>CM036586.1:87494609-92353359 GCA_020745705.1 Hemiprocne comata | reverse complement strand
CTGAACATGATAAAAGATATATTTATCACTGAATTGTTGTCACATTGACTCACGGTCAAAATTCTTGGTATATTTTCATGGTATATTTTAGCATTAAAGCTTTTTTAATATAATCCATATACATTTTGTGAAGATTCCATAATTTATCCATTTGTACAGAAGACAGGTTTTTATTAAATGTAATGGACATTTTTTCTGGCTCTTATGTAAAAAAATGTTGAATCTGCCTTCCCTGTTTCATCCTTTGATATTTTGAATTCCTGATATCATCCTAACATCATATAACTCCTAATATCATTATTGATACTCTAAAATATGTATATTAATCAGTGACCTATTGACACTAAATGTCAATATGCTATGAGGTAGTTTACATTTCCCAGTATTGCATACATGTGGAAGCATGGCAGTCATCACTTCAACATTTCTGGCAACATCAAGGTATGTGTGACTCTATCTAGATTTATACAGTGTTATGAATTGAAATGTGACTATGAAAAGGTAGGTTTTTTTCATAGTATATATGAATTTACTTACTAATTCAGTTATTTCCTTTTTTTCACTGTAATAACGCTGACAAGTAAGAATTTCCTGCAGTGGCATTTTTTTTTCCCCAAATATCATTACTTTAGATGATTTTTCTGTATTTTTCTGTGAATTTCTAATTCCTTCCTAGAAACTGGTTTTATAATTAGTACTCATTTAATATTAGTAATATACCTCTTAAAAACATGTGATGAAAAATAAAGAGGAATTATTTCAGAATTTGCTGAAAGGCAATAGTGAAAATTCATACTTTAAAATAGTGAGGCTAATGGACCACTCAGTGGGTAAGTAATTGGCTGGATGGCCACACCCAGTGAGTTGTGGTCAATGGCTCAGTGTCTAAGTGCAGGCAAGTGACGAGTGATGTTCCTCAGGGGTCTGTACTGGGACCAGTGCTGTTTAACACCTTTGTTGGAGATATGGATAGTGGGATTGAGTGTATCCTCAACAAGTTTGCTGATGATACCAAGCTGTGTGGTGTGGTTGACACTCTAGAAGGAATAAACGCCATCCAGAGGGACCTTGATAAGCTTGAGAGGTGGGCCAATGTCAAACTCATGAAGTTCAACAAGACCAAGTGCAAGGTCCTGCACCTGGGTCGGCATAACCCCAGGACAAATACAGGCTGGGGGGAGAATGGCTAGAGAGCAGTTCTTAGGAGAAGGACTTAGGGATGGTACAGATGAGAAGCTCAACATGAGCCCCCAGTGTGTGCTTGCAGCCCAGAGAGCCTACTGCATACTGGGCTGCATTAAAAGAAGTGTGGCCAGCAAGGCCAGGGAGGTGATTCTGCCCCTCTACTCTGCTCTGGTGAGACCACACCTGGAGTACTGTGTACAGCTCTGGAACACTCAGAACAAGAAAATATAGACCTGTTGGAGAGGGTCCAAAGAAGGGCAACAAAAATGATCAAAGGGCTAGAGCAGCTCTGCTATGAAGAGAGGCTGAGAGAGTTGGGGCTGTTCAGCCTAGAGAAGAGAAGGCTTCGGGGAGACCTTCTAGCGGCCTTCCAGTACTTGAAATGGGCCTACAGGAAAGGTGGGGAGGGGCTTTTCATCAGAAAAAATAGCAATAGGAGAAGGGGTAATGGTTTTAAACTGAGAGAGGGGAGATTTAGGTTAGATATTAGGAAGAAATTCTTCACTATAAGGGTGGTGAGGAACTGGAATGGGTTGCCCAGGGAGGTTGTTGATGCCCCATCCCTGGAGGTTTTTAAGGCCAGGTTGGATGAGGTTTTGTGCAACCTGGTCTAGTGGTAGGGTTCCCTGCTCATGGCAGGAGAGTTGGAACCAGATGATCTTTAAGGTCCCTTCCAACCTTAGTGATTCTATGATTCTGTGATCAACCATATTAGTCTTTTGGGGTTTTTTTTAGGGGGGGAGGGTTGTGGTTTTCTTTTTTTGTTCTTTTTTTTTTGCTTTTGTTGGGGTTTTTTGGTTTTGTTTTTTAGACTGGAATTATTTTTAAATGTAGTTCCAGTTTCTTAGTACTGAGTGGAACTTTTGGCTGAAAGTTTGCAAGAAAAGATCAGTTAGGATCTAAGTCCATCCCCACATATATATATTAATTAATGAATTAATAGGTACATGTAATAGTGAATTAAAAGTTTGGAGTATAGCTTGGCACCCATTGTTAATTTTTTGTATTTAGCTCATGGATATTACGTTACTATTACAAACTTCAGCCATTAACTCAGTGACAGTGATAACCTGGTATAAACCTGAAAATATTGCCTTACTGTCATTGCCTTAGTTGGTGATAAAAGTAGTGTAACAAGCTGTTGAAATAACCTGAGTTTAAGCAACTGTCACTATAAAATTACACTTGGTAAAAAAAGGAAATTATTTTAAAGTTCCAATGAAGTTCAAATTTGCTTTAGCAACTAATACAATATGTACTGATTCAGGAAAAAAACCCAACCATTTGCTAAAAAAACCTTTCATTTAATCTTTGTTATGGGCAAATCTATTTAAATCTGGAATTAGAGATTTTCTCATAACTACAAAATTTCAGTATAAATTCTCAGGGGAGAAAATGGAAGTTACTGGCTGCTCAAGCTTTCAAGGATGTGCTGCTCTGCTCTGCAATTTCTGTCAAAAATCTAATCTTGCAGCACTTAATCACGTAATGAATTATCCAGTTGATTTTTCTTTCAAGCTTATCTAAGCCTGTGATGACCAGCAGGCAGTTGTGCAGGACAATTAGTGGCAGGGACTTAGTGACCGCACTGTTGTTCTTTTTCTCGCTTATGCAACTGAGATTCCTTTTTGCAGGAGTTAATTTTATTAAAGTTTTGGGAAATCTAAAAGAGCTTAGAAGCCACAACGGAGCACAGGCTACAGTGCATACTATAAGGCATTTAGACCTGAGCTTGCATTTGAAAGTGACAAGTTACTCTCAGCAACTTACATGAAAGCCCATTTCCAGCAACATTATCTAAAGGCTTACTGGCAGCTGTCAAATTCCTTATTAAGGCTCTTATGGAAATCAGATGCTGCATAGGTTTGTTTGGTATTTTCATTTGCCTATACATTGTGAACAGTGATAAAAACTCTTAAAAAGCATACATTATATACATTTTTTAGTGGTTAAGGCATTATAATGTCCACAAGAGAAATGAAAAAATGGTGGAAAATCTGAAAAACACTTGAAACTGCAAGAAATCTTTGAGTCAGAACATTGGACTTCCTCTATAATGCTGTTCATATCTAGATCCTGTGTTTGGATAAATCATAAGGACTCTACTTGGTATTGCTCATAATATCCATTCCTTGCATATTTCTTTCTTTAAAAATTTATACAATATATGTAAATTCTCTTGTTAGCTTGAATCGTAATAATTTTATACATTGAAATCTGAAAGTTTACACTTCATGTAAGTCAAAAGAAGGTGAAAGGTTCGGAATGCTTCTATGTAACAAGCATAGGAGAAAAGGAAGATTCAACCTGTAATTTAAAACATTGTCCTAGTACGGATGTAAAATATTTTCATGATATTTTTTAGACTCTCACACTTTAACAACTCTAGTTGGGAGCACCAGGATGAAATGCAATGGTGATATAATGATAATACCTACATTGCTTATAATGTAGCTTTCTATAGAAGAAGAGCTGTGGATTAAGTTCTAAGTGCGTTGAAGTCAATAAGAAATTTACTGGTCAACTCAAATGAGTTTCAGTGTATTTAATTCCTTTATTTCAAAAGAAGCCACCAACCTGATAATCTGTGGTTTTAAACAGAGTTTTTTACAGTTTCCTCAAAAGTGTAAATGCATGCGTTTAATACTATTATAAAGATTCTGGCTGACTAAAAGTAATACACATTAAATCTTTCTTTTTGTATGAAATCCTCCATAATTACAGGAGGTTGCAATATTTTATACAGAAATTAGAAGGGAAAGAACTGTAAAGTGTAGCTCAGTCTCACAATCCCTTGGAAATGAGCCTGATAACAAAAGCAGAATGGCAAAAGTGTGCGTGAGTTAGCTGGTAATGTCAGTGTGCTGCTCCTGGGAGGGGAGGGAAGCATTGTGCAGTGGTTCATAGAGTTAAAGTTGCATGATTTCACCAGCCAATGAGATGTTGTCTTAAAAGGGTGGCATAAACTAAATGCATTATTTTTTCTTTTGAATTATTTCAGACTTCCATGCCATTTCTTGCAATCACAGACTGACTGGAACTGAAGGATCAAAATATCTTCACTGCTTTACAATATCCTTAGATCTGTTGTACCAGACACTATAGGAATATGAAGTACAGAGAGCTAAAATTATGCTCTGTGTGTTTTTGGGGCTTCTATTCAGAACAGACAATTTTTTGCTTAAATAGCTACAGAATCTTGTATAAGGTGTCTGAGAATACTGAACAAATAAAGCTTTTCCTGGTGAATGATAAGAAGTTAATTCTTCAATAGGTACCTGCAGGTAAAGGTTAGCAGCTGAGATGGGCCATCAATTTTCAACTTTTCACTTCTGCTTTCTAATTGAAAATGATTACTTCCATTTAGGGAATCAAAATATTGTGTCGATTTTGGCATTCATTAGTGCCATGTCTCCTCTGATAGCACTGTTTCATTTAGAGCTTACATCGATTAGGAGAATGTATAGCAATGCAAGACAAAGCAAAATTGATGTTGGAGTAGTGGGAAGGCTTATAACAGGAAAAAAATGGTTTCAGATTCTTTTCTCCCCCCTATTTCCCACACCATCTGTGGAATGTATTTTGTATTTTGCCTAAAACTAAGTACTTCCTCTGGGAAAGGGTAAAATGAATGTTTATAGCCTTTAGCAGAACTTAAGACAAGAAAATAAAGCCAGAAAGAACATAGGTTTCTTCATTGATACAACGTTAATTTGCATAAATCAGATCTTAGATGTGTGAAGGAAATAAAACACAATCTCTGTAAGTAGGCTGCATAGGTTTGTGTTTTTGTTTCTGATTGAAATGTTAAGCCAGTGTTTAAAATTTACTCAGGTATGTGGCTCTATTTTTGAAACAATATCGTAAGTATGCTTTGTCACATTTCATTTGTGTTCCATGTATAACAAACAATGTCGAATTGTAAAGATTATTACTCTGTGGAAATATTTTTACATTTAATAGCAAGTAGCTACTTAACTCCCTCATGTTTCTCATCCGTAACTAATTTGATTTCTATAAAAATGTATTTCAAAATAATTAGAAAAGTAAAAATAATACATTGATTTATCCAGAAGACTGTCTAACCCACCACCTTTACCAGTTTGAAACTAATTAACCATGACAAAAATTTAATGTTCATATACTTTAAGTGGGATTGTGTTTGTCCTGGTAAGACATAACCAGTGAAAATTCTGTTTTGCTGAGAATCTTTTAGGGAGAAATATCACCAAGCTTTATTCCTTTGGTACAGAGGACTTAGTTACCATAAACTTTTAGGTGACTGTGAAGCTTACCTTCTGTGTTATTTTCCTTTTATCAAAGAAATATCACAAGAAGTCCTGTTTCTTGCACACGGGAAAAACCCCAAAACCAACCAAAAAACCCCCACAAACTCTACCTGTTGTTTTTATTTTACTATGGGAAATAGGAGGAATGAAAGACACATCCTTCTGTAGACTCTCAGTTGTTTTTCATCAAGAACTTGAAATAATCCTTGATAAAGATACAAGGAATTCAATTCTGAATATCCTTGAATAAAGGGTAACTTACAGATGTTGTGCTCCCAAAATAGAAGACAAAACAAGCTATGACTCACAAGGTCCTAATTTCATCTCTACTTTTCCCTTGCTCTTGGGAGCAATTATATTGCTTCATTTGATGACTTCTCAAAGAAGCAAAAGATTTGTCTTTTCTTCTAAGTTGGGATACAAGTTGATAAATGGGACAAACCTGTTTGTTCATAGTAGTAGAATGATAGGAGGATTATTGCTTTTCTACATAAAACCATAACCACAATTTCTGAGCATGATTAACCAATTTACATCATAAAGTCTCTGGGGAAGAAACCATCTTGCTGATTGTTGGTTTATCCAATGCAAAGGCTCTCCTTGTCTGTAACTGTAGCTCATAACTGTTAATGGTTGCCGTGGTTTGGGCCTAACATGACAACAAAGAACCAACCACGTGGCTGCTCACTCAGCTACCCCCCCCACACACACACACACTGAGGGATGAGGAGGGCAAAGGCCAACTAGAAGCTCATGGGTCGAGACAAGGACAAGGAGGGTTCTTCACTGATTAAGGCCCCAGGCAAAACAGACTCAACTTGTGGAAAAATAATAATTTAATTTCACACTAATTCAATGCACTCAGGACACAGACAACACACAGAGCAGGGCTTACATACATTACCACCACTCATCCCTTCTTCCCAGGCCCAAATTACTTTGTTCCCCATTTCTCTCCCTCCTTCCCCCCCAGCGGCACAGGGGGACGGGGGGTGGGGTTCAGAGTCAGTTCACAGTCTGGTGGTTCCTGCCGCTCCTTCATCCTCAGGAAGAAGGATTCCTTACAGTCTTCCCCTGCTTCCCCATGGGGTCCCACCCATAGGAGAGAGTCCTCCACAAACCTCTCCTTCATGAGTCCTTCCCACGACGTCCGGACCAAGCTGCTCCAGTGCAGGCTTCCCACAGAGTCACGGGCTGCTTTGGGAACAGTCACCTCCCCTGGCGCTGGGGTCTTCCACAGCTGCATCATCTGAGTCCACTGGCAGCAAAATCCAAGTCCACTGGCCAAGTTCACCCCTCCTGGTGCCCTCAGGGAATGTTCCACCATGTGCCCCCATGAATGCAGGGGGACAGCCTGCCATCTCGCCATAGGTTGCAGGGAAACTTCTGCTTGGTCACCTTCTTCCCCTTCTTCCTCACCAACCACAGGCACCGCTCTGCCTCTCAAGCTTGGCTCTTTGTTTTCTCTAACTGCTCCTCTGCTCAAGTCTTATCTCAGTTCTTTCGTATGTTAATGGCAGAGGCGCATCTATTGTCTCTCTAATGGCTCCTTGGCTGGTTCTGGAGCAGGGGGAGCTTCTCAGCTTCTTAACGGAGCCACTCCTGGGGCCCTTCCCCCACTACCAAAAATCCCGCCAAACCAAACCAGCAACAAATTATTAAAGTATGAATTAAATAGAGCTTCCTTTCCGTTGTGCATGAGACTGAGAGCTGTCAGAGTATCACCAGTCAGATTGGCACAAACAGATCCATCTCTTTGCTCTCACACCTCATAATGAAGGCAAAATACAGCTCCCAGCTTCCAAACTGCCTGCTCAGGGCTCATGACCGTTTGCATCTGCTTGGTTTCTATGACACCAGGCTCACCATACTTGTCTTTCAGAAATAGTCTCATCTTCATTTGCAAATGATTAAAGTCTGTTTGAAGGGAAAGACATTTGAATAATTTACCTTGGTGATGGAAGTTTCTGCTGCTTGTCAAAAGTGCAGAGGTTAAGTCACTTGGTTATTTTATCATGGAAGCCTTTGTGAAAAACCTATGGACTCTCATTTGTTTGATTTTCCCTATGATTGTACTGAAGGCTTAGCTGAAATGCAAGCTAATTTTACTGGCAACTTTATAGTGCTACTGAAGCCAACTAGCCATACCAGTGTCTGATAAGACTGAATCAAGCCTAGCTAGCCTTCTACTTTTCAATGAGTCTTGCTGATTATTATTATCTCCTCGGCCTCTTAATGGAATGATTTAATAAAAATCTATCTTCATAAGGGATGTATTTATTAAAACTCAATACTTTTTCCCCTGCTCTTTATGACCTTCATGGAGGATGGCTATACGGACAATATTTATGAGAAAATATTCTAGAGATTTACTTTAAATACAGTCTTCTGAAAGAGAAAATTTATAGGCAAGAAAAAATCCATTGTGCATGCCTGCTAAAATAATACAGAGCCTGAGTTATTGTTTCTGCTTCATAACTGCATTCAATATATTCATTAACCTGTGGGACAATTTTTTCTCACATTCATGATGAAATCTTCCCCCCTTTAATCAATAGTACTTTTACCTTTCAAGTTAAGGCATCCAGTTTTCACCTTCAGATTGCTTTCCTTAAAAGGCAACATCTTCTCTTACTGCAGAGAAGGTCTTCCTTTCATTTTAATAGCATGATTCCATCATTTGCAAAGATAATAACAGGAAGCAAATCACTCAGACAAAGAAGCATCTCAGTCTGGTAATCAGTTATCTATACAGCTGAGTCATCAAGGACAAATTGCCTGCATCTTGGTATCTGTCAAATGATAGTACCTAAAAGAAGAACATTAAAATTCCCGTATCTGGAAATGTCTTCTAAATCATCTAACAAGGAAAAATTACATTTAGAAACATAAAAAGACAAGTTAGCCCGAAAGTTCTAAACTGGTAACTTTTTACACTTTCCACTTTTTTCTTTTTTTTTCTTTTTTTTCCCTTCAACAGAGTCCTCAGTGTGCATGACTTTGATATACGCTGCCTAAGGGACATTGATTTGATGGCTTAGGGAAATAATGTATAGAGAGATATTGCTTTGGAAATTCTTATGAATCATCTATGCAATTTTCTGTTTATAAGAAGAAGTAAATAGAAAACAGGGTCAGAAAAATAGGAAATAGCAATGTTGATCAGATATTAATACAGTTAATATGTATACAACCATATATTTTACTTAGGAAACAACTGAGCATCTCTACTGGTAAAATGAAACATGCTAACTGTTTACAGGGAAAAGCAAGACTGCATACAAAATTTCTGAGCAGGGTTTTGGGTTAGTCTCATGGATCACTATCACATCAAGCAGGCTGGTACAGCAGAAAGTTCTTATACTCAATAATACAGTAATAGAAGTTAGACTCTACTCAGCATGCTGGTAAGAAAGTTGAGATTTTTCTCATTTTTTTAAAATTTGTTTTTTGTTAATGTAAGGACAACTGCAGGATCAGCCTGAACTATGCTAATGGTTAAAGAACAACATCCAACTAAGTTTGCTGTACATTTGTATTCTAAATAATTGTTTTCCATGTTTCCTGATTTATTTTTCCTTGTTACTTCCTAGAACTAGAATAATCAATCAAAAATAGTTGACATTGACAATATCCTACAACTGGTAAAGCTAACCTGCAGATGTTAAACAAATTTGGTTATGTTGCCTGTGAGTAATTACTTGTGCTTTAGCAATTGGGACATTTTACAAAATCTTACCAAATATTATTAAATATTTTGGTTTAAGGTAGAGGTTTTGTCCATGTAACTTGAATCTTGAATACATAGATTCTTTTAAAGGATAGGAAGTAACACAGTTCCCTTCATGACTAGGCATGTGAGACAATAATCTGCAATATTTACACTATGGGAGATGCACTGGAAGGGGTATTAGAATTTCAGATTGACAAAAAAAGTCAGGGAAACAGAGTTGCAGATAAAAATTACTTTTAGTTTTCTTGAATTCCTTGTGACCTACAGTTCAGGGTGTAGCCCAGAATTCTGAGCATTAAGGACTCCAAAAGTTACCACATATTTAATTCTATTGCTTTATAATGATAGTGCACTGGAATATTGTTAAATTGCTTCAGATAAAATCTAATCTTCAAGACAAAAAAAAAACTAAAGAAGTTTATTTAAGCCAAACAATGAACTTTGTACATCACTCAAAAATGAGGAATCAGAGTACATCATCTTAGATAAAACTTTTCATTTACTGAGCTTTCTCACAGAGAAATATGCCGTGAGGAGCGAGGCAGCAGCAATGGTAAGTGCTGTGCCTTTAAAAAAGTGCACTAGATTGAGACTGACAGGGGGGTTCCCGGGGCCTAAGGGGGAGTGGAGAGACCAAACAAACCAAGAGACCCAACCGGAGTAGGGAATCAGCAGCTCTCACTAGAGAGGCCCAGAGGCTGACCTGATGGGAGCATGCCTGGAGCAACCGTGGGAGATTTGAACGTGGCCATCGCAGAGGAGCGGAGCTCGGGTGAGCATGAGGGGAGGAGCAGCAGCTCTGCCTACTTGGCAGGTGAGACCTATTGGTGGTTGTCACCTTCTTGGAAAGACATCTACTATGGTCTCCTCCCAGCAGAAGGCCATGCGCTCAACACCCGTCAGGTGGACGTGGGAACCCAGGCAGAGTACCCATGGAAACATGCACCTGTGCAGGCCACAGGCTGCAGGGAGTGTCAGAGCCATTTGCTGGCAACAAGTAGCAGTTATGACAACTGCTGTGCACACTGGAAGCAGGTGGATAATCTCCTCTGCCAAGTGGCAGAGTTGCAAGAAGTTGAAAGGCTAAGGAGCATCAGGGAAGCTGAAAAGGAGATAGACCAGTGGAGCCAGGGTCTTGCCCCTTTGAAACAGAAATGGGAGCACCCACCAGAAAGTATGAAGGATCAGGGAGCCCCTGTATCCTGCCCCTGCCAGACCAGAGGCAGTAGCCTGGATGAGGGGAGTGAATGGAAGAAAGTTCACAGTCGTGGCAACAGACAAACTCCTTGTCCACCTCACCACCCCAGGTGCCACTCAAAAACACGTGAGTTTCTGGTTGAGAAAGACCAGCCAAATGAAGATGCAGATGTTGGGCAGCCGACACGAAAGATATCTCCACAATCAGAAAGACCTACCACCCGCATTAGAACAACATCCGCAAGGAAGAAAAGAAGGGTTATAGTTGTAGGTGACTCCCTTCTGAGGGGAACAGAGGGTCCGATAAGCTGGGTAGACCCTCCTCACAGAGAAGTATGCTGGCTCCCCAGAGCCCAGGTTAAGGACGTCACTAGGCAACTTCCCTAGTTTGGTATGATCCTCAGTTACCCACTATTGATCTTCCATGTAGGTGGAGAGCAAGCTGAGACTTGTAGTCTAAGAACAAGCAAAAGAGAATTTAGAGCACTGGGACGGGTGGTGAGGGATTCGGGGGCACAAGTTATCTTTTTCTCTCTTCTTCCAGTTGCAGCCTATGACACTGAAATGAACAGATGAATACAGTCTGTTAATACATGGCTCTGTAGCTGGTGTCACTGCAACAATTTTGGCTTTTCTTACAATGGGATGGCTTATACAGCACCAGACTTGCTGGCAGCTCATGAAAAACACCTTTCTCAAAGGGAAAAAAGAGTCTTTGTGCAACAGATTGCAGGGCTGATAGACAGGGCTTTAAACTATTTTGAAGGGGAAGGGGGATGTAACTGGACTTGTTAGTGAGGCCCCTGGGTATAGTAACCCAGCATTTGTAGGGCAGTGCGCTAGCATTCTTGAGAATCAGAAGGCCTACCACCCCTCAAGAGTGAAAACTTAACTGCTCGACTCCCTCTCTGAAATGTTTATTCACCAGTCAACACAGTATAGGGAATAAGCAGGAGGAGTTGGAGATATGTGTTGGGTTGCAGGGCTATGATATCACCGCAGTTACTGAGACAAGGTGGGATAGCGCCCATGAGTGGAATGTTGTCATGGACGGTTATGTACTCCTTAGGAAAGACAAATCAACAAGGCAAGGTGGTGGTGTTGCTCTGTATGTGTGAGAGCAGCTGGAATGCATTGTGCTCTACCCAGGGAGGGAGGAAGAATGTGTTGAAAGTTTGTGGGTAAGAATTAAGGGACACGCAAATGTGGGCAAAATTGTTGTGGGTGTCTACTATAGACCACTGAACCAGAAAGAAGATGTTGATGAGGCCTTCTACAGTCAGCTGGAAGTAACCTCTAGATCACATGCCTTAGTGCTCATGGGTGACTTCAATCACCCTGATATTTGTTGGAAACCCCACACAGCTAGGCATACTCAGTCCAGAAGGCTCTTGCAGTGCATCAATGATAACTTCTTGATGCAGGTGGTGGAAGTGCCAATGAGGAGAGACGTGCTGTTGAACCTTGTATTAACAAAAAAAAGAAGGTCTGGTTGGGTACATTAAAGTTGGGGACAGCCTTGGCAACAGTGATGATGACATGGTGGAATTAGTATTTTACAAGGAAGAAGCAGGGCAATAGGTAGGATTGCAACCCTGGACTTCTGGGGGGCTAACTTTGTCCTCTTCAAATATCTACTTGGAGGTATCCCATGGGCTAACACCCTAGAATGTAGGGGGGCCCGAGAGAGTTGGTTAATTTTCAAATGTCACTTCCTCCAAGCTCAAGATAGGTGCATTCCCTTGAGTAAAAAATCAGGTAGAGGTGGTAAACGACCTGCATGGATGAGCAAGGATCTTCTGAAGATGATTTCATGGAAGAAATAAATTTGCAGTTCGTGGAAGAAGGGACTTGCCACTTGGGAGAACTATAGGAATGTTAACAGGGTATGTAGGGAGACAACAAGGAAGGCCAAAGCTCTCTTTAAACTAAAACTGGCTAAGGAAGTAAAAGAGGACAAGAAGGGCTTCTTCGAATACATCATTGCTAAAAGGAAGAGTAGGGTAAGTGTGGGCCCATTGTTGAATGAGGTGGGAGCTCTGGAACCACAGCATGCAGAGAAGGCAGAGTTACTGAGTACCTTCTTTGTTTCAGTCTTTAATCCTAAGATCAACTCTCGTGAATCCCAGTCCCTGGATGTAAGACAGAAGGCCTGGAGGAAGGAAGACTCCACTGGTTAATGAGGATTGGGTTAGAGATCAGTCAGCTAAATTGAATATACACAAATCCACGGGCCCAAATGGGATGTACCCACAGGTGTTGAGAGACCTGGCTGATGTTGTTGCTCTACCAGTCTCCATAATTTTCAGGAGATCATGGCAGACAGGAGAGATGCCTGAGGGCTGGAGGAAAGCCAGTGTCACTCCAGTCTTTAAACAGGGCAAGAAGGATGATCCAGGAAACTACAAACCAGTCAGCTTCACCTTCATCCCTGGAAAAATGGTGGAGCAGCTTGTTCTGGAGGTTGTCTCTTAGCACATGAAAGAGTGGAAGGTTATCAGGAGTAGCCAGCATGGATTTACCAAGGGGAAATAATGTTTGACTATTCAGAGCTGTACACAGTATTCCAGGTGGTGTCTCCACCTCTACTCTGCTCTTGTGAGACCCCACCTGGAATACTGTGTACAGCTCTGGAGCCCTCAGCACAGGAAAGGCACAGAGCTGTTGGAGAAGGTCCAGAGGAGGGCCACAAAGATGAGCAAAGGGCTGGAGCGCCTCTGCTACAATGACAGGCTGGGAGAGTTGGGGCTACTCAGCCTGGAGAAGAGAAGGCTTTGGGGACACCTTATAGCAACCTTCCAGTACCTGAAGGAGGCCTACAGGAAAGCTGGGGAGGGGCTTTTCAACAGAGAGGATAGTGATAGGACAAGCGGTAATGGTTTTAAACTAAAAGAGGGTAAATTTAGGTTGGACATCAGGAGGAAATTCTTCACCATGAGGGTAGTAAGGCACTGGGACATGTTGCCCAGAGAGGTTTTTGATGCCTCTTCCTTGGAGGTTTTTAAGGCCAGGTTGGATGAGTCTTTGTGCAGCCTGGTCTAGTGGGGGTGTCCCGTAGCAGGGAGGTTGGAACCTGATGGTCTTTAAGGTCCCTTCCAACCTTAACCATTCTATGATTCTATGATAGCCGTCTACAATGTTGTGACTGAATGGGTAGATGCAGTTAAGAGCAGTGGATGTAGTCTACCTTGACCTTAGCAAGGCTTTTGGCACTGTCTCCCATAACATCCTCCTGCGTAAGATCAGGAAGTGTGGAGCAGAAGAATGGACAGTGAGATGGATTAAGAACTGGTTAAACAATATAGCCCAGAGGCTGGTGATCAATGGTGCAGAGTCCAGCTGGGGACCTGTAACTAGTGGAGTCCCTCAGGGATCAGTACGGGATCCAGTCTTCATCAATGACCTGGATGATGGGACAGAGTGTATCCTCAGCACGTTTGCTGATGATACAAAACTGGGAGGATTGGCTGATTCACTGGAAGGCTGTGCGGCCATTGAGCAAAATTTGGACAGACTGGAGAGCTGGGCAAAGAGGAACCTAATGAGGTTCAATAAGAATAAGTGTAGAGTCCTGCACCTGAGGAGGAATAACACCATGCACCAGTACAGAGTAGAAGTTGACCTACTAGAAGGAGGCTGTGTGGAGAAGGATCTTGGAGTCCTGGTGGATAATAAGTTATCCACGGGGCAGCAATATACTCTTGTGGCCGAGGAGGCCAGTAATATCCTGGGATGCATTAAGAACAATGTGTCCAGCAGGTCGAGTGAGGTTCTCCTCACCCTCTACTCGGCCCTAGTGAGACCACACCTGGAGTATTGTGTCCAGTTCTTGGCTCCCCAGTTCAAGAGGGACAGGGATATGCTGGAAAGAGTCCAACAGAGGGCTACAAGGATGATTAAGGGACTGGAACATCTGTCATATGAGAAAAGGCTGAGAGACCTGGGGCTGTTTAGTCTAGAGAAGACTGAGAGGCGATCTTAATATGCATAAATATAACTTAATTAAGACATTCAGAGGATCAATGGTGAGTTAAAGAATGTAAGTCCTTTTCTTTGAACCTTAGGCTAGTACATTCTGTAATAGGCAATGAGTATTTAGAAACAGCTGATACAGAAACCTTCAACATGATCAACACATCGGGTATGAAGATAATAAATTCCACTATAGAGAAAATTAATAATCCTTCTGTATGTTTGCTTCCTTTTTATTAAAAGAATCCCTATGTGATCTTTTCAGACATATGGGAATATTTAATTCAAAAGGAAACTAGTTCAAGAGGTTTTTAATTTTTGTCAAGAAAAGAAAATAACGTATACTTTTTTTATGCAAGTGGATTTTTTTTTTTTATTCTTGCCCTGCCTTTCCACCTTCCTGTTTGGTCCCTGAATAGAAAATTAAGTGTTTCATTGAACCTACCCAGTTTATTTTTCAAACGCTTATGCGTAAGACTGGTGCTTATCTGAATCTGAGAAATTTGTTTACAACATTAGTAAAATATGTGTCAATATTGCCACACTTTTAAATAACAAGCCTTTGTTAGTTTAAACAATCATACATTTTTTTAATTAAGAAAATCCACAGTTTGGGAGGAATTGTAGGTTTGATCTTTATATAACTTTTTAATAATTAAACCCCTCTAATATATAAAAATATACTTAAATATATATAAAATATATTTATAATATAAAAATATTTTGCTGGAAATTATGGTCTAGGTAAAAAAAACCAACAAAATCTGTCATACAACTTGGCCTAAGTTGTAACATCATTTACATTTTTTTCTTTCAGAATAGGATAATGTTGCCAAGCAGAGTGTATGGTTTCCAGATACAGTGATTATTAAAATACTAGCCATTTTAAAATATTTTAATATTAATAGCCAAAATAACAGAGAAGTAGTGAAGAACCTATTGGCTGGAATGTTAATTTCTTCCAAATTTCTTTTAACACTTTTTTTTCATTTTTATTCAGTTCCCTAATTTTGGCTACAGTCAAAAAGGTCAAACATTTCTAATAGCAGCTGTTACAAGAAATTTCTTCTTACATGGACATTTCCCTAGGGAATTGACTCTTTTCTTTGTCCTATAGAATAGGAGATTTCCTGATTAAAGTAGTACTTCAAATGTTATAGAATCTGACACTTGTGCTGAAGATAACAACTTGTTATGTTGTAAGGGCAAAAAAATAAAAAAATGCCAACAAGTATTCCTTATTTGGAATCAACCAAAAATATGATTACTCAAAGAATATTTTTAACAGTATTTACTGATTAACCCAGGGGAAAAAAAAATTTAGTTCTTTCACCCTGAAGTGTAAGACTGAGATTTTTCATAAAGCCATAACTCCTGTTTCTTGATTATTTCAAATTACAGTAATTGCTGTTTGTTGTTGTTGTTATATGCAGCTTTGATCGAAGTCGTAGCTTGGTCATGATTTTGTCTGAAAATTTTGGGCCATATGAGGTGCTTGATGACTTTGACAGTCCTGTAACAGTCTTTGAACTGTATTTTTCCTGCTCCCATTTCCCTTTTCATGATAGATTAGGACAAAGGATGGGGATCTGGGAGCACTTGGCTTGAACTGTATAACGAGTAAATCAGAGGTAAAGTTCCTTCCTAGCAAAAATGCGGCTGTGGTCTGAGATAAGGTATTTCATAGTCTGACTGAAAACAGTTTCTGCAAATGACAACCATAGATTTCAGCAAACTCATCCATTTTACCTGTGGCCACATAAACATTAGAACTGGCATAAGCAAGAGAACAGGAATGTGAGCTGGCATATTGCAGCCTGAAGTTTAAAGCAATCATGAAAAGAATAGATCAAAGTTCCATTCTCTCAATTTTCAATACAATAAATAAAACTTTGCAGTATCTCTAAAAATAATTATGATTATATTAGACAGTTTGCAACCCAGGTTTATGAAATGGTAGCTCTTAGATACAGAACTGGGCTGATACGTGTTCAGCAGACTCTTTTATCACCTACTTCTTCTTTTTTTTTTCTTTTTTTTTTCTGAAAGATGCTGCTTCATCTTTGCCATATTCCTTATAATGCTCATTGTCTTCTTGTGGTGCCAAGTAGGTTGTACATAACATCCTTGAAAAGAAGATTACTCAAATGCAATCAAAGTGGTCATGAATGTAAAGCTTGTAAAATGTGAAAAGGCACCTTTGAAATAGTGTGAATTTTTTTTTCCTGTATACTTGTCCATGCTTTTGTCTGTCTCCTATTTTTGCTGTGTGTAGTGTTTTTTAGGTAGTACTCAAGCCATGTAAAATGATGGATGTACCAGTTGCAATGCAAAAAATAAAACAAAATTTTAAAAGCCTTTCTATTTCAAGCCACTGATATTTTTATACTTTACTGGATGCATTCTGTCGCTTATGAAACAAAGCAGTAATCTTTGACCCGTTGATGCAGGAACATAACATGTCATATTTCCTTAAGTTAATTGCTTTCTTGTCTTGCTCCTATTTAGACTTTGTATCTTCGTTCTTCCTGGTAACCTAGGAATCACATTAAAATCCCCTTAGAGCTGCCTCTTTTTCTTATGTATGAGCATCAGGCATTTCTTGAATACTGTCTAAGGACAATAGTGCTGAAGGTCACCTTTGACATGGTTTCAAGGTCTGATTGCACATTGTACCATAATCATTTTCTGAAGCATGCTCTGTATTTCACACATGGACTGCCTGGACAGTTATATTCAAAGGTGTGATTGACTTACAAAAAAAAAATCAAAAGGGAAAGTGCAAAAGTGAATGCCAGGAGCAGACAAAATACTAAGATGCCAGGTGAAAGAAGAGGCTGATACAACCAAGGCACCCTGTTGAATTTAGGCCAGATTTGGTGATGAGGTTTAAGATAAAATGACCTCCAATTCTTAGAGCAGTTTTTAAGTATTTATATATTTTTAAATGTATTGTTTTAATATCATGCTCTTACAGTTACCATGCAGATTGCATCCTCCTGTAGTTTTTGTAACTGGTTGATTATCTAAAGCTTCAGTGCTTTTATATGGCAAAGGACAAATGGCAAGAGTAACAGAATAATTCTAAAAGTGTACACTGAAGGGAAGGCTTATAATCTGTGACAGTATTGTGCTCTGTGGCTATCACTAAACTGGATGTGAACTTCCCTAATGAAAGCCTTGGTGGTATGATTGACAGGCTCATGTATTTAGAAAATAGTGTGATCTGGAAAAGCTAGCTGGAGCCAAGAACAAAGAATCAATTAAAAATACATTAAAATACTGTTTTCTTTGAAAACAGCTTTCTTAAAGGAAAGCATAAGCAAATAACAACAGGTTATAGGTGCATATATTTTCAACTGTATTAACCTTTCTAAAGTCATGCTTGTACTAGTGCTCAGTTATGTTTGAGAGCTTTGCTAATATTTCATATTCTAATTACACTGTGTTATAAATGGTAATTATCTTTTCTTTAGAGGAACTGTTTTGAAATCCTCTGAAAAATTTTTGAATAAGCATATGCAAACTTAATTTGTGATAGGGAAAACCTAGATTTCATGTAAATGAATTCCAGACTTCATATGAATGTGGAAAATGAAACAGGTATAGTATTTTTATGTATACTTCTCAACAGTAGTATTTTGGGGTTTTAAATTATTCTAATCCTCATCTATTCAGTTTGTTGGGCTCAAATTTAATTTGTTTATTTATCTGCTTATCTTCCATACATAGAAATGTATGCAACTTTTTACAAACATCATGATCATTATTGTGGAATAGGTTACAATGACTTATATTTGTTTCCCCATGGAGAGTAAATCTTATCAAAGATCTTGACAGAACTAGAAGAAATACAGTTACTTGTTTCTGAAGATCAGTGTCTGGTGCAGTGTGAATCTTGACATTCTCCACTGGTACTAAGTATCCTTTTGCGTAAAAAAATTCAGTGTATTGGTTCTTCTGTGGTGTACAAAAGATCAGTGCACTAACACATTGTAATAAGTCTAAAATGTATTCTAAGCACTTTCTGAATTGCTCTGTATATTTTGCCATAAACTGCTTTCTCTTCTGAATTTTGGGTTTTTTTTCCACTTAAATGTTAACACTAAGTTGAAGGATCAAATTCTGCAATTAAAGTTTTACAATGTCAGGTCTTCAGAGAAGAAGTAGGGATTTCAATGGTAGCTTTAGAAGACAGAACTTGTTTATGGTCATGGAACAGACAAATAAAAGCTGTTGCAGCTGTGTCTGTACCACACTGGCTATTTGAGGTAATGGTTTGTTAATCATGAATAAGAACTTGAATACATGTTTGTTAGTTCATTAATATCTTTGTGATCAAATTACAGTGAATTGCATTTTAATATCTTGAAGACATGCCCCTTTCACAGTCTATTGTCATACTAAATTCCTGTCTAATGTTTATTGATTATTGCTTACTTAGTGGAGATTATGTCCTAAAACCTAATCCCAGCCTTCAAATAGAACAGAAAAGGCTACAGTAATTAATTACCAATAAGAACACATGCTCTATAAACACAAATGAAAAAGTTGGTTATTTGAGTGCTATGAATACCGACTGTGTTTGTTAATAGCTTAGTAACAACAAGTGATACGGCATACGTGTTTCTTATAATTTCTATTCATTTAATTAGGAAATATAATGTACCTTTTTATCTTGCCCTGGAGAATGTACTCACTTGCATATAAAAAATGATGTGTTCACACAGATAACTGAATGAGTTGGTCTGCACAGTAGCCAAGAAGAGAGAAGAACTAGTCATAAACTGTGTGGGACTAACCACAGAAGAGTAATCTAACTGAATTCAAGGAGGATTGCCATACTACTGGTACTAAATGGCACCTTTTCCTTTAAAATAAAGGAGACCATGGGTGTGAATGAGGTATGGCTGAGGCCTGAAGTCTCACAACTGAAGTCAGGAACAAGACTACATGGAAGAGGTTCAGTATAAAAGGGAGGCCTCATTGCCAGGACAAAGAACATATCAGTTATATGTGGGCTCTGGACCCTCAAATGGTTGCGGAGTGCAGGTTTTATTTACTTTCTCTAAATATCTCTAAAATTCCTCTGGAAGGTTTTTGTTTTCGTTATGGCTTCCAAAGAGTTAAAGTGTAAACAGTGCTTGCCTCATAAAATTAGAGATCTTGGTCTTTCCATGAAAAAATTTATACTACTAGCATGACTGATGAACCATCATGATTCATATTAAAATTCCCCCTTATGGCTTATAGCAGCCTTATATTCAGGGGCTGACCGGGAAACAGTGAGGGTGTGAAGTAAGCAGAAGCCATGTCTCAGCAGGCTCCATGCACACTCAGCAAGGGAAAGCAGCTCCTTCAGGGAGGGCTTCAGAACAGAAGCCTGGTTCAATTCAATCACCATCTAGGAGAGTCGTCAAATCTCACTGCCTGTACTAGGAGAACTGGAAAGACTATGTTCCTAATATGAGTACTTAATTTCAATTGTTTTGCTTAAAAGAAATCAAACATCTTCCTTTTGGAAAAAAAAATAAAAAATTTTCCTCCCTCCTGCTTTTAATAATTACTGTAAAAGATACCTTCATTTGTGATTTTTTAATATTTTTTTTTTAAGAGCTCAGAACTCTTAAAAGATAGTGGAGAGATAATATAGGCTTAGGTATTTCCCTTGCAGCTGTTGAGGGCACAAGCTACAAAGAAAGAGAATGAAGAAAACAGGGAGATTGTAGTGAGATGA
The DNA here is from genome assembly GCA_020745705.1 of Hemiprocne comata. Lineage (NCBI taxonomy): Eukaryota > Metazoa > Chordata > Aves > Apodiformes > Apodidae > Hemiprocne > Hemiprocne comata. Next base: position 92,333,246 of record CM036586.1, on the reverse strand, counting down.
TTACAGAAAAATATTTTAAGTTAGTAAAAGAAAGGAAAACTGTCCAAACAATAATGCCTTGGTTTAAAATACACTGAAATTTAAGGTTGTATTCAGATTTTTATTTGTTTCTTTTAAATTCTGAAGAATGTTAATAAGACGTTAATCAAATGGGGGAAAATGAACAAGATCAATTAAAAATCAGTACCATACAGAAATTGGAAGTGGCTTTAAGGGTTGAAAGGGTTCAAGAAATGTTTGGTATTGTCGATACAAAAATATACATTAGAAAACTGACAGAAAAAATCGCCTGGGGCCTGCAGGGTCCAGAAGCACCAGAGACTCCATGAATTTGTAAATTTTTTTTTTTTGTAAGGTAGGTAGGAAGGTTTGTTTTGGTTTTTTTGCTTGTTTGTTTGTTTTTATCCTCATCATTTTATTGCAATATGTTACAATGAAACATAAAGTCCTTAATGAAGTATTTTCTGATTTTAAAATATTTGGCTGGTTCTAGTCTATCTAGACTATCAAGGTAGGAAAGGGTCAGAAAAGGAAGGACTAAGTCTCTAAAGGTCGAGTAGCACTAAATAGAATAGTATTTGTTTATTTCCAGTGCTTGGGAACATGAGAGGTTATAGGAAAAACAGAAGTCACCTCCTTACCTACCTGCAGACAGGTTTTGGAAAATGATCTGAGGATGTATATCTCTTGGGGAAACCTTAGAAGCAATGTCATGACTATAACTAGCATCTTTTGACCTGGTGGTTGCGGTGGGTAATAGTCTGGTAGTTACAGTACTCACTTCAGAAGAGTGAAACTCAGGTCCTAACCTGTACTGAACATTGTGGAAAATCTAACCAGTAATTCTGTGCTCTGATAGATTTAAATCTGACTTCTGCCCTTTTTTACCCTAAATTTCAGCTTTTTTTCTTTTTTTCTCTGCTATTCCTGAAATTTTGCGTTCTCAGCAACATATTTTCTCAGTTTGTTGAAATGGGACAGTGAGAAGTATTACGCAAGAATTCAACATGTCCTGATGGATAGGACACTTCAAGAAACAGGGTGTATTCTTTGCATCGTATGAAATCACCACTTTCTTTTACTTAATTTACTTCTTGTCTTCAGAAAAAAAACACTGTAGCCTGTTCCAGTAAATAAAATTGTGTGGTATTGCCCATACTCAATGGATAAGGCTTGTATCTTGCATGGGTTAACTAGATCAACATTTCTATGAGAAGAGCATAAGTTAGATACTAATTTGAAGAAAGCAGATTACACTTCTTGTTTTTGAAACTAAATTTCAACCATGCTGAATAGAAATTGTTTGTTAAATTGTTTTACTATGGAGGTAATATATTACTTGCAGAAAATTTTATACTAAAGCATGGAATGGAATGGAAAATAAATTCTCAAAGTCTTTTAATCCTAACAGAAGATCTGGTCATTTATATTGCCCTACATGATTCTCAAATCAAAATGACCTCTCACGATCAGGTAATAGCTTAAGGGGAAAAAAAAAAAAAAATAGATTGAAGCTCATCTGTCCTTAATTTAAAACATGACCTCACTTCTAATTAATTTTTTGTTTCCTGAAGGGCTTAAAAAATTCATAGGAATGAATAGTATCTTTTAAAAAATAAAATAAATAAAATCCTGACCTTTTTAATCTGAAGGAATTCAAAACCAGTTAAAATTATATCAGCTGACTTTTAGAAAAATAATGCTCTTACAGAAACTTATTAAGAAGTTGATAGTTACAGTAGATAAAGCTGATTATATTGAGAAAGTAGTCAGAAAGACTATTAAAAAATAAGAGGATATCCTTCACATCCAAATGGTATAGAAAAAAACCAAACAACCCACAACAAAAAAACCCAACAGCTCCTCTCCCCAAAACAACAACAACAACAACAACCAAACCAAAAAACCTCCGAAAACATGAAGCTTCCAGCTGTTGAAAAAGAGTAAAAAAAAATAAATCCCTTTTTTCAATACTATCACTGTCAAGTAATGGCAATCAACAAAAGAAATATTTCCTTGGGGTACAGGAAGGAGGTGCTATTTTTGCACTACTTCCTGCTCTATTTCCTGCACTATTAAAATAGATTTTCAGAATGAAATTATCTGTTGCGTGGGGGTTTTAGGCATCCTTTTGGTTTCAGTTGTGCTTTTTTTCCCCCTGTACCATTCACGTGTTGCTAGGTTGTAGAATATAAAACTTTGAGGAAAAAACATAATTGACCTCATGGCATATTTGTTTCGACTATGATGTGAACTAAGCTGTGTCGGTGCTTGACACTGAAGTGTATAAACAAGCATCATTTCTTCTGTTAAATTTTTGTTTTCAGGTAATCGTATAACTTAGAGAATACTTCTTCCATTCTTTATTTATACTGTATGTTTATTTACTAAGTGGAACTGGTTAGAGAATCACTTGAGTAAGAAACCTAGAAATGTAGCCTTCTGGAGCTCAGTAAAGAAGGACTTGGTTTGATCTCATTAATCAGATAACTGCTCAACAATAAACATAGAATAAAAGCTCACATTTTCTTCTCCTGCATGTGGAGGCAGTTTCTGCAATGAGTTGGTGTTCATTATCATGGTAAGTAATTTTTGTTTCTGGGAAATAATCTTTTTTTTTTCAAATAGAAAACAAACCATAACAGCAAAATACACAAACACATTAAACAAATTTTGTAAGTTATTTTAGAGCAAGCTTATCCTTTCTATGCTTGGCAATCTATTAAGCACTAATTAAATGGAATTCCCAAGAATATAGAAACTTATTATATGACCGTTGTCCAATATTCTTAGCCAGCTTTCTCAACTATGTATTCTTCCCTGAGTTGTTTGAAGCAACAATGTTAACAAGGGGTGTAAACTTTGGAGATAAAAATGACATTATATGTGTGAAACACCAAAGAGAAGTGTCATAATGACACACACACTGGTGTCACAACTCAAGACATGCTGAATTAAAGGAATCCTGACACAATTCCCAGAGGGGACAATGTGCACAATATATAATGGGAGCACTGCACCTCAATTCAGAAACATAGAGAAGACCTGACAGTACTACCAGCTTTGACAGCAGAAGGTGTAGCTCCAGTGTATGGCATCTGACCTTTAAGAAAAAAAATCTGTCTCCATAGTTACTAAATGTGAAGAACAGAAAGGATTTGTCAGAATGGGGTGCCTAAATCACCTCTTCTTTCAGTGTGACGAAATCCAGGACAGAACAGGACACGAATCTGTGCATATACCGGGGTTCAATTTTCATATTACATTAAATATAAACATTATATCAGAGGAACAGAATATTCTAAAATTTCATATACTTTGAAAACAACAAGTTGAAATAAGGTTATTTTTTACATGAGCCTATTATCAGCTATGTCCTGTTCACATAATGGTCTTGTAGACAGCTGACAATAAAACCAAGGAATAAGACCGCTTGTTGTATGGCAAAGGATAATATCTTCTTTGTAACTGAACGGTCCTGAAAATATATCTTTGGGCAATAAGACAAAATAATAAAACTATGTACACAAGACATAATTCTCCTATTTGTCATGAACGTGTAGCAATTTTTCAGCTTGTAATTGAAATGCTACATATATGACTCTCAGATGACATTAGCTATAATGTAAGCCATCTAAAAAACATTTTTGTGTAAAAAGTAGTTTAGTTATTAAAGTCAATTAATGCGTAAGATATTGGAGCAGGTCAAGAAAGGAAAAAGGAACAGAGAATCAAAGTGAAAATGAAACAAGGACAGAAAAGAAATACTTATTTATTTTCTCATGACTTGTTCAACAGTCTGCATTCTATATACAGCAGGCTGTACTTGTTGTTTCATTCATTTAATGAATAAATATCTTCCCTAGAGAAACAAAGTCTTCTAGCTTGTCACTTGCTTTGTAATAAACATGTGAAGTTACTTTGACCACCTAAGTCCAGTTTTTAATTACTGAAGTTACTCAAACTAATTTAATTTCTAATGTCCCAGTGGGGGGGGGGGGGGGGGATTAAAAAAATGAAGTAACTAGTGAAGATAACAAATTTCAGTCATGAAAAGGAGACATCATTTTGCTATCACTTTTGTTCTTCAGATGCAAGGCAATATTTCAAATAAATAAAGGTAAAATCAATGGGATATAACAGTAATGAAATAATCTGAAATATCTCCAACAGACCTCATTTTAGTTTCCACTGCAATTTTTTATTGTTTCAGTTATCAAATATCTAGATATATAAAACAGTTTCTTCCAGAAAAGCTACTGTCATGCGATTTAATATGCTTGACTTTTGATCCTGTTCACCTACTATAGACTGAACTCAAATTCTCCCCATACACTGTCTCCTTTCTCCCAGTGTGAACTTATTTAAAATTCTAGCATATATACGGATCAAGAAAACTGGCCTTTAAAAGGCTATGAAGCTATAGACCACAATCACAACTATTTGCTTTAAAAACAAACAAACCCATAAATGTCATTTTGTCTAGAATTAGCAAGTAAAATTAAATTTAGGCTGATAAATCTCTGCATGTTTTTCTGTATAAAGACAGATAATTATCTAGACTTATTGAAATGAATACACAGTTGCAAGACATTTATTTTTTACCCATAAGATTCCTGGAGGAAAATTATTTAAATCCATGATAGTCATGGAGAAAATGGGTGACATTCTGCATTACCAAAAAGATGAGATTTACCGCTTCACTACCACTTAATTTGCTCAAACTAAGAAACAGCATTGTTATGCAAAGCATTTAATGCACTAAGATATTCAAGACAGTCAACAAATGGAACATAAATGGAAAAAAAGCCTCATTGTACCCATCAGCTACTTATGTAAGGGGCATAATAATGAGTTTTGCATTCTCCTGATTTGAAAGACATCCTCATCTTTGTCTACAAGTACAGGACATATGGCGGAGACAACCATCTGCACCATCAGTCCTTGTCTGCAGGAATAACTTTTATCAACATTGTAATCAGCCAACATGTTTCATAGGAGCTCAACAACTGTGTATAAAGGGTATGAGTATGCTGAATGTGATGTCTCTGTCAACAATCCTGTAAAGGCTGAATTTAAGCTCTACTTTTCATCATTATTCTGTTTTTTTCTGCCTTCCACCTGATGATGCGTGTGACCTGCCCAATTTGTAGTGATACTCTGACAATGCACTTCACTTACCTCCTTTGCTTTCACACCAAAATACCAGCAGACCTTGTTACTGTCTTTCTTAAAGGTTTTCAGTGAATGCCTATATAAGAAATGTCTTAGCCTGGTATTATCTTGGACTAAGGAAAAACTTGTGTATTATTGCATCTATTTCTATTCTTACCTTTGCAGTCTATTTATCCCCTTCTTTTGCCTATGTACAGTTGGCATGTGCACCAGCCTTTCACACAGGATCAACAAGACCAGGAAATAGTCCTGCCCTGGGCTCAAGCCCATATAGGGCTACAATCCTCTCCCTGAACACTAGCCTAACAGTAATCCTAGAGGGTAAGAGCTTGATGACTGGATATGTTTTAATGAGTGAACATGTAATTGCAAAGACAAGCCATCATAACATGCTTTGGGAATTTTGACTATGGGTTAAGTTGTCTTTATATGTGTAGCCACTGTTTATATAACACAGTACTAAAAAAAAACAACATGTGGTTTAAAGCTATGTTTCTGTATGCAACTATTGTATGATGAGGGTACCTTCACAACATAGGTGGAGCAAGTTTGCTTTGTATGTTTTTAATGTAGTTTAATTCAACAGGTTTTGAAACTTTCATCTGTGTTTAAAAATAAAATGTTGTAGGGTGAAAGATGTAATTTATCTTCTGGGTTGTATGAAACTATACTGTAATGTAGTAAGGAAGGGGCAGCATACGCCAATATGTATTTCTGGTATGCACAAGTTAGTCTCTTGATACAAATAGTTGTGAACTGTGTTCTCTGTCTTTTTCATCACATGTTATAGGTGGAAACTGCTTAGTGTTTCAAATTTTAATGACAAATTTATATTCAAATTAGAAAGGAGAGAAGGACCCTGGGAGAAAAGAGAACAAAAATATGATATAGCTTCAATCTTGACTGAGCTTTTATTTTAGAAAATTGCATCTATAACCTCTTAAGTTGAATTAATTTACTACCTTTGAATCATTTAATGTTTCAAACACATTGAAAATTATTTTACATGAACAAATTGCATATAAAGAAATAAAAATATCAAATAGTCTTTAATTAGGGGAAAGCTAAAAATTGTTGTGGTGTACAGCCAAGTGTTACTGGGAGAAGGGGGAATTCAGGGTTAGATCCAAATAACGAAACTTAGAGGTCTTCACTGTTTGTTTTTTAATGCGAGTTAGGTCCAATCATGAAGTCAAGGGAGCCATTCAACTCTTACTAAAGTAGATGCCTACATTTGGCCAACCAACTGCTACGCTCAGTTCTAGTGGCTGCATTGTTCAGAGATCTATGGCTTTCCAGGGGAGTGTAGACACCTGTCTTAGATGCCAACCTCGACCCCGAAGACATCTGAATTTAGGTTTTTGGGTTTTTTTTAAATTATTTTAATAAAGTACTGAATTTGTAAATACTCTATGGTATTACTGGAGTGAACAGGTTTGTATGATTATTATTAAAATCCAGGGAATGATACTGACCATTCTAAAGACAGCATTAACTTAAATAAAGGATTTGGTCCTTGCAATAATAGAATAAAATAAATGAAAGGAGAATCACTGCGTGGTAAAGAAATTCAGTCCTGAGAATTTTTCTTACTCTCTGATCAGAATAATTTTCCCACCAAAATACAAATATGTGGTCTAGACAACAAAAGGATTCAGAAGTCATAAAGATTAAGATAGCCTTCTTAAACATTATAGATTGGCAGGATCTTAAAGCATGTTTGATCCCAAAATAATGTAGTAATAACTTTCAAAAATTCTCAAAATTGGCCTCTGCATTAGGGGTTATGTTTTCTGTTGTTTTTCTTTTTGTGATATATGATTCATTTTTAGGAATAATTTTGATACTTCTGTTGGTTGATGTACTTAAGAGTCCAAATCTTACTTATAATGAAATGTACCAACCACAGTGATGTGAACAAATCTGTCCATTTCACAGCTAAAAATGTTCATCAGTGGGTTTTAAGTACTTTAATTCCTAGATAGAAATGTAATCCAATGGATTAGACACTTGAGCTTCTTAGAACATTTTCTGTTTATTCCCTTCTCTGGCTCTAGTAAGTCTCCTTTGCCTCATGCCTCTTCAATCTCTGTTTTTTCAGCTTGGTGTCAGTAGGAAAACAAACTCTGTAAGAAGGATTTTTCCTAAAGTAGTCTTTGAACCAATGTTAGAACACTCTTCTGGAGTGTAGGAAATGTGATTTCAGTTCCTGTGAGCAGAACTGAGAGTCAGCAAGAGAGATACTATCTTAAATTTCTGACATCCATCTCAGCTTCCATTGATACCCTAAAGATGACTGAAGTGGTTCATCCAGTGCATTACAGAGGATGGATCAGAAGGATGGAATTCAGTCTATCTAGTAGAGGTACTGGGTCTGTTAAATTTTGAATGGCTTGTCACAGAAAGGCAATCTAGTTAATTGACTAGCATTTTCTTGGAAATATCAGAAAAAATACAGAAATAAATCCTTATAATATATTCACTTTGTATGCTAGAGACGTCCCTCTCTATCTCCCTGGCTTTTGTTGTTTGGGTTCTTTTCTTGTAAAAGATTAAAATTTGTCTCAATTTATGTGACTATGGAGACCCCGTTATGTCGTTTCACAATCCATATATTATTAATTTTCTTTTGAAAATATCTCTGACTCAACTTTTGCCATCAGGCTCTACCCCAGTTGACCCCTACGCACTAGCTTTATTTTCTGCATTAATTTGCATTACGTTGGCACTGGTATACTGGGCTTGTCTTTGGATTTTGCAGCAACATTCTCTGCCAATGTAAAAAAACCCAGTTACACTGATGTAGCTGAAGCATTGCCCATTTACATCAGCAGACAATTTGGCCAGATTTTTAGCAATTTTTATTAGAAACTTAATTAAGGAATGCAAGGTTCTTGCCTGTTTTCCTTTATCAGAATACTGAACTAAAGTCCCAATGTACTAAATAATTACATTAGTCACTAATTTAACTACACAGAGTTTTGGTCGTATCCCTTGAATCCATGAAGAATACCTGCTGCCAATATTCAGCCAAATGGTATTTCCAAAGCGAGGGATTTCCCACCAGAGTAGTTACGTGGTGCCTCTGTTCTTCATTATGTACAGTCAGCTACTCTGTTGCCACCATCTTTCACATAAAAGGAAATGTTGTATCTTTCTCCCCCTCAGAGCCAGCACTGCACATCAAGAAAGTTTCTACACCTTCTGTGAATTCTTTATGAACACATGAACAATTGATAAGGAGTTCTATTTTGTGAAAAAAAAAAACAAAAAAACACTAGGAATTTTCTTATATAAAATCATATTAAATATACCCATTGAAATAAGTCAGCATTTAAACTTTAAACTCCCCTTAAAGTGGATATATATTCAGTTGCAGACAAAATGTTTATTCTGCTTCCTTAACATATAGATATTAAGTGCTATGAAGAAGAAATGTTGGACTTACACCTAGATTTTGCATAGATTCCATTCTTATTGCACAAAAGGGTCAAACTTTCAAATGTGGCTTAGGAATTTGACTAATGAGTATTTACTATTCTACTCAGCTTTTGTACAATATATCTACTAAGAACAGTTTCGGATATTTTACTCTTGTGACTAATTGAGCAGAAAAATGGCACAATGTATGAAGATGATAAAATAATTCATTTGTAAACTGAAAATTCACTCTTTAAAGGTCTTTCTGTGCTGTCACATGAAAGAATTGCAGGAGTCAAGTAACATCTATTTCCCTAGTAATCATGAGAGATTAATCCTTTATATGATTTACTTTTCAAACACTGAAACTACTATTTTCTTGTTCTGCTTTGGGTTTTTATCCTTCTATATAAGCCTTTGACCCCAAATACTCTTATGGATGACTGCCAATATTATGTTTCATAGCTACTACAGAACTGAATTGTGAGTCTTTCGAAAAAATGGAGAGGGACTGATTTTTCCCTCTTAAATTTCACTAAGAAGAGATTGTTATTGGGTTTTGTCTCTGGGTTTAGTTGTGTTTGGTTTGGTTTGGTGTTTTTTGTGGGGTTTTTTGTGGGTTTTTTGTGGTCTTAGTATGCAGGCTGAATATATGCTATGAAATATGATTGTGTCAGGGGAGATACGTGTGCTCCCATTAGGCAGCACTTGCCCTTAAGATTAATCACATTTTCTTTCTGTGGGACTTACAAGAATGATACCTGTTCCTGTTAAAGAATACACAGATGCAGACCAGTAGGCAATCTTTCTCCTAAAACCTTATTTTGACAGGCCGTCACAGGCTAGTGAAAGGAAGATACATGGGGCATATAGAGAATATGCTGGTGGGGGAAGTAATGGATGATAATTTATAAGAAGAGAGGGCATTCTTAGGAGGATAATCTAGTGGAAAGAAATAGGAAACAGGCAGAGAGGAAGGATAATAAACGGAGGTGAATATGCAGACAGCTAAGAAAACGAAAATTAGGTGGAAGATTTAGAAAAATGTAGAAAAAGAAATGTCATTCAAAAGCTGCAGATTATTTACATGCCCAAATTTGGCTTCTACGTAGCTGCTCCCACTAGTCTACTAATTGCTTGTTGGCTTGTCTTTGCTGTCTTGTACCAAGCATAGGACTGAGGAGAATCGTGCTGTTTAATGACTTTACATCTGGGGACAAGTTCCTCCAATAGTTTGCATCAAGAGAATGTCAACCAAGAGAAGAGTTTCTAGGCAGTCAAGCCCTTGGCTTGGTTTCTTGTCCTCTTACCCGTTTCAGCTAGTTCTTGTCTGCAGTCTTTCTGTGTGTCTGCTTTGCTTTATTTGTTGACCTTCCCAATGATTATCATCCTAGATAAAATAGGAATGTAATGGAATAATACAGCATGGAAAAGTGAGCCAGTTACTACATTTTACCAAAACAAACAAAAATGCTTTCTGTTTTGATTCAAATGGTTTATAAATTTATTCTCAGTGTTATAATAAATCCTGGCTATTTATTTGTTTCCAAATAATTTCTCCTAGTAACTGACTCAGTGCTGCTTGCAAATAATAATACTTGAAAAAGTAACAAAGAACAAGGAGAAACTGTTTTGAAAAAAACAGTAAAAAAAGAATAATCAAGAGGTAAAGAAAAATCAGATGACAAAGAAGACAAAGGGAAAGATACCATTTGTTTATCTGTACTTATGACAGTAAGAGCTGTACAAGTTTTTTTACTTATGAATTATTTAATAACATTTTTCTCATTTTGCAGTTTTTCTTTTCTTGTTGAAAATATATTCTTCATTTCCTTGTAGAGTTACAAGGTATTAAGTTTTTACAAGAAGTCAATTTCACAGTAGAAGAGGCTGAAAAACTTTGCTGTTTCTCTCATTTGCCCACATTTATTCAGACAAGCATTCATAAATTCAGTACTCAACAGAACTAGAACTGGAAGGAAAGCCATAAAGCAAATACATTTATTTTATGCAATGAAACATGCAGAAGTTGAAACTGAAAAACTTATATCCAAAATATCTCTCAATAGCAAATCTGATCGTACTGTTTTCTTATTCACTTTTAACTCAGTTGTTACCTGTATGAAAGTTAGGTCCTTATAAAGAATATAAGTAGGACAGATAAGTTACATCAAACTGGTCACATATTACTCTGTCTAATCTTTTCTTCTCATAACAAAATGCTTTCATTCTATCAATTGTAGTCTTTCATAACCTACTACCCAGCAGTGTAAATAATTTTATCCTTGATTTGGTAAGGATCTTTTAATTCATCCTTTCCTAACAAAACACTGTATTGAGGGAACTGATTTGATGTCTTACTGTAATTATCTTTTTTGAAAAATTTACAGTAATGTTTCATTTTATGGGAATAATAAAAGTGGAAATGTTGTTTTCATTTGTAAATTGTAAATTGTAATAAGCAATTCATTATAAGTTAGCAATTTCCTTCAGTGTTTGGGTATCCAGACACCGTAACATCAATTGATAATAAGTAACTGTCAGAAGGACTGATTTACCAAAGCAGGTTTTGTTGATATTTCTGGGAATTTGGAGGAGTTATTGAACAACATGAGACTAAGCCTATAGTTTATAGGAGGTTTTTAAGCATCTCCTGTGGAAAAGGTATTTTAGGAAGAGACTGTAAGAATAAAACAACATCTCTTCTACTACATGTTTTTTAAAATTCATGCCCATTTCACATTTATTTAATCATTGAAATAATCTAGGTTTGTGTAACAATTTCACTGTGAGAGCCACAATACTAAATAATCCAAGGTCATGTGTATTGCTTTCTTTTCTGTGAAATAGGAAGTGAAATACATGAATAAACTAACCATGAGTATTTATGAAGGATTAGGTAGTAAATAAAGTGGAAATTAAAATAAGTGTATTTACCGAGGAAAAAAAGTTGACCAAGAACAAATCAGCTTCTAAGCTTAAAGACCACTAATGGTGGAAATTGAATAGACATATGAATATGTCATTATTGAGAAGTGTATGTATTATTCTTCTATAGTGCCAGTTTAGACTTGAACTAGAAATGTGACTGACAATTATCTATGCATATAGTATAAATATTTGTCTAACCATAAGCACAGCAGATTTATTGGCAATCTCAAAAAATTGTCCTTTTCTTGTAGTAAAATCTATTTCCAGATTTAATAAGCATGAACGATTTTTTTTTTTACAAGTTTATATTGCCATCTTCATAAATGAGACAGCTTGTGTGGATTTGAGAAGAGGAAATCTAAAGTGAAGAAAAAAAACCTCACAACTGGAAATAGCCTTATGCCCATCTCAGGGTAAATGTGTCTGCAGAGGGAGCTATTTTTAAAGAGATACTGAAGAATACTTTATAATTAGCATTCAGTCAGTCTTTGTGCAGTGAGACTTAGTTTCTTGCTTCTTAGCTATTTAGATGATACAAAGAACCTCAGCTGTCCTCAAGTTTTGTTTGGGTTTTTGTTTTGGTTTGGGTTTTTTTTGTGGTGTTTTGGTTTTCATTGGGGTTTTGTGGTTTTTTTTTTTGGGGGGGGAGGTGGCAGGGATTGTTGGTTTTGCTTGCATTTGTTCTTCTATTTCCAGACATCATCTGGAACTCCTGGGTACATGGTCATGATGATAAGAAAAAAAATACCTTTTTATAGCACCAATTATACAGCACGCCACTTTACCACTGAGTTTGTTTGGGTAACAGGCCAATAATATGAAAGGGTAAATAATGCAAAACATATTGATATGAATTACAAATGCCAATGCTTTGGCTGTACTGTCCAGTGCAGGATTATGTGAGAGCTCTGAAAATCCTGTATAAAACCTGTCTTACTAAGTCTTCATTTGTAACTGTGTAGATGCTCATACAGTATTCATATGTATGCAGCCACTGTAGAATTTAGCATAAGTAACTATTTTACCTAACCATTTCAGAAATTCTGAGAGTCTCATAGTAATCCCTTACTGCTAACTGCAGCACAGAAGGACTAAAGTCCTTCCATAGAAGGACTGTTAGGCAGTTTCCAATAACTGACTAAAAGAAGAATCTAGATTGTAAGATTCAGCAAGGTCTTTACCCTTGGCAAAGTTAGATGAAGAGGAATCCTACTCTTAAAAGCTTACCTGAAGTCTCTCGGTTTGCTTAAGCTTCTTTAATACCTTAATACTTCTAGTTGAGCCTAGATAGACATATAATTTTCATCACTACCTAAGTAAGTACTTTGAGGCCCACAGTAGAGAAGAGAATTAACTCTGTATCCTCTTGGCTCTCTGCTGTGTATGTGTTCTGACTGGATGCATACGAAAAGTCTTATAAGCCAAGCAGGATGGTAGAAATCTGAAAGGAAGACATCGATATAAGACGTAACTTTTCTAATTTGATTTTTACTCTCTATTATAAAGAATATTTGAATTTAAAAAGACATCCCAAAGTGACTGAGAAAACATTAAACAATGTATTGAAAGTTTTAATTTACTCATGTTTTAAAGTATTCAAGGCAAAAGTTACTTTTCCAGTGCTAATGTGGCTTCAAACTGACATTAACATTTTAATGTATGAAGTTTAGATTTTTTCACTTCTGTGTCTTCTGTTGATGCCTGAACAGATATTTAATACATCTCTACATAACACCACAGAACAGAGTCTGTTAAAGCCTTAATTTCACATTTTAAAATACTGTTGTGCTAATTGTATGGTAACAATCTGTTTACAGATAAATAACTCTTGTAGTTTCTATGCATAGTTCAGATTACTAGTACTTCTCATCTGTATTTTTTTAATTCAGTTTTAAATGAAACTGTCGTTGATTTTAAGGATGTTTATCCTGAATGAACAGTGCTGCATATGTTATGCATTTTTAATCAAAATCTTCTTGAGTCATAGAGTCACAGAATGGTAAGGGTTGGAAGAGACCTCTGGAGATCATCTAGCTCAACCCTCCTGCTAAAGCAGGTTCACCTGGAGCAGGTTGCACAGGATCACCTCCAGATAGGTTTTCAATTTCTTCAGAGAAAGAGACTCCACAACCTCTCTGGGAAGACTGTTCCAGTCGTCTGTCACCCTCAAAGTAAAGTTTTTCCTCCTGTTCAGATGGAACTTCCTGTGTTCCAGTTGGTGTCCATTGCATCTTGTCCTGTCACTGGGCACCACTGAAAAGAGCCTGGGCCCATTCTTTTGACACCCAGTCTTTAGATATTTATAAACATTGAGAACATCCTCTGTCAGTCTTCTCTTCTCCAGCCTAAACAGCACCAAGTGTCTCTGCCTCTCCTCTTAAGAGAGATGCTCTAGTCCCCTAATAATCCCTGTAGTCCTCTGCTGGAGTCTTTCCAGTAGTTTCCAGTCTTTCTTGTACTGGGGAGCCCAGAAGTGGACATGATACTCCAGATGTGGCCTCACTAGAGCAGAGTAGAGGGAGAGGGTAACTTCTCTCTACCTACTGGCCACACTCTTAATGCGCCCCAGGATGCCATTGGCTTTCTTGTCCACAAGGGCACATTGCTGGTGTATGGTTAACTTGCTGTCCACCAGGACTACTCTGTCCTCCACATAGCTGCTTTCCAGCAGGTCCACCCCAACACTCCTCTCGCTGGAGGAGTTTAAGGCCAGGTTGGATGAGGCCTTGTGCAGCCTGGTCTAGTGTGAGGTGTCCCTGCTCATAGCAGGGAGCTTCGAACCTGATGATCTTTAAGGTCCCTTCCAACATTAACCATTCCATGATTCTATTAAGCAAAAATATTTAGAAAAAATACAAACATAATATGCAAAAGTATAAATGAGGTGAATGGGAGAGGAAATAAAAAGCACAGTTCAATATAACATAAGTATTTCTTTTTATCTTGTTTCCTGATTTGCAAATATTCAGTTTTATCTCGTACGGAAGTTTCTGATCTGTTCTGTCAAAAGCAAGTGTTTGCATTAAAATCCATTTATTTAGAATACAATTCACTAGCAGATCAAGGACAGTAGGACTGTTTTGGAGAAGAAGTGGGAAGAAGGAGGAAATTCTTTAGTGTGCGGGTGGTAAGACACTGGAACAGGTTGCTCAGGGAAGTTGTGGAAGCCCCATCCCTGGAAGTATTTAAAGGCAGGTTAGATGAGCCTCTGATCAGTCTGATATACTGGAAGGTGTCCCTACCAATGCAGGAGGATTGGATCTAGATGATCCTTAATGTCCCTTCCAACCCTAGCCACTCTATGATTTTATGATTACATAAGGGAGCCAGCGTGCAATCCCTGCTCAGACTAATTTGGAGAAGAGAGAGAAACTTGCAACTACCCTTTCCTGCATGATTACTCCTAAATATCAGTCGTAACATAAAATGGCATGAATGAAAGCCTGTGTGGGTGAATTAAACTGTATTCAAAACTGTCTAGAGAAACCCCTGAAGCACCAATGCTCATTCTAGCTTGAGGTAAAAACTGGTTTCAGTTTACTGAATGGCTTCCCTAACAGAAGTAGGCAGCACAATTTACATTGAAGTCTATGAAGACAGAAGGAAAAGCTCTCCCTAATATTTTCATTTATTTTGTCATTGCTGACAATTGGGAAAATACCTATTTTTCAATGCCTTTCATGGGAATAACTAGGAGAGACAAAGAGGTATGTGGAAAAGTACTCATGAAAGGCTCTAAGAGCCTTCTAATGACAGTACATATTGCCTCAGACAGTACATATTGCCTCAGAGTTATGCATGTAGTATCCAGTACCTGAAAGGGCCTACAGGAAAGCTGAGGAGGAACTTTTTGCAAGGGCATGTAGTGATGGTACAAAGGGCAATGGTTTAAAACTGAGAGAGGGTAGATTTAGATGAGGCATTACGAAGAAATTCTTTAGTGTGAGGGTGGTGAGACACTGGAACAGGTTGCCTAGAGAAGTTGTGGCTGCCCCATCCCTGGAAGTGCGCAAAGGCAGGTTGGATGGGGATTTGAGAAACCTGGTCTAGTGAAAGGTTTACCAGCCCATGGCAGAAGAGTTGGAACTAGATGACCTTTAAGGTCACTTCCAAGCCAAACCATTCTATGATTCTATGATTCTATGATTCTATGATTCTATGATTGTGGTTTCACCTATTCTTTCCTTCTGCATTGTTTTGAAAGAAATAACAAGGACTAAAATGAGATCATAATAGTTAAAATCACAAATTCTGTGTACTAGGTGATATTTTATTACTTCTGTGGTTGAGAGGAGGTTCTTACAAGTTCTCCCCTTTGTCTGTAACTCTTAGATCTGTAATGTTAATAATTTATTGCTGTTTCACATACATATGTTCTCATTTTTCAAGGTTTTTTTCCTTGGAATTTGGAGGGATAAAGTCCTTATCTGTAATGGGATCTGTGCAAATCCTTCAATGTGTTGTTAATAATATTTCTGCAGTGTTTGGTCATACTGTTATATCTCCATCTCAGAGTTCTCTTCTAAATTCTTGCTTTTATATTAACCTTTCCTATTGACTCTCCCCTGTCTAGGGCTGAAAAGGGCTTCTTTCTTCATGCTATTGCAATAATATTGTAATAATATCACAAATATCTTTATATCAAATGTAAAATACATCTTAGATAATACAAATTTATATATATCATACTGTATTCTGCATCATTATATCATGATTCCAGTATTTCTGTGGAATTTTCATCTAATACCAAGTTATTCTTTTTTATAAAGTCTCAAGTTTGGGTCATTTTTTTTAGCAGTGTTTTTCATTCTTGAACTCCTATGATCTCATTTACTTACCTATGAAACTTTATATTGGCAAAGTTTACTGTGAAAGGGATGTAATGCTATGGCACTTCTTCTGAGGTTTGGTAGATGTGGTTACTGCAGGGGGAGTCACTCTTCTGAACTCACCCTTTTGATTTGATAAACAGGTGGCCATATGGAGGAGTTATTCCTTCTGGGATATAGACATGATTGCAACTGGAGAACATAATTCAGTTTTAGACTAATCAGGGAAATAAATAATAGAAAACCTTTTCTCTAGTGGAAAGTGCATCACAGTCTGGTATTTTTAGATAAAGCCTAGTTACTGGCAAATGGTGAACATTAAATTTGCAGCTACTGGATTTTGCATTTGGGAAATGGTTCCTACAGGATATGCAGCTGATTTTGCAAACAGTTAAGAATGTGAGTGGGTCCACTGATATCAGAAGACCTAATCGTGTGTGGAAAGCTATCCTCCATAAGTATTTGTAAAACTGGGATTTAACTAGGTCTTCTGCCTTCAAGCAAACAAACAAAAAAACCCAAACCAAACCAAAAAAACAAACAAACAAAAAAAATCCAAACCAAAGCACAATAACAAACTAAACCAAAATCATGTTATAGCTGTGTTAGGCTAGAAGGGTTAGGGCAATTCTTCACTTCAGCATTTTATTTTACTTCACACAGGAGACCTATTAAGTCACCAGTGAGTCTGCTGTTTGTCCTGGGCTGTGTTTTAATTTCTTTTCTTTGCATTCTCATGGCAATGTCCTTTTTGCAAATACTGTGAGGTATTTGATAGGTAGGCAAATACATCTAAGTTCCGCTGTGAACAACTCAGCTTAAAAGATGCAATAGATTACTCTGTACTGTTGACTTAAAATTAAATAAACAGATAATTAAAATGCTTGTTACAAATTATGTTTTTCCTCCAATGTACATTCCATCACATTCCTCTACATCCCTTGCTTCCTTGTAAAAGATTAGTTAAAATCCACTTTAAGATGCAGATTTTAACAATATTTTTCGCTGATTTACACCTGCGGTCTTACCAGTTACTAGCCTTATAATTGTGTCTTCTACTTAAATGTAATGGGTTTTTGTTGTTGGTGGTCTTTGGGGTTTTTTTAGTTCTCTTTCTCAAATAATCTTTTAAGAAAGGACCAATTTCCACATAAAATCTTTTTATCTTCTTTTGTTTATTGCAATGCAGGAAGAACACATAAAGGTGAACTTTGGTGGCATAGCAACAATGTAGTTAGACTGTCTTGTATTCATGGATTCATAGTAACATAGCTAGATTGTATTACATTGTTTCTATTCTTAAAAAATATTACTTTTAAAGGAATACAGGCGTCTTCACCAGGCATCAATTTAAACCCTGAATTCCACCCCCAATCCTGAAATATGTTGCAAAATTTGTCTGTGAATTTTTCTGTGTTTCTCAGAACATTGATTGATTTTATGTTAAAAATTGACTTACCGTTAGAAGAAAATAATCCTCAGCTATAACTGTAATAAGTGACACAGAATCTCTATAGAAGATACCAGGAAAACTGGGTTATCTTTAGCATGCAGTCAGAGGAAATGGTAGGCAAAGCTAATATATCTACTTTGTTATGCAACTAACCATTTTTCATTTTAAACGGGATAACTGATTTGCATTTCTGTAGTGAAAGGCAACATCTCTTGGAGAATCTGAGAGAAGCACAGTTTCTTACGGAATTGTTGATTTAATGCTGTGGTGGAAAGCAGCTGAACTGCCATCCTGAACAAACTGTGCAGGACAAGATGAAGAGACAAATTGTTCCCTTATTGTTCTGTAAGTCACCCTGCTTCTCTTCAGGGTGTGCAGTTTGGGAAGCTGAACTGAATACATCCCAGTGCTTGGCCTCTAGTACAATTATTAGTATAAAGAAAGGAAAATATGATCAGGAAAAAACATACCTATATCATAAATTAATTGCATATTAGTATAAAAATTCCATTAATTCCAAGAATTTATTTTTTTTTTCTTGTAAGAAAGGATCTTCCTCCAATCTACGAAAATGAAATACCTGATCAAAGGGGCAAATCTGATGAGTCGTTCCTTACTCAAGTACTTTGCTTAGTGCTGTTGGTTTAATTCTTGTCTAAAAGAATGTTAAATTCCCCAGGAACAGCTACTGCTGGGTTTGTAGTCAGCTGCACTATTCACTTGTTGTACACAGGAGCTAATATGTAATGTTTAATGGTTTTGCAGAAATTTAAAATAAGTTATTCTCACTAGAACATAAACTGTAGTTTTCTCTTTATTCAAAGACTGAAATGTAATCTGTGTCCATTGAAATTGTAATAATATAGCACACAGCATCATCATAGTTGCCTTTTAGTAGGTAAAGGTGTGTTTTGGGGGAAAAAATAATTCCTCACTTAAATTTTAAGCTACTAAATGTACTTCTTAGTGGGGTTGTATCAACCATTGCACTAACTATTAGATTAAGGTTACTTACATCATTACTTGCTTTTCTTTTAAAGAAACCTACATGATTTATATCTCAATTGAATTTGTCTCCCTTTAGCTTATAGCCTTTTTGTTATTTTTATAACTTTCCAGATAAGTGAGTTTTTGTGACCAGAAGAGTATTTTTACATTGCAATTAAGTCATGTCTCAATCTTCTTTATGCAAAATCTCAGTAAACTTGGGCTCCAAAGCCTAAGGAATTAAATTACTTTTATTAAATGTGTGTGTGTAAAATGTGGTAGATAATTATTACCATTGACATTAAAGGGAGACCTGGAGAGCTAACTCAGCTGTCTGTACTTGCAACATTTGAAAATAGGAGAGATGACTCCTATTGGTTTTCCTCTGCCATTTTCCTGAGTTACTACATTTTTTGGCTTATCCCTCATTCACACAGATAATCTTAAAATAAAAGCCTCAGAATAGATTGTAGTGTTCTTAGTAGGGATGAAGTCATACCCCTTTTCTTACAAACTGCTTCCTCCTTACATATCCAAAGATAACATCAGTCTATCACACTGGAGTCTTCTCTTCAGTTGCTCAGAAAAAAACAAAACAAAACAAAACAAAAACCACCAACAAAAAAAAAACAAACAACCCCCTAAGACTTTTTTAGTCATTGATTTGTATGGTACTGCCCATGGCTCTTCTCACATTCACATCCATTCTGTAGCTGTCTTCCATTCCTTGTTCCTGTATAAATCTGTGCTTTTCTTTGGATAAAGAACTTTTGTTTGAAGAAAAAATAACAGAATGCTAAGTAGATTTGTATTATACTGACTGGGTGCTTTATCCTCATTGGATCAGTCATCTGTAAGATTTATTACCAGTGATGATTTTCTATTTACTTTCAGATCATTGATCATAGAATCATAGAATGCCAGTTTGGAAGGGACTTGAAGGATCATCTGGTCCAACCTTTCTAGGTATTACTATAGTTTATATGAGATGGCTCAGCACCCTCTCAAGCTGAGACTTAAAACTGTCCAATGTGGGGGATTCTACCACTTCACTTGGGAGACTATTCCAATGTTTGACTGTTCTCATGGTGAAAAATTTGCCTCTTGTGTCTAATCAGAAAGTCCCCAGGAGCAACTTGTGCCCATTGCCCCTTGCCTTTTCCACATGACTCCTTGTAAATACGGAATCTCCATCTTCTTGGTAGCCACCCTTTAAGTACTGGAACATGGTAACAAGGTCTCCCTGAAGCCTTCTATTCTCAAGGCTGAAAAAAACCAGTATTCTCAGCCTCTCATATGGCAGGTCCCCCAGTCCTCTGATCATCCTTCTGGTCCTTCTCTGGACCCTCTCCATCCTGTAGAGCAGAAACCAAAACTAAATGAAATACTCCAGATGTGGTCTGACAAGTGCTGAGTAGAGCGGGATGATGACTTCTTTATCTCTTCTCTATCTAGCCCTTTTTGCATTAAGAAAGGCTGGTGATGCCCTTGTTGATGCAACCCAGCATCCTGTTGGATGATGGATTGATAAAAACATTCAGCATGCTGAGCTTAGGACTGGGAGCCATGTACTTTTTTATTCTATTCCTAATTCTAAAAGCAGTTTTCTCTGTGTCTTGGGTTTTTATTTCCTCTGTTCCAGTTTCTTAATTTATAAAATAAGGATAATTCTACTTTATAACACTCAAAGGCAAGGTACTAGTAAAGTACCATGACCTGGCACACAAACACACAATAATAAAGAAAGGCCATTGGAAAGAGATAAGAGGTGAAGAGAAGTCAAGAGATAGAAGTAATCCTCTCACAGAAACTATTGTGCAGGCCTGTGCTCAATAGAGGGTAGTTATGGCATGGGTGGAGAGCATTTGTATGTGCTTGTCTCTCTAATAGCCACCTTTTCCATCAGTCCCTTTTCTAGAATAGCAGAGCAGTAGGGATTCATACACTTTTTGTACTAATTTCAATAACAGTTATCCATGTGATACATTATGAAACACTGACATAGTCTTGTAGCAATTTCAGATAAAGTCTGTTGGTATTAAACTGTCAAAAAAATGTGGGTTTGTTTGTTTGTTTAGTTGTTATTTTTTTTTAATTGATCCAAATTCACAAAATTTATTTGATTTGAAAAGAACCTGAGATTCATCAAAATACTGTGTAAACAGGATTTTTATAAAATCTAAATCATGAAGTGAGGAATTTGGGAACCTGGAATTACAAAGGAATTTGGAACCTGACATTTTCAGATTCTCATCTCTCTGTGTAGCTGAAAACTTCTACCAAATCATGGATAAAATCTAAAGTTTAAGACCCTGGAAGAAATAGATGTGGTGTACTAACAAGGAACTAAGTATTCTCAAATCAGACAATGCAAATAAAAATCCTTTTGTTTATCTTTTTTTCACTGAAAATTAAATTTTGTATATTTAGATTTATGCTTTTTTTTAAATATATGTGTGTGTGTCTGTATGTTAAATATTTCAGATCAAGCAAACTTACTAAAAATACACTGAACTTCTGTCTAAGAGATTGGGTACTTTCCTATTTTAATTTTCATTTGCAGACACTACGTTCTAGTATTAGACAACACAGATAAATATATCCATGCACTGATTATACATCTCTGCAGCTCTTTCTCACAAGGCTATTAATATGATGAAAAATTTTGGATAAAACCAGGGGGAAAAGAAAAGAAAAATTGTGAATGGGCTGAATGACCCACTTACAAAATTATTTGGTGGCCTGCCATGAAATAGTCAGAGAATGAAAAAAGCACCATAAAAATTCTGTATCCTGTTGGGAGCTCTAATATCTTCAGTAAGAAAATTGGTAGGAAGACTTGTCATAAACAGACAAATAGTACTTGTGAGTCATTGCTTTAATCCCAAAGTAGCACAGAGGAAAAACTGTCTCTTTACATAAGGCAATAAATTCAACAAATTGTGGCAAACAGCTCACCAAAGCACATAAAAGAGCAGTAACAGTATCCAGGCTGCTTTAAAAGTTCTACTAATTGTTAGGGAAATACCACTTAGCACTAGCTGTCTTACCACTACTCACATATTCTGTATAAGCTCACAGTGCAAAAGCGAAGCCTTCTCTCTCGTACAGGTGTGAGGCTTTAAAATTACGGACTTCCTGAAAGTACTCAGCAGGTTCTTTATTAATTTTTCAATATTCTACAGCAAGCAGTGCTGCAAATTATTTCTGGAGAGATTATTTTATATGCTTGTAGAGATGTTGTGATGTTTATTTGGCAGGCCTGCCTTTGAGTTACTTGTACTTGATTAGATGGTCAACTCTGACACTGTCTCCCTGGACTTTCAGGTGCCTGACTCCACAGTTAGGGTCTGTTCTACAAAATAAAAATGTTTATGTTAGCAATGCACTCAAAAAAGAAAGACAGACAATTCTGAAGATATTAGGAAAGACTGACTTTTTCTAATATAGATTTCTCCTAAGACAAAGAAACCATCCTACAGAAAGGAGATACCACTGGGAGCCTTCCCCTTAGCACCCAGTCCGACTTACATTCAGGAACTGGCACTGCACAGAAACAGCTATTGCTCTATTGCTCATCTTACTCTGGTAGTATTCACACAAGGTGTGGAAAATCTAGTTTACAGGCTCAGTCAGCCTCAAAGGAGATATTCCAAGTGATAGACTAATCTTTCTGATAAGCTAGGTAACTATTCATACAGGCTAGAACAATAATGGGGCCGTAAGATGAAGAGGCATAAAGAAGCTATGTGCATGAATGATGAAAATATTTAGAGAAAGTAAAATGGCGAGATCTGAGTACTTTTTTTTCTTTTTTTTTTTAGATTTAATTTGTATTGCTCTTTAAATTCCCATGGGAAAAAAAAAAAAAAAGAACAACAAAAGAAAAAACCCAAACAACAAAAGAAAAAAACCAACCAAACAACAAAAAACAACAAACCAAAACAAAACAGCAAGACAAAACAAAAAACAACAACCAAATAAACAAAACAACCACAGTTCAGAGGGCAGGTTCTGAAGCTTTCTCTGAGTTTAGCAATTTGTTTTACTTATATTTCTTTTTCTAGTAATAAATACTACATGAAAGGTTGAAGTGTTTGATAAATGAGAGATTTTTTAATTATTACTAAGCACTAAATGCACATTAACTTATATATAAGTATATAAAAAATCCACCAGAGAACAGTAGGGCCAGAAAACACAGAGCAAAAAAGTATAGTTTAAAAAAGGAATTACAATTTCTGCATAATAACAGTACGAAGTGGTGCAGTTCTGCAAACATGTATTTGAAATAATGGATTATTCTGTTATTTTGCATTTTTTATTACCATTTTGAATGAGACATAGGAACAGTATTCCTTTACAATTGTCCCATGATATAAAGTGGAAAACACCATATGATCTTACGGGTTTTTTAAGAAAAATGTGTCTTATTTACATCCAAGTAAAAATAGAGCAGTAAGTAAAGCTAGGAATATTGAATGCCATAGTCTGTCCTCCTCTTTGTGCCAACAATCTAGTGAATGAGCACAATAATCCATTTACTAAAATTAAGTAATGAAATGCCTCGAATGTAAAAGAAAGACCATAAAATCTTTGTAGAGTTGTAGGTGTCTTCACTAAGAATGTCATTACTGTTACAATAGAAAAAGCGATGGTAATAAAAAAGGGCAAAGAAGAGTAAAGAAAATACTAGAATAAAGAATAAGTAATTTTCATCCGTGATTGTTTTGTCTGTTCATGTGTATTAGTTATAAAGTAGCCTTCTGTTCTGTATCTAGGCAACACAAAATTGTCCCATTTTAATACTAAAGTATGAGAATAAATAGGCATATACTGCAAAGGAAATAAATGGTGGATTTACACTTCTGTTCAGCATGAAGAGAAGAAAAAAATCTTTTTGAATAAAAGGTCAACAACAGTGAGACTGACTAAAAACTTTCAACAAAGTGGAAGCATAAATATACAAATATCCTTTAATTTTTTCTCCAGTAGTATGAAATGAAGAGACATGTACAAAAGTTACCTTCACTTTATTTTCTTTTCATTGAGAATAATAATTTCATTCCTGTCGATGCTGTACATAGACATATCAGAAATAGCTATGTCTGGGGATCCAGATGTGAAATCAGATTCACAACTTTTTTTCCCCCTGATTATTCAATATGTAACACTATTGTCAATATGATTTATAAGCAGGATAGACTGGAGGAAAAAAAAATAATACTCAGTTCATTCCTAGATATTCTTCTTTCTGCTAAGCAGTAATGTAAGGACAGATAACATGTAATAAAAGTACTTTTAGTGTGGTTAATGACAACTTTTTTGTTAAAAATCAGAGGACTGAGAGTCTTTTATTTTAGGTTTATATTCTTGAATAACAGGGAGAAATATGAAGATGGTTTAATTTTGTGCAAGCATTTTTCCTCCCATTTTTCAAGCTTATGAGTGCCTGGAATCAATTGATAGGAACTACCAATCATCTCTGGCTTTCTGTAGAAACCAGCACAGAGAGCTTAACCAAAACTTCAGAATGTGAACTCTTAGTCTTCAGAAGTGGTTTCTAAAGAAACTATTATTTCTGTCACATGCTTTGGTTGAAAATAACAAATAGAAAATTATCTTTTTTATGATACTATTTTGAAATATTCAAAACATGAATATTGAACATTTTCTAACCTTTTTTTTCATCTCCAAAATAATATCTATTTCATAACCAGAATACTAAAGGATGGAAACAGCAAAGTCCAAGTAAGTAACATTTGCATGTCTTAAGATGTATATGTGCAAATCCAGAAGCAATTTCCTATTTCCTGCATATTCAATACGTCTTGTAGGACTTTCTGTCTTAATCTTTTACAATCTTAAAGAATCTGAAGGCATCAGAAAGGTTCCAGGAAATAAATAAATGAATAAATAAATATTTTTAAATAACCAAATTTAATCAAAGCATTTCAGGCTTCTCAGATACACTTTCTGCTATGGAGAATCAGAAGATTTTACTTTTCACCTTACTAAACAACCTAACATCTGGAGATAGTCATACTACCTTTACATAATACTTTGTTCGCTTGTTTGTTTTTTATAGCAGATAGATTTCTTTCTTCATCATTTATGCCTGGTACTCTTGGGTGATAATCATAATGTTCTCACAATGTTTTAGCTAGATTTTGAGCCCTACAACCTCTTAGCTTTGCTTGGTTCTTAGGGAATCGGAGTTGACTTCAACACACGAAGCATCATTTCAAGTAGAAATAATTAAAGACACTCAATCTTTTACTAGCGGTACATCGAGTGTGGGTACATGAAGAGTGTTTGCTGCTGTAATGTGTGCCAGCTGATGCAAGAAGAAGAACTGGGTTGACTCTACAGGAATAAGATTCATGTGGGAGATTTCGATTGCATCATTCATTTTTATGCAAAAGAAGTGGTAGTACAAGTTAGCGTGTGAAATACCGTAGATTTGAGAAGCATGGTAACTGCTGTCACAACCTTGCCTAGCCCTGACAGGTGCAGCAGTCTTTCCAGACATCCCTCTGACCTGCACTGCTTTCCTCACTTTCATCTTCCTCCTGGTTTCTTTAGAGTGCAGTAAGTGATCATCTCCTTCCCAGTTATTTCAACAGCACTTTGCTGGTTTGGAAGATGAGTTCCATCTGATACACCTCTGTGGGTGCTTCCCTTGCTTGCCCTGGTGGCATGTATCAGGAGGTGCTGAGGTTGTGCTTGCTGTGCCGCTAGACATTAGTCCCATTTAACTCTTCTTCTCAATGTGAAGAGTGAGTCCTTCAGTGGCAGTTCAGAGCAGGAGTGCGATTCAGTGTTTTCATTTGCCCTCTAGGAAAGGTGTGGGTTTTTTTCTCTCTTTCCCCTCAATAACTATAGAAGATTTTATGAAGACTAATCTTCGTTTGCAAAAATTTGCCACTGTGAGTAGGATCCTCTTACTATTTGTATCTCCGAGAAGCCAAATTCTCAATTCTGTTTGAATATTTTCTAGTAACAGAACAAGAATCTGTATTACTTTGGTTTTGAAATGTGTTAAGTATATCAGTAGTGTGCACGAGGGGGAGGATATCTCTAAAAATCACCTCTGAGATTAGACCACTATTTCCAGTGGTCTCTGAGAAATCAGCAAAATTAAATCTACCTTGAAGAAAAATGAAGAACTAGAGTATAATTTGTAGATATTTAGAAAACCCAGGATGTCTTCTAAAGCCAATTCTAGTACAATATCTTTATTCCAATATTTCTAGCTTTCTTTCGTGGTAATAAAATCACTACATGAACACATAAACATAATTCATGTAACAACTAAAACCATCAGGCTAAACAAATTAAGTTTATCCTGAGATTCATAAAAACCGATTTTTAAACCTAGAGAATAGTAATTTGTTATTGTTAGCCTTTATAATGATTTCATATTATAAAACACGTATTATTAGTTAGAGAAGTAAGCACAGAAAAAAAGCACCAAGACCCAATACCAAGTAAAAATATACTAGTGGGGAAAATCCCACATTACCTGGAAGATTAAATTAAACAAATCTAATTGTCATTTCCTTTTCTAAATTATGAATGTAATAATTTAGAATCTAATTCCTCCCTAAGGCCCAGAGTAATTCTATTAGGAAGCCATTATATACTACTTAAGAGAATGAAGTTTATGTGATGCCTATGAAATGACAGGCATTGCAGCATGAACTCAGCTAGTAACACATGACTTTTATAATAAAATGTCCAAAATGTATAGGTTGGATTTCCATATTATTTTAAATTATAAACTTTACCTCATCTGTTATTACAATTCTAATAATTACCAAAAATCAAAGAAAAGCGCCAAAGACATGAATAATTAAATACAAAGACAAAAATACTGGCAGGTAATAAAGAGTGAACAATGAGTAGGACAATCTCCCATCAGGGAAGTTGCCTTAACTAGTCTCCCTCTAATTTATTTTTATGTTTCTATTATTCTTTAAATATTATAGTCTATGATAATGTATTTGTGATTAATGCTTATATAACATGATTGAAAAAATGCCTAATTGAATACCATGTAAAATCTTCAAAGTGATACTGGATTTAAAACTAAGAAGTGCAAATTGAATGAGGAGTAATAAGATCTTCTAAATCATCAGATATTGGTGAAGACTGGTTCTAAATAGCAAAAATATTTCACCTGTTATGAAAATGTGGTAGTCAATACTGACTCATGACCATCTCAATTTATTCAGACCTTTATAGAAAAGTTAAGAAATAATGTGTTATAACAAAGAAGAAACTCCATTTTTTCTTTTATTTGAACATATCATTATCTTACTTATTTTCTTAATTAAGAAATACCTCAGATGCTGAGATTACCAAAAAAAGCCCAGCTAATTTATGATTCAACTTTATGAAAGTTGTTTGGCAAACATCATAGTTATAGATACTTAGCTTAATGTTTCTCTAGGAATGCTCAAGTTAGAATTGTCAAAGTATACTTTAAAATATTTGGGATCTCTGTGTGTAAATGATTGGATTACTGACGCTGTGGAAGTGCTAAGAAGGGGTTTATACTTCCTTTTTTGTTTTTAAATAGAGTAATTGTGGCACATAATAGTTCTACTGCCATGGTAAGCTTCTCTTTAGAAACACTAATTCAAAATACTCTGTGTGTTTGAATGGGCAGCAGAATTGATTTAGTTCACTTTGTTAGAACTGTGAATGCTGAGGCACATTATTTAAATCTATTTGTTTGTCACAGGGGATTCAAGATGTGCAAAACCAGTCTGAGGTAATCTATTTTACTATATTCAGTGGACTTCAGTGTCAAAGACTTAGAAAAGATAGTTCTGTCAAAAACGTATTTAAAAAAAAAGAAAGTAAATATGCATGTAGGACTTTTTCCTATTGGCAGAAGTCACAAAAAAAAAAAAAAAATTGAATTTATTACTAGGAGCTATAGCAATCTGTTAATGTAATTCCTGAAGTATTACCCTATCCTATTCAAGTCTTCTAAAGCTATATTTCGAATAGTAGATGGAGACAGAAGTGCATGAACACTTTTTCTAAATATTTAATTTTAGCCATTTCTGAAGTAGAACACTCAGCACAGGCAACATGTACGACACGTGCGGGTTGGGAGATGCAGTGGCAGTGATGCTCTCATCAGGCATTGGACCCTGTAAATCAGTGAAAGAATAAAGATTAAGCTGTGTCCTGCTGCCTTTGCAGTCCTGTTTACCAATTAGCAAAAGGAAATTTGGTATTGGTACATGCTAATATCCTCCAGTGTAGCAAAATGATACATTCTGTGTAATCTGCTGCTTTAATGCATCATAGTTTTGTTTATGTGGGATACTCTGCCCACATCCACTGAGGGTTCTTCAGCAGACATTTTATATGTTGCATAGGAAATTTCATTTTAAGGGAGCATTTAATTAAAAACCTATTGCATCAAGCTAAAGAATTAGGAATCAGTTATGTTGGCTGAAAACCATTTGTGCTATGCCTTTCCCAAAGCAGTCTGTGTAGTATAATTATTAATAATTTTTAGAAGATATATGCAGAATATGTAGCATAAAAATACTTTTTAACTTTATTTTTGGCTCCTAGGAATTTTATTAAAGGTTTTGTCAGTGATTAGTCACTGTCAGACTAGAGAGTGGTAAGGTTAATATTTCCCCAGTCCTTGTCCTTAGTGCTTTGTCAAGGAGCTGAGCATTTTTCAGATTATTAAGGATATTATTAATTCTAGTCTTATATTATCGACAGAGCAGTCTAATTTCTCAGAAAATCCTACTGCATGTTATGTGAGGTTTGAGAATAGCATACTACTTAGTTTATAGGTTGTTGAAACCATGCTTCATAAGGATATGCACCACAAATTATTAGCTTCTTTCAATAAGAAGCCAGGATGTAATTAGCTTCTCACAACAACCGTTTGTTAAGATTAAAATAATGTAACATTCCTACTAATTTTTAACATTTCACTATTAAGTTTAGATTATGTACTCATGGTCTGATGATTTAAAAATCCACCACACTCCAGATAATGAAAAGCTGAACTCTTAAGTGAGTCTAAATATAACATTATTTATGATACAAAATAAATGTTTATGAATTTTGTTCCACTATCTACTAGAATTTTTTTGTAAATTAAAATCACAATGGAAGGTAGAGAAACAGTGCAAGTCCTTAATTTGTGCAGAGTCAATTTAGCTTTTCTATCAGTACTTTATGTGCTTGTTTTCTGTGCTTATCAATAACAACCATTTTCCTTCACCAATGTTCAAAGTGTGTTTTTGAAGGCAATGTCTAGAATCGATCCATAACCAATTGGTGGCTCCCACACGGGGCACTGATGGGTGTTCAGGCTTCAAGCCAGCTGAATATTACCAACACAGAATCTATTTCCTGTAAGAAGGATTCCTTGGGTACTTATTTCATCATAGACTAACTGGTGTTGATGCAGTAGCTCCTGCCTTTAAATGCTGCTGAGTAAATAGTAGCTGGTGCGTTGGGCCAGGTACAGCTGCTGTATTCCAATTCTGTGCTTGTAAGCATGCTCTTCTGCTATGAGCATAACAAAGGAAGCAGCAGCAGCCACAAATAACTGAACTGAAATTTGTGGACATATAATGAGGTGCTCTGTTTGTGACCAGTGTTTTTCTCTAGAGTCAATGGTAAAAAAGAACTTATTATTTAAGTGTATATATTTGCTATTTTTTTAGCTGTCAATACAGTTATTCTCCTTTAAAGTCATAAACTCTGAATTTATTTTTTTTTTTAATAAAAAATTCTAACTGGAAAATTAGTTTGTTCTTTCCATCTGCTTAGTTTCAGTTATTTCCATTCTAACTAAAAATGATAACTTTCATTAATTTTAATGGGCTTTTAATTCTGAAGCTAGTATTCTGTATCCTAGAAGTACAATATTTTGCTATCTTTTAATATTTGTAGATTAAAAAAAAGGAAAAAGCACAGTTTATATTCAGTTTTATAGTTTAAGCTTTCTGTTATGCACCGTTTGCTGGTTTAGGGGAATGGACTTTATACCTGAGAAAAGGAAGCAACACAACTCAGTGAGGCAACACATTATGGCTGCTTTTTGCAACTGAGAAGGGTGCTTAAGAGGATAAAACAGTCTTGCATGGAGGAGAAGACAAGTGAGATCACTGCTTATCCTCACTTGTTAATCATTACCCTCTTCCAAGTGGTCAGTCCTTGTAAGAAGTCTGCCATTTGAAATCACATAGCCTTTTATCATAGATTAATGATGTCAGGCTACCTACTTGGAACATGTTTTTTATTAGATGCTGCAATCTCTTCCTTGCATTGTCCTACTTTTTACATTTAAAAGTAGTCCTTTTGAACTAAACAAATTTGAGTGTGGGGTTTTTTTGTTTTGTTTTTGTTTGTTTGTTTGTTTTAGGTTTGTTTGGTTTTGGTTTTTTTTTCTAATGTGTCCAGTATGGTATATTAGTTGTCCAGTATGTGTTATTCCTCTGCTTGCTTTCTGATAATTTGCTGCATTCGTTCTTTAAACTATGCATGCAGACTTAAGCTCAAAATGAGGCAAACAAAAGAATTGTGAACAGAGACAGAAAAATTCAGCTTTCTTTGAGGGACATGCATTGCAGCTTGGGAATGGGATCATAACTGACTGTTTTCTGGTTGATAGTGGGACTTCTTTTGTATTGGATCAGCTCACTGGAAGCCACAGTTTTGCCAGCTTCCTGCATGTTACTGCTTTTTTGATCACTGAAGATTTTTCTCAGATCATCTGTTCTACATGTTCTAAGGAGGATGAGTGGTGCTGATCTGTAAATGCCTAGAACAGTGTAAAGGGTGTTACAGACCAGCTGCAAGAGGTCATAATTAATCCAAAACTGGAGTAACCCTTGCCACATTTTTTTTTTTGTTCTTTTGTCAGACTCTTTCCCCATGATAGGGCCAATGCAGAGAATGAGTAATATCCTACTTCTGTTTTTTTGCCATCCATTGAATTCTTACACTTAGGTCATCTCCCTGCAAGAAGCAATATGAGCTGGATGTTTCCTGTAGGGTATCCATTATATCAGTACCCGTCTGCTTTAATGGGACTGAATTCACAGAATCAAAGTTGCTATGCTATGTTTATTAAATAATATAACAGTGTTATTTTGGATAGTCAGTTTATTTACAGAAACATTCAGTTTGTAGAATCACAGAATCATAGAATGGTTTGGGTTGAAAGAAACCTTATAGATCATCTAGTTCCAACCCCCCTGCATGGACAGGGAAACCTGCCACTAGACCAGGCTGCTCAAAGCCCCCAAGAGTCTTTCCATTGGATGTAGTAATCATGTATCTAAGTAATGTTACAGGTCAAATGAGTGAAAAAGCAAGGGAAATAATGCACTCAGATTAGCTGGCTAATAGCTCTTATCTAGTATGTACAAAATCCTAGTTCTATGCAAAACCATCTTTTTCCACCCCCCCTGCCATGGGCCAGGATACGTCCCACTAGACTAGGTTCCTCAAAGCCTCATCCAACCTGGCCTTGAACACTTTGAGGGGTAGGGCATCCACAGCTTTTCCAGGCAACCTGTTCCAGTGTCACACCACCTTCACAGTAAAAATATCTTCCTAATATGTAATCTAAATCTACTGTGTTTCATTTTTTTCCCACTGTACGTCAGAGCCAGTAGACTGGAGGTGGGCAAAAGGTTGGGAAGGTGAGCAAGAGTCAGGACAGCTGACCGAAATTGCCCAAGAGGATATCTCATGCTATATAACATAATGCTTAGAGAATATAACATCAGAGGAAGAAGTGGGGTGGGTTTGGCTTCCAAGTAGCTCTTGTTCAGAGAGTGTCTAGGCATCACCCTGACTGTGGGAGGTGGAAAGTGATGTTCTTTCAGTTGGTTTTTTGTTTGGTTTGGTTTTGCTCTTTCTTTCACCTATTATACTGTCTTTTTCTCAACCCACAAGTTTCCTTGTGTTTGTTCTTCGCATTTTCTCCTTGTACATTTCTGGGGGGGAGGTGACTGCATTGGAGCTTTGTAGGTGCATGGTTGCTGGCCAGGATCAACACACCACAAATAGTAGTGGCTCATTCAAATGTTTTTCTGTACTTATAATGCATTTCTCTTCTTTAATGCCTTTGGATATGACCATGTAGATCAATGAATCAATGACTAGAGAATATTTTCAAAGCACAGGCTGATTGAGTACACCAGGTATTATCAGTCGCTTTGCCAACACAGATAACTTTTTTTTTTTAGTTTTTGTTGTGTGGTGTTGGGTTTTTTGTTGTTGGTTTGGAGTTTTTTTGCCTTTTTGTTTTAGCTTGTTTTGGTTTGGTTTTAATCAGGCTGTTTATAATGCATTCAACAACAACCTGCTGATTTATTGATTGCATTTTGTGTAATGGCAGGTTTAACTTGTGAATATTTGGATAAATAGTAAGTAAGAAGACAATAGATCAATCAATGTGTTCTGCAATGTATATTGCTGTCATCTTTATTTACTATTTAAAAAAATCTACATTCATAAGAGTTGGCAAAAGCTTCAATGACACTTCAGAGTGACGTACTATTCATCATGGATAATGACAATAGAATTGAATGTTGAGAATGTCTTCAATCTTTAATGCTTTAGATAACATTCATTGGACTAACCTCATTGCACAATAGTTTCAGAGCATTTTACAATGAATAAGGCAAATTTAAA
Source organism: Hemiprocne comata (assembly GCA_020745705.1). NCBI lineage: Eukaryota > Metazoa > Chordata > Aves > Apodiformes > Apodidae > Hemiprocne > Hemiprocne comata. Next base: position 92,300,750 of record CM036586.1, on the reverse strand, counting down.
AGCAGTTAAGGTGTCATGTATAAATTTAAATTGGATTCATTAAAACTATTTCATTGTAGAAGTATCATAATGGCTTAACTGAGGGAAGCTTGTTGACCTCCCTAGTGCTCTGATAAATTTATGCTCTCTAAGAAGCTTTTCACTCTTTAGAAATGTGTATATAAATAGGTTTTAAATCTCCTTAAAATGCATCCTATTGTCTTTTCTTATTCTTTTCTCCATAATGTTCTTATAAACATATGCTATACAGAACATTTTCAAAAGGCTTTTATGTGTTTAGGACTAGATATTCTCCTGAATTATAAAGAACACACTTTAGATTTCAGTACTGAATCTATATAGAAACCTATAATAATATTCTCACTTCAACTTCTCTCAGATCTGTTCTTTTGTACTGCATGTAGTAATGAGATGTTCTTTCTAAACAAGCAGATTTAGGTTTTGACTTCACAATAGAAGTAATTTGAAAGGATCCATCAAGGTAGAATCATAAGAGACTGTTTTCTTCCTTAAGCCTGAGTTAGAAAATTGTATTAAAGACATCACTGTTCTTTATATTTTAACATAATCTATTAACTCATATGAAAACTGTAAGATGAGTTGTCTTCACTACTCTTCTCTCTTCACTTATCATATCCTGAATTAAAATGTAAAGGAGTGTTATCTGGAGCTGAGTAGGGTAAGCAGCCATAACAGGCAGAAATTTCTTTCTGTCACCACTACTTTAGAATAGCAGGCCATACCACTGCTTGAGTAACTGAATATTAAAAAGTTAGCTTTTGTAGTAGCACCTGTAAATTTCAAATAATTTTGCAGTTGAAGAAAAAGCATTATTGTTTTTTTTTCGGGGTGAAGAAATGTCTGTGTAACATTTTTTTCTGCACAGACCCATATATGGCCACTCCACCATCCTCCAATTTGTCTTAGTCACTAGATAGATGTCTCAGACTCTCTGCACAGAGTGAGTCTGTTGCAGCAGTGATGCTTACGTGGCTTTGCATGGGCCTTTCAGACTGCAGGAAAAATTCAGCAATGTTTTTCTTTCTGCTAAACATGTGTCAAGGACACCATCACACCATCTTGTGTCACACCATCTTTGCAGTAAAGTTTAAACTGTACTGTTCCAGTTAAGCATAGAGTCAAAACAAAAAGGAATATATAGTTATATTGATTCCAATAAAAACATCATCTAGCCAAGTATCCTGTTTCCAAAAACGATTTGGGAATGTTTGGGGACAGTTAGGGAAGGGGAAGTATCGGGCAAACTTACACAGTGATTTGCTTTTATATGCCTCTATCATCCAACTGTTTTTATCTCAGGAACTGTGTGATGAAACCCAATGGGGCGGAATACTAGAACATGGAAGAAGAGGCTGACCACTTGGGAGGAATACAAGAATGTTGTCAGAGGATGTGGGGATGCAACAAGGAAAGCTAAGGCCTCCTTAGAATTAAAACTGGCAAGGGAGGTCAAGGACAACAAGAAAGGCTTCTTTAAGTATATTGAAGGCAAAACAAAGAGTAGAGGAAATGTGGGCCTGCTGCTGAATGAAGTGGGTGCCTTGGTGATGGAGGATATAGAGAAGGCAGTTACTGAATGCCACCTTTGCCTTGGTCTTTACTGCTCAAGCCAGCCCCCAGGAATCTCAGACCTTTGAGACCACCAAGGAAGTCAGGTGAAAGGAATACTTTGCCTTGGTTGAAGAGGATTTGGTTTAAGACCAGCTGAGTAAACTGGACATCCACAAATCCATGGGCCCTGATGGAATGCAGTCACAGGTACTCAGTGAACAGGCAGAAGTCATTGCTAGGCCATTCTCCATCATCTTTGAAAAATCCTGTAGGATAGGAGAAGTGCCTGAGGACTGGAGGAAAACTAGTGTCATTACAGTCTTCAGAAAGGGCAAGATAGATGACCCAGGTAACTACAGACTGGTCAGCCACACCTCCATCACTGGAAAGGTGGTGGAACAGCTTATTCTTGGTGCCATCTCAAAGCATGTTGAGGAAAAGAGGGTAATCAGGAGTAGCCAACATGGATTCACCAAGTGGAAATCATGCTTTACCAATCTGATAGCCTTCTACGATGGCATAACTGGATGGATAGATGAGGGGAGGACAGTGGATGTTGTCTACCTTGATTTCAGCAAGGCTTTCAACACCATCTCCCAAACTTAAGAAGTGTGGATTGGATGATAGTGGGGTGGGTTGGGAATCGGTTGAAGGACAGAGCTCAGAGAGTTGTGGTAAGTGGGGCAGAATCTAGTTGGAGACCTGTGCCTAGTGGCATCCCCCAGGGCTCAGTACTGGGTCCAGGCCTGTTCAATATATTCATTAGTGACCTGTACGAAGGGATAGAGTGCACCATTAGCAAGTTCACTGATGATACAAAACTGAGAGGGGTGGCTGACACACCAGAAGGTTGTGCTGCCATCCAGCATGACCTGGACAAGCTGAAGAGTTGGGCAGAGAAAAACTTAATGAAGTTCAACAAGGGCACAGAAAGTACTGCATCTGGGGTGGAACAGTACAGGTTGGGCACTGAGGAGAAGGACCTCAGGATCCTGGTGGATAACAGGCTGACCTTGAGCCAACAATGTGCCCTTGGGGCCAAGAAGGCTAATGGCATCCTGGGGTGCATTAAGAAGAGTATGGCCAGTAGGTCAAGAGAGGTTATCCTCTTCCTCTATTCTGCCCTGATGATACCACACCTGGAATACTGCATCTAATTCTGGGCTCCCCAGTTCATGAAGGATAAGGAACGACTGGGATGAGTCCAGCACAGGGCCACAAAGATGATTAGAGTAATGGGGCATATGCCTTATGAGGAAATACTGAGACAACTGGGTCTGTTTAGCCTGGAGAAGAGGAGGCTAGGGGGGAATCTCATAAATGCTGTCACGGTTTTCACTCAGAATTGGCAATTGAATCAGCGACAATAATGCAAAGTGTCCTTGGCATCTCAGCAGTAACATAAACATTCAGTGTTATCAGTCCACTAGCTGGAAAACTTGCTGCTAGTTAAAAGGGACCTCACTGAAGGAAAAAAATAAATCAGTAAAAAGAATATTGGCTTCAAACCAGGACAAATGCTTAAAAATTATCTAAAGGCTGGGTGTCAGGAGAATGGTACCAGTCTCTTTTCCGCAGTGTCCAATGACAGGACAAGGGGCAGTGGGCACAAGCTGGAGCATAGGAGGTTCAAGTTAAACATCATTAAGAGCTTCTTTACTGTGCGAGTAACAGAGCACTGGAACGGGCTGCTCAGAGAGGTTGTGGAGTCTCCTTTTCTGGAGACATTCAAAACCCATCTGGACGTGTTGCTGTGTGATCTACTGTAAGCAATGCTGCTCTAGCAGGGGGATTGGATGATCTTCAGAGGTCCGTTCCAACTCTGACGGCTGTATGACTTCTTGAACCAGCTGTGGTCTCTGTATGCTATAATCCCCAATGGATTCCACTTCACATTTGAACACTTCACCATTTCAGTTCAGCAAGTGTGCTTTTACAGGTAAATGTGATAGGTACAGACAAAAGCTATTAGAAAATATTAAGACTTTGCTGTATGCTTGTCATTTGTTCTTTGCTTGAAAAAGGTCCTATGCTTGCATTTCACAAATGAAAACAACAAAAGAAAGACATGATTATGTTTCAAAGCATAGTCTCTTATATCTTATCTATATTGCTTATGTCATATTTCTAACCAGATGCTGTACGAATCGATCTTATATGTGAGAATTTTACCTGAGAAAAAAAACTGCAGCAGTTATACTGGTCTGGGCAGCAGTCATGAAGAGACATAAAGGCAAAAGAAATGTGAATCCAGGCAATAGAGGAGAGTCCTACAAAGGAGGAGACAAATAGATCAAAATGCACTATATTGTTGATTTTGTACAGATTTCCTAATTATCAATATGTAAGGGCTATATTTCAGAAATTAAACTTTTTTTTTTTAAGAAAACCCGAGAGGAGCAGAAGAAGTGAAAGTACATTTGCAGTGAATTACCTCATTTCAAGAACCACTTTTAAAATTGATTGTAATAGCTATTAAGATGTATGATAGAATGAAGTTTGATCTTTATTTAGATTTTCTGCCTTAAATGGGAAAAAAAAAAGTAAAATGTAACTGGTTAAACTTCTGCTTTGTGGTTTTATTTAAATCTTAAAATGAGCGCAATTTACCAGTACCAAATTGTATTTTTAAATTTTTATGCTGTTTTCAGCCAGTAAGAAGATACTGGCTTTCACACACCAAATCAACTTGTCTGTTTCCACTGGGACTTCTTACACTATCTATGCAGTATAAATGCAGATAAAAAAACAAACAAACCCTGTCCTAAGAGTTACTAAATTAGTGCAAAATATTCTTCGTTGAGAAAATGAAATATTTTTTGTTTGTTTCTTACTATTGAAGAAAGTTACTGAAATACCCCACTTTGCATTTGTAGTTTTCCTGGCTTCCCCTTAAGTTTCTACTAACTTACAGTCTCTTACAGCCTGGGATGGACTAGAGAGAGTGATGTTTGCACCCATGTGACTATGCATATCAAATGGAAAATTTTAAGATTAGAATTATATTAGCATACAGCCCTTCATATTTGAACTGAGAAAATGAAAGAAATTAAGTAAATATTTTTGAAAAATATAATGTAGTACAAGTGGTTTTGATCATTGTTACCACTGTTCCAGTCTTCCTGTAGAGCAGAAAACTTACTTCCATCACACATAACTTTATTATACAAGCTTTCCTTTACACCTGGTGTTGATATCAGAATTAAATGTCATTGCTAACCAACATGGAAGGGATAAGTAAGGAAGCAGTGGAAGAAAATCCGAAGGCAGAAGGGTGGCTCAGAGGGAAGGGGAGTAGGCAGGGCAGGGAAGGGAAGGGGCAAAAAGCAATGGAGAACTGAAATCTAAGCTTTCAGCCACCTATCAAATTGATTTAATGTGGATTAGGCCCGAGGGCCAAAATATGAAGATAAAGAATGGGCTTTCCTGCAGCGATATAGTACTAGATATTACTGTGTGCAAAATGGCAAAAGAAAATTGTCACAGTCATTCTTTTTTTATAATTTAAAAAGAATGAGAAAACAGTATACAGGAATAAAATAATTGCAAATTACTACAAGATTACAGTTATCTTGGTGATTTTATTTATCTCTAAGGCTGAAACCATAGTTCTCAGGTAATAACTTTTTGTATTTAACTTAATGGTGTTGGTAAATTTGATAGTTTTTTTTCTTTTTTTCTAAATGTATGTATTTTAATTGTTTTCTCTGTTTTTCTTAAACTTAGCTTAGTATTCATGCCAGTGGCTAGGTTAGTAATTCCTGAAAGATAAAACATCTTTTGACTGCAGGTCAAAAAAAGAGCAATGAAACATGTCCTTAAATGGAAACAAATTCCTCTTCATTTTCTAGTGGATAAATCCAGGAAAACTGGAGTGAGGTTAGGTCATTCAGTAGTTTAATTTCAGTAGCAGACAGAACAGAGTCTGCCCTTTTGCCATTCTGTCTGTCCTGAGCGATGGAAGCCATGAGTACTAGAGATTTCTTTATTCTCTAGGTAGGGACTGATTTCACCTAAACTTGCCTAAATGTAGGTGTCAGGTTTAAGCTGGTTGTCTACATTTGTCTATTTTTGACAGAGAAAGAAAGTAAGTGTGTTGAGAACTCAACCAATCCAAAGCTAGATGTCTAGAAAGCTTAAGTGACTTTTGAGATTTTTCTTTGTTTGTCTGTGTTATTACAAAAAATATTAGATTAGACACAACATTTTTAAAGGGCTAGAGTTAACAGTGATCCATACAACCTTCCATACCTCCTCTGATCTGGAGCTCTACGTGACACAAAGATGTCAGCTGTGATTGATATTACTTGGCATACTCATTCTATTCTCCTCAAACTTATCTATTCAGTCACTGACTAACTTTCAATTGAAAATACTTCTGTGTAAGTATTAGGACAGATTATACTCCAATATCATATTTAGTTTAAGTGAAATGCTTTATAGTTGGTAAGCAGCCTACCGAGGTTTTTGCATATATGGACAAGGTTCACAGCTGAAATGCAGCTGCACCAGATCCTGCTCCTTGCAAATTGAAATTCTGTGGTGTACTTTTGATCCTGAGCATGTCCACACTAGAGTTTTAATTCAGATCAGGAGTGCATTTCCACAAAAAACACAAGTATTGTCACCATCTCCTTGCACATATTTTCACATTTCAGAGAGGTTCTGTAAAGCACAGCCTGGACCCTTCTAAGCTGGAAGATGTGCTCCTCCTTGTGCACAGTGTCCAGAAGTGGTCATTCGTTTGTTCCATGGGTTTGGACAAGACTTTGGCATAGTAAAAAACAGTATGTGAACTGTGTACATTGTGGATGTGATGTTCAGCTATTTTGTTCTAGACTCACTCTTGCAGGTCTGCATGACATGTTAATTTAGGCTCCAGCCTCCAAGGCTGGACCTGGACAGAAGTAAACTGTCTGGGTTGATTTTATATATTGGCCCCTGCTATTGCCATTCCTTCTTCTGTTGTATTAGGCTAGTGAGAACTTCCAGGTTCCACAAAATCCCAGTCTCAGGATTTTCAGATCACAGAATGCCTTTCAAATCACACCAAACTATACAATGGGAACTATTTTTAACTGCACTTAAAAACATATACATACAAGGCACAGAGTATAAATCCCCATCTCAAAAAACCCCAACCTTCATTCACATTTCTTCGGGATTTTAGGGTGACACATGAAGCTTGTTTAAATTTCTTGAAATTACATTGAACAAATATTTTATCTGATATGCAGCGCATGGGAAAAAATATATCCTCATCAAGAAAAGTCAGATTTATTAATTCAGTTTGTGTCATGTGGAGCTGACACTTCGCCATGATGATTAGTTTTTAAATTAAGAAAATTTGTTCTTGTAATTAATGAGAAGCAGCAGAGAACTGCAGAAACAAAAAATCCTCCTTTGTCTAACATCAGATACTCATTGACTGCAGTTTTACTCAGTCACCTTTTAGTATATTTGGAAAGAATTCAAAATCAGAAAGATCAACCAGCTTTAGCTTGATGCTTCTGGAAGAGCTAAAACGTGTTTAGGCTTTGAATATTAATTACCGTTCTGCTTTAAAGGTTAAAACAGTCAGTTGCTCCCAGGGAGGTCATAGTTCTGATTGAATAAAGGCTTAATTATGGAACATTATAGAATATTGCAGTGAGCTGCAGCAACAAAGCCAGCAAGTGGGTTATTCTTTCTTTGACAGTCCTAAAAAGATAACAAAGGGATGTGAAAAAGAAAAATGCATCTGTTAAAAAATGTGAGGCAATTATGGATTAATAGTTTGTTTGTTTTTTCCCCATTGGTATAGAAGAGAAAAAGAAGATGTTACTGCTATTCTAACTACTGTGCTTGCCATTAGTAGAGACTTTTTAATGAGAAAGCCATATCAAATTCTGTTTGGTATTTGTATTCCTGCAATTTGTCTTACTGCAATTGAAGCAATTGTTTTGTGAAAAATACAAGGACTCATCAGACACTTACTCACATGAAATACCTATTAATAGTTACTAATTAAATATTGAAAAGTAAGGTAATACAGTCCATTCAATCGTGCCTCACTTTTAATGCAGAAATGTATGCCACAATAATGTAGGCCATATAGCATTCCATATTTAGAGTTTAGTCCCTATGTGATCTGGCTTTTAAACCTTGAGGCTGGATTTTGCATCTCATTGTAGGAAATGTCTGACAGCTGTGAATGTCTGACATCTAATTCTTTTCTCTCGCCTTTCTTTCTCTTCCACTTCTTCCATATTGCAAATCCCTTCCACCTTGTGAATTTTCATTCTTCCTATCACTGAAAAATTAACTACAGACAGAGAATAGAGATCTATTTCCCTTAGCCAAAGCAGGTGGAATGTACTGCAAGGCCTTTTTTTCTCTAGGAACCTCAGGCTTCCCTTGAAGTCCTTCTTAGGAGGATGAAAATTTCTCATAGCAGGCTAAGGTGTCTCAAGATTACAGACTCATCTCAAACTGCTGCAGGACTGCAGATTTCCTGAGTCCTGGGGCCCTCTTCTGGGAAATTTGCCTGAACTAATAATTAGCTTGGAAATACCAGCCAAGAGATTTCTTTGTTTTGTATTGATAAGCAGCTGTCAGGGGTGCCTAAATCAGTAATGTGCATCTGAAAACTTCCATATGCTGTAAGGTATTTCTAATAGACTTCTGACTTCCAGTTGTCTGACAGGAAAGGGTCTGTCGGAGTTAAAAAGAGGAGTGTGACTACATAGCTCAATGTGGTAATATGTATGTAGCACAAGGTCATAACTGTGAATGATGGGCAGCACAGTTAACCGCCATGTTTCACCTTAGCTGGTTTCAGAAAAAATTAATCTCAGCCTTAGTCTTTCAGTTATTTCATTCTCAGTTGCAAGACAAACAGCAAACGTGTCATGCTTTGTTTCTAGAATCTGATAACCACAGTACAGGAACAAAAAATAGTAGTGCAGCTTTCCTTGCAATTTCCAAGGAGAGAGACAAAACCTGATTTGTCGAGATAAAATCTCCCAGCCATAGGCTGAATAGCCAAGCATTTACCTGTTATCTTCCTAACAAATATCCTCTGTGAAACTGGAGTGTAATTTTTTTGTAGGCCTTTTCCCTGTTCTTTTTACTGTTCTCTTCATCCTTGTTTTTCTGTTTCTGAGCATGTCTATCTATATCACAAGTACAATAATTTTGGTCCATGGAAGGAGCATTTAAATTAATGTCTTGTTCTCAATGGAAGACTGGTTATCTCACTTGTTTGCATAAAAATTATTCCCTATGTTTTTATGCCTTCCTCATACACAGTTATCAAGTATTTCAAATCTTCAGGCTGTATTATTGTATTGATACAGAATTATTTCAAAAAGGAAATAATGATTTTTTTACAAGTGTGACCTCTGCAGCAGGGAATAACAAAGCAAAACCAAACAGCATACAGAAGGAGCTTCACTGCCTGCACTGGAGACATTTAACTAGGACCGTGACCTTTAAAAAAAAAAGAGATGAAAAAAAAATCCCAGAAGATGAAAAGATGGGAAAATGTGTTGTAAATATGTGGATACCCTGTAGCTAACTCTGTATCTGGTGCACTAAAATTATCTTTTTTTGCCTTACAGGTTTTTTAAGTACCGGGGACCAAGCTGCAAAAGGCAATTATGGATTGCTTGACCAAATCCAAGCTTTACGTTGGATTGAAGAAAATATTGGATCTTTTGGAGGAGACCCAAAAAGAGTTACTATATTTGGATCTGGGGCAGGAGCTTCCTGTGTCAGTCTTCTGACACTTTCTCACTATTCAGAAGGTAACAATCTTCTGAGCAAAGCACGTTTTTTTTAAAAAAACATTACATTCTAACTAAAAGGGCCATATCGGGTAGGGTGAATTAGAATTACATTAAGTTTGTAATTTTTTAAAATACCTACTAACTAGTGTTCTGGATTTGTATTAATCAACATAAATATTTAATTTGAAAATTTAAATGCTATTGTAGCAGCAATTTCATGCAACAGATGCCATGGGCAATATACTTTTTCTAGCTTTATCAACAGTCTCCACTGGCTCTTCTATCAAAGACTTCGCCTTAATGAAAATGGAAAAGAGCAGTGACTTTTTCATTTTTTATACACTGTTGTCTGCACTTCCAACATGTATTTAGATACTTTCCTTAATAATAGCATAACTTAACCTTATTAAAATTAATTTAGCTTTCCACAAGTACTGTAGGATCCCACAAAGAGTTTTAAGATTTGAAAATGAGACCAAATCTACAAAGAATTTATAAAAGACAAGACCAAAATGTCTATCGTATTTATAAGTCCATGCTACTTCTATCACATTAAGAGAGACAGAAAGCTATGGCAGAAGGCTAAGCCCTAGCAAGTACTTGTAGGTGAGCTTCTGGTAAACATACCCTATTTGGAAATGCATAGAATTATGCCTGAAAATTGAGTCTGTTGATACAAATAGGGTGCAGTGACTCACTGTTGAGTAAGCCATGCCAGCATCAAGCAGATAGAACCATGAAAAACTTAACTAATCACATAATTGAAATTTTGTAATCTGTGTAGTAAGCAATCATCACAAAGATATGTTGACCACAGGCAATTTTTCCCATAAATGCGTCAAAATCTTTAAGTGTTTTTGTAGCTGTTGCTGTCTTTGTCATTTCAAGAGCTTGACAGTAGAAACCATGTGCAGAAGAGGCCCAGGCATTATAGTTTTAAGTATAAAATAAGCCATTTTGGTGATCTTACCAGGAAAAAACAGATGGGGGAGATTCACCAGTAAGCTCCTTTCGCTCCAGTGTGCCACCATTGCTCTGGAGACACAAAGAAGCTCTTCAAACTGGGGGTTTCACCTCTCTTTATATTAGTACATATGAAACAACCAGAAAGAGCTATTGAATCTCATCCTAATATCTTCCAAAAGATGTAAATATATTTTAATTCAACATATAAACAGTGCTAATACATATGCACCAAATTAAAAAAAAAAAAAAATTAAGATAGTAAAGGAAAAATTATGTCAGAGTAGAAGACTCAAACCTATTAAACTGATTTTAGCAGAGCAGATTTTTTAAAATTATATGATGCATGGCTTCTGTGAAGGAAATGAGAGTGTGTAATTTTCATTTGACCTTTAAACTACTGAAGAGCACATTTATGAGAGTCATTTACATGGTGAAGAGGATATGATTGCTTGTAGCTGCCACTCCTTTAAAGAAATTTTTACAGGACTACCACTGTGCTAGAGCCAGGGGACTTCCATTAAAGGTGCAAGAAAACTGCAGTACAAGCATGAATTTAGTTCTTGAAACAGTAACCTGAAACCTTCATGCTTTATGTGTATGAGCATCAAGAACAAGAGAGACTTTAATTAGTAGCCTATTAGAGATACTATAAAAAGGGTGCAGTGAGTAGAATATGTGGAAATTGGATTGAAATTTAGGTATATACATCCTTTAGTTATTTTATAATCAAAGCTTAATTTGCTTAGTGAAAGCTGCTTTAATTTTATTTATTTATTTATTTGTTTAATATAGATATGTATGATTGCATTTACATTTAAACAATTTGCACCTGCAGGTTTGTTCCAAAAGGCAATCATACAGAGTGGAACAGCCTTGTCCAGCTGGGCAGTGAACTACCAGCCTGCCAAGTACACTCGCATATTGGCAGATAAAGTGGGCTGTGACATGCTGGATACCACTGATTTGGTTGAATGTCTTCGGAATAAGAATTACAAAGAACTCATTCAACAGACCATCACACCAGCCACGTACCACATTGCCTTTGGGCCTGTGATAGATGGAGACGTGATTCCAGATGACCCTCAGATTCTTATGGAGCAAGGGGAATTCCTTAACTATGATATAATGTTGGGTGTGAATCAAGGGGAAGGTTTAAAATTTGTGGATGGCATTGTAGACAATGAAGATGGTGTTTCCCCCAATGATTTTGACTTTTCGGTCTCCAATTTTGTGGACAATCTATATGGTTATCCAGAAGGGAAAGATACACTGCGAGAAACCATTAAATTCATGTACACCGACTGGGCAGACAAAGAAAACCCTGAAACAAGACGGAAGACTCTGGTTGCTCTTTTTACAGACCACCAGTGGGTCGCTCCTGCTGTTGCTACTGCTGACCTGCATGCCCAGTATGGATCTCCAACGTATTTCTATGCATTTTATCATCATTGCCAAAGTGAAATGAAACCCAGCTGGGCTGATTCAGCTCATGGTGATGAAGTCCCTTATGTGTTTGGGATTCCTATGATTGGCCCCACAGAACTGTTCAACTGCAACTTTTCCAAGAATGATGTCATGCTTAGTGCGGTAGTTATGACGTACTGGACTAACTTTGCCAAAACTGGGTAAGTTTGACCTCGAGCATTCCTTTTTGTTGATAGCATACTTCTAAAATAGTCAATATCCCATTGCAGTGGCTTCAAACCCTGATCTTGAAGTAATATTATAGCACTGTTTGCGTAAAACAGAAGGTAACTAGGGCTTATTCATATTTAATAGATTTTTAATTAGTGTGTTCCCTCAAACTATTTTCTTTCAGTAGCTCAGTGAGAATAATAATGCATGGTATTTTTTTATTCAAAAAAATAGGTCAACTATTAAGACAAAGCATGTCTCAGAGAAAAGCTGTCTTCACTAAGATACTAAAAAATCAGAGACAACATGTTTGCTACGTGAAGAAGAAATGACAGGCAGATAGCATTTATCTGTCACAAAAGAAAGGAGATTCTTTTTCTTTTAGCAACCTTCACAGAGATGAGGACTCAGGGAGGAATTGGAACAGAAAGGCAGACACCAGAAAGATTTTTCCCTCTGAGGCCCATAATGGCAATAATAAGAACTTGTCTGGAATGAAGAAGAGACTCAGATATAAATTTTGCTTTGAGAAGGTTAGAAATTTAAATTAATTCTGCTTACAAAATAAAATATAGACGTCAATGTTTTGCTGAAATAGAGTTGTAAACATCAAGGAAAGAACCATCAAAGCAGCTTAATCTGCAAGTGCTGCAAGTGCTATTAATAATTTCTGTCTTCTTCCTATGGCACCCCTTTAAAGCGTATTGCAGTGTTTTACTTGAGCAGCAAGGGCATTTTTGTTAACCTTGAGTCTTGGTACTGAATTAAAACAAAGATACTTGTGGCACAAAGGGGCTGTAAATCTTTCCAATGAATGTTTAATGGCAGGAGTGGGCTCTGGAAACTGCAGCTTTACTGCACTGCAGTGAATGGTGAGCAGCTATGTAAGAAAAATTGAGAGATGCCTAGTGTGAAACAGAGGCTTCAGTAGCTCAGGCAGCTTTTAATGAATCCAAATGATGTTCAAGGAAGAGAGATGTTGCAGTCTTAACAGCAACTTTGAGCATGAAATGAGTAAAAATCAAATGCTTCAAGTCAATTTACAAGGCAAAAAGAAAGCTTTTGTTTCACTGCATTTTGGACAGAGGGCATGCAGAAATCCCACAGCACTGTAACAACAGCAAACAAACTGTGGAATATTTAGCTGTATTTCACAGCAAGAAGTCATCAGTGCTGAGGTGGACAAACTTAAGGATTAAAGCTTGGTTTATGGACAGGGAATGCCGCATGCTGGCTGTACCGCACACTCAGGTGAGAATACCATCAGTTTGTCTATTTCTGTACATGAAACACCACATATACAGAGAGCACTTCAGGTCCTCACAAATATATATCATTGGAATTATTATAGAGATGCAAGATATCCACAGTCTCACTCTTTACAATTACGTTATGACTGTTCCCTGTAGAATAAGAAGTCATATTTAAGCAATTTTTGGAGTCTGATAGGAGCTTCTCACATTCCTAGCTGCCACCATTACTCGGAATTGCAAGCACTTTACAGCTGCTGCTACTTGAAATCTAATTTCAGCAGGCTATACATGCCATCATCCTGTTCTCTGGTTATGAACCCATTGTCATACTACACCTAAAGGCACAATAGTTGCTTTGGGAGAGCCATTAGTCATTTCTGAAACTTCGCCATTGCTTATGAGACAGGAATGGGGTATATCTTCTATTACAAACTTACCCCTTTATAGACAGTCTGAAAGATGAGTAATTGAAAATGAGTTCTAGCTGTAAAATTTCAGTTTTTACAAGGAAAGGAGAAGAGCAACACAAGACACATTACCCTGCTGTTTCTTTGTTGTTTTGGTTTTTTTTTTCTTTATTTATATGAACAATGATCAATTGCTCTGTACAAGAGAATACCTGAAGGAAAATAATGTTTTAACATTTCATTTGCTCTGCACTTCTGATGCCTCCAGTGGAAAACTGAAGGTTGTAGCAACTCAAGGCTATAGCAACAGGGGACATATCTGGGGTAGCCATAACTCTTTACCCTCCCACATACAATCTGGAATCCATGTGCCCAGTCAGGTCCTCCAACACTCAAAAAGATTGATGTGGTTCAAGACTTCTTTTCTGGGGGCTTTGATTTGGGTTTTTTTCCCATCCTTTTTTAATTGTTTCCCATCCTTATTCTGATAGAAATTGACTTCCTTTGTGCTTGTACCCATGGCAACACATTTGAAAAATCTGTTAACAGAAAGATTTTGTTATTCTATGTTTCACTGTAGGTGAGCCTTGAACATTAGAACTGCATATTTATTTATTGAATGTTAATGTCTCTGAGAGTTTTCCAGTCTTGATGACTCTCCCACAGATGTTGCATCCAGGTACTTACTGTATAATTATGATTCAGATGGTACATCATTCTGATGGACTGTGCTGGGCTTTTAACTGACATGCCACATGCTGCTAAAAAACTCACATTGTTTAATGGGCCTACTGCCAAGGCTGATTTTGGAGGGCAGGTCAACCCTGTAAAATCACTAGGTGTCAATGACACTGCACAAGGCACAGTGCTTTTGTTGTGTTTTACTTTGAAGTCAGTTACTGTAGCTAGGAAAGAGGAGGTGACAATTAAAGTGTTTCATAGCAAATGGATTGTGCTTTAAATAAATACCTGGAAGCTGCATATTGCAAATCCTCCATTTTCTACCTTGCTATGACTTCTTTGAAACTTTTTTTTTTCAAAACTATGTTTCTAATATGCCTTTGAAATTGAAAAGCAATTTTTTATAGAGTAGGTGTGAAAAACTACATTTAGGATACAAAAATGACATGAAAATGCAGCTTTTGATTTCACTATGTGCAAAATTATATGTGAGAGTTTCATTAAGAGGTGCACTTAAACCTTCAGCAGTACTATCCTAACTCTAACTGTAATGGTAATTTTATAAGTTCAAACTGGGCCCTGTTGTCTCCTTCACAGATACATCAGCAGGGGGAGAGTGAATGACATGAGGGGATGTGTGCTAGTTCTTCACAGATACGCTGCCAACTACACTCTTCTGAAGAAGGATTTGAAGTTCTATAGAGTAGACACAAAACCATGCTTTCATTAGAGGCATCTACTGGTTTTCTAAAAATTACTGTGTTTTGAGGACTTAAAATACTCTATTTTTGCTCCCATTCATCCAGCTCTACCTAGGCTGGTGATGGAAAAGATAAAGATGTATCTTTGTTTTCTTTGTACTTCGGGTACATACTCCTGAATTATTTTACTACCATTGATTCTGAAGCAAAAACCTGAGTTATTAAGGATATCTATGTTTTATTTTCAGTTTGGTTTTCTAATGGAAGACACAATAATTAAAGTGTATTTTCAAATCTGTTCGTGGCGAACTCCTTTATGAGGCTGTTGCATTTCTTTTTAACTTTTTTGTCTGAAGAAATAACTATCTCCAATGGCCAATCTGTGTTAGTCAAACAAAACATAGTACTTAAGGTTTGCTTTCCTTAGTGGTTATAATAGCTGACTGGGATCATGGCAACAGTGGGACCTGGTGATAAGTGAGGAAAGGAGGTAAGGGGAAATATGCTCATGTACCAGTGTTTCAGGCAGGAATGGCTGAACTATTATTAATACTGTGATGATGAAAAATCTGTGGAAGCATGAAGAAATGCCACACAGTTTTTTCTCTTTTTTATTTTCCATATGGAGAAAAGGGGACTGCTGAAAGAAAATGATCAAGGGGCCTTTCAGTGTCTTGGAGACAGACCCAGTATGTAACTATTAAGCTAGTTTGCTCTCCAATGAAGTTAGAGAGTGACACAAAATAATTAAACATTTTAAGTTCAATAGTGTAACAGTTACATTGTCCTGAGTGTTTCTTCATGCTGTTGCAGAATTAGTTAAAAGATGAAATGCATTTTGACATGTTATATGAAATTCAGGATAAGACAAAACTTTTAAGATTCCCATCATTCTTCCTGTGTCAATATCACCAGATATGAAATACTCAGTTCCATCATTTACCCTCCGGGTCAGCTTCTAATTCACCTTGTAAATAGGAATGTGTGTTGCTCTTCAGTCAGCATCCATTGCAGACACATTTACTTTTTATCACCTAAGAAAAAATCAGTGCTTTGAATGTACATTTGTAGCACCTGAAGTGTGAATTAAATGACAATGAATAGCAACATGTTAAATTCAGCAAAATCCATACAGACTGAAAGTGGTGAGCAAAAGTGAGAGGTGAAATCAAATGGTTCTGCACATTAATAATACTTTAGATAAGAAAAGAAAGACCATCGTATGTTGCTCTGTCATATGAAAGACAGGTTCCCACATTTCATGAGGGGGGCATTTTTTAATGGAAAAACTGCTTAAATTGAATTCTAGAGGAGCTGTAAATGAAAGATCAGAGAACAAAATGAGCAAAAATAATAATCAATGTTGAACTGGTAGTAGGGTAAAGAAAGAAAAAGCCTTCCTGCCAACCAGTTTGATTGGGAAACAAGTTTTTATCTGGTCCCTATGAGAGCTGTTACTGGAAGAAGTACAGAACTGAAAATATATTATTCAGATTATATTTTTATGGCCATGATTGCAGTGGGTTTTTCAATGAAGGTTTTCTAGCAGTCTTTTGTACTGTAATTACACAGCTGAGTCTCAAGAATGTCCCAAAACACAAAGGTGATGTGAGAAGCTAAAAACAGCAAAAGGAAATTTGATGTTAAAGGAACTGATCCAAAGTTTTGTCAAATAGCTGATTTGATAGGAGAAATTATTTTATGTACATCTATATTTTATGCCTTTCTGCTACACTGGAAAAGTATTCATAATAGGATAAACTGCCCAGATACACAAGAAAAAGACTTATGTCATAAGTTGTTACCTTATTATTTTATTGATTGAGTCGAGTGCACACAGGAGTTAAAATCCTCTTCTATATATTCACTGAATATTTTTTGTAAATTATCATTAGGCTGTAAAACATGCATTATCAGATACTCTTTTTAGGACTGCACTAAATTATTCCATTGTCTTGTGAAAAAAATCATTTAGATATATATCCTCCACATTCAGAGAGAATATTCAGACCATTTATTCATTTATTAAGTGATCAACCTTAGAGTTGATGCCAATGGTAGTGTTCTGATACCTTCACAAAAAAAAAAAAAAAAAGGGTACTTGTCTGTAGGGCTGGCTGCTTTTTTTTTTTTTTTTTTTTCCGTTCCTTATTTCAGTGGACAGCTTCATGGATGCACACATCCATGTGAACAAATCCTGAAATACAAGAGTAGCCTCATGTAATGTAATTTTCTTTATTGTGATTGAAATAGGCAACAGTGTCATTGTCTATTCCTGATATAGTTAAAAGGGAGAGCTGGAGGTAGAGAACTGAAGAGAGGGAAAGGAAAGGGAGGTTGATATCTACTTGTTTTGTGGGCTGTTTTTAGGGGGTGGGAATATTAATTTAAAAAATATTTAGTAGATAAAATAATAATCTACTGTCTGTTTTATAGGGCCATTAAAAATAATAATAATAATAATTTAAAGAAAGATGCGTGTCCAGCTTGACTCATTGAAATGAGTGCTCGACCTCTTCCTCTCCTGTACTGGGTATCAAGTGCCACTCGGTTTACATGAATTAGCTTAATTTATACATTTTGTGTAGGACCTTTCTTAGTCTTTTGTGCTGTGAGTCAGAACAGCAAGATGGATTTTGTGTCATAACTCTTGCAAGATTCTGAGTTTCTGACAAGAAAAATGCTTTGCATTTTGATAATCTTGTTGATTTGTATTTTGCTTTAAAATTTATGTGTTAAATCCAGAAGTACTGTAGTAGTAGAGATATTGAATTGGGCCAATATCTATCCTCTAGATGTGCCCAATATATCACACTGTTCTTTAAGAGCAAAATAAATACTTTTCTTTCTTTCTTGAATGCATGTTAGAATCAATCAAAGTAGTAGCGTACATCTGATTCTGTACTGCTTGGAAGTGGGTATTACTACTCTAGCTTCAACTGGGATGAGCATTTACAAAGCAATTATCTTTTTGTTCAGGATTAACCCAATTTGGCTAACTATTACTACATAAAATGAAAAAAAAGATCGATAGATAGACAGACAGACAGACAGACATAAATGGAATAGCCAGTTCTGGAACCCCTAGTTTATCTCTCATTGAGATGGGAAAGATTTGATACGGTACAGTATAAAAATAAACCAAACCACAGAAAAAAACCCAAACACCTAAAATCACAAGCGTAAGTAAACCAAGTACCAAAATTAAATAGAAAAATAATACTTTTCACTCAAAAGGTGAGATAAATTTTTTTTGGATGAACAGATGAATGGAGGAATTTTCAGATTATGAAAGTCAAATTACCCATCTGGTTTGAGAACTAAGGAGTAGCTCTTTATGAACAGCAAAGGAATTCTAAACTAGGCAATCACATTCATGAGCTTTTGAAAATGGAAAAAGAAAAAAACTAAGATGCTTTACAGTCTGTAGCAGTGGGTCTTGGTATTCCCATAACATACATAACAGTATATTGGAAGAAAAGAAAAATATTAGAATAATTTTCACAGGAAATAAACTAATGCATATGGAAGTGGAAAAGAGAATAGAAAGTTCCCAGAGTAATGCACAGAAAATGAATAACGTACTCTCAGTATAATATATCACAAAGTCCCAGGAAATACTCTTTGCTGCAAAAGAAGATTCAAACTCATGCACAATAAAACATTAAGCTCAGTATTAGTAATTTTAAAGCTCTCTCTGGAGGAAGTAACATTTATGTAAAGTTTGCTAAAATTATAAGGATACATAGACATTAACCACATTTAAATGCTTTTTGTGCCATTGGTTTTTCTTTATTCTGAACCTATGTGAAGAAAAGGAAAAAAAAAAAGATGGGAAAAGCAGTAAAGCATAATTCCAGTCAATATTTGGGTCACCAGTTTTGAAATTACCTCTGGGTAGTGTACTACTCTTATCTCTACTACTACTTAACTACAATAAAACTTGCTGATTTCAGCTAATATGTCTGTCATCCCTACAAACGGCAACAGAATTACTGTGACAGTAACCACCTACCACCAGTAAACATAGTTTTTTAGTAGCAATGAGCACATGGAACTTTTAAATAGTAATTTGCTAATGTAAATGATGGAAAGATATATACAAATACTTCAAAAGATTTTCCCTACAGTAGATGCTTGAATGAAGACGGACTAATAGCTCAGTAAAGGAACCCAAAGAGAAATAGTTCTCAGTTACAGGTATTAGTCCTGCTACTTCATGCTTTAATCTTTTTGTAATATACACAGATAGTATAAATTCTTCTAGCCATGTGAACTTCCAACATTGCCACAGGGATTAGATGCCCATATTTACTACTTACAGTGGTGGAAGTAGTGGTACCTTAAATGAGGAAGTTAACATCTAACCTTGAGAAGAGCTGAATCTACACCTTTACTATGGGGAAAGGTAGTTAGTACCTCTGTAAGACAGCTTTGGACTATGATATTGAATCACAGAACTTCAGATGATCTTTTGGGAGCTGAAACACAACCCATTCTTTGTTTTAAAGTAAAAAAGTATGATATCATCTGAGAGGCACTGTACAGTAAGTAATTTTTCCTTTGTTTATTTATTAACATCTATTGTTAAACTAGGGAGGTGTAATTAGCTTCTGATTTTAGGTTATGGTATCTATCAGATAAACCATTAACTAAAGGATGGAGGGGTTTTTTTAGTTTTTACTTTGTGGTTTTGGGCATTTTTTGTTGTTGTGTTTTTTTTAATGACTGTTTTTTTATTTTTGTAGAGATCCAAACCAGCCTGTTCCACAGGACACAAAGTTCATCCACACAAAACCCAACCGCTTTGAAGAGGTGGCCTGGTCCAAATACAATCCCAAAGACCAGCTTTATCTGCATATTGGCCTGAAACCTCGAGTTCGTGATCACTACCGAGCAACAAAAGTTGCTTTCTGGTTGGAACTTGTACCACACCTTCACAACCTGAATGAAATATTTCAGTATGTTTCCACAACAACTAAAGTCCCCCCTCCTGACATGACATCGTTTCCTTATGTGACACGACGTTCTCCTGGTAAATTGTGGCCTGCCACCAAACGCCCAGCAATGACACCTGCCAACAACCCCAAACATTCAAAAGACACCCATAAAACAGCTCCGGAGGATACGACAGTTCTGATAGAAAACAAGCGAGATTACTCCACAGAGCTGAGTGTCACCATTGCTGTGGGGGCATCCTTGCTGTTCCTCAACATTTTAGCTTTTGCTGCATTATATTACAAGAAGGACAAGCGGCGTCATGAGACTCACAGGCGCCCTAGCCCCCAGAGGAACACAACAAATGATATCGCACACATACAAAATGAAGAGATTATGTCTCTGCAGATGAAACAGCTAGAACATGACCACGAGTGTGAATCGCTGCAGGCCCATGACACATTGAGACTAACCTGTCCACCTGACTATACGCTTACTTTGAGAAGGTCCCCAGATGACATCCCACTAATGACACCCAACACCATAACCATGATTCCAAATACATTAACAGGAATGCAGCCTTTGCATACTTTCAACACCTTCAGTGGAGGACAAAACAGTACAAATTTGCCCCATGGACATTCGACCACTAGGGTATAGCTCAGCCCTTCCCCCTCTACCCTCACAAGCCACTTGGAAGAAAGAAAAAACAAACAAACAAAAAAAAAACAGGAAAAAAAAAAGAAGAAGAGGATAAAGTTATATAAACCATCAAGTGAACACCTTGTCAAAATCTAAAGTAAAAGCAAGTAAAAGAGAAGGACAGTCTTATTTTCTTACTGATCCTTCCCACAGAAACTCTCTGATGTTAAAGATCAACTAAAAACCCTGTGAAATGTGAAAAGTGTACATTGCTGTTACGATACTGCTTTAAGATCTCAGCCACTTTGATTGAAAGCTGAGGCCAGAAGAAGTCACTTAAAATGGTGTTTTGAGTGTAACAAGCAAAGCAGAGTCTTCTGGAACACAGAGCCAGTGACTGTACAGGTGTTTTTGTTTTGGGTTTTTTTAATAAAAAAAATAATAATTCTCTATGTGCCATACCATGAATGGCCCTTGTTAAAACAAAGACATCACCATGGGCTTTTACCCAGCATATGAAGCTGTAATCCAGATGGGGGAGATAGAATTTTATTATTAAAAACAAAAATGAAAAAAAAGAGGAGGACTGACTATGCAGTAAAATACGTATAGTTCTGTGCAAAGAGATGACTTGCAAGCCTGAACTATATTTAAAGATACTTTGTAAAAATGTACATAGCTGTGAGTTTAAAAACAAAAGAAAAAAGAAGCTTTTATTGATGTTTTGAGTTTGAAAAGAGCTTTTAGAAAGATTGTGCATTCTGTTGTGACCTATGTGTATATACATTAGTCATATCACTTCTGTTTCCTCCAAACCCAAAGGGGGAATTTCTTCTTAATTACTAGTGGTAAACAAAAAAAAAAACAACAAAAACAAACAAAAAAAAAGATTTTTTTTCTAACATGTTTCATTTATATGAGGCCATGGTGTCATGCAGAGGATACAGTTGTCTGTGTGACCTGCATATTTTCTCTTACAGGTTACACTAGTGCATGTTAAAGTATTCATAGGAGATTGTTGTTCTTTTCTGAAACTTTTTTTTTCTATAATTTAATTTTCTGTTAGCCTTTGTTAAATTGCAACACTACAATGGATTGGAAAATAGAGAAAAAATCACAGAAGAAAATAATTGCTATTTTAATCTTGTTGAACTGAATCAAGAAACATCCAATAATATATATTCAGAGTCCAGTTTGTAGTTCTTGGTTATTGTGATACATTAGAAAGAGGCTTGTGCCCTGACAAAAGCAAAGAAAGCCTGTGTTTTGGTCAGCATTTTCAGAAGAAATCTAGCTCTATATTCACCAGCAGTTGCAGTGGAATCTCACTTGAGACAGCACCTTCTTACCTTTGCTAAATGAAATAAAACCACAGTTTGAAAGTGGGGAACTGATGGGTTGGTTGGGTGACTATTTTCTATATGTTCAGAAATTATCAGTATGTAAAGAACTTTTCTGCCCAATATCCTGTTTTATGCATGAGAGCGTACCTGTCAGAAAAGACTTTTTTTGCTGACTTATGCAGCAGTCCCATAGTCAGTTAACATTATGGAGAGAGAAGCAGAGATGTCATCAACTGTTCTATATCAGCATAAAAACAAATCCCAGAGAGCTTCACTCTCAGGAAGGGCAAAATTCTTAGCTGTTTATTCCCTCCTGCCTTCCTTCACTAGGAAACCAGTGGTCAAGCAGAGTTATCAAAGGAACTTACCAGTTTGAGTCAAACAACTTACTAGAATATGAAAAGCTAGAAGTAATTTCTTGCAGATGAAGACTTTTTTATTTTGTCTTTGAAAGTTACTCCGTCATCGAGAGATAGTAACCAAAGATATTTGAACAAATTGGTCTGCACTTGAACATGATTATCCCAGATTAATTTCCTATTATTAATTCACAGCTAAGCTGCATCAATATCGTATGTCCCATAAGTATCTAACACAAGATGCCTTGTATCTCTGGTTTTCTATGCTTTTTGCTTTCTAATAAAATAGCTTGGAATAGTCACCCCTACAAATAACGTCAAAGACAAGGTGGTTCACTGAGGTCCATTCATCTGCCAAATTTGTTGTTGTAGCAGGCAGTAAAACAGATTCTGAAGAAAGACATAAAAAGACAGTCAGTGACATGATAAAAATGCAACATGTGGCTGATATAATCCTTTATCTGTAATAAATGTGCTATAAACCTGACCTGGATGCTCAGGTTGGAATGTGATGAAGCAACAACTCCAAAGTACAAATGAAGAACTTTTTTTTTTTTTTCACTGATCCATCACATGATGCTGATTAATTCTGGCTCTATACCAGGCCATTTCCACCACCAATGTAATGCCTCAGCTGAGATGCATCAGTTCATAGCTCTTAAAAAAAAAAGGTTAAAAAAAAAAAAAAGACAAAAAAAAAAAAAAAGGTAATGATGCTTGGCATCATAAGCAGTTGGGTATGTTTGTAATGTGAATTACAGTATTTGTTTAGTACTTCCAATTGTCTTCTGCTAGCAATATGTACAGTACTGTGTCAGGCTTGTGACATTTGGGTAAAAAAAAAGTTCCTGTAAGTGAATGATTTAGCTTTTAAAAGTAATTACAATCAAGTTGATTTAATAATTTAATACATCTGGACTGATGTGTGATTTATAGAGGGAACAGATTTATAGGGTCTTCATAGAATTCTATAATAATTATATCAAAATATACTTTGAAAACTGTAAGAGAAAAACAAAAGTACTTTCCCAGGCTTATATTCTTGACCTTAAGAGGCACGCAGGGTTTAATGGTTTCTTCTGTTATTGTTTTGCAATTTTTTTGTTTTTTGCCTTAAGTAATGATAGAAGATATATATGGCTGGACACATATGTATAAACTTTTCAGCAGCATTTTTAATAATAAAATATCACAGTATTTTCTAATGCTTTGTGCACAGAACTATGTGTTCATCCTTTTGTGTAGAAAGTCTTTTAGAAGTGTGCTTTCTGCCCCATTTCCATTTCATTATCTAATGTAAACAATGCCTTGATACACAGTACAAAAATATTAAAGTAACAGAGGTTGCACTTTTAAGTCAGCATTGAGTTTTCATGGCTTTTGTAGTTCTGTAAGCCTGCCAGTAAAAGGAAAGAAACTCAGACAATGAAGACACATGAGAATAAGCTCCAAATATTTATTACCTTTATGCACTGCAACTCTCATTGAAGCAATGGTTTAGTTGTTCTGTTAGTATTTTCTGCAGCAGTGAAAAAAAGCTTAGGTGTGCAGCTTCCTATATTAGTGTATATCTTAGCAACTGAAAACTTATCTTCCAAATTAGGGATCAAAATAATTCAGATAAATCTAATACATCCAGTCTCCACAAATAATTAGAGTTTTGTTTGATGATAAGATAAAGGACGAGTTTCGTTAGAAAAAAATATGTAGGAGTAGCAATAGAAGTTACTCATATATATTTAAGGGGTTTACATATATTGCAGATATGTTAATATCGTTCTTCCTTCAAAAGCTGAGTAAATAAATATAGTTTGGTTTTTTGTACTGTTAAATTCCATTAATCAACAAGGTTTCCTTTCACTGGAAGGGCGCATAGACATTTTAGCAATTTGGGCTGGGTATTGTTTGCTTTCTGTAACTATTCTGCTGAATAGAGGTACTAACAATAATGTTTGATTAATTTTGAGCATATTATTGAAGAGTATTTGCAAAAAGCAAATTCTGAGTGATTCATACAAGACTTTTGATATGAAGAATCAAGCTTCTGAGATAGAAACATATTATGTGCCTACTGATCTAATCAAGCAGCTTGAATTTTGAATATTGAATTTGTATATAAAGCTTTTGCAAATAAACTGCAGATTTAGAATTGTTCAGCAAATATGTTTAATTACAGGTACACTTCGAAATTCCACAGCTTGCTCTGAGATAATTCATATGCAAGAAAATGGGTTTCAATTGTGTCATTTTTGTGAATTGTTCACCTTACATTTTTGGGTGAACTCAATAAGTCACCTTCTTTTCAATTAATCAATTTCACATTAAAAAGAAAAGAAAAGCTTAAGAACTTTGTTCATGCTAACTATATATTGTGTTGTTTTATTTCTTTACTGTCTGAAATATAAACTGCAGATTAGTATGTTCCTATTTTGACTTTGCTAAGAGTATGACAATTTAATGGTATATAATATCACATCGAAATCATAAGAAATAATACCATAACGATTATGTGCTTGTCTCAGATTTGTAGTTTTACATTTGTGTTATTTAATTATTGTCAATTGTTTCTCGTATTTTCATCTACAGCTGTTTGACATCACAAACCTCATCAGCCTGAATCTCTCCAGAGGTCATTAGCATCTGGTAAATGCTGGGATTTTTATCCCACTAGAAATTATGATATTATGTATTCAATATCATAATATGATAAATGCTTCTCAGCACCTCAAAGTAGCATGAAGTCAAGATATAAACCTATCATTAATGCAAATGAAAAATAAGGAAGGGGTTTGGAAATGTCTAAACATCTTGTTTGAGATGTAGCATAATAAATAACATTTCACTTTGGGATGAAGTTTTGGTTCAAACCATTTTGTTTGGTGTTCCACCGTGGCCACCAAGGTCTTCACTGTGTCTTCTAAATGTTATCTTTTAAGGAATCTATGCTTCATCAGGTTTTTTACAGCCCATCTAGATTACTTCATCCAAATTTTACTGTGGTAAAGAAACACAGGTCACTCAGGGATGATGTAGATGGAATCCAGTCACAAAGTCCAGACTGGAGAAATAATTTTGTCATAAACCAAGTGAACCCTGAGACACAGTCATAACTAAGAGTATGTATTAATATTCCAACAATTCAAATGCAAAATAAGCACGTCCTAAACTCGGCACATTCCTTTTTGTTTTTTCTTTCAACGGAAAGTCAAAAATTTTTTGCAATATCTGCATTTTCTCAACTTCATTTTCCACCCCTTCCCTACAAAAAAGAAGAGCAAACATTTTCAGCCGGTTATAGTAATTTCTGGAATATCCACTTATGTAAATGAGAAATTAATCAATGACATCGTTTTGTTTTCCCTCCGACATGAAGACCCTCAAGTACCGAAAGCACAAAAAGTCTTCCTCTACTGCCTTTTGTCAGGGATTATAGGTTATCCAGATGCTTCAGAGTATTCACATTCTCAAGAGTCCAGTTTAAAATGAAAAGGAAAAGCCAGACACAGAACTGGCATATATTGACTTTGACTTGGACTGAGCAGCAGTTTTATGTTTCTCTTCAACAAAGATATGCCAGAAAAATATAGTGAACTTTATCTATGTTTTATTTAAAGTATTGTATTTCTGGAGACCATGTTGTCTTTTCACAGCTTTTGATGTCTGATGTCATCACTTTTCCTGTACCTAACTCACAGCCCTCACTCATTTCCTGTTACCTCATATTTTTTATCACTCTCATCAGATACTTCCCCGAGAAGTACAGATATATTTATTTCCATGTGGGTTTTATTGCTGTCACAATAGTTATATTTGGCCCCAGATTTGTTCCATTCTGTGCTGTACAACTGTGAGAAAGCATTTTTGATCGGACATTTTCCTTGCTCCTTTTAATGTTAAAAGGTTCCACTGAAGGAGTATTTACATAAAAATATTCGTTATTCTTGAAATGCATCAGTCTCTGGTGGTCTGCACTTAGTGCTAGTGCAACAGCTTAGGTTAGACATATTGTGTTTATCTTAGTGGGAAGTGTCAGCCTGGAGCCAGGCTCCTGTTACTCTGCAGTTTATATTATTATTCTACATTGTTGGCATTAGTTTCTTTTCTATATTGATTTTTGATCAAGGAAAATCTGAATTAGTCCATAGTTCTATTCCACAGCAAGATTTCGCAAATCCTAAAGGGTCATTATTCTAATTCTTCTTTAGATACAGATAATTACACTGTACCATTCTAAGCCATTCATACTTCCTAACTAATAGAGGGCTGGCACAGTTAGCCTTCATGCTATAGTGCCTTCCACTTGTTTCACAAATCTGGGGAAATAAATACAATTGCCATTTTCATGCATCAAAATTTCACTACATCATGTCAAAGGTAAACAAGACCTGAGGTAAAATTCACAGAAGCTGCAGATACTGAGGATCACACTCATTTTCTGCACTGGACGTTATTTTGTAAACGCAAGAATGTGCAGGTTGATAGAGAGCAGCTGCATGAATGCTTAGTACACTTCAGTCACTGTGTATCTCGCTTCAGAAGCTTAAGTAAAAGTATTTTTAATGAAGTTTATGCTTTCAAGAAGACCTGTAAGCAGCAGCAAAGGAACTGCAGGAAGAACGGTTTAAAAAAATAGGCATCAAATACAAATGGTTTCTGAATTAATTTGACAGGAAGAAATATGATACGATGTGATATGATTTGACCTTGAAAAAATGTGATGGATTTCTTCCGTGTCAAGACCCAATAGTAAAAAGAAAGAGCATCTCAAATGATACTTTTTTGCAGGGACTAGTCAAATGAAATCCCCACAGATAATGAGATTATAATGGGACTTTGAACAGAGACCTTGTGTCATAATGCTATGCCATATGGATTTAGAAATGTTGAACAAAATCTACAGTGCTCATCTGGGTATTGAGAAGTATAAATTAGATCCCAAGATGCCCTACTTTAGCCAGGCAACAGTGCTGCCATGGTAGATAATACAGCAAAGTAAAATATGCACTTATGTCAATGAATGACAAAAGCAACATTCAACTCATTTTATTCCAAGACAGGCAAAGTACCAGACTCAATAAATAGGGAATAATGGCAGTACAAGCCAGGCAGAGGTCTTGCCTGGAGAACTATCTTCCATGTAGAGGCCAACAGAGGGATTATGCTCCAAATCTGCTTTTTCCTCACTTTTCTGGTGAGGGTTGGACATGGACAAGAAAAACCCTGGAATATGCAGCATTCCAGTAACTACTGGCCCCTGACCCCTCAGAAATCACTGACAACTGATAACATGTTAGAGGTCCCTCTGAACTGGAGCTGGGACCAAGAAACAAGGAATACAGACTGGTTGCTGATTGCTAACATTTGTTTCTTTTCTCAGTGAAGTACAGTCAGGAAGAAGTATGGAGGAAGAGCAATGTGGTGCCAGGTCTCCCCAGTACTCAGGAAGAGCCAGCTAAGCTGCTTACTCAGTTTTCAGTAGGGCTACTAGCTGCTAAAAAGGAAATGGAGGCACTTGGGGAGCAGTGGTCAGTGAGGGAGTTGTGGAAAATGGGGCAAAAGTCACTTGCTGAAGTGATTTGTGAGGCTCTAATGTCACTCTCTCCCCCATTATAATGAGGTCACTAAAAACTCTCTGTGCTGCTCCCCAGACAGAAGTCTGCACCAATAATTTAGCAAAAATTCACTAAGAATGTGATTAAAAATTAATAAAATAAAAATTTAATTACTAAAAATTAAAGCTCCAGCATGTGTAAGAGAAGTAATAGGGTTGCTTGAATCTTGTGATCTAACTGCAGATGTGTCATTTTATTTCCAAAACAGACATTTAAAAGAAAAGAGAAGCAATATGATAAATCATCAGGCATATATGCACATAGCTAGGATGTGGTGTTTCATTTGCAACACGTCTATGAACTGCTGCTTCAATAAATAGCAAGCATGAAGTTGCTTACCTTTTTTTGCTGAGTCTGTGGGATGCAAAGTAATATATGTCAAGATCACATGGAGCAACTGCCAGCAGCTCTCAGACCTGCAGTACAGAGCTAAAGAAAAATGGCATTAATTGCAGGAACTTTGGGTAGCTGAGACATATTAGGAACCTGGTCTTCAGCTCCTGCTACCAGCACACCACCCAGACCTTACGTGTAATGAATTTTCCTGTGGAGCACTGTACCTTCCTTCAGAAGGCTGCCTGTAACATGGATTGAAAACAAAAAATACCTCCTCAGTGTGGTGATAATATCTTAGTGACTGCATTCACCTCTGCAGAGCAGGTTTACAGACTTCTTTGGCACTCAGCATTTTACTAGTAGGTGAACAATATAAAACTGGAAGTATCAGTTTAGTAAGTACCATGTGAGGGAGAATGCCAACCACAAAACAGAAGTGGAGATAATTTCTTTTAATAAGATCACTGCAGTTTAGAAGCACTTCAGCAATTTCCAAAAAAAACTTAAGAATCTGGAAAATCATACGTAGTAATCTGGAGACTGCAGGTAATCCTGTAGGAATAAGTATACACTGAAAAGCACAGATGTGTGCATTTGTACTAAGCTGACCATCGTTCTCCATGTTGAACGCAATAATTGTCGTCATCTTTATTTGTCACCCAGAATTATTTGGTTTTATGCCTTTTTGCATATTTTGGGATTTACACATTCTGAACTTCTAGAGTTTTACTGTCATCTCTGCTTTCCTTAAAAACACAGGACTTAATAATGGGAAAATAAGCACATTTTAGTCATCCTAATGATTGCCTGAAGGAGACAGTGAAGTTGTTTGAGAGGCAAAATATTTGAACATGTAGCTTTTTACAACTGTCAAATCCCTGCTACTCTTTATCACTGAAAGCAAATTCTTTTGCATTTTCCAAATGATACCTTAGATAAGGTGGCACTGTCCCTTCTAATTTCACAGAATGGTTGCTTTAGGTCCAAAGCAGATGATTAATTATTACTTTCTTTATAATTTCTTTGCCAACTTTTAAGAAAATAAAGTTTTATAGCATTTTTCTCCTTGATTGGGTGAAGTCTCATCCAACATGACATTTGTAATTTTTTCCTCAGGAGGAATTTAGAAACATATAAACCAAATGCAATCTAAATCAAAGACATAAACAACAATGATTATATATTTTTATATATATATAAAGCAGGAAATAATAATTTATTAAAAAATAAAGCAAACTGTATTGCTTTTGCTTCTGGGATTGTTACACATCATTACTTTAGCAATTGGTTTTAAAGCAGTTTCTGCATTGCAAGCTTTGAAATGTGAAAATATGAAATCAGCATAGTTTTACAGGATATTTAATTTGGACAAATAAGGTTTTTGGCAGATAGATAATTTCAATTATTTTAATAGGCAATATCATTATTTATGTGTAAATATAGAACCTTTGTAGGAAATCTTGCTAACTGCAGTGGGTTTTTTTTAAGTCTACATATTTAGATAACTGGGACATAATTCTGCATCTATCTCTATGTGAAGATACAATTATGACATATATGTACATACACATATATAAATATATGTAAATATATATATATGGTTATTATTTGCTTCCTCTCTGCCAGTTTTCAGTGTCAAAATATAAAAGATGTTTTCAATTAGGTATGAGTCACAGTGTGAAAAATACCACTGCATTTCACAGGTACTTTGGAACTGGCCCTTTTCAGCAGATTTTTTTCCAGAAACATACACAGGTTTTTGCTCAGAAGATGCACACACAAATATACCTGAGGGAAAGGTGAGAAGATAACTTATATTGTTTATTTTCATTCACTTGGTGAAAATTATTCCCCAGCTGCAATAGCTCTGTTGCAGAATCTAGTCCTCAGTTGTTCCTCAGATAAAAAAGGATTAATCCCATTCATCTGTGAAAAATAAGGTTACAGAAATGTGGGTGAAAGCAAGTGATGCAGAATGGACAAAGCTGAGTCAAGAATCTATGGAAGAAATGCAGCTGTTAAACAATGCCAGATGAGGAGGAGCTGGAAAGCGATCTGAGCCTGGATCAACTGAGCTTGGAGAGAGTTCAGAAGAGGAAAAGTATAAACCAGAAAAGAACCAGAAAGCACATAATATAGAAGAATACATTTCAGAAAATAGTGCACAGGATAAAGAAGTAATACTGAACTGCCAAGGTGTGCTTGAGTTAGTATTTTTGTTTGGATCAGGAATTTTAGAAGAGATCTCTCAATCCCCATTTATCAAGATCTCCTCACAAACTAAACTTTGGTGTGTGCATTACAATCTTGGAGCAGATGAGTTTGATTCCTTCTGCATGAAGGTATATCCTGAAAGATGTGATCTAGGAGTGCAGCCCATGCCTCCAAGCAAACCACTGAGATTTGTGGATGCAAACCTCTTTCTGACACTTCCTTATGGCCCTGGCACCAGTCCTTGTCCTTGTATTTAACAGGCTAGCAATTTAGCAATATGGCCTGTGGTTATAAAATGATAGACTTTTCCCACTGCATCAAGGCTAATTCATTCTGTTGTCTGAGTTCAGTTCATGGCGCAGTGCCTTTTATTTCAGTCCCAAAACACATGCAAAACTGCCAAGTCTTATAAACATTTACAAAACACTTAATCATTTTTTAATTCCGATCAACTGTGAAAAACAAAAAGGGCAGATCCCACCATTGACTTTGCACAGCAGATTATGCTGACAAAAGGATATTACTTTTCCTTTAAATAAAGTAGGCACACATTTAACACTAAATCTAATTCTGCTCCTGGTGATTTAGAGGATTCAGCACTGCACTGAAATTTATTTTATTTCCACTTTAGAACCTGAAATCTTCTGATAAATAGTTTTGTGGGAAAATATGCAACCTTTGTGTTATGTTATATGTTGCCAACACCGATCTAAAATGCCACCTCCAGATGTTGAGAGTAGACATACACAATTATTTTTTTTAAAAAAAGCTTCACAACTTTTAAGGTTTTTATTTTTTGAATGCCTCCTTATATTTTAATCCCTTTTAATTATCAAATCTGGGCACTGCCTAGCATAGTGTTTTATAAGCCTTCATTTACTCACTTTGGTAGTTACGTCTGGGGAGAATTAAGTATGAATTTCATTGTTAGATTGCATGGTTCATCAATGCTTACATTTTCTAAGTAAATATCACAGCCATGAACAACAGATTTGTCACTCCACTCTGCAAATGGAACAGGTAAGTGTGTTTTCTGGTTTCTTTTCTATACCAGCCATAGCGAGGATTTTAATGTCAAAGCGGAGCTTTGTATTATTTTAGTCTTGCGCATTCCAGTTACAAGCCCCTATTAATTAAGAAAGGCACACAGAACCATGTTTTCCATAACAAACACGATTTCCATATTTTTATGACAATTGGGATATCAGATCAAATTAGGAAACACCTAGGATATCTCATCATGTACTGAAAAGCCTAAACCTTTGAGATTTTCCCAATTTAATGGTGTGTAGAAACACCTTTCAATCCATAAGTTAACTTGCAACAGCCTCTTTTTGAAAACAAAAACAAACAAAAGCAAAAAAAACCCACACAACAAAAAACAACCCAACAACAAAACAAACAAAAACCCCAACCTAACATGTTTATATATTTATGAAAAACATCTTACCGTTGGAGAAAACAAATCTTCCACCTAATGCTGAACCTGATCGACATCACACGTGGTAGCCACTAGTCTTGAGACAGGTCCTCTATGGTCTTCAGAAGTACAAACTGAAAGAACAATTTTAAAAATAGGTTCTCCATGTTGAGTGAGGTAGAGATTAATTTTGACTAAATGAAAATATTTTCAGTATTATACTTTAAATCTTATTTAATATCTCTTTTCCTCCTATTCTCTACTGAATAAACATTAGCTTAAACTTTTAGAAGGTCTCAAGACTTTCTATGCATGTGAAGTCTTTGGAGGAAAGAATTTATATAAAATCTCTTATTACTCTAAAAATCAAAGTAAAACTGCTCTTAACATGAATTAATGTTATATATGCTTGGTGAAGTTGCACGAATTAAAAAAAAAAAAAAAAAAAGGACAAACAAACCCAACAATGAATCCATCGACATTTTGTAGAAAAAGGAATTTTAACCTAAGGTAATGTAGCTGCATTGCGTTTTTATGCAATTGTGAATGAGGGAGTCAGAACATCAAATTATCTTGATTAAGCAAAATGTCCTATATTTAATTTTAACAAATCTATCTCTCCATGTAAAGTTTTAGGATTAGAGGGGCTAAAAATGCTATTTGCATAAAGTAATTTCAAATGAAGCAACTAAATTAAACAGGGAAATAATTATGGAAAATATGAGGAAAATATTTTTTCTTGATTGAAAGAAATTTTTAATTTTATCAACTTGATCATTATTTCATTCTGATTTTCTGAATCTCCCATGCATGCAAAACTGCTATTGAGGTATGCTGAATAAAATAATTAGAAATGGTAATAAAATATGGTAATAAAAATGGTAATAAAAAAAGAAAACAGAGTAAGACCTGAGAAAGTTGGTTAGTGAAAGTAAGAAAGTTGATGGCTTTAATCATAGGTATATGTGAAAAGTGTGAAGTATTGTAATGCTTCACAAAAAAAGGTGAAGTAATGAAAATTATTGTATCTTAGAAAAGAAGAATTGACCCTCAAAAGGCAAAGTTTCTGCTTTGGAGATATTTTATTTTCTGAAATTCTTTAAACATTTATGGGATATCTTATTTTTAGCCTTTGTGAACACATTTTCCATAACAAAAAGGAACAAAAATATTTATATTTCATCTATATGTTTAAAAAACCCTTCTAATATAAAGGTAGTATTCAGCTACTTGCAAGAAGCACAAAACTATTTAATTATTACAAGACATTTCAAGAAAAGGAGAACTTCTGTATATGGAGGTCACCATAGTTGTTATGTATGCTTTCCATAACCAAATGCCCTATCACAACAATTTGGAATTATTAAAGCTCCTTATCTTTTAATCATTATGAAGTGGAAGCAGATAATAACATTGTTCTAAAGGAGGCAGTGAAAACAGTCCCTGTAAACTGAAAGTGAAGTTTGCAAACATGGAATGGAAAAGCGTTCTCAGCAAATGTTCAGAAATGTATGTTCCTGTAAAGAAAATGGTTTTATTGCTGTTGAAGCCTTTGGAAAACACATATATATTTTGAGTCTCTCTTAATAGCTTTTTCCATGGCACTTAATATAAACAAACAAGATGCTCAAATAGCTGATACTTAAATATTTCAGAGCACAGTGATTTGCAGATTCAGTAAATGCCGATATTAATATAACAGTCTGAGGGGCTTAGGAAATTTCCTCTTACTGACTGCTTCCTTCTTTATAAGTGAACAAGATTATTGCACCAAGCAAATGGAGTTCCTTCTTCCTGTTCAGCTGTTCAGACTGGGAATAAGGAGGAAGACTAGAAAGCAGTCAGCAGCTCAGAACTACTCCATCCTCGTTCATCTGTAACTGTCCCTCAAGCTGTCCACACCTGTGAAAGAAATAATTTTCTAATTTCAGCTCTCTGTACCCTACTAATACCTGGCCTAAGAATAGAGTAATGGGATAGAGAATGCAGAGTGTCACTGAAGTTCTGTCCCTCTGCAGTCATTCAGCTATCAAGAAGAAAAGGAAAAATGGAAAAATGTGGAAAATGAGTGAAATCTAGGGATAAGAGGCACCTGTGGAGGAGATAGAAGCAGAATAGATACAGCACTGTACTTGAAGAAAGACCTGCTGGAGCAGGAAAGATGAAGGGCTGTGGTCCAGAGTTTTTAGAGTCAGAGGTAAAACTGATGGAGAAATTGAGAGGGCAAGATTGACTTGGTGTTAAGGTAAAGAATTGATTTTCAATAATGAAAAACTGAATTGTTAATGTAGGTATCCAATAATTTTTTCAGACTACCGTAACCATAAAATGTATGTACTTACAGAAGGTTAAAAATAAAAACCACACCTTAATGTATTTATGCCCAGCTCTGATTGAAACAGTGAGCTGGATCATTAGAGTCTGAAGTCTGAAGGGACAAGAAACTCACCAACATCTGGACTATTTCATGGCATTACAGCTGTAGTTGTTTTCCCTGGCATCAAGCAAAAAGAGAGATCCAGCAATGCATGACTTCATCTAGCAGCCAAATCTGTGTGCATGATCTTCAGCAGAGCAGGCTAGTTAAGGCCATTAGCCTTTATGATTTTCGTACTCAGAAAATCAGTTTTTGAGTGGCCTGTTCCACAAACAGTAATTGAAATTACCACAAGGACTCTTGGGAGCTACAGCCATGGAGTTCCTGTATCAAATATCTCTGAAACAGTGTTCTTTGAACTCAGTATTTGGCCTGAGATTTCACAATGAAGAAGAAACTGCACTGGAAATGGGGTAAAGATACAAAGAGCTATGACACAAAAACTCGGAACGGGTGAAAGCAGAGTTTATATTTACAGGGGTGCCATAATGGCCATGTATAACAAGGCAGAATAATGAAATATAGTGTATGAGAGACATGGCGAGGGAGATAACTATTAGAATATTTTATAGAGAACTAAGACAAAAACAGATGACAAGAAAGAAATCAAATAGCTACATATAGACAGTGAGGCTGAGAAAAGTTCATGTTCTTTCTCTTATCTTTAGGTACCTGTTAGGGAAATATTATGCAGAAATGTGGAATCTCTGTGTTATAAATATATGTAATGTGTATTAATTGTTATGGCAGTAATGGGCAACAGAGGCTGGTGAAGTGCAGATTGTAAGAAAGGGCAAACATAATAATATTGCGCAAAATGCACACACTTCCACACTATAAATTATATAGTTGTGTCAATTCTGGCATGTTCTGGAACATACAGATGGTTTTGATTCTTTCTTCTTACCTCTTCTGGTAACATGTGGGCTGTAGTGTCACATGGGTAAGTTTGGTGAGTCCACAACTGCACAGTCTGAGTTTTCCATGGAAAAGGTGACTGTGACCAGAAGATGAAAAAGTAGTTTTCGTTCATTCTAGAAAATAAGGTACTGTGATCTGTTCAGAGTTTTTCAACTAAACATGCAGAATACTTTATGTGTCTTCATCATCACAGTCCATTCTTTTCTCAAGTTGCAGAACACTACAATATCTTCTACATTATCCACTACTGAAAGCCAGCTATTCCAGCACACAATTTTTGGTTAATAAACTCAGCATTCCCATTTCAAATATATATTCATTCCTTTTAAATCCTAAATTCTGGAATGTTTAGGTGGAAGAGGAAACACTTAGTTCCTGCTTCCTGTACTGTATTTAATTCTGTCACTCTTCTGAGAACATAAAAAACCCCAAGATGAAAGATTCCTATCTTGCAAAGTGCTTCACTCACTAGGCTATACTATGTAACTAGCATTTAACTATCCTGCCCTTCTTTCTCCTCCTCTATGCAAACACATGGAGGCCTACATTTTAGCCTGAGCCTGGGGGGAGCCAGAGAGAGCATGAATGTAGACTTAGGAATACATCCAGAGGCAGTTTGTAGATAAAGTATGTGATTTGGTTTGTCCAGGCTAGCTCACTGCCTTCCCACCACTAACTCAAAGGGACTTACTAGGTGGGTCCTCGGGTGCTCCTTCGCCCAGTGACCTCTGAGGAGCAAAACCGACCCTTTCCTCTTTTGACCATTTCTGGGTGAAGAATTCATAGATTTGTACACCTGCAGTCACAGCTCTCATTTCAGTTACCTAGACAAGCATTCACAAGCAGTAGAAGGTCTAACAGATGGTGGAATAGCAAAACACTATATCAGAGAGAAAGGACTGAATGAAGAACACCCTCAAATATGCAGAGGCACCTTATGCTAGAAGACATGCCAATAGCCCTGTGGTGATTTGCCATGGGTCTCTTGGCCACAGTCTGTAGTTGAGAGAATTCCCTCCTACCTCCCTAAGAGGATGAAAGCCGTAATTCCTTAAATTGCACCACTCTAAAGATACCTCATTTCTCTCCTCCTCCCTTTCTTTTTATATCACATTTGAATATGTACTTCAGAATTAATTACCTGAAAGGACTGCAAGCATTCACATAAAAATTCACTCTTGAAGACAATCAAGTGTGTACTCAGCTATCATAACAGATTTTCTCATACAAGGTCAAATGAGCAAATAACATTTAGACATAAAGCCTGCAAGTGTTAGGTACCTATTTGTGACTTTGGAAAACACTATACGTTCTTCTATTCCACAAGTTCTTTAATCACAGATGTGCCGATTGGTCTAAATCTCTTCCCTGTAAAAGCAACAGCAACATTTCCACTGCATTCAACACTGCTGAACCAAGAACAATACTGAGAGTCTCTTAAAAATAAGGCAAATGCATAGTAGTTGCTTTGTCATTTGTGAACTGAGGTCTTTCATGTGTGTTTTCCCTCTCTTTTAAAAGCTGAAAAAACAATAAATAAATGCTGGTGTCATATTCATAATATATTTGAATTTTAGCTAATCCATAGCAAGAAAGTTACAGTTAAGACAGTATTTATCATGTATTTGCAGGATTTAGTTTCATACGTCTAAAAATTTGACAGTCAAGTTTTTTCATTAAATGTATCACTAGAAGTGGTACTCACATGCTAAGTCTCCAATTTTAAGATACGTTTGAGTCACAATTTGTCACTGAAGATTGGGAACAGTGCTGATTATTACAAAACAACACCAGCACCTTGCTGGATAAAGTACTATAGAAGTATCATATTCAGAAAAGAAAATGAAGCGCTCTGAAGAGCTATTCAGTTTACTTCACTGACATAAAAGAATAATTTATTCCAGTGTTAGCAAAACTTTTTTTTTGTTAAGTCATCAAAGATTTCCCATTTATATAGGAAAGATTTCTTGTTTATCCAGGAAATCTCATAGTTGGATACATATTCATAATTCTTTTTCTAATTCATAGTAAAATAAGGTGACTCACATGTGAGGGAAAATGCAAATTAAATGTCACTGTAGATGCTAATATATTCCTGCTTCTGTCAGTGTGTACATTTTACGATTTATATCCAATTTGCAGATAAATAACATCTAATTGTCTGTAAAAAATTTCCTACTCTATTTAAAAAAAAAATAGGGAAGAAGGAATAATAAAATAATTTAGTTTTTCTTATACTAAAAGTTTTTCACTGAACTGTAATCATATTGAAAATTTCAATATATTTTTCCATAAATAAAAGAATAAAACTTGGTTATCTTTGAAAAATATGAAACTAGAGTGACTTTGAGTTTTTATACTTTGTAAAATGAGTTTTCTGTTTTTTAAACAGCATAAAGCACAAAGAAGGTCAAGATAAATGAACTAGCTATTTACTTAGTTTACCCTGTGGATTGTACACAATCAGTAAATCATGCTCATTTGGCCCCCAAAAATAAGTAACATAAATAAAAGTCTAAAATGTTGTATGGAAGAAACAAAATCACACTCATAACATGATAGTAACAAACCCACATTGTACTATGACTTACACACAAGTACATTCTTAAAAGCTTCAGTACAACTCACTTAAGAAAAAAGGGAAAAATCATGCAGTAGTTCATCTATATCATCAAGTGATAGTTGAAAAAAAATTAATATAAGCCTAAAAATGGACAAAAGAAGAAAAACACACATTATATTAATCTGAGAATTGTATGTTTGCTTCAAAGTGAATAAGGTGAGATTTTTTTTAATTGTATAAATCTAAAATAAATAATTATCATTGAAACAATAATTTGAGAGTTTCCTATGTGACACAGGTGACATGTCTAGAAAAATAATTGTCCTCATTAGTTAAA
The DNA here is from genome assembly GCA_020745705.1 of Hemiprocne comata. Lineage (NCBI taxonomy): Eukaryota > Metazoa > Chordata > Aves > Apodiformes > Apodidae > Hemiprocne > Hemiprocne comata. Next base: position 92,262,704 of record CM036586.1, on the reverse strand, counting down.
GTACGTATTCATTCTATGCTTCTTATTTCACAGAAGTTGAAAGTTGGGTAAATTTTCATTAGACATTTATGCTGCAATAGCATTTAATCTAAAAGCAGAACAAAAGGAACAAAGTGAAAACAGTTTGTGCAAGCAAGAACAACAGCACCTTTTCTGTAGTGACATTGAAACAGAATAAATCACTCAATTGTTTTGAGCTTTGTCTATTTATGGCAGATGAAAATTTGTCACAGCAAGTCTTCTTTGTGTATTTTTACTGCAGATATCTTTTTTTGGTTGTTGCTGTTGTTATCTTTTTACTGTTAATGAGGATAACCTAATTGCTTGTACTTTACACTGTGCTTGGAAAGCAGTGTAAACAAGTGATAGAAAATACAAGTTCCATAGTACTGCAATTCTCAAATGAGTTTCTGCCCCTGTGTCATCACTGCCACCATAATTATCTTAATTTAAAGACAATTTGGGATACTTGAGACAATCTTAGCTAGACTATTTTCCAAGAAATATATAGTTTATAGATGCATATTAGTCTACAAATGTAAAATGAAACTCAATTGACAATTTGCATAGCTTTCAATGAGGATTTTTTTTTCTTCCCTTTTGTTTTTTTCCTGGTCAGCCTACCAGACATTTAAGGGCTATGTTTGCCACATATTTTTCTCTTCAATTTAGCAGTACTGCTAATATTATTTTGTATCCCTGCTTTTTCTTTAGCTTTTCACCACTACATGGCTATTAATCTATCTTGTAATTGACACCATGTATGTGTTGTTCTGTGGTGGTTTTTGATTTTGATTTGTTGCTTGGGGTTTTCTGGTTTTTGGTTTTGTTGTTTTCCTTAAGGAGTCTATTCTCCATTTTATTATTTTTGTGCTATTTCAACAAGTTTTCAGTGAATTTTCACTCTTTAAAGTCAGCTTCTGTCAGGAATAAAACACATCATCTCTTCCCTGAGCCCTTCAATTGCCTTGGTGTTTACCTTCAAATTAAGATGCCAGCACAATATAAAATAAAAGCAGGAAACAAATGATCACTACTTTTATCCTGTTGAGCTATAAGAAAAAGTGAGAAACATTGCTAAGTAATAATCCATTCTCCAAGAAACCTGGTTTAAGGGTGGAAGGAGATGAAATATTTGTATCTGGATAGAAGTAATTGCTCTGCTTGTTCTCTAGTCCTTCTCCACAGCTATGTTTCCAGTCTTTAATGCACTCCTACTGACAAACCACAAAGCAGAAGACTGTTCTCTAATAAAATACTCTGCTTTTTGGGGAATAGCATACTCTACTCTTTGCTACAGACTGTTGCCATGGACTTCATAGAACCACAGGATCATAGAACGGTTGAGGTTAACTTGACTTGGTTTAACCTGGCACCTTCATTTTTTATAAAAGCCAAAGTGTCACAGAAACATTTCCTCTTTCCTGTCTCTACTGAGAAGTTTTGCTTTAGAGACAAAGCAGAATAAAATCCCACATGAAACATACAAGGAGGTTTGAGAATATAAACTCTCATGGCTTTCTTAATGCTTTTGAAAGGAGAATAGAAGACTGCTTGGCTTGCCTTTATGCTTTGTAGCAGAATGCAGAGATAGTGTGTGAATGTACAGCAGGTAGAAAAGACTGTTTGTTTCCATGCAAATCCCTTTTGGCTTTCTTCACTCAGACTTTTGCTTCATCTTCCCTAGAAGGGCAGAGACCAAACTACTTCATACTGCTACATAACTGCATTTCTGCACTGCAGTTTGACACAGACATTAGACTGTGGCTGCACAAAAAAACCAGCAAAGACAGTGAAAACAGAAGGAAGAACATAAATTTCAGTGTAGCCTTCTTGATTTTTATCTATCTAATTTCTCAATCAGGTACTACAGAATTTTTTAGGATTCCATCCATTACTTATAAAGGAACTATCCCTTTCCTCTCCAGAGCTTGTTTTCCAGTCTCTGGAGAAAATTAATACCCTACCTTTGTCTCAGAGAGCTTTTCAAGAACCTGAACAGATAAAGTCTGTACTGTGTTACACTGCCGCTGATTTTCACTAAGGCCAGGCTCATTGGCAAAGGGAATTTGGGAAAACAATGCCTTAACCCATAGTTCTCAAATTTTGCCCTGTGCTTTTTCCTTAAGAATTTTCAGTGACTTATTTTTATATTACTACTAGAGTTTACTACAAGTCAGAGATCTATTAGCTCTAATTCCTAGCTGAGAATTAAGTTTTCTTGGACCATTAAAACTTGTAAATTAAGGCCATGAATAAAACAAAGCCATGCTATTTAACCTAAGCATCATGCTAGCAAAGTGTATAATTTCATAATCCCAGAAAAAAAAACACAACATTGCTAGTTGTCTTTACTAAAAGACAAAAAATAATTGCCATAATTGGTAAAGAAGCAAATAAAATGTTTACTGTATCTACTGCATTCTGGTAATGTTTCTTTCTCCCCAAACAATTCAAATTAACATCACCTTCTTGTGGTCTCACTTGCCATGTTATATTAATGAAATATGCTAAATTGTTAGACTGCCCTGACAATAACAGCTTGGCAGATCAGTTGTGATAGTAATAATAACAGCAGCAACATCTTTCTGCCTTCAGCAGATTAATGCTATTAATCCTCTGACTCATCAGTCCTCATATTTGAACAGGACAAAAAATCTCCACAACCTTTCATGTCATAATTTACTCATAGATGAAAAGGAGTAATTTTAGATAATGGGAAACTGTTATTCTCTTCTTCTTCCCCATTGCCATGTTTCTCAGCTCCTTAACATTCTCTAAAGAAGATCGTAATTCAACCTTTTTATATCAGACTTCCTTGTCTACATGTGATGCTGTATCTTTGTTTTACAGTCACACAAGATGTTCTGTATAATCTAAATGGAAGTTTTCAATTTAAGTAAATTAGACATGAACCTTGCTTCTGTGGGACTTGCTAGCCTTGGCCCCAGAATTTTAATATACAGTCACAGAAAGTCTTTCAACTATACAGCCATAAAATATACTACTAAGGAATCATATGTAAATTGAGCAATTAGAAGGATTTTCCTCTCTTACTGTTTATTATAATCTTCAAATCAATGAAGCAAACAATCCTAATGTTTTATCTGATTTTAGGTGTTTTTAAGATTTGAGAAGAAAAAGCAATATAAACATAGGAAAATTGTCAATGTTATTGCCAAATTTCTCATTTAGGTTTTTGTCTTTTAAATGAGGAAAAACCATTTTAAATGGAGAGGAGCCTTCATGGATTGTAAGGAGAAAATGTTTTCCCATTATTCTGCAAGCCAAAAAAATTACAATGAATATTCCATATGCAAAACATCAAAGTGTTCAAGAGAAAATAAAACAAAAAATCATCTTATTAGGTAATCTAAAGAATCCTTCCTCCTTTATTTTCTGGCATATTGTCAAATAGACCATCATGTCGCTTGATCAATGGGACTTCAGACACTTCCCTTGGGAATTCAAAGATTAGCAATAGATTTTATCAGTGGGATGCATTTCTTCATCATTTCCCTTGCACAAAATTACATTTCATCATTTCATTTGTGACTGCAGTTTCTCATAATTTGCCCTTATTCTGTGATTAATACCTCTCTGTAGATGTGTGTGTTAATTTCATATGCTTCTGCAAAAGCAACCTAAAACTGTTGTGTTTCTGCTGCTGAATTGGGCACTTTACATTGCAAGCTACCAGCATTACATATTATAGGCTCCACTACTGTTGCTCTAGGTAAAGAAATCAGAAGAAACTGTACTGAAACAAATAATAGATACCTTCTATTGAGCAAAGATATAAATCCTTCATTCTATTGCTTTCTATAAAAAGTTATCTTCATGCCTGAGTCTGTAATAGTTAATTTTTTTAAAAGTGTTCTCAATGAAATGGATAAACATCTTCCCCCCTCATCTCATTCTGGACTCACAGACTGGGATGGAAAGACAAAAGTAGAAAACAAGTTTCAAAGTAAAGGATTTCTTTTTTTTATGTGTTTGTTTTGCTATTTTGAAATCAACATGTAGCAACTGTTAAAATAATCTATTTCTGATAAAAAAAGAAAGATCTTCCAAATAAAAGACAGCATCTTGTAATTTACAGTATTTCTGCTTCAGAAGGACTGTTTAGTAGGGCTTTACCACTATTCCTGTGTAAACTGAAAATATTTACCATACTTTTGTTCAGCAGAAGGACCAAAAAATATTAATTGCTTATACAGCATTGATTCAGTGCTATGTAGCATACTTGTGTAACACCTTAACATTGTATGTTTTTAGTTGCTTAATACTTAATCAAGTTATGTATCATCTTTGTTACTGATCTTTGTGTAAGAAAAATATTGCTAGGGTACCAAATGCATGTTGAAAACATGCATCTTCTCCTAATCAAATACTATTCTTAAATTGTATTTACCAGACATGTTTTTTTTTTCATTTTTATCTATCAGACTGTCATGCTTGTTAGGGATCAATCTGTCAGGTATCCTCAACATAGAGCCAAAACTGTGTCTCCTATTTTGTCAGGATTCATACTTGCTTTTTTTTTTTTCATTATGTAAATGTGATCGGGTATTGAATGAGCAATACAAGGAAAGGACTGCCAATCTTTCCAACCTGTTTCCACTCCAGGAAAAACTTCCTATCACATTTGGCTAGTCATGCAAGCAGAAACATTAATTTCTCTAATGTTTTTTATCCCCCAGCAGACAGTTAGTAAGGTGAAGTCATAGAATCATAGAATCACAGAATGCCACCTTGGAAGGGACCTCAAGGATCATCTGGTCCAACCATTCTAGGTATTACTATAGTTTATATTAAATGGCTCGGCACCCTGTCAAGCTGAGACTTAAAAATGTCCAATGTGGGGGAATCTACCACTTCCCTTGGACGACTATTCCAATGTTTGACTGTTCTCACAGTGAAAAATTTGCCTCCTTGTGTCCAATCAGAATCTCCCCAGAAGCAACTTGTGCCCATTGCCCCTTGTCTTTTCCATGTGACTCCTTGTAAATAGGGAGTCTCGATCTTCTTGGTAGCCACCCTTTAATTACTTGAACATGGTAATGAAGTATCCCCTAACCCTTCTATTCTCAAGGCTGAACAAACCCAGTTTTCTGGGTTTCTGCTGGACACTGGAACAGGCTGCCCAGGGAGGTGGTGGAGTCACCATCCCTGGAAGTGCTTCAGAGAAATACAGATATAGTGCTTAGCAACATGATTTAGGCACTGGACAGGTAGATTAGCTTATGGTAGGTGGATTTAGGTTATGGTTGGACTTGATGATCTTCAAATCCTTTCCAACCAAGATGATTCTATGATTCTATGATTTTACAGCAGATGTATACATCTTGGGCTGTAGATCATGAAATCAAATCCCACTCATATCAGTAACAGGCAAAAAAAGTGAAAACCATAAGACCTGAGTCTTATTCTCAGGCTTTCTGTATGATTTAATGGAAATTATCCACCTGTTCCTGCCCTGATGTCTTCTTTCTGCAGAACTAAAAGAATACTACTAAGAAGTTTTTCAAAACACGTTGGATAAGCAAACATTATTTGTATGGATATAGGCATGATCCACTGTTCTCTGAAATCAAGGGAAAGATTCTCATTGATGCGTACGATTTTGGGCACCACGATATGAAAAGGACATAAAGCTATTGGAAAATGTCCAAAGGAGAGCCATGACGATGGTGAAGGGTCTGGATGGGATGACTTATGAGGAGTGGCTAAGGTCACTTGCATTATTCAGCTTGGAGAAGAGGAGGCTGAGGGGTGACCTCATTGCAGTCTATGGCTTCCTCACAAGGGGCAGAGATGGGGCAGGTACTGATCTCTTCACTCCTGTGACCAATGACAGGAAGCTGAATCAGGCCAGGTTTAGGTTGGATATCAGGAAAAGGTTTTTCACCCAGAGGGTGGTTGAGCACTGGAACAAGCTCCCCAGGGAAGTGGTCACAGCACCAAACCTGCCTGAGTTCAAGAAGCATTTGGATGATCCTCTCAGGCACAAGGTGTAATTCTTGGGGTGCCCTACACAGGGACAGGAGTTTGACTCAATGATCCTGATGTGTTCCTTCCAACTCAGCATATTCTACAATTTTATGATTCTCAGCCTCTCCTTGTATGGCAGGACTTCCAGTCCTGTGATCATCCTTGTGGCCCTTCTCTGGACCTTTTCCAGCCTGCCGGCATACTTCTTGTATAGCAGGGACCAAAACTGAATGCAATACTCCAGGTGTGGTCTGACCAGTGCTGAGTAGAGTGGAATGATGACTTTTTTATCTCTTGGTGATGCCCTTCTTGATGCAGCCCAGCATCCTGTTGGCTTTATTTGCTGCCGCAGCACACTGTTCACTCATGTTAAGCCTGTTGTCCACCAAGACACCCAGGTCCCTTTCCACAGGACTGCTATCCAGTCAGGTGGATCCCAGTCTGAACTGTACTCCTGGGTTATGTGTTCCCAGGTGCAAGTCCTTACACGTCTCCCTGTTGAACTTCGTAAGGTTCCTCTTAGCCCACTCCTCCAGTCTGTCTAGGTAATCTGGAGGGTGGATCTCCTTTCTGGAGTGTCAACCTCTCCACTTATCTCAGTGTCATCAGCAAAATTCATCAGGGTGCTCTTGATCCCAACATCCAGGTCCCTTATGAAGATGTTAAACAGCATCGGGCCCAATATCAATCCCTGGGGTGACCCAGTTGTGACTGGTTGGCAGTCTGAGGAGGAACTATATACTATCACCCTTTGGGTACGGTCTGTCAGCCAGTTGCCCACCCACCACACAGACCACTTGTCAAGGCTGTAACAAGTCAGTTTCTCCTGGAGGAGGCTGTGGGGGACAGTGTCAAAAGACTTGGAGAAGTCCAGGTAATTAATATCCACTGCTCACCCTGCATCAGCCAAGTAGGTCACTTTGACATAGAAGGCGATCAGGTTTGTTGGGCACAATTTGCCCCTGGTAAATGCATGTTGGCTTTTCCCAATCACATGATTCAACTGACTTGTGACTGTCCCCAAAAGGATTTGCTTCATGACCCTTCCAGGAATTTAAGTGAGGCAAATGGTCCGTAATTCCCTGGGTCCTCCTTTCTACCCTTCTTATAGATGGAGGTGACATTAGCCTTCCTCCAGTCCTCAGGGATGTCTCCCAATCTCCACAACTTCTCAAAGATTATGGAGAGCAGCTTTGCAACAACATCAGCCAGCTCTCTTAACACCCTCGGGTGGATAGCACCTGGACCCATCAATTTGCATGGGTCAGGCTCCTGTAATAGTTGACATACCAACTCTTCCTTCACTGATGGCGTGTGGGTGTCTGCATCAACCTGGACTTCTGTGCCTATGGCCTGGGACCCAACAGCATTGGTAAAGACAGAGGTGAAGGAGGTGTTGAGGACCTCTGCCTTTTCAGCATTGTTGGTGACTAGTTGACCTCTCCTCTTTAATAGTGGGCCAATATTATTCCTCTCTTTCTGTTTGATGTTAATGCATCTGAAGAACCCTTTCTTGACGTTTTTGACATCTCTGGCCAATGTCAGCTAAAGCTGAACTTTTGCTTTCCTAACTGCATCTCTGCATACCCTGGCACTGCCCTTGTGATTTTCAGCTGGTAATGTTCCACTTTTCCACCTCTGGTACATTTCCCTTTTGCTTCTGAGCAGACCCAGAAGTTCACAGTTAAGCCAAGGGGGTCTCTTGCTCCGCCTATTTCCCTTACCTTTACAGGGTATGAACTGGTTTTGCTTGTCTAGAAGAGTGCTCTTGAAAAACTCCCAGCACTCACTAGCTCCTTTACCCTCCATGGAAGCTTCCCACGGGATCCTTTCCAACTGAGCCCTGAGTGAGCTGAAGTTTGCTCTTCTGAAATCTAAACCCTTTGTCCTGGAATTAACCTCCATTGTGCTCAGCAGGATCTCAAACTCCACAATCTTGTGGTCACTGCAGCCAAGTCTGTCGCTGAGATATTAAAGAGCAGGTTTTCTTCATTAGTGCATAGTAAGTCCAGCTGTACCCCATTCCTGGTTTGCACACACAACTTTTGTGTGAGGAAGCAGTCTTCTACACATTCTAGGAACTTGATGGATGTCAGTTGAACTGCAGTGGTGTTCCTCCAGCAAATGGTTGGGTAGTTAAAGTCTCCCATAAAGACCAGGTTTTGTTGACCCAAAGCTTGCCTGAGTGACCCGAGTATTGCTTAATTGGTCACGTCATCTTGATTTGGAGGTCAGTAACAGATGCCTACTGTAAAGTCTCCCTTGGAGACGACCCCTCTGATTGTGACTCAGAGACATTCATCAGGGTTACATAATTACCATAATTGACTTCTATACATTCAAGGTTTTCCTTAACATGGATGAAAAGAAGTCTTTTTGAGGAAAGAAAAATTGATTGTACCATGGTTTGAATGAGAAAATGGAATTAACGTTAGCTGGACTGGTTAAACTTGGAAGGGACACCTAGAAGTTAAACATGGCCAAAATTATAGCAAAATCTTAGCAGAATGTGTTCCCTCCAGATCCCAGTGAAGAGCCCTAGAAAACTGAGTTACGTGCTCCTCTTGGGACAGTAAACATCCATACCTTCTTTTCTCCTGCTAAAAAGGGTCTCAGCAAAAAGCCAGTATATTTTCCAATCATGAGGAGTGTTCTCCATTCTGAAAGAGTGAAGGTTTCCAATATACCTTGTCTAATGGATGTCAGCCTTATATGCACAGAGATATATTAAATACCAAAAAGCATTAAGCAGGAATGTTCAGGAAGTAGAATCCAATCATATTTCTGTGATCTACTATGTCAAGGCTACTGCTAGCAGTATTGCATGTTCTTCTGCACACATATACTGATTGTAAGTGATAAACAGGAGAGAAATTCTAATTTCGATCCAGATGCTTAAATGTAGGTTCTTGTAATATTGGGGTATACTTTAGATTGTGTGTCTATGGTATTGTCTTGTTCATTGTCAGCTGAATGTACAGAACTAGAATATTCATTCTAAAGTAGAAGCTTACTGGTCAGCCTTGACTGATATTATTACCTAGACCTTTAATTATAATGGCACTTTACAAAGCATCTTACCTGTAAATTTAGGTTCCAACAGCCAGATTCTGAGTCTCGTCCCTGATGTCCATAATGATGTGGAGCCACACTCCAAGCAGCTCAAAGATCCCAAGTATTTCCAGCATTTTAATAAATAGGAAGCCATAGCACTATCTCAGCAACATACCTTAAAATAAGTAAGATCTTATATTTTACTGTATCTTGTGGACAATGAATTTAGATATTGTTATTTTGCCTCTATTTAATTTGTCTCTTTTTTTTTTAATTCCCAAATGAAATATTTATTTATTCTTGTTTAATCCCTATTTCACATTGCTTCTCCTGTTAGTTCTGTTTCTTCATCTAATGAAAATTTCATATATCTTAATTTCTTTCCTGGATTTGAGCAATTTAGTCACATTAGCACTTCAAAAATCAGAGTGAGAACTTTGAGCAGATTGCTTAATTATGTGAATCATTAATTTGCCATTATGTAGAAATTCATACATAATAAGGGGTCTTTAACCTTTTAAAATTTCATATTAACATTACAGTATGAAAAATAAAAATATTTTTAAAATAGTTTTTCTTACACTGTTTTGAAAAGAGTTATAAGAAAGAGTTAAATAATATACTTTAGTACTTGTTTTCATCAAAGCTTTGCATAGAACTATTAATACTCCACAGCTCCCTTAACACTATATCTCTTCATCTAATACAGTCTGAAGTCTTAGATATTTCTCAGAGTCTTAGCTTGAAGAGAGAGAATCTCTATAAGAATGTTCCAAGTCATTCCTAAACTTGTTAGTATCGTTTTTTTTATATCCCCTGGGAAAAACCCTGTCAAGTGTCTAACCTAAATCTGTATAAAAAATTACAGATAGTGTTTTGTCATCTACTTTGAGAGTTTTTACTTCGTAGTTGACTGATTTTATTTTTACAAGGAGATTGTGATAAGGATCTGGGCATCCAGATACAAGCTCTCTGTTCTTTCATCTTTCAAAGGAGCAATACATGAGTGCACCTACCAAGTTAAAAGTGGCAGACGTGACTTTAAGTCATTACTTAAAAGGCTTTACTCCTGTAAATTAACCTGTTAAGTCTAGTAAAGATTTGCAAGTGCTGTTTTTTTTTCCTACACAACCAACTTAGAGCACGAGAAGGGGAGGGAATCAGTTCTAAGCTAGAAAAAAATACTTAGTTCTACTAAATTCCAAAATATTTAAGGTATTTAAGTTACAGGGCTGCTTAATCTTGTGGTGTTTGATGAATGTAGGTACGTCCCACTCTAATCAATGGTAATAGTTAATTAAATATCTTTAAAATTCCTGTGCAATGCCTCTGACTCACAAAAACAGTGCTATTCAAAATCCAGATGTATTTCAAGTCACTGTGTCTCCAGTTCATCCTCTCTTTTCCTGTGTTTTTCCACCTCTTGTTTTCTGTATAGTGTATGCAGTTTTCTCTGATACAGATCATAAATGAGCCTGATGTGTTAATTAAGACAAAATTTGTGCATATTTCTTTTTAAAAGGGCAGGATGATTCAGTAGTATCTTCAGAAGTCAGTATGTGGTAAGGACAAGAAACGCTGAGTGAAGGGACTAACTACACTGGAAGAAGGACAAACCCCTTCCTCAGAGTAAGGAATCTCCAAGTCATATCCACTAAGGAAACCTAACTGTAGATCCCAACTTTATAAGGTAATCCAGAATGAAGTGTTTGTGTCTTCTTTAAATTATTTATTTTTAAAAAATAAAATCTGGAGAGACTGAAACTATTTGTCACCAGAATAATTAAAAATATATTTTATTTTAATTGAAGTTTTAATGTCAACATTTTCAAAGTGAAATATATATATTTTGAGGTTTTTTTAAAATGTCTTTTTACATTTTGAAACTTTTAAAAATAACAACAACAAAAAATTTTTTTTCCTTTCCCCCTATACAAGGACAATTTTATCCAGGGCAAATGCAGTGCTTTGTTTGACCTTTTATAGTTCTCTGAAAATTAAAGTAGATATTTTTCTAACAATCTTTTTTTCTCTTAAACATAGTTAAATAAATCAGCCACAACCAAAGAATCAGTTTCTTGTAGAGCTCTGCTTAGGATTCTAAGTCCCATTGAGTTTCAATGAGTCTTTGTGTTTGATACTGTCCCACTGAAGTCAATGTGTGCAGGATGAATCCCTTTATCCTTCATACACTTTGTAAAGGCATGAGTCACACACCATGCAGCCAGGGAAGTGAGGCTATCAGCCAGAATTGTCAGGACTGAAGCCAGCATTGCTTTGTTGGTCTGCTCCTAGGAAGAGCCATAGAAGAATGCAAATCAGTCCTTGCCCTTTGCCAAAACGAAAAGCGCTACTTAATATTTCTAGATGCCTCAGTTCCAGACAAACATTCCCCAAATGCTACCACATTCTAATTCCTCAGACTTTGTTTCATAATGACTGTAAAACCACTTCAGTGAGAATTCTTATCAGCATCTTTAAGTGCTTATAAATAAATAAATAAATAAATAAATAGATAAATGCATCTTCTCACTCGAGGTAGATATATATGGCAGCTGTGATATACATATTTATATGATGGCTTCATTTGTTCCCCACTAGTGTAGAGATAACATTCAATAATTCTTGACAAATAAAACACACCAAAAGTCACCTACCAATGTATTAGGCTTTAAATTGATGATGGAACTTGGCTAAAAATTATGGTGCTTCAGATAGTGCTGTTGTAGATGAATAAAAAATTACGAGATCAAACTTGTGTAATTAAAAGGAATAATTTAACAAGAACACGGCCTGTTTATACAAGGTTCAGCTTCCATGTACCACATTTCAGGAAACCAACAAGGAAGGAACTATTTCATATAATGAGCATCTCCATTGCCATGGAGCATTTTCCTTGACTGTCGGATCAAAAATGAATCTTTTACTGACAGAGGAGTATTATGTTCAGCTCTGAGATGGATTAACTGGTCCACAGATTCTTCGGGCAGACCACTAGAGCACAGAGGACAATGCATATAATGGAACTTTCTGAAATTATTTCCGGTCCAGATATATTCTCTTGTCTCTTCACACTTATGAACTACAAAAGGGAGGGCTTGAAGCCTGCTGACAAGTCAGCAAGCTTTTTGCGATGACTCACAAGTGCCAAATAATGACAAAGTTACATGGGCATCTTGCTTTTGCATTCAGAATTACCTGTTTCTCAAAGCTAATTATTTATTCCTTCCAGTCATGTAAAACTGCCAGATCACAAACTCCTGCTACCAAATAGTTGATTAATCCCTTTAAGTCCATTAAAGACAGAAAATTAAATGACAAGTAAATAAAGAGATTGGAGGAAATTCCTTTTTTCCCCTGCATTTTCAGTCCAATTTTATACTTCTGACAGTGACACATACTAGAATACATGTTCAGCATTTTACAGGTAGACAAGAGGGTGATGCCATCAGGACCATACCTTCTTAGTGCCAGCCTTCTGCTCTGCTTTCACAGAATAAGCGTAGTCGGATTAAATGGATTTCTGCTTGTAAATTGACAAAGACAGTACTCCATTCTTTACCATCCTCTTCTTCTCTTAGACCCACTAATTCCATCAAGGCTCTTAGAGGAGGATCACCATGCTGGACACTAGTGAGACAACTCAAAACACTGCATGACAAGCCTCACTTGGGATAGGTAAATTAATATTATCAGTGCTTCTTTACATTAATTTCCTCCTGCTATTTGCTATTTTGAGTAAGAGACAAGTAGAAAAACAGTTTTAAAGATGCTTCTGACAGTCTGGTTCCTACTAGAGAGATACTGAGAGAAAAAAGAGCCATATGCAAGCCCGAAAATAGTGCAGCTTCAACCCCATTTTGTCATGAAACCCTGTGGCAGAATAGGTGACTCTTTGCATGATGATATTTTGACATCTGGTGTAGTGCCATAATTAGAGGTTCTGTATATTGGTGTAAAAGTCAGCTGGAAAGAACAGTGCAACATTAATCTATTACTGAGCAGAAAACCACACCAGTGCTAAGTGGTAGGTTTTTGCACAGAGGTCTAGCTTGCTAGTAGTTTGGCTTTAGTGGATGATAGGAATAAGGGATGAATTTCTCTTCCTCTTATTCACTCTTCTAGGCTTCATGCAAGTGTGTTTAAGACCTTTAAAATAATCCAAAAAAAATTGGTCCAAAGGGAAGTTACTGAAGAAAAGCAATGCTTACTAAATTCTAATACCGTTTTCTGGCTGGTAAACTGGTTGTTGGAGAAGATTCTATTACATCTAATAGAAGATGTTTGATAGAAAGAAGAAATAATGGAAAGCATCCCCAGTCAGTCTGATTTCTTTAGCATTTCTTGGCACCATAGTAATAAATGATTCTGTTCAAATAGAGGGGAGTTGTATGCGTTGTCTTGTCTGCACTCCAAATTCACATACACAGATTTTTTTTTCTACTGCTCTTTCATTAGGACTTCCTGACAACAGACAAAAACAAATCTTGAACTAGAAACTGAGTTATGTTAGCATCTAAATTGTTTTCTTGCAGCAACACAATGTGTACGGTGTGCATTATTTACTTTAACCACTTATATTGCTTGTCCACTTTAAGTCCAGTTCAATTTTAGAGCTGTAAGTAAAAAAATGTCAGTCAGGCTTATTCAGGTAGATATTAAACAGAACTCATCTGAGAAAAGAAACAATGAAAAAGAGAAAAAAACAAACAACCTTAAATGATAAGCATAAATTTTTAAATTTGCAGCTGTATCAAAGACTGCAAATGAAGACACTATTAAGTGCTGAAGTCTGTTTCTGAGCTACAGCTGATTGAACCCAATGCAAATATTACTTGACAGGCCAGTGCAATAGAAAATTTTTTTCTCAATCTTCCACTGAAATCTATTTAGGTTTTTTTAAAGACATCTTCTTTATGTCTAGAGAACAAGTACAAACATACAATATATTTGTTATAAATAACAGATGTCTGATTTTCCAATGAAATATCTAATTTAAAATAAAAATAAAGCTATTATATCCAAACTAAAGCTTATAGTCCTTCCTGTGAGTACGTAAGAAAGATATACAATGTATTTTCCTTATCTCATCTTCATCTGCTTTAAGAGACATGGAAAAAAACCCCACAAAAATAAGCCATACAAAACTACTCTTTTTGGCTGTCCTGAAGTCTGTGTAATGTCTTGCGTATGAATTATTTGCAGTGGAACAATGATAGCCAATAACTAGCCAACTCTCTCACTTTATCAAAAGCCAGCAGACAAAGCAAATTCTCATGTCTTGTTCTGCATGTCTAAAGAGGGAATACTTGAGCTTCTTTATTGTCAAAATTTTCAGTCACTTTCTCTGCTCTCAGTGGCATCACAGGTTAAACACACCTTTAAAAACTTTCCCTTGTCATTAATATTTCCGTAGATTGTGTATGCTAAGGGGAGGAAAAACCCAACAACTCTGCAAGTTATTAATACACACAACATTCTGTACATGTAAATACCATAATCATACCATCCATAGATACACATGCAAAAAGAGAAAAAAAAAAAAAAAAGTTGTGAAACTTCTGCATCAGCAAATTTTTTGTCTGTGTATTTGGACATGGGTACAACTACAAACCCCATTCTGCAAATTCATGTTGTAAAATAAAAGAGTTAAAGGATGCCCAGCTCTAAATGTGCCAGTCCCAATAGCACTAGTGAATTCACACCAACACTGCATTGAGTATGTACCTCTAGTTTCAGACTTGGTTTGGAGAGACAAATTTTCCCATCAAAGCTGAGGCGTGCTCTAACAGTTGAACAGCATGGTCAGCTTGGGACCCAAGGTTTAAGTTTGGTCTTCATATATTTAGCATCACACCTGTTCCTACTGTACTGCTAATTAAATGGCTGGGCATCACTTGAGGGGCACCTGAGGACAGCTTTGAGCACATGAATAAAGCACAATCCTTCCCACAGATGAATGAATTGATTCCCGTTGATAAAATCCTACCGACATAAAGAAAAGTGAAGTGACTTGTAGTAGTTGAAAGGGCAGCAGAGACCTTAATTATGAGAAAGCACTCCTCTAAGAAGAAAGGTAGTATTTAAAAGCAGCAATTGGCATAAGGCTGTTTAAGTAGGAGTGCATAGTCTGTTGCTCCAAGTTATTTTGTGCACTGATGAACCAAAAATTGACAGCAGTACAAGTCACTGTAGTTAATTATCCTCACGCTTGCAAGTAAGTACTAGTATTTCATAATACACTCATTATTTACATTTTAGTAATAGAACAAAAATTGTCATAAATATTTAAGAACTTATCTGATACACTCATCAATCCATGTTATTTTAAACAGATTGAAAGGGCATCCTCTCTTCTAGAAGTACTTAAGCAATTTGTGGTGGCAAGTAATTGTGCTTCCTCTCGGTGTTGCAGCTCTGATGAACTGAATTAGTGCTCCAAGAGGAAAAGTACATAATAAGCCCCTTTGAAACAACTTGAGAAGAACTGAATCAATTCTAGTTTTAGTTATGTTAATGAGACTTTTAGAGGACAGTGCAGCTAGGAATCACAAAGATCCTACAACAATGCTGGCTTGCAGTAGCTATTTGGAAATCCCTTTCATAACTCTCAAAGGCATGGCATAATTTTCTTATGATTAACAGACTGCCAAGACCCATCATTTTGTTTCAAAGCCGAATATTTTATGCCTCATGGCAACAAGGGACATGACTTCATTTGGAACAGTGAAAAAAAAAGAATAAACAAAAAAACAAAACCACAACAAAACCAAACAAAAACAAAGCAAAAAAATATATATAAAAAAATCAAATAGTAATTCTCTAACAAGTTATCTTGAATATGAGAGATTTATTGCATTCATGTGGCAAAACAAAACATTCCACCGTGGAATCTTATTATCTATCCACTAACCTGTCTGTGTAAGTTAAGTTCCAAAGGTATTTCTCTTTTGAAAGACACTTCATTTGCCATCTGTTCCAGTAATTGTTCTTTGTCCTTATTCCATTTAGAGTTTTATTTCCTTTATTAAGTCTGTTTAGAATTGTGCACAGAATGGCATGAACAGATGAAGTCCTGAGAGCAGCAGTTACATTTAAATCTCCCATTCACTATTATATGTCCTGAGTTTCGTAAGATTTTCCCACCTCCAGC
Organism: Hemiprocne comata; assembly: GCA_020745705.1. Taxonomy (NCBI): domain Eukaryota; kingdom Metazoa; phylum Chordata; class Aves; order Apodiformes; family Apodidae; genus Hemiprocne; species Hemiprocne comata. The sequence continues at coordinate 92,246,503 of CM036586.1, read as the reverse complement.
GTTGCACTGTACAGGAGGTTCAATAATCTGTAGCTCTGTCTCCTTTTCCTTCTTGCCTTGGATTCACTACAACACCCATAACCATCAGGACCCAGAGAAGCACAAAAAGCAAGAATAAAACCCCAAGAACTCAACCATTTTATAAACATTTTCTACTCCATGTAAAGCATATACTCTACATATCTGACAACATTCATTAACAGAAAAATATTTCTGTGCCAATGCTTTCAAAATTAGAATACTTAAAGCCCAAAAATTGCTCTAAAACCCATAAAAACAGTGTTTCTCAATGCAGAATGAATAATGGTAATCTGGAAAGAGTACAGTTGCTGGGTATTTTAGGTGGTCATGGGTTTTAGGATATTTTTATTAGGTAACTGATCCATGAAGTTCCCATTTTGCTGTTTTCCCTGATTAACAGTTGTGTCGTGTAGCCATGAAGTACAAACCAGAAAATTCTAATAGCTTGGAAGAAAGAAATTGTTTTTTTACATTATTACTGTTGTCTCAAATCTGTAAAACAGATAGCTGAGAACTGCCAAAAGTAAGAGTGAAAGGTATGTTTAAGGCTGGTATTTGCACTGCTAAAAAAAATTAAATGCTAGTTTCTAGCTCAGCCTGATGAAAGATCTTACTAATCTCTGTGTACCAGCTCTTGAAATAAGGCCTCAGAATAGCAGTGGCTAAAAGCTTAATTAGAACAAAAAGTTATACAACTTAGCTTAAAATGGATTTGAAAAAAAATATTATCTCAATTTAAGATGAATTTGGGAAACAAGTCCTTGATGAAATTATTTACAATCTCCCTAACAAGATCAAATTCATTAAATGTAATTATGTGAAGCAGTATAAATACAGCAAATGTAGAAAGTAAAGAAGCACACAAATGTAAACAATTCACAAAGCTGAAGACCTTATAAAGCTTGACACAAAAAAAAAAAGCAGTGCAAAAGAACAACAGAATTACAGAATCACAGAATGGTAGGGGTTGGAAGGGACCTCTCAGATCATCTAGTCCAACCCCCTGCTAGAGCAGGATCCCCTAGAGCAAATTACACAGGAACATATCCAGGCAGGTTTTGAGTATCTCCAGGGATGAAGACTCCACAACCTCCCTAGGCAGCTTGTTCCAGTGCTCTGTTACCTTCAGAGTAAAGAAGTGTTTTCTTATATACAGGTTAAATCTCCTGCTTACCAGTTTGTGACCATTGCACCTTGTTCTGTTACTGGACACCACTGAGAAGAGTCTGGCCTCATCCTCCTGACACCCGCCCTTTAGGTATTTATAAACATTGATGAGATCCCCCCTCAGCCTCCTTTTCTCTAAGCTGAACAGACCCCCACCTGTCTCAACCTTTCCTCATAAGAGAGATGATCCAGTCCCTCAATCATCTTAGTGGCCCTGTGTTGGACTCTGTCCAGTAGTTCCTTGTCCTTCTTGAACTGGGGAGCCAGGAACTGCACACAGTACTCTAGGTGAGGCCTCACCAGGGCAGAGTAGAGGGGGAGGATAACTTCCTCTGACCTGCTGGCCACGCTCTTCTGAATGCACCCCAGGATGGCATTGGCCTCCTTGACCGTGAGTGCACACTGTTGGCTCATGGTCAGCCTCTTGTCCACCATGACTCCCAGGTCTTTTTCCCCAGAGCTGCTTTCCAGCACATCAACCCCTAACCTGTACTGGTGCATGGAGTTGTTCTTACCCAGATGCAGTACTCTACACTTGCCCTTATTGAACTTCATTAGATTTCTCCACGCCCAGCTCTCCAACTTGTCCAGGTCGTGCTGGATGGCAGCACACCCTTCTGGTGTGTCAGCCACCCCTCCCAGTTTTGTATCATCAGCGAACTTGCTAATGTACACTCTATCCCTTCATCCAGGTCATTAGTGAATATATTGAACAGGACTGGGCCCAGTACTGACCCCTGGTGAACACCACTAGTCACAGGCCTCCAGCTGGACTCAGCCCCATTGACCACAACTATCTGGGCTCTGTCCTTCAGCCAGTTCCCAATCCATCTCAGTACCAAATCATCCAGTCCACACTTGCCAAGTTTGGTTCTAAGGATGCCATGGGAGACAGTGTCAAAAGCCTTGATGAGGTCGAGGTAGAACATGTCAATTGCTCTCCCCTCCTCTAACCATCTAGTTGTGCCATCATAAAAGGCTATCAGATTGGTCAAGCATGGCTTCCCCTTGGTGAGTATATGCTGACTACTCCAGATAAGCCTGCTCTCCTCAATGCGCTATGAATAAGTTGTTCTATCACCTTTCCAGGGATGGAGTTGATGCTGACCATCTTGTAGTTACGCGGGTCCTCCTTCTTGCCTTTTTGAAGATTGGGGTGATTTTGGCTTTCCATCACTCCTCAAGCACCTCTCCTGTTCTCCAGGACTTTTCAAAGATGGTGGAGAGTGGCCTAGCAATGACTTCTGCCACCTTTCTCAGCACCCATGAGTGCATTCGATGAGGGCCTATGGATTTGTGAGTTTATTTGTTTAGTTTATTTAATTGATCCCTAACCCAATCCTCTTCAACTGAACCAAAGTTTTCCTTTTGCTGGACTTCCTCTGTGACCTTGGAGGTGTGGTACTTCTGAGGGTCAGCCGTATCAGTGAAGACAGAGGCAAAGATATTCAGTAACTCTGCTTTCTCTGTGTCCTCTGTCCCTAGGGCTCTAACTTCATTCAGCAGAGGGCCCGCATTCCCTTTAGACTTCCTTTTTCCTCCAATGTACTTGAAAAAACCTTTCTTGTTGTCCTTGACCTCCCTTGCCAGGTTTAATTCTAAGGAGTGCTAGACAATTCTAAAGAGAAGGATAGATATGATTTTGGATGAGAATAAATTCCCCCAGCATTGTAACAGAAGATACCCAAACAGAAAGATATCTCTCAGATTTCTCTGCAGTGTTTCAATGAACTCATGAACTCACCCTCCACTTCTTTTCTGTGGCTTTTCAGTCCTATTATGTTTGCCAGACCTGACCCCCTTTTCTAACCCTGTTCTTCTAAATTAAATACGTAGTGCCCCCTTTTTGCTTCTCACTCCTGGAATTAGCTTCTATATTAGTTCCCTGTCTCCCACAGAAACTCTTCATCTCTTAATTATTAATACAAAAAGGGTTCTTGTAGTCCTAGAATAGATTATGTTTGAAGAGACAGAGCCTTAGGGCATTTTTGTTGCAGTTCATTGAGTCTCTGCTGAGACATTTTTGGAAGCATATCATCTGGCCAGATTTTTCTATTTTCATTTGCAACAGACCTCCTGTACATCTTAGCTGAATTTCATGCCACCAGGTTGAGGAAATAGAAAAACCACATCACATATTGGCCCTTATCTGTGCTTCTACCTATCCTGCAAATCAAGGTCTGCAGTCAGATAGCACCGTACATCCTGAATATCACAGAGTTTAAGAGAATATGTAGCTCCTTCCTGAGTTCTTCTGTGAGAAATAAAACTTTGCCCTGCCATGCTAACAGTTATCTTCTAGAATCACAGAATCACAGAATCGTCATGGTTGGAAATGATCTTTGAGATCACAGAGTCCGACCAACAACACAAAAAAACCCGCAAAAACCACAACAAAAACAAATAAAACCACAAACTACAAAAACCACACACACCCCACTGAAAAACACCTATGAAAAAAATGCCAAAACCGGCCACTAGAGAATTCCCTGAAGTTCCACATCTACACATTTCTTGAATATCTCCAAGGATGGTGACTCCACCACCTCCCTGGGCAGGCTGTTCCAGTGCCTGATCACTCTTTCAGTAAAGAAATTCTTCCTAATACCCAATCTAAACCTCCCATGTCACGACTTCAGGCCATTTCCTCTGTTCCTATTGTTATCCACCTGGGAGAAGAGGCCAACACCCCCCTCACTACAAACTCCTTTCTGGTAGTTTTAGTGGATTATGGGGTCTCCTCTCAGCCTCCTCTTGTCCAAACTAAACATCCTGAGTTCCCTCAGCCACTCCTCATATGGCTTTTTCTCTAGACCTTTCACCAGCTTGGTAGCTCTTCTCTGGACATGCTCCAGCACCTCAAGGTGAGGGGCCCAGGACTGCACACAGCACTCAAGGTGCAGCCTCACCAGTGCCTAATAAAGATACATGATCACTTCCTTATTCCTGCTGGCTGTGCTATTCCTGATGCAGGCCAGGATGCTTTTGGCCTTCTTGGCCACCTTGGCACACTGCTGGCTCATGTTAAGCTGGCTGTCAACCAGCAATACCAGATCCTTTTCTGCTGGGCAGCTTTCCAGCCACTCTTACCCAAGCCTGTAGCTTTAAATGTTATTCTTGAGACAAAAATGCAGGACCAGCACTTGGCCTTTTTGAATCTCATACAATTGGCCTTGACCCATAGGTCCAGGCTGTTCAGGTCCCTCTGTAGAGCCTTCCTACCCTCGAGCAGATTAACACGTCCACCTGATTTGGTGTTGTCTGCAAAGTTACTGAGGGTGCACTCAATCTCCTCATCCAGATCATTGATAAAGACATTGAAAAAGACTGGCCCTAAAACTGAGCCCTGAGGGACACCACTGGTGACTGGCCACCCACCAGATTTGACCCCATTTACTACAACCCTCTGGGCATGGCCATTCATCCATTTTCTTACCCGGTGAAGAGTACACTTGTCTATGCCATCATTCACCAGCTTCTCCAGGAGAATGCTGTGGGAGATGGTGTCAAAGGCCTTACCAAAGTCCAGGTAGACAACATCCACAGCCTTCCCCTCATTCAATAGGCAGGTCACATGGTCATAGAAAGAGATCAGGTTAGTCAAGCAAGACCTCCCTTTCCTAAACCCATGCCGGCTGGCCCTGATCCCTTGGCTGCCCTGCACTTGCCATGAGAGATAACTCAAGATGAGCTTCTCCATGATCATTCCCAGTAATGAGGTCAGGGTGAAAGGCTTGTAGTTTCCCAGATCCTCCTTCTGGCTCTTCTTGTAGATGGGTGTCACAACAGCCACCCTCCAGTCATCTGGGACTTCCCCTCTTGACCAGGATTGTTGATAAATGATAAAGAGAAGCTTAGTGAGCTCTCCTTCCAGCTCCCTCAGTACTCTTGGATGAATCCCATCTGGCCCCATAGACTTATGCTTGTCCAGATGGAGAAGCAGGTCATTAACTTCTTCGTCCTAGATTATGGGGGGGGTTGTTCTGCTCTCCATCCTTATCTTCTGGCTCAGGAGGCTGAACACCCTGGGAGAAGCTGGTCTGACTATTGAAGGCAAAGGCAAAGAAGGCATTAAGTATCTCAGCCTTTTCCTCATCCTTGGTTGCAGTGTTCCCCACATCCAGTAAGGGATGGACATTCTCCCTGGCTCTCTTTTTATTGTTGATGTATTTGTAAAAAGTTTCTCTTTTTGTCCCTTACGTCAGTCGCCAAGTACAGCTTCAGCTGGGCTTTTGCCTTCCTAATTTTCTCTCTGTATGACCTAATGAGAGAGCTCTGTACTCCTCTTGAGTTTTTTTCTTATTCCCAGCAAAAGCTCCCTGTTCAGCCAGATGGGACGTCTTCCCCACCCTGTAATCTTACAACACACGGGGACAGACTGCTCCTGGGCCTTTAAGATTTCCTTCTTGAAGAGCATCCAGCCCTCCTGGACTCTTTTGCCCTTCAGGACTGTCTCCCAAGGGACGGTCTCAACCAGTTTCCTGAAGAGGCCAAAGTCCACCCTCTGGAAGTCCAAGGTGGAGGTTTTGCTAAGCCCCCTCCTTACATTATGAAGAATTGAAAACTTGACCATTTTGTGATTGCTGAGCCCAAGATGGCTTCTGACCACCACATCTCCCACTAGTTGTTCTTTGTTTATGAACAGGAGAGTCAGCAAGGCACCTTCCCCAGCAGGCTCACTTACCAGTTGGGTCAGAAAGTTATCTTCCACACACTCAACGACCCTTCTGACTATTTCTCCTCTTCTATGTTATATTTCCACAGATATCTGGTAGGTTGAAGTCCCCCACCAGAACCACAGATGACAATTACGAGACTTCAACCAGCCGTTTGTAGAATAATTCATCTGCCTCCTCGTCCTGGTTGGGTGGTCTATGACAGACTCCCAACACAATATCTGTCTTATTTGCCTTCCCCTTTATCCTTACCCATAAACACTCAACTTTATAATCACTATAATCAAGCTCTATACAATCAAAACACTCCTTAACACACTTCTGAAGAGCTTATATCCATTAATTGCAGCATTCCAGTTGGGACAGTCATCCCACCATGTTTCTCTGATGGCAACTATGTCATAACTATGCTGCTGCACAATGGCTTCCTGTTTGTTGCTCATGCTACACGCATTAGTGTAGATGAACTTGAGCTGGGTATCGATTTCAGCCCATACTTGGCACTTCCCCCCTCGGCTCATCTCTGGTGGGCCTGGCTTAACCCTTCCCCTTCTAGTCTAGTTTAAAGTCCTGCCCATGAGCCCTGCTAACTCTTGTCCTAATACCCTTTTCCACCTGTGAGACAGGGTTTTCTCATCAGTTGCCAGCAAGACTGGTGTCCTGTGAATCAAGCCATGGTCAAAAAACCCAAAGTCCTGCTGGTAGCACCACATTTGGAGCCAGGCATTGATCTGTTGGGTCTTCTTGCTTACCCATGCATCACTCCTCAGAACTGGAGGGACAGAGAATACAACTTGTGCTCCCAATCCCTTGACCAGTCACCCCAAGACCCTGAAATCTTTTTTCATTGTCCTTGGACTTCTCTCGATCTCATCACTGCCTGTCTGAAAGATCAACAGAGGGTAGTAATATGAGGGCTGTACCAGACCAGGAAGTTTCCTGGTGATATCTCTAACCTGGGCCCCAGGGAGGCAGCACACCTCCCTTTGGGAAGAGTCCAGCTGGCATATGGGTCCCTCAGTTCCCCTCAGAGGGGAACCTCCTATAACAATTACCCTCAGACTTGCTTTGCAGTCTTAATGAGTGGAGCTGACTGCTTTGGCAACTCCCTGGATGGGGCTTTATCAACATTCTCAATTTCCCTGGTCCTCTATCTCCAGAGCCCCATGGAAAACATGGAGGTGGTTGGTGGCAACCAACGTGGCTTCACCATGCCTGACAAATTTGGTGGCCTTTTATGATGGGGTTACTGCATCAGTGGACAAGAGAAGAACAACTGATGTAATCTAGCTGGACTTCTGCAAAGTGTTTGATGCCGTCTCAAATGATATGCTGGTTTCAAAACTGGAAGGATATGGTTTTGATAGATGGACCATGCAGCAGATAAGGAATTGACTGGATGGTCACATGGCCATGGACAGTGGCATTGGGTGCACCTGAACACCATGTCTATCCGATTTTGAACACCTCCAGGGACGGTGCCTCTACCACCTCTCTCAGCAGCCTGTTCCAATACCTCACCACTCTTTCTGTGAAGAAATTTTTCCTAATATCCAATCTGAACCTCCCCTGGTGCTGCTTGACCCCATTTCCTCTTGTCCCATCACTAGTCACTAGGGAGAAGAGGCCAACACCCAGCTCACTACAACCTCCTCTCAGATAGTTGTAGAGAGGAATGAAGTCTCCCTTCAGCCTCCTCTTCTCCAGGCTGAACAGCCCCAGCTCCCTCAGCTTCTCCTCATACGGCCAGTTCTCCAGACCACTAATCAGCTTAGTTGCCCTTCTCTGCACCCTCTCCAGCACCTCAATGTCCTTCTTATACTGCAGCACCCAAAACTGCACACAGTACTCGAGGTACGGCCTCACTGAGGCCTAGTAGAGGGGCAAGATCACCTCCTTGGTCCTGCTGGTCACACCTATTCCTGATGCAGGTCAGGATGCCTTTGGCCTTCTTGGCCACCTGGGCACACTGCCAGCTCATGTTCAGCTGGCTGTCAACCAACATCCCCAGATCCCTCTCTGATGGGCAGCTCTCCAGCCATTCCTCCCTAAGCCTGTAGCGCTGCCAGAGGTTGTTGCGGCCAAAGTCGCCTTATTGGCCACATTTGGCCTTATTGAAACTCATGCCACTGGTCTTGGCCCATCGGTCAGGCCTGTCTAGATCCCTCTGCAGAGCCTCCCTGCCCTCAAGCAGATGGACACTTCCACCCAGCTTAGTGTCATCTGCAAACTTACTGAGGATGCACTCTATCCCCTCATCCAAATAATCAATAAAGATGTTAAACAGGAGCGGACGCCAGAACTGAGCTCTTGGAAACATGACTCATGATTGGCCAACTATGTAGAGGGTGACACCCCTTCTTCTTCTGCCCTGCCTGACCTTCCTAAAGAGCTTGTACAATAGGTTTTATTGAACAGTAATCAGGGAATTACAAAAAAAACAATGGACTTTTGAAATAAAGGAATCAGCTTGTAAAAAAAATATTTAAAAGTCATGAACATTTGTAATAGGAAGACAGACATTGAAGGGGAAAAAGGGCAGCAGCATTACAGAGTTTTATACCATGGGAAGTCCAGCCTGCACAGAGCACCCTGTTATAGGCCAGCCAGAGGACACTCACCCAGAGCAGTCTGTGGGGATCCCTTCAGGGTGTGGGAGGCCTTGTGGGATGTTTCCCCACTATACAGGTCAGTGAGCAGTTGTGAGTGGTAGGGGGCATCATCTCACACTGGAAAAATCACCTCTGCCACAGGGAGAATGGGGTAACCCCTGAGGGGAGGGTAATAGAGACTCAGGCAGCCTGGGAAGCAGGGGTGCACACCTACCTCTGTGGAGGGGGGAGTGTGTGTGTGTATCTGTATGTGATTAGACAAAATCTATGGGGCCAGATGGGATTCACCCGAGGGTACTGAAAGAGTTGGCAGAGGAGATCACCAAGCCTCTCTCCATCATCTATCAACAGTCCTGGATAACAGGGGAGGTCTCAGATGACTGGAGGCTTGCCAGCATGACACCTGTTTACAAGAAGGGCCTGAAGAAGGATCCTGGGAACTACAGGCTTGTCAGCCTGACTTCAGTACCAGGGAAAATCATGGAGAGGCTCATCTTGAGTGCACTCACATGGCAAGTGCAGGACAGCCATGGGATCAGGCCCAGACAGCATGGGTTCAGGAAAGGCAGATCCTGCTTAACTAACCTGATCTTCTATGATCAGGTGACCTGCCTGATGGACGAGGGAAGAGCTCTGGATGTTGTCTATCTAGACTTCGGTAAATGTTATGGTTTGGGAAACCCCAGCACTGTGTTGGATACCTATCAGAGAGAGAGGGGGTCCTTAGCACCCTGAGAGACTGGCAGGGGTCAGTATTCCCACCCACTTCCTGTCACAACCTATAAAAGCCACCAGAACCGGAAGCCGCTCTCTCTTTCCTCCTACTCCTCTTCCCCTGCCGGGTGTGCTGCTGGCTTCCTTCGGCTTCCCACGATCTCGGTCCAGAATCCAACTACATTGGGTGCTGTGAGGAGCCGTGGACCTCTCCTGGAGCGGCCCTGCGTTCCCCATATCCCTGCCATCCTTGAGATCGGTTTTGTATATTTGTATATAAATATTTACTCACCCCCCGCCCCGCCTCCGTTTTCTCACTTCCCCCCCCCCCTCTGTTTTACCCTTTTTCGTTGTGTTATAGTAAACTCGTTTCTAGTTTCAATTTCCAAAGTTGAAGTCTCTCTTATTCCCCTTTCTATCTTCCCTTGGGAGGGAGGAGGTGGGGGGTAATAGAGAGCAATTCTGTCCTCTGGTTGTCTGGGGTTCACCTTTAATATTTAAACCAGAACAATAAAGCTTTTGACACCATCTCCCACAGCATTCTTCTAGAGAAGCTGTTGGCACATGGCATAGACAGGTGCTCCCTCCACTGGGTAAAAAAATGGCTGGCTGGCCAAGCTCAGAAAGTTGTAGTGAACAGGGTTGGATCCAGTTGGCGGCCGGTCACCAGTGGTGTCCCTCAGGGCTCAGTTTTGGGTTCAGTCTTGTCCAATATCTTTATTAATGACCTAGATGAGGGGATAGAGTGCTTCGTAAGTAAGTGTGCAGATGACACTAACCTTGGGGGAAGTGTCAACTTGCTTGAGGGTGGGAAGGCTCTGTGGAGAGACTTGGAGAGGCTGGATCAATGGGCTGAGGCCAATTGTATTATGTTTAACAAGGCCAGGTGCCGGGTCCTGCATTTTGATCACAACTACCCCATGCAAAGCTACAGGCTTGGGGATGAGTGGTTGGAAAGCTCCAGGGTGGAGAAGGACCTGGAGGTGTTGGTTGACAGCTGACTTAACATGAGCCAGCAGTGTGCCCAGGTGGCCAAGAAGGCCAATGGTATCCTGGCCTGCATCAGGAATAGTGTGGCCAGCAGGAGTAGAGAGGTGATTGTGCCCTTGTACTTGGCCTTGGTGAGGCCATACCTCTAGTACCGTGTTCAGTTCTGGGCCCCTCACTACAAGAAGAATGTCCTGTTGCTGGAGCATGTCCAGAGAAGAGCTACCAAGCTGGTGAAAGATCTGGACAATAAGTCCTATGAGGAGAGTCTGAGGGAACTGGGATTGTTTAGTTTGAAGAAGAGGAGGCTGAGGGGAGACCTCATTGCTCTCTACAACTACCTGAAAGAAGTTTGTAGGGAAGTGGGATTTGGCCTCTTCTCTCAAGTGAATAATGACATGATGAGAGGGAATGGCCAGAAGTTGCAGCAGGAGAGGTTTAGACTGGATATTAGAACAAATTTATTTACTGAAAGAGTGGTTGGACAGTGGAACAGGCTGACCAGGGAGGTGGTGGAGTCACCATCCCTGGAAGTATTTAAAAGAAATATAGATATATTGCTTAGGGACATGATTTAAGCACTGAACGGGTAGATTAGGTTATGGTAGGTGGATTTAGGTTACAGTTGGACTTGATGATCTTCAAGGTCCTTTCCAACCAGGATGATTCAATGATTCTATAACTTTTTGGGATTAACTGGAGGAGGGTGTTTAGAAATTTGTAGCTGTTTCTGAGTTGGTAGTTTGGGAAAAAAGACACTTAGTGGCTTTAAAGACTGTGCAGTGAGAGGCATGGTAGAGGCAAGAAGGAGGTGGATGTCTCTGAAACCCAAAATGTCTTGATGGTGGTTCATGTCTTCTGCTGGTCCAGACCATGCAAAGAATTGGCTTTAAAAATCCATAGTTCTCTTTCTTGGGATGAAGATCAGGTAAATATCACTGTGAAATATGTCTTCTAAAATAAGGAAGGAATAAATGAGAAAAACATGTGATCAGTTTTGTTTATGTTGCTTATTAATGACTGCATTTCAATAAGTGTTTTAGGCAGGAAGCTGATTTTCAGAAATTGAAAGAATATTTAGATGGTTGAAAACAGAGGAAAAGTTATCTGCTGTTTAGAGTGCTGCCATGAGGGATGCTCAGCAGGCTCCAGGTTTAGCAAAGGTGGCAGCAATGATGGCTCCACAAAGGAATCAGCATTTTCAGAGGTGAAAGGACAAATGGAGACAGGACGGGGAAGCCTTAAAGCTGAGTGAGGAATGGGATCTGGAAACAGGAGGTGAGGCACCTGGGGAAAAAGTGGAAAGGAAGAGCTGAATTCAAGCTTGTTTAAATAGACCTACATAAGCCATAAACCCCAACATCATGCCCTGAAGCAGGGTGGGGGTGCTTTAAGGGCATGGCATCTCTCACTTCAGGAAGTTGTTCTTGATTTAATTCTACTGTTGCTGCAGTATTCTGATTAGGTGGTACCAGACAGTAGTGTTTTCATATCCAGTAAAATGTAAAGGATTGCATGAGATTTTCTTGGGAATAGTTTTATATCCTCAGGCCTTCTTTTAAGGATTTTTCCCTCATTAACTCTATTTTCATCTTCACTATTATTTCAGAATTTCAGTGACATTTTTTTTCGTGGTACAGCCTTGTTGTTTTTTGAATGATTGCTTAGAAAATACATGTTCCATGTGACTTCTTCCATCTGTACATGCTTTTTCTGAAAAACAACATATTGCATTGATGATGATACGCAGGGAAAAAAAAATCCAAACTGCTAGTGACATTGTTTCTCTTTGCATGTTCTCCAATATGATTTTCTTCTATCTGTTCATACTTGTCAAACAACACTTTAATGCTCAATGGTTTATATTTTTCCACTATATATCCACTTTTCCAATATATCAAATCTCATTTGATTAAAAAAAAAAAAAAAAAAAAAAGAAAAAGAAAGCTTTATAGCAACCTTTTTAAGGCTTTCCCTTCAAATGATTGAAAAATGCCACAGGCCTATTTAATGATGATAACAAAGTATTTACATCTTTTTATTGAGTGAACTATCAGAAAAAACCCAACCAACCAAACAAACAACAAACTATAATTGGAGAAGTGCAAAGCATTAAAAAATAATCTGAATTATCAACTGATTAGTTTTCCATGTTCCATTAAACAGATTAATTGTTCAGTCTTCACAGCAAATCTAAACTCTTCAAATTCAGATAATATATATGTTCTACAAAGATAGAGGATAAAGAATTAGAAGTATATTCTACTTCAAATGAGAGGGATTGAATGTACCTTGAATTTTCATTGCATAGTAAGAGGTGCCAAGAATGTAAATGCTGAAAAATGCTAGAAAAAATGCCAGCTTCTTTCCTGTCTCCTCTTTCAGATCCAGAAGCCGTTAGTCAAGTTGTTATGCTGTTGGAAAATTTGAAAATCAGCTCTGTAAAAATGTGATGAATACATGCACATCTCTATTATCAAAACCAAAGCTTTCTTTCACAAAACCTTAGTGAAAATATTTTCATTTTACCACTTAGTTATTTAGTTAAAAATGTCTTGTTAGCAAAAAGGGAATATATGGCCACATTTATTCAACTGCATTTTGATATTGTAGTATTGAAATCTAAATATGTGGCTCCAGCAAGGCAGAGACTTTAAAGTTAATGTGGGCACTTCCTATCTAGTAAGTAAATCACTTTTTTTCTGAAGACAGATCCAGATACCTTAAAGAGGGAACCTCAAATTTCTTCAGAAAGTTTTTGAGTCTTGTGGGGTTTTCACAGCTTGTGCAGACAGAATGAGACACAATAAAAAAATAGTCAACATACATACTGTTACAAAATGTCAATCACAGAAGCATGTCTGAGGAAATGCCTGTCTTCCTTGTGGAGTTCCCTTCTGAAAGTGTATGCCAAACAGAGGAGGAATAGCCCATCTTTGCATAAAAGTTTATAGATTGCAGAACTTACGGCAGAAATACTTGGGTTGCCCATAATTCTCAGTTAGTGAAATTTTAAGTAAAATGTTTCTACTCTTTGGGCTTTAATCACCAGGCAGGGCACAAGATAGGATTCTTCTCCACGTGCCTTTTTTGGAAGACTAAACTGAATGGGAACCTGACTTGGTAATGTGATGACAAGGACAACTTCAATGCAATCTGTTCTTTCACCCTAGTGTGGATCAGACTATATTCAGTGACTTTTAAAACAAAACGACTAAAACAGTACTTGTAGAAAAAGTAACAAAAGATGCAACATTTATCAATGATTATTAACTGGCTTATACAAATCTTCACTTAAAAATGTCTCACAAAACTTCTTATGGCCAAATTTGGATAATTTTATCTCACATTCACATTCAGACCCCTTACAGTGAAACCTTGTCACCGTTTTCAGACTCTCTGAAGGAAGAAGTATATGTTAGACGTTCACATTAGAATAGAAAAAAATTTGGTGTTCTCTCCAAAAGAAATTTTGCTATATCTAAACAGTCATCTCAAGGGAAACACTAACACCAGGTATGGTTACATTTGGTCGCAAAATTTCAAAGTATTCCTACTGAAGTTAGTGCTTCACCTTCCTTATTCTTATTCACACCTAATCAATGCATGGCTCAGGGGCTGGTGCCACCATCAAAACTTTGGGTTCTTCGATCACAGGGAATTTTTTATGGCACTGGGTCTGCAAGTGACAGATGGATTACATCTGTCTCCAAGGGGGGAAAGGATTCTTGCAGAGGAGCTGATGGGGCTCATCGAAAGGGCTTTAAACTAGGCTCAAAGGGGGATGGGGATAAAACCAGGCTCACTAGACGTGAGCCTAAGAATGGTCTTCTGTCTGCCATCCCACTTGAGGTGGGAAATGGAGATAGATATGACAAAAAAACCATAGGGCTCCCTAACAGGTTGCTAACTAGGGAAGTGGCTGGGTATGGTCAGATAGCAAAAGTGAAAACTAATTTCTTGACTCCCTCTCTGAAATGCTTACATACCAATGCCTGGAGCATGGGGAATAATCAGGAGGAGTTGGAGATCTGCACTAGGTTGAACAACTACGATATAATCGCAATCACCAAAACATGATGGGAGGGCTCCCATGACTGGAATGTTATCATGGATGGCTATGTACTATTTAGGAAAGACAGAGCACCAACACGAGGTGGTGGTGTTGTTCTCTGTGTACAAGAGCAACTAGAATGTATTGAATTATATCCAGGGAGGGAGGTAGGACAGGTTGAAAGCTTGTGGGTAAGAATTAAGGAACATGCAATTGAAGGTGAAACTGTTGTGGTTGTCTACTATAGACAACCAACCCACGAAGAAGATGTTGATGAGACCTTCTACAGTCAACTGGAAGTAGCCTCTAGATCACACTCCTTATTACTTATGAGTTACTTTAATCACCCTGATATTTGCTGGAAAGCCCACAAAGCAAACCAGGTTCCATCCAAAAGGTTCTTGCAGTGCATAAATGATAACTTTCTAATGCAGGTAATGGAGGAACCAACGAGGAGAGGTGCACTGCTGGACCTTGTATTGACGAGTAAAGAAGGTCTGTTTGGGGATGCTGAGGTTGGGAATAGCCTTGGTGACAGTGACCATGACATGGTGGAGTTTAGTATTTTACAAGGAAGAAGCAGGGCAATAAGTAGGACTACAACCCTGGACTTCCATAGGGCTAACTTTGGACTCTTCAAAGATCTACTTGCAGGAATCTCATGGGCTAAGACACTGGAAGGAAAGGGAGTCCAGGAAAGCTGGTCAATTTTTAAATACCACTTCCTCCAAGCCCAAGATAGGTGAATTCCTTTGAGTAAAAAATCGGGTAGAGGTGGTAAACGACCTGCATGGATAAGCAAGGATCTTCTGAAAAAGATCACGTGGAAGAAAGAAATTTACAGTTTGTGGAAGAAGGGACTTGTCACTTGGGAGAACTATAGGGATGTTGTCAGGGTATGTAGGAAGGCAACAAGAAAGGCCAAAGCCCTCTTAGAACTTAAACTGGCAAAGGAAGTAAAAGAGAACAAAAAGAGCTTCTTCAAATATATCAGTAGTAAAAGGAAGAATAGGGAAAATGTGGGCCCACTGCTGAATGAGGTGGGAGCCCTGATAACAGAGGATGCAGAGAAGGCAGAGTTGCTGAGAACCTTCTTTGCTTCAGTCTTTACTAAGACCAGTGATTATGAACTTCAGATCCTGAAGATAGGAGAGGAAGCCTGGAGGAGGGAAGACTCTCCACTAGTCAATGAAGAGTGGGTCAGAGATCCATTATGCAAATTGAATGTACACAAGTCCATCGGTCCTGATGGGATGCACCCAAGAGTGTTGAGAGAGCTGGCTGATGTTATTGCCCTACCACTCTCCATCATTTTTGAAAGATCCTTGCAAACAGGAGAGGTGCCTGAGGACTGGAGGAAAGCCAATGTCACTCCAGTCTTCAAAAATGCAAGAAGGAAGATCCAGGAAATTACAGACCAGTCAGCTTCACCACCATTCCTGGAAAAATGGTGGAGCGGCTCATTCTGGAGGTCATCTCAAAGCACATGGAAGAGAAGAAGGTTATCAGGAGTAGTCAGCATGGATTTACCAAGAGGAAATCATGCTTGACTAATCTGATAGCCTTCCACGATATTGCGACTAAATGGGTAGATGCAGGGAGACCGGTGGATGTAGTCTACCTTGACCTTAGCAAGGCTTTTGACACAGTCTCCCATAACATCCATGTGAGCAAGCTCAGGATATGTGGGATAAAAGAATGGACGGTGAGATGGATTAAGAACTGGCTACACAATAGTGCCCAAAGTGTGGTGATCAAAGGTGCAGAGTGCAGCTGGAGACCTGTAACTCGTGGAGTCCCCCAGGGATCAACACTAGGTCCAGTCCTGTTCAACATCTTTATCAATGACCTTGATGATGGGATAGAGTGTCTTCTCAGCAAATTTGCTGATGACACAAAGCTGGGAGGACTGGCTGATTTGCCTGAAGGCTGTGCGGCCATTCAACAAGATTTGGACAGGCTGGAGAGCCGGGCAAGAAGGAATAAAATGAGGTTCAACAAGAGCAAATGCAGAGTCCTGCACCTGGGAAGGAACAACAAAATGTACCAATACAGGTTAGGAGGTGATCTGCTAGAGACCAGCTCCATGGAGAAGGACCTTGGATTCCTGGTAGACAGAAAGTTATCCATGGGACAACAATGTGCTCTAGTGGCCAAGAAGGCCAATGGTATCTTGGGGTCCATTAGGAGGAGTGTGTCCAGCAGATCGAGGGAAGTTATCCTCCCCCTCTACTCGGCCCTGGTGACACCTCACTTGGAGTATTGTGTCCAGTTCTGGGCTTCCCAGTTCAAGAGGGACAGGGATCTACTTAAAAAGAGTCCAATGGAGGGCTACGAGGATGATTAAGGGACTGGAACACCTGCCTTATGAGGAAAGGCTAAAAGACCTGGGGCTTTTCAATCTAGAGAAGAGAAGACTGAGGGGGGATCTAACTACTTTCTATAAGCACATGAGGGCTGGGCGTCAAGAAAGCAGGGACAACCTCTTTTCACTTGTGCCCAGTGATAGGACGAGGGGCAATGGATTCAAACTCGAGAACAGGAAGTTCCACCTCAACATGAGGAAGACCTTCTTTACTGTGAGGGTTATAGAGCACTGGAACACGCTTTCCAGAGAGGTTGTGGAGTCTCCTTCTCTGGAGACTTTCAAGACCTGTCTGGATGCCTTTCTGAGTGATCTGCCCTGTTTTTTGGTCCTGTTCTGGCAGGGGAGTTGGACTTGATGATCTTCAGAGGTCCCTTCCAACCCCTAACATTCTCTGATTCTGTGCTTCTTCTAAATTTTAATGTATTTTTGAATGCTATAACTTTGTCAGTATCTTGGAGACCACTGTTCTCCAGTCTTAGAGCAAATAAATAAAATTTGTCTATTAGCACTTTTAGCTTGTCTCTCTGACAGATGCCAAATTGTTTCCTACTGGACTTGAGACCTTCAGCCTGCTGCATTTTTTAAAATCTCAAATAATTAAACATCTTATCACTACATTCAGAGACATATTCAATGCCTGGCATATTTGCTTTGTCCATTTTGTTATCTACATTTAGTTCTAATAAAGTTCTTTATAATAAAAAATAACACAACAATCCTTTCAATCTTTGATATTGATGTTTTTTAAAAACCTGTATATTCATTATCTACATAATAATTTCCACATGATCTTTACTCATCCATAATGCCATTTAATATTATTGCTATAAAAACATGGACGTTTTCCAGCAGTTGCTGAAGAGAACCAATTGATGTGAGGTCGTTTTGAAGGAAAATATCTTACTCTAACATTTATGACAAAGTCATTCCTAGCTGCATTTAAAAAATAGCAGTCCTGTTCCAGACTTGTAATGGCAAATATGTCAAGTCTGTTAATACGGATTGACAGTGTAGCAGCAAAATCTCAATACTTCTGCTACTTTAGCACTGTGCTGTCTCTGACCAGGTGTCTCACAGAGACCAGCAAATGTTAATGAAGGGTCTGTGAAATTGTCATTATTTCTCCAAAGAAGAAACATCTAGCTTGAAACAAAATCAAACATGCACTCACAGTCCTCATCACTGTTCAGGCTTTGACATTCAACAAATTAAAATAACCATATCTAAGATCTTAGTTCTGTATGCATGATCTCTCTTCTCCTCTTAGTACAGGGTGACAGGCTAAAAGCACAAACCAAACTGGTAATTCACAGCACAGATGGTGTCATACTGAAGACTGTGCTGGAACTACAACAAACTCTACATGTTGTTTGGGGATTCTATAAAACCTGGGACAAGCTGCCTTAAAAGTTGCAAAAAAAGCTGGATTGTCTTGTGTTGAATTGGTGGGAATTGTTAGCATCATTTGCATTTTGGAATGACTTGAGATGCTGAAGCATGATTAATCAGATGGAACAAGTTTTCATTTGCCTTGATTACCGTTTTAGCATAAATAAATAGCTGTTTCCTTTCCTTTCCCTTTAGGTATACATTTTTAAAAATGTTATAAATATTTAATTAAATGGTTCAGGATACCCAGTGAAAACCAGTCTCCCAGGTAGATTTTTTTCATATAAAAAGTGCCTATTATTTTTTGTACATGGTGAAATAATAATAATAATAAAGTATTTTGTTATTTATGATCACTTTTTAAAAGTATTCTTTAAAAACTGTTGCTTTATTATTATTGTTGATTGTAGCTGAATTGAGCACACTTTCATGCACATAAGTAGAACTTGCACAAAAAGATAGGAAATGGTCAAACAATCTTTAAATTCAACTTTAGTCACTTGTTTTCTTTAGTTAATATATGAGACAAACACCTTTCTTAATGACCTGGCAAAACAGAACAAAACAACAACAAAAATATCAGGAAAATTTTAATGATTCTTTAATGTTTATTTTAAAAATATAGATGAGGTTTTTGTAATCTAGAGAGTTGACAAAATATTTTTCATCAATGGGCAGCACAGACATTCAGAAGAGACTTACGCCTTTAACGATAACGCCTTAATCAATGGGCTGTTGCTTGCTTTCTTTTGTATATACAGATATTATGTAGAATTGTGTACATTTATTATGCATGTATATTCACAAAAATAAAAAAAAAATGCTCTCTTATATGTATCTTTTGTATTCTTAAATGTAATTTTACTTGCTCAGGAATCAGCATCTGGCTAAATTTTGTTCCTTGACCTCGTGAAAAGATTGAGTTTTATCAGGATTTCAGTTACATCTCTAGACTAGGACTCTACCCAAAAGAGAATTCAAATATCCACCAATATGAATTGGTTAAATGTTGGAATTCTAAATTGAAGTGTTAGAACAGTTACGAATGAATTTTATACTTTTTGATGCACAGCCACCGCTGAAAAAACATGCAAAGATATAATTTAAATATGCTTTACAAACAAGTTAATTGTTTCACACTGAAAGAGGTCACTTATAATAATATGAGCCAGCAGTCTATGAACACTGGAACTAAAAAATGAAATAATTCAGACATAATGATGTGATTGTATCCTTCCTAGAGTAAATGGAGGCGCCACAATAGTCCATTGAAAAACCTTATTCAACGAAAAAGACTGATTGAAAGCATGAACAGGATGTTGACAATGTTAAGATAGAGACAAATGTCATACAGCAATATGGAAAATGTTACAGTTTCATTATTATGTCGGTCATTTATCCATACGTTAAATGCTGCATCTAATATTTCAAAGTGGTATTTTAGAACTAAACAAAATTTAGAGAATAAATCAGATTTTCATTGGTGAGGAGGATGGGGTAAAGGGCTTTATTCAGTGATGTGACAGGAAAGCTTAGATTATTTGATTTGGAGAAGGGAGGATGGAGAGTCAATGTGATAGTATAACATTAAGGCTAATAGAACTGCAGGATCAATTGTGTCAAATCTCTTTAGCTGATGCTAAACATAATAATGCTTTATTTGATTTATTTGATTTCAATTGTGGTGCATATAGCATTTATAGCACTGAATATTTGACAAGAAAGTAAAATCTGGGTCTGACATTCGGTAAAAAGAAAATAATGTATGAATGTATACAGCAGGGAAGGAGGTTAAACATATCTCTTTCCTGGATTCTTGTCAGCATAGATAGTTACACAGAAAAAAGTGGTGATGAATGTAATTTCCATTTATGTTATTTTGTAGGAAAGGTATGCCAATAAATTGATCCAACTGAGAAGCTTCATGATAAATGACTCTTATCTTGTCAGCTAATGTAAAATCAGGTAAAGACTTGATTAAAAAGCCTACCTCTTAAATTAAAGATAACCAAACTGCTAACTTACCTTGGTTATTGCCTTTCCTAATATAAAGCCATTTCCATTATAAAAGAGTACTTACATTTTTTATATTGCAAGAAATAAAACCAAGTTATTGAATATTTTTCTACTGTTGATCTTTACTAAAGGAAACATATTTTTCAGCTTCATGAAACATCATATCTAGTAGAATTATTTCCTTAAGGCAGGGTTTAATAAGCCCCTTCAATTGGCGAATCCAAAAGTGAACTCCAGATTATATAATTTGTAACACCTCAGGGATGTGAGTTAGCCAGCAGATGTATTACAGAATCACGGAATTTTCAGAGTTGGAAGGGACCTCTAGAGATCATCTAGTTCAACTCCCCTGCTAAAGCAGGATTGCCTAGAATATCTTGAATATCTTCAGAGAAGAAGGCTCCACAACCTCCCCAGGCAGCCTGTTTCAGTGTTCTGTCACTCTGACTGTAAAGAAGTTTTTCCTCATATTTAAATGGAAGTTTCTGTGTTCCAGCTTGTGCCCATTGCCCCTCATCCAGTCACTGGGAACTACTGAAAAGAGTCTGGCTCCATCCTCCTTGAAACCCACCCTTTAGATACTTGCAGGCATTAATAAGGTCTCCCCTCTGCCTTCTCTTCTCCAGGCTAAAGAGTCCCAGCTCTCTCAGCCTTTCCTCATAAGGGAGATGCTCCAATGCCCCAATCATCTTTGTTGCCCTCTGCTGGACTCTCTCTAGCAGTTCCCTGTCTAGCTTGAACTGGGGAGCCGAGAACTGGATCCAGTATTCCAGAGGTGGCCTTACCAGGGCAGGGTAGAGGGGGAGAATGACCTCTCTTGACTCAGTGGCCACACGCTTCCTTATGCAATTCAATATTCCATTGGCCTTGGCCATAAGGGCACGTTGCTGGCTCATGGATAATTTACTATCTACCAGGACTTCTAGATCCTTCTCCTCAGAACTGCTTTCCAGCAGGTCCACCCCTAACCTCTATTGGTGCATGGGGTTCTTCCTCCCCAGGTGCAGGACCCTACACTTCCCCTTGTTGAACCTCATGAGGTTCACCTCTATGCCGGGACATCTCTGTGCTGGGACAGCCCTCCACGGGGAGAACACTCCGCAGATTGGCAGATGACACAGGCTGTGCCACTCCTCATCTGCCAATCTGTAGAGATTTGTCCCGTCAGAGGGCTGTCCTGGAGTAGACGTGTCCCAGTGTAGAGGTGCCCCAACACAGAGATGTCCCGGTGTTCAGATGTCCCAGTGGAGAATTGTCCCAGTGGTGAGTCATCAGCTGAAAAAAACCCATTTAAAAAAATAAAATATATATATGTAACAATGAAAACACTGTTGTCTCTTTTTTATTTGCATTTACTTTCATCTGAGTGAAATTTAGCAGCTAAGGAATAGATAGTTGGTGACATTTTCTTTTTGCTTTTTCCTGTACACTTCACTGAGTAGTATAGTTATTTTCACCTGTTTTCACCAGGTGATCGACAAAGTTAAAGGGCTGGCTCTGCATTGGAAATGTTCATTATGTATGTTCCAGTTTTGCAGGGTGTCTTCTAAACAAAATTGTATGCATTGATAGACACACTGCATCTGAGTGTAGAATATTTTTCAGTAGATTGCAAACAAGAAAGAGAATGGGTTTGACTCTACTGGCAAGAACGTTACCAAAGCTGCGTATTTTTACTTATTTAGTTGGTTAGTTTGTTGTTCATGTGTGAAAATTCAATTTCAAGGTAGTTTTTGTGTGAGAGGTTAGAATGCCTGCATGATAGTGCATGAAAAACTCCTGAGTGTAATTTCAGAGGGGACATTTCATCTTTTCCCCTCAGGTCTTATATCCATTTCTGTGGCAAGAACATTTCATCATGACATTTTGAGGACTACATTTATTTCTAAAACTGCTCTAGCAAAGCTCTTCTGATTGTGTTCTATTGAGGACTGTACATTCCTTCTAGAGAATATTTACCAAAAAAGAAAAAAAAAAAAAAAAAGTAGACTATAGATTTCTTGTGAAGGAAGAAGACTCAGAACTGATGGAGTGGTTTGTCAAGGACTGACTGCATGATGAGAAAACCTTTCGTCATCCAGCTAAGCATCTGGTATACTTTGACCAAAGTAGGACCACTTTTAGGAGCATTTTGGGAGGCATTTTTCTGGCTGGAATTCTTAATATGTTTTAGTTTTCTGCTTTGTCTGGAACTCCAAGCTAGATCACTTTTTCCATGATCAGACCAAAATAATCACTAGCCAAATCTGTTCTAAAGTCACATCCTTTTCTTTTAATAGAAATGGGATTGTCATTGATCTCTCTGCTTTCTAGTAATACTTATTTCTCCTGCTGGGATTGTATTGCACATTGTTAGCCAAAATCTCTGTCCTCCTATGATCCGGAAAAGGAGATGGGCAGCACTACAAAGCTATGGAGTGGTGTTCTTGTGACTCTTAAAGTCAGACCTTCCTCATAAAGGGGAAGGAGAATCATAGAAGTAATGTGTTAGATATTAGTCAACAATCCAGTTCATCTAATATTCCAGTAATTATGATATTTGCGGTTTTTTTATTTTATATTCACTTCAAACACTTTTAGAAACTGGATTCACCACTGATTTAATTTTTTAAAATAAACTTAGAGAAGATTGTGTAGAAAATCTGTTCACAAGATAAACAGAAATGTCTGATTTCCTTAAACATCTTCATAGAGTTCTTATATATATATAAGAGAACTAATCAAAGCTATTCTGTCAAAAAGAAAACTATCCATCAAAACAGCCCTAGGCACTGATTGCTAGCATGGATAGAACTTTAATTATTATTCCCTAAGCACAAATATTTTTACTGAGAAATTTCTAAGTTACTGGCTAAAGCAAGAAATGAAAATAAGCTGTTTTGTTGAACGGAAAAAATAAATAAAGAAAAAAATTAGACAATCTGCATGTGTCTCCAGGATTCTCAAAAATCCAGCTCTGAATTTTTTCTTTGCTGTTTTTGGTGTGTGTTTTGTTTTTTCCCCCTGTTAATTAAGGATTCCATATTTTTTTTTGGAGGGGGGTGTTTTTTTCAGAACATGAGTAAGTCATTAGAATTGGTCATGTTTTGTCATTTTTTTGCCATTTTTTTTCCCATATGATGACATTCAGCAATTCATTCCACTGTGGGGATTTACCATTCTGCACAGACAAATAGGTCTTTGAAGAAGATGACGGCAAAGATTCTCTGAAGGAAATTTATGAATCACTCAATATCTTTCAGAGAGGCAGCATAAGCTATATAATATAGGTCAACAACACAAGGCATATAAATTCTAAGCTTGTCTAAAACAAATACTCTGACCCTCCATGTTAGGATTTATACTCAGGTTGGTTTTCAATTCAGTTTAAGAAGGAAGGGATTCCTACTAACGTAGAAAGCCAACTCAAGTACTGTCCCATGTTGATGTTCCATATTAGCCCAGATTTGAAGTCTTAGTCTAAAGCCAGTCTCCTTAACTGATTCTGTGCATAAAAATAGACTACTTCCAGGGGAACAAATACACTATTTTCTGTTGTCAGTCTCTTGAAGGAAAAAAAAAACACCAAACTTTGAATCATCCTGTTCCAAAAGGTATAAGCTTGTGTATCCCTTAAGTTTTAAGGTAATGAGAACACATAAGAAGTTCCCCAAGTATTGTGATGTTTTGCCTGTCAAGAATTGTATATTCCTTTTAGAACACATTGCATGAGACATTCAAGCTTTCCATAGGAGATGACCAATTCACTTTTATATGTAAGTGCACTTAACCTTACAAAATCAGGACTATGTGCTCCCTTACCTGTATTGTTCTGCTCTCAGCTATGAAGTCATGTTAAACAACAATGAAAAAGCTTTCAGAAATAGAAATATCAAAGGGTGATCTAACCCATTTCTTAAAGGCAATGTAAAAATGTTAGGGTTTTGTAAAGATCTTCAGCTTCCTGCAAAGTCTGATAATATAAATTAATATCCTTTTCCTTTGAGTTCTGTGCAACATGTAAGACTGTATAGTAAAGAGCAAGGGCAAACTTAATCATATTCAATGTCCTAACATAATGGTAATTTCTCAAGGTACAGAATTTCTGGGAAAAATCAGATGAAAGAGTGTATACCAATATGGAGTCTAAATACAAGAATAAGTGAGGGGATGGATTTTGCTTATAAGTAACTAAAATTAGTATTAGTTATTTTCTTGCTTCTTCTGAGTGGCCATCCCACTCAGTAATGCCAAGGTTTTTTCTTATTCATCATTATTCGGTAAGATTCTTAACCATGTGCTAAAGCATATAAGTAGTCCATTGAAGCATTCTTCTGAGATTGTCACTTATTGTTCACTTATTTTGAAGTGTGTTTTCTCTACATATTTTTCACATGTGCTCTCTAGAGAGCACAACCCATCAACTTGCCATACTGCTGCTGGATTTCATGAGTTGTCCCCACAAAATACTTCTGAGCGATTTGGTAGGAAGCATTCTGCACTTAGAGCACTTAATTCCCATGGATATGATGGGGACTCCAGTCCAACTTTTGTTCTTTCCTTGCACAAAACTGCTTTTCACGCCTCTCAAACAGAATCATTCCTTCCTACTAGACCTGTATTCAGCACTTGATGTTAACAAACTCTGTGCTTCCCGCTGCAATGATCATAGGAATGCAATGAGCTTCTGGCATTGTATGGTGCCACCATGCACTCTGTTAAGGGAGTTCCAGCTAGTTGCTCAAGAAGACAACATTGTGCCTGAGATTTTGTTAGCCTCTTAAATAATCTACTTAGGTCCATGAAGGAAGCAAGTCTGCTGTTCAATGGAACATTGTCTAAAAGAATGTCTGAACAAAGATTATCCTTCCTAAATACTATTTAGTATTATTAAATAAGCCCTCGACCAATCTGCTCTGAGCAGAGCGTCCTACTTTCAAATAATAAAGATGCAGAAATCATTAGTACTTTGCACATGTATAACATTTTAATATATATAATGAAATGAAAAATTACTCAGAATTCAATATTAGTTCATCTCCTGTTCTTATCTTACAAAAAATAAAATATAAGCAATTGCATAGAAATTTGTGCTCACTGTTCCAAGTTTTCTGATAAATGATCTATCTTCTTTAAGTGCAGATGAGTTTTACAAAAGCATATGGACAAATTTATGAGTTACAAGATGGTTTTTAAGTAATTCCTCACAGAAAATCAAGCTCAGACAGTTTTGATTTATGGAGTTAAAATTATTAAACCGTGAAAACACTAAGAAGAATAAAAGTCTATATGTTTCAGAGAAAATGCATGAAAATGTAATTTTTGTACAGTGAAGTTATATGAAGAAAATGTAGAATGAAAGAGAGAATTGATTTTTTTTAATACCCCACTTTCCTTCATCCTTTTGAACTTGTCCTTTTTCCCCACATTTTGCTACATCTCTCTTTCAGGTACCTGACATTTTTGACTCTGAACAATTTCACAGAAAACTTCATCTGAGGCCTGAAATCCGCTGATGGTTAAGCTGTGTTCTTATAATTTATACAGAGGGCAACAGAAATACTGCTACACCACCATCTTTTGAAGCTCAGGTCTGAAGTAAATAGATATGAAGTAGATATTCTTCCTCAGCAGGGGAATGAAAAAATGAATTTAAAATATTGGAAAGTTGATTCAATCTCTAACATCAGAGAATGAATCTCATTATAGCCTTTTGTGGGGTTTCTCATTAGGGAAAACCTATATCATGTAAGAATATACACGAATCAGCACAATGCTAAACAGTCAGGATCAGCTTCAGTAGTTAGATAAGATCCCCATGTATTTCTCTGAAGTACAGAGGGATAGGAAGATGGATTAAAATTATAATCGGAGAACTCCCTTTATATTAGAGAATTCCCTCTGATTTCACATATGGCAGATTGAGACCATCCACCTACTGTTTAGGAAATGGCTTAGGAAAATAACCATGTTTGGGGGAAAAAAAAAAAAAAAAGTGCTACAGTTTGCTTTGCTTTCTATTTCGCCAACTAAGAATATTTAATCATTGGTAGAGTAGGATTTCCATGCTGTTTCCACTGGGTTCTCAGTGACTATTTCAAACTGCTCCTGGAGCAGCATACTGTAGTAGTAAGTCTCCTCCACAACCTGAGGAAGGAAAAAGCACAAATACTGCTGAAGATGTAGCTTTGTGATACGGGATTTTTTTTTATTGCTTCCTCCTTGTAGTTACACTAAAGGTGATGAATATTTCTATAAATATGAAATAGTAGATATTGTTCTTTTATAGATGAACAGCCATGCTGGACTGTTGGGCCAAAGATAAAATATAAACTTTTTGTACATAATACTATGAAATATTTACAAGACCTGAAAAGACTACAGTGAGTAGCAATTCAAGACATTCAAAAAGGTCCTGCTTCATTTCTGAAGTTTCTTTTGTGCTTGCTTTCTTTATCTTTTGAAAATACTGTATCCAGCTACCTGTGGTTTCTCTTTGTTAAGCTCATTCAGAGCTGCCACTGACACCAAAGATATGGTAAGAAATGAAACAGTATACAGCACTTTGCTTTCTGTTTTTACCTTCTCAGAGCTGTCCTCTTTAGTCAGCTTATACTGACTATCCTTTCAGGGTGTGTACTTCAGGTAAAATTTTGCTCCTACCCATCATACTTATTTGTTGTCAGCCTTGGAAAAATATCCTCTCAACTAATATCTTCTGTTGGTTATGCTGCTATATTTCATACCTTCACTGTATAAGCATAGACATGAAATGACTGCTTCCAATATATTTATTCCCTCTCCTCTTTTTCTGAGCATTTTGGTGAAACAAAGCAAATTAGTGGAGAGAATCTAGAATTAAAGAGTAACATTCAGGCTGAAATTCCCAATCCAATCCTTATCACATCATAATAAAGGTTAAGTGCTTCATCACTTCTTGAGCTATTTATGTTATTTTAGAAGATCCAAACTAACAAATTTCATCCATATTTTATTCAAAATCAGTTTTCTTTTCAAATGCTTGAAGTATTTCATTTTGCCCTGAAATGGTTTGGATTTTCTTTTGAATACTCTTTTATCTCATACTTCATATCTTATACGGAAAATCTCCTGACCTATTTTCAAGGGCATTCTAGGACAATAGCACTTCTCAGACAGAAGAATGAGTTTCTAAGGAGCTCAGTCAGTTTTCCCTAGTGGTGCATATGAACATCATGTGCATATATCAAATGCATCTGTGTGCAGGAAATATGCCCATGTGTATATTTAAGTGCATCTTTGTATACCCATGTACATAGGCACATGTGCAAACATATATATATTATGTTATATGTTTTATATTTTAAACATATTTAAAATAAAACTGAATTAATTTGTTACAGATTTTTTTGTATTCTTCTAGAGACAGACCCAAGAATGCAGGTATACATGATTCTGTGATTCTATGAATATTTATTAATAGAAATCCTGGGTCGAAAATACTGCAACTTACCTGAAATACAGTAATATCTACTCCCGTATTTTCTTCTCCCACCTGCCATTTAAGTAAATGCTTTTTCGAGTATAATTATTTTTCCTCTATTTCATAGAAAAATAGAACTGATTAATCTAACACCCTGGTGAAGCCTAATTTAACTCTTTAATTAAACTCACTGATGTAATCTGAAATACAAATTGAACAGTTAAGTACATAGCTCAGAAATTATATTTGGGTGACTGCACATCTACTGAAGAAGTTATTTAAAGAAAATATGGTGACACAGGCTATGCATTCAGGAAATAAAAGGATATATCATGGGCAGTTGATATTTGAGATATATGCTGAAATCCATTCTAATAACAATGGAAGTCTTCATCCATTACACAACTGAATGGAAAAGGATCCCATACTGCTTGAAGGACTACTTCAAACACATCCAGCTCCAAATTTGTCTCTTTAACCTTCCAGATCCAAATTCCTTTTGCAAATTACAAATTTATTCTTTTAGCTAAAATAAAAAAAATTTACCAGACTATAATATTCTTCAATATAAGAAAATTCCTTTACCTTCCACAAGAATTTAACTTAACAAAACCTAAGGAAAAAACTGAATAGTTTTCTGTGTGTATTTTGTGTAGTCTCTAAAGTACTTCCGAACACAAAACATATAATAGCCATTGTTATTTGGAGTATACACTCATTCAAAAGAAGTGGTCCTTGAGTGACCTGCATATGATGCCCACATTTGAGGAACTGACCCATGTGAACTTCATGAAGTTCAACAAGACCAAGTTCAAAACCATTGCCTCTTGTCCTGTCAATACAGGCCCTGGTAAAAATTTTCTCTCCATCTCTCTTGTAAGCACCCTTTCTGCATTGAAAGACCCCAATAAGGTCTCACTGGAGCCTTCTTTTCTCCAGGCTGAACAACTCAAACTCACTCAGCCGGTCTTCAGAGAAGGGGTGCTCGAGCCTTCTGCCTATTTCTTCGTCTCTCTTCAGGAACTGCTTGAACAGGTCCATGTCTTTATTTTATTGGGGATCCCAGAGCTAGACACAGTACTCCATGTGGGGTCTCATCAGAGCAGAGGGGGAGAATTATCCCCCTCGACCTGGTTTACACACTTCTTTATATGCAGCCCAGGATACAGTTCCTTTCTTGGCTGAAACTGCACGTTGCCAGCTCCAATTTTTCATCCACTGGTACCTCTGAGTCCACCTCTCAATTAATTTATCCTACAGTCTGTTTTGATACTGGGAATTGCCCCAGCCCAGGTGCATGAACTTATACTTGGCCTTGTTGAACTTCATGAAGTTCACACATCCAATAAAGGATGGAGACTTTCCCTAGTTCTCCTTTTGTTCTTGATGTATTTATAGAAATATTTTTTATTGTCTTCAACAACTGTAGCTAGCTTGAGTTCTAGTTGGGCTTTGGCTCCCCTCATTTTCAAGTGGAACAGGATAACAGTGAGAACAAAAATAGTTCTAGCTTGGAGGTGTCAACAAGGTCTAGTTGGACCACCCCAGTGATCTAAACATCAGCAGTAAAGGAAGAAATACAGGTCCTTGTATAAGGTCTTGCACCTGGGAACACATAAGCCAGGAGTACAGTTCAGACTGGGATCCACCTGGCTGGATAGCAGTCCTGTGGAAAAGGACCTGGGTGTCTTGGTGGACAACAGGCTTAACATGAGTGAACAGTGTGCTTCAGTGGGAAAGAAAGCCAACAGGATGCTGGGCTGCATCAAGAAGGGCATCACCAAGAGATAAAGAAGTCATCATCCCACTCTACTCAGCGCTTGTCAGACCACACCTGGAGTATTGCATTCAGTTTTGGTCCCTGCTATACAGAGGAACCAACAATAAAAGCTGCTATGCTGGACCTTTTCTCACCAACAGAGATGGGCTGGTTGATGATGTAAGACTTAATCAGAGACTAGGCTGTAGTGACCATGACATGATCACATTCCAGATCTTTAGGTCAGCGAGGAAGGAGCAAAGCAAGCTCATTCTCCTTGATTTCAAGAGAGCAGATTTTGGTCTCTTCAAGGACCTGCTTGGTAGGGTGCCATGGGACAAAGCCCTGGAGGGGAGCCCATGGAAGCTGGTCCATATTCAAGGATCACTTCCTCCATGACCAGGAGCTAAGTATTCCAATGAAGAAGAAGGCAGGCAGGAGTGCCAGGAGGCCTGAATGTTTCTGGACACACTTAAATGCAAAAATGGGGTATACAAAGAGTGGAAGCAGGGACAGGTTCTGGGGAGAGTACAGACAAGTTGTCAGAGAAGCAAGGGATCAAGTAAGGAAGGCCAAAGCAGAGATACAATTGGATCTGGTCAGGGATGTTAAAAACAACAAGAAGTTTCTACAGGTACGTTGGTGATAACAGGAAGACTACGGATAATGTGGTCTCACTCCAGAAGGAAACTGGAGATGTGACCATGCAGGCCATAGAGAAGGCTGAGGTACTCAATGACTTCTTTGCCTCTGTCTTCACCAGCAAAGGCTCTGGTCACACCATTCAAGTTAGAGAAGGTGAAGGCAGGGACTGGGAGAAGAAAGAATAACCCAATGCAGGAGAAGAGCAGGTTTTAGACCATCTAAAAAACCTGAAGGTGAACAAGTCCATGGGACCTGAAGGGATTTGTTCACGGCTCATGAAGGAACAGGCCAATGAAGTTGCAAAACCTCTGTACATTATATTTGAAAAATCTTGGCAATCTGGCGAAGTTCGCACTGACTGGAAAAGGGAAAATGTAACCTCAATTTCAATAAGGGAAAAAAGGAAGACCCAGGGCACTATAGACCAGTCAGTTTCACCTCTTTGCCTGGCAAGATGATGGAGCAGATCCTCCTGAAGGCTCTGCTAAGGCATGTGGAAAACAAAGGTGTTATTGGTGACAGCCAACACGGCTTCATCAAGGGCAAATCCTGCCTGACTAATTTGGTGGCCTTCTACAACGGGGTCATGACATTGGTGGACAAAGGAAGAGCAACCAACATAATCTACCTGGACCTGTGCAAAGTTGACACTGTCCAGCATGACATCCTGATATCAAAACTGGAAGGATATGGATCTGATGGATGGACCACTCATTGGGTAAGGAGCTAGCTGGATGGTCGCACTCGAAGAGTGGTGATTAACAGCTCAATGTTCAGATGGAGACCTGTGACGAGTGGTGTTCCCCAGGGGTCAGTACTCAGACTGGTGCTATTTAACATCTTTGTCAGCAACAGGGACAGTGGCATTGAGTGCACTCTCAGCAAGTTCTCTGATGAAACCAAAGTGTGTGGTGGGGTTGACACAATGGAGGGAAGGGATGCCATCCAGAAGAACCTTGACAGGCTTAAGAAGTGGGCTTGTGCAAAATGCATTAAGTTCAACAAGGCCAAGTGCAAGGTCCTGCACATGGGTTGAGGCAATCCCAAGCACAGATACAGGCTGGGTGGAGAATGGATCAAAAACAACTCGGAGGAGTAGGACTTAGGAGTGATGGTGGACAAGAAGGTCAACATGAGCTGGCAATGTGCTCTTGCAGCCCAGAAAACCAACTGTGTCCTGGGCTGCATCAAAAGAAGCATGGTTGGCAGGTCAAGGGAGGTGATTCTCCCCTTTTACTTGAGTCTTGTGGGACCCCACCTAGAGTACAGTGTCCAGTTCTGGAGCCCCCAACAAAAGAAGGACATGGAGCCCCTGAAGGAAGTCCAGAGGAGGGCCACTAAAATGATCTGATGGCTGGAGCACCTCTCCTGTGAAGACAGGCTGGGGAGAGTTGGGTGTGTTCAGCCTGGAGAAGAGAAGGCTCTGGGGAGACCTCATAGCGGCCTCTCAATACCTGAAGGGGGCCTACAGGAAAGCTGTGGAAGGACTTTTTTCAAAGGCTTGTAGTGAGAGGACAAAAGAAGGTAATGCATCAAAACTGGAAGATGAGAGATATAGGTTAGATGTTAGGAGGAAATTCTTTAGTGTGAGGGTGGTGAGACACTGGAACATGTTTCCCAGGGAGGTTGTGGAAGACCAATCCTGAAAGTGTTCAAGGTCAGGTTGGATGAGGCTCTGAGGAACCTGATCTAGTAGGAGATGTCCCTGCCCATGCAGGGGTGTTGGAACTAGATGATCTCTAATGTCCCTTCCAACCCTAGCCATTCTATGATTCTATGATACAAAAAGGATGTAGGCACGTTGGAGAGGGTACAGAGAAGGGCCACAAGTATGACCAGAGAACACGAGGACCTGCCATATGAGGAGAGGCTGAGACAACTGAGTTCATTCAGCCTTCAAAAAAGAAGGCTTTGGGGAGACCTTGTTAACATGTTCCAGTACTTAAAGGGTGGCTACCAAGGTGGAGACTCCCAGTTTACAGGGAGTCACATGGAAAAGACAAGGGGTAATGGGCACACATTGATCCTGGGGAGATTCCAGTTGGACACAAGACGTAAATTTTTCACGAAACATTGGAATAGTCTCCCAAGGGAAGTGGTAGATTCCCCCCCATTGGACAGTTTTAAGTTTCAGCTTGACAGGGTGCCGAACCATCTCATATAAATTACAGTAGTACCTAGGAGGGTTGGAACAGATGAGGTCCTTTCCAACCTGGCATTCTATGTATCTATGACTCTATCATTCTATGATTTTCTCCCTGCATAGCCTCACTACATCTTTGTAGTCCTCATGAGAGGCCTGCCCCCTCTTCCAAAGGCCATAAACTGTCCTTTTGTTCCCAAGTTTCAGCCAAAGATCTCTATTCAGCCAGACCTGTTGTCTTCCTTGCCAACTCATCTTCCAGCACATGGGAGCAGCCAGCTCCTGCACCTTCACAATACTCAATCAGTATATAGCTACCGCATAATAGGAATCTAACAGTATTTATCTCTGTTCTAAACCCTTTAAGAATCTGAGGTAAAAGAATGTGGAACTCTTCTTGTATCAGGCCAATAGATATCTCTTACAACAGACTTTCTTGTGGGATTTCCATTGTTGGAATTTTTTACTTAATCCTAAAATATTCAAAGATCAAATGCTACATTTAACAAGTTTACCACACAAAAATCTTAATCTGTTCCACTCTGTTGGCAGTGCTGCAAGGAAAGGAATTGTTTCTTTCTTTTTGACATTTCTAATGTACCATGATAAAATATTCAGATACAAAATTAAGAGAAAAATGGAATGACCTTTCTTAATTTTCGAATCTTCAGTTTGGTCACGTAAGATTTTTTTCTTCTTAGGACTTCCCATTTTGTTTTTAGAATATTCTGTGCTTTCTGCTTTTTATTATTAAAGTGAACATTTGTTTCACATTACTTTTGGATGGAGGAACGGAAGCTGAAGTGAATTTTGAACAGCCTTTGATGCCAAATTCTAACTTTAAAAGACTTGTTTGAGGTCTAAGAATTCCCAAAAGCACCTAGGTATAAGAATAGATCTTCCAGGACTCTAAAGTAGATATTCAGTTTTTTTCATGCCTTAATGGTGAAACTTCTCCCAAAGGGAAGTGGGTAAAGTTCTTTAGATGATTAAAAACAAGGATTTCAGTTTCCAACGAATTCAGTCTTTCAAAGCGGAATCTTCTTGCTATTGATTAGACAGTGAGCAGTGAGGCCATATCACTTGATATTTGCTGCTAAAGCTGCACTATTTTATATTACATACTGAAGTGTTCAATTGTTCAGAATGGAAAACGGTGAGAAATTTATCCTCTGAAAACGTTATCAGGCATTTGAACAGGCTGCCAAGAGGGGTGGTTGAGTCACCACCCTCGGATGTGTTTAAAAGTCATGTAGATGTGGTGCTTGGGGATATGGTTTAAGGGTGAACATGGTAGAGTAGGGTTAAAGGTTGGACTTGATGATCTTAAAGGTCTTTTCCAACATAAATGATTCTATGATTCTACGATCATTCTAAGATGAAGTGCTTGTGCAGGTAGGTCAGTGCTCTTCAAATATGATTTAAAGACTTAAACAGATAAAGCACGCCTAGAGACCTTCAGATGTTCACCGTGTAATCCATTATCTTTTTTTTGTTCACACTCACCTGAATTCAAAGTCACAATCTGTTGTAATGTTTTTAATTACAGCAGTACTGCTATTCAGAATGATCAAAGGGGATTGTTATTGAAAACGTTATCGAAGATGACCTGCAGAATTTGAAGCAATTAGTGAACAGGCAATTTCCACATTTTAAAAGGTCATGTTCATCAGAAATACTTACAGAACTACACACACACACTGAACTTAGCCCTCTACTCATCTAATTATTATGTCCCAGTTTTTCATGTGCTTGGACTGTCTGCTGGCTACCTCTTCTTCATCAAGACATTGTCTAAGTTATAGCATTAATATTCTTAAATATATTCCAGCTAAATTAAGATGGGATCATTATAACAATATTTAGTCATATGAAAACTAATTTTGAGTTAAATTATTCATATTATGTGTATGTGTCTATATGTGTAAACATATATACACAGGAGTATGAAGAAGTAGATTTTTTTTGCTTTGATTTTCTCTATTTTTTTCCGTAGTCAGGCTATTGTATCTGGCATACTGCAAGATGAACAGGTTTTATTTGCCAGGTTTATATCAACTGTAATTTTTATGAACACTTTAATCTCTGTAGAGCAACAAAAGTAACTGCAGTTAAATCACATCAGGATATGTGAAAACCAAAAACATTCTATCTTTAGCTTCACATTCATATGTTTCTCTGAAAAATATGGGGATAGTGTCTGTAATGTCACACTGCTATGCCTTGTTACCCTTGTTATCTTTCTCTGTGAAGCAGAAATATTTAAAGAGGCGAAAAATTGATGTTAATGATCTGCATCTGTTAATTATGGAAGAAAAAAAAAAAGTACCTTTTGACATTTTATCCTCATAGAATCAGGGCTATATTTGAGGAGTTCATTATTCATGAATATATGCAGTTTTTACTTCTACTAAGTGGAAGGAAAATAATAACAGTGCTCCGTCACTTAAAGGGGTTGGGATGAAAACACTAAGAATGGTATGAATTTACCAGCACAGCAAGCTGTAGGCAGTCCAGGAGACTCTTGGTGTGCATTGAGTACAATTTCTTAATCCGGGTTACAGACAGCCGAACTAGATGAGAAGCATTACTAGAACTGTTGCTTACCAACACAGATGAACTAATTAGAAAGGCAAAGACTGGTGGCTGGCTGGGCTGCAAGGATCACACCCTCGTGAAATGAAGGATATGGGCCAGGTGAAGAGTAGGATCAGGATGCTGAATTTTAAGAAAATGAGCTTTCAGCTTTTTAATTAATTAATGGGTGGTACTCTCTGGGAAACCACCCTCAGAGATAAAGGAGCAGAACAAAGCTGACAGCTCCTTAAGGACGTATTTTCTAGAGCCTGGGAACTTGTTTCCCACATGTAAGAAATAAGGCAGGGAAGACAGGAGACCAGCATGGTTATTCAAGGGCCCCCTGGTCAAAGTGTCAGAAGGAAGTATGCAGGCAATGGAACCAGGGACATGTATCTTAGGAATAATACTGGGGCACTGGCCTGGTGTGTAGGAATGGAGTGAGGAAAGCAGCTGAATTTGGCAAGCATGTGAAAAATGATAATAGGGGCTCCTACAGGTAAGTTGCTCCAAAAATGAAGATGTACATCCCCAATAAATAAGACAGGTGAAGTAGTGAAATCAATCATGGAGAAAACTGAGGTGTTAAAAAAAATGTTTGCCGTGGTTTTTCACTAGCAATTACACTTACCTCATCTCTCATGTACCAGAACCTTAAGGCAGGGACTAGGGGAAGATCAGATTTGAGACTACCTGAGGAAGATGAACATCAACAAGTCCATGGGACACAACAAGATGCATCCCAAAGTCCTTAGGGACTTGGCAGGTATAGCCACTAAGCCACTTTCCATCAGATTTGAAAAATCATGGGAAACCCTCAGTGACTGCAAAAAAGGGAGTATCACACCCATTATCAAAAAGGATAATAAGGAGGACCATGGGAACTATCAACGAGTAAGCCTCATCTCCATGCCTGGTAAGATCATGGGACAAATCCTCCTGGAAGACACGTCAAATATATGGAGAACAAAGAAGTGATGTCAGCATGGCTTCCCCATGGGCAAGTAATGTTTGGCTAATAAATAAATTTGCCTTCTATATTGGAGTGATTGAATCAGTGGTTGGGGGAAGAACAACTGATCTCATCTACATGGAGTTCTGTAGGGCTGTTGATATGGACCCCCACAACATTCTTGCTGCTACATTGGCAAGATATGGATTGGATGGATGGTCGGTTAGATGGCTAAGGAATTGTTTGCATGACTGTGTCCAAGGGGGTACTGTCAAAGTTTTAACATCTAATTGGAAGCTGGTAATGTGTGTTGTCCCTCCAGGGTCCGTACTGGGACAAAAATTATTTAATATCTTCATCAGTGACATAGACAGTGGGATTTAGTGCACACTCAACCAGTTTGCAGATTACACCAAGCCGAGTGGTGCAGCTGATTTACTAGAGGGAAGGGATGACGTGCAGAATGACCTTGACAGGCTTAAGGGGTGGGCCTGTGAGAAACTCATGAAATTCAAAAAAGCCAAATGCAAAGTCTTGCACCGGAGTCTGGCAATTCTCCATAACAATGCAGACTAGGGAATAAATTGATTGAAAGCAGCCCTGCAGAGATGGACTTAGAGACACAAGTGGGTGAAAACTTGGGCAGAGACAGTAATGTGCACTTGCAGTCCAGAAAACCAATCGTACCCTGGGCTGCATCAAGAGAAGTGTGTCCACCAGGTTGAGGGAGGTAATTCTCCACCTCTACTCCACTCTGGTGAGACCTCAATTGCATCCAGCTCTGGAGCCTTTAGTACAAGAATTACCAGTTAGAGCAGGTCCAAAGGAGTGCCACAAAGATTATCAGAAGGCTGGAACACCCCTCCTCTGAAGAAAAACTGAACAAGTTTGGGTTTGTTCAACCTGGGAAAAAGAAGACTCCACAGAAAACTTATTGGGGCCTTTTAATATATAAAGGGGGCTGTCCTAGTTTTGACTGGCATAGAGCTAATTTTCTTCTTAGTAGCTGGAATAGAGCTATATTTTTGATACAGTATGAGATTCAGTATGATAATATTGTTGATAGTATACTGATGTTTTAATTGTTGCTAAGAAATCAAGGACTTCCACTTCACATGCTTGGCTAGTTTGCAGGTGCACAAGAAACTGCGAGGGAGCAAAGTCAGAGCAATGGATCCAAACTGACCAATGGAATATTCCGTATCATGCATTATCATGCTCAGTATGTAGATGGGAGTTGTCTGGAAAGTTTTCTGTCTCTTCTGGGATTGCTGTTGCAGGATTTTTCTCCTCTGGGACTACTAGCCAGGGATGAGCTGGGCATTGGTCAGAGGGTGGTGAGCAGTTGAACTGTGTATCACTTGTTTGCATACTCTATTATATATATATTTCCAAATTATTATTATTTTTTATGTTAATTCAGAAGCCTATTTATCCTTCCAATTTTCTCTGGTAACCCACAAGGAGTGAGGGAGAGTGAGCAAGCAGTTGCTTGGCATTTAGCTGCCTGTTGGGTTGAAAGCACAACGGGGGCTTGTAAAAAAGATAGACAAGAGATTCTTTACCAGGGCGTGTAGTGACAGGACAGAGGGCAATGCTTTTAAACTGAAAGAAGGCAGGTTTTGATTGAACATAAGGAAGGCATTTTTAATCATGAAGGTGGTTAGGCACTGGGACAGGTCACCCAGAGAAGTTACGGATGCCCCATAATTAGAAATGTTTGCAGTCAGGTTGTTCAGGCCTTTGAGTGACATATTCTTTTCAAAGATGTCCTTGCCCATGGCAGGTGCATTGGACTAGATGATCTCTAAATGTCCCTCCCAACCCAAAACATTCTCTAATTCTCTGAATATTGCATTTGGTTGTGCCTATTTGGGACCATATCTATTACTGCAGAATCTGAGAATACGAGGAGCAATCAGATATTAAGAAAGCAGAGAACTGTGTTGTACATCATGTTAGTGACATCAAAAATTATAAACATTGAAATATTATGGAACAAAGGTATAAAAATATATACAGAAAATTCTATGCAGTGAAGCATTAGTAAATATTTCAGCTGAAGTCAAAAAGTGATGTTTATCTCTCCACTAAGTGTAGCCATCTGAGTAACTTTTTAGGGTTTTTAACCTTAGTCTGTTCTTTCTTTGTAGTCAATAAGGATCACTCATCTTTTCTAAAACGTGCTTCCAATGTAAGCTGGATCAATATCTGTTTCCATGAATGGAAGAGAAAGCCTAGACAATAATAGTAGTCACTTAACTTTTTCACAAGCTAAAGTGAGGTTGACTGAATGTGACACAACAGAGAGAAATATTTTGTTGAAGTGAGGATCTGGATAAAGGAGTATTTATTACTATCTCACAAAGCTATTGAAAAAGCTAAATAAATGTGTTTCATTGATTCAGAGTATGAGCAAACAAAGCAAGCTAAGTTAAATAATAGAAAAGTGAGGATTTGTGGCACCAACTTCATTTTTTCAAAGCACTGTGAAGAAAAACAGAAAGGAATGCACTGTATGCATTTTTGTAAGACCTCCAGATCCTAAAGCCAAAGGCTTATAGAATACATGTGCTTCTTAGAATCCTCAAAAAAGTTCCTCAGCTCCCATGGTTTTAATACCTTTTCAATCTCTTCAGAAGCTAGTCTTATCATATAGATCAGATAACACTTCTTTGAATTAAGAGTTCCTATTTGAGAACCTACAGCCACATCATCTAGTCAGGCTACCATGACTTGGGAATTAG
Organism: Hemiprocne comata; assembly: GCA_020745705.1. Taxonomy (NCBI): domain Eukaryota; kingdom Metazoa; phylum Chordata; class Aves; order Apodiformes; family Apodidae; genus Hemiprocne; species Hemiprocne comata. Next base: position 92,208,235 of record CM036586.1, on the reverse strand, counting down.
TGCTTGAAATCCTTTGGTGTAGTCAGTATCAGTGAAACAAGTAAGCCAAAGCACGTTGCTTGTATGGTCCTATCTGCCATTTGTTTCTGAGACACATTCTCTCTGTGACTTCAAGTTTCAGTGCTCAGTGTAGTAACTTAACTAATTGCATATTCTAGCTTTCCTAGGGCACTTGCTGATCCTTCTGCATTAACTGAGTCTTCGATGTCTATTTTAAATTATTAAGATTTGCTTACAGAAAACAAATCATGTTCTTGACAGCTGCTTCCCTCTTTCTTTCTTAATACAGAGCCAACTGTATTTATGCACATACTCTAGAACACTTATTTCAAGTATAGAAAAAGCACAGCATAAGTATATTTGTAGATTAACTAAAGTATTTTCTGCATCTATTTCTTTTCTGTTCAGGATGATGCAATACAAAACAGACAGAATATAGCATACAGATATTTTTCTGCTACAAAGTGTCTTTTTTTTTTAATTGTGCTTTTCAATATGTAGACCTTTTTTAATATTATTCAGTTTTTTTCAAACCTGAGTTAGTACAAATAATAAAATACATGTGTAATGTAAAATTCAGTCCTTTAATTATAGTGAAATTAACTCATTTTCAAATTAGTTGACATTATATATAATGTCTATAATATATCCTTTCATTTCTCAAATTTCCATGAATGCCTGATCTATCTTCTCAATATCTGCAGGAAATTAAAAGGTTTGTTCTTGTAATAACATTTGCTTGCTGGATTTTTTAAGGTTAATCATAACTTATTTTTAAAAGAAGATGATAGCATGCATTTTTAAATGCCCACTGTAGTTTATAACGCATCATTCTTACAGCTGTGATTTTAAAATTAACCCGTACCATAGGATTGTAAGGGCAGAGAAATGAGTAGTAGAAAGTAGCCTTCTCACAGTGTTTATGATCAGTGAGTGTCATAAGTCATGAACAAAATGTGATTCTGTTATTTGAAAGAATATTTTTTTTTGTGGAAACAGGGTGGGAGATTAATTTAAAACAAATGCAGAAAGGGCAATATAGAAAATTTATTTTTAAGGAAGTTTATCCATGTTAAATGTTGCACCTCTCCTCCCTAAATATTTATTCATATGAAAAGGAAATAACTCAGGCTAAAAATAGTTTAAAAAAATAAAATAAAATACAAAATTAAAATAAAACCCCCTCATTATTATTATTATTTTAACAGGTGACACAAATAGAACAGAACTTTCTGTTTTTAAATAGTTTTGGAAGAGTGGAGAAAATAAAATATTATAAACAGAATGCTGGGTAAATCTGTCCTGGTTTGAGCCAGGATGAAGCTAATTTTCCTTTTATTGATTTTTTTTTTTTTCCTTCAGTAAGCTCTTTTTTAACTAGCAGCAAGTGTTCCAGCTAGTGGGCTGATAACATTGGAATGTTTATGTTTCTGCTGAGACTTCAAGGTCGCTTCTTAGCTCTGCTGCTACAGAGGCTACCGGGGCAGGAGAATTTTACCTATGACCCCCCTGTAGGGGGGCTGGACTAGACAGACAGCAGAACTGACCAAAGGTATTCCATTCCATATATCTACGTAAGCTCCGAGGAAGGTCAGACATCACAGAAGGCAACTTCCTTCCTGCTTCTTCTTCCCTTCTCTTCTGTCTATGGCTGGCGTCCAAGGAGGACTCCATCCATCCATCATCGTCAACCCCTAGGCTCTGACCTCATAACCCTCATAACCCAGCCCCTGTCTGCTCTGCCTTATCTCCTGCCTGTGGGCTGAGACTTTTTGGGACTGCTCACAGCTAAGGAGAGTGCTGGGGGAGTTGCTGGGCATGGGGAATTGAAGAAGAGAGAAGCTTTCTCCTTTGATACCTTGTTTTATTACAGTACTACTGGAAGAATGGGAGGTAGGACAACTTTCTTCTCTTTCACTTCTTCTACTGGCCCCATTACTGTAATTTCAGGCACTGTCAACAAAAGACTATTTGCTTCAGTGTGACTGCAATCATTAGCTTGGTGGCCACTGCTATCTTGGGTGGGGTGATTAAGAGGAAGAAGAGACCATGAGATATGAAGGAACAAATTCTGCCTCCTACTTTTCTCTGCAATTCTGTTTCTCTGTCCAGCGAGCTGGGTAGATGATGAAGCACTTTACCAGTGACTCTAAAATGTCATGGCAGATTAATTCAAGCTGTTTACCACAAGTATTTCTCATACACAAAAGCAGAATAAGCTTTGGGTGAGCGAAAGGCTAAAATTTTATTGATTTATTATTTCTTTGAGTAACAGCTTGTAATTGCCTTGTTGCTGCTTTCTTTCACTCATTCTTCTCTCTCATTTTCCATCTCTTTCTAGTTATAGATAGTTCACATCTAGAAAGACTGAAAAAAGTTTGTGAAATTGTTTGCACTGAAAGGAAGACAGAGAGGCTGGACAAAGGGACTTTTTTACAAGGGTATGTAGTGGTAGGATGAGGGCTAATGGTTTTAATCTGAAAGAGAGTGGATTTAGATTGGATATTAGAAAGAAAATCTTTACTGTGAGGGTGGTGAGACACTGCAACAGGTTGTCCAGAGAAGTTGTGGATGCCCCACCCCTGGCAGTGTTTAAGGCCAGGTTGGATGGAGCCCTGAGCAACCTGGTCTAGTGGGAGGTGTCCCTGCCCATGCAGAGGGGTTGGAACTAGATGACCTTTAAGGTCCCTTCCAACTCGAACCATTCTATGGTTCTATGATAATAACAAATATATAAGAGTGAATAAATATTAAAACTTTTTTATCCCATACACAGTGGTAAGAGACCCTTCAAGACAGAAAATTCAAAATCACTAAAAATTTATGTTTCATTAATCTAATTTCACGGTTAAACTTAGTCCCACAGCAACTTGACATAGCTGAGAATTTTATTAAATTTAAAAGGTATTATATAAATATTAAGCTGTAATAATGAACTAAAACAATATCATATGTAGGGGTTACAAAACTTCATGTCTCAAGGCTCTGGCTAATCTCTCCATTCAAGGTCAAAGTGGAGACAAGGAGAAGACAGTGATGCAATAACATCTTCCTTGAAAGCAATTAAACACATCCTGTATCAGAAACTAAACTGGACTAGGCTGTTGATTCAGGAAAGCAGATCTTGTGTTCTAATACTGTAATACCGTGAATACATTCAACTGAAATATCTCATCAGCTGTATAATCTGACTGACAGGTCACACAGGTTACCCAGAGAGTTTGTGGAGTGTCCATCCTTGAAGGTAATCAAACTCCAACTGGGATTGATCCTGAGCAGTCTTCCCTAGATGACCCTGTTTGAGTGGGGAGTTGGCCTAGATGATCTCAAGAGGTCCCTTCCAGCCTTAGCCATCCTGCGATTTTGTGAAAGCACTCCTGGCATGAGAACAGTCGCTAAGAGCCAGGAAATATTATCCATCCACCTCGAGAAAGAATGTTACTGGTCTGAGTATCCAAAGCAGTAGTTCCTGGGTGTTAGCATTTTTTTAATACCAGAATAACTATTAATAATTTTTTGAGATTCAGTAATGTGTTCAGTATTTACGTTTAGCCATAGTTTCTTTAATTAATGAGAACTATCTCAAATTTTAAAACAAATATCTTGATTTGAAGAGATTTCTACAGAAATCCTAAAAGAGATAAGATTTAGAGCAGTCTATGACACATCGGGTTTCCAAGAGAAGAGATTTTAAATTTATGCTCATAAAATTAAACTTCACTAAACTTATATACATTGCTGACAATTCCTTTTCAATAAATCATTTTTACATTATTTTAATATGCTTCTTTTTCTCTATTAAGTCAAATTAGAGTGATAGCTAATAAACAATAAAATGTTACCCTATTCCCTTCCCCTCCCCCCTCCAAAAAAAAACGCTATTCAAGTTTTGTATATATGGATAAACGTGATCATCTTAGAACTGTTGTACCAGATTTACTTTGGTGCATAGGTAATAAACGTTGCTTATTTCTGAGATGTTAACATAATCTTCCTTGCAACTGAAGGATACTCATTGGGATTGTAATAAATATTGATATGAATGAAGCTTAAGTTTAAAGTTTAACTAAACATTTTTTGAGGTAAAAAAAGAAAAAAAGAAAAAGAAAAAAGAAAAGAAGTAATTAGTTTCCTAGAAAGGTTTCTTCAGCATTTGGTTACAAAATAATAAATAGTGGTGATGTATCTGATTTTCACATATAGTACTAGGAAAAAAAAAAAAGTTTGTTTCATTACCTAAAAGATATCCTCAGTGGGAAAATATTATACAGTGTCTTTTCATTCCTGAAAGGTAGTAGCATAGTTTATTTATGGCTTGACTCTCAAAATATGAAATATTGTTCATCCAGCATTTACACAGCTTTTAGTTTCTACTAAAGATGGAGTGAAATGTGTTAATAATTTAACACACTACTTGTTTGGGGTTTTTTTTAATGTTAGTTTTGGCATGAGTCCTGAAAGTTTAATACACCTGGGAAGAAAAATAAAAACTATTAAATAATGTATAAATTCTATAATCTATGCTTCCAGAATGAAGGAAATCCTTGAAAAGTCTCAGATTTAATGCATTTTTTCCCTAGCAGTAAATATTTCTCACTAAACTAATACCTCAAATAGTAATTTTAACATTCTTTAAAATAATAAGCCTTATTTTTTGCTGTTTTATTTGTATTATAAGGACTTACGCAGTTCAAAACTGACAATTCTGCTGTTAGTTACTTTGGGAGATGAGCTGGAGGTATGTAGGTGAAAGGGTCAACCTTTAAACTGTTCATTGTAACTTTGTGCAATGAGCACACATATACATGCCAGGAACAAGGGAGTTTAGTACTGAACATGTAGTGGAAGAGCACTGCATATTGCATCTTTTCTTCTTAGTAGGCAACAGAGTAAATTAAATGGAAAATACAGATGAGAAAAAAGATCCTGAAGCATTTCACAGATTTCCTCTGGCTCCTCAAAACTTGTATAAGGGACCAAGGAGTTTGGAGCTTGTCAGAAGGGTTGGAGTTCCCTAAATCTGTTATTTTCCAAGTATTTTACAGAATATATAATATATTTTGTATGGATAGAGCACAAAACACCTGCAGGTTTAAGATACTAGCAGTACCTTTTATGCGATGAAGTATTAAATTATTATAATTATTATTACCTTTTACACTTTCCATCTTTAATAGGTTTCTGAATGACAGAGCATGATGTAAGGAAGCTTTGTGCAGGTACAGCTCAGGATTACAAGGCAATGCAATGAGAGGAAAGGAGCCAACATTTAAGAAAATATACAGACAACACGTAACTTCACATTAGACAGGGAATCAAAGTATATCTCCTAAAATAAGGGTGTGGGGTTTTTTTCACACTTCAGAGGACTAATAATCAAGATTGATATCTAGAAGATATTTTCTACCTTCAGTCATACTTACCAAACACATGAAGTTTGAAGCAAGACTTGCAGATACATGTATACACATGCTGACAACGTTCTTTGAGTCTTCCTGACTTCCAAGGGACATTTTCTGTGTGTAAGGTTTCCTGCTAGTGACTGCTGTGAAAGGATTGTGATCTTTAAGATATAGAAAAAAAAAAAAAAAATCGAAAAATGACTGATGGGCAGAAAAAAAAGGAGTAATTGATGAAGCAGCTAGAGAGAATACACAGTACTTGATAGCACTGAACATTCTTTTGACACACAACTTGAATCTATAAGGTAAGAAATTTGTTGGAGTTAACAACATAACGACATAAACCAATGTGAGTGATTTTTATTAATTTTTTTCCAGAGTATAAAACTTTCCAAGCCAGTAAGTGTTATGGGAAGGGCTTAATTTCCCTCATTCCATTTTTTATTCCCAGTAAAGAAAGGTCTGTTAGTTCAAATTCAATAGAAAACCTGCTACTTCTGATACAAAAATTTACCTTAGGGTTATCAAACATTTCATTGAGCAGGCATACAGGAGATGGGATTAGTTTCTGAAACTTTTGTAAAGCCAGACTGAGTCCAGGGACAGTTAATTAAAGTCTACTGACACCCTTCTATACACACAGTCAGCTATTTTTATCAACGTTTCTATTTTCCTACATTTGTTCCTCCCTGATCCACATTCATCCAACCTGTTCTCTCCATTTGCCTTTTCCTCTAAGCACTTGTGGTGGTGGAAAATCACCTCTCACTGAGCAATATTGCAATGTGAACACCAGCCAACATTACTCTTGCTTTAGTGACAAGGTTGGTTGTTCTTGTTCCAATAGTAAGTAGGCTGAGACAACCTGGCACTTTCTGGCATTGCCTCTGGAGTACTGAGTTTAAACAACTGGGTACTGGTCATGTAGATGGGTAGTGATGAGATTACCAAGGGAAGTCCCAAGGCAATAAAAAGGGACTTCAGGGCACTGGGCTGAATGGTTGAGGGATCAGGGGCACAGGTGGTGTTTTCTTCAGTTCCTTCCGTGGTGGGAATGCTGAAAGTAACAGGAAAGCACAACTGATTAACGCACAGCTCAGAGGCTGGTGCCATGGATGGAATTTTGGGTTCTTTGACAATGGGGATGTTTACACAGCACCAGACTTATTGGCCAAAGATGGAGGGGAACTGTCACCAAGGGGAAGAAATTATTCTCAGCCAGGAGTTAGTGGGGTTCATTGAGAGGCCTTTTAACTAGGTTTGAAGGGGGAAGGAGGTAAAACCAGGCCCACTACAGATGAACCATGGGGTGAAGAGAGGGTGAGATTTAGCAGGGATCATAGAAAGGGCTCTGAAAAAGATTTGAAGGGGGATGGGCATATAGCATGGTGTGCTAGTGAAGACTTTCACTCTGCCATCTCAGTTGAGACAGGGGATAGAGATAATGGGAAACAAAGAGGCAAAGGTTATTGATGGTTTAGAAGTCATGGAAACACCTGAGAAGGGTCAGGTATGAATTAGGTCCCACACCCACAAAAAGGTGATGGGATCATTAGCCCATCTGAAGTGCATCTATACCAACGCTTGCAGCATGGGCAACAAACAAGGGGAGCTGGAACCCATGATGCAACAGGAAAACTATGACATAATGCCTGTCACAGGAACGTGGTGAGAGGCCTCACATGATTGGAGTGCCATAATGGATGGCAGAGCAGTGAGGTGGATGAACCTGTCTATAAACATCTAGGTGAAATCTTGTGGTCATTTGCCCTTGTCCTTGTGGGAAACTTCAGCTTCCCTGATGTCTGCTGGAATTACAACACAGCAGAGAGGGAACAGTCCCAGAGCTTTCTGGAATATGTCAAAGATAACTTCCTGACACAGCTGGTGAGTGAACCAACCATGGAAGGTACCCTGCTAGACCTGCTCTTTGTGAACAGGGAAGGGCTAGTAGGAGGTGTGACGGTTGGAGGCTCTCTTTGGCACAGCAGCCACAAATTGTTAGAGTTCTCTATTCTTAGAGATGCCAGCAGGAGGGGCAGCAAAACTGCCACCCTAGACTTCTGAAGGGCAAACTTTAACTTGTTTAGTAGCCTGACAGCCAGAATCCTTTCAGAATCAGATCTGAAGGGTTTAGGAGTCCAGGAAGGCTGGATGCACTTTAAGAAGGAAGTCTTAAAGGTCCAGGAGCAGGCCATCCCCACGTGCTGTAAGGCGTGCCGGCAGCATAGAAGACCACAAGTCTGGCTGAACAGGGAGCTTTGGCTGGCATTCAGGGGGAAAAAGAGGATCTATGGCCTTTGGAGGAAGGGGCAGGCCACTAATGAAGACTACAAAAATGCTGTGAGTCTATGCAGGGAGAGAATTAGAAGGTCCAAAGTCCAGCCCAGCCTCTATGCTAAAGGATAACAAAAAAACCCCAAAACTTCTATAAATATGTTAACAACAAAAGAAAGACCAGAAATACCCTCCATCCCCTATTAGATGTAGGAAGAAACAGTGATGAAGGATGAGGAAAAGGCTGAGGTACTTAATGAATTCCTTGCCTCAGTCTTTAGTAACAGAACCAGCTACATAGAGGGAATGCAACTCCTGAAGCTAGGGGACAGGGACTGGGAGCAGAATGACCCTCCACAATGCAGGAGGGGATGGTCAGTGACCTGCTCCACCATATAAATGTATACAAATCTATGGGGCCAGATGGGAAAGTGAGCCTACCAGGGTAGGTGCATCACTGGACCTCCTGTTCATAAACAAAGAAGGACTAGTGGGGGATGTGGTGGTCAGAGGCCATCTTGGGCTTTGCAATCAAAAAATGGTCAAGTTTTCAACTCTTCACAATGTAAAGAGGGGGCTTAGCAAAACCTCCACCTTGGACTTCCAGAGGGTGGACTTTGGCCTCTTCAGGAAACTGGTTGAGACAGTCCCTTGGGAGACAGTCCTGAAGGGCAAAAGAGTCCAGGAGGGCTGGATGCTCTTCAAGAAGGAAATCTTAAAGCCCCAGAAGGAGGCTGTCCTCATGTGTCATAAAATTACAGGGTGGGGAAGATGTCCCATCTGGCTGAACAGGGAGCTTTTGCTGAGAATAAGAAAAAAAAAGGAGGGTTTACCACCTTTGGAAGAAGGGACAGGCAACTCAAAAGGAGTACAGAGCTCTCATTAGGTCATACAGAGAGAAAATTAGGAAGGCAAAAGCCCAGCTGGAGCTCAGCTTGGCCACTGACATAAGGAACAACAAAAAAAGTTTTTATAAATACATCAACAATTAAAGGAGAGCCAGGTAGAATCTCCATCCCCTACTGGATGCAGGAGGGACATTGCAATCAAGGATGAGGAAAAGGCTGAGATATTTAATGCCTTCTTTGCCTTTGCCTTCAATAGTCAGACCAGCTCCCCCCAGGGTGTTCAGCCTCCTGAGCCAGAAGATAAGGACGGAGAACAGAACAACCCCCCCATATTCCAGTAGGAATCTGTAGATTTTTCTTTTCCACTTAAGTTTGCCCAGCAGTTCCTTTTTTAACCATGCTGGTCTCCTAGCTCCCTTACTAGATTTCCTAACCCTTGGGATGCTCTGATCCTGTGCTTGCAAGAAGTGGTCCTTGAATGTTGACCAGCTATCTTGAGCCCCTTTATCTTCTAGCACCCTGTCCCATGGGATTTCCCTTAACAGTTGATTGAGGAGGCCAAAGTTTGCCCTGTGGAAGTCCAGGGTTCTGGTCCTACTGGGTATTCTGTTCCTTCCACACAGGATCCTGAACTCCACCATCTCGTGATCACTGCAGCCAAGGCTGCCACTGACCACCACTGCTTCAACAAGGCCCTCCTTGTTGGTGAGTACAAGATCCAGCAGCGCTCCTCTTCTAGTCGGCTTGTCCACCATTTGCGTTAAGAAGTTATCATCAATGCACTGGAGGAACCTCCTAGACTGTGAAAGGCTGGCTGTGTGAGTCTTCCAGCAGATATCGGGGTAGTTAAAATCTCGCTTCCCCGCCCTATTTCCTAAAAAGCACATAACCATCCATGGCCACATTCCAGTCATGTGACCTGTCCCACCATGTCTCTGTTATTGCTACCAGATCATAACCCTTAGCCCGCACACTGACCTCTAACTCTTCCTGCTCATTCCCCATGCTGCGTGCATTAGCATACAGGCATTTCAGGAAACAAACAGAGCCCACTGGTGGGACTAAATCCTCCTTAGACCACCTGCTTTCAGGCCCTGGTACGTTCCTCTTGTGCTTCTCCCTAATAGACCCAGTTTTCTCCCCTTCCCCCTTCACATTCTATATTAAAATCACCTTTTTCGTATCTTTGTCGGTGATTATTTAAGCAAGCTTTAAGACCTCCCACTGCCCTCCATCACAGCACTCCACAATCACCAACAAATCACCAGCAAATAACCAGAACACCCTTCAACAACTTCATAATAACCTTTGTACAATCCCCAAATGCTTTTTCCCTGCATCCCATAATAAACCGTATCCTTTTGTTAGCAGCCTCCTACTGTCTGCAAGGCTCTCTGGGCTCCCCTCTGGGTTTCACACCCCAGCAAGGTCTCAGTCTTGAGGAGTCACTGACTCGGGTGCCTTGCTTGCCTTCATCAAGTTAAAGGATTTCTCTGTCCACTACTACTCTTTCAGTCCTCCTGGGTCTCTGGGTGCACTGTGATTAGTCCTTAGCAACATAACCTTAAAGTATGAGAGATGAAGCTGATTGTCAGTGATCAGCCTGAAGAGGAGGATTACCAGCAGTAGAAAATGCCTGTAACCCTGCTGTATGAAGAGGTAGCTGTCAAATGCATTGTCAGAAATGTGATGTCAACCCAGGAAAAGTGTGTGATCAAAGACCTTGAGCTATGTATTTTCACAACATAGTCCATCAAGTCAAGCTGTAGTAAAACCATCATTCTCTCCACAACATATTTCTTTAAGGGCAAAAACTGAAAAAATTACTTGCCCTTTTCCAGATCTGTATCTCCCTAATCTTTTGGGATCATCTAACCACACAGATATGGGATAATACCTTCTCATAATAATGACTTTTGATCCAGAATCAGGCTGTTTCCAAAGACATGATAACCTTGACTCTGTCAAAAGTAGAATTCTATAAGATAAATATTTGAATGTAATGGGGTTTTGGGGCACAGTAGCATAAAAAAAAAGAAAAAGAAAAAAGGCTTAATTGTACTTAAAATCAAGATTTAATGAAAAATTTTATTCCTTACAGTTTTTGAAACAAATATGTATTTTAGAAATAGACATGCACAAGGGTAGGACATAAATTTGGTGAGTCCCCATTAAGATAAAAGCTTCCTACACAAGCTTAACGGGGAAATAATTTATGGGAATCTAATAAGCAGATTACAGCAAGCCCTTGATTACAAACAATCCCCTTATACCAAAAAGTCCTAACCCAAACCAATCCCTAACCAAAACCTTTCTGTGTTTTACAAACTGGCTAGAAAATGGAATCTTTGAGATTTGGATTTCCTCTAGGCACACTCCCAATATGTGCGTATGGCATGATGTAGACTTCCAAAAGCAGAGAAAGAAAGTTTTTAAAACAAAAGGTGCAAGCACACTAGATAAAAATTTATGTTCAATATTTAAATGTTTAACTGTTTACAATTCTACTCATCATATTCTTTATCACCTCAAATCTACATACATTACAAAGGTCAAAACCTCTTATTTTACTTATCTAATGTTTGCATTAATTGCAATTTTTAGCTTAAAAGTTTTCTTTCAGACCATGTAACTCCAAAAATAAAAGTAGCAGCTACACCTTTAGGAAGTAGAAATACAGTAAATAAGAATGTGAGAAATAAGAAAATATTGTAGATGGCAAGGTATTTTTTGCAGTCTTCTAGAACAATTGGATGAGTTTTCTGTACCAAACACTGGTATTTCTCTAAGGAATACATTGAGATGAATAAGCAGACTGAATTGCTACATAGATACAGTTTTCACAAAATAAGATATATCTTGAGAATTTAAAGTTCAAAAGACTAACGTAGTTGCAACCACTGGGTTAGGCTTCTAAAATAACAGTACAAGCATAATTTATCACTGTGATTGACCAGATAAATTATAAATTATCTATGAGCATAAAAACAGTACAAAATTGAAAAAAAACAGTTTAATAATTGTAATACCATATTGTGTACTTTTTCTAGTAATTGGAATTTTCATTGTTTTTTAGCTAAATTACTTTGAAATTTTGTTTAAATTCTCTTATACAGTTGAAATGGAATTTACAAAAACCATTCATAAATATAGAAAAAAATATTTTTGTTACCTGTGAAGAACATTCTGTAAAATTCAAGTTAAGCTCAAATTAAACTAAATAAGAGTGAGAGAAAGAGAACTACAATATTCTGATTACAGTAGTGTTAATGTTCTATTCTAACTTCATTGAAATATTTTGTAGCTCTCTCATTCATGTTTTTTCATACAAAATTTCAAGGTCAATATAGCAAATTAAACATTGTGAGAGATTATGATACATGAACTCTCTAATCTTGATATTAAACAACAAAATCAATTAATCCCTGTTATTGCCTGGTACTTATTTCTGTATACAAGTGAAGGGGTAGAGCAGAACAGGACTGGATCAGACAGGAAAGAAAAATCACATTACAAAGATATTGATGTCTAGTTCCATTAAGAGGATTATTTTTTATTCTATTTCCTTGAAATACAAGAACGACTGGTTAGTGACCTTCATCCACAGTGGACAGAGCATGTACATGTTCAAAGAAGAACACACAAAAAACCTGTATAGCCTAAGGGAAAGCAAAGGAATTTTATTAATATCTATATATATTTATTTTTTTTTTTACTGTATTGCAAATGATCTTGGAAATCTATTGAAAATCCCTGTTACATGCACTTGCATCTAAATATTTATTTTCTAAGTTTTTTTCAGGCTTCTAAATTTCCTAATCAACTTAGTTACTCTGGGAATCTCTTTTCATATGGTCCTTCTTCTACTAAATCACTGCATCTGAAAGTATTATCAGCCAGGAAATCACATGCGTTCAACTTTGATTCGATCTTTCAAAATGCATGGCTGAGATAATATTTCCATGGGAAAATCTTAAATTAGTGAGATTTGCCTGATTTTAGAAACTCTGACATTCAAAATAATGAAATTCAGATAAAAATCTGCAGTAACCTCAGTTATTTGGGAACTGAGTTTTTATTAGTGAAGTAAAAATTTAGACAATTTAAAAAATATTTAAAATCTTCTCTTCTGCACTGATATACCTTGTAGAGTTTTAATAAATGTTTGTAATGTGTAAGACAATAAACTCATAAATTTATGAGTCTCATATAACAATATTTTATTGCAAGTGAAGAAAAAATATGACAATTTTTCACAGTGTTAAGAAGTGATGAATTTAAAAATAATAAAATAAAGATTTTGATAATGTCACCACGTTTGACTTATCTTGCATGAAAAGGTCAGAGTCAGAGTATTTTGTAAAATTCAAATGAAGTCTCAAGACATATAGGGCAAAAAATCGGGTAGTTACTTGTTTGTATTGAAAGGTTACTTGTTCACAGACAAAAAAATGTGCCTTTAGCTTTGACATGTCAAGTGCACTATCACAAGAGGTGTTCATATCTCAAGTTGCTATTTTAATCTATATGTTTTGTGTATAGGTTAGAATAGATTAATTTTATTAAGGTGATTAAGAATATATTTTTTTAAAGTTTTATAAATAAACAGTATTTTTTAATGTCTTATATTCAAAAATTTTATGTCTTAAAGGTACTGTGTCTCTTCTTATGTCTAAGAGCTATAAATTAGGTAAGAACTGGAAAATAAGTTAAATGAATTGTTTTTAAATATCTGTAGTTTGAAATGTGGGATATGAACTAGCAATAAAACATTTAAATACTAATTTTATAGGCATAAGTGTCAGATAAAAAGATATTTGCCTTATAAGAGTATAATTAAATTAACTGAAAATAAAAATTTTGGAAATAAAACCTGATGATTTTCTTCTTATTATTAAAAAGATGAATTTATTTATTTTTAAAATGTCCACTAAGGCAATCCTTGTTTTTGTTTTATTTTGCTTTAAAATAATTATTGTTGTTATTTAAGAAATGAACTGCTTTTAGATCTATCTTGAGGATTTATTCCTAAACCCACAAATTGCTAAAATGAGCTAGTATTCTGATATGGAATTAATACAATCTCAAGCAAAAAAAACCCAAAGGAAACAAAATCTTATCTCTTATGACTAAAAGAATAGCAAAGAAATAATAATGTAAAGTATTTGTCATATAATATGCAACAGATAAAATACACTTTTGTGCATTGGATTTGCAAGAACTTTATAACTTTGAAGTCTTAACACGGGGTCATACAAGTATCTTTTTGCACTTAACGCAATAAATGTATTCCACAAAGTGAAGATTTGACAGTATTGCTCTGTCTATTGTACTCTATAATCGACTGCCTGGACTTTCAAGTTCCAAGCAGTGATGTCACAGGAAGAAGTCTGGAGGTGAGCAAGGTTTTTTCAGTCAATAGGGCCAGGATTCAGCTCTGCAGAAACAAAGCTTCCCCTTCATTGTCACAGGTTAGGCCATCTTAGTGTTCCATCTAAGATGCTCCATCTGTTGCTCCAGCAGTGTTTGTGTCTCTCACATGTCTCTCTCTTATGCTATGTCTCTTAGCCCTACAGGAAGATATCATATATCTAAGGTATCCCATATGAGATGAGATACTTCATATGTGGTTAGCTGAATCAAGTGTATGGAATCTAGAGCTATCCAGCCCATTCAAAACACCTGTGCTTGATTAGCTGAGTAGATTTTGATACAATTATAGTTCTAATTGAATTTCTATTAAGAATTACATGACCTTAGGCACTTAGCTCACACATATATTGCTGACACATAATTTAGGTTTCCCAGGGAAGTTGTGGATGCCCTGTCCCTGAATGTGTTCAAGGCCAGATTTGATGGGGCTTTGAGCAACCTGGTCTAGTGGCAGGTGTTCCTGCCCATGCAAGGGGTTGAATGTTGATGATCTTTAAGGTCCCTTCCAACCCAAACCATTTTATGATTAAGTATCAAAAAAGTAATTGAATACCTCCATTCCAATAAATCTGTATGGGATAAGCTCAAAAGGAACTAGACAACAACAAAGGTTATTGATGTAGGGTAATCTAAAGACATCTATGTGATAAGTTTTATTTTTTTTTTTAATCTATAGGGAAGAAAAATCATGTCTGTATCCAAGCTAGAATGAATACTTCACATAGCTTAAGACCAAGATTTAGAGGATTCAAACTTCAAAGGTCTTACTTCAGTCAGCATCACAGAAAAAAAATATTTCCTGATGTTCAGAGGGCGCCTCCTGTGTTTCAGTTTGTGCACCTTGCCTCTGGCTCTGTCACTGGGCATCAATAGGAAGAGCCTGGCTTCCCCCTTTAACCCCCTCCCCCATACAGCAAATTCATACTCATCAATAAGAACCTCCCTCATCAAGCTTCTACTCTCCAGATGGAACAATCCCAGCTCACTGAGCCTCTCCTCCTGTGAAAGATGCTCCAGTCCTTAATCAACTTTGTGGCCCTTATTTCACTGTTTTTCAGTGGACTCATTCTAACAAAATAGTACGATAGGGGTTTTTTACCCATTTCTTCTGTTGTTATAATGGGTCTTCAATTAATCTCCTCTACACTTAGTCCTTTCAGTTTCTTCAATGGTAGGTCATATATTTTGTTATCTGATCTTACTTTGGTCAGTTATTGAGATTGAAATACCAAGGAATAGCTGTCAGTGAACAGTTTCTGAAATCAAGATCAAAATGTTTATATTTTTAAAGCAGTTTTAAAAAGTGCAATAAGGAAGAGATTAAAGTGAAAAAGCATACCAGATGACTAAATAAACACAAAGAAAGAGTTAATCCTGATCTATTTATTTATTTATTTATTTATTTATTAGCTATAGAGAATAATATCACTTTTTTTAAAAGTTTGTTTTGTTTTGTTTTTACATTTCTCAAGACCAGAATGTCCTTCAAATCCCTGGGTACTTGAAGTCTTTCAGGACTTTATTTTTTATACACTGAAAAAGTTGTTGTAAATTTCTCCAATTAAAAAAAATTAAATTTCTGTTGTTAATCTGAATTCACATGAGAAAGTCTGTCTACCACAAAAATAAAGGCTTTTCCTTGCAATATTTCACTACAAAATATTTCATGAAACATGAAGTTAAGAGTGAGTGGGTTTTTTGTTTTGCTTCCTTTTTCCCCTTGATGTGTAATTGTTACTTTAAGTTGCACTACATTTGAAATTTTCATTGTATTTCCACCTACTAATTGGTATAACAGAGTACATCATGTTAAACTTTCCTTTGCATTGAGTTACTCAAAATCAGGTGCAAAGGTATTCAGCATTATATATAATGACATTTTTGTACAGAGAGGACTATAATTCAGAAAATGGTAAAGCCTGGTAAACATAAGTTTCCTTTGGTTTTTCCTCTCCTTTCCGAGTAGGAATATGGTCTCTGTTTTTATTTCTATGCTTTCAGCAATATTTCCGGCAATCCCATGTTGTTTGAAAGTCCTTATAAACTTCATGCAAATATCTACGTGGGCAGTTCTTGAAAGCCAAAGTACTTAACAAAGTGAGCTTTTATCAAAGCATTAAGCTGTTAATAAATGAAGAATGTTTATCCTCAGAAGAGCTTCAAAGAGTGTTTTGATGAAGATGAGCTTTCTTTCCCTCTTGCAGCTGTCCTTGCTTGTGGAGGGGAGCTGGCAGGCCAAATCAGGCTTGCTGCCAAAGAAGAATAAGTAGGAGGAGGTGGGCAAGGTTTCAGTGCAGGTGTTCCTTTAGAACTTGTTTGATTACATCCTAAACTGTATCTGTGAAAGTGAGGCTGCTTTGTTCTTTTATGTATGCCCTGTGTTATTTTTAAACATGATAAAAACCCCAGAAAACATTTGCACTTTTTTAGATCACTAATTAGAAAACAAAAATCAAAGTGAACACAGACATTGACCAGCAATAACCTATAACAGAATCATATTAATTTGCTGTCCTTTCAATCATGCTGCTGAGGTCATTCTTTTCTATAATTCATAAATAACACTGAATGAGGAGATTAATTCATGACCATAACTAAATAAAGATGGATAGACAGACATTATGTTTAAAAAAATAAGCTTAATAAGCTTAATAGTTATATATTGGTAGAAGGACCTTTTTCAACACTTGGGTGTTTCCACCTTCAAATGGAAGTGGAATATCTATACTGCTTACAGTGTCTGCTCTTTCAGATTTTGTTATGAGCATAGCTTCTGAATTGAAAGACAACCTTTCCTCCCTCTGCTTTTTTGTTTGTTTGTTTGGTTGTTTTTTTGTTTGTTTGCTTTGTGTTTTTTTTTTTGCAGGGTGGTGGGGGTAGAGGTATTATTATTTTCTTTGCTTTCCTGGTGATTAATGTTTCTGCACTTTGCTCTCCCTACTGTATATGTCTATTTCAATCTGTCTGAAATTCCAAAGCAAGTGCTTGGAAAAAAATCTTTCAGGCTTGAATACTGATCATTCCCTTCATTATTCAACAGATTTGATAGACAAAAGACAAAGACAGCATGGTCTGCATACACCAGACTTCAGGACTTAAATCTATAAGAAATCAATTTCTAATAAAGCTTCCTTGATTAATTAACCAGATAATCCAGATATTCATATAAAATAATGTTTTAATACTACATATTTCATATCTGAATGTTTAGAAATACTGAACATCATCACAAAAAGTGCAAAATATAAGTACTGAAAGGATTACAACCATTTCCGTATGCATCTAGAGGTGAAATTTTCTAGCTCTGTCTTCTTATTGCAGTGCCAGACCAGTCAAAGGAAACAGAAACTGGTCATGCCCCTTTAGCTGCATATTGCTCTGCTATGATGAGATACTTGGGAGGTATAAAACAGGTATTGGCCTCCCATCTAGCTTTTTTTCATCTGAACAGTGGCAGACAAAACATATTGGTAACACAGAAAAGGGATGCTACTTGAAAGTAACTTGTTTTTCAGTTAACTGCAAAATCGTAAAGCTAAGGACAAAATCATGCAGGATGACACACGTCTTTTCTTTTCTTAAAAAAATCTTTTGTCCAACATGGCTCATTCCACTCTTTCTGGCAGTAATATTGAACTTAGAATACTTGGAATAAAACTAAAGGGCATGAAAAATTAGATCCACAAAGCTGAAAGTAAAAGCTCTCATCTTTCATGCAGTGGATGGACACAAAGGGAACAAGTTCAGCGTCTAACTTCACATCAAGAGACTTAATACTGCATTTTCTAGTGCAGAAAGTATAAGGTATAAGAGTATATCCTAACTTTAGGCTGTTTGGAAGTAAGGTTTTTGCTCTGCTACTTTGTATAGATGACCAAGCATTCTTTAAGTAGGTACTGAAAGACAGATGTCACAACCCTAGGGCAGTACCCTGACAATTAAGGCTCTAATTACATATTTTGGAAGTTATGTGCATGTTAGAATGCCTTGTAAATTTCTCCACATTTTATAGACACCAGAGGACAAAAGAGCCCTCTTACTATACCTCGTATGACCTATGCATTACGCTAAAGAACAGTTCCCTTTTTTAATGAGCACTGAAGTACTCCAAAATAGACAAAGTTGTCATGACAGAAGAGACTGAAAGAGTTCTTCCTTAAAATATTGTATGTTCTCCTAAAAATGACAAGCAATGGGACCAATGCATCTTTCATTATCGGAAAATGTCAATAGCAATGATTCAATAAATTCAGCTTATTTCAGTCATGCCTCTGACTACTTGTAAAGGTCTTCTTTTCCCCTTGCCTTCACTATAATCAGGCAATCCTTTTAAATCCCTTTCTTCACACAACTTTCCATTCATGCTGAGTTTTTTTTCCACTTTCCTTTTTGGGGCAGGCTTACTTTTTTAATCTTTTATTGCAAAAACAATTCATCATTAGGTTATAACAGTAAAAAACCAGAGTGAATCTATTGTCTCTTAACAGATACAACCAAAGCCAGTAAAGGTACTTTGGTGATATTTCTATACCATTCTTTTGTGGTTTTACTGGAAAATGTGATCTATAAATTATTATGTGAAAAAGATGGCTCCCTTTAAAAGGTACTGATGGCTTCTCTAGCTCTTGGATTAAAAAGAGAATAATGAAAATAAATAGAAGGGTATTGCCTTTCTCAGCAGAACAATTAAGTACAGGAGCCTAAAAAATTTTCCTCTGATATTTGCTTATTTGTCAGAAAGGATATAGTTCAAATATTTTTGTTACATGCTACGTCTTTTGCATCTATCACCTTCAGTAATAGAGCTAAACAGGTTGATACTCTTTTTGGAAGCTGACAAAAAGCACCAGAACAACATTGTGTGTTGCCATGGTCATAGGTTATTACTGTTTCAGAGAACAAAATTAAAGTACAGAAGGATCTT
The DNA here is from genome assembly GCA_020745705.1 of Hemiprocne comata. Lineage (NCBI taxonomy): Eukaryota > Metazoa > Chordata > Aves > Apodiformes > Apodidae > Hemiprocne > Hemiprocne comata. Next base: position 92,189,351 of record CM036586.1, on the reverse strand, counting down.
CGATGCAGCAAACAACTTAAACTGGCCACAAATTGAAACTAGACAATTTCAGATAGGAACTGAACACAAATTACTTAACAAGGAAGGAAATTGTTAGACAAGCCTGTTATTCTCTAGCAGTGAATACTGTAGTATATTAAAATTTTAAATTACAACCTGATACAGAAGTTAGAGGCATTCTCTTTCTGTAATTAGAATTGTATGAATAATGGCACTTTCAGTGAGATGAAAATCGACCTGATCTGAAAATTTTCCATTTAGTTGCTTAAAATGAAAGATAAAACAAGTGTTTTTTCCATTGATTTGTTTGGGTTTTTGTTTTGTTCTATTTTTCAGTAAAAGCAAAGGAAAAGGTAAAAGAAATGGCTAGATTTAACTACTTGTCATAGATTTGACAAAGAACACCTGTTCCCTTTTTATGCCAGAAGTCCAAGAATTATAACCATTGTCTTGAAATTAGAAGACCTAATCAGGTGGGAAGTGGCTCTGAAACAGGGTCTTCTCTGTCAGAGCGGTACTGTTGATTATTCTGAGGTGGGCTTCACATTGTTAGATTTTCTTGGCTAGAAGATAGAAAAATTTCACTTGAAATATGGTAAGGGAAAATTTAATGCCAGCCCATACAGAGTTCAAGAGCCTCTGTTATGTTTTGTTCTCTTAATGAAACAAAACATGAATCTGTGGGAAAAGATAGGATGGAAAAAACCCTTTCATTATTGTTTAAATTTACTTCAAAGGCTAGGCCAAAATGCAGTGAAATGAGGGAAAAGAGTTGATAGTATATTAGTCCTATGGCTCACCAGCAGATTGGCAGACAGAAGAGAGAGAACTGGGGAACAGAGGAGAGACCTCTGTTCAGACCCCTTAAAATCCATGGGCTTGCTTATATTTTAGGAGCACCAGGAAGAGAGAAGTACATTAAAAAACCCTAGTTATCCAAGAATGCATATAATTCCCAAGTTTCCTCTCACTTGGGAGATGTAGAAAAATGCCATTTCTATTTTATGGACTGTTTGGAATGTGCGATGTAATATTTACCATTCTTTGTTTTAGCCTCACAGCAGCCTTTTAAAGGAGACAAAAGAGTAACAGGTCAGTTACAGTTTCCTGTTTTCCTACTTTGACTCTCAACCTTAAACGTGGCCAGTTTAAGAGCCCAAGTTTATAGGTAGCTTTTTAGGAAATCCTTGAGCATGAAAGTAACACATATTACTCTTTGGGAAAGTAAGCAGGAGGTGAGAAGGGTTCAGAAACAAGGAAGCAGAATGGCAATAATAATGGGATGCTAGATTGCTGCTTTAATGATAGGTGTTATCTAAAACTTTAAATTCAGATGTTATATGTTGAACATGAATATGTCATCTTTTATACCTAGATTTTTTGACAGAATAGTTATCTAGGTATTTTTTTTAAAAGTGTAGTGAATAAAGACAGGAAACTTAAAAATATATAATTCCAATTCCACGCTCTATAATCACAACAGAAGCACTAAGTTTTTATCTCCTCATCTCAGCTCTCCCTATGCCTGTGAATACACAGTTGTTTAAGGTCTTAAAAAAATTACATATAGATAAAATGAAAAAAAAAAAAAAAAGTACACCCAGTAGTACCCTGAGGAAGATGATATTACCTCCTCTGCTCTATCTCCTGTAACCTGACTGTCAGCTAGCTGTGTCCATTTTGGTTTTGAGAGCACCACAGTACAGTGGATGGTTTTGCAGTGTCCGGAGCAGTGCAGTGCAGAGATAGCTGTAAGGCATCCATGTACTGAAACAGAGTGCTGTACTTACAGGAAGTTCACAAGGATTTATATCCATGAAATGTCTCTAGATCTTTGGTTTTTTACTTATATGCTGAACAACTGACATCACACTGTAAATACTAAAATTTTACAAAATGCAGTCCTAGCTGATCTGAATTACAGCTAACAAACCAATTTAAAAAACCCCACAAGGTTCTAAAACAAGATTATGCTTTGTGGGCTGATATTCACTGTTCCCATAATTTCCTTGTCCATTGCATAATTTTCAATTTCCAGTATAAAATCTTGGAATACAGCAGAAGAGTGTGTAGGATCTACAGAAGGTGTACACATTGTAGAAAATGCATTGCTACAGTTTAAATTTTTAGTTCAAACTATGTTATTTGTATAGCCATCTACAAAGATAACGATTGCCATAGAAAGAAGCTGCATAGTTGGATGATTAGTGGACAGTAGTAAAATTCTGTTAATCTTGACATAATGAGCAGGATAAACCTCTAAGTTCACTGAGTAAAATTTTCTCTGCATTCCCTCTCTCTGTGCAGAGGCAGTGCGTAAGAGCTGGGAATCACTTAGTGCCATTGAAACCCTAATTTAACAGTTCAGATAGCATCTCAGTAGTACTGGGAAGTAGGATGACTTACTTAATACAGGTAAATAAGATAAAAACATGCTGGGTTTTTTTATTATTAAGTGGAAAGAGGTAACAGAAATCCAAAACATTCCAAAAAAGATTCAGTAATTCTGGTGTATTATCAATGAAGCTCTTCTTTCACTGTATACAGTAAAGCAGGGCAACAGCTAAGCTTCAGTTAGCAGAAGTGATCTACTATAATATAATAATAGATTTACTTTTTCATCTCTAAACCATGAGAAGAATTATACACAATCCATTCTTAATGCATTTGTTCAATAAGCTTATTTTTCTTGTTTGCTAACAATTGATGGACAGATTAGGTTTTTTTATGTATATCAACTAAAAATAAGCAACTTTATTTTGCTATTAATATATGCTCCTGATTGTTTCCATATCTGAGGCAATTAAACTGATGACAACAATACTCTCAATCCCCTCCCTCTTCCACCCAGATAGGGAAAGGAGAGAGAGAATAAGGAGAGAGACTTTACAGTTTAAAAACTAGACAGATTTAATTAAATACGAATGATAAAAGAAAATATTTGCAAATGTATAAGGTATGTGCAAGAATGTGCAACACCCCTATCACTTCCCCCCACCCCCAGTAACTCCCATGGTACTCTCCTTAGCTGTAAGCAGTTCCAAAAAGCCGCAGAGAATAGGAGCTGAGGGTACAGTTATGAGGGTCAGGAATGCATGGGCCTAGGGATCAACCGTGATGGATAGATGGAGTCTTCCCCAGATGCTGGACATGAACAGAAGCAAAGGAAGAGGAAGAAGGAAGTAACTAGTTGACTTCCGTGATCCCTGAATTTATACCAAGAGCTGCGTAGATATATGTAATGAAATACTTTGGTTCGCTAATTTTGAAGTCTGTCTGGTCCTCTCCTCCCTACAGGAAGGTTGTAGATATGAGTCTTCTGCTCCTTTAGTACCTGAAACAGTAGATTCAACAAGGAGAGCAAAGTGTCCTTGTTCTCTCAGCAATAACTATAAACATGGAGCATTATCAGTCCATTAGCTGGAAAATTTGCTGTGCTACTTAAAAGAGAGATCACTGAAGAAAAAAAGAAATCAGTAAAAAGAAAATTGGCTTCATCCTGGCTCAAACCAGGACAGAAATATTCAGAAGAGTAAACATGAGAAAACTCATGGGTTGAGATACAGACAGTTTAATAGGTAAAGCAAAAGCCACACACTCAAGCAAAGCAAAAGAAGGAATTCCTCCACTACTTCCTATTGGCAGGCAGCTCTTCAGCTATCTCCAGGAATGCAGGGCACATGTAACAGTGACTTGGGAAGACAAACACCGTCACTCTGAATGTCCCACCCTTCCTTCTTCTTCATCCAGCTTTATATACTGAGCACAATGCAGGTGATATAGAATATTCCTTTGGTCAGTGTGAGTCACCTGTCCTGGCTATGGCCCCTCCCAACTTCTTGTGCACCTGCACACTAGCAAAGAATGGAAAGCTGTAAAGTTCTTAATTTCTTAGAAACAACTCAAAACATATGTATATTATCAACTTTCTTCTCATACCAAATCTCATACTAAATCTAAACCACAATGCTATTCTAGCTATTAATACGAAAATTTGCTGTGTCCCAGCCGAAACCGGGACATATGCTTAGTTTCTGAATGACCTGAATACATGTTCTGGCTAGGTCCCCTTATTTGTAATTTTAATTGGCTCCCTTGAATTTTTCACACCTTAAAGTTTTAATGAAAAAATGCATTGAAATATGTATTTGGTTTGACCTCTCTAGGACAGCTGTGTTAGTGTCTAGGGTGATATCCCTCACTCCTGACTTGGAAAATAATGTGATGGTCAGAACTGATGGTTTATTTTCTGATGGATTTCTGTTTTGCCCGCATGTTTTATACAGGTGAACACAGATAACTAAGGAGCTTTTTGTGTAGAAAGAAAGCTGGGAGGCTCCACCTTATTTCACCCAGCTTCTCAGAGTCATCATCTGAGCTCTCTGATACAGAGTGTTGGATACTGGCTTCAGATGGTTCAGGGATATGCTGAGAGACAGTTTTGCATTGTTCACTGCCTTCCCTGTCCTCTGGCAGTTGATCTGGGGACCAGATTTTTGCTTACAGCTTTATGTAGATGAAGAGGGCAAAATGTTTTATCCCAGACAATGTTTGTTCTTGATTCTTGCTGAAAGTAAAGCGTATGCCCTTTGATGCAACACTTCTCCCACGATTCAGAGACCCCCAGAAATGTGTTCATGCAGACTTTTTCTCCTCCTCTCTTCTCCTGACATGGAAACAACATGTCAAAGGAAAGTATTTCCTTCCAGTCTGTATTGTGTCTCTGAGAACAGGTACTGCTTAGGTCAGTCAGCATCTCTAAGTGTCAGCTTAGAAGCAGTGAGTAGTCCAGAAGATGATCTTAGGAACATACAGAGAAAATCAGTGGGCCCTGGAAGATGGAGTGGGAGGAACCCAGCTCTTCCTACTGATATTCAGAGGGATGGAGCCAGTGAGGGCAAGTTGTTCAGGAAGCACATATCTGGCATAGCAGAAAAAGGTGAATTACTGTTAGCAATGGGAAAGAATTCTAGCCTAGAAGTTTCATCTTTCGTTTAGTCATATCATTTTTGTTGTGAAGTGATAGTGAACAACAGAGGCTATTGAATAATTCACAAGTGGATATCCTTGAGGTCTGTGGACAAGGCAGTTCAGAATAGTTGAACTGATCTTGTAACCCAAAGCTATGACCTGACAGTGCGGCACATATGAGACAATATTTAAGCAGAAAAATTGAGGAGGAGGTGTGTATCTTTTATTGCACTCAGATATATAGAGAAAACAAGTACAGGCTGATTGTGTGCAACACATTATTTTGACAAATGCTGATGCATGAATAGTTGGGCAAGCAGGCTAGATTTGGTTGCCTTCAAGTAGTCTCCAGTGCCACTTTGCCACTTGAATATCCAGAGTGCCCATATGGAATGGGAAGAGAAGACATAGCACTCATGGGAGAACCAGGTCCTTCTGAAATGAAAGTGGATGCCTGTGTGTAAAGTAACAGACTCCTGCCTTGTATTCTGAAGTAAAAACTATCCACAAACCAAAACAGAAGTCAAATCCCTTCCTTATATTAATTTGGAATTAGGTTTACCTGTGATGATGACTTAAGGACTGCTTTCTGTTGTTTGTTGTTTGTTTTTTTTGTTGGGGGGGGGTTGTTTCTTTCCTTCTGTAAATTGCTTCCAGAAACCCAAACAGAAAGACATTTCCAGTGCTGAACTATGAATGGTTGTTCAGGCTATGTCTAGGTTCACAGTCACCCAAGCCCCTTTCCGTGGCAGGTGAAAGGGCAACCTACACATCATTTGAGCTAATCTCTTCCTTTCAGGGAACAGGGAGGCCTATCTAAATTGCCTAGGATGACTAACCTCTGGTATGTGCTTTCTCCCTGCACTCACGCTGCATTGTGTGGGAGAGAGCTGCTGAGCTCAGACAGAGAGACAGCAAGCTTTGTGACAAATAAGCAGCAGGGCTAATTGGTTGCCAGTGCCTGAGGCTGTGCCCCAGGCTCCCTCAGTGTGCAAGCACATAGTCTCGAAGTAAAATACTGCAGTATTAGTTCTTGTTTTCTCTACTCCTACTTGTGTTGGTTTTACTTATGAAGTGTTCTGTCCTAGAATCTACTCTGGAGTTAAAATAGATTTGTGGGGTTATCCATGCACCTGCCCTTTTTTGTGCTTTCAGAGAGGAGCTTAACTTCTGATACTGTTTTTACTCATCTAAATTCAGCAGCCTACAGAATGCAGGCTAAAGTTAGGTCACTTTCTTACATGTCAAAACATGAAATTTGTGACAAAATAAATAAACCAACCTTACCTTCCCAGCAGGATTTTTCCATGTTTGAACAAAATAAAAACCAAAAAGAGCAAACTGTCTAATTCAGCACTGACTCTACATTTCTGTTAAATTCTTGTCCACAGTTGCCACTGGTGTTCCTGTTGCAGCAGGGGGGTTGGAGTTGATGATCTTCAGAGGTCCCTTCCAATCCCTACGATTGTATGATTCTATGATTCTATAATTCTGTGATTCTATGATTCTAAGATTCTATGATTCTATGATTCTAATTTTGTTTAGAACTGTTGATCCCCATGCTGAGTTTAATAGAAAATTCCAGATTCTTGTGGAACTTAAAAACCCCATTGTTTTTCAAAATTAAAATACAGGAGACCATTTGTGAGGGTTTTACCCCTCACTAAGGGAAAAATTGTCTCCCATAAAGAACTATTCACCTGGTAAAGGAGACAGGACTGCACCAGGACAAGCCTGGGCAAGTCCAGGACAAGCCTGGGCAAGCCTTAGACCAAGGCTGCTGCTAAGCCCTGGATGGAACTCTTGCAGCTGGCTGGATAGCTATCTGATTGGCTGAAACTATATGCAAATGAACGGATTCAAAAGATGCACCAAATCAGAAGGCTCCTAGGGGCTATAAAGAGACCGCTCGCGGGAGCTATCACTCTCTCTTTTCGTCGTTGGACCTCCCTGCTGCCTCGCTGCCCTGCTGCCTCGCTGCCGCACCCGCCTATCTGCACCCGTCTGTGCCGAGGAGGAGAGGTAAAAGAGCCACGGATCTCGGCTACGGAGGCTAGGTCTCCACCCGAGAATCCAAAAAGGGGAAGCCTAAAGAACTATAAAGCTACTACTCGAGAGCCGGGCTTAAAGCAGGAGCGGTAAGCTCAGTATCTGCTAGCCCCACTGCCTCGAGAGCACCTGAAAGGACAATGAATCTCCCCCAAAGGCGCTCTCTCTCTCTCCCTCCTCCCGTCGGGGAAGACGCCCGCAGCCTGCCGTCTGCCGCGAGCCGCTTTGCTATAGCGCAGCCCGCAGTCTTAAAGCCGCCGCTACAGCTGCCGTGAAGCGTGAAGCCTGCAGCCTGCCGCCGCACCCAGAGCCGATGCTGCCTTTGCTGTAAAGCCACAGACCGCCACGTGGAAGCCGCCATCTTAAAGTTACAGACCGCCTTGTGCAGCTTGTCGAGACTGTAAGATTTAATAATATTTCTTTTTTCTGTCATTAATCGTAATCATTCCCTGGGGTAAACCCACAAACGGCCCTCACTTCCACGCACAACGTCGACCCTATTGAGAGGGAAACCGCGTCGCGCTATACCAGCCCCCTCTATCATAAGTTTTCTTTCTTCAATCTAAACTCCCACACACATACTCATACACACCCCTTGCATCCCACCTTCTAAATTTACCTCCTACACATTTGTAACTCCATTCAAACAGTTAAAATATATAAAATATAACTCTGTGTCTGGTCTTCATTGCGTGTGGACGTGTGTGCTCTCCTATTTAGGGCTTCTGATATATCATACATTGGCGTCATCGCCATCCCCAAAATCAGGGGCGAATCCTAAATATATAAGGGCTAACCGCTCGAGTCCATCCGAGTCCAAGTCACCGCTTGGACCGGGACACCATTAAAGACTCCCAGTGTTTGCGCGCGTGCACACCCCCCCCCCCCTTTATTCTCTTATTGTATCATTATTAATACCTGGTCATATTAAGTAAATTAAAAAACAAAAAATTGAAACTGGTTATTTAAATAGCATGCTGTGTTTTTTGAACTTACTCATGAGAAATCTTAGAGGTTTTTACTTATGGCTCATAGTTTCTATTAATTTTATAATCCTTAATTTGTTGTATTTAAATTTCCTTTAATTTCTAATTAAATCCTATCTAAGCATTTCATGATTTTTCACTTTTTAAAACTTGTGGGTCATAACTCAAAACAGAGATGAGTAAGAGAGCAACGAAAAGCCAAAATTTGTCATGAGTATTTCCAGCCCAAGCAGCCCTATCTCCCTCCTCAGTACAACCTTAACTTCATTCCTTTTCAAAAGGCCAGTAAACATCCAGTCACAGAATCTCTTTGCAAAGGAAGTTTGAAAAGTGTGCCTACTTTTTTTTTTTTTTCACTAGTGATATCACCTCATCTTATAAAAGATACCAGTTCTCATCACAGCTGTTGTTGTCAGTTATCAGTCTGTGCATTTACAAGTAAGACTGTATGTCTGATTTAAGAGTTCAGGTTCTTTAGAATCAATGAAATCCTTATTTCTATGGTGAGGCAGACTCTTCTCTCCAATGAGTCTTCAAGGGTGAATGCTGCTGTCCATCCCCACCTACTTAAATGTATCCTCCATGCTTACTGGCACTAGGAACTCCATACCCGACTAATGTAAAATTTACCTTAGATATGCAGGGACACCACTACTCATATGCAGAAAATCACACTGGAAACCTGATTGTCACTAACATATCGATTGATCAGCCCAGTATTGTCCTCCCAGGAACTCCTCAGAACCAGACAGAGCATACACAATGCAAATTTCTGCTGGCTGTAATTTTTTGGGGAGGTTCTAAGTCCTTTTCTACTTTTCAGGTGAGGATCTATGCAAGGGAACTGGAAGTAGCATACTTGATAACAGAGCCATCTACCTCTCCCAAGGAAAGGAATTCCCTGGGACAAAATTATTATTATTTTGTCAGGCTTCAAACATGTCTCTTCAGTATTTCTGTGCTGGATATTAAAGGGTCAAATCTGGATGTTGCAGTACCCAAATATCTTTAAGAATTTAGTTCTAAGTACTTGTTTGAGGCCACACAATACATTTCTTACAGGGTATGACTTCCAGTATCTCTCCTTCTTTTCCTATGTCCTACACACTGTAGACCATCTCTATTGCTATCCTACACACAGAAATAGTGACATGTAAGCAAGAAAATGGATTACAGGGTTAAACTGGCCACCAAAAAAATACATTCAACTTGAGCTATATCAATACATGGACTTGGTATGTTTTCTACTTTGTTTTGTAATTAATATTCCTTATTCCAAACAATGCTTTCTGCATTTTAGGTGGTTTATCACCCAAGTGAGAGTGTCTTGCAGTATCTAGGTGTAGTTCTAAATGGTTACATGCGTGTTTGATTAGGATTTTTCGACATGCAAAGCTTCCCTTGAAAAGCAATTGGATCAAAAGCAAAAATTAAACCAGAGCCCTGCAGAGTAGTGGATATGTTCTGGCTTCCTTCTAAACAAAAAGATTGGGAATTTCATACTGAATTTTTTTGACCTTTTAAGATCCAGCCCATTGCTACTTCTGATTAGTGATGTAGCAATTTCAAAACAACTCACATACAGACTTTGACCTCAATTATGTGAAATTTACAGGTGCACCATTGTGCTATGGTCTCGCATCAGCAGAGTGTGTTTCCACTTACCTCTGAAAGAGCAGCTAAATGTCACAGTCTGGTTTAAAATAGATTTCCTGACAGATTAGTCAATTATTTCCACTTTCAAGATAGAGTACATTCATACAAAGTTTAAGTAACAAATCCATCTCAATCAGCCACTGTCCTAATATTTTGCAGGGAAGATTAAATGCAAAAGTATTAGTTACATTTGATTCAAAATTTCAGATAGCATGTGCATAGCACGATCTCAATGTGCCATTTCCAGCAGAAATCATTAACACTTTTTTCTTCAAGCCTCCTGCTCTCAATATTATTGAATGTCTTCATCTACATTCAGGTTGAAGCTTCTAAACAATCAATTACAATTTAATTTTTTATTTTTCATTTTTTTGCTGAAATCCCTATTGTTAGAAGTTTGAGGTTTTACTTTCTCATCTTGATAGCTCAGCTTTTTTTAACAACATTTTCTGAATCAAATGAGCTCCAGCATGCCTGTGTATTTTTGTTTGTCGCTTAGACTGTCTTATAATGCTGTATCACTTAATCAGTGAAGATGTAGAAACAGAATAATCAAACTCAGACTCTTATACAATGTATATGTATGCTAAAATAAGTTTTTCTACAAATGCCTAAAACTCTGGGCTAACTGTCCTTCAAAACTACTGCCATTTTCTTAATAAGGTGTCTCAGGACACACATCCTGATGTAACTGCAGGTATGTAATTTTGATACTCCAGCACATCTATATATTATATATCTTTACAAGAAGTTTTGGGAAGGGAAGGCAATTGATACTGAGCTTGAATAGAAAAAGGAAAATAGTTTTATTTAGAAGCATTTTCTCACTGTCAGGATTGTTCTTTTACCATTTAATAACTGGTGGAGGGAAAGCAACATGAAATCCTTTTTTTGTTTTCTTTTTCCCACTGATTCCTCTTACCTGAAGAAACATATCGCTTCATTTCTCTGAGCACAATCAAGGGCTACTTGTAAGATGCTTGTATCATCAGCCGTGCTTCTCAGATTTTCACAAGCTGAGTTCTAAAGATAGACTGCCCAAAACACACACACACACAAACTCAGACATTCCTTTTTTAGAATAAAAAATATTAATTTGGTAATGAATTATGATCATATAAGAACATAAGCTATCAAGAAAACACATTTTTTTAACATGCGCACAGGCTGTGTATTTAAAAAGAATTAAAAGGATGCATAGCAATCTTACAGGCCTGGTTTCTATGAGCTGTGATCTTTAATGTTTATCTATTTTATATTTTATTTTACTGAGACTTCCTACACAGTCATTGATTTGGAAAATCAGTCCATATACAGTACATCTTCATGGACATAGGTTGCTGATGTTGGAGTGTGATTTGGTTGCACTAGATTTTGCACGGTGGATGTTTAACTGTATGAATAAAAAATAAACACTCTCACAGAGTGGTGAAGAAAAGTTGCCTTTCCCACTACAACAATATTTAGGGACCAATGTTTATTTACAAAGCAAAACTTTTTTTTTATTAAATGAAAGTAAATTTGTATCAGAACAGTATTAATAGTGGTATTGAACTTATATGGTCTGATAAAGAAATGTGTTACAATCTGAACAGCCAACTTACTCTAGTTTGGGTTGGGTTTTTTGTTTGTTTTAAGTTAATATACTAAACTGTGAAATGTTTTAATCAGAAAAGGCTTGTTTCAAGAAATAATAGAATTTTCCTTCTTAATGTCAGTGAGTTTTGAATCAAGACAATATACGGCAACATCAAATATTGAACTATGTGTATTTTTTAATCTATTCTTTTCTTACAGAGATGTCAAAAGGAATAACAATACATTGTTGTCTGCAGTACATGAGGTAGAGGATTTTTTGTTTTTTTGGAAATGTAAGTTTGATTCTAAGCAGACGTTGAATATAATATATATTTAAACCTAAGACTACCACACCATATGTTTCAGGGTTAAGTCCTAACTCAAGCACAAGATCCATTAGGTAGAACTAATGGAAAGGTTATTACACATTTCTTTCACGTGCTGGTATGTTCTTGGAGTGACTCACAGTAGAGAACTTCAGTGTCATAGGGTAGTAGCAACACTGTATATTCCTACCAATTTCTACTGCATTTGAGAAACATGAGAAAAAAGCATTAGGCAAACCCTAATCTAAGTCTGTGCTGGGCACCTGCAGCTCTGATTTAAAATACCACACATTGCTGTTCTATGCACCTGCTGCTGTCATGGCCATCTGTGATCAAGCACCAGATGGGATCCACACCGATTGCTGGGTTGGAAAAATGAAGTTCATAAATTATGAAGATCTTGAAGATTAGAATCTTGAAATGACAATCTTCTATTTATTAGTGGCTGGGGAACAAGACATACCTATCTTATACAGATATGCATGAAGAGATATTACGAGAAATAGAATATGGCAGTTGGTCATATGGGGTTATAAGGCCACTTCTGCTCACTGTAGTTTGATTACAAGTAGCAAAAAGGTGGCACATTGTGCCTGAACTTTTGCATGAATTTTTAAATGTTTCTTTGTAAAGTGCTTTGCCATTTGAGTCTGCTAGCTTAACTTGGCATGGCTGGTGGCTATCTTGTCATATTGCATTACTCCCAAATAAAAGACAGTTCAAGAAGATGTAGGAAATGGAACGGGAGATAGAGCTCAGTTAAAATACAAAACAATTATTATAATCTCTTATATAGTATTTTAATGATTTTCTGGCAAATGCTTGAAGTTGAAAATATACTACTTTTTTCTTCTTTTTTGTTTTGATAATATAGTTCTGGTGAGGTACAGATAAAGTAAGGCCAATGAGGCTGATATCCTAGTGGGAGTCTGCTACAGACCACCAGACCAGGATAAAGAGACTGACTGAGGGGATGTCTCGCGTTTGCTAGCCCTTCTTATTGTGGGGGACTTCAACTTACCAGATGTCTTCTGGAAGTACAACACAGCAGAAAGGGGCCAATCCAGGAGGTTTCTGGAATGTGGAGAAGATAACTTCCTGCTACAGCTGGTAGGTGAGCCTACCAGGGGTAGTGCCATGCTAGACTTACTGTTCACAAAGAGGGAAGGGTTGGTGGAAGATACAGTGGTTGGAGGTCGTCTTGGGCACAGCAACCATGATATGACAGAATTTTCAATTTGTGGTGAAGTTAGGAGGGTCGTCAGCAAAACCTCTACCTTGGACTTCCAGAGGGCTGACTTTGGCCTCTTCAGGACGCTGGTTGGGAGAGTCCCTTGGGAAGCAGCCCTCAAAAACAAAGGAACCCAGGAAGGCTGGGCTTACTTTAAGAATGAAATTATGAAGGTGCAGGAGCAGGCTGTCCCTGTGTGCCGAAAGAGGAGCCAGCAGGGAAGAAGACCAGCCTGGTTGAGCAGGGAACTATTGCAAAAACTCAGGAATATAAAAATAGTGTATCAACTTTGGAAAAAAGGGCAGGTGAATCAGGAAGTATTTAGGGATATTGTAAGGTCATGTAGGAAGAGAATCAGAGATGTAAAAGCCCAGCTAGAACTTAAACTAGCCATCTCTGTAAAGGATAATAAAAAATGCTTTTTAAAATACATTAATAACAAAAGGAGGGTCAGGGAAAATCTTCATTCCTTATTGGATGAGGGGGGGAACTTAGTAACAGAGGACAAGGAAAAAGCTGAGGTGCTTAACAACTTCTTTGCCTCAGTGTTTAACAAAAAGACTAGCTACCCTCAGGACAACTGGGCTCCTGAGTTGGTAGACAGGGATGGGGAGCATAATCCCTCTCCTGTAATCCAGGAGGAAGTAGTTAGGGACCTGCTGTGCCACTTAGATCCCAAGAAGTCTATGGGTCCAGATGGGATTCATCCTGGGGTGCTGAGGGAGCTGGCAGAAGAACTGGCTAAGCCACTCTCCATCATTTATCACCATTCCTGGCTCACTGGGGGGGGTCCCAGATGCCTGGAGGTTGGCCAATGTGACGCCCATCCACAAGAAGGGCCGGAAGGAGGATCTGGGGAACTATAGGCCTGTCAGCCTGACCTCAGTGCCTGGCAAGGTTATGGAACAGATCATCCTGAGTGGCATCAAGCGGCATGTGGAAGACAACCAGGAGATCAGGTCCAGCCAACATGGGTTTAGGAAAGGAAGGTCTTGCCTGACTAATCTCATCTCCTTCTATGACTGGGTGACCCGCCTAGTGGATGAGGGGAAGGCTGTGGATGTGGTCTACCTGGACTTCATCAAGGCTTTTGACACAGTCTCCCACAGCATCTTCCTGGAGAAGCTAGCAATCCATGGCTTTGACAGGTGCACCCTTTGCTGGGTCAAAAACTGGTTGGATGACCAGGCCCAGAGAGTGATGGTGAATGGAGCTGCATCCAGCTGACTTCCGGTGACCAGTGGTGTCCCCCAGGGATCAGTACTGGGCCCAGTCCTATTCAATATCTTTATTGACGACCTGGATGTGGGGATTGAGTCCACACTCAGTAAATTCGCAGATGACACCAAGCTGGAGGGAGTGTTGATCTGCCAGAGGATAGGAAGAAACTGCAGGAGGACCTGGACAGACTGGATCGATGGGCTGAGGCCAACGGCATGAAATTCAACAAGACCAAGTGCAGGGTCCTGCACTTTGGCCACAATAACCCCAGGCAGCGCTATTGGCTGGGGGAAGAGTGGCTGGAGAGCAACACGGCAGAGAGGGACCTGGGAGTGCTGGTGGACAGCCGGTTGAACATGAGCCAGCAGTGTGCTCAGGTGGCCCGGAAGGCCAGTGGCATCCTGGCTTGTATCAGGAATATTATGGCCAGCAGGAGTAGGGATGTAATTCTCCCCTTGTACACAGCACTGGTGAGGCATCGGCTTGAGTACTGTGTGCAGTTCTGGGCCCCTCACTTCAAGAAGGACGTTGAGGTTCTGGAGCAGGTCCAGAGGACAGCAACAAGGCTGGTGAAAGGACTAGAGGGAAAGTCTTATAGGGAGAGGTTGAGGGTGCTGGGGTTGTTTAGCCTGGAGGAGACTCAGGGGGGACCTTATCACTCTCTTCAACTACCTGAAGGGAGGTTGTAGTCAGGTGGGGGCTGGGCTCTTTTTCCAGGCAACCAGTGACAGGACAAGAGGGCACAGCCTGAAGCTGCTCCAAGGGAGGTTTAGGTTGGATATTAGGAAGCACTTCCTCACGGAGAGGGTGATTAGATGTTGGAATAGACTTTCCAGGAAATGGTGGAGGCACCGTCCCTGGATGTGTTCAAGGCAAGGCTGGATGTGGCACTTAGTGCCATAGTATAGATGGTGTGGTGGTGTTGGTCATAGGCTGGACTTGATGATCTTAAAGTTCTTTTCCAGCCTTGGTAATTCTGTGATCCTGTGATTCTGTGATAACATTATTTAAAATAAAATCATTTGTCTCAGCAAGAAAATCCATATCAGCTCAGATAAATGTCTAAACTTGTCTGTGGTAAAGGGAAAGAAGCCCAAATCCCAGGCAACAGAAAATGTTAGATGTTCAAGTTTGTCTGAGAGCACCTTTCCTCTCTCTGTATTTTGTGTCTGCCTGGGAAAGAAAATGAGATGTTTCCATTTTGGATGGAAACTTAAGTCTATTTTAACGTAAAATACATTAAATATATTTAAATAATAATTACATCATTCCATTTCTCATCACCTAGGCGAGACTTAGGATTTTGTAATCCTGTACTCCCTTGATCTATGACTTTTACACTCCTGACTGCATGTTGGCTGAACAACAGTTACCTGGGACAGGATTTAAGATGTAGCCAGTTGATAAAAGCTATTTTGAAGAAAGAAGTGCCAAAGGAGGCTGCCCTTGAAGGAATCTAATAAGACGCCCCTATGGGTCTCATTCATTTTTATTTGGAGCAGCTTTTAGTTGAGTCTGTTGCACTTAATCCCCACCTGAGCTAAGTCATAGCTATATACTTGGCTCAGGTCATGGGTCCTGTTGATCCCAGTTCCAGTCCATGCACATAACCTCTTGTCCAAACCTTAGCACTGCCCTGTCACCTTGGTCTTGCCAAGAAGTCACTGGACTCTGGACTGTCCCTGGTCAACACCTCCAGCCCAATCCAGCCCTGATTCTTTTCTGGGTGCTGTGGTACAGGGCCCTGGAAAGGGAGGACCTACTGTGGCTGCCCTTGGTGGACTGCCCTTTGAACCCAGCAGGCTTTCACATGCCCTGACATAGATGTCTCCAGGAGTGTCTACATGAGATGGTAATCTACATTGAGAGCCCAAGGAGATGCTAGTCTATGTTCCCAGACCAGGGAATTCAGAATGATTCTCAGACATATATTTTGGGTTGGTGTTTTGTGGGGTTTTTTTTTGTTTGTTTGTTTGTCCTCTAACTTCTCCGTCTATTTCACATTGACTATAATATGGTAGACACTATGTTAACTGTAGATACCCACATTTATGTCTGAGCTGAATCTCAGTCCTCTTATACACAACTGAAATTAAGTGTCTGAATCTGGAATTGATTTAACCTCTGAAGGCAGTGGCAGGGGACAAGATTTAAAGCTCCTTCTTTCTGAGGAAGATATAGGATCACAGATTTTTATTTTTTTTTTTCCAAATTCTCCTTGTGAACCTTATAACCATAATATTGCTCAAATAATATGGAATACCAACCATGCCTTTAAAGCACTAACTTGTGGTTTTCAGTCTCAATTTGGTTGCTGCTAAGCAGACATCTAGGTTCAGTTAGGATCTCCAGAGCACTGTGCACACGTGTCTGGTGACATTTTAACCTGAATGTCTAAGGTAACCTCTAACATCCCAAAAAGCAAGAGAGGTTTATGTGTGCAAAACTGTTCCTCTTTAAACAGCAATGGGAATAATCTGCTTTGTAGGCTGAGAAAAAGGAAAATTATTTCTGACATTAAATTTCAAGTATGATAATTAACTACCTAATTTGTCTGATTAAGATGAACATTCTCTGTCGAAAACCAAAATACCATAAGCTGAAGTCAGAAATGTGCTACAGAACTGCTAACAAACCATCTAATAGTCCTTAGCACATTTTTCAAACTATAAAGAAATTTCCAACCATAAAAATAATTTAAAAATTATACGCTTAGTCTGATATTACTAAACTGTGGATCACTGCATATTCAGGTCAGTTCAACTTAGACTGCAATAGCTTGCTCATTGCTTGATTCTGTTTTAGCTGTTACCACAGCTACAAAAGGCTTTAGTCTTGCCTGTCCTATAGCCATACATACTTGTTTGTCTGGGGTATTTTCTTGTAGCTTTATTGATCTCTGTGTATGAGGTCATTTTGGATGACTTCTTTTAATGGCTTTGTATGAGAGTAAAAGAGGAGTTCAAGGAATGTGTTTAAGTAAGCTCTTAAGCTAAGAGGGTCTTCAAAAGTTTGAAGTTACTTGGATTGTTGATTATAGTTTTACCTTTTTTGTTACTTAAAAACTGCTGGCTCCCTTCAAAGATTAGAAAGCAAAAGAGGCACAGGTCTGCAACATCAATTTATTCCAATAAAAAAAGTTTTGAGGTATATATTATAATAAGGGGAAAAACAAGTCAATCCTGATTTTTATCAAAAGGACTATAAAATGAATCATTGCACATTTCCAGATCTGCCTGCTTTGCAATGGATTTAGATTTGGGGATGCCTGAAGGTCTCTTACCTTTCAAAGAATATACTTCTTCTGTGGTTACACATGGAAATGAAAT
Source organism: Hemiprocne comata (assembly GCA_020745705.1). Classification (NCBI taxonomy): domain Eukaryota; kingdom Metazoa; phylum Chordata; class Aves; order Apodiformes; family Apodidae; genus Hemiprocne; species Hemiprocne comata. Next base: position 92,172,004 of record CM036586.1, on the reverse strand, counting down.
GAATTTACTGAAGTGAAAAAAATGGCAGGAAACTGTGTCAAACCAGCTTTGCTTAAAATGTATAAACACTGAATGTTTTACACACTTGCTTTCATCTGAAGGATGGGATATTCATAACTTAAGACATACGAATAACTTATACACAGTTTAATGAAATATGTTACGGAGTTTAATATATATATAAAGTGTCTCCTAAACAGTTAAGATGCATCTTACAAAAATAATTGTAACTAAATAATTCATTGAACTCAACATATTTAATTTTAATGCATGTGGAGGTTTAGCAATAATATTTGAAATACATAAAAGGGCTTTTACTTTATGTAAGTGTGTATAAAAAATACACACAGAAACATTTGTATATAACATTGAGTGGACCGTAAATTTCGTGGAAAATGTGCAACCTACAGTCTAATAAAAAAAGAAAGTTAAGCACAGGTTAATTTACTGTCTTCACAGATTGTCTATTCAATGATACCTTCATCACAATGAGGGCAGATTTCCACTGGATTCAGAGTCAGTTTAATGCTAGCCTAAGGTTTGTTTACTCTGTGTTTACTAATACCATAGAATCATAGAATGACTAGATCATCTACATCTAACCATCTCTGCATTGGCAAGGACATCTCCCACAAGATCAGGTTGCTCAAAGCCCCATCCAATCTGTCCTTGAACACTTCCAGGGATGTGGCATTCACAACTTCCCTAGGAAACCTGTTCCAGTGTCTAACCATGCACATAACAAAGAATTTCCTCCTAATGTCTAATCTAAATCTGCCCTCTTAAAGTTTTAAGCCACTAAGCCTTGTTCTCTTGCTACATGCCCCTGTAAAAGTCCCTCCCCAGGTTTCTTGTAGGCCTCCTTCAGGTACTTGAGGGCTGCTATAGAGGTCTCCCTGGAGCCTTCTCTTCTCCAGGCTAAACAACCCCAACTCTCCCAGCCCATCTTCATAGGAGAGGTGTTCCAGCCCTTGGATCATCTTCATGGCCTTCCTCTGGATTCGCTTCAGGAGTTCCAGGTCCTTCTCACTTTGGGGGCTCAAGAACTGGGCACTGTACTCCAGGTGGGGTCTCACGAGAGCTGAGTAAAGGGGGAGAATCACCTCCCTTGACCTGCTGGTCACATTTCTCTGGATGCAGCCCAGGACACAGTTGGCTTTCCGGGCTGCAAGCACACATTGCCAGCTCATGTTGAGCTTCTCGCTAACCAACACCCCCAAGTTCTTCTCCTCCAGACTGTTTTCAATTCATTCTCCACCCAGCCTGTATTTGTGCTTGGGATTACCCTAACCCAGGTGCAGGACCTTGCACTTGGCCTTGTTGAACTTCATGCAGTTTGCATGAGCCCACTTCTCAAGCCTGTCAAGGTCTCTCTGGATGGCCTCCCTTCCCTTCCAGCATGTCAACCTCACCACACACTTAGGTGTTGTCAGAAAACTTGATGAGGTTGCACTGAATGCCACTGTCCATGTCACCGATGAAGATGTATATAAAATTGAGTGGTCTGAGTACCGACCCTGGTGAACATCATTTGTTGCGGTGAGAGCTCGGACTAACGCACCACGACCAATGTGATCAAGCAAAAGCCGTTTATTGTAAACAAATGCCCTGTTATATACCTCATTGCCCAGTACACACACAGTAAGCCCCCCCATTATTGGTTAAATGCTTTTGTCCACACGAATAATGCTTCCGTCTGATTAGTGCACTGCTACTGTCCAAATACCTGCTTCTAATACATGATTGGCTACTAGCCCTAAGCACACAAAGTCCTTACATAGCATGATCTCAGCACCTTTGGTATCTCGTTCCTTCTTCTGCAGGTGGGAGTTATTTCTCTTCTGCTAGCTTTCTTCTTTCCCAGCTATAATTATCCCTCCGTTGGCCTTGAGGTAACAGCAGTCCAGCTAAAGTCTCTGTAACACAGTTAAGCTTTTATACCAAAGGCTGGATTGCTCACATGCCCATACTTCTGCAAGAAAATCTTCCACAATCATTCATCACAAGTCTCCATCTGGACATCCAGCTGTTGATCACAACTCTTTGGTGTGACCAGCCAGCCAGTTCCTCACACAAGTGCTCCATCCATCGAATCCCTGTTGTTCCCATTTCGATACCAGGATGTCATGCAGGACAATGTTGAATGCTTTACAAAGGTCTGGGTAGATGACTTCAGTTGCTCTCCCTTTGTCCACCAACACTGTGACCCCATTGTAAAAAGCCACCAAATCAGTAAGGCAGGATTTGCCCTTATTGAAGGCATGTTGGCTGTCACTAATCACCCCTTTGTTTTCCACATGCCTTAGTAAAGCCTTCAGGAGGATCTGCTCCATAATCTTGCTGGGCACAGAGGTGAGACTGACCGGCCTATAGTTTCCTGGGTCTTCTTTTTTTTTCCTTTTTGAAAATGGGGGCTATGTTAATAGAATGGTAGGGGTTGAAAAGGCCCTCTGAAGATCATCAAGTCCAACCCCCTGCCAGAGGAGGATCACCTAGGGCAGGTCACTCGAAAACGCATCCAGACAGGTCTTGAAAGTCTCCAGAAAAGGAGACCCTACAGCCTGTCTGGGCAGCCTGTTCCAGTGCTCCGTCACCCTAACAGTAAAGAAGTTTTTCCTCATGTTGAGGTGGAACTTCCTGTGTTCGAGTTTTTGTCCATTGCCCCTCATCCTATCACGGGACGCCACTGAAAAGATACTGGCTCACTCCTCTTGATACCCACCCTTCAGATATTTGTAAACATTGATAAGATCCCCTCTCAGTCTTCTCTTCTCCAGACTAAATAGCCCCAGGTCTCTCAGCCTTTCCCCATAAGACAGATGTTCCAGCCCTTGAATCATCATCATAGCCCTCCATTGGACTCTCTAGTATAACCCTGTCCCTCTTGAGCTGGGAAGCCCAAAACTGCACGCAATACTCCAGATCTGGTCTCACTAGGGTTGTGTAGAGGGGGAGGATAACCTCCCTCGACCTGATAGATACACTCTTCTTAATGCACCATTGGCCTTATTGGCCACAAGGGCAAATTCCTGTCCTACAGCTAACCTATTGTGCACCAGGATTCCAAAGCCCTTTTTCAGATCCCCTTTTCCAAGTCCCCTTTTCCAGTAAGTTGGAATTTTGTTAGACTGCCAAGACTTTTCAAATATGATTGACAGTGGCATTGCAACTTCATCAGGCAGCTCCTTCAGGAGCCATGGATGGATCTCGTCAGGTCCCATGGACTTGTGCACCTTGAGGTCCTTCAAATGATCATGAACTTGCTCTTCTCCTACAGTGGGGAGATCTTCCTTTTCACAGTCTATGCCTTCACCTTCTCTAGCTTGGATGGTATGACCAGAGATTTTGCCAGTGAAGACTGAGGCAAAGAAGTCATTGAGTACCTCAGCCTTCTCTATGGCCTGCATGACAAGATCTTCAGTTTCCTTCTGGAGTAAGACCACATTTTCTGTAGTCTTCCTCTTATTCTGACACTTCTCCTGTTGTTCTTAACATCCCTGGCCAGATCAAATTCTATCTCTGCTTTGGCCTTCCTTATTCGATCCCTTTCTTCTCTGATAATTTGTCTGTACTCTCCCCAGGATACCTGTCCCTGCTTCCACTCTCTGTATACCTTGTTTTCACATTTAACTGTGTCCAGGAGCACCTTGCTCATCCATGCAGACCTCCTGGCACTCTGGCCTGCCTTCCTCTTCATTGGGACACATTGCTCCTGGGCATGGAGGAGGTAGTCCTTGAATATGGACCAGCTTTTGTGGGCTCCCCTCCAGGGCTTTGTCCCTTGGTACCCTACCAAGCAGATCCCTGAAGAGACCAAAGTCTGCTCTTTTGCAATCAAGGACAGTGAGCTTGTTTCCACCTTCCTTGCTGCCCTAAGGATCTGGAATTCGACCATGTCATGGTCACTGTAGCATAGTTTCCCTTGAAGTTTTACTTCGTCAACCAGCCCATCTCTGTTGGTGAGAACAATGTCTATCATAGCACCTTTCCTTGTTGGTTCCTCTACCATCTGGAGGAGAAAGCATTGTAGCACTTCTTCTCTAACATTTTCTCTTCTGTTTTCCACTTCAGAAGTTCAGTTTTTCAGAATGCCATAAAAACTTCTTGGGTGAGTGTTCTAAAATTGTATGGGACTATTAAAGTCAGTGTAAATGGATTGACACTTTGTGAGACCCTGTCTTTATAGGTGGACTCTAAAGCACTATTTAAAAATAGATATTTTTAAAATATTATAATCCTTTTTTTGTTTGTATCAATGCTGGGATTTTTTCCCTTCTGGTGGGTTAGCTTTGGCCAACAGTCAAAACCTCATCCAGCTGGTCACTCACTCCCCCTCCTCAGTGGGAGATGGAGAGGAACTAAGATGAGAAAACTTACAGGTTGAGATAAAGACAGGGGGTTGCTTACAAATTATTATTGCAGGCAAAACAAACTTGGGGAAATTAATTCAATCTATTACTAACATATACTTGGGTAGTCAGAAACAAAGTCAGACATTAATACAACAGCTTTTCTCCCTTTTGTCCCAGGCTTAACTTCAATCCTTTAATCCAGACATCTCTGTCCCCACAAAGAGGTGTAGGGAAGACTGGAGGGATTACGGTCAGCATGCAGTAGTTTCTTCTGCTTCTTCCCTCACTCCTTCCCCCTGCTCTGGCATGGGTTTTCCATGGGCCACAGTTCCTTCAGGAATATGCATTTGGTCTGCTGTGGCATCATCCATGGGCTGCAGTGGAGGTATCTGAACACAGAATCACCAAGGCTGGAAAAGACCTTTAAGATCATCAAGTCCAGCCTATGACCAACACCACCACACCATCTATACTATGGCACTAAGTGCCACATCCAGCCTTTCCTTGAACACATCCAGGGACGGTGCCTCCACCATTTCCTGGAAAGTCTATTCCAACATCTAATCACCCTCTCCGTGAGGAAGTGCTTCCTAATATCCAACCTAAACCTCCCTTGGAGCAGCTTCAGGCTGTGCCCTCTTGTCCTGTCACTGGTTGCCTGGAAAAAAGAGCCCAGCCCCCACCTGACTACAACCTCCCTTCAGGTAGTTGAAGAGAGTGATAAGGTCCCCCCCTGAGTCTCCCCTTCTCCAGGCTAAACAACCCCAGCACCCTCAACCTCTCCCTATAAGACTTTCCCTCTAGTCCTTTCACCAGCCTTGTTGCTCTCCTCTGGACCCGCTCCAGCACCTCAACTTCCTTCTTGAAGTGAGGGGCCCGGAACTGGACACAGTACTCAAGGTGAGACCTCAGCAGTGCTGAGTACAGGGGGAGAATCACATCCCTGCTCCTGCTGGCCACAGCATTCCTGATACAAGCCAGGATGCCATTGGCCTTCCAGGCCACCTGGGCACACTGCTGGCTCATGTTCAACCGGCTGTCCACCAGCACTCCCAGGTCCCTCTCTGCCAGGCTGCTCTCCAGCCATTCTTCCCCCAGCCAGTAGCGCTGCCTGGGGTTATTGTGGCCAAGTGCAGGACCCTGCACTTGGTCTTGTTGAATTTCATGCCGTTGGCCTCAGCCCATTGATCCAGCCTGTCTAGGTCCTCCTGCAGCCTCTTTCTACCCTCTGGCAGATCAACACTCCCTCCAGCTTGGTGTCATCTGCGAATTTACTGAGTGTGGACTCAATCCCCACATCCAGGTCATCAATAAATATTGAATAGGACTGGGCCCAGTACTGATCCCTGGGGGACACCACTGGTCACCGGGGTCACCAGCTGGATGCAGCTCCATTCACCATCACTCTCTGGGTCTGGTCATCCAACCAGTTTTTGACCCAGCAAAGGGTGCACCTGTCAAAGCCATGGATTGCTAGCTTCTCCAGGAGGATGCTGTGGGAGACTGTGTCAAAAGCCTTGCTGAAGTCAAGGTAGACCACATCCACAGCCTTCCCCTCATCCACTAGGCGGGTCACCCAGTCATAGAAGAAGATGAGATTAGTCGGGCAAGACCTTCCTTTCCTAAACCCATGTTGGCTGGACCTGATCCCCTGGTTGTCTTCCACATGCCGCTTGATGCCACTCAGAATGATCTGTTCCATAACCTTGCCAGGCACTGAGGTCAGGCTGACAGGCCTATAGTTCCCCGGATCCTCCTTCCGGCCCTTCTTGTGGATGGGCGTCACATTGGCCAACCTCCAGGCATCTGGGACCCCCCCAGTGAGCCAGGAATGGTGATAAATGATGGAGAGTGGCTTAGCCAGTTCTTCTGCCAGCTCCCTCAGCACCCCAGGATGAATCCCATCTGGACCCATGGGCTTGTTGGGATCTAAGTGGCACAGCAGGTCCCTAACTACTTCCTCCTGGATTACAGGAGGGGCATTCTGCTCCCCATCCCTGTCTACCAATTCAGGAGCCCAGTTGTCCTGAGGGTAGCTAGTCTTTTTGTTAAACACTGAGGCAAAGAAGTTGTTAAGCACCTCAGCCTTTTCCTTGTCCTCTGTTACTAAGTTCCCCCCCTCATCCAATAAGGAATGAAGATTTTCCCTGACCCTCCTTTTGTTATTAATGTATTTAAAAAAGCATTTTTTATTATCCTTTACAGAGATGGCTAGTTTAAGTTCTAGCTGAGCTTTTACATCTCTGATTCTCTTCCTACATGACCTTACAATATCCCTAAATACTTCCTGATTCACCTGCCCTTTTTTCCAAAGTTGATACACTATTTTTATATTCCTGAGTTTTTGCAGTAGTTCCCTGCTCAACCAGGCTGGTCTTCTTCCCCACCGGCTCCTTTTTTGGCACACAGGGACAGCCTGCTCCTGCACCTTCATAATTTCATTCTTAAAGTAAGCCCAGCCTTCCTGGGTTCCTTTGTTTTTGAGGGCTGCTTCCCAAGGGACTCTCCCAACCAGCGTCCTGAAGAGGCCAAAGTCAGCCCTCTGGAAGTCCAAGGTAGAGGTTTTGCTGACGACCCTCCTAACTTCACCACAAATTGAAAATTCTGTCATATCATGGTTGCTGTGCCCAAGACGACCTCCAACCACTGTATCTTCCACCAACCCTTCCCTCTTTGTGAACAGTAAGTCTAGCATGGCACTACCCCTGGTAGGTTCACCTACCAGCTGTAGCAGGAAGTTATCTTCTCCACATTCCAGAAACCTCCTGGATTGGCCCCTTTCTGCTGTGTTGTACTTCCAGAAGACATCTGGTAAGTTGAAGTCCCCCACAATAAGAAGGGCTAGCAAACGCGAGACATCCCCAAGTTGTTGAAAGAACACCTTGTCAGTCTCTTTATCCTGGTCGGGTGGTCTGTAGCAGACTCCCACTAGGATATCAGCCTCATTGGCCTTCCCTTTTATCCTCACCCATATACATTCTGCCTTTGTTTATCTAGAGTTGAAGTCTAGGCAGTCAAAGCACTCCTTAACATATAACGTCACCCCACCACCTCTCTTGCCTTGCCTGTCCCTCCTAAATAGCCTATAGCCGACCATTGCAGCAATCCAACCATGCGAATCATCCCACCACGTTTCCGTGATGACAATTATATCATGGTCTCCCGTGTGTACAGTAGCTTCTAACTCCTCTTGTTTATTTCCCATGCTTCGGGCATTGGCATATATACACTTGAGCTGTGGTACAGATATCCCGACCATTTGCATGGTTACCAACCTATTAGTGATCCCTATGTTCTTGTTGCCACATTTACGCTCATCTCTGGTTTTGTCCCCATCCCCCTTCAAACCTAGTTTAAAACTCTGTCTATGAGCCTTGCTAACTTGTGTGCCAAGACCCTTCTTCCCCTCCAGGTTAAGCCAACCTGTTGTCATGCCCAGTGTCCTGTAGGTTCATGCATGATCAAAAAAGCCAAAGTCCTGTCAGTTGCACCAGTCCCGAAGCCAGGAGTTAATCTTCTGGCTCTTCCCATTTATCCCCTCATCAATCCCTGCTACTGGTGGGATAGAGGAGAACACCACCTGGGCTCCTGATCCCCTTACCAGCCGTCCCAGGGCCCTGAAATCTCTCTTCATTGCCCCTACGCTTCTGGTAGCTACCTCATCGCTGCCTACTTGGAGCAGCAGTAATGGGTAGTAGTCTGAGGGCCGAACTAGGGCAGGGAGCTTCCTCCTTATATCCTTAACCCTGGCCCCAGGGAAGCAGTTGACCTCCCTAAGAAGTGGGTCTGGCCTGCATATAGGGCCTTCCACTCCCTTCAGAAGTGAGTCACCTATGACAAGTACCCGCCTTTTTTTCTTAACCGAGGTGTTTTTGATGAAAGGTACAGACTGACCTGGCCTCGTGGACACCTCCATGTTTGGCGAACCATCATCCACAAATCATTTGGTTCTACTTGTAGAGCCTCATATCTGTTCTGTAAAGGCACCTGGAGAGGGGGAACACTAGGGGCCCCCTTGCCATGCCGCTTCCGCCGTGCAGAAACTTGCCATTGCTCCTCATCCTGTAGGCTATCACCCTCAGCCAGGCAGACAGGGGATAGGCAGTGGTCTGCATCATGAGTGCCACCTGTCTTTTGAGAGTTGTTCAGGGATGCTAAGTCATGGCACCAACGATCTATCTCCCTCTCACACTCCCTGATACTCCTAAGCCTCTCTACTTCCTCCTTCAGCTGTGCAACCATACCAAGCAGATCATTTATCTGCTCACACCTCACACAGCTGGCGTCTCTGCCATTCTCCAGGGGGAACGACAGGTTTTGGCACTCCCTACAGCCAGAGACCTGAAGGCCCACATGTCTGTGAGGAACCTCTGTTTGGGTTGCCACAGTCCTCCTGGTAGAGGCTTTTGACCGGGTGGAAACCATACTTAACCTTCTTTCTTTTCTAGCGGGTTTTAACGACCTCTCCTCTCACCCACGCGCCCTGCCTGCTGCGAACTGCCTCGTGCAAACTGCTGTGCCACGCTCCTGTTTGCCCACTCCTGTTTGCCCGCTCCGGGTCGCTGACGCTCCCTAGAGGTGTTTAAATCTCCCGCGCAGCCTCTGGCCGCGCCCCCTCTGCACCTGGTTGGCTGCCGCGGACTTCCTGGTTCCGGCCGGGGCTCGGGTGGAGAAGGGGGGTCCCAGAGCTTGGGAACCCCCCTGTACCACATGCCTGAACCCCCACCTCGGGCTTACCTCAGTCGCTGCTGCCGCTGTCGCCACCACCACTACACTGAGTCTTACATGCTTTGCCATGGTTCTCCATGGTCTGCAGAGGGACAACCTGCATCACTGCATTTGCTGTGGGAAATATCTTCTCCAGTGCCTGAAGCACGTCCTCCTCCTCCAACTTTGGTGTTTCCTCTATTGTTTCTCACTCTTTTTGTTGTTTTTTTTTTTTTTCTTTCATCTATCTACCCAGAATTTTTAAAATTCATTTTCCCATGAGTACCGCCTCCTTGGCTGAAGGATTCAGCTGTGCCCTGCACTGGTTCCATTGGAGTCATCTGGAAGTGTCTGTGTCCAGCACAGGACAGCTGCAGCCTCTCCACACAGAGGCCACTCTGTAGCCTCCCATGGCCAGCATCTGGGCACGTAAACCAAATACATTTCCTTAAGCGAACGTAGCCTGATGAACATTGGTGACATTCTAAAAGTTTTTAGCTTTCCAGTTCATGTAAAATTTAAATTTCTTGAATGTTTTCAAGGAAGATGTAAACCAGTTATTTATTTTGATGAAAAAAAAAAAAATAAAAAAATACTGCCAGCACGTCTAACCACATAAGCATAAGTTGTCACGATTCTGAAATGCAGTTTGCATTTTACTCTCCTCCACAGGAGCATCCCAGCTAAGGAGCAGGAAACAGAAATGTATCTGTAGTTTTTCCCTGTGCCCTTTTTACTGCTCTTATCAACTGTTTACAGGGAAGTGTCAATGTCTTTTGGATTTGACATTAAACAATATTATATATAAAAAATAATTTTGAAAAACTCTGATCCAGACAAATTGCTGAAATATTCCAGAATTGATTAAAACCTAACTACTATAATACAACCATACCTTTACAAAATTGACAGATAACTGGAAAATAAATGGAAACAAGAGTTTAAAAGAAATGTTTCTGAAATGTTTGAAATGCTTCAAGCATAGCATAAGTGGGAGAAGGACAGCTAATTAACATAATCATAAATGGAAATTACAGAGGATGTGCTCCATAAATTAAAAACCCAGTTGTGTGAATCACGCTTATTAGCCTCTTGCAGATCAATACGTCCCTAAAAAGGGTACTTGCAAAAGCAACAGTTCTGGGGTAACACAGCTGGAAGCTTCATGAAGCTCCAGGGATTCTATGCTGCAAAAGAGGTCTGATAGTGATTTATGCAGTGTTGCTATGTGGGGATTCAGCTAATATGTTTAAGCATATTTGATGCTTGGATGTCTATCTCTTTCTGACATGTATTTTACTTCAACAAAGTTTGGTAGCATACTGCAGTTGAGATTACATTGTTGTCTTGCATTCCATTTTGTGTGTAAGCATAGTCCCATCTTTGCAACTTTCTTATGTCAGGCAGAATTCAGCCTTTAGCAGCCAGGAACAACTCTGATGTCATAGTAATCACTGAAGAACAAAATGTGAAGTCCAAACTGAGAGCAACACTCTCTGTGTTGAGTTGCAGTGTAAAGATCCTGTTTATATATTCATTTATATCCATATATGTATGGAGGCATCATATGTATCTACATTGCCTACCATGAAGCCCTCAAACTGGCCATATTTTAATTATTACCTATTTTATCTTAGCTTTTGCTTAACTCTGTACAATTGTGCATTGTAACAAAAAATGCAAAATAAATTTCCTTAACCGAAACCAGTGATAGAAAAATTCTATATATAAATAAATAGCTGTGACCACAGAATAAAATGCAGTATAGATAATTGGTCGGGTTTTCGTTTTGGGGTTTTTTGATTTTTTTTTACAAATTGGCATTTTCTGAACAGTGAAATATCTAAACAGTTCTGCTGATATTCACTGTGTATTCTGAAAGCAATGTTTTTGTAGGAGTAGCTGTTGATCTTGTTTTGCTGTGCTCACTGTGCAGCACAGTCTACAACATCATTCCTAAGCTAGTATTTTCTTTGGAAATTCAGAAAACTCTGAACTGGTCAAGTTGCCATAAATGTCTGTATTTTATTTTAGAGCACCAAAGGTGAGTAAATGTGACAACATCCTCCTGATTAGCCTGATGACATCTGGGGGGTAGATGGCACATGAAAAGTAATAAACAATTAAGTCTGCAATTCTGTTTCTATTTCTCTGTTCTGGACTTCATGGAAGAGTCTTTAATACTGTTTTGCTATATTTTACCCTGATTTGCACACAACATTATTATCTCTTGGGCCCATATGTTCTCCTGTTTAGAACTCCATCCCCCAGTTCATGGCCAGCTGAAAGCCTTCACACTGAAAACCACCTGTGTTGCCAACGCTGTTTTGTTTATATGCATGTAGTTACTGACTAAAATGATATTCATTTTTTCATCTTATTCTAAACTATCAGGGGCCTTATTAACTGTGACTTCAGGAGCTAGAAAAACAGGAAAGAAGCCAGCAGCTGAAAGCCAGTGTATTTGCTTGTGTCACTGCTTCACTACTTGTTCCGGCTTCTCCTTCTGTTTCCTAGGAAACAGTTACTGGGCAAGTGAAAACAAGGTGAGGGGTTTAAAACGTTGACTTTAAAAATGGCTGCTTACTCTATTTTAGCTGGATCCTGTCCTAAGGAACAAGAATGGAAATACTTAGCAAACTACCACTGTATGGTAACTTACATCTCTTGTTACTGCAGCATGGGTACCAGAGAGATCTGTAGTGCCTCCTTTTGCCTTTTTTGCTTATAGCTTTCCAAAATACAACTGCACAATCAAAAAGAGATAAAAAAACTGATTGGAAACAGCCAAAGCCAAAAGCAGAAATCAAAATCTCTCTGCAACATTCAGCTGCTGTATGAGCAATACAGTTGCACTGTAGAAGGATTGCCTGTAGACGCTCGGAAATGCTGATTTCTAACACACTAATTTGAACCAAATTTAACAGAAAAAGCGTAACAATGTAAAAATATACTTTTTTTCTAATACAAGAAATAAGATCCTTAAAATATGCTTTTTGAAAAATTACATACATTTCTTCCACCTGAGAATGATGTGAGGGATGATCCATGCTTTAGTGTTTTTGTTCTGTAATTGAAATGTGCATGTTTACTGGAATGTATCTGGAATTTGATTCAACAGCTCTAGCTGAAGAGCTTGCAGGAACGATATTTTTTAGCATTTTTTGTTTTGATCCCTGCCATAAATACTGGGAGAGGATTATTTTTGACAATAGGTTTAGTCTTGGCTGGAACTAAAACCACATCCTGCAAAATCGGGGGTAAAACTAAAACGTTATTAACATCTAAAATATGTTTCTATAATAAAACATGAACAAGTTGAAGGCTTGATTTTTCTTTTGGTAGGGTAGACTTATGTGTGCCATGTACATATGTCTTATAAGCTGAGAGATACCCATCTTATTGACCTTTCATTTAAGTATGACTTTGTTAGATGTAAAAGAGAATCACCTGGTGCTCTGTAGCAAAGATAGTTGAAATCTCAAGGGCAATGCTTGGCAGAGCAGGACAGCTTTTTCCATTTAAGCTGTCTTAGTGGCAAGTGCAAACTCTGGTAAATACTCTTGTTTACACACAGTATAAGTTGCTTTAACATAAGTGTTGTGATGACTGCACAACATAAACAAAATCCATTGCATATTCAATATTTTTAAGCTACCAGACAGCCAGTTCCTTAATTGTAAACTTTCATACTGTAATACTTTCTATTTTTTTGGTTCCCTGCAAAATAGGTTGTTTCGGTTTAGATAATACTGGAGACCTAGTGAAAGAAACAACAAAAGGTTCAGTTAAAAGTTGTGAATGCAGAAATATGAACTCCAGACATTTTGTACAGGATGTTTACATTCCAGAAAGAATTACTCAAGCTGTCACTAACAGGAGAAAGGAAGATCTCTTTTGCTCTGACTTCCGCGTCTGTGCTTAATTTGTTGCTAAATGACTCTTATCGTGCTGGATCCAGTTAGATTTTTTTTATATATATATTTATCTATATTATTTTTTACGAGTTTCTTTGGTTTGTTTTTTATCTTTCTTTACAATGACTTCACAGTGCTAAAAATCACTAGGTGCTTAGTGAGTCAATTCAATGTATGCATTTCAATGTTCCTTAGGAAATGAGGCAGGACTTCAGTGCTTTAGAGGGGCTGCTGGTCAAAACAGGCAACACAGCAAAAGGTCCTCCATTAAAAGAAATGATGGTATAATAGCTATGTGAGACTGTGAAACAAAAATGCATTCATGACTTACAAGCTGAAGAGCTTATCTGGCTTGCCTTAGAACCTATCTCACTGTGATACCCAATACTAATGCTCAAGCAAACTCAGCACCTAAGTAAGTGGGGTTGAACATAATTCCTTGAAGAAAGTGTGCAAAAAATTAAAAATACATTCTTCAGCTTTCTGTGTGTGCGTGTCTTTTAAAAATTTTACATGCAATAAAGTAAAGTACAATCCTGGAAGATCAGCATGTTTCATTTTTTTATTTCTATCCTTTCCCTCTTCCTCTGATTGTGTTAAAAAGAAATAGACAAGCCTGAGTTTGCTAGTCCCAAACTGGTAATGTGATCATGAATATTAACCCAATCTGACTCCTAATCATCAATCTCACCAGCATCAGAGTTTCACAAACTTGACTTTAAAATCATCAGAATAAAGAAAAAGGAAATAATAATAACAATAGCAATAACAATTATAATTGTAATAATGATAATAATATCCAGGATAGAAGAAAGCGCTGTCAGGAAAATCTTGGAAATAGCACTATTAGTAACCATTCCAATAACTCCTTTTGGGGGCAAAACTCCAAAGTGCTTAGAACTCTTCTGATAAAGGTTAGATAAAGAGATTACTCTCTGTATTCTCAGTGCCTTCTTTTTCAGAAATACTGCTGTATTCTTGAGGACAATTTCTCTGTACTTCAGATTTTAACCTCCATATCCAGAAGGAATATGAAAATCATGTTCTAGGCTGATTGCAATGTTGACATTAATGTTGCCTTGTGCATAAACTCAGTTGTCTTCTTGAACCCATGTGCTCACTTCCAGTGTTCAGCTTCTGTTCCTCTTCTGAAAATAGGCTTCTGTATTCTTTAGGTCAAAAAGTTAAATGACCTGGGATCACCTTCCCGATTTTTCTTGGTTGACTCATGGTGGTTAAATACACTGCTTCATGGTATTTCAGTCCACAGACACAGATAAACATATTGTCAGTACTTCTAAAATACAACATCAGGAAAACAGGATTTGTTCTTTTTTGTTTTGGTTTATTTTTTGTTTTTCTTTTTCTGCAACAGCAGGCCACTGAGTTAGAAACTGTATTCACATAATTAAAAAAAAAAGGTATGTTTTGCATTTCATGTCAGAGTTTAATAGCACCTAAAATCACAAAAGCTTCAAATGGAAAACAACAGCATGCAGAACTAATGGAGAGAGCTACAATAGACAAATAGAAGGGCAATGATATAATTATCCTCAAATTAATTTATAGTACAAAACAAAAATCTTCCATTTCTATTATTCTCATGGATGTAAAAACATTAATCAAGTGTTCAATAGCTTTAGGCATAATCACTGTAATAATGTTATGCCTAAGACTTAAAAAATTAATAAAATCTATTGATAACACACAAGCTGAAGTGTTTATCTCAACTAGAATTAACTTCAAAAGAACATAATGATTGATTAAATAGCACTGAGGCATAACAACTTAAAGTACAGTTGTCATATTCAATGAAAATTCTAGAAACAACAAATAGATACTTGTCAAAACTTGTCATTTGTATGCCTTTGCATGGTGATAAAATACATGGTGTTTTAGGTGTCTCTTGTCAACAGGATGTAATTAACCGTGGCTACATTTAGGTAGTGTTTTTGCTGAGAAGATCAACAGCTCTGATTCTCTCTGCAGGGAGTGTGTCTGTTTAGAAAGGTTCTTAGCTTTTCTGAAACTCCATCATCTGGTTCTCTCCAGGGGTTTCAAAGCAATCATCCCCCTGCTCTAAGGAACTAGTAACAAAATCAAAATATAATATACCAAAAATTAACACCTGCACAAACTCATTGAAACATATTTGGGGTTTTCAGCTTATATGAGAATTTCTGTAAAAGCAGTTTAATCCCAGGCTTTGTTTCTGAATTACCACTCTCTAGTTTATGCTGCAGCAAAATGAATAATTTTGTGTAAGTATATATAATGCTTAGGTGAAATCCAACCAATCTGGAGTAAAAGCTGTTTTTTTGCTTTGATCTGTCTATACTGATAATATGTCTAGTGAATAATAACATCCTCTTTTGCCTCCTTACAGTATATCTAATGATTATTAATAAATCTGTTAAAAGTGAAACCTGAGTGAGAGTCATAGTAGGTTTTTAATGAAAAATACAAGCTCAGTGACTATGCTCAGTGCACTGCTTCAGACACTGCATCTCAGTCTGTTTTTTAAGTTCTCTTGTTATTCTGGAACTCAAGGGACGCATTTTATGAAGTTCTCAGTACTTACACATGTCCCACTGTTGCAAACAGCCCAAAAGTCAGCCTCAAAGTAAGATTAGCGTGTGTTGTAGTTGCACTGTTCTACTCATATAAAATACCCTCTTTTCAGGGTTTCCCTTAGTGAATGAGAAGTTTCCTTGGGAGAAGTGTAAAGGAGTTCAGTATTTAGAATGGCTAACTTTAAATATATAAGGTTTGGTTCCCTATGCCCCCATGGCAGTTGTGGAGCAAAATAGGTTTCTGTAGAGAAACAGCCCCCTC
Source organism: Hemiprocne comata (assembly GCA_020745705.1). Taxonomy (NCBI): domain Eukaryota; kingdom Metazoa; phylum Chordata; class Aves; order Apodiformes; family Apodidae; genus Hemiprocne; species Hemiprocne comata. Next base: position 92,156,193 of record CM036586.1, on the reverse strand, counting down.
CAAATGTTCATCTTTGTAGTATCTCTAAAGCAGAACTTTTAAAGCTACATGCAGTCATGTTGATTACATCCCTTTCCTCAATCATTTTACTATACTAGCTTGAAAAAAAAAACAAATTAACAAACCAAAACAAAAAAAAAAAAAAACCCCCCCCAATATTTTAGATAATTAATATTATTTTTTGTATTCTTAATTCCTAAACAATAGATTTTTGAATTCCAACTAGATCTCATATTCTTCATTGGCTTATTTGTAGAAAGCATATGAACATATTTTATGAAATTATTCTATACTTCAATTTTTTTAAATCACGGTTTTCCGAGTATTTGTAGTTTTTTTCCTATTGTTGTTCTTACATAGCATTAGAATTCAAAGCACTGTTTTTCAATACTTAAAAAAGAAATACTTTGGCTACTTTCCAAAGAGACTGTAAATGTTACAATCCTTCCTCCTCAGCATCTTATTGTGGAGAATCTTCAAAAGAACAGACTTTCATTTAACCATAGGAGCCAAAGGCACATCCGATAGGCTTTTGGAGAATTACTTCTGATTCCTGCAAGATTATAATAGCTTTCTAGCAGAAATGCTATTTATTAGTAGAGAATGTAGTCAACTACAATTTGCAAGTCGCTATCAGTCACAGCAACTTGCTCTCAAGATAATGTAGTTTTCACCAAAAAATACACATAATATCTACATGTATTTCCAGATTTATATTTTGATTGTACTGCATGTGAATGCTAAGGAGCCAACAATGAGTTTGATTAGTTTCCAGCATTTTGCTGCGATTACTTACTTTATAAGAAGGAAAGGCATTTTTATCTTACAACTATCTTAATGCCATACAGTAATACTTTTTTTCTTAAAGTGCTATGCTAATATTAAGAAACAAACAAAAAAAAAATTGTATTTTGCAATTTTGATCAAAATTGTTAATATGGTTTCTGTCTTTATATTTATTTATTTATTTGCTTTCCTAATTCAGCATTACAGTGATAAAAAACAGCAGAACTTAACTACGCCAGCTTTCCATCAGCATCTCATGCCGCACTGTTTAATAACACAAAGTTCTTAGCTCTTCCAGCAAGTCATACTAACCTGCCTATTTTCTCTCTAAAATATTAAGAAAAAAAAAAAGGGAATTGCAAGACATTGATATTTAACAAGAGAAGGTCAAACTAGATGGCCTCAATAAGTCAGTGTTGCTCACAATTTATTTTTGCAAGGCCATGCATTTTGGTCTGAAAAGTATTGCTTTGATCACAATACTTAGAACACTAGTCTCACTAGTTTTGATACTTTGAAAGACTGCTTTTGTGGATTGACTTGATTTTTCTGGTTAAGTATTGTTATGAAAATATGATGTTGCTTCTTTTGTTGTGTCATAACAAAAGAATGACTCATCAAAGCAATATGTTATTGCAGCAGAAATTTATAGGAAAACTGGTTACTTAAGGAAATTAAGGTTACTTATTAAATGTAGTTCTCTAGCATTTACCTTATTCCATATCTAATTAATTTTCATGTTCTATATACATATATACATATTCAACTTCATTTATCAGTTTGCATATTGATAGAACCTGTGTCTCTTTTTCTGTCAATCTCAGTCTGAAACATCTATTAAAAATAGGTTCAGCTGCAGTGCTAATGAGCTATGGATGACAAAATGTGAAAGGAAGAAATTATGGCCTTTTCCTTTTGGGGGCTGAGAGAATACTCTTCAGTGAGTGCTGCTGATAAAAAGGAGAAATGAGCAAAAGGAGAAATGAGCTTTCCCAGCTTCCCAACAACCCAGAATCTGTTTCAATATTAGTTTACCCTCTGCAATGTTTGTGCATGTGGTCTTTAATAAAAAATAAAATTAAATAAAAATTTAAACTCTAGTCATTACAAGTAGTTTCAGTATTGGGTATCTTTTTTTGTATATGTAAAAAAGCAACTGAAATGCTATTATGATAAAACACCTACTGTTCTTAGGCATTTTGTAGAAATGCACACAGTCTTATAGTTTCTCTATAATTTCTTCTATAATTTAATAAAATAATATACAGCATTATTAATACTTTGTAGGACAACTGAAAAATTACATTGCAACTATAATTGCACTGTAGTTTCAAATATTTTCATGTATGCTTTCACAATAATTTGTGGATTACTGATTAGAGTCCAAGAACAATTTTCCTCTCAAATATCTTAAACTATCTCCAGAAATCAACATCAATATTAAGCAGTAAAAATGTAAAAAACTTTTAATAAAAAAAAAATTAAAATAAAATAAATAAACCCCACTGTTTGAATAACTAAACAGATGGCAACATGACAGAATTTTTAAATAGTTTAATTTTTGTAACATATTAACAGATAGAATGTTAATAATTGTTGGTTGTTTTGTTTGTTTTTGTGAAGTACTCATTCTCTGTTTTTATGTTGAAATAAATGCAAGGCTGTCACAAGAACCAAGAGAAGAAGAAATGAAAATAGTGTTCTGTTTTCAAGCTTGATAGACAGAAACAGATACTGTAAGCTGAGTACTATACTGCAGCTCCAGCATGATCTCTGTTTTTTACATTTTCCATCAGTAACGCTTTGTGACATTTTTTACAGAGAAGTAGTCCTGCCACAACCGTGCTCATTTCCTGTCAAGCACCTGCAGATCAGAAGTGAACACAAAAGACAACAATCCATTTGAGGAGTTTTTCACCTTGAAATAGACTTTTCCTAGTGTCATATTACTGAAAGATCACAATTTCCTGAATTTGCTGGGAACTGAACCAATGTAACTGACTGTAGAAACAAATCAGACATGTCCATGAACAAAGCCATCTGACACCAATTGGGCTGTCTGGGAGTATTTTTTTTTTTTTTTTTTTTTTTTTTTCCAGAAATTGTGCCATTTCACTAACTGGAAAAGAGGACATTAGTTGTCTTACCTTGGCTGCTTCTTGTTCAAGGCATGACACAACAAAAAGCTATTGCTATAGCTGTACACTTGGGTTGAAGTTTATCACTTTCTTAGGTTTTACAGCATGTCTACCGATGCAATTGCATTTGAATTCATTTCACTTGTAATCAGCTAGGATAGCTACTGTCTAAATTATTTAAGCTAGCCCTTTTCTTTTTGACTGAAATATATTAGAGAACAATTGCATATACATGTCATATAATATTTGAGGACATGGTCAGTAGCTTTTTTGTTTAGAAAAGCCTGAACTAAAAGAGAATTTGGGTACACACAGGCTCCAGCTGTGACAAAAAATAATAAGACAGTGTGTTCTTCATCTCCATACTGAAAGAGTGGTCAGGCACTGGAACAGCCTCCACAGAGACGTGATTGAGTCACCATCTTTGGAGGTATTCACGAAACGTGTAGATGTGACATTTCAGGGCATGCTCCAGTGGCCAAGGTTGTGGGGTTTTTTGTGGGGGATTTTTGGGGAGTGTGTGTGGTTGTTTGTGTTTGCTTGGTTTGGGATTTTTTTGTGCTGATGGTTGGACTCGGTGATCTCAGAGGTCCTTTCCAACCATAATGATTCTGTGATTCTGTGATTCCATTTGTCATCCATTCCTTTGTGGGATGGAGGCTTCACAGGAAAGGGAAAGGTAAGGAAGAGCTCTAAAAAGATAGAAAAAAAATTGCATGGCTGGGTAAAACTGAATGAAGATTGTATATTAATTTAATTTTCAAATGTGTGTGTCATAATTTAGCAAATATTAATCTGTTTCTGGTAACTAAAATAACCACTTTCCGGTTTAATACGATCTATACGTGTGTCACATGGAGACTGAGTGCTTGATTACCTAAACAGAAATGCATTATGATACCAAATAAGTAAGAGAGGCAGGCCCCAGCTGAGCTGCTGTAAATTAACAAAAAGAAAAAAACCAAACCAAACAACTCCAAACTAAAACAAATATATAAAAAATAACAAAAAACACCAAAAACACTAACGGTGCTGAATGGTGATTTTGATAGTTATGACTAAAAATACATTAATGTATGCATTCTGCAGAATAAGATCTTTCTACAGAAGATAGCAGAGCTACTCATACAATTACTCCTGAATCCACTTCAGTCAAAATCAGCCAGACTAGCTAATTTTTGTCCATTAGGTTATTCTTATTACAGCATCTGATGATGCTGTCGCTCTTTGGACAGTTCTGATAATGCTTCCTGCCACAAAAAAATCTTTATGTGGTGTTGTTCATATTATAGTCGTGTAGGATGATAATACAAGTCTAACTCTTTTCTGTATCTATCCTGGAGCAGGAAACGCTGCACATTCTAAGCTTTAATAAATTATTGAAAGAAGAAGAAGATGTAATGAAAGAATCCAGTTGGATGTGATGAATGGTCTGCCATTAGGCTTTTGTTAGATCCTTTCTAGCAATCAGGTGCATATTAGTAGGTGTGGTTTGATTTTTGTTATGAGGTTTTTATTAACAGTCAAATAGTAACACTTAAAACAAGTCTGGCTTTCTGGCCATATTCATGGGGTTAATTTTCTCTTGATTTTATGGAACCATTTTCTAGCTGACTGAAACAGTTGTTAACACAGAAGTCTCTATTTTCTTCCTTTATCATTACTGTAAGACCCTTCCATACATTAGAACAATTAATCTCCAATTTCTTTCCTTGTAATAAAATATATATTGTAATAAAATGGTCATAAATGTACGTATGTATTTTATAGTGTCATTAGGTAGCATGTGGTACTTAAGGTATAAATACAACAGAAAAAACCTTAAAATTAAATTTCTGTAAGGAATTAAAACAACTATATGTATTTTCAACTTCTTTATTATCAGAAATTTATTTATTTCCAATATTATTCAGGTCATAGGATAGGCTTTCTTATTCTGCTGGACATTATAAATGGGATCTCTGTCAACCCCCTTGCATTTTGCATATAAGTCACCATGTATGTGGGTTTTCCTGTGGGGTCTTAGCACCTGTTTCAGTGACATTCCAGTTCGGGTTTTTTTGGGTTACACAAAGACATTTCTTTTTACCTGTATGGGTTTTTTTTTTCTTCCATGGAAGATGTGATGAAGTATGTCTTTTAATAGTTACCAGTTACAATTTTAAAGATTTTAAGTCCAGAATGTTTATGCTGGAGAACTCCTGAGAGCCAATAAAAATAAGATGTAATGAAGGATACACATAAATATTGTAGAAAAGACCAAGAATTATCCATTAGAGTATTGAAAGATATTGTATTATGGAGTTGTTTCTTTTTCAAGGATTCCCATAATTTTCTGAATTTTCCACTTTCTTAGAGTGGAAAATTGACAGTGACAGAGTCTGTCATTATCTCTGATATAATTCCATCCATAGGGAACTTCAGAATGGTTGTCACTGTCTCTTATGTGAGAGTGGTGTTGTAGCCTTAATGTTTCAGAAATTTGAACAAGGGTATTTCTTATACCTTGTATCTTCTATCACCTATAAAAACCAGAGGAACTTCAGAAAGCCTTCCTTCTTGCCTTTTACAGGTACATTGAGTAGTTTGTAATCCAATTCTTTTCCCTTGTCCTGGTTTGAGCCAGGGTGAAATGAACTTTCTCTTTGCTGATATTTTTTTTTTTTTTCTTTCAGTGAACTTTTTTTTAGCAGTGCCAGTGGGCTGATAACAACCAAGGTAACTTCTGACTGTCTGCAGCCTCCCCCCGTATGGGGGAGCAGATTAGACTGAAGGCAGGATCAGCAAATCACAATATTCCCTTCTCATAATATTTTATATATCTATTTGGCTTTCAGTATAGGTTAAGACATCATGGAAGTCAAGCCTCCCGTTTTCCTTTTCCACTCACTTTTCTGCTTACTGTCGCTTCTATTGCTCTCTCTTTAGCTCTCACTTTTTTTTTTCCATTTTTCTTTACAGCCGACACCTGAGGGCCCCGTCTGTGTGCCCGGACACTCCCCCCTTCAGCTGGGAGTCACCAGGGAGAAGAGTTGCTGTGAGAGTCACTGGGGGAGGAGGGAGGGGATCGGGTGTTGCACATCCCTTTACAAATATATATATATTCCCTTATCACTAATAATTAAAATCAATCTGTTTCACTTTTCAACACAGAAAGCCTCTCTTTCTCATTTTTCTCCCTCTTTCCCTACTTTGGGGGAGGGTGGGGTGAATCGAGAGCATTATTGTTATTGGTTTGACTGCCAACTCGGAGCCAAACCGTGACATCCCTACAATTATTTGAAACACTATCTTGTCATTTGTGATGAAATTTGTCCTACTGTCTTGTAGGGAGTGACTGACCACAACCAACCGTCAAACACCCACACAGCCCCTCACACAGCTCACGTCCCTTTCCCATAGGATGGGGAGATAATATAAAGCAGGTGAGAAAATTTGCAGATTGAGATAATACCAGTGAAATGGGTGAGGAAAAAGCTGTGCACCGATGCACAGCAAAATGGAATTAATTCATTACTTCCCATTGGCAGCCAGGTGTTTAGCCAGTTCCTGGTTTAGCCATGGTTACTTGGAAAGACAGACACCCTAACTATAAGTGTCTCCTCTTCCTCCTCTTTTCTTTTTATTCTTAAGGATGATGCCATATGATATGGAATATCCCTGGGGTCACTTTGGGTCAGATGTCCTGGCTGTGTCCACTTCCAGTTTCTTGCCCACTCCCAGCCTACTTACTCACTGGGGAGGAGGGGAGTGGAGAGAAAGCCATGATGATGTACAAGCACTGTTCAGTAATAGCCAAAATTATGCTGTGTTATCAACAGTAGTTTAGCCACAAATCCAAAACACACTACATACTTCTCTGATGACAATTAACTTCATTCCAGTCAGATCGAATAACATGTAAATGCATTATTAGAGTTCTACTGAAGATGGGAAAGATAAAAAATGTTACAGCCTACAATCATATTTAAGTCATCACATCAGGTAGCCCTCCACATTAAAAGAAAACACAAGAAGAACTTAGTAGAGAACAAGAAACTTCACCACTGGATACATTCTCATTTGTTTTGTATTTATCACAGAATCAAAGAATGAGTTGAGTTCACAGAATTATGGAATCATGGAACTGTCAGAGTTGGAAGGAACCTCTAGAGATTATCTAGTCCAAATCCCCTGCTAAAGTAGGATTACCTAGAGCACATTAATCAGGACTGCATCCAGGTGGGTCTTGAATATATTCAGAGAAGAGGACTCCATGACCTCCCTGGGCAGTTCCAGTGCTCTGTCAATCTCACTGTAAAGAAGTTCTTCCTCATGTTTAAATGAAACTTCATATGTTCCAGCTTGTGCCTGTTGCTGTGATGGGTATTGTTTTGTTTGTTAATCAAATCTTATCTAAGTATGTGTAAAGATAAGAAGCCCTCGGCCCGACGACCATCAACCCCCTGTGGATTAGGGAAAGAGAACATTTGACCCGAAGTTCTTCAGTAAATGAAACTAGGCGGTACCTTACATTGCAAAAGCCACAAAACCCGGAACTAGAAGAGTATATAACCAGTGACTTTTGGGGAGGGGGTCGTGAGCCGTTGGTGGAGCAGAGACTCCCCGGCCGCCCAGCACTGTTTTGCTTGCTGTTGCTTGCTTAATAAATCAATTTGATTAATTGGACTGGTTCCTGTTAATTATTGGGCTACAATCTATAACAAATTTGGTGCCGTGACTCGGATAGAGGCAATTTGATTGTAAGAACTCCATTGGGGGAGGCTCCCCGCTGAAAAGTGGCCCCTGTTGAGAACCCTTGCACTCAAATCCTCTACCGACGAACCCAAAATTCGACAGCAAGTAAATAAAAGCCGGCAACCCCGAAAACTTTGTGCACGAAGACCCAAACGAAGACTCAGGAGTGAGTAAGTATAGGCCGCTAATCCGTTCGGTTGGGGTTGGGTATCCTGGAGTGTGCCTGTGTGAGATGTCCACCTGAGGGTGAAGTGAGTGCAGACCCCTTAGTAGTGTGATTCCCACCTCCCGTGAGGGACTGGGCCACGAGCAGGGGGAAACGCCTGTGTGTGTGTGAAAGCACTCCGGAAGATGGGACAGAGGAAAAGCAAGCCTTCTGATCCCATGGGTGGGTCAGTGCCTAGGATTAGGCTGCCCCAGATGCCGACAGGCAATCTGTTAAGATTAATGATCAAGTATTGAGATAATTACCCCTTCTAGGCGGGGTAAGGATAAAGTAAAGAATAAATTATGGCATGGAAGTTTGGGGTGGGAAACAAATTCGAGGTGACCATCTATATTGTGCCAGGTTTTAAATATTTTTGTTAGTTCTAAGGAACCTTTAGACTGAAGAAGTGAATATGCACACTTAGGGACAGGCTCACCGCCCCCAGCAGAGCCAGGCTTTCTCATTTCAGACCCCCCCTGGTTCTCCCAAGAGGATGAGGGAGGGTAGAAGTGCACAGATGACATCGGTTGCTCTTCCTTTGTCCATCGATGTCATGACCCCATTGTAGAAGGCCACCAAATTAGCCAGGCAGGATTTGTCTTTGATGAATCTGTGTTTCCTTTGTTTTCCACATGCCTTAGCAGAGCTTTCAGGAGGGTCTGCTCCACGATGTTGCTGGGCACAGAGGTGATACGGCCAGGTCTCCAGTTTCCTTCTGGAGTAGGCCCACATTATCCATAATCTTCCTCTTATCACTGACATACCTGGAGAAACTTCTCCTGTTGTTCTTAACATCCCTGGCCAGATCAAATTCTATCTCTGCTTTGGCCTTCCTTATTCGATCCCTTGCTTCTCTGACAACTTGTCTGTACTCTTCCCAGGATACCTGACCCTGCTTCCACTCTCTGTATACCTTGTTTTCACATTTAACTGTGTCCAGGAGCTCCTTGCTCATCCATGCAGACCTCCTGGCACTCCTGCCTGCCTTTCTCTTCATTGGGACACATTGCTCCTGGGCATGGAGGAGGTGGTCCTTGAATATGGACCAGCTTTTGTGGGCTACGCTCCAGGGCTTTCACAGAATCACAGAAATACCAAGGCTGGAAAAGACCTTTAAGATCATCAAGTCCAGCCTATGACCAACACCACCAAACCGTCTAGACTATGGCACTAAGTGCCACATCCAGCCTTGCCTTGAACACATCCAGGGACGGCACCTCCACCACTTCCTGGGAAGTCTATTCCAATGTCTAATCACCCTCTCCGTGAGGAAGTGCTTCCTAATATCCAACCTAAACCTCCCTTGGAGCAGCTTCAGGCTGTGCCCTCTTGTCCTGTCACTGGTTGCCTGGAAAAAGAGCCCAGCCCCCACCTGACTACAACCTCCCTTCAGGTAGTTGAAGAGAGTGATAAGGTCCCCCCTGAGTCTCCCCTTCTCCAGGCTAAACAACCCCAGCATCCTCAGCCTCTCCCTATAAGACTTTCCCTCTAGTCCTTTCACCAGCCTTGTTGCTCTCCTCTGGACCTGCTCCAGCACCTCAACGTCCTTCTTGAAGTGAGGGGCCCAGAACTGTACACAGTACTCAAGGTGAGGTCTCACCAGTGCTGTGTACAGGGGGAGAATTACATCCCTACTCCTGCTGGCCACACTATTCCTGATACAAGCCAGGATGCCATTGGCCTCCCGGGCCACCTGGGCACACAGCTGGCTCATGTTCAACCGGCTGTCCACCAGCACTCCCAGGTCCCTCTCTGCCAGGCTGCTCTCCAGCCACTCTTCCCCCAGCCAGTAGCGCTGCCTGGGGTTATTGTGGCCAAAGTGCAGGTGTCCCATGGTACCCTACCAAGCAGATCCCTAAAGAGACCAAAGTCTGCTCTTTTGCAATCAAGGACAGTGAGCTTGTTTCCACCTTCCTTGCTGCCCTAAGGATCTGGAATTCAACCATGTCATGGTCACTGTAGCCTAGTCTCCCTTGAAGTTTTACTTCAACCAGCCCATCTCTGTTGGTGAGAACAAGGTCTATCATAGCACCTGTTCTTGTTGGTTCATCTACCATTTGGAGGAGGATGTTGTCATCAATGAACTCCAGGAACTTCCTGGATTGCTTTTGCTTTGCTGTCCCATCCCTCCAGCAGATATTGCAGTGGTCGAAATTCCCCATGTGGACCACAGCCTGTGAGCACACAGCTGCTGTATCTGCCTGTAGAGGGCCTCATCTGCTTGGTCATCCTGGTCTGGAGGCCTGTAGCAGACCCTCCCTATGATATCTCCTGCCCTTGTCTTCCCGTTAACCCTGATCCATAAGGTTTCAATCGACTTCTTCTCCATCCCCAGGTGGAGCTCCATGGATTCCAGCTTGTAATTGATGTAGAGGGTGAAACTCCCTCCTCTCCTGCCCTGCTTGTCCTTCCTGAAGAGCTTATCCCCAAATATGTGCATGTTCCAGTCATAGGAGTCATCCTACCATGTCTCAGTGATACCAATAACATCATACCCCCGCAAGTGTGCACACATCTGCAATTCCTCATGTTTATTCCCTGTGCTCTGTGCATTCACGTAGAGGCATTTAAGATGGGCCCATTTTGAAGCAGTCTTGCTGGTAAGGATAACATTTTTCAGGTCAGAGGCTTTCCTCTTGGCCTGTGATCCTCCTGCAGTCCCAGGGTATTTTCACATTGCTGTTAATAATTTTGGATTCCAAAAACTAGAAAAGCAATTGGTAGAAAACAACACTGAGAAATCAGGAAAAATGCTACAACTACTGTATTTTCAATGAGATACACTTGACTTATTTTTTGCAGGTTTTCCAGTTTTCTAATGAGCTTAGAAGTTCACTGATAGCAACACAGTGGCATGCAAAAAATTGTGTTTGGCTTTTATGCAGGTATCAAAGGAAATGCTACAAACTAGAAACAGGAATTATGAGTTCTAGATGTGGCCCAGTTTAGTGAACCAATTGACCAACATACTAATTTAACTGCTTACAAGAAACTGTTTTTCTGAAAAGAGCATGGTAAAAATTTCCAAATAATTTCTATGTAAAATTCTGCCTTGTCAGGATTCCACTCCATGGATCACTTTGCGTGACTGAAGTACCAGAAGTTCTGCTTCTTCCTCTCTGGAAAGTTTGGCAAGGAACTCAAATTAATCCTCTGAGTTTGACAGTTTTAGCCAAAAGAAGCAAGAATGCAAACTCAGCCCTGAGTTACCAAAGACATAGGAAGACAAAGCACCTGGGAGAGAGCTCTGATGAAGATGAAAGACCAAATCCTCTTCAAAAGGATCTGAGTCCTTTGAAGTAGTCTTTCCTCCATTGCAAGAAGAGAAATCAGAGCAAGAGAAAACCACTTGATTCTTTCCTCTGAAGGATTTGTGGAACATAAGAAAGGACTTCAGCTTGCATGAAGGTGAAACACTTTTCATCTGTGATAGTGGGGCAACACCATTGATTTAAGCAATAGAGAAGCCAGACAGCTGGGAAGCCTGGCTAGAGATGGAGGAATCAACAAGGTGATTGAGAGGAAATTAAACACTATCAGTCTCTGGAGACAGCTCCCAGCAGCTGTGAAGGGCAGATATCCCTTTAAAGCTGACATTGATTGACACCTGAGCAAGTGGTCTAACATGGAAAGGTATCAAATACCTGAGAGTACTGGCTATGAGAGGTGATTTATGGTAACTGGTGGGTGAATGTTTATCCTAATGAGATGCCCTGCCACTGACCCTTATTAAAGTAGTTTGTGCAGGCTGCACCATTGATGCACTCCAACACACTGTCAACAATGATCTGGGGAGGACCTGATACTGATATATAAATCATAAATGAAGTAGTTGGCAAGGTACACCAATATGAGGACAGTCTCTCTCTCCATTCTCCCATCATTGCAGCTGTGGAAGAATGACTGAGGAGATAGTGGATAGACTGACAGGATGACAGAAGAGTCAAACTCTTCTCCTGCCTGGATCCATGTCTCCACCATTAGGAGAAGACATCCTTCTATGATACCAGGCCAACTAAAATAGAACAAGTCACAAGCTCATATGTGGTGCTGTGTGACCCTGGAGAAAATATGAGGTGGTGGCATAAACAACCTACCGCTATCTTGAAGGCTTGAGTATAGAGCTACAAGGTGGAACCACCAGACAAGAAGACATGTCCTGGAAGACAGCTGTTCCAATCTATAGTGAAAGGTGCTACAATCTGTGTACTAACCCATTTGTTGATACCATCGAAACATGTAGGTGAATAATCCATGACCATTTGTGAAGTTATGGGAGGCTCACAAAACCAGTTTGTAGTGGAATCTGAGATGAGCTTGTCTGGGCACAACTTGGAAAAACACTCAGATGTGACTGACCCAGACACTTCATGCATCCTTGGCATAGATTTCCTCTGGAAAGGGTATTTTAAAGATCCGAAAGACTATAAGCGTGTCTTTAGCAAAGCAGCTGTTGAGACTGATGACATTAAGCAGTATTCTATCTTTCGTGGACTTTCAGATGACCTTCCCATTGTAGGCCTGATGAAGGTGCAGGAACAAAAGGTGCTGACTATGTTCATCATGGCCCATCACCAGCAATACTAAACCAACAGAGAGTCCCTGGTCCCCATACAGAACCTGATTCTTTGATTAGAGATCCAAGGAGTCATCAGCAAGATTTGCTTACCTTTCAACAGTGCAATTTGGCCAGTGTGGAAGGCTGACAGGGAATGGAGTTTAGCTGTGGATTATTGTGGCTTGAATGAAGTAACGTTACCAATAAGCACTGCTGTGCCTGACATGCTGGAACTTAAGTACAAGCTGGAGTCCAAAACAAAAAAATTATGTGCCACAATTGATATTACTAATGTATTTTTCTCCATTCCCTTAGCAGCAGAGTGCAGACCCAGTTTGCTTTCACCTGGAGTGGCATCCAGTACAGTTGGAATCAGCTCCCCCAAGAATAGAAACAGAGCTCAGCTAGCGTGGTTGGTAGAGCATGATATTCTGAATCTCAGGGTTGTGGGTTCTAGGGCCATGTTGGGAACCAATAGATCTGTCACAGTTTCAGCAAATAACCAGGCAACAGGTGTTCTTTGTTATGCCTCCACTACCCCTCCAAGGGAGGAGGATAATAAAGGAGGGAGACTTTCAGATTAGAAAAAAACACCCCCACAAACAAATAATAGGTTTAATGAATTAGTAATAATAATGATAGTGCATTACAAATATATATAAATATGGAACTCACACTGCTCAGTTGGAGATTGCTTCCTAACCAGAAAAGGCCCCAACTGATAATCAGTAGCAGATGAGGGTGCCTGAGTTCAGTGTCCCAGTGACAGTCTACAGAAGTATTGGAGAAGCCAGACTGGTCCTACTCAGTGTAGCAGGAGTGTAAAGTATTCTTGTTTTTGAAAAAAATCATACATACAAGTTTCTTATTTATAACTCCATTATCAGACATATATAAATTGTATAATATGCATTTTGTATATATGTTATGTATATAGCCATTTGTACTCTTCTAACCATTCTTTTTGTTTTACATTAAAATGCATTTTTCTTCACATAAACACATACAAAACAGAAATCCCCTTTTACGTACCGTCTCTCTAAAAGCAGACTGAGAAACAGAATACAGGATTTTAGGAAATGTAATAACATTTACTGGCTCAAAATTCAGGAGTCTAAAGGCAAGACGTATATACAACTTGGAGCTTAGTAGCAGGAAACAACAGAAGAGAGAAACCTCTCTGCCTTTTATTTGTTTTCTTCATTATCAGAGAGAGATAGTTATAAAATAGGGGAAAACAAGTATTGTTGTACTGAGCAATCCTAGAACAGAGAATTATGCAGTAATTTTCTGTTCTTACCACTTCACGTTTCATTTCAATCTTGAGTAGTTTTGGCTTAAGCTCTAAACGTGGTGTTTAATTTTAAATCATAATATTGAGCCATTAAGTTTAACCATATAACTTGTTATCCTGTCTTTCAGTATTAGCTCAAATAGCAAGCATTTGAAAAGTGAACTCTAAATCTGTGTTCTAGTCCATCATAGCTGTGACACTGGACCAACTTTCACTGTTGCTAAGACCTTGTTGACTATTTGCAGCATAAGCGTTGTTTTTCTGTATTCAGTGAAAAGAGTAGTCCCAGGAGCTGGAGTGATTCCAAAAATAGTAAGTTGAAAGGGATATAACTTTTTTATGGCTTTATCAAGAAGAACAGAGAGGCAATCTGCATTCCTGCTGTAGCTGTGCTGTAAGTAGGCCACAAAGCCAGCTGAGATTGTGTTATTTCTGCTTCATCAGTTAGCACCTTTGGATGAGAAGGCAGATATGATTTATGGTGGAAGAGAGGCTGACAGAGCCCAGCTGGAAACATTCATACTACAGGAGCTGAAATGCAAAAAAACTGGGTTAGTGTTGAACTGCAAAATGCAATCTAGGTCATATAAATGGAGATAAGTAATATATTCTCATAAAACTGCCAGATAAGGGCCCTAAAATGATGTTTGTATCTTCTGTCTTTGATTAGAGATGCCAGTAATACATTTTCACTGTAAGGGTATTCTCCCTTCTTCCTCCTATCTTACAGACTAAACTCAACTGCAAACAAAAAGCTATTTCTGCCTGAATGTGGTTCGATGACCTATGCTAAACAAGCTAGCAGTCTATCCTAGGTAACAATGGACAGGTGTCTGTACACATAACCTTCACAGTAGGTATTTAGTGTCAAGCTTGTTGGCTAGATCAGCAACTGGCACATTTACATCATTCTAATATTTAGTACACAATATTTCTACAAAAACACTCGCATTTGATTTAATACCAGAAAATAAACTTGAAAAAATGCTGCTGTTTTTTCCATAGAAACCATAGTTTTCATGGTGACCATATGGATTTTTGTATTATTTTCTGTAATTAATCTGTAGGCTTTATTTATTTATTTATTTTGTGCTATTCAGCTTTTTTAAAGGGGTAAAATGAAGCTACTGTTTAATGAAAACATTAAATGTCCCATCCAGAACTAGAGTTGAAATTTATTCACCAGATATATTTATAATGCATCTTTAGCTGAGCCCTAATCTACTATTTACACAGTTACAGTCTTACATTCAAACATTAACATCTTCTGCCTTGGTTTACTACCCTCTTGTGAATATCCTGGCTGTATAAAAATTGTGGTATGTTAATGTCAGTCTCCCTGGTAAGAATATATGAACATATATTGAATATATATTAATATATTGTGGACAGCAGGTCAAGGGAGGTGATCCTGCCACTCTACTCCACACTTGTGAGACCCCACCTGGAGTGCTGTGTCCAATTCTGGAGCCCTCAATACAGGAAGGACATAGAGCTCTTGGAGCAAGTCCAGAGGAGGGCCATGAAGATGATCCAAGCACCTCTCCTATAAAGACAGGCTGAGAGAGTTGGGGCTGTTCAGCCTGGAGAAGAGAAGGCTTCGGGGACACCTTATAGTGGCCTTCCAGTACCTGAAGGGGCCTACAGGAAAGGTGGGGAGAGAGTTTTACTGGGGTGTGTAGTGATAGGATGAGGGGTAATGGTTTTAAACTGGAAGAGGGGAGATTTAGATTAGATGTTAGGAAGAAATTCTTTACTGTTAGGGTGGTGAGGCATTGGAACAGGTTGTGGATGCCCCCTCCCTGGGGTGCTCAAGGCCAGGTTGGATAGGGCTTTGTGCAAACTGGTCTAGTGGAAGGTGTCCCTGCCCTTGTGGAGGGGTTGGAACTAGATGATCTTTATGGACCCTTCCAACCCAAACTATTCTATGATTCTATGATTCTATGATTCTATGATTCTATTATTCTATTATTCTATTATTCTATTTTTCTATGATTCTCCCCTCCTTCATTCTGTTATAATACTGCCAGAAAAGACTTGGGAAGAAGAGCAGATACTAATGTTGCTGTTGCGGTGACTGTTCAAAACCAAGCCTCTGGCCGTGGTACCAGATCAAGCAATTTAAATCAAGAAAAAACTTATAAAAGTTTACATCCCAAAAGCCTCCAGAAGCTAAAAATGTGTGATGGCAGCCATTGAAGTACCAGTGTCACTTGGCTGACACAAAGTCTTTCAGTCCTGAATACACTATAACTCAGTTTTTATGGGTGATGAGAAGGAGAACACTCATACCAAGAGTAGTCTCTTGTGCTTCTGGATGTGTCTTGGAAGACTGGACTTGTGAGTTCTCATTTTTTTCCAGCTGAAGAAAATGCGGCAAGTTTGTTCTGCATGGTAGAGAAATATATAGAAAAAAGTTTTTCATTCCACTGCTGTTTGGTTGGGGTTTTTTGTTGTTGTTTGTTTTGGGGTTTTGTTTGCTTTTGTTTGTTTCTTTGCTTGCTTTTAATGTTATTTTTTCTCCAAGAAACAGTTGCAAAATGATTTTGGGGAAAAGTTACAGCCCTGAGAAACTGAAGATTCTTACAGTAAAAATATTACTCACTGACTAATAAAAAAGGTGATTGAAGAGGGAGGGGAAAGTGAGATTTAATTTAAAAATGTATAATTCTATTTCATAAACCATATGCTACATTAAATTTATCCTTTTTCCTTGAACACACATGAAACCTGTGTACTAATATTTCAAGAGCTATAATTTCACTTTTAAAACTGAATTATTAAATGTGTATGCCAGTCTCCTATAGATGCTGGGGGAAGACACCACTCTCTTCTTTATCTCCTGCAGCATAGAAAGCTGTCATCATAGCCTTTGCATAGCATTGCAGTATCACTACCCTGCCTCTCTTTTTGCTTCTTCCTAATCTACTGATATCCAGTTCTATTCACACTCTATTTTCATAATATTTATCATTTTTATAAACTCTACTTACAAACATTTTTTCCTTTTGCATTTCATCATAAGATATCCTACTCTTAAAGGTTTTTTTGCCTAATTTTATCCTCCTCTGAACTTTTCTGAAACTTGTATCTATTTCTTGCACTTGATTTCCCCCCTTGCCTTAGGTTTTTACTGTTCCTATGTACCCTCCAGCAAGCTTTTTCCTTCTAATCATGTCACAGAATCAAATCACTAAATCACAGAATTGTCACTGTTGGAAAGGACCTCTAAGATCACTGCATCCAACCATCAAACTGCCTGCTTGCCAATGCCCACCCCCCCTAAAAAAAAAAAAAAAAAAGAAGAAAAAGCCCACTAGAGCATGTCCTGAAGTGCCTCATCTAATACCTCCAGGGATGGTGACTCCACCACCTCCCTGGGCAGCCCATTCCAGAACCTGACTACTCTTTCAGTAAAGAAACTATCCTAATATCTAACCTAAACCTCCCCTGGTGTAAGTTCAGGCCATTTCCTCTAGTCTTATCATTATTTACTTGAGAGAAGAGGCCAAGACCCACCTCCCTACAACCTCCTTCAAGGTAGTTGTAGAGAGTGATTAGGCCTCCCCTCAGACTCCACTTCTCCAAACTAAACAATACCAATTCCCTCAGCCTCTCCTCATATGACTTGTTCTCTAGACCCTTCATCAGCTTCATTGCCCTTCTCTGGACTTGCTCCAGCACTTCAATGTCTTTCTTATATTGAGGGGTCCAGAACTGAACACAGTTCACAGAATACACTCAAGGTACAGTCTCACCAGTGCCAACTACAGGGGAACAATCACTTCCCTATTCTTGCTAGCCACACAATTTCTGATGCAGGCCAGGATCGTGTTGGCCTTCTTGGCACACTGCTGGGCCTCAGCCCATCGATTCAACTTGTCCAGATCCCGCTGCAAAGCCTGCCTACTGTCAAGCAGATCAACATTCCCAGTCAACTTGGTGTCATCTGCAAACTTGCTGAGGAAGCACTCAATCCCCTCATCTAGATTTTTGATAAAGATATTGAACAAGACTGGCCCCAAAACTGAGCCCTCTCCTTATGAACCTCTTTTCTATCTGAAGTGCGCTCATTATTTTTCGTATATTCTTCTTATATTTGTTTCTGTCCTCCTAATTTCCTAGTTAGAGGAGGATATGGTGAGGATATTTCAACATAGGCATCTTAATTATTAAAAAAAAAAAAAAAAAAGGAAGTGAGGAAGGCTTATTTCTATATGCAAAATATATAAATCCCATGTTGAAAAAGTTATTGCAAAAGGAACTTCTTTTAAACAATGAAAACTAAGTGATACTTCATATAAAGTTGAAATATAGTCCAGATTTTAATTTTTTCAGGTCAAACTCGTGTACGTTTTTTTTTTTTGATGTTCTCTGTTGGACCTGTAATATATCTGAAACTTAGAGGTTTACCATCAATTGTATTTGCCACATTTATACCACATAATAATTACAGTAAAATACTCTTTTAAGTATAATCTACTAATTTTAATACTTGGTATTAAAGACCTAAAATAGACATTAGAAGTGATAGGGTTAGGTTCTCACACATTAATCATTTAGTGTCTTTGAACTCTGTTTAAAAGGACATGTATTATTTTATAAATTTCTTATTAATTTATCTAATTAATAGTGACTAATTAAAATGTAGTAAAATCACATATTTTAGCTGAATTCTTAAGGTTTTCTTCAGATTTTTCGAAACATGAAAAAATTTGTGAGAATTTTTCTAGTTTTTCAAAAAATGAAGATCCCATAGAATATTTAAGACATTCCTATTAAAATGTTGCTTTTTGATATTCCTTCTCAAAAGCAGTTATACTGAAAATACATTACTGAAATCAGTGAAAGACTTCCTATTGCTAGAGTGCATTCAAAAACTCCTCATGGCAGCTTCCAATTAGAGATTAGCAGCCAAGTCATCAGAATCACCAGTGCTTTGAAAACTCACTGATAGTATTGGAAACCTATAACTTCCCCACTGATAACAGTTCTTAGGACTCTTATTTGCTGATATTTTAAGGAAAGAAAATAGTGAAAGACAAAAGAGTTAGAACTTGTAAAGCATAGCAGTAGTAAACATGCAGCATGTCACTTCTAATCTACGAAGAGAAGACATGCTGTGCTTATTTTTGAAGAACTGTGAAAATGGAAACTGCAATTGGAAATAGAAAAGAGAAACGGGAAACGTACTTCAACAACTTACCTTAGGCTGTCATTCCTTTATAGAGGTAAGCAGCAGTAGGTCAAGATATGATCTGAAAGTTTACAGTGATGTTTCATAAAATGAACTTTCCCTTCTCAAAGTGTACCTCAGTATATTTCTCACTTTATTTCTGTAAAATCTTTGAAATAACAGGCAGATCAGACACATAGGTACCAAACAGGATTTAATTATCTTGGAATTATTTTCATGAAACTTCACCATTCTGGTGGCTGCCTACCTTTGCGGTTGTGTTATTTACTTCTAAATGCTGCCAGCATCAAGGCTTCAGAACCTTTTCTTCACAGCCTTAAACTAAGAGTTGTTCAAGTATCAGTATAAAATGAAGAGTTAAGAAAAGGAGAAATTGATGTGGCTTGTGTAATGCCAAACTAGATTTGAAAGCAAAATCTGAGAAAATGTAAGAACTTGAGTAGGAGTGATGTAACCATAAGGGACAGGCAGATGCTACTTTGGCAGTAGAAGGATTATCATCAGAACGGCAATTGGATTAAGATGACGTGTGTTTGAAAGCTGTGTCCTTCTTCCCTGACCCCCCTCCCAATCATGCCATAGTGTGTATGGAACAATAAATATAAAAACTAGCAAACTAAATAATATTTTTTGTCTTTCACAGCTCTCTACATGTTTTGACTTTAACTCTGAATACCTTGATGAAACTTTAATTATTTTTTATAAACAAGCTTTTTCATGCCAGTGACTTTCAGTCAGTATGTTTTGTGTGTGTGACTTTGCACATCTGCTATTAAGTAAAGTATCTAATTGGCCTGAAGTCTGACACCTTTGGCGAACATGATCAAAGATGCAACTTTAATCACACAAACTGTGGGGAACAGAACCTTTGAAATTATATAAAGTTATATGACAGGGTCAATATTATTGAAAAATGTTAATAAACTCTGGCTACAATACAGCAAGCACTTTCAGGCAATAGTGTGCACTTGTAATCTTAGGATCCTAATATACAGAGTTACAGCACATGCAACTCTGCATTTTTTTTGTGAATAAAATGTAATTATTTTTAATTACAATTATTAATTATTTTTATTTAATACACAATTATTAATTAAAATTATTCTTAATAAAAGGTCAGATGCATTCTGCGTAGATCCCTCATAAAAAGCCACTGGTAGAGCAGCCTGTCTAGTCTCTACTCACTCCTTAACAAGCCACAACAATGCTGACTCTTTAACACTGTAAGTTTATTGGAGCAGTTGACTTAGCATATGTCTGCTGGAAAGATGCTCTACCACGTAAGCTGTAGCATCATATTTCTTCTAAATATTTTTTTCTTTTCCCTAAAATATGCCTCGCTGCTGAATAATTTGACTAACCTATAGCTCAGTGAACAGGAACAAATGGATCTGACCATAAGCTGCAAAGTGAATTTTATCAGTTGCCCCTTACTGATCTACTGCCAAAAGAGTGGGACTCAAAAACACTTTATCTACCCTTACTTTAATAAAAAAGTACCTAAAAATATTTTGTCTCAAGAACTCAGTCCTGTGAATGTATTCAGTATGTGCCTTAAGTGGAAGGACATTCGTGGTGAGGTCATTTTTCTTCATGCTAGAAATCAGGGCTTTATTTGTCTATATTTAAGTTTTTCAGCTTAATCTTCTTTATAGTCAATGGATAAAACAGATATTTTGAGGTACATTTCTCCAGACTTTTTGGGATATTTACCTGAGGATAAGGTGTCTCATACCATAAAAGTACCTATTTCCTTCAGTTGATAAGAAAGAAGGTTGAGATGCCAATCTAAATTTGTTAAGACGAATTCTACCCAATTTCCCAGTCTTCATATACCACAGAAAATAATTGCTAAACTGCTCACAAAAGGACAGCTGGGTTTTTTAAGCTCAATTCTTGAAGTATCCAGAATTTTCAAGTGAAACAATGTGATTTAAATGCAGAAATTAAGAGAACTTGGTGAAAGGGTGTAACAGAAGTAGTATTATTCTTTACATCAGAATTTTGAGCAAAAGCATGTAAATTCCAGATTACTTCTCTTTTAGATATAACAGACCTTTATTTCCTGAATTTCTACAACTACAGTTGTAACTAGAACAATAACCTTAAGTAGATTTTGTTATGTCATCTAGCTCAGTGGTACTAATTTTCCAGAAAATAAAATAAAGTTTACAAAAGGTAGAACTCCACAGAGGAACAGCAACACACTCTCTGATTCAGAACAATTGGCAGCTCTGATCTAGAAATTGAATTACTAGTGTGTCGGTGTGCCTGAACATGCATTTTCATAGGGTTACTTTGGACAAACACAAGTACATTTTAGTATTTCTAGAGACCTTCCAATCTGAATGCTTGTCTCAGTTGATACAAAGAGGTAACTTTCAGTGATTACTCAACAGGTAGAGCACATTGACACTGGAAGATGATACTTTGTTTAATGCTATAACAGATAATATACAGTATGATACATGGCACTTCAGTGCATTAATTTTTCATAGATTTTTTGTATTTAGGATCATCAGGACCCTTACCATGATGTTTTCATCAATCCTACCACTCAAAGGGAAGGGGATAGACAGGGCAAATCAGATCCAGAAAATCAACAGCTGGCTACATGACAGGTGCTATAGCCAGTGGTTTGGCTCTCTGGATCATGGGACTAGCTTTGACAGACCTGGTCTGCTGGGGGCTGGTGCGATCCACCTGTCAGAAAAGGAGAAGACCATCTTCAGCCGTAGGCTAGCCAAGCTAGAGGGCTTTAAACTGATGTGGATGAGGGGAAGGAATTAATCTCACACTGATCAATTTCAGTGTGATGCTGGCATCAATAATGGATGGCAGGGAAGACAAGGTGGGGGTGTTGCCCTCCATGTCAAAGATCAGCTGGAGCACATGGAGCTCCCCCTGGGGACAGATGAGGAGCCAACAGAGAGCTTATGGTTTAAGATTAAGGGGAAGGCAGACACGTGATATTACAGTGGGGGTCTGCTACAGGCTGCCTGACCAGGAGGACAGTATAGACAAGGCACTTTACAGACGATAGGAGCAGCTTCACATTTACAAGCCATGGTACTCGTGGGTGACTTCAACCACCCTGATATCTGTTGGAGGGACAACTCTGCAAAGCAGAAACAATCCAGGAGGTTCCTAGAGTGTGTTGATGACAACGTCCTTTTCCAAGTAATTGAGGAACCAACAAGGAGAGGTGCTATGCTGCACCTTGTTCTCACCAACAAGGAAGGGCTGGTGAGGGATGTTAAGTTTAAGGGCTGCCTTGGTTGTAGTGACCATGAAATCATGGTGTTCAAGATCCTTAGGGCAGCAAGGAGGGCTCACAGTAAGCTTACTACCCTTGACTTCAGGAGGGCAGATTTCAGCCTCTTCAGGGAACTGCCTGAGAGAGTGTCATGGGATAACCTCCTGGAGAGAAGAGGGGCCCTTGAAAGCTGGTTAATATTTAAGGATCGTCTTCTCCAACCCAAGAGCAATGCATCCCAACTAAGAGGAAGTCCAGAAAAAAACTCCAGGAGGCCGGGGTGGATGAGCAAGCAGCTCCTAGAAAAGCTCAAACTTAAGAAGGAAGCATACAGAGGGTGGAAGCTAGGGCAAGTACCCTGGAAGGATTAGAGAGGTTGTCTGAGCAGCTAGGGATCAGGTAAGGAGAGCCAAATCCCAGATAGAACTGAATCTCACCAGGGATGTAAAGGGCAATAAGAAAAGCTTCTATAGGTAAGTTGGGGAGAAAAGGACAACCAAGAAAAATGTAGGCCCTCTCCTGACGGAAATGGGAGGCTGAGCTATGCAGGATATTGATAAGGCTAAGGTTCTCAATTACTTCTTTTCATCAGTCTTCTCTGGCAAGTGCACCAGCCTCATTGCAAAGGCCACAGCAGGTGAAAGCAGGGACTGGGAGAACTAAGTACCCCCCACTGTAGGAGAAAAATGGATAAGTGACCATCTAAAGAACCTGAAGGTGCAGAAGTCTATGGGACATAATGGGATCCATCCATGGGTCCTGAGGGAGTTGTCAGATGCAGTTGCTAAGCGTCTGTCCATCATATTTGAGAGGTCATGGTGATCTGGTGAGGTTCCTGATGATTGAAAAAAAGGTAAACTAGACCCTATTTTTTTAAAAAGAGGAAAAAAGAAGACCCAGGGAACTACAGGCCCATCAGTCTCACCTCTGTGCCAGGCAAGATCATGGAACAGATCCTCTTGGAAAATCTGCTAAGGCACATAGATAATAAGAAGGTGATAGGTGACAGTCAACATGGCTTTACTAAGGGCAAATCATGCCTGACCAATTTGGTGGCCTTCTACAACAAGGCTACAAAGATGGTGGATAGTGGCAGGGCAACTGACATCATCTACCTGGATTTGTGCAAGGCATTTGACACTGTCCCACATGACATCCTAGTTTCCAAACTGACAAGACATGGTTTTGACAGATGGACCACACGGTGGATAAGAAATTGGCTGCATGGCTTCACCCAAAGAGTTGTGGTAAATGGTTCTGTGTCCAAGTGGAGGCAAGTGACAAATGGTGTTCTTCAGGGGTCAGTATTGGGACCAGTGTTGTTTCATATCTTTGTTGGAGACATGGACAGTGGGATTGAATGTATCTTCAGCAAGTTTGCTGATGATACCAAGCTGTGTGGTAGGGTTGACACCCTAGAGGGAGGGGAGGTCATCCAGAGGGACCTTGACCAGCTGGAGAGCGGGGTCAACACCAACCTCATGAAGTTTAACTAGGCCAAGTACAAGGTCCTGCACCTGGGTCGGCACAACCCCAGGCACAAATACAGGCTGGGGGCAGAATGGCTAGAGGGCAGCCCCAAGGAAAAGGCCTTGGGGGTGGTAGTAGATTAGAAGCTTGACATGAGCTGCCAATGTGCACTCGTAGTCCAGAGGCCCAACCACATCCTGGGCTGCATCAAAAGAAGTGTGGCCATCAGGGCCAGGGAGGTGATTATGCCCCTCTACTCTGCTCTGGTGAGACCCCACCTGGAATACTTTCCATAGCTCTGGAGCCCTCATCCAAGGAAAGGCATGGAGCTGTTGGAGAGGGTCCAGAGAAGGGCCACAAAGATGATCAAAAGGCTGGTGTACCTCTGCTATGATGACAGGCTGAGAGAGTTGGGGCTATTCAGCCTGGAGAAGAGAAGGTCCCATGAAGACCTCATAGCGGCCTTCCAGTACCTGAAGAGGGCCTACAGGAAAGATGGGGAGGGGCTTTTCACCAGAGAGGGCAGTGATAGGACAAGTGGGGTAATGGTTTTAGACTGAAAGAGGGGAGATTTAGGTTAGGCATCAGGAAGAAATTCTTTACCATGAGGGTCGTAAGGTGCTGGAATACATTGCCTAGGGAGGTTGTGGATGTCCCCTCCCTGGAGGGATTCAAGGCCAGGTTGGACGGGGCCTTGTGCTGCCTGTTCTACTGTGAAGTGTCGCTTCTTATAGCAGGGAGGTTGGAACCTGGTGATCTTTTAGGTCCCTTCCAACGTTAACCATTCTATGATTCTACGATTCTACAATCATTTGCTATCACATTCCTTTCAGCTCAAAAATATTGATAACATAGATTGGCTATTCTCTTTCTATTTTTTCAAATATATCAATAATTCACCACTGCTGTGGCTTTCTAGAAATACTTCTTCATTCAACCTTATAAATAAAATATTTGCTGTTGAAGTAATTTTGCAAAATGGATAAATTGATGGCTTTTTTTCAGTTATACACTCACCTTTAGTTGTACATATATATTTTTTTTTATAGCTTCTAGCTGAAAAAAAGAAAATAAAAACCTAAAGAAGCAAGCAAATCCAAAGCCTAATAGGCAGTGGTGGTAGAAAAATCATAAATAAAGAGATCACCATTAAAGACAAGTTTGAATATTCAGTTTATGTTTGGCTTCATGTTCTTCCTCTAACAACATTAAGCATTTGACCAATACTTGACTGACTTCTCTGTTTTACCTATGATTGATCTCCATTGGTACCGTATTTATTCATTCCTTCCTTAGTAATAGTGTTTTTATTTGGAAGCTTTGGATATAGAGCTAACATGAACCTTTAAACGTTTATCATCTATTTAAGCAACTGTATATTTTAGTCCATTTTGTAAATAGGCTTTGATTCCAATGATTATCCTCAAACAACTCCCAGAGAGAATGTTCTTCCCTATATTTTAAACAGCCATTAATTTTTTTCTTCTAACACAGGAAGCATAGACTAGTTGCACAGAGGAATACTTTCTTCATTAGGGGTCATCTCAAATACAGATGCTGTGAAAAAAAACACTGGGAAGTAATTTCCAGGTTTTATTCAGTGAGCCTATTATTTAAATATAACCTTTTACTTCCATTTTCACCCTACATATTACTGACACAGTGTACCTCTTAACCTGCCAGCTTTTCATTTGCTTGTTGTTTATTAGAAACTTTATATACTCTTTAATAGAAAAAATATAGTTTGTTTGTTTTTTTTAAATGAGGGCTTTAGTAAATTCTGCATAATGAGAAACTAAAGTTTTAATTTGGAAGATTCAGTTTTTAGGAAAAGAACTTTTAAAGAAGACTAAAAAAATAGTCTTTAAATCGTCTAATGTAGTGACATTTTATACTGGATTTTCAGAGATGTATTTTTCATTGCTAACTTTATAGTTCAGCACAATGGCTTTTTGCACTAAAAAAGGTTCATTGTGGCTGTGGCAATGCATGCATCATTCTCTTTAAGGCATAAACGTCAAACATATATTACCTGCAGAACAGTGGTCATTAAAATGGTAAGAATTAGGATAAAATAAAGGAAGCATGGTACTCAGATAAATTATTCATTCTCATACTTAACTGTTCTTTGCACCTCTTGAAGTTTTCCTTTAATATGTACGAATTTCCTTTTCAAATCTACTTACAATTTTCTTTTTATCAACTGTGATTTCTGACAATGCATATTTTCCACTGACAAGTATGAACAAACCTAGGATTTACATTTTTAAAACTGTCAGCTTTCTGATGTTCTGCCTCCCTTTACACAGAATTTAAGAAAATGTTTCAAATTTAATTACTTCATTTTGGCATTAAGCCTCTCCCATGTTCACATACGCTGATAATATGTGATTATTTTTTGTGTTACAAGTTATAGTCTCACCTATAATGCCCCTTCTGAATGTTACACTGGAAAATAAGATTGCTTTATGATATTTAAACTACAGTTAACTACTAATATTTTTGAGAGGTTGCTTAACTTGCATGAGGTAGGCCACAAATTCTTTGCCCTGTCTCCTGAGTCTGTATTCACAGATAAGCAGTGGTAGAGCTCAGGTGTCAGTCACCATCAATACGAAGTACAAGGGGTCCCTCAGTCCAGCCTGTTCTCTGTCCACACCATCCGTATTTCCAATATAAATTTTTTATCAGTATTAAGAATAACTTCTATATGCCTGGTCAGAAATATATCAAAGGTGTCTTTCATATACATCATCTGCTGAAACTCTCCTTCCATCTGCTCAGCAAAACACCAGTTACTGGGTGTTCTCTGGTGCCTTCTGCATCACAGCATGCACTGCAGAAAGACAAGTCTCCACCAGCTTTCTAAAGATTACTCATACTGTCTCAGCTATGTATGACAAATTAGGATCACTCAAGGATTGGGCCTTCTTCTTTTAACTGCCCAAAAGTGTGATCTTAAAGACTGGCTACAGTCTTTAAACTCCCAGACAATTCTCATCAACTCAGTAGTCCCTGTTCAGCCTGTCAATTAGGTTGTAGGAAAAGTTTCCATTGCTTTGAAGTACAGAAGCCACAGTTCATGGCTAAACTAACCACCGGAAATCTGTATTTTAACCATGTTATAAAAAAAAATACAAGCCCAATCCAAGCTCAGCTGATCAGAGGCCTTTTTGTGTGTCCAGTTATCAGCCTCTGTCTTTCTACATTTAATCTTAACCTTTAAGATATGCAGAACTGATCAGTTGGTAACCATTTCTGTTGCTTTAGTAGTTAATCCTAATCCTGGAAGTTTTACTAGGTAGAAGTAAGCTGGACGGGTCAGCATCAACAATTCAGTGGTTAAAAACCAGATTCATGCTTTGATGTTATAAAATTGGAAAATGTTTATTGCTAAAGTGTTAATGTAGAACAAACATTGGCCAAGAAGCCAAAATGCTTAAAGTCTGTGGAAGAAGATAATTGATATAGTGTTGATGTTGAAAATCCTAATTTTTTTACCTCACAAAGAAGTTTAGTACTGGAATTATAATATAGTTGTAAAGCTAGATCTTTATTTTTAGTGATAAAATGAATAAAATATAAGTCCATAAAAATGATTAGTAATAATTTATATTAAATTTTGCTTTAAAAGAAACTCATGGGTATAGGAAGTATAATGATACTTTGTTATATGATGCTTTTGCTCATTACAAATACTATATAATGTACATTATAACTCAAAACCCCATTATTCTAGTATAAAGAAAATCTAACATATTTGTGGCAATTTTTTTTCAAGGAAGGTATTATTCTTTATTAGCTTAAAACTCTTCATTTCTTTCAGTTTTCTTTATATCTTTATTTTCTTTAAATATGTCATCCAAAGTGATTCTTTCATTTGAATCAAAAGACATAGGGGTTTTTTTTTATTGTGTCTTCACTTTACACTTTTCCAAACATACTTTTGGCAATTAAATTATTCAAGTGCTCAAACTTTTGCAATGAAGTATGCAGTAATTGAAATGCTTATTGTAATTTTTAAAGCGTAAATAATTTCCATGAGCAAATTGAATATTTTCAATGAACCATTTCAATAAAGCTGCTTCTTCCACAGTGGTAAAAACCCACTAGAATAGCTTTCTAGGTTACATTACTAGAAGAAACAAAAGCATATATGTTTAGTACATCTGGATCAAGCTGAACAACAGCTGTGATACTGATAAACAAGACAAGAAAAAGCTTAGTCCTCATCACTTCCAGAAGAAATCTGGCCTGCTCCAGCAGCCTCAGAAGCCATTTCCCCCAGAAGTCACACCACTCCTTTGGTCACGGTCTCTTTATCTGGAAGTTCTGGCCACCTCTTCTGTTTTATCTGGAGGTACATCAGACTTGGATGGTCCTTCCCCTACATACACAGTAAGTCAAAATTTTTTTTAGACTACCATTTCAGGACAGGTTACTGCCATTTTATGGCAGGGAGCTGTCATTTTTTTAAATGCCATACTAGTCTGGGATTGGCTGCCAGCTGTTTCTTGAGATCATCATACCCCTACCTCCTTAGGCAGCCCTGGGATTGACTGGCAGAACTGTACCCATTGTACCCAAAAGCAGAACAGAAAAGGAATACCTGTGTCATTACTTTTGACAGCGTCATTTCCCATGGTTTCATACTGCATTGTGTTTGGCTGACAGCCATTTCTTGACACTGTCATTCCCATGTTTTCTCTGACAGACTTGTGATTGGCTGCTTGGTCTGTTGGACCAAGAGAGATAAATATATATGCATACAATATAGCATATATATATATATAAAAATATGTATATATGTAATGTGCAAATATGTTTAAAATATAATTAGTTATTTTAATATATATTAATGTAATAGATTTGTTTATGTATACATGTGTATATACCTATAAACCTTTATAAAGCTGTGGAAATTAAATCTCTATAGCCATAAAAATATAGGCGAAAAATGGAAAAAAACATTCCTTAATATGTGCTAATTCAATGAGTAACTGAAGTTTAAATGTGAATGGAAACAGAAGTAGAAAACCAGGTTGGAGTCCACCATTTGGCCAGGCTTTAGTATGTGCCCTGACATGTCCAGGATGGTGGGGGGACCTCAAGGAGGCCGAAGGACACCAAAACACAGCATGAACAAGTTGGAACATGCACAATGGCTAAGGTACCCTCTAAGGAGGCCCAACAAGGTGTTTCCAGTGCAAATCCTGTCACATGCAGTGAAGAGCCCAATCCTATGAGCCAGCCTGAGAGGCCCCTTCACCCAAATCCAGCACAACAGCATGACTGCATTATTTGGACAGACTTTCCATAGCATTGCAAGACAGGCAAACTTGTCAGCAAAAATGGAAAAGTAGGAAAAAAATGTCATCTTCAGAAGAATATGTGTATGGAGACAATAAGGAAAAGACCCAAAGAAGATCCTCAAAAATATCACAGGAACCAGAAGAACTGGTCAATGGGCCCATGAACTGTCAGAGGCAGCGTATGGACTTCACAGAACTCTATAAGAGTTATAACTGAAGACCTTTATTGTTAAAAATGGCAGCAATTTATACCCCTCTGACTCCAGATGTTCCACCCCAGTACAAACCCCGTTGGTTACATACATACACAATTCATATATGATTGGCTACGTGTCTTGTCACTTGCTGTCCGTGTCATGATGACCCAAGGGTTTTCGCTTCCCAGACGGTGCCTCTCAGTTCTTGCTACAACATTCTTTTCTCACTACTTCATGAGATAACAACTGTGAGATAGGACACCTGCTGTTTGCTGGTCCCGTGGGGTACCATCCTGTGAGACACCAGCTTGTTTACTGATCCCACGGTCTGCTTCAGGGTGCCTGACAAGTTGGTCAGCAGCACCTGCAACACTGCTGTTTTAATTCAGGCATATTAATTATCCATAAATCCCATATTAATTTTCCACAAATCCCATGCTAATTTTCCATAAATTCCAACAATGAACCACAAACTGTCTTTTAAGGTAGGCATCACAAAGAGAGGGAGGGTAATGGTTGGGAGGAGTTCCCTTTCCTCATGGGAGAAATTTAAAGATTTAAACAATAATAATTATAGAATGAATGCAGGAGAGTACTTAGACTAAAATGATGTTGGTAATAGCATTTTTTGAGGACAAACTCTTGAAAAAGGCAATTATCCCTGCTTCTACAAGTTATGTTCAAAGAAAAAAAATGCATCAATTGATCCAAGCTATTTGCAAATTTCAATTAGGAGACTTAAGCTTATTTAGCTTCTCTGTTTGAATATCTGCAATATCTATCAGCATCATTTTCCATCTGAGTTACAAGACAAGCACCTTGTTAGTTTTCAGTATTACTGGCTACTGCCTAATATAAAGCATGACTTGACTGAGTACTATTTTAAAAAGTATCAGTCTCATATGTCAAATATTGACTGATCTGTTGGAAAATTTCTTCAAGCTAATGTTTTTGTCGTGACTGATATTTATGAACAAGGTAGTATGAACTATCAGATGAACCCAAAGATTTTAACACAACACTGCATTAATATTTTCTTAATTACCTGTATTCCAAATCAAGACTACTTCTCTTAAAATAATCCACAAATACTCTCATTGCTTCAACACAGCCTTTTTATACCAATTTCACAGTGGCATGTCCATGTAATTTGAAATTTCCTTCATAGTGATGCACCAATGGACACAAATTGCTAATTATGCAGTTTCAGAAACAACAATGGTGTTCAGCATTTCTTTAAAAGTGCTGACATGTAACTTTCCATAATGTCAGGAAATAGTATTGCTGATCAGCATAATCTATTGCTAAGTCTCCTAAATTTGGTTCTGCATAAACTTTCTGGAGAGAATGGCAGGAGTAGGAGCCACTGATCTGTCAAAAAAAAAATTCACATTAGCAAGGAAAAGCTTGAAACTGAACAAATGTGGGTTTTCTTGGTTGTGGGGTTTGTGTGTGTGTGTGTGTGTGGTTTTGTTTCTTTGGTTGGTTGTTTTTTTGGTTTTGTTTTTGTTAGGTTCACAAAGATAACAGTATTGATTCACTGGAACTATTTTTTCTTTTATCTCTAGATTGTCATTGCTATCTTCTACTGCTATCACACCTAGATGTGGACATAGTCTGATCATGAGGGCAGGTTGGCCTTGCGTTGTATGCTGTTCGTGGTGCTGAGGTTTTTGGGATGTAACTATTGCTGCCACAACAGAAAGAGTAAATTCTCCTTATGGCACAAGCTCTCACCCCTAGCTTCAATATATAATGAAGTGACTAGGAAAGAGACAGACACAGAGAGTTAAATGAGCTTGAATGCATTAGTCACTGAGTTAATCTAGAAATAAAAGACAAAACATGTTGACTGTCCTGGTGACTCCTCTCTTCTTGGCTTAGTGGAATAAAAGAAGAATTGGAACACCATATAACAAAAAGGATTCTCTATCACAGAATCACAGAATCTTAGGGGTTGGAAGGGACCCCGAAAGATCATCTAGTCCAACCCCCCTGCCAGAGCAGGATCACCTAGAGTACATCACATAGGAAAGCATCCAGGTGGGTTTTGAATGTCTCCAGTGAAGGAGACTCCACAACCTCCCTGGGCAGCTTGTTCCAGTGCTCTGTCACTCTCACAGTAAATAAGTTTTTTTCTGATGTTTATGTGGAACCTCCTATGCTCCAGTTTACACCCATTGCCCCTTGTCCTGTCACTGGACATCACTGAAAAAAGCCTGGTTCCATCCTCCTGACACTCGCCCTGAATGTATTTATAAACATTAATGAGGTCACCCCTCAGTCTCCTCTTCTCCAAGCTAAAGAGACCCAGCTCCCTCAGCCTTTCCTCATAAGGGAGATGTTCCACTCCCTTAATTATCTTTGTGGCTCTGCGCTGGACTCTTTCCAGTAGTTCCCTGTCCTTCTTGAACTGAGGGGCCCAGAACTGGACACAATACTCCAGATGCGGCCTCACCAATGCAGAATAGAGGGGGAGGAGAACCTCTCTTGACCTACTAACCACACCCTTTCTGATACACCCCAGGATGCCATTGGCCTTCTTGGCCACAAGGGCACATTGCTGGCTCATGGTCATCCTCCTGTCCACCAGGACCCCCAGGTCCCTTTCTCCTGCACTGCTCTCCAGCAGGTCAGCCCCCAACCTGTACTGGCACATGGGGTTGTTCTTCCCCAGATGCAAGACTCTACACTTGCCCTTGTTGAATTTAATCCAGTTTCTCCCCACCCAACTCCCCAGCCTGTCCAAGTCTTGCTGAATGGCAGCACAGCCTTCTGGTGTGTCAGCCACTCCTCCCAGCTTAGTGTCATCAGCAAACTTGCTGAGGGTACACTCTGTTCCCTCATCCAGGTCGTTAATGAAAATATTGAACAGTACTGGTCCCAGTACCGACCCCTGAGGGACTCCACTAGTCACAGACCTCCAACTAGATTCTGTCCCATTGACCACAACTCTCTGACTTCTTCCTTTCAACGAGTTCATGATCCACCTCACTACCTGATCATCAAGACTGCACTTCCTTAGATTATCTACGAGGATGCTGTGGGAGACAGTGTCAAATGCTTTACTGAAATCAAGATAAACCACATCTACCGCCCTACCATCGTCTAGCCACCTAGTTACTTCCTCATAGAAGACTATAAGGTTGGTCAAACACGACTTCCCCTTGGTAAAACCATATTGACTGCTCTTAATGACCCCCTCATCCTTGATATGCCTAGAGATAGTGCCAAGAATAAGTTGTTCCATCACCTTTCCAGGGATGGAGGTGAGGCTGACCAGTCTATAGTTACCTGGGTCCTCCTTCTTGCCCTTTTTGTAGACTGGTGTGACATTTGCTATCCTCCAGTCCTCAGGCACCTCTCCTGTTGCTCACAACTTACCAAAGGTGATGGAGAGTGGCCTAGCAATGACCTCTGCCAGCTCCCTCAGCACCCGTGGGTGCATTCCGTCCGGACCCATTGATTTATGGATGTCCAGATTGCTTAACTGATCCCTAACCCAATCCTCATCTACCAAAGCAAACTCCTCCTTCACCCTGACTCCTTCTGGGGCTTTAGGGATCTGGGGCTCCTGGGGAGAGTCTGCAGCAGTAAAGACAGAAGCAAAGAAGGCATTCAGTACCTCTATCTTCTTTATATCCTCTATCATGAGTGCACCCACCTCATTCAGCAGTGGGCCTATATTGCCTCTAGTGTTAATTCTATCTGCAATGTATTTGAAGAAGCCCTTTCTATTGTCTTTGACCTCACTAGCAACGTTTAGTTCCAAGGAGGCCTTAGCTTTCCTAATTGCCTCCCTACATCCTCTGACAACACTCCTATATTGCTCCCAAGTGGCCAGCCCCTCCTTCCATGATCCATAGATTCTCTTTTTCCACTTGAGTTTGCCCAGCAGTTCCTTGTTTAACCATGCTGGTCTCCTGGCTCCCTTACTTGATTTCCTACCCATTGGGATGCTCTGATCTTGAGCTTGGGAGAAGTGGTCCTTGAATGTTGACCAACTATCTTGAGCCTCTTTACCATCTAGTACCCTGTCCCATGGGACTTCTTTTAACAATTGATTGAAGCAGCCAAAGTTGGCCCTGCGGACGTCCAGGGTTCTGGTCCTGCTAGGTATTCTGTTCCTCCCACACAGGATCCAGAACTCCACCATCTCGTGATCACTGCAGCCAAGGCTGCCACTGACCTTCACTGCTTCAACCAGGCCCTCCTTGTTGGTGAGTACAAGATCCAGCAGCGCTTCTCTCCTAGTTGGTTTTACCACCAGCAAATATCAGGGTAGTTAAAATCCCCCATGAGGACTAAGGCCTGTAATTGCAAGGCTGCTTTCAGTTGCCTGTAGAAAACCTCATCAACTTCCTCGTCCTGATCAGGAAGTCTGTAATAGGCCTCCACAACTGTATCACCCATGCCAGCCTGCCCCTTAATTCATACCCACAGACTTTCCACTTGCTCCTCATTGGTCCCGGGACAGAACTCAATACATTCTAGTTGCTCTCTCACATAAAGAGCAACTCCACTGCCTCGCTTTGCTGACCTGTCTTTCCTAAAAAGGACATAGCCATCCATGACCACATTCCAGTCATGTGAGCTGTCCCACCATGTCTCTGTAATTGCCACCAGATCATAACCTTTAGACCGCACACAGACCTCTAACTCCTCCTGTTTATTCCCCACACTGGTGGCACCCTTGGGAGGAGGGACGCCTTCTGGTCTTCATTAATACCAGAACAATGCCCCACTAGTTCAAACCCAGCTACAACCCCCTCCCACTTCGAATCTACTTTAAAGCTCTGTGAATGAGCCCTGATAACTCCTGCCCTAGGACCCTTTTTCCCCTGAGGGACAGGGTCTTTCTATCCAATGCCAGCAGGTCCAGTGTCCTGGAAATCAAACCACCCAGGCGTTTTGTCCCCTACCCCCTTCAAGTCTAGTTTAAAGCTCCCTCAATGAGCCCTGCTAACTCCTGGCCAAGAATCCTTTTCCCCCTTGTTGATAGCTCTTTGTCTTTGTTCACTAGCATACCTCAGGTCCCCTACCTCTGTCCTGGTGACTCCTCTCTTCTTGGCTTATTGAAATAAAAGAAGAATGGGAACACCAAATGACAAAAAGGATTCTCTATATGGAATAAAGGGGTACTGAACTAAGCAGGTTGGGCAGATAATGGCATACTGCAGTAGCCTAGGAGTCTAATAAGCAGAAAAGAAGTACCATCTAGGGTTGAATTTAAGATTGAGTGCAAACACTAGGATGACATTAATGTATTCATGTGACTGGCTTTTTAAACAAAAGATAGCTTGTGACTGTTCTGTCACATATTCTGATCCATATCATGTTATCTATGACACAACAGTCTTGTCTTTGCTACTTCTGGCAAAATATTCTTCCACAATTAATTGTTTTGATCTTTTAAATTCTACAAAGTGTTCTAAAAATATTTGCAGATGTTATAAAAAGACGCATTCAAAACATCCAGAATGAGAAAACAACAAAACACCAAAAAAAGCCACTCGCCACTCCCTCAGGTAATACTAAAATAACTAAAATGGCAGACAACTCACAAAATTAAAATGTTCAGAAGGGGACATTAAACTGTGGAAAAAATAATCTGGTAGTGTAGGTTTTAGACCGAAATCTAATAATTTTGAAGAAAGACCATGTTGGAAGTGAAGAAAAAAACTTCTAACTTGTCTGAAACCAAGGATTTTTATTAACATTTTACCAATATGAAGTAAATTTTAAGAATTATAAATGTGTTCTGGGTCAATTGTGAACTGTATTGGGAAAGCAGATTTTGCATTTGAACTATCCCACATTTCATATCTTGATTGCACTCATAGAAATGTCTTGTAACTATAAATGTTATACTGATTTCTTCATTACTGTACATCTTATGTTTTTTTAATCATGAAGTGATCTTTAATTGTGAATTTTATTTTTTCAGATTGAAAGCCCAATTAGGATTAAAATGGGATTGGATTGAATGTAGAACAGGATTGAATGCAGCTGTTCTGCTTGAAAGCATTTTAAATGGAAATTTATGTACCTAAAAACATCAGGTCTTCCACAATTACATTGACTTGCTAAATGGTCAGAAAGACTCACAGTCCTTTGGAGGGACAGGCAATTTGTTTAAGTTAAATGTATCCTATTAGAGAATTTAATACTTTTATGTAGGTGTTATTTAAAAATCATCTTGTTCCTCAGAATTAAAACATTTTAACAGGTGAAAAAGTGGTATCAAATGTTATTACAGACTGTTAGTACATGTCACTGATATCACATATAAATGTGTTTCACCATTTAGTGTCTATTACTAATCCTTTAGGGGAAGGGGAAGGGGAAGGGGAAAAAGAAAAGTCATCTTACAGTTTTAAGCACAACACAGAGCAGTAATTAAGAGCTTCAGAGAACCATTGTGACTAATGTATTTGTGAAATGTGTAAACTTCTGGCTTGAAATAACTCAGATGGCTTGGCAACTGCAGCTTTTTTACTTAGGATCTGAATGGCAGCTACAGCTACAAACTGCCAATATTTTTTAAACAAGTATGCACTCACACATAATGAAGTTTTTGCTTGGCTTTTTAAATTTTTACTTATTGTATAGGCCAATGTTAACATGGAGAAAGATCTGTTTACATAATTTGACTTTAAGAGATAAAATGAATCTATGCATAAAGTCAAGGTTTATTGCTAGGACAGTGGAAGTTCTCTAAGTTCTAAAAATGCACCATTGGAAGGAATTTAACAACATCCAGCTGTGTTCCTTAGTGTCTTCAGAGAATACATATATGTCCTCATTTTCATAAGGCTAAAACCAACAACTTTTATAGAACAGTTTGTATGGAAAGGAACTACTCCAACCTGATGGGAATGTAAGATGTTCAGAGGTTGAAATGTGTCAATACAGTCCCATCTGTGAATTAAATCAATGTCTATTTTTTTTTTTTTTTTTTAGATTGCTTTGGCAAGGTGTTGATTAAACTATGATGAGGACTGTTGTTACAATTAACACTAAATGAGATTTGTTAATTGGCTTTTTTTGAAGCAAACTAGGTTTTTTCTTCTGCTGCCCTCTGTGCTCCTTGTGAATTGATATATGGAGTAATGATAGTGAAAATTCACTGTGAAGGGAGTGACACTTCAAAATTCAATCTAATTGCTACAGCTACAGCTGACATTAGAATTTAAATAAATGAAAATGAAAATGAAAATATATTATAAATGGCATTTAAGCCAACTATTAGGAAAAAATTAATTTGTGTAATATATTCAAGTGTTTATTATTGAGATTTATGAAAATTTTTATATGGCTTAAAGAAAAATAAACAAACAAGGAAACAACCCCCCCACAAAATGCAAATAAGAGCAATAAAACAACAACCCAAGAATGCAGCCAAAAGACACATTATCTGCCCAGAAGATTAATGAAAAAATGTAGATTCTTTTTGCTTTTTTGTTTGGTACTACAAAAGCATGCTAAAAACTAGAGAATTGCAAAAATTGTTCGAGGCAAAGAAAAATCAGGGGTTGTTTGTACCAAATAGAAAAAACCCCTGACTTTCAGGGGAAAAAACTAAGAAAAAGCTGATCTCAGAATGTGTTATCTGCAGAACTTCTGATACCCAGTCTTACAATGAATTTGTAAAAATTTAATAGAATCATAGATTGGTTTGGGTTGGAAGGTACCTTGAGGATTATTTAGTTCCAACCTCCCCACATGGGCAGGGACACCTCCCACTAGACCAGGTTGCCCAAAGCCCCATCCAACCTGGCCTTGAACACTTCCAAGGCGGGGGCATCAGCAACCTCTCTGCGCAACCTGTTCCAGTGTTGCACCACCCACACACTAAAGAATATTTTCCAAACGTCTAACCTAAGTCTATCCTCTTCCAGTTTAAAAATATTAACCCTTGTCCTATCACCATCCTCTCTGGTGAAAAGCCCCTCCCCGTCTTTCCTGTAGGCCCCCTTCAGGTACTGGAAGGCCACTATGAAGTCTTCCTAGAGCCTTCTATTCTCCAGGCTGAACAGCCCCAACTCTCTCAGCCTGTCTTCATAGGAGAGGTGCTCCAGCCCCTGGATCGTCTTCATGACCCTTCTCTGGACTTGCTCAAAGAGCTTTATGTCCTTCCTGTGTTGAGGGCTCCAGAAATGGACACAGTACTCTAGGTGGTGTCTCACTAGTGTGGAGTAGAGTGGCAGGATCACTTCCCTTAACCTGCGGGCCACGCTTCTTTTGATGCAGCCCAGGGCTTTTGGGGCTACAAGTGTACATTCCTGACTCATGTTGAGCTTTTTAATCAATCAACACCCCCACGTCCTTCTCCTCAAGGCTGTTCTCAATCTATTCTCTGTCCACAGAATCACAGAATCACAGAACTACCAAGGCTGGAAAAGACCTTTAAGATCATCAAGTCCAGCCTATGACCAACACCACCACACCATCTAGACCATGGCACTAAGTGCCACATCCAGCCTTGCCTTGAACACATCCAGGGACGGTGCCTCCACCACTTCCTGGGAAGTCTATTCCAATGTCTAATCACCCTCTCCATGAGGAAGTGCTTCCTAATATCCAACCTAAACCTCCCTTGGAGCAACTTCAGGCCATGCCCTCTTGTCCTGTCACCAGCTGCCTGGGAGAAGAGCCCAGCCCCCACCTGACTACAACCTCCCTTCAGGTAGCTGAAGAGAGTGATGAGGTCCCCCCTGAGTCTCCTCTTCTCCAGGCTAAACAACCCCAACATCCTCAACCTCTCCCTATAAGACTTTCCCTCTAGTCCTTTCACCAGCCTTGTTGCTGTCCTCTGGACCTGCTCCAGCACCTCAACGTCCTTCTTGAAGTGAGGGGCCCAGAACTAACCAACCTGTATTTGTGCTTGGGGTTGCCCCACCCCAGATGCAGGATCTTGCACTTCACCTTGTTGGACTTCGTGAGGTTGGCATGGGTCCACCACTCAAGCCTGTCAAGGTCCCTCTGGATGGCATCCCTTCCCTCCAGTCTGTTAACCACACCACACAGCATGGTGTCATCAGCAAACTTGCTGAGGGTGGACTCAATCCCGCTGTCCATGTCACCAACAAATATGTTAAACAGCACTGACCCCTGAGGAACACCATTGTCACTTGTCTCCATCTTGACATAGAGTTGTTGATCCCTGTGTGCAACCATACAGTCAATTCCTTATCCACTCAGTGGTCCATCCATCAAATCCATATCCCTCCAGTTGTGAGACCAGGATGTCATGTGGGACAGTGTCAAACGCTTTGCACAAGTCCAGGTAGATGACATCAGTTGCTCTTCCCTTGTCCACTGACACTGTGACCCCATTGTAAAAGGCTACCAAATTTGTCAGGCATGATTTTCCCTTGCTGAAGCCATGTTGGTTGCCACCAACCACCTCTACGTTTTCCATGTGCCTTAGCAGAGCCTTCAGGAGGATCTGCTCCATGATCTTGCCAGGCACAGAGGTGAGACTGACTGGCCTGTAGTTCCCTGGGTCTTCTTTCCTTCCCTTTTTGAAAATGGTGTTTATGTTTCCCCTTTTCCAGTCAGTGGGAACTTCACCAAACTGCCATGACTTTTCAAATACGATAGAAAGCAGAGTTGCAACTTCATCTGCCAGCTCCCTTAGAAGCCATGGGTGGATCTTGTTAGGCCCCATGGACTTGTGCGCTTTCAGATTCTTTAGATGATCTCGAACCTGTTCTTCTCCTACAGTTGTCAGATCATCTGTTTTCCAGTCACTGCCTTTGCCTTTTGTGACCTGGACAGTGTGGCCAGAGCCCTTACTGGTAAAGACTGAGGCAAAAAAGTTGTTCAGTACCTCAGCCTTCTCCATATCCTTGGTGAGAAAGTTTCCTGTTTTCTTCTGCAGAGGGCCCCCATTTTCCCTGTTCTGCCTCTTATCACTGATGTACCTGTAGAAGCACTTTTTATACCTTTGATGTCCCTGGCCAGGTTTAACCCTATCTGGGCTTTAGCTTTCCTAACCTGATCCCTGGCTTCTTGGACAATTTCTTGGTATTTCTCCAGGCTACCTGTCCCTGCTTTCACCTTCTGAAGACTTTATTTTTTTGTCTAAGAGTGTCCAGAAGCTCTTTGCTCATCCATGCAGGTCTCCTGGCATTCTTGCCTGCCTTCCTGTTTCTTGGGATGCATTGCTCCTGGGCTTGGAGGAGGTAATCTTTGAATGTTGGCCAGCTTTCTTGGGCTCCCCTCCAGGATTTTATGCCATGATACCCTACCAAGCAGATCCCTGAAGAGGTCAAAGTCTGCTCTCCTGAAGTCCAGGGTAGAGAGCTTGCTGTGGACCCTCCTTGTTGCACTATGGTTCCTGAATTCCACCATTTCATGGTCACTACAGCCAAGGCTGCCCTTAAGCTTCACGTTGTCCACCAGGCCATCCTTGTTGGTGAGAACCAGGTCCAGCATAGCACCTTTTCTTGTTGGTTCCTCCACCATTTGGAGGAGGAAGTTGTCATCAATACATTCCAGGAACTTTCTGGATCGCTGGTGCCTTGCTGTGTTGTCCCTCTATGGTCTGTGAATGGGAAGCTGCACCTATCAGCCTGTAGAGGGCCTCATCTGCTCAGTCATCCTGGTCAGGTGGCCTATAGCAGAGTCCCCCCATAATATCAGCAGCCCGTCTTCCCTTTAACCCTGACCAATAAGCTCTCTGTCAGCTCCTCATCCATCCGCAGGTGGAGCTCCATGGACCCCAGCTGCTTGTTAATGTAGAGGGAAATGCCCCCTCCTCTTCTCTCCTGACTGTCCCTCCTAAGGGGCTTATACCCATCCATTCCCACACTCCAGTCATAGGATTTGTCCCACCACATCTCAGTGATGCCAGTAACACCACAGCCCTGCAGGTTTGTACACATTTGCAGCTCCTCATGCTTATTTCTGATGCTGAGTGCATTTGCATGGAGGTACTTAAGTTGAGTCCCCATTAAGGCTGCCTCACTGCCTGAGATTCCGTTATCCTTCATTTCAGGTATTTTCTTGCTGGCCTGTTGTCGCGGACCGAGATAGGTAAAGCCGTGACCCACACCCCCACCTCAGGGGATCGAGGGCTGAGGACCGCTCCCCGTCACACTCACAAACAACGCTTAGGAATCAATAGATTTATTAAAGGCACTGAGGGTTTGGCAAGTCCGATATCACCTAACACACAAGGTCTATCTATATATCTATATCCACACCTATATATCCATATACCAACAGCTATACAACACTACATCTATATACCAATAACCACACACATAGAAAACAAGAGATAACCTCTCCCCTTCCCCCCTGTTCCCGTTCCCAGACATGGATAAGAGGGAAAGCCTGGAGAGAGCCTTTGGGAAATAGAAGAATATTGGAAAAGAGAAGTGAGTGTCTGGTATGTGTGAATATTATGTAGGAATGTTAGTAAGAAGCCTCGGAATGTAGTTCGCAATTCTCACCACCGGGGTAAGGCCGAAGCCAATCCCTGGTCGGGATCCACGTCCTTTCCCTTGACACTCTGGGCAAACGGTCCGCTCGGTACGTCCACACGCCAACAACCACAGGGAGCAGCGCCGCAACGGCACGGCAGCCTCCGCAGCGGTACGCTCACCGCGGCGGCTGGATCCGTGTGTGTTCACAGAGCGCGCGTCTTCTTGCTCCTCCCTTTTTCCTGGTTCCGGCCCCGCCGTGCCTCCTGGGAGCTGTAGTCTGTAGTCTGTGCGCATGCGCCTGGTACCTCTGTCCTCTCCCCACGAGTGCCGGGGGGGCGCATCGCCAGGAATGGTCAGTGAATGTCGCTGGATTAAAGGCCATTATAGAGTCCGTCTCTCACATCTCACCCTGTGGCTTTTATGACAGCGACTTGGTTCCTGTGTAGTTTATGTTTATGTATGTGTCTGTATATGTATGTACATCTGTGCCCTATTAGGCTCTATTAGGATTGGACAAGATGATCCCCCAGGTCTTCCTTCCAACCTCAACTATTCTGAGATTCTGGGGTTCTGGGAATAGGGTTCCCTGCTTTCAACTACAGATAAAGAACAAAAATAAACTTAAAACTTTATCTTATGTACATAGTGGGGAAAAAAAAAATCTCTACAGAGAGGCAGATACTGTTGTAATGATCTGTGCATTCCTTCAGTTAAATTTTTCTTTGATTCTGGATAGATTTGTTACTGTCAGCAGACGACCAAGATAGGTGAGGTAGGATAGTTTCCTATTCCTACCCCACTGTTCCCAGGAAATAAGGAAAAGATGTGAGAGAGGACTGAGAAGACAATTTCAACCTGGTGTCTGCAACAGTGGTCTAAAAGGTATGATGACCATTAGTACTGGTCTCAGCTTTCAGGACTTTTGTATGCTTAATGCAACAGCTGTGTGTTACAACATACGATGAAGTTAATAATAACGTATAGAATAATCAAGCTATCTTTGCTGTACATTTTTTCTAGAACAGTCTATTTTGAAATAATATGTCAGGGACAAAGGAGGACTGTGAAACAACAATAGCATCTATTTTTTCATCCCACAATAACGTTAATTCAGTATGAAGTAGGACAAAAATGCTATCTGCACTGCAATAGCAACAGAAGTAGCTGCACAGCAATGATTCCAAGTTAGTAATTAAAAGCTTTTTTTTTAAACAAAAGTTGGTATGGAATGGAACAACCTTGACAGATTAAAAAAATATACTGAAAAATTACTAATAATTTTATAAGATTGTTCCTGTTATCGCATTGTGTTCCTCTTCTCCCGTATCTATCTTAGCATTTTTACCAGAGTCATCAACTTGTTTTGCCTGGAAGCCAGCAAAAGAAAATATTATTAGCCAAAGTGGATGCAACTGGAATTACATATTGGATTTTGTTATCCTTTAGATTTCAACTGTCAAGCTAATAAACTAAGACTGAAGGGAAAAAAGAGAAGAAAAAAATAGCAATGTAGATTTATGGTATTGGGAGAAACACAGGGTAGGTGAAGAGAATACAGGAGGTAAATTGAAAGCTGCATTTCATCTTTCTCACACCTGACAGTATTCTTTATTCTATACCAGAGACACAAAAAAATCAAAATATATAACTTTAATAACTCCCCTACCACGTAAAATTCAGATATTCTGGTGGTGTGCATATTTATCAGGAAGGTCAACTACTTGCTATAGATTGTTTTAAGTTATATTCATGAAATGTAGGCAGCACTGTTCCCATATCAACTTCTTGATTTGCATGTCTGCAGTATTTTTATTATTCTTTATGTTTTGTTACAGAAGTGGCTACCATGTGAGCTGGCTGCTTATTCTAATTCAGTGAGATCAGAAGAGATTGGAAGGTGACTAGTACAAGAGTACTAGAATAAAATTTCATTGGTTTAGATGGGAAAATGGTCCTGTCAGCTACATTATCAACTGAGAGCAGTGTATGCTATGTCAGTGATTAGGAAACTAAATACTCTTCTCACTTCAGTAAAACTTCACTTTTTATTTTTATCCCTGATGAGATCTTGGCCTATTATGTTTGGGGGAATTATCCAGGGAGTTTGTGTGTTAGGAATACAAAGGATCTGTAAAAATTAAAAGATGAAACAGGAACAGCAATTCCTCAGCACGTAACAAATCAGCATTCATTAACTTGAACCATTTTAAATACAGACAAACAAATAATAAGGTTATTCTGTATAATTATAGGAGTCAGATTTATTTTTGAATTTTCACTGCAGAGCTGTCCTTTGCAAGTAGGTCATATTATCAGAACAAAACGACTGAACATAGCAGTTTTGAGACAGAGATTTCCATCAATTCTTAAATAGGGTGATATCCTCTGTGATTAATTAAAAGAACAAGTATTTCTGTTTTTTTTTAAATTGATAATTTTTTATTATGTTAGCATGAAAGGCATCCTGAGCTCTGTTTTAAATATATTAGTGGCATTTCCAATGTGTAGATATTAGATAATTAAGT
This sequence comes from Hemiprocne comata, assembly GCA_020745705.1. Classification (NCBI taxonomy): domain Eukaryota; kingdom Metazoa; phylum Chordata; class Aves; order Apodiformes; family Apodidae; genus Hemiprocne; species Hemiprocne comata. The sequence goes on along the minus strand of CM036586.1, from coordinate 92,113,080 downwards.
TATAAATTTTATAAAATCCAGGTTTCATGTATAAAGTGTGAGTTCCTGAAGCAAGAATCATAGTTGCTTCAGCAAGGAAGCAAATATTAACAATTCTTAACACTAGTGAGAATCACTGTCCCCTAACTCTTCTTCCCTTAAGATCATTGGACCATCTGAATCCAATTCCTTCAGTGAATGTTCACTGCTAGTGGTTTATGCAATGCTGTAGAGTGAGAGCATGATGAAATACTCCAACCATGTATGTATTAGGGAGACAAGTCACACTAGACTCTATCATTAATCTACTCTGTTCAGTATTCTGTATCAGACTAGTCCCTCATGTTGTCCAGGAAGGTGAGAAATGTTTCGCAGTGTGAGAATTATGTGTAATCTGCCCAAACAGGGAATTTTTTTTTGTTGTTGGTTTGTTTGGTCTTTTTCCCAAGGTAGTAAATCGTTGCCTTGAAGCACAAGAGATTCAGACTGAATCTTGTCGGCAGAAGTGTGGGTACTTGTGTTGGTTTGGTTTGGCGTGCGTTTTAGTAGGGTGGGAGGGTCCCCAGAGGTGGCTCCTGTAAGAAGGTGTAAAACTCCCCCAGCTCCAAACCTCTGGACAACCGAGTCAATAGGGAGACAGTAGACTTGCCTCTGCGATTAACATACGAAAGAAGGGAAAATCTGAGTGCTGAGGAGAGCAGTGGTGAGAGCAATGTGAGCACAGAGGTGAGAGCAGTGCCAGGGCAGAGAAACCAGAAAGTTGGTGAACAAGGAGGGAGAGAATATGCCTGAGCAGAGGTTCCCCTGCAGCCTGCGGCTGTTCACCTCCAACCCATGAAGGAGCATGGTGGAGCATCCCCTGAAGGAATATATAGATATAGACCTGCAGCCCGTGGACCTGGACCTTCAGCTGTGGAGACCCCTGGGACAGGGGAGGTGGCTGTGCCTGAAGCCACCCATGATTCTGTGGGGAGCCCATGCAAGGCACAGTTTGCCCCTAAGGGACTGCACCTCGTGTGAAGGACTCATGTCAGAAAGGTTTGAGAATGACTTTCTCCCATGGTAGGGACCCCATGGGGAAGCAGGGGTGGACTGTGAGGAATCCTTCTACCTAAGGAGGAAGGAGCAGCAGAAAACAACAGCCTGTGAACTGACTCTAAACCCCATCCCCTGTCCCCCTGTGCTGCTGGAGGCAAGGGGGTAGAGAAATCAGGAACAAAGAAATTTGGGCCTGGGAATAAGGGAGGGGTGGGGGTAACATATTTCAGCTCTGGTTTTTGTTTTGTCTGTGTCCTGTTTGCATTTGATTAGTGTTAAATTAAATTATTATTTTTTCCCCAAGTTGAGTCTGTTTTGCTCATGACCATAAATGGTCAACCCATGAGCTTCTAGTTGGCTTTAGTCCTCCCCATCCCACGACCTGTGTATATGGGGTGGAGGGGTGACTGAGCAGCCATGTGGCTGGTTCTTTGTTGTCGGTTAGGCCCAAACCATGACAATACTTTAGTTGCAAACAATATTATTTTCTTTACTTTTATTAATTGAATTTATTATGTTCTTGCATTCAGTGACATATCAAAACAAGAATTTGCTCTATGTTTTATTACATTTTTTAAAGGTGCTGCTGTCTTCCTGTTCATATCTATGGTACAATGTGTCTCTGTTCCTTCATATTCCCCTCCATGCAATTCTTTTTTCCTCTTTTTTAATGTTCTCTACAGGTCACCAACATTTTCTTCTGTTATTTGTATCTCTTATCTTCTTTTTTCTTGCAGTTTTTCCTTGATTTCTTGGTATGTTGGCACTGAAGAACCTTTGTCCTATGCCTTTCAGATTATTACTGTTTTGATGATTTTTTGACCAGTACGGTGTTATTTTTATTTTTAGTTTCCTATGGTGAAATCCTCAAAGGAGAAAGATTTCAAAGCCTGTTTATACACGGTGACTGAATTAGCTATGTAGAAAACAACAAGCAGAGTTTTTAAGGCAAATGACAAACACTGATATTAATAATGTGCCATTAAAAGCACTATACAGTATAAAGTTAGCATATAGCCTAGTTGTTTCTCTTGGAATTCTAAAAACCACAGCTCAGAAAGAAAATTACTGGTTCATAATGGATTTTTAATATTTACATCTATTTTCTCAAAGACATTTTAAAATTATGCTTAGAGGACTGTACAGCCTGAGTAACAAGCACAGAATCTATACTCTTGTAAAACATCTACATCCTCTCTAATACCTTGATAGCTAGCCTTCTTTGTCCCAGAATACTAGTAGCTTTCAGTTATGATCCAAACAGGATGAGGGTTGAAGAAAAGATTTCTTAACATTTTTTGCCTTTTGGGTAAAAGCAACTCCTTTGAATGTCAACAAAATGCCCTATGATCTATTGCAAATCTAAAACATTATTCTGGCTTTGCGTTAGCCAGCCAGAAGTCCCATTAGCCACAGAGTAGACATTGACTACATTATACCTGCATTTGCAATACATAAGGAATGTAATTTAAAAATCCTTAAAGACAAAATAAAACACATCTATATAGTATCTTTAAAATCTGCACTGAAAACTTCATTTAAAAATACATGTTAATATGCTGAAGACTACTTAATATTTTTATAATTGTATTCATTAGCTAGTGTATCTTAAGCACTGACAGAAACATTGAAAAGTAATTGGGTTCTTTCTTGAAGCTGAGTATGTTGCACAGTCAATGTTTCATGAAAGCTGACTGTATTAGATAGACCTGCCACTTGAAGAACAAAGAAGAGAGCATTAAACACTATTAACTCTTTGAGATAGACTGAGTTAGAATATTGAATTTTTGCTTGGACTTAGGCTAAAGCACTGACACTACTCTATCATATTTTATCCGCACAATTGACGCATGTGTGGATAAAAGAAATAATGGCTGTCGGAAGAAATATGATTCAGCTTTACAAAATATCACATAATATTTACACTATGAAAAAGAAGTGAGAAAAAGGAACTGTAATCTTGATGAAGGGCACAGCTGTCAGGTGTAACTGAGCGAGTGGGATGAGACACCAGCTTCTGGGGAGGTAGTATAAAATATGCACTGAATGAAGAGTTTTAAATTTGATGAAATGCAGTGAATGGAATAATGTTCTGTTCAAATGACTGCTACTAAGCAATTAGAGATACCATCAATGATACTCTTGTCCCTGAAAAAACAATGTCACATTTTTTATTGTCCCATATCACAGAATCACAAAATCACAGAATGTTAGAGGTTGGAAGGAGCCTCTGGTGATCATCGAGTGCCATAACAGGACCACCACAGAATCTAGGGTAGGTCACACAGAAATGCATCCAGATGGCTCTTGAAAGTCTCCAGAGAAGGAGAATCCACAACCTCTCTGGGCAGCCTGTTACAGTGCTCCTTAATCTTTGCAGTAAAGAAGTTTTTCCTCATGTTAAGGTGGAACTTCCTGTGTTCCAGTTTGCATCCATTGCCCCTTGTCCTATCACAGGACACTGAAAGAGATTGGCCCCTCTTTCTTGACACCCACTCTTCAAATATTTATGTATATTAATAAGATCCCCTCTCAGTCTTCTCTTCTCTAGACTAAACAGCCCCAGGTCTCTCAGCCTTTCCTCATAAAGCAGGCATCCAGTCTCTTAATCATTCTTGTAGCCCTTTGTTGGACTCTCTCAAGAAAATCCCTGTCCTTCTTGAACTGGGAAGCCCAGAACTGGACACAATACTCCAGGTGAGATCTCACTAGGGTAGAGTAGAGAGGGAGGAGGACCTTCCTTGACCTGCTGGATATACTCCTAATGCACCCCAGGATACCATTAGCCTTCTTGGCCACAAGGGCACATGGCTGCCCCATGGGTAACTGGTTGTCCACCAGGACTCCAAGGTCTTTCTCCATGGAGCTGCTTTCTAGCAGGTTGGCTCTTAATCTGTAGTGCTGCATGATGTTGTTCCTTCCCAGATGCAGGACTCTACACTCATTCTTGTTGAACCTCATTAGGTTCCTCTTTTCCCAGCTCTCCAGTCTGTCCAAATCTTGCTGAATGGCTGCACAGCCTTCTGGTGAATCAGCCAATCCTTCCATTTTCATATGATCAGCAAACTTGCTGAGGATACACTCTGTTCCCTCATCCAGGTTGTTGATGAAGGCGTTGAACAGGACTTGGCCCAGCACTGATCCCTGGGGGACTCCACTAGTTACAGGTCTTCAGCTGGACTCTACACCATTGATTACTACGTTCTGGGCTCTACTGTTTAGCCAGTTCTTCATCCATCTCCCTGTCCATTGTTCTACCCCACTGGTGTAGAGAAGTTGTGTTTTAGGTACCTTAATTTGATGCGGAAGATTAATCATCAAGTTTTCAATTTGAATTAATACCAGCAGGGTCTTAAGACCTGCAGGGTCTTGAATCTGTCTTTTGCACATTCATAGAGAATGTCCTAAAAACTTAACTTATTTTTAATGAGGAATTACATCTTGAAATTGTGACTGCTACTCTGAGAAATTAGGCAAATACCCAAGTATTTAGTCTGTACTGAATTATCTCTGTTTTCTACACTGGAACCTTGTTTAAATGGATGCATTTGTGAGCTTCAGTTCCTAACTGTGAACATGAACCAAAGGGAAGGTCATGGGTCAGTCACATGTCAAAGAGAGTCCTTAAAAAACTTTAGTATTCCCAGTGAAAATTGTCTTCTCTGATGAAATAGTTCTTCAGAAAGTTCAGAAAGTAGGTATGCTTTCTTCCTGGTAAGTAAGCAATAACTTGTAGCAGTAGGCTTCTATAGGTCTGCCAGTTAAAAGAAATGGTGGTACTATGCAGCTACAGTGAAACTCTGCTGACCAACCAACCAACCAAGAGTCATGTAAAAATTGAAAGCCCCAAATCCTTTGTGCCTAGTGTAATGCTCCACTTAATAGTCAGACTACTGGCTGCGCTAAACCAGAGCGAGGTTTGGACTCTGTCTTCCTGAAATAGTGAATTCATCTGCTGGGCAGTGTTGAAAAGCAGCAGAGGAGTAGGCCTGAAGGTGTTTTAGCTGCCTTCAGAGTGAGGAAATCTAAATGTGGGCCCTCTTTGGTAATCAAATACATTAATAAAATGTATCAGAAGGACTCAGACAGAAGAACTGAAAACAAATAATAGCTATAGATTTCTCAGAAAACCTGAAGAAGGCTGGTGTTGTTCTAAGTATCAGTTATTCTACAGATCAGTTAAAGGCTTTGATACCAGAAGGTATTCAGCTGTCTAATGATGAAAAGCAAATAGATTGCACACAAATTTCTGAAGCCAAGTGGGAAAGAAGTCCATGGAGAGACATCAGTGTGATCTTGATCAGATTCCAGAATTTTCTCTAGAGTGCTATTAATCATCTGATGCTGAGCACAGAGTATTTGACAGCCTGCAGAACTTCGTCATTCTGTAGTTGTTTCATAGACAAAACTTTATTACTTCCATCTGCATGTATTTTGAACAATTAATTCAGCCTGTGTTTCATAATTAAGTAAAATTATTTTAAATGAAGTCTCAAAGTGTCAATAGAAAACTGTCTGATTCGAGAGAACTGCATATACATGCTGTGCATCTGAATATAAAACACTGTCATCTGAACTTGACTGACAAGTCATTTTTTTAAATGAAGAAATGTCATTTTTTTACATGCTCAATGAGTAACACAAACATTTTACAAAAGTTCTGTTTTAAAAATAGGTGTGGGCTTTTTTTCTGAGCATTTCAATGATACACATGCATATTTAATTGCAAAATGAACCTAATGAAGAAAGACATTATTTCCTCTTAAAGAACAGACCTACCATTGTCTTCAGCTGTTCAACGAATAGTTCAAAATATATTACCGATGACTCATGGCTGTTTTGTACTATATTGGGGGAAAGTACAGAATTACAGTCTAAATATTTATGCTCATAAATTGTGCGTTTTTTTCTTTTGTGCACTTTCTCGTAAGCAACTACAATATGATGGCTCTTCAAGCTGTGAACTCGCAGAGAAAGGAACTAGTTGCTTTACTAGGTCTTAGTATAACTGAAGATCATTGAATCATAGGGGTTGGAAGGGACCTCTGAAGATCATCAATCAAGACCATCATACCAAGATGATACACAATACATTCCTAGAGAGAAAATGGCACTGATAACATTTTCATTTCTCAATCCTTAGCTTTCTATGCTCTTCAATTTTTGTGATATGATGCATAACAGAGGTCCCAATGAAACCTACAACCTAGGCTGGAATAATACAGTTGAATATTTGTTCTCATATCATGTTCTTATGCTCTTCTAAAAGGCCTTCTGTTTTGCCTGCATTACCTTTGACTTCTCATTTGAAATATATAAATAAATAAATAAGCTGTGAAAGAAGATATGCATTTGTAACATATTCATCTAAACTAAGAAAAAATCATTAAGTAGAAGATGAATGCAATACTGAAAAAGGAAAAAATATTGTCAGTATATCAAGAACAACAGGAGATTAAGATAGGAGGAACTGTTTACTGAGCTTTCTTGAAGTTAGATAATCTCTCAAACTAGTGGCAAATATCCACCGTAATCAACTATTTAATAGTGTGCATGATGAAGTATATCACACATGAATCACAACTGCAACCCACATTTAGGTACAATTCTATGGAGACTTACAAACACACAGATTTCCCAGGGAATTCACGAAGATCAACTATGCAGTTACAGTTAAGGTGTCTGCCAGATGAATACATAATTGCCCATTAAAATGGATTTTATATCAAACAAAATAATTATACAATGTATTATTTGGGAGGAAAGTAAATCAGCTTTCTCAAGAGATTCAAGATCTTGATAGGTAATGGATAATTCATTTCTATAGTTATCTTTTAAACTATTTGTAATTACTGCAGGAGAAATCATGCATGTGGTATCAGAGAATCAAGAAAGATAATAGCCTCAGATGATGTGGAAATATTTTAGTTTGTTGACTGTCATCTGTGGTCTCCTTAAGGTCTCTTAAGTTTAATTTGTCCTCATAGCCATTCTCAAGTTATTTTGTGGTGGCATGGATTAATGTTACTGAAATTAAATTAAGGCATGTACAAAAGGTAGCATTATTTCAAAGGTACTAGATTTTATTAGCATTCTGCCAACTCACTTTGTGAGGCAATGGCATACAACTTTGCCACAGCATTTTGGACATTATAGAACTATCCCTGAAGGGAAAATAATCCATTTGATCCATTAATAATGAGAACCTACTCTTTGATCCTTTCTGTTCCCGTTACATCAGAGAAAACCATGAGATAAAACATCTTGTTGAGAAATGTGTCAGGTGTTGCCAAAACAGCAAGTAAAGCACTTACAAACATAACCTTGAGAACAAAAATATTAGGCAAGATCTAAAATAGATTCAGTATCAATATCCCACAGGTCAAAACAACAGTTCTCAGTGACTTCTGTCCCCCATGCTTTAAATCACAGAGATAAAATGCTCATGAAAGATAAAAATACTCCCATTAAAAACAAACAAACAAAAACCACCAAAACATGGTAGATCTTTCTTATTACTACTGTTTTGGGTTTTTTTTATTAGGAAAGGAAAATAATTCAGGGTTCACCAAGCAGTATGCCATTTTATGAGCTGTAGGCAACTTGTCACTTTTGTACCAGAATTAATAAAAACTTCTCATGAACATTTTTTGAGATGGCTAGTGAAGACTTCACAACTGCTGGTATGTTTTGATTTTTCATCAGACTGTCCAGGCGCACACATCTGTCCTCTGGACTAGTATAAACTGACTATTGATCTTGCAACTGTCACGGTTTAGCTTCATCCTGGCTCAAACCAGGACAGCAACCATGGGTCACCAGTGCATTGAATCAATACACCTGAAGTGCAGGCCCAAGATCAACTCCAGAGAAGAAGGGCAGCTAAAGCTGTAACTCCAGTGAGGGTTGTACAGCAAATTGATTAGATACAGTTAAGGAAATTAAATCTATATGAAATGCCAAAATTGCAACTTTATTGGTTTGTATTGGTTTTAGGATATTAGTTGCTGTAAAATAGTGAGTGTATTTATTTTTTGTGCTAATGTGAAATAAAAGCAGAATGTCAAGCTGCTGCATTTTCTTCCTGGATACAAAGCCTGGTCAATGATCATTTTTGCTCATATGGTAACATCTCTCTCACTAGTAAGGCATATAAGAAGATTATTTTGATTAAATCTGTACTGTCCCAGTAAAACAAGCACAAACTTATTGTTATAGATTTTAATGTGTACTTCATTGGTCTTAAACTCCCTTCAGATATGTCTATATTTGGTACAATGGAGAACAGCTTAATGAGCAAAGCTGTCTGAAATATTTCATGCAAGAAACATCCATGTTTGTGAGCTGTCTTCTCTTTTCCAGATAATGTTACCAAGATACGTTGCATCTATTTCATTAAAGCCATGGTTTTAAAATGCCCAGTGGGTGTAAGACTAGTGTAACACAATTTCTCTCTGCAACACCAATGTGCATGTTTTCATGCTCCAATTGTCTGTCAGATTTCCCTTAAGACTGGTAGAAAAACATCTGTCAAAACTTGGACATTTCTCAAAGCAAATGATTTACAGAAAAAATGAAATAATAATCAAGAGAATAGACAATGAGAAGAGCAACACTGAAGAATGAAAGCAAAATGTGAATATACCTCCAAAAGAAAGGGGGGAAAATGCATTGCAAGAGTTAATTTGTCTGAAATTGCTAACCAGCTCCACAAATCCTGTGAGATACTCAGAAGCTGTAAATACACCATAAGAAGTTTTCCAGTCAGAGATATATGAATAATAGTAATAGTAATAGTAATAAAAGTTCTCTTTTAGGTCTCTTTCAAGTAATATCTAAAAATGAACTCACTGCATTGTTTGCAACCTGTAAATAAACAGCTGTATGTTACAGCGGGGTAAATTAAGGAAAAGTAAGAGCTCAAGGCTTAAGGTGCCTTAAGCATAAGAACATAATTACAGTAGAATTTTTCTTTGTTTCTTTTTAAAAAGTTAGCATTATACTTGGAAGAAAGGTCCATATTCTTTACATTTAATGCTCTATTCTACAGAAAGACAGTGGCAGAAATTTGAGGACTGGTGAAGTTTCTGTGATAGTGTACATTGATGAAACGACATATGCCTTCACAGAATCCCACAGAATCACAGAATCTTAGGGGTTGGAAGGGACCTCGAAAGATTATCCAGTCCAACCCCCCTGCCAGGCAGGGTCACCTAGAGTACATCACACAGGAATGCGTCCAGGCGGGTTTTGAATGTCTCCAGAGAAGGAGACTCCACAACCTCTCTGGGCAGCCTGTTCCAATGCTCTGTCACCTATGAATGGCTTCATTCTGCATTAACTGGAGTTTCTTCCTTGTAGAGATTCATTTCCTGTAGTGGGCTGGGAGCTTTTAGATATTATTTGAAATCAGACATACCAAGCCATAGAAGGTTCTAAGAACTTGAGATCATGATTGGAAGTTTGTCTTTATGTGGTTGTAAATCTGTAATGATGTCTTCATGGTGGATGCAAAGTTTTCAAGTGAAAGGTGGTGTCAGTTTTGACCAGCCATACTTTCTTCCAGTTAGTCATGGCTGAATCCTTCCACTTTTTGGTAGTGATATTAAGTACTGATACCAAGGAATAGACTTTTTGGGTTTTGTTTTGGTTTGTTCTATTCTGTTTGTTTTTAAGGAAATTTTAAATAGGCCATAGGAATGAAACAAGCTTTTGTTAGTAAAGAGCATATAATAGTTGTTCAATAAAAAATGATGCATTTTTTGAACTGATCTGCAACAAAAATGCTAAATAAATATCTAGTAATGTAGAGGCCCATGTAGTCTGCATGAAAATGTTATTTGTCAGAATTAGAAGTTTACAGTTTCCTTAAATATGGTGTTAAACGTAGGATTAGGGTATGATTCCAGAATCAGACTGTCAACAGAAGATTCTAAGAGCAAGATTTACAGCTGAAAGCTTTTGAGCAAGGGTGCAACATTCTGCAGGGCCTAGGCTATAATCTTGAGCGAGTGTAGAAGCTGTTTTATAGTGTGGGCAATTCATTTTATGGACAATGAATTGCTGCTGATCCTGTAGTTCAGATTAGAGATAGGAATGGGCAAACAGCATTCAAAAACTTCATTAATTTCTAGAATGTAGATGAGCACTGATGCAAGAAAGGACGGTAACTTCTGTTTGATTCTTAATTGAGTACAGGGTTCTAAAATAAGATGGGATGCATCTGGTGACACATGAGATTAAAAAACTGTGGTTGTTGATTTTTTCAGGCTGCATGGAGTGCTACACTGCTGTGATTTTACTTTTAGTATAATATCAATCTAAATATCCACGTATGTCCATAGCCTCCTCTGAACTGGAGAAATCTGCCTGAGAGCTGAAGTGAGTTCTGTAGTCCGGCGTCATTAGTAGTCATTACTGACTCACCTCAAGCCCATCACACTTTCACTAGACAGAATTCCAGCATAAAAATTCTTCCAGTCATATATTTATGAAGAGAGAATAATTTGCAGAAGGGAGAATACTGGGATGGAAGTCTCACCTCAACAGGTAAAATGAGAATGAGGTTATTTCTGTGTTAGTTTCTGCCAAATAGTTACACTGAAAAAAAAAATTAAAAAATGTGGATTTCTAGGCATACATGAATAAACTATGAGCCATTTCTGAGAAAAATTAATAAATTAATAAAGTAGGTGACAGTAAAATGATTCAACATCAACAGCTTGATAGTTATATAGGAAGCGAAGGTAAAGTCACAGGTAAATGTTTCAGAATACTTAGCCTGAGAGCTGTATACCAAAGACAGTGTCACATTTGAAATCTTCCAAATCTGAATAGGAGTGTAGATAGTGAAGTGTTGAGCGAAACACTTAGTTCTTACTCAGCTTGTCTACATTTATACTTTTAGATAAAATGGGCCAGGCTTGTTCTCTGATCTTAAGTACAGCTGCTGTATTATGACCTATGTCTGAAAGGCTAAACTTGCTTCCTTCATAATAGCATGTTCTCATCTACCCTTCTAACTGCTAGCCTGTGCTGCCCTTCAAATCATTCCTGGGTCTTGTTTGGAAGAGAACAATTTGCTTGGACTACAGAAATGCTAAGGAATGTGCCAAGTATACAAGAGAAAGCCCTATTTAGTTTAGTTTGAGGAGTCAGCTAATTTAGGCTTATATATATTAAGCTAAACTAGATTCTCCTTCAGAAATGGGTGGTGGGCTTCAAAACGGAGGAAAAAGTTGTAAAGTGTACCTCCAATCTTCAATGAGATGCTTTCAAATATCTTGACTTCACCATTTTTCCACAAGTCATCTCAATTGGCTGCCTGTTCAGCTCAGTTCAATATGATGAATTATATCAAACGGAGCAGCAATTCTGTCTCAAGAAAAGAGCCACTGGTTGCATATAGTGGGACACATTGATGGATGTGTTCAGAAAGCTCTGGGAGTTCATACTGGATGGATGCAGGAAGAGTACAGAAAACAGCTCCAGGAATCTAAGGAATAAATGTTTGAAAATGAAATACATGACAGCATGAAAGGTAAGCCAAGAACAAAACCAGGCCTCAATTGCTGGAGGTGGCTGTTCTGTTCTCCTCAAAATTATGAATTTTGTATTCCCACTGTTATCCTCACACTTCAAACTGCAACCTTCAAGAGATTTGGAGTTCCTTTCTTCTTAGTGTCTGAATAGCATCACAACTTTGCATTTAGGTGTGATTTAAGCAAATAGGTTTTCAGGGAGCTGGTGAAGCGTTCCTAATCTGCTCTCAGGGAAGCTGTTCAGTGACTACATAGAAAAACTAAAATGTATTCCCTTACCCTTGTAGCTGGTTCTTATTAATGTCTTAGGCTGAGCAACTGAATGATATTTTTTATACTGTTGTTCATGGTTTGCTTGTTCTACTGAGAAATAGGAGGTCCTGAACAATGTAAAACATGGTATCCTTTACTAACAATGTGCATCCAGGGAAAATAAATTGGAGGACTGGCTTGGCAACAGCTAAGCAAATAATTCACTATTCATACTGGGCAGTTAACTATCTGCCCAAATTGCTAGTCAAGCCAAAACCTGTGGCTGGCTAGAATTAAGGGCATAGCTTGCCACTCTGCAACCGCTCTTCCCTTATACTTGAGTTACTGACACAATATTTAAGATACAGAAACAACACTGGCTAGCCAATGGCAGTGACGTACCACAACATGAACCCTAAATATTGGAGTCTTTCTAAGGCTGATATAATTATTCTTTAGACACTTATTATTAATCTTGATGTTATTATTCTCTAGAAATTATTAAATCAATATTTAATAAAATAGATTCATGAAGTGTGGTAACAATAATTGGTAGCTACACACAGGCACTGTAACACTTCATCTAAACCTGATTATTTTTCAATCCAGAAAAATTGCCAGAGGCCAAAAAGCTCTCTTTGTTTTAATGAGTAAAATTAATATTAAAAAAATCAGAAAATGTCTTCAAAGAAACTTTAGTATCAGCTGGCAATTCTGACTGTTATACTTTAAACAAGTACTTGCCTCTCATCTACCATATCCTCTTTGGCTTTAGCCTTAATTTGTTACACCTATTATGTTTCCACATACTCTGCAACTGAACATACCATTGCATCTAAATCTTCTTTGTCATAGAATCTCTATTCTGAATCAACTTCTAGACTACTAGCAAAATATATTCAAGGTTAAAAGTAGGCTGTGGACTGTCTGACAGATTTTTCTAGAATTTCCAGTAGAACTGAGGAACAAAGATTAAATAGATCTTTATTAGCCATTAGGCTATAGCCTAAGTAATTCGTTAGATAACAAGAAACAAAAAAACAAATATCCGAAGAGTGAAAATATATGTCAAGAGGATATTTTGGTACACCTAGATGTTGATTAATTAAACTGTAAAGCACTATAATCATATAGAGTTATCACTTTTAGTATACATTCCTATTTTACTAGAGTCTATGTAAATACACAGAGTTTAAAAATAATCGTGCATTACAGAAGACTGGGATCTTGGTATGTTGAATATTCTGGATTGTGGTTAACTATGACTAATTAAAACTTAGAGGCACTAATTATATTTATGTATTTATGTTACATTAGCATCTCAGGGTCCCAGTTAACGACTTGAGCTGAAATAATTTTTATTTGAAGAAAACAGGACAACTGTACCTGTACCAGAGACATTTTCACTTTTCTACACTGCTGTCTCTGTAAGAAGCTTCCCAAAACAATGAACATAAACAAATCTTTTGAGATTTTACTTTTTCACAGCCATTTATTTGGCAGCACTTACCTGTCTTTATTACTGCTACTAATCACATTTTTTCAACCTCTGAAATATTAGACATCTCATAATGCTGAGAAGGAACTGTCCGCAAAAATGAAGATGGGACTGGATTAAGGTTGAGCTTTGAAAATTGCAAAGCTTGAAACCTTCACTTATACAGAACCACTCTGGGCATGTGGAGTCAAGCAACAGTTCACACTATTATCATTACAGGATCAGGATCTTACTACAGGTATGATTAGATATAATTTATTGTTTTTTCCTCTCCTATCTACTTCAACAGTTATTTCTTCAATAAAGAATTGAGCCGAATTATCATCTAGACAAACAGCTGGTGGGTCAACATCAAGAGCAGAATAAACAGTTATCAAAGTCAAAGACTTATTATTGTAAAAAGAAAAAAATCTGATTTTATTAAATGTACTAATATTTAGAAGTTTGTAAAATTGAAATTTAAAGTATTATTTTAAAGCCCCTCAGTTTTGAGTTTTTAAGTGTTGAAGTTAATTACAAGAATTGTGAATGCAAATGAAAAACTTTAAAAATGTATCTTGAATGTAAAAAAAACAAAACCAAACAATCAAAAAAAGAACTTCTAGGTAAAATTGCTTTAAAAATCCATACATTCAATCTTGTGTAAAAAGCTGGGAAAAAGCTAAACCAATATGACTAAATAATTAATAATTCCAAGCTATAGCTGAAGATATTCTAAATTTATAAAATTAATAATTTCATTCTTGAAAGAAATTTGTACTGATTTTATACTTCAACTAGAATTATAAAGAAATCTTGTCATCTCAAGTACTAGATATAAAACATGCTTAAATCAAAAGGAAGTATTTTTTTACCCTAAGTCATATTCATATGTACTAAAGACATGCATTATTGACATGCCTTCCACAGTTTTTTTCATGCATTTTCTCAATATCAGATGCAGACCTATCTAAATATTTAATGTAAAAAAAGTGTGAGAAAACATATATGTGTATTTTAAAATACTTTGGGAAAAGCAACAACATACAGTCTCTGTACAAAATCCCCTTGCAACCCAAAACCCAAGACCCAATGCCCGAGGAGGATTACATGGTGTTACAGCATGCAGAGTATAATTTTTAATAGAGATTGGTATTTGGTGCTGGAATATATTCTGTAATGATTTGCCAAACCACCTAATGGCATACAACTTGCTAACTACACATTCCTTAAGACAACAATCATACAAAATACATGACATAGTAATTTATAAGTCTGATATTAGAAAACAAGGGGGTTTTCAACCACCAGGAGTCAAAAAAATAAAATAAAATAACAAAAAAAAAACCCAAAACACCCACAACAAAGTATATTTGAAATCTGTATTAAATGTAAAATGAGTGTTACTAGGATGTATGTTTAACAAGGTGCATCCTATCATGACTCAAAACTCACTACACTCAACCAAATTAATGTTCCATACCATCCTAATCACAAAAACAGAGCATATTCACTGTTCCAATAGTGTTTTGTTAAACTCAAGCTAGGAATTTCCCACGAAAACTGTACATTCAATCACCTCAAAAGTGTTTGATGCCATCTGGTGCATTTATTAAACTATTGACAGTGGTTTTGATTTTAATGAAATAAAGGAATCCACAATCAATATAAGTTATACTGAGGTGTTCTGAATAACAAGTTCAGTTTTTTAATGACTCATACAATGTATTTTCTTAGCTGTTCTTCATTACTTGTTGCATGTGAACCACCACCTTTCAAGATTGTTTTAAGATCAACTGATGATCAACAAATTATAGTGATGTTGCTGGGAAGATGAAAAAATATAACAAAGCCTCTTTGCAAGTAGAAGCATGTAACTATTATGCCAAGCAGAACTGAAAAACAAACTTGCTACTGAAAAGCACTGAATAAGTGTTCTTGGAGAAAGTACCACAAACCTACGTACTTGTAGAATGGTCATGACATTAAAATAAAAACCAGCATCAGCTATCTCCCTCACTGTTTTAACAAGTGCTTTACATACCAGGTAGAAAATAGACTTTCTGGAAACCTGTGAAATCACAAAATAGATATGATTTTGTGTGTCCTTTCCATCTAACATTTCTCTATAAGGAAGTGAAAGGAAGAAGCGAAGCTGTGCAGACTGTTTCCCCGCACAGCCTTCACAGCAACCAATGAAACCTCATGACTGATGATAACAAAAGCCTCTGATGGATTTGAAAAATTATGACAAAACCCAGAGGACCATTAAACCACTAAATCATTAACCATGAAAAACAGTTCAATTTCTATATTCTGCCCAAATTGTAAAGCTAATTTGGAACAGAACAAATAAGGGTACCAGATAATAAATTATCTTAATACTTACTTCTCAATAAAGGGGGAAGAGGCTGGGGAAGGGGAAAGGGGAAAAGAGAGAGAGGAATAAGAAAAAAAAAAAAAGTCATGGTAGTAAAATAACCTAATACTGAGACATTTTCAAATGCAACATCTTGACAGTGCAAAAATTACTTTGTGAAAAGTTGGGATCTCTGGTCCATTAGTTAGGAAGACATCTGTGATCAACCTACAGGCTTAATTGTCCCCTTTTGGTTTTACTTGTCATCTTGGATTTACTTTACAAAGGCCATCTCAGAAGTAACAGTCTGAAAAGGTGATCTCAGCTCATCACTCACAATTTAGCTTATGGTACAGTCTACCCTGAAATGAGTAAGTGGATCAGGACTCGCTCCTTTAGTATATAGCACACAGATGTCCAAGGGTAGACTTGAACATTAGTTGATTTAAGCTGTTTTAAAAAAAGGCAAAGATGACACATGAGAAGTTA
Source organism: Hemiprocne comata (assembly GCA_020745705.1). Taxonomy (NCBI): domain Eukaryota; kingdom Metazoa; phylum Chordata; class Aves; order Apodiformes; family Apodidae; genus Hemiprocne; species Hemiprocne comata. The sequence continues at coordinate 92,096,945 of CM036586.1, read as the reverse complement.
GTTGCCTTTTTAAGATATAGTTGTTTGAATTCATCATCACATGTGGGTCACATTTCCTCTGTATGAAACTTTATCAAAAAAAGTATTTAAAACCATTACTTGAAAAAAAGTCTAAATATTTTTAACAGGGTTAATACATGTTAAATAACTAAGTGCAATTGACTTGACACGTATCAAAACCTTTCACACAGTAGTAACTTGTAGCCTTTCTTCATTGGATAGTTCAACAAAGAACAACATGAGAGAAGAGAGTCTGAGAGAGCTGGGACTGATCATCCTACAGAAGGGAAGGCTCGGGGGGATCTTATGCATTTGTATAAATACCTCATCCAGGAATTAAAATAGGAGCCAGTTTGCTCAGTGACAGGATGAGAGGGAATGGAGAAAAAGTGAGATTCAGGATATTCAATTTAAACATAAAAAACCCACATTTATTTCTTCTGTAAAATACATAATTTAAGTGCTTTCTGTGATCAAGTCCTTACTAGCAGAAAGTTTTTAACTAGGCAAGGTATCAAATTATTGTGTAGCTTAAAGTATGAATTGCATCAGTTGTGATTGTTTTTTTTGTTCTTTCTGATTGGTAAAAAGCAAAATTCATGTGCCTTTGAGTTTTTATGAAGAACAATAAATGAAACTCTCTGTAACTTGGATGTCAAAAATTAATTTTTTAAACTCAATTTTCCATTTAAAATACAAATACTATATCCCACCATTACACTTCCAAGAAAGTGATTTCTATTGCTTTCAGTGCTCTGCACGGAGACTTATCCCAGACCACATAGAGGAGAGAGTTCATTATTATGCCATCTAAATAAAGCTGGCCAGGCATTTGGCAGTTCATTATATGTTCAACTTCTTCGTACCTTCCTTGAAATAACTAAACAGATACCTCTGGCCAAGTCTGCAGAGTCATGGAAATATTTATTCAACCCATGATATTATTTCAGTCAGAAACAGACTTTTCTCCATGGCACCCAGTGACAGGATGAGGCAATAGACACAATCTGAAATGCAGAAAATTCCAGTTAAACAAGAGAAAAATACCTTTTACTGTGAGGGTAGCCAAATACAGGAACAAGTTGCCCAAGAAGGTTGTGGACACTCCATCCCTATAGATATTCAAAACAAAACTGGCTAAGTTCCTGGGCAGCCTGCTCTATATGATCCTGTTCTAAGCAGGAGTTTGGACTTGACCATCCTAGAAATGCCTCCCAGCCTCACTCATTCTGTGAGACTGTGGTTCTGTCAGAAAATATTTTTATTTTAGAAAGCTGTATGCAATGTAGCTCTTGTAAGAAAATCAATATATGTGATATTATTACTTCCCCTGCCTTCAGATGTCTAAAGTTAAGCTAAATTTTATATACCTTTTCTCATTATTAACAGAAAGAGGCAGATGTTTCTGGAGGCATGTAATGACAGGTTGCATAGATTGCTCCATTTTAGGATGAGGGAGAATGTTCTCTAGCAGGGACTCTTGCTCCAGTTTTTAGTCACAGTTACAGTAAGTGATACCACTGAAATAGTTCAGCACATGAAGCTAACATACTCTGTCAGTTTCTATGAAAGGAGTGAAGCCTCAAAAGGAAAGTTTTTTTATTATCTGTTCAAAACACTAGGCAAAGCAACAGCTAATAGAGGAGCATAAGAATGGCCTTCAGGGTATTTTCATAGGCTTACCTAACCCAAAATCCTATGTCCAGGAGGGTCAGAAAAAAATGCCTAGGGAGGAATGTAAGACTAGGACAAATGTATATTACTTCCACTTAGGTGATTAAATTCCAAGTATTTTAATTTTGAGGATTTGCTGAGCTGATTTCTCAGTCAATTTCTCATTCATTAGTTTTTCCAGTCTCTGTTTTAAGCCATGTAATCTTTCTGCATCCACAACATCCCTTGCCAAAAAACACACAGCTAAACCGTCTTCTGTTTTGAATAAATAATAATGTGCACATAAAATAAATAAATCAAGATACAAGAAAAGCAGCTAAGATTTAACAAAATAAGCTTTTATCAAAAAAGGAAAAGTAGAAGTTTAATTCTTTCAACAATTTTTACCCTTTTCCTTGTTAGAAACTCAAAAGTCTTGCCATCCAAAAAAAAATTATAAGCTGTACCAGGAGTACAGATCTCCGCTTGGAGCCACCTGCAGTCTCTGGAAGATACCACCTATCTGTCCATTGGAAATTTAAAATGAGTCAGTTTTTCAGAGGGAAGAAATAGATTTTTTTCCCCAGTAATTCCCTTCCTTACAATTAAAGTCTGAGGTATTATTACTGTTCTTCCAGTTTCCATAGTCTGTATTGTCACTAAAGAATAAGACCCCCACTGATCATCTGTATCATGTGGAATTCCTCTTCCTTCCTTATGAGATAGACAAACAACTTTCCTCTTTGCAAAGTACCGTTTATTATTCACAGCATTTGTGTCAGATGAAATGCATTGATCCAGTATTATAAGCCTATCAATAATGATCTAACACTCTCTGGAAATTTTCACATCTGGAAGTATTTACACAGACATTGGCAGAGGTTTGAAACAGTGAATGGGACAGTTGCCCCAAAGAGAAACTACACTGAGGCATAGTAATGCTTGTTCACATGATTAATAATCAAATTATGTGTAATATGCAGAATAGCTGCTGCTTTGTTCACGTAAATACTGTATAATGGGATAAGGATGCACTTGGGGACACCTAGGGACCAAATGTGGGGGTTCCTCAAAAAAGACAGCACCATACAAGCCTCACCAATTCTTGACACTTGTTTGATGTACAGGATAAGACAGCAGATAAACCATGAGCTATTGCCCAACTACCTCAATGTGTGACCAGCTCCTGGTCAGTGGATGTATCTGTTCTCCAACTGATCTCCTTACCTTAGGGAAATCATGAGCTGTTCTCTACTTTCAATGTTTTATATTTCGTTATGTTTAAAGACAGAAAAAGCTCCTAACAACACTTCACAGTAAATTGCTTAATTTAGCTGAAACCGACAAAAACAGTTTGACCTGCAACTTACACTTATACTTGGTTTCAAGGCAAACTAATATTAATTATGTACTAATTAAAGCACTTTTAATTTTAAAGTGTCACAGACCTCTGGTTTGTTTATAGAACACTTCAGCACAGTGATATTAACTAGAATGAAGAGACAAAAATATGATAAATGGAATTACAAATGTGGATACAAGAGATAGAAGAGACACGGGTGAAGGATTACAGACAGTTTCAATAAATGCCTCCTCCAGGGTTGCACAATGGCATATTTTTTGAATGAAAGGTCTTCTTTTACAGACAAAAAAGCAGATGAAAAACTGGGAAGAAAATGTGGTTGTTACTCATCTGGGAAGATGCAAATAATTATAAGAAATCACTGCCATCTAGCTTAAAGAGAAAATCACACTGCTGCCTGTACCTTACCAATGTTAAACTCAGTATTTTTTTTACTCAGAACACAGACAGATTTTATTAATGCTAAATTTTCAGAGACCTTTTTTTGCAATAGTTCTGTTTTTTCTATGTGTTCTTGTTAAAGTCTGGTGGACACTTGAAAGAAAATAATATGCCAAACTTGGCAATGCAGGAAAAAAGTGAAACTAAATCCTAAAGAAAACTAAACTTCAAGCAGTTGATGGTAAGAAATCAGATCAAGGAGAACAGAACTCGAAGAGCAATGCCAGATGAGAGACCCTGGCAGTAAAATCCTGGCAATGCAACATTCTAAATTCATGATTCAGTTTCACCCAGAGAGAGAGAAAATATATTTCAGGAAAATTCACATAAGGAAAAAATTAAATAAATGGGTAATATCAGAATATAGCATTCAATAATATACATTTGAAAGTATGTTAGGAGTTTGCTTCCAATTTCCTTTCTGCAGTGCAATATTCCAATTTTGAAAGAGCTCGAAAGAAAATTCCAATTACACATTGCTTCTTCACTTGTGGAACAGGATGTCAACACTTATACTCTGTTTATGCTGGAATCATAAAAGTTATGGAGTTTGTGATTAATTAAGTTTATTAACATTACTGCAACTTTAATTGTATTTTATCTCAGGAATGCTTTCATTTCAGTAATTAAACTGAATTTTAATTTTTATTTACCACATGTTTTTAAAGCAGTATTAATTATCTGGGTTAAAATTACAGAAGAGCCACAGTTCAAAAGTCTTTCAATGAACATTTTCTATTAATAAATACTAGGCATTGACAGAACTTAAGGATTTACATTACCTATGCTGATTTTTGACATTCTGTCTTTCAAGTTGTCATACTAATGTCAGCAGAATTTTCGTCCTAACTGCTTCTGACTCTGATATTACTATAAAGATATATTTTGAGTAAGGATTCAGTTAATTTGCCTACAAATGCCTGAAGTCATCCGAGCTAACTGTATGGAATATATTCAGGATTGGTGGGAAACATCTCTTCTGGAGCAGGATAGTCAGTGTCTGTGTTCGGGTGAGACATTCCTACCAATGGAGTCTGAAGAGCAATTGAGCTGACAACATGTAAATGCATATTTCAGGGAGAAATATAGACTCTCATAACTACAATGTCATGGAACTTTCCACATTAGCTGATGTGCAAACCTCTGTATTAGTAAAACTATTAATATTTGAATGACTGAATCCAGAGCTGAATGTGACCCATGTTTCCCAACAGAACACAGGGAAACATTTACCAGATGGGTCAGATGGTATATGGAGTTCAGTGTAGATTCATTTTATTTATGGTTCAGGAAGAAAAACATGTTCTTACCTATAAATTATATTAAATTATTTTTTAAAAAAACAACCTTAAACTAAAAAAGTAGTTAAGACTTCAAAGATTTAATGCCTTTTCACACAATTTGTATAATGCCTAAATAAATTATAGGTTGAATACAACCTCTTGATAATTCAGAACAGTTTTTTTTCAGATAATTACATAACAATATACAAATATTACTGCCAGCTGGAATTTGTGCCTTGTCTGTGTACATGGAGCACACAGAAACTAGCCATGATGAAAAGCTTTCTTTCTACAGGACAAATTGAACTTCTACAGGTTTCACAACTCAAAATTCGATGGCTTTCCTACTTAAATTCTCTTTTAGTTGTGTTTCCTCAGGAGTGGCAAATAGTGGCTTTAAAAAGTGCATTAGAATTCATGGAGATTCCAGATCCTGCTTTGCCCTATTTTATTTTCACTGCTTTAGACAGGCATTTAAAGATATCTTAGTTACCTTTCTTCATCATTTTCATGTGTGAAGGTACAAAATAGTACGGGATATGCTACCATTGCTACACAATTCCAGGTCTCATTTTCTTCTTGCATAAGCTTTTTTTCCTCTGCAAAGAGAAACCAAAACATTGTTCTTCATGTTCTATCACAAGACGCTCACTTTGAGCAGGTAGAAACAATTTTTAACAAGCATGAAATAAGGGTATTTTTTCCTGAGACATTTAGATTAATTTAATCCACAATGAATGAAAAAATTATTAAGTAATACTGCAAACACACTAACAACTGAGGTTCAGCCTCTATTTTTTCTAAAATAAGCAGGATATCTAACAAATTAGATGTTAAAGGTCAGCTATGTATTGTGTGGCTAACTGAGTACTCAGTCCTAAATTAGTGCTCAAGATGTCTCTTGAAATATGTAAGAGAATTAGAAGTCTAAGGAGATCCCAAAGAGTTCAGCAAGGAAGTGCCTTTGCAATTTTTTGCACAGAAAATGTTGGGACAGGCTTATATACAAATACATCTTCATCAATTCCGTAGCTGGTGGCACACATTGACACTAATAGTAATTGTTTCACTGGAGGAAAGAATAAAAACACAAATTGGGGAAAGAGAGAAAGCCAGATAGGGCAAATACAAAAAAACAGTAAAAAACAGAATAGACAAAATTCAAAAGGAAGAGAAAAGAAAGCTCTCCCCAGAAGCCATAGAGAAAGAAATGCAACAGGCAAACTTCTCTTGTTGGACCACTCTCCCCTCTGGAAATTGGGTTGCCCATAAAGCATTTTCTATAGTAATTTTAAGGTTTTCATCAGGACCTGTCTAAATTCCCAAGTGATTAGTTCTGCTTATTAGTGCTAATGGTAGCATCCTATAAACGGAGGTTGGCAGGGGCAAGGTTTTTCATGCTAACCAGTCAATAAGCTTTGTGCATGCATATTATTGGATAAACTTGCCAAAAAAAAGGATAGGAAAAAATGGATGGGAAAGACAAAGTGATTCTCAAGCGAGTGGCAAACACTTTAACCAATGGCAACCTGACATAACAAGATCAGGGTCTGCAGGTGCAGGGCAATAAAGGACAAGATCAACAGCATGAGAAAATGGTAAAACTACAGAGGCTTTGGAAAGCCACACCAACTTGCTTGAAAAGTTACAAAACTTGGAGGAAAGGCAGGCTATAGATTTGCATATAAGATAACCCTGAGCATTACACAGGTTAAGACATTTAAGACAATCTGGGAACAAAACAAACAAAAAAAAAAAAATAGAAGAAAGGACTGTTGCTGCCTGAACTTGATAACCTGACCAAGGAAATGCACTCACCTCTAATAAGTGAGAAACCACCCTCTTCTACCTTAAGATGTGATGCTTAGGTTTTCATAAATTCAGTTTCATGAATTGAAGTTCAACTGAATGAAGTTCAACTGACAGAAGTTCAACTGACATTTTCCTTAGTCCATGGCAAAGGCAAACCTTTCCTGCTCTTTGATTTGGAGCAAAGAGAAAGATGAAAGACAACCCATAAATAGTAACAGTAATTGCCAGGACTTTTCAATTTTTGTGTGTGCTGACTGCAAGAACCTTAGAAGTGTAAGAAATTTATTTGTTTAAATGTGTAAGCAGCAGTTGAGCAGGGCTTATCAATAGGTCAGTGATATCTACAGACATGCATTGATCCAAAGGGATTGGGTTTGTTTGGGTTTTTTCAGGAAAATTCTAACATAAGAAAAACTTTTGAAACCAATATTCAGAAACATTATTACATAAGAAAAATGAGATAAAGTGAAAATACTTAAGTAGACAGAGAAATATATACCCCAGCTTTGTGCCAAGTCCGTACTATCAGAGATGAAAAAAAAAAAAAAAATAGAGTAAATATACTGAGAGCTACTGATTTTTTTGTGGTTTTGGGTTTTTTTCTTAAAATTTGAGGAACAATTTTTTTGCATTCTGTTAATCCTGAGCTGTTGCCCAACTTCTTGAAATACAGATTTTTTTGTTCCATTTACCTCAGATAAACTTTTGAAAGAGCAGACTCCGTAATGAGTAGATACAACAGACAACATATAAATTGCTAGCTAAAGAAGTATCTGACTCTTCCTGTTTTTCCATACAGAGATGAATTTACCACATCAATACAGTGTGCTACCTTCCACAGTTCTCTCCCAAAGAAAATGAGCAGTCTCACATAGCTGATGTGTAATTGGAAAAGTAAGCAAAGAATTTCAACACAAAGAACTGAGAGTATGCTACAAAACTCAGCCATGGATCCATGTGTGAGTACACAATAATGAAAGGCTGGACACCTCCTAGTTTCAGGTACACATGTATGATATGTAATGCTTTTCTGAGCATTAGTGAGTCTTATTTTTTTTGCACTGCACCTTGGTCAGCTGGTGATCAGGTTCTGGTGCCAGTACCTATGATGAGCTGCGTAATGTAAGCAGGGACTGAAAATGAGTACAAATAGTAGCACGTGAGAAGGCTTCTAGAAAAGAATCATAGAATCATAGAACGGTTAGAGTTGGAAGGGATCTTAAAGATCATTGAGTTCCAACTCCCCTGCATGGGCAGGGACACTTCCCACTAGATCAGGTTGCTCAGAGCCCCATCCAACCTGGCCTTGAACACATACAGGGATGGAGCTTCCACAATTTCTCTGGGCAGCCTGTTCCAGTGTCTCACTACCCTCACACTAAAGAATTTCCTCCTGATCTCTAACCTAAGTCCCTCCTCTTTCAGTTTTAATCCATTACCCCTTGTCCTCTTGTTACAAGCCCTTGCAAAAAGTCCCTCCCCAGCTTTCCTGTAGGCCCCTTTCAGGTACTGGGAGGCCTCTATGAAGTCCCCCCAGACTTCTCTTCTTCAGGCTGCACAACCCCAACTTCCTAAGCCTGTCTTTGTAAGAGAGGTGCTCCAGCTCTCGTATCATTTTCATGGCCATCCTCTGGACATGTTCCAATAGGTCAACATCTTTCTTGTGCTGGGGGAACTGGATCTGGACCCAATATTCCAGATGAAGTCTCACCAGAGAAGAGTAGAGGGGCAGAATCATCTCTCTCGATCTGCTGGCCACGCTTCTTTTGATGCAGCCCAGGATGCAGTTGGCCTTCTGGGCTGCAATCGCACATTAGTGGCTCATGTCCAGCTTTTGGTCTACTAGTACTCCCAGGTCTTTTTTCACAGAGCTGCTCTCAAGTGTGTCCTCCCCCAGCCTGTATTCATAGCTCTGGTTGCCCTGGCCCAGGTGCAAGACCCTGCACTTGGCCTTGTTGAACCTCATGAGGTTTACCTGAGCCCACTTCTCCAGCTTGTCCAGGTCCCTCTGGATGGCATCCTGTCCCTCCGGCATATCGACCGCACCATCCAGCTTGGTATCATCAGCAAACTTGCTGAGGGTACTCTCAATGCCCCTGTCAATATCATTAATGAAGATATACAACAACTCTGGTCCCAGTACAGACCCCTGAGGGACACCACTTGTCACCATTTTCCATCTGGACTTAGAGCCATTCATCACTACTCTCTGAATGCTACTATCCATCCAATTCCTTGTCCACTGAACAGTCCAACCATCAAACCCTTATCTCTCCAATTTAGAGAGAAGGATGCTGTGGAGAGAAGGAAAAGGATAAAGCTTTTGAGGATAGTTAGTAGGAAATTTAGATTACATAATTTTGCATGGAAAATAAACACCTTAGTGGTTACAATCAACCACTGAGTTAAGCGATATTGTCACTCTAGTATCTTTGTTGACTCAAAAATCTTGCCTGTATTATCAGACATGAGGAATAGATTAAATATTTGGCAACATAATTAATCAAACCCATAAATAGCATTTTTTTTTTTAAAGTGTATATGGGGCATGGGAATTCTTACCATCATTTAAAACAAACTTTCATTACACAAAAAACTTACAGAAAACCTGGAATATGCTTTTACTACATTACAAGTTTGGGAGATACTCTTACCACAGTTTCTGTATAACAGATTCATTTCACTATTATGAATCCCCTTCAAAGCAATCAGACATTAAGGAGCATGGAAAAAAAAGCTGTTTGTGTGTCAGCAAAGACATACAGTTATTTTTAGAAGTACCAAAATTTCAGGGAGGTATAAATCCTTATTATGTAAAGGTACAAGATATATGGGATTTTTTGTGTCTGGTCAGATTACAAGGGTCATTCTCTTGGAAGGAAAGGAGAACTAAAAATATTTTACACTGGCTGTGTCCTCTATTAATAAACAGTGTGCTGTTTCTGCCTATTGCATCTCAAAAAGGACTGTACCATTTATCAGCAGTTATAGTCTGCATATGACTTGAAAGCATAAACATGTTAAAGTTTAAATTATAAGGACAAAATTGGATTAGCTCAGCTGTATAGAGAACAATATTTTTTAATCAGCTCAGGTGTACTGATTTACACCTCAAAATTTGACCTTCTGCCATTGGAACAGAGGTGACACAGAGTATAACTTCTGAAGAGAAGCATGATTTTCTGATAAAATAATCTTCTGATAACATTTAGGCTGAAAAAGAAATATGCTGCCATTCTCTCTGTTACAAAGTCAAGTCACTTAATCTCCTTGACTGAGATTCTCATCCAATCAGAAACAGATTTATGCACCCTCTGAGCCTGAGGAAGTTAGTGATGCACAGACTTGAGTGAGTTTACTCTTACTTAGTTTCTTGTATGAAAATCCTGAATAACAACTTCTCTACCTGCAAGAGGCAGATATATTTTAATAATGTTATTGATTCTTCACACATTGCAGATGTGGAGACTGTATTCAGAACATTCTTTATGTAAGGTTTGTAGCAGTTCTTCTCCAAATACATGTGAACAATTTCCTATTTATTTAAATGCAAATTGTAGCATAAAGTACTTCTTCTTTAATTAACGTTGCTTTATCTTGAGCCTGAAAATCTTTAAGCTTTGGATATGCATACAAGTATGATTTTCAGAGCCTTTTGTAGTACTGTATTTTTCATATGTGAAATCTTCAGAATTGTGCAGCTAACAAAATACAGTAGCTCTCATGCATACTTTTCAGGATGAAGTGATACAATTCAGTGTATTTCTCTGTTCATGCTGAAGCATTTCTTGAACTATTGTGACTCACTGAACTTTAAATATTCGTTGTCTTCTCTGAGAACAATTCAAGGCCATCAGATAATGTGGCAGCCATTCATTTTGCAACAAAGCTTGTGGCTCAGTAGCAGAGATGGGAGATTTAACACAAGAAACTCTCTTAATGTTCTTTAGAAGTACTAGCAACCCACTGCTGATACTTGTCTGAAATGAATGTGCTGTCTGTCCTTATTCATTATTCACTCCTTTTCCTTTTAACTGAAATCAGTTTAGGGTGGGGTGTGTGTGTGGAATAATAAAAAGAGAAGACAGTCTCCCCTTGGTAGGTCTTATTTCAACACTGACAGACTTTGAGTCAATACTTTGTGTTACAAAGTCTGATATTTTCCATTTGATATTACAGGGATCTTAAGTATATCTTAGCAAGAATCCTTCTTAATTCAAATTCTTGACTTAATGCTTACCATGAAAATGAATTGTGTAATCTGATTTTTCACACAGCAAACATATATTTTTTCTGTATTTGCTATTTTTCAAAGTATTGTTATTCCTTTGCTTTCATATTAGAGAAAACTTCCCCAGCTACTAAATCTAGAACACCCATATCCAGTCTTTATTATATTATTTTACTGAATTCATAGAGTCAGAACAAAATTTGGTTCCAGTATTGTTCTCTCTGACTTCTGCTACCTTGAATAACTTTTTTCTTACATAAAATCAACACTTCCCTTTTTGAAAGCTGTGTCCATTGCTCTCTGTCCTGTTGCTGTGCACCTTTGAGTAGAGTCTGGCACTGTATTTTCTATAACTAACCATTAGGTAAATGAAAACGACACTTAAGTTCTCCTTCTCATCCTCATGCTAAATAAATGAATTTCCCTCAGTCTCTCATTGTACTGTTGCATCCTAAACAAAATCAAGTATTTTTTGCAAATAATTTTGATCTCATAACAGTAACACTGCTGTGGTTAGGTACGTATCATTGAAAAGTAGTTGCAAAAACATGACCAAAAACATGCATGCACACATGTGCATGTACACAAACACTTTTAGTGAACCATAGCTCTGTAGAATGCATTTTCAATGACCATAAAAGAAGAATGTGTTCATGATCTGGTCATTGGACGAGAACATACTGGAATACACAGGGACTACCAGAAAGTGACTTCTGGAAAAACCTACCATGATAAAACATCTTAAAAAATCTTCAGAAACATCTGGGAAATTTGAGTTGTGCTATGAAGGAATTACATCTTGATGACGCTAAAGTCACGGAATCACATATGGAAATAACATCAGAAAACTGTACCTTGAAAGGTGCAGAATAGAAACAGGAATCTAGTTTGGGAAAATTTCTCAACCGTTGTATTGAGATTGCTTAACATGGTCAAGTATATAATATTTTGAAGTTACCCATAACTGATAGCCTAAAACCAGCATAAACCAGTAGCTGTCTGGGCTCTGCTGCTTCAAGACAGGGTAGGCAGAACTGATCATTAAGGTTTCCAGCCATTTTTTTTGCATTTGAGTTATATTAAAGAAAATACACCTCTATTACTTGCTTTCCATCTAGTATCATAGCATTGACACTTGGTTGTAGTTTTTGTGCAACTGCCATGAAGTCCAGTTTCCTTTAATCCATGTCTACTCCCTGCAATGTCTGCACTCTGTCAATCTCTCTTTTTTAATATAGAGCCCAAAAGTGAACACAGTATTTGAACAAGTGCTAAGTATAAGGAAATTATCACTTCCCTTGACCTTCTGGCTACGCTTCTGCTAACACAGCCCAACAAATAATTAGCCTTCACCTTAGCAAAAATGTAATCTTGACTTATGTTCAACTTGTGATTCACTAGAACCTTGAATTTGTCTTCAGCAAAGCTTCAGCCTGTGAGGTCATTGCCCAGCTTATATTGATGCATGGTGTTTTTCCACCTCCAGTGCAGAACCAGGCATTCACTTCTGTTGAACTTCATGAGGTTCCTGTCGTTCAGTCCACGAGCTTGTAGGGGTGTGTTGCATTCCGAGTTTGACCCAGGCTGGAAAATTCGAGTTGAGTCACAGATCGCCCCTTCTCTTCCCCTCAATTAGAGAAGGAATAGCCCCAATTGGCTGGTTTTAATTTCCCATTGGGTCCATCCCTGGCTTGGGACCGGCTGGCTACACCGGGTATTTCTATAGAACACAAACTCTGCCCAGATGTGTGTGCACCGGCACAAACACAGAGACTATGTGCTTAAAATACCACTTTACTCTAACAGCTTTGGAGCGGGGGGGGGGGGGGGGCGAAGCTGGATATGCAAATGTGGTTACAGGAGACAAACTTGGGGTGTGTAACTTGTGGTAGGTAAAGATTAAAAAAGAAACACTATTGTAGTTGGGGGTAGTATGCCCAGCGAGTTTCCCGTAGGGTAGACGAGGTGCGTGTATGTGGCCTATTACTTTTGCCTGGGGAAAAGAACGCAAAGAAAGGAAAGATTTCTCGGTCAGTGGCTCCTATAGCAGGAGTCCCACCCAGCCACCGAGGGCTCTGTGTTATCTCCTATTTCTTTTTCTTCTTTTCTTCTCTCTCCTTTCTGTCAGCAGCAGAGAAGAATGGGCACCAACGGCCGATGATGACCTGTAATGGCCGTCCTATTTACATGCTTATGCAGGCTGGTCTGGCCTTCTGTCTGCTCAGTCCTCAGCTCCTACCTGTGGCTCCTGTAACAATAGTGCCATGCTCCAGCCAAAGGCTGGGTCCTGGCTGCAAACACAGCAAGGGGAGCAGAAGTCTGCCCTTCATTGTGTAAGTCCCAGCCGCACCCCCTCACCCCCCCACCCACCCAGGGTTGTCGCCGCTTCGTTTTTTTTTTCTTGTTTCGACTTTTGCATCTCTCTATTGCAGTCTATTTGTGTGAGACATAGCTTTTGTGGAGGCCAGTCCTCCACAGGGTGCCACTCAATGGCAGTCTGCCCAGTTTAATTAATCTTTATGCTACTCAGTTCAAGGGGGCAACATGTAATGTAGCTATTGCTTCCCAGACTGTAGGACAATTTAAAATAATAACTAGATCTTCACTTTACCTTTACTATAGCTAAGAGTGAGGACTAGTTGTAGGTAGTTCATGCTGTTTTATTTTCCTAAAACAATTTTCTAGTTACAAAATTGTGTTAAAATATTTGTGTGTATAATGCTAGTTCCAAAGAACAGTAACGTAAATAACAGAACAAGAGAGAAAATGTTGGCGTACTGGGGAGAAAAAAAAAAAAGCAAACAACCCACTAAACTTAAAAGCCAGATGTCTAGAAAACCTGACTGAAACTGTGCTAAATAATGACTGAGTAACGGACACGTGGCTTGCTATGACATACATAAAAATAAATTATTTATCTTGGAAAAGTAGTCATATTTTATAGTGCAACTTGAGCTGAGGTAAAAGTATAGGTATGTCTAATGTTTCAGGGTTTTTCCTTCTAAAAGAAGAAACACAACATTTTTTTGGCTGAAAACCGCAAGCATAGGGTCCAAAGAAAGAGCTATATCCACCCTTGCTTTTATTTTTTCTTCTAAATTCCTGATGATCTACCATTCAAAAAATATTATGTTGGGTTTTCTTTAATAAAAATGAAAGATGCCATATGCAAAGCTATCATTGTTAAAGGACAGCTTTCCTCAACAATAAAATGCCTTATATTCAAAACCAGTGTTATGTTCAAATCTCCTCTAAATGAAAAGGAATTTGAAACTGTAGGGTTACAATTCAAGGGAAATAAAGCTCTATTTACACAAGAGTCAAATTTTCCACTGGAGCTCACAGTGAAGTCCATGGACCTTGTATGAAAGGAAATTATCTTAATTTTACTTTTTTGTTTTAGAATAAGCACAATCAATCATACCTATTTTTTTCTAAGTGCAGCTGCCTCTTACCAAGATAAATAAATTCCCTTTGAAAATTTCTTTAGATGGGAAGAAATCTAAAAAAGGCTGAACTGCTGGGCAGTCACCACTCTTCTAGAGAATAACTACCTCAAGTAATGGTTTCCATCCATGTGCCTACTGAAGCATGCTACTTCAGAGCAGAGTACAGGAACCGCCCCTGACCTAGGATATCTACATAATAGGATATCTACCTAGTTTTTTTATTAGCTCAAAGAGGTATGATATACGAGTTTTCCTAATGTAGCTCCGGAAATATAAGTATAAACTTTTACAGTTAAGGTACTCACCATCTTTCTTTGCAAGTTTTTTTTCAGGGTAATACTATACATGAGATTAAGCAGTCAAACTTTACAGAATTTGTACATCTTCAAGAGCAAATGCAAGCAAATACTCATAATCAGTAATAAAATGCTATATAGGTTTCCTATACCTCTTCTTTTTTTGCCTGTCAAAAGGCATCAATTTACATTTCAGAAAGTAAGCTTTTCTTGCTTCCTGCAGCTCCTGGCAGAGGCAGCAAATTTGCAGTCTGAATTGATGAAAGTGACCATGAAGCAAATGCCATTTTTTCACTTTGTAATTCAGCGTGTCAAGAATCACTCCTACCATATGAAACTTCACAGATCTCTTTATTGCCAAGGTATGTTCTACTATAAAATAATATGCTTTGAAAGGAAATGGATAATTTTAAATACCAGATACTGGAGACTTCTCTAAAAATTCCTGCAGGTTTTGTGCTACAGTTTTAATCCCAAAGGCAAGGAAACAGAAAACAGAAATTGGCTGAATCTGTGTATTCAAAATGAAGCTGGTACCTTCCTTAAGATACACACAGAGTTCAGAACCTCACAGCAGGCTTAGAACTTGGACAGACCAGTTCCCAGTTCCCCAAACTGCCATCCTTCCTAATGTTCAGCTTTATTGACATCAGTGACCTTGGATGGATTCTTAATTAGGCCTTAATTAGATCTGATCTGAGCAGAATAAAGTGACACTATATTACCATCATAAGCAACACTGTCCCTAATCCAAGGCTCCAAAAGCTGGCAACACCAGTTAAGAGGAAAAGATGTTAAGAGCAGAAGAATCTGGGGTGGGGCAGGGGGTGTGTGTGAAATCATTCCGTGAAAGTGAAACACAGGTTTGTTGTACTTTTAAAAATTTCTTGTCATCTCGTGTCACTTTACCATTGCCTTTCTAAAAAAGGGCTTTCAGACACTGGGGTTTTAAGCCAGCTGTTCACATTCTTGCTACCCTAATATATGTTGCAATTGTAGTGTGGTGCTGCTTTTTGCAGCTGGGGCACAGGAGGGTGAGACAACACAGTTTTGAGAGACACTTCTCTTCAGCAACATTTAATTCAAGATCTCTCAACCTCATTTTCACTCTGACAAACTGCACATAGTGTCTGTGTGGTAATACTACTTTTCTCTCTGATTTTACATGGGTGCAGCAAGTATTGGACAATGGAAAAAGTAAGGTAGGGAAATGTGAGTTTGTGTTAATTTTATGTAGTCAGAATAATGTCTTCTGCCACCGTACTTTATGAATCCAGATGAATGACAGAAATATGTGTAAAAGATACAATACACAACATTATGTAACTTATATAATATTATGGTATATAGTGAATAACATAGAATGTTTAATATATAATATGCAACATGCAATGTAATTTTAATGTAAATAATGTGATTTCATATGATATTTTAAATAATGACATTGTACCCCGTTTTTTTTTCACAGTGCTCTTTTCCATGTACTTATATTGCACTTAAAGAAGGAGAAAGGAAATTTTCTTTAGCATTTCAAAGCACTGCTCAGTCGAATTGTCATTGTTGAGCTAACTGTATTGTGTAGTTCATAAAAAATTAAATAAAAAATTTGTATTTTTGTTGACATCATGCTTTTACAAACTTCATTCCCACTTATTCATCACTCACACAAACAGGATATATTCTGTCCATGGAGGCCAAAGAATAAGTGATCACAGCACTGCAGATAACTAAAACTAAATAAAATACCATGACAGAAGCCACAGAATCCTAAATCAGTCTGGACTGTATGTGTGAACATACACAAATATACCTGTCTGCCACCTTCACAGAGTTAGCTAGCCAAGATAAGAACAAACTGTTGAGTCCACAGCAAAACTGGTGTTGGAAGGAAATGTATCCTCCACTCCTCCTCAAGAGGTCTTCAGTAATGAAAAACTTGAGGTCTTCTAAGTGTGTTGAATAGAGCTATCCACTGTGACTTGCCTTTTCATAAAAACAAATGCAGACCTATCCCTTTGTACAATTTAATTTCTCTTCATGATTGTAATTTTAAAAGCTTGAGCTGGAATTTAATTGGAATCACTGCAACTTTAGTAAGGTCACTGGTATCTGAAACAGAAGTATTTTACAACATAAAAGGATGATATATTTTATTATAAAATCTTTCTGAATTTAAATGTTGCTTATGTTCACTGTCCACTGATTTGGTCTTTCAATACATTTTCTACAAGGCTTTCCTAAGAACCTGGTAAGTGCTGTTTTATTTTATTAGATATCTGTCTAAAACTATATTTTAAAAGCATAGTACTGTTTCAATAGTAATCAGTATTATATGACCCATAGCAAGGCTAGAAAGCCCCTTTAAAGGCAAGTAAGTAATTTAGCCTCATAAGGAGTTTCCTCTTCAACCAGTCAAATGGCTGGCTTATGCTTTAAGGAACAGTTTCATATTTCTTCAAAAACTATATATAATATTACTTTACTCTGAGGAAAAGTTTAATTATCTTTAAAACCTTCCAAATTCTGTGCCTCGGTGGTGCCTTCTGGCAATAGAAACTGCTGATTAATTATGCATTTAGGAAAAAGACCAACTTCTTTTATCTATTTCTGAGCTAGGCTTTCCTCAAGTAAATTGCACCGCAGGAACCAAGATCTGAGTCTCCTTTCTCTTCAAACTACTTCATATTGTGCATTGCATTTTCACTGAACAGAAAAGATGTAATGCAGTGGGAAAGTAAGCCCCAGTCCAACAATGACAAAAGCATAAATTACAGCCTCAGTTAGCAATAGAAACAAAGATAAAAGAAGTCTTTGCAGGGTGAAATCCAAAGACAGCACCACCATTTATTATTATCTCTAACGAACTAAAAGCAATCCTTTGGGCATATTAGACTACTCACCTTACCAACAAGAATCCCCTTTGATACCAACCCCATTTTCTCATGTATTTTCCAAAGACATAGCCTAAGAGCATTATCTTTACCTTGTGTGAATGTGATACCACTGACCTAATTTTTCTCAGTGGAGGTGCAGGACACCCTGATATCTATGCTCCCAACCTTCTTTCACCATAAATGAGCACTGACAGACAGTAGCCTCATGTTGTAGACATACTGTAGTGCCTGAGTCATAGAGGCTGTAGAATGATAATCTCTGATTTACCTTCTAGAATCACCCCTACATAGTAATCTTTCCAGTTAGTTTTCTGATTGGACATTAGTGTAAAAAAACCTACAAGATACATGCACATGAAAAGTTCTGATTAAATACTCCAGAAATAAAACCAAGTTAATAATTAAAAAGTGTAATAAACTGTGAAAATACACTAATACTTTGAATATCACAAAGGATGAGGAGAGAAGCAACCATCAAGATTTGAAGTAGGCTGAAAAAACCTGTCAGACCATCAAGGTATAACTGTTAATATTACTTTTTTCTTCTGATTTCCCCAAGCCCAAAAGCATTTAATTAACACCCTATGTAAAATACATTGTTTGAAGTCATAGCACAAATAAAATCAGTGGCAAAGCTGTCAGAGACTTTGTGAGAGACAGGGTTTTACTAGTGTCTCCTCTAGAAGTTGTTCTGAATTAGATTTTTCTTCAATTTACTCTTGCTATGATTGTTACTATTTTTAATTATTACAGTTGCTGTTATTAAATATTAGTTAATTTTCCCGAACAAGACTTGAAATAACATCTTTTCTTTTTTGTTAGGCATGAAAAAAAAAGAAATCTAGCAGGGAAGACCATAAACATATATGGAAGGTGAAACCATCTGCTTCACAGAGGTGATCCCACCAAGGGTCTCTTCTGTGCAGAGAAGGTAATAAGGGGAAAGTGATAAACAGGACTCACAGGCACCAAGTTAAAAAAACAAGGGATGGCAGAGACAGTGCCAAGAATAAAAAGTCTTCGGTCAGTAATCGATGGGCCATTAAGAAACTCCAGGTACAGCTTTGGAGAGGAACAGCCTGGGCTGTCTCACTCATTAAAAGAAACAAAAACATGAGGATTGTGGACATTCAGGGAAGTGTCAGTGGGACCGTGCAAAACTTAGGAGGGAACATGAAGACAAAGGAGGTGGGGAGGAACAAAGGAGTAAGAAGTGGACACAGTTGTGTATAAGAGGGTCCAGCTGTGTGCAGCAGGCTTGTCATGGTGACTGTGGCTGGTCAGCAGGCTTGTCTGACCCAGCTCTGCACCTGTGTTCTTAAATCCTGTAGTAGATGTCCCTGTTTGTTATCCTTTGCAGGTGCAAAAGCTGTAGGGATGAGGTGCCAGTTGCTGCAGGTGTGAGTGGATTTGGGGCCAGAGACCACAATCAGACAGAGATGCAGGTGCCCCAGCGTGGAGGTTGTCAGCAGCAGGAGCCTGTGGTGTCTCAGGGACACCATCTGGATCAGGCAGGGGACGCAGACTCAGCCACTGGGTGAAAACTGTATGTATCCTGAAAAATCAACAACGGGGGGAACAGGTGCGCAAGGCAAGTGAAGAGCTGAGCGCCAGGTGCCTGGTGCTGGCTGCTGGGATGAGGGGCAAGTGTCTGTATCTCCCCTAAACCTGGTACTGGGCAGGAGCACCAGGCAGGCAGGAGGACTGTGCTAGTATTCAGGAGGACCCATGAGCTTGATGTAGCTGTGAGACAAACTTCTGTTCCTGAGCAACAGGAAGAACCTGCATGTGAGTCAGCAACCTGTGGGGCAGGTAGGGGGTCCCAGGATCTGGGAACTGGTATCAGATGAACAAGGGGGCAGTACCAGTACTCAGTGGATTCATTAATGTGCTTGTGCTGTGACTCTGGAGAGTGGTGTGGGGGTGTGCACGTGTGCTTGAATCAGTGACCTTCAATCTTGATCACACAACTAAGGGAGAATTGGCTGTCTGCACTTGTGCTTACGTAAGTGCTGCATCTGGGTGCTGCTGAAGGCAGCCCCTTGCCTGTGGCAGTATGTGTAGTTGGACCCGTGTGTTTGTAAGCATGTGTGTCTGTATGTGTATGTGTTTTTGGGATACATGCTCAGCTTTTCTACTGGTTAAACATGCAAAGAGAAAAATGACAGCCACATTCCTCAGTCTGGGGAGAGACCCTGGGTTCCTGGACAGAAGGAAACCCCAGCCCTGGAGCTGCTAGAGGCTGCATCTGCTTGCAGCATCCTTTAGCACAGAGAAGGGGCAAAAAATATATTGGCTAATATAATATTTTTACTATTCTTTGAAGAATTTTGACATAAGAAAAAATATACAGCAAATTATCTGAGAAGCAGAGAAGTTAATAAACAGTAACGTGAACCTCATTCCTCCATTACTGTAACCCTCGCTTGCCTCTCATTTAATACCTGTCTTGGATATATCATAGTTGCCTTGAATCCTTAAGTTTCCTCTAATGGCTTTATATTTTAAATTTCCCCTAAGCCCTTCTGCATTACTTGTGTTTACCTACCATGGCTTCTATGGTCTCTGCAGTACCTCAGTTATTTTTACCTTCCTTTCTATTTCTTACTTAAATTTTTTGGCCTGCCTGCAGCATAACAGGGAACACATAATATCCATATTTAGAAAGGTGAAAAGTTAAGGGGGGCCACCATACTTTAAAGTTTTTATGTATTCAGATTTGAGTTGTGTTGTAATGGAAAAAGTTGGTAGAACTCAAGAACAAAGTCACATGCAGTATGCTTTTCTGTATCTTAACTAAATGTCCTCAATCCAAGGCTGTTTTCTGAAGAGTTGAAAAATCATTGTGTTCTGTCCTTTCCACAACACGTAGGCAGATTTAAAATACCTAGTAGAAGAGTGACTCATCTGAAAGATACCACTATAAACAAGTAAAGACAATGCAGGCAGACCATAGTACAAAATGTACCCCTTACTATTTTCTTTAGGTGATGCTTTAAAAAGCTAGCTATTCACTGGCATGACCTTGTCTCAATTGAGTAATAGAAAAAAACATAAAAAAAATCAGGTATCTCACATTAAGAGTACATCAGTTCAAGAAATATGACAAATTTAACATTTAAAATGTGAGTGATGTGACAGTCACAACAAGATACATTTTATAGCTACATCAGTGGATTTATACATTTGCAAGAAGTCTGAATTATATCTTCATGAGCAGGTGGTGTTTTCAATGTGAAACTCTTCCAACACTATCATTCACACAACAAAAGAGATATCCTTTCATAGGTGACAAGTTTTACATGAAGTACTGCTTGAAATCAAGCAAAGATCTGATAACACATTTTGCAACAGGTCATATCTAAGCAAACATTCCTCCAGATGTTTACCATTGTAAACTGTGAAGACTGTGTTTTATCAGTAGACAAAGTGATGAGGTTTATTGTTGTTGTTTTTTTACTGTTATTTTAATGTCAGCAATGTAATTTTCATTTAAGAAAACAAGAAACAAGATATCACTGACTTGTGTTTCAGGAAGATTTTTTTATTTCTCAGCAACAGTATACACATTCAATGTTCTTATAAAATTTAACCATATAAAAATGAGCATTTTATAATGATCTATGAGAAATGAATAAGGATGTAAAGCCAATAAGGATGAGAGGTTTAATTCCAGTAATGAGTGGAAACACCTAAAATGGAATTTAGACATAAATTAAAAATCTAAATGGAAAATTTTCACCCAAAAACATGTTCAAACGTTGACTATGTCCAGAAGTACTTACACAATCTATGCACTGTACCACCAATAAGTAGTATTCTTCAGCATGTTGAAGTTATTCTATCCTACTGCCAGCTTGGTATGTAACTCTTCTTCAAAACACACAGATGAGATTCTAAGGACTTCCCAAATATTTAGTAACTGAAATGTTAAATGCTTTTACCTTCTCTTTTGTGTGCTCTCAATGAAAAACTGTTTGAACCAGAGAATTTGAGGAGGAGAAGCAAAAAAATTTAGAATTTATTTCAATTAAGAATTTATTAACATATATAAAAAACTACAGAGAAAAAGTGCAAGAAGGGGAAATCTAGCTAAATGTATGATTGTATAGAGAAGGTTGTAACTTAAGAAGAGAACCCATAAATAATGGGACATTATTGAATGATGAATGTAAATTAAATAATTTATAAATATATATGGAAAAATCTAAGATGTTTAAAGCCTAGCAAACTGCTTTAGTTGGACAAGATTGACAAGGTGAATGGGAGAATAGTAATGGAAGTTATATGAGATTTACTCTATCATAATGGCTTAAAAAAAGAAGATAATTGTTCTGTTGTGGAAGATAATATCAAATTATATCTCTTCTGAAAGAAGTGCCACATGGCATAACAGGTCAGTAAAAACAGTTAATTGTATTAAGTCTGTCAAGCTGAAGATGACACTATGACAGGAGGATATAATTGGAGAATATTAAAAAAAGATGTCTAAGAACTGACATGGGTCATGAAAAAAGATATGAGAAGAAAAGGACAGGTATATATCAGAAGGACTAACATAAGTTCAGCTCTATTAATCCAGCTGAAATAGTATGAGATACTTTAATTTTGAAAGAAAGAAGGACATAGACAGAGGTAAGTGGAGAAAAAAACCCACAGAATTCTATGTGGATTTTAAAAAGAAAGTTCATGCCAGATTGTAAATGTTAGTTTATTTTCTAGCCAAGAATGAAGTAGTATTAGTCAAACATTGAATGTGATTCTTCATGGGAAGTGATAAGTGAAGGCTGGGAATATAGGGGTTGGCTCAGGAATGTAAAATGGATGAAATGCTACCAAAATTGCAGAACTGGAAATTTCTTTGATTTGTGATAGAACAGTACCACACTAGAAGAAAATATCTATTAGAAGTTTTCAAGTATCTATTTTGGGACACATCTTGGTTAATATTTTCATGTTACTGACTTAAGATTAACAGTAAGATGTTAATTGTCTCCATTACATAGGTTTGGGAGATTTTATAAAAAAAGAAGATGGCTGAAATGCAGCAGAAATGCCAAAATGAACTTAAAACCTGAAATCATATACTATGGTTTATACACATGAAAGTGCTATGGAAAAACATGCAGCTGTGGACTTAAAGCAGTTACTTGAAGGTTGTTACACTGGATAAATTTTTTAGTGTAGAATCTGTCAAACTGGCCTACAGAGAAAGAGGAGAAACAATTGAGTAATAGAATCATAGAATCATAGGGGTTGGAAGGGACCTCTGGAGATCATCGAGTCCAACCCCCCTGCTGCAACAGGAACACCTAGGGCAGATCACACAGGAGAGCATCCAGATGGGTTTTGAAAGTCTCCAGAGAAGGAGACTCCACAACCTCTCTGGGCAGCCTGTCCCAGGGCTCCGTCACCCTCACAGTAAATAAGTTTTTCCTCATGTTGAGGTGGAACTTCCTGTGTTGTAACTTGGTGCCATTTTCCTTTGTCCTGTCACAGGGCACCACTGAAAATACACTGGCCCATTCTTGACATCCACCCTTCAGATATTTATGGACATTAATAAGGTCTCTTCTTAATCTTTGTTTCTCAAGACTAAACAGCCCCAGGTCTCTTAGCCTTTCCTTATATGACAGGTGTTTCAGTCCCTTAATCATCCTTGTAGCCCTCCATTGGACTCCTTCCAGCGTATCCCCACCCCTTTTGAACTGGGGTGCCCAGAACTGGACACAATACTCCAGATGTGGTCGTACTAGGGCAAAGTAGAGGGGGAGGAGAACCTCCCTTGACCTGCTGGACACACTCTTCTTAATACACCCCAAGATACTATTGGCTCTGTTGGCCACAAGGGCACATTGCTGTCCCATGGATAACTTGTCCACATTGGGTCACATATAACATAAAGATTTTTTCCTACCTAGGTCATCTATTGACTGATTAGTACCCTGAAGAGTAAATTGTCATGTGCATGATGCATACATACCTGCAAATACCAAGTGTTCATGCATACATAATTTATATAAATTTTAAAACTTCTTTGACTTATACTCAAATAAAGCTGGGATATGTTCCAGCACTGAAGTGAATGCTGTGCTTTGCAACAATATTCTAGGGCATGCAAGGTGGAGAAGAAAATATATAGGGAGAAGATGCCTGCACCTGTCTCTTCAGGAATATTACATTACAGAATCATAGAATGATTTGAGTTGGAAGAGACCTTAAACATCATCTAGTTTCAACCCCTCTGCATGAACAGGAGAACCTCCCATTAGACCAGGTTACTCAAAGATTCATCTAGTCTGGCCTTGATCACTTCAAGGGATGGGGCATCCACGACTTCCCTGGGCAACCTGTTCCAGTGTCTCATCACTCTCACAGGAAATAATTTCTTTCTAATGTCTAACCTAAATCTCCCCTCTTCCAATGTAAAACCATTACCTCTTGCCTTATCACCACATGCCCTTGTACAAAGTCCCTCCCCATCATTCATGTAGACTCCCTTTAGGTACTGGAAGGCCGCTATAAGGTCTCTCTGGAGCCTTCTCTTCTCCAGGTTAAAAAAGCTGTGTGGAGTAGTTGACAAGCTAGAGGGAAGGGGTGCCATCAAGAGGGACCTTGACAGGCTTGAGAGGTTGGCCAATGCCAACCTCATGACATTCAACAAGGCCAAGTGCAAGGTCCTTCACCTGGGTTGGTGCAATCCCAGGCACAAATACAGTCTTGGGGGGAGAATGGATAGAGAGTAGCCCTGAGGAAAGGACTCGGGGGTGGTAGTAGATAAGAAGCTCGACCTTGAAGGTCTTTTCCAATCTTGGTGATTCTGTGATTCTATGAGGCACCAGCGTGCACTCACAGCCCAGAAAGCCAATCGCATTCTGGACTGCATCAAAAGAAGTGTGGCCAGCAGGACAAGGGAGGTGATTCTGCCCCTCTACTCCGCTCTGGTGAGATGGCACTTGGAATACTGTGTACAGCTCTGGAGCCCTCAGCACAGGAAAGACATGGAGCTGTTGGAGAGGATCCTGAGGAGGGCCACAGAGATGATAGAAGAGATGGAGCATCTCTGCCATGAAGACAGACTGAGAGAGCTGAGGCTATTCAGCCAGCAGAACAGAAGGCTTCAGTGAGTGGCCTTTCAATATCTAAAGGGAGCCTACAGGAAAGACAGGGAGAAACTCTTCACCAGAGAAGGTGGTGATAGGACAAGGGGTAATGGTTTTAAATTGAAAGAGGGTAGATTTAGGTTAGACATCCAGAAGAAATTCTTCACCATGAGGGTAGTAAGGTGCTGGAATAGGTTGCCCAGGGAGGTTGTGGATGCCCCCTCCCTGGAGGGATTCAAGGCCAGGTTGGATGATGCTTTGTGCAGCCTGGTCTAGGGTGAGGTGTCCTTTCTCATAGCAGAGAGGTTGGAACCTGATTACCTTAAGGTCCCTTCCAACTTAACTATCTGAGGATCGATTCTATGGTTCTATGATTGTATGAACAACCCTAGCTATCTCTCTCAGCCCATCTTCATAGCAGAGGTGCTCCAGCCCTCTGATCATCTTCATGGCCATCCTCTGGATTTGCTTCAAGAGCTTCATGTCCTTCTTGTGTTGGGGCCCCAGAACTGAACACAGGACTCCAGGTGGGCTCTCACAAGAGCAGAGCAGAGGGAAAGAATCACTTCCCTTGACCTGCTGACTATGCTTCTTTTGATGCAGCCTAGGATATGGTTGGCATTTTGGGCTGCATGCACACATTGATGGCTCATGTTGAGCTTCTCATCAACCAACACCCCTAGGTCCTTGTCCTCAGGGGTTTTCTCAATCCATACTCTGTCCAACCTGTAATTGTGTTTGGGATTGCCCTGATCCAGGTACAGGACCTTTTGCTTGGCCTTGTTGAACTTCATGAGGTTGTCATGGTCCCACCTCTCAATCCTGTTAAGGTCCCTCAGAATGGCCTCCCTTCACTTTAGCATGTTGACCAAACCACAGAGTTTGGTGTTGTCAGCAACTTGCTGAGGGTGCACTTAGTTCCAGTGTTCATGTCACCAACAAAGATGTTAAACAGCAGTGGTCCCAGTACAGACCCTTGAGGATCACCTCTCATCACTGGTCTCCATTTGGACATCAATCAGTTGACATCTAATCTTTGCGACTATCCAGCCAATTCTTTATCCATGAAGGAGTCCATCCATCAAATCCCTGTCTTTCCCGTTTAGAGACCAGTTGTCTTCTAAGTAGCTGCACTTGCTGAAATTAACAGCATATTTTTCAGTCAGTGTTTATAGTTACTGCTGGAGAATGTTATGCAGAGCCAAGGACACTGCTTGGTTCTTATGCACATCTTATGCTTCAGAAACAAAAGGAAAGAAAGTAGTCACATCTGCGACCCTTCTTTGGAGAGGAGCAGACCAGACAGGAGACCAAAATTGACCAAACAAACTATTCCGTCTAATGTGCATTATACTCAGCATAAATTTGACAGATCACAAGGATCAAGCTCTCTTCATCCATGGCTGGTGTCCTGAGAGGACTATGTCTTTCCACTGACTTTGATCCTGATCCGTGCATTCCTGAATCCCTGCATTCCTGAACCCGTGCATTCCTGAATCTATGCATTCCTACATACAGCTCCTGCCTGCTGCTGACTCCAAGTCCAAGTCCAAGTCCTGGGACTTTTTCAGGGCCTACCCTGCAGCCTTGGTGGTTACATGTTATTGGGGAGAGCGGGATAGTGGTTTTGTATATATTTGTATAAAATTGTACACATTTAATTATTTTCCTTTTCAGCACTACTGTTTCATTAAAGCTGTGTCATTTAGTTTCCAACCCATAAGTCTCTCTCTCTTACTCTCTCTCCTTTCCCAATAGCAGAAAACAGAGGAGTTAATAGAGAGCAGCTGTCATTCATTTAATTGCCAGCCCAGTTTTAAACCATGACACCTTCCCACGGATGAACAATTTTTTGTAATAAAACAGGATAGCAATAAAACTGCATTTACATAGCTAAATTATATGTCTCTAGTGCCCAAAAGACATACTTTTTAATGACTCGCTGCTTCACTGATTTCTGTTTGAGGACTGCAGGTAAAACTCTGTGGTTCAGAAGAAAATCTCTGCCTAAGAAAAATGTTTAATCTGATTTACTGAAGAAATTCCTCAAAAAAAAAAAAAAGCATTTTAACTTCTCAAAATAACGTATATATTTTTCCACATATGAGGTATCAGATGCTTTCAGTAACAAAATTGGAGTTCAGTAGATAGTGTGTGCAAAATAACCTAAAGCTACATTACTGTGTTGCTGTCACTCACACCATCTACTTTCATCCCAGATGTTCATCAATTTGGCCACAAGCCAGCTAACTTGTCATAGCTGCTGTGAAAAGTACATAGTGTCCGATATAATTAATTACATCTCTCCCCTTTTCTTTCATCCTCATGGCAAAAATACTAATGTTGTACTTTTTTCCCAGAGTTACCATATAAGTGCTATTGTCAAATAGCACAGGAATGAATAACAAGTTAATTGCAGAGCTATCATATCCAAAAGCTACATATTTGTTAAAAAAAGGGGGGTAGATATGCCTTTTGAGACCTGGCTCATTAATTAAGCTAAGACCCTAATAAACAAAGGCACCAGATCTGCATTAGGTATTCTGATAGGAATGAAAGTTAGGGAAGACAGCAAGCAGAAACTGTTTTTTCATACCAAGGAATTATCATGAGGATCAAAATCTCATTTAATAGAAAGATTTTAATTGTGGAAGTGTTAGTCATTTTAATAAAGCAATCTCTTCAGATTCTTCTTTCTGAGGGATGTACAAATTACATGTTTGAATTATCAAGCCAAAATACATTATTAAAGGTCTCACCTGAACCTGATTATTTACTGGCTAGACAACCAATAGTAAAACAAATCTCACCTTTCTAACCTCTTTTTGCTATGCTCTTGTAATATTCCTGATCTTTCAGTTTCCCACAGCCTCACCTTGAATAGACTCCTCAAGCAGAGTTTTGTGTTTTTGTGAGACAAATGTAAATAATTCTTGCTCGTCTCTTCTAATAAAACAATTATTAGTTTCAGGGAGGATGCTATGACATAAATGAAAGATTGCACCTTTGCCTTTCATTAGCTTGTTAAGACAACATTAGAGAGTGAATGCATCTTCAAAATATTGGTTTTAAAAGGTTTTCTACATTCTTACACAACAATCGTCCTCATTTTTAAGTATTACACACAGTTTCCATGATATTGTAGTGGAATATTGTGATGAAGCCTGGACATGAGTGTGAGGAACTCCTCAGAATATATCAATCTTTACATCAGAATTTGTAGCCAAATGTCACAAAATCAGTAGTATTTTTAGCGTAATATATAGTCAACATTATGGAATTTGAAACCCAGAATAGACTCAATTTGATGTAATAATTATTCATTCAAATAGCTTTAATTTATTTATTCTAAATGGAGTTTTGGATTAAAAATATGAAAGATTCTTATGAAAATAATTTCATTGTATCCCAGTTTTTAAGTGTTTCTGTACTTCAAACTGGAACGCAATCAGCCATGAGCAAAGGGAAAAGAGCCTATTTTGATACATAAGTTTTAGAATTAAATTATTAAAGATATATGGAATGTCCAAAAGAACCAACCCCAAAATACTTGCAAAACAATATTACTTAAAGCTTATTTAATTATAATCTAATTGAAGTTACTGATTACTTGATTGTTGAAAATCATCTAAGTGGGCATGGGGTTCAGAGGATTTTGGCCTAAGTTTTCCAATGCACAACAACTGAATGCTAGACAAGAAATACTGTGGCTTGGTAAGGTATTCACTACATCTTGGCCTTTGATGAATGTCTGTTTCTTATTTGATTATGAGGTAAGATTCAAGAATGCCTTTGCTTTCCCTTGTCCTGCATGTCCTCTTCTTCTTTTTAAAGGAAATGGGGTAGGGTACTACAGGACTTCAGGTAACATCAAATAGACCATTGCAACTCTGGAACTACAAACCATCTTTTCCTCCTTCAGTGAAAGCAGTAGGAATCTGCAGATACTGTCTTCTGTTGAGAGTTTGAAACCACTTATTTACAGCAGGACTTTCTCCTCATTATTCTAATTTCCATGGGATGAGATCAGTCCCAGAGAAGATAAAGATTAGCCATTGCCAAAGTAAAGGGTTTGGTTTCCAAGAAAATCTCCTTCATCATTTCGGAGTCAGAAGACTCTGACTTCCAACACTTCAGCCCCTCTGATTCTTCTTTCAGGATAACCACAGAACCCTTCAGGGAAGAGAGAGAAATTGGTCCAAAGACCACCGAATGACACTTCAGACATCTTTGAACAATCTTTCTGACTCTGCAAGCTCAGGCCAATCTTAGTATTCCAGATGTCCTTCAGACTTTATTTTTTGAGGCTATCTATACATGGCTGTTAGAAATGTTAGAAATATTAAAACATTACAGACCTGCAGGTTTTCAGATGCTGTAGCCCAAAGGACTTAGACATAACAACTGCAGCTAAAGCCATCTTTTCTTACATTGTACCTATTTAAAAGATGATTCCTACTAAGTTTTTCTACCTTTGAATAAGAATTCCATGATCTAGATATGTACTTCTCTTTTTAGCTGTATATCATATTTCTGTCTCTACTAGAGGGATCCTTTCTATTGTAGTACCTCAACTACATATATTTTTCTTACCCCCTCCACCAAATGCAGAGGAGCATTCTCATGTATCTCACAGTCAGATCAATACATATTTGATAATTTTTCACATATTTAATATGTTAAAAAGTACTACACCATTTAACTGATTTTTAAATTCCCAAGGCTGTTCCAATGTTACTTCTACATATCATTTGTCTACATGGTGTTACAGACTTTAATGACTTTTATTTTAAAAATCAAACAAACAAAACCTGAGCAGTATATCTAGTGTTTCATTTATTTGAAAAATGCCATGTGCTGAAGAGATTCTTTAAAGAAGGAAAAAGTATATATTACCTTGCCTGGAAAATTGTTCTTTTCCCATCAGTTCCTGAGTTACACAAAACACAAGTTTTATGATTTTAATATAGTTATGAAAGAGCAGAGTGTACTTGCTAAACAAGGAAATGTGCATTAGTTAAGTCTGTAACAGACACCACTAAATACTATATCATGACCAGGCAAATCAACATCTAGCTATTTTCACAATAACTTTATGCAATAATTGCACAATAAAGTAATGTTTATCTCCAGAGTCCAGAGTTTTAGAGCATCTATTCAATAAGTCTATTGCTGCACCCATTGTTGCTTAACAACATGTTTAGTCTATTGGGTGTTGCAGTCAAGGCTCTTCTTTTTAACCAAGGTGAAATACAAACATATGCTTATGGCTTCTGTATCCCTCTGTATGTATTGCATATTGCTTTACGTTAATATTAAATCCAGAACTCAAAATTATGGCTTTTTGTGTTCTAACGAGCCTTTTACATTTCTATGGTTCTCACATGGTCTCCTTCTGATCTCAGATTCTTTGTGATACTGTCTATGCATTGCTTCTCTGTGGACTCAGGAGAAAATTCTGAATAATCACAGACCTTCTTTACAGCATTATGAACATTTCACATGTTATTCTAGTTCTGAGGAAATGGTACAGTCACCTACCATTCAGACTGACAAAACATTGCCAGCGTTTAGTGTGCATGCAATGGCTAAAGTGGCCCAGAAAGTACCTTATCATTCCATGTTCATATAGCTGATGAAATAAATTACAACTTGCTGAAAGACAAGCAGAAGGAACATAAAATTGCCAACAAAAATTATCATCTCCCTGCCTTCTTCTGTGTGATAACCAAACCATATACAGTTGCCACATTAGTATGCTCAGTTAATTTCAGATATATTAAAGTGTCATAGCAACACTGAAATATCTTAAGATATTAGAAGCAAAAATGCTGAAATTAGAAATAAGGCAGGCAGAGAGGCAACGATAGCTAAAGTACAGCTGAGGGAAGCTGACCATCATCTAGTTGAATTTTCCAGTGCAAAGGTCACCTTAAGGACATACATAAATGTTAATTAATTTAACATGAGAGTTAGTAAATTCTTCTGTTATTGAGAAAACAAATGTTTAAACACTGCTGTAACTCTAGCTTATATGTTTTAGAATTTCTATTTACTCATCCGTGTGTTTGAGCATGACAAAAAGAAATAAAATACAGAACATTAATACACTATATCATAGCCATTTTTGGAACAATTGTAATTAGCTAACTGGCAAAAATAAAATTTGAAGGTAATTTAGGGAAGAATAATTCTTAGGTTATGATCAGTGACAGCTAGCCATTACTAAAGACCCATAATCCCTCTTCTCCTCTTCCACCCAATACCTAGTTCAGCAATTGATCATTTCTACAGCTTGTTCCACATTCAGTCAGCTGCTTCTATTCAGTGTTCCAGTGGTAAGATCTTACTCTATATCCATTTGCCTTCCTCACTGGTAGTCCAGGGCATCACCAGAATAATATTGAAAATAAGAGTACAACAATGTCATGCATTTCAATCCTGGTAATGATTCTAGTCATCTTTTTGTTGCCAAATTAACCTACTTAATTTAAAATCTCATTCACCCTCTTCAGTTCTGTACTGGAACAGTGATGAAGTTTGTGTCTGAATAATAAATCTTCTAAAATTTCATTAATTTTCTCTGCAGATTTGAAAATTAAGATTTCACTTACAGTTTCATATCTTGGTTAAGTGAGGGTAGACTTCCTGTAGAATAGTAGAAATGACACCATGCTGCCTTGACAGCATGATGACCATCTGTCATTAAACCATAAATTTTGCTCTTGTTGAATTTCACACTGAAAAATTTTTTATTTTTTTTTTTTTTTTCAAAATTACAAAACATTTATTTCCCGCAATTTCAGGCTGCCTTATTTTAAAGTACGAAAATTTTGTTAGGATTAATGGAAAGAATTGGTAATACAAGCTACATTAGAAAATAAGTAAAATAAGTTAGGATTTTTTAATCCTAAAAGGAGTAATACTGGGGTTTCACCATGCAGCATTATCTCAAAACTTGTTCAGAAACATTACAGATAATTTTCAGAATTTTTTAACAGCCTGAGATGATTACAAATTGCCCAAATCTGACGTCAGTAGCTCAAAATGTGTAACCTGCAAAATTGATGCCACACAATTATTTTGCTTTCCAGTGTACATTTTGCAATTAGTAAAACAAATCTTGCTTTACTTAACCTTTATACATACTCATGATAATATATTTACAGGTTACCAACAAGTATAAGCCTGTAATGAGTTATAATAACTCAATGTCTTGTCTCCTCTCTTCATGTTTCTATAATAAGGAAGGCATTTGACCCCCAGGGCTAGATACCACATACTTATGCCCAAAATGACTGAATGTAAAACCAAAACGCACTATCTTGCCTAAACTGAAGGACTTAGATCTCCTGTCTTATAAACTAAGAAACTGCTAAAGTCTTGCTTACATCCTATATTTTTTCTAATGTATATCTTGAAGCCTGGTCTCCATCTTGTCCTGAATTCTCTAATACAGAACAAAAAAAGCCATAAATAACTTAAAAAAAAAAATAAATGAGAAAGGCAATTTTCTATTTATTGTAAAGAAATGTGAATTAATGAAAACAGATTTTTTTAAAAATAGAAATTATTCCTATGCTTTAAAAAAAAAATAAATGCTCACACATACCTTTCACAGTGCTTAAACTAGTATTCACACAAAAATGAAAAGAGGCGAAGGGTCTGGTGTTTATGAGTTACATCAAGCACAAATGAATTTAAGTTCAGACTGTTTACCCATTTTCTTTAGCCTATTGAGGAATTTCAGACTAACACTTTTCAAGAGACACAGCTCTCTGTACACTGGCAGCTTGTGACAATGGCCAGGCAGCTTCATAGCAATTTCCTAAACCTTTAGGAAGTAGAAATACTAGAAATAGATCGGTACATTTTGGAGGAAAAACAAAACAATGCAAAACAAAATGTCCTCAGGAATGGAGTGTTCAAGGGTTGTTAGATAATTTAGAGTCAGCTTTATTAGAAAAAAAACCTTCAAAATCAGCCAGAAAATATTGAATTTTAATGAGATAAGAGGAAAAAGTTCTAAAACAATAAAAACCCACCTCATTAAGGTTCTGTGTACTTTTTTTTTTCCTTTCTTTTCCTTTTCTTAGCATTTCAGATGGCTTATGAGTCTGGCTAATTAACCTCTATACGTTTTACAAGTTCTGCACATTTTTTGGGTGGTTTCTTATGCAGTTTTGGATTTGTTTCTTTTATTCATATCTTTCTCTTTTACTGTATGGAATAACAAGCACATGACTCTAGATTATCTTTAGTCCAAGAAAAACAGTCTTTATTTCCCATCCTGTATGTCTATCCTGTCCTGGAGTTCAAGCAGTGGAAAATTGCACTGTAATTTAGGAAATTATCTTTTATTTTCCCTTCCTCCTTTTGATTTCTTATATCTGGTGTATAATTTAATTGGGATTGTTCTGGATTGGAGCTTCATGAAAAAAAAACGTTGCATAGTGTGTAAAGTATCCCTTTTATGGCTTCCTCATTTAAAAACTATTGCATTTAAGTTGCAGCAAGCTCAACATGGTACACATGAGATTTAAGAACAACAAAATCCCTGACTATGGGATTTCAAAGAATATATATTTTTATTAGAACAGAGTGTAAGTATCCTTGGCAGCACTGTAATTAAGAGTTAAAGCATGGCAATCAACAGTTAATAATGATTTTTCTGGTTTGTGTATGTCCAAATATTTCTTTAAATAGACAAAGGGATTTTTTAGCCAAAATGGGTATTTCCACTGCAACTACAGACAAAGTCTGTGATAATATCCAGAACACCCTGTAACTGTATTTCAGAAGTTAACAGGAAAAGGCCGGTGTGTTTTAGGAAGGTCAAATCTATGATGTCGTGCATAAACAAACAAGCTTTATCATGTATCTTGTTTAGACTATTTATCTAAAAAAACTTTGGATGTGCTAAGACAAATTTTATTGTTTTGCCACTGTTGTCAACAGTAGAATGAAGTGGCAAATAGGTGACATAGAAGACTTAACACAGAAAATACATATGCATGGAAAACTATGAAGAGAATTTTAGATCACTGTAGTGGGAATAAAATGCAACAGGACTGCTGCCTACAGGTAGTCATACCAGAGTCCTCCAGACTGCAGTAACGGGTAAGTTATTTTTTCCTGTGGGTTTACACCCAGTAGCTTTGGGTTGTGACAGGATCCTGAGATGGCCAGAGCTTTGATGTGGCTGTGCCAAGGAGTCTCCCCACCATAAGGTGTTTAAAATCAGGAAAGCTAGGTTTATTGGATAAAGAATGATACACATGACTCTTTATATATAAAAAAATCTCAAGGCAATTATGTCAAGCAAACCAGAAAATAATAACAGTAATGAAAAACACCTTATGCACCACTCTTGCTGTCTCCACTGTGGGCAGGTTATTTCCCTCACTTCAATGTCCACAACTCCAGCTCCACAGCTTTGCTTGGGCCCCAGGGTCTTACCTTAGCTCCAGCCCTGCTGTTCACTGCCACCTCTGCCTGAATGTCTCTCTGCCTCTGGCAGTGTCTGTGGCAGCTCCGTCAAGTAAGAGGCAACCTCCCTTTTCCTTCACAGGGTCTACCTGAGCCTTGTCCGTTCAATGAGCGTAGACAAATTGAGAACAAAGCAGATAACCAAATACAGCCCATTACTAGTTCTGTTACCATTACCTGTTAATGAGACTGTTCATGAACTACTGAAGGACAAAAACTAGCTACAACTTCAAGAGAAATAATGAGTATTAAGGAATTTAATATAAACTGTCATCGTTATAAAAAAAAGACTACTTAATGTTTTTAGCAGTTAACACCTTTCTGTACTGAGCTAGTCAATTTGACTGTAGATTGTTCAGGTTATATAATTTTCATAATATTTTAGCTATGAGGGGTTTTTTTTTTGCTTGTGTGTGTGTTTAAAATTCATATTAGGAAAATAATTTTCAGAATGCATATAAACAAGTTTCTACATTAAAAAAAACCCCAACATCCTGACCCTCTGTGTTGGTGTTGATTTGAGCTTGCTGCTTGCATAATGCATAAATGTAAGTAAAAGAAACAAATTAAGTACCATAAATAACTTGTCAAATCATGTCCTAGAAAGTCTTACCAAGCAGTCTTGATACAAATTGATGAATCAACAAAGAATTTTCAAAGAAAACCTAAACTCTATTTGATTATGGTAAATCAGTGAATAAAACATAAAATAAATTATCAGCCCCCAACTGAATATTTCTCATTGCACTAAACAGAAATTTGATTAGCTCTAAATTTCAGAGATGCAAAAAACTTAAAGCTGGGTTTTTTAATAAATAAATAATTCATTTAAACTGTAACACGTCTTATAATGATTAGAAAATCATAGAATCATGGAAAGATTTGGGTTGGAAAGGACCTTAAAAATCATCTAGATCCGCGCCCCCTGAATTGGCAGGGACACCTTCCACTAGGTCAGGCTGCCCACAGCCCCATCCAACCTGGCCTTGAACACTTCCAGGGATGGGGCATCAAAGGGTTTTCAGGCCCTGGCACTGGCTGCACAGGGTAGTGGTGGAGTCACCATCCCTGGAGGTCTTAAAAGTCATGTAGATGTGGAACTGGGGAGCATGGTTCAGTGGTGGACTTGGCAGTGCTGAGTTAATGGTTAGGCTGGATGATCTCAAAGGTCTTTTCCAACCAGAAGGATTCTATGATTCCCTAAGTGAGCAACTTTCTTGGGCAACCTGTTCCAGTTTCTCACCACCCTCACACTAAATAATTTCTTCCTGATGTCTAACTTAAATCTCCCCTCTTCCAGTTTTAATCCATTACCCCTTGTCCTCTCACTACAAGCCCTTGCAAAAAGTCCCTCCCTGGCTTTCCTGTAGGCCTCCTTCAGACACTGGAAGGCTGCTATGAGGTCTCCCCGAGCCTTCTCTTCTCCAGGCTGAACAACCCCAACTCTCTCAGCCTGTCCTCGTAGGAGAGCTGCTCCAGTCCTTGGATCACCTTCGTGGCCCTCTTCTGAACTTTCTTCAGAATCTCTATGTCCTTCTTATGTTTGGGGCTCCAGAACTGGACTCAGTATTCCAGGTGGGGTCTCATGAGAGTCAAGTAGAGCAGGAGAATTACCTCCCTTAACCTGCTGGCCACACTTCTTTTGATGCAGCCTAGGACACGATTGGGTTAATGGACAAATACCAAAATATCAAAAACCTCAAAGCTGTTTTGTTAAATATTTCACTTTTTCTATCTCGAATAAAAGTTTAAGATGCAGTTTTGTACTATAGGTATACTTCTAAACATGTTTTATACATTAATGTAAAAAAAGAAAAAAAGGGGAAAGAATTATAAAACTGTGACCTTCACTACAGCCATCACCTGCTATCTGGGAACATGTTAAGCTCGTTAGGACTGGCTGTCCTGCCCTGTATAATTCTGATTTATAATTAGAATAACTCCACTGAAGTCAGAGAAACTGTGGAAGGTTAAGGTACCTCCATATTTATACAATACGTATTGCGTTAAACCTTCTAAGGAAGACTTGAAAAAGAAATAAAAATAAGCTTTCCCATGGTATTTTGTTTCCTGTCATCATAACAATAGGAACTGAAAGCTGAAAGCAAGTGAAAATCAAGCAATAAAATGAAACAATAAATACAGACTTAAATATTATCCTTATTTTCTATAGGTTTTCAGCAAAGTTTTGTTCATGCATACCTCACTCTAGATTAAAAAAAAATATTTTTTGGCCTTTTAATGTGAATCAGAAGGGTACCTACAGGAGCTTATTTTTGTTATTCAAAACAGAATGTCATTCCTAGCAATATCATTTTTAGGCCATTTTTTTGAACTGACTTTCAGCATCACAACATTTCTCTGGGCAATGTGGCAGATCCCTTAAGGCTGTCAGGATTCAGGCATGCTCCCTGATACCTCACTACCTGCTAAAACATATCCATAATTGTTCACCATCACAGGACTATAGATGTGCCATGCCACCTCTAGCCTTTTGCAGTAGCAGCTTTCTTCTTGACCCACATAGATAAAATGATAATCGACTGTCTTAAACTTTGTGAGATCAAGAAAAGTATGCTGTGAGTGACATACCTGGTAAGGCATCCTGTCTCATGGATTTACCACACCTTTTGGCATTATCCATGTGTTCCTTTGTTACATAAAACCCCATGCCTAAGCGATACTGATTTTTTTAGTTTTTAATTTTCTGTGATTTAGGTGTGTTTTGTGAATACTCATTGGAAGCTCCTCTGACAGCACAGGTACTGCTGGGTGTGTTTGTTTGCATATCTGCTATTTCTTAGTAACTGAATAACTCCCAGCTGATTTACCCTTGCTGGGCTCATGTTTTGGCAGGCAGGAGTAGCTGCTTTTGTAGCAGCACCAGTGGTGGCAGCAGAACAACTGGCAGCGAAAGGGTAAGCCAATTTGGGTGGCTGACCTATGGAAAGACATCGCTGCTCGGGTAGGGAAATCAGCTGTGAAAGGGCGCCACGTAGATGCACACGTGCCACTGAGTCGAGCTAATGAGGAACATCAACACAACCAACGAGCAGATGAGGCTGCCCAAGTGTTTAAAATAGACTTAGACTGCGAACACAAAGGTGAGCTGTTTATAGCTCGATGGGCCCATGACGCCTCAGGTCATCAGGGCAGAGATGCAACATACAGATGGGTTCGTGACCATGGGGTGGACTTAACCATGGACACTATTTCACAGGTGATTCATGAGTGTGAAACATGTGCTGCTATTAAGCAGGCTAAAAGATTGAAACCTTTATGGTATGAGGGGAGGTGGTCAAAGTACAGGTATGGGGAGGCCTGGCAAGTTGATTACATCACACTGCCTCAGACCCGCCAGGGTAAGCACTATGTGCTTACAATGATGGAAACAAGTACAGGATGGTTGGAAACATATCCTGTGCCTCATGCCACAGCCCAGAACACCATCCTGGGCCTTGAGAAGCAGGTCTTGTGGCGACATGGTACCCCAGAGAGAATCGAGTCAGACAATGGGACTCATTTCAAGAACAGTCTTGTAACTGACTGGGCCAAAGAACATGGTATTGAGTGGATATACCATATCCCGTACCATGCTCCAGCCTCGGGGAAGATTGAAAGGTACAATGGTCTGTTGAAAGCTACCCTGAAGGCAATGGGAGGTGGAACCTTTAAGAATTGGGACAAACATCTAGCAAGGGTCACTTGGCTAGTTAATACCAGGGGATCCATCAGTAGAGCTGGTCCTGCTCAGTCAGACCTTTTGCAGACAGTGGCTGGGGATAAAGTCCCAGTGGTATGTGAAAGAAATCTGTTGGGAAAAAGTGTTTGGGTTTACCATGCTTCAGGCAAGGGCAAACCTGTCCAGGATGTTGCTTTTGCTCAGGGACCTGGACATACTTGGTGTGTAATGATGGAAGATGGTGAAGTTCAGTACATACCTCAAGGAAATCTAACACTGGGGGAAAACTCTTAGCTTAATAACTTATACACTCCGTGTAAAATATTATGAGAATGGAATAGGGGTGGAATGTTCTGGTTTGAGCAAGCTCTTTGCTGATTTTTTTCTTCCTTTCAGTGAACTTTTTAGCAGCGCCAGTGGACTGATAATAACCAAGGTCACTTCTGACTGTCTGCAGCCTCCCCCCGCTACTGGGGAGCAGATTAGACTGAAGGCAGGATCAGCAAACCAGACTATTCCCTTCTCATAATATTTTTCTCTATTTGGCTTTCGGTATAGGCTAATATATCATGGAAGTCAAGCCTCTTGTTTTCCTTTTTTCTCACTTTTCTGCTTACTGTTGCTTCTATCGCCCTCTCTTTGTCTCTCTCTCTTTTTTTTTTTTCCATTTCTTTTTCTTCACAGCTGACATCTGAAGACCCCATCCATGCACCCGGACACTCCCCCCTTCAGCTGGGAGACCGTGAGAGTGGTCAGGGGAGGAGGGAGGGGGTCGGGTGTTGCACATCCCTTTGCAAATATATATATATTCCCTTGTCACCAATAATTAAAAGAAATCTGTTTCACTTTTCAACCCAGAGAGCCTCTCTGTCTCATTTTTCTCCCTCTTTCCCTACCTTGGGGGAGGAGGGGGGGGGAGGGGTGAATTGAGAGACTGCCAACTCGGTGCCAAACCGACACAGCTCAGTAGCAAAATTTGTTTCTTTTGTTTTCCTTTCTGTCTGTGTTTTGTCCTAGAGGTGTAGTATAAGTGAAAAACATTTTTGTTATCGAATAACTTAAATTGTTACATATTCAAAACAGCAACATATGCCCACAATAAACATGCTGATTTATCAATTTTCCTTCAGCTATCATGAAAGCAAAATTGTGTGTGTGACCAATCACCAAAACGCTGCAATGGAAGAAGGCTC
Source organism: Hemiprocne comata (assembly GCA_020745705.1). Classification (NCBI taxonomy): domain Eukaryota; kingdom Metazoa; phylum Chordata; class Aves; order Apodiformes; family Apodidae; genus Hemiprocne; species Hemiprocne comata. The sequence goes on along the minus strand of CM036586.1, from coordinate 92,058,056 downwards.
AGAGAAGTTGGATAAAGTCAATGTGCTTGTGATACTCAGGGAAGAAGAGTACAGGGTGTCACCACAGCTGCTGTAAAGAAAGATGAACTTAACACAAAAGAGACCAGAGGGTGGCCTGTGGTTTAGACAAACAATTGAGCTGATAAACTGTCTGTAAACAGCCTTCCCTGCAAAAAAGTCTGAATGTCTTTCTGAGCCAACCAGACCAGGATAAGGGAAATATATCTGTGGCTCAGCCCAGGACAGAGTATATAAACAGAGCAACCAAAGGAATAAACTTTGAAAACATCAACAGACTTGAGCTGGCTTCAACACACGTACACCTTCCTGGTGACTGAGGGTGCCCAGAGTCATGACAGAGAGCAAAGAGGGACTGGTGGGAGTCGTGTTTGTAATGTGATCCAACTGTATATTGCAATTGCTGTATTGAGCTTGATTGTGACTTAAGTACATTACTGCGTACTTGGCTAAATCAAAATCCCATGTCACAACCATTATCTTCAAATATGTAAATTTGATATTAAAACTTTAAACCTTTCTTGGGTAGAGTATCTGAAAGACCCTGTCCAGTGAGTATTGGACTCTGACATGGGATTGAACCAGCTGACAGATTCCTTACCTGCAGTATATGAACTCTAAATACAGGACTAATTTTCTTCTGAGGTTGCTGAGAATTAGTTGGCTTTGGAAAGATCATGAGATGTGCTTGGCTGGCAATAAGAAGTATATTTTCAACGATCCCCTGGAAAAACTCCCTGTATGAGTATCTTATTTGTAAAGTTCTGGATTCTGCTATGTCCCATCAGATTGGATTAAACTGTATCTGTATTTCCATTTTGCAATTGCACAGTTGCTTAAAAACTACTGGCCTGATTTAACCCATCTTCTTTTAGCCCGCATTCACATCTACATGTCTGTATTCATTACTGATATTTATAAGAATGTATTTTTTTCAAGTCTTTGGTTAACTTTTTTTTTTAAGATTGTATACATAATTTTTTTAATTTTTTTTACATTCTCAGAATAGCAGTTCTCCTGTCTGAGATTCACTTTTTGAATGGACAAAGGTAGTAAGGATTTAATTGACTTTGATGTTGATGAATCTGGCTCAATTTCCTGTTCACAAGGAGTATTAATGTCTTGGCAGCAACAACTAGGAGAGCTCTGCAAGTCAGAGCCAATATATTAATACTCAGAGTGATAACCACATTGAGCCAGAATCTCTGCCTTGCCAGTTAGAAAATGCACTACAGGAGCTAAGCCCAGGTGGATATTGCCCAAAAATGCCACCTGTTGGCTTCACTAATTTTTGGCTGTTCTACATGCTCCTAACAGAAACTGGAACACACCAGCTTATCCCTCCATTACCATTGTTCTATCTTTACAAATTCCCACTCCAAGGAATATGTCAGGGGTCTAGGTGTATCTCTATCAGCTTTGTTCTGTCTTTTGATTAGGCGAATTCTGTGGAAAAAGGAAAGGACCAGATTACTCATATTACGTTACTGAGTTACATGATACCAAAAATTTTTTTGTTTTTTCAAGATATTGTGGGGTTTATTGCCACCCCACCTCTGAAAATCCCAATATAGCCAGTAATTGTATATTTAATATATATATATCCAATCAAATATATATATCCAATAAAGATATATATCCAATAAAATAATAATAAAGAAGCCAGTTCCTTACAATGAAAAGGCTATTTATGTTATATATCCTGATAATTTTATTAAGAGGTTTGATTTAATTCAGAAGAAAATTCTTCTTTCTTCCAATAAATTAGTCTGCAAACCACCTTGTTGTGTGTAGTACAGAGTTGCTACTAATATTACCTGGTTTCATACTTTTTTATGTATTTATGTCCATGGATGTTTTTCGTGGTAGTAATTCAAATTCAAAACTTGACAAACCACCCCCTCCCCGCCCTCCCCCGCCCCCAAAGAAAAATAAAACCCAGGCATATGAGTGATCAGCACAAATTCATATAAAATAAGCCTGTAAACAGTCTGGGACTAGAATGCAAACAAGTAATCCCAGTGTACTTAGACATTCTGTCAGAGCAATCTGATTTTACAAGGACATTTCTATAACCAAATTACATAATCTATTCTGAAAGATGTATGAAGAAAAAATTAGACAGTTCATAGCAATGGCTAGTTATTCTTCCAAAAATGAAACAACAATAAACCATATAACAGGGGTTTGTAAGAATCAGGCTGCATGGAGATATTTCTTACATATGGAGTTCAGAAACTATTTTAAGTGCTTTCTAAAATAACTTAAAATTTTTATAAGTATTTTTGTGAAGAAAATAACCCATATGTATTAGCTGTCTGTGAAGATACTAATTTTGGTGCCTCAGAACACATGCAGATGTATAAATGATAGACAGACTTCCTGTGTTCCAGACTACATATGCATAACAAGATAATTTAGATGCTCAGAGACACCTGAAAGTGTGGTTTTCAAAAAAATAATCATCCACGAGCATGACCACAAACGTGGGAACTGCTGCTTATCCAGACATAATTTTGGACAGTAGTACCATGTATTACACACTTCTAATAGCTCTCTTGGAAAACAGGTAGTTTCCACACATCTGGAGTTTGAGACTTAACCTCATTTGGGCAGGACTAAATGATGATGATACACAGAAAAAAAAGAAAATTCTGAGGTCTTTTTCCCTAAGCAATACTAATATTGGGTTCCATGCTCTTAATTCTGCCAATTTGGATCAGTTTCTAAATGGAAAGCTGGAAATCTTCCAGATGGAAGCTGAAGAGGTGGATAGTTATCCCGGCCCTAGAGCTGTTGATGACAATTGGTATTTCCCGCATACACAGCTTGGTCTGTGCACACACAGTCCCAATGTCACTTTTCAGAGCCTTGTAGAGTATTGACTGTGAAAGAGGAATGCATTCACACACAGTCATGGATTCCTCATAAAGAGACATTTTTTGGAGTAAGAAACTGCTGAAATGGTTGTTTAATAAATAATTACAGCATTCATCTTGCTATTCTACTCAACCTTTTCTATATGCATACCCAAGATAAGGTAAAAAGTACATGACATTGTTTCACAGCAGTTTACAAAAAAAGGATGAGTTCTTGTCTGTGCTTCACAGAAATGTGAAAAAATGCAAAAGGAAAGGAAGTATGTTACTTACACATAAAGTATGTCTCTCCAACCAATTATATATGCACTCACTGGCTCTCTCTATGCCAGTATGAAAGCTAAGCCCTTTGAATAAATGTCTTTGAAGTCAGTGCTAGTGTTTGAAGTTAATGAGCAAAACCAGCTGATTTATTGCAATTGAGGGGATAGGAAAGACTATATCCTTCTTCTAAAAGGGTACACATTCAGAGCTGACTAGTAAAACTACTGCTTTAGAAGTAACAGAGGTCAGAGGCAGAGAAAGGAAGAAAGAGAATGGGAGTGAAGAATGAAATGAGAGTGAAAGAATGTAGACTGTATTCTATAATTTGCAGACTAAAGTAAATAAAATACATCAGATAAATAAGAAGTAAACAATGACTAAAACCATAAAAGCTGTTCTTTATAACAAAGAGCTAAAGTTGAAACTGAAATGGAATAATAATTTTCATTTTATCTAGTGTTTGTGAAACAAGAGACAAAGAAACCTGAGGGCTACACCCAAGGAGTAACTAGTTTGTGGCCACTAAACTGATGGCAAAAAATATGTTAGCTGTGCCTTGCTCATTGCTTGAGGGAATCTGGTAAATGAAAGCATGGTAGTAAAATGCTATGTAGAAATCTGCACTTCTTCCAGTGGAAATTGCCTTTAACTCACATTTCTCTTGCTTGAATTTAACAGAAATGCTTGGTTTAACAAAGGCACATTGTAGTAACAAGAAATCTTATCATTAGAAAAATGTGTTTGGATTATATTTGGTATAATAATGATATTTTACTTGCAAAGCAAATCTGAAAACAAAGCATGCACTCAGGAACTCAAATGAAGATGGTAGTCTTTTGCTTTAGGTACTGTACAAGTACACACTGAGTCATCTATCCAGAAGGTAAAATCTGTATCAATGAAATCCTATTCTTTTGTTTCCATTTTGTTTTAGGATGAAGATTTTCTCTACTACATAGAATTGGCTTCAGTTTCAAAGCTATTATTCCATAGCCAGACAAAATCAGAACAAGAACAGTAACAAGTGATCTTCATATCTGCTATTGAAATAATCTGGTATCAAAATTGGAATGAGACAGATTTGTTGTATAGACCACTGTATGGGTATGGAACTGTCCAGACAGTCTTTGAACACACTCAAAGACTTGTGTTCAATGGCTCGATGTCCAGATGGAGACCTGTGACGAGTGGTGTTCCCCAAGGGTTGATACTCAGACCTGTGCTGTTTAACATCTTTGTCAATTACATGAACAGAGGCATTAAGTGCACCCTCAGCAAGTTTGTGTATGACACCACACTGTGTGGTGAGGTCAACATGCTGGAAGGGAGGGACGCCATCCAGAGGTACTTTGACAGGCTTGAGAGGTGAGCTCATGCAAACTGCATGAAGTTCAACAAGGCCAAGTGCAAGGTTCTGCACTTGGGTTGGGGCAATTCCAAGCACAAATACAGGTTGGGTGGAGATTGGATTTTAAACAGTCTGGAGGAGAAGGACTTATGGATGATGGTAGATGAGGAGCTCAACATGAGCTGGCAATGTACACTTGCAGCCAAGGAAGCCAAATGTATCCTGGGCTGCATCAAAAGAAGCATAGCCAGCAGGTCAACAGAGGTGATTCTTGCCCTTTACTCCGCTCTCATGAGACTCCACTTGGACTTCTGCATCCAATTCTGGAGTCCGCAACATAAGAAGCACAGAGAGGTCCTGAAGCAAGTCCAGGCAAGGGCCATGAAGATGATCAGAGTGCTGGAGCACCTCTCCTATGAAGACAGGCTGGGAGAGTTTGGGCTGTTCAGCCTAGAAAAGGCTCTGGAGGGAGTGGCTCACAGTGGCTTTCCAGTGTCTGAAGGGGGCCTACAGGAAAGTCAGCAAGGGACTTTTTACAAGGGCTTGTAGTGAGAGGACAAGGGGTAATGGATTAAAGCTGGAACAGGATAAATTCAGGTTAGATGTTAGGAAGAAATTCTTTAGTGTGAGGGTAGTGAGACAATGGAACCAATCACCCAGGGAAGCTGTGGATGTCCCATTCCTGGAAGTGTTCAAGGCCAGGTTGTATGGGGCTTTGAGCAACCTGATCTAGTGGGAGGTGTCCCTGCCCATGCAGGGGGTTGGAATTTGATATCTTTAAAGTCTCACCCAACCCAATCCATTCTATGATTCTATGATTCCGTGATTCTTATAGTATTATTTCTTGTGTAAACAACCTTTGGTTGAGAGAGTTATAGAAACTATTGTGTTGGATCTAATTGCACAATATGTGCTCAGTATTATCAGTTATGATTGCCTTTCATATATTAGAAACATCTTCAGTGGTCATGTGCTCTACATGCCTCGGTGCTTCATATCAGTTAATGATATGCATGTCCACTCTCATTCAGTTATTTGCTGCATGCCAATTTGCATAATAGTCAACAGGCTCAGATCTCATAATAATATATTCAAAATATTTTTATGGGCAAAAAGAAAACATATCTTACAAAGAAAGCCAAATATTTATTATGAATAATAGTTAAAATAATTATGCACACAGGTTTATGCATACCCTTTTCTCGGATATTATTGCAATCTCATTTTACATCTTAATTTAATATGTATTTTTCACATAGATCAGAAACTTATTATTGGCATTTTTTAATTTTTTTATGTTTTAAATTTTTATTTTATTTTAATGTATTGCTGAATCCAGTTTTGTCCAGGTCCCAGGTCTGCATTTCTTTAACTGGCCACATGTTTATAGTCTATTTATATAGACACATGTATATAGTCTATTTATAGTCCCAAGGTTGCCAGTGCCATCCTGTACCCTTGCTTTTCTGTTTTTTATCATCCCATGTTCATAGTTCTCTGCAGTGCTCATTGAAACATATCTGTATCTATATGTAATGAAGGCTGAGATACTTTGTCTACCAACAGGTCACTTGAAAGAGCAATTAGTAGATGAAAATATGGCAATATATTTTATAGTCTCTCAAGATATCATGGAAAGTTGCACTGCAGCTTAAATAGTGTCACAGCAAAGCTGATATAACCTTTAGAGTGACCTTTATCTGTTGTTTAATAAAAAGCAGCTATAACTTGCTAGAAAACAACATTAGCATGCACATAATAATAAGCAGTATAATGACTCTTTAGCTACATAAGCTACATTAATATCTTGCAAGAAGATACAGTTTATATTAAAATTTCTTCATTCCAGTCTTCTCTATTCAAATTGCATACTCCAGAATGGAGGGGAAAAATAAAAACAAACCACCTTCACATATTTTCACTGATTCCTGGAAAAGTAAGTCCTGTGGCTTTAATCCTCCTAATTCTGGCTCACTATAAATCTTGGAAGTGCAAGTTCTGTGGGCTTGTAGTGGTATTCAGGTGCCAATTATCCAGTAACAGTGTGGTCAAGTGCACTGCAGCAGTCTATCTAAATAGACTTTCTTTGAGAGCACCTAGGGTTTGCATTTGAGAATTACGAAGAAAAAGAAGAATAAAAACTATTTTTTTTTTCTGGATGACAAAAGTGCCTGTTTAACTGCTATGTGAAATCTAGTTTCAGGGCTAATTAATAGGGACCAGTTGAGCAAACTTTCATCTTCGATGAAAAATTACATGAGACTCACAGCTGTTCTGACATTCAGGACAAAAGACCATCTGTTGACATTAACATTTATCACAAGCTACTATAATACTTGTTATAGGTGTTATAATAAAGGAAAATATTTTCTTCCTGTTATCAGTTTCTGAACATACGTTACTATTTGAAAAGACAAAGTGCTTTAAAACGTGAGAAGCAACTGCTTTTAACAGGATTAGTAATTGCTGATCAACAGACTGGATTATTTAAATTCTAGCAGGACCGTCAGTATCAAGATAGAAACTAGATTTTCAAAAATTTCATAAGAGATAACCTGAACCCCGCACACTCCTTGGACTTACTTCCTCCTATCTTTTTGTACCACTTACCCCTATAACACTTTTAGGGGAAGAGGCCATCTTGCTGTCAAGGTGCTTGTTCTTCAAGGTGAAATTATTATTGAGCAGATGGAAATTCAACCCTTCTAACAGAGGTCACAGGGATTGATTACTCAAGATGATGGGCTGAAAAAAGCTGCTATAAATGGGACAGAATGCATTAAAAATGACAATAAAGAAGGAATTATCCTTTAATCCATGTTGCTGTAGATCAGAAGAAAGTGATGGAGTTTTAGAGAAAACTAGTCAACAACAAAAGGAATAGGACAACAGGAGTGGCAGAAAAATAATTTAGAAAGAAGTTGTAATGTACATACATGAGAGACAAATTTTTATGGACACAATGGTGTTAGCTGTTTTGAGACTGCAAATGAAACCATCTTTCATCAGAAAAAAACCCAGATATAATAGCAATAATTCTCATTCTTTTCCCATAGATAGCCTCCATTAATTTCATATTCATAGTTCATCCTACTTGGTACAGGGACAAAATCTACTCCTACATGTGTGAACCATTATCTGCAGTAAAGTGGCGTAGCTGTACTTTAATGCAAATCTTCTGCATTAATATGCACATTTCTTACTTCTAAAAGCTTGTTCACCATTACTTACTTCATAAAAATCCGTCTATTCACATATGGTTAAATACGAAAATTCCCTTTTCCTTTATTTAACTGTGTTGTTATTTAGCTGTGATTATTTAACTACTTTTCTGACACACCTTATTGTTACACCTGCTTCATTTTATGCTAAAGTCTCATAGTATGGTTCCACATAGATATTTCTCATTGGCAACTCTTATTTAAAAACTCCTCTCTACCTCTGACTTCTTTCTGACTTCAAGATACCCACTCAATTGATTTGACTTGATCATTTGTAGTGTGGACTACATAACAGAAAAATGGAAGAGAGGAGAGGGGAGGAAAGGAGAGAAATGTATCAATTGGAAAAGACTTACAGTGTTAATCAGGCCCAACTGCCTGACCAATTCAGGGCTGACAAAAAGTTGAAGCATGTTGTTAAGGGCATTATTCAAATCACTCGTAAACTCTGACAGGCTTGAGGCACTGACCACCACTCTAAGAAGCCTGCTCCAGTGTTTGACTACACTCTCACCAAAGAAGTGTGTCCCAATGTCCAGTGTCATATCATGAAAACACCAGTCAGGTTGACTGCAACACAACATTACTCTGTTCCAGATACTTCATCAGTAACAACCCCTTTCCACGTGCACACATTAGGCATTTGAGGGGCACAGTACTGCATTGGGACCAGAGGAGATACGAAGCCATATTCTAGGCAGTTTGGAAATGACTAGTCCTTCCTAGATAGAGCTAGTGATGATTGTATAGGTAGGCTCTTTAATTGTTTCATTGCCAGATAGCCTAGTGTGTTTCTCTTCTTTCTGTTTCTGTTTCTTTTTCACTTAGGAGCACCAATGTATGTTGGAAGTTAATGTCATTGAATCCGTTCTGAAAGCAGTCATGTCCTCTGCAATCCCCTTTGAGATTTCTGCATGATACTGTGAGTTCTCCCCAAGATCAATGTTTTCTTTCCATCTACAGCCTTGACATGCTTTCCAACAAGCATTTCTCTTGAGTTCATGCAGACTCCTTTTCTCTAGAATTCACTTCTGTGCACTTTTGGTTTTTTCTGTTATTTGCTTATGACATAGATCTTCTAAGTCTTTGAATAGACCTTGAAATAATCAGTCCTAAAGCCCCTTACTCACCCTGCAAGGAAAAATTGTCTGTGGTTTTCTTCAAAATTTGCATCACTTTCTGTTTTCTATGGCTGGCATTTTTACATTGTATTTAATGGAGGGTATTTAAGGACCGTATGGATTATGCAACACTTCCCAGGATGAGGCTAGACTGAAGATTTCTCATAATTTTGCTGTCTGTATGCAAAGAATGCTTCCCACTCCCTCTCTTCTTTTCCTGAAAGAGTGGAAAGATATTTTGTAAGACACAAACTATAAAGGCAAAAGTACAAGCAAGAGGTTTTGTCTTTTGTATCACCATACAGTTAGGTTACCTTATTAAGAGGATAATGCAATAGTTTCTGGCCAGGCCACCCAGAAGTAGGCCATGTGTAGCAACATCCCGTATCTTGTCTGTAGCTCGCTTTACTGTACTCGTGAGACTACTGAAGCTAAAAAGTTTTACCTCCCTTATGTTAAGTCCTTATTTTACATCTACTTTTCTGATTTAATTATTAGATCTCCATCCCATCCTGTTAAGATATGATGGGATTAATGAATATGCAAAATTCCTGCAAAAATGCTGCAAGGACATAGCAAACAGTAGTCCTTATATATCACTAAATTCTGCCCTATGGTCATTGTATGGGCACTTACTGAACTGACAAAGTATTCAAAGAAAATAACCTTGCAAATACATGTGTGAGGTGAGAAAGCTGCTGAACTTTTATAACTGTTGTTAAAATATTGTTAGTTCTTGAGGTGGAAACTGAAGCAGATTAACCACCATACAAGAGTAAATTTTTAAGAGATAAAGTCATATCTGGCTTTAGAAGTTATGATGAAGACATAAACAGGTTTTTATTCCAAACATAAAATATGCACTAGATGGAATTGCTTTATATATAATCCATGGGTGAAAAGCTAGTTTGGGGTTATTATGGAAATGGAAAAGGTGAATTGTGTGTTGAATATATGAATGTTTACATGACACAGAAATTTTTTTTCAAAGCTTTGGGGCCTTTGTAGCTCAAAAACAATGACTAAACAAGAAGCCTTGTTTTGACCTTGTGTAGATTTTAGAAATAATTTTCGAAAATGCTTTAAGTAAGTACATAATTAACTTAATGAATCAAATTTACAGTTCCTTCTCAGAGGGACACTGAAAATTCACCTCTGAGTAAGTGAAGTGTTATAAATGCTGTTCTGTTTATAGTTCCTTTATGGATTTAAGGCCAATGAATGAGGCACCATGACACAAAATAGCCATTTGACTAACTGCCAATATTTGAGGTTGCAAATGTACAATAATTTTACCAGGAAAAAATACATTAAAAAGATGAGAAGCAGCCTTAAAATTGAATACATTTAAAGGCAGCAAATGCTCTTTTTTTGTAATGTAAGCTGGTGTTTCCTAGTATTGGAAATATATAATGTTTATTTCAGGTGGGTTTATGTCTCAATAATAGCTGTGAGCAATAACCTAGAAATTTATTTTAGAATATAGCTTATCTGTTGCTGAATTGACTTACAATGATCTGAAGACAAGACAGCTTTGGGGATACTGCACACAAAGTAACCTACTTTAGGGTTCTAAATGTCCTTTCACAACACGTTATTTTCTGTGAATTTTGACAGCTTGCTAGGCAAAACCAGAAGAGAAGAAATATGGGACTTCAAAGGAAATGACTGGGGGTTTCAAATGTGTATAGTTTATATAAACAGATTTTATTTTAGAAGGTTTACGTAGAACAAATACTTTGCTTTCAATAAAGGGAGCTTTTGTCCAGAATATCATATAAAAAGCTATGTTAAATATGGATAGTCAGAATCCTAATTAAAAATAAAAATAAATCATTGGAGGCAAACCTTCTTGAAACCAAAGGCTGATTTGATTGAATTTAATGCAATTTAATAGTCTCAGAATTAATAAGCATAGTTCCCAGTCAGTTCTGAATTTAATAACAACTTATCTAGCTGTAAGATGTATAAGATAAGCAATCTCATGGTGACATGGATTTCACCATTTTATCTTATAAATGTCATTCCTTAAGCTTTTGTTTTGTTTGTTTGCTTTTTTAAAATAAAATTTTAAGCTTATTTTCACTGCATTTCAGATGTATTTCCCCCAGATTTACTCTTAATTCTAATTCCTGAATTTCTACTTGTTGTCTGCCACATCTACTTAGCAGCAAAATTTCTCCCATAAGATGCTTTTAAATGCTATTTATTAGTTGTTCTTGTGTGTGAGAATATATATGATACGTATGGACTGCGATGTATATGTACTGGATCTATATACGTGTATGATTCAACATCCTGTGCCCCCTGTAAAGTCAGACCTCTAGCACTGAGATAGGTTTGTTTCTTTTTTTTTTTAACATAAAAGAAGCTTATAGGCAAAAATTTGTAAGTAGTTTAAAGCCAAATTTCCTTTTAAAAAGCCACTCAAATACTTAATTTTTGCTTCTTTTTTTTAATTCACTGTCAACATTGGTTGAAACTTGCATTTATTCAAAAGCAGAGAAAACTATATAATGTGGATGAAATTTTGTAAATGTACCAATTACTTTAAAAATTCATTTTTTTCAATTAACAGATCTTGAAATTAATTTCAGAACTGCTAATTTAGATTGTTTCTATTAATCCCAGTCTTAACATTTTTGCATTCTTAGTGCTTTATGCAATGTGAGCAAGTAAGAACAGAACTGTGCACTTTCAAAAATAATATTATTTCTTAATGAGGGTTTTTTTCTTTTTCTGTACAATAATAACATTTAACAGCAATTAATTTTAAATGGATCTCAAAGTGCCCAGGCTTAAAATGAATCTGTAGAATACAAAACTAGTAAATTTTTGACTTCTGTTATAAACAAAAAGTCAGTTGTTTTCTTCTCATTCCCCTCATAGAGCTGGAGACAGACATATAGCAGTGGGTAACTTCACAGCACAATGTGACACTACAACTTAGCTTGTTGCAGGACTTTCATTTCAGCCAGAGCCAGGTGTTTGATAATTCATGTTCTGAAAATTAAGCATTATATTCTGAGGGTTTAGCACTACCGGGAGAGTACTTATGGAGAGCTGGATATTTACTGAGAATACTAGCACAGTAAGTATTTTCCTCTTTGATTAAGCATAAATGGAAGGAGTTATTAACAAACTTTAAAGCCTGATATGTGAAGCAGAAAATGGAATTCAGAGATCCTATGAAAGTGCCAATACACTTCAAGTTTGAGTCATCTGAAGAAGCTAATATTAACAACCGATGTGAATTCATAAGCACTCCATTTTATTAATGAAATCCAAAGTTTTGGCTTACAAGATGTTGAAGGTCAACTCTGTTATTTTCCACCTCCATAATCTCAACATTTTTCACCTATGTGGGATATTTAATTAACTCTCAAGTGCTTCATTATCTAATTCAGTCTCATGACATACATATGGTTTGGATAAATAATCTTAGTTTGAAGATGAGTGATCTAAGGAAGGACGTAGCTTGAGGTAAGAAAACACATGAGAAATAACTGGAAGAAAAATGAGAGGGTCAAAGCAATAATAGAGTCATCATATTTTGTAATATGTTTGGTAAATATGTTTTTTAATATATTCTTCTGCTCCATGCATTACATCCCATCTTATGGTGAGAAGTTGTACAGAAGCTGTAAATTAATGAAAAGAAAGCAAAACAAAAAGAAAAAGAAAAAAAGTTGCTTGCCCTAATTATCTACTATATTCTTAAGTATTAAACACTCATATAGATATATAGTATGCATGATATGCTTAACTACACACATCTACAAGCAGAATAGGTAATTTAGAAAAGATAGAAATGTCTTTAAAATGAGAATGAAATGGAAAAGAAGAGCACCAGTAATTCCAAACTGAAAAAAAAAATAAACCTACTTGACAAAAGAAATGAGTATGTAAGTAAATCTGAGCTACACGTGTAAATGAATGTGCATGTGTGCATAATCAGCTCTCCATAATCTCTTAATAAATAGGCTTAATAAATCTCAATATCAGTAAAATAAGATTAAATCATCCTACAATGCTTTGTAGGGCATTTTGGTTTCTACTTGGTGAAGGATATTATTGAACCACGAGGTTCCATTAGGTCCAAATTAATAGTAGCTATTTAATGAGATTGTTCCATGTCTTCCTTCCCAAATCCATGTCTGAATCACACTTGGTAGGAAAATGTTTATTTGTATGAATGTTACATCAAGCTGTCTCACAATGGACCTATATGTTACAGAAGAACAATAAATAAGTTATTGTAATGTAGGAATAATAAGAAATATGTCAAAAAGAGATGTTACAATATTTTTAAAAATCCATTTTAAAACTGTTCACGATTAGTGAAATTCTGAATGAGGAAAAAGTCCGATATAAGGATCAAGACAAATCAAAATCAAAATCTCTAAATCTCTTTTAATCATAGAATCATAGAATGGTTTGGGTTGGACGGAACTTTAAAAACCATATATTTCCAACCCCCTGCCATGGGCAGGGACACCTTCCACTAGACCAGGTTGCACAAAGCCCCATCCAACCTGGCCTTGAACGCTTCCAGGGAGGGGGCAGTCATTGCTCCTCTGTGCAACCTGTTCTAGTGTCTCGACACCCTCACACTGAAGAGTTTCTTTCTAATGTTTAATCTAAATCTCCTCTCTTCCAGTTTAAAACCATTAACCCTTGTCCTATCATTACATGCCCTTGTAAACAGTCCCCAGCTTTCCCTGTAGGCCCACTTCAGATACTGGAAAGCTGCTATGAAGTCTCTCCAGAGCCTTCTCTTCTCCAGGCTGAACAACCCCAACTCTCTCAGCCTGTATTCACAGGAGAGGTGCTCCAGCCCTTAAACATTCACCCTTTTTGTCCCAAGGATATGCCTTCTCCAGCAGTGACTGCATAAGTAGGAGGAATGCAAGGAGAAGGTCAGTGTGACAAATGTGCTGGGGACCAAGACCATGGCTGCTACATTTTACAATCCTCATTACCAATACAAGCTGATGTGATAGAGAGAAGCCCTGCAGAAAGGGACTCGTGGTTACTAGTGGATGAAAAGTTGGACATGAGCAAACAATGTGCACTTGCAGCCCAGATGGCCCTTCACATCCTGGGCTGCATCAAAAGAAGTATGGCCAGCACGTGAAGGGAGGTGATTCTGCCCCTCCACTCTGCCCTAGTGAGACCTCACCTGGAGTACTGCATCCAGCTCTGGAGTCTTCAACATAAGAGAGACATGAACCTGTTGGAAAGAGTCCAGAGAAGGGCCAGAAAAATTATCAGAGGGCTGGAACACCTCTCCTGTGAAGACTGAGAGAGCTAGAGCTGTTCAGCATGGAGGAGAAAAGGCTCCAGGGAGACCTTATAGTGGCCTTCCAATACATGAACGTGGCCTATAGGAAAGCTGGGGAGGGATTGTTTACAAGGGCATGTAGGGATACAACAAGTGGCAAGGGTCTTGAACTAGAGGAGAGTAGATTTTGATTAGACATTAGGAAGAAATTATTTACAATGAGAAAGGTGAAGACCTGGAACAGGTTTCCCAGAGAGGTGGTGGAGGCCCCATCCCTGGAAACATTCAGGGTCAGCCTTGACAAGGTTCTGAGCAACCTTATCTAGTTAAAAAGGTACCTGTGCTCTGCAGCAGGGGCTGGACTAGATGACCTTTAAAGATCCCCTCCAACACCATAACTTCCATGATTCTATGATTTCACACTCCATAATCAAACCTGAACTGCATGGTGGGTTGACCTTGGCAGGTTGCAAGTTCATAGAATCATAGAATGGTTAAGCTTGGAAGGGACCTTAAGGCCATCAGGCTCCAACCTCCTGCTATGAGCAGGGACACCTCACACTAGACCAGGCTGCATGTGGCTTCATCCAACCTGGCCTTGAAGAGCTCCAGGGAGGGGGCATCCACAACCTCCCTGGGCAACCTATTCTAGTGCCTTACTACCCTCATGGTGAAGAATTTCTTTCTAATGTCTATCCTAAATCTTCCCTCTTTCCATTTAAAACCACTCCTTGTACTGTCACTACACTTTCTGGTGAAAATTTTCTCCCCATCTTTCATGTAAGCTCCCTTTAGGTATTGAAAGGCCACTATAAGGTCTCCCAAATCTCTCAGCCTCTCTTCATAGCAGAGGTGGTCCAGCCCTTTGATCATCTTTGTGGCTCTTCTCTGGACCCCTTCTATCAGGTTCGTGTCTTTCCTGTGCTGAGTTCCAGAGCTGTTCTCAGTAGTCCAGTTGCAGTCTCACCAGAGTAGAGTAGCGTAGCGTAGCGTAGCGTAGCGTAGCGTAGCGTAGAGTAGAGTAGAGTAGAGTAGAGTAGAGTAGAGTAGAGTAGAGTAGAGGGGTAGAATCACTTCTCTTGCCCTGCTGGCCACACCTCTTTTGATGCAGCCTAGAATACAATTGGCTTTCTGGGCGGCAGGCGCATGCTGGCAGCTCATGTCAAGCCTTCTCATCTAGTACCACACTCAGGTCCTTCTCCTCATGGCTGCTCTCTATCCATTCTCCTGCTGACCCAGGTGGAGGACCTTGCACTTGATTCAAGATAAATACAAGCAGATCACTTACTAATTACCTTTACTAATGACCATACCTGATTTGGGGAAAATTAATTTAACATTTTGCCAAGTAAAATAGATTTAGCTAGAGAGAAAAAAACAAACAAAAACGAACAAAAAACCCAAACAAACAAAAAAAACAAACCCAAAACAAACAAACAGAAAAACCAAACCAAACAAACAAAAACAAACAAATAAACCAAAACAAAACCAAAATACACAAAACTAAAACTACCTTACTCCCATCATCCTTCCTTCTTCCCAGACTCAACTTCAGCCCTTCATTCCAACTCCTCTATGTCCTTGCCCCTGAGTAGCATAGGGGGCATAAGGAATAGGCAGCTATGGTCAGTCCATAACAATTGCTCTCTGTTGCTCCTTCCTCCTCACATTTTTTCCCCTGCTCCAGCATAGGATTCTTTATTTCACTCCCTAAAACTTATTACCTTTCATCAGGGAGCAACAAAAAAAATCGCCATCTTTTTCATTCATCTCAGTGACAGTGGAGACTGAATTTTCAGTGTGCTTTTTTCTGAAATATGCATTTACACATGTGGAATATCTGTTAAAAATTTGTAAATTAAACATGTAAGCCATAGCAATCAGGGCTAGAAGTGAAAGTGGCTATTGCATTCAGATTCACAAACTATAGGAACAGAACTTAGTGCCTAAATTCAAAGATTGGTGTCACACTGCAACTTTCACAGAAAGACATTTCCTGGTAGCTGGTTATACTTACTATTGTTTGTAACAGGTAGCAGAGCTTAATGGGTAAACTTTGCAAGGAACACACTTAAGTTTCTCATCCTGTGATTTTAATACATAGTATATTTATCAGGAATAAATTTATAATAATTTCTAGGTAAAATGTATACATTGTCTAATAGGAGTCTTAAGAACCTTTTTTTTTAATTTTATATGCATATCTAAGGACCACGATTCAAATAAAAATTACAGAATGTGAAGTGCAAAGCAGTTTGTGATAATACAGAGAAGAAGGAGGAAAGAATGCCTTACCGACATGCATACGTCAAAGTACATTTTATTGCCTCTGAAATTAGGGTTTAGTTTTCTGGTCTGACAAAAATTAAATACTATGGTTATGCCACATAATTTGCATTCTTAATAATGCTAAAAGATAAATATAAAAGTGTTAAAAGAAACGTTATCTACAATACCTTTGAAACTCTCTAAGAACAAGTCTTTGAGAAACAGATCCAAAGTAGAAAACCTATTACCTATCACAACACATTTCTTCCCATCCATTTGGAAATTCCAGTGAATATTTGGGATCTCAGTACATTCTCTCCTGGCACTCATTAGGAAAAAGGACTAAGCATCACACATGCACTGCACGAATAAATGTTCTTGTATGCCTGAGTTGTGCTTGCAAGCAAAAAAACAGAAGCAAATACGAATTTTGAGCTAAAAATTAACTCCTCCCAACATAATAAAATTTGACATTGTCTTGCCACTTTACAGTGTTAATATGCGCCTTGTGCCATTAGAGAGTGTAATGAAGTTCACATCTGAGTGGGATTTTTTAGGAACTGGTTGTCGAACTTTATTTTAAAAGCCTGTTATGA
Organism: Hemiprocne comata; assembly: GCA_020745705.1. Taxonomy (NCBI): domain Eukaryota; kingdom Metazoa; phylum Chordata; class Aves; order Apodiformes; family Apodidae; genus Hemiprocne; species Hemiprocne comata. The sequence continues at coordinate 92,041,057 of CM036586.1, read as the reverse complement.
CAAACATTAGAACCTTGAACTTTCAGACAACTATATATATAGAGATAATTCTTTCCATTTTGAACCCTATTTAGAAACCTTATAGCCTTATACTACCTCAGAGTCAGATTTGAATGCACACCAGCCTTTCCTGCCTCCTGATTTCTTTGAAAAAACATGCCATTCATGTAGGCAAAGAGAGCCCTGGGACACTTCAGCATGTCTTTAGTCCAGCATTACTGGGGGACCACTTTCTTAAGGTTCACCATGATACACAGTGCTGCAATTTAGTCTAGACACAGCCAGCATAACTATATGCTTCAGACTGCCTCCAAGGAAATAAAGATTGTTTAAAAATATCTCTATGTTTTATGAACAGAATCGTTCTACTTTCTGTCTGATGCCTAGTACTTCTTTTAAAATAATAATAGTATTGTCCTTGTAAAAATAGATCCCATGATAAGAAAAGAAGAAGAAACATACAGCTCTCATAAATATATATAAAAAAGATATGAACAAACAAAAAATCCTATTAATTTTCTTTCCAATTTCAGTAGGCAAGATCTTGCAGAAAAAATACAAATCATAACCATAATGTAAAGTCACATTTTCCAGAGCGTGGAGCATAGACAAAGTCATGAAGGATGAGGACCATGAACAAACTTTTCGTATTTTTAATCAAGATGTCCTTCCAAAAAATATCTCCTGCTATCTGTCGTGTATGTTAACATAAGATACTAGTAATGTCAGCACATGCACACAGCATGGAAATCTGAACTTTCCCTAGCATTTCACTGAGTGCTAATACACAAAGGATGACACTCTAAGTGTCAGTGATGTTTTCCTGCTTATCAAAGCAGTCAGAGACAGCTTGCTGTCATCTCTACATTTTTCTTTAAAATAACCATCAGTACATTGGGTAGTAGTTTGGAAAAGGAGGTTTTAAAAATGTAATGGAATGCTGTAAAAAGTCTGCATCTTCTAAGTAAAGTAATATGTGCCTAGGAATGCTTCTAGACATTGGTACAAGGTCATCTTTACCAGAAAACAGTGAGATTATTCCCTGCCAGAAATTTGTCTTGTGCTAGCTAGCATTTTTTTAAAAATAATGTTCAAGAATAATTTGAGAGTTGCAGGAAAAACTAAAATAATAATTATTGAATAGACAAGGTGCTTGCAGCCATGATGTTCTTGGGGCTGAGATGGCTATGCCAAAAGGAGACAGTGCCCAACAAGGTTCCCAAGCATGTTTAACTTCTAAGAATAGGTGTGACAGGTAATACAAACTGAGGCTTCCTGGTCTCTGGGAACCCTTCTGTCCCTCTCAATCTGGCGTAACTAAAACACAGAACTCTTTGCCTCACTCCTCATGGTCTGAGCAGCCCAGCAGGCCAATTGCATCCTGGGCTGCATCAAAAGAAGTGTGCTCAGCAGATCAAAAGAAATTATTCTGCCCCTCTACTCTGCCCCAGTAACACCTCACCTGGAGTACTGCACCCAGCTCTGCAGCCCCAAACACGAGAAGAATGTGGACCTGTTGGAGTGTGTCCAGAGGAGGGCCACAGAAATTATCAGAGGGCTGGAGCACCTCTCTGAGAGAGCTGGGGTTGTTCAGCCTGAAGAAGAGAAGACTCCGGGGTGACTTTATAAGCAACAATCCAATACCTGAAAGGGGCCTATAAGAAGGCTGGAGAAGAGCTGTTCACAAGGGCATGTAATGATAGGACAAGGGGCAGTGGTTTTAAGCTAGAAAAGGGTAGATGTAAATTAGACATTAGGAAAAAGTTCTTTAATATGAGTGTGGTGGATCACCAGAACAGGTTGCCTAGAGAGGTGGTGCAGACCCCATCCCTGGAGACATTTAAGATCAGGTTTGATGGGGCTCTGAGCAATCTGGTCTAGTTGGAGATGTCCCTGCTTACTGTAGGGGGGGTTGGACTAGATGACCTTTATAGGTCCCTTCCAATCCAAGACATTCTATGATTCTATGACTCTATGATTCTATGATTTGTGGTTATGTCTATACAGGCATACGGCATATGCAGAATAAAAATTCACCATGATGGATTGTGTCCTTTTTCATGCAATGACAATGAAAACTTAATTAACTGATCCTGGGCACCAAGATAGGTGAATCTGTACACCATCACACCCAACTAAAGTATGTCACTCTGTACCTATAGTGTTTCCCAAGACTTCTGGGCAATCTTGGTATGAAACAAGACTGTGCTACTATATGCTACTTTAAATCTGACTTATATTTGACTCTCAGTCTTCCATATAACAAAAGGACATGTCAAATACATGAATTATAGGTTGGCATGAAGGATAAATTAATAGAGATGAAAATGTTTGCCAACTCTTTCTATTGATACTAGCTTCCTGAGCTTTAGTCACTAAATTTTTACTTCCTCTCACTGACAGAAATTAGTGACCTGGAAATTAGTGATCTTGAAGCCCTTCTCAACAATCCAGACCCACAGTAGTTGTCCCTGAAATTCTCTAAATCTCTCTGTCCTGGAGCCTCTTGGTCTCTTACTCCCCAGTGTAACAAATAAAGTTGAGCTTTGCCTGTTAAACATAAATTCTGCAGATCTCTAACAGCACTCCAATAGATATCTAATTTCATTCAGACTTCCTCTTTCCCCATTCAACTACAGGAAATACCACATCTTTCTGGGAAAACCAAATCCCATGCTTTGTATCTGAAATATTATTTCTGAATAGAGTATCTGAAAAAACACCCCCAGCTACCATATTATAAGTTTCCTTTACAACAAAGATTGTCATTTATTTCGGACAAAGAGATGTGATACATGTCATAATTATGCACACTTCATTAGCTCACACTGCTTATCAATAACCACACTGAACAAAGTCATCATCATTCTAGTACTGCACAGCATAGTTTATCCTTTTTAACCTGTCTGATTAGGAACTTTTTTTTTTACTTTGAAGGCTGTTTTTGTTTTCTGAATTGGAATTTAAGCATTATCATTTAAGGTTCTAACAATACAGACATGTGTAATACAGTCCTTTTCAAAAGTTCTTTAACAGATAAGATCATTCCATAAAGCATATTGTATTTTTAAACAGATCTGGAAACATTTAAAATGTTTTCCTTATTGTCATATTGCATAGCTGATTTGTGACAAAGCTAGAAAACAGAGAAAAAAATCCAAGTGTTCCTGGAAAACAGATAATCAGGAAAAAATATCTAATGCTGCAATCAGGCTCAATATCTGTGTATGAGATTTTTTGCTAGTGGAATCACAGCTGCAATAAACTTGACAGAACAAAATTCCTTGCAATGTTTTGTTGGGTTTTTTTCTTATTATTGTGTTAGAAGTGTAAAGTGCAGTAATCTAAATAGTGAACCATGAATCCTGAACCCCAATCTGATATAGTCTTGAGAAAAAACTCTGATTCTAAAAAGGGTGGCTTGGCTGAGCAGGGACCTTCTAGAACTTAGGTGCGATAGTAAAGTGTACAGACATTGGAAACAAGGACAGGTGGCATGGGAGAACTACAAAGATGCTGTTCATCACTGCATGAAGAAAATTAATGTGGCCAAAGCTTAATTAGAATTCAAGCTTGTCAGCAGTGTGAAAGACAACAAGAAGAACTTTTAAAAATATGTTAATACCAAAAGGAGAACGTTGTTCATTTCCTTGATGAGGTTGGTCACCTCACAAATAGGGATTAGACATAGCAGAGACATCAAATGCATTCTTTGCCTCTGTCTTCAAAACCAACGATGCACCCTGGGACTCCTGGGGCCCTGTGTTGGAAGACCATGACTGGGGGGAAGATAAACTTCCAGTTGCCCTCAACGTGTTCAAGACTTGCTGCTCCAGCTGGATGCATATAAATCTATGGATCTGGATGCATATAAATCTATGGATCCTGATAGGATTTAACCCAGGGTACAGAAAGAGCTATCCAGTATTATCAGAGGACCTCTCTCCATGAATTTTCAGTGATCTTGGGAGTCTGGAGAGATCCCAGTTGACTGGAAGCTGGAAAATGTTATCCTAATTTAAAAGAAGAGTGAGAAGGAAGACCCTGGCAATTTCAGGACTGTCAGTCTCACTTCAGTGTCCAATAATATTATGGAGAAGGTTATTGTAGGAGTTATTGAAAAATACTTGAGACAACACTGGTTCAAGAAGGACAAAGAACTACTGGAGAGAGTCCAGCACAGGGCTACTAAGATGATTAAGGGACTGGAGCATCTGCCCTATGAGGAAAGTCTAAGAGTTGGGTCTCTTTAGCTTAGAGAATAGGAGGCTGAGGGGGGATCTCATCAGTTTATAAATATCTAAAAAGTGGGTGTCAGGAGGATGGGGCCAGACAGTGTTCAGTGACTGAACAAGGGGTAATGGTCACAAACTGGCACACAGGAGATTTAACCTGAATGTGAGAAAATACTTCTCTACTTGGAGCACTGAATTACGCTGCCCAGGGAGGTTGTGGAGTCTCCATCCCTGACGTTATTCAAAACCTGCCTGGATGTGTTCCTGTGTAATCTGCTCTAGGGGATCCTGTTCTAGCAGGGGGTTTGGGCTAGATGATCTCCAGAGGTCCCTTCCAACCCCTACCTTTCTGTGATTCTGTGATTCTGTAACACAGACATTGGTCATAGACATCATAAATTCATGAGGGAAAAGTCCTGCTTAACTAACTGAATTTCCTTTTATGAAAATGTCATCCATATAGTTGACCAAGGAAAGCCAATACATGTGATGGTTTTGGTTTTTAGCAAATCTACACAGGTCCATTATATGTGGGGTAAGCGATTGTCTGACAGGTCCCCACTCAAAGAGTTTTAGTAAGTGGGGTTACATCAGGTTGGTGGCTAGTCACCAGATGATTCCCCAGGGCTCGATTTTAAGGCCAGTGTTCTTTAATGCATTTAGAAAATGATCTGGATACAATAATTGAATGTGCATTGTTTTCCAATGATAATAAGTTAGGAGGAGCCACAAATGTGATTTCTGTGAGAAGCTGTGAGATCCCCCAGCTCCAAGCCAGACCTGCCTCTGGCCAAGGCCAATCCCACCAGTGACTGTGGTAATGTCTCTGCCATTAATATATTTAAGAAGGGAAAAAGGAAAAAAAACTGCAAAAAGATCTGCAGGAGGGAGAAGAAGGAAGGTGAAAGCAGTACCTATGCAGATACCAAGGTCGGTGAGGAAGGGGGGGGAAGAGGTGCACCAGAGCACAAGTTCCCCTGCAGCCTGTCATCCCCTTGCAGCCCACGGAGAATCACAATGCAGCTGCATATGAAGGATGACGGTGGAGCAGATGTGGACCTGCAACCATGGAGGACCCCACACCAGGGGAGGTGATTGTGCCTGAACGAAGCTGTGACTCTGTAGGAAGCCCATGCACGAGCAGTCCATTCTTGAGGGACTGAACCTCTTGGGAGGGATTAATGTCAGAGTTCATGAAGAACTGCAGCCCATGAGAGGGACCCCATGCTGGAACAGGGGAAGAGTGTGAGGAGTCTTCCCCCTGAGGAGGAAGGAGTGGCAGAGACAGTGTGATGAACTGATTGTAATCCCCATTTCCTGTCGCCCTCTGCTGCTGGGGGAGGAGGAGGTAGAGAAATCAGGAGCAAAGTAATTTTTGCCCTAGAAGAAGGCAAAGGTGGCGATAAGGTGTTTTTAAGATCTGGTTTTGTTTCTTTTTGTACTGCTCAGATGTGATTGGTGACAAATTAAATTGATAGTGTAGAAATCAAAGGAGATAAGATATATACATTTAAACATGAAAAAAGGACTTTTTCCTTTGTTATTTTTTTTAAGTAAGAAACATCATGAAGGAGACAAAAAGTTAAAAAAGGCAGAGGAAGTATTCAGAAAGGACACAAACTGGGCTGAAAAGTAAAATTAAGCCCAGCAAGACAGTGATATAAAAATAAACCTTCAAAAAAGCTCTTAAAGACACTAAACTGTGAATGAAAACTGAAGAATATTCTTCCATGGATGATTATATGTGGTTAGTGAAGAAAATGAAGACACAAAAAAAGAAAGAAAACAAAAGAGAAGCGCAGGAATAAATTGTTGCATTCCACAGTGGAATAATCTTACCCTTGGAGTTCCAGAAGGATATATGTAGTGACCAGTGATGCTCCCCGTATTTTGATAAGGGAGTGAATAATGAACTGCAAAATTTTAGAGATAACAAACATTTTTCCAATAAAGTACAAAAGAAAAGTGACTGCAAAGTACTGCATAAGGAGCTGAGTGTATTGAGTGATAAAAAATTACAGAGATAATAAAGCTTATAAATTCTATCTAAAACACACATGAAAATATCAGCCTAACTGTGGAGGCCGTTGACTTTGAATTAGCGATTACCATTCTTAAAACTTACCTTAGAGTAATTTTTTGCTGAATAACATGTGACCAGCAATCTCCGAAAAATCTAGCAGATTTAGATAAAGTACTGAGAAGAATGAAAAGGATGATCCAAAGTCTAGAATTACTTCTGTATGAGATGACACAGAAGAGAGTGTATTTCTCAGCTTGAAAAGAAACAACATGGAAGATAAGATGGTCTGTAAACTTGTGAATTGTTTGAAGAAAGTAAGCAAAATATGGTTACTCACTTTTTCTCATAACATGGAAAAAAGAAAAAAATGAAAATTGATTGAATAATGGTATAAAGCATATTATTAGAAAGAATTGAAGTACTTAACCATAATATTAATCTCTGCCACAAGATATTAAGGAGGAAAAGAATAGGTTGAAAAAGAGCTTGGGCAAATAAAAATTTGTTGATTAGTATCACACTCATCCAGATGTAATCCTCAGAATATTCCTAACTGTTAAGCCAGAAGCAACATAATGTACATGATGAAGGATCATAATAACCATGTTTTATTATCTATGTATTTTCCTAAGCATCTAGTGAAAAATTTGACATACCTTTGATTTGAGCAGAAAAACAATTCTGAATGTCTAAGAAAATGAGAAAATAGAATGGGGATGGGGGAAAGAGCTGGAAGAAGGCAGAGGAAAATGATGAAAAATAAAATTGGGCAATCTTAGTAAACTTCATACCACTTTTTTTTAGTGTTTTTGAATAACAGACAGCTTAAGTTGTAGCACATGGAAATTCATAATTACTACTTTATTAATTCTTAAGAAACATTAGAATTATAAAGATAATGAAAATAAACTGATAGGATCAGTACAATGTTTTGACAGTTTTTTAGAATTAGATGTAGACTTCCTGTATAGAACAAGAAATACTGAAGCAATGATGGAAAGACATCTCATCTTAGTCAACTTAAACATCAATGAATGTAAGGTCGAACCACTATTACACTTAAATACATAAGCTTCTAAGCACATAACATAATTTTACATGCATTGTACCATAAAAGCCAAAGGAATTGTGTTATATGACACATGCATTTACAACAGCTTGACCTTCATATTTTGTTTTAGAAAATGGTGGACTGAACAGTGTATTTATCATTCAAAGGCTTATAAAAAATAAGAAAATGGAACATTATTAAAACCAAGTTTCCATTCGATTTTTCATTGTCTTCATTTACATGAACATCTTATTTAACCTGCTTAATTTAGTAGCAATATGTTCAAATGGATTTCTGCAGCTGAAGGTCATACAATCAGGCAACACCAACTGCAATGGTAAACATCTCTTGGAAAACAAGATTTCATCAGTACAGTCAATAAACAAGCTGCCATTAATAAAAACAAAATACACCCTAATCAAAGAGAGACACATGCGTTTATGATTATTTTTCTGAAAACTGTGGGTCATGCTCCTCTGGTTGATGCATAAAAGCTAACAGATGGTCAGGGGTGGCATAAGAAGGAGCCAGTTTATTACTTCTGTTCATAACACCAAAATCTGATCATTATGCTAAGCAAAATAGATGTGGAAGTTTTTAAAATTCAATTGGTAGTAGACAAAAGCAGGAATGCAACACAGTTTGTGAAATGCTGCTTTAAGGATCTGTGGTTAGATTATTTTACTTGTATATAAAACATTTAGTCTCCCTAACACGCAAAAGCGTTCAGATACTATGTTATAAACATCACGGAATATGCTTTTTTTTTTTTTTTCCTTTTTTTTGGTCCCCTTCCTGGATAGTTGTAAGTCTGTCCAGAAGCAGAGTATTTACAGTCTGGGCATTATGCCGTGTACACAAATAATGCAGTAAAGCAAGGCAGCATGTGAAAGCAACAATGAAACAAAAATACCATTCAAACAATTATATCAATTTCCTTTGATTACAACTGAGAGGAAATTGGGGTCTCTGCTGAGACATTCCTATGGAAGGAATAGTCAAGATACCTCTACATTTTATATTTAATGACTACATAGGTGAGAAACTTGGGCCTGATTTAGTTGCTTGCAGTCAGCCATCTAGTCCCATCTGAGATGCTCCTGACACCCTGTCTTGTCTCTGTTTTGCCCTATGTCTCATATTGCAGGTGGCTTCAGATGCTGTATATGGGCAGCTGAACATAAGCCCCTCATGAAGATTCACCGTGTTCCAGCAGACTTCTTTTCCAGAGTACTTCTCTAGCGTGTACACTGACTAGATCCCTGTTAAGTGTAATGGAAGAAATGTCACATGTACATACCTATGTATACAGAACTAAAGTGAGGTGTTCTAATGAATTTCATAACTATAATTATTTGTGATTAATTCATTCCCAAAATATGATCTGTTTATAGCAAAAGCACACAGCACGTATTTCTTCCACCCCAAGAAACTACTGCTGCTGAACACTTAAGCATTCTGGACATCTACTTGGATCAGCTCTGCCTAGCACAAAAGCTGGGGCTCTAGGATTTCTTTGCTCTTCCTATGGAAAATGCAATAAATTGTCAGGAGTGGATTTTTTTATTATTTTTTTTTAGATGTAAGAGAATAGAAAAGTGCTCCAGTGCTTAGGTAATGCTACTTACTACTAAGAAAACTTCATGAACAATTGTATTAAAATAATTTTTAGAAATGATTTGAGGCACTGAAGATAGTGGATCTCTATGTTTGGTAACTTTTGAAAATAAAAATAATTTTAATTATTTTTGCGTGTGTAGGTCCTTGGTTTCTTTTTTCCATGTTTGATATGTTATTTTCCTTTAGTTCATTATTTTTATAAAATACAAACTGAGTTTTCTAAGATAAACCCCAATTTTTCTGAAATCCATACCAGCTGTGGGGTAAAGCTCATGTGAGGTGTAGAAATCAGAAACTTATCAAAGTATCTTAAAATTGTATTTTCTTCATATTTCTCTCATCTCTCTACTGGTGTTAAATGTTACTAGAGACTTAATTGAAATGCAACCTATTTAATTGAGACTCTACTTTGGATTTATTGTTAAAAGGGAAAAGATTATTCTTTTTTAGACTCAGTTGTCTTAAAAAGAACATTGGTAATATTTAGGCAAAAACATGACCTTCAATTCAGTTATAAAACTTGTGAAAGCAATTGCAAAAATAGAGAAAATTGTTTTGTAACTAATTCATAGCATTAACCTAACAGTTAATGATGAAAACCTTTCAGTTTCTCTTCCTCTTAAAAAAAATACAAATAAAAAAATACAAGCACCCTGAAAATAGAATAATTTAAGAATTTTTATTCTCCCCCCCCTAAAATGTTCAGGGATTTATTTTTCTTTTAAAAAGTAACATTCTATTTAAAAGTATGCTTCTGAGAAATTTTGAACCTACTAGAAAACCTATTTCTGCAAATCTCCTTTTGGTCAAAACAGAGATTTTTATAGTTTAACTTTGGAAATAATTGGGATTAGCTTTATGTATTTCAAATCTTCCTAATGATAGAATAGTGAAGAGTAAGATTAGAGAAAGATTAGACCTCAACAAAATCTCTAGAAGCAAGGAACCTGAGGACCTGAGAAATTAACAAGAATAGAAAGGAATAGGAACTCTTCTTTTTTTGTTGTTTGTTACTAAAGCAGGCACCTGTTACCTGAAATAATTGGATACAAAGCTGGCAGCAAAGAAGAATGTTATTTTTACATACCATTGCAAGAACCATGTGTTAAGTTGAATTCCTCCTCTCCCTGCCCCCCCATGTAAAAAAAAACAACAACAAACAATAAACCAACAAAACCCCAACAACAACAACAAAACCTTATGTTACTTTTTATGGCAACACGCTTCACATTTTTGTCACCCAGAGAAGAACATCAAGGCAATTCGAATAAGCACTTTCAATAAACTTGGGGGATGAGGCTCTTGATTGTGTGAATGGCTTGTTTTTATTTGTTTTATATTATGAATTGTCTACATCTGTAGTAGATTGTTTTTGGTGAATTCCTTGCAGCTGTTACTAAATTACAGGCTCTGCTTTCCAAGGCCACTTAGGGAAAGGAATACTAGTGCTATTTAACCACTAATCTGAGTATGTAATGATCCGAATGAAAAGAGGGAAAACATTTGCTATTTCTCGTTGTACAACACAGTCTTTGCCAACTGTTCACATGACTGGATGGCTGCCATTTATTTACTGATAAAAATAAAGGATAAACTTTTTATTTATTTTAATATAATATGGCAAGAAAAACTTCTTTTTTTTTTAATTAACTGAAGTATCTTTAGTCAAACATTATTTACTAGTAGCCAGCAGTAGCTAAAACATAGTAGCTTAAATAGTATCTGAAGATGTAAATGTCTGACTTTAGTTACTGGATTCAGTGCACACACTAATATACCCTGATGCATCAAATTCACCTGAGTATCTTCATGTTATCCCAGAATCATTAGCCATGTCTTTTACAACATCTAATTTTTAGTAGTAATGGATGATTTTTAGGACAGTTTCCAGGATAAAGGGAGCTATCAATCAAATCCTCCAGAGAATGTTGTTTAGTTATATGACCTCATAATTAAATCTACAGAAATATGACTGCATTGTTTTTCTACCTGGTCCAGATGATTTTAAATTCACAAGATATTTGCCCATGTTATCTGCCAATAATACCAAAGACTATCACATCTACTGGTTTGACACATATTTTCTCTAAGAAGAAGAAGAAGGATGTTATAAATGACTTACGTGTATTATTTTAAAAAATGTCTTTCTGGGCTCAATTCTTAGGAAAGTGATAGTTACAACGGTGACCTATTTTCCTCTTGCATAGTAATGTTGCTGAATATACCAATGTTACCATCTTCTTTTGGCCAAATAGGGGGCTTGGAGCCAGAAATCTAAAAGGCTTTAAGTAGGATCTGAATACTTAATTACATATTATTTTTATCAAAGGAAAGTATGAATAGATGCTTTTAAAAGAGCTCTAATGAGTCTAAGGTATTTTGATTTTCAAAGAAATTACTTTTCCAATACCTAGTTTTTTCATCACTTTCCTCATCTTTCCTCCTTTTAATCTGTAAATCCCAAATAAACATGGAAATACTTATTTTTTGCAAAGATATATCTGAGGGGAAAAAAGGCAGAGAAAAAGAAAAAAATATGGCAAATTATTGTTCTACATCACTTTTTCCATCAAAAGTGGTGAAAGGAAATGAGAACTAATCAACCTTACCCACTATATTACAAAACACAAGGATTATGGAGTTCTCATAGTAGTGGAATTACTAACTACAGGTTTGAATCCTTTGTTTCACAGTATTTTGTGCGTGGCTAATTGATGGTTTTGAGGGCTGAAATTATTTTGGCTTTACAATACTGTACAAGAGAACCACTTCATTTAGTTATTAACTTCATAACATTCTGTAAGTTGAAATTTACATAATGGAATAACAGTAGACAGACTAGATTTAATAATTGGAGGAAATCACATTGCTGTATCTTGTGTCTACGACCAATAAGAGTCAAAGGCTCACAGGCAGTAATATTCAGCGAGGCCCATAATATGATGGGCCTCCATGAATATTACCTATTTAATATGAGGTTCAGGTCAGATCTTGCAGATGACACCTTAATTTGAGGACCTCACTCAAGTATTTCTGATAAATTATGTTCATTATAATTTAAAATTAATAAAAATACATTCTTTAAATTTACAGACACAGAATCACAGAATCACAGAAATACCAAGGCTGGAAAAGACCATTTAAGATCATCAAGTCCAGCCTATGACCAACACCACTACACCGTCTAGACTATGGCACTAAGTGCCACATCCAGCCTTGCCTTGAACACATCCAGGGACGGTGCCTCCAACACTTCCCTGGGAAGTCTATTCCAATGTCTAATCACCCTCTCTGTGAGGAAGTACTTCCTAATATCCAACCTAAACCTCCTTGGAGGAGCTTCAGGCTGTTCCCTCTTGTCTTGTTGCTAGTTGCCTGGAAAAAGAGCCCAGCCCCCACCTGACTACAACCTCCCTTCAGGTAGTTGAAGAGAGTGATGAGGTCCCCCCTGAGTCTCCTCTTCTCCAGGCTAAACAACCCCAGCATCCTCAACCTCTCCCTATAAGACTTTCCCTCTAGTCCTTTCATCAGCCTTGTTGCTCTCCTCTGGACCTGCTCCAGCACCTCAACGTCCTTCTTGAAGTGAGGGGCCCAGAACTGCACACAGTACTCGAGGTGAGGCCTCACCAGTGCTGAGTGCAGGGGGAGAATCACATCCCTACTCCTGCTGGCCACAACATTCCTGATACAAGCCAGGATGCCATTGGCCTTCCAGGCCACCTGGGCACACAGCTGGCTCATGTTCAACCGGCTGTCCACCAGCACTCCCAGGTCCCTCTCTGCCGGGCCACTCTCCAGCCACTCTTCCCCCAGCCTGTAACACTGCCTAGGGTTATTGTGGCCAAAGTGCAGGACCCTGCACTTGGTCTTGTTGAATTTCATGCCGTTGGCCTCGGCCCATCGATCCAGCCTGTCCAGGTCCTCCTGCAGCTTCTTCCTACCCTCTGGCAGATCAACACGCCCCCTCAGCTTGGTGTCATCTGCGAATTTACTGAGGGTGGACTCAATCCCCACATCCAGGTCGTCAATAAAGATATTGAATAGGACTGGGCCCAGTACTGATCCCTGGGGGACACCACTGGTCACCGGACACCAGCTGGATGCAGCTCCATTCACCATCACTCTCTGGGCCCAGTCATCCAACCAGTTTTTGACCCAGCGAAGGGTGCACCTGTCAAAGCCGTGGATTGCTAGCTTCTCCAGGAGGATGCTGTGGGAGACTGTGTCAAAGGCCTTGCTGAAGTCGAGGTAGACCACATCCACAGCCTTCCCCTCATCCACTAGGCGGGTCACCCAGTCATAGAAGGAGAAGTCAGGCAAGACCTTCCTTTCCTAAACCCATGTTGGCTGGACCTGATCCCCTGGTTGTCCTCCACATGCCGCTTGATGGCACTTAGGATGATCTGTTCCATAATCTTGCCAGCCACTGAGGTCAGGCTGACAGGCCTATAGTTCCCCAGATCCTCCTTCCGGCCCTTCTTGTGGATGGGCGTCACATTGGCCAACCTCCAGGCATCTGGGACCTCCCCAGTGAGCCAGAACTGGTGATAAATGATTGAATGGCTTAGCCAGTTCTTCCACCAGCTCCCTCAGCACCCCAGGATGAATCCCATCTGGACCCATGGACTTGTTGGGATCTAAATGGCACAGCAGGTCCCTAACTACTTCCTCCTGGATTACAGGAGGGGCATTCTGCTCCCCATCCCTGTCTACCAACTCAGGAGCCCAGTTGTCCTGAGGGTAGCTAGTCTTTTTGTTAAAGACTGAGGCAAAGAAGGTGTTAAGCACCTCAGCTTTTTCCTTGTCCTCTGTTACTAAATTCCCCTCCTCATCCAATAAGGAATGAAGATTTTCCCTGACCCTCCTTTTGTTATTAATATATTTATAAAAGCATTTTTTATTATCCTTTACAGAGATGGCTAGTTTAAGTTCTAGTTGAGCTTTTACATCTCTGATTTTCTTCCTACATGACCTTACAATATCCCTAAATACTTCCTGATTCACCTGCCCTTTTTTCCAAAGTTGATACACTGTTTTTATATTTCTGAGTTTTTGCAATAGTTCCCTGCTCAACCAGGCTGGTCTTCTTCCCTGCTGGCTCCTCTTTCGGCACACAGGGACAGCCTGCTCCTGCACCTTCATAATTTCATTCTTAAAGTAAGCCCAGCCTTCCTGGGTTCCTTTGTTTTTGAGGGCTGCTTCCCAAGGGACTCTCCCAACCAGCGTCCTGAAGAGGCCAAAGTCAGCCCTCTGGAAGTCCAAGGTAGAGGTTTTGCTGATGACCCTCCTAACTTCACCACAAATTGAAAATTCTGTCATATCATGGTTGCTGTGCCCAAGACGACCTCCAACCACTATATCTTCCACCAGCCCTTCTCTGTTTGTGAACAGACCATTGCTTCCTCTTGTTTCATCTCTTATATTTGTCAAAATAAATAATTAGGGAGCAAATTTGACATAGGGACAATACAGAAAAGACATTATAGTGAAAATTTTTGTTCTTCTGTAGGCAAGTTTAGAACTACTTCACCAAGAAACCCTAATGGTAATGCATCATACAGCAAGCTTTCTCTCCCTTTCCTACAGAAACATTGCCTTTCAAGTCTCTATGCTAGAAAACTTTCATTGCAAATACTTTCCAACAATCCTTTCTCCCCTCTTTCCTCTAAGTAGACCCCCTTTTGCACTATTTGCCCTAAACAAAACTTAATTAAAAGGTACTTCAACGATGATAAAACCTTTGTGGAAAACTCAGTCCTGAGTCTCATGCAAATGGCAACAATCATAGATCTGTCCAAATAATTCAGAAAATCGTGTTACTATAACATTGTTGCATTGAATATACTTCAATATGATAATTGTTTTGTTCCCTCAACTTGTGACATGACAAAAGTATGTACAAGGATGAAAGCCAGTGTGAATGTTTGAAAGAATTTTCCAACTAGAAGCATCAGTTCACCTATGTATCATCAGTTCATGTAGTCATTAAAAGATCCCATGAGGAGAATATATAGGCATGTGCTGCTGGTACACCTTGCGCAAAACTCTGAAACTTGGTCATGTCGCAACAGCATTTGTAATCTTGTGGTTATCATAGATCACCTCTTGCACAGCTAATTGTCTCAAACACGATGGCTTTTTCAAGAGTGGGCATTCTGTTTCTGCGCCAGTTGATGTCATCCTTATGGGGGTATCTCTCCCTTACAGCTGAAGGAAGTCGGCTCCATAGGGTGGTAGTTCCTGTCTTACTACCAATTGCTCTACCAATACCAGCATCTCTGGCCAGGGATCCCAACTTCCTGGCTTCTCTTTCATCCACATCATAGGTATCAGCCCCACTATCAAAGCATCAGAGCAACCAACAAAGAAGCGGCTCACCGTCAATGCAGGTAAAGTCCTTTCTCATGAGGCGCCGTTCCTTTAGAGAGAAAGGTCAGACAATATCATCGTTGTCATCTGCTTGAGTGGCCTGCTGTTCTACCTGCTTGAGAAGGTCCTGCTCCTCTATCTGCTTGAGAAGGGTCTGCTCCTTTATCTGTTTCAGAAGTGTCTGCTCCTTCAATTACATCTTTTAACATCACTTTTAAAAAGGGGTCCACTACTGTTAAACATATTCTCGTGGTATTGGGTGACTGTTTCTTTGCTTTGCTCCTGGTCACAGGATTAACTTTAACATTTGCTCATTTGGATCAAGAGGGAGTGGTCTTAGTCTTAGCAGCAGCAGCAGTGGTGGCAGCAACCTTGCCTGTGGGGAAGCGGATTGTGATCACTTTATGAATCCACAGTACATTAGAAACATTCCACAGAAGCACCCCTAGTGAAACGATGCTACTTAGAGCAGAAGCTGGGAGATTCAGCCGGAGAGAAAATGGAGAGGTGAAGCTGACCCTGCCATTACCAACACACACCTTTCTGTTCACATAAAAATCCTTACTATACAGTGCCATCCTATAGATGAGTATCAAAACCCCTGTTATCACTAAATAGCTTATCACATGATAGATTATAGCTTTGGCTATAGTCTTGTTGATAAACCATAAAACAATAACAAGAGCAGCTACACAGAGCAGTATTATCCCACCTGCCCACCACATGTACGACTGCATGTTGGGAAAAAGTCCAGCAGAAACATTGAAGAAAGTGTCTGTTCAGTTTTCAAGCCATCAACATATTCAGAAGAAGCGTTGCCCATAGCTGTCTGAGGGATTCCACCCATCAGAGGTGGAATTTTAAACATTCACCAATTAGTGAGAATTTATAGCCTGGGCTTAAGATACAACCCCATGTTGGGCACCAATAATTATTGTCATGGTTTGACTCGGGATCGACAAACCAGCAGCAATAATGGTCTTGATCCCCTCCCACCCAGATATGGAAAGAAGAGAGATAACCAGGAGAGAGACTTTCCAGATTGATAACTGAACTAGACAGCTTTAATTAAATACTAATGATAAAAGAAAATATGTACAAATATATACAAGTATGTGCAGGAATGTGCAAAACCCCCTATTGCCTCCCCCCAACCCCAGCAATTCCCACGGCACTCCCCTGAGCTGTGAGCAGTTCTGAAATGTCCCAGAGCACTGCTGGAGAGAGCAGCAGAGCAGACAGGAGCTGAGGGGAGAGTTATGAGGGTCAGGAAAGCACAAGCCTAGGGATCAAAGGTGATGGATAGATGGAGTCCTCCCCGGATGTCAGCCATGAACAGAAAGGAAGGGACTTGACTTCTGTGATCCCTGAATTATATATGGTGTGGAATACTTTGGTTTGCCAAATTTGCCTTCTGTCTAATCTGCTCCTCCCTACGGGAGGGTTGTACATTTGACTCTTCTGCTCTTTTTGTGTCCAAAGCAGTAAATTGAACAAGCAGAGCAAGGTGTCCTTAGTGTCTCAACATTATCTATAAACGCTCCAGGGTTGTCAGTCCATTAGCTGGAAAACTTGCTGCTACTTAAAAGAGAGCTCACTGAAGAGAAAAAAAAAATCAGTAAAAAGAAAATTTGCTTTATCCTGGCTCAAACCAGGACAAGTGGATAGTGTTTCTACCTTTATAGAGTATGTGCAGTCAGTTCAACTCCCCGTTGGTAAATATTACAAAAAAACCATGTCAATGTTTCTATATCTCAGTAATTATCTCAAGAGAGTGTAAAAATATATATTTCAAATATGCATTGAATAGAATATACTTAAATTTCTAGTTAAGAAAGTAACATGTTCAGTGAGAGGTATTTTAAATGCATCTTCCAATATTCTTCCAAATCACTTTTCTTAAAAACAGTAAAAGGTCTGAAGAATTGGAGATATTTTGTACATTTGAATTTTGTTGTCACAAAGAAAGCAAATTTTGTTTGCTTGTTAAATTTTCCTGTAATTTAAGACCATTTGATCACTTTTCCAGAGCAGCAACGAAAAGAAACCCAATTTTCTGAATGTTGAAGAGTACAAGAAAGTACAAAAATTATTTCAGAAAGCTATCAATAATTGAAAAAAAACCCAAACAAACAAACCAAAACCAAAACCAATTATTATAAGCAGAATTCCTTTACACACAAAAGTATGTCCAATAGCTGTAAAATTAATATGGCTGAAAGCTCATTAATGTCATGCTCGCTGTTACAGGTATATGTGTGTGTGTGTGTATATATATATACACACACAGCTGTATATATGTATACAGGTATATATATATGTATATGCAGGTTCATATACAAGGATGTGGCCCTGTTATTCCTGTTAGCCATTTGGCCAGCATTTCTTCAAATAGGACTAAAGATAGATGTTCCACAACCTCATTAAGGAATTTATTCAGTTTCACAATTTTCTAGAAAATATTCCCTATTATTTAGCTTGAGCATTCCTTGCCATAATGTAATCGTACAGACACCATGATGAATTTTGTGTCAACCTTCACTATTTGTGCCAAGGTTGTCTCCCTTGAAGTTCTCTGCTATGGGCAAAACCACTAAAAATATTTTCCTTCATTTTTTCTTGTAAGGCATCTTTTATAAACTTCAGACAAGTATTTCTCTCTTCTTAGGATACTCTGCACTTTGTTCACTTCTCTCCTGAAGGACAATAACCCAAACTAGACACCACTTCAGCTGAGCCTTAGCACTGCTAAGAAAAGAGAAAGGCCTCCTTCTCCTGTCAGACAGGCTTTACATAAGCTTTCATGTCACAAAGAGGTGCTTGTTTCTCTTCTGTGATAAAACTACATAGTCGTCTATGTCCAACACAGTATCCACGATAAGCCTGGGTCTTTTTTGAGTAGAACTGCTGTCAAGCTAATTGTTCTCAGAGCTGTGCTTGAGCAAGTAATTATTTCTACATAAACATAATACCTCGTCCTTGCTGCTGAATTTCATTGTTTCTTTTTTTAGTGAAAGTGTTTTGTTTTGTTTTAATCTGGTTATTGGGCAGATTTTTAGTCACTTCTAGCTCCATGTCACCTACAAATTATCTAAATATACCAGTAATCCAAATATTAGTGAATAAATAGACCCAAACACACACCCAAGGTGAATTGCTGCAGAACCTTTCTTGTTACAGTCTGGCAATAAAACATTGATAATAGCTAGCCAGTTATGCAGCAACTTGCTAGCAGTTTTAACTGTTCCATGTTTCCTGAGTAGCTTATTAAAAAGCACATTGGGATAATTTCAAAGCCTTGCAAAGGTAAAGATACTTTAGTTTTTCTTTCTCTATATAATAACTTCAGATGAAAGTCAGACTAATTTGACAAGGTAAATTAATGACAACTCTTTTTAATTGACTTTTTACCCTCTATAATTGAAATAATATCTATGATTATTTACATGTCTAATTTTTATGGAGTTTGTCTATAAATCTCTGTTTTTTCTTCATTTTTTGTTTTTAATAGACATCATCTTTGTTGATCTCATAACAAAGATGGAATTTTTTTAAGAAATAGTGACATTGGTAATGGTTATAGGTCAATTCTGAAACGGATTAGCAAGCAATCTGCATATATAAATATATAAAAACTTTAAGTAAACCTTACTTTTAGCAGAGGTCCTCAGCTACTCTTGTGTAAATTAATTTTGTCCAGAAAGTATCAAACAAACATTGCAAAATGGACTCTGAAAGGAATTTTAAAATTAGTTTAGAATTTTTAATATTCCACTTAATGAAGAAGGTTATCACATTATTGGAAAATGTCTTTTGATTCTATTTAATAATCAATGTTAGCATAAAGCATTTGTATTTGTAATAAAAGACCAAATCCTGACATTCTTACTCAAGCAAGTATTGAGTATTTGCAAGTAGTGTTCTTCTTGCAAAAATATTAGCTAAACATAGGAAAAAGTATGACTTAATATATAAAGATTTCAACAGAACTTATTAATGATCTCGCAGTTATGTGTCTCATGTAATTTTGCATTTAATAATAATTTTGTATATCCATGTAGTTGTTTTTTAAATAAATAAACAAACCAATATATACTATAATAGTCAGTTAACAGTCATATTGCCTCTATTGTAGACATTATCATGCTATTAACTTTTAGCATTCTGGGTAGTGAGCTACTTACCTTGCTGCTTTATTACTACTTTAGAGAAATTATTATTTAGGTAGCATGCCTAAGCAGAATTCTATGATTTTGCTCACATTGAATGAGACAATAAAAAGCAGGTATTTCAGAGACAAATCACGGAATCACAGAATTGTCATGGTTGGAAAGGACCTCTGAGATCCCTGAGTCCAACCATCAACAAAAAAACCCCGAACAAACAAACAACCACACACACTCCACCAAAAAACACTTACAACCCCCACACCCCCAAACCTCAGACACTAGAGCATGCCCTGCAATTCCACATCTACACACTTCTTGAATACCTCCAAGGATGGTGACTCAACCACTACTCTGGGCAGGTAGAGCCTTCCTACCCTCAAGCAGATCAACACTCGCACCCAACTTGTTGTCATCTGCAAACTTACTGAGGGTGCACTCAATCCCCTCATCCAGATCTTTGATAAAGACATTGAACAAGACTGGCCCCAAAACTGAGCCCTGAAGGACACCACTGGTGACCAGCTGCCAGCTAGATTTGACCCCATTTACCACAACTCTCTGGGCATGGCCATCCAGCCAGTTTTTTACCCAGTGAAGAGCACTTTTTTCTATGCCATGATTCGCCAGCTTCTCCAGGAGAATGCTGTGGGAGATGGTGTCAAACGCCTTACCAAAGTACAGGCAGGCAATGCTCACAGCCTTCCCCTCATCCAGTAGGAGGGTCCCATGGTCATAGAAGGAGATCAGATCATGGTCAGAGAAAAAGATTTAAAATAAAAATTATTTCAAATCATTTTGGAGTTGAATCTTTTTCTTTAAACTAGAATGGTGTTCTAGTTCTAAATGGTATTCCATTCATCTTGCATCTTGACTTCTAAAGACTGTAATTGCTCTGCTCATCCACTAATTCCTACAGTGCAATTTCTGAGATAATTTCCTACTAATACAGAACAATTATTTATAAATTATATATTTTGTTATTATTAATAACAATGAAACCAACAACAAGAACAGGTATAAATTAAGTATTAGTTAATATTTTATTATGTAAGTTCATTAGGTTTTTTTGTTAGGATATGCTACCTTAAAATTATGTGTCATGCACATGCTATCTGAAGTATGTTAATACAAACTAAAATATGCATAATGAACAGTGCATTGGCATAAAAAGGACATTTAAGATCCTTTTTATAATCCATTCCAACTACAGTAAGTCCACATTTGTGCTCAAGTATTAAATGTTTAGTAGAAGTATGCTTTTTTATCTCCAAATTAAGTTGTTTGCAGCAGTTAATGAGACATTTACACACGTGGATCAGGAGAAGCTTGCTAGCCTCTTGTGCTTTAGGAAGACAAGGCGAGTCTTCCTAAGACAATGTGTCTCAGTGGATGCATCAGATATATTAAGGCATATGAGTTTATCAAATGAACAGTGTAAAGTGCAGAAAACAGTTATCAGTTATAGCTGCTTGCCCTATGATTTAGTCTTCCAAATGGCTTGGCAAACTCTTTCCTGTCTGACAGAGCACAGCTTCCAACACAGCTGGAAGAGAAGGCTCATATAATTACATCATCTGAATTCATAGTAAGGCACTTGGCCATTTATTTGTTATCAGAGCTAAGCTGTAAACAGATTCCAATGTTTTCTGTCAGAAAATTTTTCCTGTTTCCAGTCTGAAAGCCTACCCTAGTTAGTGGACTGGAATACTGAAGAAATCCACTCTTGGTGTGAAAACTACAAGTCAATGATGCAATTCAATAAGGTAGAGGTTATTTAATCTATGCACTACTATCCTCTATCCATACAAGTTAAAATAGTCTTTGTGACAGGTCAAAATTCTGATTTATATTCTCTTTTCGTTGTCCTAAAATGATGAATCAGTTTGCACAGAAATAATCAATCAAGACTAATTACATAGGCCCATGTTTGCTCCTCATCTTGTAACACTCTTAAGTACTGTTAAGAAAAGCTAAAATTACTATCTGATCATTTAATTAAAGCACTGCGTATTAGACTGCGTATGATATATAGGAGAATAAAACTGATCTGTACAAACAACTTCAGCTCTGCTTCCTATATCTGGAATAGCTGACTTCTGACTTTAATATAGTAGTGAATAACAGTATCTTTGAAACTTTCAGTGAACATTTGTACACATTACAAATTTTTGAAACATTCAATTTTTTTGTGAACTAGGAAACACTAAATACCAACAGATAGCTTAGTTTAAGAAGTTAGAAATAAAATAAGCAATGTTTGTAATGAAACTAGTTTTACCATCCAAAATAATAACACTACATCTATTTTTCAAATAATTCAGAATTAACCCATCTTTTTATCTTCTTTTTCAGATTTTAAAATAATAAAATATTTTACTATTTCAACCTTTTCTAAAAGAAAATATTTTCATAATGGATGTTATTTCATTAAAATTACATTTATCAGGTATATTTCAGGTAATGAAGTAAAAATGAGATACCTCATGAAGACTATTTTAGGGCTTTTTCATTCTAAATCTTTGATGACATTGTGTTGGTTTGGCACCCAGTTGGCAGTCTCTCGATTCACCCCTCTCCCCCTTCTCCCCCAAGGTAGGGAAAGAGGGAGAAAAATGAGAAAGAGAGGCTTTCTGGGTTGAAAAGTGAAACTGGCGCTGCTAAGAAGTTCACTGAAAGGAAGAAAAAAATCAGCAAAGAGCTTGCTCAGACCAAGACAGACATAAAAGCAATGGATCTGTGAGGGAAAAGAAGTTGCATTTTTACTTGATTTGATGTTACACTGACACATTGTAAATTAAATTCAATATAGCTAATTCACTGTAACACATCAATAGCACAGAACATCCAGATGAATAGTATAAAGTTTTTTTTTTCAGGAGGATATCATAGAATAATCTGCACATTGTAATCTGTCATAAGACAGGAAATTCAAGAGTTTGGTACAGTGTTCATAAAAATAAGCAGTGGATCTTTTCCAAACTAGTAAAGCATTAACATTTTTTGTGTCTTAGATGCACTTACTTCAAGAAGAGATGGCAACGCTTCATACTACACATCACGACGATTCCTGTAAAACATACTTTAACTCATCACAGCTCATGGAGTAGGTTATACACATATAACTGCGTTGTCAAATTCTTACTTTTTCTCAACTCTACACATCTCTACTTAGCCTATCCTACACTCAGTTTCTCTGTCGTGGATGGATCTACTGTTCCATACTGGGTAAGTTGAACACCAAATATTCCTGCACAGATGCGGTACCTTGTTTGTTTCACAAGCAGACCTTACTTCTATTGCAATGGTTGTAAAGATATAGGATGGATTATTACAGTTATGAGTCATCTAGAAATAATCAGTTTCTAATTTCAAGGTACATGACACCAATAGTTGTTAGTTTCAAGCGTATGCTTTAAATGGAAATATCTCATGCTGGAAAGCTTCAAAATTTGTAAAAAATACACCTTTTTATCAGGGTATAATTTTAAAATTGCATTTTAAAAGGATACAATTACTTCTTTTTAGATATTCATTAGATCGTGACCATTTCTTTAGTTTTACTGATTTTCTATTGGGAAGTTGATTTATCTCCCTCAAGTCTATTGTGTGGGTTTGGCACCAAGTTGGCAGTCGAACCAATAACAATAACACTTTCAATTCACTCCTCCCCCCCCTCCTCCCCTAAGGTAGGGAAAGAGGGAGAAAAATGAGAAAGAGAGGCTTTCTGGGTTGAAAAGTGAAACAGATTGATTTTAATTATTAGTGATAAGGGAATATATATATATTTGTAAAGGGATGTGCAACACCCCATCCCCTCCCTCCTCCCCCAGCGACTCTCACAGCAACTCTTCTCCCTGGTGACTCCCAGCTGAAGGGGGGAGTGTCCGGGCGCACGGACGGGGTCCTTGGATGTCGGCTGTAAAGAAAAAAATGAAAAAAAAAAGAGAGAGAGCCAAAGAGAGGGCGATAGAAGCGACAGTAAGCAGAAAAGTGAGTGGAAAGGGGAAAAGAAAGGCTTGACTTCCATGATGTCTTAACCTATATTGAAAGCCAAATAAAGAAAATATGATGAGAAGGGAATATTCTGATTTGCTGATCCTGCCTTCAGTCTAATCTGCTCCCCCGTAGGGGGGGAGGCTGCAGACAGTCAGAAGTGACCTTGGCTATTATCAGGCCACTGGCGCTGCTAAAAAGTTCACTGAAGGAAAAAAAGTCAGCAAAGAGCTTCACTCTGGCTCAAACCGAAACACCTATCTATGTATTTTTAAATTAAAGAAAATAAGCACTGAAAATATAAAAAAAACCCAAGCATATATACGAACCGAGAAAGTTACTTCTGCTTTCATTCCCCAAGGTTTGCCATAAATTTGTTTATATGGTGTGAGTAATATTAGTCATACATATCTTCCAGTAAAAAAACCCTAATAACTGATTAAGGCTCCATCTTAGGTTAGTTATAAATATTTTTCTTTTTATTGCTATTGTTGTGAAATATTTTTTGTTACATTATTTTAAAGCAGACTAGTCACCCATCATCTGTTGAATCATATAAATCAGCTGAGAGAAGATTGAGTAATATTAGTCAATACTAAAAAAATCTGATAGTAATTGAAAGCCTTAGTATATTTTTAATTATAAACTGCAATAAGTATGTGAAGACCATGTTAATCACAGAGCATTTGCTCTCAAAAAGTTCTGGTCAATGTCTCGATGTCCAAATGGAGACCAGCAATGAGTGGCAATCCTCAAGGGACGGTACTGAGACTACTGCTGTTAAGTATCTTTATTGGTGACAGAGGCAGTGGAATTGAATGCATCCTCAGCAAGTTTGCTGACAACATCAAACTGTGTGGTGTGGTCAACATGCTAGAGGGAAGGGGGGCCATGTGGAGGGACCTTGACAGGCTTTAGAGGTAGGCCCATGCCATACTCATGAAGTTCAACAAGGCAAAGTACAAGGTTCTGCACCTGGGTCAGGGCAATCCCGAGCATAATTACAGGTTGGGTGGAGAATGGGTTTAGAATATGAGTGAGGAAGAGGACTTGGGGGGTGTTGGTTGATGAGAAGCTCAACATGAACCAGCAATGTGTGCTTGCTGCCCAGAAAGCCAGTCCTGGGCTACATCAAAAGAAGCTCAGCCTGCAGGTCAAAGGAGGTGATTCTCGCCCTCTACTCAGCTCTTGTGAGACCCTACCTGGAGTATTGTGTCCAGTTCTGGAGTCACCAACACAAGCAGGGCATGGAGAGGTTGGAATGAGTGCAGAGAAAGGCCACGAAGATGGTCAGAGGGCTGGAGCTCCTCTCCTATGAAGACAGGCTGAGAGAGTTGAGGTTGTTCAGCCTGGAGAAGCGAAGGCTCTGAAGAGATCTTATTACCACCTTCCAGTACCTGAAGGGGCCTACAAGAAAGCTTGTGTGGGACTTTTTACAAGGGCATGTGATGACAGGACAAGGGATAATGGTTTTAAACTGGAAGAGGGGAGATTTAGGTTAGACATTGGGAATAAATTATTTCCTGTAGGGGTGGTGAGACACTGTGGATGCTCCCTCCCTGGAAGTGTTCAAGGCCAAGCTGAATGGGGCTTTGAGCAACCTGATGTAGTGGGAGGTGTCCCTGCCCATGACAGGGGCTTTGAAACTAGAGGACCTTTAAGGTCCCTTCCAACCCAAACCATTCTATGATTCTGTGATTGTACATTGAGGACAAAAAAAAAATCTCAGTAAAATGTTGATAGTTTATTTGAGCATGTTTCATTGAGACAAATTATGTAAGGACATAATAATCTATAACAAAAAATGCTCTGAAATGCTGAGCCAGCTATCAGGTAATTAAATTCTGTCAGTCCACTAGTATATTCCAGCACAGCTGGTAGACTCACTTATACCACGGAACATCTTTTTTCTAATGGTCACAGTGGTGAAAGTTTCTCACCCCTCACCATTATTCAAAGCTCCCCACCATCAACAAATTCAACTTTTCAGAAAAGATTTAGGTGGTATAAAGGGGCAAGAGAAAGATCTAGTGTTGCCACTTATTGTTTTTACTATATCCCTGTGCAGATTTGTTCTAAACTTAAACATAGAGTTCCAGATTCTCTTTTTAGAAATGCTAGATTCATTTATTTTATTCTAATTTTTTTATCTAACATATTGGCACAAAATTATTTTTGCATTATTTATATTCTAGATATGCTTCTGCATATTGGTTTATCTCTTGCAAAATACTGGATGAAAATTAAGCTATATGTTTTTGAGTAGTTATGCATGCTAATTTCCCCAGAATCCATTCCTATTAATTCTTGTACAAGTTGTTACTTATTTGCTTGACCACATAAATATTCTGAAGGATTCTTTCTTTTCAAAAATTGAGAAATAGGTTCATTTTCCTCTGAAAAGCTGGTGCAAGTCCTTTACTGAGTAAAGAAAACTATTACTATTCAAAGAAAACTAATGCCATTTCAAAAAATATTATTATTTTGGACACTGTAATGTGGAAAAATGTTTTATATTAACTTGCTTTAATATATTAGTTTCTAAACACCCCAGTTGTGTCCCTGTTTTTAACTGGCACGTTTATTTAAACTGTAATCTTTCATTTCATGTTTTCTTATTTAAGGTGCTGGCTTCTGTAAAGCCTGTTCTTTGTTTTCCTGAATACAGTATGATCCATTTCTAGCTTCATTAACACTTTACAACAGTTTAAAAAAAAATAGAAAGAAAATATAATAGAACTTTTGTCACTGTCAAATAAGATTTCCACTATGCATCTTCAATGCAAATAATCTGCCAATGTAATTTACTTTCTTTTTCAAGATTATTTTCAAAATTCCTTGTCATAATATCTTTGCTTTCTCAGCAGATATGTGGGAAGGACTAGATTTACAATTTCTTAGGCAGTTCATCTGCTGTTTATTTTAGATGCTTTGGATTGCAGCCTCTCAGCACTCATATATGACCTTTCTGTATAGCTGCTCTTTTTACCAGAGTTGATTTAATTGCAGAGATGAACTTTAACTTCTGAAGAGTCATAATCCACTCATTTGATGCATATGCAGTAACCTTTCTTGTACTCTACCAGAAAAATATCCTATTACAGTTCAAAATTGTCTGGTTGGGTTTCTGATCTAAATGAATGTAAAATGTTGTTTATTACGAGTTGCCTCACTTTTTATTCTTAAGAAGGCATTCAGTGACACTATTATGGATATCATCCAGCTCTGTCCTGTATATGCATATATAAATAACAGAAAATATAACCATTAAAGAGAGATGCTTCAGTATGTGATTAGGTCACTTTTCCAATATCTTCTATTTTTTTTTTAAGTAAACACAGGTATCTTAAAATAAAATAAACAAGATGTTCTTCACCAGAGTAAAGGGAGAGAGAGATGGTGTGGGGTTCCCTTTGGATCTCAGTAAGAAAGAGCCTGACAACATACAGCATAATAAAATAGCTGTTTAAATAAGATCGAACAAAAAGAAGAATCTAGAAAGCAAGTAAATTATTCATTCTTTCAGATGCTGGACACCCTGCTTTAATGCAGTGTTAGATAGACACCAGATGCATCTTTGGAGAGCACTCTGAGTAGATTCTGTCCGTGGAGAGGTATCCCTCCTGGTGGAGAACATAAAATTACCTCTTTTAAATGAGTAGATAAGTTTTAAAAAAAACTGAACAGTTGAAATACGTAGCACATCAATAAATGGAACAGGAAAACAAAATAATATCTTTAGTATATTTGATGATGTGGACATAATGTCAGCTCCAACCAATGAGCACAGTCAATGTCTGCAGAAGACTTTTAATCATACATAGTGGGAGCTTTTTAATTGAATTGACTGGCCTGAAGTACAAGAATGTAAATTGCTGAGTATTACGAGTTTGATCCAATAAGTTGATTCAATGCTAAGAATTTGATCAACAAAAAGATTCAATTATTTTAATAGGAAGGAGTACCACTTTAAATAATTGTGATTATCTTTTGACTCACGTCTATGCCATCACTGGTTCTCATCCAAATGTTGCTATAACACTTAATTTAAAAAATAATAAAGTGTAAGCAACTTTGGGAAATAGACAGGGAACACTTTCTAGTCTCTGTATAGCACCTTGGAAGTCAGACATTTAGGAACGATGTACCTGACTAAACATTGGTATCTTTTTCTATTAAAAGTATGGAGACATGTGGATGAGGCTGACAGATACAGCAGATAACCTACCTGTAGGCAGCCTCTGCCAGTCTGGAGGGGGCAGTTGTTGGGCTGTCAGGCTACCTGACTAAAGTAAAGTGTCATTATGTGTTTATCTTTAGAATGAATCTTCACTTTAGAATTCAATTTAAGCTTAAGTTAAAGAGAATCTGTTTGGCTCAATCATATTTTGAAGGACACTCAGTGAAAGAAAAGATACAACAACATTTTCCTTAACTGAAGCATTCTCTGAGACACTGCCTGACACATAAAGAATTTTTAAAGATATTCTGACAACAAAATGTGGGCTGTGTTTATGTATTTCTATTATCAGCCTTTATTTACTTTGCACATAAGAGTATTGTAACTAAAGCTGACACAATAAAGTTTAAATGCTTGGCTGAGAGCGTTAAGGTTAACATACCTATTCCAAAAATACGGTTGGTTTTGTTTCTAAAAATTTCAAATTCATGTAACAGGTGAAAAGCCTTGTGTGATGCCTATCCATTTGCAGAAAGGACATTACTACGATTCCCATTAGGATGCTCCTGGTTGTCTATTCACTTTGTGTAACAAGCAATCCTTCAGCAAGTTAAATGCAAAATAACAATATATGCTAGTGGAATTCCATTTGCATTATGCATAAAGTATTGCCATGAGCAATAAAAAAATACACTTTATATGTAAAGCCAAATATCTGACTTTTAGTATCATGTAAATCTTGAAGATCTGATCCAAAAATCTGTCAGTCCGTATTTTACTATTGCCAAAGAGAAAAAAAAAAAAGAAATACTATTAGAGAAAAACAAAACATGCTCATGATAATTGTATCAATAACACAGTTAAAATGATTGTGTATTATGTTTACCTCTTTCAATATCCATTTGTACTCTGAGATTGACCCCACCAATCTTCCTCAAGAAAGCAGGGGCACTGTGGGATCTTGGGCTGCGTACAGGCAATGGTGACAGCAGGTCACTTGTGCTCCAGGTTCTTCACTTTCTCTGCAAAGAGAGCGATGGTGGTACATTTCTTCTTCTGTGTATTTTATTCTTCTTCCCTTCCTTTCTTCTTTTTTGGATTTACTGCCTTCTGTTTTAATGAAGTCCTATATTATGCTCTCTCTTCATAGATCTGCAATTTCTCTGTAAGCACAAATTTAATATATCCTGTGCATTTTATGTCAGACTTTTTTGTTGTTGTTGCCTTTGTGTTGTGGACAGGAATGGAAGGTCTCAAAGACACTTAAAGAATCACTGACAAAGATATTAGAGATGGGTGGGCCCCCTTGCTTTTTTAACTCCTTCTCAGAGAGGATTCTACATGCTGCTGGATACAGACTTAGTCCCAGATTTAGTCAACAGTTTATGAGTAAAGTGTTTAGGTGTAGGGTTTTTGCTGTAATGTAATGCTTTAACACTTAATTATGGGTCTGGTGTGATTTGGAATAGCAGTAAATTGAGGTTTATTGACACTGTGTTACTGAATCACAAAACTGAATGGTATGATTTCTAGCAATAATCAACGTTTGTTATGATCAAGGACAGAGGTTCCATTAAAGGTTTAACAAAGCTTCTAAGCTAAATTGCATGCATATAAACACACAGAAATACAGAGGTTAAACCATTTTAAGGTGATGAATTTTGGTACCTAATGATTGTTGAACAGCACAAAAAGAAGTTGCAATGAAATACACTGCTGATTCATCCACTAGATCAAATTTGCCACATATGTGACAAGTAGGGGACTACTTTCCCATTGCATAGACCAACTTCCTTGGTGAGACACAGGGTAGTAACTTGCTTCAATCTTGGAGAGCTCCAAAGGGTGTCATTTCAGAATTGATACTTATAGGTTCACAAAGTGGTTGTCTTTGGTCAGTATTTTTCCAATATTTCCACAATTCGAATTAGGTCATCTCTGGCAACTTTCTATGTGGGCTTGTGATCCGAACAGGAGTGGTCTTTCATGTGTTCCCCAAACAACAGAATTCCAGTTGTGGTTAGGGAGTGTCTTATCACCGCAAATCACTGTATTTGCACTAGGACCAGAAGGTGCCTAATTGTTTGAACTCCCTGCTCCAGTCACCAAGATCAGAAAGTGCCAGATTGTCTCAGCCTACTTGCTATTGAAACAACAACAGTGTTGTTGACATTGAAACCTGGCTCAGTGAATGGAGGGTCTGCACCATCACACCTTCTTGCTTTCAAACTTGTTTTGTCCAGCTTCTAGATCTGTGTGTCGTTAATCAAGCACCTCCAGAGTCCCTTGTCATGCTCTGTTGTACTTTTCTATGCTTCATTCTATCAAACTAGGCTTGTGTCCCTCTATGCTGTATCATTATAATAGTCATAAATAGCTCGTTTGAATAGAACAATTACTTGTTGCCGCTATCTGTATAAAAACTATGATTGTTCCATAAAAATAAAAGGAAAAGTGAACTAATTCATAGCCATAGCTACCTATTCATTTAAAAAAAAAAATAATCTGTTTCAAATAAACCAAATGAAATCTAAGCTCCAGGAACATCAAGAAAAGTTCAGATGAAGTAAATCTGACAAGCTTAATTCCTGAGGTCTTGAAAATATTGTTACTAATCCGTTACTAGCAATGGCAATACAGTATTAATTGCCAAAATTGCCACAGCAGGTCTCCTTCAAACTCGGTTTTGCTGATTATTGCAGCCTGTTCCACATAAGAAAATCTTATTTGTCCTTTTATGTTAGTGAATTGAGAACTCTCCTAGACTTCACAATTTAACATCTCACTGATTACTTTGATCTGTAGACTGTGAACGATTTTATAATGCATTTTTACTTCATTTCTGTTTAAAATATGGTATCGATTTCTAGGGCTACCAATGTCCAAATATATATATATATATATATTTGTGCATATGTATATTCTTGCTACAAAAACATATTTGATTTTGTGTAGAGACTTTGCCTTGGAACATACTGTACTCCCTAGTGAGAATCGCTTCAGAGAAGTTACGGGTGTATTTTCTGCCACAGACAAATGTGAATATATAAAACAAAGTAGAAATACATCTTGACCTTTTGCTTCATGGAATAAGGCATAAACTACTTTTAACTTTCTAAATATACTCCTTTTCAAGCTTGCAGTATATTTCTTTTGGCCTTCCCACGTGAGTAGTTGTCATTTTACATCAATAAACTCCCTTTGTGAACAAAGTAAGCACCAGATGTCGTTAAGATAAGACCTCTGTGACAAGTCAGTCATAAGAGGAACAGTGAAACTAAACTGCAAGGAAAGGACTCAGTGTGTCAACTTTAAAATGTGTTAAAGGTAGCTGAAGCTGGTCTGAATAAGTGCTTTTCTCAGAGATGAGGTACAATGTTTTTTATTAGTACACAACTGAATTCAAGTTTTGGCAAAGGAATGAAATCAACTGGGTTTTACAGAAAATTTGTATGCCTTCACTTCCAAAATATTCTAAATTGTATGTAAAGTTCTTTATACATATGTATGAAATCTTAACCCTTAAATAGATGATTAATTTTACAATAAACAGATTATTCGTAGGAGTCATGGAAGCATCCTATAGGACCCTGATACATTGTATTAATCAACTTCAAATTGCTGCTATTCCAAAGGATTTATTAGACATGAACTCTTGACCAGGTCTGTGAGTAAGTCTGGATGATGGATGAAGTCGTGCTGATGACACAAATCTGAGAGGATTGGCTGATTCACTGGAAGGCTGTGCGGCCATTCAACAAGATTTGGACAGGCTGGAAAGCTGGGTAAAGAGGAACCTAATGAGATTCAACAAGAGCAAATGCAGAGTCCTGCACCTGGATAGGAACAACAAAATACACCAATACAGATTAGGAGGTGATCTGCTAGAGTGCAGCTCCGTGGAGAAGGACTGTGGTGGCAGATCAAAGAATGGACTCTCACACCATGATCAATATGATCAAGCGAAAGCCGTTTATTTTAACCAAATGCCTTGTTATATACCTTATTGCTCATAACATGCGCTTTAAGCTACATTAGTATTGGTTAAATGTCTGTGTCCACGCGAACAATACTCTGTTCTAATTGGTATACTGCTACTGTCCACGCACCTGCTTCTAATACATGATTGTTTACTAGCCCTAAGCGCACCAAGTCCTTGTATTGCATGATTTCAGCTACTTTGCTATCTTGTTTCTTCTTCTCCATTTGGGAGTTGTTTATCTTCTGCCAATTTTCTTATTCTCCAGCCGCAATCATCCTTCAGTCGGCCTTGAAATAACAGTAGTTAGGCTAAAGCCTCGGTAACAAAGGTAGCCTTTATACCAAAGGCTGGATTGCTCACATGCCCATGCTCTACAAGAGAATCCTCCACAAAGGACCTTGGAGTCCTGGTAGACAACAAGTTATCCATGGGACAACAATGTGCTCTCATGGCCAAGAAGGCCAATGGTATCCTGGGGTGCATTAGGAGGAGTGTGCCCAAAAGAACAAGGGAGGTTCTCCTTCCTCTCTACTCAACCCTGGTGAGACCTCACTTGGAGTATTGTGTCCAGTTCTGGGCTCCCTAGTTCAAGAGGAACAGGGATCTACTTGAGAGAGTCCAACAGAGGGCTACGAGGATGATTAAGGGACTGGAACGAGAAAAGGCTAAGAGACCTGGTGCTTTTCACTCTAGAGAGCAGAAGACTGAGGGGGGGATCTGATTAATGTCTATAAATACATGAGGGCTGGGCTTCAAGAAGGCAGGGACAACCTCTTTTCACTTGTGCACAGTGATTTGACAAGGGGCAATGGATTCAAACTCGAGCACGGGAAGTTACACCTCAACATGAGGAAGAACTTCTTTACTGTGAGGGTTACAGAGCACTGGAACATGCTGCTCAGAGAGGTTGTGGAGTCTCCTTCTCTGGAGACTTTTGAGACCTGCCTGGATGCCTTTCTGAGTGATCTGCCCTAGTTTTTGGTCCTGCTCTGGAAGGGAGTTGGACTCAATGATCTTCAGAGGTCCTTTCCAACCCCTAATATTCTGTGATTCTGTGATCCAGCTGCACATAGACTCCTCACTGAGAAGGAGCTTAGAAAGCAGGGGGTTCCACTTTGAACCTCATGACTCAACTGGAGGACCCCCCTCAGTCTTTTCCCTGGTCCCTGTGCAAATCACTCCACTCCAGTCCTGACTCAGTCTCCCTGATCCCTGTATAAATAATTTCTCCTAACCTCAGTGTAAATCACTCTAATGCAATTCCAACCCCTACACCATTTTTCCACATAGTAAGAGTGAACCTTGCCATTGAATTCTGCTAAGTCACCTTTATAAATCTGTATTAATTCACCTTTCTCTAATATATTTGTCAGTGATTCTTTCAGTGACCTTAAGACCTTCCACTCTCATCTGCAACAGACCCAGAGGCAATCTGGGCCAAGTGTTATGAAGCTTGCACATGCCAACCTGCTCCTGAGGAAATTAGCCCTAAATGCGGATGGACTCCGTAGCACTCTGAACACTAGGAACCAGAGTTATCTCCTTTTGATGATAGTTAACCATCAAAGTAGGACTGCAGTTTATTCTGCAGAGCTAACCAAACCCTCTCTTGTGTAATAATGAATGCAGTCAGATTTTAAAAGATTATTCCTCCTATGAAAATTCTTAAAAATATTCTTCTATAGAAATACATTAATATAAAACAATTCCAAGCCTCTTCTTTGAAACTAATTTGACTTAATGTAATTGTATTTTTTTTCCTTCTCTTTTATGGTAATAGGAATATAATAGAAGGTTTCTAATAGAAGGACTATAATAGAAGGTTTGAATCTCCACATGTGACACCTGAGGGTGTACAAGATCAAGGCAGCAGTTCTGTGCAGTACATGGTGCAGTAATACCATAATCAAAATCCTTTAGTAGAGTAACCACAAACCTGGAAACACACAATAAGTGATAAATACCATGTATCTTGGCTATGGATCCATTTGTTCATTCCCATATCCAGTCTTCATTCACAGCTAAACAATGTATTCTACTAAAAGAGGAAAAAGAGGAGGGTTAAGAGTCTGGAAAAGACCATGAAGAAAAACCTAATGCAAATTTCTTCAAGCTTGTACCAGACGAAAGATTAAAAAATAGTGCTACAAGGAACTAGGTCAGGACTAGACTCTTCAGAGCATTCGAAAATCTCAGAATATTATTGCATAAGATAAATAAAGGGAGAGGCAACTTAGGTAATGTCTGTACGTGTTAAAATAGGCAAAGCAAAAATGTGATTGTAGCAAAAGGAAGTTGAACTACATACAGCCAGGTGTATCTGTCTTTTTATTGAGATGGGGCTTAGGGAACCTAAATTATTTTTCAGTTGCCAAAATACTTCAGAGGCATTTGTTTATGTGAAGAAGATGCACGGAAAACCCTGAAATAAAACTTGATCAGCAGTGTGATACCTATTGCATTCTGTGCTGTAAACTGAAATTTGTTTTAATCAGTTGAAGCTATATTGTTTATGCCCATGGTTTTCTGTAAAAAACTAAAAGTTTTTTATTCTGAGGTGCATTTTGCTCTAACATTTAGAAAATTAAATTAACTGAATTGGGGTCTTAAGGGTAACATTAACCTTCTATATCCTATGAAAGAACAGGTTCTTCTCTGATCTATTGATTACTAGTCATTTGAGAAAAGTTTGTAAAGGACAGTGACCTAATACTATTGACATCTTTTCAGCAAGTAACTGCTTTTTGAAGATCAGTCTGAAAAAGGAAATTAACATTCTGCTACCTATGATGGGAATTAATTTCTTATGCATCCACATTGATCAAAGAGAATGATGTGACTTTAAAGGAAAGCACTGGTCAAGAAAAAGATATTGCAAAACCAATGCGAAAATATCTTTTATCCATCAGTTTTTAGATGCATTACTAGTGGTAGTGAAAGTTTTGTCAACTGAAAGTTCATTATCAGGACAGAAGTTCCATAAAATAAGAACTCATCAAATTATAGAGTCATCACTGAGGTTCCTGATGTTTTTCAGCTGAATACCTTCTCCATTGTTTTAATGTATTAATAGTAAGGGCAGCACTTCTTTTCTTTCTCTTCCTTTTCTCTTTCCTTTTCTCATTTGTTTCTTTCAGAGGGAACGTGAAAAGAGAATACAGAAAATAAGGAAAAAATGTACTGTGCTTCTAGTTCTAACTACTTCTAGTAGTTAAAATTAGAAAGTTTATAATACCGTTAATGCTTTCCTCTTCCAGTCCTATAGTTTTCAGGATTAAAACAGAAGAAAGAATAAGAATAAGAATAAGAATAAGAATAAGAATAAGAATAAGAATAAGAATAAGAATAAGAATAAGAATAAGAATAAGAATAAGAATAAGAATAAGAATAAGAATAAGAATAAGAATAAGGAGAGGGGAGGGGAGGAGAGGAGAGGAGAGGAGAGGAGAGGAGAGGAGAGGAGAGGAGAGGAGAGGAGAGGAGAGGAGAGGAGAGGAGAGGAGAGGAGATATATGCTGTTAGCGTACCCCTTTCTCTTAAATTCTGGCCTAATGATAGAGCATTAAAAAAAACTAAAATAGGCTGTTACCAATGTGTTTAACATCTGTATAATTCCCTTATTTTTCAGATTTCCTGAGCTTTTCCTGTAGTTTCTTCTATTCTTCCAACCACTCTATCTTCTGACTTTTGATTGTTTTCCCATTGCAACAGTATCTTCTTTTATTATCAATATGCCTTCCAGAGACAGGCTTGAAGCAGCTCACAGAAGCAGGCAAAGTAAGCAATAGACTATAGTAGT
Organism: Hemiprocne comata; assembly: GCA_020745705.1. NCBI lineage: Eukaryota > Metazoa > Chordata > Aves > Apodiformes > Apodidae > Hemiprocne > Hemiprocne comata. Next base: position 92,005,636 of record CM036586.1, on the reverse strand, counting down.
ACACAGACTAAGCAGACTGTCAAATAGACAAATCTTCATAGGAGACAAGAAAAAAAGAAGAGAGCAAGATGGAGAAAGAGATACTTTGCTCTGTTACCTAAGGATTCCCATAGGTCATGAAGCCATATTAACTCATTCTAGTTGCTTCAGTCATCTGACACTACTTAACCTGCATTAATTATTACTAATACCACAACAGCCCCAAAACTGCCATTGACTCCTTTCTAACTACATCTTTATTTGCCTCCAGAGCACTCCAACCCAGTCTTCCTAGACTATGGCAACCTTACCACTCTTGATTAACTTTCTCACTGTGATGTCTTTAATGTGAACCTATACTGAGCTTGCCACAAAACTGAATTTTGTCAATGTAGACAAACAACCTTTAATTGTCTCTGAAGCCAGGGATTAAAAACATGTTGGTCCACTGTATTGCCCTACAGGATGTTTTCTTATACTGAAAATCTATGCCCTTGGTTGTGGCAACAAAATACAACTGATTCAATTAAATTAATCAAGTCTTTCAGGACACGAGAGTGTTCTTTTTGGACCAAAGTTGCTACATCAGGACATAACCTTTTGTGTAACATTAATTCAGTATTATGTTTTTTGACATTAATGATTAACTATAAAAAGGAACATATATATGTAAATATATATACAAGACATCTAAGAATTTATAAGACTTTAAATGTGATTGTCTGCAACAGCTTCTTATCTGTATGGGGTATATTATTGAAAAACTATAATCCACGTTGATGGTATGTTGCCTTTGAAGTTTCCTGACAGATTGAAAAGAGGCTAATACTACTGCTGGGCACTTGGCAGTGACAGCTGTGTGAAGTCCTTGTAAACACTAAAGATAACTTTCCATATGGCAAGAGTTCCTGTTTATTTAGTAATCACTGGTGTATGTTCATTAGGACCCAGAGCTGCATAACCTTATTAAATGGGTTTGCCTGCCTAGAAATTTTGTTGTGTTGAATCTATCTGCAATATGCTACCCATACAAAGGGTCCAAATCCTAGTTCTTGGATTGTCAAAGATTTTGATCACCAAAGGTAGAATATTTATGTATCTGGATCCATTTCCCCACCACTCCTCTCCTGCTCCCCCATTCTCCTTCAGAAATGGGATAAAAAAAAGAATGATACAGACACAAATAAAAATAAAATTTTCAGTCAAGCTCATCTGCAGTCACTTGTCAAATAGCCTTTCCACCATTTCTGTTGCTTTCTGCTTCACTGAAGCCCTCCAGCACAGGATTACTATTGCAAAATTTACCAATTGAAATTCCACATTTCCCAACTTCTTTCAGACTTTCTTTCCCTTTATGATACTAAATACCTATCTTTAGACAGATTGAATCAAGTCCTAGTTTTCCATTTTTTAATTGTTCATAACAAGTAGTGCTTGAAGTGATAGGAATATCTATTCTCTAAAGAGATAATAATATTTTGTCAGAATGCAGCTTCTCATCACTGTGATACAATTTACTACTGTCCTAAACTAGTTTAAAATATTAAACAACACTATCCACTTAAAAAATTGCAACTTTCTGAAAAAAAAAATAAACTAAAAAAACCCAAAAAATCAGAAGCAAGATGCCAAAATTTTGGAAATGCAACTAAAAATTATTTATTTGATGGTTTAAAATAGCTACAAACGCAACATATTTTATTATTATTGGCATCTGTGGGAAAATGGAACTTGGATTTTGGTTTGTTTCCATTTTCTTGAAAGGAGCTGTGCAGAGGAGTGCAAGATGAGCAGTGCTTAAGTGGGTATTCAGTTTTGGAGCTGCCAAGTGGGCAAATTCATGTCCAGTAAGGAGGATAAGTCAAGCTCACTGGCAGGAAGGAATACAATGCTGTCCCTGTCTGCTTATCTTCAAATCCAGGTGCCTAATGGCTACATGGCTGGACTGGGCATAACTTGTGAACCAAAGTGAAGGCTCCGTGGTTGGAGGTTGTGTGAGAAAGGGCTGGATCTAAGCCTGCATTACTTCATCTGGTGAGTCACATGCGAAGCACAACCTGGGTGTTAATGAAGCTTGAATTTACGTATGAAGCAGGCAGTGGGCATCTCCCTTACCTTTTTCTTAATTAATAAACATTATTAGTTTGTCAAGAACTAATCAATATATTAGTTATGACCTAAGTCCCACCTCTTCAAAAGGTAATAAATTAATTCTTGAATCCTTTGCTCTGGCACAAGAAGAACACCTCCACTGGAACAGGTTGATGGCCTCATCCTCTCTTCTTCCCCCCAGGCTGCGACGCCTCTTTGGGTAAGATATCATGACTTTTTGGGAAGGGATAAAAGCATCACTGGGTATATTGTGTTTTGTATACTTTTTGTTATTATTGCTAGCAATATTAACATTTGTTAATAGTGCTATTGTGGTCAGTGCATTTATCAATGGCTATTTCAAAATTGTTGTATCTGTGGCCCTAATAAATTACCTTACATTTATATCTACTTTGTATTCAACACTTTTGCAAATCTGATCTCGTGGCAGTCCTCACTCGAGGACAGTGGGAAAAACAAATGTTAAGTGGTCGTACACATTAACTCACATAATTCTTTAGTATTAAACCATTTATTAAGACCTAGGACTTAAGAATGCAGTCCAGCTGCTGCCAGTATCCTGGTAGAGAAAAAACCTATATGAAAATCCTTTGCTCTTTTCGTGAGGGCTTACAGAAAAGAACAAAGACCAGAAACTTCCTTTCCAAAATACATTCAAAACACTGTAGAAAACTCTTAAACATAACTGACTTAATTAACGTATATCTAATCTCATTCTATGCCACATTCTATACTTAAAAGTGGAATTTCATCTGTTTCCTGGTTTGCTGGCAGTAAAATGTTTCTGACATTAAGGAGACAGAAGAAAAGCTACATAAATACTCTGCTTTATGAAAAATAATTATGCAGCAAAAGTCATATCTTCTATTTCAGCCTTTTTGCTCTATTAATCCAACACCCGTGAGATCTTTTTACTAGAGCTGACATTACTATTCTTAGAACCACAGATTTTGGTTGGAGGGATCTTTGAAGGTCACCTAATCCAATCTCCTGCTCCGTCCAGGGTTAATTTCAAAGCTCAGCTCAAGCTGCTGAAGGCTTTTTGTGGTTGACTTCTAAAAATCTTCAGGGTCAGAGAGTGTATAGCCTAATTAGGAAACTTTTTCTCAACAGAGTAAAAGTTTATTTCAGTAATTTTCTTATCTGCATATTCAAAATTTGAAAGCTAACAGTTAATACTTGTCCTTGCTGGTGAAAAGAGCAGAAAACTGGGAATTTATAAGCATAAAGGCTGACACGTCACTTAACTTCAGATTAAGCAGATTTTAACCACTATCATAGTCTGATATATGTAATGCTAGTGGAAAGAAGCAGACATTTCTAACATTCAACTGGTCTCTTCTTAAAGTGCATATCTCAGACCAAGTATTTCAAAAGGCTCTGACAGTGCCTATTTATTATCTTTGATTATAACAAAAAGGCTGAAAATTACGAATTTAGAGAATTGGAGACATTCTAGTGTCTAATGTCAGACAGCACAAATCTTAATCTCGGTTCTTCAGAGTGTGCTATAGCGTGCACAAAGTTTTACCTAATCCTTAAAATCAGTCAGCCAGCTGAGGCTCATTTTGAACCTTAAAGCATGCCTAACACTTAGGTATTGGCTTCCAGTATGATCAGAAGATCTGTTTAATCTTTGTCATAATCCACAGACGTTTAAATCCTCAAACCAATTTCTATTTTAATCCTTTAAATGTGTTTGAATCAGACTACATCCAGTATGTGTAGAGATCGCTGAATGGAATACAAGAAAAAGCATCAGGTTCATTTCAGCTAGAACTTGGGGAGGAAAAGGAGATTATAATATTCTGTGAAATTATATACATTTTTGCTTAAAAATAATAATACATACTTTCTTTTAATTAAAGAGGGTTTTATTCATATCTTCATATCTAGATGAGATCCAGATTTTTAAAACTCTGCTATTGATCATGAATCAATAAACAAAATTAAAAAAAAAAAAAAAGAAAATGCCTGGAATAAAACAGTGAATGAGAGGTCATATATAACTACAGCTCACCAGTAATGGCACCTTTTACAAGGACTAGTGATGGAGTGCTGTGGATCTTGTTCTCTGCTGTGAAAGGGGTTTTAATATTCTACATTAAATGCTCTCACATTTGAATATGCAATGAAGTATACAGACTTGGGAATTAACAAAATCATATGCAATCACAATTACGGTTCACTAAATATACAGAGCTGTGAAAAAGAAACGGTGTGTGACCACAGGTATCATCAAGGCAAACATTCAACCAGTACCATCTCTAGTTCCTAATAGGGATAAGATTGGAACACTAGGGAAGCCAGGGGAATAATATTTCAAATTCTACCAGAAATATTGTTATGAATACCAGAGCCATTTATACCTTTTAATTTATTTGCTAATAACCTCTTGACTTCAATTGAACTGTCTCAGTTTCAACTTTCTGTCTACTAGGGTTTATACAATATAGACAGCAGCAAAACACAATGCTTCCAATAATTGTAGTTTACCAGTTCCTAGTTGATGGTGTGGACGTTAAACAAAATAGAGTAGCACTCTCCGTAGATAATTAATTTTTCTGTTAGTGTTTTCATCAGGGGTGACTGGTGCCAGTTCAGAATGGGTTACTTAACTAACAATCTGGCTATGTATTCTTCACATAAAGCTGTGCATTAGTCTCTAAAAAACAAATTTCCAATCCTTTGCATTGCCCTGTCTGGTCTATAACGTAGGCTTTAGTTTTGGCAAGGTTATATATCATGGGCTGTCTTTTTTTTGGAGAGCTCTCTGTTACAGGGGAAAGACACCCATTACACAGAATGGAATCTAGCTTGAAACAGCCCATTTGTGCTCATGATCTGCAATGGATTCATTATGGGAAAATAAAGTTTAGTATGTTCTCTATGACTAGTTCATCCTAGTCCTTACACATGCACTACCTTGGAAAGCAAAGCCATTATTTGTGTTCTCCATTTCTGTAAAGTTTTCAGATTTAATAACTCTGTCTTTCCTCATTTTATAAAATAGGAATTGAATATATGCAAATACGGAAGATAAATGATGCTATTTGTATAAGACTACATCAATGGTCTATGTTATACTCCTAAATTTCTGTTAGAAATCTAGCATCATTGCCAAGAACAAGACTTAGAAATAGACACATAAAACAGCCAAGATGCAATGAGACACAAAAACTAAATGAAAACAAAGGACTTCTCCTTTTTCTCACCTCCTTTTTGGATATTGCTTCAACATGCTTTAGCTAGGAAGCCTGCTTTCTCAGTTTTCTTTCTGTAATGTCATTTTTTATTTCCTAGCACAGCTCTTGACTCTTTGCAGAGGACATTGGTGCTTTGGCAGGAGTCACCTTATGTAAACAGGGAGAGCATCTTTACTTCATGTCTCATGAATTCATCAATTGAAATGACAATTCCATTGAAAAATCAATACACAGAAAGCAAGAAACATTGGAGATTGTCAGGTGAGCTCAGGAAAACAGACCCCTCCACTGTCACAGGCTTAACATAAAAAAAACCACTGTACAACAAATTTCAGTTGTATCTCAGAGAGCACACTTATCCACACAGCCAGTTCTCCATGTTCCTCATTTTATATGTCCCCATTAATCAAATAATCAGCAAGGATAATCACAAGCAAAAGTAGAAACAAGATACTTTTTTACTACTCTTGCCAGTTTTCCCTCTTTATTCTACTTCTGAATAGTGTAATTTGGAGACTATAAAAACCATTCATGCTGCATACAATGTGAATCTCTGTTGCAATTTTTTAGGACTAAGTGTATATCCAGACTGCATGTAAAGAAAGTTTAATAAATGTGGCATATAATTAACGAACAAATAAATAATTAAAAATGTTTGCTGTGACATATAATGGAGGAATTCCAAAGGCTAGTCATGGATAATTTACTCTTTCATGAGGCTGGCTATAATTGCAAGTTCTCAAGACGAGAAGACACTACTGTAGTATGATTCCACCAGTATGATATGAATATGAAGAATTTAAAATCATACAGGTAGGAACTGTACTCCAACCAAAACCATAAGTAATGATTTAGGATTTGTTGTCTTCTTTTCGGTGTAAGAATATTGACTCTCAATGCAGACAAAGTGAAAATCTCATCTAATCTAACACCCCCTTTCCATATTCCAGGTAACATACTTTATATATTTTTATACTCTTTTAAAGTACTTCAGTATGATACTTAATGGGAAAAAAAAACAAAACACCAAAAAACCTGAGAAGCATATAACTTTCATTTCATGTGAGGCTCTATATGTGCTTTATCTTCATAGAATACATTGATATTACAAATACATAGTTACGAAAACACAAACAGATTTTCCATTCTAAGCTGCATTTCCAAAACAAACTTTTGTGCAGATGTCACGGTTTGACTCGGAATCAAAAAATAAACCAGAGACAAACAATGCTCTTGATCCCCTCCCCCTCCCACCCAGAGGATTTGTATCATAATAGATTACACTAACAGAAGTACGTTTAATAATCACTAATGAAAATAATAAAGGTAATATTAAACCTTAAAAAATGCCTTAAGAAGGATTATTTAAAATAAAAAGGGAACAGAAGTAGTGTTTCCTGGGCTTTTTCCATCTTAACTTGTAGTTTATCCTCACAATAGGCTTTGTTGTGTATTATTATACTGACTATAAATATATTAATATATGGAAATATATTTGTAAACATTGTATTTCCTTGGAACTGGAATGTCGTACGTCTCCTATATATGATGTTTTTAAACTCTGTTTCTACCTTATCTATATATCTGTCACTGTGTTCTTTCAAAATATTGGCTATTTATTTTTAGTCATACTTAAAGTAGTACTTTTATTGCTTTCTCAAGGGCTAGTCTTTCCTCCAAGTGGGTTCTTCATTGGTGTCAGTACTATTCTGTCATCTTGTAACATAATCATAGCTAATGTTCTGTATATTCATTTATATCACCTTCATTACAGACTGTGATCTGAAATCCATTCTGAATAGTAAAATAGTTGTGTAATTTGTAGACTGCATTATCTAAGGAAAACATATACAGATGTTAAAATTTAAATTATCTATATTACACCTACCTCTATAGAATGCATTCATATAAATAAATTATGTAGACTTCATGCTGCATATCTCCTTTACAAGAAGGTTTATAAATGAGGAATAATTCTAATATAATCTAGTAATTACACTTTTCCCTGCTGTTCACAGACAAGGGGACTTAAGGTGAAATGTCCAGTGGCCCACCATCCACCTCCTGTGGGCAATGGGTCTGTAGAGTGTGGTTGCCCACTGCTGAGCTGAACCTGAGGCACTTGTTCTGACCTTGTCTCACACCTGAAAGCACAGCTCGGGTGCACAAAATTTCCCCAGAATCATATCAGCTACTCTTCTAAAGGACATGTTTCCCTTAATGGCTTTTCTTGTTCTTAACCCTAGAACTGTTCAGCTGCTGTATCACTGTAGCTCTTAAGAGTAATTGTAACTCTTCCAGTTTAAATAGTTTTATTTTCTGATATCAAATCACTGTGTTAAGGATATTTGCATTTGCAACTAATGGTTGCAAAAAACATTAAAAATCCTCTGCACAGGCTTAATCCCTTAGTGTTTGACCTGTGCAATACTTGTTGAGGTGTGAGTAACTGGGCCTTATAAGTTGCTTGTGTCAGCCATCATTTCAAGAAAAAAGTTACATGTTTTGGTACAGATTCAGATGTTTAGTCAGGTTATACTTAAATCTTTGTTCTGTTACAAAACACTTTCTTAAGTCTAATTCAGTCTTAAGCATTTAGACTTTATTCAGTCTTTAGGCTGGATAGAAGCTAAGAGGAAAGTGAATGCAACTTTGTTGTTTATTTTTTTCCTTTTTTTTCCCTTTTTTTTTTTTTTTAAGTTCAAAGCTGAAGCCATTTGAAAAGAAATGCAATACAGACTCGAATTACATCTGATGAGGCCAAATATCTATTCTTATCAGTATGGTGTCAACACACACACAGATCAGAACAGTAGAGAAGAAAACAAGGAAAGATACAGTGAAATGTCTCATTCTATGTTTCTTTAGTTATTAAAGACTATTAAAGACTATGTTAACCTTCATTAATATCTGCTATCCAATTGCATATGGCAGGGCTGAGCATACCAAGAAAGGTAAGAAATGAAATGTTTTTGTATACTTGAAGCCATGTATTTTTCCAGTTTATTAGACTGAACAGATATAGGCATATGTCATTAAACCATCAAAAAATCAGCTTTCAAAATTCCAGATGCAATCTCTAACTCTCAGAAGTAGTGCCCTAGCTTCCCTAGGATGGAATCGTTGTATGCAGGCTCTTAACACTTTCGAGTCAGCTGGGGGCTTAAGCTAGGAGGGGCAAATGCCAGGGCAGCTGCATCAAATTGGCCAACAGGTGTATCCCACACAATAATTGAGAGGCTCAATATAACAAAGGCAAGTCTGCCTATGCTTTCTGTCTCTCCTCCTCCTCACAAGGTTTGTTATTGTTAGGAGGGTTCTCAAAAATCATGCTCCTGAGTACTGCTATCCTGTTTGTTGTGAGTGCTGTACACAGACTGGGCTGACTATAACTTTGTATACTTTATTTTAGTATTAGTAATAATAGTACTTTTGCTGTTTCATGACGTATGTATTTGTTTGATTGCAACCCCTGGGCTTCCTCTCCTTTTTTGTCCTATAGAAAGGTGCCTCTTCTGAGACTCAATAGTGGAAGCCATCTTGACTGTAGCAGTGGGCTTGCCTTCCAGCTTTCCTTTGTTGGACACTCCTGCCTTTTTTATTAGTAAGAAACACAGGCACTCCCTGAAAGGGCTACAATAACATGTTAAAGCTAGAAGAAAAAAAAATATTTGTGTATTGGACATTGTTTTAATAAGGATGCTGGATACTCTGAACACTGCTTGTGAATAATAAAAATATGAAAAACCAACAAAGTAAGGGAGAGAATGAAGGTAGAGTATCTTTCTGTGCTTTCTGTGTCAAACACGTTTAGATATCTATCAATCATAATGAGAGACACATCCAATTCAGACAAGTAATCTCTGCTCTGAAGAGTGCTCTTCATGTACCTCAAACTATGATAACTGAAGAGACTTTCTTATCTTGAAATGGTTTCATTTCTTTTGTGGTTTTTTTCTGTCCAGATCTGTATGAATGAAGACTGTGCTTGCTTTGGCTCCCTCCACAGCAAGCAGAGGTGAGTGCAGTAGTGCAGTGGTCATTCTCAGATCAGACTAGCGTCACCGATAGATCACCTTCCTTGGGTCAAAGTGCTGTCACTCTATTGCACTGTTTTCCAGAGCTGCACCTGATGAAATGGGCTTTGTATATGTATGTATACTAGTGCTTATGCTCAGGAACAGGTTTTTACCAGCTTGGTTCAGAGAAGTGATCCTTTCCAGTTCCTCTCTCTTAGTATTTTACTTAGTTAACTCAGGTTTCAAAACACCAAATCTAAATTATAAATAGTATGCTTTTCCTGCTATGTTCACAGAATTGTTCTGGTTGGAAAAAACCTTTAAGATCATGGAATCCAGCCATAACATACCTCCACTAACCATTACCCTAACTCTACCAAGTTCAGTGCTAAGCCAGGTTCCTAAGTACCACATCTACATGTTTTTTAATCACCTTCAGAGCTGGTGATTCAAAAACCTTCTTGGGCAGCCTATTCCAATATTTAATTAGCTTTTATGTGAAGAAGTTTCTTCTAATATCTAATCTAAACTTCCCCTGGCACCACATGAGACCATTTCCTCTGGTCATATTGCTTCTTAATTGGGAGAAGAGACAAGTAGCCCCTGCCTCACTACAACCTCCTTTCAGGAAGATGTAGAGAGCAATAAAGTATCTCCTTAGCTTCCTTTTCTCCAGGATAGAAAACCCCAGTTCCTTCCGATGCTCCTTATAAGGCTTGTTCCCCAGGTCCTTCATCAGCTTTATCATCCTTCTCTGGACTAGCTCCAGCACCTCTGTCTTCCTAGAAGTGGGGGTCCCAAAACTGAACACAGCATTCAGGGTGCAGCCTCCCCAGTGCTGAGTACAGGGGGACAAACACTTCCCTACTCCTGCTGGCCACACTCTTCCTGATACAAGCCAGGATGCTGTTGGCCTTCTTGGCCACCTGGGCATGTTGCAAGTTCATATTCAGCCAGCTGTTGACCAACATCTACAGGTCCCTTCCTGCCATGCAGCTTTCCAGACTTTCTTCCCCAGGCCTGTAGCATTTCATGGGGTTGCTGTGACCCAAATGTAGGACCTGACACTTGGCCTGGTTGAACCTTATACAGTTGGCCTCAGCCCATCAATCCAGCCAGTCCAGGTCCTGCTGTAGAGCCTTCCTGCTGTCAGGCAGATCAATACTCTCACTCAACTTGGTGTCATCTGCAAGCTTACTGAGGGTGCACTCAAGCCCATCATCTAGAAAACTGCCCCCTGGAGAACACCACTTGTGACTGGCCACCAACTTGATTCAGCTTCATTCACCTCAACTCTTTGGCCCTGGCCAGCCAGCCAGTTTTTTGACCAGCAAAGTGTACACCAGCCTAAGCCATATGTAGCCAGTCGCTCCAGGATAACACTGTGAGAAAAAATGTCAGAGGCCTTAATAAGGTCCAAGTAGACAACATCCACAGCCTTTCATTTGTCCATTAAATGGGTAACCTTGTCATAGGAGGAGATTAGGTTTGCCAAGTAGGACCTGCCTTTCATGAACCCATGCTGACTGGGCCTGATCACATAGTTGTCCTGCATGTGCTGCATAATAGCACTCAAGGTGATCTCCTCCAAAACCTTCCCCAGCACTGAGCTCAGACTGACAGGCCTGTAGTTCCCTGGATCCTCCCTGGTTAGCCAGGTTTGCTGGCAAATAATGGAAAGTGGCTTGGTGAGCACTTCTGCCAGCTCCCTCAATACCCTTGGGTGTATCCCATTTGGCCCCATAGACTTGTACATGACTAAGTGGTGCAGCAGGTCACTAACCATCTCTTCAATTATGGGGGCATCATTCTGCTCCCTGTCTTCTAACTCAGGGGACTGGGTACCCACCAAACAAATGGTCCTATTGCTAAAGACTGAGACAAAGAAGGCATTAAGTACCTCAGCCTTCTCCTCATCCCTGATCACTATGTTTCCCCCCTGCATCCAATAAGGGATAGAGATTGTCCTTATTCCTCCTTTTTTTCTGTTACTATATTTATAAAGTGTTTCTTGTTTTCTTTGACAGCTGCAACCGGGTTGATTTCAAATTAGTTTGAAGTGCTTAGCTGAGTTGTAAACTGGACTTTGGCTTTGTGGATACACTCTGGTCAATATTAAGGCAGGAGTAAATTAAGGGTGGCATAAATTCTCACTATAGCTGCATCTTCTCCAGTAACTAGGTCAGAATTATATTATGTGAATGAAGTATGAGATATACAAGGTAAATATTAATCTTTGATCACATGAACAATTCCCATGTCTTGGTGTAAATGCTAGAAAGTAAGCTTCATTGCCTGTCTTGATGAAGTGGTTATATAGTACAAACATTTAATAATGTACTAAGCTTCCATAAATCAATTTGAAATTAGTTTACTGTCAAGTTGATAAATCTCATTTTATCATTATACCTTGAAGGTGAATTAACAGGTATTTCACAGGGTATAATTTATACCATATTAGGGAGAGATAAGAGAACAAGAGTTCCAAATGAATAATTGTTGTCACATTCATTTATAAATTCTGCTATGTTAAAGCTCTGAATACAGTTTTGAATAAAGCTTTTAGATACAGTTTATGCATAATCATAATTCTAGTCTGTAAACTCTGAAATGTCTTCAGCTACAAAGGTAATGCACACTGTGCTTTTTTCAAGCATTTTTTCCTGACAGAAAACCTGTTTTTTCTCCTGTGAACTTCCTACAATTGGCTACAGCAGACTTAGCACACTTTTGTTACTAAAGTCAATCAAGGACTGAATGTTTTAATATATAATATTTAAAAAGTATAGTACCTATAAGTCCAACTACTTGGGCAATCCTAAGCATGATTACAGGCTGGTCAGAGAATGAATTCAGAACAGTCCTGAGGAGAAGGACTTGGGGGTGTTGGCTGATGAAACACTGAACATGAGCTGGCAATATGTGTTTGCTGCCCAGAAAGCCAACTGTGTCCTGGGCTCTGCATCAAAAGAAGTGTGGCCAGGAGCTCAAGGGAAGTGATTCTCCCCCTCTACTCTACTCTCATGAGACCCCACCTGGAGTGCTGTGTCCAGTTCTGGAATTCCCAACAAAAGAAGGACATGGAGTTCTTGAAGCAAGTTCAGAGGAGGGCCACAAAAATGGTCCGAGGACTGGAGCACCTCTCTTATGAAGACAGGCTGAGAGAGTTGGGATTGTTCAACCTTGAGAAGAGAAGGCTCCAGGGAGACCTGATAGAGGTCTTTCAGTCCCTGGAGAGAACCTGCAAGAAAGCTGGAGATGAAATTTTTACAAGGGCATGTAGCAATAGGACAAGGGGGAATGATTTTAAGCTGAAAGAGGATAGCTTTAGATTAGATTTTAGGAAGAAATTCTTCACTATGAGGCTGGTGAGACTCTGGAACAGATTGCCCAGAGGAGCTGTGGCTGCCCCCTCCCTGGGAGTGTTCAAGGCCAGACTGGATGGGGCTTTGAGCAACCTGGTCTAGTGGGAGGTGTCCTTGCCTATGGCAGGGGGGTTGGAACTAGATGATCTTTAAGGTCCCTTCCAACCCAAACCATTCTATGACTATGATTCTAGGTATAACTCCAATGTACTGTATCCTTTTTTGGTTTATATAGCCAGTCTTTCCTAAGACTGGAAACAGACTACTGGTCAAGAGTCAGTGTAAGTATGAATAGTACCTGAACCTACAAGGAGGATTGCATTTTTAGTTTTCTGTTGGCTTTTGCTGTCTGCAATAACCTGAAGCCATGGAAACACAACTGTAGGGAGACATTCATATTGATTTCTGGGATCATCCATAGTCTAGAACCTAGGTGATAATTTTATCCCATTACCCACTTTCTTGTTTCCTTTAATTACAAAAGAAATTTAATGTTATGTTGTGGAATAACATACACAGATTATTATAACTGGGCTCATGTAGTTTATGAAGCATAATGTATACTCATTCAAAGTGGATATATGGGTAAGTAGAGGTATGATATTATGTGCACTCATGACTTTTCTGGCTTCTGAAGACGAGCTCAATCACAGCATTGAGTGGTGTAATTACATTACCGATCTATCAGCAGGAACTCCAGGTTTCACTTTCCATTTTTCACTGAAGGAAAATGATAGTTTTGTCACACAATTGGAAGATAGAGCTATCTGATTCCACGCAGGCTGTTACCTCAGCATCTGTAAGTGGGTATCTTTTATTCTTTTTTCACATTACTATAGTTATACCTTTACTACACAATGAAATGAACTGCATGGGTTTCTAGCTTCAACCACCTGAGCTACCTAACAAACCAGCAGTCCTGTACTAAAGAAAAAATTAGCCTACTGGTATTTAGCTAGCATTTTTGCATGGTTCTTAATTTACTGGAAAAATGGTCAACTGGCATGTACTGTTGCATCAGGGTGACCCAGAGAGAACAGTATTGCCATTGCTAGTAACAGGCCACAGGATACAATTTTGCTAACTTTTGTCTATGCTAAATGTGTGATGATCTAGCCTTTGTGAGTCAACTTACTAGAAAACTGGCTGTATGAATTAGAGTTTGGTACCGGGTACCTCTTGTTAAGATACACAATTTGAGATAACAGTACAAGTCTTGAAAATATGGGCATAAATAGGGGAAAACCCTCACTAATTGTTAGCTACTGGTCACTGAAGAAGAGACCAGACTTGAGAGCTGAGAAAAGACTGTTTCAAGAATTACAAAGAAAAGCAGCAGTAGCTAAGTGATAAAATGTCACCGAGCAGCAGCAGAAGACCCCTGCCATGGCCTAGGAGAACAACAGCCTGGCAATGAGCTGAAGGTAGCTCAGGTTGGCCAGGGAGCAGGAGCTGAGTGGAAACACCTTGCCATAGGAGGAGACCTCCAACAAAGGGAAGAGGTCTGAGAAATTTTCACCATGGGAACTGTGGTTGCAGAAGCACTGCAGGACAGCAGAATCTGGGCATGTGCCCTTGAACTGCCCACCTGCTCTGGGGTCCAGCTCTCATTCCTTCCCACCCCTCACTTGGTCCCAGAAACCTCTTGAGGGACCTGGGATCTATCCAATAGTTTTCCCAGACTGTATGTGATGCTGCAAGCGTGCATGTGTGTGTCTTAGTGCATATTTTTCCCTATAAATTCCACATGTTTTTCCTAAGGATCCGACCCCTCAGTAAAGCCCTACTGCCTGTAAAGTCAAGTTGGGCAGTTATGAATTTAGGCAGCAGTGTTGTAATGCAACCTTTAAAAGAAAATCTTCACCACAGCCTGTAATGCAGACAGCAGATCTGAAGCACCTTACTCTTCAGTACATTCCATAAAATTTCATTTAAAAAATTTAAGCTTACTTTAAAAATTAAAATTTAGCTAGATTTACCTTGAATTTAAATACTGCACAACCAATTAAATTTACTATGATTTCCTAAACATTTATTTTAATTTATACTTTTTTCCTGTTAGATGACGATAATATTATCACTAATAATGAAAAATTAATGATGATGCAACAGAAGAAAGTTTGAAATATTCCCCTTTATAAAAAACAGCTTTAAATCTGAAATCAGTAGAGATAAGACAGTGGGAGAAAAGAGTCTTGCCCCGATTTCAGTCAATTGGCAAGATTAGAGATATCATGGCTATATCTGATTTCTAATGATTCTAAGAAATCTAGTTTATGCATTGTTTATTAATCAGCAAATTCATCTACAACTATTATTTCCTCCAGTGTTATTGTTTTAGAGTCCACATCACCTAGGTTATTACTGAGTATGTAAACATATTTCTGTATTTTTAATGGGAGAAAGAAGTCTCTCCAGAGACTCTCCAGATTTGGTTCTATCATAACATATAATAAGTTAATATATAAGGGGTTAATACATAATAAAGTTGATAGACTTTCCTCTCTTTGTTTTAAATGTATTTTGGCAGGAAAAAATAAACATTAAACCTCCTTTAATTTCTTACTAGTAAATGCATTTTATAGAGGCACAGGATCTTGAGGCTGATTTCTCCTCCTATTATGGCCCAAGGATTTAGAAGAATATGAACTCAGCTTTTCACCATAAAAGGTCATAAATGAAATGGAATGCAGCAATGCTGACAACAAACACTTTGCAGTTCTATTTGAGGCCATTTAAAGGCTGTTTGCTTTTGGATGAAGGATTAGCTATTAAGTCTGAAAGAGGTTGCAAGCTGAATAAACACCATCTAGCAGGGTCAGTGCTCCTTATCGCCAAGCAATATAAAGAACAGGAATGTTCTAGGTAGATTTGCAACATGTTATACATCTAAATCATACTGAAAGGATTAGAAGCACTGAGGTGAAATGGCACTACCAGAATTGACAATTTTCAACAGATTTTTTCAGCAAGGATACAGTTAAAAAATAAAAAGGATTATAAAGTCTGTTATTGTAAACAAAAATGGCAGCCTACAGTCCCCTAGAGAGGGGACAAAAGACAATATGTGATAAATAAGTCAAAGCAAGTCACTGGGTGCATCTGTAGGCATGTGACTGTTCATATGATCCTCCCAAATAATTTCAGATTCAAAGGATTTTGTGTCATAAAGACCTTTTAAAGGCATATTCTTCTGCTATACAAATGGGAAAAAAATAACATCTAGAATGAAGAAAGGATGAAGAAATGGGTTTGGAAAATTATGTTAAATAAATATATTTTTTAAATACTGAGCATGAAGAAATTATTGAAAGCAGCATACTTTTAACTGATCTCAATAAAGTCTGGAAAGTCTAACCTGAAGTACGTTTGCATTAGTTATAGGAAATGTGCAACTATCAAATTTCTAAATTAAGTCCAGGTTCTTGCATGTCTTTTGACTGCTGATTGATTGTTTTGTATGTCTGTTGATTAAATTAAGTGTCAAAAATACTCTCCTATTTTGTTTATTTGACTGTGGCATAGAGGTGCAACACTATGACTATACTTGAACCATCAAGATATATGTCACCCTTCAGCATCACTTCTGTGAGGAAACAATATACATGCCATTCTGATTTAACTAATAAATGTACTTTTTAAAAAGAACAAAATCCAGTGCATGATTACAAGTAACTTGAGTCAATACACTGTGAGCATTTTGTAGTTCATGAGTTCAGAAGAAAAATCCGGAGTAGCATTATGGATAGAAATTATTAATTCTTATTTCAGTGATTTATTGCCAGTGAAATGAGAGTTGTTAATCTACTACAGCAGACCTTCGACTCCCTCCCAGAGCACTTTAATGTGGAAGGAATTTACACTTATGTACTAACCTATTACTGCTATTCTGGTCAGTGCTATAAATAATAGAGTATATGCAATTACAAATATTTGAACTGTACTATGGTTATTTTGCATAGTCTTAACCTGATCTTCTAAGGAGCTTTTGGAAGTCAAGTCTTTGCCTTGGCTATGGATGCTGACTGATAAAGTCAGCAAGAAGTCAGGTTCTTTGTAATATAACAGTTTCTTGAAGGCAAGTGTATGATTAATTAACCTTCAGAACTAGATCAATAGTGCCAGGTTATTATCCATTTACATGGTTTTTGTTTGCTTTCTTTATCAACAGGCTATACTCAGTGGGAAAATTAATGGTAAACAGAAAATTTATTTTCCCTCACTTTGTGCCAAGAGGGTTTAAAATTAGATAATTGTGATAGATTAGACAGCTGGCATAAAATCTGACCTCTTCCACTGCTCTGTTTGAATGCATAACGTCAGTGCCCCCTACTAGGATAGGTTTAGAGTGCAAGGCAATTGAAACATAATGTTAACACATTATGATACAAATTCTTAAAAGTAATCTAAGAAAAACTATTATTTGACCCTTTAAGTAGCATAGTGGAAAATATTTCCTGTGTTTCACTGGATTTGTGTCCATTTCTTTTTACTAGACTAAAACAAGAAGATTATAGCTCATGAAAGATTTTCTTCTGAAATCTGTTCCTAAATGTTTTAATCTTTTCATCACCATCAGCTTGCAGTTTTACAGAGAAACAGATTGCCTGGTTATGAGTTTATTTTTATTTACCTATAACTTATGTATTTAATTTTAAAAATTATTATTTTTTATTTCTATTTAGATTTGCAAGTTCATATGTAAAAATGTACAATCTGGGATCCTTTTCTGATTATATTTAAATATATTTTTATTTGGAATGGTTGGATGATTACTTATTTCTTCCACTGATGTCAGAATTATTAATCTTTCCTTCAGCTCTGTCACTGATAATGCTTTAGGCCACAGTTGAGCTCTGTGTTTAGTCTATTAACATGCATGCTGGTTTTTTGTCACCTCATTTATTTCAGTGTTTTCAAGTTAACAACCTGCTCTTCCCATAGAAGTGGAAAACTCCTTTGTTCAGTATGAAATGGTATTAGGAATTCAAATTGATTAAAATATTTTGGGACTATTCTGTGTATTTTCTTGAACGCAGTTTGTCTCTAAGTTTGTGTAACTAAGCCTTTTTGGGTATGTTGTTTCCATTTTAATATCTTCTCTTTGTAAATATGAATTTAATTATTTCCTTAATCTGTCAGTAGAGATGTTGCTGTTGTTTTCATACACCAACAACGTACCTCCACTTCCCAAACAAAACAGTTGCTCTATTTTGTGCCCAGGTATGTTTGTAGGAGATTACATTCTAGATTCATTCTAGATTCACAGTCTAATATTCTGACTCCAAGATGCCTATTTCATTCCTTGGTATGAAGTGTGGCCTGCTGTAATTCTGCACATATCCTCTGCAGGTGAAAATTGACAATTCAGTAATTAAAGCCAGATCTGATTTATTTAAATGGCATCTCAATAATTATATAATATAATTTTTTCACCAAACTCTATGATAACAGTTCAGGCTGTCTTCTTTTCAGCTACATTTAGAATTCCAAAGATAGAAGAAATCTTAGATGGCCTGAGAGTTCTTCTGAAACCCAGACTTCCACATACGATCAGAAATAATTCTGTTTGAAAAATAAAACCATAGATTTGACTAAATTTGATTGAAGGCTGAAGTATCTTCCTGAATATACGCTGAGGAAAACTAAGTATTTGTTAGATGTTGCAAAATCTACTTGTACATTAATTTTGCAGCCACCAGTGCAAATCAAGCATGTTATTTTTTCCTGTTTCAACACAGAAAAAAAAAAAAAAAAGAAAAAAGAAAGCAATGCAAAGTTGATAGCTTTGTAGTATATACATGTCATTTCAGATATGGAGTAAGAACATCTCTTAGGTATTTGTAAAATGCTTGCAACAAAAAACATCTAGTTCATCACACACAGACTGAAATGCATCAAGATCGGTTCTTTTCTCCGCTCATCTTACAAGATCAGCTCATATTCTGAATATTTTAAAATATGGATGACAGAGATGCCCTTGATGTATTCAACCAAAAGGAGCAAACCCTTTTTTAGGTCACCCACTTGCCTGTCTTTTCTCCAGAATTTTGAAGCGGAAAAAGCAGTCAGGTAAAATTAAGGTATTACATACATGCAGCTGTAAGATTTGTCTGAATAAACATTCTTCTGAGGATTTGTGTTCACATAAAAGACTCTTGAATTTGTCTAGTAACAAAAAATGAAGTATTCTTATTTATAGATATGGTCCTAGATCTTTTTCATTTATCTAATTAGAAGCACACCTTCTCCGAAAAGCAGTCTCATTTTACTATCTTATTAGTTTTTTGTATATAGTTAAATGCTTTAATCTTTTCTGAATTTATGATCTGGATTTTTAGGATGATTGAAAAATCTGAAGATAAAGAAAAAATAGAAATACACTTTACTTGGATTTAGAGCTGAGTAGGGGAACTCATTTTGTTAAACTGGTATGTGCTGGTTGCTATTCTAAAAGAAAAAATAAATAAAGAATGTGGATGTGGACAGTTTCCTGTTTGTCCCTTATTTCATTGTACCTGATATAACATTGTAGCATATCCCTTCAGAAACAACAAAAATTAAAAAAGATTTGCAGTTTTAATTATTAATCACAACACAATAAAACACTGCAAATATCAGGTTATGGAAAGAAACCATATTCCATGCAATTGAAAGCTTGCATTCAAGTGACTGAAGAATCTGTTAATAGATCACTTCCTTTGAATACGTCCTGTGATTTAACATGTGGACAGGACTTTGAAGGGAAAAAATCAGTCCAATTACATAATTTTTTCTTGCTGAGGGGCTATATATGGGGACAATAGGTACCAGTGAGAATTCAGAGAAAGGAGGATGACAAATTTGTGGGTTCAGCCTTAGATACCCACAAAGGAAGTAGAGGAGTGGGAGCAACATACAACAAACTAGCTTAAAGAGCCCTTGTGATGTCAGAATAATTAAATAGAAATATATATGTATGTATGTATATCTCAGAAGTAGTTTACAAAAGGAGATTGAATTGCAGGTATATTCTACTCCTCAGTGTCTGTTTCTGAAATATAGTAGGGTCTCAGGTGACATGAAAATTTCGTGATCCACAGTTGTAAGCTTCCCTTTCTTGTTTCTTCTGTAAAGTTTCAAACCTTATGATTAGGAAAAAATTTCAGGAAAAAAAATTAGTGACGATTTAATGGCAAATTTTTCTGCAGAGATGTTTGCTCACTAGGTTCACAGTACATTATTATTTTATTAATTTACAAAGAAGTTCAACAGGAGTTGTCCGTCTTTCTCTCTTGATCTCTCTCTTTTAGTTTTCTTTTTTTCATGAATTGAGTAGTTGTTGCAGACTGTAATCTAAACTGAATGTGTGCCCAAACTGGCAGCTTGCTATCTCAAAGGGAGACTCTTTGCTTTGTTGAAAGTGTTTGTTTATTTATTTATTAGTCATAAAAAGTAATATATTTAAGGACTACTGTTTTTCTATATGATTTGTACTTCAATAATCTCCATGTTAGTTATTTTTAGAGTGCCATATTATAAACTTACAATAAAGTGTTAGTATCTGTTCAGAATGTGTGCAATTTGATGGGACAGTCATTGAAATCACATTAGTTAAAGAAACACTTTACAGGTAGAGTTTAATATGATTACGTACTAAAATGAACATGTGCATTTGCATTTATGCACTGTCAAAACCTGATCTTTCTATTAAGATCTGGAATCTTTCTTTTCCTTCATAAAATGAAAGCCAGTATAAAAGCAGAGCCAGAAGAAACAGAAATAAGAGCTGACACTGAAGGTGTCAAATGATTTTAGGTGGGATACCAAAAAAAAAAATTTTAAAAAGCAACTCCTGAGGAAAAGAAGTATAAAGAAGCTACAAACCCCACATTTTCTTACAGTAAAAAGTCAGTCTAAGTAAAACATAAAAATGAAACACAAAGTGTTACTCTTCGTTTAGATTAGTCTTTAAGCTGTTCAGTCATTATTTTGTCTTTATTCACATTGTTCACATATAACTTAGTATTTCCCTGTAAAAACACTCAAAAAATTTAAAATAACAAGGGGAATAATCCTCATGCATTTGTGCAGCTAAACTATGACTTATACCAGCAGTACACTGTTTAAATGTATTTTGCCACTGCAGATTACAACGTAAACAAGCAGCACAGAAGAGGTTTAAGGTTCTTTTTACCAACACAATTTTTTACTCCTTCATAGTGTTTCCTACTTTAAGGAGAAGGCAAACATTGAAAAGATTGTAACAATATTCAGTAAATTAATCAGAAATCCCAAAAAGTTTAAAGCATTCCATATCATATGTTGTGCTGCTCAGGATTTTTACATACAGATTATATTCTGCTTGTCAATTTTGTTTGGTAGTAAATTAAGTTTGTAACAGAAAAGGAAGCCACCTAAACCAGCATTTCTTAAACTTTTATGTTAGATTCCACTTCCTAGGATATTATGTGTACATTTGCACAATTCATGCAGCTGCATAATATTGCATATGCATATAATCTATCTTTCTCTAAAACTATGCTATATTCAGTGTTGACTCTTCAGACCCAAACATTCCTTATCTATTTCTATTAATCACTCATCTTTCCACCACCCGGTGAAGCCCATTGCAACACAGTTACCTCCACTGGCTAATTCTGCATGTGTTTAACCAAATGGTTAACACATCTCCCTTCTTTCCTCATTCCCACTTCCAAATTCAAATCGAAGTGCCAAAATATGGTTATACAGGATATGCAGGAAAATTTTTAGAAAATCCTTTCCTGAATAGGCAATTTTTGAAAGAATCAATTTACCTTGTTAGGAAATAACTGCTGTAAAAATACTATTTATTTTACTTCTGTTAAAGCTGTTACTCTATGATGAATTGCATGATTTTCAGAATTAAAGCTGTTATTTTATGATGATTTATTTGTATGATTTTTGGAATCTTTAAGAATCCTCATTTCCCTAGACCTCAGAGGCAGTTTAGGGTATTCAACATATTCTGAAAAACAGAGCTAACATTTACATTGGTATACAAGAATACCATATTTTCAAATGGAAAACTATTTGGAAAAACAAGTCAATTCCACTGTTTTAATGTTGAGAAATTTCTGTGAAAGCGTGAGCCCTTAACCACAGCTAATATTAAAAGAAAGAGAAAAAAAAGCAATGCCCCTGTCCTATCCTGGCTCCTAAGGGAGACCACCTGAACAAAAAATGACAATGTTTATTGAGCAGAGAGAATCTGCTTGTTTACTAAAGCTGTCTGCCATCTCAGCACCCATTCAGATTCAATGCTGAATTAATTGTGATCATCAGACCACAGCTAAGGAAAGTTATCAAAAGACAAGGAAAAAAACCAAAGCAATGCTCCCTATCTGAGAATTAACAATTCCCCCAAAGGTCCAACAGATACCTGTAGTAGTACAATCATTAGGTCTGCTGGGAATATTCACCCAGGAAGAAAGACGGTCAGTCATGCTGTGGGATACCTCTACTGATTTTAAGCTCAGTAGCTCATTCTTCTCCTGAAATTGCCACTACACCTTTGGCATGAAGCACTCAGTCATGATGATGACAACATTATGGGCACTTTCTTAGGCGATTTATCACATGCAATTGCTTAGTTGAAGTCTTCAGTTATATGGACTTGGATAACTGGGTGAAAAATCAGTACTAAATATGCCTCCTCCTTACTGAGAAGAGACATCATGTCAACCAGCACAGTACTAGCATGATTATGTGGACCGAGTGCCTTGAACTCCTTAGGGTAGTAGCACTTTGGCTCCAGGTTTTTGCTTCTCCTATTCTTGATGGTCCTTGCATTCATGTTGTTGAGGTGTCACATACCACCCTTCTTGGGCTCTTCTTTTCCCACTCTTTCATTTCAGCTTCTGTCACTTTGAAAGTAATTTCAGACCCTACCAGAATAATATGTATACATTATTGTACATATATTTATATAAAGAGAGAGAAACAGAATGTGTATTTATCTCCTGCTTAATATTTTGTTTATATAACACATTGGTAGCAATATGATGTAAGGCAAGTTCTATTAGTACATAATTTTGACTTCATCTGATCAGCCTTCCCTGTTTGTGGGCTAGATGCTATCTGACACTGTATTCTGTTAGGAGACAAGATCTTCCCTGGTAGCTGGATGAATTTTGTGCAGTTAACAGACACTAATTTTTTGTATTAGAATCTCAATATCCTGCTTGGCTGGAGAGACTCACAAGGGTATATATGAGAAATCACTGGGCAAAGGTATTTGTCTTTGGGAAACATGAATGCTTGCCTAATCAAAAGTAATTGGCATTTTGAACAAGAGGTATGACAGTGTACTTCATTTCCTTCTACATTTAATTTTAAATAATTCTGTATAACATGATCTGAAAGTTTAGTAGTCTAAGAGGTTCACACAGATGTGCAAATTTAAACATTAACATTTAGCAGTTTTTGTCAGTGGTATCCTATCTGTAGGTAGTATTAAGTGAACATAAAATAATGAGGCATTTTTCATTCATATAATTTCATCTCAATGTTTTAAAAGTCATGGCAAGAGCCTTTAAAGCTATGATTGAACTAGGAGATTTAACACATTTTTAATGTGCATAAGCAACAGTCAAAATTTACAATGGCCTTTAAATAACGGTAGTTGAGAAAACTGAATTTGACTATGAAGACAGCATTTTGAATGTAAACTCAAAGAAAGTTAGGAATCCTCTGAAAGGACGTTGATCCCATTGTGCAAGATTGTTTTTTTCTTGGTATTCTTACCATTTACTGTATCTACCTTGGCCATACAGAGTCAAGTTTCATTTTAACAATATTGTTTTAGTCCTGATTGAGATATTTTAAGTGCTGTAATTTGCAGCACAAACACACGCTATCTTTTTTCTTTAGATGATCAGAGATTGGATTTAGAGATTGGATCTGTTTTTTCTTTATTTTACAACATCTTCTGTAATTTCAACAGTGTCAATAAATATCTCTGTAGGATATAATTGCATTATATCATTGCATAATATAAATTTTAAATTATAAAAGTCATGTAAGAAAAACAGTTATCTTTTATTTAAATTAATTTTAATTTGCAGTTGTGGATAAGCTGCTAAACATTTTCATGGGATATACAGAATGTGTGGCTGCTGTAAGCCCTTCTTGAAGAAATAATAAGTTGCCCTCTATGGTAATAAAAATGGTTAAAAATCCCGGAACATAGTCAGGTTTTGTCTGTGGGTTTGCTGCTGAAGATTAAAAATAAATGTAGCCATTTTCATATAAACATAGAAGTGAAAACTGAAACCCTAAAATATGTTCAGCAAATTCTGTAAAGTGTATAAATGAATAAGAAAAGACTGCTGATGTGATTATTGTACATAACTGATGTATCATTAAGTACTTCCTGAAATTCAATAGTTAGAATCTAAGAATATAAGTGGGTTTTTTAATTATTTTTTGCCTTTATTTCTTTTTTCCCTTTTTTCCCCTTTGATTGTTTCTCACCCAAGCCTTTGTTGACAGATTCACCTGACATGACATTATATGATGCTGAAAACCACGTCACATAGGTCTTCTTTTTTACGTGCATGCACTAGTGCGTATAACATACAGACAAGGGCAAAAACCTCTAGTGAAATATAATGTAGGTCTCCTTTGTAAAGCAGGCTTTTTTTCACCTCAGCTTTTTTTAACTGCTAGAGAACAGAAGATGAATATAAGAAGCAGCTATTTCACTACAGTATTTAGAAGTGCTGTTGAGCAAGGTAATTCACACCTCGAGTCAAAGCCTTTGTGAACTGTTGGTGACTGACACAAATAAACTATTAATTTAATCTTATTGACTTTCATATTTTAAAAAAGTTTTATATTGAGGGGGTATATTGTATATATTTCTTTAGTAACTTCTCTTTCTACTTCATATGTGTAAAACAGTGAAAATGCCATGCTGTATACATCCTTGAGTGCATGTAATCTTAAAAAATTGCATAAACGGTCCCAGAATAATGGAAAAAAAATGAAAAGCTGTTACAGAGTATTCTAGCCATACTGGAATTTGATGCTGCATTGACTGAAGAAGCTGTTATTGCCACTGGCAAGTGGAATATGTAAAATTGAAAAAGAAAAAAAAAATTAAAAAATGGGAGATGTACAGTATTGCCCTTGAGAAGTGTTTTCTTAAATCTTAGGATCAAAAAAGTGGTGGAGCTGTTTGCTTTAACTTTTGGATGGTTCAATAAATCCAATGAGTATAATGATAGATTTAATTCTCTTTGAGGGACAAAACAATAATAAAATAGCTCCTTCTTTACTGAGCATAGTTAGTGTTAGACTAATGTTCTGCACTTTTAGCATCTGGACCATTGGAAACCTTTGTAACCAGCAGTTTATCTTACACCAATGGTCAATCAGTCTGAAGGCAAAATGGAAATGAACAGAAGACTGTCTTCAACACTGAAATGAAGAGCAATGGCAAATTTCTTCTGGAGGTTAGACTGCACTGCTCCCTCAAATTCAATTTAATATATATGTTATGTAAAATTTAGCAAATAACTTTAGTACTGAACCCAATACCATTTTTTTGCTATTTATGCAAAAATATTATAATGCAACATTTACAAATGAACATTTTATGAAAACAAACAAACAAACCGAAAAGGACTCTGACTTTAAAGGAAAAACAATACTTTTTTTTTTTAATTATTGAATAACAGTATGTAGCAATCTGTGCAGTCTTATAAGACATTCATGTCTGGAGGTCTGAAGAAACTGAGTTGCAAAATAGGAAGCAGGCAGAGAGAACGGTTTGTCCAATCCAGGCCTGCTCAACAGGTATGAAAGAAGTAATGATTATTATAAATAAAATAGATCTGCATGTAAACTGCAAAAGCATTTAACTGGTGAAACATATCAACCATACTTCAGAGACACACTCAGTGTTTTAAGCTGTAATTTGAAGTGATGTGGGAAACTGAACTTGACTTTGAACATGAGTAGTTGTGCCATATTTTATACTATAGTGATTAAAATAACAATGTGTTTTTACATTCATGCTGGCACTTTCATTCTTTTGAGGCTGTCAAGTAAAGTCTTGTGCAGAAGTCTTTGATTAAAAAAATGTGCAGTCTCTTCGAACAAAAATACATAAACAAAGCACTCTTGTCCTTTTGTGTATTCTTTCTGTTCTTTTTGTGGATAAAATAATCACATGGAGAAGTTAATGCCCTCCTCAGACAGGGCTTTCAGAATGCATCCCCACTGCGACTATGTGTGTATATAGTAGTTTTCTTAGAGCAGATGGAAGGTGAAAATGTCTTGGCAAATTGTTTAGTATTTACTCTGAGAGCCTGCCCAAATCGTTTTTTCAGTGTTGTAGAATATTTAGTGCATGCTCTTTTCTTTATCTGATGTATATTTCAAGTTTGCAGGGGAGTACATATATACATTTATTATCAATGACGTGTAAATACTGGTTGTATTTAATGAAATAATTATACACATGGTAAGAATCAAGGTATTTCTTCAATTCCCTTTTGTGTTCCCTTTTCCAGAGTTTTCCATTATTCCCAAAATATACTAAAAAAAAAAAAGGAAGCTGCAATAAAAATAAAAGCCTTTATACTGGAGACTATAACTTGATAGGATTAAAGGAATAAGAAAATTATCTGAATTTAGAAGGAGTTTGGAGCGGTTGATTTTAAAGTGGGTTTTTTTTGTGTGGTCGTTTGATTTTTCTGTGATCTTCCTAATTTACACACCAGCTGGAGAAGGCCAAAATAATCTAATAACAGAATCATAGAATGGTTAAGGTTGGAGGGGACCTTAAAGATCATCAGGTTACAACCTCCCTGCTAGGAGCAGGGACACTTCACACTAGACCAGGCTGCACAAAGCATCATCCAACCTAGCCTTGAACACCTACAGGGAGGGGGCATCCACAACCTCCCTTTTACAATCTATTCCAGTGCATTACTACCCTCATGGTGAAAAATTTCTCCCTGATGTGTAGCCTAAATCTACCCTCTTTCAGTTTATAATCATTATGCCTTGTCCTATCACTGTACTCCCTGGTGAAAAGTCTCTTCCCATGTTTCCTGTAGGCTGCCTTATTATATTGAAAGGTGTGGAGAACAGTCCATCTTCTCCCCCCACATAAGACTAAATAAAATGCCTTTTAAGCCAGCAGAGGTGACTTTTGCTGGTTACTCAACGATGGAGAAGTGTAAAGGTTCAAGGAGAAAAGAAAGGTGTTTGAGCAGTTAACCCCTCCGCTTTCTGGCTTTACTTGATATCTGATGAAACCTCCCCACGGGTAGTACACACTCTCGCTCAAAAAGGGAATGAGGACACTGAGTGAAGGTTTCTATGTGTTGTTGCTTTATAGACAGAACAGAGGTGTACAAATGTAAATATACAAATGTAAATATGATGCAAGCCACAGACAGTGCAAAAGATAGGGAGAAGATTGTTATAATAAAAGAAAGTTATTTGGAGCGCATCGCAGTTCCCCCTTGGAGGGGTCACCGTTGTGCATGTGAGAATGGGCCACCCACTATCCCCCTGGGAGAGAACACTATAGGAAACAGGAAAGATTTGCGGATGGGGTTCTTATGCTCCCAGAGCGTTGAATGTAGCAGCAGCGGAGGCTCTTGGGCGAACTCCAGTGGCTGGTGATGGGCGTTTAGCAGGTGGATGGGTTGGAGGGCAGCAACACACACCATGTGGGCGGCAGCGGCGTGGCAGCGCTCATGGCTCAGGCGGTGGTGCGTGGCAGTGCTTGATGCTCGGGCAGTGGCGGCAGCGCTCAGGCGGTGGCAGCGCTCAGGCGGTGCATGGCAGTGCTCAGGCGGCGGCGCCTCAGCTTGGGGTCAGCTCAGGCAGCGGTTCTGCTCGGGTTCAGCTCCTCTCGGCTCGGTTCTGCCCAGCTCCTGTCGGCTCTGCCTGGCTCCAGTGCAGCTCCGGTCAGTTCGGGTGTTGCTCGGGTGGGTCTTCAGCTCAGGTGCAGCTCCGGTAAGCTTGGGTCTCCTCCTCTTCTTTGGGAGCAGGCAGGGATCTCAGCTCTCTGGTCTTAAAAGAGCAGTAGGATTTCAGCCCTCAGCTCGCTCGGGTTCCACGAGGATCCAGCAGCAGAGTGGCATGCCGTTAGTCTATTAGTGATGTCCACTCTCTCTCAACAGAGGCAGAAGCCCAACCCCTACCATCCGGGGACTTCCATCTAGATTAGGGTGACCCAGTGCACCATCCCAGGTGCCGCAATGCATTGACCATCTGCATGCCAGCCCTGGCCCAGCCAATCTTGAGTCCCAGCATAGGCCGCCAACAGGGAAGCAGGCACCCCTCCCTGAGAAGCCTGGTTCCTGGTGCCACAGGTACCAACCGTGCAGGAGTGGTGTTCCTTTAGTCTCCCTTATATGGTGAGATAGTTTTATGAGAGGCATATTTTCTGTGGTAAGGGGCATAACCCTTACAACAAGAACAGGCCTGACTGTTCTACGGATAGGGCCAAAGGCAAGAAAAGGAATAAAAAGGTTGTGATAAAAGCAATAAAATGGAAAAAAGGTTATGGACTGCCCCTAACAATACCCTCCTTGGCTTTGGACCCATGAATGCTAATTGGCTTTGGGCCTTATTAATATGTTAATACAAAGAATGCATTGTGGCATTAACTTGAACAGTGACACTAAGTTAAATGGGGGTCTCTGGAATATAAAAGGTGTCAACTTTTGCTGGTCCTGTGCAGCCTACTCTGGATGCCACCCACAGAGGACCTGCCTGCCCCTCCACTGGGGAGCTGCCTGCCTGCCACCCTGCCACCAGAACGCTGCCGCCAGGGAAGCTACCTGCTGCTGCCACGACACCGCTGCCGGTACTTCCTGACCAGGACCTGCTGCTGCCGGGACACCGCCACTGCTACCGGAAGCCCCGCTACCGGGAAGCCGCCGCTGCCGGGGAAGCCACGGCTGGAGGGGCTGGACTCTGCTGGGGTCACCGCTGCTACAGCTACCACCGCTACCGGAGCCCCTGCCGCCGGGAAGCCGCCCCCCCCACCACGAGCCTGCTTGCCGGAAAAGGAGCTGCGACTCACACCAAGACCTCACGGGAGGGTAACAAAACCGTGCACCCTATGCCTTAAATCCCTGGCCTCACCGCGGTCCCTGTCCTCATACTCACACACATATCGCGACCTCTGAAAGAGGATTTTGGTCGGGCTCGGCCTCCTCCCTTTTACTCCATTGATCCTTGCACCCCTCCCTCGGAGTGTGCATTTAATAAGGGCATGTTACTTTTCCCTGATACATCCATCAGCCTACCTTTTCTGAACCCTTGTCCCTTAGTTTGGCTTTTCCCTTAATAAACCGGTTAATTTGTAAATTTAATTTGGTGTCAGTAACAATTTGTGGGCGTGGTGAGGGCGGCATCTTTCTTTCCGCTCTAAAATACAGCCCCGAAGTGGCTGTTCCTCTGCGCGAGGCGAACGCTGCGCGCAGCCCTCGGTCTCTTTTAAAAATCCCTCTCAATAAGAGAGGAAGTCGCAGAAGCATCCTGACTGTCAGTGGCCCGCTACTGCAGCCGTCAGACTGTGACAGAAGGCCACTATAAGGTCTCCCCAAAGCATTATTTTCTCTAAGCTGAATAACCCCAACTCTCTCAGCCTATATTTGTGCTATAAAACATATAAATTTCATTAGATTAATCTGAATGCTTCTAGATCACATGCTTGAACTACATGTGCAAAGTGAACCATGGGAGCAGAGGAAGGCAAAAGTAGGAAAACTAGTACAAGCAGAAAAGAATGGTCATTTATATTGTTTCTTCCAGAAGGGATGTCCCTCGATGTGTTTGAGAAATCTATCTGGAAAGTATGACAGCTTTAGCTACATACATAGTTTGATTGCAGTCTGAACTACTGTTTTATTCTTTTCCTTCTCACACTTCATGCAGAAACTGAATTTGAGAATCAATGCAGATTGACATTAAAAGGAAATTAAACTGGCTGATGAGAATTTCAGGAAAACTCTACAGAATACAGACCAAGTTCTTGGCTCAGTTTGGTTTCAGCTCTTTAACAAGTTAGGGTTAATGGCTAATTTGCATTTCAGTATGCATAGCTTTTTAATTTATTTTTTTTCTTTTTAATACTTTTAATTAGTTTAGCCAAAAAAGCCACAAACAAGGCCAGAATAATCACACATCTCATCAGCAAAATAACACCAGAGATGCATGCCTCTGTCCAAGGTCTTCTCTAATTTAACAGAGAGCATCCCTGATCTCCATATGGAGAAATGAACTACTGAAACCTGACTCATTAGGGTTCCATTAATGTGTCCTGAAATTTGTCATGTCACCTGTCTATCATCTATTACAGGCTTTATATAAATTATGATTAGAAAACATTCACATGGAGGTAAGTGAATGTTACCATACTTCATGTTAAGTGTCCAGACTAAACATTGTCAGGGGTTACTGTTTGGAATTATAAAAACACTTTGACACCTTTTCAAACAGGATTTTTTTAATCCCTTAACATTGAAATGCCATCTTTTTTCATTCTTATGAATCCTTTCTGGACTCCAAAACTAGACATTTAAGAGACCAACCAAGAAATAATAGTGTGAGTCATTTCTTGTCTCAAAGCATAGTTGGAGAAGGAACAATTGACTCCCAACTTTATATGACTGTCACAGAGTGGTAGCTTATTGTATAAACCAGAACAAATTTTTCTGTCCTACATTCTTTTCCATATGGGAGGTTTTAGGTATTTCAGGATAAAACAGACACCACCTTCTTCCATTTTGTAGAAACTAGGTTATTTTGCAAGAAATAGCCTGAAGACAGATTAAGTTTAAGAGGTAGCAGAGACAATGAGCAAAGATGATAACCCAGTCCTTACAACATTAGCTTAGAGGAGGTGCACACACCTAATTTCATTTTCAATTTCAATGTTAAAATAGTTTCTCTTAAGGCAATTGAGGCTCTTCATCCTTTTTGAGAGTAGTGTTCTCAAGCGTCACACATTTAAATCCTTCCCCAGAACAGTGCATATTTTATTATTTTCTACAAAACCAGATATTTTTCACAATAGGGGCAGAATTCAATAATAAAGTGTGGACATTCAAGTTTAGATGTCTAAGTGAGAGTTGTACCCAATAAGGCATATTGTAGCCAACACAAATCAGTTAGCAGAATGGAAGAACTTTTCACCTCATCTTGAAGAAGCTGCTTATGTTTGAACAAATGAACTGCTGTCTGGGCAAAATTAACTGTATTTACTGGTGCTCCATTATGTACAGTGGTTGTTGATTTCTAGACACTTGTATTTACTTGTCTATAACCTGTAACTTTGAATACCATTGTGGAGGAAAGCTGATGGGATGGAGAAAATGGACTAAAACTCCCATTTTTCTTGAAAGATACAGTTTTGAGGCCTGTTGGGCAGAAAATGGGGCTAACTTTGGTCTTCCTTTTTTAAGGAGGCATCTGACTGGGAAGTTTTTGTAAAAGGGCAGAAAAATGGCAGGGCTTGCTGCTCAGTAAAAGATTTGAGTTATAGACATAGGGATTTTTAATAAGGAGGTAAAGGATAAGGTAATTTATTCCTTACTGTCCCCCAGCCTTTTCCTTCAGCTCTGAATGCAAAGCAAAGTAACACATACAGATTTTCTTCAATGATTTTTTTTAGAATTGCTGATTTCTTGTTTATGTTGCTTTCTGAAATAATAAAACCTGAAATTCCATTCAAGATTTAGTTTAAAAACAGAGTGAAGAGTTTTAATTAGCCTCTGAATTTGTTTTGTTAGGTTAGGTTAGGCTTTTCTTTCTAATCAGGTTGTACATGATTACGTTTTGCAACTAAGTACTTTACAGCCAAAGATAAATCTTGATCTTGGAGAAAAGGGAGAGTTCCATGATTTTCTTTCCGAGAAACTAAAGCAGAAACTCTAGCCTAAATTTTCTCATACCCTACTGGGAACAGCACAGCACCCCTCTGATTATTTTTTTTCCTCTTACTGTTAGTATCTTTCACACCTTCTGCATTTAATTATCAGAGACTGCATCCCTTCTGACAGCTTGGCCTTCTGACAATGCAGAGATTAATTCATTATAGGGAAATACATTACTCTTTTACACAAGGGTACCTTGCCAACACCTGATAACCCATCCTGTCTGTAGCTCCCCCAGTCTTTAGACAACACAATCAAGACAGAAACAGAACCAGAACTTTAAAGAGAATGGTGTTAGGGAATGGTGTCACACATTGTGACTTCTCAGACCCTCAAGGACAGTTATTGCCTCCTGTCATCCAGATATCCCCCAATGATTAAGAAATAGCAATGCCTTCTCATCATCTCCTTCTCATGTACCTGCAGGAAATAAATGGTGAATGTCCAGGAATGGCTTAGTTCTTGGTAATCTGCTCTAACTTTGAAGGAGGGCATAGTTCTTTGAGGGTACTGAAGACTTGTCCAGGAAAAGGTCAAAGGGCCACCACCAACTGGTACTTCTACACTACCAACTCATTGCTGGGACAACTGGCTGCCAAACAGCAGGTGGTGTTTGTTCCCCTACGTGAACAGAACTGCCATCAGCACTGTGAACAAAACCTGGTGGAGCAGCAGGCCCTGGTCATGGTACTTTGATTCTTGTAAGGAAACTGTATATATGGGGGAGTTCAAGTGAGTGGGTCACACCCCTATTAACATAAAAAATTGACAATGAGATAAAGGCAACTCGATCAAATGTAAGACATTTTCTAAAAGTACTGTTAACCAAATTCAATTAAAAACACATCAAAACACAGTTTTTAAAAGTGATGTTAAATTATTGCAAATATAAAACATCCAAAAACATTTTCTAAAACTAATGTTAAAAAAATGCACTTTATAAAACATAGTTTTTAAAAGTGATGTTTAGGGCTGCAACGTGTTTGTAACCTGTGTGATTGAGATGCCTTTATCTCACCAATAATTTTTTGTTTCTCATGTTTGATTGAGTTGCCTTTATCTCATCATTTTAATGTCTGATAGGCTATAAGCTCAAACATATTTAAAAATTGCATGACTCAGGTTAATATTGTAGTCTCTAGAAAGACTTGTACTTAAGTTGGGTCTGCCTTTGTCCTACCAGGCCAAAGAGCATTAGATCCAAATTAGTTCTGACCATGTTACGCCTCTGATTTGATTCTATTGATGCAAGTTAATTGCCAGATTTGACAATATTTAAAAAACAGCTGGATTAATACATTATTCAAGAGTAATCAAATTTTGAAACTGTAATTATTTTCTGACTTCCTCTGGCCTGCCATTCACTGTACAACCTGACTTCTGCTTCGTTTGCTCACTTGGTTCTGGTTCTGTGCCACGTCTGTGCCGGAGCACTACTCTGCAGAGCTATGTTTCCAAACCAGATGCAGAAATTTGCAGATGCTGCTATTTCTTTATGTTTTATAATACTTTATGTATTGTGTACCCTGAGTTTTGTAAGCATCTATGCCAGACGATTCTTCACTGCCTGAAGTGCAATGTTAGGTTTTGATGCTAACCTCCAAACATAAATCCAAGAGAATTTCAACCAAGAGTACTGAGCTAATCTTACACGAAAATTGTCAGAGATCTCTTGGACTGAGTTACAAAACTGTATGAACCTTAATAAGGTATTCATTGTGGGAGAAAATTAAGAGAAAACATAGTGGAACTGATTTAATTAGGGGATTTCACAGTTAACGTAGTTCTTTATTAATACATTGTCTGGTTTATCCTAGTCAACATATAACAAATTGAGAGAAATTTAAAAAAATTCCTAGAAATTAGAGGAAAAAAATATTCTGGTTGTGAAGATCTTTAGTGGCCTGAAACATTAAAATAAAGTACATCAAGTTTTTACAGTTTGTCTATTATGTTACAGTAACTGAGGTGTTTATTTCTTTTATTTCTGGATGGTTTGTATATTTTCTTTTTATAAGGATGCGTAATCAGTTTGCAGATACCACAGTGCCCTTATTTTTCATCAGGTAGAGCTGATCAACAGCTTACCCTACTTAACCTTAAAGCAAATCGCCACCTCTAGATAGCTGATGGTTAAATGCTGAGTCATGGACCAAAGTGGAATGCTTGGTAAAAGAACAGTGTGGTGCACATTTGTTAGAAATCATAGAAAAGACAAAAGGGATGGTAGGAAAAGAATGAGGTAGATTTTATTTAAACAGATTCTACCATACTTGCTCTATCAAGAAACTAGAAAAAACACCCAAGATACTTAGATTAAAAATTATATTTTTTACTACTTAACTACAGCAAAAAATCATAGAACACTTTGGATTTTACCTTCAAAGTTCATCTAGTCCAATGTCCGGCCTTGAATACTTCCAGGAATGGGGCATCCACAACTCCTCTGGGCAACCTGTTCCAGTATCTCATCACCCTCATATTAAAAAATGCCTGGCTTATATCTGCCATCTTTCAGTTTAAAACCATTGCCTCTTGTCCTGTCATTGCAGGCTTTGGCTTAACTGAAATGGCAGCTAGAACAGGAAATACTGTTCTTAAGACAAAAGAGGTTGTGTTACAGTATCTAGAGCAAGCAGACTTCATCCACCACTTCTTCCTCTTCTGTAAGTAAGCTGGAATATTTGCAACTTGTTTTATAAAGTTTATGATATTAAGTGTCTACAATTGTATTTCAATTAGGTCACATAATGTTCTCCTGGCTTAAACTGACACTATCAAATAAAATCTGAGCCTTTGTGTTAATTTCAGAGAGTTTCAACGCAGCTTTTTACAGACTGGGAGACAAGAAAGGTGTTGGGTCTTCAATTTAAGAGTTTCACGTTTAAAAATTTAAAATTTGTGATAGCAAAGTAAATAATCATAGCTATTTCTACACATTGGCAATGTGATGAACAATCAATAAAGGAAGATTAAGATCGATACTTTACATAGTGACCTTGTATTATTAAGCTTGGTATTATAATTGCAATAAACAGTCCACTACCAATGTTCACAATATATTAAGTTCTGTTCATTTATTTAAAAATTGATTATTACATTAAATACAACTTTAGCATTTCATTTGACTGTCTTTTTTACAAGTCTGAACTCACCATTTGAGTGGAAGTGTAGCTTATGCTGGTTTATAAAAATGTAGTATCCTGTGGCCAGTACGATTTCTTTTTCCTTAGAAAGTCAGTATTGTGAATTTCACTGAAATGCAACTCCCTAGTCCCCTTGCTGTGTACTGGGAGACTTGCAGAAGACATTGTATTAAGTTTGTGACTTTGGACAGGCCATGTTTACTCTATTGGGATTCTACTTAGGTCTTGAGAAACCTATATGCAATTAATACAATCTGAAACCTACAATAACTTCAGAAAAGGTAAACTGTAGAAAGGACTGGAATGTATTGGTCCTGACTGGGAGTTTGTTGCACATCTAGTAGCTACTGACACACACAAAAGCTAATCTGAGCAGACAAAAGCCTGTACTGCACCATGCTGCACATCCAGAGTGGTCTTCAGTTCTGTGCTGTGGTGCTGACATCCCTTGGCTACAGGATGAGCTCAGCCTGTTCACCTTAAAAGAGGAGCCTGCAGGCAGTTCCCATTTGGATGAACAATTAGGTCACCTGCATGGCCTTGCTTTTGTCTAACAGCGCCTTAAGTTCTCATGAGAACATCTTTAGGAATAGGGTTTTCTTGAGATTAAATTAGAGAGTACTTCAAAGGACCAAAAGAGAGATCTCTCCATAATCAGAATGTGCTCTGCACAGTGCACTGGAGAAAAATCCAACCAGGATCTGTCCAATGGTGTAACAGAGTTGCTCAGTATCTGACAGGTTGTAAGATTTACTCACTACTTGTGTTCCATATCTTATACTGACTTCTTAAAGCAGTTGCCTTATTAAGCTGTTCGTTTTTAAGGCCTTTCTTGCTGAGATCCAAAAAAAGCCCTGCACTGGCTCATGATCACCTCACCCCTCCCCAGTGCAGAACACTCTTCTCAGTATTTCTTGATCAATTCCAGAACAAAAGTCTTAGAACATAATGCTAAATTAAAGCAGGTGTTAGAAACATTAAAATAGATTGAGATAGAAACCAATTTTTTTTCATGATTACACTTAGTTTTTGGAGCTGAATGTGTTTCAAGTCAATTTTTCACTCATCCCTCAAAGGAAATTAGTGTAACAACAAGGAGCCTGAAGTTGCTAAGGCTTTTTAGGTCTGTAAATAAGTTATATTTTCTTTTACCTTATCTCACCAAAATGCATATAATGCCCCCATAAAATTTTGTACAGTTTCAGTTATTAGCAGTTTGCCCTGCCAAGGTGCCAGAGTTAGTGTACTACCTGGTGACATAAACCCTGTTACATTTGTAGCACTTTCATTTTATCCAGAGGCATCTCCTGTATACAACCAGTCTATAATCATAACTACTTTTGTCATTTAGATATGACACAAAACATTTACTTCATAATAAGATCACTAAGTAAAACTAAAATGCTACCCCTCATATACCACCTGCTAATAAGTAATTGTTTGGAACATACTGCACTTTAATATGTGTAGTCCCAACAAAACATGTTAGAGGCAGAATGATCGATGATTCTGTAATTAAGACCTCATTTTAATTCATATTGAGCTATATCCTAGAAGTAAATGATAAAATGGGTAGTGCCTCATCACTGCTTGGTACATGCCAGTTTTCAATTATTTGTATGCAATGTTCAACAAGAGTCCTGAAGTTTTCCATGCCATATAAGCACACCTGGAAATTGTTTGTCTGTTTTGTGATGGAAATGAACAGAATTCACTGTCTTGCTACTGATGTGAATTACAAGCTGGCTGTATGGAACTTAAAATTTCTACTGGATAATACCTGTAATTTGGGAATCTGAGAGTGCTTTCAGCCTCTTACAATCCCATATGTACCCAAACTGTGTTTCAGTATAACATCAGGAGATGGCTATTGTTAGATGACAGCTATTCACTGCACTTTCAGTTATCACAGAAGGAGAAGCTAAACATGTAGACAGTGATAAGACAGTTGGTACTCCATCTTCACATCCTACAAAATGAGTCTGCATCCACTTTTTGCCACAGGAGGGTTAATTTTTCTTTGGACCCTGTTCCACTCCTGTCAGCATGTTTGACATGTTTTCATTCTATTAAGAGCAGCACAAAAGAGACAGCAGTTGCTTTGAGTCATCTTTTTAGAACCTTAGACTGTGAAGAAGAAGGAACCTGCTCAATTGCAGAGCTCATGTGAGCTATTCCATCAGGTCTCAGTGATTGCAATGAGAACATGGCCATGTGATCACACACAGATCTCTAGTTCTTCCTGTTTATTCCCCATGCTGCCTGCATTAGTGTATAAGCATTTCAGAGAGGGAAAACTAGTAGCATGGCTGAGGCCAACTGTATAAGGTTCAACCAGGCCAAGTGTCAGGTCCTACATTTGGGTCACAGCAACCCCATGAAATGCTACAGGCCTGGGGAAGAAAGTCTGGAAAGCTGCATGGCAGGAAGGGACCTGTACATGTTGCTCAACAGCTGGCTGAATATGAGCTTGCAACGTGCCCAGGTGGCCAAGAAGACCAACAGCATCCTGGCTTGTATCAGGAAGAGTGTGGCCAGCAGGAGTAGGGAAGTGTTTGTCCCCCTGTACTCAGCACTGGTGAGGCTGCACCTTGAATGCTGTGTTCAGTTTTGGGACCCCCACTTCTAGGAAGACAGAGGTGCTGGAGCTAGTCCAGAGAAGGATGATAAAGCTGATGAAGGACCTGGGGAACAAGCCTTATAAGGAGCATCGGAAGGAACTGGGGTTTTCTATCCTGGAGAAAAGGAAGCTAAGGAGATACTTTATTGCTCTCTACATCTTTCTGAAAGGAGGTTGTAGTGAGGCAGGGGCTACTTGTCTCTTCTCCCAATTAAGAAGCAATATGACCAGAGGAAATGGTCTCATGTTGTGCCAGGGGAAGTTTAGATTAGATATTAGAAGAAACTTCTTCACAGAAAAGCTAATTAAATATTGGAATAGGCTGCTCAGGAAGGTGGTTCAATCCCTGGAGGTGTTTAAAAGACATGTAGATTTGGTGTTTAGGAATATATTTTAGCACTGAACTTGGTAGAGTTAGGGTAATGTTTGGACTCCATGATCTTAAAGGTCTTTTCCAACCAGAACAATTCTGTGATTCTGTGATTCTAGTTCATTATTTTACGTCTAGTCATGGCCAACAGCACGTTCTGGGGAAAACAGTCTTTAAGAACACAAGAAGTATATAGTGAAACCACCCACTCTGTCTCAGTCATCTGTGGCTTAAGACTTTCTCTTCTAGAGTCTGCATCTTTAGAATTGATAGCTCTCAGGGACCTGTTCCTCCATGAATTTGCCTAACAGCTTTTAAAATCTACTTAAATGATTAGCTTCTATAACATCCTGTAGCAATGTGTGCCATAATGAAATTATACATCGAGTCATGGAGTACTGCACAATGTGAGTAAAGCACTGTGCACAGACTGCAGCATAGCTGCAGAGTTATGACAAAGGCAGATATGAGATAGCGTGGGCTGGTCTCTGCCATTAAAGCAGAGGCTTAGTGCTGAGACCAGGTTGAACAAGCAGTTGCACAGAAGTAGCCTGCCTTCTGTGAGAGCAAGAGCATCTGTCAGATATGCACTCAGAACTCAGTAGGTGAAGCCCTCCAAGGGCAGAACTGATGCAGGCATGAGTTCCCCTGAGCATAAGAGCTAACAGTCTCTAGAGAAAATATGGTAAACTAATTCCAACAGGCTTAAACATTTGTATTATGGGTTATTCAAAGATAAATTAAACAAAAATTATCTGGTTATTCCTCATTATTTCTCAAAACCTATATCTAAGATCTCTAGAGCTGATTTATTTATTCCACATTTTAACTACTTTTTTTTTTTTTTTTTTCATCTGGAATAAAAGCTCTAAGCAAAAAAGCTTCTAAATTGTTATCAACCATAATTAATTGCAGGTATAAAAGAAAATAACATTGATCTATTTTGTAAGAGGTAGATCTCAATAGCATGAAGAATGATAATTGCATTTGTGCTTTAGTTTTTCTAGTGAAAAGTGTCCTAGATGTTTGTTTCTCCCTTCTAGATGTATGTTACTATGGAAATCTAAGTAGATGTTTCTCTAGCTTCATTTGTCATCCTTGGTTAGCCATCCATAGCTACTGGTATCAAGCAATAGCTCTGGCCTAACTTAGCTGGAAAGCCTCATAGGAATGTGCTTTATGAAGGATGATAATGTAAAAAAAAAAAATAATTAGAACTCAGATGAAGACAATTCAAATAATTGAATGAGAAAAAGAATAACCAAATTACAGTTAAACGAGTATGATTCTAGTGGCAGTTATTTCAAACATAGAGTTATTTCAAAATTTTTATTTTTTTATAATTTAAAAATCATATCAAATGATTTTTTAAATAATTTTTATTCATTTTTATCCAATGAGATCAAGATTTAGTGTTTAAAGCAGAAAACAAAACAAAAAAATATTTTATGTGCTACTTATATTAATAAAAGAAAAACACTGGGAGGTGTCTTTTTAGAGTTTTGTGTAGGAAACACTGCTGTTTCAACGGCTAAGATGATAAACCTTGTCCCCACAAGTTTTTATATTTGAAGATATATCTCCATAACATTTTCGAAGCAGATCTGTGCTGAGCTCTAAGTGAAATCTTTGCTCATCCAAAGGGCCTACATCCATATTAACTGTGCTGTGCCTGAGTTCATGACCCATTTGAACTTCTTAGACTTTTCATTTGGAAACAGTGATAGACTAATACAGTCACCAGACTTTGGGTTAAGGAAGGTCTGAATATGGTAAAATTAAAAAATGGTCAGAATGTCTAAAATATAATGTAGACATGGACATTGGTTTGTGTTTGAGTACTAGCTTTACCTCAATTCTCTTTCCACCAAAAATCAGGTGGAAGCTGACTCATTTCATGACTACACGTGAAATTAACATAATTTATAATGGCCTCGCCTATACACGGGAAATACCAATTTAAAGTAATCACAAATATGTTCCGGAAAAGCTACTTTAATCTAGAAAAATGACTTTAAATGTAACAGTTCTGCATTCAGAGAGGCAATAAACTGAAGGGTTTAGGTGTGACTTAGATGCTCAAACAAGATGGCAGGGATTGTCTCTTCATGATGGAAATTTTTCATCATCTTTTCTTTTGGTGCTCAATTCCAAAATCGATAAAGCAAGATTTGTTTTATACTTCTCTTCAATTTTGTTACCACAGTTCTACTTCAGTTGAAGGCTTGGGGCAGAAATGTTATTTTGGATGTTGTACTAAGTGCTTAGATAACTGTTGTCTGTTTTTCTTGGGAATTAAGATTTGCATTTTTATTTCCTAATGTTCTTTGCTTGTAAGTCAAGTAATACAACATTTCATTAAATGCAAATGTCATGTAAAACACTTTAGACATTCAGCTGGAACTAAACAAGTGTTTCACCACTTTGAGCAGTAAGGCAATATGCAAGAACAGAAGGATTGTAAAAGGCTGTTCAGATCATTAGAAGAATGAACTAATACAGTATGTATTACAAGACATGAAGTCAGAAAGTCAGTCATTGCCCATGAAGCAAAGAGGAAGAAGCAATCTAAATTAATCCATTATAAATGAGGACACTTGAAGAAAATCTGTTGACTTAAAGGAAGAATTCTTCATTAATACTTTTAACTGATTGAAATAACTTTTTAACTGATCCTGTGCTAAATTTTTTTGGTCTGAATAACTAGGTACTATCTTGATTTTGTTGAATAAGATCAAATCTGAATATTACTGTCTTGTGTGAGGCACTATACACATGTAAAACTCATTACCTTTTCTGCTACTTCCTATGATGAATCAATTGAAAATACTAAACTTGGTATTTAGGGAGGAATCATAAAGCAATAGAATAAAGAAAAAAGACTTCTACATTTCACAGTTAGCTAAAATAATTGTATCTTTAGAGTGTAAAAAGCAACTCATAAAAGATATTGTCAAGACCATAATCACCACAGAAATCAGAAGAACTGAGAATAAAGAAAGTAATTCCTCACAATTTAGACATTTTTTATTTCATTAGACTGGATAAATGGATAGCATCC
The DNA here is from genome assembly GCA_020745705.1 of Hemiprocne comata. NCBI lineage: Eukaryota > Metazoa > Chordata > Aves > Apodiformes > Apodidae > Hemiprocne > Hemiprocne comata. The sequence continues at coordinate 91,964,826 of CM036586.1, read as the reverse complement.
TTAAATTAATTGCATGAAGATTTTTATATATAAACCCATCCTTCCTTAAGCCTAGATTTTTCCATGTATTTGCCACTTCAATTTCATGGAGACGAGCTGAAGAGAAATTTAACCAACACTACTAAGAGGGAAGCTGTAAGGTTGTGGAAAAAAAGCTTTCAGTAGCAGTCAGTGTCAGCAGTATGTCTGGCCAAAGAGAGCAGGAATGGGACAACTGTTCACCACCAACCATCTGCGACCAACTGTCCTCCCCAACAACTCTCCATCAGATATTTCTACACCACAGACTCTCATAGAATCATAGAATGCCAGGTTGGAAGGGACCTCAAGAATCATCTGGTCCAACCTTTCTATATATGAGATGGCTCAGCACCCTCTCCAGCTGAGACTTAAAACTGTCCAATGTGGTGGAATCTACCACTTCCCTTGGGAGACTATTCCAATGTTTGACTGTCCTTATGGTGAAAAATTTGTCTCTTGTGTCCAATCAGAATCTCCCCAGGAGCAACTTGTGTCCATTACCCCTTGTCTTTTCCATGTGACTCCTTGTAAATAGGGAGTCTCCATCTTCTTGGTAGCCACTCTTTAAGTACTGGAACATGGTTAATAAGGTCTCCACAAAGTCTTCATTTCTCAAGGCTGAACAAACCCAGTTTTCTCAGCCCCTCCTCATATGGCAGGTTCTCCAGTCCTCTGATCATCCTTATGGCCCTTCTCTGGACCCTTTCCAGCCTGTCCACATCCTTTTTGTAGAGTGGGGACCAAAACTGAACGCAATACTCCAGGTGTGGTCCGACACATGCCAAGTAGAGCGGGATGATGACTTCTTTATTGCTGCTGGTGATGCCCTTCTTGATGCAACCCAGCATCCTGTTGGCTTTCTTTGCTCCTGCAGCACACTGTTCACTCATGTTACACCTGCTATCCACCAAGACCCCCCAAGTCCCTTTCCACAGGGCTGCTCTCCAGCCAGGTGGATCCCAGTCTGAGCTATGCTCCTGGGTTGTGTGTTCCCAGGTGCAAGACCTTACACTTCTACCCATGGAACTTCATAAGGTTCCTTCTGGCCTACTCCTCCAGTCTGTCTAGATCATCCTGGAGGGTGGTTCTCCCTTCTGGAGTGTCAACCTCTCCACTCATCTTGGTGTCATCAGCAAACTTCATCAGAGTGCTCTTGATCCCAGCATCGAGGTCCCTTATGAAGATGTTAAACAGCATTGTGCCCAATTTCAATCGCTGAGGGACCCCATTTGTGACCAGTTGCCAGTCTGAGGATGAACTATTTACTATCACCCTCTGGGTACAGTCTGTCAGCCAGTTCCCCACCCACCACACAGACCATTTGTCAAGGCTGTAATGATTCAGTTTCTCCAGGAGGAGGCTGTGGGGGACCATATCAAAAGCCTTGGAAAAGTCCAGGTAGATGATGTCTACTGCTTGCCCTGCATCAACTGAGCGGGTTACCTTGTCGTTGAAGGCAATCTGCTTTGTCAGGCACGATTTGGCCCTGGTAAATCTATGTTGGCTTTTCCCAATCACATGCTTCAATTGACTTGTGACAGTCCCCAAGAGGATTTGCTCTATGATTTCTCAGGGACTGAAGTGAGGCTGATGGGTCTATAATTTCCTGGGTCCTCCTTTGGACCCTTCTTATAGATAGGGGTGACATTAGCCTTCCTCCAGTCCTCAGGGATGTCTCCCGATCTCCATGATGTCTCAAATATCACAGAGAGTGGCTTTACAATGACATCAGCCAGCTCTCTCAACACCCTTGGGTGGATGGCATCTGGGCCCACCAATTCATATGGGTCAAGCTTCTGTAATATTTGACACACCAACTCTTCTTTCACTGGTGCTGGGTCGGTGTCTGCATCAACCTGGACTTTTGTTCCTGTGGCCTAGGACCCAACAGCACTGGAAAAGACAGAGGTAAGAAGGTGTTGAGGACCTCTGCCTTTTCAGCATTGTTGGTGACTAGTTCACCTCTCCTGTTTAACAGTGGGCCAATATTATTCTTCTATTTCTGCATGTGGTTAATGTATCTGAAAAACATTTCCTTGAAGTTTTTGACATCTCTGGCCAATGTCAGCTCAAGCTGAGCTTTTGCTTTCCTAACTGCATCTTTGCATACCCTGGCAATGTCCTTGTAATTTTCAACTGGTAATGTTCCACTTTTCCACCTCTGCTACATTTCCCTTTTGCTTCTGAGCAGACCCAGAAGCTCACAGTTCAGCCAAGGGAGTCTCTTGCTCAGCCTACTTCCCTTGCCTTTAGAGGGGATGGACTGGTTTTTCTTACCTAGGAAAGTGTTCTAGAAAAACTCCCAGCACTCACTAGCCCCTTTACCCTCCATGGAAGCTTCCTATGGGATTCCTTCCAACTGAGCCCTGAGTGAGCTGAAGTTTGCTCTTCTAAAGTCTAAAACCTTTGTCCTGGAATTAACCTTCATTGTGCTCAGCAGGATCCCAAATTCCACAATCTTGTGGTCACTGCAGCCAAGTCTGTTGCTAACTGAGATATTACAGAGCAGGTTTTCTTGATTAGTGAGTAGTAAGTCCAGCTGTGCCCCATTCCTGGTTGGCACATCCAACATTTGGATGAGAAAGCAGTCTTCTACACATTCCAAGAACTTGATGGATGTCAGGTGAGCTGCAGTGTTTTTCCTCCAGCAAATGTATGGGTAGTTAAAGTCTCCCATAAGAACCAGGCTTTGTTGACCTGAAGCTTGCCTGAGTGACCCGAGTTTCACTTCGTTGGTCACTTCATCTTCGTTTGGTGGTCTGTAACAGATGCCTGTCTCCCTTGGAGATGACCCCTCTAATTTTGACCCAGAGGTATTCAGTAGGGCTAGCACAGTTACCATAGTTGACTTGTATACATGCAAGGGTTTCCTTAACATATAGTGTGACTCCTCCACCTCTTCTGCCCTACCTGTCTTTATGAAACATCCTATAGCAATCTATCATGGTCCTCCAGTTGTGTCAGTCGTCCCACCATGTTTCAGTAATTCCTGTGACATCACAACTATATGACTGGGCACAGAGCTCCAGTTCGTCCTGTTTATTTCCCAGACTGCGTGTGTTTGTATAGAATCATAGAATCATAGAATCATAGAATCATAGGGGTTGGAAGGGACCTCGAAAGATCATCTAGTCCAACCCCCCCTGCCAGAGCAGGGTCACCTAGAGTACATCACATAGGAACGCATCCAGGTGGGTTTTGAATGCCTCCAGTGAAGGAGACTGCACAACCTCTCTGGGCAGCCTGTTCCAGTGCTCTGTCACTCTAACAGTAAAAAAATTTTTTCGGATATTCACCTTGAACCTCCTATGCTCCAATTTACACCCATTACTCCTTGTCCTATCACTGGTCATCACTGAGAAGAGCCTAACTCCATCTCCCTGACACTCACCCCTTACATATTTGTAAACATTGATGAGGTCACCCCTCAGCCTCCTTTTTTCCAAGCTAAAGAGACCCAGCTCCCTCAGCCTTTCCTCATAAGGGAGATGTTCCACTCCCTTAATCATCTTTGTGGCTCTGCGCTGAACTCTTTCAAGCAGTTCCCTGTCCTTCTTGAACTGAGGGGCCCAGAACTGGACACAATACTCCAGATGCGGCCTCACCAATGCAGAATAGAGGGGGAGGAGAACCTCTCTTGACCTACTAACCACACCCTTTCTAATGCACCCCAGGATGCCATTGGCCTTCTTGGCCACAAGGGCACATTGCTGGCTCATGGTCATCCTCCTGTCTACCAGGACCCCCAGGTCTCTTTCACCTACACTACTCTCCAGCAGGTCAGCCCCCAACCTATACTGGGACATCGTGTTGTTCTTCCCCAAATGCAAAACTCTACACTTCCCCTTGTTGAATTTCATCATGTTTCTCCCCGCCCAACTCTCCAACCTGTCTAAGTCTCTCTGAATGGCAGCACAGCCTTCTGGTGTGTCAGCCACTCCTCCCAGCTTAGTGTCATCAGCAAACTTGCTGAGGGTACATTCTATACCCTCATCCAGGTCGTTGATGAAGATGCTGAACAACATCGGTCCCAGTACCGACCCCTGAGGGACTCCACTAGTCACAGACCTCCAACCAGATTTTGCCCCATTGACTACAACTCTCTGACTCCTTCCCATCAACCAGTTCCTGATCCACCTCACTACCTGATCACCAAACCCATACCTGATCAACTTATCTACAAGGATGCTGTGGGAGACGGTGTCAAATGCCTTACTGAAATCAAGATAAACCACATCTACTGCTCTACCATCATCTATCCACCTAGTAATTTCCTCATAGAAGGCTATGAGGTTAGTCAAACATGATTTACCCTTGATAAAACCATGCTGACTGCTCTTGATGACCCCCATGTTCAGGAGGTTGATCTTTTGATTCTCATTTAAGGAGACAGCTGAGTCACATTTTACACTACTCTGGCTGGCCTGGTTTATTCCCCAATCTGTTGTAGTGGTGATGGCAGAGTGATCATTGCCATTTTGGATCCCTCCCCCCAGGTCCTTCAGTTTAAAGCCCGCCTCACCATGTTGGCCGGCCTGTTGCCAAAGATTCCCCTTCCTCTCTTAGACAGGTGGATTCCATCTCTTCCCAGCAGGTTGTAGTCCTTCTAGATGGTCCCATTATCAGAAAAGCAAAATCCCTCGCAGGGACACCAGCCTTGTAGGCAGAAGTTGATCTGCATAAAGTGTCTGTTCTCTCCTTTAGGCCAACTCTGTAAGGATCAGCAGATGGTGTGTGGTGCTGTGCTGGTACTCACTGTGCCACTCCTCCCTCCCACCCAGTGCTGTGCTGCTTCTCCCCACTGTGTGGCACCACATCTCTCCTTCTCGTACATGACAAGTTCCACAAAGTAATTGTATAGTGGTGGGGGCTCCGCATGGCACTGTGGAGTGCCCGGAGCATCTGGCAAAGAGTGGTGTCTCATGAGCAGCATAGAAGGGGCTGCCAACAAGTTCATTCCTGCCCTGCCTGCAGTACGTTTTACATTAGGGGGAGAAGGAAGAGGCGTGCAGGCAGGAGGGTGAGCAGTGGGGGACGTGGGTGGGTAAGCCATACACCTGAGCACTTCCTGGTGTTAGAACCTGCCATTTTGTCATAGAAGTTCTGCTGTTTCGAAATGCGAAAACTAGAATTCTGGCCAGCATAAGACTGGCCAGATAACACACAGGAGAAACAGAAGGTGGGTGAGAAGAACTACAGGGGGGTTTTGCTGGGGAACTCGCGGAGCAGGTGGCTGCCCTGCTGCAGGGAGGATAGGCATAGTGCTGTGCACCATCTGTTGATCCATGTATAATTGTCCTGGTGGAGAGTCAGTGGTGTAGAAACATCCAGCAGAGAGCTGGCAGTGGATGGTTCGTGGCAGACAGTTTGTGGTGGACAGCTGGTGGTGGATGGTTGTCCTAGACCCCAAGAGGAATGCTCTGCCAATTAAGCACAGAAGGTTGGGGTCTGCTATACCTGGTGGTAAGGTGGGAAAGGGGAGAGGGTGGGATGTTTCCCTGAGGACAATGTCAATTGACATGTGCCAGGCACTTCCTGACCTTATGTAAGTATGCACTATTACCTTGGTTACAGGAAGCACACTTCTGAAAACAGCAATGGCATAAAAGAAGCTTTTATTCAAAAGATCAGGGGACCATGGTGTGTCAATAACCATAAAACAGGCTGTGACCTTAGTTGTTGAAGAAAATGAAAAACAGACATTGAAATGAACTTTCCTAAAGTCGTATTTCTCATATATACATACCTACAAACAAAGCACATAGTCACAACTTAGAATACTTTACTATAGGGCTGCAACACTGGAAGTGTTACCAGCAGGTTGAGGCAAGTAATTCTTCCCCTCTACTTCAGTCTCATGAGACCCCCCCCCAATAGTACTGTGTCCAGTTTTTAATGCTGTATTTCTGTGACTTTATTCTGCTGGCAAATTTAATTTCTGTAGGTTGCTTCTTGATATGTTTAATGTAAATTTTATAGCTGAGCTTTGCTATTTTCTTCAACTATGTTTCTCCTAGATTATGTGGTCTCTTTTTTGTTGTTATTTGTTTGGCTTTTTTGTGGCTTTTTGTTTATTGTTGTGTGTATCCTTTTTGTTTTGGTTTTATTCTTTGTTTTTTGTTTTCAGTTGGTTTTTTTTTCAGCTCAGTGCATTTTTGCTCTGTCTTAATCTTAATTGTTTTTTTTTTTTATTAAAAAAAGTTTTACTTCAAGCATACACTGAATTGTAAGAATTAAGTTACTTGCCTGAACCTGTGGTAGACTGCAGATAAATATTTTCCCTATAGGCAGAAAGAAAGCTTGGGGGGGAATTAAAGCATCAGGATGTACTGTCTGAAAGTACTGTGTGTGTATATACATATATATATATATATAAATATCTTACTGTGGGCAGATGTCACCATAAAGTAATTTTTTGTATATCTATTACTTTCATAGAATCATAGAATGGTTTGGGTTAGAAGGGACCTTGAAGGCCATCTAGTTCCAACGCCCCCTACATGGGCAGGGACACCTCCCACTAGACCAGGTTGCTCAAAGCCCCATCCAACCTGCTCTTGAACACTTCTGGTCAGCCGTTACAGTGTCTCACCACCTTCACACTAAAGAATTTCTTCCTAATATCCAATCTATATCTACCTTCTTTCAGCTTGAAAACCTTTTCCCTCATCCTATAAGTACATGCCCTTGTAAAAAGTCACTCCCCAGCTTTCTTATAGGCCCACTTCTGGTACTTTTATAAGGTCTCCTTGGAGCCTTCTCTTCTCCAGACTGAACAATCCCAACTTTCTTAGCCTGTCTTCACAGGACAAGTACTCCAGCCCTCTGATCATCTTTGTGGCCCTCCTCTGGATGTGCTCCAACAGTTTCATTTCCTTCCAGGCCCCAGGACTGGACACAGTACTGCAGGTAGGGGTCTCACTATTTCATTCTATGCTCAGCCATATCTCCTGACTTCCCATATGTCTCTTCCAGAGTGAAACACATTTGAATCCCTGGATAATGTGTTTTGCTATTTATTTTTGAGCACTTTCTCTAGAACAGCAATGTATTAATGGTCTGTACAGCCAAATCAGACTGTACTATATAATCCAAGATATATTGTCTCACAGAATCACAGAATTACAGAATCACAGAATCATCCTGGTTGGACAGGACCTTGAAGATCATCAGGTCCAACCATAACGTAAATCCACTCACCATAACCTAATCTACCCGTTCAGTGCTTAAATCATGTCCCTAAGCACTACATCTATATTTCTTTTAAACACATCCAGGGGTGGTGACTCCACCGCCTCCCTGGGCAGCCTGTTCCAGTGTCCAACCACTCATTCGGTAAAGAAATTCTTTCTAATATCCAGTCTAAACCTTCCCTGGAGCAACTTCTGGCCATTCTCTCTTGTCCTGTCATTATTCCCTGGAGAGAAGAGGCCAACTTCCACTTCCCTACAACCTCCTTTCAGGTAGTTGTAGACAGCAATGACATCACCCCTCAGCCTTCTCTTCTTCAAACTAAACAACCCCGGTTCCCTCAGCCTCTCCTCATAGGACTTATTCTCCAGACCTTTCACCATCTTTGTAGCTCTTCTCTGGACACGCTCCAGGAACTTGACATCCTTCTTGTAGTGAGGGCCCCAGAACTGAACACAGTACTCAAGGTGTGGCCTCACCAAGGCCAAGTACAGGGGCACAATCACCTCTCTACTCCTGCTGGCCACACTATTCCTGATGGCCAGGATGCCATTGGCCTTCTTGGCCACCTGGGCACACTGCCGGCTCATGTTAAGTCGGCTGTCAACCTGCACGCCCAGGTCCTTCTCCACCATGCAGTTTTACAACCGCTCATCCCCAAGCCTGTAACTTTGCATGGGGTTGTTGTGACCAAAGTGCAGGACCTGGCACTTGGCCTTGTTAAATCTCATGCAATTGGCCTTGGCCCATCAATCCAGTCTGTCCAGGTCCCTCTGCAGAGCCTTCCTACCCTCAAGCAAATCGACACTTCCACCCAGCTTAGTGTCATCTGCAAACTTACTTAGGAAGCACTCAATCCCCTCATCTAGACCATTAACAAAGATATTGAACAAGACTGGACCCAAAACTGAGCCCTGAGGGACACCACTGGTGACAGGCCGCCAACTGGATCCAACCCCATTCACTACAACTCTCTGGGCTCGGCCAGCCAGCCAGTTTTTTACCCAGCCGAGAGTGCACCTGTCTATGCCATGTGCCACCAGCTTCTCCAGGAGAATGCTGTGGGAGATTGTGTCAATGGCTTTACCAAAGTCTAGATAGATAACATCCACAGCTCTTCCGTCATCCACCAGGTGGGTCACCTGATCATAGAAGGAGATCAAGTTAGTCAAGCAGGACCTGCCTTTCCTGAACCCGTGCTAGCTGGCCCTGATGCCATGGCTGTCCTGCACTTGCCTTGTGAGTGCACTCAAGATGAGCCTCTCCATGATTTTCCCTGGTACTGAGGTCAGGCTGACAGGCCTGTAGTTCCCAGGATTCTCCTTTGGGCCCTTCTTGTAGATGGGCATCACATTGGCAAGCCTCCAGTCATCTGGGATCTCCCCTGTGATCCAAGACTGTTAAATGATAGAGAGAGGCTTGGTGATCTCCTCTGCCAGCTCCCTCAGTACCCTTGGGTGAATCCCATCTGACCCCATAGACTTTTGAGTGTCTAGGTGCTGCAGCAGGTCTCTGACTGCATCCTCCTGGATTATGGGGGGGCTTGTTCTGCTCTCCATCCTTATATTTCAGCTCAAGAGGCCAAATACCCAGAGGGCAGCTGATCTGACTGTTAAAGACAAAGGCGAAGAAGGCAATAAATATCTCAGCCTTTTCTTCATCCCTGGTTGCCATGTTCTCCCCCTCATTCAATGAGAGATGGAAATTCTCACTGGTTCTCTTTTTGCCTTTAATGTATTTGTAAAACCTTTTTTATTGTCCATTATGGCAGTGGCCAGATTGAGCTCCAGCTGGGTTTTTGCCCTTTTAATTTTCTCTCTGTACGTCCTCACAAGTTGCGTGTACTCATCTTGAGTTGACCGCCCTTCCTTCCAAAGGTAGTAGACTCTCTTTTTCTCCACGAGTCCCAGCAAAAGCTCCCTGTTCAGCCAGGCCAGTCGTCTTCACCAACAGTTCGTTTTATGACTCACAGGAACAGCTGCTCCTGTGCTTTTAAGACTTCCTTCTTGAAGAACATCCATCCTTCCTGGACCCCTTTGCCCCTCAGGACAGACTCCCAAGAAACTCTCTTTACCAGTGTTCTAAACAGGCTGAAGTCTGCCCTCTGGAAGTCCATAGTGGAGGTTTCAGTGACCCCTCTCCTTATTTCACTAAGTATCGAGAATTTAAGCATTTAATGGTCGCTAAGCCCAAGATGGCCTCCGACCTCCAGATCTCCCACCACTCCTTCCCTGTTAGTGAACAGCAGGTCCAGTAAGGCACCTCCCCTGGTAGGCTCACTTACCAGCTGTGTTAGGAATTTATCTTCTATACAGTCGAGGAACCTCCTCCTAGCCTGCCTGCTTGCATCTGAGTTACTGTTCCAGCAGATGTCTGGTAGGTTGAAGTCCCCCACCAGAACTAGGGCTGGCTCATCAGTCTTTTTTAATGATTTTTTTTTTTGTCTTCAAAAAGCTTGTTTTCTTGTCTGTTTTCTTCCCTGCATGTTATCTACTCTCATGGAAATACTAAGGTATTCTGAAGCAACAAATTAAATCCAAAATTTCTGCATAATATTACAAATAAGAACCCTTCTATATACTTCTCAATAAAGGCCACAAATTAGGACTTCATGCAGCAGTCCTTTAATTCAGAAATAGCTGGTGCTTCTGATAACAATGTTTTCTCTAGTTTATGTCAGAGTTTATTATTTCCTCTCTGGCAAATGATGCATTTCTTAAGGGAGCTTTAAATCCTTCATTTATTAATCGAGAAGGGGAGAGAGGGAGCTAAAAAGGCTCTTCGGCTTCCTTTTCTGCTCAGTTGATCACTAGGGCTTTGCTACTACCCAGAACTTTTTAATATTTCTACCATTAAAGTTCAGTACATACAAACTAAAATCAATGCAAAGAGGATCATATCTCTATGACATTTAATTTGATATTCTAGTGAGGTTTTCTGATTTAATTTATTTGGTTCAAATATAATTTTGTTATCAAAGCAGATATTTATTATGTTTTGGGTTTTAAAATTTCTTATTTTAGTGATTTGGGGAGTTAAACAAAAATTTAACATTTCATCATAGACAATTAAGAGGAACAGTGATGTTCACTATTAAAAATAAAACTACTAGTTAGCATGAGTTATTTTTATTTTCAAGAATAAATTAAAATCTTGTTTAATTTAATCCTATAAAACCTTTTAAAATTATTTTTTTTTAAATTGCAATCTGGTGCATTTTTAATTGCATCAGTTGAGCCAAATTGAATACATCAGCTTTTAATACCAATTAGAACTCTGCATAAAAGATACTGTTAGTGAAAAAATTCTGCCCCAAGATATTAAATGAGGTCAGAGGGAAAAAAATTTTGATGCTAGTAAGCTGAAAAACAAAATCAAGAAGCTAGAGTAACTAGTGCAGAATGATAAACAAGATCTAATTAGAAAACCAGAAATTAAATACAATATCAAGCACAGAATACAAACTGTGAAGAATTGTGCTGGTTGGGAATTGAAAAAAAATTAGTTGACATTTTGTACAGGGGAGGTTTCAAGTGCAAGAGAAACAGTTACATGCTAGAGATCCAAAATAATTAAAGTAATAGAAATTAAATAGAACTTCTTGGGTCAAATATTAGGTAAGGTAAGATGTTAAAAGATGCCTTCTGCAAGTAGGGTTGGAAATCGGTTATATTCCCAAATGAATGGATTTAAAAATTTATAGCTGTTTACCAAGAGGAATAAAAATGAATACGTCATTAAGGGGATTTTAAATTATAAAATGTATTTTAGATAACAAATATTATTGATAAGGGGAGGCTTAATATTTTTTTCTCTACACAATAACTAACAGATGTCTCCATCAGCTAGTCACAGAATTATTAAGAGCTGATATACTTTCAGTTTGTTTATTTTCATTTTGATTAATTGAAACTGAAGGAGGAGAGATTTAGGTTAGAGATAAGAAGGAACTTCTTTAGTATGAAGGTAGTGAGACACTGGAACAGGTTGCCCAGAGAAGTTGTGGAGGCTCCATCCCTGGGGGTGTTCAAGCCCAGGTTGGATGGGGCTCTGAGCAGCCTGGTTTAATGGGCAATATCCCTGCTCATGCAAGGGAGTTGGAACTTGATGATCTTTAAGGTCCTTTCTGACTGTCACCATGCTATGATTCTATGATTCTATAAGATTATAGAAAAAAAATCGAATTATAAAAAGTTTATTTAATTTAAACTAAATGAAACAAACAAAAATCCTTTTTCCAGAAAAGGTTATGTGCATTAAAATGAAACATTCAAGGAGCTGAATAATGATGAATCTTAGATTTCTTTAAATCACAAAGTTACAAATTATCTGGACTTTGAAATCCCTCCTAAAAAAATATGAGACAAAAAATCCTGATGCTTTCATAGATGGTTTTGAGAACAGATGAAATAATAGTTTGAATCTCAGAAATAATTAAGTAGAGAGTCCATATGCAATGGAAACAGACATAGATCATAAAGGAAGCTATTTTAGAGTTCAAGATACAGGCTTAAGTAAAAGTTTCCAAAGGCCATACATATCCAGACCCGTGAAAAGACATTAAACCAAAGAGATTCCTTTGTTATGTAGATAGAGGAAGAGTAAGCAAAATGAAACAAGAAAATAGAATAGAATGAAATTTAAAAGACTCTAAATACCATCCCAACCCTAAATTAGTTTTATCTCTGTTTTCAAAGGAGGCCAATAACATTGAGTGTTGGAACAGAGGAAGAAGGACTAAAGGGAATGAGTGTCTATTGTCCCATTTAAGTTAGAGGAAAATATTTTCAATTTGGGGATTCTTCTTGCTATAAATCTGAAATAACTGTTATATGAAAGCATATTTCTATTACCCAACCCCCTTGTTGTTTTTTTTTTTTTAATGTATATAAAATATATATATATACAGAGAAAGAATTAGTGAAAGAGAAACTTTACTCTGGCAGTCAGATTCTCAAAAAATAGCTTTGGAAGGAAAGGTTCTATTTTAAACTGAGGGTGAAACTGAAATGATGGAGGATAGAGAGCTGAGTAACAGAAAATCTGAGCTACAGTCTAAGTTTCCAACAGGATGAAGAAAGGAAAAAAGCTTAATAGTACCCAAGAACCTATGGGAGAGACAGTTTTTCTCTCTTTCTCTGAAAAGAGAGAAATAAAAATGCAACTTTTAAGCATTAATGCAATCTCAAAGACTGCAGTTCTCATAGGTTGATTAACAGTTATATATTATGCTAATGTCAATAGACAAACAAGTTCTGTGGAACTAGCCATACTTTAATGTACAGTATGTATCTCAAGCAAACTGTTTTTCTCTGAAATGAAACAAAATTCCCAATACTGGTAGTTCTGATTTCTATCACTTCCTTTAATAATAATTCAACCACAATAGTATTGAATAACTTGGGTTTTTACATTTCTAAAAATCAAATATGATTTAAAAAACCATAAAACCACATACAATATTATGTTTTGTACATTAAAATTTATAAATCTAAGCATGATGCCACTACTGTGCTAAGGATCAAGGACTGTAGCCTATGCCATACGATAAACATTACAGCATTATTTAACTTTGAAACCAGGGTGTTAATTCTCACATCCTTATATAGTCAAGGTATGCATATTCCTAAGATGGGTAAATTGCAAAATGCAATTTTGTGAACATTTGTCTCTGTGAATTAATTCACTTATTATCTCTCATGTCCATACATGATAGCTTCCCCTAAATAACTAGAGGGCTGTTTTACTGCAGTATCTCTACACACAACCTTGAACTTCGAAAAAAATTGATTTTCAACGTCTTTGGTCCTTTTTGAGCTTAAATTGTACTACTATCAAAAAAAATTGCTTGAAGAAATGAACAATGGAATGAAAAAAAAATAATCAAAGTGATGTTGAGCAAAAATGTATTGACAGAAAAGTTATTTTCATGTGAATACTAACATATTTCCGTTTCTTCGTTCTCTTCACCATCCCGTTACTCACCTCAATGAATGTCCATGGCAAATTTATCTTAGCAAGCACTATTGCTGAAGATTTGTTTAGTGGATGACAAAGTAAGGTCTCTAGCGTTGTGTAACTATGTCACATAACACACTGCCAAATTTTTCTAAAATTTTTAAATTATAACTTACAGTGTTCAAATCCCTTTACTTCCATGGTACATATTCTGATACAATAATAGCAACAGATAATGTGAAGACTTACTGTTATCATGAAGATTACTATGAGCCCAGAAACTTAACGGCAAGTCAGTTCACAAGAAGTTTAATAGGCTATATCTTTATGGAAATACTTTTCAGTCTGGCAGCAAACAAATAGTAGGTACGATGGGGCCCATAAAACTATCAACGTAGAAAACAAACATTATAGTTTTTATTTATTTTACATAATTTTCCATATAGCCTCACATAAACCTCTCCTTCTGATGTTAATCCTGTGTCTTCAAAATGCAGAATGAGACAGAGCATTTGCCTGAAACAAAGGCAATTTCAAGAATAATGATAAGTTACTTTTCATAAAAAGTACTACTCTTACAATGCATACTATGCTTACTATACTGTGTTCAAAGCAAGGTAACATAGATTATATGCTGCCTAGTGAACTTGCAATCTATAGATGACAGTGGCTGCTTTGGTTATATTCTAGTTAGATGTCCTGCAACAGACTCCGCCACAGGGCCCTTATGCTTCTCATCTTGACCCAAAAAGACTTCAGCCAGTCTATCACTCACACCACAAAGAAGATCTGAATGTCTCTCAATGCAAAAAGAAATTCCACCTCTTTCCTCTTCTTCTGCTCCTGCCTTTCTGAAAAAGCTGGTATCCTTCTGTGTATGAAGCTCTGTTGGCTACTGGCATTGTGTGCAAGCCTTTTGTTATAGGTTTTATTATCACATTCATGTTTTCTGAGTTTTAGTCCCATCACACTGACCCAAAGACTTACCACCTGTTCCCTGACTTACCTGCAAGCTGTTATCACCATCCCTGAAACACCTAGTTTAAAACTTTCCTCACAAGGCTGTCAAATTTCTGGGAAGGGTGCTCTTGCCCTTCTTTGTTAACCAAGCCATTTATCTTGTTAACAGTTCTTTGTCCTCATAGACAGGAGCATAGTAAAATAGTCCAAGCCTATAGCACCAGCTACAGCCAGTTGATAACTTTTAGGATGCATCCACTTCCAATCAAGTCTTGCCTGTACACTTGTAGAATCAAGAGCTCCTGGGATCTCCTACTCATCACTTTTGCCACCAGGACTGTGTAGTCACTTTTGATTTCTTTGAAGTCTCCCTTGACAGTGTTACTCTTCATGTGGATGAACAGCAAGGGTTGGCTTCAAAAGCCAGATGAGTTTCAGTAGCAACATCCTGAATTTCCCCCCTGCAAGCAACAAATCTCCCAGGGCAGTCTGCCTAGGTGAACAATTGGTGCTTGCACCTCTTGCAGAAGGGAATCTCCAACCATCATCACCCACTACTTCCTTTTAGTGCTAATGCCAGTCCACACTAAGCTGGCCTACCTTAATTGGGCTTGTTCTCCTTCCTTGGCCATTAGGTCATTGCACTGATGCTGTTTAGTGGGGAATTTCTTTTCCTGTTGCCATAAGCTTCCAGTTCCCCTCATTTTTTCACTCTTGGTCTGCCATTAAGTGTAGCCTTTAGCTGCTCCTTCTTCCTTGTATCATGTGACCCAAAGCTTTTGCCTCTGCAAAGTGCCTGTGAAAAAACTGTCTCCTCTTCAGTGTCCTGTAGTCTTCTCACTTCCTCCTGTACATCCCGCTATCACCCCAGAGAAGTGGGGCACTATGCAGCCCTCCAGCCCCAGTTCTTGGTGGCAGCACCCACCCTTTGCAGCTCTTTCTGAGTCAAGGACTCCAACTGGAGTAGGGGAGATTTAGGTTAGACATGAGGAAGAAATTCTTTAGTGTGAGCATGGTGAGACACTGGAACAGGTTGCCCAAGGAAGTTGTGGGAGCCCCATGCCTGGAAGTGTTCAAGGGCAGGTTAGATGGGGCTCTGAGCAACCTGATCTACTGGGAGGTGTCCCTGCCCAAGCAGGGGTGTTGGATCTAGATGATCTTTAATGTCCCTTCCAACCCAAACCATTTTATGATTCTATGAGTGGACTAGACAGACAGAAAAATTGACCGAGATATTCCATTCCACACATAATTCAGGGATCACAGAAGTCAAGCCCCCTTCCTTATTCTCTTCCCTTTTTCCATTCATGGCCAGCATTCGGGGAGGACTCTGTCTACCCATCACCACTGATCCCTAGGCCCATGCATTCCTGACCTTCATAACTCTACCCTCAGCTCCTATCTGATCTGCTGCTATCTCTGGAATGGTCTGGGACATTTTGGGACTGCTCACAGCTCAGGAGATGCCGCAGGAGTTGCTGGGGGTGGGGGGAGGCAATAGGGTTTTGCACATTCCTGAACACATCTGTATATAATTGTACATATTTTCTTTTATCATTAGTATTTAATTAAAGCTGTCTAGTTTAGTTTTCAATCTGGAAAGTCTCTCTCTTTATTCTCTCTCTCCTTCCCTACTGAGTGGGAGGGGGAGGGGATTGAGAGCATTATTGTCACTGGTTAAATCACCGATCCTGAGTCAAACCATGACAAGACCCCTGACATTTGATCTTACACCTAGTTTTGGGTGATTGAACATTTAAACTGCCATTCACAGTTCATTATGCATTTTTAAAAATCCCATATTCTGATTTGGGAAACTCCCAATCTCCCAAACTAGGAAAAGGGCTCCAGTAATTTTAAATCACTATATACTATGTGAGCCCAGAATTCTGCTCACTTTCAAACTCAAATACTTGAAAAAATTCCTGAAGTACCCCAATCATTTTGCACACTTCCAAATGATGTGCATCCTGAGCTCCAGTCTTTCTGAAGTAAAGTACATTTTCTATGTTGAAGAATATGTCCTGATTTTTCCAAGCACAGAAATTGGAGGCAGAGGAGCAAGACAGAATTATGAAATCTCGACTGATTGTAGGACAATCAGAAGT
This sequence comes from Hemiprocne comata, assembly GCA_020745705.1. Lineage (NCBI taxonomy): Eukaryota > Metazoa > Chordata > Aves > Apodiformes > Apodidae > Hemiprocne > Hemiprocne comata. The sequence goes on along the minus strand of CM036586.1, from coordinate 91,948,588 downwards.
AAAAAATATAAGCCAGTGAAGATTGCATTTGTATCAGGAAGGAAGATGGTTCTCAGTTAGCATGGCTCTTTTCAAATAATCAATATTTTTGGAATACCATAAATCACAACATGAAAAATAAATGCTTATGACATCATAAGAATTCTGAAATAACCTTCAAGTTTCTATTATTAAACTATTAAGTATCTGTTCTTTTATCCCCAGACATTTAAAAACTCATGATTTACTGTAGATGTTTGTGTTGCTCTAGTTAAAAGCTTCTTCAGAAGTGTTATTGACTAGTACTTTGGGCCTTTCTGTATTCTCTGCCCTTAATGATGTGGTGTGTTGACCCTGACCAGCTGCTAGATGCCCATCCAGTGGCTCAACAGAGTAGATGAAAAATATTATATGAAAAACACTTGAGGGTCAAGGTGAAGACAGGGAAATCACTTACCAGTTACCATCATGTGCAAAACAGATTCAAGCTGGGAAAATTTAATTTAATATATTGCCAAATGAAATAGATTTAGGTAGTGAAAAACAGAGTCTGTTAGAGCAGCTTCTCCCCCCTTTTTTCTCTGACCTTGGTGTTTCCAGGGTTGTCTCTTACATATTTATTTTTATTTACTTACTTCTCACAAACATGCTGTGTTTTACTCTTTCTCAAACGTGTTTTCCCAAAGGCACCATCTGCATGGCAGAGGAGCTCAACTATGCCCTGCAATGGGTCTGATGGAGCCAGCTGGAACTGTGTGCGTCCAGCACAACTCAGCCCCAGCCTCACCTCACAGAGACCACCCAGCAGCCCTGCCACTGTCAGCACCTGCCACCTGCACCCAATGCAGATGAAGCCACAGAGTCTTAATATATATGATTGTGAGTACCACACGTGATGCTGGGCTACAGTGAGGGTATCCCATTGAAGAACAGTACTGTGCACTAAACACACTTTTCAGTTTCTTGAATCACACTTCTGGTCTTCCTAGGAATGGAAAAGGCCAGGAAAGCTGATAAAATCTGAATTCTAATCCAGACAGAATGAAATAAGATCTGGGGTCACTGTGACAGTTAATGTACAAATATACCCAAAGATACAATGCCTATCAAAAGATGTTTATAGTCTTCTAAGAATAAATTACTATTTTAAAGATTTTTCTAGTATCTTGGACATTTATTATGAATCACTGTTAATATTTAGCTTTAAAATAGATAATACTTTTAAATTAATAATTCAAATTATTAAGGTCAAATAAAAACCCTGAAGTCACTGTATTTAACTTATAAACAAAGTTCTTCATTTCATGATTCCTTTGGGAAATATTTCTTCTAACCACTACATGAGAAATATTTTCTTGCAATGTATTATGGATCACTTTGTGCATGGGGTGCTACCCTATTCTAATTTTTTACATTTAAATAGTTCAGTTATGTTTGGATTATATTAATAATTGTGCAGATTTACTACATCTCCAGAAAAATATTTTTCTTCTGATAATATTGCTTCTAGTTTGTGCTGATTATGTCAGGCTTTGGAGAGAACTTTATGAAACCTTAAATCTTACATTGCATTTTCAGATTGTCTTTACTCCAATAGCTGTAGAATTTTTTCTGATAAACATGTCACTGTCATGGGAAAACCAGGTTTGACTTGCAAAATTTTTAATTAATGTAACTGATTCCCAGTTAGCACAAACTTCTGACCACTGATTCAAATATTGAGAAAAAGAACAGTTAAAAAAAAAATTATGCAAATACATAATTTTGCAGTGGGTCGCATACAGCCATGGGTTGTACCTGGCCTTTTGTGGCTTGCCCTCAGCTGCAGATGCTCAGAGGTATCGTTTTAGCATGAAAATACCACCTAACTTCCATTCATCCCATGCTTTTTTTGCAGTGCAGTCCCCCAAATTCAGAACATTTCTGAATAGACTTTGGGTAAAAGACTGCTAAACAGATTTGCATAATATGAAGCCACAGGTTCTACATATGAATAGGTCAAGCTATTTCCTTTATTTTTAGCACAACAGGAAAGTATTTGAAAAAAAAAAAAAAAAGAAAAAGAAAAAAAAAGGGTCATAAACATTCATTTATAAGGCATGTTTTAATTACATTGTTCAGTTATCAAAATAGCTAACAATAACCCCCAGGGAATGGTTCTATTGGTGTATTTTAACTCTCTGATCTAAGAACCATAAACTGGGCTGAAAATTTGTACTAGGATTTGTGCTCTTTTTGGAAAGTAACAGCCTTTCCATTGCTATGCAGGGCTCAACAGAAGTTCTGAGCCAGACAAGCAGAAAAGGTCTCTTTCATGTCTCCTCCATATGTAATCTGCCATTACCATGAAAAAAGTACTTTTCTCAGAGTTCTAGTCCTGTTTTGTGAACTCCTGTGAGAGATGAAATAATTAATACTGTTCTTCACCTCATCCTTTTTTACTTGGTAGGCAAAAAGTGAAGAGGAAATAAGGAGGATGAGAAGCAAGAGTTCTGTTTGAAGCACTTGTATAACTAAATAACAGAAGAAGAGGGTTTATGGATTCCCTCTTATGTGAGGCCATTTAACACTCCTCACAATCTGGCCTTTTAAATTATTTTAAAGAGAGGAAACTGGAGCTCTATTCCTTGTTATTGCCATTGATAAGGACTGAACTGAAAAATATAAGTAGCTCCTAAAGAAGGTGTCAATTTTAACATGCACTTAAAAATCAGTTTTCTGCTATTTCTCATAGGTATTAGTATTTAGAAAGTTAGCATATATCATATACATCAGCTGAACAGGCAGACTTCATCTGAATTCATGCTTATGTGCTGGAGAAACAAAAGTGTATGCATGCACACATTGGTGGATGTCAGGTGTAATTTGTATAATATAATGTTAGAATGAGGGCAATTAAGTTCTGGTACAGGGAATTTTGTAAGCATATTATGTTAAACTGACATCGTTAATTAAGCACTATTTTCCCTGCTTTTAAAGATAATTTGATTTTTGTTGGAATAGGATGAAAAGTCCAAATATGAGAGTAAGACAACTAGGGTTTTTTGTAGCTGAAACCATAGATATGATAAAACAAAACACTATTGACATGCCTTTCTGCAGGGTTTGTCAGCCTGGGCCAAAAATAGGTCAGGGCAGTTCTAAAACTGCAAGCACTATTATAAGAATTAAAGATATCTGTCCAACACAAAGTATAGGCAAACTTTATCTCTATCTGCTTATCATGTAGATGGCCACCAAATAAAGGCTGATATAATTGTATGATGAATGTGCTGTTCAGCAGTGGAAAGGAATACAGGAGTACTTGAAAGTCACTTCTCAGATAGAAAATTATCTACTAAAAATGGTTTCAGACATCGCTACTTTTACACAGATTTACATCACTGTAAATGAAACAAGCAAAGAGAAGCTCAGTGCTATGAATGTGATGTCTAGAAGCTAAATTAAGGAAACAAAGAAAAGGTTTATGCTTCTGTTTTTGTCTACTTCAATTTAAAAACAGTAATTCTAATGAATCTGCAAGTTTTATTAAAATACCTGATATTACCTGCTCTTTCAGAGCATTTTTTAAATGACATAATAATGAAGCTATTTTTAACTCATTCCTCACTGTTACTTGTATAACCTTTATCCTCTTCTGAGCATCTTTCTGTCCTTAAATACTTACAGTTTTCAGTTTGATTCAGTATTAGTAGTAGTTCTCACAGTCTAATTGTCCTTTTACACATAAATAGTTTATTCTGTCTTCTATGCTAATGTACTTTAAAAGATGCCATTACTGTCACCTGATGACATTTTTCTGCATAACAGCTTAGTAGAGACTTTTTTTTCTAAATTAGGATATAAAGCAATAGAGCATTTTATAGGTTTAGGAAATGGTAATTCAATGATAATTCCTACATCTGTCTTATTCTGAAAAAAAAAAAAAAAAAAAAAAAATCCTCTTTCAAATTACCAAAAGACTAAAGAAAAAAATCTCTTTGTTTAGTTTATCAATGAGAAGGTTAAAAGTTGAATTTTCAGGGTATACAAATACAAACTCTTTAATACCAAATAATCTGACAGACAAATGTTATGTAAGATCTAGTAGCTGGACACTGAAAGTATACAGAGGAAGGTAAGACATGGAGTAACATCTATGTGTGCTTCCTTTACTGAATTATTTAAATCAAATGTGGAGTTTTATCTCAGAGGCACGTTGTGGCTTACAGGAAGTTACAAACTTGACACGAGCACCACTGGATGAATTTCTGTGGTTTGTTTTATTCAGCACATCAGGAAAGTTCATCATAATAGTCTGCTCTGACCTTGAAGGATCAATCTTGTTATCAAAAGGTGATTACAGTAAACGGGTTTTGACTTTAGGAGATTAAAAAAAACCAACGGTGTAGAGATGCTGTCGTGCAAAAATAAACCTTCTGTGGAAAAACAAATGAACACTACATAACAAACTAAAACGAAAACATAGAACTGCATAGTTTTACTTTGTATATGTCTTAGACAACTGTGTCAGATAATAGGTTTCTCCTGTATTCTGACGATGCTTGTCTGTCCTGCTATTCTTAACAAATGTTTTCTGTTTTCAGAAATCTTTCATATGTTTTTCATATGTATTTAGAAGTAATCTTTTCATCTAAACTGTCATTACTGAAAATATAAATCAGAAAAAAAAAATTATCATCCTGGAAGGACTCTGTCCATTCATCTGACTTTGATCCAGACCCGTGCATTCCTGAATCCATGTGCTCCTGCATCCACCTCCCATCTGCTGCTGACTCCAGAAGCCCAGACTGGGACTTTTCCAAGGCTGTCCTGCAGCCTTAGTGGTGATGTGAGCATTATTGAGTGGGAGAGAAATAGTGGCTTTGTATATATTTATATATTTTTAATTCTTTTCTTTTTCATCATTATTGTTTCATTAAAGCTGTGTAGCTTAGTTTCCAATCCAGAGGTGTCTTTCATATATTCTCTTTACTTTGCTTTTCTGGAAAGGAAGAGGGGTTAATATAGAGTATCTGTCATTTCTTAAATTGCCAGCTCAGTGTCAAACCATGACACCAGGTTGCACAAAGCCCCATCCAGCCTGATCTTGAACACTTCCATTGTTGGGATAGTCACAGCTTCTCTGTGCAACTTATTCCACTGCTTCACCACTGTCATCTTAAAAAAATGTCTAGCTTGTGTCCAATCTAAACCTATGGTTTTTCAGTTTAAACTGTTGCCTCTCGTTTTGCCATTACAGGCCCTGGTAAAAAAGCCCTGTCTTTCTTAGAAGTTTTTTATATACTGAAAGGTGGCAATTACGTCTCCCCAGAGCCTTCTCCAGGCTTAAAAACCCCAACTCTCTCAGACTTTCTTCAGCAGAGAGGTGCTCCAGCCTTCTTATCACTTCAGTGGCCCTTCACTGGACCCACTCCAACAGGCCCATGTCTTTCTGTTGCTGAGAACCATAGAGCTAGATAAAGTACTCCATGTGGGGTCTCATGAGAGCTGAGTACAGGAGCAGAATCACTTGGCTTTATGGGCTGCAAGCACACATTGTTTTATGTCCAATTTCTCATCTACTGCTATCCTCCAGTCCTTCTCTGCAGGGCTGAGCTCCATGCTTTTGTCCACCAGCCTGTACTGAGGATACCAGGGGTTGCCCAGACCCATGTTCACATGGTCCCACTCCTCAGAATTGTCAAGGTCCTTCTCGATGGCATCCCTTCCCTGTGAAAAATCAACTGCACCACTCATACTGTGTTATCTGCAAACTGGTTGAGGGTGCACTCCATTCCATTGTATATGAATTTAATGAATATATTAAATAGTATCTATGTGTCTAAATACTTGGATAGCGCAAAGAAGACAGGAACAGGCTTGTTTCAGTGGTTTGCAGTGGCAGGACAAGGGGCAATAGGCACAAACTGAAACACAGAGGTGAACATCAGGAAACACTTTTCACTGTGAGAGTGACAGATCACTGGAACAGCTTATCCTGAGAGGTTATAGAGTCTCCAACCCTGGGAATATTCAGAAGTCTTGTGGACATGACCTTGTGCAAACAGATCTAGCTGACTCCAGGGGGATTGGACCAGATGACCTCCAGAACTCTCTTCCAAAACCATTCTGTAATTCTTTGGTTTTAGATAGCATCATATTAAAATCTCACACAATTAATGTCTAAAAGATTATTAATGAGCTTGCAAGTTCAAGGAATTAAAAATTAGAAGATTCCAAAATGAAGATGTTCTAGATAATGACAATTCATCTCATAAATGTATTATATAGGGCCATCTTAATTATACCATGCACAGAATGGATTAGGATTTTAGTGGTTTACTTTCCTTATTGTTTAAAGTATGGCCCAGTATTTATGGGTACATTACTCAGAATAAATGTCTTCTTAGTTTGGGGGCTTTTTTGTTTGTTTCTTTGTTTTGTTTGCTTGTGGGTTTGGTTTTTTGGGTTTTTTTTGGTTTGTTTTTTTTTGTTGTGGGTTTGGTTTTTTTAATGTTATTTTTATAATCATGTATTGTGATAGTAAATCTATATTCAACCAATTTTAAAATTATGAACTAAGTCACTGGGAGATCAAAAGTATCCAAAGATTATGAAATGCTCAGTTTAAGTGAAGTCTTAAAAGCCTAACATGGGAGTTTCTGGGAAGATGGAGTAATACCTTTTCTTTTATAGATCTATCACTGCATCAACTGCAACCAAACACAATGGGTGTTACCTGGATTATTTAGAATGTATTCTAATAATTTCAGGAAAGGCACCTGTGCTTGGTTAAAATATTTTTGTGTAGAATTTATTTTTCTCATGTGGATAGAAAGTATTGCAAGAAAAGTAACTATGAAAAAAGAGCAAAAACCAAAAAGAACAACGAAAGAGCAATGCAAAAGAGCCTGCCACTGAAAATTTCAACCTTACTTCTTGAGATTTCATAAATTGTAAACCAATTAAAAAAAAACAAACCCACCCCCCAACACCATTCTTGAACTCTCTGGAATGTCAGACTGCCCTGTGGACCACAGAACCTTCCAAAAGTATGAACTGTGCAAGTGCAAATCTTAACTTTGTGTTGCCTCCCCAAGGGTTGTCCCCTGGGGGACAGAACTTATAAAAAGAACTGAAAGTTTATCACACCCTTGTCGACCCACCACCTACAGACCAGGACCCAAGGCTAGAGGCTTGCAGAGCAGGACAACATGCAGAAAAGACCTTGCTGGAAAAAAAGATGGTGATATATCTGTCCTATCTTCTCATCTGTCTTTCTATCTTTCCTTTCTTTCTTCTTTTCCTTTTCTCCTATGGGCTAAAGTGTTACAAACACCTAGCTCTTTCCCTAGTTTGTTCCATTTCACCAATTAGAGGAGATGCTGTCGTGAGTTAATGTCTTTGTGATTGCCCACCATTAGTGCTTAAGTAGCAGGCACTCAACCGAGCATTTGTTATGTGGTTCCTCTAGGCCATTTTTGGCGGCTTTTTCTCACTGCACACTGCCAAAGTGGAACTCCTGCACTTTTGGGATATAAAAATCTTCACCTCCCTTGAAATCCACCGAGTGGCATGAGACTATCACTTCCTTTATCAGTGAAGGTCCAATTTATTTCTAAAAAATTATGAATCAGTGCATGAAATTCTCTTTCCTTTTCAACTAAATTAAAAAAAAAAAATATAGTTTTTTCAAATGGCTTCTATGACTTGGGCCAAAGGAAAGAAAACAATTACTGTTATGATCTTTCATCAACTGCAGATAGATGTACTCCATTCAAATAAATTTGTTTGCTTACAGGAGTCTGGGAAAAAATCTGGAATATTCTTTTCTCCATATTTTGTTAACTAGATAAATATTTGGAAATGTAATTTCCATTTTTGTGATTTTGAACATAGTATTTAAAGTTAAATATATTATTGCCTACTTTTAATTATTTGCAAACATACTCATAATTGGATGTTTTGAACTATGTTGTGCTTTCTGCAAGGCTGATCTGCAGCCGCTCATCTCCTCATTTATGCTTGTGCCTGACATTACTCTGTCCTAGGTACCAAATCTGATGTTTGGACTTGTTAAATTTTGTCCCATCACCAATGTCCCATGTCCAATGCTCCAATCTATCTAGATCTTTCTGCAAGGCCTCTTGTCCCTCAAACGAGTCAACAGCACCTCCCAGTTTGGTATCATCAGGAAATGTTGTAATGGTGCATTCAACTCCTGCATCCAGATCATTGATAAATATCATGAACTGAACTGACCCTTTAATTGAGGCCAATTTGATCATTATGTCTGCATAACTACCTCTTTTATAAGACTGGTCATAATTAATTAGGTTTAAGTATCACCTGGCTCATTTTTTGTGATAACCAAAGGTGATTGTATATGAAAAAAAATACAAGAGTTTAAAAACAGGGCAAGTATGTAATATTAATAGATGAAATTTGTTAGATCCCATGTTAATTTTTATTTTTATATAGCTGTCCAAGTTATTGTAGTGTTTCTCTCTTGGTTTTTGACTTGAGGTTTGAAGGTATTTTTTTCTTCTCCTTAGCTTCTGTCTTTTTTGGTGCTGTCAAATGGACTTTCTCCATTTCTCATAGCATCTAAATGAGACATAAGTTTTAGCAGAATGCTATTTAGTTTATTATCTACTGCATATTACAGATAAGATTTTATTTCAGTGATCCTAGTTTATGATTTCCCTTTTTTTTGTAAGATCATTGTACAATTAATCAGATTCAGGTAACCACAAGATTATTGCTACCTATATAGTTATTTTTCAGCCTGTATTTCTACATATTGATTTCTACAGTTCTATATTTCTACATTTTTATTGCGTTTAAGAACCGATATTCCCTTTAAAAGCATTATAAACTTATTAGCCACTATACTATCTAAGCCTATAATACTAAACAATTAACAAAAGCAAGTCTAACATGAGGAGATTACCCAGTGGTATTTAATATTAATGTTCTACAAATACTATAAAACAAACAAAAAAATCTTTTAAAAATTAACCTTATGGCATGCATGGTTATAACTCCCTCTTTTGTGGAGGGCTCTGAAAACACTGAGTACAACAACATTCTTCAAAACCTGTAATTTGTCCTTACCTGTTAAGTGGTCAACCTTCTTGTTTCTTACTTTTCTGCTTACTAAAAATTCTACTTAGTCAACCACAGTAAGCGTAAATCAGCTATAAATAGCATATTTATCATTGCTACATTGTCCTAACCTTGAATACAGTTCATCTTGTCTTTTGAGTATATTACTTTGCTTTATAACATAGATTTTGTGTTTCTAAACTGTGCCTTACAAAGCAATATTGTTTCTTAGTATTTTAACAATACTTTGAAATCACTTGTGTGAGAAACTGAACCATAGGCTATTTGTCTCAAAGTTTGCTTGCATCAGCAGAATGAGGCAGCTCACTGCCGTAAGCCTGAAGCCACAGTAACTGCTTCTGTTGATAGCACAGCACAACTAACAGCGAGACCAACCACTGGACCATGGGGATCTGGCCTGGAGATAGTAACCTGCTGGTAGCATGTGCTGTGGACACATGTGACAGCTGTGTGAAAGGCAAGGCCTGAATTGTGTGAACCAAGTGCGCAAGTGTAGGACTCTAAGGATGAGTGGATTATGCCGTTGCCCCAGGGACAATTCGAAGAACCAGCTCACTGAACTCTCTATAAAGAAACAATACCAAACAACTGCAGTGTGGCCACCCATCACTGAACACCTGACATCTACAGACCCTCAGGATGCTATGGGATCCATGGTGGTGACACCTGCTGCATTTCTACCTTGATCTTTTCTTCCTGTCCTATCACTCTGTCTCTCCTCTTGTTATTCAATAAAGCTTTTGGATGGCATTTGACCTTGTTTGCATCTTAATTTCACTCTTGGGATCACCTCAAATCTTCCCAAGTCAGATGTTGGACTGGGACAACTAGCTAGATAATGTGTGTCGCGGGCTGATATTAGGGGTCTACCAGCTGTCAGGATGCTTCCCTGACATCCCCCCACACAAAGGAGAGGTTTGTGAATGAAACCGAGGGTACATGCATGGCACTCGCCTCTCACAGAGGACCAGCCACTGAGGGAACGTATCTTAGAGTGTAGATTGGAATACTCCCTCACCACACTCACAAATTGTTACCGAGACCAATGTTTAACTTACAAATTAATTGGTTTATGAAGGGTTAACACAAATTGAGGGACCAAGGTTCAGGGAAGGTAAACTAGGCATATATCAGAAAGGAAAATCAAGGGTACTATGATATTAGTAAGTGCTCTCCCTGCTAGAGAGTTGTAGAATCAATGGAGGAAAAGGGTAGGAGTTGAGCCCGGCAGATAAGTGTGTGTGGATGTGTGTGTGTGTGTATGTGTATGCGTGTTACCCTCCTTCCACAGCGAGAATATGTCCGGCATCCCGGCAACCCGGTGGCAGGGCGACCCCCCCAGCAGGCAACAGGCAGGCATGGCAAGCGGGCACAGCAAGCTCGGTTCTGGTTCGGGCAGCAATTCCTTGCAAGCAGACAGGCTCCGGTGAGCGGCAAGTGGTGATCCCCCGTGAGCAAGCACAGGCTCCCCCATGAAGCGGCTGCAGTACTCGCAGGCAGCTCAGTCTATCACCAAGTCCGGCAGACAAAGAAAAGTTCTCTGGTTCTCCAGCACAGTTTGCTTTCTTTTTTCAGGTAACTCTCTCTGTTCGACTTAGCCAACTAGCAATAGCCAGGTGCTTAGTCTTTCAGAGGCAGCCCTTTAGCCTGTTATCTGTTTTCCTGCCAGTTCTGTTTCAGTTTGCCCTTGGCTAAATCAGCAAAAGGCTCTTCGCTGGCTTGAAAGGCATTTCATTTAATCTTATGTGGGGGGGGGAAGGGAAAAATGGTCTGTTCCCCACATCCGGTACTAATGAATATTGTTACCACCCTCCACTTGACATAAAACCCCAGAAAAGTAGGAGGTTTACAATTTTGACCATATTACAGAAAGAAGAATAAGGATTGGAAAATTTAGCAGGCGTTTATCCTATTAGCTTCTTTTAAAATTTATCTTATAATTAAAGTCATAAGAGGTTCTATTACCATAGGAAGCAGGAGAAGGGGTAGGGGACACCCTTCCCCCAATTAAAATGAATTGGTTCATCATCATTAGTAACCACTGAAAGCACTGAGTATTTGTGTTGTAGCTTTGCCCATGAAATTAATTTCTTGTTGAAGTGAAAAGCATGTAATGTGTGAGAAAAAAGCAGAGACAATAATTTATTCTTTTTCCTCTTTTCACTTCAGGGAAGTACATATAAATAAAAGCCAGTCCCTTTGCTTCCCCATATGATACTTAGACTTGTTTCTTGGTCCAAAGCAAGGGGGTAGCCTAAATAAACCTATTTGTTTTGGATGTAAAAACTTAGACAAGTTATATAACATAAAGAATATTCAAATTACTATGCAAGCACTTAGCTAATATTTCTGCCTGGAGACATCAGAAACTCAGAATGAAAAATACAACATTGAATATGTTAATGATATTTGAAAAGTCATGGCAGTCAGGTGAAGTCCCTAGGGACTGAAAAAAAGGGAAACATTATACCCATTTTTAAAAAGAGTAGAAAGGAGGACCCTGGGAACTACTGACCTGTCAGCCTCACCGCTGTGCCAGGGAAGCTCATGAATCAGACCCTCCTAGAAGAGCTGCTAAGGCACATGGAGGACAGGGACATGATTCAGGACAGCCAGCATGGCTTTAATAAGGGCAAATCCTGCCTGACCAACCTAGTGGCTTTCTACAATGGAGTGACTGCACAAGTGGATAAGGGAAGACCTAAGGATGTCATCTATCTGGACTTCTGTAAGGCCTTTGACACAGTCCCCCACAACATCCTTCTCTCTAAGTTGGAGAGATATGGGTTTGATGGGTGGACTCTTTGGTGGACAAGGAATTGGCTGGGTGGTCACATCCAGAGAGTAGTGGTCAATGGCTTGATGTCCAGGTGGAAAACGGTGACAAGTGGTGTCCCTCAGGGGTCCATACTGGGACCAGTGCTGTTTAATATCTACATCAATGATATAGACAGTGGAATAGAGGGCACCCTCAGCAAGTTTGCTGATGATACCAAGCTGGGGAATGTCATCGATATGCCAGAGGGATGGGATGCTGTAATGATCCAATAAGCCGGAGACGTGAAGATTCTCGTGGGATCTCATGGAGACAAAGTACAATATCAGGTGTTAAAAAACAGTCACCAGGGCTGGTGTACGGTTTATGGAAGATCAGGCAGAACCCCATTGCTTTGTAAGCTCCCTCACTCTCATGTGGAGCCCAGGTGCGGCTGGGTTTGGCCTTCCCTCCCCTAGTATATGTCGCACAGCAGATACACACCTTTGTCCTGAGGGACCCTGTGAGAAGATCGAAAGGAGATCCCAACTGGTGAAATTAAGACACAAAAGAGGTCAGATGTCACATACGCACCAAACTTTCTTGGAGTTGCTCAACAAAAGTTCAAAATCTCTAGAGTGGATAGGACAGAAAAAGAAAGGAAAGTGAGGAGAAAGCAGAAATATGGAGAATAGCAAGTGATACAATAGTTACCACCACAGTCCAGTGATGTCATCGGGTGAGGAAGTGCTTCACCGCATTGATAGTGTCGTAGCTTTTTACAGTCACAATTCTTGACTCAACCCCTCCTCCATGCACATGCATGATGTGTCTCCAAGGTGGTCTTCAGGGGGGGTCTCACATGGTGAATTCCTCCCCACAAGTCTTCCTCAAACTTCAGGCTGCAGGCATTTAGCTTAGAAGGGAGGGGGGTGGGTGTTGAGCACTCTCCTTCCTTTGTGATTTTAGCACCTTCTGGCTAATTTCCATGTCGAGGAGACAAGCCATTGCTTTGCACCAAAGTTCATTTCCATTTCTAATGGAAAGTTCATTTCCATTTCTAAGCTTGTATTCCAACAATGTTGAGACATCTTGGCACCACAAGATTAGCTTCTCATAGTTGCTATCCAGAGGGACCTGGAAGAGCTGGAGAGGTGGGCCCAGGTGATCCTCATAAGGTTCAACAAGACCAAGTGCAGGGTTTTGCACCTGGGCCAGGGAAAACAGAGGTATGACTACAAGCTGGGGGAAGACTTGCTAGAGAAGAGCCCTGTGGAAAAAGACCTGGGGGTACTAGGGGATGAAAAGCTGGACATGAGCCTCCAATGTGCAACTGCAGACCAGAAGGCCAACCACATCCTAGGCTGCATCAAAGGAAGTGTAGCCAGCAGATCGAGAGAGGTGATTCTGCCCCTCTACTCTGCCCTGGTGAGACCTCACCTGGAATACTGTGTCCAGCTCTGAAACCCCAACGCAAGAAGGATGTGGACCTATTGGAGAGTGTCCAGAGAAGGGCCATGAAAATGATATGAGGGCTGGAGCACCTCTCTTACAAAGACAGATTGAGGGAGTTGGGGTTGTTCAGCCTGAAGAAGAGAAGACTCTTGGAAGACCTTATAGTGACCTTCCAACACCTGAAAGTGGCCTATAGGAAGGCTGGGGAAGAGATGCTCACAAAGGCATGTAACAATAGGTCAAGGGGGAATCCTTTTAAGCCAGAGAAGGGTAGATTTAGGTTGGACTTTAGGAAAAAGTTCTTTAATATGAGTGTGGTGGATCACCAGAACAGGTTGCCTAGAGAGGTGGTGCAGGCCTCATCTCTGGAGACATTTAAGATCAGGTTTGATGGGGCTCTGAGCAATGTGGTCTAGTGTGAGATGTCCCTGCTTATTGTAGGGGGTTGGACTTGATGACCTTTATAGGTCCCTTCCAACCCCATACATTCCATTCCATTCCATTCCATTCCATTCCATTCCATTCCATTCCATTCCATTCCATATTACTTTCTAGGGAGAGGCTGAAATTAATTAATAGAATCCAGTACTTCTCAAAACATGTCTTTATTCTCTACATCTGATTCCTGACATACTGACATGAAGCTAATAAAGAGTAAAATTATTCCCTTATTTTATATATATAATGCTGCCCATGATGCAGATCAGCAAATTTTATAAACATGTGGTCATTAATTTCCAGGTCCAGGAAAATAAAAAAAAAAAGAGGCTTGTGATGGACATAGTACATACAGTACCAGCATCTTCAACCATTGACAGTTTCTCTACAATGAAATTAAATCAAATACTTCAAGTTTGACTGCAATTCAACAAAATATACAAAGTTGTTTTTTTATTGCTTTGTTTTGTTTTTAAATATACAGATTAATACTCAGGAAGCATTTCTGCTGCTTTTGAATGTTATAAACATTCAAAATTATCATTCTGTACAGGACTTCGCTTTCCAGGCATAACTTCCTTAAAAAACAAATCTCTTTCAGATTTGTTTTCCTATTCTTACTGACCACGTTCCAGGATAAATCTAATTTCTCTCCCTTTCCCTTCTCAAGTAAGGCTAAATTCTCTAAAACATATTTCATATCACATGGTTGGTGTTTACTACAGGCTGCCTGATCAAGGGGAGCCTGTTGACAAAGCCTTCTTACTCCAGCTACAGGAATCATTGTGCTTGCAGGCTTTCGTTCTGATGGGGGACTTCAACTGCCCCAACATCTGCTCGAAAAATAGCGTGGTGAGCCATAGGACATCCAGGAGACTCCTGGAGTACATTGAGGATAACTTCTTAAGCCAAGTAATAGACAGCCCTACCAGATCAGATGCACTACTGGACCTAATGGTCACCAATGCAAATGAGTTAATTGGTGAGGTCAAGATTGGAGGCAGCCTGGGCTGCAGTGATCATGTGCTGGTTGAGTTCACAGTCCCAAGGGAGATGGGTCAGGCAGAGAGTAAAGTAAAGAACCTGAATTTTAGAAAGCAGAATTCCAGCTCTTCAAGGAGTTAGTCAATAGAATGCCCTGGGAAACTACCTAAGGAACAAAGGAGCAGAACAGAGCTGGAAGATCTTTAAGGATGCTTTTCATAGAGTGCAAGAGCTCTCAATCCCCAGGTGTAAGAAATCAGGCAAGGAAGGCAAGAGACTGGCATGGCTGAGTCGAGACTTGCTGGCCAAACTAAAGGGCAAGAAGAAAATGCACAAGCAGTGGAAGTAGGGACAGATACCCTGGGGAGAGTCTACTGACACTACCTTGTTGTGCAGGGATGGGGTCAGGAAGGCCAAGGTGCTGTTGAAGTTGAACCTGAAAAGGGATCTGAAGAATAACAAGAAGGGTTCCTTACAGGTATGTCAGCCAGTAAAGGAAGGTCAAAGAAAGTGTGTCCCCTCCGATGAGCAAGACTGCAAAATGGTAACAATGGACAAGGAGAAGGCTGTGGTACTCAAAAACATACTTGTCTCAGTCTTCACTGGCAACCTCTCTTCCCACATCTCTCAAGTTGATGGACCACAAGGCAGGGACTGGAGGAGCAAAGAAAAATTATTCCCTTATTTTCTCCAAGGGAAGACTATGTGCTTTGAACATATTTTATTACCAGTTATTGTGATTTTATATAATTTTAAGTGTAGCTTATCAAAGATGATTTATTAATGTCTAACAATTACTTAATTAAAAATGTCAGTTGTCAGAATCTCTCTGTTTAGTGATCAGGGCAAAGCAAAACCTGGAGAACACAATTGCTCTCTTTTACCCACTTCCACCCTCACAAGGGAAGAGAGAACTAAGAAAGAGAGACTTAAAGATTGAAAATGAAAACTGGAACAGGGAAGGAACAGTAACACATGGGATGAGGAATAAATATATACAAGTATATACAAAACCCAATCTTGATGATCACAGATGTAAGTGTCCAAGGGTCTCTCATGTGAGAGCCAAATCAGGAAGGGTGTCCACAGCTCTTCCCAGCATGTGATGGATTCAGATCCTATAAAGCATATGGCAAGCTGATGAAAGAAGCAGGAGCCTCTCTCCAAGACCTCCTAGTGCAGTGAAGTAGCAAGGAGGAAGGGGGCAAGAAGGGGGTGGGCATCTGATCCTCCTGGCTTTTATAGACTGTGACAGAAAATGGAAGGGAATACTGATCCTCTTCTGTTTTGCCCCACTCCCCTGACCCCAGATGCCTCATGGTCCTAAAGACCCTCTCTCCATAAAATTAGCCTGCCCCCCCCCCTCAAATCATAACACAGAGGAAGAATCTTTAATTTAGCAAATAAAGTTATATAAGATCATAAAGTAATATGGTAGTGCTTAAAATAGTTGTAATAGCTTCATTCACTCCATGCAGAATTGCACATTCTCTATCTTACTATGACTTAAGTGCACCATCATGTCAGACATACGATTCACTTGCACATAGTTAATTGCTAGAAAAGGACTGGAAAAATACAATAACTACATTTGCTAACAAGATTATTGATAATACCATTACTTTTTCAATGGTCTGTTCTTCTCTAAAGATCAGATGCATTTTCATTATAAATCTTTATAATCTGTTACAATTTTATTACAAAATAAGAGTAAAAATCTTGTAATAATAGGATAATTCTTACTGCTTTCTTAATATAGTATTAGCCTAGTTAACATGTGTTTATAGTTTAATGTATCACATCATGAAACATTTAGTTTGATAGCACTATTTAGCTTAGAAGCTAATCTTGTGACCAACACTGATAGGAGTTTTGTACTGAAAGACTGGTTCTTAATTAAAATATAGGTCTTCTTTTTAACCTTCTTTGTAGTTCTTTTCCTCATTTTTATCATGTTTTATCACCTTCTTTCCCCTATCTGTCAGTGATGTATGACCGGCCTGCAGATGAGCTAATACTCCATGCAACCTGAGTCACCTAAAAGGTAATTTCTTCAGGCTTTGAACCTCTGACCTGTATTTTCAAGGAATGAGACTGTTCAACTTATTATCCTGTTATTCCATGCATATTTGGATAGTAGCTAAGCAGCTACCATATGGAATCCAACTCTAGACAGGTAACCAATGCCTTTCATATTTCATAGTGATGATAATTTCTTAGTATTTTCTTTCAGTTTTAAGTAATGGGTTACTCTTTATGAGATGATAAATACATTATTTACGTGACTCTACAGTCTATATGTTGGAGTAACTGACTTGTAATTTTCTTCCTGAATATTTAAAGAATGTGGCTAGAGAATGATTAAATAGGATTAGTATTTCCTTTCCAGAAAATGTTTAAAGAAAATTAATCTCTTATTTGTTATATAATCCATTCTAACCAGCAATATTTTCAGAGCTATCACTCACACATTTTACAAAGAGTATCTGGTTACCTAAGAGGTACCTGTAATGCAGTTCTGAAGTCAGGCATCTTTGGTCTAAACCTGAATCCATCATAGATTTGCTGTGTGAATTTCAGGTTTTCCCAAGTGTTATAAATTATGACTTGCACTGTGAAAGTGAATATTATTGAAATACTATGTAATGCTGTATTAAGTAAAATATTTCTGGAAATAAATCTGATTAATGCTGTGTGCTTGTTCCTGCAAACATTTTCCTTTCCAGACTCAGTGGTAAATGCTTAACAGCAGCACAGGCCTCTGGATTGTCATTTACATAGGTTTCTGGAAATGTCCTCCCAGAAAAATGAGAAATTTATAATTTAGTATGTGTCAGCTGGAGATGCAAGTGATCTGAAAAGCAAACATTGATTCAAAGGCCCCAGAATATAAATATCTTGATGAAATAGAACTAAATTTTACTTAAAATTATTCAAAATATTCAAACCCAGCAAAGTATGCTTATGGTTGCAATATATTAAAGGCCTTCCAGGTCAAATTCTTGACAATCCATGGACAGAGATACTGATAAACAATTTAATGCAATTTGATACATAGGCTGATACTGCAATTTTTTGTTGAAAAAGTACTCACAGCCAATAAAATATTGATCAAAATGTCCCATCCACAAGGGCATACACCTATAGTCAGTATCACTGACTGGTATCTGAGCTAACATTAAAATCAATACAGCTATTTCCAACATTCAGTCTTTCTTTTTCTGAATTTCTATAAACACTATATTTATTTAGTTTACAGGAATATGTTTTATTCAATAAGTAGTGTCGGAGCTGGTGTTGAAACGTTTTTCATCCAGTAGCCATATCCATTTCAAAAGTATTTTGAAACCTTTTCTAAGTAGAGAGCTATATATTTTTAAGTCTCTGAATGAGTAACCCTGTCTCCATCAACCAATCATTTGAAATGCCAGTTTTGGTAAAGCTTCTTTTGAAAACATTGTTTACAAATGTCATATATGGGAAAGAAAATCATGGGGTGGTTGTCAAAATCTAGGAAATTATATTAAATATACATGTATCTGTACTGCTGTTTATCAATATGTGATTTTTAGTGATTAAGGGCAAAAAAACAGATTATTGTGCTAGAAACTGAGAATAACATATACACCTCACCAATACTGAGGAAGCAAATGTTTTAAGATGAATTTCCAAGAATATGCATGCATTGAAAGACACCAAATCAATGATGGTTACTAGAGCTGCAAAAAACCTGTTTAACATGGTCTTCCCTAAGAAAAGTTGTATTTTATGTCTGCTGATTTGCTGTAGATTTTGTCATTGTTGTTGTGCCTTTTCATCAGTGTCATGGCTTAACTCTGGGCTGCCAATTAAAGGACAGATGTTCTCTATTAACCCCTCTTCCTTCCCAGAAAGGGAAAGAGAATAAATGAAAGAGACTTTTGGGATGGAAACTACACAGCTTCAATAAATCTATAATGATTTAAAAAAAAAATATATATATATATATATATAAAAATATATACAAAATCTCTGTCATGCTCTGCCCCTGCTGCAGTACTATGCTCCAATTATCCCCCAATTATACACTCATGTCATCACCGACGCTCTAGGGCAGGCCCTGGAAATGTCCTAGACTGGGCTCCTGGAGTCAGCAGCAGATGGGAGCTGGATGTAGGAACACATGGATTCAGGAATGAACAGATCAGAATCAAAGTCAGATGAATGGACAGAAACCTCTCAGGACACCAGCCATGGATGAAGAGAGCTTGACCCTTGTGATCCCTCACATTTATACTGGGTATGGTTCATATGGGATGCAATACTTTATTTCATCACTTTTGGTCAACTTTCTGGTCTGCTCCTCCTCACAGGAGGGTCGCAGGTATGACCTCTTTTCCTCCCTTTTGCTTCTGGAGCATAAGATGTTTTTCAGAACCAAGCCATGGCATTGGTTCTGCATACCGTTCTCCAGAAGTAACTATAAACATCAAGTGTTATCATTCCTAGAAGCAGATACTGACTGAAAAACACATTGTTAATTTCAGCAAGGACAGCTACTTAGAAGAGACTTAACTGAAAAATAAAATTTCTAGAAAGAAAACTGGTTCTATGCTGGCTCCAGCCAGGATGGTCAGAAATAGCGAGAAAAAAAGGAAAAAGGGAAGAAAGTTTTGGTGGTGTTTGCTTCTTGTGAAATTTTTCAGGGAAAGTATTTATTATTGCCTGTTCCTCTCAAGTGTCTTGAATACTTGAAGTAAGAATGGAATCTCACTAGCTTTCACGTTTCATTTAATAGACTTAGATCAACTTTGATCCACTGTTTCCCTACTGTCTTTATAAGTGAGATGAAAGTTTTTGAAAAAGTCATGTGCCAAAGGGGCACCTGAAGACTATCCTCTTCACTTTGTTGCAAACATATTATTCTATCTCAACTATCCTGACTATCCACAGAACAGAGATACTCAAAGTCCTCCTAGCAAACATTGTTATCCTACACCAAAAAAAAAAAAAAAAAAAAAAAGAAGAGAAAAATGTAACTTTTCTTGACTAAATGAATTTCAAAAGGAAATAAGTAGACTGCAGATGGTTGTTACTATAAATCTAGTAAATAATAAAATAGCTACTGTTACCTCTACTGTCTTAGGTGACATTACAATTTTATCTTGGGCTTCCCAATAAGAATAAGGGAATAGCAAATATGAATAATTACGGAATTTCATAGCAAATAATTGCTTGAGGGAGGGTCTCTATACAGTGATTGATAGATAAGGATAAAATATCTAAATGGAAATATGCAGTTTAAAAAAAAAAAAAAACAGCTATGGGATGTTCACTCTGTGATGTGATTAATGAAGCCACATGGCAGCAAACTTTCCAAGTAGTGCACAGGGACTTGAGCTGTATGACTCTTATTAATGTTGGTGACAGTTGAGCAGCTAGATCACTGTGTGCCACTTTGAAATATAATATTGTTGCAATAATGGTTTACATGTTATTTGAAATTGTTCTAAGAATTAAGCACTTGAAAGGAAACATCTTATACAAATTTGGTGCTTCAAAATGGTTGTTGAAATTTTCAAGCCTGCATATCAATAATTATTTTCCTAAATTCATGTTCTTGTTCTGAAAAACAAAATCTCAAGATTGCTGGGCAATATCTTCATATGAAGTCAGTATGAATTATATTCTCAGCAGAGTTGATGCAAAAGTAGTATTTTTCCTTCCACCAGACTTCCGGTTTTACAGGAAAATGTTTTATTTAAATGAGAAAGTGGGTAATACAAATACAGAGAAAGACCATCATGAGATCTCCTCCCCTCCCCCCTCCTCTTTTATTGTTTTTCAGTGTAATGCTTTGGAACATTTCCATTTTGAATGGACTGTTTAATGAGCATCCAAGTGGAAAAAAGAGAGTTGAATTGTTAGAAGTTTTTTTAGTTTCATGCAATGTGCACAAATGTAGTGATACTGACTGGATGCCAGTTGTTCATGAAGGAGATAGTGTTCCACACAGCTGGTAATCTGAGCAGGCACAAGCCTGTGCTGTGCTAGCCACACTCCTTAACCCCAAAACACACTCAGCCATCTCCATGTAATGGATAAGCCTGCAGGCAGGTCCCACTTAGCTATTAAGCCACCTGTGTGTCCTTGCCTTTATCTAACCATGCAGCAACAATTTCTCAGGTGAACATTCTTTCTGTTTGACAGTTGAAATGATGAGTAGAATTGTTATCTTTGAAGAGATCTTTTAAGAACTCAAAAAAGACCAAACGTCAAGTAACAGGATGTAACAGTACCAATGCTACCCTCTTTCTTTATAATGTTAGCTCCAATAAGTGACCTTATATAGAGTCATAGAACCATTGAATCTTACAATGGTTTAGCTTGGAGGGGACCTGTAAAGGTCATGTAGTCCAACCCCCCCACCCTACATCAAGCAGGGACCTCTTCAAGTAGACAAGGTTGCTCAGAGCCCTGACCAAACTGACCTTAAATGTTTCCAGGAATGGGGCATCTACCACCTCCCTGGGCAATCTGTTGCAGTGTCTCACACCCTCCCCCCATTGTAAAAAATCTCCCTTACATCTAGTCTGAATCTATGCTCTTTTAGTTTAAAATCATTACCCCTTTTCCTGTCACTACAGGTGCTACCAAAAAGTTTGCCCCTATCTTTCACATAAGCCTCCTTCAAGTATTGAAAGGCCACAATTAGGCCTCCTGAGACCCTTCTCTTTTGCAGGCTGAACAACCCTGACTCCCTCAGTCTGTCCAGATAAGAGACGTGTGATTAATTTTGTGGTCCTTCTCTGGACCCTCTGCAACTGGTCCATGTCTTGTACTGAGATACAGAATCTGAATGCCTCTCTTACTAGGATCATAACAAGCCAGAACCTCTGCAAAATAATGAATGGATGTATTTGCTTGACAAATGCATTTGTTAGAAGAAAAAATCAGCTGGATGATTGAGTTGTGTTTTGGGATATGTCTGGCACTCAGGCTAAATTTCTTGCTACTAGAACTTCTCAAATAAGGGACCCTTAGCTCATACATGTTGCACATGCAGGGTCTCTTTTTTTTCTGTTTTGTTTTGTTTGATTGTTTTTTTTTAAATTATTTTAAGAACCTTATGTCCATCTGAGACTGAGAACGCCAAGATAGTACAAAACTGGATACACACCCAGTCAGGCCACAGCATAGTATCTGTGATGTTGTTCACCAGTATTTTGGTCTTGAAAGGGTTTTTCTTACAAGTATTATGACATAGAAGGAAGTAATGTTACTTCACTTCAAGATAAAGCCAAGGACATGCCAGTGATATTACCACTGATGGCAACTGGTTGCAACCTCCAAGATCTTTTGTTACAATTGTCCAGATAACTCATTCCACATAAAGGGATGGGTACAGCACAATCCTGAAGACCAAATGAAATAAGCAGTATGGCATGGCACAGAACATGTCTGCACTCAGGTCAACTTGCTAAGTGGAGTGCTAACTCCTCCATGTGCAATAGTCTTCTAGCTCGGACCACTACATTACAGAGAACATATATCCTGCCAGTATTTTTGTAGCCTAATCAAATATTTTTATTAATTTAAAAATGTTTTAAATGTTTCTTCTTTTTGTTTACCTTGCATATATTTAAACGGTTGATTCATGTTGGAAGGTATTTTAATATTAGCTCATCAACATGCTTCAAATAAATGCTCACATACATACAGAATGTCATAGAGCATTTTATAAATACAGTGACAATCCCTTCTTCATTGATTTGAAGGTATTGTCCTACCAGTGTACAAATTTCACACACACACACACACACACACACACACACACACACAAGCAGAGCATAGTTGTTGTTTTCTAGATATATTTATTTTAGACTTATCCTTATTTTATATGGACTTTTTCCAGTTCTGATGATTTTCCTCATTACTTAATTGCCACCAAATATTAACACAAATCTTAATTGTTTGAACACTAGGTCATTTTTTACTAAATTATTTTATAACTGGGAAAAAAAAATAAATCTGTGAAACTGTGAAGCAATATAACTGCCCTTACTGTTCAGGCTGCATATCAAAATTATTTTCAGTCTGATGGACTACACATTATCAAGAGGGAGTACTGCAATTTAACACCTTAAAGCAAGTATGTTAATCTGGCTACTTTTTACATAGTTACTCCTATTGCTGTGATAAAAAAGGATAGTTTATTCCTGTTTAACTTTCCTTTTCAGCCTTTTGATTATAGAAAAAAGGAGAATTTGTAATAATAGTCTTTCTGTTTCTCTTCATTCCATTCTTTAATTAATTTTTCTTTCTTCTGAAATCTTGTTGGCTGGTTTCAAACATATGTCATGGACAGATAAGAACTCAAAAATAATTAAAATCCTCCCCATTTCTGTTCTGTAGAAAAGAAAATCGATGAGACACCTTTACACAGTACTTACACTTTTTGACACACCAAAGGAGAGAATTCTAGACTTGTGGGAAGCATTTAGGACATATGCGTAAGGTTTAGATTGAAAAAAAATGAGTACATGAAAGTTCTCATCTCCTTCCTGCCTCCTCAGCTGGATCATCTGTCTGCACCCAACCTCCTGCGGTGTCCCATGAAGTCACAGCCTGCTTTCAGAGGTTGGTTAGTGGTGTTACTATTGCCTTTTCAAGACAATTCCATCCTTGACTGCTCAGTCTGCATTTTGGATGCAACTGCAATAATTAATCTTATTCTTCTCCTGACACACGCTTGCTCATCCCTGATTTCTGGTTCCTGCTCTGGCTTTCCTTTCCCACTTTCATTTATCCTCTACTTGCTTTGCCTTGAGAGGCCTAATTTGCAGTAAATAACAGCCTCCCTGATTTCCTGTGTGTTGATCAGCTCCTAATCCTGCATGGCCATTGAAACTTATGGTTTACCTAATGACCCTGAGCACATATACCATCATATTGGAGGCTGAAGAGAATCAGATAAATTCAAGTTTAAAAGTCTAATAGCTGCCACTTATGCTACCATACTACGATATGAGGACGTTATTTATGAGTAGTTAGAAAGTTATTACAAATGCTGACACTGCACATCTATATATATATATATTTTAAACATGTTACTAGGATTTATCTGTTTATGTCTGTATCTATCTATCTATCTATCTACTCTTTAACACTGGAAGATAAATTGAATGTCAAAAGAGCCTCAGAAATGTTGGAAGCCTACGGTATGCATGATCAAATACACAGTAAGACTATTTTGAATCACATTTAGAAGAAAACTTGTAGAACATAATGTTGTAAAAGAATGTTTGTCTGCATTTGTAGAAAAATATACCCCAATGGGTGGTATTAAGATGACCATGAAATGACTAAGAAAATGTATTTCCCAAAAGATACACACAAATTATCTATAAAAATGTACATTTAAAAATTATATGAAGAGTGATATAAAATTAAGGAAAACTGAAACTCTTTGTGGGAAAACAAATTAATCTTGGATGAGGATCACATAACTTAACAATGTGAAGAATCATGAAGATTAACTGTAACTAGTAAGACAGGTGCAGTCAGCTCTAGATATCTCCTGGAATGTAGCAAGCTTCATTTATCTGAGCAGAAGTTCCTCTTATGAAGAACCAACTAGACAAAACTGAGTAATATCAAAGGGAATTCTGCTTTAATTCCTACTCCAATGCATTGTTGGCTTTCCCCCCCTCGTTTACATGTCTTGAACACTTGGTGTGGCTTAGTTTGAATGCAACAGTGCCCATTAGTGCCTGGGCAAAAGCAGTCTTATGAGTGGTTTTGGGACTGAGGAAATATTCCCTAAAATTTAGAACAAGTCTGCCTTCTGATCTCAGCTTCTGATTACAGAAGCATAGGGCTTTATTCTTATTTCTCATTCCCCTCCAATCCATAACCAATGTCTTATATTCTTACATTATGTTATACATCTCCCTTTCAGAAGTCTGAACTAATTTGGGGGTTACTACCAATGGTTCTAGACTAATTTTGAGGATTATGTGTGGTGGAATAACTGGTTTAAGCTATGGAGAGTTGTTAATAACTAAACAGGCCATATACATTAATTGATCCATTTGCACTGTCACTTTTAAGATTAAAGGCTTGACTATTTCAGGTGCTGGACTAATAAAACAGATCTATAAGAAACTAGGTTTCATCTGTTTCATAACCATGGAGGTATCTTATAAATTTCAGTGTGTTTTTAGAATTCTACTTTGAAGATAATGTGTTAATTTAAATGTATTTATTATATATAATTAGTATTAGTGTGGGTACAGTCAGAATAAGACTTTGTGTCCTCAGAATATTGAAACAGAAAGAAAAAGGAATCACTGTCTGAAGTGATTACAAGCAGAACAGAAAAAAACATGCAATAACTGAAGGAAAAAAAATATGTAAAAAACTGCACCAGAGTATCAGCTGCAAAACTCATATTAATTCTTTGATTTCTATTTGTGTATAATAATAAATTTCAACAGAGATATCTTTTGTTCAATAGTTGTTCAGATACCAGGGAATCTGCCTGTATCACCTTCAGAGGCTTGCAAAAGAAACACCTCCAATCTCGAAATTACAGCATCTGTCTGATAACTGTTTGAATATATGCTGGTGTCTGAGGCAGCGTTTGGTTGAATCAAATTATCCTTCAGTTCAGAACGATGCTATCAAACATGCCATTCAGAACTAAATGTGAAGACAGGAAAAAAGGAGGATTTTGGCAGGGTGCCAGAAACACCTGTGATGCATGGCAGATAATAGCCAGCCATGAGAGCAAGGTGAACATTTCTGAGTGGAAGGACGCCAGCAGCACAACTGCTGAGCTGTTTCCATCTCTGAGTTACTTTTTACTTTACCAAAGTTAAAGACAGGGCTGTAAGGAAGAAGATCATATGGATTATAAAGCTCAAAGAAGTGTGATCTATTTGCACATCTTTGATGTTAATACATAGAGAAGAGTTGTCCTGCTGCTGTGTTGATTTAGTTCTGTCTCATTTGCTTATTTAATTTCTTATTCAAATTCTAACATTAATTATTTTGTTCGCCTATTTCATCTGCTTGATTCAACAGTCCTCTTGCCTTTTGTCTCTGAATATTTAATTCTTGCATTTTTTCCCAGGAGCTATTGTTTTCCAGGATTGTGATAAGATTATTTGAGTAATCCATCCATGCAGATGGAACAGATGAAATGCAGATGTAGCAAAATGAAATGAACCACGGACTTACTATATCTCAAGCTGAAATTAAATTAAACCAGTGAATACGTAATTTTCAAGCTCAAGAAGAATATTAGAGTAAACACAAGTTCTTAATTGCCTTCCCTGGTGTTAAATATTGCATTATAGCAGGTGCTAAGTATTGTATCACATAGCAGGTGCTATGTTATTATGCCATGTAAGTGTTAACATGATTAATTCAGACTATGGAGATTTTGTATTTGTGTATGATACTATCGCAGTTTGGACAGTTGCTCTATCACCTGACCCCACCCAGGAGGGGGAATTGGGAAAAGGAAAGGACACCCATGGATTGAAATGAAAACTCATTTAATAGAATAATAATAATGAACTGATATTAACCCAAATGCTAATACAGGATACAAAGCTATAGTCAGTTCTAGATAGTAGTCGTGAGCCATGCACTCCCAGCAGTGAAGGCTGAATGCCCAGTATTATGAGCACGACAGCTCCAGCGAGAACCTGGCAGTCACAGCAAGTGGAGGTGTATGCCTCAGGTGTGAAATGACCAACAAGACAGACAGGATCCTCTCGGAAGAGTAGCCATGGTAGGATCCCCCAGACATCCCTGCAAACTTCCCAATTTACAGTGAGAGTATTGTTTATGGTATGGAATGCTTTGGTAGGCCAGCTTGGGCTAGCTGTCCTAGGCTTCACCCCTCCTAGCCTGCTGTAACTGCATGGTTCAAAACTATCCTCAACCATGGTCACTATGGAAACTTGCACACCAGAGAATTTTATCTCTTTTGTTCTCACAAAATTGGACTCTGCAGTCTCTCAAAACTACAGTTTCTCTAAAAAGAAAATTGATTTTATAATTTTGTCCCAGCAAAACCAGCACAAATACATGATAAGTAATATTAGTAAAGCATTTTTACACTGATAATTTGACATTTCTTCATATCACTAATTAAAAAGCACATAAGGATAAAATCAGTATTCCTTAACATTCATAGAATTAGCTGGCTTGAGAAAGATGAGACCAGTTTTTAGCAAACATGGAAAAAGCAGATCTTCCAAGGTAGTGTGATTAACATAGTGCTGTTATTGCAAGCATGAATGATACTTTTCATAAGTGACAAGCTGCATGCTTCATTGGGAAATCTTAAAATAGTTTGTGAAGGATTAAGTGTGTTTCAAAATACTAAAAGTGTTTCTTGTATATATTTAGCATAAAAGTGAAGACAGTACTGTCTTATTACAACAATTTCCAATCTAAAGCAAACAAGTACACGTTAGTATTTTTACATTTATTGATGAGTGTCTTTGTGAAACAAAACTCCAAAGGCATTTGTAAACATGTAAGTTTTGTATGTGTTCAGTGGTGTGGAAGAGTAAATCAAGTATTCACATTGTTGTCATGTGCTGTCATGTTCTTAATAATGTACACTTTTTTTTTTTTAACTTTCTTGGTTTCTAAATAGATAGGCTATGCATTCCATTAATATTGGAGCCAAAAGAATATGGAAAGGTTATGCATTTAATTTAATAGTATTAATACTAGAGCCAAATACTTAAAAATAACTTCTTTCGCATTATTTCAGACACTTTTGTGTGCAAGTAAGCATACACATAATCTTTGAATAATGTAATTTACCAAAACTTATTTTGGGATGTACTCCTTTGGACCAACCCTTGCTCCTTTGTTAAGCCTAGGGGAGATGTTCTCTAAAGCACTCAATGCTTATGCTAGGATAGAGGTAGATTCCAAAATATATTTGAACATGGCATCTGGTCTTTCATAGCATTCCACCTCCTTATTTCTATACAGTCTGTTGTAAACAACAGTAATACTACTGAACAAAAAGGAGGGGGCAAACGGGAAGAAAGCCTTCAGTTCACCATTTAGAAATATCTCGTAAACAACATTGATTCCACATGATACAATGTATAATAGATAAGGTCATATGATGGATAATGTAATGACTAAATATGACAGTACTTGATTTTTCTTCATTTTCTTAAAATAGTTTTTTAATTGTTCATAAAGATTAAAAACCTCAACTTGACATGAAACCACCAAGAACAAAAATATAGCTTCTTTCTTGCTTATTTTCAGACTGAGAAGGGCAGTGTTTGTCTGTGTGTGTCTCTTCAGATTCTTGTATGCAGTATTTCTGCAGATGAATATGCATTTTCAATACTGAATGTGTTAAATTCCCTTTAGAGGTGAGAAGAATCTAATGAGCATTCCTGTTTTGACTGTGCTTATGAACCAAATGAGAAAAAAACCCACAAATGTCATGTCAAAAGTGAATTGGTGATATGTAATTGGGTAAAGAATTAGTTTAATTTGCAGATCCCCTGAAAATATTCTGAATATTAAGGAGCTTGAAATGAACAATAATTTATTTAGATATTGTTGACAGATCATTGTGTAATACACCATCACAGAATCACAGAATCACAGAATCTTAGGGGTTGGAAGGGACCTCGAAAGGTCATCTAGTCCAACCCCCCTGCCTGGCAGGGTCACCTAGAGTACATCACACAGGAACTTGTCCAGGTGGGTTTTGAATGTCTCCAGTGAAGGAGACTCCACAACCTCCCTGGGCAGCCTGTTCCAGTGCTCTGTCACTCTCACAGTAAAGAAGTTTTTTCTGATATTTACATGGAACCTCCTATGCTCCAGTTTGCACCCATTGCCCCTTGTCCTGTCACTGGACATCACTGAAAAAAGCGTGGCTCCATCATCCTGACACTCCCTTTTAACATATTTGTAAACTTTCATGAGGTCACCCCTCAATCTCCTCTTCTCCAACATAAAGAGGCCCAGCTCCCTCAGCCTTTCCTCATAAGGGAGATGTTCCATTCCCTCAATCATCTTTGTGGCTCTGCGCTTTCAAGCAGTTCCCTGTCCTTCTTGAACTGAGGGGCCCAGAACTGAACAAAATATTCCAGATGCGGCCTCACCAAGTCAGAATAGAGGGGGAGGAGAACCTCTCTTTACCTACTAACCACACCCTTTATAATGCACCCCAGAATGTCATTGGCCTTCTTGGTCACAAGGGCACATTGCTGGCTCATGGTCATCCTCCTGTCTACCAGGACCCCCAGGTCCCTTTCTCCTACACTGCTCTCCAGCAGGTCAGCCCCCAACCTGTACTAATACATAGGGTTGTTATTCCCCAGATGCAAGACTCTACACTTGCCCTTGTTGAACTTCATCCAGTTTCTCCCCGCCCAACTCTCCAGCCTGTCCAGGTCTCTCTGAATGGCAGCACAGCCTTCTGGTGTGTCAGCCACTCCTCCCAGTTTAGTGTCATCAGCGAACTTGCTGAGGTTGCACTCTGTCCCCTCATGATTTGAATGATAAGAAATTTAACAAATAGTGATAGTGGCCCTTAACTGGAACACTGAGTATTTCTGAAACTGATGCAAAGTATTATATAAATTAATTTAATGTGAATATTAATATTAATAAGAGAAGCCATTGAAACTGATTCTACTCTCCCATTCAGCAGTTCCATATTGTTTTCAGGCAAAAATTTTTAAATATACATGTGTCAAAATTGGTTGAGGCCTATCTTATGACTTTAGATAAAAGTAAAATATATACTGAGAATGTATCAAATTTTCAATATATAAACCCACCATTTTTTTAGTTTTGAAGAAAATAAAAATACATAATACTTTTTAATTCTTCAAACAATATTGTAGAAGACTGAAACAATAACCCTGAGCATAAGTAAAAGGTGACCAATAGCAATTTTCATACCCTTGTTTTATCAAGATTTAATACTTTTTGTATTACATATTGTTCTGGTGTAGATGAACCTCTCCATCTATGGGATCACTATCCCAATTGAGGTTGATGTATGCAGGGACATACCTGTAACATAGCTCAGCAAGGCACAAGGTAGCAGTGTGTGCTTAAGGAGAGCTCCCAAACAAAAGCAGAGGAGCCTCAGCAAGACTCATTTTAAAGCTCTTTCTCACAGATTATTTTATTCCCACAGCTGTCACATTAAAGGCTTCACAGCTGCATCACATCAGAGCTGTCCTTGAACCCAGACAGCTAAATCCCTAGACTGGGAGGTCTAGGGAGGTGCATTCAGGGTCCTGACAGGAATCACTTTGGATGCTCTAGATATTAATTAAAAATTGGTCAAGTGAGGAGGGCAATTGTTATAGGAGATTCCCTTCTGAAGGGAACTGAGGGTCCCATTTGCCAGCTGGACCCTTCTCATAGGGATGTTTGCTGCCTCCCTGGGGTCCAGGTTAGTGATATAACCAGGAAAATTCCAGTTCTGGTACAGCCACTACTGGTTATGCAGGTGGGTAGTGATGAGATTGCCAAGGGAAGTCCCAAGACAATAAAAGGGACTGCATAGCACTGAGTAAAATGGTTGAGGGATTGGGGGCACAAGTGCTGATTTCTTCAATTCTTTGGTGGCTGGGAATGCTGAAAGGAACACGAAAGCACAACTGATTAACACATGGCTCAGAGGCTGGTGCCATTGGTGGAATTTTGGGTTCTTTGACAATGAGGGATATTTACATGGCACCAGGCGTACTGGCCAAAGGTGGAGGGGAACTGCCACCAAGGAGGAAAAGGATTCTCGGCCAAGACTTGGCAGGGCCCACTGAGAGGACTTTAAACTAGGTATGAAGGAGGCAGGGGATAAAACCAGACCCACTAGAGAGAAGCCTAGTGATCACAAGTGGGTGAGACTTAGCAGGGCTCATAGAAAGGGCTTTGAACAAGATTTGAAGGGGGATGGGCATGTAACTGTGCTTGCTAGAGAGGGGTCTGGGTGTAGTAGCTCAGGACCTGCAGGGCAGAGTGATAGTATTTTTGAAAACCAGAAGTCCTACCACCCCTCAAGACCCAACAGGGAAGCATCCACAAAACACCTCAAGGGAAAAAAAAGGATATTCCTTTAAAAAGATGACAGGGGAACAGCCCATCTGAAATGTCTTTACATGAACAAACACATCATGGGAAACTAACAGGAGGAGTTGGAAGTTACCATGGTGCTGGAAGGCTATGACTTAGTGGCCACTACTGAAACTTGGTGGGACCACTCCTATGACTAGAGTGTGGCCATGTATGGCTACAAGCTGTTCAGAAGGGACAGGTGAGGAAGGAGTGATGGAGGTGTTACCCTCTATGTTAAGAAATGGACTGAGTATGAGGACATGTTCTTAAAGAATAGTCAAGAAGAAGTCAAAAGCTTATGGGTAAGAATTAAGAGACCGAAGCAACAAAAGGAAACTTGTGATTGGTGTCTACTACAGGCTGCCTGATCAAGGGGAACCTACTGATAAAGCATTCTTACTCCAGCTCCAGGAGGCATCATGCTCACAGGCTCTTATCCTGCTGAGGATAAGCCTTTCCTCAAACGGGAGGATGCTGTGGGAGATGGTGTCAAATGCTTTACTGTAATCAAGATGAACTACATTCACTGCACTACCATCATCTATCCACCTGGTTATGTCCTCATAAAAGGCTTTCAGGTTGGTTAAACATGACTTCCCCTTGGTAAAACCATGTTGACTTCTCCTAATTACCCTCTTATCCTTGATATGCCCAGAGACAGTGCCAAGGGTAAGTTGCTCCATCACCTTTCCAGCGACGGAGGTGAGGCTGACCAGTCTATAGTTACCTGGGTCCTCCTTCTTGTCTTTTTGAAGACTATAGTGATATTTGCTTTCCTCTATTCCTCAGGCACCTCATCTGTTCCCCAACACTTACCAAAGATGATGGAGAGTGGCCTAGCAATGACTTCTGCCAGATCCCTGAGCACCTGCAGATGCATCCCATCAGGACTCATGGATTTAGATGTCCATATTGCTTAATTGATCCTTAACCCAGTCCTCAGCAACCAAGGCAAACTTCTCCTTTATCCTGACTTCCTCTGGGGCCTCAGGGGTCTGGAGTTCCTGAGGACAGTCTCCAGCAGTATAGACAAAGAAGGCATTCAGTACCTCTCTTCTTTATATTCTCTGTCACCAGGGCACCCACCTCACTCAGCAGTGGGCCTATATTGCCTCTAGTGTTAGTTTTGTCTGCAATGTGTTTGAAGAACCCCTTTCTGTTGTTCTTGGCCTCTCTTGCAAGGTTTAATTCCAAGGAGGCCTTAGTTTTCCTAGTTGCTTCCTTACATCCTCTGACAACAGTCTTTTATTCCTCCCAAGTGGCCAGCCCCTCCTTCCAGGATCTGTAAACTCTCTTCTTCCACTTGAGCTTGCCCAGCAGTTCCCTATTTAACCATACAGGTCTCCTGGCTCCCTTTCTTGTTTCCTTCTTGTTGGGATGCTCTGATCTTGAGCTTGGAAGAAGTGGTCCTTGAATGTTAACCAACTATCTTGGGCTCCTTTGCCCTCTAGTAACCCGTCCCATGGCATTTCCCCTAGCAATTGCTTGAAAAGGCCAAAGTTGGCCCTGCTGAAGTCCAGGGTCCTGATCCAGCTTGGTATTCTGTTCTTACCACACAAAATCTTGAACTCCACCATCTCAGGGTCACTGCAGCCAAGGTTGCCCTCAACCTTCACCACTTCAACCATGCCCTCCTTGTTAGTGAGTATAAGATCCAGCAGTGCTCCTCTGCTAGTTGGCTCATTCACCATTTGCATCAAGAAGTTATCATCAATACAGTGGAGGAACCTCCTGGACTATGAATGGCTGGCTGAGCATGCCTTCCAGGAAATATGTGGGTGCAGCAGAGATACGGCTGACACACCATGATGGTCAGTATCAGTTTATTCAGGGTTACATAGTATTCTTATAGTTTTCTCTCCTGTTCACATGCCTTGTGACTCCTTGCCATTGGTTAACAGCTTCTGTTCTCGTGTTCTATCTTATTTTATGATAGGCTGCAAGTTTCTTACATTTTCTTACAAGAATGTCAACACACATCCGTATCTCTCATCCCTTCTTTTCCCACAAACTTGTTTATCTCAAACTGTCAAGGGTACAGCTGTAGTTTGTCAAGACCAAGGCCGCCCACAGCCCATAGCTGATCTCCCACATCTGGGAAGTTAAAATCCCTCATGAGAACCATGGTCTGTAATTGCAAGGCTGCTTTCAGCTGCCTGTAGAAGGCCTCATCAACTTCCTCGTTCTGATCAGATGGCCCATAATAGGCACCCACAATAGTATCACCCGTCCTAGCCTGCCCCTTAATTCACACCCACAAGCTCTCAACTCACTCCTCATCCACCCCTGGACAGAACTCAATACATTCTAGTTGCTCTCTCACATAAAGAGCAACTCCACCACCTCACCTTGTTGACCTGTCTTTCATAAAAAAGACATAACCATCCATGACCACATTCCAGTCATGTGAGCTGTCCCACCATGTCCATGTAATTGCCACCAGATCATAACCCCTTGACTGCACACAGATTTCTAACTCCTCCTGTTTATTCCCCATGCTGTGTGCATTGGTGTACAGGTATTTCAGGGGCCAAGCTGAGCACGCTAATTCCACCCTAGGGGCATGGGTGGCATTCTGATCTTCATTAATACTAGAACACTGCCCCACTGGTTCAAACCCAGCTACAACCCCATTCCCCTTTGAATCTAGTGTATAGCTCTATGAATGAGCCCTGCTAATTCTTGTCCTAGAACCTTTTTCCCCTAGGAAGATAAGCCTTTCCCACTTATTACCATCAGGCCTGGTGTCTTATAAAACCAGCCATGATCAAAGAACCCAAAGCCCTGCCTGTAGCAGTCTTGGGGCCAGGTATTTATGGATTAGATCCTTCTATTCTATCTCATGTACTCACCCGCAACTGGAAGGAGGGAAGATGAAATAACTTGTGCCCCAGTATCTTTCACCAACTGTCTCAAGGCCTTGAAGTCTCTCTTCCTCCCCCTCAGCCCACGAGATGTAGCTTCCTCCCCACCTGTCTGGAAGATCTGTAGTGGGTACTAGTCTGATGATTGCACCAGGTTGGGGAGTTTCCTAGCGGTATCCCTGATTCAGGCTCCAAGAAGACTACAGACTTCCCTATGATGAGGGTCAACCTAGCATATGAGGCCCTCTAATCCCTTTAGGAGCAAGTCTCCAACAACTACAACTCTTCTCTTCTTCCTTGTCGAAAAGGTTGTTACATGGCTGAAAGGCCTATCTGACCATGTCAGAACCAGTCATTGGGAACTTCACCAGACTGTCAAGACTTTCCAAATATGATGGACAGTAGTATTGTAAATTCACTGGTCAGATTCCCTCAGCAGCCATGGATGGGTCTCATCAAGTCCCATGGACTTGTGCACTTTACATGCAGTTCTTTAGATGGTCTTGAACCTGCTCTTCTGCTACAGTGGGTGGATCTTCCTTCTCCCAGTCCCTGCCTTTGCCTTCTGAAACTTGGGTGATGTGGCCAGAGCACTTGCCAGTGAAGACTGAGGCAAAAAAGTCATTGAGTACCTCAGCCTTATCCACATCCTGTATGACCAGGTACCTGTAGAAGCTTTTCTTGACAGATCTAATTCTCTCTGTGCTTTAGCTTTTCTAACTTGATATCTGGCTGCTCAAACAACTTCTTTGTACTCCTCCCAGGCTAATTGTCCTTGCTTCTATATGAAGGTTTTGTTTTTACATCTAAGTTTTTCCAGGATCTCCTTGTTCATCCATGCAGGTCTCCTGGAATTCTTGTCTGCCTTCCTCTTTGTTGGGACACATTGCTTCTGGGCTTGGAGGAGGTGATCCTTGAATACTGATCAGCTCTCTTGGGCTTGTCTCCCCTCCAGGGTTTTATCCCATGGTACCCTACCATACAGGTTGCTGAAGAGGTCAAAGTCGGCTCTCCTGAAGTTCAGAGTAGTGAGCTTCCTTCTTACACTCCTTGTTGCCCTAAGGATCCTGAATTCCACCATTTCGTGGTCACTGCAGCCAAGGCTGCCCTAAAGCTTCACATTGTCCAGGACTTCTGAATGCGATGTTGCTTTCATCTGTCTATAGAGGGACTCATCTGCTTGGTCTTCCTGGTCAGGCGTCCTGTAGTGAATCCCCACTATGATATCTCCTCTCCCTGTCTTCACTTTAACCCTTGCCCATAAGTTCTCCATCAGCTCCTCATCTATACCCAGGCAGAGCTTCACGGACTCCAGTTGTTCATTGACATAGTGGGTGACACTCCCTGCCTGTCCTACCCAAAGAGCTTGTACCCACTCATTGTCACACTCCAGTCATAGGAGTCATCCCACTACATCTCAGCGATGCCAATAACATTGTACCCTGCAGGCATGCATATGTCTCTAACTCTTCTTGTTTGTTCCCCATGCTATGTACATGTGCAAAGAGGCATTTATCTAAATAAACCTCCAGTTCCCTTTAGAAACTAGTACATTCTTGGCTTCCACAGGTTCCTGCAGCAACATGCCACACTATCTAATCCAGCACATTTTGTGCCAGTGTTTTAGTTTAGTTTTTAATTGCTACCTCACAGGTTTCCAGAACAGATAATTTGCACATATAACCAGCTGGTTAAGTATTTTTTATC
The DNA here is from genome assembly GCA_020745705.1 of Hemiprocne comata. NCBI lineage: Eukaryota > Metazoa > Chordata > Aves > Apodiformes > Apodidae > Hemiprocne > Hemiprocne comata. Next base: position 91,913,179 of record CM036586.1, on the reverse strand, counting down.
TGCATGAAAAATCTGCCTGATTTTGGCCTTGTTTTGATAAATCTTTACATTGTTATGATTTATACATGCTACTGTTGGTGTTTGAACATTAAACATCACCAAATAGTGATATGAGATAAGTGTTTCCTGCTTACAGTTACAAGGAGAATCTGGAACAGTTCAAAAATTATGCATTTGTACACTCAGTTAAATAGATCCCCCAATGCATATTACTGCCCTTCAGTTAGAATTTATGGGTTCCTAAGCTCTCACACTAAAGGTAATTTGTTAAAATCCAATGTATTTTCGAAGAGAGGGGTACCAGTGATAAAACCCTGAAATACAGTTTTCATCATATGCCAGCTCACCAAAAAAAGGGGCACTGCATAAGAAAATAAGAAATAAGAAAATAAGAAAGCAATGAATTTCATAAGGCTTATAAGATACCACTCAAAGGTTTGGTAGGACAGACAAAAGGGAAGTCTCTCTTCTGGTCTCATTTCTGTTAGAAAATGGCCATAGCAGATTATCTGCAGATCTTACTTGTAGTCATTTCAAACACAGATCGTTGGTTTTCTCCAGAAGTCATATCAGAAGCAAAATAAATAGAAATGTCTATGCCAGTGCTCTAGTTCATATTAGGAGGACATTTTTAAAGCATATATTGCAATGGTTCCTTTGAATGTACTGAGTTTATCATTGCAGAGCAGCTTTCGCTACAACCATCATGGTTATTCTGGAAGTAGTAGTGAACCAGGGAACTAGGTTACTTGCTAATAAGTAAATAAACAATAGGTAGGGCTTTTGTGTGGTCTTTAGTTGGTAAACACAGTTAGCTGATCCCAGCTGTGCCTACATAATTCCTTCACATTGCCTATGCTCCACAGTGAAAAGCCACAACAAACTGACCAGTTGTATTGATTATCATGTTTTACCCTCTCCCTCAAATTTAGTAAATGGAATTAACTTGTCAAATAACACGTGGATTTCCTAATTTTTATAAGTACTTAATTACATGACAGAACCACAGAATCATAGAATGTATGGGGCTGGAAGTGATCTATAAAGATAATCTAATCCAGCTCCCCCCACAGTGCGCAGGGACCTTTTTGACTATATCAGGTTGCTCTGAGCCTGATCAAGCCTCCACCACATCTCTGGGAAACCTGTTCTAATGCTTCATCACCCTTATAGTAAACAACTTCCTAATGTCTAATCTGCTCTGCTGTAATTTAAGACCATTGCCCCTCATCCTACAGCCTTGTAAACAATCCCTCCCCAGCTTTCCTGAAGGCCCCTTTAATGTACTGGAAGGCTGTTATAAGGTCTCCCCAGAGCCTCCTCGTATCTAGGCTGAACAACCCCAGCTCTCTGAGCCTGTCTTTGTAGGGGAGGTGCTCCAGCCCTCTGATCATTTTTGTGGCCCTTCTCTGGACACACTCTAACAAGTCCATGTCACTCTTGTGTTGAGGGCTCCAGAGCTGACACAGTACTCCAGGTCAGGTTTGATCAGAGCAGAGCAGAGGGGCAGAATCACCACCTCTCAATCTGCTGGCCACGCTTCTCTTGATGCAGCCCAGGATGCGGTTGGCCCTTTGGGCTGCAAGCGCACATTGTTTGTCCATCTCCAGCTTTTCATCCACCAGTACCCCCAAGTGCCTCTCTGCAGGGCTGCTCTCTATCACATCATCCCCCAGCCTGTATTGATATCTCTGGTTGTCCCAGCCCAGATGCAGGACCTCACACTTTTCCTTGTTGAACCTCATGAGGTTCACACAAGCCCACTTTACTAGCTTGTCCAGGTTCTTCTGGATAGCATCCTGTCCCTCAGGAGTGTCGACCACACCAGTCAGCTTGGTGTCACCTGCAAACTTGTTGAGGATGCCCTCAATCCCACTGTCTATATCATTGATGTAGATATTAAACAGCACTGGTCCCAATATGAACCCCTGAGGGACACCACTTGTCACTGTTTTCCACCGGGACATCAAGCCATTGACCACTACTCTCTGGATGTGACCACCCAGCCAATTCCTTGTCCACCAAAGAGTCCACCCATCAAACCCATATCTCTCCAACTTAGAGAGAAGGATGTTGTGGGGGACTGTATCAAAGGCCTTGCAGAAGTCCAGATAGATGACATCCTTAGGTCTTCCCTTGTTCACTGATGCAGTGTCTCCATTGTAGAAAGCCACTAGGTTGGTCAGGTGGGATTTGCCCTTATTAAAGCCATGCTGGCTATCTCAAATCACCTTCCTGTTCTCCATGTGCCTTAGCAGCTCTTCTAGGAAGATCTGATTCATGATATTCCCTGGCACAGAGGTGAGGCTGACAGGTCAGTAGTTCCCAGGGTCCTCCTTTCTACCCTTTTTAAAAATGGGCATAATGTTTCCCTTTTTTCAGTCCCTAGGGACCTCACCTGACTGCCACGGCTTTTCAAATATCCTGGAGAGTGGCTTGGCAACTGCATCAGCCAATTCCTTCATGACTCTAGTATACATCTCATCAGGTCCCATGGACTTGTGTATGTTCATGTTCCTCAGATGGTCACGAACCTTGTCTTCACTTACAGTGGGAGGGACGTCCTCTTCCTTATCTTCATCTTGTAGGCCAATAACTTGAGAACCCTGAGGATGGAGGTTGCCAGTAAAGACTGAGTGAAAAATGTTGTTGAGAATCTCAGCCTTCTCCTTGTCTGCTCTTACTAGTTCACCATTGTTGCTTAACAGGGGGGGTATGCTTTCTTTAAACTTTCTTTTCTGGTTTAAATGCCTGGTATGTATTTCTGGTTTACATAGAGATGTCTCAGCATTGAGGTGTCCCAGCGTAGAGATATCCCAGTGGCAAATTGTCCAGCACAGTGTTGTCCTGACGGCGAGCTGGCTTTGCCTGCGAGTTGGATTTGCCAGTGAGTTTTTTTCAGGGAGTGTTGAAGGTGGAGAGTTTTCCCCTCCTGGCTCATAGATACATTTTTTTCTCCTTTTTTGCACTGTGGATTCTCTCAGTTATCTTGCTTAAAGTGTCTTCCAGACTCTGCAGAGAGATCGATGTTCAGTTTGGTTTTATCATCAGCAAAAGCCTTTCCACAAAAAATGAACACTGCAGCATTCATTGCCAGTGGCATGCCACAAAGACTATTTTTGTTATAGCCTGAGGTGCCTTTCCATGGCAGATCAGTGTTCATCATTTTCTTTTCTGTAATCTGTTTTGTCTTTCAGTTTCATTCATCTATGTGACAAACCCATCTCTTGACATGACTGACAGCCCTAGGTGTGACTTCTTACATCACTCACTTTAATACCTGACCAAAAGAGAGTTTGCACTGATAGAAGAAGTTTCAGGCTACCAGGCATAGATTTAAGAAGAATAAAAACATATGTCCTCCATTTACAAGCTCTCTAAAATGCTTTCTGGTCAGTGTGTGTTAGCAGTAATATTTTAAATAACAAGAGTGTTCAAAGGTAGGAAGGGAGTTTCTCATACTAACTTCAGTTCATCAATTAGCATAGATGAATGTGACATTAAAAAGACAAGTTTTTGGGAAGACCTTACCCTTCGCAGAAATGAGATAGATTACTGCAGACAGTTCCTTGTATTGAAAGTCAGAGGAATTTTGAAATATATTTGAAATGCATTTTACAAATACAAGTTACTAACCAATTTTCTATAGTAGTTCATTTCCTATACAGCACTGGTATAACTATGAGTCTGATAAAATTCTAAGGTTAATGTAGATTATGTACACTGGAAAAGGTTGCCCAGAGAGGCGTTAGATGCCCCATTCCTGGAAACATTCAAGTTGGATGGGGCTCGAAGCAGCTTGATCTAGTTGAAGATGTCCCTGCTCACTGCAGAGGGGTTGGACCAGTTGACCTTTAAATTGATATTAATTTTTTTTATTCCAGTAATAAACTGCAGTTTTGAACTCTTCCAGCTTTTTTTTTTTTTTCCAGTTTTCCAAATATGGGTTAATAACTTAGATTTTTATATTCAGTGATTTCATTTTACTATGCCTGTCTTTAATAATTTAATAATTTTTTTTTTCCCCTGTAAACCGGAATTTATCCAAATGACCTATAATGCAAAGGATAATCTGTGGAGAGTAGTGGGAGAAGACAGTTTATTAATAACTTTATTTGTGGAAAGTGATATGATCTGAAACTTACTGTACCACAACACGAAAATGTAAAAACGAAATACGGAAAAACACCATCTTGCACACATGACATAAACTAACCCTCAGATGTATTCAACTTGTTTAGTTCTATGCATATGCAGAGTAATATGAATATCTTAGCCAGATATGTGTAGCTAAGAGACAGCATGGACTGCCTGAACTGGGAGACAAACCTGTTGTATAGAATGTGGAAATGCTTTGCTAAGGGAGGAACAGAGTATCCTGGTAATCATAATCTGTGTAAGCTCCTAAAAATCTGCACAATACAAATTAAATTCAGTCTGTGTGCTGTAACAGATTTGGATTATGAAATGATACACTGCACAGCACTATAACCTTGACCAGTTCATATGAAGGAGCATGCCTACCTGCTGCATATTGAAAAAGGGATAATTCATTCAAAGTACCTGCACTGCAGCTGAGCAACTGTTCAACTCCTCTGAAATCCTACAGCATTTAATGCTATCTCCCAGCCATGTAGAAAGCCAATTGTCATAAGAACATATAATTCATTTCTCATGCAGTATGCTAGAGACAGACAATTACTGTCAGTGCTCAGTACTGCAGTTTTATTATCTTCTAGAACAAAAGATGAAGGTTTGGGTGTGGGGGAGTTTCCTTTATTTTTTTTGCTTGGTTTTTGTTTTTGGTTTTTTTTTCCCTTCATCGTTTTTGGCCGTGAACCTTAAAGAACTCACTCAGTTTAACACCCTTAATATCCTTGCAGAGCTATAAATAAAGATCTGTTTTCCCAAGGTACCTGGCATTTCAGGAGCAGATACAGAAGAGGGAAGAAAAAAGAGTGATACAGCAAACAATGATCATTCGAATTGGGCAAACACCAGCCTAACCCTTTTGACAGTGAGGCTGGCAGCTTGCAATAAATTGTCATTCCATTGAAGGGGAGAATTATATATGATATGCACAAAGGTAATTCAGACTGAGAAATTGCATGGCCTTTTTTCTAGCAACACAGGTGACCTTATTTTGCCTGGTTATTCTAACTTAAAGGGGCAGTCTTGGAGCGCCAACTGCTGGCAGTTGTTCCTCTGCATTAATTGATTCTTCAGAAATAAATTCATAGAGCAGATGGCTGGATAAGTTTTTTGTATTTTGTTTCCCATCACAAAAGGCTGCCTGCTTTTCTGTAAGCTGAAATCCCTTGCATTTTCTTTACAAGAAAAATAAATCCCCCTCACCACCACTTCTATTCCTGTGCTGCTTTACATCCCTGTGCAACATAAGGATTTATGTGTTACATTTGCTCATTTTCATGTGAATGTTTCAACCTTGTTCCCATGGGGTCTGTTGCTTGCTTTCTAGTAGTGATGCCCCTTTGAGCAGCAGGGCTTCAACACTGCTGCAGGCTTCCTAACTTTACAGCCCTGCAAATGTCAAATGGTGTTCCAGTGAAGCCTGCTGGCTCAGTAGTATTCATTTGCATGGATCTTCCCCCCTCCAGGCTCTTTCTACCTTTCTCTTCTCCTTCCCTCCTCCCTCAAGAGCCTGATGCTTGGCATATTTCCCAGCTGCATTAGTCATGCCAGAAATGGAACCACGTATCCTCAATTGAGCTGGTTCCACAAGCTGCCCAAAAGCCCTTATGAGGCCAACAGACCATACAGCTTTGATAATTTTCCTAGAAATACACCGTTTATGGATGAGGAAGCAGTAATTTTGTATTTCAAGTGCTTTTTCTGGTCTTTTAATAGTGGTAACTGCAAAGTTTGTTTGGTGTAAACAGGAAACTTAAGGTTACTGTTTAAACATGTTTAATTCAAAAAAGCTTTGATCATCCAGGACCTTATATTTTTAAATGCATGCCTCTTTGTACTTAGCTGTCAACATACTTTTTATTCCTCAGAAGAGACCCTGTAGTTCTTACACTCTATTTTTCTGTATTAAAGGTAGTGAGAAATCTGAAAAAATAAAAGAAAAACAAATACCTCATAGTTTTCTACTTGACATCTTTTCGTATAAAAAAATAAATAAATGAGGAATTTGGTGTCCATAAATAAGAATTAAAAAAACAGCTTAATTTTTTTATGAAAACTTTTTTTTTTTTTATATTTCCCCATATTCCTCCCTCTAAATGTGTCTGGTTGTAAACTTGCATGGTAATTGCGGAGAGATGGATAGCTATATGCAGACGTCTGATTTACAATCTTGCATTAAGCTCTACTAAACATCCATAACTTTTATAAATGAAGTAGAAATACTTCCACAAGCTTAAAATCACAAAACAGTGGGGGTCAGGGTGGGAAAGAGTTATGGAGAAAGAAAAGTGGTCCAAGGAAATATGTTTTTCTACTTTGAGGTCTAGGCATACACTGCTGAAAACTGTACAAAATATATTCACAATTTTTTTTTTTTAACATCTACATTTGCAAACAAGAAAGAAAAATTAATATTTTGTGTGCGTGTGAGCTTTCAGATAGTGGAAAAAGGATACAGAAGATGCTATGGGAAGAACAAAAGAATACTGGAATCTAGGAAGTTGTCAGAGTCCATCAAAGACACTATTAGACCTCCATAGCAATGAACGAAGCTGCTTGTGTGAATTAACCACACTAGTGACAGCATTCAGGATCATGCTACAGAAGACCTAGAAATGTCAGGGCTCATATTAATTTTGATTCTAAAAATATCTTCTAGTTTTTTTCCTAGTGGGAAAAAAATATTATATTTGGAAACATAAGCCAATATAGAACAATTTTTAAGCTTTTATTTTGATCTATTCAGGAACCTGTATCTCATCTATGCAGTATTCTATGCCCTGTGTCCTTATGATATTTATGCATGTCACATTAAGTGGTGATGCAGCTAGCACTTGTCATGTAGCATTTCTTCTTTACGTTTCTCTCAAGAGACAAACTTTCAATAGATTTAAGAAACTGAATAAATATTTTTGATACCTTGACTGGAAGTGAGTGCTACAGATTTGGACAAGTTCTGAAAAAGCTCTAACTCCTCCAGAAATAAAGCAAAATGGCTATAAAATCAGATGTCTGTAATTCTTTGGCTGGAATGAGGCACAGTCCTCTGTTGTGAGACTGAGCAAAATTTCAGTTAGTACACAAAGCATAAGGATGAGAGCTAATGACCATTAACACTGCCTGTACCACATAGACAATGAGTAAAATAATATTTTTTTAGTCTCTTTGTTGTTGTACCAAGTTGTTGGTATTGCAATTTTTTGTCGTATTTATTTATTAAAAAGAAATTCTTTAAGTTCTATCCATCTTTAAGCAATAAATAGCAATGCAGAAAGGGTCACACAACTAAGTATCAACCTAGATTTTCAGTAAGTCAGTCTTTGAACACCACTAACCACTCTCCAGTGGCAGTGGTAGATTTCTGAGAATCTACTGGCAAAGGATACAAGGATAACAAGGATATTCATACAAGAATTGGATGGAACATTTTAATCAAAACATACATTTCACCAAAACCTGAAACATTGCAAGGGTGTATTGATTTTGCTGACCTTTTCAAAAGAAATAATTTCAGATTTAGGAAAAAGTTTCAATCACTTTCAGAGAAAGAAAAAAGAGACACTCAGACACAAACACTGTCCTTCTCAGTCTGAAAGTAAGCAAGAAAGTAAGTCTCTTTTGTAAAAAAGGAAAAGAAAAATAAAAGAAATAACAAGAATATATTTCCATTAGAGTCTGTAATACAAACAACAACAATAATAACAACAACAACAATAGTAAAAATCTCCAAAGAACGTTATTCAGCCATCTTTCTGACCTTTTTTTGGTTTAATATTTTTCACCAAGATCTTTGCTATCTTCCTCAACTATTGAACAGCTATGATCCGCTGCACATCCTTATGAAAAACAGTCATAACTGGATGCTTGCTCAGCTGTGTCTTACGTGAGCTGCTCTGGATGTCTGTCTTACAGATCTGAAGCTAGAGTTATAAAAAACCTAATGAAAGAAAATACTCAGATTTTTTTAAAGTCTCCTGCACAATAAACAGTACAGAATTAACAACAAAATCTTACCTGCATCTTTGACTCTATTCCTTACAAACATATGCATGTTTCAACTGTTATTTTGGTTACTCCAAACTGTTCTTTTATATTATTCCAAGTACATTTTAGAATTTGTGAAATACTACTAGAGTTCAGTTTATTTCAGATTATTATATCACCTTGAAGGTAAATACAAGCAAAACATCAAGTACCTGGACTTGATGTTTTCACTTAACTTGAAGTTAAGAGAATCTAGATACTGTTTTAGAAACAGGAGTTTACAGAGGAAGCTACCAAATAAAACAGCCTTGAGGCTGACCTACTGGAGCTGATAGCAGCACTAAGAACCATCTTTCATGTGTGTTTACTCTGTCAGATGCAGCTGTGTTAAATAGCCCAGGGGCTGGATTTGAGGGCAGTCAGCAGTGCTGTACCTATAGTGTGAAAAGAGAGGACTCTACTGATGGTTTGAGTTCTGTGGTTACCTCTCAGCCTCACTCTTCAGAGTCTGTAGCATAAAGGAAGAATTTATAAACAATAGCCTAAAGGAAAATTTCTCATATACCCTACGAGATCCAAGGTATGTTCTTGTGATAACTTCAGTAAACTCTTCAATAATGACACAAAGAAGTTTTCCTTTCATGGAAATAGCTAGCAGCAATATAAAAAGAGTGAATGGAAAACTCTAAGATTTCCCATCTCTGTATGTAGCAAAGGATGCTGTATAAGGAGCTGGGAGATTCCACAATTTAGAACGTGGGACCTGGCTTCTGGGCTGGAGCTCCATGTGGGCCAGTTCACACAGATGACAGCCTTTGCTTAGCAAAGATAAAGTATTACATATCTTAAAATGGTATGTGAATTGTCTTTTACAGATTCTTTACTGAGTGGAAAGTTCATCTGCTAGCATATGTATAGTGAGCAAGTTAGTGGCTAAAACAGTCTATAAAATGCAGTTTTGCAAAAAATACGCATATTTTCTTAGCTTGTTCCGTATTACCAGGAGTGCGAACTTGAGCTTGGATCTTCTATATGCTCATAAGAAGAACTTTTAAAAAAACATGATTTGGGGATAGGATCTTTTCTTGACAGACTTACAGAATAACTTTTGGAAACAGGAAGAATTAGAGGTTTGCACGAAGTTGCAGGGCTAAGACCTGATTATGATCATGCAACTATGGTGGGGGTAGTTTGCATGACTGGCAAACTGCCATGAATGGATGGAGTCCAATCTATTTGGGAAGGATGGGCTGGGATGGCAAGGAGGGCAATTTGCCCTTTTTGTGAGAGACCAGTGAGAATGTGTGGAGTTCTGCCTAAGAACTGCATCAGGATTAGTGGACAGATCAACATGGGCAACATTGTGTTAGTGTCTGCTACAGACCTACCAGCCAGCAAGAAGTAGATGAGGCCTTCTTCAATAACTGGAAGAAAACTCATGTCTGTAGACCCTGGTCTGCAGGGCAAACTTTAACTTTCCCATGTCTTTTGGAAGAACAGCACAGCATGGTACAAGCAAACCAGGAAAATTCTGGAGTTAATTTACATCAACTTCCTGCCACAGATGACTGAAGAGCCGTGGTGCAGAATCACACTCCTGGACCTAATGCTTACAAAGAAGGAAGAACTGGATGGGGATGTGAAGGCTGGGTGCAACCTTGGCTGCAGTCACTTTGAAATGGTGGAGTTCAGGATCCTGGGAGGAGGCAAAAAAAAAAGCAAAAAATAAGATCAGGACAGCAGGCTGTTCAGTGATATTCTTGGATGACTCTCATGAGACAACATTGGAGAGTCTTTTTTCTCAATAATAGAGAAGCAATATGCAAATAACATTTTATTTACGTAATCCTTCTTTGTCAATGTATTTTAACAAAATATTTAATAAATTGTAGCAGAATTCACCTTCAATATGGTTTATGAAACTATCAGCTTCTCAATAGAAACCACATGCCATGCTAGGTATAGAAAGGGGTTAGCTTCTAGGTTAGATGTGATATACAGTGTCTCATGAACTGTACTACCTGATGCAGAATTTTCAATTCCAAGTCTGAACTCTTAGTGAAGGCAGACGGGGGACATGCAACATCTACTATATTATGAATTAATTTTGGGATAATGAATTTATTTATATAATTTATGTCTGACAAAATTCTGATATCCTCAGTGAAGGCACTGTGTCTTAAGCCTCCTATACTGAAGTCCTAATTGGCAGCAAAGACGTGGTAATTGTTGTTAGTTTGTTGTTAGTTTCCAACAACCAGGAAGCCTCTTAGCCAGACTACAAAGCCACAATATGAAAGAGACATCACAAACTCACACAGAGTTCTTCCTAATCTTTAACAAAGGAATGCAATATCTTTGTGTTTCAGTTTTTCAAAGATTTATTTTTCTTTTTTTTTTTTTTTTTTTTTTTTGGTGGGTTTGTTACGTTTTAAGGTGCTATTTCATGTTGCTTTTGGTGAGGAGATGAAGACAGGAGTTTCAGTTTACCTCTAGCTTTGTTTTTCTCCTTTTTTTTTAATATTTGCATGGAATTTCATTTACAAGAGAGAACTTTTGGAATACAGGAAGGAAGAATAGGAATAATTTCCTTCTGTTTCTTGAAATATTTCATATCCTGTGATTAGATGACAGTGCTAAGAACCACAGTTAAACTCTGTTTCACTCACCTACTCACCCCTCATTTCCTGCAGTCTCGTTTATAAAAATAGTTAAAATTAATTATAAACATGAGAGTTGAATAATTAATAAACTAAATAACTAGTACTAAAGAAAGACTAGATGTAGATATTTTATGAATTGTGAAAAAGATTAATTATTTTTAGTGACTGCAAATTTATTGTGTGGGTTTTTTGTTTGTTTGTTTGTTTGTTTTCCAAATGAGAATGTTTCTAAGTCACTGAAACGATATCTTAGTTACAAATATACCAAAAGAAAAGATATTTAGCAGTTATTTGTTGTAAGCTGCATAGCATATACACATTCTCTGCAAAATTTATCACAGTGTTAAAGTAGCAGTGGAAAGCCAAAAGAAGTATTTATTTGAGACAATTTCTGCCATCAATAATTACCCTTGCAGAGGTAATGCTCCTGCAAAATCTCTTTAACAGTCAGCTAAATAGGGATTCCCTTTAAAATCTTGAGGAACTGGATTTTGAAAATTATTTTTCTTAAGGACTTCTCTCCAGAAAAACCTGTAGTTTATTTTTTGCTTCTGATGTAATTTTTGGCACAAAGGAGAAGCAGAGCTATTTAAGAAAGGTATTTTCAAATACTGTTTACAAGAAATAATGTATTTTTATGTATGTGTGTTATGCTTCTGAATAATTTTCTTGTGCTCCAGATAAAATTCAAAACCTTATTAGATTGTAGTAAGTGATTTTTTTTTTTATTATTTTTTTTTTTGGGGGGGAAGGAGGATTTCTCAGATGAATCTATGAATCTGAATTGAAACACTCAGGAATCTTTAAAAATATGCTAGCAATTGATTAATTTAAATACAGACAGTTTTGATGCGGCCAAATAAATGTTTCAGAATTTAGTCCAAATGAAAAGAAATCATCCAGCTTTGGGAAAAAAAAAGATTCCCTCCTAACAAATGTCCATGTTTCCTGTCCCTATCTCAGCATTTATTTATATTTATGCCATAGGAAGCAGAAAATTATGAAGATTTTACTTAACAAAGATAAAAAAAAAAAATTCATTTATTCTGTCCAATAGGTCATCAAAGAAATCCCTGTAATCAGATCATTCTGAACATACCTTTCAGCAATGACTATCCATCATATTTATGTTCACTATTATGCAGTACTTTACATTTTTTATACAGAATATGTGCTATTTAAAGCACATCAAGAAACAGAAACATTTTTTATATATTCTACTGAAACAAAACTTCTGAAGCAGGTGCAGGATTGTCTAGGATTTTATGCAGACTCTTCAGCAAGCCTGAAACTAGAGTAGGAGAATCGCAAAACTACACACCAATTTCTTCCACCCATTCTGCCTCCCAGAAAAAAGTAATGCAGTTACCAAAGCCACACCAGCCATTCTTATGCAAAAAAAATGGGAGAACGAGCCCATACAGTTCACATTAAATTCACACTTGAAGTTTGAATTAATTAAATTTCATCTTGCATTGTACAAAAGACTTAAAAATGGAAATAAACTAAAATTGTAAGTTGCAGAAAGTAAGGTTATGACAACCAAAAAATAGAAACCTGACCAAATGAGAGACATAAAATTTTTTCTCCAATGTAAATTATGTGCAATCTATGTTTCTTAGTAAAAACATATGATACTTTTTCAAAAAAAATAATTTTCTTAAAAGTAAGTATTTTCTAAAGACTTGCATTTGTGAAGATTAAAAACCACTTTTAGTTGCAGTCCTTATTCTAGATCTTAAAAAAGTAAGAAATAAATAACCTAAGAAATAAAGTATCAGAAGGTGAACACTTCTTACTTTGAATCCTCTAAGACCAAATGGAAATTCTTACTATGATATAATTTGCTATTCAATGAAGGGTAGACGAGGTTTTGAAATCAGTTAATTATTTAAATTCTATTAAATTTAAAAACAATTTAGGAAAAAAAAATCTGAATTGTATTCCTTGGATATGATTTCTTTCTTTTTTTTTTTTTTTTTTTTTGAGCTAGTAATTGTTAAATTTTTATCCTTTTTATTCTAATTAAATTTAAAAATCAAAACTTTAAAAAAATGTATGTCAAAGGGGATCTCTTCCTCTTTGCAGCACTGTTTTTCTGAGCTACTGTTCCTGGGTTAGAACAGTGTAATTTTATATCGTAGATGCTAGTGTATCCTACTGTTTCTTTTATATTTACTACCTAATGCTTCCACTCACAAACAGGACCTCAGCACTGCTGGGGGAATCCCTTTCCTTTGGACATTTAGCTACTGATTTCTAAGCATCAATCTTTATAATAATCCTTAATTTTTTAAGCTTTAGAAACATATTTATTTTATTTATAACACAATTTATTTTATTAGATACTACTTTGTCATGGTTTGACTCAGGATCGGCAATTAAACCAGCGACAACACTGCTCTCGATCCCCTCCCCCTCCCACCCAAGTAAGGAAAGGAGAGAGATTAAAGGGAGAGAGACTTTCTGGGTTGAAAACTAAACTAGAAAGCTTTAATTAAATACTAATGACAAAAGAAGATATGTACAATTATATACAAATGTGTATATAACGTGCAAAACCACTATTACCTCCCCTTACCCCCAGCAATTTCCGCATCATCTCCTGAGCTGTGAACAGTTCTGAAATGTCCTGGAGCGCTGCTGGAGAGAGCGGCAGAGCAGACAGGAGCTGAGGGGAGAGTTGTGAGGGTCAGGAATGCACGAGCCTAGGGATCAGTGGTGATGGATAGACAGAGTCCTCCCTGGACACCAGCCATGGACGGAAGAGAAGGGAAGTAGAAGCAGGAAGGAAGTTGTCTTCCGTGATCTCTGACCTTACACCGAGCTTATGTAGATACATGGAATGGAATATCTCTGGCCAATTTTGCTGTTCATCTAGTTACAGATACGACTCTTCTGCTCTTGGTAGCATCCCAAATCAGAGATCTCAACTAAAAAACTAAGATGCAATGGGTCTGTTCCTTTCACTAAGCTTTTGACCAAAGGTATGTGACCTGTAGAGCACTCTTACAGAACGTATACAGTTTCCTTCTGCAATAGTTAAGTAACATGATAAATTTCCTGAGTATGCAGTCAACATCTGTTCAATGTATGTTCACCCAGAGGGAGTCTAGACAGTGATATAGCACTGCCATTACCATGAAAGTGGATTTTAGTAGTAAATATTTTTTATTGAAAGCATTAGTTTAGATTTTCAGGTCATTCATGGAATCACAGGATTGTAAGATTGGAATGGACCTCTGGATATCATCTTGTCCAAACTCCCTGCTTAAGCAGGGCCACCAAAAACAAGTTCCCCAGGACCATGCCCACAAGGCTTTTGAATATAGCCAAGGATTACACAACCTCTCTGGGAAACTTGTGCTAGTGCTTAGTCACTCTCACAGTTCCTGATGTTTAGAGGAAACCTCCTGAGTTTTGGTTTGTGCCCATGGCCTCTTGTTCTATCATGGGACAGCACTGTAAAGACTCTGGCCCTGTCTTGTTTGTACCTTCCTTTTAGTTCCCTGAGCTGCTTTTCTCCACGTTTAACAGTTCCAGCAGTCTCAGCCTTTCCTCATAGGGGAGATGCTCCAGACTCCTAACCACCTCCATGGTCCTTTTTTGGACTCTCTGCAATATGTCCATGTCTCTCATGTACTGGGCAGCCCAGAAATGAACACAGTACTCCAGGTGTGGCTTCAACAAGTCATACAGATATTTATACATACTATCTTCGAAGGCTGAAATGCAGCCCAGAACACATCACACATTGCATTTTTTTATTTGGATATAATGTCTTTGGAGAAATCAATATATATTAAAAAAAAATTAATAAAACAAAACCAACAAAACTGAGCACCACTGTTTCCTGGTATAACAGTAAGATACAGCTATTTGTAGAATCTCTTCTATATGAAGAAATAAAAAAAAAATAATAAAAAAAAGAAATAGCACAATAGTTGAAATAGAAAACCTGTCAGACTCAATGTGAAAACTGCTGTGAGAAGATAGAGATCTTTTCCCCAAATAATAACATTAGATGATGAATGATAATTCTTCCTTTCAAGAGCTATTCTCTGACTATGTCAGCGTTGAAGACAGGGAAAGGGATATCTTGTGCTGAAGTCAGTCAGAGTTTGTAAAAACAAAAAATATTAACATGATTTTAGAAAAAAAATGGTGCATTTTATTTCAATTAAAACTTTAGTTTATACAGGAAAAAATAGTATCATGAAATAGGCGTTTTCTTGTTTGGAATATCATTCTAAGGGAGAAGAAATGTCTTATGACTTCACACAAAAAAAACAGGATTTCCATATATTTAAACTAGTAGAAAGGGGCACTGCAAAACCACTTGTAATTTTAAGTAGCTTAGTGACTATGTTTTATATTGTGTTTTGCTCTTTGTTTCCAAAGATTCAGGACATGTATCCATGTTATAAAATACTAAGTAGATTTAACTCTATATTTTTGTAATTCTTTTTGCTCCTCTTCATTGCTTACCACTTTTCTGGTCTTTTCATGATAGCTTTATATGTGACATATCATTACATTGGGTGGATGTTATCTTTAGGATAACAGGGCCTGCCCCTGTCAGACCTTAAAAAAACTCACTAAAATATTTGTTTTCTCTGACTGTCTTATTAATAACACTTTGTAACACAACAGCACCATTACATCATTGATGTTTGAGAGAACAATATCATACAAATAAAGAACAGTATGGTTTATTCATTGCTTAAAGAGTATTAATGAGGACAGAAAACTTAGTAAATATAGCGTTGAAAACTGGGTGGGGGGAGAGGAGGAAATTTCTTTCTCTTGCAAAGGATGTTTCTCCAACATACCTCTCTTCAAGCTCAGCCTAAGTAGTCATATGTTAGTCCCTGTCAGTTTGGAGGCAGTCAGCAAAATCTCCAAGTCTTGCCATCATTATCTTGATAATGAATAAGCTATACTGTTTTTGTTTTGTGTAGTATTCTTCAAAATCTCCACTGATTTATATGAACACACACAAAAAGACAGTCTAATGTAAAAGTATTCAAGAAATCTTTCTATTGAGACTCCCTGAGAGCTAAAAACACCAAAGCTGCCTCTAACAATCACATAAAGCTCAAACACTTCGGTGCAGTCTTTCAAACATGCCCAATGAGTACTCTTTCTGACATATATTATTTACTTTCATAGATTATCATTTTATAGCATTGCTTCTCATGTAAATTTGTCTTACTCCTTAGGTTTTCATATACAGTTGCTCACTGCATCCTTTTATGCAGTTAGAAACAATTCTTTAGAGCTCTCCTGCACCTTCAGCTCTATCCAACTGATGCCTCTGCCATAGATTTCTACGTTATTGATTAACTTCCTCTGAAACATTACCTTATTTCTCCCCTACTGTATCAATTGCAGATTAGGCTGCCATTTCTGTGGCTTTCCATTATTTACATTTTGACATATAGCAAAGTTAACTTGTCTTAACTTCATGAAGTTATTAGTTTTCTTTAATCCTTTCCATCAGAAATTAATTTAATTGGTTATTTTGCCTTTGACATTTGAATGGTATGACGCAAAAGCAAGACATTCACATATTTTTGTGTGTGTTTTTTTTTACCTTGCATTTTAAGATGGATAGTAAACAGATTTCTATCTTTAATAAAGAGGTGCATGTGTATTCAAAGTTCTCATGTCACAGTCTCATTTCATTAAAAACTCAGCTTTAGTAATAAAGGAAAAATATTTCAGTGGTAACAAGTTGCAGCAATTTACAATTGCATGTAAAAATTACAAAAATAAAGAAAAATATATTTTAGTTTAATACAGATATTTATTTAATTTACAATGAAATATGTTGTAAAGTCATTAATAGAACTTTTACTTGGTTGAGATACAATAAATAAATAAGAAATAGAAAGAAACCAGTAAGTTTAGTTTTAGAGCTGCTATTCAGAATCCAATTCTGCTGTGAACCTAAAACTAAACAGCAGTTATTGACTTTTCAAAATTGTGTATATATCCTGCTTTATATGAAAGGCAAAGTTTTACAGAGAGCAGTAAGTTAGGACACACGATAAATAATCCAGGAGAGCAACATGAATCCAAGAAGCTGTAAACCTCATGACTCTACAGTAATACAGAGAACAGAAAAAGTTTCAAAACATTGAAAAAAAAGTTGTGCCTTCCAAAGTTGACAACTTCTCAAATGCCTCTCCAGTACCGAGTTA
This sequence comes from Hemiprocne comata, assembly GCA_020745705.1. NCBI lineage: Eukaryota > Metazoa > Chordata > Aves > Apodiformes > Apodidae > Hemiprocne > Hemiprocne comata. Next base: position 91,896,174 of record CM036586.1, on the reverse strand, counting down.
CTGTCATGTTAAGCAACAAATTCAAACTGCTCAGAGACTGCTTTATTTACAGTGAAGTTATGGAGGAGCTGGCAGTTGCTACCAGTGCTGCTGTGCAGTCTGGCAAGGCAACACTCCACTGTGCCCTTGCCTGTCTGGAAGTTAAAGAACATCAGTACTCTCTGGATGTGAAAGGTTCACCCAAAATGAAGGATTGATAATGTAGCATAAGAAAGAGATGTCCGTGTCCAAGTAATGTTTTAAGAAGTGCAGTGAATACATATAAGCCAGTAAGCAAAGTAACAGAGGAGACAAATTCTTTAAAAACAGCTGGTCTTCTGACCCAAACAGTTATTTCATACACAGAAGAGCTAACCCTTTGGTCAATATTTCCTAATCTATTTTAAAAAATGAACACCACCACCACACCATCACCCAACACTACACAGGAAAAACAAAATCAAAAAAATCCAAACTTGGAAGTCAAAGGCAGTAATACCTAATGTGTTGTGGCTTCATTCATATCACTGACTTTGGCTTTCAACAAAATGCTGCATCAGCATGCTTGCTAAAACACAGCAGAGTCCTTAGTTTAGGTTCAACATTGATCATGGTGATTAACACCTATGGCCAGTATCTATAGAAACAGTTACAACTGCTCTGGACATGCTAAAATGGTTCTTTACAAATGATACTGAGTTTGGATGCGAATTTGGCATACGGCAGAAACAATCCTTACTCATTGGATTTAGCAGTCTGGAGTTTTTGGGTCCCACTGATGATGAGCTGTCGACATTGACACAACCAGAAATAATATTATATAATGGTATTATATATCCTGAGTCTTGACTTACTTGCCCTGCTTGAATTATTTTCCCATTACATGCTCAGTATATCCCACAAAGAGGACTCTGCATGAATGGTGGTCATTCTCCAAGAATTCCATATAGCCAACAAGTTAGTTGAGTTTCACTCAAAAAAGTAAGATGGAGTACCATTAAAACCTCTACATCATCTCTGAAATAGGTAGAACTTGCAGCATTGAGTCAGTCTCAGCAAACTGAAAGGCAGGGATGTCGTCTCTCAGTCTGAGGAAAAAATTGGTATGCTTCTTTCCTGATTTTATTACTTTCTGAATTGCTTCACTGTCTGCAGTACTTTAGCTTATTCTCCTTCACAATGAAAGAAATGTATTTTGCTCTTTTATTTCACAGCATGAATTTCCTACAGGTTTTGTTGAATGTACTTCAGTGGAAAGACAAAATGAAAAAAAAATAAATAAAACAAATAACAAGCAAAAACCCAGCCCAAACAAACAATAGGTTATTTTAGTTCTGAGCTAAAGTAGAGCAGAGGAAAAACCCAGGAAGTAAAATGCACAGCATTAGATTGCAAATAATCAGATGTGATCAGTCACATGAAAGCTGTGAAATACCAGACCTTCAGTTGTATAACTGTGCACAGAATGAAGAGGCAAAACCAGAGCACTGGGAATTTCTTCAAGGTAAGATCTTGGCAATATATTATCCTTGATTTTAGTAATGAGTCTTTCTTTCCAGAACCACTTTGGGGAGGGGTGTGTGGGAAGGGAGATTGGGCATTGTGTGGAGAAAGCACCCCATCGTACACTACCCCTCTGACTGGTTAAAGCAATTGACCTGCAGTTAAAAACAGCAGTCTCCTTCCTGACCAGTAACTCAGGTGAATGGACTCAGCATGTATGCACCCATCAATTATACTTCCAGCAAGCATAGTGAAGGACCATCAAGATTTTAAAAGAACTCTAAGTATGCAATGATATAAAGTATCCAATAATTTAAAGTATACATTATTCTAATATTTCACAATGCGTCAACATTTTTAGGAAACTTTTGGGTTTTTTTAAACCTGATGAGCTTTGTCAATTATTAACTTCTCTAAGAATGTCAAAATCTTGATCTCAAAACTGTGCATTTCTTAACAGTGTCACTGTATGGGACCCTTATGAAAATGGTTTACCAAATAAGCCAGATATATCCTGTTGTATTACTCTTTGTACTTTCCCATGTAGATTCTTAGCTGGCATCAGCTGAGGTATGTTGATTTATGAAGTAAAAGAAAGAATGAACTGATAATCAGAGAGATAAAATAGGTTGTGAAATATCTGAAAGCACCCCACTCTACTCCATCATAAACCTAGTATGAATCAATGAGCAGTTCAGAGGAACTCACATTAATCCTAGTCAAATAAGATAAACTTGAAAGATGATTAAAGTGAGGTACATGCAAAAAACAAGGGACCTGTACATATCCTAGACTTGCTACATTATCAGTGGAGAGAAACTGGTATCCTCTGTTGTGGACTGAAATTCACTACAGCTCCTCTCTGACATAAGTGTGTGAAGGTAAATATTTTATAGCCTATAAACTGTTCAAGTATTCCAGTAACAGAGGGAATGGCATCTTAAAAGTACCCAAGATAACCAGTGATTATCGCGAGATAGCTGAAAACTGTTGCACAGCAAGGTGGACACCTCTGATAGCTGAACACAATGAAGCCGTAAGATTAATCAGTTATCATGTGTAACTCATACACTTGAACTCTTGTGTATATGCACAGCTTCCTTGCAAAAATCAGCACCTTGAGCAGCCAAGGCTGCCTCTGACTTTCACATCACCAACAAGTTCACAGTAGGTGAGTATGAGTTCCAGAAGAGCACCTCTCCTCATTGTCTCATCAACCACTTGGAGGAGGAAGTTATCATCAATGCAGTCCAGAAACTTCCTGGATTGCTCATATCCTGCTCTGCTGTCCCTCCAGCAGATATTTGGGTTGTTGAAGTCCTGCATGAGGACCAGAGTCTGTGAATGTGAGGCTTTTCCTATTTCTGTAGAGGTCATTATCCACTTGTTCTTCTTGGTTCAGTGGCCTATAGCAGACATTCACTATAATGTCTCCTTTGCCTGTCCTCTTAATCATGATACATAAGCGTTCTGTTGGCTCCACTTCCATGTTCAGGCAGAGCTCCATGCACTGTGGCTGGTATCTTAAGTAAAGGGCAACTCTCCCTCCTCATCTTTCCATTCTGTCCTCTCTAAAGAGCCATATACCTCCAACACAACACTCCAGTCATGGGAGCCATTCCACCACATTCTCATGATGTCATCAAGATCATAGCCCTGCAACTGCACACAGATTTATGTTTATACCCCATATTCTATGTGTTAGTGTACAGGTACCTTACAGAGGCACCCCAGCATACTGAGCTCCTGGAGAAAGTTCAGCATATTTTTACACAATGGTGCATTGTAGGTAGCTCCCTAGCCACATGCAAATGGTTCTGCTTTGTTGACTTGGTGAATCTTTCCCATCATACCACCCCATGGATTTTGTTTAGCAGTCTGGTCTGTTGCTCCCTCTTTTTTCCCTATTGATGTGTATTACACATTTATGTTTCCACTTACTGAAATGGGAAAGCCTCTCACAAAATAACTAAGCATAAATGAACACTGAGCGAATTTAGAAACAAATATATTTTATGTCCTTTATTTTTGAAATACTTATTTTGGCTTTATGGCACATGTTCTGAAATTTCTTGCAGATTAACTAGTTAATGGTTGTTACCTAAATCAGTAAAATCTGTTGCCTTATCTAGATTTTTTTTTGCCATCTCTAAGTTTATAGAATTACAAATGTAATTGTTAAGACAGATTGATATAAACTAGAGAGACATGGGGGACTTCTTCTTGTCTGCAGTTTTGCATATTCTGTGCATTTTGCCTGTAACCTGGCACTTCAGTCAACAAAACTAGGACATGAATGTATATTTAAGAAGGTCAGATTTACTGTGCCTTTGATCAACAACATACAAGTAAAAGCTTAGAAATGAGAAGCTCACATTTGCTGGGACAAAAACATTCTTGCCTATGTTGGAATAGATGGCTGGAAATATAATTTGGTTTTAGACCTGAGATGTGAATACCAGTGTCACTCCTCCTCAGTACTCGGACACAAAGCATTTGGCACAATACACAGGACTCACAGACCTCTATAATGAATGTCGCATGCAAATATTATGCATAATGTAAAACTTATTTAAAGCCTGCTGTAAACAATTAAACTAGAGGCTATGAGTGCAAAGACCTCGTAACAGCTCTTTGCTCAGGTAAGCTAAGGAGATTTTGTTGTCAAGCTTCACTTTAAAGTGGCAGCAGTAGAAATTAGAAAAGACAAGAATTTTTTTTTGTGACAACTGACAATGCTCTGCTACACATTTGTTTTCTGACCAGTACAGTATCATCAGTAACACACAGGTCTAATTTTTTCTATATAAAATTCGCAGCGATGTAACAGAGAATCACCATTCAAAATCTAAGATCAATTTCAGGTTGATTTACTTCTCCAGTCAAGCCATGTGTTTCAAAGTAATATCTTAGTGTTTTGTCTCTTAAAATGCAAATGTTTTTAAAAAGAAAAACACCTGATCCTTTACCTTCAGAGTAATTACACTGCTCCTCCTCACACCTTTTTTGTTGTCATTAGTGCTAGACATTTTCTTTTCCGAGTAATTTGCAATGAAATATAACTTTCCACTTTGTATCTCAGTGGGTACATCTGTATTAATGTAGTACCTCCAAAGCGATCTAATCACAGCAGTGTAGAAAATTATGCTTGATATTTGAGAACTGTTTTCATTCAGATTAGTTTATGCTTTCGGTTCTCTTGAGAAAACAATCATAGTGAAGACTAACCCCTGAATGATTATTTGAGTTTAAGCCACAGGGGCACCAAATCTTTTTATTCTGCCTGCAGAGAGATCTTTGAATATCCCCATATCCATTTCAGCAGCAGTAATTCGTTTATAATAGTAGCCCTGGAGAAAACATGCACAAAGTCTTGAAAGCAATAAATAAATAAAAAAAAGCTATTTATTTTATAGTGTTGTTTAAAAAGAATTCACTGTATTGTAAGCTTACATGATGAGGGATATAAGACATTTATGCAGTTTTGTTGTAACATTAAAGTTTGCTGTATGGTACACTTCTGGAAAGACAATATACTGCCACCTTTCTTTCTCTCTTTCATTTTCTACCTTGAAAAATCTTTGGGTTTTGCATTATTTTAAGGGAAACTTTGGATTTAGTTTTAGACTTGGTGTACTACAGAAAAGACATGCACAGTTCATTTATTTGTAACCTATTTCTGTAATGATACTGGGATTCATAACAGCATCAGATTATTATTCCAGTTACTCTACACTCTGAAAAGAAATTTACAAGGTATAAAAGGAAAAAAATGGAAATAAAAGCGAAAAACAAACCTGTCAAAATTAAGAAACATATTAAGAATTTTCAGTCCATGCAGTTACTCTTCTCTTACAATAGATTGTATAAAATATTGCTTGAATTATGATGTATCAGATTTATCTGGCATTTGTTTCTAGGTTACATGAAAAAAAGGTTATTTGCAATAATTTTGACTTTCCTGCCCCGACCTCCCAAGCTTGAAACCTTCAGATGAAAAAATATATTCCTGCTTTCATCCTTCCTGAGTTCTAAAAGAAATTACCAGTCTTTGCCTCCAGGTCTGTGAAGTTCATGTTTCCTTCTCCATCAACTTACAAGTGAAATAATGCATTGCTCCGAGACAGTAAGCAACACCTATAGCTGACTATCTTAGTCCAACTAATAATATTTTCAGAGGACAGTATTATTTGTTCTGATGAAATGAACTGCATGAGTGAAGAATGGTCACATAAAGCTCAAAATGTTTGTTAAACTTAATAGTCAGTAAATTATATAGTCAGCTATTTCTTGCTGAAATTAATTAATTACTAGAAATTTTAAGAAAATCAAAAAATCTTTTTAGAAAATCCCTTAAACCTATAGCATATCTGATGGACAGGAGTTATATAATATGAAATAATTTGTATAGAGACCTCTCTTCTCTAATTCTATAAAACAATATTAGACACACATTACTGTTGTCATACAGTAAAGATTATATAACTGGTATTGTGCAAACACCAATTTTGAAGCTACTAACTGACGTTATAACATCTTTAAAAAAAAGAGAAAAAAAAACCAAACACTGATAGTAAGAAAATGATAGGGCACAGATAGACCTTAGCTATCTATACTAAGTGGATCCTGTATCATCACAGTTAGACTGTCTTCAGTAAAAAAAAATGTGATATTCTGCAATACTTCCTTTCCTTCATTTGTAGTAATTCATAACTTCCCCCTCTCTTAGGCTGATGGGGAAGCATATTTAATGTTTTAGATTAAACCGGTTTGAATAGCTCCGGTATTACAGCAGGAAACACAGCCCTCAAAGTAATCCAAATTCCTACCAAATTTGACATTGTATATCAGCGCCTTGTGATTTAAAATATTAGTGATTTAATTGCTTCTGAAACAGTAAACACCATGAGGACAGAGCTAAACAATCTAATTAAGTTCTGAAAGAATGAAAAACATGGTAAATAAGGAAAATTCCTGTTTCGTTACCATATTTAACTATTCTAAGTGAAAGATACATATATGTTTATATAGACACACATATGTAAAAGTAAAATATATTAGCATGCATAACATGTAATTCTAGTTGGCTTTTAAAAAGGAGTTTATCCAAGGTGAGACTAATCTGGATCTTTAGACACTGAAGGTGAGTTTTGTTTGGCTTGATTGAAGAAATCTTTGTTGTTAACGTGTGACACGTCAGGGTCCCACTATTGTGAACGTAGAGAAGTAGGAGTTCTCATGTTTTAGTAATTCTTGGTCTACTACTACAGACATCTATTCATGTTATTTGTATCATGCCCATCAAGTGCCTGGTTTTCTACATTGAGGAGAAAGGAAAAATGGATTATCAGATCAAATGGAAATTACACATATGCAATTAAATAAAGTCAGTGTTTCCTACAGTCCTTTACTCATAAACTTTTCCACTCCGTATGACAAGGCTAAATTTGTTTGAGGTAAGCACATGTTTAAAATCCACGGATCACTAGCTGTCCTAGTGGCTTCTCAGAAAAGGTGCTAGTAGCAAACAAAGATCCAGCTGCCGATGGCCTTTGTTTCTTTCCTTTATACTTCATACGTACTCTTTTGACTATTAGAAGTTGTGGAAATTATCTACCAATTTTGTAATCACAGTATTTTTTTAAGTATAGATACAGAAGACAAGTCTATACTAAAATTACTAGAATATAAACAGTTAAATAGGTGGAAATGTTTACCTACTTGTCAGACTTCACAGAAAAATTGTCTCCTTCGCCAGCAAAGCACATTATGATGCAGAAACTGAAGAGGAAATCCCATGCAGAGCAGCCAGACTACAGTTTATTTCTACCACAATATTTAGTCCTCTAGTTTCAGGATTCCACTGGGTATGACCACGTGTTGGGGAAATGTGGGCTGGTGTTTCTTCTGTTCATTGTCTTCAGCTGTTAGCACCGTGAAAGTCATTGCACATTGTGGAAAGATAAATAAGGTGGAAAGGGAGAAGCAGAAAATACCTGTTGTCCTGATCTGCAATTTGGACTTCTCTGCATTCCAACATTCACACACATGCAAATGCTTCCACGCCCAAATGAAGAGCTCTTCCTTATCTCCACATTGAGACATTTCTTTCCCACCATTTGCCTGATTTTTTTCTTACAGGCCAAGAATTTTCTCTATTGCACCCACCTATTGCTGACCTTGAAATTTACCAACTTCAAATCTTTGCAAAAGCTGCTTCCTAAACCTGCAGCTATAATCCATGGTTTTTTGAGAGAGCTTATCTACATAGAAAAAAATAGTCTATACTAAATAACTAGAATGTAGTTCTGAGACAAGTAATTAATTCAAGTAATATAATCACTAAGAAAGATAATTGGAATAAGCCAAAATTGCATTTGGATACAATTATTCTAATAATATAGTGCCAAAATATTGCACCGATAACCACACACTCTAAATACCTTAAATAGCAATCATAATTACAACATCAGGATTCATAGGAAGCTGGCACAGAGAATATTTGATTTCTATATTAGTGACAATTTTCTGTAACTGCATAAATTTGTCAAGTGGAATTAAAACTATTAATTATCTATTTTTTTATCTGTAACAAATGATAGTGTGATTTATTCATTAACATATGAAAAATGAAAATACTGGTTCATTTTTTCCCCTGTGATGAATGCACTTCACATGATCATTTTTTCTGTCCGGCATATTCTAATTTCAAATTGAATAAAAGCTTATGTTTGCCTTGAAGTAAGGATCATTGTCTTTCTGGTGCCCTTCTCTTTCATTTAAAAAAAAACCCAAACAACAAAACCCAACCTCCAAAGCCATCAGTTTTAGTTCTGGCCATATTCTATCTAATGGAGGTAGTAGTAGCGTGCTACAAGATTGTTTGACCAGAAACGAGTTCAGTGTTAGAGCTTTGTCTAAATGTCATGTGTTTATCTTGATCCAATTGTCTAGTCTTGTGATATAGTAAAAAAGAAAAAAAACCTCCTAAAACCTATGATTTACACAACGTACTCACAGCAGCTACTTTAGGTATCCATCTTAGAATGGTATGATGTACTTTTTGGCAGAGGTATTCTCCCTCCACGGACCCAAAAGTGAACCCTGATAACCAGCTTTCTTTAGAAGTTTGACTTACAGTTGGTAAAGGCTATCAGAGGGTATAGACTGTTGGCACAAATAAAAGTTATTTTGGAGTCTAATCCCATATCCTCAGTGTATGCTGTGTGTTTTCATCCTGTGCATTGTAATAGGACTGAGTAAAGGCTGGTTGTCAAAAGACACCAGCAGATTCTAAAATATGACAAAAGACTTCATATCTGTCAAGTCTGTTTGTATTTAAAGACAAACATACACATTTCTGTACACGTTAAGACCTTACCTTCCCACAATGCACCACTATAGTAATTGGGTGGTTTAGACTTTGATTAACCAGGAGTCCAGATTTAAATACAGAGCCATTCCCTTTCACAATTTACATCAATATTGCTGAACCAGAGATTTAAAAAAACCCAGTTATTAAAAAAAAAAATATACAAAACAAAACAAACCCACAACAAACAAAAGTTAATTATTTTCTTTCCTCACAGCACAGAATTGGAGGTGAAAAATCTAGTGATATTCCCTATGGCATTTTTTTCCTGTACTCTCTCTCTGAGACATCTAAGTTGACAAAAGAAACAGGAATGTTTGCTCTAATCTTAGCAAGTTAAGTGGATAATTATTTTCTTTTTTTTCTCATGAAATGAATTCCTAGTCTATGCCTAGTCCCAGTCAGCAAACTGCTTTAGTTCCAGTGTGGCCTTTGGTTAAATGAATCTGGTAGGAAGCAGCAGACAGGAGGGCCAGGTGCCACCTGAAGTTGGTGACAGGAAGGCTATTGAATAACTGCATAAAAACAGTGGTCTTAGACCCAGTGCTTAGTTCTATGAAGAAAAGAAAGTCAGTTGGTTATAGACAAACTAGACGAAGACCAAAATCATCTGTAAGAGAATGGCATATGGAAATGCTACTGCAAGTACAAGCTAAATGTGCAAATAATTTTACATAGAAAATAGAAAGTACATTTTATGACTATCTGTACAAATATAGCACAAGAAATCATGCCTATGCTTAAGATCACCAGGTTAGAAAGCACCTTTGGAAACTGAAATAACAGGAAAATAATATTAAGTTATTATACATTACCCAGGAGATGTGATATTCCACAACTTCTAACTGAATCATAATAGGTTCATAAAATACATACTTCACAAATACTATTTCAAAATAAATTAAACAAATAAACCTCCACTAAGAGGATGATGCTTTACTGTTCTTTTAAATTTACATTGTAAAACTTGATGTGTGGGGATTTTCTTGATTGTTCATTTGCGTTTTTTTAAGAAACTAATGTTTTAGAAAAAGAAAAAAGCTGATTTTTGTATTTTGAATTAATAAAGTAATTTTACATCGCAAGTAATTTTTTTTTGTTGTTGGGTAATGTATCTTCTATAGAGTAAGTGGAACATGAACAGAATTATAGACTTCAAATTATTTATTTTAATTTTACTCAAAGGTTAAAAATTGTGGTTTTCTCTGTAAAAACTTCAAGCATCATTCAATAAATTTAAAGTATACTTACGCAGAGATGAGTTAAATAAATACTCAGTGCAATTCTTCTATCTGGAAAATTTCATAAATAAAATCACAAGAAAATAACTTATCTTAAAATAAATATGTATTAAGATTCTGTCTTTTTGACAAATTGGTTGCAAACTGTTTTCTTAGCTGTATATTAAACTGCTTGTACAGAACAAAGGAAACCCTTGCAAAATTACAAAGCCTTCCCTCATATTGCTAAAACCATTGCAATAAGCTCATTGGACTCAAACCCTAAATAACAACAATTTAACAGTTTTGTAAATTTTATATGAGTACCAACGTTGACATAATAGCCCAAATTTTGTCAATAACGGTGCTGAAGAAGTTAAAAGGTTACAAAGTCTCTGACTATCAAAGAAAATCTTTATGCTGCACAACAGGTCATAAAACACATTATTTCAGTTCCTCCATATTTTGTTCTCTAATACATCCTCCATTTTGGGAAAAAGATAGAATGCTTTTATAATCTTATTTTAATAAAACCGGATTGCTTATGCTAGAAAGCACTACAGTGTTACATAACCAAGTTTGTTACTTTTTGCACTACTCGTGTACTTGAAGTCTGCCAGAGATTTTCTGGCACAGAATGACTGGGTAATGGTAGATACAAATTTGTAATTAAGCTGATGTTTCGTATCACATGACAAATAAATGTGGCACTCAATACCACTTGGTCATGAAACAATAACATAATGTTGATGTAAAATTCTTTGAGACATTAGCTCTTAGGGACACAGAAATTTGTGTCAATTTGATGCAAATGTTCAAATCTAATTATGCAATTAGACAAACTTACAGGAAGTTCCTGCACACTAGTCAAGGCTTAGTTCATTAATTTCACAGCCTAATAAACCTTTTAAGAACACTGAGGACTAGTTATAGTATTTATTCCAAGCAAAGAATACCACCTACCTCAGCTTCTAGCTTAGTTTTCAGAATAAGTTTTGTTCAGATAAATTATTTGCAATTGAATGAAAATATTTTTCAATATTAAGGTTCTTCCTTGTTCTCAGCAAATATTTGCCTTTAGATTGTATAAGTGCAACAACATGCCCTAGTGACATTTGGGAAAATGATGCTGTTGCTTAATGGAATGCTACCTCTCTGAAAAGTAAAAATCTATGTGAACATATTCAAAAGTGTCATTAACTATTGTTATACTAACAAACCTGAGTCACAGGACCCTACATACATCTTCCCAGTTGCACAATGCAGTTTAATCTAATAATGCTTGTTAATCTGTGTTCATATGAAATATCTACCTATTTGCCCTTGGTACCCTACCTTTAATGCTGTGAAGAGCCATATCCCACGGGCAAATAGCAAGACCATTCAAAAAGAAGTTACTGTCATGAAAAGAAATGTTCCTTCATAAGCATTCTTTCACTAGTAACTGTAATACCTCACAATGTTTCACTTCTATGCAAATCTTGAGTAAATATGTGATGAATATGACCAAATTTTTATGGCTAATGAAGTCACTAAGAAATTTCAGGTTCATTGTACAGTTGAGAAAAATATTTTATTTTATTATGATAGCATACTGATGGCTCATACCATGCATCATAATGTTTGGCAAATACACAGACCATCATGAACCCCAAGTTGCTTACAGTAGAGGCCAACCTGTTTTAGAGATATAGTAAATTACACATGGATAGAGGTTTTGCCATGAAACAAAGTATCATTCAGAGGCTACAGTAAACTCACACTGATAAAAATAGTTTAAGAACACTTCTGAAGTTTCTTTCTCAACACATTGGGTAGACTTACATTTACTTATTTAATTAAAATATATGCTTACCTTTATTTATGCTATTTCAGTGTCATCATCTACCACAAAGAAGAAGGAAAAAAAAAAGAGAAATAATTTAAATGGCTATGTAGACATAATCCAGCATTATCTCAAGGCATTTATTTAGAAAGATAAAATAGACAAGTCTGTCACTAGCTACCTGTAAGTGATTTTTCCATTTGCTTATTTAAAGAAACTGAAACCTAGTGGAGATGTTTGGCAAGTGGTGGTTATTACATTGATTCCCATTCTCAGTGGACAGATTGTGAAAGCACTCTTGGCTGTTTTTATCCTATGCCTGTTTCCTGTGGTTTTTTGTTTTCCCTGAGAAGTGCAAAGGTGATGGTAATTTGATGAAGGATTTGTTTATGATACAAAAAAGCCTCATGAATACCAGCTTTGTTTGCAGAACTTCTTTTTCAACTAAGCACATCTCGATGCAAATTACAATATGCAATCAAATTCTGATTTCATGTCTTTCTTTAAGAAAATAAAAAGGAAATTTTCCATTTCTATTTATTATAATACAAATGGTCATGAAGAGATTTGAAAAATTTTAAGGTGAATCAGTTGGCTAACAAACATTCTTGTGTCAAACACAGTAGTGATGAAATTGTTTAGGGTAACAAATTAGCTTTGGAAGAATAAAGTAAGAATATGTTTTCTTAATTCCTGCCTTTGTTTAGAATGATTTTTTGAGGTTCAAGAATCTCTGAATAAGTTCACTGACTTTCATCACTCACGTTTCTCTCATGATCTGAAAATATATCAACAGTGTATGAAAAGTATATTGCAGATTATTTTTTTCCCTCTGGAAGAATTTGACACTGTATATTTAACATTAAATTCAAATAATGAGAAAAAATGTATTTCCTTTCAGTCTTGATAATGACCTGTGTCTTTGTTGCAATAAAGCATATAAAAACATCAAGCTAAAATACAGCTCTATTGTTATATTATGTTTGGCTGTGACATTCTCCAGGAAACTTTTATTATAGTTCCATAAAATGATGTGAGAGAAAAAAATTATGCTTGGTGTACATTTTTTCCAGTCTTTCTCCCTACTCCTTTCCTTATGTTCATGAAATGTATTTCAAGTCATTATACCTCAGCTGTGTATGCAGAAGACAAAATTTGCAAATTAGAGTAAGAATCATGTAGTTATTTCAGTAGTATTTATGATGCTATCTTAAGAAAGAAGTGTATATATATATTCAGAAAAAAGTATATATAAATGAAATACAGTTTCCATTAAATAACTCATTCCTGTTCTCTAAATGCCCAGTAATGCTTTTGAACATTCTATTATTTTGAAGACCTTCCCTTTGAAGACCTTTGAATTGAATAAGAAACATTTATGTATTTAAATATTCATGGACTTTGAGCTTTGTTTAAAATTAAAATGAGATCCAGCCTTTAAAAGTATTCTATGTATGTTAAACACGTTTACATGACTTACAGGTTAAGAACTTTAGACTTCTTAAATATTGTGATACCAATATAACAAAACCAAAGACTACTTCTCTTTTTAGTTGTATACTCTAAAAATAAGTAATGTTATGGATTCAGAAAGCATATTCATAGTTATTAACTGTAAATAAATCACATTCCCTCATTTCCAAACTGAATCAACTGAAGATTTAAAAAACAGACTAAGTATAACCGAACCAAAATTCCTCTATTTTCAGAGTGCTATATAAGTTGTATGAAAAATTCAGAACATGTCTCCAAGTCTTAGCCTCAGCTTCTTTTTATATTTCCTACATAAATTAACTTTATTACATAGCTGTGAGTGTCCTGTAATCTTCATGTGAAATTTGTTTCTTCCTAAAATACCTACCTTATCAGCTTTTATCAAGTGTCACAACACAATCATTCCCATTAAATCAGATCTTAGAGGTTCTTTCTGAGTAATGCTAAGCCCTCAAAGAGATTTCTTTATCTGAGATGAGGTCTAAAAAAACCAAAAGACAATACCTAAATAGATTTTACTTAAAGTGTGTGTTAGGTGGTGTGAAACATCTGAATTCAGATTTCTAATGTCAGATGTTAATGATGAGAGTTAATTGTCATTTAACAAGACTGACATATAAAACCATCCTAAATTAAAAACTATTCATACACTGCAAGATAAACCTCGACAACATCAACAACAAAGCTGAAATGTAAGCCCTAGTAAAACTTTGTACATTTTTCTTGTGAAAAAAAGAAATAAAATAGCAGATTTTTGGTCTTCTACTCCTTGAGACCATAAAGAAGATTAATCTAATCGAGTTGTCCAGGTTGGATAAATACATTATTTCATTTTTTTTCCAATAAATTCAACCCTTCTCCCCCTCCCGCATTTAAGAGGCCTGCAGTTTAAACTAGGAAAAAATGAAACAAAACAAACAATACAAACATATTTACAAAAGTACATCAAAGTAAATGCCAAAGCAGGTTTAATTAAATTAACTCCCTTCTGTGGATGACACTAGTGGCTTCCAGAAATATGCAGGCATGAATTAAAATCATTCATGATGGGGAGAAATGGAAAAAACCCTAACAACACTAGAACAAATTGATCTTTTGCATATGCAGTGTAGGTGATCTGCATAAGAATTGGTTGTTAAAATCACATTTAAAAGACTTGGTTTACTTCTCAGATTAAAAATGATATAGGAAAAATAACTTTAGTTTGCCCCTGACTGCTTTCTAAATTGTACACAGAGATATCATGAACCTCCAGGATACAGTTAGTTGTCCTTTGGAAATTGAGGCGTTCCATTCAAAACATGGATAGTCAATATAAGAGGCTATATATCCATTCCCAACATGGGAAGTGTTTCCTCTTTGTTGAGTATACCATAATTTGCTCTACTGGTATATTGTTTTCTTATTTTAGAGGGAATCACAGAGGGAAGCGTCATGTCTACAGGGTTTTTTTGCACACTCACCATCTTGATGTCATAAAAAATGGAGTTGAGGGACTGATTTTCAACTTGTGCTCTTCACTTTCACATTTCCTGCTGATTTATCATGACAGCCTGTGGAAGGGGAAAATCCCTAAATAAATGTTCTGTCTTCAAACTGTTTCACTTTTTAACTAAGACACAGGGCATGCTGAAGGTGGGATAGAGCAAGCTATGACTCCAGTTTTACAGCACTCGGCAGAGTTTAGAAACATTTCTGAGTTTCAAAAGAAGTGCCAGCTCTTGGGTCACCCTGAGTCCTGCCACAGAAGGAAGACATTATGGAGGTAATGCCTGGCATGATCCTGGCTTTCTGAAAGTGGCACAGCCTAGATCTCACTGAGTTTGTTACAAACATTAAATCTGCAGTCTGAGACAGAAATAAATAGTCTGGTATACTAACTTGGACTGGTTGCTTAACCCTTCTCTGACATGTAGACCTGTACTGAAAATGGTAGGGCTTTTTATTTCTGTAATTCTATTGAATGTGGTGAGACACTGAAATATGTTGCCCAGAGAAGTTATGGGTGCCCCATCATTGGACGTGTTCAGGTTGGATGTGGCTTTGAGGAACCTGTTCTGGTAAAAGATGATCTTGTCCATAGCAGGGGTGCTGGACTGGATGATCTTTAAAAGTCCCTTCCAATACAAATAATTCTATGATTCTATCATGCTGTGATTCTATGATTTCATTTTAATTTCTGAAAAAGCAAAATGTTCTGAACAACTCTAAATGAGAACTGCAACAGGCCAAAGGCCAATTTTAATTTAAATTTTAGTCTGTATTTACTCAGCCACACAGACACAAAAAAATCCTTAACAAACAAATTCTTTTAAGTGATTCTTAAAAATGCCACATGGACCTACTATTGAAAAGACAACATGCGAATGCTGATACGCTGTAGAGAACGTTCTGTCTTCTCCCCCCACATAAGACTAAATAAAATGCCTTTTAAGCCAGCAGAGGTGACTTTTGCTGATTACTCAAGGATGGACAAGAACAGGCCTGACTGTTCTACTGATAGGCCAAAGGCAAGAAAAGGAATACAAAGGTTGTGATGCAAAGGCAGCAAAATGGACAAAATATGGACTGCCCCTAACAATGCCTGCCTTGGCTTTGGACCCATGAATGCTAATTAGCTTTGGGCCTTATTAAAATGTTAATAAGAAGAATGCATTGCGGCACTAACTTGAACAGTGACACGAAGTTAAACGGGGGTCCCTGGAATATAAAAGGCGACAACTTTTGTTGGTCCCCTGCAGCCTTCTCTGGACGCCACCCGCGGAGGACCTGCCTGCCCCCCCGCCGGGGAGCTGCCTGCCTGCCGCGCTGCCGCCGGAACGCCGCCGCCGGGGGAGCGACCTGCTGCTGCCGGGACACCGCCGCCGCTACTGCCTGACCAGGACCTGCTACTGCCGGGGCACCACCGCCGCTACCGGAAGCCCCACTACCGAGAAGCCGCCGCTGCCGGGGAAGCCACCGCTGGAGGGGCTGGACTCTGCTGGGGTCACCGCTGCTACGCTACCGCCACTGCCGGAGCGCCCCCCACCACAAGCCTGCTCGCCGGAAAAGGAGCTGCAACTCACACCGAGACCTCACGGGAGGGTAACAAAACATGCACCCTATGCCTTAAATCCCTGGCCTCACCGCGGTCCCTGTCCTCATACTCGCACACATAATGGGACCTCTGAAAGAGGATTTTCGTTGGGCTTGCCCTCCTCCCTTTTACTCCATTGATCCTTGCACCCCTCCCTCGGAGTGTGCATTTAATAAGGGCATGTTACTTTTCCCTGATATATCCATCAGCCTACCTTTCCTGAACCCTTGTCCCTTAGTTTGGCTTTTGCCTTAATAAACCGGTTAATTCGTAAATTTAATTTGGTGTCAGTAACAATTTGTGGGCGTGGTGAGGGCGGCATCTTTCTTTCCGCTCTAAAATACAGCCCCGAAGTGGCTGTTCCTCTGTGCGAGGCGAACGCTGCGCGCAGCCCTCGGTCTCTTTTAAAAATCCCTCTCAGTGAGAGAGAGAGAAGTCGCAGAAGCATCCTGACTGCCGGCGGCCCGCTACGGCAGCCATCGGACCCTGACATATGCGAATCTCCATTCGGAATCAAATCCAGGTGTGTTTCACTCTGATATTGAGATGACTGTTAGACCCAAAATGTGACAATCCCTTTCTCTGCTCTTTCTTCAAAACTAAACTTCAATCACCATTAAAAAATGTGTAATACAATGTTTCACAGTCGAAACTGTGGTTTATCTTCCCTTTACAGAAGATAAAAACCCAAAATCTAATTTTTGAGTCCTTGAGCTAGCTGTACTGACAGTGTCAACTGAAATGAGAGTACAACTGTTATTGCCAACACTGCAAGTTCTGTTTTTTTAGTTTACATTCTGATTCCATTTTGATTGCTATGAAATTGCTTTGAAATGGCACCAATTTATACCATACCACAAGAAAAAAAAAATTTAATATTCAGTAAAGGAAATTCTAACCATTAAGCACTCTTCTTCCCCCCCCCCCAATTTTTTCATTTTACTTTTTTTCTACTTTTTAAACATTTTTATTACCAAAATACGCCTGATTAGTTATTACCATATTATTTTTTTTCAATAATTTCTGCAAACTTCTGCTATATGCTCATGATTAATTTTATATTTAAAGCAAATAATCTGTCAAGGACTGTTTTACTCTTTCCAGTTTCCATCTTTTGCACAGCTAGCCCTTTTCAGCTCAAATCTTGCACACTCTGGGGTTTCACAGCTATTCCAATGATCACTTAAGATAAATACTATTTTAAGTTTCATGTCTGGGCTAGTTTGAAACCTTGCTCTTGAATGAGAAACCTGCTCCAAATGATTACACACAGATTCTTGCAGATTTATCTTTAAAAATAGTTAGAAATCCAGCACTTCTGGATGACACAGACTTCTTGGAATTTCAGCAATTTAATACTTTGGTTTTAATGCCCAACTTCAGGTGCTCATGCATCATTGCAAGCTTTATTGCTTGATTGTATCAGAACTTTTAGACGGGAATTTTCTCAAGTGCTTGTTCTTGAAAACAATTTGAGCCTTTTTTTAGTTCTGATTTCAACTGACTCCATCTGTGGACAATTTCTTTGTAAGTTTATTTCCCTTTATATATCTAAAACGCTCCCTGTGCATGTGTAATTCTAAAAAGGTATGCAGCTTTGAATTTTCTTTCTAAAATGTATTTCACTCGCAGAAGTTCTGTTTGAGTATTACACAAACTTCAGGTGTAAGTATGATTGAATAGTTAAATATAGCAATGAACCGAATACCTCTACCTAGATTCTGCTAACAGTACTTGAGAATAATCTCTGTTTCATATCATTAGTTGGCAGTAATAACCGTTGATGTACAGACAACCAAGAACCCCATCCTTCAAAAATGAAGGAAATTCTTATGAGGAAAGGATCAGGGAGCTAGGTCTCATTAGCTTGGAGAAGAGACTGAGGGGTGACCTCATCAATGTTTAAAAATACGTTAAGGGCGAGTGTCAGGAGGATGGAGCCAGGCCCTTCTTAGTGATGTCCAGTGATAGGACAAGGGCAATGGGTGCAAACTGGAGCATAGGAGGTTCCATGTAAATATCAGAAAAAACTTCTTTACTGTGAGAGTGACAGAGCACTGGAACAGGCTGCTCAGGGAGGTTGTGGAGTCTCCTTCGCTGGAGACATTCAAAACCCACCTGGACACATTCCTGTGTGATGTGCTCTAGGTGATCCTGCTCTGGCAGGGGGGTTGGACTAGATGATCTTTTGAGGTCCCTTCCAACCCCTAAGATTCTGTGATTCTGTGAAAATCGTCTGCATGTTTGGCTCTTGATCTGAATGAGATTTCATCTAATCAGCTACTTTTTTGTTTCCAGAGTACCATCGAAGTTAATGTGCAAATCATGTAGTTATTTAATCTAGCTATTTGTGGTTCAACAAAGCAGGACATGAAAAAGAAGCAAGAAAACAAGCATTATCCATTATGACAAACATGGACATGAGGAACTAATAGGCAGGTATGTTGCAGTACATATTATAAATTTTGATTTTTAAGGAAAATGAAACAAAACAAAACAAAACACTTCAGTGCTGCCCATAGGATAGTTGATACCATTCTTATTAACTCTATTCAATTTTTAAATGCTATATTTTTTGGCTGAATTGCTTTGAGGACAAACAGAAAACTCACAGAAAACTCAGATTTCTTGCATATGCAAAGTCTAGAAGAAGTAATAGCCTTTATCTAACGAGGACTACAAGCATCCATGGTGGAATTACAATTTTTGGTTTCTTTGTTTTCTTTATTTTATATTTCACTGTGTAGGTCTTACAGTTTACATAGATAAAATTTTTTAAAAAATAATATTTCTATTTTTGCCTTATCCTTGTTGCCTAGCAGGTAAATCTCTGGGTAAGTGAGATAAATCTCTGAGAACAGTAGAGCAGGCATAACTATGGTGGTTGGCAAAATATGTTTGTCTGCAGCAAGGAGCCTCAAAAAAAGAAAAAAAAAGCATAAATCTGGTGTAAAGTTATTTCAATCCCCAGAAAACTTTGAAGACAAAGTAAAGGGAACAGCTAGAACAGAAATTATCAAATCTGTAAAAATACATGCATTAGGATAAAAATGTACAGCTTTTTTTTACTTAAGCAGTTTCACACACAAATTTTAGAGATTAAAGTCTTCAGTGTCTTTTGATGAGTAGAGGGATGGTAAGCTCTGCATCAAACCACAATGAACCCTAAGCAGAATCTTACAATTTCTTAAATAGGTTTTCTCTCTCATGATTATAACATTCTTAATTAAAACATAGGTGACTTCTCATGTAGTTTCTCTATCATGAAATCTTTTATTCCATCACTCTAGTGATGGAATACACTATAATACACTACGTATTTATGATTTTTCAGTGCTTCCAGTGGAGAAGGACCATAACAAAGTTCATCCAGCAATGGCAATAATGTGGTTTTGGAAAAGTCTCTCCAGTTTTGTGTTATGAGGAAAGATAGAAGGATACATATATTCTTCCTTCCCCTCTTCATAAACATTCACATCTAAGGACAATGTGAGCAATTTGGACAGAAAGTCCTATTTCTCAATTAAATAACATTTGGGGATCTTGCCCTTCCCATCTCCTTCACAGAATGCTGAGACCCTGAAAAAAAAATACACTTGTTTTACTTGTTTAAATAGCCTGAGCATTTTAATGAGTTATTGAATGTCCTCTCAAAACCCTCTTCTTCAATATTCAGGCACAGATTCTCTTGCTGTTCATCTACATGCTTCCCACCTTCATAATGCAGGCATATCTATCCTGGATCTTCTAGTAATTTGTACTCCCTTTGAAGATTTTTAGAAGAGAAGCCTTTAATCTTACAACACATCTTCTTGGATTTGTTTTTTTAATCTGCTGTATCTTTACACTTCCCTTTTTAATCTAATTAATCCTTACACTTCACATTCTCAACTAGTTTCCCACCTTATTTATATGATTTTAATAAAGGGTGCTATTAAAAATGTAAGAAATAAATGGAACTCCCGCTGAAGTTGATTTTTCTTTCCTTTGTTTCTCTTCAACAATCTTCCTCACCTTTTCCCCAAAGTTTACTTTCTTATTAAGACTTATTTTACTATCTTTGATAAATGTTAGAAAATAAAATCTTGCCATACATAATGATATGTGCATATATATATATATACACACACATATATATAAAAAAATCATAGAATCATAGCATGTATTGGGTTGGAAGGGACCTCTAGAGGTCATCTAGTACAACCCCTCTACAATAAGCAGGGACATCTCCAACTAGACCAGATTGCTCAGCGTCCCATAAAGCCTGACCCTGAATGTCTCCAAGGATGGGGCCTCCACCACCTGTCTAGGCAATCTGTCCCAGTGATCCACCACCCTCATATTAAAGAACTTTTTCCTAATGTTCAACCTAAATCAAGCCCGATGCACACATTAAATAATATAAAACTCATAAAGCTGATCTACATTTTTATTCTCTACACCAAATACCTATCTGAAGGGACTGCTGGACTTGATGGAAAACAATAGATATTGAGACCAATTATCTCATTCTTTATTCTGTAAGACTTCTCTAAACTTGGTCTTTTAAGATAACTTTTTTTTCCATGTGTGAGATGCATTATCTTCCTCTTCCTTTAGTGCTGGGTTGTGGTTTGTTTTGTTTTATAATCTTTGCTTCTGAGAAGTTCATCATTAGGCTAGACTGTTGCACTAGGAACTAAAAAGTTACTGGGACCATTCACTGGCACTGGAGGCTCTTGTCACAGACTAGACCACAGCCTTGCTTTCAGACCCCCAAGAATTGTGACTTCATGTAAACTGCCTACTAAAAGACCCTCCTGGCCTATCTCCCAAACTGTGCTTGAGGATTATTGGGAAGAGTAATGTTAATGGAAAAAAAGTGTCCTAGAAACTGGGGTTTATATATTTAGATAATCAAATGCCAGTGCCAAGAATGTTCCATGGCACTGTGTAATTTATTACTTATTACATAAATTCAATATTTAAAACATGCCAGATGCACTTAATTGCCACAAAACACTTGGCCAAGGGAGAGTACTTCCTTTTTGTTTGTTTCAGAATCTGGTGTCAGAGGATCACACCTGCTTCACAGGCCAAATCATCAACTTTCCTGATACTGTTACACACTAAACTAACTGATATATTTTCTCATCTCAGAATCAGTGTTTTATTAATTCTGTAAGTTATTTTGCCCTCTGGGAAGTCCCACCATATGACCACATAGTAGCTTTCAGCAGAGATCTATTGACAGAGGCAATATGTGGCTCTTAAAAAATGGAAAAGAAGAAAACAAGGGGGCTGGAAAAGGTTTGCCAGAGGAAGACCTCTGGAGATTAAAAATTATAATAATAATTTAAAAAACAAAACAAAACAAAACTGGCAACGCATCACTACTTCTTTCTAATTCATTGTGTTTTCTTGTTGCTCAAAGGTGTTTTGTATAACATTGTTATGTATTAGAAATGAAAGTAAATAAAGTTTACTTATAATCCATAAAAAAAAATTAATTTATGGAACAGGAAACCTAGAACATACATACAAGGAATACTCCCTTCCTTCGCTGCCAGGCATTAAGGTTGATGTTAAACTAGTTTAAGTTGTTATTAAATGTTAATGATCTAGATGAAGCTGGTTGGCTGCTGTTACTTAAACAATCAATGGAAATAAAAAGGAATGGGGAAAACACCTCCAGAGCATAATGCATCTTTCCTCTTTTAAATACTGATGTGAGAAGTTCAGTGTTTTCTTCCTTTCTGTGAAGGAAACTTCAAAATTAAGTTTAGGTTAGACTGTGATTATTCCTCTGCAGATGTCTGTATCTTAAATATTTTGTGTTCCATTTTGAGCTCCCCAAAACACATTGATGTACTGATTTTCCAGCAGTAAATCCAGCAAAGGAACAGGAGCACATGACTTAAGGGGACAGATGGAGAAAGTTGGTTTTATTCAGTCTTAAAAATGAAGTATTATGGGTGACCTAGATCTAAGTTAGCCCTGTGTTTTCAGAAGTAGAAATAGATGATCACCCGGTATCTGTTCTAACTAAAATTATTTTACAACTTAATATATTTCTTCTTGGGCATAATTAGATCAAGTTTTTCAGCCTTACCTCACCTTGCCTCTTCTCCTCTCCACTATTTTTTTTAATTATTATTTTGTCTGTGTGTGAAACTAGCACTTTAAAAATAAGTTTCTCCAGTGCTATATGAAAGGAATTAAGAAGCAACCAAAATGTGTGTATGCATAAAAGTAAGAAATATTACATAGTGTTAGTCAAACATTATGTTGAAATCTGTGTGAGTTTTTGTCCCTTCTTAATTTAAAACGGTTTATGGTATGATATTCCTGACTAATTAACTAATCAAGTGTGGTTTATTATTATTCACAGCTTCATTTTCCTGTAATTTTTTCTGATCCATCTGCCTTCTTCTGTAATTAAACAAATTGCTTTGCTACAGACAGAGATGTAATGCCACAACTAAGATCCAAAAATAAGTATTTCAAAAATATTGTTGAAAAAAAAGTTATAAAATCTATCACACCGTGAATGCCATGGGAACATAGCACAGGAGATAAGAAAAAAAGAAAATTCGAGGCTTTGAATTTGATTCCCTTATTAATCTGGGAATACATGACAGGTTGAAATTTTTTTCTGACCAAACAGAGTAAGATCCCTGGACCGATTCCTAATGGAATATATCTGCACCTCTTTTCACTCCCTCAGGTGCTGCACGTGTTGCCAAGAGCTTGAAAGAGTGCCTGGCCCAGACTGTCACTGGTGCAGCCACCTTTTGCTGGGGTCAGAGCCCAGACTCCAACTACGTCTGCAGCTAAAATGCAACATTGTGCTGGGGAAACAGGGTGACTAGAGAAACCTTGCCAGTTTGTAAGGTGAAAAACCTGAGGCTCCTCCCCGTCTGCAGTCTGTCATGGGGCTGCTGTTTTTTGCTTTCCAACAAATATTTTCTTTACCTTCAAAGTTTTTATTCAAAAGACTAGTCATTTTAATGCTCACACCGTAGGAACAACTGAGATTGGTCTGGAGCAATTCTATTCCACAGTAAAATCAAGGGAGTCACAGCATTCCAAAGTCATTATAATGAATCATTATAATGAATCATAACTCCTAAAGTAGATGAGATATAATCAAGAACATTTATTCAAGAGAAGCAAAATTCTTTTTTTCAGTGATTATTTTTATATTAGGAAGTTAAAGTTTTACTTTGAAGAATTTAAACATATAGACTGGTTTTAGTATTAATATGAAAATCTATTATATACAACATAAATATTAAGTATGGGTTTTAAT
Source organism: Hemiprocne comata (assembly GCA_020745705.1). NCBI lineage: Eukaryota > Metazoa > Chordata > Aves > Apodiformes > Apodidae > Hemiprocne > Hemiprocne comata. The sequence continues at coordinate 91,872,414 of CM036586.1, read as the reverse complement.
CTCATTCACCTTAATGGAATTTATGTGTGACTATAGTTAAGATGTTGTCTTACGATTTGCTCTGAAAAGGTATATACATATATGCTAAGTTTTGGAATGTGACTCTGTCCAGATTCCAAATATCCTGAGATATTTATAGCTTGTTCAAGGGCCAGCCTGAGTCTGCACTTTTTCTAAATTAATTTTGGATTGCTATTTTAAGGAAATTACTTAGAGACCAACAGAAATTAATGTTGCTTAAAGCTAAGCTTTCCAAATTGGTCATACTTGGATTTTGTAACTAAAGCATTATTTCAAAGAGAGAAAATAATTATATACATTTATCTTGAACTTTACAAGATTATCCTTTAGTTGACTTTGTGAAGACTTTTTCTTGTGACACGTGACTTTGAATTAATATAATAAAATTATACACTTTTATCCAATTTTGAATTTTTTGTTTAAGCTGTCATTTACTTCTGAATTTATTTCTTTCTAGACTTGTCAGACTAGCCATAGGGAGTAAGTACTATCCAAGGGCTTCTCAACTGAACTGAAATTGAAATTGAATTGAAAGGTAGCACAGGAACATGATCCTAAATCATATATGTTATTACTTTTGTTTTCACTTGTACTGCTGTTTGACATTACATTAAGCTCTCTTCCCACTGGCAATAAAACTACTAAATCATCTGTTGGGACCATTAAAAGTTTCCACTCAATTTAGTCTCTAAATACAGGGTTTTCTCATGACCCTGCAAGCAAATAGACACTAAATGCATTAATATTGTGGTCTTTGGAACTTTTGTACCCTTTTTTTCAAGGAAATGACAGATGTTAGAATATACTTCTTTTTTTTCTTTACTAGTTGTGGCTAATTAGCTGTTTATTTTAAGATAAGGTATCTTGTTTCTCTGTGTGTTTAATAATAATATAAGAAAATAATCCCTTCTTTATGAAACTCATTAACCAAACATTTTTGTATATTAAATACAACATTTTTAACAATAGTTACTGACTAAGTTTTGTCAAAGTAGCTATGTTAGATCAGACAAATAATGACTAAACTGAGTGCCAGCTTCAGATAGCTAGTTCAATAGAACTACTATTAGTGGTCTTATGGAACAGTTGTAAAATTTTGTGCATATAACTTATCATTTAAATGGTCTCTTCTCATCATTAAGTAGTTTGAAATTAACCTGAAAATCAAAGCATCAAGAATCACATTTTCATTGTGTTCTAATTGTGTAAGAGTAAGTTAATTCATAATTTTTCAGTATTATAACAATCCATACTACTCTGAGGAAATGTATAGCTGACTGAATTATTATAATCATATTGTAAATTAAATATATCAGAAGGAAATAACATCAATGCCGCACACAGATACCTTATTTCTAGCTATATCCTAGAAAACAAACAAACAAAATCTGACAAAACCAATGAAAATAGAAAAATATCTCCAATAAGTAGGATTCACAGTTCAAATAAGAACTATACATAGCTTCTTGCCAGGACTTCTGCAGCTCCCATCATAAATTGTTTTAGAAGTTGGAGAACAAAGAATATATGAAAGTGCTATCCTCCCCTTGTATATTTCTAGAGAAGTAAACTGTGTAACACGTCAAAATCTTACTGTATGAAGAAGAGCAGTAAACTCCTATCTTGATGGAAGTCAATAGCAGAACACCTACTGATTATGAGGTAATGTGTGTCCCTCCTTTTTTTTTTTTTTTTTTCTTTTTCCCACAATTTATCTTAGATTGCACTCTTTTCAGTTCCTGGAAACTAAATGAACCCACTCATTTCCTCTGGAGAAAAAAAATCCAAACAACTAATAAAAAAAGCCCCAACAACAAAACCCCCCCTGGATCATCTCTATGATCTACCATGACATCTCACATGACATTTTGTCTCAATGCTTTCTTACTGGTAAGGTAATTCACATTTCAGAGCTTCAATGGAATCATTTGAATCCTTACTATTGGTTTTCAGTAAGAGACAGTGGAGAAATTCTACAGAGTTGGAAGAGAACTAGTGTTGTGGTATTTCAAAAATTACAGAGACAACGTAGTTCATTACTGGCTCATGAAAATATTGATTTTGGACAGTATAAGGAATACCTTACAAATTAAAAGATTAATAAAGAATTAAAGGACAAATAAAAATAATTTCAGGGAATTTTTTTTTTTTAAAACACATCCTTTAGAAATATTTTTGTAACATATTTGACAAAATTAACACGTTTTTTGGTAACAGTAATAAGTTTAATGGGATTCAGTTTCATTACCACAAGGTATTTGACCTGGTACTCATCACATCTCAGCAAAAAAAAAAAACAAACTGAATTTAAAATTCACCTGTCTGAATGGATTAAAAATGAGTAAATTACTTGTGTCTTAATGTAAATGTATGACATAACTGAAGGCATGAGATTTTAAAAGATGTTGATATGTTGATTCTTCACTGTTAATAAATTGTTTTTAACAATGACATGAAGGAAAATAATCGTCACACTTTATTTAGAGATATGCATGCATTCAGTATTAGGGAAAAATTAAAAACACAGTACTCTGAGTAAATAACTCAAGCTGTTTGCAGGGGGACAAGTTTGGCCCAATACAGTTGCATGTAAAATTAATAAATTGCTAGCTATATTTTCTCTACAGTAACATTTTATCTAAAAACAGTGGCTTGCAAAGGACTTGTAGTCTTGAAGACAATCGGCCAAAACTAAAATTCCTTTGTGACATTATTGTCCAAGTATTTGGTCTAATTCTTCAATTTATGAATGAGGATATAATGTCACAGGGGGAAAAATTCATTACTCCTGAATATGACCAAAATGGGATCAATAGATTTGATTCTGACATCTCCAATTCTAAATAGCTGTGAAAAATTAAAGATTAGAAGGAACAGTCACAGCAATTATTGACAGAGTGTTATTTTTTTCCTGAGAATTCAAACCATTGATTCTGATCTGTTTTACTTGTTAAAAAAAGTCTGCAGTTGGTTCAATCACAGCCTCCAAGCACTTAAAGAACATTAATAGCAAAATTGGACAGAGAAAATGCAATGAGACTTACTGGCAGGAAACTGAAGCAAAACAAATTCAGTCTTTTAATAAGGTAACAATGATACAAGAACGATATTGAAAGCTGTAAGGTGAATAAGTGCACTGTACATCATCAGAACCTCTAATCAGATAGACTTTTAAAATCTTCAGATTAGACATTCTTTTTAGCTTAAGTCTGGACTATTCATTATTATTGCTCAGCTGATGGCTTCTGGGTAACTGGTGAAGTTCAAAGGTATCCCAAGAAAATATATTGATCTCTTCTTTAGCTTTCACATAATTTGCTTTTCTGACTAATTTGCTGATAGTTAGCTCTATGTTAGCTTGCCTGTGTAACCAGACTCTCAAAACAAGACTCCGTTGCCTCAGCTTTCCCAGGTTGCTTAGCATAGCTGATGATGGATACACAACCATTCAGAAAACCTCTGAAGTGCCACTGACAGTGCCCTCTTCAAGCCATCAACATATAATGTTAATATTAATCTGCAGTGTTTTCATTTAAGGGAAATAAATTACTAGTTTCAGAGTCTATTTATAATTTAGTACCTTGTGCCCTCAGTTCTGTCCTATCAGGGGAACCCTGAAGGAAGGAAGGTTTTTCTAAACCTGTGCAGAAAACAGCGCCATAATGTAGTACAAGGCATACCCTGGAGAGAACTAAATGGTGGCTGCCAGTGTGAACTGAAGAACCTCAGAGAGATTTTCAGGATTGTGTATTTGTGCACTTAACATGAGGAAAATGGAAGTGAAGATGAAGGAACAGGATTCACACTGAAAGAGTGGAGTAGAAATGTCTTTTCTCCTCACAACTCTTGACATTATCCTTGTTGAGGAACCAGATTCAATGACTTAGAGTGACAAGTCTGCTTTTAACCTAAAAATGTACATTATACAGATCACAAAGAGACATTAGAGTTAGGGTATCACACCACTCATGCTGAATGTCTCTTTTCAGCAGAGAGCAGTCCACCATGGCTGTCAAGGTTGGAATCCGTTTGAAGGAATTGCTGCGTGAGGGGTGGGCAAAACAGGGGAATATAGACAATCTTTAACTAGGTGCTAGAGAGAAAGCTGAAACCTACCTTCACCGAAGACCAGTTTTCTTAGAAGATGAATTTGTTCTCAGGTCATTAAAAAAATACTTGGTTATAGTAAACACTAGAGTTTTTATATATTTATATATATAAAGGCAATTTAACCTAAAAGGAAATCAGGTAGGATTTTAAAAAAGAAATGCAATGCTGCTGAAAGACTTCATGCTGCAGATAGTTTAAAGCTCTCTGGTACCTGGATCTGTATGTTACTTTTCTGTAACATCATTTCAGGAATTCAAAGCAATCAGAAATGAAAGTCCTGCAGAATGAGAAGCTACATAAGTGATCTGTATAAAATCACATACAAAGGCCTTTGCAAAATTGGTGGTATTTCCTGGTGTTTAGTGCTGTGGCATACAAAGGAGATTACCTCTCTATTATGCTAATGTAAAATCAGTATAGGTATTGCATACTCAAGGAAATGTTTCATTATTTTTGAAGTTTTATGAAAGATCAGTGCTATATTCTTTAACCAAAAAAATTATTATAATGTTATTATTTCATTTCTATTGTAAGCCAGTTGATTTTATTCCCATGAGAACACATGCTGGGTTTGATGACAATTCAAACATAATTTTTACTTATAAAAAGTATGTTTGTTTGATGTGACAGACAAATTTATACTACACATTGAAGCATACATTAAGTCTCACCTGTAGTGCTAAAGAACTAATAAATTATTTTCAAACAAATTCTAAGCACAGAACAGTATTTGAAATGTTAATAGAAAATCAGAATCCACGTGGCAAGATCATTAAAAATTACAATAATATAATTGTTTTAGATCGACAGTTTCATGTGGCAATTTATAAATCAGGTGACAATAGATATCTTCATAGTATTGCAGACAGATTTAGTGGATACTGCAGGAAATTCAGTACTTACTACTTAAAACCATAATGGAATATATTCCACAAATACATTACTGCAGGCGCAGTAATAAAAATAATGGAATATTAATGAAAAAAAAAGTAAACAAATCTTCCTTTCCAGCAGTCATTAACAGCTGGGTTTAAAGAACTGTCCTGGTATTTGCCCTTTGAATAACTGTTTAGTTATTTCTTCTTTCAAGTATATTTAAGGAAAGCATATTTTACTATTTAACTTTATTGTGATTTTAACTAAGTGATGGATCTATTAGAAGTGTAAACAAGGCATGCCTGGCTGAAGCCTACATAAATACTCTGATCTACACTGGTCACAATTTTGTTTAAAGACAATGAAAGATACAAATCTAAACTTTAACTCAGCTATAGTGAAAAAATATCTGCTCTTACATTGAAGTAAATGACTGCACCACATCTGAAGTGAAAAAAAAAAAATAGGTCACAACAGGCACAAGTTACACCAGGAGAGTTTTCATCTTGATATAGGAAAAAAAAATTATACAATGAGAATAATAAATCACCAGCACAACCGCCCCAGGGATGTGGTAGAGTACCCATTGCTAGAGGTTTTCAAGAAGCAACTAGATAGGGTACTTGATAATCTCATCTAGTCTCCCTTTCCCACAAAATGTTGGACTAAATGTTCTTTGGAGGTCCATTATAACCTGGGCTGTTCTATAATTCTACAGTTCTATGATGTTTGGTTCTGCCAAAGAGTTTGTGCAGGGAAAATTAAGAGAAATTATCTGTAAAAAAAAACACTGTCAATGTTTGTTACACAGTATCACCTCTATGCTAACTCAGTCCCTGTTTCTATTTGGACAATCTCAAACCAGCAAGTAATAGACTAAAATCATGGAGGAAATTACTTACTGAGTATTTAACAGATTTGCACAAAGTTGGTCAAGTGGACCCTTCCACTTTCTGGTTATAAAATGTGCTTTTTTACTCTAACTAGTTTGCCCTTGAACCTGTACAAGTCATACCAGCACATTCAAAATTCAAGTCAGTAGCACATCTTTATTTACTTTGGTGGCAAATTGTTGCCAGTCTGTTTTCACTCAACATGCCATTTTGATTTTCAGTTTGATTGAACAAGACAAACAGTGATATTGTATCAGAATTTACGTGTGCTTCATACAGGTGTCTTGTGCCCACAAATTACATTTTAAAATAGAAATCTATCAGGAGTTAGGTGAATTGCTGTGGTTATTATGCTTTTTATTCTTGTGAGATAATTATGTCTATTAACTTTACCTACTTTGTTCACAATGTCCAGACCAAGTATTTGCAGCCATGTTGCTAACTCTCTTAACTTCCAAAGGCTGCCCAAAGTATAACCTTCAACGTCATTTCAGAGCTCCAAACTGGTGCAGTATACTAGAATCAAACCACCATACAAAATACTACTAAATGGGTTGTTTCAGTAGCTGTGATACAATCTTCAGTATATTTCATCTTGATGGCAACATTTGCACTATTTTCACCAGCAGCCCATTTATCTGAAGGGAAGAAGATCTCTAGCCATCCATTACTAAGTCATCTGCTTCTACAATTTATTTTATTTTATTTATTTTTTAATAATAAGAAGACAATAAAAATAAAACCAGAAAATCTGTATTATTTTCCTCTCAGGAGAAAGTATTCTGCCTTCCAGTAGTTGCTCAGTGTTTCAGTACTATGAATCTGACAGAAAACTTGTTTTTATGTTTGTGCTGCCAATACACCCAGGTAAATTTTTATATCAATTTCTGTTTAACTGAAAATAAGAAAATAAATGCTTGATTCTGCAACATTTAGTTCATGTTTCTTTGAATCATCTAAGTATTGTAAACAATTTTTGTTATGACAATTATCTATAAGTAGAAGTGTAACACAATAACAAACTGGTTTATCTTTGAAGATAATTGCATCATAAAAGGTAGACTAATTGCTTAGGTGGAATAGAAATCGGGAAAGAAGTAATCTAATTTCAAGGAAAGCAGGTAGCAAGAAAGCGTACAATTGCTACGATAGAATTGTAATTGCTTGTTACTACTTGCCTATGCTTTGAAGTATGATTTTTTCTCCTGTATTTGTTTCCAGAAATTCAGACAGACTGGAGAAGGCTCATTTTCAGCATTAAGCATTTTATAATAATGCAAACATCCCAAGCAAGGTGAAATAACAAAACCAGAATGCATATAAACCTCTGTTATTTCAAGACAGACAGATGCAGTATTTTTGAATATGCCATCCACTGATTTTGAACTAAAAGAGGGTAGATTTAGACTAGATATAAGGAAAATTTTTTTACAATGAGAGTGATGAAACACTGGAACAGGTTTCCCAGAGAGGTGGTAGAAGCCCCATCCCTGGATTGGACTAGATGAACCAAACCTAAACAAACCAAAACAAACAAACAAACAAGGAACAAAATAAAACAAACACCAAAAACCAACAAAAAAGCCCAACAAAAACCCAATCAAAACAAACCCTCAGAAAATGTTAACTAGTGTAGCCTTGCTGAAAGATGTCTCAAGATCTATTCTACTAATTCATAAAAATGTAAGGAATCTGATACATTGATTTAGGATTACTTTTCATTTCCTTCCATCTGCTGTTAAATTGAGTTAAAGAAACTTTTCTACTTTACTTTGAAGAGAACAGAAAATTTATATTGTAATAACCATAATTATTGAAGATATCAATTCCTTAGAAGCACAAAGAAGTTACATATTTTTGCATTCATATTTACTTAACCATGGGAGACAAAAAACCTTCTACCTTGATTAATGATTGTATGCTACTTTGCTACCTTATCTCTGTGGTGCAGACAACTTAAGCTTGGATTTTCTCAGGATTCAGGGGTCTGGCAGACCTCTTATTTTGACATTCTGAAAGATTTTTTTTCCCTATTTTATCACATAACTACTGATCTAGAAATGGGCATTGGGTTTACCAACTACAAGTCCAACCCTAACACCATTCTTTGAATGTATGAATCAAATTTTTTGTTTAAAAACAAAGGATATTCGGTGAATGAAAAATTTTGATTAATTTTGCTCAATTACAGCAGCAGAAAAGGGTTAAATAATCTGTTTCAGAAGCATGTGAAAACAGAACTTCTCATTCTGAAGGAGGAAGAAGAACTGAATTGACCCCTGAGGAAATCAAACTAAAGATGATATGCCATAATTTATAGATTGTGTAGTGGAAGTGTGTTCCTATACACTGAAACTCATTAAATGTCCAGAATCACTGAATGACAACATGCCACTCTTGGTAGTTGTTAATAAAATTGGCTGATGCTTAAAATTTATCCTATATGTCCCTCATTTACATGCACATTCAGATCAATTTTTAACATGTGAATTTCTGAGGTCCTTCTTAAAATTGATGCCATGTATGAACTTTCACTGAAGTAGAAAGCAGAAACAAAAGACAGGCAGCATCATTTTTCCTAGAAACACAAATTTTTCCAGGTACAGCACAAACAGCATGTGATCTATTAAAAAAAGTCATATAAGTTAGTTCTTTATTGACCCTTCACAAATACAAAAAGATTAGTAAATAAAAACTGTTTGATTTTTGTTGGGTTTTTTTAGGTGGAGGGATATAAGGAAAAGAAAAGTACATATAAAGCTTTACGAATTACTGTATTTTCTGATTTCCTGAGAAAATTTTTAGTTAAATAAAACTGCTGTACACAAGTCAAACCCTTCCATTTAATTTTATAGCATTCAGTGAATCAAACAGAGAGTGAATCTACATTTTGGTGGGCCAGACGCTCACCTGGGAAAGGTCAAATCTACTTCACTTTCTTCTAAAAACTGGGGTATGAGGAAGAATAGGTCCCCCAGGGAGTGGGGGGTAAAGGAAGAATAATCTACAATTTATAAATTGATGCAGTTAGTTAAGAAATGAAATTAATTAGCTTCTGAAGACTTGGATTAGACAGCAAGTACACTAAGAATTTCAATGAAAATGTATTTTTCCGAAGAAGGTTGGAATTATTATTGTGTAATACAGAATTTGATTGTATGGTTGAAGATCAAGAAGAAGCAGTTGTAAATGTATAGGTGTCACGGTTTGGCACTGAGTTGGCAGTCGAACCAATAACGATAACACCATCAATTCACCCCCCTCCCCCTCCTCTCCTAAGGTAGGGAAAGAGGGAGAAAAATGAGAAAGAGAGGCTTTCTGGGTTGAAAAGTGAAACTGATTGATTTTAATTATTAGTGATAAGGGAATATATCTATATTTGTAAAGGGATGTGCAACACCCGATCCCCTCCCTCCTCCCCCAGTGACTCTCACAGCAACTCTTCTCCCTGGTGACTCCCAGCTGAAGGGGGGAGTGTCCGGGCGCACGGACGGGGTCCTCGGGTGTCGGTTATAAAGAAAAAAATGAAAAAAATAGAGAGAGAGCCAAAGAGAGGGTGATAGAAGTGACAGTAAGCAGAAAAGTGAGTGGAAAAGGAAAAAGAAAGGCTTGACTTCTGTGATGTCTTAACCTATACTGAAAGCCAAATAGAGAAAATATAATGTGAAGGCAATATTCTGATTTGCTGACCCTGCCTTCGGTCTAATCTGCTCCCCCGTAGCAGGGGGGGAGGCTGCAGACACTCAGAAGTGACCTTGGTTATTATCGGTCCACTGGCGCTGCTAAAAAGTTCACTGAAAGAAAAAAAAGTCAGCAAAGACCTTCACCCTGGCTCAAACCAAAACAAATAAGAGAACTGAAAATTCTCTGTTCCCAAAGGGTCAACTAGGTATTAATGAAGATTAGATTAGATTTCTGGTGTTAAATGAAACTGATTTTATTTTCAGCAGTGGTCAGCAGTGAGAATCTAATATACCCAGAAAATCACTGTACATTATAAGGTAGCAAAGGCCAGCATGGCAATTGCAGCTACTTGCAGTAATAAAGACCCATATAAAGATGTTAGTTCAGATTAATGTTGGCATGAAACTTTATCTTGGATAATTAGGGATATCAATTTCTGCAAATTATTTACTTATAATTATCAACATTTTTTGTTGTAATGATGCATTCTACAAACATGATAAATCAGCCAAATATGTGAGAAGCTACTCACAAGAACTAACGATTTCTTAATAAAAATTAATGATTTGTTAAAATTGCTTTCAAATATTCTTCTATACACTAAAAACACTGCAGGCTTGTAAATTAGCATAGGCATTTCAAGGTATATACTGTTCAGATGACCATACAAGTTAAAGTCCAAGAAAAAGTGTAAAAAACAATCACTCATTTTTCTCAGCATCTAACCTTGTTATGCATTATATTAAATTCTAGGTAGTTTAAGTGGGGAAAAAAAAAAAAAAAAGACTAAAATAATATCAAATAACCAAGGCCAATTTGAAATCATAGTATAAAATCTAATTCTTGGAAGACCAGTCATACACTTTTTGGATCTTACATAACAATGAAAAAGCCTAGGATAATACTCTGGAATCACATTTGATCAGTTTGGAAAAACAGGCTAAAAAAAATAAAAAAATATGTTTTGTTTACACAGAAAACAGTAAAATGGCAAAGGAAAAATCTAATACGAAAACACAATGAAACTGAGGACTTTGAAGGTAAGAATGAGAAGCTACCGACAGAAATGAGAGACAAGGATTCCAAGAAACGTGGTTTAGACAGCCAAGAAAAATTTAGTCATCTTCATTTTGGAATGCTTGAAGGATGTCTAAAACAGTATACTGGGTATTAGAAAATGTCAATGCAGAGAAAAATCTTTGTGGTTTTCTTGTTTTTTTTTCTCTTAATGAGGTTTTCTTTCCATACTTGAATGAATTTAGGAAATAGTTGATAGGTTTAATCTGATGCAGGAAACTAGAATAGAAAGAGATACTGTAATTTCCAGGTATAAGACAAATAAAAAAAAAAATGGGAAAAGTAATGAGCACTTGTGTCTCTAGCATATTCACAATGAGCTGACAGTGAACCACCCAGAAAGAAATGTCAGACAGGTTGAGATGGATGATAGCTCAAGAGATGAAAGAGTTTCAGTACAGAAAAATCAGGGCAAAGATCTAATGAATGGATCTGAAGATGAAAGGAAGAAAGGATGTAAAAGCAGCACAGAAGAGAATGGATGGACAGTGTATTTTTGGATTTTTCTTTGAATTTCATATTTAGAAATTGAGAGAGTGTTTGTACCAGCAAAAGAAAAATGTGAGATAAGTCTTAGAAAGAAAAAAGGCTTAAGGAGTAATTTTTTTTATTTATTTAAAGGAATACTAAGAGTTGGAAAGAAGAGAGAATTTCCTGTTTTCACTATCATTAAATTCCTGTATTCAGATTTTTTTTTTTTTTCATTTCTATGTCTTTAGAAAGTCACTGAAAGATGCTTCCGTAAGGAAAGTCTTTAATCACAGGATTGTCATGGTTGGAAAAGACCTTTAAATCAGCAAGTCCAACCGTCCACCCAAGAGGAGAAAAAACCCCAAAGCAACAACAAAAAAAACAGCAAAAAACCAAACAATACACACCCACAATGCCCACTAGAGTGTGTCCTGAAGTGCCACATCTACACATTTTTTTAATACCTCCAGGGTTGGAGACTCCAACACCTTCTATGGCAGCACATTCCAGAGCCTGACTACTCTCTCAGAGAAGAACTTTTTCCTACTATCTAGACTAAACCTCCTCTGGCACAACTTCAGGCCATTCTCTCTAGTCCTATTGTCATTCACTTGGGAGAAGAGGCCAATCTCTGGCCAGTCTTGCCTCACTACAACCTCCTTTCAGGTAGGTGTAGAGAGCAAAACGTCCCTCTTGTAGTGAAAGGCCCAGAATTATGAACACAGTATTCAAGGTGCAGCCTCACCAGTGCTGAATACAGGAGGACAATTACTTCCCTAGTCCTGCTGTCCGCACTATTCCTGATTCCCCTCATCCAGATCATTGATAAAGATAATAAAGAGAACTTGCCCCAACACTGAGCCCTTGGGAACACCACAGGTGACCCGTAGCAATCTGGATTTAACTCCATTGACTACAACTCTCTGGGCTCAGCCATCCAGCCACTTTTTTACCCAACAAAGAGTACATCTGTCTATGCCATGATTCACCAGCTTCTCTAGGAGTATGCTGTGGGAGACAGTGTCAAAGGCTTTATTAAAGTCTAGATAGACAACGTCCACAGCCCTCAGACAATCTCCACAACCTTTAGACAATATCCATAGCCTTCAGGTATATCAACTGTTCTTCCTGTAATAAGATTGTTTCGGATTTATTTTTATGTAGTGGAAATTGCATGTCTCTACCAACTTTGCCTCTCAAGCAAGATTAACATTGCTGGTAGAAATCAGTTTCTGTAATTTTTTTTTATTTTTTTTTTTTAATTTTGATTGAAAGAGGAAGGTTGTGAAATAAATACGAAGGGAAGAAGAATCAGGGGTAACTATTTTATTCTAAGCCGGATGTTGATGAAAATGTGGATGGGATGATATTATAAGATTGTTGGAAATCAGGCAGACTATTTGATCCCAGAGATCTTTTTTTAACTACTATTTGCTACAATCACATATTTGAGATAACCTATTATAACCAAACAGAAGTTGGAAAAAAAAACAAAACAAATTAAAGCAAGACAAAGAACACACACACAAAAACCACCCCAAAATCCAACTTCAACCCAGTAGAATGGAAGCAATGGAAAATTAGTATTTTCGTTACACATTCCTGTAAGAGCTGTCCTTAAATTTTGGCAATTTCTTTAGCAGCAGACCTTCCTCAGTGCCAAGTCACAGGGAAAAGTAATAATTTAATAGCAGTTGAAAGTTCCATATGAAAATACGTGGTGTTTGGAAAGCAAATTAATGATGACCTGAATAATCATTTTTCTGTTAACAATCCCACAGATAATTACCCAACCCATCACCTTTACAAGAACTACAGCAGGAAGGTACTGAATAATTCAATCTACTTTGAGTTAACACTTCTGAGCTATGAAAAAACCCCATGTATGGTTTTGTTTTTGCTTTATGTAGCAACCCATATGCATGCAGCTCTGAGTAATGTGTGTTCAAACACCACACATCTGTTTTAAAACATCTTAATGGCAAAACTGAGGTTTGATTCAGTCCCCACAGATTGTTAAAGACTGAAAGGCTATGCACAGGGAATCTGACACCGTAACTCATACAAGTAAGTGTCAAAAATGGACAAAATCCAGTGATTCCTGTCAAAGTTAACATTAACTGAAAGTATCACCTCTAAATTGGGTCTCTTTGAACATTAAAGACCTATTATAGTTTCCATGTGACTGTCCCAGTAGAAACTTCAAGAAGGGATGGATGAAATGTAGTATTTCACAGCAAGATCATTGTTCATTTATATTATATAAATATATTAATTTACTTGGCACTCAAAGTGTACCTCCACTTATTCAATAGTGTCTCATTACTTACCCTTGTTTGGATGATAACTCTAAGTTGGAATTTAAAACCTTAATTTTATAAATGAACTCTGTGAGCAGAACAGAAATTTCTTGGGATACATTAGAACAAAAAAACTGTTTAGATGCTTTGTTCCAAACATGTCTCCAGTCACTCACACCATACATGTTAACTAGCAAGAGTAGACAAAAAAAAAATAATTAATATATTGATAGACAAATTAGCGTATAAAATGTATGACTCTCCTCCTGAGGTGCTATGGCAGGAAGGTGCTAGCTTATTACATAAATAATTATACAAGAAAGCATAAATTAACATATTTAAAAAAAAAATCAGGTATTACAAATAAGAACGATGCATTTGTGAGCTCTGCACTACCTTCACTACTATTTCAAGCAGCTTCTTGTTTCCTAGAAAATGTTAGGATGGTTTCTTCATAATTATAGTTTTGTCTTTGTATTTCTTTCACTACTAATGCAGATTGATTTTGTCTGTAACAGATGACCTTGTCTGTAACTGTTAAGAATCCCACATAGCTCACCTTTTATTTTAACTGTAAGTCATAAACTAAAATTACTTTTTGCTACTATGGTAACATTATTTTATATACATGTTCTGTTTAAGCATTTATGCTAAATTTGCTAAAAATGTAGGAGGAAGAAGAAACAAGACTGCAAAACTGACAATAATTTGAAAATACATACAGAATATTAAAATTAAGAATTAGTTATTTAAATTGTTCATTCAGGGGAGAAAAAACTACTATGTAAACTTCAATAATAAGAATTTAATTAGATTATATTTACAATAACAGTGTAAAGTGTTTGGTTAGATAGAATGCTATTCAGATATCTAGCCATTGAAATAAAACACAAATATCAGAGATAAAACTAGTCAACATTTTAAAGAATAAGAAAAAAAGTATACAGAATAAATACCCATATTTGAAAGGGGCCACTGAAAACAGGAAGTTCCAAAAATATCCAGAGATGTTGTTTTGATTTTCTACATATTATACTGGTTTTGATACAAGTGCTGGCAAAATAACGTAATTAAATCTTACCAGTCACTGAAAATGGTAATTCCTAGGTCCTTTTCTGTTCAATTTAAAGACATTTAATGTGACCCATAGCATGTATTTTAGTTCACAAAAATGTGCAGGCTTGAATATGTGTTATATACCTTTTTTTCAATTAAAATTTCACTTGAAAAACAGTATAAAAAATGAACGAATACAATAGTTCAGAGATCTCCATACTAAAATATGCAGAAAGAAATGTTCTAGGGTTTTATTTTGTTTGTTTGTTTTTTACTTTGTTTGGATTTCCTTGGGAAAATAAATAAATATATTACTCATGTAGTAGAAATAAAATTGAGTTATCCATACCACTAAAACAACATTAACTTCCACAATCCGGCATCAGCTGTGTGAAACAAACAAGTTTCAAAAGCCTTCTATAGCAAACATAGAATCACAAAATCACAGAATGGTTAAGGTTGGAAGAGACCTTAAAGATCATCAAGTTCCAACCTCCCTGCTATGGGCAGGGATGCTATAAGGTCTCCCTGGAACCTTCTCTTTTTTGGGCTGTATAGCCCCAAGTCCCTCAGCCTGTCTTCATAGCAGAGGTGCTCTAGCCTTTTGATAATCTTTGTGGCCCTCCTCTGAAGACACTCCAACAGCTTCTGTGATTAAGGGTCCAGAGCTGTATACAGTACTTCAGGTTCGGTCTCTCCAGAGCAGAGGGGCAGAATCAGCTCACTCACCCTGCTGGCCACACTTCTTTTGATGCAGCCCAGGATGTGGTTGGCCCTCTGGGCTACGAGCACACACTGGCTACTATGTTTAGTTTCTCATCTACTACTACCCCCAAGTCCTTCTCCACAGGACTGCTCTCTAGCCATTCTACCCCCAGCCTGTATTTGTGCGTGGGGTTGCTCCAACCCAGGAGCAGGACCTTGCACTTGTCCTGGTTGGACTTCATGACGTTGACATTGGCCCACCTCTCCAGTCTGTCAAGGTGCCACCGGATGGCTTCTCTTCCCTCTAGGGTGTCAGCTACTCCTCACAGCTTGGTATTGTCACCAAACTTGCTGAGGATACACTCAATCCCACTGTCCATGTTTCCAGCAAAGATGTTAAACAGCACTGGTCCCAGTACTGACCCCTGAGGAACACCACTCATCACTTGCCTCCACTGGGACACTGAACCGTCGACCACAGCTCTTAGGGTGCAGCCATCCAGCCAATTACCATGAGATAGCAAGCTAATCACTTTGGCTGAAAACATATTTCTATTCTATGTAAGCAATAAAAAACAAATTCAAGCATAAATTACTTTTTTTGGTCATTCTTTCTCAGCGCTCCTTGAAGAGATGATATGCTGGAGCTATGTCAGCTTTTTACAGTGAATCTTGACAACTGTGCCACCAACAGATTGTGACTCTTTTGTGGTCTGTATGGAAGAAGCAAAGGGAGGATGACAGCCATAGTTTGTAGTGTGGGGAGGAGGAAGAAAGGAAGGAGGTAGTAGAGCAAAATACAAAATAAAATTGGAATGTTTCATTTGGGTGTCAAATTGTCTCAATATTTCTGGAACATATCCTTTTGCAAAGGTATGCTCGATTTTTTATTATTTTTAGCTGAACTTATTTTAGCCACATTTAGTCTACACTTAAAAATAGTTTGTATCCCTCCTAAAATGCATTTTTCCATATTTACTTATGTGAAAGAACAGACAAATAAACAAAAGCTCAGATCTAAGCAGAAACATTCCACTACCAAAACTTCCATGTCACCTCCAGATGAATCCAAAATTGATCTGTATTCTAGATTCTCAAACAGCATCAGTAGGGAATTGAATAAAATATTTGGACCATACACCACTTCAGGACATGAAGGTTCTAAAAATAAAAGCTGACACTACTGTAGTTTACTTAAATGTGATTGACAAGAACACTGATGTAATAAAGAATTAGACAAAATTGTTATGACACCAGGCAAGCTGCTTAAACAATGTCTGAGAAGGAAAAGGAGGTTGTGTTTGTGTTCTGGGATTTTTATCCCCATGCATCCCAAAAAACATACCTGTGAAATGGTCAAGTTCTTACACTTTTTTTTTTTTTATCTTTTTTTTTTTTTATTTTGGGTTTTTTTGTTTGATTGGTTGGTTTGGGTTTTTTTTTGTTTTGGGTTTGTTTGTTTGGTTTGTTTGGTTTGGGGTTTTTTGTTTTGATTTGAGTTTGTGAGTTTGTTTTTTGGATGTTTGATTTGTTTTGTGTTTTCCCCTGGAAAAAAACACAGTCTTTTCGACAGAGGTTACATTTAAGAAATTCATACTTCTATCTTGAATACTTAAAATACATGAAACTTTATCCTTTCCCTTTTTTTTGCCTGTTTGGCATAATAGCGTTATTCACATTCCATTAGGCCTCTGAGTAGCTACTGTGTGGTTTTTACTGTACCTTGATGTAGTAACATGTTAAAATATTTGTGGAAATTACAACAGGCTAAGAATTCTGGCATTTTTAGAAAAATGTGTTTGGGGCATCTGTAGAAAATATAGCATCTTAAATGAAGAAGTCTGATTATAGTAAAAAGTCTTTATTCATATTAACATGAAAAAATATGCACAGGTAAATATGCAGTAAAACAGGTCAAGGAAAGGTAAATGGGAAGGATTTGAACTCCAATTTCTTTTTTAAATTTAGTGAAAGTAAAACTTTCCATCAGCACACTTCTTCAGGTTTTCATATTCCATTTTCTCATATGTTGCTAGTCCCAGAACTGCAGACAGATGAAATGTCCATTTAAAACTATCTGTTCATAATTTTATACTAGCAGAGCAAGCAGCACCTGCTGATTCCCAAGGTACAACAGTAAGTGTAGCTTGCAGGCTGAAACATCTGGCACCACTATTTAACACAATCAAAATTTACATTTAAAATGTACTTCGCATTATATTAGGTTTCAGTAACTACTTTTCATCATGTGACCATCTGTTTCTGGAGTTGCAATTTTGTGCTTCCCTTGATTGCTGTCCTCAGAAAAAAAAAAAAAAAAAAAAAGTCATGCTGAGTGTTATACAGTAAATCTCTTTAATGAACACTAAGGAACACAGTGACCTAATGCATTTTAGCCCCAGTCAGCAGCTCAGCACCACACAGCTGCTTGCTCACTCCCTCCAGAGGGATGGGGGAGAGAATTCAAAGAATAAAAGTGAAAAAACTCTTGGGTTGAGATAAAGAAATTTAATAAATTAACAGAAGCTGTGCAAGCAAAGAAACATAAGGAATTCATTCACCATTTCCCACTGGTAGGCAGGTGTTCAGTCATCTTCAGGAAGGCAAGACTCCATCACACATCATGGTTAAAAGGGAAGACAAACACCATCACTCCAAATAGCCACCACCATTTCTTCTTCTTACCCAAAATTTATATGCTGAGCATGACATCATATGATATGGAATATCCCTTTGGTCAGCTGGGGTCACCTCTCCCAGCTGTGTCCTCTCACAGCTTCTTGTGCACCCACAGCCTACTCACTGGCAAGGCAGCATGAGAAGCAGAAAAGGCCTTGATGCTGTGTAAGTACTAAATAGTTAAAAAACTAAAACATCAGTGTGTTACCAACACTATTTTCATGACAAATCCAACATCTAGAACTGTACAAGCTACAATGAAGTAAAATAACTCAGTCCCAGCCAAAACCACTTAAAAACAGTAGTTGGACTATTTTCAAATTTCCTTTCAGCATTTTCATGCACTACAAAACTCTGTACTTCAACATTAATTACAAACTGCCACAAATATCGCAATGGGTACCACAAATATTTCAAAAAAATGCCCAAATGTGATATTAAGCATCTAAGTTGAAAACTGATGTTTGAAACTTACCCTTTCATAGCATCTGACCAGAAAAAAAAAATAGTCACAAAAGGCTGACAAACAGAAATGGTCCAGTATCACTTACTGATTACTTGCTGGCTAGAATACATGGATCAATTGGTTGGATATGTTCTTCGGAAGTGGAGGACATGAATATGAGTCCCCTCAGACAGAAGGTGTTTTCACTTAATGCAAAGAATTACAATTAGCTATCCATTAGCCAACAACAAGAACATTTGCTAATTGGCAGCATCAGCACTTAAAAAGTTTTATTTTTTCACAAAGGCAAGTCATATGCACAAACTCTAAGAGCAGTGTTGCAGAGTAAAGGAAGCCCTGAGTCTAACACTCTAAGAGAATTGTGGGAAGGTGAGGTTTTAATTTCTCAAACATCTCAGCACAGATCTCTGTGATTAAGGTTGGATAGGTAAATTTATTTTTTTTTTCACTATATTAAACAACATACGTACCAAATTCATGGAGTTAACATGCTTAACTCTAGTCAAGTTTGCAAAATACAAATATTGAACAGAAATTGTAATACCAAATTGAATTAAGTGGAAAATGTAAAAAAAACCCCAAGCCTGTATATGGGTCAGTATGCTAAGACTCCATGAATTGAAATATAAAAAAAGAATAATTTTTTTAGCAATGTCCTTGGAGCTTTGGACAAGAAGATGAAAATGTCTGAACTAATTAAAAAAGTTTTACAAATTAAAAAATAGTTTCCTCTATTGTTTCATATCACTGCATACAAAAATTTGTAATGATTGTACTAATATTAACAGAGAAACAGGTTGTTATTGCTGTCTTTGGCAGCCAGCAAATGGAAACGATGTTCTACCAGGGCATTGCACTTCTATTCAGAGTGAGATATTCTGAGGATGCCTAATCAATGAAAAAGTCCTGAAGACTGCAGACAATTCCTGTTTGGAGGCAATTATGGTGGTGTTGCAGTCTGACTTGCTACAGCCATTGCGTGGGAGTTGTTTTGTGGAAGCTCTGGTCTGATCTCATGGATTGAATGTCCACTAGCACTTGCAGCAATAAATAGTACTCTTTGGTGCGCCTCTCAACTTGATTTCAGCCATGGCCAGCAGAGGTAATTAAAGCATTTACTTTGGAAGCAAAATTCTGATTAAAAAAAATAACAAAAAACAACAAAGATCCATAAAAACTTCTAGTTGCTCCTCTTGTAATGCAAAAAACTCATTGCTTTTGCTGTAATTGAATTTGTAGTGTGTGTACTGTACCTCAGAAGTCTATGAATCTGCTTAAAGTTATGCTATAATAAAAATTAAAAAAATATATATAATCAAAATTTAGAAAACAATGTATGATTTTACCCAATTGCTCTTTCAAATGCTAGAAGAAAATGCATCTCATTCTTGGATGTTTCAACGTTTAAAAATTTACCTTCATAAGAAATTTGGCCAAAAAAAAGTCTGATGGCTCAAAGCACAGACTAATCATCATGATGTCTACTTTTAGGGTATATTCTTCCCATTCCTGTTGTCAAAGCTTGATGTAGCACGCACATTTATTATTTGCACAGCAGTAATCTTTGCCAGCTTTAATTATAATCCACATGCCATGATCAAGATAGTTGTTGAACAAAACGGAGAATCTCATTGAATGTACAGTCCAGTGTTCCGTTATACTAAAAGTTGTTTGTTAAGACTAGTAAAGGAGCATGTTCTTTAGTCTATTACCTCAGTGATAGAATGTGTACTTGCCTAGAATGAAACTGCATATGTTGCCTTCTGTGATGGCTTTTCTGCTTTTCTTCAGTTATGCTGCAAATTCAGAAGCAGATTTGATAGATCCTGTCCTTAAAAAGAAAAGGAAAATCTCAACATGCAGATTACTTTAACAAAGACCAAGAAAAAAATTAACTGTGCAAATGTATAGAAAATTAAGTCCCCAGCAACAAAACACATGCATAACTAGCCCTACTCTATACCTATGTGCAGTGCTTTATCTGGAATTTAGTCTTCATGATTGCAGAAAAATAACGAAACAGAATCTCTCCTCTATAGATAGGGACACTTGGGTAGCAAAGATGCTGTCTGCACTAAGATCATGACCTCTTCTGCTGAGAACTAGGAGAAAAAATACTAATTGCTGAGCCCCTTCTCTGAAAGCTAGGCTATGGGTTTTTATACTTAAGACACTAGGTATTCAGGTTTTGTGTTAACTTAAGTTTTGTCTTACTGTGTTAGTATGTACTCAATAAGAAAAGTATCCTGAAATTCTGAAAGTTTTGGACAAGCAGAAAAAATTCCTTGGGGATTTATGAAAGCATCAGAAAAGTTGCCACATAAATCTAAATTAGCTCATTAAATCTAAAGCTGGTAATGAGTTTCAAAGAGAATTAATATTATATATAATAAAATTGAATATATAAACATAAGTAAATCTAGTTCTAAGCATTCCGTTTCCTTCAGGCATCCATGACTTATTCCACTGCTTGATATTGTCTTACACTCCCTATGCTTATGATTAATTATTTTCTTTGCTTGCTACATGACTACTTAGAAAACTAGATTTTTTACTGGAATTGAGGAGAAACATGAAATTTTTTTAAACTTGTATGAGTAATTAAATTATTGTTAACAATATGAAAGCTATTTGCCAAGTCACAGCATTTGTCCTCAGATACCATAAGCAGACAATTTCTCCTTCCAACTTTCTTCTTAATTTAAGAGTAGGGGAGGGAAAATATTAAAGAAATGGAACATAATAGAGCAAAACCGTTACAAATACCTCATATTCCAGCTGCATTGTAGTCTTTAGTTTACACAAACACTCTTGGGAGATTTATTTTTGATGGATCCTATAATGATAATTGGCAACACAGAAAAACATTCAATTTCCAGTTGACTACAGTGCTCTGCCTTGATTTACAAGTATGATTTTAATATAAGCAAATTGAAATGCCTGTTTTGATCAAAAATTTCCTTTAATTTATGTAATAGTAAACTGTTTTGGACTGGAGTAGACTAGACTAGAATAGACAACAGTAGACTACACCAGACTATTTCAGTTGGAAGGGACCTAAAACAATAATTTACTCCAACTACCTGATAACTTCAGGGCTGACCAAAAGTTAAAACTTGTTGTAAAGGGCATTGTCCAAATCCCTCTTCAAACACTGACAGGCTTGGGCAATCGACCACCTCTTTAGGAAGCTTAAAGGAAATTTACCTTCCATGTAACATAATAGTTTGACTGTAGAAGGTACACAGAGAAAACTCTATGCACTATGAGTCTCAGTCAGATTAAAGACAAATAATTCAGGCATAAATGTTATTAATTATTAATGGTACCTGTGACACACACTAGTTGCTGGCTTCAGAGAGATGTATGTATGCTTTGGAAAGGTGGGGATGTCCCTACTTTTGCTTAAATGCTCAGGGTAGGAGTTGTATTATGGTACTGTGACCTGCTCTCTTGTCAGGTGGTCGGGATGTAGAACTAGGAAAGGTTTCCGAAGGTGCCGTCTGTAGTCCTCCACTTTCATGGGCAAGCATATCATGCAAGCAAGCTTAACAATATTTGTAAAAGTTCCCATCCATTAGAAGATTTCTATGACAGTTCTGATAGTAAAGAATTTAATTTTTCTAACTTTATTCATGTTCAGTTGATATCCATTTGTTATTATTGTAGTTTCAATAGCTAACATATATTTCTAGTGTTTATAATTTCTGCTTTTTCAACCTCCTAATATATTTATATTGAACAGTCATAATAGACTTAAACATTAATTTTCCAAGTTTAATGAGCCAAAGCTTTTATTTCTTCCAGTAACATAAACTCTCCATTATACTTATTATTCTGTAAGCCTTCTGTGCACAGATACCAGTCTGAATGCAGGTCCCTTGATATATGTGACCTTGCAAACTTCTCCCTTTCTTGGAATGTCATCACTGAATCATTTGCTTTAGGACATCATGAATATTTTCTGTTAATCATACCCTTCACCCCTGTAACCAGTTATTTGATTTATTAGTTCTGTCTCCTTTATTTTTCCCTCCTTTTTTTTTTTTCCCTAAGTTTAATATGAAATCCTTTTAAAAATATATATTTATTTGCACTGTGATCTAATAACATTTTCCAAAGCTACCTATTTTTCCCAGCTCTTTTGTTATAGTTTTGATACCCACCTAACCTATGTCTAAAAATGTATCATCCTTTACTGTAGTAACTATTTGATAAAAGATTATGCCACACTACTGTGGAATAACTGGGCCCTGCTATTTATTAGCAGCTTTTGTTGTTTAATATACATCTGTGAGACTAAATTCTGCCCTGAATTCCTCATAGCTTTTACTTTTCTGGGGATTTTTAACAACTTTCTTCTCCTTAGGTTTCATCTGGACAAAGCCAGAGTCCTGGAAGCTTTATGCAAGGGAAGCAAAGTAAAACTTTCCCAATAATCCTAGATTTCTTCAACACAACACATGGACAAACCTCTGTAAGTCACAGAAATTAGCTCAGTGACAGTAAAACTAAGCCACGCTGTGTAAATCTTTTTCATTTCCTTATCTTTAATAAGGAACTCAACTGTGAAGAATGCAGTGACATAGCGGTAGGTCACTTCTGAATAGTTTTCCTTCTTAATACTGTGTTATTCTTCTCATCTGTTTCTTATCCAGGATAGGTCTTTAATCTTCATCAATCCACGACATTTACTTCAGTCCTGCATCAGGCTTGTATGGCAAAGTTTTGGTAATGGAGGGCGGCAGAGATGTCCTTTGTGAAGAGACCAGGAGCTGCCCTCATGTTGTGCACAGCCAGTTTCGGACAGCTTCCAAACAACCCCACTGCTGGCCAAGGCTAAGCCCATCAGCAGTGCTGGTGATAACTGTTACATCGAAGAAAGGTTAAACAGTAGCTGTGAGAAAGAGGAGTGAGAAAACGTAAAAGAAACAGTCCTGCAGAAACTGAGGTGAGTGAAGGAGGAGGGGGATGAAGTGTTCCAGGTGCTGGAGAAAAGATTCCCTGCAGCCCAGGGAGAAGGAAGAGGAGAAGTAGGTTATCTGTCTGCAGTCCACGGAAAACCACATCAGAGCAGAAATGCACACTGCAGCCTATGGAGAGCCCATGCAGGAGCAGGTTTGCTGGCATAAGCTGTGACCCATAGGGGACCCAGAATGGAGCAGACAGTTTCTGAAGGACTGAAGCCTGTGGAAAGGACTCCTTTTGAACCAGTTACTGCAGAACTGCATTCCATGGCAGGACCTACGTTGGGGAAGTTAATGACCGTGTCCATTGGAGAAGAGAACAGTGTGAGGAGGAAGGTGTGGCAGTGGGGAAGACTTATGACCTGACAGCAGAAATCATTCCCCATCCCCCCTGTGTCACTCAAGGTGGGGGAGGAGGAAGTAGACCTGAGAAGGTGAGGGTGGAAGGAAGATGTTTTTAATTTTTTCTTTTCTTTCTCTCTATCTGTCCCGGTTCAAGCGGTGACTTGGACTCGGATGGGCTCGAGCGGTTAGCCCTTCTATATTTAGGATTCGCCCCTGATTTTGGGGATGGCGATGACGCCAATGTATGATATACCAGAAGCCCTAAATAGGAGAGCACGCACGTCTGCACGCAATGAAGACCAGACACAGAGTTATATTTTATATGCTTTAACTGTTTGAGTGGAGTCACAAATGTGTAGGAGGTAAATTTAGAAGGTAAGAGGCAAGGGGTGTGTATGAGTATGTGTGCAATAGTTTAGATTGAAGAGAGAAGAAAACTTATGATAGAGGGGGCTGGTATAGCGCGACGCGGTTTCCCTCTCAATAGGGTCGACGTTGTGCGTGGAAGTGAGGGCCGTTTGTGGGTTTACCCCAGGGAAAGATTACGGTTAATGACAGAAAAAGAAATATTATTATATCTTACAGTCTCGACAAGCTGCACGAGGCGGTCTGTAGCTTCAAGATGGCGGCTTCCACGTGGCGGTGTGTGGCTTTACAGCAAAGGCAGCAGCGGCTCTGGGTGCGGCGGCAGGCTGCAGGCTTCAGGGAGTCTGTAGTGGCGGCTTCAAGACTGCGGGCTGCGCTATAGCAAAGCGGCTCGCGGCAGACGGCAGGCTGCGGGCGTCTTCCCCGACGGGAGGAGGGAGAGAGAGAGAGCGCCTTTGGGGGAGATTCACTGTCCTTTCAGGTGCTCTCGAGGCAGTGGGGCTAGCAGATACTGAGCTTACCGCTCCTGCTTTAAGCCCGGCTCTCGAGTAGTAGCTTTATAGTTCTTTAGGCTTCCCCTTTTAGGATTCTCGGGTGGAGACCTAGCCTCCGTAGCCGAGATCCGTGGCTCTTTTACCTCTCCTCGGCACAGACGGGTGCAGGTAGGCGGGTGCAGCGGGGCAGCGAGGCAGCAGGGAGGTCCAGCGGTGAAAAGAGGGAGCGATAGCTCCCGCGAGCGGTCTCTTTATAGCCCCTAGGAGCCTTCTGATTTGGCGCATCTTTTGAATCCGTTCATTTGCATATAGTTTCAGCCAATCAGATAGCTATCCAGCCAGCTGCAAGAGTTCCATCCAGGGCTTAGCAGCAGCCTTGGTCTAAGGCTTGCCCAGGCTTGTCCTGGTGCAGTCCTGTCTCCTTCACCAGGTGAATAGTTCTTTATGGGAGACAATTTTTCCCTTAGTGAGGGGTAAAACCCTCACACTATCCTTCTCCATTATTAACTGACTATGAGTTAAATTAATTTCCCCAGGTGAAGTCTGTTTTGCCCATGATGGTAAATGGTGAGTGATTTTCCTGTCCTTTTGTCAACTCACAAGCTTTTTCATCTTGTTTTACTGCCTTTTCCTGCTTAGGAGTGGGCATGAGAGAGTGTTGGTGCACACCTGGCAACCAGCAAAGATAAACCCACCACAATCCTTTCCTTTTCCCTCCCTCAAGAATAGGGTTCCTGCAAAATCTTCCAGAGTCCCACATGGAAGTATGAGTAGCATAAAACTTCTAACATGTTCCAACATTTATCATAACAGTAACAATAATAACAATAACAGTAACAGTAACAAAACAATAACAATAACATTAGTATTAATATTAATAATAAAATATTTATTTTCTCCTTAAAGAAGAATTCTAATATATCTACATTGCTTTAGGAGAAGGACCAGTTTCTAAGAAAAAAGATGGACTAAGATAAATTCAAATACAGCAAAGCAGTAGTATTTACTTGCATCCAAACAATTCTAATATGATCAATAAGAACCTTAGTGAACTGCAGAATAGATTACAACCAGAATAAGTAACAAAATAAAGACTATTGTGCTGCTTTTTTGCTAGCACACCTTAAGCAATAAAATTAGATCACTTACAGATTATGTGGAGTCTAGTATTCATTTTATAACTACCTCCTGATGTGCTTTATATCATCACTACGAAGGTCATCTGCACCAAGCAGTTTACTGTAACTTAGTCAAGCTGCATGTTCTCCAGGAACAGATTGTGTACCTTTCTCAATATGTTCATACATTAGCAAGGTACTGAGATAATATATAAACCATAAAATCAAAGAGAATAGAGCTGGAAAGGCTCTGGAGAAATAATCAATTTCACAGGTCTTCATATAGTAAACAGTGGCCCACATTCTGAGACATAGGTATCTGAGGTCTCTTTATTTTGAAACAACTGTTCTGCCTTCTGTAATCTGAAGATCTAGGTTATTTGCAGATTACACTTTTAAGGACTATGAAGGGTACCTGAACATGATACCAAATAAACTTACTGAATAGTATTACAAGTATTACAAACCAGCAGTATATCCATTGACATAATAGGAGTAGCAACACATCTCTCAGGGCACAAATGTAATCTATAATTTATTAATTTATTATTTACTCAACTTGTAGCTTAACTTTTTGGCACATGATACTTTTTCATCCGTCTAAATGGCATAGGGATTCCAAATCCATCAGGCAAGATGATGCAGTTTCTAAAACCTCACATTTTGGATATTGATAAATCTTTCCTTCAACAGTCAAAGCTGGAGCCTTCCTGATCTGCACCTCCAAATCTTTGCTATGCTTTTTTAGTTTATATGTGTATTGCTGCCAGTGGTTCTTGCCCCTTTTTAATGCAAATTTTTCAATATTGTTTTATATGGCACAATCTACACTACATCTGTATAACTGGGCATTTTGGAAGTGGGTTAATTGCGTAATTTATTTTTATGTTCAAATCACAAAACGCACAAATCACATGAACACATAAGACAATATTTTAAAATCATTAACAGAGCTTACTAAAACAAGCCATGAGGTGGCTTCCTGTGCATATTATGACCCTTCAGAGTTTCTCCTTCTGCCATAAAGTACTTAGAGCAGTCCAAAGATGTGAAGCAAATGTTTTAAGACTAATTGTCACCAGAGTTCCATCTTCCCAAAATACTGATTTCTTTTTTTATTTTAAGCTCTGCTGTCAGGGTCTGACGGCTGCAGCAGCGGGTCACCAGCAGTCAGGATGCTTCTGCGACCTCCTCTCTCACTCAGAGGGATTTTTAAGAGACCAAGGGGTGCGCGCAGCGTTCGCCTCGCACAGAGGAACAGCCACTTCGGGGCTGTATTTTAGAGCGGAAAGAAAGATGCCGCCCTCACCACGCCCACAAATTGTTACTGACACCAAATTAAGTTTACGAATTAACCGGTTTATTAAGGGAAAAGCCAAACTAAGGGACAAGGGTTCAGAAAAGGTAGGCCGATGGATATATCAGGGAAAAGTAACATGCCCTTATTAAATGCACACTCCGAGGGAGGGGTGCAAGGATCAATGGAGTAAAAGGGAGGAGGGCGAGCCCGACCAAAATCCTCTTTCAGAGGTCCCATTATGTGTGCGAGTATGAGGACAGGGACCGCGGTGAGGCCAGGGATTTAAGGCATAGGGTGCACAGTTTTGTTACCCTCCCGTGAGGTCTCGGTGTGAGTTGCAGCTCCTTTTCTGGCAAGCAGGCTCGTGGTGGGGGGGCGGCTTCCCGGCGGCAGGGGCTCCGGTAGCGGCGGTAGCTGTAGCAGCGGTGACCCCAGCAGAGTCCAGCCCCTCCAGCGGTGGCTTCCCCGGCAGCAGCGGCTTCCCGGTAGCGGGGCTTCGGGTAGCAGTGGCGGTGTCCCGGCAGCAGCAGGTCGCTGCCCCGGCGGCGGCGTTCCGGCGGCAGCGCGGCAGGCAGGCAGCTCCCCGGCGGGGGGGCAGGCAGGTCCTCCGCGGGTGGCGTCCAGAGAAGGCTGCAGGGGACCAACAAAAGTTGTCGCCTTTTATATTCCAGGCACCCCCGTTTAACTTCGTGTCACTGTTCAAGTTAGTGCCGCAATACATTCTTCTTATATTAATAAGGCCCAAAGCTAATTAGCATTCATGGGTCCAAAGCCAAGGTGGGCACTTTTAGGGGCAGTCCATATTTTGTCCATTTTGCTGCCTTTGTATCACAACCTTTGTATTCCTTTTCTTGCCTTTGGCCCTATCAGTAGAACAGTCAGGCCTGTTCTTGTCCGTCCTTGAGTAATCAGCAAAAGTCACCTCTGCTGGCTTAAAAGGCATTTTATTTAGTCTTATGTGGGGGGAGAAGCCAGACCGTTCCCTACATCTGCATTGGATTCTTCCAAGCAATCTCATATTTTTCCCGTAAGTCCAAAACAGCTGAAATAGTGGAAAAGAAGAAAGGCAAGGCAAGGCAAAGCAGGCAGGCAGGCAGGCAGGAAGGAAGAAACTACTCCCATTCTTTTTAATTCCTTTTCTCCTCATATGCATTTCATTAACCCTACTTGTTTTGGTTTGAGCAAGCTCTTTGCTGATTTTTTTTTTTTTTTTTTCTGTTCTTTCAGTGAACTTTTTAGCAGCGCCAGTGGACTGATAACAACCAAGTCACTTCTGAGTGTCTGCAGCCTCCCCCCCTACGGGGGAGCAGATTAGACTGAAGGCAGGATCAGTAAATCAGAATATTCCCTTCTCATAATATTTTCTCTATTTGGCTTTCAGTATAGGTTAAGACATCACGGGAGTCAAGCCTTTCTTTTTCCTTTTCCACTCACTTTTCTGCTTACTGTCGCTTCTATCACCCTCTCTTTGGCTCTCTCTTTTTCATTTTTTTTCTTTACAGCCGACACCCGAGGACCCTGTCCACGTGCCCAGACACTGCCCCCTTCAGCCGGGAGTCACCAGGGAGAAGAGTTGCTGTGAGAGTCGCTGGGGGAGGAGGGAGGGGATCGGGTGTTGCACATCCCTTTACAAATATATATATATTCCCTTATCACTAATAATTAAAATCAATCAGTTTCACTTTTCAACCCAGAAAGCCTCTCTTTCTCATTTTTCTCCCTCTTTCCCTACCTTAGGGGAGGGGCAAATCGAAAGTGTTATTGTTATTGGTTTGACAGCCAATTCGGTGCCAAACTGACACACTACTATTCTCCAACAATGCCAAATTGCTTATATGATTCCCAGCATTCTGTCTGTTTATCTGAATTAGGATTTCAGTATAAATCTATCAGCTTAAGGGAACCAAAAAGAATCTGGTTAAAGTCTAATGTTTATCAATATTCAGATATATTATTTCAGATTTAATTCAGTTATAGAAAAACAATTCATTATTTAAAATTGAAAATTAAAATTGAATACTCAGCAAATGTCAGATTGTGTCAAAAGTTCTGATCTCTTTAAAAGAAAACAAACTCTGCACCTTTGTGGACATACTCTAAGCTCATCTACATGTCATCTCAGAGTTGTAAAAATGACTAGAAGAATCAGACACCTTGACTTGAATGATCTGAAGCATCATCTGAGTCTTTTCGCCATTCCCAGGCAAATGAGATCCTTACCATGCTCTGACCATGTAACTTTCTGAATCTACAGTGACGTAAAATGACACCTGCACTTACTGTGTGTCAGTAAAAATGATTCACGGATGTGAGAAATCAGGCAAGGAAGGCAAAAGACAGGCATGGATATGTTCAGGTGTGCAAGTGAAACTAAAGGGCAAGAAGGAAATTCAGAGGCAGTGGAAGCAGGGACAGGTGTCCTGGGAAGAGTATAGGGGCATTGCCTGGTTGTATAGGGATGGCAGTCAAGAAGGCCAAGGCACAGCTGGAGCTGAGAGTAGAGTTATGAGGGTCAGGAACATGTGGGCCTAGGAGTCAACGATGATAGATAGATCGAATCCTCCCCAGATGCTGACCATGAACAGAAGAGAAGGGAAGAAGAAGAAGGAAGGGGCTTGACTTCCATGATCCCTGATTTTATACCAAGAGCTAAGTAGATATGTATGTATGGAATATCTCTTTATCAATTTTGCTGTCCATCTAGTCCACTCCTCCTGAGGAGGGTTGCAGATACGACTCTTCTGCTCCTTTAGTATCCAAAGCAGCAGATTGAACAAGCAGAGCAAAGTGTCCTTGGTGTCTCAGCAGTATCTATAAACATTCCAGTGTTATCAGTCCACTAGCTGGAAAACTTGCTGCTTAAAAGAGTTCAGTAAAGAAAAAAAGATACATAAATAAGAAAATTTGCCTTATCCTGGCTCAAAGCAGGACATCTAGGGAATTAGAGCAGCCTTGTGGAGAAGGATTTGGGGGTACTGGTAGATGAAAAGCTCAACGTGAGCAAGTAATGCGTGCTCTAAGCCCAGAAGGCCAACCATATCTGGGACTGCATGAAAAGAAGTGTGACCAGCAGGTTGAGGGAGGTGGTTTTGCCCCCCTACTCCTCTCTGGTGAGATCCCACCAGGAGTACTGAGTCCAGATCTGGAGTCCACAATACAGGAAAGACATGGATCTATTAGAGAAGTGGTTTCAGAGGAGGGCCACAAAAATGCTCAGAGGCCTGGAACACCTGTTTTATGAGGACAGACTGAGAGACTTGGAGTTCTTCAGTCTGCAGAAAAGATGACCTTATAGTGGCATTTCAATATATAAGGGGAGCCTATAAGAAAAATGGGAATAAATATTTTAGCAGGGCCTGTTGTGGTAGGACAAGGGCTAATGGTTTTAAATTAAAAGAGGGCAGATTCAGGGTAGATATATGGGAGATTTTTTTTTTACAATGAGCATGGTGAAACACTAGAATAGGTTGCCCAGACAGCTGGTAGAAACCCCATCCCTGGAAACAATGTCAGGTTGGACAGGCCCCTGAGCAACCTGATCTAATTGATCTAGTTGAAGATGTACCTCTGCTCATTGCAGAGGGAGTTGGGGTAGATAACCTTTAAAGATTATTTCCAGCCCAAACCATTCCATCATTCTGTATAATTCTATGATATTGGAGATAAATTTTATTAAATAATAACCATGACTGGCAGAACTTGAAGAATCCCAACAGCGACATACTTAGTCAATTACCTGTATCTCCTTACTGTTACAGGACACTTGTATCATGTACTTTTGATGTTTAGAACTTCCATGCTTTGTGGTATTGATAAAATCCCTCAGATTATAAGCAAGATCTCAGGGAAAATAAAACCTACAATTTTCCACTTATGGAAAAGTTACTAAAGTAACTTAATAGGTTTTAGATGTAACAGCAGTAGACAGTCTTTGTTTTTTAGATTAGAAGGGAGCACTGTGTGGAGTTAAATATTGGTGACTTTACACCTTTTCAATATATTTAGCTATAAAACACTGTTCACTTCAGATGCAAACACATATGCAGACATCAATGTCAAAAGTAAATCTGTGCTCATCAGATTACAAAATGTTTCCAAAAGTCAAAATTACACTTTTGAACTAGGTCTGATCTAATTTTAAATTCAAGTTCTTGGCTTATCCACCACCACCTATGGTGAGTGTTTTAATGTTTAATTTTCTTCAGTGCTAAGAAATCGTATCTTATTTTAAGGTTAATTTTAGCTAACCTCATATTCAAGACATTGGATCATGTAATACCTGTTGTCTGCAAGACTGAAAAAAGACTGATTGCATATACATACTGCATAATGACCATGTTATGTTTCCCAGGCTTCTCTTTGACAAAAAGAACAGATGGAAGCCTTAAAGCCTCACAGCTAAGGCCTTATCAGGGAACTTACATACTTTTTATGTCTCTTGTGTTGACTATCTTCCATATTTCTTCTTGAAGATTGGTTAATCTTTCCAGTTCTCTTCATCTTACATTAGTTTTCCTTTATTTTCTTTTCTTTAGCTATTCTCAGAAGGATTACGTTATCCCTTATACCAGCTACAGCACTACGCACAGAATTTGTGTGAAAAAGGTCATTTATGAACATCCTTCAAATCCTTCTCTGAGTCATTGCTTACCTGAGCTGCAGTTCCCAGTCCTAAAAATATTGGTTATATTCTTTCCTCAAAAGATGTTATTAGATCAAGATTATACTAACATATATTTGGCTGAACAGTGCTCATTTACAAGAATAGTGTAGATTACTGTGTAAAATTTAAATATTTTTATTTATTAGCCTATGAATGTGTGTCACATGAAAACTTTATTGCAAAGGCATTGGGTAACATTGAAAGCATTGGGGAAGATAAAAGAGCAGTGTTAGTATCAACAACTCTGTTTGAAGATTTGTCAGTGAGCCTATTTTTCATGAAAAAATACTGATTAACTCAATAGAATAGATATACATAAAACATGACTACGTATTTCTAATTAGATGTGTGCTATGTCACTACACATATTTATAATCTTTCCAGAAACAAATAAATAGGTAGCAACTGTACTTGATGAAGCTTAATGTTTAAGAAATGTTTCTGAAAAGCATTAATTGTGACTTTAATTTTCTAATTATTTGTTAATAGCAATAACTAATTAACTGCTCAGTTACCCTAATGTTAGACTAATCAATCTGGAGTTCCTTTGGACAACATGTTTTCGATCATCTATGCACTATTTCATCTCTTCCAGAGAGTAATGTACAGAATAATTTGTCATACTGTGAAGGACTTTTATTTTCTATCCTTAATTCACTCTTGTGTTCTCTCTCCTCTTATGAGGAACACTTCATAAATTTTGCTGCTTGAAGGTAACAGTGTAACTAGTGATGACGACAACTTACATTAAAATGAAGTAATAATTTTGGAAAAAACCAAAAAAGAAAAAAAAAACACAAAACAAAAAACACCAAAAACCCAAACAAAAACCCCAAACAAACCACAAAACCAACAAATAGGACAATCATTAAATAATAGAACCATATACATTAATTCAGAAAGAGACCTCAGGAGATCTCCAAGTCCAACTTTCTGCTTGAAGCAGGACTGTTACCAGTGATTATTGCTCAAGATCAGTTCAGCTAGGGCCAAGTAAAGCCAAGGCTAGACTTTTTAGCTGAGCCTTTGTAGCCAGAACTTTCTAGCCAAGACTTGAAAACACTGAATGATGCAGATCTCCACAATCTCTCTGGGTGACCTGTTCCAGTGCTTCTAAACTCCCCTCTCGTGAAAATTTTTTTGTTAATGTCTAGTTTGTACAACCACGGCTTGTGTCCATTACTCCTTTCAGTTTTGCCGGTCACTTCCAAGAATAGTTTATCTTCATCATCATCATTTCTTCAAGAAGATTTAGGTGGGTGTTGCATTGCCTCTTAGCCTCTGCTTCACTGAGCTCATCAATCCTCTTAAGTCACATGTTCCAGATTCTTGACCACCTCAATAACTGAGCCTTGAACTCTTTAACATCCTGCTTACAACCAGCCTGTGTAGAAGGAAGGACACCAAAACTCTATTCCAGGCATGGCTTCTCCACAGTTAATGAGAGGCAAATGATAAGAACACTTCTTGTTGAGCTTCATGAGTTTTATGCTAGCCCAGTCCTCAGATTGATCAGGGTCTCTCTGAATTGACTCTGGTGTTTCTGACTTCAGCCGTTTCCTCTAATTCAGTATCAGCTTGTTGTTGGGCTTCAGGACTGACTCTTGGTCATGGAGGGCTACCAATCAGTCAAATCATTGACCATTCCTGTCAGAGTAGAACAATCCAGTCAATTACAAATCCCATTAACGGACTGCTCATCCATCCCAGTTTCTGAGATTATAAAAAACCTTACTTTAAACAAGTTCCCCTCAATAAATTAACCAATTTCTTCCTCACTAAAAGCAATCAAACCAGTAAAATTTTTTAGTGTATAGTTTTTAGCACCAATATAGTTTTTGTATTTAATTAAAAAAAAGTGTATCAATAAACATAATTTTGGTTTGAGAAAAAGTAAAAAGTTTACATTTTTGGTGGATTGTGTACACTGTTACTTTTCAAAGTTTTTTGTTTGTTTGCACACATTTAGAAAAAAAACCCAAACTTCCCAGTGACTGATAATGAAAAAATGAGGATCTGTCTAGATGAATATTCACTTCCTGACATCTCCAGTGCAACAAATGTTCCCTACAAAAATCTTTTCCAAAGTAACTGTACAGTTTCCTCAGGATTGCCTCAATCTAGTTGCTCTGACTTATTATAGTAATAGTGCTAGATTGGAGCATGCTTTAATCTCTTGCAGAAGTTGCAAAGCTAATTGACTTAAAGCTGTGTACATGTGCATTATTGTGAAATGCTTATGGGTCTCCAAATGTCTACTTTATTTACACGATGTACTAAATTCTATTTGTTACCTAGTCTAAGATTATAAACCAAAAATTAGGAAACAAAGTCTGTAAAATGGGGAAGGAAAAAGAAAGGGAATTCAAACATTAAGTGCAACTGCTTCCTTCAAGCTAACATTATACCCATAGCAATGTTTTCAGAATCTGCCACTGCAAAACGAGAAGATTAAGTATACTTTAGAGTATGAGTGTAAAAGGTAGTTACAGAGGTACATGACGACACATATGTTGAAGGTAATGAACTGAAAGGGAAGACTGCAATTTTATCACCTAAAGAGCTGGAAATTGAAGCACTTTAGGTCAAAGCAGTTTCCCGTAGGAGTCTAGGCAATTATCTTTGATGTAGGTCTACTCTTTAGATGTTTGAAATTTGAAGAGGAAAATCCATGTTTGTCTCAGTTCATCATTTTGAAAGTATGAATGTCTATTTTTTCCTTTCTTTCCACATTAGCACTTATTTATAGATAGGTTGTCTCAGTCCTTCAATCTTTCTAAGTTTAAGCATAGTGCTTACAGTAAAGAAGTCCTTAGAACCTCCATAACATGCTACAACATTTTGACCCTCTTTTTACCTTATACTTTTTTCTAAATTCATGGGAATTAAAATCAGGAGGAGGTAGTACTTTATTCAAGGTATTTATTAATATTATATGCTCAGAAATAACAGAGGCTAAAAACTTGGCCACTTTGAGAGATTTTGAGCAGATTAAAAAGGAGATTGTGCAGGCAATGGCCCTTGGACCAGTTCAAACAGGGCCAGACATAAAAAATGTGCTCTATACCACAGCCAGGTACAATGGTCCTACCTGGAGATTTTCCTTTTACTGATTTTTTTTTTCCTTCAGTAAGCTTTCTTTTAACTAGCAACAAGTGTTCCAGCTAGTGGGCTGATAACACTGGAATGTTTATGTTTCTGCTGAGACTCCAAGGTTGCTTCTTAGCTCTGCTTCTACAGAGGCTTCTGGGGCAGGAGAATTGTATCTATGACCCCCCCGTAGGAGAGCTGGACTAGACAGACAGCAGAACTGACCAAAGGTATTCCATTCCATATATCTATGTAAGCTCCAAGGAAGGTCAGAGATCGCAGAAGACAACTTCCTTCCTGCTTCTTCTTCCCTTCTCTTCCATCCATGTCTGGCGTCCGGGGAGGACTCCATCCATCACCGTCAACCCCAGGCTCAGCCCTGACCCTCATAACTCTCCTCACAACCCTGTCTGCTCTGCTGTTATCAAAAACAGCAGACTGAGAGTTTTTGGGACTGCTCACAGCTCAGGAGAGTGCCGGGAGAGTTGCTGGGGGTGGGGGGAGGCAAGAGGCTTTTGCACATTCATGAACATACTTGTATATAATTGTACATATAATTAAAGCTGTCTAAGTTAGTTTTCAATCCAGCTAAGTCTCTCTCCTTAATTCTCTCTCTCCTTCCCTACCTGGGTGGAAGGGGGAGGGGATCGAGAGCTTGTCTCTGGTTTAATTGCCGATCCTGAGTCAACCTTTGATGGAAGTCAAGAAAACTGTGGCAAATCGATTAAGAGATGTGAGAATGACATCATCAACAGTACAATGACTATTATTATTTACCATATTGTGGTCTGTATGAATTCAGTCAACAGCTTAATGAAGAGAATGGTCCAAACTAATAACAATAAAAAATTAAAGATCTTACTTTTTCACTGAACCACCAGCCAAACTCAAGTATATAAGAAATACTTGCAGTCCTAATAACAAGATATGGAATACTAAAAGAAGATTAAATGATTTTGAAGTTGTAGACATCCTTCTTTTTTAAAAAAAATTTTCTTTAGAATGCATAAAAAGCATGTTCATCTTGGAAAGGTGATTTATCAGACAATCATCATTCTGCTACATTTATGGTATTTTTTCTGGAAGTGTTAACTTTGATTTTGCTGTTATTTGAGCATTTCACTCCAGAGGATCAGTTCTTAATAGTGTAGTTAAGAAGTACTGCACAAACAATTTCCTGTACTATGTTTGCCATCTTGAATATGTAATGATGGGGTGGTTGTCAAATGCATTGCCCAGCACTGTTTATCAGGGGACATAAATGATGTTGTAAAGCTAAATAACAATTAGTATCCTAAAAGGTAGACATTTATAAAGTGAATAAAAGGATTTCTAGTAACAGAAGCAACCTGATTTACAGAAGACTTTGGTGCATGTGGGATTTGCATAAATTGTGCCATTCTACTTTGATATCCTGCTAGAAAAAATTTGATAAGGATGTTCATTAGATGCTATTGTTAGAGGTAGAATAATTTTTAATCTTGTTCTGTGATTTTTATTAGTATCTAAAATTTCATCTTTATTGTTGAAAAAAAAAACACAACAAACATGCCAAACTTACAGAATGTCTTTATATGGTGACATCAGGCCAGGAATCTTCTGCCTCTGAGACAGAGATTCCTCGTCATCTGAAGCAGAGGCCATGTTTTCCCCTCCCCACTCCATTTTATGAGGGGTAGGGGGGTAGGTTGCCACAAAAATGATGTATGTTAAACAAGATTTTTCCATCAGCACTGTCAATCTTTAGACTATAACTGCAAAGGGAAACATGGTAAAAAAGTGATAACTTTTTTAACATTAAAATTCTCATTCATACAAAACCCCAAGCAAACTTAACAATTGACTCTCAAGGGTCTTAATAACTCCTCCATTTCATTTTTGGTGTTGTTTCATTTTATATCCCTTGGAGGATGAATGGATTGAGAGCAGCCAGGTGGTGAAATACTTGAGGCTAGTGGTGGATGAAAAATAGGACATGGACTGGCAATGTGTACTTGCAGCTCAGAAAGCCAATCATATGCTGGGCTACATAAAAAGAAGTGTGGTCAGCAGGTCGAGGGAGGTGATTATGTCCTTCTTCTCTGGTCTGGTGAGATACCCCCTGGAGCATTGTGTCTAGTTCTGGGGTCCTCAGAATCACAGAACCGTCAAGGTTGGAAAAGACCTTCAAGATCATCAAGTCCAACCACCCACCCTACAACCCTATGAGAGACGGACTCCATGATGGCCTTTAAGCCAGCGACGTTTGCTGGCCCTTCCTAGTGATGTGCTCCCCGGCACTGGTGAGTACCAAGTGCATGCGCACAAGACCACAAACTACAGCTCCCAGGAGGCACAGCGGGGCCGGAGCCGGAAGCGGAGCCGGAAGTGGAGCCGGCAGGCGCGGTCTCTGAACAGACACAGCTACTACGGAGGTGACCGCCGCCGCGTGTGCATCGCTGTGGGGGCTGCCGTGGAGCCAGAGGCGCCTTTTCCTGTGGTTGTTGGCGTGTGGACGTACCGAACGGACTGCCTGCCTGAAGTCGTTGGAGAAGGATCCCGACTAGGGATCGGCTTTGGCCGTACCCCGGTGGTGAGACTTGCGAACTTGACTACACTCTGACATTTCCTATTAACACTTACAGACATTCATACACTCATACATACCGATTGCATCTTCCTATTGCTATTAATCTTCCTAAAGGCTCTCTCCAAGTTCTCCCCTCCTATCCCTGTCCGGGACTGAGAACAGGGGGGTGGAGGGGTAGAATAATTCCTATCGTGTTTGTCTTGTTTTGTTTGTTTGTTTATTCCTATATATATGTGTATTGTTATTGTTCTGTAGAAATAACCTTGTCTAGACCGTGGTGCCTTTAATAAACCCACTGATTCTTGAGCATTGTGTGTGAGTGCGACAGGGAGTGGTCCTCAGCCCTCGATTCCTTTGTGAAAGGCAGTGGGTCGCGGCTTTCCCTCTCTCAGTTCGCGACAAACCCCTACCCACTTAAACCATCTTATGAAACACCATGTCTACCCCTTTTTTTAACATCTCCAGGGATGGTGTCTCTACCACCTCCCTGAGCAGCCTGTTCCAATGCCTTGCCACTGTTTCTGTGAAGAAATTTTTTCTAATATCCAGCCTGAACCTCCCAAGGCACAGCTTGACCCCATTTCCCCTTGTCCTATCACTGGTCACCAGTGAGAAGAGGCCAACACACACCTCACTACAACCTCCTCTCAGATAGTTGTAGAGAACAATGAGGTCTCCCCTCAGCCTCCTCTTCTCCAGGCTAAACAGCTCCTACCAGCCCTTCCCTTTTCGCGAAGAGCAGGTCTAGCAGGGCACCTTGCCTGGTTGGTTCAATCACCACCTTTGTCAGGAAGTTATCTTTGACACATTCCAGGAACCTCTGGGACTGTTCCCTCTTTGCTGTGTTACAGTTCCAGCAGACATCAGGGAAGTTGAAGTCCCCCACAAGAACAAGGGCAAACAACTGCAAGATTTCACCCAGGTATTTATAGAACAGTTCATCCACACACACCCCTGGTTGGGAGGTCTGTAGCAGACTCCAATAGCAATATCATCTTTGTTGGCCTTGTCCCTAATCCTGATCCAAATGCACTCTACCTTGTCATCATTATTGTCTAGTTCTAGACAATCATCAATATTCCTAATATACAGGGCCACCCCACTGCCTCTCCTTCCTTGTCTGTCTTTCCTAAAGAGTCATCAACAGTGGCGCTCCAGTCATGTGAGGTATCCCACCACGTTTCTGTGATAGCCACTGTGTCATAGTTTTCCTGCTGCATCATGGCTTCCAGCTCCCCTTGTTTGTTGCCCATGCTGGGTGCATTAGTATAGATGCACTTCAGATGGGTTAATGATCTTGACACCTTTTTGTAGGCATGGGCCCCAATTCCTGCCCGACCCTTCTCAGGTGGTTCCATGGCTGCTGTACCATCAATAACCCTTGCCTTTTTGCTTCCCATTATATCTCTATCCCCCATCTCAACTGAGGTGGCAGAGAGAGAGTCCTCTCTACAGACCTGACATGCATCCCCTGGGCTTATTTACAGGCTCAGTTTTATCCCCTTCCTCCTTTGAATCTAGTTTAAAGCCCTGTCAATGAGTCCTGCTGACTCCTGCCCCAGGATCCTTTTCCTCCTCTGGGACAGCTGTATTCCATTTGTTGTCAGCAGGCCTGGTGACAAAAGAACCCAAAGCCCTGCTGAAGACAGCAGTCCCAGAGCCATGAGTTAACCTGTTGGCCCTTCCTGTTAGTTCCCTCATCTATTGTTGCCATTAGAGGAATGGAGGAGAGCACAACTTGTGCTCCCGATCCCTTCACCAGTTGCCCCAGAGCCCTGAAATCTCTCTTTATGGCTTTTGATGGTCTCATTGCCACTTCATCACTACTAAAAGACCAGAAGTGGGTAGTAGTCTGAAGGCCTGATGAGGGTGGCAAGTTTACTTACAACATCCTTTACCTGGGCCCAGGGAGGCAGCAGACTTCCCTGTGAAGTGGGTCCAGTCTGCATATTGGGCCCTCTGCACCCCTCAGGAGGGAGTAACCCACAAGAATGACCCATCTATTTTTCTTTCTGGCTTGAGTCATGATATTTGGTGTAGGGCGAGTTGGCCCCAGTGGCACTTCTGGCCTATGTGAGGTGTCCTCACCTCTATCAGGTGTTTCCTCTTGCAAGGCCCCATACCTGTTCTGCAAGGGTATTGAAGCTGGTGAACTTCTTGAGGGGACACACTTTCCCCTTTAGTGTTGTCGGGCAGGGACATGTTCCCATTGTCCTTGCTTCTGTAAGTTAAGTGGGGAAGGATTGGGAGCTTGCTGAGATGAAGAGGAAGCCTGTGTTCCACTAATGAGGTTTGCCTTCTGAGATGTTTTTGTGGAGAGCAGGCTATGAAAACACTCATCTAATTTCCTCACTCTCCCTGATACTCCTCAGCCTGCTCACCTCCTCCCTGAGCTCCATCACTTCATCCTGCAGCTGTGCCACCTGGCAAAGCAGGTCATCAACCTGCTCATACTGGACACAGCCATGGCCAGAGCTGCCCCCTGTTACCAGGGAAAGGCTGTGGCATTCCCAACAGTCTGTGACCTGGATAGCCACCTCCTTCCGTGGGGGCACCCTCTGAGTACCTACATCCATTTTGGTGGGTGCTGGTGGCACAGTCTTCCTCAGCACAAGAAAGACATGGACCTGTTACAGGAGAGCCATGCAAATAATCAGAGCACTGGAACACCCCTCCTCTGAAGAAAGGTTGAGATTTAGGATTATTTAGTCTAGAGAAGGCTCCAGGGAGACCTTGTTGCTGCCTTTCAGTGTATAAAAGACATTATAA
The DNA here is from genome assembly GCA_020745705.1 of Hemiprocne comata. NCBI lineage: Eukaryota > Metazoa > Chordata > Aves > Apodiformes > Apodidae > Hemiprocne > Hemiprocne comata. Next base: position 91,832,395 of record CM036586.1, on the reverse strand, counting down.
GAAGATGGAGAACACCTTTTTATCAAGACTGTAGTGACAATACAAGGGTCAAGAGTTTTAAACTGAAAGAGGGTAGCTTTAGGTTGCCTATGAGGAGTAAATTTTTTACAATTTACAGTGTTGAAGCACTGGAACATGTTTCCCAGATGTGGAATTTGTGGATGCCCCATCATTGGAAGTGTTGAAGGTCAGGTTTTGATGGATCTTTGAGAAACATGATCTAATGAAAGATGTCCCTGCCCATGGCAGGGAAGTTGGACTAAGTGATCTTTTAAGGGCCAACCAAAACCATTCTGAGTCCATGATTCCATGAAAACATGTATTTGCCTAATTTGCCTTTCTGTAAACACAAACTACACACTTACGGAAAGTACTTTGTAGAGAGAACAAAATGCTCTGGGGACTTGCAGAAAATTACTCTCAGATGGAAGACAAGAAATAACATCTCAAAATATTAATAAAGCAAGAGTAAAAATGAAATAGAACACAGGGACGAAAAAAGACTCAGATTAGCATAAAGGATGAGGACAGAGTAAAGAGACAATAGAAAAAATAGGCAAAATGTTTAAAAAACTGCATTTATTGTGTGTTCTTTCTTTTAATTAAAGAGATAATGGTAAAAACAGAGAATAAGGCAAAAAGGCAATAAGGCAAAACAGAGCCTCTAAATGACAGAAAATATGTTTTCTTTTCTGTCACTATGTCAGAATATGCATAACACTAATCCATAAGAGATTAAAGGAGATTTCCACTTTGTTGTGGCACAGACAGCACATATTAGTCTTCTGCAGTCATTTTGACAATTCCACAGCTAGTGAGTGACACACACATTGGTTACTTTTGCAAACTGTCCACAAGGTTTATTCATCAATTAACAAACTTACTGTCATAATGAGAACTCTATGGGCTTGATCCAAAACTAATTACAATCAACAGGAGAAATTAAAAAAGGAATGTTCACAGTACTTTTCTAAATTATTTCCTGAAAAAGGCGGTGGCTGACGGACTCTGATCTTGACAAGATTCTTATACCTAAAGAAAACCTTCCTAAGTCCTTTCCTAAATAGTATCATGAAATATATTTCTAATTTGGATAGGGAGTGTGTGTGTCAGTGGTAGCTGGTTGGCTTCTTTTGGCATTTTAAAATTTAAAAATAATATTTAAAAGATAACATTGGAAACATGAAATTATAACATTAAAGGAATATTCATATAGCCTGCAAAAAGATCTTTTAAATTTATTATTTTCATTTATTTTAGGCTTATATTGCAATTTTCCTATGTTTTTATCAAAGATACAAATTAAAAGTAATTTTAATAAATAAAGCAATATTTTTAAAAATGTTCATATGTGCTCTGAATAGTCCTAATAAAACTGAGAGATAGATTCTTCAGCCTTATTAAAAAAAAATAAATATCAAAATATAACACACATCCTGTTCATTTTGCTAGGATGTATGACAGAACAATTAATCTCCACATACAGAAAGGAGTACAGAACAATGATGACAGCCGGGGGTGCCCAAATTGTACCCTGCTCTGGTAGCTGCATGTTGGTGGAGTTGGCTGATAATGTGCATTGAACTCGAACTGGAATAGATTTATATGAAAGATACAAATCTGAAGGAGGTCTCTAACCATTTGTAAGTAGACGGGTATTTTATCTATTTATTGTACCAGTGACTTGCAGTGATTGGCAGGTGTTGCAAGAGCCTTCAATGTGGATGGTGATCACCAAGACCTTCCCCAGAATTACAGCCCCCCAAAAAGTGTATAGTTCCCATAACTGGGTTGCCCAATGGCTAGAAAGCGCTACAGTTGATGCCGTATTTTCTTTAGCTGTTGCCTGCTGGCTTCAGAAAGTTTACCAAATGAATCATTAGCTAGTCTTGATCCTAAAGGAACTTTTCATCTCCTATATTTTTATGAGGCCATTAGGAAACTGTAGTTTTATGTGTATGACACTTTATTGTGTATAATTTCATGGAAATTTTTTATTAAAATCACGTATCACATTCTGCTTTTTCTCTAGACATAATTATTTTAATATTTGTAAATATTAATTTTAAATTTTTACTATGCATATTCAGTATCTTATTTTAAAGACTTGTCTATACTCTAACTTTAGCATTTCCAATTTAATCTTAATATTAGTAATTTTCTTTCTTTTGCTGAAGGAATTTGGACTGAGTTGGTGAATGTTTGGAGATTTTTACTCAATGTGACCTAAGGAGTAGTATATACTTCTCATTTTGTTGCAGAAAATTGTACATGTTGTTAGATAGTTTTTCACTAATGGATGATTGTAAGCTTACACAGAACCAGGAAACACTTTTTAACTGGGAGGCTGGCAGACCACTGGAACAGGTTGTCCACTGATATTGTTGAGTCTCCATTCCTGGAGATATTAAACAGCCTTGGTCTCATTGCATATACAGTATCACTACCGACCACCTGCATACATACCACTGTAACACTTTAACATGCATTTGGAGCTGACACTTCATACAATTCCTGCTTATTCCTAAATTTCATTTTCTGAAATGTCATTGACTTAAGAGAGGGTATAATGCATTTTAACATTGTAGCAGACCTCAGCATCAAATCTACTTAGGTCAGTCCAAAACTGGAAAATAATATGCAATATACAATTAATTTTAACTGTGGAAAGTAATCCCATTCTAAGTAAAGCAAACAAAAAGTCGAATGTGAGAAAACTCTTTCATATTTAATTTACAAGAAAAGTAATCATAGATTTTATCATAAGTACTATTTTGCCTAATGCTTAGAGAAACTACTCCTCAAACATTTTACATAGTCTCTACTAGAAAGAAGAAATTAGAGGTACAAATTTAAGATTTCAAATAAAATTTTACATACATGCTCTTTATGCAAAATTTAATACAGATAAAATATTTATCACGCTAGGAGGGTTTTATAAAAAAATCAATATTGAATTCAATATTAAAAAACATATATTAATTTACAAACATTCGTTTTGAATTTTTATTGGCTTTCTTCTTTAAAGTTGTTGGTGAATTAGGTAATCAAAAAAACTCTAGAAAAGTTTAAGAATACTGTGAATAGATTAACGCTTTAAATGCAGAAAATTGAAAATACAATAAAATCCTGTCTCCTTCCTACGTACAATATTACTGCTAATTTTATCTGAGCTGTGCTTTTGTAATCAATGTTTTTGATTTTAATTATTCAAACTGTTTGTACCCCCATGTGTATGTAAACCACACATATAAAATATGAAAAACACCATAACAGAACTACTAGAGCTATTAAATTTTGCCTCAAATTTGAGGAATTTATTAGTAGTTGCAATCATCACTTTCATGCCTGTTGCAGTCCGAGTTTGACCCCGGCTGGAGAACTCGAGTCGAGTCACGGATCGCCCCTTCTCTTCTCCTCAATTAGAGGAGGAATAGCCCCACTTGGATGTTTTTAATTTCCCATTGGGTCCATCCCTGGCTTGGGACCGGCTGGCTACACCAGGTATTTCTATAGAACACAAACCCTGCCCAGATGCATGTGCACCGGCACAAACACAGAGACTATGTGCTTAAAATACCTTTACTCTAACAGCTTTGGAGCAGAGGGAGTGTGTATGTGGGGGCGGGGGGGGGGGAAGAGAGGAAGCTGGATATGCAAATGTGGTTACAGGAGACGAACTTGGGGTGTGTAACTTGTGATAGGTAAAGAGAAAGAAAGAAAGAAGCACTATTATAGTTGGGGGTAGCATGCCCAGCGAGTTTCCCATATAGGGTAGACGAGGTGCGTCTGTGTATGTGGCCGATTACTTTTGCCCAGGGAAAAGAACACAAAGGAAAGATTTCTGGGTTAGTGGGTCTCTCTTACAGGCTCAGAAGCACTGACAGGTTTGGCAGCGTCTGTGTCTTTAAGAGCGGGGCTTTCGGCGAGCGGCTTCAGCCACAGCGGGACAGGGCAACGAGCGGCTACAGCTGGAGCTCCGGCGCAGGCGGCTGCGGCAGGTGCTGGCGGCGACCAGTGGCGGCTGCCTTGGAAACACAGCTCGGGCAGCAGCGGCTGCGGTGTCAGCTGGAGCTGGAGCTGGAGCTGGAGCTGGAGCTGGAGCTGGAGCTGGAGCTGGAGCTGGAGCTGGAGCTGGAGCTGGAGCTGGAGCTGGAGCTGGAGCTGGAGCTGGAGCTGGAGCTGCGGCGGCGTCACACAGCTATGGCAAACGGCTACAACCGGCTGGAGCTGCACCGGCTGTCCTGGGACCACTGATGACAGAGGGTTTGGGGAGCGAGCAGTGATTCCAGCTCTTTTAGCTTTTTTAGTGTGCTCTAGCTCTCTTCTCCGTTTCTTCAGCTCCTTTCAGGCAGCTACTCGGCAAGCAGGCTCCACGAGAAGAGGCAGGATTGCAAGCATGCAGGAAGCAGGGAATAGCAGCAGTCCCGGAGTGCAGGAAGGCAGGAGTAAAAGAATGCAGGAGTTGTAGCAGGAGTCCCACCCAACCAGCGAAGGCTCTGTGTTATCTCCTATTCCTTTTTCTTCTTTTCTTCTCTCTCCTTTCTGTCAGCAGCAGAGAACAATGGGCGCCAACGGCCAATAACGACCCATAATGGCCGTCCTATTTACATGCTTATGCAGGCTGGTCTGGCCGCCTGTCTGCTCAGTCCTCAGCTCCTACCTGTGGCTCCTGTAACAATAGTGCTATGCTCCAGCCAAAGGCTGGGTCCTGTCTGAAAACATAGCAAGCGGGCAGGAGTCTCTGCCCTTCATCTTTTAAGTCCCAGCGACACTGCCGCCCCCCCCCCCCCCCGGGTTGTGGCCGCTTAGGTTGTTGTGGTTTTTTTGTTTGTTTTTTTTTCTTTTTTCGACTTTAAGGTCTCTGTATTGCAATCAGTTTGTGTGAGAGACATGCTTTTTGTGGAGGCCAGTCCTCCACAATGTCTGTTTGTCCATAGGTCCTCCATAGACCTTAAAACACTGGATTTCAGGCTTCTAGCATAATGAATATGGCCTTGGGTCACAATAAAATGACTGCTCTCATCAGTGTGAACACAACTGAGTAAAATTAGTAATCACTCTTTTTACATTATCTAAATTTGACCTCTTCTACTACATTTAAGAAAATTCATTTTTTTAAAAGGAGTCATAATATACTAGTCTCCTTCCAAATCTGACTGCATGATAATTACAGAGTCTGATAGACCAATATCAACACAAGAAACTTTGAGGGCAAAGAGAGTCACAGGAAAACTCAAGAATGATCTGGAATATTAAACTGGTATGTCTGAAAAGCCGATCTAATACTGTAATCAAGGAACAATCCCTCGCTTCAAGAAAACCTTATAAAATTGTCCCTTATGTCTCTTGGTGAAGACTGGATTGATAAAGAAGGATCTCACAGTATTTACTTGACCCCTGCAAAGATTATGTCAGAGAATTGTAATTTATAGTTTCAATCCACAATGTATAAAAGGCAGAATATTAATGCCAATTATTACTATTGCAGTTTATACATTCTCAGCATGTGTGATATGCAATTTTTTAATATTAGTGTGTTTTTCAAAGGCTTTGTCTATTTGTCCTTTTTCAGTAAACTGGAAATAAGGAAGTAGGTAATAAAATATTTAACAGACACCGTTACTAACAAATAATTCGGGCAGTACTCCTCATTACCATGGATATTTTTCTGCTATTTTGCTAATACTTCCTTTTAAACAACAGTAACAGAAGACAGGCAATAACAGCTAAACGTGAATATACAAAATATTATTTGATTTAAGAATTTCTTAACAATTTCTGTACAAGAAAAGCCACAAACAAATTGTGGTAAAAAAAGGCCAAACAGATTCTCTTCATTCACTTTTTTCTATGTTACTTATATTATTTGGTATCCGCTGTTTCTTCAGAGATTGCGTGTGGCATAATCACATTGCAGGGTCATCTTCTGTATCCATGAAGTAGCATGTACCATGAAGGCTGATGCATACCTTTGCTATAAACTCTGTCTTTCTCTGTAATACATTTCTCAAAAAAGACTATGCAGTTTGTCTGCTCTCACACAGCTTGTTCCACATAGAGTTTTGTAGGTGATTTTGGTATACAGGTGTCTTACTATACTTCAGAAGGAAATCATTGTGAAAATTGTACTCTTATTCAACATTACCAGGCATATCAAAATCACACTAAAGGACTCTATTCAATAAAACATTGCAATAGCTTTATTTTTATTTCTTGTTTTGTATTTCTGCAATCAGATGTACAGGTTGAATTCCTTTAATTATTCCCAAATAGAAACTTCTGAGGATCTGTAATCTATCTTCTGAGAATGAAAATAAAAAAATGTAGGTAGAATTTATTAGCTGGATAAAAAAGATGTACCTGCAACAACTAGTTGTAAAAAAGCTATTGCAAGGTCATTTGATACTAAACTGTAAAAAAGATTTCTTAGGGCTGAGCAGCATCATTATAATCACAAGCATAATTGGTACTGCTAACAACAGAGTTAGAGGGAGAACAAAAAAAAAATAGAGATTGTATTGTCACATCATGGATCACGTTATTATACATTGAAAAAAAGATATAATTTTTTTTAATTAATGATACCTATTTACCTACTTCAATGCTTTATTTCATCATTCAGCAAAAGTGACCAAGAGTTTTCTCTGTTAAATACCTGTTCCTTAAAAAAAGCAAAATAACCCTCCAAGTTTTGTATAATCTCATTTTTGTCTCACTTCAGGATAAGATCTACAATATAGATAGTATTTTTAGTACTTACTGTTACAAGTTGGATTCACGAATTGACGTGAGTCAGAACCAATTACAAAATTTAAAGATTTATGAAGCAAGCGATAGCAAGCAAAACAGCGCTGGGCGGCCTAGGAGTCTCTACTCCACCAACGGCTCGCAACCCCCCTTCCCAAAGTCACTGTTTTATACCCTTCGTCTTCCGGGTTACGTGTCTCCTGGTGGTCGTGGGATGAAGGCTTTTTGTCTTCCTCACGCCACGTATTCCTCATCTTCATGTACCCCCCCCTTTCTCCCAAGTCCTTTTACAATATACATTGTTGACCACATCACAATCCACCCTTGTAATCCGGCCCTGCATAATTTATGTAGCTTTCTGTTATCTGTTTGGCCTTGCATGATTTATGTAACTTTCTGTTATCTTGCAAACACCTTAGCTGCACAAAGAGCCTTTACAACTTAAAAAAAGCAAGTTAAAATCTTTAAAAAGTAAGTTAAAATCTTCAGTATCCCTGTGGCCGAGTTCTACTAAAACAAAATACATTCTACTAAAACAAAATTAAGACATTTTAATTTCTTAAAATAATTAAGAAATTGCTTTATTTGTTCCATTTAATAATGGTTTGATGAACGAACCATTTTCAGTTTATCACACTTACTATCTCATAGTTTTGTTATCATGTCAGACATTTTAGAACTGTATACTGTATTCTTAATTTTTGTGATCCTTTCTGATTGCCATTTATTTTAGTGATCTCCAAATAGCTTCGAAAATGAAAAAAACAATCCGCCCTCCTTTGAATCACTTGTCTGTTTATCCAGTGCAAACTACTTGAGAAGATAGTAATGATGTACATATTTTATAATAGTTATAGTACTCAAAGACTGCTTATAAGAAAACCTTTCTAAATATTTTACTGTGCTAAAAGTGTTTGATCAATAAATAACTGGTTGTGTCACGCCACATTAAAGGCAAGTGCTATCTGACTAATCTGATCTCCTTCTATGACAAGATGACTCTCTTAGTGGATGAAAGAAAGGCTGTGGATGTTGTCTACCTAGACTGTAGTAAAGCCTTTGATGACAGTTCCCATAGCATTCTCCTGGAGAAAGTGGATAAATACGGCTTAGACCGATGTACTCTTCTCTAGGTAAAAAACTGGCTGGGTGGCCAGGCCTGAAGAGTTCTGCTGAATGGAGTTCAATCCAGTTGGTGACTGGTAACTAGTGGTATTCCTCAGGACTCTGTTTGGGCCAGTTCTCTTCAATGTCTTTGTCAATGATATGGATGAGAGGATTGAATGCACTGTTGGTAGGTTTGCATATGACAGTAAGTTGAGCAGGAGTGTCAAATCTGCCTGAGGGAAGGAAGGCTCTACAGAGGGACCACAACTGGCTGGATCAATGGGCAAAGGCCAATTGTATGAGGTTCAACAAGGAAAATTCTGGGTTCTACACTTGGGTAACAGCAACCCCACACAATGCTGCAGGCATGGGGAAGCACAAATAGAGGTTGGTCACAAAATGAATTGACAGCAGTCCTTAAAAGTACTTAGGGGTGTTGGTTGATGAAAAGCTCAACACGAGCCAGAAATGTGCTCCTGCAGACCAGGAAGCCGACAGTATCCTGGGTTGAATCAGAATAAGTGTGGTCAGGGAAGTGATTCTACCCCTCTGCTCTCATATGGAGTACTGTGTCCAATTCTGGAGCCCCCTGGCACAAGAAGGACATGAAGCTTTTGGGGTGAGTCCAGAGGATAGACACAAAGATGATCAGAGGGCTGAAGCACCTCTCCTATGAAGATAGGCTGAGAGAGGTGGTGTTGTTCAGCCTGGAGAAGAGAAGACTCCAGGGAGACCTTATATCAGCCTACCAGTATCTGAAGGGGCCTACAAGAAAGCTGGGGAGGGGCTTTTTACAAGGTCAGGTAGCAATAGGACAAAGGGTAATGGTTTTAAACTGGAAGAGGGAAGATATAAGTTAGACATTAGGAAGAAGTTATTTAATGTGAGGGTAGTGAAACACTGGCATGGGTTGCTGAGGGAAGCTGTGGCTGCACCCTTCCAGGAAGTGTTCAAGGCCATGTTGGATGCAACTTTGAGCAGCCTGGTCTAGTGGGAAGTGTCCCTGCTTCTGGCAAGGGGGTTGGAACTAGATGATCTTTAAGGTCCCTTCCAACCCAAACCATTCTGTGATTCTGTGATTCTAAGAGTACTTGGAAAGCTGCCCAGTGGAAAAGGATCTGGGGGTATAGGTTGATAGAAAGCTGAATATAAGCCATCAGTATGGCCAGGTGGCCAACAGGATCCTGGCTTGTGTCAGAAATCATGTGTCCAACAGGACTATGGAAGGGTCATCCCCCTTTACCCGGCACTGGTGAGGCTGTACTTTGAATACTACATTCAGTTTTGGGTCCCTCACTAAAATAAAGACATTGAGGTGCTGGAGGGCATCCATAGAAGGGCAGTGAAGCTGGGAGATGGTCTAGAGAGCAAATCTTATGAGGAGCAGCTGAAGGAACTGGAGTTGTTTAGCCTGGAGAAAAGGAGGCTGAGGGGAGACCTTATCGCTCTCTGCAACTACCTGGAAGGAGGTTGCAGCGAGGGGGGGGTTGGTCTCTTCTCCCAAGTAACAAGCCATAGAACAAGTAAAAATGTCCTCAAGTTTTGCCAGGTGAGGTTTAGAGTGGATATTAGAAAAAATTCCTTCACTGTAAGTGTTGTCAGTCACTGGAACAGACTCCCCAGAGAAGTGGTTGAATCACCATTCCTGGAGGTATTTAGAAGACATGTAGATGTGGTGCGTAAGAACATTGTTTAGTGGTGGACTTGGAAATGTGATAGATCACATTTGGACCTGGTGATCTTAAAGGTTTTTCTAACCAATATGATTCAATGAAATTGTTTTTTTATCTCAGTCAAACACATTCAACCTGTCACAGTTTGACTCAGGATCAGCAATTAAACCAGAGACAACAATGCTCTCAGTCCCCTCCCATTCCTACCATGGTAGGGAAAGGAGATAAATAACAAAGAGAGAGACTTCTGGATTAAAAACTAAACTAGACAGCTTTAATTAAACACCAATAACAAAAGAAAATATGTACAATTATATACAAGTATGTTCAGGAATGTTCAAAAGCCTCTTGCCTCCTCCCACCCCCAGCAACTCGCACAGCATCTCCTGAGCTGTGAGCAGTTCTGAAATGTCCCAGGGCACTGCCAGAGGTAACAGCAGAGCAGACAGGAGCTGAGGGTAATGTTATGAGGTCAGGAATGTACAAGCCTAGGGGTCGATGGTGATGGATAGACAGACTCCTCCCTGGATGCCAGTCATGGACAGAAGAGAAGGGAAAAAGAAACAGGAAGGAAGTTGTCTTCTGTGATCTCTGACCATCTTCTGAGCTTATGTAGATATATGGAATGAAATACTTGGTCAATTTTGCTGTCCCTCTAGTCCAGCTTCTCTATGGGGAGGTCATAGATACGACTCTCTTCCTCCTGCTAGTGTCTGAGGTGGCAGGGCAGAGACGCGACCTTGGAATCTCAGCAGTAACATAAACATTCCAGCGTTATCAGGTCACTAGCTGGAACACTTGCTGCTAGTTAAAAGAGAGCTTACTGAAGGAAAAAAAAAAATCAGTAAAAGGAAAATTAGCTTCATCCTGGCTCAAACCAGGACACAAACAGTAATGAATAAATGGTCACCTTTGACAGAGCCATGCTTTAATGTACCTTTGCCTCCAAATCAATCTAAAATATTTTAAAATAGCTTATCTACAAAAATGCTCTTATGTTGTCTGACTACCCATTTAGACAGAAAAGTTAAATTTATATGGTTGAAATAAAATTGATTCTAAATGAGTTAATTTTATTTTGTTTTCCCAAAAGGAGTGTTCAAGCAACAGTCGGTGAGATAGCATTTCCACATAACTCCCCATAAGTTTTGGTTTTTATTCTGTGTTAAGAACATTGTTTAATTCTTTATGAATGCTCTTGGGGTGGGGTAGAGTGTGTGTGTGCTTATTTGTTTTCTATTTTTATGGAAGGTTTTTTGTTTTGTTTTAAGGTATTAAAGTATAAAACCAAGAAATAATGTGTCTAAGCAGAACTTAAGTAATATTAATTCTTGGTTACGATTACTTCTGTTTTGGACTTCTGAAGCTGAGATTACTTTTTGAAGTTGCCTAAGTGTTGCTTTTTTACAAGAAAAGAGATAAACTATTACTCTAGGAATCCAAACATTTTTTATCTTTCCTTTAGCTTTTTGCTGCAGTGGCTATATGTTGGAAACTGTAATATATTTTTCAAGCTTATGTAATTGTTTACTGTAATTCCAGTGACTTTGTGATGCTATTTCTGATTTTATATCTGGGACTGTCTCATCAAACCAAAGATAATTGTTTATAAAGTATGTATGTAGGGATAGTGACTCCAGATCATTATCGGCTTGGTTAAACAGAAAAAGTCAAACGATATTACTCCTTCCCAAGTTCGTAAGTTAGGCAAAGCTCTTATGACTGCTATATAGCCAAGATTTTAACTTTTGTCCAAAGATTTATAATTAAAAAAAAAAAACAAACGGAAAAATAAATGGACATCTGCTGAACTCTGAATTTCAGTCAAGGTATATGTGCTCAAGATAGAAACATGACTTGTAAGAATTACTGATAAGCAGAACATAAAATATTTTAATTGTGATGGAATAGTAATACTGTTGTCATGTTCACATATAAGTCCCACAGTAGCTTATCCCACATTTTCTTTCTTATTTCTCCTGAACCTTCTGCCACTTTATCAAAAGTTCTACATCTAAATCCTGTTTCTCATTACATTCTCCTTTATCTTATATTTGCTTTAAATGAGTTTACGGTATAAAAAAAAATTAAACAAAGGACAATTAGGACTCAGCTTGGAAATTGCAACTTGTATGTTATAAGAAATAAAAGTCTGGGTGATTGCTTCAACCATATAGGTCTTCCAAATTAATTCTGTCCAGGAAAGCAGAAAGGTCACATGTGCTTCACAGTTGGTTAATTTGTATGTGTCACTGGGTTATCTAAATTTGCTGTAACTTGTTGTGTTTTGTCATCAGAGCTAACATTTTTTCCGTGTGAGTGTGTAAGATTGATGACTTGGAGATCAAACTGAGCAGTCACAAAAAACATAAAAAAGCTGAGAGTATAATTTTTCCTGTAAGGCTGGAACAGGAGCTTTGGTTCTTTCATTCCCCACTCTTCATAATATAAATTGGCTCACTATAAATCTAAGATAAACAAATGATACAATAAGAGTATAATAGCTATTTTTGTTCCTTTGCAAACATGTCTTTGAAAATGTAGGACATTTCTCTAAAATTACAGTCCATCAAAATTAATCAGCTAAACAAATCATATCAATTCCATACTTGTAAGATAGTAAGCAAGAACTGGTTTTATTTATTAAAACATTAGAGGTGAAAATACCTATTAGTTTTCCTTCTCATGTCACTGATCTCTTGAATGAACAACAGTTACCAGTGTTTGGTTAAATACAGAGGGGAATTTATAGATTCATGATGAGTAATCTACTGTGTCTTCTCACAGCAATAGTCTTTGCAGCAGAACTTTTGGTAAACCAGAATGTTAGAAGTTTAGTTGCTACTGCTTTCTGTGAAGCCTTAGTAAACATACTGTTTGCAATAAAGGTTGACGTAGTATATAATTAGTATTACTTTTTTTCTGCTTTCTCTCTCTTTCATGATGACTCTAGAAGGATCAAAATTGAGAAGTCTACAGAGGCAAGAAAGGACCCGCTTTGATGTGAAAAGTAATCCAGGGAGGATATGGAAATGGGCACTGAAATTGAAAGAGTTGCTATAAAGATGAAAAGAAATAGGTCCCAAAGAGAACTGGCTGAACAGTAATTAGATGTTTCCTTCTGAAGGGTATGATTAATGGTAGCAGAAGTATAAATTTACCTTGGAGCTCTTTCCTTGTCAGCTTTACATGCATAGAAACACATTTCAGAGAATTGAAACATAATTTGTGCCATATTGTAGAACCATTACACTTTAATGAAAAAAAAAGCACTGTATAGATATTATGCTACATAGGTATTACGTATTGCTTAAAAGGGTAGTAACTATAGTAAAAACTTACTCTGTTTAACTAGATATTGAATTCGTAAGGATTAATAATTCTCCATTCCTTGTAAGGACTATTAAAAGACAGTGGATTCCTACTGAGAATTAAGCCTACCTCATGCACAAAAACTAGACAAATCTAAAATTATAATAGATTACTCTTTTCTTTAATAGTAAATTGAGTAAGGCCTACGGAGGTCATTGTTTTTGCAGAAGTTCAGAATGGCAAAACTTGGATGCTTTGAACAGAATCTTTGTAGGATATAATATAATTACATAATCTAGCAATCTGAGAAATTTCCATTTCCATTTCTAATTATATTTGCTCTATGCTTTTAAACGCAGGTGAAAAAATCAGTTTGCTGGACAGCAGAATTATTTTAAGGAACTGAAGTGTCTTTAAATAGCAACACACATTCATTTCTCTCTATTTTGAATACAAAATGTTCAATTTTAACATACTGCATTGTACTTTAATCTGGTTTGACATAAATATTGCAGCCATATCATGATGCTTTTGGTCTTTGAAAGAAAATGCGTGGAGATGTAACTTAGTTTCTGTTGCATTTGTCACCTTAGTTGCATATTGAAGTTTCCAAAAAGCAATCAAAATTTAACCAAAGTACTACTACAGTCTGTTCCCTGTATGGAAATCAGTGGGAAGTTTGTCCATTCCCTGCCTTTGACTTAAACATGGTCCTTCAGAGTATGCTATTAGCTTGCCTCTGATGTATTTGAGTCTGTTGTGAGCTCATTCAAATAGAACAAAGTCCTGTTTTTCTACTATGCATAGGTGTATTCACAAGAGAATTAAATTGAAAATTTTTTAAATTACCAAATAAGTAAAGACTATTTCAATCATCCATTGATCTGGTTTTTGAGGGGTTTGTTTGGTTTGATATTTCAACATTTTTTCAGAAAAACTGGATGTCTTTTTTACATAAATTGCCTGATCCTTCCAATGATTGAGTATTATTATATTGCAGATACAGGCCTTATCAATGTTTGATCTTTAACATATAACTGCACATGAACATTAAATATTTTTTTTTGCTTTGGATATATTTGTTAGCCATGAAAATTATAGTTAGAAAAGAAAGGAATCCTGAAGGATGGAGCTTCTTAACAGCCCAGAGAGCCAGCCACATCCTAGGCTGCATTAAAAGAAATGTGGCCATCAGGGACAGGGAGGTGATTTTACTCTCTACCCTGCTCTGGTGAGACTGCACCTGGAATACTGTGTACAGCTCTGGAACCCGCAGCACAAGAAGGATGTAGACCTGTTAGAGGGGGTCCAGAGAAGGGCCACAAAGATCGTCAAAGTGCTGGAGCACCTCTGCTATGAAGACAGTCTGAGAGAGTTGGGGCTGTTCAGCCTGGACAAGAGAAGGCTCCAAGGAGATCTTACAGTGGCCTTCCAGTACTTGAAGAGGGCCTACACAAAAGCTGCGGAGGGGCTTTTCATCAGAGAAGATAGCGATAGGACAAGGGGTAATGGTTTTAAACTGAAAGAGGGGAGATTTAGGTTAGATATTAGGAAGAAATTCTTCACTATAAGAGTGGTGAGGTACTGGAATAGGTTGCCCAGGGATATTGTTGATGCCCCCTTCCAGGGAGGTTTTTAAGGCTAAATTGGGTGAGGTTTAGTGCAACCTGGTCTAGTGGTAGGGGTCCCTGCTCATAGCAGGGGGGTTGGAGCTAGATGATCTTCAAGGTCCCTTCCAACCTTAACAATTCTATGATTCTATGATTATTTCCATTCTTTTTTTGAGTTTCATGTAACCGTATTCATCATCTGGAAGGGCATTTCCCTTTGAATTGACTAATTTTAATAGCAAAAAAAATGACACCTGCTGAAACTATTCTTGACTTCCAGAATATAATAAACAGTAATATGTTCACTTTACTTGCACTATATTGCAGTCACTGTATGCATATAACTTTAGTTGTTTTTAATTAACTCACGGGAAGAATTTAATGCAAAAATTACTCAGTTGAGTGTTGCTATTATTTTTGATCAGTATTCTAGCTGCTATGTTAGTAAAAAAGCCCTAAAGAATCAGTGATACTATTTTTAATAGAAAATAAATAAGACTAATAATCTTTATGATAAAGATGCAATTTTGAAGAAGATTCATGGTTGGATGCCAACATTGAGGAAAATCTTAATGGGGAAAATTTAATTCTCTGTATATTTTTAGTTTCAATGGTAGAATATATTTCTTGTAAATAACCCAGAAGTGTTTCAATTTTCTTTTAAATTACATAAAAACTTTTTAGATATATATGTAATGTAAAATAGTATTTCAAGTATCTTTGTCCTTCTATTTCTTTTTCGTACTGTATTTTTGTTCAACATCAACTGGTTGTGGTTACTAAGAAAGGAAATTATTATTTCCTTTTTTAAAAAGTACTCCCCAGGTATGTAGCTTTTAAAGTTCTTCAGAAAGTGAAAGACACAAAATTCTTCACTTCAGAAAGGGTAAATGAAAAACATAAACTCATTATTATGTTAATCCGACTGCATTTAAGTTTAGTTTTTTGAAACACAGAAAGGGGTATATTTTCTCTGGTTTTGGAAGACATTTTTTTGTTTGGGTTTGGGGTTTTTTTACATGATTTATTAATATTTTAGTACATTAAACCCTTCTTTGATTTTTTTTCACTGCCAAAGTCATGCCATGCCATGCCTTTTGCATTGATTTTCACCGTGAAAGGCATGGCATGTCAATTGTCCCTTATGGGACAAGATAGCATGTGAGATGTACATTTACAAACCCAAGAGTTATTGAAAATAGCAAAAGGGTCTTAAAGATTAGTCTAAAAAAGGCATAAATAGGATTATATGAGTGTTAGGAAATTGGGGTAGCAAAACAGGGTATTAGGATAATAAAAGAACATAACAACAATAAAATACACAAATAACTGAATAGTCTATAGCTATTACACAAAAGCTAATTGTTTGAGTGCTAACAACTTACTTATTAATAGGCCTTATACTAGATCTAAAACAATGATTAAAATAATACCCATAGGAATGTAATAATACAATGACTGCAATTTCTTCTTTTATGTTTAAAAGAATCCTGAAATCTTAAAGTTCCAAAGCTTGAAAGTTAAAGCTTTAACTAAGATTTAAAGCTAGCTTATGAAGATATGAATGAAGTATTAATGTTAGGGATTTTATATCTCTTACCCTTTATTTGACTATGGCTGGGTGTCTCCTTCTCTCAGCCTCTTGAGGAGTAACTACTCGAGCAGGTGTCCCTGCTGGAAGACAGAAGGTCCAGCACACTTTCTGGGCAAAGTAAATATGAGTCAAAGATGGGACTAGGCTTTAATAGAATGAAGTGACTAGCTGCTGTCATTTAACTACCTACCCATACCTCCAAAATCCTGTATTGGAGAACAAAAGGAAAACAAGAAAAAAACAACCAAGTAAACTCTTTGTTTATCTGCTCATTCTTGTTTTGTCTTCATTTGGCATAGCTGTGGCTGGGCTGATCTCCGTGTTCTTCAATACAGGAGAGCATGATGCATTCTGCCCATGTAATGGTGTACCTTAATCAGGGTTCCCCGGCCTTCTTTTTCCATTTGTCGTACCAGTTCAAGTAACTCAGGGTGTTTCAGCAGTCTTTTGACCAAAGTAATGTCCATTCCAATAGGGGTTGGAGATATGGTGTTATCCAGCATGTTGTTGTCTTGTAAATTCTGGAACACAGTTGTGGGTACAGAGTAGCTGAAGTAAAATCCTGATATAGAAGTGAAATTACAAACACACAGATTTGAAAGATTTTCAGGTTGTACCATCTCATTATCTACTTTTAAGTCAGTACAGAGAGTTCTTAAGCACACACACCCTTTCCCAATATGCACTAAGACAGACTCAGAATTCTCATCAGAGTACATTTCCAAATGACAAACACTCTGTTCAGTACCTAAACAGATGTCTTGGGCCTTTAAAATGTTATTTTCACAAATACATCCATGTTATTCTTTTGCCATATAGGCATTAATAGGAATTGTTTTCCAATAATTCGTGTGGTTAATTTTAAAAGCCCAGATTCAGTGATCTGTAGGGTACAATACAGGGTTGCCACTTTAAATTCCTAATAGGAATAGGATAGATGGTGTATACATCATTACATCACATATGACTAGTACAGAGGCAAAGATGTTCTTGCTATTTGGATTGTTACAATTGTATATAAAGTTAACAAGTTGCCACCACAACTGAAATTTCTTTTCAAAAGGCATAGCATGATCCCAGATCACCTTTCTGATTTCCATAGGTAAAAACCCCTTCTCTCCCTCTCTGATTATTGCAGCAACCATGAATTGTACCCATAACTGAGCTTGGAAACAGCTCAGTGCTAATGAAATTATGCTTTGAGCAATTTCTAAGGCATTAGCCAATTGCTCATGATCATTGTAATGCACTTTGTCTAACTCAGAAAAGAGGATTGAGGCTAGCCATTGGTTAGCTCTTAAGGCCAATAAAGAAAATCTCATTCATGGATTTCAAATTATTTACTATTACTATTTTGTTTAGTTTATTAGCAAGTGTTTCTGCATCAATGGTGTTTAAGACACCTAATCCAGTTCACAAATGCCTGTTTTATCCCTTTTTAAATGGAATAGAGAAAAAAACTGTCTCAGCAGGGAAAATCCAAAGAGGTTACCCCATTTAAAAAGAAGGAAAAATCCATTGTGCGCTTTTGCATATAGCAAGTAGGAAGAGTAGAAAACCAAGGCCAACTCTTGCAATAGTAGTTTTAGCATTAGCATGCTTGCTTTTAAGAACAACTAATAATCCAGAAATAAATGTGATTATTAGAACACTGATAGGTCATAATACACCAAGTGAGGAGGCCCAAAGTTCGCCTGGCTCTTACTAGGTGTTTCCACTCTCTTCAGAGGGACATGGATTGCTTCCTTCTGGTGGGGAATTTTAATTTTCCTTTTCCTCTGTCCATTCTACTCCATTCATTATCTCTGCTATGCAAGTTGTTAGTTGTGCAAAGGAGTAATGTTGCACAGTGGATTCCTAAAGATTATGACTTTCTCCAAAGATCATTCCATTGCTCTTGTGTATAGGGAGGCTTGTATTTCCGTTTCTCTCTTATCACAGGAAGAGCAGATTTACGAGTTCACACCCAGCACCCAAAGGACTTCTGCTCTTCTGGTTTAAAAACCCTGTCAGGTGGTTGAGTTTGTTCATTAAAATCTCACCAGGCTATATCTCCTGCATGAGTCACTATACAATGTAAAATTTCTGCCCATGAAGGAATTGGTCATCTCACCAAATATCCTTTTAGGTCTGCTGGGGCATAATTTAAAACAGGTTTTATCATTTCAGGGTTTACCTCAGCAGTAACCAGGGTGCCTCTGTTTGCACTACCATATATTCCGTGCAAACAGGCTGCTTTTGTAATAGCAGTAGATAATTCATTGAGTTAATTAATAGGTACAATAGATGGCTCTCCCCTATCCTTCATATCTATTCCCCCAGCCCAATAGGCAATCTGACTAGTGACAAAATGGAGGCAGTGATTGGAGTCAGGTCCCAGACTTAACAATACTGCTGGACCCCAAAATCCCTCAGCCTCATTAGCATTACTTGATCTCCTCCAGCAAGGCACACTGTCCATAAATAATGAGTTACTGTTTCTCCTGGCATCATCCTGTAATTTTGACATCTGCAGAGGATCCCAAGGGGCACTTTTAATTACAGTTCTCTTCTGACCTCCTTGTGGCCCTTCTGAAATGACAGTTTTAATGGGTCTCGTTTTTAGTTGTAAATTCTCCTGCTCTCTGGAAACCAGAGGTTTAGTTATTACAGTGGGAAAGACAGTAGCAATGGCAACTGGCATTGGAGAAGCAGCAAGGGCAGCTCCTGCAGCCAGAGCAGCAGCAACACTACCTGCAGCAGGAACAGTGCTTGTTACAGGAGTGGCAGTAGCTACAGCAGCACTTGCTGCAACAGACAGGGAGGCAGCAACAGGAGGAACAATCTTGGTGGAGCTTCTAGGAGTAACAGTAAAGGCATTTGCTGTGGAAGCAGCAATAGCTGTACTTGCCGTTCAGTGAGAAGCAGGGGCTGGAAGAGGAAGTCATTTGTCCTCATAACCATCCTCCTCCTCAGGAGTGGAATTCTCCAAAATATCACCATCCCAGTCCTCTGATGATGTTATAATTATCAGAATTTCTTAACATTTAGAGGGTTAGGGGCTCTCAGCATCATTAATTCTATATACTCCTCTAATCACTAATATTATTCTTTAAATTCTTTAAATTCTCATTTCGATCACTCAGCTTGCAAACTTAGGGTTATTTCTATTTGTTTCAATTCCTTCACCTCATTATTCAAATCATTAACTGTTTTTAGTCTGTTCTCTCTATTGCTAGGTAGCTTTTAAACACAGAATCACAGAATCATAAGATCATCATGGTTGGAAAAGACTTCTAGGATCACTGAATTTGACTATCCACCCAGGAAAATAAACAAACAAATGAAAACCAAAACATAACAAAACCAACAACACAACAACACCCACCATGCCCACTAGACCATGTCCAAAAGTGCCACATTTACATGTTTTTTTAATACCTCCAGGGATGGTGACTCCACCACCTCCCTGGGCAGTCCATTCCAAAGCCTGACTACTCTTTTGGTGAAGAATACCTTTCTAATATCTAGTCTAAACCTCCTTTGGCATAACATCAGGCCTTTTCCTCTAGTCCTGTTGTCGTTGACTTGGGAGAAGAGGCTGACCCCTGCTTCACTACAACCTCTTTTCAGGTAGTTGTAGAGAGCAATGTGGTCTTCCCTCAGCCTACTCTTCTCCAAACTAAACAATCCCAATTCCCTCAGGTTCTCCTCCTAGGACTCATTTTCCAGACCCTTCACCAGCTTGATTGCCCTTCTCTGGACTTGCTCCAGCAACTCAATGTCCTTCATGTAGTGAGGGGCCCAGAACTCAACACAATACTCGAAGTGTAGCCTCACTAGTGCTGAGTACAGGGGCATGATCACTTCCCTAATCCTGCTGGCTACATTATTCCTGATGAAGGCCAGGGCACTGTTAGCTTTCTTGGCTACCTGGGCACACTGCTGGCTCATGTTTAGCCAGCTGTCCACCAGCACCCCCAGGTTCTTTTCTGCTGGGCAGCTTTCCAGCCACTCTTTCCCAAGCCTGTAGCATTGGCTAGCATTGTTGTGACCCAAGTGTAGGACCTGGCACTTGGCCTATTGAACCTCATACAATTGGTCTTGGCCCTTTGATCTAGTCTGTCCAGGTCCCTCTGCAGAGCCTTTGTGTCCTCAAGCAGACCAACAATCTCAACCAATTTAATGTTGTTCTGGTTTGAGCCAGGATGAATCTAATTTTCTTTTTACTGATTTTTTTTTTTTTTTTTCTTCAGTGAGCTCTCTTTTAACTAGCAGCAAGTTTTCCAGCTAGTGGACAGATAATGCTGGAATGTTTATATTACTGCCGAGACATCAAGGACACTTTGCTCTGCAGCCTCAGATGTTAGAAGAGCAGAAGAGTCATATCTGCAACTGTCTCATAGAGAGGAGTGGACTAGATAGACAGTGAACTTGACCAATGTATTTCATTCCATATATCTACATAAGCTTGGTATAAGTTCAGAAATCATGGAAGTCAAGCCCCTTCCTGCTTCTTTTTCCCTTCTCTTCCATCCATGTCCGGTGTCCAGGAAGGACCCCGTCCATCCATCACTGTTAATCCCTAGGCTTGTGCATTCCTGATCCTCATAACTCTACCCTCAGCTCCTGTCTGCTCTGTCACTATCTCCAACAGTGGTCCAGGATATTTCAGGACTGCTCAGAGCTCAGGAGATGCCATGGGAGGTGCTGGGGGTGGGGGGGGCGGCAATAGGGGTTTTACACATTCCTGCACATACTTGTATATATTTGTACATTTATTTTTTTTATTATTGGTATTTAATTAAAGCTGTCTAGTTTAGTTTTCAATCCAGAAAGTCTCTCTCCTTATTCTCTCTCTTCTTTCTCTAGCTGGGTGGGAGAGGGAGGGGATTGAGAGCCTTATTGTCACTGGTTTAATTGTCGATCCTGAGTCAAACCGTGACAGCATTGTAGCAGATTAATGAAGCATTTAGTTATTTAAAAATAGAGTTATCCAGATGCTTACTGTAAATTTAAAATATGGAAAATTGAACTCCAATCTTCAAAGAAATTCTGTTATCTGAATATCTCTGTAAATCCATTTCCTTTTATGTTTATGAAATGTATCTCCTTTTATCTTTATGGAAACATATAAAATTATTGGAGAGCTATTTAAGAGTCTTCATTTGCCTTACTCCAACACCCTAAATATGAAGGACAGATAATATCAACTAGGCACAGTCTAGAGTAAACCTTACCATGCATTTACATAGAAACCAATCCTACATTAATCAGGTGACCACTGCAGATGAGACATGTCACAGTTTGCACTTGTATGAAAAACATTTGTATCACTACAGATTGTGTTTCTCCCTGTGAAAGCATAGAAAAGACATATCTGTTTCTAACAAAAATATTTAAGGTCTACTTTAGGGATGAAGACCAGTACTTTATGCTTTCCCAAAGTAAAATTAAATTCCAGACTTCTGTTTTTCATCCTATGTCTAAGAAAACTCATAGGTAAATATACAGAAATTTTTGCCAGCAGTATGTGTTAATTAATCATAAAGTAAGTTGTCTAATTAGACTAAGCTGAGATTAAAAAAAGAAAGAGAGAGGAAGAGGAAAAAAAAAAAGAAGAATTAATGACAGTGGAGTCAGGAAAAAGCTAGTATGATATATCTCTGAATATGTTTAGGATGGATATTAGAAGAATATTATAACAGTAAAAAAATGATTAAAAGATCTAACTAACTTTAAATTTATATTTGAGACAGTTATGAATGAATTATGATTGGCTATGATTCCAATGGACTGGATTTGATGGTCCAAGAGATATAATGTTCAAAGGACTTAACATCACAAGACTTCATGGTTACAAGAGGTATTTCCACTGTCAAAATTATTAGGTATAAAAGTATTGTATGCATGCTTCAGTTCAACAACACTTCATATAAAGTGTATGCAAATAGTGCTAGTAATGTGAGGATTTATTTGGTTGTTACTACAAGGGAAAAAAGGTCAGCTGACTCTTGAATAGCTAATAATAATAATGAATAGCTAGGGATGTGCCTTCTGAGTTATTTCACCACTAGTATCACTAGTAGAGAATGTACACAAAGAAAAAGAACAACAAAAACGAAAAAAAATTATGGAGATCCTTAAATTTTGGTTCTTTTGTTACCTACCCAATTTTGGATTAACATGAAATAAAAATTCTAAGCAAAGAATAAAACTGCACTAACTTCAGAAAGACAGCACAAGATGAACAAAATATCAGCAATAATATACCATATTTTAATATGTGCTCATAGCTTTGAATTTGCTCATCATTCTTTAAACACGATGAGCAGTCAGTGTGATTTTCAGGACCTACATTCCTTTTACAAGAAAAACAGTGATTAGCTTGAAATTATTTTGTCTGATGAGGCTGAAATGAATTCTCTGCATGAATCAATAACAGCTTTTTTCATCAAACACAAATTTAAAAGATCAAGATAAGTCTCATCTGTCTTGCTTAGAGCTGAGCAGTGGTTACTATTTTATCTTGAATAAAAGATTCTAAACTGTTTATCATTGAAGAACAAAGTTTGGTCCTGGATTTTTTGTCCATATAACAACAACAACAACAAAATACATCTGATTAGCAGATTTTATTTTACAACTGTCAATGGGAGCTAGTCCCCCTTCTCGCTATGTGGCTGGAAGAGGGGCAGTCTGTAGCCTGACTCTGGATGCCCTGTACCTGTACTGTACCAGGTCATGCTCTGACACTATACTCCAGAAGGGCTAACAATGGGCTACTTTATCAAGAGATAGGGAGATATTGGGGAAAAAAAAATAAATCAGTTAAGATGAAATGGATTGACTAAAATAAATTTATTTTTGTTTTAACTTTTGCATTACAGAATCTCATGGGTTCAATGCAATGTTTTTAGCTTTAGAGAAACAAAACAAAACAAAACAAAACAATAAACTGTGAACTTGTATCCCTGAGCATCCTGTCCTGCCACTGATGGGTAAGTACAACTGGTCAAAAAAATCATCTGATGGATTATTTTATGTTACTGAATTGTCAAATATATCTACTTACCATTCCACATAGAATGTTCTACTGAAATTTGTAATTATCAAATAAAGTTGTTCAGACTATAATATTAGGCACTGGCATCTAAGTGAGCATGGTCATTAAAGGAAAAAGGGAGAAATAAGTAATTTACTTTGCATAAGAAGCAGTGGTGTCTTCATTTAGCTCTTATCCAGGGTGAAACTGAAACAGTTGGTCTCTCACCCAGTGACACCTCCCCAGCTGATCAGGAAAGAGGACAGAAGCACTGTGGGTTGAAATAGAAATGGAATTAATTCAATAACAAAACGAATGCAGACACTGTCATGAAGTACATAAGCTTATAGTCACCCTAGTTCTTGGAAGCATCAGACGAAACAGCAAGCCAAGAAAGAGGAGCCCCAGGAAATTGTAAAGGCAATTCATTATTACAATGTTTTTTCTCCTGTGACAACACTGTCACTATGTATCTATCTTAGGTGAGGAAAGTTCCCAACAGCTTTTGACCTTTCTTGCTTCTTTTTGGAAACTGATCATTCCATGTACTGAAGGTACTCACACTACCCTCACTCATTTTCTACTCATATAGATAACATTACTTCCCTGACACTTGGAAGTTCTTTATGTTTGCTCACATATGATGGTAATGTTCCTTCCTTTTCCCGAAAGCTTATACATTTAAGACTGGAAATGAGGTGTGGAAAGGAACCAAGTCTTTAGATGTTGTGGCTAGCCAAGAAAATCTCTTTCATGTCTGTAACAAGCAGCTTTTGAAAAAGCAAGAATAAGTGAGAATAATATTTTCATTTACTTTTATATTTCCAGGCTCTCCCTGAGATTAAGAAAAATTCTGTCTTTATCATGTGGATCCTGTCTAAAAATACACTTCCCTAGTCTGGTGTACTATTAGTGTGAATGAGACTTTCATAAAAGCAGGTAGCTTCAGTTTCATTGATATCCTGTGAATGCAGCAGAGGTAACACCCTCTAATATTTTCCGAATTCCATTTTCAATTCTTGATAAAATCTGTTTCTTAAAATCTCAACAACCTGAAATTCCACATAGGAACTAAATAAATGCAACAAGCCGTCAGATCAGGTCATGGTATACATTGTCGTAGTTAGTTAACTTTCCTTTCTAGTTTGAAAAACATTGAGTATGTAAAATACAATAATTTTGACTTTTAAGAATGGAATATATAAAACAAAATTGTCCATGAATAACCATTTAAAGTAGTCCATTTCAAATTACAATAAGGCAAATTAATTAGACTATATTCTAATGATCTAAAAATGTAGTAATGCAGATGTTCAATATTATGTGTAAGTATTGATAAAAAATAAGTAACAGCTATTAAAATATTTTTTTGTGAAGAAAATTCACCTGCTATGCAGAATTTATAAAGTGACATAGTGATCAGACATAACGGACAGAAACAGAAAAAGAAACCATGGAAAATATTTTTAATTGTCCAAGGAAGGTCATTGCATAATTTTGAAAATATTTTCTTAATAACCGTAGAACTACTGATAAAGCATCTCTATGTTTTTATTATGTTGTATATATAAACATTTTTTAAATGTCATGCTCTATTTTACAAACTCAAACAAAACAGAATGTTCATACTTTTTCCATGGAACTGATAAAACTCATTGTACTTTGCCAAGTGCCTGCAATAGATTTTTTTTAATCAAACTCTTAAGAGGTCTGTTTTATACTTAGGCTTTCCAGCTCAGATAGAAAGTTAAATGATTGTAGCTGAATGCTGTCCTAAGTTTGGCACATGTGAAGCCATTTGGCATAAGTCTGAAGCATGTTCATCCTTTTCTGTGACTACCAAGGACTGCCTAACTTGTTTCTTCCTGCAGATCAGTGTGCATGCACACAAAATATATCCTTTTAAATTTTGTCCTTACTCAGTTTTTGGGTAATAACTCATAGCACTTTTGTGATAAGATGCCAAGTCTTAACTGTTTCTTCCCATTCTTCTGTCATGTACCGCTCTGAATAAATTATTTCTTGTTGGTATTAATGTATCAGCTTACCTGAATACAAAATAGTATTGCACCTGCAGAGTTTCTTCTTGATTCAGAAAATAAGGTGACAAAAGAAGGTAATAGACAAAACCTGTTATGAAGGCTAAGCATGTCACTAGAACAGATTATCATGTTTGTGACAGGATTTGTGGGATCCCACTATTCTTTGTGCTAGATAATACAGAGTTTTAGAGATAAAATGGAAAGTACTAATAAGAACATGATTAATACAATCTGTCACTGAATTCAGTGGAAAACATCCCTATCACATAAGCAGAATGAGGCCCATTGATATACTTGGCACAGCTATGTCCAGTCCATTCTCACATGATACTTCCTGTTTCTCTCCTCTGTCCATTTTTACTCAGATACTTTATTTTTCATCTTCCTCCACCTTTTCTGTTAAATGAATAAGTGTGATCATTATCTTCATATTATCCCGGTCCTTCATCCTCTATACTGTGTAGCATGGTTGAAGTCTTCCATCAATCACAGTAGCCTAGAATCTATGCCTTCATCCCTACTCTATCAATATACAATTTCTATTACACTCAGATGTCAGTTCAGTTTCTCAGTTAATAACTTAATCCAAAATATCTCATATATATTCTTGTATTCCAAAATATTTCATGCATTTATATGTACATAGATGTACTGAAGTCTAAGTCAACTATATATGCTGCTTTACTATTGTCTGGTTTCATTGTAATTTCCCTGTGAAAATTAATCAGTGATGCATGACCGTCTTCTTATTAATCACATCTGACAGACTACCAGTCCCTGCCTATACTGCACCTGGAAAAACAGTCTTTGTCTTTGGACTTTTTAAAACTGAAAAATAAAATTCAGAACCATCTTTCTTACCATCACCCTAGAATCTTTTTGTTTATCTGGCAGTAGTATAGGTGTGTAAAGCTTCCATATCTTAGAAGTCATACCTCAGTCATCAGACTATGTTTTTCAGCAATGGAATAACAAATATTTATGTCATTTATTAAGTTATCTGAGTGCCTCAAATGGAAATTACTTTTTTTTCTTTATTTTATCAGCTTTCCATTTTGGAATAAGCAAAAGTGGCACAATTATTCCTAATGGCTTTTCAGTTTTCATCTGTAGTGAGTTCTTTGCTTCATTTCATTCTTCTTTCCTCTGGGGAAGGGGGGGGCGGGAAGTGCCCGTTGTCTTGAGATCTCCTAATAAGAATCATGACAAAGTTATTTTAAGACATCTTAGTTTCTCACAGTGTAAAATTCACCATATAGGAAAGTCCAGAAAAGGTTGTGTTTTTTTCCTGTAAGGACTATAACGAAAACTAAGTGATACGCAGTCTGTGTGGTGTGTAACCAAGCAGCCCTGTAATACAGTATTGTCACTGCTAGTGACAGGTCATAGGCATTGTACAGAAATTGCAAGGCCTCAGAACTGAGTCTTATCAGGCTTGCTCTGTCTGTACTTTTCTTGATCTGCCTGCAGCTTTACTTGGTGTAGGTGTGACCCTAATTTATCTACTTGACCAGGTATTTGAGGCTAATTTATTTAATTTTTGTTTATGTTCATTGGCACCATAGTTTTACAGAGGTGAGAAGCATTTATTCTATGAGTGCTATTTACAGCTCTTAAGACAATGATGAAATATGCAGAAATAGTGCCCTGGTACATATGGTAGGAATGGCCCTAAGAAGCTGAGACACAGGCTGCCTCAGTTTTTAATTAATAACAGTTGTTAATAATAAAAATAAAGTAGCTCCTTTAATGCTTCTTATGCATGCCTGAAAATGATGTTTTAGATAAAGGTACTTTGGGACATGCTAAAAAATTATTTGTTCCATTAAAATTTCAATTAAAGTGGCACTACTTTTATCGTAATATCTTTACCGACCCTAGCTGAACTCAAACCTTGTTTAGGAATGGAAATATTTTCCTGTGGGATCTATGTCCTGCCTCCATGGCAGCTCAGCTAACTAATCTGAAAGACACAGTGACTGGAAGAATCCATGTATCTGTTCAGGTAAGTGTATGTGAAGATAATAGTAGCAATTTGAATGACGTTTGCTAATAGCACAAAGCCAGGAGTTTATATTCTTCTAAAGCCAGTAGCCCTAGAAGTCTGATGGATCCTCTAACTGTTAATCAACCCAGATTAAAGTACATCTCTTTCCAGGGAAGACAGCAAATCTGCAGACAGCCTCTCCACAAGAAAGTTATCTAAGGCCCCTGCCACATTACCATGTACAGCAACCAGAGTGGTTCATGCAATATTCTTTCTTTTTGGTTAACTCTAAAGGTTTAAAAAAGACAGAAGTGGTGACCTGACCTTGTGTTTTCATGTCATCACTGAAGAGAAAAAGAATCAAATAATTACAACGTAAAAATAGAAAGACTGTGAAAACAGAAGACTAAGAGGAATTCTAGTAAATGTTCCTCACAGAAGATGAACAAAAATTAAAGTAGAAAACCTTACTTTTTTTTGCCTTATTTTTCATTGAAAGACAGAAGTCTCATATAATAGTAGGTGAGGAATTATAGAAAATTATTGTTAAAAAGTCTTTATATTCTCTGGTATACAAAACAAATATTCTAAAAATACAGCATTGCTTCCCTGATAACGTGTATGTGTGTTTGCATTTGGGGGGTACAATTCTTTTCCTATTCCTAAGGAGGAAATAGGGTAATCTTTTTTTGGCCAAGCCTGCAGAAGCTTAATTTGTATTTACTATTCCATATTAAATTCTGCTTATATGTCAATGAATAAAAAATAAATAAATTGGAATTTCCAATATCCAGTAACAAAAAATGGTTAAAATAAAAATTGTCTTTCCCCAGTCTTTAACTTTTAACTGTACATGACTTTTAAACATATTATGATTTTTCATCTAGTCTTAATACTATAATTATTTATAATTTTATTCTACATCTATTTTCACTATGTGAGGAATCAATGCTATTACAGAGGTATTGGTGCAGCCGACCAAAAACTCTGTCTCCATGAATATACTTCATAAGGAAAATCCAGAAACAAAAAGGAAGAAAGACAAAACTAACAAAGTTAAGAATTTGTGAAATAATTTTTTAATGAAGAATATGTAAATTAACGAATGTTAAAAAGAATGAAAATCAAACACTAGAATTTGTGTTTCTTTTATTATTCCCCAACTTCATCCACAAATCTCTTCTACCTTCTTCCAGTCAGTTACATATCTTCTGGCTCTACTGCTCATCCTGTGCTCCTCCTTGTGACCCTTTTCTTTCACAGAAAAAGAAGCACAATAAGTGCCTCATGTTCACATCAGTTATTAGAAATCTTGGAGCTAATTCTACTCTTCCACCAGCCCAGCATGAGACCTGCTGTTTCAGATAATTATTTCCTAATAGGGTTCAGCTGGTTTTATATTAACTTTGAACAAAAGACTGCTATTATACTCATTAGAGTCAAATTTAGGATGTCTAAGTAGCCTCCCCCAATACAATAATGCAAGATAGTAAAATAAAATTGTTGTCATTATCTGTTATCTCCTACTTATTTAAACACACTCAGCTTTTTGGGGAGATCTGGTAGGACCAGTCCTTTTACAGTTTTTTGAAATCATGTAAGTCTATATACAGTAGATCTAATTCTCAATATGTCTGTCTTTCAGATTGACACAACTGAATTGTTTTCTGAAGCAGAAAGAAAAATGCTAACTCCACACTAAGAATTCTGCACCTGTATGGCTAAGCCCAAAATAAATTATCCTGCTAAGAGGATTAGCTGCTACCTCATGTATGTCTCAGTGATGTCCATCTAAGAAAGATCATATAAACAAAACTTTAACAGTGAATTAGAGTGAAAATTTTGGGCTTAAGATCTCTGAACCTTTATTTCATTCAGACGATAATTTTAATTACTTTTGAGGCCTGGGTAGAAAGCACTTTAAAAATTAATGCATTTTGACAATATTATGAATGGTGGTATAAATTAGGCTGGTGGTATTTTGCCAAATTAATATTACAGGAAGGCTGAAGGCAGAGATGTCTACCAGGATTAGGGAAGGAAGGGAGCTGTCAGTACTGACATAAATGTCTTACGTATTATTCCTACATATTTTATTGATTTTTATTGAGACCATATAATAACTTTACTTCAGAAAGCTATAGCGTTATTTTTTTCTCCTGTCAATATTGATATTGTTTCTAAATAATTTGATTTTTTTTTCTTCTAATTTTATATAGCTTGGAAAGTTATGCTAATGCTTTCCACAAGAGAAATATTTCATGGGACCAAATCATTGGAAAGAGGACAGAAAGGTAGATGAGTCAGAGTTTCTTTATATGCCATTAAGAACAATCTGCTGCACAGGAAGGAATACATGACATTCCTTAGAAGTCAGGCATTGTCTTTTTTTCCTGCCCACACACATAAAAAGAACTCCAGGATATACTGTGCATAGCCAAGAGTTAGAAATGGGGACACTGTTGTTCTCTGTTCAACAGACAGCAAATGTCAGTTATTTAAACAGTGTTGAAAGTAGAATTAAACACATAATGATTAATATTGTGCAGGTTTTTGCTTGCATTACACTGTGCTGCACTGGAATAAAGCCCCTGAAGTAAACAAGAATTTATTTCAATACAGGGCATGGCACTGGAAGTAACAAAGAGCAGAAAAAAAAAAAAATCTCTATTTAAAATATGATTTAAAATCCACTTATCTGATAAAGAGAATTGTCACAATTTTGCCTTGTTACATTATCTTATTTACATACTTCCAATCTATACAAATTAGTTTCCAAACTCCTTTATAGAAAGCCGTATCGCACTTTATGTTCAGGAATTATCTTGTATTCTGAGATAGTATATGCACGACCAAAACTAAAATGTAAGGACAGCAATAGTAAATAAAACACATTTCAGATGAGGTTACATTTCTCCAGGCACAAAGTGGGATTTTTAATCCTTTCATCCATTAATTTAAATTCTGCTCATGCAGTGTACAATAATTTGTTTGTTGTTTGGCAACATGGGAATGTAATTTACCATTATAGTTGAACTTGAAAACTACATTCTGGTAAGGGAGGGGCACTCACATGTAGGGAGATGCCTCTGAATCCACAAACTTGGAAAGTTCAGAATGTGTTTATCAAAGCTATCTTTGCAGTCTGAAGGGATAGAAGTTCTTTCCTTAAAGGAAATCAGAGACAGCTACATTTGTATGAATATCTTAATCCTCTCTTTTCTGGAACCCAGAGGATCACTATCATTGCCCATGGCTGATGAAATACAGGCCTTATTTAGAGAAGAGGATTTTGTTCTTCATCCACATCATCTTTGAAGATACATGGGTCAATACCTTTTTCTGGAAGGGAAGTGTGTATCTGGTAACTGTAGAAATTATCCTATACTTTTAGAGTCTTCTCTCTTTAGATACCAAGCTGGTGAGTTTCCTTTTCCTTTATATGCTGAATAACTTTAGGCTGTTGGGCTAGGCTTTGAGAAATACACATGCATTATTTAGTAGACTGGGCTATGTACAATATTGAAAACATCTTTGGAGAAAACAGCATAACTCTGGATCGTGTCTTGAGATTATAGTACTCCATATTCAGAATGCCAGGGTTCAGGCTCAATTCATCTTCTTTCATGTGCAGTCTAGTGTACAATAAATATAAGTGGCAACAGAGCTTCACAAATCACACATACACCTTCTCCCTGTGAACATCTCAGTCATTCTTTGAACAACGTTCACACGTGGTGGAACCTGGATTTCTTGGAGATGGCTGAAGCCCTGCCTGCTAATTGGAAGTAGTGAAGGAATTCCTTGTTTTGCTTTCCTTGTGTGCGCAGCTTTTGCTTTCCTATTAAATTGTCTTTATCTCGACCCACAAGTTTTCTCACCCTTCTGATTCTCTCCCCCATCTCATCAGGGGGGAGTGAACAAGTGATTGCATGGGGCTGAGTTGCTGGCTGGGATTAAACCATGACATCAAGGAAAAGAATAAAACCAAAGCCAAACCTGAAGAAGTTTCTAATTGTTATTTAATTTGCAAAAAAAATATCTATGTCTGTTTAGGTATAAGCATCAAGAAAGAAGAAACATCTATGAAACAAACAACTTTTGGATTAGATCCGATGGGAAAAAAGACTGCAGGAGATACAATATCTGCCCAAGAATAGTGAAAGATATTATAGTGAGGAAATGAAAAGTAGCTATACTGCAATAAAGTGAGGAGCTACTATGCTACTGTAGACCCTGGAAGCTGTAGAAACATGGAGATGTGTTTGGTCAATTTTATCCTGATTCTTCCACATCTCTGTATAAGACTACAGCATATGTGCATCTTAATGATACCTGGTGTGTCTACTGGCAATATTATCTATTATTGTTTGTTTATTACATTAGTGCAGATACAAAATAAGGAAGAGGTTTCAAATTTTGGTTTTTATTCTTCCTCACCTTTCTCTACCTCATGAGTTTAGAAGATGAGATTTCTAAAATCTTAAATAATATTCTGCTGTACATGCCTAATGTTTGGATATTTGAATTGTAGTTGTCCCAAAGATACTCTTACAGGCAACATGAGGAAACAGAAGTCTTCCATGGACCACTGTTCTTTTTTTTTCCTGATTTTTTTATGTCTGATGGCATCAGTGAAGTAGGAAGTTCCATGGTTACTCAATTTCCCCAGGGAAATCTAAGATTTTGAATTTAATAACTTGCAAAATTCAACATGGGACTAAGATCCACTTTTTTAATAATGAAGATAATTAACAATTTCAATCACTTGAATATGGAGACAGTTACATCATATTCCTTGCATGTCAGTAACTTTCTAAAACTTTGTGTAGCTCATTCCCAAAAATCTCTGTTCATTAAGAGAATTGTTGTCCATCTGTATTGAGTTTGTGTAGCAAGGTTTTAGTTGCTGGGGGGCTACAGTACTGGCTTCTGTGAGAAGGTACCTCTGTCTGGCAGAACCAATGCTGGCCAGTTCCAAGATGGACCCACTGCTGGCCAAGGCCAAGCCCATTAGCAACAGTGGTAGCACCTCTGTGATAACGTATTTAAGAGGGGGAAAAAAACTGTGCAATAGCGGCTGGGAGAGAGGAGCAAGAATATGTGACAACAACTCTGCAGGCACCAAGGTCAACGAAGAAGGTGGAGAAGGAGGTCCTTCAGGCTCCAGAGCAGAGATTTGCCTTCAGCCCCTGGAGAAGATCACAGTGAGACAGATTTTCTTCCTGCAGCACATGAAGGTCCATGGTGGAGCAAATATTCACCTGCAGGCTGTGGAGAACCTCAGAACCCCGAAGGATGCCCGAAGGGTGCCTGAAGAATGCTGTGACCCTGTGGGAAGCTCACACTGCAGAAGAGCCCACACTGGAGCAGGTTTGCTGGCAGGACTTGTGACTCCACTGGAGCAGTCTGTTCCTGAAGGACTGCACCCCATGGAAGAGACTTGCACTGAAGCAGTTTGTGAAGAACTGTAGCCCCTGGGAAGGACCCACACTGGACAAGTTCATTAAGAACTATCTCCTGTGGGAGGGATCCCATGCTGGAGCAAAGGAAGAATGTGAGTCCTCCCCTTGAGGAGGAAGGAGTGACAGAGATAACGTGTGATGAACTGACCACAACCTCCATTCTCTATCCACTGTGCTTCTGGCAGGGAGGAGGTAGAGAAAATTGGGAGTAAAGTTAAGCTCAGGAACAAGGGAGACGTAGGGGAAGGTGTTTTAATGTTGGGGTTTTTTTTTATTTCTTATTACCCTTCTCTGATTTGGTTGGTATAAATTAAACTAATTTCCCCAAGTCAGGTCCATGAGGGTAATCGGTGAATATTCTTATCTCCCTGTCCTTATTTTGACCTTTCTGAAGGAGAATGTCATTACAGAACATAACATCTTCAGAGCTGGCATAAAAATACACACATCTTATAAATGTCTAACAGTGATTGTTGTATTTTCAATTACTGATGATTCTTTTTAATGCCTTGAAGAAAATTATCTAATGGAGCAAGTTGTTTGTTTTATCAGCAGAAGGAAATGTAATAAGTCCTAGCGATAGATTTTACAATAGATTAGCAAAACAGAAGGGTTATATATGCCTTTTCATATCCACCAAAACTCAGTCATACCAGAAGTATATATGCATTATTTTCTTCATCTAATTTTAAAAACTTTATAAACTGCAATAATTAATTTAGAGATCAGAGATCTTACCCTATGTGACTACAGCTGTGTGTTTCATGCTACCTGTTTTCAACCTTTTTTAATGTTGGCACATAGTATCTGCTAATCATCTAGCTTCCTTTGAGAAAGGGAGGAAGAAGATTTTCCAGGAGCTTCACTACATCCTAAGACAGATATCACAAAGTCAAAGGAAGGGACATAAGTGTGTTAGACAACTAATAATCTTCAGATAAGTAATCTCATTTGGCAGCCTAGAGAAGCAAATGATCTGTTTTTTTTATAATTAGTTGGTTGTGGGGTTTTTTTTATTTAACAAATCCTTTCCACCCTTTTTCTATTAGTGAAGATGAGTTCTGCTCTTACTACAATGAAGTAGAGGAATTATTTGGACTGGTAATAGCTGAGTTAGTGAGTGAATATGTATTAAATAACATGTAAACATTGAATGAATTATGTTCAGGTAAGGCACTCTCTAGTTTTCAGTTTCTGTTGCAACAATTACTCTGATTATTGTTAACTCATAATATTTTTTTTCTAATTATGATATTTGAGCTACCTAATCAAGGAGTTCTTAGTAAGCATATTCTAATCTGATGCTAGATTCATGCAAAAAAACAGCTGAGTACTCTTAAGCCTTAAGGAGGTTAAAGCATAGAATACCTTAAGAATGCTTAAAACAACCCATAAGGTTAGGAAATAACCTGAAACAACATGTTATTGTTTTGTTCAGAGAGTTACATGTTATTGCCTGGAAGTAATCATGGGGATAGGAAGAGGAAGGAACTGTTGTTTGTCAAAAAAAACTGCAGGAAATTAAGGTCCCTCAAGGCTATTTGTGAAGTTGCTGATGTGAAAAAAAAAAAGATCTTCAGACTGGAAAATTAGCAAAAATGAGCCTACTTAGCAAAACCTCCCAATATTTATAAAAATATATTGTAACTAAATGATCACATAGCGACTTCCTTGTTTATTATAAATTAAATTCTTATTTGGCCACTTAATTTAATATGCAGCTAAAATAGTCTTGAAAAGTCCCTAATTTGGGGGGAGAAGATAAAAGGAAACTATAAGTAAAACTTGGCAACAAATGGTTTGAAATAACATGAATTTAAAAATTAATTAAATTCGGGTCTCTTTCAGAGACACACACCCTGAATTTGTACACAAATGACAGGGACTTCTGTTATGACTGAGATGAGGAGTTACTGCTGTTTTAAGTAGCATCTGGAAAATTACCTGGAACTGTTTATTGAGGTCATTCTGGTTTAACAAGAAAATGCTATTTCTGCATTCTTATTTTCCTGAACAGCATGCTGAAGCACAGCTTTCCTCTGCTTCAATATCAACTAAAGGAAACAGCTGGAAGAGCTGTTTTGCAAAGATTTCAGTTTTTAGAATTAATAAGTAGCTTGTATTTGCTGAATTGAGACATCTGTGAATGCTCACATCATTCATCAACTCAGTCTATCCTCTAGCAGAATAACCAAATGACAAAAGACAAAATTTTCTCTTTAAAACTGTTTTCAAGATAATTCCAAAAAAGCTATTGAATTACCTGAGGAAACTTCAAGAACATAAATTCATTTATTTTTTCTTTTTCTTCTTCTTTTTTTTAATCTTTATATTAAGATAAAAATATGTTTAAAGTGTGCAGACCAGATGTTTACTCTAGTCAACATAATAATAGGTGAAGAGGGAACAACTTATCTCGCCCTATGTAAGCCTTTAGAGGAGTTGCTATTCTAAATGCTGTAAGGTGTTATTGTCATCAATGTGGAATCTGGAGATTTGGCAATACAAATATTCCATCTTTTATTGGCAGCTAGAAGCAACTGAATCCTACCCTTATATTTAGTAATTTAAATCACCCCATTCCACTAGATGTATAACTGGATGGCTGATTCAGCTCTGCAATAACTGTTAATCTATCTATATAACTGGGTAGCTGATTATAGGTACCTTGGCACCTTGCATTCATGTTGAGAGCAGACACATTCCAAAATAGCTATGTGGAATCCAGGTGGGTACCTGTGGACCTTCACTATGTGGCTAGGGGACCAGGTGTTACTAACTGTTATGACTACCTCTAGCAAGGCAGACATAGATACAGAGACTGTCTTCTTTTTAATAAACTTAAACTGAAAACAGCAGCAATGTTCTCCATATCCTACATGTAACCCATTGCCAGCCGAATTTGGAATTACAGGAAGAATCAAAAAATTCTAAGATCAAGTTAATAACACTTTAAAATTACAGAATTAGAATAAAATATTGCCACTTGAAAGAATTGTGATAGCATTTTTAAAAATTTCTTTAACTAGTTTAACTTTTAATAAAATGTACAATGACAACAATAATCGAGAAATAAAGATACTATGTGAGTGAAAAGAATTCTTGGCAATATTTCTGCTTGTACTGAAACGTAAGGGTGAGGAAGATAATAGATTTTTCGGTGTGTACTTCTCTGTTTGAAAGAATCAGGATCTCTTAGAGTGTGGGGGCTTTTATATTCTGTTTTTGGTTTTGTTGTTGTTTTTGCTGTGGTTTGGTGCATTGTTGGTGGGGTTTTTCCCCAGAAAATAGACCTAAAGACAGGCCATATGTTTTTATACCTATTTTGTCTGTAGTGTCATTTCAGCACAGCATGTCCATTTTATCCAGTGCTGAATTGCTCTGTCATGTTTCAGTCATTCAAGATTGGAAATAAGCAGGCAACAGGCCAAAGAAATATTTTTGCTACAATAATTTGTCTTGGTAGATGACTTTGAGAAATATCACTTGCAATAATAATGGAGTAAATCAAAGGGAAAAGCCAAACGGGGGTACTTGCAATAATAATGGAATAAGTCAAAGGGAAAAGGCAAACATGGGTAGTTCAGGAGAATATATACTGATTTGGTGAAAAGAGAAAATCAAAAACCACTATACAGAAGAGTGACATATACCACCATCTGTCCTGGTGTTTGTTGCTACTTTCTAATACAGAAAGTCCACTGATACTTGGACCTCAGAAGATAAATAGTTGAAAATATTTTATCTGAGGATAAGCCCACAAGAAAATTCTCAGTGATAATTAAAAGTATCTCCTGGTTTCCATTATGCAACAGTGTCTTGCTTTTCAGAGTATTTGGAAGAAAAAGATGCAGAAAAGAATGAGGTCTCAAAGTGTCTGTGCTACACAAATTAATAGTTTAATGAAATCACACAGTATTTCAGGAAATTGAGCTGAGAAAAAAAATGCATACTTATTTCCTATTTTATAAACCAAAACGTTTTCCACAACACAATTAAATTGTAGCCAATTACCAAATTGTAGCAAATTTCTGACAAGAACAAGTAGTTTTTAAAAAGCCCCCAAAAAACCTCACAAAAAAATTCTGTGTATCTTTCTGAGTGCAGACACACAGCAGCACTTATTTTAAAGGCAAAAGAAATAAACCAACATGGAAGCTTGGTCTCATTCTTTGACAAAAAGCACATATATTTTTTCCTCGTTTCATTTTTTCTTAAGAGTAAACCACTCTTCAGAAGTTCTACCATGCACCCAGTTTTTCTTGGAAAAATTCTGCTGATTAAACTCTCCCACGAGTAATGAATCTGATTAAAAGCCTTTACATTAATATTGACATTAGAGCTACAGTTGTCTTGCATTCAATGGCAAACGAAAATTGCCTGTTACATGAATAACAAGTGAGACTCAGTGTACTTCCTGATCTATATGAAATGTTTTTTATTTCCAAAATTTTATACACTTACGAAAATCTGTTTGTTTGGGTTCTTTTTTTTTTTTTTCTGATTCAAGTACAAATCAATGTTAGCTGTATTGAAACCTTTTGCACCACAACAGGGTCTGGAAGATTTGAACTAAACTCTCTATTCTTAGGAAAGCTACTGGATGTTTGGTACAGGCCATCTGACAGCAAGATATCACATTCTTTTTATCTAGCATTTCCTGACTTCAAATCAGATATTACTCAAACATTGTAATTATTTAAAGTATTCATTATTTTTCTACTGAGAAAAAAAAAAAAAAAAAAAAAAAGCCTTTCCCAGTCAGAATCATACAACAATGGAACGCTGGAAGGCATCTAGTCCAACCTTCTGCACAAACCTTAAAATATTAGAAGCTTTCTAAGGGCCCTGCCTGGTTAAGCACTGAATTTCTTCAAGGAGAGAGATTCCACAGCCTCTATGGACAGCCTGTTCCAGTTGTTAACCACTCTCACATGATGCATTTTTTCCTCACAGCCAGTCAGAATTTCCCTTCATGTGACCTGTGGCTATTACCCATTACCCTGTTGGCAACCTTGGCTCCCTGGATCTTGGAATTTGAACCTGCTAAATAGTTGCAGAAAGCAATCTCCCTGTAGCCTTCCCTTGTCAAAGCAGAGCAAGCCTACTTCTCTGGCTCTCCTTCTCACCATATATAGCAAGAGTTTCAACCCTGTAAGAATTAAGGTGGCCCTCAGTTGAGCTTGCTCCAGTTTGTCAACATTTCTCTTGTATTGGGAGAGCAAAGCTGTAGACTGCCCTCAATATGCCAGCTACACTTTTTTTAATTAATACAGCCCAGTGTGTAGTTTGCCTTCACCACATCAGCACACTGCTGATTCACATTCACCAAGACCCCAGGTCCCTTTCTGAAGAGCAATTCCCTGTCATATAATAGAATCATAGAATCATAGAATGCCAGGTTGGAAGGGACCTCAAGGATCATCTGTTCCAACCTTTCCAGGTAGTACTATAGTTTATATGAGATGGCTCAGCACGCTCTCCAGCTGAGACTTAAAACTGTCCAATGTGGGGGAATCTACCATGTCCCTTGGGAGACTATTCCAATGTTTGATTTTCCTCATAGTGAAACATTTACCTGTTGTGTCCAATCAGAATCTCCCCAGGAGCAACTTGTGCCCATTACCCCTTATTTTTTCCATGTGACTCCTTGTAAATAGGGAGTCTCTATCTTCTTGGTAGCCACTCTTTAAGTACTGGAACATGATAATAAGGTCTCCCCGAAGACTTCTTTTCTCAAGGCTGAACAAACCCAGTTTTCTCAGCCCCTCCTCATATGGCAGGTTCTCCAGTCCTCTGATCATCTTTATGGCCCTTCTCTGGACCCTTTCCAGCCTGTCCACATCCTTTTTGTAGAGTGGGGGCCAAAACTGAATGCAATACTCCAGGTGTGGTCTGACACATGCCAAGTAGAGCAGGATGATGACTTCTTTATCTCTGCTGGTGATGCCCTTCTTGATGCAGCCCAGCATCCTGTTGGCTTTCTTTGCTCCTGCAGCACACTGTTCACTCATGTTGCACCTGCTATCCACCAAGACCCCCAAGTCCCTTTCCACAGGGCTGCTCTCCAGCCAGGTGGATCCCAGTCAGAGCTATGCTCCTGGGTTGTGTGTTCCCAGGTGCAAGACCTTACACTTCTACCCATGGAACTTCATAAGGTTCCTTCTGGCCTACTCCTCCAGTCTGTCTAGATCATCCTGGAGGGTGGTTCTCCCTTCTGGAGTGTCAACCTCTCCACTTATCTTGGTGTCATCAGTAAACTTCATCAGAGTGCTCTTGATCCCAGCATCGAGGTCCCTTATGAAGATGTTAAACAGCATTGGGCCCAATATGAATTGCTGAGGGACCCCATTTGTGACCAGTTGCCAGTTTGAGGATGAACTATTTACTATCACCCTCTGGGTACAGTCTGTCAGCCGGTTCCTCACCCACCACACAGACCATTTGTCAAGGCTGTAATGATTCAGTTTCTCCAGGAGGAGGCTGTGGGGGACCATATCAAAAGCTTTGGAAAAGTCCAGGTATACAATGTCCACTGCTTGCCCTGCATCAACCAAGCAGGTCACTTTGTCATAGAAGGCGATCAGGTTTGTCAAGCACAATTTGCTCCTGGTAAATCCAGGTTGGCTTTTCCCAACCACATGCTTCAACTGGCTTGTGACTGTCCCCAAGAAGGATTTGCTCCATGATTTCTCAGGGACTGAAATGAGGCTAATGGGTCTATAATTACCTGGGTCCTCCTTTGGACCCTTCTTAAAGATGGGGGTGAACATTAGCCTTCCTCCACTCCTCAGAGACATCTCCCAATCTCCACAACTTATCAAAGATTATGGAGAGCAGCTTTGCAACATCAGCCAGCTCTCTCTGCACCCTTGGGTGGATGGCATCCAGACCCATTGACTTGCATGGGTCAAGCTCCTGTACTAGTTGACACACCAACTCTTCCTTCACTGGTGGCAGGTTGATGCCCGTCAACCTTGATTTTTGTGCCTATGGCCTTGGACCCAACAGCACTAGTAGAGACAGAGGTAAGAAGGTATTGAGGACCTCTGCCTTTTCAGCATTGTTGGTGGCTAGTTCACCTCTCCTGTTTAACAGTGGGCCAATATTATTCTTCTATTTCTGCATGTGGTTAATGTATCTGAAGAACATTTCTTGAAGTTTTTGACATCTCTGGCCAATGTCAGCTCAAGCTGAGCTTTTGCTTTCTTGACTGCATCTCTGCATGCCCTGGCAATGTCCTTGTAATTTCCAGCTGGTAATGTTCCACTTTTCCACCTCTGGTACATTTTCCTTTTGCTTCTGAGCAGACCCAGAAGCTCACAGTTCAGCCAAGGGGTCTCTTGCTCTACCTGCTTCCCTTGCCTTTAGAGAGGATGAACCAATTTTGCATATCCTGGAGAGCGTTCTTGGAAAAAATCCCAACACTCACTAGCCCCTTTACCCTCCATGGAAGCTTCCTATGGGATTCCTTCCAACTGAGCCCTGAGTGAGCTGAAGTTTGCTCTTCTAAAATCTAAAAACTTTGTCCTGGAATTAACCTCCATTGTGCTCAGCAGGATCCCAAACTGCACAATCTTGTGGTCACTGCAGCCAAGTCTGTTGCTAACTGAGATATTACAGAGCAGGTTTTCTTGATTAGTGAGTAGTAAGTCCAGCTGTGCCCTATTCCTGGTTGGCACATCCAACATTTGGATGAGGAAGCAGTCTTCTACACATTCCAAGAACTTGATGGATGTCAGGTGAGCTGCAGTGTTTTTCCTCCAGCAAATGTATGGGTAGTTAAAGTCTCCCATAAGAACCAGGCTTTGTTGACCTGAAGCTTGCCTGATTGACTTGAGTATTGCTTCTTTGGTCACGTCGTCTTGGTTTGGTGGTCAGTAACAGATGCCTGCTGTAAGGTATCCCTTGGAGATGACCCCTCTGATTTTGACCCAGAGGCATTCAATAGGGCTACCACAATTGCCATAGCTGACTTCTATACATGCAAGGTTTTCCTTAGCATAGAAGACGATTCCTCCACCTCTTCTACCCTGCTTGTCATTACAAAAAATCCTATAGCCATCTATGATGGTCCTCCAGTTGTGTGTATCATCCCACCATATTTCAGCTATTGCTGTGACATCACAACTATATGACTGGGCATGGATGTCCAGTTCCTCCTGTTTATTTCCCAGACTGCATGCCTTTGTATACATACTCTTCAGGTGGCTGATCTTTCGGTTCTCATTTTGGGAGACATCTGAGTCACATTTTACACTACTCTGGTTGGCCTGGTTTATTCCCCAATTGGTTGTACTGGTGATGGTGGTGTGACCACTGCCATTTTGGATCCCTCCCCTGGTACTGGTGTGCCGCTCCCAGGCTCCTCTCTAGTAAGCCTAGTTTTACCCCACCCCCCTTCGAATCTAGTTTAAAGACCTTTCTATGAGTGCTTCTGACTCCTGACCCAGGTGTACCTCATCTTTTGCCAGCAGCCTCAGTGTCTTGTAAAGCAGCTTGTGGTAATAGAACCCAAAGTCCTGCCGATGACACTAGTCATGTATACAGTCATTGATCTGTAGACTCCTCCTGTTTCTACCCTCATCAACCCTTGCAATAGGTGGGATGGAGGCAAACATTACTTGTGCTCCTGACCCCCTAACCAGCTGTCCCAGGACCCTGAAGTCTCTATTCATTGCCCTTGGACTTCTTGTAGCAATCTTATCACTGCCTACCTGAAAAATCACTAATAGGTAATGGTCTGAGTGTTGTACTAGGGTAGAGAGTTTTTCCCATACATCCTTGACCCTGGCCCCAGGGAGGCAGCAAACCTCTCTATGCAGCAGGTCTGGTCTACATATTGGGCTTTCTGCTCCCTTCAGAGTCATGTCCCCTACAACAAGGACCCATCTTTCTTTCTTTACTGCTGATGTTTTGAGGAGTGTGGTGGTCCCACTAGATCTCAATGACACCTCTGAGCTAGAAGAATTTTTGTTCTCACTGTTACCCTGTTCCACTTGCAAAGCACAGTACCTGTTACTCAGTGACACCTTGGGAAGGTGGTGTAGTTGTTGGGCAGATGTGTTTGCAGCTCATCTTGCACTGGACAGGAACATCTTGCCATTGCCCCATCTTCCAAGGCATCACATTGAGTCAGACAGAGAGATGACAGGGAGTTTTCTGTATCAGGGGCTCTCTCTGCCTGCTGGGTTTCTATCATGGGAGGCAGGGTGTGACTCCAAGCATCTATTTCCCTCTCAGATTACCTAATGACCCTCAGTCTGCCTACCTCCTCCAGGAGCTCCAGCACTAGGCGGAGGAGTTCCTCCACCTGTGCATACCTGCCACAGGCATGCTTGCCGCTACCATTCAACAATTGTGTGTGATTTGGGCACAACCTGCAGCTTGATACTTGGGTAGTGGTGTTTTCCCATGTGTCCTGGTTTGAGCCAGGATGAAGCCAATATTCTTTTTATTATTTTATTTTTTATTCAGTGAACTCTCTTTTAAGCAGCACACACGTTTTCCAGCTAGTGGATTGATCATACCTGGATGTTTGTAGTTAGTCCGGAGAGACCAAGGTCATTTTGCTCTACTTGTTAAATCTATTGCTTAGGACACTTCTAAAGCAGAAGGCTTTTATCTGCAACTGTACCAAGGGACAAGAAGACTAGACAGATGGCAAAACTGACCAACAAAAGTATTCCACCCATATATTTATGTAGCTCTCGCTATAAATTCAGGGGTCATGGAAGTCAAGCCCTTCTTCTTCCCTTCTATCTCCTTCATGGCTGGCGTCCAGGGAGGACTCTATCTATCCATCTCCTTCTATCCCTAGGGCCGTGTGCTCCTGACCATCATAACTCTACCCTCAGCTCCTATTTTGCTCTGCCACTATCTCTGGAAGCAATCTGGTACATTTTGGAACTGCTCACAGCTAAGGAGAGTGCAATAGGAATTGCTGGGGGGTGGGGGCAGTGATAAGGGTTTTGCACGTTCCTGCACATACTTGTATATATTTGTACATTTTTTTTTTTTTTTATCATTAGTGTTTAATTAAAGCTATCCAGTTTAGTTTTCAATACAGAAAGTCTGTCTCCTTATTCTCTCTCTCCTTTCCCTACCTGGGTAGAAGGGGGAGGAGACCAAGAGCATTGTTGTCATTGGTTTAATTGCCAATCCTGAGTTAAACCATGACACCAGGAGGGCTCAGTCAGGGAAGCTGTGTCAGCCCTAGAGTGTGCAGAACTGAGAAAAGCCATTGCCTTCTGCCTGGTGGCTACCATTGCTATCTGGCTGATAGTTAGCAGGTTTTCAGCGCCCTCCCCACTTGCCCTGCCTGTGTGAACTGCCACACAAACTGCTGCACCACAGCCTGGCTGACAGACCATGTCCTGTTTGCCCACCTTCTTTGCCATGCTTCAGATCACTGGCACTCCCTGGGGCAGCTTTTTATAATATTGCAAGAGGCCACGGGTGGTGCTGGCTCCACGTACACTGCCCCATCAGCCTGCCCACAAACTGCTGGCACTAGGCACAGGCTAGCCATTCTCCTGGCTTTGAAAAGCCCCAAAAAGAGCCCTTAGCTGGCCTTTTTTTGCTGTGAATCTCTCCCCAGTGAGAACTTACCTGCACTGGAGTCTGTCTCCTCAGCATGTACTGTTCAAACAGTTCCATCCCAGGTGCAGGGCTGCTTGTCAGGCCTTTTCTAGTTTTTATGTTCAATTTTACAACATTCCATCTATCTCCAGCTTAAAGACTGGTACCAGTTCTCTCAAGCCAGCTAACTTTCTTGGATTCTGAATGGAGACCCTCAAATATTAAGTATAATGTGTTTTTCCTGTGATCCTATTTCAGCAGCATCTTCTAGTGGTGGCACATACTTGCATTGCATGATTGCTTGCCCTACTGCTAGTAAAGCTAGTGTAAGGTTCACTTCAATATGACTTTGACAATAAGTAGTCTCCGAAGTTTTCTTAATTTACTACCGTGTTTGTTGTCTGATGCCATTTTCTGATCTGGGACACTGATTAATAAATAAGAAAAATAATGATGCAGACCAATGCTCATTAGAAAAACTAGGCCTTAGGCTGGAAAGAAATTCTCTTTCCATTCTCTCTTCTCCAAGCATCAAACTGCCAGATCATTTCAGAACAACTCAGACAAAAAACATTTAAATAAAGTTCATACAGGAACTTGTATGTCCTAATTCAGCCTTGTCTTTACTCAAGTTATGAATCTTTTAAATAATTTTTATATTTGTTACCTATTTTGTTATCTGAAAGAAGCTCTCCCATCTAACTAAACTGAGAAATTGCATGGTGTCTTTTCACCTTTCATCCATTACCCAGATGTTTTGGGTGCTGGAGTTTTTGGTTCTATGCTTCCTTTCAGTTACAACTATCATAAATTTGGACTATTCCTAATTACTCGGTGAGTTCTGCAAAGTGTGATGGAAAGCATGTTTTCTTTACCAG
Source organism: Hemiprocne comata (assembly GCA_020745705.1). Classification (NCBI taxonomy): domain Eukaryota; kingdom Metazoa; phylum Chordata; class Aves; order Apodiformes; family Apodidae; genus Hemiprocne; species Hemiprocne comata. Next base: position 91,788,372 of record CM036586.1, on the reverse strand, counting down.
ATGTCTGGAGGGTTGTCTTAGCCCAGCAACCCATACTGAGGAGGAAAACTTTCCCATGTGGCTTATAATTTCTTTTATGTGATTTCTCCAGAGGTAGAAGAAATCTTAGAGGCATGTCTTAAAGGCATGAAGCAGATTAGAATTTCAAAAATTATAAGGACTCTCAGCATACAAGGAAAATGAATTTATATGCTCTTAACGCTTTTTAACTCTTATTTATCCTATTTCATTAATCAGATAGAAGGAAAGAAATAACAAAGAATCTTTGGTAGTAGGGGTTATGCTTTTAGAACATAAAAAAATGATTTTTTATCCATAACTTGAGTGCACTGCTGCCAGGAGTGTTCTTGAAAGCAGGAGTTTCATGGCACAAATTTAGATTCCCAGATCCCATGAACTCCCAGATAATAATAATTAAACAGAATTTGTTTTAAGGAATTGCTAACTCAGATTTAAATTACTCTTCAGACCTCAGAATATCTCTCTACATTTCAGTTTTTTTCTAGAATGAGAAAAAAATGTCAGAAATTATCTATGCAAGACTGTCGTTTCTGAAAGCCATTTCTAGTTACGAGTTCAGGATTTCTAAGCCTTGAGGCTTACATTCTTGTTTAATATCTCCTGCCCATTAATTTCTGCAGCCCATCAACATATATGGAGAGTACAAGAAGTTTCATGGCTTCCCCAGTCAAGTAGCTATGGTTTCAGTTCCCATTTTTACAGTTCTACTGTCCATTGCTTTTCGGTTGTGTTTATACTTCTTTTTTTTTTTTTTTTTAAATTGCAGAAGAGTACAAGTCTTACTCCTTTCCAAGAAAACTTGAATAGAATGTACACAAAAACTCATGTTCAAATGCTTTCTATAGGGAATTATTATTTTAGAAAACACCCAGCAAGTAATACTTGTTTAGTTCTCCCATTACTTTCTTACCTGTATCTCATCACTGAATTTAAATGGGAATATTTAAATTAAATAGAAATATTCATTCCTTGTATGAATATGCATCAGAAACTTTGAAACTGACAAAATATATAATGAATTTTTTTATCATATGGAAAATAATCCCTTCATAACTGCCCTGTTATGAGAGTAAATATAGATATTGTCACGGTTTGACACTGCTTTGGCAGTCAAACCAATAACAATAACACTCTCGATTCACCCCCCACTCCCCCAAGGTAGGGAAAGAGGGAGAGAAATGAGAAAGAGAGGCTCTCTGGGTTTAAAAGTGAAACAGATTGATTTTAATTATTAGTGATAAGGGAATATATATATATATGTATTTGTAAAGGGATGTGCAACACCCGATCCCCTCCCTCCTCCCCCAGTGACTCTCACAGCAACTCTTCTCCCTGGTGACTCCCAGCTGAAGAGGGGAGTGTCCGGGTGCACGGACGGGGCCCTCGGGTGTCAGTTATAAAGAAAAAAATGAAAAAAATAGAGAGAGAGCCAAAGAGAGGGAGATAGAAGTGACAGTAAGCAGAAAAGTGAGTGGAAAAGGAAACGAAAGGCTTGACTTCCATGATGTCTTAACCTATACTGAAAGCCAAATAGAGAAAATATGATGTGAAGGCAATATTCTGATTTGCTGACCCTGCCTTCAGTCTAATCTGCTCCCCCATGGTGGGAGAGGCTGCAGACATTCAGAAGTGACCTTGGTTGTTATCAGTCCACTGGCGCTGCTAAAAGAATTTCACTGAAAGAAAAAAAAATCAGCAGAGAAAGTTCGCTTCACCCTGGCTCAACTAGGACAGATATGCAAACAGAAATCCTGACACTAGGAAGAAGTGTTGCTATCACTTTTCTATTTAGAAAAGTTTTTGTTAAACTGGATAACAAAAGGAAAATTAATTTGCTTTTTGTCATTAAATTCTCCTGTTTCATTCAGAATTTAAAATTCTAGTTGCATTTTAGAAACATTGAAATCTGATAGTATTACAGATATTATTACAGTTTAAGTATGTGTCACATTAAATTAGTTTTATCTATATGAGGTAAACAGGTGTTTGCAATTAAGCATTTGTTTCACAATTGCCTCATGATTTACTTTCATATCAAGAATTTACAAGGTGTATTCATAAACAGGTGATGAATTTAAGTAAGAAAGTAATTACGCAGTGTCTGAACAAGCATTTACCTGGGTATAAGTGTGAAGGACATCTTTAACTACCTTATTCCTCTTAAAATCTTTTGCTCAAAGAATGGTTTACATTACAGTATATTAGGTTACACTGTCACTACCTTAATGCAGCTTTCCCTGCGTTGCTTTGTCCACTTTGGTTTTAAACCATTCAAACAATTATTTTTGTTTGATTTCCCTTGGGAAGCTGTAGCATGCTTTAATAGATCTGAGTGTTATCAAATGTTTCCTCATTCAGTCTTAATTTTATTTTCTCATTTTTTCTGATTACAGTCAATTATACTTCCATATATCAACTTTAACAACTATACTAGTTTTTTATTTACAACCTATGAATAAATTGAAATAGCTTTATGAACTGTGGTGCTTTGGTCATCACTTAGCTGCAGTAGATATTGTAAAATCTTTTCTTAACTTTGGTTCTTAAATCACTGAAGCAGTTAAGTTCAATTTTTTTGTTATTGTTTGAGGCCTTTTTAACTCTTTATTTGAATTTAAGTAGAGTCAAATCCTCACAATATAACAAATTAAAGATCTAGGGTTTTAATTTCAAATTTTTCTGAATGAAAAAAATGCCACCTCTGATGAAATATTGTAACGTATTGTAATTGGTCTCTGGTCTTTCTTGTTTATTTCTATACAGTGTCCAAAAATGCATTTCCTACCTTTTTCCCACAATAATATATTCCTAGCTTGCTGTTTATTTTCCTCTTGAGATACCAGCTTAATATAATCCATATCTTTAACTAAAAAAAAAAATAAAAGAAAAATATTTATTTACTTAAGAACTATCTTACTTTGTGGAAAGACCTATACAAATCTAATTAATCTAAAAAACCCACACCAATATCCATTTTTAGGTAACTTTAAAACTGGTCCCATTAAGTCAATTCACATATTTGCTTTCTTCTGAATATGTTTTAATTTTCCTTCTTCATATCAGAGACACATGGTTACTATACAGATGGAAGAGTATTTGATTTCCTGTGCTTATTTTTTGTCATATAATGTGTGGCACCCAACTCTGTGGTATCCTGAGGTGAGTATTACAAACATATAGACTGGCTTTAGGACATCACTGATGTTGTTCTCTACCCTCTCTTTAGGTCAAAGAAAGAAACACCTCAGCAAGCACCTGTGTTCTTTCATGGGCTGAGTGAATTTTCTATTTCATCACGACATACAGCAGTTACCACAGTGGGTGAAACTCCCAGGGTCAGGGAAGGCAGACATGGAAGATGTGGGAGGATTTTCCTTGAGGAAACCAGTGGTTTTCCATGAGGTAAAGCCACTCCAAAGCAAATGGACAGCAAGATGCTCTCAAGCAGCAAGGCCCTTTGGTAAGCTGGTACCATCTGAGATGCTGCAGAGTCAAGACTTCCTCGGGAGATATCATCTATAATATGAGACATACAGGAAATGCAAGCTACTTCTAAATGGCCCCTGAAGAGAACTTGCATATTTTAGGTTATTTCACATGGCACTAGTCATCTATGCATAGGCAACCAAATAGGTCCTCCATTTTATAATGACTTACATATATAGCTCACACTTAAGTATGTATATTGCAGATATCTGAACTTGTCTTAATCAGAAGTTGGCTCTCATTCAAAGGGACAATTTAGTTACCTAAAAGTAGAGGCCTCTGTTTTAATGGTTTTTAAGTGTCACGGCCTTGTCTTCAGCTGCTGATGCAAAGCAATGAAGATGTAGGATCCCACCTGCCAGCACAGTGCAGCTGCTTGAATAGCTTAGGCTACTGTGTCGGTTTGGCACCGAGTTGGCAGTCTCTTGATTCACACACCCCCCTTCCTTCCCCAAGGTAGGGAAAAAGGGAGAAAAATGAGAGAGGCTTTCTGGGTTGAAAAGTGAAACAGATTTATTTTAATTACTGGTGACAAGGGAATATATATTTGCAAAGGGATGTGCAACACCCGACCCCCTCCCTCCTCCCCTAACCACTCTCACGGTCTCCCAGCTGAAGGAGGGAGTGTCCGGGCGCACGGACGGGGTCCTCGGGTGTCGGCTGTAAGGAAAAATGGAAAAAAACCAAAGAGAGAGATCTGAAGAGAGGGTGATAGAAGCGACAATAAGCAGAAAAGTGAGGAAAAAAAAAAAAAAAAGGAAAACGAGAGGCTTGACTTCCGTGATATATTAGCCTATACTGAAAGCCAAATAGAGAAATTATGAGAAGGGAATAGTCTGGTTTGCTGATCCTGCCTTCAGTCTAATCTGCTCCCCTGTAGGGGGGAAGGCTGCAGACAGTCAGAAGTGACCTTGGTTATTATCAGTCCACTGGCACTGCTAAAAAGTTCACTGAAAGGAAGAAAAAAAAATCAGCAAAGAGCTTGCTCAAACCAAAACAGCTACTTTAAAAGGCAAAGATGCCTGTGCCTAGGAATGAATCAAAGCCCAAGTTCCTGGTTAGTCAATGGAGACTAGCAGTAACTTGAGCTAGTAAACAGAGAGAAACAAATTCCTCTAAATCATGTTTCATATCTGTTTCAGGTTATGACAGCTGGATGAAATTAATTATGTGCTAGAAATACCCGTTTCTCTCCTTTTAACTATAAAGATATTCTAAATTACCAACATAGCTATACGTATGTTACAGCGTGTGTGTTTCTATTTGTCACTGGAATTCCAAGTAGCTCTACTTGGAAGATTCCAGGAATAGAATAATGGAATTGTAGAATCATCAAAGCTGGAAAAGACCTTCAAGATCATCAAGTCCAACCACCCACCCTACAACCCCTAACCACTAAACCATCTTATGAAACATCATTTTCTACCCATTTTTTTAACATCTCCAGGGATGGTGCCTCCACCACCTTCCTGGGCAGCCTGTTCCAATGCCTTACCACTTTTTCTGTGAATAAATTTTTCTGAATATCCAATCTGAACCTCCCCCTGGCACTACTTGACCCCATTTCCTCTTGTCCTATCACCTTTCACTAGGGAGAAGAGGCCAACACTGGCCTCACTACAACCTCCTAGGTAAACTTGCTCTTCAAGCTGTGCATTAGCTGGTTAAAACCTCTGAATTGAAAAGTCAGTAAGCTCAATATAATATAGCTCTTGAAAGTTAAGACATATTAGTTAAGTTTCAGTGACAAATTAACACTCAGCTTCTGTTTCAGATCTGCCAGGTGTACAGTCAATTCAGAGACTTAAGCACTCATCAAGCTTAAATCTAATGCTAATTTAATGCAAACATGTATCTTTAATTCAATTCAATCTTAGCTCTGCTGGTTTTGCTGTTCTGTAAAGGGATGCACAAAGTTGCAAAATCGGTTACTGCCCAGATTTATGGGTGGAATTTGATTGCTTAATTATAAATGTCTCTTATAATTTGGGATACAAGGTGTGAGATCTGCTAGGGTTAAAAGTCATGGCACAGGAGGCCTGCTAGTCTTGCCTCCTATACCAGTTGCTGGTCTTTAAGTGATATGCTCAAGGGAATTTTCTTAAAAAACATCAGTTGCTGGGTTTCAGGCTATTGGTTTCTGTGGCTTATGTGCCTAAACCTTCCAGAGTTGTGCCTGCTGCTTGTAAGTTGTATCAGAGTAATTAATTCCTTTATTCATGCACATACAAAATAAAGCTTTCACATCTATCTATGTTAAGTGAGAAAATACATAGGTTTAAATAAATCAATTTACACTCAAGTCTTTTCTTAAATGTCTATTCATTTCAATCTTGTCTGTGTAACCTAGGGATAAACAGAAGTCGTGACTAAGTAAAGGAAAATAAATAGTAGGGAATAGCATAATCAATAAAAAATAATAATAAAATAAGCATTTGGCAACAGCCATTCAGCAAAATATCCATGCATATCTTGTAAAGGCAAATTTTAAGGCTGGTGAAAAATTAGTAGAGGATTAGCTGTTAAATCAGTTATTTTTGCTAGAAGACAAAAAATAAAGACATGATATCAACATGTAGCACTATATTAAGAATATAAGATTGGCATGTTTCAAGATATCAATGGAACTCTCCAGTAAAGAATCAGAATGTATTAATTACCTGTGATATTCCAGTCATTTGTACAAAAGTAATACAAGATCTAAAGGAAATAATTCTGGAGCAGCAGGTAGAACAAGCCAGGTCTTGATTTAGTTATCTGAACACAAACATCCTGTACCTTTTAAGGTGTCTTTTCTGGCTTAACAGGTGTTGCTCAAGAATGGCTCAGATATTCTGTTGCACTTTAACTCCCTGTCTTATCTGCCAGATAATGCAGATGTTGTTCATATACTAGGAAATCTCAAAGTACACTATACACCTCTGATTAGGCAAGTGAAGAAAATCACCAGGTTTAATCGTTCATGGAGTCTGAACAGTAGTTCAACTGACTGAGGAAAACTATTGATCATTTGAGTCCTGCTCATCTAGAAAAGCAGAATCAAACCTCTCTCCTGTCTGTCAGGCTCATAAGGATGCTTTGGATACTCTACAGTGTTGAAATGGCACTTCATGTGTTAGGGTTGCAGGCAAAGGACTTTACCTCTGGCCAGAATTTGAGCTAACACAGAAAACTGACAGGTTGAGAAAGTTGGGGTTGTTCAGCCTGGAGAAGAGAAGGCTCCAGGGAAACTTTATAGCGGCGTTCTAGTTCCTACAGGAGGCCTACAAGAAAGTTGTGGAGGGACATTTTTTAAGGGCAGGTAGGTATAGAACAGGGGGTAATAGCTATAAACTGGAAGAGGGTAGATTTAGGTTAGACATGAGGAAGAAATTATTCATTCTGAGTGTGGTGAGACACTGGAACAGCTTGCCCAGAGGAGTTGTGGATGCCCCATCCCTGGAGGACAAACAGATTGGACAGAACTTTGAGAAACCTCAGCCAGTGGGAAGTGTCCCTGGCCATGGTGGGGAGATTGGAACTAGATGATCTTTAAGGTCCCTTTCAACCCAAACCATTGTATGATTCTATGATTCTATGATTCTATGAACTGTTGGGCATGACCAAAGGAAATGCTGGATGTGACAGATGGCCATGTAACAAGGGGAAAAAAAAAATTACAGTTCTTGGCTCCTCAATACAAGAGATACATGGAGCTACAAGATAGACTCCAATGAATGGCCAACAAGATGATTAAGGGAGTGGAGTATCTCTCCAGTGAAGAAAGGCTGAGAGGGCTGGGACTGTTTAGCCTGAAGAAGAGAAAGCTTATGAAGAATCTTATCCGTGTATATAAATACCTGAAGGGAGGGTAAAAAGGAGATGGAACCAGGCCTTTCAGTGGTGCCCCCTGATAGGACCAGAGGCAATGGGTACGAATTGAAAGGCAGGAGGGCCCCTCTGAACATCAGGAAACACTTTTTCACTGTGAGGGTGACTGGGCACTTGAACAAGTTGTTCAGAAAAGTTTTTAAGCCTCCATCCTTGGAGATGGAGCCATCTCGGCGTGGTCTTGGACAACCAGCTCTAGGTGACCCTGTTTGAAGAAGAAGATTGCATCTCTCCTAAGGTATGTTCTGATGGATGGGCTAGATTTCACAGGAAGTTAAGGGGGAGTTAGGTAAGGAATGACCAAATTTAGTAGCATAATAGCATATAGTAGCATAGTCAATAATATCATACAACACTAAATTTGCCAGAGTAATAGCATATCAAATAATAATTTGGATACAGATGTAAGAACATTGGAACCAAAAGGAAAAATGTTATTAGGGTTTGTTTTTTATTTGGAAGGATACTGGAATGGAGAAAGGGAAGGACAAAAGCAGCAAAAAAAAGATGACAAGTAGTGATAAATAGTAAGTGATCCAAATCACATGTTTGGGGTTGGCAGCCATGTGATCGATCACCATAGCCTAAATCAGGACAATAAAATAATGTTTTTCTAACTACACTCTGTGTGTCAAATATGTAGTCAGGAGAGAGTGCACGTGACACTTACATGAATGGATCAAGCATCCCAGCATCACTGTGTTATTGTTCATTCCAGACCCAACACCATAAGCATCTACCTGTCACTTTCTACCTAGATGTCGGTGCTGAAGCAGAAAGTGTCCCTACAATGTCTATTTCAATAGCTGAATCCACTCTTTATTTGCTAGTTCCTACAGTTCTGAGACCTATGTATTTTATTTCTTATGCCTCTTCAGCTGTCTAAGTATGTGTTTTTGTTTCCAGGTGGTTTCTGCTTTTTCTTTCCATTTGTCAGTGTTGTCTTTCTTGCTCTCTTCACAAGACTATGTTCTCATTTCACATCCAGCGTAGCAATAATTTCCCCCTAGTTCACTTCCCCCTGCTTTTCTTTTAAAGAAAACTGTCACTCTCTAATGTCTTTACCTAACACTGTCCATATTCTTCATCCCACACGTTCATGTTTTTTTCTCCTCTGACTTTTGTGCTATTTTTAAGTAGTGCATTTTTCTACACTATCATCTTCAAATAAAGCCCCTTGTGGTTAATAAAGAATTATCATCCTCCCCTTGATTTGGCTTTTGTGCTTTGGATAAGCAAGTTGAGCAATTATTCACTTTATAATGGAAATAAAATTTACTCGGGGAACAGGAGAAGCACTCTGCAGTCTTGGTGCAGTACCAGCAATCTAGTGGGATGTAAACTTCAGGGAAAATCTCAGTCAGATCATACAGCTTGAGTTTGGAGCTTGTCTTGTTTGGAGATTACTTGTTAGCAATCTTAGAAAGCATGATTAGTACTCTATAATGAGCTGCTAGCAACATGCTCAGAGATAAAATTTTAAAAGCCAGTTCCTGGCAATACTTTTTCTTGCCAGCAAAACAAATGATCCATCTCTTGATAAGTAGGTGATCCCTCTGCAAAGCTTCCTAGCATTTTGCTCTTATAAGTAGTTCAACCACTTTTCCCTGCACTTTACTAAATTGAACCTAAGGAGGTATCAAACATGGAAAAACACATTCTGAATAAATAAATACTGGTGCAATTTCATATGTAGCTGAAAACAATTTTTAAAAATAAGTCTTCTGTTGTAAGAACAGTCCTGCACCATTCTGGCTGTAAAATTCTCTAAAGAGTATACAGATTTAAACTTCTATGGGTATATTGCACAGAAAGTAGGACATTTTTTAGATTTACAACATATCTGGATATCACATTTTCTGTTGCATAAACAGATGTGTAATTATAACTTCCTAAACATAGCTGTTAGCAGTAGAAATTAAGATCGATCAGTTGAGTGATAGTACAGTCAGTTCAAGTCATGCTGAGTATATCTGTAGAAGTCCCTTACAAACTTAAAATTTAGAGAACATATTATCAGTTGGACTATAGCAATGATTACAGAATTACAGAAGCTGTTTGTGACATGCCCACTTATAAAGTGGAACTTCCAACTATTGCATTACCCTAGCAGAAAAATAATATTTCTCGTAGGTTTTTCAGTAATTATTAGATGTATATCCTAAATCTAAGACCCAAATTCTAACCATTGTCATGGTTTAACCTCAGCTGGCAACTAAACCACTACTACCACTAACTAACTTTCCCCTGGTGGGATGGAGAAGAGAATAGGAAAAGTAAAAGTGAGAAAACTTGGGACTGAGATAAAGACAGGTTAATAGGTAAGCAAAAGCAGAGTGTGCAAGTGAGGCAAAACAAAAACGTCTTTCACTATTTCCCATTGTCAGGCAGGTGTTCAGACATCTCTGGGAAAGCTGGGCTCCACCACACTTACCAGTTCCTTGGGGAGACAGCTACTTTGAAGAACATAGGAATAAACATAGTATCTTTAAATGGCTACTGATCAGCTCCATGTAAATTGCTTCCTGCTGGGAAAGGAAAGAAAACAAAGTTTTGATGAATGGCAGTCCACCTTTGTCAACAGCATTCCTGTAGCTGATCTCTGATCACAATGACATGATTCTTACATTTTTCAAATTGTGTATATAAATAAAATCAAATAGATTTAACTTTTTAATTAGTTTCTGTAGCTTTCTCTGCAGTCTGCTCAATTACAGCTATGGGAGGCTTTCATAAAAATATTTATACAGAGCAAATAGACTTATTTAGCAATATTGTATTATAATCACAAATTTGTGTGAACAGTATTAAAAAAATACCTCTTTGGGCTGGCATTTTCCACTCTCTGTGTGTCTATGTGAAAGCTCCTTTCGAAATAGTTTCAATCAGACCATTTTGATTAATTCTAACAGGGTTCTGGGAAGACAAGTTTTTTTCTAATGTGAAAACTTTGAACTGAGAATACCTGTACAGCTGATTTAGTCCTGTTTCTTAAAATCTGGATACTTTATTTTTTAACTTCATTTCCTAATGGAAATTTACACATATGGTACTCAGGATTTAAAAAGTTTTTCAGTCCTCCATATTTTATTCAAAGCTTTTTAACCTAACCTTACACACATTTTTACTTCCCACTTTTCTTTAGAATATCCTGGTCAAACAGGATAATAGGCAACGCGGATCAGCTGGTACATAGAACCTTGATGACTTTCCAAAATCATGTGTTGCTATGTGTCACAGTTGATAGATCACCAAATACCCTTTTAAACTTTTGACAAAAAAACCCAAACAACAACAACACCAAAAAAACAAAAAAAACACAAACCACAACAAAAACAAACCTGCATAGTTGAAAGAGAATTAGGAAACTCTTGTTTTTCAATAGTGAATTGTGTTCCACTAATCCTAGTTACATTCACTTTATTGTGAACTTTGCATCAGTGATAGCTGCAATCCTATAATATTGTTTTTCTTTCTTGATAAAATGAGCAAGAAAAACTATTCTGTGTTGATTCCTTTAACTGTTCTGTGTTGGTCACCTTATGTTTTTTACTGATCTTCTTTGAATTTTTCTTGTATTTAACTATACCTTCAAGACATTAAATTACTCCAGTATAGGACAAAAAATTTTTTTACCATTTTTTCCTTTCTACTGAGATGAAAGCAGCAGTGAGTTGTCCTCTTGTCACTCTTGTCACTCTGAATTTGTAAATTCAGGATTATAGATGAAGCAGAAAAATTAGTTCATGTTCTGCTTTCCATTGGATTTAATTATTTCTATCCAGACTCTAAAGAAGTAGTACATAAAAACACTTTTCCCAAGTCTTTCAAACTCAGAGAACCAGGATATGTCAAGTAAACTTAGACTTGTAATACACTTCTATCAGTTACTGATTTTACTTGGCAGTTTTGCTGTTTTACTGAACTGTACTATGTTTCTGTTACTGGTATTTGAATAATTACTAATAAATAATAAATGTAAATAAGTAATAATTATAAATTTGATTATAAGGCTAACTTCACTTATATGCTGAGCATCCAAAATAATTCATGAAACAAAGGAAAACCACTACAGTAAAGAAGCAAATGACACTGAAATGGAAAATGCAACAACTTACTACACTATTTCCAGTTTGCTTATAATACTTAACTTTCATGAACCTGTTACCCTATTGGAAATGACTAGTTTGGATCCTCAGATTCATGATATAAGACTGAAAAGTCTTTGAAATTTCTGGCATGTAGACATCACAGGTGTTGGATAGAAATGTACTCCAAGGAGAAAAAAAAAACAAAACCCACAAGAATTTTTACTTATTAAATAAGGCTGTTCTATTACTAGGGTTTTTTAACCATCCCTTCCAAACAAACTGGAAACAATTCCCCTCTAATTTATGATGCAAGTCTGAAATATTAACTTTCAATAACAATAGGATACCTGATTTTTACATCAGCAAAATTATTAGAATTTGCTTAGATCAGAATTAGTATCCCATATGGTATATCAAGAATGGAAGGACAAGAATAGAAAAATGCCATTATCTCAGAGCTAGTGCATGGGGAGACAGTTGCATATTGTGCTGAGAAGAGGAGAGAAGACAAGAAAACAAATCATGTTCCTCAAAGATGCATTTCTTAATTAACCACTGATGATACTGTTAGATTTGAGGCAAGATTAGCAGGTTGTCCTGATTTGAGCCAGTATGAAGCCAATTTTTTTTTTTACTGTATTTTTTTTTCTTCAGTGAGCTCTCTTTTTGTTAGCAGCAAGTTTTCCAGCTAGTGGACTGATAATACTGGAATGTTTATGTTACTGCTGAGATGCCAAGGTCGCTTTGCTCTGCGGCCTCAGATGCTAAAGGAGCAGAAGAGTCATATCTGCAACCCTCCTAAAGGGAGGAGTGGACTAGACAGACAGATTTGCTGGGGGTGGGGGAAGGCAATAGGGTTTTGCACATTCCTGAACACATTTGTATATAATTGTACATATTTTATTTTATCATTAGTATTTATTTAAAGCTATCTAGTTTAGTTTTCAATTGGGAAAGTTTCTCTCCCATTTTTCGCTCTCGTTCCCTACCATGGTGGGAGGGGGAGGAGATCTAGAGCATTATTATGGCTGGTTTAATTTCCAGTTCTGAGTCAAACCGTGACAATAATTTATTGGTGCCTGATGTGGGGCATAGATCTATGGAATGGAATACTTTGGTCAATTTTACTGTCCATGTAGTCCACTCCTCCCAACAGGAGGCTTGCAGGTATGACTCTGGCTCCAACCAGGACACAGGTATTGTTACTTCAGAAGAGCTAAATGTCACATAAAGAATTTGTCATACTAAGAGTATTAGTCATAGAATGATCAATCTGATTAAACAAAAGTACAAGGTCAACTATGTAAAGGTTAGTAAGAAGAAATTCTGCTAAAAAATAAGAAAACTTCAGTATTATTCACAAAGTAAGCAGAAAATGTCAGGTATGTTTATTACTTTTGTGTAACTATGAGACATCAATATGAAAAAAGAAGGGTAGGATGGAACATCAAAATGTTCTCATGTCAAATTGACATGAGAAAGAAAGGGCAGAAGAAGAATTAAGCTAAACTACACTGTCAGTAGAAGTGTAAGTTGCTATAAACTGATCATGAGCATAGTTGAAAAATAAACTGATGTTTTCCAGCTCTCTGAATAGCAATGGAACAGCCTTCTTGTATAAAAAAAGAATGAGGGGCAGTTAAATACTTTTGAGATTAAATCTGATCCATTTCTGAAAAGGCTGTGATTGCCTAAAAAAGTTCATGACACTTCTCCATGCCCTTTCTTGTCATATTGCCACAACCTCAAAGTGTTTTCTTTCACTCAGTCTGAAATGTTTTAACTGTTACTAAATACCTGTTGAACTAATAAATATAATTCAATACAATATTTTGGAACTTTTACAGAAATTGAATAATTTGTTAATTACTCATGTTTCATGAGTTCATAATTTATCAGAAAAAGTGTTCTGTAGCAAAAATTCTTATTATATTTGTGAGAGGATTCCTCTTACATAATTTAAAATATTGGACTTTCTTTTACTGTCTTACAAAACATAACATCCAGATCAAAGCATCTCCAGAAATTGAATCTTTCCACCTATCTATCCCAAAAAAACAGTCTTGGAATGGGTAAAAGATGACCCTCCTAAGGTTTACCTCTGTGTGCCTATACACTCCAGATATTTATGCTTGTGTGAATAATATTTTTTTTTTACCATATGATTTTTATACCAGATATCAAAATCTTTCTTATTATTTCCATAATTATGTAGCACAAACTAGATGCTTCTGTAGCAGTTCAAAAAGGGGATGTATAATGGCATTTAAGATGCCCTATATTTTGTGAGAAATTTTAAGGGACTGTCTGCAAAACACAGGACTCATGGGAGACTTTCTTCTGGAATAGGAACTTTAGGCCAGATTAGAGGGCAGGATCTGGAAAAGAGTACTAAATACCTAACTAATGGCAAATAAATCCTTCCTGATGGATAACAGGAGAATAATTCAGCTAACTATACTCAAGTAGCTATTTTAGGGTGAGGTAAATAGATTTCCATCTATTCAAATGGATGTCTAGCTTACATACACACACTCAATGTAAGCACTTTTATCTGTGAGACTGCCACTAACTTTCAGTTAATGTAAGATGGGCAAAATGAAAATCCAACTGAATGTTTGAGATCAAAACCTGGCAAAGGGTTTTTGTTAAATACTATGCAATTTCCAATTGTTTTTCTGCACTTGCATGTAACCACAAAGCTGTTCTGGACATAATGGGCTCAGTCTCACTGCCTTCATGCAGACTCAGTGCCATTTATGATGCTTTTTTATATCCTACCTAATGTTCAGCTACCTCTCCCAAAGGGCCTGGATTAAGTGCATGTCCTGGCTCACAGTCTCCATCCCTGCACCACTACAGCATCTCATATGGTTTAGTGGTCTGTATGTGAGAATTTGGACAGATAGATCTAAGTTTAACCCTAGAAACCAGGGGAATTCCAGTGTGTAAAGCAAGAGTTTGACCAGATAATATTAAATACAAAGTGGAATATTTTCTCACTTGTCTATACAGCTGGATAGAACAATTTGTAATCCTTTCTACTATCATTATTTATTAGCAAGGTAGTAAACTTACACTGTAACCAATTGTGTTGATGAGGGTTCTCTAATGTACACCCCATACATCCATATAGTCAGTGATAATTGATAGCTGCTCTCTCTTGAATGTTCCTGAAAACTTTAAACACAAAAAAAAGAAATTTTAGAAAAGTATTTTTTTCAGTATAATTGCATGTGCACATTATGCATGTAAATGCCACTTAATATCCTCCCTTCTCATGGATTTTAATATTGAACTAATTGCATTATTTATTTGTCCTTGACATGCAAGTCAAAAGACTTTTTGACTGCTATAGAATGTACATTAAATAATGAGATTTGGCTAAATCCACAAAATTATCTAGGATTCATAATAAAAGATAAGTGTTCTGTGGAACCAACTAGTGATTAAAAGATAGAACAATAACACTGCTAGCATCAAAGTTTTGAATATGTTGTTATCTTTACTGTAATTGCTAATATAGTATTAGCAATAAACTAGTCTCTATTAAACAGTATTTTTAAAAAATGTTACCAAAGCAATGACTCATTTGCTTAGTTTGAAATATTTGGGAAAAAAAATTAAGTACATTTCTGTTAGATTGCTTTTGGTATAGACAGTGTCAGCAAAAAGTAATTACTACTACTTTCAAAATTGTCATCTTCATCTAAAAATTATTTAATAGTTGAAGTAAATGTGGAAATGTACTCAGATGCCATTGCAACATTCAGAATTGCAACTGTTGCAATACTTCTAAAAATGAAAAATAGTATATAGAAAGGTGCATGCTTACTAAATCTTAGGAATTGTAAAATCATTTACAAATTTTGTCATTACACCACTTCTTACTTGGGAGAAGAGACCAAGACCCACCTCCCTACAACCTGCTTTCAGATATTTGAAGAGATTTATTAGGTCTCCTCTCAGCCTCCTATTCTCCAGGCTAAAAAACCCAGTTCCCTCAACCTCTCCTCATAAGATTGTACTCTAGACCCTTCACCAACTTTGTTGCCCTTCTTTGGACATGCACCAGCAAGTCCATGTCCTTCTTGTAGTGAGGAGCTCAAAACTGAATGAAGCATTTGAAGTGCAGCCTCACCAGTGTAGAGTACAAGGGAAAAATTCCTTCCCTACTCCTCCTGGCCACACTCTTTCTGATACAAGACAGGATGCTGTTAGCCTTCTTGGCCACCTGAGCACACTGCTGGCTCATATTCAGCCAGATGACAAGCAATACCCCCAGGTCCCTTCCCACTGTGCAGCTTTCCAGCCACTCTTCCCCAAGCCTGTAGCATTGCATGGGGTTGCTGTGACTCAAGTGCAAGACCCAGAACTTGGCCTTGTTGAACCTTATACAACTGGCCTTTGCCCAGTGATCCAGCCTGTCCAGGTCCTCCTATAGAGCCTTCCTATCATCAAATAGATCAACACTCCTGCCCAACTTGTCGTCTGCAAACTCACTGGATCCCCTCATCCAGATAATTGATAAAGCTATTAAAAAGAACTGGCTCCAACACTGAGCCCTGAAATGCCACTTGTGACCGGCCCCCAACTGGATTGAACTTCATTCACCACGACTCTTCAGGCTATGCCATCCAGTCAGGTTTTTACCCAGGGAAATATACACTTGTCCAAGCCATGAGCAGCCAGTTTCTCTAAGAGATCGCTATGGGAAACTGTGTCAATGGCTTAACTAAAGTCTAGGTAGACAACATCTACAGTGTTTCCCTTATCCAATAGGAGAGTCACCTTGTCATAGAAAGAGATCAAGTTAGTCAACCAGAACCTACCTTTCATGAACCCATGCTGAATGGACTGATCACCTGGTTGTCCTGTAAATGGTATGTAATGGCACTCAAGATGATCTGCTCCCTAACCTTCCCTGGCACCAAGGTCAGACTGACAGACCAGTAGTTCCCTGGATCCTCCTTCCTGCCCTGCTTGTACATGGGTGTTACATGCGTCAGCCTCCAGTCTACTGGGACCTCCCTGGTTAGCCAGGACTGCTAGTAAATGATGGAAAGTAGCATGGTGAGCTCTTGTGCCAGATCCCTCAATATCCTTGGGTGGATGCTATCAGGTCCCATAGACTTATGTGTGTGTAAGTGTTGTAGCAGGTCACCAACCATTTCCCCTTTGATTTTGGGGGCTTCAAACTGCTCCCCACCCCTGTCATCCAGCTCAGGGGACTGGGTACCCAGAGAACAAATGGTCTTACTACTAAAGATGGCAGCAAAGAAGGCATTACATACCTCAGCCTTTTCCTCAGCCTTTGTCACTAAGTTTCCCCTCCACATCCAATAATGATGGAGATTCTCCTTAGGCCTCTTTTTGTTGCTAATCCTTTTATAGAAACATTTTTTGTCTTTTATTGCAGTAACAGTCACACTGTTGATTTTCAGAAAAATTGTGAACACTTCTAAAACACTTTAAGAATCTAAACCTAAGACTATATATCAACCTGAACTGAACTAAGCTGCTTGTCTAATTATGTAAGTAAAATAATAGTAAATAAATGCATAGGCACTTACTCCCATTACAAAATAGATTCAATGGCCCAAAAATAAGGGAGTATTATTTTTCATTACTATTACTGAGAACCAGTTAGAGAGAAAAGAGTGTAATCTGTCAATTACTAAAGAGTTGAAATGCATAAAAATAGCTTTGAAGAAATGTAAGACTGAGGCAGAAAACACCTTAATTCTCCCAGCAAAGAAGATGGAACTCTGACAACTCAGCACAAAAATATTTTGGAGGGATGAAAATTTAAAATAAAAGAAAAACCACAAATAGTTGTGTTGGTGGACGTTATTTTATCCATTCTTTAGAAAGCAACACAAAGTTTTAGTTCTAGATGAAACTACAACTGCCCCTCTTCTGTTACATTCACAGTTGTGGGGAAAATAATGCAGTACTTTAACACACCATATTGCCAGAAACAAAACAACAGGAAGGAAAGTGAGATCTGATGTTGAAAAAATCTGCATTATGATATTGCAGGGCTAGTTATAGCTATATTCTTTTAATGTATTTCTTTAACAATACTATGCCATAAATGTATCCTTCAAATCTTCTACCCTTAATACCCAAATATATGTGCAATATCCTACTTTTTTTCTAGTTTCATTTGGCTCTCAGATATATATTAATCCTAAAATACATACAACTGCCAGCTAATGGATTTTTAATAACCAAAGAAGAGGTTAAAAATTAGTTATTTGTCTAGCTTTCATTGTTTTTAATTTTAAATGTGTGCAGTCTATTCTAACTATGGTTTTCCTTCTGAAAATCTGACATACAAGTGACTGTACCATGTTTTGGCATATGTATCAATATTCCTTTGATTTTTTTAAATTTTCACAGGAATATCATTCTATCAAAATACATACCTTTAAAAAATCCAAAGAAAACAAACAATAAATATAAAACTGCTAAGTGAATAAACAAGTGCTTAAGTGCTAGGCAGAGAGGTCACTAGTCTTCCACATAGCAGGACATATTTCAGTGCTTCACAAGACAGGAAAATAATTTCATGGACCAATCACAGACCAATTGTTTTCAAAACAATGAAAAATGTCTTAATAAAAGCACATGCACATATACTACTCCATACATATATAATAGCAACAGTAATTTCAAATTTTATTTAGTTTCACAACCATAACAATTTGTCTTACAGATCAGGAAATTAGCAATAGTCATTTGTGCTGGTGCCCACCAACTAGATGGACTCTTAAAATATTCAAAACATGTATTGTCTTTCTCCGAAGACTGCTTTACTTAAAGGAAAGCATTGATTTTTGCCAAGAGATATACAGAAAGATAATCAATCAACGACAGCTTTGCAAGAAAGCTACTAGTAAAAATACCCTTGGTTCTCACTTTGTATTCCTTGAGGTCATGCATTTATTTTAATTGTTTTTTTTCCCTGATAATTGAGGGACAACCACAATCAGAATCAGTCAATTTTAATTTTTACATAAATGAAATTATGGAAACAATACAAAAAAGAAAAGAAAAAAATATCATGTTAAACTTTTCATGGACTGGGCCACTTCCAGTTTGTTAGTTTTAAATGTTTTTCTTTTGCTTCTTTATGTGCATGTGTATTTCACACTATGCCACATGGTATACCTAGTTATATCTTTTGAAAACCTTAATTGCTTATGTTGCTTGTCTGAAGTAAAGTATACCTCAGTTTTAGATTGTGCCACAAATTAGAAAAGAAGATATATCATTAAACATATGGTGAAACTTTAGATCTGGAACTTTATCCAGAATTGGGTGAAGTGAAGGTCAAACACGTGATCATTGAATGGCAATACTAAAGACAGAAATTCTACTTCTTGATATTTCCCCCTAAAACAATGTTACTTTTAAAAGTTATGATTTCAGAAGTATAACATACTGCAAAATAAGTAAATTTGAGAAAAAATACCAACATAATTTCTATTTTCTCTTTTCCATAGAAGCTATTACTGCATGGGATGATATCTGTTCAGAAGTCTCGCACCTGAAAGATTTTGACCAAATATGGTGAAAATGCAAAACACTATCTACTGCTAAAGATATAAGCCTATAAAAGTATTACATCTAGGAAAACAGAACAATGCTTTAGTTATAACTTTATAGGATATAAGATTCCAGTGAGGAGTTCCAAGAATGTCAGGAAAGAAAGAAGTTGTCTCTGTTGTGTTATGCAGTATATGCTTCTTTTTTCAGTCATGCAAAATGAAGATAAAATACTAAGCTAGTACAGGAGGTGTAAACCACAAAGAAAACTCCCACTAGGGTTTTGTAGTAAATGTAGTAATATAATTGAGAAGGAGCACTATTCAGCTGCCAATAGCAACATTCTATAAATCAGATTATTTTGAAATAGTGAATGAGAGTGAGAGTATTCTCATATTCATAAAGGAATTAGAGTAATTCACCAAATAGCTACCATTACCTTATAGAAATCCTTACTCTTCTTTAACATGCATTAACTTGTTTTTCTTCATATTTTCAGTGGTTCTAGGCAGGAAGTAAGGCTTTTCAGCACAGTATATCCTGTGACTGATCTGATTATACAATAAATGTTTCAAAGCCTGCAGTAGGGGTATTTCATCTGTTCTCATCTGTGTGAAGCATTTTTTCCCATTTAATTTTAGGAACTATATAACAGCAATGTAGAAGAAATGTAAATTGTCTCACTAGCTTTTTAAATAAAATGTCCTATTTCTTCACGAGTGAAGTACTGTACATATAGAAGAACATGCTCAGATGAAACTTCTGGTGCATTTTGTCCTATCCACAAAAATAATAAAAAATATAATTAGTAAGTAATTATTACAATAAAATAATTCGTTTAATATTTTAGTGATAAATTTATCACAGAATCACAGAATGTTAAGGGTTGGAAAGGACCTCTGAAGATCATCAAGTCCAATCCCCCTGCCAGAGAAGGACCAAAAACTAGGGCAGATCACTCAGAAAGGCATCCAGACAGTTATGTCAGGTACCTTTTCTTCTTGGCAACCAAGGTTTATACATAACAGCCAGTATATTTTTCAGAATTTAGTCCAGCATATTTTAGTTTTAAACACCTCAAGAACTCAGTCTTTCGCTCATTCCCTTGGGAAATGATTCTATCATTTTCTCAAGAGATGGGTTATGATTATTACTACCAAGTGACAATGCAACTCTTTTTTAAGACCTGAAACAATCTCCACAGAAAGATAATTGAAATGGAAAAAATCCTCTTAAATTTAGTCTTTCATGGTCAGACAAATAAAGGAACTGAGAGTGGAAACTCAAGACATTTATCATAGCTGCCTTATAGCTTAAGACCAATGATAGTTCAGTCATGCTTATTCACTCCACTTTAGCTTTTCAATTTACTTTGCATCCAGCATCGAGCAAACTTGAACAGAGCTAAAGACCAAATAAGTTTTATAAATTTATTTTACATTTAACTTATTTACCTTACCTTTATATTTAACTTATTTATAGGCTATGTGAAATGTCATATGCAAAACCCTATTTATGAAAGAGTTGTTTCATAGTTATGCAAAGGTTTTGAACAGGTACAAGGATACAGGCTACCTGTTATAAATACAGGCTATATGTTATAAATAGCATGAAATAAGAAGGCGGCCTTAACCAGTGGTTTGATTTGTTTTCAAATAGCAGATATAGGAATGAAGTCTGTTTGACTGCATGCACCTGTAAGGTTGTTCATGAGTGTTTAAGATTTTATCAAGCAGGATGTCTGGACACTGAATAACAGGCATGCTCATCTAAATAACTAACAATGTTTATTTTACACATTTTATATATGTTCATTTGCATGCATTATTAATAGATGTTGTATCAGGATTAACATCTTTTTAACTTTTTTGTGAATATTTGTACTTGTTCCTGTCTCTTAACAAAGCACAATAATTAGGAGTGACAGCTTTCTGGCAGTTACATTGTTAGCTTTTTCTGATGGTAGTCAAAGTAAACCTTCAGATAATTTCATTTTCAGCCTGTGGTCCTTAGAAACTAAAAATCTGACAGCTGTTTGACACCTGAGAGATCTTCGTCTACCTGAGAGATTCCAAGTCCTCCTTTATGATCAGTAGCATAAAAAATTACTGTATTTACTGATGTGACATTTTAAAATCCATAGGATTATTTCTCCATTTTTATGGTGGTGCAATTTGACTATTAATGGCTGGCTGTCCCACAGGAGGGAGCCACGAGCAAAGCATGGAGCCAGCAAGGCCATGCCCTCACTTGAGCATAGCTCTGTTGTACAGCACTCGGTGACGGAGAAGGGCTGAGATGGAGATGGTGACTGGGGCCAGTCCAGAGTCCTATAACTACCGAGGAAAGCAGTGGTGATGGGGTAGTTGAGATTCAGTCTGGCCACAGGGTTAGAACACACTGAGGGCCTCAGACATAGGGCTGAAGAAGATTTGGAACAGTCGTTCCTGATGACAAAGCTGTAGAAGCCTTTTATTTTTATCACTGTTGACTGATTTCCAGTTAACTTGCCCCACAAGACCTCTAGGAAGATAATACATGTTATTCAGGGAATCCACTCTCATGACGGTTTTTTTTAATTTTAATTTTCTTAGTTTTTCTTGTGTATAACTTGGATATTCCTTGTTACCTGTTAAACCAGCTACTTCTTATCCTGATCATATTGTTGCACAGAAAAGAGATTATTCCCCTTCTGTTCTAAGCAGCTTGTTACATATTAAAAGACAGGCATCCCTTCAAAGATGATAAGCCCATGTACATGTATTTAACTTTTTTTTTTTTTATGGCCTGGTTACTGGCCTTCTGTTATCTTTGTCTTACTTCCTCCTTTTTATAGTACCAGAAACCAGCCACCATCAAAAAGCTAAGCAGAGTTGAGCAAGGGGAAAGAATTGCTTAATACATTTTGCAAAGCCGACTTCCATTTATACGTTAATGTAACAGTTATTTTTTTATTTTGGATTATATATTTCCTTTGTTATGTCTAGATATACATTAATCATTATATCCAGCATGCAATTGGTTACAGAATTGCTTTGTACCTGATCCTCACCCTGTCTTGCAAAATTATTTTTGTTCTAGCATGAAGACTGAGGATACAAACATAGATTCAGCTCTAATTAGGCTGATCAAACACCTCCCCATCTCCATAGAAGGTTGTGGTTGTACATTAACAGAATAAAAATAAAAAGAACAGAAATAAGTCAAAGATGTGCAAGAAGAAAACAAGTTTAAATACTCTATAAGGAAAATAAATAGTAATAGTTATTATAAAACTTTATTAAAATTAGGAAAATTACAACTGAGATTCAGAAGAAAACAAACAAACAATATTTTTCTTTAATTTAAACTGATGTAGAAAGAATTACCAGAGTTTGGATATAAATTCCTTCTTCTTTGTTTGTTTGTTTGTTCTACTTAAAGGAGTGAAACTATTTATAAACACGTTTGAATATTAGCTGATGAAATTATAGAATCATAGAAAGCTTTGAGTTAGAGGGGGCCTTAAAGATCATCTAGGTCCAACCCCCTGCCAAGAGCAAGGACTAGACCACTAGACCAGGTTGCTCAAAGCCTCATCAAACCTGCTCTTGAGCACTTCAGGGGATGGGGATTCCACAACTTCCCTGGGCAACTTGCTCCAGTGTCCCACCCCCCTCACACTGAAGAATTTCTTCCTAATGTCTAACCTAAATCTCCCCTCTTCCAGATTTAATCCATTACCTACTGTCCTCTCACTTTAAGCCCCTGTAAAAAGTCCCTCCCCAGCTTTCCTGTAGGCCCCCTTCAGGTACTGGAAGGCCACTATGAGGTCTCTCTGAAGCCTTCTCTTCTCAAATCTGAATAACCCCAACTCTCTCATTCTGTCCTTGTAGGAGGGGCGCTCTAGTCCTTGGATCATCTTTGAGGCCCTCCTCTGGACTTTCCCATGAGCTCTATGTCCTTCTTAAGTTGGGGGCTTGAGAACTGGACACAGTACTCCAGGAGGGGTACCTCCCTTGATCTGCTGGCCATGCTTCTTTTGAAGCAGCCTAGGACATGGTTGGCTTTCTGGGCTGCAAGTGCACATTGCTGGCTCATGTTGAGCTTCTCATCCACCATCACCCCCAAGACCTTCTCCTCCAGACTGTTTTCGATCCATTGTCCACCCAGCCTGTATTTGTGCTTGGGATCACCCCGATCCAGGTGCAGAACCTTGCACTTGGATTTGTTGAACTTCATGCAGTTTGCACGAGTCCACTTCTCAAGCCTGTCAAGGTCCTTTTGGGTGGCATCCCTTCTGTCTAGCATGTCAACCTCACCACACAGCTTGGTGTCATAAGCAAACTTGTTGAGGGTGCACTCAATTCCATGTCACTGACAAAGGTGTTAAACAGCACGAGTCTGAGTACTGCCCCTTGGGGAACACCACTTGTCACAGGTCCACATCTGGACATCGTGCTGTTGATCATAGGTCTTTGAGTGGGACCATTCAGCCTGTTCCTTACCCAATGAGTGGTCCATCCATCAAATCCATATCCTTCCAGTTTCAATACCAGGATGTCGTGTGGGACAGCCTGGTACCGAAACTGGAACAAATCTAACAATAGAATTGAAGTATTATTTTCCCAGTTGCAAACACCACATACTGCTTTTACTGACCTTTCCTACTGCTAATTTGCTTTGATTTTAAATTATGACCATTTATCTGAGATTAAAACATTACAAGTTTTGCAGTCAGCCCTACTGTTTTAATTAAAATTCTAGATGATGGATCAATCATATTCCAGACTTCCCCTATTAAAATAATAATAATAATAATAACCTATAATACTATCAAGATAATAATTTTCCTAAATTAAGTCAGTGTTCTTCTTTATGTCTTTTTATGCATGTCATTACAAGACATTGAAAGTCTTCTTACTTTCTTTTGTGAAGGAGAATCTGTCAGTCACCAAATAAATGTTCAATGAACATGAAAGAGTAGTTACTTTTTTAAAATTCCAGTTGAAGTAACTTTTTTTTATAATTTAACAAAATTATTTAAATAGTAAGTAATTAAATTAAAATATTTTGGAATATGATACTTTCTTCCATATATATGAGATCTAATGTGAATTTATTAATGATTTGAAGAAAAAATACAATATTAAAGCAAGTCAGATTTTTTCTGAGGCTAGAGGCCTTGACACTCACAAGATGATTTAACCAATTTCACATATGCTCAGTGGGCAAAATGGTCGGGTGCAAGCAAGGTAGTAGTTATCTGGAGTGTGCTGTTTACAGGGTCTTGATACAGGAACTGAGTGAGTTGACTAAGAAAAGATTTCTGTTGGTTAGGAGCAGTCACTAACAGCCTCAGCTACAGCAACATCAGCTACAACAAGGTGATTGAATTTAAAAGATCATGAGAGAAATGAGGAAGACAAGTAGAATTACAACCCCCAACTTCAGGAGAGCTGAATTTTGTTTTTCCAGATAACTGGTTGTTCAAATCCCATGTGAGGCTGCTTGATCTTCCTGGACAACCTCCTCAAATGACAGAAGGGGACCATTCTGATATGCAGAAGTCGAGTAGGAGTAGCAGAAGGTGGGCTGAACAGGGAACTCCTGACTGAGCTCAGATGTGAAAAAGGAGTATATGGAAGGTGGAATCTAAAATGCACCACCTGAGAGCAACACAGAAACTGTCCAATTCTGGAGCCCCCAACATAAGAAGGATGTGGAGCTCCTGGAAATAATCCAAGGAAGGCCACAAAGTTGATCAGAGGGCTGGAGCACCTCTCCCATGAAGACGGGCAGGGAAAGTTGGGGTTGTTCAGCCTGGAGAAGAGAAGGCTCCAGGGAGACCTCATAGTGGCCTTCCAGTACCTGAAGGGGGCCTGCAGGAAAGACGGGGAGGGACTTTTTACAAGGGCTTGTACAGAGAGGGTAAGGGGTAATGGATTAAATCTGGAAGAGGGGAGATTTAGGTTAGACATTAGGAAGAAATTCTTTACTGTGAGGGTGGTGAGACACTGGAACAAGTTGCACAGAGAAGTTGTGGAAGCCCCATCCCCTGAAGTGCTCAAGAGCAGGTTGAATGAGGCTTTGAGCAACCTGGTCTAGTGGTCTAGTCCTTGCTCATGGCAGGGGGTTGGATCTAGATGATCTTTAAGGTCCCGTCCTACCCAAACCATTCTGTGATTCTATGATTCTATTATTTACTCAAGCTTGAAGGGATTGAGTTAGGTTTGGTAGGGAATGTGAGACTGCAAGAAAGGCATCAGTAAATACTTTGGCAGAAAAGGAAGACTAAAATAATTAGGGCAAAGCTCAGTAGAATGAGCAACACAGTGATAAAATACACAGAAAATTACTTCTTCTGTTTGTTTGTTTTTTTAATCTCTGGCTGCAACATGTAAGAAACCGTAGGATATATTTTTCTTTTAATTTTCTAATAAGAAATCAATTTCTTATTTTACATTATAATGGCATTGAATGAAAAGGTTGTTACAGTCTAATAGAAATCTATTTTCTCAGAAAACAAATTACCACATCTGTTGGCTCACTATTAAATAACAGGGTTTACCCTTGTTGTCCTTTCTCACATAGATCTTTACAAATATTAATGTCAGGACTTTAGCACAGCAAGGTCAAAGTTTTTTAAATAAAGAGTGATGGTGAAAGCAGCTGTATTCCCTAAGCTGTTTGAATAGTCTCTCTTCTGTGCACGGTATTTTGAAAGCAAAAGCAATTCATAAATTAATGCCAAGGTTACCGAACCATTCAGTGGTTTAAGAGCCCCTGCGAATTCCAATTACTTCTGTTTCACAAACTTATTCTATAGTTGTTAGGATGGGGTCAGTACAGTGAAATTAACTGCAATCACAGTAGGATGAGGTTTACCTTTGTTTTTCTTGATCACTCACAAGTTGTATAGATCAACTGTACTCTGTTTGTGGGAAGGGAGTGTTGTTACGTTATTTGAAATATGGGCCAGCTCTCAGGCTAAGACTGAGATATATCTCAATCAGTCGAGATGGGACCCTTATACACCAAAGCCTACTAAGGCAAATGAATTTAGAAATGTTTTCTTTGATGGTAACTTGCAGATAATTATATAATTTACTGTAAATTACTCCAATCCCCTTTCAGCAATATTACCTTGGTTATTGTGAGGTGACATTCTGTACTTTTTGTCAAGCACCCTTTTTGGTAAAATTGTGCTAAGGAGTCCTGCTTGGAATAATTTCTTAGTGGACGTCCTCACCTGGAAGGCCATGCCTAGATGAACAACTTAAAAGATAGATACATTGTACTGCATCTCTTTTTACTGTGTTTGATGGGAGTCTGACTTCTGAGAGGAGGGGGTTGAGAGAGGAATTATATGCTCTCTGGAAAATCGTAGGTCTGTCAGGTAAAGAAGAAACACAGTGAGTTTCACCTAAAGGCTGGAATAGTTCTGGAATACTTGCTCAAATCTCAGAGTGTGTGTGAAATGTATGAGAAGCTTGCTGTTCCACAGGAGGAGAGAATGTGTTTTACCCTGAGCTCTCCATCTCTTTTATTCATTTTTTTCATATAATAATGAGCATAACGAGAAGAGTAAGTCATTAAATTTTATGGTAACTTATCGGGCATTTCAAAATAGAACAGTGTTGTGTTACTGAGAAAAATATAACATACCACTCACAGTGCATAAGTCTGCAATTAAAACGCTAATTAACACTTTTATCTATAAGGAACAAGGTTATTTGATTATAAACCACTTCTCCCTGCCCCTTCAGCAGTATGGATTGATTAGTCAAAGTACCAACAAACAAACCCACTTGACTGAGGAATGATTTTATTTTGCTCTTTCCTTACAGATCTGATCTTACATCACGAGGAAGACATTAGGCATATTAGGCAGAAACAACTTAAGTTTCTTTCTGTTTTTGCTTTGTCTCCATGGAGAAACTGCAGATGAATTTGGTTTTTGCTCCTCACGGCCTGAAGAGATTTTAGTTGGAGTCAGACCCCTTGGTTACTTACTGAAATCAGAGTATATCCTTCCAGACCAAGAGTTAGTAAATAGTAATTCATAAGGTTCAGTTACACAGCAATTATATAGAACAGGTATGTTTCTTCATCTGCCTATAGAGCTAAAAAGGAGAAAAATGGGAGAAAGGTAAAACATATCTGTATGTGCATACATATAAATATATATACATTATACACATGTACACATACATATGTGGTTACATAAAGGTGCCAGTGTAATATATTAATTCTAAAATTTCTGTCTCAGGAAATTAGAAGCTGTAGAATTATTTCTATGTCAATTTATACCTGAAGTTAGCAATGTATGGAATGGAATTCCTCACAGATTTTTCCTGTTTCGAAATACAACAAGAGAAAATTAGAAATATATAAATTTTTATCTATATTCACATGCATTTTAGCCACAGTGGAGTGTATCTTTATTACAGAAATACATTGCTCTTCGGGATTTTCTAACAATGAGGGACTCATCCTAGTCTTTACAATATGAGACATTGTTATACAGAGCAAAAAAGTATCACAGACAGAAGGGACATGAGCTGTCCACAGAGCCAAGCTTAAAATGTGTTTGGAATAGCTGTGTTTGTGAACCACTGAACCTGAAAACACTAAAAAGACAACTCTGTCTTTTTCTGATCCGAGAGGGTTGTGCACCACCAGCCCTTTTATTGTTATAGCATTTGTCATTTAAGGCTTCAACTGAATGGACCCAGCACCTGTGTGTATGTACGAAATCTTTGATACATATCAATAAAAACCTCTTTATACTGAGCCACTGAGAACAAGGAAAACATTATTTTCTTTATACTTTTATCTTTCATCATAGATGCAAAAATAAATTCAGTATTCATGGAACTGCAGAATGGGTTTTCCTTCTTTATTTGGTTCCATAAGACTAAGTGATAAATTCCCGCTGGCAAAACAGAAAGGTGGGATAAAAGTGTGGCTGAATCTTGCAGTTTTCTCATTAGCTTCATTAACCAATCATAGCCTTTTTGTTCACATGAGCTCTTAGAAGAAGTTGACTTCCTAAAGTGTGGTTTGGAATAGATTAAAAGTTTCCAGTAGAAATAACAAACACCTGTTTTGTTTGGCTTTTTTTAATCTGAATAATTTGGGGTTTTCTGAAAAACAGGTTAAAAATCCTGTGAATCAGAAAGAATAAGTTTAATATATTTTAAGCACTGCCAAAGTTTAAATTTGCATAACTACAATTTAAAATACTTATGCATAATAATGATGGTATTTTAATACAATTTTTGAACTTTTCTCTTAATTGTTTAAAGCTATGGCCACTGCTATGGGAGGCTATTTCATTGATGCCTCTCCTTACTCCCTTTGTAAATAGTAGCATTTTCTTTGGATGAAAATAAGAAGTAAATTCCATTCTATTAAAATAGAGACTAAAATTAATTAAGATTAATTCATAAAGCTGTCTAAAAGTACAGATATATCTGTCTGTGTAAGATTCAGCTCTCTTTGAAATAACCTACAAAACTTCTCTGATTGCAGTGCTTTGGGAGTGTGCTTTTTATTGTCAATTGTAGATATCAAATAAATAATTTTAGTGATTGCTATTTTGTACCATTTAATAACTTCACTTTCTCCTAAATTTTCCTCAGCAGATCATCCCCAGATGTAGTTCAGAGGACTGTAACTAAACAAAATTATAAGAAAAGTAATTCTCAGTTAGAAACTTCAGCAAGATCTCTAGTGAGATGATCATCCCTTCTTCACTGAAATGTTGAGAAATCATACTGGTGAACAATTACAACACAGCAACTGAATTAATTTCCTTGAGAATAGTACATACATATGTGTATATCAAATAGGATGATGGATGTTAACATTGGAATTTTTTTATTCTGTACTTGGAAGGTCACAGCTTTGAGGGTAGATTCCTGGTGACTGCAGTTAGACAAATTTTCTACTCATTTTCCAAAAAAGACAAGAGGGTCAGTCTGGGAATCTACAGGTGGGTCTGCCTCACTTCAGTCCCTGAGGAAGGGATCCTCGTGGAGCACATTTCTGCTCACATGAGGGATAAGATGACTGGGAAGAGCTTGCATGGCTGTACCAAGGCTGCATCACACCTCACCAGTCTGACTGCCTCCAAAGGTGAAATTAGTGCATCTGTGGATAAACAGAGAGCCATAGATGTAATTTGCTTTGACTTTAGCAACTCTTGAGAGTCTCCAGTTACAGGTGAAGTTTCTCAGACTTTTATCCTGTGACTTCTGTTATCTTTATCAATGATCTGGAGGAAGAAATATAGTGCATACTTATTAAGTTTGTGTATAACACCAAATTGGGATAAACCACGTATACACTAAAGGTCAGAGTTGATTTTCAGAGACATACAGGCAAATTAATGGAATGAGCCAACAAAAATACTAGAAAATTCAATGAGAACCTCTGTGAAGCTTTCAACTGGGAATGAACTAACTCCTGGTAATGGAACAGGCTGAGGAGTGACTGACAGGGGAGCAGCTCTGCTGAAAAGGAAATTGGGGTCAAGTTCTCAGCAGCGTGGCCTGGCAGTAAAGAAAGGCAACAGCATCCTAGGCATTATCAACAGGAACACAGTGCAACAATGCAAATGGTTATTCCTCATTTGCATACCACATGTTAGACTGCATCTGAAACACAGCATCCAGTTCCAAGACCACCAATGTAAGAAGCATGCTGATAAATTTTAATTAGGTCAGCTGGGAAGTATTGAACAGCTCCAGCACATACATGATGAAGAGAGGCTGAGGAAGTTGCCTGGTATCTTCCCTGACATCTTCTATAGCATCCTTCTCCTCTTAGGCCAATTTTATAAGGTTGTTATTCTACAGGTGAATCTCGAGGGACTCTAGTCATATATACCTTTATCATGATTGCTGTAAAATTGTCTCGATTCACTTTTAAAGGTATAGACTGGAGAAAAATCATGCTAATTGAGAATCATAGAATCAACCTGGTTGGAAAGGACCTTGAAGATCATCAAGTCTAGCCATAACCTAAATCCACCCACCATAACCTAATCTACCCGTTCAGTGCTTAAATCATGTCCCTAAGCACTACATCTATATTTCTTTTAAACACTTCCAGGGGTGGTGACTTCACCACCTCCCTGGGCAGCCTGTTCCACTGTTGAACCACTCTTTCAGTAAAGAAATTCTTTCTAATATCTAGTCTAAACCTCCCCAGGTGCAACTTCAGGCCATTTCCTCTTGTCCTGTCATTATTCGCTTGAGCAAAGAGGCCAACTCCCACTTCCCACAACCTCCTTTCAGGTAGTTGTAGAGAGCAATGAGTCTCCCCTCAGCCTCCTCTTCTTCAAACTAAACAATCCCAGTTCCCTCAGCCTCTCCTCACAGGACTTATTCTCCAGACCTTTCACCAGTCTGGCAGCTATTCTCTGGACACGGTCCAGCAACTCGACATCCATCTTGTAGTGAGGGGCCCAGAACTGAACACAGTACTCGAAGTGTAGCCTCACTAGTGCTGAGTACAGGGGCATGATCACTTCCCTAATCCTGCTGGCTACATTATTCCTGATGAAGGCCAGAGCACTGTTAGCTTTCTTGGCTACCTGGGCACACTGCTGGCTCATGTTTAGCCAGCTGTCCACCAGCACCCCCAGGTTCTTTTCTGCTGGGCAGCTTTCTGCAGTCTCACCAATGGCCAGTACAGGGCCATGATCACTTCTCTAATCCTGCTGGCCACACTATTCCTGATGCAGGCCAGGATGCTATTGGCCTTCTTGGTCACTCGGGCACACTGCTGGCTCTTGTTAAGTTGGCTGTCAACCAGCACCCACAGGTCCTTCTCCACCATGGGAGATGGGTAGCATTTGGGATGGAGGTGTGTTTTAGTATTAAAATGAGATTATAATGAGGAAAGTTCACAAAAAGAGAATTTGTCAAAAAAGTGATGGATTTTTGGCCGAGGGTATCAAATATATGACTTGTCAATTCTAAGTGACCTTCAGATCCCCATGTTTATTAGAAAGTTCAGCCATTATGTCTCCAACAGTGAAGCTTATAATTTCCATAGCACCTTCAAATTCTCATGTTTACCACAGAACCTGGCAGTGATGTCTCCACTCCACCCTTCTTGCTGGTGTCCTTAAAGTCAGCCCACCAACCTCCCCTGATGTTGTTGACAACTAGGTTTGCTTGGGGACTTTTTGCACATTAGCTGCATTCCACTTTAAAGTTTCTGTCAGTTTTGTACCTTTCCTTGAAGATGAATATAGGTTTGATTTCTAAATCATCTTGTCACGGTTTAACTCTGGGCAGGTAATTAAACAAATCACATAAGATGTTTTCTCAGATCCAAGAAGTGGCATTGGTTCTGTGTACCATTCTTTAGCCTTAACTAAAAGCATTGAGAGTTATCAGTCCTAGAAGCAGACAGTGACTGAAAATATGCTGTTAATTTCAGCAAGTGCATCTACTTAGAAGAGACTTAACTGAAAAGTAAAATTTCTAGAAGGTAAATTGGTTCTAGCCTTGGCTCAAAACAGGACACAGAATCACAGAACCACAGAATTGTTAGAGTTGGAAGGGACCATCTAGTCCAACTTTCCCACTGAAGTAAGATAACCTAGAGCACATTACTCAGGACTGCATCCAGGTGGGTTTTGAATATCTCCAAAGATGGAGACTCCACAACCTTCCTGGACAGCCTGTTCCAGTGCCTTGTCTCTCTCATTATAAGGAAGTTCTTTCTTATGTTTAAATGGAACTTCCTATGTTCCAGCTTCTACACATTGCCCCTTGTTCTGACACTGGGAACTACTGAGAAGAGCCTATCTCCATCTTCCTTGCACCCACCCTTTAGATACTTGTATACGTTGATAAGGTCTCCCCTCAACCTTCTCATCTCCAGGCTAAAGAGTCCCAGCTCTCTCAGCCTTTCCTCATTAGAGAGATACTCTAATCTCCGCTATCATCTTCGTCACCCTCCTCTGGATTCTCTCCAGTAGTTGCCTGTCTCTCTTGAACTGGGGAGCCCAGAACTGAATGCAGTATTCCAGCTGTGGCCTCACCAGGGCAGAGTAGAGTGGGAGAATGACCTTCCTCGACCTACTGGCCACATTCTTCTTTATGCAACCCAGGATTCCATTGGCCTTCTTGGCAACAAGGGCACACTGCTGGCTCATGGATAGTTTACTGTTTATCAGGACTCCAAGATCCTTCTCCTCCGAACTACTTTCCAGCGGGTCTGCCCCTAACCTATATTGGTGCTTGGGGTTCTTCCTTCCCAGGTGCAGGACCCTACACTTGCTCTTATTGAACCTCATAAGGTTCTTCTCTGCCCAATTCTCCAGCCTGTCCAGGTCATGCTGAATGGCAGCACAGGCCTCTGGAGTGTCAGCCACCCCTCCCAGTTTGGTATCATCAGCAAACTTGCTGCGCATACACTCTGTCCCATTGTCCAAGTCATTGATGAATACATTGAACAAAACCAGACAAGGTATTGATCCTTGGGGGACACCACTGGCTACTGTCCTCCAACTCAACCCTGCTCCATTGATCACCACCCTCTGAGTTCTGTCACTCAGCCAGCTCTCAATCCACCTCACTGTCCACTCATCTAGTCCACACTTCCTGAGTTTCCTAATGAGAATGTTATGGGAGACAATATCAAAAGCCTTGCTGAAGTCAAGGTACATAACATCCACTGCTCTCCTCTCATCTAGCCAGCCAGTAATGACATCATAGAAGGCAATCAGGTTGGTCAAGCACGATTGCCCTTGGGTGAATCCATGCTGACTTCTCCCAATGACATTCTTCACTTTCACATGTTTTGTGATGACATCCAGAATAATTTTTTTCTAACACCTTACCAGGGACAGAGGTGAGACTAACTGGCCTTTAGTTCCCTGGGTCCTCCTTGCCCTTTCTGAAGACTGGAGTGACACTGGCCCTCCTCCAGTCCTCAGGCACCTCTCCTGTTGTCCATAACCTCTCAAAGATGATGGAGAGTGGCCTAGCAATAACATCTGCCAGCTCTCTCAGAACTCGTGGATGCATTTTATCAGGGCCCATGGATTTATGATGTCCAGCTTGGCTAAGTGGCCTCTAACCTGGTCCTCCTCTACCAAGGGAAAGTCGTCTTTTCTTCAGACCTTATCTCTTATCTCTGGGGTCCAGGATTTAAGAGGCCTGGCTTTTGCAGTGATGACAGAAGCAAAGAAGGCATTCAGTAACTCCACCTTTCCTGTGTCACAAGGGCACCCATCTCATTTGTCAGTGGGCCTATATTTGCCCTATTCTTCTTTTTTTTATTGATGTACTGAAAGAACTTTTCTTGTTGTCCTTGATACTCTTTGCCAGCTTTAGTTCCAGGTGGGCCTTATCTTTCCTTGTTGCATCCCTGCATTCTCTGACAACATTTCTGTATTCCCAAGTGGCCAGACCTGTTTTCCACATTCTGTACATTTCCTTCTTTAATTTTTTCCAGAAGACCCCTACTCATCCACACAGGTGTTACAATAGATTGTCCACAAAAAGTAAAACTTTTTATTAAACAGTTTATGCTAGATGTCTGTTACCAACAACAGTCCATTAGGACTTCCTCTAGAGTATTTATTAATTTGACCTTTAAGTATCCATGCTGGCTTCATAGTGCAGAATTTACACTACAGTTAAGACATATTAACAAAAAAAAGGATAATATATTACCTTTACTGTCTTAGACAAGTTTTCAAAATGTGTAGTCCTTACTGCTTACAGAACATGCAAAACTTTTTAGTTCTGGATTAACAGTCTCCAGCTGTGTGAGATGAATGCTGAATGACAGTTCATCATCTTGGCACCTGGACGAAGAAACCCAAACAGATCTCTCTTGGCTGTAAAAGATACAGATGGACAGGACAGTAAATGTAGAAGCTGGAGAAGTGCTACAAAGTATGTGCACAGCTGAAAAAACACATTTCTTCTCCTTACTGGAGAAGAACTACTCACCTGAGAAAGAGAGCCTGGGGTCAGGTGTCCCATTATTCCTCTGGAAGGGCCTGTAGACCATCTCTTCACATTACATTCAAATATTTTTTTCCTGTGCCTGTAGGTGCTCTTCCGGTTGTCAACCCCATAGGCTTTCTGAGAAATTCTAGGAAGAAGAGTCAACAGAATATTTGGTAGCAATTTTTAGGCATATGAGAAAACTTTTTGAAGATTTCATGTACTTTTTGGTGTCAGGAAGTAGTAATTTAGTTGAGAGGCTAAATTAAGGCATTTTATCTTATCTACAGTATCTGTACAAAAGTGATTGTTTTAAATTTAATTTTAAGTTTATTATCCTCTTAGGTGTGTAATTAAAAAAAAATATTTTTTACATTTTTAAAGTGTAAAATTAACTTCAGCATAATATTTACTATTAGATTCAAATATCTATGTTTTTAAAAGCCTTTAATAAGTATAAATTGATGTTAAATAGCCTGTACTATATGTGGCTGTAGTATTCCTAATATCCCAGTGTCTCCTGTAAATTGCTGTATTTATTTGGTTTCCTTGAAGATATGAATCACAAGAGGAGACTTAGCTTCCTGCCAGGAGTTTTCCTGCAAATAGCTTTTCTCTTTCTGCAATTTTTTATCAATGTCATCTAGCATGCCTGAGGAACTTTGTTTCTACTGGAGAGTAAGACAGCTCATTTTTGTAGCTTCTCTCAGTAAAAACACATTTAAAATAACTTTGAAAGCACACAGTTCTCTGATTCGGGTTTAATGTCTCTGCCTCTATAGAAGATATCATAAATCCAATGAGACACAAGAAGAGGTGAAAAACAGTGAGGAAGAATGAGAGAGCCAAAATGAGGGGGAAGGGAACAGAAAAAAATAAAACATTATCTCAGTGAAAGTAAAATCAACTGCTAACTGCTGACAAAACCCTAAAATATTGAGTAAAAATTATCACTTCTGAGAAGATGTGAGGTTAAGGAGAATTATTTAAATCTCACAGACTTTGTGTTGAAAGTAATTAGATTCTGCTACCTCAAGCAACAAAAGAAAGATATCTCAACATATGTATGACTTGCACCCATGTTAGGTGCCATAAATGATTTAAAACTGTGGCTGCAATTAAATCTTTTCTAGTGGTAAATTTATTATAGATTTTGACTATAGAGAGAATGCTTAAGAGACTCCTGGCTGGTTTTACAAGAAAAATGTGTATGTTGATAGATCATATTTTTTTTCTCAGTATGAACTGGTTATAAAACTCTGAGATTCAGGTCATATTATAACAGCAATAATAACGTAACTGAACTTAAAGGCTGAGCTTTGCTGAACATCTGTACCACTGCTAGAATTGCAGTGCAGACTTATTATCCTTCCACTGCCTTCAAACATGTGGCAGATTTGAAACTCTTTCTTGAATAATTTTGCCAATGATTCACTGGGAATCATTCACTTGTTAGCCACTTCATAATATATCCATGAAAATGTTTTAGGAAACATCTCTGTAAATAATAGCTCATTTACTCAATATATTCTAACATATAATTACTACATTCTATATTTACTACACTTTAGAAAATTCTTAAAGAATTCTGATTTTAAAAAAATGGGCAAGAACTTTCCCTGCTATGAATTTCTGCAAATCTCATTAGTCAGTGGAACTCTGCTGATTTTTATCAAGTTGTGGAACTGACCTGGAAGTTTTCTACACAATTATGAGAATCTTTTAAAAGAGTTTTCTCTTAAGCACATCACCTGCTTATGACCAGCTTCATATAAAAAGTAAATAGTTCATGAACAAGTAAATATTATATTGACAACCAACAGAACATGATAATAACTGACATAAAAATTTAAATCATTATTCAAGGATGATGTGATTACCACACTATTGTTGTTTATATTCCTTTTTTTTTTTAAAGGCAGAACTGATTTTGTAATGAATGGTTAAACATCTTTGATATAGTTACCCTACTGTAGGCTACAAGTAATTTAACTGCAATCTTTTTTGATATCTTAAGTGAAGGAAATACAAGCTTTGGTCTGCCTTGACATGTGTTGAATAGCCACATAGTGTGTATGACAAATCATAATTTGACACTAACAAACTAAAGCAGTGTGTTGTTTTGGCCCAAAAACTCAGGCTCTCAGCAGGGGTTACATTTTCTACTCCTTGACAGCTTAGAAATCCAGATCTTGAGAAAAAATATCATGGCATATTACAGGAAACAAAATAAGTACAATGCACACATTCAGCATTTGGTGGAATAAAAATGAGTGTATATACAATGCTTTACATACTTAGAGCATTTTACCAATATTAGCCAATTACTTTACTACCTTTTTAGGGCTTGTTTGTTTGTTTGTTTTTACAAGAGGAATAAATATCTTAGACTTCAAGCCTACTTGAATTTTTTTTTTTTCATCTGACCAAGAATGCAAATTATATCCTGGGAAGCATTAGGAAGAGTGTGGTCAATAGGTCGAGGGAGGTCATTCTCCCCCTCTGCTCTGCCCTAGTGAGGCCACATCTGGAACACTGCATATAGTTCTGGGCTCCCCAGTTCAAGAGAGACAGGGAACTCCTGGAGAGAGTCCAGCAGAGGGTGACAAAGATGATTGGGGGATTGGAGAAACTCTTACAAGGAAAGGCTGACAAAGCTGGGATATTTTAGCCCGGAGAGGAGAAGACTGAGAGGAGACCTTCTCTGTATCAATAAATATCTAAAGGGTGGGTGCAGGGAGAATGGAGCCAGACTCTTTTCAGTAGTGCCTGGTGACAGGACAAGGGGCAATGGGCACAAGCTGGAACACAGAAAGTTCCATCTGAACATGCGGAAAAAACTTCTTTACTGTGAGGGTGACAAAGCACTGGAATAGGCTGCCCAGAACATCTCTGGAGATACTCAGAACCCACCTGGGTGCAGTCCTGTGTGATGCACTCTAGGCAATCCTGCTTTAGGAGAGAGAGTTAGACTAGATGATCTCTAGAAGTTCCTTCCAACTCCAATGTTTATGTTATTCTGTGAAAGTCTTTCTTGGTGACAATTTTGTATAAAGACCTTCCTTGGGCCTTAGAACACTTTCTAAAACTGACATTGAGTGGACTAAATTGTGGTGACCCTGTAAGAGCTATTTATACTCAAACACAAATTAGCTTGAATTAAAACAAAGCAAATTCACAACATTATTTCTTCGCCACTGCTAAACCTGGTATTAAGCTTTTATATAACCTGGAAATGTGTTTTCTGAGGGCTTCACTTTTAGCTGGAACAAAGGGGATAGTAACAAAAGCAGTAAAAAAGGGTGCTTTTATACTATTCCTGACCTACTCTGAGAGTTTATGGAGGGAAGACTACCCAGAAGCACTGCTGGGAGAAATGAGACCTTGAGTACATCTGCCCAGCTTTAACCCACTAGGTGATTTTAGCATGTCTTGAGAAAACAAACAAAACACAGCTAGGGGTTATAGGTAAGGCTTACCCAAAACCACATTTTCTAGGCATGCACAGGAAAGAAACAAAGCAGCACAAGTGAGCTCTTAATAACTTTGATCCTTATAAAACTTTGGGCATGGGAGACCAAAAGTTGTTATTACCTATGTAACAAAAGCTAACAACAAAAAATAAGTAAATAAATAAATCAAAGAGATTAGCCTGGGCTAACATTCAAAAAAAGGTCATTGGTGGCTTATGCCACTGATTCAACTTAGAAAATTTAAGAAGTGCCTTGGAGAAATATATCCACAAACATACACAACTGCTGTGTATAAAGACCAGACAGGCAGATGGGATGTAGACACTTGACTTGGAATGTTGGAGTTGTTAATGTCTGGCCTGGAGTTCATGACTGGTGCCAGTATATTTTCTACATGACACACAAGTGTATCTATGTGTGTGTTAATGGCAGAACAGAAATTACAATCTACTCACTATGCTCAACATGATTAACAACTGATTGGCGTGGTTCTGTCCTTGTGTCTTCCTCACCTCTAAATTCCCCAGTGACAGAGATTAAAAGAAGCTGGTCTTTTATTTCAGTTTTTTTGGTATACAAATTGATTCTAGTTATTGTAATTCTGTACACCAGAATCTGCAATAATTCTTATTCATATAAAGTTTATATACCCATTCAATTATGCATGCTCACCCAAGCCTCAAATATATGCAAATCCACTTAAAATTTTGAAGTTATGACTTACTGTAGTTATGCTACTGCCTTTAATGCACAATATCTATGGATATATTTGAGTAAACTCATATCTATTGTAGAACTGTTAAAGTGTTACAGCAGTCAGCTTAATAGACACCCTGTGTTTAAAAATCCTTTTCTATTTAAATGCAGTTATTATGGAGTTAGAAATTGTATTTATTTTTAGATTGATTGTTATAAATATACAAGATTATCATTCTGACTGTGTATATCAGATCTGTTTATTGTTCCATTAAACTTAGAATTCATTGTGCATTTATATGGACAGTCACCTCTTCTTTTGACTTACCTCATGCACTATGATTATTGAATCAGTGAACAGCTGTCAGAACCCAAAGCAGCAGCACTCTTATTTTCTTTTTCTTTAAAAGCAGGAAGCATATATAAAATGCAGCAATAGACTTAAGCCTTAACCATTTTCATCCTGATTCCAATCGTCATCATTTAAGTATCTGTCCTGTGTGCACTCAACATTCATCACATGGCTCAGGCAGAATTAACTGCCTGAGACGAGCCACTGTCTAATATACCACAGCCAATGTACCATCTGAACCTGTAGGCTGACTATAGAAAATAATATCCTGATGGCTCTCAAGGACTTTTGTTACGTTTTTTGAGCTCTGTTATGAACAGGGAATGTCTCCTTACTGTCAGGTGTACTGTAGGATACTAGCTTGCTTCCTGCTTGTCCCTACACAGTATTTAAATCAGTCTTTTAAAAATGTGAGAGTTCAGTATAATATTTTTTCTCAGATCTGGGCAGGTCAGAAGGTAGAATTTCATTTCAAGTCACTTTTATTTTACTCAGATAACATATCCTTAATTCACAACCTTTACTGGTTTATGAACTCCCAATACAAATTGTGTAAGGACAAAGATGTGTTACATATTTGAATTCTCTTTTCTTAATCACCTTTTAGAAACACCTTTGAAGTATTTTGAGTGTATCTAGAGGTCACCAAACCACTGGAAGAAAGCAACTGTAGGTATGATATCTCTTCTGGAACAAGCTATCCACCACTCTCCTACTAAAGGAGCGTGTATCTTGGAAATCATAGGTTCTCAAGAGAAAGAAGTGTGAATGTGACACCCCACATTTGTGCTTGATGTACTTACGTATGAAGAAGACTAGGAATCCCATTCGTATTTGTGAGATAGTTTCTCTGTAGAAAACATTCTTGAATACAATATAAACCGAATTACAAAACATTAAAATACAGAACTATCTTTGAACAAAAAGTAACTGAAATTAAGATCCCTTCAACTCCTAGTTGGTGTTCTCAGCACATTTTACAAAGAACTGCTTGCTATTTTATGACATGGTGTTAAGTAAAATAGCCCTGGGAGGAAGATGTGAATGCTTCCTTTTACAGTGTTAGAAGGTCAGAGTGTTTTGTACACTCAGAAATGTCCCAGCTGCATTTCCATTTGGGCATGCTGTACCAACCTTGCTCTTAAAATACATATGCTGAGGGATTGCTTGTACCTGCACATAGAGCTAGGGGAGCTTGACTCTGCAGGTATGTGATACTGAGTTGCAGAACAGACTATCTCGTAGTCCTCCTGAAGATGAACATATGGTTTCTTTCAGACTCTGGTTTTATATTAGAATAACTTTACCTTCCCTTCTTCCTCCCCTGGGTGGATGTTGTGAGAGACTTCACCCAAGATGAGAAGAGTGATTTTACTTATCTTCATGCAGGGAAGAAAACTGAGCTGAGATTTGGGTAAACAGGGTACAGTATTAAATGAGTGTAGCAGTATTTACAGCTGCCATTGGCTTTTGTTAGAAATTGATCTATTTGATTGGTTGAAACCAATTAGATCAACTCTATTGAGGAAGATAAATTGAATTATTCTGACAAAGGTTGTAGGTGCAAAGTACTTGTTAGCGCTCAGATGCTTCTTAAAAACTTTTGTTCAAAACTAAGGAGGTGTTTATGTGACATCTAGGGAAAGTTTTTGAGGTTTATGGTTCAAGTGATAGCAATTCTTTACTTAGATCCCAGTTTTTGTACACACGCCTTTTAGCTAGTGGCTTTAGCTGTCTTTTGCTGCTTCTTGAGTAGCATTTTTGATTGATGTAGTTGTTTAACCCTAAATAATATTAAGAACATTTTCTTTATATTACAAATTGTTATTGCTGATTTATGAAATTTACTAAGTTATCCTAAAACCATGAAACTTGATTTTTGATATTCTGTTAGGATCAGGGCTTTACAATATAATGGCTGATATACACTGCTATCACTATATACATATAAAGGAATTTAAATGGCTGCAAAAGACAATAAAGGACACGGCAGCACCTTAGGCAGACCTAAATGAGGACTTTAGGCAGGAATTCAAGGCTGGAAAATGGCAACATAGTGGCAAGCAGCGAGGGGACTGCCTTGTGGCAATTGGTCTAAACAGACATGCAAATAGACAGGACCCAAAATGGACAAATTGCGGACTGAGGTGCAGGCATCTAAGAACTACAATAGAAGCGCCTGCACCCCAGCAAAGTGCTTGCCTTTCCCCAGACAAGTCACCCCTTCCAGATATCCAGCTTGCTGTTTTCCTTCGGACAAGCTGTTCCAGAGATTCAGCAAAGAGCTGCCGCTTCTTGCTGCCGCTTCTTGCTGCCACCTGTCACCGGACCAGTACACTACATCACCTGAACAGAGCTAGATCAAAGGCTAAACAGTCCTTTTAAGGGATATTGAGCTGAAAAGCCTAACGCTCACTCAAAAGAAGAAGAAGACCGTAAATGAGCCACCGCAGCCTTCCACCACACCCAATATCATCAAGAGCCGGAGCTGGTCCCTGACAGCGTGAGAGGAGACACACCTGGAATAGTGTGATTGCAGTTCACATGGGCATGAGTGCCTTAATTAAACATCACATCAAGCTGTACAAACACTCCCTTGGACCATGACACATTCATGTATCTTTTACCCCCAAGAACTCTTCTCTTGTTCTCTCTGAGACAACTTCAGTTCCGCTTTAACTAGGGTATTTCCCTTAGAAGAGAGAAAATTAGATCAGTAGCTGATCATTATTCATATGCTCCCATTTCTTAGACTAGAAAGGGAGTTACATTGACTCAGTGAAGATAAAACTTTGATTTTTACCTCCCTTCCTTCCTTCCTTCCTTCCTTCCTTCCTTCCTTCCTTCCTTCCTTCCTTCCTTCCTTCCTTCCTTCCTTCCTTCCTTCCTTCCTTCCTTCCTTCCTTCCTTCCTTCCTTCCTTCCTCTCTTCCTTCTTTTCTTTCTTTCTTTCTTTCTTTCTTTCTTTCTTTCTTTCTTTCTTTCTTTCTTTCTTTCTTTCTTTCTTTCTTTCTTTCTTTCTTTCTTTCTTTCTTTCTTTCTTTCTTTCTTTCTTTCTTTCTTTCTTTCTTTCTTTCTTTCTTTCTTTCTTTCTTTCTTTCTTTCTTTTTCTTTCTTTCTCTTTCTTTCTTTCTTTCTTTCTTTCTTTCTTTCTTTCTTTCTTTCTTTCTTTCTTTCTTTCTTTCTTTCCCTCTTTCCCTCTTTCCCTCTTTCCCTCTTTCCCTCTTTCTTTCTTTCTTTCTTTCTTTCTTTCTTTCTTTCTTTCTTTCTTTCTTTCTTTCTTTCTTTCTTTCTTTCTTTCTTTCTTTCTTTCTTTCTTTTTCTTTCTTTCTTTCTTTCTTTCCCTCTTTCTTTCCCTCTTTCTTTCCCTCTTTCTTTCCCTCTTTCTTTCCCTCTTTCTTTCCCTCTTTCTTTCTTTCCCTCTTTCTTTCTTTCTTTCCCTCTTTCTTTCTTTCCCTCTTTCTTTCTTTCCCTCTTTCTTTCCCTCTTTCTTTCCCTCTTTCTTTCCCTCTTTCTTTCTTTCTTTCCCTCTTTCTTTCTTTCTTTCTTTCCCTCTTTCTTTCCCTCTTTCTTTCCCTCTTTCTTTCTTTCTTTCTTTCTTTCCCTCTTTCTTTCTTTCTTTCCCTCTTTCTTTCTTTCTTTCCCTCTTTCTTTCTTTCCCTCTTTCTTTCTTTCCCTCTTTCTTTCTTTCTTTCCCTCTTTCTTTCCCTCTTTCTTTCTTTCTTCTTTCCCTCTTTCTTTCCCTCTTTCTTTCCCTCTTTCCCACTTTCTTTCCCACTTTCTTTCTTTCCCACTTTCTTTCTTTCTTTCCCACTTTCTTTCTTTCCCACTTTCTTTCTTTCTTTCTTTCTTTCTTTCTTTCTTTCTTTCTTTCTTTCTTTCTTTCTTTCTTTCTTTCTTTCTTTCTTTCTTTCTTTCTTTCTTTCTTTCTTTCTTTCTTTCTTTCTTTCTTTCTTTCTTTCTTTCTTTCTTTCTTTCCCTCTTTCTTTCTTTCCCTCTTTCTTTCTTTCCCTCTTTCTTTCTTTCCCTCTTTCTTTCTTTCTTTCTTTCTTTCCCTCTTTCTTTCTTTCTTTCTTTCCCTCTTTCTTTCCCTCTTTCTTTCCCTCTTTCTTTCTTTCCCTCTTTCTTTCTTTCTTTCCCTCTTTCTTTCTTTCCCTCTTTCTTTCTTTCCCTCTTTCTTTCCCTCTTTCTTTCCCTCTTTCTTTCCCTCTTTCTTTCTTTCCCTCTTTCTTTCTTTCTTTCTTTCTTTCTTTCTTTCTTTCTTTCTTTCTTTCTTTCTTTCTTTCTTTCTTTCTTTCTTTCTTTCTTTCTTTCTTTCTTTCTTTCTTTTCTTTCTTTCTTTCTTTCTTTCTTTCTTTCTTTCCCACTTCTTTCTTTCTTTCTTTCTTCCTTTCTTTCTTTCTTCTTTCTTTCTTTCTTTCTTTCTTTCTTTCTTTCT
This sequence comes from Hemiprocne comata, assembly GCA_020745705.1. Lineage (NCBI taxonomy): Eukaryota > Metazoa > Chordata > Aves > Apodiformes > Apodidae > Hemiprocne > Hemiprocne comata. Next base: position 91,745,429 of record CM036586.1, on the reverse strand, counting down.
TTCTTTCTTTCTTTCTCTTCTTTCTTTTTCTTTCTTTCTTTTCTTTCTTTCTTTTTCTTTCTTTCTTTCTTTTCTTTCTTTCTTTTCTTTCTTTCTTTCTTTCTTTCTTCCTTTCTTTCTTTCCTTTCTTTCTTTCTTTCTTTCTTTCTTTCTTTCTTTTCTTTCTTTTCTTCTTTCTTTCTTCTTTCTTTCCCACTTTCTTTCTTTCCCATCTTTCTTTCTTTCTTTCTTTCTTTCTTTCTTCTTCTTTCCCCTTCTTCTTTCCCACTTTCTTTCTTTCCACTTTCTTCTTTCTTTCTTTCTTCTTTCTTTCTTTCTTTCTTTCTTTCTTTCTTTCTTTTTTCTTTCTTTCTTTCTTTCTTTCTTTCTTCTTTCTTTCTCTTTCTTTCTTTCTTTCTTTCTTTCTTTCTTTCTTTCTTTCTTTCTTTCTTTCTTTCTTTCCCACTTTCTTTCTTTCTTTCTTTCTTTCTTTCTTTCTTTCCCACTTTCTTTCTTTCTTTCTTTCTTTCCCACTTTCTTTCTTTCCCACTTTCTTTCTTTCCCACTTTCTTTCTTTCCCACTTTCTTTCTTTCCCACTTTCTTTCTTTCCCACTTTCTTTCTTTCCCACTTTCTTTCTTTCTTTCCCACTTTCTTTCCCACTTTCTTTCCCACTTTCTTTCCCACTTTCTTTCTTTCTTTCCCACTTTCTTTCTTTCTTTCCCACTTTCTTTCTTTCCCACTTTCTTTCTTTCTTCCCCTCTTTCTTCTTTCAGAAGCTTTTTGAGTTTTTACAAGGAGGCAGGGAGCAAGGTTTTTCTTTGATTTTTGTGCCTGTAGGCCACTGAACTCAGAGACTGTGCATCTAAAAGACTGTGCATCTAAAAGACTGTGCATCTAAATTACATTATTAGTGATCCTTGGCTTTTTAGAGATAGACAGGAGCCATTAATTTTTTTACAGACACTGGAGTGAACTGTGTCTATTTGTCAGTACAGGGAACCAGTAAGAAAGTATTTAAGTGCCTACAACCACTGGGAATCCAACGATGCACATTTCTGCACAACAACAGATGAGGCACTCAATGAGCCTCCAGTGGGAGCCTTTGTTTCAGGTTTTGGCCAATTTGAGAGGACTGATTCCACATTTCTCACATGACGTCATAGGAAAGTAATTCTTTAAATCTGCTCCTGTAAATAAGGCTTCTGAGGCTGTGAATTTGAGAGCCACTGATGATGATAGGAAAATAATGAACTTCTAGCTGAGATGAATGCCTCTTAGTCTTTTCTCCACCCTTTATCACAAAATACCAGATGATTTATTTGCTTTCTACTTTCTCAATTTCCCTCATATCCCAAAAGTCAACTGTGATTTCTAAATCTGGTTCTCAAAAATGTATTTAGTTTATTGAATGCTCTGAAGTGATGACATTTACAGGCACTAGTGTTGAAAAGCTGTAGAGTGCAAAAAAAAAAAAAAGGAAATAATAAATTTTATAGAATGCATTCCACTTAAGCATTTCTAAAATTTCTCTTACAGGAATCAAGCTTTTCAGCATCTGTAATTTTACCATCTATCTCTGACAAAAGGCAGCTTTAAGAGCTAATATCTTATCTAGTAATTAAATTATGGAAGTGTTTTTATCTGAGAGGAAAAAAAAAAAATTCTTGTACCCTTAGCCCAAATCAGAAAAAAAAAAATAGAAAAAAGAAAATAAACCACAACAAAACAGAAAAAACCTCATGGGGGAGGGAGGAGCAAAAGTGAAAATGAACTCTCTTTGAAGTTCAAATTATTTCACATAAAAAGCTTTTTCCACATATTCTTTCTCCCACCCCTTCAGATGGTGTCTCTTTAGTATATGCTTAAACAGAATAGCTAACACTTGCCTTCTCCCTCCCACAGGTAGAAACCACTGCTTTCTATACGTGGTAGCTGTTATGCATTTAGCAGTGCTGGAATGGAGTAAAGAATGAAGAATGTTGTCACCAAAGTACGTATTGAGTTTTAACAATACAATTTCTTTAAAATATTTTAATTCCATTTTTGTCTATATGAACCTGTGCAATCACACCAGCGTACCTTGTTATGTAAGAAAAGTACTATGAACTTGATTACAGCAGTAAGGGACTGTGCTCCAGTTAAAAGAGGTACATTTGTAAAATGAAAGTGTGTTTTAGCTGATGAGTAGGTGAAATATGTCAGAAAAAGACATAAAATTATAACAAACAATATCATATACACTATATTGGCTCAAAAAACCAAATAAACAGAACATCAACACCTCCTATAAACTTTTTCATTCTTAACTGAAAAATGTTTATTAAAAAAATTTTGCATAGCATTTCACATGCATTCAGAAAAAGATAACAAAATAAACTATAGCAGTAACAGCTTGAATACTGAATAGAATGAGCAAGTTTTCCTTTGCTGCAAGTGACAGCATCAAGGTGCAATCATCTTTGTAAATTGGTTAATGTTTCTGGGTAGTTCAAACTTCTGTGATACTTACTGCACATTGAAGTAATAACTGGATTTGAAAGTGCTGACACAAATAGTATTGGAATAAAGAAGTAGGGATAGAAGAATCTTGCAAAATTTGTATTTGTGAAAAACTTAACAGGTTGAAAATCTGGGAGTTTTAGTTCTTCCTTATCTGCAGTTATGATGCAGTTTAGTTGGGGAGTGGGTGAGGCAGAAACTAAAATGAAAAGCAAGCAAAATGCATTAGAGATATTTTCAGTCTTTCCTCACTCGTGCCATTACATACTGAACATTCTCACACCACATTCCCCCTTATAGCCAGTTGAAACACCCGTTTATTGTCTTTTATTCATCCACCAGGCACCATTGGTCCTGGATCCATCTCTTGAGTGACCTCTTGCAGAGAGTGGATGATGACTGCTAGGTTCACCGCCCCCCAGCCTTTCTCTTCTCCAGCCCAGCTCCCTCAGTCCTTCCTTGCAGGGTAAATTCTCCATTTCCAACCACCTTAGGGGACTGTGGTTTAACTCAGATGAGTTTATCCTTTTGAACTGGATGCATCCTGTTAGGTCCCATGAACTTGTAAGAGTCAAGATTTCTCAAGATAAATATGAATCAATCTTCTGCCATTGGAAAGTTCTCCTTTAACCCTGCCTCCATGCACAAAGAATTGGAAGACTTTTCTGATAAAGGTCAAGGCAAAGAAGGCAAGAAGCACCTCAGCTCTATCTGCATCCTCTATCATAGGGCACCTACCCCTCCTTTTCATGGGGACTATGTGCCTTGCCCAGAGCACATCTCCTGTCATCCTGGCCTGGGTGGCATCACCTGCCCTCTCAAGCACAGCATGAGTCAAGGTCTTTTGTGTGCCAGGGGCTTTCTTCAGCTGCCTGGAGGGGAGTTTCTGGGCTTATTCACAGCCACCACTAGCTGCCAAAGCTTGTGCTAGATGCACTGTTGTTCACCAGTGAAAGAGGGATCACCTGTGGAGATGGGCAGAAGCCTGATGCACCCCAGATCCGTAGTCAGATACAGTGTATGGGTACTCACCCTATTCAGTCAAGAGTGATCTTCCTAGCAGGGAACAGCTAACAGAAAAATGCATGCTGAAGAAGCCCTAAGGAGCTTCCAGAAATAAAAACACTCAAATATAATAATTTTAAGAAGGGCAAGAAAATGAACAAAAAAGTAACTAAACAAAAAAAACAAACCCACAAGCAGCGGGAAGAGGGGGGGATAAAAAAAATGAAAAGAAGACAGCCCCATCACTGAACTCCACTAGATCTTTATTAACTAAAAATCTGGAAAAAAAAAAGACAAATAAATGCCGAACAAATTGCTACATGGAAGAAGTGTTAAGCTACTGGGGGAAAAAAAAAAAAAAAATATCAAAAAAACAAAACAAAAAAAATCACATTGTGTTGGGTTTGTGGGCAGTGTTACAGCAGTAGCATCTGAAAGAAGCTGCTAGAAGCTTCCCCCATGTCCATAGCCTGTGTAAGTAAATGTTGAAAGAAACTCCATTTTAAAAGTGAAATAAGTAGGTAAGTAAACAACACCCCACAAGTAACTGCTAGAGGGAGGAAAAGAAAACCACACCCAACAACTCCACCAACAAAAATCCTTTGTCTAAATAAATAAATAAAACATTAAAAAGAATACAAAAATAAAAAAGAAATGCCCAACCAATCTAACAAGCAAGTGCTATGGGAGGAAAGAAAAGCTTCTGAAAAACAACAAAAAATCAAACCCTACTAGTATCTAAGTAAATAAGTAAGTTAAACCTCATACAAGCTCACTAACCAACTGTCAAAAATAAGAATGTCATCATTCCTAAAAAAACCCCAAAAAACCCAAAACCAAACAAAAAACTCCACAAAAAAACCCCAAACAAAAAAAAAAAACCAACACACACAGAAAAATGAATTTTTTTAAAAAAAAGGAAGTTTAAAAAAGGAAGAACCCACAGAAAATAACCACTCATGCATACTTCCAAAAAACATGAGAAAAAATACAAGAAGCTACAAAAAATTCCCCCTCCTCAAGTCAGAGAAATGAAAATGGTAAAAAAAATCTGTCAAGAATATCTAAATGTCTCCAGAATATCTATTACCTTCCTGTTAGCTGCATTCTGCACATCAGGGAGCTAACTAAAGGTGCCTGCAGAGAATAAAATACCAGTACTGAATCATGTTTCTTACATAAGTGTACTTACAGGGTTCTTATAACTCTAAAAGCATTCACAATAGAGGAGATCACAAATCTCTTTAAAATGTCTTCCCTTGTTCCATAGCACAGGAATAAAGCCTGACAGAATGCTTTTAACATGTGTCTGCTAGGAACTTAGTTCAATAATAATTCCAGCATCATCAAAACCTTCTCCTTCAAATAAATCCTGCCAGGAACTTAACTCACCTAATTATATGGATGTAATTCCCTGGCCTAAAATTTTACTGCCTGTGGCATTTTAAGCACTGTAGGGTCTGCCTGGCTTCTAGGTGTTCCTCAAGAAGACTCCCAGGTTCTGTGTAATATCTGCCCATCGAAAATACAGGCATCTCAGGGCAAGCGCACAGTTCAGAGGTCAGCTGGAGACAACACAGGATAAATTAATTTTACAAAAATGACCTTGGATTCTTATATTTTTGCAACTGAATCATGCCCAGAAAATTAGCTTAGTATTTCATTAGAGGGAATGTAGAGAAAACAGGCATTTTGTAGCATGACTCTTGAATTATTTTGGACATCTGCTTTACAAAATTTCACAGAGGTGCCTGTTCCTCCACTGACTGTAAAGCAGTGACAAACTAAGATGGGGAACTCAGCTGTAGACATTTAAAATTAGGTAAGATTACTTTTTCAAGGGAACTTCTTGATCTCTATCTGGCAGTACCAAATGTATTCTGTATCACATTTTTTACACCTATAAAAAGCACTTCAGTAAGTATAAAGGCAACTCCTACATGGAAACTCTGTAGGTCATGTTCATGACAACATGGGAACTGCTTTTTCCCACAGATGAGGAGACACAAAGAGAAATAATAAAGTTTTCTGATGCATTTTTCCAGTGTTTTTTCTGGAGAGTTCAACATTATAGAATTCTCTGTAACTTTAGTTCTATTCTGTGTACTAGCCTGACTAGTTTATCAAAGTGGAGAATTTGTCACAGGGTAGAGGAACTATGGTGAAGTCATGATCAAACTAGCAGATCATTCTCAAGCTAAAAAACACACAAAGCAGCTTCTGAAGGGAAAGGGCTGGCTGCAACACTCTGATCAGCCTGCATTTCATCAGACAAAATAATAATGACAAAACCTGAGGTGAATCTTCTTTAAGATACCTCATTTATTTACAGGTCACACAGATAGAAACTGATTTTTAATGCATCTGTGAATAAAAAAGGAGTACTCTGTATGAAACACATCATACTTTGTTGTAGACCTGGAAGAGGTGATGAAAAGCCTGCCCTACATTCATGTCTTGTTTATTTGAAGTCCACAGTTTAAAGTAATTGAAAACTACAGGAACAGAGAAGCAGGCCAACATTTCTTCTTTCCTTGCTTATATCTGCAAAGTTGCCGACATATATTCTTGCTGGCTACTCAAGTTTTAATCATCAGGGGATTAAAAAAGACCATAGATGCATCTATTTCAGAAAACTTCAATAACTTGCCACTCATTTTTTCTACAGGTACAAATGAGTGCAAGGCATTATGTTCCTAAGAATTCACTATCAGGTTATTTCTGGCAGAGTAACAAAGTAATATTTCTTCAAAACAGTAGGCTCAGCACCTGAACTAACAGCATGTCCTAGATATTTCAACTACTATATTGCTGTTTCTGTTTGAGCAACACTGGGAGTTCATTCTTTCCTTCATGAAATGTGAAATTGTAGGGGATATTACTTCTGGCCAAAATGTTGACCTCTTCCTCATGCACTTCTAGAATATTTTTTTGCTGATAGCAGAGTCTATTTCAGAAAGAATTTTAACACAAAAGATCCTACAGCAACAACAAAAAATACCACGCAACAAAACCAAACCAACAAAAACCTTCACAATATTAAGAACGTAAATAACAAAGAAAAAAAGAGTTACATGTGTGTGGAAGGAAGGAAGGAAGGAAGGAAGGAAGGAAGGAAGGAAGGAAGGAAGGAAGGAAGGAAGGAAGGAAGGAAGGAAGGAAGGAAGGAAGGAAGGAAGGAAGGAAGGAAGGAAGGAAGGAAGGAAGGAAGGAAGGAAGGAAGGAAGGAAGGAAGGAAGGAAGGAAGGAAGGAGGGAAGGAAGGAGGGAAGGAAGGAGGGAAGGAAGGAGGGAAGGAAGGAGGGAAGGAAGGAAGGAGGGAAGGAAGGAGGGAAGGAAGGAGGGAAGGAAGGAAGGAAGGAAGGAAGGAAGGAAGGAAGGAAGGAAGGAAGGAAGGAAGGAAGGAAGGAAGGAAGGAAGGAAGGAAGGAAGGAAGGAAGGAAGGAAGGAAGGAAGGAAGGAAGGAAGGAAGGAAGGAAGGAAGGAAGGAAGGAAGGAAGGAAGGAAGGAAGGAAGGAAGGAAGGAAGGAAGGAAGGAAAGGAAGGGGATTTTTACATTTAAAACCAATGCAATTTGATCTTTTAATAAGATAATTCAGTGTGTTCTTGTAGATAAATTTGTATAGTGTTTTGGAATGTGAAAATTCAGGAAATATTCTGTATTAAACAGAAATGAAATATCAGGTGTTTTGCATTAGTGATGCTTTAATTTCCATGGAAAAGAACACTTGGTCCAGGAGTTGCTTTTCTAGAAGGACACACTTGAAAGATACTGGGAAACTGTTGTTGACACACATACAACTGTGTGACACAGGTATACACTCAATACATTTGCGGTGAAGCCTCTTACATTTTAATAAGTGACTAACACAGCACAGTATGATGCTTGAAAAAGGGCTTGTGAAAACCAGCTCAGGAGTATAAATATGTACAGAACGAATTACTCAAAACAATAGAATGGAATGTCATGTCCTTGAAATAAGAGGAAATATTAAATTATTGTGTCCTGTCTGTGTTACAAAATAAAACCTGATGTTTTCTTTTCATTTGTAGGTACAACCTTACTTAGGCTATTCAGCACATAGAACCCAGAAGAACATGAAAGTATTCATCGAGTTTCCAATAAATTTACCAAATGTCTTAAAAATCCAACATGATAATTTTGTAATGATCAAACCAAGATTTTTTTTTTAAATATATATATGTACACACAAACACACATATATGCTTGCATGTGTATATAGAAACATACAAAGATTGTTCAGCTGTAAATAATGTTCCTAAAAATATGCATATTCTCTGCTTAGACCATGAAACTGCTATTCGGTAGTCTTTTTGTATGTTTTTTTCTTTCTAAAAGTCCTTCTTAAAATAGATCTTTAATTTGAACGACATCTTTTTCCTATTTTTTTAGTATTTTGTGTTATAGAATTACTTCAGCATTCCTCTACACCCATAAATTCCAGTGCTTTCTGTGGCATAAACAAGATTTGAAATATATCCTTAGCGCAACTACCAGAGATTACCTATTCAACATAAAGACACTATGCCTTCCTGTCCTGGCTCCTCATTCAGACACAAAGTACCCACTACTCGTTGTAGAGGTCACACAGTCAGGACATATATGTAAATTCCCTTAAAAAGCTGGAAATCACATTAGGGCACAATTGCCCTTGACAATATAGGTCACTTAGGGGCCAAAAGCAACCTTTACCTTCAGCTCCACTACTGAATGGAGTTTCATCACAATCAGAGATCATGTTCACAGAATTTTCATGGAAGTCATTAGGATTGTTAGAAAAAAAAATTTTCTAGGTTTGGCTTACAGGTCTCAGTTTTACCTAGTACTGGTGTTTTAAATAGTCTGAATTACTTGAAATCTCAAAAAAACCCCTCCAAAACCAACAGAGACACCAAGACTAAATTATCTGTTTAAAATCAAATTATGTTCAAAGAATAGTTCAAATTCCTTAGCTGCTCTTTGACACATTTGTACTCTACTGTAATATTGTTAATGGAGTAACTTCTTAAACGGTTTAATCTTTTTATTATTTCATTGTGCTTTTTCTGAACTTTTCTTTAAAAGATCTCTTTTTTGATTGGTTGGTTTGATTACTTTATTTTTCAATAAAATTGTTAATAACGCTGAAAGGCACAACCCAGTTTTTTTAGTATTTGAGTGAGATAAATTTCTGCCAAGATTAGATTTAATTTGAATAATACTGTATCCTCTTTAACCATCTCAGAATATGCTGTAGTTGCTCTGCCAGCCCGTGAAAGAGAACTATTACTTGAAAGTGTCTTCCGCCTTAACAAAATTTTAATTTTAAAAAGGACATATTAAATATAAAAGAAAGTTTTCAAAAGTGTGTTAGTTGTTGCCTGCATTCAGATGATCATCTGATTAGATTCACTGCATGCTTTTGGGCTTTCAATCTAACCCAGAAGAGATACCATTAGTCTGCTATTTGTTATATAAATGGTTACTGAGAAGAATATCACGCACATACGGCATGAGCATTTTCTATTGACAGTTTCAGCACTCCTGTTTCATATTGGGTTTTGCAGTGATCTCATTTGCAAAAGACTGATTTTTCACCACTAACTATAGACAAGGTAGGTATCTTACTCAGAATTACGTATTAAAGTGATATGGGACATAGCATTGACAAATTTACTTCCTTTTATTTGACTCTTAAGGAAATATAATGTGTAAGAATTACAGCAGTTTTATCACATGAGCCATAGTGTGTGCTAAAATTATATTAATATAACAGAAACAAATGTCTCTTTTATTTGCTTAGAAAACTAAATCATTTTAAGAGCAAAAGAAAAAAGTAACAAGGGAATTAGAAGGAAAAAAAAACATGGTAAGGCAAGACATCCAGGGAGTGAACTGAAGAAAATGGAAGTGCTCAGAGCAAGGCATTTATCTTGAGAAGAAGGTATGCTGGTAAAGCTAAGATTCCCTGAAACTATTAATGCCAAAACCATTTGTCATTAGAAAATGGACTGTTTTCAGGCACATGAAATGTAAGTATAGTGAGGCAAATGTTACCAGGAACTGACTTGCTCTATTATTGATCATAGTAATGACTCTGATTATTGCTGCTCAGGCTGATGCAAAGTGAGTGAAAAGGGGATGGTAAGTCTTCATACTGCCAGTAGATGATACATCCTCCATTCCTTGAGGTGCTCTAATATGTACTTTTTGATTCTACAGTAAAATTCAACTTTCTCAGAGACTAAAATGCAAAAGAACATTTCTAATGTTTGTATCCTTTTCTCTGTCATTGCCTTATAGATTAAATCAAATTTGCTGCCTACTGGAAAAGGTAATTTTTTGCCAGTTTAGTGCCACATTACATTAAAGTCAACAAACACATTACAGAAAATTTATTCTATAGTACCAGCTTTGTCATAGTTTCACAGCTAAACTGCTCCTTTTAAGGGCTAGTTCAAAGTCTATTAGTCAAATTTTGTTTCAAGTTTTAAGTTGGCACATGAAAGGGACAATTCTGAAGCATTTTTTCCCAGGTATCAAAACAATAATTTATATAGTTATATATATTTCCCTAATGGAGACTAAAATTTATTGCTTCCAGGTGCTTTTTTCTTCTCAGTCTATTTTTATTCACAGTATTTACACTTCAATGTAAACGTCAGGTTTTTTGGTAAATTTATACCTATTTGAACACAAGTTCTAATTCAGGTCCCTTAGTCCTAGAAAGTACTAGGAGTTTAAATGTATCTCCATGCTTCAAGTTTCCCAGTTGGCTAGCTGTAAGTTTTACCTGATATTTGAATTGTCTAAAGTGAAAGTGTTTATTGATGAATACAGGAACAGAATGAATACAGGAACAGAAATGCTTCTTTCTCTTGGTTTTGACATAAGCAGTCATAATACCGTTCCAACATGTACATTCCCTTCATTGAATATTAAAATGATATGGAATTAAGTTTCTCATTTCTAGTTGACCTGGAGCACATAATGAGTGAACATACATCAGTATGAGCCTGTCTGTGCAGCTGGGTTGCTGGGTTTGACTCTATTTTCTTAGTTTCTTAGACCCTGAATTTATCTGATGCAAACCAAGGGTAACAGAACTCCCTGACCTACACTTAATGGTTATGTCAGAATTTATTAGAAATAATTAAAAACTATACATTATCTCTGTAATGGCAATCTATGTGAACTTCTAGACAAGTGGAATTTTTTAGCAATTTTTTTGTTACAGTCTTTTTAATCATATATTATGAAATTGCTAAATGGAAAAAGTCTTATCAGAAACACAAATACGGGAGTCTTTCTTTTACTTTCATAATTAAAAGAGGCTTTAATATTGTCTCTTATATGTTCTTTAGCCTTATTATGGAATCCACCTTTCTATGTAGAAAATACTAAGGTTTTAACAAGACTTTCAAAATAGTCTCCCAAAATAGTCTTAGTGACAAACTGAGGAAGTATGGACTCCATAAACGGACAGTGAGATGGAATGAAAACATTCCAGATCTGTGGCACAAAGTCCAGCTAGAGGCCACTCACTAGTAGTGTTCTCCAGGGGCTGATATTGGGGCCAATATAGTTTTAAAAGCTTCATTAGTGACCTGGACAATAATACACAAAATTGTGTAGGACACAAAACCAAGAGTAGTAGCTGATAGACCAAGGGTCAGACTGTCATCCAGAGGGTGAAGAAATGGGCTGCCAGGAAACTAATTCAGCAAGTGGAAGTGTGAAGTCCTACACTTGGGTAGGAACAACCCAAAGCATCAGTTCATGCTTGGGGCTGACTGTGTGGAAGGTAGCTCTGCTGGAAATTCCTGGAGAGTTCTAATGTGTAACATGCAGACTGTGACCCAGAAATGCACCCTCATGACAATGGTGGCAAATTGTCTCCTGAGCTGCAGAAGGCAAAGCATTTCCAACAGGTGGAGCTAGGGAATCTTTCCTTTCTGTACAGCCTTGGTTCCAGTGTCAGGAGTCATAGGCAAACTGGAATCCAGAAAACAGTGACATGGATGATTAAGGGACTGGACCATCTGACACAGGAGGGGAGGGTGAGAGATGTGGAGGTTGTTCAGCCTGGAGAAGAGAAGGCCCAGAGAGAGATTCTATCCACATGCATAAATACCAAATGGAAAGGAGTAAGGAAGATACAGTCAGACTCTTCTCAGTGGAGCCTAGTGACAGGAGAAGATGGCACAATCTGAAACACAAGAAATTCTGTAAGAAAAAGCTCTGTTATTGTGCAAGTGGTCAAATACTGGAATGGGCTGGCTAGAGAGATTGTGAACTCTCCAGCCTTGGAAATTCACAAGATCTGTCTGGGCATGGTCTTGAGCAAACTGCTCTAATTGATCCTAGTCTGGGTAGCCACATTGGACTAAATGAACTTCAGAAGTGTCCTCTAACCTCAACCATGGTGTTTCTGTGAGAATATTTTCTCCTCAAATATGTTTACTGTTCTATTCGTTATACATGAGTCATATAAATCCTCTTTGAATTAATTGTGGTCATATGCACGGTCCACAGAAGAGTTTTTATTATTATTATTTTCTCCAGTTCATAGCTCTTAGTGAAGTTTTATATGGATATTTTTCCATGTAAGATGTATATATGGTGCTAGAAAAGAAAACAAAAGCTTTTAAATCATCTATTCCTAATACATTTTGATCCTTCACAACTTTATGGCCATAGGTATTTGGTTCATTATCAGACATCGGAGCTTTTAGTGGTAATCTATAGTTTGCCATTACTCTGTTAGATAGGTATTCCATCAGGATTATGCATACTATGAAAAAAATGCTGCCATAACTGAGGATTGGCAATTAAATGAGACAACAATGCTCTCTATCTCCTCCCCTTCCCACCCAGATAGGGAAAGGAGAGAATAAGGAGAAAGATTTCCAAATTGAAAACTAAAATAGGCAGCTTTAATGAAATACTAATAATTAAAGAAAATATGTACAAATATATACAAATATATGGAGGAAACCTACAAAAACCCCTATCACCCCCTCCAACCCCAGCAAAGTCCCAGGCAGCTTCCAGAGATAGCAGCAAGGCAGATAGGAGCTGAAGGTAGAGATACAGGGGTCAGAATGCATAGGTTTGTGCAATGCAGCCCAGATGGCCAACCACATCATGGGCTGCATCAAAGGAAGTGTGGCCAGCAGACCGAGAGAGGTGATTCCGCCCCTCTGCTTTGTAAGACCTCACCTGGAGTACTGTGTCTAGCTCTGAAGCCTGAAGCCCCAACACAAGAAGGATGTGGACTTGTTGGAGCGTGTCCAGAGAAGGGGAAAAAAAATGATCTAAGGGCTGGAGCACCTCTCTTATGAAGACAGGCTGAGGGAGTTGGGGTTGTTCAGCCTGAAGAAGAGAAGAGTCCAGGGGGACCTTATAGCAAACTTCCAGTACCTGAAAGGAGCCTGTAAGAAGGCTGGGGAAGGCCTGTTCATGGAAGCAAGGAACAATAGGACAAGGGTAATGGTTTTAAGCTAGAAAAGGGTAGATTTAGGTTGGACATTAGCAAGAAGTTCTTTAATAAATAGGTGGTGAATAACTGGAACAGGTTGCCTAGAGAGGTGGTAGGGGACCCATTCTTGGAGACATTCAAGGTCAGGCTTGATGGGACACTGAGCAATCTATTCTATTGTGAGATGTCCCTCCTTATTGTAGAGGGGTTGGACTTGATTACCTTTATAGGTCTTTTGCAACTCGAGACATTCAATGAGTCTATGATTCTATGATCAAAGGAGATGGCTAGACAGAGTCCTGCCTGGATACTGGCCATGGATGGAAGTGAGAGGAAAAAGGGACCTCACTTCCTTCATCCTGGAATTTATACCAAGTGTGACATATATGAAGATAGAATAATCTGTTTGGCCAATTTTGCAATCTGTCTAGTTCACTCCTCCCTACAGGAGGGTTGTAGATACAGCTTTTCTGCTCCTTTAGTGTCTGAAGCAGCAAATCTGAAAAGTGGAGCGAAGTGACCTTGGTCTCTCTGCTGTAACTCCAAACATTTGGGTGTTATCAGTCCATTAGCTGGAAAACTTGCTCTTAATTTCAGCAATTGTGCTGCTTAAAAGACAGTTTACTCTCATTTTAAAATAAAATCAGTAAAAAAAAATTTGCTTTATCCTGGGTCAAACCAGGACAGCATACAAGACTGTAATGAAGCTTAGCAATGTGAAAAAGTAGACTGAAATGAGAAAGAGGAAATAAATTATTTAATTGCAAAAATCCACTGTTACGGATGGTTTCCACAGGTATCTAGTAGAAAATTTTCTATTAATTTTTCTTAAATGATTCCTATACAGAGCAAATAAAAATGCTTTTTAATGGCTGAAAGGGAAAAGGAAGAATTCAGAAAAGAAAATTCAATGCAATCAAATATCTTAAAACTAAAGAAACATTTTTGTGCTTTTGCAACTCTTTTACAGTGTGCTTCTGTGTACATTGGTACAATTTTATTAGAAAAACAAAACAATTGCTAATTACATGTGGAATAAATCTGAGCAAATATCCAGAGATCACTCTTGATGACAGGGACAAAGCAGCATCACACATTAATGTTTTCAAGAGGAAATAGAAGTTACGAACTTTGGCACAGGAGACTAAGCTTTAGAAGGTCTGATTATATTTGTTTCTGGATTATGATCCGCACAAGATATTTTAATGCTAGTTAATAATTCTCTAGTTTTATTCTTTCTCTTCTACATATTTGAACACAGTTTGAACTCTGATTGTGGCTAGAAAAGTTGAAAAAGAAAATAGTGTTTACCTGAGCTCAAAAATCCATTCCTTAGCTGCTTCTACTTACATTGATAGCTTTTTAATTCTGTGGCTTTCAGTGAAGAAGTTTCCTGTTTAATCTATGTACATGTGTGTATAAACAAACTTACATACATAAATACTCGTATGTATGGCAGTTTATAAAATATGTTTTATACATATATACTTATGCATGTATATATGTTATTTAGATCTGATTGTGCATCTATAAATATTTTTAACTTTTATTAATTACTTTAATGACTGAGTGAAAAAATTATAATTGGCATGCATTATTCCAATACATATGGAAAAGCAATGCAAAAATATAATTTCCTTTAAGTAGGGTAGCATCTGTCTTGGAAACAGAAATAACTAGAACCATTTGTTTTTTGACTGTGCCATTGTTCAATTTTTTTTATCTTTGTCTCTCTTTTATGTCTGATCATGACATGATGGGGTACAGGAAACACAAACACATCTTTTTTTATTTTACTTAGTTTTATTGTTTAACTACTCCTGTATTTATTGTTTTTATTGTTTTATTTTAGAAAAGAAAAATGTAATGGTGTATATTTTGTTCATGATCAGACAAAAGAAATTACAGTCCTAACTGTAAATTAGTAAAAACAAAGCAAACAAAAAATGGAAGGAAATAAGAAAAAAAGTTTTTCAGTAGTATTTTCCAAATAATTATGAATCTCCAATAGACACATGGCTAAATAATTTTTTCCATCACACTGTAGTAATGTCAAACAAATGGATCCTCAGGAACACATGGTCCAAATAAAATAAACATTCAGTCCCGGAATCTGAGTTTGGTCATAGTACTGTGGTTTGAAATGGATATCACACTGAACCAACTTCATCTTATCTAACCCCACATGAAACAAAGCTGTGCTTCTATTAGCTATTTGAGGTTTTATTAGCTCCCCTGACTTCAGTCAGAGCTGACAGTATCCCAGTGAAGTAATTATCCTCACTCTGCTGAAAGAACAGAAGCAACTGACTGGGGAGAGATGCTGCTGTCAAGGCTCACTCACGCAGCAGGAGTGGGGATGAAAGGCACCAGGCAACATCACAGAAGCTACTCAGCCACCAGGTCAAGATAAGAAAAGAAAAACTGTTGCCAGCAATTCCACCTTTCCCTGAGGAATAAAAGACCAGTTTTAGGTAGCTCTCTGGAAAGATGACAAAAACTGAAGGAAATGAAGACTGTAGAACACCTGCACTCAAACTTCGAAGAAAAAGAAAACCTGAATATGTGTTTGAACCAAGTGATCATCTACTGCCTCTGGGTGCCAGACTTGTAAACTGCACAATAAAACTGTTAGGTATGTATGTATGACATTTTAAAGACAGTATGCAAGAAAGGTTAAAAATGAGAAAGTTATGCTGTATGTTTTAATATATCCATAATCCTAGGAAATATATTCTAAAATGTGTGTAAAACATAGACTATAATCTATAAAAGGTTCTAGAAAGAAAAAAATGTGTGCCTAGAGGATGTATTTATCCCCATTGCATAAAGCTGTTGTGATATTGCCATATAGAAAATTTACAGTTAAATCAATAAGTATTGACAATTTCTGTTCAGGAAACAGTGAACTGAAAACATATACTGAATAATCAGTATAGCACATTTTATCATTTGCAGCATAATGAATAAATAAAACCTCTGTAATCTAGTAAAAAGGAAAATAAAGAAACTTAAGACTGTTTGATATATAAATTATTCAAAAACATCACCAGTTACACAGAATTTTACACAGAAAGTAATAGTCCTATAATGATTGCAAAAGGAAATGTTATGTCCTGCCCCTGGAAAGGAAAAACCCCTTGGTCCAGCACAGGCTGGATACTGACTGGCTGGGAAGGAGCCCTGCAGAGAAAGACCTGGCAGTCCTGGTGGACAGCAAGTTGAACATGAGCCAGTAACATGCCTTCCTGACAAGAGCAGCAAAGAGCCTCCTGGGCTACGGTAAGCAGAGCATTCCCAACAGGTCAAGGAAAGAGAGCCTTCCCCTCTGTTCAGTCCCAGGGAGACACCTCTGGGCTGCTGGGTCCAGTGCTAGGCTCCACAGTACAAGGACATGGACAAACTGAAGTCAGTCCAGCTAAGGGCTACAAGGATGATTAAGGGACTGGAGTATCTGACTTTGGAGGAGAAGGTGAGAGAGTGCTGTTCAGCCTAGAGGAGAGAAGACTCAGGTGGATGTTATCAATGTGTATAAATACCTGACAGGAGGGACTAAAAATATATATGTCCCTCTCAGAGGTTAGAGCACCTTTGAGATGCAGCTGGAAAATAATCATGTTCAGTTTCCTCTAAAAAAAGGAATGTACTTAGCTAGCACCGAAACCAGTCTGCAAATTGAGCCTATGGAAACTACAGATGCATTTATGCCAAAACTAAACTGCAGTTCCAAATTAAAATAATAATGTAGATGCATCTTCATGTTGTTCAGTTTATACTATGATCCAGGGTGAATGTCAACATTTAATAGTCTGTGAAAAATGCAGAGGACAAAGCTCATTTGTCACAGAAAATTTGTCACTGCCAGAAAATTACATCAGTATAGAACAATCCAAAATTGTCTGAACTTCTTGGAAGGAATATTCGTTGAAAACAGCAAATGTGACACTTTCATGAAAGAAAATCAGAAAAAAAATTCACTGCTCATACGGAAAGACAGAACTGGAGCGTATGTGTACCCTGAGTAATGAAGAGTGATACAAAGACAACTAAGCTGTCAGCATGGTAGGACTAAATATCCCAAGCATAGCATCATGCTGAGAATGAGCTAACTTTGGGTCACAACCGTCCCACTAATTCCTGCAACATTAACAATGATTAATTAACTGGATAATTAGCTGAGAGACCGTGTGGTTTGCAGAATTAAAGTTAGTGCCGGGCCAAAAACCAAGAAACCCTGTTCCTTTCTCACATTTGGCCCTTCTTAGTCCATAGCTGTGTGTGACAGCAGTAGCATATTCCCTGAGTCCACACACGATAAGGGATGGAAGATCCACCTTTTGCTCCCACATACTATCTACCTGCCTGTGTATCCCACTTTACTGGGATATACAATACTGGATAATACATATTTCCCCAGTAGATGTGTGCAATGTCAGGTGCAAGGCTGGGCTGAGCATAATGGTCTGATAAAACACAGAGAAGAAATTTTGCTTCCACAACGAATTCACCTACCAAGCACAAGCCAATGAACCCACAAGACCTTCTCATCACTCTTAGGAGAGGCTCAAGCTGCTACAAAACCCAGGTTGTCACATGTGGGTGTGTGTCTTTTTGTGGTTGCTATAAAGTATAGTGAGCTGGAAAGGTTAAATCATTGGCAGATTTGGGTTTGTGAACTTGTTAGTAATAGGAAAATACTGTTAACATTCTACTAAATCTACTGACTTCTGGGATTCAGGACCCTTTTCATGTCTTTTGAAGGCAGCTACTCTGGACTAGTTTCTTTCAGAAAGGTTAATAAACAATTCATTGCTACTCACAAAAGAAAACATGTCTGCATGAAGGGGAATGTGTCTGTCCAGACTGTCGCAGTGCTAGAGAAACACATCGATGAGAGTTGCTTCTGCCATGCCCAGGACTATGAGCACAAGTTGCCTCTTTGGTATTGCTGACTATTATATTTTAATAATTATCTATGATCTCATTATTCCCTTACCCACCATTTTCCTAAGCACAGATTTAGCAATGTGAACAACTTCAGTATGTTTTCTTCTGTTAAGACAGATCCTTCAGTGTGTCTTGCATTACTGGTGTTTCTCTGGAATTCTGAAGAGAAGATAAAAAAGAAAAGAGGAAATATTAAAATAAGATAAAAGCAGCCATACACTGAAAGTAAATGCATATCATATTCATATAAGAATAGGATTTGAGGAAAACACTGAAATGCTATGATGATAACATGGAGATACCCCAGGCAGAATACATAGGAAGTTTATATTGATATCAGTTAGTTGAATGACTTCTGCTACAATCTTCAATTGACTGATCTTGAAACTGAAGAAAATATCTGTATATACAGGTAATATAATTATAAATGCAACTCAAGTTGAAGGTAATATCCCTCATTATTTATTTTCTGACTAAACTGGGGGAAGATTTCAGTGTAGCTATTCTATTTTTACCAATAAAAACAAGCCTACTCCTAACAGAATGTATGCATAACAAATGGGTTTGTTTTTCTTTATTTTTAATAAAAAGAAATATTCTTGACGTCTTGGGTTTGTTTAGTTTTTTTATTTATCTGTGGGGTTTGTATTTTTTTTAAGAGAAATTGTTAGAAGACAAAAACCATACAGCTTTGAATACAAATTATTCTACAGTATGACTGATTTGAACAGATAACTGAAGAGGGAAAGGAAGGAAAACGTTGTATTTCTTTTTTTTTTTTTTTTTTTCCCCTAGGTTCTTTCTCCTAGGGAGAATTCTGGTCAGAACACATTATCCTGGCTGGCAAGCTGTTACAGACATGCTACCAGTATTAAATAACAACAGTGATCTAACCTAGTCTGATCCCAGGAATCCACAAATTGCAAGCATCAGAATTCCTTTCAGAAGCCAGGAAAGTCAAGTGCCAAATTCTACTTATTCTTTTCTCTCCCAGGAACAAGGTGTCCAACATAGCTGAAATACCAGCCCACGGCAAAGACACATAGAGTTTATTCTGCTAGTCTAAGGAACTACAGTTCCAATTTTGCTTTTGACACACTAACAAATTGCCCCAAGGAACCTAAAGAAATACCCCAATACTGCTGAGAAAACAGTACAGTGAGCTGATGTGCAACAGTTATGCCTACGCTTCTTAGGATTTACCGGTTTTACCTTCAGGTAATCCCAAATTTTATTGCAATGTATTTAAACTAGACAAAATTATCTGCATACATTTGTATATTGATTCTTTTCTTATAATTATTTAATATTCCTTATTGTTCTGACACAATTAATATTTCTTTTTTAAGGGCTATTTTCCCTTACACAGAGTATGCAGTTCACAGAATGACAGTGCTCAAGGCATTCTTGATGTGTGCCAGATGCTACAAAATCAAGATGATGCTGTGGACTTTTTCAGGATTCTGTATTCTAGGCAGCAGATGATCTCTATCGTAATAACCTTCTGGGATTTCTGCTAAACCCCAAATCCCTTCTCAATGGGAGGCTTATAAAATCTCAGCAGTCACTTTGGTGTTTCAGCTTAGAGTGTACAAAATATTATATGGAAATCCATGTACTATTTTTACTGCCATTCACTGATTTTCTTTCTTTGGCACCATTATCACTAAAAGAAAATGTCTGAACTGGTTTCTGGTTCTACCTCCCAGACTGCAGCAATACGTTTCAAACACAAAGCTAGGTGAATGCCACAAGAGTCATTTAGCAGAAACAGAATGGCCTAATTTGGATCTCTGCCTGCCTCAAGACACTTAATTTAATCTCACTATTTGCATTTACTAGTCATTGTTGTAAGAAATGGCCTTTCAAAAGGAATGTAATTGCACTGAAATTAGAGGACTCAAAATACATCCTAAAGTTGCTGATTTTTTAAATACAGACATAAGAATTTGCACAGAATGCATGTTATAAATAGTGTTTGTACCGGTCACATACCTAAAAATAAAAAGTGAAATGTTATTGTCTTTTTCATCTTATTTATATGCATATATCAACAATTTAATTTTCATATAGTATTTTTGACATTGATTTTGCTCTTTGTCTTTATGTGGCAATTGTTACAGCTATACTTTTTAATTTATAGCAGCCTTTTACAGCTTAGCTCTTCTGAAATTATCATCAGTTATAAAATCTATCCTTAAAGAAGATTTTGTGCTGTTTTGGAAGATATCATACTGAGATAGTACTTGTGTATTGACCTATAGTTAAAGCTAGAATGAAAAACTGCTGTTTAGGTTAGCTGATTCATTTCCCTCTGCTCCATAAACCTAACAGCTGTACTTGGAGGCTGATGTGAGTTCCCATCAAAGCTTTGTGGAGTACCAAAGGTCTGACAACTTCCAAATTTTTCACTCTATGGGACTCAGGATTCCCACAGGATCTTCAGAAAAGCCAAATTGCAAGGTAAGTAGTCTTTCCTTTCCTAAGTGACTTCAGTATCTTTAACTCATCTTCTTGCTCAAGACTATTGTTAAAGCCTATTATTCTTTCCATGAAAGCTTGTTTTGTCTCACTCTGTACACTCAACCTGAAGTGTTCTTCCACCTTTTTGGTTTACATTTTCTTTCGCCTGTATGGTGCTTAAAATTGTCATGCACACTGACATTAACTATATCCTTGGGTAGTATCAGTAAAGGTTGTGTCAAGTTTCTAATCTGAGATTATCTTTGACACCTTAAAGAAACACATCACAAGAAAATGTTTTGACCCCACAGCTCAGTGTTGTAAGTGAGCAGTCTACCTATCAAATTATGTTCTGGATGTGAGGGTAGCTGTCTGCTCTTCTTGTTAATTTTCCTCTAGGTCAAAAATTTTGTGTTATCCCCACTTATCTTGTTCTCCTACATGCATATTCTCATGGTTACTGCCAGTTTCAACAGTCAAGGCTGCCACAGTACGAAATCTACTCTTGTTTATTCTTCCACTCATTCACTTGAGGTCAAGCAATTATTTATTGAGCTGTACTGTGGTCTAAATCAGGGAACTGGGGAAGAAAAAAAAAGGAAAAGCCCACTTGGTTATTTTCATCAGGACGTACTCTTTGATTTGCTTCATATCATCCCCTCCTCAAAATATTCAACGAAGAGGACAACCTGCCAAACAGCAAATTTGAAAACAGGTAACAAGTAGAAGAAACAGAAGGAATACTATACAGTGATACATTGTTTTAATATCCTAAATAACAAGATATGTAGTCTTTACTTAAATTAACTCTGATGCTTGTCACTTAATAGATGAATGTTTTTTGGGTTTAGCTGCCAACTTTGTTAATTGAATTAGTAATCACCTCTGGTCTATATTACTTTACCCTGACTTGTTAAGCTTTAATGGATAAAAAAAAAATAAAAATCAACAACCTTCTTACTATAAAAGATAAAAAAGGCAAAACATTAAAACATTTAGAGCAGAACTCAGGTTACAGACTAAAGCACCAACACTTATGTGTCTACTATGTAGATGCTTATGTCAGATAACTCTGTAACCTGTTATTATAGACAATGACTCTGTAGTCCTTACAGTCAACAGAGTCTGGAAAATAGCCTTCTAAAAATAGCTATATAGGGCTCGATTAATTTGGCAGATTAATGTCTACTGAGATTTGAGATTAAGTAGAATATGTACCAGCACAATCAAGTTAAAAAAAAAAAATAGAAAAAGAAAATTTAGAAAATTTCTAGAAAAAAAATATTTATATGGTAATTTTGAATGGCACTTAAGACCCTGTGAGTCTTAGCTATTGAACATGGTCATGATACAGCAGGTGATCCTAAGGATCTTTAAACATGCAACTTTGGAAACTTATTTTATAATGTCTTACTTTCCTTCTCTGCATATTGCTTTTATCATCATACAGAATCCACTTATGATCAGATATTTAAGACTAAATGAACACCCATAAAATACATCAAGTAAAATAGCAACTAAAATAACTTTTATTTAAAAAGTACCTCAAATATCTGTTAACTTTATATAATAAAGTAAATAATTCTAAGTACTGTTATCTATTTATACTAATAATAGATAAATAATAGAATAGCATGCCTAAGAACCAAACAAAATTGTTGTCCACTGTGCAGATGGAATAAGATTTTGTTACTGCTGTGAGAAACTTAAAAATCAAATATATGAAGGAAGAAGAGAGAGCAACCAGACACAGCTGAAAAACAGACAACAAAATGTTATTTTTCTGAGTCTTCTCTATTCTAGGCTTAATTAGGAAGAAGGAAGCCAAATACCAGAAAAAAAATGAAACAAACAAAAAAAAAAAGGCAAAAGAAACAATTGAGCTAGTAACATCAAATGGGAAATTATAATAGGAGGGGAAGAAAACTAGTGATGAAGAAGGAGGATATAACAGATATATTTAGAAGTTTTAAAGCCTATAGTAAAAGAACAGATTGATAAAGTAATGAAATAAAAACAACACTTTCTGCAGTTTCAAAAATTAATCATAGAATACCTCACCTTAATAGTGGTTGCATTTAATGATCTGGCTTATATTTATTTATAGAAGGGCAAACAAGGTGGTGAAGGGGCTGGAGAAAAAGTCTTAAGAGGAGAGTCTGACGGAATTGGGATTGTTTAATTTCGAGAAGAGGCTGAAGGGAGACCTAATAGCTTTCTACAACTACATGAAAGGAGGTTGTGGGAAGGTAGATGTTGATCTCTTCTCTCAAATAATTAATGATAAGACTAGATGAAATGGTCTCAAGTTACGCCAGGGGAGATTTAGACTAGATATTAGGAAGAATTTCTTTACTGAAAAGTAGTCAGACACTGGAATGGGATCCCCAATGAGATGGTGGAGTCACCACCTCTGAAGGACTTTAAAAACCGTTTAGAAAAAGCACTTCAGGACATGCTCTGGTGGGTGGTGAGTTGTGGTATTTGTAGAGGTTTTGTTTTGATTGGGTTTTTTCTTTTTCTTTTTTTTCTTTTTTTTTTTTTTTGAGTGTTGACAATTGGACATGGTGATCTTGGAGGTCTTTTCCAACTGTGATGATTCTGTGATTCTGTGATTCTATTGCTAACACTGCCAATTTTTAAAATTGGTATTTATCATCAGACTGATACACATAAATTTAAGTTCATAACACAAGTGTCTGCATATCAGCGTGTTATTCAGTTGTGTAATCACAGATGTCTGGTGCCCTTTCATATACTTAAGGTTATCTGAGAGTTCAAAATGTGACAGATACATTGCAGAATTTTTAGGTTAAGATTTTTACTAGTCAGTTGTCCTATGTCCTTTTTACCTGTGTCCTTTTAACAGGTAAGTCATAGAAACACAGAATCACATAATGTTTTGGGTTGGGAGGCACCTTCAAAGATTATCTAGTCCACCCCACTGTCATGGCCAGAGACATCCTTCTCTAGATCAGGTTGCTCAAAGCCCTGTCAAACATGACCTTGAACACCTCCAATTACGAGGCATCCAAATTTTCTGGGCAATCTATTTCAGTGCCTCACCACCCTCATAATAAAAATTTCATCCTTATGTCCAATCTAAACCTACCTTCTTTCAGTTTAAAACCATCTCTCTCCATCTTTCTTATAAACCCTCTTTATATTTTGAAAGCTAGCAATAAGGTGCCTTTTCCATGGCTTCTTCTGGACCCACTCTGACAAGTCTGTGTTTTTCTTGTGCTGTGGGATCCAGAGCTGGATGAAATACTCCAGGTGGAGTCTCACAAGAGTGGAGTAGAAGGGGAGAGTCACAACTGGGAATTGCCCAGGCCCATATGCAGGACTTTGCACTTGGTATTGTTGAACTTCATATGGTTCACTTGGTCTCACTCCTCAAGGCTGTCAAGGCCCCCTTAGATGGCATCCTCTCCCACAAGAGAACCAACTGCACCAATCAACTTGGTGTAATCTGCAAACTTCTGAGGTGCACTCAATCCCCACAGTCTATGTCATTCTTCTTAAGATGATGAATTCCTTGAAAGCATGCAATTATTTTGCCTATGCCTCTATTACCTGGATAGAATACCTTAGTTTAGACATCTCAGTTTAGCTATGTTCTTTTGTAAATAATGAAGTGTTGAATCGGACGGAAACAGTTGGGGGTTTGGTTGTCGTTTTTTAAGTT
Organism: Hemiprocne comata; assembly: GCA_020745705.1. Lineage (NCBI taxonomy): Eukaryota > Metazoa > Chordata > Aves > Apodiformes > Apodidae > Hemiprocne > Hemiprocne comata. Next base: position 91,721,365 of record CM036586.1, on the reverse strand, counting down.
GTTAAGGATGAAATGTCAGTGATTTGAAGACACAGTGAAACATCTTTAACCATTATTTAATCCAAACATACTATAAATTGTCCAAACTTTTTTATTCTTCAAAGCTCAGCAAAATTTTAATGGTAAATTCTGAATTAAATATCCACCATGTTCCTATCAGTTATGTAATCTTGGCTTTCCTGAAGCCTGTTTCATTTTATACTTTTTAAAATACTTTACATTATATTCTAATAAATAACTGAACTGAACCACAGATAACATGTCGTTTTTATTGGATTTTTTTTTTTTTTTATTTTAAAGTTAGCAAGTCAGCCTCCATTAGTATGTTGACTAACTATTGTGAGTGTGATTTTTTGAGTAGCACCATAAAGCACTGAGATATATCTGCCTAGTTATTCACATACATTTCATCCTGAAAGACTTACATGTTTTCATTTATATTTATATTGGAAGGACTGTGTAGTTCAAAAAGTAAGGCACTTCTAAAAGTAAGATTTAACATTAAAAAAAAAAATCTCTAAAGCTGTTATATTTTCATTTATGAAAAAAAGAAAAACAAGCTGAAAACACAACCCCTATCATTAACAACAGAGATGCCAACTGCTAACATGTAATTAGCCCAATTATACTGTACTGTAATTAGTATAATGATCCGCACTGCTAAACTTGCCAAACAAACTCCTTCTACTTCTTCCAAAACCTGTTACCTCTAATGATTTCCTAAAAGTTTACATGGAATACTAGCAAGCACACTCTTAATAGCTCAAACCACTTTTCATACTTTTCTTCTTTACTGGGTAGCTCTCTAAATGACGACTATTCAATACGATATTGTCGTTTGGGTGAATTTAAAATGTTTGAACTATTTGTATGGTGTTTGTTGAACACAAACATAAAGTTGATGACTACTATTCTGCTTTTTAAAAGCCTGCTGAAATTGAGGTTAATGGGGTTTCTTGGCTAAAACCAGAAGAGAAAGGTATACCAATATTGCAGGATAACATTGAATTGCCATGTAGTTCAAAAGCTTTTTTTTTTGCTTTCTATACATATGGTAATGTATCCACAAGCACTACTGCACATATAGACTAATACCAAACAAATCAGTAACAGTCATTGCAGTATCATATGAAGATTTACTGTTGAAATCTGAAAGAGTTTTGCTTGTAGTTAAGACCTTAGACATTTAAAAAATAATTACATAGGAGGTATTTTTTTGTTTGAATTTTATTTGTTTTCATTTAATTTGTTTTCTGCTGTGAAGTCAAAAAAGCTTACAGAATCCACTCAACTTTTAGAATCATAGGATCAGTTTGGCTGTAAAAAACCATTAAGGTCATTCAGTCCAACCATTAATGTAGCCCAGCGCCAAGTCTACCCATTAACCTACCCCACTGCCAAGTCCACCCACCACTAAACCATGTTCCTAAGCACCACATTTATACATTTTTTAAATACTTCCAAGTATTGTGACTCGATCACTTACTTGGGCAGCCTGTTCCAGTGCTTGAATACCCTTTCAGTGAATAATTTTTTTCCAAATATCCAACCTAAACCTCCCATGGTGTGACTTGAAGCCATTTCTTGTCCTATCACTTGTTACATGGTAGAAGAGACCAACACCCACCTCGTCACAACCTCTCTTTAGGTAGTTGTAGAGAGCAATATCATCTCCCTTCACCCTCCTTTTCACCACACTAAACAACCCCAGTTCCTTCAGATGCTCCTTATAAGACTTGTGCTCTAGACCCGTCACCAGCTTTGTAGCCCTTCTTTGGAAATGTGCCAGCACCTCAGTGTCCTTATTGAAGTGAGGAGCCCAAAACTGAACACAGTACTAGAGGTGTGGCCTCACCAGTGTGTGGTACAGGGGGACAATCACTTCCATAGCCCTGCTGGACACACTCTGATGCAAGCCAGGATGCTGTTGGCCTTCTTGGCCACCTGGGAACATTGCTGGTTCACATTCAGCCGATTGTCAATCACTACCCCCAAGTCCTTTCTGCCAGGCAGCTTTCCAGCCACTCTTCCCCAAGCTTTGCATAGGATTGTTGTGACACAAGTGCAGGATCAGACACATGGCCTAGTTAGATGTCATACAATTGGCCTCAGCCCAATGCTGAGCCCAGGGGAACACCACTTGTGACCAGACACCAGCTGGATTGAACTCCATTCACTGCAACTCTTTGGGCTCCACCATACAGCCAGTTTTTTACCGAGGGAAATGTACACTTGTCCAAGCCATGAGCAGCCAGTTCCTCCAAGAGAATGCTGTGGGAAACTGTGTCAAAGGCTTAATTAAAGTCTAGGTAGACAACATCTACAGCATTTCCCTCATCCATTAAGAGAGTCACCTTGTCATAGGAGATTGGGGTCAGTCAAGCAGAACCTGCCTTTCATGAACCCATGCTGACTGGGCTGGATCACATGGTTGTCCTGCATGTGCTGCATAATGGCACTCAAGATGATCTGCTCCATAACCTTCCCCAGCACCAAGGTCAGGCTGAAAGACCCAGTAGTTTCCTGGGGCCTCCTTCCTGCCCTTCTTGTAAATGCGTGTCATATTTGCCAATTTCCAGTCTACCAGTCTTCCAGTCCCAGTCTATGGAACCTCCCTGGTTAGCCAGGACTGCTGGTAAATGATGGAAAGTGGCTTGGTGAGTACTTCTGCCAGCACCCTCAATACCTCAATACCTTTGGGTGGATCACATCAGATCCCATAGACTTGTATATGTGGTGTAGCAGGTCACCAAATATTTCCCTTGCATTGTGGGGTCTTCAAACTGCTCCCCATCCCTGTCTGACAGCTCAGGGGACTGGGTACCCAGGAAACAACTTGTTCTATTACTAAAGACTGAGGCAAAGAAGGCATTAACTACATCAGCCTTTTCCTCATCCTTTGTCACTAAGTTTCCCCTCCACATCCAATAAATGATGGAGATTTTCCTTAGTGCTCTTTTTGTTGCTAATTCATTTATAGAAACATTTTTATTGTCTGTTAGGGCAGTAAGCATATTAAGTTCTAGATGGGCCTTGGCTCTTACAATTTTCTTCCTGCGTATCCTAACATCATCTTTGTAGTCCTCCTGAGCTGCACACCCCTTGTTTGAAAAGTCATAATCTTTCTTATTTTTTCCTGCGTTCCAGCCAAAGCTCTCTGTTTAGCCTGGCCAGTCTTCTTCCCTGCCAGCTTGTCTTTAGGCACATAGGGGAAGCCTGCTCCTGAACTTAGAATTATTTTTAACCCGGTTGGTTGGTCTAGGAGTAATGCATAGTTATATGTGTTTTTTTAGGATCTGTTGAACATACAGTTTTAGTTGGGGATAAGCATACAGCAGAATGAAAAAATATACCACATTCTGATATACTTGGTGCTTTCTAACCTTTCCTTAGGTACCTATCTTGAGACAGCAAGTAGTCAGGTACTAGTTGCTATTCTATTTTTTGTGTAATGTTACTCTCATGCTTAAACTTTTTGGTTTACTGTAAATGTGATCTGTACATTTGCTGAACAGAAGGAAAGCTGGATTTTTTTGTTCATGAATAATATTCTAGACACACACCATATGTGTGGATTAGTAGTAAACAGAGAAAAATAGTTTTTACCTTCAAGATACAAAGAAAGAGCAATAGAGATACCCAAACATAGTTGACTAATGCCCTTATAGATGATGCAAGACATCCAAGGCATCCAATACAAGCCTAGGGCTGGCAGGTGAGATATGAGACTGTGGGACACCATCATCTTTCTAGAGCAGCACCTCAGGGCCAGGCGAGATACCCCAGAGTATCTTAACTGTTGCTGTATCTATAGACTCTTGAATTCCTCTCCTAGACTTTTTGCTTGTGGTTTAGTGGCAGTAGGTTTCTTGTTGCACTTGAACATTTAATCAAAGCTGATTTGAAAAAAAAAATTATGGGCACATTATATTTCTACTTCCCGTCTTGTAGGCCTTTGACAGCAGCTAGTTGCAAACAGGTATAAATGAGTATTTAATGTTCCGGTTGTCAACACCTGACCCTTCAGATAGTTGCATAATATGCTTTCAAATAATCTCTGTAGGTCTATCATTTGAAAGGGAGTTTTACCATGACCTTATAAAAACTTGTAATTTACAGATTTCTCTGAACAGGACTTACAAGGAAATTGGATATCATTAAGAAGCAGTTGTTTTTACCAGGTCTGACCTAGGTCAGGATGGCTTCAGACTGCTAATGATAGTGTTTGCCTGTCTCAAGTAAATTGCTTGTGAATGACTTTGTGAGGTAAAATTGCTTTAAAGTAGACACTGGTGATAGCACGCTGCAAGTTGTTAGCATTTTTTGCTGACCACAAAACCATCGGAGGTGCTTAATATAATTCCTGGATGACAACAAACAAATAAAAAAAGGTAGTGCTATGAAATACAAAGTTTATTTTTTAAATAACAACTCAAGAAGAATACAGAGATCTTATTAGGTCATACAGAGAGAAAATTAGGAAGGCAAAAGCCCAGCTGGAGGTCAACTTGGCTACTGACATAAGGGACAAAACAAAAGTTTTTATAAATACATCAACAATAAAAACAGAGCCAGGGAGAATCTCCATCCCTTACTGGATGTGGGGGGGAACATTGCAACCAAGGATGAGGAAAAGGCTGAGATACTTAATGCTTTCTTTGCCTCTGTCTTTAATAGTCAGACCAGTTCCCTCCAAGGTGTACAGCCTCCTGAGATGGAAGATAAGGATGGAGAGCAAAACAACCCCCCCATAATCCAGGAGGAAGTAGTTAACGAACTGCTTCTGCACCTAGACACACATAAGTCTATGGAGCCAGATGGAATTCACCCAAGAGTACTGAGGAAGCTGGTGGGGGAACTCGCTAAGACTCTCTTCATCATTTATCAACAATCCTGGTCAACGGGGGAGGTCCCAGACAACTGGAGGGTGGCTAATGTGACATCCATCTAGAAGAAATGCTGGAAGGAGGATCCAGCAAACTACAGGCCTTTCAGCCTAGCCTCAGTACCGGGAAAGATCATAGAGAGGCTCATCTTGAGTTATCTCTCATGGCAAGTGCAGGGCAGCCTGGGGATCAGGGTCAGCCAGCATGGGTTTGTAAAAGGCAGGTCTTTCTTGATCAACATTATCTCTTTCTATGACCATGTGAACCACCTTTAGCATGAGGGGAAGGCTGTGGACATTGTCTACCTGGGCTTTGGTAAGGCCTTTGACACCACCTCCTACAGCATTCTCCGGGAAAAACAAGCAAATCATGGCATAAACAAGTATACTCTTCATTGGGTAAAAAACTGGCTGGATGACCAGGTCCAGAGAGTTGTGGTAAATGGGGTCAAATCGAGTTGGTGGCCAGTCACCGTGGTGTCCCTCAGGGCTCAGTTTTGGGGCCAGTCTTGTTCAATGCCTTTATCAATGATCTGGATGAGGGGACTGAGTGTACCCTCAGTAAGTTTGCAGATGATACCAAATTGGGTAGGAATATCGATCTGCTAGAGGGTAAGAAGGCTCTGCAGAGGGACCTGGACAGGCTGGATCGATGGGCCAAGACCAATTGTATGACGTTCAATAAGGCCAAGTGCCAGATCCTGCACTTAGGTCACAACAACCTCAGGCAACGCTACAGGTTTGAGGAAGAGCGTATGGAGAGCTGCCTGGCAGAAAAGGACCTGAGGGAGCTGGTGTACAGCCAAATGAACATGAGCCAGCAGTGTGCCCAGGTGGCCAAGAAGGCCAACAACATCCTGGCCTGCATCAGAAATAGTGTGTCTATTAGCAGTACAGAGGTGATTATGCCCCTGTACTCGGTACTTGTGAGGCCACACCTTGAGTACTGTGTTCGTTTCTGGGCCCCACACTACAGGAAGGGCCCTGAGGTGCTGGAGCATTTCCAGAGAAGAGCTACCAAGCTGGTGAAGGGTCTAGAGAACAAGTCATACGAGGGGCAGCTGAGGGAGCTTGGGAACTAGGGATTTTTAGTTTGGAGAAGAGAAGGTACAGGGGAGACCTCATTGTCCTCTACAACTACCTGAAAGGAGGTAGTAGGGAGGTGGGTGTTGGCCTGTTCTCCCAAGTGAATAATGACAGAACCAGAGGATATGGTCTGATGTTGCGGCAGTGGAGGTTTAGATTGGATATTAGGAAGAATATCTTTATTGAAAGAGTGGTCAGGCACTGGAACAGCCTGCCCAGGGAGGTGGTTGAGTGACCATCCTTGGATTTATTCAAGAAATATGTAGATGTAGAACTTCAGGGCATGTTCTAGTGGCTGAGATAGTAGAAGTGGGGTTTTTTTTTGTGGGTTTTATTTGGTGGTGTTTGCTTGGGATTTTTTTGTGGGGCCATTTTGTTTCTAGTTGGTTGGTTGGTTGGTTGGTTTTTTTATGATGGTCGGACGTGGTGATCTCAGAGGTCCTTTCCAACCATGACTATTCTGTGATTCTTTGATTCTGTGATTTTATAGGGAAAAATACATTAGCAATAGGTATGAGTTTACCTTTGACTATTAGACAATTTATAGTCCAGTATCTAGTCAAATTTATAAATTATAATCTCAGCTGATACAAAAGTAAAAATAAATATAATTAAGATATATAAAACTTTGGTTTCAGATAATATATTTTTCCAATATGTACATTCTATCAGATATCAATTTTATGTATACAAATACTATATTTGTCAAAAGAAAATGGGAGTGTTTTTGTTTAACATGAATAATTCTTCAAACTCTGGAAGTGTATCTTCCTTTAAAAAAAAAGTGTATTTGTATGTGTGAAAGTTTATATATGTATTTCAATATATTTCAGAACTTCAGGTTTCACATAGATGGATTTTGATTTTAAAGACTGCTACGTCATTTATTGGGCAGTAAACAGAGGTACCACATTCTACTGTAAAAAAATCCCATAAAAGAGTATCAGGTGGTTTGGAACACGGTTATTGAATCTGACATTTATTGTGAACGAATATTTGCAACTACATCTCAACAGTCTTGTAAATACCTTTTCTACTGAAAAATATTAATTGATGTTATTATTCAGAAAACACAACTTAGATTTCACCCCCTCTTTTTTCTTTTATCAGTATTAATGGCCTTTGAACAAAAATTTGATATCCTGAGCATCTAGTTTATTTGTTTTAACCTGAACTTTACTTCTTTTTATTTTATTTCTTTCACAATGACATCTAAAATCCTTTTCCTTATTTAGTTAATATACTACTAGTGAGATATATACAGTTTTTAGAAATCCATAGAAACTGTAGTGTTCTAACCTTTGAGTCACTGCTCCTCTTATGAGAGAGGTGGAACTTGAGATTACTAGGGGATCTCAGTACAGACAATTGATTCAATTGATTTCCACAGAGACCCACTATTCTACAGCATTATAATTTCTTCATTTAATTCTGAATTTTTTAACTTCCATGCAGCTATACACTAAACATTTCCTTGAATTAAGACTTTGAAACCGTAACATGGTCACAGGATACTAGGAAAATCTGTGTTTATATCTTATGTATTGTATACTCATACTGGAGTTTGAGCGAAGTCTGGAGTTTCCCTTTCAACTGCAAATTTTCCAGCATCTACTCTCTAAGCCAGAACCTAAATTAAACTGAAGCAAAATGGTTGCTTTAATTTATTCTGTTCTACAGTCTGTTATCTAATAAGAATAAATGCAGCTTTATGGTACACAGTCACTGAAAAACTCTTTGCCAGGAACATTTATGGAACTCTCTACTATCTATAACGAGGCCAGAATCTCGTGTCCATGCTGTCATTAACATGTTCTCCACCAATCCCTGCTGAAACTTTATGCCTGAATCAAAATGAGATGTTATTAATCCCAAATAATGAGTTCAAAATTCAACTTTTTTAAATTTTATTTTTATGCCTGCAAATCATAGTAGGTTGCAATAACTGTAAAGTTTTATTTTCTTCAGACTTTGCCTAATGAAAGTAGGTCTAAATAATATTGTGTTACATATTGCTTGAGCAGATCTAGCTATTGTATTTCTAAAAACTGTGTATATCTCTCTAGTAGTATATTAAATAAATATGGAAAAGGATTTTAGACATCATTGTGAAAGAAATAGAATAAAAAGGTCCATGGCCTTGGCCCATGGATCTAGCCTGTCCAGGTCCCTCTGCAGAGCCTTCCTACCCTCTAGCAGATCGACATTCCTACCCAATTTGGTGTTGTCTGCAAACTTACTGAGGGTACACTCAATCCCCTCATCCAGATCATTGATAAAGGCATTGAACAAGACTGGCCCCAAAACTGAGCCCTGAGGGACACCACGGGTGACTGGCCACCAACTCGATTTGACCCCATTTACCACAACTCTCTGGACCTGGTCATCCAGCCAGTTTTTTACCCAGTGAAGAGTACACTTGTCTATGCCATGATTTGCTTGCTTTTCCAGGAGAATGCTGTAGGAGGTGGTGTCAAAGGCCTTACCAAAGCCCAGGTAGACAACTTCTTATCTTAATAAATAACAGGAAGTCAACAGGTACCAACAGATTGAAAGTTAGCCATTGTGACACCCATATTAAGAAGGGACAGAAGAATGATCTGGGAAATTACAGGCCTTTCAGTTTGACTTTTGTGCTGGGGAAGCAGATGGAGCAGATCATCCTGAGTACTATTATACAGTACATGAAGGATAATCAGGTGATGAGGCCCAGTCAGCATGGGTTTATGAAAGGCAAGTCTTGTTTAACAAAACTGTTCTCCTTTCATGACAGGGTGATCTTCTTATTGGATGAGTGAAAGGCTGTGTATGTTGTGTATCTTGAATTTATTAAGGCATTTGACACCATTTCCCACAGCATTCTCCCAGAGAAGCTGGCTGGTCTAGGCTTAGATAGGCATACGCTTTTCTGGGTTAAAAACTGGTTGAATGGCAGGATCCAAAGAGTTGTGGTCAATGGAGTAAAATCAAGTTGCACCAGCGTAGGTTTAGATTGGATGTTAGGTAGAATTTTGTCACTGAAAAGGTTATCAGGCGTTGGAAGAGTCTGCCCAGGGCAGTAGGGGAGTCACCATCCCTGGAGGTATTTAAGAGTTTTACATACATAATACTTAGGGTGTGGTTTAGTTGAGGACTCATCAGTCTTAGGTTAACAGTTGGACTAGATGATCTTGAAGGTCTTTTCCAACTAAGGTAATTCTGTCATTCTTTCAAAATGTTGTCAGCCTTTCTCAGTCTGTTTTATTAGTGTCTTATTATTTCTAATATTTTTATTTATGTATATAACATGACCATTCAGTATCACATGATATCTTGAATTTTCATTGCTAAAGGCAGTTTATTTGATAGCTGACTGTTGATGTCACATAGCTGCACACAACCAAGATGTAAATGTATAAAAGCACTTAGTTGTAGGGGCTTTTGTTTGCATGCTTGTTTTTGACTTTCTAATCGACTGTGAAGAATTTAGTCTTTTGCTAGGTCATGGACTTAAAGAAATACCTTCTAAGAACCTTCATTTTAGGGATGCAAGACTTTCAAGTAAAAGAGTCCTCAATGTCTTTTTGATCAAAAAGCAGCTTTATGCATCCTCAGCCAGCTTCTCCATCTGCCTGCACCTTGAATTAATTAAAAATCCTCTGTTTATGGAAGCACAAGCTGCTGCTAGTGGCATTGTCACATATTCATCATTACAGCTTCACTGAACATTCAACCAAGAGTAAAAAGTGGACTGCAATTCTAAAATTGCCTTTAATCATATTTTATAAATCAAACCAAAACTTTATAAACTGCAATTGTAGAAGGGTAAGTGATACGGGACAACATCAAGGCTGCATGCAAGATTTTGCTTCCCATGGGAATATAGTAGCTTAAAATTGGAAAGGCAGTGGAAGTGAACCAATAGATTCCTTCTTCTATTACCATTATAAACATTAATATTAAAACTTTTGCAGTGTTATTTTAAATACAATATGATGAACAACATATAAAAAGGAATTATTTTTCTATGCATATCAAGATTAGGTTTGAATTTTTGGAGCAAGGAGGTTAGTCTAATAATCTTGAGTACAACAAACAGTATTTTGTTGCTTTTGTTATCATGATCCTGTTGGTTACAGCACTTAAATCTCAGTGTCTCTTCCTATAGATTTTACTATCTCATAGCCATTTACCTGTATCCAGATCTTTTGCTCAAGTTGTCTTGTGTTGCACACCTTTTGTGAAGGTTGCAAAATTGATTTCTTGACTAGGTAAGAAGGAAGGTTGACTGAATACAGGGATGGGGAGTCACAAAAGCTGAAGACAGTTTTTTATTTCTTAGCTTCAGAAATCTTGAAGGGTCTTTTAAAGTTTTTACTGTAACTTAGCATTAAACTGCAACATTTTTCAGATAGGCGCAGTTGCTCTAATATAACTGCATATTTGTCACAATTTTCATTTACTGCATCCCAGTTCTGTGGCAGTCCTTGCAGCTGCTTCCCCCATTTGCCATAAGATTCATTCTCAACCAGTTTAGGCCCGGAGAGTTATGAAAAATAGGAGACAGAGATGTTTTATGAATAACATTCATCTTTGTTTTTTGTGCTGCTAGCTATGTCATTTAAAAAATCCTTGGTTTTTGCAAGGGCCTGCTGCATTTAGACCCAGAGAGCAACTGAGGATTTCAGTATCTCCTAATGTCAGTGCTCTGCAACACAGAACTGGAGATCATACCCTCCAAGGAATACCATATGAAAAGTACTGGCAAAGAATTAAAGAAAAAAGTAGGCCCTGGCAAGACTCTAAAATAAGGAGCTTCAGTTCTGTCAACATTATAGTCACAAAGACCAGAAAAATAACAGGTTAGAAAACACAAGCAACCTCACTCAGTGTTGGAAGGGGACCCCAGGTTAAAACAAAAACAGAGTTTATATGACTGAGTTCTAGTTGACTAAAAGTTTAGGGTGGAGGTTCAACCCTCCTGGGACATCAGAGAATGTAATTGGGTTCCTCCAGACTGTGCCTCTTCTCATCTGTAAGTATGTATTGCATCCTATTTACCTTAGCTATCTGCCTTCAGGAGGAATCTTTTGCCTGTTTACAATCTCCACCTTGTTTACATATGGAGCTTTGATCAGTAGCTCAGTCTAAAGAGTTAACAGCTGAATTTTGGCAAAATCAAGCAACCTTAAGATAAAAAACAGGAAGTAGGGCAAAAGTTCCTTGTTTTCCAGTTTCCTTATTTTTTGTCCACTTTGCAATATATATATATTTTTTTAACCAGAAGTAAATATTCTGATGATTTAAATATTAAAAAATATATTAATTCATTAACATGTTATTGAATTTATATGTATTTCTCTCAAATACTTGTTTAAATATCTGATTGTCATTTTTATTTCTTAGCATTAAAGAATACACTTACTCATAAGTTTTTAAATTTTATCTTCAGCTGAAATTTCATTATATGGTAAAAATATTTACACATTGCACTATATTTGAAAACTATAAAAAGCTAAAAAAAATTACTGGAAAAGAGAGGGTTTAAGATCCTGGAGTTGATGAATTACATAAATCTACTGCATATGCAAACTTAATGTTCTTCCAAAACCATGACTAATAATTTGTTTTTTGCTTGGTTTGTTTGGTTTATAGTAAGGGTTTTCAACCTGTTGCCCTTCAACCTGTCCCCTGTGGACACTGTAGCACAGGCAAAGTCTGACAGAGATGCACGAGGGGCTCCTGAGGTAACAGGAGACAGCAGGGTAGCATCCATGGAATGCCTTGGGGCAATAAACGGTTGGCCCTCTAAGAAGGTGACATGGCCAGCTGAAGTGCCTCTGCACTAATGCACACAGCATGGCCAACAAACAGGAGGAGTTGGAAGCTAGTGTGCTACAAGAAAGCTATGACATAATGGCAATTATGGAAACTTGGTGAGATGAATCCTATGACTGAAGTGTGGCTATCAATGGCTACAAGCTGTTCAGAAGGGACAGGAGAGGAGGAAAGGCTGGAGGTGTTGCCCCCTATGTAAAGAAATCGATAGAGTGTGAAGAGTTGTCCCTAAAGAATAACCATGAGAAGGTCGGAAGCTTATGGGTAGGAATTAGGAATCAAGACAATAAAGGGAGCCTTGTGGTTGGAGTCTACTACAGGCCGCCTGATCAAGCAGAGCCTATCTATGAAGCCTTCTTACTCCAGCTCCAGGAGACATTGCACTCAAAGGTTCTCATCCTGCTGGGGGATTTCTATCACCCTGACATCTGCTGGAAAAGTAGCATGGCAAGCTGTAGGCAATCCAGGAGATAGCTGGAGTGCCCTGATGACAACTCTTAAAACAAGAAATTGACAGCCCTACCCAAAGGGGATGCGTTATTGGACCTGATGGTCACAAACACAAGTGAACTCATCAGAGATGTCAAAGTTTAAGGCAGCCTGGGCTGCAGTGATCATGCACCAGTGCAATTCAGTGTCCTAAGGGTATGAGGCAGATGAGAAGCATAGGACTCTAATTTTCAGGACTCTAATTTTCAGGACTAAAAATTTCAGGAAAGCAAACGTCCAGCTCTCCAAGGAGTTAGTAAGTAGGACCCTTTAGGAAACGGCCCTCAGGGACACTGGAGCAGAGCAGAGCTGGCAGTTTTTTAAGGATGCTTTCCATAGAGTGCAACCCCCAAGTGTAGGAAATTGGGCAAGGAAGCCAAGAGACAAGCATAGCTGAGTCGAGACCTGGTGCCAAAGTAAAAGGCAAGATGGAACTACACAGGCAGTGGAAGCAGGGACAGGTATCCTGGGAAGAGTATAGGGACATTGCCCGGTTGTGCAGGGATAAGGTCAGGAAGGCCAAGGTGCAGCTGGAGCTGGACTTGACAAGGGATATAAAGAAAAACAAGAAGGGCTTCTACAGGTATGTAAAACAGAAAAAGAAGGTTAAAGAAAGAGCAACCCCCTTGATGAACAACAATGATTAACTAGTAACAGCAGACAAGGAGAAGGCTGAGATTATCAATAACTTTTTTGCCTCAGTTTTCACTGGTAACCCCTCACTTCATGGCTCTCAGGTTGATGGCCCATGAGACAGAGACCAGGCTGACAAAGTCCCTGTGGACCATAAATGAGGACAAGGTTTGTGACCATCTGAGGAACCTGAACATGCACAAGCCCATGCGACCTGATGAGAAAAACTGGACATGAGCCACCAATGTGCAGCCCAGAAGGCCAACTGCATCCTGGGCTGCATTAAAAGAAGTGTGGCCAGCAGATCGAGAGAGCTGATTCTGCCCCTCTACTCTGCCCTAGTGAGACCCCACCTGGAGTACTGTGTCTAGCTTTGGAGCCCCAACACAAGAAGGATGTGGACCTGTTGGAACATGTCCAGAGGGCAACAAATGATCAGAGGGCTGGAGCACCTCTGTTCTGAAGACAGGGTGAGGAAGTTGAGGTTGTTCAGCCTGAAGACGAGAAGGCTCTGGGGGAACCTTATAGTGACCTTCCAGTACCTGAAAGGCACCTATAAGAAGGTTGGGGAAGACCTGTTCGCAAGAGCATTTAACAATAGGACAAGGGGTAATGGTTTTAAGCTAGAGAAGGGTAGATTTATGTTGGACATTAGCAAGAAGTTCTTTAAAAAGGGGGTGGTGGATAACTGGAACAGGTTGCCTAGGGAAGTGGTGGAGGCCCCATCCCTGGAGATAATCAAGGTTGGGCTTGATGGGGTTCTGACCAGTCTGTTCTAGTGTGAGATGTCCCTGCTTATCGTAGGGGCGTTAGACTAGATGACCTTTAGAGGTCCCTTCCAATCCAATGTTTTCTATGAGTCTATGATAAGCTTACAAGCTTGTCCTTCCTGACAGGTTCAGAAAAGCACTGGATTTTTGTGTGTGTTTTGGTTTGGTTTTTTTGTTACTTTGTTTTGCTTTGTTTACTTGGGGGTTTTTTTGGGGGAGGGGTGTTTTGTTTGTTTGTTTGTTTGTTTGTTTCATTTTGTTAGGGTGATAAGCATCAACATTAAACCAGTTACAATTTATGTAATTACTGACCATGTAAGTAGACTGCTCAAAGTTCTTTCTATGCCAAAATACTTCAGATGTTGGCTGTAAATATAAAAATGATCTCAGATAAAATACTTCATTGGGCTGTTTTGAAAACAAGAAAAATATGTGAATGATCACATCATTAGGTCTTGTGATGTATAATTTGCTTCCAAGTAACTGCCTGTAATCTATCTGCTAACTATATTGGCATCTTACCATGAGCTATGTAAGTGTATAAAAAATAATTACAAGAAGGTGGTTTCAGAATTATTGGTGTAAGCATATATAGGTCATGGCATAGGAATTTTAAATACTAGTATACTCTTTTGGTCTTATTTCCATTTGCTGACAATGTGTAGCTGGATGCTCCATCTCTCAGTATGCCTGCCTCACTTTTATTCTATTATTAACTGCTTTTGTCTCTCAGTTTTGCAGGCCAAGGCCTGGAGTGGAAAGATTCCCATGAGAAAGGAAAAGGCTTAGCAAACTCTGAGCTGGTAACAACCTTGAAAGGTACAAACAGAGGCCAAATGGACATTCATAACACCAGGTGCTCTCCAGTGTTGAAGAACACAGAGCCCAGCCTAGCCACAACTAGGCCTGAAATGGAGATAAAGTAAGAACAAACAGAGAAACAAAAGAGTTTGCTTGGTGAGAACAAGGCCTTCATGGGTTTTTCTACTGTTTTCCATTCTTCCTCCAATGAGAGATTTTGGACGTATGGCTAAATAGTTAAATGACAGCAGTCAATCCACTTTATTCTATAAAAGCCTGGTCCCATCTTTGATCGAGGGGACTTCCCGTACACTTTCCCAGAAGGTTGCTGGACCTCCTCCTCTCCTGCAGGGACACCTGCCAGAGAGATTAATTCTGGAGAATTACAATCTGCACAGGGACACTCAGCTGCAGCAAGGCAAGGTTAAGAGATATTAACTCTTTCATTGTCTTTATTAGCAAACTTAATGTTAAGTAATTTTCATCATTAAGTTTAAAAATGATAGAATCCTTTAATATTGACAATTAATGTTCTAAGCCTAGTATAAAACTTGCTAATAAATAAGTTGCTAGCATTTACATGGTTAACCTTTATTGTTTGATCTAACTGCAAGTAGTAAATTTTATTGTGAAGATACCAGTTGCATTCAAACTTCAACTTCTGTTCCAATCTTCCTATATCCCTACAATTTGACTATGCTTGTGCCTTCTACTTTAAGGAGTAAAGACCCCAACATCTTGATCTGTGCATATACATCTCATCTGCCATCCTGTCCTGTTCACAACACAATGACAATATCCCTGTTTAAGGTGTGGGATTATTATTATAACACCTGCAATTTTTATTCATGCATGGCTACGTTAGCTAGGTTTTGTATTAGAATGTTGAATTCAAACACTTTTCTCATGAAATAAAAAAAATCTTCGTATGTCAATTCTTAGTGCTTTCATAGTTTTAACTGAATCAAACAAATCTGAATCTCTAAGAGACGATGTTTTGTGTTACAATATATTTTTAGTGTATTTCTTGATTTTAAACTGCTTGTGCATACTCTCTGTACATTATTAAACTTTTTTACCCATGAAAAAAGGGAGAAAATGTATTTAAAAACATTTTTCAAAGTGTTTATTTTCGAGATTATTAAACCATGTGCTGATTTTTCTTCTGGATTACTAACGTAATTTTTATTTGCATGAGATTTTATGTCTCCACATAAATTACTGATGCTCAAGTGGTGTAAACAGCAGATGGGTGAAACAATTAAGAGGCAAAACAAAAGAACTGATTGATGGAACAGGAAAAAAAAGTTTGTTTTCATAAACCACATATGCATACAGGCACACACTCATATATGGATGTTTTAAAGAAATACATTTGCTTAGTTCATATCATAATCACTCAAGGATTCGAGTGAGTTAGAGCAAGTATGGATTGGTAGTACATATTCCTGAGACAGTCTAAATACACAAACAATGAGTAAGGGTTCCTCTTGGTTCTCTAAGAATATAGATCCAGCTGTCATGAGTTGCATAGATAGTAAATCTCTGTGTATAAAAAAGAGTTTGAAAATAAATGAAAAAGTACAATGAAAAGCTGAAAAAAGGAAGTGTAAAAATAACTAGCAACCAGGAAAAGAACAATTTGAGACATATGCTAAGAAATTACATTTATAGAATTCTTAATTCATTATTTAGACAGAATAATACCTATTGGAATATCAGTTATATTTATTATCTCCTTTTGTATAAAATAACACAATAAATCTCTAAGCTAAGAAAAATAAACTATGACAAAAGGAATGGGACACAGGAAAATACTGTCGTTTTTGGTATGGCTTAATAGTCATATTCTAGGCTCACACTTTGAGCTTTGAGGTTGAATAACCAAAGATTCCTATATATAACAGTGATTTGGTTGAAGGAGTGATGTCATAATCAGGGTTTTGGCTACCTAGACCATAAAGCTCTTTTGGCTAAATCTGGTCTGATGGGGGCCAATGGGGTTCACCTGTCAGGGAAAGGGGAAAGAGCCTTTGTCCGGGGGCTGGCAAATTTAGTTAGGAGGGCTTTAAACTAGGGATGCTGGGGGAAGGGATACTGAGCTCATTCCAAGCCCACCATGGTGAGGACAGAGCTACTAACAGATGCCCTGGGCCTGGAAAAGAATCATGGGCCAACAGGGAAACATGTGAGACTGCTTCAAAAGGGGGACATCCCAAATGCCTCTATGCAAAGACAAGAAGCATGGGGAATAAACAAGAGGAGGTGCACATGTTGGCATGCCTGCAGGGCTATGATGTTATTGGGGTCACTGAGACATGGTGAGATGGCTCCTATGACTGAGGCATTGGGATGGCTAGGTAGAAACTGTTTAGGAAGGACAAGAAGGGCAGGAGGGGAGGGGTTGTTGCCTTCTACATCAATGATCAGCTGGAGTCCACAGAGCTCTGCCTGGGGATGGATGAGGAGCTGACAGAAACCCTCTGGGTCAGGATTAAAGGGAAGACAGAGACAGGAGATATCATAGTGGGGAGGAAGAGGCCCTCTTTAGACAGATAGGAGCTGCTTCGCATTTGCAAGCCATGGTCTTCATGGGGGACTTGAATCACCCCAACATCTGCTGGAGGGACAACACAGCAAAGCACCAGCATTCCAGGAAGTTCCTCAAGTGCATTGATGACAACTTCCTCTTCCAAATGGTAGAGGAACCAACCAGAAAAGGAGCTTTGCTAGACCTTGTTCTCACCACCAGAGATGGGCTGGTGAGTGATGTGAAACTCACTAGGCTGCAGTGACCATGACACTGTAGAATTCAAGATCCTTAAGGCAACAAGAAAAGCGTGAAGTAAGCTGAGCACACTTGATTTTAAAAGGGCAGAATTTGATCTCTTCAAGGATCTGCTTGCTAGGGTAGAATGGGACAAAGCCCTGAATGGGAAGGGAGCACAGGAAAGCTGGCCCATATTCAAGGAACACTTCCTGCGTGCCCAGGACCAATGGGTCCCTACAAAGAAGAAGGCAGGCAGGAGTGCCAGGAGGCCTGCATAGGTGAGTAAGAAACTCCTGGACACACTTAGGTGTAAAAACAAAATGTACAGAGGGTGGAAGCAAGGCTAGGTACCCTGGGAAAAGTACAGAGAGGTAGTTAGAGAAGCAAGAGATCATGTTAGAAAAGCCAAAGCACAGAGAGAATTGGATCTGGCAAGGGAAGTTAAGGGCAATAAGAAAAGTTTCTATAGGTATGTTAATGGTAAGAGGAAGACTAGGGAAAATGTGGGCCCACTTCAGAAAGAAACAGAACAGCTGGTAATCCAAGATGTAGAGAAGGCTGAGGTACTCAATGACTACTTTGCCTCAGTCTTCACCAGCAAGGAGTCCGGTCCCACCCCCCACGTTACGGAAACCAAAGATAGGAACTGGGAAAAGGAGGATCCCCCCACTGTAGACGAAGAGGAGGTTCGAAACCACCTAAAGAACCTAAGGGTGAACGAGTCCATGGCACCTGATGGGATTCCCTCATGACTCCTGAAAGAACTGGTGGATGAAGTTGCAAAGCCACTGTCCATCATATTTGAAAAGTCATGGCAGTCTTCCTGCTGACTGGAAACAGGGAAACATAACGTCCATTTTCAAGAAGGAAAAAACAGAATCACAGAATCACAGAATCCTAGGGGTTGGAAGGGACCTCGAAATATCATCTAGTCCAATCCCCCTGCCAGGCAGGGTCACCTAGAGTACATCACACAGGAACTTGTCCAGGCGGGTTTTGAATGTCTCCAGCGAAGGAGACTCCACAACCTCCCTGGGCAGCCTGTTCCAGTGCTCTGTCACTCTCACAGTAAAGAAGTTTTTTCTGATATTTACATGGAACGTCCTATGCTCCAGTTTGCTCTTCATCATTTAACAGCAGTACTCACTAACTAGGGAGGTCCCAGTAGACTGGAAGTTGGCAAATGTGATGCCCATCTTCAAGAAGGGCCTGAAAGAGGATCAAGGGAACTACAGACTTGTCAGTCTGACCTCCGTGCCAGGGAAGGTCATGGAGCAGATTATCTTGAGTGCCATTATGCATCATTTACAGGACATCCAGGTGATCAGGCCCAGTCAGCATGTGTTCACGAAGGTAAGGTTCTGTTTGACAAACCTGATCTCTTTCTACGACAAGGTGACCCACCTATTGGATAAGGGAAAGGCTGTGTGTGGATGTTGTTTACTTGGACTTCAGTAAAGCCTTTGACACTGCTTCCCACAACATCCTGACAAAAACACTGGCTATTCAAGGCTTTGAGGGGCATGCACTCTGCTAGGTCAAACACTGGCTGGATGGCCAGGTCCAAAGAGTTGTGTTAAATGGAGTTCAATCCCATTGGTGACCAGTCATAAATGATGTTCCCCAGGGCTGTGTAGTGGGGTTGCTCCTGTTTAATATCTTTATCAATGATCTAGACAAGGGGATAGACTGCACCCTCAGTAAGTTTGCATAAGGCACCAAGTTGAGTGGGAATGTTGATTTGCTTAAGGGTATGAAGGATCTACAGAGGGAATGGGACAAGCTGGATTGATGGGCCAAGGCCAATTGTGTAAGATTCAACAAGGAAAATGGGTTTTGGATCCTGCATTTGGGTCACAACAAACCCATGCAATGCTACAAGCTGGAAAGCTGCCTGGCAGAAAAGGACATGGGGGTATTGATTGACAGCCAGCTGAATGTGAGCCATCAATGTGCCCAGGTGGCCAAGAAGGCTGATGGCTTCCTGGCTTGCATCAGAAAGAGTGCGGCCAGCAGGACTATGGAAATGATTGTCCTCCTGTATTCAGCACTGCTAGGGCTGCACCTCAGATACCGTGTTCAGTTTCGGACTCCTCACTACTAGAAGGACAGTGGGTGCTGGCATATTTCCAAAGAAGCAACACAGCTGGTGAAGGGGCTGGAAAACAAACCTTACAAGGAGCAGCTAAGAGAACTGAGGCTGTTTAGTCTGAAGAGGAGTAGGCTGAGAGGAGATCTTATCACTCTCTACAGCTACCTGAAGGGAGGTTGTAGAGAGGTGGGTGTCTCTTCTCTATAGTAACTAGCTATAGGACAAGAGGAAATGCCTTCAAATTACAACATGGGAAGTTTAGGTTGGTTGTTAGGAAAAACTTCTTTACAGAAAGGGTTATTAAGCACTGGAACAGGTTGTCCAGGGAAGTGGTTGAATCACCATCCCTGAATGTGTTTAAAAATCATTTAGATACAGTGCTTGGGGACATGGTTTAGCAGTGGGCTGGGAGAGCTGGGTTAGCAGAGTTAAGGTAAAGGTTGGACTGGATGATCTTACTGGTCTTTTCCAACCTGAATGATTCTATGATTCTGTGATTCAACAGGACTTATTTTGCAGATTTTGTCAAGGTGAGACTTATATGTACTTACATGAACTTTGGTTGCCCTGGAGGACAAGTAGATGCAATTTGTGTTTGTGCATAAAATCAACAATGGCTTAAGCCTATAATTTTATTTTTTTTAATTTTTAAATTTTTATTTAAAATATATATCCTAATATATTGCTCTAAAACATTCAGTAGCCTCATAGGCTATGTCCATAAAATATGGGTTTGTGTTTGCTTAAGAACTTCTAAGAAACAGATGCTGTCATACCTTGCTATAAATTATCTTTATATAGCCCTTTTATTCTAGGGCCATCATGCTGGCCCAAGAAAGAAATTCTGCGTATCTTGTAACATTGTTCTGCCTGTAAGGGCTAGTGGACCATTCCGTTTCTCTTCTTTTTGCCTGGGGGATATTTGCAACCTATATCTAATTAAATCGTGTGTGCACACGTTTTGAACTGTAGGCAAAACTGACCTCATTTCAAACACATTAATATATAGTAGTGATGATCAAGGAAGTTGTTAGTTGCCTTGGTTTGCAAACTGTCTGCTACTCACATATGCAAATACGGACTGTAGAACATGAACTAAAGCTTTTAATGATTTTTTTGTTTGCTTGTAATATTTCTTTGTTTGTTTTAATTCAGCCAGTGCAAGCCAATATGCATAGAAAGAGCAAATTAGCTTTGTGGGAAAAACACTTTAACTGTGAAATTTCAGACTGAAATCCTCTCTTTAGGACTCAGCTTTCAAAAGAGGAGATAACTATGAGTTATGTACAAATGTTCTGGTAATTGGAATGCCAATTGATACATTACAAAGGTAAAACAATTTTTTTAGAAAAAGGTAATGACAATTTAATGGGCTTTTTACTATTATTTTGCTATATTCTATTAGAAAAATAATATTTGTGAAAAAATAATAAAAATAAAATGTTTTAAAAACATTTTGAAAATTTAAGCTCACATTTAAAATATGAATTTACCAGGCAGTTAAGGATAAACCCCATGAAAATCAGAATAATCTAGAAATCAGTTCTTGTCTTTTATAGTAAAATATTTTTTTGCCACTATCCAAAGTGTATTCTAAAATGCAGATCCTAAGCAAAATGTCTCCAAGTGCAAATTTCTCATTGCACTAAACTAAAGAGAAACTGTGGGATTCATCTGACCAGATTAAGGTACCTGCAGTACAGATTGTTATCTTTGGGCTGGTCACTGAAGTAATGTAAGCCAGATTTTCCACAGATAATTCTGAATTACATGAATGTTAATTCTGAATGTTAACTTGAGACATCTGTAGCACTGTTAGTCTGTGCACTCACTAATGCCGTGGTGCTGAAAACAAGCTAATGTAGATAAAGAGTGTATTTTAGTTCACATGTTCACATGGTGTTCACATTGTCATGTTCAAGAGCTGGATTGTGCTACTTAAATATTAAGAGGGTTTGTAGGTCCTTTATTGTTACATTGATTTTTTTTCTCTACTGCTACTTTTTCTGTTTATGTCAAAATGCATTGCAGAAGGTCTTACTTCATAAAACAAAAAATCATAAGAGTTGCCCATTGACAGAATTCTCCCTTTGAACTGATATAAATCAGCAAAATGTAGGCAAGTTAAATAGTAATATATTAGGACAGTAGCATGTATAGCAAGAGAAAATCTTGTTAGATTATCTCTTTGCTCTTCTCCATGCCTAAGAGGAAAAGAAAATAGTTAAGAACAACGTTGGTATATCAAGATGTTTTAGAAAATTTAGAAATAAAATTAATTAACAAATGTAATTTAAAAAAGTATTTCCTGTATATCTCATCACATATTAAATATACTTAAATTTCATTTAAAAGAAATATATAATTAATAACTATAATTACATATGTTAATTATATATGACATATGGGTTTTATATGTTATATGGAGAGCAGGAAGTTTGCCTGTTTGTTGTAGTTGTTTTTTTTGTTTTGTTTTGGGCTTTTTTTTTTTCTTTATTAAACCATCTTTATTTCAACTCATGACTTCCACACTTTCACCCTTCTGATTCTCTCCTTTATCCCACTGTACCGGGGGTGAGCAAGCAGCTGTGTGGTGCTTAGCTGCTAACTGGGGTTAAACCACAACACCAACATATCCTTAAGGTAACATTATCAGAAAGAGGTGACAAAGTAAATTTTGGACAGTAAAAAAAAACCTTGTTTTCCTCAGTACTCATTAATGAAGTACAAGAACTAATCTGCACATGAATTGTTCATTACTGTTTCTGCTGGGTTGTGGTTTCCTCAGGATGCATTGTTTGAGGGATTGCAAATCTGAAGTCAGGAAAGGACAACTCTCTGCCACTGGCTCTCCTCCATGACAACTCTACACCAGGACATCTCTACACTGGGAAATCTCCAAAATGGTACCGAATAGAAGCTGTAACCATCTGATACCTTTTCAATATCATATGTGAAACTATGTAAAATTAACCACCACTTCCTCTGTCACTGGATTGCATGGTCTTTACATTTTCATTATACACATAATTAACTGGAAAAATGTTCACCTTGCCTTCCTTAATAAATATTTGGGACTATTCATTCGTATCTTTAGATGGAAGGACAAGAGCCTACTTCATCTTAGAGATTAGAGTTTTGCTTTAATGATGATTAATAAGGAAATGTCCATGAGTCTGGTTCAGTACAACATGGATGTTTATGATTAGGAGTATTTTTTGATTCCTCAGCCCTTCTCAAAAAAAATCAAGCATGAAGAATTAATGTTTGTTTTTGTGCAGAAAATAAATTCATTTTTTACTTTTGTATTGGAATTTTAAATTTCTCTGTTTGGTAGCACATTTGTAGACTATTATACTTCTCCATTTGCTTATGTAACAACTTTTTGCACATGCTAAAAAGCAGATATCTTTATATAGTGTGTAAGTACTATACAGTCTTCACTGTAGACAGGATGGATACAATTACCCTGCTAAATACACATTTAGACAATGTAATTCCTTCATTCAAGTGTATTCCTTCAAGACTGTCCACATATACATGTATGTTAGACTGTCAAAGACATTCTTTCCTAAGTAAGACATAAAACCCACATTATCTGTGCTGAACATCTATTATCAGGCAAATGCCCTGATCTCCAAATATCTGAGTTCCCATATGGTTAGTGGAGATTTACTTGATACAGTTGAAGGAAACTAGAGAGGAATGCTGATCAGTGGTTTGAATCAGCACAGGTGCCATCCACAGGCCATCTTTTGGGATAGGTGTAAGGGAGGGTGACTCCTGCAGTGCAGCCATGACATACACTGTGGGTAATACTCAAATGTAATGGGAGTTTTGTAAATGAGAAATGTATGGGTTCTAAGTGCTATTGTTAAGTACTGTTTTCTGCAGTATTATTTTTTTATTATTCGTTTAATAAAATATGCTTTTTTAATTAAGCAAGGGCTCATTAATTCTTTAACATAGGTTTACCATTCTACATTTACACTAACTGATCAACTATCACAAAACATTGTGATAAAATTCAAACTGCAGTGTATGGGTAGAAGACATTAAATTACTTCAGAGTCACAAATGAACCCTCATGATCCAGTTCCACGGCTGTTTCTGTGACAAATTTTTGGGATGTAAGGCTGTCCCTGCAGTAGGATTTGCCTCACTTTGTGGTCCATATAGATGAAATATTTCATAGTTTTTAACTATGCTGAGATTTTGATATATGGATTAATAAAAAAATAATATTCAGATAATTAGCTTACCAGATGTATTCCTAATGTTAATTTAGGACAGTGAGGACTACGTAGGTATGACACAGGACTTAAAGGAGTTTTGCACAACTATGGAGTGGCAGCTGAAGGCCTAGAAGAATAGCACAGATTCATAGAAATGTTGATTGGAAAGGGAGTATGGAGGCCATCAAGCCCGACATTCACCTCAAAGCTTGGCTATTGCCAAAACTGGCTAGGAGCAAACACAGCTTCTCTGGGTATCCTATTTTAGTACTCTTTTTTTTTCTCTCACATCAGACACACAGATTGTGTCTGGCTGGAAGATAGCTAGTTCTTTCTCATGCAGGAAGGAGTCAACAATCACTGACACTCATTGTTTAATCTTCATGGCATCAGCTCCATTTACTGGACCCTGAACTTCTTTTGCATGCCTTGGCCATGCTAACCTCATCTATGGACAATGGATGGTACATCTTTCCTTTGCAGGTGCTCTTTGAAGATCCTTCAAAAATTCTGCTTATCATTCATCATGAAGTGAAGCCCACACATGCCTTCCTGCATTTCAATTCATCTAGCTCCAGTGACACTATCGAATCCCACCCTCCACAGGTAAGGTCACATTGTCTACCCAACTTCTTCTTGCAAATCCTGATCATAGATATTCACTAAGTGCCAGGCAAATAAGAAGCCAAATATGAGTCTGCACCTGCCTCCTCTGAGTTCCCCTGCTAGGCATGGGTCCCTTGCCCTCCTCATGGTTTTCCAGCAGCAATTCAATTGCCTTGGAAATGCTAGATATTTTGGGCTATCTAAAGTCATAGTAGCTGTGTTCCTAGGAACTGAATAGAACTACACAGGGTGACTTACATAGCTCACACATACAGATCTACTTAAGACAGGTGAGTAGCCATATATCTCTGTGGTCTGAATCCTGTCCTAATTGCAATGATCACACACACAAAAAGTGTTTTTCTTTTTTGATGCAGAACTCGGTATGATTTAAAAAAAATGTAGGTTTTTACTGAATAAGTCTTTCTATTAAAAATGCCATTTGTTAATTTATATTCCAAATATGATTTTGTTTAAACATTTTGTTACTTTAAGTTGCCCATTTCCTTAGAAAAAAAAAAAAAAAGATACTTTTTTCAGGAAAGTAACCATGTATGGTTTTGTGGCTTTAATTCTATTAAGTGTATCCAGATTAAAATTCCTCATAGAAGAAGCTGAATAATGGGGGAGATGACAGGTTTTTTTCTACTAAACAGCTTCGTGAGCACAATTCGATACTGCAAATCAAGGTATTTTCTTTCAGTCAAATACATCATCACAAGCAATAAAGATTTAAGAGGACCACTTTTCCCCTCAGAAAAGCCAGTGCCTCTTTGTTGTCCTCACATTAAGTTTTCATTAATAATATGGCCATATTTACTGTCATCTGATGTCTGTCTCTGTCTTACTAGAACTGAAGTTAGAGTTTACCTTTTGGCAATTCGTAGTATCTGGCTTCTTGTTTCTAAACTATGTTGTCTTCAAAAGGTTGAGAAGAAGAAATAACAATAAACAAAGCAGTAGTACTTAAATGAATAATAAATATGCCATTATGAGTGATAATTAAGATAAATAATGCCTCTGCTGATAAAGTAGTTGTTAAATTTACTTAAAACATCGAAAAAGTAAACCTGTGAAGGAGGACAATTACAGTTCTCCTTATTGTGCTCCTTACAGTCTGTTCACATCCATGAGTATTTTTAAAAGTTATTTGCTTCAATTTTTACTCCAAAAAGTGATTATATTAAAATAAAAACAGTATAAAATTTATTATCTTTGTCTAAAAGGACCTATACATTCTGTACAGGCAAGAAGAAAAGCAAAGTGTTCGTCACTCTTAAAGACTGGTCTGTATAGCTCTTATCTAGATCTTTAGGCTTATTTCTTGTCTTCCTCTGACTTTCCATCTCCATGAAGTTTTTTACTTTCCTTAGTGACTATCTTGCTATATTTCTAAGCTTTTCTTCTTTTTTTATCAAACCTTTATATTCTTTTCTTGACACTCAGACCTTGTGATGCTGGTAGGCTTTCAAGAAAACTTTTTTTTTTCTATGTTTTCAAAAAAAAAGGCACATTTACTCCTAAAAGTATTTTGTTATAATATTTTACACTAAAATATAACAAGTTTATTTCATAGCTTTTAATTTGCCTGATTTGCATTTTAAGCATGCTCTCAATTCAGAACAAATTGTGCACCATTAGTTTCAGAGGCTATGTCTAAGTTCTACCTGGTATGTTGGCATATAGTTGAATTTGCAGGATTTAATGTTCAGTGTTCTATATGTCTGGAAATAAATATCTCTGTGTTCCACATCTAAAAAATGTTTGGAATCCCAGATATTAATTTCTTTCTATAAATAAATATAAGTTACAACCCTAACAAGTTTCAAGTCCTGAAAAGAGAATTCTAAATTTTCTAACTCTATACATTTGTAATCCCCTTCTCTCTATCACCTGTTTCATGGAATCACCAATGATAGGACACCTTTAAATGAATAAAAAAAAGTATATGAAGTAATAGAAGATCCCATCGCAGACTCACACTTTGACTATTTGCTATGGCAGTAATACAGACTAATAGTCTCTTCCCAAGAGAATGACATGACACAAAAAATGCCTAAAAAATCTTAGAAATTATTGTGTTTAAAAGCTTAATCTAAACCAAATTCAGTACCTAAAGCCTTGTATCCTAAATTTTGCAATCAGGTTTTCCAAACAGCCAAGGATTAATTATATTCCAAAAATTAGATTTTTAGAACACACTAAGCTAAAAATTCTAGTATGAGGTCCAGATTAAGATACTACACTTCTTCAAAGATCTTCAGTGTCTTTATCTCTTGAAATTCCCAAATGCAAATATTTCCTTTGAATCACACACCAAAATCAGATAACACTTTAGACAGATCTTTTTGTCTTGAAAATAAGGATGTTTACAGTTAGTAATGAATGCACTATGCTAAAGCCTAGGGTTTGAATTAAGAGGAACAAGAATCTCAGGCTCATTTCTGAAATTTTGTAGGAGAGTTACAAATGCAATTTAAAGCCATGAGATTGGTTATTTCTGTGCATGTGATAACATTTTATATCAGTGATCAATACCTTCACCTTGTCCATCTTCTGTGAGCAGCAGCAGATACTGAGTAAAACTTTCCATGAGCAAGGCAAAGCATTGCAGTGACTATTCTGAAACTTGAAATTGCTAGTTTGCTGCCTGTGGCAAAACCTGCCCAGTGATGTGACAAGTCAAGCTGTGTTTTTAAAAGTAGCCCTGGTTCCTAACTGGTGGATTTATGAACTCTACAGATCCCCATCGATCTAAATAAAAAAAAAAAATGTAAATTTGTGACATGGGTACAAATGAAACATGGGGTTTTGGTTTGGTTTTTGTTTTCCTTTATGTTTTATCTTTGGTTTATTGCAGCACTTTCCTCAAAAACAAAACAAAACAAGACCTCCTACATTGTTGCTATACTGTGCTACTTGCACTGTTCTAGGTGATCTCTACTACACTTCTTTCCAGCTTCAGGGGGGAAAAATGGGTACTGGGTATTCCTGTATTCCGATGAACAATAGGTGCTATCTCTATTTATGTTCATAGTAAAATCAATCAATGATTTAGAAATTTCTTTTTAAAAGCCTTGAGGTACAGATGTTCCAACACAATTAATCAATATATTTGATTTTTTCTAGGCAGCTGTTTGCAGCAAGCATTGAGTCTTTGCAGGAAATATTAAATCTTTGTGTATGCCTTTGTCTAATTAGAAGACATCAGAGTTAATTTATTGATATGGAAGTGGGCATAGCCTCTAGTACTGATGAATTGCTTTTCATTGTTCTTCCCCTTGGCACAATGAGTGAAGATTTATGTAGACATGGACCTATCTCTTGCCACTTTTTTATTGTGACAAGGTAAAAATCACTTTTGCTATATTAGGTTCAGGTTTCATGCTTGAAGGATTGGGCTTCTCCAACAGAAGCTATATCTGGCTTTGACCTTCTTAAGGTAAAAGAGTCAGATGTTTTGCTCTTGAGAATTATTTTCAGTATAGTAAAACCTTTTTATACTAACTAGCAGTAGAAGTAGAACTTTGGCAGAAAGCACTCAAGTCATATATTAGTTGATTTAAAGGTGAGGAAGAGAAACAAAAACTGTTACAATGAGCAGACAAGAAGTAAGGATTTGGGTGTCACAGTTGAGTTTTCAGAATAGAAGAGTTATACTAAATGAAAATAATTTTCAAAATTATATATAATACGAGAAATAGAAACAGAATAAAAATACATTCTGAAATCAACACCAAAACAATACAGTCAATAAAGCCAAATGTAGAGAATATAGAAAAGAGTATTTCCTCCACAAAAATACTGATAATATACATTTGAAAAATACAGTTTGAGAAATAGAGGCAAATTCTAAGTCAAACACATTTACTTACAAATAAATGAAAAGGTGGCTCATTTGTTCTCATTTCAAGGCAATTTACAAATAACCCTACAAAAAGAAGTACCTAGAGGGCATAGGGAACTACAGATTAAATAATTTTGCTGTTACACGATTTACTTTCTATATAAATGGATGGATGACAAAGAGGAAGGACAGAACACCTTAATAAATATTTAACCTTTATGCCCTCTCTGTTACAAAGGTTTTTGAATGTAGTCTCTGGTTCTAACCTGTAAAGAGGCAGACAATTTGACATTGGTTTCTTTATCGTGACTTTCAGTTGAGTCCCTGATGAAAAACTAAGAAAAATGAGTATTCAAAGAGAAAGAAGTTTATAAAACTAGCTGACAAATGCAAACCAAAATACTATTAGCAAGAGCAATTATTGGAAAAGCCTCGTGAGAATGAGCTATGTTCGTTCTTAGAGATAAGTGATAGCACTGTTAAAGCACCTCACTAAAATAAATGTATTAGAAAAGGTCTTCCATGTAAGATTGCTAATAACAATGAAAATCATCAGTAGTGTTATCTGTGGTAAGAGTATAAAAAAGATCAGGAAAATATTTGTTTTGATAGAAAATTTTATTCTAAGGTCATTATTGTTATTTGCTTTTTAACTTTTTTAGAAGAGAGCAAAAAACTGACCTGAGGTGCATAGTTGGTGTCCTAGTTGATGTCAGTGAATTTTTTAGTGCTGTGTTATGAACATAAATAAGGTCTCTGTATTGGAGTTCAGCATGATTTATAATCACTCTCAAGTGCTACTTTAATCTTCCCATTGTTAATTGTGTGACTACTATCTGTTGAGAAAACATTGCATAATTCTAGGCTTCTTTCATCCAACACATTGTCTACTGATTACTCTGAAGATATAAATTCTCATTTCTGAAATTTAACAAAAAAAATTATTTTTACTTTTTTTCCTCACTGGTTCTTTGTTTGTGTGGGTTGTTTTGGTTTGTTTTTCTGTATTAGAAAGATAATTTCCACATTTCTAATGTCTAAAATAGCAAATTATTTTAAATTGCTACACTTCTTGTGTTGCAATGAAACCATAACACTAGTGCAAAATATGTGTACAAAAAAAGCCACTTAATTCATTACAATTTAAAGCTTAAAATGCTTATCTTAGACAATAGGTAGTTAAATTTGGGGATTATTACAGAAGAAAAATTAAAAGTAAATTAACTTTAAAAAATCTTTTTTTTTTTTTCTGGTTTTAGTTAGAACTGAGTTAATAGATCTTTATTTTATTTTTATATTTTTGATCAAAAATGTACAAAATACATAAATGGAAATTCAATCAAAACTGATCTGTACAATGAGATGTAAAATGTTGAACAACTCCAACAAGCTGTTTTGTTGGGTTTTTTTCTCTCGACATTGAATTGGTCTGTTTGGAGATGCTGAATATTCTAATGTGACTTTCTACATGTGAGAAGCTCCCAGTCATATGATATCCTCCACATTTCTACAGTTATAATACTCCAGAGATACATAATAATATTTTGTGCAAGGAAAATACTATAATACTTCATCAGATAATCAGTTCACTTGGAATTGTGATCTACAGGGTATAATAAATAGTACAATCCAACCAGAACAGTAATTCTGGTTAAGTAATTGTGACGAAAAGAACTGCACCATTCAAGCAAAGGATTTATCTGAACCTTGCTTACAGTTTTAACTGCAAGGCTCAAGCAAACCATTTATTTGAACTGCACTCACAGATTTAATATGCCACTATTGCAGGTTTTCATGGATACAATGGAATAATGCACTATTATAACTTAAAGCAAGAACACACTACAAGAAGTGATAAAGATCCACAGAACACACTATTACAATGTACAAAGCAAGCTAAATATTATACGTGTTTTAGTTAATCACTCACAGTTGCAAACTTAGAGCATGGAAGATACTAGCTTACCCCTCCAGGCAAGGGCTTCAATCCCAAGGAAGTGACTTAGGCCAGTGTCCTGATCAAGGGGGAAGGGACTCCACAGAAGCCAGCTGTAGAGCTGGGAGAAGCCAACTCTCAATTCCCAACCTGAATCATCGGGGTTTTATCCCCTAATTCATGTCACTATGCCTGAATGGATTACACCATCTGAAATGTTTATCTTTGGTGATGTAGTGGAGTTTCCTTTTCTTTTATTCATCTGTGGGGAGTGTTAACTTCTCTATCCTCTGTTTTTTAATTATCTCTTGCTAATTTTGTGATCATCTGGGTACAAAAGGTTGTAAGCTGAAGCTGAAACTAAAACCCTCAGCTTGTCTTTATCTTATGCTCTCAGGCAACCGAACAGTGGTTTGGATTGAGACTCAGGGCATAATATTTGTTGAGGGATTTCAAGGGATTTCAACTGAGGTTTCAGGTCTTTGAATGATGCATCACTGCCCTGTTTGGTCTCTGGCTTATGGACAACTCAGGGCTTAGTTATCTACACAGTTCCCCATAGGTCATCTCTGCAGAGACAGAGCCTGAAGGCAATCCCAGGCTGGCTCACTTTTACAGCCCCCCATGAGTCACCTGTGTGCATTAGATATTACCAAAACACTTTTACAAAATATGAACTTTACAATTCATACAGTAACATAGAGGGCAGAAAAGTGCAAGTCAGTATTGGACTTAACTGAAACTGTTTAATTCAGTTAATAAAAAAATCAGGAATTAAAATATTATTTATTCATTCCAGTGATTATGATGATTATTATCCTCAACATTGATTAAGGGAAAAATCTGAATATTCCAGAGATTTTCAAATTGTTAAAAACCGCATTTTCTCTAAAAGGAAAAAAAATAAAAAAATATATGTGCAAATACAAATGAAAAGATCTTAAAACATCTATCTGCAATTGTAAATGTTCTTTAAGATTGTCTTCAATCATGAACTGTGCCATAGAATCTAATTATTGAATTACAATTCAGTTTTTCCTAACATAAACATAAGAATCAGGCTCTTTCTCCTATTTGCTTAATGCTTCACAATGCAGTAATTAAAAAGACAAATAGTAGAAAGCACAAAAGTGATGTTACAAAACCAAAAGACAATCACAGAGGGCAAAGAGGGAAATACTGTAGCACTTGAAATAGATACATACTACACATATGCAACAAATTTTGTAGG
Organism: Hemiprocne comata; assembly: GCA_020745705.1. Lineage (NCBI taxonomy): Eukaryota > Metazoa > Chordata > Aves > Apodiformes > Apodidae > Hemiprocne > Hemiprocne comata. The sequence continues at coordinate 91,690,167 of CM036586.1, read as the reverse complement.
CTTTAAGCAGGGTTACATGTTTCAGAGGTGACAGATGCAAAAGTGAAATTAACTTAGTCAAAGCACTGCTGGCAAGATGCTGTCTTCGTGGCCTGAAGAGGACCATAGTGGTCAACTTTCCTTCTCCCTTGCTCTTGGTCTCCCTCTCTCTTCCAGCAGTAACTTTTATCCTGATATTGAGGTATTCATAGCTGATCACCAGTTCTCCTTGGCAACCTTAGATGCTTCCCCTGATGCACTAATCAGTATGTTGACATATTTCCCAATGAATGACAAAGTACATAAATAAATGGGATAATCACGATTTCGGATACACAGAGTGAGGAATTAGAGTGTTTGTGGTAATGCTTCATCTGACAATTTCAGCTACTCCCTCTGTGTTACATAGTGACCTGAAGCAATGGTAGCATCTAATTCCTTCTGTAACACCTTTATGCATATATATATATATAAAATTGACATAAGGGCTATGTTATTTCTCTAAGTCATTAATTATTTCATACACATATGATCAGCAAAATTACTGTGACTGCAGGTTATCCTTAGAGAAGGATTAGGGCACTGAAGAAAGCAGTAGGAGAAAGGTGTTGTAGTATCAGATCATGTGAGAGCACTGCCTCCTTTGTCCTTCATTAAGTAACCATTCACTGTCTAGTCTTTGCTATATAGAATCACAGAATGGTTTTGGTTGAAAGAGACCTTAAAGATCATCTAGTTCCAACCTTCTGGACTCACTCCAAGAGCTCCATGCCCTTACTGTGTTGGGGGCCCCAAAAATGGACACAGTGCTCCAGGTGGAGTCTTACGAGAGCGGAGTAGGGGGCAAGAACCACCTCCCTTGATCTGCTGGCCGTGTTTCTATTGATGCAGCCCAAGATATGGTTGGCTTTCTGGCCTGCAAGTGCACATTGCCAGCTCATGTTGTCCACCATCACTTCCAAATCCTTCTCCTCAGGGCTGCTTTTGATCCATACTCCCCCCAGCCTATAGCTGAGCTTAGGATTGCCCAAATCCAGGTACAGAACCTTGCATTTGGCCTTGCTGAACTTCATGCAGCTTGCACAAGCTCACTTCTCAAGCCTGTCAAGGTCCCTCTGGATGGCATCCCTTCTGCCTAGTGCGTCAACCTCACCACACAGTTTGGTGTCATCAGCAAACCTGCTGATAGTGCACTCAATCTCTCTGCATATATCACTGACAAAGATGTTAAACAGTGCTGGTCCCAATATCAACCCTTGAGGAACACCACTCGTCACTGATCTCCATTTGAACATCGAGCCATTGACCACAACTCTTTGAGTGTGACCATTCAGCCAATTCCTTACCCAACAAGTGGTCCATCCATCAAATCCATATTTTCAATGTAGAGACCAGGATTTGTGCAGGACAACATTGAAGACCTTTTACAATCCAGGTAGATGACATCTGTTCCTCTTCCCTTATCCACCTACATTGTGACCCTATCATAAAAGGCTATCAAATTTTTCAAGCACAATTAGCCCTTGTTGAAGGCATGTTGGTTTCCACCAACCATCTCTTCATTTTCCATGTGCCTTAGCATATCTTCCAGAAGGATGTGCTCCATGATCTTGCCAGGTGAAGAGGTGAGGCTGGCTGACCTTTAGGTCCCTGGGTCTTCTGGTTTTCCATTTTGGAAAATGGGGCTTACGTTTCCATTTTTTCCAGTCATTTGGAACTTGACCAGACTGCCATGACTTTTCAAATATGATGGAAAGCAGCTTTGTAACTGCATCCACCAGTTCCAGCCCTGAATGGGGCAAGATAGCAGATGAGATGTATATGAAAAAAAGAAGATTTATTACACACAGCACCAGGGTCTTAACGATGGAACTAAAAAGACACAAGTCATATTGTATGAGTGTTGGGATATTGGGATAGCAAAACAGGATATTAAAACAATATCACAGGGAGGTATCTTTACAATAAAACACACAACTAATAGTCAGTTAGTTCTCTAAGGTTAACTATTTGAATGCTAGCAACTTTCTTATTAGTAGGTCTTAGATCTAAAACAATTATTAAAATAATACCTAAGCAAGGTGGTCATATAATAATTGCAATTATCTGAAAAGATCTTAAGATCTTATAGTTCAAAAACTTAACAGTGAAAGATTTATTTATATTTAAGGTCAGCTGATGAAGATATATGTAGGGAGTTGATATCTCTTAACCTTTATTTGGTTATAGCCGGGTGTCCCTTGTCTCATCTCTCAACCTCTGAGGAGGAACCATTCAAACAGGTGCCCTTGCTGGAAGGACGAAGGTCCTAAGGAAAGTGTACAGGAATCTCACCAATCAAAGATGGGGCCAGGCTCTTATAGAACAAATTGATTGACTTCTGTAATTTAATTACTTAGCTGTACCTCCAAAATCTGTCATTGGAGAATAAAAGGAAAACGGTGGAAAAGCCTAGAAGACCCTTTTTTTCTCACCAAGCAAACTCTATTGTTTATCTGTTCATTCATGTTTTGTCTCCATTTTGGGCCTAGTTGTCGTTAGGCTGGGCTCCGTGTTCTTCAACACTGGAGAGCAGCTGGTGTTATAGTCATCAACTTGTTCTTTTGTTTCTACTTTCAAGGTTGCTACCAGTTCAGAGCTTGCTATGCCCTTTCCTTTCCCATGGGAATCTTTCCACTTCAGGCCTGGGGCTGTAAAACCGAGAGATGGAGAGCAATTGAATCAGAAAGGAAAACTGAGGCAGGTGCACTGAGATGGAGTGTCCTGCTACACTCAGGAGCCGTGAACGGATCTCATAAGACTACACAGACTTGTGCACCTTCAAATTGTTTAGATGGTCTTAAACTTGCTCTTCTCCTACAGTATTTGTATCTTCCTTCTCCTAGTCCCTGCCCTTGCCTTCTGCAACTGGGGTGGTGTGGCCAGAACCCTTGCTGGTCAAGACTGAGACTAAGTTCTTTAGTACCTTAGCCTTGTCCATATCCCACATGACCAGGTCTTCTGTTTCCTTCTGAAGAGGACCACATCTTCCTTAGTCCTCCTTTTATCACTGATGTACCTGTAGAAGCTTTCCTTTTTACCCTTGCTGTCCCTGGCCAGATTTAATTCTATCTATTAATATTTATCTAGCTTTCCTAACCCAATCCCTGGCTGTTTAGACAACTTCTTTGTATTCCTCCCAGGTTCCCTGTCCTTGCTTCCACCACCCTCTGTAAACTTTTTTTTTACAGCTAAATGTGTCTAGGAGCTCCTTGTTCATCCATGCAGGCCTCCCGGCATTCTTGTCTGCCTTCCTCTTTATTGGGACACATTGCTCCTGGGCTTGGAGGAGGGCATCCTTGAATACTGACAAGATCTTTTGGGCACCTCTCCCTTCCAGGGCTTTATCCCATGGTACCCTCCTAAGCAAATACTTGAAGAGGTCAAAGTCTGCTCTCCTGAATTCCAAGACAGTGAGCTTAAACACTGAATAATATAAATATCACTGTGTGTAGCAACGAAGGATACAAAGATGTTCATTCTCCAAATTACAGAAATATAACCTTTCCCTAACCTCTGTAGGGATTATATTTTTTTTTTTCAAGATTTGGTTAAATTTTTACTATGGGAAGGACTTTTTTCTGCACAGAGCCCATAGAAGCCGAAATTTTCTTCTTCCATATAGACCCTGAATAAAGGTATTCTGATCCCCTTTTTGATGAATTGGAGATTGGGGATTTGATACGTTATAACTCATATCAGTTCATGCCATCATCTACTTTCATTTTAAAAATACGAGAGCATTTCCAAACAGGCAGAGGTCTCTAGTGGATTTTGTGCCATAATAGTGAACTTCAAGTCAATTTTAAATTTAAAATAGCCCTAGATGCTTAAGTTAACGCTGAATAAAGACCCACCAGTGGTATTGCAGTATTGAAAACGTTTCTGTTTACCATTATGGAAACTCATGTGAACAGCTGGGGTTCCATATGGTTGCCTAAAAATAACCACCTGGTGCCATTTAAAATGCTCTGATGAAATCCAGCTAATTTTCATATCTCTCATCCTCTCTGGTATCACTGGATATCTCCAATGGTTCAGCAGCCAGGCCCTCTGCTGCCTGCAACTGTATCTAAATTTTACCCATATTTATAGTTGTAGAAATTTACTAAAAACGTGAATTTGCTGTACTAAGTTAGCTGAATGGATTACTTTTAAAACAATGTGCTTTGTGAAACTGTCAGTCAGTTATGCCAAGCATCCTGCAGGTCTTCTAAGACCTATCTCAACAACAGACAACATTCATGTTGATTCTGGACCCACCTGGGCAATCTACCAGCACTGGAGACAGGACCAGGATGGGAGACAGGAAGAAGACAAAGGACTAGAATCAGCAAAGGCCCCCCACAGGAGACTGTCCAGCATGCATAATTACAAAGGTGACTATGGAAAAGAATTCTGGGAACTCATTGATATCAGACTGAATATGCGTGTTTTCCGTGTGTATTAGTTGAGGTGTTTTGCTAACTCGTTGGAGCACTTATGGTGGAGATATACCCAGTGTTGCCCAGTACTGCAATAAAGAATTCCTGCTCAATAACAGCTTCCTGTTATTGGGTTTTTATCTCGGAATCCTCACCTAGCTGCATCTAGCCTCGTACTTCGGTGAGGAGTGTTGGAAAGAAAGGGGGTTTGGAAGCTCCGTACTACTGAAAATTTTCACACCATGGGATTTTGGGATGTTAAGACACAGCTTTCACAGTGCTGCTTTTCAGTTTTTGCTTCTTCTTAGTGTCCTATCTGGAATACATAGGGACTTTCAGGAGGAACTATACCACACCGGGTATAAACTCCAGACTGGACCCCAAATGAAAGGGATGGTGGCATCATGCTGCAGTCCTCTTCTCACAGAGTTAAACATTTCTGAGAAGGAGAAACAAGTCTAATAATTCATTTTGCTGTGTCTCTGCTCCAAGATCATATATACAGTACATAATTATGATAGTCATAGGATACTCGTTAGTAGATTCAATAGAAATATAGCCTAATAAAAATTTACTAAAATAATGAATTTGCTGTACTAAGTTAGCTGAATGAGTTACTTTTAAAACAATGTGCTTTGTGATACTGTCAGTCAATTATGCCAAGCATCCTTCAGGTTGTGATAACATCAAGTCTTCTAAGATCCGTGGCACCTAGAGACAACACTCATGTTGATTCTGGACTCACCTGGGCAATCTACCAGCGGGAAACTGGAGACAGGACCAGTACAGGAGACAGAACAAAGACAACAAGGGACTAGAATCAACAAAGACCCCCACAGGAGACCCTCAAGCATTCATAATTACAAAGATGGCTAATTCCAGGAAATAAAATGACTATGTAAAAGACTTCTGGGAACTCAATGACATAAAACTGAAGATGCATGTTTTCAGTGTATATTAGTTGGGGTGTTTTCCTAACTCGTTGGAGCACTTATGGTGGAGATCTCTCTAGTGCTGCCCAGCACTGCAATAAAGAATGCCTGCCTAATAACAGCTTGTTTGTTGTTATTGGGTCTTTATCTCAGAATCCTTACCCAGCCGCACCTAGCCTCCTACTTCAGTGAGGAGTGTTAGAAAACAAGGGGGTTTGGAAGCTCCAAATTTTGTTTCAATTACAGTTCATAAGTTTCTCCATATTTTTAAATTAATAACAGCTGTAGCCTATATTTTAGAAGTTTATGCTTTTTTGAACATGCGTGCCATACTGTATATTAGAGCCTGCATGTGTATGTGTGGCTTTCATAAGCATTAGTTCAGATTGCTTTTATGAAAAATGGACTAATACATAGAGAAATCTTTTTTTCCTGATCAGAAAAAAAAGAAGAAAAAAAAATAAATCTGTGACATTACAATACTTTTAATTGGAAAAGATATCTGTTGCTGAGATTTTGCTAGCACAGCACTACAGTCTTCAACTTCTACCTGAATACCACAAAGGAAAAGATGACAAAATGTTTCAGAGCTGTAAAAACATCCCAAAGACAAGAAGTCTCAAGGATGAACCATCCATCATTCTGTGAATGCTTTTGTATAATCTTTTAAATTAAAGCCTAAGTACTCTTTAAATCTCCTGTCATTCAAAGATCATCTTCTCTTTTGTAGCTAACAAAAGTACTGAGGATGATTAGTCACAATAACAATGGAAAGTATCTAAGTACAGGTTTTTTTGTTTGTTTATTTGTTTTGGTCTTTTTGGTTTATATGTTTTCTGACATTCTAAATGTCATGTCAAGAATGAATTATTGCTGACAAGAACTGCACATTGCATTACTGCTGCACCACATAGCACTCACACAATAATAAAGCAGCCACAGTCATCTCTGGTTAAGAGGATTTTTGACATATCCAGTAAGCTAAGTTCCTTGTGTAAAAATTCATCTTTGCAGTTATTAATGAATGTATGAGTTTTTTATTTCAAGGGAGGAAAAAGATGTGCTGATATGGTATTTCAATTTACTGACCTGCTATTCTCCATCACAATGTGTTTTCTTTAAAATGATACTAAAAGTAGTCAATCACAACCTTAATGGAACTTTATACATGAATAGACATAAAATCCCACATAAGGGAAATCAGAGTGTGTGCATGAGTATTTATCTGCCCGTTCTATTAACCTCAGGCTTAGACTGGGAGAACATTCTCTCATTTCCCATTCAGAAAAAACATCTCTTCCAAAATTTAAAACTGTTGGTAGTAATGTGAAAACTAAATGTCTCAGTTTTCCTTGAGATTGGCTTTCATGACAGATACAATCAGTATGTTGAAATTAAAAACTTGGGTTTTAAAAAATGTATTCTAATTTACTCCGAATTCACTGTTTCACCAGAGAAACTGACTCATAGTCAAATTACCATTAAATGATGCTAAGGTTCCTTCAGGTTCCACTCTACCTGGGATGTAAATGAAATTCATTTGAGTAATGCCAGATTTTTTTTAGTATCTTAAAAAGCTGTGTATCAAAAACTTAACAGTAAGAAGAAAACAGAATACTTTTATTCCTTTCAGGTGAACTCCTTCAGGCCTCCTTCCCACAGGTAGCTTTCAAAGCACTGACCCTCTTCCTGAGATCAGCCTAGCCACTAGTTCAGATAAGGGGCCACAGGGTCCCTGGCTCTAGTTTGCTGCTGGTGCCAGGAGAAACCTTCTTCCAACATCAGCACACAGAAAATTAAACACTTCATACACTTGACCACTCCTCAGTCTCTAGCCACACTGTCTACCCAAGATCACTATTAGCCAAGAAGCGGCCAGACAAATGAGTCCAGGAAAGCATTACTGAAATCATAAGAAGTAGAAGTCTAGGTATTTGAGGTACTCCTCATCTCATGATAGTTATTCCTTTATACTTTGGAAATTCCGCTATTTAATAGTGAATTAAGAAGGATTCTGTGAAGAGAGAAAGATACTTAGTGATATATCAGAATGGGTGGAAGAAGTAAAGATTATGCAGAAAAATTTATTTGAGAATTTTTGGAAGACTGAACAGCTGAAGTGAGTGTGTTAGCAGTCAGAAAGTAAACAGCAAAGTCATAAAATATACTGGAACTGAGATTCTGGAGTTTCATTGTTTTCAGAACCACAGCTAAAGTCAATAGATGGAAAGAATTAATGTGGAATATTTATGTGAAAACTGTGGTGCACCATTTTAAGATACATAGTATCACTTCTGTCTCATAGCTATTGTATGAGACTACAGGCTCAACAGCTTTTCTTATTCTGTTGGAATTGTTCTTGCTAAAATCATGCAATATGTGATTAGTCTTCCCCAAAACGGCATATTCCTACCTCACAAAGTTCAACTAATGCACCAGGACCCTGATGTCCTATTCTGCAAAACTGCATTCTAGACAGTTAGCCTCAACTCATACAGGTACATGGAGTTATCCTGTTTCACCTGTTGCATCTGTCTGCTTCTTTGTTGAACTTCACAACATTTATGTTGTTGATTTCTCCAGTCTTTCAAAAGTTCCTCTGCCAAATGAACTATTGACTACTTCCCCTCATTTAGTATCACCTACAGACTTGTGAGTGAACTCTTTTCAACATTTTAGGTAGCTAATAGAAATGTAGAGCCATCTTGGCTTCCATATCAAACCCAAAGAATATCACTAGTAAGTAAGTGTTAATCAGTAGGTCTTTGTCCTGCAGATCACAAACATTAAAGCCTGGCAGTTCAGCCAATTTTCCACCCACCTATCATATCATATCATATCTCATCAGTCTGGCTGCAAGGATCTATGAGAGACTATGCTGAAGACCTTGAGATAGACACAGTAAACGATGTCCCCTGCATTTACCTTATCCATGGAGCTATTCCTCTTATAGAGGAATAGTGGTTATAAATCCATACTTATAAATCCAATAATTTTCTTACCCCTAATGATCCCATATATCTTCTACTCTTTGTTGGAAGAAACTTTCCTCAAACCTAAAAATCTATCCTCCCACTTAACTTAAAATCTATTTATTCATACATATATGCATGTATATATGCATAAATTAGAAAAGTTGCTTAACTTTTCCTTCTGATTGATCTAAAGCAATAATATAATAATAAATTATATAATAATAATAATAAATACCCAAAAGAACTGCTGCAAAAAAATCTTCATATATCTTTTATATTTAACATGTGATATTTTTAAATTATAGTGCTTCCATAATGGTTCGTTAGTTGTTTATGGTGTATTGGGTTTACGTGGTAAGGTTTTGATAACAGGGGGTCTACAGGGGTGGCTTTTGTGAGAAGCTGCTAGAAGCTTCCCCCATGTCTGTCAGACACAATACCAGCCAGATACAAGATGGACTCCCTGCTGGTCAAGGTCAAGCCCATTGGCAACAGTGGTAGAACCTCTGTGAAAACATATTTAAGAGGGGGAAAAAACCTGTGCAACAGCAGCCAGGAGAGAGGAATGAGAATATGTGAAAGAAATTACTCTGCAGACACCAAGGTTAGTGAAGAAAGAGTGGGAAGAGATGTTCCAGGCTCCAGAGCAGAGATTCCCCTGCAGCCCCTGGAGAAGATCCTGGTGAGGCAGGTTTTCCCCCTGCAACATATGGAGGCCCATGATGGAGCAGATATCCTCCTGCAGCCCATGCAGAACCTCACACCAGAGCAGAGGAATGCCTGGAGGAGTCTGTGGCCCCCTGGGAAGCCCACACTGAAGCAGGCTCCTGGTAGGACCTGTGGATCTGTGGAGAGAGGAGCCCACACTGGAGCAGGTTTTCTGGCAGGACTTGTGATCCCATGGGGGACCCACACTGAAGCAGTCTGTTCCTGAAGGAGTGCACCCCATGGAAGGGACTCATGCTGGAGAAGTTAGTGAAGAATTGTGTCCTGTGGGAAGGACCCCATGCTGGAGCAGGGGAAGAATGTGAGGAGTCCTCTTCCTGAGGAGGAAGGAGCAGCAGAGAAAACGTGTGATGAACTGACCACAACCCCCATTCTCCATCCCCCTACACCACTGACAGGGAGGAGGTAGAGAAAATTGGTAGTAAAGTGAAGCCCAGGAAGAAGGGGGGGGGAAAGTGTTTTAAGGTTTGTTTTTATTTCTTATTACCCTTCTCTGATTTGACTGGTAATAAATTAAACAAATTTCCCAAAGTCAGGTCCATGACAGTAATTGGTGTATGAACTTATCTCCTTGTCCTTATTTCAAGCCATAAGCCTTTCATTATATTTTATCTCCCCTGTCCAGCTGAGGAGGGGGAGAGATGGAGCGACTTTGGTGGGCATGTGGTGTCCAGCCAGGGTCAACACACCACACTATCTCAAGACCTTTCTGAAGGAGGATGTCATTACAGAACATATCAATATTCAGACCTGGCATAAAATATATCATATATATATATATATCTTGTAAATGGCTAATACTTATTGTTATATTTTTAATTACTGATAAGTATTTCTAATGCCTTGAAAGAAATCATCTAATGGAGCAAGTTGCTTGTTTTATCAGCAGGAGGAAGTGTAATAGGTCCTAGGGATAGATTTTCCCCTGAGGAGGAAGGAGTGACATAAGAAATAAGTGATGAACTGACTGCAACCCCCATTTCCCACCTCCCTCTGCCATTGGTGAGAAGGCAGAGAAAAGGGTAAAGTTGATCCTGGAAGAAAGGAGGGTTGGGAAGAAGATGTTTTTAAGATTTGGTTTTATTTTTCCTTATGCTAATTTGATTTTATTATAAATAAATAAATTAAATTAATTTCCCCAAGTTGAGTCTGTTTTGCCCATGATGGCAACTGCTGAGTAATCTCTCCATGTCCTTTTATCATCCCATGAGCCTTTTGTTATATATTCTCACCCTTGTCCAGTTGAGGAGGGGAAACAATAGAGCAGCTTTGGTGGGCACATGGTGTCTAGCCACAGTCAACCTACCACAATATGATCAGTTGTTAACTTTTGACATATTTTGGAATGTTCTCAAGGTTTATAGGAATTGCAAGGCATTTAAATGTGTTGCTAATACAAGAATCGATACTAGAAGCTACCTGTTTCTGATTAGGAATTATCTTACTTGTATCCATTATTTATTTCCAGCCCCATTAAAATATGCTGCATCTACAAGTACTGTTACCATTAGCATTCTTCTTTCTTTCCCTGTGGATATGCAGGTTACTGCCACTGAACTTCGCATTTACTGGCATGTATCGTGTACCTATCTTGAATTCTTCTGCCATCTGTTGTTTTTCTTTCCATTAATATGCTTGATTTATTTCCTCTTATTTTTCTTTTGCTTTTCTTATAATTTAATTCATGCTTGGTGTACCTGTTGCTTTATTTATTTGTTTCGTAACCAGTGGGAAATTTCAGTGACTTTGTTTTCCTAAGTACATCAGTATTTGTTTGACCTTTTTTTTTTATTGACACTTGATTTTTTCTTGACTATTCAGCTTTGGATTTTATGTATATTTCAACACCACTAGAAATAGGAATAATTTCTAAACACAAACTGCTTTTCATTATTATTGATGTATCTTGGCTTCTGTACAACTGTTTGCCCAAATACTGCTGAATGAAGCATGCATTCCAAGTTTAAAATGAAGTTTAAAAAGATACAGTATGAATATTTGGCTTTTTGCTTAATATATCAGAATTCAGGGCTATAAATATCAATTTCTGTTATAAGTCAACTGTAAACATTTGAATGTCAGAATAGCTGATTGTATTTCAAGTCATATTTGCTGAATAGATACACATAGATTCTTTTTAATGGAAACATTCAGACTCCTTAGGATTAATTTATTGAAAGGTATGGAAAGACCATTACTCATTTAAATTGTTACATTTATTTGCCAAGGAGATGATTTAGACTGCACAATGGAGAAGGACTTAACCTTACCAGTCCAAAGACTCTTTTCTTTTCAACAACATAGATTTGCCATTAGCCTAGCTGCAGGTCACTTTTACTAAGACCTGAACTATTCATATGTTTCAGCGGAGTGAGTCTAATCTACTGAGAAAGCATGACCAAAAGCTTGAGATTAAATATATTTATCTTGACTGCAAAACCTGGAGGAATCTTGAATCAGGTTACTCATATATTTGAGCTTCTTATTAAACAAGTAAACAATCTGCTAACTTGATCTTCCAAAAATAAGCTAAATTTGCAGGTTCAGAGTGTAGACAAAGGGAAGTGATTTTTGGAAATACTATTACACATCTAATTAAAATGTTATTTATTTAAATATAATTAACAGTATTGTGTATTTTACGTCATCTTTGTCAGAATTGCTGCAACACTTTGAAGATTATGTATTTTTCACATATTACCATTGCCCTATTATTCCTCATTTGATTTGTTTTGCCTATTTCTTGAGAGCCAATACATTATTTTTAATCTCTGAAGCTCTATGTAAATTAAATTGTTTAAATTAATAGCAGTTTGAATTACATTGTATAAAACACTATAAAACACTAAGTTTGCAATCCTATTGCTTCTGAGTATAAACAGATTTTAAAAGAAAACAGTTATACGAATTACTTTCTCCAGATATTTTTTCTGAGAGTCTACTCTCCTCTCAAAAATATATTTATGTGAAAATGTACATTATTGCTTATATTGAAGCAGGGCAAGAGACAAGAGAAAGGGAGGAGTTAATGTCTATACAGTGTGTTGCTGTAGTTATATAATACCTATAATCACCTGTGACTCCTACAACCCTATCCTTGTTTATAATGAAAACAAATTTTTAATTAGTGCATCTTTTTTAATAGAGTGTTGTGTGGTTTTTTACTTAAAGTCCTCTACTGGCAGTAGAATATTCTACAGTGAAATGACTTCATGCTGATCCCCAAAAGGAAGAAAAAAATCAAATTAAATTTATTTCTAAATGCTTACCTGTTTTCTTAGCCACTACTTAGACCAAAAAATCCTACCCAAGGGACCACAGTTGTGGATCTATTTCACGTAGTATAGCTGAAAGAGTAAAAAGTCTAAATATTCATTTCAATATGCCAAGGTACAAAGATTGAGGTGAACTTTAAGTAAAAGTAGCTATATTTAATCAACCAGTTTGCTTATTAGAATCTGAAAACACAATATGATCTTGTTCTTGAAGGGAATTTAAATACTACAATAATCTGTCATTGTAGATGATTTATGCTGATCTGCAAACAAGTGGGCTTGCAGCTGTACTGTGACCACTCCGCTCTACGTAGGTGCTTGCCCTGCAAAGACACTCAGAACCAGTGCTGGAGTTTTGACTAGTCTATATGCATCACTTCAAATGAATTGCAGTAGTTTATATAGTCTTACAATTTGCATCATAATTCTGTTTTCTAATTCAGTGTATGCTCAAATCTGCTATTGCTAAACTTGTCTTTTTAATTTTGAAAAGGCTTTTTGAAAAGACTGAAGTTCCAGTGTATCCACTTCGAGCTTCTGCCTACAGATAATTTTTATATATACAAATTTTAATGAGAGGTATACAGCTCACTGACCTGGTTTTACCCAATTGATAACAACAGCCCCCCCCCCCACCCCCCAGCGCACACCCTCCCCCCCGCCCCTTGATGTGTCAGCAATGTGGCAAACACAGCAGGCGACTGTAAAACGGGGACGTTTGTGTAAAGTGTGCTAAAATTATAGTAGCACTGAGCAAGGACATCCTGCAATAACCAGGCCTTGAAGAAGGCAATTAATCAAGAGGCTTGGAGAGTGTTTCAAGTAAACCACCAACTTGGCAAAGAAGACTCGAGATCTATGCAGATAATTGGACCTAAGGAATACAAGAGGTGACAAAGAATTTATGCCAACCCGGGTTGGAAGCTAAAAACATGGAATGGTGATTGGGTGACCACCGTGGTGTATCCAAGGAATTAACTACATTAAAGAGAAGAGTGCCTGTCTCAAGATGCTTCATAGGACCAGACCTCCACCCCCCCTCTACTACAAGACCAGCCAGATGCCGCTGCAACTCTGACTTTCCATTAAGTCTTTAGTTCCTTTCCTGATCTTCCTCTTTCGTAATTTAGGGTGAGGAATCATATTTATTACAAGCTTAGGACATATATACAGTTGTGACTCTTACCAGCTGATCTGTACCCAAACAAAAGGCTATTTGTGCACCCGATAATGTATTATCTTTGTTTTGCCCTGGTGGGATCACAAAGAATCTCCATATATATGATTATTGGATCATGACAAGGATAAAATTAAGTTCAATTTACTCAAGTAGGAGATTCTCTTTGTTATTATGAACATGAAAAATATTATAGAAATATTTTAAACCTGTAAATAGATTCCTACCTCCTGCAGCATTTGGCACTCGTCCTGCAAAAAATAACAGGTGTTTAATTATGCATTTCAAACAGCCCACTGAAACTTTCCCAGCGTAGGTGAGTGGGTCACACATAGAGAATTCATTAGGAAGATGCTGTTAGTGAAACCTGCATATATTGTTTTTCTTTCCTGACTTACTGCATTATACTTACTGAACAAAGCAAAGAAAGAAAAAGAAAGCATGAAGTAGAGTAATAAAAAACTAAAAGCACATAATCAAAAATATTTTATTTCTGTAAAAATGTTACACAGTAAAATTTCTTATTCATTGAATTCTGAATTTTTTATTAAAAGTCATCTGATTTGAATAAAACAATATAGATGTAAATGGAACAGTTATTTTTAGATCAAATTGACCTTTCCTTGACAAAGCATAATACGCTAACCATATAGAAACTTTCAGGATGACACAGGAGCAGTTGATTTGGCTCAGAAGCAGTACAGAGCTGATATTAAGGAATTATTAGGTGCAGATTCTATGAACTATCATAATAACCTCAGCAAATGCAGCAAGTAATTATCACCTTGAAGAGTCATCGATATTGATTAAAAGGAAGGCTATGAGATTTCGAAAGTAAAGATGTAATTTTTAATACAACAGAGTAAACAAATTGTCTTTTCAAATGGGATAGAAATTCCTTTAAGTCTTTAAGTACTTCATGGAATCACAGCCTACTTGTATTGAAGTTAAATCTCGTGTCACATCAGAAGAGGTGAGAAGTGTACTCCTCAGCTAACAGGGTAAGTAGTTCTCTGACTATGAAACATACTTTTCTTCAGAGGTTTCAGATGGAAGATAGGAATCATCTTGATATTTGATGGCATTTAGTTTGATTGCATTTATAATATTGTCATATATGCAGTAGAGACACATCCAGCAAATTTATGTTAGTATATTGATAATGCTCTCATTGACGTATCAGATAAAGAAAAAAGTTATATTTCTGATTCAAATGAACCTTGACTGCACCTTGTTTTGCTCCTAAAATTTTGAATGGAAGAATTTTAAAAACACATCCATAGTATCAAGTTCTGTTTTTGCAGAAAGGACAAATCATTCATAATACCCCAAGTTCTCCTTGTCAAACACTAGCCTACAAGAAAATTACCTAACTGTTTGAGTGTTACTGGATTTCCAATTATTGCAGGGGTGGGTGTCTCACTCTCTAGTTTCAGGAGGCAGGCAGGACCTATAGCAAATAGAGCAGCAGGAAGCAAGTAAAGCTATTTTATATATTTATTTATTTATTTATTTATTTATTTATTTATTTACACAGGGTAGCAGCAGATAGCAAGCATCAGACTCAAAGGAACAAGAAAATAAACAGTCAAAACATGACAGCAAAAGCCATTTTTCATGGTTAAGAACTATAATACATTAAAGACTTCTTTGCCTTTAATTTCATTCTATTGTACTTTTACTACCCAGACACTTCAGGTGGAATTATGGTATTATACTAAAGCCTGTATAGAAAACTAATTTAGTGCACGTATATACTTGCAGGTATGGTACCTAAAATGAAATATTGAGGAAAAAATACATAACATAGTAGAAAAAGAGTAAAAATGCCAAGTAACTTATGGAACACTTGTGAAATTTTTATTGTTGGACACTGTTTCTATTGGTAAGAACTCAAGAACACAAGAGTTATCCAACCAAAATCGGTTACACAATCTTAACTATCACTAACTCTAGGTAGTTTGAGGTTCATTGATTTTACCACAGACTTAAAAAAAAATAAATCCTTGGTCCCCAAAAGACAGTTATTTATATTGCTGGTTTACATAGCAACAACAACATATGCCACTTGCTACAAAAAAGAGACTGTTTTCTGGCAGCTGAATTTTTCAAGACACTTTGTTTACAGGTCTATGAATACTTATGTGGAGGTTATCATGATCATCATCACATGATGTTAAGATTTAGGACTATATATTTTGCTTTGACTCATTGGCTATAAATTTATCTCACTTCTTATAATGTATCAAGTTATGAAAAACAATGTTTGCTCTTGTGTTGTCAATATGTCACTATTGACAAAAGGAGCTGCACTGTATATGTAGACCCAAAGATTCACTGTAAGCCTAACAAAAATTTTTACAACCTAGTACAATGCACATTGTTTTATTATTGCAGTTTCTGTAATATTCATTATCCAAATTAAGTAAATACTGGGTTGTTTAGATGAATAAAGACAATAGCCACATGAGGACCTTCTCTGACTAAGCAATAGCTTTAATTGTCTTTTCTTATAGTGCAAAGGAATTTATCTCTGGTATTGCAGAGAGTTAGAGATTGACTAAGGGAGATATACTGTTTTATAGATGGGTTTTATCTGAAAGATGAAGTTTATACAGGTATGAACAGTAACAATATAAAGATAGTCTAAATCTAAAACTGACTGTATTGGTTTTGGCTGCAACTGGGTTAATTTTCTTCACAGTAGCTTGTATAATACTATGGTTTGGATTTGAGACCAAAACAGTGTTGGTAACAGAGGGATGTTTCAGCTGTTGCTGAGCATTGCTTGCACAGCATTAAGGCCTTTTCAGCTTCTCACACCATCCTGTCAGTGAGGAGGCTGGGGATTCTCAAGGACCTGGGAGGGAGCATAGCCAGGACAGCTGATCCCAACTGATCAAGGGATATTCCATACCATATGATGTCATGCTCAGCATATAAAGCAGGGGAAATAAGGAGGAAAAGAAGACATTTAGAGTGATGGTGTTTGTCGTCCCAAGTCACTGATACACATGATGGAGCATAGTTTCCTGGGGATGGCTGAACACCTGCCTGAAGATAGGAAGTAGTAAATTAATTCCATGTTTTGCTTTGCTTTTGCACAGCTTCCACTTCACCTATTAAACTGTGTTTTTCTTGACCCATGAGTTTTCTCACCTTTACTCTTCTGAGTCTCTCTCGCAACAACCAACAAAACTATGGAGCATCACCTTTAAAACAAACGAAAATAAACCAAATCCTTTTCACAAAGGTATATTCCGCAGGCTTTTTGAGAACTAATATTGGAAAGAGGAAAGATGTAGTGATAGCGGTTGAATAGAATGGTGCATTCTCACTAATTCAGAAAGCCTTGACTAGGACAAAACCATTGTACATGAGCTTGGCCCATTTTAATCTCTGATAAGCAGATCCTGGCGAGCAGTCTCCACAGAAAGACCTTTGAATTTCTGCATATTCTGCTCAGTGACACAAAGTGTCATCTACAGGCTACTTCAAACTGCTTTTGCTCTAAGAAAATGAAAGGATGCTATTTCTTTCATATATACATACAGTCTATGAAAGAAAACCTTGATTTTGGTGGTATGAGTTGCAGGTTGACTATTGACTTTGTTAAAAGCTAGCTGTGACATTAGACAAAGATTACAAATGAAAGAAACCTCATTCTAAAGGAAGAGATCATGCAGATGAAAAAGAGGGACCAGTGAACGGGTGGAATCTGACCCTAAACCTCCAGCACAGGGTGACAGTGGGAGTGGGGAGCACTTTATAACTTTTCCCATTTTAATGGTTTGCATGTTTTACCTGGTGTATGTTCAAACCTGTTCCCTGTTTTCTATAATCATCCATACTGAGACCTGAATGTAGAAGTTGCACATGAGAACTTAGCTGCTGTTCATTGCAAAAATTTTCCTTACTGTTGCAAAACCCAATAATTATGATTAAATGCCACACAGTGCAGAGAAGCATATTCTTGAATACGTAGCACATAGTGCAAAGCAAAATATCCCTTAGATATAGAGTAATAAAAAGTCATTTTTCCTTTATGGAGTACTCCTGCAGCAGTGACAAATCAACACAAGTCCCTTTCTCCTTTTTTTGCTTGAGAAAAAATATTTTGAGGGCACAATGCCAGACATTCATATACAAGTTAATAACAATGACAACAATAACAACAACAACAGCAATAATAAATTCCTCTTAAAATAAAAACTATGCCCTGTGTAAAGAATTCCTTATGGATCACCTAGTGTTGATACCCAAGGCAGGTAATTTCTGTTCTTGATGCAACAGATCTGTGAACATTTTGTCAGAAATCTGTACAGGATCAACCTTGCTGTCTAAATATTAAAGGGAAAACCTATTTTTTTGTGTGTTTGTTTAACCATCCAAATCTGCTGAAAATTAATATTTGTAAGCATTTCATTTTTTAAAAAAAGATATAATATCATTCTCTATCTGAGCATTCACACCTCTCACAATTCTTCTCTTACTAATAACTTTAATATATTAAGACTGCTGTAATGCTGGAGACTTTTCTTTAAGACAAAATGTCAAAACAGGCAGTTCATCTGACTCCTCTGAAAAATGGTGACTGACTGTCTTCAAATTACACTTCAATTTTTCTTTTCTCCATGGAACAGCAGTATCACAGAGAGTGACACCTTTTATGAGCATTCATTTCTAAAGGGTAAAGTCCCCAGATCCTCTAAGAAGCCACATTTTGAGGCATTTTCTTTGTTCAGTTAGTTGCTTGCAATTGAGCCCTAACATGCAGTAGCATGGGTTTGTTTCTTCTTTTTCAGTGCTTCAATTTATTTTGATAGAAGGCTAAGCCACCTGGAAAAATAATAAAAAAGAAATAACAATAAGTCAGTAAGTTCAAAACTATGTTCCTACTTCTACACAAACTCTACGCTATTGCATAGCCTGATTAAAGCCTTGCTATGTCACTCATAACTCATTTGCATCATATTGTACTGGATGTTTGCTTGTTTATATTAATGGCCTATAGCTTCACTATCTCCCTTTATGAGCTTCTCACCCACTAAAAACATTCCTTTCACAGCCAGCTGGCATTACTCTCAGTGGAATCTATAAAAAAAATACTTTTACAATTGCATCATTTATCTACTGCTGTAAATTTACACAGTGCTTTCAAGGGAGACATAATCTTCCATCTTAGTTTCTTATAGGAAAGGATTTGGTCTGAACTTACAAGATTTCACTTCTACAACTATGTTGGATAGTGCAATTTCTTTAACCATTACAACTACAGTAATAAAAATCCTTCTATGATAACATTTATCCTAGGAAAAATATACTTGAAACAGTATTTGTCTAAACACACAGACTTGAACTCTTGGATGCCTAAATGCTATCAGAATGAATGAACTAGATGCCTAAATACTTTAGAAGGCAGGACTCATGTAGCAATACATTTGCACTGACTAGTGGTGCTAAACATCAGGGGATTTTCAGCTAAAACTATATCTCTGGAAAAATGCAAGAAAAAGCATCTCAAAACAGAAATCTAGGATTGTGAAGGCCAAGTAGGAAAAGAAAATGCACATTCACAAATAAAAGTTATAGAAAACTTCTGTTTTGCATTCTGTCTTGCATGATTTATTTCCATCTCGTCTTCCAGCATACTCTTTCTGCACTGTAAGTTCATCTCCCTTGTCTATTTTGTTCCACATTTCCATTTGCCCACTACATTTCAAATTCTTTATTAATGCTCCTCTTTACTGAACTGGAGTTGCCTCATTCAGAAAACTCCAAAATGTTCAGTCACTACCACCTCCCCTTCATAACCCTGGCCCTAGTATACAGAATCACAGAATCACAGAATTGTTAGAGTTGGAAGGGACCTCTAGAGATCATCTAGTCTGACTCTCCCACTGAAGAAGGATAACCTAGAACAGATTACTCAGGACTGTCATCCAGGAGGTTTTGAATATCTCCAAAGATGGAGACTCTACAACTTCCTTGGGCAGCCTGTTCCAGTGCCTTGTCTCTCTCATTATAAGGAAGTTCTTTCTTATGTTTAAATGGAACTTTCTATGTTCCAGTTTGTAGCCGTTGCCCCTCATTTTGAATGCTAAAACGTAGCAAAATTGTGCCGAACCTACAAATTATAAAAGCAGCATTTGAGTTACTTGTCCGTTTACAAGGCATTTTTCCTCATCTCTACTGCTGTCGTGAGGATTGGTGAATACAAGTGGTGGTAAAGTGGGTCAGGTGAGCAGTAACTGCCCTTTACTCTTGTCTTTGTGTGTTGTACCACTGATTCCTCAGCATGGACATGGCAGTCTCTGCAAACTGACTGTATCTTACCTCTCAGAGGTCTATGGGATTTCACCACGGACATGATGACTTTGCCAGCCCTGTTGACAGCCATTACAGGGATAAAAGCACATTGGAACAGATGGAAATTTGTAGCAATTAAAACTTCTCCACAGCAGAAGAAAGTTGGATGGGATATGATTACGACTCAGGAAAATACACTCATCCCTCAGCAACTCTCCAAGCATAAATAGGAAAGTCTCAAATTTTACTACACTGTGTGCTAAATGACAGATTTTTTTTCTTAACCTATGAACCTTAAGCATACAACGGAAGTGGCAATCTTCTTTCATATTTTGTACGAAGTAGCTAGAGGAATATTATGACATAAGAACAACAATAAGAATAGCAGTAATAAATTATTTTCAGCAGTTGGATAAGAATAAATTGTTATTTCAGTGTTATATGGTATTCAGTTATATGCCAAAATGTACCATTATTTTTACTATTTGATATTTTGAAGCTCTTTTTCCCTCCTCTGAGAAAAGAAGTGTAGTTGACACATTTGAAATTTAAAATATTTCAGCAAAGATGTTATTTTACATGTAGATATGATCCAGGAAGCATTTTATGTTCTTATATAATGCTTAAAATGCTTATAAAATGGTACCATTTTAGCTGATAGTCTAGGTTCAAATAATTTTGCTTTCCCTTAGTATTAATTATTTGCAGTAGGGTTATTGGAACAAAAATACTGAAAAAGTTACTTTTTTTCCTGATTATATTCCTCACGTATGTTTTTCTTTATATTTACTAGTTAACATTTTTTATGAAAAAACCCCTATTTAATAATAGGAAGAACAAATGGATTTTGATTAATATAGAAATTCTACTTATAAGATTTCCACTGTGATTTAAACTAAAGTGCCTGAGGGACGAGAACCTGAATCCATCCCACTTCTACTAATTTGATGCAAGTGCCAGCGATAGATACTTGAAGCCTGGAGAAGGATCATAGTTCAGCAGGAGAGCATTTGAAGTGCAGCATGAAAGATTTCCAGCCACTCCAGCAAGTAAGTCAGCTTTACTGGGGGCCCATTTTAAATACCTCTATTGAAATGCATGTAGTATGGGGAACAAACAAGAGAAGCTAGAGATGTGTGCATGCCTGCAGGTCTGTGGTCTTACTGGCATCATGAAGACATGGTGGAATGATCCCTATGACTGGAGTGTTGGAATGGAAGGATACTGGGTCTTTAGGAAGGACAGCAGGGTAGACAAGGAGGGGCTGTCACTGTCTGCATCAATGACCAGCTGGAGTCCATGGAGCTCTGACTGGGGGTGGATGAGGAGCTGACTGAGAGCTGTTGGATCAGGATTAAAGAGAAAACAGGGGCAAGTGATGTCATAGTGGATATCTGCTACAGGCCACCTGAACAGGAAGACTGAGATGATGAGACCCTCTATATGCACATAGGCGTAGCTTCACTTTCACAAGCCCTGGTCCTCATGGGGGACTTAAACCACCCTGATATATGTTGGAGGGACAACACAGCAAAACATAAGCAATCTAGGAGGTTCCTGGAATGCTTTGATTGTAACTTCCTTCTCTAAATGACAGACAAGCCAATGAGAAGATGTGCTATGCTGGGCCTTGTTCTCACCCACAAGGCAGGGCTGGTGGACAATGGGAAGTTCAAGGGCAGCCTTGGCTGCAGTGACCAGTTGAAGTTGGAGTTCAAGATTCTTAGGACAGCAAGGAGGGCAGCATGGATTAAGAAGGAGCTCCTGGACAAACTCAAACATAAAAAAGAAGCCTACAGAGAATGGAAAAAAGGATAGGTAACCTGGAAGGAATACAGAGAAATTGTCTGAGAAACCAGAGATCGGGTTAAGAAAGCTTAAGTCCATATAGAATTAAATCTGAACAGGGACATCAAGGGCAAAAAAGAAAAGCTTCTAGAGGTATGTTGGTGACAAAAGGAAGACTAGGAAAAATATGGGCCCTCTACGGAAGCAAACAGGAGAACCAATTACTGGGAATATAGAGAAGGCTGAGGTACTCAACATCTTTTTTGTTTTAGTCTTTACCATCAAGTGCTCAGGCCACACCACCCAAGTTGCAGCAGACATCGTCTAAGGAACCTGAAGGTGCGCAACTCCATGGATGAGATATATCTTCATATCCAATAAATCATGAGACTTCAGTGAAGTTCCCACTGACTGGAACAGGAGAAATACAACCCCCATTTTCAAAAAGGAAGACTTGGGGAACTACAGGCCAGTCAGTTTCACTAGGGGTAAATTTTGTCTGACAAATATGGTGGCCTTCTATGACAGAGTTACAGCATTGGTGAATGAGGGAAGATGTCATGTCCCTGGGCTTGTGCAAAGCATTTGACAGTGTTCTGCACTACAGCTTTGTCTCTAAATTGAAAAGACATGGATTTGATGGATGGATCATTCGGTGGATATAGAATTGGCTGGATGGTCACATTGAAAATGTTGTGGTCAATGGCTCAATGTCCAAGTGGAGATCAGTGATGAGCAGTGTTCCCCATGGGTCATTATAGGGATCAGTGCTGTATATCGCCTTGCTAACATGAATGGTGGGATTGAGTGCAGCGTCCCAACAAGTTTGTGTATGACACCAAGATCAGTGGTGTGGTTGACATGCTGGACAGAGAGATGACATTCAGAGGGACCTTGACAGGCTTGAGACGTGGGGCCATACCAATCTCATGAAGTTCAATGTGCAAGGTCCTGCACATGGATCAAGGCAATCCCAAGCATAAATAAAGGCTGGGTGGGGAGCAGATTGAGAGCAACCCTGAGGAGAAGGACTTGGGGGTGCTGGTTGCTGAGAAGGGAAATATGAATCAGTGATGTGCTCTTGCAGCCTAGAAGCCAACCATATCATGGGCTGCATTGAAAGAAACATGGCCAGCAGGTCAAGGGAGGTGATTCTCCCCCCCTTACTCTGTTCTCATGAGACTTCACCTGGAGTACTGTGTCCATTTTTGGGGCACCAACACAATAAGGACATGGAGCTCTTGGAGTGAGTCCAGAGTATGGCCACGAAGGTGACCAGAAGGCTGGAGCACTTTTCCTATGAAGACAGGCTGAGAGAGTTAAGGCTGTTCTCAATCCAGTTGTTCTTTCCAGAAGAGAGAGGTCTGGAGAGACCTTCTACTGGCCTTCCAGTACCTGGACGGGGCCTACAGAAAAGCTGGGGAAGAACTTTTTTCATGGTCATGTACAATTGGATGAGTGGTAATGGCTTTAAACTGCAAGAGTGTGGATTTATGTTAGACACTAGTAGGAATTACTTTCCTGTGAGGGTGGCGAGACACAGGAACGGGTTGCCCAGGGAAGGTGTGCCGGTCCCTCCCTGTATGTGTTCAAGCCCAGGTTGAATGGGGCTTGGAGCAACCTGGTCTAGTGGGACGCGTCCCTGCTTCTGGCAAGGGTGTTGGAATTAGATGATCTGTAAGGTCCCTTCCAACCCAAACCATTCTGTGATTGCATGAAATGTGGGATTATTTGTATATTTCTCTTTCTTCTCCTCAGTTTAGCTACTTCAAAGCTAGAACATAATTTTCTTTTTTTTTTTTTTTTGAAACAAACTTTTATGCATTTCATGTGCTGGATTCCTAGTTAAATAAATTACAATTTTAAGTCATAATTTTGTCAATAAGCTTTGAAATTATTGGTGAATTTTGTGTTAGATAAGCTCCATAATAACAGTAAGAAAATTTATTTTGTTTTCAATGAAAAAATTCAATAAACATATTTTCAATAATTTCCTCTGTGATATTGTAGTAATGTAGTTTTTCTAAATTATTTTTACACAACTTTTTTTTTAATCTGAAGTGACTTCATTAGATGTACTTAACAGCTACAGTATCCCAACAAGAACTGTACTGCAGAAGCAGGAACAAATGTATTGGGCAAATATTGCTGAGTACAGTTACACAGCTAAAGGAAATGAAATGTCCTATAGCTATATCAGTACAGGGTCCAAATTTATATCTCCTTCTTAATCATGGGAGATTTTAACTTTTATCTTCTGTGAGTGAACTCACTACCTTTCCTCTTTCCACTTCCCTTTTCCCCATGCTTAATGAAGAGGAGTAGGTGACCTGAGATAATTCTTTACTTCTGGTCTGAAAAATAGGATAATATATGGGGAGAAAATAATTTATTAAAATCAGACAGTTCTACTTTGAGTGGATGATATTTTCAAAATGTTAAATTAAAAAGACAGAAATATTATCAGTTTTTTCAATGTTACTCTTTTCCAACCCCAGAAAACATTCCTTCTCTTAAACATTCAAGCAGTGAAGGAAAGTTATCTCACCAGTCAAATAATCTTATGTAATTTTGGACTCAAGAAGGTACTATTCCGTGTAAGTAATGGGTTAGAGAGTCAGTTTGGTTGATCTGTTGTGCTTTCTGGATGTATTTTTAAATTAATAGAAATGAAATATCTCTGACTTACTGTATATTTGCACTAAGGCTTTCCTCTAACAACACCTGTCTTTCTGTGTGCCACTTACTCTGCTTTAATGGGCTTTTTTATGTAGCTGACAGGTTGAGAAATGAGAGGTTTATTTCTTCTGTTTTGTGTTTCGCCTTTCATTTGCCATTTATATAATTCTGGAAGAAACAGCACAGTGTTTGTATTACTTCTATAATGATAAGAAGCTATTCATTCTTACTTTCTACATTTCAGAGGGGACCCCATTAAAGAAAAATCAAAGATGGTGGAAAAGGTTAGTCTCTCAAAATGTAAATGTATGTGCAAACCTCATGCTGTTAGTCATCAGTAATATTGATTTCAAATAGTGTTCAGTTGCAGTGTTATGCTTTCATAAATTTGATTTTGATGGACAGCTGAGATTGATCTGATGTAGTTATTCACCACATAGAAGACAGAAAACAAGCATGTTTGTTTGCTCTTGATATAACAGGTTTTTTGTATGAGCTGGTGCAATCATGCTGCCACCTGCTTGTTGCCTTGGCAGCAAAAAAAAAAACCCAGATAAAAATACCAAGGGATTCATCTTAAAACTGTCAAACATTCTCAGCACAATCTCTTGTCTGTAAGGTGGAAAACCTAATTAATTTCATACAGTATCCTTAATAAATAAAGATTTGTAAGGGAGTTCAAGCCTGTGTAAAGAAAAATTTGGTGTAAAGAGGAAACTTTTCATTGGAAGACAATATTACAGAAAAACACCTACCATCTTTTAGATTGAAATAAAATAGAGTAAAATATATAATTAATATATCACATTTTCAGCCACACCCTTAGTATTTCTTAATTTTGCCCTTCAACCAAATCATCATTGAGACAATATATAAAATATACAAAAGTCTCTTTAGCATAATTCTCTGGCATCTGCCTCAGCTTTGTCTAAAACTTTGGTAGCAAAAATACCACATGACCATCAAATGTTAATTTTTGTAATATTTTGAAACCCTTCTCTGAAATCCAAAATAATGATATGGTCCTGAAAAATCAACTACCATTATAATTGGAAATAAATAGGAATTCTGTGGTGAGAAATTAGATTTTTTTAAGTGTACATCTTTTGTGCATTCTTTTGTTAGTTTGAAGGACAGTATCTTTATTAATGATCTAGATGAGGGAATAAAGTCCTTCCGAAGTAAGTTTGCAGATGACACTAAACTGGGTGGAAGTGTCAATTTGCTTGAGGGTAGGAAGGCTCTGCAGAGAGACCTGGACAGACTGGATCGATGGGCTGTGGCCAGTTGTAGGAGGTTTAACAAGGCCAAGTGCTGGGTCCTGCACTTTGGTCACAACAACCCCATGCAAAGTTACAGGCTTGGGGATGAGTGGTTGGAAAATTGCATGGTGGAGAAGGACCTGGGGGTGCTGGTTGACAACCAACTTAACATGAGCTAGCAGTGTGCCCAGGTGGCCAAGAAGGCCAATGGCATCCTGGCCTGCATCAAGAATAGTGTGGCCAGCAGGAGTAGAGAGTTGATTGTGCCTCTGTACTCAGCATTGGTGAGGCCACACCTTGAACACTGTGTTCAGTTCTGGGCCCCTCACTACAAGAAGGATGTTGTGTTGCTGGAGTGTGTCCAGAGAAGAGCTACCAGGCTGGTGAAAGGCCTGGAGGACAAGTCCTTTGAGGAGAGGCTGAGGGAACTCGACTTGTCTAGTTTGAAGAAGAGGAGGCTGAGGGGTGACCTGATTGGTCTCTAAAAGTACCTGAAAGGAGGTTGTAGGAAGGTGGGAGTTGGTCTCTTCTCTCCAGAGAATAATGACAGGACGAGAGGGAATGGCCTGAAGTTGTTCCAGGGGAGGTTTAGGCTAGATATTAGAAAGAATTTCTTTACTGAAAGAGTGGTTGGACAGTGGAAAAGGCTGCCCAGGGAGGTGGTGGAGTCACCATCCCTGGAAGTGTTTAAAAGAAATATAGATGTGGTTGATTCTGTGATTCTGTGATTCTGTGACGTAACAGGATTTTCTCAATCTGTGAGGTATATGTCTTTAAAAAAATTAACTTTAGTCTTTGAAGATTTGTTTCAACTAATATTCAGGTTTTCTGATGTAGACATTTGGATTTCAGTCACTCATTCACGGCTTCCTTTATAGTCAAAGGACAGAACCATGCACTTTGATAGCACAATTAATCTGATTTATGTTAGACATTTACCATACGATGACTCTTAGACACTTCCAAAACATGAGGCAGCCAGCTTTCCCCCAGAGTTAATTTCCAGGGTTACTTAATCTCCTTGTGCTGATGAGACTCCCTGAGGAGTTATTTCAGGTAAGTGCATGTTAGGTGATGTCGCCTTCCTTTTCCACATTGTCTTTTGTATCTGTGTGTTCTGAAGATGAAAATCTTTGATCCAGCACCAAATTCCTATCCTTTCAAAAAGTAAACTCAGTTTGAGCTGTTTCTCAAATATGTAAGTGTCAAAACATTTATGACAATTCAATCTTGAGGTAAATAAACAAATTACAGTGCCCATATGAACATGAAATTTGGCACTTTCACTGGGGAAAAGATCCTAAATCTCTTAAGTAATTATTTTTTTAGTAGTATCTATTAAACTATTATATTTGAGGGTGAATATTGTATCACTAACAATTTGTGGTTTTAAAGCTATTTTTTCTTATTTTTTTATAAATTTCTTAATGAAGGCCAAGAAAAATAATATTTTATTAAATCTAACTCTTTGCAGTAGACCTCCTAGCTATCAATATGAGATCATCAACTGTAATTTATCTGTCAATGAGAAATAACTCAGCCTGATAACAACAGAAGCACTGTGATAGAAGGCAAATGGATTTTGACTTGGAGGCACAAAATGAATGTTGAATTAATCAAGTCTCTCTGTGACATATTTCTCAGCTCTAGAGGAGAGTCTCATTACCATTAATGTTAATATTAGAAGCTAATATCCAGGAAATGAGGAAATGTTTTGTTCTATTTATAAATGGACATCAAACTCACCAAGCTCCATGATCTTGTGCCGCACAAGATCATGGAGCAGATCTTCCTGGAAACTGTGCTGGAAAAAATGGCTTCACCAGGGGCAAATTGTGCTTGAAAAATATGGTTGCCTGCTGCAGTGGTGTTACAGTATTTGTGGATAAGAGAAGAGAAATGGATCATCCTGGATTTGTGCAAAGCATTTGATGCTGTCCCACTTGACATCTTTGTTTCTTAATTGGAAAGACATGGACTTGATGAATGGACCACTTGGTGGATAAGGATCATTAATACAGGAGAACAAGTTCCACATGAGGACAAGTGGAAATTGGTCTTAAAGGCTTTTTTTTTTTTTTTTTAAAGTCAATACTCACATCGAAAAAAAACCCCAAACAAACAAACAAAAACCAACCAAACACAATTTCTTATATTTGTTTTAGAGTAATTAATACAAAATCTGACCCTTTAAATTTGAAGGGAGAACACGTATACATGTTTTGGATTTATCAAAATTAATGCCACTATTTCATGGCAGTATTACTTCAGTCTAAATTGAGCAAATCACAGCATTAAGCAGATAAATATCTGTATCTAACAAAGCCAATTAATGTTCATTAAGCAGGATGATAAACTAAATTTAAAGCATCTGGCTTTCATTAAACTATGTTTAAGAAACAGCAAAAGGAAAAATTTTACTTAAATTCATTGGTAATGTAAGACTAGAAGTCCTCAACATGATGAAGACCAGCATAGTCTCACAGGATTACCTGGATGACTGTAAGGAATGAAGAATCAAAAATGGGAAGACAAAGTAAGGACCGGTCAGAGATCTCTCTGTAAAATGGGGGGCCTGTAGTGTGGGATTATTAAAAAGAAAATAACTAGGCAGCAATGACAGAGAGAAGAGAGGAAAGAACTAGATAACTGTCAGCGTATTGCTGCCATGAAGTGGCAAATTTAATCCTAGGGTAAATGTCTCCATAATTTATTAAGACAAAAAGCAGTAATATTAATTACATATACAAGACAGTGGTGAAACTGCATCTGCAAACTTATGGCTATTTTTATTCCCCAGTATTACAGGAAGTCTGGAACTGCTGCAGAGAAATCCAGTAAGAGTCATCAGTGAAGAAACAGAAAACATAATCTGAAAGAACTTCTGTTTTAACTTTAGTGGTAGTGAAGAGGTAATAGGATTACTCTCATCTGAAATGCCATGAATGAATAAAACTAAATAAAGTGAAATGTAAATAAGAATACATGCAGAAGATTCGTTCAGCATCCAGGAATTAATGGAAGAAGATAGTGCAGGTGACATATTTAAGTTTGAAGATCAGTGTTGTAATATTTAGACCAGTGAGTTTCTTTAACAATGCTCTGTAGAGGCAAAGTGAAGCCAGAAAGCTTGAGTTTAAAATAAGTTTATGACAGGAATTTCATCAAAAAAGATCCTTGCAGTAAAGGAACTGATGATTTAATGGATTCCATCTAATCCCGTGTTTCAAGTTCTGTTAAAATCGTTTTGCCTTACTCATGTGGGTTTTTTGGTTTTATTTAGGGTTTTTTTATATTTTCTTTTTAATTTAGGACACCAAAAATAAGGTGTCAAGCTGGAAACTTCTATCAGTGTCCTGAGTTACTGTCCTTCCACTCAGGTTCTTACTTACTCACAGAGCAATCAGAAACTTTTTTGCAAAAATCTCTTTTAACTCCTTTCAGAAACATGGAAGGACACTGTACATAAAATAAGGAGGACAAGAGCTTCTGGACAACATATTATAAATAGATGCATCAAGCATTTAAAGATAAATGAATTTGACTAAAAATTGCATATAACTTAAAAAGTTATCAGTGAAAATCAAAATTCCCTAAGCCTGATTTGGCATTTTGATGAATTTTTAAGATTTGCTTTTCCCTTAGCAAAAGGCATTGCTCCTTAGCACTTCTAGTCATAGTTAACTTGATAAGGTTTTTTTTGTCACAAGGGGTTTTTCGTGTCTTTTTTTTTTTCTCTGTTACAATACAGAATACTGTACATAGAATCAGAATGATCTATTGGTTAGGTGAAAATGAGATCTCTAGAGAATCTCTTAGATTCCCTTATGAAAACTCTTCCCCCCCCCCCCCCGTTGGCTTGCACTGGCACCAATACCCTACATTTTCCCTCAATTATCTCTAAGGATAAAAATTGTGGTTACTCACTGGGACACCAGAAGTGGTGCCAGGGATATGACCATAAATATACTGACTTGGGCATAAAACACAGGGAAGCAGAAAGGCAACGTTTTGAACGGATGGATAATATTTTTAAAAACTAGTTTGAAAGTGTACATTTATGTAGTATTCCTGAGGCTCAAAGTAACTCCTAGACAGAGAGATCACATATACCTTTAAGCTTCATAGGGGTTGCATCAATTTAATGTAATTCAATTTTGGTTTGTTAGGTTCTCAAGTCCTTAAGTTATTTAGTTCATTTTAAGTCTGCTTCTGTCTGATAGCAACTTCACTTTCAAAGTCTAAAACTTGTCCAATTATGTTCATATAGACACAAGTTCACATTCATAAGCGTTCCATTAAGAGCTTGCTCATTCTGTAAAACTAAAAACTTTTTCAGAATTTTCTAGCAGCTGTCAGCTAAGAATGTAAGCAGGTAATATTTTTTTCATTTAGTGCAATGAAAATTGGGCAACATGCGAGAGGTATCAACTGCCTCAGTTGCCCTTTAAACTCCATGTAAAAATCTGTGAATTATTTATTATAGTATTTTAGATAGAATACTTGATTATTTTTAGTCATTCCACTGAGATAATGAGAATTGGTTAAAAAACAAGAGACTATTCAGCATACGTAATGGTGGCAAAATCCTGATCCTATGGGAACTGGATTTTATAAAAAAAGTGGCATATCACTGGGTTTTCACTTTTTGGAAGTATTTTGAAGTGCAGCAGGAGAAATATATAAAGAGCTTTCTTTGTAGTGATTATTGAAGTGATTCCAAATTAACTGCTATAAAGAACTGAATTAAAATATACATTTAAAAAAGTGTACATTGTAGAAATGTAAAAATATATCTGTTGTTTTTACTATTGGTGCATTCTTATTTCAGTTAAGAAAAGAGAAATAAGTTATCAGCAGCCCATGAATGAAAAGTGCTTATTGTTTTAGATCATGCCCACATTGCTCATTGCAGCTCCAGGGAAAGCAGTGGCTGTGCAAAGGGAAGAGTGGTGGGTATGTAAGCAGTTTACATGCAAAGTGAGTAGCTAGAGGTAATCCAGGCAGCTAATCAAACATGTTTAAAGCCTGCATTTTATCTGATTGAGTCAACATTCATAGAAAAGAGTTTGGCAGGTGAAAATTAGGGAGAATAGCTAGCTGTCGAAAGAAAATTGCTTTTTCAATTCTCTGTAAATTGTTGTGCTCTAGAACAGTATTAGAAGCAGACATTCAAGCTGAATATAAAAGAGGTTGGAGTTTTTAAAAGGACAAGAAAGTGAGTCGAAAAAGTCTTCATACACCGTTATTGTATACTACTGAATCTTAGATATCTCATGAAAACCACTGCAGAAATAAGATATATAATATACACTGATTATAGAAATTGTACAAGTGTAAGTAGTATAATATATAGGTCTTTTCTTTCAAAAAAATCTTCTTTTTGCATATTCCTATACACCTGCTTGTACCCTAATGTACACAATCCATGTTGTTAAGCATTCAACGACAACCTTAAATGCACAAAGGTGTTTCTATAAAGTGTGCAAGATAATACATACCTGTCAACATTATTATACCTTGTCTTCAGCTGCATGAATTGGCAAAGATTTAGTAAGTGGAGCTGTAAGATTTTATATCAACTGACTATCTAATGTCATCACATACTCAGTCTGAGAAGACTCTTTTGGTAAAGACTAGAGACACTTTTTCTCTTCAGTCCTGCTCTCTCCCTCTCCCTCTCCCTCTCCCTCTCCCTTTCCCTCTCCCTCTCCCTCCCCCTCTCCCTCTCCCTCTCCCCTCCCTGGCAGAAAGTTGAGCTGTTCCAATTACCCCTTCATCCACCAAGATAATAGTACCTTTGGAAACAGTTAAAGAGATATGGCTGTGCATTTGGCTGCATCAGAGTTGAAATGACAAGAAAGAGTAGAAAAATTGAAATTATTTTCTCCCATCTACAAATCAAATCCCTGCACTAACATAAATAAATACATTTAACTGATACTTGTTGAAGATTGTCATCTGACCAATAGAGCTGAAGAAAATGTAGAGACATTCAATGTTTCTTTTTGTCTTGGTTTCCCAGTCCCCTGAGTTGGAGGGCCACAAGTGTGGGAACAGTAACTTTCCACTTATGGACATTGAAATTGTAAGGACCAGTTGCATCAGCTGAATATTAACAAGTCCATGGGGTCTGATAGAATTCATCCCACAATACCAGAAGGGCCAGCAGATGTTATGGCAGGAACCCTCCCAATCACCTAACAAAGGTCCTCAGACTCTGGAGAGGTCCCTGCTGGCTGGAAGCTAACCAGTGTTACTCCAATTTACAAAGACCTGTTTAACTTCAGTTCCTGGAAAAAATATTTGGATTACTGGGTATTACTGAAAGGCAATCATCAGGCACAGTCAGCATGGGTTCACAAAGGGAAAGTCCTGTTTAATTTTATATCCTTCTATGAGGTCACCCACCTACTGGATGATGGGAAGGTGGTGGATGTAGTTTTTCTGGATTTTAATAAGGCTTTTAGTACTGTTCTTCATGGCATTCTTCTGGACAAGTTGTCAAACTGTGGGATGAGCATGTTCTCAGGTGAAGATCTGACTGAAGTGCAGACCTCAAAGGGCTGTAATGAATGGGGCTACATCTGGCTGGTGACTAGTGCCAGGGTCAGTTTTGTTTAATATATCTATTATAACTAATGGAGATCAGTGTTGAGTCCAGTCCTGTTCAACCTCTTCATCAATGACCTGGATGATGGGACAGAGTGTATCATCAGCAAGTTTGCTGATGCTATGAAACTGGGAGGATTGGCTGATTCACCGGAAGGCTGTGCGGCCATTCAGCAAGATTTGGACAGACTGGAGAGCTGGGAAAAGAGGAACCTAATGAGGTTCAACAAGAATAAGTGTAGAGTCCTGCACCTGCAGAGGAATAACACTATGCAGCAATACAGATTAGGAGTTAAGAAAGGCCTCCGTGGAGAAAGACCTTGGAGTCTTGTTGGACAACAAGTTACCCATGGGACAGCAATGTGCCCTTGTGGCCAAGAAGGCCAATAGTATCCTGGCGTTCATTAAGAATGTGGCCAGCAGGTCGAGCAAGGTTCTCCTCCCCCTCTACTCTGCCCTAGTAAGACCACATCTGGAGTATTGTGTCCAGTTCTGGGCTCCCCAGTTCAAGATGGACAGGGACTTGTGAGAGTCCAATGGTGGGTTACAAGGATGATTAAGGGACTGGAACATCTGCCTTATGAGGAAAGGCTGAGAGACTTGGGGCTGTTTAGTCTAGAGAAGAGAAGAGAGAGAGGGGGTCTTATTAATGTATAATGTGTAAAAATATCTGAAGGGTGGGTGTCAAGAAGGAGAAGCAAATCTCTTTTCAGTCATGCCCTGTGATAGGACAAGGGCAATGGAAGACAGAAGAAGTTCCACCTCAACATCAGGAAGAACTTCTTTACTGTAAGGGTGATGGAGCACTGGAACAGGCCGCTCAGGGAGACTGTGGAATCTCCTTCTCTGAAGACTTTCAAGACCTGTCTGGAAGCCATTCTGTGTGGCCCACTCTAGATTCTGTGGTGGTCCTGCTCTGGCAGGGGGGTTGGACTTGATGATCTCCAGAGGTCCCTTCCAACCCTTACCATTCTGTGATTCTGTGACTCTGTGATTATCTGGATGCAGGATTCTGATGCACCATTAGAATGTTTCCTGATGATACCAAACCTGGAGGTGCTGTTGACTGTCTTGAGGGACAAGAGACCTTGCACAGGCATCTAGATAGATTGGAGCACTGAGCTATGATTAATGGGATGAAATTTAATAAGTCTAAATGCTGGATTCTGCACCTAGGATGAAGTAATACCAGGCACATGTATAAAGTGGGAGAGGACTGGCTTGAGAGCAGTTCTGCAGAAAGGAATCTGGGGTGTTGTTTTACAGCAGGCTCAATGTCAGCATTATGCCCTGGCAGAGAAGAGGATTGTAGTCAATGCAACTACACAACTGCTTATATGAGCTTTCTTCAGTAACCTAATACCTTAGGGTCAACCAAACATTGGTGGGTTCTTGGTTGGCTAGGGTATTGTTGCAGATATTGTAACAGAAATGATGGGTTAAATAGTTAAGTTCATTCATAGATAATATAAATATCTAGAGAATGATAATTAATTCTGATGACACAATGGTACAATGATTGAGATTTTCTTGAGACAGGGTTAGCACTCTGGTTTAGCTTCATGAAAGAAAGATTTGAGGGTTTTTTGGGCTAGAGCCTGAAAGTTACAGAGAACTAACATAAGAATTGCTAGTGATTGGGTTGAATGGCTTAGTTTCAGTAAATGTCTGGATTTACTTGGTTGTCCTTAAGAGAAGAGAAAATGTTGAAATAGGCTTAGGTTTTAGGAAAGTAGTGGAAGAAAAGTAAGATTTATGTTTGATTCTAGAAATATTGTAAGTTAAAATGAGGGCATATATAATCTCTGACTCATATCAGCTTGATGATGAATAAGACTACCAGGAGCTACTATATTTTGAAAGATAATCACAGAATCACAGAATTACCAAGGCTGGAAAAGAACTTTAAGATCATCAAGTCCAGCCTATGACCAACACCACCACACCATCTAGACTATGGCACAAAGTGCCACATCCAGCCTGTCCTTGAACACATCCAGGGACAGTGCCTCCACCATCTCCCTGGGCAGTCCATTCCAATGTCTAATCACCCTCTCCGTGAGGAAGTGCTTCCTAATATCCAACCTAAACCTCCCTTGGAGCAACTTCAGGCTGTGCCCTCTTGTCCTGTCACTACTTGCCTGGGAGAAGAGCCCAGCCCCCACCTGACTACAACCTCCCTTCAGGTAGTTGAAGAGACTGATAAGGTCCCCCCCCGAGTCTCCTCTTCTCCAGGCTAAACAACCCCAGCACCCTCAGCCTCTCCCTATAAGACTTTCCCTCTAGTCCTTTCACCAGCCTTGCTGATCTCCTCTGGACCCACTCCAGCACCTCAATATTCTTCTTGAAGTGAGGGGCCCAGAACTGTACACAGTACTCGAGGTGAGGCCTCACCAGTGCTGAGTACAGGGGGAGAATCACATCCCTACTCCTGCTGGCCACAGCATTCCTGATACAAGCCAGGATGCCATTGGCCTTCCTAGCCACCTGGTCACACTGCTGGCTCATGTTCAACCGGCTGTCCACCAGCACTCCCAGGTCCCTCTCTGCCGTGTTGCTCTCCAGCCACTCTTCCCCCAGCCTGTAGCGCTGCCTGGGGTTATTGTGGCCAAAGTGCAGGACCCTGCACTTGGTCTTGTTGAATTTGATGCCATTGGCCTCAGCCCATTGATCCAGCCTGTCCAGGTCCTCCTGCAGTTTCTTCCTATCCTCTGGCAGATCAACACTCCCCCCCCCAGCTTGGTGTCATCTGCAAATTTACTGAGGGTGGACTCAATCCCCACATCCAGGTCATCAATAAAGATATTGAATAGGACTGGGCCCAGTACTGATCCCTGGGGGACACCGCTGGTCACCAGGCGCCAGCTGGATGCAGCTCCATTCACCATCACTCTCTGGGCCCGGTCATCCAACCAGTTTTTGACCCAGCAAAGGGTGCACCTGTCAAAGCCATGGATCGCTAGCTTCTCCAGGAGGATGCCGTGGGAGATTGTGTCAAAGGCCTTGCTGAAGTCAAGGTAGACCACATCCACAACCTTCCCCTCATCCACTAGGTGGCTCACTCAGTCATAGAAGGAGATGAGATTAGTCAGGTGTTGCAGCGAGAGCACAGACTAACGCACCACAATCAATGTGATCAAGCGAAAGCCCTTTATTATTAAAAATGGTGGCAATTTATACCCCTCTGACTCCAGATGTTCCACCCCAGTACAAACCCCGTTGGTTACATACATTCACAGTTCATATATGATTGGCTACGTGTCTTGTCACTTGCTGCCCATGTTATGATGACCCAAGGTGTTTTGCTTCCCAGACGGTGCCTCTCAGTTCTTGCTACAACATTCTTTTCTCACTACTTCTCAAGATAACAACCGTGAGATAGGACACCTGTTGTTTGCTGGTCCCGTGGGGTACCAGGCTGTGAGACATCCGCTTGTTTACTGATCTCACGGTTTGCTTCAAGGGTGCTTGACAATTTAATTCAGGCATATTAATTTTCCATAAATCCCATATTAATTTTCCATAAATCCCAACAGTCAGGCAGGACCCTCCTTTCCTAAACCCATGTTGGCTGGACCTGATCCCCTGGTTGTTTTCCATATGCCACTTCATGGCACTCAGGATGATCTGTTCCATAACCTTGCCAGGCACTGAGGTCAGGCTGACAGGTCTATAGCTACCCAGATCCTCCTTCCGGCCCTTCCTGTGGATGGGTGTCACACTGGCCAAACTCCAGTTATCTGGGACCTCCCCAGTGAGTCAGGACTGGTGATAAACGATTGAGAGTGGCTTAACCAGTTCTTCTGCCAGCTCCCTCAGCACCCTAGGATGAATTCCATCCGGACCCATGGACTTGTTGGGATCTAAGTGGCACAGCAGGTGCCACTGCAACTACTTCTGCAACTACTTCCTCCTGCATTACAGGAGGGGGATTCTGCTCCCCATCCCTGTCTACCAACTCAGGAGCCCAGTTGTCCTGAGGGTAGCTAGTCTTTTTGTTAGAGACTGAGGCAAAGAACGTGTTAAGCACCTCAGCCTTTTCCTTGTCCTCTGTTACTAAGTTCCCCTCCTCATCCAATAAGGAAGGAAGATTTTCCCTGACCCTCCTTTTGTTATTAATGTATTTATAAAAGCATTTTTTGTTATCCTTTACAGAGATGGCTAGTTTAAGTTCTAGTTGAGCTTTTGCATCTCTGATTCTCTTCCTACATGACCTTACAATATCCCTAAACACTTCCTGATTCACCTGCCTTTTTTTCCAAAGTTGATACACTATTTTTTTATTTCTGAGTTTTTGCAATAGTTCCCTGCTCAACCAGGCTGGTCTTCTTCCCCGCCGGCTCCTTTTTCGGCACACAGGGACAGCCTGCTCCTGCGCCTTCATAAATTCATTCTTAAAGTAAGCCCAGCCTTCCTGGGCTCCTTTGTTTTTGAGGGCTGCTTCCCAAGGGACTCTCCCAACCAGCGTCCTGAAGAGGCCAAAGTCAGCCCTCTGGAAGTCCAAGGTAGACGTTTTGCTGACGACCCTCCTAACTTCACCACAAATTGAAAATTCTGTCATATCATGGTTGCTGTGCCCAAGATGACCTCCAACCACTACATCTTCCACCAGCCCTTCCCTGTTTGTGAACAGGTCCAGCATGGCACTACCCCTGGTAGGTTCACTTACCAGCTGTAGCAGGAAGTTATCTTCTCTGCATTCCAGAAACCTCCTGGATTGGCCCCTTTTTGCTGTGTTGTGCTTCCAGCAGACATCTGGTAAGTTGAAGTCCCCCACAAGAACAAGGGCTAGTGAACGTGAGACATCCCCAGTAGTAGGTCTTTCCTCTAGTCCAAGAAACAGTTGTCACCATGGGATATATACTTGCTGAATAATCAGATTGGTCTGCTGGTGGAAGTTTGAGAGAAAGAATTTCTCCTATCAAGTGTTTAAGATCCTGCCAAGACAAATAAGAGTAGTTTTAGAGTGAGACTGTGCTGGATTTCAGGATAGACTTCCTCTTTCAAATAGTTGTAATTGAGCAGCAAGGTCTATTCAAGGACAACAGTCCTTGTTCCTTCAGCCTTATTGAGTGGTGGAAGAAAAAAAAACCAAAACAAACAGCAAAAACCAAAACAAAAAAAATGCAACACAGAAAACACCCATGTTTATTTCACTGAACTGTGAGTGTTGCATTTGAGATGCTTAAATACAAGGCAGTAAGCTCCATTTCATTTATCCATCCGGACACTTAAAACTTCACTCACCTTGCCTATAAGTTTTATATGTGTATTTTCTAACACACTGGCAGACTTGTTTAAACCTCCGATCTAATTAAATAACAAAACCTGACTTCAAGAAGAAATTTTAAATTTCATCTTATCTTCTGAAAAGAATTAGATGCCAATTCATGAATTAATAATATCAACAATTAATTATAACAATAGTATAGCCTATTTGCATCATGTAGTGACCTATCTTTTAAAGGAAAATAGTTTGTTCTCCTACATTCAACATTTTACTGTTAAAGAAACTAAAACCAGGAAAAAAATCCTCTTCTTAGATTTACAGATAGTTTTAGAATCTATTAGCTGAAATGCCTTCCTAACCAAATCCCATTGCCTATGAAGACTAGATGGTCTTTTAGATCCTTTGAGTGCCCAGCTTTGTACTAGATGGAAAAGTTATTCTGGGACACTGAAAGAGCCAGAGAGGTAAGAGCAGTTATTCTTGTGTTCATTGAAATTGGGTTTGGACCAGTTTATTGTACTGGTCTAACTCTCCACATTAAATTCTAGATTCTGGACCAGTTCTAATACAGTAATACTTAATACAATTTAGTTAACTGGGCCATCATAACTGTGTTTTGAGACTCCTATCCTGATTATTTTTATCTCCAGGCAACACTATCCAGAAAAAAAAAAAGAAAAGAAAAAGAAAAAAAAAGGGGGGGGGGGAGAAGGGGTGGAGGAGTAGTTTAAATCAGAAGCTGTTCTTAGTTGCTTGAGAAAAGGCAGTTGGTGCAAATAAATAGTGATCCTGCAACAACCCAGTTTGGGGACAACACTAAAACTTCATTATAATTTTTCTGATAAAACAAACTATTCCAACTTTGGTACCCCACCAAAAAAAAGAAGGGAAAAAAAAGAAAAGAAACTTAGAAACTTCTTTTTTGTAGTCCAAACTTTGTCATACAAAATATATCAGAACTGAAGGTAAAGTTCTCATGGAACAGTAGGATTAGTTGTGATTAGTCCTGAGTTGGTACAAGGTTAAACTTACGCTAGGCTTTTTTCTGTCCATGACAGGATATGAGAAAAGCATAAGGCGGAAGGCTTTATGAAAGCCTGTATCACAAGTATGAGAGAGACAATTGTAATGGTTATAATTCCTTGT
Organism: Hemiprocne comata; assembly: GCA_020745705.1. Taxonomy (NCBI): domain Eukaryota; kingdom Metazoa; phylum Chordata; class Aves; order Apodiformes; family Apodidae; genus Hemiprocne; species Hemiprocne comata. The sequence goes on along the minus strand of CM036586.1, from coordinate 91,651,614 downwards.
CAAAAAGAATTATTATCTAGTAGTCACACAAAATTTGACAGTATTGTTACACCTTACAGGTAACTCTGTCCACTGAACAGGTCTGATTTTCTCAAACAATATAATGCACCATGCAGAAAAGAGGTTTAGCAGGCATTACTGGTTTGTTTATTTGTATGGAACTCCCATAGGCATTTTCCCTCTATAGATGTAATTCTTTCAGAATCTATAGCTAAAGTAGCATACTCTAAGAAATAAAATCCTCAAGGAATTTCAAACTAATTACTCCAGTTCAAACAAAGAGATCAATTTCCCAGTGAAATATATGCCTCAGGCAAATTAAAAAATAACCAATTGGCCTAGAGAAGAACTTTGGGAATGTTAAAACTTGTGGTTATTTATTAATTTTGAAACAAACTGGTTTCTGACTAAGAAAAATATGTAAATCTGGATCTAAAATCCATTACTGGGAATCTGTTACGCAAAGATAGGTAAATCTAATGTGCATGGATCATTAGGTAGTTTCTACTAAAGGAAACCAGAGTTTTTCAAGTTTAAGGGCCCTAGTGGCAGAAAGCTCATGAAGAAATTTACTGTTCTAGCTGTCCAAGTAATTTGCTATCGCAGTTTCCGCAGAAGGATTACATCCTGGTTTTGCTGCCCAGAAAGATGTCAGAGCTGTTCAGGACAGCATGTAGACAAAATGTAGAAGATGAGGTCATTCACTACATCTCTAGGGCACCATGCGTTGGCAAAGCCTGTGAAGTCTTGGCAAAGGCTTGCATTCTCCTAAGTCCAGATGGGATGCAAGGAAGAACACTCGCATTGCTACTTGCCCTTGCCAGCAGACTGATACCCCTGAGGCATAAATGAAGCTCAGTCTACATAATAGCTAAAACCAGAGTGTTGTGGGTTGTTTTTTTTTTATTTTTGTGCCATAAGAAAGTACATAAACCAGGGTGTCTCAGTTGATAAATGCAATTTTGAAAGTGTAATCTATTTCATGTGGATTTCTGTTTGCTTGATCCATGTTCTTCCATGCTGGACTTTGTAGACTGCTTATAGAAAGTTAGATGTTCTTGGCAGTGTACTCCAGTATGTCAAGTTCAATTTACCAGTATAAAGGGAACCTACACTGGGAGGACTCTGACCCCTTGATATTCTTACACTATAAGTTATAGAAAGCTATGGAAAGTGGCATAACAGTTTTTAATGTAAATAATTCCTGTGTATTTAGAGGGACTGAATTAAGCCAAGGTTGAAGAGCAAAGTTAAAGGTCTGATGTCACTAATCTCCATTATGTTTGATTCTCTATGAGCACAAATTTAAGATCACAGAAATAAGGAAAACTAAAATAGGCCTAATTTCTACCAAGCTGTATGCTGAGAAAACAGAGATTCCAAAATGTGTTTTGTGAACAACATGAGTCATCACTTCAAAGGACAATTTAAACATCAGAAGTCAGGTCTTCTACCTCTGTTGGAATACAGATCAACCAACAATAGACTTTTACTTATGGTTAAATTCTACTAGAGACACCGGAGTCACAGGAGGGCTGAAGAGAGAGCAGTCAGTGTCTACATTTGCATCTAAGACTAAATTTTTATGTAAAGATAAGGTAGGGGTGAGGGTGAGGCTATCTAAAAAGATAAGTAATCACCTTTTCCATGATTTCAGAAGGTAGGTGTCCATTGCATCTGCTTTATATAGCTTGGGTGTAAATTATTCTATCCCTTTAATAACCTTTAATAACAAAATCAGACCTAATTTATCTTTTTTTCATATACTTACATGTGTGTTGTATGCATGAATGTGTGCTATATAATTAAGAGATGTAAAAATTTTAAGATGTTATTAAGAAAAAACAAGTTTGTTTTATAGTGAGTTCAAAAAAGATTAAGAATCTGTAAGAATATAAGTATATGAGTAATTAAAATTTTCAAACTGGAAAAATAATTTAAGAGCATATAATAGCTGGAAATTAGCTCAGATTTCTTTAGTTTTTCCTATAATGTAACTTTCATATAACTGAAATGTAAATTTCATACAACTTCAAATACACATTTCTGGGTTTTGTTTTTTTCAGGTCTTTTTTTTTTACAATGTGGATTATATATGTATGAATCTTTTGCTCCATAGAAGTCTTCCTTGACCCTTCTTTTTGTTCTCATAGAATATTCTAAACACAAATGAAAAACTTCACTTAGAACAAGCTGCAGTTATAACAGTCTGAGTCCTACCTAGAATCTGTGTAAGAAATATAACTGTGTTTGGTGGTTGTTTTGTTGTGGGTGTTTTTGGGTTTGTTTCAAATTTTTCAAATAACTGCATTGAATTCATGTTACTGGCAAGTTCTTTTGAAGGTATGAGTACACAATCATCCCAATTGCATTGAACCAGCATATTAATTCCATCCTAAGCAATCATAGGATGAAAATTTCTTAGATGACATGACACAGTGGGGGAAAGGTGTGTTTTCTTTATCTTTACAATTCTTTTTTATTAAATTAACCAATTGTGAAAGAAGGCTCTTCAGGTCTATGAAAAGGGCACACAGTTAAATCCACACAGTTCACAACACGAAGACAAACTGTGGGATTTTCATAGAGCTAGGAATGACAGGAACACAGTACTGAGCAAAGAAAAAGAATTTATGCACACAATTATGCATAGTTTGAGAAGTCTTGGAAAGAAGCAATATGCAGGCATTAAGGTTTAATTTTTATTTTTTTTTAAAGCTATTACAATGTTTGTTTCATATAAATTCACAGTAACAGAAATAGCCTTCATTTTTTAGCATAGTTCAATGCCAGATGGGAAATAAAAGAAATAAAACAAAGGAACACTAAAAGAAAGAAGTCTAGTATTTGCCATTTCTGCTGAAACTGGAATTTTACTTATGATTTCCAGATGAAGTCCACAAAAAAAAACAACAACAACAAACAACAGAAAACTCCAACTTTTATTCTTTTATTTTAGATTTTTTACTGTTGTTCAGAGAGATTAATTGACCTCTTCATTTAATTAAAAGTTAGCTGTTTGCTTGTTTGTTTGTTTGTTCTCAAAAGGAAAAGTTTACAAGGAAGAACAGCATTAATTAACTCACTGTAAGAAATTTCTTTTCTGCAGTTTTGTGGGTTTTTCACATCTTTGTATCTGGGAGATTTTTATCAGTTTCCTGGGCCACTGTTAGTGGCTGGCTACCCAAGTTCTTTGCCTCTCCTTGCTTAGTTGCCACAAAAACATTTTTGCTGTAGGTTCAATGGAGAGCCTTGGTTTTGTCAACACCTGACAGGAAATGAGTAAAACTGAAAATAGCCTCCATGATAGGGATAGTTTATATCAATCTTGCACATTAAAAAGTCAGAAATTCTAAGCAGACATTCTGATTTTGTTTCCCAAAGAAGCTGATATTTCCCAAAATTTATTTGAAAAACATTTTCACAAAAATTTCAAATTATTTCAGTTGTCAAAATAAACTATTCAATAAACTATTCATAAACTATACTTTTTAAAGTGTATTTATATATCAATGTATTAGAGATGAAATTTTATTGAAGACTGCTCAATTGTAAAACGATCAGAATAGCACATCCAGTAACAGACATTAAAAAAAATAAAATACAACAAACCAAACCAAACCTAACCTAACAAAGGAACAAACAAAACAGTATTGTAATAAAAAAGACTTTTCAGGGTTAATATACTGAAGCTTTGTGTGCAATGTGTGTCATATCTAGAAGAGCCTGTTCCAGGCTATCTCTATACTGATGTCACTGCTGGACTTGTAATTTATAAAGAGATCTATGAGCTGATTTCAAACTACCTAGCTTGGGCTTCGAAAACAGCATAGCACAACCTAAAAAGCTCTCGTGAGAAGCTGGAAACATTTCAGTAGGACTGTTCTGAGTCCTGCTACCTTGTTGCAGTATGACTTGCCTTACTCTGGTGGCTTAGGCATGTGCTGTAAACTGCTCAAAAGTATACTAGTAGCCATGTTGTATAGCTGGTTTTCTTGTCAGCAAATTCTTTTTATGTCAATAAGTCAGTGTTCAAAATACAAACTTTGATGACTTTACTCTGTAAAATTTATACTTAGCTGTACACAGAGTAGATACACTTCGATAGAGAGATTTCTGAGAAACCAGTTGTTACAAGGTTAAGCGCAACTTTCAGAAAACAGACATCAAGGAAAACTAATTAAATTATTCACAGGGTAAATAAAGGAGAATCTTTATACAACAAACATGCAAATGACTAACAGAAGTTATTTTCAGGATGTTATTGGAACTACCCATGGGATTTCCTTAGAAATAAATGCTTCAGGTTCTCATCTATGCTGAATTGCTGGAATGTGCTGCAGGTAATTAGGTATTGATTCTGTCAATGGATATACCACCTATTGTCCAGTTCCATGCAATGTGAAATGTTTAAAGTCTGAATTAATCTTGGAGCTACTTTTTAGTAGCTACACTTTAATTACATATTGCTTGCCATTAAAAAAATTAATCCTATTAGAAATTGAAGAGCATATGAAATATGTAATGTGACTCTAACATTAAGACCAGTAACTGAATTTTGCTTACTGCTGTTTCTCAAATGTTTGTAATGTTTCCTGATTCCAAGGTGTTTGATCTCATTTGTTAACAACCATCTTTAGAAAAAATGTCAATAGTAATTGCTAAGATCAATTTGAGTTTAATTGTTTTTCTGGAAAAGTTACTACAAGATCAATGTCTACTTCAAACTACAGTAACTATTAATTTTTGACTTGTTAATGTAACCTTATAAGTCTTTAATTTGGTTCTATCAATTTAAGTGAGACTCTGTGCTCAACTTGACAACATTATCCAGTTTTGTGTTCCTTAAGTATGATTTTCCCCTAATTTAATCCAAGTGAACAACGTAAAAGATCAAAGCCAAACAAACTGTTAGAAGAAACATATAAAGTTCTGCAGAAATAGCTAAATATACTGTTAAGTTATACTCATGTATTGAACACTTTGCTGGTATCACCGTAGGCTGATTTTTTTGGTCTTGACTGTCTCTCTGTACTTCTTTCTACAGATGAAGAACTGAGTATAGAGAGTAGAAGGCTACCAATTAAATGTTTTGGGGGGGGGTTGTTTGTTTCATTTTTGGTTTTTGGTTTTGTTTTGTTTTGTTTGTGTTTTTTTTTTGCAAAGGTGGATATTATATTGAATATAAACTGAAGATAACAGGCTTTACTTTAAATAATTGGGTTTTCTTTATTTATATGGTGCTGAAAGGACTGATACATTCTAAAACTGTTTCCTTCCTTATGGTCACAGTGTTTCAGTGCCTGAAAGAATTAAGAGCTTTATTTTTACTTTTCTTAGCAAGTTAGAACTCTGGAACATATTTAAAGGTAAACAGGAACAATGACATTATCTGAATTAACTCCTTTGTCTGCAGATCTAGTACCTAAGCTACATTAGTAAAAGTAAAGTAAAATAAAATATCAGTTATGTTTAATTAAACTTTTCTTCTTTTCTCAATTAATTTTTGTTGCATTTCTGAGTTAAGAAGCCTGCTGATACGAACTTGGAGCATTAACATAACTTTGCTAGTCCTTCAAAACTTGTCTAAAATTTTGATTGAGGTACTAATTAATAAATCACCCTAGTTACTTTGATGCATCAGCTAACGATGGCTGATCAAATTATTTGATCCAGGAGTACTCTTCTGAAGACAGGCACTTTCACTGTTATTCCCATAGAATATGTACAGTACCTTAGTTTTCTCCCTGTCTTTCTGGAAGTAAGAGTAGCACAAAACCAGAGCTTCCACACAAGAAAACAGTGTGCAGTGCCTTACTGTGACAAACAAACAAACAACAAAAAAAAAAAGAAGAAAAAAAAGTGCTTTCCAATGAATGGATTGCAATTAAAAAAAAACACAAAAAAACCAAACAGGAATGGGGTTTGCGGTCAGTTCATCACACATTGTCTCTGCTGTTTCTTCCTCCTCAGAGGGCGGACTCCTCAGACTCTTTCCCTGCTCCAGAGTGGGGTCCCTCCCACAGGAGAGGGTCCTTCATGAATTCCTTCATGAACCACTTCACTCTTTCAGTGAATAAATTTTTCCTAATATCCAATCTGAACCTCCCTTGATGCAACTTGACCCCATTTCCTCTTGTCCTATCGCTAGTCACTAGGGAGAAGAGGCCAACACCCACCTCACTACAACCTCCTTTCAGGTAGTTGTAATGAGATGCAATGAGATCTCCCCTCAGCCTCCTCTTCACCAGGCTAAAAAGCCCCAGCTCCCTCAGCCTCTCCTCATAAGACCTCTTCTCCAGACCCCTAATTAGCCTAGTTGCCCTCCAATGCACCCTCTCCAGCACCTCAATGTCCTTCCCATACTGCAGTGCCAATAACTGCACACAGTACTTGAGGTGCAGCCTCACCACGGCCAAGTAGAGGGGCAAGATCACCTCCTTGGTCCTGCTGGTCACACTATTCCTGATGCAGGTCAGGATGGTGTTGGCCTTCTTAGCCACCTGGGCACACTGCTGGCTCATGTTCAGCCAGCTGTCAATCAGCATCCCCAGGTCCCTCTCTGCTGGGCAGCTCTCCAGCCACTCCTCCCCAAGCCTATAACACTGTTGGGGGCTGTTGTGGCCAAAGTGCAGTACCCAAAATTTTGCCTTATTGAAACTCACACAATTGGCCTTGGCCTATCAATCAAACCTGTCTAGATCCCTCTGCAGAGCCTCCCTACCCCTTCCGAACTGGACAGGATGGCAGACAAGACGTATATGAACAGATCAAGATTTACTGCATATAACACTGGAGTCTTTACTCCTTAAAGTAGAAGGCACAAGCACAGTCAAATTGTAGGGAAAGTGGGAGATTGGAACATAAGTTGAAGTTTGAATGTAAAAGGTATTGTGAGAGACGGTATCTTCACAATAAAATTTACTACTTGTAGTTAGATCAAACAATAAATGTTAACCATTTAAATACTAGCATTTTACCTATTATCAAGTTCTATACTAGAACTTTAATTATCAATCTTAAGGAATTCTATAATCTTTAAACTTAATGATGAAAATTACTTAATGTTAAGTTTGCTAATAAAGACAGCAAAGGAGTTAATATCTCTCAACCTTGCCCAGCCACAGCTGGGTGTCCCTGGGTGGGTCTTAATTCTCGAGAATTAATCTCTCTGGCAGGCATCCCTGCTGGAGAGAAGGTCCAGCACACCTCCTGGGAAAGTGTACGGGAAGTCTGCGGATCAAAGACGGGACCAGGCTTTTATAGAATAAAGTGGATTGACTGCTGTCATTTAACTATTTAGCCATACGTCCAAAATCTCTTATAGGAGAAAGAAAGGAAAACAGTAGAAAAACCCATGAAGGTCTTGTTTTCACCAAGCAAACTCTTCTGTTGATCTGTTTGTTCTTACTTTATCTCTGTTTCAGGCCTAGCTGTGGCTAGGCTGGGCTCCGTGTTCTTCAATGCCAGAGAGCAGCTGGTGTTATGAATGTCCACTTGGCCTCTGTAACTTTCAAGGTTGTTACCAGCTCAGAGTTTGCTAAGCCTTTTCCTTTCTCATGGGAATCTTTCCACTCCAGGCCTGAGCCTGCAAAACGGAGAGACAAAAAGCAGTTGAATCATAGAAGGAAAATGAGGCAGGCATATTGAGAGATGGACCATCCTGCTACACTACCCTCAAGCAGATCCACACTCCCACCCAATTTAGTGTTGTCTGCAAACTTACTGAGGGTGTACTCTACCCCTACATTCAAGTCATCAATAAAGATGTTAAGCAGGAGTGGCCCCAGCTCTGAGCCCTGGGGAACACCACTTATGTCTGGCCGCTAACTGGATTTAACTCCATTCAACACAACTCTTTGGACCCGGCCATCCAACCAGTTTTTAACCCAGCAAAGCGTGTGCACATCCAAGCCACAAGCAGCCAGCTTCTCTAGGAGAATACTGTGGGAAACCTTGTCAAAGGTCTTGCTAAAGGCAAGGTAGACAACATCCACAGCCCTTCTCTTATCCAATAAGCGGGTCACCCTGTTGTAGAAGGAGATCAGGTTTCTCAAAGAAGACCTGTCCTTCATGAACCCATGCTGACTGGGCCTGATCACCTGCTTGTTCTGCATGCATGACATAATGGTACTCAGGATGATCTGCTCCATCAGCTTCCCTGGTACTGAAGTCAAACTAACAGGCCTGTAATTTCCTGGATCATCCTTCCATCCCTTCTTATATATGGGGGTTATGCTGGCTGATTTCCAATCTGCTGGTACCTCTCCAGTCAGCCAGGACTGCTGATAAATAATGGAAAGTGGCTTGGTGAGCAGCCCTGCCAGCTCTTTCAGCACTCTTGGGTGCATCCCATCTGGCCCCACAGATTTGTGCACATCTATGTGGTGGAACAGGACACTGACCATCTATCTCCTCCTGGATTTTGGGGGGGTCATTCTGCTCCTGGTCCCTGTCCACTACCTAGGGGAGCTGTATTCCCTCTATATAACTGGACCTGTTAGTAAAGACTGAGGCAAAGAAGTAATTAAGCACCTTAACATTGTCCTCATTTTTTGTCACTATGTTTCCTCCTGCATCTAACAGGGGATGGAGGGTATCTCAGGTCTTTCTTTTGTTCCTAATATATTTATAGAAGTTTTTCTTGTTATCCTTTACCATAGAGACCAGATTAACTTCTAGCTGGCCTTTGGACCTCCTAATTCTTTCCCTGCATAGCCTAACAGCTTTTTTGTAGTCATCATGAGTGGCCTGCCCCTTCCTTCAAAGGCAATACTCTCTTTTTCTCTTTGAGTGCCACACAAAGCTTCCTGTTCAGCCAGGCTGGTCTTCCATGCCACTGGCTCACCTTAGAGCACATGGGGATGGCCTGCTCCTGCACATTCAAGACGCCCTTCTTGAAGAGTGTCCAGCCCTCCTGGACTCCTATACCCTTCAGAACAAGCTCCCAAGAGATTCTGGCAAATAGGCTACTTAACTTTGCTAAGTTCTGCTATTTGTAATCCATTGCTGTTGAGAGTTTAGTGTGGTGTGTTTTTGACAAGCTTTATAATCTTACACAATTTTAAGTAATGAAGTGGGTTTCTTGCACAAGCCTCCTGGGTAATGGTCTTACTCTTAGAGTAATGCAGAGAGAATTCCAAAGTTAATCTTGCCTCTGAGAAGGAGTTTAGAAAGCAAGGGTTTAAAGTACTGTCCTGGTTTTAGCCAGGAGGATGCTAATTTTCCTTTTACTGATTTTTTTTTTCCTTCAGTAAGCTCTCTTTTAACTAGTCGCAAGTGTTCCAGCTAGTGGACTGATAACACTGGAATCGCCCTAAGTTGACCCCCACTTCTGGGAAGCCATGCCCATCTTGTGGGACTTGACAGTGGTGTACCCACTTTGTGGGATGTGATACTTAATTGCTGCCCCCACCTCTGGGGAGCCATGCCCACCTTGTGGGATGTGACACCCTCTCTAAGAAATTAAAGATCCCAAGTAACCAACATTTAAATAAATTTGAAATCTGTTATTGCCCAGTAAGCTATGGGGAAAAAAAATTCTATTCAGTTCTAATAATTTTTGAAGCTTTCTTTTTTCATGGCATTGGGAACATGCAGTGCTATTTGACACCACTAACACACATATATAGCAGTAGTTAATTGACACATTTTCTTGCATTATATTTCTTGCATTATATTTTCCAGATGGTTGAGTACAGATACGAGTATTTTGAGAAGCCTGAATACATTTTTTTAAAAAATACTTTTTAGTCGTTGCTAAAGCCTCTTCAAATTCTCTTCCATCAAAGAACAGGCTTTCCTCCTTCCGTCATTTCTGTGTAACTAGGTATGTCTATGAGTATATGTTGCTGTTAATAGTATGTTTTTTTCATAATTAAAAAAGAAAACCAAGATTTTTTTATTATTAGACCTAAATGGAAAAAAACATATTTACAATTTTTTGTTAGATGCCACATGATGGACTTAATAATATTATTCAAAATAATAATTTAGCAACTAACTTCTAAAAAAGCAGTAAAAAGGTATAATTTTCTAGTCCTTGTGATTCTAGAGCCATAAAACTATTTTCTTTTCTTTATAATTTTATAATATTTTATTTATCAGACTGCATGTAATTTTCTGTGAAAGTTTTACATAACCTGTTATACTGTTTCTGTGAATAGATTAAGAAATGCGTTCTTGTACAAGAATATATTAGTGTCTCAAAATAATTATGATTCAGTTGTGCATAAACATGTGAATATTGTTCAAAAGAGGGGATGAAATCTGTACAACTAACACCCATTGCCATAATAATCAAGATCCCTGGTGATTATCTTGCAGCTGTTCTTTCTCCAGCTCTGTGAATAGTACTTTCTAGTTCCTTTTCCCTTACAGCCATGGTAGGATTGGCCTTGTTACAACTTAGGTACTTTTGAATTTGCCCCCTCAGAGAAAATCAGCAGGCTAGTAAAAAGTTTCAGAACAGCAAAGGTGTCATTGAGCTGATTTTCTTGGAGATTATAAAGATGCTGATAGTGACTAAATAATACGTTTGATACAATTATGTAATATATCATGTACTTAAAAACATTGTGGACACAAATTCATTATTTTATAACCCATATCTATAGATTAAAGTTTGGCCCTTTGAAGCAGAGTTTCCTGACTCAGGGAGTTAAACAAATAAATATATAAATTATATAAGTAATAAAAAAAGATGAAAAAGTGGTATCTTGAAAACCTAACTAATTGCTTGGCATGGCTGACTATTTCATTTTCTTTCTAATTTACACTGCAGATTCTGTGATCTGAATGTTGATGTACCTTCAGCATATTACTTTGCAGGAAATGTAATTGGTATTCAAATCAATATCACAGAATCACAGGATCACAGAACTACCAAGGCTGGAAAAGACCTTTAAGATCATCAAGTCCAGCCTATGACCATCTGCATACTGTTAGCTATGTGTTGCTTCTAGAAGGGACAAGCGTCTTAAGAGTCATTAAAAAAATCTAACATATTTTGTTATATGTCATTTTTTTCCTGAAATAATTTAAGTTTAAAAGGGTAAAATAAATTCCTCATGTAAGCAATAACAAGATTGTGTTTAGAAAATAAATGATACTGTGTTAAAGTAAAAACAATGCACTCATCAGAATAATTTACATATATTATCAATCACTTTACTACCCTTCATTTGGCATTCTATGAGATGGCATTGAATAGAAGAGAGCAAAACAGATAAGAATGCCCTCCACATTGTCATAATTTAAATATTTTTTTAAAAAAGTCTAGTAGCATGGAGATCTCACATATTGAATTCGGAACCGTTTTTTCCTTCTGTCACTGTTAAATCATTAAATACATAAAAGTTTAAAATGCTGTGTATCACTATCTTCTACAGTGGTACATAAATTATGGGATTTGGAAATGTGTGTTGCATGTATTTTTGGAGAGAGGTATGTTAGAACTGAAAAAAATGACCACTCTGTTGACTAGGCTTTGGCCTGAAGTTAAGATAACTGACGGTGTTGAAAAAGACTGCCAAGGACAGGAAAAACTGATGATCTTATTTATGTTGAATAACAACTGACTGACTAGTAAACTGACAAAAGTTACAGACAGCACCATGATGGTGGGCTGGATCTCACAGGTTCAAAGGGAAGTTATGTGAAAAACAGCCAAAATCCATGCATAAATGGAGGGGACCACAGGAGAACCTTTGCAGATTATGATTGTCCAGGGACAGCAGTGCCTAGCCAACTATTTCACACAAGGCTAAGATCACCCACTTAGTGGTATGACAATTGGCTGTACCATAATTTGGAGGGACCTTGCCAGCCCAGAGAAATGGGCAAGTAAGGATTTCAGAAAATAGGAACCTCAGAAAGTTAATCAAAGGGATTTGCTGAGTCCTGCAGCTGAAAAGCAATAACTCTGTGTGCCCATACATGCTGGGAACTTACCGGCTGTAAAACAGCTTTGCAGAAGAGGACCTTAGAGTTCTGCAGCACACCAACATACACATGAGCAAGTAGTGCATTCCTGTAGCAAAAACACCCAGCAGCCTCCTGGGCAGCATAAGGAAGAGAGTTGTAACCAGTTTGAAGGCGGTCATCCTTCCGCTCTACTCAACACTGGTGAGAAAAATCTGTAGTGCCAGGTCCAGTGCTGGAGTAACCAGTACAAGACAAGCATGAACATACAGAATTGAGTCCAGCAAAAGGCCACAAAGATGGCTGGAGCATCTCTCATAGGAGGAGAGACTAAGAAAACTAGGACTGTTGAGCTTGGAGAGGAGGTGGTTAAGAGGAGATCTCGGCAATGTGTTTAAATGCCTAAAAAAGATGAAGCCAGACTCTGCTCAGAGCTACTCAGTAACAAGACTAGAGTCAGTGAAATGTAGACAAACTGAAATGCAGGAAATTCTGATTAAACTTAAGAAAACACTTCTTCTTTGAGGGTGGTCAAAGACTGAAACAAGCTGCAAAGAGAGGTCGTGGAGTCTCCATCCTTGGAGATATGATTGTAGCAGACCTGAGCAACTTACTTGAGCTGACGAGATGGGACTAGCAGAGCTCCAGAGAGGCCTTCCAGACTTAAATAGATTATGGTCCTGTGACCTTATGAATTACCAAATTTGCATGCAGATGTAGCAAAAACTGTGACAAATGGGGGGGAAATAAATATGGCATGGTGGTTTATCTGGAAGGGCAGTAGGATGGAGAAAAGGAGGCAAGCAAGTAGGAGGGCTATCAGAGGCATAAGGATTGCAGGTTGGGTGGCTTCTGTTTCCAAGGTGCCTGGAGTTACCATCATAGCTCTGGCTGGGTCAGTGTGGCTGGGGCCAGGCAATAAACCAAACCTATCACTGTTGGTGCCTCACAGTAAGGGGGACAGCTTGAGAACATGCGGAAGAGATTTTTGAAACAGAATTCTGATAAGAAATGAGGAGAGAAATGCTTATTTTCTAACATGAAGGTGACCCTCTTTCTATTTCAGATCCACATAGCAATGTATTCAAGAAAACTTTCTTTTATTTTAGGATTTTGTTTCAGAATAATCTACAAACACTTATTAAAAAAAAAAAAAAAAGGCAAATCAGAGCAGTAGAAGAATCAGGGTTTTTTTGTGGCATGTCTCACTCTGATTCTGGTGAGATAGAGAATTCACCTCCAGTAGGGGCATGGTACAGGAGAGCAGGAACAGCAGCTGGATATAAATAAAATTTCCTAGCATGCTACCATGGGGATGAAAGCATCGGGGTTTTTTGGCTTTTTGTTTTTATTAAAAAAAAATAAATTTCTAAGAAGCATCAAAGCCAAGATGAGTAGTGAATCCACTCTGAAGATGTGTTAATTAGGATTTCAGGTTTTTTCCTTCTCTTTTAGTAGAGCTCCAGTCATCACAAAGGATGCAACAGAACCAGTTGTACAGCAGTTAGAAGAGAAAATTTATGCATACAAAAAGTCTGGACAGTCAGGAGGCCTTGTGGATTCAAATTATCTAATTATGAGTTGAACGTACTTTTGATCTCACTACTCTTTTATGAAGGGAAAAAGTAAAATAAAAAAACATAGATGTTTTCCCAGTTTTTATAAAATTGTGTATCCTTTAAAACTCCACTGCTTCAAGGCTGGCTGGGCTTTGGTGAGTTGATATTTTAAGATTTAGGAAGCTTCTGGTCTATTGGGTTCAACCCTGAACTATTATCATTGAGTCATGGGGTACATTAGGGTGAGCTCTGGGGCTCTCTGGGTTGGCTGCACATGTCATTTTGGCTTTTTTGGCTTTCTGTGTTTGCGGTGTCCAGAAAAATTATCCAGCTAAGCAGAATATTATTATTAAGAGCCTGAATGAAGTCCTCAATCATTCAGATTCAGTGTAGGTGACTGGAAGCTTTAGTTAGTATATTCATCTGTGGACATGAGATGGCTGTATTCAAAACAACCTTTCATGTGTGCCTGTGTCTGCCTACATGGTTTATTGAAGATAAATGTAAGGAATTAAAAGAGTGGCTCCAAGTGCCTACTGGTGTTGACAAATGTGAATTTTAAGCAAGGAACAATGTTCTTGAAATTCAGGATGTTAAAACAGATCAAATTGAGAAAAAGGCCACAGGAAAGCTAAGTAAATTTTCATGCAAATGGGTAGGCCAAATTTAAACCATCAGACGTCATTATAATCTTGCAGGCAAGGGTTACAGCTTCTCTATCTAAACATGGATATTAACTATGGGACTCAATTCTTTACTGTGTAGATGGAAGCAACAGTTCTATAGAGGAAACCCACTGACCCCAGAACACATTAGCATTCAAACCTCCTTTGGCATCAGAGGGCTTAGACTACCAAATTGAATATATGTAAATAATATACACATACAAATATATGTAATGTATGTATATCTATTGAAATTATTACGTACAATCGTACATAATAATATGAATATAACTATAAATAATATTTGTAACTATTAAGACAGTTTGAATCTGAACTTTTTAGAACAGAAAACTTTCTTTAGTTAAAGAGTGGAGAAGGAGAAGAATTGCAACTTGCCTGGACTGATTTGTACAGAAAATTGTGGCTTTTATAGAAAGCCGCATTTTCAGACTTTCCAAATTGGTCACATGGTATCAGTAGAAGACTACCAAATCAGAAAGAAGATTAACTTTAAATCTCCATCCTGAGACTATAAATTTTCTATTTAATGAAAGAAAAGACAAAGTCTTACGAAGTCTGTCCATGTCAGCACCTCTTCTCTTTGCTCAGCTAAGGCAAACTGACCTCAGGGCCTCCACTGGGTTGCGTACGGCTTCGGCAATCTGCCAAAACCTGGGACTCGGCCATATGTTTTTAAGGGGTGCCATGGGAGCTGACATTTACTTAAGGAAGTTGTTTGGTTTGGGTCTTGCATATGGCTAATATGACTAGATCCCAGAGATTAATGAGAACCTGAGTAAGTTCTACTTTATATTCATTCTTCTGGAAGAGATCAAACAATTCATCTGTTTGAGACTACATATACTGAGAACTTGTGAAAAATCCCTGTGTACCTCAGCCATGTATATTATAATAAGTAATTAGTAGATAGCAATCATAGCAAAACTCAGTTATGCATAATCAGCCATATCAGGTGTTTTCTGAATTCTCTTAGGAGTTGGCAGAATTTTTCTTTCAATAGTGCTTTATGTTCCCTTAATCCAGCCACTAATTCTTATAATTGTCAAATGCCCCAGTGAGGCTTTATAGAGCAATATGGTAAGTTTTGCATGTTATTAGCTTCAAAGAAATGGTGATTGGGTACCGTACTAGTGGGTGTTTTTCCACATAGCTGAAGTATAAAGAAGTTGGCTGTACCTTTTTGTTTTAATAGGTACATCTGTTCTTTTTTGGCCTATAAATTTCAAAGTCATTCTAATCTTGAATTCAGATGCAAGCTATGTTTTAAAATGATTGTGTGTGACAAGCTTATGCAATCTAATAGCAAATTTCACTCTTTGCAACCACTCTTGAGAAAATGATAGCTGCTATGGTGACATGTCATATACGGTTTAGCTCTTCTGTACCTAACCATGCTAAATTCTTACAATTACAATTGTAAAGATGTCTGCAATTCCTCTTTCAAAATATTGAAAATATTTCATCCAAGAGATCATTTTCCCATCATTTAGTAAAAAAAACCTTTTGAATATGTCTGCTAAGGGACATTAACCAATGGTAAGGAATATATTTCATTTTTCTTATAAATGAAAAGGAAAAGTTGAAGGTTTTATATCACATTCACCCATCTGCTTTTGTCCCACACATTCAGATTCTGCTAATAAGATAGGAAGTTTCTATTCTTGACACCCTTCTTTAGTTAGAGCTGGAATTTATAGCAGTCAGTAAGAAGCAGCATTGTACTGAAGGAGGAATGTCTCTACCCACCTTCACAGCCCAGATAGCATCTTGTCTTTCACTTATGATCAGCTCACAAGCTCATAACCCAGGCTTGGATTTTGGAGCCTGAAAAAAACTATTGCCTGTCTCCTTTCCTAATTTCTCTCCTTAATAGAATTCAGGGTTACCAGTGAATGGACAAAAAAACTTCATACTCTTTCAATTTGCTTTTAGACAAAGGAGAACTCAGTCTACCAGTTTTTAAATGTTTATTCAAGCTCTATAATTACAGGAGGGATTAATATAGCTATAGGAATAAAAGGAATCCCGGTGTTTGTAAAAAAGTTTTGAAGAAAAACATCAGGATCTATACAGCACTGCTCCGTGAAAAGTATAAAGAGCTGGAAAATTGTGTAAGCTACAGGGTTTTGATGCTTCAGAAATATCGAGATGATTACGATAAAGTGTTCCAATGCTATGTTCAGCACCAGATTGGCAGCCACCAAAGGAGTTGGGCCATCTGTATAAGTAAAGAAACCCAAAAAAACAGCTTTAGTCTTGCTTAAATAAGTGCATTTATGTGTTCATTGTATTTTTAATATAGTATATAGGTGTGTTTGTGTCTGTTTGCATCTATTTCTCTGATTACAATAATTCATAAGAAAATATTTCTTTACAAAAAAAGGTGTTAAAAATGGCCATCTGAGCCACTCATTCATGAGCTGATTCTGAAACAGTGTTTTATACCTCTTGTATGTTTTATATTTTTTCTAGCCCCTATTTGAAAGTATAGCACATTTTACTAGGACTATATATTTCTCATAGTATTTTTCCTAATCTGAATTTACATAAAATCCACTTGCAGTTTTGAAAACCTTTTCAGCTCATTTTACTTGGTTTATAAATTGTCATTGACCAATTTTTGGCATATCAGTTATTTCTCTGCATGAATGCAAATCAGACGCCAGTGTCTTTTGAATGGTCAGTATGAGTGGAACAGATATAATAAATGTATAATCAATTAAATTAGGGTTTTTTTCAGATAAGGAATAGATCTGTTTATAAATCAGAAAATATTTATGGTATTCTATAGCATGCAATAGTTATATATAATTACGATGATGTTGTAGAACTCTATATTCAGATATGTAATGTGTAGAAGAAATCTATAAGGATAAAAAGACACTAAGAATTTTTTTCTTAAAGAGTAGATTATTTCTATTTATTTATTTTAAAAGAATCCAAATAATTCATTCAATATGTTAATTTTAGGGAGATGTATTTTCCCTGTATATTTAAGATTACTAAGTGAAGGAAGTAATTTTTTCTTCCCTGTGTCTTGCAAGGATAAAGAAACATTGGAACAATTAATATTTTACACTGTCATATACAACTAGGTTAACTTGATATGGAGCTCATTATGATGGGATGAAGGGATTCTATTTAGTTATTTTTCTAATAAATTCATTGAGCTTCTTGACGGTCTTTATTTTTAAGCTAACTGGGTCCAACGATTTCTGTAAACTAAAAATAGCTCTCTGCAGGGTAGTCCTCAGATTTCCAACTTTTAAATCCAGTTCTGCTGACTTTGTTTGTGCTGAAAGACACAATTAGAATTCCTGTGCAGTAAAATACTTCTCTGTATGCCCGATAAAGAATCATCCTCCATCTATTTCAGTCACAAAACCATAAATAAATAACTAGGCCCTGTATTTGCATGTATTTGTAGACATTCAATTTGACTTTTAGATTCCTTGGTTGTGATGTTCAATATTAATAGGTACTCGATTCAAAGATGAAGCTTTGAGCTGCAGAAACAACCATCTTATGGAAAGTAATTTCTTGAAGCATTTATAAACAAGGTGTCAAATAAACTTACAGACCATCTAATATACTGAATTTACTTACTATCCAATCCTGAAAGAACACATTTATTCCTATTCAAAAGCAATAACCTATAGTTCATTACACTAGGAAGTGTGTTTGCAAATGCAATGAAATTAACAGAGTCACAGTTTCAACTATCCTTAAACCTCTGTTTTTTTCCAGACTACTCATGCAAAAGGAAAAATAATTGCTTCCTTTGCCATTCCCTGGTTTCCAAAGGGAATTGATATCTAGAGAGGTCAAACCCACTCAGCTCCTTTTCTCTGTTCTGGAAAGAAATTCCCTTCTGAGCACTAAAGATGCTGAGAATGGCAGCATGGGAGACAGATGTTTCTCACTGTAGACATTTTAGGGATAATTAAAACCACATAATAAAATAGGAAGATAGCAAGGCTTCTTCTTTCACAACCCTCAAATAGAGGTATTTCGGAATACTTTTTTTTTTTTCTTTTTTGTTCCTTTTTTCCATTCTTGGTAAAGAGAATGACTGTACCTGAAGAGAAGTAATATATTCCTTTGGTATTGAAACCACATACCTTTAATTTATCCACTCAATATATGACCAATTAACAGAATTATTTCCCAGACAATTCAGAAAGTGGGTCAATAGCTTCTTTTCATTTTTCCTCAAGGTATGCATTGTGCTGCAGAGCTACAATGATATATTAAAATTATTCCTGTAAGCCTCCCTTTCCTTCAAGGTAGTGTAAAGTAACTTTGTATCCCGCTTAAGAAATTTTTAAGCTTGTAATGGGAACTGGTGTCACACTAGAGTGGATGCTAATATTTTTTAAAAGGGGGGAATTCTACATAATTTTGTTTATTAACTGTTTTTCTTTCCCTTCCTCCTCCCCAAAAGACACATAAGAATGTTAAGCAAAAGGAGCATATGCGTTTATATAAGGAACTTCACAGATTTTGCATTTTCCTAGCTCCATTTCAGGCCCTTGAGTGTCTTGGAAAATGAATTGATGAATATACTTAAGCAGCTATCTTCCCATTAGACCTGTCAGTTCTTGAAAGAAGCATGTACTGTGTATAAATTGGTATAAGCAGAGAGATTTTCCAGTTCACCTTGGATATGTCCTATTATGTTGATAGTTACATGAATAGCCAACAGTGCTTTTATGTGGATGATATATGACTTACATATGGAACTGTGCCAGATATGTATCTAATACCTCCTATAAATGAAACATTAGGCAAGTCTTCAAGATGTTGCCTTTTTTTAATTCAAATTTTCATAAAACTATTTTAATGACAACTGAAAGTACAGTCACACTCTAAATGCAAACTTTTATTTAACATAGAAACAGAGGTTTTAAGGGTTTATATATAAGGTTGTATTAAGAGTTATTCATATTTCTTTTTTTTTATTTCAGAGCCTATGAATGCTTATATGATTAAATGTTAATAACTAATTATATTTAGAACTAAATCAGTATCAGTTACTACAGAACAAAAAAAAAAAAATCAAAATTGGACTGGTTTTCAGGTATATTACACTATGAGGATGTGATAATAAAATTTCTTCCTACAGTAAAAATTGTATTTCTTGTCAGAATTACACTTATTTTCAAAATGTTCTTCTTGTGTATAAAATACAATTCAATACATCCTTGTTTCATCTTAAAAAAAAAACAAAACCCTAATCTAAATTAATCTAAAATTTCATAGAACCTTGGCACCTCAGGTATGTAAATTTGTTATACTAAATGCTAAATTTTCCTAAAACTTCTTTACAACTCTAGCTATCATTTGTCTCCATGAGGACAGGCAGTCATCTCAAAAACATATTTTAAACCAATTTCTAAAACCATGGAGGTATTGAGATGGTATTACGGAAGATATTCTTTTAAGGCAAAGCTCTCAAATCTCTTTTACAGTGTTGAGCTTGGCTCAATAGAAGTTTCATGTGGTGGACTAGAGTTACTTAAATGGATAAAAATTGCTTTAGAAAAGCAATTAGAGGAAGCTACCTCTCATGGGAATCAGTACCATGTATCATGAAGTATGATGTCTCTGTGAAGCCTTTTGACATGCGAACTACAAGTGGGGCATCATGCACTCCAGAATCTGTTTCCTTTGTGGTCAATTGAAGAATAAGGTTCTCTACATAAGCAAAAAACAGTGAATGAAAACCTGAACACGTTGTGAAAGGAATCCTCTATGGAGGATATTCCTAAAAAAAAAAGGAAAATGCTAGATATTTCACAAAGTTCTAAACTAAGACTGTTTTTAGCTGTTGTTTAGTGTGTCAGGACTGGGTGGCAGATGGAAAATTTGAGATATGCAAACAAATTAGTAATAAGACTTTTGTTACTCTTCACCAGGTTCATAGAGTTGAGATCATAATCCAAAATTAAGAGTAATAAAATAAATAAGGCACATGTACAGACTGTCCCTTCATAGTGGTGTTGAAACTTTACTGCTGTTTTACCCTAGTGGGAGTGGACCTGCAAGGTGTAGCATACATTTTTGGATAAACATGAATGAATGGATCAGTAATATTTACCTTGGTAATCTAAGAACACATTTTCCAAATGCTCAGGGAACTGCTTAGCCTCAGACCATAAGAGGTTCCTAACAGAAACAACAATTTTCTGTTTGAAAATATGTCAGCAGTTCAGGAAACAAACCTACTCTTTTCTACTCAGATTCTTAGGCTGAGATTAATGTGGTTAAATACATTTACTCTTCACTCAGAGCTAATAAAGTGAGTAGGTTAGCTTTTCTTTTCCTCTTCTACTGTTTTGATTTCAGAGACATAATAAAATAAACTCAACAATATGGCTTTTAATTCAAAATAAGTACCTGGAAAAAAGGCTATCTGATTTTTTTACAGCAAATGCAGCCTTTTTCTTATGTTTTACCAAAACATGGTTACTTGAACTTATTTCTATTTTCTATAATTTTGCCATATATTAAAATAGACCAGAAAACATATTTCTGTCATAAGCAGAAAAACTTGTTGTGATTTAAAGGCTACCTGAACTTTCAGTTTTTAAATACAGAAGAAGATGAAGATATATATGACTGCTATTAAAAAGACCTCCTTAGCCATATCCAATCAATCAATCAAACAAATGAACAAACAAAACAACCAAACCAAACCAAGCAAACCCAAAAAAACCCAAAAAACCCACAAATTGTTTGAATTCTGCACTGTAGTGCTCTGATTGTATAATGGCCTTTAAGCATAGATGACATCCAACAATCCCCTTAGAATAGAGTCACGTGCTGGAAGTGTATGACTAGGCCAATGATACAGCTCTTTGCTATATCAAGGGCAGTCACACACACTGGGACAAACTCTCCAGCTTGATTTACATGGACTTTGTCAAAATCAAACACAATTTTAAGCTGTCAGTGGTGGTAACTGATAAGATCTCAGATTATTAAACTGAAAAGCTCTAGCAATGTCCCCGGTAATTTTTATTTTTATAAGTTATCAACAATGTTCAAATGGTTTATTGAATTGACATTTCTACTTGTTCCACTGACATGAGTGAGAGCACTTAGACAGAAAAGGACCAGACTTTACATTTTTTTTCTTTTTTAGAAACTGAATCAACACACCTTTATCTTTGAACCTCTTTTTATTCCTTTATCTTTTTCTAGTTTGTTTGGGGGTTTTTTTTGTGTTTTGCGTTTTGTGGTTTTGTTGGTTTGTTTGCTTGGTTTTTTTGTTGTTCTTTTGTGGGTTTTTTTACAGCCAGCTGTATTTCTTTTGCTAAAAATGCTTAAGTATGATTGTTTTATTGTCCAAAGCCTGATAACTTTTGATATGCTTAAGATTTTGCAATGAAAATCAATGCATTCCTTCCTGAGGAACACACATATTTCTTCTGATAATATTGCATCCCTGTAATGGAGAGCTTGAGAGACTACTTTGTTGTGTAATATCTTCTCTGTTTCATCTTTCCTGAAATTAGAGAAAGAACAGGACAAATTTCATCTTCCAGGTTCTTTAGCATCAGATGTTTATCTTGAAACAGTCTTTGACTATGCTGAAGCTCAGTCACATCCAATCATCAACTTTTTTCAAACATACTGGCTTCAACACATCTGACATGGGCCTTGATTTCCCAGGTGATGCTCAAGACACTACAAGATTTCACATCAACAGCAAACATGCTGCAAGAGCATGTGAACGAAAAAGCTAATTCCCTTGCCATAGACGCATGAATACTTCAGAGAACAGAAGGTGCAGATTGTTGTTATTTTCTTCCTAGACAATCTCAGGCATAATTCTTTTAATAAAATGTCAGCTTGAAAAATAAATTTTTCTCATTCTACAATGGCACAGGAAAACATAAACTGAATTTCCACAGAGGTGGATAAGCCTGTTGTAATGTACTTGGCTATAATGAAGAAGCTTAATTTTTTATTCACCAGGTACCTTAATCTAAGCAAATCTCCTTTTAGCAAATTCAGTAAATATGCTGATTCATATTCAGTGCAGGAGTAATTAATATTTTAATATTAATTAATACAGTCTTTACTCATCAACAATGTTGGAATACATTTGCAAGAGTTGCCCCTGAAGAAAAACATAAGCTTGTTGTATAACTTCGCAGGCACATGAGTTACCTTTCTGGAGACTGCACTCCCTCAAGTCAGCTCTGTGTTTTCTCAGAGGAGAAAAAGGAAAGGGGGATATGTTCCCCATGTTTTGCTTTATGTAAAAATTGTCTTCAGTGTTGTTCAGTGAGCATCATTAGAATTATCCTTTGTAAAATTTATTTGGTTTTATTAGACATATTTTATTAAACATATTTTTATTAGGCACATTAGACAATGATCTTATCAGTTTACCAGTTATGTGTAGCACACACAACTCAATTCTGTTTCAAACTGGATTGCTTGATATATCCTCTATGAAAGAAATGAAAAAAAGGTACAAATAGCAGCACTTTCTTAAGAAAATGGGAATCTATTTCAGGAAGGGAAAATTGAAGGAAAAAATGTTATGTGAACAAGTCCAAATAATTGAAATAACATCTGATTTTTACAAACTTAGAAGAGTATCTTAGTTTCAGGGTGAGCTGGTCAAACAAAAATTCAAGTGAAGAATAACAATTCAAGCTGTACTTACTGACAGACTGTAGAGAGCATCAGCTATAGCTCTTAATCTACAGTATTATAAGCTGTTGTGTTTAAGCTCATAATAGCATTGTAAAGCTGTATCTGAGGCATACGTATTATCAAAAAATACAGAAATGTAAGAAATAAGCAGAAGAATAAGACTTGAAGTGTAAACCTGATTCTAGGTCTAGGGAAACAATTCAGAAAACACGCTGAAACCTGAAGAGCTCTGAAACAAGGTACAAGAATGACTTTCACCTTCAGAGGACTCAGCCTTTAGAAGCTCAGTGTGTGAAATTTATGCACAAAAAGAATATAATATATCTAAATCATGTGTTGTAAGTATCTAGAGGAGGAAAAAAAGGCATCAGACAGCTTTAATCTTAATGTCTACCAGTGGTGAAAAGTCAAACCGAAGAAAAACAACCTGACAATTGATACTGCACACCTTCATTTTCTTTTGACAGTGACAGCACTGTAGAACTTACCTGAAGATATGGCATGATTCAGGTCAAGAACAGATACTTCCTTATTACCTTAGATAGCTTGTTGCAGAAGTTACAAGATGAGGTTCTGTGGAACAATTACAGAGATGTAGTCAGGTAGCTGAAAACAGCAGTTGCTTTCATACTACAAAACCAAGAGTCTGCAAACCCTTTGTGGTTGATATTACAAACAATTTAGGAAAAAGAGGTTTACTATTGTGGAGAATTTAAGTTAAGAGAAAAAAACTTGTTGATGTATGAAAGCAGTTTAATTCAACAGATATATAATCACTTTTGTAAATGTAACTTTATATAAATTATGATTTAAGGGCATTGATATTCACTTAAGTTCAAGGTGTCTCTTCCTTCAGTTCCTTGTGTGAAATATGATAAAATTTCATAACATAATTAAGTAGCTGATTAATTAAGTAGCTGAAAAGCTAAACAGGATATACTACATTGTTCCTGACATTGAAATATGAAATTAAATAAAAACTAAAAAAAAGTATGTCAGAAGTGATTGCTCCATAGTCTGCATTTAGTACAAGGCAGAACAATAGAGTGTATTACAAAAAACAAACAAACAAACAAAAACAACCCCAAACCCAAACAAACAAACAAAAAAACAAGCCAGAAAATAAACATTCAGTGACACAAAAATATACAAAGCTCTACTGTGATTAATGTACAAGATGAACAAGTTCAGTTGCAATGGATGTCTCAGAAAGAAAAATGTTCCTATTTTTTTATTTTTGAAACCTATATTTAGAAGTGTTCTTTCAAAAACAGCTGATTCAAAAAAACTGCAGATTCAGTGTAGACCTACTATTTCCCTCTGCCTATGTGTTGGGTTTTTTTTCAGACTAAACTCTAGTTAGACCCATTAGAAATACTAAGCTCATTCATATCTTCAGTAAAAACTGGTCTGTCAAGACAGATAAAAGAACAGAAGGCATGATTTAGGAAGAAAGACTGAATTGTATAATTGAGGGGTGGGGTTTTGGTTTTGGGTTTGGTTTGGAAAATAGAAGGCAGGAGAGATTATGTCAAGGATATCTCCAGATACAAAAGGGACAGTGTACAAAATGTAGTCAAAAGGCGTATTTCAAAAATCTCTGATGTATGTGGAAATAGTTTAGGTATTTTCTACAAAATTATTTAATAGAGAACATGTCATATGGAAATTCCAGATGAAGTTCCTTTCTTTTGTGCCACTGCACTATATATCAGGTAGCTTTCAGGTGAATACTGTAATAACCATGCATGGTATGTTTAGATAGGGTTTAGGACAACTGTCTGCTGCCAGTTGTCCACTGCCAACTCCCTACCACAACTGTCTGCCAAAGACTTCTGCTTTGTCAACTTTCCTTTGGGACAATATTATGCAGAGGGGCAGATGGTGCACTGCTCTGCACTACTCCTCCTTGCTACCCAACACCACGTTACTTCTCCCCAGCATCTGCCACCATGCCACTGGTCCTTCCTGCAGCAGGACAGCTGCCTGCTACCCAGCAGTAAAACTGTCCTGTAGTTCTCCCAACTGCCTTATGTCCTGCCTGCATGTTAGCTGGCTATTCTTATTCTGGCTAAAATTTAATTTTTTGCATTTCAAAACACCACAGCTTCTATGACAAAAGGGCAAGCACTCCCACCAGGCACTGCTCAGGTTTTCAGCTTCCTTCCCCTCTGTCCTCCCCTTCTGCTCAATCCCCTGCCTGCATGCTTCCTCCTTCTTCCCCTGATGTCATGTGTACTGCAAGCACGACAGGATCAAGCTTGCTGGCATTCCCCCCTCCACCTCCTGTGACAGACCACTCACTGTCTGCCACTTGAAGCTCCCTGTGGTGCCATGCAGAGCCCCCACCAATGTAAAAGGGCTTTGTGGATCTTGCTGTGCACTGGGAGGACCAGCAGCATGGTGTTGCATAGCATGAAGGACTGGCCCAGTGTTGGGTGTCAGGGAGGAGCGGCACAGTGCTGGACACCATCTGCTGATCTGCATAGAATTGTCCCAGAGGAGAGTCAGCAGCGTAGAAGCATCAGCAGAGAGTTGGTGGGGAAGAGCTGGTGGCGGAGAGTTGGTGCCAGGGGACAGTTGGTGCCTGACAGTTCACGGCAGACAGTTGCCGCTTTCCATTTAGAGAAGAGTTACTCTAAAGAAGTACAGCAAAATCCTCTTCCTTTTGCTGTAAAGTGGAAAGACATTGTTTTAGAATGACTCTAAGCACAATTCTGCAAATTAAACATTAAAGTATTCACTGAGGGGTGTCATAACTTCACAATCATGTTACAATGAGTACTTAATATTACACAGTAAATTAAACCAGATGAGGGAGTCTCTCTTTCATACTGGACCAATGAATATTTAATTGTGATCTGCAAAAAGAAAAGAATTTTAACTGGGGAGATTGGGAAGTGCACAATTCCTAAGAAATTATGTCTACTTTTTCCTTAAATGTATGTTCACCCTCAGAAGAGAATTGAATACAAATCTTCTGTAACATGAGTTAATGCTCCAACCACATGGAGCTGTGTTAAGGGGAAACTGGTAGCAGGGAAATCAAATAAACTGTGTCGTATGGTTAGATATGTTCTGGGAAGTCTCAGCAGCTTCCGTATCTACTGGTGGGAGAGAGGGTATATCTGACAGGTAGAGGCAGGCCTTTTGCAGACGGGGAAGAGTCAAGGTATTCAGCATTGGGTATGGTCATGACTGAGGCAAAGTGCAACCAAACCAGTACTAGCATTCGGATACTATGCACTTCAAATTGTTTACAGCTAAAATTGCATTTTAAGGATCTAGATGTTGGGCTTATGAACACACAGGTTCAACTAGCTAGGATATAAGTTCATAAATATTCTCGGTTTTCTCTTCCAATATAAATACCTGTTTCCCAAAATATAAAGTAACCCCTGAATCCTGAAATGGAAGGTAATACAAGGTACTCAGGCAACATTTATTTTTTTTTCTCTTTATAATATCTGAAGTTTTCTTGAATTCATCTCTTGCAGTTGTAACACTGTCAGACCTGAAAGAATACATAAATGGGCAAAGTTGCAGACCTCTATACTCATCAGAGGTTTTACTGTCCATGGAAATGCTGTTCAGGAAACTGTTCTCCAAGTTTTCTTAGCCCCTTCAGAGTCTGTAAAAATTTTATTACAAGGTATCTGAGCTATTAGGTTGTGAGGTTGCATATTTTAAACCAACCGAATTTTGATTTTATGGAGTGTGGAACCATTTAACAGCACACAGAAATGTTGTACTTTTTTTTTTTAGCTAGAAAATGTATTGACAAAAAATAGTAAAAAACCCCTATTCTATGCCACTAAGACTCTCAGATTCTACAGGGAGAGAGGGAGTTATTGTGAAGGTATTTACTGTCACAAAAGGAGGGAGTCAAAGCTGAGAAAAGAGCTCCAAAGAATCACAGAATCACTGCACGGTTGAGGTTGGAAGGGAATTCTGGAGGTCAGCTGGTCCAATTTCCCTGCTCAAGCAGAGACATTTAGAGCAAGTTGTCCAGGACCATGTCCATATGTTTTTTTAATATTTTCAAGGAGGGAGACTCCACAAGCTCTCTGGGCTTGCACCAGTGCTCATTCACCCTCACAATAAAAGAATGTTTCAAGCCTGATTTCATCTTCCTTCCATCTTGTCTTCAAATCTTACTTTCTTTACAGCCTACCTATCTTCCCATAGACTACACAGTCCCAGCATTTTCAGCCTTTCCTTATAGGAGAGAGATGCTCCAGTCCCTTCAGCATTTTCATGGCCCTTCACTGGACTGTCTTCTGCATAGCCATGTCTCTCTTGTAATGAGAAACCCAGAGCTGGACACAGTAGTCTACACACTTATATTTTTGTGTGTCCACACTTATTATACATACAATTTGTCTGTTCTGTCTCTGTCTTCTGAATCTTACCGAAGTTTTCACTACATCTAGGAATAGTGAAAAGAGTGAATCCTTTACTAGGTAACATTCCAAACACAGCTGCATCCAGTGCAGTCCTCCAGGCTACAGTATCACAAGACAGCTTTCTATTTGAACTAGTCACTAGCAGTCTGAGCCATGTCTCTGCCAAGAGAAACGCAATGTTCATTTTCAAACAGCAATTTTTTTCAACAATTTTAGCCACTGGTAATTTTAGTACTGTTTTGCCTTGGTCTGCATTTTGTTTTGTAGATGACCAATTCATGCAGTATTATAAAAGATTAAAATAAAGCAAATAGTTTCCTAATGTGTTCTGATGCTCATTGTCAGGTCATTTACAACAGGAAAGGAAATTCTGTCACTTACACTAAATTTTTATTTAGGGGAGTTTCCCTTTCAGAATTTTAGGTAACTATCTGAATGAATAGTTGAATGGTTGAAATATCCATGTTGGTTTTTGACAGCATACTTTTTGGACTGTAAAAATCTCAGAGACATAATACAAGCACCTACAATGTATCATTATGTATTTGCACTCTCCCATTTAAGAAAAAGAAAAAAAAAGAGAAAGTCTTATTAAACTTTGTCATATACCTAGCTTGGAAATACAGAGAGTTTGTTTCAAATGTATCTGAATAAATATTTGTATATATAAACAGTAGAAGATCTCTTCCAAAGCTCGTAAAAATCCTTCAGTGAAGGACTACCAGTTTCAAAGGTATTAGTACCAAAAAACAGTATGTACATGCACAAGACTGTTTCCCAGTTTCCATAAGATTTTCTCAAGCAGAGTCAAATGGTTTTGAAAAAATCAGGTGGTGTAAAGTTTATGGCCACATTTCAGAAATCTGTTCTCTAATAGACATAAAATAGCAAACTCTAATAGCTAATAAAAATACATTTTATTTTTATAGATTTTGTTTTGGGCTAACAAGATCTGTTAGGATATAATGTCATCTTAACTATACAGGCATAGTGACTGATTTTCTTTATAATTTATATTATTAGCTTGAAGTACCACTGATTGACTTGAAAATTATTCAGCCAAAATTTGTTTAGAAAGTCTCAACAGTAGGGCTTATAGGACCCTTTATAATACCAGGAGAAATGCAGGCATTTATTATTTTGAGAGATAATGCTGAACATTACTGATTGCTACTGTCAGAGGACAATTGACTTAATGGAAAATTCCAGTTGAAATAACAGATTACTATATGACTTAAATATTTGCAAAGATTTATTACATTCTTACAGCTGGTTCATATTGTAGATATCACTGCTTAATCATGAAAAAGCACTTGTAAGAACAGCCATTCAGGTTCATCAGGTAAATATATTGTACATTAGTTCCAAAAGTGGCTACTTTCAAGCCTCTTGAAAGGGGAGGATTTTAGGGGAGGATTTTGTCTTCCTAATTAACACAGAGAAAAACAACATTGTGCACAGTATCTATCAACTCATTCAGTTCCTGATGAATTATCAATGCATAAACATTAAAATAAAAAAAATCATACTTAATGCGTGATAATCTTAATGTACACTATAAGATAATGTAACACCAAAAAAATGTACTTTTCCAAGGGGATACTTGCAGTGTTCATTCCATTAAACTGAGATTATATATGAAACTGGAGAGCTGCATTTTTCAGTAAAGTCCTGAGTAAAAATATCGATGAGAATTTATGACAACATAATTTGCAAAGGGCTAACCTATATATAATACCTATATCTCATAGTTGAATCTGTTTTGGGTTAAATGTTCATCTACATGTACCACATCCTTCTAACTTGCCTAGTCTTGAAATTATTAAAAAAAAAAAGGAATATTTGATGTTCTGTTCTACTGTAAGATATAAGAGGAATATTTGTATGCTATGTTTATACTTAAGAATCTCTGTAATCTTTATTTGGTTCATGTTTCTTAAAGAATTAGGCTTCTCTCTCACACATACTCAGACTCAGTGGATATGGGAAGTTGCATTCTTACGCCATGACTCACAATATTGGGTTAAGGACAATATCCCGTATCAGTCTAAATTATGGGCAATTTTTAAACTAATAATTATTTCTGATATTTTTAATATGCAGTAATTAATAATGACAATAATAATAAGAATAATATTATCAATTTTATTATGATAGTATCATTGATAGTTACTGTGTTGCATGAACTGGCAAACTTCATTCTTGAATGTAAACCTTAGAGTTTATAACATAGAAAATATACAAACCTCTTTTTCTTTTTCTTCTTCTTCTTCTTCTTCTTCTTCTTCTTCTTCTTCTTCTTCTTCTTCTTCTTCTTCTTCTTCTTCTTCTTCTTTTTTCTTTTTTTTTCTTTTTCTTTTTCTTTTTTTCTTTTCTCCCAGAAATGGCCTAAATATTGATAAAGCCTCATCCATGTTTCATAGTTATTATTTATAGGTATAGTTATTATCAAGTTATTAGTATAGGCAGTGTAAGAATTAACTGAAGTGGCATTAGTTGACTGAATTATGTCGCTTTCACATGTATTTCAAGAGCTGAGAGCTCCCGTGGAGCTTAAGCTTAACTCACTTCTCAACCTCACCCTTTTTTTTGAATGTAATTCTAAAATTTTAGGTCTGTCTTTGATCTTAAGTTCAAGCTCTTCCCCTGTTCAGCTTGTACGTTCATGATTGTCAAGGGGCATGTGTACTGTCATCTTCATCACTGGCACTAATAAAAAAGTATTATTTTGTGCTAGTTTGGTTTGGTGGGCTTTTTGGTAGTTGGGGAAGGGCCCCAGGGGTGGCTCTGGCAAGAAGCTGAGAAGCTCCCCCTACTCCAAAACCTGCCAAGGAGCCTCTGAGATTAACATGCAAAAGAACTGAGATAAGACCCGAGCAGAGCGAGCACTTGGTAGGTAGAAAAAAAGAAGAGCTGTACTGGAGAGGTGAAAGGCAGTGCTGTGGTGAAGATCCTGGTTGTCTATGAGGAAGAAGGGGAAGAAGGTGCCCAAGCAGAAGTTTACTTGCAACTTATGGTGAGATGGCAGGCTGTCCCCCTGCAGTCATGGAGGAACGTGATGGAACATTTCCCTGAGGGGGCCAGGTGAACTTGGCCAGTGGACTTGGATTTTGTGGCCAGTGGACTCGGATTTGCTGCCAGTGGACTCAGACTATGCAGCTGTGGAAGATCCCAGCACCAGGGGAGGTGATTGTTCCTGAAGCAGCCTGTGACTCAGTGGGAAGCCCACGCTGGAGCAGCTTGCTCCAGACCTCTTGGGAAGGACTCATGAAGGAGAGTTTTGTGGAGGACTCTTTCCCATGGGAGAGACCCCATGGGGAAACAGGGGAGGACTGTAAGGAATCCTTCTCCCTGAGGAGGAAGGAGCGGCAGAAACCACCAGACTGTGACCTGACTCTGAACCCCATCCCCTGTCCCCCTGTGCCGCTGGGAGGAAGGAGGGAGAGAAATTGGGAACAAAGTAATTTGGGCCCAGGAAGAAGGGAGGGGTGGGTTAACATATGTAAGCACTGCTGTGTGTTGTGTCCTGTGTGCATCTGATTAGTGTGAAATTAAATTATTATTTTTTCCACAAGTTGAGTCTGTTTTGCCTGAAACCTTAATCAGTGAAGAACCCTCCTTGTCCTTTGTCTTGACCCATGACCTTCTAGTTGGCTTTTGTCCTCCTCATCCCAGAGTGTGTGTGAGGGGGGGAAGTTGAGTGTGCGGCCATGGGGCTGTTTCTTTGTTGCCATGTTAGGCCCAAACCACAACATGTTTATTAATTTGTTTGTAGTTTATGAAATACAGAAATATATAGAGAATGTCAGTGGAAGGTTTATAGCGAAAAATGTGAAAGAGGAAAAATAAATCCATAAAAATTCCACAACGAAAAATCTTGAGTATTATGAGAATGCTAAAATAATTTCAAGAAAAAATAAACTTGACTAGAGTATAAAAAAACACAATTATTTGTTGTGAAAGCAGGTGCGACATTATAGTGTTTGTCTCAAACAATCCAAGAGATAAGCAGTGTACTTTGGCACTCAGGATGTCTGTTGTTTGTCCTGAGACATCTAAGAGGTAAACAGCACTTGTTGTTGGACTAAAGATGTGAGAGACAGACTCTATAATGGCCTTTAATCCAGCGACCATTCCTGGCGATGCGCCCCCCTGGCACTCGTGGGGAGAGGACAGAGGTACCAGGCGCATGCGCACAGACTACAGACTACAGCTCCCAGGAGGCACGGCGGGGCCGGAACCAGGAAAGGGAGGAGCAAGAAGGCGCGCGCTCTGTGAACACACACGGATCCAGCCACCGCGGTGAGCGTACCGCTGCGGAGGCTGCCGTGCCGTTACGGCGCTGCTCCCTGTGGTTGTTGGCGTGTGGACGTGCCGAGTGGACTGTTTGCCTGGAGTCTCAGGGGACAGGACGTGGATCCCGACCAGGGATTGGCTTCGGCCGTACCCCCCCGGTGGTGAGAATTGCGAACATCTTACTAACATTCCTACAAACATTCCTACATAATATTCACACATACCAGACACTTCTCTTTTCCAATATTCTTCTATTTCCCAAAGGCTCTCTCCAGACTTTCCCTCTTATCCCTGTCCGGGAACGGGAACAGAGGGGAAGGGGGGAGGTTCTCTCTTGTTTTCTGTGTGTGTTGTTATTGGTATATAGATGTATAGTTGTATAGCTGTTGGTATATGGATATATAGGTGTGGATATATATAGAGATAGACCCTGTGTGATCGTTGATATCAGACTTGCCTTTAATAAATCTAT
The DNA here is from genome assembly GCA_020745705.1 of Hemiprocne comata. Classification (NCBI taxonomy): domain Eukaryota; kingdom Metazoa; phylum Chordata; class Aves; order Apodiformes; family Apodidae; genus Hemiprocne; species Hemiprocne comata. The sequence goes on along the minus strand of CM036586.1, from coordinate 91,619,600 downwards.
TGATTCTTAAGCGTTGTTTGTGGGTGTGACGGGGAGTGGTCTTCAGCTCTCGATCCCCTGCGGTGGGGGTGTGAGTCGCGGCTTTACCTATCTCGGTCCGCGACAAAAGAGATGTCTCAGCAACCCACCAAACCATTTTACTCCTCTGAGAACTGGGGAGTTTGGTTTGGGACATGCTGAAATGGAAGACAAAGGAGCTCTAAAGCTGGTGCTGGGAGCAGAATAATCAGCGATAACCAGGCCTTGACATTTCATGAAAACCACCGACTCAGCAGGACAAATGCTGCAGGCACGTGAGAAAAGATAGAAGGTGCCAGTCTCAAGTTGCCTCCTAGGACCAAAACTCTACTGCAATAAACTAATTCTGTGATGCTGAGTTGTCTCAACCTCCTGTTTACTATTGCTGGCCAGATCAGTAGCTTGTTAATTAGCCAAATAAAGACTATCTGCAGGTCCTAGTCCTGGCACCATACCCCTGCCCCCCTCCTATCTCTAAGGCACGAGAAGACAGAGGACAGGGAGAAAGGGGGGGAGTGGGCAAGAACTGTATAAAACTCTGGGACATTAGGGGTGTGGTGAAGCACTTCCCCACTGAAGCACTTCCCCGCTGACAACATTGCTGGACCATGATGGTAACTATTATCTTGCTAATCTCCGTATTTTTGCTTTCTGCTTTCTCCTTTCTTTTCTGTTTTCCTCTCTGTCCTATCCGTTCTAGGGACTTTGTTGTGTAACTTCAATAAAGTTCAGTGTGCATGTGACATCTGACCTCTTTTGCGTCTTAATTTCACCATTTGGGATTACCTTTAAACCTTTTCACAGGTCCTGCTGGGCAAAAAGGGTACAGCTGCTGTGTGGCTTATATCAGGAGAGGGAAGGCAGAATCCAGCCACCCCGGCCTCCCACTGTGGTGAGGAGTGTCAGAAAGCAAAGGGTTTCTGCCCGATCTCTCTTAAGGCCGCACACCAGCCCCAGAGCCTATTTGTGCACCTGATATCATATAATCTTTGCTTTGTCCTGGCGAGATCATAAAAAATTGCCACATACCCGAATATCGGATCTTGACAGCAGGGTATAAAGGAGGTCTTTCTACTGAACAAAATACAGTAAGATATAACTGGTAAATCAGCAGACAAGAAAAAATACATTCCTTAAATTCTAACACCGATTCTGAATAAAATGTATGTTTCACAGAATTAGACTGGCAATGAAAGAAAGAAAGACTCAAATTTATTTAGGACCTTAAAAAATATTTCTGCATTTCTTTATTTAGCAAAAATACTCCCTGTGAAATTGGCTGTGTAGGTTCTTATAGAGTAATCCCCAGCCATTCAAAATGTGTAGAGGACTACCTAATGATTATAGGGACACAAAGATTATTTGGGTAGACTGTAGATTTTCTAAAGACTATCAAAAGTGAGAAAAGCTTTTTTTTTGTCTTTCTAAGGTCACTCGTAATGATAAGGCAAACAAATTGTTTTGGTTTGTTTTTTAATTCGACCTCATAACTTTGAAAATATTTTTGTGTTTGATTATTAAGAAAATAATATAAATGCAATTAAATCTTGTTCAGCCTTATATTTGAATAATTCAGCTATTCTTTTTTCAAAAACCCGGTATAATTTCAAAGCTCATGTTTATAAATCGCATTCATTGTTATTTTTCTAAGAGTGAAGATAGTGGATAATTTCTGTTCACTGGATTTGTTTTTTCATTTGGAACTGAAGTATTTCTCATGCATCACCTATAAATACATTTCTAGATTAAATCTAAATATGAAATCTGTAAAATCTATTAAGTCTATACATTAAATCTCTAAAATATTTTGGTTTTTGAACTTGTAAAAAAATTCAAAATTAAATTTAGAAATATTTATTTCAAAGACCTTGTTTAAGTAAACATAGGGTAAAAAAATATATGTATGCATTTATATGAAAGAAATAGAACATTATCTACATGGATTAGTTTAATATCTTTTAACATTACAGAATTAATGGAAAGAGTAGATCGCACTAGATCAGTCCCCGCTCTCTTTCAGGAAAATTACAGAAACTCCAGTGATAAACAGTGAGAAATCTACTCTGGCAGTCTGTGACTTCACCTTCAACACCTTCAAGCAGACAGCATTTCCACTAAAACTGCCAGCATGTTTCAGGATTAAGAACTAAATGCTGATATTTGCATAATTGTTTATATAAAAGAGAATTATAAACCTTGCTGTATGAGTTTAGTATCTGGTATGACCAGGGAAGTTACTGACAAGATTAAAAAAAAAAAAAAGAGACTGGATGCTCGAGGTCTGCTCTACTCTTGAAGCAGTTTACATGGAACAGTCATTGATTTTGATTTATACTCTATGGTTAGACTACTTTGTAGAGAAGCAGATTTCATCTTTTTGTCCAATACATTGTTGTTTTTTTCAATATGAGACCTTTCACTAGGCCAAAGCTTGAAAACATCTCTTACATCCCATATAAGCACCTTAACCACTAGGCTTTCCTGGTCTTAATCTCTCCACTCTCCTGCAGTTTCATTTATTTTATTCAAAAAACACTGGAGCTATTACATCACTTAATAAGACATCACTGGATTGGCTAACCTCTAATAACGACTCAAATTTTAAAACAGACCTTTTTTGCTGATATAATTGGAGTTTCTAGGAAGGGTCCATGCCCATGTCGATCCAATCCTGAGTAACTAGATAAGCAGCTCCAATTGGAGATGCATCCTCAGAAAGAACTCTAATTCTTAGGTGATTCGTCCAACCAATAGATAAAGAATCACCATATCTAATTTCACACATGATTTACTGTTCAAGTGCATATAGTATGTTTTCATCTCGCAGTGGCTTCCAAACTTTATCCTGCAGAAAAAGAAAAATGTAGGAATCACTTGAGAGTCATGGCAGAGCTTCAGCAAGGTATGGTAGTGGACATCTTTGAAGTCTGAGTCATCACAAAATCACAGAGTCACAGAATATTAGGGGTTGGAAGTGACCTCTGAAGGTCATCGAGTCCAACCCCCTGCCAGAGAAGGACCAAAAGCTAGGGCAGATCACTCAGAAAGGCATCCAGTCAGGTCTTGAAAGTCTCCAGAGAAGGAGATTCCACAACCTGTCTGGGGAGCCTGTTTCAGTGCTCTGTAACCCTCACAGTAAAGTTCTTCCTCATGTTGAAGTGAAACTTCCTGTGCTCGAGTTTGAATCCATTGCCACTCATCCTATCACTGGGCACAAATGAAAAGGGTTGTTCCCATTTACTTGACGCCCAGCCCTCATGTAGTTATAGACATTAATTAGATCCCCCCTCAGTCTTCTCCTCTCCAGACTGAAAAGCCCCAGGCCTCTTAGCCTTTCCTCATAAGGAAGCCCCTCATCATGTGAAGAAACATATCTTTAATCCCATAAGGAATCCCATAAGGAGTCACACTGGAAAAACCTAGTGTATTGGGATGTTATTTACAGTTGAGCAGAAGCTCTGATAACTATAAATTTCTTCTTTTGTGGAGAAAGCAATAGTTTCTATGAAGTGAAAATGTTCCTTTCAAATAATCACAGAACATGTGACACATCAAGTCATGCAAAGAATAAACATGATTATAAAGAACACTTGCTTTCTCTATGTATTATTGTAACATAATTTTAAGACATTCTCCAAATAAAGATTTTTGTGAAAATATCAACTTCTAGTTGCCAGTTCTAAATCTGTCTTGAAAAAGTGTCTTAGAATATTGCACATAAAACAATTAAGTGCATTTTTTTTTTCCTGAAAATGGGTAAATACACATGACATTGCTAGATGTGACCACGAAAAAACATACATCATGTCTACATTGTATGTTACTGTGTGTATGTAGGTTGGAGCTCTGCATGAATGTTTCTATTCATAAATGAGATGGAACCACGCATACACATAATTCTTGTGAAGAGAAATTACTTAGAAATAGTGAAAATAGATTTTTAATGCTTCTGATTTTTTTTTAATTGGCTCATGTTTGCTGGAATTAAAAAGTAGTTTATAAAATAGTTGTTTAAAGATTTCTGTTTAAAGATTTCTGACTAAGCCAGAGGATTGAAAGTAATATATAGTTAAGTTTCAATATTCTGCTTCTTTCTTCATTCCTTATTTCTTTCTTGCAGAGTAACTCTTTAATTCAATTTGTTTATGAAGCGGATAAGTTGTTATATTTTGCAAACTGTACCATATCAAATCAGATTTCTATAATATGCACAGCTCCAAAGAGATAATTAAAAAGGAAAAAATAACCATAATGTGGCATAATTCAGCTGCAGAATGAGAATGTTTTCATTGACTCTGTGATTCAGTCACTGGAAATGTTACTTATGTATACCAGTGGTCATATGATTTCTATGCAATGACATAAGTAATTGATAAAGTCACTACAGTGCTGTGCATGGGTAATGTTGCTGTATTTCCTGTTTAGAGGCCTTGATAGTGTAATATTGAAAACTGGTATTTAAATCGAAATTATATTAAGGGTCATAACAAGTCTAAAAAATTGCCAGTTGGACATTCATTTATTAGCACAGGAAAACATTCTCACTTCAGTACGCTAATTAAATAACTCCATCATAAAATTATTTGCCTCATGGTCTATAAAGTTCTGGGATGCATTATTCAGAATCAAGTACTAAATGTGTAAATTTTAATCATTATTCTATATACCAAATTGCTTCTTTTCTTTACTTTACCTGTACAGAGGTCACATCCCTAGGACAGAGACATAAACCTTGCATACCCTCCTGATTTCCAGGTAATTTTATCATTTTTCTCCACAACCACTCAACTTCAACAGACCTAATAGTGATTGAAATATATCTAAGGGAATGAAGAAACTTTCTCAGGATAAGGAATTTTCTCAGGATAAGGAAAGAAAAAACATGAAACAAACAACAATCGAAAACAGGTTTTTGGCTTTTCCTGGTATCTGTGAAGCTTCTTTGGCTCCATGCTTCCAGGTCCACATGTCAGTGAGGCTGACCATGCGTCCCCAGGAAATTATGTGTGCGTTGGGAAAAGAGTTTCGAGTAAATGTGTGCACACATGCATGCATACACATGAGCAAACCTACACATGCACTCACACAACCACGTGGATCAGCACAGCCTTCACATTAACATGAACAGCACTGACAGCCTGACCTAGTTCCTTTCTTTCCAGCTGACCAGGATTGAAGTCCCCTAGTAGAACATGCTCATAATTCTACAGAATGTGGATTCTTCAGCTTCGGACACCTGGTATCCTCAGCAGCTAACCCTGGATTCCAGTCTGCCTAATTGCTGGCACCAGGGATGTGGGTACCCCTGAGGCTGCAGCTTCACTTCAGCTGCAGTATGGTCACATTCTTGTCAAAGATATACAAACCAAATCAACTCTCTCCAGGAGCGGCTTCAGCCCTACAGTCTCTCCAGCAGCTAATAGTCAGGCTTGCAGCTTCTGAGGTAGCAGCTGAGTCCTATAGTCTCTGAGTATCTGACCTACAGAGCCTTGATTTCTACATCACTTTGTCTCCAGACCTATGGTACCCCTGTAGCTGGATCTCAGACCTCTTGTGCTACCTGCTGGCTACTCCTACTTGAAGGTTGTTTGTGAGTGACACATGCAGACACACATAGAGAACTGAGGTAACCCAAGGAAAAACACACACATACCAGTGTCTCCTGGTTCCAGTATCCAGCCTCTGGCCTGTGGCCTGAGATGTCAGGCAGGGCAGCTGCTCAGCTGTCCCACACAGGCACAAGGGATGGGAAACCCTTGCCCATTAGAAAGTAAGTTTTATTAGAGGAGACAGGAGAATCTGCACTGTCTGATCCAGACATGGCTGGGCAGGAGGTCTGACCAGCCCCAGCTCACTCACAACCAGTCCCTTTTATCCTCTTTCCCCTTTGGTTTTCTACTTTAATCCTTCCTTTTATTGTCTTTGTTCCCTCAGCTAAATATCCCATGACGAACCTTGCACATTCCCACAACCCCCCCTAGAAACATCCCATTCTAAGTTTACACAGCCTCAAAATCAATAAATCAGAAGAAATTAAATTGAAAAATAAATACAGTCTAGGGTATACATTTTTTTACAATTATTACAGGAAACTTAAAGAATCAGTAATGAATGTTTGCCGAATGTGATGGAAAGTGTGTTAGACATTAACTGAAGGTCTCAAAATGTACAGTACAGGTCATGATATAAAAGACTTGGAATCTGTAGGGACACATCTACCATATAATTTAAAAAAAAATAAATTGCCATTCCTGACTGGACAGTAAATTCCATGTGATAGGATTTTAAAATATCTGGTGGTTTTTTGATCAGTCACAGAATTTGATATGATATTGTGTAATTTGAGTTAGAACATTTGTCTAGAACAACAACGGCACATCCCTATCCTGTTGTGTGATTGCACTCAGGAGAATCAGCTTAATACAGAAAATGTAAAACAACAGAACAGGAGTAATAAGCTGGCTTGCCTTCTAGGAAACATAAAGAAAATACAACAAATAACACTTTCTGTAATTTCATTGGAAAATATTCCAAAGGTAACGTACAGCTAATAAAATAACCAAAAGGATTTAGAAAAACACATCTTGTTAAATTTTACTTATTCAAACATGTGAACTGCCTCTGTGAGATGAGGAATGTGCTAATTCCTTGAAATAAGTGGAAGCAGAGAAAACAAACACAAAGGAAATAAGAAAATGTAAATTCTGCTGTTGGTAACAGAGGTGTAAATGCGCAAACCTTTGCTGAAATAAAATGTGTTAGAAAATGTTTATGTAAGCAGGCTAAAACAGAATGAACATGAAAACTTTGCAAAAAACAATAAGCTTTACTTTCAGACTTTAAGGGGTTTAAACCTCATGGGAAATTTACCAGTTTAAGCATTAAGATCAAACTTAAAGTTGGAAAATAGTGATTTTCATTTTCAAAAGACTAAAAAAACCCACCCTAAAGCATCAAAAAATATTCGTCTCTCTTTGTCTTTTCCCCCACTGCCCTTCTTTTCTGATCTTCTGAATGCAATATAGACCTATTTTAATGAAATGCCAGGGCTTCTTGATTTGATGTCCTAGTTAGCTCACAGCCAGCTTGGTCAAGCTGTATTAAAGAACACAGACAAGAGAGTCACATTAGATTTCAGTCACAGAATGAAGATAAATGGCTTGGTGCATTTGAGAAGAAGATCCTGTGGGATGTGTATGTGAGAAGCATTGGTGATAAGCATAGCTATGGCATGTGGTCAATATAAAAAATGTTGGAAAATAAATCTTCATGGTAGCTTGCCTAAGGCACATAATATATGTATGATATCAGACATACAAGAAATAAAGAAGTCTAAGGAAACGGACTTGTTTGAAGCTATTGTTCTCAAACAAGACTACAAATCATGATGTTATACTTGCATGTAAGTGAATCAAGCACAATTATACAACTGATATAACTGGGAAAAAATATTCCATTGCTTCTGGTTTTATCCATGGGCTTGCACGAAATTATTGTTATACAACAGACTCTACAACATATGGCATGTATAGAAACACAGGTTCTTTGTTACAATCACAGAACATGAGTATTTAACACTGCTTTTCTATCTGTGTCTGTTGGAAATTGCCAGGTGCGAGTAGGAAAATAAAGAGTGAATTCACATTTCTATTTTAATCTTCACACAGTTTTGATTTTGTTGTTTTGGTTTGTTGTGGTTTTTTAAGAATATATCTTGCAATTTAAGATCCTTTAAGGAAATGCTATCCAACATGAATTACAGTTGTGTATATAAAGCTACGCTACGCAGCTCAACTTGCAAGATGTTAAAGCCATTGGAAACATTTTTTTATAATTTAATACTTCTATATTCTACCCATAAATCATGGACTGCCTCCTGCAATTTCTAAACTATCCCTCCTTTATTAATAGAAGTGGTTTTCTCCTACATTAGTTTAACTCATGACAGAATACATGCAGTAGTGCTTGGCAAGTTCTTATGCTTATATTACAAAGATTTTACCATTTAAATAGATTATTTTAAATAAATTACTTGCTTTAAGAAGGATGTATAAATAGGAGAATAACCCCTTTTTCCTTATATAGGAGCAAATATCTTAAGTGCAGCTTTGTGAAAGTAATGGAATGAATTTCAGAATGGTTTTCCTTGAAGTACAATTTTAATTAAGTGCATGCAAGCATATCTACAGTATATCTTGCACCGTATAACAGATATTATCCTTTTTTTAGGGCAGGTAAATCAATCTGTTTTGTGGGATTGTTTCCCCCATTCAGTCTTTGGTTGTTTTTTAAGTCCACCATTTCATTCATTCATTCATATTTATTTTTTTTAATTTATTTATACATTTATTTATTTATTTTTACATCTGGAATGATTTGTCAGCTAATCCTACAGAATTTCTTTTCCTGATAGATCCTAAATTCTGCAAATGGCAAGTGCTGGCACAACTTTCAGAATAGTTAGTGTAGGACACCATTCACAAACTGTTTCACAGAATCACAGAATTGTCAGAGTTGGAAGGGACCTCTAGTGATCATCTAGTCCAACTCCCCTATTAAAGCAGGATTGCCTAGAACACAGTACACAGGACTACATCCAGGTGGGTTTCATTGCCAGAAAAAGATTTAGCTTGGGTGTGGATTCTAAAAGAAATATTTTAAAAGCTGTTTAGAAGAGGTGAACCTCACAGAGATCTACAGTAAGTGAAAGGCCAATATTAGATACATGTAATTATTATAGATAATTATATAGATCTATTATTGTAGATACATGTAATATCTTTTTATATCTATGAAACTGTTCCCACTATTTTCTCACTCTTAACTTAACTGCCTATGTACTTTTGTTGTGGTCTTTTTTGGCCAATACTATTATTTTTTTGTTTTCTAAATCACTCAGCAGAAAAAAGTAAGACAGACTGCACCTTGAGCTCATGGAAAGTGCATAGGAATGTTCTCAGAAACAGAAATCTTTTCTACTAGATAAAATGCTTGGCAGAATACCTTAATAGTAGAAAATTTATCACTCCAGTGACTTTTATCAGCCAAAGGAGGCAATGTAACATCATTCATCTGGGAGAAAAAAAAAAAAAAAAAAAAAAAAAAAAGATGAAATTTAACCTTCATTCCAATCGCTGTGCTTTTACTGCTTTATTTCAAATCCTCTGTTCCTCTGCATTATTGGCCCCTTTGACCATTTGCTGTGAGATTGCTGTGTCTAAATGTAAGCTTTCCTCTATTCAGAACAATGTCTTAGAATCTTAACTTTACTCTGTGTTCAGTTAAGTTACTCTTAAGATAGAATCACACACAATCAGTGCTAGATTTTGATAACTTGACATGTCCTGTTGTAAATTACTTTTCTACATCCCAGAATTTGCAATGGAGAGACTAACATCCGAAATTTCGTTTTTCCATATTCTTAACTCCATTATCTGAACTTAATCTTAAATCACAATTAATTTACAGCCTGCTTGCCTAAAATTTGGCAGTAAACTGGTGCATCAAGCTCAACAGCTGACCACATATCTCCAATTTGCTGATATTCAAATTACTGCTTGGCAGCATCTCTTGCAGATTAGTAATTTCAGTTAAACATTACAGTATTCTGTAATCAGCAACTGACATACCATATCAAAGAACTGATATTTTCTTTAATCATTGGAAGTGTCCAGAGAATAAGACTGCTAGTTCACTTTTCAAACATACATTCTTCCATATCTCTTTCAGTCCAATTTAGAGTTGGTTAAAAGCTGCTGTCAGAGTAATGTTTTCACTAACTCCTGTATTTGCTATATTTTTTATAAAAATATAATGCGAGGTCTAAAAAAAGACTAAAGCTTTTAAAAGGCAGATTTAGATTTCTCTAACTTCTCCTTAATTATGAATTATAAACTTATATCCCTCTGCCTTCTCAGATTCTGGTACTGCAGGTTTTCTGTCCTTGGATATGAAGAGCTGTTTTATTATGTATTTCTTAGTTCCTCGATTCTGTATTATTTCAATTCAACTACATATCTCAAGTACTTACTTGTAATTTCCCCCATATATCCGTAATTCTAACAAATATTTGGTACATATTTTCAAAGTTCACATTCATATAAAACATTTAACATTTACAGATGTTTAAAAAAATCTGGAGGCTTTTGTCCTAATTTTAGTGATTCAAACCTCCTGTCCTAACTTCCTTTTCTATACATTGTTGGCTTGTTCCTTTATTTTCTTCCTCCTTTGTCAGAAATTATCTAAACTGCTGGGTGGTCTTTTTTGATATTTTTTCTCTCTTGGAATAAGCACAGGCATCACAGATTCCAGCACCAATCCCAGCACCAACGTATAACAGAACTGGAACTGGGCATTGTGACAGAAAGCTTACTCTTCTGCTTCAGGTCTCCACTCTAATGAAACCAAAAGCTACCACTTATCATCACTTTCACAAACATTATAACCACGTAAAAATTAATTAAAACTTCTTGTGTATGACAATTAGGGAAGAAGTTTAAATAGACTGGAGAAAATGGAGTTTGCATTCTTGCTCTCAAAACTTTTATGAAATATATAAGTAGTTTGAGGCTAATCCTTGATGTCTCCTCTGTGACTTCCCGTCATATAGACACTAATATTAAATTTACTCAGGAACAATGCAAATTACAACTAACCCTTAAAAAACATCAACCTTCTATTCTGAGTCATAGTAAAGGAGAAAAATCTAAAGCTAGTAAGTATGGGGGGGGACATAAATGAATAAATATAAGAGAGCATCATATTATTCTGTAAATTCTTCATGTCCTAACTTCTTTAAGAATGTGTTCAGTTTTGGTTATCCTATCTCAAAAAGAAATCAACAGAAATATAAAAATCAAAAATAAAAGAACAAAGGTGAGTAATACAGAATGACTTCTGTATGTATAAAGACTAAAACTGTTCAAATAGGAATACAGATAGTTGAGGGGATTAATAAATATGACAAAATTGAGAATGAAATTCAATTTTGCTCAAAACTGACTATCAGTATTATAGGAATCTTGCCTTAAACCTAAATATAAGTATGCCACTTTAGTATAATTAATGGCATTATGTAAGAATTTCACAACACTGTAGTGGCATAGCCAGACACAGAATAGAACACTGTGATCACCAAAGGGGCAAAGCAAGATAGATGTAGTTGCATGTGAAAGGCATCCAAGTAACAATAGCTGCCAGACAGACAAAAAGATGAATAAAAAAACCTGATCACCTTGACATCAGCAACTAACATGCTCCAAGGATCGCAGCCATCAACACTAATTGTAGTCACTAGACTGTGACTCATGAGTTTTCTCACTTCGACCATTCCAGTTCTCTAACCCATCCTGCTGCAGAAGAAGTATGGAATCATCTGGGTCGGTCTGAGCTGCCCACAGGTGTTAAACAACAACGATCATCCGGTTTATTATCTTGCAGTTCTGATGGTATTTTCCAATTACACAGCTTAAAATTTAAAGCTTACATTCTGTTTGTTTTTCTTAATGATGAGCTGAAAAAAAAAATGTTTAAACATGAAAATATTTAAGGACATATAGTTATGAGATAATAGACATAATTCTGTACCCTGTTAAATCAAATGAAGCACTCACAGCAACTTCATTTTTGAAAAAGGTTTCTGAAAAGTTCTTTTCCAATCACAATAGTCTTCTGTGAATTTTTACAAGAAACCACACAGTAATATTGTTTGTATCAGTTTTCGAGATTCAGCTGAGGGAATGGTATTGCAACACAACGATTTTATTTGGCCTACAAAATCCCATTCCATTTTCTCTCAGATAAAACCTGTCATCATTTTACAAATTCGACTTTTGCTCTTTGGGGAAATTTTGGCAGGATGACAATGCAAAAATCTGAAAACAAGCTCATGCTACTGCCAAAGCATGGACATACAAACACCCTGCACCCCTCTGAAATACCTGACAGCTGTAAGGAGTGATGAAAGAGCTGAACTTGTTCTTCAGCTACAGATCTTTTACTAGAGACCCATATGGCATGTAACATGGAAGAGCAACTTCCCAGTTTTCATCTGCAGGGTAGTGAGAGTTCATCTTCTAAGGACAATGGTTTGTAGTAGTCCAAATGTATGGGAATGCTGTCTTTTTAATACTTTCCTCTATGTGTTTGGGATACAGATCAAGAGATAGCTTCCACTGGAGACTGAGAGTTCAAATTTTGACAATGTGGTGGAGGCCAATCATATAGTCATATAGTCGTCAGGGTTTGAAGGCTCTCTGAAGATCATCTAGTCCAACTCTCCTGCTAGAACAGGATCACCTATAGCAGATCACACAGCAATGTGTCCAGACAGGTTTTGAATGTATCCAGAGGAGGAGACTCCACAACCCCCCTAGACAGCCTATTCCAGTGCTCTGTTAGAGTAAAGAAGTTTTTCCTAATGTTTAACTTAAACCTCATATACTCCAGCTTGTGCCCATTGCCTCTTGTCCTGTCCATTGGACACTCCAGAAAAGAGAATGGACCCATCCTCCTGACAACCTGCCTTTAGATATTTATAAGAATTTATTAAATGCCCCCTAAGTTTCCTCTTCGTCAAGCTAGGCAGACCCAGCTCTCTCAGCCTTTCCTCATAGGGCAAATGCTCCATTCTTCTAATCATCTTTGTGACCCTGCACTGGACTTGTTCCAGTAGTTCCTTATCCTTTATGAATGGGGGAACCCAGAATTTGACTCAGTACTCCAGATGCAGCCTCAGTACGGCAGAATAGAGGAGGAAATCTTCAAAGACTCTTCACCTTAGAAAAACTGGTAAAATTTCCTATATTCCTTTCCCAAAAGAACACAACCTCATTCAGTATGAAGCATAATGTATTTAAATAAATTAAAATTAGGATTACATAGACAGATGAAGTTCTAAATTTTTCTCATTTCTGTGCATTTTTTTCCTATATGCATAGAATTTGTCTATAAAACCACTGGAGATTTGCTCCCTGCTGTTACAATATGATACTGCAACACAGAAATCCTTCTGGTTATATTCCATCATGGGAAAGAAGTACATTGTGAAAAAGTGCTACTATATGTTTAAGAAAACAAAAAATACTTAGAAATATCAGAGGTTCATAATAGTGTAAGAAGCAAACATTCAAAGATATTTCAATTAATGTTTATAATAATTTTTTAAAATAAAAACAGATTGCAACTAACCACAGTCTTTAATAGTTATTTTTTTATTATCCGACATAATTTTATAAATATATAGACATATTTGCATATGTCTATTTATACTCTCATATATGTATTATATATACACCTATTCCCTGCATTTTACCAGGTTATGGTCAGAATTCTGACATGCAGAAAAGGGGAAGGAAGTTTCCTTTGCTGTTTTCTTCAGTGGTTTACTCCTGATGAATAGCACCTATAAAAGCAGGTATTTCCAATTAATTTAATTTATAGCTTATAAAAGTGAATTCCTTGTAGAATTAATCTCTACCTTCTCCCACTGTCCACCTCCCCCAAACCACCTTTATATTAATTTGCTTCTTGTTGAAGTTTCCTGATTGAAGAGCTCATTGTCTGTATGCTTTTCCTCTGTCATCTGCTGCCTTTTTACCTCTTCCCTCTGCTATTTATATGTCTGCTGCTTGAATACAACGTGAACAATATGAAAATTTACTGAGAGTTACACTGCTTATTGTAATTTCACATATAATTTTTGTAGAAGAGCTAATTTAAAGCTTTTGAACACTTTTCTATGTATGCTCAAGAAGCTCTGCTGGATTTAACAACTTGTAATCATACAGCAAACAACATAATAACAAGCCAGCAAACAGAATTACAAAGCCTTTATTGCAAATGAGCAGGAACTCACCCCCTTCAGTTACAGTCATTGTTTCTACTTAAAGGACGAGCATGTTTTATAAGCACAAACCGACAACTGTATAAAATGTATTTATTCCTGGGGCTCATAAAAAGTTACTTTCTGAGGTCCTGAAAGATGTACTTCAGTTGTGTTTTAAAGATATTTCTTTCAGTTGGAGATTACCTCCTTCCTCCGTCCTATTATTTAGATCAGCTTCCTAGCAAAGTGCACTGAGGAAACAATCATTCTTTGAGATTAAAATTATTTATGACATAATGATGAAGCATGGAAACATTTTGGAGGGATCAGATTTCTAAATCTCAGAATTTAACACAGTGTTTTCTGTGTTTTTCAGATATTTATCTAAAAATAAGTCTGTCCCCAAGACCAGAAATTTCTCTTGATCAATTCTATTAACTGTATTTATTGATGTTTTTTATTAGATTTTCTCTCTTTAATTTATCAGTTTGCATGGAAATTTATAATCTCAGAAGAAAAAGACTGCAATATTTATATTCTCTGGTATATTACACTTTCCAATAGCAGTTGTGAAAAAAAGTATTATTCAGGTACAGTAAAAAAAAAAGGATGAAGTGATACTCACACTTCATTTTAATCTTCAATCTCCTTCTTTCATAAGCATATTGTAGAAATTTATTCTGACCTTAATAAGGAGAAGCAAACTTTCCAAATTTATCCTACCTACGAGGTCCTTATGACGATAAGACACATTACTCCAGTTATGCAAACAATCCTCTTAAAACATTTGAATTTTGAAGACCATGAAAACTATAACAGATTCTTAGTTTTGATACTGATTAACTGTATTGGGTTTGCATGGTAAGGTTTTGATAGCAGGGGGGTTACAGAGGTGGCTTCTGTGTGAAGACACCAGAAGCTTCTCCTGTGTTCAAAGGAACCAGTGCCAGCCATTTCCAAGACAAACCCATAATTGGCCAACACTGAGCTCATCAATGGCTGTGGAAGTGCCTCTGTGATATATTTAAGAAGGGGAAAAACACTACTTTGCAACAGCAGCCAGGAGAGAAGAATGAGAATATGTGAAGGAAACAACCCTGTAGACAGCATAAGCAAAGAAAGAGGGGGAGGAGGAGGTCCAGGCACCTGAGCAGAGATTCCCCTGCAGCCCACCATGAAGTCCATGGTGAGGCAGGTTGTCCCTCTGCAGCCCATGGAGGTTAATGGTGGAGCCAATATTAATCTGTAGCCTGTGGAGGACCCTATGCTGGAGCAGGTGGATGTGCCCAAAGGAAGCTGTGATCCCACGGAGAACCTAGAAGAACCTAGAAAGACCTGTGACCCTGAGGGGAGAGAAGCCCATGCTGGAGTAGGTTTGCTGGTAGGACCTGTGCCCCGTGGGGCACCCACACTGGAGAAGTCTGTTCCTGAAGGACTGACCCAGTGGAAGGGACCCACACTGGATCAGAGAAGTGTGAGGAGGAAGGAGCAGTAGAAGCATGTGATTAACTGACTGCAACCCTAATTTGATTTGCCCCTGAGCTTCTTGAGGGAAAGAGGTAGACAATTCAGGAGTGAAGTTAAACTGCAGAAGAAGGGAGTGGTGGGGGAACAGTGCTTTAAGATTTGTTTTTATTTCTCATTACCCTTCTCTGATTCGATTGGTATCAATTGATTTCCCTGAGTCAAAGCTGTCTTGTCCCTGACAGTAATTGCTGAATGATCTTTCCCTGTCCTTATCTTAACCCACAAGCCTTTATTTATTTTTTCTCTCCCCCATCCAGCTGAGGAGAGGTAGAGCTGCTTGGTGGCTACTTGCAGACCAGTCAAGAGTAACCCAACACATTAACCAAGAGTTAGATCATCAATATCCGACCTTCAGATACTCATCTGCCTAGAATCTCTAGATTTCTTTCATGGTACATGGGCACATCTAACAGTCAAATGAAGGAATCCACAGAAAGAAAAGGAAATAGAACAATTAAGTAAAACACAAAAAGAACTGGGAATTATTTCTTGAAATGGAAGAGCTAGTGAGAGAAAGTCTACTCATAAGTGGTCTTGAGGTCCTGAACAACAAACTCTGAGTGTCTGAGCCAGAGCAACTGATATAGGCAACAGTACAGGGATGTGTGGAAGAGCAACTGAATCACCAGTGAAGCATAAGTATCTTCAAACATTGCAAGAAAACACAAGGAAAGTTCAGTAAAAACAGTAAAGTGTAGTTTACATCTAGGAAATCTAGAAAAAGCCTACAATGTAAAACATGCAGAACTAGCATTCTCAAGAAACTAAGGTGGAACTTCATAGGGCAAATTCTGAGTCCTGAAACTAAAGTTCTAATTAATTATAAATTGAAAAATTTCAAAAGTGTAAAGGGTAATGACCAAACACATAAATATGTATGACATCAGACTAAAAATTTCAGTGGCTTCTGGAGAAAGTAATGATCCTATAATGTATTAAGCAGACCAGAAGTAATATTTTTAAGAGACAGTAACAGAACATTTAATGTAACCTTGTGGAACAGTGTATGTGACACAACAGTAGATTGTCCAGAATAACAGAGCTTCTCTGTTTTATTTTTGTTTCTTACATACTGATTTACAAAGTATCTCTCATCTAAGCACCACTGCCAATTGCAAAGGGAGATTCTAGGACATGAAAGGAATAACCCACCATGGACAATTTAAAGTTAGATATCTAACATCTTCCATCACCATTTACTTGCCATGTCACCCCAAAATAATAATGGGTGTTCTTCATCTTTTGTGAACTGTGCTCTGTCTGAGCTAAAATTCAGTGCAGAGCACAGTGGATTAGCTATTGTTAGCTGAGCAACAAGATTTTTCTTGCATGTAACATTGCAATGCTTTTTATACAGTGGTGAAGAACTAATTAAATAAGAATGCCAAAACTGCTACAGGGAAATTTGCTTGCATATTAGTTTCTGAAATTCAAATTATGGTTATAATTGACAACAGCATAACCACTTAAATATTGAAACTGTTCTTGCTCTAACATTGATTCAGAGTACACTTCCCCCCTCCCCCCTCACTGAAGAAAAGATATGACTTCTTTCTTTGTTACACATGCTGCATGAATTTCTGGCACTAAGAGTAATGAGTGGTTTGTAATGTCAGTTAGAGATGAGAGGCTACAAAGTCAAGTGGAATCCTGTGAACACAAATCTCATGACACCTTGGCAACACTTAGAAGTGTCATCTTGAATCCTGACAGGAAAATTAATGATTAAAAGCTTGGTCGTGGCATTCATTTACTACAAAGCCGTTATGCGCACACACATACATGCACATTTCACTTGCACCCAGAAATGTCAAATTGTGCTTTTCTGTTTCAGCTTTCTGATTTTTTTCTCAGCAAAGTTCTATAAACTGCATGAATTTTACCCATTTTGTATTAATACAATTAGTGGGAAATAGAAATTTTATACACAATCTCTTTCCTTTTAACTTCTGTTACTGCTTTATGTAGCAAATTTTTATGTGTACTATTGAAACAATTTGGTAAAAAGAAGACTGTTTGGTATATTCATACATATACAAAATGCTTTAAAAAACACGCACACAGACCACATTATAAACTTTGTCACATTTCCTACCTTTGGAATTCATTGTGTATGTCATATAAACATTTATAAAACATAAAGGAATTTAAATAAAAATAGAAGTTTTCTTATAATGTTTCAGAATCAGTGAGGGAAGGATAGTGCACTTTTATTTTCAAGTTGATTTGTTTTAATCTCTATATCTTTTCTGGCTATTTTTCTGTTCCTGCTTTAACCCAAGGTCATAGTTATGGAATAATGGCAAAATATAAACTTGGGATCAAACAAATTCCAGGATGCTATGGGTGAACAAATGATCCCGAAAGCACAATTTTCTATCTGGAGGATAGTGCCTCAAGATCATATTGCTTTTTTTCTTGTAAAATCTTCCCCACAAAAGAAGGATATTTGTGATTCTGATTATCAACTTTATATTCAAGTGATAGGAATGATTTAATTTTTAGCCATTGTAGTGCAGTCTTTGAGAATTCATTAAAACTAAGTGTAAGTGACCAGTATTTTCTAAGCTGGTATCAGGAAAATATTTTGTGTCAGTAAGATGTACAGACTTTATCTGTAATTAGGTCAGCTCTCATAGATCTTCCTCTGCCTCTATCAAGAATATTTTGGAAATATTTTTTAAAGTAAATAAGAACCATCCACCACAAGACAAAAACAAAAAAACAACCAACACCCACAACAACAACAAAAGAAAAAAACAAAAAAGCCCCAAAACACCAAAGCACATAAAACCAGTGGAAGAGGAGAAGTGGAAGAAGAAATGGAAGTGTTTCAGCACCTTCAGAAGTACTTAAGTCTGGACTTGAAAGTTCAAGACCCTTGAAGAAATCTCAGGCATACTTAAAGGTCACTGAGAAATACTTAGGGACTGAAGGAAACCTCAAGAGCTGATGTGATCTCTACACCATCTCTACATCCTAAATTACATTTTCCCAAAGAAAACTGCTAAAAGGATACCTCATTCAGCACAGTACACATTAGCAGGAAGATGCATTAACATTTCTGGTCTCTGTTAAAAATGTGTCCTGGTCATACTTCTAATCGGTTTTGTGTATTACTGTCTTTTTATTAAGATTTTTCTAGCATTCCCCAGACAGGGCTCTGAGTCTATAATTTTATCTGCATACAGATGATATAAATAAACAATCAAAAGATTACTGCAGCAATTCAGATAAAATCAATAAATTTAATAGAGATCTGCTAAACACCTTGCTTATGCTGAAAAAATTATATTTAAAAATATTATTACTTTTTTTTTTTTCCAAATACTTACCTTTCCCCCATGTGCTTTGATGTCCAACATGGATAGTGGTATCGAGTGTACACTCAGCAAGTTTGCTGATGACACCAAACTGTGTGGTGAGGTCAACACACTGGAGGGAAAGGATGCCATCCAGAGGAGCCTTGACAGGCTTGAGAAGTGGGGTCGTGCAAACTGCATGAAGTTCAACAAGGCCAAGTGCAAGGTTCTGCACCTGCTTTGAGACAATCCATGCATGAATACAGGTTGGGAGGAGAAAGGATTGAGGGCAGCCCTGAGGAGAAGGACTTGGGTGTGGTGGTGGATGAGAAGCTCAGTGTGAGCCGGCGATGTGACTGCTTCAGTGTGAATGTCACAGAGGTCACAATTCCTACCAGAAAACCTGCTTCTTTATGGGCTTCTCTCCATGGGCTGCAGCTCCTGCCAGGACCCTGCTACATAATAGGGTCTCTACAGGCTGCAGCTTCCTTCAGAGTATATCCACCTGCTTCTGTGTGGGGTCCTCCATGGGCTGCAGTGTGAATGTCTACTCTGATGTGTTTGTCTATAGATTGCAAGGGAACACCACGGTCTTCTCTATTGGCTGCAAGGGAATCTCTGTTTTGGCACCTGTAATGTCTTCTCCCCTTCTTCACTGACGTGAGTTTCTGCAAGGCTGTTTCTTTCACATTTTTCTCATTTCTTCTCTCCCAGCTGCTGTGCAGAGTTTTTTTTTTACCTTTTCTTAAATATTTTATCATGTAGGTGTCACCAGCATCACTGAGGCATTCAGCTTTGGTAATGAACAGGCCTATCTTGGCTGAAACTGGCTCTGATATGGTGACAGCTTCTGATCTCTTCTCAAAGAAGCAACCCTGGTGGTCACACCAGTACCAAAACCTTGCTATGTAAACTCAACACAGTGCTATGTCCAACAGAGGTGTGGTACTGCTGTTTTGCAGGACTAGATCTACATTATAATACTTTTTATTCTTTTCTGAATTTACTATTTTAGCCCTCTATTAACAGGTTAAATAATAATAATTAAAAAAACTCACCTTAGCTTAAAGTCAATAAAATCCTTTGTCATCTCTTTTTTATTATTGGTTTGGGGCTTCGGTTTTTGGGATTATTTTTGTTTGGTTGGTTGTTGTTGTTTTGGGGTGTTTGTTTGTTTTTTGTAACAGCTACTGAATTTCCAAGTTGAATACATGTTTTGACATTAGCAAGCCACAAAGTTCATACTGATTTTCTGGTCTCCTGTCTTTCCTGCAAGTTTTCTTGGTTGCAAGTTTTCAGCTATTCTTTACTAGAAATGATTCATGTGTCTGGATCTGTTATCTTTGTTAAAGTGTTCACAATTTTTAGCTCTAATACTTAGTTGTTCAGGCATCTTTAGCTACACACAAAGAGAGTCTATTAACAGAATACACATGGCACATAGTATAACTGACTGATACGAAAGACACATAGGCCTCAGCAAGCTATGAAGCTGTGCATCAAGATGCTCCACCTGGACAAGGCACCTTACACACTGCTGCTGGTAAAGCAGTATCAGTCACTGCAGAAGGTTCAGCCACTCTGACCCCTGGGATCTACCCTTTCACCCTGCTGCAGAGCTGTCAGTTGCCATGAGTTCTGTTGACATGGGTGCTGGTGAACTGATCCAACAATGCCTGAATGAATTTTTTTTTTTTTTCTTTTCCTGTTCAAGATTTTATACCACCAAGACACTTTCCATGCTGGTGTTTTTCCTTTTGAATTCCTGATCTACTAATGATACCATCTCAATGGGATCTCTCTGCAACTTTACCTTTTTAACTTTTTTGCAGACCTTCAAATGCCTGTTTCTGCAATCTCTGCTCATCTCTGCAATTTTCTCAGCTGTATGAGCTGAGGTTTTACAGTTGTGTGTATCAGATCCCACCCTTTGTATGCAGGAAACCGAATGCCTGGGGCAGGCAGAGAAGGCAGCAGAAAGGTTTCAGGCATGTAATCTTATTCTATTAGCATCCAAGCCTCCTTAGCTTGTCCTTGGGGAGATACATAATCCTAACACACCCCTAGAGACAGTAGAAGGTTAGTCCACCCATCTTCAATATATAGCAGGCAAGTAGAGAAATATAGCCAGAACTATTAAATAAAAATAGTCAATTCCCTCTCTTATTTTTTCATAAATAACATAAAGAAATATTTATGCTTAGTATGTAAAATTAAGGAATTGACTCTATGATTAAAAGTCCACATCTCTATGGTAACTGATGTTACTGATTGATAACTAGTTTACTGTCACAGATTTTTTTAGGTTTATTTTTAACTTGTACTCTGTAACAGAATGATTTCATGCAGACCTCTAATCACTTATGAATTAGTAGAGATACAACTTGAAAAAAAAGCCTCTGAGAGTTTTCTCCTCACTTTAAATTCATTCAACATAGCAGATTTGCAAACTATTCTTTCTGCATTTTTACTGTTGATTGCAGCAATAATAAAACTAATTGCCTGTAATCCAGTAAAGTATAATTATACCCATCTTGATTTAGACAAAGATGTGGGTATTTCAGAATTAGATACCATGAAGTATTGAATGAATAATTCATAAGAAGAGGTGATTAATGAGAACATTTTACAGACTTACTTTGAACAAATATTCCAACTGAGTTACAGGCACATTGTATGGGATTCATCCTATCTCACTTTAGCTGTTGACCAAATAATAATATGAGCCGAAGCTGATGTCTTAAAAGTGTTTCCATCACTAATGAAGAGTAACAAACAACACAACAGGCAAGCGAAAGTGCTGCTCAGATCTCTGTCAGCCTGACTGGGGCAGCATTGATTGTCAACTTAAACATCCAAACTATAGAAGTATTTTGTTAATATCTGGCAGCAGACATTGAATAGCACTTTCCAGAGCCTTTGGAATGTTCCTCAAAAACTGAAAAAGTATCAGTTGACTAATCTATACAGATAATAAAATTTTTAGATTCCTCAGTTCTGTATTTGATAAGAGCTTTATATCATAATCGAAATTAATTTAAAGAATCATCAATAATATCTTCAATTAGGACCTGGTAAATGATATTGGTGATAATAATTTAAACTCAGAAGAAGCAGTTATTTTAAAAGGAGATATTGCTTCAAAATAAAATTGCTCCATAGGAGATAAACAGTTTAAGGTATTTTGTTGTAAAACTTGTAAAACCAATTGTTTAAGCACATTTTACTTTTAATATTCTGTTTTTTCCTCTGATTATGTTTAAATAAATAATTTGTTTGCTTAATTCTTTTCAAATTCTACAGGAAAATATCTGGAAAAATGTAGGGGTTTTAATTTTATGTTACTAATAAAGTAGAATGCCTCTAGAACTGTTTTAAAGACAACTAATTCTAAAATTTGTCATCCATGTATTACTTACCAAATTAGTTTATAAGCATGTTAAAAAGTTTGTGGAGGCTATGAAAATATGTGAAGATCATGGAAGTATAATAAACATAATACTATGTGCAGAGAAAGCAGGAACAGCATAATATAAACAAGTTAGTCAACTGTAGTATTTTTTCTGGAAGTTTTGCTTTTAAACATAGGCCTTTATTGTTTATTTTCCCCACTAATATAAGACTTAAATCCCTCATCCACTCCTACAATACATTTAAAATTCACCTTTTTAAAAAATAATTTATTTTTATATTTTTCTTCATTTAAAACTATTGCAGTTGAAAGAAAAATATGCTTTGTTTCAAATGTTGATTAAAACAATTAGGAGTTTTGCAGTTCTTATATGAAAAATATATGAGTTTCTGGTTTTGTAGTTATGCTTAGTTAATAAAAAATTCATTCTGTTTTGATATTTTCCTGGTTTACTCTGCATGGATATTCAGCTGTTTAGAAAGTCTGAGCAAAACTAGGTCTGTAAATGTCGAATGCAGAGAGAGTAAAAAAAAATATGCTATTACCATTACAAAGCAGGAGGGAAAGGAAAGAAGCCTGTAACCTTTTTATGAACAGCTCTAGTTCTGAAATAGATGAGAATTGCAAGCTGAAATTTGGCATGGAAATAGCTCTCATTTAAAAGAAGTACCTTTGCTTTCAGAGAAAATTGTTTTTGACTTTACCAAGGTATGAGCTTTTGAATATTGACTACTGAGTAGGGTAATAAGGCATTAAGCCTCTCTTTCACTTTCTCTCTTCCTTCCCTCAGTTCCTAAAATTTTCCTTCCACATGAACATTAAAAGTACACAAAATCTTTACAGTAAAAAATGAAGTATCATATATTGTTGGAGATTGGTAGAATCTTCTGTTATTTTCATACATATGAAATAGTTGAAACTGTTTTTGATCTTTCTGGTGGTTTTGTTGTTTATATTGTTAAAGCACTTTAAAATTATTCTCTTTTCACTGTGTTCACCCTTATCTAGGAATCACTGTACTTTACCTGAAAAGACTTTTCAGTTCAAAAACTTGTCAATTCTGTATCACATATATCTAGTTTACAGGAGTGTGAACATTCACAAAATTGAAACCCATATCAGTATTATGTGGTCTTGACTGCAAGACCTCTTTCCATGAGAGGCTTTTATTTTTCTCACATAATCTTAGATTGGTTTCCCATTATCCTCTTGAATCAATATAGCTATTGCAGCAAACTCTAACAGCCTTTGTTAACTCTCAGTCATTAAGAATAAAGGACTCCTATTAAATGATTATATAACAGATAGCAGTCTTGCTATGCTGGAGTGAGATAGGCTGGATTCAAATTGCAGTTTCAAGCTGTTGAAAAGTGACCTTTCCTCTTCATTCTTTATTCTAGCAGGACTTTCCTATCTGAATCAGGTAGAAGAAGGTAGCATTTACTTTAAGGTTCTCTTGCATGAGAAACGTCATACTTTACCTGGTATTGACTGGACCTATCATTTTTCTCCTAAGCAGATCTACCACTTGTCAAGAACTTTCAGAACTTTTACCTTCATTGATTGCTTCATTTGAAAGTTTCTAGCATAGCTTTTTTGGAATGCAGCATTCTTCTAGCTGCTGCAGCCACTAATTTGTCCAATATTTTATGCATTTCTTAGAGTATTTGCTCCTTTTCTTATAATGTTCATTTTTCTTTGAATAAAAACATACTTTAATTGATTTTAATTAATTCAGGTTAATACAGAGAAATATTCAAGTGAAGGCTTTCACATAGAAGCTAAATTAGGTGGACTATATCACAGTCCACAAGTTAGTATCCGAATTTCTGTCAATACATGGAATTTTTTAAACTTAAATTCGGAACATCAGGTCAAACTGACACTTTTACTTATGTACTTTGAAAACCTTAAAATCTGAAATCAAATGTCAATAAAGTCTGGGGCTGAACTTCAGGAGTCTTTCAGATAAGCAGATGACTTGGGATTATTTAAATTTTCTACCAGAGTTTCCTTTCTGTGGTGCTGGTGCTTGTTCAAGATGTGTTTATTCAACTACAAGACAATTAGTGCAGCTAGTATCTGGTTAGAGCTTTTCTCTTAACGGCATATGTACAGACAGTTAAGGAAAAATGGCAGTTAGACATCTCTCCCATCATTGATTTTGACCAGTAGGCTACAGATTTGCTTTTGTCAGTTCACTATATAATACTGAGGCAGAGAAAAGCAGTTCCACACCTGCTTATATCCTCCTCCGACTCACCATGGTAAACAAGTTATGCTTCTTTAGGAAGTATGGCTCTTACCTGTCCAAAAGGAATTCAAAGAGCAGCACAGGGAAACTAAGAAATATTTGTCTCACCTTGCTATGAAGCATCAAGTTTCACACAAATTTTGGTAATAACACTGATCACTTTTTAAATGTTATTTAACATAAGAGTCTGACAAATATCCTCTTGGCAAAGAGGAGAATTGCCATTATATCTTCCTTCTCTATTTCTCTGTGAACACATGCTTTTTATTGTTCTTTTTAACTGTAACAATCTTTTAAGAACTAGATCTTCAAAGGCATGTAGGTACCTAGTTCACTTAGTAAGGTAAGAGAAAAACCTAAATTTGCCTGGAGGATCTGAACTAATGCTCATTTCTTTTAATTTACTCCTACACTGCATTTCATGTTGTCACTCCAAAACCTTAACTACATGGTAAAATTGCAGATATAACTGACACAAAAAAATTAACAGCTAGATTTTTACATTTAAAATTAGCACAATAGCTTCTGTTCTGAACTAAATATATGTAGTTCAATGATTTAAGCAAGCTGGTAGAAAAAGGTAACACCTTTTATAAGACAATCATAGCTAGAGAGAAACAAATTTACTCTGATAGAGAAGTTAATGGGAATATTTTGTTTCTGAAAAATAAACTTGTTTCAGTTATAATAGTGCTGTGTACTCTCATCAGTCATTTATTTCACAAAATGTCCCAGTTAAATACCACATCTTTCATAGTCAAAGATCTGAAGTTGACTTGCTCACAGACTTCTGAAAAAACTCTCTTTAACTATTTTCATAAATTTTCCTCTTGCTAAGAGCACACTCTATAAAAGTCCTAACAGGAAGGCTGTGAAAATCACTGTTAGATTTGCACTGCTAATGCATTAACTTACAACTGCGTACAGCAAGAAGTAATTTTGGATGAAGTCTCACTTAGAAATTTTTAATTTTTCCTAGCACCATTGAAGAAATTATTCCTGTGTCTCAGTGCAGTATCAACAGGTGTGCCTAAAATAACCCTGGCTAAAGCTAGCTTTCTGTTCTACTTGAGCCCAAACCACATTAAAAGGCATATATAAAGGTATACCTTCTAGTCACTTACTCATTTTAGCAGAAGCGAATTAAAGGCTGCTGTCACAACATTTATCAACGAGAAAGACAGTGGTTTTATTTCTATCTGTGATATCCGAGGAGTTAAAACATACTCCCTCATGACAAAAACTTGTGCTCAGTTCTTTCTATTCTGTAAGAAACATTTTCCTTCAAGAAAGTTTGCCAGCCATCAGTCTAGGACAACATGCTTTCAATCTCTACTGTTGATGCACTCCATCTTACATTAAACCACACATTCACATAATTTATTTTTTTTTAAAAAAAAGGATAAGAAGAAAAAATTAATTCTCCTATTTTATTATATAATTATCCTAGATAGTAACACTTCTGTTGTAAGCAGAAAGTAAGTATTTTAGAGAAAGGGGAGTTGCTCAGTCTCATTAAGTTCACAAATGTCTCTTCCACATAAAAATCTGGTTTAGGTTATAAGCATAAAAAATAGTATTCGAGGCAAGCAAATGTTTTGCATCTCTTGAGGACAATATAGTATATATGGGTCGTTGGTTTCCCTCAGAAATGTGTGAAGTCTGTCTCCTGCTGTGAATAGAATTCTTTGTTTAAATCTCTGAGTCCTTGTCACCACCAAGTAGGGCAACCCAGGGAGATTCAGATTGGACCCCCTTGCTTTCTAAACTCCTTCTCAGAGAGGAGCCCAGGTGCGGCTGGATCCAACATTTGTCTCAGACCTGGCCTTTCCAGGGAGAGTGATTAAAATGTATGTTCCAAGGAAATGCTAAACCGTCCCGTATCCCTTGAACAGATTAAGGTGAAACGACACTCAAGGTCTGTATTTGAATATTAGGTTTAATTAAAACTATAGAAAGAATAGGAATACTTCAATTATTATTTTAGGCTGCACGATCATAAAGGCTGACAATTAGATCACAAGAGTACAATACATACGTGTTTAAGCTGCACAACCTGAGAAAAAATCGTGGTTAGGCCTTGTGTTACTTAATGATTTTAGAAAGGAAGAGAGAGAGAACAGGAGAAGAGTTCAGAGAGATAGAAAATTACCAGTCCTGGATCCAGCGTTGGGATGGCGTTTCGCAAGGATGAGCAAGTGTATTTGAGTCATAAGCCCGAGCAGCTGGAGTGGACCTCCACTCCCTCCACCCCCTCCGCCCCTCGATCCTTATCTCAATCGCTGTAGATTGGCAGCCACCAGCGCTGTCTCCATCCTCTCAGGCAGGCCTTTTGGGATGCAAACAAGACTTTGTTTAGGGGTTACAATGGGGTTTCGACACCAATTCCAGCAAGTGTTGGTCCTGAGGGCTGGTGCCTCACAGTTCTCTGCAGCCTTGTATAATTATATCAATTGGGCTTTCCATACAAACTTCTGTAATATAGGAAGAAAAGAGGGCCAAGATTTTCTGAAAGAAATATAAAACAGGAGGCATAGAGAGAAGAAAAGACATGATGTCTGAAAGAGGGAAAAATTTTAAAGGACGAGAAAGAGCTGTCCTTTGAAGTATAAAGTTGTGCCATGATCAAAGGCTTGCTGTAGATAATGGAAAGATTTCTATTGACCTCATTGGCCTTTGAGTTCAGCACAGTCTAAAGGAAAACAACAAACCTTCCTCCTTTTTCCTATCAGCTCCGTAGTTGAGTTTTCTTCAGAATCAGTCATACTAAAAAGTCAAGATAGTCAGGAATTAATTTAGAAATAATTGATTTTATTTAAAATAATGAGCAAAACTCATTCATTTATTTTAAAACTGTAAAATGTTACTTTTTATCAGAGACTTCAACAGTTGAATAGTCTGCTTACTATTTCAAATGTTTAAATATTAATAATTTACCGTATTTTTTTCTGGGAAAATAATAGCACAACTTTTTCACACAATTACGTCTGTACAGCTTTTTATACCTTAGCTTTTGAAAACAATGAATTTTTTTTTATTTTTTTTTTTTACTATGCATCAGCTTTTCTTTCCTTCCAAGGTACTTCTTAATTTTCATGACAAAGGGTCTGAGTCTCAGTTGCAGCAGGATACTTGCATGGTTCTTCCCTTAATCATAATGATCACATAAACATTTGAATGAGGCCCTAGATTTGTTCAGTTTTTAAAGTAAATAATTATTGCCAGCATTAATATTTAGAAAAGAAGGTCCTAGAGCTAATTCTGTTTTGTAATGTTTCATTCTGGATATGCCCTTAGAATTACTTTCTTGCATGCAAGGGGATACTTGTATATCTGTGTACCTGCTGAAGATAACCACAGTTCCCATATGACTTGTTCCTGAGTTTTCCTATTGTATGGGCAACCTTTCTTAACCTTAAAAAGAACAGTAAGCTTTGTTTTTCCTCTTTTAGCAAAGATTCTACAGGTGTGAAAAAACATCTGAGATGACACAAGGGATTTAACCTGCACATTATAATAAAAGAACAGTCACCCAATTGGGCATGTATGGTTCATCTCAGGAAAAGTAATCTGTAGCTTAGGCATAGCAAGACAGTCCAAGAGGGTGTAGTTCTGTTAAACTATCCTTTTACTCTAGTCATGCCTGAAGTAACAGAATGATACAATCAAAGAATGCCAGGTTGGAAGGGACCTCAAGGATCATCTGGTCCAACCATTCTAGGTGTTACTATAGTTTATATTAAATGGCTCAGCACCCTATCAAGCTGAGACTTAAAAATGTCCAATGTGGGGGAATCTACCACTTCCCTTGAGAGACTATTCCAACATTTGATTGTCCTCATGGTGAAAAATTTACCTCTTGTGTCCAACAAGAATCTCCCCAGGAGCAACTTGTGCCTGTTACCCCTCGTCTTTTCCTCGTGACTCCTTGTAAATAGGGAGTTTCCATCTTCTTGATAGCCACCCTTTAAGTACTGGAACATGGTAATAATGTGTACCTGAAGTTTTCTTTTCTCAAGGCTGAACAAACCCAGTTTTCTCAGCCTCTCCTCATATCGCAGGTCCTCCAGTCCTCCGGTCATCCTTGTGGCCCTTCTCTGGACACTCTCCAGCCTGTCCTCATCCTTTTGTAGAGCGGACACCAAAACTCCAGGCACAGTCTGACAAGCACCAAGTAGAGCAGGATGATGACTTCTTTATCTCTACTGGTGACACCCTTGTTGATGCAGCCCAGCATCCTGTTGGCCGCCTTTGCCTCTGCAGCACACTGTTCACGCATAGAATCATAGAGTCATAAAATTATAGAATCATAGAATCATAGGTGTTGGAAGGGACCTCTGAAGATCATTGAGTCCCACTCCCCTGCTGCATCAGGAATCTTAGGGCAGTCCACACAGGCATGTGTCCAGACAGGTCTTGAAAGTCTCCAGAGAAGGAGACTCCACAACCTTCCTGGACAGTCTGTTTCAGTGATCCATCGCCCTCACAGTAAAGAAGTTTTTCATCAGGTTGAGGTGAAACTTCCTGTGTTGTAGCTTGGTGCCATTTACTCTCACCCTATTACAGGGAACCTCTGAAAAGACACTGGCCCATTCTTGACATCTGCACTTCCCAGTCCTCCCAGTTTCTCATCATCAGCAAACTTGCTGAGGATACACTCTATCCCCTCATCCAGGTCATTGATGAAGATGTTGAATAAAACTGGGCCCATTGTTGACCCCTGTTGAACACCACTAGTCACAGGTCTCCAACTGGACTCTGCACCATTGATCACAACCCTCTGGGCTCTATTGTTTAACCAGTTCTTGATCCACATCACTGTTCGCTATTCTAACTCACGCTTCCCAAACTTATCCACAAGGATGTTATGGGAGACAATGTCAAAAGCCTTGCTAAAGTCAAGGAAGACAACAACCACTGTTCTCCCTGCATCTATCCATTCTGTCACACCATCATAGAAGGTTATCAGATTAGTCAAACATGATTTTCCCTTGGTGAATCCATGCTGGCTACTCCTGATAACCTTATTTTCTTCCATGTGCTTAGAGATGACCTCCAGAATAAGCTGCTCCATCATCTTTCCAGGGATGGAGGTGAGACTGATTGATCTGTAGTTACCCGGGTCCTGTTCCTACCCTTCTTGAAGACTGGAGTCACATTAGCTTTCCTCCAGTCCTCAGGCACCTTTCTCATTTTCCAGGACTTTTCAAAGATGATGGAGAGTGGTCTAACGATGACTTCTGCCAGCTCCCTCAGCACACAGGGGTGCATCCCATCAGGGCCCATGGATTTGTAGGTGTCCAGTTTCCTTAACTGATCTTTAACCCCATCTTCTCCAGTCAAGGTAAACTCTTCCTCACTCCTGACTTCTTCTGTGGTCTGGAAGGTTTGGGAATCCTGAGGGTCAGCTTTAGCAATAAAGACTGAGGCAAAGTAGGCATTAAGTAAATCCTCCTTCTCGATATCCTCCATCACCAGGACACCCACTTTGTTCAGCAGTGGGCCCACATTTCCTCTGGTCTTCCTTTTACCTGCAATGTACTTGAAGAAGACTTTCTTGTTCTCCTTGAGTTCCCTTACCAGTTTTAATTCTAAGGAGGCCTTAGCTTTCCTTGTTGCATCCCTACACCCTCTGACCACATTCTTGTATTCTTCCCAAATGGTCAACCCCTTCTTCCATGATCTATAAACTTCTTTCTACCACTAAAGATTGTTCAGAAGTTTCCAGCTCAACCATGCAGGTCTCCTGGCTCTCATACTTGATTGCTTACTCTTCGGGACACTTTGGTCTTGACCTTGGAGGAGGTGGTGCTTGAATATTAACCAACTCTCTAGGGCCCCCTTTCCTTCCAGTATCCTATCCCATGGGATTTCTGCAAGCAATTCCTTGAAAAGGCCAAAGTTAGCTCTTCTGAAATCCAGGAGTTTGACCCTACTATAGATTCTCGGTACCTGCTGCACATGATTCTGAACTCTACCATCTCATGGTCACTACAACCAAGGCTGCCATCAACCTTAATGTCTTCTACCAGTCCCTCTTTGTCAATACTCATCTAGTAGTACACCTCTCCTTGTTGGTTACTCCACTGCCTGAGTCAAAAAGTTATCATCAATACACTGGACGAACCTCCTGCATGGTACCTGCCTGGCTGTGGGGTCTTCCCAGGAGATATCAGGGTGATTGAAGTCCCCATGAGGACCAAGGCCTGTGATTGTGAGGCGACTCTCAGCTGTCTGTAGAAGGCCTCATCAACATGCCCATCCTGATCCAGTGGCCTGGAATAAGCACCTACAACCGTGTCCCTTGTATTAGCCTGCCCCTTAATCTTTACCCATAGGCTCTCAACCTGCTCTTCATCTGCCCCCAGGGACAGCTCAATACATTCCACTTGCTCTCTCACATAAAGAGCAGTTCCACCACCTCACCTTGCTGGCCTATCTTTCCTCAAAAGGATGTAACCATCCATGACAAGACTCCAGTGATGTGAGCTATCCCACCATGTCTCACCGATTGCAATGAGATCACAGCCATGCAACTCCACATAAATCTCTAGTTCTTCCTGTTTATTCCCCATGCTGCCTGCATTAGTGTATAAGCATTTCAGAGGGAACAGCACTAGCATGCTGCCCCACAAGTGCTGAGCCACAACACCCAGGCACTTCTCTAGCAAGCCCAGTGTATCCCCATCCCTCTTGGGATCACAGAATCACACAGAATCACAGAATCTGGTTTAAAGCTCTCTGGATGAGTCCTAGTAAGTCCTGTCCTCTTGTTGCCCCCAGGCTCATTTCCAGTGGGCCTGGTTTTATCCCTTACTCCCTGCAAACCTAGTTTAAAGCCCTCCCAATGAGCCCCACGAACTCCTGGCCAAGAATCCTTCTCCCCCTTGTTGATAGCTCTACTCCAGTTTTTGCTAGCAGACCTGGTGCCATGTAAACATCTGCATGATCGAAAAACCCAAAGTTCATCTGACGGCACCAGCTTATAAGCCATTCATTAATCAGCTGTGTTTTCCTAAGCCTTTCAGCTTTTCCTGCCACTGAAGTAACTGAGGAAAAGACCACCTGTGCTCCTGATCCTTCAAGCATTTAGCCCAGTTCTCTGAAATCCTTTTTCATTGCCCTAGGACTTGCTTTGGCAACCTCATCAGTGCCCACCTGCATGACCACTAGTGGGTAGTAATCAGAGGGCTGCACCAGGCCTATGAGTTTCTTGGTGACATCACTAACCCAGGCCCCAGGGAGACCCCATGTGGGGTCTGGCCACCATAAGGGGCCCTCAGTTCCCTTTGAAAGAGAATCTCCCACTATAATGACCTTCCTTCTATTCTTAACAGAAGCAGTCCTAATACATGGGGCTGACTGCCTTGTCAACTTGCTGGACAGACCATTCTCAGTAACCTCAGTTACCTGGTTTTCCAGTTCCAGGGCCACATATCTGTTCTGTAAGGGCACCTGTGAAGGTGGGGGAGACTGGGAGGGGTTTCACCTCCACCTTGAGGCTTTGTCTCAAGGATGGTAGGGTAGTACTGCACCAGTCTCTCTCTCTTTCATGGTCGTGGATACTCCTTAATTTTTCCACCTCCTCTTTCAGCTCAGCCACTAGGCTGAGTAAGTCATTCACCTGGTCACAGCATACACAGGTGTTCTCTCTGCTGTCCTCCAACGTGAGTGAAAGGCTTAGGCATTCTCTGCAGCCAGAGACCTGGACAGCTGCATCTTTGAGAGGGACCTCTGTCTGGGTCGCCACTGTCCTCCTAGCAATGGTTTTTGCCCAAGTGGATACCATGGCTTGGTCCTCTTCTGGGGGGTGATGACCACTAGCTGAGTTCTTACCTTGAGCCAAGAGGGGTCTGTGCTCTGCCCCTCTCGCCCTGCCTGTGCCACATGCTGCACGAACTGCTGCCCTGTTTGTCTACTGCTGTTCCCTGCGCTCCTGGTCACCTGCGCTCCCCAGGGGCTGCTCTTGTATGTGAGGGGGTTAGGCCGCTGTCCTCTTGTCCCCACCCACAATGAGTCAGAGCTGCCACTCCTCAGAAGCTCACTCTCACCCCATGGTGGGGGGTGGGCTCGGTCTCTCTGTCTCTCTGTCTCTCTGTCTCTCTGTCTCTCTGTCTCTCTGTCTCTCTGTCTCTCTCTCTCTTGGTTTCTCTTTATTCGTTTTGCTGAGGGTTTCATTGCGGTTTAGCTGCTGCAGAAAGGGCCCACCAGCACAATCGTCTCCTCTGGTGCCCTTTGCCTCAGTGGCTTCACCGAAATGGCGCAGTCAGTTATGTTGACTTGTTCCTTCTTGTAAGTAATAAATTCCTTATTATATTAGGTAATGTGAACGCTCGGATTGCCATTTTCAGATTAAGAAAAAAATAGTGTTATGAAGGGAAACATTTAGTGATGTTGTCAGCATGAGAGGTTAAACAGGAGAAAATAATCACTATTTTAGTTTGCATAAGCAAAAAAGAAATGTAGATTTTTGGGAGAAAAATTATTTAGCTTTCTTTTCATAAAAAAACCCCACTTTTTTCAGCAGA
This sequence comes from Hemiprocne comata, assembly GCA_020745705.1. Lineage (NCBI taxonomy): Eukaryota > Metazoa > Chordata > Aves > Apodiformes > Apodidae > Hemiprocne > Hemiprocne comata. The sequence goes on along the minus strand of CM036586.1, from coordinate 91,586,731 downwards.
AATTGTTGATTTAGGCACTGCAAGTAATTTTTTTATTTGCACATCAATTTAAACATGTTCATTAACACATGTTACCTAACAAATTTTTATTTGTAAAAGCTGAGAATAAGGGTCTCGAAGAAGCCTACCAATAGTTTATTATTACTCAGCTCTTGAAACTAACACATGATGTAGTCTTTAATTTAACTCACAGACTCCTTCTTAAAGGTAGTTAGATTTGTGTGTGTGTGTGTGTGTGTAATGATAATCCTTCTGAAAGATTGCCCCAGAATCTAATAGATATACTATTTTTAGTTTATATATATTTCAGTGATAATTTTTTTAGCATTGATAACCAAGGGATAGGAAATCAGAGTAAGGGATTTTGCCCTCTCTTGTGTTTCTCTTTCTGTTACAATTATGGACAGAAATCCTTTTTGCTAGATTAAATTTGCTGAGGTATTTTTGTCCTTTAATGTGACTGAGTCCACATTCCATCCATTTTTATTGCCCTGAATCTGCAATGTAATTTGGATCCCTCAGCCTTGCTCTACTTTTCCTTGCTTTGCTTTGCTTTCCCATCCTTGTGGGCATATTCTCTGTTTCAAAGGTATATCCCAGATCTTCATTAGTGTTTCAAGGTAATTACTAGCTTAATCAACAAGATTAGTCACCATATTTACTCCTGAAGGCCTGGCCATCAGTCATCTCCATTCATTATGACACTGACCTTCAATGTCATTCATTTTCATCTTCTCATTTTCATCTTTCTTCAACATTATTTCCCATGCATTTCTAGTTTAAATCATATTTTCCTATGAACCATAGTTGTATTGTGTCTGGCTGGAGTTTGGCTGGAATGGAGTTAACTTTTTTCAAAGCAGTCCCTAGGATGCTGTGATTTGTATTTGCCATTAGGTGTTAACAATACACCAACGTTTCATCTAATGCTGAGCAGTGCTTGCACAGGGTCATGGCTTTCTCTGATTCTCTCTCTGCTCCCTCCACTGTGAATTGGCAAGGCGCTGAGCTTCAACACAGACAGGACAGCTGATCCAAGACAGTTAATCGGAACTGACCAAAGGGATACTGCCATATAATGCCATGCTCAGCAATAACAAACTGGGGAAAGCAGGGCTTTCTTCCAAGGTAGCCATGGCTCAGATTATCTGGGCATCTATCTTCTTGGTGATCAGGTAGTGAGATGGATCAAGAACTGGTTGAAAGGAAGGAGTCAGAGAGTTGTAGTCAGTGGGGCAGAATCTAGTTGGAGGTCTGTGACTAGTGGAGTCCTTCAGGGGTCGGTACTGGGACCGGTGTTGTTCAACATCTTCATCAACGACCTGGATGAGGGTACACAATGTACCTTCAGCAAGTTTGCTGATGACACTAAGCTGGGAGGAGTGGCTGACACACCAGAAGGCTGTGCTGCCATTCAGAGAGACTTAGACAGGCTGGAGAGTTGGGCGGAGAGAAACCTGATGAAGTTCAACAAGGGCAAGTGTAGAGTCTTGCATTTGGGGAAGAGAAACACCATGTACCAGTACAGGTTGGGGGCTGACCTGCTGGAGAGTAGTGTAGGTGAAAGGGACCTGGGGGTCCTGGTAGACAGGAGGATGACCATGAGCCAGCAATGTGCCCTTGTGGCTAGGAAGGCCAATGACATCCTGGGATGCATTAGAAAGGGTGTGGTTAGTAGGTCAAGAGAGGTTCTCCTCCCCCTCTATTCTGCATTGGTGAGGCCGCATCTGGAGTATTGTGTCCAGTTCTGGGCCCCTCAGTTCAAGAAGGACAGGGAACTGCTTGAAAGAGTCCAGTGCAGAGCTACAAATATGATTAAGGGAGTGGAACATCTCCCTTATGAGGAAAGGCTGAGGGAGCTGGGTCTCTTTAGCTTGGAGAAGAGGAGACTGAGGGGTGACCTCATCAATGTTTACAAATATGTAAGGGGTGAGTGTCAGGAAGATGGAGTTAAGCTTTTCTCAGTGATGACCAGTGATAGGACAAGGGGTAATGGGTGCAAATTGGAGCATAGGAGGTTCAAACATTTTTGCATGGCTGGTTGCAACAGGACAAGGAGTAATGGTGTCAAGCTGAAAGAGGGTACATTCAGACTAGATATTAGGAAGAATTTTTTACAATAGAGGTGATGATACGTGGGAACAGGTGGCCAGAAAAGTGTCAGATGCCCTATCCCTGGCAACATTCAAGGTCTGATTGGATGCAGCTCTGAGCAATCTGATCTAGTTGAAGATGTTCCTCCTTACTGGAGGGGAGTTGGTCTAAGTGACATTTACAGGTTCCTTCCAACCCAAACTATTTTATGATTCTATTATTTGAAATAATAAGTTTTTTTCACTTTTGCTCTTCCTATTTTCTCCCCTTTCCAGCTGGGGGAGGAGGCAGAGCAAGTGAGTGAGTGACTGTGTGGGTGCTTAACTGCTGGCTGGAGTCAACTCACAATAGTTCATGTAAGTCCTTATATTTTCCATATTTCTTTGTAGGAAAGTAGTCTAAAAAAGCTATTTGAGTTGTCCTGTACTGATCTACCATTCATTAAAAAAATATACATTTTATTTAGCTTTCTTTTCAACTTCCAATATTTGTTTTCTCTTCTTTGAGATCAAGTAGTCAGTTTTGTGTTTTTATGAACAATTCTTTCCTCTCATCTCTTCCTCCATGGCTTTAACTCTTAGTCTGCCTGTGAAACGATATATTAAAAATAAATATTTGTCGGTGTACCTGGAATGTAAATATAACTTCCTTTAGAACATTCACACATAAAATAAAATTCTAATGGCTTTAAATAAAAAATGTAAAAGGAACAAAATCTTCTACCATGAGAAGCTGGACAACAGTCTGACACCAGATGTATGGCATACTTCATTAGGACATCAGCAGCATGAAAGCACTTATCGTATCTGCCAGAACTGCTTACTGCAGTATATTGGTACAAATAGTCAGTTTCCAAATGCTACTACTAGAAAAAACAGATCTTACAAACTATAGCATGTGTACCATTTTTTGCCAGTTGTATCCTGTATAAACCTAAATAAGTTAGACAGTTGAAGGCAGTTTACATTTACTAATAGGATCATATTATGCAGAATGAATTCAACATAAATTTTGTCTCCATATGTAGACAAAATTAGTCTTTACTAAAAAGACAAAGTTATTATTACATGGCCAGCAGCTCAAGGGAGGTGATTCTCCCCCTCTACTCTGCTCTGGTGAGACCCTACCTGGAGTACTGTATCCAGTTTTGGAGCCCCCAACATAACAAGGACATAGAGCTCTTGGAGAGAGTCCAGAAGACGGCCATGAAGATGATCAGAAGGCTGGAGCACCTTTCTTATGAAGACAGGCTGAGACAGTTGGGGTTGTTCAGCTTGGAGAAGAGAAGGCTCTGGGGAGACCTTCTAGCAGCCTTCCAGTACCTAAGGGGGCCTACAGGAGAACTGGGAAGGGACTTTTTACGAGGGTGGGTAGTAATAGAATGAGTGCTAGTGGTTTTAAACTGGAAGAAGGTAGATTTAGGCTAGATAATGGGAAGAAATTCTTTACCATGAGGGTGGTGAAACACTGGATATGGTTGCCCAGGGAAGTTGTAGCAGGACCCTCCATCTCAGTGTGCCTGCCTCAGTTTACCTTTCTGATTCAGTTGATCTCCATCTCTCAGTTTTACAGCCCCAGGCCAGAGTGGAAAGATGGCCATGGGAAAGGAAAGGGCCTAGCAAGCTCTGAACTGGTAACAACCCTGAAAGTACAAACAAAAGGCCAAGTTGGTGTCTATAACATCAGCTGCTCTCTGATGCTGAAGAACACGGAGCCAGCCTAGCCACAACTAGGCCCAAAATGGAGACAAAATAAGAGCAAACAGATCAACAGAAGAGTTTGTTTGGTGAGAAAAAAAAAAAAGCTTTTTCTACTGTTTTCCTTTTACTGTCTGTCACAACCCGGGTAGGGCAACCCAGGGAGATTCAGATTACACCCCTTCGCTTTCTAAACTCCTTCTCAGAAAGGAGCCTAAGTGCAACTGTATCCAACCTTAGTCTCAGACCTGGCCCTTCCAGGGAGGGTGATTAAAATGTTACAGTCTGAGGAAATGCTTGACCATCCAATAACCCTTGATCAGATTAAGGTGAAACAACACTCAAGGTCTGTATTTGAAGATTAGGTTTAAAATCACCAGTCCTGGATCCAGCATTGGGCCAGTCAATGGGAGACAGTTGGTGTCAGCAAGGCTCCTGAAGCCCAGCATTGCAGCCCCCTGTTTATTAGACCTAGTTCCCTTATTTCATAAGAATGAGTAAGCGTGATTGAGTCAGAAGAGTGAGCAGCTGGAGTGGACCTTCGCCCCCTCCACCCCTCAATAGTTGTCCTTATCTCAATCATTGTATATGCAGGCCTCAGGCCATATGAAGGCCATCATTGTTGTCTCCATTTAGAGATTTTGGAAGTACAGCTAAAAAGTTAAATGACAGCAGTCAATCACTTTATTCTATAAAAGTCTGGTCCCAGCTTTGATCAAAGAGATTCTCATACGCTTTCCCTAGGTGGTGTACTGGGCCTTCTCCTCTCCAGCTAGGATGCCTGCTCAAGTGATTACTCCTCAGCGGATGAAAAACAAGACAAGGGACACCCAGCCAAAGCCAGAAAATGATGAGAGATATCAACTCCCTATATGTCTTCATCAGCTAGCTTTACATATTAAGAAATCCTTCACTGTTAAGTTCTAGAACTTCAAGACCTTAAGATTCTTTTAGATAATTACAATTATTGTATTACCACTTTGCCTAGATATTATTTTAATCATAGTTTTAGATCTAGTGTAAGACTTACTAATAAGAAATTATGCATTAAACAATAGGCAACCTTCAATCATCCTTTTTATAGTCATGTTGATTTGTGTTTACCTGAGCAGTCTCCGGGCCTTTCACATGTAAATAGATAACAAACTCAAGGAACTAGGGGCCTTGCTGTTGGAAATTGGCTGAGACCAGCTAGATTTACCACCCATATTATGCATGCGTTGGAGAAGGTATTAATCAAAGGATACCTTAAAATGACTCCCCCAGAGAGCTTAAAGCACATGGGTAAGGAAAAAGCAAATACAACAATGAATTCCAGGAAATCTGATGCATATGCATCTAGTAGGACAATATAAGTCTTGCCCGTTGTCACTTATGCAGGACTTTGAGAACTATCTCTTGTACATCCAGTGGAGCATTAAGGAATGCCTGCCTTCTAAAACTTAAAGACAAGTGTTAGAGGGTTCTTTCAGCAACCAAATTTTATGGTAACGTTAAGTTGCTGGCATTCAAATGGATAATCTTTGCCAACTATTAGTTGTTTATAGTATTGTTAAGATACCTCCTTGCATTATTGCTTTAATATCCTGTTTTGCTACCCCAATATCCCAACACTCATACAATCTGACCTGTGCCTTTTTAGTTCAATCTTTAAGACCCCAGTGCTGTTTGCAATAAATCTTGTTTTGTGCATGTACATCTCGTCTGCTATTTTGCCCCATTTGGGACACCCGATCCTGGAAATGTTCAGGTCCAGGCTGGATGGGGATTTAGGCAACCTGGTCTAGAAGGTGTCCCTGCCTGAGGCGGAGGTGTTGGAACTAGGTGATCCTTAAGGCCCCTTTCAACCCAAACCATTTTATGATTCTATGATTATTCACAAGACTGTGGAACTGATCTGACTTTTATGAGAATTAGGGAGTGAATTTTTATTGCTTTTAATTAAGCTAAGGAAAGATTCAATGGACCAAGGATCCATTGAGTATCTTATCTTCAATAGTAGCTGATAGCGAAAGCTCAGGAAAAATTTAAAAAGAAGACAACTAAAGTTAGTTCACCCACTGTATTATCTTAAGCTTTAGCAATTTACACCCTGAGAACTAGATGACTGATCATTATTTGTTTCTGTCTCTTTTTGAATTTATGCTGATGTTTATTGTTCAGAGCTACCCACAGCAAAGGTATAGATAGGAAGTAGAAGATATGAGATGTAAGGTGTAGACCATCCACATATTATTCAAGTATGAGTGAAAAAACCAAATCGTGTCCTGCCTTCATTCACATATCCCATTAAATTCTCAGAACAAATAGGTGGTTGTCTCTTTCCCACACCAGTATACACTTCCTGTATATTTACTAAATGTATAGGAGAAATGCATAATGGTTTATGAAAAGCTGGCGGTGTTCCTGGTAGTTATTTCCTTAATACTTTATAAAAAATTGTTTCTTTTTTTTTTTCTAAAAAGTATTGAAATATTCACTGCTGATCCCAGGTCCTTGAAAACTGGTTAGAAAATAATTTCCAGGCTAGAGAAATTATTTTTCTTTGTTACAAAAAAATCCATAAAATTACTACATTAACTCTTTAAAAAAGCTACTTTTATTTTTTTATCTTTTGTTTGTTTGTTTTTGTTTTTTTGTTCTCACGTTAAAAAAAATAGCTGAACAGGTCAAAATGACAATGTTTCCTCTAAAGTTTTAAGAACAAGTAGAACTATAGAGCACCTAGCTTCCCTAAATGGGCCAAACTGAACAAATAAAGAAAAACCTACATGGATTAATTAGCACTGTTAAGAGTTTCTCAGGTGTAAAATTACTGTAGAGAAACACTGTACAGAAACATATACTAGTACCCAGAAGATCGTACTCTAGGAATATGCACAAACATATTTATAGAGAAGAATCATTCTGTTATAGCTACCACTTGATGATCAAAATTAGACTGATCTTCATGCTAAACAGCTAAATACCAAAGATGACCCTTTGCAGTCATTAAAGAGCAAATTCCATCATTGGTAGTACAGTTTGAAACCTATTTTAACTAAACAACAAATCGTTGAACAGTAAAATAATATGTTGGATGCCACTTCTCAAAAGACATTTGGTAGCCCTCCATTTTCTACAGATTTTGCACTGAAATCTTCTCAATTTCCATATGTTACATTGAGGTATGATGTTATATAGAAAAATATGCAAGTACATCTAACACAGAAATACATCTAGCACTTAAGTATGTAAAGTTCCATTAATTTTTTTTTTCTCTACAGATAAGGATTTGCTTTTAGCACAGCTAAAAATTTATTCACTAATTCTTTTTTTTTTACTTTTAATACAGTTTCTGTTAAAATAGCTCTGAGCTTAATTCAACTCCATTATGGCCCTAACAGTGCTATCAAGGAGGGGTCTCAAGAAAAGCTACAAAATATCTAGACAGCAACAAATGGAAGCAGACATACAGAGAATCATACTGAAAGGCAGGTGTTTGTAGGGTTTTTCTGTTTTTGTTTGTTCGGTTTTTTTGTTTGATGTTTTTAATGTTTTGAAAGGTTTTATGTTTTGGTTTGGTTTTTTTAAAACAATATTTAAATCTTGTTTTGTAATATGTACTCTTCTCTCAGCCTCTGGTCCTCAGGTAACATCCTGTAATCAGTTGGTTTTTTTCCTTCATTTATTCACTGTAAGTGATAATTGCATGATTCAAACTAATGGGATAAAAACCCTTTGGTTCAAGTGCTTTATGTTTCAGTAACTACACCACCTTTGGAAAATAAGCTAATAAATATATTCATTCCTTAATTTCTGCCATTATATGTTTTTTTTTATTTGTATGTTAAATTGAATTGCATATATCAGTCCCATGAAAACATCTGTTTTGTTATAAAAGGAACTGCATGGATTTTCTTTTAGTATTGTGAATTTAACTAACTAAAAGTCTTTTTAACTGACTGTCTTTCCTCTTGAGCTCTGCATTTGGCATTCTCAATCAGATCATATAGATCCCTGCTTTAAACTGGTACAAAGGTCACTGTTTTCTAAATTTTCTTAGGTCATTAAAAAAAAAAAGTCTTTAATTATATATGAATTAATTATAATATTTTATTCAGTTTCTGAATTTCTGATATTATCTCACCGTTTCCCCCAAAGACTCCTGTTCCTTAGAAAGAAAACATTTAAAAGAGATGGGAGCTCCAATGTCACTATTTTATTATTACAAGATCAAATATACCTTCTCTTTTGCTGAGTATCCATTGATTTTATGTCTGAGAGGTCACCGACAATTAAAAAGATCTATTCTTTTTGTGTCTATTACAAAGCATTGTGTGTGCATCTGCAAGAAATTTGAAATAGAAATAGTTGTTAACTCAGGATTTTTAATAGCAGTTCTCCCTTCCAGTGTTAACCACCAAAGGACCCTTCATATGACCTGTAAAAACACTCTTGGTCTCTCTCTTTTACTTTTAGAGGTCAACATCAATTCAACCAAAACCCAAAAAAGCTAAAGCACCTATGAAATAGAAAATAAACTTGTACTTAAGTGCTTGTAGGGCCAGTATCTGAAGCATCAGAAAGCCAATGACAAGTTGAAGTCCACAGTATGCCACACTGACTGAGTGTATCTTAAGGGCGGAACAGTTAATTTGTTTTCCATCCTTGAGTGAATAAGACTCATGCAGAAAAGAGTGTGCAATGTGCATGAGGTGACTGTAGAACTCTGCTGACAATCAGCAGCACCAGCCATGAAACAACCTGATACTATCTACATCAGCTTTGCCAACTTTTACTTCTCCTACCATTTCAGACTGCTAGTTCTGGGGACATGTCAACTAAAATGAATCCTTTCCTCCTATTTTCTGTTCCATGCATGGGATTATTATTCAGATAATACTAATGATACAAAAATATTTGGATTTACATAATGCTTTTCATGGGCATCATCATGGCACCTGAAAAAGATTTCAAAAGCATTATCCTCAGCAAATTTATATACAAGCATAAATGGTGTAATTTCTTAATTATGGACTATAAGACTTGATGGACCTGTCTGTGGAGAGAAAGTTCCTGAAGTGGATAACCTTTGTGATTTTATCTGCTCTGAATAGGCTGACAAATAGAAAATAGTTTTGAGTACATTAAGTTAGAAGTAGAGAGGTAAAAAATTATCAGCAGGCTTTTGGTGAATCTTGGAAGTAGCAATGTTAGGAGTGTGGGTCATTGATCCAGTTGAGCAAGACATGAGGATCTTATATAGAGGAGCTTAAAATGGGGGCTGAAGAGATAATTTACCTAAATAATTTTTCTATTTTAAATAAAATTGTTAGCAGTATCAGATCACTGGCTGACATTTTTACTTAAATTAAATCATGACTCATGATGTCCTTACTATGTATATATGTAGCTTTGCAACTTGTGATCAATGTAATGTCTCTACTCATATATGTGTGAAGCCACATCTCCTCATATACTCTGTTCAGAATATTTTTACCTCTGGGATATCTGGAGAACTTTGCAGCCAGGTGATTTTACAGAATACTTACAGATACTTTTTGGAAGAAATATCAAAAAATTATTATGCATCACATACTCTTTGTCATTCCTTTAAACCTTTGTATCAACTAAAGGGAATTCACATAAAAGCAGCAGAAGTTTATGCTAACATAGAAGAGACAGGGACTGTCTGTTGCCCAGTCTCACAGAGGGAGGGTTTGTAGATGGAGAGAGACCATGCAGTAGAATGATCTGTACTACAGTCAACAATAAATTTAAAATTATATTAGAATGTTTATAAATCTTCTTAAATAAATTCTGACCTTCAAAAACAGAAACAATATTAGGAAAAGACTAGACCAGCCCGCTGATCTAATACAGTAAATTTTATGATTCATCACCAGAAAGTCCTTCCGTTAGAAAGAAGAATATGTCTCCACTGAAGCTACACTTGAGAATTCTTAATTTACAAAGAGACACTAAGGTACAATTTGGGGGCAAACTATGAAAAGAAATTAAATAACTACAAGCTATTGGACAACAACAACAAACATACATTGTCTAACCAACTGCCTTAAGAAAGAATTTAGTTATAAATTTAGAAGAAATTAATTTCAGTCATACCCCTTTTTTCCACCTATGGAAAATATTCTGATAATATTTATTGAAAGGAAAGAACTCTCTAAACTGACATCACACATTTCCTCTTAAGATTAGCTTGTGCAGTACAGCTGGGAACATCCCACTGCCTCTGCAATTTTTTGTTGAGGCTCTAGCCCCTGTGAGGGGGGACCAGTTCTCCTGGTTACATGATGGCAGGTAGCAGAGACAACCTGTTGAACAAAAGCTAACATCAGAATTACAATATGAAGATTATGTAGAGGGGATCACGCTTAGACAGTCCAGAAATAAAATAAAACAGCTCTTGAAAGTGTCCACACTTGGGTTCTGATCCACCTGGTTCAACGAAATAAGCTGTTGGGCTGCTGGTTTAGTGGCAGTTGCTGCAAAACAGTTACTGTCTAGATGCTTCTTTCTCTAAATGCACTTCTGCACAGGGGTGGGATTTTTCTTAAGCCCTGTTGGACCAACACACAGCCTGAAACTTCTCAAAGACTTTGTGTTATTCATAAATTTGATGCTTATTCAAGTTATCAATTAGTGCCACTTCTCCAAAGGAAGTATTGACTGTCACTACACAGGATCTATTCTGACTGCAGTCAGGCACAGTCATCTCCTAGCTGGACAGTAAACATAATGTTACTTATTGGCCAAGTACTTAGTCTTCTTAAACATGTCTTTTACTGAATAATAATCCTCATGCAAATAGAGGGTGATGTCTAAACATCAATATGTAAATATTTATAGACAGAAAAAAATTAAGACAAAACCATAAAAAAACATTGACACTTCCATCAAACATTCAGAGACAGACAAGACATATAGTTCATTAGTTTCTCATGCCTAACTTGATTAAAATAGACAATAGTATAACGACAATTAATTTGAGTTTGGTGACCTTAAATTCACATGCTAGTGCTAAAGACAGTGCAAATGTGTTAAAGAGAACACAGGAAACTAAAAACTAAGCCTGCACAAGTAGATATTACATACAGGTGTTTTAAAACAAAACCGTGAGAACACTCAATTATGTAGCTTTAAAGGGGAAATACAGATGAATGGCAATATATTTATATATAAAAAATACAATAGTTTGGTGCTTCCTGATCTATCACTGTAAATAAAGTAAAAGCAAACACAGTCTGAAGACAACTTTGTGTTTTCTCTACCTTAAGGAACGTAAAACCATATTCTGAGATTGCTGTATAGATAGTGAACATGAAATGCAGGGAGTTTCAGATAATTTCTCTTCAAGCCCTGACTTTTAAGTCTCACCTGGAGATGTTTTTCATGTACTTTATGGCTAAAAGAGAACATATAGGGAACATATAATAGGCATGTATCACAGACAGCCAGAGAGCTTAGTTGCATTTTTGCAGGAATTTCGGGTTTGGTTTTTTGGTCATCTTTCTTTAGGAGGATGCAAAGAGACTGTACAAGCGGGACACACACAGCTTAATGTAGAGAGTTTTATTTATTTGCTAACAAAAACAAAATAGAGCTAAAATGTAAGGAGCTTTAGGCTGACCACTAGTGCTCACCACACTAATGAGGCACTTGAGGAGATTTTTTTGGCCTGGCAGGTGTCAGTCTGCAGGAGACAAGTTAGTCAATCAGAAGGATCCTCAGTGCTGCTGAGACCATTGACACTGATGACAATAGATTTCTCTGTTTCCCTAGAATTTCCAAAATGTAATAAATTACTTTCAGGTTATACTTATGAAATACATTAAAAACATAGTAAGTTAATGAAAAGTAGAAGTTTCATGAATTGTTTTTTTCAGTCAGGGGGAAAGTTTTCTTTATCTGAAATGAACTAAATTTTTAAAAAATGCCACAGCAAATTGAAGAATATCTCTGTTTCTAGAATGGCAAAATAGCTCATTGGGGTTTTTTTAATTATTTTTTTAAGGTCTAGCAGAGGAGGGAATTCCTTCTCAAAGGAAAAAGAAAGGAAAGGAGAAAGTATATCTTTATTTAACACTTCCCTTATCTGTTTCATCATGAGGTAAAAAACTGTCATGATAACCTCTGTTTCAGGACTAATATATATATATATGTGATTATTTTTATTGTCTTTTATTGTTGAGTTTTTATAATAACTCTCTCTTAAACCATATAGCATGTTAGTTGTGTACACAAGTGTTTTAATGATTTAAAATCTCATTTTTTTTTTTCTTATGCAAAACTAAGCAAGGAAAAAACATGCATTCCAACCTTAGCAGGACATTAGAAGTTGTACTTCAGTCTTGTTTTCAGAAAATAAAGATTTTTATAATAAATTACATGGGTGTTTTATTTAATACACTCTAAAATAAATGAAGAAAAATAATGAAATAACAAAACCAAAGCACCCTAAAGAAATCATGGACCAAGCTTTTGTCTCGTTTTTTGCTTCTAAGTTTTTGAGAAAGTATAGTGTGCTCAAATTATTTCTGAACACTTTCTATTTCTGTATTCCTTACTGAAATACAAATTTGATACAAATACTTATTTTCATTTATTCCATTCATTTTTATGTTTTATGTGGATTATATTTTATGTTTACAAGGTTTTACAAGTAAGTATAATTACAAAAAAAAAAAAGTTGAGGACTTAGAGACTTAATGCTTTACTGTGATGAAGTTTCAGAATGAAGAATAAATGCTGAGGAAGCCAGGAGTCTGGCGGTAAAAGGACGAGGTTTCTGGAAGAGGATCAGTGTCATAAAAAATCTACAAGATTTTGAGGTTTTAAGTCAGAGTCTATTTACTGCGGAGTTTAGCTGTAGTATCATGAGGCCTATTAAAAGTATATGAGAGAGTATTACCATGTACTTTTTTAAGGAAGCAGGACTCTATTTTGCTGCCAGGGAAGGTGAAAATGTCAGCCCAAAGAGTTAACAGTTTCTTCTTCTTTCAATACTGACTTTGGTTTAATTCCTAATACCATTACAACCTAGGACAGATTGAAAGCTGCTCCATGTGTACTCTCATTCTTTTCTGCCTTTTTAAATGAAAATTTACTTTCCTAGATTTCAGCAGTCTTCCAGCTCTTCACAAAATGATGTTCTATTCTGATATTCACAGGAAAATGACTGAGAAAAGAGAGGTGATAACTGCTTGGTGTTGCCTAATCAGAACCGTCCTATGGCTGATGTGATTGTGAATATTGTGCAGTGTTAGAGGATTAATATTTAAGGGAATCCTATGGTGCAATGTATCTACAAAGAAATCACATTTTCAGCATACTGTGCTCAACATGGATGTGTTTCACAATCTGCCACACTGAGCACAGTCACATGTTGTGGGTTCAGTTTTCAGCATGCTTTTGTGAGGAAGGGAATGTTATGTTAATTACGTACTCTTCTGACATGGAAAATAGTTCTTTCAGCTGATGAAAGAATTTCATTTGCTTGAATTTTACTGCTCAAACCAAAAGTTTCATTAGCACAAGCTTTCCAAATACTTGGTATAAAAATGTTTTTTTTATCTTTAAAGATGATCTAAAAAAGAAAATGAGATTCTGTTTAGAATTTTATTCTTGGCTTATTGTTATTCTTATGTTCTTTAGGATTGAATTAACTGTCTGGGATGTCTCAACAGCCCCCAAAGTATTTGGTGGTGTTTCCTGTTCTTATTGAGATCTCTAGGTCTTAACAAACAGATTCGTAATATGCTCTAGTAAAATAAACAGGTTTAGGCTTTGTTCTTTGCCTCCAGATTAGAAGGAAATCAATATTAGGATTTTATGAGTGTAACACTACTAAAACCTCAGACTATTTTGGCTCTTCTGAGCCTTTCTGACTAAATTCTCTGTCACTCAGGGCAGGGTTCCCCAGGTCTTTACTTTTGAGACCTCAATTTCACAAAACTGCACTAAGCAGTCTGCCTGTAGCTTGAAAATTTTAAGCACCTAATCTGCATAAATATTTCTTTATTTTTTCCCCATTTAACAGTTTGCTCTTAATCTGTCTATGCCTGTACAAATTCAGTTCAGGAAAAAACAAAAAAAAACAAACAAAAACAAAAACAAAAAAAAAAATATCAAAAATACTATGGGTTTTCCACAAGTATTGTGTCAAAACTGTCAGCCCTGGATACCTCAGAGCATCTCGGGGGTCAATGTTACTTAGGCATCTGATTGTACTCCTTAGCAATGCAGTAGACGTAACACAGAGAGCTGCTCAGCCCATTCTCAAATAGACGTTAGGGATTAAGCTATTTTAGTGCAAAGTGCACTAGGTCACCAGATCTACAGACCTGGCAGACCTCCACAGGAACTGTGAATCTCCCCTGTGCACGTCTAACAGGGCACAAGCAGACTCAGTAGCATGTACTAAGGCATCTCACATTGCTCCCAGACATCCCGGTAGAATAGAGCTCTTCTGTTTAGTCAGCTGATATGTAGATCTTATGCAGTTAGTTTCAGCACCTACAGAGGCTGATACACGTGCCTTTTCTTGTATGGCTCTTTTAGGATGAAATGGATGATCATCCAGAGGTGTTTAATTGTTTCTATTAACTAAAACATAGACATCAGTCTTGATCACCTCACTTCTTTGTGCTTGCACTGAGGAAAGTGTGAATCACAAGTTAATTTTCCTGAGTCGTTTCCGTGTTTGTTCCTTGTTGATTTACCCTAAGAAAGAAACAAAAGAAGACAAAAGCCACAGCCTTTTCATGTGTTAGCCCTAGATTCATATATTTAAATACAGCATTTAAAAATAAGTAGTCTCAGACATCATGCAATGCCAAATGACCCCAAGGGTCTGCGTATCTACTTCTGGAAAGGGTCTTAAGAGAGAAAACAATTATAATCAAAAACATTGAGATCTCAGTTAGTGATCTGGAGCAATAGGAAATGCATTATACTTAGGCAAGAAATAGCAACCTGTCACTCAACAGTTTCCAAAACTATATATTGAGAATCTTGCACTTTCTTTTGAGTGTTTTAAATGAAGAAAAAATATTAAACTCTACGTCCTTAAGATAATATATGGGTTTTTTTTATTCTTTAACAAACAAGCATTTCATACTGATAAATGTTGACAGTCCAAAGTTTCTGAGCAGTTTGTACATTGCAATGCCCTCAGCTGTGAACAAATAAATGGTGTGTGTGAAAGGTAATTAGATAGTAGGTTGGAAATAATATTATATCATCACAGCAGAGAGTCACAGGTCATGCCCATACTGTGCAACAGAGGGAAGTGCAGACTTCCTTAACTGGCCCTGACTGATTCAGCTCTGCAGCAAGCAGCAGGATACTTAAATCCAAGCTGTATTTCGTTTGGGCTGATTAATCATGCTAACAGGGATATAGTGTTACTGGAACTGAATCATAAAACCATGCAGGGTGTTTGTTGCACCACGGAGAAATAATTGCTTGCTCCAACTAGAATGAATATCTCTACCACAATATTATATTCTGCAGCACAGTCTTTGTCAGTTTCAAAGGGAAGTTTTGCAAGGACCTATTTTATTGCAACAAAATATGCAGGTGGCCTTTTTGCTGGATGAAGTATATGAGTGTTTTTAATAAAATAAATTCACAGTTCTCTTAACTGGAATGGAAATTAACTGGAATAATTATTTATTCAAATTTTAATGTTATTTGTCATAACTAAACTGACTATAGCTTACTCTAAAGAAATGTGCTTCTGATGTTGCCACAAAACTTCTTAGATTCCAGGGCTTTAACTTGGTATCTTTTTCAAAAAACAAGTTGGTTATGTTTTACATAGGTATGCAGTAAAGCAGATTAAAAACTGATTTTAGAGGAACATGTTTCTAATACAGTGACATGAAGGAAAAAGTTCTTCTTCCTGTATCCGAAGAATCATGTTTTGTGCTTATTCTATTTTTACAATTCCAGTCACAACATTGTCACATTACATTTCAGCATTCTTATTATCCTCTTACCACCACATGCTCAGCTAAGTAAACTCCAATGAAAGTAAGAGTTATATCAGTTTATAATAACGAAGAATTCTCCCTTTATTCTCAGTTACTTTATATTTGTACATAAAGTATTATCACTAGATAAGGACGATTTCTCTAATTTTGGGAAATATGTTTCTACTCTAGAGGCTGAATTCTGGGAGGTGCTACAAGTCCAGGAGCTCTTAGCATGACTTGAGCAACACTCCATGCCTAAGTGTTTCAAACGGAATTCAAGCTATGTGTTAGTGAAATTTGTACCTTAAAGAGAAATGGATGAGTGTTTTCAATATGCAGTTTAGACTTGAAACGTAGCCCTAGCCTAAGCTAGTTTCTGACAGAGATCAGTTCAGAAAACTGATTTCTTTCTTCAGTGATTACAGCAAAAACTTAGTACAGCAAACAATCTGAGTGAGATTATTGTTTTAGGTATCTGTATTTGTGATGTAAACACACTTTAAATTCTAAATGCAGATTTTAAAATTAATGCAGAAATTCTCAACCTTAATTTTGTTTAAATGTGATGTGTTGGTTTTTTTTGCTTTACTATGGGTTATTTGGGAAATGAATGAGTCTAAACTTTCAGTTTTCTAAAGTTTCAGTCTTTCTATGTCCATTGACATAAGATTGTTGTTAATGTGTGATGAAGTTTTAACATAACATTAATGGGAACCCCAAGGATTTTGTTCTGCAAGATATCACTTTTCACCCAGGATCCACAACCTACAACCACAATCCTAATTTTATATCTTAAAGTGATTGAAAAGGTCTTAATTTCCTTTCTACTCTCTCCTGCCCTCTCTCCCTTTCTTCCTTATATATAACTTCGCTAAAATGTATTCATCAAATTTACCAAATAAATCAGGAATATATTTTTAAAATGTATGAACATTTGCCTACATGTATATATAAATTCACTTAAAAAAAATATGTGTATGTCAATATAGTAACTGAATTATTGCTGTATCTGTAACCTACAATCCTCATAGCTTTTCTGTACAATTTTTCATTGAAAAGGAAACAAGCCTTTAGGTGGAAACTTACTACATCGGAACTACTTCCTACAGTAAATTTTCTTTTCACTCATCAGTAGTAGTAAAGGGACATAAAAGGTCTGGAAATGTCATGTTTATTAGCTATGATTACTGGCTTCTTCTGTTTGGTGTGCAACAGAAAATTTGTTTCCATTAATTTACATCCCGTAGCCACATTTATTAACACAACAGCACATCACCATTGGAAAGGGGAGGAGGGAGGAAGAGACGAGAGGAGAGGGAGAAGCCAAACTTCAAAATAGAAATCCATTTAACTATAAAGTCACATACAAAGTTGTAGGTAATTCCATATTATTCTGTTCTTAGATTCCATTTTCTAGTTCTCTTTTGCAATCACAATACCTATTCACAAGTCTAACTAAAGTTTTCCTAAGTATGGAGATAGTCTCTTCTTCATGTGTGGAAGTAATTGCCATAATTATCGAAGGGAGCTACATATTCATCAAAGGGAGAAAAGGCTGTATTTAGGGCTCAATTATTCTTTTTGTACATGGCATATTTCCACATCCTTTGCCATAGCTTAAGAGCAATCTGTACAGAGATGGGGATACAAAACCATACTATAATCTTGAGATTGCTTAAGTACTGGGCTTATCCACCATGTAGGCTGAGACTGCTGTTCTATGGATTGCCATCTGGCACTATTCAGGTGTTGGGGGATCCATTTCCTTCTCTTTCTCTGGAATAATGACAAGAAAGATTCAGCCAGAGAAAAAACATGATAGTGTATCCTTGAGGGATTCCTTTACTGGCTCTTACAATAGTTTATATTATTCAAGTAGTGCAAAGATATTCAGATGACAGCATTATCCAGACCTTACAAATGCATAAAGATAGCAGGGAATATTTTTACTTCTTGCTGTGGCCCTAGCATAGATGCTATGGAATGGAATATATGGCCAATGAAATAGATAAGCTTAATGTACATAGCTCAGTCTGACTGCTGGAAGAATGCTTGTGTTTTTATCATGTTCCTCAGCAACTTCAGGTTGGAGCAAGATGAGCCTACCATGATTTCAGTCATCTGAATTGTTATGAAGGGCATTGTGGTAGACAATCATAAAGATAGGAATGCAACTTTAGCCCTATTCCTCTGAGTCTTGCTACTCACACATTCTTGTGGATATCTGTATAACTCTGTATAGCTCAAATACAACAGAAAGTTTCTAATTTGTATTTGTTGCTCATAATGAACATTACCAAATTATACAGATAGTCCTACAGGAGTTAACGGTATTTTTGTTCATGGTGCAAAATACAAGGAGATTGTATCCCATACTGTCCTTAATATCATATTACTGATACATGATTTGGAAAAGACTATAATGGAGATGAAAAATCAGACAGATTGCAGAGCTCAGAGGTTTGTAATTAGTGCTATGAAGTCAAGCTGGTTGTTCCTTATCTGTTGTGTTCTTTGCAGAAAAGGACGGGGGATTCCAGTGGACCAGCTGAACATAAATATACAGTGTGGTTTTGCAGGGGAGAAAGTCAGCCTGCATATCCCATACTGCACTAGACAGATCAATGCCAGCAGGTCCAGGGAGGTGATTGTTCCCCTCTATCTGGCACTTGGGATACTCATCTTGAGTTCCCCAGTACAGGAAGGTTGTTGAGCCACTGGAGCAAATCCAAGCAAAGGCCACCAGTACTCAGTGGCTGGGATACTTGATATGCAAGGAGATGCTGAGAGCAGGGTTTAAGCTAAGAGGAGAAAAAATTGTGCTTTAGCTACCCAGTGGTAGAGTGTATGAGAGAAAGAATCATCTTTCACATGCAGAGTCATCTTGAAAATGCACAGTGATAGGACAAGAGGCAATAGACACACAAGTTGCCATATGGGAAGTTCCAATTAGACCTGGGGCACTTTTTAACATGGGGGTAGTCAAACACCATGAGAGGTGGCTGGAGAAGTTGTGGAACATCCATCCTTTAACTTGCTCTGAACTCAGCTTGGCACAGCTGTGAGCAGCCTGACCTATGCTGGTTTTTCTTAGATCAAGTAGGTGGTCCCCCACCTGACCACTTCAATCTAACATATTGTAAGATTGTATGATTTTATGGAATGTTTCAGATTTGGGTTAGTAAAATGCATCCTTTATAATATGATGTAAGAAAAAACAAAAAGCAAAACCCACAATTGAAATTATTTCTAATTAATTGATACATTTTTTGCAGTTTAGTTAGAACATAGCCATAAATAACCAATTAACTGTTCTGCTCCTGAGTAAAAAATAATAATCTGTGTTTGAAAAAAATAATAAATTGAGTGTTCTAAAATCACTTAGAGTTAGCAAATTGTTTATCCTCATTTGTTATACAGTATTTTCATAAGGCAATTTAAATAATTTAAAGTATTTTCTGTCGTTAAAAACTGTGACCCTCCTTTGGGAAGGAGCGGACCAGACAGGTGACCAGAGTTGATTAAGTGAAGTATTCCATCCCATACACATCATACTCAATATAAATCAGAGGGATCACAAGGGTCAAGCTCTCTTAATCTATGACCAGTGACCTGGAAGGACTCCATCCACTTGTCTGCCTGTGATCCTGATCCATGCATTTCTGAATCTATACGTTCCTGAATCCAGCTCTCATCTGCTGCTGACTCCAAGGGCCCAGTCTGGTACTTTTCCAGGGCCTGCCCTGCAGCCTTACTGGTCATGTGAGAGTTACTAGGGGGGACCGTGATAGCAGCTTTGTATATATTTTCAGATATTTCATTATTTTCCTTTCCATCATTACGGTTTCATTAAAGCCATGTAGTTTAGTTTCCAACCCATAAGTCTCTCTCCCTTATTCTCTCCTATTTCCCTAAAGAGGAGGAGAAAGGGGTTAATAGAGAGCATCTGTCATTCATTTAATTGTTGGCCCAGCTTTAAACCACGACAGATATCCTCCCCTGGCCTCTAGTTGTCAATGGAAGTCTATGGCCTCGTGTATGTTTTCTTAAATTGTCCCTCAGTGTTTATGTTTTACTAAGATCTAAGAAATAATACTGCTGAGACTCAAATAATCTGCTTATGGTTAAGTGTCTAGTGCCATTTGAAATGCCTACCATATCCAAGAAGTTTGTCAGGAAAGACAGAAGATGAAGAGGATACCTGTGGTCATCCAGAGTGGTAGCTGGAGACAAAGAGGCATGGACAGTAGTCAGAGGTGTCACAGAAATGTCACTAG
The DNA here is from genome assembly GCA_020745705.1 of Hemiprocne comata. Taxonomy (NCBI): domain Eukaryota; kingdom Metazoa; phylum Chordata; class Aves; order Apodiformes; family Apodidae; genus Hemiprocne; species Hemiprocne comata. The sequence goes on along the minus strand of CM036586.1, from coordinate 91,566,682 downwards.
ATGACTTTGTATGGGCATATAAATCAAATCCCTATTTGACCTGCTTTAGGCTGCTCAAGAATATATACAAAACAGTTTGTCAGAAATCTTCACTTCCACAACATCTCTGGGCAACCTGTGCCAGTGCTTAATCACCCTTACAGTAAAACTGTGTTTCTTGATGTTGAGATGAATGCTACTAAGTTTCAGATTGCACCCGTTGCCTCTGGTCCTCTCCCTGGACACCACTGAAAAGAGCATGGCTCCATCTTCTTTGCACCCTCCCTTCAGGTATTTCTATACATTGATAATATCATCATCTTTGAGCCTTCTTTTCTCCAAGCTGAACAGTTCCAGCTTTCTCAGCCTTTCCTAATGGGACAGATACTCCAGATCCTTGTGCCTCTTTGCTGGACTCTGTCCGGTGGCTCTATGTCTCTCTTGCCCTGGTGAGCTCAGAACTGGATAGAGTGCTCTAGGTGTGGCCTCACCAGTGCTGAGGAGAAGGATCAATTCCCTTGACCTGCCTGTTGCAGCCCAAGGTACCATTAGCTTTTGCAGTGAGAGCACATTGCTGGCTCTTCTTTAACTTGGTGTCCACCTGGACACTTTTTCTGCCAAGCTGCTTTCCAGCTGGACAGTCTCCAGCATATACTGGTACATGAGGTTGTTCCTTCTCAGGTGCAGAATTTGGCACATCCAATTGTTTAACTGTCAGCCCATTTCTCCAGCCTCTAAAGGGCCCAGTGGATGGCACCATGATCCCCTGCCTTATCAACCATTTGTCCATATTGTGTCTTCTGCAAACTTTCTGACGATACTGGTTGCCCCATCATCCAGATCATGAATGAAGATGTTAAATAGGACTGGACACAGTATTGACCCCTGGGATACACCACTAGGCACTGGCCTCCTACTAAACTTTGAGTGACTGATAACCACCCTCTGGGCCCGGCCATTCAGCCAGTTTTCAGCGCTTCTCACTCTCTGCTCATCTGGCCCATACTTCAACAACTTCTCTTTGAGGATCATATCAGAGACAATGCCAAAGGCCTTACTGGAGCCTAGGTAGATGATATCCACTGCTCTCCCTTAATCTACCAAGCCAGTCATTTCATCATAGAAGTTGGTCAAGTTGGTCAAGCATGATTTCCCCTTCGTTAATTTGGGCTGACTGTTCTTCATGATCTTGTTATTCATGTGCCTGGAAATGGTTTCCATCATTAGCTGCTCCTTCAAACTTTGCATCTATCATTTTCAAAAAAACCCATACCTTAGTAAATCACATACATAAGTCAACTACATACTTTGTAAAGTATGCAAATTTGTATTTCGTTGAAATCCTTAGAAATATGAAAAAGTTCTTACTATTGAAAATTTAACATTTACTTATAATACTTGGGGTTGCAGATGTACTAGATAAATCCATATCCTACAATATCTTGAGACATAAATCCATGTCTCAGAAGAATATCAGTTAATAAATCATCTGGTAAACAGTATGCAAGTTGATCATATATTGGCACAGAAACTCAGCTCAGCATTCTCTCACACAGAGAAAGCAATGCTTTAGTACTTGCAAGCTGTTACTCAACTACTTTCTACTCTGAAAACTGAGGTTTACTGTCTAGAGATATTTACAGGAAACTGTCTAGAGATACTTATAGTTCCTACCATGAGTTCTTACTGGCCTTTTTCAAATATGATTGTAAAACATTGCAATTCAGGGTTTGGCTTTCCTGTATATTTTGTCTTTATTATTTAGTTTAAGGGATCCTTCAGATTTGAACTAATCTGATCTGTAATGTTCAAGTGGATCCTGCTGGTACTCAGGGTAATAATATATAGGAGACTAGACAAAACTTACCACTGTATACGTTATGTGAATTTTTTGCAGAGTGATTCCATTCACTCTGCTTTTTTTCTAGTTTCAAGCAACTCAAATGTGACATTATGATTCAACTACTGTAGTGTAGGTAGACTAAGCATAGAAAACACAGTCATGCTGTCACACTAAGTAAGTAAGTAAGTTGGATTTACATATGTAAATATCACCATTGTTATGGAGACTAAAACCCACATTTATTACAATCCTGTAGTCAGCACAGGTTAGTTATATAAATCAAGGTAGATAAATTCAATCTTCGCTTTGTAGCAAAAACCTTCCAACTATCAGTAATGAGATTTATACAACAATTAAACCAAACCAACAAAAAAAACCCAACCCAACAAACAAACAACTATAAGCAATATAAATAAGGACATTTGTAAAATTTATCTTATTACTATTAACTAGGTATCTGGTGTCTCCTGGAAGCATATTTATAGACAAATGCACCCACACATTTAAGATTTATGTAGACCATAAGGATAAAGCTGCATTTATGCTCATAAACTGACAAAAACATTTTAAGGTGGAATACAAAACCTGAGAACAGCCAAAACTTGCTCCTGAAAGAAGCAAGCTTGTGCTCCCTCAGACCTGGGAAATCAGGCCACAACACAATCCTGGAGATACTCATCCCAGGGTCAGTAATTCCTAGGAAGCAGGTGACACAGAGGCAACTGCAAAGCTGTATTACCTATATAGATGGAGGCTTCTTGCTGCTGGTTTCTGTCAGTCCTGAGGAGAAAATGAGGTGTAATTCACTACTGTTCGGTTAAGAATACCTGTGGTTTAATGTGACTTCAAATTGTATTATCTATTTTTCATTGCTGTCAAACAGGAAATCTAGAAAAAAATCAGTCACATTTTCTTGATTATGGTTTAAAATATGTATTTAGATTATGCCCACACTGAATATATCTGAATTGTGTTTATCAGGAAATATGTAGCAAAACAGCTTCATTATGTATTTTAAATGCTACGGTTAACTGAAATGGAAAATAAAAAAGAAAACCATGATTGATCTGCTATTATTTTTTTAATTTTAAGTGTGTATATGCTTTCATTCTTTGATGAACACAGTCTTTATTTCTGATTTTTTTTATAGCTAATGATAGCATGCAATACTTAACTCTAGCAACCAGTGCTGTGTCCACCAGAGAATTAAACTGTATCCACACATGAAATCTTTGAGTTTTTGTTGCTTTTATTACCAAAAGCAATGTGAAAGTCCCCAAAATGTTAATGGTACAGGAAAATCTAAAACAGGATATGTTTTATCTGTAAAGGAGAAGGAAAAAAGAGGGAGTAACTAAATATTGGGAAAGCTCAGTTGTGACATTTCCAGGAAAAATGGCTAAAGACATTTAATTTGCCACTCTATGCAATAGCTTAATAAACCATTGTAATGAAATAGATTTTAAAATGGGAGAATGTTATGAACAGTTGAAATACTATCTGGAAGATTTTTACTAATTTTGAAATTACTTGGACTGTGACAGATAAAATGCTAATAGTTTAAATATCATAGTATTTAAAGATATACAAGGTTTGCCTCAAGCCAAACAACTGATTCTCCAAATGACAAGAAACAGTTTTTATAGGTGAAAGACACTTCAGCTATATTGAATCCAGTTATGCAATTGAGCACAGCACAATTAGAGTTCACCTATATTTCTTGAACCATTAGATAACACAGGATCCATTATTCCCTTTTGTTAACTTCATGGGTGATTAAAGCTCTTAGGGTAAATAAAATATGATCTATGCACATTCCATGGTGCTTCAGGAGGATAATTACAGACTAAACAGTAGTTTCTTCATTAGCTGTGTTTATATTGCTTAAATTCTACCCAAATAAATATTACAAGATATAATTCTATCTTCTACACTTTTGAAAACCCCGAAGCCTAGCTTAACCATGGACGCAATGGCTTAAAGACTCTCAAAGGCTCTTCTGAATTGTCTGGTTATGATAGCCAGAGAGAAGTTAAGAGCAGGTGAGTTGGGAAATGGAGTGGGAAGAAATGTTCCCATTATCACAGAATCTTACCATGAAAGTATAGGATAGTATAGGTATTAAGATTTCTCACCTGAAGATCCACTTACCTTATTCTATTTCTGACCTGTATAGATTGTAAGGGTCATTCACTCTATTCCAACGCTGTTACAATGTTATTTGTGTTAGCAACTTGTTTGTACTTGGAGATTAGGCCAATTCCTTAATTGAGATCACCACGTTAACACTGCTTTTTCTCTACAGCATCCTTTTAAACCTTAGATGAATTAGAAGGTGCTCTGCATGCCAAGTATTGTTGAATTCACACAGGCCATAAGTTGCACTGTCAGTACAGACGCTCCACATTTTCATGCAAAAATATCTCATTGTGTTCTCTTGAATGGACTAGATGAAAACACAATTAGACACATCCTTTAATAATTTGCCTTTGTTTACTATCTATTATGTTAGTGACAAGTTCATAATACCTTTCTCACTGGTGGCAATAAAACTTAATATATCACAGTCAGTGGAATGGCAGAAGGACAAAGCGAGAGCTCATTACAAAATCCTTGAAACAACTGGAAACATTCTTGTTGTCTTCAGAGGGAAATGGCACTGGTACTACAATACAGGAGACTCCTGGTTCAAACGTTTTGGCTTCTCATCCTCTAGAGTCAATTCAGAAAGATAGTTTTCCACTACATGGGGAATATGATCAATAAGTCTCTATCCTGAGTAATTGAGCAGGATGATGAAATGTTATTAAATGGTTCAGAGAGTACAAGTGTTTGTCATGCAACTCAGATCCCACTTGACATGGAATCAAAGCCTGTAAGCCTCATAGGAATTTTCCATTAAATGCAATGGGTTTTAGCTCAGGCTTTTGAAAACAGACCAAGAACTTTTATTTTATTTTATTTTATTTGTGTGCATGTGTACATCTCACAAGTCACAAGCATTAAAAAAAAAAAAAAAGGAAAAAGAGTGTTGGGAAAGGGATAAATTATAATGAAAACACTCAAAATGTATTGATTAGAAATGCCTGAACATCTAGAATACAGTAAATATATGTTGCAATTACATTATAAGCCACTGTGAAATGCCTATGCCATAAAGAGGCAGTGTGCCTTGGCTATTTATGGATTCATCAGTAAAGCATAAGTTTGCAGATCTAAATAACTCTTTGAAAACTGCACTTAGATTTTATCTTTCTCTCGTTGATTTGGAGTAATTTCTTCCAAATTGTAGTATAACACAATATTCAGTTCATTATCTATCTTCAGAATAAGTTATTATAAAATTAAAATATGCACAATAGTATTTAGCAAAACCATTCTTCTTCCCCTTAGAACTGTGGCATCTGCGTGAGAGTTTATTCACAGAGATTTAACATGTCATACTGTTTATTTACTCAATAATGCTGATTGACAACATTTTACTGCTCATCAAAAATTCATAGCCTGAATCCTCTTATTTTTGTGGAAGTTATAGATTGTTTTAATGCTGCTTCTTTGGTGGTGAAATACTCTGAGGACTGCAGAACTAAATAGTAAAAAGAATTAAATTAATGAAAAGTATATTAAGGTATTATGAATGAGTGCTTACTGATAAACATTGACATTTTTATCTTCTTCAAAAAGACGCTTTCCACTAAAATGAAATTGACATTATTTGTTTCTTGGACCCTTAGGTCAATAAATGAGGCAACTTAAGTCACCCTAGTGGCAGAGCAAATAGATTCCTTCTAATTTGAGTTAGATTCCACTGTAATTAGAAGACTGCTCTTTCCAACTGGTATTTAGCCCTCTCTCCAGATGAGATAACCTCAGGAATGACCCTCATCAAGGTATTTCTCACATATAAACTGTTTAAGACTAGCTTCTTTTTTTACTAGTTTTATTTTTTTACTGGTTCTGTTTTCCTCTCGTTTTATGATCACTGTACTTTATCTTAGTCTTACCTTCAGAAATGTGCACCTTCTGTAAGCTGTTAACAAGATAATTTTTTTAACCACTGTCTTTCTCTCTCTTTTCTTTCTAGAGCACACATTCTCCTCCCTTCCACACTCAACATTCTTGATTTCATAGCTTCCATCTTCTGTTCACACTTTGTGATTTCATCTGGAATTTATATTTAACTGATTTTTTGCTCTTTTTTTTTTTTTTTTTTTCCTCCAGTTCTCTACTATGTGTGGGTTGATATCTAACATCAGATACCTAAGAAAAGCTCATGGACTTTTTTATATATTACTCCAAACTGAAGGTCTTCGTGAATGTTTCCAGCTGCTGAGAACTGAAGAAACGTAAGTCCAATCACAACATAATGCTCTTAAAATACAAAAATTAAGAAGTTTCCACATAGCTCACATATTTGGCAGATGGGTACCCATACACTTCCTAGTTCTAATGATACTATTGGCTTTTGAAATACTAATTTTAAATCTATATTCCTGGAGTTTTTCAGATAAGAAAAACAAAAAATCTTAAGTGGCACTTTAGTATCACTTGCAAAACAGCTCAATACAAAAGATTATCCATAGATAATAAGATAGTAGCTAATGTAGTGAGCTGTGTGCTTTTCCAAACATGCTTACTTTCCAGAGGACTCCTCTACATTTCAATAAAGTCATTCTAAATTATACATTTTATTGCATTTTTATAGCTAAAGTCTGGAGTTTATATTGTGTATTGTATATTGTGTAGCTGAAATTCTGTATGTTCTGTAAATAGAATTTGCTTACGTAACTGATTAGCTAGCATCAAATTAGGTCAAACTCTGTTGATACATTTTAGAGTTGCAATTGGTCTCTCAGATTAGTAGCTATAAACCAGAATGTAATCAGCTCAGATTAAATACACTCTGTGATATTAACCAGTAAATTTTGGGATCTCTTGGGAAAGCTTTGCAAACTGCACACCACAAATAAGATTAAAAGTCTACCTGCTTCTGTTTTCCTGAGAAAAAAATTATTTTGTAGAACCAGCCATACTGAAGTGTAATAAGGTATTTTTGTCAAACAGCAAAAAAATAATGATAACAGTTTCACCTTGACATTGAGGCTTCCACTTCAGAGAAGGGATTTTAACATTATTTCTTAACTGAAAAATCAGCTTTCAAATATATTATTCTTGACTGAAATGTGATCACATTATGTGCATAATATAAACAGATCTGTTGGTAGTAAAAATAAATGATACATAAGTAAGGAAAAATCGATGAATTTTAAGCCTTGAAATATTTATGCAAAATCATTGCAAACAAAATAAAGTGACAGATTGTGTGGAATGATCAAATATGTCTCATACTCTCAGGATATAACTCACAGAATAGGTTTGTGACTGCCTCCAGTGACTAATGTCAGACTGATCCTAATTCGTGAAGCCTCATAATCCGAAATCAGCATTGTCCATATTACTACTGGTTGAGGCTACACTATTTATTTGCAGAAGTCATAAATTCTATGAACCTGCAAAGACAACTAGAAGGGAACACAAAAGGTCATCTACTCTGCCCAAAGGCAGGCTTTGAAACAGCATTGGGTTTTTTGGTGGATATTTGCCTACATTTTTCTTACCGTCTCAAAAACAAAGATTACACAACATTCTTAAAAATATCTTTGTTTTGTTATGAACTTGATTTATGAACTCCATATTTAATTACTGTTCTTAGATTTTCTTTCACATCCTCAGTCAGTTCTTTCCAACTGCAAAGTATAGAGTACCTTTTTTGTTTGTCTTAGTGCTCCTTTTTATCAAATTATTGCTAACAAAGCCATTAAAATTGGGGGAAAGGGGGGATTCACAGTTATAAAGCCTGACCAAATATAGCTGACTACTTCTGAGGTAGCCGTCCAATCTTATAAACAACAAAGAGATGTGCTCTTAACATGTGATGCATCTTAATCCTGTATGGATGACTGAGAATTATCAGACTAAAAAAAATTAATTATTGTAACTGTGCCTATTTTTAAGAGGAAACAGTCTAAGATAACTTAAATAACAGCATCTACATTGTGGGAATGTGGAGTTAGATAAGATTAATTCTGACTTCGTATGACTTCTAAAATATTTCTTATATTTGGATAATTAAAATCTCCATGGTTCATAGATTGCTTCATGTACCTTATATTTTTGTGATGCACATGCAACCTCTACTGAGGTTACAAGCTGAGGGTTGGGTTTTTTTTTCCTTTTTTTTTTGGAATATAGAAATTTTTACAGGTCTGTCTTTTTTCTATCTTTTGCATTTCATATGCAAGGGAAGATTTCCTGTCCTTTACCAGCTGCTCTTTCTAAAAAGGTCTGCATTTTCATAGTCATATTCCAGACACATGTTACTTTTATAAACTTGGAATTCATCCAAGACAACTGCCACACAATGAACAACGAAGGAGACAATTATATGCAACTGCAGTAGAAAAAACTTCTCATAATTTTATCAACATTATTTTCTAATAAAATCTAACTTTAAAGAGATCTTTTTTTAGCTCTTCAGTACCCTCTATATCCTGCATTTAAGAAAGATTTTATACATCAAATTTGAAGCACAATGAAGGCTGTGGAAATCAGAGTATGCACAATAGCATTGCCTCCAAAGACAAGTGAGGATTTTCATTTGCACTCTCCACTGGGTAAAAAACTGGCTGGCTGGCTGAGCCCAGAGAGTTGTATGAATGGGGTTGGATCCAGTTGACTGCCAGTCACCAGCAGTGTCCTCTGGGGGTCAGTTTTGGGTCCAGTTTTGTTCAGTATCTTTGTTAATAATCTAGGTGAGGGAATTGAGTGCTTCCTAAGTAAGTTTGCAGATGACACTAAGCTAGGTGGAAGCGTCAATTTGTGTGAGGGTAGGAAGGCTCTGCAGAGAGACCCAGACAGGATGGATTGATGGGCTCAGGCCAATTGCATGAGGTTTAATAAAGTCAAGTGCTGGGTCCTGCACTTTGGTCTCAACAACCCCATGCAAAGCTACAGACTTGGGGATGAGTGGTTGGAAAGCTGCATGGTGGAGAAGGACCTGGGGGTGCTGGTTAACAGGCAACTTAACATGAGCCAGCAGTGTGCCCACGTGGCCAAAAAGGCCAAGTGTCTATTCACAGTCTGTCAATACACACTTGTTTACTTCTGATTAAAAGGAAGAAAAATATCTATTTCAATAACTGGCACCTTGCTAGTAACTTAAAATCATAATCCATTCTAAAGAACAATTACTCAATAACACAGGTAATCACCTGCATAACAAGAAAAAGTAAACTGTAATAATTAAAAAGTAAGCCTAGTAATAATTAAAATTTAACAGAAGCGTTTTATTTATTTAGTTATTTTATTGTGAGGATTCTTAAGTACAGTTATATATATTTTGATGGCCTGTAAAGAAATACTGAAGTTGAAATATTCATATGTTGAAAGTTTTAAAGCAAAATTCAGGATTCATGTTGGACCCTTTGTGTCGGAGGATACGTAGGGCACCAAGCTGAGGAGTAACTGTCTTACTGTTACTGGAATCTGCATTGTGGCTATGGCCAGTTTATAAATAGTGAACTCTCTTCTGTGGGAAAGTATGAACTTTTTTTTTTTTTCCCTGCAAAGGAAAAGTTTACCAGGGCAATAAAAATTTAGTTCCAAATTGGCATATAATAAGTGCTTATATTGATTACTTATTTTAACAGATTTTAGATGTGCTTCCTCAGTGTTACTAACTGTATATGAAACTTCTACCGATTAAGAGTAAAACTTGCTGAGACTTAAGCCTTTACTTGCTGCAGAAAGAAAATAAAACCCATGTGATGATATTAACAGGCTCTGATGTTATCCTTAAAATACAATATATTTCAGCAATATAACTTCATCTAATGAGTCCACTGCAATATTGCAAGGGAGTTATGACAATGAAGTGCTTAAATGTAATTTATAACAAATGTTACAAATTTGAAAGTGAGACTGCTCTTGGGTATCTTCATATATTCTGTAGTTTAACAGAGACATCCATAATAACAAATGAATATGCCTCTGTGGGTCTAGTTGATATGAAGAGTGTACTTTGAACTGCATCTGTTTTAAATGAAGAGTAACACATTAAAAAAAAAAGCATTTATAATATAAATGTAGAGCTACAGAAGTTAATTTTGTGCTGCTGTTTATTAATTTGGTGATGTCAAATCTTTCTTGAAGTTCAGAACTCAAGTAACAAACCAGCAAAAGAGACTACATTTTCTAGAGTAGCATAGCAACATTTTACTGCGAGCCTTGGTCCATGTGATTTAGAGAGAAGTTATAGTCCAAAGAGAAACTCTAATTGAAAGTAATGTGTAACAATGTGGAGTTGCAGTCTCTCTTTCTCTTTTTTGTCTCTCTCTATCAGTCTGTTTTTATAATACAGCAAATGTGTAGTACCCTGTATATTGCTGAACCAAAGTAATGAAAATGTGCATGTTTAGCGATGCTGTGCAAACCTTTTGGTGTAATTAGACCACTGTGAAATATCTTCTTCTGGGCTACTAACTGCATCCTGACTACCATTTGAATTTAAAATGCTTGCTTATTTTTTCTTAAATTCCCACCTCAGTTCATAGAAGGAAAAAAGAAAATACTGTTAATAATGTGAAGATAACATAATTTATGAATTTGAATATTAAGTAACTTAAGCATTGGATGCTCAAGGTGAAATACTTTCAAGGATTTACATTTTCAGAGAGTCCTATCTTCTGTCGTTATTGAATCAGGCCTCTTGTAAACAGGATAATTACGAAAGCATATACTGTCTTTCTTGATAAAAGTAGTTACTTGAAAACTTGCATATAAGTATGTTAATGCATCTTCTGAAATTAAAAATATTTCTAATTCATAGTAAATCAGAGTGTAAATTCATATAGGATTGCCACTCTATAGGGCACAGAAAGAAAATGTAAGTAAAACAGAAAAAAAGGCCATAAAGGACTCTGAGAGATCATTTAATTCAACACAGTTAACTGAAAAATTCCAGCTGAAAATTTAAATATGTTGAAAATTTTTCTGTAGAGCATGTCACATTATGTACAAGTTATGGCATTCTATTAGTCTTTTAACTTCTAGATCAGAAATACATTCGTTCTTCTGAAATTTCAGTGGCCTTTTTTTTTTTTTCTTCTAGAGAGCACTCCGAAAATTTATAAGGAAAAGATCTTGACCTTAACTGTGACATGACACATTGCTTCTCTTTAAATGCAAACAATATTAAAGCATCATGCCTAATCTAACCAATCAAATATGCTCTCAGCATGAAGCCTCAGTAGATGTGTTATGTTTGTTCCTTTCAGTTAGCCTGCAGGTTACAGATTGCTTAAACCTGAAAATGTACTTTACCTTGGAGAGGATAAACTACACATTCAAATTCTCTTTATCTTCTTTACATAAGACTAATTTGTTTGCTCTTAACTCTGAATCAAGAAAAGGCAGTGAAATATTAATAATGCCTGTATTACTCACCATGTAAAACTAATGCATGCAATAGGCATTTGATGTGTTGAATGCAAAAGATACATTTCCACAGTGCTGTCTCTTTTTACTGCTCCTTCTAGTTCATCTCATTCATATGCATTTATTCCTAGGTAGGAGCTTTCTGGTAACTGGTGGCCCAAGGGGATGTTGTAATTCACAGGGAAGATAAAATAAATTTGTCATAGCATCATAGAGTAGCAGGTACAGGGTTTGTTTTTTTCTTAAGGTATCATTGTCAATACCTTTGTAATGTCATTTATAGTTTTACTTGAAGGACGGTCTCAATGGACCTCCAGATGGCACTTTTACTGCTGGTAATAATTATGCCCTCATGAGCATAACCATGTCTTCAACACCAATTACACACAAAGGTCATTTAAACTATGAGTTAAGAACATTTTAAGGTCTTTTGCCACAGCAGCAAATGAACAGGATACTGGGGGTGAGGTAAAGTTGAAAGGAATAAGAATCTAGGTGGCATTTTCCTAGGCTGCTGATGAAAGGGAAGACACCTCTGTGCCTGGCAAGATGGAGCAGATCCTCCTGGAAACTACACAAAGGTGCACTGAAGAAAAGGAGGTGATTGGTGACAGCCAATATGGCTTCACTAAGGGCAAATTTTGCCTGACAAATTTGGTGGCCTTCTACAATGGGGTTACAGAATTAGTGGATGTCATCTAGTAGCAACTGATGTCATCTATCTGGATCTGTGCAAAGCATTTCACACTGTTCTGCACAACATCCCGGTCATTAAATTGGAAAAATATGGGTTTGATGGATGGACCATTTGGTGGATAAGGAATTGACTGGATGGTCACACTCAGAGTTGTGGTCAAAATGGAGACTAGTGATGAGTGGTGTTCCTCAGGGGTTGCTATTGAGACCAGCATTGTTTATCATCTTTGTCGGTGCAATAGACAGCAGTATTGAGTGCACCGTCAGCAAGCTTGCCGATGACATCAAGCTATGTGGTACTGTCAACATGCTGAAAGGAAGGGAGGCCATCCAGAGGGACCTTGACAGGCTTGTGAGGTGGGCCTGTGCAAATTGCACAAAGTTCAACATGGCCAAGTGCAAGGTCCTACAGATGTAGGAGAGTTCACAGAATCATTGAATCACAGAATGGTTTGGGTTGGAAGGGACTTCAAAGATCATCAGGTTCCAACCTCCCTACTATGAGCAGGGACAGCTGCCACTAGACCAGGTTACATAAGGCCTCATCCAACCTGACCTTAAAAATCTCCAGGGAGGGAGCTTCCACAACTTCCCTGGGCAACCTATTCCAGCACCTTAATACCCTCACGGTGAAGAATTTCTTCCTGATGTCTAACCTAAATCTAACCTCTTTCAGTTTAAAACCATTACCCCTTGTCCTACCACTACCCTCCCTGGTGAAAAGCCCCTCCCCATCTTTCCTACAGGCCCCCTTCAGGTACTGGAAGTACTCAGTTCTTACAGATGCCTTCATAACTCAAGCCAGTGTTTCAATTACTGTATAAAAGGAGTATTTCCTCTTCTGCAGTGCCAAGAGAACAAGAGTAGACATACTAACCTAACTACAGGAGACAGCTCTGAACTAGAAGCTTCTAGAAGAAGCTCTAGAAGAAGTTCTAGAAGAACTAAGAGTTTTCCAGCTGATCTGGAAGCATATTTGAGAGCTCTTGAGCTGCACTTGGAAAAGGGTAGCTATGGTTTTGTTTTCTTTTCTCTAATTTCTTTTAGCTTGTGTCTAAGATGAGTATAATATTCAGCATCAATAAATGCTGAAGGTAACCCCAACCAGCTTTGATTGGAAGACTGCTACAGTTCCATCATGAAATCTGTTTTTGGCTTCCCAGATGTGTCATAAGACTGAAGTGAAAGAGACTTGTCAAAGTCCAGAGAGACCTTGACAGACTTGAGAGGTGGGCCCATGCCAACTTCATGGAGTTCAATAAGGCTAAGTGCAAAGCCCTAAACCAGGGTTGGGGTAATCCCCAGTATAATTGCAGGTTGAGTGGAGAATGAATTGAGAACAGCCCTGAGGAGAAGGACTCAGAGGCATTCATTGATGAAAGCTCAACGTGAGCTGGCAATGTGCACTTGCAGCCCAGAAAGCCAACTGTGTCCTGGGCTATATCAAAAGAGGTGTGGTCAGCAAGTCAAGGAAATTGATTCTCCTCCTCTACTCTGCTCTCATGAGACCCCATCTGGACTACTGTGTTCAGTTCTGGAGCCTCCAACACAAGAAGGACATGGGGCTGTTGGAGCAAGTCCAGAGGAGGGCTACAAAGATGATCAGATGGATGGAGCCCCTCTCCTTTGAAGACAGGCTGAGAGAGTTGGGGTTGTTCATCCTGGAGAAGAGAAAGCTCAAGGCTGACCTTACAGTGGCCTTCCAGTTCCTGAAGGGGCCTACACAAAAGCTGGGAATGAACCCTTTACAAGGGCATATAATGACTGGGTGAGGGCTAATGGTTTGAAACTGGAAAAGGATAGATTCAGATTAGACATTAGGAAGAAATTCTTTACTGTGAGGGTGGGGAGACACTGGAACAGGTTGCCCAGAGAAGTTGTGTCTGCCTCCTCCCTGGAAGTGTTCAAGGCCAGGCTGGATGGAGCTTTAAGCAACCTGATGTAGTGGAAGGTGTCCCTGCCTGTGGCAAGGGGGTTGGAACTAGATGATAGAATCATAGCATCATAGAAACATAGAATCTATGGGGTTGGAAGGAACCTATAGAACTCATCTAGTCCAACCCCCCTACAATAAGAAGAGACATCTTCAACTAGAACAGATTTCTCAGTGCCCCATCAAGCCTGAGGCCTTTAAGGTCCCTTCCAACCCAAACCATTCTATGGTTCTATGACATGATAAAGAGGTAGGAACATTCTGCAGGCCAACAGCTGACCTTTAAGCTTGTGTTGCAGCCAGGTCTTTAGCTTTTAGAACCAGAGGACCTCCCCTAAGAAACAAGGTCTACTGGACAAACAGGAGTACCTCTGACAAAGTGAGGAGAGACCATCTTTGACAGCAAGTTTCCTAACTTGAACTGCAGGGCTCTTAATGGTAATTCATAAGGGGTGGTGACAAAAGAGAAAAGAAGTATGGGGTGCATTAAAGAAGTGCCCACTCCTTATATGAAAGCAGAACTATTTGGAGTATTTTTTAAGTCACTGAATGAATACATCAGTATGGGAAACAGAAGATGAATTAGAAATTCATGAATAGTGCAGACCTATGATACCAGTGAGATTACAGAAATTGGGTGAGATGGTCCACGTGGCTGGAGTGCTACACTGGATGTACACAGCTCCATCAAAAGACCATGCCAGCTAGCAGAAAGAATGATACTGTTCCATAAATGTGAGTTGAAAGACAAGAAAAGAAGAGCACACAACAGGCAATGTCTTATTAGTGCAATAAGGCACTGACAACAGAAAGCTGGAAGATAAGGAACACCGGCTTGTGATGTGTGATGAGCTAACAACAGCTTCTGGATCAGCACAGGCAAATATAAAATCCTGAATAAGGCATGGAATTAGCCTATGAAATGGAACAGCCTGGTCAGAAACTTTGCAGAAAAAGACCTAGGATCCCAGTGAACAGGTTAAACATGAATCTGCAGTCTGTTTTTGCAGGGAAGAAAGTCAGCCTGTGCATCCCAGGCTGTACCAGCCAGAGTCATATTCCCAGGTCCAGGGAGGTGATTGTTCCCCTCCGTTTGGCACTTGGGACACTAGTCTTGAAAGTGCACAGTGATAGGACAAGAGGCAGTGTACACTCAAATAACCATATGGGAAATTTCAATTAGATCTGGGGACGTTTTTACAACAAGGGGTATCAAACACCATGAGAGGCTGCTGGAGAAGTTGCAGAACCCCCATCCCTGAAGATCCTTGCAACTCAGCTGGGCACAACTGTGAGCACCCAGGTCTATAGTGGCTCTTCTTTGATCACATAAACAGACCAGATGTCTTCTAAAGAACCATTCCAACCTGTATTCTATAATTTTACCACTATTTCGCAATAATTAAGGATTTAAATGCATGGGATTTTGAATAAATAACGGTGCTGTTTGCCAAGGAAGTTACTTAGTAGCTTTCTAAGTTCTCCCCTCTCTACTTTGTGCAATTTTAGGGCAATCAGTAGTGCTTATGATGATCTTCAACAACAGAGGAAAATATGTCTTCTGGGTAACAGCTTGTTTGTCACCACCTGCTTATCACTGTCCCCTAGGACACTCATTTCAGGCAGTATTTTTCATTTACTTTTTCACCTCTTTCTACTGTTTCTAATTCCTCACTTTGGATATAAACAAAACTATATAATACCCCGTGTATAATAAAATTAAAACTTCATTTGTGTATCACTACAGCCTCTGAGAGATTTGAGATTGAACTGAAGGAAGAACTGTGATAGAAGGTAAATATGGAAATGTTAAATGAAATACGACTGAAAATGCAGGTAAGAATTAAACCAGCAAGTTGCAGCCTACAAGAAAATAAAGATTAAAAAAAACTCTATAATTCGACTTAATTTAATCAAAATCCTAGCCCATCTCCTATTATTTTTCTTTCCTTTTGAATAGAAATTAGCAGGTAACAGTGCCTGACATTATTTTTTTTAATGTGTATATTTTTTATTATTATTCAGCTCATATTCTGCCTTTTATGAATCAACTAGTTAAAATGTTTTCATTCCCCTCTTCAAGGAGAATATTTTCAGTTCAGTAATTATGTTCCATGCCCCTCCTCTATAACATTAGAATTTATTCAACATAGCATACCATCTTGTTAAATTTTGAAAACCTTCTGCCTATTGAGCAGATATATTGAGCAGCCACACTAATCTTCAATAATTTTTTCCCAAGTACTTATAATTGGTTTTCTGCTTTATGTTTATGTACAGTAGAATTTCCTTATTTCTATTTATTAGCTAAGTTCTTATAGAAAATCTCACAAATATTTTAATTTCATTTATTGGAAAGTGCTTTTAAATGTAGTATATATTAGTAGTATATTGAAGCATAAATAAATTGTAATTATTAACTATGTATAAAGTTATTAGAACTCGAGCTGCTTTTAAAATAAAGCAAGGATCTAAAGAGTAGAAATTAAGAGTTCTGGAACTTAGCCCCATCAATAAATTCAAAACAGAAATTTTATTTTCTATATAGCTGTTATTTTCACAACTATTCTAGCTGTCATATGTTTCTTCTAGATAATAAAAAGATTTTAATGTAAGATTGGCCCATTTCCATGAGAATCTACTCCCATTTATTCTAAGGTTTAGCTTATGGGTCATGTGTTATACTTTCACCATTAGGCTACTAAATTGATCTACAAAAAATACCGTCCAGGCTTCTTCACTGAAAATTACAATACACTGTGTTTGCTTGCTTTCTGACTTTATAACTGAGGAGGTCATTGGTGATTCTAGTTTAACACTCCTCTTTCTGTGATAGATATTATTTCTCAGAGCAGGCAATTCATATTAAGGTTTTGCTAGCAGTCCTGGTAGGTATTGTGCTTCATTTTCCCATTCACTCAGGCCAGTAACAAATGGAAACCCCCTAAATTTTTATCCAGGAGATGCTTTTTGGTCTTTTTCTTTCATTACAACAACACGCTTTGGCCAGGAAAAACGCACTAAATGAGCTTCACTATAATTATAATTGATCACAGACATTTTCAGAAGCCTGATGTAGCTTAGCTTGGCTTACTGATTATAGTCTTGTTCAAATAGAAGACATATTAGGTTGTCTTTCTTTCTTACTGGAAGTGTCTAGGTTTTGCAACAAGATAAGAAGCCTGTCTTTTTTTCATTTATTTATTTCCCCCAGTAATTATTTGGACCTTAATTTTTTCTATAGATACGATAACAGCACTGGTTCTAATAGCTAGTATCTGATGAAAGGCATTTTTCTTCCGTTTCCCAGACATTAATTCTATTACTTGTCAATTTGCTAGCAGCTAACAGAGTTGGCTTGAAGGCTTGATAGAACTCTGGAGTGCAAGGCCAATGTACACAATATAATCTAATAATTTTGTAACTATTTAGGGTTCTATCTCTTCACAATTATTTCTTTGTCTCCAACCGTTTTTTGGTTAAATCTTCCTGTTCCATGATAATCACTGATATGAACAGGTATTTTTTCTGGGATACTCTTTTTAGGATCGAAAGATATGTTTTTCAAGACAAGGTTTTCTAGTGATTATTTATAATTTTATATTCAGTCATTCTTTGCTCTTTAGAACTAGAGCTATTCCAAAACCTTCTCTATTACTCTTTTTCATGACTTTGATGGTCTGACTATCAGCATGATCCACATCCTCTAAAGAATCTTTGGAAGCTTCAGATCAGTTCTTAACACAATATGTTGAATTTTTCAGTTTCACAAAGTGTCTGCAACTCATGTTTTGTTCACTCCAGTATAAAGATTTGCTGCTGTTCTTCGCACAAAATAATTGAACTGAACAGCATACAGTAAATAAAAACACATAATCTTTACAAGTATTTATAAACAAGTATTTATAAATATACATGGAATAGTTAGAAGAATTTTTTCAACTTCAAAGTCCACTGGATAATATTTAACTTGTTCGTATTGTTTCAGGAGGTGGAATAGATTCCTGTGTTCCTCAATATGTATTTGGCTTGGTCTAGTAACATTAGATTTGCAACACTAAAAAAACCATTAAAACTATGAATGTGGTATTTGAGAATGAGATTGATGGAGAGGAGAGGAGAGGAGAGGAGAGGAGAGGAGAGGAGAGGAGAGGAGAGGAGAGGAGAGGAGAGGAGAGGAGAGGAGAGGAGAGGAGAGGAGAGGAGAGGAGAGGAGAGGAGAGGAGAGGAGAGGAGAGGAGAGGAGAGGAGAGGAGAGGAGAGGAGAGGAGAGGAGAGGAGAGGAGAGGAGAGGAGAGGAGAGGAGAGGAGAGGAGAGGAGAGGAGAGGAGGGGAGGGGAGGGGAGGGAAGGGGAGGGGAGGGGAGGGGAGGGGAGGGGAGGGGAGGGGAGGGGAGGGGAGAGAGGAGAGAGAGAAGAGAGAGGAGAGAGGAGAGAGAGAAGAGAGAGGAGAGAGGAGAGAGGAGAGAGGGAGGAGAGAGGAGACAGGAGAGAGGAGAGAGGAGAGGAGGAGTGAGACAGTACCAGCACTGAATACAGAGGTATAATCACCTCATTTGACTGGCTAGTTACGCTTATACTGGAGTGTATAAGAATAAGTCTGTTGAAATCTGTGCAAGAAAAGACAGAAGAACACTACTTGGTGGTCTTTTATGGAACAAGGTGAGAGGGTTGTCCACACATCAGTCACTCTTACTTGTCCCTCAGCAAAGTGCTATCTTAGTGAACTGTATCTATCTATCTATCTATCTATCTATCTATCTATCTATCTATCTATCTATCTATCTATCTCCAAGGTTCTATATATCATTAAAAGGGAAAATAAAATTATTTCACAGAATGTGATTGATACTTCTTATATACACCTGGGGGAGATTAAAGAAGGCTCAATAAATTTTAGTCTGTCTCTCAATAATTTTGTAGCTGGTTATGTTTAATAGTTATTTGCATTTACCAATTAGGGGGGTTAATTTCCAATTCCTTGGCTTTGCCACTAACAAATAGTTTGAAACATCAGTTAAATCGAATCCAACATAGTTCTTTCTAGTGATGATGATCAGTATTTTGTTTCAGTTTTTTGCTGCGATGTTTGTTTGGTTAGGTTTTTTTATGTTGGGAAATATTTTTTATTTTCTCACATATTTTCTGGGCTACCCCTTTATTGCAATTCAATAAGAAACTACGTCAAATAAGTACACTAAGGTATACCTAATCATAAAAATCAAAGCATATTCCCTTGCACCCTACGCAAACAGTGTTTAACATAGATGTACTGTAACCATATAATATATGTGAAATAAATAAAAAATATATTGAAAACTTGAGAAATAGTGTATTTATTATGTACTGTAATCAGTGGAACTATTCTGCATTTATTTTAATGACAGATATTTTTACATTTGAATGAATATCATTAATTTCAACAACGCACTCAAAAAAATAATTTGCTTAAAATCCATTTTCCCAAAATTGTGAAATGTTTAGCCTTAATAAACACATTAAGATAACCTATAAAGATGAATACCTGGTTAGAGATTGCCATTTCAGATGCAAAATTGAAATTGAAAGCAAGCTGCTTGTTTCAAACTTTTTATTAGTTCCGTTTTTTAGATCTGTCTTTGCCTCCTATGTTCACTCTAACCTTACTATTAAGTATTTTGTGATGATGATGTTATCAAAATATCTGACTGGAATTCAAAATTGTAGAAGAAAATATCTATTAGACAATGACCTTTATATTTATGCACTGAAGGGTAAACATTAAGCAGGTACTTGGTCTTTGCCTGGGCATGATTGATTATCAAGTAATCACAGCTTGTCTAAATTAGGCAAGTTGGCCTTATGACCCAAGAGGACCATAACCCTCTTTAGCTCCATTACCTCACTGCCAACCCTTTTCTCTGAAGCACTTGGCCACTTGTGGACTGAGGAGCCAAGACCAACCTCTAATATGCAGCAAGTGCACAGTTTCATCTGAGACTGCTGAGAAAAAGCTGTGAGAAAGTGTCTTGAAGAAAAAGAAAATAAAAATTATAGGCAGCAGCAGAATTGCTGATGTGATCATTAGTAATTCAGGGACTGAAGAGGAAAAACTCTGACAGGAAAATATATAAAATCATATGGGGGGAGAACCAAAAGCAACACAAGGAAAGAAGTATAGTAAGGAGTTATCAAACTATTGGATTAGTTAATCAGTGTTGGATTATTATTAATAAAGCGTAACTGCTATTTAATTAAAGTGAAAATAAATTTTCTAATTAAAAGCTCACTACAGAGTAATAATTTAAGTAAATAAGTTAAACAAAGAAACAGAGAACTGAAAGTTCCTTATAAAACACATTTTCTAATCTGCTACACTCTTGATTTATGGTAAAGAAAGGGGTCATCAGCAAGATCAATGAATTTATTATCTAATCTGAATACTGATATACAGAGGATCCTATATCCTAAGAAGTTACTCTTCACTCATAGCAGCTTACCAAACTATGTGTGTCTGAGAGGCAGCTTCTTTCCACTCAAGAGTGCATGATAAAGATCCTGAGAAATTAAAAGAGAAAAAAACCCCATTATATTAACTTGAAATTCTGAAGCCTGGTTTTATAATTCTGTGCCTGTATGTGTTTACTCGTAGTAAACTCACTTGGTAGGTTACCAAATCATCCACTAAATCACTAAATATATGTCATTTAAAGTAAATTTATTCTGTGAGAAAACTACATATTCATTAACGTCTGTGGGATGTTATCTCTTCTAAGTAAGTCACTTCATCAGGACATGGCTTTCATACAAGTCAAACACTTCTCACATCAAGCTGCAATGGTTCACTTTTTTGTCTTCTTATTCTTCTTACCTTTACAAATTTTTGACATCCTTACTATTGAGCCAGATATAATACATGAGATGAGGTAATGATCCAAACAGACCAAGGGTTTTGTCAAGCCAACAGTTAAGCAAAATATATGGGAGAAGTCACAAGATCCTAGAAGCAAAAGCTCCCTATTCTGGGAAAAAGGAATAAGAAGGTACCAACCAGGACTAGGGTCAAGGAGGAAAAGAGTAAGGACAAGGAGCAGACGCAGGAGTCAGAAACTGTGGATGAAGGTTGCAAGGTTGAAATAAAAATTAAAACTAAGACGAGCATAGGAATGAGACATATAAATGTGCAACTGCCATCAAGTGGCATATAGAAAAAAACTCAAAAACAAACCCACCACCAAACCAACAAAAAAGTGATGAATTTCACACAGAAAGAGTAAATCACCAGTCAAGCTAACAGACTTGTTCTTGGTCTCCTGATTGACTGTCATCAGGCAGCTAACTGCAGCTCAATTGCCCAGACCTGACATGGCCTGACAGCTGCCATATTTGATGCTTCATGCATCTGAAGTCCCAAGTGTTGCTTGTTACACATTTTTATTTTACTTTCCCTTGTATTCCCTGCTGTAGAATAAACATAAACTCTGGGTGAAGCTTTTTTTCTTATGACTGAGATGTTTAAAACATCTTTCTTGTCACGTGAATTTTCTCATACCTAATAAGGTATGAGATCAGGACTAGGATCTTAATTCTATTGAATCAGCTTCTGTTGTCCCTGCTCCCACTACATTAATGCAATTTTTACAAAATATCTTGAGAAACAATTGCAAAGATATAGCCTCAACCTGTCGTATCTAGTTGCATCAGTCAATGAGCTAATAAAGTATTGAGGGCAGCAGAAGAACCTGATCAGCTGAGGGCAACTTGATCACAAGGTCATGTTTCCATATGATACAAGATAAAGAAGGGGAGGGAAGACCATTTGTTATATAGAGTTTAACTATGAAAAAACAGTGTATAAAAAAGAAACCTTATTCAAACTTGAAACTTTGGAAAACTTTCAGACTGGATAATGTGTATCTATTCTTCTTTCAATGGTGTAATGTCTTCAGAATTTGAGTCATTTTGAAATGCAACAGAATGGAAAAGAAATTAAAACCAAACAATCAAAATAAAACAGAAAAGAAGTCCAGGCAAAGGCTTTCTCTTGGTACAAGGGATTCTGGTATATTAAAGAATTATTTTGTCACCAGTAACAAAATTCCAAAATGAAGTTTCATTATCTCATTAAAATGGAGAAATTACTTTCTTTTAGATAAAGCCATAAATTCCGTTGTAGCTAGGAACAATTAGCCCCATTCCATCAATTACTTATTAAAAGGGTCTTGGTGGATAACAGGCTCAACACTGCCATTTTGGTGAAGCCACTGAGGTGAAGGGCACCAGAACAGACGATCGTGCTCGTGGACCCCTTCTGCAGTGGCCAAACCATGAGAGTGAGCTTCTGAGGAGGGGCAGCTCTGACTCATTGTGGGTGGGGACAAGAGGACAGCGGCCTAACCCCCTCACGTACAAGAGCAGCCCCTGGGGAGCGCAGGTGACCAGGAGTGCAGGGAACAGCAGTAGACAAACAGGGCAGCAGTTCGTGCAGCATGTGGCACAGGCAGGGCGAGAAGGGCAGAGCGCAGACCCCTCTGGGCTCAAGGTAAGAACTCAGCTAGTGGTCATCACCCCCCCAGAAGAGGACCAAGCCATGGTATCCACTTGGGCAAAAAACATTGCTAGGAGGACAGTGGCGACCCAGACAGAGGTCCCTCTCAAAGATGCAGCTGTCCAGGTCTCTGGCTGCAGAGAATGCCTAAGCCTTTCACTCACGTTGGAGGACAGCAGAGAGAACACCTGTGTATGCTGTGACCAGGTGAATGACTTACTCAGCCTAGTGGCTGAGCTGAAAGAGGAGGTGGAAAAATTAAGGAGTATCCAGGACCATGAAAGAGAGAGAGACTGGTGCAGTACTACCCTACCATCCTTGAGACAAAGCCTCAAGGTGGAGGCTCCATGAGAAGTAGAGGAATCTCTGTCCTCTTGTCACCAGGCAGAGGTAGGGGACCTGAGAGAAGAGGGGAACTGGAAGCGGGTCCCTGCTCAGGGCAGCAGGTGAAACCCCTCCCGGCCTCCCCCACCTTCACAGGTGCCCTTACAGAACAGATATGTGGCCCTGGAACTGGAAAACCAGGTAACTGAGGTTACTGAGAATGGTCTGTCCAGCAAGTTGACAAGGCAGTCAGCTCCATGTATTAGGACTGCTTCTGTTAAGAATAGAAGGAAGGTCACTATAGTGGGAGATTCTCTTTCAAAGGGAACTGAAGGCCCCTTATGCTGGCCAGACCCCACAGGGGGTCTCCCTGGGGCCTGGGTTAGTGATGTCACCAAGAAACTCCCAGGCCTGGTGCAGCCCTCTGATTACTACCCACTAGTGGTCATGCAGGTGGGCACTGATGAGGTTGCCAAAGCAAGTCCTAGGGCAATGAAAAAGGATTTCAGAGAACTGGGCTAAATGCTTGAAGGATCAGGAGCAAAGGTGGTCTTTTCCTCAGTTCCTTCAGTGGCAGGAAAAGCTGAAAGGCTTAGGAAAACACAGCTGATTAATGAATGGCTTAGATGCTGGTGCCATCAGATGAACTTTGGGTTTTTCGATCATGGAGATGTTTACATGGCACCAGGTCTGCTAGCAAAAACTGGAGTAGAGCTATCAACAAGGAGGAGAAGGATTCTTGGCCAGGAGTTCGTGGGGCTCATTGGGAGAGCTTTAAACTAGGTTTGCAGGGAGTAAGGGATAAAACCAGGCCCACTGGAAATGAGCCTGGTGGCAACAAGAGGACAGGACTTACTAGGACTCATCCAGAGAGCTTTAAACCAGATTCTGTGATTCTGTGTGATTCTGTGATCCCAAGAGGGATGGGGATACACTGGGCTTGCTAGAGAAGTGCCTGGGTGTTGTGGCTCAGCACTTGTGGGGCAGCATGCTAGTGCTGTTCCCTCTGAAATGCTTATACAGTAATGCAGGCAGCATGGGGAATAAACAGGAAGAACTAGAGATCTGTGTGGAGTTGCATGGCTGTGATCTCATTGCAATCGGTGAGACATGGTGGGATAGCTCACATGACTTGAGCATTGTCATGGATGGTTACATCCTTTTGAGGAAAGATAGGCCAGCAAGGTGAGGTGCTCTTTATGTGAGAGAACAAGTGGAATGTATTGAGCTGTCCCTGAGGGCAGATGAAGAGCAGGTTGAGAGCCTATGGGTAAAGATTAAGGGACAGGCTAATACGAGGGTCACGGTTGTAGGTGCTTATTCCAGGCCACTGGATCAGGATGGGCATGTTGATGAGGCCTTCTACAGACAGCTGAGAGTCGCCTCACAATCACAGGCCTTGGTCCTCATGGGGGACTTCAATCACCCTGGTATCTGCTGGGTCAAACCCCTGGATTTCAGAATAGCTAACTTTGGCCTTTTCAAGGAACTGCTTGGAGAAATCCCATGGGATAGAGTACTAGAAGGAACGGGCCCCTAGAGATTTGGTTAATATTCAAGCACCACCTCCTCCAAGCTCAAGACCAAAGTGTCCCGAAGAGTAAGCAATCAAGTATGAGAGCCAGGAGACCTGCATGGTTGAGCAGGAAACTTCTGAACAATCTTTAGTGGAAGAAAGAAGTTTATAGATCATGGAAGAAGGGGTTGACCATTTGGGAAGAATACAAGAATGTGGTCAGAGGGTGTAGGGATGCAACAAGGAAAGCTAAGGCCTCCTTAGAATTAAAACTGGTAAGGGAACTCAAGGAGAACAAGAAAGTCTTTTTCAAGTACATTGCAGGTAAAAGGAAGACCAGAGGAAATGTGGGCCCACTGCTGAACAAAGTGGGTGTCCTGGTGATGGAGGATACCGAGAAGGTGGATTTACTTAATGCCTACTTTGCCTCAGTCTTTATTGCTAAAGCTGACCCTCAGGATTCCCAAACCTTCCAGACCACAGAAGAAGTCAGGAGTGAGGAAGAGTTTACCTTGACTGGAGAAGATGGGGTTTAAAGATCAGTTAAGGAAACTGGACACCTACAAATCCATGGGCCCTGATGGGATGCACCCCTGTGTGCTGAGGGAGCTGGCAGAAGTCATCGCTAGACCACTCTCCATCATCTTTGAAAAGTCCTGGAAAATGAGAGAGGTGCCTGAGGACTGGAGGAAAGCTAATGTGACTCCAGTCTTCAAGAAGGGCAGGAACAGGACCCGGGTAACTACAGATCAATCAGTCTCACCTCCATCCCTGGAAAGATGATGGAGCAGCTTATTCTGGAGGTCATCTCTAAGCACATGGAAGAAAATAAGGTTATCAGGAGTAGCCAGCATGGATTCACCAAGGGAAAATCATGTTTGACTAATCTGATAGCCTTCTATGATGGTGTGACAGAATGGATAGATGCAGGGAGAACAGTGGTTGTTGTCTTCCTTGACTTTAGCAAGGCTTTTGACATTGTCTCCCATAACATCCTTGTGGATAAGTTTGGGAAGCGTGAGTTAGAACAGCGAACAGTGCTGTGGATCAAGAACTGTTTAAACAATAGAGCCCAGAGGGTTGTGATCAATGGTGCAGAGTCCAGTTGGAGACCTGTGACTAGTGGTGTTCAAGAGGGGTCAACAATGGGCCCAGTCTTATTCAACATCTTCATCAATGACCTGGATGAGGGGATAGAGTGTATCCTCAGCAAGTTTGCTGATGATATAAATGTGGGAGGACTGGCTCATACACCTGAAGGCTGTGAAACCATTCAGCAAGATCTAGACAGACTGGAGAGCTAAGGAAAGATTAACCTATTGAGGTTCAACAAGGATAAGTGTAGAGTCCTGCACCTGGGTAGAAAAAATGCCATGCACCAACATAGATTAGGGGTTGACCTGCCAGAAAGCAGCCCCATGGAGAAGGACCTTGGGGTCCTGGTGGACAACAAGTTATCCATGGGACAGCAATGTGCCCTTGTGGCCAAGAGAGCCAATAGTATCTTGGCATGTATTAAGAATAGTGTGGCCAGAAGGTCGAGGGAGGTTCTCCTCCCCCTCTATTCTGCCCTAGTAAGACCACATCTGGAGTAATGTGTCCAGTTTTGGGCTCCCCCATTCAAGAGGGACAGGGACTTATCTGAGAGAGTCCTATGGAGTACTACAAGGATGATTAAGGACTGGAACACCTGACATACGAAGAAAGGCTAAGAGATATAATCTTGAAAAGAGAAGACTAAGGGGGGACCTTATTAATGTCTATTAATATCTGAAGGGTGGATGTCAAGAATGGGCTAGTCTCTTTTCAGTGGTACCCTGTAATAGGACGAGGGGAAATGGCACCAAGCTACAACACAGGAAGTTCCACCTTAACATGATGAAAAACTTCTTTACTGTGAGGGTGACGGAGCCCTGGAACAGGCTGCCCAGAGAGGTTGTGGAGTCTCCGTCTCTGGAGACTTTCAAGATCCATCTGGATGTGTTCCTGCGTGATCTCCCCTATATGTTCCTGTTGCAGCAGAGGGGCTGGACTTCAGAAGTTCCTTCCAAACCCTATGATTCTACGATTCTGTGATTCTGACTCATCTTTTTCGGTAGTGTGAACTAGCTCAATAGCTTAATGCAGTCAGATGCCAGTTTACATGAACAGGCAATCTGGAGACTAGAAGGGAATTATTGTAAGAAAAACAAGGAAGAACTTGTTTTTCTTACAAGAAAAATTCAGATAAACAGAGTAACAAGATTCCTGATCTACATAGAATTGTTTGCAAAAAGAATATAAATTACCGATTACCCAATAATTTATTGGAGTTAATTGACAAAAAAAAAAACCAAACACCAAAAAACCAAAAAATAGAGAGCCACAGACTCTTTTACAGTTGATTCCGGTGAGAGGGAAGAATTCCACTGTATCAAAGGTAAGGTGTGTGACTGTAATTGGAGAATAAAAGACTGCTCATTCTAAGGAAGGGAAAGAATCATCACAGACATATAGTAGAAGCAGATTTCAAGACCACATTTATCAGTACAAACAAATAAAAAAAAAAAGTATATGAAAACCTGTGGGAATAAAAATCTACAGAAAAGGGTATTTGGGTAAAGGACACATTTTAAAATAGTAGTTATTTTTAAGGGCACAAGTGTGGATTAGTAAAGCTGGAAAGAAAGCAGAGAAGTACAGGAAGAGGACAATAGCTTAGCCATGAGTTTGTATTGACCTGAAAGTTGACACAGGTATAGAAAATGTGAAAATGAGTCAAATTATTAGAGGCTACTAGATAAGAATTTCTATAACATGCATATGTAAATAAGAAAGGATAAAACACAAAAGTTACAATGAGTGGAATATGAGGTAGTAAAATGAAAACATTCTAACAGTACTAGTTTATGATCAGAAGACATAACTTTTGTATTTAACGGGTACTAAAAGCTAAAAATGGCCAATATTGTTTTCAATTTGATTGGCATCAGTATTAATTGTAAAAAACAAAGCAAAACAAGACATGAAATAAAACAAAAAATAACAAAAGCTAACGATTTTCTGAGTAAAAAAAATTATATGTGTTTAACCTAGTATGAAAAAAAAAGATCAGGTTTTAAAAATTACTAAGTAGATTTATTTAGTTTAGTAAACCTAATCATGTTCATTCTTTTGTAGTGAGAGATCTGTCTAAAGCAAATTAGAGTAGTTTGGTTTTTAAGTGCAAGGAACCATAGAAGTCAGTTATTATTGTTCAACATAGGTAAGGCATGAAAGTACTGTCCAACTTTAAATGAAGGTGAAGCAGGACTAAAGCAAACCTAGAGCAGACATTTGAATTTCCACACATGGGAAATTAGTGAACACAGATTCCTCAGCAGATTATTTTTAACCAGTTGTTAAATAATCATAGAATATAAACATATATATATAAAAGTATATTCAAACTAGCTAATTTACTTACCTTGGTTACTAAGTTAATCTACTGATTTACAACATACATGGTTGAATATGGTATTCTTGTATTTAATATAGGGAAACACAGACTATACAATATTATGAAAAGGATAGTGAAGAACTCATTAAATTGTTCCCAAAGAGTGTTTACAAAGGTTCACATTCTAACTGAAAGGTTGTATTCAGTGAGTACCTTTGGGAGCTCTTTTGGATGTCTTATTTCTTAATGTTCTCATTAATAACTTAATGCGGTACAAAGTATCTTTATTCAAAGCTGGAGATAATAGCCTGGGAAAAGAGTAGTAGAAAGGGAAAGGAGAAAGTGAAGAATACAAGTACTTCAGAAAATATTAGCATTAAGAAAAAGTTGCTCAGCTAGGCGAAAGGTCTAAAAAAAGATCATAAATCCAACTAAGAGTGCACGCAGAGTCTGGAGTTCTGGTTGACAGCAAAAATGTCTTATAGAGAAAAAAGCTAGTTAAGCATTAGCACCACATAAGGTTTTCAAGACTGTAAAAGTAATCTTCTATTCCCGCCAAAAAGATCGAAAGTGGAGTACTTACCTAATCTGAACAGCACTTCAACAAGGATACAGATTGACTAAAAAAGTGTAAAGTAGTTCAGCAAATGTAATTAGAAATCAAGAAGCAAGATCTGCTAAACAGAAAAAGTTTGTGTTATTTAGCTTTCAAAACAGAATTCTAAGGACATACATTAATGTCTTCAAATATGATAAAGCTTGCCAGAAAAGAAGGCAGCAACTTGTTGGCTCTGTTCTTTTAAAAGAAGGCAAGAAACAATGAGCTTAAACTGCAGGAAAGGAGATTGTGCATAGAATTATGTAGTACATTTGTTAGGAAGGCTTCACTACCTGTATTTCAGGTCTCTAAAGAAGATTTATATATTGTTGATCTAACTTCAGGGCATGCTGTGCATTCACTCCAGTCGTCTATAGTGTGATAATGACATGCAGTTACAAACATAGATTATATAAATATTTAAGAAACAGAATTTGTAGAAGAATTTACTCATAAAAATAGCTCATCACAAAGGTCATGACATACTTTAAACTAAAGCACATATAGTCTCATTGACTTTAGTAATGACATTTTGCTTAATCAAATGGCATAGATCACTTTTAAAAATAAGATTCAATTAGGATGTATTCCAAAATGGTAATTCCAAATTTGTTTTGGTTTTTTTGTTCTGTATTTTCTAATCCCCAAATATTTATTTAACATTACAAGCAAAATACTGTCACCCTACGCAGTATAGATATGCATACTTACACTTTACAAAGACACATATTTCTTTGATGATCATTTAAATTTAGCCTGGCCTGAGACTTCAGCTCTACAGTAACAGATTGTTGAAGGTCAATTTTATCCTTTTTCTGAACCTTATAATTACACCAAATAAGACAGAAAATGAAGGTAGGCTTATACAAATTGCTTTGAGTATTACACTGTCAAGTCCTATTTAATCATATAGAAAATACATGCACATATATTTAGACATACATACATATACCCATATATATGCATACATAATGTTTGTATGTATTTTGATTCTGTCTGTGTATGATCTGAATACCTGATCTATGTATTATTCCCATGTTTATTTTTCTACATTATTATTTTTCAGTCTATTAATAGGTTTGATTTTTTTAATTCTATCTCTTTATCTTTAAGCAACTCATTAAAGAACTACTACAATTTATCTGTAATTACAGAATTTGTAGAAAAAAATATTCCTTGTTTTTAAAAAAATTTGTAGTCAATACATACATTGTTCCTTAAAACATTCTTATCATGAAATTGTATCTTCCATCATTATATATTTTCTTAACAAAACTATCTTGTGCTGAGTATCTTTTGACTTTATCATATTCTTTAGTATGGAAAAATTACTCCTTTGCTGATGGCAAATGGCCATTGTGCATGGATTTTGAGCTAGGTTTTTGTTTTCAACAATTCATCTTAAGTTTTACATTTTTAGGAGGAGCTGTGGCATGTTTCAGTATGTCCCTGATCCAGACTAGAGTGACAGGGACAACAGCAAGTTGCAGATGTTGAAACTACATGCAGGGAGTATGTTTGTCTTTCCTAGTGCCGCAGGTATATGGACCAATGCTGAAGCCCCTCTTTAGAAACCTATCACATACAGCTTCTCCACAGATTACGTCTTGTAATTTACTTCCATATTTCCGTGCGAGAACATAAGCAAATTTCATTTTAAGTCTACTTTTCTCCAGAGAACATCAGCACAGATATAAGAATTAAGATAATTATTTTAATTTAAATAAATCATAGAATCATAGAATGGCTAGGGTTGGAGTGAACCGTAAAGATCATCTAGTTCCAACCCCCCTACATGGGCCGGAACACCTCCCACTAGATCAGGTTGCTCAGAGCCCCATCCAGCCTGACCTTGTACACTTCCAGGGATGGGGCATCCACAACTTCCCTGGATAACCTATTCCAGTTCCTCACCACTCTCAAACTAAAGAATTTCTTCCTAATATCTAATGTAAATCTCCCCTCTTCCAGTTTTAATCCATTATTCCTTCTCATCTCACTACAGGCCCTTGTAAAAACTCCCTCCCTAGCTTTCCTGTAGGCCTCCTTCAGATACCTGGAAAGCTGCTATGAGGTCTCCCTGGAGCCTTCTCATCTCCAGGCTGAACAACACTAACTGTCTCAACCTGTCTTAATAGGAAAAGTGCTCCAGCTCTCTGATCATCTTTATGGCCCTCCTATTGACTTTCTCCAAGAGCTCTAGGTCCTTTTTATGTTGGGGGCTCCAGAGTGAACACAGTACGCCGCCAGGTGGGGTCTCATGAGAGCCGAGTAGAGGGAGAGAATCACCTCCCCTGACTTGCTGGCCACGTTTCTTTTGATGAAGTTCAGGACACCGTTGGCTTTCTGGGCTACAAGCACACATTGCCGGCTCATGTTGAGCTTCTTGTTCACAATTACCCCTAAGTCCTTCTCCTCCAAACTGTTTTCGATCCATTCTCCAACCAGCCTGTATTTGTGCTTGGGATTGCCCTGATCTAAGTGCAGGATCTTGCATTTGGCCTTGTTGAACTTCATGCAGTTTGCACGAGCCCACTTCTCAAGCCTGTCAAGGTCCTTTTGGGTGGCATCCCTTCCCTCCAGTGTGTCAACCTCAACACACAGTTTGGTGTCGTTGGCTAACTTGCTGAGGGTGCACTCAATGCCACTGTCCATGTCACCAACAAACATGTTAAAAAGCACCGGTCTGAGTACCAACCCTTGGGGAACACCACTCATCACACGCCTCCATCTGGACATCGTGCCATTGATCACCACTCTTTGAGTGCTACCATTCTGCCAGTTCCTTGCCCAATGAGTGGTCCATCCATCAAATCCAAATTGTTCCAGTTTTGATACCAAGATGTCTTGCAGGACAGTGTCAAAGGCTTTGCACAGGTCCAGATAGATGACATCAGCTTCTCTTCCTTTGTCCACCAATGTCGTGACCCCACTGTAGAAGGCCACCAAACTAATCAGGCAGGGATTGCCCTTGATGAAGCCATGTTGGCTGTCACCAGTCTCCCCTTTGTTTTCCACGTGCCTTAGCAGAGCCTTCAGGAGGATCTGCTCCATGATTTTGCTGGGCACAGAGGTGAGACTGACTGGTCTATAGTTCCCTGGGTCTTCCATTTTTTCCTTCTTGAAACTGGGACTTATGTTTCTCCTTTTCCAGTCTGTGGGAATTTTGCCAGACTGCCAAGACTTTGCAAATATGATGGACAGAAGGTTTGCAATTTCATTGGCCAGTTCCTTCAGGAGCAGTGGATGAATCCTGTCAGGTTCCATGGACTTGTGCACCTTCAGGTCCTTCAGATGGTCATGAACCTGCTCTTCTCCTAGAGTGGGGAAATATTCCTTTTCGCAGTCCATGCCTTTGCCTTCTCTAACTTGGATGTTGTGACCAAATCCTTTGCCAGTGAAGACTGAGGTAAAGAAGCCATTGGGTACCTTAGCCTTTTCTATGTCCTGCTCCTGCATGCCTAGGTCTCCACTTTCCTTCTCGATTTGGTCCACATTTTTCCTCATCTTCCTCTTATCGCTGACATGCCTGTAAAAACTTTTCTTGTTTTTCTTAGTATCCCTGGGCAGATCCAGTTCTCTCTGTGCTGTGGCTTTCCTTACCCGATGACTTGCTTCTCTGACAGCTTGTCTGTACTCTTCACAGGACACCTGTCCCTGCTTCCACTCTCTGTATACCTTGTTTTTACATTTAACTGTGTCCAGAAGCTCCTGGCTCATCCATGCAGGCCTCCTGGCACTCCTGCCTGCCTTCCTCTTCGTTGGAACACATTGCTCCTGGGCATGGAGGGAGTGATCCTTGAGTAATGGACCAGCTTTCCTGGGCTCCCCTTCCCTGCAGGGCTTTGTCCCACAGTACCCTACCAAGCAGATCTTTGAAGAGACAAAAATCTTTTGAAATTAATGGCAGTCAGCTTCCTTCGCTCCTTCCTCACTGCCCCAAGGATCCTGATTTCAACCATGTCATGGTCTCCACAGCCTAGTCTCCCATTAAGTTTACATCATCAACCAGCCCATCACTGTTGGTAAGAACAAGGCCTAGCATAGCACCTTTTTTTGTTAGTTCCTCTACCATTTGGAGGAGGATGTTGTCATCAATACACTCCAGGAACTTCCTGGATTGCTGGTGCTTTGCCATGTTGTCCCTCCAGCAGATATTGCAGTGGTTGAAATCTCCTGCAAAGACCAGGGCCTGTGAGCACAAAGCTGTTCCTATCTGCCTGTAGAGGGCCTCATGAACTTGGTCATCTTGGTCTGGTGGCCTGTAGCAGACCCTCCCTATGATATCTCCTGCCCCGGTCTTCCCTTTAACCCTGACTCGTAAGGTTTCAGTCAACTCCTCCTCCATCCTCAGGTGGAGCTCCACTGACTCCAGCTAGTCATTGATGTAGAGGGTGACACCCCCTTGTCTTCTGCCCTGCCTTTCCTTCCTAAAAAGCTTATACCCAACCATCCCCACACTCCAGTCATAGGAGTTATCTCACTGTGTCTCAGTGATAGCAATAACATTATACCCCTGCAGGCATGCATAGATCTGCAATTCCTCTTATTTATTACCCATGCTCTGTTCATTCGCATAGAGGCATTTAAGATGGGCCCTCTTTGAAGCAGTCTTGCTGGTAGGGATAACATTTTGCAAGCCAGGTGCTTTCGTGTTGGCTTGCAATCCTCCTGCAGGCCCAGGGCATCTGTTACTGGCTCTGTCCTCAATGTGGTGGGTCTGGGATGAGTTGAGGGTCCCCTCCTCCAGCATCACTAGTTTAAAGCCCTCCTAACTAAATTGGCCAGTCTGTGGCCAAAGACTCTCTCCCTTTTCTCAGACAAACAAACCCCATCAGCCCCTAAGAGACCAGGTTTCTCAAAGTGAGTCCTGTGGTCTATGTAACTGAAGCCCTCACTCTGGCACCACTCCTGTAACCATTTGTTGACTTTTCCAATTCAGTTGCCCCTTTCCAGCCCCTTCCCTTTGACTGGAAGGATTGATGACAACACTACCTGTGCTCCTGAGCCCTCCACAGCCACTCCCAGAGCTCTCTAGTCTTTTCTGATAGTCTTCAGGTTACTTTTATCTGTATCATTGCTGTCCACATGAAATAGTAGGAGAGGATAATAGTCTGTGGGGAGAGATTGAGGAAAAATTATATCTAATGATTCAGAGCTGCATCATATGTAACACGTTATACTCCTTTATATTATAATCTGACCAGGCCAGCAAGGGGAACAGTTATAACTCTTGCTTCTGTGGTACTGAGATCTATAACAAGGCCACATATCCAGAAAGATTAACACCTCTGAAAAGCAAACTTATAAATTATTTTTAAATACTTTGAGCAATGACCAAAGACTGCCTTCTGATACTGAAATAACATTTCCTTTCAAACTCATCTTAATAATATGCTTATCAATTTAAATACTTAACTTGTTTGCCTAGATTAACATCCACAATGTAATTTTCTGTAAGTACTATTTTTTATCTCAAGGATGTAACTACTCTGGCTTCTTTCTATTGCATCTTTTACTTTAAAACTGAAGGTTATTTCAGTTTTTCACATCTAACTTCAATCTGACACCTTCTGTAGAGTTCTCAAATATTATTTTCAAAAATTAAGCTTATCTGATTATGAAAATCAAGCTTTATAGGTGTAATCTAGCCTTTCTGTGAAGCTTACCTTTTCTTACTCTACTCTTTTTTGGTTTTCTCTCAGGTTTTCCATTTCATTGGTACCAATCAGACATTTTGCTACAAAACTTTTTTCTATATTGCACTTATATTAGAAATAGATGACAGTAATCAGATGAATTTCCCTGCTTTACATCTGAAGATCAGACACCTAGGTGAGAGTTGAGTTGAGTAGTTAATCTGACCTGTTTCAGGTGCCAATCCTAGGAGCAGATGGATCACCATTAGCTGGTGTATCTTTCTGCCCACTGTCTGATGGGAGTTTTGGATGAACAGCTCACATTTAGACATCTAACTTCAAATCAAAAATTAGGACAGACCCTATTGATTTGGTCACTGAATATTATTGAGTCAGTTGTTAAAACAGTTGAAGTTCAGCTATTTTAAAGTGTCTAGACTCACAGTAGTGAAGAATGAGATAGGAATTACTGAAGGGCTTCCCATATTTTTTTCCTCTCGTTCTACCATTTGTTGCTACCTGTTTTAAAGACAGCACTGCTGGTTCAGTTAGTCTAGAGGCCACTCTTTGAGATGTCTCAATTTATTTGTAAGTTCAAGTTATTTAAAAACTTATATGAAAAAACATATAGAGGTGCAGGTCCCTAATAAATTATTCTGTCTGTCATTATTCTCTGCTCACTCTTCTGAAACTTCATTATATATGGTATAAGAGAAAGTATCAGAATATGTGTCTTGCCAAAAAGTGTGGGAAAAAAAATGTTTTGCTTGCAAGATTTAAAAAAGAAAATAAATTCTTACATAATTTTTTAATCTGAGTGGGGATTTTTGTACCTTTACATATTATAAAAGGTCTTTTGTTGCCTTGTTCCATCAAAATCAACACAAAGCAACATCTGTATACCACTGAACTAACACTTATTTACAGACATGCTCTCAATTTTCCTGTTATGTGCTATTTAGTGACAATTTATTAACTATAAAAGGATGTTATATACCTACAAATATGTGGAACTTTCAAAAAACTTCGGGTTTATATTGTATACCTGTTTGTATTAACCAGATAGCCAAATTTGAAATTGTTTTTATTCATTATAAAAAGTGAACATTATATTTCCTTCAGATAACTTCCTTCTTCCATCTCTGTGAATTGCATGTCGTATAAAAGATTACTTGTGGTATTCTCACGGTGAATCTGAAGTAAAATTAATGGTAGTTTTGTGCTTTGGAGAGAAGCCATCTATAATCTCTCAAATCTTTGGATGTCATAGTGAGACTATCTGAGTTTGTAGAATGAAGTCTCTCTGGTACTCTTTTTGTTGAATAAATAATACCATTTTCGCTACTCAGGTTTTTCTATTTGCATCTCTATAAGCTCTATTACCACTAACTCCTTAATGTTTTAGCAGATACCTGAAGCATTATGTACTTCATGGAAATCTATTAGTGCTTGCATTCTGTAGCATATTATGCCTCCTCTTAGGTGTCAGACTGACAAGGTTTTTTCATATTATTAAGAGACATATAAAATGAAAAGGTTAAAAATCTGACTTACCTATGTACCTGTTATAATGAATTCTGATCAATTAATTAAAGTTAAATTCCTTTTATGTAGTCAGTGAGATCTGAAACAATGCAACTAAAACTGTTGTTTTATTCTGCTTTGTTTTTTTTTATAGAATTACATAAAAATTATAATTCATACCAGCCCTCATGTAGTTGCCTTATTTTAATATTAGTACCAAAATCTCAGTGCTCACAAAGTTTTCTGTTAAGACAAATAAATGATGCAAGTAGGAATGACTATTTTCCCAATTGTATCAAAACTGCAACACAGGGCCATAAAAAAGTGTTTTGGTTTATGGATTTTGATAAACAAAGCAACACAATTTTCCAGGGGAGCAGTCAAAAACACCGTAATTGCATCAATGCAACTATTATCTTAGCTTATTATCTAAACCTTAGAGAGTTGTTTTTTTTTCCTCAGGAAATCTGTGTAGCAGATAAAACTGCTTGTTCAAAATATTTTTTTAAGGGATAGAGTAGTTTACCAGCAGATTCTCTGAGGTATGGAAGTCACTTTTCTTAAATAAAAGTTAAAAAAAAAAAGTTTTTGTATCAGACTACTCTTTGCTAAACTGAAAAGTTTATTCTTCCAAATCATTTATTAAATATGAAAGTGTCCTACTGTACCCAAGTAGTTTGGGGAACTGGGAGTGTAAGATTCATCATCTTCGTGGCCTCCCCTGGACTTGCTCCAACCACCCCACATTTTGGGAAGCCTAAAACAGATTTCATGATGGAACTGTAGCAGTCTTCCAGTCAAAGCTGGTTGGGGTTACCTTCAGCGATCGTGCAGCTACTCTAGCATTTATTGATGCTGAACATTATACTCGTCTTAGACTCAAGCAAAATTAAGAAGTTAGAAAACAGGAAACAAAACCATAGCTACCATTTTCCAAGTGCAGTCAAAGACTCTCAAACATGCTTCCAGATCAGCTGGAAGACTTCTCAGAGCTTCTAGTTCAGAGCTGTTTCCTGCAGCTAGATGACCATGTCTGCTCTTGTTCTCTTGGCTGCAGGAGGAGGAAATATTCCTTTTATACACTAATTAAAACACTGGCTTGAAGTATGAAGACATCTGTAAGAACTCATATATATTCCTTATTCTTAGAAAAAAAAGAAGACAAACAAAAAAAGCCAACACAAAGCAAAACAAAAAACCACCCTGGAATGAATACATTACAATTGTTTTAGTGGGTGACTTTGCAATTCTTAACATTTCCCATTCATGTTTTAACATTTGTGTAAATAATTAAAATGTCAATATTAAAAAAAGATAAACACTAGAAGAATTAGACTGTAGCCTACTAGTAAGAACACTTGTGTTGAAGGAAGGAGTCTTGGATCCCATTTCCTTCTCCAGGAAATTTTTTAATGTATTAATGTATATAAAATGTATAAACGCTTTAAGCAACATGGTATACAAAGCTCAGCTCATCTGATCCAAAGAAGTGAAAAAATACCTAATCTAGAGGACCATGTTAAGGCTTGTGTTTGCTTTCTTTCTCTACTTATCCTTTCATCCAGAAGAATATTTTTTGCCATGAGAAACAGATTTCAACAAAAGGGACAGAGTGTACCTCAACTTAGTATAGCCTACATATATAGAGTGAGGGCAATAAAGCATTCCTTGAGGAAAGGGAGAGGGATCCTTTCAATGTCATTAAGCAGACAACAGAACAGCAGAAAAATAATTGACAATTGTTCTTACTGGTACTGTTTTGTATTACATTACAGTTCTACTGTATACTCGTCTTTATACCTGTCTTTCTCTGTTATTTAGAAGAAACTGGGATGTGTATCAGCATTTTGGTGAGAAATGCAAGCCAGTGCATATGCTGTGAAAATACCAGCTGAGGAAATGTAGCTGGAAACATGGCTAATTTCTAGAGCCTTTTGCTGTTTAGGAATATCCAATAATTCCTCAGCCATGGAAAGTCTGACAAAGATCTGCATCTTACTGGGGACAGAAAGCAAGCAACTTTAAAAGAGACATAATTAAATTCAGAAGCCTGGCCTGGAGGTGCAGAATTTCAGATTTGTCTGAATTTTGTCTGAATCCCACTCATTTTTTTATCTGGAAGACTGTTTTCTCCTTGTTTTACAGTCTTTTACATCATTGTCAAGAAGCACATGTTAAAGACTGAAAGGATCATAGGTACTTTGACAAAATTAGCAACCTATGGCAGATAGGCATTATTTTGGTTCTTGAACAGTCCAAAAGCAGCAGGAGAGCTTGCTGATTTGCAGGGATCCACCCACAGTAAGTCCAAAAATATACTGTGCACAGTACTGTGGCCCTTGTATTTCCCCTGGACAAAGCTGTAGTACCCACTGCCTACCCTACTTATCCACTGTAAATATGAACATGGAATGAAGGAGCAGATGGTCAGTGTGTGCAGAGTATGTTCTGGATACCTACGGGCCACTGAAGGGGAGCTGCACGTGTGTACTGACTGTTTGGGTTTTCTGGGCAGCAGGCAGACAGCTGGAGTTCCTGTCCCATTAGAGTTAGGGGGAATCCCAAAATCCTAGATAAATTACCGCATTTCCACATTGTGTGAGAAGGCAAAAAACCAAACTGGACTAGAAAAACAGAAGGCAGTAGTAAGACGAAGGCTAAAGTCTCTTCAGTTCCCTGGCAAACTCATGTATTAAAAACAATGTCAGTGATATGTTTATTGGACAAATAAAATACTTTAAAAGATTAAAGACTAAATTTCACCATATGAGGAACTAAAGCTGTGTTAACTTCTGCACAGTTTCACTGGATAACAAAAGAGAAAAAAATTTAAAAAGGAGGAATAATGCTATGTGTAAAATGGGGATGTGGGAATGCTGTGGAATAGGTGAGAGAAAGCAGACTTGCAGAAATCAGTTTAAGCCAGTCACTGAGCACCACTGATTTTTTTTGTACCTTTGTGGAAAGTTAAATTTGGTCTTTGTGAGAAGATGGGAGGCTTTGTACACACAAAAAAGGTTAGGTAAATGTTTCCTGTCATAAAATTTGCTGTTTATTTGGCTGTTTATGCACCTTTTCTAATGGCATTCCAGTGGATATTATATTGAATGAGTCAATTGGAAATTATGTTTTCACAAGGGCAAATGTTAATGGAAGTGAATTTTAAATTATTGCAGCATTTACATAGGAAATCTGGGTCCAAGAAAAATAATTTATGCAGTTATGAAACAGAAACAACTAGCTATGTATTCAAACAAAACCAGAGAACACTTTTAGTTCAGATGATCCAACACTCACACTCAGAACCTATTATATAATCCAAGGACAAATTATTATTGCTGGAATTTGCTGGAAGTATAAATTTCAACATAGAATGTATGTAGTAAACATTGTAATCTATCCATGCACAGACTTTTGACAAAAAATCTTGAGTTGTTAATTAAACTCCCGCATAATGTTTGTTTAGATCCAATTGCAGCATGGATCCAACAACCATTTCCTTGCTCCCAGGAAGAAATGTAGCAGCAATTGCAGGTTAAATACAGCAGCAAGGGCTCTAGATTCTCAAAACAACTTTGAAACAAATTAATAGAGTCCTTTTGTGAAGAAATGAAAGGACTAAAAAACAAATATATGAAAAAAAAAAAATGCAGTTTATGAAACAAATCAGCTGCAAAAAGAGTGGGTCAATTTACTGTTGAGACTCCAAAAAGGTTTTAGGCTTGAAATGATGGTCATTAATATCTATTTAAACCAGCAGGATAGAACAGAATAGTGTTCATTTAAAAAATTTTGAAGGCATTTTTTTTGGCTGCTTTCCAGTCACACAGAGAGAACCTACAGCTTTGAAACTAAGCAATACAGAATTGTATAAACCTTCCAGGAATCTGTAAAAGGCCAAAGATTTTAATAAAAAAGTCAGATTTTACTGTGATTACATTGGTCACCTGTAATGTGTTTTGTAGATCTATTTCTACAAACTGGCCTTCTGATATAAGAAATCATAAAGTTTTAAACACCTACCTCACTTCTGGGAAAGCTAAAACTCAAGGGAAGTAACTTGCAAGATGAACTTTTCATCTATGGGGCCAGACGGATGCACCCAAGAGTGCTGAAAGAGCTGGTGGGGGTGCTCATCAAGCCACTTTCTGTTATTTATCAGCAGTCCTGGCTGAATAGGGAGGTATCATCAGACTGGAAATCAGCCAACATAACCCCCATAGATAAGAAGGGATAAAAGGATGATCTGGGAAATTACAGGCCTGTTAGTCTGACTTCAGTACCAGGGAAGCTGATGGAACAGATCATCCTGAGTACCATTACGCAGTGCATGAAAAAGAACTATGTGATCAGGCCCAGTCAGCATGGGTTCATGAAGGGCAGGTCCTGTTTGACTAACCTCATCTCCTTCTATGACAGGGTGACCTGTTTATTGGATGACGGAGGGCTGTGGATGTTGTCTACCTTGACTTTAGCAAGGCCTTTGACAAGGTTTCCCTCAGCATTCTCGTAGAGAAGCTGGCTGCTTGTGGCTTGGATGTGCACACACTTTGCTGGGTTAAAAACTGGTTGGATGGCCGGGTCCAAAGAGTTGTGTTGAATGGAATTAAATCCAGTTGGCAGCCGGTCACGAGTGGTGTTGCCCAGGACTCAGTGCTGGGGCCACTCCTGTTTAACATCTTTATTGATGATCTGGATGAGGGGATAGAGTGCACCCTCAGTAAGTTTGCAGATGACACTAAGTTGGGTGGGAGTGTCGATCTTCATGAGGCTAGGGAGGCTCTGCAGAGGGATCTAGACAGGCTTGATCGATGGGCTGAGGCCTACTGTATGAGTTTCAGTAAGGCCAAATGTCAGATCCTGCACTTCGGCCACAACCAACCCCCAGCAGCACTACAGGCTTGGGGAGGAGTCGTTGGAGAGCTGCCTAGTAGAAAAGGGCCTGGGGGAGCTGGTTGACAGCTGGCTGAACAGGAGCTGGCAATGTGCCCGTGTGGCCAAGAAGGCAAATGCTATCCTGGCCTGCGTCAGAAATAGTGTGACCAGCAGAACCAGGGAGGTGATCCTGGCCCTGTACTTGGTACTAGTGAGGCTGCACCTTGAGTATTGTGTGCAGTTTTGGGCACCACAATATAGGAAGGACATTGAGGTGCTGGAGAGGGTACAGAGAAGGGCAACTAGGCTAATAGGGGTCTGGAGAACAGGTCTTATGAGGAGAGGCTAAGGGAGCTGGGGCTATTCAGCCTGGAGAAGAGAAGGCTGAGGGGACACCCACTGCTCTCCACAACTACCTGAGAGGAGGTTGTAGTGAGGCGGGTGTTGGCCTCTTCTCCCTAGTGACTAGCAATAGGACAAGGGGAAATGGGATCAAGTCGTGCCAGGGGAGGTTCAGATTGGATATGAGGAAAAATTTCTTCACAGAAAGAGTGGTGAGGCCTTGGAACAGGCTGCCCAGGGAGGTGGTAGAGGCACCATCCCTGGAGGTGTTCAAAAACGGATGGATGTGGTGTTTCAGGAGATGGTTTAGTGGTTAGGGGTTGTAGGGAGGATGGTTGGACTTGATGATCTTAAAGGTCTTTTCCAACCTTGATGATGATTCTATGATTCCGTAATTCATTTCTAGACGTTTTGGGTGCAATGTTACATTCCTTAGTGTATAAAACTCCATAGCTTGTGGCTTAGGAAGAATACAGTAAATATGAAAATAAATACCAGATTCTAGCATGTTTAAAGCTGAAACACTATTTAAAGAGTGTTCAAGAGAATTGCTGTAGCCTGAAGAGAATCAAATAGGTTTAAGCAGTTTGTTCACTTCCATTAACACTGCACTCAATTTCACTGTCCATGTCTCCAACAAAGATCTTAAACAGCATTGGTCCCAGTACCCTTGAGAATGACCACTCGTCACTGCTCGCTACTTGAACTATATGAACTACATGAACACTTCTCCACATGAAACACAACTCTTTTAGTGTGACTATTGTCATGGTCCGACGGCTGCAGTAGCGGGCCGCTGGCAGTCAGGATGCTTCCGCAACTTCCTCTCTCACTGAGAGGGATTTTTAAAAGAGACCGAGGGCTGCGCGCAGCGTTCGCCTCGCACAGAGGAACAGCCACTTCGGGGCTGTATTTTAGAGCAGAAAGAAAGATGCCGCCCTCACCACGCCCACAAATTGTTACTGACACCAAATTAAATTTACGAATTAACCGGTTTATTAAGGGAAAAGCCAAATTAAGGGACAAGGGTTCGGGAAAGGTAGGCTGATGGATATATCAGGGAAAAGTAACATGCCCTTATTAAATGTACACTCCGAGGGAAGGGTGCAAGGATCAATGGAGTAAAAGGGAGGAGGACGAGCCCGACCAAAATCCTCTTTCTGAGGTCGCGATATGTGTGCAAGTATGAGGACAGGGACCGCGGTGAGGCCAGGGATTTAAGGCATAGGGTGCACAGTTTTGTTACCTTCCCGTGAGGTCTCAGTGTGAGTTGCAGCTCCTTTTCCGGCAAGCAGGCTCATGGTGGGGGGGCGGCTTCCCGGCGGCAGGGGCTCTGGCAGCGGTGGTAGCCGTAGCGGCGGTGACCCCAGCAGAGTCCAGCCCCTCCAGCGGTGGCTTCCCAGCAGCGGCTTCCCAGTAGCGGGGCTTCCGGTAGTGGTGGCGGTGTCCCGGCAGCAGCAGGTCGCTCCCCCGGCAGCAGTGTTCCAGCGGCAGGCAGGCAGGCAGCTCCCCGGCTTGGGGGCAGGCAGGTCCTCCGCGGGTGGCGTCCAGAGTAGGCCACACAGGACCAACAAAAGTTGTCGCCTTTTATATTCCAGGGACCCCCGTTTAACTTAGTGTCACTGTTCAAGTTAGTGTCGCAATGCATTCTTCTTATTAACATATCAATAAGGCCCAAATCCAATTAGTATTCATGGGTCCAAAGCCAAGGCGGGCATTGTTAGGGGCAGTCCATATTTTGTCCATTTTGCTGCCTTTGTATCACAACCTTTGTATTCCTTTTCTTGTCTTTGGCCCTATCAGTAGAACAGTCAGGCCTGTTCTTGTTCGTCCTTGAGTAATCAGCAAAAGGTGCCTCTGCTGGCTTAAAAAGCATTTTATTTAGTCTTTATGTGGGGGGAGAAGACAGACTGTTCTCCACAACCATCCCGCCAATTCCATATCCATGTCTTTCTAATGTAGAGACCAGGATGCCATGCAGGATAGTGTCAAAGGCTTTGCATAAATACAGGTAGATTACATCATTTGCTCTTCCCTTATACACCAATGCTGTAATCCCATTGTAGAGGGCCATCAAATCTGTCAGGCACAATTTGCCCTTGGTGAAAGCATATTGGTTTCCATAACCCCCCACCTCATATTCCATGTATCTTAGCAGAGCCTTCAGGAGGATCTGCTCCATGATCTTGCCAGGCACAGAGGTGAAACTGACTGGCCTGTGGTTCCGCAGACCTTCCTATTTTCCCTTTTTGAAAATGGGAGTTATATTTTCCCTTTACCAGTCAGTGGGAAGTTCACTGCTCTGTCACGACTTCTCAAGGATGATGGAAAGTGGCTTTACAGAATGGATGTATGGTCAAATTAAAGAAAAGTGTTGTCTTTGGTGGAAAGACCAGTTAACTTCATACAAGAGTCTCTCATTTTGGCTATGTAGAGTAGCCACAAAGCTCATTTTAACTTAACAACACAGATGGAGCTGCCTCAGGTTTTGGTATGTAAGACTGTAGCTAGTCCTGTTGAGCTTGAAATTTCCCCTTTCTTCAGAATGAAGTTGTCAGA
Organism: Hemiprocne comata; assembly: GCA_020745705.1. Taxonomy (NCBI): domain Eukaryota; kingdom Metazoa; phylum Chordata; class Aves; order Apodiformes; family Apodidae; genus Hemiprocne; species Hemiprocne comata. The sequence goes on along the minus strand of CM036586.1, from coordinate 91,523,415 downwards.
TTATTTTGTTGGTGGGCAGAGGTGATCACTCATAAACTTCACACTGCACTGCTGTGTAAGCACTGCTGTATTATCATTAGAGACACATTTACCAGTATTGCTTGTGACTGGTCTTGTACTCCACTCTTAAAACCTGGCTGTCATTTGTATGCAATTTGTATGCAATGCACAACTATGAGATCTGTTGTAAAATCTGACTATCTACTGACCCCAGCCCATAACAGACATGTTCCTTCTCTTCATTGAAATGGACTGTAGTATTAAAGAATGCATTTTCATAACCCTTTTTTTTCATTTCCCAATACTTAATTATTTTTTTTTTCAATCTCAGTGAATGACAAAGTTTCCGTACTGATGAAATTACATAACTAGGTCCTTAGTTTATATATATATAAATATTTAATGCTTAAAATAGATCTTCCATTTTACAGATAAGAATCTGGTCTGTAGGCAACACAACTTTATAGTCTGCCTGAGCAGAAGCCGAAGATGGTCAGGGAATAATACTAGCACTATCAAGGTGAATTACTAAATAATGGTGCAAAATCACAAATAAATAATCCAACATGGAAGCTTTTAGGAACACTATTAGATTTTATGTAAAATGAAAGTATTTTAACAAGAAAATGTAATAACGAGATCTCCACAGGAATCACAAGTGTATCTTTTATTATGAGTGCTATAAAGGACACTAATCAAATTCTTGATTATGAGGCACTTAAAGTTCTACCTACTTTTAAAAAATTAATTATAAACATTTATTTTAACTGAAGTGGAAACAGATGCTTTCATGTAGGACTATGCATTAAAAATATAGTAAATTATAAAATCTGTTTTAATGATTTAAGTTGTTCTATTGGATAATACATTCTTTATTTCAGAAACTTTAAAAATATAGCTAATTAGGGACCTTGACAAAGACACAATTTAAAGGAATACTTTCTCTGAAGTAGAAATCATAGTGAAGAGATGTTTCTGGCCATATATATCTTATGTCCTTCCTTCCCTCCCTCCTTCCTTTTTCTCTCTTTCTCTCTCTTTTTTTCTCTTCCTCTTTCTTTCTAACTTTCTCTCTTTCTCTCTTTCTCTCTCTTTCTTTCTTTCTTTCTTTCTCTCTTTCTCTCTTTCTTTCTCTTTCTCTCTTTCTCTTTCTCTCTTTCTCTCTTTCTCTCTTTCTCTCTTTCCTTCCTTTCCTTTTTTTCTTTCCTTTCCTTTCTTTCCTTTCTTTCTCATTTGTTTTCTTTCTCTAAAGCTAAAAACTATCGTTTCAGCTTCTCCAGGTAATGAAATATAGAAAAAACCCCACAGATTTACAATAAAGTTTTCTGTATTTCTCTTATCTCTTCAATATTACTGTCATAAATTCATTACATCTTAAAATTCTTTCACTAAGAAACCTTAAAATTTGCAGCCTAAAGACATTAAATCAATTAAGCCTGGAAATTGTAATATTGACATAAAATTACGTGCCTGTATGGAAAAATACTTATTCTGGTAAATAAGTGTATGTCTAGAAAATGGATTCCATAGCTACAAATTTATTTTTACTTTATTAGTGTGCCAATAAATGAGAACATTTTTCTTGTTTTTATCACAAAAATTTCTGTTTCTGAGTTAGAGAGCAGTGAAGTAGTAGTAAGTCTCGAAAGTTCTGTTAATTGAAATAATGTTAATTCTCACCAGCTTCTGTAGACATTGCATTGAACCTGTGTAAGCTTTTATCCAATAGTTTTATTTACACTGAAAAGAGTTTTATTCTATCAGTTATCTTCTTGCAAGGATTAGGACTATGAAAGAACGGGTGAATACTCAAGGTATACAGCCTAAGGATCTATCCTATAATTGGTGTTATTTGTTAGGACATACTATTAATGCATCGTACATTTGCATGAAATCCCCACCTATATTATCTGAATTATTTATGACATTTAACGTCAATAAATGTTTCATCATTGAATATTCAACACTGAATGTATTTTATTAATTCAATCTTATTAAAAGCCTTAGCAGTTTAAGAAGGGTTATAATAGTTATACCTTAAATGTTGTAATGACTTGTTCCTGGCCTCAGAAGTTTCTTCTTGTCCTTGCCCAAATTATCAGTCATCTATGAACCCAGAATGATAGATAAGAAGGGCTTTACCTCTAAACAGAATTCTTAAAAATAAAAAGTAATGATTGTTGAAAAGAAAAATAAAGCTATTGTTAATAATAAAGTATTAAATATAATTGTGTAGGTCAGATTTTCTTTGGGACTACCTCTCCCAAGTCTCTAAATTTCAAGCCGTACATACATGCTTAGATTTATTTTAAAGAAAATAGTTTAACAAGCTTTAAAGTAACAAGAATTAAAAGGAAGCAGGTCTCCCTAGGCTTAACAAACACAGATATATTTAAGTTCAGTGCTGAATAAATTAAGTCTCTTACTCAGGGACTGGTACCTAGACAGAATATAATTAATAAGTTAAATATGTGAAACTAGAGATTTTGTGTATCGCAGAGGTTATGCCAAAACTACAGAGCAAATCAGTTCTTTGGAGCTTCAGCTCATGGATTTGTGTTTCCATCTCAAAAAGGGGGCTATCCATCACAAAAAACCTCTCTCCTCAAATGGCATCTGGGACAATCAGAGTTCAACAGTCAGACTCAGGGGATAGAAAACACTCCCGTGTCCCCTATCATATTCTAGGCAAGAGAAAAGAGACTTAGTGTAATGATACCCACATAGAGAGGTGATTTGCTGCTTGTCTTCAGCAGAATCATGGGGAACCAAATTAGTATCAACGACCTTGAAATGTCTAGGTTACATCACCCTAGAAGTGTAACAATTCAAGTCACACCACTGAGATGTTTTCTGTAGTTGATTACAGAGGACAGATAGTTTAGATTAATATACGTTGAGCTTAAACATCCTAAGTCTGTGGTTTCTTTTCTTTCCTGAATGGTACAAACCTGTGATAAGTGACCTCTGCTTTGAAGAAGGGCATGAAAATCCTTAGCTCTTTGCAAAATCTGTATTCTGGCTGAAGTTTATCTCTCCTGATGTATTTTCACTCCCCCATATGAAAGCAATCTCCTCATTTAGACAAAAGTTTTATTCCCCAGTTCTCCTCTACTTTTCCCATTTCGTTTATGGATGTTCATATTTTCTGTCCTTGTCATAGATAATTGGACAGCACATCTACCTACTGACATCAGTACAGAAGACAGAAATAAAATCTCTTATAATTTATTACTGAGATACCCCCACAAACAAGAGGGTTTGGGGGGGGGGTTGTTGTGGGTTTTTACAGTATTACCCCTTTATTCTACATGCATAGCCTGGAATGGCAAGGTCACCTGTTCTCTGAGTCTTCTGCCTTCCATTGTACGCATCCCTGGATGAAAGTTTGTGGTGGGTGCTGCATAAGAGGTCAGATTGCTTCCTTCTAACATGAAAGTATGACTCTAAATTGTCTGAAATGTACAACTCAGCATGCATATGACCACAATGCACTGAAATACAGAACTGGTGTGGAGTCTGAAGACGCTTTCTTCAGCAAACTTTCTCTGTCTCAGTCATTTAGGGCATTTTTCACTGATTTAGATCCAAGGTAGCTACCACCTTGCTCAGTAACAGACAGGAGCAGCATCTGTTCCTCTGTTGTGAGTTACTCTCAGAGCATTGCTTTAGCTCAAGTATTGTGGATTATGTGCCATGGACCTTAGGGCTCTTGTTACACCTAAATTTTGACATGGGACAAAGTGTCAGTAAAGCTAGACATTTCTGAAAAAACAAACAAACAAAAAGCCTGCATAACCTATTGTAGACATAAAGTTACTTACATTAAAAATAGAAAAAAAGTCAGATTTATAGTTCTCCCGGATTTTAAACTCATGAAGGATGTTTTGTGAATGATAAAGGGAAAACTTAAATGTGTGGCACTAATGATGCTTGAAATTGCATTAGTGGGAAACACAATTTAACTATTTAAAATACAGTTTTAATGCTAAAATAAGATAATTGCTTGACTAACATAAATAATCCTGTGCAATAAAACTACTTTGCAGTACTTTCATCTTGACCTGCTTCTTGTCACCTTATTGTTTATCAGATGCAGTGGGAAAACACATCTAAATTTCTGAAATAGAGTTGATAGAGAATAATTTACAATAGTCAGAAGTCTTTAAAGGTATTCTGGAAGCTTAAAAAAATTCAGAGAAATTCACAATGCATTGCCAAGATAGATTCTTTCTCATATTTGGGGGAAATATAAATGACATCCAAATACAGGGCAAATATTTTCTTTCACATGTCTTCTACCACCTAAGTAGCAATTCTGATATTAAAAGGGCATTGAGTTTGGATACATATTAAAGTAAAACTCTGGGAAAAGAAGACGTATTCTCAATGTAGTAATCTAGTCAGTGCAAACCTTCATGTTCACTACAGCATTTTATTACTTCCTTTGCAAGTAATAGTAAACTCTCAAAAATAACAGACAAAACATGTTCATGTCAAGATTAATTACAGCACATCCTCCAAGGAGCAGCTGAAAGTATTGTGTGCTATGGGTATATCAAAGCCAAAAAGAATGACATATGAGAATATCAGACTACCACCATGAGTGCATATATCTTGGCATGTACGGGGCCTGGTATATCTGTACATCTTCTGACACCACAGAACATTTGTTTGTTGGGGGATAGCCTCAAGGTAGGTAACTTAATAAAGTTAGTTAGATTCAAACGTGGAAGAAACTTTAATGGTTATATATAGACCTATAACAAACTTAAGTGCAGCTCTCAGAGATCTAAGTTCCCATGTGTTGAGTCAAATAAAATGCACATTAATATTTTCTAACGTTTATTTCAATAGTCATTATTACTACTTTACTGAACAGTCTCAAGTCTTCAGTATTGTGCTGAACCCTTTTCTGTCTTTAATCATTAGTATCATCACAGTCTATGGCTAGAGCTGATTAGCTTGTACTCAGAAAAGAAAATGAGAGGTAGTTAATTGCCTTTTTCCCTTCCTCTTTTCCCTCACATTTTCTTTCAGTTCTTTAGTTGTGCTAGGATTCATTTTACCTGACTCTATATTTACTGTTCTTAGGACATACTTGTACAGAGAAGACATTATCTCCGTCATTCCTACCCAGTATCTTCTGAAGCTGGAATGGCATTAAATATTTGGCCAGCAATCTTGTTTCAGTTTCTTCTTTTAGCATTTCTTATAAGATATTAAATTTTAATCTCCTGTTCCATTTCATCAGTCTCACTGTTCTTTTTCTCTCCTTTTATCCCCATTCTTAAGTGTTTTCAGTAATGACTTGGGATTGTGAGCTTGCTTTTCTCCGTTGATTAACTGGCTACACCATGCACATTCAGTACCCTTCTTTTCAGTCTAGATCTTTGAGTACTTTACAGATAAATATTGGCCTGTGCTTGAGAGATCATAAGAGAGTCTGAAGGGACCTATTTGCCACAGTATGAATCTCTGATGAGCAGATCACTGACTGATGCTTAAATAGTTGCACTCTCTCAAGTGAAGGGATTTTTCAGCATTTCGCCTGATTTGTGATTCAAGTACTACTGATTTTGCAACCATTGCTTTCTTTTAACAATATCACAGGCTTACCCTGATGTTGTTTCTATGGCAACCTGTCCTTTCAATTCGTTTAACTAGGGAACACACAATGTAGTGCACTTGTGCAACTGTAACTTCAAAACAGCAGGTGAAATTTTAAAAATGAAGCAGTAAGATCCAGCAGTGTCTCTACCCCATGCCCTTTTAAAAAATGTTATCTTCAAGCCTTTAGAGTTTTGACTGCTAATAATTTGTTTCATTTATTAAAATTATAACATAAAAAAGGAAAGCTTATATAGTGCAATAACTGCTACTAATATTGAAATAAAACTTAAGAAAACACTGAAAAGCACACATTTATTCTTTTCTGAATTCCTAAACTCTGACATTTAACCTTGAACTTAAACAATTTTAGAAAAAGCAAAGAAAAGCCTGTTCTCTAGTATTACATCATACAATATCATAGGGCCAGAATGGTCTCACAGAAACTACTGACTCATAGCATTTTGAGATTGAGAGTGGAAAACAGTTATATTTTAGAGTGTGCTGAGAAAAAGTTAAAATTGCAGAATGATAAAGGATTTTATGCTTCCTTTGCTTGTATGTTTGCTTGTAGCACTGGGAAAAGGAATGATGTTATGAAGGCTTAGGGCCACATTCATGCAGAATGAGTGTGAAATCAACCTGTATTGCTTCATGCTGGCTTTCATGCAGACACCTTTAGCATCTCTACAATTTTCTCTTAAGAGGCTGCAATCTTGAGGTTATTGGAGTTAAAGTTATACCAGTCGCTTCTTCGTCTGTGTTGAAGTCCCATTCTTTGTTATGAGTCCTGTCATATTCTTCTTAACACAGAGCCTTCATCAGTTATCTGATGAAATGACTCACAAATCCTCCCAGGCATACTAGCTGTTTAAGCAAAATTTTCATTTACATCTATTTTATGTTTAATCAAATTTAAAGTTTCTCTCTTCAGGGAGACAAAATAAAGTAGATGCAAACACACTTAGACTTTTTTTTTTTTTTTTACAAGGGCTTGTAGTGAGAGGACAAGGCCAGGCTGGATGGGACTTTGAGCAACCTAATATATTGAGAGGTGTCCCTGCCCATGCGGGCGGGTTAGAACTTGGTATCTTTAAGGTCCCTTCCAACTCAAACCATTCTATAATTCTGTAATTCTATGTTGCTATATGGCTTTTTTTTTTTTTTTTAATTGTAGCATTATTTTTTCAAATTTAGGCAAAATAATTTAGCCTTTTCTGTGTTATAACAATGTGTTTACTACATCAGTTTATTTAAAAATAATACAAAGATAGAATCATAGCATCATAGAATGGTTTGGGTTGGAAAGGACCTTAAAGATCACCTATTTCTAAGCCTCCTCCATGGGCAGGGACATGTCCCACTAGATCAGGTTGCTCCAAGCCCTATCCAATGTGGCCTTAAACACTTCCAGGGATGAGGTATTCACAACTTCCCTAAAAGGTAAAGGGGCTCAAGATAGCTGGTCAACATTCAAGGACCACTTCTTGCAAGCACAGGATCAGAGCATCCCAATGGTTAGGAAATCTAGTAAGGGAGCTAGGAGACCAGCATGGTTAAAAAAGGAACTGCTGGGCAAACTTAAGTGGAAAAGGAAAATCTACAGATCATGGAAGGAGGGGCTGGTCACTTGGGAGGAATATAGGGCTGTTGTCAGAGGATGTAGGGAGGCAATTAGGAAAGCTAAGGCCTCCTTGGAACTTAGCCTTGCAAGTCAGGTTAAGGATAATAGAAAGGGCTTTTTCAAATACATAGCTAACAAAGCTAACACTAGAGGCAATATTGGCCCACTGAGGAATGAGGTGGGAGCCCTGGTGACAGAGGATATAAAGAAGGCAGAGGTGCTGAACGCCTTCTTTGCCTCTGTCTTTACTCCTGCAGGATTTCCCCATGAGCTCCAGACTCATATAGCCGCAGAAGTAGTCAAGATAGATGAGGAGTTTGACATAGTAGATGAGGATTGGGTTAGGGATCAGTTGAGTAATCTGGACATCCATAAATCGATGGGTCCAGATGGAATGCATCCAAGGATGCTGAGGGAGCTGGCGGAGGTCATTGCTAGGCCACTCTCCATCATCTTCGGTAAGTCATGGGTAACGGGAGAGGTGCCTGAGGACTGGAGGACAGCAAATGTCACACCAGTCTACAAGAAGGGCAAGAAGGAGGACCCGGGTAACTATAGACCGGTCAGCCTCACCTCCATCCCTGGAAAGGTGATGGAACAACTTGTTCTTGTCTCTATCTCTAGGCATATCAAGGACATGGGGCTCATCAAGAGCAGTCAGCATGGTTTTATCAAGGGTAAATCATGTTTGACTAACCTCATAGCCTTCTATGAGGAAATTACTAGGTGGATAGATGATGGTAGAGCGGTAGATGTGGTTTATCTGGATTTCAGTAAGGCATTTGACACAGTCTCCCACAGCATCCTTGTAGATAAGTTGATCAGGTATGGGTTTGGTGATCAGGTAGTGAGGTGGATCAGGAACTGGTTGATGGGAAGGAGTCAGAGAGTTGTAGTCAATGGGACAGAATCTGTTTGGAGGTCTGTGACTAGTGGAGTCCCTCAGGGGTCGGTACTGGGACCGATGTTGTTTAACATCTTCATCAACGACCTGGATGAGGGTATAGAATGTACCCTCAGCAAGTTTGCTGATGACACTAAGCTGGGAGGAGTGGCTGACACACCAGAAGGCTGTGCTGCCATTCAGAGAGACTTAGACAGGCTGGAGAGTTGGGCGGGGAGAAACATGATGAAATTCAACAAGGGGAAGTGTAGAGTTTTGCATTTGGGGAAGAACAACACGATGTCCCAGTATAGGTTGGGGGGCTGACCTGCTGGAGAGTAGTGTAGGTGAAAGAGACCTGGGGGTCCTGGTAGACAGGAGGATGACCATGAGCCAGCAATGTGCCCTTGTGGCCAAGAAGGCCAATGGCATCCTGGGGTGCATTAGAAAGGGTGTGGTTAGTAGGTCAAGAGAGGTTCTCCTCCCCCTCTATTCTGCATTGGTGAGGCCGCATCTGGAGTATTGTGTCCAGTTCTGGGCCCCTCAGTTCAAGAAGGACAGGGATCTGCTTGAAAGAGTCCAGCGCAGAGCCACAAAGATGATTAAGGGAGTGGAACATCTCCCTTATGAGGAAAGGCTGAGGGAGCTGGGTCTCTTTAGCTTGGAAAAAAGGAGGCTGAGGGGTGACCTCATCAATGTTTACAAATATGTAAGGGGTGAGTGTCAGGGAGATGGAGTTAGGCTCTTCTCAGTGATGACCAGTGATAGGACAAGGGGTAATGGGTGTAAATTGGAGCATAGGAGGTTCAAGGTGAATATCAGAAAAAACTTCTTTACTGTAAGAGTGACAGAGCACTGGAACAGGCTGCCCAGAGAGGTTGTGGAGTCTCCTTCACTGGAGACATTCAAAACCCGTCTGGACAAGTTCCTGTGTGATGTGCTCTAGGTGACCCTGCTCTGGCAGGGGGGGTTGGACTAGATGATCTTTCGAGGTCCCTTCCAACCCCTAGGATTCTATGATTCTATGATTCTATGATTCCCTGGGAAACCTGTGCCAGTGTCTCACTACCCTCACATTAAAGAATTTCTTCCTAATATGTAACATCAATCTACCCTCCTCCAATCTAACACCATTACCCCTTGTCCTATCACTTCATGCCCAAGTGAAAAACCTCTCTCTGTCTTTCTTATGTATCCCCTTCAGGTACTGGATGGAAGGCAGTTAGGTCTCTCTGGAGCCTTGTCTTCTCCAGATTGAATAACCCCAGCTCTCTCAGCCTGTTTTTGTAAGAGAGGTGCTCCAGCCTTCTGATCATCTTCATGGTCCTCCTCTGGAATTGCTTCAATAGCCCCATGTCCTGCTTGTGTTGGGCACTCCAGAACTGGACACAGTACTCCAGGTGGGGTCTCATGAAAGTGGAGTAGAAGGGGAGAATCAACTCCCTTGACCTGCTGGCCATGCTGCTTTTGTTGCAGCCCAGGATACTGGGACAAATATCTCCAAACCCTTTCACGTTTTATGCAATTCTGTAATGATTTACATGCCATTTAATATTTGTAATACTCATAACCAAAGACTGTATAATTTGCTTATAAAATGACATAACAAAGTTGTGACTGTTTGCAAATCATGCCGTGAGACTTTTTCATAGTAAAATAGTGATACAAACACGTACTCCATGAGCCTGGTTGTACAAATATTACCTTATTTAAACTTCACAAAGGAAGATCTGTGTAACAGCAAGACCTTGGGCCTGGTTTTAGTTGTTCGGGTTTTTTGGGGTTTTTTTTATTTGTTTTGGTTTGGGTTTTTTTCTTTTATGTGATTATTTTTAAATTCAATTTGAGCATTTTCTGACATAAACAGAGAGAGGTCTCTAACTTCCCTAGTCAAGAATTTAATTTTATTTTTAATCCCAAAGAAAACTTCCATTTATGCCTGTGCTTGGTCTGCTTGTGGGAGCTTTGGTAACAGGGGAGAGGCCACAGGGGTGGCTCCTGTGAATAGCTGCTGGAAGCTCCCCCAGTTCTAAAGCCAGACCTTTTTCTGGCCAAGGTCAAGACCATCAGCTACAGTGAGAAAGCATCTGCAATAACATACTTAAGAAGGGGGGAAATAAATTGATAGAGAACATACAGGGGAGAGGAGAGGGGGAGGTGAAAGCAATATCTGAGCAGGGATACCCAGGTCAATGAGGAAGGAGGGGGAGGAAGGTGGTGATCCATGCACCAGAGCAGATATTCCCTTGCAGCCCACAATGAGATGGCAGGCTGTCCACTGCTGCCCATGGAGGACCATGGTGGAGCAGATGTAGACCTGCAGCCTTGGAGGACCCCATGTGAGGGAAGGTGATTGTGGCTGGAGAAGGCCGTGACTCTGTGGGAAGTCTGCACTGTTCCTGAAGGACTGCATCTCTTGGGAGGGACTCATGTCAGAGGAGTTAATGAAGAACTGCAGCCTGTGGGTGGGACCCCGCACTGGAGCAGGGGAAGAGTGTGAGGAGTCTTCACCCTGAGGAGGAAGAGGCAGCAGAAAAAATGTATGGCAAACTGACTGCAACCCCCATTCCCCTTCCCCCTGCACTGCTGGGGGGAGAAGGCATAGGAATTGGGAGCAAAGTAATTTGGGCCCGGGAAGAAGGGAGAGGTGGGCAAAGGTGTTTTTTTGAGATCTGATTTTGTTTCTCATTTTTCCTCTCTTTTTTGATTGGCGACAAATTAAATAGATTTTTTTCCCCAAGTTCAGCTTGTTTTGCCCATGACCATAATTGGTGAGTAAACGATTCCTGTCCTTCTCTTGACCCATGAGCTTTTAGTTATATTTTCTCCTCCTCATCCCACTCAGGGAAGACTGAGTGAGCAGCCACATGGTGCTTTGTTGCCAGCTGGGTGCAAACCATGACAATGCCTTTTACAAGAGTCCAATTCTGTCTGACTCTTTCCACATTCGCTACAAAACCTATGATCCATATCATATTTTATTCTGCCCACTTTATACAGCTCAGAAAATTATAGAATCAAGTTCATAATGACTCAGGAAGTATTGCCTTACCACAGGGGTAACTCACGTTTGTGTGAACCTGCAGAGCCAGCTCTTTCATCAGCTGCTTCCCAACTATCCATGGAGTACACCAGGCAGCTTATTGTGAATAATTTCATTTAGACGTGCCTACTATTACTTGAGAACACATGTGCAGAAAGAGGATGCAATGTTGAGCTGACAGGAAAAAAAACTCTGAAAACACCCTGCTCTCAAATCCCTCCAAGTTGTTCTCTGCAGGAGAAAAAGGCACCTTAAGCACAGGTTTTTGTTCTGAAATCAGACTAATGTAAGGTAGTTTGTTCTCACCACGCAGAATCATTGGTTAGCTCTTGTGTGTTCTGAAGTGTAAATTTTGGGTTCTCCCATGCTCAGGAATGGTATAGCCTCAGGTTTTTCACAGTACAGAGATGCAGTGAAGGGTATGCAATACCACTTAGCCACTGCAGATCACAATCTTGAATTAACTCATACATATTTCATTGTATTTATACTTTTTTAAAAAATTATCTGTAAATACTGTATCTATAATGTTTCAGAATTGCAAAGTAAGAAGTGTAGTGCTGATTGACTGTGAAAGCAGTCTGTAGTATGTTTTCTGTTTGATATGGACTGTTTACTACTAACAGTAAACAAAACCAAAGCCAATACATGACAGAATTGAGTAAATCAGTCATGGTTCTTTTCAGTCTTGAATGTTACAGACGTATTGTTAATATCATTGCTAATGTCACAGAGCATTACTATCACAATCTATATGAGCTGCAATGACAGTAGAAGAACAGTAAGCGCTATGTATTCATAAATTAAAGCCAGGAAGCAATTTCTTGCAATTGACAGAATTAAGTGAAACCACAGAAATATGGCATGGCTTACAAAATAAAAAAGTTTGTAAGCAGTCAAACTAAGATACCAGGTATTAAATTCTGAATTCCGACTTTAGAGCAGACACACAAACTTTAACTATCTTCAGAGATTTGATAGTGCTTATAAATCAGCTCTGGTGACCTATAGCAAAGCTGCACATTTATTTTCCATTTAGGTTTTTAATTCACATATTTCCTCCCCTCCCTTTTCTTGCTTTTTCTTTTCACGTTTGGGTCATTAACAGCTGACTTGTCTCATTTGGTACCTTAACTTGATATTAACTTGAAGTGATTAGAAGTTAAATATTTCTTTCAATATTCATATACAGTTGAATCACACCAATTTTCTCACCCTGAGGAGGCAGTCATGTGGTAGATCTAGAAATGAAAGGATTGCCTCTGCTGGTTTTCTATTATGAAATATCTACACACCTTGAGATACAACCTCTGTTGAGTAATCAGGAGTTTGAAAACAATGTCTATGTTTCAGGAGGCATTGATATACAAATCAACTACCTTCTGACATAAGGTTTCACCTTCAAAGAGAGAAAGAGAAAAGACAACCTGAATTATCAGAGTTTAAACTGAATTCTGCAGCCTAGAGAAACAGGATATATTTCTTGCAGAGTTGGGTTGTCTTCTTTGTCAGTTCATGTCTATCATGTGTCTCTCTTGAGTTGTCCACTTTCAGAGAGTTATAGACAAATACATTGAGAGTTTCACATCACTGTAGAAGTTGACATGATTTCTGCACTAGCGTCCAAGTGAACAACCACTTCAGAAGACTTTCCACATTCTTAGGAATTTTTTGTTAGTATTTACAATCTGTGTTACTTTAAAACTAGGCTTCCACCTTATTCTTACTAGTATGATATTTGTAAGAATGAAAAAAATTATTTTTAACTTTTTGTGCTCCATATCCTCCATGAAGACCAAAGAAGTTCTTCTATTCTATCATAGCAGAATTATGTATTTTTTATTTTGCAACATGCATTTATGTAGAAATTATGACATTAAATAGCCACCACAACACACTTTTGTTTCCCATGCTCTTCGTTTCAACTTTACAGAATACTTTTCCTGCTTTTTTTAGGCTTCGCCACATCACAAACATAGTTCCACACCAGATGCTTTCTGTGCTCAGTTCTGAATCTAGGTCCATACAGGCAGTATTTGCTGCTCATGCAGTCGTTTAAGCACAAACTACTTCTGCAAAAGAGAGTAAGCAAGAGAGTGAAGCAGATTAATAACTTTCTGATCTGATAAGGTTTACTGCAAAGGACTGTGATAAAGTTTCTGACATGGTGATCTGAGTACCAGAGAAAAATGTGATGCACATTCAATTTCATCAGTCACCAGTTTTTAATTCTGAGCTCTCTGTATTATCTGTATTTTAAATCCTACAGGGCAGTAACTTGGTACTTATATCCGAAAGTGCCGAGCATACCTGTATTCAGAATGTTTAGTTATTATGTATCCTGAGATTTGCATAAACATCATGGGCATTGTCAGAGCTCCAAGACTGAAAATATAATGAATGTTAGTGAACTCTTATGGCCATCCCACAGATGCAATAGAATCATAGCATTGTAAAATGGTTTGGATTGGAAGGGACCTCAAAGATCATCTAGTTCCATCCGCCCTGCTATGAGCAGGGACACCTCCCACTAGACCAGGTTGCTCCAAGCTTCATCCAACCTGACCTTGTACACTTCCAGGGATGGGGCTTCCACAACTTCCCTGGGCAACCTGTGCCAATGTCTCACCACCCTCACACTAAATAATTTTTTTCTAAAGTCTAACCTAAATCTTTTCTATACCAGTTTAAAACCATTTCCCCTTGTCCTCTCACCACAGGCCCTTATAAAAAGTACCTCCCCAGCTTTCCTGTAGGCCTCTTCAGGTACTGGAAGCCTGCTGGAAGGTCTCCCCAGAGCCTTCTCTTGTCTAGGCTAAACAACCGTAACTCTCTCAGCCTGTCCTCATAGGAGAGGTGCTCCAACCCTCTGATTATCTCCATGGCCCTCCTCTGGATTTGCTCCAGCAGGTCCATGTCCTGCTTGTTTTGGGGCTCCAGAACTGGGCAGAGTACTCCTGACGGGGTCTCATGAGTAAAGGGGGAGAATCTCCTCCCTTGACCTGCATTGATCAAATCTGTAAGAAATAAAATAATACTTATTTTGTCTGGGAAGTATTTAACTCTGAATTTTCCTGGTCAGTTCTGTATAAGCAAAAAAACAAGTTCAGAGTCTTGAATTGTAATGTTGTGATCTTTTAAAAATATTTTATTTCCTCTATTAGGTTTTTCTGTTAATTAATTTTTTTCTCAGTTTTTACCTTTTGGACAAAGTAGAGATTTACTGCACAGTACCTATGTCACACAACTTCTGTGTTTCCATACCTGAAGTAAACTTGAGAGAAGTAATTTCTTGGTTATTTTACAGTCCAGTTTTAAATGTGATTTAATATGTCCCTTGTAAATCAGTATTTCAGAATTATGCTCTGTACATGACTTATAAGAAAAGCTTAAATCTTCCAACAGGAGACTGCTTCTGTCTCCAAGGAGGTGTTTTCCCTCTGGCAGGCACATGTGTAAATCCAGTTTTGGTCTTACGTTACAGGCATTCAGCATGTCTTACTGAGACAAAGTATGTGACATTTTGCTTACAGCTTTTTTCATACCCCCTTCAAGATCACTGCAGCATTCATGACCTCAGGGATGTGAATATATTCACCAGAAACAAAATTCCAGTCTCTCAATGTTAATCTGTGCCCACAGTGTTGACTAACAGCTCCCTACACCAGGGACCTCCACTTCAAAAAATTTACTCTATCTAACAGCAAACTGTTACTTCTGAGGGTAATGCATTTTTGTACTTGATATGTCATAATAAGCATGATAGGTTGTTAACACAGAGCTGAGGATTTTTCACAGACCTTAGAGATTAGCTGGAAAAAGCCCTTTTAATAGCACATACCAAGATGTGCCAGTTATCTCTAGAGTGCTCTAAAACAGTGTTTTCTGATTTAACTATGATTAGAACATATTTTGACTCCCTCTGGCTTCTTACATGTGTACAGTATTTGTGTGTAGGCATACATATCTCTAGTTAATAGATAAAAGTTTCTTTATATTTACCATGTATGAAGGCTTGGTATTTTGTACAATAATTTTAAAATCTTGCTCATTTCTAACTACCAGCATGTCTATGTATCTGCCTGTTTATGAAAGGCATATATTACTTTGTATGTATGAGGGAGGTTACCCTACAAACTCTTATTTCCAAAGAATCAGTACATGTTTTTGTGCAATGCGTATTTTTAAACATCACTGCTTTACTCAGTGAAAAAAAACCACGATGTTAGGGGAGGCACACAGAGCACCACAATCCTTAAATTCTCAATACTGAAATGCTTTTACCTATATATTTATTTTCTGACAGCAAAGGCAATACTGTGATATTCCAAAAACCTATGGGTATTTGTCAAATGCAGATCTTTCCGTTTCCTTCCTAAAACCCCCACTTGCCTTACCATTACCCTATGTTGCTGTGTCTAAATTTGTTCTTTTCCACTGCTAATTTTTAGTCCATAATAGCCTCTGTTTTCTTGACAGTTTTCTCCCTCTTATTCCCTCTCTTCACACCTAGTTAGCTTTCAGTGCTGTGTTAACAATCTAAAGATGGTAGTTTATAAACTCATCTGAGATTACAGGCTCTTTGAGCTCAGTCATGTGATAGGACCAAACTCTGGCTATACTAAAATAACTGTTTAGTAGTAGGCTTATAACAACACATTTAGACCTGACTATTTATTAGGTCTTTCAAGTTCTGGGAAAATTATTGTATGTTTCACTTTTTGTAAGAATTATAGTTGCTGTTGCTTTTGTTGTATGTTGTTTTGCAAACATTTGGTAACGTATTCTAGAAGCAGCATGTATGATTCAACCCTAGGGACAGAGCACTTACTGCCATCACATTATAGTCCATTCACATAAGAGCTCTTCACTTGTTCCAGTCTTCAGAGAAATCTCATTAATAACTGTACAAGTTGTCAAATACAATAAATAATTTGAGGGAAGAAAGAAATTTCTATAAATACAAAAAGCATTTTCTGACAAGTATTTAGTGTTGTTTAAACTAGCTTGTTTACATTTTATTTACTGTCACTTCAGATCATTAGTGAAATTACAGCTTTAAGGACTTTATTTCTTTTGGAATACATTAACAATTATACATTAATATCTTACTGGATAGATATGATTTTAACAGCAAATGGTTCCTCTTTTCCTACATTCATCTGAACACAAGATATCCACTTTCAACAGTTTTATTTTGCAGTACAGAATCGTCTAGTGTTGCAGCAGCAACAAACGTAGGTATGTTGGCATGCATCTACCCACATATAAGTGAGTCTGGGAAACATTAGTCTAGGCCCTGAAATTGTCAAGTTTTGTGTTTAAACTCCTTAGCCCTGGGGAATATCTTTATATGAGCCTAGTGAAATAATCACCCTTCACACAGAGGCGTTGGTGCTGCTTATGAATTCTCCCCTAGCCCCTCTCTTCTCCTTCTACAGGTAATGCACTGGCAGCTTCACAGATAACTGCTTTATACAGATAATGCTTCTAACAAAATCTTGACATTACAGCAGCACGACACGTGGTAAGTGTATATTAATTATCTGGTGTCAGACTACTCGTTAAATGGATAACATACTATTTTCTCATTATCTGTACTAAAGTTCAATATTTACCCATCAGTGTGATCAACCACTTTTTTAGTGATAAAAATGCAAGACACTATCACCACGTGTCATTCTAATGCAGTATTGCCATTGCTAGTTACATGCTTTTCACTGAATTTGCAAAGCCTTAGGACTGAGTTTTGTCAGGTTTCCTCTGTCTGAGCTTTTCTTGACCTGCCTGCAGCATTAACTGTGTCAGCAGTTCCTCTGTTTGAACAGGTCTCTATGGCTCATTTGTTTTACATTTGTGTATCTTGATGTGGTACAACCATAGTTTTATACAGATAGCAATAATAAACAGTTATTATTCTATGTAGAATAAGGTATTTACTACTGTAACACACTGAGGCAGTGTAGACGAAAAAACATGCCTGCTATAATTGCAGGGGTCTTAAAAAAATGGAAAGACAACGTGCAGCATAGAGGAGAATACCTGTATGAGAGGATTAGAGATGGACACAGGCTTAGAGCTGGGGACCACAAACTGTGAGCAAATCACTGACTGTGAGTTAAAGAAATGTAGACCTGGATTTGGGCAGGTTTTGGTAGCAACAAAAATGAAGGTATAGTATCTAACATACATAAAATGCACCATATATAGCATATTTGGATGTAACAAGGAGTGGAGAATGCATGTAAGTGTGGATGAAAAAAAAAAACAAACATACAAAAAGTCCCTCAAAATGTGTCCTATAGTGAGGAAGAAGAAACCATTGACATTAATATTATATTCCTCCCAGTGAAGGACTCCGGACACCGACAGCTCTCTAGAACACACTAGAAATGCTCCCACCTGCCTCACTAGAATGAACCATGAGAAGCCAGAGGAGCGTGAAAAAGATAAGCATAAAAACAGGAAAGTGGATAGAAACTGAGAATTGTGTGTTACTTTTTAAATTATATTATTAGCATTTCTGGAACTTTTTCAGTGTAATATTATTCTGACTGTGCTATTATACTTTCTTACATTTTCTGTAAAAATTAGGTCAATACTAGTAATGATTCATGAACTAGACTGTTGTCAGTTGTTCTAAAAATAAATGTTTGGCTTTATATATATATATACACACACATATATGCATATATATATGCACGCACACATATGCTATATACATACTTGTATGTATACATGTGTATTATAAGGTGTGCTTCCTCTGCCTGCAAAAAAAAAATTGAGTATAGCAACATAAATTCACAGAGGAAATGTACATACAAGATTTTGTCTTAGGGAAAGTATTTTGATCAGATTTTCTTTTGATGAATGCATGATAGTGCACATCACTTCTCTTACATGTCTATCACTATATCCAGGGAATATGCTTGAAAAGAAAGACCTGTAGTAAAATGTCAGGTTTACAGCAATTTGATGTAGCACTTACATTTTGTCCAAGATCTTCCATCTGTTTCCTATTTCCATATATTGATTGGCATCTGTTTGCCTACAGCATCTATCAGTCCTGTGAGCATGCATAGGTTAGCATATTTGCTTTACCTCTGCCATGGGAGATAGTATCTCTGAGATACTCCGTTTTTTAGACTATTATTCCTCAAATTCTTTGTTTTCATTGATCAAATAACCTTTCTAGCATGAAATATGATGGCTGAAACAAAATGTTCTGTAAACAATAGACAGCCTTCATATTCCTGTGCACTGTTGTGAGGGACCAGCTCTCAGGACCTATTGTGGGAAGTCATGTCTAAACACCACTGTAAGCCCAAACAAAAACAAAACAACTGCCTGACAAAGGACTGCCTGGGGCCTATCGAAATAATGGCCTGCACATGGCCTACAGCCTATGTATAGAGACAACGATAGAGATAACGACAACGATAGAGGTAATATAGAGGGGCCAAGGTCCATGCCAGTTGCTCAGCTGTGATATGACTCAACCATGCTCACTCACAGTTGTGAAACAATTGCCTAAAGAAACAGGACTATAAAATGAGGAGTTGGGACAGTAGGCTTTGGGAGCTCCACCCACACCAACCTTCCTCTGCTGTCTGGACCAATGCTGGATCCAGAACTGGTGATTTTCTGTTATTTGTCTGTCTAACTTTTCTTCTCCTACTCTCTCTCTCTTTTTTTGTATCTCTCTTTTCTTTCCTAGGATCATTAAGTAAAACAAGGCCTACCATGATTTTTTCCAGGTCACGCAGCTTGAGCATATGTGGTGTGACCTTTGTAACCAAAATATCAGCCTTTATGATCACGCAGCCTGAGAATATATAATAATAAAAGTATCAGTATTCCTTCTATAGTTTTAATTAAAGCTAATGTCCAAATACAGACCTTGAGTGTCATTTCACCTCAATATGATCATGGGGTATCTGAGTCTCAAGCATTTAATTGGACTGTAACATTCTAATCACTCTCCCTGGAAGAGCCACGTCTGATAATAAGGTTAGATCCAGCTGCACCTAGACTCTTCTCTGAGAAGAAGTTTAGAAAGCAAGGGGGTCCAATATGAATCTTCCTGTGTTGCCCAATCTGGGTCATGACAACTATGCACTTACCCACTTAGCAAAGGTGACCCTGTTCTGAGGGGAACAGAGGGTCCAATATGCTGCATAGACCCTCCTCACAAGAAGATCTGCTGTCACCCTGGTGCCCAGGTTACAAACGTCACTAGAAAACTTCCTAGAATAGTGAGGTCCACAGATTACTACCCACTGCTAATTTTCCATGTGGGTGGAGAGGAAGCAGCAACTGATAGTCCACGAACAATCAAGAGTGATTTCAGGGCATTGGGATGGTTAGCGAGAGAATATGGGGCTCCGATTATTTTTTCTTCCCTCCTTCCAATTGAAAGCAGTGACACTGGAAGGAACAGGAGGACCCAATCTATCCACACATGGCTCCATGGCTGGTGTCACGGCCACAATATTGAGTTTTTTCATAATGGGATGGCCTACATGGTACCAGGAATGCTGGCATCAAACAGGAGACACCTTTCTCAAAGGGGGAAGAGGGATTTTGCCCAAGAGATTGCAGGGCAGATTGACAGGGTTTTAAACCAGATGCAAAGGAAGAGTAGTATCATAACATCAAGATTGTTTGTGTCAAGTGGCAGGAAGACACACCAGGGTTGGAAGGATGGGGTGATAGCAAGGGCCTTCAGCCAATTGAGGCATGCTGTGGACATTGAAGCACAGGCAAAGTCTTACAGAGATGCACCAGGGGCTCCTGAGGTAACAGGAGACAGCAGGGTAGCATCCATGGAATGCCTTGGGGGAATAAAGACTTGTCCTCTAAGAAGGTAACATGGTGGGTAGCCCAGCTGAAGTGCCTTTACATCAATGCATGCAGCATGGGCAACAAATAGGAGGAGCTGGAAGCTACTGTGCTACAGGAAAGCTGCAACACCGTGGCGATGACGAAAAACTTGGTGGGATAAATCCTATGACTGGAGTGTGGTTATTGATGGCTACAAGCTGTTCAGAAGGGACAGGAGAGGAAGAAGGGATGGAGGTGTTGCCCTCTATGTAAAGAAATGGATAAAGTGTGAAGAGTTGTCCCTAAATAACCATGAACAGGTTGAAAGCTTATGGGTAGGAGTTCAGGATTGGGACAATAAAGGCTGGAGTCTACTACAGGTCACCCAATCAAGTTGAGCCTATCAATGAAGCCTTCTTACTCCAGCTCCAGGAGACATCGCACTCATAGGCTTTCATCCTAATGGGGGATTTCAACCTCCCCGACATCTGTTGGAAAAGTAGCATGGCAAGCTGTAGGCAATCCAGAAGACTCCTGGAGTGCCTCGATGACAACTTCTTAAGACAAGAAATAGACAACCCTGCTTGAGGAGGTGCATTATTGGACCTGATGGTCACAAATGCAAGTGAACTCATCAGGGATGTCAAATTTGAAGGGAGTCTGAGCAGCATTGATCATATACCAGTGCAGTTCACTTTCCTAAGGGTGAGAAGCAGGTGAGAAGTGTAGTCAGGACTCTAAATTCTTGGAAAGCAAACTTCCAGCTCTTCAAGGAGTTAGTAAGTAGAACCCCAAGAGAAACGGCCCTCAGGGACAAGGGAACAAACAGAGCTGGCAAATCTTTAAGGATGCTTTCCACAGAGCTTAAGGGGTCTCAATCCCCAGGTGTAAGAAATTGGGCAAAGAAGGCAAGAGACCATCATGGCTGAGTCGAGACTTGCTGACCAAAGTAAAAGGAAAGATGGAACTACACAGGCAGTGGAAGCAGGACAGGTATCCTGGGAAAAGTATAGGGATATTGCTCAGTTTTATAGGGAGGAGGTCAGGAAGGCCAAGGTGCAAGCTGGAGCTGAACTTGGCAGGGGGTATAAAGAAAAACAAGAAGGTCTTCTACAGGTATGTAAACCAGAAAAGGTAGGTTAAAGAAAGAGCAACCCCCCTGATGAGCAACAATAGTGAACTAGTAACAGCAGACAAGGAGAAGGCTGAGATTCTCAATAACTTTTTTGCCTCATTCTTCACTGGCAACCCCTGTCCTCACAGCTCTCAAGTCGATGGCCCACAAGATGGAGACCAGGGAGACAAAGTCCCTCCCACCATAAGTGAAGACAAGGCTCATGACCATCTGAGGAACCTGAACATACACAAGTTCATAGGATTTGATGAGAAGCATTCCAGATTCCCGAAGGAACTGTCTGATGGAGTTGTTAAGCCACTCTCCAGGATATTTGAAAAGTCATGTCAGTCAAGTGAAGTCCCCAGTGACGGGAAGAAAGGACATGTCACACCCATTTTAAAAAGGGTAGAAAGGAGAACCCTGGGAACTACCAAGTTGTCAGCCTCACCTCTGTGCCTGGGAAGATCATGGAACAGATCCTCCTAGAAGACACGCTAAGACCCATGGAGGACAGGAAGGTGATTCAGGACAGCCAGCATGGCTTTACTGGGGGCAAATCCTACCTGATCAACAAAGTGGCTCTTTACAATGGATTGACTACATCAGTGGACAAGGGAAGATGTATGGATGTCATCAGTTTGGATTTCTGCAGGGCCTTTGACATGGTCCCCCACAACATCCTACTGTCTAAGATGGAGAGATATGAGTTTGATGGGTGGACTGTTCTGTGGATAGGGAACTGGCTGGATGGTCACTTCCAGGGAGCAGCGGTCAATGGCTCCAATGTTCAGATGGAAAACAATGAGAAGAGATGTCCCTCAGGGATCCGTACTGGGACCAGTGTTGTTTAACATCTTCATTACTGATATTGACAGAGGCATTGAGAGCACCCTCAGCAAGTTTGCCAATGACACCAAGCTGGGTGGTGCTGTTGATATGCCAGAGGGATGGGATGCCATCCAGAGGGACGGGGACAAGCTGGAGAAGTGGGCCTGTGTGAACCTCATGAGGTTCCACAAGGCCAAGTGCAGGGTTCTGCATCTGGGCCAAGGCAGCCAGAGATATGAATACAGGCTAGGAGAAGACATGCTAAAGAGCAGCCCCATGGAAAAAGACCTGGGGATACTAGTGGGTGAAAAGCTGGACATGAGCCACCAATGTGCAGTTGCACCCCTGAAGGCCAACTGCATCCTGGGCTGTATCAAAAGAAGTGTGGCCAACAGATTGAGAGAGGTGATTCTGCCCCTCTACTCTGCCCTGATGAGACCTCACCTGGAGTACTGTGTCCAGCTCTGGAGTCCCCAACACAAGAAGGACATGGACCTGTTACAGCATGTCCAGAGGAGAGAAACAAAAATGATTCAAGGGCTGGAGCACCTCTCTTATGAAGACAGTCTGAGTCAGTTGGGTTTGTTCAGCCTGAAGAAGAGAAGACTTGCTATAGGGGGACCCTATAGTGACCTTCCAATACCTGAAATGGGCCTATAAGAAGGCTGGGGAAGAACCATTCACTAGGGCATGTAACAGTAGGAGAAGGGGTAACAGTTTTAAGCCAGAAAACGGTAGATTTAGGTTGAAAATTAGGAAAAAGTTCTTTAATATGAGGGTGGTGGATCACTGGGACAGGTTGCCTAGAGAGGTGGTGGAGGCCCCATCCTTGGAAACATTCAGAGTCAGGCTTTATGGGACTCTGAGCAATCTGTTCTAGTTTGAGATGTCCCTGCTTATTGTAGGGGAGTTGGACTAGATGACCTTTATAGCTCCCTTCCAACCCAATACAGCCCATGATTCTATGATTTCTCACTTCTGGGGACATCAGTTCTTAAATTTTCCTGGAAATACTTGACTTGATGTTGTGATATTTTATTTGTCATTTTCAGAGAGATACCACATTGGCTGTTTACTTATTCGCAAGTAACCCATCCAAGTTTTTTACACGACAGATATTTCCAGTTCTTGACTCTATAGCTCAAAGCTGAAGTCTCAGAAAAAGTTTGTTATGTGTTACCAACATTAGTTTAGCCTAACGAGTACTGTTTTGTGTAAAACTAGATCTAGAGTGTTCATATATCTCAACATACAAACAATTGTTCCTTTATTCACTGAAATTCCTCCTAGTTTGAACTATTTCCAGAATACAGAGATATCATAGAATTATAGAATGCATTGGGTTGGAAGGGACCTTTAAAGGTCATCTAGTCCAACCCACCTGCAGTGAGCAGGGACCTCTTTAACTAGATCAGGTTCCTGCCTATACCTGCCAAAGAAGATTTAATTATTTTTGGCTAATAATTTGCAACCAACTGTAATGGCATTCAGAAAGGGTTAACAAGAGTGGTGTTTCTCTTTTATTTTTTATCTTTTTTTTTTTTTCTCCTTGTATTTCTAAGTGGACTGTCTTTATCCCATTTTACTATTATTATAGATGTTTTGAAATATTGCAACTCCACTGAAAAGACTGGGATCAAGTTGGTGACCAGCTTATTTTATACTGTCTTCAGTAATACTAATTACCTTAATCTCAAGATTCATTTGAAGTTTTCTTAGTTTTGATATGAGTACATTTGAAAATATAATGAATCATAAGTATCTTTTTGGTTACTCACATCTACACTTAACATTCACCAAAACAGTCCTAAGCAGGTAATCTGTTGATATAATGGTGATCTGTTGACACACGGTAAGAAATAAATCTCTTTTTCATTTAGCAAAAACACAGAACATAATGTAAAAAATCACATTTTTGTCAATTATTCTGCTGACTCATAGAAGCCAAACTAACACTGAAGGAATTTACTTACATTCTATTTGCAAGTTAACAAGTACTTTGAAAAAACCTGTCTGCATAAACATACAAGAAAGCAGGAGTGTTGAAAGCATGCTTTTTTGCAAATTACAAGTGGGTAGCTTCCACTAGTATTAACACATAATTAATCTCAAAATTATTTTTTTACTGTTAAAAGAAAATGGATACAACCAAATTTGGTGGTATATCACAAGATAAGCATATACTATCCTTGATAAATGCTGTGTAGGAAAATAAATCAAAATATGAGCAGGATCATACCTCTTCAGCATGTATAGTGGGCATTTGTGTATCCTTGTATATAAATGTAGATATATTTCCTGTGTAACACCTTGTCTTGAGTGTGAAAATGCGATTATGAACTGGTACTGAAACCTCTACAAGAGGAAAATTTACCAGCCATATTCTTATTCCAAGAATCTTCGATAGAAAGAAGTAATTCCAACAGATAGTGAATGGTAAATTTAACTTGTCATCAAAACTTTTTCTTTTTTTTCCCTGATATTCTTATCTGCATTTAAAAGATCGTTGATGACCCATAGGCACTTATTCACTAGATTTCTAGAACAGAAGCAGAACAGATATAATAAAAGCAGAGATTTACAGTGTAAAATCATGCAAGTAACATACCTACTGATTTTAAAGGTACTATACTACAAGCTGCTAAAATACAGAACAATGTTCTAATTACTGCTTTCTGAAAAAAACCTGACTCCTGCAGTTGTCTTGGCTGAACTTTGAGCAAAACTGTTAAGGTGATAATACACATGGGACTAATTAACTCTGCACTTCTTTATAACACGGTACCTGCTTATAGTTAAACGAACCTTCACGCTGTCTTTGTTCCATTTTTTTCTTCTGCTTTGGCAGCCAAATACCAAGTTGATTTTAGAACTCTTCAGTGGTTTATAAAAGCTTGAATCTCAGTTGCATAATTTCTCCAGCTGCTTTCTTCATCACTGATCTCAGTCATCATAAATTTGATCTAGGTGTATGACATTACTGAACTGTAAAGTTCAAAAATGCAAAAGCCTCAAAACAAGACAAGCTCAAAACAAGAGCTGTCATGTGGGAGAGCTGGAATAGGTGCACATGAGTAGCATATCTGTCTGCTATCCATTCTAGAACAAGTTTACCCTCATTTCACTTAGGGCATACACCGTGTCATACAGCCTTTTGTTTACTTCAGGATGAGGATGTTCAAAAAGGCTGTTACTGTGGAATAGCTAATACATCATAATTTGTTATCCCAGGATAACTTGCTCATGTCCATAACCTCACTTAGTAATTCTACAAATCTAAGTCACGTTTATCTACATATCATTGTAATGTGAGTGAAGTTCTACAGCCTTTGGGACATATTTGAGTACTCTTGTATAATACTTTATTCTCTGAACAAGCCCATTGGTTTCACTTTAAATGCTTTCAAAGACTTCAATGAGCTGTGAAATTAAGCTCTACCCTTTTACTCTTCTCAACCTGAATTTCATCATGGACATTTGTACAGCTGTTTTGCTGTGTGAATGTTTGTAGAAGAGCTTTTAATTCACCTGGATCCCTGATATTCACACATGAATAAGCAACATTCATAATTCCACTGTATCAACATAAAATTACTAGCAGAGTTTGGCAAAGCAAAGTTGAATGAAGGTTGTGCAAAGTAGACAGTCCTTAGGATTAAATTGAGCCTTGGGGCTCTCTGAGGTTCTACTTTTTACTGTTTTGTTGTTTTTGTTTGGCTTTTTTCTAATCTAAGTGAGAATCTTTATGTCCTATGTATTAATAGAATGTAATGTTTTTGTCCTTACAAGTACCCAATATTAATTATGGATATTACTGGCATCAGTAAAGCTGTGTTAGTGTACATTAGTTTAAGATTTTCCCCTTCAGGTTGTGGAGAGGAACAATATTTGAATAGATTTAGCCTAAAGACTAGGAAAAAAACCCCAAACAAACAAACAAACAAAAACAATCAGAAAGAAATAAACAATAGATTTATTTGAAGAAATGCTTTACTTTAGGACATTATTATGATTTTCAGGGAACCTGGTTCTGGTTTTCAATTATTCTCAGTAACATTGCTGTGTTTGAATACCCTTGACCTGACACTGCAGCACTTTGTGATGTTCACCACACCAGCTGAGTATCCTGCTGGGTCTTAGTCAAATCAATGCAGAGAAGGGTAAAAACAATGTCTTTCAATAAATACTGGAGTCAAACCCGTTAAAACTACCAATGAAAACATTTGGGGGAAAGAAGACAAAAAAGGAGTGTGTTGTGAATGACTCATAAAAACACCAGGAATAAGAAGCCTGTATAATAGCACAACCATTCCTCTCTTTGCATTCTCCAACATTCATTACTTAAAACTATTCTACACAAAGTCTATGTGTACTATGTAGACAGGGAGGGTGGGGAGATACTGGATTACAGCCAAAATGGTAGTTTTACCTTGTAAACAACAGCACACATGAGGTGACCCAGTATGATAAGATAATAAATCTTCTCAGTCTCTCCTATGTATATTAGAAACTCTTTGAGCAATTATGGCTAATGAGAAAATAATTACAGATCACAAATGATCCGTAAGGAAGATGAACAGGGTAAAAAAAAAGAAGTACCTATAATAAATATATACTTGGCTCAGCTTGGAGATGGAGTGCTTGTTGAATTACCTGTCCTGGTTAAAATCAGTAGTTCTTCATGATGATGAGCAAAATAAAATCTAAGATACAAACACTTTCACTTTGTGCTGGTTTGGTTTGGCTGGATTTTTTGGTAGAGGGGGAAGGGCTCCAGGGGTGGCTCCGTTAAGAAGCTGAGAAGATCCCCCTGCTCCAAAATCAGCCAAGGAGCCATTAGAAGGACAATAGATGTGCCTCTGCCATTAACATACGGAAGAAATGATTTAAGACCTGAGCAGAGTGACCACTTAGTAAAAAGAAAAGAAGACCTGTTCTGCAGAGGTCAAGTGAAAATCTTGGTGCTTGGCGAGGAAGAAGGGGAAAGAAGATGTCCAAGCAGAAGTTTCCCTGCAACCCACAGTGAGCTGGCAGGCTGTCCCCCTGCATCCATAGAGGAACACAGTGGAGCCGCCAGGAGGAGTGAGAGCCATGGCCAGTGGAATTGGATTTTGTGGCCAGTGGACTTGGATTTTGCAGCCAGTGGACTCGGACTATGCAGCTGTGGAAGACCCCAGCGCCAGGGGAGGTGACTGTTCCCAAAGGAGCCCGTGACTGTGGGAAGCCAACGCTGGAGCAGCTTGCTCCTGACCTCGTGGGAAGGACTCATGAAGGAGAGGTCCGGGGAGGACTGTAAGGCATCCTTCTTCCTGAGGAAGGAGCGGCAAGAATCACCAGACTGTGAATTGACTCTAAACCCCACCCCCTGTCCCCCTGTGCCCTGGGTGAGGGAGATAGAGAAATCGGAACAAAGTAATTTGGGCCCGGGAAGAAGAAGGGGGGGGGAGTGGGGTGTGTAACGTATATAAGCACTGCTCTTTGTGTTGACTGTGTCCTGTGTGTGTTTGATTAGTGTGAAATTAATTTTTTTTTCCCCCCCAAGTTGAGTCTGTTTTACCCGGGACCTTAATCGGTGAAGAACCCTCCTTGTCCTTTGTCTCGACCCATGAACTTCTAGTTGGATTTGTCCTCCTCATCCCAGGGTGTGTGTGTGTGGAGGGAGTTGAGCGAGCGGCCATAAGGCTGTTTCTTTGTTGTCGTGTTGGGCCTAAACCATGACAATGGAGTGCTTTTTGAATTACCTGTCCTGGTTAAAATCAGTAGTTCTTCATGATGATGAACAAAATAAAATCGAAGATACAAGCACTTTCACTTTAAAACCTTGCTAAAGAAGATTGATGAGAAAGATACATAAGTTTCTTTCAGAGAATTTTTGCCTCATTTGAGCCAGAGTCACCCAGCCACAAGCCATAAAGCATTTCAGAACAAGGTCGGTAGAAATGTTATTAATTCTGACAGAAGTGGATGATTCTTACAGCCATACTTAAAAGAGTATTTTCTTATGGGAATTGGATGATGTAGCATCTTCACAGTCTGAAGCGAAGTTTGAAGCACATGGCTTATTTGAATAGTAAGCTTTATCTTATCATTTATTGACAAACTATGGATGAGGACAATTAGTCTGGCATAAAATAGAATATTGGAGAGCTTTTAGCTAAACATCCAGTTTAGTAGTATTATCAGTAAGTAATATTGGTAATTAATTTTTTCCCATTGCAGTGTTAAAAAATATTATTTTTATAATTTAAAAAATCAATTTGTTATAAACTAAAGAAGCATAGTCTGAAATTATGAGACAGTGACATATTTGTTTTGCACACACCCCAGTCCTGCAGTTTAAGGAGCCAAATGCCATCACAGTTCTTTGTGACCTTTCATTCCTGAATGTGGATTTGAAGGGGTGGTCCTTGAAACTTTGTTCATCTTCCTGTTGATACACTAATAGCATATGATATATGAAGGCATTTTTTACAAATATTAAATTTAGTTAAATGCTCTCAGAACACTGGGAGATACTACATGCGTGTCATTTGTCCTGAAATATTGGCTGGCTTTCCACAGCAGCATGTGTGGCTTCAGTAGGTATTAGGAACACGACCAGCCTGACACCTGCACTAAGCAACAGGCTCACCTTAATGTAATTTAGTAAGATGTCTTCTGTTATTAAACCAAGAATTGTATGTTGCCAAGATGGAAAATAGGTCCCAGAGGTTGTTATCCTTTATTCCATCTGCAGTTATTTTTAGGGAGCTTTAATTTTTTTAAGTCTATTACTAATTTCAGTGTTGCCCTCACAAACCTGCTTTGTAGTTCTATTGCCAAATTATCCCTTGAAGGCAAGTACTGTAAATAATTTCTCAGTTCTGTTCCTAAACACTTGCCAAGGTTATTATCCGGCTTTCCCACAATCCCTCTGTTTGGACTTTAATTGTGAATGGTAACTAAGAAACAGTTACGAGATGTAATCACAAGCTGTGGCAGTCTTATCAAAAGCTCAAGATGGTCCCTGAGCACCCCGATGAAGCCCGTGGCTCAGCTGCTCTTGCTTCCTTAATTCTTCATTTGTCTTTCGATTTGGTCAACCAACAGAGCAGCAACAAGAGCACCATACAACAGGTGCTATGAAGCAGACATGACAGCCAGAGAGAAAGGAGGTTCCAGAAAACCAGCTGGCTGGAGCTGATTATAGAATCCTAACTTTTAACTTCTAACCAGCAATAATTTGTTCTTGTGTTCTAATACTTTGCTTCCTTATCTCTCACATTGTAAAAAGTCTGACATAATAGATAAAAATGTAAATAATATTTAATGGTAAGTTTTTCTTGATTTGAAGCATGAGTTTCAGAATCAAAAGAATTACAGTATTAAGTTGCCTTACAATGAAAAAACACACCAAAATTGTAGTATCAGAGATTGCTCATTTGTGAAATTCACAAGTTTACATATGTTAAACTTGGATTAAAAAAAAAAATAAATTGAGGTTTATTTGCAAATAAATACACCTAGTTATACACTGAAAAGTAATCTTAATCATCCATGTGCAGTTCAGGTCCCTAAGTTTAGGAACCACATAAAGACATATGACTCTAGATTACCTACTAAGTATATTGCAGAATACTTAGCAGATTCCAGCTTCCAGTCCCATAACCTGGCATCACTCAACCCCACTGACTTTAAATAATAGTGGTTTTTGTAACTCGATGCATTTGGCTTCTACAGATTGACAAGCTGAAAATTAAAATGTGTTACAAGCTCCTGGCATTTCAGTGTGAAATCTGGTCCCAGTTGAAAGAATGTTTACCCCATTCCAACTGTTCACAGAGAGAAAGAAAAAAAAAAAAAAAAAAAAAAAGGAAAGAAAGGATAGAAAGGAGGGAAAGACAGATACAAGGAAAAATGGGAAAAAAAGATGAAGATGTGTTAGGCTTCTGACTTTGAAAAAATAGTGTGAAAGCAATTTTTATATAGCTGCTCACTTGAGTGCTAGAGAATAATCCTAGCATCTTTTAATTCATTTGGATAGACAAAATAGCACTATCATTTGAAAAACAGACATTGTATAAGATAAATAAGTATTCTATACAATAAGAGTGTATTTAATCCTGCTTATTATTTTTTTGAGAATTTCATTCTGAGAAAAAAATATTTAGAATTTTATTTTATTTTATTTTATTTTATTTTGATCAATGCAAAATAAGAACAGAACATCACCAGCATGCTTTTCAATTTGTTTCTACCCATGACTCAAATTGGGGCAACAAAGTAATTACTTCTGTATTAAGTTCTATATTTGTCTTATAGATGTGGATAATTAATTTCATAATTTTTACCAACTGGAAAACTATTTCCTTGTGAGTTTAAAATATCACTTTTCCCACATTATATTTCTTACACATTATAACTGCATATATTTTATTTTGCCTTTGGGTAGCTATATAGGAATATACTCATCAACATAGGTCAGGGTTTGGTTTCATTTATTTGTTTTTGTTTTTTTTTTTTCTTTTTTCAATGAGAATACTCTGCTTTACTGAAAAATAAAATTTTGTACCACTTGAATTAACAAATTCACCAAATATTTCTCTCTATAAACAAGCAGTGGAACAGAAAAAAAGAAAGAAAATGCAGGTAGAATTATTACTTTTTTAACAGAGTTATATTTAATTTAAAAAGAAGGGTCAGAAAAGGTCCACACATACAAAAGGCAATCTTTCCTGCTTCAGTGTAACACTGAACACTTTAACTAACATTCCCTCATGACTTCTTGTTCCACTCCTTCAATACCAGTTCAGATGTTCCCCATCACATAAAAAAAAAAAAAAGCCAAAAGGCAATAAAAATTAAGAGTAAACAAACAAAAAACCAATCACACTCACCTCTAATAATTAATTCTACAGCTGCATCTAAAGAAAGCTGTGGTTGATTTAATCTTGTATTCTGCATATGATGTGGTTTAATTTGATTTGTTGCTCAGGGGTTCATTGTCCTTGTACCCCTTCTACTTAGTAAGCATTGATTTAATCACATTGCAAAAGGCTGCAAAGAGAAATGGGGATTTTTTAATTGATCAGTTAAAAATCTCAAGGTTCAGACTGGGTCTACGATTCAAAGATTTGCCAGAGTGGTTGTGGCAGACAGAATTGTCAATAACATAAATTAGTATTCCTAATTTAGAGTGGCTACTGCTTACAACATATGCTAGCTCCAAGTCCACAAACTTGATGTAAGTTATACTGAGATGAACTCTTTTGCAGTCACATATTTTACTGTTGTCTTTGGCATACCAAAAAAGCCCACCTGTCTTGGCTGAGAGACAGGACCAGCCTCTCTCCAAAGACATTTAGCTGGCAATCTATACAGTGTAAAATCTAAATAAACTTTGGATTTCTTTCTCAGCTTCAAATGGGGAAGGGAGTTTAGACTACCAGTTTAAATTAGATATCTAATTTTTAGACAGCAAAATTCAGATAAATTTTACTCTTCATTTTCTGGAATTAGAGGTATTAATTTTCAGTATGAATGCAGTGAACATTTTTATGGCAAAATTTAA
The DNA here is from genome assembly GCA_020745705.1 of Hemiprocne comata. Taxonomy (NCBI): domain Eukaryota; kingdom Metazoa; phylum Chordata; class Aves; order Apodiformes; family Apodidae; genus Hemiprocne; species Hemiprocne comata. Next base: position 91,491,937 of record CM036586.1, on the reverse strand, counting down.
ATATATTAAAACTAAACAGTTGTGTTTACTGATATATAACCATGCATTAGCCCTGCAATGAGAAATATAGTTTTGGCACTTCATATTCAAAGTCTGGATTTAAGTGGATCTGTTTTTCTTGTTCCATGTTTTTTTTTTCCCCAATATGAGACCATCAATGGATTCCATTTTTGTCTTTTAGAAAAGACATTTACATTTTCTCTCAAATGTGTTTAGACATTGAAACTGCTGATGAGATGACAGAAAACAGACAATGTATTTAGGAAGTTGAGGGTTAACACTGTGATTCTGTAAAGCTCAGAAATACAGGATCCAGTATCCATTCAATTTTCTTATCCTTTTTCCTACTTCATAGATATGGCTTGAGTTTTCTGCGTAAGTTCCTTGCAACCTGTTAATATTACTAAACCTTGGGAAAAAAATAAATAAAAAAGCTCTTTGTAAAAATTCACTTTCTTATCACTGGTAAACCAAAAATGTGAGTCTGACATGTTTTATATCTTACTTTTAGCAGGAAATTACTCAAACCAATCCTCTTAAAAACACCTTCCTTCTCCCAATACTTATTCAAAACTTTAGGATTCAAACTTCTATCTGTCCCTTGCATTAGTTTTATAGCAACTCAGTTAACCTGTATATTTTTCAAGAAATTCAGACAGAGCCTTTATTTAGCCATGATTTGGCTTCAATTGATGTAAGACTTTTTTCTCAGTAAACTTAAAGAATGGTCTCTAGTTAATGAGAAGTTCAAATAAGTTTTTACTCAAGTAATTATAGGATTATTTTACATGCTCATTTAATTTCCCAAAGACTATCAGATAATAAGTTGAATATAATGCAACAAAGATTTGTCTGAGGGAATTCAATATTTTATCATTCATTTCACATTTACTCATATAATCATCATGGGAAAGGGTACTAGGTTGTAAAGGGGCTCAAGATAGTTGGTCAACATTCAAGGACCACTTCTCCCAAGCTCAGGATCAGAGCATCCCAATGGGTAGGAAATCAAGTAAGGGAGCCACGAGACCAGCATGGTTCAACAAGGAGCTGCTGGGGCAAACTCAAGTGGAAAAAGAGAATCTATGGATCATGGAAGGAGGGGCTGGCCACTTGGGAGGAATATAGGACTGTTGTCAGAGGATGTAGGGAGGCAATTAGGAAAGCTAAGGCCTCCTTGGAACTAAACCTTGCAAGTGAGGTCAAAGACAATAGAAAGAGCTTCTTCAAATACATTGCAGATAGAACTAACACTAGAGGCAATATAGGCCTCCTGCTGAATGAGGTGGGTGCCCTGGTGACAGAGGATATAAAGAAGGCAGAGGTACTGAATGCCTTCTTTGCCTCTGTCTTTACTGCTGCAGACTCTCCCCAGGAGCCCCAGATCCCTAAAGCCCCAGAATAAGTCAGGATGAAGGAGGAGTTTGCTTTGGTACATGAGGATTGGGTTAGGGATCAGTTAAGCAATCCATAAATCAATGGGTCCGGATGGAATGCACCTGTGGGTGCTGAGGGAGCTGGCAGAGGACATTGCTAGGCCACTCTCCATCACCTTTGGTAAGTCGTGGGCGACAGGAGAAGTGCCTGAGGACTGGGGGATAGCAAATGTCACACCAGTCTACAAAAAGGACAAGAAGGAGGACCTGGGTAACTATAAACTGGTCAGCCTTACCTCCATCCCTGGAAAGGTGATGGAACAACTTATTCTTGGCAGTATCTCTAAGCATATGAAGGTTGAGGGGGTCATTAAGAACAGTCAACATGTACTGTAGGTGACCCTGCCTTCCAGAAGGGTTTGATTAGATGATCTTTAGAGGTCCCTTCCAACCCCTAGGATTCTGTGATTCTTTGATAATCTTATCAAAAGCCAATGATTTTTAGTAAACTACAGAAGCAATGCTCTGTGTGTGAGAGGACCTTGTCACTTTTCCACTGAATCATGTCACTTATTACATTGCTAAACTTATTTATATTTTTCTCTTCAGTAGCAAGTGAGATATTGTTATATAATATTCCTCACAGGAGCTACTGGAATGATGTCCTCTCAAAAAATAAGCTTTCATCTACTTTTTCCTAGGTGTGTGGAAGAGAGGGGAAAGTTAATCTCTCTTCAGTTTTGATTTTTTTGTGCTCATGAATAATTATCCTTGTTATCTTCCTGAATTCTATTACCATTTTTATATAGAGGCTGGTCACATTAATGTTTCCTTAAATATTATCATTCTTTTAATGAAAATTTTCCTTGTTTAAATAAAAAAAAAAAAGAAAAAAGAAAAATTAGAACACAAATTGTGTCTGCTGCTTCATGACGTGGGCTCTTACCATTCTATTACTACACAGGTTCAGTCTTTAACTCCATTGCTAACAATTCAGAAAACTTTCAGGTGTCTCAATGCTTGTATTAGGATGAAAAAGTCAGCTCTCCTTCGACTCCATTAACTCCATCATGTCATTGAAACACCACTTTCCTAAACTGTGCTGGTGCTTGTACTGTGGTGGCAGCTCACCTGCAGTGGTTAGCCATTAATGCCTCAAAGGTATGAATATTGGACAATAGTAATTGTCAGTTTTCAGTAAGGATTTACTTCATGAGAAGTGCTGAGTTTTCTTTCTGACATGCTGCACACAAACAAGAATGCCTCCTTGCTCCATATTCTGTGCTAGAGGATCCGGTGTCCCATTTTTATTTGTGTCCAAACCCTGACTCAACAGTTACTTTGCTCAGGGTTTTAAAAGCAAAACTGCTTGAAGAATAGCATGTTTTTGCTATTTGCAACAAAATACTGTAAAATTAGAGTCTACAAAGGCCCATCACCTAGCAGCAGGATAAGCAGAATACTGTTTGAATGCATGGGTCAAATTTTGCCCTGAAGCAAGAAAGAATCATGACCTGGGAATCCACAAAAGCAATACATAAGAATATAACACATAATGCTATATGTCAGAGAACTTTATGGTTTATTCCAACATCAGCCTGACTGGATATCACTCTAGGAATAAGATAAAAACCTCAGTGGATATATGAAAAGGGATAAAATCATTAATGTACACACTTCTGTTTTATAAAGAGCTGAACAGCTTACCCTGGACAGCTAAAAGAATGCAAATGCCCATAAGAAGTGCATTATTGTCTTTATTCCCAGAACAGTCAATTCAATACAAAACTGTCTGAGGAGTCTCACATATCATTCAGCATTGAAAATTTATTATAGAAAGCATGACCCAAATCATAGTGTTTCCTTGGTGATTTTATGCTTAATGGGCACAAAGAATAGATATGATGATACTAAAACTTTACATAGAAAATGAGTATTCTGCCATGCTAAAGAGTTATGAGGACTTCAGCGAAAACCCCAAGAAGTTTTACTACAATACGTCTGATATGTATTGCATGAAACTAACCTTTTTTCGCCATAGAATAACGGCTGCTCAGTCAGACATCTTTTTATTCTTCAGTTTTTCAGGAGTAGTGAGATTGAGTAATAAGATTGCAAGAAGCCTATGAAATTTCTGACCAAGGCAACTCTACCCACATTCCTCCTTAAACGCCCTTTAAACTCACCCATTATCCCTTTTCTGATACATGGTACAGAAATCATTCTCTTTTATAGCCAGAAGTTTTTCACAGTAAGTCTAAGTAAACCAATCTCTCTGCTAGTCTAGAGTAATGTCATTACCTAAAAACAGTCCAGTACAGTCTGAAAGTAATTCTCACCACTTTTCTTCTTCTTCAATAAAAGAAGACTATATGGCAACAGAGTGACAATTTAGGATAGCAAGGAGATTCAAGTAGCTCACCACCCTTTCCCTGGGAATATTATTGAACTAAGGATAGGATCTACCAGCATTAAAACTTACCTCCTAAAGGGAAGAAATGAAAATTTTTATATGTATGTATTAAAATTTTAAAAGTATATTTTATCTTATAAGCTTATAAATAAAGGTCTTGAATCTGTGATGATAGTCAGAACATTGAAAGACAGAAGTCTTCTTTGTCTATTTTAGAGTAATTTTTCAGACAAAATAGTAGTGAAAGACTGAAAAGGATACTATGTATTTCTTTGTGTATTCAGCTATAGAACATTGAAGCCAAGTTGCACAGAAATCGGTAGATGAGTGAGTGGAACCCTGTCTACACAGTTAGATAATTAAATTATTGATTTTAAGGGGCTTTTTTTGGTGTCTTTTTTCTTGGCAAATGTCAAATTTGAATTTGTATTGGTCATGTTAGAAGTAAAAAAAACCAGACCAACAAACAAAACTCTTTATACATTTTCAGTAGTATGTCCCTCTGACTCCTCTCTTCTACGCAAATACCAAACATCTTTTCAGAGGTAGCCTCATTAATAACTACATATTCTTCTATATTATTCTTGAAGCAGGCATCTAATATATGTCTACCACTATCATAATGGCTTCTGACTTTTAACTGGCTGCCTGTCTCTCCCTACCCTCTGCCTAGATTTTCAAGAAAGTCCTGTTCTGATAGCAAGCATGTCACCTCTTTAGTGTCCAACTCCTGCTATATTCATGCTAATCACAGCAGGAGCTGGCTTCACTATTACATTGGCATTTAATCCATAATATACTCTGTTGGATATTCACATCTGTAAGAGTGTCCTGACCTGGATCATTGGACAGTTCATTTTAGCTTTTTACCATTAATTCATGGAATCATAGAATCACAGAATGGTTTGGGCAGGAAGGGACCTTAAAGATCATCTAGTTTCAACCCCCCCTGCCATGGGCAGAGACACCTCCCACTAGATCAGTTGCTCAAAGCCCCATCCAACTGGGCCTTGAACATTTCCAGGGAGGGGGCATCCACAACTTCTCTGGGCAATCTGTTCCAGTGTCCCACCACCCTCACAGTGAAGAATTTCTTCCTAATATCTTATCTAAATCTATCCTCTTTCAGTTTAAAACCATTATGCCTCACTCCATCACTGCAGTCTCAGATAAAGAGTCTCTCCTCATCTTTCCTGTAGGTCCCTTTAATTAATTTGTTTTACTTGTCATCTTTCTGTGTGTTTCTTAATTTGTACATATATAAAGGTACATATAGACAGACAACCACACGTGCATGGGCACACACTAACACATAGAGCTCCTTCTCTTTACTTAGAACATTTGCCTTTCTCCTAAGTCTGCGTGACACTGCCTGACAGTCCCCTAAGAGATTGCCCTTGAAATCAGTTGAAGGCCCTACCAAGGCAGTACAACTCACTATACTAACAGTGATGATATATGAGAAGAGTTACAGTCAGAAGATCATGACAGTACACTTAGGTATTATCCTTCCCACACAGCTGCTCTGGGTCTTAGGTGCCAGGAAATCTTACCACAATTTGCTTTCCAGAAAGTGTCAGTAAAATTACGTGGGGCACAAAGGAGCTGGGTGTGTCATAGAATCATAGAATGTTTTGGGTTGGAGGGGACCTTAAAGATCATCTAGTTCCAACCCTCCTGCTTGGGCAGGGATACTTGCCACTAGATCAGGTTGCTCAAGGCCTCATCCAACCTGGCCTTGAAGACCTCCAGGGAAGGGGTATCCACAACCTCCCTGGGCAACCTGTTCCAACATATCAAAAGAACTTTTTCCTAATGTCCAGCCTGAATCTCCCCTCTTTAAGTTTCAAACCATTGCCACTTGTCCTCTCACTACACACCACACCTGTGTAAAAAGCCCTACCCTAGCTTCCTTGCAGGCCCCCCTTCAGATATTGGAAAGTTGCTATAAGGTCATCATGAAGCTTCCTCTTCTGTAGGCTGAAGAATCCCAATTTCCTTATCCTATCTTTATAGGGGAGGTGCTCCAGCCCTCTTACCATTTTCATGGCCCTCCTCTGGACTCGCTCGAGGAGTTCTATGTCCTTCTTATGCTGGGGACTCCAGAATTGGACATAGTACTCCAGGTGGGGTCTCGCGAGAGCAGAGTAGGGGGAAAGAATCACCTCTTTTGACTGGCTGGCTATGCTTCTTTTGATGCAGCCCAGGACATGGTTGGCTTTCTGGGCTGCAAGTGGAAATAGTGTTGTATAAGTCCATCTTATAGCATCCTATAAGTCCATCCACACTCTGGCCATATTAATGGATTGTGGGCTAAAAACTTATTGCAAACCAGTTATCTGCCCATTGAAAAGTAGAAGATCAGATGGGAAGAACACAGCTTGGCTGCTCATTGAAACATCCTTGCAATAGCTGCAAGACTTAGTAAATCTATCTGGACTGTGGGGAATTAGGGAAGTAGAGTTCAGAAAACAGGAGAGTGTGCTGGAAGAGAATTTGTCACTATTTCAACAAGAAATGAAAACAAGGATAAGAGAAAGTTCTCACTGTGTACAGACCTTGTGATACTGTTCTACAAACCTTCCCAGGAGGTTTTATGATCACCTAGAAGGTGTTTAATTATCACAAGGTTTGACAAATCTAAATTTAGCAACCACTGCTCTGTAGCACTTAGTCTCTGAATAGAGGTAAAAACACGGACTAAACCAGCCAGTCACTCTCTCCTAACAAAATTTACTGGGGCAAAAATATGAGGTGTGGGGAGTTCACATGTAACTGCAGCAATTTGTGCACTGGATATGTATTCTTTTGTTAAATTAAAAAAAAAAATAAAAAACACAAATAAAACAAACCCCAAAAAGGTAAGATACAGTTTTTCTCTGAGTTTTTAAAGCGAACTAGGAATCTTTTAAGTCAGTGTCCTGAAAACATATTCTCAATCTTTTTCTAGATCATTTCTCCTTCTAGTTGTCAGAAGACAATGTTCCCAAAAGACCTTCATGTCAAATATTTCTTCTTTGCCACATACAGGGCAGAAGGGGCAAAATCTCCAAATTGCAAGTGGAGCCAGCTATAAAAGTAATGATTTAAAGAATATGTTTAACAAAACTTCAGAATGCTTATGTTCTCACATAGGAACACAAGACATGAATTTCAATATCTTGGCCAGCTTTTGCTGGCTACATGGAAACAACTGCAGATGAGTCAGCAGTGTTAGATATATGCACAGCTGTATAAGACATTGCTAGTGCAAAAACAGACATGAGTGCATCATACTGTCATTGCAAAAAATTTATAAATTATTCTACTGAAAAAACATTGGTATGAGGTAATATAATAAAACGTGTTTCAGTGTTGGAAGGTGTTGGAAGAAATTGTTCTGGACATCATCACAAAACAAATGAAAGCAAAGAATGTTGTTGGAAGTCAGCACGGATTCACCAAAGGGAAATAATGCTTGACCAATCTGATTGCTTTCTATGACATCATAACTGTCTGGCTAGATGAAGGGGAGCAGTGGATGTTATCTGCCTTGACTTCAGCAAGGCTTTTGATATTGTCTCCCATAACATCCTCATTAGGAAACTCAGGAAGTGTGGGCTAGATGAGTGGACAGTGAGGTGGATTGAGAGATGGCTGTGTGACAGGACTCAAAGGGTGGTGATCAATGGAGCAGCCTGTAGCCAGCAGTGTCCCCCAGGAGTCAATACTCAGTCCAGTCTTGTTCAACAAATTCAATAATGACTTGGAAGAGGTGACAGACTGTATCCTCAACAAGTTCACAGAATATACCACACTGGGAGGGGTGGCTGCCACTCTAGAGGGCTGTGCTGCCATCCAGCATGACCTGGACAGGCTGGAGAGCTGGGCAATAAAAACATGAGGTTCAACAAGGGGAAGTGTAGGGTCCTGCACATGGGGAGGAAGAACCTCATGCATAGGTTAGGCATGGACCTGCTGGAAAGTAATTCTAAGGAGATGGATCTGGGAGTCCTGGTAGATAGTAAATTATGCATGAGCCCTTGTGGTCAAAAAGGCCAATGGAATCCTGGATCGCATAAGGAAGCATGTGGCCAGTAGGTCAAGAGAGGTCATTTTCCCCCTCTACTCTGCCCTGATGAGGCCACAGCTGGAATACTGTGTCCAGTTCTGGGCTCCCCAGTTCAAGAGAGACAGGGAACTACTGGAGAGATTCCAGCAGAGGGTAACAAAGATGACTGGGGGACTGAAGCATCTCTCTTATGAGAAAAGGTTGAGAGGGCTGGGAATGTTTAGCCTGGAGAGGACAAGATTGAGAGGAGACCTTATCAATGTCTACAAATATCTAAAGGGTGTGTGTAAGGAGAATGGAGTCAAACTGTTTTCAGTAGTCCCTGGTGGCAGGACAAGGGGCAATGGGCACAAGCTGGAACACAAGGAGTTCTATCTGAATATGAGGAAGAACTTCTTTACTGTGAGGGTGACAAAGCACTGGAACAGGATGCCTAGAGAGGTTGTGGAGTCTCCTTCTCCGGAGATATTCAAAACCTGCCTAGATGCAGTGCTGTGTAATGTGTTCCAGGTGATCCTGCTTTAGCAGGGGAGTTGGACTGGGTGATCTCTAGAGGTCCCTTCGAACTCTGACAAATCAAAATTCAAAATAGTTTTTTAAAAAAGCAGAAGTCACTATAAAGATCTGGATTGCTCCTATACAAATAGAGTAATTTTTCCCCTCTATTTCAACCTTTGTCAAACACTTGGCAGTCACTTCAGGCTGTGTATGAACAGTACATGCACAGATTAGTTGTTCAGCACAAATTATATAGATCCAGCAAATTTCTTATCTGGACTGCCACAAAGATTCTTAAAAGACTGTAGCTCCTCTCATAAAGAAAGAGGTTGGGACTGTTCAGCCTGGAGGAAAGAAGGATCAGGTACACCTTATCCAGGTGTATAACTATCAGTGGGATAAGAAGATGGAGACACATTGTGCCCAGTGGTGACTAGCGATGAGAAGAAATGAGCAGAAACTGAGATACATAGAAACAGGCTGCCCAAAGAGGTTGTGGACTCTTCATCTTTGAAGATCATCAAAACTCAATTGGATATGGCAACCTCCTCTACTTGACCCTGCTCTTAGCAGGTGGGTTGGACTAGGACATCTCTAAAGGTCCCATTCCACCTCAGCAATCTGTGATTCTGTGATTTACAAAATGTAATGTGTTCAGAAAGGCAACTAGCAGGTCTTTAAGGTGGGGTAGCGGGTGCAGGAAGGGAGCAGTCTTTGAAACTGAGAGTGTCCGACAGGAACCTGTGAGCCCCTGCCTGAAAGACAGCATTAGTATATAGTTGAAGCTGCACACATTCCCTTCCCTCCTCTTTCCCTCCCATTTCAGTTCAAATATGGGATGAATGTAAAGACCTAATCTTTCCTTCTCTCTCCTCCCTCTCTCCATCTCATCCCCACTGTGTGCTTACTTCTCTCCTCCACTCCCAGGTCTCCATTTCTCCAAGCAAAGCACTGAGAGCTAAGGACAAGGCTTCCCTCCAGGATATGGAACGCAGTGATTCTTGACTTCTTTGTTCTGAGTTTCTTCCAGATAATCACAGGTTTAAAGTTAGAGGGTTGTTTGGTTTTTTTTTTTTTTGAGATTTACTGGTTTTCATCCATTATTTATTTAAAAGAGCAGTATCTTTTTGCCTCCTAACTTCTATAATTAATGCTATTTCTTTTGGAAATCCTTTTTCATGACCCTAGTTTTTTTGCACCAAACTGTCAAGAGCTGATAGAAAAGTATTTTCAAATTTTTTCAAGGAGTAAAAGGAAAAAAAATATTCCAATATACCAAATAATTAAAAACAATATTCAGACTTGTGACATGGATTTTCCTGCAATATTTTTGGTAGGTCGAGAACAGATACATAGAAATGGTCAACAATACAAACTTGTAAGAAAGAAGTAAGTATGTTTTATTTATAGAAGAAAGAATAGGATCATTACAGAAGGATTAATGAATAAAGGGAATAACAGAAAAGAGCTCCTATCTCCTTACTTCTTAAGTAACACAGAAGAGCAATGAAAAAAAAAAGCAATAAATTATTAGCCCTCTGTATTCAGGGTTGGTGCTGCCTCACCTTGTATACAGTTCTGGACCCCATAGTTTAAGAAGGATGTGAAGGTCTTTGAGTGCATTCAGAGGAGGGCAACAAAGCTGCTGAAACGGCTGGAAGGAATGTCCTATGAGGAGTAGCTAAGGTCCTTGGGCTTCTCTAGCCTGGAGAAAAGGAGGCTGAGGGTTGACCTCATTGCTCTCTACAGCTTCCTGAGGAGGGAACGTGAAGAGGTAGTTTCATAGTTCAGGCCTAGCCGACAACAAAGAAACAAGTGGCCACTCACTCACTCCTCCCCCCACTGTGGGATGGGGAGGAGAAAATCCAACTAGAAGCTTGTGGGTCAAGACAAGGACAAGGAAGGTTCAGTCACCATTTATGGTCAGGGGTAAAACAGACTCAGGGAAAAATCAATTCATCACTGATCAGATGCAAACAGGACAAAGAGAAAACAAAAAGCAGAGCTTAAATACCTCACCCTACTCCTCCCTTCTTCCTGGGCCTAGATTACTTTGTTTCTGATTTCTTTACCTCCTCCCCCAGAAGCACAGGGGGACAGGTTTATGGTTACTTTTTCACATGTTTTCTGTGTCTCCTTCCTCCTCAGGGAGGAAGATTCCTTACAGTTTTCCCCTGCTCCACCACTGGGTCCCTCCCAAGGGAGAGAGTCCTTCACAAAGCTCTCTGACATGAGCCTCTGACACAAGGTTCAGTCCCTCAGGAGCAAGCTGCTCCAGCATGGGATTCCCACAGAATCATGGGCTATTTTGAGAACAGTTACCTCCCCTGGTAGGGGGCTGTCCATGGCTGAAGGTCCACATTTGCTCCACCTGTTACTGAATTGACTAAATTTTGATCATTTAGAAGGCCAGGGTCTGGTCGGGCCTGACCAAGACAAGGCTTTTAGGAGAAACTGTTCTCATAGGAATCATTGGGAGGGGGACAGTGGATGATTATGTTTTACTTCAGTAGTCACAGAAACCACATGTACTAGACAAGTGGTACGTACAAGTAGCTAAGGTCTAGAATTACATGAAGAATAAGATATTATGCTTAAGCAGCTACTGTGGAAGGAATAATACAATAATAAATCTTGAAGCTATCACATGGTAGCCAAGGTCACAGTAACCAGTTGTGCTGCTTGGAAATCCCATTTTCCCATCCCACCCTGATTTAAATATCAGGGACTATAATCAATAGGATAACCAATATTTTTTGTTAAAAATGAATATGAGGTTATGTAATTCGAAAGATCACAAGGGGGCCAATCAATGTAAAGGTTAAACTTAATGAGTAATTAAAAACGACCATTATATGCATTTTTATGTTAAATATTTTAGACAATAGAAATTGAATATATAAAAACCTGTTGATTGAAATGCAATGGAGGATATGCTAGGAGGAGTTATCCCCCGTATCCTTAGCACTTAGACAGTGACAGACTTAGAAGTGTCTGTTTATCTACATCACATTGTTGTCTATAAGTTATTTTCATCCTATTTGGTGGCACACCGTGGTCCTTCACGGGCTTCTTCACCACTCTCCTCCATGGCCTGCAGGGGGACAGCCTGTCATCTCACCATGGGCTGCAGTGGAACCTCTGCTTGGCTGCCTGCTCCCCTTCCTTCCTCACCTACCATCATATGTTTGCTCTGGCATTGCTCTCACCTCCCCCTTTCCTCTGCCCTGAGGTCTTACAGCAGTTGCTTTTCCCCTTCTTGAATATGTTAATTACAGATGTGCATCCATTGTCACTGATGGGCTCGGCCTTAGGCAGAGGAGAATCTGGATTTTTGGAGCCAAGGGAGCTTTCAGCAGCTTCTCACAGGAGCCACCCCTTGGGTCTCTCCTCTGATAGAAAAACCTCACCACACCAGCCCAACACAGGGAAGTGCTGGTCTCTTCTTCCTGGTATCCTGGTACAGGATGCTTGGAAGTGGTTCAAAGCTGTATGAAGGGAGGTTAAGACTGAAAATTAGGAAACATTTCTTTACCTAGAGGATGGTCGAACACTGGAACAGATTTTCTGGAGAGGTTGTTGATGCTTCAAGCCTGTCAAAGGTGAAGAGGCATTTGGGCAAGGCCCCTAATAATACACTTTAACTTTTGGTCAGCTCTGAATTAATCAGGCAGTTGGACAAGAAGGTCATTGTAGGTCCCTTCCAACTGAAATAGTTCTGTTCTACTCTACTCTACTCTACTCTACTCTACTCTACTCTACTCTACTCTACTCTACTCTACTCTACTCTACTCCACTTGATTCTAGTGCCTCGATTTTCCATAGATAAGAACTAGTAGCTAATTTGTAAGGCAGACTGCCAGAATAGGTTGTTTGTGATATGAAAAGACAGTCAATCAGGATTGCAAACAACCAACTGATGTTATTTTTATGTAAAAAAAAAAAAAAGAGGAGTAGAGGGGGAAACCAGTCCAATGGCCACCAGAACTAGGCTTTGTCTTGTAGGAATTGTAGCCAATGTAGGAAAACACACATCGGCATATCCATATACACAAAAAAATTTAGGAAGACCTCATAGTACTTATAACCTCAGCATATGGGCTTAAATTGACTTCAGAAAATACAACCCTACTTTTAAACTCATACAAATGTTTTGGTGTTTACATAAATATTAGGCTTACCTTTTTCTAAATGTGACTTTCAGTTTATAAGCTTTTCTTCACTGAGTGATATGATGTGTAAGTAAATGAGACAGATCTTTAGTTTAAAGGAAAGCTACACAAATCCAAGAACAATTTTGCCCAGAGTAATTTATAAATGTAGAAACCAAATTTTCCACCTGATTGCACCTTGTCACTCAACTTTCATCTGATGCTATAAACAGAACTAGCAAGTTTTTTTAAAAAGATTGTGTTTTCTCAAATTTACCCAAAATACATTAACTCTTGTTTGGGTAACAGTCTCCAGGGAGGCAAATAAGGAGTTCTTACATTAGTACTTAGAAATTTTACAAAACCAGCAGTTTATAATTGTTAATATATTTCAGATAAGTATAACTGTAAGGTCTCATTTTTTAAATATTTTTCATTTTTTTAACCCCAGCCAGCAACTAACCCAATCCACTTGCACACTCACTCCTCCCTGGTGGGGTAGGGGAGAGAATCAGAAGAGTAACAGTGAGAAAACTCTTGGGTTGAGATAAAGACAGATTAATATGTGAAGAAAGAGCTGCATATACAAGCAAAGCAAAATGGGGTATTCATTCACTACTTTCCACCAGCAGGCAGCTGCTGTTCAGCCATCTCCAGGAAAGCTGGGCTCCGTCAAGCATAACAATTACTTGGGAAGACAAATGCCATTACTCTGAATGCCTTCCCATGCCTCCTAATTCCCCTGCCTCCTTATTCCCCCAACTTTATGTGTGGAGCATGACGTCATATGGTATGGAGTACCCCTTTGAACTTTTGGCATCTGCTGTATTGACTGTGTCCCCTCCCAACGACCTGTGCCTCACTCCTGCCTACCCACTGATGGGGTGGTGTGAGAAACAGAAAAGACCTTGATGCTGTGTAAGCGCTGCTCAGCAATAACAAAAACATCCCTGTGTTATCAACATCGGTTTTTGTCACAAGTCCAAAACATAGCCCCACACTAGCAACTGTGGAGAAAATTAATGCCTCTCCAGCCAAAACCAGCACAATACGTAAATCAAATTTCTCATTTTTTTAATTATTCCCCACCTTCCCTACCGATATTTCATTTATGATCTCCAGAACTGACTGAAATTCCCATCTAGAGATCCTTTAACAGTGAGTAAAACCTTTTGTTGTAAAGATGGTCAGGACTTTCATCAATCACTTTGTTACAAGCCCTGATCACCAGCTAGACCAAAGCTGCAACTATACAAGAAGCCTGAATTTTAATGTCACATTGAAATTATAATTTAAATGTCACAGTTTGCTACAGAGTAATTATGAAGTCATGTTGTGAAGTGGATGATAATTAATTTATTTGAGACTATTAGGGCTCATATTTTGACCTGCGTCATTATATTATTTCAGATTAGGTATTCTATAGAAAATGTTATCAATTTATCTATACAATTTCAAAATAGAAATTATTTTGACAGCATTATTTACTACTGTATTTTCAGATCTGGAAGGGACAACTCTCCACCAACAACTCTCCAAAGGACAGCTTGCCACTGGGACAACCATCCACTGGACAGCTCACCACTAGTACATCTCTACCCTGGGCACAGTCATCTGTCATCTGCTGATCCATGCAGAGTTGTCCCTGTGAGAGACGGACTCTATAATGGCCTTTAATCCAGCGACGTTCACTGACCATTCCTGGCGATGCGCCCCCCCGGCACTGGTGGGGAGAGGACAGAGGTACCAGGCGCATGCGCACAGACTACAGACTACAGCTCCCAGGAGGCACGGCGGGGCCGGAACCGGGAAAGAAAGGGAGGAGCAAGAAGACGCGCGCTCTGTGAACACACACGGATCCAGCCGCCGCGGCGAGCGTACCGCTGCGGAGGCTGCCGTGCCGTTACGGCGCTGCTCCCTGTGGTTGTTGGCGTGTGGACGTGCCGAACGGACCGTTTGCCTGGAGTCTCAGGGGACAGGACGTGGATCCCGACCAGGGATTGGCTTCGGCCGTACCCCCCGGTGGTGAGAATTGCGAACATCTTACTAACATTCCTATGAACATTCCTACATAATATTCACACATACCAGACACTCACTTCTCTTTTCCCATATTCTTCTATTTCCCAAAGGCTCTCTCCAGGCTTTCCCTCTTATCCCTGTCCGGGAACAGGAACAGGAGGGAAGGGGAGAGGTTCTCTCTTGTTTTCTGTGTGTGTTGTTGTTGGTATATAGATGTAGTGTTGTATAGCTGTTGGTATATGGATATATAGGTGTGGATATAGATATAGAGATAGATATCGGACTGTTGATATCGGACTGGCCAAACCCTCAGTACCTTTAATAAATCTATTGATTCCTAAGCGTTGTTTGTGAGTGTGACGGGGAGTGGTCTTCAGCTCTCGATCCCCTGAGGTGGGGGTGTGGGTCGCGGCTTTACCTATCTCGGTCCGTGACAGTCCCCTCAGAAGGCTGTCCTGATGTAGAGATGTCCTGTTGTAGAAGTGTCCCAGTGTAGCGATATCCTACCAGTGAGATGTCTCAGCAGCGAGATGTCCCAGCTGTGAGTTGTCCAGCAGAGAGTTGGCAGTGGAGAGTTGTCCTAAGCCCTTTTCAGATACCAATGAAATTATAATGCATAGTAATGCTAATATCTACCATACTTCTGTGCATTAAAAAATATTGCAAATATAAGTATGATGGTTGGGGTTTTTTTGGTTGTTTGGTTGGTTTGGGGATTTTTTATTAACAGGCTTGTCTTTATTTGATTTGGATGGCAAGTAGCTCTTTTAGGTATCAGCAAATATTCAGTTGAATATTCAACATCTAGTAGTTAAACTTCTACATTTAAAAAAACCCAATCAAACCAACCAAAACAACAAAAAGCACACACAAACACACAAAAAGCACAACAACAAACAACAACAACAACAAAAAAACAGGAGAAAGAAGATATTCTAAAACAGAACTCCTTTAACACAAATATTAGAAAACCATTGACTACCTTGAAAAGTGCTGTTAGATTAATGACTAGAGGAGAACCTTCTTTCAGCTAAAATGTACTGAGTTTTACTGACTGAATAGGCAGCTTTAAGTTGCATTTTATCTCTTATTTCTTTGAAGAACAAAACAGCACAGAAAATTTTGGAATGTCTTTCCTCAGAATAAAATATGCAGTTCAGAGTTTTGAAACAATAGAAATATGTTTATTATCTCTTTGGTAAAATACATTAAAATGTGGGAAAACACCCTTTATTAATCAGCATAACAAAAAAGTCTTATAATTTGATATGTTCATTAATACAGGTGTATGTAATTTTTATTGAATTTATTCTTTACTGTCCAAAAAAAAATCAAATTTTAATAAAGGTCACAAATATTCAGCTTAATGACATGCAGATATTTGAGAATATTCACCTAATTAAAAATAATATGTTTAATAAGAACACTTCCCACATCATTAAATTAATTGTTTCTATGAAACACTTTAATAACAAGAATTTAAACTACAGTTTATTTTGTTGAAACTGTTGACATAAAGTAGGAAAGGTATTTATACTCTGTGGGTTGTTTATTTTAAGCCATTTTAAGTCATAATTAGTGCCTAAATGTAGCCCTATTGATTAGTTAAATGATAGTAAAAAGTAAAGTAGGCAAGCTTCTTTTCTTACTGTTTTGTTTGGTTTATTTCTATTAAGAACAAATAGTACACCAAGAAAATTGTTTCAGTAATTCAGGCACCTACTTTTAACAGATGTATGTTGCTATGTAACTGAATTCTCGAACAGTGCAGATACAAGACACAAGTATTTTTCTAATAAAAAACGTTAAGAAAGCATATTCTAACAATATTTTATTGCTTAACTGCACTGATAATTGCAATAATCAAATTATCATTGTTAGTACATCTTTACTGGTTAAGGCGTGATTTGAGCATTAAAGTTCCTGTCTGAAGACCACAGATATTACTGTATCCATATGAGATACAGACTGCACAATGAAATATCTCCAAGTTATGTATAGGAGACATACTGAAGAGGAAAAAAAAAAGACAGAGACACGAGTTGTAGGCAAAAATATTATCTAATTGTGTATGCAAAGGCTGTATCAAACTGTATTTGCACAGGCAGTCAGATTGAGAATGCTGTCATTCTTAATTCTGAAATCCCTAATTTTTGAACTCCAACATTCTTTTAAAATAACATTTCAATATAACTTGTAATGCATAACGCATATATGAAGGGAAGTCAGTTCTGGTAGTAACATACTCTCACCTTATCTGCTGTTAGCTATTTCTTTTCTCAGAAAACTGATCAAACCCAAAAGCATTTTGTAATTTGAGACAGAAGCGAAATGACACTTTTCTAAGAGTTTTAATTCTTTCTTCTTGTTACTTTTGAAACAGTTATCTCTGCCAGCTAATTTTACTTTGAGTTGTATTCATACACAGCAGTCTCATTTTTGGTTGTCTGAAAGGAAAGAGAAATCAAATACATAAAAATTTTCAATTAATCTCTGTCTATTTTGTTCTCACAGATATGGTAAAAGGTTATGTTTTCAAAGGATCTTTTCTATTACAAAAGTGACTTTTTCTATTTCAAAGGCAAGCTGGAGTATCAGGACAAAACTCTACTGAAATAATTAAAAAAACCCCACCACCTCCTAAGATTATCAATCATAATTGGCATTTAATTTGTATTCCACCAGAACATTTTAACATGCCATCTTGTTTCAGCAAGCAGATGGTATAGTGTTTAGTTCTCAGCTGTTCGGAATGTTGATGGACTCATCATCTCTGGCATAGTTTGTGTTGTACTTTTACAAGAATAACACTTTAAACTTACTGACAGAATTACACTGTTTAACAGTGCACCCAATGATGAGCACAGAGTGATGCATTACATGAAGTTAGCATTTCGCTAACTTCAGTTAGTAACTTCAGCTTTCTAATACTTTGAGATGGCTAATTGGCTTTCAGATTTGCAGTTAAGATGTCCACACCAGGCACCAGAATTTTATTTTGGCAGATACCTCGGCAAAGAAAATGGTCTACTCCTATTGCCCCTACTCTTTATCTGATGTAAGAATAAGCAAAGTGATGTAGCCTGCTGTCTTTTGCAAGACCGTCCCTCTGTAGGGGGTGGGTAGACTGGCAGGACTGCATTCCTTTTGTTAAATTTAACAAAAGGAATTTGTTCTGTTTTCCCACAACAAATCAATATGACTAAAGATGCTTCAAAGTAATTTACTAGCAATGATCCGTTTTTCACAGCATTAAACAGTTTCAGATGTAGAGTCTGTTATTCAGAAGTCACTTTGGTTGGTAATGTAATATGCAAAAGTTGTGCCTGCCTCCTTTATACTGCTCTTCTCTCATACACATATTTTCAGTCTATTCAACAATGAATAACAGTATATCTGAAAACACCACCATCTCATTAAGTTTTCTTAAATATTTCTTACCAGTATGTGTATATTCTTTTCAGTACTTGTTGAATGATCAAACAATACATAAAAGTAACTCCTACAAAATCTATATAAAGGCCACTACAGTTTTTATTGCAGTTGATGTAGCTGAAATGTAATGCCTTAGCTCTCTCACTACTTGGTGGTTTGTTTGCTTTTTTTTTTTCTTTGCCTGAATTATTATACCAGTTTTCCTCCAAGAACTTCCCTCCTAGAAATAATCTCACTTAGCTTCATGGTTTCTTCTTTTAATGATGAAGCATACACTAGGAAGAACAATGGTATGTTAGATATATCACAAACTTTATGTTCTTCTAAGTTTTCAAAACACTTTGTAATTAAATTGCTTGAAACACATGCTTCTTATATTAGAGATAAAATATCTAGAGAGATTAGCTTCCAGGTATGGCTGAAGAAGTTCTGTGTACACTTGTACTGTTCCTAAGCTGTGTACTTGCAGCCCAGAAAGTCAACCGTGTCCTGGGCTGCACCAAAGAAGTCTGGCTAGCAGGTCGAGGAATGTTATTCTGCTCCTCTTCTCTGCACTTGTGAGACCCCACCTGTTGTACTGTGTCCAGTTCTGGAGCCTTCAACACAGGAAGAACATAGAGCTCTTGAAGCAAGGCCAGAGGAGGGCCATGAAGATGATGCAAAGGCTAGAGCACCTTTCCTATGAAGACAGGCTGAGGGAGTTGGGGCTGTTCAGCCTGGAGAAGAGAAGGCTCCGAGGAACCCTTATAGCTGTACCTGAAGTACAGACCCCCAGTACCTGAAGGGGGCCTACTGGAAAGCTGGGGAGGGACTTTTTACAAGGGTGTGTAGTGATAGAATGAGAAGTAATGGTTTTAAGCTGGAAGAGGATAGATTTAAGTTAGACATTAGCAAAAAAATTCTTTAGTGTGAGGGTGGTGAGGCACTGGAACAGGTTGCCTGAGGAGGTTATGGATGCCTCCTCCCTGGAGATGTTCAAGGACAGACTGGATGGAGCATTGAGCAACCTGGTCTAGTGGAAGGTGTCATGCAGGGGGGTTGGAACTAGATCTTCAAGGTCCTTTCCAGCCCAAACCATTCCTATTCTATGATTTTATTTCTTGGCAAAAAATATCCAATGATATTTAATTAGCTATACATTATTTTCATAATACTTAACGCATATTCTGTTCTTGCATACTAAGCCAAAAACCTGCAGTCATAGACCAAGACTTGACAGTTCCAGCTGCAACAAAAGATTAAAAAGTTCTTTTTTGTACTCCTGGAAAATTGTTGGTGTTGTAAGTTATAACATTGTGGGGGAAGCCTTGTGATATAAATCTCATAAAAATACATTGGTTTGTAATTTTTTCATTAATAACAGTCACAATCATTTAAAAAATAATTTACCTAAACAGGAAATCTTTCTTTTGAAATAGCAATATTCCAGCAAAATGGACTATCTCTTTATAACATTTTACAAAAGAATACATGCTCTGAATAGAACAACTTTCAGACAAAGTTCTTTATATATGAAAAAATTACGTATTCTGGAGACAGAAATCTCTCTGTTCTTAGAGGACTTGCAGTATTTCAGAACTTTCAAAAAGTTACAGGATTCTGCTTATCAAGTCTAAGTGCCACAATCAAGACCAAACACATGGCTAAAATCTATTCTCCTTTGCAACCTCTCACTTAACTTTTTTTTTCCCCATAGCATTACTGATGAAAAATGGCTACTGAATTTCGAATCCAAAGGCAGAGAGATAATGCTGTAATTCAGCAAGGCAGTGAAGCAGGCTCTGTTTATTTTGCTATCACTGAAAATTTATAGAATGAAAGAATATTTGTAAATGTAAAGTAATATTACAGCTGTGTCAAGTGGATTTGCATAATGAAATTATTTAAATATAGTAACTGAAAACTAAAATTATTTAAATATAGTAACTTAAAACTGGAGGCAACAATCTGCTTTTGAATACCTATGGAAGAATATTCCAAAACATTAGTCAGCATTGAAGATCTGTAGTAAGCACTCTTCCAAATGTTACAGTATAGAAAATCTACCTTAAGGTGTCTATATTATAATTTCCTTATTCACCAGAATTTTATCCAACATATTTCTCTACACTAAAATAAAACATAGGTTCTAGTGGAGTTCAGATTCCTGTGAGGAAAGAGAAGGACTAAAGGCAAGATCACAGCCCTGGACTTCAAGAGACAAGACTTTGGTGTCTTCCATTATCTCCTTGGAAGAATGTTGTGGGATACTGTCACAATCTGATAATCATATACATGAGATTCTTGGTGATCCCACCAGGGCAAAACAAAGATAACACAATGTCAGGTGCACAAATAGGCTTTTATTTAGGTACAGGTCAGTTGGTAAGAGTTACAACTATATATTTGTGATAAGCTTATAATAAATGCAATAACTAACCCTAAACTACAAAAGAGAATGGTCAGGAAAGGAAATAAAGAGTTAAAGGAAAGGCACCACCCAGAGCTCCAGTGGCATCCCTTTGGTGTCATAATAGGAAGGGGGTGGTGGTCTGGTCCTAGGAGGCGACTTGAGACTGGTACTCTTCTCCTTTATACAGTTAATTCCTGGGATATGCCATGAGCTGTTACCCAATCACTGCTCCACGTTTGTAGTGTAAATTCTTTATCACCTCCTGCATCCCTTTGGTCCAGTTATTTGTATAGACCTTAAGTCTTTTCTGCCAAGTTGGTGATTTACATGGAAACACTCTCTGAGCCTCTTAATTCATTCAAGGCCTGTTTATCGCCCCATGTCTTTGCTCAGTGCTAGCTGTGGCACCAATTGTGTGCCTCTTTGTCTACACTCTTAGCACGTCCCACACCAAACTCTCTGCTTCGCAGTTACCTGTGGCATTTGCCACACCTGGGGGGGCTTGAGTTGAGTAAAACCGGTTTGGTGGGTTGCTGAGGCATCTCTTTGTTCTGGATTACTCTTAGATGTCTCCAGATAAACACCAGATACCCGTAGTGTCTGGATACTCTGTTTACACGGTTTATCTCTTGGATTGTTGGAGACAAGCACTATACTTCCTGAGTGTCCCAGATACAACCATGGAGAGAAGAGGATCCAAGAGAGCTGAATGATATGCAAGGATCACCTTCTCCAGTCTCAAGAACAGTCTTCCCCAAAGAGCAGAAAGTCAAGCCAAAGTGGCAGGAGGCCTGTATGTATGAACAAGGAGTTCCTGACTAAACTCATCCATAAGAAGAAAGTACACAGGATGTGGAAGTAGGGTCAGGTGACCTGGGACAAATATACAAACAATGTCTGAGTGTGCAATAATTGAGTTAGGAAAGCCAAAGCCCACCTAGACTTGAATCTGGCAAGGGATGTGAAGGGTAACAAGAAAGGCATCAAGAATTACATCAGTTGCCAAAAAAAAATTAAGAAAATATGGGCTTATTGATGACTGCAGCAGCTGTTAAGAACATCTCAGACCCTGGAGAACAGAGAGAAAGACTAGAACAAGGAAGACTTACACTTTGTAGAGAAGGGTGAGGATAGGGGATATTTGAAAAAACTGGACATAAGTCCAAGGGACCTGACAGGACTGACCCATGAGCGATGAGGATTCTGGCAGATTTCATTGTGAGGTAACTCTCAGTTACCTGTGAAAGGTCATGGCAGTTCAGAGATGTTCCTGAAAACTGGAAGAAAGAAAACATCACTCTGATCTTTAAGAGGAAGGATCTAGAAACTACAGGCAAGTCAGCTTTAACTCAGTCCCTAGGAAGGTGTTGCAGCAATTAATCCTGGAAACCATTTCCAGGCACATGAAGGACAAAACATTCATCAGGAATAGTGAGTTGTGCTTAACCAAGCTGACATCTTTTTACCATGAGGTGACTAGCTTGGTGGATGAGTGGAGAGCAGAATAGACACCATTTATCTTGACTTTAGGAAGGCTTTTCACACTATCTCCATTAACACCCTCACAGAAAAGCTGATATGGTTTAGATAAGTGAACAGTGAGATGGACTCAAAACTGGCATAACAGCTGGGATCATACGGTCTGTCTGTGATCAGCAGCACAACATCCAGCTGGAGGACAGTCACTAGAGTTAAACCCCAGAGTGATGATATTTTGTCCGATACTGTTTAAACCTGTTTTTAAAGATCTGGATTATGGGCCCAAATAGAGGACACAAAAGTAGGAGGAATGGCTGATACTCGAGATGGTTGTACTCCATTCAGAGTGGTATTGACAGACTGGGCAGATGAAGAGAAGGGAAGAAACTCATGAAGGTCAACACAGAGAAATTTCAAACCTCAGACGTGGAAAAGAACAACCTCACACATCAGTGTATGCTAGGGGCCAATAGGCTGGAAATCAGCTTTTCAGAGAAGGACCAGGGGGTCTTGGTGAAGAATAAGTTGAATATGAGCCAGCAGCATTCCTTTGTGGCAAAGAAGGTCCCCAGTAAGAATATGGCTAGCAGGTAAAAGAAGATGATCCTTCTCCTCTACTCAGCTCTACTGAGGCCATATCTAGCTTGCTGGCCGGGTTCTAGGCTCCCCCGTACAAGGGAGGCCTATTAGAATGACTCCAGCAAAGGGCCACGAAGATGATAAAGGGTTTGAAGCATCTCTCATACAATGAGAAGCTGATAGAGTTAGGAGTGTTCACACTCAAGAGCAGAAGGCTCAGGTGGATTTCATCCTTGTATATAAATAGCTGATGGACTGTAGTAAAAGAGATTGAGCTAGTCTTTGTCTCAGTAGTGCTGATAATAGAATGAGAGGCAATGGGCACAAACTGAAATTCCACCTGAACATAAGTGTGGTTCATCAGCCATACATGAGGGTGATTGAACAATGTAACAGGTTGCCCAGAGAGGCTGTGGATTCTCTGTCCTTGAAGATGTTAAAAACTCAACTGGGCATAGTCCTGGGCAACCTGCTCTAACTGACCCTGCCTTAAGCAGAGAATATTGGACTATATGATTTTCAGAGGTGTCTTCCAGCCTCAACCATTCTGAGGATCTGTGACTGAGAACACTGAAGTTGACTCTGAGTAGCAGGCTGAATAAGATGACCTCCAGAGATGCCGCTCTACATACATAATTTTGTGATTCTATAAAGACATTTTTTCAACAAAAATTTTGATAATCCATAACGAAAATTGCAGAATAAAAAGGATAGATTAAAATATAGTTATATTTCCATTAGCTTTTGTTTATTTGTTTGTTGGTTGGTTGGGGTTTTTTTTTGTTTTCTTTTGGGGTTTTTTTGTTTGTTTGTTTCTTCACTCTGATTTTGAAGTCTGGACTTTTGTGAATTTTTAAGGTTTTCTTAAATTTTAACCTATTGGCTATTAAACATTTTCAAATGAAGCCTGAAGAAGTCAGTCTCTTTTTCATATAACAAATGCAATTTGACTCCATTATAAATGGGCAAGCTTATTTCTTCTAATGGATAGTAATTATTGCTTTTAATGATTTTTTGTAACATGTTATCCAATACTTTTAATTACACTTTTTCTCTGGATGCAGGAGGCCCCCTTCAGAGTAGATACTCATGCAGAAAATAGTTCTTAGCATGTCTGAATTAGCTATGTTATTGGATCATGATCTATCCATCTTTATTTCGGTATAGTGTCCAAAGAATATGAATTAATTTTAATATATATATATATTCACTGGAAATAATGAAATATTATTATTATACTGATAGTATTTGTTGTATTATGATCTTCTATTCAGCATGATTCTTAGAAGTATTTTGGTGAGATTAGTGCTATTACATTGTTATGATACATTTTAGGAGATCAGCAGGTACCTCAAATTTTGCAGACACAGATTATGTTCTCCAGAGTATGATGAACTAAGTGGTCTCTGACAGATTCTTTTCTATACTATTTTTCCAACTAAGAGCTTTTATTTTTTTTTTTTTTTTTTTTTTTTGAGCCTGTGATAAAGCTAGTGCTTGAGTCTTCACAGACCATTATCAGGTTACCTTTTCATTTTCTTTCTGATTAACTAAACAGATTGACCTTTTTGTCTCTTTTTTTTTGTAAGGCTGTCATTCAACAGGTCAAATAATAGATCGCTGCTGTACAGACTTAGAATCTCTCTCGTTATTAATCAAAGGAACTCAACAGCTTTCATACCCAGAAGTAACTAATGACCATATAACTATTCAGCGTGATTCTTAAATCTCTTTTAAGGTGACAGCTTCCACAATAGAATGTCAAGAGTTACTTTATTTTTTTTTTCTTATTAGCAAGTATATTGAATAACTCTGAACAAACCCCCAAATTTTGTGTGACCCCATCCACAGGGAATACCTCATTCCCTATTTAAATAAAGCTTGGAAGCCTACCCTTTTGTCCATGAGGATTATATTCTGCAAATGTATCAGTGATCGTGTACAATACTAGATTTCTTATATAATAATATTTGTCACACAGTAGCATTCACTGTCTCCAAATCCATATTTCCTGGGGGACCTGTGAGATTGGTTGATCTCAGTTGTTACTGTTGATGCAATTGCAGGTCGTACATTCACCTCCTTATTAGATAACAACGTTTTAGTCATGCAGCTGTATGGCAGATTTGGGCTACGTCTAGACTGTGTATCTCTATATTTTATCTCTTAAAATATAGATTAATTTGAGAAATCTATCTTTAGCACAAAGCAGAATGGTTTCATTTGGGACCACATTTTTCAGATTTAAAAACATGATGGCATCTTTGCATCTATAATTCCATATGAACATAGCAAGGTAATAGGCACAGAATGGCATTTAGAAGAAAAATATCTAACCATGTTGCAAAACTTTTATGTAGCAGTGGGTAGGATAAATGCTACAGTTGTGTCATTCAGAGCTTATTACATTCATTTTATACTGAAGAACAATATTAGATATTCTTAAACTCAAACTAATTTGCATATATTTCTCTTCAGAAAAAATATATGTGGGTAGATCACAGAAAACACACTGAAAATTTAAAATTGTATGAACTGCATACAAGTAGATTAAAATTATGTGCATATGTATTTGTGTGTACATATACACACTTATAAATGTTCTCTTTTGAAAATTTCCTCAGGTTTTGGTCCAATTTGCATTTAGATCAAGGAAGAATTTCAAAGTAAAAGAGGAGAAACAAGCAGATAGGCTATATTCTCAGAAAATAGAGATTCTTCACCTAGAAACATATTCCTTTCTCCAGTGGTTCTCATAACATTGTGGGTGCTGCACCCCATCTGCTATGAAGGTTTCCATTGTCAGCTGAAGTAGCAAAAGAAAAATAAATAATTCTACAAGACTTTATTAAAAAACAGTAACAATAAACAAATATTCCTCATTAAATTGAAATCAATAACTTATTAAACATTAATATATGAAGAATATTGCAGCATGCAAATGTTTAATTATGCAAATGTTGAACTAAG
Organism: Hemiprocne comata; assembly: GCA_020745705.1. Taxonomy (NCBI): domain Eukaryota; kingdom Metazoa; phylum Chordata; class Aves; order Apodiformes; family Apodidae; genus Hemiprocne; species Hemiprocne comata. The sequence goes on along the minus strand of CM036586.1, from coordinate 91,466,571 downwards.
CTGTCAATCATAAACTACATTTAAAACGGGTGCAGTGTAAGGTAATTTTATAATTCCAGCTGTGGTTGGTTGAAAAAGAATGGTGAACACATAGTATTGTTTTAAATGTAGGCTAAGATATTTTACACATTCTTACCAAACCTTTCAAATCAGTAAACAAATTCCCATTGACCTGACCTGGAACTTGATCAAGAACTCCATAAAAAAGAGCCTAACAGTAATGTTGTCTCTATTTACCTTCATTTGAATTCAACAACATACTGGCACACATTTATGAATCTGAAGAATATCATAGAATAATAGAATGGTTTGAGTTGGAAGGGACATTAAAGATCATTTAGTTCCAACCCCCCCCCTGCATGAGCAGGGACACCTCCCACTAGATCAGGTTGCTCAAAACCCCATCCAGCCTGGCCTTGAACACTTCCAGGGATGGCGCTTCCACAACTTCCCTGGGCAACCTGTTCCAGTTTCTCACCAACCTCACACTGAAGAATTTCTTCCTAATATCTAACCTAAATCTCCCCTCTTCCAGTTTTGATCCATTACCTCTTGACCTATTGCTACAAGCCCTTAAAAAAAGTCTCTCCCCAACTTTCCTGTAGGCCCCTTCAGGTACTGGAAGGCTGCTATGAGGTCCCCCCAGAGCTCCCTCTTCTCCAGGCTGAACTGGAGAATATTCCCTTTAGATACTATTAAAATTATTAAAATAACATTTATGTGTAAATGTGTATGTATATATATGTGTAATGTATTTTTATTCTTCTGCTAAAGAGACAAATAATCCTCACAAGAATTTCCATAGTAAATAATCTAGAATTTTTTGAATTTAAGTCAAATTCAAAGCAAAGTTTAGATACTGTTACCGATATCATCTAAAGAACCCCTTTCTCAGCATCTGTCTAGCTATTCACTCACAGAGGTAGTTTTGGGTTCTGAAATCCATGTTGGTGTTGAATGAGACTCATTTTATCTGGCTCAGCTGTCTACTGTCAGAAGGGATGCACTGAATTCCACAAATGCATATTTGTCACTACTTTAATATTGATAACAAAGATCACTAATGAACAAAGATCACTATCTTGAACACAGATAGCTATAATATAGAACATAGAAGTCTATGCTCTGTCTCCTGGATCTCATAGATGGTGTAACAATCATCATATGCTAAAGAGCAAGTCCTCCGCTACTCCAACTCTCTGGCAAAGCTGAAATACTAAGCCAAACACCTTTGACACAAGTGATAAACATAAAAGTGACACTGACTGACAAAAGCAGTTCTTCCAGGGCCTGATTACACTATTATGTCAGTGAGCATGTATGTGTATGTGCAAGCATATGTGTACTAACATATTCATTTTTATACATTTTCAAAACAAAAAGATAAGTCAGAAAAAAGGTCAAAAATAAAGGAATGGTCCAGTACTAAAAATGGCAACAATGATTTTTTTTCAGCTGTTGTGTTCTGCTGTAAGGTGAAATAAGTAGAATTTTGTTGCCAGTGTCTTTACAGCCCAGCTGTGCTTGTGGAAAATATTTTACTATTAAGTTATGTGATAAAAGATCATTTGCATGCCCATAAATTTACACAGAATGTAGCAGGTAGGAGATTTCATATAGTACCCTGGCCCAGCTGCTCCCAGGTCCATCAAAAGCCCATCAGCCCATTAAAAGTGCTTCTCCACAAGGCCAGAAGGGTTCAGAGGCCCAAAGGCAGAAGGAACCCAAATTCCTAAAAGCAGACAGAAACTCAGAATGACCCTTCCAGGGCTGTTCTAGGACACCCTTAGCCCCAGCATCCATACCTGAAACTCATCAAGACGAGTGAATACTAGAGGCACCTTTTGGACTGATGGTGGTTGCTGCCTAGGGATGTGGGAGACAGAATGCAAGGGAAGAATATTTTGGAATTGCACAAGTTTTATTATGGGATGTTTGGAGGAGGAACCAAAAGTGGGAAAAGGCTGGATTTCAGTGATTTTGGAAGGAGTAACTATGGGAAAATAGAAGAGTAAAGGGGTAAAAAGGGTTGGTCCCATTCAAATAGTCATCTGGTTGAGAGGCTTGTCTGGCCATGCCCTGTACCTGATAGTACACTCTCACCTATCTTCTTATTAAATTGCTTTACAACTCTTTACCTGGTTGAGGGATTCTGTGTGCATGTGTGCATATGGGCATCTAAGTGCCAACAACTGGAGTCAGACCACGGGGCGAAGGGCCTGTGAGTTTTTGGCTGTGTGTCAATGGATGGAGTGAGTGAGGGTGTGACTGCTAGCAAAGGTGAAGCTGCACTCATCAGTAATGTGACCTAGGAGGTACACATGTCTCCAAGGGCAAGATCACAGAGAAGCTGCTCAGTGGGGACCAGGGGAGTCCTGGACAGGTTTGGGTGTGGGAGTGTGCTGGGAAGACCTACATTATGCAAAGGTATATATGTATTCCCACAGGTGAATCTCCATCCTTATCAGTTAGACAAGACTGAGGCTGTTGGTACTGTTTCTGTTCATGTGAGTGCTGTCTGTGTGAGTACATCACACAGGAACGCAGCCAGGAGGGTTTTGAATGTCTCCAGTGAAGGAGACTCCACCACCTCTCTGGGCAGCCTGTTCCAGTGCTCTGTCGCTCTCACAGTAAAGAACTTTTTTTTGATGTTTACGTGGAACCTCCTATGTTCCAGTTTGCACCCATTGCCCCTTGTCTTATCACTGGACATCACTGAAAAAAGCCTGGCTCCATCCTCCTGACACTTGCCCTTAACGCATTGATAAACATTGATGAGGTCACCCCTCAGTTTTCTCTTCTCCAAGCTAAAGAGACCCAGCTCCCTCAGCCTTTCCTCATAAGGGAGATGTTCCACTCCCTTAATCATCTTTGTAGCTCTATGCTGGACTCTTTCAAGTAGTTCCCTGTCCTTCTTGAACTGAGGGGCCCAGAACTGGACACAATATTCCAGATGCGGCCTCACCAGGGCAGAATAGAGGGGGAGGAGAACCTCTCTTGACCTACTAACCACATCCTAATGCACCCCAGAATGCCATTGGTCTTCTTGGCCACATTGCTGGCTCATGGTCATCCTCCTGTCCACCAGGAGCCCCAAGTCCCTTTCTCCTACACTGCTCTCCAGCAGGTCAGCCCCCAACCTGTACTGGCACATGGGGTTGTTCTTCCCCAGATGCAAGACTCTACACTTGCCCTTGTTAAATTTCATCCAGTTTCTCCCCACCCAACTCTCCAGCCTGTCTAGGTCTCGCGGAATGGCAGCACAGCCTTCTGGTGTGTCAGCCACTCCTCCCAGTTTATTGTCATCAGCGAACTTGCTGAGGATACACTCTGTTCCCTCATCCAGGTCGTTGATGAAAATATTGAACAGTACTGGTCCCAGTACCGACCCCTGAGGGACTCCGCTAGTCACAGACTTCCAACTAGATTCTGTCCCATTGACCACAACTCTCTGACTTCTTCCTTTCAACCAGCTCATGATCCACCTCACTACCCAATCGTCAAGACCACACTTCCTCAGTTTAGTTATGAGGATGCTGTGGGAGACAGTGTCAAATACTTTACTAAAATCAAGATAAACCACATCTACCACCCTACCATCATCTATCCACCTAGTTACTTCCTCATAGAAGGCTATGAGGTTGGTCAAAAACGACTTCCCCTTGATAAAACCATGTTGAATGCTCTTAATGATCCCCTCATACTTGATATGCCTAGAGACAGTGCCAGGAATAAGTTGTTCCATCATCTTTCCAGGGATGGAGGTGAGGCTGACCAATCTATATTTACCCGGGTCCTCCTTCTTGCCCTTTTTGTAGACTGGTGTGACATTTGCTATCCTCCAGTCCTCAGGCACCTCTCCTGTTGCCCACGACTTACCAAAGATGACGAAGAGTGGCCTAGCAATGACCTCCGCCAGCTCCCTCAGCACCCGCGGGTGTATTCCATCTGGACCCATTGATTTATGGATGTCCAGATTGCTTAACTGATCCCTAACCCAATCCTCATGTACCAAAGCAAACTCCTCCTTCATCCTGACTCTTCTGGGGCTTTAGGGATCTGAGGGCTCCTGGAGAGAGTCTGCAGGATTAAAGACAGAGGCAAAGAAGGCATTCAGTACCTCTGCCTTCTTTATATCCTCTGTCACCAGGACACCCACCTCGTTCAGCAGTGGGCCTATATTGCCTCTAGTGTTAGTTCTATCTGCAATGTATTTGAAGAAGCCCTTCCTATTGTCTTTGACCTCACTTGCAAGATTAAGTTCCAAGGAGGCCTTAGCTTTCCTAATTGCCTCCCTACATCCTCTGGCAACAGTCCTATATTCCTCCCAAGTGGCCAGCCCCTCCTTCCATGATCCATAGATTCTCTTTTTCCACTTGAGTTTGCCCAGCAGTTTCTTGTTGAACCATGTGGGTCTCCTGGCTCCCTTACTTGATTTCCTCCCCATTGGGATGCTCTGATATTGAGCTTGGGAGAAGTCGTCCTTGAATGCTGACCAACTATCCTGAGCCCCTTTACCATCTAGTACCCTGTCCCATGGGAATTCTCTTAACAATTGATTGAAGAGGCCAAAGTTGGCCCTGTGGAAGTCCAGGGTTCTGGTCCTGCTAGGTATTCTGTTCCTCCCACACAGGATCCTGCACTCCATCATCTTGTGAACACTGCAGCCAAGGCTGCCATTGACCGTCACCGCTTCAACCAAGCCCTCCTTGTTGGTGAGTACAGGATCCAGCAGTGCTCCTCTCCTAGTTGGTTTGTCCACCATTTGTATCAAGAAGTTATCATCAATGCACTGGAGGAACCTCCTAGACTTTGAATGGCTGGCTGTGTAGGCCTTCCAGCAAATATTGGGGTAGTTAAAATCCCCCATGAGGACTAAGGCCTGTAACTGCAAGGCTGCTTTCAGTTGCCTGTAGAAAACCTCATCAACTCCCTCATCCTGATCAGGAGGTCTGTAATAGACCCCCACAACTGTATCACCCATGCCAGCCTGCCCCTTAATTCATACCCACAGACTTTTCACTTGCTCCTCATCTGCTCCTGGACAGAACTCAATACATTCTAGTTGCTCTCTCACATAAAGAGCAACTCCACCACCTCGCTTCACTGACCTGTCTTTCCTAAAAAGGACATAGCCATCCATGACCACATTCCAGTCACGTGAGCTGTCCCACCATGTCTCTGTAATTGCCACCAGATCATAACCCTTAGACTGCACACAGACTTATCCCTGTTTGAATCAAGGAGTAGCTGTTCATGTGAGTATCAATGACAACCATGGGTTTTGTCTTCTCAGATTCTCACTGGAACTACTCAGATTTGCCCAGATCAAGCTTGTGAATATAATAAATGGTAAGGCAAAGCTGGAGCATATCTCCTTTAACAGTCCTTGGAGGTTGAAAGTGATTGTCTTTATGGATTTTTTCTCCATTTTTGTGAACCATAATTTAGCCCCTAAAGTGCATTTCAGTTTTAATAGTTTAATATTCTTCTGGCTTGACGTGTCAAGTGCTGACATTATGACATTTTGGATATTCATCTATCTTATTTCAGTGATCTGCTATGTGAGAATCCTAAGTGTATGCTCTGCACATTTGCAAAATTTCAGGCAGTGTTGCTCAGCCCATTCCTATTTAATTATTGCTCAGAATTTCATGAGGAAAACCATATTCCGAAGCACTTATAATCAATCAAACAGGCCATATTTCTTCTGTGCATTTGGTGTAGTGCAGACTGAATACTAATTTTGAAAACTAAAGATACAATTCAACTAGTAAATATTGCAATAATTATAAATGGGTTGTGTAATTTGGTTAACGCAGACAATTCAGTCTAGCAAATATATTTTGAGTTTGGCTTTATTCAGAAAAAACAGATAGGCAGGGAGTAGGATGGGGTGAGGGATGAAAAGGACAGTCTTTTTTTTTTACACAGCCTGATGTAAAGTTAGTGAAATGTTATTATGTTTTATTGGCATAAAATAAATAAAATTACATGATGGTCAGGGAAGAAATACTAAGTAAAAGGGTCAAGATGAAATAAAAAAATTTCAGTGGTAACTGAAGTACTTCAGTTCCTTACAGACAAAATTATCTTCAGTGTTTACATATAGATCTTTTATGGTTTCTACCTTAAGATAAATAATTTGGAAATCAGAGAGGTGTAGGATGTGAAAAAAGAAATAACTTCACATTCAAATCTAATCATACTCTGTAAGGGTTGCAAACCTGTGTTCCCATGATGACTCGAATCATGCTGTGATTCTCATAGATGCAGGAAAATATTTTCATCAGCATACCTGCCTGGTTTCTCAGTACGTAGAAGCATGTATTTAGTTACACTTTTCCACTATTTTCAGTCAGAAGAGGTTCTTCCACTTTTTCCTCGTATGAGGTAAAGAGCGGGCTGAAGAATGAACAATCTCCATGTGCTTTAGCATTAGCTCTCTCCTTGGCTCTTCTTTGAACTACCTGTGCTAATTCTAAAGCACATATGTTATGAAGTTAGTGTAGCCATTAGCCAAGCTCTTGGATCTAGAAAAAGTCCTTAGCATGAAGGACTTGTGTGTCTGTTTTATTTTAGGACTCCAGCCTTTTTTTTTGCTTTTTTTTTTTTGGTGGGGGTGGGTGAGGGGAGGGGTGAGGTGGTGGTGATTGCTCACTGGTATCAATACTGTTAGGAATATGGTCTTCTCAGAGCAGTAGAAAGAAGATTGTGAGTGTTCAGATTTTTACAGAAAATGAATGTTTAATGTTGAATTTTGCTAGTGATTCACAGAACTCAATTTGTTGAAACTGCACTAAGCGATTTCAACAGTGCTCATATAAAAAAAAAAGCTAAAATATTCATTCTTATAAATAGACACATATTTGTGTGTGTGTGTGCCATTGCTTGCCCATGATTTTAAAAGTTTGTTTTTACTTTCTCCTAAATAAAAAATGTGAACACTTACTTATTCTCTTAAGAAAAACCTGGTATTTCTAGGCTAAAATACAGTACAAGTTGGTCTCAATCACTGAATTTGGTCTGCCAGAATGAATGTGACCTCTTCTGTTGTTACATTAATAAGGTTATTTTCTTTAGAGTAATCCTTTGGGACGTATGAGCACAATTACTGTCTTTTGGCATTCTTCCCATGCCAAAGCCCAATTGTTATATAAGGATTTTTTTTTTTTTAACCTCTTTTTTTTCTCTATCAGAATGAACTATACAGTCCTGTTGGTTCATCAAGAAAAAAATTGGAAATAGGAAATGGACCAGATCCAAGGTCAATCTCTGAATTAATATGGAACAGGAGGTGTTTCAGGGAAGGTATAATAACAATTTGTAAAGAGAACGCTGATGCTTTGCAATTTGAAATGGAAAAAAAAAAAAAAGGAAAAAAAAAAACAACAACCAACAAACAAATCCAAGAACCCAAGAAGACCAGTGCTGTTTAACATCTTTGTTGGAGATATGGACAGTGGGACTGAGTGTATCCTCAGCAAGTTTGCTGATGATACCAAGCTGTGTGGTGTAGTCAACACTCTAGAAGGGAGGGACACCATCCAGAGGGACCTTGATAGGCTTGAGAGGTGGGCCAATGCCAACCTCATGAGGTTCAAGGCCAAGTGCAAGGTCCTGCACCTGGGTTGGCGCAACCCCAGGCACAAATACAGGCTGGGGGGAGAATGGCTAGAGAGCAGTCCTGAGGAGAAGGACTTGGGGGTGGTAGTAGATGAGATCGACATGAGCCGCCAGTGTGTGCTCACAGCCCAGAGGGCCAACCGCATCCTGGGCTGCATCAAAAGAAGTGTGGCCAGCAGAGCCAGGGAGGGGATTCTACCCCTCTGCTCTGCTCTGGTGAGACCCCACCTGGAATACTGTGTCAGTCTGGAGCCCTCAGCACAAGAAAATATAGACCTGTTGGAGTGCATCCAGAAAAGGGCTACAAAGAGGATCAAAGGATCAGCAGCTCTGCTATGAAGACAGGCTGAGAGAGTTGGGGCTGTTCAGCCTGGAGAAGGCTCTGGGAAGACCTTATAACAGCCTTCCAGTACTTGAAGGGGGCCTACACAAAAGCTGGGGAGGGGCTTTTCATCAGAGAAGATAGTGATAGGACAAGGGGTAATGGTTTTAAACTGAAAGAGGGGAGATTTAGGTTAGATATTAGGAAGAAATTCTTCACTATAAGGGTGGTGAGGTACTGCAATAGGTTGCCCAGGGACATTGTTGATGCTCCATCCCTGGAGGATTTTAAGGCCAGTTTGGATGAGGTTTTGTACAACCTGGTCTAGTGGTAGGGGTCCCTGCTCATAGCAGGGGCGTTGGAACTAGATCATATTTAAGGTCCCTTCCAACCTTAACAATTCCATGATTCTATGATTCTAAGAAAGGGAATGGAAAGCTTTTCATGGCTGTTGTGCAAATGTGTTGTTTCAGCAAAGACAGACTCTACTGTGGGGATCTGAGAGCAGTTCTGCAAGCCTCTTATGCCAAAAGAGCAAAGTGGAGAAGCAGGCCAAAACCCACACAGGCTTGGAAACGCGCCTGACATAAGTTTTAACAAGCTTTGCCACGGGCTGTGTTGCATCACTGGCAAAATTTTGAAATGGTCTGACTTCAGTTGGAACTCATCTGCATAATAAATTATTTCCTGACAGACTAATGAAACTCCCTAAGTTAAGAAGACTGTTTTATCACATCCTTCATTTATAGATGCTAATACATTAACATTATAATTAAAATCAAGTTTTAGCAAGGTTTGTAGAAATAGTATGCCTATACAATACCATTGTCTGTCTACCCATTTTGCCTATAGATCCCCCTTTGTATCTTGTGATAGACTGTAGGCAAATAAAAATGTATATATAAGTGGTAATGACATTTCAAAAGCAATTAAGTCCCTGTAACCTTAATGAAATATTGTGGCAGCCTGGAAGAGAGACCAAGGTCACTGCTTTCTCTGAAGAAAGAAAACAAAGGCAATGCAACCTATACTTGTTTTTTGTTTTTGTTTTGTGGATTTTTTTCCTGGACAGCCAAATGCACATAACTCTGGCCAAGTTGTATCATCTGTTGTCTTTTCTTTGGTGGAAAGAATCTGTGATGACAACAGAGAGCAGAAGGAAGAATTAGTGTTACCCTTGTTATGAGGGGAGGATTATAAGGAGCAAAACAGTCATCTGTTTCTGTTTGCTCTGCTGCTAATAGAACAAATTGCTTTTCTATAGTCTGAGGAGCATAGAAGTATTTAAATGTATTTATATAATTCATGGCTTTTTATTAATCTCATTTTCATGTTAGAACAATATAAATTCAGTGTCAGTGTTGTTTAAAAGTACTGACTTTTAATATGCAAAATTCCTTCTAACAGTTATCACACACATTTTTATAACTGTATTAAGATGATAAAAAATCAAAATTATGTGCTAATTTATATTATTGGAGTCATCAGAGACCATCAATCAAGGTGAGGTGAGGAAGGTGTTGAGGATCTCTGCCTTTTCAGCATTGTTGGGGACTAGTTCATCTCTCCTGTTTAACAGTGGGCCAATATTACTCCTCTGTTTCTGCTTGTTGTTGACGTATCTGAAGAGCCCTTTCTTGAAGTTTCTCACATCTCTGGCCAACATCAGCTCAAGCTGAGCTTTTGCTTTTCCAACTGCATCTCTGCATACTCTGACAATGCCCTTGTCATTTTAAACAGGTAATATTCCACTTTTCCACCTCTGCTACATTTCCCTTTTGCTTCTGAGCAGACCCAGAAGCTCACAGTTAAGCCAAGGGGGTCTCTTGCTCAGCCTACTTTCCTTGCCTTTAGAGGGGATGAACTGGTTTTGTTTATCTATGAGACTGTTCTTGAAAATTTCCCAGCACTTACTAGCTCCTTTACCCTCAATGGAAACTTCCCAGGTGACCCCTTTCAATTCAGCCCTGAGTGAGCTCAAGTTTGCTCTTCTAAAATCTATAACCTTTGTCCTGGAATTAACCTCCATTGTGCTCAGCAGTATCCTAGACTCCACAATCTCGTGGTCACTGCAGCCAAATCTGTCACTGACCTAGATATTACAGAGCAGGTTTTCTTGGTTAGTGAGTAATAAGTCCAGCTGTGCCCCATTCCTGGTTGGCAGATTCAACATTTGTGTGAGGAAGCAGTCTTCTACACATTCCAGGAACTTGATGGATGTCAGCTGAGCTGAAATGTTGTTCCTCCAGCAAATGTCTGGGTAGTTGAAGTGTCCCATAAGGGCCAGGTTTTGTTGACCTGAAGCTTGCCTGAGTGACCCAAGTATAGCTTCATTGGTCCCGTTTTCCTGGTTTGGGGGTCAATAACAGATGCCTATTGTGAGGTCTCCCTTGGAGACAACCCCTCTGATTTTGACCCAGAGGCATTCAATAGGGCTACCACAATTACCATAGTTGACTTCTATACATGCAAGGTTTTCCTTAACATAGAGCACGACTCCTTCACCTGTTCTGCCCTGCCTGTCTTTACAAAACAGCCTATAGCCATCTATCATGGTCCTCCAGTCATGTGAACTGTCCCACCATGTTTCAGTTATTCCTATGATATCATAACTATCTGACTGGGCCTGGAGCTCCAGTTCCTCCTGTTTGTTTCCCTGATTGCGTGAGTTTGTATACATACACTGCAAGTGGCTGATCTTTTGGTTTTCATCTTGGGAGACAGCTGAGGCACATTTTACAGTACTGGTTGGCCTGGTTTAATCCCCAATCAGTTGTAGTGGTGATGGTTGAGTGATCATTGACATTTCAGATCACTCCCCCCAGGTTCTTTAGTTTAAAGCCCGCCTCACCAAGTTGGCCAGCCTTTTCCCAAAGACTCCCCTGCCTCTCTTAGAGAGGTGGATTCTATCCCTTCCCATCAGGTTGTAGTCCTCATAGAAGGTCCTATTATCATATTATTCCACTGTAGCAAATTAACCTTTTGGGAATTCATTATTTCTCTGAAAATGCAATTGTGACAAATAGCTGATGTTCTTTTTACTCTATTTCTGCAATAAATTAAAATTAACTTTTGTGGTGAAAATCTCATTTTGCTTCTTAGATCCTTGCTATCCTGTGCATGTCTGTTTTCAAGAAAACATTTTCATATAGAAGACTGTAGGAATAAAATATTTCACATGGCAAAACATGCCACTTTTTCAGACTTTAAAGAAGCCAGAGCTTAGTTGTGGAGGGAATTCTTTTCAGTATTATTGATTCATAAAATATATTGACTTCAGAGCTGCAATCTCTTCCAAAGAGAATACTTCACAGGATCTTGTTCAGCTTTTGTACTCCCCAATGCCACCGGCAGAATGTGTTATATTTGTTCTCAATACACACACAGGGAAAGAAAGAAAAGGGAAATAGACAGCCAGTAACATTTAGTGCAACTGCAATTCACACTTTAACAAAGGAGAAACAGTAAATGGGGAATGGAGAACCAGGAACCATAAAACGATTTGTAAATAGAATCCAAACAGGCATAACATAATAAAAATCAAAGCTGAGACTTTTGGGGAAAACTCACTCAAAATATCAAGATCATACTTGCTGGAAAAAATTATTTTTAGGGATCAAATTAAGCTACAGTAAAGCAGTACTTGTGTTAGCAAGATGAGAGTAAAAGCATGTTGCTGCCTCAGCTTAAGCTGTTTCATGGTCATTTTTGTTTGTTTTAAGAACATCCTTGGTGTCTAAATATAGAAGCCTACATCAGAGCTACTCTCTTTGTTTTGTACTCAACAGGCACCTACCAGGTATTGATCTGACCTCTTTCAGACATTTGCTTTGGGATAGGATGACTGGAGCTTTTGAAGTACTTTCTTTTCTCTGTTATCCAGAAAAAAATACTAGCATATGCAGCTCTGATGTAAGTATGCATATCCAGTGAGATGAATCTCCTACCCTAAAAAACAGGCATCCAGCTTTCTTGTTTTGCTGCTCCTTATTCCCAGATTATTGAAACCAGCAGCACGATGCTAGTATATGTTATCTTAATCCAGAATTCCATTAGGATAATGAACGTCTAATTAATTGAAAGGACTTTTAGTTCTGACCAAAAATACAACAATATACTTGAAAATTACATTCAAGATGACTGTAAATAGCTTTTTCTTTCTGCCCAATATACTCTTTTTACAGAATATTTATTTGGTAAAAATTTTGTATTTCTGCTATTATCACATTGTATCATGAGTACCAACAATTATTTCAAATAACTTAAATAATTCAGCAGATGTAAAACAAAAGATAAAAAGGAAAGTACACATCTTTCTATGCAGAGCCTGTCTCAACTTGGGACCAAGAGACTGGAGTTTATTCCAGCACTGATTGCAATGAGCAGCATGGGTACATTTACACTTTGAAATAAAAAAGAATAGTATTGAATATGAAGCTAATAAAAAATCTGTCCTCCTCATAAAACATCAAAATGTCATCCTTTGAGAAACCATTTCATTATTTTTCGTTCTCTAAAAAGTAACTTATTGTAAAAAAAAAAAAAAAAAAAAAAGAGGAAGAGACAGAAATTTCTGTCTCTAGAAAGACAACACCTAAAACAAAAAGAAGCATACTCACATGGACTACAAAACTTGAATTTTTTACATCTGTAAGGAAAATTATTTAGAATTGTATCACTGTATTTTGTCCTATAATTTGCACCACAAGGAAGGAGTTTTCTGATCCTGCATACTTTCTGACAGTGATCAGACTATAAACGTCACTGTTTGTGGGCCAGTTAAGCTCAATAAGTTGCCTGGCAGAAAAGTGCTAAAACAAATCCATACTTTATTGTGAACATTTTCAATATATATGAAGTAGCACAATAAGACTCTAAATACAGATGCCTATTTGCTTACAAAACAACAGTATTCTTGAACATAATAGAAAAATGTACCTATTTCAATTAACAGTTTTATTTACCATTTGGTCCCCCGTCTCACTTTATATCATGTGAAGAAATAATATTTTTTAAAAAGTTAGCTATCTGTGGAAACATAATGAATTCTAGTTTTTCATCATGCTCACAAACTGTTTTGCTACATATCACATATATGCAAGTTCAAAAACACTATTTGTCTTAAAGATCTTATGTTTTGCATATGAAATAAGGCACAATTTTTAAGGACAGGCAGCTAGATAGGGTAGTTCACTAGGAAACAGTCCTATGTGAATCTCTCATAGACAGTTCTGTACTTCTGTACTTACCTTAATCCTTTGTACTTGTTTAATTTGTTTCAGTGTATGGAAACTGCACTTAAGTAGGTTGACTATTCTCTGTTGGGTCTTTTAAGAAAATAGAACAGTTTGAGAGAGTGTTGCAGGAAAATGAAATGCATTGAACATTTCTGTAGCTTCTTCATTTTGTTACAGTAATTGAATAACAAATTAAAAATGCATTTTCACAAAAACAAGTGACAAACAAGTGACAAGTCACAAAAACTTCTACATGATCTTTTGTTTTATTTCTTTTCCTGCTTGTTAGCCAGTGAGGCATGAGTACCAAAGTATTATAAATATGCTGTTTGATTAATATTTTATTAACAGACAACATATTGAATTTTGCCTTTTTTGCCTCAGTGTTTAGTAGTAGGACCAGTTATGTTGAGGGAACAAACTCTCTAAGTTAGGTGAGAGGGACCAGGAGCAGAACAATCTCCACACAATCCAGCAGGAGATGGTCAGTGACCTGCTACACCATGCAGACAGGCACAAATCTATGGGCCAGATGGGATACACCCAAGAGTGCTGAAAGAGCTGGTGGGGCTGCTCACTAAGCCACTTTCTATCATTTATTGACTAGAGAGGTACCAGCAGACTGGAAATCAGCCATTGAAACCCCCATATATGAGAAGGGATGGAAGGATGATCCAGGAAATTACAGGCCTGTTAGTCTGACATCAGGAAGCTGATGGAGCAGATCATCCTGAGTACCATTATGTGGTGCTTGCAGAAAAACCAGGTGATCAGGCCCAGTCAGCATGGGTTCATGAAGAGCAGGTCCTGTTTGAATAACCTCATCTCCTTCTATGACAGGGTGACACACTTATTGGATGAAGGGCGGGCTGTGGATGTTGTCTACCTTGACTTTAGCAAGGCCTTTGACAAGGTTTCCCACAGCGTTCTCCTAGAGAAGCTGGCTGCTCGTGGCTTGGATGTGCACACACTTCACTGGGTTAAAAACTGGTTGGAGTTGTGTTGAATGGAGTTAAATCCAGTTGGCAGCCAGTCATGAGTGGTGTTCCCCAGGGCTCAGTGCTGGGGCCGCTCCTGTTTAACATCTTTATTGATGATCTGGATGAGGGGATAGAGTGCACCCTCAGTAAGTTTGCAGATGACACCAAGCTAGGTGGAAGTGTTGATCTGCTTGAGGGCAGGGAGGCTCTGCAGAGGGATCTAGACAGGTTTGACCGATGGGGCAAAGCGAATAGTATGAGTTTCAATAAGGCCAAATGTCGAGTCCTGCGCTTCGACCACAACAACCCCCAGCAGTGCTACAGGCTTGGGGAGGAGTGGCTGGAGAGCTGCCCAGCAGAGAGGGACCTGGGGGTGCTGATTGACAGCTGGCTGAACACAGGCCAGCAGTGTGCCCTTGTGGCCAAGAAGGCCAACACCATCCTGGCCTGCATCAGGAATAGTGTGACCAGCAGGAGCAGGGAAGCGATCCTGCAGATATGCAGAAAAATTCAATTTCAGAATAGCTGAGAACTTAGATCACAAAAGGTAATTCAGCCATGCAATTTTTTCAGAGAGTAGAGCTGTAGATAGAACGTCATTAAAAAGGTCTTGATAGTGTGTTAACCTTGTCAGTGAGGTACAAAGAACTTGGCTTAGTTGAGTCACATTTCTGCTTGGCTAGATATAGCTTTAGAACTCATTTATATTTATCTTAAAATTATCTAGCTCCACAATAACAGTAATCAGAATCCAGCAACTTCTGCAGGTCAGACCCTGTCTTGTAAACAGCTGGATAGCAACAACTGCTCTCTGCAGGCACATTTCGTTATTCAAAAATATATAGCAACAACCCTGTTCAGAAATAGCCTATACTTATGGTGAGATAGACCCAAGAGCAGTGGTGATGAACAAGATCACAGGTTGGAGGAATGATTTTTGCTGAACTTGTATAATTTGGAAAAAATGGATCTGTAGTGTAAGATCTATAGGGACTGTAGTTGTTATCTCTTTATTTAGTGTCATTACGTGAACGCATTAATCCATGATGTTGGTAATAGATAGCACAAAAAATACCTGAAAGTTTATAGATGTTCAGATATAAGAAACTCAATTTTAAAAGTTACCTCAGAAGTAAAGAAACAGATTAGCAGAAAGGACCAATTTTCAAAGTATTCATTTTGGGAGCTTATACTAGTTCATTTAAGATTTAGAAGCCTAGATTTAACCTCTACTTTTAAAATACTTAAAAGCCAGGGTAAACAAAATGTGGTCCTTACTAAAACAACAACGAAATTAACAGCTTGAGTTCTGGCCTTAGGATGTAAAAAGAACCATCACAGAAAAGTTATGTCAATTTTTATGTTTTCATTTAAAAATGCTAAAGAAACTACACGTTTGGGTAACATGATCTGAAATGAATAGAGAAATTAAAAAGTCAAAAATAACTGAAGGAGAGGTTAACTATTACTCCCAATTCCTTCCTCCAAAGAGAGTAATATCATGTTATTTACATATGCTCTTAGTCCACCAGTTTAGGAAAATGTCAGGGGTTTAAATTCTGTAACGTATTTTCACTATCTCTATGACCTTCCCTATTTTTGGAATTGGAGAAGAAATGCACAATAACAACTGAGTTACAGTTATATTTAAATTCTCAGGAGAATAGATTATGCCATAGTATTTTCTGTTCTCATTACAGGCATTGTCATAAGAATGTAGAATTCAAATTTTAATGCCTCATACGTTTTAACAAATACAATTGTAAAACGTACTTTTGTGACCTTCTCAATGTTTGTTTTCTGATTTATTAGCACCTTTTACAGTTCTCTGCTCAGAGCTCTCATAATGTGTAAGGGGAATGTCAGAATGCTCAGCCTATGTATGTATAGCACTATTTAAAGGTTTATATATTAGATAGCATTTATACAAGAGGGCATCTTCTAAGTATGCTACCACATTACCTAAGATGAGGGTGACTGTCATTTGAGGTTTTCTCTCAATAGAAAATGTTAAATAAGGATCCCTGATCTAAAATGTGTCATATATTAGAGTAGTGGTACTGATCCTCAAAACAAAAGAGAGAGTTAATCTCAAAATATTCTCAGTAAATTTAGTGCATTTATTTATTAATGCATGGAAAAAAAAAAATGTAACGCATTGTGAGATATATTTTATTCCAAATGCAGAAATTTACTTTAAAAAGTTTAAGAAAAATTTTGTGAAAAACATTACTTTTTATTCTGCAGTGGTAGTATATTTAACAGAAAAGTGAGAGTGGTCAGGGGAAGAGGGAGGGGGTCAGGTGTTGCACATCCCTTTGCAAATATATATTCCTTTTTCACCAATAATTAAAATAAATCTGCTTCACTTTTCAACCCAGAGAGCCTCTCTTTATCATTTTTCTCCCTCTTTCCCTACCTTGGGGGGGGAGGGGGGGGAGGGGTGAATCAAGACACTGCCAACTCGGTGCCAAACCGACACATTAAAATAAAAAAAATCACATCTGAAATGGCCACTTATATGTACTTTTATTCACAAAGCCTTGCAATTAGAAATTAACATCACAATGTAACACAGCCCACTAAAACCCTTTGACTGTTTTTTCTTTTTTAAGCTGTTGTAGTATTTGTCTGAAACTAATTTTAAAATAATACTATGTTGATGCATTTTCTATTTACTCACTAGTGTATATAATTTCCTAACTATTCACAGAATCACAGAATCAGTTAGGTTGGAAAAGACCTTCAAGATCATCAAGTCCAACCATTAACCCTACTCTACCAAGTCCAGGTACTCTACCAAATCCAGAAATCTACAGATGACTTTAAGAAACAGGAAACACATTGGAGAGATATGTCTAAGTCTGTGTCAAACTATGTAGATATTGTAAGTGAAATTAAACAGGAACTCTTCAATGGATAATTTTTAGAGCTAGTCACTTAGCAATTGCTGCCTCACCATAATGTCTTTGAAGTAAGTGACAAATGGATGCTAACAGCACCAACAGCAATTTAGATGGAAACCAAATGCTGCATTTCATGTCAGAACTTTAATAAAATGTTTTATCAGCACAATTTTTACCAGAATAATGAAGAAAAATCTATACAAATCAGTAAAAATTGTTGAATTGGAGGGGAAGATGGGTGATCTTACAAATACCATAGTAGTCACTATATTTAAAATCTCAAGAGCTGGATAGTGAAAGTGTTTATACTGTCTTTCCATTGTGAAGATAACATCATTATAACAGCTATTTTGATAATCTCATTTTGTGACAGAACAATGTTACAGAAGGTGAAATACTGGTAATACAAATCATTCAGAGTCTGACAGCTGAGTGAATGACCCCCATTTCAGTGTGACCAAGGAATCCTTGAGTCTGTTTTAGGAACTTTTAAACATGTAACAACTCTGAGCATGGAAATTTTTACAAAGACAAAAGACTATGTCTCTAGGCACAGTGTGGTGAAGAGAATTGCATCTTTGTTTAAGAAAGACTTCTTCATTAGTACATAATAGACAGTGTTCAGATGCAACAAAGTCAGGAGAGAGGCTCCAAACTTTATGAAGCTACAGGAAAAAAAATTTAAAAATAAACCTATATTATAAAACATTCTTTTTTTCATTCCTGATTTTGATAGCCTCAACCATGCTCATATTTCATAGCTAAGATTTCCACTAACGTTTTAAACATTAGTAGAGAATGGGAGATTCTAGTAGCATGCATTGATTTCAGTTCCTAAAACTATAGAAGAAGGAGGAAAAAAAAAAAAAATAAAAGCCCTAACAATTAAACATGAAAATTATTTAAGAGTTTACTGTATTGTTACATACCTGTATTTCTTTACTTTCCACATTTGTTCTTGATCCTATAGCTCTATTTGTGATTTTCTATCTTTGCCTCAGTCTTTACCAGAAAAACTAGTTGCTCCCAGGACACCCAGCCCCCTAAGCTGGAGGAGAGGGAACAAAATGAAGACTTCTCAATAAAAGAGGGAATGGTCAGGGACCTGCTGCAATACTTAAACATACACAAGTCTATGGGGCTAAATGGGTTGCACTCAAGAGTTCTGAAGGAGCTGGCAGACGTGATCACCAAGGCTCTTTCCATAATTTAACCAGAAGTCTTAACAAACTGGTGTGACGATCTGGGGGTCTAAGTGGCAAGCCGCCCCTCCGCCTTGTCAGGATGAAAATACGTCACGCCTCCCTTTCCGGGAGATTTTAAAATGTAAAGGGACCGAGGGCACATGCAGCGATTGCCTCTCACAGAGGATCGGTGAAACTGCTGCACTGAATCTTAGAGTGAATACTTGAACCCGCCCCCTTACCACGCCTCCAAGAATTGTGATTTAGACAAGGTCTTAAGTTTACTAATTAAACTGTTTATTGGGGGACCAATTGACAATTAGGGGACGAGGGTTCAGGAGGAGTAAAACGGGAGTATAGGGATATAAAAACAGGAGACTACAACCACTATGATTAATAACATAAAACACTAGAGTAAAGAATTGAAGGAGGAGGGGAGAGAGAGAGAGTTGCAAGCCCGACGCTCTGTCCCTTTAAAGGGTCACGACGTGATTGCATTTTAGGGAGGCTGGGAGTGGGAAGAGAAAGGAGGGTTTAGCACCTGGCAATCTGAGAGATGGTCTGGGGGATTGGTATTTTCCGCGGGTGTCTCCCTCCACTAGCACGGATACTTTATCCACGTGCTGTAGTAAGGAGGCACTCCGCAGTTGGTGGAGTCCAGAGATGAACTTGCAATCTTCCCGCTCTTGTAGCGGTAAACCGAAATGGAAGGATGCAGTCGCTGCCAGTCGCTCTCGGTGACAGGCTCTGGGGGCAGTTCCGGCACGCCGCACTCTCTCATAACAATCGGGTGAGTAGCACGCGAGAAGCCCTCAAACAGCTTCTTCTCTGGTTTGAGCTCCACCCACAGACCAAACTCTGGCACTCCGACAAACTCCCAACCCACTCCAGCAAACTTCCAGCAAAACTTCAGTATATTCCCAGCACAAATGGTTGCCTGGGACTGCCTTTTATATTTTAAGCAGTTCAGGTGCAGTCACTGGGAGTGCCTGATCTGCATATGCAGCAGGGCTGCGGTCCAATCCAGTGGCTGATTTTATAGCAATGGCTCATGGGCTTTTGCACAGCGAGGGTGCTCTGCAACAGTGTTTCTTTTTTTCCTGCCTCGCCTGCTGTCACTCATTTTCTTGGTTTGTCCTTGAAACTTAGTCCTTCAAGGACAACAGGCAGAGGCATAGGAATGCATGAAGCAGCCATTTTGAGATCTTTAGTCCGTATGTGGCTCACTGCTCCCACAGAGCCATTTGATTTTGTGTGAAGGAGGGTTCCGTCTTCCACAACTGGGAAGTCCCAGTAGAATGCAGATGGCAAATGTGACACCCATCTACAAGAAAGGTGAGAAGGAAGATCCAGGAAACTACAGACTTGTCAGTCTGACCTCAGTGCCAGGGAAGGTCATGGAGCAAATAATCTTGCGGTCCATTACGCACCACATACAGAACAACCAGGTGATCAGGCCCAGTCAGCATGGGTTTATGAAAGGCAGGTCCTGCTTGATGAACCTGATCTCCTTCTATGACCACCTGCCTGGTGCATGAGGGAAAGGCCATGCATGTTGTCTACCTGGACTTTTGTAAAGCCTTTGACACTGTCTCCCACAGCATTCTCATGAAACAACTGGCCGCTCATGGCTTGGATGAGCATGCTCTCTGTTGGATAAGACACTGGCTGGATGGCCAGGTCCAGAGGGTGGTGGTGAATGGAGCTACACCAGCTGGTGGCTGGTCACAAATGGAGTTCCTCAAGGCTCAGTGTTTGGACCACTTTTAATGTCTTTAATGACCTCGATGGGGGGATAGAATGCACCCTCAGCAAGTTTGCTGATGACACCAAGTTGGGTGGGAGTGTTGATCTGCTTGAGGGTAGGGAGGCTCTACAGAGGGACTTAGACAGACTGGATTGATGGGCTGAGGCAAATTGTATGAGTTTCAGCAAGGCCAAGTGCACTTGGGGTCCTGCACTTGGGCCACAAAAACCCCATGCAATGCTACAGGCTGGGGGAAGAGTGGCTGGAAAGCTGCCTGGAGGAGAAGCACTTGGGGGTGTTGATGGTCAAGCGGCTGAATGTGAGCCAGCAGTGTGTCCAGGTGGCCAAGAAGACCAACAACATCCTGGCTTGCATTAGAAATAGTGTTGAAAGCAGGTGTAGGAAAGTGATCTTCCCCCTGTACTCGGCACTGCTGAGGCCCCACCTCAAGTACTGTGTCCAGTTTTGGGCCCCTCAATACAAGAAAGACATAGAGGTGCTGGAGCAGGTGCAGAGAAGAGAAACTGGGCTGGTGAAAGGCCTAGAGAAGAAGTAATCTTATGCAGAGTGGCTGAGGGAACTGGGGCTATTTAGTCTAAAGAAAAGGAGGTTGAGGGGAGCTTATTGCTCTCTACAACTACCAGAAAGGACAATGTAGAGAGCTGGGTGCTGATCTCTTCTCACAACTAAATAGTGATAGAACAAGAGGGAATGACCTAAAACTACACCAGGGGAGGTTTAGGCTGGACATGAGGAAATTTTTTTTCTCTGAAAGGGTTGTCAGGCATTGGAACAGGCTGCCCAAAGAGGTGGTTGAGTCACCATCCCTGGATGTCTTTAAAAGTCATGTAGATGTGGTGCTTGGGGATATGGTTTAGCGGTGAACATGGAAGAGTAGGGTTAAGGTTTGGACTTGATGATCTTAAAGGTCTTTTCCAACCTAAATGATTCTATGCTTCTATGATTCAATGAAATATTGCATATCATAATGATATTCCTAGAAACATGATTGAGTGAAAAAGGTTTTAATACATACCAACGTCTTTAAAAAACTGCATTAGTGTTCCACCACCTGTATTCATCTCCTTCCTGAATCAGAGAATCACAGAATGGTAGGGGTGTGAAGAGACCTCTGGACATGATCTAGGCCAACCCACCTGCTAAATCAAGTTCACTTAGAGTAGGTTGCACAGGGTTGCATCCAGGTGGGTTTTGAATATCTCCAGAGGAGGTTCCAGAACTTCTTTGGGCAGCCTATTCCAGTCCTCTGTCACCCCCAAAGTAAATAAGCTTTTTCTTATGTTCAGATAGAACTGTCTGTGTTCCATGTTGTGCCCATTGCCCCTTGTCCTGTCACTGGGCACCACTGAAAAGAGTCTTTGTATACTCAGTCTTTAGATATTTATAAGTATTGGTATTGGTAAGATCTCCTCTCGGTCTTCTCTTCTTTAGGCTAAACAGACCCTGGTTTCTCAGCCTCTCCTCATAAAAGAGTTTCTCCAGTGCCCTGACCATCCCTGTAGCCTTCTTCTGGACTCTTTCCAGTAGTTCTTTGTCTTTCTTGTACTGGGGAGCCCAGAACTGGAAACAGTATTCCAGCTGAGGCCTCACTAGAGCAGAGTAGAGGGGAAGGATAACCTCCCTCGACCTGCTGGCCAAACTCTTAATGCACCTCAGGATGCCATTGGCCTTCTTGGCCACAGGGCCACGTTGCTGACTCATAGCTAACTTCCAGAACCCCCAGATCCTTCTCCACAGAGCTGCTTTCCAGCAGGTCAACCCCTGATCTATACTGATGCACGGGTTTGTTTCTCACTAGGTGCAGGACCCTGCACAGCCTTTGTTGAGCTTCATTAGTTTCCTCTCCACCCAACTGTCTAACTTGTCCAGCTGTCACTGAATGGCAGCACAGACTTCTGCAGTACCAGCCACTCCTCCCAGTTTTGTATCATCAAGGAACTTGCTGAGGGCACACTCTATCCCTTCATCCAGGTCACTGATGAATATACTGAAGAAGACTAGACCCAGATTTGACCCCTGAGGAACACCACTAGCCGCAGGCTTCCAACTAGACTCTGTGCCACTGATCGCAACCTTCTGAGCTCTGCCATTCAGCCAGTTCTCAATCCACCTCACTTTCCTCTTGTCTAATGCACACTTCCTAAGCTTGCCTATGAGGATGTTATGGGAGACAGTGTCAAAAGCCTTGCTGAAGTCCAGGTAGACAACATCCACTGCTCTCCCCTCATCTACCCAAACAGTCATGCCATCATAGAAGACCATCAGATTGGTCCAATTGGTCAATTTCCCCTTTGTGAACCCATGTTGACCAGTCCTGGTAACTGTTTCTTCCTCATGCCTAGAGATGGCACCCAGAATGAAAAGCCTATAGAAATATAAATGTGTCAACCATAAAATAGCCCAAATTTTGAAACTGCAATAAAAATAAACATGGAGTGCCAGTGTTCAATTCTATTAAATTCATAGCAGTTTGTCTGCAAAGGGCTTAAAACAGTATGCTTGCCTTGTTATTATAGTCTCCTCCAGGCTGTCAGCTTTTATTGGAAGGAAATTTGATCAGTGTAGTCAGAGGCATTTAAAAAACCTAGTGTTAAAAATGGCATTTTATTTTTTTTAACATTTTTTAGCCATAAATTAAACAACAGTTATGCCCATGTTAGACTTAACAGTCAAAATTATTAGCATTTTACTGAGTTTCTTGTCATTGATAGTATCCAGCCAATTTGCTGACACTGTTTCCCTGCTTTTCTGATTCCCTTAAGATTGCTGGGCAACATTGTCAGAGAAATCTGAGTACATATACTGCATCAAACTTCTGCTTTTATATGTAAACCTAGTATACCTTCATTGATAAGAAAAAGTTTAAGTGCTGTGTTTAGGGTTAGTGGTATCTAAAGACGTACAAACTACAGGAACGCTAAAATAATCCCCAAAGCAAGCATTACAAAGCCAGGAAATTAGAAGTGTGAGTTAAAATAAATTTAAATGTATTTTGAAAACAAAGTAAGTGCTTATATGTAGCCTTAATTTCATTTATTAGCTAATTGCACAGAGGAGAAAAAGATAATAGTGAATATTTACAGAACAGCATTGATGATCACACTTTTGTTGTTGTCTATATCATATGAATCCCAGCTAGACAAACTGGCTTGTGGACCTCAGCTGAGTTTTGTTACATGGGATACAGGCAACAGAAGAGCTTGACCAGAGTGACAGATCATTTTATCCCTCATATTTTTTCCTTCCTTAATTCTGATGTTAACATCAGAATAACACTCAAAATATATTTATTTTTTACTCCTCACACTCGTGTTTCCATTTTATCTAATTTTCTTTGCTTTGGAGTTATTTCTTCCTTAACTGTGTTTTGTTTTTGTTTTTATTTTTAATTGTCTAAGCACTAATTTTAGTGATAGGTGCTACTGGAAATAGCTGTTCCACTCAAAATACTATGAGGGTATAAGAGGGCTATCTTTCTAGTTCAATGTGAGCTGTAGGGATGTGTTTACTGGTGCCAAAACAAGAAAGGTATTTTGGAAATGGACCAAGGGACATGCCATTTCCAGTAGTAAAGAATTGAGTCAAATTAACACTAGTTGGGCAGAAGCTGGAAGAACAGAAAGGTCTTAATCATAGTATCTTGAAAGAATTCATCTAGAAAATAGGTGAGTGATAGAAATCTTGGCACCTCAGAAGTGACAGACTAAAGAATTTCAGCTTTCTTCCCTTGTTTAATATGCCAGTAGGTGAGTTTGGTTCAAATACACAAAGGAAATTTACCTATAAATATGTATGGAAGTTGTGTTACTGTCAAGTAAAATAATGGTTTTATTTGGCATTAAAACAGATAAACATTTTAAGCATGGAACTTCTTCGTAAAAATAAAACTTCACCAAAAGAAAAATTATTTAAATAAATAAACAGTAATTGTCTTCTTTATGACTGAAAATAATAAAAATATAGATTTGTTAATATTAAAATAAAAACAAAAGTAAATTTCATAAGATGATAATCTCTTATAGGAAGCTTGGAACTGAAAATAATGAAACTTCAATTATTTTTTTTCCCCAGAATTATTTAATAATTTTTATTTATGAAAAATTTCTATGTAATTGAGACATTCTACATTTAAAAATACAGGCCATGATGGTAATGTTTAGAAAAGGACAAGAGAATCTTCTGAAAAATAATTTTATTCATAGTTAGTCAACAACTACCAATATAACATGTGGGTGTGGATACTGTATCTACATTTCCATAAAGATGAAACTTGCGAGTTTCCAGAAATCCAGTTTCCAGTTTCCAAAATCTCTTTAGAACATGGTCCACCTTTTCCATATGAGATGTTTAAGATTTACTATGAAACTGTGATTCAGGCAAGACCACCTTAATTCTAGAATCATTTGGACATGTTTCCCCTTGTTTTCCCACTTATTTCCCTATTTTTCCCAATATTTTAAATACATCAATAACATAATATCTGAAAACAGACATTCTGGATATGAAAATTCCAATGTCTTAATTTTAATTCCATATTTAAGTGTGCTGTACTTAAGTACATTTCCTAATCCTCAGGAAAACAGTACGATTAAAGATTTTGGTAGCCAAACTTAAAATAACATTTTTATGTAGTCTCCTACTAGAATATACTACCCAACAGCCACTAAAGTAATATAAAAGAAAATAATTGGTTTGGGATTTTTAGTAATCCTCTGAACCATTTCCGTTTTAAAATAATAGTATCTAACTTATAATTTTTATAAGTATAAAATAAGTCAGTTTTGAAATTCTGTCATTTTCTTCCAGTTAGATGGTCTGTGTAAATTACAATCTGCAAATCAATGTAGTCTCTAAATTTTAATGACATACCATTTCTTTCGCCAGATTTTTAGTTCAAGTGTGCTTTACTACAGAAACCTCCTGGAGCCTGAACTTCTTTGTTTTGTAAGTATTAAGTTTCCCAGAATGAAAAATACTACTTTTTCAGCCAACTTCATTAAGTGCACTGGCAGAGTAAGGCTACATCACAAGCTAGGTTAATCAGCTGTATCTATTCTCAGGCAGTATCAGCAGGCAGAGTCACTCCCTTTTTAAGAATCGCAGTTTGGGTTCAGATCATATATTAATGAGCTTCCAGCTTCAGCATCTTTCCAGTCTTAGCAGAGTATCTATCCAGAATAACAAACACAGATCTGAAAAAAAGAACTCTGTATTTGAAATTTTAATACATGGGAATTTCCCCATGCGTTATATTTTCCTTTTTAGTAATATAACAAACTGATGTTTTTTCCTGAGTGTGTTTCCCAGAAAATTTTAGACATTTAATGAAATACTTTAACATTCACTCTAGGTACTGTTGTCTGGACAAATACCCTGACTATCACATTTTGATCATTGCACTATGTATGTTTGGTGCAATGAATCATATGCACCTGTAAAAAACAATGGACTTTTTCCGTTTCTTAATCACTTACATTAAGGCCTGGTAGCCAGAATTTTTACTCATTGTAACACTAACCTAAGTGAAACTTCTGCAAAATAGAAATATTTTTATGTTATCATGAGCTTTGTGTCCATTCCTCCCATTTGACACTTAGCCATTGCACAGTCAACAGTTCTGGATCTATGTCGTAAAAAGGAAACAAACAGGCAGGAACAATACACTGTGGTGGGGCGCTCATTGGTGAAACAGTCATATAACCACATTCAAATAGAACACACTGCCCAGTATTAACTTTTCTTTCAGGATGGTAGATCACTTGTAAAAACTTGCCTAAGCTCACAGGTAGATCTCAAATGATAACAGAGTTGCATACAGTTATGGAGTCCAGAGCCCTACTCAACTCATCTTCTATCTGTCGTCTACATTTGGGTATCTTGAAAGATCCCTAAGCTCCAATCAGAGTGTGATGCTGCTGCATGAATATAGGGAATGTTCCAGAAGGGTGGCAATTAGAGTGAGCATTGGCAGATGTAGTACATGACCCACAGGACACATATGATTTTCTGTAGGAGGAGTTTTTCAGAAGGAGTCCAGGAATGTGATTACATTTAGGAAAGGGGATTCCACCTTTCTGATAGCAGTGACAATTTCTCTGCTCACTATAAAAGGGACACCTACCTCAAACAAACCAAGATATCCCTGCCCATGACAGGAGGGTTGGGACCATTCTATGATTCAAATCGTTCTATGATTCTAAGTTCATGTTTACATGTCTGAATGCAGAGCTGAATCTCACCCTGGAATTTCCAACATTTATCTTGTAGATACAAAAGTCTGTTTCTTAGACCTAACAATTACTTCTTTTATTCAGACCTTCTTTGCCACTGCAGCACTAAAAAAGAAGGCAGTACGTAAGATAGTATTACGGTTATTATGATGCAAGAGAAATATTCTGTAAGTGATTTTTACATAAAGCAGAAATTTTTTTCTATTAAAAATATCCTTAAATCTTTAGAAGGAAAGTAATTTCATTATTTTAGAATATCTGAACAGACTGATTATTTCCAACTGGAAGGGAAAATAGCTTCCCTCTCCTTGGGTGCATTTGCTTTCCTGCCCCTCACCCTGGAGCACCACCTAAAAATTAGTTAAGTTAGAGGAGACAGGAAAAGCTACGCTGGCCAACACAGGCATGGCTTTTCACAGGGACTGACCAGCCCCTCCTTAAACTCTATGAGCTCATTCTGTCCCACTTTCCCATGGGGTGCCCAACCCGACCCGAGGAGACTCTCCTCTCCTGCTGGTGCATTCAGGTGGATCTGGCCCTGCCAGGGAGCTCCCTGGAGCTCCTGTGGCACCCCCCAGGAGGCTGCTGAGGCTCCTGCCATCCATGTCAGGATGCACAGGGATCAGCCTTTTGTCACCATAGCCTAACAGACACCTTTTTTGACTCTGTTATAAACAAATTAGAGGGGATAATTTAATCAAGCTCTTCACTTACTGGAACAATTTCTATACTTTACTACAAGAAAAGCCTTGTTAAATAAAGAAACTTGAATTATTTAGCAAGAGATAGAGGGCTGCGGAAGAAATTCTTAACTACACAGCTAGTCATAACAGCCTTGATTTGTTACTTGTAGACACAGAAAATAGTCAGGAAAGTGGACGAATGTGATTTATTATACAACTACAGACAAATGTGGAATTGTGTTTCCTAAATCCTGAGTAGAAACATTCTCATTCCTGTCTTTTCTAACTCTTCTTAGGTTTTCTTATGTCTTCTATTTGTTTTTCTGCTTTCATCTACTTCTTTTTCTGCTTCCAATTCTGCATCTACTTCTCTGTTACTTGAAAAGAAATTATGAGTATGATTCTAATTGTATGCAGAAAAAATTCAATTATTTTTTTTTCTAAATATTAGGGTTGGCTGCTGCATTACAACTTAAAGTAGTGTGAATCCAATAGTAACCAGTATTTCTTTTTGTAACAATCTATAATTTATGAAAGATAACTTATGTTAGCCAATGCTGGGAATGCTTGGACAACATATCATCGGAATTTTTGTAAACCGAATTTATCATGTGACCAGGCAAACAAAATTTTGACAAACTACTAAGAGGGTAACACCAGCACCTCACAACAAACCCTCTGCTGTACATTCTCACAAGTTTTTCAGCTGCACTGATTAAATTTTCTGTGGTGAATTCATACTATTGAGCATTTAAAAATACTTAAAACAGAACACATTAGGGAGATCTTTATTTTTAACAGTATATTCTGAAACTTAACATTTATTTTAAAACAAAAAAAAAGTGACAGGCTGTTACTAAATGCAGCATTTCTGCAGTCTGTCCTTTAACAAGCCTTTAACCTTGACAAAGATCCATTGTGATTAACCTCTAGAGAAACTGGTATCATATGCAGCATTTTTAGCCTCAGGTTAATGGGATAAATAATTGAGTCAAGTACTCTGGGTAACTAGGTGAATTTTAACATTTTAATATAATAATCAGATCTAACCAATTATCAAGTCTGTCTACAGGCTTTGTCCTGGGACTTGTTATTTTTAGCACAAAATGTAGTCAGGAAGGCAAATTACCGGAGTAAGACAATAGAATAGGGCAGAAATAGAACACAGCATATATATCATGTAGTTACAGAACATGAATACCTGAAATCTGTAGCTACTCTTTTTACACTTGTACCTTCCAGAATGAACTGCATAAACAGCACCTGTTACAGCCTACTGTCTAACAACTCCTAATTAACTACTCATCTATATAATTCAGAGTCTTTACTACCTACTAACATTAAGTTCAAGATAATGCTGAAGAAGAAAAACCAAAAAAACATTTCCTGATCACTGGTAGAAGAGGTTTTTTCTTTTTTTAGTTGCTCATGATGGGATGGCATATGCCCAAAATTTCCAGTATGTGAATATAAGGAATTTCATTCTGTAAAGAGCTTTTAAAAAACCTACAAAATCTAGACCCCAAAGTATCAATCTACATGTTATTACTCACTTTGTTTGCTATATCAGTGTTTCAGACCAAGCTCCTATAAATACATTAAATAAGAAACTACATTGGTCCAGCTCCTCTTAGCTACTGATTCCCCAGAGTGCTCTCAGACGAGTAGGTTTCTGAAGCTTTGACAGCACACATCAACAAAACCTAATTTCTACATGTTGACCAGAGAAGACCCATAGCATAGAGTTACTGAAAAAGAACAATAATAATACAGATATCTCTAAAGGTCTGAAGCAGCAGAAGGACTTTACTGAGAATTGCAAACAAACTCAAAGCCTTGCAATGACTGCGTTTTAACTAAGCGTTTACTTTTCAGATGTTATAATTGTAGAGCTAGTAGAAAATAAAAGTTTGGTTTTTACTCTCTATAGTATTAGGGAATCAGAATAGTTCATGCTCTAATTTGAATTCTAATTTAGAAATTAAGGCATCTTATGGGTTGCTCTGCTGAAGCTGTACAAACGTAATGGATCCAGAAAAACAATGGATATATGTAAGTATGATTTTATTTTTTTGTTAACTTATTCATTTACAAACAAGGACTTCTGAATTGCAATACCTGCTTCCTAAGCTGCTCTCTGTTTGGTTTTGTCTTTCAGGTTTTTTTGTTTGGTGTTGTTGTGGGTTTTTTTGGTTGGTTGTTTTTTTGTTTGGTGGGTTTTTTTGTTGTTGCTTGCTTGTTCATTTGTTTTTGTTGGTCTTGTTTTGTTTTTAATTTGTTTGTTTTACATGCTGAAGACTATGTAAAATGTATGTAGAAGCCCTAAGAAAAAAAGACTAGGTTATAGTACACAATATGGCTAGGTCTGAATAGTAGCTAGTAGATTGTGTTAGTAGCATTCCTTCTTCATTGCTTCCTTCTAACTCAGTCTTGAAATTCTATCTTATAGAAATTATTTATAACCAGTTTATATCCCCATACTCTGCTAAGGCAGGACAGACTCTTAACGTGGGTAGCAATTTCTACTCTTGGTTAACAGATTCAGTCCCTCTGAAGGACATCAGAAATGCATGTTAGGGGTGGACCTGCTGGAAAGCTTTTCTGAGGAGAGGGATTTGGGAGTCCTGGTAGATAGTAAATTATCCATGAGCCAGCAATGTGCCCTTATTGCCAAGAAGGCAAATGGAATCCTGGGTTGCATAAGGAGGAGTGTGGCCAGTAATTCAAGAGAGCTCATTTTCCCCCTCTGGGCTCAGTTCTGGGCTCCCCCGTTCGAGAGACAGGGAAATACTAGAGAAATTCCAGCAGAGGGCAACAAAGATGATAGGGGGATTGGAGCATCTCCCTTATGAGGAAAGGTTGAAAGAGCTGGGACTCTTTCGCCTGGAGATGAGAAGACTGAGGGGTGACCTTATCAACGTATTTAAATATCTAAAGGGTGGGTGCAAGGAGGATGGAGTCAGACTTTTTTCAGTAGTTCCCAGTGACAGGACAAGGAGCAATGCGTACAAGCTGGAACAGAGGAAGTTCCATTTAAATATGAGGAAAAACTTCCTTACTCTGAAGGTGACAAAGCACTGAAACAGGCTGCCCAGGGAGATTGTGGAGTCCTCTTTTCTAGAGACATTCAAAACCCACCTGGATGCTGCCCTGTGTAATGTGTTCCATTGCTTTAGGAGTTGGACTGGATGATCTCTAGAGGCCTCTTCCAACTCTGACAATTATGTGATTCTGTAACCTAGTTCTGTGCTATGGAACCCTTACTTCTGATGTACTCTTTATCTGACTTAAGTGGGCAAAGAGAACAACTAGTCATTATTTTCTTCATAAATTTCCCAGTCTTCACTTTCTTTAAATACTGAAATTCTTTTCATCCTTCTTCATAAGTTATGTTTTCTAAATCTCCTATTGTGTCTTTCTGCTCAACTCTCCCTGGAATACTTATGTATATGCATATTTATGATTTTTTTTCTCTTTATTTTCTGCATTAAACTGTATACAGTACTTAAAGACAAGTAAAGTAGAACAATTTCCCCTGTAGTTTTTGTATCATTCACTTAGTTTTTTACATTCTAAGCAAATGCTGCTTTTTGTAAAAGTATCCTGTTAACTCTTAACAATATGTGACTCTAGATTTTTTTGTTCTCTAGTTCTGCTGCTTGCAGTTTTTCGGCAGCTATTGTCCACTTAGCATTGCAGTGTAACTCATTTGCATTGTACAATTAACTCCTATTCCACTATAATAACTTTTACTTTTTATGACTAAATATCATCATAGGGATTTTAAGATTTTGATCTGATTTACAAAAAATAGCAACTTTCAATAAATATTACTCTTTTATTATAAAGTTAAATATTTTCGATTGTGTAACAGTTTTAAGTTTCCTGAATTTTATCTTTTTGTTGTGAGCTGTAACAAAATCTATTTCTACTTCAATTCTTAGATATGAGGAATATTTAAGGAAAGTTTTTGTTTGAAATGAAATTTATGTATTTGTGGTTCTATTTCTCCTTGTTAATTCTCTCCTTTAAAGTATATTTTGAACCTGGCTGTCAGAAAGTCCCACATTTTATATTACTCTGAGGGAAAAAAATGATGTTGTCAAAAAAACCCATTAACATAATGTTGAAAGAAATGTTTGTGAGAGTTACTGTTTGCCTAAAGCTTAACAATTTAGAATGATATAATGAATTCCCTTCATTTTGTAAAGAAATAACAGATATAGCATACCACACATAGTAGAAGTCAATTTATGTTAGAATTAAATTGAAGTCTATTGTTTGCTACATTGCGAAGAGCTAAAAAATAGTTTTACATGTGCATTTAGTTGGATTTGGAGACCAGCCAAAACAACTCTTTCAGTATCTGTGACTGCTTAAAGAAATATTCTCAAAATGTGTTGAAACTGTACATTGAAGACTATGCATAGGGCTCAAATCTCTGGTTTAAGGTATTGTTCTGTAAAGTCTCTAATTCAGAATCTAGATAGAAAGATTATTGAGTCTCAGTCTACCTTGTTGACTTGTTTTAGCTTATTCACACTGGACATAAAGAACACTTGAAAATCCAATTTGATAATTAGGTTTTGAATGCACAAGGATTTATTTCACCTAACTTTAGTAATATTGTACAATATTCAAGGTAACTTATCATTATTCTATAGGAAATGCACAGATGTATGGACTCCCTGAAGGTACTTAATACAAACACTTGCAGGTAGGTAGGCTGTAGTTCAGCTGTCTACAAATAGGTATCTAGTTCACTGACATATCTTCAAGAATTTGCCCTGACCACCAGATAATATTCGAGAAGGTGCTCTGAGGTTCTGTGTCACAGCCAGACGCCTCACACTTAGCAGCAGCTTATGTGGCTCTAAGTGACTGTATATGGGCACCCGAGCCAAACTTGTACTTTAGGATGGGATGATCACCTCTGCAATGACTAGAGGTAAATAAATACCTTAAAGGTCATTTTTAAGTGGCTAAATTTTGGAGCAATAAACTTTATAATGACAAACTCTTGGCATGCAACATAAGCTCGCAGTAGTATGTGATGGAATAATTGGTAGTATAAACCTTTTATTACCTCCAGGGATAATATCTGTCAGTATTGTCATCAGAATTAAACTTTTCTCCATTTTTAATCAGGGTCACAAAGGTAAAGTCAAATTTTATTGAAAATTATTTACTGAATGCATATCCATATGTATAATAGAACTACTAATTTTGTTATAAAACTCCTGCCAAATAGAGACTGAAATCACATTTGTAGCATTAATGTTATCACCTAAAATATTTTTTTATATACATATGCATGTATGTAGTGAAATTATCTGGTTTCTATTTGTAACCCATATTAGATTTCTATGTTTTTGCTAGGGTCAGCTGAATTAACATTTCCAATTTTATCTTGTGCTTTAGTTCCCACTGAAAATTCTAAGTGAAAAATCACCAGGTTTACTTCATTTCCTGTTGAGTTCTTTTGGTATACTACAGACAGAAAAACATTAATCAACCCAGATGTACTCTCAAAGACACCCTCATGCATTGAATTCAAGACTCAGAGTAGTCAAAAGACTTGCAACCAAACCTCTTATCTCTTCTTTCTCCCTCTGCCTTGACACAAGCTGAAACAAAAGCCACAATGCAAAAGGTTAAAAAAGAAAACAAATAACAAGTGAAGTCATACAAGTGACAGAACTATCCAGGATTACTTTTTACTACTTTTCTGAAAAGGCTTTGGAGAAATTTGCTGAAGGCCTTCAGGAGATGACAGTGAAAAATAAGGCTGGGGTACCCCCTAAAGGAAGATAACAGGAGCTTGTTTTTCAATTTTTTTTTAGATTACTGTTTCTTTTCCTTGACAGGGAAAGTCAGCTCACTTTTTCTTAATGACAAATAAAAGGAAAAAAATGTAACAGTTTTCTATTAGTAGTCAAAGAGAAAAAAATTTTAACCAGGAGTTTAGAATTTTTGGTTGATTGTTTTCATGGGAGGACAATACAGCTAAATATCTAGACCTCCCTGAATTTGAAGATCATGGGGTAAGATTCAGTGGTGAACTGAATATTAGTATTGAACAACACCTGGAATTCCTTCAGCATCATTGGGCTTAGGGAATTTTCATTTGCAAAATTAAAAAATAATTAAATCACTGAAATAATTGTGGGAGATAAACAATTTGGATGGCAGGTAACTGAACTGTTGTTATCTTCCAGTTTCACATCCCAAGAAAAGAAATTTAGTTCCATTTTACTGTTGTCTTCCATAAGTACTCAGGTACTACAAAAGAGCTGTTCGTAGATGGAGAGGGAGGAAATTACGGCAGAAGCTGGATATGCTGTAGAACATACAGTCACATTTCTTGTCTGTTCATCCCCATAACATGTCTATGTTTGCTTTGTCCAGTT
The DNA here is from genome assembly GCA_020745705.1 of Hemiprocne comata. Taxonomy (NCBI): domain Eukaryota; kingdom Metazoa; phylum Chordata; class Aves; order Apodiformes; family Apodidae; genus Hemiprocne; species Hemiprocne comata. The sequence continues at coordinate 91,433,225 of CM036586.1, read as the reverse complement.
CTCATTGTTTCCAAATTACTCTCCTTTTATAACTCAAAGCCTGAACTGTCCATGAAGTAAAAATAGGCAGGGCATAAAGAAGATAAATTAATGAATGAGGAGAGTTTTAATAAAGAAAAGGCAAGCAATATAAATGCTTTAATTTTTAATTTACTGCTGTGGAAAAGGGTCTGCAGACCCTTTTAAATTTAATTTTTAAACTTAATTTTTCTTCCACCTGTAGTGGTGTGCCCTAAGTATTTAAACAGTACCTACTGGGCTTCTTTCTTTCAAACTGTATTTTTCCATCTAACCATGTGTTGCACCACAGCCAGACTGTGGCAGGTACTGAAAGATATGTGGAGTTCACCAATAGATAAATAACCTTGCATTTTTCAGAAAAGTTTCTGCTCAGCTTCCTAAAAACTCAGTGCAAATACTAAGCTAAAGTGCCTTCTCTGACTCACTGGTAATTTGGTCTGTTTTAACTATAAAGAATGTCATCAGTTATTTATAAATCTAGTCCTTTATATAAAGGACAAAGTTTTCTGTAGCAGCAGATTAGATTTAAAGCAATAAAAGAAGTGAATGAAATTAGATTGTTGTTTATATATAATTACATAATATATTGAAAAAATCAGTGCTGTATGTAGATACTTAGTGACTTGAACCACTGAGTATATAAAATAAAGCTGAATTATAAATTAAACCATTAGACCAATTATAACAAGTTGTTGACATGCATATTGTTAGAAACACTTCATTAGATGAGAAAAGTGATTTTTAAACACTATAAAACAAATGAGAAACTGATTTACACTTGAACACAGCCCCACACGCACTGAATTAATGCACTGACATGCAGAAACGGATGTATTCACTACACAACACAACATAAAACTATTTCACTGGATTAGTGAAATAGTTATTTTTTGATTGATTTTTTAAGACTTCCTTTTATTTTCCATCTTGTAATTTTTACTGTTAAGGAAACATTTTGGAATGTGTCCAGTCCTGAGTTTAGTGTGTAAAAAAAACCAAAACAAAACAAAAAAAGACTTGTGTGAGTTAGGATTTCATTTTGCTATTTTTTGAGAGATGTGTACTGCTATTTAAAGAAGCTACACAGATTAATAACTTGGAGATTGTGGGTCATGGCATTTCAACATTGCGCTTCTCTGTTTTCTCTCTTGTGTGAGTACTGAGCTGAAGAGGGAGAAAATTATCTGTTACCAAACCTAACATACAAGGTATACAGCAATCTGTTCCTGTGCTTGTTCAAAGCTTTTCTTTTTGGTTGTACTTTCAGGAAACAAGGAAAAGATATTAGCTATTTCACTCTCTGAAATGAGAGAAAAAAAATAATTATAAAAATAGCTTTTGTCCTTACTGGGTTGACCAGGTGTTTATGAAAATAAAGCACTTTTCACACTACAGTACATTTAACTCAAATTGTGTACAGATCTTTTTCAGCTTTTTAAATTACTGGGGAAATAAAAAGGAGTAAGGGGGGTGGGGTGTAAAACTTGGCCTCTTCACTAGTCCATATAAAAAGTCAACAGAACCACTGTACAGTAGTCAAATTAGTAAAAACAGGAGAATTTGAAAGAAAACTTAAATGAAATTCAGGCATCATTAAACAATAAACATGCTTTCCACTGTACCTCTCTAAAACCACATGCAAAAAAACCCAAACAAAATAAACCGCAACATTCTGGTTTAAGGTGATACCACATGGGGATCTTCCAATTGTTATTTATTCATCCTATAAAGTACAATTAATATCCAGCATGGGAGGGTTTTGGAGGGTGCAATGATGGTCAAGAAGACATTTTAGCTGTTGCCATTGTTCACCGAAAGTATAAATTCACTGTTAGAGCCCAAGAGGTGAATTCAGAATCCTGCTGCTGGCCCAGAAATACTAAGAAGCAGCCCTGGTGAATGTGCCTTTCAAAGGCATTTTAAAAAAATACTTTGTGCTACCAAATTGAAACATGGATATTTTCAGTTGCTGTCACTACAACTCGAGACAAAATGATTCCATATTAAATTAACCTCAATTTCATATTGTGTTTTTCTGTAAGATTTCACAGATATTGATCCTATGCCTAGAGCAGTACTGAATTTTGTCTCTTGTTAATCCAGTGATATGCTCCAGCTTAATGACAGTCGGTCACAGCCTCGGTTCTAATGCGTTCTCAGCAAGTCATGGAAGCAGGCATTACAATATAATCTCCACTCAGCACTGAAGCAGTTACATTGATGTTTCCTTCACCTTCTCATCTTCTTAGTTCTTTTGCCAATTCATTTTTTGTTTGGTTGGTTGGTTTTTGTTTCTGATAATTGTGAGTACTTTGCTATGAGCACTTAGCAGCATGAACAGCTGTATGAACAGTACTCATGTTTTTGCTTTTCTCTGAAATCCAGGGGGAAAAGGGAAGACTGAAAATCAGCAAGTTGGTTTTTGTTTTTTGTTTTGTTTTCCCTTGAGGTAAAATAATTCCTGTCTTTCTGAATATTGTATCCAACAACACTTTCATTTGACGAATAGGCATAATAAGATAGGTGTCTTTATTATGAAGTTCAACAAGGCCAAGTGCAAGGTTCTGCACCTGGGTTGAGGCAATCCCATGCATGATTACAGTTTGGGAGGAGTAAGGACTGAGGATGGCCCAGAGGAGATGGACTTGGGGATAGTGGTCTACCAGAAGTTTAACATGAGCCATCAATGTGCACTTGCAGCCCAAAGAGCCAACTGTATTCTGGGCTGAATCAAAAGAAGCATAGTCAGCTGGTCGAGAGAGGTGATTCTCCCCCTCTACTCTGCTCTGGTGAGACCCCACCTGGACTACTGTGTCCAGTTCTGGAGCCCCCAGCATAAGAAGGACATAGAACTCCTTGAGCAAGTCCAGAGGAGAGCCACGAAGATGATCAGAGGACTGGAGCACCTCCCTTATAGGCTGAGGAAGTTGGGGTTGTTCAGCCTAGAGAAGAGGAGGCTCAGGGGGGACCTTAAAGCAGCTTTCCAGTATCTGAAGGGGGCCTACAAGAAAGCTGGGGTGGGGCTTTTTACACAGGTGTGTAGTGAGAGGACAAGGGGAAATGGTTTGAAACATAAAGAAGGGAAATTCAGGATAGATATTAAGAAGAAGTTCTTTCCTGTGAGGGTGGTGAGATGCTGGAACAGGTTGCCCAGGGAGGTTGTGGATACCCCCTCCCTGGATGAGCTCAAGGCCAGGTTGGATGGGGCTTTGAGCAACCTGGTCTAGTGGCAGGTGTCCCTGCCCATGCAGAGGGATTGGAACTAGATGATCTTTAAGGTCCCTTCCAACCCAAACCATTCTATGATTCTATGATTAATACCTACCCTTGTTGACATATCAGGGAGCACCACCCACCATTCTCCTTCTCAGGCAGCTGGCACCAAGCACCAGTTGGTAAAGGTCTAGAGCAGAAGAAGGAAAAATATAATACCACCTCTTCTAAATTTGCTCAGACGAACCAGTCAAAAAGAGCTCAAAATCACCCGAAGTGTTGAAAGCAGACCATTAATGTGTCTAGCTATGTCTTTGCCAGGTTTGAATGCATCTTTTTTCTGCTGCCCTGTATAAACATATGTTTTCCTGCCCTCCTGTTTTCCTCTTTCCCTCTCCCATTTCCTTCCATTTTTTCCCTCCTTTTTCCCTCCTTTCCTCTCCTTTTTTTTTTTACATTTCCCCCCCATTTCCCTTTTTTTTTCTTTTACTTTTACCTTTTCCCCTTTTTTTCATTCTTTGCAGAAAAACAGTCTTGGTAGCAAAATTATATACAATGAGTTTTAATTGTATGTGACCCCTCTTTCATGGTGAAATTAGCCATTTAACAGGATTGACAGCTAAAACATCTTCACCAAGTATCTATGCTTTCGCCATTTTGAAGTGCAAGAGTACAATTCTAAGGGATATTGAATAACATCTCTCTCTTTCTAAAACAATAATATGTAATCAAAAATCATAGAATTTTAGAATTGTTAGGGTTGGAAGGGACCTTAAACATCATCTAGTTCCAACCCCCCTGCCATGGACAGGGACACCTCCTGCTAGATCAGCCTGGCCTTGAAAAATTCCAGGGATGGGGCTTCCACCCTGTTCCAGTGTCTCATCACCCTCATAGTGAAGATCTTTTTCCAAATGACTAATCTGAATCTACCCACCTCTAATTTTGATCTATTCCCCCTAGTCCTACCACTACCCAACATCCTAAAAAGTCCCTCACCAGCTTTCTTGTAACTCCCCTTAAGATACTGGAAGGCCACAATAAGGTCTCCTCGGAGCCTTCTCTTCTCCAGAATGAATAACCCAAACTCTCTCAGTCTTCATAGGAGAGGTGCTCCAGCCCTCTGATCATCCTCATGGCCCTTCTTTGGACATGTTCCAGCATGCCCATATCTTTCTTGAAATAGGGGCTCCAGAACTGGATACAGAACTCCAGATGGGGTCTCACAAGAGTGGAGGAGAGGGGGAGAATCACCTCCCTCAACCTGCTGGCCACACTTCATCACTATTCTGAATGGTACCCTGGTATTCTAGTTGTGGGGTTTTTGTTTGTTTGTTTGTTTTCTGTTTTATTTTCTTTCATCTTTTGAGATGCCAGCAAAAAGAGTATCAGTATCTCAGTTTCTTAAGAATCATGTGAGTATCCGCCAGGTTTTTCAAAGTCCTGTTTCACACAGACTGGTTGAGTAAGGTAAGGTCAGGTAAGTACACATTATACTCATAGGACCAAACCACACCTCTTTTCTTCCTCCTCCTCCTTAATCGAGTTCTTAACGGAGCATTTCAGACAAGTAGTTGCAATTATGTACTTGTCCTATTGTATATAAAATGGAGCAGTGACATGATTAACAAAAAAAAAGAATTAGCATTGTCAGAACCCCTTGGCTAGAAGTCTAACTCAGAAGAAAGATAACTCAGATAAAAATAAGATTGAACTTTTTATAAAAATAAGTTGTCTCTTACTGACCAAAAAAATCTTAAGAAAATTTGCAAGTTTTCATTACAACAAACAAAAAACTCTAGTGTAATAACAGGATACAAAATTAGCTCCTTGAACTGCAAAATTCTGCCTTTTTTTAAATTTTATTTTTTATTTGAACAAATGGATTAGGAAGCATAAAACTTTGTTTTTTCTACAATTACATTATCACCCTTTTTCCTCAGGCATGCATATCCCTAAGACTTCAAATGTTTTTTTGCTTTTTCTGCAGAGTGATTCACATTTAGAAGAAACAAACAGAGGAAAAAACAAAAGAGAAAAAGCCCGTGTATAATTTACAGCATTTATAGCAGAAAAACCCTGTAGTTTGTATACTGAGTATATCTTACTGGAAAATTCTCAGAAGCTTGATCAATCGTTTTTCCTGGTAAAAGTTTTTTCCCAGTTTTCAATAAAGTTTCTGAGGTTTGTTTTTTTTTAATCCATTCATTCTTTAACTAGGGATTATCACTGGTAATACCAGTGATAATAATAATGATAGTAATAATAATGAAAATAAGAATAAATTTTCTGAGATCATAAACAGAAATCACAAAACATATTGATAAATATAAGAATGTTATGTATTTGGTATAATTTTGAAACCCTTCTCATTGAAATGTTCACTAACCAAAGATAATGTCCCAGTCAGGATGCAAAGACTTCCATTGGTAAGTTTAGCCAAATTATTTGCACAACATTAGACAGAATTTTAATTGCTAATGGAAATGAGTTACTATATCCTAACTGAGAGTCTAAACATGTCAGGGGCAACTTCCATACCATTTCTTCTTGCCCTTCTGGAGTTCCACATCAGTTCTTGTTCTGCTTGAAGAATCAGGCATAAAAAGCATCTTAGAAAATGCTCATGTCTGTAAAGTAAAAAGCTGATACAAGTAAGGCTGTCTGTTGTTACCAGCATGCTTTAGAAATAAGGCAGGCTTAGTGCTGAGGAAAGGTTTAATAGACTGAAATAAATTCTGAGCTAAAGCAAACTGATGCCATAATGGAAATATGTTTATTATTCACTTTTTTTTCCACCTGAAGAATTCAGATCTTAATCTTATTTATGCTGCAAGAGATCTTCTGTATATGGATTGTTCTAAATGGAAGCTTAGTGCCCTAGAAGTTAATTATTTCAAATTTAATTGGCATCTTGTATAAAAGGCTTCTTAAAAAGCAAAATACATTTAATTTTAAAAATAGAAAAGAAACAATCTATGAACTGGCAACAAAATCAGAAATGTCTGAAACAGCTTCTGATGTTTTCCTTCTTTTTATTTGCATAAAGATTTCAAATAATGACAAAAAATAATTTTGAACTGGAACAGAGTTAGTAGTTCATATCTATTTTGTCAAATACTGTCTCTGTTGAGATGAGCCCTAAATATCATGACTCTGAAAATGTAACTCTGCATATAGATATTAACAAGACTTAACCTTCATTTTTTTATTATTTGTATTTTGGGTTTTTTTGAGGGGAGAGGAATTATTATTCCATAATGTAGCAGTTATAGTTGCAAGCAAAAGAAGCAAGTATGAAATTATCATTTCCAATCTCCTAAAAGTATCACCCTATAATCAGAGCATGACAGATTTTGTTTATTATCCCCTTTCCCTTTTGTAGCAAACCAAGTAAGACTAAAAAAAAAAAAATCATGGCTGCAAACTCAGTAAAAGCTAAGAGTGATTGCTTGATAATGTGTCATCACTATCAGACAAAACTTTAACTACTGAAAGATGTTACTTCCTGGAGAGAGATAGTAAGACATTAACATGAGTAAGCTTCTTAAACAGAAAAAACTCCATAAAAGTTATTTGTGCTATTAAAATTATTAAAATTATTATTTTTTCTTTTTTATAATCCACTTATTCTTTATCCTTCTGTATTTAGCATTATCTTTTGAAAAACAGTGGGCAAAAAGACAACAACTTTTGATTTTATCCTAGAAATCTCCAATGTTTTCATTTCTGTCATCCTCAATGAAGTATAGATTTGTTCGCACCTTACAAAACCTTTTTTGGTGTCAGCTATTAGGTAGCTCCTGTATTATTTTGTCCATACAATAACGGTTTGAACAAAAGGCAGCTCCAGTATACTTTCTATTTTCTGAAAAAAAAAAATAAAAATTAAATTCTTCCACAAAGATTAGGCTCCCAAATAAGGTATTTGATTTATAAAGTGATTGCACAAGTTTGTTACTATATGGTCATATCCAGAGTTTCCTATAGCAATTAACAAGGGATTTTTTGCAGCCAGTAGTGTTCTCAGAAAGCAAAAACCATATAATCTCCAATAACCAGGTTTGTTTTTATTGTTGCCAAACCTAAATGCAATGCAAAATAATTTGGTGGGTTTCTTTGTTCGCTACTGTGCATGTTTATAAGCTTCCCTCTGACTTACCTAGTGGTGCCAGCTAGAATGTAGATCTTCATATGAAACTTATCAAAATAATGAAAGTAACTAGATAAACTTAATTTTTAAAAGTCCACAGAAAAGAAAAGAGTTACAGTCTTGTAGCAAATATAATAGAGGTCTTGGGATGCACAAGTGCACTCTGTGGTTAAAGAACCTTCACATTCTTCATGTCCTGTAGGGTGTTTCTTTCCATGGGAATTCTCTTAAATAATGATCCTCTTTAAAAATAGACTCAATAAAAGCATGATGAAGCCCAGGATACCACTGGCCCTCTGGGCTGAGAGTGCATATTTTTTACTCATGTCCAACTTTTCATCCACTAGTACCTCTGTCACGGTTTGACTCAGGATGAGAAATTAAACCAGGGACAATAATGCTCTCCATCCCCAAGTCCCTTTCTGCAGGGCTGCTCTCTATCACATCAACCCCCAGCCTGTACTGGTCGTGAGGATTGCCCCTACCTAGGTACAGGACTCTGCACTTGGCCTTGTTGAACCTCATGAGGTTCACCTAGGCCCACTTCTCTAGCTTGTCCAGGTCCCTCTGAATGGTATCCCATCCCTCTGGCATATCTACTGCACCACCCAGCTTGGTGTCATCAGCAAACTAGCTGACGGTGCTCTCAATGCCACTGTTGACATCATTAATGAAGATATTAAACAACATTGCTCCCAGTACAGACCCCTGAGGGACATCACTTGTCACTGTTTTCCATATAGACTCAGAGCCATTGACCACTACCCTCTAGATGTGACCATCTAGCTAGTTCCTTATCCAGCAAACAGTCCACCTGTCAAACCCCTCTATCTTCAATTTAGAGAGAAAGATGTTGTGGGGGATTGTGTCAAAGGCCCTGCAGAAGTCCAGATAGATGACATCTGTAGGTCTTCCCTTGTCCACTGATGTAGTCACTCCATTGCAGAAAGCCACTAGGTTAGTCAGGCAGGATTTGCCCCCAGTAAAACCATGCTGGCTTTCCTGAATCACCTCCCTGTCCTCCATGTGTCTTAGTGTGTCTTCTAGGAGGATCTGTTCCATGATCTTCCCAGGCACAGAGGTGAGACTGACAGGTCAGTAGTTCCCAGGGTCATCCTTTCTACCCTTTTTAAAAATGGGCATAATATTTATCTTTTTCCTGCCATCAAGAACTTCACCTGACTGCCATGACTTTTCAAGTATCATGGAGATAGGCTTGGCAACTACATCAGCCAATTCCCCCAGGACTCTGGGATGCATCTCTTCAGGTCCCATAGATTTATGTATGTTTGGATTCCTCATGTGATCATGAACCTTGTCTTCATTTATAGTGCAGGGGACTCCCCCTGGTCCCCATCTTGAGGTCCTTCATGATACTATCATACTATCATTACATACAAGTTTTCAGGGAAAATCAATATTACAACTTTTATAGAATGATAACTCATTAGGATGTCTATTTGAATGCACCAGCAGTGGAAGTACAAGTAGTGTTACTGATGCAGCTTCAAGTTTTTTGTACTTAATTGTTGCTAAAACAGCTGAACAGTGGAACACTAATTAAGGGTGGGAAGAAAATAAAGTTTCTGAATTGCTAATAGAAACTATGTCAGAAGAATATGAATCTCATAAATGTGAACTGTGCAATTTTAATTTGTTTTTTCACTTGACTAGGGAGGCAACAGCTTTGGTAACTACAGCTGTAGACCATGATAAATAACTCATTAGAAGAATGTCTGACTTCAGTAAGATATAAAATTGTTATAGATTAAATATAATGTAAAGAACTACTTTTAAGAAGAAGAGACAAATTAATTCTGAAATTACAATGGAGGTTTCTTCTACAGGACTCAATACTGAATCGAAATGCAAATAAAAAGTCAACCTAAATTTAAAAAATCAGCTAATTAATTTAATAACACAGTTAAAAACACGTAGCATAACAACATGCTAACCTAAAATGAAACAATTGTCCTCAGAGGACAGGGAAAGAATGAAAACTTTGTTAAAGGTGACTTCTAATAACATTTGCTATTGCTTGGATATGGGAACTTTGTTGTCCTTTTTTTTTTTTGAGCATTCATGTTCAGGAGCAATGCCATTAGGTACTGTAAATGCAGCTGTATTAGATTAAGTTACAACCATTCAACATTCTCCAATTGTGCTTTGTCTGCCTTCAGTTATAACAGTCTATGACAACAATCACACCTATGACAACAATCACATCATTGCTTCAGTAATATCTTTTCCTTATTCCATCACAGTTCAAAATATTTCACCGATTCTCTGATTTCATGTCTTTCTTATTTTTACCTAACAGTTATGAAATAAACTTATTCCTTTTGTCACCACTCCAGTACCCAGAAGTTTAACACATTAATTTTGTAATTAATCAATTACTGTTTGATTTGTGAAATGAGATAATGGAAAAAGAATAATGTGATTAAGTCAAATTTCTAAGCCTTTTCTTTCAAAACTTTAGTTTTCTGTATTTTGGTATTTAATTTTCCTTCTTTTTAATTTCTTTATCTTTCAATTATTATATTTTATGTACTCTAAAGACAGTTCAATGACACTTGTGCCAGTGGTATGGATTTAAAAATCATCACATGTTCTTTCCATCCTTATTTTCCACCATTCATTTTGCAGTCAGGCATCATGTATGTATATCCCAGTCTTATTCTCTGGTATTTTATTTTAAATTTGTTCTTAAGACTGTGACAGTTGATCCAAGAAGAAGAAATGAATGTCAGTGAAATGGTTGTATTTCTTAAAAAATCAAAACTTAAATTCTACACACACACACAAAAAGCATTTGTAAAAAAAAAAAAAAAGCACCCATAAGATATTAATTTTTGACCCACTGAAACATAAAACTCCTTGAAAACACTCTACGTATCCTATTTGGAATGGCAATATTTGTTGCAGTAGCAATAATATTCGAATGTAGTGTTATTTCTTGCAGTAGCAATTAGACTGTAATGAGACGAAAGGATGGGGAAAATGACCACCCTGGCTGAACAGGGAGCTCTTGCTGGGACTCAGGAAAAAAAGGAGAGTTTTCCTCCTTTGGAAGAAAGGATGGGCAGCTCAAAATGAGTACAGGGACCTTGTTAGTTCATAGAGAGAGAAAATTACAAAAGCAAAAGCCCAGCTGGGGCTCAATCTGGCCACTGTCATATGAGACAATAAAAAAAGTTTTTACAGATACATTAACGATAAAAAGAGAGCCAGGAAGATTCTGCATCTTTTATTGGATGGAGGGGGTTGCAGGGAGGATGAACATTGCAACCAAGGACAAGGAAAAGGCTGATTTACTTAATGCCTTCTTTGTCTTTGTCTTCAATAGTCAGATCATCTTGCCCCAGGGTATTCAGCCTCCAGAACTGGAAGATAAGGACAGAGAGCAGAGCAATCCCCCCATAATCCAGAAGGAAGCAGTTAAGGACCTGTTACAGCACCTGGACACTCACAAGTCTATGGGGCTGAGAGTACTGAGGTAGCTGGCAGGGGAGCTTGCCAAGCCTCTATCATTTATCAACAGTCTTAGTTAACAAGGGAGGTCCCAGATGACTGGAGGTTTACTGAGGTGACATTCATAAACAAGAAGGGCCAGAAGGAGGATCTGGGGAGCTACAGGCCTGTCAGCCTGACCTCAGTACTGGGGAAAATCATAGAGTAGTTCATCTTTAGTGCACTCACATGGCAAGTGCAGGACAGCCAAGGGATCAGGACCAGACAGCATGGGTTCAGGAAAGGCAGGTCCTGCTTGACTAACCTGGTATGCTTTTATGGTCAGGTGACCCGCCTGGTGGATGAGGGAAGAGTTGTGGATGTTATCTACCTCGACTTCAGTAAAGCCTTTGACACCATCTCCCACAGCATTCTCCTAGAAAAGCGGGCAGCACATGGCATAGACTCCAAGCTACCATGATGTGGTTTTATATATGCAGATAACTTGAATTCATCTTAATTTCTACTGCAAACCTTGGAAAGGTAGATGCTGCCAAGCCTTCTGTAGCAGGTGGTAATTCTAGATTTCTTTAGAAGACTGGCGTGTCTAAAAGATTAGTGAGGGTACTAAACTCAGAAAGTGTAACGTAAATCCTAAAACCTACTAAGGACTGAACACACTGAAGGTCCCAGGTATACAAGGGGGAAAATAAATAATAAATTAAAATAGACTTAGCATTTAGGATTTCTCTGGCAAAGGACAAAACTGGGGATATCATCTTTCACAGAATCACAGAAACTTTTAGGTGGTAAAGGACACCTTGATATCATCTAGTTCAACTTCACTGCTCAAGCAGGGTCATTTAAAGCAGGATCATCTAGAGTAGGTTGTCCAGTAGCACGCCCACTTGGATTTTGAACTCTTCCACTGATGCACATACCTAAACCTCCTTGGTCAACCTGTTGCATTGTCTGATCACTCTTAAAGTAAAAAATGTTTTCTTGTGTTCAGAGGGAAAGTCCTGGTTTTTCAAATTGGTGCCCTCTTGTCCTGTCATTAGGCAGCACTGCAAAGAGCCTGGCTACCATTTCCTTTCCACACTCCATCACCTATTTATACACACGCATAGGATTCCCCCTGAGTCTTCCCTCTCCAGGCTGAACAGTCCCAGCTTACTCAGGCTGTCATTGTAGGAAAGATGCTCTTCCTAATGGAGCCCAGCCTTTATCCTTGTAGAGATACTTAATCCAGTACTGTAAAGGCATTCAAAATACACCATTTCCTCCCAGCCAAACATATAATTTTCTCTGCTGTCTTACTTTCCTGCTCAACCAGAGATTTACCTTTAGAAGGACAGGATTAGGATTAATGTCTAGTGTGCACAAAATAAAGGCACAACGCAAGGAGTGCTGGAAACTGTGTGGCTAAAAATCCTTCATGTGCCTCATTTCCACCTTGTGTGCTCTGGCCACCATGCTGTTAAGAAAATGGTAGCCCCCAGATACTTCAGAAACACCTATCTGAAGTCAAATAAGAACATTTAAATTTAGTATATGTTCTCAGTGTTTTCAAAGAATAGGCAGACTCTGTCTAACCTAGTCCACTGTGTCACCTTTTTGAGGTGTTTAAGTTCCTTCTACAGTTGACAAATGAATGAGGGGTTTTAATTTAAGCCTTGCTGGGTCTCTGGTCATGCTGAGCTTTATATCTGGAGCACTGGCTACATATGGCCTTGAGCAGTGTACTCTTCACTGGGTAAAAAACTGGCTGGATGGCCAGGGAAAAAGATTGTGGTGAATGGCATTAAATCCAGCTGGCAGCTGATCACAAGTGTTTGCCAGGGCTCAGTGCTGGGGTCATTTGTGTTTAATATCTTTATCAGTGATGTGGAGAAGAGGATTGAGTGCACCCTCAGAAAGTTCACAGATGACACTAAGTTGGGTAGGAGTGTTGATATGCCTGAAGGTAGGTAGGCTCTACAGAGGGACCTCAACAGGCTGGATCAATGGGCCAAGATCAATTGCATGAGATTTAACAAGGCAAAGTACCAGGTCCTGCACTTGTGTCACAGCAACCCCATGCAACACTATAGGCTTCAGGCAGAGTGGCTGGAAAGCTGCCCTGCGGAAAAGGACCTGGGGGATGCTGGTTGACATTTGGCTGAACATGAGCCAGCAATGTGCCCAGGTGGCCAAAAAGGACAACAGCATTCTGGCCTGCATCAGGAATAGTGTGGCCAGTAGTAGTAGAGAAGTGATGTGATCATTCCTTTGTACTCAACACTGGTGAGGCCCCACCTTGAGTACTGTGTTCCATTTTGGGCCCCTCACTACAAGAAGGACATTGAGGTGCTCAAGAGGGTCCAGAGAAGGGCAATGAAGCTGGCGAAGGGCACATGTCTTATGAGAAGCATCTAAGAGAACTGGCGTTGTTCAGTCTCAAGAAAAGGAGAATGAGGGGAGATCTCATTGCCCTCTACAACTACCTGATGATTGTAGTGAGGGAGGTGTTGGTATCTTCTCCCAAGTAAATAATGATAGGACTAGAGGAAATGGCCTGAAGTTGTGCCTGGGGAGCTTTAGACTAGATATTAGGAAGAATTTATTTACTGAAAGAGTAGTCAGGCACTGGAATTGGCTGCCCAGTAATACTGGAGTCACCATCCCTGGAGGTATTCAAGAAACAAGTAGATAAGGCATTTCAGGGCATGGTGGGTTTTTCGGGATTATGCATTGTTGTTGGTTTTGTTGGGTGTGTGGTTGTGGGGTTTTGTTGTTGTTGTTGTTTTGGTTTTGGTTGGTTTGTTTTTTTTCTTCCCTGGGTGGACTGTTGGACTCGGTAATCTTAGAGGTCTTTTCTAAGCATGATGATTCTGTGATTCTGTAATATTCCAGTGTAGTGTTTTATGTAGCCAAAATCAGACCTCAGCTGTAAGGTCCTTTGTATGATCAGTTTTTCTTTATCTGTCACTGTTTGACTCAGGATTGGCAATTGAACCAGTGACAATAATGCTCTCAATCCCCTCCTCCTCCCAACCAGGTAGGGAAAGGAGAGGGAGAACTAGGAGAGAGACTTTCTGGATTGAAAACTAAACTAGAAAGCTTTAATTAAATACTAATGATAAAAGAAAATATGTACAATTGTATACAAATGTGTTCAGGAATGTGCAAAACCCCTATTTTCTCCCCGCACCTCCAGCAACTCCCACGGCATCTCCTGAGATGTGAGCAGGTCTGAAATATCCCGGAGCGCTGCCAGAGAGAGCAGCAGAGCAGACAGGAGCTGAGGGGAGAGTTATGAGGGTCAGGAACACATAAGCCTAGAGATCAACAGTGGTGGATAGATGGAGTCCTCCCCAGATGCAGACCATGGACGGAAGAGAAGGGAAGAAGAAGCAGGAAGGAAGTTGACTTTTGTGATCTCTGACGTTACACCGAGCTTATGTAGACATACGGAATGGAATACTTGGGTCAACTTTGCTGTCTGTCTAGTCCACTCCTATCTATGGGAGGGCTGCAGATATGACTCTTCTGCTCTTTAGCCTCTGAGGCCACAGAGCAAAACATACCTGATATCTCAGTAGTAACACAAATATTCCAGCGTTATCAGTCCACTAGCTGGAAAACTTGCTACTAGTTAAAAGAGAGCTGACAGAAGAAAAAAAAAAATCACTAAAAAGAAAATTGGCTTAATCCTGGCTCAAACCAAGACATTATCTGAGATACTGGCATTCTGATAATCTAAACAGAGACCATGAGGTAGATCTTGGCAGATATGGTAATAACCCAATGCAAAGTTACCTACATGTCTTTGAAGAGACACTGACTACAGGTAACAAGTCTCTACTGACAGAGCAATATGAAAATGGGGAAAAATATTTACGTCTGGCCATAAAGCTATTGCACTGATTGATTTGTGCCCACACTGCTTAGGAAGATTCTTTTACAGCAAGTTTCTCTTTGAAAGAGCTAGGTAGAGTGGTCCTAAGCAGGGCCAGCCAGAGAGACTCAGTACTGGTTTGGCTTTTAAAAGCTTGCACAGTCACATCCAGGATTACAGAATTAGTGTGTATGGGTGTGACATAATGCTACATTAAAAATATTTTAATGTTCAAAATGTGAGTGCATTCTAGGCAAAGAGCTAAGAATTTATTACTACAAAAATACAATGGGCTATTAGTATTACCTATACACTTACAGATATACTAACTCCCACATTTTATCTAATTGATGCTGAAGTCTCAGTAGCAATACCATTAAAATTAGTACACATAAATTCTCTAGTGTCTACCCTTTTCTCTGGTTTTAAGCTTACATTTCCAGTGCCCATGTGAGTAGCAAGTTAAGTGGGAACAGTCCTCAAACAGTGCATGGAGTGGCTGACAGTTTTTCCCCTGGTCACTGACATCCTGTGCTCTTTGCTAAGAGGCATCAACAACAGAACTGTTGATGGTGGGAGTTTCTTTCTCCTGCATTTTAGGGTTGCTTGCGTTATTTCCGTACATTTTCTAATGCTCAGTTTGGATGTGCTTTCTTCACTGACTTCGAATTCTATATTATACTACGTCTTCCACTTTATTATCTTTAAAATCAGTTTTTCTTAACTCACAAGACTGACTTCCTTTAACAAGTATTAACTGACCTTTCTGTTTCATCATCTACAGTCTGGGTCTTCTGTTGTCATCACATGTCTGTACTCTTCTACAGCAGACTTTTATTCAATGGTCATAGGGAGTTAACTCTGCACTAAATAACTGTTACTTTTGTGATCTATTACTTCCCACAGGTAAGTAAAATCATGAAGTAGCACAAAGCTAAACTAAAGCTAAAAGAAATTTAGGCCATTGTCTCCTGACCAAATTAGTTGGCTAATTAATCAGCTTGGGCCAAGACCTGTTCAGGCAAGTCCTGAGCCAAATCCTGCATTGTTAGGTCGATACAAATCTGTGGCCTTTCAGTCGTAATGGCAAAACCAAATTCACTGGGCTACAAGAAGTGAAGAGAATCAACTTCCAAGTCACAACAAAACATCTGTCCTGTTTCTGAAAGCAGATCCTCATTTGTTTAATGCTGCTCATAATAATATTCTTGAAGGGGAGCTGATTTGGAACAACTTTGTCTTGGACATGTGTGTAATCTGAGGCAGGTGCCCTCCTCACACCTCATCTCCTATTCATAGAATCATAGAATCATAGAATCACAGAATCATAGAATCCTAGGGGTTGGAAGGGACCTCGAAAGATCATCTAGTCCAACCCCCCCTGCCAGAGCAGGGTCACCTAGAGTACATCACATAGGAATGCATCCAGGCGGGTTTTGAATGTCTCCAGTGAAGGAGACTCCACAACCTCCCTGGGCAGCCTGTTCCAGTCTTCTGTCACTCTCACAGTAAAAAAATTTTTTCTGATATTCACCTTGAACCTCCTATGCTCCAATTTGCACCCATTACCCCTTGTCCTATCACTGGTCACCACTGAGAAAAGCTTAACTCCATCTTCCTGACACTCACCCCTTACATATTTGTAAACATTGATGAGGTCACCCCTCAGTCTCCTTTTCTCCAAGCTAAAGAGACCCAGCTCCTTCAGCCTTTCCTCATAAGGGAGATGTTCCACTCCCTTAATCATCTTAGTAGCTCTGCGCTGGACTCTTTCAAGCAGTTCCCTGTCCTTCTTGAACTGAGGGGCCCAGAACTGGACACAATACTCCAGATGCGGCCTCACCAATGCAGAATAGAGGGGGAGGAGAACCTCTCTTGACCTACTAACCACACCCTTTCTAATGCACCCAGGATGCCATTGGCCTTCCTAGCCACAAGGGCACATTGCTGGCTCATGGTCATCCTCCTGTGCACTTAATTTTGCATCAATATATACTTAACATTTGCCTTTATAGTCAGGCATCAAATTTGACTCATTTGCCCAGTCTCACTATGGCATTACCACCCATGTTAGGAAGGACTTGCAACAATTATGACTTTTCTTAAAAGTACAGAAAAATTACTCAGTGGTGCTTTCTGGAAAATACTGGATTTCACTTAAAGTATTCCTTATTCCACCTTTTGTAGAACCTGTTTTTTAAACAATAAACCACACACAATTCTTTATTACTTGATTGCTGAGTTTTTTAAGCTTGGATGCTCATGCAAATGATAAAACCTTGATCTGAAAGACTCTGGGACTACAGACGGGGTGGGTGCAAATGCATTTGCCTTGGTTTCAAAATACATTTTTCCATATTTGACCAATGATTGTGGTGGGTGGCTGGAAAATGTAAGAAACGGACACAAGTTTGCACTTTTCCAGAAATCTAGTCAATAAATTGTACTTCAGTGCTAATGTGTTTTGGTTTTTTGTTCACTTAAGAGGATTTTTGTTACACTAGGGAAAAAGAGAAAATAAATTGATCATATGAAGGCCATACTTCCGTGTTACAAGTTTTCATGTCTTACACTGTATATTTACTTAAATATTTTAGCAGTTTAGGAATAGCAGTAAAGGAGACTTGCATATTAAAATAAAAGTAATGTTTTAGACAGGTACTGCAATTCAGTCTAATAAATGTAGTAAAAAACGGTAATTGAAGGGTCCTAAACTTGAAACTGGAGGAATACAAGTAGTTCTATTGTCAGCTTTAGCAGTGAAGAGATCTTTCATTTGCCAATAAAAACAGACATCTTAGTCAATATTAAATCTTGTGAATTGGCCCAACTTGTTAAATGAGAAAGTACCTTAAATGTGAGAAGTGACTTGAAAAAGGTCAATTACAGTTCTCATTATCTACTAGAAGAAAGGTATTTAACACTGTGTACTTGAGACTCTGAATTCTTTTTTTTCCCTGGTCATTAGTTCTCAGCTTTACTTGATTTTGTCATTGTGTAATTCAGATTTTATCATAGCACTTATGAAACTAATCATGCCCAAATATGTTATGTATTGTCAACATCAGGAAGTTATCCTTCTGTGTTACATAATTTGATGAGCAAATGCAAGAATGCATTAGAAATTAAAGGTTAATTGAAATAAAAAACCAGCACTATTACACACTTAAAAGGCTTGTTTCATAATCAAGTAACTTAATCTTTGTATTTCGGAGAAAATTAAGAATGGTTGAAATATAGGAGGCTTTGAAAAAATGAACATAGATTATTAATGTTATGTTTTATTATTATTGTTGTTTAAAAAGTAACAAAAAAAATAAAGTACAAGCTAAAAAGCCTTTTGACTTTAAAAAGATTTCCTTTGTTTGGAGACCTTTGGACTTCTATTGCTTCCATGTTACTTGCTGGCAATACATTCCTTAGAAATAGTATTTACATATTGACTCCTAATTATTAACAGGAAATAAGTTTCTAAAATAACAATGACAATGACCGATAAAGTTAGATTTTGTAATAGATATTTTAGATTGGAATTAAAAGCAGTATTAGGACACAAAATTACAACTTTTTGAAGACACTGTTTTGTATACATAGGCCAAGTATATTTGGAATATCCATGATCTGTTCAGTTTAATATCTTGCCTCTGTTATCTGCCAGAGACATAAGAATATATCTGTCTATATTAAATCCTTCTCTGCAAAAAAAAAAAAAGTAAACACCAGTTCACATATTGACTTGTATTGAATGTTTCTGTACTTCAACTGGTACAGGAGAGGGAAAACAAAGGCAAAAAAGAAAAACCATGCCAAAATGCAAAGAAGCAGAAGCATTAACCAATAAGTAAATATATTTATCCTTCTGTTATATGAATCCTAAGTGATTTTGATATTAAACACTTGGCATGCAAGAGGATTATTTTAATAAAATAAGTTCTCAGTGGAGATGGCTTTAGTTCAATGTATCAATATGGTATGTTTTTTGTGGTGTGTGACTACTTAATTGTGTCAGATATTGACATGTGACTGTGTTTCTTTTAGGAGCTTATTTATTATCAGAGTCAGGTTTCCTAAGATAATTTTACAGGCTATGTTTTTGGTAGAGCATCCACCAGCAATAAAACATATAAATGTTTTACACATGGAAGAACTGTAGTTTAAACAGTTTTACGGAGCATATAATTTAACTGTACAACATTAGTGCCTTTAAAATGTGAGACAGAATGCTAGTTATTCTAGCATTTGGTCTTTATATAACACTTGGATTTGTTTGTTTGTTTGTTAAATGTAAGTGTGTAGGATTATTTGCAAATGGTGCAGGATAGCTTGTGCCTCCTTAATGATGCCAGTGTCACACCTCTGGTCAAGGCAGCTGAGTAAATGGTTTGCACTTGAAAGTTCTGTTTCTGTCAAATCCACATAAAGGGCTGCATGCATATGATAAGTAGTTTGCCAATTTCAAAGAAAGAATGACAAGACATTTTTTGCAGGATATCCTTTCTGTACATCAATTTTTTTATATATTTTTTAATTTGGTTGTAAGAAAAAGACTGTAGCATCTACCAGAAAATTGTCTCCAGAAATATAATAAAAACTTTTGTAATCACACCACCCATGCATAAAAAATAGACTTCTTCTGTGAAGTTGACAGAAGTTCTGAAGTAGGAAAGTTGTATGAACATGAAAATTTAGAAGAAACTATTATTTTTTTGTACTTTATATCACAGTCCCTCATTGGGTTATGAGGACCTTAAAAGGAAATTAATTGTGCCTGTAACTGTCACTGAGGCCACCTGGAATGGGTCTGTCCATGTTCATGCTATTGAATGCATTGTTTCTTTGCCTGTGCTCTCTGAACCAGACTGCTCACCTCCAAATAATTTATCAGAATTCATGAGCTAAATCATGGACATACAGACATTGTGGGGAATGGGAATACCACCCTCTTGTGTGAAGCAGTGGATCTGACCACATCCAGTTAAGTAAGTGTAGGTTTTCACACTTTGATGTGCATGGAGAATGTGGCAGAACCCTCAACTAAAAATAGTTTCAGATTAAGCTGAATTGAATTATGTATCCCTGCAGCACAGATAGCTACAAACAGCTACTTAGTCCCTCAACCACAAAGCAAAAAAAAATAAAATGAGAAATTGAGTAGGAATGGATGATTAATTTTTGTTGTTTCACAGACACAAGAAAAGCTGTCTACACTGAGGGGGAGGTTGGGAAGGTTGTGGATATTTTGTTTCTAAAAGTCACACTGCAGACCTAGAGGCACTTCATACATGTCTGTATGTCTGTGTGAGTGTGTTGGGGGGTATGTGTGTGTGTAATCAAACACAGTAATAGAATTCTGAGATACACTTATCATACATACGCCTGTGCAATTATTATTTCCAAATGCATTAGCAAAAAAGTGAGCCTGTCACCATAATGGATTAAATACCTTTGCTGTTTGTTGGTTTGTTTTGGTTTTTGTTTTTTGTTTTTTGTTTTTCCGTTTTGACAATGCCTTATGATTTTTCTTCAAAGTAGCTCAAAATGTGCTGCATGTTCATGAACAAAGAGATGTTGTAAATCCGTTACCAAGATTCTGATTTTCCTTCCTTTATTAGTGGAAAATTATCATTATTTTAATAGTATCAGTGAGGCTACTCAAGGAATAATAAATAATGCTCAGAGCACACAGTGTTTTAATACTTTGCATTCTTTCTTTTCCTTAATTGTACATTAGCAATTCAAACATAGACATAAAAATTCTGGCAAGATCCACACAGGTAATGAGGTTCTATTTTAAAATTTATAATAAGTTTAAATCCTATTTAGGCCATTCATTCAAATTACTTAAGCTGAGTTTGATTGATTAATTAATTGTCTCAAACACAGAGCAATGAAGGCATCATGAATTAGCATTGAATTCTGAATTAAACTAGGTGATTTGCTCCACTGTGCCATTTAACTCTGGTAAAGGTATTCATCTATTGATTCCTAAGCGTTGTTTGTGAGTGTGACGGGGAGTGGCTCTCAGCCCTCGATCCCCCGAGGTGGGGGTGTGGGTCGCGGCTTTACCTATCTCGGCCCTCGACAATGGGCTTGCCAAGCTTGTTAGTTTGGATACTTTATCGCAAGCTCATAAGGAAATAAAAAAATCCAAGACTTTTCTCTCTATGGTGATAGGCAAATACTAAAGATAATATGCATCTTCCGACATACCAGCTAAGACATTTTTTAGTTTCTTAAACAGTCTGAAAAATCCTAGAGGACAAGACAGTAATTTAAATAGATTATATAGCTTATTAAAACTACTGAAAAGTACATAGAATTTATAGACTTCAATCATATAATTTAAGTAAAATCTGACCTTTTTATTTTTTATTTTTCTGTGTTTAAATATCTTTGCAATGGAAGCCCTAAGATAAAAAATAAATTAAAAATCCTATGGAAGTGCTTGCATATTGTTTCAGGTAATTAGAGAGCAAGAAGGCTGACAAAATATCACAGCAAAGCACATACAAACACAAGTTACTGAATAGATTATTTCTGTACAAAATTACACTGGCTTCAAGAATGCTTCTATGGAGTTTTTATTATTGTTTAGGTCACAGATCTACTAAATTAAGAAATTCTTCATAAAAGACACTGTACCTAGTATTAAATAAGTCAGTGGACTTACAAACACATGTATTTCGTGATACACTTATAATGTTGTCAATACTATTACATGATACTTTTGAACATTCCCAGTAAAATATAATTCATGTACTTCTCAATGGAGACCAAAGGTGGTATCAGATAAGGTTTCTAATTTAGAAAGAAAAATCTAAATAAAATGTGGTGTTGGGACAGAAAACAGAAATTCAAATGAGAAAATAGGCTTCATTGTTAGGAACAAGGACTGGGAAAAAAGTTACAGACAAAAATGGAGAACTTTTTTCCTGATTTCATTGCAGTCAAGAAAGTTGTCTTTTAGGAAGACACAAGGTATTGCTCTCTCTTGAATCTAAATTTCATGGTTGAAGAATACAGAGGCAAGCTGTCATACATAAAAATAAGAAATTGAACATCAACTTGTTGCTAATACAACTTCAAGAGTCCCATTAAAGATAAGTAGGATCAGCAAGGCAGGTAATCACAGAGCCTTGGTGTCGCGGACCGATAGCAATGGCTATCGGATGTCAGGATGCTTCCGCGACTATTCCCCCCCCCCCTCCCCCCGACAGGGAGCAGACAGGTCCGTGGATGGGACCACACCTCAGAGGGTGGAGTGGAACGCCCCCCCCCCCCCCCCCCCCCGCTCACAAAGACCAATATGTCGATCACACAACCGGAGGTTTATTGAAGGACCGAGGCTCGGGGAAGGTTATCTAGGAATATATCAGGGGTCTATGGAGTTAGTAAGTGCACTCCCCGCGGAAGAGGTGAGGGAGGATCAATGTAAGGGAAGGGTAGGACGTGAAGCCTGAATACCAAGTATGGTGTGCAGGTGTACCCGTGTTACCCCTTCTGCAGTGAAGATGTAACCAATGTCCGGGGAGCCAGCAGCGGCGGTGATGGGACGAGCGGGGCGTGCCCGGCGGCGAGTTCTCTGACAGGCGCGGCCCTGTAGACACCACGGCACGACAGTCTTCCCTGGCACCGGCGAGCAGCAGCAGGCAGCGATCCAGACTCCGCTTCGAGCGGCAAGCAGGAAGGCAGCGAGTCCCCGGCTCCGTTTCGGGCGGCAGGGCGAGAGGGGGGGGGGAGACGATTCCCCCGCGGGCGAGCACCGGCCCTCCTGCGCGCAGCCGCATCCGACAGGTGGCTCGGTGGGTCCAGCGGCTCCACCGGCACAGCCCGCCTCCCTTCAGATAACGTTCTCCTTTGGTATGTGGCCGATTTCCCACAAATATCTGCAAAGTCACACCATGAATGTGCTTGAAATTCCTCTTTAAAGTCATTTATTGACAAGAAAACAGGATTTTCAGAGTACCTACTGTCCTGATGCTGAATGCACTGACCCACAGGCAGACCTCTGTTATTGCCTCATGACTTACCAATTCTCTGCTCTCCACATGTCTTTACCGCCTTGCTGAATTTAATGCAGAGCTTACAGTAGTTTTATTAGAGGTAGATTTTTCTTCAGCTTCTGTACAACATCAACCACAGTGGATTTAAGTATTTACTTTCTGGATTACAGGGTTAATCAGCTAAAGCCAAGAGAAATGTGACAGGCGACTAAGAATAATAAGCTTATTGTAGACTGACATAAAATTTGCTATTCAGAGGTCAGCTTCTTCGGTGGAAACATTTTAAGAGTCTGCAAACAGAAAAAGGTTGAAAACCACTGATCTAGCAAAATGGTATTCCATTCAATGACTGTTTCATAATCTGCAAGACTGGGAAGCAGCATGTGAACAGACTCTGTAAACGACAGCTTTATACTTTATGCATCAGACTTGTTGTAAATAGGATGCCTAACTACACTGAGTCACAGCTGAATTATGTTATGACCTTTTTCAAACTGCAAGTCCACTTCCTAGGCATCTTAACTGTCCCTTAATACTGTGCTGATGGATACAGAACTAATAGTAGGAACCACCTTCTTTATCAGCAATATATGGTGAGGTATTAATACTTTCTGGAAATTAAAAGGCTTATCTTTATTCAAATGAAGATTGTGAGGATAAACAGAACATAAGAATTATCTAAGATGTTGGTCTTTCTATGTCCTAAATTTAATAAAAACTTTATTTTGGGAAACCACAAATATCAAGGAAACACACTCTTTTTTTAATTCCAACTGGCCCCTGCTCAAACCTGGGAAATTGGCTGTATAATACTGTTTTAAGAAGACTGACACACAAATGCACTAGAAGGATTTAGTTATTTTATAATCCCCAGAAAACAGGTAATTCTGAATTATGAATTCATGTCACGTGATTTTTGCTTTTCTTTGGCTAACACTACCACCCTTTGCAGAAAGAGTTTTAGTTTTCTGAGCAGTTTGCTTCCACAAATTATCTCATTTGCTGGGTCAGATTAATTCAAGACTGGGACAGTATAGATTTAGGCTTGAACTATGACAGAACCAGAGCCTGATAAAACAATTAGGTAGCACATGTTAGGAAAAATATTTTTATATAACTAGTCATAAGTACTTCAGAGCTACTTTGTTATGCAGAACCACTGTTGAGTTATAGCTGTTTCTTTATTTCACAGAATCACAGAATCCTAGGGGTTGGAAGGGACCTCGAAAGGTCATCTAGTCCAACCCCCCTGCCAGGCAGGGTCACCTACAGTGTGTTACACAGGAATGTGTCCAGGTGGGTTTTGAATGTCTCCAGAGAAGGAGAATCCACAACCTCTCTGGGCAGCCTGTTCCAGTGCTCTGTCACTCTCACAGTAAAGAAGTTTTTTCTCACGTTTACATGGAACCTCCTATGCTCCAGTTTGCACCCATTGCCTCTTATCCTATCACTGGACGTCACTGAAAAAAGCCTGGCTCCATCATCCTGACACTCCCCTTTAACTTATTTGTAGACTTTGATGAGGTCGCCCCTCCAAGCTAAAGAGGCCCAGCTCCCTCAGCCTTTCCTCATAAGGGAGATGTTCCATTCCCTTAATCATCTTTGTGGCTTTATTCTTATATTAGCCTTTCTAAAGGAACAGTGCACATTTACAGACCTAGGAGCCATTTTGGTGATTTAAGTGCATTTGGCGATTTGGAGACCTCTTCTTTTCTCTGTTGTGTGTGCTGGGTTACTCTTACATGGTGTTTACCTTCCTTTCTCCATGTCAAGGAAAGCAGAAAGGAAGCGCCAGCCATTCTTTGGCCATGGCCATGTGGAAAAAAGTAACTATGAACATTGTAACTCACTTGATCTACTCCCTACTCTTGTGACATTTGGGACCATTTGAAGATGGTGCATATTGAAAGCATAGTATTGGGTTCACTGAAGGATAGGTTGCTGTTATCTTTAGTAAACATTTGCCAGATCTGCCTAAAACGATCACAAATTATTGCAGCTCTGCTGCACACTAGCTGAATCTGCCATATGGCAGTACTGTGGAAATGATCCAGACATACTAAGGAGATACTTCTTTTAGCTTTCTCCCTACCCTAATAAAATATATTTATTTGTTATTTTCACTGGTTTTGTTGTTAAATAAGTATCCTAATATGTTTTACAAATTATGTCTGCTATCAAGCAAAGGCTATGTTAGTAATGGAAGCAGTATGAAATTTTAACTTTATTTTCCATTGGGTTTTCTCACTCTAATCTCCCATGGATCTGAGATATCTTCAGCACTAGACTATGAATAATTGTTATTCAACTTATCCCAGTTAATTTATTATTTTTTTAAATCTTTGTCTTAACACCACTGGCATACCTCTGCCTCAGTGTCTTAGAATCATGTGCTTTCAATATGAAGACACGCCAGGAGGTGACAAGTTTTCTTCCCTTACCACTTAGCTCTATTGAGCATGATATTATGCCCAGTGGGTTCTTCTGCATTTGTTCTGTTCAGTCGTATAGTCAGACAAGCTTTTTAAACATACGAGTGATGCCTCCAGCTGTTTGGCCACATACAGGAATGTTCTTGGAAGTTGTCCGGAAACTGCAATTTGAAATCAATTCAGAGCCCAACTGCAGACACCACAAATCTTTCCCTAGGTTCCTTCTGCTGCTTTTTTTCAAAGTGATTGGTATTAAATGTTAATTTCCATATTCCATGACCTATTTTCATTTCATTAAAATGTACTATAAATAGATACAGATTTTAAATTATAATTTTCCCTTACGGAACAGAGTGTTTGAGTCATATACTTCAGATATTTTGTTAAATGTCTCACACAGTTTCTTTTATAGATGTTAAAACTTTGATTGCTATCTCAGTTGCTGATATCAACTGAAAATTTATAGATTATAAACTGTAACTGGATATATACCTAAAATAAGATCAAATTACAACTGCAAAACTATTCTGAAGATGGAAAGGGGGAATTCATAGCACCTTAATTTGATCTGCTGTTCTAGAAGTCTAGTTGCCCTTGTTAAAGTTAATGGAGAGAAAAAGTAGCAAATTCAGGTAATCTCCTTCAGAAAGTCACAATTTCTTCCCAGTAACTGTCTCATAGCATGTTTGGTTTTTTTTTTCAGTAAATCTTTTTCTAAAAATATAAAAATCATTAGTTTAAAAAAAACCACAACAAACCTAGCTTTTTTAGATGTGATGCTATTTCTGTTTGTGTTGTTTTGGGTTTTTTTGTTTTTGCTTTTGTTTTTGTTTTGGGGTTTTTTTTAGGTTTTGGAGGTTTTTTTGGTTGTTAAGGAGATTTTGAACTTCCACTAAACTTACACCAGCTCAATACAGTTCATTTCATAATCTTTTCCCTGTTGCTTTTTAAGCAGATAAATCACTTTTAAAAATTTTTACTTTTATACACTGTGTTTTAAACTTTAAGTCAGTGAAGATGTTCAGTTAAAGGAGAAAACAGCACAAGTGTCAACTTTCTGGCTTTTATTTGTTTCAATCTTTTTTTTTTTTTTTTTTAGTATTATGGGCAGAGAGAACCTACTCTCTGTGTTTCTCCATGTAAAGCTTTCAGTTGAAGTCTTATAGTCCAGAGAAGGCTATTTATGATAATTCTGATCTCAGTGATACGTGAAAACTGGGAAAGTAACACAATTCTTGACACCCGCAAATCTAGCACAGAATTTTAGAGACCAGTGTGTCCTGAACTTTTGAAAAGTTCACTTGTCAGTGTGTGCTGAAACACAACACTGCAAAACATTTCGTTCTTTTGCCTTTTGAAATTGATATTGCTCCAGAAAACAAAACAAAACAAAACAAAAAGTTAATTTTTTTCAGATTGTTTTTTGTAACATTACTAGCTTGGCACATCCAAATTCAGTTGATATTTCAAATACCCTTTTAGGATAGACATATACCAACTTTCCTTTTTTCCTTTACTGTGAACAGTTAGATTTGGCATTTAATTCAAAATCTAAAACCTGAAAAGTTATAATTTAAAGGGAGTCAGGCTAAAACCATGTTATGAAATAATTTATGATGGGAACGAATAAAAAAAAAACAATTTTTCTTGTATAGTGAAAATATTAATAGTAGAAGTAGTGAGGAAAATACTGAATAATGGTAGAGCACTACATAATATATAAGTACTGGATAATAGTGCTGAGTTACCCTAGAAGCTCTATTCAGATAAAGGAGTAATTCATACTGTATTTTTATAAGTGAACCTCTTGGATTTTACCATGTTTCTTACTGGAATTCTGTTTCATATTTTTAAAAAAAGTGTATGAAATCTAATCTGCCTTTACCGTAACAATTTTATTTTCTACATTTTAATTAAAAAAAGGTAGTGCACAATAAGCTTTGTGGGCACTGTGATCCTGTATTCATTAGTACTATGTAAATAAAATTGGTCCTTATCATATAAGTTCTTAAAAAAAACTTGCAAAAATCCACATTGCAATTTTATTATTTATTACTTCTTTTCCAACAAAAATTTGTTATGTGTGTGCATATATATATTCATCACCTATGCTGATTCTTCTCAGTTTTGTTTCTTAGATCTTATACTTCCATTCAGCTCAATTATTCTTGCTGTAGATATTATGTAA
This sequence comes from Hemiprocne comata, assembly GCA_020745705.1. Taxonomy (NCBI): domain Eukaryota; kingdom Metazoa; phylum Chordata; class Aves; order Apodiformes; family Apodidae; genus Hemiprocne; species Hemiprocne comata. The sequence continues at coordinate 91,405,882 of CM036586.1, read as the reverse complement.
TTACAAAGTCTTATAAGCCCAAGATTTAGTGAAAACAAAAAAATCTGAAATTTCATTACTTCAGAAGGGAGTCTGGCCAGATTTCGCATTGGCTTTGACATATTTTCATGTGTAGATTTGCTTCTGGAATTCAGGTTATCATTTATTTAAAAAACTGCCTTTCTGTCTAGTGGGAGTTTCAGTGAATGTGTAAGTATTGTATATAATCTTCCACAGCTTTAAGTGGATAACTTATGAGTGTAGCTTAACCCAGTATATTCTGGAAGATAATGATATAAAGTGCAAATGGCTCCTCAGGGTTCAGTTTTCTGCAGCAAATAGCCCTCAGCACACTGGATGAGGACCATTGTTAGATCATTTAGGCCAGCAAACTGAAATTTTTTTGTCTATTTACCAATTGACTCCCAAAGGAAGAAGACAAGAATTCCTACACTGAAGATGAAGAGGTATTGTGGCCTACAATTGTGACCACAACTTCAAAGCCCAAATAAATTGATAATCATTGAAGGTCTAACTCTATCATCTGTAACTGCAGGAGACATTAAGTTGATACTGTTCTGCTACAGATAAGAAAAGCTATGAATAAGTGAGATTTTATTAGGCCTTACATATTTCTATAGGGGATTCTGGGGTTCCAGTGGTGTTCCTTGGGTTCTGTTCATTAAATTTGGTCAAGTCTTGGTTTTCCTAAGCGATATGCAGAATTAATTTTTCCATTACCTCAGGGGGTTCATTATTTCCATTTTGGTCTGCCAGCCATCATTTTACATCCTTTTCTACTTGTTGAGAATTTTAAAAATTTCCTAGTGGAGCATATGGTCCTGGTAAGTAAGACATTCTTAGTTACAAAATCAGCTATTCATTAGTTCAACACTTGTAATCTTGTAATGGACATATAGACTTTTTGCACACCCTGCTACTATCTAAATAACAATTCTTCCAAATTATTGTATGAAAATCTTTAGAAGTCACATGATAAATACACGTTTGTTCATATGTATTTGTGTTCATGACTGTGTGCAAAAAGACTTGGACTTCACAGAATCACAGAATCACAGAACTACCAAGGCTGGAAAAGACCTTTAAGATCATCAAGTCCAGCCTATGACCAACACCACCACACCATCTAGACTATGGCAATAAGTGCCACTTAAAATACTTCAGAGAGGCATATGTATATCAAGCAAATATTTATTGTATTTTGCACAAAGTTCGTATCCTTTTTTTTACATTCTTATAAATTTCAAGACATATCAGTACATTCTACTGTACTGAAATTCCTTTTTAATATAGCTGTCTGCTCTATCAGAAGACACATTTCATTTTGAGCTTTCACTTTTACTGCTCCATTGCAGCAAAGCAGAAGAAAATTAAAATGTTTCAGGATAGAACATGAAGATCGTCTTAACTGAATAAAAACAGAAAAACGTTTTTGCAGAATGTATTTTGCAAGTTGACCAAATTATCTCTTTGTCCTTGCAGGCAGCCTCAGGGAACCATCACCATTCCCCAGCAGTTGAGCTCTGCCTTTTAGGAGATGTAAGAAGTTTTAATTTGAATGGAAAGATAAGCAGGTAGTCTGTGCAAGCACATTGACACTGTCATAGCATGTAAGAACCACTGTGCAGCACACTAAAAGCTGCTTTACCCTTCCTTTCCAGAAAACCTTGATCTCCATATTTGAACTGAACCACAGCATTTCCCCAGTACAGTGGCTTCAAGCACTTGTTTAAAGAACACTTCATTTTATGAGTAGATGTATTTTACAACCTTTCTTTTCTATTGATGGAGTAGAGCAGCATACTTAATTCATATAATCAGTAACTACTACATAATTCGGCTTGTGAAAATTCAATAATTGATAATCACCGTATTCATCTTCTACTCAAGCAGAAACATATCTTGCTGGTTGGTGATGTGGATTGGGATGACTGCAGAAGAGACAGTATTAAGATGTCAACAATCTTGAACATGTCGTGTCTACTCTATTCAGGCTTGCATTTAGGGCTTGAGAAGCCTGTATGTTATTAATATAGTCTGTAACCTATAATTTATCTTTGGGATATATCTATAAAACTGTATGTGAATCAAGGGGTGAATGCAGTGATCCTGACACAGACACTATTGCATATATAAGAGTCGGTGACCCACATAGCAGCAATTAACCTGAGTAGGCTCATGCCCATGCTGTGCTGCTCACATGCTTCAGCTGCAGGATGAGCGCAGCCAGCTCACAGTAACAAAGGCAGTTCCCACCTGCGTGGCCTTGCCTTTATCTAACAGTGCAGCAACAAGTTCTCATAAGAGCATCCTTTAGGAACAGAGGTTTTTTTCTTGCGAGGGAATTAGGCAGTAGCTCGATGACCAAAAGGAAGAGCTTCTCCCCATGGTCAAGACCTGCTCTGCTATGCACAGTGTGCCAGGGGAAAATCCAAATAGTCTGATGCTGCACAAACACAGGTGCCCGTAGGGACATTCACTAACTGCATTGCTCCTCTCATTCTGTCTTATTAAAGCAGTTATTTTATTAAGCCATTTATTGTCAGGCCTTTCTTACTGAGTTCCAGGAAGAGCCCTGCACCAGTTCATTCTCAACTAACCCCTCCAGCCCCAGTGCCAAACAGATTCCAAGTTTAGGGAATAACATTAAATAAAAAGGTTACGAAATTGGTAAACATAGAGGTGATGCAACTCTAAAAAAAAAAAAACAGCACAAAACAAAATAACAACAACAAAAGAAACCCAACAACAAAACAAAACAAAACAAAATAAAATGAAAGGAGTACAGTGCAGGGTTTTTTACAGCCCTTTTAATAAATCTAAATGCAGAACACATCCTGGTGTTATGAGTTTTTGTTTGCTATGGGGATTTTTTACTATGTTATTGGCTGATTCATTTGCTTATTATATGCTGTCTGGCATTTGAGTTAAAAAAGGGTCACTGGGTTCTCTAAATATAAACATTGCTGTCTGTACTATTTTCAAATGGATTCTACCCCTCTGTGATCACTCATGAAAGGAAGAGAGTGTTTGTTCTTCAGAATCCCTGGATCTGCAAAGTTAGATTTTTTTTTCTTCTGTATTTCCAGGAGCACTCTTTAAGCTTCTGACTTCTTCCTAAACCAGATATAATCAATGCTTTTTGATCTTTGCACACATCAAGAATTTTATGTTGATACAGAGGACGGAAGTGGGAGAAGTTTAAAAGTAAATTCAGAACTAACTCTGATACCAGAGGAGAGCCTTGTGTATGACTAAAGGGAAAAATCTGCTGGGATTTTTAATTCTGGAAAACGTTTTGTGCTGTATTCTGAATGTGTTTGTGTCTGAACATGTATTAGAAAAGGAATTGGTGTAGTAAGATATAAAGCAGTTAATGAAAATTCTTTAGCACAATTTGCAAAGGAAAGAAGAAAGTAAGTGTGGATATACAATTCTTATGACTGCATAAGCAGTTCTGTAGCAGTCAGGACAGGAGCTATTATGGTACTTCAAATCTCTCCAGTGTTCACCAGTACATCTGCTCTGCTTATCAATACATAGTTTTAAAATATACCATGTGCAAAGGAAGAAAAAAAGAGACCAAGACTTTAATTTATCTTCATCAACTATATGTTGCTCTACCTATGATTAGGACTTTTCTATTGAATTCAGTCACAGTGCTGATATTAGTAAAAATTTCAGGTGACCAGTTGTGAAGGACCAGATATTTCCTCACACGAACATAACATGCCCTTTAGGTCAGCAGTCGTAACTGGCTTAAAGATGGCTGCTCCGCGTGGCACTCTAAACGCTCTCCTGCCCGCCTCCTCTGCCAGAGAACAACAACTCGGACGCCCTGAGGGGGTGGCTGCTGCTGGAGTGGAGCAGTGGCGGGAAAACAGCAACAATGTTGCAAACTGCAGGTCTGCAGTGGCGGGAAAAAGTCCCCGTCTGATTGGCTGAGAAGCCTAGAAATACGAAACCGGCCAATTGGGAAAAAAGGAGACCTAAAAAGAGACAGCGTGCGTGCTGCTTTTGGGCGCGCTTTTGCACAGACACTGGAGCTGCTGCTGCTTGCTTTTCAGTGCGCGCTTTCCTGAAGCTGCCACCGCCGCTGCTGCTTGCTTTTGGGGGGTGACCTGCGCCTTGGGGGTGCCTGTCTGAGGTCCCTGGCTCCTGGCTTGTTCCCTGCAGCCCGGTTCCCGGCTCATCCGTGCTTGACCCGGCTCATTCCTGCAGCCCGGCTCCCGCTTCACCTGCAGTCCCGGCTAATTCTTGCAGACCCGGCTCACAGCTTGCCTGACGTCCTGCCAGCTTGCCTGAGGCCCTGCCAGCTTGCCTGAGGTCATGCCAGCAGCTTGAGCACGTGCGGTGAGACTTCTTTCTGCCACCCATGGTTCTAAGACCGGGTTGCAGGGGAAGTCACCCGCAGCTAACTATGTAAGTACCTAGAGCATCTCAGGAACAAAGTAAGGAATTGTATTTTGGGCATACTTCTCTCCCTAAGGTGTCCCTGTCTCACTTACCTGCACGCAAAACACGACCCTATACGGGACAAGCGTCGGGCATATCTTTCCTTCCTCCTCCCCTCATAGATAATTACTCCGGGTGTGTAAATAAGGTGTACCTATATATAAGTATTAAGGCATATATAAGTTCCTGGTATTTGGTGTTTAAAAGATATTTCACAGCTCCTATGTGTTTTAATTACCCTTTTTGAACCTCCTGCCCCAAATTGTTTTATTTTTCCCCTCAATAAACCGTGTATTCATAAATTCTAATGGGAGATTGGCTGCTGTTGTTGGAAACACTAGTGAGCACTGAACGAGTGTCTCACCCGAAAAGTCAGTGCCGAAGCTCACTGCTCCTCTGTGAGAGGCGAGTGCTGCGTGCGGATCTCTCAGCAGATCCTGATAAGCTAAAATCACTCCAAAAAGGAGATATAATAGGTCGCGGATCGCGACACCAGTACAGGTTTGAACTCCAATTCTAGATTTCTGTATTGCATAATTAGTGTCCATGAGATGGGATTTATTTTCTTTTCCAAAAGTCTGTAAAAAAAAAAAAAGGGGGGGTTGGGGGGGTTTGTGTAAAACCGATGTAAAGAATTAAACACCAGTTATATGCCCACCTGTTATATACCAGTCAAAACTGAAGAGGTGTGAGGTGTGCAGGGATGCCCAAATTGAGGTATGCTCAATTGGCATAGCAGACTTCAATTAGTGTGATTAAAGAAATCGGGACTCCACTAGAATGTCTATTCTTTGTGGGTATTTCACATTCTTCCTAGTGGTGTCAACCTACAGTAACAAGAAACATTTCTTTTCAAACTTTTACCTCAGGATTTGGTAGGGAACAGGCAAAACAATAGGACATATGCTTTACTTCTATTTTGAGGTGACGAAAGTGGAAGTATTATATGCACTTCTTTGTAAACAGGTGAGTCTCTGAATTTGATCTAATGAGAAAGTATCTTTAAAATCAATGGGGACAGGTCAGGTTTGGGGGATTGTTTTTGAGAATAGAGCTCTGGGATTTATGACTGCTGTTTGCTCAATGTCAGGTAAAGTATATTTTGATTCAACCGTTGTTGTATATTCTCTAGTTTCTCTCTTACTCTACACCAGTAAGAATTTCATGGTTGTAGGGAAAAAACAGCAGTAGCAAACTGAGATTGCTACTTACTGTCAGTATCACAAATCTGTATTTCCTTGGATATGGTAACATTAATATTAAATTCGGCTTTTTTTTTTAACTAGGATTTAATTTGTTTTGGTTCTCTCTGCAAAGTGTCTGATTACATGTTATGACCTTTTCATTTTGAAATTTCAAACAGTGTTTTCACAAAGGTGCAAGTGACATTTCTGCCAACTACTTCAGATAAAGTGAAATTTGCCCTTCTGCCTCATGTTCAGAATATGTTAAGAAATAACAGAGCCATCTTTGAATGTATTGATAACAAGTGCAGTCAACAATTAGGTCAAACTTATTTTTTCAACAAAACTCATACAGCCATCCAACACAAGCCATCCAGAAAAGTCAAGTAAGCACTTAAGATGACAAACCCAAATTAAAACTTCATCTAAACCTGGTCTTCATATGATAAAGGATTCCTATGATAAGTACATTGATTAAACTTCCAGAAATAAAACAAAAACTGTGTTGATCAAGACCAGTCTGGAGAAGTAGATTTATAACAAAAACTCAAGATTACATGCTTTTTTCCCACTAAAGGAAACAACTTTTAAATAATGTTTTTAATGTACCAATTGTGTTTAAGATCTGATACCTAATTCGAATATATGTGTGTTGAGTTTGTGTGTATGGGCTTTGATAGTGGTGGGGAGGGGCACAGGGGTGGCTCTTGTGCTGAACGCTCCCCTGGCTCCAAAGTCAGCCCCAGCTCTGGCCAAGGCTGAGCCCATCATTGGCGGTGGATTCGCCTCTGTGATTAACATATTCAAGAAGGGGAAAAGAAACTGCTTAAACACCTGCAGGGCAGCAGAGAGGGGGAGGTGAGAGCAATAACAAAGCAGAGATACCAGGTTGGTGAGGATGGAGGGGGGAGGAGGTGCCAGAGATTCCCCTGCAGCCTATGGTGAGATGGTAGCCTGTCCCCCTGCAGACCATGGAGGAGCACAGTGGAGCAGATATGGATCTGCAGCTGTGGAGACCCCATGCCAGGGGTCCTGAAGAAGGCCGTTTATCCTTGGGAAGCTCATGCAGTCTGTTCCTGAAGGACTACACCTCGTGGGAGGGGCTCATGTAGGAGGATTTTGTGCAGGACTCTCACGTGGAAGGGACCCCATGTTGGAGCAGGGAAAGAGTGTGCAGATTTCTCCTGAGGAGGAGGAAGGAGCAGCAGAAACAATATGCAATGAACTGAGCATAACCCCCACTTCCTGTCCCCCTGTGCCTCTGGTGGGGAGGAGGTAGAGAAAGCATGAGTGATGTAATTTGGTCCCAGGAAGAGGGGAAGGGTGGGAGAAGGTTTTTTTAAGATCTGGTTTGTTTCTCATTGTTCTGCTCTGATTTGATTGGTGACAAATTAATTTCTTCTTTCACGAAGCTGAGTCTATTTTGCCCTTGACTATAATTGGTGAGTGAACCCTCCCTGTCCTTCTTTTGACCCACAAGCTTTTTGTTAAATTTTCTCCTTCAGATCCCACCAGGGAGGAGGAGTGAGTGAGCGGCCATGTGGTGCTTTAGGCCGCATGGGCCTAAACCACGAAACCATATGAAAATACTGGACAAGATCTAATCTAAAATATTAATACACTTCCATAAAATAAGAAAGAAGTGAAAAGTTAAACTTAAGACTGCAATAGCTACTTCAGAAAATCATCAAATAACAGTCTTCACAATGCAGCATACTATGATATAGTCTGAGGAATGATGCACAATGATTTTGTACAAGAACTTTCCACGTAATACATAAATATCTTTAACTGAAATTAAAAATTACTCGCATCAATAGATGTAAACAGACAGGAAAATAAAGAAATAATATAATTTACTTCCTCTAAGGAGAAGGATATGACCATCAAATTAATGTTTAGTTTAAGAAACAGCAAAGAAAACACAAGGCTTGTGTTTTAGTGATAAGAAGCGCTTTCATAAGTCAAAGGATATTGAATTAACTCGGAAGGGTTAGACTTACTCCAAGGGTTCAAACTGGTCTACATTACATAACTGTGCATTATGCTCTTCCAGCAGCCATGGGGCTTATTGTGTATTTGTTCAGATAGTTTGATGCCATAAACTATAGTTTCTCAGCAGAATTCCTCTCTCCAATTTCAAAATGAAATTTTAACTTTTAGGGGTTTAGGACCCTTTTTTACTACTTTTTTTTCTGCTCTGCCTATTGATTTTTCTAACCTTTTGACAGCAGCTTTCCTTCCTGTCACAGTTTGACTCAGAATCGAAAAATAAACCAGAGACAACAATGCTCTCGATCCCCTCCAACTCCCACCCAGGTAGGGAAGGAGAGAGAATTAGGAGAGAGACTTAGCTGGATTGAAAACTAGATTAGACAGCTTTAATTATAAGTACAATTATATACAAGTATGTTCAGGAATGTGCAAAAGCCTCTTGCCTCCCCCCACCGCCAGCAACTCCCCCGGCACTCTCCTGAGCTGTGAGCAGTCCCAAAAACTCTCAGACTGATGTCTGAGATAACAGCAGAGCAGACACAGCTGTGGGGAGAGTTATGAGGGTCAGGGCTGATATCAGATGTCATATTTAAAAAGATAACTAGATAAGATAATTGAAAAAATAGATAACTGGACAACTAAATATATAGAAGAGATAAATAAAATGTCATGGTGAGAAAAATAAATCAATACATTCATCTTAAAAGATTAAACTTTTGGTTTCCACGTTTAAGTTGGAAATGGTGTGTGTGGGGCAAAGGAAACAAGACTAGGAATTTTTCTATGCCTGAGATATTTCATAGAATCATAGAATGTTATGGTTGTAAGGAATCTTCAAAGATCATCTAGTCCAACTCCCTGCAAAGGACAGGGACATCTTTCACTAGATCAGGTTTATCAAAGCCCTGTCAAAAATGACCTTGAACATTTCCAGTGATGGAGCATCCACAGCTTCTCTGGGCAACCTGTTCCAGTGTCCCACCATCCTCATATTAAAAAACATTTTCCTTATATCCAAGTTAAATCTGTCATCTTCCAGTTGCCCCTTTTCACGTCACTGCAGGTTTTGGTAAAAAGTCTCCTCCTGTTTTTCTCTTAAGTGCTTAGAAATTAGTGTGATATTCCTTTTTTTCCAGTTGCGGGGGACCTTGCCTGACTGCCAGGACTTTTCAAATATGATGGAGTAATGAATTCATTGTATGCAATACTTCCAGTACACTGTTCTTTCTAGTAATAAGAAAGATACCTGGCAATTCCAAATAAAATTTTAAAAAAGCAATTCCCTTAATATTTTATATAGCATTTTCCTACCTCATATAATTATTAATTTGTGCAAATATAATTTTTCATCTTAAAACAACTTACAATTTTTTCCAGCTAAAATTCCACTTCCAGCATGAGTGCACTTCTCTGGGTTTAATAACTCTGAAATGACTGAAACTGTAGGATTCATTTTTTTAGGGAACTTTAGTACAGAGAAATAGTGAACAAATAGTTTAATTCATCATTAGTGGAAGATCTGAATCAACATTTTAAAAACACTATTTCAAGTCAAGATTTATTTAGAAATGTGGTCATTATTATTTATCTTTTAATTATACTTTAGTCTGGAGGTACTTATGCCAAGGGTCTTTTGGCCTCTTGTGAAAAAGATTTCTTCTTCATCTTATAAACAGTCTTCATCAGCTGATACGAAAGTTTCCAGTCCAATTGTCATAGAAAATTTATATGAGCCAGTGATTAAAAACCCTATCTGCAATATTTTGCCCATATAAAATAATAAAATCATTTAGGTTGGAAAAGTCCTCTGAGATCACCAAATCCAACCATAAACCTAAGACTGTCAAGTCCACCATTAAACCATGTCTCTAAGCACCACATCTACATGTATTTTAAATACCTCCAAGGATCTTGACTCCAGAACTGGCCTCAGCAGCCTGTTCCAGTGTTTGAAAACTCATTTGGCCAAGATATTTTTCCTAATATCCAATCTAAACCTCCCATGGTGCAACTGGAGAAGCGAAAAAAGACCAACTCCTCCCTCTCATTACAACCTCCTTTCAGGTAGTTGTACAAAAAGTGATACGGTATCCCCTCAGCCTCCTTTTCTCCACACTAAACAACCTCGGTTGCCTCAGACAGTCCTCTTAAGATTTGTGCTCTAGGCTCCTCACCAGCTTTCCTGTCCTTCTTTGGACTCACTCCAGCATCTCAAAGTTCTTCTTGCATTGGGGGGCCCAAAACTGAGCATGGTACTCATGGTGCAGCCTTACCAGTGCAGAGTACAGTGGAACAATCACTTCCCTGGTCTTGCTGCCCACATGACTTCTGATACAAGCCAGGATGCTGTTGGTCTTCTTGACCACCTGGGTACGCTGCTGGCTCATATTCAGCCAGCTGTCGACCAACACTTCCAGGTCCTTTTCTACCAGGCAGCTTTCTAGCCACTCATCTCCAAGCCTGTAGCAGTGCATGGAGTTGTGACACAAGTGCATAATGTGGCTTTTGGTATTCTTGAACCTCGTACATTTGGCCCAGACATTAACAGAGAAAGGTGAAAGCAGTTGGTTTGCATTCTGATGAAGCAAGGCTTATACTTTTACTTGGTAAAGCATGTTAGATGGAAAAAACAATTTCCATAGAGATGTTTCCTAGTGGACCTTTCTAGAAAGTACTGTTCTATCAAAAGATTTTGAGATCTCTGCCAAAATTCCAGCTATGAAAAGGAACAACCAACCTATGCAAACAGTATACATACAGCAAAAATCCATTACTGAACGATGGTTAACAAAGGGCTGCATTAAATAATTCAAAAATTACATTGCTGATGGGTTTGGTATAGACAGAATCAGTGATAATGGTCAGATTTGGGCATTTTTTTCTTATGAAAACATGGACAAATTTTAACCTCTATTTTTCAGGGCTTTTCTTTCTAGCTAGCTGTGTATAACAAAGCTGATTATCTGTTATGTTTAGTATTTGGACTTTCTATTTTTCAAACTCTAATTTAGTTTCCAAACCTAAAACTTCTCACTGAACTGGAACAGCAAAACAATTGCTTCAGGCTAAATTAGATTTGTTAGCTCTTCTCAATAGCACGAGAATACAAATTCTTTCTCAGAAATGGGTGCAGAGTCCAGCAGATGCTGTAACATAATTTTTAAAAATATATGTTGCCAAATTGATTGACATTTGTTTACATATAAAATGCTAAAGTAAATGTAAATTTCAACAGTTAAATTACCGCATTACTATTTTTTTTCCTAAATATATGGAGACATTCATATTTGATAAAATGTTCCCTTTTGTAACATTTTCCAGCTTCTAGCCAGCACAGTTTCTTTTCAAATGCTCATCCTTATCATTTTAACATCTGTATGATAACTTGTTTTGAAGCTGTATGGCCAAGTTACAAGTGCCCTGAACTAATGGATTATGCAATTTAGCAGTGTTCTTTTGGAGGAAAACTTAAAACAGTCAAGAGGGGATTGAATCAACCACCAGATTATAAACAGCCAATAGGGATTATAAGAGCTGTTGCTGGTATATTTGGCTTATTTTATGCTAAACTGCCTTGTGAATACACAGTGTTTCATTTCATGCCATTTGGCATTTTGACCTGTGTTAATAAACCAAATTTGGGAGCAGGTTTTCTGGACTGCAGGAATGAGATTCCTCAAAGCAAAATGATGTGGGCTGAATTACCAGGCTGAAATAGTGTTTTTATATCTGGCAGTCTTTTCTCTGCTGTCCTATTGACTGTCTACACTAATACATCTGTGAGTGCACCTGTGTACCTAAACTGCATCTTGACAACTTGTTCTATTCCTATTTATCATAATCAAGTGTCATGGTTTGTAATTGGCCAAGGCAAGTTCACCGAGTTGAGCTCAAAATGTGATTATTCAGCAGATGTGACTTGTGTCCTGTGAGCCTCATGCTGAGGTCTCAGATTTTAATGAATCACAGACCTTAAAGAGAATCTTAGCATCATCTGGAGAGCATTATAATGCACAAGCATCTGTGAGGACAAAATAAGGGAAAGGGGACACGTAGTACTGATCCAGTACCATAGCAAAGAACAGAGGTTGAGCTGAGTTATGTCAATACGAGGAAAGACAAAGTTAAGAACAGATATAACCTTACCTAGTCTGAGGGCCTGAATAATATTTTTGGCACATATACGATCACTGAACCATACCCTGTAAAAGTCATGCAGTACTACCTTCAGATAATTTCACCCTGGTGCAGAAAACCCACAGCATCTTTCAAGAATAGACATGCTTTAAAAGTTAATCAAAGTCATTCTTATCAGAGTGGTGTCTCTCAAAGTTGAGCAACTGGATAAATTTTAAAAACTGATTTTATATTGTGTTTGGTTTGTCTATATGCAAGAGGTGTCATTTGTCATAAATGGACACTAAATAATTATCCTTATTAAATATAAGTTATTATATGAAGACAGGCTGACAGAGTTTGGGCTATTCAGCCTGGAGAAGAGAAGGCTCTGGGGAGACCTTATAGCGGCCTTCCAGTACCTGACGTGGCCTACAGGAAAGCTAGGGAGGGGCTTTTCACCAGAGAGGGCAGTGATAGAACAAGGCGTAAAGGTTTTAAACTGAAAGAGGGTAGATTTAGGTTAGACATCGGGAAGAAATTCTTCACCATGAGGGCAGTAAGGCACTGGAATAGGTTGCCCAGGGAGTTTGTGGATGCCCCCTCCCTGGAGGTGTTCAAGGCCAGGTTGGATGAGGCTTTGTGTAGCCTGCTCTAGTGTGAGGTGTCCCTGGTCATAGCAGGGAGGTTGGAACATGATGATCCTTAAGGTCCCTTTGAACCTTAGCCATTATACAATTCTATGATTCTATGTGCATTCTCAGTTACTTCCATTGGGCATAGTTTTGACTTCAGAAAATCTGATTTCCAAGCAAGGCACTGAATTTAGTTTCAAAAGTCAAGTGCAAAAATGAGGGCATACTTTCCCTGAAATGGAATTTGAAATTGAGTACTTGAAGTTGCTATAGTTGAGAGAAATTATTTTCTAATTTTATGTCATTAAAAAAAGTGTTTGTGAAATGTTTGTCAGCTACATCCTGGTGCTAAAATTCCTTTGGTCATTAAGTTAGATAAAATCATTCAGTGAGGGCATATTTATATTGCAAAAATTTTCTGTGGAAATAATTCAGTTTTTTCAAGGTTTTTCTCACTTATCAGCCTAGCCCCCAGAGGTGGTGATGCTTTCAGGCTGCTGCACGATTAATGAGTTTTCTTTAAGTTCTTGCAGCTAAGAAGGGTGCCTGAAAGTCTTGGGCACCTGGATTTCCCTAAGCTACCAAGCTATGTAATAACCTGTGTATTAGGAAGTAGATATCAGTCACCACACTTGCAAGACCCCCATTGACTCTGTTTTAAAAAATCCGGAGGATTCTTTTTTTTTTTTTCTATGTGAAAACTCTTTCCAAAGGAAATATGTTTTGTATTGATTTTTTCCTTTTTTTTTTTTTCTTTCCCCCCCAGCCCCTATTTTTTTCTTTTTTTTATTGAAATGTTGATACTTCCAGAAGTTCAGGAGTGCAGAAACAGTCCATGGCTAACCAGTCCATCCTCTCCACACATGTGTTCCAGGTACCCTTCATTTCTTCTATACAAAGATAATTACAAATGCTGCAGTTATGAGTATTTTTAATATACCTTAAGAGTCTTAGAAAAAAACACAACAAAACCCCTCTACGTTATTAACTTAAATATTCAATAGCAGTAACTTATGTTGCTTTCAAAAGAAAATAGTCCAGTTTACTGAAGGGAAAGAGGAAAGCAATACCTCTCATTAAAAAAAATGAGGGAAAGGTTCCATCTACAAAACATTATGCAAGATGTAAAATAAATAGACTACTGGTGAATAAGGATTATTAGTCTCTACTACTACATTTCCTGAAATTGTTGAGTTCTTTTCCCTTGCAGCTTTATAAGCTGTCTATAAAAAACAGTCCCTGTCATCATTAAAAAAAACCCAAACACCTCGTTTTGGAGTTCTTGGTTGTTGGTTTCCCTACAAGATGATAATCACATTTTCTCACTTTTCTTTCATCTGCAATTCATTTGGAGTTTCTGATGCTCACAAGACTCAACCTGGTATTTAATTGTGCTCATATAACCTTTATTATCCCCATGCTGATTAGGTGAATCTCTTTTTTAACTGTAAAGATGACAATGGAGCTTTTCACTCTCTTAAACTCCGAAGTACTCATTAAGGGCATAAGGTTTTTGAAGTAAATATTCTGCTCTATATTACTGAATTTTTTCTCAGAAAGAGGTCAGGCTAAAGAGTAGAAAAGAATAAGCACAAAAACTTTAGCTTTCATGTTAAATAATACATCCACAGCTCTAAGGGAAATCAAGCTGTAGAACAAGCTTCTAGAAAGTTTATAGTTACTCAAGATAGACTAGAAATTTGTGGTAAGGATGTTAAACTCATTTTTTTTGTTCTGATATTATTTGGTTTCTTTCTCATACAGCAGTTAAAAAATCTGAATGGTAGTTGACTAGTTCATCCAGCAATTACTAATAACATGGATTTATTTTTTACTGTTACGGAAAGAATGGAGATGTGTAGAGGACCAAGAATACCTATAGCTGATGGTGGATATTGAACCTGACAGCCTAGGTTACTTCTGAGGACTGCTTTCCCTCTCCCCCACTTCCTCTGCATCAGCAAAAGCCTGAAACAAGAAAATAAACAAACAACAACAACAAAAAAACAAACAGCTCAAACAAAAGACATAGAAGGGAAAAAAGAAAACACTCAACAGTGTTCAGCTAGGAAGACATGCTGTGATCCCCACAGATGAATGTCTTCTGAGCACCCTATCCAGATTTCATTAATTTTATCAATCTCTCTGCTAGCTATTTAAATTATTAATGATTCTACTGTTATCTACAAAGCTTTATGTAAGCTCAGGGACATGAGAGCATGTGCATTTTGGATACAGGAGTATGTCAGAGTGGCCAAAGAGAGGGAGGGTGTGAGTTTACAAAATAGAAGTGAAAGGCATACTGCAGTATTTCAAGTGACAGGCCATAGAGCTGCACACGGAAAGAGGTCCTTTGCCTTACAAAGGTTAACATTACTTTCTTTACATGGATGTCTTACAGATGTAGTTATTAATATTTCCAAATTCTAACTCCTCAACATTTTTGCCTTTAATATTTGGAATCATAGACAGAGAATACTGATGTTGCTTGAGCGCCATTAAAAAAAATTTTTAAGATCTACCTTAAAATAAAAAATTTACCATGTAAGTGGTTGAATGCATCCATTAAAAGTTACTCTGAAATGTGTAAACATGGAAGAATTTATATTTTCTTTACTGCTATAAACCTTTTCTCACTTGTGTTAATTTCTTACTCTTATTTATTTCAATATGCATTATTTCTTACTTACATTCATATTTTCATTGAATTTTCACAATTTTTTTCCTTGTGTTTCTTATTTCTTTTAATTCATTCCAGAGAAACACAGGCATGTGTAGTCTGAGAGGGACCTTTGGAAGCCAAGGCAGTGACAGCTTCAAAGTTAGTTTCAGCTACAGAGACAGATGTTGCTGAGTTTTCATTGTCTCCAAGGGTAAAGATTCCATATCCCTTCTGGGAAGCCCATTCCAATATCTGGCCAGGTTCATGGTAAAGATTACTTTCCTTATATTACAACAGAATCTCCTTTGCTGCCTTTTTTTTTTTTTTTTTTTCTGTCTCTAAGTCTTTTGCTATGCATGTCCAAGAATATTTTGTCTCTATGTTCCCTACAACCACCCATTATGAAGACAAAACAAGCAGATCTCCCTCGGCCCACGTTTCTTCGGGCTGAATAAACCCAGCTCTCCCAGCTCTCCTGATATGTTACGTGCTCCACTCTCCACAGCCAAAGCTGTAAATGCCCTGTTGCATATCAGGATTCATTCTGAGACCCTGTGAAAAGCCCTGCTAAAATTCATATGTACTTTTCCAGATCCTTATATGGAACTGTGTCTTCCAAAGCTGGTTTGTTGTTTATTTTCTTTTTTTTTTTTTTTTTGCCTGACAAACTGTAGAATTGGCTTTTTTCCAGAGATATGATACCTTGCAATTTCTAGAAAGTCCATGGAAAACTTCACTGTAATGTCTGCACATACCTTGAATTCCTACATGCTATGGTTTACATATTTTCCAGATGTTCTTTGTGTGTTTGTGTGTCTTTCTTTCTTGTTTGCTTGTTTGTTTTAATTCAACTAGGAGGTTAGCTGGGTAGCTATTTCTGTTTACACCTGCTGTTCATTTGATGCTTTTCTACCACTCCCCCTTTGCTTAGATTCTGGTTTATCAGCCAGTTTTTGCCATATGGTTGCAAAATCCACCTGTTGCAGGAACAGACATGAAAACAGTAGGATGAGGAATTCTTTATCCTAGTGTTTTCCTGGGTTGCTGATCATCTTTCTCTTAAGCTAAATATAATGTTTTATTAAATCTTCCTGCTTACCTGGAGTTATGTGTTTGACCAACTGTATGGCATCTTTTTTAATACCTAAACTATCAGAAAAGTCTCTGATTAATGGAGCTGTAAAATAGGAACTTCCATGTGAATCAATGTCTTTTGAATTGCCATATCTTTCAGTTGTTCCAGTGAATTGCTATAGCCAGCTAACCTGTGTTCCCATACCACTTTGACAGATCTACCATCCATTTCTGTCAGTGATCTGTTGGTTATCTTCAACTGTGTAGAGAACTTAACCTAAATATCTTACTACAAAATACTGTTCTGTGTGACTGTTTATGTATCTGCAAAACCAGTTTCTACTGACTGTGTGCCAGTATCTGTGCACAATTCAGTGAATTAGGCAGTTGGAGCTGTCTAGGGTAGTTGCTGTGACAGTATAAATCAATACATTTAAGCATATAAATAGTGTCTCCAACTGGTTTGTGGAAAGTAGGGGCTGCCTGAAGCACTATTCAGAAGTGACTTAAACTCTGTTGTGAAAAGGTCCTACAACAATTAGTTGAATGCTTTGTTGTGGAGCTGGCTAGGACTTCAGTCAGTCTTCAACTGGTCTGCCACCTCAGACTGGCCTGTTGCCTCATACAGGCTGAGATTCTCTGTGATGTTCTATCTGGGGAACTGCTGACTGAGTGCCTTGGCTACTCACACAGGCACAGCTCTGATCCCCACCTATGCTACAGTTGTAACCATACAAAAACCTTGAATTTCACCCTGGTGTCACCCAATTTAAATTTCATACTTTGGTTGCTTTTTTTTTCCTTCACACTGTTTTTGAGGAAGCATTCTTAATAGGGCTCAACTATAGTGAAGCAATACTTTTTTACACTCTAGTTATAGCTAATGGAACAATAATGTGTCTTTGAATTCTTGCCCAAGGTCCAATTATTTTGTTGATATCAAAGATACTTGGTTTTAACACAGGTAACTGCATTAATCTATGCAAAGAGTTCCACCCTTGAAATACTTGTTTGTGTATATGTTGGATTAAATAACCCATGGATTCCCTTCCATTACAGCCAACTTTAATTGACCTTATCATTCCTGTATCATCTTTTGTAATCTCCTATTTGGTCTGACATATTTTATTTTGTAGTATCTGCTTTATTTCCAACTCCTAAATTAGAGAAGTGATTATTCTCCCAATACTTTGGGAAATTACTGTAGCAAGTAGTAGTTCAGCTCCTGGCAGGACTTAATCCTATGCTAGTATGAGATCCTCTCTTGATTTTTTTTCTATCCTGTCCTTCTATAATTTTCGATGGGCTTCCATGTTCATTTCTCATTTATTACCACCACTTCTCTTTGGGGACTGGGCTTCTTGTTTCCAAAGCTGACAAATGTTTTTAGTTTTCCATTCTGATCACACACCCTTTTCTTCCCTGTGTTGGTACTCAGTGAGAGCTTAGAAAACCCATCCTGAAATGAGAAAATAGTTAGGAGTTTCTCTAAGTCTTCTGTTTCTAATACTTTGCTAATGATCCAAATGTCAACTTTTTTAGCAGGACAGGGTAGTATTTCTGGTTCTACCTCTATTTCTGTGCTTACCCTAGTTGCTGAAAATTACCATTTTTCTTCCCCTTACTTATAGTGACCTCATCAATCAGTACATCCCATTTGTAAATATCTTTCCTTTTTTATTCAAAACTAAGCCCAGATCTAATATGTTAATTTATTTTCTCACATTTGGGTAGTATAGTCTTAGGCAGTGGGCAGTGAATATTGTTCAGCTCTTTCTGCCTGCTATCCATAAAGTTTTTGTATTAAAACCTTCACATTTTCTACTGTAATTTCCTGATTTAAGGACAGGGTCCACTGATCTTGCCATCTTAGTATGTGTCTTTTCTGAGTTTGTCCATTCGCTGTTCATGTTGCTGAGAAATGTGTGGTTGCTCTGCAGTTGAGATCTTTCCAGTCACACACTCCCAGTGTCCCATGGCCAACACTAGGGCTGAATACCTCTTTCACATGGTGTGAAAGTTTGCTTCAGACAAGTAACTTTTTGAACTACAAGCTATGACCTGTAACATTTCCCTTTCCATTTGCATCAGTTTCACAAATAGTTCTGATCAACCGTGGAGCTTTCAGTGACCTGGTTAGAAGAGTGCAATTCAATTACTTGGTTTTTACTGTTCCTAACACTATGAATAGGCTATAGAACAACCTCCTGGGGTTCCAATTCTACAGGGTTCTTCCACTCAGTCCTCTCACTCTATTTTTCTCAGCCTAATGCAGTAAATTCGTACGCTTGTCAAATTTTGTGAAAATCAAATTCAGAAGCAGAGGGATTTGGGGGCAAAGTGCCTATAGGAACTATAGTAAGGCCCTGTTGTACCTCTAAAAACATAATTTAAAGACAGATAGAAAGACTTGAGAAAGACTGTTGTGATACATATTTTTCTGTTGATTGTTTTTTCCCCAGCAACAAAAATACCCAAATAATTCTGTTTTAAATTCCATATCTACTGCCTGGATCTTTTTTTTCCTTTGTAGAATCCATTGTAAATCTCATTGTTGTAACTGTTAAAAGATTGCTTTTACATTTTTTGTAGAATTCTGTCTTCCAGTATACTGATTTAAATTTGAGCACTTCATTCTTCAAATGACTCTGTTCCTCTGCTTTAAAATGAAGCAGAATGCTATAAGAAACTGTGCCACTTAATCAGAAGTGATAAAGCCTGCATAAAAATCATGACATTAAAACTAAAACATTTGATTTTTGTGATGCTTACATGGATACCTCTCTGAAGTTGTCTCTTTTCCAGACTGAGTAATTGAGTTGTGAGGAAAACATCCTTTCCTTGACTAGAGTTTCATTCTCTGGTGGATGAGCTCTGGCTACTAGCCACACTCCCACCCAAAAGCTCACTCACTTCCTCTTCTCAGTGGAACAGAAGGACAAAATGGAAAAAAACCAACAATAAGAAGGCTTATGGGTCTAGGTAAATAAAGGGAAATCACCAATTATTTTGGGAAAAAATGGACATTACTTTGGGAAAAGTAACTTTTTTTTTACATATAATCACCTAAGTAAATACAATGTTGGTAGAATCAAAGAATCACAGAATTGTTCTGGTTGGAAAAGACCTTTAAGACCATCAAGTCCAACCATTAACCTAACTCTACCAAGTCCAGTGCTAACACATATTCCTACGAACCACATCTACATGTCTTTGAAATACCTCCAGGGATGGTGATTCAACCACAGTCCTGGGCAGCCTATTCTAGTATTTAATAACCCTTAGTGCAACTTGAAACCACTTCCTCTTTACCTGATGCTTGTTACTAGGGAGAAGACACCAAGCCCCACCTTGCTACAACATCCTTTCAGGTAGTTGTGGAGAGTGATATGGTCTCCCCTTATGCTCCTTTTCTCCACACTAAACAAATCCAGTTCCCTTAGATGCTCCCTGTAAGACTTGCGCTCTTGGCCCTTCACCAGTTTCATTGTCCTCTAGCCACACTCCAGCACCTCAATGTCCTTCTTGTAGTGAGGGGCCCAAAACTGAACATGGTACTCAAGGTGAAACCCCATCAGTGCAGACTGCAGGGGGAAAATCACTTCCCTGGTTCTGCTGGCCACATTTCTGATACAAACCAGGATGCTATTGGTCTTTTTGACCACCTGGGCATACTGCTGGCTCATATCCAGCCAGCCATCAACCAGCATCCCCCAGGTCCTTTTCCTCTGGGTAGCTTTCCATCCACTCTGCCCCAAGCCTGTAGCCTTGCACAGGGTTGCTTTGACACAGGTGCAGGACCTGACACTTGGCCACGTTAAATCTCATGCAATTGACCTTGGCCTGTTGATTAAACCTGTCCAGGTCCCAGAGCCTTCCTATCCTCAGGCAGATAACACTCCCACCCAACTTGGTGTCATCTGAAAACTTACTGGGGTGCACTCGAGCCCCTTTTCTACGTCATTGATAAAGATATTAAACACAAATGACCCCAGCACTGAGCCCTGGCAAACACCACTTGTGATCAGCCACCAGCTGGATTTAACTCCATGCACCACAACTCTTTTTCCCTGGCCATCCAGCCAGTTTTTTACCCAATGAAGAGTGCACTGCTCAAGGCCATATGTAGCCAATTCTCCAGACATAAAGCTGGGCATGTCCAGAGACCCAGCAAGGCTTAAATTAAACCCCCTCATCCATTTGTCAACTGTAGAAGGAACTTAAACAGCTCAAAAAGGTGACAGAGTGGACTAGGTTAGACAGAGTCTGCCTATTCTTTGAAAACACCAAGAGCATATGGTAAATATAAATGTTCTTCTTTGACCCATGCTGTTTAACATCTTCATAAGGGACCTGGATTTTGGGATCAGGAGCACCCTCATGCAGTTTGTGGATGACACCAAGATGAGTGGAGAGGTTGATAATCCAGAAGGGAGAGCCACCCTCCAGGATGACCTGGACAAACTGGAGGAGTGGGCTAGCAGGAACGTTATGAAGTTCAACAGGGAGAAGTGTAAAGACTTGCACCTGGGAACACATAACCCAGGAGCACAGTTCAGACTGGGATCCACCTGGCTGGAGAGCAGCCCTGTGGAAAGGGACCTTGGGGTCCTGGTGGACAAGCTGCAGTGGCAAAGAAAGCCAACAGGATGCTAGGCTGCATCAAGAAGGGCATCACTAGCAGAGATAAAGAAGGCATCATCCCACTCTAGTTGGCACTTGTCAGAACACACCTGGAGTACTGCGTTCAGTTTTGGTTCACCCCTCTACAGGCTGGAGAGGGTCCAGAGAAGGGCCACAAGGGTGATCAGAGCACTGGAGAACCTGCCATGTGAGGAGAGGCTGAGAAAACTGGGTTTGTTCAGTCTTGAGAAAAGAAGGCTTCCAGGAGACATTATAACCATGTTCCAGTACTTAAAGGGTGGCTACCAAGAAGATGGAGACTCCCTACTTACAAGGAGTCACATGGCAAAGACAAGGGGTAATGGGCATAAGATGCTCCTGGGGAGGTTCCGACTGGTCACAAGGTAAATTTTTCACCATGAGGACAGGCAACCATTGGAATAATCTCTCAAGGGAAGTGGTAGATTTCCCCACATTGGACAGTTTGAAGTCTCAGCTTGACAGGGTGCTGAGCCATCTCATAAACTATAGTAGTACCTAGAAAGGTTGGACCAGATGATCTTTAAGGTTCCTTTTAACCTGGCATTCTATGATTCTACGACCTATGATTCTATTACTTCAGATAGGTGTTTCTGAAGTATCTGGGGGCTACCATTTTCTTAACAGCATGGTGGCCAGAGCACACAAGGTGGAAATGAGGCACATGAAGGATTTTTAGCCACACAGTTTCCAGTACTCCTTGCCTTGTGCCTTTATTTTGTGCACACTAGACATTAATCCTAATCCTGTCCTTCTAAAGGTAAATCTCTGGTTGAGCAGGAAAGTAAGACAGCAAAGAAAATTATATGTTTGGCAAGTTCAGTGCTTTCTTGGGAGGAAATGGTGTATTTTGAATGCCTTTACAGTACTGGATTAAGTATCTCTACAAGGATAAAGGCTGGGCTCCATTAGGAAGAGCATCTTTCCTACAATGACAGCCTGAGTAAGCTGGGACTGTTCAGCCTGGAGAGGGAAGACTCAGGGGGAATCCTATGCGTGTGTATAAATAGGTGATGGAGTGTGGAAAGGAAATGGTAGCCAGGCTCTTTGCAGTGCTGCCTAATGACAGGACAAGAGGGCACCAATTTGAAAAACCAGGACTTTCCCTCTGAACACAAGAAAACATTTTTTACTTTAGGAGTGATCAGACAATGCAACAGGTTGACCAAGGAGGTTTAGGTATGTGCATCAGTGGAAGAGTTCAAAATCCAAGTGGGCGTGCTCCTGGACAACCTACTCTAGATGATCCTGCTTTAAATGACCCTGCTTGAGCAGTGAAGTTGAAGTAGATGATATCAAGGTGTCCTTTACCACCTAAAAGTTTCTGTGATTCTGTGAGAGATGATATCCCCAGTTTTGTCCTTTGCCAGAGAAATCCTAAATGTTGAGTCTACTATTCCTTAATTTGTTTTTTGTCTAGCCCAAAAATATGTCTTACCTTACTGCAAGAAATGTGGTGGGTTTTTTTTTGTTTTTGTTTTTAGGTTCTGTCAATATTTTTCCTGGTGCAAGTAGATCAATACCAGTTTTCCTAAACCCTCTTCTACCTAATTTAATTTACTAGTCTAATTTGCCTGAAATATATGTCCTCTTTTCTGATGGTAATAAGACAAACACCGTCTCTAGAATAAAGTGCTGAGGAAATAAAGATCTATTTTTTTTGTTCCTTAAATTACAAAAATAACAAATCAAGAAGTTACTGATGGTCTAATTAAAAATTTTCACTCTGGATGTGAATATATACAAACATTTTATATTCTGGAGGACAGGGCTTCTGTTCAGGTTATAGAAATTCATCTGACAGGAACCTTGTGAAGCTGAACAAGAGCAAAATCTTGGACCTCAGTTGGAATAATCTCATGCAAAAGTGTAAACTGGCAGCCAGCTGACTAGGAAACATCTCTGCAGAAAAGCGTCAAGGGGTCCTAGAGGACAACAAGTTGTACATAAACCAGAAATATGTCCCATCAGCAAAGTTGGCAAATAGCATCCTGGGCTGCATTAGCAAGAATATAGCCAACAGTACAGGGCAGTGATCCTTCCCCACAGTTTTTAATACTGCATCTGTACTATGTTTTGTTTCGGATCTTCCAGTACAAAAAGTTACTATGATTATACTGTCTTTTATGACACCTGATGGGTCATTTCCAAAAGAAGATATCAAAGGTGCAAACCTACTTAGGATTCAGTAAATTCCCATTAAACCAGTCTATTTTATTTCTCTCTCTGTACTTCCCTGAGTCATTTGTCCTTGCATTTCCACAGCCATAGGGTACTGCTGCTTGTGCAGGTATCAGTGGCACAATAAGGCAATTTCATTGAAAGCTGAACAATTTTCTTGTAGATTTGCTCTTTATCTGTATCAGTGCTGTTGACTGGTAAACCTATGCTGCTTGCAGACCTTGACCAAAGTTCAGCAAAAAAAGGCAAGCTTGTCTTTGTTAGCTTTTCTATAAAATTAGGGGGAAAAAAAAACAAACCAAAAAACCCCCACGACCCTCCATCTCTCAACATGCCTGCCTCATTTTCCTTCTGTGATTCAGCTGCTTTTTGTCTCTCTGTTTTGCAGGCCCAGGCCTGAAGTGAAAGATTCCCATGAGAAAGCAAAAAGCCTAGCAAACTCTGAGCTGGTAACAACCTTGAAAGTTACAAACAGAGGCCAAGTGGACATTCATAACACCAGCTGCTCTCTGGCATTGAAGAACATGGAGCCCAGCCTAGCCACAGCTAGGCCTGAAACAGAGATAAAGTAAGAACAAACAGATCAACAGAAGAGTTTGCTTGGTGAGAACAAGGCCTTCATGGGTTTTTCTACTGTTTTCCTTTCTTTCTCCTATAAGAGATTTTGGACGTATGGCTAAATAGTTAAATGACAGCAGTCAATCCACTTTATTCTATAAAAGTCTGGTCCTACCTTTGATGGGTGGACTTCCCGTACACTTACCCAGAAGGTTGCTGGACCTTCTCTCCTCTACTGTGGACGCCTGCCAGAGAGACTAATTCTCAACAATTACGATCCACCCAGGACCACCCAGCTGCGGCCAGGCAAGGGTGAGAGATACTTTCACTGTATTTATTAGTAAACTTAATGTTAAGTAATTTTTACCATTAAGCTTAAAGGTTATAGAATCCTTTAAGATTGGTAAGTAATGCTCTAGGCCTACTATAAAACTTGATAATACGTAAGTTGCTAGCATTTTAATGTTTAACCTTTATTGTTTTATCTATCTGTAAGTAGTAAAATTCACTGTTAAGAAACCCTTTGCATTCAAACTTCAACTTCTGCTCCGATCTCCCAATTTCTGTATGCTTTTACTTAGCTTGTGCCTTCCACTTTAAAGAGTTAAGACCCCAATGTTATATGGAATAAATCTCGATCTGTGCATATAAGTCTCATCTGTCATCTGTCCTGTCCGCGACACCCACAACAACATAAACAACGAAAACCCAAAACCAACTGAATTTCTAGCACCTGAAATACATGCATGCACTTTGAAATATTCATACCTGAAACTTCAGGAAATACCCACTAAGAGATGACCAGTCCTCATTCAGATATTCATATGTGTGATGATCCAGAGGCCTAAGCGGCGAGCCGCCCCTCCGCCTTGTCAGGATATAAATAGGTCACGCCTCCCTTTCCGGGAGATTTAAATTTAAAGGGACTGAGGGTGCACACAGCATTTGCCTCTCACAGAGGATCAGTGAAACTGCTGCACTGAATCTTGGAGTGAATGATAGAATCCACCCTTTACCATGCCCGCAAGAACAGCAATTTAGACAAGCTTTAAAAGTTATGAATTGAACAGTTTATTGTGGGTACCAATTACAATTAGGGGACAAGGGTTCAGGAGGAGCAATAGGGAGATATGGGAATATGGGACGACGAACACTAAGAACAACGAAATATTTATGATGTTCTAAAATAAGCAAAGGAGGAGAGGGGAGAGGAATATTCTGAGCCCAACGCTTTTCCCCTAACAGGGTTGTGATATATGAGTGTTTGGGGCTGGGAGCAGGGAGAGAAAAATAAATGGGGAGTTAATCCTGATTGTCCTCAAGACGGTCTGGAGATCTCTTACTTTCCACGGGTGACTCTCTCCACTAGCATGGACACTGTATTCGCATGCAGTGGTAGAGAGACACTCTGCAGCTGATGGATCCCGGGATGGTCTCTCCCTTCCCGCTCACGATGATCCATTGGTCTTCCCGCTCTTGTAGCGGTAATCCAAAGGGAAACGAGTAGCTCCCAGTAACAGCCTCTCAGTGACAGCTTCTACAAGCTGGACTTCCTTCTTCTTCTCCACGAACCTGTAGCTCTCCCTCTGATATTGGCTCCACTCACGAACAGCCAGTAATCAGGAACCACAGGTCCAGCCAGCAGCTGCTTCTCCCCTAACAGCCAGCAGCTCCTTCTCTGAATCCAACTCCACCCACAAACAACCATCAGGAAAGGTTCTCTGTGCCTGCCTTTTATAGGTCAGGCAGTTTGGGCGCATCAGGGTGAGTGCTTAATCTGCATATGCAGCAGGGTTGCTGTCCAATACAGTGGCTAGTTTTTGTAGCAAAGGCTCATGGTTTCTGCACAGCAGGTGTGCTTTGAAACAATGTTTCTTGTTTCCTGCCTCGCCTACTATCCATCACTTTGGAAGCTTGTCCTTGAAGCTCAGTCCTTCAAGGACAGCAGGCAGAGGCATGAGGGAACAGGGAGCAGCCATTTTGAGTTCTTTAACTAATGTTTAGCTCACTGCTCCCATAGAGCCATCCTGTTCTGTGGGAAGGAGGGTGCCGTCTCCCACAATATGATAGGTAGTCTTCTCTCTGGTAGTGAATGGTGCTTATGCAAGCTAGTGTAGTCTTGCTTTGAGGGGAAACTCTCCTTAACTTCCAGTCCAACCCAGTTGCACACAGCTTTAGGTTTGAAGAAACAGTGGAGTGTATGCAATGATATTATTGTCGCAGTTTGACTCAGGATTGGCAATTAAAGCAGCAACAATAATGCTCTAGATCCCTGCCCGCTTCCACCCAGGTAGGGAAAAGAGAGAGATAATAAGGGAGAGAGACTTTCTGGATTGAAAACTAAACTAGACATCTTTAATTAAATACTAATGATAAAAGAAATATGTACAATTATATACAAGTATGTACAAGAATGTGCAAAACCCTATTGCCTCCCCTCACCCTGAGCAACTCCCACAGCACTCTCCTTAGCTGTGAGCAGCTCTGACATGTCCCGGACTGCAGCCAGAGGCAGTGGCAGAGCAAACAGGAGCTGAGAGTAGAGTTATGAAGGTCAGGAATCACAAGTCTAGGGATCAACAGTGGTGGATAGATGGAGTCCTCCCTGGAATGCTGGCCATGGATGGAAGAGAAGGGAAGAAAAAGCAGGAAGGAAGTTGACTTCCGTGACCTCTGACCTTAAACCGAGCTTATGTAGATATATGGAATGAAATACTTTGGTCAATTTTGCTGTCTAGTCTACTCCTCCCTATGGGAGCATTAC
Organism: Hemiprocne comata; assembly: GCA_020745705.1. Lineage (NCBI taxonomy): Eukaryota > Metazoa > Chordata > Aves > Apodiformes > Apodidae > Hemiprocne > Hemiprocne comata. The sequence continues at coordinate 91,379,596 of CM036586.1, read as the reverse complement.
AGATACAACTCTTCTGCTCTCGGTAGCATTCCTGAGGCAGCAGAGCAAAGCAACCTTGGAGTTTCAGCAGTAACATAAGCATTCCAGCATTGTCAGTCCACTAGCTGGAAAACTTGCTGTTAGTTAAAAGAGAACTTACTGAAGGTAAAAAAATCAGTAAAAGGAAAATTGGCTTCATCCTGGCTCAAACCAGGACAATTATTTATCAGCAAAACTTAATTGCTTTGGGAGATAACTTCAAATGTCTGATTTTTATGACCAACTCACACAGCGTATATATATTTTTTTTCCACTAATTTACAAAGTTATCATAACAAAACAAGAGATCAGCTTAGTGAGCAGGTATTTGTGATCAGAAATTGTGGGATGCTAGGTCAGTTTTTCTGTATCAGAGTCAATATACAGATCAGCATGGAGTACCAGAAATTAACACAGCTGGTGCAAGGTCCAGGTAAAGGAAGATTGAGAATGGGATTGTGAAAACCTGGGCTTGAACTCATTTATGCCATCACTGAATATTTCTTTAAATCTGTGGGAGGCCTTTCTGAAACCTCATCATGATCATAAATCTAATTGAGAAAGAGGAAATGTTTGAATTCTTTAAATCTGACAAATACCAAGATTTTGTGAGAAAATATGCAGTGTTTTTAAGTCTAATCAGAAAAACACCAAAACCAAAACCAAATCACACTATAGTCCATACAGTCCTTTTTGGCATGGAAGTCCTGTCTCCTTATTACTTGTTTGTATAATGTTTTCACTTGAAATATCTATTGAAATTATAAGAAAGTTAAACAAGGGATACAAAAATTAATACATATTTGCATTTCCTGTTTCCATGTTAATCAGAAAACAGATGCACTGTAAGCAGACAATGCAAATAGATATTTAAATGAGTCTGTATCATGAAGATGTATGGGGTTTCTCAGCTATCTCCCCTAGTAAAGTCTCTTTCTTGGATCTAACTGGAATTCAACAAACATTAGATATGTTATTATTTTGACAAACCTAACTGTCGAAGGAAAAAATATCAATAGAGACTCCTGGGCAACAAGAAAATGGGGAGTTGTCATACTGACTACTTGATTTTAAATGAAAGCATTCATCTTTAGAGGTTTTGTTGAACTATAGAAAACATATGGCTTGCAGGGAATTAATTTCTGGAAAATTAAATGTCTGAAGATTCTTCATTACTTTTACAGACTTTCCAGCAGTTTTTATCAGTTGCCTTCCTTCTATGTTAAGGTAGGGAGCAATGGACAGATGGCTCTGGAACTCCCCATCATAACTGAAAGTGTCTTCTTTCAGAACCATTAGAAAATACATTGAAACAACCATGTTTCATTTGGGAAATCTCTATTTGTCAGCTACAGTTGTCTCTGTTTCACTACGGCACCTTTCGTACTAATCCTTCAATTTTGTGCTTTTAAAACTTCGCTTTCATGACCGATACAGTCTTCTTACAAAACATGGGTAGATTATAAAGTAAGAAGGCTACAGGCTGAACTGTTGCATCCTCCTTAAGTGTACAACTCTTTCTGAAAGGCTCTTGAGTTAGTACTTGTTTGTAACTGGGAAATGCAATCGGAAAATCATCTCTGATCAGCAAAGTAAGAAGATTAAGTTAGGGGTAGAATACTGACTCAGAGAACCAATGAATATTAATGCAGAATATTTTCTTAAAAGTGTAGAAGAAAGATACTTTAGGCAGTATCGGAGACTCCACTGTAGTTGGGATTTTTTTTTTTTTAGCAGCCTTAGCCTATATATTAGTGCACTGAAAACATTAAGCAGCATGATATAACTGCTAGTTCCAAACTAATAGAATAATTACTATAGTCTGATAGACAAAACAATTAGGTCTAACTAACTCAAGTTAGAAATAATTTTTTAAAATGGTGAATTAATTTCTCTGCTTCTATCAATAGCAAAATTCTTGTTGACTTCAACAGGACAATAAATTTAGCTGTGTTATATAAGTATCATAAGGAAAAAGCATAGCTTGACAACATTGTAGGGGGTTTTGAGTTCCAGAAAATCGTAGTTATTTTAGATTCCTTGTTGTCTGAGCAAGTGATATAATGTTAAGATGAGAACATTAAATATAAAAATACTGTGAAGTGTGTGTAAACACCTGTGTTACGACAGCATATATGGCCAAATTTGGAGTAATGTCACAGAATCACAGAAATTTCAGAGTTGGAAGGGACCTCTAGAGATCATCCTGGAGCACATTACTCAGGACTGCATCCAGGCAGGTTTTGAATGTCTCCAGAGAAGAGGACTCCACAAGCTCCCCAGGGCAGTCTGTTCCATTCCTTTGTCACCCTCATAGTAAGGAAGTTTTTCCTCATATTTAAATGGAACTTCCTCTGTTCCAGCTTGTGCCCATTGCCCCTCATCCTGTCACTGGGAACTACTGAAAAGAGTCTGGCTCCATCCTCCTTGCACCCACCCTTTAGATACTTAAAGGCATTAATAAGGTCTCCCCTCAGCCTTCTCTTCTCCAGGCTAAAGAGCCCCAGCTCTTTCAGCCTTTCCTCATAAGGGAGATGCTCCAATCCCCCATGTGTCTCTTTAAGGGGCATAGAAACATGGGCTATATGTTCTTAAAGTTACATGCATAATAAAGGTTAAGTAAAAAGTCAGGAAGTTTATATTTGCCTTGTCACATTAATTATTGTTTTGAAAGTAGTAATGGAAAAGTAAATATACTCTTTGTTGAAGATTATGTTTTAACCTCAAGTGTATTTTTAAAATAATTAAACTCCTTCTCCACATATAGACTGATTTAATGAAAGAGGGATTTACACATCAACATTCCTTTAATACTGTCAAGGTTTGACTCAGAATCGAAAAATAAACCAGAGACAACAATGCTCTCGATCCCCTCCAACTCCCACCCAGGTAGGGAAGGAGAGAGAATTAGGAGAGAGACTTAGCTGGATTGAAAACTAAATTAGACAGCTTTAATTATATGTACAATTATATACAAGTATATTCAGAAATGTGCAAAAGCCTCTTGCCTCGCCCCACCCCCACCAGCTCTCCTGGCACTCTCCTGAGCTGTGAGCAGTCCCGAAATCTCTCGAACCGTTGCCTGAGATAACAGCAGAGCAGACAGGGCTGTGGGGAGAGTTATGAGGGTCAGGGCTGAGCTTGGGGTCGACAGTGATGAATGGAGTCCTCCCCAGATGCCAGCCATAGATGGAAGAGAAGGGAAGAAGAAGCAGGAAGGAAGTTGTCTTCTGTGATCTCTGACCTTCCTCAGAGCTTACATAGATATATGGAATGGAATACCTTTGGTCAGTTCTGCTGTCTGTCTGTCAAGCTCCCCTATGGGAGGGTCACGGATACAATTCTGCTGCTCTCAGTAGCATCTGCAGTGGCAGATTCACTGAGTAGAACAAACTGACCTTCGCATCTCAGCAGAAACATAAACATTCCAGTGTCATCAGTCCACTAGCTGGAACACTTGCTGCTAGTTAAAAGAAAGCTTACTGAAGGAAAAAAAAAAAATCAGTAAAAGGAAAATTAGCTTAAACCTGGCTCAACCCAGGACAAATACCAAAAAAGGAAAGTTTCATTTGTGTAACTATTTTCAGAATATGAAATTCAGGCCAAAAAATGAGGTCGATTTGATGAGAATAGAACATTTTTTAGAGGAATAAGTGAAACCCTTTCAGAAGGTGAGGTCATTCAAGTAACAATTACACAGCATGTGATCCAGGTGGCCAATTACAGGCTCAAATGTTAAATCATTAATATAATGGCAAAATACAAACACAGTGAGCATTTTGTGATCAAGCCATGTGCTGGTATAAATTAGAACCTCAATAACTCTGCACTGTAAATAAAACTACAAGTAATGAGTTGTCTTCTCTAGAAAATTATATAGGCTGATAACCAGAATGCTGGGTAATAATTGGTATTATGGACTTGAAAATAAGGATTATAATGAAAGTGTAATACAACTTTAACTTCAAATGCACAAACAGAATTTATTTAATGCAATAGATACTCATAAGATAAAATATAGCTTTATAGAGCAGTTGGTTTTGCATTTAACAAAAAGAGATTTTTTGTGGAAATATATTGTAAGCAAAAGTAATCCTTATTCAGTTGTGGGGTTTTTTTGTGATTTCTTCTCAGTTTTTCATACGCAGATGCTTTTTAAAACTTAATGTACAGTAAGTTCACGTGAGTTCAGAAGGAGGTTGCATTTAATTTGTAATTTATTATTTGTAGTGGTTTTTTTACAATACCATTGTATTTCCAGGACCTTCCACAAGATAAATATGAAACTAAAGATTGCCTCTGTTACAAAAAACTCATAGTTTAAGCATATAATAACCAAGAAAGAATATAAACAAAATAACAATGAAATTGCCAAATCCATGTGATATGTTCATGAAGATATACCATGAGTTGTTGCAGAAATCTTGTAAGAGCTAAATTTAATAAAACTTGAAAGTTTCTTTGAAGATTTTAAAACAGACATTACATATTTCCGATAAACATGTTATCTCTAGAACTATTGCTAAAGCACTCTGCAAAGCATGAGAAGAGACTTACCACTGTCCATTTGTTTAAATCCTTTGTATTCATATATGGGTACAGTGGATGCTTTGCATACTGTGGCTAATCCTAGAAAAAAAATGCCTTTCTGAAGTAAAGACAATGATAGACAAGTTGCTGTTGAATTTAAATATACCATTTATTTCTAAAGGATAATTGCAACACCTAACAAAATACAAATACAAACTACTGAATGCTGAGGATGAAAAAAAATACCAAAAACCCAAACAACACTATCCCACCACCCAGCGCAATTCATACTTTTTTTTTTTTTTTTAAAGCAGCATAGCACATGTATTTCTTCTTTGGAGGTGATAGTCAGGAATGGTCCTCTCCAGTCTGACCAGAGAAAAGCTGAATGATAAAGAATCCAACGAATAAAGAATATGCATGGAAAGCATTTTGGGGACACCTACTCTTTTTGGGAATTATGGAATCAAGGTTTTTGTCCTGTTTCTAACACTTGTCTAAGTTCTTTGTCTAAGTTTTAAAAGCAGTGATGGATACACCTCCAACTGTATGAAATGCAGAAATTTAGAATAAATACTGAAGCATGACAGTAGCATTCCTTCAACAGATTGAAGTATTTTATGTTAGGCAGTCAGCACAGGATTTGAAAAAATGGTGACAGCAACGACCATACCTCTCATTCCTCCTTTCCACAAATCTCAAGTGTTTACATTCTGAAATGAGAAGCAATTCTAGAAACCTGACCCAACCAGAAAGTCTTAGACTTTCTTAACAAATATTTGGCTTTAAGACTGAATTAAAATTACATTATTCATTCATCCTCTGACTCGAGTATCTTCATATTTCTGGCTTAAAAATGCCTTCAGTATAAAGTTGGACAATGTTCTCCAAAATGGCTTCTAATCTCTTTACTAAGGACTGAGAGCTGTTGCTCAATTCCAAGCCAAATCTCTTTGTTGAAGGTCTGTGATTGCTACTAAGCTACTTGACTATCATTTATAAAATTGCTTGTAATACCAATTAAGTGAGTACTGGGGGTTTGCTGGGAAGAGGCTTCCCAGAGGCTGACTTCCTCCACAGAGCAATTGAGGTCTCAATCCAACCAAGCTATCTTCCCAATGAAGTTCCAGACAGCAGAGATGTCTGTCATCCCAAAAGAGTTATTTCTAAGCACAGAGAATTATCTAAAATGAAATTGCTATGCAAATCTGAGAGCTCTTTATTAAATTTGTTACTTACAGAGTAAGGCTTTTTTGGAAAGTGGTCAACATAGATTGCTATCTTGGATATTGAATTCATGACACCAATTCAACAAAAGTTAAGGTAAATCCAGAATCTAATAGTGCATGAGAAAGCCACTTAGAATCTTTACTTTCAAACAGAACTTACTTAACTTATTGATCATCAGTTCACCAGAAACAAAAAAGGAAAGTCCCACAATGAAAACAAAAAATTCCAGGCTTACCACAAAATTTGTCAAGGGACATTATTTTTATTATTGTTTTAATGTATTGTGAAATCAGGCACATATAAATGCTTCTGGAAAGACCGTTTTTGCTTAACAGGCACATATGTAATTTAAATAACTTTATTACACCTAAGATCCTTAAGGCAATAAATCATCTAGTAACAGGAATAGATACCCACATGAACTTTGTAAACAAAAGAAAAATTGCCTTTCTTTGTCTTTACTGGGTATAGCTCCTGAAGCATGACTTAGTCATCCTCACATAAACTAAAAATTGCAGTTGGCCAATGTTCAATGATAGAATAAAAAGTTACAGGTTTAGAAACTGAACATGATTTCATTCACAACAAAATGTAAAAATATTCTCTGGTTTGACTGTATGCAAATTTATGATGGATGCTGTGGAGAATAAATCTCTCTTTATTTACTATTTGATAAAAGTTCCTAATTACTGTAATGTACACAATATTTTCCTTTTTCATCTCAGTTTTTAAAGGAAATAGGTAAAACATTTTAAATTACATGCGATTCCTATTTATTTTAAAATTAAAATCTGTTCTTCACAAGAACAACATGCTGTTTTATTTGTTTTTATTCAGGATTTTAATTTTTAAACAAAATTATATAAATCCAAGAGTAGAGTATTTGCACAAGTTTCCATTAAGGTTTCCTCTCCAGTATTGTCAACGAACAAAATGAGAATGATTTTTCCTAATATATACAGATTAATTTTCATTTATATTAGTATCAAGTGCACATGACTTTTCAGTAGAAGAAGTAAGCACAAAGAGCCATGTTACCTTCTCTGGAGTTGGTCTTACCATAAATAGCAATGTAGTCTATCCCCTTATGAAAAAGAAAATGTGTCTTCTGCCACATTCTAAAAAAATTTAAAATATGCCTTGTTTTTTGAAAATAGATTTTTTATTTATCAATCAATTATGTTGATGATGTTAGCATTTTGTTCAGAATTTGTTAAAAAAAATGGGTTTTAGAGATTTGTAGAAAATAGATACATAATCTTGGAACCATGCGACATTTTGAATGCCAACGGAGTACTCAGGTCTCACTGAGTAAACACATTCTTTGGATACAGGTTGCAGAGTCTGGGTTTTTGATCTATTCAGCTATCTACTTCAAGGATTGCTGATTTACACCCTTAGCTGTCCTGTCTTTCTGTTGTTTGCTAAGGTATATAACTGTCAATGGCAGATGTAAATATCTATAGTTACGATTTGTAGATATATAAGAATATTTTGGCATCTAGAAAATTATGCTAAACACTCAAAGATGCATAAATTATGTGGCAAGACATTGACTCAGAAAAGCAATCTCCACTGATGCATAAAGGCATCAAATCATTCCACTATAGGTTCTGTGGAAAAAAAAGTTATTTCAGAAATGTTCATTATAGAGCCATCTCAACCTTCAAAGTGAGGAAAAGCCCCATAAATGTAACTACTGCGACATGGTTTTTGTGCACAGACTCACTTTTGAGGAAACATCTTAAACATCTACATGGTAAAAATAGCTTTGACAATGGTAGTTTTATGATTTATGTATAAGAATGCTCCTTTCATACATCTGAGATTATGAGAAATACTAAAAAAAACCCCAAACAGTAGGAATAGAAGTAAATGGAGAAATTAAATATATGAAACTAAATATATGAAGGAGCTTACCTTAACCTTTATTGAAAATAAAAGCAATTATTGGAAGTGGTTTTCTTTTTTTCTTTGGAATTGTTCTAATATTTATTATTTCAAATTTTTTTTTCCTTTCCTAGTCTATTATTTCATGCATTATCTTTTTTTTTTTTTTTTCTGAAGGACTTTTTTTCCATATTATGGGGATACTGTCTTCTGTGACAGATACATTTCTGAATGTAAAAGTCTTGGCTCCAGCAAAAGTATCTACAGTGATATAGCACAATTAATTTATTTCCCAAGCTGAGAAACCCCAGAATTAGATTCTCAGAAGCCTCATCACTGTGTTACCTCAATCTACTAATTTATTACCATAGAGGGTGGTGGATAATTCATCAAAAGGTCAGCATCAAGAAGTTGAATGTGCCTATACCAAGCTTTGCCACACAGAATTCACCTTGTGAACATGGGTGTAAATGGTTTTCTCAACAACTTGTGTAGGGTTAATGGAACACTTTGAACAGAAACTAGATATTCTGATTTCACCAGCTCTTTATCATGAGCCTGTGGTATTCTTGAAGGCAATAACTAGTGTTGCATGGCCATATTCCTTAAAGAAATACTAGCTTACTATAGCATGAAGTAGTTGCCACTGAGCAAAAATTAAAAACCTTAATTTAATAGGCATAGCAAAATCGTGTACCAGACAGATACTCCCAATGCAACTACTGTGCACAGTGTTTGAAGAATTTGGATGAAAGCGAACACTTAGTTCTGTCTTAAATCCATTAACATCTGTGTGCCATAGAATGAACCAGAAGCCAAAGAGTGACAGAAATTTCTCCTTGCATATTAGTCCTGCAACCTTGAACTTTAAAGTAGAGTGAACAAACAATTTGAAACACTGTATAAATTACATCTTTTTACCGGAAACTACTTACTGTGCAACAGATGCTTGTTGAAATGCTACCTGATTGTTCTCTTCAGAGAATAATTTCAAGATTAATTCTATTCATTTGGTTCAGCGATTCAGCAATGAGTCATCTTCCTTTTGTCTTCTCTAAATTACTTATGATTCCTCTCTATAGTAAAAAGGAATAATTTGGATGCTAGAATCTTTTTAAGAGAAGAATATCTGCATGACTTTTTCAGCAAATAAAAAATATTGATAAAAGTAATTGCTGTATCCTGGGAAGAAGTAGTTCTTTAATAGCACTATTCTAACTTCACTAGAGACCAAGTGAATGTCAAAAACTTCACTTTATTGTCAAATTCAGTTTCCTCATCACTTCCTAAGATCCTAGGTAAATGTCAAATAAATCCAACACAATTAGAGGTATCCTTGACTGAAAGGCTATTCTGTTCTCCCTGAAGAAGTTATTAAAAGAACATTTTAGAGGCATTTTGCTCAGTACCTGTGTAGAATAGATAGCTTGTACTACACATTTTCTTAAACTGAAAAACTGACAAAAAGAAGAAAGAAAAAGAGACAATTAGTCTTGGCAATAAGAACCTGGAGGCAGATGCCAGCACCATACAACATGATGTGAATCCAGTAGCACAAGCATGTTGCTTTCACTTCTAACCAGTACTTTGGTAAATTATTTGTGGCTAACACACTAAAAAACTCAATGACATAGATACCCTCCGTTCAACTGCTTAAATGTATTCTTAATATAGGGAAAAATACGAGGGAAAGTATTTGCCAACTCAGTCTCCCTTTTTAAAAGGTAGTAATACATTTCCCATATTTATCCTTTTTAAAATAATTGTAATGTCATAATACATACTAGATATGTTCCTGTGTGGTTTTCCTGAATAATGTTATGATTTAGGCTGAGATTTAGGCTGTACTATGCTTTGACATTACAGAAAAATGTTTTTTTTAACCTGAGATTTGGGTGTCCTAATCTTTTCACTTAATGGAATTCCTCTAAATGGATTTGGGCATGTCATTTGGTATTCAAAGTAATATGACATTGTGGGTCATGATACAATTGTTAAGAAAAATTATGTAAATGAAGCTCTGACATTTCCAGGGGAAACTGAGAAAAACAGTACCAAACCAAAACATAAAAGCCCAACAGTAACAATACCCCTTCCAACACTGTTGTCCTATCCTGTCCCAGTTGGTTGTTTTGATGCTCTGTGTTGTATGAGGAGGAACCATAAACACCCTCAGGAGGTTTCAATAAAAAACCACTATACTCAAAACCCTGAAAGCATACAAGGAACAAAACTGGCAAAAAGGGCAGAAGCACAACTTCAGCAAAACTTACAACAACATTTCCCTCAGATCAAGCATCAACAACAAACAAATGTATTCACAAAACTTGTGGTAGTATGTGCCATCTGTGCAAGCCCAGAGGAAACAGTTGGAAACTAAGGAAAGAAAAGGGAACCAGGGGGCACACAAGAGACAGAGAATGAAAGAGGAAAAAAAGGGGAAAGAGAAGTTATCACCACCCCCAGGATCCCACGCTGGTGGTCCCCCAGTGCCCCCAGTCATGATCCCTTGGTGGTGGGTGAGAGAGAGAGAGAGGAAATGAGAGAGGAGAAGAAAAGGAAAGTAAGAAGTCCAGGGGACTGTGCTTGATCCCTTTCATACTTAACCGACCACCCCTCCAAATGAGAGGTGGAGTATGAGCAAAGAATGGGTCATCTTCACCTGTCACTAAGGTTCCTAGGAGCAGAGATTTTACAGCTCCACGTGTGCAAGAAGCAGATAAACTCCCCTTGTCCCTAGAAACTGAGGAGCACTACCTGATGCAGTGCATGTCACCTGCTCCACAGGTTTCCCACCACAGCATCTGTTTGAGGCATTAACACTGGGATTCCACAACTGTTTTAACATTATGAGGGCATTTTATAGGCCAAAAGTAGCTTGATAACATATGGGCTGTATTGTCTTCTTGAGCAGAGAACTACTAAGTTATTTTAAGTTAAAATGAGATTTGTAAAAAAATCTATAATTTAACACCGTTTCAATTCTTTATAAACGTACTGTTTTATTCTTGTGAATAATCCTGTTTAATTCAAGTGAACTATACACATGTTAAGTAAAAGTAGCTAAAGCCTCTTTGGTCTATATTTGATTACTAACTAGAGGTAAGTCTATCAATCTTGTATTAGTAATGGAAGTAATGCTATTAATATATGAGAAGTTTGTTTTGAGTATCCCTACATAAAATACAATCCCCACAGGTTGAATTATTAATTTATAATATAAAATACATGGGATACAGTTTTAAGTATGTTATACCTTATATTCTTGGTACATTTTCTCAATTTTTTTCTGTTTTAGTTTTAGAATGAAATTTGTTTCGTAAAAAGAAAAAAAACTAAACAACAAAAAACCCCAAAAAAACAAAAACAAAACAAAGAAACCCAAACAAACAAAAAACCAAAGCCCAAAACACAAATCAAATAACCATTATGGAGATTTTATTCAGTTAAACTAATATATCTCAATGTATGCCACCATAGAATAAATTGGAAGTGCTAGCACTCTATATTTCCATGATACATGCCACATAAAAAGATGCTTAAAATTTCAGTTTCTGCAATAGTATGCCTCAATTTTTCTTCACAAAAAAACCTGCCTAAACGCTATCTCAGAGGAAGAAAAATATCAATTTATTTTAGATCACAGGCCCTGTTTTCCCCAGAATATTTAACCATCTTTGAGTAGTATTCTGCAGCCAAGTTTTGACTGCAGGCTGACCACTGTCAGTTCCTAAACACAGAAAAATTACATCAGGTGAACAAGTAAGGTTTTCATTGGAGTTTAGACTCACAGGTTCAAGCTCCCTGAAATAAAATGCAAGGATGTGCACATAAGCACACATGCACTCACATATAATAATTCCCTTGTGGTTACAGATCATTAAGTAATCTTTAACAGCAGTGGAAATCTTCAAAGGAGTCCACAGTCTTGTAAGAAGAAGATCTTCTCTACATGTATGATGATCATTCTTTTCAGGAAATATTAAAATAGGTGAATTTCTACTTCACCTATTGAAGAGCTACTACACATATTTTTTTCTGAATAGATTTCACTTACTATAGAATATCAACAGTATGTCTCTTTTCTTCCCAGATGTCTAGACTTCTAATTATCCCTTTTTCTTTCTTTGCCCTCTCTTCTTGTTATTCTAGTATTTTATACTTAAGAACTCTCCTTCTAACAGACTGAATCACAGTAACAGACATGTCAGATCATTAGTTTACTATTTAATTTCTGTAGTTTAATTATGGTTATTTTCCATGGTTGTGGAAAAGATAGACCTATTATTTTATTTTTTTTAATTATGAAGTGGTGGGTTTGTGTTTGTAACTGAAATTTTTGTTCACTTTTTATTTTCCTAAAATGAAAACTGTGTAAAGAAAAAACTGTAGTAACCTGTAGCCTTTTTGAAGTAATAGGAAAAATTCTGCTGCCTTAAATTTTTAATGAATGATGCACTGATGGCCAACTTGGATAAAAAGGGAAAAGAAAATCTAACATAAAGACTCCACATAGCACAAAGCTTTCATACTACAGAGATTATGGAGAAATCTAAGTGATTTCAGAAAAGGAATTTAGTGTCTTTAGATGAGGTGTTGAATAGCACTAGTTCCAGCATCATATCTTTATGCCTGTAAATATTCTATTTGGAATGTTTACTTTACAGCATATTCATCTATTGCAATAAAATTATATAGTTTTGGGATGAAAGGCAAATTTACACTCTATGTGAGAATTTAGAATTCTGTATTCTTATGCAAGTGTAGAAAAGTAATGCATTGATCAAGTACTTCTCTTTTCTCTGTTTAGTAGAAAGTATATAGAAAAAACAGAAAAAAACCCACAAAAACAAAACCAAAAAGAAACCCTAGGAATTCTTCACCCTAAAGAAGTGAATAGTCAATCTATTATACAGAACAATGAGAATTCTATTAGGTAGAATTAATATTTTGCCCAAGAGGGGTTTCGGAGGCAGCTACATAGAATCATAGAATCATAGATTCTATGACATAAATATTAGTGAAATGGTACATTAAGATAGTAGAAATAATATCCAGTTTACAGTTGAATAATTATTTGAAAAGTCTAAGAAATTATCATAATTACTAGTCTTGGTACCTGCCATATCTGAATCTGATAACTCTACCATTATCTAATAATGACTTTATTTTAATGAATTACTGAAATTAATTATTTGGACAGTTTGTTAATATTGGATTCTGAGAAACACGAACTGATTTTATATGAAGTTGAACAAGGGCATTAATTTATATTGATATTAAACTCAAGCTTTTTTTTTTTTTTTTCTGTTTTGTTTTTTTTTTTCTTGGCATGGACTTGGGCTCAGCAGAAGTAAGCCAGCTGTTTAGTTCCATTGTTCAGCTTGAAAATTAGTAATGTCCATTTAACATGACTTTTTTACAGATCCCTGAAAACTTTGCATGTTCTAAATTTAATCTTTTAAGTAAAAATCCATTTCTCACCATATATTCCCCTCTGATCCTGAAGAAGCCTGATTCTGAAACTAGTAATTAATATCAGATCACTACCCATGTAAGAAGTCACAGACAGAGATTCTCAGAAAAGAACCATACTTAAGATACTTTCATAGAAGCCAAGTCCACTTTATGGGATCAAGACTGTGATCCAGAGTCCTTTAAGTGATTGACAGTTAACAGTCTGTTGAGAAAGAAAGTAATTACTTTCAAGAAAAGGCAACAAGGCTGGTAAAAGGTCTAGAGAACAAGTCATATGAGGAGTGGCTGAAGGAACAGCAGTTGTTTAGTCTGGAGAAAAGGAGGCTGAGGGGTGACCTAATCACCCTCTACAACTACCTGAAAAGAGGCTGTAGTAAGGTGAGTGTTGGCCTCTTCTCCCATGTCAATAACAATAGGACCAGAGGAAATAGCCTGAAGTTGCAACAGGGGAGGTTTAGATTGGATATTAGGAAGAATTTCTATACTGAAAGAGTGTTCAGGCACTGGAACAGCCTGCCCAGGGAGGTGGTTGAGTCTGCATGCTTGGAGGTATTCGAGAAATGTGTAGATACGACACTTCAGGGCATGCTCTAGTGGCTGAGGTTGTGGGGCTTTTTTGTGGGTGTTTGTGGGTGGTCTTTTGTTTGTTGTTGTTGTTTGTTGATTGTTGGACTCAGTGATTTCAGAGGTCCTTTCCAACCATGAGGTTTTGGTGATTCTGTGGTTCTGTAAATTCAAATAAATTAAAAAGAAGGATAAAACTGAATCCCAAAGTGAGAAAAAAGTCTTCCTGAACATGCATGGAAAATAAAGAAGATGGGAGACAGTCAGTCCTGTTGGGTTTAGCTGATTTTGCAGTGGAGACAGCTCTGCAGCAGCAATGATTCAGCTTCCTGCTGTGTGTGATGGCATGTGTCATGCCATCAAAAGGCCAGCCACAGTTATGTCTGAAGTCTTAGACTATTTTCTTAGGATGTGCTAGAAGCTAGAAAGTTTTCTGACTGCAAATAAATTGGATCAAATCCTGTGGGAATGTGTATACCAGAGTCGATCATACCATAATGGAGATTACTGAGCTATCCTTTAGCTAGCAGGTCCATTAGGGCAGCACTGTGCAGCACCATGTACAGATATTAATCTAGGTCCCCAGGAACTATTGAAACAGCAAAAATTTCCCTCCAAATGCCTACAAATTGATCATTGATCTATTTTCATTGATTAATTTTTTATTTTATGTTTTTATTTTGGTAATTAGTAGCACTTTTGATACTTTGTTCAGTCGCTCATATTTGGGTTGGGCTCAGGAGTGGCAGTGGATACTCTAGATCCATTAGTGATAATTGGGATAAATTATAATTATATTTAAATAATATATATTTTATATATATTATATATATATTTAAAAGTTATAATGAAATTGCTATCACATTATTACTGTAAGAGTTCTGTTACCTTTTATATAGATATTAAAGGTTCATAACTAAAACTGTATGCATATTCCTTTAATGATTGCATATGAGAAGTAATCCTTCATTCATAAAATATGCAGCAGACTTGACCATTTCTCTAATGGCAACTCATTATCTATTTGAGGGTATCTTGAGTTTAAAATTAAAATTATAAGAAATTAGAATAAAAGGCAATGCTATTAGAGAAACTCTGACCTAATTTAGGTGAAACTGAACCAGCTGTTTTTGTGGAATATAATAGGCAGTAGAAATCTCATTAGTTCTTCGGGTCAGTTTTAGAAGAAACCTCTGACATTCAATGCTCTGAAAAGGATGATTCCAACTTGAAAAAAAGCCAAGCTATTGTGGGAGTGAGGGATGGAGGGGAGTGGGGAATGTTGTTTGTGTTTAAATACGGCTACTTATTAAATAACTATAAAATACTTAGGTTTCCATTTAAGACGTGTTCATTGACTCTGGGTCAGGTAACAAAAGGCTGACAAAATGATACTGATGTAGTTAAAGGACTTATGTTAACCTCTGTCGCGGGCCGATATCAAAAGCTACCGGCTGTCAAGATGCTTCCGTGACTTCCCCCCCGCCCCAAACAGAGAGGTTCGTGAATGAGACCGCACACGCGGCCACTGCGGGGCCGTATCTTAGAGTGTAGATTGGAATGCCCCCTCACCACGCTCACAAATCGTTACCGAGACCAATGTTTAACTTACAAATTAATTGGTTTATTAAGGGTTAAGACAAATTGAGGGACCCAGGTTCAGGGAAGGTAATATATCAGAAAGGAAAGTCAAGGTTCTATGGTATTAGTAAGTGCACTCCCTGTGAGAGAGGTGTAGGATTAATGGAGGAGAAGGGTAGGAGTTGAGTCCGGTAGATATGTGGATGTGTGTGTGTGTGTGGGGGGGGGGTGTGTGGGGGTGTGGATGGGTGTGTGTGGATGTGCACGCGTGTTTACTCTCCTTCCGCAGCGATGATGTGACCAGCGTCCTGGCGACCCGGCGGCGGGGCGACCCCGCGGTGGGGCGACCTGGCAGTGGGTCGACCCCTCCAGCAGGCAACAGGCAGGCAGGCACGGCAGGCAGGCACAACAGGCAGGCAGGGCAGGCACAGCAGGCAGGCACGGTGAGCTCGGCTTCGGTCCGGGCAGCGACTCCCCGCAAACACCAGACTCCAACAAGCGGCAAGCAGTGATCCCCCGCGGGCAAGCACAGGCCCCCCCGTGAGGAGCCGCTGCAGTACCTGCAGGCAGCTTAGCTGATCACCGTGTCCAGCAGACAAAGGAACGTTCTCTGGTTCACCGGCACAGCCCGCCTCCTTTTTGATAACATTCTCTGTTCAACTCGTGGCCAGGTACCCAGTCTTTTCAGCCTACTATCTGTACTTCTGCCAAGTCTGTTTCAGTTTGTCCTTGGCTAAATCAGCAAAAGGCACTTTGCTGGCTTGAAAGGCATTCTGCCTAATCTTATGTGGGGGGAGAGGGAAAAACGGTCGGTTCCCCACAACCTTACTCAGTCCAGCGTTACTTTTCTGCATTCCTAGATATATTAGTCTTACATTTATTTCATCTACAGGAAAAAAAAATTAAAAATCCCCTCTTGGGACAGGAACATCCCTATTTATCCACTTACCAGGGAACCAGACTTTAGTCTGTACTTTGAAATGTAGAACTGGAAACCTGTTTGACTTTTATTCTGTATTCTGATCAACATAGGTAAGAAACTGGAGATTTTGATCTGTAAACAGATCATTTAACTATAATTTCATACATATGAAAGGTGATAAGTCTACATAAAAATGAGCCAAATAACAAACCTCTCAAAAATATCCAACGTAATAAAAAACTTGTGACTAAGTACAGTCTAACCTGTATTTAAATTGAAAAGGACACATATTGCTGATTATCCTGAACTACACAGAACAAACTAAAAAATCTACTGTGAGTGTAGACACCCTAATTTGTGATAACAAACATGGTTGCCGTTTCTATTTGGTAGGCATGGAAATTATATATATTTTTGGTAGATGGAACACACTATATTCTAGTGCTGTGTTCTTTTCTTAGGGAAGTGTTTAGTATTTTAGTGTTTGGGTGGGGGTTTTTTGGGTGTGTTAAGCCTAATAAAGACAGCTAGGATATGTTTTAGAATGGCTTCTTGTTTACTCATGAAGAAGCCTGTTAGTAAGGTCATAATTGCAATCTAACAGAGAGTTTAGATCTTTTATAGATATTTCAAAAGCTAGAAATGCTAAATGGCAAATTTTACTGTAGCGACGAATCCTAGACTCATAGAATTGTAGAATGGTTAAGGTTGGAAGGGACCTTAAAGATCATCAAATTCCAAACTCCCTGCTATAAACAGGGACACCTCACACCAGACCAGGCTGCTCATCCAATCTGGCTTTTGAAACCTCCAGAAAGGGGCATCCACAACCTCCCTGAGCAACAGGAATGTTTCAGATACTAACTGCCACCTTCAGCTTTTTACTAAAAGATTAAAAAAATATTTAGGCAAAAGGAAGCAGCTTCACCAAATGAGATTTAAAAACATTTGCAACACCTATTTGCCAGTGCTTTGTCTTCTGAGGTGGTGAACCTTCACTCAAATCCAAATACAGTGTAGTAAGACTCAAATCAATACATTTAAGTGCTGTAACAAGTGGACTATCAAGAAAAAGGTTAAAAGGACCATCATCTCAAATTTCTGTGAAGGGCAGAAGTGACTAAGACAGCTACATCTTGGACAGTACGTAGCAACACTAACTCAACAATAACACAACATAGCATTTGACTGCTTTTCCCAGGTGATTTAAAAATTAGACGTTGCAGCATTGACTCAGTGTATGTTCCTGACTACATCAGTCTTTGCAGATGTTAACCACCATACACTGCTCCTAAATTTGTTGAACATGTTTGCTAAGTTTCAAAACCAACGTTATAGACTTCTATCTCATCATATGACAGAACTAACAAAATCTACAAACACTAAATCATTTACTATAATGTGCACAACAAATTTACCACTTGCTTGGTGTGATTTGAAGTACTTTTGATTTCAGTCACCTTCAGCTCTCTTCTCAACATAAAAAAGTGTAGTGATGATGATGGCAGTGAGTAATCCTGCACATTGTATCTGGTGTGATTATTGGGTTGCTGTTTCAGGGTTTTTTTTTTCTAGTTTTGGTGATGGCATCTGCTTGCTGAAGAGATTATGTGTTTATCAGATGATTGAAGTATATGCTTAACTTCAGAGAAGGGACCTCATTTCCTGTTGACTGTAGTCAGGAAGGCTATTTTCTTTTGTCAGAATAAAAATCAATGGGCTCATGCAGCACTACAAATCAATTTATTTCATTTAGATTAAAGTGCTTTTACATGTTTGTTTGTGTATAGACTTCCCCTGAGAAAATCTTACAATTAATCTATAAATAGATGACATATTTCCATGTTCTTTTTCAGTTTTTAAATCTGCCAAGTATGTTTTTAAATACAAAACTTCTGGAAACATAGAATGGTTCCTTCTGAGGCTTCAGAATTTTAAAATTCTGCTTAGGTACAAATCAAGATTAAAGATTTAATAACTTAAGCAGGAGAAAAGGCTTATTGCTAAACAAAATACTTCAAAATTGCTTAGTTTATCCTTAAAAAATATTTGCTTAAGCTGCATTGAAATACATTATTTTGACATATTATCTTCAGAAAAGTTGATATAATGACTACATTCCCATGAAATATTTAAAAATAGGGATTTAGCATATTGCTATAGAAGATGTAGAAAAGTTTCAGTCAGCTTACTTACCAGTTAAGAGAAATTGCTAAATATACGTGTAATAATATCATTAAGTATATGTAATAGAGATATCATATGGGGGATTGTCAGACAGAGCTGAGTGACTTGAGTATGTATTGTGTGCAAATATCAAGTGATACTGTTAGATTATAAACTATTCTGTTTATCTTTCCCATCATTCACTGTATAACCAAAAGGAGTAATAATAGAAATAATGATAAAGGAATTAATGCAAACAATAAAAAACTAGTTATAGTATTCACCATGTTACAACAATAATTTTATTTACTTTTCAAAAAAGTAAAATTATTTCATATTGGCTATATTTCTTCTGATTTGTTTCAGAACTTGTAGAGATCAGTAACAAAATTCCTATGCCCTAAAAATATATGTAAGTTATAATAGCCTGAATCAGTGATTTCTACAAATGTAGGAGACATTATATTGAAGGTAAGATCTGGCAATAGAGAAACAATAAACTGGATCAATGGATTTTAATAAATGGAGATGTATTGCTCCAAGAAATCCTGGATCCAATTCATTTAATCATTCAAAGTGAAACATTTTACATTATTACATATACAAGAACAAAACTTGGATTCAATAATTTAGAAAAAATAATAACTCTCTCAGACTGTGCCAAAGATCTGGGATCTTCAGATATGACGGAAAGAGACTTCTTTGATTTAATGTATAAAGGGGCAAGAAAAGCAGCGCAAATGAAGACAGCAGCAGACACATCAATTATGTGGGCATGGAAAGGAGCTGGATACACTGCTGAAGGCAGTAACAGTGTTGATGTGCCACTTGGGACAATCCTCACCAACTGCAGCAGCTATCCCTAGCACATGCTGGAGGGAGGATGGCACCACCTAGTCCTGGGCCTGTGGGACCACTCAGTAATTCTCATAGGGCTGAGGCTGACAGAGGTGTTGTCTCTGCCTGAGGGAGCAGGGTCTGACAACAGGGTAAGGAGCTGAGGCAAGGGAAGAGCAGATGGCACAACATCAAGGGAGATGTAAATGAGACTGACAGGATCTCCTCTGGGGCCCCTGTGGTGGCAAAGGCTGGGAGATCATGACTTCTGGCACCAAGAGAACCCTCCACTGACAAAACCACAATCACAGAATAGGCCTTCATAGCAGATGAAGTACAGAAAGCAGTTTTTGAGGAGGCATCTGAGCTGGCTATGCTGTACGGCCAATGGCAGCACAGAGACTTCCCTTAAAACCTGATGTGTTCCTCTAGTACTGCATTGCAGTTCTGCACACTGAGGAAAAAAATAACACATCGTGCATCCAGTAAGTTGCTGGAGCTGAGTAAGGCAAACCAGCCAGCTCACTGATTATTAACAAGCAGAAACAAGAAGTGATTGGTGATAGTAATGGAAGACTCTCTTCTGAGAGACACAGTGGCAACCATTTGCCAACCTGACCCACCCTCTAGAGAGGTCTGCTGCTAACCAAGGCCTTGTATGAAAGACGTCACTGAAAGGCCACCAAAACTTATACATTCCACCGACTATTATCCAATCCCGCTGTTTTACGTGGGTAGCAGTGATATAGCTGGAAGCAATCTGAAGACCATGAAGAAGGATTACAGAGTCCTGGGAGTGGCAGTGAAGGACTCTCATGCACAGCTAGTCTTCTCATCAATCCTCCCAGTCAAAGGGATGGGGCTTGAATTGGTAAATTGTATTAGAAAAGTCAATAAATGGTTATGGGAGTGGTGCCACAGCCAGGGGTTTGGCTTCTTAGATCTCACTTTGAGAAACAGTGTCTTCTAGGGGCTGATGGGGTTCATCTTTCAGAGAAGGGGGAGAGCAGCTTTGGCAATAGGCTAGCCAATCTGGTAAAGAGGGCTTTAAACTAGAGTTGATGGGCAGGGGGGAACCACAATCCATCCCAATGCCACCACTGTGAGACCAATAGATGTCCTGAGCCTACAGGCCAGCAGAGCACCTGAAATGAAGGAGAATGTAATTGTAGCCAGTAAGACAGCTTAAATGGGGGCCCAAATTAAATGCCTCTCTACAAATGCAAGTAGCATGGGAAATCAACAAGAGTTACAGATGTGCGCATCTAGAGGGCTATGATGTTATTGGCATCACTGTTGGGATGACTTCTATGACTGGGAATGGATTTGTATAAGCTCTTTAGGAAGGAAAGGCCAGGGAGAGGAGGAGGGGTGTCACCCTCTACATCATTGACCAGCTGGAGTCCATGGAGCTCCACCTTGAGATGGGTGAGCTGATCAAGAGCTTGTAGGTCAGGGTTAAAGGGAAGAAAGGGACAGGTGATATCATAGTGGGGATCTGCTGTAGCTACCTGACCAGGAAGACCAAGCAGATGAGGATCTCTATAGGCAGATAGTAGTAGCTTCACGTTCATATGCCCTGGTCCTCATGGGAATTTCAACCACCCAGACAACACAGCAAGGCACCAGCAATCCAGGAAGTTCCTGGAATGCATTGATGACAATTTCCTTCTCCAAGTGGAAGAGGAACCAATGAGAAAAGGTGCTATGCTGGACCTCGTTCTCACCAACAAGGACATGTTGGTGGACAATGTGATGCTTAAGGGCAGCCTTGGCTGCATTGACCACAAAATGGTGGAATTCAGGATCCTTAGGACAGCAAGGAGGATACAAAACAAGCTCACTACCCTAGACTTTAGGAGAGCAGACTTTGACCTCTTCAGGGATCTGCTTGGTAGGCTACCATGGGATAAAATCCTGGAGGAGATAGGAGCCCATGAGAGCTGGTTAATATTCAAGGATCACCTTCTTTAAGCTGAGGAGCAATGCATCCCAACAAAGAGGAGGGCAGACAAGAATGCCAGAAAGCCTGTGTGGATGAGCAAGGCACTACTGGACACATTTAGATTTAAAAAGAAAGTTTACAGAGGGTGGAAGCAAGGACAGGTAGCCTGG
Source organism: Hemiprocne comata (assembly GCA_020745705.1). NCBI lineage: Eukaryota > Metazoa > Chordata > Aves > Apodiformes > Apodidae > Hemiprocne > Hemiprocne comata. Next base: position 91,358,265 of record CM036586.1, on the reverse strand, counting down.
GAGGAGTACCATGAAGTTGTCTGAGCAGCCAGGGTTCTGGTTAGGAAAGCTAAAGTCCAGGTATAATTATATCTGGCCAGGGACATAAAGAATAACAAGGAAAGCTTCTACAGGTATGTCAGTGATAAAAGGAAGACTAGGGAAAATGTGGGCCCCCTCCAGAAGGAAACAGGAGACCTGGTCATACCAGATATGGGGAAAGCTGAGGTATTCAACAACTTTCTTGCCTTAGTCTTCACTGGCAAGGGCTCTGGTGTTATCACCCAAGTCACAGAAGGCTAAGGCAGGGACTGGGAGAAGGACTGCTGCAGGGGAACAGCAGGTTTGAGACCATCTAAAGAACCTGAAAGTGCACAAGTCTATGGGACTTGATCAGGTCCATCCACGGCTGCTGAGGGAACTGGCTGATGATGTTGCAAAGCTGCTTTCCATCATCTTTGAAAAGTCATGGGTGTCTGGTGAAGTTCCCACTGACTGGAAAAAGGGGAAACATAATCCCCATTTTCAAGAAGGGAAAGAAGGAAGACTCAGGGAACTACAGGCTAGTCAGTGTCATCTCTGTGTCTGGCAAGCTCATGGAGCAGATCCTCCTGAAGGCTCTGCTAAGGCACATGGAAAAGGTAGAGGTGGTTGGTGGCAACCAGCATGGCTTCATCAAGTGCAAATTGTGCCTGACAAATTTGGTGGCTTTTTACGATGGGGTCACAGCATCAGTGGACAAGGGGAAGAGCAACTGATCTACCTGAACTTGTGCAAAACATTTGACACTGTCATGCATGATACCCTGGTCTCTAAATTGGAAAGACATGGATTCGATGGATGAAACACTCGGTGGATAAGGAGTTGCCTGGCTGGTTGCACTCAAAGAGTAATCGTCAACAGCTTAATATCCAAATGCAGACCAGTGATGAGTGGAGTTCCCCAAGGGCTGGTACTGGGACGAGTGCTGTTGAACATCTTTGTCAGCAACACGGACAGTGGCACTGAGTGCACCCTCAGCAAGTTTACTGACCACACCAAGCTGTGTGGTGTGGTCTACATGCTGGAGGGGAGGCAGGCCATCCAGAGGGACCCTGACAGGCTTGAGAGGTGGGCCCATGCCAAACTCATGGAGTTCAATAAGGCCAAGTGCGAGGTCCTTCCCCTGGGCTGGGTTAATCCCAAGCATAATTACATGTTGAGCGGAGAATTAATTGAGAACAGCCCTGAGGAGAAGGACTTGGAGGTGTTCGTTGATGAGAAGCTCAACATGAATCAGCAGTGTATGCTTGCAACTCAGAACACCAACCGTACCATGGGCTGCATCAAAAGAAGCATAGCCAGCAGGTCAAGGGAGTTGATTCTCCCCTTCTATTTGGCTTTCATGAGATCCCACTTGGAGTACTGTGTCCAGTTCTGGAGTCCCCAGCACAGGAAGGACATGGAGCTTTTGGAGTGAAGCCAGAGGGCCATGAAAATGATCAGAGGGCTGGAGCACCTGTCCTATGAAGGCAGGCTGAGAGATTTGGGGTTGTTCAGCATGGAGAAGAGAAAGCTGTGGGGAGACCGTATAATGGCCTTCCAGTAACTTAAGGGGTCTACAGGAAAGCTGGGGAGGGACATTTTACAAGAGCACGTAGTGATAGGACAAGGGGTAATGGTTTTAAACTGGTAGAGGGTAGATTTCAGTTAGACGCAAGCAAGAGATTTTTTAGTGTGAGGGTGGTAACACACTGGAACAGGTTTTCCAGGGAAGTTGTGGAAGCCCCATCCATGGAAGTGTTCAAGGCCAGGCTGGATGAAGCTTGGAGCACTCTGGTCTAGTGAGAGGTGTCCCTGCCTTTGGTGGGGAGGTTTGCACTAGATGATCTTTAATGTGCCTTCTAACCCCAAACATGCTATGATTCTATGATTGGTATTTCTGAAGTGTAAGGAATAACTTGCTGAAGTAGATACTGGATGGGATAATCAGGTGTCAGAAGTGACACAGAGCTATATGTGCTGCATGTGCACTGATGAGGAAGAACTGGTTGGGGATGTGGTAATCATCATCAGCCTTGGCTGTGGTCACCATGAAGTGGTGAACTATTAGGTCCTAAGGGGAGTGAGAAAGGAAAATAAACTCTGAACTTTAGTAAAACAAATTTCAGCTTATTTAGGACCCACATCTGTCAAGATTTGTGATTTTAAAGTTAAATTAGGTCAGTACAGTGTGAAAAGATATTTCATTAATTAGATATCTCACAACGCATGAGCAGTTCCAGAGAGGAGATGAAATGTGGTCTGAAGGATTCTTAGTAAATGTTTTTCTCCTTAATTCCAGTTAAGATAAGGACATTCATGATTGAAATAAAAATATGTACCAAACACACCAGTTTGGAGTCAGTATACCATTCTCTCAGAACATCTTAAAAACTCGAGCAAATTCAGCTTTTCCTTAAAAGCAGTAACCAGGGCAACTCTCACTTCTGTGATGGAAGGTCCATCCCTAGCAGATCTTCATAAAATCATAGAATCATAGAATCCTAGGGGTTGGAAGGGACCTCGAAAGATCATCTAGTCCAACCCCCCCTGCCAGAGCAGGGTCACCTAGAGCACATCACACAGGAACTTGTCCAGGCGGGTTTTGAATGTCTCCAGCGAAGGAGACTCCACAACCTCTCTGGGCAGCCTGTTCCAGTGCTCTGTCACTCTCACAGTAAAAAAGTTTTTTTTCTGATATTTACCTTGAACCTCCTATGCTCCAATTTGCACCCATTACCCCTTGTCCTATCACTGGTCAATGGAGACAACATGAAACAATTTACTGCATATAACAATGTGTTGCAATATATAATATCTTCTTCTAGTAAATTTTTTGGTCTAGTGATGCTGAAATGCATTACAGGGTTTTTGTCCATTTGCATGTCTTTGCAGTAGTCCTTACTGAGGATTTCATTGGATAAAAAAGGGCATGTTGCAACTTGGGCTTAAGGTGAAAACAGGTATGAAAGAGACGTGTGTACAAGCACACACAGACTGTTACGAAAAGATTCAAGTCATTGTCATAGGCAATGCTCTGAATCCATTGCTTCGCAGTTTCTCTTTCTGAAGACAATTTGTTCTGTGACAAAAGTAGTTAAATGTTCTCTAGGCTAAATCTAAATTCTGAATCTTCCTGGGGAATATCCTAATCATGTCTGTTATATAGCAAGTACAATTAAGAGCAGAACCAAATATCAAAATGCTAAGATTTTTGGGAGAGAGAAGCAAAAACTTTTCTTTTAGTATTTTTTTTTTCTGTTGATGGACAGAAGATCACAATCCGAAAACAGTGAAGCTTTTGTTCCGCTGTCCATATTTTGATCAGGGTGAGTAAAACAGTGGATAGAGATAATGCCTTATTTTTAATCAGCCAATAGGAAGTTCTCACTTTACAGAATAGATTATAAAAAAGAGACTCAAATGCACATCACTATGTTGTGAAAAAAGGTAAATCCATCTTTTATTGACTATATCTGAAAATTTTTAAGTATAATTGTAAAACAACTGTTTTCCATGGAAACAAAACCATAGTAAAAATCAACCTGAACTGCAATTTCATTACTACAGTTTTTTTTGTATTGTGACTCATTCCATTGGAAAACTCCAAAACCTTAGCACAATCTCCTAAGCTTTGGAAGAGCAGCCAAAGTGCTTTTTTCCCCCCTCTTGTGTCATAGTATTACTTTAATTTAAAAAACAGTGATATAAATGGGGGAGGAGACAAATCAGCAAATACTCGTCTTTTTCACTTTGCTCTACCTGTCAAATCTTCCTATATTTTGCATGAACAACTCATTTTAAAGTCTCGTTGTTCTCTCACTTGCAAGTGATAAGAAGCTTCAATCATCTTCAGAAATATGCTAAATTATGCAACTCTAATGGATCCAGCTAGTCAGTGAAGCATGATAACCATGCAGCAGATTAACTTGGCTAGTATCCTCCCATGGACAAAGGAATGCAAACTAAGATGAATTTAAATGGAACATCAGACTTTGTCATTTTAGAACACAAATCTCAGCATGCTGCATCACAAATATGTTATTTTTCAATGATATATCACCTCAAACTCAGTCTATAAGAGTAGCTGTTTAGTCTCTTTTCAAGTATTTGAAATAAATATTTCCTAGTCAAATATTTAGTAACATAGATTAAAAACTGAGGACAGTAATAGCAAGCTCCTAGGAGAATGTGATTGGTAGGAATATCTGAGTCAACCCCAGCTTCTTGTAGTCATAGATACTATAAAAAAAAGATTATATTTAATTCAGAAAGCCTCATAGTATGATCCACAAAACATTTTCCCCTCACTATCACAATGTGAAGTTTTACAAACTATGCTGGAACTAAAATTTGTGCACAGATGAGAGCAACACATCTAACACTGATAATGGTCTACTTTGCTGATACAGCAAGTTAAAATATTTCATACAGCATATGAAATATATGCTTCATAAATAATGGAGAAGCACATCTGTGCTATCTGAATTATTTTCTTTTTGTAGCTTCCTGAAGTTGTTCCCTTCTGTTACTCAGAAGCAAGAAATATTCTTGTTATACAACATTTTTTACAAGAGTAAAAATTGTCTTGCATATTAGCCTTGCATCTTTTTACAAAATGCTCCTCTGATATTTGCACCTTTGCACCCTCAAAGCATAAAGAAATAAGTTATTCTAGTCTTGTGAAAACTGGTTTTCTCTTTTTTTACCCCAGAAAAATATATGCACCATGCAACAATAATAGCTGAACATCAGTACATTGCACTGACTATCATGAGAGCCTAATCATATACCTCACATAGAGAAACGCTGAAGGCATCTAAATTAGGTGCTTAAAACCAAATCTTATCTCAATGCCTGAGAGGTGCTGCAGAATGTATAACATTTCTCTACTTAAAAACCAAAATTCCTTCTGAGGAAAGATTTAGTTTACATAGCTCTGTGACCATATCACCTGCTAGATAGTTGTTTCCTGCTACTGAATTTCCAGAGTTCAGAACCTGGTAATGAGTTTTACTATGAGTGACATGATGTTTTCCATGAATCTTTAAAACCTTTAAATAAAAAGTAGCAAACAACTCAATAATATAATGCTAAAATATACCTTGGAAGTGTGCTGTTTAAATGGCAAACTCAAGCAGTCATAAGTTAAGAAATGCAAGGTTTAAAGGGAATCTGTGGCAGGGAAACATACAAACTGCAACATTTAGTGGGTGCTGTCACATAGGTAAAAAATTTTTGCTCTCTGACTATATGACCATATGTTAAACATTAAAGAGAGCTTTGGGGGAAAAAAAGTAAGTTAAAAGAATAATTTAAATAGTAATCAGAGAAACCATTTAGTAAGTTGAGACAAACAGATGAATATATATTACAATAGAGTAATATGTCAGAGCTCAGGACCATGAAAGACTAAGAATACGAATTTTTCACTGAAATTATGTAGCAAGTAAAAATACTCAAGTTGAAAATGAATGGGAATTCAGAATGTTAGTTTATAATTTTGAGCTATCTGCAGAGGTTTTATGTGATTTTGTGATGCTTATATATTGGCCTGCAATGCAAATTTGGCTACCCAATAGACATCTGCATCAACGGAACTATTTAATGAAGGCAAAACTCAAACCATGACAATACTCACTGCATCAAGATATACTGCATAATGTAAATTAGACCTATATTGAATACAGATATCAGCCTGAAGTAGAGAAGAATTTTGCTGTGCACAGTAAAGCTGCCTTCTTCAGAAAGAATTAGACATTGAAGAATCTCCAAATTCACAAAGAAATCTTACAGGGACCTCACCTGTAGGCATCATTCTCCAGTCTACTGTGCAAGAACAGTTTCATGGCAAATATTTGCATAGTATACTGGGTGCATGAAAAATATGTGACATAATTTCCACCTTTTTAGGGTTATAGAGCTTCCATGGTCTGTTCCTTGGCAGACCATACACTGTACATCTAGCAGATTACTTCAGAAATTGTACTGTAAAGTACCTGCAGGAAAAAAAGTTGTCAGATGCCTAGCAAACACTAACCTGTCTCTGCTTTGCTGATGGCTGATTTTACAGTGTGGAGTATTTTGTTACCTGGAAAAAAAAAGTGTTCAAAATGGCTTTATCATCTTGGATGTGCTTGGACTGAGCAGTTTATGTTAGGTGTGGAATCAATGTAACTTCACACATAATGAAGCAATCAGGAGAGAAAATGATCCAGTAAGACTGTCTCTGGAAAGGGTTCAGATGGATCAGTTCCTGCTGCAATCTCAATTTCAATGCATTGGTTAAACTAAGCTTATATAATTCACAATATTTTTATTCTCTTTTGAGTTAAAAAGTAACATTTCCCCAGTCTTATTTATTTACAAAGACATCTTTTTTGCAAGGCTATTTCATGTATGAAAAATACCGTTGTCAGTCCTTAGTAATAGAAGTTGGGCTGCTCAGACCCAACTGTAGTAGTACATTTATTTTTATATACCCTGTGATTTGATTCCATCAATGCTAAACAGAAATTTTGGCAAATTTATTCACCTGTAATGAAATAAAAGAATTATGCCAAAAACTGAATGAGAATTTTTAAGCAGCAGAATAAATACAATGAATCTGATAACCACAGGATGCAAATATTTTTCATATATATGGAATCTAAGGTGCGAAAAGAGATGTAGATAAGAAAACTGAAGGAAAATTAGCAATACCTGGATATGGCACTTTATACTAGAGCAATTTCTTAATTCTGGTCGATACTATGAAGTTCACAGGCTGCTTTGAAGCTGCTTTTTAAAATTTGTCTGGAAGACAAATGGTTTGCCTCACTGTTGTCCTTCCCAATATATTATTCACTGTTCATAATTAATTTTATTTTATTATAATGAATATTATTACTTCACACTTTTATGTTTATTCTGATAATCTGGACTTTAACTGCCAAAATCTTTTCAGGAGTCAGTTACCATACACATATTCATATGCAAAAAACGTTGCTCAATTTGATGTTCCTTGATTGCTGTTACCAACCCCCACAATCAGGAAACATCATTGCTTAGGATAGCATCTTACACAGAGAGTAGAAAAATCACTGGCAAGCTTCCAGCTGAAAAATAAAATTGTGATTCAGTGATTAGAGAACTTGTGAATGAATGGCATTTATTTAGCCTAAATACAAGAAGTCAGATGGGCTGAAGTATTGAGAGGAAAGAGAGAAGACATGGTAGTGGACTTCAGATAGACAAAGATTGCTACAGCTAAGGAGGATTACAAACTGTTCTGCAAGTCAATAGTGAATTGTCTAGAAATAATGGAATGAAGCCAAAGTAAGGAAGATTCAAGTCACATGTTAGGTAACACTTTCTAACAATAATATACAATGAAGTAAATTGCCTTGGATGAATGTGCAGTCTCCATTACCAGACTTCTTTACAACTAAATTGAAAGTATCTATCAAGGATACTGACCAGAAGAATAGATGAGATGGCCACCTGAGACCTCTTCTAGCCTTACAATTTCATGACTTAAAGAAATAAGGTATGGATAAAGTCAGGATGTTAAAATTTGTTACTTTTTGTCATAATGAAAAAATATTAGAGTTGGAAAAATATTTTTATATTATTATGTGCTTACAACATTTAATAAGATTCACTATGATAGTCCCCTAAACTTGTTATATGGTAACTTTTTACAATATAATTTTTAAATTAAAATATATCAATCTGGCTGATGAGCCAAATATTGTGTTGCTTTGTTCTACACAGGTTGCTATAAAAAATATGAGGGTTTTGTTGGTTTTTTTTATCCCTCCTCGCCCCCCAGCTTAATGGTAATTCTGAACAATTTTTTTTTTTTTTTTTTCTGCAAGCTTTGTAAGTTGTTCTCATTTAGGAATGCTCTGTATCAGAAAAATAAAAATGTTGTCATGTACATCCATTGCTTTATTTCTACTCTAAAGGAACATGAATATAGCACCTATTCCTCTGATATTTGGACAATATTTTATCCTACTGAAATAAGCTAAAGTACATACCATACATCCATAAATCCATGGGTCCTGATGGGATGCATCCATGAGTTCTAGGACAGCTGGCAGATGTTATTGCTAGGCCACTCTCCATCATCTTTGAGGGGTCATGGAGAACAGAAGAGGTGCCCAAGGACTGAAGGAGGGCCAATGTCACTCCAGTCTTCAAAAAGGACAAGAAGAAGGACCCAGGGAACTATAGGCCATCCAGCATGACCTGAACAGGCTGGAGAGCTGGGCAGAGAAGAACCTAATGAGGTTCAACAAGGGCACGTGTAGGGTCCTGCACCTGGGGAGGAAGAATGCTATGCACCAATATAGGTTAGGGGTGGATGTGTTGGAAAGCATTTCTGAGGATCTGGGAGTCCTGGTAAATTATCCATGAGCCAGGGAGGTTGTGGAGCCCCCTTCTCTGGAGACATTCAAGACCCACCTGGATGCAGTCCTGAGTAATGTGATCTAGGTGATCCTGCTTTAACAGGGGAGTTGGACTAGATGATCTTTAGAGGTTCTTTCCAACTCTGAGAGTTCTGTGATTCTGTGATTCTGTGATACCTCTCTAGAGTTTCTCTTAGTGCAGCCAATAAATATTTTGTTGTTAAAATTGTAAAAGTGGTCCAATGAAAGCTGTGTATCATTTTTTCTAGAAGAACAAAGCTGTTGCAAGGAAAAACAACTGTTTACTTCTTATTTTGAGATAAATATGTACTCTATTTACAGAAAATGTCCCAAGTGAATATGCAATAAAGAAAATTAGAACTTCTCACAGCAGTGAATAACATATAATGCCTCTACTATATCCTTGTGTTGTCATATCTACAGTTCTTTTCAGTATAACAGTAAAAAATAAATAAAGAATTATGTTTATGAAGTATCTTGGGGTATAATGGCAAAGGATATGAATAAAATTTGCTGAGTTGGTGGAACCAGATTTCTAATATTTTTCTCAGGAATTGATGGATGTGATTAAACAAACAAACAAACAAATAAATATATAAAAAATTGTCCCTATGTCTTGCAGAATAATCTGTTCCACAACTGTGTCATTTTAAACATAAGACAACAACCCCCAAGTGGCCACCCATTTTTCTGGCATTTAGGTTATAGTCTTATGTTCTTTTACCAATATTGTTCTATCCAATTTAATAAATTTCTACTACTTTTTCTTAGCTTAAATAGCTCTTTTCTCTCCCTCGTGAGTACTGCCCTCTCTCCTTCTCCTCCCTAAGTGAATTTAAACAGCAATTACATTCAGTGCTACCTTTCCTTGTTAAAATGTACATTATATACTCCTTTCCTTTCCAGTTACCTGTTCATTACAATAGCATTCTCTGTAACTGCTCTAGTCTGCATTCAGGTTTCTCATCATTAAACAGAATTATAAATCTTACTTCAGGTAAGATATCTCCAGTGCTTGCTATTTCTCATGTAATTACCTTTCTTGATACATTGTACAACAGTCCTTGCCTTTTCACAGCTTCACCATACATTAATAATCCAATTCCTTCACCTGCTGAAAAATTCTTAAATTATGAGCTCTGAACTTTTAGTAGAAATTCATATTTGTTCCAAAGTACTTAATTCTCTGCATAAATATGAAAAGTTGAAGGAGTAATTTTAATTATTATTCATAATACTTTTTGTATGTCCTGAAGATTTGGGCATGAGGAAAAGGTACTTCCTAGTGCTACGTTTGCTGTGAAAATAGTAGGGGAATTTTCAGGGAAAGGCAGCCAGACTGAGCCCAGTCTCACCTGTGCTTCCATTGAGCAGTAGTGTGATTGACTATCTGAGAGCCACAACTGGAGTTTGTTCAAAGGGAATTAGCTGATTCACTCCAAAAGGGAGAGAGGACTACCATGGACCAAGACATAGGAATGAAAGCTAAGTTACAAAGCAGTGCAGTCCAAATCTAAAGAAACTAAAGAATTTGTTCTACGTACTTTAATTTTGCTGAGCCATCAGTAACTTATTCCATTCACAATAAATGAAACATTTATTTCTTTACATTTACCTGTAAATTAATTCATGTTCTTTCTTCCTTTCTTTTCAACTTCATATTTCATCTTCCCTTCTCTACTTTACTTTCATATTTGTCATTTGAAATTCATTACTTTCCTTGTAAAAGCTGAACTCTTTTCTCTTCCCTCCCTCCTCTTCTGTACCTTCTTTATTCAGTTCATCCACAATGCCTTCTCAAAGCTCCTAATTTTCCACCACAGCTGATTTTTTAGTTTCATTCTTTACATATGACTAATAATGTAAAACTACTAATGAAAGCTTAAGGTTTTTCAACTGGAAATTGAGGACCAAACAAATAAAATTATCCATCATCCACATTTTTTCCTTATTTTATTTGGCGCAGTGCTCCATTTTCCTTTCCACTACTCTTCCTTCTGCCCTGTTCTTCTTGCAGATAATCTGAGTTACACCAAAGTAATTACAAAAGCTTTACGTGTGATAAAACCAATTACCTTATTACTTATTTTGGTTTTGAATAAAAATAACATCAGTTAAATTCAATGAGGAAAAAAGAAATTTGGAATTGAAACCCAGGGAGAACAGAAGACAATTTTAAAACATTCTGGTATAAAGGCTATTTCTTACCATGTTATTTCATCTGTAAGCTCTTATCAAGGCCTACGTTCATAGATTCTGAACGTGCTGCTTTGCCTTTTTACTTCTTACTCTGCACCTTCACTTTCCTTTTCATCTTTAATAATTAATTAAATCTTTTGTACTTTCATAATGACTCATATGTACTTCCTATAGGTTTCATCTTTCAAGGTGCTTTTTTGAATATTTTCCAGAGTTCTTCCAATTTGTTTACTTTAGCATATTGCACTTTGGTCATTGGCTTTCTTAATTCACTCAAAGTTAATTTCCTGAAACAGAGTATGCTAGTATTTCTGTATTATATAGTCCTACTCATTATTATAATGTATGGAAGCAACTGGTAGCAAACACTTCCAATCCTCCTTTTTAGATTTCAGTCCATTTTTCTGTTGCAAAGAAATTGCCTTCTATGGACTTTCAGTTGTATTTTTCAACTGCTGCCCTTCAGTGATATCCACAACAATAACAGTTTCTTCTTTTAAAAAGAAAAGGAGTTATTTTTATCTTTCAAAAATCTCAGGTTCAAAATATCTACACACTACTTGTCTGTGTCAGGTCTGACAACACAACAGCTTTTTTATATTTATTTTCTTTCATTGAGGTCGTGGTACAATATGTAATCAACATTTGTAATGATGTTTCCTTTGTTTATCTTTGATTTCCATTATGAATTGAAGTAGAAGTTATTAAAACAATGGAAATCAGAAAATTATTTTAATTTACTCATGTCAAAGATATGGAAAAGTATGTTAAAAAATGTTACTATAGAACGTAGCATGTATTATTTCTTGTTTTTACTGATAGGAGACAAAACAAATACATAAGTTGTCACTATAATTAAAATGGTGCTCTATGTGCCCATTTGCACATTTAATATTTGAGGAAAACAAAACATTTCCCCCCAAGAATGTTGGCTTGTAAAATACCTTATAATTTAGCCATGACAACTGGAAAAGAAAGAAAAAAAAGACATTTCCCTATCTTAGGTGTTTGTATTGCTGTTCAGAACAGATTTAAGTCTCCATTGGTGAGGAATTAACTCTCTCAGTTCTATTATCTAAACAGATTCACTGAGGATTAGAAGAACATGATACACAGCACAAAGACAAAATGAGAGGGGAAGAGTGGGAGTGGAGTGGGGGATGGCAGTAGCATGCAACTGCCTTCTCCAGGGGCCTGGAATCATTATAGCAAAATATTTGCTTTAAGCCACTTCAACAGAAGAGGTAGATTACTAGAGACATGGTCTTCCAGACCCTCTCCCAAGTGCACAGAAAAATAGAAATCTCCGATTTTAATTTTTGTTACTGATTTTGTAACTTTACAAAAATTTATCTAAAATACACACATTTGCGTATTTGAAAAGTGGAATAGTACAGTCATTTCCCCTAAAATTATGATGTACATAAAACCAACAAATTACCTATACCAGTTTCTCTTGTTCTTTGAAGGTAGAAAGGTTTGTGTCTTGGAAAATAAAAACATTGTAGGGATGAAAATTATTGATTAATTATAAATATATATATAAAATATTTAAATCCCAGTGTTTTTCATTCTACTTTGGTACTATAATTGCTCTAAAGAAGTAGAAGATATTTAAGTAGCAAATGTTTGCATTCTGAAGTTGACCTCATCTATGTCCTTCCCTTGACAACAGAATGGATAACGTTGCCTATACAAGCACAAATTTTCACATAAAAGATAGACACAAAACATCAGACACATGCTTTTAGGAAATGGGATAACTAGGTAAAATTACTACCTATGGACATGTTCATAGTGTCCTAGTTTGGTGGAATATTAAAGTAACTGTCCATTATACTCTTAAGAGCTATAAGCTCATAGAGTGCTAGTCACTAAACGGTTCTCTGCTCCTGTAATATCATTGGGCAGGGTCCTGTGGCTCAGCTCAATTAAAACTACTCTGACAAGGCAAGATCATTTTGGCAGACAGTACTATTGCTCTTTCATATAAAAGAACCCTGGGAATCCAATAAGAAATCTCTGCACCATAATGGATGAAATAGAGCTAATGTTCAGCGATGCAATATAGATTTACTAAGCTAATGCAAGTTGACTGCGCTTTGACATAGCATACACAGCTTCCTAGAAATGGTTTCACATCTTAACACTCTGCTCTCTAGGTGTCAGTTTTGCTGCTTGTGTGAAATAATAGATATAGAGAAAAAGCGCTAGCTATAGATTTACATATAAAATTTGCTTTGAAATAATAAAAAATCCAACAAGTGAATGCACCATAATTTCTCTTTTCTGGTTAGCCTAGGAAGTTGGGGTTTTTTTCTGCTATCATTTTCTTTTCCTTTTTATTATTATTTTTTTAATTTTAATCTGGTTTTGTTTGCTTACATGTATCTTTCAGATTGAAGTCCTTATCAGTCTCTATATGTGGTATATTACTTTTCATAAAATACATGTACACAAAAAAGGGTTCCTATATCTATATCTGTATCCATATCAGTATCTATATAATCTATACCTGTCTCTTGTATCTTTACCTATTTTACATGCTTATATATCTATTGTTCATCTGTTTGTGATTTACATGTGTCTTCCTCATAAACTGAACTGGGTTTTGCTACCTTTTTTTTTTTTTTTCACTCCAAAGCCAAATTAATCAACCCACAACCACTATCAATTATCTTCTTACATAGCAGTGGAACTAATTCCACAAAGCTAGATATAATCTGCATAATCCTTCTCCTTTATATTTTTCCTAAGTTATGATATAGTTCTGATTAAAAAATGTATTAAAAATTTGGTTATTTCAGGTGTGACACTTAAGGACCAAAGCTTGCAAACAGAACTCTGAAACAGCAAGAAAAACCTGAAAGAACCAGAGAAGAACTTTTTTTCTTGAAAATTCTATTTTTTTGTATGTAGACACAGTTTTATACAAGTTTAAGGATATTTTAATCAGCATGCAGTTTGTTATTGTTGTTTACTGAAAGTGTAATTCCATAAATATCTGACAAATGACATGTATACACACATGTAAAGTTGGTTTCTATTTTCCATTTCCAGTTTATTAGTGATCATTTCTGCAATTTCACTCAGTAAACTTGATGAAGTTGGCCATATACTATACATCATCAAATGGAGAAACTGGCAGATGGTCAGTTTGTATGGACATTTGTTCCACAAACATGAGAAACAGTAGCAATTAGGTTCAGTTACACTTTAGATAGATTGTTTGCAACATATGAATTGGTCATTTGCTAATTCTGATGATTAAATAAGTCACCAAATGTTTCCTAATAGGATTTAAGTGGTAACATAAGGGTATTCCCCAGCTTCCATCAGAGTTTGTGACTGCAAAATGTTATAAAGAGGCTTACTCCTAAGTATAAAGCAATACCTCTACTTACTTATCTACATCAGAAGAGCAATGATGTGATTCAGAGCCCAACAAAACCAACACAAACCAACTCATGAGACTAAGCAGACTTTAGACTATGTTACGCATGAGGCATATCTTTTGTGGACACAGGTATCCTTAGCATGATATGAAGAAACAACAGCAGGAGAAGAGCTGGAGGAAGGAGATAAGGTCTTCTCCCAGCATGGCTCTGCCATATTGTCCATCCAGTAGAAATATTGAGCAAGGCACTGACTGGGCTTAAAGATTTTGTTTGGAGCAAAGGAACAGAGACAGGACTGGAACCAAAACGAGAGGAACGGCTTGTCCGATCAAGTGACCCTCCTCCAGGCAATGGAGCAGACATTAGACCCTCTGTCTGATGTTTTAACTGAAAATCTCCCAGATGCATCCCAGTGATTTTACATGTAGTTCCATGAAGAAGTTCTCAAAATCAACTTAACATTCATTCCCAAGTTGAATCCAAGAAACATTTTCCTCTTTTGAAAACACTGAAGTCCAAGCTATCATTTGGTGTGACAGTTACTAGTGTCCAAATTGACACTAATAAGTACTGGTAACACAGTGGCTGTGTGTTGGCAAATTTCCACCTCTTCTCCTTATACCTGTAAGACATCTGTGGGCTACTTTAAAGAGGTGCAAAAAGCAACTATGGAAAAAAAGGTAGTTTTCAGTAGGTATATATAGCATCCAAAAAATGCCATTGAAAAGCATTCCAGGATTCACGCACTTAAAATGGCTTAACTATATGCCTAAGAGAAAGAAATGGTGGATCACAGTCTAAATAAATTTTCACATTAGTATGATAAAATATTGTGAAATGTAACATGCAAGTCAGCAATGAATGATACAGTTTTCCTATTTAACTTTTTTAAACTTTCTTTTAATAACCTTACTGATATAGGGCATAAGAAAAAGAAAAAAAAAAACAAAACAACAAAAAACAAATACAAAACATCAAAGAAACAAAGAACAAAACAAAAAAAACAAACCCCAAACAAAACAAAACAAAAACAAAAAACCCCACAACCCTCAAACTAGATAGTGAAGAGGACTTTTTATCTCTCTTTGAGGAAAATAATTGTATTGCTAAGTGCAGGAGATGACTTTTAGTGCTTAAATTTTGCTTTTAGAGCAACTATAAAAATCCTTGAGTATCCATCTGTCACGGTCCGACGGCTGCAGTAGCGGGCCACCGGCAGTCAGGATGCTTCTGCAACTTCCCCTCTCACTGAGAGGGATTTTTAAAAGAGACCGAGGGCTGCGCGCAGCGTTCGCCTCGCACAGAGGAACAGCCACTTCGGGGCTGTATTTTAGAGCGGAAAGAAAGATGCCGCCCTCACCACGCCCACAAATTGTTACTGACACCAAATTAAATTTACGAATTAACCGGTTTATTAAGGGAAAAGCCAAACTAAGGGACAAGGGTTCAGGAAAGGTAGGCTGATGGATATATCAGGGAAAAGTAACATGCCCTTATTAAATGCACACTCCGAGGGAGGGGTGCAAGGATCAATGGAGTAAAAGGGAGGAGGGCGAGCCCGACCAAAATCCTCTTTCAGAGGTCGCGATATGTGTGCGAGTATGAGGACAGGGACCGCGGTGAGGCCAGGGATTTAAGGCATAGGGTGCACGGTTTTGTTACCCTCCCGTGAGGTCTCAGTGTGAGTTGCAGCTCCTTTTCTGGCAAGCAGGCTCGTGGTGGGGGGGCAGCTTCCCGGCGGCAGGGGCTCCGGTAGCGGCGGTAGCTGTAGCAGCGGTGACCCCAGCAGAGTCCAGCCCCTCCAGCGGTGGCTTCCCCGGCAGCGGCGGCTTCCCGGTAGCGGGGCTTCCGGTAGCGGCGGCGGTGTCCCGGCAGCAGCAGGTCCTGGTCAGGCAGTAGCGGCGGCGGTGTCCCGGCAGCAGCAGGTGGCCTCCCCGGCAGCGGCGTTCCAGTGGCAGCGCGGCAGGCAGGCAGCTCCCCGGCGGAAGGGCAGGCAGGTCCTTCGCGGGTGGCGTCCAGAGAAGGCTGCAGGGGACCAGCAAAAGTTGTCACCTTTTATATTCCAGGGACCCCTGTTTAACTTCGTGTCACTGTTCAAGTTAGTGCCGCAATGCATTCTTCTTATATTAATAAGGCCCAAAGCCAATTAGCATTCATGGGTCCAAAGCCAAGGCGGGCATTGTCAGGACAGTCCTCTTGTCCATTTTGCTGCCCTTGTACCACAACTTTTGTATTCCTTTTCTTGCCTTTGGCCCTATCTGTAGAACAGTCAGGCTTGTTCTTGTGCGTCCTTGAGTAATCAGCAAAAGTCACCTCTGCTGGCTTAAAAGGCATTTTATTTAGTCTTACGTGGGGGGGAGAAGATGGACTGTTTTCCATACCATCTACTTAGCATCAAGCTTATGCTGCATTCAAACTGCCTCTCTGAGACTGGATGGGTATGTCTAAAATGCCATTGAATACATATACAATGTTTAATCTAACAAAAAGTTATTTTCATATTTAAGAAAGGGGAAAATCCCTTCATTTCAATCAAGTGAGTCCCAAGATTATTATGGCATCATAGAATTATAGAATGGTTTGAGTTGGAAGGGACCTTCAAAGATCACCTAGTCCAACACCCTGCCCTCTCATTGTTGGGGCTACTTTCCACTAGATTAGGTTGCTCAAAGACCTGTCCAATCTTGAACACTTCCAGGGAGGGGGCATCCAAAACTTTCCTGGGCAACCAGTGACAGTGCCTCACCAGCCTCATAGTAAAAAAATGTCCTCCTTATGTCCAATCTAAATCTACTTTCTTTCTGTTTAAAACCATTGCCTCTTGTCTTCTTGCTGCAGGCCCTGGCAAAAGATCTCTGTCGTTTTTATATTCCCACTTTATATATTGAAATGTGACAGTAAGATTTTCCCAGAGCCTTCTCTTCTCCAGGCTGACTACTCCCAACTCTCTCAGCCTGTCTTCATAGGAGAGGTGCTCCAGTCCTCAGATCATCTCTGTGGCCCTGCTCTGGACCTGCTCCAACAGGTCCATGCCTTTCTTTTTCTGTGAAAGCTAGAGCTAGTACAGGTGGGGTGTCACCAGGGCACAGCAGAGCGGCAGAATCAACTTCCTCAACCTGATAGCCATGGGGATTTTTTAGGTAGCCTAGGACACAGTTGGCTTTCTGGGCTGCAGACACACACTGCTGGCTCATATCCGATTTTTCATCCACTAGTATCCTCAAGTCCTTCTCTTCAGGGCTACTGTCAATCCATTCATCCTCCAGTCTGTATTGATATTGGGAATTGCCCTGATCAAGATGCAGGTTCTTGCACTTGGCCTTGTTGAACTTCATGAGCTTCACACAAGTGCACTTCTCAAGTCTGTCAATATCAATTTTCTTCTCTATGAGGATACGACGGCTGAGTTTTGAATGAGAGGTTAAAGCTCTCTAGACACTTGAAACATTTGAGATCTAGAAAACAGATAAAATTCACTATCTTGATGAGTATCTCATGTATATCTTCTTGTAGAAAGTATTCCATAAAGTATTTCCTGTTGGAGTTCTATTGGTCTCAAAGGCAAGGTCAAATGTGAAATCTGATTATTAGGATCAACCTGTTAATAAGATGCACAGAAAATTCTGAAATCTTTAGTACCACCTTAACAGGAGAACAACGGTAAATCAGGGACATCAGATAAATAGTATCTTCCCGAAGCAAATTAATTTAAGACAGCTGTGAATATTTATTCTTTAAGAGTGTCACTTGTGGGTGTTAGTTTTGTTTTGGGTTTGGGGTTTTTTTGTTTGTTTAAATTTCTGTGTTGTTGATTTTACATGTTATGAATAAATGGTTTTGTATTAATTTAAAGCTTTTTCTAGCCTCAGCCAAGTGGGATTTAAGATGAACAGGAAAAAATATCATACCTCAGCTAGTTGAAAAATCTGTAAACCCTGAGAAACCTTTAAAAATATTTCATTTCCTAGCACATTTTCCACAGTATCAAGAGAGTTTTAGAGGGATTCACTCATGAAAAGGACACAGAAGAAGAGCTGGTACCATAAGTTCAGAGGAGGAAGTTGTTTCTTCCAGTGGTCATGGCAATGTTGGTGAATTTATAACAAATAGTATGATATTGCTTGGAGTTCAGGTGTGAACATCTTCTCTAAATATGTTAGAGTAAACTTGAATTTCTCTTGTCAAATAGTAGGAAAATCCACTAGCATACGAGTACTTCTGGAGCATCTGGTGGTCCAAATTATGGTAAATGCATATATTTCTCTGGAGTAGAGAACTCTCTACTCTTGGAACCTACAAACAACTGAGTTAGTCTGAGTGTCAGATCACTGTGTGCATTAATAGGTCTTAATGGCCTTGTCCTCAAGGTGAGGTACTGTCTTATCTAGATTGGTTAGAGTAAGATCTTACGCTTCAGCAAGTGCATAGAAAACTATGCTGAGGTGTCCAGTGCTGGGCTAAATCAAACCCTTGGAATAAATTTGCCAGCCAGTTTAACAAAGACATAGACATCTCCAGAAATATATGTCAACCTAAAATAGGTGTCCAGATTATATGGTATAAATAGCTTTCAGGAAGTGACAAATACTTCCTATTCATCAGCTGTGAAATTTGGATCTAGGTTTAGTTGGCTCTACAGACTTGCAATGTAATTTTGGGCACTGTGGGTTACCATACCTATGGCTGATGCCCTGGGAGGGCTTTGGGTCCCCTAGTTTCTCCTGTGTTTTGAATCTTCTAGAACTATGGATAAGACTAGAATTCTCCTAAGATTTTTCAAATACCACAAGGGGATACTTGTTGTTTTTTTTTCTTTCCACAAATGAATCTTGACATCATCATCTATCCTGATCTACAGATTTCTTAAAAACTAATGTAAATTCAGATGAATCCTGGTATATATACACAGAGTGTGAATAGTCCTTGGGATAGATCAGGAGAAGACCTAAAGAAGGTCTTAGAAAAAAGATCAATACTGCATATTGTTATTATTCAAAAAGATTTTGTCATTTTGCTGCTGTCACAAGTGTTTCAAAAGAAGGATTATTTCTCTTTGTTCATGTTCTTTTCTGGAGATATTCAAAACCCACCTGGATGCAGCCCTGTGTAGTGTGCTCTAGATGATCCTGCTTTAGTGGGTGAATTGGACTAGATGATCTCTAGAGGTCCCTTCCAACACTTACAATTCTGTGATTCTGTGATACTCAGGGTTTGCAGTCATGGATCGTCAGTAGAGATTTTGATCAACTTCTGTCTGTTTTGTGGTCCCAGAATACGTGTGTTTACCATTTGAATAGTCTGGAGCTGGAGGGGAACATGGCCTTTCTTGCCTCCAAGAAACAACTCCAGTACAACCCACTGACCAGACTAAGATTCAGCAACTGTTGCCTTTGATCACCAAAGCCAGATGTTTGCTCTGATGCTATGGGGCTGAGAAACTGCTTTAGATTTTTGTTATTATATTGGCCTGAAAAATACCAAAGTCAAGAAGGAAATCAAACTGTTTATTAAATGCAATGTTTCTGATTAACAGCCATTCTTCTATCTACACCTACAAGTCACTTGACTTCCCTCCTATAATCATTGATTAGACTATAAACCATCATTTCAAGGATTCAAAATGTTAGTCTTTGCAAAATTATACAAGAAATTTTCATTTCAGTTCCATTTTAATAATAGAGTTTCTATGATTTACTATGTTGTTCTACAAAACCACCATTTTCTAAATGTGTTTAATGAATGATTCGTATACTCCCATTGAAAATATCTGCTATAGTCATCCTTGGGTGACTATAAAATATAAATTAAAATTGTTATTACATTCTAACACATCTTTAAATTTAATGAAGCAAAATTCTTAATTATAAATTAAGACTGAAATAAATGAAGTAGCAAGTGAAACCTGATCCAAATATTAATTAGAATTTTTTTATAATTTCTGTTTTGGAATCATAATTTTCTGTTTTGGAAGGAAACCAAGTCTCTTTATGACTTTTCTAAAAAGCAAGTAACATTGTACTAGAAATCAGCTTTGTAATGTCTTTATGAAAATAAAAATAATCCAATATTGACTTTTTTTACATTTTAAACAAAATTTTTATTTGCTTGAAATTTTCACCTTATTTTCTTTGTTGAAGTGTTAGATACTGTGTTTTCTTTTCTAGCTTCATCCATACAAATCTTAAAAGACTAAGCTGTTTTCTTTTCTAATATTCTTTAAAAAAAGTACAGGGACTAGCCTTCACCCTGCTTCTCATTGTGTCCCTCAGGATAGTGGAACTGTGAATGAACCAGAAATCCTTCACCATGCATTAGGAGAATAAAAGCACTTGTATGTCTTCATCAACATCAAATAAGGGTGCATTTACCTTCACAGCCAAGATTTTAATGCCCTGAAGAAAGTGTTGTTCCTAAAAATAGATGCAATTTTACAACAACACAATTCAAGTTACTCAACTTGAATTTTTAACCCAGGGCTTACAGAAGATAAACGTCTCATGTGAGCACATCCCTCTGTGCTTTGAAAATAAAATTCAAGCATTGTTTTAAATGGGTGTATTGTTGATCTCTTTCAAAATTCAGACTGCTAATTTCCCACTTCCAAAATATGATGTAGAAAATACTTCAAGTTGTGGGATCTTTAAATCTCTCTAGTGATATTTATTTAAAAGAAGAATAATTTTAATACCAGCTATATAAGATAATATACAATTCTTTACATTTTTCACAAACAGAAACCCCCATAAATACATTACTTCTCAAGTACAGTGAACAAGAGGGAAAAAGAAGAAAAGGAGGTATGCAACCATTAGGGGGGATGTCATGGTACTTTAAGGGAGCTACAGCCCTCTAACCCTCTTTTTTTTTTTTTTTTTTTTTTTTTTTTTTTTTAACATTGCACAGGACACTTTTTTCAGTGTGGAAGGGTTTCTTCTTACAGTTTGCCACTACATTTGGATCAGTTGTAGGTCTCATGGACATCCTCTCCAAAAGACTCCCTAGCAGCCTCAATAGAGGCCGCAGTTGCCACGATATGCCATAGGATGATCTCTTCAGTCTCCAGGGGATTTTGTGAGGCAGCATGTTTAGCTCAACTTGTTTTCTTCATTACTGTGACAAGGAGTCTCAGATGTGGACAAAACATTGTCTCAAAATCTAGATTATTTATGTTTGTCCATCATACTGATTATACTGAAAGTCTAAATAACAAGTTTTGACTCAACACCTACATTTTAGATGACAAAAGTTAGGCAACATAAATCCTACCCAAAGTGATTAATTGTCCAAGATAAGTGTTCTCAAACTGTGAATTGTGTCCCATCCATCACATATATAGGTGAAGTTATATGTACAAGGTCTAGGTGTATTCTAAATCTCTGCTCACTCTGAGCCAGCCCAAAACCTTGTGGTACCAATGTATTTTAGTTTTGGAAAGGCTTTATAGTAATCTGGCTGTATATTTTATAACTGGATCAGAGAACTGGTTAAATATATGTAATTAAACCTTTATGTTTATCACAGAGACTCCTTAAAATTAGTATTTTGTGTTTTGCACATTAAACCAAAGTGTTAAAACAGATTGTGCATGGAACAAGAAAAATTTGGGGAAAAGAAACATTAATGTATTGAAAAACTAATCCAGTTACAGCAGAAACCCCTCACATCTCCCAACAACCACAAAACCACACACATTTCTTGTTAGGGTTTTTTTTCTTGCCATGAAAGTCATGATGCAAAGAGCATGCTATTAATGGTTCTGTGAGCTGTGATCTTCCCCATCAGAAAAACTCTGGCCCAACCGTTAATTAATCTATGGAAATACCAGAAGGATTCACTTTCAAAGAATATGGAGGACTCTAGATCTGGGGTTTGATGGATTATTAACCTTTGTGTCTTTATCAAATTCTGGGTAGTTATCTGTGCTGATCATTCTTGCTTAATTTTTAAGGATTTCAATGTATATAGACTTGCTCCTAAATCATTGTATTACGCAGCTGCTACATAATTATGTTCCAGAGGGACTATATGTACAGAAGTAGATCAGCTCATGTTATTTGCAATCAAAGATAATGGACTGTTTCAAAACATTGCATTTTAAGCATAAAAATAAGATAAAAATAGATTATCAAACAGGCAAGGATGCAAAAATCAGAAAAGCTTTCCCCACTAGTAACTTTTCTCACCTGTTATCTATTATATTCCATCTAGGGATTATTTGATATTGTTTTGTACTTTACACTTCTTTCATAATCTTAAGCCTTTGCTTTTTTTTTTTTTTTCTATTTTCAGAATATTTCTATCTTTTAGTTACTCTCCAGTTGTTATTTTTTGTGCTTTATACTTGCTGCTCTCTGTGTTATTCTTATGTCCAGTTTTATTTTCTACCTTTTATCCATACATTCTTCTATTTTTTTTTAATATGATAATGATCTGGTCTTAAGTATTTGCTTATGATATGATGGAAAAACTATTTTTTACAAGTGTAGACAAAGCAGCTTTTGTCAAGAAGAAAAACCCTTTCACTTTTAATTTTATAAGTATCAGGATACCTTTCTCTTAATTATAATATGCATTTTCACAGTAGTCTCAGCATATTTCTTTATAATCTTTTCTTTAACTCCAGGAAGGTGCTTACATACTACTTACCTTGGGAAGAATCTCAAAATACTCAATACTATTACTGGTGAAAAGATGTGGGTGGGAATTAATGCCTACAGATGAAGATTATAAGACCTTCTTCGTACTTATTGGTAACACCAGCTCCTTTAAGCCAATTTGTAGGTTTCAGCATAACACAGTCTAAGATACTCATCAGCTCTGATGTGGATAGCAGAAGCTACACCATGATGTGCTGAAATTGGTTGGAATGAAAAAAATTGTTCACATGATTTCTGAATTTTCTAAAGTCAAGCAAAATAAGAAAAAAAAATTCTGTTAAATTCTTAAAATTATGAAATTAGCAGTAAATAAAAACAATGGCTGCATTCAAATCCTTTTTTTTTTTCTGATTGTAGTCAATAGGAATCTTCCCATGCAGACAAATGTGATCCATTCCTCAATGTAGGTTACACAGTATAGATTCCTTAGATGTCTTTAACACACATTCCAGAGAGAGGTTTTTTTTGTTTCTTTGTCTGCCTGTAGGAAACACAACATCTTTTTCATGGATTGTTACTGGCCCAACAACCTGGGCTGTTTTGGGATACAGGGCTTTTATATCCTCCAGTGCATTGATGATAACTTCTTAATGCAAATGGTGGACAAGCCGACTAGAAGAGGAGCGCTGCTGGATCTTGTACTAACCAACAAGGAGGGCCTTGTTGAAGCAGTGGTGGTCAGTGGCAGCCTTGGCTGCAGTGATCACGAGATGGTGGAGTTCAGGATCCTGTGTGGAAGGAACAGAATACCCAGTAGGACCAGAACCCTGGACTTCCACAGGGCAAACTTTGGCCTCCTCAACCAACTGTTAAGGGAAATCCCATGGGACAGGGTGCTAGAAGGTAAAGGGGCTCAAGATAGCTGGTCAACATTCAAGGACCACTTCTTGCAAGCACAGGATCAGAGCATCCGAATGGTTAGGAAATCTAGTAAGGGAGCTAGGAGACCAGCATGGTTAAAAAAGGAACTGCTGGGCAAACTTAAGTGGAAAAGGAAAATCTACAGATCATGGAAGGAGGGGCTGGTCACTTGGGAGGAATATAGGGCTGTTGTCAGAGGATGTAGGGAGGCAATTAGGAAAGCTAAGGCTTCCTTGGAACTTAACCTTGCAAGTCAGGTTAAGGATAATAGAAAGGGCTTTTTCAAATACATAGCTAACAAAACTAACACTAGAGGCAATATTGGCCCACTGTTGAATGAGGTGGGAGCCCTGGTGACAGAGGATATAAAGAAGGCAGAGGTGCTGAATGCCTTCTTTGCCTCTGTCTTTACTCCTGCAGGATTTCCCCATGAGCCCCAGATTCGTATAGCCCCAGAAGTAGTCAAGATAGATGAGGAGTTTGACATAGCAGATGAGGATTGGGTTAGGGATCAGTTGAGTAATCTGGACATCCATAAATCGATGGGTCCAGATGGAATGCATCCAAGGGTGCTGAGGGAGCTGGCGGAGGTCATTGCTAGGCCACTCTCCATCATCTTCGGTAAGTCATGGGTAACGGGAGAGGTGCCTGAGGACTGGAGGACAGCAAATGTCACACCAGTCTACAAGAAGGGCAAGAAGGAGGACCCGGGTAACTATAGACCGGTCAGCCTCACCTCCATCCCTGGAAAGGTGATGGAACAACTTGTTCTTGTCTCTATCTCTAGGCATATCAAGGACATGGGGGTCATCAAGAGCAGTCAGCATGGTTTTATCAAGGGTAAATCATGTTTGACTAACCTCATAGCCTTCTATGAGGAAATTACTAGGTGGATAGATGATGGTAGAGCAGTAGATGTGGTTTATCTGGATTTCAGTAAGGCATTTGACACCGTCTCCCACAGCATCCTTGTAGATAAGTTGATCAGGTATGGGTTTGGTGATCAGGTAGTGAGGTGGATCAGGAACTGGTTGATGGGAAGGAGTCAGAGAGTTGTAGTCAGTGGGGCAGAATCTGGTTGGAGGTCTGTGACTAGTGGAGTCCCTCAGGGGTCGGTACTGGGACCGATGTTGTTCAACATCTTCATCAACGACCTGGATGAGGGTATAGAATGTACCCTCAGCAAGTTTGCTGATGACACTAAGCTGGGAGGAGTGGCTGACACACCAGAAGGCTGTGCTGCCATTCAGAGAGACTTAGACAGGCTGGAGAGTTGGGCGGGGAGAAACATGATGAAATTCAACAAGGGGAAGTGTAGAGTTTTGCATTTGGGGAAGAACAACACGATGTCCCAGTATAGGTTGGGGGCTGACCTGCTGGAGAGTAGTGTAGGTGAAAGAGACCTGGGGGTCCTGGTAGACAGGAGGATGACCATGAGCCAGCAATGTGCCCTTGTGGCCAAGAAGGCCAATGGCATCCTGGGTGCATTAGAAAGGGTGTGGTTAGTCGGTCAAGAGAGGTTCTCCTCCCCCTCTATTCTGCATTGGTGAGGCCGCATCTGGAGTATTGTGTCCAGTTCTGGGCCCCTCAGTTCAAGAAGGACAGGGAACTGCTTGAAAGAGTCCAGCGCAGAGCCACAAAGATGATTAAGGGAGTGGAACATCTCCCTTATGAGGAAAGGCTGAGGGAGCTGGGTCTCTTTAGCTTGGAAAAAAGGAGGCTGAGGGGTGACCTCATCAATGTTTACAAATATGTAAGGGGTGAGTGTCAGGGAGATGGAGTTAGGCTCTTCTCAGTGATGACCAGTGATAGGACAAGGGGTAATGGGTGTAAATTGGAGCATAGGAGGTTCAAGGTGAATATCCGAAAAAACTTCTTTACTGTAAGAGTGACGGAGCACTGGAACAGGCTTCCCAGGGAGGTTGTGGAGTCTCCTTCTCTGGAGACATTCAAAACCCGCCTGGATGCGTTCCTATGTGATGTGCTCTAGGTGACCCTGCTCTGGCAGGGGGGGTTGGACTAGATGATCTTTCGAGGTCCCTTCCAACCCCTAGGATTCTATGATTCTATGATTCTATGATTCTATGATATAAATATATGTACATATATTTGTATATATATTGTACATATATCACATATATATGATATATGTGTGTGTGTATGTAAAGTATATGTATAAAGACAGAAATTAAAGTGAGAAATACTTCTCTCAGAGCAATTTATTAGAGGGCACAAAGCAGAACTAGTGGGGAAAATTCCATGGTCTTACTACTACAGTGCAGTGAAAAAAATTATTGATTTTGGGCTGTAGATCACAGCCACATGGCCACTTTGCAGAGAGAATGACAAATGAGTAAATATCTAAATGTCCAATCTAGAAGTCAGTTTCTTAACTGCTGCATAACCACACCTATTCCTAGATCTGGAAAATCCTTGTGCTACTACTTAAAGAGGAACAGCTGTTTCATACAAAGGACTAAAGCTATTTCAAGAGGAAAAAAAAAAAAGCAATAGAAAACATAAGCCTTTTGTGAGTTTGTAGCTAACTTCATGATGTGTGGAAGTAAACCTTCTACTAACAAGCAAATAAATAAAAACACCTGAAACACCGCATGTAGATCTGGTTTATTTTATTTCAGATAGAGTATCAAGTACCAGCAAAATAATTTCTTTGAGGAAATGCCAAAGGTACAAATGCCATAGGTACAAACAAGAGAGACATAAATAAAAATAAAATTATTGTATGTAGTTTGGGGCACCACAGTATAGGAAGGACATTGAGGTGCTGGAGAGGGTGCAGAGAAAGGCAACTAGGCTGATTAGGGGTCTGGAGAACCAACTGTCCTTATGAGGAGAGATTGAGGGAGCTGAGGCTGTTCAGTCTGGAGAAAAGGAGGCTGATGGGAGACCTCATTGCTCTCTTCAACTACCTGAAAGGAGGCTGTAGTGAGGTGGGTGTTGGCCTCTTCTCCCTAGTGACTAGCGATAGGACAAGAGGAAATGGGGTAAAATTGCAGCAGAGGAGTTTCAGATTGGATATTAGGAAAAATTTCTTCACTGAAGGAGTGGTAACGCATTGGAACAGGCTTCCCAGGGAGGTGGTGGAGGCACCATCCCTTGAGATGTTCAGAAAAGGAGTAGACATGGTGTTTCATAAGATGGTTTAGTGGTTAGGAGTTGTAGGGTGGATGGTTGGACTTGATGATTTTGAAGGTCTTTTTCAACCTTGAAGATTCTATGATTCTATGATTCTATGAATATCTGTACTCTTACTCACGTATTATGATCACTATTATCTTAGGAGTTTTGCTAATGAAATCCATGTAATTTGAAACTATCTGTTCCAGACTGAGTTAACAAAAATACAGTATAAACTGGCAAAAGACTCACCCTTTAACACCAAAGACTGTGAGGGAGACTTCTCTAAGTTGTGGATTTCCACCATTAGACTTAATGGAAAGATATAAGCTCTTTTAGAAGCACAGGTCATCCAAATACTTCAGGTGCCCTTACTTCAGACTGCACAACCCAATCGTGTTTCCTATAGTTCTGCATATATCATCTGGAAGCAACTCCACCTATGTTAATACTTATGGTAAGCTTTGATACATGTACAGGTGGTAAAGTTTTAGGGTTACTATATCAGGTAAACTGATTTTTCCACTGAAAAGTTCCTATTTATTTTGATAACACATATCAATTCTGTGAAGTGTCAATATAGGCTTTCTCATCAGTGTATCTCCTTTCAGCTGTGAAGTGCATATTTTCTGGGATAACATATATATCCAGTGATCTTCCATCAGAGGATACTCTTCTTCAGATCCATTTTAGCATCCTTTTAAGATGTCATCTAATGTTTTACATGTCTGATATTTTGAATGTGTGTTTCAAGATAGCCTTAATACAATCTTGGTTATGTGTGCATTTTTACTTTACAGTTCATGCTTTTCTTGGGGTCTTTGGAAAATCAAGCTTGAAAGCGATACTAAAAGATAATTTTTTTCTAAGTACTTAGTATTTATAGAATAATGGCAATATTGTTGATGGTTTGGGTTTTGATGTTTGGATTTTTTTTTGTTTTATTTTCCATTCAATACCTTTTTAATTTATAGGAAACTCAGCATCTGCAATAAAGTGAGATGAATGTCATCTGGAGAAACTGAAAAATTGTAGCAATTAAAATACAGTAGTAGAATGGAAGTGCACCCTGCAAAAAATACTGGTGTAAGAGAATCTAATTAACTAAATTAATGTAGAGAAATAAATACTACCACTGTTATTGTAGTATAAACATTTAGGAAGATGTTTTTGTACCATGTTTCTGTATTGTTGGCTTTATGCAGCTGTCCAATTTTAAATAAAGAAATGCGTGAATCAGTCCATGACAAATGGTTGAGCTGTGTTTCCACCCCTGGGGCAGTCGATTCCAGGTGTACTGGACTCCCCTTCAGGTGAAAGCAAACTGTGGCCTGCATTGTGGAGCTAGAGGAATAGAGAAAAAGGCATGAGCGATGTCAATAGTGGCATACCACCTGGCTGCTTTTGACTCCAGCTCGTACTGAAGTTCTAGCACGTCCGGCACAGCAGCACTGAGTGGTGGTGTAACCTCATTCAGGCCATGATAGTCCACTGTCAGCCTCCACTTGCCATCAGGCTTCCACACTGGCCAGATAGGACTGTTGAAGGGTGAGTGAGTCCTGCTGATCACTCCTTAGCTCTCCAGTTGCCAAATCACCTTATGAGTGGGGATCACAGAGTCTCTGTTGGTGCGATATTGTCATTTATGCACCACTGAAGTGGCAATCGGCACCTGTTGGTCTTCAACCTTTAGTAACCACACTAGAGAAGGGTCATCTGAGAGGCCAGGCAAAGTATGCAGCTGTTCAGTGTCCTCAGTCTCTACAGCTGCTAATGGCCCACCGGTACACTTTTGGGTCATGGAAGTATCCTTTTTTTGAGATAGTCTATGCCAAGGATGCACAGAGCATCTGGGCCAGCCACTATAGGGTGCATTTGCCACTTTTTACCAGTGAGGCTCACATTGACCTCCACAACAGTCAGTTCTTGAGATCCTCCCATCACTCCAGAGATAGTGATGAATTCTGTCCCTTTATGATTTAATGGCATTAGGGTGCACTGTGCACCAGAGTCAACCAGGGCTTTATATTTTTGTTGTTCTTATGTGCCAGGCTGCTCAATCCACACAGTCCAGTAAACTCGGTTGCCCCTCTTCTCCTTCTGGCTGGAGGCAGGCCACCTCTAATGTTAAGAATTTGAGCTCGATGCACCATCCTAGTTGAAGGACTGATCACTGGAGACTGAAACAGCCTTCTTCCTGGAAGAATCATCTCCTGCATTTGTTCTATTTAGCAGCTCTTGTACGCGTACCTGGAGAATAGCAGTGGGTTTATTGTCTCAGGTTCTCATGTCTTCTTTATAATAATTATGCAAGAGAGACCACAGGTGGTTTCGCAGTGGGTCCCATCTCTCTTGCTGCTGTCTTGTAGCAGGACGTCTCCTCTTAATGGCTGCAACACAAGACCAATTGTCTCTAGGGTGATACTGGGGTTTACCTTCCCATCTGTTTGGCATCTTATTCCTTCTGTCATTTTTTCAATGGCTGAGGTTTGGAACTGATGGGAATCAGAGATCATGTCTCTGTACTGTTGTGCTTTCAAAGACAATTCATGCACAGCTGGTCTTCCATAGTTATTAAAGCAACCCATTAAGGAGAATATATGGGCATGTGCTGCTGGTACAGGCTGTGCAAACCCCCGGAACATGGGCGTGTCGCACTGGTTGTCATCAGGATTTGTAATCCCATGGTTATCATAGATCAGCTCTCACACAGCTAATTCTCTCAAGTATGTGATGGCTCTCTCAAGAGTGGGCATTCTGCTTCTGCACCAGTCGATGTCACCCTTATGTGGGTATGTCTCCCTTAGAGCTGAAGGAAGTCAGCTCCGTAGTTCCTGTCTTACTGACAATTGCTCTATCAATACCAGCATCTCTGGCCAGGGTTGCCAACTGCCTGACTTCTCTTTCGTCCACATCATAGGTATCAGCCCCACTATCAAAGCATTGGAGCAACCAACAAAGAAGTGGCTCACCTTCATTGCAGGTAAAGTCCTTTCTCATGAGGTGCCATTCCTTTAGAGAGAAAGGTTGGACAAGATCATCATTGTCATCCGCTTGAGAAGGGCCTACTTTTTTATCTGCTTGAGAAGGGCCTGCTCCTCCATCTGCTTGAGAAGGGTCTGTTCCTTTGATTAGGTCTTTTAACATTGCTTTTAAAATGGGGTCCTCTACTGTTAAACGTGTTCGTGTGGTTTCGGATGGCTGTTTCTTTGCTTTACTCCAAGTCACAGGATTAACTGACTTTTGTTTGTATCGAGTGGGAGTGGCCTTAATCTTAGCAGCAGCAGCAATGGTGACAGCAACCTTGCCTGTGGAGAAGCAGATTGTGATCACTCTATGCATCCACAGTACATTATAAACATTCAGCAGAAGCATTCCTACTGAATCAGTGCCATTTAGATCAAAAGCTGGGAGATTCAGACCGAGAGAAAACGAAGAGGTAAAACTGACCCTGCCATTACCAACACAGATCTATAGTGTGGCACTGTATAGTAAGATCTTTCTGTTCACATAAAAATCTTACTATACAGTGCCACACTATAGATCAGTATCAAAACCCCTGTTACCACTAAATAGCTTATCACATTGTAGATTATTGGCTTCGGCTATAGTCTTATTGATAAACCATAAAACAAGAGCAGCTACACAGAGCAGTATTATCCCGGCTGCCCACCACATGTACAACTGCATGTTGGGAAAAAGGTCCAGCAGAAACATTGCAGAAAGTTTATGTTCAGTTTTCAACCCATCAACATATTCAGAAGAAGCGTTGCCCATAGCTGTCTGCGGGAGTCCTCCCATCAGATGCGCAGTTTTAAACATTCACCAATTAGTCAGAGTTTATAGCCTGGGCTTAAGATACAGCCCCATGTTTGGCACCAATAGGTTATTGTAATGGTTTGACTCAGGATCGACAATTAAACCAGTGACAATAATGCTCCCAATCCTCTCCCCACCCCACCCAGGTAGGGGAGGAAAGAAAGAAGAAAGAAGAGAGACTTCCCAGATTGAAAACTAAACTAGACAGCTTTAATTAAATACTAATGATGAAAGAAAATATGTACAAATATGTACAAGTATGTGGAGGAATTTGCAGAACCCCTATTACCTCTCCCCACCCCCAGCAGCTCCCATGGCATCTTCTGAGCTGTGACCAGCTCCGAAATGTCCTGGAGCACTGCCGGAGAGAGCAGCAGAGCAGACAGGAGCTGAGGGGAGAGTTATGAGGTCAGGAATGCATGAGCCTAGGGATCAACAGTCATGGATAGATGGAGTCCTCCCTGGACACTGGCCATGAACGGAAGAGAAGGGAAGAAGAAAAAGGAAGGGGCTTGACTTCCATGATCCCTGACCTTATACCAAGCTTATGTAGATATATGGAATGGAATAGATTAGTCAATTTTGCTGTCCATCTAGTCTAGTTCTCCTTATAGGAGGATTGCAGATATGACTTCTCTGTTTTAGCGTCTGAGGCTGCAGATTCAACAAGCAGAGCAAAGTGACCTTGGTGTCTCCAAAGTAACATTCCAGTGTTACCAGTCCACTAGCTGGAAAACTTGATGCTAGTTAAAAGAGAGCTCACTGAAGAAAAAAAATTGGTAAAAAGAAAATTGGCTTCATCCTGGCTCAAACCAGGACACAAAGTTTAACAGGCTTTTCAAGACTTCTTCTTGCTATGTCCTTAAGACCCACGTTTACATTTTTGCATCTGGAGATCTGAGGTTGGCACTTAAAGTTCAAACTGCTGTAAGGCACCATCTAGACTTATTAAAAAGCCAGCACACTGCTAGGCCCACAGATGGCAAGCAGCTAGAATGGTTCTTACTTGATAACTCTTGATGCAAAAGTGTATTTTTAACATAAATGGCAATGTGGCTACTTTAATGTAGCAAATCATATGAGCTTCAAAATTTACTTCTCTATGTCTGTAGAACACCAGGAAAAACAGCAGAATAGGTGTCTGGCTTAAGACAGTTTTATGTATAACTGTGTTGCTGCTAACCTGTGTGTCTTCCTGCCTCCAGCTTTATGTCACAATTTCCCTTCTACCCATGCAGATACTGTGCTCCAAGTGACATTCACCAGGTTGAATAACAGTTAGGGAGATGAACAAGTTCACTGGGCTTAAAATATAATAATGTTTATTTTTAATTTATTTTTGGTGTGTTTTCACAGTTTTCAGCTCTTTATATTCCTTGGCCAATGGGAACATATTGCATGTTGTTGCATGAGTTGCTAGTACCACTGCACTTTCACTAGATATAGATGATTTATGTTAAATTTGGAATGTTATGCTTTGTTCCCACGGACAGTGTGATACTTTCACAACAACCATAATAAGTTTATGACAGTCAAATAAAAAGGCTAGATTTCCTTGTACCCATGTACATTGCATTTAATAAAATGTGTGGCTTCTGCAAAACAGGAGTTGAAAGCCATTTACTCTGTAATGTGCTTAATTGGTAGTGCTGACTTGACAGTGAGGTGTTAATTTTGTCAAGCAAGATCTTTCAGTGTTAAATGTTGTCTTTATCCCAACACTCTCTGTATTTGCACCTCCATAATAAAATTACTTAAAAGAATTGGTGCTTGCAAAAAGATAATCTTGTCAGAGAGCAGAAGGAGGATATCAGGAAATCTGAGGATTTTTCTTCCCCTCAACTTCAATCATATAATCCTATAAGGAAACATTACTTGATTGAAGTGTGGAATCATAATACCTGATTTGTATTCTATTTATATTTTCAGATGCAACCAGCCTGGTTCTTCTATGTAGTAAGAACAGAAATTTCAGACAAATCTTTTGATGACTTTTTGGTACCACTATCATTCTTTCAACTTAAAGAATATGTATGTATATATATGTATTGATATGTGTGTGTATATATATACACACACATATAAAACGTTCTAGTCAGTGTAGCCATGCATACCACTCACATTAAAAATGAATTAAGGACTTTCCACTCATCCCAAACTGATACTTTCTTTCCCTCATTCATTCAGTTCTTGTTTTAATAAATCATAGCATCGTTAAGGTTGGAAAAGACCTTTAAGATCATCAAGTCCACCTACACACCTGTGACTACTAAACCATCTCCTGAAGCACCACGTCTACCCTTTTTTTTAACACCTCCAAGAATCCACCACCTCCCTGGGCAGCCTGTTCCACTGCCTCACCTCTCCTTCTGTGAAATTTTTTTTCCTAATATCCAATCTGAACCTCCTCTGGTGCAACTTGACCCTACTTCCTCTTGTCCTATCACTAGTCACTAGGGAAAAGAGGCCAAATCCTGCCTCACTACAACCTCCTTTCAGGTAGTTGTAGAGAGCAATGAGGTCTCAGCCTCCTCTTCTCCAGACTGAACAGCCCCAGCTCCCTCAGCCTCTCCTCATAAGGCCGGTTCTCCAGACCCCTAATCAGCCAGTTGCTTTTCTCTGCACTCTCTCCAGCACCTCAATGTCTTTCCACACAGTGCTCGAGGTGCGGCATCACTAGGGCCGAGTACAGGGGTAAGATCACCTCCCTGGTCCTGCTGGTCACACTATTCCTGATGCAGGCCAGGATGCTGTTGGCCTTCTTGGCCACCTGGGCACACTACCGGCTCATGTTCAGCCAGCTGTCAATCAGCACCCTCAGGTCCCTCTGTGCTGGGCAGCTCTCCAGCCACTCCTCCCCAAGCCTGTAGCACTGCTGGCGGTTGTGGCCGAAGCGCAGGACTCAACATTTGGCCTTATTGAAACTCATGCAATTAGCATATTAAGAAAGTGAAAGCGATGAAAATGGCGAGGGCATGTCCCTACAAACTAAAGTACCTTTTATGTCACATTTCATACTGAACTGAACTCAGTCTAGGAGAATTTGATGAGTGTGCCTCCAGATCAAACCTTCAAGATAATACAGTATAGATGTCACTGCAGTCAAGTGAGAATTGCAACAAAGTATCAGGGAGGCTCACGCAGCTCCACTTTAGTTATCTGAGTGCATTAGCAAATGTAGTCACTCTTGAATCCCTGTGGAGAGCAATAGACATTTCAATTATTTCCTTCATCCAGCCTATTTTAAGCATTCATTTAAAGAAGAATACTTTCTTCTTTTCTCTGGCTGTGAAGGGTATCAAAAGTGACAGTATCATATGTAGACGTCAACATGGTATTGGTTGATTCCACCACTAGATGTCCAAATCAGGCCACTTGTGAGGTCTTGTATGAATCTCTCAACTCCAGGGACTCTTGTCTTACAATATTTAGATACTGGTCAGGTTCAGGTCTTTCCTGATGTTGGATTTTACATGGGAGAAAGTAGACAGTATTGCTTTCTGAGTCGTGAAAGACAACAGACTGATAAACTGAGCTTGTGATAGTACTATTTGTGTAGTAGTAGTCCTAGAGCTACTAATATATAAACAATTATATTATTCTAGTACAAACTATTGATCGAAAATTTTCTATTCAGTGTCTATTAATAACCTATGATACAGTACATATAAAAAATCTAGCTATTTGATTTGTTTTCAGATATGGTAAATAATTTACATATATATTTAAAAAATAACAAAACTTGAAAGGTAAATTAGACTAACACCTTAGAATATCATAGTTAATTTCAAAGATAGATATAGCTAATGAAAGAGTACCAAGCCACTTCAAAGATGAAGTTTTCTGAGGTGTAGGCATAAGGAATACACATTTTTCATTATTTCAGCAGAAATAAATGTCTGTTACCTAGAAAAAAAAAAAAGCAAAACGAAACAAAACACAACACTTCTACATATTTAATCTTTCTGTGTTGTATACCAAGGTGTCAGAATAACCAAACTGCTAATTAGTATTAGAAAATTATTAAAGATCCTAGGAAAGTGGGTCACTTATTAAGAACACTTGTCTTTCTATTGCTAATTTATTAGGACAGTTTTAGCCACAACTTTTAAGAGAGAGAAAAATCAATTTTCCACAGTTCTCTGTGGGTTTAACAACAGGAAAATACTGTTTTTCACTTACCTGATCTCCAGATTAAAAAAAAAGTCTTTGTTCTGTATCTGTCATAAAATGAAGCTCAAATACACATAGACATAAAATATACCACTCAGTAAATATAGGATCCTTCTAGTGTTTGAGCTTCTGAGGAACAGATTTCTCCTGTGATACATTCATGAAGAGTTATTAACAGTGTCTATAATATATTCCATTCCAGGAAATCTATGTAGTAACTTTTATTAAAATATTAAATAAATATCTTTACTCTTAAGCAGAAAACTTATGTTCTAGATACAAATCCAAAGGAAAAATTATGCTATATTGGTAGAAGAGTGGCAGTCTAATCATAATGACTAGAGCTATAAATAAACTAGAATTACAAAATTTCAGAGTTATGAAGACACATTCAAAATTTACATTACAAAATTGCAGATTTGTTTGCTGAAACTAGTTCTAATAAAATAGTAGAGCAGTGTAAAGAAATAATCAGTCAAAGATCATATACCATACAGTACAAAGTAATAATAACATTATTATTTTCATATCAGAATCATGTGGGAAATGCAAATTTCTATCTTATTTAGATGGAAAGAAATCTTTCCTCAAAATGGACTTAGTAGTGCTTGAATAACCTTTCCCCCCAAGGAAAAGCTCAGCACTATTTCCCAAAAAGAGTTCCATTTATAATCCTAAAACAAAGCAAAAGCAAAGCCAGCGAACATACTGACTGTCCTGGTTTGAACCAGGAAGAAGCCAATTCTATTTTTAAAGATTTTTTTTTCTTCAGCGAACTCTCTTTTAAGCAGCATACTTGCTGAAACTAACAGTAAGTTTTCCAGCTAGTGGACTGATAATACCCAAACGTTTATAGTTACTTCCAAGAGACGAAGGGGACTTTGCTCTGCTTGTTGAATTTGCTGCTTCAGACACTAAAGAAGCAGAAGAGGCATGTCTACAACCCTCCTATAGGAAGGAGTGGGCTAGAGAGATGGTAAAATTGGCCAAAGAGATTATTCCATCCATAGATACATATCTCTCAGTATAAATTCAGGTATCACAGAAATTAAGCCTCTTTTCCTTCTCTTTCGTCCATGGCTAGTGTCCAGGAAAGACTCCGCCCATCCGTCTCCTTTGATCCCTAGGCTCATGCTCTCCTGACTCTCGTATCTCCTTCCTCAGCTCCTGTCTGCTCTGCTGCTTTCTGTGGCAGTGGTCCAGGACATTTCAGAACTGCTCAAAGCTCAGGAGAGTGCCATGGGAGTTGCTGGGAATGGGGGATGGTGATAGGGTTTTTGCACATTCCTGAACCTATTTGTATATATTTGTACATATTTTCTTTTATCATTAGTATTTCATTAAAGCTCTCTAGTTTAGTTTTTGACCTGGAAGCCTCTCTACTTACTCTCTCTCTCTCTTTTCCCTACCTGGGTGGGAGGGGGAGGGGACTGAGAGCATTATTGTCATTCAGTTGACATTAAAAATGTCATACACTTCAGCTAAAATGCATTTTTAATGTCAACTGAATTGTGTTGTGTTTTTCTGTACTCATGCTCAAATACCTTAGTAAAATTATTGTATTTGCAGATACTGAATTTTTGCCCTAAAGATTATTAGTTTTCCTCAACAATAAAACCTAACCTTTTAGGTGTGGATACATGCTTTGTATTTAGATCATTACAATATATACATAGCATATCATATCAGCAGGGTAGTCACAATTTATATAGCAATGACTATTCCTCTTTAAAAAGGTTTTCATAAATAGTTCACATAGGTATGCTTTGGCTCTGCTTTTAATCACAGAATCACAGAATGTTCGGGGCTGGAAGGGACCTCAAAAGATCATCTAGTCCAACCCCCTGCCAGAGCAGGATCCCCTAGAGTAGGTCACACAGGAATGTGTCCAGGCGGGTTTTGAATGTGTCCAGAGAAGGAGACTCCACAACCTCTCTGGGCAACCTGTTCCAGTGCTCTGTCACTCTCACAGTAAAAAAGTTTTCCTTATGTACACGCGGAACCTCATATGCTCCGGCTTTCACCCATTGCCCCTTGTCCTATCATTAGACGTCACTGAGAAGAGCCTGGCTCTGTCCTCCTGACACTCGCCCTTAACGTATTAATGTATACATTAATGAGGTCACCCCTCAGTTTCCTCTTCTCCAAGCTAAAGAGGCCCAGTTCCCTCAGCCTTTCTTCATAAGCGAGATGTTCCACTCTCTTAATCATCTTTGTGGCTCTGTGCTGGACTCTTTCAAGCAGTTCCCTTTCCCTGAACTGTCCAGAACTGGACACAATATTCCAGATGTGGCCTCACCAGGGCAGAGTACAGGGGAAGGAGAACCTCTCTCAGCCTACTAACCATACCCCTTCTAATACACCCTAGGATGCCATTGGCCATTTTGGACACAAGGGCACACTGCTGGCTCATGGTCATCCTTCTGTCCACCAGGACCCCCAGGTCCATTTCCTCTACGCTGCTCTCCAACAGGTCAGCCCCCAACCTATACTGGTGCATGGGATTGTTCTTTCCCAGATGCAAGACTCTACACTTGCCCTTGTTGTATCTCATTAAATTTCTCCCCGCCTAACTCTCCAGCCTGTCTAGGTCTCACTGAATGGCAGCACAGCCTTCTGGTGTGTCAGCCACTCCTCCCAGTTTAGTGTCATCAGCAAACTTGCTGAGGGTACACTCTGTACCCTCATCCAGGTTGTTGATGAATATATTGAATAGTACTGGTCCCAGTACCGACCCCTGAGGGACTCCACTAGATACAGGCCTCCAACTAGACTCTGTCCCATTGATCACAACTCTCTGACTTCTTCCCTCAACCAATTCACAATCCACCTCACTACCTGATCATCCAGACCACACTTCCTCAGTTTAGTTACGAGGATGCTGTGGGAGACAGTGTCAAATGCTTTTCTAAAATCAAGATAAACTGCATCCACTGCACTACCATCATCTATCCACCTGGTTATGTCCTCATAAAAGGCTATCACGTTGGTTAAACATGACTTCCCCTTGGTAAAACTGTGCTGACTGCTCCTAATAATCCTCTTATACTTGATATGCCTAGAGACAGCAGCGAGGATGAAGCACTTACTCTATGAAGATCTTTTCGATTTCTAAATTATTTTATGTTTCTATCATTTTATGATATGTGTAGGGAAAGAGACAAATCATATCTAACACAGGCTTCACTGAAAGTCTTGTGTATGTGTTTTTGTGTGTGCATGTGTGTATTTTTATATGCAGAAACTTTATTAAAATATGTTCAAAAGTAAAATGTCTTATTTACTATTAATGTTTTAATCTTTTTTCTTTTTTCTTTTTTTTTTTTTTTAGGTAAATATAGTCGTTGAGTCATGGAATTACAGAAATAGTTAAGTTGATTTGCATATCTGAAAATTATTGAGTCTGGTCTCCAGCTCAAAGAAAAGCTAACCTCAAAGTTAGAACTACTTGCTCAAAACTCATAATACTTTTCAAGTATTTAAAGATTAAGATTTTACAGCCTTTCTGGGCAATCAGATTCACTAGTCAACAATACTTACTGTGGAGGGTTTTTTTCTCATGGACAATTACCATCTTTCTTCTCACAACCTTATTGCAATCTTTGGCTCTTGTGCTTCTGTAATACACCTCTGAGAAAAGTTTAGACCTCAGTGAGGAACTTTACTGCAACAGTACAGTAAGATCCAACTTAATTTTCTTCTCTCAAGGCTAAACTAACTTCAGCAGTATCCCAGTATCTTGTTTAAATCATACATTCCAGCTGTCAGATATCCTTATGGTTCTTCCCAGAAATCTCTCCAGTTTTTCAAAATTACTAGGGGGAAGGGGAGGGGAGAAGTGGACATAGTAATCTAGTTTAGTATCATGTATCCTTAGTAACGGGAAATAACTGCTTCCTTTGAGCTATTGCCTTTGCTCTTGTTCATGCAGTGTGCAGTCCACCTTCTTCTCCACAAGGATCCACCACTGACTGACATTACACATGTCCACCAGGACTAGAGGTACATATACCAAATTCAGTACTGTTGACAAGTATGAATTCTTCTACTTTCCACAGAAGGAAAATAAGTCTTAAATATTTGGTTGCATTAAAGGAAAGAGCATAATCAGTTTAGGGAAATTTTAAAGAATTTGTCCAGGTACAATTTATGCAAAATATAACACTCCAAATGCAGATATTTATGGCAACTTATTTGATCATAAGAAATTTTCCTTCAATGGATTAGTATGATGAAGATGTGTAAAAGCAGTGGATTTACACTGCCCAGCAGGCACATGCCCACCCAGCTGCTCTCTCACTCCCTCTCCTCAACAGGGTAGGTAGATAAATAACATGAAAAAGCTTATGGGTTAAGATAAAGACAAGGACATCCTTCACCAGTTACTGTCACAGGTAAAACAGATTTTACTTGGGGAAGACTAAGTTATCATCAATTAAAAGAGAGTTGTGTGCTCTCAAACAAAGACAAAAATATTAAACCAACATTTTTCCCTCACCCTTTCCCAGGCTCAACCTCATTCCTTCATTCCTGACTCCTCTGCCTTCTCCCCCTACCATTGATGCGTGGGAATGAGGAATGGAGGTTTAGGTCAGTCCATTACACCTCCTCTTTGCTGTTCCTTTCTCCTCACACTTTTCCCCTGCTCCAGCATGGGTTGTCGCTATAGGCTGCAGTTTCTTCAGGAAATAACAAGTTGCTGTGGAGTGCAGTCCTTCATGGGCTGCAGTGTGGCTATCTGCTCCACTGTGGTCCTCTCCACAGGCTGCAGGGAAATCCATGCTCCAGTGCCTGGACTGTCTCCTTCCCTCTTTATCTGACCTAGTTGTTTGCAAGGTTTTCTCTCACAATTTTTCTGTTTTTTTCACCATGCACTGTTTTCTCCTTTTGTGAAATACATTTTGAATGCTGTGTCCTGTGGTGAATCCATTGCGGAGACGGCTGGAACTGGTTGTGTCCAGCACTGGGCAGCCCCATGCCTCTTCTCACAGTGGCCACCAAATAGCCTCCTGATACCACAACCTGGCCACACAAACCCAGTACAGTAAGTTATATCCACCTTACAAAATTTTTAAAGAAACAAACAGGATTGCCATTTATTACTGCCACTTGCCTCTAGCCCTTGAGCTCTGTCTTCTCTCAGTCTCCATCTGGGCTGCAAGGAAAATTGCTGCAAAAGTGTAATAAAGCCTTTGCATAGTCTCTCTTGCCATTTCATAGATCTGCTTTATCCAGTTCATCTCATCTGGGAAACTGACTCACAGTGACTGATGCAAGGACAAACTCAATCTATGCAGCACTGCACACACAAGGAAGCTCTTCCGGTTAGTAGAAAACCAGAACTGTGTTGGTGTAATATTAGCTGTCGGATTCATCACTTTACAGATGACAACAGGAAAGCTACCAAAACTGCTATTACATTCCCACTTCCTCTTTGCCTAGAAGTCAATAAATACAGTATTTGTATTCATATACAATTGGAAAGATTACTTTGAAGTAGACCTTCCTACAAAGCCTGAAATTTCTGTAATTTCACTGGAAGAGTAACTGAAGTTGCTTAAAAATTGTAGATAAAATTGCTGATAACCTAGATGTTTCTGAAAATATACTCAAAGGATATTTATGTTGTCCAGAAAACAGTTATAAATAAAAATTTAAGGAGTATATATTGGGGTTTCACTAATATATTGACGAGACACATATATTGTGCTTAGGTCAAAACTTGGAATTTAATTTTTTATGGAATCATAGAATGGTTTAATTTGGAAGGAACCTTTAAAGGTCAGCTAGTCAAACCCCCCTGCATTGAACAGGGACATTAGATTGCTCAGAGCCCCATCCAGCCTGACCTTAAGCTTTCAGGCTGCTTATGGCTATTCCTCAGAGACAGCTCTTTACACTCTATCCATTTCTTGATGTAGAGGGCAACGCCTCCACCCAATTTGTTTTTCAATTTCTAAAGCCCACGATCTGAACCCTCTCTTTCCTTACCTGATGTTTCAAAACAGAAGCTTACAAGTAAACACCAAAGATCCAACTTGTCTTCAGCAATCTGTGGCATTTCATAGTCACTTGTTGTTAGGTTACTTCTTTCACTAATTCTGCTGTAGCTCACCTGGGATGACAGAGTTCTCACCTGCTGTAGTACTGGTTGACCAGATATAATCTCCGAATTCACTGTTCATGCACTAAAATAACCCCCTGAAGAGTTTTAAATGATGTGTTATTAGAAACCTGAAAGTTAGTGACAATTTGCTTATCTATGGCAATGCAAACACTGAGAATTACTGATTTCTCAGAAGAGCTATCCAAAAGCTTTTTTAGGTGCCCGTTCTGTCCCACTGCACCTCAGTGCCTTCATCTTGCTGTCTTGATAATCACTGCCTCTTTGAGCCCAGCAGTTCACTGGCACAGCAGCAGATGAAAGACTGGAAGTGCAGTCCGTGCGAAAAATGTTTTCTTTGTAGCACACTCAAAGTATTTGCTTCCAGCATATGGAATGGCTTTGCCAAGTCTTTCATTTCCTTGTTTGCAAGCAGAAATCTAAGCTACAACTGTACATAGAGAACATGTTTCAGCTCAGCTAGCCATCTAAAAGTTAAATGGCCTCTCAGAGATAGAAATGTAGCCTCCACGTATAGTTGCTCAAGAGAAAACCACAGAAGGTAATTCATCCCTTCTTGGCTATGTGTCTGAGATAGGGGGGATGAATTGCCTGTGGCAGTATCTATTTCTCTCCATTGACTAAAAGGGAGGGAGAAGAGGCCTAGACAAATAGGTT
Organism: Hemiprocne comata; assembly: GCA_020745705.1. NCBI lineage: Eukaryota > Metazoa > Chordata > Aves > Apodiformes > Apodidae > Hemiprocne > Hemiprocne comata. Next base: position 91,316,822 of record CM036586.1, on the reverse strand, counting down.
TGACTAGATGGCCATTTTTCAGGCAGCCAGAGTTAGGTGAGATGAATTTCACCCAGAGTGCCCATCTTTCCTATGTCAATAGGCCAGTGCTCCTCTCTCAACTGTGTATGCAGAAGTAAAAATATACCTTTAATCATGCAGAAATGCAAAAAAACCCAAACAGCTTCACATCACAGTACTACCCACACAGCATTTCAGCAGCTTGTCAGAAAGTAATTCTCAACCTCCAAGGCCTTTGAACATTTTTCTGGTGCAAATCCTTTGCCCAGATCTATATGTTTGGGTCTCTACACCTCTTTAAAAAAAAGTAACACAGAAGGAGTTTCATATCGTCTCCTTCCATCTCTTCAGCTCATGACTGGACAGCATTAATGACAAAACTGATTTATAATCTAGATAGAAGATTTTTTAAGCAGGCAAAGTACAGATTTTTAATTACAAGATTGGAAAACAGGTGAAGAAAAAGAAAATAGAAACATGTTGAGAAACTTAGAATACATGCTTATCAGTGAGAAGCAAATAACTTTTCAATATCATGCAAGTTCTCTTGCACCTTTAAAATGAAAGGAAATGTAACATCTTTTGTTCAATGTGCTGTCAAACTATATCCATAGGAAAGAAAGAGTGTGAGTACTGTCAAGAAAAAAAATGTTGGACTGGTTGTATTGAAGTTTATTTCAGCTTCCCACTAACACATCAGAGCCCATAGCTCAGTATATTTTTCCTAAAATAAAATATATTTCTTTTTTAGTTTATCAGCATGTCAGAGTTCAAGGAGTTTCTGGACGATGCTCTAAGTCTAAGGTTTAATTTTAGGTAGTCCTGTGAGAAGCAGGCAGTTGGTCTTCATGATTCTTATGGGTCCCCTCCAACTTGAAATATTCTATGACTTTGTGATTCTATTTTTCAGAGATTAAACGAGATCAGAAACAATTACTTCACAGTTAGTCTGTACAAGGACTTCTTTCAAGAAAGCACCCTAGAATTCAGAAAGAGGCTGCACATATGTGAAAAAAAGACAAGGACTAGGAGCCTTCCCAGTGTTGTGTTTCTCAGACAATAAACTAAAGGACTCCTTGTAAAGCTTTTAAAGATCCTGTCTGAGGCTGCCTCGAAGACAAATAATGAACTTCATGCATTAAGAAAACAATTGATGAATATACTTTATAAAACCATAAAGAAATGCCACCTTAAGGTAGCTGTGAAATATCAATGTGGAGGTCCTTATGGAGGTAGTCAATATTCTTATATTGGAGGAAAAAAACGCAATATTAAGTCCTTTAAACAAAATGGTATAGAAAGAAGAGAAATAGTGTTTGTCCCACCACTGTGTTAAGGTTTTAATGAAGCACAGAAGCCTATAACATCTGCAAATTTATTTTTCTTACTGCAGTTCAGTATATACTCTCTTCTGTTATTGACTAGTGCAATTAAAACATAGTTACATGATACAGAGTGGATGACCATTGTTAAAGGCCTTTGTCTTAGCTTATGTGGCATGATCTTATCTTAGCATATGAAGTATAAATTACCTCAGCAAAAACACAGTCTGCTTAAATTGATGCTCCTTGAAAACATCAAACCATGGAAAGTGGCTGTAACAAGTCTAATGATCCTACTCTGACGTCTAATGATCCTACTCTGACATCTAATGCATGTGACAAAAACAGTGCAAAGTAGGCCAGCTACAATCACTTTTCCTGATGTTGTTTTGATGATTACAGGATGTTGGACAGAAAACAGCTATAAACTATTTCTTAAGTTCAATTTAAAACATGTAGTATATATTGGCAGCAATTTTGAAAGTAAAACAGACATTATATGTGTACACTCTGCTAAAGGCAGAAGAATATGCAGTATTTGTGAGAAGGCAGTACCCGTTTCTGTGGTTTGGGAGACCTCTGTTGGACATGCCTGTCTTCTACACCAAAAGCTAGCAGAGTCCTCACTGCCATACGACATCCAAGCTGCTGAAGCTTGTTTACTCTCAGATAGGTGAGGAACGCAGCTGGAGGAAATCCAGCTGTGCAGTCTTCGATGCAGACACATGACTGCATGCATGTGCCGGGGCACAGGGCAGTAAAAGGAGTACAGGCAGGACACCGAGGACTGTCTGTACAGGATAAATTCCTTTGATCAAATGACAGATGAACTTTTTTCTTCTTGGATGTTATGGACATCATGAAATAATCTCCAATGGGTCTTCTTCAACTACCGGGATCTAACAAAATTCAGTACTCAGGTGTTTGTGGGTACAGAAAAATAAGAGACCACACTAGCCTCAAACATCTGAGTTTTCCTGCTCAGCTTTCTAACTTCAAATGGTCTTTACCTTGTTTCTCATGCACTGGCCCTAAGGTCTTAATTGCTCCTTTCCTTGAATAGCTCAGTCTTAGATTTACAGCCTCAATGAGCCAATACATTAAATCCTGATGCATTTTATTTCATTAGTTGAAAACCTGAAAGTAATGCAGTAAAAGATACCCTAAGATTCTCCCTGGTTTCAGAAAGACATTCTTTCTGTACATATTTTACAGCAGATGTTTAGTGAGCAAGAAAAATCTAATCTTAGTTCCCTATGGAATTATTTCCCATGTTAATCTTTCTGTATCATCTTGTAGGAATACGTTTAGGCAAACTAATACTCTCCTTAGAAAGCACAAACAGAAGTACAATATTAATAGGTGTTTGAAAATTTATTATTTTATTCCAAGAAGAGCTTGAGCTATCAATTTCAGATACAACAGATTAGAACAGACGAACTCACCAAATGTCTCCATTCTTATTTACTCACCTAATGAGACCTGAAAGGAGATATCACTGAATCCAACAGATATTTGTTACTGAGGATAAATGACTCAAATTTTGTACAAGTTATTTTTTATTCTGTTTCTGACATAACATAAACAAGTTGAGTGCCTGTAAGTATTTTGCAGATCATGGAAGGGACCCTAGGAGGTCTCCAGGCTACCCCTCATGCCAGAAGCAGGGCCACCTCAGGGGTCAGAAGTGGCTGTCCAGGTCTAGGTCCAGTTGAGGACTGAAACCCACCAAAAGGTGGAGACGACACAGCCTTAGCTCCAGTCTTTAAAATGTTGTGGGTTTTTTTTTGTTTGTTTGTTGGGGTTTTGTTTTTCTTTTTTTTTAACTATAAATATATAAATTTATATATTTATAATTAATCTAAGCAGCTATTTAACTTCTGCAAATATGGATTAATTTCCCAACAATCTAATACTCATTCATATGCTGATTTGATATCATATTTTGTGTTTATATATGAATATTGAATTAAAATATATTAATTTATCTTGATTAGTATAATTCCCCTTGCATTATCAGCTAGAGAAAATCGTTATCAGTGCTAGCTTTTCATTGCCATACTATCTTTGTGCTATCATAGTTACAGTAAAAATACACCATAATTATCAGCCTCTGTCTTCAGACTGCTAAATTTCATTATATACATATTATTTAATTGATCTAAAATATTATGCTTGAATTCAGAGTTTTCCTTCATTTTGGTTTTAATTTTGATGAAGTGTCATTTGTCTGACACTAAAGCACAACGACAGAAAAGGAAAATGGGAATTATTTTTTCAGAGTGGTGTTACTAATTCTTAAATGTAATTGAAAGCTATTCTAAACCAAGTATTACTTGTGTTTTTCTTTTCTAAAATCACAAAGATATCCTTATGAGATTGATTTTCTTTAAAAGTAGCAGAACTACAATTTCATAATAAAGTATAACACAAATATATATATATAATGCATTATATTTATACAGGTGCACCATTATATACATTAATGTTTCTATTAGTAAGTCAGACAAAATATTTGTTTATTCCAGTACTTCTCTGACAGTGGCCTGTGATGAATATATTTAAAAGAATACAAGAGTGGAGAAATGTACAGTGAAATTACCCCCATTATACCCTCCTAGCTTCCACGAACTTGTAGTTTAGGGACCTCCCTAGAGATATTTTTAATAGCACTGGGACCTTTTTACCAGTGAGTTGCCTAATTTTTTCCACAAAGTTGGCATTAAAAATATAATGTGGTACTGAATTTTAGAATTTAATGATGAATCATGTGAAAAACAGCTTTCTTTTATCTGTTTTTGGGCTTCTTCTTGGTAGTTCAGCATGATTCCACTTACCTTTCACCATTATGCCAGATTTATGTGGATATCTATCTGTATTTTTACTTTCTTCTTTTCACTTAGTGTCTATAATTGAAGTTGTTTAGTATTGAGAGTAATTTAATCCATAAATTTTTAGAATTAAGAGTTTCACCCCTTTAATTCCTTTAGAACTTTTAAATCCATAAAATACAAAGATGGCAACTTTTTTTCAGTTCATATGGTTATTCTCAAAATTTTTCAGATGAAAATTTAATCTGAGACACTTGCTCTGATTTGTCTTCCTTAAAGAACGGCAGCTCTGTGGGAACTTTCTTAGCACCTGAAAACTTGTACAAAGAATTCATTTAGTTTGATGGCTACAGCTTTACCTTCCTGGAGGGCTCGTTTTGAACACTGATCATTGGTTCTGCAGGGCTGTTTTGTCATATTTACTGTTTCTGTACTGTTTTATTACTGGTTTAAATACCTTAAATAAATTCCTTTGCTAAATTTTTTAGCTCCTTCTTTTTGTAGCTGTTATCACTGTTATATTTGAAGGATATCTTCTGATAGATAATATAGAAGATCTAATCTTTTAACATAGTGTCCTTAAGAACTTTGCACTACTTAAAAAGTATTATGGCCTTCTGAATGTTTCTTTCATCTTCTCTGTAAAAGAGAAAAAACAAAAAACAACTCCAAACAAACGAACAGAAGGAGTGTGCTTTTTTTGTTGTTGTTTTTATAGTGTACTGATTTTGAAGTTAAGCATTACTGGGAGACGTTTTCTTATAGGGCAGCTTTTCTTGGAAATGTGACTATATATCTTCATTATTACAGAGTGCAACAGTCAATTTCGAACCACATACCATGCACTTCTGAGAAATAAATATTTTGGTTTATTTTTGTTTGTGTGTTTTCTGAATAGTTTCTCCAGAAAGCATTGTGACTAAAAATCTGCTTTTTCATTATGTTGTCATTCCAGTCTACCAATAGTTTTCTCAAAGGCAGTGATTTCTGCTCTCATTACACTGACTCTGCCATAGCTCTTAGTTGGTCACAATGCTTGTTGCACCTTGGATGGACAACAACTTCAACTTCTAACATACAGTTTTTAATGTCTGACACAATCCATATTGCAGTTTCAGAAGACAAAAAAGATAGTTTATAATTTCTCAATATTGTATTGAGCTCAGCAGTTAATTAATCATATAATTCTACTACTTCATTAGTGTATCTACTTTGCCTTTCCTGTACAGCATATACCATGTCATGTGTATTTATGGAGTATTCCACAAATCACCTTTCCATGCAACGCCTTCCTTCCATTAGACTTCTAAAATCTCCATTATGCCTACATCTTTGTTAGATAGTAATTCACTCCTGTGGTATCTCAGACGGTTATAATTTTTAAAAAGCACGTAGAGTTTTTTTCATTCACGTAGTTTTAATATGCTTAAAGCAGGATTTGAATCGTTGAATATGCTGTTGTTTGTTTCTGACCAAAATTTTATCTTTTCAGAAATCTTTTCTGGTGTCTTGAGATTTCCTAATGTCTATGTCTTTGCCTTCACTAAATAATTCCTTTGAACTTTGTTGCCCTTCAGCATTTGTCTGCTTCTACTCTGGTTCTTCTTAACAACACTTAACTGTAAACTACCTGACAGGCTTCCACTTACCTCATCACAAAACATTTTTTCAGGCTTCTACTGGCCTTCAGAAGACACTCTAAGTGTGAATAATTTGCCATTAATTGGCATATTATGCTATAGTCTAACCATACAAATTATGAGGACCAGAAATATTTTTTTCTCATCCTGGTAACTGAGAGCTCACTCCTAGAAAATATATTATTTTATATAACACTTTTTAAAATGAGACAGAATAACTTTTCATAGGTAGATATTTGCACTGCATATTTGTATCTAAAATTAGTTGGGACACTCTCCTGGTATCCGAAACGTGTATTTTGTTAAGAAAAACAGTTTGTCTTTTGATCATGCTGGAAATTGGAAGTTGGGTGGATTCAACAGCTGACTTAAGGTTCACCCGAATTTATCTGTAACTTCTGAATTTAAGACAGAAGTTCCATCTGTCAATGAGAGATAAAGTGGATTTTTGTTTGGTTTGTTTCTGTTTTCTAGTGTGTCAGTGGAAACGCAAAAAATACAAGCTTATATCTTTCCATATAAGCCATCGTGCATTTCATTAATTGTGCTTGTCCTTTTATGACTTCATGTTGACAGCTTGAGTCATCCTAAGCAGACTGACCGTCTGCAGCATTTAGTTTAGAAACCATCTTGGGACTCCAGACATTATGAGAATACCTTTGTTGTTAAGTTCTTGAATACTACATGAAACAAATGGACTACCATATGTTTCCTCCAGAAATTTCATAAACTTTGTACTTTAACACTGTATACTTTAATGAACATATTTCTGACTTCCCATTTTTGTCTCTCATATATCACATATCATATATCCTTCTGAAGGCAACTTACTAAATAAAAATAATTTATATTTTGAGAAACATTATATTCCCAGTTTTCTTACTGATAAATTCAGTGATATCTTCAATGTTTTTCCTTATATTTCTGGGAACATTGTATAAACATCCAGTATGATTACACAGTAAGCAAAAATGGAAAGACAGAGATTAATCTGAATAATGTCTTCTACCCTGGCATGTATTTTTGGTTTTACCAAGTTTCTCCCAGAAAAATCTTTTTAATTAGAAGCAGCTGTTTCTCTGGAAAATAAATAAATAAATTCCTTTTAATGAGTCTGCCTGTCTTCCATTACCTTTGTTTTGATTTTTAAGAATCCTGTAATCATCAAGAGATTAATAAGAGCATTCATGAATATTCTGCTATTTTACCACTTAAAACTGATACATTAATCTGTCAACAAGTATAAAATACATTAATATTTTTAAAGTATTTTAAAGGTAAATAATGAGAGTTGGAACTCACACAATGTTCTGGTTTAAATATTAAAGGTGAACCCCAGAAAACCAGAGGACAGAATTGCTCTCTATTACCCCCCACCTCCTCCCTCCCAAGGGAAGATAGAAAGGGGAATAAGAAAGAGAGACTTCAACTTTGGAAATTGAAACTAGAAACATGTTTACTATAACACAAGGGAAAAAAAAAAAAGGGTAAAATGGAGCGGGGGGGGGGAGTAGTGAGTAAATATTTACATACAAATATACAAAACCGATCTCGATGATGGCAGGGATATGGGGAACGCAGGGCCGCTCCAGGAGAGGTCCACGGCTCCTCACAGCACCCGATGTAGTTGGATTCTGGAGCGAGCACATGGGAAGCCGAAGGAAGCCAGCAGCACACCCAGCAGGGGAAGAGGAGTAGGAGGAAAGAGAGAGCGGCTTCCGGTTCTGGTGGCTTTTATAGATTGTGACAGGAAGTGGGTGGGAATACTGACCCCTGCCAGTCTCTCAGGGTGCTAAGGACCCCTCTCTCTCCGATAGGTGTCCAACACAGTGCCGGGGTCTCCCAAACCGTAACACACAATAATGATGAATGTTAAATTCTAGAAATGAGGGTGTTCTTTGTTTTTTTTTTTTCAAAAGTGAATGATATGATGTTCTTCCTTCGCAATACCGCAATAGTTATCACGCCTCTGGCTTTGCTTCCCCCCCCCCCCCCCCCAATATGTACCCTATCAGAGCTAATAACTTTTGCAATGGGGAAAATACAACCTCAGGATGGCCTTCACACAGAATTTACCTTAAGTTAAAGAGATATCATTCTACAGCCTATAAATTAACTTTCATGTGAGGGACACTATTGAAAAGAAGTAGCCATTCTTACCTCAGTTACTGGTGACTTACTTTACGTAACATCTCACAATTTCTAGGGAAATCTCTCTGGGGAAAAAAAAAAAAAAAAAGGTATTTTTGCCTGAGTAACTGGGCTTACTCTTAAAAATAATCATCATTCCCTGAACATTTGCTATAATTTCTTTAAAAAATTGGAAGAGTGAAATAATAGTATATTTTACTATTTTTATGGCAAAAAAATCTTTGCACTTTTCTATACTAGTAACATTAAAATGTTACCTAATTCTATTTTAGTGGTTGAGATATTTCAAATTATGTTTTCTCATACTTGTGCAATAACAGGATCCTAAAAACTAGATTAGTTGTAAAATATAGCAATATAATAAAATGTTCCACTTACGTTATTAATAGACATCTCTAGGTTGATTGAAATTGCACCATAATAGTACAAATGCAATAAGACAAGCTATATATAATGACATTTTAAAATTCTCCAACTTTCTTTATTGAGAGTTAATGAAAAGAGAGAAAATATACATATTTAATTAGTCCCTGAGCCTGCTAAGACTTATGCATGTTTCTAACTTTGTAGCAGTAGTACCATTCTCTTAAATATTTCTGATGTGAGCAAAACATTACACACATGTATAAGCTTTGGCAGGACAAAAGATTAGAAAAAAGCTTCCTCAAGATACTAAGTCCTAGTTTTTCCTTCTGAAACTATGAAAAAGTAGGAGTACACAATTATTTTGTTCCCCCTTCCCCCTGTCCCTCCCCAACTTCTTCCTCCAAAAACATTTATCTCTAGAATCATTAGTAATTGCTGCTCAGAGATTGGAAGAAACTGTAACAACAAAAGGAAATTTACTTGCATTCAGATGAACTACCACACAAAGAACATAAGATCCAAGTGCTTTTATATATTGTCCCTGTGAGGCTATTGTATCTGTTATGGTCTTTACTTAATCACCTTGCTCTTTGCCCTCTGCTCAGCATATTTCTCAAAACTGTTAATTTTTCCTTTCTTCATTCAAATGCTCAATCATATCCAGTTTAGGACCAGGGCAGCAGGGGAGAGGATAAACTTGATGGTAAGTGTTACTGAAAGAGTTATCTAACTTGAAAGCTGTCTTCCATTTATAGTCATAGGAAGGATGTGAAAGAGTAGAGGCTAATTTATCTCCTGATATATGTGGGTGTGATAAATCTGCAACAGCAAGAGATACAAGATATCAACATAGTATTGCTGAAGGAAAAAAGCCTGACGGCCATTAAATAAACACAGCTGGTTCCTAATCTGCAGGAGCTTCTGATTTAAAATCTTTTTTCTCTGTTCAAAGTAATAGCTAACTCTAGTATAAGCATTTGGCTTACATGGTGCACAATGTGCAAACTATAAATCAGTGATATTGTAAGAAAATCTCTGATCAGCCCCGAATGCACACAAACACTGCTCACCTTTGTGCATGGACTCAGTTTGAGAGGATTTTAGCACCTTTAGAAGCTGTTGAAAGTGTAAGCAGAACTAGGAAATTGCTCAATGATCTGTTTTAGACAGAGGATTTACAGAGCATGAGATAATTTTGGCAGAAAGGCAGCCAGTGACTATCAAAACTTTTCTTCTCCTTTGTCCCAGCTACTTTGTATTCAATGTGAGGGTAGAAAATACCTTCACTATTAATTAATAGGTATGGTCTACTTATAAAGGCTCTATTAGCTCTCAGGACATATCCATTAGAAAAATGTTACGCCTTGGTATTAGAACTAATCTTAAAATGCTTCCAGCAAATATCTAGTGAAAATCACTGTACTCCAATATCTACAGTACGTGGCAGAAAAATTTTATTTAGGGAATATTTCCCTACAATGCTTGAAAATGTTAATGCATTACCAGTGCTCATAATTATTTGTGAATTTTGAAGTGCTACATGTTTAATTAAAATAACAGTTCCTGGTGACCAGTAATTATCAGGGAATGTCAAGCAGAAGTACGTTATATAAAAACATGTAAGTCTATACCTACTCACTTAGACTAATGTTTGGGTTTCATAATTGTAAGTAAAAGCCTGAAAATGCACCTAGTTTCAGACTGTAGCCTCAAAACCCAAGAGACTAGTAAAACTGTTTCCATTTTATTCACCAATCTGGCAACCTCTACCTTACAGCTTGAAGAATATACAGAAGGGCTTAAACAGTGACTTATCCTTAGTAAGGCTGAACCTAACGCTTACATTTGATAATTTCACAGTAGTAAACCCAGGTTTTTTATGTTGTAGTAATAACTAAGGAGGCATCTATCAGTTCTTTCACAAATGCACCTCTACAAATGCACCTTAAAGATAGGACGACGATTCTGCCTAAAAATAAATAACTTGTCAAATTTGAAATAGCTATTTTCATCTTCATCATTTTCCATGGAGCTTCTAATTTATATATATGTATTTTATTTTATTTTTTGAATTAAGGTTTCTCTACTAGAAAGTCTTTTATTTTATCATTAGGATAAAAGTTGTCCTGGATGAGATATATATTCTTTTAGGAATATCACCTTTTAAAAATGTTCTCCTTTACTTTCAGAACATCTAAACAAAAAATTTAAGTTAATTCCCATACAAAAAGTAGCCTTTTGATGTTAAGAGCTCTGTATTTTTTTTATTTTTTTTTCAAAATATTTGAAGACTAACAACATATCCTTGAAACTGCATGGAGGTTTACCTGTAGCTTTGGGAATAAAAACTTCATATGATAAAATAAAATGGCTGAAAACCCCAATTTTTGTGTCTCCTTTATTATGGACACATTCGGCCACATATTCATAACCTGGCTTTTTATTTAAAAAGTAGTATGTTAATCGGAAATATCAGCAGCATTGTCAAGCAAAGGCGTTATTGAGAAAACACACTGATCTCATAATAATAACCACTTTGTTTAAAGTATTAGAGTTTTGACTGGTAGAAAAAGGAATTAATTTTAATCAACAGAAAAACTGAGTCCAGCACAGGAAAAGTTCTCCAGGTGCTGTTGATAAATGAAGCATTATACAAAAATAAAAGTCATATGGTACTTTGAATCATCTGTTTTTTGGCCATCAGCTGAAAACTATTTTAATATATTTAATAGGTTTGATATTTTCATGGTAGTTGTAGAAGAAATTACACTAAATGAGAAATCAATAATTTTTTTTTGTTTGGTTGATTGGTTGGTTGGTTTTGGTTTTGTGGCCTGTGTTTAATTTGCAGGAAGGAAAAATATGCTAATGTCACTGAATTTTCCATTCCATTGAGACAGTTTGGTTTAGTTTGGTTTTCCCCTCAAAAATGTGGTGAATTTCAACATATTGGAAGTGAAATACCTCTCAAAAGGTTATGTAATAATATTGAGATTATGACTTGTATATGGAATAACTGAAGTATGCATATCAGAAACAGCAGTAGAATCTTAGGTTAAAAAAATACCATAAGTCACTACCGAGACTGTAGTCTAAATCACAGCAAAGTAATTTTTGGATTCCATGCAAATATAAGGACATTGTTCAAAGGTAAAATAAACACTTTCATTTGCAAAATAACTCAGTTTTTATACTTTTGGACAGGATTTAGGCAAATAATCTTTTCCAAACTTCAGCTAAAACAATAGCCACTTGGTGTGGGGCAGGAACACATCCCTGAATTTCAGACAGCATGCAGCAGGCTGAGCCCCCAGTGGAGTAACTACACTTGTAGGAGCCAGATCTGCAGCCAGGTCCTGGCTGGTTAAGTGGTCAGAGCAAGATCCCAGTTCCTGGGGGTCCTGAAGGGGCAGGGGTCACCACTGTTGTGTGCGTGTGTGCACAAGCATGCAAGTGTGTGTGAGTTAAAATAGAAATCTTTGGGCAGAAATCAGTATGCAGCTCTAAAACCCATCCTGCAGGGTAATTCCTAGTTATGTATTGCTGGAGGGTGTGCTGCTGGTCTTGTTGCTGCCCCACCTAAACTCCACCTTGGCAAATAGTGCTGCATTACAAACTCAGAGATCATAACAGGCACAGCCCTTTGCATCCTGCTCGAGGACAGCAAGCATTCAAAAACACCCACAGTGCTCTCATGAATGGTGAACATAGGATTTTGCTTATAAGATACAATTGAGATGCTTTAAAGAAACAAGACTGCTACCTTATTAGACAGAAAGCTATAAAATTTAAATCTGATTGAAATAGTAATTGGATCATACTGATTTAATTATTGGTCCTGTGGTTGGGAGTAATATATATAGTAATTAAAACCATATTTTCCTGCTTGCAACACACCATTCCTCTTTGAACCAGAGACAACCCTTAATGTCTTGAAGAGCTGCCAGGTTAGCACATCTGTGTAATTGCACTTTTAAAAAGAAGGCAAACATATTATAGCCTACATGATAAAAACATCAATAAGCATTTCTAAAAACCACCTAGAACAGACAACACTTGAGTTAAAAGCTGAACAGACTTAAAATAGCAAGTGAAGAATGGATATTATTCACAGAATTGGAAATAAATGGGAAATGTTTTTGTTCAAGTGCAACTGCTAGCATCTGATCTGAAGATTTTGCAATCTTCAAGCAGAGCTAGAAAACAGCCCATAAGATCCTCTGCAAATACTTTGTTGTAGATACTTCAGGAGAATTTAAAAGCATAAAAGTCAGAGCATGGATATGCTGCTTACAAAGCCAAGTTGAATTAGTTAGACATGGGTGGAAGTCTATGTCTTAATATGTTGTAGGAGAACCTGTATTCCAAAACATTTCAAAGCACTGTCCATTTTAGGTTTTATTCCTCTTTTTCATTCCACTAAGAATAGATGAAAAATAAAATGGATGCCTTGAATTCCTTCTAAGAGATACTATTATAACAGATAGGAAGACTGGAAAAACTGAAAGCTGTTACATAGCATGACAGAGGAAAGAAAGGTATGGTATCTTCTCGACACAGAGTACATTTTAAAGGCTCCTTTTCACATCGTTCTAAAGTATCTCCAAACCAACTTTTATTATCTATGTATTCTTTTCGATAAGTGAATTTTGTATTTAGGAAGAAAAAAAAAAAAAAGAAGAAATAGAAGTAGTCTTTAGGGATTTAGGTAATTATTTTCTTGCCTTTTCTCTGATTTATATATGTGTATGCTTTTTGAGAAAGAGAGGAAATGAAAAATAAATCTCTGTCTAGCAAGTTAAAATAAGCTACTTCCATATAAACTGTTTTTAGAGATTCATCAGCCAGTGCAAACATGTTGTATCAACATACACAAACTATTTTTAATTATCTCCTGAGTCTCAAATGGCTTAGTCCTTTGTAGTAAAGAAAACACTTAAATGTAAGGTGAATAGAGTTCAAATTAAATATGCCCTTGGTGATCAGTAATACAAAGAAGACTAAACACTGAACTAGCAAAATGAAGAATCCGTTCTCAATCCTACATAATAGTCAGTATGGCATCAGAGAAAAAATCCAACAATACTTCCAAATTATTTCCTAGTCAGGGCGAATCCTGAGAGTCTTTGCCTGCATTATTTTATTTTTAATTGCCCTAGTAACAAGGTATGGAGAAATATTTATTTATTTATTTTAGCAACTCACCTGTGTCAAAGACATTGCAATCTGAGCATAATCTGCAAAATATGAAATTAATCAGACGATTAAACCCACTCTTATCAAAAAGGTATGAAATGCCTGTTCTGAAGACTTTGAGGAGGGCTACTTAATTTTTCCCCTAAATATTAAATAAAAAGTGTCCCATTGAATTTTTGTTCAGATGCAACTTAAGGAGAAGTTTTCACAACAGTGAATTAATATGAAAGGTTTTTCATCTCTTTCTTCTGAACACTTTCCCAATGAACGCAGAAAACAAAAATGGTTAATATTCGTGGAAAGCATAGATATATGTTACTTCTGAAAATATTCTACTCATTTTTACGTATACACATGGGTATATTCTGGTTTTCTACAGGAGACAACCTGTTTTGCAAGTTCACATATAGCACTACTTTACAAATACTAACTAGTGTTGAAAAAAAATAACAAACAGATATTTGGAGTCAATCAGCACTGGAAAAGAGAAAGTATCACTGTGGCTTTTAGGTTATATTCATTCATTCATTCATACATAATTCTTACATACAATCCAGCTTACAATGTTTTTTATACACTATTAAATAACATGTAATATTTTTTAATTTTTTGTGGAATCATAATGTGGTGATCCCTTTAGATTAACAGAGCAGAGCTTATACATAAGTAATTATTGTGAGAGAGTTAATACTGTCTTCACTGATAAATAAGTGTGCATAATAATGCAATCATGGCTATAAGCTCACTCTCTACACATTCTAGTCTACAATAAATACATGATGTCATCCTTGTTCCACCACTAATGTATTTCAAATCACACTATTTGCCAACTGTCTGCACGTAGCTATTGTGAAGAAGCTGTCCCTCCTATCTCTCTGTACATATGCAGATTTTTACTGTCCCTTGAGCACAAGGGACAGATGATACGTTGTACATTGTCACATCTTGTCAGAAGTTACCATATCAGTCTTGTACCATTGCAGAAAGAAGTTCACATATTTTTATCCATTATTAAAAGACACCTGAGATAGCCAGACTTGTCTGAAAGGACAATCAACCTTACTAAAGGACATAAATGCCTGAAATAGTAGAACACCCAAATATTTAACTTAAATGAGAGAACAGATGAAGCTGGAATAATCTAGCCAATATCATTTAGACTTTTCTTAGGGAAGAGAACCTAATGAATAACACACCCCAGCACAGAGCATTCACTCTGTGACCAGGCAATAAGAAATTTTTGAAGGACAGAGACAAAATCATTTGTGAGTCCACTGTATAAGTAAGCACGCTGTGTTGAATGCTCAAAAGACAAACAAAGTCTCAGGGGGATGTTATACCTGAAGTACAGTTAGCAACGACTCTGATGAAGATATGCACCTGAATCATAGAGATGAAAGCAGCCGCTTCTCAGTTCTGCTGTTCCTGGTGTGCTTAAGTGCACATTCTCATAATTGTTAATTGTATGGAAGCATCACTTGCAATGCTCACAGGTGTCTCTGAATGTGACACTGAGCATAAACATGGCTATCAGTGCAGCTCAGCACAACATTGCACATCTTTAATTTCAGAACTATGTCAACTTAAAAACCAAACCATACAGCAACATCTATTCTTCAGCAAAAAAAGAGCTGAGCTAAAGTAAAAATATTTTCAACTGTATTAAATCTCTTCCTACAAATCTACACCAGATTATGATATTTTAAAAGCTTAATTTGAAGCCCTCCAGTGTTACACCATTAATTCTCTGTGCAACCACATTCCTGTTCTGCTCTGTAGACTTCTCACCCTAAAACATTAAGCTGAAATTATACTGTCACTTACTGACTGGTTTTATCCTAGAGGAGTCAGTTTTTCATTTGGTAATGTAATCTGACAGTGTGACAAAAACTTTGAAAAAGGAAGTGTATATTCACCTCTTGAGACAGTCAGAACCAGTAGAAAAGCAGATACTTTGCACACTTTTCTAAATGGCAAACCCATTGCCAACTGACATACTGCAGGCTTTCGTAGTCATTGGAATGTCTTCTACTGACTTCCAATGGCAGCACATCAGACTTCCCTCCTGTTTCCAAAAGGAAACCTAGTGCTTAATCCATTTCTATGACTGCCCTTTATCTATCACCAGGGCTTGTTTTAAGACTTAATCTTATATTCAGGATTTCTTCCATAAGGACATGTCACCCGCTACACAGGGTTTTAATTAGGTACAGTATAGTCAAGTACATATATTTTGTTTTATCATTTCAGCCCATATGATAAATAACTCATCCATACAAATAAGAGTCCATACATATGATTAACAACTCTTATAGTTGCTGTGGCATTTCCTGAACATGCAGTCCATGGGCTTACTTGTGCTGTGTTTCTTTTAGAGCAGCTGTATTCCAGTCATGGAAAGTCTTCTTGAAAACTTATTCTACCATGGTGTGGTGAGCTGACCCTGGCTGGCAGCTAAGCTCCCATCAGCCTCTCAGTCACTCTATCCCAGCAGGAGTGTAAGTGAGTGAGAGAATCAGAAGGGCAATGTGAAGGGAAAAAATAACCAAATAAAAACCCTCAAGAGACTCATAGGTTAAGATAATGGGAGATTAATAATGAAAAGGAAAAAAAACCCAAACCAAACCATAAAGAGCTGATGGATGCCCAGTCATTCCCCAAGCACTGGCTACTTTGAAGAATTTCTCCCTCACCAAATTGCATTGCTTAGCATGTTTTTTTTCAGGAATATCTGTTTCATCATTTTGAGTCAACACTCCCAGTTGTTTCCCCTCCCAGCCTTTTCCCTACCATCAGCCTATTTGCTGTGGGAGCAGCATGAGAATCAGAGAAGGCCTTGACACTGTGCAACAGCTAAAACATTCCTGTGTTAACATTGTTTTGGTAAGCAGTTCAAAACACA
This sequence comes from Hemiprocne comata, assembly GCA_020745705.1. NCBI lineage: Eukaryota > Metazoa > Chordata > Aves > Apodiformes > Apodidae > Hemiprocne > Hemiprocne comata. The sequence continues at coordinate 91,300,414 of CM036586.1, read as the reverse complement.
GCACCATACAGACCGCTGTAAAGAAATTTAACTTAATCGCAGCCAAATCCCAGTACATATACATACCAAAAGAAAAGAAACAATTCACAATTCACCATCACATCCCCCTGCCAAAAAAAAGCAGTCTTGTTCAAAAATGTAATTAAGTAGAGTCATAACTCAATCCCTATTTCCTCCAATGACGAAAGATGCACTGCTGGACCTTGTATTTACAAATAAAGAAGGTCTGTTTGGGGATATTAAGGTTGGGAATAGCCTTGGCGACAGTGACCATGACATGGTGGAGTTTAGGATCTTACAAGGAAGAAGCAGGGCAATTAGTAGGATTACAACCCTGGACTTCCGTAGGGCTAACTTTGTGCTCTTTAAAGATCTACTTGAGGGAATCCCATGGGCTAGGACTCTGGAAGGAAGAGGAGCCAGGAAAGCTGGTCAGTATTTAAATACCACTTCCTTCAAGCCCAAGGTAGGTGCATTCCTTTGGATAAAAAAGCGGGCAAAGGTGGTAAACGACCTGCATGGATAAGCAAGGATCTTCTGAAGGAACTCTCGTGGAAGAAAGAAACTTACAAATGGTGGAAGAGGGACTTGTCACTTGGGAGAACTACAGGGACATTGTCAGGATATGTAAGAAGGCAACAAGAAAGGCCAAAGCCCTCTTAGAACTTAAACTGGCAAAGGAAGTAAAAGAGAACAAAAAAAGTTTATTTCAAATATATCAGCAGTAAAAGGAAGAAAAGGGAAAATGTGGGCCCGCTGCTGAATGAGGTGGGAGCCCTGGTAACAGACAATGCAGAGAAGGCAGAGTTGCTGAATTCCTTCTTTGCTTCAGTCTTTACTAAAACCAGCCCTTGTGAATTTCAGACGCCGGATATAGGAGAAGAAGCCTGGAGGAAGGATGACTTTCCACTAGTCAATGTAGAGTGGGTCAGAGACCAGTTATGCAAATTGAATGTACAAAAGTCCATGGGCCCTGATGGTATGCACCCAAGAGTGCTGAGAGAGCTGGGTGATGTTATCTCTCTACCACTCTCCATCATTTTAAAAAAATCATGCCAAACAGGAGAGGTGCCTGAGGACTGGAGGAAAGCCAATGTCACCCCAGTCTTCAAAAAGGGCAAGAAGGAAGATCCAGGTAATTACAGATCAATCAGCCTCACCTCCATTCCTAGAAAAATGATGGAGCGGCTCATCTTGGAGGTCATCTCTAAGCACATGGAAGAGCAGAAGGTTGTCAGGAGTAGTCAGCATGGATTTACGAAGGGGAAGTCATGCTTGACTAATCTGATAGCACTCTATGATGTTATCACTAAATGGAGAGATGAAGGGAGACCAGTGGATGTAGTCTACCTTGACCTTACCACGGCTTTTGACAGTCTCCCATAACATCCTTGTGAGCAAGCTCAGGATATGTGGGATAAAAGAATGGACAGTGAGATGGATTAAGAACTGGCTACACAACAGAGCTCAAAGAGTGGTGATCAATGATGCAGAGTCCATCTGGAGACCTGTAACTAGTGGAGTCTCCCAGGAATCAGTGCTGGGTCCAGTCCTGTTGAGGCGGCGTAAAATGGACTTCACACAACTCTGTAAGAGTTATAACTGAAGACCTTTATTATTAAAGGTCTTTGTGTTTTGTCACTCGCTGTCCGTGTCATGATGACTCAGGGCCTTCACTTCCCGGCTGGTGCCTCTCAATTCTTGCTACACCATTCTATTTTCTCACTACTTCATGAGATAACAACCATGGGACACCAGCTTGTGGGACACCAGCTTTTTTACTGGTCCTGTAGGTCATCAGCCTGTGGGGCACCAGCTTGTGGGACACCAGCTTGTTTACTGATCCTACGGTTTGCCTCAGGGCGCCTGACGATTAGGTCAGCAGCACCTGCAATACTGCTGTCTTCTTCTAATTCAGGCATGCTGATTTTCTATAAACCCTCACAGTCCTGTTCAAGATTTTTATCAATTACCTTGATCTTGGAACAGAGTGTCTTCTCAGCAAGTTTGCTGATGACACGAATTATGAGGAAAGGCTGAGAGACCTGGGGCTGTTTAGTCTAAAGAAGAGAAGACTGAGGGGGAATCTAATTAATGTCTATAAATACATGAGGGCTGGGTGTCAAGAAGGCAGAGACGACCTCTTTTCACTTGTGCCCTGTGACAGGCCGAGGGGCAGTGGATTCAAACTCAAACACAGGAAGTTTCATCTCAACATGGGGAAGAACTTCTTTACTGTGAGGATTACAGAGCACTGGAACAGGCTGTGGAGTCTCCTTCCTTGGAGACTTTCAAGACCCATCTGGATGCCTTTCTGAGCAATCTGCCCTAGTTTGTGATCTGCCCTTGTTTATGTGGTGTGTGTGGTGTTGGTTTTTTTTTGTCTCAGTCCTGCTCTGGCAGGGGGGTTGGACTCAATGATCTTTAAAGGTCCCTTCCAGCCCTAACATTCTGTGATTCTGTGATTTTGTTGAAATGGTAGAACAGCAGCTAACAGAAAAGGGAATTAATGTGAAGAACTACTGAAGGCATATCTATTCGAAATAATATACATATATACTTTTATGCATATGCCATATGCCTTATTTAGAGTCCAAATCAATATATCCTGATCTGAATGCAGATATAAATGGACAATGCAAGGAAACCATATTACTTCTTTACATCTAGAAGTAAAAAAGAGTATAAACTGACTATTTCTGTAAGAGACCTTGCACCCTAAATTGTAGGTTATGACTAGATTTAGAAGATGCAGAAAAACTTCAGAAACCTCATTTTAGTTTTTGAGCTGGACCATCTTTGATTATTTTATCAGGATCTTATATAAATGGTAGTGAGCAAATACACATTGTAAGCTCTTCCTAGATGTTTTGCATCTGGCCTTTTTCCCAGCCTTGCTATATTCTACATGTTTAAATGGGATAAATGACACTTCTATTGTAAAACACCATAAGAATTACCGTTGTGCATGATAAATATTGGTATTTTTTCTAACAATTTCCTAAAAACATATCTAACACACTTTATCCTCAGCCTCTTATTTAGCTGATTCTCCTCATTAGGGTCTTAGAAACACTTCTTTTTCACATAATTTTATCTGTCTTGTATTTTATATCTGAGTTCTCAAACAAAAAAATATATTGACTGTGAAATCAAGATATTTCTCTTTGGTTATTATATAAAATGTATGAAGTTGTACTTTGATAATTTTTCCACAGTTATAAATGTAGATTTTGTTGCTACTATAGTTTTTGCTTACATCAAAACCACAGATTTAAATAGCAATATAGATAGCACTTCTTATGTTTTCCAGCATGGTTTTTCACTAAAATTTTATTAACATGTATTTTTTTTCTGAAAATATAATTATAAAAGGTATAGTGAGACATATAGTCAGACAAAATTATTTTTAAAAAGGAATAAGCAGCCCAAAAAAATATACAATAAAATTTCATGTTAATATCAAGTTTGTATTTTACCTTGGAGAAATTTAGTAAATTGATGTTTCTGGACAAAAGTAATTTACACATTTGAATGACCTAATCTTCAAACATAAAAGGAATAAACCAAGAGAAGAAAAATTAAAAGTCAGGGTAGAGGATTTAGAGTGCAAGCTTATGACGACAATCTAAATGAAAGCAAAAAATACACAACACAACTAAAAAAGTCAGAGGAGGTTGCACGTAAGGTTAAATGATTAACAAAGTGTCTACTCAAATACGAGAGTACTCCAAGACCTATTACTTTTTAAAAGCTTATTTACAAGGAAAAAAACAACCCTTCATTATTTTCTTTTAATTAATGTTTATGTCTAGTTATATTCCTTCAGGTCTTAAATTCTGGGGGAAAAAAAAAATCTTTGTGTTGAAGGACTTCCATTGGTATTTTTTCTGAAATCACTCAATGTTATGTATTGGGAGAAATACATAAAAAAAAAAAAAAAAGAAAGAAAGAAAGGAAAAAAAAAAGAAACAGAGTTAACAAAACCAAGATCTTTCTTGAGAGAGGAGACAATAATGACTGAACATGTTGGCTTAATCATGCACAAAGGAATTTCTGTTTACAATTTGTGCTGAGTTTCCTATTCAGAGTCTTCTAGGATCATTAAGTAGGTTCTTGTCACTCTTCTAGGAAGGAAGAGGATGTGAAATTGGTAACCTACTGCAGTCTTTCTTCAAGTTTCATGGGGAAAGAGACTACAAAGAATCAATCACCATGGAGCAACTAGCACAGGACGTTCTCTTCCTACTTTGCCAGTCTACATGTACTCGCTGTCACAAGCACCAGATTCCTTCTTAACAGTCTATTACTTTTGTTGGATTTTAAACCCCTAAAGAGATCATTGTGTACTCAGGAAAGGGCAGTGTTGCAATAAAACTTTTATTTGGAAGAACATTATATATAAACTGTTCTTTTATTGAATATATATAGTTTCAAAGGTTTTCTGGCAGGTGGGTAAAAGCAAGTAGATTAAAAAATGAGATTTCATATGAAGCCCTGTAAGCTCTCAGTTGCAGAGTATCCTAGCAGCATATAAACTGTGTGAGCAGCATGTGAAGTTTGCATGATATTTAAGGCAGTGTTTTCCAGCAACAGAACATTTCATAGCTTTTCTGAAACACTGTTGTTACCCTACATTACCACCTCTTAAAAAGTAAAAAATATTTGAGCTGTCTCATTCCTGATACACTGGGAGAGCTACATTTTATGGCATTTGTTGGGAAGTTTTTGAACTCATCCTGTTTTCTCACGTTACGAAATTCCATGAGGACTGGTTTGTTTAGTATTGTTTTATATGTTGTGAAGCTCAACTGTGAAAATAATAATAAAAAAAACAATTACTTCAGGAAGGACTCATAAATTCATAGAATGGCTGGGGTTGGAACGCACCTTAAAGATCATCTAGTTCCAACTCCCACACCACAGGCAGTGACACCTCTCACTAGACCAGGTTGTTCAAAGCCCCATCCAACCTGGCCTTGAATACTTCCAGGGAGAGGGCAGCCACAACCTCTCTGGGCAACATGTGTTGGTGTCTTACCACCCTCACATGGAAGAATTTCCTCCTATTTTCTAATCTAAATCTCCCCTCTTCCACTTTTAATCCATTACCCTTCGTCCTCTCACTACAAGCCCTTGTAAAAAGTCCCTCCCCAGCTTTCCTGTAGGCCCTCTCAGGTACTTGAAGGCTGCTATAAGGTCTCCCAGTGCCTTCTGTTCTCCAGGCTGAACAACCCCAACTCTGTCAGCTTGTCTTCATAGGAGAGGTGCTCTGGAATTAGAATACAGCATTTGACAAGAGAAAGATGAAAACAGGTAGCTATTTGAGCTCTGAATAATTGTTAATATTCATAATATAAAGCTGCTTGATGCTCACTGCATTTTAGAAAATCAGAATAATTATGATCTAATGTAAAGGGTTGATTTGGTGTTTTGTTTTCTGTTGGTTGTTTGGGGTTTTTTTTTGTAAAAGGAATATTTTTGATGTCTTAATAGCACAGCTATCACCAAACTAAATGTTGAGTCACAGACAGATGAACCTGTGCTGGAGGAGGTCAGAAGCATTAGTCTTTTAAGTAGAATAGGAGGGCTGAGAGCTGCTAGTGACTCCATGCTTCGAATACTCTTCAGAAACTTTGTTTACTGCGTGGCTCCTCACTGCTGCTGCTGATATGCCTATATATTTAGATGTGGGTATATGTGTCTAAAAATGTTCCTGTGTGTTACTGAAATAATTTACAAGTTCATAATTTTAGCACAACACCTGGTGATGATTACCTTGCTCTTCTGTAACATAGAATGTAATCATAGCACAGTATCATCTTTTGGGTGGCTACCTTTGTATGTGAGTGTGGAATACTTAGTTCCCTCATTGAATAGTATTCTAGAAGCTGCAGTTTAAGAAAACGTGAAGCTATAAATGAGAAGCAGCAGTAAAATGCTAATAAAATAGTATATTAGATTGGATTTAAGGAAAATAAAAAAACTTCAACCAAACATGACGTTTTAAAGGCTTGAAAAACTGGTAGCTAGGTACAAGATTTTCTAGCAGAGCTATAAGTTCCTTAAGTTGAAGCAAAACAGAAGATAAGATAGACCTATATGCATTAGTTATCCACATGAAAACTGCAGGCCATAAATAAGATTTAGGTTATTCCTGGCATTGGCTACAGGAGAGCAAAAGAAATTTGCATCTGTAGTATTTCAAAGAGAGAGACATGAAAGCATTAATGCAATCATGTATGACTTTAATGATAAAATTTTCTATGGAATACTCATTGTGAGAAATTCTGATCTCTGTATTGTGGAAAGATTTGCTAAAACTGAACTGGTGGAAAAGAGGCCAATGATGAGACCTTTTTTTGTGAGCAGAGACTACAATAGTGTAAGTTCACAACTGAAACTTAGAGGAAACAGAACTTTCTAAAGATGTGCATAATTGTTTTAAGCATTTAAAAAGTGATGAAAAAGAGGTATTTAAACTAAAATTAAGTGTTACATCAATAAATTTCTAACTAACTAGGAATATTAAACTAACACAGAATAATTGTAGACTGATATGAGAATAAACAAAGAAAATTACAATTGGGAGGCTGAAGTTCTAAGTTTGAAGCAGCTTCTACTAAGTGTTGGTTGTTAAAAATATTAGCTAGTTTGAAGGATATATGCAGAATTATGTGATTAGTTTGTATAACAAAACAGAATGTTTTGCTTGTTGCCCTTCAAAGACCCTTATTGTCTGTATTAATATCAAACAGCATTTTCAGAAGGTTTATATTTAAGTATTTTGATTTTTATCCCATATTGCCTGAAGAATATTTACTGAAAAACACTGGAAAGAAATTCCTCAGTGCTAGTTCCCTCTTTAACAAACCAGTGAGGAAAAAAAAAATGTTGATTAAGTCTGATTTCTTTCAAGCTGATGTGTCTTTATCAGGAATATATTAAGCCTCTTTAAAATTTACAGAATGCTGCAGCTCTATGGAGTCATATCTATTAATTCATAAATCTGTTAGTAAAAGGTAAAATTGTAAAAGTAACTGAGAATAATTTAAAGGGAAGTCACAATAGCATCTCATTTAGCAGCAACATAAAAGTTTGAAAAAGAAGTATCCCATAAGTAAATAGTGAATATTTTAAAAAACACAAGTCCTCTACAACATTCTGAAGACGATTTCTGCCTCAGGCTTAAAAAATATATTAAAGTAATAAAAAAATAAATTGATTAGTTATTGTATCATTAAGCAAGAGCTATGTTATTTTCCATAGTCTGTAAAATTGATTTTAATTTAGTTAAAATATCAAAGACAGTAAACAGAGAAAATAATTTACATTAGACAGTGTTTATATGAATTAGTCCTCTCTCTGGACACACACAGAAATGAGAGAAGAAAATTGAGAAAAATATATTCATTTAACATTATATTGATTCTTTCACATAAGGCATTTCAATGACAGAACAGTTCACCTTTCATTATAATGTGTTTGTTTTTCTCTTTGCAACCTTCCAGCTCTACATGCAGTCATGACTGACATTTATGGGATTAGCATCAAATTTTTTTCATAGTAAAGAGGCAGTTCAACTCACATAAGGCAATTCTTACTGGGTCTAGGAGTGCATCAAAGTATTACCAAGAGTTAATCTGGAAAACGAGGAACAACAAGACTGCAACATCATCTTTTTCTACCAAGATGCAGAAGGCATTTATTCTGGATTTGGGATTAGGTGTCAAGGGGAAAAAAAGGTGATGAAAAAATAAAATACTTTTGATCTCTCCAGCAAAACTGTGGCTGAGATTTTATTATTTCTTCATCATTTGTTTAACCTCCCTGGAACCACATTAAGTCCTGGCCTTCATTCCCTTTTCCCTGAACAAGTACACAACTATTAATATTCTGTCCCTAAACATAATTTTACTGTTCTGTTTTATACCTCATACAATAAAAGTGTTAACAGGGATAATAACTAAACACAAGAGAAAAAATATTATGACCAGCTCAGAGGAAATACCTGTTATGAGGGAAAGGAAATAAAAGTAAATGGATATTGATAAAGTATAACAGCTTCTTGTGAAATCCCGTGAAACCTGCACTCAAGTATTCTTGAAGTAAATAAAAGCCTCAAAACTGAACCAAAATATTATTAGCTTTAGGTAGATTTTTTTTTTTGTAGTTTGAAAATGGAACTAGGTAATATTCAAACCATTCAAAAGAGTGATACACAAAAATAAAACCAATGAATCAGTGAACTAAATTTAATGCTTTATTATTTAAGTAATGGAAAATCAGGTGATACTGATAACATCTGAGTTCTGCCTAAGGCTAATTAGTGATTTATGGCAAATGTAGTAGCAGGCAAACTGGCTTTTTTTTTTTTTTTCCCCACAGATGTGTTCTTAACAGAATAATCAGTCACTAACTTCCAGCACAACATGTGAATATAAATTAAATTGTAAAACAGTTCCTAGGTTGCTTTCAAAGACCACACTATTAAGCCTGTTCCTTAGAGCAGAGATGTGTTTTGACTAAAAAAACAACAAACAAACAACGAAAAAAACCCAGACCAAAACAAAAAACCAACAAACAAAATGGAACAAAAAAACCCCAAAACAAATAAACCAAAACCAAACATAAACAAACAAACCCAACAAAAAACAACAAACCAAACACCCAAAGAACCCCTAAATGTTCCCTTTGAAAACTGTAGCATTGGTTACTATCTTTGGTTGAAGTTTTCTTGGTTTTCTTTGGTTTATTTCAGAGAGGTTTACAGAAATATTTATATTATTTTCTGTTCCGTATATTCTCGCAGTTAATATAGGCTCTTTGTCTCTGATGTGGGAGACATGTAACTGCGTATTTTTTTCAAGTTTCAAAAGATTATGTGTGATATCACTAATATCATTACTGGGAAAAAAGAATGGTACCAAAAAACATAGCAAAATTGTTTCCCTGGTTAAGACATACATATCTATTCTGTTATGCTATGGTAAATCTAAGGTAGTAGTTATCAACATCCATTGTTTCAACCTTCTGAGTCTTTGTATCTGCACTTGATTTCTACCATTTAATTCAACCCTGATAAAGGAAAACCAATAATAATTGCACTCATTATCTCCTTAAGAAAACAGACAGGGGCAGGTAGCCAAGAAAGAACTATAGGCATTGTTATATTTAGTTCTGCAATTCCTAACATTAATAATCTCCTTTAGACATAGAATTGCACAATATTTCTATCCTTGCCCTATTGATTATATGGAAGAAAATAAGGTTTCACAAACTCAACATAATCAAGCTTGTTATAATGAAAGAGAAATGCTTGTTTCTGAAATTTTGCTTTCACCATGAACTTGGGTATTCTAGATTTTCCTGTTGATGCTAGGATTCCCAAAAAGTAGGCTTCATTTTAGTGTAGTGGGGCAGGTGTGCTCATATAGTCCATTAAAGGTGAAAAAGAGTTTGAGATTCTTTTCCTTGTTATTTGTCTTCTAAGAAATCATAAATGAAGGTTTGAAAATCAGTTTCAATTTGTTGCAGTATGCAGTTGAACTGTGATGACTTAGGCCCTCATAAGTATAACTCAACAGAAATAATTTTCTGATGCCCCAGCATCCTACGTGATCTTTTCAGCTACTGCTGAAGTAAAATTTTTAAGGATTCACTAGGACAGACTAGGACAGACTGTCACTTACAAAGTATGAGATGGCAGGCTGTAATTAATAGATGAAGGCAAATAATAAGTGACTTCTTAACACTTCCTTGCTGAACTGATTCACCTCTACTAAATGATAACATGATCAAGGCGGAAAAGTTCTGGTACAAGACAGAACACGGATAAATGTTTCCCAGGACAGCAAAAACAAATGATTAACATAGATGAGTCACAGGATTGACTGCAAGAATGTCAGGATAGCTGGTGCCAGGCGTGAGACTGGGGTCAGTGTTGCAAACAACCACCTGCTGCAGACAGCAGCCAAGAGCTTGTCTTAAATGGAACCTTAATGCAATCAAATTTGGATTTTAATACTGATAAAAACCATGTTATGGGTTTAGTAACCTTAGTTACCATATCCAAAGGTGGATAAAGACTCTGGAATATTTCATTCTAAGATTTTTTTGCAAGTTAACAGAACTCTCACAAACCTGGTTGCAGGCTGACCCTGAACATAGCAGTATTCTGGTTAAGATGCAAATTTCATGAGAGGTGAACTATGAATGACAAGATTCCTAGCAGCAGATGCTGAAATAAGATAAAAGGGGTTATTTTTCTGTGCAAATAGACTTTGGGCTACAAAACAGAGAGGACAAAACAGGTAAAATAAGTACAGTCAATTTATTCAATGTCCTCATTACCCACTGTACTATATGGTTTTTCCTTTGTTTGAAAATACCTGCTAGAAATGTTCAAGTCCTGTAATATCTAGCGATTTCTGAACATAGGTGGTTTTTCTGAGATGTGAGTCCCAAGTATTCACTTTGTGTTTACAGAGTAAGCCACATTCATCAGACTAACAGCCATATAGATTCTCTACCTGTCTTTGGTTGCTTTTTTGTTGTTGTTTTGTTTCAGGGTTGGTTTTTGGTTTGTGGTGAGGCTTATTTTTATTTTCTAACTAGAGTGATGAAACAAACATAATTGTATAAAAAATATAGTAGAAAGCTCTAACTGAATTTTTCACATTTTCCATAAATTACTTGGGACACTAGAGGAGGTAATCTGGTCTTGCAGTTTAATGCATGAGAAAGGGGACACAAATCTAAGTAAGATGTATGTCTCAAAGGAAACAATTAGATAAGGCAGACGTAGTGTTCTTCTAATCCTATAAGGGACAATATGCTCCTTATCTGAGTCCATGCCGACTGCCAATGACTTTAACACATGGCTCCCTGCAGCAGAAAAACAAGTTTGCCATTTCTCAGTACCTTGTTCCAACAAGATATTTTACTGAGTTGTTTTTCCTTTCTTTCTTTCTTGAATGATATATAAACTTATGGTCTGATATGTATTATTTTTTCAAAGATTAACACTCTAATAAAAAAAAAAAAAGGAAACTCAGTAAAAAAAAGTAATAGAAGTAGCACACTTAGTGAAAAATATTTACCAAAAAAAATTAAAAAATATTTTTCTACTATTTGTAACTTTGGAATTAATCCTGAATATATGTTCAACACGGTGAGGTATTTTTAGGTCCCCCTAAAAAAGGAGGTGTCCTGTATCATAGAAACAGGAGAATTTATAAATACAGGCTACCTAATGCCTATTACAAAGTATCACTAAACTCTGCTCCTTGATAATTACCCAAGGAAGGAAGCACAAACAACAAGAAAAGGAAAGTGCAACAATTCTCATTTGATGCTTCTTTCTTTATTCATATTCAGAAAAGTGTAAAAATGGTGGGAAAAAAAAAAAAAACAACCTAAAAAACTGACACAGTAGTAAGCACACATCTTGACAAGTTTTGGCTGTCAAAATTATCAGATTTATGTAAAACATAAACAACAATAGATTGTAACCCATATGACAAATGCAGGAACACTTAGACCATAGTTTTGAATTGTAAGTTTACAGAAGTTGATGGGAGAGTTTCAGTTGATTTTCACAAAGCCGGGATTCATAGGGCTATGGAAACATTGTTAGAAACAGACTTTTGGAGGTCACCAAGTCCAGCTTTTGTCCTAAGTGGGACTGTTAGATCAGATTCATTACAATGTGCTAGAGAGATAAAATATAGTCAGAAAAAGGTATAAGTCATTTCACTAGTGTGCCTGGACAGATAGATCATAAACACATACTATATACAAAGTGTACATATTTTATTTTATTGTTTTGTTTGTTCCATTCAAGATTTCATCCAAGGATTTCTAAGAGCTTGAAAAGGTACCATTCAAATATCAGCATACTGCTCATAGGAATTATGGGAATATCATCCAAAACCTCCTGACCCATTGTACTGCCTTCTTTAAGGTTTGTAAAAATTGTTTTACTACCTTTCAGAATAATAAAGGAAAACTAAACTATTTATGATGGTGATTTGCTGTAAGTGAATGATTTCCATTGATGATTTCTGCTGATAAACAAATACTTGGAGGTAGTTTTTTCAAAATAAATTAAACATTTATTAATATTGAAAGTCTGCCAGAATTCCAAAGTTCCTACACAGAATTAATTTTAAAAAAGAAATTGAATAGAATATTATTACATAAAAATAATTGAAACAAACATGAAAAAAGAACTAATAAGATGCATAATTATTTTTGTGAATTACACTCAAGTTTGGTTCAAAGGTTTAGCTTTTATTCATGACCTGATACTCGAAGTTGGGAATCTGGAGAGACTAAGAATCTCTGTACTTGTCCATTTTCTCTCTTTCATCATGTGCATTTGTTTGCATAATATAGAAGAGCAGCAGGGCAGAGTAATTACAGCAATCAGTCTCTGAACACATTAATCTGCTCTAAACTGCAGGGAGTAAATGATGCAGAAAGAAATCCAGCAGAGGAATATTTCTTTTGTTTGTGGCAAATCTCATACCGAGTTTAAATCATGCAAGGGCAACTTGTAATTTATTTTATGGTTGCCTAGCTATGAGCAATTAAAATACCCAGTAAAAATGTTTGATTTGAAGAGGCTTATAAAGCATTTAGTTTATGATAGCTAATGAATATACTATTGTAAACAATAACAAAGACTCCTCTTTGTTTACTCACATGGAGAATAATTCTTGCTAACCACTATACTCTTCCAATAGATTTAACTAAACGTTTCAATAGCAAATTAGATTATTTTTATTTCTCCTTTCTTTTAATTCCTTTCATTCTTGCTCTTCTTTTGATTCTTACTCTCATTCCTTCTAGGTACTTTTCATAAAACATTCAAGTCACCAAGAGCAAAGCTGAATTCATTTGGAGGAAAAAAAATCAAAACCCACCTACACAGAGCTGAAACAATGTGTCACTTTCAGATCCAGTTGACAAAAAGTCACTGAATTTTCAGTGAAAATAGTAAATGTGGGTTGGTTTATTTTAAGAAATCCCTCTTATTCTTTTCAAATTGTTTTTATTAGAATTTATTTTTATTAAACAGATGAAAAAGAAATCACAGGAGGAAAAACGTTTTTTATCAGAATTAGAGATATGAAAATGCCATGAAATTTTTCATTTCATGTCAAACCAAATGACTTTTCAATATCCCTAGTTCTCTCATATGATAATGAAAAAACAGTAAAATGTTGTGCAATGTTCAACTTCTCCCACTCTTAAAATATTTTCCCTGTCTTTAGATTTGTAGTGAAAATGCTGTACCATACATATGAGGGATTTTGTTTTGTTCATTTTTCTAGAAAAACGACAGCCTATTGTCTTCACCTATGAGAGTCATAACCCAACAGAGCACTGGGTACAGAATTTTGGTGATTCACTGCTGATATTCTGGGCATGGATGAAAAAAAACCAGTGTGCCTAACTTGGGAGAGCAAAACACTCCCCCTTTCATCATTAAAACCAGGTAATCATATTACTAACAAAGGCGTAGACAGACCACTGAATAAAACAGCAGAATATAGTAAAAGAACACCTATGTTAATATTGTTTTATTGTCCTTTGAATGTGCCCTGTGTTTTCTAGCTGTTTCAGAAATCTGAAAATGCTCACACTCTGCTAGTTATACACACATCTCATGTACAGAGTGATACAGCTTTTAATAAATGGTTTATAATAAGTAGCTTAAAGGACGTTAAGTGCTGTGTGTTCTTTCCTAACAAATCTGAATCTTCATGCTTACTTTACTTCAATTCATATTTTATTAGGGTTTTGTTCTGAGTATTAAGGACTTACGTAAAGGATTGCTATGTTTGTGATTGTTTTGGAACAGTCACTGTATTTCACCCTTCCTCCCAAAGTAGTTTGAAACAAACAGAATAGGCCACATGCTAACAAAGGAAGACTATGTCACATTAAACTGGTAAGTCACTTTGATAAAAGAGCTGATTTCTTAAACAAAGGAATACCAATAGTCCTATCCAGGCTATACTAGACCATTTGATTCAGTACTGAACAGTTATACCAGAAAGCTTTAGGATTTGCATAAGAATTACAATGTATAAAATGAATGAAGAATTTAAAAAATTGAAAGATAAAGCTGATGAGAGGTGGCTAGTAGAGTTCCTAAAATGAATATAAGCCTTGGAAGTATTTGCAAACAATTCTTAATGACCACAACAGTAAAAAATAACATTGTATTACTACTTTTATTGCTGTCAGAAATTTCAAGGAAGCATTGTCATTGCAGAATGATACCAGAATGCAAAAAAGGGAAAAGGGTATGGTTGTATTAAGGATTGATCACATAAAAATTACAATAATTATAACAGCAGAAAAAGCAAACTACAAACGAAAATAGTGCTCAACCCAGAAATTCTTAATTTAGTAACAGCAGAAGAGAAATTTGTAAGTTAGTTAGTTAATATTATATATATTATTTATAACTAATGTGAGACTTCTGCAGCCAAGACAATAATGAATTGATGGCAAATCAGACATGGTACTTTCAGTGGTGAGTGTAAGGCACTAGGAATATGTTATCTGTAATGTTTTCTACAGTTCTATCACTCATTCAATAAAAATCAAGAAAGTGAATACAGACTAAAAATCTAAAACACTTGCTTTGTCAGGTATTTGATAAAAACCTTGTCCCCACTGGTCATAATTCTCTCCCTCTACTCTGCTCTGGTTAGATGTCACCTGGAGTACTGTGTCCAGTTCTGTAGCCCCCAACACAAACAGGAAATGGAGCTCCTGGAGAGAATCCAGAGGAGGGTCATGAAGATGATCCAAGGGCTGAAACACCTCTCCCATGAAAACAGGCCAAGAGTTGGGGTTGTTCAGCCTGGAGAAGAGGAGGCTCTGGAGAGACCTTATAGTAGCCTTCCAGTATCTGAAGGGGTTACAGGAAAGCTGGGGAGGACTTTTTACCGGGGTGTGAGTAGTGATGAAGAGTAGTGGTTTTAAGCTGGAAGAGGGTAGATTTAGATTAGACATTAGGAAGAAATGCATCAGTGTGAGGGTGATAAGACACTGGCACAGGTTGCCCAGGGAAGTTGTGGATGCCTCATCCCTAGAAGGAGTCAAGACCAGGTTTGATGGGGATTTGAGCAACCTGGTGTAGTGGGAGGTGTCCCTGAATATGGTGGGGGGCTTGGAAATAGGTGACCTTTAAGGTCCCTTCCAAGCCAAAAAATTCTATGATTCTCTGATATTAAGCATGACCTTAGTGGAGAGTGGTGAGGAAGGTATTTGCTCCGCTGACAACAGGGCAGAGAAGTTTTAAAAAGGATAAAATATAGCCTATGAGCTTTTTTGTGTCTATTATTGGCATATAAATACCTTATTAATAATGTTAGGAGTACAATTCTGAATTTTAATTCTATGCACCCACACATATACTGTTGTATTACGTGAAAAGAAACACAAAAATTCTCCTCTAAATGAAACCTCATAGAATTAGTAAGATGGCTTTATGAAAGACAAAATTATGAGATGAGGAATTTCCCTTATTTTTTTGGCAAATAAAACTCAAACATACTCTGAAATATGTTGTTATTAACTTTACAAGACCAGAAACTTTTGGTTACTAGTAAAACCATCGTTGAAAGAAACTGTCAGACTCAAAGCTCTGGATGCTTCCCTGATACAGACTCTTACATACCATTGCCTGTGTCACCAACACTTGCTGTACCAGGTGTTTCGGGGGATACTAGTTCAACCACCTGGTTGGATGTTGCTTGCTCAGCCCTGTAAAAAATGAAGGCAACAAACCACTCACCAGAGCATACTTGTCAGAGATCTTGGTAAACCAGTGAACAGGGAGGAAGAGTCAGACCCATGCTTCAGATGTAAGACCAAGCTCACACTGAAGGGGAAATACCATAGGAGATGCCACACAAAAAGCTCAAGGAAAGTCTTCAGCTCTGTCAAGAACTACAGTCAGGGAGAGTTTGATAAAATGATTAGTTTGTCTAATTGCTGTTAATGAAAGCATCATCCAAAGGCATTAAAATGAAAATATCAGCAACCGTAACTGTTTAAAATGCATCACACAAGGAAACCTAAGCTTTAAGAAAGAGGCACTGGGCAGGAAAAATGGAAATCTTAACAAAAGTGGAATTTTAAACAAGCAGTATAACAATGTTTATATGTTAGCCTGAAAAACTCTATGGCCTTAAGATCAGGATTGCTACATCATTTCATACTGAAAGTAGTAATAGGCTGTTAACTGAACAAAAATAATTGAATTTCAAGCACAGGCATTTCAAGAGTGCATTAAACCATCTGTTTGCTATCTCTGAGGAAGTATTAAATAAAATTCTATGTTTCCCACACAGAGCAGCTGGTAACAACAACTAGATATACTAGCGTGTATTACATTTCCTGTGTGGATGCTTTGGGAAATGGCATCATGAGCTTGAACAGTCTTGCTAAAATTTTAAGAAATGAACGTGCTGTGAAAACTAACCTTTTACAGTTTACCACAGAGGCACCTTAATATTCTCAGTAATGATATAGTGGCATAGAATGTCTATGGATATCTTTCTCTTTTTTTTCATAGAATTTAAATAGTTTTTAAAAAAATCATAGAGTCATAGAAAGGTTTGAGTTGGAAGGGATCTTAAAGATCATCTAGTTCCAACCCCCCACTACATGGAAAGGGACATCTTCCACTGGACCGTGTTGTTCAAAGCCCCATCCAGTCTGCCCTAATGAAGAGCATTGACTCATATTTTATTTGTATAATACATTGTTATACTTCTGCACTTTTTGCAGTTCAGTACTAAGTACTGAAAATCAGTCTTTAGCTTTTTGAGTGTGCAGAAGTAAATGAAGTTTAAAATTAGGATATATGCTAGTAGAAGTAGGACACCAGAGTCTAGATTTCCTTTTGGGAAGTATTTTCACTGCAAGCTGAACATACCTGGTTCAAAAGGCTTGTTATTCTCATCCCTTTTGGATTCTTACTTTGAAGTGAGAGGACAGATTGGATAGATTATCTTTTAACTCCTGGGAAAAAAGTAAGATGGACCTGTGTAAATCTGTAAAAAGCAATTGCAGCTGGAAAAGAAATGTCAGGATCAATTAGCAATTGCAGAAAGTGAACAGAGAGACTTTGAAGGAGAGAAAAAAAAAAAAAAGTATCTCATATTAGAGAAGAATGGCCTTGGAATCTTTGAGAAAACTAGGGAAAACTGAGTTCTGAAGATTTTAAATGTGCATGTGCTGGCAGCACAGTGACCCTTAAATTGGACTTTACAGGTATCAATTTTAAGATACTGCACTTATAGCTGTCCTTTGTATAGGAGATTTCTATTCACATTTTGAAATATGTGGATGTAGTCTCTCACAGGCAAACGAAACTTAGCTTGCAATATGAATGTCCATTAGAAAGCCCATGGACTATTTGGGCCATAATTACAATTTCTGTCCTATTTCCCAAAAGAACAGACAGGGAAACGTATTTCAACCACAGGCCAAAGAATAAAGATACCTACAGCTTTGTGCTTTCAGCCATAAGAAACTGTCCACAGCAGTGTATGCTTCAAGCTAAAAAGCTACAGAGATTTTTTCTGTTGTTCTTCATTTTCGTTTCCCCATAAGTAAAAATGCACTTAAATACATGTCAAACATGTTTTTGAAAAAAAAAAAATCCAATGTTTACAGTAACCATGACAGAACATGATAAATGGCAAAAATACAAGCACCAAGTGAAAAAACCTGAAAAGCAGAGACATTTTCTGTTTAGAGTAATTATTTCCTTGCATAGCTGGGAGAAAACAAGGAGTATTTTAATCCACAACTGTGCTTAGCAAGACTAGTTTGCTGTGGCAGTTATTTATCTATGCATGACAGTACAGCAGTCAAGTTTGGAGGAAAATGGTTTTATAAATCATTTCACAGAGATGGCAAACAAGGCTAAACCCAGCTTCAGACTAGGTTTAAACTGTGTATTCCATTTTCTCACCACTCAAATATTTGTGAGTTTGGGGATTAAAAGTAAGAAGCCTCTTTAGGTATTGTTATATTTCACCTCTACCTCACATAGTTAATTTCTTATTGAGATGTCAACCACAATAACACAAAGCTACACAACTGTTTTATGTATTAGCCAGTGAACATGTAGGCAATTTCTATTTTAATGTAGTCTAGATTTGCAGCTTTAACAAGAAGTAACCTCTCAATCCAGCTGTAGCTAGGAACGATGAGAAAGAAGCCATTTTGCCTTCACATAAAGAAATGTTCCTCTTTACACTGATTATAAGGCATATGTCACACTTGTCCCAGTCATACATCTTACAAATTACATTGCTTAACATGGGAACCACATAAGTCCTCTAAAGAAATTATCTATTACTGCTTGTTCCTTTTCAGGCAACTATGGCAAATAGCAGTAACGCTGAGTGTTTCACTTCATGTCTTTCAATAAACTCAACTCAGAGTGCAGTACTCCTTCTTGGGAGCACACTGGCTGGGAGCGAGACCAATGAGAGACCTGAGAGGTGTAAGGTATAGCCTGTATTTAAGGACTGGAGTAAATTAATTAGCTGCACTACTGAATGCCTCAAATCTACCTCATGAATTACTTCTTTAATGGGAAGTTATCATGCATATCCTCTACGTTATATTAGGCTCGACAGAGGAGTAGAATAGTATACAATAATTAATTTACAGATTGCATATGACACATGGTGCACACTGATCACCATCACACAGTTAAGCCCTAATCACTGTGTCTCTATATGAATTAAATTAAAGAATTATTTCCTGTTAACTTATTGTTTCTTTCTTGAGAGCACTCTGTGCACATGTAAATTTGATCACAGGATTGGGATACAATAATTTTATTTCTAATATTAATTACAGTAACAGTGAGGATAACTAATTGAGTTGACTTCTGGCCTGTTCTAAACTGACTGCAGTTGATGGAGATGACTGTAGAAATGGCTTCTGCAGGTTACAGGAAGAAAAAAATTCACTGTATACACAGTCTGTACATTTAAAATTTTTTTCTAGGTTTCTGAATTCTTCAAAGGCAGGTCTGCTTGACAGTGTTGCAGTCTTCAACAGAAACAATGACTGCAGACAGAATTTTATGCTAATGTGGATCCAGATATAATCTCTGACATTAAAAAATGGGGGTCGTAAATACCGGAATTCCTGGTGAGCTTTTTATTCCTTAGTTGGATACAAAATTGAATGCAAGAGCAGCTTACTAATTAGCAGCAGCTATTTGCATCTACTAATCTGTACTGCTGTGTTCATGTTTGTATTTGCTGTAGAGTTCAGTAAGAAGTTATACAGTATTTTAAAGAGAGTTAGCTCTGCATTTGTAACCCTGTTTAGGACTGATGTGTGCTTGTAAAAGAGTAATCAAAGCAGAGGTGGCTAAGTGATGTCTTTGGTCATTTAGACAACCAAACCATCAGGTGACTACACCTGCTACATTTATCAACTTCAGTTCCAAAATTTCACTGGTAATTAATCTATTTTCTATGTGAAAATTCTGCAGTGTCACTAAAAACCTCAATATAACAGATTCCATTTCCGTATACATATGTCTTTACCAATCAGACTCACATTTCAGCTTTATTGAGCACATATGGCTGAAAGAGGGTTTTAAAAACAAATGCACATGGTATGGTTAATGGTTTTAAGGAATATTTGCCTTCTCTTCAAACTACCTTAACATCTGGACAAACAAAAGTTACTCTAGGCATCAGGCTGCACTGACCAGCAGAACAGACATGGTTTCTCCTCCTGCTCTACAGGACAATAAGTCAGACTGTCTACTTCCAAGAAAAGGCATCACGCGTGTGGAGTGATGGAAAAATAGCAACAGGAAATCTTGTTTTCCATGGCTTCTCTTCTTGTAATCTCTTTTCTTATTTATACTGCTGAGAAACTTGAACTAGCTCTGAAAATCTTGAGTCCTACCTGCCAAACCAGACCCCAAAAATTATTCTCTGGGGAAGGCGAAGTCCAGAATATTACTTTATTTCTGCTGCATGATTTATCATATGTTTTTGAATGTCACGTGTCATTTGGATGACATACATTTATTTTACATTTAGATGAGATGGTGCATAGTTGTTAAATTAGGAATGCTTCCTTCTTTATGTCCATCATAATAACCAGTCACTAGTCTAATGTAAATTCACATAGCAATTGAAAATAAAGCAAAAGCCACTGTTCTTGCCTGCAATCCAACTCAGTGAATTGCTTAATCTTATATATAAAATTCATTAGATTTAGTGAACAGATCCTATTTTTGGCCAGGGATCACAAAGGCTCAGTGCCAGTTCATTATTCCTATAATTCAATGATAAAAATCGGTATATGCTATTAATATGTTATTCACAGATACTGAATGCCAGAAATAATCCTGGTGTTAAATTAGACTTCTTGCATTATTCATGATGTCTGCTGTAATATTATTTTTGTGACTCAGAGAGAAACAAGCAGCGTTGCTACTTTGGGAAATAAGTCACATGCATCAGTATTTGTCTTTTAGAGCCAAATTATGAAATTTCTAAGCTTTGATAAAATTAAAGACAAAGGTCTATGTTACTGAAATGTTGAGGCTAAATTTCACAGAATCATCCTGGTTGGAAAAGACCTTGAAGATCAAGTCCAACCATAACCTAAACCCACCAACCATAACCTAAATCTACCCATTCAATGCTGAAATCATGTCCGTAAGCACCACATCCATTTTTCTTTTAAATACTTCCAGGGATGGTGACTCCACCACCTCCCTGGGCAGCTTGTTCCAGTCTCCAACCGCTCTTTCAGTAAATAAATTCTTTCTAATATCCAGTCTAAACCTCCCCTGGTGCAACTTCACGTCATTTCCTCTCATCCTGTCATTATTCACTTGAGAGAAGAGGCCAAAACCCACCTCCTTACAAGGGGAGGTCTCCCCTCAGCCTCCTCTTCTTCAAACTAAACAACCCCGGTTCCCTCAGCCTCTCCTCATAGGACTTCTTCTCCAGACCTTTCACCAGGCTGGTATCTATTCTCTGGACACACTCCAACAACTCAACATCCTTCTTGCAGTGAGGGCCCCAGAACTGAACACAGTACTCGAGGTGTGGCCTCACCAAGGCAGAGTACAGAGGCACAATCACCTCTCTACTCCTGCTGGCCGCACTATTCCTGATGCAGGCCAGGATGCTGTTGACCTTGGCCACCTGGGCACACTGCTGGCTCATGTTAAGTCAGCTGTCAACCCACACCCCCAGGTCCTTCTCCACCATGCAGCTTTCCAACCACTCATCCCCAAGCCTATAACTTTGCATGGGGTTGTTGTGACCGAAGTGCAGGACCCAGCACTTGGCCTTGTTAAACCTCATACAATTGGCCTCAGCCCATCAATCCAGCCTGTTTAGGTCTCTCTGAAGAGCCTTCCTACACTCAAGCAAAGTGACACTTCCACCCAGCTTAGATGGAGGCAAAGAAGGCATTAAGTATCTCAGCCTTTTCTTCATCCCTGTTTGCCATGTTCCCCTCCTCATCCAAGAAGGTATAGAGATTCTCCCTGGTTCTCTTTTTGCTGTTAATGTATTTGTAAAACCTTTTTTTATTGTCCTGTATAACAGTGGCCAGATTGAGCTCCAGCTGGGCTTTTGCCCTTCTGATTTTCTCTCTGTATGTCTTCACAAGCTCCCTGTACTCATCTTGAGTTGTCCGCCCTTCCTTCCAAAGGTGGTAGACTCTCTTTTTCTCCACGAGTCCCAGCAAAAGCTCCCTGTTCAGCCAGGCTGGTCACATTCCCTGACATTTAGGTTTGTGACACACGGGGACAGCCTTCTACTGTGCTTTTAAGACTTCCTTCTTGGAAGAGCATCCAGCCTTTCTGGACCCCTTTGCCTCTCAGAACTGATTCCTAAGGGAATCTCTTTACCAGTGTTCTAAACAGGCTGAAGTCTGCCATCCAGAAGTCCATAGTGGAGGTTTTGGTGACCCCTCTCCTTATTTCCTTGGTTCAGCAAGGCACCTCCCCTGGTAGGCTCACTTACCAGCTGTGTTAGGAATATCTTCCATACACTTGAGGAACCTCCTAGCCTGCCTGCTTGCAGCTGAGTTATTGTTCCAGCAGTTGTCCAGTAGGTTGAAGTCCCCCACCAGAACTAGGGCTGGTGACTTTGAGACTTCTGCCAGCTGCCTGAAAAATGTTTCATCTGTTTCCTCATCCTGGTTGGGTGGCCTGTAGCAGACTCCCAACAGGATATCTGTCTTATTTCCCTTCCCCCTCATCTTTACCCATAAACACTCTACATTGTCATCACTATCATTGAGCTCTATACAATCAAAGCACTCCTTAATGTATAGAGCCACCCCACCTCCTCTCCTTCCTTGCCTATCCCTTCTAAAGAGCTTGTAGCCACCTATTGAAACATTCCAGTCCTGAGTTCCATTCCACCATGTTTCTGTGATGGCAACTAAGTCCTAGTTATCTTGCCACACAACGGCTTCCAGCTCCTCCTGTTCATTTCCCATGCTGTGTGCATTGGTATATAAGCATTTCAGAGAGGGAGTCAAGCAATTAGTTTTCACTTTTGACATCTGACCATTCCCAGCCACTTCCCTGGTTAGCAACCTATCAGCAAGCCCTGTGTTTTTGTTGTCACATTTATCACCATTTCCCACCTCAAGTGGGATGGCAGACAGAAGACCATCCTTAGGCTCATCTCTAGTGAGCCTGGTTTTATCCCCTTCCCCCTTCCAACCTAGTTTAAAGCCCTTTCAGTGAGCCCTGACAGGTCCTGTGCGAGAATCCTTTTCCCCCCTTGAGACAGATGTATTCCATCTGTTGCCAGTGGACCCGGTGCCATAAAAAATTCCACGAGATCGAAGAACCCAAAGCTTTGACAATGGCATCAGCCCCTGAGCCATGCATTGATGTCAGTATTTTTTCCCTACCACTTGAGGGATTGATGAAAACACCACCTGTGCACCTGAGCCTTCAACCAGTCACCTCAGTGTCTTGAAGTCCTTTTTAATAGCCTTTGGACTTCTCTCTGCAATCTCGTCATTACTAACCTGAATGACTAGCAAAGGGTAGTAATCAGAGAGCTGCATCAGACCTGAGAGTTTCCTTTTAACATCTCTAACCTGGGCCCCAGGGAGGTAGCAGACTTCCCTGTGGGATGGGTCCGGTTGACAAATGGGCCCTTCTGTTCCCCTCAGAGAGAGTCACCCACCACAATTACCCTCCTTTTCCTCTTAGTTGAAGAAATCCTAAGGGGTGGGGGTGAGTGACAAGTCCCGGGTGACTCACTGGATGAATCTTCCTCTCCATCTTCATTTGCCTGGTCTTGAAGTTCCAAATCTCCATACCTATTTTTCAAGGGCAACAGGGAGGGTAGGAGGAGGCCGTGAGGGTTTTCGCTTGCCTCTCTGAGGAGAGACCTCTTTCCATTACCCCCTGTCCTGTAGGTCCCCTCCTTCTGTCTGGTGACAGGAGGGGAGGCGATCCATCACTTCTTGCAGAGCCTCTTCCCTCTGCCCTTGCCTCAGGGTGTGGCATCAGTTTCTTATGTAGAGTAACTGATTAAAATGACCAAAAAAGTACAATAAAATCTCTTCTTTAAGATCTCCCTTTAAGGCCCCTGATCCTTAAAGCAAGGTTAAACAATCTATGCCATGAAATAAATATATTTTGTAGAATGTATTTTTAAAACAGGTATTTTAAACAAGTAAAATGTTACCTGACTCGAGGTTAGTCACTTGGTTATTGTGATTAAAAATTTGCAGTTAACAACACAGAAGGAAGCAACATGGCTAGCATAAAATCTAATCTTTGACTCTTTCAGTCCAAGCACTCCTCCTGCACTCGGTTTTAATTTTTTTAGCACTCAGTTGACTACTGGTAATTTCTACCTAAATCTACAGGGTTATTCTTGCATTCCCCTGGCCACCAGAACCACACCATGTCTGTTGCTAAGTCCTATAACTTGAGCTTTATCTTACACAAAACCATGTTTCTAATACATAAGTGTGAAAACCCATTAACTTTCCCAGTGGGACTCCAAATGTAGTATTTAATACCTGTATTATTATTAGAAGTAACATTTTTACCAAGGAAAGTATTTTAGTATTTTTTATCATTATGGTTATTTGGTTTACCTCACTGTTAGTGAAATCAAAATCAACTAATATATCTCACTATCTGTATATGCATAGGAAAGCCATGGTTTAGAGTATAATTATTTTTAACTCAAACCGTCAAGGAAGTTTAATCTTGGGAAGTCTTTCTATTAGTTTCTCTTTTCCTCCAGAAGGTCTGTATTCATTAAGGAGAAAAATTAATAACTGAAAGGCATTGGTGCAGAAAACTGAAAAAAGGGCATCTTGAAAGTAGCTTTCATGCTCTGAACAAGCTCTCTGTTTCAATTTCTTTTCCTTCCCTCCCTCCCATTTTCAAATCATTGGAAGGATAAGGTTATTTGTGGTGTTATCAAATGCCTCCTGCCCTACTGACTGTGATGTATTTCCTAACCTTTACTCTCGCTTTGACTGGGTGATCCCAGCCACTGCATAGAGGGAATGGCTCCTCTGCAGCAAAATTAAATTCAGTCATACCCAGTTGTTTGGTTCCACATTGTGATAAACTAATCAAAAAGTTTAGGCATTTTTAATAGAAGTCAGGAAACAGTGAAGTTCATGGAATCAAAGGAAATTCAAAATATCTTGCCAATATCTTGTTTTTTCCCATCACTGCTGTTGACTCGTTCCAATACATTCCTAACATGACTTTTGCAGGCACAGATTCTAATGTATTTATCTTTTTTCTTTTGTGACACTAACTGTGTAATGACATCAGATAAAAATGCTTTTGGGAATTTAAACAACTAAGCAATAGGCCAATGTTGAAAGAAAAAAAACACCAAAGGTACTCAGGTGCCTATTGTGTAAGTTCTATATGACTGCAGCAGGATCATTTGACAGTGCTTACTCTAGCTGCAAATGAACCACACTAAATATGCTAAGCTATCATCAGCTCTGAAATAAAGAAAAAAGAAAGAGAAAAGGAAAACGACTATTGTATAATGACTATATTGCATAAGCACTCCTAAATATTTTTTTACTGTAATTTCTGTTTGTATTATCTATAACACCTTCAAAACCAGGAAAAGACTAAACCAGAACATTGCAGAATTTAGGCTGGGATGAAAAATACATTAAAAAACCCACAACCAACTAACCACTTTATGCACGAGGCTCCCTATGTGTCTTCCAAAGGAAAGGCATCTCATGAAAGCTCTTTGTACCAGTACATTTAGCAATTAAGCATTCCTGAAAACTGTATTCCAATTTCCTTTCAGACAGAATGAAGTTAAGCATCATCTGGAAACCAGTAAAAAGTCCTATTTCTTTGTAATTCGTTTTTTACTAAGATTTGTAAAAGGCAAATGTATTTCTGCTTAAATAAAGTGATTCTATGATTGTAGCAAAAAAAAAATATGAAGAAGCATTTGTAAGTTACAATTACTGTCAGTTGCTGGCTGAAAATCACTTTCTGAAATGCCTGATACAAGCAAATGTGGCCATGTTTTTTAGTGCCTATACTGAGTGCCGTAGCAGAGCACAAACACCTGCTGAAGTTGAGCCCACTGCATTTTCATCCTGTGAAGGCCTCAAAGTCTGTTTGGAGTCAGACAACTGTGTTAGCACTTGTGCACCAGTTATCTCACACCTGTCAGTGTTTTTCATAAAAATACTCCCACTTGCACTCTGCACACCCAACAAGCAATGCATAGTGGTCATGCAATTCCTTCACTGACTTTCAGTGATTGGTCTGAATTCATCCAGAGACACATTTGGGAAAACTTCTGATCAGGAGGAGGTATATGTCAGTATCATCTACATTTTCTACAAGGAAAGTAAGATCTTGGCATTGGTACAAGAAATACTTTGTATCTCATTGGCTCTCAGGTAAGATTGAGTAAAAAGCAAAGCAACTGGAAGGCTATCAAGAAATAATATTGTGTGTGTTGAGTATAGAGAAGCTAGTTGAATGCTACTAAGGTAATTGACAACAGAGTTCAAATGAGAGGTTGGAATGCCTTTCCTGCCACAGTTAGCCCCCATTTTGCTCACCTCAGTTGGAGGGTCACTGAGGGCTATATTTGGTTTTGTCAAGGAGGGTCTCTCAGCCTTAGGGCTCTGGCATGTGGTATTTCAAGGCTGCTATCAACCAAAAACAGTGGTGGTTTCCTACAAAGATCCTATGTAGACTTTTGTAATGGAGAAAGATTTTTAAACTATCTTATGCACTTCTGCGGTAAGGAAAAAAAACCCAAAACTACCACATTCAACTTTCTAAAATTCAACAATATTTGCCCCAGTGAAGCCAAAGACAGCTTGGAATACCTGCTCCTTGATGGCAGCATACTGCTAAAGAAAAAAATATTTCATCAGTTGAATTTGAAGTCAGGTCTAGGACTTGCAAATACTCACAAGATACCAAATCTATATTTTGAAAGGCTGGAAGATGAGTTATCTGAAATGAAAACAGTTTTCTTGGTTTCACAAATATTACCTTTTAGAATAGGATGCTACAAAAGGTAAATTTCAACATTAAAATGTGTCATGATGTCTTGGAGGAGTGTGTAAAGTCTCAGGGCTGCAGGGAAACCTGCAAATGGCTACGAGCAAGCCAGCAGGAAGCACAGCTGGAACAAGCACCATCATTAGGTCATGGTAAAAGATTAGGATATGCAGCTCACCCACTCGGGAGCACTCTTATCAATAGAACACTGAATTTCCAGCTGTTTCCACCAACATACAAACAGTCCAACAAATCAACAACTAAAACATATCTGAAGTCAGGAGAGCAACAGCATGACACAGCATGTCTTTGGGGACAGGAGACTGGTCCTTCCAGGTCCACTGGAGCCAGAGCTGCTCATTGTTCAAGCCAAGGGGGTTTCTCCCACTCCAGTCCAATACAGCCAGAACTGCTTCAGTTCCTTCTCCCTAGGTCCTACCAGCAGCCTGGCTGAATGCCTATTTCCAGCAGACACATTCATGCACAAAATACAGACAAGACAGGCTGCACAAACCAACACAGAGAGCAATGCCTTTGCTGGCACTTTAGGCAGAGCTGGAGACTGACATCCCTGCAAAATGGCTGGGCCAGGGGCTAATGGCCCCAGGCTGGTCTGAAATGAGGTCCTGATCTCTGGGCAGGGTGGAGAAAGCTCCAATGTGAGGCCCAGCAGGGACAGTCAGGGCTGTTGATGCTCTCAGGGCCCTGACAAGTGCAAAATAGAAGTATTTATTTCTCCAAAGCCTCAAATATACGCTTACATGTTAAAATATATGGTTAAAGGTAGATAATATCAGGAACATTTACTTCTCTCAACTAAATAGGGTACTAATAAATGTTCATAATAAGAACTACAGTACAGTAAGTAAACTCTTAAAATGTACATGTATCACTAAGTTTTATGCTTCACAGATATAATTTAAATAACACTCATATGAAGAGAACATCTATATTATAGCACCCACCATCAAAAAGTGAGATGACTATTTTTCAGTCTGCTACAAAAAGTGAGACTGTAATGGCACTCATTTGACATTAAAGTGATCCACTCTTCGGCTAATAAAGACATTTTCAGTATTAATGAAACTAATCCAACACTACAGATTTCTGCCTGCTCATTGCAATAATTTATTCATAAAATGTTCAATTGTTCCTGTGAGACCTTGATGGAGAATTGTACCCAGCAGAGACATTTCTTGGAGTACTTCTAAACTGGTCTTCTCTCTGGCATTTTCCCTTGCTGTTGCAGTTAAGCTTCTTCAAGCATCCAAAATCTGCAAACATGAGCCTACTCTAACATTTTCTAATGAATCCATGATCTGCAGGGACACAGACCTTTAATTCTTCACATTTATGTATATTCAGTTCAGCACTTCTCTGGCTGTCATACAGTTTATAAGGCAGGCTGAGGGAATACTGACATAGAATAAACCATAAAACAGAAAGAAAATAAGCAATAAAGCCAGGGTTTATTAACAATTTTTAAAAATCTGTTAAAACTGTTCACACATACCAGCTGAAAATACCAGCCAGGAGAGAATTTGAGCAGCTATTTTCAAATAATCACAGTTAAAAAAATGCTTAGAATCTGGTGCAAAGTTTTCATATGATAAACATGAAGAGCAAGGCAATAAGTATGATTATAAAATCAAAACAGAAAAGTGATTTTGCAATAACTTTCATCACCTAACATAAGTATTTTTTGATCAACTGCCTCTGCATTTCCTGTTCCCATGCCTAACTTGTCATGGGGTAATCACTCCATTTCCCAACACTTCACCAGAAAAGTATTCTGTTGCTATCACTGCTCAGTGGCATACATATAACAGGGATGATACAGAGTCTCCTTACTCCAGTTTTTCCAGCAGAGTAATTTTGGCACCCTGCTGATCAGGAATCATGCTGCTGTGAGTTTTTTTTTCCTTGCATCTGATACTGTTGCTTTGGGATACATTGAGAACCCAACTATACATCTGTGTTCAGTAACTGCAGTCTCAGAACCAGGCTCTTAAACATTAGAATGAAAATGCTAAACAAAAAAGAAAGTGTCAAACCTAGATTCTTCAGGAGCTCTAATTCTCATAAAATATTTTTAGTTTATACCTAATATCCAAGAATAAAATGTCATTCTTTCTGAAATGAATAGCAAATCTCTCTTAGGTCTGTCAGTATTAACCTTGAATTAGAAAAATCCATATAAGAATTATATTACTGACATGAATCTTACTTTGTAATTCAGTATCCTTTAATCATTTCATAAAGGAAACCTT
Organism: Hemiprocne comata; assembly: GCA_020745705.1. NCBI lineage: Eukaryota > Metazoa > Chordata > Aves > Apodiformes > Apodidae > Hemiprocne > Hemiprocne comata. The sequence goes on along the minus strand of CM036586.1, from coordinate 91,271,545 downwards.
AGATTTATCTTCCTAAACAAATATTCAGAAGAATTCACTTGCCATTCCTAGCTGCAGAACAAATAGCAGTATACAAAATTTTCCACAATTAAGGAATTCATCAGTGATATATTAGTCTTGATTAACACAAGTCACTTCCATACTTAGTGGTGTCTTTCAGGCTAATGTAACTGAATTCAGCTTGACAATATGCTATTTTAATGTCTTTTTCTTCTAGGAGTACATTCAGTTTTGGATTACTTAATACTAAATCACTCTTCACTATTACTCCTTTAATTTTCTACCAGCATCCAGGTTCCCTCACCCAACCTTGAGAATTTCCACTGTCCAAGGTAATCCTTTTCCTCCCATGGATTTAAGTGGAATTACTACTATATAGATTAAAAATTAAGACTAGACATTACCAATTAATCTGCTCAACTTCTTCGACATTTAAATGTACATGTAAATCTATTTTACTTCACCTGCAGTTGATATTTGTCTTCTTGCTACAAAATTAGGTGTCTGAAAATCTCACCTGAAGAAATCCGCTATCAATATTTCAACTGAGTATGTAAATAAAATGGAATGGACTGCCACTTCATTGTTGGATGTTCACTGATGTTGTTCACGCTTCTGACACACCTTAATCTGCTGCATTTGGAAAAATGTCTTTCCATTTTGATCTTTCTTAGAACAGGGTGAGTAGGTGGTGTGATTGCACTACCTAAAAAATAAATTGTTCTTGTTATTTTTATTATTATTATAGAGTTGCTTTAAGCATAGGAATCCAGTCTTGTCATATTGCTTAACAATCTGTTGAAAGGCAGTTTGAGAGTATGCTGATGAAGGTTAAGAACTTGATGGATTAGAATATTATGTCAGTAATCAAGATCGAGTATCTGCTTCCCAGAAACTGCCAAAGAGGAGCTCTTTTATATTATAAACCAGACAGAAACAATAATGTGACAGAACACTGGGTGCCATATCCATAAAAACATAAAAAAATGGGATTGAGGAGGAAATGGATGCTTAAATTCCAAGGCACAGTCTAAAAATACTAGTAGTGTTGCTACAGAAATAAAAGATTAAATAAAAATTAAGGAAAGTTTTGGTTTGTTTCTCCCAACTTTTCAACATCATGGAATACCACAACTTCAGATGAGGAACAGCATGCATCAGCAAAAGAGAGCTGAAAAGTAAACTCCAGGGAGTATATCTTACTAATGAATCCTCCGAGTTCCTTTTAACTAGGGAATAATTTACAGAATCTCTTTGGGGGTTTTGCATTTTGGTTTTGTTTTATTTTTGTTCTGTGAATACTACTTCTGTTAAGTGTTTGGGAGTTAATAACACTATTCAGCCTTGTGGGGCTGCCATGTCATCATTCATTCCAAATTGTAGACACCTGTTTTATTTATGGGTTTGTGTAGCAGACTTTTTGCATTCTAGAAAGGGTTCATTGTTAAACAGTACAAGATTTGTTGACGATTTGCAGTCAACATTTCCCAAAACAGACAACCATAAAACACATGAATCATTTGCAGTGTTTTTTTTAATGTAGGACATTTTACTGTATTCATATATAAATGTTTAGTATAATAAATATGTATCCTCAGTGATTGTATTTTAAATATGTTCTTGGATGCCTGCCACTCATGCCAATTTTAAGAAAATGTATGCATTGATTAATTTCCACTTTAATAGCATCTATAAATTGATTAAAAAATGATGAGTGACAGACTGGCTTTTTCTTAAAATGTCTCCAGTGGTTATTTGACCAGATCCTGTTGCTCAAAAGCCAATGGCAGATGTTACTTTGTAACTAGAATCAAAGCCTCACTTCCTTGTGCAGCACTTGTTAGATTCCCTTTAAGCTTCCACAGAGCTCTAATAAGGTTTATCAAATCTTTATGTTTTAAGAAATTGACTCATCTATATGGTGGTAAAATTACTGCCTAAAACCCTAAGTCCTTACAGAAGGATAACTAAATCCTTCCTTTTTGCATTCACAGAACCCATATAGGCATATTTTTTAAAAATTAATGATAGAAATTATTTATGAATTTACATAATTTCACAATAATATATGTACTATTTAAGTTTTTCACAGTATTTAATTATTGATGTTAAATAACTTTATTTTCCTAAAAATCATCAAAGTTCCAAAAATATCTGAGCAGTTCTAAAAGACAAGGAATCTATTTCCATCTATACATACATTTCTCAATTTCTGGTGTTGTATTTCAATAAAAATATAGGATATACTTGCCTACTTTTTGCAGTCTTTTTTTTGGATCCAAGCTTTCCTCACCGAAAGCTTGTTTATAAATAATAATTTTTTTTGCCTTTTAGTCTTTCCAGTGTAGAATATACAGTACAGAAACATTACAGGGTAGAAATACTGAAGCGAAAGAATTTGTGACGCTGTCAGACATTAGTGTCAATATATCCTTATTAGCCCCATCTGGGCCAATATAGTCTGTTTTCTGATTACATGCTTGGCCTGCTGTGCTATATGAGGCAGCTCAATCACTACTTCATGTAGCATAAAATATCATTGTTGCTCTACCACACATATTAAATAGTATCAAATGTGTATCTCATGAAGTATGGAGATAAATATGGTCTTTTAAAGCTTTCACCAAAATAAAATATTCTGAAATTGCTTAAAGCCAAGGATTCAGACATCAAATAAAGCAGATTTATTTGGCTTCAAACTTGAGATTTCTAATGGTTCTGTTGCATACATAGCTGTTCAGAACAGTATGGGTCTTTCAAAAACCTCTTAAAAATATACTGGTAGAAGTATATCAATCTCAACTAATGAAAAAAAGAAAGTAACACAGAAGTTACAATTATTGTTTAAAAACTCAAAGCTTATGTAATATAAATTAGCACCTGGGAGAACATAATTATAAAGAATGTGGGCAGAAAAAAAGAGGATAGTTTTCTGTTAAAGCATTAAGTTGTTCTACTGCATGTGATTTCTGGGCAGTAGTGAGGAGAATTATGTCTTTTAAAGGAGTCTTTTAAAAGAGGATGGATAAAAAGTCGCAAATCAAGGGAGGGTCATTAGGTGCCTTTTCACAAGAACTACACAGAGCCATCTCTGTTACTTCTGTGGTACTATACAGGCACTTTCTCAAATCTTGGCCTTATGTTATACAAAAGATTTTTTTGTTTCCTCAAGGAGACAGTCCACAACCATTTGTGTGGTACAGTTAAAACTCAGATGTTTGAAATGCGGGACCACAGTAAAGCACCTTCTTTGAGCATAAAGTTTGGCTAGAGTCCCTTCCAACCTGAACTGGTCTCTAATGCTGTGATACTGAAAAAATTGAGATCCCCTCAGATCCTGAGAAGAACGTTTGACAATTAGGTGTATTCACACTGGAGAATTTTCACTTACATCAATTCACCTAAAACCATTGCTTATTCTATCTTAATCTTTATCATCGTTAAAACTGTAAATGTTTTCTGGTTTTGTTTGTTTTTTTCCATAGTGCCCAGAAGATACTTCAAAGGAAAAAGCAGCTAATAATCGAAAAGTAAACTCTCTTGCAGACATGCAGTATCTAACACATTTAACTACACAGAAGACATGATATCTTTCCAACACAGAACACAGTAATTATACTCCACATAGACACGTATTTTCACATAATTTTATGCCACATAGACACATAGAATCACAATACTACATATCCCTATGTACTGTGGAGGGACAACATTTTATCTGCTGATCTGAATAACAGTGATACCATTCCAGCAGACTTATCAGCATGTGCTGGTTGTTTTTTTCCCCTACCATCTGCAGCATATTCAAACACATTGCAAGAAAAACACAAATCACCCACTGAGGTAATTTTTCTTTGTGTCTCCTGCTTGCTTAGGGGTACATAACCTATCACCAAGTAACATAATAAAAAGGCTCTACTTCTGTTCTAAGTTGCTATTTGTTTTGAGCAACTGACACCAAATCAAAGAGTTGGTTTAAGTAGTAATTACTAACCAGATCAATGAAAACTTCAACACAGTAAATATGGTTATTGTCAAGCAGCCACAAATGTACACAGTAAAACACAAAATTCAGTGACACTTTCTTCCTGGAGAGAGATTACATATAATTTGATTTTCTTTGCTTTGCTGTTAGCCTGATGAATATTGGTGTGTTTTCACACAAAGTGATAACATCAGAGGAAGTGGCAAGTTCTACATACATAAGAAATTCAGGAAATGAATGAAACTCATCCCTTGAGCATAAAGGTTAGTCTGACTCTAGATTGTGGTGCTTGTCACTTCATGAGGCATCAAGATGGTCTTCATGGATGTAGAAATCTGCAAGAGTAGTTTATGGATTTTTGCACGCTTACTACAAGAATATTAGCATGAACCCAAAAGGTAATGTGAAGTTTCTTAAACAGTAGTTACTACTGCAAAGTCAGTGCTCTGTTTTGGTGCTGAATATGTTTATCATGTATATATATATTTAACATGCATACATTTAGACTGGTCCTGAACCCAGCTGAAAGTGAAGTGTGCTTACTTTTGTTGACAGAAGAACTATCAGTGAGTGCAGGAGGAATCTATCTTCTCAGCATCATCTAGATCTTCCCAGTATGTGGAGGATGCTATTCTACCCTTACAGTGGCCAGATGATTTGCTCACAGCCAGAAAACTGACTCTATCCTGGGCTGCATCAAAGCAGCATGACCAGCAGGTCGAGGGAAGTGATTCTCCCCCTCTACTCTGCTCTCATGAGAACCCCATGTGGAATACTGCATCCAGTTCTGGATTTCTCATCACAAGAACAACAGGGACCTATTGGAGCAGGTCCGGGAGGGGGCCACAAAAAATCAGAGGGCTGGAGCACTTCTCCTATGAGGGAAGGAAGAGGTAGTTGGGGTTGTTCATCCTGGAGAAGAGAAGGCTCTGGGGAGAACTTCCTTCAGCCTTCAATGTATACAGGAGACCGACTTTTTACCAGGGCCTGCAGTGACAGAACTACAGAAGGCAATGGTTATAAACTGAAAGAGGGTAGATTTAGACTAGATATAAGGAAGACATTTTTTACAAAGAAGGTGATGAGACACTGGAACAGGTTGCTCAGGGAAGTGGTGGATGTCCCACCCCTGGAAATATTCAAGGTGTGGCTGGATGGGGCTCTGAGCAATCTGATCTAGTTGAACATGTCTCTGCTCACTGCAGGGGGGTTTGACTAGATGATCTTTAAAGGTCCTTTCCAACTCAAACCATTCTATGATTTTTACCTTCTGGTTAGATTGTTTATTCTTTAAATATTATATTCTCAGAAAGACAGATCTTATTATTCCCTTCTCATTTTCTAGCACACCCTCTGGAATGGTAGCACTGGCAGTAGCCTAAGGTGAAAGTTTCCCTGAAATAGGGCTAATCAGTTTGTTACTGTGTAACATCCTCATAGGAGTAATTGAAATTAAGAGGCCACTAACATATTCTTGCAAATACAATCTCCGTATTTCTTTTTATAGATCACTGGAAAGTTCTACTTGCACTTTAAAACAAAGAAAGCCATACATATAAAACAGTTCTAATAGTAACAGCATCTCCTGCAGCTGCCAGGAACAGTTTGTACTGAGGAAACACTGGGCATATGTTGACTTGACAGCCATTGGCAGGGAATGGCTGCATATGCTGCAATGTCATAATACCTTTTTAACTACCTCAGAGGTATTGTGCTAGTTTCTGTCTCATTTTGATGTAAAAAGTTTCAAATAAGTGTTCTTATCCAGGAACCACAGGGAATTATGGTTTTTCTTTATAATTTTTAGTACCCTATTCCTCTGTGCATGAGATCTGACCCAATTTCTTTCATGGTAATATATATTATACAATAACTGTATATTAATCTTATCATAAGTATAGATCGATGGCTTGGATACCTAACGTGATTATGATTGTGTGTTCCATGAATGTAAATACTTGTCATTCATTAGAGTTGACCAGAAGAACACAGAATGCTTTCATTTGTATAAAGATTTGACAAATCATACGGATGTGCACTCTAGTTTTTGTATGTACTATTCTGTGTATGTGTGTATAAATGTAAAAATGCACAATCTCATTGAATATTCTTAACTACCACCTTTACAAATACTAATGAAACTGAAAATATACTCACTATATTTCCCCAGCAATATATTTTCTCATTCATCCTTGAAGCAGAACAAAACAAACCATAAAATGCAGACCCAGTCTTGAAAACACTTTCTTTTTCCAAAACTCTTGGAAAAGGGATGAATTTATCAATTTACCCAAATGACAAAGGGATGGATCCAAATCCCATTAGAGTCAGAGAGATTTTTTCCATTTACTAAAATAGGTTTTGGATGAGGCCCATGGCACATGTTTTTAGTGATTTGTACGGAAAATTTGAAAGAAATGACAGCAACACATTAAAATGACATACTGAAAATGTGCTTTTGTGCTATACTAAAAATAGCTGCTAGATCATATTTAAAAAGAGAGCTCATCAAGGTTGTTGAATAACCGGAGTAATAGCTGTCCAGATGCCATAATGAGATTTATGTAAAATATTGCGCCGGCAGAAATTATCATTGCTTTTTTTGTTGTTGTTGTCACAGAAGAGATGATTTCATTTTTCAGTTTCTACCCTGTGAAGTTCAGTTAACAGGCAGAGATTACAGCTTGACTCCAGGTTATCACTACCTATATGATCAATGCATATATAAAAAATGTATGCACATCTGGTAGCAAAGTTTCCAAGACTTTGCCTATTATCAGATAATACAAATATTTTTGTGATCTGCATCGTGAAACTTGGGGGTTATGCGTACTAATTGCTTTTCTGTTTTAAACTTAATATTTCAGACAAATGATACTGACACGATCCGATAGTCGGATACATGGATATTCTTTGTGATCCCACCATGGCAAAACAAAGATAATACACTATCGGGTGCATAAATAGGCTTTTATTTAGGTGCAGATCAGCTGGTAAGAGTTATAATTCTATATTTGTTATAATCTTCTAATAGATACAATAACTAACCCTAAACTACAAAAAAAAAGATCAGGAAAGGAAATAGAGAAACTCACCACCCAGAGCTCCAGCGGTGTCCCGTTGGTCTCGTAGGTCTTGTAGTAGAAGGGGAGGTGGTAGTCCGATCTTAGCAGGCGTCTAGAGACTGGTGCTATTCTCCTTTATACAGTTAATTCCTGGGATGCGCTGCAGCGGTTACCCAATCCCTGTTCCAAGTTTGCAGTGAAAATTCTTTATCACCTCCTGCATTTCTTTGGTCCACTTATTTGTATAGACTTTTAAGTCTTTTCTGCCAGGTTGGTGATTTACACGAAAACACTCTCTGAGCCTCTTGATTAATTCAAGGCCTTGGTTATCGACGGATGTCCTTGCTCAGTGCTAGCTGTGGCACCAGTTGTGTGCCTCTTTTGTCTGCAGTCTCAGCACATCCCACGCCAAACTCTCCGGTTCGCCTTCGGCATTTGCCACACCACAGGGAGTCTTGCCGTTATCAGTTCAGTAAAAACCGGTTCGGTGGGTTGCCCAGACGTTTCTTTGTTAAACACTGCTTATCTCTGGGCTGTCTCCAGACAAAACACCAGACACCATAAGTGTCCGAATACACTATTTATCTCTTGAATTGTTCCAGACAAGCACCATATAACCCGAAAGTCACAGATACTGTCTCTCAATATTAATTTAAAGAAAATTCACCGGAAAGATCCTTTAATTAAAATGCATGTTCTTGACAGATGTTTAAAGAGAATTACCTAACTCTGCTGAACTCATAGTGAGATAATTCACAGTGTGAAAAAAAAAAAAAAAATTAAAAAAAATTTGGCATGTACACAGTCTTTTATACCAGCTGTGTAGCTCCTCAGAGAAACTGAAGAGTTCACGTGGAAGACATGCATACAAAATATGTCTAGGCAGCTCTCAGATTAGTTTCTCTAGTATTTTCTGAAACACCTTCTGTTTATCATGGAGATGCCTCAGCTTCCCTTCAGCCTTACTACAATCTCTATAATTTTCATTTGGAGATTGCAGACTGGTTTACTTCATAGTTCAGAGGGCTGGAACACATCTCTGAAGAAAAGGCTGAGAAAGTTGGGGTTGTTTAGCCTGGAGAAAAGAAGAGTCCAGGGAGAATTTACTGCAGCCTTTCAGTATATAAAGGTGACTTATAAGAAAGATACAGACTTTTTACCAGGGCCTGTAGTGACTGGAAAAGGTCAATGGTTTTAAACTGAAAGAGTTTAAGACTCTGAATTTTAAGCCTTGTTTGTAATTTTTTTTATACTTATTTAGTCATGGTTGTTGCAAATATGAAGAAGTAAACTGGTTCTTGTAAAAAAACTTAGATGAGTAGTAGAGATGATTGTGTACAAAGCAATATATCCAATTAATTCACTTCTTATTTATCACCCAGTCTTGGGATAAAAAAGTTGTTAAAACCTCATCTAGTGTGATAAGGTTTCTGTAGTGCAGGCAGCCCTGAAAACTATTTTCAAATTAGGTTGAAGTTCTTCAGAAAGTCTGCCCAAAATCAAGGTTAAAAATCTTTCTTTTCTATGGGTAGTATCTTATGTTTCCTTTTTGCCAAAACTGATTATGGAGTGCACGTTTGTTAAGAAGAAGTATCTATGTCCAGGGCAAATATTTGTTCTAGCAAAAAACTTCCAATTTATGGAACGGAAATCTACATGCAATGCTTTGTTAAGATATGTCTACTGCTTTTTTATCTTAATTTAGTGAAGAAATAGATTCCAGGACATTCTGAAGCTTGCAGTTCTCATAAATGTGCTTCAGAAATTAACCAGTGGGGAACCCCTAAATTAAATCCAACAAAAAGCATTTGCAATTACATTTTCAGACTGCTCAGCAACAAATTATTTTAATTGTTTGTATTGACCTTGCTTTTCCAATAAAAACTCATCTTACAATGTGTAATGTTTCCCTGAATAGAAAAGACTTAATTAGGCTTAATTCGCACTATCAGGGATCATAAACAGATTATAATTTGAATTGCAAAACTGTGGAGCATCATTAAGGTTACATTTTGCATGGTCGTTATAAGAAATGTTATTGAATAAATATCTGCTGCCTAAGGTCAAACAGTGTAATGAAAATATAAATCCTTATCTGAAAATATAATTGCTTTTTTTCTGGATATTACTGTCCACTGTAGAAAAGCTGCAGAGATGAAGCTAGTTCCATCTATATATGATAGATATTTTAATTTGTTATTACATAATAATTTTGAAGAACTATACTTTGCTTATTAACTTCTTAGCTTCTGCAGGGCAGAGGGAAGGGGAAAATGTGAGGCACTGAAGGAGCTACTGGCTTCTTCAAATGTGAATTTTATATGAAAAAAATAACAGATAAGTGATGCAGATTTTCAAATCTGAATAATAGAAAATGCTTTGATGATACACAGGATGTTGATTATCAGTGAAAGAATCAAGGGAGAATATTAAAAGAAGTACTGATACATGAAGGCAAATATAGCAAGATCCCTTACCTCATCGCATCCTAACATCCTAATTTTTACCTTGAAGGACCTCTTTTGAAACCAGATATTAAAAAAATTTAAAAATTCTGAGTTTCTACTAGTTGAAAATTCCCTCTGGTGATCCATAGTGTAAATAGAAATAATTGGATTCTCTATTAATACTTTTTGAATCTGTATCCAAAACAACCACTTTTTCCACTACTGGTTAACACACTCAGTGAATAGGGAAGAGAAACAGATTGTAATGAGATTTTGAGAGGCTAGTCTCTGAAATTTTTTGCCCTTCACTTGTCAGTCCTAAGAACTGGAGACTACAGGAAAGTAAAATTGCTTGGGTTGTAAGAACTGGTTTTCCCATCACTACTGAAAGCATTTTAGTTTCATTTGGAAAATATCTGAATCTTCAACTACATCTAAGTTTTGTCCAGCAAAATGCTGTCTATTCAATATTTAGGGGAGTATGCATTCAGTACAAGCTGAAAAATAAATTACACACTCTTGGTTGCAGTTACGCTATGCTGATTTAATGCAAAGTGTGATAGCTTCAGATATGTTGTTTTCAACAATATGCATTCAGATCCACAGAAGTACATTATATTCATTCACAGCAAAATAGTAGATGAAGCTGTATTGTATTAGTTTGGTTGGAGGTATGCTATGTGAAAATATACATTGGATGGGTAAATATTTCTGACTGGAAAAAGCTGGATTTGAGAAATAGATGTATTGATGTAAATGAAAACATATTGTCTTTGACAAAAAGTTACTGGCTTCTGTAAATATATGTTTTGAAAAAAACCTATTTATATATAAAAATACAATTCTGCTGGTTGGAAGGTACTGTTACTGATTTCAGAAGCAATTGGTAATGTATTAGATTCAGCAAAATTACATTAATTTCAATGTGTATTGCACATAATTCCCTAATATTATACTGTTTTGAGAGATATGAAATAAATTTGATCCCTACAATGCCAGTCTCAAAGCTTTTTGGTAGCCCTTCACAGATAAACCCTGTTAGTCTTTATTAAATCTTGAGGGTATTTTTTAAAATAATTTTTAGTTGTCTATTTAAATTTCTGACACTTCAATTTCAGTAACTGATGAGCTGCCCCTCATTCTAATTTCTAATTGATTTCTAATTGATGCACATCATTCACAGCTATGCCTTTGCTTGAATTAACTCCGAAAGCCATGTTTCAAAGAGCTATACTTTGGTTCAGAGAAGACTTGAAAAGTGGATTTTTTGAAGGTGGATTTTTTCCCCTCATTATATTCTTTACTGCTACTGCGGGGAGGAAAAGGGTAATTCTTTTTTTTTATTTATTATTTTTTTTTTTATTTCCTGAGAAGTAAAGCAGAGCTTTCATGTGGATTGTCTTTTTTCATGATTCGCTGAAAACCCAATAAATTTCATCTTCCTTGGAAGTTAGTAGAATTCATACAGAAGTATTGCTTTCTTCTGTTTCAAATTAAGTTTCAGAGATTTTTTAATACGGCACAGAATTTGTTTGCCTTTTTCCTAGTGGGAGCTTCATCTCTTGCTATGGGATAAGTCCCTAGGAAAATATGTTAATAATAAATAATACCTTACTCCTTCCTAAGCCTATGATATTTGTGATTCCATGGTGTTTCTATGTCTATTCTATGAGATCTAAATGCAAAAAAAAAGACAATAGTATCACAATGGGTTTTATCTTAAATAACATCTTTCATAAAACATGTTTAAATTCTTTTAAATTCTAAAATACTTTGATGAAATATTTTTTTTTTTAAATGCAGTCACATTTCATTTGCACCTCATGTCCTATTGCAAACTCAGTTTCCATGATCTCCAATGTCCTAGTTTGCTAGCTTTTAACTCTCAAGATATACTACTGCAGCATAGGAGGTTCCACATAAATGTGAGGAAAAACTTCTCTACTGTGAGGGTGACAGAGCACTGGAACAGGCTTCCCAGAGATGTTGTGGAGTCTCCTTCTCTGGAGACATTCAAAACCCACCTGGAAACATTCCTCTGTGATGTACTCTAGGTGACCCTGCTCTGGCAGGGAGGTTGGACAGGATGATCTTTCAAGGTCCCTTCCAACCCCTAAAATTCTGTGATTCTGTGATCTCTTGCCTCCTGATTCCTCTGTGTACTCAGTTGTTGACAGCTTGTTTTATCCCATCTTCTTCTTTCCTTTCTCTTGTTTCTTTGTTGTTCCTTAAGCTTCCTATTTAGCTACTTGAAGAACACTTTGAGCCAGAGAGACGACAATCTCCCCTCCCTTGCAATGAAAGGACTCAGTTCTTGGCCAAGCATCCTTACAAAAATAAATAAGAGCACTCAGTTACACTAGATTTCAATCTTCTATGGTTAGAAATTGCTGCCATAAGTAAAACTCTCAAAAACTTTCTTTAGCCTGGAGAAGAGAAGGCTGAGGGGAGACCTTATTAATGCTGATAAGCATCTAAAGGGTGAGTGCAGGGAGGATGGAGCAGACTCTTTTCAGTAGTTCCCAATGACAGGACAAGAGGCAATGGGCACAAGCTGGAACACAGGAAGTTCCATCTGAATTGGAGAAAAAACTTCTTTACTGTGAGGGTGACAAAGCACTGGAACAGGATGCCTAGAGAGGTTGTGGAGTCCCCTTCTCTGGAGATATTCAAAGCCCACCCGATACAGTCCTGTGTAATGTGCTCTACAGGACCTTGCTTTAGCAGGAGAGTTGGACTAGATGGTCTCTAGGACGTCCCTTCCAACTCTGACAATTCTGTGATTCTGTGATGATAGACTGGATTATCTGCATGTTGAACTTTAGTACTGGATTTTATATACTTACCCTAATGAGTTGTAGAAGTGATTTATGAGCATCTGAAGCCCTTGTAATATGCAGAGAAAGTGAACAGCATGCCTAGAAAGTAACATTAGTAGCATTTACTTACATGATCTTGGAACGAAGATAATAATCTCAGTTTCATCCCATTTCTGATAGATGGGATTCCTCAATTCACTGACTACTAACTAGTGTCATGAGGTCAAAAATGCAAACTGTACTTGTACAATGAAGCAAATTTAAAAAAATAACATTGAAAAGAAAATTATTTACCATTGTCTGCACACAGGTACTCATCTCAAACAACATGTAAAAAAATCAGGTAGTTGTAAATTGTTTGTTTAGTTAACTATAAATATTTAAAGAAGAAAAAGAAGATGATACTTGCAAGAGGGCAAGAGGAGAAGATGGGAAATTATTTTCCTTACCATCAAACAGTTATATTATAAATAATTTCAAGCTCTTCTGGAACCTTTGAAATATCTGTACTGTTCTGTTTTTAAAGAAAACAAGTAAATACCTTGCTGGCCAGAACCAGCAGCATACTGGTGGTGTTACCCAGATAAGGATGACAGAGTCAGGTTCTTCTGATTGCTGCGAGGGACTGCAAAGTATGGCTATTTCTGTCCGATTTGTGTCAGAAGCTTTGACCTGTAGACACACCTTTTGTTCCCCCTTTCCCAAAGACTCTTTATATGAAGTAGAGCAGTTCCAATGAGAAGGACTGAAAGTTCATAATTTCCTCAAAAAAGAAATAGGTCTCACTACAAGCAGGAGGGCTAAGTTAAGGTAACGCTTCTGACTGAGGGAGTGATTCGATTCTGGATTTGACTTGAATTTAACTAAGCACTAGACTACTGCTTTAGCTGAAATATTGCTGAAACTGAGATAATTTCACCAATTATGCTCAAACTAATAGGTTCCCACAAAAGGAGTATTTTGGGGAAGCTACTGTTTTCCATCAGTGTGTATGTAACAGAATAATTTCACAAAAACACTGATGAAGAAAAATAATAAATCCGTAACAATATCCTCTTGTTAATTCATACAGAATCAATTTTTGTAAGTGTGCCTTCAAAGTTACTACTTTTCATCCTACCAGGTCACATTTCTCACCCTTATTGGGATTCTCTTTCTGAGGGTTCTTGAAAACACAATAGCTTGGAAATAGTATGTTTTGTTGGTTTTAGTAGGATTTAAGAAGAGTAGGGTAAGTGCTTGGGAAATTGAAAAGAGTTTATTTCAACAAAAAGAATTTTTGAAGAAAGAAAACTCAGCTCAAAATCTATTATTCAAATTATAGTGGGCTGCATGTATAGATTTGTAACCTTGATCTTAGGTTTTCCATCTGGAAATTTTTGTTCTGGTTCACAAAGAAATCTAAAACAAACAAAAAAATCTTAATATACCAAAATAAGAACAACTGCTTGTAAGGACTTATATATTTTGAAGGAGACGCAAAGTCCATGTGAGGAAAATATGTGGACCAAATAAATAAATAGCATACATGAGTTGTACTGTTTTTATTCCTGTTCTAACATCATATTCTTTGACAGGTCCACCAGTGATAGATATGTGTTATATGTATGAGCACCACCACCACCACACTCTGCACCACACTTCACACCCACATCTAAAAGATATGCAAAAGACCAGGTAACCGAGCGTGCTCTGAGGGTCTGATAGCATGAAAGTATTTGTCATTGTGTAGCAATCCTGTGAGCTAATTACTTCTGAGATTGTGTGCTGCTAACAATCCTTGCTCATTCTTAGTCACAGGTGATGTGTGGCACATTTTCCTCACTGTAAATGAAGAAAATGAGCAATCTGTGGAATGTAAAGAAGTAAAGCTTCTATTAAATATGTAGGAGTTTCACAACTATGATGGGTAACTTTCAGGGAGTCAGCAAACTTAAAGAGGTTGAAATTCACTGCCCTAAATCTATGCTCCAGAGAATAAGTGACTTGTACTAAAAGGAAGTGTATGAAACACAGAAATGTTGTTTTGATGAAAAGACCAGGATGTCCCCCGGTATTTGTAGGTATTCTGAAGTAGTACTGCTTTGATTTCATCAGTTCTCTTTTCACACTGCATATTGCCAGTAAAGCACATTCCAATGCACAAAGAGGTTATACTATGCTGAAATAAAATATCTTTAGACAGCTAAACTACCATTCCCATAAGTATGCAGTACTGTACAAATCTGGTCTTAAAAGTAGTATCATTTCAGGTTTCCAAAGTAGTTTCTACATAAAAATTGGTGATAAAAAAAACCAACAAAAATCAGAATGAAATGTTTGTAGAAAATAACACAGGAGAAGAAAATAAGGCAGGCAGTGAATTAAAAAAAAAAAACAACAAAAACACAAAAAACAAACCCCAGACAAACAAAAAAACCAAACACAGAACAACAAAGGACGACATTTAAAATAAACATAATCCCTGATTTTGTTAAAAGTAGAGTCGGAGTTCACCATCTGCTTTATATTATTTTAATAGCCAGGCTTTATTCCATTGTATTTGGATTGGATAGGTAATGAACTGCATTTTGACTTCTTCATTTCCACATACATTCTTCCCTTTCTGCACCACTTTCTATTACAAAACTGGAAAGAAAAACACGTATATGTATATAACAACCCATACATACATATACATACACACACATATATTCATATATAAACACAGCATTTTCTGTAACCTAGTAGTGAGCATATTGGAATGTTCATACTGCAGCTGCCCTGGAATCTTGATCCCACTGCATTCTTTACCTGGAAGACACCTGTTCAGTAATTTTATGTCCAGCAGTACCTTAGCCACATTGCCTGCTGGATTGCAGGTGTTTGAATCTATAGAGGGAAGGTCATTACATTACCATTTCTCTCCATTTGGCCCTAACAAAGCAAGGTCACTGAGACTTCTCACTTCAGAGGATGCCTCTCTGTCCATTTATCATTGAACTACACATGTCACACTTCCTGAATTTCTAAGATGTGAGCCATTATGAATTTCTATTGTTGAGGCTTATTGAAGACGGTACTTCTCCAGGTAACTGGATCTATTCCTGAGTATATATACACACTAACTAAAGTACCTGCAAATTCCTGTGTGAGCATTCCATTTGTTTGCCTGTTTTCAATATAGCTTAATGAAATATGTTCCCTGTAGACATGGGGTTTGGACATGCAGTTTTTACCCCTGCTGGTATCAATCCAACAGTAGAAAGCTTGGTGATATAGACAGCCAGGAGGCATAAGACACATATTCCTAGATACTATAGATAGATTATATATATAGATTCCTAGATACCTATATGTGCAGCATTTCTGTGTATCTTTCTGTGTTAAAATCCCTTGTTCATTATACTTATTGACTAGAAGGGTAAAAATAGAGGTGTGTTTTAACTTTGTCAAGCCATGATAATGTAGCATTCTCCCTATAAATTCATTGAGAGGTAATCATTAAGGCAGAAAGAAACTATTTAAGCCACAGCTTTCTTACTGGAAATCTGCTGGCAGCTTGCCACTGGGCAATCCAGCAGTGAGTCTGAAAGCTTTTTATTATGCTTACAAGTGCCCAAATACCTCCCACTGTTTCCATGCAAATCCAGAAATGCAGCTAAGCAGATTTCTTTAGCTATGCCTTGAGTGTACAGAAAGGAAAAAATTTCCCATGGGGGCAATTTGAATATCCCTAACTTACAAATAAATAATGGGTTTTAACTAATTATCTTGGCTGAAAATCAAATTAATGTCTTTGACCCTTTTGATATAAAGATATTGGAGCAACTTGTAAAGAGGTAGGGGTGTTTAAATTCAGAATCAATGTATTTACAGATATTGCTGTAGGATTTATTTGTCTACAATAGACAGGGACTCGAACAGAATGATCCAGAACATCCTTTGTGGTCTTATCTTCACACAGAGTCAATAAACACAATCATTTCATTGTGCTGCTGCTCTCAAAGGGAAAGATTCGGCCTAGAGACCCCAGTTTTCTGTTCTCACTGATTTCACAGAACCACAGAATGGCTGAGGTTGGAAGGAATCTCTGGCTATCATTGTGTCAAACACTGCTGCTTAAGCAGGGGAACGTAGAGCTGTGTCCATTTTCAGGCTGCTTTTGAGTACTTCTGAAGATGAACACTCCACAACCTCTCCGGGCAACTTGTCAGCATGGTAGTAAAAAAGTGTTTCCTTATGGTCAAACAGAACCTTCCATGTTTCCTTTCATGCCTCTTGCCTCTTGTACTGTCAAGTATACTTGCAACTCTTGAAATACAAAAAATTAGTAACAGAAATTAATCAGGGAAATCTTTATGCAGAATATATATGCTGTGTAAAGGTACTTGTAAAACATTTCTCGTGTTTTCTTTCTGTATCTCTATGGAAATTATTTTACAAGTACATGCATAAAACTAGAAGCTCTGTTCTTGGATATAAATATTAAAATACAAATTCATCTACAGAAAAAAACCTGTTTGCTCTTTATGTGCATAATGGTTTAACCCCAGTAGGCAACTAACCACACCAAACTCCTTCCCCCCCCCCCTTGGAAGGATGTAGGAGAGAATCAGAAAGTTAAAGGTGAGAAAAATCATGAGTTGAGACAAAGACAGTTCAATAGGTAAAGCAAAAGCTGCATGCACAAGCCAAGCAAAATAAGGATTTCACCCATTGCTTCCCACAGGCAGGCAGGTGTTCAGGTATCCCCAGGAAAGCCAGGCTCCATGATTCATAATGGTTACTTGGGAAGACAAATGCCATCACTTGGAATGTCCCCAAATTCATTTTTCTTCCCTCAGCTTTTACTGCTGAGCTGTGTTGCCTCCCAGCTCCTTGTGCACTCACGGCCTACTTGCTGTTGGGGTGGTGTGAGAAGCAGAAAATACCTTGACTCTGTTTAGGCACTGCTCAGCAGTAGCTAAAACATCCCTGTGTTATCAACACTGTTTTGGTAACAAATCCAGAACAACACTATATGATTTGCATGAGAAAAATTATCCAGTCAAAACCAGAAACCAGTACAGTATGTTTCAGTAGAACAAAAACCAGTTGTGCGAGGAATCCCAGAAACTTCTTATAAAAACTTTTCCACGGCCTTCATTTTCAAATAGAAAAGCCTTAGCTTTTTCCTCTTTTCTTTTTACCTTTTTTTCCCTTTGTTCTTTTAAAAAAATTTTTTTTTCCTATTTTTCTTTTCTCTTCTCTTTCCTTTTTTATTTTTCCTGATTTCTTTATTCTTTTTTTTTTCTTTTCCTTTTTTTGCCATTTCACATTTTATCCCTGATAATGTAGTATTAAGAAGCTATGCAGACCAACTGAGATTTTTCAAAATTCATTGTACTGTATAAAATGTAAGACCAATGTCTACAAGATGGAATAATGTCTCTTTTGAAGTCTTGGTAATGTAGTTCTTAAAATAAGATGGAATGAATCCAGGTTATGGTTCTAACACAGAATCATTGAATGAGAGAATCATAGAATGTATGGGTTTGAAAGAGACCTTTAAAGGTCAATTAGTCCAGCCTCCCCTGCAATGCACAGGGACCTTTTTAACTAGATCAGGTTGCCCAGAGCCTGGTCAAGCCTGACTTTGAATGTTTCCTGGGATAGGACCTCCACCACCTCTCTGGGCAACCTGTTCCAATGCTTCACCATCCTCATTGTAAAGAACTTCTTCCTAATGTCTAATCTAGATCTACTCTGCTCTAGTTTAAGACCATTGCCCCTTGTCCTATCATTACACACCCTTGTAAAAGGTCCCTCCCCAGCTTCCTTGTAGGCCCCCTTCACAATACTGGAGAGATGCTGTACAGTCTCCCAGAGCCTTCTCTCCAGGCTGAACAACCCCTAGTTCTCTCAGCCTGTCATCAAAGGAGAGGTGCTTGTGTTGATAGCAAGGATTACTCCTACCCAGGTGCCCTTGCACTTAGCCTAGTTGAACCTCATGAGGTTCACACAGGCCACTCCTCTAGCTTGTCCAGGTCCTTATCCAGGTAAAATCCCATCTCTCTGGCATGTCAACCGCACCAGTCAGCTTGGTGTCATCTGCAAACTTGCTGAGGGTGCTCTCAATCAAATGTAGATATTAAACAGCACTGAGGGAGTGGGGGACACCACTTGTCACTCCTCTCCATCCTGACATCAAGCCATTGACCACTACTCTCTCGATGTGACCATCCAGCCAATTTCTTACCTATCGAAAAATCCACCTATCAAATCCATATCTATGCTCTTTGCATCATGTGTAGTTTATGTTTAAGAGGTCACTTGTTACCCTGGTTTTGATTTTGTGTAAGTTAACATTTTTTTCCTCTAAGATATTTATAGTAATAATATGTAATAACAGGATTGCAAATATTTTTACAAGATAAATGTTTACTTGTAGGAAGGGCCACTTTAAAATCAATTAATATTTTTGAAAAGGAGATGGAGAACACAAAGCAAAACAGAAGTTCAGCTCTTTATAGGCTGAGCTATCTTCTGTCAACAAAATATTATCACTGTCTTCAGAACAAATCCTAAAAATGTAATGGAATCAAATAATTAATAGAAATGCTATGTTTTCATTATGTTGTGACCAAGTCTTTTAATGATGTCCTTTTTTTCCTATCTTTGGGTATTAAGTCTCATTGACCTGTCTATACTGCTAAACACTGTATCTTGGCAAGATGCATGCAGGCATGAAGAAGGATTTCACTCTTTCAAAGAAAAAAGAAATTCAACAAAGAAGTAAGAGAACAGTAAACGGCAATAGAATACACGTGGGATGATGACAATTAATGTAAGATCAGCTTGGCATTTGTGTAGCATGATTTAGTGCAGTCAACACAGAAATCACTTTGGGAAATAGTGGAATGGTAACAAATGGAATACAAACAAAATTTGCTTTACACAGCAAGGCAACCAGAAGCCAAAAGACAGAGGCTTACAGCTGATAAGGTTCTAGCTCTGTAAAAGATATGTTCGTGAGGATGACAAAAAGTGATACTTTTTTTAGTGTGTGTTAATCTTTTTTTTTTTATTTCGCAGTTCAGTTCAAAAGATACATGAACAATTTGCCTGACACTACCTGACATTGATGAGGTTCTGTTACTGAAAGCTTATTGAATTAGGTTAATTTTGCAATTTAATTTGATAGAAAGTGAAGAAAAAGGCTTTGACAATGCTTAGTTAGTATTTTGACAGATTATCTGTGTAAATACATAGTGACTAGTTCTTGTTATTTTTTCTATTTCCTAATATGCAATGAAACAAAAACTGCATGACAGAAAAATAATTCAGCCAGAATATTTTGAATTATTTAAAATTATTTGTCAAACATTTTTTCATTTCAGTATCTTTCTTTGTGTTGCCATTTATAACACAGTCCAAATGATGAAGTCTTAAAATACTTTGCAAATTAAAGTCTCATTTATTTAAAAAAAAACAACAAACAAAACTAAGAAAAGGTTCTGATTTAAACTTTTTCAGCTGCCTTTAAGACTGTTAACTTCAAAGGTACTCATGTCTTACTTTAAAAAGGTGTATATGAGATTGTGATTAAATATTACATTTTTTTCTGATTTTTGTTTTAATCGCAAATGCTTATGTAAACCCACTATAGTTTTCTTATTTGTAAATGCAGCGATTGCAGAAAATGTCAGTAAGTATAGAATATATGGGAATTTTGAAGTGGCTGCACTGAGGTAAAAAGAAACATTGTATAGAAAGAAGACCAGAAGACTATAAAATATATAGTAAAAAAACCCACCACTAATATTTTAGGAATTTTAAATATATCAGTGAAGAGTAACTAAAGTATACAGATGTAGCTAACATAGATAAAGGAGTGAGAAACGAAGTCTTTTTATACAGTAAAAATTGTCAGGAAAACAGGAAGTAATAAAGGATCAATTTGAATATTGTAAAAAAACAGAACAGGTGTTCAGTTTTTTCTCTTTAGAAAAAAACACTGCTTTAGAAATATTTATTTGGTGAACTCTTTGCCAGAAATAGGTCATGAATCAATTTCAACCAGTAAGTGCCTTTACCCAGAACTTTCAGGTCTAGGCAGGGGTGAAAGAGGGAACATATTCAGTTGCAAAATTTGATAAAATTTCTTTTATGACTATACTGCATATTTTACTTCTGCCTGACAAGCTTCTAATGCTCAGACACAGCCAAAATGCTATAGGAATGAAAAAATGCCATCTGTGTGTTATATTCTCATTTTCCTTTTATAACTTGCATGCTGGATTGCAGGGTATGAAATCTATGTAGATGGGGTTTCTGTATGAAGAGACACTTCTGATTTTGGTGTATTTGTATCAACTTGCGGGTTCTAAGTGTTCAGATGGAAGGAGCAATCCAGCCATGAGAAAGCTCCGGCATGAATTTACACTTCAATTCCTACTCCAGCCTCATTTGCTTGCCAAACAACTAGGGTAAGCAGAAGGCCGGGCGTGAGGATAGCGGAGTCGGAGAGGGAAGAGACGGTGAGACAGAAGTATTGAGGGGATCTGTTTTGTTCTCTGGGAGGCTGGCTGGTCAGTAAGGTCTTCAGCAGGCTTAAAACACAGAGAAAGTAATACCATTCACTTCTTTTAAGCAAAATTAGAGGCTCTGCATCTATTTTAACAAGTAATGTGAAGATGTGATTATTTTTAGTACAGTAAAACATGAGCTGTGATACATCAGTATTTGTAATGCCTTCACTTTTAAAAGTGTTTTTAAAAGGCTAATTCCTTAGCCTATATATGTAATCCCAAATCCCTAATTATTTTAGCACTCTTTAGTTCTACTTAGTGCAGAGTGGTCAAAGCAGTAAATATTTCAATGTAATTTTATAACATTTATAATCTTGTCCACCTTTCTGCCTGTTCCATATATGCTGCTGAAAAGTACCTTAAATGCAAAACACCCTTGTGATCTTGCACTCTTAACTGCTCTATTTGTTGAAACTATTTCTAATTCTCCAAAATTTATCTAATTTTCAACCTTTTGTTATTTCACAGAAAGCAATCTCAAAGAAAAAAACCTCAAAACACTCTGGCACTAGCAATTTTTTGCAAGAACATACCCTGGCCCTAGTTATCTTCTTAAATTTAATACAGGATTTTCCCTACAGTTACAGCTGTAGATCAAAAGCATGACACTGGTGTGTAGCAATGAAATCCATTATTCTTTTATTTTTATTTTAAAAAGAGAGAGAAAATATGAATATACCTATGTACATTATTTCTATTACTTCATGTGTTTAACATAAAAGCAAAAGTACAGAAATAAACATTTAATTCCTTGTTACCTCTCTAGGCTGTGTGCAGATAGCAGCATTCTTTGCTGTTCAGCTCTTAAAACATGCTGCTTATCTTTTCATTGATAAAATCCCAAGTCCATTCCTCCGCATTCTTTTCATACATGATCCAACTACAAATCATTAAAATAACCCCTTTTTCTTGGCAAACATTTGGCCCTTCAGGGGTCTCTGTCCCACCATAATACAATAGAAATGTCTCAATAGTAACAAAAAACCTCTCAACTAAGCTTTCCCTTTGCACCTATAAATGTATTCTTGTCTATTATCCTATATCCAGGTCTAACTAGACATTTACCAAAGTCTTAACAATATTTTCTAAAACTATTATTTTGACTTGTGAGGAATTCTCTCTTGGGAGATCTTCAGCTCAAATTTGCTGTATAAAGCTCTTTTGAAAAGGTCAGATCTCCTATGGGTACAACAGCAATATAAACTCATGTTGCCTGTAGGTTTTAATGGCTGTGTTACAACATAGCCAGTTTCACTTGTTGCTTAATGGTTAGACATTCTTATGAGAGATAGAAGCTGGAAATCTGTCTTGTCAGACTGAAAAGAAAACTAAAGCTTCCCGTATCTTGTGAGTACTATGAAAGTGGGCTGTTGAAGAAAACAAGAATAGTACACTTTGCCTTTAATAGAAAGGCTACAATTAAATATTAAAATAACATGTATTCCATCATATTATAGCTAGATACTACAACCAGGCAACTTAAATCATCCCATCCACTGAGGTAAATCTCTGGTAACTTTGCCAAGATCCCAGAGTTGTGCAAGATCAATTCTTAATAACTAATCAGAGAACAGGATCATAGATCAATATTTTATTTGGTGTTCAGTATGGCAGGACCATCATCCTTCAAAGAAGTAATAAGTAAATAGATTTTATAACTGTGCATGGTAGTAACTTCATTTATTGAAAATTAAAACAGTAAAAAAATTTATTTACAAACAAAAATTTTTAATACACCTTAACAATGTATATAAGCCAAGCTTCCAGAAATTGTTTTTATTGTTTCACCTACGTAAAAAGAATGTCATTTAATCTTTCACGAATTCCACAGGAAGTATATCCAGAACATTTTGTATTTTACACAAGCTATTTAACAATTATTCCTCATTTTGGGAAAATTATTAGCATTTTAGCTACTGAATTTAATTACTTTCTTAACACAAATACCATTACATTTTTCTGTATGTATTTCATCTGAAGCAAATGCAAAACAATATGCTATTTATTCCTATTTTGACACAGACTAATAAATTATATTTTTATATTAAGTAAAATAATAAAAATTTAACTGAAAAAATCAGGTGAGAAAAGCACAGTAAAACTGTGAATAATAACCTCTGTACTTAATTTTATATCATAGTCTTATATGGTCTGGGCAGAACTATGCAAAAAAAAATTTTTTTGGTTCACTGTTCAACTCTGAAAAAAGTTAATGTAAAATCTGAGGAAGTTTTTTAATCAAAGCATACATTTCTTTTGACACCTTCTCCCTGCAGTGCTAATTTCTGTTTCCTCTCCTACAATGTTAAAGAAAGAAATCATAGTATTTTAAATGAAATGTATCAGACTTTTGTTTACTTCATCCAAATGCATTAAAAAATATTATTCACTTCAATACATTAACTTTCTTGCTTGTACTGTGATTTACATGTGGCTGGAACAATTCAATGCTCAGCTCTGAATGATTCAGGTAAATGAACTATAGAATTTCCGAGCCAAAGATTCAGCATTACAAGTCTTGGTCTTGAACTGATACAGTCAGAATTTACTCTGATCATCCTGACACAGTTGTAATTTAACTGAAAGAGGTTGTATTACTATATTCTGAGTAGTATTAGTGTTTTAATATTGTGGTTTATGTAATAACATTATTTTAAGAGCTTGCTTTCATTGTAATTACCTCGTTTGTCATCTTTCTGTCTTCTGTCAAAGGTAGAAGTTAGGCATTCCAGCAGCAGACAAACTTCCTAAGAAGTTATACCCCTGACCTGGATTGTCTAAGAAATCCTTTTGTCCATCAGGTGTGATGCCAAAGCAGGATGGGTTTTCAGTTGGAATAAGGTAGATTTTGTGCCATTAAGCAGCTGCAGGGATATAATGCTAATAATGTATGAAGAAAACGGTATCACCGTACTTGTGAGATCTGAGATGTCAAGATTGTGAGACCAGACCAGGGGAGGGAACTAGGAGGAATAAAGCTTCATAAAACTATCCAGTCAATCTCATGCCTGAATATATTCTGATTTGTAACGTGAGAGTTATTTGTACCTCATATGATACTAGGCTGTGGAGTCTTCATATCATTTACTTGGCAATGTGGAAGTCTCACCTGATTCCAGTCACTATTCTCCCTCAAAGGATCCTCTCATTAATTACATTAGAGTGGCTCCTTAAGTAGTTGTTGTTTGTACAACTAGAGAAAAGATCTTCAAAACAACAAGTCATCTATCTGTAATCTTACCTGGAAGTACTATTCCTTCCTCACTTTCCAAACTGTATAACAAAGCTGTGGTCTTACATGCCTCTAGATGTCTAAATCACCCAGTTCCTCAAAGCCTCAAAAATGTTAAAGGTAGTCATTACACAGCTGCGCAAAACAGATTGTGAGGTATAGAAGGTCGTATTCACTGGTCTGCTCACTTCAGCTCTCTCTCATATTTTTAACCAGTGAATTGAGGGAGAATTCAATGTGTCCTGAGCGTATGATGATGCCTATGGGGACATAATGGGAGGTACTGATCAGTTTAGCCTTTGTTCTAGAAAAAAAGCAGACCACTTCCTAGTACACCCAAAAATAGCAGCCAGCCTATGTGTAAAGCACCAGAAACATGCTAGAGAGCGTTTCACGTTTATCAGCAAGTTGGTGATAGTATCCAAATAAAAGCATAAATTAAATAAAAACTTTTCAACTTGATCCTATTAAAAGTAATGATGGATACAGGGCAGAACAGCCAGAACAGCAGTTATTAAACCTGTGACATTTGCTTGTAAGAGCCTTGAAATATATACCATTACATTTTTATATGAAGGACTATCTTGTTCTCAGCTTTGTTTGTCAGGACCTCAGTTTCCAACTAGGTCATTTACATTTTCAATGAATTCCTGTATTTAACCTTCTGTGCAGTCAGGCAAGTGATTTCAGTATATTTTAGGAGAATGTGTTCATACAGTCCAGAGTACTTCATACCTGGCAGGTTTTCTGTCTAGAAACTGAAAATAATAGCACTTCTATGTGCATTATTGTAAAGAGAAGTTTCAGAGGCTGGGATAAAGTTATCTCATTATCAGTCCTAGTCACAATATGTCAGGGTCCGACGGCTGCCGTAGCGGGCCGCCGGCAGTCGGGATGCTTCCGCGACTTCCTCTCTTATTGAGAGGGATTTTTAAAAGAGACCGAGGGCTGCGCGCAGCGTTCGCCTCGCACAGAGGAACAGCCACTTCGGGGCTGTATTTTAGAGCGGAAAGAAAGATGCCGCCCTAACCACGCCCACAAATTGTTACTGACACCAAATTAAGTTTACGAATTAACCAGTTTATTAAGGCAAAAGCCAAACTAAGGGACAAGGGTTCAGGAAAGGTAGGCTGATGGATATATCAGGGAAAAGTAACATGCCCTTATTAAATGCACACTCCAAGGGAGGGGTGCAAGGATCAATGGAGTAAAAGGGAGGAGGCTGAGCCCGACCAAAATCCTCTTTCAGAGGTCGCGATATGTGTGCGAGTATGAGGACAGGGACCGCGGTGAGGCCAGGGATTTAAGGCATAGGGTGCACGGTTTTGTTACCCTCCCGTGAGGTCTCAGTGTGAGTTGCAGCTCCTTTTCCGGCAAGCAGGCTCATGGTGGGGGGGCGGCTTCCCGGCGGCAGGGGCTCCGGTAGCGGCGGCAGCCGTAGCAGCGGTGACCCCAGCAGAGTCCAGCCCCTCCAGCCGTGGCTTCCCCGGCAGTGGCGGCTTCCCGGTAGCGGGGCTTCCGGTAGCGGCGGCGGTGTCCCGGCAGCAGCAGGTCCTGGTCAGGCAGTTCCCTGGCAGAGGGGCAGGCAGGTCCTCTGCCAGTGGTGTCCAGAGTAGGCCGCACAGTACCAGCAAAAGTTGTCGCCTTTTATATTCCAGGGACCCCGTTTAAGGTAGTGTCACTGTTCAAGTTAGTGCCGCAATGCATTCTTCTTATTAACGTATTAATAAGGCCCAAAGCCAATTAGCATTCATGGGTCCAAAGCCAAGGCAGGCATTGTTAGGGGCAGTCCATATTTTGTCCATTTTGCTGCCCTTGTATCACAACCTTTGTATTCCTTTTCTTGCCTTTGGCCCTATCAGTAGAACAGGCAGGGCTGTTCTTGTCCATCCTTGAGTAATCAGCAAAAGTCACCTCTGCTGGCTTAAAAGGCATTTTATTTAGTCTTATGTGGGGGGAGAAGATGGACTGTTCTCCACACTATATAACTCTGCAAACAAAATACAAGATTGGAAAAGTGATCAATTTAAAACCAATGAAGGAAATAAGAGAATTAATTCCTTATTAAAGACTTTAATATTTCCAGTCCATCTCTTTGCAGCTGATTATACGATCTCACAAAATTAAGGATTCAAAGAATAGGTACAGTACTCCTGGATTTCCAAGTCAGAGGATGGTGTCAAGTTTGCATTACCTCCTATCCTGAAGAGATTCACAAGTATCTCAGAAAATAAGTTGTGTCTTTGCAAAATAAATCCTTCAGCTTTGCTGTGGCTAAAATGAATTTGTGCCTTCAGTTAGATAGTGATGCCACTACATAGGTAAGCAATCATGGATAAATTACACTTACAGATTGTGTTCCAAAAACGATGAGCACTCACTCACGGGGATAGTTTTATCTAGCTATTATAGCCTCCTCAGTTCTTCATGGCAGTTTATTACGTGAAATGTCATAGTCTTGTAAGTATGATAGCCCCCATATTAAAGTTACCTAACACTGATATAGAGACACATGAAGTGCCTTTATTGTTCTTTCTCCTCTCAATGAGTGTTGGCATCAAATATGACACCAGGACTTCAAACTGGAAATTTTTAAGACAAAAGTTATTTCTATTTTATAAATACCAATTTAAGTTTTGCAGAGTTACAAACTGTCAGACACTCTCATTTCATGCCTGTGATTCATGTAACAAGGGTTGTTAAGTTTTAGTTTTGGCAGTGACCCAGAACCCTTACAGCTGCTCTCAGACTATGCCCACAGCATCTTATATCAAAATTTTAGACAGGTCAACCTCTGCACAAAAACAGATCTTCTCATCAAAGAGCAGGAGAAGAGACATGACCTATAGATAGAGTTCTGGCCCAAGGTCCTTGAATATTTCCAGCCAACCACGTCTCTTTCACTGCATACACTTTAAATTAATGTTTTGTACTCTCAGAACCTACTCATCCTTTTATGGGTAGCAACAGATATTATTGTCATGCTCTGCATTTGATGGTCATCTTTCCATCAGTAATGGAAAGCTCTGTGTAGATGTCGAATGTTATTACATCAGATCTACTGGGTACACAGAAAGTGGGCCACAGGGGGAGTCAAGCAACATTGACTTTTTTCTACAGACAAGCATTTCAAAGACTCAACTTCCAACTGAAAAATTCTGTAACACAGGACTTAAAAAAAAAATGAATCTCAGAGAGGAAAACTTTCAGCTCTGCCAGTGATTTCTGAGAAAGATGTATTATATCTTTTTCTTTGCCAGTTTTGGCTCCACAGAGATGCTTCTCAGATTTAATATAAGAATTGTTTTAGTGTGTAGTGCAGACCTCTCTAAGGACAGGGAGCACACAATTAAAGACTACTTTAGAAGTTTGGGAACTGAGTTGGTGAAGCAAAGTTTTAAATAATTACATAATCTACCTACTTTTAATGAAACCTCAGAAATATTTTATTAACCAAATAAATATGTAAGGCTAAAGTTTCCCTTTCTGCTATCAAGCTATAATAGAATATTGCTAGTACTTTGGTCATGTGTGCTACGGAAGCAAAACTAAATGATCTTTTGGTATATGCACATGCTCCCTGCCTCATGTAGTGCATGGGATGAACTCTATCACATGACTAAATTGTGATTTCTTTTCAA
Organism: Hemiprocne comata; assembly: GCA_020745705.1. Lineage (NCBI taxonomy): Eukaryota > Metazoa > Chordata > Aves > Apodiformes > Apodidae > Hemiprocne > Hemiprocne comata. The sequence goes on along the minus strand of CM036586.1, from coordinate 91,243,804 downwards.
CAAATTAAACTTTCACTTAATGAACATGTGCACCATAGCATTGGAAGCTATGAAGTGTGAAGCCAAAATAGAGAAATGGACAGAAGAAAAAAAATATATAGCTTAATCAAGTAAACATTCTTACTTTTTAACAAACTGGTAAATAAAGCTGAGTACCTCATCCTCTTCCATTTAAGTGTTCTGTTAGTACATTAATGCATTAAAAAGGTGAATATTTCAATGACATTTCTCTGACTCCTCAAAACAGTATCTGTGGCCATGAATTATGTCTTTTCTCAAATACTGAAGTTCACTAGTACAAATAGTTGTGTGGGAGAGAGAAATGCATGAGCCTATCAATTTCTGGGAATAGGAATATATCTTAAATATTAACTGCAATAATGAACAAATACATTTGTATGAAGTTAGACCTAGAGGAATTAGGCAAAATTCTCAAGATTTGATTGATTTCAAGATTCAGTTCAGATCTGATTTGTAGCTATTTGGGGGTTGGACTAGATGGTCTTTGAAGGTCCCTTCCAACCCAAATCATTCTATGATTATATGATTCTATTCAGAAACAAATTTATGACAGTAAATTTAATTACTACTCTATACTTGAACTTTGAATAGGTTAGCAGTCAGCTTTACCTATGTGTTGTAAGTGTTCAAAGTACTCAGTAAAAATACAATTCCATCAGAGTCATGTGTGCTTCAGAGCTGCTCATGCACTGGACCATGTAGAATTTTCTGCCTCAGTAACCTCCAAAAGTTTCTCAGAGCAAGGCTACTAAGGTGAAACAGCTGAATCTTTCACTTGTGTGAATGAATGAGTCAATTTCAGACTCCACAAGATACCAATGACAGCTGTTTAGGTATGAAGCCAGATTACACCCATGTTCAGAGCCTGAATGTTTCTATCCAGAAAAGTAAGATAAAATCTCTGCTAGGATTTTGTGTGAAGTTATTGTGGGAAAAAAGAAAGGGGGACAGATATATATTCAAAAAATCAATCTGAAAAATTTATGGCAGGCAAGTCTTCAAAAGCTTATTTTTAGTGTCATTTAGGATCCAAATATCACTGCAAGTATTATCTTTTTGATGCAGGAAATAAATCTTATAGTCCAGAACTGAACAACTTCAAAGAAAGAAAAATATGGATTTTCTTTCTTCTTTATTTTTTGTAAAGGTAATAATGAAGATATTATCTTTAAAAATAAGGTAGTATATTAGTACCTATATAAATGGCTGAGTTTAAGCATAGGTAGTGTATATCTGTAAGATAGACCGGTCGTCTGTTCCACTGTATCTAGATATGTGATTGATGAATTCCACTGAGATTTTTTTCTACTTCCCTTCCATGACTCCAGGGTCCTTTCTTCTCTTACATAGTGAAAAAGTAATCAGCAAAATATGGTACAGAGATTTTTTTTATTTATTTTTAAGAACAACTTTTATCAACCTTTATGCCTTTATGGCAAGAAAAACATAAATCTCAGAATTACTCTGCTCTGCCGAATCCAACTCTATCAGGAGCTGTGAGGAGCCGTGGACCGCTTCCCTGGGATGGCCTTGCCACAAGGGACTCTCACCTGCCTATTCCTGCAATCATCAAGTTTGGTTTTGTATGTATCTTTATGTAAGTTTATATATCTGTTCCTCATCTCACATGTTACTCCCCTTTTCTGTGTTAGAGTAAACTTGTTCCAGTTTCAATTTCCAACCTCTTAAGTCTCTCTTCCTTATTCCACTTTTATCTTTCCTTGGGAGGGTGGAGCGGGAGTAATAGAGAGTAATTCTGTCTTCTGGTTTGTGGTTCGTCCTGACCACTAAACCAAGACAAAAAGATACAACTAAAACGCAATACTAAAATGACAACAAAGAGATAATGGTTTATCTTCCAGTTTTCTAAGTTGCCTATTCCAAACTTCAGGAGCAGCTTTCACTTCACAGAGACTTGAGTGTTGGAAGCAAAACTGGGATATATGCTTGGGATATAGTTACAATACAGTTACTGTAGTAAGCTTTTAATCCCAGATGAGAAGTCACATCCTGAATCACAGGATATAGTTTATTTATATCTGGTATATAATGAAGAACTCTAGCTCTGATGGCAAACATCATCAGTAAGACTAGCACTGATCAGATCCTGGAGCAAATCATGCTACCAAGACCATAGGGAAAAATATTAGACTATAGACTATACATAGAATCATAGAAACATAGAATGGTTTGGCTTGGAAGGACCTTAAAGATCTTCTAGTTCCAACCCCTACACAACAGGCAGAAACACCTCCCACTAGACCAGATTGCTCAAAGTTCCATCCAACTTAGCGTTGAACATTTCCAGGGATAAGGCATCCACAGCTTCCCTGGCAACTTGTGCCGGTGTCTCGCAGCCCTCATGATAAAGAATTTCTTCTTAATTTCTAACCTTTATCTACCCTATTCCAGTTTAAAGACATTATCCCTTGTCCTAATGCTACTTGCCCTTGTAAAAATTCCCTCTCCAGCTTTCTTATAAGCATCCTTCAGGTACTGGAAGGCTTCTATAAGGTCTTCCTGGAGCCTTCTCCTCTCCAGACTGAACAATGCCAAGTCTATCAGCCTGTCTTCGTAGGGGAGGTTCTCTAGCCCTCTCATCATCATAATCTCCTCTGGACTCACTCAAACAGCTGCATGTCCTTCCTGTGTTGGAGGCCCCAGAACTGAGCACAGTAATCCAGATGGGCTCTCACAAGAAGGGAGTAGAGGGTCAGAATCACCTCCCTTGACCTGCTGGTCATGTTGCTTTTAATGCAGCCCAGGATAGAATTGGCTTTCTGGGATGCAAGCTCACATTGTCAGCTCATGTTGATCTTCTCATCAACCAACATGTCCAAGTCCTTTTCCACAGGGCTGTTCTTAATCCAATATTAAAGAGCACATGTTTCATGTGAGAATTCTGAGACCCATATAATATGAATGTATGATTACAGTTGCAAAAGTTTTCTTTAAAAATAAAACATTTAAAAAATAATTAAAAATTAGTAAGTGTGTTTCTCTACCATGTTAAATATCTAAGAGTTTATACTATATTTGTGAAAGCTGTCTTGAGGTAAGATCTTGAACTACTCGAAACTCATCTACGTGCAAAACTCCATAGATGGATAGGGCTACCTGACACAGTGAAAGTTCATATTCTAGTTTTTTTCAAGTTCTCATACTTTTAATCTGGACCTCTTTTCAAAACTGTTATATCTGAATACAAAGAAATATGCAGAAATCCTTAGTTGTGTAATGTCATCACTGGCATTCACTGAATAGTTTACTATATTATATGATTATATTATACATACAATATTATATTATACATCATACAGTATTACATTACATATTATATTACGGCACTCACTGAGTCGACCAGGTGAATGATCTGCTCAGCCTGGTGGCTGAGCTGAAGGAGGAGGTGGAAAGGCTGAGGTCTATAAGAGAGTGTTAGAGGGAGACAGACTGGTGGAGCCAGACCTTCCCGTTCCTGAGGAAAAGGCAGTAGGTTCCACATAAAGCACAGGATCCCATACCCTGTTGCCACCAGGTAAGAGGAGGGGACTGAAGAGATGAGTGGGAATGGGAACAGGTCTCTTCTCAAATAGGCAGGTAAATCCCCTCCAGGACTCCCCTGCCTCCCTAGTTACCACTGTGCAACAGGTATGAGGCTTTAGAAATTGAGGGCAAGTGAGGATGGAGAGGAACGTCCATCTGGGAAGGCACCCAGGGTGAGTCAGTCACCCCCACACCTTAGGACTAGTTCAATCAAGAAAAAAGTGTGATTGTGGTAGGTGATTCCCTTCTGAGGGGAACTAAGGGCCCCATATGTCGACCAGATCCCTCTGACTGTGAAGTCCACTGCCTCCCTGGGGCCTGGATTAGGGATATTATTAGGAAACTCCCTGGTCTGGTGCGGCCCTCAGATTACTACCCGCTTTTTGTTATCCAAGCTGGTAGTGATGAGATTACAGAGAGAAGTCCAAAAGTAATTAAAAAGGACTTCAGGTCATTAGGGAGATTGGTTGCAGGATCGGGAGCACAGGTAGTGTTCTCCTCAATCCCTTCAGTGGTGGGGAAGTGTACTGAAAGAAACAGGAGAACACATCTGATTAACACATGGCCTAGAGGCTGCTGCCACTGACAGAATTTTGGGTTTTTTGATCACAAAGAAGTTTACATGACCCTGGTGTCACGGTCCAAGTGGTGACTCGGATGGGCTCGAGCGGTTAGCCCTTCTATATTTAGGATTCGCCCCTGATTTTGGGGATGGCGATGACGCCAATGTATGATATACCAGAAGCCCTAAATAGGAGAGCACGCACGTCTGCACAAAATGAAGACCAGACACAGAGTTATATTTTATATGCTTTAACTGTTTGAGTGGAGTCACAAATACGTAGGAGGTAAATTTAGAAGGTAGGGTGCAAGGGGTGCGTGTGTGTATGTGTGTAGTAGCTTAGATTGAAAAGAGAAGAAAACTTATGATAGAGGGGGCTGGTATAGCGCGACGCGGTTTCCCTCTCAATAGGGTCGACGTTGTGCGTGGAAGTGAGGGCCGTTTGTGGATTTACCCCGGGGAAAGATTGCGGTTAATGACAGAAAAGAAAAATATTATTAAATCTTACAGTCTCGGCAAGCTGCACGTGGCGGTCTGTAGCTTTAAGATGGCGGCTTCCACGTGGCAGCAGCGGCGGTTTCACAGCAAAGACAGAAGCAGCTCTGGGTGCGGCGGCGGTTTGCAGGCTTCACAGTAGAGACAGCAGCTGCTCTGGGTGCGGCGGCAGGCTGCAGGCTTCACGGCAGCTGTAGCGGCGGCTTTAAGACTGCGGGCTGCGCTATAGCAAAGCGGCTCGCGGCAGACGGCAGGCTGCGGGCGTCTTCCCCGACGGGAGGAGGGAGAGAGCGAGCGCCTTTGGGGGAGATTCACTGTTCTTTCAGGTGCTCTCGAGGCAGTGGGGCTAGCAGATACTGAGCTTACAGCTCCTGCTTTAAGCCCGGCTCTCGAATAGTAATTTTATAGTTCTTTTAGGATTCCCCTTTTTGGATTCTCGGGTGGAAACCTAGCCTCCGTAGCCGAGATCCGTGGCTCTTTTACCTCTCCTCCTCGGCACAGACGGGTGCAGGTAGGCGGGTGCGGCAGCGAGGCAGCAAGGCAGTCCAGTGGCGAAAAGAAAAAGAAAGAGCCCCTGCGAGCGGTCCCTTTATAGCCCTTAGGAGCCTTCTGATTTGGTGCATCTTTTGAATCCGTTTATTTGCATATAGTTCCAGCCAATCAGATAGCTGTTCAGCTAGCTGCAGAGTTCCATCCAGGGCTTAGCAGCAGTCTTGGTCTAAGGCTTGTCCAGGCTTGTCCTGGACTGTGTAGTAGTTCTTGGTGCAGCCCTACTGTCTCCTTTACCAGGTGAATAGTTCTTTATGGGAGACAATTTTCCCTTGTTGAGGGGTAAAACCCTCACACCTGGGTCTACTAGCAGCAGATGGGGTTTAGCTATCTCAAAGGGGAAAAAGGATCCTTGTGCACAAATTGGCGGGTTTCATAGAAAGGTCTTCAGATGCAAAGGGGAAGGGGATGGGCTGACCAGAGAGGAGCCCATGCGCGGCATGCTGGTGCTTGTGGGACAGTGTCCTGGCAAGGCCTTTGTGGCGGACCTGCCGTCACGAACTGCAAGCCACGCCCCCACAAACTAATGATCCTCATGTTGGCAGCAAAGGGAAGACGGACCAAATTGGGAACTGTATGGAGTGGGCAAGGAAAAGGCGGGAAAAACGATACATTGTCTCAGCCGCCTCAGCCGCCGCTTCACCAAATGGACCAATGGGCTGGCGGATTGAAAACTGCACCACCAATCAGCAGCCAGCCCATTCCCTATAAAAAGAGCCCAGGTGAGCCCCGTTTTGCCACTCGCCGAGGGGGTCACCTGAAGAGGAGAAAGAAGAGGAGAAGACTTTGGGAAGCTGCCACCGGAAAACTGCCAGCCAACGCGCGCCGCAACTCATCGGGGCTCGAGCCGCTCCCTAAAAGCCTTTTTCAAGGCTCGAAGGAGCTGAGGGGAGCAGAGCTCGCCCAGAAGAGAGACGCAGCAAGAAGCCGCTGGCCAGCAAGAGCCGGAGCTGGTCTCCGACTCCACCCGGACGGCCGGAACGTAAGAAAATTCCCCAAAGCCTCGTTCCTTTCCCGTCTTCCCTGAAATCCTATAACTCTCCCTGGGAGGTGGGAGGGGGGTGGGGAAACCTTCCCTATCCGCTTGCTCCTTCCCTCTTTTCCCTAAAGTGACTGCGGGTGCCCAATCCTATTCCCCTTGACTAAGTTACTGGTTCCTGGGACAAACTGTATTGCTGTTACTTAATTGTATTGTGTTCTCGAATTAATTATAAAGTAAAAGCACATAATTCAAATCGCCCCTAGTCTCCAGAGCCCTTCTTTCTACCGGTTTTCCCGTAAATACCCGTGGGGGGGGGTTGTATGAGCGCTTAAGAAACGGGACTGACCGCTCGAGTCCCCGGGTGCGCGTTTTCGGGCTATTCCTATAACCGTGTGTGTGTGTGAGAGGCTGAGACGCGGCACAAGCCGCGAAGCGAGTGTGGACTCCCGAACCGCGGTTCCGTTCTCCCGCGAGGGAAACGGCCGGTGATGGAGGAAGCGTAAGGCGTGGAAGGACAGCGCGGACGAAAGTGTGCTTGACAATTGAGCGTAAGGCAGAGCGAGTGTGCGTGCTTGCTTAAAGACATACCGCTCCACAAAAACTTGGTCCGCGAAACACGTGCTTCCACGCATCCAACACAGTCGCGCCTAAATTAATACACTCACCAAAGCCCGGATCGCGACAGCCTTTCAATCTGCCATGTCAGTGGAGGTGGGGGACATTGATTCATGTGGCAGAAAAATACAAGGCTCATTGTCGAGTTAGTAACTGTGGAAGCAGCCAAGAATGGTCAGGTAGGTATTAGGGCTCCTGCCCCCAAAATGGTAGTGGGAGCATTAGCCCAGCTGAAGTGCATCTACACAAATGCATGCAGTGTGGGCAAAAACCAGGAGGATCTGGAGGCCTTTGTGTGGCAGGAAAACTATTATATAGCTGCCATCAAGGAAACCTGGTGCAATGACTCACATGACTGGAATGCTGTGATTAACAGCTACCAACTTTTCAGAAGGGATAGATGAGGATGAAGAGCCAATGGGGTGACCCTTTATATTAGGGAGATATATGAATGCCTGAAAATTAATGAGGGTGATGGTAGGGTTGAGTCCTTTTGGGTAAGAATTAAGGGAAAGGGCAACAAGGCTGATATCATGGTGGGAGTCTGTTCTAGACCACACAGCCAGGATGAAGAGGCAGATGAAATATTTTATAAGCAGCTAGAAGAGGTTTCACAATTGCTAGCGTTGTTCTCATGGGGGACTTCAACTTCCCAGATGTCTGATGGAAGTACAATACAGCAAAGAGAGAACAGTCCCGGAGGTTCCTGGAGTGTGTGGAAGATAACTTCCTGATGCAACTGATGAGGGAACCAACCAGGGAAGGTGTCTTCCTGGACTTGCTCCTTGTGAACAGAGAAGAACCTGTGGGGAAAGCAATGGTTGGAGTCCATCTAGGTAATGAAATCATAGTGTTTTCAGTCCTTGGAGAAGTAAGGAGGGCGGTTAGTAAAACTCCCACCATGGACTTTCAGAGGGCAGACTTTGGTCTGTTGAGGGGACTGATTGACAAAATCCCTTGGGAGGCAGTCCTGAAGGGTAAATGAGTCCAGCAAGACTGGACATATTTCAAAAATGAAGGCACAGGAGCAGGCTGTCCCCATGTGCCGGAAGACAAGTCAGCGAGGAAGAAGACCAGCCAGGCTGAATAGAGAGCTTTGGCTGGAACTCAGGAATAAAAGAAGAGTTTATGGCCTTTGGAAGAGGAGGCAGGCCTCTCATGAGGACTACAAAGACATAGTGAGGCTATGCAGGAAGAAAATTAGGAGAGCCAAAGCCCAATTAGAACTCAAGCTAGCTACAGCCATTAAAGACTATAAAAAATGTTTCTATAAATACATCAACCAGAAAAAGGAGGAGTAGGGAAAATCTCCTTTATTGGATACAGGGGGAAACTTTGTGACAAAGGTTCTTTGCCTCAGTCTTTACTAGTAGAAGTAGTTGTTCCCTGGACACCAACCCGCCTGAGGTGGAAGACAGGGAAAGGGGACAGAGGGAAGCCTTCTCAATCAACAACAAAATGGTGAGGGACCTGCTGCAACAATTAAACATACACAAGTCTAAGGGGCAGACCCAAGAGTACTGAAGAAGCTGGCAGATGTGCTCACCAAGGCTCTTTCCATCATTTACCATAAGTCTTACATAAAAATATATAGTAGAAATAAATCCTCAAAATAACATTACATGTTCCTTCCATTTTCACATTTTAAATGGGAAGTTAAGATTCCATTGGGGAGCTTGTAATATTCTAGATAATTTAATAATAGGATTGCAGGAAAATGGTCCTTTAAATCAATTGAAAGGCACCAACTGATTGCAGTTTGCCCCAGACTCTAACTAATGGCTTTCTAATTCCAGGATTATTCTGCCAAAGAGGGGGATCAACAAAAGTGCCACCTTGGACTTCCAGGGGACAGACTTTGACCTGTTCAGGAGACTGATTGACAAAGTCCCTTGGGAGACTGTCATGAAGGGTAAAGGAGTTCAGGAAGGCTGGACATACTTCAAGAAAGAATGCCCAGGAGCAGGCTGTCCCCATGTGCCAAAATATGAGCAGTCGAGGAAGAAGACCAGCCTTGCTGAATAGGAAGATTTGGCTTGAGAAGAAAAGGAGAGTTTATGGCCTCTGGAAGAGAGGACAGGCCTCTCATGAGGACTACAGAGATGCAGTAAGGCAATGCAGGGAGAAAATTAGGAGCCCAACTTGAACCCAACTTGGCTACTGCTGTCAAAGACAATTAAAAAATATTTCTATAAATACATTAATAAGAAAAGGAGGACTAGGGAGGATCTCCATCTTTATTGGATGCTGGGGGAAACATAGTGACAAAGGACGAGGAAAGGGCTGAGGTGCTAAATGTTCCCTAGACACCCAGTCCCCGGAGCTGGAAAAGGGGAGATGGGGCAGAATCAGACCTTTGTAATCCAAGAGGAAATGGTCAGTGACCTGCTACACCACCTAAACATCCATAGGTCTATGGGACCAGATGGATTGCACCCAAGAGTTCTGAAGGAGCTGGCGGATACACTTGCCAAGCTTCTTTCCATCATTTACCAGCAGTCGTGGCTAACTGGGGAAGTCCCACTGGACTGGAGGGTGGCAAATGCGATACCCATCCACAAGAAAAGTCGGAAGACAGACCCAGGGAACTACAGACCTGTCAGTCTGACCTCAGTGCCAGGGAAGGTCATGGAGCAAATCATCTTGAGTGCCATTACGCACCATATACAGAACAACCGGGTGATCAGGTCCAGTCAGCATGGGTTTATGAAAGGTAGGTCCTGCTTGATGAACCTGATCTCCTTCAATGACGGGATGACCCGCCTGGTGGATGACTGAAAGGCTGGGGATATTGTCTACCTGGACTTCCATAAGGCCTTTGACACTGTTTCCCGTAGCATTCTGATGAAAAAAAAATGGCTGCTCGTGGCTTGGATGGGCATTCGCTTTGCTGGGTAAAACACTGGCTGTACAGCCTGGCCCAGAGGGTGGTGGTGAATGGAGCTAAATCCAGCTGGTGGCTGGTCACAAGTGGAGGCCCTCAGAGCTCAGTGTTGGGACCACTTCTTTTTAGAATCTTTATCAACGATCTTGATGAGAAGATAAAATGCTCCCGCAGTAAGTTTGCAGATGACACCAAGTTGGGAGGGAGTGTTGATCTGCCTGAGGGCAGGGAGGCTCTACAAAGGGACTTAGGCTGACTAGATTGATGGGCTGAGGCAAAATGTATGTGCTTCAACAAGGCCAAGTGCCAGGTCCTGCACTTGGGCTCCAACAATCGTATGCTGGACTTGATCATCTTAGAGGTCTTTTCAGCCTTGGTGATTCTGTGATTCTGCAAAGCTACGGGCTTAGGGAAAAGTGGCTGGAAAGCTGCCTGGTGAAAAGAGACCTCAGCGTGCTGATGGACAAGTGGCTGAATATGAGCCAGGAGTGTGCCCAGGTGGCCAAGAAGGCCAACAGCATCCTGGCTTGTATTAGAAATAATGTTGCAAGCTGGTCTAGGGAGGTGATCCTCCCTCTGTACTGGGCACTGCTGAGGCCCCACCTTGAGTACTGTGTTCAGTTTTGGGCCCTTCAATACAAGAAAGACATTGAGGTGCTGTAGCAGGTGCACAGAAGAGCAACTAGGTGGGCGAAAGGCCTAGAGAACAAGTCTTATGAAGAGTGGCTGAGGGAACTGGGGCTGTTTGGTCAAAAGAAAAGGAGGTTGAGGGGAGACCTTATGGGTTTCTACAACTACCTGGAAGGACAATGTAGAGAGCTGGGTGCTGATCTCTTCTCACAAGTAAATAGTGATAGGACAAGAGGGAATAGCCTAAAGCTACACCAGGGGAAGTTTAGGCTGGACAAGAGGAAAAATTTTTTCTCTGTGAGGGTTGTTAGGCATTGGAACAGGCTGCCCAGAGACATGGTTGAGTCACCATCCCTGGATGTGTTCAAAAGTCATCTAGATGTGGTGACTGGGGATATGGTTAGGGGTGAACATGGTAGAGTAGGGTTAAAGGTTGGACTTGATGATCTTAAAGGTCTTTTCTAACCTAAATTATTCTATGATTCTATCATTTTATGATTCCAACCTTTTTAATTAGTTCATGAAATAAACATTTTTCTACTATGCTATTAAACAAATTACCAAAGTCTGTGCACTCACTAAATATATCAGGCAGTGTAATTGAACACAAGTATCTTCTGCTACCATCCTAATCTGTTTAGATAGCAAAAATGTTCTTTTCATTTCTCTTGCTAGGTAAAGAGCTCTGGCAAGTTAAGAAATGGTTCAACATTCTATTCCTTTTCTTTGGAAACTAATACCATATCCCTCACTTATCTAAACAAGGAAACCATAATAGATATTGGCCTTTAATAAAAAATTTATTTAGTTTAAAATCAATTCTTATGACAGTTTGAGGAGGTGTGAGTTGATTTCAACATTATTCACCCCCTGTGACCAGAGCATGGGAATGGATGCGTATAAGCTCTTTAGGAGGGACAGGCCAGGGAGAGGAGAGGGTGTCACCCTCTACATAAATGACCAGCTGGTGTCGATGGAGGTCCACCTAGAGGTGGATGAGCTGATCAAGAGCTTATAGATCAGGGTTAAAGGGAAGAAAGGAACAGGTGATAGATATTATAGTGGAGGTCTGCTAAAGGCCGCCTGACCAGGAAGACCAAGCAGATGAGGGCCTCTATAGGCAGATAGGAACAGCTTCACATTCACATGCTCTGGTCCTCATGGGGATTTCAACCACACCAACATCTGCTGGAGGGATGATTCAGCAAGGCACCAGCAATCCAGGAAGTTCCCGGAATGCATTGATGACAATTTCCTTTTCCAAGTGGTAGCAGAATCAATAAGAAAAGGTGCTATGCTGGACCTTGTTGTCACCAACAAGGACAGGTTGGTGGACAATGTGAAGCTGAAGGCCAGCCTGGGCTGCAGTGACCACGAAATGGTGGAATTCAAGAGAGCAGACTTTGATCTCATCAGGGATCTGCTTGGTGGGGTACCACAGGATAAAATCCTGGAGGGGAGAGAAGCCCAAGAAAGCTTGTAATTATTCCAGGATCACATCCTCCAAGCCCAGGAGCAATGCATCCCAACAAAGAGGAAGGCAGACAAGAATGCCAAAAGACCTGCATGGATGAACAAGGAGCTCCCAGACACATTTAGATGTAAAAAGAAAGTTTACAGAGGGCGGATGCAACACAGGTAGCCTGGGAGGAGTACAAAGAAGTTGTCTGAGCAGCCAAGGATCAGGTTAGGAAAGCTAAAGCCTTTTACAATTAAATCTGGCCAGGGACATCAAGGGTAACAAGAAAAACTTCTGCAGTCCATCAGTGATAAAAGAAAGATCAGGGAAAATGTGGGCCCTCTCCAGGAGGACACCTGGTCCTGATATGGAGAAGGCTGAGGTACTCAATGACTTTTTTGCCTCAGTTTTCCATTGTCTCAGAGAACGTAATTAAACCTTTTATCATAAAACAAATTGGTAATCTAGGACAGGAGGGATTCAGGGTCTTTGCTGTAGCACGGAGAAAAGAGTTTCTCAACCTTTCCTAGCAAATTTGTACCAGTACACCAAAGGGAATCCTATTGACCGGTCTGTGCATCTGTTCCCCTACAGAATAAATATCAAGATTGTAGTCTTGTGTGTTTATTAGCTGTCCTCACCAAAGAATGATTCCTGGTTTTAATCTAATTTCTATTTTAAAATATCTCAAAGCCATCAGGTTCCTCTTTCATTGTCTGTTTTGAAGATCTCTTGAACCTGGAACTTAACAAGAGTTTGAATGAGTGAAATGTGTCTAGCATTATGTTGGCTGAAGAATGTCAACAATTCTCACTCAGAATCGGGACTGAAAAGGGGGAAAGACAGAAAGACAGAAAGACAGGGAGGGAGAAAGAGAGAGGGAGAGAGGAGGGAAGGGAAGGGAAGGGAAGGGAAGGGAAGGGAAGGGAAGGGAAGGGAAGGGAAGGGAAGGGAAGGGAAGGGAAGGGAAGGGAAGGGAAGGGAAGGGAAGGGAAGGGAAGGGAAGGGAAGGGAAGGGAAGGGAAGGGAAGGGAAGGGAAGGGAAGGGAAGGGAAGGGAAGGGAAGGGAAGGGAAGGGAAGGGAAGGGAAGGGAAGGGAAGGGAAGGGAAGGGAAGGGAAGGGAAGGGAAGGGAAGGGAAGGGAAGGGAAGGGAAGGGAAGGGAAGGGAAGGGAAGGGAAGGGAAGGGAAGGGAAGGGAAGGGAAGGGAAGGGAAGGGAAGGGAAGGGAAGGGAAGGGAAGGGAAGGGAAGGGAAGGGAGGACCCTTTGTTAAATATGTGACAGTCCTCATATAAGTATATATAGATATATTTTTTTGTGGAAGGCTGAAGTAGATTGTGTCTAAAGTTTTAGTTGTCTTGAATATTTGGCCTACTTTTTATTATTAATCTCTACAAGATACTGGATTACAGAGGCAAGAAATTGTTGGCCCAGCCATTATTTTTGTTTTACTTTAAGTCCATGGAGTTAGATGAGAGAAAATTAAGGCAGAGACTCAATGCAGATCAGCTCCTTTTAATGTTGTGTGCTGTTGTTATTGTTCTCTTATCTGCAGATAGGGTAGTAAGAGACAAAAGTGAGTACAAGTTGAAACAGTTTGAGAGCTCTGTGTACAGATTAAATAATTTCATTAGAGACAAAATGTCTATGAGGTGTGCATAGTTTTTGAGCAAAGGAGATAAATTCCAGTTAAGAAATAAATATAGAGGGAACAAATGATGGTTTTCATGTTATGAATCAAATGTCATTTTCTCACAAAGAACCACTATATTATATTACTGCTTGTCTTGATATTTGCTTAGTAATAGATGGATTTGTTTACAATAATAACTTTGTACAGAAACAGCCAGGCATTTTTAATATATAAGAAACATTTATCACCTTTTTACTGCAGGTCACCAGTTTTCCCTAGACACTGTCACCTACTGTCAATACCTTAGTATAATTTCAGTCCTGCCGTAATTCTGCTACAAGCCAATAACTGTCTTTGCTTTGTTAAACCTGTCACTTTTGGCAGCTGCACTCTTTTTTCTGTCATATTTCTTTTCCTCAACTATCTGCTTGATGCAAACAGAAAAATTGCCCCATCATTCTGTATGTGGACATATTGAAGTGAGTCCAGTGAAGAGTCACAAAGATGATTAAAGGACAGGAGCATCTGACATGGGAGGACAGGCTGAGACAGCTGGGATATCTCAACCTGGAGAAGTGAAGGCTCAGGGCTTATCTATGTCCATAAGCACCTGATATAGGAAGTAAAGAAACTGGACACAGCTCTGAGCAACCTGCCGTAGTTGCCCCTGCTCTGAGCAGGAAGTTGGACTAGGTCTTATCCAGAGGTACCTTCCAGCCTCAGCCATTCTGTGATCCTACAATTTTCTGTGATTGTCTAATTAAACTAATAAAAGAAAGGTTATTGCCATTGCTTGGGATCCCAATAAAAGACTTAGCAATTTAAAAACTAGTCCAGAGCAAAATTTATTGTAATAATTGTAATGAAGGCAAATTTTCATTTATTGAAGTGCTAACTTACTCATGTTAAAATTGTGAGTTAGGAAAATATTGATTGAATGTGCCTGTCTCTTTGGAAAAATGCCAATAAGGATTCTAAGCAAGAGAAAACAGTAACTCATATCTTTATAGAGTATAATGTCTGCACTCTTATCAAGTTTCTTTCAAATACGTAACATGAAGAATTTCCTTCTCCCAAACAAGAAGCGTGCATCTTCCCTTGTCTGTGGCTGGGACACTTCATTACATATAGTGTTGCATTTCCTCTTACTAAAGTAAAAATTATTTTTCTGTATGGAATTGTTATTCTGTGGTTTTCAAACACACACAGACAAACTTCTTGGATTCTATTAAACCCTTCTATTCAATGCTAATTCAAGTATGTTCCTGCTAGGGTTATTATTGCCTTAATTCAGTGAAAATACTTCTGCTCCATAAACAATTATTTCTATTGTTCTAGTTTCTATTTATCTATGGGTAATATATATTTCTCAAACTTTTCAACATGTCTAAAAATTATGCAAGCCCAACCACTACCCCCTACCAAGGTCTCCAGGGAGTTTGAAATTACATGATACCAAGTAGCTAATAGTAATAATGTGCTTTCTCTGACCTGTGTATAAATCAGTAAGGCTAAATAGCTATTAGTTGCTACCCAGGGCAATAGGTACCAAGTTAACTGCTAGTCTTACTATTGGCTGAATCCTTGAATTCAGCTAGAAATCTGTTAATATAGCAATGTATTGCATAGTACAGCTGGCAAAAGCACTTTTCTGACAATATGGTTTTTAGTCATTTGTAAATGATTAGTGATATAAAAAATGTCACTTCAAATGAAAAATGAAAATTCTAATGCAGCATGTCTGTGGCCCCTAATTTGATGGGTTGATGTGAAGTTTTTCTGCTCTTCTTTCACTGTTGTTTTTTTTGTTTTCCTTTCAATCTAAAACCACATTATGAAAAAATGCCTTGTACTATTAGGAGATAAGAATAATTTCAGCATAAAAACACCTTGATGAGACTTCTGTGTTGTTATCAATTTTTATTTAATCTTTAAAATAAGTGTCTTCAGAAAATTTTTATAAAATATACAAGTTATTTTAAAATTCATCACAATTAGTGTCGTAATGAATAACTACATTTCTGTGCAACTTTATCAGTCTCTCTTTTACAAACTTTTCCCAGGTTCACACAAATATTCACATCTCAAAGGCTTACCTAACTTTCTAAAGTTCTCCGGAAAATGTATTATGTTAATATCTTTGTTTTAAAATTACTTAGGTGCATCCTTGTCCATACATATAATTTACCATTTATTAAGGAGAAGTAAAGCACCTTTTAGCATTCCTAGTTACTGATTATGTTAATATGTGAGAAGACCCACGTACAGCAAAAGGTGAGATAATTATTCAAAAGAATTTCGGATGAGAGAATGAAGAGCAAAAGTTATCTTTAATGTTAAGTAGTTCACATACAACAACTAATTAGCAGTAATAAAAGTCAGAGATACAGCCAATGAACACCACAGCCTGTTACAGAGCAAGCTGAACATTGTGATTGAATACCCACAAAGTCTGCAAAATTTACTCATAGCCACAGAAAAATGCGTAGCAAAAAACTTTTCAGTATGGATGAGAAAATATAATCTTGTTCACAATGCATTACTAATTGTTATTTGCTGTGTTTGAATTGTGAAAAGATGGGCACCATTGACTTAACATGTTGTTCAGTAAAATTTGCTTACAGGCAGTAAAATTGTTTAACTGTATTTGAGTTTTCATTTATT
Source organism: Hemiprocne comata (assembly GCA_020745705.1). Lineage (NCBI taxonomy): Eukaryota > Metazoa > Chordata > Aves > Apodiformes > Apodidae > Hemiprocne > Hemiprocne comata. The sequence continues at coordinate 91,227,767 of CM036586.1, read as the reverse complement.
ATTTTTTTTTATAGTTCTTGTCTCACTGTTTAGGAGATGAAAAGCATAAGTTTCAAGAGGACTAGAATAACGCCACAATGTAGTCTTTAACCCTTCCTTTCATGTGAAATTTGCTGTAAATACTAAAATCCCACACAAATTAATGCATCAATCACAAATGAGCAGAAGGGTGAAGCAGAGGGGGGTGAGGGACTGTGCAGCTTTCACTGTGGCTGCACAGCTGGACCTTGTGCTAGTTCAACATTAAGAACCTGCTCATGGCCCTTTCTTCCATTCCAATTAATTGGATATTCTGTATTTTACTTGCTTGTCTGGAAGTTCCTGGAGGATTTATCTGAATGTGTATATGTATGTGTATTTGTGTATGTACATGTCCACATCTACCTATCTGGATTTCATTCATAGGAAGAGATGAGAAACAGAAAATTCTAGGACATGATTTATTTCAATATATGTCACAATTCATGCTCTTAAGTTGCCTATTTGTCTGTATTTACTATAAACATCAATGCTGGTGTGATTAGGACTTGTCTGTATTTTAGAAATGTGTGGTCAGAACCTCGTTTGCCTGTTTGCTTAAGCAGATCTTGTTCTCTTGTAATAAGCATAAAAAATGTCAGTGGACAGCGCCAAAAAAAGACCAAGATAGAACCTAGAAAAACTCTGCAAAACTTCCATAATTTTTTTGTGTTTTTTTTTTTGTTGTTGTTGTTGTTGGGTTGTTGGTATTTTGTTTTGGTTTGGTTTTGTGGGAGTTTTGTTGTTGTTGTTGTTTCGTTTGTTGGGTTTTTTTGTTGTTGAGTTTTTTTGGTTGGGTTTTTTTTGGGGAGGTTAGGGTTTTTCTTTTGTTTGGTTGGTTTTGTTTGGGTTTTTTTGTGTTGGGGTATTTTGGTTTTGTTTGGGGTTTTTGTTTTTTTGCTTGTTTTGTGGGTTTTTTTTAAATAAATCTGTAGGGAAATCTGTTTTTAAAGTGAAATCTTTATTTTAAGTGAAACTAGATTCTCCTAAGTCTTGCTCAAATGTTCTTAGAATCATAGAATCATTTAGGTTGGAAAAGACCTTTAAGATCATGGAGTCCATCCATTAACCCTACTTTACCAAGTCTAGGACTAAGCCATATTCCCAAGCGCCACATCTAGTCAACTTTCAAACACATCCAGAGATGGTGACTCAACCACCTCCCTGGACAGCCTGTTCCAAGGTCTGACAATCCTTTCATTGAAAAAGTTCTTCCTAATGTCTAGTCTAAACCTCCCGTGGCGCAGCTTGAGGCCATTTCCTCTTGTTCTATCACCAGTTACTTGTGAAGAGACCAGCACCTACCGCTTTACAAAGTCCTTTCAGCTAGTTGTAGAGAGCAATAATGTCTCCCCTCAGCCTCCTTTTCTTCAGACTAAATAGCCCCAGTTCTGTCAGCCACTCCTTGTAAGACTTATTCTCTAGGCCCTTCACCAGCTTTGTTGCCCTTCTTTGAACATGCTCCAGCACCTCAATGTCCTTCCTATATTGAGCTGCCAAAAACTGGACTCAGTATTTGAGGTGTGACCTCAGCAGTGCCAAGTACAGAGGGAGGATCACATCCCTCATCCTGCTTGCCACACTATTTCCAATACAGGCTGCAATGCCATTGGCCTTCTTGGCCACCTGGGCCAAGAAACTGCTGGCTCATATTCAGCTGCGTGTCAATCAGAACCCCCAGGTACCTTTCTGCTGGACAGCTTTCCAGCCACTTTTCCCCAAGCCTATAGCATTGCAGGAGTTGTTGTGGCCCAAGTCCAGGGCCTGGCACTTGGCCTTGTTGAAGCACATACAATTGACCTTGGTCCATTAATCTAGTCTGTCCAAGTCTCTCTGTAGGCCCTCCCTACCCTCAGGCAGATCAACACTCCCTCCCAACTTGGTGTCATCTGCAAACTTACTGCGGGAGCATTTTATCTTCTCATCAAGATCGTTGATAAAGATTCTAAAAAGAAGTGGTCCCAACACTGAGCCCTGAGGGCCTCCACTTGTGACCAGCCACCAGCTGGATTTAGCTCCATTCACCACCACCCTCTGGGCCAGGCTGTACAGCCAGTGTTTTACCCAGCAGAGCGAATACCCATCCAAGCCACGAGCAGCCATTTTTTTTTCATCAGAATGCTACGGGAAAGATTGTCAAAGGCCTTATGGAAGTCCAGGTAGACAATATCCCCAGCCTTTCAGTCATCCACAAGGAGGGTCATCCCATCATTGAAGGAGATCAAGTTCATTAAGCAGGACCTGCCTTTCATAAACCCACGCTGACTGGACCTGATCACCTGGTTGTTCTGTATATGGTGCGTAATGGCACTCAAGATGATTTGCTTCATGACCTTCCCTGGCACTGAGGTCAGACTGACAGGTCTGTAGTTCCCTGGGTCTGTCTTCCGACTTTTCTTGTGGATGGGTATCGCATTTGCCACCCTCCAGTCCAGTGGGACTTCCCCAGTTAGCCACGACTGCTGGTAAATGATGGAAAGAAGCTTGGCAAGTGTATCCGCCAGCTCCTTCAGAACTCTTGGGTGCAATCCATCTGGTCCCATAGACCTATGGATGTTTAGGTGGTGTAGCAGGTCACTGACCATTTCCTCTTGGATTACAAAGGTCTGATTCTGCCCCATCTCCCCTTTTCCAGCTCCGGGGACTGGGTGTCTAGGGAACATTTAGCACCTCAGCCCTTTCCTCGTCCTTTGTCACTATGTTTCCCCCAGCATCCAATAAAGATGGAGATCCTCCCTAGTCCTCCTTTTCTTATTAATGTATTTATAGAAATATTTTTTAATTGTCTTTGACAGCAGTAGCCAAGTTGGGTTCAAGTTGGGCTCCTAATTTTCTCCCTGCATTGCCTTACTGCATCTCTGTAGTCCTCATGAGAGGCCTGTCCTCTCTTCCAGAGGCCATAAACTCTCCTTTTCTTCTCGAGCCAAATCTTCCTATTCAGCAAGGCTGGTCTTCTTTCTCGACTGCTCATATTTTGGCACATGGGGACAGCCTGCTCCTGGGCATTCTTTCTTGAAGTATGTCCAGCCTTCCTGAACTCCTTTACCCTTCATGACAGTCTCCCAAGGGACTTTGTCAATCAGTCTCCTGAACAGGTCAAAGTCTGTCCCCTGGAAGTCCAAGGTGGCACTTTTGTTGATCCCCCTCTTTGGCAGAATAATCCTGGAATTAGAAAGCCATTAGTTAGAGTCTGGGGCAAACTGCAATCAGTTGGTGCCTTTCAATTGATTTAAAGGACCATTTTCCTGCAATCCTATTATTAAATTATCTAGAATATTACAAGCTCCCCAATGGAATCTTAACTTCCCATTTAAAATGTGAAAATGGAAGGAACATGTAATGTTATTTTGAGGATTTATTTCTACTATATATTTTTATGTATGTATTGTTTGGCTTTAAAAGTTATAACACCATCATTGTATATAATAAATGCACCTTAGTAAAAATTGAAAAACACTAGTCTTTAAAAGAAAGTTCACAAATTTGTGTGGCTGTTCCATGACTTGTAGTATAACAGAGGTTGGGTAGTCAAGCAACCACATGCATACCAAATCCTGCTAATCACCAAAATGGTTATTAATTAATTTTAAGTAGAGCAGGTCTGAGGACAAATAAAAAAATTGCCTGAGTACCCAGGTGATAGTGCTTACAGGGACAGGACACTGACATAGTGCAGGTAGTAATGCAAGCCAAGCAGTTTTCAGAGAATAGACATTTCTTACTCTTAGTCTTAATACCTCCTTTGCACAAAAAGCAGTTTAATTTATGTTCTGCATTGTAGTTTTCAATAATTTTTTTAAAGGTCATGAAGTGTTAGCTTTAATCTGGATTGTGTGTTATAAATGTAGTGTTACTGCCTGAAGAGTAGCTTGAGAACAAAACTCTAAATTATACTTCACTGTTTTTCTTTTGCCCTCCAATCAGTCATGGTTCTCCAAATTTCCCAATATAATAATCAGAAAATTTCTATAGAAGAGAAATAAGTCCTTACGAGATAGATCTTTTATTATAAGGGGTTATAGTGTGCATATTCTTTATTAATAACTTCACACTCAAAATACATTTTATTAAAACACTTTAAAACCATATTTTGTATTCCAATACATATAGTTAATCTTCTTGAAGTGTTAGTACAATTCATGTATGTATATATTTTCTATATTCTTAATGTATTATTCCCATATTTATTTATACCCTTCTAACAGAGAAAGACTTACACAGTTTGAAGCATTTTAAATATGTTCCAGACAAACCTCTCCTTCCCTGTTTTTATACTCTTTGTTTGCATTATGTATCATGGTCCTGAAAAGGGTTTGCAACATGTAAACTGAAGGAGTAAGGGCCGAGGAGCTCTATATCAGCTTAAGCATCTTAAGTTAAGTGTGATTTGTCTGTTGGAAATATCTGTGAGATATTAATGGATATCCAGGTTTTCAAGATGAAAATGTCCTTGTAAAGAATAACTTGAATTGTATCTCTGCAAAGCATTATGCACACCATTCAACAAAAACAAAAAAATCTTAAATTTAGTTTTCCATGTAAGTGGAATACATTACCTCCGGTGCCATTTTTTCAATTGTTTAAGCCTTGGTCTTCCTGTGGAACCAATCCTTGCAAATTCTCCCTGTAGCACCAGATGCAACTGACCAATAAGAAACAGTGAGTGTACACTTTAAAGGTTATGTATTTGAACTGAACCTGAAATCAAGAAGCTATTTCAAGCAGTAATAAAATATGTATGCGAAATGGAGAAAGAAAATTACAAGGTTAAGAGACTCTGAAAAGACTGAAAATCAATATCCTTTCTAAGCATGGAACAAGAAAAAGAAATGTGCATACCCAGATAACTTTTTTTCCCTCTGTACTTACCATTTCTTCTTGTTTTATGGTAATGTCCTACACAAGGGTATATAACACCTACAGCCATCCCAAATTTGTAAACAACAAACTGTGTCAACCCAATCTGATTTCCTCCTATGACACAGGAACAGGCCTTGTGACATGAGACAAAAAAGATGTCATATCTTGACTCCAGTGGGGGTTTTGATGTTGTCTCAGACGACATTCTCTTGATCAAGTTCAGAAAATATGGTCTGGAGGAAGCTTTTGTAACAGATGTAAAAAGGGTTCCAAAAAGATAATAGTACCACTGCTTCAAAGAAAAGATGACTAAAAGAAGAAACGATAGAATACTGCCAAGGTTGACATGATAATACAGGAACTAGCATATTTCTTTAATTTTCAATTGATACTAAGCTGGAAGAGATTTCCAGGTGTTGGAAGGATAAGAAGTATCTGAATGAATTGGGAAAAAAGTTGGGAAAATAAGATATGTAGAAGAGTAAGTGTAGGAAAGAACTGCATATCAATTGAAACAATATATGTTGAGTAGGTAATATAAGTGGGTAATAGACTTGCAGATCAGAATCTGAGGAATATATATAAAATATCAGTCAATAATGTTTCTCTATTGAAAAAAGCTGAGTAAAGTCATCAACCTCATTAGGCAGGTCAACTGAGGTTCTATAAGAATTCTGTAAGGATAACCTAGAAGCTCATTAAAAATTTCCTTTATATTTTTCCGTGTACCTGCATGCTACATGATACATGGATAGGACAATAAAAAGTGATAGTTATATGTTATAAACTAAGAATAAACTAAATATTAAAGAGAACTTTTACCTATTCAAAATTACTTCATATCATTTTTTTACAGATGTTGAATAAAAACAAAAAAAAAAGCTAAATTGTATGTGTTAATTATACTTCTTTCAACAGGTTTCAAGGCAAATCTGCACATCAAGGCAAAAACAGGTCCAATAAGCCAGATGAGTCACTAGACCAGTCACTGTCATTACGGTTTTAAGGTTAAAATAATTACTGATTTTTTTTCTGTTCAGGCCATCATAAACCATCATGGAATAACTTGCAAAGTGTGCAAAGTGTAAGGCATCCTCTGTGTGACTCTTCAGTACCATATTCTGGCCAGTGTTATATTCTCAAACTTCCACGGGCATTTCATGCTCTGCCTCTGCACATGCAATACCTGCAACCACTCTGATGGGGTACAATACAACCCTAAGATTATTTCAGATACTTTTAGCTGAGACAATCACATTCAGAAAGGTAAAATTTAGCCAAAATTATAAAAATATTTAGTACCACAAAGTATCACAAGGAGTATAGATAGGATCTCACATCATCAGTAATCATAATCATAATAATAACAACAACAACAACAACAATAACAATAAAAAAATGGATACAGTCTCTTACACCTGGCCTTGGGAAAAGAATATGTCCTTAAACCATTCAAATAAAAATAGATTCAAAACGTATACAAAGAGCTTTAAAGACCTTTGGAAAGATGCATATGAACACAGTGTTATCAAACTATGACAAAAACAATCTGATTACAGAAAAATATTAACTATGTGCAGCATCCATTCCCCAGGCTGTATATTTTCTATGGACAGACTAAGAGGAAAGGATTTCAATAAAAAGACTAAAAGAAAGTGCATGTAGGGAAAAGGGAGTTGTCCTCTTCTGTTTTTATTCTGCCTATGACATTCTGGGAAAAGGACTATATTGTTATATTATAGCATGTTTAAGTATCAGTGTCAAAAATTAGTTAAATTAAGTGAAACAAAAGCAAAAAAAGTCCTGAGAAGAAAAGCTACAGAATTAACTTAAAAACTTGATTTGTATTTATATACAAGAATGACTACTTTGTCTATGAAAAATTCAGAACAAAAATTTTTTCTCTATAATCTCTTATGCTTTAAGTAACCAACTCCCTCTGCAGTCATAATAGCAGACAGTTCTGGAGCATCAATTAAATTGATGCATGGATGAAAAGAGGGATACTGGTATGTTTTCCTCATTAAAAAAAACAAACAAACAAACAACACAACATAATTCTCAGAAGAAGAAGGAAGTTAAAAATAAAACAGTAGGAAATTAAAATATTAAAGTGCTTGTCACTGATACTAACATCCAGTGTCAGCCTTGCTAAACCAGCAGTACATCTGAGGCATAAATATTCTAGTTCCTGACAAATAAAAAGGAAAAATACAGTTATCTACTATACACTTGCGCATTTTTCTAACAGTGTGGTTTGTATGTTTTCACCCAATTCCATATTTGTTCAATGGTATGCAAAATACATATAAACTAAAAAAATGAAATCCTTCACATTACTCAAACAGGTGCAGAAATGAGATAAATTCAGCAAAACACTTCAAGATACCTACGTCAATATGAAAACAGTCTTTTAAATTCCTTTCACTAATGGACATGTTGACAAAGTATCAATCCTCTGGCTAAAAATCCACACTTTAAATAGTGAATCACAGTTGATTTAGCATAGTCAACTTGCTATGGAATAGTGCTCTGCCACAAAAAAAGTTTTATTCAAGGAAGACAAGACAACCAGGGGAAACAGGTTTAGTCAAATGAAGTAAGATTGGTTATTAGTAATTTTCTGACTTATTTATAGTTTTTTAAAGAAATATAATCTGCTATTTACTCACTGAGTTTTCTACCAAAGTTTTAAGTGAGATGTAATTTAAAGGGATGGATTTATAACTGTTAATATTGAAAATTCTCTGTTTATATATGTATGCATTTATTTATTTGTTTGTTTGTTTGTTTGTTTTGCATTCTAAAGAGGAAAGAGCATGTTGGGTTCTTCATTGTAATATGGACTCAGCCCAGAAAGCCAAACATATCCTGGACTGCATCAAAAGAAGAGTGAGCAGAAGGTCAAGGCAGGTAATTCTGCCCCTCTACTCCACTCTTGTGTTACCCTACCTGGCGTACTCTACCCTTGGGCTCTCAGCACAAGAAAGACATAGAGCTGTTGGAGCAGGTCCACAGAAGAAGGCCCAGATGGCCCGCCAATGGCATCCTGGCTTGTATGAGGAATAGTGTGGCCAGCAGGAGTAGGGATGTAATTCTCCCCCTATACGCAGCACTGGTGAGGCCTCACCTTGAGTACTGTGTCCAGTTCTGGGCCCCTCACTTCAAGAAGGATATTGAGGTGCTGGAGCAGGTCCAGAGGAGAGCAACAAGGCTGGTAAAAGGACTAGAGGGAAAGTCTTATAGGGAGAGGTTGAGGGTGCTGGGGTTGTTTAGCCTGGAGAAGAGAAGACTCAGGGGAGACCTCTGAGTCTCTACAACTCTCTACAACTACCTGAAGGGAGGTTGTAGTCAGGTGGGGGCTGGGCTCTTCTCCCAGGCAACCAGTGACAGGACAAGAGGGCACAGCCTGAAGCTGCTCCAAGGGAGATTTAGGTTGGATATTAGGAAGTACTTCCTCACGGAGAGGGTGATTAGACATTGGAATAGACTTCCCAGGGAAGTGTTGGAGGCACCGTCCCTGGATGTGTTCAAGGAAAGGCTGGATGTGGCACTTAGTGCCATAGTCTAGATGGTGTGGTGGTGTTGGTCCTAGGCTGGACTTGATGATCTTAAAGGTCTTTTCCAACCTTGGTAATTCTGTGATTCTGTGAAGAGCCACAAAAATGATTAGAAGGCTGGAACACTTCTATCATGAAGAAATGGTGAGTTGGGGTTGCTCAGCCTGGAGAAGAGAATGCTACAGGGAGAGGTTTAGGAAAACTATCCACCACCAAATGTCCACTGATAGCTGTCTGCCAGCAGCTGTCTGTCAGACACTTCTACGCTGCCAATTCTCCACTGATACAACTCTGAGCTGGTTGGCAGATGGGACATGGCACAGCTCTGGTCCTCCCTGCCACCCTGTGCTGCACTGTTTCTCCCCACAATATTGCACCATGAAGTTCCTCCCAACCATGTGGCATCTTGCTGTCAGTCCTCCCTGCAGCAGGACAGCTGCCTGCTTCATGGCTTTCCAAGCAAACCCCTTATGTAGTTCTACCCACTGCCTTCCATCTCGCCTGCATGTTAGCTGGCCACACCTATGCTGGCCAAAACTTTATGGTTTTGTATTTCAAAGCAGCAAGGCTTGCATGACCAAATGGCAGGTTGTACAGCCAGGCAGTGCTCAGGTGTCAGCTTCCCCCCCACACCTCCTCAACCACTCTTCCCCTGCCTATGCACCTTCTCCTTTTTCCTCTAGTATCATGTGTGCTTCAAGCAGGGCAGGAACAAACCTGCGGGCAGTCACTCCTGCACCTCCCATGAGAGGCTGCTTGCTGCCAGGCACTTGGCACTCCCCACAATGCTACAGTTCTGGGGGCACCACAATTCTGGTGTTCAATGCCTTTCTGGAACTTGCATGTGTATGGGAAGAACGGGTGCAATGCTAAGCAGCAGGCAGGACTGGTACGTGAGGAGTTATGCAGTTCTGTGGCATGGCAGGGAGTACCAGTGCAGAGGCATGCACCATCTGTTGATCTGTGTAGATATGTCCCAGTGGAGAATCAGTGATGTAGAAGTGTCTAGCAGAGAGTTAGAAGGGAAGGAGTTGGCAGGAGGTGAGTTGTTTGATGCAGACTGTTGGTGGCAGACAGTTGTCTCTTAACATCCAGAGAGACCTTAGTGCAGCCTTTCAATACATAAATGGGACTCATAAAAAAGATGGGGACAGACATTTTACCAGAGCCTGTAGTGACAAGACTAGGGACAATGGTTTTAAACTGACAGAGGATACATTTAGAGTGGCTATAATGAAGAAATTTTTTTATTATGAGCGTGGTGAGACACTGGAACAAGTTGCCCAGAGAAGCTGTGAATGTCCCGTGTTACAGTTTAGGCTCATCCAGCCTCTGCTCACTCACTTCTCGCCCTCCCTCCCCCCTGGAGGATAGGGAGGAGAAAATCCAGCTAAAATCTCATGTATCAAGACAATGACAGTGAGGCTTTCACTCAACAATTATTGTCAAAACACGGAGACTCAACTTGGGGAGAAAAATAAAATAAATTCAATGTATCAGAACTGCAGAAAGAGAAAACAAGATCCAATATTTAATACTTTCCCCCCGCTCTCTCTTCTTTCTGGGCCCAAATTACTTCACTCTTTCCTCCCCCTCAGCAGCACAGGAGGTGGGGAGTGGGGGTTAAAGATCAGTTAATCACACATAGTTTTCTGCTGCTCCTTCCTTCCTTCACTCCACCGCAGGATACCTCCCGTGGGAGAAAGTCCTTTGCCAACCCCTCCAACATGATTCCCTCCCACGAGGTACAGCCCTTCAGGAACAGACTGCTCCAGTGTGGGCTTCCCACAGAGTTAGGGCCCACTTTGGAAACAGTCACCTCCCCTGGCACAAGGTTCTCCATGGCTGCAGATTCATGTTTGCCCAAACATGGCCTCCATGGATGCAGATCCACATCTGCCTCACCGTGGTCCTTCACAGACTGCTCCACCATGCTTCTTCATGGGCTGCAGGGGGACTGCCTGCCATCTCACCACAGGCTGGGGGGAAATCCCTGCTCAGGCACCTTCTCCCCCTCCTTCTTCACTGACCTTGGCATCTCTGCTGCAGGATTGATCTCTCCTTCCCCTCTCCTCTGCCCAGCAGGTCTTTGTTGCAGTTTCATTTTTCCCTTCTTGAATATTTTACTTGCAGAGGTGCATCCAGCTTCCTTAATTTTCTCAGCCTTGGCCAGAGGTGGGAACAGAACTGGAGCCAGGGGAGCTTCCAGTAGATTCTCACAGGAGCCACCCCTGTGTGCCCCCTCCCCTGCTACTAAAACCCCACAGCAATAACCCAAACCACCACATATTGGAAGTATTCAAGATCAGGTTTGATGGGGCTCTGAGCGTACAGGGGAGGTAGCAGCAAAGCAGACAGGGGCTGAGAGTAGAGTTATGAGGGTCAGGAATGCACAAGCCTAGGGATCAATGGTGAAGGATAGATGGAGTCCTCCCTGGACGCTGGCCATGGATGGAAGAGAAGGGAAGAAGAAGCACGAAGGGGCTTGATTTCCATGGTCCCTGACCTTACACCAAGCTTACACTGATATCTGGAATGGAATAATTTAGTCAATTTTGTCATTCACTTCTCTCTACAGAAGGGTTGTAGGTATGACTCTTCTGGTGACCTTGCAGTCCCGGCAGTAACATAAACATTCCAGTGTTATCAGTCCACTAGCTGGAAAACTTGCTGTTAGTTAAAAGAGAGCTTACTGAAGGAAAAAAAAAAAAAATCAGTAAAAGGAAAATTGGCTTAATCCTGTCTCAAACCAGGAAACCAGTACACCTGGAATCGACTGCCCCAGGGGTGGAAACACAGCTCAACCATTCACCATGGACTGATCCATGCTGCACTGGAGAAGGGTGGAGCTCCAGAACAACTGCAATACATCAATGGTATAATCTTGTGGGATGACACACCAGATGAAGTCTTCAAGAAAGGTAAAGTGATTATCTAAATTCTTCTGGATGGTGGTTTTGTTGTAAAAAGAAGCAAGGTCAAGGGACCTAAATGAGAGATCCAGTTCCTGGGAATTAGCAAGATGGACGTCACCATATTCCAATGGATGTGATTAACAAAATAACAGCTATGGCCCCACCAACTAACAAAAAGGACACTGAAACCTTTTTAGGGACTGCTGGTTTCTGGAGAATGCACACTCCTGGTTACAGTCAAATTGTGAAACGTCTCTGAGATGACCCAAAAGAAGAGCAAGTTTAAATGGGGTCTTCAACAACAGAAAGCTTTGAAACACATTAAAAAGGAAATTGTGCATGCAATCGCCCTTGGATCAGTTCGAACAGGGCAAGACATCAAAAATGTGCTCTACACCACAGCTGGGTGCAATGGTCCTACCTAGAGCCTCTGGCAGAAAGCACCAGGGGACACTCGAGGTCGACCCCTGGGATTCTGAATCCAGAGATACAGAGGTTCCAAGGCCAACTATACATTGACTGAAAAGGAGATTCTTGCATACTAAGGAGGTAGAGCTGCTTTGGAAGTGATCGGCACTGAAGCACAGCTCCTCCTGGTACCCTGAAATACCAGTACTAAGCTTCATGTTAAAAAGTAATGTTTCTCCTATCCATCATGCTACTGATGCGACTCAGAGTAAATGGGCTGCTTTAATTACCCCATGAGCTTGAATAGGAAGCTCTATAAGTCCAGGAATCTTAGAACCAATTACAGACTGGCCAGAAGGCACACACTTTGGAATGCCACCACAAGAAGTGGTGAGACGGGTTCAAGAAGCTCCACCATATGATCACCTACCAGAGACTGAGAAACTATTTGCTCTTTTCACTGCTGGATCCTGCCATTTCCTTGCAGGAAACCACCGAAAGTGGAAAGCTGCCGTGTGGAGTCCTACACGACTAGTTGCACAAGCAGCTGAAGGAGAAGGTGAATTGAGTCAATTTGCTGAAGTGAAAGCCATCCAGCTGGCTTTGGACATTGCCAAATGAGAAGGGTGGCCAAGACTCTCTTTCTACACTGACTTATGGATGGCAGCACATGCCACGTGGGGTTGGCTAAAGCAGTGGCAGGAGAACAACTGGTAGTGAAAAGGTAAACCTATTTGGGTTGCTGAGCTGTGGAAAGACATTGCAGCTCGGACAGAGAAATTGGTTGTAAAAATGTGTCATGTAGATGCACATGCACCTCTGAGTCAAGCCACAGAGGAGCATCGACACAATCAACAAGATGAGGCTGCTCAAGTGCTCCAAATAGGCTTGGATTTGGAACATAAGGGTGAAGTCTTTTTAGCTCGATGGGCCCATGACACTGCAGGTCATCAGGGCAGAGATGCAACATAAAGATGGGCTTGTGGACTTTAACCCTGGACAAAATTGCGCAGCTTATCCATGACTGTGAAACATGCTCTGCAATTAAGCAGGCTAAAAGGTTGAAACCTTTGTGGTATGAGGGGAGGTGGTCAAAGTACAGGTATGGGGAGGCCTGGCAGGTCGATTACATCACAATGCCTCAGACCTGCCAGGGTAAGCGCTATGTGCTTACAATGGTGGAAACAAGTACAGGATTGCTGGAAACATATCCTGTGCCTCATGCCACAGCCCGGAACACCATCCTGGGCCTTAAGAAGCAGATCTTGTGGAGACACCATACTCCAGAAAGAATTGAGTAGTCAGACAATGGGACTCATTTCAAAAACAGTCTTGTGACTAAATGGGCCAAAGAACATGGTATCGAACAGATATACCGTATCCCATAACATGCACAAGCTTCAGGGAAGATTGAAAATTACAATGGTCTGTGAAAAGCTACTCTGAAGGTGATGGAACTTTTAAAAATTGGGACAAAATTTGCAAAGGCCACCTGGTTAGTGAACATCAGGGGATCCATCCATCCGACTGGTTCTGCTCAATCAGACCTTCTAAATACAGTATGACAGAATCACGGAATCACAGAATCACAGAATGTTAGGGGTTGGAAGGGACCTCCAAAGACCATTGAGCCCAACCCCCCTGCCAGAGCAGGACCAAAACTAGGGCAGACTACTCTGAAAGGCATCCAGACAGGTTTCAAAAGTCTCCAGAGAAGAAGACTCCACAACCCCTCTGGGGAACCTGTTCTAATGCTCTGTAACCCCCACAGTAAAGAATTTCTTCCTCATGTTCAGGTGGAACTTCCTGTGCTCGAGTTTGAATCCATTGCCCCTTGTCCTATCACAGGGCACAAGTGAAAAGAGGTTGCCCCTGCCTTCTTGACGCCCAGCCCTCATGTATTTATAGACATTAATTAGATCCCCTCTCAGTCTTCTCCTCTGTAGACTGAAAAGCTCCAGGTCTCTTAGCCTTTCCTCATAAGGCAAGTGTTCCAGTCCCTTGATCATCCTCATAGCCCTCCGTTGGACTCTCTCAAGTAGATCCCTGTCCCTTGAACTGGGGAGCCCAGACCTGGACACGGTGCTCCAAGTAAGGTCTCACTAGGGTCGAGTAGAGGTGGAGGAGAACCTCCCTTGATCTGCTGGACACACTTCTCCTAATGCACCCCAAGATACCACTGGCCTTCTTGGCCACAAGGGCACATTGTTGTCCCATGGATAACTTGTTGTCTACCAGGACTCCAAGGTCCTTCTCCATAGAGCTGCTCTCTGGTAGATCACCTCCTAACCTGTATTGATGCATTTTGTTGTTCCTTCCCAGGTGCAGGACTCCGCATTTGCTCTTGTTGAACGTCATTAGGCTCCTCTTTGCCCGGCTCTCCAGTCTGCCCAAATCTTGCTGAATGGCCACACAGCTTTCAGGTGAATCAGCCAGTCCTCCCAGCTTTGTGCCATAAGCAAAATTGCTGAGAAGACACTCTGTCCTGTCATCAAGGTCATTGATAAAGATGTTGAACAACACTGGACCCAGCACTGATCCCTGGGGACTTCATTAGTTACAGTTCTCCAGCTGAACTCTACACCATGGGCTCTGTTGTGTAGCCAGTTCTTAATCCATCTTAGTATGCGTTCTTCCATCCCACATTTCCTGAGCTTGCTCACAAGGATGTTATGGGGATAAAGTCCCTGTGGTGTGAGAAAGGAATCTTTTGGGGAAGAGTGTTTGGGTTTTCCTGCTTCAGGCAAAGGCGCACCTGTCCAGGGTGTTGCTTTTGCTCAGGGACCTGGACATACCTGGTGTGTGATGAAGGAGGATGGTGAAGTACAATATGTACCTCAAGAACATTTAACCGTGCGGGAAAATCCTTAATTTAACAGTTGGTAGAATATAGATCCTACACGTAATATATATGGTCTGGAATAAGGGGTGTAATGTCCTGGTCTGAGCCAGAATTAAGCCAGTTTCTTTTTACTGATTTTTTCTTTTCTTGAGCTCTCTTTTCATTAGCAGCAAGTTTTCCAGCTAGTGGACTGATAACACTGGAATGTTTATGTTGCTGCCAAGACGCCAAGGTCACTTTGCTCTGTGGCCTCAGTTGTATCTGCAGCTCTTCCGAAAGGAGGAGTGGACTAGACAGGCAGCAAAAGTGACCAAAGTATTCCATTCCATATATCTATGTAAGCTTGGTACAAGGTCAAGGATCACAGAAGTCAAGCCCCTTCCATCTTCTTCTTCCCTTCTCTTCCATCCATGGCCAGCATCCAGGGAGGACTCCATCTTTCCATCACTGTTAATCCCTAGGCTTGTGCATTCCTGACCCTCATAACTCTCCCCTCAGCCCCTGTCTGCTCTGCCACTCTCTCCAGCAGCGGGACATTTCAAAACTGCTCACAGCTCAGGAGATGCCATGGGAGTTGCTGGGGGTGGGGGGAGTGTGAGAGTCAAGTCCCTCATAGACAAATAATAAGTGGTTCTCATAGTCAAGGAAACTATAAATAAAAAACATAAAATGGGGAAAAGACATAAGAGGTTCAGGTGGACCTAAAGGGGGACTATGACTACAAAAGACGGGAAAAATATTACAGTATTGCAAGTCCAAAAGACGACCACAAAGCCAATTGGACAATTCCAACCAATCAAAGATCGGATTGAAAAACGCACCAATCGGGCACTCTGGTGCACTGGGACATTTTCTATAAAGACGCACCTGAGGGCTGCCTACTGCTGCTGCTGCTGTGCAGACCGGAGGGAGAAGAAGAAAGAGCCTAAAGAACGCCACTGCCCTGCCATCTTCTGAATGCCACGATTTCAAGAGCCTCCTGTAGCAGCACCTGCCAGCTGCTGCTATAATATCGCAGGGGAAAGTCCAGGGCTTGAGCCAGGAAAGAAACAACCTTTTTCAAGGCTAAAAGAGCTGGTTCTTGTGCGCTCACCCTGGTGAAGAACAGAAGGAAAGACGCTGGCCAACAAGAACTGGGGCTGGTCCCCAACTCCATCTATCAGGAGGTGTAAGGACTTACTCTAAAGCCCGCCTTCCCTTCAAACCTGCCTCATCTTCCCTCAAAACTCTCAATCCCTGGGAGGTGGGTGGGGGGCTATTGGGATCCTTCCTCTGGCTTCCCCTCCGACTCCTCCCCTTTTCCCTTGGAGTGTATCCCCTTTCTTTTATATATATATTAAGTGTGGCTGCTGGTTCCTTTGCTCCTTGTATACCTTTGTTTGTGCTTCTTTAATTATAAAGTAAAAGCACATAGTTTTGAATTGCCCGGAGTTGGTTTTCATTTCCACAGCGGTATCCCAAAAGACCCGGGGGGGAGGGCTAGAGGGAAGTAAAACGCGGGATCCTTTGACTGCTCGGGTCCCTGCGCACGGTTCGGGGGGGTCCCTATTCACAAAACAGAGTGAGTGAGCGTGTGGCTGAGACGCAGTAAATACCACGAAGCGAGTGCAGAGTCTTGAACTGCGGTTCCGCTCTCCCGCGAGGGAAGCGGCCAGCGACAGACGAAGCGTAAGGCGCACAAGGACAGCATGTGAGGGGGTGTGCCTGCGATCAGTGTGCAAAGTGACACGGGTGTACGTGCATCCCGAGAAAACATCACGCTAACACCGTACCTCGCGAAACACATTGCCACACGTACCTCCAACACTGCGTCACACTCACCAAAAGCCCCGGACCGTGACAGGGAGGCAATAGGGTTTTGCACATTCCTGCACATACTTGTATATATTTGTACATATTTTCTTTTATCATTAGTATTTAATTAAAGCTGTCTAGTTTAGTTTTCAATCCAGAAGTCTCCCTCCTTCTATTCTCTCTCTCCTTCCCTATCTGGGTGGGAGGTGGAGAGGATCGAGAGCATTATTGTCACTGGTTTAATTGCCAATCCTGAGTCAAACTGTGACAAAACCATTCTGTTATTCTGTGTTTCTATGATTTTACAATTATATACCAAACATTTAAGACCTTACTCTTTCATTTTCTATACGTTGGCAATACAGTAATAATTCCCTAGAGGCTATTGCCTTCAAGAGCTTCCTGTTGCTGGATGAGAATCATGGAATCATAGAACCATAGAATGGTTTGGGTTGGAAGGGACTTTAACGATCATCTAGTTCCAACCCTCCCTACCACAGGCAGGGTCACCTTCCACTAGACCAGGTTGCTCAGAGCCCCGTCGAACCTGACCTTGAACACTTCCAGGAAGAGAGCAGCCACAACCTCTCTGGACACCTGTGTCAGTGTCTTACCACCCTCATGCTTTGAATTTCTTCCTAATATCTAATCTAAATCTCCCCTCTTCCAGTTTAAAAACATTACCCCTTGTCCTGTTGCTACTTGCCCTTGTAAAAAGTCCCTCTCCAGCTTTCCTGTAGGCTCCCTGCAGGTATTGGAAGGTGACTCTAAAGTGTCCCTAGAGCCTTGTCTTCTCCAGGCGTGGCAATCCCCACTCTATAAGCCTGTCTTCATAGGAGAGGTGCTCCAGCCCTCTGATCATCTTCGTGGCCCTCCTCTGGACTCACTCCAACAGCTCCATGTCCTTCCTGTGTTGAAGGCCCCAGAACTGGACACAGTACTCCAGGTAGAGGCCTCATGAGAGTGAAATAGAGAAGTATCATGTCTGTCAACGTGCTGGCTATGCTTCTTTTGATGCAGCCCAGGATACACTTGGCTTTCTGGGTTACAAGTGCACATTGCTGGCTCATGTTGAGCTTCTCATCAACCATCACCCCCAAGTTCTTCTCTTCAGGGCTATTCTCAATCCATTCTCCACCCAGCCTATATTTGTGCTTGGGATCCAAGGATTTTTTCTGAGGTGTAAGGTTTTTTTCTGGTATGGGAACAACTCTAGCCTTCCAGTCAGGAATTTTGGAAACAAAGCAGTTTTTAAAACTCAGTTTCAGGAAAGCAACTGTATCTTAGTCTTCTCTACCATTTGGTCTCTCCAGGAATGGAATTATTACCTCACTTCTTCTGTAGTCTCCAAAATGACTACACTGCTGCAAAGTTTATCATTGCATCTCAGCTTCATGATTGCAATTCACAAGGATCACCCAGTCTTTGAGATTAAAAAGCAAGACAGGATGGTTCATTTGCTGCTGCTTTCAGAAGCTCAAACCCATAATTTTATGTTTCATTGCTGCCTCTATAGGGGACTATAGGTATATCTAGAAACCACTGAATTAGTAAACTAGGTATGCTGGAGAGCTGGTGATCAAAGCAGTACTTGTTGCCTACTTAGACTAATGATATAAAGGATGGAAAAGTGTCACTGTTTCTTCCATGGCTATGACCAGCCTAAGTCAAATTGCCCATTTTAATAATTTATCACAAAGTGTTAGTTCATTTAATAGAACTGAAGTGAGAAGAAAATAAACACAAAAAAATAGAAAAGAGAAAATAACAATAAATGCTGCCAGTTTTCCTCTTCTGAATAAATTTTTTGTCAGCAGGGTTGAATTTTGTAAGTGAGTAATTTTTAGCACAGGATCTTCACACATATTGTGGGGGGAACATCAGCTTTTCTGATTTGTCTTTGATTCACCTCAGAGACCAGCTGCTTTTGAAAAGCTGATTATGTGAAACATTTTACTCTCTAAGCTCAGAAATTCTTTCCTGTAACTGGATACATACCATAGATTGCCTGAATTTAAATAAAACAGTAGAAGAGTGGATCAGCACAGCAGCCACTTCCCAGCATTAAGTGCTGTTGATCTGAATCTGTTTCTTGGGGTACCATGTCACTAATTTACCTATCTTTGGTCGTGCTGACATTCACTGTTCTCTTATCTCCATTTAGCTGATCAGTTCTTGGCAGCTATCTTATGGTGTTCATGACCTCATGGATATCATCAACAGTAAACCCAGAATTCAGTCAAGCAGCAAATTTATAGCCTGGGTCAGTAAGTACATTAGGTGCTGGCTCCATAATAAAGAAGTGAAAGGTTGCCATAGGCAAAAACTACCAAATGAAGTTTCTGCCAAAGAATTTACATTCAGATTCAGTGGTTATCAAACAGCAAAAGCTGACTAAACAGAACATCTCTATTCATATTCTGTAATGGAAAATTGGCTAAAATACATTTTGCCCTTGTCTTCATAATCTAGGTCCACACTAAGTAATATTATTGGAGTGCAATATAAATTTAAAAGTAAATTCAGGAAAGATGCTTGGAGTAAGCAAAATCTTTTATGAGTATCTTTGATACACTCTCATCTGGCATCATTATAAGCACAGTTTACAGTACATACAGGGTTTGTGGTAAAGGCATGATAGTATGATGAGGACAAGAGTTGGAGGGAAGTTGTTGACATTAGTAAAAGATGCAATACTGTAAGTAAAGCTAGGGGAGGGGGTTTCATGGCAGGAAAAAAACAGTTTTGGGAAGCAGATACTGCCATGGCCATCCTAGAATCATTTGCTGTCTGTGAAGCAAGGTCTGCTGCTCACTCACTGCAAGGTGGGGCCAATGCTTCTGAGCTACTGTTGTTATACAAGGATGACATGGTCTTGTGCTGAAACATGGATAGGCGATTTCTTATAACACCAATGTATTGAACCTTTTACAAAAAGCAAGACTCCTGTGTTGAATAAAATCTCTGAAAGAGTGTGGTGATTTGCCGTCTGGTTGGTGATGGCAGTCTTGTTACAAGTGTCAACACAAAGGAGTCCCTGGCTAAGTCTGACGAGACTCCCTGAACAGCTGTGCTGGTGAATTCTTTTAACCAATTGGGCCATACCAACAGCAACATTTTTGGTTTACGCATGATCTGTTTCTGTTGACAAGCTTAAACCACACACCAACTATATCCCATCTACTTCATAGCCTAACAGATGTATCTTAAATAGTGCAATAGACTATCATATCTGTCCATTCCTGACTATTTAAAAATATTTAATCTCTGCAGAGTTTAGTCTATTCTGCAGCAGAAACAACCTCCAGAAGTCCCTGGGACAGCCAAATTCATAGAATCATATAATCATAGAAACATAGAATGGTTAAGGTTGGAAGGGACCTTAAAGATCATCAGGTTCCAACCTCCCTGCTATGAGCAGGGACACCTCAAACTAGACCAGGCTTCACAAAGACTCATCCAACTTGGCCTTGAAGACCTCCAGGGAGGGGGCAACCACAACCTCCCTGGGCAACCTATTCCAGTGCCTTACTACCCTCATGGTGAAGAATTTCTTCCTGATGTCTAACCTAAATCTCCCCTCTTTCCATTTAAAACTGTTACGTCTTGTCCTATCGCTACCCTCTCTGGTGAAAAGCTCCTCTTCAGCTTTCCTGTAGGCTCCCTTTGGGTACTGGAAGGCCACTATGAGGTCTTCCTGGAGCCTTCTCTTCTTCAGGCTGAATAGTCCCAACTCTCTCATGCTGTCTTCATAGCAGAGGTGCTCCAGACCTTTGATCCTCTTTGTGGCCTTTCTCTGGACTTGCACCAACAGCTCCATGCTTATCTTGTGATGAGGGCTCCAGAGCTGTACACAGTACTCCAGGTGCAGCCTGAGCAGAGGGGCAGAGTCACTTCCCTCGCTCTGTTGGCCGTATTGCTCCACACAGCTTGGAGTACACTCAGTACACTCTGTCCATGTCTTCAGCAAAGATGTTTAACAGCCCTGGTCCCAATGCTTACCCCTGAGGAACACCACTCATCACTTGCCTCCACTGGGACACTGAACCATTGGCTACAACTCTCTGGGTGTGGCCATCCAGCCAATTACTTATCCACCAAGCAGTCCATGTCATGTCAGTTTGGAGACCAGGATGTCATATGGGACAGTGTCAAATGCCTTGCACAAATCCAGGTAGATGACGTCAGTTGCTCTGCCATTATCCACCATCTCTGTAGCCTTGCCATAGGAAGCCACCAAATTGGTCAGGCATGATTTGCTCTTAGTGAAGCCATGTTGGCTGTCACCAATCACCTCCTTATTTTCCATGTGCCTTAGCAGACTTGGGCATATGTCAGAAGATAAAATTAATTGTAACTTAAAAGTGTAATTTTACTTCCTTGGCTATAAAACCAAGTCACAAACTAGCTCTGACGTAAACACATGCAGCATAGATGTCTAAATGTGACTCAAATGGACGAAACTTTGTGGTGAGAATATATGCAGACTGAAAACAGTTTACCACCAGAACTCAATTAATGCAAAATCTCCTTCAATAAATCATTTTATTAGTAGAATTATCTCATATAGATTTCTTTCATCTAGTAAGGTGGCTATTCCCTTACTTTTGTTTGGAAAGTTTTAAGCTCTAGAAAACTGTTACTCAGCAGCTCTTCGAAGGAAAAAGAAAGAAAGAAACAAACAAAAACAAACAAACAAACAAAAACCCCAAGCAAACAAACAAACAAACAAAACAACAGACCAAAAAACCCTAGAAAAACTGATCAAATTCCAAAAGGAATTACTTTTTGAAAAAATGTTCATATGTAAAGGATCTATTTCTATTAACTTTGATACATGATATGCTTTAAAATGTCATTATTGGCTCTAAAAAAGTTGTCTTGTGATGAGGATTGTGTTATTTCATTTTGTGGTGTTTATGATAAAAAAACCCCAAAAACCAAAACCCCAGAGATACTATGAGGAACAATGAATCTTTCTGTCCTTTCTACTCAGAATACAGTTTCCAAAGTATCATAAACTGATTTTGTATGGAACAAATAAAAGGCAACATTTCAGTGAGGACTATTCTTAGGCTGAATTTAACTTCTCAACTCTGGACCAGTTTACTCAGAGGATCATTTAAAGGAAAAAGGAGGGTGAGAATTGTAGAACAGGAAAAGATTATTACATTTTTTTCCCTCACTCTACTAAATTAATTAACTTACTATAAAAATCTGCCATCTGCTGTTTAAAAAAAAAAAAAAGGTAATATAAAGGTTTTGTCCTACAAACTACAAGAATTTGAAAAGTAGATGCAAAAAGGAGGGATATAAGACCAATCCATCAGAAAACTTGATACATTCTGCATAAAAAAGGAAAAATCTTCTGTTATACATAAAAGTTACGTGGCCAATCTCAAGCACAGCACTCAAAATGTATTTTAGACATTTAGCTTCTTGAAGGGCTTTTCACCAGTGATGCCAGTGACTCTGTTACTGTTCAGTGTACATTTAGGGCCTTGGATACTTCAGTCTCCTACTCAGAAGCATTTAGTTGCCAATCCACAGACTCATAACAATCACAGTGTTGAGCACTACATCAAAAAAACAACCATGAGACAATTCCAATGAGGATTGTGCAAGAGAATTTTTTTTTTCTGGATATTCACGTGTCTCTCTGGGGTCACCTCTTCAGAGCTATCACAAGGTAACACTTTACTAAAGCAGGACAGGACGTGCAGGGTGTTTATCCATGGATTTGGGGTTTGTGTTTTGTTCTGCCTCCTTTGAAACCTAAGCCAATTGAGGATGGATATTCTGGTATTGCCTGTTGAATGGCAGTCTACTGGCAGAAAACTTTTGGAGAAAGAAGAGAGTTTGTTCTCCTTATGTTGAAGAAAAATAACACATTCCTGTTATCTGCTGAAGTAATACCCCAGCGTCCAGAGTTTGAACTACAAAAAGAAGATTCAGCCTTGGGCCATTTAGGAAAAAGAAAACACAAAAACAAACCGCAAAAAAACCCACTAAACAAACAAATAAACAAACAAACAAACAAACCAAACCAACTGAAAACAAAACCAACCAACCAAATAACACCACTACCCAACTAAAAATCAACAACAGTAAAAACTCCACAAGCCTGTGAGGCAGCTACTCCAGAAGATATTTAAGTCTCCGATTTCCAGATAGATAGAATAGCCCACCCTGGTAAGAGCAGATAAGCTATGAAGAGGAGTAGAGTTTGAGATTCTGTGGTTAAATGACTGGAAGTACTGCTGTTGCACTATTTGAGTGGTTTTGATTTATTACTCCCAAGGTAACTCATCCTCAAGCTTAAAACTCCAAGTTGTGATGCTTGATTCCATTTCAGAAAACATTTAGGCACAAACATTCTCTACTGGATGCAATCCAAAGGCCAGCAAACTTTGGTTTCTTTTGGTCTCAATTTCTTTATGAGAACATTTCATTAAAAAGAATAGAAGGATATATGAGTTGGCAAGGAAAAGAAAGAACAACAATGGTTTAAAAATAAATGAGAACCAATTCTTTCTTTTTTGTTTTTGTTTCTATTATGGATATTTACTTTATGGTAACCTGTATGAAAATAATTCTCTAATGCATTGAAATCTTTAATTATGGTGTGAAGTGTAATTGCTTAATTCACATATTGTGCTAACTCTTGAAAAGGAACTGTCTTCATTCATACCTGAAGGATAATTTTTCAACAAATATTTATGTCCGCTACATCATCTATACAGTAGTAATAATAGTAATAATAATAAAGGTAATAATAATTATAATAATAAAGGAAAAAAACTTTCATAACATTATTCTCTGCTTGTCACAATTTCAGTAAAATAATTCAAAGACAAAAAACAATCCCTAGTTGAAGTTATTACACATCTTATTGGCCTTTCTGTCATGTATAGAATCCGGCTAATATGAATATGACTGTGGGTTATGGAGATTAGGAAAACTGTCTGCTCAATACTTCCAAAAGTATTTATGTTTGGAAAGGCCATATTTGAGCTATTTGGGCAGAATCTTGTAATCTGCTGTATTACTTTAAATTATGCTAAAAGTAATTTCAAAACTTTATGAAAGAAGAAAAAGAAGCCACAAATCTCAGTGTTTGAGACAAGAAATTTTGATAATTTTTCTTCTAAATTGCATTTCCTTTACAATATTGCAATACTTGTTTCAAATTTTTTTTTGGTTATAGACATAAAATAGGAAATAACTAATGAAGGAAAAAAATAAATACTATCACAGATCATAGTTTTGACATTATAGTAGTGAAAAAATAGCTATCTATAATATTTTAAAGCTCAGTGTTATGCTTTGAAAAATGACACACGAACTTGCCTAAATACTGTTTTCTGGATCTGATAAAACAGATTTCTGTTCCATTGCCAGATAGAAATATTCCATTGAAATTTACTGTAGTGGTATATTAGGTAATGATCTTTACAATTCAATTTTATTAGAGCAAAAATAAAATAATTTACATCTCACAAAGAGTCATATCTATTGAGGCAGCCTGCAGTGCAAAATATGGAAGAATAATTTTTTTCATTCCAAAAACAGTTGTAACACTAACTTAGGAGAAAGTAGAAATTTTTCTCACCAGTTTGAAAAAAAAGAAATTATTCTGAATTGTTTCTAAAAATGTAACCATTATTACATAAAATAGATTTCTCTGATTCTGCCTCCTCAGTCTATCTTACCTCTTTCAGCTTTTCCTCAGTGTTAAATTCAGAATTTTATGTTACTTTTCTGACAGAAAAAGACAGTATTAAGAAATTAAAAGTGATTGTGCTCCTCAGAAATATTAGTTGATGACAAAAACCTTTCAAAACATATTTTTTTCAAACTATTGCATTAACAACAGAGTTAACAAGGGTCTTTGGTAACTGTTGAAATACAGGGGACATAGCAGAGCAAAAGCATAATTTAATAGAAAATCCCATCAATTCAGACTCCAAAAAATTTGAACCCTGGTTAACATTTTTTTTACTAGTTTTAGTGGGATTAGTTTTCCCCAAAGCATGTAACGAAAAAGACTCATGCTGACTACTTCTCGTTTCCAATATATTCCTGAGAGATCAGTAAATATGAAGTCAAAGCATAAAATCATAGAATGGTTTGGTTTGGAAAGGACCTTTAAAGGTCATCCAGTCCAACCCTCCTGCAATGTACAGGGACATTTTCAACTAGATGAGGTTACTCATAGTCCTCTGCAGCCTGACCTTGAATGTTTCCAGAGGCGTGGTGTCTACCACCTCTGGGCAACCTGCTCCAGTGTTTCACCACCCTCATTGTAAAAAATATCTTCCTTTTATTTAGTCTGAATCTAACCTCTTCCAGTTTAAAATCATAACCCCTTGTATATCTCTACAGGCCCTTCTAAAAAGTCTATCCCCATCTTTTTTATAAGCTCCCTTGAAGTACTGAAAGGCTGCTATAAGGTCTCCCTGAAGCCTTCTTTTATCCAAGCTGAACAAAAGCAACTCTCTCAGCCTGTCTTCACAGAAGTGCTCTACTCCTCTTATCATCTTCATGAGCCTCCTCTGGACTCTCTCCAGGAGCTCCATGTCCTGCTTGTGTTGGGGGCTCCAGAACTGGACACAGTACACCATGTGGGGTCTCATGAGAACAGAATAGTGGAGGAGAATCACCTCCCTCAACCTACTGGCCACACATCTTTAGATGTTGCCCAGGATCCAGGTGGCTTTCTGGGCTGAAAACACACGTGGCCAGCTCTTGTTGAGAGCTCAACCAATGCCCCAAGTACTTCACCTCAGGGCTGCTCTCAGTCACTCGATCTCCCAAATTGTATCAATATTGGGGATTTTCCAATTAATATTGAGAGCAGATCAATTTCACCCTTTTGAGGAGTAGATCAAGGTTCAACGTCTTATTTATCTTGGGTAGGAATTAGATTAATTAAAAGCTCTTGAGAAAAGCTTAAAGCAGGCAGTCTTATTTTTCCAGGTGTTGTTCATATGGTCTTTGTTAACTTAACAGACCTTAAAATTCTTCATATTAAAATAAAAATGGACTCTATAGCACCTGGGAAGTTTTTGTAATCAAGAACAGAGCACATGTTCTCCCCTCCCTTCCCCCCTTCCTCCCTTCCTTGGAATAAGTCCTTGAAGAAAAAATAGAAAACTATCATCTACCAGCTGTCCCCAAAGCCTTGAGAAGCAGATGAGTTTAATGTGGTCAGTCAGAGGATCACCATTGATCTACTTCATAAGTTTAAGGAAAATTATCAATAAATAGTGAATCAAACTAGAATGTGAGATGAGAAGATGGTGAAGGGATGTAGACCTGTGGCATAATCCTGAAAGACCTCCAGATAGGTTCTGTGCTCTTATAATGAGAGAAAAATGTATTGCTTGCTTGTTATTTAAGGTCATAAAGGCAGGATATAACTTATTTGCTGTAGGCACAAAACCTGCATGTAAAATAAAGCGCTTAAAAAATGGCCCTCCTGAAGTAAAAGCCTAAATCATTGATTGAGGTGGGAGTGGGTAAGTGTCTTTGAGAGCCTCCATAAGAAGATTTTTCCCTCCTAGTTTGGGTAATTGCCTCAACAGAAATGAAAAGTCCAATTTAGTATCTTAGTTGAGCAGTCCAGTTCCTGTCCTGAGTCTGTTAGTTTTAATGAATGAGTATTTTTAATAATAAAGCTCTTACTGAAAACCATGTTTTACTTCTCTATTTGTAATGCTAGAGAAAGTTCCTCTGTTTCAGAAGACAGATATGCATTGCATTGAGCATGGCAGATACTCTTAGGGTGGTAAAGTCTGGTGGGATGTAAGGATTTATATATTACAGAAGATAAGTAAAATGGAAGGTAGCATCCATTAAGAAGACTATGTGATGACTAAGGTAAAAGAAAAAAACCCTTACAATTGATATTACTCAAATCCTACAAAGCAGGTTGTGGTTTTGTTTCTTTTTAACAAAACTGAATTAGTAGGTAGCATTTTTCACCTTTAAATTCTTTTCTGTGGAAAATAAAATCAGCTGTCACCACAACATTTGCTTATAGCATAGGTAGTGGTAAAATGTATACTGCTTTAGCCTTCAGTTTTTCTTAGTCTTATGCAAAAAAAAAAATAAAAAAAAAAATAAAAAAAAATCAAAGCTAAACCAGGCTGTTATTTTCATTTTCATAGAATCTTCCAGGTTGGAAAAGACCTGTAAGATCATCCAGGCCAACCATTAACCTAAGTCTACTAACCTAGCTCTACCAGCCCACTGCTAAACCATGTCCCTAAAAACCGTATCCAAACAATTTTTAAATACATTCAACCACTTCCCTGGGCAGTCTGTTCCAGTGCTTAATAAATCTTTCTGTAAAGAGGTTTTTCCTAACATCAAACCTAAACCCCCCTGGCGTAACTTAAAGCCATTTCCTCTCACCCTTTTCACCTTATTTTCTTGTAGACTGGTTGCTAAAGGTGGCTTATGGTGTATTTTTGCAGGAAAAAAAAACACAACAACAAAAAAACCCAAGTTGCAGAAATCGGGAATTTTTTCAAGAAAAGAAGCACATTATACTTAAATTTCTTCCCATATAATTTACATAAATATAAACAGAAACATTTACAGACTAAAAAGTGAAATACAATAGATTTTTTTCTCTAAATATAAGCAGAGACTACTTTCTTTACAGTACTGAAAAGCTATTCACAATGAAAAAAATCCTAGATAAGAGTGTTAATTAAAATTTTAATTGTATCTGTATGAATTACCAAGGGCAGAAGAAAAATGATATACAGAATGCTGCTTGATATTTTGGGTTTGTTTGGGTTTTTTTCCTTTTTTCTTTTTGTCTCTCCCCCCCCCCTCTTTTTTAACTCTTTATGGAACCTCATTCAGCTACAGTGGAGAGTGCAAGAGCATCCCCTGCAGGAGCCTTTCAGCTCACACTGATTTCCTCTTTTCTACAGTGTTTTTGCTTCTGTTAATTTGTATTCATCTTGCATGGTGCAGTTATTGTGTCTAGAGAATTAGAGAGGGATGGCTATTGCAGTGGTAATAGAATTACTGTCAGTGTTCTAAGCTGGTAAAAGGATTGTGAGTTTCACTCAGAGGATTTAAAAAAACATACTGAAATGTATATTGGGATTTTTACTTTTTTTTTAACAGGACTTAGAGATTTATTTTTCTTTGGGTTTATAAATGGGATCATTTAAAGCCAGCAAATGTTGCTAAAAAAGTTGACAGTCCTATCACATGTTACCTGGAAGAGGCCAAAACCCACCTCACTGCAACCTCCTTTCAGGTTGTTGTGGAGAGCGAGTGATAAGGTCTCAGTCTCCTTTTCTCCACACTAAACAACCTCTGAACCCTCAGCTGCTTCTTGTAAGCGTTGTGCGTTAGACTTTTCACCAGCTTTGTTGCTGTTCTCTGAACTCGCTCCAGCACCTCAATGTCATTCTTGTAGCAAGGGGCCCAAAACTGAACACAGTATTCAAGGGCAGCCTCACCAGTGCTGAGTACAGGGGGACAATCACTTCCCTAGTCCTGCTGGCCACACTGTTTCTGATAAAAGGCAGGATGCTGTTGGCCTTCTTGGCCACCTGGGCACACTGCTGGCTCACATTCATCTGGCTGTTGACCAACATCCCTGGGTCCTTTTCCTTTGAGCAGCTTTCCAGCCACTCTTCTCCATGCCTGCAGCGTTGCATGGGGTTGTTGTGACCCAAGTGCAGGACCCTGCACTTCACCTTGTTGAACCTCATACAATTGGCCTTGATCCATTGATCCAGCCTGTCCAGAATCCTCTGTACAGCCTACCTACCCTTAGGCACATCAACACTCCTGCGCAATTTGATGTTGCCTGCAAAGCTACTGAGGGTGCACCTGATCCGCTCAGCAAGATTATTGATGGAGATTTTCAACAGAACTGACCCCACCTTTTGTTCTCTGAAGGTGTTGATATCAGCTGTACATATTCTACCTATAAGAACTAAAATACAGATTTGTAAATTTGGTTTCACTATAAGATGCCAGAAAGAAATTTGTACTATTTCACATTATTTCTTCAGGAAGATCCGTCCTCCCGGTCTGACTGAAACTACAGATCCTTTGAAATTTGTCCTCATACAAATAACATGGATCAAATTACTTTGTTGAAATTTACTTCATGCTGGTTTTTGAAGGACAAATGTATTGTGGAATTGGGTATTTTTTCTCATTTCCCTTAATAAATTAGAAATCCAAGGTCCCCTATAGAGAAGAATTTTTGCCTTTAATATTCCTGAATACAGCAATGCCTTATAATGATCTGAGACTTGAAATAGAATCCAGTGAAATTTACAGTTAGTTCTTGGGTTTTGTTTAGTTGTTTGTTTTGCTGTGTTTGTTTTTTTTTTTTTTTTTTTTAAATAGAAAGTAGAATAAGGACTTCACTATGTCCTGCAGCTCTTGTTCTTTTTTTTCTTCTGTTAATCTGGCCTTTTCTCAGTCCTCATTGAGAAGACAGAAGACGTCCATTTGTATCATTTATTGAAGAAGCAAAACTGTTTTTTTCCTCTCACAGAGAGCTGATGATAGTAGTGAGGGTCCAGTCTGCCACTTGTCCCTTTTTGCTTCATTAGCATTCCCTGCACAGAGATTTGAATCCCTAGCTTTTCATAATGCACAATGAAGCACGTATTACTCTACCGAAGAAAAGGACTTTTGTTATTTATGTTTAAGAGAAAGTATTAGTTTTCAGACCCTTTTGAACCAGTTCATAATTAATTTCTCCTGTTACTGATATATAGCAAATTATGAGCAGGTTTTTAGGAAACATAAATTGAGAAGAGTTCCTAAATCCCACATTCATTTTGCCTTAGATGTCATATCTTTTCGTAGAAATTGTCCAACAATTTACAGGTAAAATTTTATTCGAAATATGTCTTTGACTTTCCTCACTAATTTACTGGGATTTTACATGGAATAATGCCATAAACAGTAGTGTGGGGTAAACATGAACCTCTTAGTTCATCAGTTGTGATCTCCAGGCAGTAATACATCACATTATTGGAAAAAAGAATATTGTCATTTTGCACTGTGAATTTTGTGGTATTCTCCACTATTCATCCTGTTACAGACTATTTTGGAGCTTCAGGCTCATGGGCAAAACATACCTAGTTTCTAGATGAAGTTTCCTCTCTAAGAATCAGTAGCCATTTGCTGGTGCGTTTATGCTATTCTATGGACTATTGTTTTCTTTTTATTCCTGTGCTATACCTAAAAGAGGAGAAAACAAAGCTACTTATAGACTGATCTCTGATCATTACTGTACCTCTTTTTTGTATCTTTCCCATGTACAGTTACACTTTTTGGACATGGATAGTCAGACCTACACATAAAAGCACACTTGAACTGTGTCCTCAGGATTTCTTCCTTACTCTAGATTCTTCCTTCAAATGTCCCAATATTGTTAGACTTTATGGTCACATACAATTTGTTTCAAATTGCTAGCCTCTTCCATTGACAAAGTTGCCAATTAACATTATTTGATCTATAAGGATTTTAAGCAATTTAACAATAACACGCTTACCTGCTGAATTCATTTAAATATCCATCTTTTTAATTGTCTCAGAGGTTTTTCCCTTCAAAAGTAAACTGTATCTCACTTTAAATTTTCATCATTAATGATCAGATTTGTTAATGATCTAGTGCTATTTTAGGCTCTGTAGGGATCCCACATGGGCTCCACCTGCTATTGCAAAGATGCAGGTTCAGTGCATTCTTTGTCCTATACACCTATCTGATGCACAATCCTTAAGTAACATTGAAAGTTGTGAGTTTCACTAGTTTTCCATGTTTGGGTAACTAATACTGGCCAAATCACTAAAGGTTTTCAGCTCAATGCTTTAGATTCAGGGAGTCTTCCAGGTGTTTTAAGTTCCCTATATATGTATAATAGAGAGTCAGTAGATCAACAAAGATCTATATGTAGCCAATAGATTCTGGAGATCTGTTCAGGTAAAAAAAAAAAGTACTCATCTATATATAGCTACCTGAATGATTTTCCAGACTGTATCGAATTTTTATTGGTATATTAAAGCATTTGCCTGGAATTGAGTGTGCAGTGTCACTTCAAATGTTTCTAGGCTAAGATATCTACGTAGATTCAGCATATATGACAGAAAATAGAGAGGAGACTGCTTCTGTAGCAGTATCTGAACGCCATGTGCGATAACCTAGAGCACCTCTTATGTGGGTGAATGAATCATTTCATAGTTCTGCACTAGCCCTTATGGAAGCTTAGATACATAGCTTGCTTGTTTAATTTGACCCTTAAATTTAGCTATCTACAGTCTAGGGATAAATTCCATTAGAAGTGTTTAAATTATTACTTATTTACAGATGTAATTGCTGCTTATTTTATTTAAACTATTTCTTTAATTTTTAGAAGGATCTTAAAGGCAGAGATCTGATCTTAAAAGTGTCAAATGAATCTTAACATGTCAGGTTGAGTCTGAAACCCCAAAAGCAATATGGTTTTTGGAAGACACTTTAATAGCTCTGCTTCTGCCTCCTCAAGCCTCTAAACTCCAAAAAATGAAAATATCCCTACAAAATTGGACAAAACCACACAGTCCATTATCTTGGCTCTGGCAGCAGCTGATGGTGGATGATTAGTGAAGAGTGGCATTCCTCAAGGGTCAGTAATGCAACTGGTACTGTTCAACATCTTTTTCAGCGAGATGGACAATGGAATTGAGTGCACCTTAATCAAGTTTGCCGATGACACCAAGCTGTGTGGTGAAATGAACACACCAGAGGCAAGGGATGCCATCCAGTGGAACCTTGACTGTCTTGAGAAGTGGACCCATGCAAAATTCATGAAGTTCAGTAAGGCCAAGTGCAAGATCCTTCACCAGGGTCAGGGCAATCCCAAGCACAAATACAAGTTGGGTGGAGAATGGATTGACAGCAGCCTGGAGGAGAAGGACTTAGGTGGGATAGTGGATGAAAAGGTTCACATGGGCTGGCAAAACACCCTTACAACCCAGAAAGCCAACTGGATCCTGGGCTGCCTCCAAAGAAGCATAGCCAGCAGATCAAGGGAGACCCTCTACTCCATTCTTGTGAGATCCCACCTGGAGTACTGTGTTCCGCTCTGGAGCCCCCAACACAGGAAGGACATGGAGCTCCTGGTGAGAGTCCAGAGGAGAGCCATGGAAATGATCACAGGGCTGGATCACCTCTTCTATGAAGACAGGCTGAGAGAGCTGGGGTTGTTCAGAAATAGAAGGCTCTGTGGAGACCTTATAGTGGCTTTCCAGTACCTGAAGGGAGCCTACAGGAAAGCTGAGGAGGTGCTTCTTGCTAGGACATGTGGATGAATGTCTTTAAACTGGAAGATTTAGATTAGATATTAGAAAGAAATTCTTTAGCATGATGGTGGTGAGACACTGGAACAGGTTGCCCAGAGAACTTGTGGCTGTCCCCTCCCTGGAAGTGTTCAAGGCCAGGCTGGATAGGGCTTAGAGCAACCTGGTCTAGTGGGAGGTGACTCTGCTCATGCATGGTGTTGGAACTAGATGTTCTTTAAGTTCCTTTCTAACCCAAAGGATTCTGTGATTCTATGATTCACAGGTTAAGTATTGTTTCCACCCGGTCAAAAGCCTCTACCAGGAGGACTGTGGCAACCGAAACAGAGGTTCCTCACAGACATGTGGGCCTTCAGGTCTCTGGCTGTAGGGAGTGCCAAAGCCTGTCGTTCCCCCTGGAGAATGGCAGAGACGCCAGCTGTGTGAGGTGTGAGCAGATAAATGATCTGCTCGGTATGGTTGCACAGCTGAAGGAAGAAGTAGAGAGGCTTAGGAGTATCAGGGAGTGTGAGAGGGAGATAGATCGCTGATGCCATGACTTAGCATCCCTGAACAACTCTCAAAAGACAGGTGGCACTCATGATGCAGACCGCTGCCTATCCCCTGTCTGCCTGTCTGAGAGAGATAGCCTACAGGATGAGGAGCAATGGCAGAGAGTCTCTGCACGGTGGAAGCGGCATGGCAAGGGGGCCCCTAGTGTTCCCCCTTTCCAGGTGCCCTTCCAGAACAGATATGAGGCTCTACAAGTAGAACCAAATGATATTGTGGATGATGGTTCGCCAAACTTGGAGGTGTCACCGAGGCCAGGTCAGTCTGTACCTTTCATCAAAAGCACCTCAGTTAAGAAAAAAAAGCGGGTACTTGTCATAGGTGACTCACTTCTGAAGGGAGTGGAAGGCCCTATATGCAGGCCAGACCCACTTCTTAGGGAGGTCAACTGCTTCCCTGGGGCCAGGGTTAAGGATATAAAGAGGAAGTTCCCTGCCCTAGTTCGGCCCTCAGACTACTACCCATTACTGCTGTTCCAAGTAGGCAGCGATGAGGTAGCTACCAGAAGTGTAGGGGCAATGAAGAGAGATTTCAGGGCCCTGGGACGGCTGGTTAGGGGATCGGGAGCACAGGTGGTGTTCTCCTCTATCCCACCAGTAGCAGGGATTGATGAGGGATAAACGGGAAGAGCCAGAAGATTAACTCCTGGCTTCGGGACTGGTGCAACCGACAGGACTGTGGCTTTTTTGTTCATGGATGGACCTACAGGACACCGGGCATGGCAACAGGTGGGGGAAGCTTAACCTGGAGGGGGAGAAGGGTCCTGGCACACAAATTAGCAGGGCTTATCGACAGGGCTTTAAACTAGGTTTGAAGGGGGATGGGGACAAAACCAGAGATGAGCCTAAGGACAGCTGCCAGTCTGCTGTCCCACTCAAGGCAGGAAATGGGGATAAATGTGGCAACAAGAACATAGGGCTCACTAACAGGTTGGTAACCACACAAATGGTCGGGATATCTGTACCACGGCTCAAGTGTATATATGCCAATGCCTGAAGCATGGGAAATAAACAAGAGGAGTTATAAGCTATTGTGCACACGGGAGACCATGATATAATTGCCATCACGGAAACGTGGTGGGATGATTCTCATGGTTGGAGTGCTGCAATGGTTGGCCATAGGCTCTTTAGAAGGGACAGGCAAGGCAAGAGAGGTGGTGGGGTGGCGTTATATGTTAAGGAGTGCTTTGATTGCCTAGAGGTCAATTCTAGACACACAAAGGCAGAATGTATATGGGTGAGGATAAAAGGGAAGGCCAATGAGACTGATATCCTAGTGGGAGTCTGCTACAGACCACCTGACCAGGATAAAGAGACTGATGAGATGTTCTTTCAACAACTTGGGGATGTCTCGCATTCACTAGCCCTTGTTCTTGTAGGGGACTTCAACTTACCAGATGTCTGCTGGAAGTACAACATAGCAGAAAGGGGCCAATCCAGGAGGTTTCTGGAATGTATAGAAGATAACTTCCTGCTACAGCTGGTAGGTGAACCTACCAGGGGTAGTGCCATGCTAGACCTACTGTTCACAAACAGAGAAGGGCTGGTGGAAGATGTAGTGGTTGGAGGTCGTCTTGGGCACAGCAACCATGATATGACAGAATTTACAATTTGTGGTGAAGTTAGGAGGGTCATCAGCAAAACATCTACCTTGGACTTCCAGAGGGCTGACTTTGGCCTCTTCAGGACGCTGGTTGGGAGAGTCCCTTGGGAAGCAGCCCTCAAAAACAAAGGAGCCCAGGAAGGCTGGGCTTACTTTAAGAATGAAATTATGAAGGCGCAGGAGCAGGCTGTCCCTGTGTGCTGAAAAAGGAGCCGGTGGGGAAGAAGACCAGCCTGGTTGAGCAGGGAACTATTTCAAAAACTCAGGAATAAAAAAAAAAAGTATCAACTTTGGAAAAAAGGGCAGGTGAATCAGGAAGTATTTAGGGATATTGTAAGGTCATGTAGGAAGAGAATCAGAGATGCAAAAGCCCAGCTAGAACTTAAACTAGCCATCTCTGTAAAGGATAATAAAAAATGCTTTTATAAATATATTAATAACAAAAGGAGGGCCAGGGGAAATCTTCATTCCTTATTGGATGAGGAGGGGAACTTAGTAACGGAGGACAAAGAAAAGGCTGAGGTGCTTAACACCTTCTTTGCCTCAGTCTTTAACAAAAAGACTACCTACCCTCAGGACAACTGGGCCCCTGAGCTGGTAGACAGGGATGGGGAGCAGAACCCCCCCTCCTGTAATCCAGGAGAAAGTAGTTAGGGACCTGCTGTGCCACTTAGATCCCAACAAGTCCATGGGTCCGGATGGGATTCATCCTAGGCTGCTGAGAGAGCTGGCGGAAGAACTGGCTAAGCCACTCTCCATCATTTATCACCAGTCCTGGCTCACTGGGGAGGTCCCAGATGACTGGAGGTTGGCCAATGTGATGCCCATCTACAAGAAGGGCCGGAAGGAGGATCCAGGGAACTATAGGCCTGTCAGCCTGACCTCGGTGCCTGGCAAGGTTATGGAACAGATCATCCTAAGTGCCATCAAGCGGCATGTGGAAGACAACCAGGGGATCAGGTCCAGCCAACATGGGTTTAGGAAAGGAAGGTCTTGCCTGACTAATCTCATCTCCTTCTATGACTGGGTGACCCGCCTATTGGATGAGGGGAAAGCTGTGGATGTGGTCTACCTTGACTTCAGCAAGGCCTTTGACACAGTCTCCCACAGCATCCTCCTGGAGAAGCTAGCAATGCATGGCTTCGACAGGTGCACCCTTTGCTGGGTCAAAAACTGGTTGGATGATCAGGCCCAGAGAGTGATGGTGAATGGAGCTGCATCCAGCTGGCGTCCAGTGACCAGCGGTGTCCCCCAAGGATCAGTACTGGGCCCAGTCCTATTCAATATCCTTATTGACGACCTGGATGTGGGGATTGAGTCCACCCTCAGTAAATTCGCAGATGACACCAAGCTGGGGGGGGGAGTGTTGATCTGCCAGAGGGTAGGAAGACACTGCAGGAGGACCTGGACAGGCTGGATCGATGGGCCGAGGTCAATGGCATGAAATTCAACAAGACCAAGTGCAGGGTCCTGCACTTTGGCCACAATAAGCCCAGGCAGCGCTACAGGCTGGGGGAAGAGTGGCTGGAGAGCAGCCCAGCAGAGAGGGACCTGGGAGTGCTGGTGGACAGCCGGTTGAACATGAGCCAGCAGTCTGCCCAGGTGGCCCGGAAGGCCAATGGCATCCTGGCTTGGATCAGGAATAGTGTGGCCAGCAGGAGTAGGGATGTAATTCTCCCCCTGTACACAGCACTGGTGAGGCCTCACCTCAAGTACTGTGTCCAGTTCTGGGCCCCTCACTTCAAGAAGGATGTTGAGGTGCTGGAGCAGGTCCAGAGGAGAGCAACAAGGCTGGTGAAAGGACTAGAAGGAAAGTCTTATAGGGAGAGGTTGAGGGTGCTGGGGTTGTTTAGCCTGGAGAAGAGGAGACCCAGGGGGGACCTCATCACTCTCTACAACTACCTGAAGGGAGGTTGTAGTCAGGTGGGGGCTGGGCTCTTCTCCCAGGCAGGTAGTGACAGGACAAGAGGGCATAGCCTGAAGTTGCTCCAAGGGAGGTTTAGGTTGGATATTAGGAAACACTTCCTCACGGAGAGGGTGATTAGACATTGGAATAGACTTCCCAGGGAAGTGTTGGAGGCACCGTCCCTGGATGTGTTCAAGGAAAGGCTGGATGTGGCACTTTGTGCCATAGTCTAGATGGTGTGGTGGTGTTGGTCATAGGCTGGACTTGATGATCTTAAAGGTCTTTTCCAACCTTGGTAATTCTGTGATTCTGTGATTCTGTAAGAATGGAAGGGTAATATTTTCTTCTTCAGTCTACCTTCAATACACTTCAGTGATTTGTAAAGCAAGGACTTCTTGAGCAAAAAGTGAGGTCTTTTTATTCTCTAGACACTGATATATTTTTCATCCATAGATGTGATTGTTTACTTGGGAACAATTAAGATCCATAAAAAGATGTTAGTAGTGACTTCTGCAATGGACTTTGGTGGCAGACAAGCTCAACAGGGAAATGATATCTGAATATTACTGAAATGGAACTAGTCACTGTGGAGAATATGACAGTTTATAGCCTTTTTCTAAGCAGTGTTAGCAAGCGGTCCAGGTGGTGGTACCAGTTTGGACAGCCTCAGATAAAGTAGCTGTTCTCTTGTCATGTAGAGAGGTGGATTCTGGTTTGAGAGACTGGTAGTCTCAGCCCTATGACAGATACAAGTTGCTATTTCTGAAGCTTTTAAGGATTACAGAGCCCTGTAGCACATTAGAAATCCATGGCTGTAATGCACCTGTTTCTAGTAGTGAATTGAAGAGATCAGATACCTGTCACTGATCCAGACAATATTGTCTGTTCCAAGCCTCAAACAAGCATCCTTGTTCTGCTGAGGAAGAGAAGAAGCTTTTCCATGCCAGAACAATAGAAAACATTTTTTTCCAGTAGGGTTTTGTTTAGCTTTGCTTTTATTGCTTGAAAAATTTCAAAAGCTTAGAATCTTCACCGTGGTTTCAGGGAGGAAGGCTTAGTGTGGGTTGGAGGAGGGGTGCTGAAATACACTGTCAGGTTTGTTTTGTTTTTTTTGCTTGGTTGGTTTGGGGTTTTTTGTATAGATATCACCACCACACAGATGTTGTTAGTTTCCTCTTTAACTTTGAAACAAAACAAATACCCCCAAAACCAATGAACCCCCAACCAACCAAAAACCCTATACAAACCTCTACCTAAACCCATTATAGAAATGGAAATCCAAGAAAGTATTTTAATGTATTTTTTGTCAATTATGTGTTTCTAACAGCAATTACGTCCGTATTTTCCTAGCTAAATTTCAAAACTATTGTGTCTATTTTCACTATTATAAATGAAAAAGATACATTTGTTGCGTTGGGCCTTCAGGAGTGGTGACATGACTTTTAGAAGTCTTTGTGTCAGTGTAATTCAGAATAGCACTTTCTTAAATTCTGGGTTTAGATGATTAGCCCAGTGCAGTAACATCTGTTTCCTAAATATATATCAGCTGTTAATCTTTGAATGTAATAAGTGGATCATAGACTAAAATGCTAAGGCCTCTAAAGCTCCTGATGGCAGCCATATTAACTACGAGTCACTTGGCTCCAGTGGCTTTCTTTTAAATATTAAACTGCTGTGGAGGACAATATCTCCTGGGATAATGAGAATATACAGTAGCAGTCTGAACTAGCTTTGCATTTAAATGCAAGGCAGTATAAATTATTTATTTATGTCATTCTAGAAATAGAAAATCTAGCATAGTTTAATATAAATTATTAACTCTTCCTTTTTTCTTTCTCAGTGAAGTCATGCTAGTTACGCACCAGGCTTCTGAGTCCATAAAAAATGTCCTAATTTT
Organism: Hemiprocne comata; assembly: GCA_020745705.1. NCBI lineage: Eukaryota > Metazoa > Chordata > Aves > Apodiformes > Apodidae > Hemiprocne > Hemiprocne comata. Next base: position 91,190,081 of record CM036586.1, on the reverse strand, counting down.
AAATGTAGTCTATGAGAAGTCACCTTCTAAATTCCAGGATAATAATACCTAGTGAAAGCTAGAAATGTCATATAGGATGTCTGGTCCAAACCCAAATAAAAATATAAATAAATTAATGCATACATTTACACATATTTATGTATGTGAAATAAGGCTCTGCAATATATGTCTTCCAGTTCCTCAACATCCTATGATCAGGTCTCACTGTGTGCTTTATACATATGATCTGTCAAGTCTTGTGCATAGAGACTTACCCTTCTGGATCATGTCGGAGATGTGATGTATTTTGCACTCTCATTGCTCTACTGCAGCTTCACTCCTACTCTTGCAGTCCTTTTTGTTGATACCATAAATGCTCAGATTTCAGCAATAAGGCAAAGCAGGTGTTTAAAAATCCTTCTGCTCTGGACAGATACATCTTAATGCTGCTACTGCGCTACAGATATTGAGGCTAAATCCAAGCAAGCTGACATATTTATGCAGCACACTGAAATGTAGAAAAAAACCCCAAAACTTACTGAAATATTTGGGAAAAAAACTCCAGTTAACATACAACTGTACCACAGGTGATCAGCCTTATATGTTAACTTGTCCATTTTGTACAAGGGTAATACAGATAATAAAGTTGCTTTGCATCCTGTTCCTGTTTTGGTTTATTCATATTTCCTACCTGCTCTATGATAAATCAGCATTAACATCATGCCTATATTTAATAGAGATCAATTAGCAAGATCTTAATACATCTCAATATATCTCACCTAAACCTTAAGTTTATAGCCATAAAGCGAGCTCTGAACATATTGAAGTGAAAGCTGCCATTCGTCTTAGAAGACTGTTGATAGAGTATACCTCCTGGTATTAGAAAACTGCAGAATCAGTGGCACAGTATTTTTGCAAACTTCACTTCTTTAATATGTTTTTTAAAAAGTTTTACAGAGAGTCATATTTAAAATCTAATTTTAAAATTTACTGAAAAAATAACTTGAAATACCTCTGTATTGGTTTTAATTATTAAGTTCTTGCCATTATTAGAACAGAGAGTTTGGCTTTTTACATCATGTTTTGGTCATAAAATCTAGTACAAGCACTAAAGCCAATTGCAGAAAAAAATTAACTGAAGGCAATACTGATATTGTAAAGCAACTGGCAATAAAGCAGCTCAAAATGGTAAAGCATTTAAAAATAAAATAGGTTTTATTAGCATACATTAGAAACACAAGGACAGAATCATCTAGGGTATATTAAAAAATGGTCAATAAATTATAGAATTTTTTCTTATGTCTAGTTCTTGATGTTTCCAGGGTAATGTCTGTCTTATAATTGTCATTGGTTTGCATGTTGTTTAATTAAGTAACCAGTTTAAAGCCACTAGGACTACTTCTTGTGAGCTTGAGTACTGTAAATTAGCTACAGGTAATCATATCCTGTTTGCTTCCAGTGTGTGTATGTGTCATACCAACTTTTGTGGTAGAGTAATGACTATTTATGACCTGCTGGCCACATTTCTTTTTATGCAGGCTGGGATATAGTTAGCTTTCTGGGCTGCAAGCACACATTGCTGGCTTGTGTTGAGCTATTCATCGACTAACTATCCCAAGTCCTTCTCCTCAGGGCTGTTGTCAATCCATTCTCTGCCCGACCAGTAATTATGCTTCGGATTGCCCTGACCTAGGTGCAGGACCTTGCATTTGGCCTTATTGAACTTCTTGAGTTTTACATTAGTCCACCTCTCCAGTCTGTCAAGGTCCCTCTGGATGGCATCTCTTCCCTCCAGCATGTTGACTGCACCACACAGCTTGGTGTCATCAGCAAACTTGCCGAGGGTACACTCAATTTCACTGTCCATGTCACCGACAAAGATGTGGAACAGCATCCTTCATAGTACCAACCCCTGAAAAATGCTATTCATCACTGGTCCCCATTTGGACATCGAGCCATTAACCACTACTCTTTGAGTGCTTCCATCCAGGCAGTTCCTTATCCACTGAGTGGTCCATTCATCAAATCCATATCTTTCCAATTTAAAAATCAGGAGGTTGTATGAGACAGTGTCAAATGCCTTGCACAAGTCCAGGTAGATTACGTAGGTTGCTCTTCCTTTGTCCACCAAGGCTGTGATGCCATTGTAAAAAGCCACCACATTTATCAGGCAGCATTTGCCCTTGGTGAAGCCATGATGGTTGCCATCAACAACCTCCTCATTTTCCATGTGCTTTAGCAGACCCTTCAGGAAGATCTGTTCCATTATCTTATGCTCCATTTCCATATGTTTAATTATATTTTGGGAATTGCTTCTGTTAATGTAGTAGAAAATACTGACTCCTCCTCTCCCAATATGTCTAATTGCCCTGGGTTATGAGACACATAGTGTCAGGTTATTCCTTATTAGCCTAATTTAGAATAGGGATTCAAGTCAAGTGTGACATGCAACCTACCTAAGCTGCTGAAAAGACAGACTGGAGATGTTCCACTTTGTATAAATAACAAGTGGAGCCACAGCTTCAATCTGATTCATATTTCCCAAGCAAGTGCCTTAATCACTGGTGTATAGAGGCAATCACTCATTTGTTCTGGCCCAGTGAATATTTATTTATTTAAAATGGAACTGCTCCAACAAGAGAGACAGAGACTGATGTAGTGTGTTTTAGTAGCATGGTAATTACAAAACAGAATTTATGTTAGTCAATAAATCCCTGCAACAGGGAATCACAAGATAAAACTATTACAAGAAGTCTCAGTCATATATTTAGACAGTTGGCAGTTCTGAGAAATGGCACTCTAACTGGAACATATTTCTCTTTAAAAACAGACTCTATCAGAAATAAAAGAACAGCTCTGTTCGTAGTGGTATTTTAGACACAGAAGTACTGTACTGCCTCTTTCCATGACCCCTAATCCACCACAGCAAGACGTAGGGTGGGACTCAACACTTGGACAGTAATCTTGATTCTAACTGCAATGTGCATTGGCTTGTGAGGATGTAAGACTGCCTGTTCTCTTTCTACTTTAATAAACATGCACGAGACGAGTGGATATTGGTTGAGGGTTTATATAGTAAGGTATCATAAGTAATAAATTTTGCCAATCCATATTAATAAAAACAAACTACTGTCATGAAGCATTACAGTATTTGTAAGAATCATAGCCCTGTTCAATTAAATTGCTGACATTAATTTAAATCTAAGAATTAAAATTTGTTTACATTTCAAAACAATATGGAGCAAAAACAGAATTTGATTTATAAGCTTTAACTTCCAATGTCTTTTTTAAGTATTGTTTTTTCAATTTGCCATTTCTGCAAGCAAAAGATGTTTTGTATAAGAGAAAGGAAATATAGTCATATACTACATATCATTTGCTCAACATGCAAGTTCACCATTTCTGTAAAATAATGTATCATTTTGATAACAAAAGGCACAGTTTTATGAAAAAAAGTTGCATAAAATATAAAGGAAAAATTGAAAAAAACCCACATAATAATTTCAGATAATTCCATGCAAACATTAGTTGTCATGAATTTTGTGAACAATAAATGTTTTTATTCCCTATGCTTATGCTTACTGCCTGTTTCTCATGACTGTGCTTTCAATACCTTCCACTTTCCTCTTTTTGTGTTGCATGAATTTAAAAATAGAGATGAACACCAGCTATGACACAAGTATGTTAGGTTTTTTTTTACTGCTCCTGTCCAATACTTTCACATTAAAAAAAAAAAAAAAATAGACAAAAACCCAACATTATTTAACCTTAAAATTACCTTGTCAGATTTTTACTTCAAATTAGTGTTTAAATATATCACAGATAGGAGTGGAAGGTCTTATGTTCACTTAAAGAATCACCGACAAAGATATAAGGAAAAGGTAATTTTAATATTGATTTATGAAAGTGCGACTTCACAGAATTAAATAGCAAGGTTCACTTTCTTAGTTACTATGTGGAAGAACTGTTTATGGTTTGGAATTGGATTGAAGTGACTTCCACAGGGATCAGAGGGAATTATTTTTATATGAATAGTGTTAGGATTTGTTTGGAGGGATTTGCACAGGGAAAAGAATCAGGGTCCTCCTGTTGTGTCACAAGGTTCGGAGTGGACTCCCTTGCTTTCTAAACTCCATCCCAGAGAGGAGTCTACATGTGGCTGGATCCACTCCTAGCCCCAGGTGTGGTCAACAGTTTACGACTAACAGGTTTAGGTGTAGGGATTTCAGTACAGTGCTTTAAAACATAACTGTGGGTCTGGTGTGATTTGGAATAGCAGCCAATTGAGGTTGATTGACGCCATTATACAAAGTCACAAAATTAGATTATATGATTTTCTAGTGATAATTAATCAATAGATAGTAAACAATTTGTTATAATCAACACAGTGGTTCAATTAAAGATTTAACAAAAATTCTAAATTAAATTGTGCACACACACACACAGATATAGGGGTTACCCTATGGTAGGGTGTTAAATTTTGTTACATAATGATTGTTGGAATACATGAAAAGAAGTTGCAATGAAAAATACTGCCTATTCATCTATGAGATCAAATTATAGTAAACTAATGTAATTTTATCTATTTGCTGCATATATAAGAAGGAGGGGACTACTTACACTTTCCTGTCGAATAGTCCAAATTCCTTCACGAGACACAGGGTAGCAGCTTGCTGTGACCTTGGAGAGCTCCAAAGGGCCTGATTTCAGGGTCAATATTTACAGGGTTACAAGGTGATTGACTTTGGTCAGTATTTTTCCATTACGGCCACAGTTCAAATTAGGTTATTTTCAGCACCTTTCAGAGTGAGCTTGTGATCCAAGCAGGAGGAGTCTCAGGTACATTTCCCAGGCAACCAGAATTCCGGGTGCAGTTAGGTAGTGCCTGATTACCCCAAATCACTGTATTTGCACTAGGACTAGAAGGTACTCAATTATTTCAATGCACTGCTCCAGTAGGAAGGTTAGAAAGTGTCAGATTGTCCCAGTCTACTGCACTTGCTATCAAAACAACAGCTCACCACCCTTGTAACTAAAGCAAGAACAATGTTGGCTGGCATCGACATAGCAAGGTGGCTCAGGGACTGGGAGGTCTGCGTCACCACAATGGAGGAATCCTAGACAGACACACCAGTTTAATGTGGCTGTGGTAGCATATATTTCTATATGTAGGACTGTTGTAGATACATATAATGCAAACAAAATCCATGGACTATTTATTTGTATAGCTGAGAAAGGAATCAGTTGATCGCAATGGCAAATTTCATCCAGGTTAAGACCGATAAATAATCATATACATTTCACAAAGAAGGGGACCCCAGAAACCAGAAATTGCTCCCATATTTAGAGATCTTGGCTGACACTGAAAAACAAATAGATTTTATTGTACTAACCATGCTCTAATATGTGATTAAACCTTCCATTCAAGCATTTTGACACATTTCATTTGTATTACAAAAGTCAGTTTGAAGGATTATTAAATAATTCCAATTTTAAGATATCCTAATCAGACTAGCAAATTCACACAAAATTTTAAGTATCAGATATGCTAGTGAGAGCATAAAGAGACCAGAGGAAAGATTAAATGCATCCATTTATGACTGAGATGTGCTTCTACCACGCAGAATGCCTGATATATGTATAGAGAGAGGTATCAGAAATAAAAGAGTACTAAAGCTCAGTAAATTGGTCCACATTGTATGGTTTTCATAAATGTGTCGGTTACAGAGTTAGTACTGAAATACTTTTATAAACTATTCAAAATATGTTGAACTCAGATTTTAATAAATTTGCATATCTAGGTAGGTTAAACAGAAACAAATATTATGCAAAGGAAGTGAAGCTACATGTAGAAAATTGTGAAAAAAGATGAGAAAAAAATGCAGTAGTTTCAGTGAAGCATGTTGGTTCTTTTAAAATACTGCAGTATCTGATGTCAGAATGTGAGAATGATTTAAGATGAAAGATAGAGGCAAGACTGAAGAATGTTTTGGAGGTTAAAGGAAATTAAATTCCTTAACTCTTTCATCACCGTGTTTGACTGAAGCTTGTGTGTAATATTGAGATGTTAAAGAAGGTAATTCTTACACATGGTCTAAATTCCGATGTCTCGCCACCAGCAAGTTTTTCCAGTTTTTCCACTTGCTTTATGCAATGGGCTTAAGAGCACAAGACAATGCAGGAACTTACTCTGTAAATTTAAGCTAATGGTTGTGAGAGGCATTAAGACATACCTCAGGTAGTGATTGCATCCGTGATCTGGAGTCTAGCTAACTGAACAATAATACAAAATGAATCAGTGATATGGTGGACTGTATCAGGCAGTATTGATGCTAGAATTAATCTAAATTTTTTTTTTTGCAGTTGCTCTCCTGTAGTTAAGTAGAAAGTGTATTTATGGATATATCAGTAGGTTTAATGACATCACCACAGGTTTATTTCTCCTTCTCATTGCCAAAGATCCAATTTTCTTGCTATACATACTGATAATGACCCAAGATCTGCTATTAACTTCCCATTGAACTTTGGCAATTGAGGGCACTGACCTAGTCTGAGCGCTCAGATGCACTTTACATTCCTATAAAGAAGCTTTAAAGGATCTTGATCATTTTAGGCTACAAATCAATCTGAATGGATGATGGAAGCTGTTGCAGACTGGAATGCTGCTGATATGAATCACTTAACTGAGCTGATTTTTGCAAAAGTTGCTGTCATTCAGGCAACAGTATTTGTGGAGCTACTAACACTCACAGGCCATTAATCCAGTGCACAGGTTGGTCTACTAGAGCCTCTCTGCACTGCTCCAGGTAATTTTCTGGCAATCAGCTGTATGCCAGCATGGCTCTGAAATACTTTTTTTTCACTTTTCTAACAATTTAATTTATCAAACAAAGAGATTTTCTTGCAGTTGGGAGCAGGTGTAAGAATATCACTAAAATAAAAACAAAGTAAAAACATTAAACTGTCAATCTTTAGGACTGCTCTTAATTGAGTTATAGGCAGGTAAACCTGTTGGCACATTTTCTAACTTCAGGAAACTTTATGAGAGTCCTGATTTTAAAAGTGGCCTGTAACCATGAGGAGATAGATGAGTTGTGTCAAGAGGTGAATCAGATCTCTGGAGTTCACTGTACTCTGCTGAATATTGAAGGAAGGTGGGCAATGGCAATCCCAACTTAAGCACATGAATTTGATGCCAAGAGATGTGATGTATCTCTGCTACATTGTATTTGTGTGGAAGAAAAAATAGCTCTTTTCTTTCTGCATTCTCACAGAATCACAGAATGTTACAGTTTGGAAGGGACCTCTGGAGATCATCAAGTCCAAACCCCTGCCAGAGCATAATCTGCTTCTGTGAAAATTTGAAAGGCAAAAGGGAAAGGAAAGACATATTACTGACATGCATCTTTTGTTCTCTGGATTTGAGTATCCAGGACATTCACCTTTCAAAAGTACTCTAATACCCCTCTAGTTTGCTTCAAATGATCTGACTTTTCATTAATTTCCTCTGTCTGGTCCTGGAGTGTTTATGTCTGAATTAAAGAGTGCCTTTAGGGAAAAAAAAAAAAAAAAAAAAAAAAAGTAAAATAATGATGTGAGAGACGGACTCCATTATGGCCTATGTGCTCAGAGACAGACACAGAGCACATAAGCTTGTATTAAATATTGCCATTAATGTGGCATTTGACAAACACACATTCTGCCTTTACACACAACTTTCTTTTGACACAGCTTGTGACTGTACATGGCAAATATCACATCTTAAACCTACGTTATTTCTGAAGGCCAGGCTTACCATGCAAAGACCAAAATAAAGAAGGCAATGAGTACCCCTACTTTCTCCATATCATGTGCCACCAGGTCCCCTTCCTCCTTCAGCAGCTGGCCCTCATTTTCCTAGTCTCCCTTTTGCTGCTGCTGTACCTGTAGAAGCCCTTCTGGTTGACCTTCATATCCCTCAGTAGATTCAAGTCCAGATGGGCTTTGGCTTCCCTAACCCCTTGCCTACAGGCTCAGACAGTGTCTCTATATTCCTCTTAGGCCATCTATTCCTGCTTGCACCTCCCATGTATTTCCATTTTTTGTTTCATTTTAATCAGGAGCTCCTTGTTTATCCATGCAGGCCTCTTGCCACCTTAGTTTGACTTCCTGCACCTGAGAGTGAAACATTCTTGAGCTTGGAAGACATAATCCTTGAAAATCAACCAGCTTTCCTGAATCCATTCTGCCTCTCAACTTTTTTAATATTCTAGCAGCTGCCATATCCTCAGGTACACTAGCTGAGCACAAGTGTTTCTTGAAACTGTTACCTGTATTAACTATTTTTTGGTTACAAGGCTAAAAAACCACAAGCTACCATCAAGGCTTTCTCTGATAAGTCTATCATCAATCAATCAATCTCCTCCATTATAAATTACACATCTCTACTCCTGGGAGAAAGGATTATGAAGGTGCATTTTTTTTCTGCGGGTTCTTCAGTGCCTTGGTTCCTATTATTAATTACATTACTTTTTAAAGTGTGTTCTGTCTTCCAATTTCCAGGAGTACCATAATGAGAAATGCTTCCTCTTTGGACTTAACTGTCCCGAAATGACAGGACAGACCACCCCCCACTCAGAAAAAACAAGACAAAACTTTTAATTTGTTTTTTTGTGCTTCCTCATGTGAACTTGAGAGCAGCTACCACTATGTTAATACTGCAGAACAGATATTTTTGACAGGATGACTTGGAAAAATATACTATATGTTATATGCATTCCTGCATTGTACAAGGCTAAAAATTTAACCCATTTTTTCAGTGCTATACTTAGTTTTATCTTAATTTAAAATGTTCACACTTTAGCCTCAAAACAGCACTTTCAAAACTCACTTGTCCTTTGTTTTGTCCCTTTATTTTCATCACCCCCCCACACACACCCTATTTTTTTTAAGACAAAGCAGAAATGGGAAAAAGAATGTGAATGACATCTTACCTCAGTTTACTTTCATTTACACTACTCCATGTACCAGTTTGGAAAGCATTTAAAAAGAAAAATAATAAAAAAAATTGACTAACTGACAAGTTAAGGGAAGGATATGAGCTCAGAACATGTTGACTACCCATTGCTAAAAGTCAGAATTAAATTTATAGGGAGTCAGTGAATAGTAAAAGCTGACAAAAATCTCTGGTCTTATATTACCTCCCATTTTAGCTCTTGCTTTCTTTTCCCTCAAATGAACAGCACATTTACAGTACCCTTTTCAATTTCTTTCCCAGTTTCAATGGTTTTTTTTCTTCTTTTTTTTTATAAAGAATCTGTTCCTTTCCTATTTCATCTCTCTCCTCCCTTCCTTTTTATTAATGTGCTGCCATATATAAAATAGGCAAAAGAAATATTTTACCCAGCATTACAAATGTACATTCTAATTAGTTTGCATACTACTGGGCATCTCAAATTAACATTAGATAAATTAGCTAAGCATTTTGAAATTCAGGATTAAAATAGTAACAGACGTGTTTAATACGAATGTTAAAGAAAACGCTGAAGAAACATTTTAATCAACTAGTTCTGGTCATGCATGACCAATTAAAATACTGCAAATAAGCATCTTCAGTCTTTAAAAGTGAGATAAAAAGTTTGTCTTCTAAATTTTCACAGATGGAATAATAAGCTCAAGATCAGTGGCCTGTAGAAAGAGACTGAAACCTGAGGACATCTACCACATCTTTTGGATAATGAATCTACTGTCACCAGAAGTGAGATTCTGGTTATTTTATACTAGAAAGTTGATCCAGTAAGAAGAAAAGAAACCTTTAATTCTGCTGTTTTAGGAAAGAAACAGCAGTTCAAACATCTTTTGTGGCTGAGCTTAAGCTAGTTTTTCACAGTAAAAAAAAAAAAAAAAAAAAAAAAAGAAAGAAAAAAGAGGAAAAAAAGAGAGGTTATTCATTTACAGAAGGCAGAAGGGAGGAAAGAGATACCTATTGCAGATTTAGATTTATCCTGGGCTGTCTGTATCTGGTTGGATTTAGCCTTTACAGTTCACAGTGTTTAATATAAAAGTTCAGACATTTTTTTTCTTTTTCTTTTCCATGCAGTTTAGGGGAAAATGAATAAAAAGCCTTTTAATGTTTAACAATGTCTCTAGGAAAACAACCATTGGTGATAGAAAGGCATTTCTAAAGAGCTATTAAGCTCACCAGGATCTGAGTTACTCCCTAAAGCCGTTTTTCTCTTGCCACTTCCACAATCTTAGCTTTGGCAAACAGATTTCTAGCTTACAATTGTGCCTAATTCAGGTAGGATGAATCAAGACCATCATGATTCTTTCCAGGTTCTTTGCTTCAAAATTTGTGGAAGTTCTTTCCTTCTAAACAGATAGAAGCAATGAACTATAACATTGGTTATGTATATGAGGAGGAAAAGGAAGGTGGCCACTCCTGAGCATCTGCCTGAAGATGCATCAACAATAAAGGAAAAAAAAGGAAGGAGGACCCTCTTTTAACCCAGCTCATGTCACTAATGTGGCTAAGTACCAGACTGCTATATCAACAGAGTTGAGTGGCTGCTCAGGGACATCTGAGTGGATAGGATAGGAACATCTTAATCCCACTTGCAGCCTCTGACGTTGCACTGAATGTTGAGTCTAACATTAGCATTACTTGCCATTTCATCTTCAGTCTTTGCTGCTAACGTTCATTAATATTCACAGCATTGTCAGTCTGAAGGTATATCCAGTACTCATGGTATTTCTTTGTAATGGACCAATTCATTAAGATGGTCTTCTGCATTTATTATCTACTTTTCATCCCCTTAATGTTTTTAATAGAGAAATTGCTCAACAATAGGTTGAAAGAGTTAAATGACAAAGTATGTATCCTAAAATAAATAAATTTGGAAAGAAACTGTGTCAGCTGCACCAGTTATAAGGAGAGATTAAATGACATATAAAATTGTTCTAATGCAAATTACATTATAGTTTAAATAAAACTTTCTAGCTGAAGGCCTCCTGATTGATTTACACTGCATGCTTAGGACAAGGTTGAGCAGGGCTATAATGAAGACTATGTAATCTAGTCTCCTTTGCAGATAGAATAAGAGCTATTTTTAGCTGGACAAAATATTAAGTATAAAAAGCTGAATTTTTTTAGTTATACCCTTATATTGAAAAAGATTTTTCACTTTTCATATAAAAATTACCTATCTACAGGTACATTCGGCAACCTTCTAACTTTTTTCTCACATGAACATGAGTGATTAATTGCCTGAGTGTCTGGCAAATCATTAAAAGTAGAGCTTGTAGCAAAAGATGATTGAAGGCTCATGCCCAGCACAATTACCACACTGTTCATCAGGTCTGTGAAACTATAGAAACTTCATGATTTGTCAGAAGAACTTCTCCCTCCAGCTACAATATTTTGATATACTATCCTATGTACAGTTAAGAAGTCATATACCAGGAAATGTTTAGTGATTTTAAGCAATATTCTTACCGTTTAGAAAACAACACAAGGAAAGTGTGAGGCCCTTTTGATAACTACACAATTACGCAAGTGTCAACTTTTTAATGAAAATTAATAGAAAAATAGGCTGACATATGTCATTCAACTTACTGAGTAAAAGAGTTTTACATTTATCATTAGAAGAACACACAAAAATTATTTTTCTCTAGGCTTATTGAAAATATTCAGGGTTATATTTGTAAAAAAAATAAAATGTTTAAAGGCAGAGGGCTACTCTGGAATGGTATTAGTGTTGAAGTTATTTTCTGAAATAAACTAAAAAGCTAAAATTAAAGCTATTTTTTTTTTCTGGGGTATTTTGTGGGTTTTGTTTGTTTGTTTCCTTGATTTTAATTTTTTTTGTTTTGTTTTGGGGTTTTTTTTGTTGTTTTTATTAACTAGCTCTTGTCAGGGACATGATAGAGAGAACAGAAACAGGTATTGCTGAGACTGAATAGTTGAAAATTGTCAAATTATCATCAAAGTCAATAGGATTTACGACATATCCCCTAGTTGTAGAACTGAGGTTTTTTACAAAAGTTAAATGTGTACAAGATTGAAACACTAGGAAATGGAAAATGGCTGTTAAAAGGCTGCATAGGAAAGCCTGGAGAGGGAACTACGCTTGATGAATCAAATCATTTACACTATGCCCCAGTGGAAAGGTACTGTCAGATGAAACAGAAGGTGAACTTTCAGAGTTCAGTTTGAGTTAAAAGCCCTATTCAAAAAGCGTGCAAAGAAGCTAATTATTCCTTTTCTTTAAGTTTTCAAACCACTGTATGCTATTCATTTAAAAAAAATGATATTAGCTATTTATTCTATTATAACTACAACTCACGCAGGAAAAAAAGTTATTGTTTTCTATTATATATTACAGTGTGTTATGGTAAAATACATAGAATGATTAAAAATCTGATCCTCTTGCTCCTCATGTTATTCTCCTACAAAATCAGAAACTTGCAGGGTGACTGAGGCTGGAAAACAGGTCTGGAGATATTCAGTTTAACCAGCCTGCTCAGGCATAGCCAGCTACAGCAGGTTGCTCAGGGTCATGTCCAGTTGGGGTTTGATGATCTCCAGGCATGTAGGCTCCAGAGAAAACTTGACCTGTATTGAACACTCTCACAGCAATGGAGTTTTTTTTCTTATATTTAAAAACAATTTCCTGTATTTCAGTTGTGCCCATTGCCTTCTGTCCTGTCACTGGGCATTGATGAGAGGAGTCTTGGTCTTCTTTACTCTCTCCCATCAAGTATTTGTACACATTGATAAGATACGCCCTTGAAGCAGAACAACCCTGTTTTTCTCAATCCCTTCTCATGTGAAAGATGTTCCTTAAGTCACCTATGTGGCCCTTGGCAGGAATCTCTTCAGTATGTCCATGTCTCTTTGATACTGGGACACCCAGAGACAGACACAGCAGATATGTCCCACTAGGGCTGAGTAGAGAGAAAGTATCAGCTTTCTGAACTTGCTGGTGATGCTCTGCAGAATACAACCCATGATAGTATTGGGTGCCTTTACTTCAATGACACTTTTACCTTGTTGTCCACCAGGACCCCTGAGGCCTTCTCTGAAGTGCTCCTTTCCAGACAGTCATTCCAGAATGTCTGGGTTCCTCCTCAAGGAGAAGCTTCTTATTGTTGAACTTCATAAGATTACTGTTTGCCCATTTTTCCAGCCTGTTGAGGTCCTGCTGAATGGCAGCTTGACACCCTTGTGTATCAGCTATTACTCCTTCTAGTTTTGTATGATCAGCAAATTTGCGATCGGTGTTCTTGGGCCAGGTGACTGGCTGCCACTCACTATCCAGGTGATTAATGAACTTATTAAATAGTGTTGGTTTCAGTACCAACCTCTACTGGCCTCCAGCTAGACTTTGCATTGCTACAATCGTTTAAGCCCAACAGATCACCCAGTTTCCTGTCCAACTCACTGTCCAACTTACCTGCCCTGTGTTTCATCACTTGGAGCATGTTACATCAGACAGCATCAAAAGCCTTGCTAAAGTCAAACAAACAACATCCACTGCTCTCCCTACATGCTTTGAGTTAGCTATCTGCTTTTTGAAGCCTATCAAGTTGGTCAGGTATGTTTTTCCCTTTAAAAATCAGAGTTATCTTATTGTCCTCCATGTATCTGTAAACAAATTAGATTATTTGCTTGATCACCTTCCCAGGTGAAGTAACTATCAAGTGCCTATAGTATCCCAGATAATCCCTTTTGTGCATCTTGAAGGTAGGAGCGAAATTTGCTTTCTTCCAGTTACCAGGAACCTCTTTGAATCACCATGACCGTTCCAAGATCATCAAGATTAGCCTTACAATTACACAGGTCAGCTTTCTTAGTGCTCTTTCGTGCATATCATCAGATGCCATGGAGCTATTTGTCTGGCCTGTTAATATGTTCTCTAACATGATCCTTCTCCACTGAAGAGCAGGAGACCTGAGGCAAACAAGGCATTGAGTACCTTGGTATTTTCTATTTCTTTCAAAATCTTGAACGTTACTTTTACCTCTCATTTAAAATATGTTGAGGCTATTGTGCCATCTGCAAACTACCATCCAAGGAATGTTTGTTTAAGTGTGCTTTTGGTACATGACCGAATGTTACAACAAAGACAGGGAAGCTGGTGTTTCTTGAAGTTTTTTTTGTGGATGACTTCTGATATCTAATTGTTACTTTTCAGACCGAAAATTTTTTCATAAATTATACTTTGGCCATTTGACAGTAGGTATGTTTTATACGTGCTAAAGTATTAAATATCCATGAGCCTTCTTCAATTAATAAATTATTATTATTTATTAATTAAATATTCTGTGAGGAAACTGTAAATTTTACTCTTGATCTATACAGATCTATTACAAGGGATAGAAATAAGTAAAGGGGCCAGATATAAGGAGAGTGGCTCTTGCCTACTGTCATGGGTGAGGCAGAATAAATGGCAACCTGTATTGGTTGTGGACAGTGCGGTTTATTTAAGAATCAAAATCTGAGTTCTTAATCTACTAGATTCTCACACACTCACTCGTTCTCCTCCCACCTGCCCACCTTACAGCATTATGTTCTCTACATCCTGAAATACTTTTTCAGACAGAAGATTGCTGTCACTCCTGGGAGGCTGGGGTGAAAATTATTAATGGTGTGTAGCTGTTCATAGCTTCCAGTCTTGGGCATTACTGGCCAAGATCTCTGGGTACCTCCTGGCTTTTTTTTTCCATGCTCCTTCCCGATTTCCAAGATCTTTCTCCACTTCTCTGATCTTTCTTCCAGCCATGATCTTCACCTTCTTCTTACTGGGTCCCCATCTTACTTACCTCACTTCTTTTCTGGAATCCTTTTTCTTAAGCACCAGCTCTTTTTTCTGGATGTTCAAGTCCCTGGTTTTCCTATAATCCATGTACAGAAGCAAAGGGTGATCAAATTCCTGTGGTTAGGTTCCTTTTTAAGTGGAGGATCCAGGTCATGCCCCATTTGTTTAATCCAGCTGTACATACTGCCCAATATCTGCTCCTTGTTGTCAGCTGTGACACCTAGTTTCTTCTGTAAACCAATAAAGAAAATAACAATTAGCTACAAGTAGGGAAAGTAAAATATATCCTGTATTAAAGATTTAGAACCCAAAGTACATTGCAATTTCAGTAACAGACTGGACAGAAGAACAATGTCAATAGCTGAATGAAAGAAATAAATTAAAAAAATAAAATTAAAAAAAAGATACTGCAAATTGTAATAAAAGTACATAAACACCAAGATTATGGTCTAAAAACAAAAATAAAAAGATCAAAGTAAATAAGGTACTTAGTATCACAAAACAATTTCTGAAGTTTCTTTTGGAGTGAAGAGCTACACTTGGAAATGAGTTGTGGACATTATATAGGCTCCAAAACAGCCTAATAGGATGTAAGCAAAGTCAGGTAGATTCTGTTAAAAAACACAGATGAAAGATTATAACTGTATTTGATTTGATTCCTAATAATAGTCTGGGCAAACTCTTTTTTTTAAAAGGATATGGTACAAAAAATGCATCTGAGAATTTTGTACCTTGGTCTGCAATGTGATACAGAATTCAATAATCAATTGCTATCTTTATTAACATGTTTCATTAATGATAATGGTGTGGGTATGCAGTGGCTACTTCACTGAGGCATCAGCTCAAGAAATCTCTCAAGGGATAAATATACAGATATAAAGTTAACATGTTTTATAATATATTATGCTGATAGTTAAAATCACACATTTACAGCTTAAGTGCATGGGTAAATATTTTTATGACCGATAACGTCAGGACTCGTTTGTAAGCCCATGCAACAGCTTTGGAAGATAAATTATTTCTGATGACTGTTTTTTAGAAATAGCTTGAGAATTTAGATCTATTGTATGGAGACATGAATGAAATTTAGGACATTTATTTTGTTCTCTGATTAAATACAGCAACCAGATTACATGTTATGTGACAGTCCAAAAGAAATGCCCGCATATCAACTTTATGCAAATAATACAGTAGTTCTGCAAGATGACTCAAGTACTTTCATAGCTTAGCTCAAATGCAGTTGGATGTTAAGTGATTGACCTGGTCCTTAATGCTGAAGCTTTTAGATATCTTGAAAAAGATACAAAGCTGCAGATGCTGGCTCAACAACAAGCTGGCTGTTTAGAGAAGAGGTCTGTCAGCAGCAAAAGGCAAATCAGCTCAGTGAATATCTCTGTCATTAAAGAAAGACTGATAGACCTGTGTGAAAGCAACCCAAAGAGGAGAGGAGCTGTGCAGTTCTCAGATGTGTTGCTCCTTATTTAAATCACCTTTCTCCAGGAATAAATAGCAAGGATGAAATACAAATAAAGGCAAAAATATCAAGAAGTCAGCCAAACTTTTACACTGCACAAAACTGTATTAGAACTCAGATTAACTCCTTCTTCAGTTAAAGGCTTATATCACATGCATCAGGAGATATCTAGTATAAATGAATGAAAAGAATTATCAAAAAATATTTTAAATACCTTTTATGAAACATGTATATATATTTTTTAATTATTGTTTTTAGGAAGACTTATAAGGAGCTATATTTTTGGTACCTGTGAATTAGTGTGAGTCTTTGCTCAGAGCTGCATGAGTTTTCCTACTGCCTGTCTAGTTTATCTCCTTCTGATACTATATTTTTGTTCAGTTTAGTATCGATCTTCTCTTTAATAATTTTTATGAAGCATTGGGGAAAGTAATACACACTGTCTTTTTACTATTGGAAACAGATTTTAAAAAGCAAAAAACTAGTTCCACAAAGATATTTCAGTCCTGTAATGTCAAGCACCACGGCATTCTATGAAAGGGCCTAAAATGCCTGGGAAGAATTAAGTATTCAATTAAAAAAAAAAAACCACACAAAAAAACCAGAGTCAATAACTAAATGAATAGAAAGCTATAAGGATAGAAGTGCAGAAGATAGAAGGTCTGGTATCAAAACAGACAATCTGATCAGTGCTATAACCCACACAAATTCAGTCATGATCTGTCCTAGTGAGTCATGTGCCTAACACTTAGTATAGAAGAAAAAAAACTCACCTGATAGGAGATTAATTTCCTCAGAATCATAGAATCACAGAATTGTTAGAGTTGGAAGGGACCTCTAGAGATCATCTAGTCCAACTCTCCCACTAAAGTAGGATAACCTAGAGCACATTACTCAGGACTGCATCCAGGCTGGTTTTGAATATCTCCAGAGATGGAGACTCCACAACTTCTTTGTATGTTCCAGTTTGTACCCGTTGCCCCTCGTTCTGACATTGGGAACTACCGAGAAGAGCCTGTCTCCATCTTCCTTGCATCCACCCTTTAGATACTTGTATACACTGATAAGGCCTCCCCTCAGCAT
Organism: Hemiprocne comata; assembly: GCA_020745705.1. NCBI lineage: Eukaryota > Metazoa > Chordata > Aves > Apodiformes > Apodidae > Hemiprocne > Hemiprocne comata. The sequence continues at coordinate 91,172,747 of CM036586.1, read as the reverse complement.
TCTCATCTCCAGGCTAAAGAGTCCCAGCTCTCTCAGCCTTTCCCCTTAAGAAAGATGCTCCAGTCCCCCTATCATCTTTGTCACCCTCCTCTGGACTCTCTCCAGTAGTTTCCTGTCTCTCTTGAACCGTGGAGCCCAGAACTGGATGCAGTATTCCAGCTGTGGCCTCACCAGGGCAGACTAGAGTGGGAGAATGACCTCCCTCAACCTACTGGCCATGCTCTTCTTTATGCACTCCAGGATTCTGTTGGCCTTCTTGTCAACAGGGGCACATTGCTGGCTTATGGACAATTTACTGTCTATCAGGACTCCAAGATCCTTCTCCTCTGAACTACTTTCCAGCAGGTCCACCACTAACCTATATTGGTGCTTGGGGTTCTTCTTTCCCAGGTGCCTGACATTACACTTGCTCTTATCGAACCTCATGAGGTTCTTCTCTGCCCAACTCTCCAGCCTGTCCAGGTCATGCTGAATGACAGCACAGGCCTCTGGAGTATCAGCCACACCTCCCAGTTTTGTCTCATATCTTTAATCAGTGCATGAGCATGGCTACTCCCATGTTCATCTTGCCAATGAAGTAAGCAAGTGTTTTGAACAGATAAAATTTAGAGTCACCAGAGAAAGTGCAGTCAAGGCACAGGACAGAGATATCTCTGTCACATATTTTCTGCATGATCTTGAAGAAGCTACTTAATTGCTTTTCATCAGTTCCTCTTTCTTTGAAACAACCTTGTCTTTAATTTGCAAGCTTCTTATCAAAATAGGTATTTCAGTTGAAATAAAGATTTCAGAATTTGACCACTTCATGGTAAATGTCTCAGGGAAGATTTTATCCTGTGTCTATGGGTCTGTAGGCATGTGCAAGCACTAACACAGTAAGTCCATGATACCAGTAAGGTAATAAGTTTATTTTTCAAAGAACCAATGTAATTATTTACAGTAAGGGAATTAAACCTTCCTTTCTAAAATGCCACACTACATGCAAGTAAAAGTGTTCACCTATGCCTTTGTTTTTCTTATTCAGTTACATATAGATACAGCTATAATGAATTTATAAATATTTATAATGGATTCAGTAATTAAAGATTTAAGATTAAGCCCTTCAGTGTTACTCAGATAAACCCTCCTTTGGGTCAACATCTTTTCTCAGTTAACACATGTGGAAATTGAGCTGAAATTTTTAGTGCTATGATGAATTGATGCCAGTAAAACAGGTAATTTTTAATTTTAAACTTTTTATCCCTTAAAAGAGCTTCAGGTTTTATTTCAAAATTACATACTATAAAGTAGTATAAAATATTCATAGAATTTCTATTTATATTATCTTAAAATCTACAAACATATTCAATGAACATAAACACTTTCCTTTGTTTACAGTATTACATAGTAAACTGATGAAATTTACTGGGCTTTTTAATTTATAATACTTACAGAGGTTACAACCATTGAACAGCTAGCAAAATTAAAGTTCATTACTGCATTATACTATCATGTAATGTTTAATTCCTTTTTAACATGTAGGTAAAATGGAGTAAATAATTAATAATACTAAATAAAATATGATTCCCTATCTTTCATTTTTCATTATATGTGGAAATTATTTTATGTAACTTTAGCTATCTAGTCTAGGCTTAGACTCTTCTGTAGCTAAGGGAAATGTATCTCTGGGCCCTGGTTTATCCCAGGTGTCTTAAGATGGGATAAAGTTTCTTCTGGAGATGCCTTTGTGTTTCGATTTACATGAGTAGGAAACTATGGGAATGGGACCACAGTGGAAGCTGTCTTTGGTTAAATGTGTGACCTTTTGATTGCTAAAGTTAGAGCAGATAAATTCTAACTTTATTGCCTGAGTTATCACAGCAGAAATAATTATTTATGCTGGAGTAACATTTTCATTAGTGCCCATGTGGACTTCTACTACTGAGTAATATTGAAGGTGGACTATAATCAGGATTGTGGTATTTCTGTGGAATACATAAAGCAAGGATGGCAAAGGTTTTCTAGGGTTTTTTCATTGTAAGGAAAATTTTGTCTGCTATCTCATAAACTGAGCAGAAGTAAAACCTTGATCAAGAGTCCCTGAGCAAACAGAAATTATTATTGATGAAGTGAGCTTGTTAAGCACTGGAGGACTTCCCTGCTTTTAAATGTTTGTCTTTTTTTGGTTGAAGCACGATAACTTTTGAACAAAGTATCTGAGATCTGTCAACAATTATGAAGTCACACATCTAATGGAAAGTTGTATTTGAAACACTAGTATATCTGAGAAAATATACCTGAAAATAGGTACAATTCTTAATAGATGGTTTTTGAGATACTTCTGTAAAATATTCTTTTTGTTCTGCCAGTCTGTTGTCTTGTCAGATCTTTCCCATACTCTCTGGACAGAGAAAGGAAAATATATCTCTTTACAAGTACTATGGATTTATTAGCGTCTGTACCTCTCTGGATTTCATCTTTCTGACTTGGTGAAACAACTATATCACATCAGCCCAGAATATGGAATTATGTAACATAAGAGCTCAGATTAACACAATAAATAACTCTAACTGGTTTTAACACTTTGTTGGGATTCCACTAATAGTCCTGACATTTGTGAAGTAAAACCTATTGGTTAAACCATCAAACTCAATAGCAAGGAAACTTAGAAATTACTCTAGAAGGGAGACTCTTTGATTCCAGTAGTTTTCCTGTATGAATTATCAAGGTACCAATACTCCTAAACAAGGTCACCACCATAAATCAACTCTTTATGAAGACTTTATGTTAATAAGAGAAGTTAGGCAATTAGCTGTGAAGTGTAACCAGACAAGGCAATACTGCTGATAGAAAATATAATGTGTTAATCAGTCAGTTTTTCGAAAACTAGATTTCTTCATCCAGTGTTCAGGATAACTTTAGACATATCTCTTCCTGAAATGCATTTAAGCATAACTTGTTGGTGAAATTTATATGCTCCAGCCAATTGTCTTATTACCACAAGACACATATGTGAAGACTATCCTTACGAGTGGTGAATTGCACTTAAACATTTGAAACAAGTTTTTTCATTACTGCAAAGCCCATAAAAATCACTAATAATTCAATTTCAGTAACTAACTAACTCTGACATTAAAAAGATTTTGTCTCTTCCTTCTTTTCTTTACTTCTCTTTTTGAAAAGTCAATCTTCATAGGAATCCTTGAGGAATGAGACAGAGTTAATTTTTAAAACAAAACCCCCTGTGTCTAAATTTTCCATTGTACTACAAAGGCACTTCTGCATCTTCATAGGTAGGTCATGTATAACGATCTATGTAATTTTTAGTAACCATTAAGAAATATAAAAAAATTACCTTTTCCATCCTTTGGCTGAGGCCTTCCCTTTTCTCATAAGTATTATACAGGAGCTGAGATGTTCTCAGTGATAAAAGAAACGAAGCAAAGAACAACAAAGAACCAACAAAAAAACCCACAAAAAATCTATTGCAAAATGCTTCACATTTTCCAAAATCTTTTATCATTTATACATTTCTCCTTAAAATTTATAAAAACTTTATGTGATTTCAATAGAAGACCTTTGGTGGTTGCAGTCATCATGCAAAAAGTCCTACTTTCAGTCCCATCTCTGTGATTTTTAGTAAGAATCTAGAGGCCGGGGACAGGGGGGACAGAAGAAAAAAAAAAAAGTAGCAATAATCTTTGGTGGTGCAAATAGATTTCCAGCAACTTATTTGTTTAAACAAAATTGTATCAATTCCTCTGCTTCACTTAACTCTTGTTAAGGTATAACAATACAGTAATACAAAATCAAATTTCATAGTTTAGTCATCTCTGGTTGCAATTTATGTGGACTGCACTCATCTTGTCCATAGAGACAGGAAAGAATGAATGGATATTATTCAGTGTGTCCTCAGGTAGTTTTAGAGATGCATCTCGCTCCCTCACCCGTTACTCACAGCAGAGTTATGTGCTTATATCTCTGAGATAGACTAGTAAATCCAATTCAGACTATCCTTAATTTTTGTAAACTTCTTTTAATGTTAATAAATAAAAAACCATAATTTTTATTCAAGGAACATATTGGGAAGTTGTGGGGCACCTCCTCTTTAACTTATAGAAAAAAGTCAGGTGATTGTTTTTCCTGACTCTTCTTCTAAGACCTATTAGCTACCATGCCACACTGATTTTTTTTATTTTTTTTTAAGTCCAACTACTACAGTACTAATTCCTCTACTGTGTAAGTTTGTTGCTGAAGTTCCATTGTCACATTCAGGAGATGATAAGGTACTTCCCTCTGAGAAGTGTTGATCCAAACCAGACATTGCAACCAATTTTGCAATGACAGGAAATAACATCTTATTTCTTTCTTCAAAAAAAAATTATTTATTCTCTGCACTACTATAATCTGCCTCTTTCATATAAAACAGCTCTGGCTCTGTTCTTATATTTCCTAGAGGCAGCTGATTCCCTTGACATGTATTTTTAACAGATTATTACAATCAAAACCTGATGTAATTCAGTGGCTGTTTTCAAAGAAGAAAGCTTAATCTAATAACTCCTTATTAAATTCTTAGTTCCTGTAAGAGTGCTTTTGAAGGATATTGAAGGTAAATAAATAATTTAATTTTGGAACTCAGCTGCTGGTTACTCTCATCTTTCCTAAGGAAAATTTATTTCACTGTAGTAGTAGATTCTCTATTTGTTGCATTTTGATGTTTTCTGAACAGAATAGTTAATGTGTATGTACTAAATTCTCAGCAGAAACTAGATGACCTGAAACAAATAATTTCTTTCATTAATCAAAATATTAACTCTTTTCTGCCTGAATATTACATCTTTAGAAGAGTAAAATATTAAATTATGCTGTTGTTTAGTGCCTCAGTGAAGTGTGAAAAGGACCATTTTATAGCAAAGAATATATACCTACCAAGAGTCATTGACAACCTTCGTTTTAAGAAAAAAAAAAAAATCCTGTTTGCCAAAGTTTTGTTGCATTTTTGTGTTGGTTTTCTTTTTTTTTTTTATTTAATTTTCCTCCCTTCCTTCCTCTTTTCTTCTCTTCCTTCCTCCCTCCCTCCCTTCTACCCACCCTTGGTCTAGCCAGCTGTCCCCCCAAAAAAGGAGCCAGGCAATTACAAAATTTTCAGAATTGTCCACTGTAGGGTTCTGTAGCTTTCTGCTTCAAAATGGAAAAAATAGTTGAAGTACTGAATGTTAGTTGAAGCTGATTGTCTCCACTTCTCCAGCCCTCTACCTTTCAAGCCTTTGACTTTGTGAAAACACTTTCATCACTTTGACTTGGAAAAAAAATGTAATCAACACAAAATTCTGATTTAATGGCAAACTGTTTTCAGTTAGAGCTCATGGTTTAATTTATAGGTCAGACATGCTATATTTATGTGTTTATCAGTTCATTGTCTAGGTGAGCAAGTACTGGATGCATGGGGGAAGGATGCAATCTCTGTCTGCAGAGAAGCCCTCCTCAGACTTGCAAAAATCCTCTCTGCAGCGTTGTGGATGTTATTTTGCAGTTCTGAACTGTCAAGTGTCAAGCACACCATGAAATACCAGAATAGGTGTACCTGGATAAACCTGTCCTCCAGGAAAAGGAAGTGCCATTGTATCAGATACACAACTTTAAATGTGACAAATCCAAGTTTTATTATACTAGTTATTTTTCTCAGTGTTTTAGAGTTAAGAAAGTTCCAGAGAATAACTGCTCTAGAAAAACTAATGTTTCTTTTACAAAACACTTTTAGTGTTCAACTATTTACCTCTATTAGTGTATTTGTCATCCTTCTATTTATATAATTTGATGAAGGTTATATATAGACTGATTGACTACTTGGTGTATACTTGCAAAAAAAAGCCATCACTTCAACTTTCAAATGCAATCAAAAAGAAAAACTGATCACTCAAATTTACTTTTAAATCATCACTTTTTTTTTAAATTTGGATTTAATCCTTTCATAGAATCATAGAACGCCAGGTTGGAAGGCATGTCAAGGATGATCTGGTCCAATCTTTCTAGGTAGGAACACAGTTTAGATGAGATGGCCCAGTGCCCTGTCAAGGTGATTCTTAAAATTGTCCAGTGTTGGGGAATCCATCACTTGCCTGGGGAGATTATTCCAATGTCTGACTGTTCTCATAGTGAAAAATTTTCTTCTGGTGTTGAATTGGGATCACCCATGGAATAACTTGCACTTGTTATCCCTTGTCTTTTCCATGTGACTGCTTGTAAAAAGGGAGTCTACATCTTTTAGGTAACCACCCTTTAAGTAATGGAGTATAATTTGAAAAATGTGAAAAGTAATTTATAAAATACTTTACAAGAAATATGGAGAGGTAGACTAACACTTTAAAACACAGACTCTTTAACTGACACAGCTATACATTTTCAGGAAAAATAGATTATGCTTTTAGGCCTAAATTTTCTTTAACTTTGACAAGACTGATAGGTTACATTTGCTGTGTCATCACTGTAGCAGACGTTAATGCAACTAATGCTTGCTCTGTAGCCACAACTGCAAAGACCACAAAGTAGATAAGGAAACTTTCCAAGAATTTTTGTACTTTCTAAGTTAATTAAACCAGTGCACTGAAGTCTGCACTGTCACGATGCTACTCAAGCTTCTAGCTTTATGCACACCAGCACGAGGAGATAAACTCCAGTGTGGTCTTCACTGTCTTTTAGGACATCCACCTTACAGGTACTGGACTGACAGAATCATGTAATATCTTTATTTAGAAAAAAATATTTTAATTCTTTTTCCTTTTAAAATATAATCAAGTTCCATTGTGTTCAGCTGTCTGAGCCAGTGGGGTAAAAAAATCACCAAAAATGCCATACAAAGCAGAACTCTGCGAAGACTGAGATTTGTATTTATATGTTGTTTTTTCCTGATATATGATCTATCTTTAAGTGCCATGCTCTGCCATACTGTCTTGTTTTGGGATTGGTTGTCTGATGCCTGCCCCATTGTGCTGAATCCAGGTATGGATTCAAAAAAATTAAAGAAATCCTTAAAGAAGATCTTTATCCTCATCAGATTTCATATTCTTTCCTGTCTTTTTTTTTTTTTTTTGCTTATGTAACTCTTTGAAAGACTGTTCTTTCATTAATTTATGTCAAAATCCTTGTTAAAGATAGAATAGACAGACATGTTCTTTTAATACTTTTCTTTTTTTCAAATAAATCATATCTATCTCAGTGTTTGTTGTTGTTTTTATTTTTGTTTGGTTTGTGTTGTGTTTTTTTGTATTATTTTGGTTTGGATTTTTTTTTTTTTTCTGGAAAATGTGTGCCATTGTCGTTACATTAAATGTTAAATGTTTACTCCCTTCTCAAGCCAAAAGTCTGTGATCGAGGATACTCCTGACTTGCTGAATGACAGCTTGTATTAGTTCTTAACAGTACATTCTGTGTGCTAATAAAACATGTTTTCTGACATATTTGTCAAACTGAATCTGAATTATGGCTCCAACCTGCAGACACAGAGGGTGCATCCTGTTTTGGAACTGATGCTTAGTGTCTGAAGGTTTGATTTGTTCTCTGAGAAGAAAATAAAAGGTCTGTTGATGTCAGTTACGGAAGGGTAGAAATCTCCAGAAATTAATTATTTAGGCATGAATCCATTAATCACTGAAAACCTTAAAGTAACAAAGTTACAGTACTGAGAAAGAGAAAAACATTGTTCTGCCATCATTACGTGGCAAAAAAGAGACTTAACAGAGGAGGGTAATATAAATAAAGAAATTGCTTTAGTGCTTAAAAAATATTCAGAGAAGAAAATGGTTTTAAAATTAATTTTTGGTATTTTCATGAATTTTTATAACTAGAGGAACGTATATGACTCTTACCTCCTACTTAGCATTTTGAAAAAACTCTGAAGAACCCCCTCCCTAGTTTTAATTGCATACTGTAGTGTTCCACATATGACCACCTGTACAGAGATTAGTCCATTTACAGAGAAACCACAGCTGCCAGTGTTGAATCCACTTCTGATCGCATTTTAGTAAACTAATGGAGGCAGAGACTCAGAAGATTACAGAGTTGGTCATGTGCAGCAATGATGGTGAATTATACTGTAGACTGGGGTTAATTCGCTGCTGCTGGAGCAAGAAGACAACAGAGTAACAGGGTCTTGAATCTGAGTGAAAATTTCCTCCTGATAATAAGCATGGTATGGTTGTGTTCATCTTCCTCCATCAAGTTGTCAGAAGGAACAGGGGAAAAGGAAAAAATATCTCCTTTAAGAGAACTGGTTCTAAGCCTTGTATAACTAGGGAGCAGTTGTAAATTAAACAACTTGAGAGTTTAATATTTTGCTGGAAATACTTTTCAAATTTTAAAAATCAGTTAAACTATAGTAGTGGATATTTACTGTTTATCTGCTATTAAAACATTTGCTCACAAAGACATTTTTGGTTTCCAGTTCTTGATAAGAAAATAAAAGTCTTCCACAGAATAGAATATAATTTTATTAGCTTATTTCTCTGTTCCTTCTTTGGTGCCCTTAGCTTTCCTAGCCTATGTTTCTGTTATTTCACTTTCTGCCTTTTATTTTCCTTCCAAACAAGTGATTTATTTGCCATTGGGTCGCATTTTAATTTTTACCTCAGTTTACTTTTATGTATCATTTATGTATATGTGCTTCTAAATAAGTTAATTTTCTTATTTATTTATTTATTTACTTTTATTTATTTACTCTTTGGTTGGGTTTTGTGTTGTTTTGGGTTTTTTTAGGACAGACATTTCTAGCAGGATGAATATTATTGAGGCTTTATGTCATGAAAAAAAAAAAAAGAAAAGCAGAATGCCTTAAAAGTAATTAATCCAATATTATATTATTATTTAAAAGGCTGAGCCATTTCATGCAACCATGGATCTTGCATTTCTACATTTTATGTCTTTAACGCAGTGCTTTCCAAACGTGTTCCCATCCCTTTCTGTTTAAAAATTCCCTGAGAAATCCAGCCCAGTTCCACAAAGAAGATTTAGATACCTATTTCTTTCCTCCTTTCATTTTATTTTCCATGTCATAAGATCTGGTTAGGAACATTTCACATTTATCTTTGCTTGGCCCAACATGATTCTGGTATTCCTCTTTCATCAGGCAATTTATGTATCCTTTACTTTGCTCTGAACTTAAACAGATTCACCAAGAAGGCTGTATGGAGGAATTTGTATGCAATTCCAGTTTCACCCCAGTCCAGGTTCCTAATTTCTGTTGTCACACCTAAGTACACATCTTCCTGTAGCTGTAGTGTGATTTTGCCCATAGCCATCTTTCTCCATCCTTTCCCTACACATGGAAAGATCTTCTATTTGGCTCCACTGCCCCCTTTAGCCCTGAACGGGAGTTTTCCAGTCTCCTTCCTGATCTAATAATTTTTCAATGTTTATTTCCCTTCTGGGAATTACATAATTTGAGACACTGGTATACAATGAGTAATTTTAAATCTATGCATTATGGGAATAGTTAAAAGTAGAGATTTGAGTCAGCACATATGTGGATGCATGAGGAGAAATTTTTTAAGGAACACAGCTTAATACTGAAGTAGTAAAACTCAGAATAATTATTTTTGTGACAACACAAGTTTTTAAATCTCATATATCATAATGTACCATACTGAGCTTTCTCTCTTTTGCTCTGTGCCTTCTGTAGCAGTAAGTAAACTTGATATACTCTGGAGATGATCTGGACAGCTCAGGGTGTCCTTGGGGTGATGGCTGTGTGGGTGGTGGTGCCTGTGAAGGAGGGAGAAAGGAGTCTTCTCTTACTGAAGTCAGGCTCTGACCAGTGGGTTTGTCTCAAAATAGGTGTCGTGCCATGCTGCTGTCAGATCAGACCTGGCTTCCATGGATACATCACTATCTCAATTACTCAACTTCCTCCTGAAAGTTGCTTCAGCAGCAGAGATACTTCCTACCTATTATATACCATCATGAAGGCTTGACAGCTGTAATTTCTAGCTAACATCACAGAGGAGATGACACTAATTTTTTATTTTTTTTTCACAGGTTCTTTATGACTGCTGCCATTCAAAAAGCCTGAAACTCTTTTGCTGCTTTGACTGCCCTGCTCAACATAGTCACTGTGCCACTAGCAACTGGGCAAGACTGAAGCCATTCAGTGGCCATCTCCCTCATTTTGGGATATAGCTAGTGCCTAAGCACCTGCCATGTGGAAGATAATGTAATATAGGTAGAAACCAAAGAGTTTAATTTGCCCTTTTACTACCTAAGTGTTGAAACTAGGCAGTAAAAATCAAATCTCCAAGAGCCTGCTGCAGGGTGAGCTCAAAAACCTACCGCTTACTGAAAATTTTTATAATTCTATTTATACGTTTACATATGTACTTGCACATATTTAATTATATATAAAAATATATATTTCAGACATTTATACATTACTTTTTATTAAAGCTATAAATAAGTGTCTTATGCTTAAATTATAATCTATATATCCTTTATGTTCCTTTAGGTATTGTAGTAATGGGATTTGAAGTTTTCCACAGAAGCCACAGTTAAGATATATGTGGGCAGTCAAGTGAAATGAATTCTGCTAAGGAAGCACCTACGGACAGAAAATGAGGTAACAGTGAAGGAGAAGAAAAGGGCTTCAATTGGTGAGTAAACAGGCTTTGTAGTACAGAAAGTATTCCCACTCATTAGGTCAAAAGGTGAAACAGATTAAAGATCCCACTGATTTATGGACCAGAAAAAGTAGCTTCTACCGGCACTTCATTAGGGCCTTTGACACTGTCTCCCATAAGATAGTCATAAAGAAGCTGTCAATGTACAGGTTGGATGCACAGACAATGAGGTGGATTGAAAACTAAACAAACTGCCAAGCTCAGAGGGTGGTGATCAATGTAATGAAGTTTAGTTGGAGTCCACCAGTGGTGGACCTCAGGGATTAATACTGGGTCTAATCCTGTATAGCATCTTCATTAGTTGTCTAGATGATGGGGCAGAGTATCGTCAACAAGACTGCTGATGACATAAAACTGGGTAGAGTGGCCGATAAGCCAGAGGGTACCTTCCAAACTCAACCATTTTGTGATTACGTGCTTCTGCAATTCATCTGAAAAACTCTAAAATCTAAGATATTTCAGTATAGCCTGCAGTTCCATAAAAATAGTGGGATGTTAAGATTATATAAAAGAATAAAAATTGTTTACTTGCTTGCTTCCTTTAGATGAAGAAAATTATTTCATAATTATCAACAAAAATATGTTTCAACAGTGAAACTTCCCTGTACACTACCACTCTGGAAGTAAAGTTATAGCACTGTCAGATGTTATCTTCATCCTCAGATTTCAAATAAAGACAACAATAAGTAGGAATTACAGTTGTTCCTCTGTGATCACCAACAAATAAATGAGACTGCCTCAAGGATGCCATTTTACTTTTTGCCATTTCTGAGATAGGTTCTGGTAATTTCTTCAGTCTTGGAGCTGAAAGGTGTTCAGTGGAAAAGAAAACTTGACTTCTGGATTATTTTTTGTATTCTGATATTTTAATGAAAGTACTTGCTATTTTGCTTTGTTCTGTTAAATATTACACTGGGCTCATTTTTCTTAAATATAATTCCATTATTATGGAAGTCCTTTATTGTGAACTTTGACACCAGGATAGTGTTCTACAAAGATAGGACAAAAAATTGTGTTGTACTTCAGAAATCTTCTCCTGGCCTTTTACCAATGTTCAAAATGAATTACAGAAAACTGTCAAGCTTTTACTATTTTCTCTAGCTTCTCTTTTCTTAGGTTCCAAGTTTTCTACTCACATAATTGTTTGTCTTATTCTGCAGTATTTCTTGGATGTACCTGTGACTTAGGTCAAAGCTTTTTTATGTCCTTTCTTCTGTGTTTGCTCATTCTTCAAGGGCCAGGCTTCTCTGTCCACCTGCATACCTAAATTCTCATCCTGGCTCTTGTCAACCTGTCAATTACCAACCCACCCTTTTCTTTCGGGTTGTGACAACTTCATTCTCACACAGCTTTTGTCCATTTCAAATGAAGCTTAAGAGATTTTCTCTACCTTGTCACTTTGACACTGTCACCCTTCTTAACAGTCTGCTGGCTTCCACTTTTCCATTTAATCAAGGAAACCACTTCTCTTCAATTTCAAGCACACCATGGATTATCCCCAACCTACCCAACATCTCTTTCCCCTTCAGCATTTGGAATTATCCTCTACTACAGCTCTTTGTATAACCTTGTTGTACCTGCTTACCTTTGCCACCTTATGCTGCCTGTCTTATCGAGAGTACCAGAATAGTATCCCATAGATTTTTTCAAGTTTAGTTATTTTTTCTCTGTATAAATTCTTTTCCTTTGTTCTTCCCTTTCCTATAAAATTTACATAACTGCTAACACTCTTCCAGAGCTTTGGTGCTCAAACAATTGCCTGTCATACCCACGTGTTTTTCTGTTTATATTGCAAATCACTTAGAATAGAGACCTCTTTTTCCTTAGTTTTTTTATGGTACAATGATGCTCACAGGGAGACCTTGACCTCTAGGTGCTCTGGTGATACAAAAAGTTAACATTGTAATGCAAAAGGCTTCTTGTAGCAATGTGGTGTTCAAAAGACTCATATATTAAATCTGCATGTGTAAGGGGAAACAAAATGTTCTTCACTTTTTAACAAATACATTTTTTCAAAGGATTCATTACTAAGATACATTCTTGCAAACTCGTCATTTCTCCTTGGGTTTCTGACAAAAATCTTGTATGTGATCTAAGACCAGGGTCTTCATTATTCATTAGACTAGTGCCTAAACCAGATATGTGCTGCCAATAAGAATTATAGCAAGCTGCTGGTCACAGATAGCTTCTTTTACTCTTTGTTTTCTTACTGTGCAGTTTCCATTGAACTCTCATTCTTGCCCATGGGATATCAGGGTCTCCTAATGGCACAAGTACTGTTCCTGAAGCTTCCAAATGCCTTGGAGCTCAGAACTATTGCCAGCCGAATAGTCAATTCACAATGCAGTTTTCCATTTTCCACTGTGATAAAAATACACAAATGACCATCCATGTAGGCCTTGGAGGTTGACAAGGTGACTGAGTAGATCAGTACTAACTTTGAACTCTATGACCCTATGAATAGAGATGTAGATATTGTTATATTCTCATTTATAGCCACACACACAGCAGCCATGGGCATTTACTTCTGTTTCATTTCCTATTTTGTATTCAATAAACTCCAATATTTCTTTTCCTATAAAACTAGAAAAAGCCGAATATTCACCACAGCCCCAGATGTTGCTTTTTATTAGACACCAGCATTAAGTCCTAAGACACAGAGGACAGCACTGAGATGAGTTCATCTAAATAATGTACTATCAAGCATTCAAGATCTCATTGGAATGAGAGAAGAGATGGGAAAACAGAAAATTTTAAAAATTATTTTGACATATAAACCAAACAGCAAATGCATGGACAATATGTTACCTACCTATGGTACACAGCTACAAGCACATATACTTTCTCTATAAGAAACAGCTATGAGTCACAGAGAAATTACAAATACAACTCTTTGAGGTACAAGACCTCTTAAATGGTGATGAGACATTTCATTTCCCAGTAACGTAACAGTCTGAGTTATAGAAATGCAGCAGGGAAGAAAAAAGAATTTGTACTTTGGAGTTTACTGAGGACCCCTAGGAGTCTAAGAACAGCCTGGAGTCATCCTAGAAACTTCTGCATAAAAAATAGGCAGAATATTAATGGGCATATACATTAAGAAAGACAAATTCAGATTACTTCTAAGGATTTTCTGTCAATCTTTATACTATTCCATCATCTATTATGTAATTACCCATATAGCCCAAAGACATAATCAGGACAGGTTTTATGCATTAGTGCCTTTACTCTGCAAGATTCTTAGAAGCAAAAACAAAATTAAAAGATACACATTTTTGTAAAAAATGCCCCAACTTCTGAATTTCATAACTTTTAGTAATGAAAATGTAAGCAGAGTGCATCAGCAGCAGGGTAAGAATCCTCTCAGCATATGATATAAAATTGTATTTTTCAGCCAGGAGATGAGCTGCTTGTCTGTGCAATGGACTAGTGCCTGCTCTTCGTTAGTGCATGCCCTTTACAGCATATATGCATCTATCCCCAAGATTTCCCAGACATAGATATGGAAGCTCTAAAATAGCACTATGCTTGTCCTGCATCATGTGGTATGGTTGGAGATTCATAAGCACCATTTTTATCACCTGTTAATGCTATTAGGAATAGAACCATCTACTTCCAGATTTTTTAAATTTAATATATGTATCTCTTTTTTCATCTTCCATTAATTTTATATCTTAAGGCAATACATCTTTATTTTTAAAATGTTTAAAGTATGTAGTGATTTAAGAACAGGGTGAAAAAAAAAGGTAAATTTTATTGAAATAATTATTTATTTTGTACAAAATCATTACAAATTCCATCAGTTACCTTTTGACCTCATTAACAGCATCCCACATACAATATAGAATGCCCTATGGTACTATAAGACTGAAGAAAACTGAATAAGAAAAGGTTCAAAAAAGTAGGGAACATTACTTTTGTCTTCTATGTATTACTAGCTGTTTCTTCTGTGCAAAAAAAAACCCCACAACAAAACCACCAAAACCACTAAACACAAAACCATAATTCTAACTTGCTATAATTAAGCACACAATGAAGTTATCTCAGATATAAAGAACAAAATGGTGTATTTAATGATAAAATTAAATTTTCATTTCCAAGGTGAAAGCTTAACAGAATCTCAATATGTGTACTTTTTTGCTTTATTGAAAGCTTGTATTTCAGTCATGAAGGATCCTAATGGTCACATTTCTCACTGAAAACTCCATTTGATATGTACATTTCAAGTTCCAGTCCAGTTTGACCAGATATCTAGGGTGAATATTTAGCACTGGAAATTAGGCTTCCAGGTTTGGCAATTAAAATTGACTTTTTCTTATGTTACATTACATGAAGTTAGTAAAAATGTTGGGGGTAGGGGAAGAAATGTATATATGTTTATGAATAAAACATTTTGATTCTCTGTGCTTCACTTGCTATGAATATTGACGTGACACTAAAATATTCCAGATATATGTAATCATAACTTGATTATCTTGTACGTGAAATACACTATGTAGTGATAGATCTTGTTCTGTCTTTATGTTATGAAATTAAAAGATTTTCCAGATAAAGAATTCTGTAAGTAATGGTCAAATTATGATAAATTCTTTTTCATGTTTGCAGATAAGACAGAGTACAGTTATCTAGGAATGTATCAGAGGAGCTTCCTGTTATAAGCAGTTGTGACATTTTTTTTTCCTCTTTCACTATATATTAAATTGGTTTCCATCCAATGGAAAGTTTTTGAAGTAATTCACTTTATAAATCACACACAGAATCACACATAGGATCTTAGAGGTTGGAAGGGACCTTGAAAGATCACCTAGTCCAACCCCCCTTCCAGGCAGGGTCACCTAGAGTACATCACACAGGAACTTGTCCAGGCAGGTTTTGAATGTCTCCAGCAAAGGAGACTCCACAACCTCTCTGGGCAGCCTGTTCCAGTGCTCTGTCACTCTCACAGTAAAGAAGTTTTTTCTGATATTTACATGGAATATTTACACTTGCTCCTCATCGGTCCCGGGACAGAACTCAATACATTCTAGTTGCTCTCTCACCTAAAGAGCAACTCCACCACCTCGCTTCACTGACTTGTCTTTTCTAAAAAACACATAGCCATCCATGACCACATTCCAGTCATGTGAGCTGTCCCACCATGTCTCTGTAACTGCCATTAGATCATAACCTTTAGACCACACACACAGACCTCTAACTCCTCCTGTTTATTCCCCACGAATGGCTATGTGTAAAGTCTGTGGGTATGAATTAAGGGGCAGGCTGGCATGAGTGATACAGCTGGGGGGGTCTATTACAGACCTCCTGATCAGGACGAGGGAGTTGATGAGGCTTTCTACAGGCAGTTGAAAGCAGCCTTGCAATTACAGGCCTTGGTCCTCATGGGGGATTTTAACTACCCCAATATTTGCTGGAAGGCCTACACAGCCAGCCATTCACAGTCTAGGAGGTTCCTCCAGTGCATTGATGAGAATTTCTTAAAGCAAATGGTGGACAAACCAACTAGGAGAGGAGCACTGCTGGATCTCGTACTCTCCAACAAGGAGGGTCTGGCTGAAGCAGTGATAGTCAATGGCAGCCTTGGCTGCAGTGTTCACAAGATGATGGAGTTCAGGATCCTGTGTGGGAGGAATAGAATGCCTAGCAAGACCACAACCCTGGACTTCCAGAGGGCCAACTTTGGCCTCTTCAAACAATTGTTAAGGGAAGTCTCATGGGAAAGGGTACTAGGTGGTAAAGGGGCTCAAGATAGTTGGTCAACATTCAAGGACCACTTCTCCCAAGCTCAGGGTCAGAGCATCCCAGTGGGTAGGAAATCAAGTAAGGGAGCCACGAGACCAGCATGGTTCAACAAGGAACTGCTGGGCAAACTCAAGTGGAAAAAGAGAATCTATGGATCATGGAAGGAGGGGCTGGCCACTTGGGAGGAATATAAGACTGTTGCCAGAGGATGTAGGGAGGCAATTAGGAAAGCTAAGGCCTCCGTGGAACTTAATCTTGCAAGTGAGGTCAAAGACAATAGGAAGGGCTTATTCAAATACATTGCAGATAAAACTAACACTAGAGGCAATATAGGCCCACTGCTGAATGAGGTGGGTGTCCTGGTGACAGAGGATATAAAGAAGGCAGAGGTACTGAATGCCTTCTTTGCCTCTGTCTTTACTGCTGCAGACTCTCCCCAGGAGCCCCAGATCCCTAAAGCCCCAGAAGAAGTCAGGATGAAGGAGGAGTTTGCTTTGGTAGATGAGGATTGGGTTAGGGATCAGTTAAGCAATCTGGACATTCATAAATCAATGGGTCCAGATGGAATGCACCCGCGGGTGCTGAGGGAGCTGGCGGAGGTCATTGCTAGGCCACTCTCCATCATCTTTGGTAAGTCGTGGGCAACAGGAGAGGTGCCTGAGGACTGGAGGATAGCAAATGTCACACCAGTCTACAAAAAGGGCAAGAAGGAGGACCCGGGTAACTATAGATCAGTCAGCCTTACCTCCATCCCT
Organism: Hemiprocne comata; assembly: GCA_020745705.1. Taxonomy (NCBI): domain Eukaryota; kingdom Metazoa; phylum Chordata; class Aves; order Apodiformes; family Apodidae; genus Hemiprocne; species Hemiprocne comata. The sequence goes on along the minus strand of CM036586.1, from coordinate 91,155,610 downwards.
GGAAAGGTGATGGAACAACTTATTCTTGGCACTATCTCTAGGCATATCAAGGATGAGGGGGTCATTAAGAGCATTCAACATGGTTTTACCAAGGGGAAGTCATGTTTGACCAACCTTATAGCCTTCTATGAGGAAGTAACTAGGTGGATAGATGATGGTAGGGTGGTAGATGTGGTTTATCTTGATTTCAGTAAAGCATTTGACGCTGTCTCCCACAGCATCCTCATAACTGAACTGAGGAAGTGTGGTCTTGATGATCAAGTAGTGAGATGGATTGTGAACTGGTTGAAAGGAAGAAGTCAGAGAGTTGTGGTCAATGGGACTTAATCTAGTTGGAAGTCTGTGACTAGTGGAGTCCCTCAGCGGTTGGTACTGGGACCCATACTGTTCAATATTTTCATCAACTACCTGGATGAGGGAACAGAGTGTACCCTCAGCAAGTTTGCTGATGACACTAAACTGGGAGGAGTGGCTGACACACCAGAAGGCTGTGCTGCCATTCAGAGAGACTTGGACTGGCTGGAGAGTTGCGTGGGGAGAAACTTGATGAAATTCAACAAGGGCAAGTGTAGAGTCTTGCATCTGGGGAAGAACAACCCTATGTATTAGTACAGGTTGGAAGCTGACCTGCTGGAGAGCAGTGTAGGAGAAAGGGACCTGGGGGTCCTGGTGGACAGGAGGATGACCATGAGCCAGCAATGTGCCCTTGTGGCCAGGAAGACCAATGGCATCCTGGGGAGCATTAGAAAGGGTGTGGTTAGTAGGTCAAGAGAGGTTCTCCTCCCCCTCTATTCTGCCTTGGTGAGGCCACATCTGGAATATTGTGTCCAGTTCTGGGCCCCACAGTTCAAGAAGGACAGGGAACTGCTTGAAAGTGTCTAGTGCAGAGCCACAAAGATGATTAAGGGAGTAGAACATCTCCCTTATGAGGAAAGGCTGAGGGAACTGGGCCTCTTTTGCTTGGAGAAGAGGCGACTGAGGGGTGACCTCATAAAAGTTTACAAATATGTTAAGGGGGAGTGTCAGGATGATGGAGCCAGGCTTTTTTTTAGTGACGTCCAGTGATAGGACAAGGGGCAATGGGTGCAAACTGGAGCATAGGAGGTTCCATGTAAATATCAGAAAAAACTTCTTTACTGTGAGAGTGACAGAGCACTGGAACAGGCTGCCCAGAGAGGTTGTGGAGTCTCCTTCGCTGGAGACATTCAAAACCTGCCTGGACAAGTTCCTGTGTGATGTACCCTAGGTGACCCTGCTTGGAAGCGGGGTTGGACTAGGTGATCTTTCAAGGTCCCTTCCAACCCCTAAGATCCTGTGATTCTGTGATTCTATGATTCGTGCAGTTTGCATGAGCCTACTTCTCAAGCCTGTCAAGGTCCCTCTGGATGGCATCCCTTCCCTCCAGTGTGTTGACTTCACCACAGAGTTTGGTGTCATCAGCAAACTTGTTAAGAGTGCACTCAATCTCATTGTCCATGTCACTGACAAAGACGTTAAATAGCACCAGTCTAAGTAAAGACTCTTGAGAAGCACCACTCATCACTGGTCTTCATCTGAACACTCAACTGTTGATGACAACTGAGTGTGACAATCCAGCCACTTCCTTACCCAATGAAAATTCTGTCTTAGATCATGTAGGAAATTAGATCAACTATTAGCATTAAATCTGTAAAGCCCTATGTCACCTAAAAAAAATCAGTGTTATCACAGTTTTTATTGTTTCTGTAATTATACCTACTAAACTTTCATTTCTTTATCTGAAGAAAATTGGTGTAAAAAACCCCTAATGTCATATGATGGAATTCTACCATGAGAGAGTAATGTCCTAGGACTGTTGTTTTATGAATAATTTTCTAAACTAAGAACTCTTTCACAGAATCACAGAATTTTCACAACAGGAAAAGACCTCTAGGATCACCACGTTCAGTCGGTATGTCCTGAAGTACCTCATCTATATGTTTTTTAAATACCTCCAGGGATAGTGACTCGACTGCCTCCTTGGGCAGCCCATTCCAGCACCTTTCAGTAAAGAAATTCTTACTGATATCTAGTCTAAACCTCCCCTGACGTAACTCCAGGCCATTTCCTCTGGTCTTTTCATTATTTGCTTGAGAGAAGAGGCCAACGTCCAGCTCTCTACAATGTCCTTTCAGGCAGTTGTAGAGAGCGATTAGGTCTCCTCTCAGCCTCCTCTTCTCCAAACTAAACAATTCCACTTCCCTCAGCCCCTCCTCATAGGACTTGTTCTCCCGCCCCTTCACCAGCTTGGTTGCCCTTCTCTGAACTCGCTCCAGCACCTCAATGTAACAGAAATGGATGAGGGAAAATTGCTGAAAGGCAATATATTTCAGAAAAAAATTTTCAAGAACTCATCTCAGTTGGCTTTGCTTTGTAGAGGAGGTTGGATCAGATGACCTCCAGAGGTCCTCTTCAACTCATACAATCTTGTGATTCTAAGTGAGTCAGGAAAAAAAGAATAAAACTAAAATGTAGCAAGTCAAAGAAAAAAATCCCCACAAAAAGATTCCATTCCTACACACACACAAAAAAAAAATGTTCATATATTGTTTTTCTCTTTCCTCAGACACTTTAGGGAAGCCTAAGATAAAGCTGCAACAGCAAATTCTAGTTACTGTTTGCCATTAAAATTAATAAATGAAACAAAGAGATGAAGCAAGGGGAAGAGTAGGGGCAAGGGGGAGGAGGGGAGAGAGTTATATTCTTGCATTTTAATGTCACTCAGGGTCTTAGTAAACAAGTGTGTATGTATATCTGAAAGTGATAAAACAGCTTACCACATTACTTTTATGACCTTTCAGACACAATTGTTGTCTTATACAGTGTAGAACTCCAAATACTTAATTTAGACACTCATATCCATATTGACATAGATAATACTGTATATTGAAATGACCTCATTAAATTTAATTTGCCCTTTGAGGAGAAATAAAAAACAAATTAACAAAAGAAGTATTTAAACATAATGAGTGAAACTTTAAGCAGTACAGATTCTTATTTTGTATTAATAACAAAAAAATCAAAAGAATAAAAAGGAAGATTGCAAGATAGAAACAGATCGCTCCAATTCATGCACAGAGATGTTCTTCTTAATAAAAAGAAATTGATACAACCTGGTGTCTGTGAATAGGAAGCAATTAAAAAAATGTGTCAGATTATACCTGAGCTTTTTTAAATATGATTGAAATCAAGTAATGCACCTAACAAACCAATGCAAGGGACTGAAAACCTGCAAGTTCTCACAAAAAATATGTACAGAAAACCTTAACTACGTTTTTTCTATCCCATCTGTTTATCCACATTTGCAATTGAAATGCTCAAGTTACATTTGAAAAAAATGGAATTTTTTGAAGAGACATAAAGAGCTAAAAATATGTGTGAAAGGTATGAATCAGCTCAATGAGAAAAACATATCTTTCCAGAGATGCAATCAGTTGGAGCTGGGGAGAAATGCTCATGATGCCAGCTTCCAAATCTATTTCATTTAATTTCTTATGGCATATACAGCTATGTGTGGAGATTGCTTAGTATCACCACAGAAATCATACATAGCATTCTCAGCTTCTACAAGGACATGAAGAATATTATAACTTCACTTTTCCTTCAATAAGATCAAAGATTACCCTTAAGAAAAGTTATGTAGACTTGTTACCAATCTGCAAAGGTCAAATTTTGATTCAGATGAATGGAGCCAGTACTCAGAACTGAAGCCAATGCTTGTAAAATATTCATTATTATGTTGCAAAAGGCTAAAGAATCTCCCCTTAAGCTAGTGTGGAATAATTGCTGGAGGTGACTTAGAAATTAAAATTATATGCACAGGATCACAAAGATGATCAAAGGGCTGGAGCACCTCTGCTACAAGACAGGCTAAAAGAGTTGGGGCTATTCAGCCTGGAGAAGAGAAGGCTCCCAGGAGACCTTGTAGTGGCCTTCCAGTACCTGAAGGGGGTCTACAGGAAAGCTGAAGGGGGGCTTTTCACCAGAAAGGATAGTGATAGGACAAGGGGTAATGGTTTAAATTTAAAGAGGGGAGATTTAGGTTAAACATCAAATCCTTCACCATGAGGGTAGTACTTCTGGAATAGGTTGCCTAGGGAGGTTGTGGAGGTTGTGGTAGTACTTCTGGAATAGGTTGCCTAGGGAGGTTGTGGATGCCCACTCCCTGGAGGTGTTTAAGGCCAGGCTGGATGAGGCTTTGCGCAACCTAGTCCAGTGGGAGGTGTCCCTGCTCATAGCAGGGAGGCTGGAACCTGACAATTTTAAGGTCCCTTCCAACGTTAACCATTCTATGATTCTATATATACAGCATTGGAGCAGGGTGGAACGCAGCTAAAGTGCAACGAGTTTGTACTATGGCAATTCCCTAGGCAACCCTAGATGTTGGGAAATGTTCCAATGATGTTTCCCCATCAGGGAAACTTGGTGTGGTAACTCTAAAAGAGATTGCATAGAGGGTGGAGCAGGATGGAGATACTGTGGCCACGCTCTGTGGCAACAATGGCACTTGAAAGCACATTCCTTTGAGTAAAAAAATGGATAGAGGAGGAAGATCAGTATGGATGAACAAAGAGCTCCTGAAAAAAGTTGCATGGAAGAAAGAAGTTCACAGTTTGTGGAAGAAGGGACAACTACAGGAATGTTGACAGGGTATGTAGGAAGGCAACAAGGAAGGCCAAAGCCCTCTAACAATTAAACCTGGCAAAGGAAGTAAAAGAGAACAAGAAGAGCTTCTTCAAATATAACAGTGGTAAAAGGAAGAATAGGGAAAATGTGGGCCCACTGCTGAATGAGGTGAGAGTCCTGGTACTAGAAGATGCGGAGAAGGCAGAGTTACTGCACACCTTCTTTGCTTCAGTCTTTACTCCTAAGACCAGCGCTCATGAATCCCAGACCCCGGAAGTAAGAGAGAAAGCCTGGAGGAAGGCTGACTCTCCCCTGGTCAATGAGGATTGGGTTAGAGACCAGTTAGGTAAATTGAATATACGCAAATCCATGGGCCCCAATGGGATGCTCTCACAAGTGTTGAGAGAGCTGGCTGATGTTGTTGCTCTACCAGTCTCTATCATTTTTGAAAGATCATGGCAAACAGGAGAGGTGTCTGAGGACTGGAGGAAAGCCAATGTCACTCCAGTCTTCAATAAGGCCAAGAAGGAAGATCTAGAAAACTACAGACCAGTCCACCTCCATCCCTGGAAAATGATGGAGCAGCTCACTCTGGAGGTCATCTCTAAGCTTGTGACAGAGTGGAAGGTTATCAAGAGTAGCCAGAATTGATTTACCAAGGGGAAATCATGCTTGACTAAACTGATAGCTCTCTGTGATGCTGTGACTGAATGGATAGATGCAGGGAGAACAGTGGATGTTGTCTAGCTTGACCTTAGCAAGGCTTTTGACACAGTCTCCCATAGCAAACCTGTGAGGCAAGGAAGGGCAGGGCAGGGCAGGGTGAAGGGGAAGGGGAAGGGGAAGGGGAAGGGGAAAGGGAAGGGGAAGGGGAAAGGGAAGGGGAAGGGGAAAGGGAAGGGGAAGAGGAAGGGGAAGGGGAAGGGCAGTGAGTGTTTTGAAGAGAAACTAGATGAATTTTTACTTTTAAACATGCTTCTATGTAATATATATTCCTGTTTTGCAAGCCTGAAGAAGTATTGTTTGTATTTTAAAAACATAGGTTTTCATTAAAGAACTGGTAACAATTAGAATGCTATTGACTGCATAGATTTCTTGTCAGAAGCAGTTCTTTTCACTGCATTGTGCAAAATTGAGACAGGTATGAATAGGATGGGTAAGTTTAAAAGAAGAAGGATTTAATAGATTTTGCCTGTTCATGTATGTGCAGCGTATCTCTCTGCCAACCGGGAAGATATAATGATGAAAAATACATTCTTATTGCCATTTATAGGCAAATTCTACTACATAAGCAATATAATTTGATTTGTTATTATTTCTGAATTATTTTTTTTTTATTTTAGACAAATGGTGTGTTTTGCTCTTTATATAAAACATGGCCAGACAACACCTAATTATTGAAATATTGCATTTATTTAAAATAGGAAATAACAGAAACGTTTTCTATTATATGCAGAAATATTTAATTTTGTTTGCATTGATTTAAGCTAATTTTCAAACTCTACTTTCTCCATTAATAATTCACATAGATGTATGTTAGTTTTCAGATGTGGTCTATTTCTGTAACTTCTTTCACTCTTCATCTAATCTTTATTATTTTGGTTCTATTCTGTTTCTTTGAAGCAAATAAAACAAGCATTGCTTCTGGGTTTTTTGTTTGTTTGGGTTTTTTCATTGGTTTTGGGTTTTTTGCAGTAAACCACAGATTTTGAATATTTGCAGGTGGATATTTTCACAGGTTATTTCTAATATATATGCAGAGTCAGTTTCTCACTAGTTCAATGAACATAAATAACAAAATTAAATAGTCTGAGATAGAACTGTCCTATTATCGGGGAACCCCTTTTGGAAGAATTAAACTCAGTCTTCACTCTCTAGTCTCATTCAAGTAAAACATGGACTTGTCAGAAACTGTGAAGATGACAGTAAACCTTTGAGTATTGCATATTATCTGTGCCATTTTTAAAATATTGTATTTACTGTTCATAGATGTGTGTTTATGAAGCAGCCCTATTACTGTTTTCTGGTGAATTTTGTTTCAGAGAAAAAAAATGAAAGAGTTCATTAGCTGACATGTCCCATATAGGAAGGATCAGTGATATCAATATAACACAGTGCATTAACAGCTTCTTTCTTCTGTGTTGCCTACAATTTATGTGAAATCCAATTTAGATAATACACTACTGTGAAGAAATCGTGTCAACCCATAATGCTCTATAGTCAATTTTGGCAGTTCAAAGACAGCAAAAACCACTACGGCATCATGAAACCTGTTTAACATGTAATAAAACAGAAAAAGGGTTTCCACCATGAACTAAGAAGATTACCATGTGTAAATTAACATGAATATAAAGAAAAAATTAAACACAAGACATCGGCTGTGTTAATATTCCTCAGATTTCTAGTGTTTGTGGATAACAACCTCTTGGACCAATGCTATGATCTACTGGTTGTTCTTTCAAATTTTCAGTGTCTTGGGAAGGGGGGGAGAAGGCGGCATTGGAGAGAGAGAGGAGGACAATAAAAGAAAAAAAACACAACTTATTAAATATTGTCTAGTCTTGAGAATATTCAGTTCCAAAGAAAACTGGGTCTGATGAAGAATTTCTGGGAGGTGTCAGAACAAAACAGTTTTAAAAAGTGTTAGGCACCGTGGTGTGGTCAGATGTTGTGTCTGCAGTGACAGACATTCAGCACAAGCCAAAATGAAACACTCCATTATGTTCTGAGCTAAGGAAATGGACAGTTAAAAATCAATATCTCACATTCCCGGCTCTGAACCTGAAAATGACAGCTATTATCCAGATTTACATTTTATCCCAGCTAGAATAAAGCCAATAAATCACTGGGTTCTTGGCTGCTCAGATAATTACAATGTGAGTGGCTGGTATGAGTTGCACCCAGGGGAGAGGCTTTCAGAGGGTTAGAGAAAAGAGTGGAAAGAATGACAGTGAAAAATGGGCTTGATTTCCGTGTTCAGATGAGAGTTTACAACATGCAAATAGCTGAACACAGTAACCTATGCTGAGACCCATCAGCCCCTCTCATTAAATACCCAGACAAGATAAGTCTGTGTAGTGGAACATCTTTACAGAGCTAGTAGCTCAGGTGAACAATCATTTGATTTAAAGGGGGCAGGGGAGTTTTTAATGGTATATTAAAAAATATTCCTATTGGGATTGTTCAGCCTGAAGAAGAGAATGCTCTGTGGAGACTTTATAGTGGCCTTCCAGTACCTGAAGGGGGCCTTCAGGAAAGCTGGAGAGGGGCTTTTCACCAGAAAGGGTAGTGATAGGACAAGGGGTAACAGTTTTAAATGGAAAGAGAGGAGATTTAGGTTAGACATCAGGAAGAAATTCTTCACCGTGAGGGTAGTAAAGTACTGGAATAGGTTGCCCAGGGAGGTTGTGGAAGCCCTCTCCCTGGACGTGTTTAAGGCCAGGTTTGATGAGGCTTTTGCAGCCTGGCCTAATGTGATGTGTCCCGGCTCATAGCCGGGACATTGGAACCTGATGATCTTTAAGGTCCCTTCCAACTTTTATCATTCTATGATTCTACGATTCTATGGAAGACCACCTTTTTCTCTTTTTGTAATAAAATATTCTGTGAGTGGGTCTGCAGATAAAGCTGTTTATACTTAGTCTTTTTCTTTCTGCTTTACAAGGACTAGGAGGAACATCAAGAATGCTCAAATAAATTTAGCAGGCAGATACTCAACTGCAAAAAAAACATCAAGTTTCTATTTAGTGTAGAGCACAAGATGGTATCATCATCAGTTTGTTGTATCATAAAATCAAGAGTTACTTACAGAGCACATCAGATAAAAATCTTCACTAACGTAAAAAATAAGTGTATAGAACTTTCCAGTCTACCTGAAATGGTCAAATAAAAAAACCTATGTATTCCCCTACTATTGGCGTATTAAAATACCTATAAAAGGAGGGAGAGGGGGGACAGGAAAGGGGAGGGAAGGAAGCATTAGATGTGAAGGTTCTGCAACTTGGCTGAATTTATACACACCAAATCTCTTTAGTAGTTTATAAATGGATGAGCTCATACTAACTGTAAAGTATGATAATAAAATGTAGCTAAGTGGTCAGAAACTAAGACAAATCCACTACAAGAACATGAAATAATGGCATTACAGAACTACTTTAAATCAAGGAATGATAAAATTGAGAAGACAAAGAGCCCTTAACTCAGATGGAATGGCAAACAGGTTGAACTATAGAAGAACATGGGGAGAAGATAAAGCAGGCTGGATAGAAACAGAGAGTGAATTGTGCTGAAACAAGAAATAATTATAGACTTTAAATAACATGTTAAAGGGCATCCTGGAGCCAGAGCAGAGTAGGTAAATGAAAATACTGCCCTTGATACTTTTGAGATCTTTACTTGTCTGAATAAAGTCATGATGTATTCAGTGCTGTGGTACATAAATTATTATAAATTCAGAGAACAATTCAGGGAAATCTGCTCCACCTTTTGCCTCATTGAACTTTGAGCAGAAGAAACAAGCAATAGAACAAGAAGAAATGGCCTCAAGTTGTTCCAGGGGAGGTTTAGATTGGATATTAGAAGAAAATTCTTCACTGAAAGGGTAATTAACAGTGGAATAGGCTGCCCAGTGTTGTAGTTGAATCACCATCCCTGAAGGCATTCAAAAGACATGTGGTTGTGGTGCTTAGGGATGTGATTTAGCACTGTATTCAGTAGAGTTTGGTCAATGATTTGACTCGATGATCTTAAAGGTCTTTTCCAGCCAGAACGATTCTGTGATTTTATATTAAGTTGCTCAGGGTCTTATACAGTTGGCTTATGAACATGGTATAGGATACAGATTCCACAGTCTCTCTGGGGAACCAGTTCCAATATATGATTATCCTATTTTTAAATTTTCCCTTACTATCCATTTAGAATTTCCTTTGTTTCAACATGCATCCACTGTCTACTTTCCTTACATGTGCACCTGTATGTCTGCATGCATCTCCACTAGACTTTCTTGTCAGGTCATTGTAGACAGTACTAAGGTCTTGCCTTCACCATCTTTTTTTAAGACTTACCCTATTCCAGTTTCCAAAATCAGTATGCACAGAATTAAACCGATCTATAAAGAACTTCATTAACTCATATGAAGCTATATGCTCATTTAAAAAAAATGTTTCACCCACGAATAAAAATAGAAATAACAACATTAGAAGAAAATCAAAGGTATTTGTATTAACTGATTGAATTAAATTTAATTTTCTAATTTAGTTAGATATTTCCTTGTATCTACGTTCTTAATTAGCTTACTTCTGGATCATAGAATCATAGAATCCTAGGGGTTGGAAGGGACCTCGAAAGATCATCTAGTCCAACCCCCCCTGCCAGAGCAGGGTCACCTAGAGCACATCACATAGGAACGCATCCAGGTGGGGTTTGAATGCCTCCAGTGAAGGAGACTCCACAACCTCCCTGGGCAGCCTGTTCCAGTGCTCTGTCACTCTTACAGTAAAAAATTTTTTTCGGATATTCACCTTGAACCTCCTATGCTCCAATTTGCACCCATAAATACATACATGGATACAATAATTAATTTTAATTTAAATTTTTAATTATTAATTTTAATTATTTAATTTTATTAATAATTAATTTTGGCTTATACATTGTCTCCATTGATATGGATATTCTGGGGTTATAAATGTAATATGTTAATACTTCAGAATCTACATCATACTATATATGATGAAATTATTAAGACTATTCCTGGTATTAGAGCAGAACATGAAGACTCACTTGTGATACTATTACTCCAAATTCAGTATCTAGTAAATAGTAAAAGGCAAACATTCCAGAAGAACAAAGGAGAAAGTAACAATAGTAAACGTTTCCCTCTTTAAACAAATTTTTCTTGAATTTGAAAGTTCCTTTTCTTTCAAACTTTACTAGTCTGTTTGAAGAAATAAAAATATATGTACTCCATAGCTCTAAATTCTACTGTACATCGAACTAAACAGTATACATTGCAATTAAGCAACTACACTCTATTGTTCAGGAACCGAAAATTTCACATATATTTAGATTTTTAAAGTAACTATTCCTTACTAGATTATGCTAACAATTATGGTTTCAGAAGGTTTGGGGGAGAAGTGTTTAATGAAAAATTCTTAGTTGGTGTAGCAGGTGTAATAAACTACAACTTACAAGGTGAGCTAACCCTGCAGGGTATTTAGGATGAAAAGAGGTATTTCTCTCTTCTCACAGGCATTCTGGGTAAAGTCAGTTGCAAATAGCATGAGTTTTTCCTAGTAGTCAGCCTGGTAAATCAATAGGTTCTCTACATTTTCTCACATCCAGTATTCACTTTACCAAGGTAATTTATTTTTATCATACTACGTTTTTATCAAGGTCTCAGTAAGTTTAAATGCAAGAGGTTGACCTTCCTTAAATAATTTCTGCAAATTAATAAAGTTTAGCAGACAACTGCAAACAGCTCATGCAAGAATACCATCCTAAAAAAAAATGAGAGGCTTGAGAAAAATGACAACTTTATTAGTTGTGCAATATATGATAATGCATAGGCCAGACGTTTAACAAAATATTTCATCTTCTCCATCAGCAATGTCTGATATAGGTTAAAATATTTATGCTTATTTTATTTTTGTCTAAACTCCTCAGACCGCTTTCTACTTTCTTAGCAAAACCTACTTTCAACTTAAAGTGATACTAGCATATTCTTTATGTCATTGGTTATTGTCAAATGTATTTGTTTTGGGAAAGGAGAATGAATTTATATAAAACAAGCTGAAAGTTAGAAAATGGGGTTTGTGACAAGGAATTGTCTATCTCTTGCTGATAAAATTACAAGTCCAAAGACATTACAAGCCACAAAAGACCAAAAACTAAAACAAAAGTCAGTTTTCAGATGTCATCTAAGGTCTGAGCACTAAGATGTCCTAATGAAGTGGGACAATAGGATGATGCTGTTTCACCATCTTTTGGCTTTGAATGTGCAAACAAGTAAGTTTATATAGCATTTAGAAGAAGTCTTCTAATATGTCATTCACCCTTTCCATGTACGCAAAAAACATGCAATTTCAGGGAGCTTAGTCAACTTCCTTGTGCAGTCACTATCTCAATTTTAAACACAGTTGTACTCTATTTCCTGGCAAATAACTTAGAAAAAAGCAGAAGCATGATTAAAGCAAATCTATAATAATTACGAAATCATTCTTTCTCAACCAAGTATCTGTGGAAGACTGGCCTCCACAAAAGGTATGCCTCTCACACAAATTGATTGCAATAAAGACCTAAATGTCAAAAAAACAAAAAAACCTAAGCCGGGACAACCCGGGGGCGGGGAGGGGGGGGTGAGGGGGGTGTGTGTGTGCTGCTGTGACTTACACAGTGAAGGGCAGAGACCCCTGCCCCCCTTGCTATGTTTGCAGCCAGGACCCAGCCTTTGGCTGGAGCATGGCACTATTGTTACAGGAGCCACAGGTAGGAGCTGAGGACTGAGCAGACAGAAGGCCAGACCAGCCTGCATAAGCATGTAAATAGGACGGCCATTACGGGTCGTTATCGGCCGTTGGCGCCCATTGTTCTCTGCTGCTGACAGAAAGGAGAGAGAAGAAAAGAAGAAAAATGAATAGGAGGTAACACAGAACCCTCGGTGGCTGGGTGGGACTCCTGCTATAGCTCCTGCATTCTTTTACTCCTGCCTCCCTGCACTCCGGGACTGCTGCTATTCCCTGCTTCCTGCCTGCTTGCACTCCTGCCTCTTCTCGTGGAGCCTGCTCGCCGAGGAGCTGCCTGAAAGGAGCTGGAGAAACGGAGAAGAGAGCTAGAGCACACTAAAAAAGCTAAAAGAGCTGGAATCACTGCTTGCTCCCCAAACCTTCTGTCATCAGTGCTCTCAGGACAGCCGATGCAGCTCCAGCCGGTTGTAGCCGTTTGCCGCAGCTCCAGCTCCAGCTGACACCGCAGCCGCTGCTGCCCGAGCTGTTTCCAAGGCAGCCGCCACGGGCCGCCGCCAGCACCTGCCGCAGCCGCCTGCGCCGGAGCTCCAGCTGTAGCCGCTCGTTGCCCTGTCTCGCTGCAGCTGAAGCCGCTCGCCGAAAGCCCCGCTCTTAAAGACACAGACGCTGCCAAACCTGTCAGTGCTTCTGAGCCTGTAAGAGAGACCCACTAACCGAGAAATCTTTCCTTTCTTTGCGTTCTTTTCCCCAGGCAAATGTAATCGGCCACATACACAGACGCACCTCGTCTACTACCCTACGGGAAACTCGCCGGGCACTCTACCCCCAACTATAATAGTGTTTCTTTCTCTTTACCTATCACAAGTACCAGCGTTACACACCCCAGGTTTGTCTCCTGTAACTACATTTGCATATCCTCTCCCCCACACACTCCCTCTGCTCCAAAGCGGTTAGAGTAAAGTGGTATTTTAAGCGCATAGTCTCTGTGTTTGTGTTCTATAGACATACCCGGTGTAGCCAGCTGGTCCCAAGCCAGGGATGGACCCAATGGGAAATTAAAACGAGCCAATTGGGGCTATTCCTTCTCTAATTGAGGAGAAGAGAAGGGACGATCCGTGACTTGGTTCGAGTTTTCCAGCCCTGGTCGAACTCAGACTGCAACAGTATCAAATTGAGGGGGGAAAAAAAAAGAGAGAGAAAAGTTTCTATGGAGGAATTAAAAACTTACAATTTTCTCTTCATATAGTTCCTTTTTTATATGAAGATGAATTTCCTCACCCCTTTCAGCACAGTGCATGTGCAAGCATCAGAAAAATTCCATTATTGCTACTTGTCAGGTTTCTCTGTTATCCCCTCAGAAGCATGCAACACCAGAATTTCCTGCTGCATCTAAATAAACAGATTCGGAATGGCACTATTCTAGGATATATATTTTCCTCACTTTGAATAAGCAAGAAAAAATCATGGAATTACAATAAATTATTTTTACTATCAATTTCCTTGAGTGTAGTTGAACTGAGTGAGCAATTTGCAGTGAATTATTCATGGGATTAATTTCTCTCCTTTACTTATGGAAAATCCATGAGCCATTCTTAATTTATTTCAATTTTTTTCTGTCTAGATTTGAATCCCTCTGAAGCACATGAAAGTGTTTTCACTGAAGACAAAAAACATTCTCAGTGGAACTGTACCCAAGAAACATGTTCCCCAGGTTTTCAAATCTAGATGGACTGATCACAGTTAAAATTCAATCTCTACTATTTTAAGCATACTAGTAATTTTATGTATGTGAATAGTCATATATAACATATAACTGATCTACTCATATGCACAAAGTTGAGTGTGCACAAAAATATGCAGCACCAGCACTCACAGTCTGGGCCTTGCAATGCTGTAATACACCATTATTTTTCTTCTGGTTCTTTGTAATCCACTTATCCACTTTCCATCAGAAAAACCATCTTCAATGACTGGAAATACCTTGCTATGCATCATTAGATAAAAGCCTTTTTAATATAGAGAATCCAGGTGTGCTGGTAGAATACTACGATTGAATACCTTTAATGTCTCAGCTTCATTAGGCAATGACAGGCTGTCATGCTCTTTTCTTACAAATTCTGGATGAGTTGCCAGCCCTTTCCTATGGCTATTAATGACAGATCATTTATTACTCTATGAGAATACAAATACTTTTCCATCACTGTCTTACACTTTTTCCCAACCCCATAGATTGTTAACTTAGAACCTGAAATGCTCCCTTGAGAAAAAGATATATACCTATATCTCTTGCTTGTAACTGAAACACATGCAAGTGCAGAATTAATTAACTATTAATTTACTAATAATATTTTAGCAGCACTTTTTTTGAAGATATTTCAAAAGTTGATACCTGCTCTACTGATAGTCAGTAGGAAACAAAAGTTTCATCTTTTCATGCAAATTAAGATAAGTTGTATTTTACTTTTATGTTGAAATAAAAAATGTGAACTTGAGAATAAGAGGTCTGATTTAGAGGAAGATTACTGAAGGGAAAATGATCTATTGTGGTGTACTCCAACATAGAGAAAAGAAACCTTCACTACACCATCTAAAATGTTATTAATTAATCTCTATAGATGCCACTTCAGTAATGAGTAGCAAATTTGACATATGAAGCAGACAATTTCAATTTGAACGGAAATTATGTTTTCTTTACATTAAATATAATGTTAGCTTAGAATATCAAAATCTAAACCATCTACCTCATGACAGAGGAATTAATAAACCATAAACCAAAATTGTGACATACTGATGAATAATACTGATTAACTTAGAAAGTTTTCCACCACAAAATAAAGCTGAAATCCCAGCTTCAAGGTTTCAAGGATAATTACTACAATGACTATAGCACCCTCAGAACAGCTTCACACAGATAACTGCTCTCAATATGTAGGATTTCTAAAGTTAATGTTTTTAACCTTCTCTGGGTTTTCTCACTCAGAGGAACTGTTAATGATTTTCATATGATATATGACGTCATGCAATAAAGAGCAATAGCCTATTATATATAAAGCTGGAATTAATCAAAAGGGTACTTCTATAATTTTCTACAACCATGCAGAGAAGAGGGTAAAACGCACTCTAATTTGATGGCTGACTTCCATTTAGCAGGAACCAGTATATTATTTCCATGTAGGGGTGGGATTAAGTTTCCAGGCTTCAGAATGAGATGTTAGCTTGTTGTGAGGCTAAATATCAGGTGTACCTAGAAACAATTCAATGTGTGGCTATGTTTATTAGGCTGCTAAGCTCTGCTTTGTTTAATCTTAAGTGCTATGAAATTGCCCTTATGTACAATGGTAGCGGCAACACCTGTCTCTTCTTCATCTACAGAAGAAAAGGAGAAACTGTGCAATGAAGTCTGTTTGAATAACCAGGCATTACTTGGAAGTCACTACTGATACCTCCTCCACCCAGTGAAGGGGGATGCAAGAAAAGACACTGTTTGCTACCATTTGTGGCTGCATGTATTAAGACCACAACTCCATGAATAATAAACCACTGCAGCCCAAAATGTATTTCACTTGCCTGACGGATGAAATGAGGTTGAATATACCTGGAATCAATTATTAGGGTGAGTTTTTGAACAAATAAATGAATTAATTCTTTTGTCAGGGAATATCTGCCAAGTCTCTAAACTCTTCAGAGTCTATGTTAAGTATCCTACATAATTGAATTTCACATAAAATCCATTTCACTCCACTTGTACACAGCTATCCCAAAGCCACCTCCAGAGAAATGCCACAATGACCAAAGAGGGAAGTCCTTATGCCTTGAGCATCAGTACTGTATCAGTCTAGTATGTATCTGGTGATTTATTTTACTAGTAATTAAGGAAGCACAACTTAATCTCTGTGCCAGTGTAATTGCCAAGCTAATTACATATGCAATTCCAGTACCTGATGAACTCATTTTTCCCTTGCCTTGTGAAATTTACCATTGTCCTGGTTTAAGCCAGGATGCAACCAGTTTCATTTTTACTAATTTTTTTTTCTTCAGTGAACTCTCTTTTAAGCAGCACATTTGATGAAACTAACAGCAAATTTTCCAGCCAGTGGACTGATAAAGCCCGGATGTTTATAGTTACTCCTGAGAGACCAAGGACACTTTGTTCTGCTTGTTGAATCTGTTGCTTCAGACACTAAAGGAGCAGAAGAGCCATATCTATGACCTTCCTGTAGGGAGGAGCAGGCTAAAGAGATGGCTAAATTGGCTAACGAGATTATTCCATCCCACTTTTATGTGGCACTTGGTATAAAATCAGGGATCATGGAAGTCAAGCCTTTCTTATTCTTCCCTTCTTTTCCATCCATGGCCAGTGTCTAGGGAGGACCTTGTTTATCCATTTCCTTGACCCCTAGGCTCATGCATTCCTGACCCTCATAACTCTCCCCTCAGCTCCTGCTTGCTCTGCTGCTGTCCCTGGAAGTGGTCCTTGACTTTTCGGGACTGCTCAGGAGAGTTGCTTGTGGTGGGGAAGGTAATAGGGGTTTTGCACATTCCTGCACATATTTTTGTATATTTGTACATATTTTCTGTTATCATTGGTATTTAATTAAAGCTGTCTACGATAGTTTTCAACTCGGAAGCCTCTCTCCTTATTCTCTCTCACCTTTCCCTTGCTGGGTGGGAGAGGGAGGGGATCAAGAACATTGCTGTCATTGGTTTAATTGCCAGACCTGAGTTAAACCATGACAACCATGCAGGAGATAGTTGGAAACATTAACAGTCTGAGTAACTTTTCTTATATGTAGATACGTTACTTCCATGACATGCACAAAGAATATTACAGATCTGTAAAAACTACTTAAGACAATTAAAAACAAAGACCCACAAAACAGAGAGAGGAACATACACCTACATCTCTTATGTTTTTCATTAAATTAATAGACAGAAATATACTTTTCCTGTTTTGAACTTATGTGTTGTAAGTGCTTGGTGAGAAATATGCTTTGGCAGCAAATTTAATTGCCATTTCAGGCTGATTTCATTTTCAGAAAACAAAGATAATTTTTGCAATTTTTGCTTATTCAGATAGCCACCTTTCTGCTGAATCTGCACAATAAATATTGCAAGAGTTCATATTATCCCAATACATTTTAGAAAAGTAGAAATAATTTAATTTTCCTTAAATTTATAAACAAAAATTTAAACATAAAAGTTATTTACTGAAAATAACAAATAAGATAGTAGAACAGAATTTCCTTATGAATGAGAGATTAAATTCCTGAGCTTAAATGTTCAGTATATTTTAGTAAAACTTCTGGAAGAATTACCTTTATTCTACTGTTTAGACCAGAAAGTTGTTCTATTTTTCTCTGAATCTTAAATTCTTTTTTGTGGAGTCATAAGCTTCAAAGGAAGAATATTTTCTTCCTAGTCTAATAATACGGATGTTCAAATTATTTAAATCTGAAGAGAAAACTATATCCTCAGTCCATATTAGTGCAAGAATTTTTTTTTCAGTGAGATTCATAGTGATACAATAATTTCTGAGAACACTTTCCATGCCACTTGATTTGCTTTTACCACTCATTCTTTGAAAAATACCAGAGTAAATATTTTCTCCTTGTCATCTAGACCTTATGTCAAAACACAGCTGTCTAAATTCCTTCTCTGAGTAACCATTACAAACATTTCTGTTCCATAACTGAAACAAAGCTCAGCACTCATTTCCTCTCCTTCTTGATTTCTTCTTTTACTCAATATTTCCTTTAAGTTTGGAAAAACTTCCTCAAGCCCATGTGTTTGTGAACTTCCCTTCATTAATTTACTTTCCCCCTAAAAATACAGTTTAGTAATTAAATACATGAAAAATAAAGGGGACTATTCATGTGCT
The DNA here is from genome assembly GCA_020745705.1 of Hemiprocne comata. NCBI lineage: Eukaryota > Metazoa > Chordata > Aves > Apodiformes > Apodidae > Hemiprocne > Hemiprocne comata. The sequence continues at coordinate 91,137,628 of CM036586.1, read as the reverse complement.
TAAAGCAGAAAAATAAGCTTTAGGATCAAAGAATTGGTTCATTTTAGTTATTGTGCTTAAATAAACTACTGTTAAAAAAGCACCTTCTTTAAGTTGTCATTCTCTTTAGGCTTTCTGTTCCCCTAAAGATACTTAAATCAAAAGATCTGACTGAGAAATAAGTTGGCTGTGAAATAAAATGTTTTGTCAGGCTTAGCTCATGGGTCAGTTATCTCTACCTTCCCCCTGTGACCTACCTTTAAAAAATCCTTTACCCCATGTTTGCTGTTTCTAAGCCTTCTCTGTACAGCGAAGACAAGGGAGTGCATCCTTCTCACTTTGATTCCTTAATCCCAAAGGAGTAACGTTTGATTTTGCTTTCCTTTACCTCACTTTGTATATTCTGAAGGATTTTAAAAATTCAGTGAAGGTAGTATGCATAGGCAGAGAAGAATCCAGTCTGTGGTTTCTGAATGATTATGGTATTGAACCTAGAATAAAACCTGAAGTGAGGCTTCAAATAAACTGTATTTAGCAGCCTGATTCCAGCACACCTTGGTTTTGAATTACCAAGACATTGAGGGTAAGACTACATGAATAATTTATCACAAGGTAAATGAGAACAGCACATTTCCTTAATCTGCTGTCATGTGCCTCACACATATTTTTAATTCATTGCAAAAATAAGTAACTTAATCTTTCTGCTGACAGTTCTCAGTGATGCTCAAATCAACAGTACAGGGATAATAGCTTGAAAAAACGTATCATCATGTTTCAGTTTACCTGAAAAATTTTTTACATGTCTTCATATACTGTGTGAGGAACACAGCTATTTAACACTGGTTGGTTCTGGAATTACAGATCAGAATGCATCACTCATGAATGCATGAGTCTTTTAAGGCGCCTGCCCTTTAGTGGCATTTTTAAAATTTCTGATACTACTTATTACTCAATATGAAATGGGTCTTCATAAGCCTGCACACATCTCTGTGCATGACAGAATTGGAACTTGCACGATTTTTCTCATTTCATAGATTTGTACACATTAATGAATTGATAAAATTAACTTTTTCGCTGTTTAAAGACTGTTGACTGCAGTCATGCATGGCCTTGTTTGCTCCTTTGTCTTTAGTGACTAGTGGCACCATACAATAAATAGGCACTGAAAGCTGACCTGTACTCACATTTACACATTAAACATGCCGACATGCAGGGGGAAAAACAAACAAACAAACAAAAACCAACACAAAAACAACACAAAAAAGCAAACAAACAAAAATACCACAAAAAAAACCTAAACCAAACAAACCACAAAAAATAACCACAAAACAAACAAAACACAAACAAAAAAACCCCACTGAAACTAGTGAAATGGATTAATGCTTTAATAACTTTTGAAGGTTTGCATAATGGTAGAGAGGGGAGGATGTCACACTGTTGTTCACTTAGAGCCTAATATCTAAACTTAAGACAAGAGTTATTTCTTGTGAATTTTGGGTACCTATTAATTTTTAAATGTATACTGATATGTGCTAACAATATGTGGTAATATTCTGTAACTTCTGTATGTTCCATTGCCTACCTTTTTGTTCTGGAAGAATAATCAAGTTATAGTTAAGCAGATTTTGTACATAATTCTTGCATGGAATGAAATAAGAACTTTATCTTCATATTCTTTCTTTGAACTGTTTGAAGTATCAGATAATAGTTCTGTAGTTTTAGCCAGCATTACCTAAAAACAAACCTGTATGTGATTTTAAGTTTGATTTTAGACACAGTATAGTTGGAAGCCTACAATCCATTAATAAGTATGGAAATTCTGTTAGGAAATTCAAAACATAATATAGTCTTGGGAGTGTACCTGCAAGTTAAATATAATTACTATTTTAGAAACAAAGATTATTATCGTAACAGTGAAAAATTGCATAAAGAGACCATAAAGTCCTCAGACTCTAATTTCAGGAATGTTTTGGTCACCAGTATGGAAATCATATTGTTGGGTATAGATAATTTTATCCAGAAAGACAGGGTTGATTTTCCCTAATTGAAATGAGCTTCTAGAAGGAAAGCATAAAAGATAAACTGTGTTTCAAACACTAGTGAATTTTATATTTGAAAACGAGGAAAAAGCTATTTTGTTCTAAACTAATACTGGTAACCAAAAACTTCTATTTCCTGTAATAGTAATTAAAATATAAATCATAAGTTAATCACTGTTATGGTTCAGGACATTTATGCTGAAGGTAAAACAGGAGAAGAAAGACCATGTGCTGGGAATATGACTGCACAAGGTATGAAGTAAATCTTTTTTTCCAGATTCTATAATTAAATTAAATTAAATAATCATGCTTTTTTTTTTTCCTTTTTTTTTTTTTTTTTTTTTTCTGTGTTGTTAAACAAATAGGTAATATAATTTTGGGGTTCTTTAATTTCTTGTTTCCCAATATCAAGTTCCTAATTAAGACACTGAAACAGCAAATGGATTTATTGATGTTCTATTTCCAAATATAGTCTTTCTTTCAAAGGATGGAGGAAGTAAAGGGTGCCAGTTAAAAACACTTTGTCGCCCTATCCTGCTTGATAGAAGACAATTTCTGGGAGATGCTGAACATGCTCCCTGGAAGCATATGTCTTTGAAATATTAAAATGTCTGAAAGATCAGAATATGACATATTAAATATTTAAAGCTTAAATGTTGAAAAAAGTCATCTTTATTCTCTCCTACCTCTTCATATTTTTTTCTGAAATATTCATTACGCATCTAAAATTATTTTCCAGCATTGGATTTTTTTTTCCTAAAAGTAAATTATTATATTATAAAGAAATAATATTTTATCTTTTTTTTCCAGGTTGTCACAGCAAGTGCCTACAATGTCTAAGAAATGTAATGAGACTGCATAGGTCAATGTGAGGTGAAATTTAAGGCTCTACTTCAGCCTATTTACCATTCAATAATCTGATCATCAGAAGTCTAAACCTAAGCAGACTAAAAAGTTTGTTAGATGTCTGAATGTTACCTCACTAGATGCAGATTTTCCTTAGCCTGAGGTGAGAAATATCTAACAAGCTGTGATTTAGAGGCAGGAGGGAAATTCCTAAAGAAGTCCAGTCTCTGTGTATGCAAAAATGCATTCTTCATCTTCCACTAATGGAAGGAGCTAGAACTTAAAACTCCCACTTTCCAAGAGAATGTCCTAACTGCAAGACATTAAGGGAACTTTTTTCCATACTTTTTGTCATCATTGTAACTAAAAAACCCCCCCCCAAAAAAAAAAAAAACAAACAAACCCAAACAAACAAATAAAAAACTAAGGCAAATCAGGCATTTGTGTTTAGCAGGAGAGAATGTTTTGGAGGAGACACTTGAATTAAATGGATCACCTATTCATTTTGCACTGAAGAGCCACTCACAAAGAATATTAAAATAATGGGAATCAGAGCCTAAGATTATTTCTTCTGTGTTTTCCATTTGCCAGATGGTGCTACAGGTCTCATCAAACATGACAAAAGAGCCAAACAGAACAGAGGGTCACAATCTAGGTGCTAGCCTGGAAACATGGAGGAAAACAAAGATACCGAAGGCCAAAAAACTGTGTTACAGAATGATAAGTTAGAATCGTAAAATCATAGAATGCATTGGGTCGAAAGGGACCTTTAAAGGTTATCTAGTCCAACCCCCCTGCAGGGAGCAGGGACCTTTTTAACTAGATCAGGTTATTCAGAGACCCATCAAGCCTGACCTTGATTGTGTCCAGGGATGACAAATGGCAACAAATCCTAAAAAATCCAAGAAAAATGGCAACAGATCCTAAAAATTGCCAAGAAAAATCCTAACTTTCATGTAGGGTGGATTCCTGCTCACCAGACCAGTCTGAAAAATGATGCCAGCAGGTGGAACAACTATGTTGATGAACTGGCCAATATCAATGTAGTCGAAATCAGAACAGCAGAAGAAAATCAGGAGTGGGAGCGATTGCTTGAATGGCTTCATTGTAAAAGGGGTCATTCAGGGATCTTTGATTTGTATAAAGAGGCACAAACCAGGGGATGGCCTGTTACCCGTGAACAGTGTAAAACAATCATTTCTGAATGTGACCTGTGTAAGATCAGGTTGGGGAAGCATCCCCTGACGACTGACACTCTGCATATTCGGGAGGGAAAGTCCTTGTGGTCTACTTGGCAAGTGGACTACATAGGTCCTTTCCGCAAATCAGGAAACAAACAGTATATCATTGTGATGTAGAAGTGGTGTCAGGTCTAACTTGTGCTGAAGCTGTTTCTAAAGCAAATGGTGAAAATACAGTTCGCTTCCTGGAAAGGGTATTTGGGGTATTACCTAAACCTACACATATTCAGTCTGATAATGGCACTCACTTCACTTCACATCTGGTACAACAGTGGGCGAGAAGTGAAGGCATCCAATGGACATTTCATATGCCATACTATCCCCAAGCAAATGGGATAGTGGAACGTACTAATGGGTTAATCAAAAGCCTTATCCGCCCACAGGACTCCAAGTGGGATGAAAGGTTGCGATATGCAGTCACCACCATAAACAACAGATGGGGGGTGAACGGGTGTCCTCGTCTAACTGCTTTCTTTCCTACATCACCCACTCAAGAAAAGGAGAAACAAAGAAAGCCTTGCAACAAGAAAAAAATCTCCCTACACACGGGACAAACTGTACTGGTTCACCTGCCAAACATTGGGAAAGTCAAAATGACCCTGCAAACTCCTGTGAATTCAAACACTTGGGTTGCATCTGACATGAATAACAAACAACTCAAAATCAGTACGAATTGGATACTTCATATTGAATGAAGCAGGACAGATTGTAGAGATAGATTGTAACTATGTATCTGTATACTTGTGTATATAGCAATGTGTATATGCTAAACCAACAACCCAAAGAACCGGAGACATCCCAAGCCAGAATAGGGTCTGATCAGCCTGACACTGGTTTTGAGGGGGGAGGTATCTTGTGCATACTATGGACTTGATCACCCCATGGTTTGCACAATGCCTCCCACTATACAGCATCTTGTCTCCTATACCTGTTTCCCCTTTGGGTTGTGGTCTGTAAATAAGATACTAATGGTGCACCAATATATTCCTTATGGGTCTCCTATTTATATTTCTATGTGTATATGTATATATAAGTATGTTATATATATAAGTTTATAAGCACATATTGTCGTATTGCATATAGGTAATTGTTCCCTCAGAAACACGTATAAAACATTATATACGTTGTTTTAGATATATAGATATGGAAATATGTGAGATTGTATATATGTTTGTCTCAAACAGGGAAAGAGGTAAGAGTTTGGACAAGAGCCTACTAGGGTACAGATGTACATACACATACAGACACAAACATACACCACACAGGAACCAAGTCGCTGTCATAAAAGCCACGGGGTGAGATGTGAGAGACGGACTCTATAATGGCCTTTAATCCAGCGACGTTCACTGACCATTCCTGGCGATGCGCCCCCCCGGCACTCGTGGGGAGAGGACAGAGGTACCAGGCGCATGCGCACAGACTACAGACTACAGCTCCCAGGAGGCACGGCGGGGCCGGAACCGGAAGGGGAGCAAGAAGGCGCGCGCTCTGTGAACACAATATGGATCCAGCCGCCGCGGTGAGCGTACCGCTGCGGAGGCTGCCGTGCCGTTGCGGCGCTGCTCCCTGTGGTTGTTGGCGTGTGGACGTGCCGAGCGGATCATTTGCCTGGAGTCTCAGGGGACAGGACGTGGATCCCGACCAGGGATTGGCTTCGGCCGTACCCCGGTGGTGAGAATTGCGGACATCTTACTAACATTCCTACAAACATTCCTACATAATATTCACACATACCAGACACTCACTTCTCTTTTCCCATATTCTTCTATTTCCCAAAGGCTCTCTCCAGGCTTTCCCTCTTATCCCTGTCCGGGAACGGGAACAGGGGTGAAGGGGGGAGGTTCTCTCTTGTTTTCTGTGCGTGTTGTTATTGGTATATAGATGTAGTGTTGTATAGCTGTTGGTATATGGATATATAGGTGTGGCTAAGATATGTAGATAGTCCATGTGTGTTATTTGATATCGGACTTGCCAAACCCTCAGTGCCTTTAATAAATCTATTGATTCCTAAGAGTTGTTTGTGAGTGTGATGGGGAGCGGTCCTCAGCCCTCGATCCCCCGAGGTGGGGGTGTGGGTCGCGGCTTTACCTATCTTGGTCTGCGACAGACAGACCTCCAGCACCTCTCTGAGCAACCTCTTCCAGTGTTTCACCACCCTCATAGTAAAGAACTTCTTCCTAATGTCTAATCTAAATCCATCCTGATCTAGTTAAAGACCATTGCTCCTCATCCTATCACTACTGTCTGTGGTGAAAAGTCCCTCCCCAGCTTTCCTGTAGGCCACTTGAGGTACTGGAAGGCTGCTGTAAGATCTCTCCAGAGCCTTGTCCTCTCCAGGCTGAACAACGCCAACTCTCTCAGCCTGTCTTTGTAGGAGAGGTGCTCCAGTCTTCTGATCATTTTTGTGGTCCTCCTCTGGACCTGCTCCAACAGGTCCATGTCCTTCTTGTATTGAGGGATCCAGAGCTGGACACAGTATTCCAGGTGAGGTCTCATGACAGCAGAGGGGCAGAATCACTTCTCTCAATTAGGCAGTAGATTTTCAGTTCCCAGGGGGTCCAGAACATTTCTTGGAGATTTCTCCTAATGTGGATCTTGGGAGGATACAACAGCAAGTAGATTACAAGTTTAAGATTCAGAGTTAGGACAGAAATTATCAGTGAATCTCAGCTTGATAGAAGATCACCCCCATGGCCATCTGTTTGGCCATGTAAATATAATAAAAATTTTGGCCTATACATGTGAGGAAAGATTTGCGTGGTAACTTTTGGGAAAATATGTTGGTTTTCCATTCACTATTTTCTTTCTGACATGCATTTCCCTGGAATATAAAGTTTGTGCTTAAAGCAAAAGTAGTTGGGGTTTTTTTTCAGGGAAAAAATATAGTAGAAAAACAACCAACCAACCAACAAAACCAAACCAAACCAAACACAAAAAAACCCCAAACCAAACACAAACCCCAAGCACCTTGTAATTTTGTACCATAGAATTTCCCTCTTCTCAGTTATTCATTCTGCTTTCTTGCTATTCAGTTTCTGCTTCTGACCTCCTTTCTTTATCCTCTGTGATTACTGACATCTTGACATTCCTTGAAATCTCATGTACATTGAACAAAATGATCATGTTAGAAGTAGAAAGCAGCAGAGCTATAGTGCCAACATAGAATCAAAAACATAGGTTGGAAGGGACCTTAAAGATCATCAGGTTCCAATCTCCCTACTATGAGCAGGGGCACTTCATACTATAGCAGGCTGCAAAAAGCCTCATCCAAACTGGCCTTTTAACACCTCCAGGAAGGGATTATCCATGACTTCTGGGGCAAGATATTCCAGTGCCTTATGTCCTCATGGTGAAGAACTTCTTCGTAATACCTAACATAAATCACAGAGTGACAGAATAGTCATGGTTGGAAAGGACCTCTGAGATCACCAAGTCCAACCATAAAAAAAAACTGAAAAAACAAAAAAAATACCACAAACACACAACCTACAATCTCGACCACCAGAGCATGCCCTGAAGTTCCACATCTACACATTTCCTGAATACATCCAAGGATGGTGACTCAACCACCTCACTGGGCATGCTGGTTCCAGTGCCTGATCACTCTTTCAGTAAAGAAATTCTTCCTAATGTAATCTACCCTCTTTCAGGTTAAAACCATTACCCCATATCCTATCAATCCAATCTCTGGTGAAAAGTCTCTCTCCAGCTTTCCTGTAGGCCCCTTCAGGTACTGCAAGACTGTTATGAGGTTTCCCCAGAGCCTTCTGGAGGCTGAACAGCACCAACTCTCTCAGCCTGTCTTCATAGGATAGGTGCTCCAGCCCTCTCATCATCTTGGTGGCCCTCCTCTGGACTCGCTCCAAGAGTTCCACAGAATCGTAGAATCATAGAATGCCAGGTTGGAAGGGACCTCAAGGATCATCTGGTCCAACCTTTCTAGGTACTACTGCAATTTATATGGGAACGCTCAGCACCCTCTCCAGCTGAGACTTAAAACTGTCCAGTGTGGGGGAATCTACCACTTCCCTTGGGAGACCATTCCAATGTTTGATTGTCCTAATGGTGAAAAATTTACCTCTTGTGTCCAATCAGAATTTCCCCAGGAGCAACTTGTGCCCATTGACCCTTGTCTTTTCCACATGACTCCTTGTAAATGGGGAATCTCCATTTTCTTGGTAGCCACTCTTTAAGTACTGGAACATTGTAATAATGTCTACCCAAAACCTTCTCTTCTCAAGGCTGAAAAACACAGTTTTCTCAGCCCTCTGATCATTCTTGTGGCCCTTCTCTGGACCCTCTCCAGCCTGTCCACATCCTTTTTGCAGAGCGGGGACCAAAACTGAACGCAATACCCCAGGTGTGGTCTGACAAGTACCGAGTAGAGCAGGATGATGACTTCTTTATTGCTGCTGGTGATGCCTTTCTTGATGCAGCCCAGCATCCTGTTGTCTTTCTTTGCTCCTGCAGCTCACTGTTCACTCATGTTGAGCCTGTTATCCACCAAGACCCCAGGTCCCTTTCCACAGTACTGCTCTCCAGTCAGGTGGATCCCAGTCTGAACTGTGCTCCTGGATTATGTGTTCCCAGGTGCAAGACCTTACACTTCTCCTGGTTGAACTTCATAAGGTTCCTGCTAGCCCACTCCTCCAGTCTGTCCAGGTAATCTGGAGGGTGGCTCTCTGCACTCATCTTGGTGTCATCAGCAAACTTCATCAGGGTGCTCTTGATTCCAGGTCCCTTATGAAGATGTTAAACATCATAGGGCCCAGTATCGACCCCTGGGGGATCTCACTTGTGACCAGTTGCCAGTTTGAGGAGGAACTATTTACTATCACCCTCTGGGTACGGTCTGTCAGCCAGTTCCACACCCACCACACAGACCACTTGTCAAGGCTGTAATGAGTCAGTTTCTCCAGGAGGAGGCTGTGGGGCACTGTATCAAAAGCCTTGGAGAAGTCCAGGTAGACAACATCCACTGCTCACTCTGCACTCATTCTGTTACTTTGTCATCAAAGGCGATCAGGTTTGTCAAGCACGATTTCCCCCTGGTAAATCCAGGCTGGCTTTTCCCAGTCACATGCTTCAATTGACTTGAGACTGTCCCCAGGAGGATTTGCTCCATGATTTCTCAGGGACTGAAGTGAGGTTAATGGGTCTGTAATTACCTGGGTACTCCTTTGGACCCGTCTTATAAATGGGGATTATATTATCTTTCCTCCAGTCCTCAAGGACGTCTCCTGATCTCCATGACTTGTCAAATATTATGGAAAGCAGCTTTGGAAATATATAAACCAGCTCTCTCAGCACCCTCAGGTGGATGGCATCTGTACCCATCAATTTGTATGGGTCAAGCTCCTGTAATAGTTGACACACCAACTCTTCCTTCATTGACATCAGGTCAGTGTCTGCATCAACCTGTACTTTTGTTCCTGTGGCCTGGGACTCAACAGCACTGGTAAAGACAGAGGTAAGAAGGTGTTGCAGACATCTGCCTTTTCAGCATTGTTGGTGACTAGTTCACCTCTCCTGTTTAATAGTGGGCCAATATAATTCCTCTGTTTCTGCTTGTGTATCTGAAAAACCCTTTCTTGAAGTTTTTGACATCTCTGGCTAGTGTCAGCTCAAGCTGAGCTTTTGCTTTCCTAACTGTATCTCTGCATGCCCTGGCAATGCTCTTATAATTTTCAACCAGTAATGTTCCACTTTTCCACCTCTGCTACGTTTCCCTTTTGCTTCTGAGCAGACCCAGAAGCTCACAGTTAAGCCAAGGGGGTCTCTTGCTCAGCCAACTTCCCTTGCCTTTAGAGGGGATGGACTGGTTTTGTTTATCTAGGAGAGTGTTCTTGAAAAACTCCCAGCACTCATTAGCCCCTTTACCCTCCATGGAAACTTCCTTTGTGATCCCTTCCAGCTGAGCCCTCAGCGAATTGAAGTTTGTCCTGGAATTAACCTTCATTGTGCTCAGCAGTATCCCAGACTCCACAATCTTGTGGTCACTGCAGCCAAGTCTGTCACTAACCGAGATATTACAGAGCAGGTTTTCTTGGTTAGTGAGTAGTAAGTCCAGCTGTGCCCCATTCCTGGTTGGTACATCCAATGTTTGTGTGAGGAAGTAGTCATCTACACATTCCAGGAACTTGATGGATGTCAGGTGAACTGCAGTGTTGTTCCTCCAGCAAAATGTCTGGGTAGTTACATTCTCCCATAAGAACCAGGTTTTGTTGACCTGAAGCTTGCCTGAGCAACCTGAGTATCGCTTGGCTGGTTACTTCATTGGTCACTTTGTCTTGGTTTGGGGGTCAGTAAAAGATGCCTACTGTAAGGTCTTTCTTGGAGACAACGCCTCTGATTTTGACCCAGAGGCATTCAATAGGGCTACCACAATTACTATAGTTGACTTCTATACATTCAAGCTTTTCCTTAATATAGAGCACAACTCCTCCACCTCTTCTCCCCTGCCTGTCATTACCAAACAGCCTATAGCCATCTTTCATGGTCCTCCAGTCGTGTGAGTCATCCCACCATGTTTCAGCTATTGCTGTGACATCACAACTATATGCCTAGGCATGGCGTCCAGTTCCTCCTGTTTATTTCCCAGACTGTGTGCGTTTGTATACATATACTTCAGGTGGCCCATCTTTTGGTTCTCATCTTGGGAGACAGCTGAGGCACATTTTACACTACTCTGGTTGGCCTGGTTTATTCCCCAATTGGTTGTAGTGGTGATGGTGGTGTGACCACTGCCATTTTGGATCCCTCCCTCTGGTACTGGCATGCAATCCCTAGGCTCTTCTCTAGTAAGCCCAGTTTTACCCCACCTCCCTTCAAGTCTCAGTTAAAGATCTTTCTATGAGTGCTCCTGCCTCCTGACCCAGGATCCTTTTCCCCCTGTGAGATAGGTGAATTCATCTTTTGCCAGCAGCCCTGGTGTCTTGCAAAGCAGCCTGTGGTCATAGAACCCAAAGTCCTGCTGATGACACCAGTCATGTAGCCAGGAATGATCTGTAGCCTCCTCCTGTTTCTCCCTTCATCAACCCTTGCAACAGATGGGATGGAGACAAACACTACTTTTGCTCCTGACCCGCCATCCCAGGGCCCTGAATTCTCTACTAATTGCCCTTGGACTTCTTGTAGCCATCTCATCACTGCCTACCTGAAAATCATTAATAGGTAGTGGTCTGAGGGTTGAACTAGGGTAGGGAATTTTTCCTGACCATCCTTGACCCTGGACCCTGACCCGAGGGAGGCACCAAACCTCCCTGCATAGGGGGTCTGGTCTGCATATTGGGCCTTCCACTTCCTTCAGAATCGAGTCCCTTACAACAAGGACCAATCTTTCTTTCTTTGCTGCAGATGTTTTGATGAGTAGCGTGGTCCGACTAGACCTTGATGATACCTCCGAACTAGAAGAATTTTTGATCTTACCATTATCCTGTAATGTCCATGTCCTTTTTATGTTGGGGCTTCAGAACTGGACACAGTACTCCAGGTGGAGTCCCACCAGAGCAGCGTAGAGGGGAAGACTCACCTCCCTTGACCCACTGGCCATACTTCTTTTGATGCAGCACAGGATGTGGTTTGCCTTCTGAGCGGCAAGCACACACTGGCTGCTCATGTCGAGCTTCTCATCTAATACCAACCCCATGTCCTTCCCCTCAGGGCTGCTCTCTGTCCATTTTCCCCCCAGCCTGTACTTGTGCCTGGGGTTGCACCAACCCAGGTAGAGGATTTTGCACTTGGCCTTGTTGAACTTCATGAGTTCGGTATTGGCCCACCTCTACAGCCTGTTAAGGTCCCTCTGGATGACATCCCGTCACTCTAGTATGTGATGGTTAAAACATGGTTTGATCTCATGAGCTGTATGTTAATGAATGTTAGTCAGGTAACATCAAACAGTGCTTTATAAATGTCGTAGCACTTCTGTTTCTTAATTGTCTCAAATCATCTCTATTTACAAAGATATACATAGCACATTACTGACTTTCTTTTCCCAGCCAGATTAGATGCTTCTTGCAGTACATAGGGAAAAAACTGCAGTACTATAATGAATGCAAGGTTTACCTTTTCCTTGTGAAAACCATGGAATCCCTCAGAACTCCTGTACTATAGCACAACAAATCTCTGCCTAGTATACAGTTTACCAAATGCTTTCAGGATATAAATTTAGACTGAATATATATTAACAGCTATACATCTAGGGTCTATTACATGTCTCAGGTAGTTGTCCCTAGATAATATTTCTTATAATACCAGTGATAGTAATGGCATTTAAGCATTGAAAATAAATAACAGTGCCTCTAGTGCTGGAATTCATTCCCTTCTAATTCTGCCTCATTAGTTTTCCCTTTATTTACACGATTTGTAAGCAGTACTTCACATTGAATAACGGCTTCTTAACAAGTTGTTGCCCTGTCAGGAAGCAAACAACAAGCTTATGCCCCTGTACAGTGTATTCTGAAAGAATACAAAGACTTTCCAACCACCCTGAAGTGAGAATTGAAACAAATGATGCTTAGTATAATGATTTTGAGCAACTCTGACTGTATTTCGTTGGACTGTTTGTTGTTTTTTTTTTCCTTGAAACCACAGCATTTTTTGCCTACTGTGAGCTACACTTAACTTACTTGAAAGTTGTAAAGTTGATGTCCAACTGAGAGCACACAATGAATAGTTTAATGAGGATGGAAACCAGTAAGAGCACTTGAGAAATTCCAGGGGTGTGCAGTATATACAATATTTTTCTTCAGAAACCTGTTTTTTGAGCATATAAAAAACTTTTTTTTTTTTAATCTGAAAGTATCTATCCACTTGCAGATGGAAGAACTATTAAATATAGTACCTATTGTGTTGGTTTTGTTTTTTGTTTTGTTTTTTTTTTTTTTTTTTTTTAAATTTATGAAACAATTGACAAAATTTGTTACAACTATGTGTGTGGTGACTGGAAGCTTAAAACTAGATCCTTCCCTAAACTCTTAATTTACATAAACTCCTTTCTGTGTGAGGCCTTAACTATCAGGTTATTTCCAATCCAATCTGCTTGGATTGGGAGTAAACTAATCTGAAAACAGATCATGAAGACTTCATCTTTCATTTTTGGCTAGAAAGGTTAAAGGACCAAGTTTAAAAAACTCATTTTAAAAGCTAAACAGAACTTTCTTGCATTATAACCAAAACTATCATCTTCTGTTCCAGTGCTTAGATATATTCTTTCTTTCACTCACCTGTTCCTCCTTGCTAGGTTGTAGCTTCTCACCTCATATATTATCAAGATTATCCAAAGTGTTGATTTTAGTCTGATGGACAAAATTAACTAAAAATAACTTTCTTTCTTTGTAATATATCTTGGCAGTATCACTGCTGATCTTCTTATTATCATATTCTACATGTCCGGGTAGTAATATCTAAAATAATGTTTGACCCTGATGGAATCCGAAGAGCATTCTTTCCTCTTGGATATGTATCTTACTCTCCCAGGAAGTAAATCTGGACATTTTACAATAACAGTTTTGCTTCCACTCTACTGGCTGCTCAGTGGAAAGGAGAAAAACTTAATTATTTCTCAGCCATAATTAGAAGAAGGTTCACTGGTCACCACATACCTTTAAAAGAAGAAATTATTTCCCGTTCCTGTATCTAAATTTACTTTTTACTGGGTTTTTTGGTGTGGTTTTTTTTGTTTGTTTTTCTTCATTTTTGTTTTCTTTGGGTTTTTTGGGGTGTTTTGTTTTTTTGTTTGTTTTGTTCAGGTTTGCTTGTTTGTTTCTTTTTGTTTTTTTTTTGTTTTGTTTTTCAGTGGATGCAAGCAGTAAATTTCCAATCCTAACTTTTTTCTGCTTATGACAGCAGAAATCTAAATTAGTTTAATCTTATATCTCCAGGTGTTTCTGTGGGGGACATGGAGTGTTTGCTTTTATTCTACAGTGTTGTAGGGGTGGATGGAAGGATGGACCGAAAGGTGCTTCTTCAGTAAATGTCTCAAGCAATAATATTTATTGTAAATAGCATCAAAACATCTTCCTTCTCTTTTTCCTGCATCTGTCAAGAGACCAGTACTCTTTTCTCAATTCTTCTGGATTACTCTTGCCAGTTTTCTGTCCCATGGCTCTATTCTGTGATTTCTAAGTTGAAAGGAGGCTAGCAGGCAGGAGGTTTTCCTCTTTTGATGCCAAGAACATCTACAAAAACAGATGCTTGCAATTGCATGCTAGCTCCACTAGCACTGAAACAATGAGTATAAACCAGTCCCAGGCTCTCTCAGGCACAGAAGCAAAAATAAGTTCAGGTATACTTTTTCTTCATGAAACTGGTGAATATTCTCTCAGCTCTGGGTATCCACAGGCCTGCTATGTATCTATGTAAACATAACATTCCTTAATTGTCTTAGAAGAGCTTTTCTTCACCTCTTTTACTGAGAGTTCTTTTTTCTTGACTATGAAAAGCCTAGATGTGAAAAAATCAATGCCTTGAACACTGGCTAGTACTTTCCAATTTCTTCCAGAAAACTCTTTGCTTAAGGATCAAAAGTGAGCTTTTGTAGCCGCGTTGCATTGATGTCTCATGTGTGGGTTTGGTTTCTTTTTTGATGGATTTGTCCAATTTAGCCCTTCTCTTCCTCAGCCCTTTTTAGCAGATGAACTCCCAAATCAAAACAAAAAATACTATTGCAAATGTACCATCTGTACTTTTAATGCCTGCATTATTCCAAATTTTAGAATACCAGTCCTCAAGGTCACCCTGCTATTTCTGATCTTCCTGAGTTAATAATCCTCATTGACTTGTTCATCAGTACATTTTATTGCCATGCACTTCTCAGTTCTTGGTGATTTTTGAAAATGTAATATGAAATAAGAAAAAATATGATCCTTTAGTAACCTATCTTTTTGTAGATGTTTTCTCTTTCAATGTTACTTGAACTCCTTCACTTTTTAAAAAGTAATTTGCTATTTTTATGCTAATCTCCATTTTTGCATCCTAAGTAACTTTCTTTAGCAGCACTGTATCAAATAATTTAGTGAAGCATTTCAGTGAAACTCCAGGCATGTTATATTTTCTAGAATATTTTATTGAAAATAATTCACTTTAAGAAAGGAAGATACCAGTTTATTTCAGTGTAATCTATTTAAGTCCATGCTATATTGAAGCTGCTTTTCCATTTACAGAAATGTCTTCTGCTGTTGTATACTTTAGTCTCATTCCAGACTCCTATTTCACAGAATCACCGAATCACAGAATCAACCTGGTTGGAAAAGACCTTGAAGATCATCAAGCCCAACCATAACCTAAATCCACCAACCATAACCTAAATTTACCCATTCAATGCTTAAATCACGTTCCTAAGCATCACATCTATATTTCTTTTAAATACTTCCAGGGATAGTGACTCCACCACCTCCCTGGACAGCCTGTTCCACTGTCCAACCACTCTTTCAGTAGAGAAATTCTTTCCAATATCTAGCCTAAACCTCCCCTGGCGCAACTTCAGGCTATTCCCTCTCATCCTGTCATTATTCACTGGAGAGAAGAGACCAACTCCCACCTCCTTACAACCTCCTTTCAGGTAGTTGTAGAGAGTAATGAGGTCACCCCTCAGCCTCCTCTTCTTCAAACTAAACAACCCCAGTTCCCTCAGCCTCTCCTCATAGGACTTGTCCTCCAGACCTTTCACCAGCCTGGTAGCTCTTCTCCAGCAACTCGACATCCTTCTTGTAGTGAGGAGCCCAGAACTGAACACAGTATTCAAGGTGTGGCCTCACCAATGCCGAGTACAGAGGCACAATCACCTCTCTACTCCTGCTGGCCACACTATTCTCGATGCAGACCAGGATGCTATTAGCCTTCTTGGCCACCTGGGCACACTGCTAGCTCATGTTAAGTTGGCTGTCAACCAGCACCCTCAGGTCCTTCTCCACCATGCAGCTTTCCAACCACTCATCCCCAAGCCAGTAGCTTTGCATGGGGTTGTTGTGACAGAAATATTTGTTCATATTTGTACAACCTTGAGATCATGCTACTGTGTTTTGTCTCAGTTTTTCCCTTTCTTTTCTTTCCCCTCCCTCTTTATTCGGAAGAAATGTCACACTCACTACTTCCAGTTGCGAAGTATTCCCCTTCAGTTGATAGATTTATTAAAAATAACTGCTATGAGACCTGAGCTTTCATTTGTCAGGTCAGATGCAGAGCTTATCAGGGCTTCCCAGCCTTAGTGTAGTAAGCAATGAAAGCTTTATTTCCACCTCTGTTGTTGTTTCTGTTTTCTTGCCCGTTCTCATGAACCTTCCAGCTTTTCTCCCATATTCAGTGTCTTCACCTTTATCAGAAAATGAGGTAAAGTATCAATTCCATTTGGGAGCCACCCTTATGTTTTATCTGAATTCCATTGTCCCTCCTTTTTCACTTTGTTCTTTGTATATTTGAAGAAACTTTTGTTATTTTTGCTGATATTCTTTAAGATACCATGATGATGAAAGTATAGAGATATAAAAGAGATTTGGGTGTTCAAAGATACAGACAGATTTCTTGGTGTCAGAACTATACTTATGTTCATTTTTTTCTCCCTGAACTAGCAAAAAAAAAAAAAAAAAAAAAAAAAGTTTTTCTGCAGCCTTAATTTAGTACTGAATGTGAACACAGGATGTGATTAAATAAAGCTGTGCAAAATACAAAACCTTGAGCTCATGTGACTCAAACAGGCAGCTCACCACAAACATACCATGAGCTCAAGCATAATTACTTTTCTGCAGAGAAGCATCTGTTCATTTTGAAGCAGGTGAGGGTGATGCTGCAAATTATGTCAAGTACTAGAAGCTGCTATCAGTTGAAGTTTCATAATGTAGCCTTCTACCTCAGGCAGCCTCCCTTTTCTTCATGCCAACATCTCTTTTCTTCCTAAAAAGAGCTTGTCAAGGCATTTCTCATTTAAATTAATCTTTAAGTAGCACCCATCTTCTTATCTGTTCCCAGATGTACTTGAAATGTAACAAATGCCCTAGAATTATATTACTTCATCCCAACTAGAACTTGACCCAGCTGCCTTGCAAGTATTGGTGTTTCTCAGTTATTAAAAAAACTGTAAAACACCCAAGTGTACTTGGGCTAACAATTTTTCAAAGGATTTTGCAATACTGTTTTGAAAATTCATTATTTCCTGTAAAAAGAATATGCTAGCAAGGGAAAAACAGAGTCACTAGTCGTAAGCATGGAATGCACAGTACAGGATAAAAACTAGGAACTATTGTGCAGTTTAAGGTGAAAACAACTGAACAGCATTACATCATAGTTTTGGCCCATAACCAGGTAACAGCTGCTCTCTGTTAACCCCCACTACCCTTCTAGGGGAAGAGAAAAAGGGGACAAAAGGAGAGAATTTAAGGTTAGAGAAAAAAACCCCAAAACCTAGAACAGGTTTAATGAGATAGTAATAATAATCATTATGAATGATAAGTATGTAAATATGGAACCCATGCTGCTCAGTTAGTAATTACTTCCCAATTGGAAAAGTCCCAAACTGGACTTGGCAACAGATGAGGGTGCTTGAGTTCAGGGTCCCAGCAACAGTCCACAAAAGCCTTGGAGTAGCTGCATTGGACCTTTTCAGGGAGGTAGGGGGAAAGCAATCTGTTCCAGTGGTGATGTTCTCTAGCAAGAATGCAAGACACAAGAACAGCAGAAGGAGATGACAGACAAAAAAACTCCAACCCAGCCAGTACACCAGCCAGAAAGCCCATAAAAAGGGTTTGTTAAAGGCTATTTTATACTGAGTGCCATGGGAAGGAATGCTATGATCAGTCCATTTGGATCACCTCACTCATCCTCTCCTCCACACAAGCACAACTGCTCCCTTCCTGTTGTAACTGCCACATCAACAGGCTGGCAACAGCTGGTGGTGGGGTCCCAGGAGGTCTCAGTTTAGTATCAGTGCAAAAATTTTTTATCCTGATTCTCTCAAACCAGGAAGCATTATGAAAGAAAAATGTTGAATAACAAAATTATAACATGGCAACCCTTGAGGTCTGAACTATTTTAATTTTTGTGTAATACATAAAAAAATAACCAGGCATTGTAATGCTATAAACCACTTTCTAGCACCATGTTTACTACATGCAAGTACATTTCTGTTGTTCTTTAATTATCATTTCAGTCTTCATTTCACAAAATGAGGTCATATCAGGAACTCACTGACCTTTTTTACCATCACAGATAGGAGGAAATTTGACTAAACTATATGGGGTAACAAGAGATACACAGATACGAGAACATAACTATGATGGTCTTTCATTGATTTCGATATCATAATCAATATGAGTTCAATTATTATGCACAAAGAAGAAAAAAATTATTTTCTATTTCAAGGAATTATTTCAATGTTGTTTAAGGCTTCATTTTTATAATAGGAAAGCCCTTATTACATGTCTTCATTTATACCAAATCCTGTAGGTACAAATATACTGTATATCTAATTCTTTAGTGTCCATGTATTTTAGACCATTTCAAAACCAAGAAACTTTTATTTGTAACTGCAGAATATTTTCACCAATTAGGTGCCTGAACAATCTCTGTTCTTTAAACAGTGTTATAGTAGCTGTTCTTCTTCAATAAAATATTTGAATATTTGCTCTAAGAAAAACAGGGAAAAAAAAAAAAGTAGTATCTCTGTAGCAGTGACTCAGTAAATAGCCCAAAGGGGCTACTGTAAGCAGTGAAATTTGCCTAATATGTCAGTGCTAGAATTAATCTGTAAAGTCATTCTTATGAAGTTATTTGAGGAAAATGGATATACCAGGTATTTCCGCTCATTATTTTGCAGTGCCATAGTTACGATGAACACTACAGATTCCTCTGTAGTATGTTGGTAATTTTCCTGTTTTTCTTATAGTGAAGTAGTAAAATACTCTAAAATCTGTCTTCTTAACTGATGATTGGGTAGTGAATTTATCTGACTGCTGACTTTTTAGAGCAATCTACCTTGCAAAACACAAAATGAATTGTCTCTGAGATGTCATTATTTTTCAGTATTGAGACCACTTTCACAGAAGGCAGACCTGAAACACTGGTTTTAAAGGTTACTTCAGTGTCAGATGTACAAAAATATATATCCAAGTGGGGATCACTCTATGAATTCGGTGTTTATCAGCTTGCATAGAAAGTGCTTCCTATTCTTGTCACCTTCTGTGGACTTCTTAATTGCAGAATCTGAGTCTCACAGATTGAAAACCACTGCTCTGGATCAGCATCCCAGTTTCCTAAACACAGTGTAGAATTGACCAAAGAGATGGTTTTGCCTTGGGGCATATGTAGTCTACTTCCTGCTGCAAAAAAAAAAGAGAAATATTTTCAATTTGTATGAGATTGAGCAGACTTGTTTTCATTCTCAGTCATCAAAACACAAATTTGGTTTTGATTCTACAAGTCTTTATATGGTACAAATTAGAAATATGTGAGCAAGGCCAATGCTGGATGCCATCTTTTGAATGAGGGGATGTGCTAAACCAGAAAACCCACAGTGTCCTGATCTCTTGCATCATTTGGATACACTGGATATGCTGATCCAGTATCAGATTAACAACTTATTCTTTAACATCAAGACTGCTAATTAGAAGTCCTGAGGAAAATTATCTAGTGAAAACTACAGTTACTGAGCTAGTATCATCACAAGGTCTTGATTTGCAACCAGGCTGAGATAACCAGAAGTGCTCAGTCAGTGACCTGAAAAAGGTGTGTGTTTGTACAGGTACCCAGTCATCTAAGGATGAGCAAATAAATGAGTCTTCTGCCTCTAAGCTGACCTGAGCTAACATGGGCGTCATTAAAATCCCTGAAAGACCTAGAAGTTTGCCATAAATGTTTGCCTTTATCTCTAATTCCTCTTCATCTGGATAAATAATGACACATACAACTGCTAAATGGGATTAAAGTAAAAGGCTGAAGAAGTCAGTATGATTCTGTCACCCTTAAAAGGGCCAAGCAGCTCTCTGCGCATTTTCTGTTTCCACTAAATAATAAAAGGTCCAAATCTAAAACAGTAACTATTTATATTTTTCAGCTCTAAGTCAGATGGAGTCCCAGACAGCCACAGGAAAGAAGTGGCACTTTTGGACACTGTAGACTTTATATATGTAGTCATGTAAGAAAACTTTCTAAGCAAGGCTCTGCTTGAGTGAACAAGTTGATAGCTGAGACAGTGACATCCACAAGTGTCCTCCAGATGTTCTGGAACTGTGGAAGTGAGTCTTGACTCAGAGGAGTGGAGCAACTTTCCTTTACATGGTTCATGAGCAGCCTCACAACCTACAAAGTTGTCAGCTAGAAAGAGCCAGAAGATATCTCACCAGTATTTTCTATATTTCAGAAATATTTCAGTTTCTCCCTTGGAAGAAGAAATAACTTAAGAAAAAACTGATTTTACCCCATGTTACTCTTGTAGAAGTCAAGAATGTCATATGAAGACTACAAAGATATTTCAGATGATTTCCATCTTCTGCATGCTTTCCAGTCTTTCAACTTGGTCTGAGAGAAAAAGCTTTGGGCATCCTTATGTATATGAACATGACTTCTTGTTTGTTCTTCAGTGGATGCAGGAAAAACACATTTTATGTGTCAGAGCTGAGCAGATCCAAGTAGTTGAAGCCAAGATGTCTAGACTAGTAGTATAACACAGCTATCATGGCTCTTGGTACTGTGACTTTTTACTTTACGTAGTGATAAAACAAGGGGTAATGGCTTTAAATGGAAAGAGGTTAGATTTAGGTTTAGACATTAGGAAGAAATTCTTCACTATGAGGGTGGTGAAATGATGGAACAAGTTGCCCAGGGAAGTTGTGGATGCCCTCTCCTTGAAAGTGTTCAAGGCCATGTTGGATGGGGCTCTGAGCAACTAGGAACTAGATGATCTTTAAGGTGCCTTCCAACCCAAACCATTCTATGATTCTATGAAAGAAATAGTGCTCTTGTTCCAACCTATTATTTTCTCCCACTTTCTGTTATATTTGCAGCTTCATGCCAGGCTATTTCACCTCTTTCCATGATCTTTTCACTTCGTAACATTAGCACTGCCCTCAGCCTTTGGTAACTTATTGTGCCTAGAGAAGCACTGAAACTCCCACCAGATATCCCAAGATTTGTGGGCATGACCAGGCCATCAGAACAGTGTTAAACTATTTGTCAGTGTGTAGGGGATGCTTTAACAAACTCAATGCGATTTTCTGGGTACAGGGTTCCTATGCACAGGGGAGACCAAGGACTTCCAAGTCCAAGACTGAGTGGTGTGGGGAAGAGGAGCTGTTCTTTGCTCAGTCACACAGTTTAACATGAACTGACAGCAATCATGAAAAGACTGAAGCTGCTGGTAGTGATTTTTTAACCATTTTACTTCCCCGAGATTGAACAGTTTACTGTCTAGTTCAAGTAGACTGAAATATCCCCTGTCTCTGGGCACACATCTCGTGTCTCTTTATGCTGTAGTAAACTGTATTCTGCTTTGGCGGAGGCCAGTCCAGTAGGCCCATGCTGGTTTAAATCAGAACATAATTATTCCTTATAAACCAAAGGAAAGTCAGATATCACATGTATCATACAACAAGAAGTCTGCAAGCTACGGAGAAGAGATCCTAAGAAGCTAGAATTAGAAATGTTTATCCACACAGACAAATGTGAGAACATTTCTGTGTTGCTATCTGCAGCCAATTTGTGGATAGCTAAAAGGATTCTCTAGAAATTATTAATACTAGACAATGCTCTCCGTCTTTCCTATTGTATTAAAAAATTACATAACTAGTGTACAATGTGTTACTAGTACATTGTATAAGAATTTTTTTTCCTCTCTTTCCTGGAAAGAGCCTATTGTCTACATGTTTGTTTGAAAGATAGGTATCATAAGACACAAATCAACTCTTGACCATTGTTTTTCAGTGCATGAGCTTTGATATGGGCATAAAGGTCTTTCTTGCAAAAAGTGATAGTGATATATTATATCTCATTAGAAAATAATGTAATTAAAATTATCCTAAATCAGAGCCCTAATACAGAAATATAGGCATTAAAAAAATCCATTATACTACCACAAAATCACACCCATAAAACAACATAAAACATTCTTGAAACATCTGTAATTTGGGACAATATTATGTAAACAATCTGTAAATCATTAACCTATTTGTTGGCACATTTATTAACTTGAGCAAACCTGAAATGGTTTAAATAGACTTTCAGAAAATTTTATGAGGTACGGTGTTCCTTCCCTGGCAAGAATTTTTAAAAGATACTACTTTTTTTTATTTAACATATTCATCTTTCTTTTACTTTTTATTTTGCCTTATCTTTTTTACCTATATACAATTTTTTGTATCAATTAAGATAATGGGATTTTTTATTTATTTAACTGTTTTGCTATAGTCTTTATAAACAAAGATGATGCATTTTTTTATTCTTTAATTAAGGATTTAAATTTATGCATCGGGCCTTCAATATTTAACAGTCTTAGCCAGATTCTGATCTTACCCACTACAACTGAAAAATGTAATTCTGTGTTCTGCTTTACTTGTTATCTATTTAAGTATTAGTTTGAGCCATACTTGTGAACTTCCAGATCACACTAGGGAGCCAGCTGTAAAGGAGACTTACCTCACAACACTATGAGATTATTGGTCTAAAAAAAATGGTTGCTTAACATGGGAATGAAATACTCACAGTGTGACCCATATTCAGCATGCAGAGTTGCTGAAATCGATGAGGACAATTCAAGGCACAAAGTATCACTTAGTAGGATTTATGCTTAGCAACATGAATTGGCAGAGCTCCACTAACTTCAATGGATCTATTGCCAGATTACATCAACTGAAGAGCTGGACCAGTAAGTAAAAGGGTGACAGAAGTAAATGTTTTATGTTAGATCAATGGCACTGGAGCTTTTCAAATTAATCTTGCCTGGTTCTTGTGACAGATCAAAGATTTCAAAGAGAGCCTGAACCTAAGAAGAGAACGGGAATTATCTGATACATTGCATTCACTCTGTTTTCCATAGAGAACAACAGTAATAAGCAAATGATAAAAAATAAACAAGGAATTGTTTTTCTCCAATACTGTGGCTACAATGCAACAGATATAAGAAACTTAACTTTCGAGTCCTTGAAAACATGTAGAACAACGCTTGTAAAAAAATCGTCCTTTATGTAGGAGTGGATTGGCTTTCATTTGCTGCATGGTGATCTTGTGAAATAATATTCCTGTGGTAGCATTTATCCCAAAGAATGACAAAAAACATCAGTATAGATGTGGCTTTGGAACTATTTATTTTTTCATATTGACCAGAAAATTTATGTGAAAATGTATGTGGAACAACTTATTACAGACTACCTTAGGCTGCATTCAGTCTGTTTGAAAAAACACTGTCAGTTAATCATAATAATGTATGTGTATACCCTGCTGAAACAAAGGTGCTTTGGCATGCCAGGAGAGACCATTTTTATGGAAAATGAAGGCTTTCTACCAGTGGCAGAACTGTTTAGCCAAAAGCAGCTGAAATCAAGTCTTCTTGAAATGTCTTTGAAACTTCTGGCAGAACTAGACTTCCCCTTGTAAGACCACATTTGGGAACTTAGATTGCTAGAAAACTGAGTGGAAGGAAGTTTTCCTTTCAGACTGACAGACTGACTGAAACAGTTCTTTGAAATTTAAGCCCAGGAAGTCTCAGTACTAACCTAATATTCATGGCCTGTATACACCACCTGCCTATACACTCATTCTCTCTCTGCTCTTCTCCACTCTCCCCAACAGTGTAACCATGTTTTCCAAGGATAAACAAAATAACTGGTGAGTCACAAAAGAATTAGAGATCAATGCCAGAGGTTTTGTACAGCTATGGTCAAAAATCTAGGAGTCCACATAACACTGGGTAACACTTTTGCCCACAGTAACTATGTGGTGAAGTCTTCCACTGCTTATGGCTATTCCAGAACATTTTTCATTTAAAAAACTTGGAATTAGACAGAAAGGACAGAATTTAGTTTTATGTTGCATTTCTTTTCCTCTGTGTCCCAGTTTCACCTGGGACACTTTCTGTTGGGATATAGCAAATTTTCTTCTTAGCAGCTAGAAATGTTTTGGCTTTAGTACAAGGTTTGGTATCAGAACGCTACGGTTTGAGGAGAGACAGTGTAATTTTATGATATCAACACAAGGACCAAGAAAGAGGGTGTTGTTTAGGACCCTGAAGATTGAATGCAGCCTTATGCGTTGAAATCAAACAAAGTTCTTGAACTTGAACACTGCTGTATATGAATCTAAGTATGATATTAAATGCTAAAATGTAATTCAAACTCATTTATGAGGAAACACCACATATGACATTGAGCAAAACCCTTCCATTTTATAGTATCATTTTAATCTCTTAGCCAAGATAGAAATAATTTCCTACAGATAATTGTTTTAAGGAACATAAAATTGATGACTTTTCAGTCAAGAAGTTTTACATCTCCACTTGAAGATTTCTTATTTATTTCATTTATTTATAATTATTAATTTACTTTTCTTTAGCATTAAAGATTCAACTGTCCTTTTCAGCATGCTAGAGAGCATCGGTGTAATCACAGAACTTTCTATAGCCTTATGAAAACAGTTTGGGTTCTACCCTCTAATGGAAATGTAATGTTAATGAACAGATGACAATTTATCAGCATTAATAAAACACTGCTTTGTGAAGCTATCAGCAGCTCAGCAATTTCTGTGATTGACGTACCAATGCCAAAACTCTGTGCACTCCGGCAAGAAGACCATTGCATTTGCACTGGGGCGCTATTTTCTTGTCAAATTAAAAAAAAAATAAATTAAAACAATAGGGTTTTTTGTTCTTTTGCAGGTTACATTTTTACAATAACCTAAAGAATCATATGGATGCAAATGGGAGCTGAATAACTAAATTTCCCAGAAAAACTCAAGTGTTCAAAGCTTAATTTTATACACATCAACTTTCTGAATATTTATGCTAAAATAAAGCATATCATAAGATCTTCCATGGGGCTGTGACTCTTCAGACTACTACTGCCCAGTTCTGAGAATTCAGGAGTAGTCATTTTCATTTTGTGAGTTCATTGGTCTGGGTTCTGGTAGTTAGAAAGTATTTGCACTATCTCAAAAAATTCTTCCTTGTTTTTTAACTTCTGAAATTATTTTTATGGGTCTCATGTTTTTAACACAGATCAGTAGCCACATAGGAAGAATCCAATAGACCCATGTATTGTCACTTATCTTCCTCAAGCCAGAAACTTTGGGTCCCTAAACACGGAACAGAGAGGAGCCAGTTTCCAGGGCACTGTTACAACATTTGAAACAGCATCTAGTCTTATTATAAAATTTCTAAATAACCTATGGCAGCAGATCCAGACTGTGTGAGAAACACATAAACACCTGCTTACAAATCTAAATTGTTCCTCAAAGAATATTTTTTTTAAATTGTTAAAAAATCCTAAAAATTACTAAAGTTTAATGGTGCAAGTTCTCCCTGAAGCTTAAAATTGCATTCAAATCTGATCATTTAAGGCTTTGTTAAGGGATCAGATCCCCAGAAAGTTGACTGGAATTTGAACCATCCTGCAGTATCTTACTTAATGCAACTTTACTATTTTCTTTCTGAAAAATGCAACCTTGTCTCTTTCATTTCCATTCACAATGTTGCTTTGCAGATCTTCCTCTTGGCTTATCATCTTGTTTCACCTCTCTCTGTCTAGCAGATCAACCATTACTTATGTGGTTTCCTAGCCTACTCCTATTCTATCATCTTCCATTCATCACTGAAAGATTAACTTTCCCATTAGCCCAGACCTCGCTGTCCTTTCACCTCTTTGGCAGATTTCTTGTCCAACAACTTCATGTCTTCAATCATACAGTCCATCAAATTTATACATGAATACAATTAAATTGACAACCTACAGAACATATTATTCATCAAGGTCCTACCTTTATTGCTTTTTTTTCCCCTCTCCTTCAGTTCTTCTAGTTTTATACCTGGGTTTAAAGCTCTCTGGAACAGTTACCACAACTTCTGGTTGTTTTAGGAGAGTAGCTAACACTGTCAGTCCTATGAATGGAATGCGTTAGCATTCCTTAAATGCAAGTACAGACTGTAATAAAAAGAATAATTAAAATATAATAGCATTAATAATAATATTTACATCAACTCTCTGTTGCTTTAATAATAATTACATTATATTGCTTTATATGCTAGGAAAAATATAATTCTTTACTCCATTTCGTTACCTACACACATTATGACTTTTCTTGATTATACTGGCACGGTTTGACTCAGGATCGGCAATTGAACCAGTGACAATAATGCTCTCAATCCCCTCCCCATCCCACCCAGGTAGGGAAGGAGAGAGACAATAAGGAAGAGGGACCTCCCGATTGAAAACTAAACTAGACAGCTTTAATTAAATACCGATGATAAAAAAAACATACATGCAATTATATACAAATGTGTTCAGGAATGTGCAAAACCCTATTGCCTCCCCCCCCACCCCCAGCAACTCCCACGGCATCTCCTGAGCTGTGAACAGTTCCAAAATGTCCCGGAGCGCTGCCAGAAAGAAAGGCAGAGCTTACGTAGATACATGGAATGGAATACTTTGGTTAATCTTGCTGTCCATCTAGTCCACTCCTCCCTATGGGAGGGCTGCAGATACAACTGAGGCCACAGAGCAAAGTGTCCTTGAAGTCTTGGTAGTAACATAAACATTCCAGTGTTATCAGTCCACCAGCTGGAAAACTTGCTGCTAGTTACAAAGAGAGCTCACTGAAGAAAAAAAAATCAGTGAAAATTGGTTTCATCCTGGCTCAAACCAGGACATATACGAACAGAGGGAATGCAATTTCAAAGACCAAGTGTTGCAAAAAATTTATCCTTATAAAAAAGAAGTCTCCTTCATTTGATATTTATGATCTAGCCAGTAATTCTACTCAAATATGAATAACCTCTTGATTGGATTCTAGTAGAAATTCTGTTTTGACTTTTCTCTGCCTGCTTAAGGAGCCTGGTGAATTGGCTACTCAAGCCTCATCAAAGTAATTGGCTACAAAACTGACTAATCTCACTGCAATGTAACCTAATTAAATTCATTCAAGAACCAGGAGTTCAGACCCTGAGTAAGACTTTTATTATTAGAAGACCCCATTTTTCATTGTCTGAAAACACTTAAGACACAAGACTGTGAGCAGAGCTCTTTGGTTTGCTTCTACTTTAAAAAAATAGCAAAAAAAATCTGTTTCAAATCCAGTAACGGTAGTGAGGACAAATTAATCCAGTGAGAGACCATTGTTCAATACATTTTTAAACAAATGTAATATGCTGTCATGCAAGAGTACTTTTTTAATTGGCATTATAGATTACTCCAATAAAATCTATATTATATGACATTCAAAAACTATTTATGGTCTTGGATTTGAAGAAGGAGATTTGAAGGGAGAGCGTGGAGAATGCATGTTTGTTTGTTTGGGGGTTTTTAGTTTGTTTGGGTTTTTGCTGATTTAATATTTCTTTCTGTGGGTTGAAACATTAAAACATCATAAGATGAAGGTCTGACTTACTCGCAAGCTAGATTGTAAACCCTTAATTAGAGATACACTTTGTGATAATTAATTGTTATTATCAATGAAAAATCTTACATAGCAGCTTCTTAGATGGTTTGCGGTAGTCATTATTGGCCAACTGTCCTAATGTCATGCTCAGTACATTTAAAAAAATATTTTGTATGTCATTTGTTTGTGCTGCTTAAGAGGTTTAAGTGGATCCTCAAATCCTCTGTCAACTAGCTATGTTAAGATCCACTTTAGTGTGAACACAAGAATAAAGGAAGAAGACGGCACGCAAGATACTGCTACTTCCAGCTGTGGGAGATACAGTGGAGAACATCTGAATTGTGCTGTAAGACTGAGGAAGCTCTGCTTTGTATGTCATGAACACTGTCAAGCAGCAACTGCCTTGTGCATGCTGTATTTAGCAAGTCCAACTTCAGCTGGTATTTTGAAAATGCTCTTCATGTAACCCTGTCTATTTAGAGCAATGCAGCCTTGAGCTAATACTGATCAGAGTCAAAGCTATGTGATGCCAAGGAGAGGTGCAGCTAGACAGAAACACTAACATGTTCTGGAGGAAATGTAAGCTACACTGCAATTGGGCTACAAGTCATAGCTTCTGAGCAACAGTATTGGGTTGACACTGCTACATGCTTTTTTGGTGCTACGGCAGATATGGTTCTACCAGTTTGGGAAAATCTGCACATTCTCTCATTTCTTGTTCAAGTCAAACATACCTGTGTCTTCTGTTACTGTTTCTGGAATGCTGTACTCTAATGGATATGCCTTAAATCTTTGCCTAGCATGCTACTATTTAGCTGAGTATCTTCTGAAATAATGTATTCTATTGACTACCATCATAATGGGGGTTCTTGTTCTTGCATGAGTTCGTCATACCAGAATGTATGATCCTTGGTAAAATGAAGTGAAGCATACGTGCTAACAACTGGACAGGCTGAACATAGTAACAAAATTTTTAAGCTCTGTGATGTTCAGTGCAGGCATTCCATATCTCTTCACTTATGTTCCTCAAGGGTCGGTACTGGGACTGACGTTGGTTAATATCTTTGTTAGTGACATGGACAGTGGAATTGAGTGCACCCTCAACAAGTTTGCTGGTTACACCGAGCTATGTGGTTGGTCAACATGATGGAGGGAAGGGAGGCCATCCAGAGGGACCTTGACAGGTTTGAGAGGTAGGCCCATGCCAACCCCATGAAGTTTAATAAGGCCAAGTGCAGGGTCCTGCACCCAGGTCAGGGCAAGCACAATTACAGGTTGGGCAGAGAATGGATTGAGAATGGCCCTGAGGAAAAAGACTTGGGGGTGTTGGTTGATGAGAAGCTCATCATTAGCTGGCAATGTGTGCTTGCAGCCCAGAAAGCCAACTGTATTCTGTGCTGCATTAAAAGAAGCAGGGCCAGCAGGTCAAGGGAGATGATTCTTTAAACTGGAAAAGTGTAGATTTAGATTAGATATTAAATGGAAATGTCCATGTCAACACACCCTTATGTTGAATAAACCAGGTCAACCAGACTTGCAACAAATGCTGCTTAGCTGCCTCCAAAGACAAGAACCAGAAGCATAACCACCTTGGGGCTCTGTACAAATATGGTATATCCTCCCACTCCCCTCCATGGAAACCTGCATGCTTGACTACCTTTCTGAAATGTTTATACACCAATGCACACAGGATGGAGAACAAACAGGAAGAACTAGAGATCTGTGTACAGTCATAGGGCCATGATCTCATTGCAATTACTGAGACTTGGTAGGATAGATCAAATGACTGGTATGCTGTCATGGATGGCTATGCACCATTCAGGAAAGATAGGCCAGCAAGGCAGGGCAGTGGAGTGGCTCTTTATGTGAAAGAGCACCTGTAATGTATCAAGCACTCCCTAGGAAAAAATGAAGAACCAGTTGAGAGCTTATAGTAAGAACAGGGGGGCAGGCTAACATGGGTGGCACTGCTGTGGGAGTGGTCAACATGAATTCACCAGGGGCAAACCATGCTTGACCAGTCTGATAGCCTTCTATGACATCATGACTGGCTGGTTAGATGAGGAGAGAGCAGCAGATGCAATGTGCCTTGACTCCAGTAAGAAATCAAGCAGAGGAGACAGGAGACCTGGAAGGATGAGTAAGAGTCTTCTGGAAAAACTCAAATGAAAGAAGCAAGTTTACAGAATGTGGAAAATAAGACTGGTCACTTGGGAGGAATATAAGAATATTGTCAGAGAATGCAGAGATGCAATGAGGAAAGTTAATACCCACCAGGAATTAAATCTGACAAAAAGTATCAAAGACAACAAGGGGTTCTTTCAATATATCAATAGAAAAATAAAAAGAAAATACTAGGGAAAATGTGGGCCAACAGATGAATGAGGTGAGCGTCCTGGTGGCAGAGAACACAGAGATGGCAGATTTGCTGAATGACTTCTTTGCTTTGGCCTTCACTGCTGAAGCTGGCCCTCATGATGCCCAGACTCTGAAAGTAGGAGAAAGGGTCTGGAGAGAGAAAAACTTAATTGGTGGAGGAGGACCAGGTTAGAGACCACTTGATCAAACTGGACATCTATAAAGCCAAGGGCCCCAATGGGCTGCATCCATGAGTGCTGAGAGAGCTGGCAAATGTTATTGCTAGGCCACTCTCCATCAGCCTGAAGACTTTGCATCAGTCTTCACTGGCAAGTGCTCCAGCCTTGTCGCAAAGGCTACGGCAGGTGAAAGCAGGGACTGGGAAAACGAAGTACCCCCCACTGTAGGAGAAGAACAGGTTCACGACCATCTAAAGAACCTCAAGGTGCACAAGTCTATGGGACCTGATGAGGTCCCTCCAGGGGTCCTGAGGGAGTTGGCAGATGCAGTTGCTAAGCCCCTGTCCATCATATTTGAGAGGTCATGGCCACCAGGTGAGGTTCCCACTGACTGGAAAAAAGGGAACATAGCAACTATTATGAAAAAGGGGAAAAAGGAAGACCTGGGGAACTACAGGCCAGTCAGTCTTACCTCAGCAAGATCATGGAATAGATCCTCCTGGAAAACCTACTAAGGCACATGGAAAATAAGGAAGTGACTGGTGACAGACAACATGGCTTCACTAAGCACAAATCGTGCCTGATGAATTTGGTGGCCTTCTATACCAAAGCTACAGAGATGGTGGATAATGGCAGAGCAACTGACGTCATCTACCTGGATTTGTGCAAGGCATTTGACACTGTCCCACATGACATCCTGGTCTCCAAACTGACAAGGCATGGATTTGACAGATGGACCACTTGGTGGATCAGTAATTGGCTGGATGGCCACACCCAGACGTTGTGGTCAGAGTGGTGTTCATTGGGGGTCTTTGTTGGGACCAGTGTTGTTTAACATCTTTGCTGGAGATATGGACAGTGGGATTGAGTGTATCCTCAGCAAGTTTGCTGATGATACCAAGCTGTGTGGAATAGTTGACACCCTAGAGGGAAGGGATGTCATCTAGAGGGACCTTGACAGGCTGGAGATGTGAGCCAATGCCAACCTCATGAAATTCAACAGGGCCAAGTGCAAGGTCCTGCACCTGGATAGGCACAACCCCAGGAACAAATACAGGCTGTGGGGAAAATGGCCAGAGAACAGTCCCAAGGAAAAGGACTTGGGGTGGTAGTAGATAAGAAGTTCAACATGAGCCTCCAGTGAGTGCTCGCAGTCCAGAAAGCCAACTGCATCCTGAGCTGCATCAAAAGAAGTGTGGCCATCAGGGCCAGGGAGGGGATTCTGCCCCTCTACTCTGCTCTGGTGAGACCACACCTGGAGTAATGTGTACAGCTCTGAAGCCCTCAACACAAGAAAGACATGGAGCTGTTGGAGAGGGTCCAGAGAAAGGTCACAAAGATGATCAAAGGAATGGAGCACCTCTGCTATGAAGACAGGCTGAGGGAGTTGGGGCTATTCAGCCAGGAGAGGAGAAGACTTCAGGGAGACCTTATAGCAGCCTTCCAGTACCTGAAGGAGGCCTACAGGAAAGCTGGGGAAGGGGTTTTCAGCAGAGAGGGTAGTGATAGGACAAGGGGTAAGGGTTTTAAACTGAAAGAGGGGAGGTTTAGGTTAGACATCAGGAAGAAATCCTTCACCATGAGGGTAGTAAGGCACTGGAATAGCTTGCCCAGGGAGCTTGTGGTGTCCCCCTCCCTGGAGGTGTTTAAGGCCAGGTTGGATGAAGCCTTGTGCAGCCTGGTCTAGTGTGAGGTGTCCCTGCTCGTAGCAGGGAGGTTGGAACCTGATGATCTTTAAGTTCCCATCCAACCTTAATCATTCTATGGTTCTATGATTCTATGATCTTTCAGAGGTCATGGAGAACAGGAGAGGTGTTTGAGGACTGGAAGAAGGCAAATGTTACTCCAGTCTTCAAAAAGGGCAAGAAGGATGACCCAGGAAACTACAGCCTGTTAGTTTCACCTCTGCCCCTGGAAAGGTAACTGAACAAATAGTTCTAAATGTCAACTCTAAACATGTAAAAGAAAATAAAGTTATTGGGAGTGGTCAACAAATGTGAATTTGTCAGAATTCACTTCTTCACTTGAAAAAGATACTCAGATAATTAATGTATTTTCAAAGCTCTTGTTTAGAGGACAAGCTTTGGCATAAACTAAAAATACTGGAGAAAATAGCCCTTCATTCTTCACCAGACATTCATCAGCATTGTATTCAACTAAAATGTTTCTGTGGGGGCTTTATTACGCTCAAAACCACTTACATGCAGCTTCTGATGAGCCTAATTATTCATACAGCTACAGATCTCAATTGTATTTGAATATAAAGGAGATAATGTTGCTTTAATGGAATAATCCATTCAAATGAACAGAAAATTATGACTCTTAGAGATCACTTGGCCTCTTCACTTCTCATGTTCAAGGGTAAAGTTATATTAAGAAAGCTTCCCTCTTGCATCCAAACTTTGGGAACCATCTAAGTAAAAGTCAACATCACAACGGATCTACTATCAGGTTTTACAAGTTTTTTTATGTTATTTGGAACATGATCAGTTGTCTAACATAAGACACAATTAAATGTGTATGTATGTATGTTTGTCAACGTGTAAAAACAGTCTATGTAAGTGCTGTTTTAATACAGAATGTAACTTTTTTTTTTTTTTTAATATGCCATCAACTTTTCCATGACAGAGGGGTCCATTTATCTTTTTGTAATAATTGCCAAGCTTTCATATATAATTTAAATGTATTCTGGAAAGACTAAGATAGAGATATGAAAAAAAACAAACAAACAAAAAACCAAGAAAAAAAAACCCCAAACAACAACAAAAAACAAACAACAAAACAAAACAAAAACCAAAATAAAACTACCCAAAAACCCTGAAAACATTGGCTTTTACAGTGCTAATCAACATATATTACATAATTGTAATTATAGGTGCAGCAAGTTCATATAAAGATCTTTATTTGCCTAGCACACACTAGCAACTCTTCAGTTAAAAGCTGGTTCTTAGATGGTGAGGTGAGACATTCTTCTGTTTCAGCCAACTTTACTACTGCAGACACTATTGCAGAAGTGATATAATCAATTGAGTTATTTCAATAACCAAAAAAACAGCTGTTATCTTCCTATGTTTGCTCTAATTGCTAAGTAACTGAACAAAACTTATAGCAAATATCAAAG
The DNA here is from genome assembly GCA_020745705.1 of Hemiprocne comata. NCBI lineage: Eukaryota > Metazoa > Chordata > Aves > Apodiformes > Apodidae > Hemiprocne > Hemiprocne comata. The sequence goes on along the minus strand of CM036586.1, from coordinate 91,104,300 downwards.
AGAAATCTGAAGTTAATAGTACATAAATTTAAGACCAAACGTGAAAACAGTAAATTGCAGCAATGTTACAAAATGTGAGAAGGCAGAAAATGCAAGCCTAGAGAAAAATATCTCTTATAACCAAGATGTCTTTCTCTGGTCAGAAGTCAGTGTGAACATTCTTGATATTTCTGCAGCGAAGTCTCCACTTGCAGCAGACAGAATGAATGAATCAGACTCCTGTTTCTTATTATTCCCTACAGTAAAAGTTCCTCACCTTTGGAAAGGTAAGGAATCCTTTCATTTTAATATAATTTTTATTCATTATTAAGATGCCAAATAGACTGTAAAAAAAAATTGTTCGGACACAATAATTTTTTGTTGCAAATGGCTGACTTCTGATAAACTGATGAGTAAGGAATTCTGTGAAAAACTAGGAGTACCAGCTTCACAGTCGCCCACTATCAGATATGACAAACACATCTTTAAAATAATAGCAAAGAATACTGAAGCCAAAGAACATGACAAAACAACCATCTATCATCTGCCAGCTTAAACAATGTAGCAACAAAACTTAATCTTCAGCACAAAGAAGAAGTTTTATTATTTATGCAGTATTAAAGTAGAATTCACTGTCACACTGAGGTGATAGAAAATATTTCAAACTTGTCTGAATAAGCCTGATACTAATTTTTCTATGACATTCCTGTAGTGTTAAAATGATATTTTATTGCCTTGTTCTGCACATGAAGTCTAACAGATATTTTAAACTTAGAAAATGGTAAGAATATTTTGTCTAGTAATCTGGAAATAAAAAAGGTGGGTTTGTTCAACTTGTGGGTATGTGTTTTAGTGAAATATCATTTTTTCAGCTGTTTGAAGATATTAGAAGATAAAAAAGTCTCTAAAGAAAAAAACTGTTTTAGTTTAAGTAAGACCAAATGAAAAAAGAATTTTTACCAAGCTCTAAGAACCACTTTTAGTTAATTGTAATTGAGTAACAGAAAAAAAATAATTATTTTGACACAACCAAATTGAAGGACATGATTTGATGAAAAATACTGACCATTATTTCAAATTATTCACTCATAATCTAAATCCTGTTAATGTATTTCTGGTGTTAGCAGTCAGTGATTTTGAGGTGTCTGCTGTGGCAGAAGTTAGAGGGACAACATGTTCCCTCTTCTGTCTCATGGTGGGATAATAAGTTCTTTAAAATGGTGTTAGTGCATAAGGAGAGGAGAGACATGGTTCCTCTTTAGCTACTAATTAAGGACAACTCTTAAAACCCCCAGCTTAAGTACTAAGGCAAATGGGAAATCATATTCATTTAGCTATTTTTTTCTGAGCTATTTAATAGGTGTGAAACTTCTATTCCCATAGATCCCCATTATTTGATAGCAGCCCATGGCATAATAATTATGAATATAATAAGAAATCACTAGATAAAAAAGAGACTCCTAAAACTTGTAGACCACTCTGTAGACAGTAATCTTGTCACTGTCTTCAACCTGTCAATGGTTTGCTGGTTTGGAAGTCTTGTTATTTTTTTTAATCTGAGGTCTTAAAACAATGTGAAATAATAGTATTTTTTATTTTAATTTATTTATTTACTAACCTTTATTTACATATCATTACATAGAATAGAGGCTAGTCACAGTTTTGAAACAGTAACAGTCCACTTCTGCAGCTCTGGAGCTCTTTTCCTTCTTGTCTTTTTAAAAACAAACGAACCATTTCCAATATTCAAGAAGTGGATATAGAACCAGTGCTATAACTAAAGTTACAAAACAGTCTTATTGATTTGATAGAGGAAACGGTGGAAGGCCATAAAAGTATACAATAACTTGTCTCTCCTGGTAATGGCTCATTTAATGAAGCCAAATGAAGAATAACACTTAGCCAGACACATCCATCCCACTGATAATTGCCAGCATTGCTCTATCTACAATTTTGGATTTAAGTTTCTGTGAAAAAAAATCACTTTAGTCAGTCTGTAGCGCTTTATTGCAAGGCATAAATGGTGCCTGAATAAGAAAGACATCACTATGTGAATGCAAATGATCCTGTTTCTTTTTTTCTCAGTAGTCAGGTAATTTTAGAAAAAAATGGAATTGTTTTAAAAGGTAATCCCTCAAACAGAGTATTTAAAAGATAGTGACAATGTCTTATGGCTGCCAGAAAGACTAATTCTCTCTCCTACTGTCTGTAATACAGATTAACATCTGCACAGGAGTATATGAAGTTGTTTATACATTTCATCAGCATTCTTTCAATAATCTACGCTGCTATTGGACATCTGGAATCTAAAAATATACATTGCAAATTTCTGAAAACCCTCCTGGTCTCACCCACTGGAAAAAATTGCTTATTTTTTACCATTAATAACCTGCCTTAAGGCAAATGTTGCTGGTCCTCTCCTGTGGCTCAGTTGTGCTTTTGAAGAATGTTTAGCAACAGTCTTGCACTATTTATAGTGTATGTCTATCCTTCCTTCCTGTCAGGAGAGGGGTTACTTCCCCCAAACTAGCAGACACCAAGTATTTACAGCATGTATGTGTGAACTAGTCCCAAAGAGAAATCAAAATGAAGTATGTACTGGTACACCTAGCCCTCTAGGGAAGAAATTCCACTTGAAAATAGCTCCATCACTGACTAATGTGCAAAGTCATTATTTAGAGAACATTCCTACATTCTGCTACATACTGCCTGTGGACACTACATTATGGAACTGAATAAGAGCTATGGATATTACCATGTTTTCTAAAAATCTGAGGTTTCAAGCTTATGACAGTGGATTTTTGAGGATTCCATGATAATCTCTAAAATAACAGAATCCCATCTGATTAAAAAGAGAAAAAAAAAAACTTTAAAAATATTTTTCTACTTTCTTGCTTTCTAAATGTGACAGTTATGAATTTACAGTACATTTTCAGTTCAAAAACTTAATTTTTCTTAATTTTTTGCTTTAAGGAAAATAGGGGAATGTGAAGCTAAAGAATAAACAGATTTAATCATTAATTAAAAAGTTATTTATTTCATTTACCCAGAGTTAATGCTTTCTTTTCCAATCACCTTCATGCAAGTTTTCCATCAGTGTCACACAACAAAACAAAGTTCTTCCTTCATTTGAGGTTGGTGATGAATATTTTGTTTCAGCATGAAGGAGTCATTCCTTCAACAAAGACATATAGGAGAGAGAGAAAAAAAATTAAAATAGAGAGAGTGGCATAAAAAAAGTTCCTGGAAGGTAATATGGGAGATTTAAATAATATAGAGAATAGAGAAGTCAAATATTTTCTAAGTATTTTGTTCTCAGAAGAGTACTCACCCTTTAAGGATTATTTTTCTTACAAAAAGGGTTAAAGTGCTTTGTCCTATATCCTGCCGAGATACATGTCTGTGCAAAGGTGATAGAGAAGGACTTTTAGAAAATTGTATTTGCAAATCACATTTACTGTATTTTAACTGAAGGTAATCTAGGTCTGCTGCAGAGTTGGGGAGGAGTCCAAAGGCATATCTTCATTTAATGTCCAGAAACATATTTTATCACTTGTAAGAATCTTCTGTTATAAAGGAAGCTGCAAACTGCATATTCATGGCATCAATTTAGTAAATTAGAAATAAGATAATATTGTGTTTTCTTTTTCCTTGAGGCTTTACTTAGATGCCTTGTTGATAGGTTAGTCATAAGGCAGTAGGTGAGAAGTAACAGGGTCTTCTAGCCAACGTCAAACATAAGAATAAGATCTTAGATTTTAGTACTAAGCTTGGAATACCATGTGAAATCTTTCTTCATTTACTTTTTAGTCTTATAACATTGCATAAGACTTCTCTAAATATGAAAGCTACTTCCTTTCTACAGGATTTTTTGTAACCCAAAATCTATGTGTTCCAAAAAAAAACAGTTGCAGATCCATGTCTGCCCCACCATGGTCCTCCATGGCTGGAGATCCACATCTGCTCCACCACAGTCCTTCATTGACTGCTCCACTGTGCTGCTCCATGCTCTGCAGGGGGACTGCCTGCTGTATCACCACAGGTTGTAGGTAAATCTCTGCTTGGGCAACTCCTCCCCTTCCTTCTTCACCAACCTTGCTACCTCTGCTAAAGCACTGATCTCACCTCCTTCTCTTCTCTGCCCTGCAGGTCTTTCTGCAGTTTCCTTATCCCGTTATTGAATATGTTACTCGCAGAGGCACATCTAGCTTCTCTAATCAGCTCAGCCTTGGTCAGAAGCAGGGCCAGAACTGGAGCTAGGGGAGTCGTACACCCCTGTGGTATTCCCCTGCTACCAAAACCCTGCTACATTAACCCATAACAGACCCTAGGTCAGTCTGAAGGACACAAGGTACCCACCTTCCTCCTGGACCCTCATCCAGGCTTCTCTGTAGATGGTTGCCTTGGAAAGACTCTTAGAAAGTAGGAAAGAAGTATTTGCATCTTCCCAGGGTGAATCAGGCTTGGGTCCTCTTATCTGCTGTGTCTTCAGCTACTCCCATAAAGACAGTTGTTTTATTCTGGGAAGGACAACAGTTGTCCCACCAACTCAGTACCATGCCTTTATTCAGAGGATTTCAGAGTGGATGAAAATGATTCCCTGGAAACTCTCATTCCATTTATTCTGCTTTTCTTTGGGAAAGGCTCAGAGAGAAACCTTTGCACCAGTTTGGTTTTTAGATTCTCGAAGAGTCACACTGTGTGAACAACCTAGGATGCCTCCATGTTTACCTCAAGTTCAAGATTCTGTTGGGGATCAAGTGTGCGAGCTTGTCTGGAAAGAGTAGATGGTTCAATTTCTTCCAGTTTTGACATTTTACCTGGACTCTGAAATTGATTATAGTGAGAAGGAGAACTTCCAGATGCCATTTATCCTAGTCTCATGTAAAGGGGCAAAATAGTTCTGATAAAAAATTATTTAAGAATACCTGTTTCTTACTATAAATAGCACAGGAAGCCTACAGTGACTAGCTAAGATGTAGACACCTAACACTACAATGGATGGATCCTGTAGGCTCTAAAATTTCCCTGTTGTTTTGACTGGTATTTAAGATATGTCAAATTTTACTTGCACTAGACTATACTTTTTAAATCTTTTGTGACCTGCTGGTTTTGTGTTCTAGTTCTACAGTATTTTTCAGTATTTTCAAAGCTGGTCAGAGACTGCTGAAGGCTCATTTCCTTTTTTTTCTACTCTTTCCCCCCTCAACCCATTATAGTTAATATTAAAACTGTATTTTTAGAGGGAAAATATATTTCAGTCTATTTCATATAGTAACAGAGTATAAAGAAACCCTTTGGAAACTTTTAGAAGCTAAATAAGATAATTATTACGGGTCAGCAAATGTCGCTAGCACGAAGGCCTCCAGCCTGAGCAACAGTTCTTGTTAACCCACAAAGGCCATCATGGAGTCCGTCTCTCACATCATTTCATCAGATAAATCCTGGACAACTAATTTATTTGGGCTATATCATTCACACAAAACCTGTTTCAAATTAAACTATCCATCGGTATTAATTAGGTAGTAACTGCACTCAAGAATACACTAGAAGATCAAAAGAGCTATTGGTCTTCCTCACAGCATTCAGAGATTAAAGCTGCTGGTGGTCTAAAGCAGGAAGCTTCATGTAAGCAGTTAAGAATGCTTTCTTTATTCTGTCCATTTGTGATATTTCTGTTTCTTCTTCCCTCATTACTGAGGTATTAGACTGCTTCAAATCCTCCATACATGTATTCAGTCAGCATGGTTATGAAGTAGGAAACTCAGAAGAGGAATTAAAGGGGGCTTGAAGTGCTGTGTTAAAGGAATGTAGGCAGATAAGATGAAGGTAAGTGCCTAGTGGGATTTTGAAAACCAGTTATAGGTTAGAATTACAGAAGGACTTTGTGTCTCAGAGACCGGATGTTGAATTGTTATTTTAGGTACTGCTAGCCAAAAGCAACTTGAAAGCACTTAATTTTTTCAAGTTTTTTAAAATGGATACTAGTATTTTTCTCCTCTTTCTCTGCTTTTCTCTTTTTTTTTTCAGCCTCTGTTTTTCTTTCCTCCCCTTTTGCCTTGCTTTGTCTTTCCTTGCCTTGCCTTCCCTTCCAAGTGTCTCATTGCTTCTCTCTCTGTTTCCTACTCTAGTCATTGCTTCATACAGAATAGCCCAACCCCTTGATCCTCAGCAGCAGCAGTTTTATACATTGACCTTCCAGTGCTCTTCCATGGGTCAAATAAGCATGAGGGCCATAGTGGTGCTGATTCTTACACAAGTTGTTTACTCTGCATAAACTCAAGCTAGATCCAATACCAGGGGCTCAGAATAATCTCATTCTTAAACCTCTTGAGGTTTTACATACTAAATATTTGGTGGTAGGTGTCAGTAGGACTCTTCAAATTGACTGAACTTCAGTTAGTTCATTCATTTCATTCAACTTGTTAGTTGCATGTTCCATTTAAAGTTCTATATTTGCTTCAGAGAAATGCTGCTGTACTCACAGGTACAAATAAAGACTAAAAACAATGCAAACATTTAAACAACATCAAGGCATGAGCACGTATCTTGAGGATTTTTCTAACCTGTTTAATTGTAATATATTTATCACCTTCTTTTCCCTGTTCTATCTCTTTTTCTTCTTTTCCTGCTTAGTTGAAATTAAAATACCTTATTTTCATCCTTGTCTTGCTGCGTAGAAGTGGATGGTGTTTGATAATGACTTAATTTAGGTGATAACCAAATTGGTAATGCCATTGTGAATTCTCTGATCAGCTCATGGTGCTTGTGAATCAAATAAGTGATCACAGTCATAAAATTAGTTTTAATTTAAGAAAATTAAAGACAGGTTCAGAAAGCTCAAATGTAGTCTTAAATCCTATGGGTAAGGTCCCATTTTCATTAATTATGGATTATACACACAAAAAATAGTCTCACAGAAACTCTAGTAAGGGTGCAAAATCAGATTCTCAAAGTAAAGGAAAAGCTTTAATTGAACTTGCTGTGCAATACTTTTTTTAATAATGTAGGTAAATCGGAAGTCATTAGACAATTTCATTTTATTATAAGTCTCAAGTTTTTGCAGTTGGGTAATAATAGTAATAATATTCTAGCTGTAAAAATTATACTGTAAAAAATTATGACCTTGTGGTGAGCTGCTTCCTGGTTTATTTTTACTTTTTTTTCCTGGAATTTAATTGCTTAACAAAACCATGTGTTGAAAATTGTTTAGTTGAAAATCCAGGCTTTGTTTCAGGTTGAAAGATAAGTTATTGTCTTAACTTTTTGCTTTTTTCGTATGTCTGTTTTTATTTTGCCAAGAATGAATAGTTATATATTTTTTACAAGATAGTCAGTTTGATTAATGTTTTTTCTCTCACCCTTCCTCTCAAAACAATCTGAAAAAAAAAAAAAAAAAGGAAAACACTGAAGACATGAAAAACAATTCTGTCTCCCTGGAAATAATATCTCTTCTTGCCATTGAGAAACATAAAAGGATGATCTTGGAAAAGTAAAGGTTTAGTTGTACAAAATGTCTTCTGTTAGGAAAAGGGGCTGTGAAGTTTGTTATTAGCAATTTTACATCATGTCATACCTTCATTGTGTTACATTGGTATTTGTTATGGTAAAATAAAAGTCTCATCCCATTACTAACTTTCAAATAATTTTAAAGAACTCCAGCTAACTCAACATCATTTAAGGTTAATAAGACATGATAGAAAGTTACTGTTATGATAAGACTTTCATCTCACATTAGCCCAAAAATGCCACTCCTTCATGTTCTGTTCACACTCAGCACCGCTATTCAGTACTCATTTTCACTACAGTATTCTATTAGATGGGGAAAACACTGGGAATAGTTATATTATAGTTATATTATAAAAAAAAATTTATTGAGGTATTAGGAAAGATGAGCAACAATGTGCCCATGAAGTGACACACCTGATCACTGAGAGCAAACACAGCATCATAAGCAATGCTACAATTCCAGTGGACAGCCAGGGCTTAGTGTCCAGTGCATCTGTCAGCAACAGCCACCTGTGCAAACATGATAGAATCATAGAATCATAGAATGTATGGGGTTGGAAGGGACCTTTAAAGGTCATCTAGTCTAGCCCCCTCTGCAGTGTGCTGGGACATTTTTTACTAGATCAGGTTGCTCAGAGCCCAGTCGAGCCTGACCTTGAATGTTTCCAGGGATAGGGCCTCCACCAACTCTATGGGAAACCTGTTCCAGTGCTTCACCAATCTCATAGTAAAGAACTTCTTCCTAATGTGTAATCTAAATCTACCCTACTCTAGTTTAAGATAATTGCCCCTTGTCCTACTGCTACACACCGTTGTAAACAGTCCCTCCCCATCTTTCCTGTAGGCCCCCTTCACTTTCATTCTGTCTTCACTGTCTTTTGAAAGCAGGTAAGAGTCACAGCACCCCATGGATCCAGCAAGGGAAGCATGGTTTGAGAGGATCATACCTTACATTAATATTATGAGTGGCATCCTGCCTACACTGCTGATGTTGATAAGGTGGCAGGGTGTTTGCAGCCTGTCTATGCTGTCAATACTTGTCAAGAGCAGTGTTTGAGAAGTCTGTCTATGCTGCTGATATTGGTCAGAGGTCAGGGATACAAGGTGTCAAATAGTTAAAAGAGAAACAAAGCAAAAAAAAACAACCAAGAACGTACTGCAGAAAAAAATAATGAGGCAGTACTGAGGAATGGAAGGCAGTCAGTCATAGTTATAAAATACACAGAGAGGAATTTCCAGTGTAAAACTTGCTTAATATTCAAGTAACAACAACTTCTACCTGTCTTGATCAGTTCAACTAAATGGCATAATTATTCCTAGGAAATGGACTTTGAATAGAATGAAAAAGGATCAGGGCAAGCATGTCATGCAGTCTGCAGAAGAGAGCGGGAGGGTGATTTAGATTAAGTGTCTCAATGAAGTTTGTTCCTCAGTAGTCCAGTGATACATTGCCATTGCTGCTACCCGGACATGAGAGAGTCTGCAAGGCCTCAAGACTGAAGCTTCTCATGTTTACTTTGTCTAAATTTTCATTGATCTGTTTTCTGTTCTTTTTTGTTAGTTGCTTGCTTTTTTCTAATGACTACGTTACTATAAGGGCTATAGATTTTATACTTTTTACTTTTTTTCTCTAATCTGAAAAAGCATGTATTTTCACAGACAGCAATCAAGTGGCTATTCTGTGTAAATTAGTTATTTATGACTGCAACATAATGGTTCAGTGTATGAAAACAGCAGCTCATTTGACAGTACAGACAGTGAGAAGTCTGGACACAGGGCAGTGGTATATTGAAGTACAGCAATGAGAAGGTAAGGAATAAAGCACAGGATGAAAGTGAAGACCTCAAAATAATCAACAGCTCACCAATGGTCACTTATAGGAATGCAGACCAGGAACTACACAAAAACAGTTTTAGGAGTCAAAAAAATAAACAAACAAACAATACCAAAACCAAACCTAAACAACAAAAAAAAAAAACAACAAACAAAAAACCCCAACAAAAAGCCAAAATCAAACAAACAAAAAACCCACCAATGTACCTCCCCCAAAAACCAAAGAACGTATCTAATGTACGTAAAATATATCATGTCTAGTAAATGTACATGTAACATAGAATTGCAAATCAATGACAAAAAAATAAGGTTTAAAAACGCTTTAGAAAACACACACAAATAGACCCTGCTGAATCCCCCCCAAAAAAGGATAAAGGAGAGGAGGAAGAAAGAACCGGTGAGGAACCTAGAAAATTCACCACCTTCTTCAACTCTTCCCTCTGCTGGGAAGAGTGTGAATGTCAGATTCAGGATTGAGACAGCCATCAGAAGGATGAGCATAACAGCAGGAAAAGGGGTAGATAATAAGAATGTGTGGGTAGCAATCTCAATTGCATTATTAACTGCAGTATTAGCTGTATCCTGGGCTGCATCAAAAGAAGTATGGCCAGCAGGTCAAGGGAGGTGATTCACCTGCTCTACTCCACTCTTGTGAGACCTCACCTGGAGTACTGTGTTCAGTTCTGGAGCCCCCTACACAAGAAGGACATGGAGCTCTTGGAGTGAGTCCAGAGGAGGGCCACAAAGATGATCCAAGGGCTTGAGCACCTCTCCTGTGAAGACAGGCTGAGCAAATTGGGGTTTTTCAGCCTAGAGAAGAGAATACTCCAGGGAGACCTTACAGTCTTATATATAGCCTTCCAGTACCTGAAGAGGCCTACAGGAAAGCCGGAGAGGAACTCTTTACAGGGGCATGGAGTGATTGGATGAGGGGAAATGGTTTCAAACTGAAAAGGGTAGATTTAAATTAGATATTAGGAAGAAATTCTTTACTATGAGGGTGGCTAGGCACTGGGATACCCCCTCCCTGGAGCTATTCAAGGCCAGGTTGGATGGGGCTTTCAGCAAGTTGATCTAGTGGAAGGTATCCCCGCTCATGAAAAGGAGGTTGGAACTAGATGATCTTTAAAGGTCCCTTCCAGCCCAAACCATTCTATGATTCTATGATTATAATGATTAACATTTTTTTTAATAGTATTCTCTCCTTTAGTTAGTTTATTTAATCAATTATTGATTCTAAAACTTAAATGTGGACTAATAATCCTTCTTTAACTAGACTCCTGAGATTTCAATTACAGTAATATAAGTTCCTGGCTTTACATTTAAGGTGTTTTCCTTTTGTCCTTATGAAGATTTTAAGCATATCAGTATAAATATCCAGCCTACACCATACAGCTTTTGAAAAGTCATGTCATGGGTAAAAGATGGAGAAGCTAAATCTTCTAACATACTGTCTTCCCAACATATGTATGTGTTCACACGCTTGATCCATGCTGAGTAGGAAACCTTCAGCTATTGAGTCATACAGAGTGCTTGAAGCTACTATTTCTTCTTTTGGCATTTTAACTGGGACAGATTAATGATTACATATATATCTAATATTGTTATTATTGCTAAGAATGTATGCTTTTCTTTGTTCCTTCCTTTTTAACAGAACAAATTAATTAGCCCTATCAAAACAATAAATTGTTATCAGTTTGCAATTCTAAGGCTGTAAGCATTTACAGAACTGTCTCCTATGTCTCCTAGATATTTATCTTGTACTTAAAATGTTTTGCATCTTCAAATGTGCATTTATTTATGTTATTAAAAACTCTTCTTGTCATCTTGTACATACATAATTCACAGACTCATTGGAAAACTACATAAGAAAATTAACCCTTTTCCTACTTACTTCCTTGGTAGTCAGTAAATGTCATAGGTATTTCTGAATGATTACAAGAGATGACACATCTGGATGTATTTGAATACTTAATTAAGTATTTTGAAAAAATGTGACAAATAATGGTGTTACATGTATTTACTGTAGAATGCTGTAGCTTTTTGACTCTGAGTGCTTGCCACTTCATAGTCTTACCATTACAATGTTAAGAAATGTAAGTTAATTTTCCATGAAGACTCATAAAACTATGCAAGTTATTGTTTGATATCTCACCATGTTCCTTCCCAAGTGATCACCCCATTAAGATTATTGCTGCAGTTTATAATCATAAAGTCATTCTTAATTCTACATTTGCCTTTAAAACTGCCACTGAGAAACTGTCGCTGCATTATCTTTGGCACATTTCTCATCTATCAAATTGATTATTGCTGCAGGATGACAGAAATGAGATACACAGTTTTACTATTTCCCTCTTGAATTGAGTCTTTTTCTTCTGCTTACTTTTATTTTGGCAGCTGTTTATTTCATGGCTTTAAATCTCATTCATCATGCATTCACTGTTTACTAGTGTGTGAACCAGTTCTGGGACCACCTATCACAATTTGGCAATGCTAAGTGGATGATGATGAATAAATAGATTGAAAGAAATGTTATTTGACTTTAAACTGTATCTGTTGGCACTTTTTTGATACTATTTACATATTTGCTGTAGAAAGGAACAAAGAAAAAGTAGCCAACAATTAAAAAAATATATTATTTTTTTTTGCTGATTCTTCCCAAGTGCCCAATATTGGCACCAACCCTGTTGAATTGCTTGAGTTTTGCTGTAAGTTAGTATATTCATTAATAGTCACATATTTGAAAAAATACTCATTGTCCTTTACATACAAAGAGCTGGCAGGATCTACCTCTAAATTAAAGGGGTTAATTGCTGAAGCCTGAACTGTAAAAAACTCTTTGGTACAGTGTTAAATTGCATCTATACTTTGTTGCAGGAAATTTTTTCAAAATGGCTGCTTGTCCATATCGAAAAAATTAGGCATGTTTTTCCAGTACAGAAAGTGCTTACAGGATTCTGTTTTGTTACTCACTAATACTCAGACAAAAATCGGAGTCATCCTGATGAATTGAACCCAATGACTTCTGCTACCAAGCCATATAACTACAAAATTAATTGTAAATTTTCCTCCTTTCTACAGTGTTAGACTGAGGCTCTAAGACATTTATAGCACTCGCCCAAACACCCAGATCTCTTATTTGAAGAGAACTAAATGGCAATAAGTTCATTAGCTCTCAGAAATACTATTTTCCATATTAAGTGAAGAAAGAATACTTACAGTTATGAAAATGTGACCTCGATCAAATTGTGATCAAAGATGATCAAAGAAAAATGTGGGTAGGAGAGCATGTCTAGAGGTTATCTAGTCCAAGGTCCTGCTCAAAACAGCACTTAACTTCAAGATTCTATTAAGACCTTGTTCAGCTCAGTTCTGAAAAGCTCCAAGTGTTTAACATCTTCCCTGGGTAGCCTGTTCCAGTGTTTAACCATCCTCACTGGGAAGAGTGGCTCTCTTCTGTATGTACTATATGAGTTGGTTTTTTTTGCAAGCTGGATCTCATCTCTTGCTCTTTCTGCAAGGAAAGACATTTCTTAAAAGACTCTGGTGCTGTCTTCTGTATAAAAATCTTGGGCTGTGGTAGGAAACTGCAATTCGACTCTCCTGGGGCTTTTTCCGGTAAAAAAAAAATCTCACTTCTTCAGCCTAAGTAGGTTACATGCTTGAGTCTCCCAACCAGCTTAGCAGTCCTCTGCCGGACTATATTCATGAGTAGTTGACAACCTAGAGGGAAGAGATACCATCCAGAGGGACCTTGACAGGCTGGAGATGTGGGCCAATGGCAACCTCATGAAGTTCAACAATGCCAAATGCAAGGTCCTGCACCTGGGTAGGAACAACCCCAGGCACAAATGCAGGCTGGGGGGAGAATGGTTAGAGATCAGCCCTGAGGAAAAGGACTTGGGGGTGGTAGTAGATGAGAAGTTAAACATGAGCTGCCAGTGTGCGCTAATAGCCCAAAGGGTCAACCACGTCCTGGGATGTATCAAAAGAAGTGTGGCCAGCAGGGTGAGGGAGGTGATTCTGCCCCTCTACTCTGCTCTGGTGAGACCACACCTGGAGTAATGTGTACAGCTCTGGAGTCCTCATCCTAGGAAAGACATGGAGCTGTTGGAGAGGGTCCAGAGAAGGGCCACAAAGACAATCAAAGGGCTGGAGCACCTCTGCTATGAAGACAATCTGAGGGAGTTGGGGCTATTCAGCCTGGAGAGGAGAAGGCTTTGGGGAGACCTTATAGTGGCCTTCCAGTACATGAAGGGGGCCTACAGAAAAGCTGGGGAGGGGCTTTTCATAGAATCATACAATCATACAATCATCATAAAGGTTGGAAAAGACCTTAGAGATCATCAAGTCCAACAGTCTGCCCTACAACTCCGTGACCACTAAAACATCTCCCGAAACACCGCGTCTACCCATTTTTTGAACACCTCCAAGGACGCTGACTCCACCACCTCCCTGGGCAGCCTGTTCCAATGCCTCACCACTCTTTCTGTGAATAAATTGTTCCTAATATCCAATCTGAACCACCTTTGATGCACCTTGACCCCATTTCCTCTTCTCCTATCACTAGTCACTAGGGAGAAGAGGCCAACACCCACCTCACTACGACCTTCTCTCAGGCAGTTGTAGAGAGCAATGAGGTCTCCTCTCAGCCTTCTCTTCTCCAGGCTGAACAGCCCCAGCTCCCTCAGGCTCTCCTTATAAGGCTGGTTCTCAAGACCCCTAATCAGCTTAGTTGCCTTTCTCTGCACCCTCTCCAGCACCTCAATGTCCTTCCTATACTGTCGTGCCCAAAACTGCACACAGTACTTGAGGTGCAGCCTCACCAAGGCCAAATAGAGGGGCAGGATCACCTCCCTGGTCCTGCTGGTCACACTATTCCTGATGCAGGCCAGGAGGGTGTTGGCCTTCTTGGCCACCTGGGCACACTGCTGGCTCATGTTCAGCTGGCTGTCAATCAGCACCCCTAGGTCCTTCTGTGCTGGGCAGCTCTCCAGCTACTCCTCCCCAAGCCTGTAGCACTGCTGGGGGTTGTTGTGGCCGAAGTGCAGGACCCGACATTTGGTCTTATTGAAACTCATGCAATTGGCCCATCGGTCAAGCCTGTTTAGATGCCTCTGCAGAGCCTCCCTGCCCTCAAGCAGATCGACACTTCTACCCAGCTTAGTGTCATCTGCAAACTTACTGAGGGTGAACTCTATCCCCTCATCCATGTCATCCATAAAGATGTTAAACAGGAGCGGCCCCAGCACTGAGCCCTGGGGAACACCACTTGTGACCGGCCACCAACTGGATTTAACTCCATTCAACACAACTCTTTGGACCCAGCTGTCCAACCAGTTTTTTATCCAGCGAAGAGTGCGCCCTTCCAAGCCACGAGCAGCCAGCTTCTCTAGGAGAATGCTGTGGGAAACCTTGTCAAAGACCTTGATAAGTCAAGGTAGACAACATCCACAGCCCTTCTCTTTTCCAATAAGCGTATCACCCTGTTGTAGAAGGAGATGAGGTTAGTCAAACAGGACCTGCCCTTCATGAACCCATGCTGACTGGGCCTCATCATCTGGTTGTTCAGCATGCACCACATAATGGTACTCAGGATGATCTGCTCCATCAGCTTCCCTGGTACTGAAGTCAAACTAACAGGTCTGTAATTTCACAGATCATCCTTCTTATATATGGGGGTTACGTTGGCTGATTTCCAGTCTGCTGGTACCTCTCCAGTCAGCCAGGATAGAAAGTGCCTTGGTGAGCACCCCCACCAGCTCTTTCAGCACTCTTGGGTGGAACCCATCCAGCCCCATAGATTTGTGCCTGGCTACCTGGTGTAGCAGGTCACTGACCATCTCCTCCTGGATTGTGAGGGGATTGCTCTGCTCCTGGTCCCTGTCCCCTAGCTTACGGAGTTTGAGTCCCTCAACATAACTGGTCCTGCTACTAAACACTGAGGTGAAAAAGTCATTTAGCACCTCAGCCTTTTCCTTGTCATTCATCATTCTCTGTTTTCAACAGAGAAGGTAGTGATAGGAGAAAGGGTAAGGGTTTTAAACTGAAAGAGGGGAGATTTAGGTTAGACATCAGGAAGAAATTCTTCACCATGAGGGTAGTAAGCCACTGGAATATGTTGCCCAGGGTGGTTGGGGAAGTCCCCTCCCTGGAGGTGTTTAAGGCCAGGTTGGAGGAGTCTTTGTGCAGCCTGGTCTAGTGTGAGGTGTCTCTGCTCATAGTAGGGGGGTTGGAACCTGATGATCTTTAAGGACCATTCTATGAGTCCACGATTCTAAGATATCGTGGACTCAAAACCAGAGGAGCCCAGTGTTCCTGGTGCAGCTTTACCTGTGCTGAGAAAGAGAGATAATAATTTTCCTCAATATTCTTCTTGACCCTAGCAGCCCAATATTCAGACTGGAATGCAGTTATCCCTCATCACTGTTGATTCATTTCCAACATGCTGTCCCCTGGAAACCCCAGGTCCTTTGCTATGAAGCTGCTTTCTTATCCAGGCAGTCCCTAGCTTATACTGAAACATGGTATCTGATGTCTCAGAACTTTAAGTTTGCCTTTGCTGAGCTCCATGAGGATTTTGTAGGCCCATTTGTGCAACACATCAAACTATCTCTGTATGGTAGTCCTGTCCTCAGTATACCCCATATGTATTTTTCTCCAGCTTGCAAATGGTTTATTCTGGTCTGTCACCCTGATCACTAATGATGCCTTTAAACAGCATCAGTCCTTTATTGCTACTTGAGGAACTATTCCCATAACAAATGGCCAGCTGGACTTTTCACTGTTGACCCATACCTTTTTAGTCTGATATCCAGTCAGTTCTTCATGCAACAAGTCCACATCTCAAAGATGTAATGGGTAAATCACATCAAAAGCCTGCTTAAAATAATGTAAACAAAAGTTCACTGCTCTCCTCTCACCCATAGAGCCTTCAGCTGTCAAGGAGCAGCCAGAGTGAAAAAAAAGCCGTCAGTCCTAATATCCTCTCCCCCATCTGCTTTGGACCTAGCTTCCACTATCACACTCTCAACTAATTCTCCTTTTCTTCTGGGTATCAGGACAGGAAGATCTTGTCCTTTAATCTGAACAACAATGTTCTGGAATACTTGTACCATGCTACCCTGCCCTTCCAGAAGATATCATGGTTGCTGAAGTCCTCTATGAGAACCAAGGACTGTAATTGTAAGTCTCTTTCCAGTTGATTTAAAAAGGCTTTTTTTACTCCTGCCTCTTGATTAGTCTATCCGTAACAGATGCCCACCATGCATGCCCCTGCACCCTGCTGCTTTGTTGGTTTCTTGGTTGATCCTGACAAATAACCTCTCCAAGGGACTATTGCCTGTTCCATAGCAGGTCTTCATTAATTTGATCAGGTTTGTGTGAGATTCCTTGGCATCCTTTCCTTAAGAATCTCTTACCCTCTGTTGCAGCTCTCCAGTCATGCAAGCTACCCCATAATATCTCTAATTCCAATTATGCATGGCTCTGAGACTTCATACAGCTTACAGTCTCCTGTTCCCATTCCTCTCATTTATATCTTAGGATCTATGTGCTTTTGTATCAATAGTTTACCTAGATCCCCAGGCACCCAGCCTTCTTACAGGAAGTGTGAGAAGCTTATCCATTTCCCCAGTGCCTGCACACTTCTGTGACAACCTTCTTATCCAAAAAGTTCTAGATTCCCTCTATAGATAAGCAAAACCTGGGTTGTTATGCTTTTGACTGTAATCTGTGTATGTTACTTGTTATGTAAACTATGTATACTATTGAAAGAAAATACTTGGAAACCATGGGGTTACTTTAATGGTTTATTTAATAGATTATTTCTCACTAGCTCTTGAAGTGTTGGAGGAAAGGTGAGTGATAAATAGTTGTAGCTAAAAGGAAAATATCTGACATTGTGTGAAAAATGAGGTGGAAGTACACTTAAGCATCTAATTAAAAAAGGCTGCTGACAATAGTAAGAAATTGTAAGCAGTGATGAAGCTAAAAGCTCAGTGAAGGTAAACTATTCCTATAGCATATTCCTGAATGTAGAAATTAATATTGGCTGCTCTTCTGATACTCTAGGCTGAAAGTGCTGTCAAGCATGTTTCTTTAAGAGACCTGTGTAGAAAACCATAAATAAAAAATAATTTATTTTCTCTATGCGTCCACTGAGTGGGCAACTCTAGGATATGGTTGGACGTTTCCCTCTAGCATAGAGGGTGGGATATTTCAGGTGCAGTGAGCAGCCTGTGTTTTTTATGAAACTATAAGAATCATCAAGGAATCCAAATACCAGCCCAGCTGTAGTTTTTACTTTGAATGCATTAGGGAGACGTGAACCAAGTCTGGATGCAGCAAGATCTTTTGGGTCTGGAATAGTACTCTAGAAATATAAACACATTGGCTTGGGAACAGTGGGAATAAAATCTGAACCAACGATAAATTATATATTCTTGTTTTATACCATAATAATATTCCAGAGAATTAATGACCAAGTTGAGCTTCATTTCATTCTGAGTGTACCACAGTCCATCCTGGACAAGACAATATCTAAAACCTGACCACTTTTTGACAGGAAATAAAAATATTTTCTGTCTTTAATTTTCCAGCAATAAAACATTATCTTGAGTCAAAGTCTCTTTCCAAGAATATTGGACATGTATTAGATATTTAAATCATAGTTTTCATCACTCTAAATGGTTAAATTATGAAAATGTTAATACATTCTATAATTTTTCCTACATGTAAATATAAAAGAAACTGAATGTTGAAGTCATCTGACTTTATAGGCTTTTTATCCTGCAGGTGTGATTTTCAATAAACTGAACTGTGAAAATCATGAAACAGCTGACAGCTTGCTTTAAAATTCATGAGTTCTGATTGGTTCTGCAAATAATTACATTTGACTAATGAAATATATCACTTGGTACAAAAGCAGAAGTAGTGTATAGTGCAAGTTTTGTGGCCTGTTGGATAAACTAGGTCAGATAGAAATAAAACCCAATATCTTAAATATATGAAAAAAATCACGAAGGTGAAACTGGTAGTTCTCAATGATGTTCCAGTAGCTGAGGGTGAAAACCTTGTTGAATTTCATTTGCTTTTAGAATAAAACAACTTCACTGACTTAACTGGAGATTGTTTTTATATTTCTGTGAACTTGTGTAATTTGTAATATTTATTCCTCCTAAAATTATTCAGTGTATTAATTGTTTACAATTACAAAAAGTGCTAAAAACTGACCCTTTGTGTTAATGCCACTGTCTCAGAACAAAAAAAAATCTAATCAGTTTAAAGTCTCCAGGCAGCTGAATAGTGTGGAAAAGCACTTTTAAACTCTGAAAACTGAAAGAATTGAAGTTAAATCACACTGCACAATTTCCTAATGCTTAAAAAAAACCCAAACAACAAAAAAAAAAACACAAAAGAAACCCCAACAAAACCACAAACGAACAAAAAACCAAAAACAACGAAAAACCTCAAACCAAAACCAAACTGAAACAAAATTAGCAGGGAAAAAAGCCAGAACAAACAAGAAAAAACAGTCTGTTGGTCACCTTATTCACAGCTTCAATGCATAACTTCTCTTCTAGCTTGACAGTGGGTATTTATGTGTGTTATCTTGAATTCACCTGTAAGAAGATATACATATATTTTCATTAATTAAGCTATTGGTTTGCACTGTCATAATGTTGACAAAACACTGAGTTGGCAGATTGACTGGGAAGTGTTATGCAGAAAAAGTCACCATCGGCCTAAGAGAAAAGTCTATGGCTATGAAAAAAAAGCTGGCTAAAACTCTACTTGGAAAATAAAATATAATTATTAATAATAATAACAACAATAATTGTTGTTTTTATTATTTTGTTATGTGTTGGAGCACCACTGGGAATTATCAAAAGGAAGTTCTGTCACTTTTAGCTAGTTAGTGTTAGTGGAGGTCCACCTCACCTGCAAGAACTTGAGTCCAAATATCTGGCAATTAGGTGACTGACATATCTTCATTTTATATTCTATTCAGAATTCCACACTTGAACTAAGAAATTATCCTGAAAATAAAGGAGTCTTGGAATTTATTTATGTCTGAAAATGCTTATACTAACTAGTAATTTTTCTCAACTTAAGTAAGAAGTGCTGTTGAAATGCTGTTAACCACTGAAGCCTAAAACCTCAGCTTTCTTTTAACAACAACAACAAAAAAAAAAAAATTGCAGAGAAAAATTCAAAGAGGATGCCCTTGAAGTTGACTAATTTTTAGGTGATCTTTGGATGAGCCTGTATAAGCAGACCTAAAAATCTGAAAAGTCATATGCAGAGTAGCAGTAAGGATCTTATTCTAGAAAAGACTGTTCAAGTTGTTCAGCAGTGCTTGTGACTCCAGTTATCCTGGTGTGCTTCTTTTCTTCTGGCGTTAACTGCTTCTGGGTTAGGTCCCAGTTGTCTGTTTCTTTTAATCCAGTTCCAGCAACATCTTGTTCAAATCTCCTTCTGGAAGACGAATGAGTGCTTAGAGTCAGTCTCAGAGTTTGGAGAAACGCAATCAGAAAGGATGTGTTAAGAGTCCAATCATGCATCAACAACCTTCTCTGAAAATTCTGTAACACACACAAGTGAGTTGAGGCACTTGGAGAGAAACTTACTAGTGTATGACTTCTTGCACTTCATCTCCCCTTTGCAACCAACCCCACACTGATTTGTCAACAACTGTATTTATATTAGTGTAAAACAGGGCTTCAAGGCCAGTATCTTGCTGTTAACTAGGTTCCAAAAGTATTCTACATGTGTGCAAAACAAATGGTGTTCCAAACTTTGGGTGAAATAGACCTCGCAGTAATTATAGTATAAGTACAATTATTGTGCTAGAGGAAATAGAATTAAAGCCTGAACTCTCTCTGTGGGTTTTTCATTAAATAATCACAACTGTAAGTAAGAAAAAAACCTGAATGGTCAGGTAGGATAAAACTGGGGTTCAGATCCTGTCCCTGCTGTAACTTTATTCTGAGGAGTTTTGTTTCATCTTTCTGGTTTTCTATCTTGCCAAATAAGAGAATTGCTACTTAAGATCATCTTTGCCATGGGAACTCCAGGCTAACCAGCAAGAATATTTCTAAAGAGGTCAAGTTTTCTGCTGATTTAGCATGACTGACTGCTGAGAGTTGGCCTCTAAAATTATACAATCATAGAATCTTAGAATTGTTTGGGTCGGAAGGGTCCTAAAAGATCTTCTAGCTCAAATCAGGATCTGCCCCATGATCTTCCTTTTTTCCCAAAATGCATACCCCCCTGCATTTTCTTGCAATATTGATAGAGGATTGTGATGTAAAATGGAGGAGAGGCAATATAAAATTACCTAATTTGTCACTTATTTATTGCTGTGGGATATCCTTGACAGTAAACTGGGAATATATGGGATTAACATAGAGAGCAGATGCATTGTTCCCCCTCTCTCCCTCCCAGGTTATTTTCCATGATACAGTTTATTGGAATTCACATCAGAGCCATCAGAGCCATCACAATGGTAATCCATAACACACAATGTGCTGCTGGTGAAGCCCATGTCTGGAAGCTACACCTATAGCTTCTTACATGAGCCTTCAGTGCGGACTTACCCTCCTAGTGTGAAAATGAGAACTGCAGTGTGAATCCTAATAACTTCCGCCAGGCCTCTCAGGACAAGTGTTTGTATGACTGTATTGGCTTCTCATTTATCCCAGCTATCACTCCCTATTCATCTTCCTCTTAGCTTTGAAGGTGAAATTGCTTATTTTCCTTCATCACAGTTGACAGCAATACCAAAGCTTTCACTCCTGTGTTACAAAACTCTCCTTCCCAGAGCATGGAAACATTGCTTCCTCTGGAAAAACATAAAATAAAACAATCTTTTTGTCTAGGAATGCCATTACCACACAGTTGCTTTTCAAGGTGATAAATCTTTAATTATTTGTCTTTTCTGCTGATTTGACATGGACATAACTGTCCACAATGTTTACATTATCTGGAAAATTTACAAGGCAAGAGAAATTACTTCTGGTTGATGGATTTCCTATTTATTCAAAGCTAGAGCAAATTTTGATCATTGTGTTGTATCTTTTTACAAAGTTTGGACTTTACACATTTTAAGAACTTCTCTATTTCTAGGAAGAACTAAGGCATGCCAAAGAGCTCATAGCATACAGATTAATCAGATTGGATGGAAGCTGTTGCTCCCGTTTGTTTTTTGACTGTATGAATTAATGTACTCTAGGAGAAACAATTTACTTTTCTGAGTCAAAGAGTCTTCTGCTTGATATCATTTGCAAAACTGGATATGTGAGCCATGGAACATACAGTTTGGACCCTTCACAGGCTCCTCCACATGTCATTCAGCTTGGATGAAAATTGCTTGTTGAGTTTCTATGTTGCTGTCACAAAGCTGAGCAACAAATTACTTGACCTACTTGTAATGCCTTATACCCTTGGTTAATGATAGAAAGTAACTGAAAATATAACTTAGTTGCCCACTTAGGTTTATTGGTAACAACTTTTTCTAACCTGAGATTCTTGCATCTAATGCAGTTGGTAACTGAGATTTTTTCCAAAGGAAAAACAAAACAAAACTAAACAAAACAACAAAACAAGCAAACAAAACAAAATCCAAACAACAAAACAAAACACACACACAGCGCTTTCATTTTAACATTTCTACAAAGTGAGTAATATTGTCAATACAATACAAAACAATACATATCAATAAAAATCTTCCTAACAGTTGTTTGCTTGTTTTAGCATAATCAAGAAAGATGTAGAAAAACTTTAGCCAAATAGATTCCTCATGATGGTTCTACTGAAAAACTATAGAGTCCTATATTCTGGATATAACATAGCCACAAAATTCATTTTTGTGGTAATATATTACTAGTGCAACTGTACAGGTTACTATGTTTATTACCAGCAATGGTGGTACACCTTCGTATAGCAATCACATATCCTCAGTCCATTGAGCCAGCAAAAAGTTCTCACCAAAAATATGTTTCTTGGGTGCAAAACCTCAAGAAGCTATTCCTACAGGAAAAGAAAGAATATCCACACTGACATACACGACGTACTCATAAGAGTACAAAGACAGCAACCCTTGTATTCCTTAAGGCTCCCCATTCTTTAAAAGAAGACTGAAGCAATTGACTAGGAATTGATCTAAAGAGTCTGAATTTGCCTCTCCTAGTCTAGAAACCTGGCTACTCTTATGTTTAAAACAGCCAGTCCTTTACTTATTCTGACTAGCTGCATTTCATGGCTGTTCATGAGACTGTGGTGCTTAAAAATGCAACAATGCTTAGAATCTAGGACAGAAAGATTATTCCATGGCTTTAGTAATATAAATTACCAGAATATATGATGAAATCTGTAGCTTTTAAGCCACAAAATAGCAGAAACACACACCATAAGAATATCAGTAATAAAATAACATTTTTCTAATTTTTGAATGAAAACCATCAAAATATCAATATTTGTCACTTAGCAATACTGTAACTGTATATGCAATCTGATACTTTCTCAGTTATACAGTTAGAAGTCTTTTCATTCACTTTTCCTTCTCAGTACCAACCATATGAGCACAATGTTATTCTTAAAATATTATTGAATTATAGGAATCTAAGGTTAGAGGTAGGAATTATTTATTACAGTATGTAAGATATTTCATTGATACAACAGGCATTTTTTTTTTTTCTACTGGAATTGTATTTTTAATTTTTAATAGAGTGCAGGATTAAAAGTCTTCCTTCTCTTCCATGTACCAGCGAGCACTATGTGGAAATAGCATTTATTTTTCAGATTAAACATTTATTTCATTATCTTTATCCTCTAATAGTTCTTTGTACTTCTGCATGTTCAATTTTTTATCTGACCTGGGTGACAGAGAATCTTGGGATTATAACAGTCTTCCTCTTATGCCTTTGCTTAGACACCCAAGATATTTTTAGGCTGAGATTCTTAGTGGAGCTTTGAAAGATAGATGTTCATATCCACTGACCCTCAGAAGATAAATGAGATTTGGGTAGACAGCATCCAGTCTTCATTCTTTGCTTTTGAAGTAATTCCTCCAGCACATCTAATCCATATTAAATTTTTTCACTGGACTACTTATCTTTAAGAAACATAATATTCCATGTTCATATGAATCATAATTATCTTCTCATCTATTATATCCATATGACTATGTGCTTTTGCATATCACCATTGGAAAGGATCCTTCTGTTATATGGCCACTTTAACACAGTGTCAGTGTACCCATTAGTAGTCATTTATAATTACTCCCACACATCTATTTTACCAGATAAATCTTAATATTAACTCACCCATTTGTTTTACATCTCCAGGTGATCTTTCTCAACCAACATTGATCTTCTCACTTTGTTGCAGTATAGTATCTGTTGCATACCACTAGCCATCATTTTCACAAACTTATTAAACAATTCAGATTAAATTTCAATCCTTGTCTTAGTGGCATGGAGCAGATTGACAAAGTCATTTAACCTTTACTCTTCAATACGACAAGATGAAGTGGGCTGATATTTAACTGTTCTCAGCTCTTCATGTAGGCTTCTTATGAGGAGTTTTTGCACACACATACACCCACACCCCATGTGTGACTGTTTCCGCAGTGTGAACATGGTTTTTGTTTGTCTTGTCCTTTGGATTCTTCAGCATTTAAAACTCACAGTCTGATACTACCTATTCAAAAGGCATCTAGAATGGGACTCAACTCAAGATTAAGATATCTAAGCTTAGTGTCTGTGATGGCTAAGCATCTAAACTCCTGTCATAGCTAGTGAAGATCAAAGGCTCACCTCAGTTACCTAGGCATAGGCACACAGTTCCATAGAGATCCTTCTTAGTACAAAACACTGATAGATTAATCCAAAGATATTGAAGGTTGCACTGAATGTCAGTTATAGGTGGCTGAATAACCTGAGTCGGGAGAGCCCAAAGCTGGGTATGATACTTCAAATGTGGTTTAATGAGTGCTGAGAAAAAGGGAATAGTCACTTTCCTCCATCTACTGGGTATACTCCTGTTCCTAAAACCAGGATATTTACAATACTGTTCACCTTCATCACTGCCAAGGCACACCATAGACTCACATTCAACCTATTTTCTGGGCCTTTCCCACTGAGCTGCTCCCCTGCCCCTCCAACTCCAGCTTGCACCACTGCAGGAGGATAGTCTTATCTATGTGTAGGATTTTTCAACTGTCCTTGATTAGCCCAAAAATCCTTTTGCCACATCCCTCCAGCCTGCTAGGATCACTCTTAATAGTAGCCCTTGACTCAAGGGTATTGACTAACCCTCCTTCCCGAACTTGATGAAGGTCCACTCGCTCCCTGTCCTCTTTCTCCTTGTTGCTGGAGGTCATGTTGAAAGCCTTGCTAAAGACAAGGCACACAATATTCACTGCTTTCCCCTTTCCCACAGATCTAGTAATTTAATGCAAGAAGACAATCAGTTTGTCAAAGAGGATCTACTTACAATTAATCTATGCTAGTTGTTTCCATTCACCTTTTTCTCCTTCATATGATTGCATGATTCTACGTATCAGTTTCTTAAACATTACTGATGGATGTACTAGCATTTTAATAAACTAAATCCACCCCTCTCAATCATCTACCAAGAGGTCTTGGGAGTCTTGGGAAGTCCCTGCTGACTGGAAGCTAGCCAGTATTATTCCAATTTACAAGAAAGGTGTGAGGGAAGATGCAGGGAACTACAGAATTGTTAGTCTAACCTCAGTTCCTGGAAAAATTATGGAGAAGATTATACTGGGTACTATTGAAAGGCATTTGAAGAATAATGCAATCATAAGGCACAGTCAGTGTGGGTTCACAAAGGGGAAGTCCTGTTTATCTACTGTGATATCTTTCTTTGATAAGGTCACCTGCGTAGTGGGTGAAAGGAAGGTGGTGGATGCAGTTTTTCTTGACTTCCTTAAGGCTTTTAATATTGTTCCCCGTGGCATCTTCTGAACAAGTTGTCCAACTGTGACATAATCATGTACATTGTGCATTGAGTAAAGAACTGGCTGAAGAGCAGTGGTCAAAGGACTGTAGTGAATGGGGCTACATCTGGCTAATGGATGGTCACCAGCAGTGTTCCTCAGGGTTCAGTTCTAGGGCCAGTTCTGTTCAATATATGTATCATCTGGATGCAGGATTTGCATGTAGTATTACCAAGTTTGCAGATTATACCAAACTAGGAGGTGCTGTTGACTCTTTTGAGGGACAACAGGCCTTGGTCTAGATAGATTCAAGCACTGAGCTATGATTAACAGGATTAGATTTAACAAGTTCAAATGCCAGATTCTTCACCTGGGACAGAGTAACTCTGGACACAAGTACAAGCTGTGAGCAGAGTGGCTTGAGAGCAGCTCTGCAGCAAAGGACTTGGGGGTACTGGTCAGTAGCAGACTCAATGTGAGCCAGCTGTGTGCCCTGACAGCTAAGAGGGCAAACCCCATCCTGAGGTGCATCACACACAGCCCACCAAAAGAGGTAATTATCCTGCTGGATTCAGTGTTGGTGCAGCCTCACCTCAAGTACTGTGTGTAGTTCTGGGATCCATCATTTGAGAAGGATGTGAAGGTCCTTGAGTGCATCCAGAGTAGGGCAACAAAGCTGGTGAAAGGGCTGGAAGAAATGTCCTATGAGGAGTGGCTAACAAATCTGGGTTTGTCTAGTTTGGAGAAAAGGAGGCTGAAGGAAACTTCATTGCTCTCTACAGCTTCCTGAGGAGGGGAAGTGCAGAGGGAGGCACTGAGCTCTTCTCCCAGGTATTCAGGAACATAACTCATGGGAATGGTTCAAAGCTACACCAAAGGAGGTTTATACTGGATGTTCGGAAGTATTTTTTTAAGACGGTCATCAAACACTGGAACAGGCTTCCCAGCAAGGTTGTTGATGCCCCAGGCCTGTCAGTGTTGAAGAGGCATTTGGGCAAGGTCCTTAACAACGTGCTTAGCTTTTTATCAGCCCTGAATTGCTCAGGCAGTTGGACAAGATGATTTTTATAGGTCCCTTCCAACTGAAAGAGTCTATGCTATTCTACAAATAAAGTGTTTAGAGCTTAGTTTCATTGCATGATTTCCCACATTGATGCAACACATCATGCATTATATTGATTAAGAAAAAAAATATTTGTAAAATTCTCATATTCTCAATATGGTCACTGAGCTTTTATTTCTTATGTCATTGTTATCACTTCCTAGAGTCCTTCATCACTAATAAACAGTATATACAATAGATGTATTGTTCAAAATAGATATTCCAAATCCCTGTTTTATTACTTCCCATGATCTTTTGTCAGTTTTGAGTATCTACTCTATAACAGCTACTTAAACAATTCTTTGAACTATTAAGCTAGGATGCAATCTTCTCATTTCTCAATAGAGCATATTATACAATTTAGGAATTTTTGATATAATTATTTTTAAGCATAATATTCGAAGTGGCATGTCAATATGCATAATGAGCAATTCCTTAGATTTCAAGGATATATCCCTGAAAAAACAGTCTGTAAAGACCCAGAAGCCAGCTAATAATGTATTACAAATGATGTGTGCAGTCCCTGTCTTCTGGTTGGTTGATTTTCTTTTATCAGCAGTCTCTGCAGCTTTCTGCTATCTGCGGTCATCTGTGGACTTTTTTAAAACTTTTTACAATTCCTTACTTCAGGACAGTGATAGACAATGTTACATAGGTTTTTGACCAAATCATTCAGCAAAGGGATCTACCATTGTCAAGGATTTAATGTGTAGACAGAGCAGGATAAAATGATCTAGACACTATTTATCTTACTTCTTTTCTGCCAAGCCAGTAAGTTTTTCAGGCTTGTGCCTGCCAATAGAAATCCAAGTGCGCCTGAATGCTCACAATTAATGGGAAAGGTCACAATCTGTCAGGACAAAGAAAATCTCTTGTATGACTGCAGATTTTTATGAAGACAACAGATATAAACAGCTTGTTTTGTTTTTCATTTGAAATGGCAATCATCAATTACCAGTGACGACACCTTATTTCATCAATTGTAAGTCGAAACCATCATATAATATCATTCAACAATCAAGGCCAGCTAAGAAAGATCCTCCACACTTACATTGCAACATTCCAGAAAAACAAACAAACAAACAAAAAACCCCCAAAACAACAAAACAATCAACAAATAAGAACTTTTCCACTGGTCAATAGTAGATGTCTTTTACTCTGAACGTTAAATGCCAAAATTCCTCTTTCCCTTGCCTTGTGGTGCTTTTATCAGATCATCAGGAAAAACTGGAATTGAAAAGGATCATCATTAACAACCTCAATATCTTTCTTATCATGGAACCACCTTCCTAGATAACCTGAGGCATTTTTGCAGCTCCTGGAGTGAGACCAATGGTATAAACATGAATACTGGGATCATTTCCAAAGTCTGTGCATCCCTGTCATGCACAATTCTGGGCTTTTAAGAAAAGTTTTAAACGCACTATGTGAAACACCATCTCAACTTTACTTTTAAATAAGAACATGTAATTCATGCTTGGAAAAGAGTCTGTTTACCGATGCCACATTTTGTCAGCCTTGCAAAGAATATTTGGGTTGAGGATTAGAACAAGTAGAGCAAGCCATGGCAACTGTTTAGGGCTTGGGAAACCCATATGTTAGCACAAGTGACCACAGTATAATACAACATATTTAACAATGCAAGAGACTGTGCCAGAATACCCTGGATACACACTGTTCCTAGATATAGTTCCTAGATCTGTGCACTAGGTTTGTTCTGGTTGACATTAAGAGATAATATTCCTTGTCAAAACAAGATGTGTAATCATGTTTTTTATGCTATATATGAGGAGCCACTGAATAGGGAAGATTAAACTTCCTATAGATATGCTCTGCACAGCATGCTTTGACTGTCCACCTGAGGTTAGTCGGATGCTACATGAAAGTGGGATTCCCAGTATCTGAAGGGGTGGAAAATTTACTCACTATAGCTATTTCTTTTCCTATCTCTATCTTGTTATTGAAGTAATTTTATTACCATATTTGCTGTTGTGATTTTTTTTTTCCCCCCTGCACCTCCATCCTCCTGGTATAGAATGTTCTGGAAGACGTCAGGTAGAAAATTACTACATAAATGATGTAACAGACAGATTTTACGAAATCTTTCACTGCTCTTATTTGTACATACTGACTGACTGTTTTTGCTATGTAACTTAAATCTGCAAAAAGTGTTTTTATGTTATAAAGTTTGTGAAAGAGCAATGGTAAAAACTAAGATGAGGCTGCCAATTCAAATTTAGGTGCCTAAAATCTTATTATTTAACTGTCTAAATAAATAGCAGGTGAATCTTGTCATTCAGGCCTTAAGTTCCCCCATAAATTGCATGAACTCCCATAACACAACAGAATAGTGTTAAACATCCTGGTCATGCTATAACAGTTAGAAATATCCAGTATAGACAAAACTGAAGTAATGTGCTTTATCAAATGAGTTATAATATCCTCTGCATAGTTCTTGTACAAGTACCACTCCTGAAAGGAACTCTACAACTCCAGAATGGACTGTGATGATCTAATTAACATGACATTAGGATAGTTTTAATATTCAGTTACACAGACAGACTTACAAGTAATGAACTTTTGGAGTAGATAGACCTTAAAATGTTCACCTGAGTGGAAAGGTCTTGATTAAATAAAAAGATAAGTGAAGAATGGAATTTGCTTCCTCTACTGGAATGTGGAGAGTATCCAGTAAGGGGTACAGCTACCTACCTCAATTTAGTGAAGCATTTTACAAAAGACACAGCAAATTATTGGGGTAATCATGCACCTAAATCCAGCTCTCATGAATTAACTTAAATTAGTGAAAGAAATGGCTTAAATATAACACTTGGAAATATTCAGGAAGATGTTTCTGCATGGATGTTCCTAAGTAATGGAAAACCTTGCATATGTCAAAAATTATCAAAATATTCATCCATGGGAGGAGTATTAGTACCTACAGAAAATTCTCTTAGAATTACTGAGAAATATAAAACTCAGGGTAAAGCATATGCTGGCTCTTTTAATAAGGTCTTAAACCCATTCAGAGTGTACAGCACATCTGATCACTTTTATGAAATAAACATTGACTTGTACATGGTAGTGAATGAGAATGGCAAATATTTTACTAAGAAAATACAGGATGTTTGTGGGGAACCAGGGAGTATAATGAACATTTAGTTTAACACAGTCCTTTACTGAGAACTAAGTGCATTCCTTAATTAGAAGTTGAATTTAACAGCACAACTGATAGCAAGAAGTCTGGGAGCATCTGGTAGGTGGAAGCTTTTATGGTGTGATCACTTTAAATGGCCTAAGATACTTGCTTTCACAGAGACAATCAGTGAATTTCCAACATGGATAAAGTCAGTTGTGAAACTGCAGAGTCAAGCATCTTAGAAGAAACAGAAACCGTGCAGATCCAGCTCAAGGTTTCTCAGTAACAGAGGCAAAACTGAAATTTTCCTTTTCCGTGCTGGAGGTTGTGCATTTGATACACTACAAAAGCAGAGTATGACAAAGCAGCTTGGCTGGAAAGAGGATGGCACAGCCATGAAGGCCAATTTGAACTTCTGAGGCTATCTTCAAAGGAATGGCAGAAGCTGCAATGGAGAACAAAGTTTCTGGGAAGGCCAGGTGTCCTAGCAGCTCCTACAGCAATAACAAGATAGGCCCTGGCAGATAGGAAGAAATCAGCAGGCCTATGGTGCAGAACATTGCCCCTAGGTAACTTTGCTTGTTCCTATAGTCACCATCAACTAAACTGGTCTTAGCAGAGACTTCTGTGAGCAGTGCCTAGCTATGACATAAACACAGATTCCCACACAGTGTGCAGTCCCAGAAGGCTAAATCTGCAAAGAATAAAGTTTAAAGGGTAATTAAAACCCACTGGTTCAACATTTGATATGAAGTATGAACATCTGTTTAAGAGACTGTGTGACAGTTACAATGAAAATTCATTTCTGAAATGACCCAGAGGTGCACCCTGCCCAGCTCACTTTCCACGCAAATGAGCTGCTTGTAGTATGGATCTTCTAAAACCAACTACTCTAATGCTAGTTGTTGAAGAAAGTAATAAATTATGGTATTTTTAAGGGTTGATAAGTAAACTTCTTTTTTTATTCTCAGTTTTGCCAGTGAAAGTCTTGCTGTAGAATTATTTTGTGAATTTGTCAAATCTGCACTCTGACCTAATGTCCGTAGTCCCAGTTTGTTTGACCTTTATTAAGCAGCTCATTCTCACATCACAAGGCAAAGGTGATGAGGAAGAAAGTAATGAGCCAGGCTGTCATTCTGTCAAGCAGAGAAGCAAGAAAGAAATTAGATTAAAAGCTGCTCAAGTGTTAAAGGGTCTAAAGCTTTTATTGTCATTCATTTAGTTCATAAGAAACAACTGAACGTAGTTTGACATGACCTGTATATTTTTTCCTGGCTAACTCTGAACACATTAGCACATATTTTTTGCAAGGCTGTGTGGTTTTCAAGAACATAGTTGTTAAAAGTATAAATTATTTATCTTAATTTTTATTTATTTTTGTTCATTGTACCTTTATGCTCTTGTTTCTCATATTACAGACCAGTAATCTATACCAGGAATGAGGAACATGTGTTACATGAGGACATATTCTGTCTTTCCTTTTACCTGAAAAGATCAGAAAGCACAGTAATTCTTTCAAAACCCCAAACAAAATTTACAATGGAGTTCTGGCTTTCAAGTTTTTTTGTTTGTTTTTCTGTTTAATTTTTTGTGTTTTGGTGGTGTATTTTTTGTTTGTTTGTTTGTTTGTTTGTTTTCCTCCCCAAATGCATATAAAATAGTTGGATCCTCAGAAATGGCTTAGATACATCACTTTTGAAAGTTCACCTTTTCCCACTTTGAGCCATTTGGGAAGAGCTCTAGAGGCACACATTAAAATCTTTGACTGAACATGCTAGTGCTTACTAGTAGTCACCCTTAGAGAGCTGAAGGTCTCTGAAGAAGATACAAATATGTATGCTTATATAAATATACACACATACTGATTTCTAGAAAGGAGGATTTTATACATTCATCCATCCATAAAACTCCAGCCCTTCCCTTGCCTTCTCTTTCCCACTTTCTTTCTGGCATGTAATTAGCATATATCTAAACCAGATTTGTGAACAGGACAGATATATATGACAACTAGTATGAAATGTGAATCTGCGTATAATTAAGTAAAATAAGTGGACATTCATAAAACTGCTTTACCTAAATTATCCCAGTGGTTGAGTTTTAAAACTGTAAATTCATCTGCATCCAGAATTTTGTATTGCTCATGTAATATGCTAGGAAATAATTTATTTACTAATTATAGAACAGGATTGTTTGTAATAACCTACTAATCCTTTCCCAGTAAATTAGATCAGCAAAATTATTTTTTTTTAAAAATAAAAATCAGTAGGATCTAGATTAATGCTGCTTAATTTGAGCTGTGACACATTAAGCAGAGGAGCAGGTGCCCTGGACTTCACAGTGGAAGGATGGGTACCCATTGACCCTTCATGGAGGAAGGTAGACACTTCCAGGGGGCAGCTCAGACCTCAGGGAGACCAAGTGGGCCTCTGGAAGTACTCAGGGTTTTTTGTCACAGTGAAAACCTAAAATAACAGAGCTCAGATTTTAAGCTCCCCTTGCTTAAACTCTGATGATGTGATAGACCTAAACCAATTAAAGACTACAGATGTCATCACGTCTCATGATTAATAGGAGGCATTAGTTTGGATCAAACTGTCCATGAAAATGAGTGCCATCTCCACGCTTTCCTTCCCTTGGGAAAACATGTAATTTGCTGGAAGTAGTTGTTTTTTTCTCTGATCAGTTAAAGTTTAATTTTGGGATGATCTATCATTTTACTAAGCTTAAGTATTATTTACTGTTTAAATGGTGGCATTAACATCAGAAAGATTATTTGTAGATTGAAATCTTGCTCAATGCCAGAAAATATGTCAAAATCCAGGACTTGCAAATGAATAAACCATACAAATTGAATTAGTAATCCTATGTTGAGGAAATAATGGTAAAAAATTTAAGTATTAATTTAAATTACATCTTAATTAATTCTGAATAATGCATTGAAATAATTGGACTCAGTCTGAAGACATCAAGAACAGAGTAAAAATTTGAGACTGTTCCTTGGATTTTTCCAGGTGAATATAAATCTTTGCCAAATAATTTTCAAATTACTTAAGCTGCTTAATAGTTTAAATTGAATGATAGCTTGATATCACAAAAATTTAAAGGAATATTTTGGGTGAAATCTAGCAAGAGAATATTCCCCCATCTGGTTAAATTGAGAGAAAACAAATTAAAGAAATTGAGTTTATTTGATAATGAAGTTTTAAAAAATATCTGCTTTGGGAATTTTATAACCTGACATACTTTTTTTCTGTGAACGGTTAGAGAAATACAGTGGAGTTATTATTAGTCAGAATATTATAAAATTGTGCAAAAAAATAGATTAAACTAAATTATGTTTCTCTCCCAAACCCAACATGTCATCTATTAAGTTCATAATTGAGCAGTTTATCATCTTTATGCTAAATTCAATATAAATAATCTTGGTGAAACTGAGTTCTGTTCATTTTAAATCTCTTTCTCCTAGATGAGTATTCACTAATTTTTAGTTTATTTTTTTTTAATGCTGTCATTTACCTTAATTTATCTAGACTTTTTTTATTCTTTAGAATAACAAGATGTTATATCCCACTGCATATTTAGCCTTCATTTATGTGTAGACTTTATGTTAAAAACAGATATAGTTAAAGGTGTGATACACTTCCTATGATTTCTATCAAAGCAATTGAACATAATTTAAATGAATTAAAATAATGAATTTCTATCACAGAATATTAGGGCTGAAAGGGACCTCTGAAGATCACCGAGTCCAAACCTCCCTATTTCTGTATGTTGTGTAGTTATTATTTCTGTTTATACTTATTTCATTTAATTGCAATGAGTGATACATTTTCTTAAATGGAAATGGAAATTATTGTTGCTTTTCCCTGAAAAAATCACCTTCACGTGTTTTTTTCATTTTGTTAAAGACATTGATTTTTTTCTTCTTTTTTAAATTTTATCTCCTTTTTGGCCAATAAACAAAACAAATGTATAGAAAAGTAATTGAAGGTTAATGTAAACCAGAAGTTATTTAATATCTACCATGTGAAAAGCTTTGTTCTTGTCATGTAAGGCAGTAATTGTAATTATACACAACGAATTAACGAGTCCCCGTGAAAAAAACCACAATAATTCAATGCCTATGGAGTATTGAAAATTTCTTCTATTTCTCACTCTGTGTACTCAAAAATTCCAGAAGGTCACTACTCCTTAAAATGAAACCTATGACAAGTACTGAAATTATTTCAGAAATGAGAAATACTTTCACCAATGAGAACATCTAAATGTCAGAAATAGTTTGTGTGCGAGGCAAATGAAAGCATGCGAACTGAAGAAGGAGCGCAATGGTTCTTAAACAGAAAGTATGTATGATTATAATGTATCAGAGCACAAGAGCACAGCTGTGGAAATTCTACTTTCCTGGTTTTTTTAGATACACACTTTTTTCCCCCTCCTTCAATTTAGAACTTACCTAAAGAAAAGGAATGGTCAAAAGAGTGGCCAGCTGTACTACTTTCAGATATACAGTACAAAGTCCCTACGGAGTCTTACATTTTAGCCATTGAGTTCACTTGAAGAAATCATATGGACCTTAAAAGAGAAAGCCTGAGGTGTTAGAGCTGTGTCCCAAATGGGGTGAGATAGCAGATGAGATGTATATGCACAAAACAAGATTTATTGCAAACAGCACTGGGGTCTTAATGACCGAACCACCAGAGAAAAACACATCGAGATTGCATGGGTGTTGGGATATTAGGGTAGCAGAACCCGATGTTTAAGCAATAATGTAAAAGGTATTTTTACAATAAATGCACAACTAATAGTCTATTAGGTGGCAAAGGTTAGCAACTTAAATGTTAGCAACTTAATTATTAAAAGCCTTATCTAAAACGATGATTGAAATAATACCTAGGCAAAGTAATAATACAATAATTGCAATGATCAAAACAGGATCCTAAGGTCTTAATGTTCTAGAACTTCACAGTGAAAGATTTCTTAGTATTTAAAGCTAGCTAATAAAGACCTATAGGGAGTTGGTAACTCTGACCTTCTTACAGCCACAGCTGGGTGTCCCTTGTCTTGTTTCTCAACTTCAAAGGAATAATCACTTGAGCATACGTCCCTGCTGGAGAGGAGAAGGTCCAGTACACCTCCTAGGGAAAGTGTACAGGAGTCTCTCTGATCAACTATGGGACCAGGTTTTTATAGAATAAAGTGGATTGACCCCTGTCATTTAACTATTTAGCTGTACCTCCAAATCTCTCATTGGAGAATAAAAGGAAAACAGTGGTAACAGCCAAGAAGGCCCTTTTCTCACCAAGCAAACTCTTTTGTTTTCTGTTCATTCTCGTTTTGTCTCCATTTTGGGCCTATTCTGGCCCTCCGGTTATACTTTCAAGGTTGTTACCATCTCAGAGCTTGCAAGTACCTTTCCTTTCCCATGGGAATCTTTTCACTCCAGGACGAGGGCTGTAAAACTGAGAGACAGAGAGCACTTGAATCACAAAGGGAAACTGAGGCAGGCACACTCAGATTAAGCATCCTGCTACAAGCTGCTTTAAAATATGCTCATGGGTGTTGTGTTATAGCGGAAAGCAACATGAAGAAGATATTAAAATCAAATATATCTTTAATTCAAATGTGCATGAAGCTCAAACTGGAATCTTAAACTTCATAGTTTTAAACGTATTTGACATCTCCTTCATGTATCCATTTTTTGTGCAGTCCAAAGTAAATTCTTACAAGAATATAAACAGAGATCAAAAAATGTTGATCTTCTAATGTCTTCCTCTAAAATATAAATTTCACTGAAACATCTCATAACATTTTGAAGCTGTCAAAAAAACCCCTAATTATAAAAACATATTGAATGTATATTAATTTTTATTTTAATTACAGCTGTCCAGCTTTATATTGAGAACTTCCATTTTTTCATTGTGTTTTGAAATGTTGGACATTAAATTTATAACATACTGAAGATGTGGCCATGAGACATTCAGAATAGGCAATACCACATATCTATGTAAGTAAACAAATAATACTTTGGTGTCCTACAAGGTCATGTGCCATTTACATAATTTATTTTTTCTTTGTTTTCTACTCACCCATGACACACCTTCTCTAAGTGATCTGGACAATGAGAAGTTAATTCTGAAAAAATTGCAAAAATTTGAAGCAATTGCTCATACATCTCTAGTTTAAAGCCCATGCAAATTTATGTAAACATGTGTCAGACTGGTACTGCCAAATTATTGATGTCATTTTCATTAGTGCCCCTGACTCATTCCATTACTCAAGAAGGATGGCCTAAATCCAAGCCTCATCTCTGGTCTGAAAATCTGCATTCCTTCTTGACAGAGCATCAGATTTCCTTCCCAATCTGTCACCCTCTATTGCAATCCTCGTGTAACATAGCATCAAAGAGCAGAATAATTTGGAAGTTAACCACAAAAGAAAAGAATTTATGTCACCTAAGTCTCTTCTGAACATCTGAAAAGAGGGTGTAATAACACCTACAACATCACATAAGGAATTTGCCATCCTTTGATCGGCCATTAAATTATATATTATGGCTAACCTTTAGATGCCTCCAAGAAAGTTGTAGAGGGATCTTTAATTACCTCATAAAATGTGGACTGAGCTGTAAAATGGAGAGAATGCATAGAGGAAAGTGGATGTTAATAGGGGGAAATCTCAGTCACTATGTAGGTAGTCTGCAAAATGAGCAATGCGATTTTTCTTAGTTAATGCAGCAGAGATTTTGAGGAGATGTGATCCGTTTTGCTGCCCTACCTGCAGTCTCACATTAACCATTTAAGTGTGGTGAATGACCAGAATATCCAGGTATTCCTCTAAGACATGGTAACTCTTCAATTTTTTGTTAGAGCACTCTATCTGGAAATATCCAGAGCACAACAAATTCATCAGTCTAA
This sequence comes from Hemiprocne comata, assembly GCA_020745705.1. Lineage (NCBI taxonomy): Eukaryota > Metazoa > Chordata > Aves > Apodiformes > Apodidae > Hemiprocne > Hemiprocne comata. The sequence continues at coordinate 91,067,860 of CM036586.1, read as the reverse complement.
ATATCCATAGCACAAACGACTTTTCAGTTTAAAAATATTTAAGTCTGGAAACAACTGAACAGTAAGCATTTAATTTGTGAAAAATATTATTATTGTTTCAGTGCCAGCATATCAATCACACTTATCTGTCTCCTATAAGCATCAATATCGAAAGCATCTGTGTTACCTCAGATTTAGAGTCAATACCTTAAAGAACATTGCAATGTAACAGCCTAGGCTTACAAACAGAAATATTTATTAACCCTGAGATATATTTCTGCAACAAGCAATGTATGTGACAGATTAATGTCTAGCAGATTTTTTTATCACATAGCCTCTGATTTTTATTAGTGCTAGTGCGCTGTCACTCAGATGCTATCCATTTTGATAGATTTATACATCCCAAAGAAAATACTCCTTCAGTTTCTTTATTGAAAGAAAATGGAAGTCAGATAGAAGACATTACAGCTATCAAATCTCAGGAGTTTGGCAGAAATTACATAGCATCTTCTGAATACTAAGATCCAAGTAGCAATAACAATTCGAGGTAAATCTATTTGGAGGTCTGGGAGTGTCAGGTACTGAAAATTGTAATTACTCTAGCTAATGTATGTGATTAAATAAAGGTTTCTCTGGAGTGGATTCCAAAAATCTATTAAAACTCTGGAACAGTAGAAAAGATACTAGAGGGATATCATATATATATGATATGATATGATATGATATTATATGATATGATATATGATATGATATGATAAACGTTCAGTTTTGCCTTGATACTTTTCCCAAGTGATACTAAGACATGTGTGAGAATTTTTCTCTGTCTTTTCAGAAGTCACTATCTTTTATTTAGTATTTGTGGTCACACTAACAACAATGGAAATACAGTGTGCAAAGTTTTAACATTTGTGCAAGAAGTAACTTATTCTACTTATATGAGGAATATTTCACTCTTCTTTTTCTTATTTTTGGATTTTTTTGAGAAGAACTTCCCATAATTTCTAATTTTATTAACTTTTTTGGTTTTCACAATACCTATTCAAATAAATAGAAAACTCTGTTGGAGAAACTTGACTTTTTTAATTTTTTTTTGGTGTTGCTGCTGTTGTTTTGGTTGGTTGTTTTTTTTAAAAAAAATACAGTAAAGACTACATTTGAAATTTATGCAGTTTCCAAAGCAACACTGTTTCTTCACCAGACGGCTTTGGAAAATTTCTGCAGTTTGATGATGGTAACTCTTCAACTGTAAAGAACTAAAAGTAATGGATTTATATTTTTTTTTCCTAGCTCAGTAAGCTCAGGTTGAGCACTTTTATTTTGAACCAGAGTGAGATGCTCTATTTTGGATGCCTAACTGATGATGTATTACAATTCTTAGGCAGTAGAGCCTTTCCTACTTGGCCAAGTCAAAGTTCTCTTAGTAGCAAGGAAAATTATGTACCTTCAGGGAGCAATTCAGAAAGCCTAAGCAAGTTATCAGTCTTTCTCTATTGACAGTGTAGAAAAAATCATTACTCTACAATGATTTGGTGGTTCTGCACTCAGAATGAAAACTTTGCAAAAGCAAAGATAGAGTCTGTAGTCCCTTCTATTGTGCTGGAAAAGAAGTATGGGTGCTCGTAAGTGTTTGTAGTCTTTGAGTTTTGTTCTGCAATATATAAAACTCAAATGATAAAGTGAGATGAAGATAGAATTTGTCCTCTAGAACATATTTTTCCCAAGTGTGCTTCCTGGCTAGTACTCTCCAGTAGTCTTTATTAAAAAAAATAAATTAATAATAAGAGAAAAATATTAGTGATCCATTGTTGATTAGTCCCTCAATTAAAATTGTTACATATGATATTCATGCAGAATGCCTCTCTGATTCTTAGGTGAAATAAAGTGATTAGAAAACACAGTAGATGAGAAATTCTTTACAGATATATTCCACAAACATAGCAGAGGGGTTTGTACACTTAAAATTATACCATAAATTCTATATATCAAGAAATCAGATGTAATAAATGAGATTCTGTATTCAACTGTTAGAGCTCTATTGAAGGATATTGTTAGGTTAAGGGATAAGCAGCCCCTCTGCACACACAAGCAGAGCAGAAGAAAAACAGTGACAGCTGGGATAACTCAATCTGTAGCCTGTCCTGACTCAGAGTTATCACAGCAGGGCCACTGAGCAATCAAGGACCGATCTCCACAGGCACAGAGGAGCACAGAGCCAGGAGGAAAGGCAAAGAAACCCAAACTACAGAAAAGTTAAAAGGGACATCTTTTCCAGGATCCTCACAGGGCTATCCCAGATATCCCATCCCACTGATACCCCATCCACTGAACAGTCCATCCATCAAAACTGCCTCTCTCCAATTCAGACACAAGGATGTTGTGGATGACCACACCAAAGGCCTTGCAGAGTCTAGATAAATGACATTTGTGGCTCTTTCCTTGTCTGCTGAGGTAGCCACTCCATTATAGAAGGCTACTAGGTTGGTCAGGAGAGATTTGCCCCTGGTGACGCCATTCTTGCTGTCATGAATCACCTCCTTGTTCTCTATGTATCTTCTAGGAGGATCTGTGCCATGATCTTCCCAGGCACAGAGGTGAGGTTGACAGTTTTGTAGTTCCCAGGGTTCTCCTTTTTACCCTTTTAAAAAATGGGAGCAATGTTTCTGTTTTACCAGTCACCAGGGACTTCATCTGAGTGCCATGACTTTTCAAATGTCATGGAGAGTGGCTGGGCAACTACATCAGCCAATTCGCTCAGGACTCTGGGACTCATCTCATCAGGTGCCATAGACTTTTGTATGTAGTATCTATGCTATCCTATTTTTTCTTCTCCTGTTACGTCCAAAAAATGGTATTTTAATCAATATCTAACCAAATCTGAATGTCTTGTACTGGAATCCATAACAATCATTTGCATCAGTGCATTACATTACGAATTTTCGGAATGTGCAAGTCCAGTACCGGAGCGAGAAGCTGCTACAAAGACACAGCAATGTGGGGGTAAAAGTTGGCTAGAAATGGATAGTAGTCTCACTGGTGTATGTTCACTGCAGAAATTTAAAAACACATAGTACAGTATTCCAGATATGGCCTCACCAGTTTTGAGTAGAGAAAAAACATCACCTCCCTCAAACTTGCAAGCAGTACTTTGTCTAATGCAGCCCAGGATAGCATTACCCTTCCTTGCAGCAAGGGGACATTATTTGCTGATGTTCAAGTTGGTGTATTCCAGAACTCCAGGGCGTTTTATACAAAACTGCTTTCCAGCTGGGTGGCCCTCAACATATATCAGTGCATGGGGTTGTTCTTCCACAAGTGCAGGACTCTGCACTTCATATTGAACTTCATGAGGTTCCTGTCAGCACCTTTCAGCCTTTCAAGGTCCCTCTGGCACCACAAGCTTTTGGCCTCTCAGCCATTCCTCCCAGTTTGACATGCACTGCCCCATCATCCAGACCATGAATGATATTAAACAGAATTGGACCCAGTATTGACTCCTGGGATACACAGCTAGTCACTTGTCTCCAACAAGAGACTACCGTTGATCAGCATGTTCTGGGCCAGCCATTCAGCTGATTTTCAGCTCACCTCACTGTCTGCTTCTCCAGTTAGTACATCATCAGTTCTCCTATGAAAATCATACGGGAGACAATGTCAAAGGCCTTACTGAAGTCTGGGTAGAAAAAATTCACTTCTCTCCCTTCATTTACAGAGCTAGTCATTTCTTCATAGCAGTTGAACAGGTTGGCCAAGCATAACTTCCCTTGGTAAATTCATGCTGTTCCCTCCTGATTGCTTTCTCATCCTTCATGTCTTTATTATTTATTTATTCTACCTAGTATTTATTAACATGTGTCTATTAGTTATTCATTAGGGCCAAAGTACTCCAATTTTAAAATTTAACAGGATAGCATTGTTTTTATTCTTAGTTTTTTTGGTCACTGGGACGACATGATTGTGCTGTTAGAAGCAGTGGGCCAGGACCTCCTACATTATCCCATATGCTTGCAGTACACAGAGGGAATGAAGTGAGCAGGGGAAAAGGGCACCCGACCAAATGTTCCAGCTATGAACAAAGGTTGAGGGTTTTCTCCAAACAATCCTTCATATGTCTGATATAGATATTGTCTTTACATTATCTTTGAGTGACTGTGTTTGCAATAAAAAATGAGCAGCACCATTCCGTTTTACCCTTTTTAACCTAGGAAAATAATCTTGGATTCCTACCAGGCTTAATAATAACCTTAAAAAATGATTGAAACAGAAGTAATTTGACTCCAGATATAAAACTAGTAATATGTGCTTCATCAACAAATTCTTTTTAGGTGAAACTAAAATTTCATTTATTTAGATGCTTTTAAGCACTATCAAGGGGAAATATAATTTTGGCAAGTATTATAGGAAAAATATTCTAATAATGTAGCCTTTAATTCAACACAAAATTTATTATCATTCAAAGAAGTGGTCACCAAGAAATTTTATCAATGTCAGTATGATAATGAAAGATTAAAATAAAAGTCATTAGGAGGCAGATCCATAGTATTTCTTTCCTTTAGCAATCAATGGATTTCAAAATCAATGTCATAAGAACAATCTAATATTTTATTAGCAACAGGTCACCTGTTTTAAATCAATCTAAGATTTTTCACAAGTTTGTCTAGTTACTAACTGGTTCTGCTATTTCCTGTAATTTTCCCTCTCTTTTCCCTGTTTATGAAGTTGCAGACTGATTTTTCAGAGATGTACTACCAAAGGGGACATCAAATATTTCCAAGGAGAAGGCTAGAGAGCAGGAATGGAAAGTCAAAGAGATGCTAAGAAGCAAGAAGTCAGCAAGGATTATTAACATGCTCCACAGAACATTCAGGACATAAGTGGGACTTTGTTATATGTTTCTACCAAACTCAGCCAAACTTTCTTAAACACAACACTTGTGCAAAAAAAGCTGAGATAAATTAACAAATACATATTTATTAGCAGAGGTAACAGCTGATAGCCTACAACAACTTTAATAGTGAATGTTACTTTTGGGAAAGAATAAAAAAGGGGAAGCAGGAGAATAGAAGGGGAAAAAAAATGGACAAGAACAGTGGTAAGGGCAAGGAAAAATACAGATTTTTCACCAGTGGTTGGCCTGGAAAATCAGTGACAGGATCTCAAGCAAGCATCCTCCTCTGAGGGGGAGTTCTCTGCAGTGCAAGAGGTGGCCAGGAGGAAGGTGACAGCAATAGTGATGATGATTTCTTTGCCTTGCTTTTCACCCTTAGCACTATGTACCTTTAGTCATGACCCTCTCTAACTTCGTTTTATTTGCTCCTGTTCATGATGCTGTTATCATAGGTTGGCTCATACCAGTCAAGTGTGACCATTGCACATCAATACATTGAAATGCATTATTGGATAATATTTGGCAAGCATTTAAAGGACTGTTTTCTATTGTGTTGTGCACTATGTTTGGTTTTCCCTATATTAGAGGAAACTGGAAAAAAACCCAAACAACCCCATGAACATCTAAAATCTGCTAAACAAGAGGAAAGAACAGGAGTGTGAAGAGGAGTGATTGTCATGCCAGTGGTAGCCACTTCCTATGAGAACCTGCTGTACCAACACTGTCAGGATTGGCAGGTGCAAGTCCATGAGACCAACAGCATGAGAACAATAACATGGGAACAAAAGGAGACATAAAATCACAGTGGCTCTGGTAAAGCACTTCTCCAGCAGCTTACGTGAAAGGTTACAGAGCTGCAAATAGCATGCCCTTAGCATTACTTAGGTTGAGGTACTAGGGTAGCTCAGGCATTGTGCAACTGTAATCATGTTCATGACTGTACTTTATAGCAAAGAGATTTACTCTGTATTTCCTCTGTCTTGTTAGATTTTGTTTTTTATGATGAAAACTTATGCTTAGATTTCTCTTTTAAAGCCATTATTTTGCAGTTTCTATATAGTAATAATATAGAAATACAGAGGAATAGCAACCATTCATTTCAGCCAGGGAATTATAGTTCAACTTCACATTAATGAAATATATGGAAATAGTATCATCTCTATGTGCCCAGAATACTAAATATTGCTTAGGAATACCACTTGTAGTAGTTTTGCTTTTTAATTAGCTGTGGATTAAATCAGTATATTGATCTAATACATTGAAATAAATAATGTACTCATGACAGCTGTTGCATAACACTGAATATTAATGCCAGAATAATCACAGTAGCCAAATATCTTGCTCAAAGGCTTTGAAAAATTATTTGCAAGGCAATTAATAAGGGCTAATTTGCTGTTAAGTCCAAAGTAGAAAACTTTGAAATGCAATGCTTGTGCAGACAACTGTTCACTTTAAGAAATTGATTGGGATTTTTCCTTCAAGTGTTTAATGAGAAAAGATTGACATCTGCAGTTTGAGAAGTTAAAACAGCAAACCAACAGGAGGCTACAGTTCTGAAACTGTTGTCTTTGCTTGTTTTACCGGTTCCATTATTAAGAACTGATGTTTAAGTTTTCATGGCATCTCTGTTGATGTTCAATGTAATAAGAAAGATATCTCATTTCAGTGGTCAATGTCAGGTTTTACTTTAAGTAACAATGCCAGTATATATTTTTAAATGATCTGATAATTTTTTGTGTAGAAATTTAGGTGAGATGAGTTGTTTTCTTAGCAGAACTGTAACACTCTGAATTTTCATTCCTGGTTATTCAGACTCTATGTGTGCATCTTAAGACTTTAATTTGAAAAATATCATATGCATTTTTTTGTTTTAAACAGATGTCTGTTTTCTACTGTTCATGTATGTTTGTATTCTGTTCAGATACATCCTTTGTATCGACACAATGGAAATATAGACCTCATGACCTTGACAGAGGTTTTTTGCTGCACACGATGTTAAAATATTTTGTGAACTCTACAGAAATTTCTCCCATCTCTTTATTCTCATTTGGTCAAAATTGTAGCTCTCAGATAGCTAACTGTTCTCTTCTTTGTATCATATTAATGTCACAACCAAAAGTCTTACATTCTGTGACTGTATCAAGATAATGACTGTGGGTTTATCAGATTCTGTAACATACAAAGATGATGCACATAAGAGTTTAGAGTCAGCTAGGCATTCCCAGCAAGGATCCAAGATTTCATAGAAAGTTATTACAGAGAGTTCAGCCTGTTTGGGAAAGGAAAAGTGCATGCAGCATGGGAAGTTCTCAGAGACAGAGGCTCCATTTTGGACAAAAGTAAGACATTTTTATAACACAGAGATAAAAGAGAGTGTAGGACATCATAATTTTCAGCAGTCATTTGCTGCTGTTAATTTCTATTTTTTTCCCCGGGGCAGCAAGTAGACAATGATGTTTTCTGTTCTTTCAGACTGTCTTTCTGTCCTTGCAGTTAGAACATCCCATGACAGCTACTCATTCTTAGTTTCTCAAGATGTTTCCCCTTTTTCCCAGGCTATTTTTCACTTTTTCAGGTGTTAAATTGCCATTACAGTTTGTTGGTTTTGCACTGATCAATGATATTTCAGTATGCCACTGGTTTCTAGGTACCCAGCTGCACTTCAAAGATGCCAGCTGTGCTTCTCAAGGATGCTTCTGGTTCACAGGTTTACTTCCCACACTAACAGTTCCCAGGCTGGCAGGCATTTTCTCTGTCAGTGCTGGAACAGACACTTTCTTCTGCTCAAAGATTTTCCACTTCTAACTAGGTTGCCTTTCTGTCTATTCACATAATTTCCTTACTCCAAAGACCCTTGTCCCACCATTATTCTCTCTGAAATCTGTTACTGCAGTCCTTGCATTTTAGCTGGTGTTAGTAGAACAGGCTTGAACCACCTCACAGAGTATTTTGCAAGATACTGTGCTTTATAACTGTCTTCTTCCATGAAGGAGGCAATTTGGCAAACAACCACAAACAGAAGTTTTCCATTGCTGCAAAGCCTGGCCTTTTTTTCCAACCCTCCCAACCTAACCTCCTTCCCACAGAGGGAATAATTAGGACAAGAATGGGAAAAGTGGAGAAAATACACCCTCTTCTACCAGTTGTAAAAATGCAAGGAACAGCCTCAGTCAGATTGTCTTCATCAGACACAGGATGGTGAACCTCAGAACAGTCTAGCTGAATTGTCCCAGTGCTGAGAAACACAAGAAGGGATTACATCAATGTGAGAATAATTGTGTCAATGTTTGCGGACAAATTTGAAAAAAAGAAATTTCTTTAAACCTGGAATGTAGGACTAATTCAGCCTCACACAGGTATAGCACTGTGATAAGGGGCTCAGGAGAAAGCCATAGAACCAGAAATTATGCTGTGAACTGGAATCAATCTTTTTTCCCCCTGTACATAAAAGGAAGTCTACCATGAATGTTCTCACGAGAATCAATCAACCCTCATGGTTCTTCCTTATGTGAAGATGAATTTCCCATCCATATACCTCAGTTCTCTCCAGTTTGCTTAGGAAATTAAAGTAAAAACTAAAACTCATGAAAAATACATGTCTTTTGCTTTTCTACAGACTTATAACCATATGTACTGATTTCACCTTTGAAAATCCATTATAACCATCACTTTCTAAAAAGAGTATTTTAAAGACTCAGTGTTCTAGCATATTATAATTTTTGGTAACTGACTGTGGGATTTAAAGTCTTCCTAAAATATTTTGAAATTTTAAAAAAAGTGTACTTTAAAATGGGGAATCAGAAGTAATTGTTTCATGTGCATGTTAAGAAGGCTAGAATCATCGTTGTTTCTTGATGGAATGCTGTGGTTTGCATTTCTCTATTTTGTTTTTTTGCAGATGCATTAACTAGTCTATATTTGTCTTTAATGTTTATTGTTTGTAGCTAGCATTTATATTATATGTCAAATAATACTTGAATATTTGTACTGTAAATTAATAGTGTTTGCCTTGTTCTAATATTTTTATAGCATAAATATGGACTTATATCCTGAAAATTCATACTTTCCTGCAAGCATTACTGCCAGAACTGTCTTGAGCATTATCCTGAAGGCAATGAATAGACATGTGAGAAACCAGAAGAGTACAGACAGATCTGATTCCTTCTTTACAACACTCAAAAACAGGAGGAAAAACCCCCACAAGCTGTTGATCTTGTACTGCATACTTAAGCAATTGAATACTGAACATCATGGCAGTGCAGTAGTTTCTCTCATTTCTATATCTTCTTATTCAGTTTTATGTCACTATATTCACATTTGCTGATGAAACCACATTTGAGCATTTCAGTTATGAAAGTTTCCTCCCGCTGCTGATACATTATCATACTATCAAATTATCATATCAATCACAAATTTTCCAGAAACTGTGAGCAACTGCTGGATCAGTCCTTTTATTCTACTCAACCCCTGTTTGCAACAGCTGACTTTTGTCCAGTATTTCCTGCTTTTTATAAGAAAATGTCTACAGCAGGCAATGTATAAGTTCTGTCATAGATAACAGGATAAAGTACAAACCACAAGCGCAGAGCAAATGCAGAAAAATTGCATGCCAAAATTAGCGGATGAGCTTCTGCAGAGGTAGCCAATGATGTCTGGAAGGAATTCTGAGGAAATAAAAGGAACTTGGAATTGAATCAAACAGAAACAAAAGGAATAAGTGAAGCGAAGCCAGAGCTTTGGGATGACAAGGGTGTGTGTTTGATGAACTTTGTCCCCAAAAACATTCACAGCTGTTGGTACTTCAGATTCTCAGTACAATGAGAGCCATGCAGTGTTTCATTGACACGTTACTCCTTAGAAATCAAAACGACATTTTGAGAACAATTAATTTCTTTACTCCTCCCACTTCCTAATAGTCACTACTTGCTTAATTTTCCTAATTTGATTGTTTATGACTGTATAGTTCTTCAGCTAGTGTTTGTGTGGAAGTTACAGGAAAATAGGTATGTTATTGATCTCCTTCCATTGTGTAGCCTCTACACATCGATTTTAGAACATTTATAATTTCAATTATTTGTGCCCATAAAGCTGTTATCTTGAAACACATGAATTGTCCATGACATCTCATCTTTCAAGTTAGTAAATCAAATCCTTTCCTTCACAATTTCATTTGGGAAGAAGTGCAATTGGTATTCCAATGAAATATACATTAGTTTGTTCCAAATTCAATCTGAACAAAAAGAAACAAAATAAAAAAACATTTGCCACAAGAAATCACTTTATTAATCAGATTAATCTCAATTACTTCAGCAAACCATTAGCTGTACTGAACACAATTATGCTGAAGCAATCATCAGCAATTGCTAAGTCTGAAATTGACATTGCTCAGTTTTTTATGGTGCCTGTGTTTGTCTTGTTTTTTTGTTGGTTTTTGTTTGGTTTTTTTTGTTTGTTTTATGATTCCTGCTTAATATAAAACAGATTATGTTTTATTATTTTGTGAATAAGAAAATGCAACACGGATGAATGGATCTAAAATTGTTCCTCATTGTAAAACCTCACTGTTTTCCTTTGATTGCAGAGATTATTTCATGTAAGTCTGTATAGATGCTTGATGATGGAAATATAAAATAAAATAGAAGGGAAGACAGGTGTATAGACAAATATTTTATACAGAGTGAAACTCAGATTTGGATGACCTCAAGCTATTTTTGAAGTTTAAAGCTGGAAACACAGCTTTCAGCTTCCATTTAATTCAGTCTTACCTTTATTTTTATTTTCTCTAAAGTCAGTCCTACACTGACTTCCCATAACTTAGTGCTACTTAATCTTTCTGCTATGCTGACCCATATGGAGGACTCCTTCCATCATTACATGAATCATAAAACCACTACATAACTGAATTCTTTCTAAAGCCTACATAGTGCAACAGTGCCTAACAGAAACTAATCAGGAAATACTTTTCAATATTTACTTTCATTTGATTGTGTTTTTTTACTCCATCTTGTTTTGCGGACTACAGAATTTGCTGCTCAGACTTATTTATAAAAATATTCATTACACTAATCTTCCTTTCTTCCTATGTTTCTGTATTTCCTGTCCATTTTTTTCTCTACAATTTCCTGTAAATATAATTCCTGAAAAAAAAAATATATTACCTGTTTGAAAAAACTTTAGTATATTAAGTGTTATAAACATATTTCTTTGATGGGCAATATTTCTTGCCTGAAACTGGTAACTGAAACTGTCAATTTTTGGAATTAAGCTACAAATATTTTTAATAATAAGCCATTAATTAAAATGTGCAAGTAAAACTTGTTATTCTTAACTTTTGATAGATACAATATACTTGAAAGACAACTTGACTATTTTCTTTCTAATATGATTAAGTGCTAGACAAGTGTGAATGCTTGATTAAGTTCCCAAGATTAAGAGTTGATTCACAAGATAATGAATTATTTTAGTTAGTTTTTTTTGGTTGCTTGCTTTTTGGTGTGTTTTGGGGTTTTTTTATGTGTACTTCAGAAAATAAAATTATCAGGGTACTTAGTTATAATCATCAAGGTTAGAAAAGATCTGCCCAAATTTACTGCACTGATTTCTGTTGCTTTGGTTGAACTGGTCCATACAATATTATATAACTTTCATGACAACAGGTCTAAGTGAATAAAATTTATGGTCTGTGGTCACTGGGTAACCTGTTTAATAAGCTTTTTTTTAAGTAACCTTTTAATAAGCTTTAGTAAAGCAAGAACAAGACCTTCAAACTAAGTTTGTTTGAACTAGACCATTTCCCTTTGGATATGGTCATGTCCGTAGGCCTGAGTTTGATATTTTGACATCTTTGGGGCTTCCAAAATTGGCTTTATCTTGCCAAAGATCTTCCTCTAGAAAACAGAAGTTGGTGGGGAATATATGCCCTAAACAAGAAAGAAACTTAATGAGATTTTTAAGCTTTTAGCTCTTAGATGCAATTTTGCTTCATTTGATCAAAATTATTGTAATTAGAATACAACAACTATACATTTATTTAAAGACTCAGTATTGAAAGAATTATATTATTGAGAGAGGTGAATACACTAATGCAGGGCTGGCTGTTGCGGTTAAAACTGTCTGTTATAATGTTAATGGATTTCAAAAAGCACATCTCAACATTAGAGAAATGGCATAGAAAAAATATAAGGCTTATGCAAATGGCTTTGAAGTTCATGTCAAATTACTGTTCAGAAATTTGACATGAAGCTTTTACTTTGTATCATATTATGAGATGCAGATAAATTAGAGAGCAAGCTCTGAAGGTACAATAGACACCTAAAATTGTACCTGTAAAGGTACCATGGCCTGCATCAGGAATAACGTGGCCAGAGGGAGTAGGGAAGTGCTCGTTCCCTTCCACTTGGCACTGGTGAGGCAGCACCTTGAGTACTGTGTTCAGTTCTGGGCCCCTTACTATGAGATGGACATTGAGGTGCTGGAGTGTGTCCAGAGAAGGGCAACAAAGCTGATGAAGGGTCTAGAGAACAAATCATATGAGGAGTGGCTGAGGGAACTGGGGATGCTTAGTTTGAAGAGGAGGCTGAGGGGTGACCCCATCACCCTCTACAACTACCTGAAAGGAGGTTGTGGTGAGGTGGGTGTTGGCCTCTTCTCCATTTAAATAATTATAGGACCAGAGGGAATGACCTGAAGTTGCGGCAGGGGAGGTTTAGATTGGTTATTAGGAAGAATCTCTATATCGAAAGAGAAGTCAGACACTGAAACAGCCTGCCCAGGGAAGTGGTTGTGTGTTTGTTTAGGTTGTTTTGTGTTGATGATTGGACTTGATGATCTCAGAGGTCCTTTGCAACCATGATGTTTCTGTGATTCTGTGTGACAATATACCCTGAGAAAAAACAGTGACTCTTACTTTGTCCTATTTTACAGATAAGATGAAAATCTGGAACAGTTAATGCACATTATTGTCAGTAACCCCAACAGTGGCGAATGCAAAAACATATTAAATGGCTATTTAAGTACAATAGAAGTTTGAACCCAGACCTCACTTCTTAGCAAAATAGTGACCTCACTATTGATAGAAGAGTTTTCCCGTATATAATCATAAGTGGATGTATTCATAACTACAACAGTGACTACATACCTCACCCCTTAACCAAAATGGACATCGTGTACCCAGAGTTGTATGCAGATGTGGAGGCCAGAATTTAGAGAACAGAATGGTATTTTGAATGTTTTCCATGGTACTGTGGAAATCCACCCATCAGCTGTATGCTTTAATTCGAGAGGCATAGATTTTGAGTCAATATCTGCAGAGGGCAATTTACCATGGACCTATACTACTACTAAGTCCAGCCTGAGAAGTCTGCTCTGTGACAAAAATATATTTTAACATACTGAGACAAATATAGATATATATACGCATGTTAGGCTTAGAGTTAATTGACTTCTATATTTAAATTTTTCAGTTATTCCATTGCAGAAAACACTGGCCTAAGAAACACCATTGCCTTCAGTAATTTTCTAATACTTGACAGAGATAAGCATTAGACTGCAGAAATACATTTTCGTCTTTAAAATTCCTTTCCACTTTTTCTAATAACATAAACTCTCTCTCTTTTCTCATTTATTTGGGAAAATTTTAGAAAACCGTGAAAAATTCCACAGTGCATGGTTGCCCAGCACCAAAACCGCAGTAAAGAAAGGCAAGATGAGGGAAAGTCTTGAGACTGACAGAAGGTTACAATATGGGGAAAAAAATATGCCTGGATAACTAAATCAATTCCCTCCTATTTGAACTTATATTATGACCTTGAAGCTTCATGCCTAACTTTGGGAAGCTACTTGGAAAAGAACTGCCATAAAAGATGGGATGAAAAAGTAAATGTATGGGTTAGGCTTAGTTCTCACAGACTCATGGACCAGACTTTAAACCCAAAGGCCCATTACAATTTAAAGGCTATGCCTGTAATGGACATAGCTGTCCTATATAGATACATATAGATATAGATATAGATATAGATGATATATCTGAGTTAACACTGAAAAAAAGAGATGGTGATGATTAAGTTAGCTGAAAAAGTCTGATGTAGCAACTTAATCCAATTCCATGGATCCTGGACAGTATCATATTGTACTTAAAAAGTCTTTCAGAAAATAATGAAGTCAACTACCTGCCAGCACCTTCTGGACTTTTTTCTTCTAGGTATTAGAAGCAACAAGGATGGTGAAGGGACTAGAGGGAAAGTCTTATAGGGATAGGCTGAGGGAGCTGGGGTTGTTTAGCCTGGAGAAGGGGAGACTCAGGGGGGGCCTAGTCACTCTCTACAACTACCTGAAGGGAGGTTGTAGTCAGGTGGGGGCTGGGCTCTTTTTCTAGGCAACTAGTGACAAGACAAGAGGGCACAGACTGAAGCTGCACCAGGTTTAGGTTGGATATTAGGAAGCACTTCCTCACGGAGAGGGTGATCAGACATTGGAATGGATTTCCCAGGGAAGTGGTGGAGGCACCATCCCTGGATGTGTTCAAGGAAAGGCTGGATGTGGCACTTAGTGCCATGGTCTAGCTGATGTGGTGGTGTTAGGTCATAGCCTGGATTTGATGATCTTAAAGGTCTTTTCCAGCCTTGGTGATTCTGTGATTCTGTGTTTCTATTCAACAATTATTGTGTCTAAAAGAAAAATAAAACTTTCAGGCATAGTTTGCTGGACAAATATTGTCTGACATGCATTTATTCACTAAAATCTTCTTAAAAAGTAGTTTTATAAATTCTGTAGTCTATTCATTAAAGAGAATAGCAACAGAAACACTGTTAAAAGTATTATATTGAGGGACTAGAATATCTAAAACTCTAACTGTATTACCACCCTGAAAGTAAGTAAATCTTAGGAAGCTGTATGTTGGCCTGATCTAACTCTATTCCTTATACGTTGACCGTCTGAAGTTAAGTACGAACATGAGGATGGAGTCTTTATGGACCAGAAATAAACCTGTTTCATCTCTGTTATGTGTAAAGAGGTCTGAAATAACAACCCAGTCTGGAGAACAAAATCTTTGACTTTACTTCCACAAAGAGTACCATGACAACTGAGAACTTTGAGTTAAAGTATATTTCTTTGTTTATTTATTTATCTATTTATCTGTCTATTTATTTATTTATTTATATGTTAAAGCCTCGGGATATTTTCTTCTCTGAGTGTGTATTAGTTTTTGTCTGATTGTATGACTAAATACTCTTCAGAGTATTATTGAAATGTTGCTGTGACCTTCACAGTCAATTTTTCTGCATTGTATCCTTTAGATGAGTATGAACATGCTGGCATTTAAAAGAAAGCTATTAAAGCCTACACGTGTCAAGACAACTAAATTGAGTGCTATTCTATATGTATGCTCAGAGAGGGAGAACAATTTTTTATTTTTTATTTTTTTAAAGGAAACTGGGTAGAACCGAGGCAGGATTGGATTTCTGAGAAGAATTAGACTCTTCAAATTAATTAATACATTAACTTAATGTATCTAGTTACTGACATATTTTGATGATACACCTAACATGTAGATCCTCTCAAGTTCATAATAATGTCATAGCTCCTTGATTATATACCTCATGTTGGATATTAGCTAAGAAGGGGGATCATTCAGAGTGGAAAACTAAGATAAAAACATATATGTTGACATGGGCCATGAAACCCATGGTTTGGATTGAAATACTATCAAGTTCCAAACCCCCTGCATGGGCAGGGACACTTCCCACTAGACCAGAACATTGTTTTTCTTCATATTAGGGAGGAAAAAGAAAAAAAAAAAAAAAAAAAAAAAGAAAGTAGTTGGAATATTTCTAAATAGAATGTCAGTAAAGAAGGCAAGATCTATAGCAGTTATTTGCAAAAACTATTCTGAAGTCTATCTTAAAGACTAAGGTCTTCTCTATGTAAAATGATAACACTGATGAATCTCTTATTTGAAAGTATAAGGAAATACAACTTTTAATGGCAGTACTCTGATCTTTCCATGATTTTAAAGTATTGCTGGCTTATTCTTTGCTTTTCCTACAAACAACAAAGGAATGGAGTCAAAAAAGTAACTAAATGCAGTACAAAACGCACAACAATTAATCTTTCAACTTAGCATATGTGCCATGCTCCATATAATGACATGAAAATCTGTCTTAATGTTTGTTTCCATTTAATATGTGTTGGCTACAACAGATTCTCAAATTCAACAACCTCAGCAATAACAGGAAGATTACACTCAGAAATCAAGGATTTTTATTTTAGAAACACAAATAACTCATCCTCCTGAGCTGACTTTGGCCAGAGTGTACATGGAAATAATTAAGTCTTACCTGAAACTACAGCTTTTGAATATTCCTCTTACAAATGTTCTTTTAAACTGGAGTCCAAAGGATTTCAGATTTCGAAGATCATGAGAATCTTGCTGTCAATAGGAAGCAAAATTTAAAAATCACATGAGAAAGGCCAAGACATTTTCTGTGCAATATTGTACAAAACATCTGAAATTGGTTTGTTTTTCAAAAACTAAAATTGCAGCTTGTTGTCCATTCTCTGTTCACCAAGACTGTTCAATACAGTTGGATAAAACATCAGACCAAAAATTAAAGATCAAATTTAAAAGAGTATCTACCTTTACTTCAGCCATCATTTACACAGAATTGAATAATAATATTGGTTGATGAACCTGCAGATGAATTGAATCATAACTATATCTGTAAATAATTTTACTATTCAGTTATATTAACTTCGAATTCAGAGGCAATAGTTTTTCTTTGTGTAGCAAACTGAAATTAAAAAATAATTTTCATAAATTTCGTATTTGGAAATCTTCATATTTCCTTTTTAAAATAGCTCACTTTTTTTTGTTGTTCGTTTTATATGAAAAACACTCTTTGAATTGAGACAACCCAAATTCTACCAGTTTTCACTAGCCAAGTAATCTGTATTTCTTCCATCATCCTAATACAAATTTTAATGATATTTTAATATTCAAATGCTGTTTTAAAAATAATGCTTCTTCAAAACAAGCATATTTTGATTAAGCAGATGGATTTCTCTGAAATCACAAACATTCTACAGCTTCCACATCGGGAACAGGCAATCGTCTGGAATATTCTCCCTGAAAATAGTTGCTGCAGGCATTTGTCACCTACACTCAGCTTCAAAGGTCCAGCTCTGATGCCCCCAACACAAGAAAGATGTGGACTTGCTGGAGCATGTCCAGAGGAGGGCCACGAAAATGGTCCAAGGGCTGGAGCACTTCTCTTATGAGGACAGGCTGAGGGAGTAGGGGTTATTCAGCCTGAAGAAAAGGCTCCGGGAAGACCTCAAAGCAGCCTTCCAGTACCTGAAGGGGGCCTAGAGGAGAGGTGGGGAGGGACTTGTTACAAGGCCTTGTAGTGATAGGACAAAGACTAATGGTTTTAAATTGAAGGAGGAGAGATTTAGGTTAGAGTTCAGGAGGAAATTCTTTACTGTAAGGGTAGTGAGACACTGGAACAGGCTGCCCAGAGAAGTTGTGGAAGCTCCATCCCTGGAGGCATTCAAGACCAGGTTGGATGGGACTCTGAGCAACCTGGCCTAGTGGGACGTGTCCCTGCCTATGCAGGGGAGTTGGAACTCGATGATCTTTAAGGTCCCTTCCAACTCTAACCATTCTATGATTCTATGATCCTAATAAGGAATAGGACCAGCTTAAAATTTGAAATACAATACACATGTCCAGACCCATAAAAATTAAACCAGAAATAATATCTACACACCAATCTAATACTAGGATAGATTTATCTGTGAACATAGAAGGTGTTCACTGGCTTAAAGACACTTTAAGTAGTAGAAGTATTCAGGCACATATAATCAGTTCACTTGAAGAGAAACCACACTACCCAGAAGGTAACTTCTCCCCCCCACTATATCAATGGGTTGGGGTAATTCTTCACATCTCAATATTTGAGATTAAATTCTAAATCAAAGCATTCTAACATACAATTATGGTAGAACTGTCCTTTTCCAGTTTTTTTTTTTTGTTGTTCTTGTTGGAAAAGATTAATATTAAAAACTAATGTCTATCCAATTTTTGAACGCACAATTGCGACCATCAAACAAATATATTAATAATGTGCTATATTGATTTCACTTGAATACTTGGATTTCACGTGCATAAAATAATGAATTCCAACACATACATTTGAGTAGCTTAAGAATTTGCTTTTTTGTGAAAGGACTACAAGACATTTCCAATGTTTTCTTTCTTATGAGTTGACTCTTACGATTTAAGAGTTCCACGTTTCATATTCAACTCACCAGACTTTGAAATCTGTCTTCATTTTTCACCTAACGCTCTGCTCAGTAGTCTTTTTTAACTTTAGAGAGAACAATATCCAATTCATTTCAGTGAAATGCACTTTTCCAATAGACCCTATAAACTATGAAAAAGTTTTTAAAACAAGGGAGAAAGATCAAAGATGCTTAAAATATATTCGCGTACATTAAAACATATTTCCAGTTGTTCATCTATGAAAGGGTAGTTTCACAGACCTTTTCATAATGAAAATCTTGGAAGTCAACAGATTAATTTTACTCCAGCTAAGGAGGACAATATGCAAACTCCTCTAACGTTAGAAATTATATACTACTGCCTTTTTGCCATAGATTTAAAAGACATTTAAGGTGGAAATGTTCTTCTGTTTCTCAATCACTTTTTTAAAGGTTATATTTAAATAATTACTTTCTCAATCCCCTTTCTCAAACCATCCATATCCACCTCAAGATACTTTACCACTGCCTAGGTGGTCTGAGACCTCTACCACTTCAGAAGGCGTGCAATCCAAAAGTTATGTATTCCAAACTTGCCAAAACTCTCTAATTCAGGGGAAAAGAAACAAAACAAAACAAAACAAAAACAAAACAAAAGAGAAAAAACACAAGGAAAAAAATAAGCAGCTTTTTTTCCCAAGAGTAAAGTAACAGTTTACACAAGAGTCTACAGCCAGAAATCTCATAAACATGATATTCAGATACTAGTAGCACATTGTTGTATAACTTCATAGTCATAGAGATTAAATAATTACAGTGACTATGATTTATTGAATTTCAGAATCCAGTGATCAATTTTCCATTTGCAGCTAATTCAGAAGGAATTATCTCTATTTTTCCCTTCATCTGACTTAGTTAGATGCAAAGAGTAGAGGCAAATACTTTCACTTTCTTCTGCTGGATCCTTAACTCATTCTTAGTATTAGAGTTCCTAAAAAATCATTGCAAATGCAGAAGAAGCAGCAAATTTGTCCAGACCCTATCTTACATTACTAATATAAATGTATTTCATAGAAGTAATAATATCAATTTTTCGCAACACCCCACAAATGACACACCATATTATGAGAGAAAAATCTGCTTAGCAGTATAAAAAAACCTGTTCTCTTGCAGTGTGCAGGTGATAGCACATATAGCATATTTTGTAGGCTAACATAGGGCTATTCTGGCTACATGCCAAGCAAACACAAATGCAGATGCAGCCAGCTAGCTTTCAATCTAAGTCCATCATGAACCCCAGTAGCCTGACTTGAATAATGCCACTCCTGAGCTAGTGGTGATGTAACTAGACTTACATATCCTAAATCAGTGCTTTGAAATTTACATTAGAGTTGTTTCTAAAGTGGACTTGATTATGCTTATAAATCTCTCTATATAAATATATGCTCACTATCTAAATATATATTCTCTCATACATCTTCTCTCCTTGTTGCTTACTATGAAATAACTGAGCAGAAGGGTAAATTTTCTAAATCTCATATAAATGAGGATTAAAAGTACATGATTCTTACTGTCAAGTCTTAAGTAAAAAGTTCAAAAAAATTCTCAAAGATTCTAAACAAATGTAAAAGTGCAACACCAAGCTTTGGCAGAAAAGGGAAGAAGGGAAGGGACGGGAAGGGACGGGAAGGGACGGGAAGGGACGGGAAGGGAAGGGAAGGGAAGGGAAGGGAAGGGAAGGGAAGGGAAGGGAAGGGAAGGGAAGGGAAGGGAAGGGAAGGGAAGGGAAGGGAAGGGAAGGGAAGGGAAGGGAAGGGAAGGGAAGGGAAGGGAAGGGAAGGGAAGGGAAGGGAAGGGAAGGGAAGGGAAGGGAAGGGAAGGGAAGGGAAGGGAAGGGAAGGGAAGGGAAGGGAAGGGAAGGGAAGGGAAGGGAAGGGAAGGGAAGGGAAGGGAAGGGAAGGGAAGGGAAGGGAAGGGAAGGGAAGGGAAGGGAAGGGAAGGGAAGGGAAGGGAAGGGAAAGAACCTGACCTTTTGCATAGAACATTTGTCTACAAACAGAGTGCTGTGCACAGCCAAAGTATCACTATTTAAAGGCTGCTTCTCAAAACCTCTATAGCTTTCTGTTTCCACACCAAGAGTTTATTTTGCTTGCAGACTACGGATTTCTCAAATTACTGTATCTGACTGTCCCACACTGCAAAAAAAAATGCCTAGGAAGTAATAGAGAGCAACCAAGATGTGAGTATGACTTCTCTGTCTTTGTGAACCAGTGTTTTTATGAAGAATGTCTGCTACGTACACTTATCAGACATGCTGGGTGGTGTACTTCACCTGTGAAGGTTGGCTGCTGCAGTATGTTTCCTTCTGGAATGGGAAAGACTCACAAAGTATGAAAACCTTTTTACAGCAAGTGAAACTGGGCCACCCTTCAAGATGAAACAGTTAATTATGACTTTTCTTTAATGTAATATGAAAGTATTTAGTTTTTAATGTATGCTTTTAGAAAATAATGTTGAGGATTATTGAACTAATTCTCAGAATCCCATGCTTTTACATAAGTGATCCATGTACTTTATTTGCTTTCATTACATCTCTATTTTCTTACGATACAAGATGGAGATTTTTGGTACATATGGGATCATAGACTTAATAAAATTATACATCTCCGTTGGTGACATGGACAGTGGAATTGAGTGCAACTGAGTCAGCAAGTTTGGTGACAACACCAAAGTGTGTGGTGAATTCGACATGCTGGAGGGAAGGGATGCCATCCAAAGGGACCTTGACAAGCTTGAGAAGTGGGATTGTGCAAACTGCATTAAATTCAACAAGGCCAAGTGCATGGTCCTGCACCTGGGTTGGGGCATGAATACAAGTTGGGTGGAGAATGGATCAAAAACAGTCAGGAGGAGAAGGACTCGTGGGTGATGGTGGATGAGAAGCTCAACACGAGCTGACAATGTGTGCTGGCAGTCCAGAAAGCCAACTGTGTCCTTGGCTGCATCAAAAGAAACATGGTCAGCTGGTCAAGGGAGGTGATTTTTCCCCCTTTAATCAGCTCTCCTGAGACCCCACCTGGAGTACTGTGTCCAATTCTAGAGCCCCCAACATAAGAAGGACATGGAGCTCCTGGAGAAAGTCCAGAGGAGGGCCAAAAATCTGATCCAAGGGCTGGAGCACCTCTCCTGTGAAGACAGTCTGAGACAGTTGGGGTTATTCAGCCCAGAGAAGAGAAGGCTCTATGTAGACCTCATAGTGGCCTTCCAGTGTCTGAAGGGTACTTACAGGAAAGCTGGGGAGAGAAATTTTAACAAGGGCTTGTAGTGATAGGACAAGGGGTAATGGATCAAAACTGGAAGAGGGGAGATTTAGTTTAGGCATTAGGAAGAAATTCTTTACTGTGAGGGTGGTGAGACACTGGAACACATTGCCCAGGGAAGTTGTGGATGTCCCATCCCTGGAAGTGTTCAAGTCCAGGTTAGATGGGGCTCTGAGCAACCTCATGTAGTAGGAAGTGTCCCTCCCCATGCACTGAGGTTGGAACTAGATGATCTTTAAGGTCCCTTCCAACTCAAACCATTCTATGAGTCTATGATTATAAAATGCTACAATAAAACACTACTCTTTCAGTTGATGTATTAAGATACAATTAGTCATACTACTGAAGTCCAGACCATTTTCTGCTAGTCTTAACAGATAATCACCACACTGCTGATCATATTCTCCTGGCTCAGTCTGTTTTTTAATCAGCCTTCTCACCTTGCTCTCTATGCTTTCTCCCATTTTTATCATCTCATGAGTAGAGCAGTAACCTACTCTTCAACTTGATTTTCATATTGCTCAAAAAACTACCAAGTTTCTAGTTTCTTCCTATGCTTTCTAGTTTGTTATTTTCTTTTTTTCCTCCTAAGGAATTCTAAGCACAGCTTTAAAATTAATCAATCTCACAGGCTAAACAGTTTAATTTAACTGTTCATCCATCCACTGAAGTGGATATGACTCCTTGCCAATAAGGGTGAAAGCATTGATGCTATATTTAGTCCATTGACCTGAAAAAAAAATGCTCAAATGCACTGTATTTCTTAAACCTGCAAAGTTGCTTCTTGATTTTTAAAATACTCATTGCATTATAAATCGTCTCAGGAACCCTAGAAGGTATTGGACAAAAGGAAGTACATATTCCACTAGATATTTCTGAATGCAGACTTCTCTGTTCACTCCTCTCCTTTATTTGAAGTAAAAGGCAAAAAACATTTCAGGGTCTCACATAATCATAACTCAAGAGTAAAGTTCTGTGCAGTTCTATAAAAATTATCCTTCGTGGAAAGGCTCCGCAATGCGTAACAATTCCAGTAGAAGTGATATAATTATCACGTAGACAAGTTCTGCAAATATTGATAATCTAAACCTGAGGCTCTTGCCAGTGGAACTGAAAATGTATGCAAGCTATCGATCAAAGCTGGCATCTATAACACAACACTTTAAAAACCAGGTCAAGTAGAGCTCTTTGAGCCAATAACCTCTGTTATAGATAAATCTGATTAAGTTTTCTATGCTAATGGAGGATAGAACCCAAAATCTACCTTCTTACGCTTTAAAATTGTTACCCCTTGTCCTGTTGCTACATGTCCTTGTAAAAAGTCCCTCCCCAGCTTTCTTCTAGGTTCCCTTCAGGTATTAGAAGGCCACTATAGAATCTCCCTGGAGCCTTCTCTGTGCTGAACAACCCCAACTCTCTCATCCTGTCTTCATAGGAGAGGTGCTCTAGCCCTCTGATCATCTTCATGGCCTTCCTCTGGACTTGCTCAAACAGCTCCATGTCTTTCCTGTGTTGGGGGCTCCAGAACTGTACACAGTACTCCAGGTGGGTTCTCACTAGAGCAGAGTAGAGGGGGAGAATCACTTCCCTTGATTTGCTGGCCAGACATCTTTTGATGCGGCCCTCTTTTACACATAAATTATTTTCTTCCCAGGTATCTTTCTGTAGATGTTCTGGGCTTCCTTCTACAGCAGCAGCAGGAAAAAAAAAAAAAAAAAAAAAAAAAGTTAAATAAAAAAAATATATATTTGTGCATTGGGGAAGAAAGAGAGAGAAAGACAGAGACAGATATAACTCCCCTTAATGAACAACAATGAGGTAATGTTTAGCAATGACTCTGATGAGTTAAAGAGTTGTCCTGTTATCTTCAGATCACTTCTACTTACAGCTTGTTACTGTTACATCTCAGGAACACACCACCACCTCTTTTCAATACTTACCTGTTCACCAGCATATAGTGACCATTATAGAAAATACTGCTTTTTGAAGTGCAGTTAAAAAAAGCCCTATAAAACAAAACTAGAAAATGTAAAACATGTAAAAAATTATTCTTTTTTTTATTTCTGACTATTTCAGGAGCGATATGAAAAACAAAAGTCTTAGCTAAACTCACAAAAAATAGGGAAGTAGAAAAGGTCAACAGATTCAAACTTGAAACTTTAAACTAATAACAGAAAATAACCTGTGTTTTCACAAGACTCCCTTGTAGTTCCATCAAAGCATATTAAATGCTTAATAATACATACTGATAGCTCACGCACTGAATAAATGCTGATTCTTCTGCTTCTTTGCCTCTTACTTGTTTTCATGTTGATTTATTGACCTAAGCAATAACTTTGCTTCCTATGACCAGTGTAACCACAAATTGCCAACATGTTTGGACTTTTTTTTTATACTAGAGAGCAGAACAATGCAATGCACACTTTCTGTGTTTCACTAAACTACAACTTTTTCAAGTTTCTTCTTTTCTTTTTTTTTTTTTTTTTTTAAGAATAAATCCTTCCTTACTGCCATAGTGGCTCTTCCTATAAAAAGAGTTAATAGAACAATATGCAAGATTATGTTGGTTCTCCAGAGCAGAACTGCAGTGGATATTAATATGTGGGGTTTGTTTTCCCATGAGTAAAATTTATTTTCTTAGAAAATAATATATAAAAATGGCAGTTCCCCCTCAGGCTTAGTGTAACTCTTTGCAAAAGCATTTAACGATTAATTTGGGTAAAGAAGACCTGACCCCAAATTTACTATCTCTTTGTCTTCTAATCAATTCAGAGTAGATATCCAAAAAGACATCCATGGACCTACAAGTGAAAACAGCTCAATGGAAGCACGGAAATCTTGTGAAACAAGTTATTCATACCTTTGGATTGCAGTGAAGAGTGAGGTCCATTCTTTTCATAAGAAGACCTGTGCTGCACATCATGTAAGCTCCAGGAAAATGAAAAAGTCAAATGTTGTTTTCCTACAGCTGACAGTAGCAAGGAATTGTGAGACAGACCTAACAATGTATTTCTGTGAGGTTGGGGGAAGCCAGCTTGAAAACTTAAGACAGCTTTGGCAACTTTTTACACCAAATAATACTCTGTTCTTAAATATATACATTTCCATGTCAGGAATTTTGGCAATTAAGCAAACTCTCAGACACTGACACCTAGAAATGTTCTTTCTATTACCTCTTTGCAATGAAACTACATGGGATTAATTGCTGATTATTCCTTAGTCTATACTATCTCCAGTCTACAAAGATGGTAATTTGATTTTTATTTTGCTGTTATTAGAAACTCTTAATTA
This sequence comes from Hemiprocne comata, assembly GCA_020745705.1. Taxonomy (NCBI): domain Eukaryota; kingdom Metazoa; phylum Chordata; class Aves; order Apodiformes; family Apodidae; genus Hemiprocne; species Hemiprocne comata. The sequence continues at coordinate 91,043,125 of CM036586.1, read as the reverse complement.
TTTAAGTGTAATTAATATCTGATTGTAGAAGAACTGTGTGTTTTGATTAAGCAGGCAGAATTTATTTATAGATTCTCAATTAAAGAAAGAAGAAAGAAGAAAAAGGTACACAATGAGGAACTCAAAGCACTGGATCTTAGAAAGGCTCATGCATACTGAGCTCCTTCATGAAGAGTTAACATTTCCACAAGTCTCTCTCTCATTCTTTTAAAAATGGTATTACACTTTTACATGCATACACATTCCTTCATAAAAAGTAGAAAAATAGTCTGCAGATTGTTTCTAAACAACTTGTAAGTCTAAACTGTAGGAAAAAACAAACAAACAAAACCCCCAACAACAGCAAAAACAAACAAACAACAAACAAACAAACAAAAAACCAACCAACAAAAAAAAAATGGAAAAAGCAAACAACAAACAAAACAAACAAAACCAAACAAAAAGAATGAGGCGGACCTGGCTAGGTAAGAGGTACAATAACAAAGTCATTAAACATAGACTAATCAAATAAAGATGCCCCCACAGTATCATTATAAATATTTAGCAGTAAAGTGAATGATAACTATACTGACCTTTCTGGATGGATTTGAAGTCAGATATATCCTTTAATGTGCTTACACACTTAGATATGTCAATGCATTTGTATATCAATTAAGTACAACCATGCATATACATATATCTCCAGGACAAAAACTATAGCTATTTAATCTTTCACAGTATTTTATTTGGGATAGTGGACCTTAGAAAAGGAACTGATTGTTTTCTTTAGCCTGTACATTAGAATGATGCTACATGCAAATGTTTTAGCAATATCTGTAAAGAAGCTATATTTCAAAAACATAGTTCAGTAAACCATAGCATTTTTGTTAGGATATCTGCAAGTACTTTAGAAGGTAAGTTCAAACCCTTCTTTTCTAGGTTAAAAAAAAAAAAAAAAAAAAAAAAAAAAAAAGATTTTTTGAAGTAGATTAAAGATTTCTGAGTCCTAAGATAATATTAATTCACTAATTCCAAGTGTGTTCCTAAATGTACACGCTACCACAGAAAACTTTCACCTCAGATCCCAGATCAATGCACTCTATACAAAACATTCAAACAATTGACATAGGAATTAAGACTGTTAAGCAAAAACAGAGAGCACAGAGGACAACATCAGAAGGAAAAGTGACTAGTGGTTTTCCCAGGTAGTGAAATGAAACATCTTCTCAAATGTAAACTGGAAAGTAGATCATTTACAGGATAAATTTTATTTGAAGGAGACGAATTGTGGGGTATTTTTTTTCTGCTCTTGGAGAATTCCTAGAATTCCAGTTGGTGGTTGTGGGCCTTTCACTTCTCATTTAACATGACATATTGCAGCTTATTGTAATTTGGTCAAAATTTCACAATACCGGCTGTAATTTTCTATTTTCTGATATCTGCATCCAAGGAGCGAAGAGGAAAGCAAAGGCTGTAGTTTGAATCCATCTATACTGGTAACAAAAGATAACAATCTAATTTAGCATCCTGTGTATATACAGTCAGATTCAGCCTGTAATTACCTTGTAACATGGTAATTTTTGCACAGCTTGTGCGTCTTTTAGTGTACAAAATAGTTGCTAAAAAAAAAAACAGGCCTGTGAAGTAGATTAGGATCTTTGCCTCAACAGCTACCTAAGTTCAATTTAGTGCAGTGCATGAGTTAGGATATCACAGGGGGTATAGAATCCTTGCTCAGATAATGCAGATGAACAGCACTCTAGTAAATTCAGTTCAGGTCTGTCTCTGTGATGTCAAGCACGGAAATGGACATTTTCTTAGATGCAAACTAATTGTTTATTTCTCATATTTTCAATACCACCTAGAAATGAGGATTAAATGTACAGTCAAGCTGAATGCTTAGTAGCTACAACTGCCATCTACTAGGGCTGTATTTGGGAAGGGAAAGTATCATGAGAAGCAGCAAAAAATCAGAAACTGGTCATGTAAACTTAGCGAAAAGCTTTGATGTCAATATTTTTTAGTCTTTATGCGTCATTAATTCTATCTCCATATTCATTCTGAAAGTGACTTTACTAAATGGTTATAAAGCTGTGAAATTCCATAGTGACATCACAGTAGAGAATTCCATGATGTAATTATTAATTCTGTATTTAATATATGAACAGTATGAAGTGAAAAGGACAAGGGCTACACATGGGGAGAGAAAAATGCAAAGGGACTTGGGATAGCTCCTTTGAGATGTATTCTTACCGAAATAATGCAGAAGTTTTTATCAAGTAAAATCTGAAATTAAACTTTCCTCAATATTCTTTGAATACAGTTTAATGTCTCAAATTTTAAGAACCTGCAATGAGAAGAATGCAAGTCTGATTCTATATTCCATTATACGCATTTTTCTTCTTTCTTATGGAGTTGCACTTCATCATACTGACAACAGTCAAGTTGTACTACCATGCATTTTCCATCTTTAAGTTGTATCACTGAGGGACAGAGAAGATGAATGCCAGAAGTTCCTATGTTCTGCTCCACTGCTATCTGTTGCAAACCTATGGAATAAGCCCTATGGGACAAAGTAAAAACAACAATCCATGTATTCCACTCTCCATAGGGAGGAGTGGTCTAGACTAAACTTTCTAAACTTACAAAGTCTGCAGCCTCAGTGAGTATTTTCAGTATTTTTGTCATCAGCACTTCAACCTTACTAATTCACATTTACCCTGTAAGGCATCAGTTTTGCACTGCAGTGCAACATAAGCTTTGGGTAAATTCCCCGTGTAAAATACAGAAGAGGCTGTTATTCAGAGTTTTATGCCGTATGGCAATGAATCAACCTTTTTTACTGATGCTTGCTTCTTTTTACTGGCATTTGTAAGTACAAGAAGCAGTTCTCTGTGTCTGTGGTGTTTGTTTCTGCATGTTCTTCAAGATTCCATTTGAAAAGATATATTCTGTACAATGGCCCAGATAAAATGTAGCTGTTGAGAGCGAGTCTTGTGGTAATGTAGTGGTTAATCATAATCTCAATTGTATGAGCTCTGGGCAGTGCCACTAGAAAGAACTAGAAAGACTGCCAATTTCAGTATGTAGTGCAACCCTTTAGTTCAAGCAGTGATGTTGCTGAAATGTCCTCATTAATCTTGAATGACTTTAATAATATAGGGAAAATAGTATAAATCAAAGTAAATTGATACCCCCCCCCTCCCCCCAGATTCCATCTGCAGTTTTGGTAGAATTTCAGTTCTAGATTAAGACACCCAACCTGTGCTTTAAGGTGAAAACACAGAAACATATATATGTGAACTAGCTGCCTAACCTGAACTTTTTGTTAATGGAGATACATGTTTCCATTTGGTTGCCTCATCTTTTTTTCATACAATTCTCAATCCCCTACACTATCTTGCTAGCCTTCAGTTGCCGCCCAGAAGGATCACTTGTAAGCAGTATGCTGTATTTGAAAGCTCCATGTCTCCTACACCTTCACACTTTAAGAATGTATGTACAAACCTTTATGACTAGAAGTAAGAGATAAATATTTACCCTACTTGTCTAAAAAGTACATCTCTGGAGAGTTTTATACACAGCTGCCAGATGCATGGCATATCTCATAAATAGGTTGTCTCCTTCATCTCTGCTGAACAACCTCACTTTGATTATTTTTCGTTTGTTTCTTCTTTGGAACAACAGAACCAAACCCTTTATTTCAAGATATTTGTCATGATGTGGTTCTGCATTGGTCAGAACCCAGCAAAAGGCAATTATTCAGTAATTCTTTTGCTTTGCTTGCTGTTTTTGTGATGTATATGATAAAGCAAAACTCCGAGCATTGTTTTCAAGACATCTTTCAATCCCAAGCATTTCCTAGGATGTGTACTCAGAGAGGTCAAAAAATTTGGCATGAATAGTGAAGCTGTGAGTGATACAGTTCATACCAAACCTGTAGCAATAAAATAGTTATACTGCGGAACTGCATATTCTGTAGAAAAGATTTGTCATATTACAAAGTAGGGCTATTCTAGAAATGCTTCAGAGAGTTTTTAGAAATGCTATTGGTGCTCTTCTCTGAATACAGTAATATGTAAAATTGGTTTGACTTACACAAAATTTATCCACATATACAAAGGAAGAAAAAAAATATAAACTACCATTTTTGTACACCATGCAGTTCAAATCTCTTAAGATGATATTTGTGAATGCTGTGGCCATAGACCAAACTTGTCTGCAAGGACAGCCTTGGTGTGTCTGAGGTGCTGCGCAGCTTCTTCTCCTCACTTTGTCCACTCCCTGATAGCCCTGTGTCAGGCCGATTGACATGGGCTTTTGTGGTAAGTACAGGAATGCATAAAAGGACTGGAGCTGGAAAGGCAGTTATACTCGTTGACAGCCTGCACAGCACCACATCAATTTTTTTTTAATTTTTTTTTCCAGAGACTTGGAAAGAAGTTATAACAGTGTACCACAGGCAGAAATCAGGCAGTTGTCTGTGGCAGGGTAGGAAACCAGGAAATGAGGTTCATAGAGAAGGTAGTTGCCTCCTTTCACTCTGTCTTCTTGGGAATGAGTTAAAAAAATCAGTTAGAAAACTTGGCATTATATACAGCTATGGACTGAGTACATATATATGTGTGTTTCAAAATTCTCATGTCTTCTCTTCATTGCTGGTGTTAATGATGGTGTTAATGTTATTTTTATATAGTGTGTGCATGAAAACAAGGTATGTTTGATTATTATTGTGGTTTTTTTTTAAATTAATTCTACAATGTATTAGTACTCAGAAAGTTGCATCAAGTTCCAGGCAAGTATTAACTGAGGAAGTTAAAAACTACTGAGATAAAATTTAATAAAAATATTTAGATATCCAAAATGTTATTACATTCAGGGCAATGACTCAGGAGATATCCTGAAGCAAGATAAGAGGTTCAGGATCTCTGGAAACTTTAAGGGTTCTAGAAGAAACTGGGTACCAGGTAGCACTAGTAGGGAAGCCCCGCAGCATCATGAACTTGGCTGATCTACATGTGTGATAATCTTTCATCTACAGCCATTTACTTTTCAAAAAAAGACATCTAATTGTCAAATTTTAATTTAGGAGGCATTATCTGAATCAACCACAGCTCATTCAGATGCACAGGATTAAATAGTTAGGATCCTGGCACCAAGAAATGGTAATTTCAAGGTTCCAGGTTACTAAAGGTTTCACCTCTTCCTGCTGTACTCTAGCCTTAGCCCCAGAGTACAAAACATTCCCTGTCTTATTACATGGACACAAACAGGCTTGTAAATACCAGATTATTTTAGGGATTAGTAAAAAAAAAAAGAAATTATTTAAGAAATAGGAAACTTAATAACAGGATAAAAGTAGAGCCGAGATAGTGAAAATTTTTTATCTAAAGAAAAATTGTGTACATATTACATTTGTTTTTGCAGCGCAGCTAGGTTTTCTGAAGTATTCTAAGATACCAACCTGAATAACATTTATTTGCAATGATTTGCTATTGCTAAACCCAGAGCTCAACACAAATGTTCCTACACGAACTTGATTTTTACTGAAATCTTTGTGTACATTTTATGAAAGGTTAGAAAGATATAACCAGCAACAAATCTACTCTTGAAGTGTTTGTTAATTCATATGAAATATAAAAATACAGTATGTTACTTCACAGTATCAGATACATTCTTGTACTTACCATCTTATTCTAGATTCAAACACCTAAATATGTGTTGATACATAGAGGCCTGCTTATGAGAAATATCCTCCCATTATAATCAATAGAGATCTAGTCAATACAGTCAATATACATAAAGTGAGATTCAGACAATTTGTGGGTTTTTATGCAACTTCCAAACAGACTCCTTCCATGTCATATGCTGCCTGGCTTCTCATAGCTCTAAATGGCTACAGGTTTCTTGTACTCTCTGCCAGTCCCATGAGCACCTATGTCCTGTTGTGTCACAGAATACTGCCAGTAGCCTGTAATGGAAACTGGATCAGTCTACATCTACTTCCGGGTAAATTGAAGAGCTCTCTAGATTCTGCCTGTTGTCTTTATTCAATTTTCAGTGACTGTAACAGAAGGTTTAACTGTTTGTTTGTGCTTTGACACCAAAGATACCAGGACTTAACATATTCACAGAAGCAGAGTCATCCTGTGCAGCCTCTGAAGATAACTGTGTCAGCTACTGAAGCAGCAGCTGATGGCCAACAGGATACTACAAAGTATCTTAAGTTACATTGACGACCTACAATGAGACCACTGAAACAAGGCTCAACATCTGAAGGTGTTACAATTGAAAACCACATCGGTAAAGCAGACTGAATGGACTCAGATTTCAAAACCTCGTAATCATTGACATATGGTAACAATTTCCCTGTCTCACAGAGCAAACCATGTGCTCCAAGGGAAAAGTTGTATGAGTGAATGCAGCAGCGTGGTTTCAGCTATGTGTCACATGACCCTGGGGCTGCACCATGGGTACTCCTCTTAACAGGTTGAAGAATTGGCATGCTATGGAACATTTACAGCAATGTCAGAGCTGGCTGGACTTGGTTGCAACTGGCAAAGGACAGGTTATGTCCTCCTCCAGCCCAGGCACCTTGCAGCCCTCTGCTACTCAAAATCTGCAAGCCCTGCCTAATACCTGGAATACCCACATGATTGCTTTTTAAAGTATTTCTAGTTCAGGGTAAAATACTGAACATATAAGTTCTCACTTACTGTGAACTGAAAGAAAGTTTACCTTTTATAAAATTCTGTGAGCTTGTGCACTGTGTTGCATATGCATATATGTGTATATGCATAAACCCAAAGACCCTTAACAGAAGCATCTCTGTATCTCAGGACATGTGCTATCTGGAGTTAAGGCCTTAAGCATTTTCTGTATTTATATGATTGTTGCTCAAGTTTATTTGCAGATGCAAAAGGAAAAGAAAATTTTATAAATCAGAATGAATCTGAATGTTAGAGAGGTGAAATGTGGTTTTCCCTCTCAACTCTCATGTTTATACATAAAAACTAAAGCAAATATGACAAATATCAAAAGTAATGGCTTCTTTTGCTGATGACCTTTTACAACAAGTAATCGCTTTAGACAGGTACATAAAACAAGAAAGAGCTGGAACTGGTAACACAGGATTGGGCATCTACAACATTTTTCAGTCTTTGATATTTAGGACATATAACAGGTGACCTTATAAGAACTTCTTTCATTACAATCCAATGTTAGTTTAGAAAGCAGTGTACTACTGAGGTGTCTCAGATACAAAGAATGATTTAAAATTATTCATGAAAGACATATTTCTGAAATAATGACATTTTTTCTGTCAAAGCAGACCTTTCAGGGATCTTTGATGTAGATGTGAATATTTATAGCACTATATGTTTATATAGCACCTGTCATACTGGGTCATGTGCTATCTGAACCATCAAGGTCCTACTGCAATTTTAAAATGTAATTTGAGAAATACCTCTAATTATGTAAACCACCGTGACACATAAAGGCTCAGAAAAAAGATTAGGCACAACTCAAAATAGGGTCAGATGGAAATAATAGTGGTTAGAACTGATCTATAACAGTTCTTCACCATTTATTAAGAAGGTCTCTCCTTCAGCTGTCACACTTGCCCTCAGATCCCTCAGCACCTTCTCAACTATCTGTTTGGGAGCCAGAGGCTAAAAAAAACAAGCGAGCCAATGAATAACAACAATAAACACTGTTATTTACCTCTGTCTTCAGAGTGACTCTATCTGAAATTTGAAATGAAGCTGTAAATGATAAATGGTGGAGATGTCTTCACCACAGAATACTTTATTAAAAGGTTCACTGACGTCTGCACTACTTCAGATTGCCACGGCAAAACTTATGGTCCACAATAGCTACACCAGAATTAATTAATCTGATTCCTAAACTTTGGAATAAAATTCTGTATTCTGTATGGTGCAGGTTCTCAGAATAGGTGATCAAGAACCTTCTTTTATCCTCAGCTTTTTCTAATTCAGCTACAGTGAATGGTGCATCTGTGGTCAAGATTTCTATGACTTTTAAAATGCAATACATTAAGGTATGTAACTTGTGGCTACCTTAGATCAGAATGTTAGCTACAACTCAGTACTTTCTGAGAAGATGGCAACATTCTGCTTGCAATTTCTATGCAGTTAAAATCCACACCACTTTTGAGAAGCTAACCTTGTGGCATCATGGTGCCTTAACATTTTTGGAATGCAAGCTCGTGGTGTTAGAAATGGAAATGAACTTTGATGCAAAACAATGGCTTCTCTTGCCGACATGGAAATTAGCCAGAAGGTGATGAAATCAAAAAGGAAGGACACAGCTCAGTACCCACTCCCCTCCCTTCTAAGCCAAATGCCTGCAGCCTGAGGTCTCAGGAAGACTTGTGGGGAGGAAGTCATTGTGTGAGACCTCCCATGAAGACCACCTCAGAGACATATCATGCATGGACATGGAGGAGGGGCTGAGGTCAAGAACTGTAACTGTAAAAAGCTGTGACACGGTCAATACAGTGAAGTGCTTCCCCACCTGATGACGTCACTGGACTGTGGTGGTAACCATCCTATCACTTGCTATTCTCCGTATTTCTGCTTTCTTCTCACTTTACTGTCTTTTTCTTTCTGTCCTATCCACTCTAGGGATTTTGAACTTGTGTTGCGCAAATCCAGTAAAGTTTCAAGTGTACAGGACACCTCATTTGCATCTTAATTTCACCATTTGAGATCACCTTTAGATCTTCTCGACAGGGTCCCTCAGGACAAAAATGGTGCTCTGCAACTCGTACTAGGGGAGGGAAGGCCAAACCCAGCTGCACCTGTGCTCCACACGAGAATGAGGGAGCTTAGAAAGCAAGGGGGTTCTGCCTGATCTTCCATAAGCCGTACACCAGCCCTGGTGATTGTTTGTCTTTTAGCACCCAATATTGTACTTTGTCTCTACGGGATCTCACGAGAATCTGCACGTCTCCCAGTATCAGATCATAACATTAATTGGCGTAGTCGGCAGGATTCCAATGGTGAATGTGCCATGGATTTTTGTGTGTTAGCTGTTGCCTTGGTGTCCAGAGGGGAAGAGCCTATAGGGGGCTTTAGTAGTTGACCTCTTAGGATTCAGAACTGTAGCTTTCTCTTGCTTGGAGAAGAGGGAAGCTAGGGGCCCCCGTTCTTTGTGGTTGCAAGTTTGTTGGTTGGAACAGTGGGTTGTAATCTCTGCCTCTTGGAGAGGTGCCTAGTGCAGTTGGAGATGAGTACCTATTCGCCTGGATAGCAATAACATGACACCACTCAAGAAGATAGGAGTGGGGAGATTTGAGAAGCATTTATCCTGTAAGTCAGTAGGACTGATATCTTCACAACAAATACACATAATAGTTATGGATAGTAGTCTTTCCATAAGATAAAACAACAATTGAATATATTATTTTACCTTTTTTTTCTGGTGGAAATCTGGCTCAATTTCTGTTAGTCCCATTTTCTTTCCCATTTAATTAACAAGTGTGACTTCCAGTTTAGGGTAATCTTTGTGCTTTCCCTCACTCTTTTTCTCTTTTTCCTTTGAGGGTTGAGTTTAAAGAATTTAATTCAAATTGCATTTTAGCTTTCTCTTTATCCTGTAAGCTACTGCAATCTATCACTATGACTGTTCCCTGATCTTTCAATGACAATTATGCCTTTATTCAATACTCCCTGTCTTCCAAACATCATTTAAGAAAGGTTGGGTAAATCTACCCAGGCTGATCCTTGGGTTAGTGGCAGGAATAGCCAAAACACTTAGGTATCTATACATCTTTGTGTAGCAGGGGCAGTGGTGGAAAAGAGATGAAGAGGAAGGCAGCTAATGAGTGCGGTGAGTCCTATATATATTCCTTTCAAATGAGGAAAAAGATAAACTGTTTATGATTCTGAGGGGTGTAACAGTCTGAGTTACAGGAGCATTTGCTGGGCAGTCACATGGAAACACAGTGTTCAACTGAAGCCTTTCACTGTGATGCTTAGGGGCTTCTGTGCTGCTTCCTCTCACCTACTGCATTAACGGTTCCTACTCCTTAGTACATGAGTTAAAATAATTTCCCCCCTGAGACTGAAAACTGTTTTCTGTTTTTATGCTGACCCTTGTGTGCTAGTTCTTCCTTAACAACAGAGAAATTCTTACCCAGTTCCCCTGGGTAACTCAAAATATGTATATAAGCATATATAACACTTGATACAGTGTTCTGTGACAGTAAGAAGTTAGCATACAATAAAAGAGAAGAAAAAATTACTCTAGATCTTAATGAATTATTTACGTAAATATCAGGAAATTAACAGTATCAAAAGTAGTCGAGTACAAGTAACAGTTGGAACTATTACTACTAAAATTTAGCTAAGTTTTAAAATACATTTTATTCTTAATTTTTCACTATTGAGATAGATTTTCTGCCAAATTAAACTGTAAGCCAGTGATTTTAATTAATATCACCCTGTTGCTGCTTAATATTTTACATATATCATGGATTAATATAAGAAACAGAAAAAACTAGCAGGTCAGTTGTGGATAACTTAAAATTTTGAAGTAACTCAAACAAAAAAGTTAATTTATTTTTGTTTTTCCAGTCAGAGTTTCCTTAATACCTCTAAGTGCTTGATATACAAGGAGTTTACACACTGCTTTTCTAGTGGTATTCTATCACTATCACTATAACGATGTTTCAGGCATGCATTCTACCTGAGACAGAGGGCAATAATTTCTCAATATGGATTTTCTACTTTCTCTTTGTTTTTTAACCATTCTTTATTCTGTGTGCAGCAGCACCACTTGCTGTCCAGAACATTAAATAGATTTAGAAAAGGAGGTGTTTTTTTTTCCCCTGCTTTAGCATTCTGTAAGTTTATATTCAAGTGTCATGAGAGACACTAACAAAAGAATAACTGAAAAAACCCTTTTGAATTATTTTGAAACAATATATTTTTATGCTCTGCTTGTAACGGCAAGAGACTTAAAAGAAAAAATCACCAACAAAAAACCAACAGGCTCTGTATTTCAATTAAGTATATATTTTCAAAGAGATTTCATTAAACATATGTGGAAGCTTAAGATAATTTTGGTGGTAAAAAGTCATATTGCAGGGTAGGAATATCCAGCAAAATGTGTAACCTTGAATCTCCTTAGCCTTAAATAGTGGTATATCTCCACAAAAACAACTCCAAAAGTACAATTCTTATTATTTTTTACAAGAAAACCACCCTGTATCCAGAAACTTTTGTGTCATATAAATACACTATTTTACCTGTTTTATCACTACTGAGTCTAAGAATATGTAAATGGCTAAAGTACAACTCTAAAACATGTCTTCCAAAAAGGTGTCCATATCTACAGGTGGAAAATTTAACATTCCACAAACCATTCCACATTTCAGTGCAGCAATCAATCACAATCAGTGACACCCTTGCCCTGTGACAATGCTTTTTTTTCCTTTTTTTTTTTTTTCTTCCCTGTGGTATGAAAGTAAAAGTTTTGAAATTTGGGAGAATAGATCATTTTGGGGGGAGGTTAATCAGAGTGTTTGGGTCTGATGGGAGGAAAACCTGGTCTGATAAAATAGAAAAAAGTCCTTGAAGAATTTCTAACTATGGCTGCATTGGCATTATGACAGTACACAGGATTAGATTTGTAGATAAACTGTTGCTTAAGTGTCCAACATCTGCTCTGTAAGTGTCTGGGTGAGTTCTACTCACTTCTCACTACTTCTCACTGCTGGAGAGTAGTGTAGGTGAAAGAGACCTGGGGGTCCTGGTAGACAGGAGGATGACCATGAGCCAGCAATGTGCCCTTGTGGCCAAGAAGGCCAATGGCATCCTGGGGTGCATTAGAAAGGGTGTGGTTAGTAGGTAAAGAGAGGTTCTCCTCCCCCTCTATTCTGCATTGGTGAGGCCGCATCTGGAGTATTGTGTCCAGTTCTGGGCCTCTCAGTTCAAGAAGGACAGGGAACTGCTTGAAAGAGTCCAGCGCAGAGCTACTAAGATGATTAAGGGAGTGGAACATCTCCCTTATGAGGACAGGCTGCGGGAGCTGGGTCTCTTTAGCTTGGAAAAAAGGAGGCTGAGGGGTGACCTCATCAATGTCTACAAATATGTAAGGGGTGAGTGTCAGGGAGGTGGAGTTAGGCTCTTCTCAGTGATGACCAGTGGCAGGACAAGGGGTAATGGGTGCAAATTGGAGCATAGGAGGTTCAAGGTAAATATCAGAAAAAACTTTTTTACTGTGAGAGTGACAGAGCACTGGAACAGGCTGCCCAGAGAGGTTGTGGAGTCTCCTTCACTGGAGACATTCAAAACCCACCTGGATGCGTTCCTGTGTGATGTGCTCTAGGTGACCCTGCTCTGGCAGGGGGGGTTGGACTAGATAATCTTTCGAGGTCCCTTCCAACCCCTAGGATTCTATGATTCTATGATTCTACTCTGAGCAAGTTCTAGGCTGGATGTGTGGACTGCAAGCACATCAGTATTTGGCACAATCCCACCATGTATCTTTCCCTACACCCACACACAGCCCTGTCCATGCACTCTGAGATGGTCCTAAGGTGTGAACCGAAGCACAGAGATGGGGCATAATTGAGAGATTTACTTTAAAAGTGCTCTTCTAACACAAACTAAACATTAATTCAGATGCAGTGCTGTGGCTTTTCTTCGCCTAGTTGTTCAACATGATTTTACAGAGTAGAGGGCAAAACTGAACACTGTATTTCAGAGTCATTATTGTTAGGGGTTTTTTCCAAATGTATCACATGTTCAACTAAAACATTACCTTTACCCCTATAAAATAGTTTATAGCTTTATCTTATGAAATGACGATACTCATCACACAAATAAAAATTAATATCCCACAACTGTTTACTATTCCACTGTTACTGTTTACAGATTTTCTAGTACAACTAGTACTTTTTGCTACTACTTTGCTCTGAGACATTGTTTTAAGTTCAGTCAGCTATGCTTTTCTCAACCTTTCCACAAGTATGGTTTGTGCACTTTCCTTCCAGTGCATTTTATCAGTAATGATTTTCATTTATTACAAAGTCATCAATGAAAAAGTTGAAGAGAACCATGCAAAATGTGGATCTCTGTGGAATACCATATAAAAGAAAACTCAGTAATAACTCATCTGTCCATCAGGCAGCTCATGATCTACTTGTTGTGTGATTCAATCCTTTCATTAGAATGTCATATGTTATTAAGTCAAATACTTTATGTAATTTCAGACCTATTTACAAAATCCATAATCTTATCAAGGCTGACAGTGAAATTAGATTTGCTTGACAAGATTTATGTTCTAGTAAATCATGTTGACCATCAATAATTATATTTTCACCATTTAATTCATTATGGTTTGAATTTTGGATCAGTGTATCTCCAATATTGTCCAGGACTTATTCAAAGACCTGTCTAGACAACTCTTGGTGCACCAGTGCACTGGTCCAGACTTGCTGTTTTGAATTTGTATGTAAGTTGTGGTTTTACATTCGAAGTTTGATAGATAAAGGGATTTGATGATAAAAAGAGCACAAAGTCAATTTATGTAAAAGAAAGTTAGCAGAGGAATGAGCTGCTGGCTGCTCTTTCCAGAGCTTTCTTCTTTCTCCCATTAGCCACTGGGTGCCCTGCAGCACAGACTTCAATTGGATTTCAGAACTACTGTAATTCAAAAGCCAATTACAGTACTGGGCCATTTGGAGCATTTAAAGACATAGTCTTTTTTAACTGTTCACAAATGGCTGCTGTAAATTTAATTTTCCTTGGGGATCAAGTTGAGGAAGACAGAGGACACAATAAATATTTCTTAAAAATCTTCTATTTATTAAGATTTTATTATTTATAGAATCCAGCTGTTTTTATAAATCGTAATAACTAATATGGCAGTCTGATTAATTCACCTGAAAACCCCCCCAACATTAATATAATTCCCTTTGATATCCAATCTGCATTCACTGCCAGAACCAGTTGTAACACTGCCAGAGCCTTGTGATATAGATCTATATAGACTTCCACAGGCAGCAGCCCCTCAAATGTGCTGTTCTAAGCAATGTCATCACAAGCAATAAAACTAAGAAAACTTTTTTCTTTTTTCATCAAGATCAAAAGGTTTGCTTTTTGAATAGACCACACTGCAAACTCGCCATCGGTAGAAAATCATGCACCCCAAACAGCAGGAAGATGAAAGCAAGATTACAGCACAGAATGTATCTTATGCTTCTATTAGCCTACCAGAAAACAAGCTAGAGCCATATAAATATGCATATATTCCAAATTTATATTCAAAAAGAAAAGAAAAAAAAAAACAAATAACAAAACCTCTGAACAACAACCTTACCTAAGGTTTATGGAGGCTGGGGTAAGTAAGATACTGAAGTAAAGGACCATCTCATAACACCTGTTGAATTTTAAAGAGTATATAACTTCTGTCAAAAAAGCAGCTCGTTGTTAATCAACAAGAATTCAAGACAGCTCTCTTTAATGTATATAAGTGATCCTGGCCAGACCACCTGGACATGCACACCTTGATGCTTATCAATATGTGGGTGTGACAATGCAAATTAACAAATTTTACGTGAAAATGATTGTGACTGGGTGAAATCAACTCACTTAAAAGATTTTGTAAAAAAATACCAGCTTCCCCTACTCTAAGATCTCTGGCTGAATTTTGCTACATTGATTTCTTTTATTAGCCATATTAAATTGATAGGAAAAGATTTAATTTAAAACCAGGACAGAGTAAACTGAAATTAAGATTATTTAATTGTCTTGCTTGTTATGCATTAGCCGTGTGAAAGTTAAGGAGAGTAACCAAGTAAATAGAATAGTTGTTAAGCAGACACAGACTTTAAGAAGAGAGTGAGAGGACCAAAAAGAACAAGTACTAAATTTTTCCTCTGCTACCAAAGAGGAGAGCACCTGAATGGTGACTTCTTCGATTCAGATAAATCAGCAAGCCACTACACTAACCATCATGTGATGTGTCAATCTGCTTATATCTTGATGTGTTGCTCGTTTCTACACGATAAATGCTCATTAGAGAAGTTTTTTGTGTCCCTGCCTAAATTTGCCACAGTCATTTTGATCCTATAAAATACCACTCATTTTAAAATTATGCACATGAAATCTCATGCAGGTTACCAAATTTTGCCTTATATCTACAACACCTTTCTCATGTGCTTAATTACCTTGCACAGGTACTGGGCACATACTGAAATGTCTTTATTAATACCTTGCAGTAAGTATGTGTACAGATTATACACCACAGGCACTATATTGAATATTTTATGGTTTCAATATTCTCATGCTACATTGTGCTTTACGTGGGTGATGTGAGACCACCTATATCCTGGTGTGATACACCTAGATTGAATTCTGTTTCAGTTATTCCAGTTCTCCATAACCCAATCTTAAGCAGCAAATTACATATATATGTCACTAACTTTCTAACACAATAGTAACACAGCTGAGGAGGTCCAACTTCATGTTTTTCCTGTAATAAAATTAATACATCCCTCTGAGAGTGAACTTTTACATTCACCATACTATTTGACTGAAATGAGGAAAGAAAGAGTAGTGTACTTCCAAGTATAGTATTTAGATGTTCATGTTGCAATCAGTGAAGATTAAATGTGATGTGGGTAATATTTAGCATCCAGGTATAATTTCTTATCTCTATGCATTGTGAAATAAACTAATGAATATTTAGGATATTTCTGCTCGATAGTTACATTACTCCCACTGAGCTGATGAGGAGATTGTGTCACTAAGGCCAAAAGAATTTCCAATGGTCACACAACACGCCCATAACAGAATCACAAAAAGTTGCTCCTGATAGAAGATATTTTGACCTCTACTAAAAGGACAAAATCCCTGCATGACAAATGTGCTCCCAGCTGAACTTAATTCTTCACAGAAGATCTTTTCATTTGTATCTTTATGTATTTCATGTTGTTTTTTATCTTCAGTTTTCTTCTCACCCTGTAAGCCTTTACCTGTTTAAGAACATTGTTGCTCTTGAACATGGGAGCATGGACATTTATCTGTCAGAAAGTTAGGAAATGAAACTGCCAAACCTAGGCTTTGCACAAGTTGTAGTTGAGAAAGTTCATTATTGCTCAGTGAACTCCTTTGAGCTACATGGAAATGCATGGAAATTGATAAGCTGGGAGATGGGCAAAAATACAGAACTATAGTGTCATGATTATAATGTGTGTGTGGACTTAGAAATTTTCAGAAGCATATCAGTGACAGCACAGTTTTCAGAAGCACTTATATGGTCTAACACAGTCAGG
Source organism: Hemiprocne comata (assembly GCA_020745705.1). Taxonomy (NCBI): domain Eukaryota; kingdom Metazoa; phylum Chordata; class Aves; order Apodiformes; family Apodidae; genus Hemiprocne; species Hemiprocne comata. The sequence continues at coordinate 91,026,840 of CM036586.1, read as the reverse complement.
GCTCAGTACACGTATCCCTCTGTATGTACATAGACAGAAGCTGGTGCAAGTTGTGAAAAAGTTTAAAACTGAGCTAGCAAAATATTATCATTTATGCTTTACAGGGGAAACATTTCTGAATACATACATACATTTTCCAGCTCTTAGGTTTTTAGCAATTTTGCTTAGGTAGGTTAACATTGCATGAGTCACATTTTTTAATTCATGCACAATTTATGTACTCCTATTTGCACTCTGGATATTTGTCAAATTTTAATTTAAATACTGAAGGTTGATATACCTAGAATATATTAAGACTATGTAAAGAGAAAAAGTAAAAAAAAAAGACAGGGTTGTATAGCAACCTCAGAAGTTGTGGTCTTTTATCTATATTAAAAAACAAACAAACCACATGTTATGTTATGTTAAAACTGGAAATTCATTTATGCCTCCACATTGAGGAAGTTCATCTTTAAGACTAAATAGTTATGAATAGTAAGCTAGTTTACACAGATGCTGTTGAAATTTCCTATTTCTCCAGTTTCTAAGCACACCAAGTATTACCTTTTGCTAGTTCAGAATTATTCACTTTGCATCTAGCTGATGGAAAATGAATTTTTTAACATTATTTTAAGCATTTAAAATAATCTTATACTATTGTCATATAAAAGTGGTGATTTCTGAAAGGTGTTACATGTGACAAAATTTCTCGAGAACCATATGCAGCACAGAACATCAGCTGAGCAGTATGGCTGAACTGGTGAACTCAGCTTAGTATGCCAAATAGCAGAAAATATTTTCTCAGCCAGCACACTACGTCTGTATGTCACATTACTATGTCAATAGTGCTGCTTGAGTGCTCGCTGTAGCTTCTCAAGAGAATGTATTCACTTCTTGCTGAAATCTCACCCTGCAGGACCTTAGGTTAGCCCTGTATTTTGGAGGAATTGCTCTCAAGTGTGCTGGCTGTTACACGTTCATTCCTTTGTTCCTCACCAGCTCAAGCCTCTCTAATTTGCATATTACCTTCAATTCATGTGCCTCTCACACATGTCCTACTGCATATTCTTTTTTAAAGGCTATAGCAACTTCAGTCTTTCAAAATCACGAGGATGACAACACCAGTTCAGAAAAAAATTCCATATAGGGGCAATAGCTAATAGACCATCCATTCGTGCCAAAATAAGATCTGAATTACATAAATGCCAATTTTGTTTTTATGCTACACAATGTAAACAAAGTATTTAGGTGTGTGCATTTATTTTCAAGAATCTTCTACTTCTGAGCTGAAGGATGTTTTTAATCAAGGATGAAGAATTTAGTTGCTTTTGTATAAATAGTTCTTGGGAACTATAGTACTTTAATATCATTCTCTCATGTATCATACAATAAGAAAAATACAATCACAGAATAAGAAGGAAACTTGTTATTACTAAATTTCTCAGTATTGTCTCTCAAGTATCTACTTGACCTGAAAAATTGTTTATGGTAGTGCATGCTACCTACTCTGTCATTAAGATTTGCTCTTCATTGACTTGCTTACTGAAAGTACAAAGATAAAGTCAGAGGAAATAGATGTTTTGAATTTAATTTACAAAAATGCTTTATACAGATATTAAATGTCTATATTATAGATTGTGGTCATTTTTTTATTGTTTCAACTGTTTTTTTCATTATGGATTTGGCTTTTAGTCTCTCACACAGAACCACAAAAAGAATACCTTTTATCCAGTCAGTAGTGTTGAAGCTCTTTTATTATATTGAATTATTGAATATATTTTATTAAATATTTGTTGATGTAAGGGATATAGATGAAGAGGAGTGGAAGTATCTAGGACCTCTCAATTCAGCTGTATCTTGAGTTCAGAAGACCAATGGGAACTCACCCTATTAGCTGAACTATACTTATCTTTTAATTGCCAACATACAAGTCCATTTATGCAGAACGTTTAATATAGAATTTATATGTAGTCCTATGCATATACATTTATTTTAGCTATCTGAATCATATTTATACAGTCTTGAATATAATAATTAAATAGAAAAGTAATCAGTTCATCTTGAAATGAACTCAGGTGTAATCTGGCCATCGTTAGCAGGTGAAAATCTGGAATTTAGAAATGATTTATCTAGCTGAAATCGACAGATCGTAACATTGACCAACCACATTCAAAATGTCTGTGCACAAATTAAAATTTATCTTTTGCATTAATTAATTAAACTGAATAATGTTTTTGCTTTAAAATAATACTTCTATATTATAGGTGTTTGAGATTTTCCTTTTCAGTTGAAATTTTATGTCAAACAGAACAACCATGATAGAATCAGAGAATCACAGAATCCTAATATGCCATATTGGAAGGGACTTCAAGGATCATCTGGTCCAACCTTTCTAGGTACTACTCTAGTTTATATGAGATGGCTCAACACCCTGTCAAGCTGAGACTTCAAACTGTCCAATGTGGGACAATCTACCACTTTGCTTGGAACACTATTCCAATGTTTGACTGTCCTCATGGTGAAAAATTTACCACTTGTGTCAAATAAGAATCTCCCCAGGAGCAACTTGTGGCTGTTACCCCTTGTCTTTTCCATGTGACTCCTTAAATAGGGAATAAATAGGGAGTCTTCATCTTCTTGGTAGCCACCCTTTAAGTACTGGAACATGGTAATGAAGTCTCCCCTAAGCCTTCTCTTCTGAAGGCTGAACAAACCCAGTTTTCTCAGCCTCTCCTCATATGGTAGGTCCTCCAGTCCTCTGATCATCCTTGTGGCCCTTCTCTGGACCCTCTCCAGCCTGTCCACATTCTTTTTTGTAGAGCAGGGACCAAAACTGAATGCAATACTCCAGGTGTGGTCTGACAAGCTCCAAGTAGAGTGGGATGATGACCTTTTTATCTCTGCTGGTGATGCCCTTCTTGATGCAGCCCAGCATCTTATCAGCTTTCTTTACCACTGTAGCACACTGTTTACTCATGCTGAGCCTATTATCCACCAAGTGCACCAGGTCCTTTTCTACAGGGCTGCTCTCAAGCCAGGGGGATCCCAGTCTGAACTGTGCTCCTGGGTTAAGGGTTCCCAGGTGCAAGATCTTACACTTCTCCCTGTTCAACTTCATAACGTTCCTGCTAGCCCAATCCTCCAGTCTGTCTGGGTAATCTGGAGGGTGGATCTCCTTTCTGGAGCGTCAGCCTCTCCAGTCATCTTGGTGTCGCCAGCAAACTTCATCAGGGTGCTCTTGATCTCAACATCCAGGTCCCTTATGAAGATGTTAAACATCATAGGGCCCAATATCAATCCCTGGGGGACCCCACTTGTGACTGGTTGCCAGTTTGAGGAGGATCTATTTACTATCACCTTCTGGGTACGGTCCATCAGCCAGTTCCCCACCCACCACACAGACCACTTATCAAGGCCGTAACAAGTAAGTTTCTCCAGGAGGAGGCTGTGGGGGACTGTAACAAAAGCCTTGGAGAAGTCCAGGTAGACAATGTCCACTGATCACCCTGCACCAAGAAAGCAGATTACTTTGTCATCAGGTTTGTCAAGCATGATTTGCCGCTGGTAAATCCAGGCTGGCTTTTCCCAGTCATGTGCTTCAGTTGACTTGTGACTGTCCCCAGGAGGATTTGCTCCATGATTTCTCAGGGACTGAAGTGAGGTTAATGGGTCTATAATTACCTGGGTTCTCCTTTGAAACCTTCTTACAGATGAAGGTGACATTATCCTTCCTCCAGTTCTCAGGGACATCTCCCAATCTCCACAACTTCTCAAAGATTATGGAGAGCAGCTTTGCAATGACATCAGCCAGCTCTCTCAGCACCCTTGGGTAGATGGCATCCAGACCCACAGATTCGTAAGGATCAAGTTCCTGTAATAGTTGACGCACCAACTCTTCTTTCACTGACAACATGTCGGTGTCTGCATCAACCTGGACTTTTGTTCCTATGGCAGGGGACCCAACAGCACTGGTAAAGACAGAGGTAAGAAGGTGTCGCAGACATCTGCCTTTTCAGCATTGTTGGTGACTAGTTCACCTCTCCTGTTTAATAGTGGGCCAATATAATTCCTCTGTTTTTGTTTGTGTATCTGAAAAACCCTTTCTTGAAGTTTTTGACATCTCTGGCCAATGTCAGATCAAGCTGAGCTTTTGCTTTCCTAACTGTATCTCTGCATGCCCTGGCAATGCTCTTATAATTGTCAACCAGTAATGTTCCACTTTTCTACCTCTGCTACATTTTCCTTTTGCTTCTGAGCAGACCCAGAAGCTCACAGTTAAGCCAAGGGGGTCTCTTCCTCCACCTGCTTCCCTTGCCTTCAGAGGGGATGAACCAGTTTTGCATATCTAGGAGAGTGTTCTTGAAAAACTCCCAGCACTCATTAAGCTCCTTTACCCTCCATGGAAACTTCCCACAGAATCTCTTTCAACTGAGCCCTGAGTGAGCTGAAGTTTGCTCTTCTACAATCTATAACCTTTGTCCTGGAATTAACCTTCATTGTGCTCAGCAGTATCCCAGACTCCACAATCTTGTGGTCACTGCAGCCAAGTTTGTCACTAACCGAGATATTACAGAGCAGGTTTCCTTGGTTAGTGAGTAGTAAGTCCAGCTGTGCCCCATTCCTGGTTGGCACATCCAATGTTTGTGTGAGGAAGTAGTCATCTACACATTCCAGGAACTTGATGGATGTCACGTGAGCTGCAGTGTTGTTCCTCCAGCAAAATGTCTGGGTAGTTACATTCTCCCATAAGGACCAGGTTTTGTTGACCTGAAGCTTGCCTGAGCAACCTGAGTATCGCTTGGCTGGTTACTTCATTGGTCACTTTGTCTTGGTTTGGGGGTCAGTAAAAGATGCCTACTGTAAGGTCTTCCTTGGAGACAACCCCTCTGATTTTGACCCAGGGGCATTCAATAGGGCTACCACAATTACTATAGTTGACTTCTATACATTCAAGCATTCCCTTAAACTCCTCCACCTCTTCTCCCCTGCCTGTCATTACCAAACAGCCTATTGCCATCTTTCATGGTCCTCCAGTCGTGTGAATCATCCCACCATGTTTCAGCTATTGCTGTGACATCACAACTATATGCCTAGGCATGGCATCCAGTTCCTCCTGTTTATTTCCCAGACTGCGTGCGTTTGTATACGTATACTTGACTCTGGCCCCAAGGAGGCACCAAAGCTCCCTATGCAGAGGGTCTGGTCTACATATCAGGCCTTCAGCTCTCTTCAGAATCTAGTCCCCTACAACAAGAACCCATATTTCTTTATTTGCTGCAGATGTTTTGATGAGTGGGGTGGTTAGAAGAATTTTTGTTCTCACCATTATCCTGTTCCCCTTGTAAAGCCCTGTACTCAGTGGCACCTGGGAAGGTGGTGTAGTTCTTGGACAGATGCGTTTGTGGCGCCTCTTGAACCAAGCAGGAACATCTTGCCATTGCCCCCTGTCTTCCAAGGCATCACATTGAGTCAGATGGATGCTCTGTTCAAAAAAAGATAGAACAGTTTACCATAAGGGAGCTCAATAGCCTGTGGTAATCTCTCAGAAAGAGGAACTTAAATGCTTTTAAAGGGCATAGAAGTCAATAGACTCTCAACCAAGTCAATGAATTTTTGATCAGGACATAAAATAAAATTTTGATCATCCTAGTCACTACCACTCTTCCCATTGATTAAGAATTGTCCTTGATATTCTGCCATCTGAACAGTGGCCAAGTTTAAATTTTCCATTGTGTCTGTATCATGTGAAATAAATCATAACTGAAACAATGTTTGGCTATAGTGTTTAATGAGAGACTGGAATATTCTTCTGTATTCTAAGTGGTGTTAGGTATCTGCATCCTGCATCAGGCTTACTGTATTGGACAAAGTCTCAGGTGTAGAAAATGTTTACATTTTTATCTTTCTACGGAATAGTCTTAGTCTGGTAAAATTGCTTTTATATGAATCTGGAGTCCAATTAACTCTCAAATGATACTGCACAGAGATTATATTGTGCCCAAAAATCCTGTCCTCCAGTTCCTTGTCTTTACAGAAAGCCTGACTTTTAACAAATGAGTTAATTTATGTTACTGGAAATCTACACAAATCTGACTAATTTACAAACTCCCCAAAACTCAGAATTCTTGTGCTAAAAAAATATTTTCTTAATCTCATTCATATATTTGAAAGAGTTCATTCCCACTGGGTAGGTTTCAGCTTTTGTGAAGAAACTTTTTGTTCTCTGGTCTTAAAGACCTGGAATCCAGCAGCAGAAAAAAGAACTAAAAGTAATGCTTCTACCATGTTTTCACAGCAGCCATCATTCTGCCATCAGTATATTAGGAAGAAAAGACTATTGATTTGAATAACAAGATGACAAGATGCAGATCAAAAACCAAAGAAACAGATAGAAAACTGGAGATGGTACTCAGTGTGAAAATATAAAATATTGCTGAAATGCTGAGAGCAGTTGGACAAAGAATATAAAGCTGAATGAAAACAAGCTGATCATAAGTTTTTTGAAGAAAGAGCATACATATTGGGAGGAGATTAGAAGAGACTGAATGAAAACACTGGGAATTAGGGCAGACAAAACAAAGGTAATTTGAAAGAGGATGGGGTTAGAGATGATGAATTAAAAAAGAGAAAAGATGACAGCAGAACTGGCAATAACTGAGACAGGGTTTAATAAAAGACTTGTGGAAATATAAAAAAAAGATGGTGAGAGTAGGGAGGAACCTAGAAATTAGTCTGAGACTAGAAGGTAGTGAGGAAAAAGGGTATTTGAAGGTAAGATCAGGTGGAATGCCAGGAGAGAGAAAATGGATTTGAGTGGGAAGAGAACTGAGAAAACAGGAATGACATCAGAGACAGTTATTAGATTAGGAATCATGTGTCAGTTATAGGAATCTAGTACAGCAAGGGGCAAAGAGCCAAGGACTGAATTAAAAAAATGAGAGAAATGTAAAGGAGAACTGATCATATGATATAAATGAGGTTATAAGTTGTAATGGAGAAGATACTGAAGTTGCATTGAGATAGACTGAAAGGAACCCAAAAGAAGCATCGCTGGGGCAAAAAAAAAATAGGGAATTTTTCAATAATTACATTGCATGAAGACATGATATGTCTGTGTGAGTCCAATACTGAATTCAATTAATTGATAGAGCTTCTCTAGTGCATTACATAGACTTGGTACAAAACCAGTTATTTCTGGAAGGAAGACATTTGTGCAAGTGTCAACATGGGAGTACATTGAACAGTTTCAAGACTGAAGTGAAGATATTGACTATATGCCTGACACCATTTGCTTAAATATTGGTGTCTATGACATCTGAGGTGCCATAAGGTGTCCAGGAAATCCACAGTGGGCCAGCACACAGGACATAGGATCTATGTGAATCTTGCTCCCACCCTGCAACAGCATCTGAGGACAAGTCAAGGTACCCTAGAGTATGTTAAATGGTACCTATCACCAATATTTGACATGTACCCTATCTCAGCTTGGACATCCAGTTTTACTAAGGCAAAAAGCTAGTGTTCAAACAAAGGTAATTATAATTAGTACTGTTTTTAATACAGAGTATGCTGTATATTGCTCTATCATTTCATAAAATAAAAACTCATTCTGTGACACAAATGTATTAGTTCTGGACACTATAAGAAAAAGGGTTTAAGCAAAGGGTTAAGGGCTAATTTTATTCAGGTTTTAATGGTAGAACTTTGGAACAATCAGGAAGAAACAAGAATGTGAACAGCTGCTTATAAGTGAGCACTATCCTTTCTGTGCACGAGGCAGACCCTGTGTAAATGTGACTGGAAATAAGAGAGGGATACAATAAAGAAAACTGAACTCAGAATGCAGAAACAACTAGACAACTTTCTTTATGGCAACTGTTATTTCTGAGTTTCCTCTGCTTTTAAATTTTGTGAAAAATAATGGGGTTGGATTCCTTCTGTGATTATTTTATATCATTGCATATACACAATGCTTCCTTTGACCACTGCAATGAGAAAAGTAACAGGAATTTGTCTCAAGCCACGGTGGAATGGGGAACAGTATCGTGTGAAATTTACCTTATCCAGATGATTGCCTGTGTAACAAAGAAATACACTGTGTTCCTATGCTACCCAAGAACAAAGATGTCACTACAATGTATTGAGCTTAGGATAGTCCTTTCTTACTACATCAAAGGTAGAAACCCATTTATTTAGTTTTATTGTCAATTGATAAAAGTTGTTTCCAGGCCTTAGGAACTACAGAAAAAAAAAAAAAAACAAGACAAGAAAATAAACCAAAACCAAAACAACAAAAAAATTCACAGAACATAGAGGTTTCAAGGAGGACCTCTCTGCCAAAAAGAAGAAAAAAACAATGAACAGTGAGCATCTACTTTATCTAAGCAGACACTGCAAGATTGTCAAGCAGAAATAGATGTGCATGGACTACTAAAATACAGACTCAAGACAGAACTGTTGTAGTTTTATATCCAGTCAAATGTACCACCATAGCAATGGCAGCTTAACTAAACAAACAAATTACTCTGCAATCAAAGACTTCTCCCAAGTGTGCAGTTATCTCTAAAATTAAAGATTTTAAAATTCTATTAAATCTTTTTTTTCTTCACTCAGCTTTGACCAGGAACTAACTGAAAACCATCTTTGTAATTGTGGAAAAGCTAAGGGAAGTAAGGAAGGAACGTGGGAGTGGTAGTAGTACTAAGTGCACACAGGTTTACAGCTTTATTCTTGAGGCTCAGAAGTTCACAAAGACCAAACATCCAAGTAAATATGAAGCAGAGTTCATTTAAATGAAAAATTTCTCATCCTTTTTATTCAAGGTTTGTTGACTTTGATTGAACTTATATCCAGCTGCAAAAGATCCAAGGAAACAAAGTGTGTCATCAGTTCCCTGCTGCTTGTTGGCATCATGATTAAATGTATCTCATTTTGCAGAAACTAGATTTCAAATGAGTTTAGCAGGTCAAACATTCCTCTCAAGGAAGGACACGGCTCACTTGGTAAGTGGGTTACAAGCAAATAGCATTTGCTCTAATACAGGCAAAAGAAGTCATATATCTTGAGTCAAAAACTAGAGTGTGCTTAGAGCTTGGAGGAGATCATCTGGGGAGCAGTGACTCTGAACAGGGCTTCGGGCTGCATGATGGATAACTCCACACACATAAGCACAAGAGAGACTACAGCAGAAAAATTGAGGTTACTTACTGCTGACTTTGTGCTGGTGTCCTCATGAAGGGAAAGTCAAAGCCCTTGTCTCCTTTCAGCACTTTTAGGAGAATTGCGATCACACAGGGAGAATCCAAAAACAGAGAAGAGACTACTTAGAAGGTTAGAGAGTACAGCTCATGGAGACAAATCCCCATAGTTTTCCCATTTAGTAAAGTTCAAAGTATTTATTTTCTCGGTTTGTTTGTTGTTACAGTCATCTCTCGAAACATTCATAGGCAAAGTTATCAAAGTTAAAATCTGTTCTGAAAAAAATTAAACTTTGAGCTATCATACTTTTTTCTGTTAAAATAATCAGTATTATATAATACAGACAAGTGATTTCTACAGTGGTGATCAGGTTACCTGTTGGAAACAAGGTGTGCAGTGAGCAGGAGTCAATGTCACCTTGGGAATCTGTTATAAAAACTGTCTTTTAACAAAGTTTTACCTTAGAATACTGGATTTCAAATTACATCTTTGAATGTTAGGGTGTTAATCACTCACCCAATACTATATTATGACCCACTACAATTTTATTAACACCTTCATAGTTAAGCTAAATTCTAATGACAATAGTTTATGCTTATGATTTAATTTTGCCCATTCCAAATAAAAACTGTTTTGGACCATGTTTCAGGATTGCACGATTCCAGGATTCCTTGTCTTATTCCAGTTTACTTTCCCACACAGCACCCCCACCCCCCCCTCCAGAAGAGCTGAGCTCTTTTAATTTAAGCTAGTATTTTTTCATTTTAAGGTGGTCCTTTTCTCATTGTTAAGTTTATAGGAAAGAAGTTAAAAACTGGAAGGAATGTGAGACAGAGCTCAACCTTTAAAAAATTAAAAAAACCTTCAGTAACCAGCAAACACTTGTTTCCATTGCATATTACTCTTCCTATTGAAGTAATTCACTAATTTTTGTGGGGTACGTTACAGACGATGATGGCAGAGATTCTTTGGTTTTCTCCTCCCATTATCTTCCTGCAGACCACAGGTAGGAATTGTCCCTTCAAATGCAAATTAGGCTGTTCCAGAAGACACTGCTTTAGCCATCCAGAAAATTATATTTAAAGGTTCAAGTGTCTCTTTGAGGGTACCATAATATTTCAAAATGTTTTTGTAGTTGATCCTGTAGTTTCTTCAGTCACAGAGAGTACTAGAGATAGTCTTCTTCCAAAATAACATTATTAATATCTCCCAGTCCCACATACACATTCAATTATTGGAACTTTTAATTTGTATTATTTAAGATAAGTTTTATTCCTGCTTGTGATCCAAACTAAAGAGATCACATAGAAAAGGAATCAAGGATCAGGTTGCAGGCAAGAAATAACAGAAGAAATGTTAGAGCTGACCACAGAACAAGATCAGAGTGGCTTAGGTAACAACAAAACCTGTAAATTAGTGTAAAGTTTATCCCTGAGCTGCCCAGAAACATGGTGAAAAATTAAGTACATCCACTTATAGTGTACCTATTAATTCAGGGTTTTGTTAGCCATTACCCAGTCTCCCCCAGAAAAGTATTGTAGTACTGAATTCAGATTGAGGTTCCCAGCTGCAGCTGCAATGAGACCCTCACATTTTTCCAATTCAGCACCTGAATCTTGGGGACAGTTTGCCATAAGAGGTCAGCCACTTATTAATATTTCTTAACAAAGAAAACTAAGACAATTTCTGTCTTCAGACTCTTTTATTTCTGCTATGTTTATACGGTTGTACAACTGTAATTTTTTTGGACAGTTACAACACTCTGAATGATTCCTAGAATTCTATGACTAATATTTTCAATAGAGTTATTTTAAAGTAAATTCTTTGGAATACTTCTGTTTCTCTGGATTGAGGATTTGACCTTCTTTTATCCTCAGCTGGTATCTTTGGGTCAACTAGGTTTTCTTACTTTAAATCACCTTTATAATTGGAACTTAGCCTTTAATGCTAGAAATTCAATTAAAGAGTGCCCTCCCAAAATAATTTCATTATGAATTAAAAATCTGTTCTTTTACTTCTTATGGTGATGATTGCTATAATTCTAAATTTCAGTCTCTGTTTTTTCAAGAACTGCTACAGAGGCAAAATCAACTCTCTAAAAATCACTGAGAAGGAAAAGGCAAAAATTAACCTTTCTTCCCAGTTCCATCTTCGCATGAATTCACCAGAGATGGGCCTGAACAGTCCTGTAAAATTTTCTTGCTTGGACAATTTCAGCTGACTTAAATGGTAAAATTTATCTATTACTTTCTTCTCTCCAGTAACTTTAATTTGCAAAAGAGTTGACCTCGCCTGTAGTTTGGTTACAGCCCATTGCATTTATGACACAGCCTATGTTCAGGATTTGCATAGGCTAATTGCATCCCCATGTCTCCGTCCTCCCAGGTATTCTCTCTCTGAAATGTGTCCAAACAAGCTTTCACTCTATTTTTTGATTTCTGTCGTTTAGTAGCTACTTACAAATGTACCTGATTCAGAAATTTACATAATTTTTGCATAATGACTTACCCCCTGTTACTGAGAGTGTAAGTATTCCACATCAGGTATTCCGGCTTGTATATATTTAGGCCTATCGTTACCTGAACGGAGTTTCTGTTAGCAACTAGGGAGATTTGAAGAACTGTTGGAACTAAAGGAATTAACAAATCCCAATTACTCCTTTGTCATCTGGTAACTTTCTCACTATTGTTTTAATCTCCTGTTTCATTTGTTCTACTATGCCCGATGGCTAAGTTCATAAGAAACGTATTTTCGGTTGTTGAACTCTTAACATCTTTGAATATTCTCAGAGCAGCTGTCAGATTCAATCTTAGCTGGGAGTATATATAGAGAAAAAGCCTTTTCCACCACAGCTGCAGCTGTGGCTTGCTCAGCAGTCTGCTGCAAAAGAAATGATTCTACCTTGTATCAGAGTACTGAGCGAAGGAACCTACAATTACAAGTCAAAACTAATTTCCTTTAGGGTTTTCTACCAATGGACCCACAAAATAAATTTGAAAGCATTCTGTCATTCTTCATTTCTCTGAGAACCTGAGGGGACTTTTTCTTTAAACTTGATGGTTTGCTTGGAGAACCATTCAGTCATAACTTTGCACATAAACTTTTCAAGCCAGAAGGCTGAGACAGAAACCTTTCATAAAGTCTCTTCCTAGATGCTCTCCAGTGAAGGGGTCATCAGCATAATACTTTTCTTTTCTAAACTGAGCTGATACTATCTAGAGAGGAATCTCAACTCCTTCAAAGAGCAGTAACTCTAGCATTGTTTGTATTTCACCTAAGGATAATCTTTTTCAGGTCCTTTTACTTTCCTCAGCCATTATCTTCAAAGATACGAGGAGATGTTTTAATTACTTTGTCTTTTTCCCAGTCTTTAAACTAGGCACTTCATTTTCATATGATTCCTTCTTAAGAGCTTTTAATAATACAATCTCTTCTATGGATTTTTCAATTTTATTTAGTTTTCCCAAGCCAGTTGATTTTTCATCTATTTTAAGTAGAATACAGTACTATGAGCTTCCAACTCTTTCACCAGTGAATGTTTCTTCAGTTTAGTAAGGTCATAAATATTCTGTTACAAAAGAATAAATTTATAGAGGTGACTCATCTTAAGTGTGCTCATGAGCATCCTGTGCTAACAAGAACTGTGTGAGTGAACTACATTTCCAAACACAGTATGAAAAGAAAGTAAGCAATCAAATGCTATCAAAACATTCAGGTGCAGGTGATGGAAAGCATTTTTATAGTGAACTGAGTGTGGGATGGCTGAGTAATGCATGACTCAAGTGCTTCCAGATGTGTGGGTGAAATTGTCTGGCTGTTAAATCCAGTATTTCTTTTCTTGAATGCAATAACTGGAGCCATTATAAGATATTTGTTTGCAGTCACATCTGTGTGTGAGACTAATGATTGTAAGTACCAGTTCACTCTTCTCCATCTTTCATTTCATAGCAAAAACTGCATGGCTGTGTGGATATTACACCACACAGTCTGGTTTGCATCTGCTAGAAATGCAAAATGTTTGATGATCATTATCCACACCGAGAAAACTTACTTTTCATACTGTTTAATAAAAATGAAGCCTTGATTATAAGTCTAAACTTCCAAGCCTGCCCTGGACTGTCCCTGCAGGGGAAGTAATTTAAAACATTTCTGGGCCTCCTCTTCCTTCACCATTTAATCTGCTTCTCCTGTAACCAGTGCAGAAGTTCCATTGAGGTAATGCCATTGGGAATTACTTCTCCATAATACCTATTAACATCCAAAAGCAATGTACTGGGTTGGAGGTCGTCTAGGGCAGAGTGATCATGAAATTATAAAGTTCTTAATTCTCGGAGAAGCAAGATGGGGAGCTAGCAGAACTGCCACTTCAGACTTCCGAAGGGCAGACTTTGGCCTGTTTCAGAGCATGGTTGAGAGTGTCCCTTGGAAGACAGTCCTGAAGGGCAAAGGAGCCCAGGAAGGCTGGCCATACTTCAAGGAGGAACTCTTAGACACACAGGAGAAGGCCATACCCAGGACTAGAAAGACGAGCCAATGGAAAAGAAGACCAGCCTAGCTAAACAGAGAGTTTTGGCTGGACCTCAGGAAAAACAGGAAAGTTTATGGCCTTTGGAAATGAGGGTTGGCAATTTATGAGAAATACCAAGATGTAGTGAATCTATGCAGGGGGAAAATTAGAAGGTCCAAGGCTCAAGCAAAACTCAATTTGGGCACTGAGGTTAAAGACAACCAGAAGAGGTTTTTCCAGTATATCAATAGAAAAAGGAAGCCTAGGGAAAATGTAGGCCTGCTGATAAATGAGATGGGTGCCCTAGTCGTGGAAGACACAGAGAAGGCGGAGTTATTGAATGCCTTCTTTGCTTCAGTCTTCACTGCTAAAACTGTCCCTCATGAACCCCAGACCCTGGAGGCAAGGGGAAAGGTCTGGAGAGAGGAAGACTTTCCCTCAGTAGAGGAGGACCAGGTTAGAGACCACTTGGCTAAACTGGACATTTATAAGCCCATGGGCCCTGATGGGATGCATCCATGAGTGCAGAGAGAGCTGGCAGATGTTATTGCTGGGCTACTCTCCATCATCTTTGAAAGGTCATGGAGAACAGGAGAGGTGCCTGGAGGAAGGCTAATATCACTCCAGTCTTCAAAAAGGATGAGAAGAAGCACCTGGGGAACTACAGGCTGGTTATTGTCACCTCTGTCCCTGGGAAGGTGATGGACTGACTTGTTCTGGATGTCATCTCTAAACATGTGGAAGAAAAGAAAGTTACTGGGAGTGGTCAACATGGATTTACCAAGGGTAAATCATGCTTGACCAATCTGCTAGCCTTCTATGATGACAGAACTGGTTGGCTGGATGAGGAGAGAGCAGCAGATGTCATCTTCCTTGTCTTCAGCAAGGCTTTTGACACTGTCTCCCATAACATCCTCATTAGGAAACTGAGGGAATGTGGGCTAGATGAGTGGAAAGTAAGGTGGATTGAGAGCTGGCTGAGTGACAGAACACAGAGGGTTGTGATTAATGGAGCAAGGTTGAGTTGAAGGCCTGTAACCAGCGGTGTCCCCCAGGGGTCAATACTCAGTCCAGTCTTGTTCAACATATTCATCAATGACCTGGACGATGGGACAGAGTGTGTCTTCAGCAAGTTCACTGATGATATCAAACTGGGAGTGGTAGCTGACACTCCAGAGGGCTGTGCTGTCATCCAGCTTGACCTGGACAGGCCGGAGAGCTGAGCAGAGAAGAACCTAATGACCTTCAAAAAGGGAAAGTGTAGGGTCCTGCACCTGGGGAGGAAGAACCCCATGCACCAATAGAGGTTAGGGGTGGACCTGCTGGAAAACAGTTCCAAGGGAAGGATCTGGGAGTCCTGGTAGATAGTAAATTACGCATGAGCCAGCAATGTGCCCTTGCTGCCAAGAGGGCCAATGGAATCCTTGGGTTCATAAGGAAGAGAGTGGCCAATAAGTCAAGAGAGGTTATTCTCCCCCTCTGCTCTGCCCAGGTGAGGCCACATCTGGAATACTGCATCCAGTTCTGCGCTCCCCAGTTCAAGAGAGACAGGGAAATACTAGAGAAAGTCCAGCAGAGAGCAAAAAATATGACTGGGGGATTGGAGCATCCCCCTTATGAGGAAAGGCTGAGAGAGCTGGGACTCTAGTCTGGAGGAGAAGGCTGAGGGAAGACCTTACTAATTCCTATAAGTATCTCAAGGGTGTGTGCAAGGAGGATGGAGCCAGATTCTTTTCAGTAGTTCCCAGTGACAGGATGAAGGGCAATGGGCACAAGCTGGAACATAGGAAGTTCCATTTAAATATGATGAAAAATTTATTTATGATGAGGGTGACAGAGCACTGGAATTGGCTGCCCAAGGAGGTTGTGGAGTCTCATTCTCTGGAGATATTCAAGACCCTCCTGGATGTAGTCTGGAGTAATGTGCTCTAGGCAATCCTGCTTTAGCGGGAGAATCATAGAATCATAGATTCTGCTGAGCTGGAAGGGACCCATCAGGAACATCGAGTCCAACTCCCGTCCCTGTGTAGGGCACCCCAAGAATCTCACCATGTGCCTGAGAGCATCATCCAAACGCTTCTTGAACTCAGGCAGCCTTGGTGCTGTGACCACTTTCCTAGGTAGCTTGTTCCAGTGCTCAACCACCCTCTGGGTGAAAAACCTTTTCCTGATATCCAACCTAACCCTCCCCTGATTCAGCTTCCTGCCATTTCCTGGAGTCCTGTCATAGGTCACAGGAATGAAGAGATCAGTACCTGTCCCATCTCTTCCCCTCATGAGGAAGCTATAGACTTCTATGAGGTCACCCCTCAGCCTCCTCTTCTCCAAGCTGAATAATCCAAGTGACCTTAGCCACTCCTCATAAGTCATCCCTTCCAGATGCTTCACTATCCTCGTGGCTCTCCTTTGGATGCTCTCCAATAGCTTGATGTCTTTCTTATATTGCGGTGCCCAAAATGGCACCCCGTACTCAAGTTGAGGCCACAACACTGCAGAGTAGAGCAGAACAATCAACTCCCTTGACTGGCTGGCAACGCCGTGCTTGATGCACCCCAGGACACAGTTGGGCCTCCTGACTACTAGGGCACACTGCTGGCTCATATTCAGTTTACAATCAACCAGGACCCCCAGGTCCCTCTCCACCAAGCTGCTCTCCAGCCACTCATTCCCTAGTCTGTACTTACCACCAGGGTTGCCCCGTCCCAGGTGCAGAATCCAGCACTTCATGTGGTTGGTGACTGCTCATCTCTCTAACCTGTTGAGGTCTCTCTGCAGGGCCTGCCTGCCCTCAAGGGAGTCGACAGCTCCTTCCAGTTTTGTATCACCAGCAAACTTGCTTAGAATTCCTTTGAGTCCTGCGTCCAAGTCATTGATGAAGGTGTTGAAAAGTACTGGGCCTAGGATGGAGCCCTGCAGGATCCCACTAGTGACCAGTCACCAGCCTGATGCTACCCCTGTCATGGTTTGAGCCAGGATGAAGCCAATTATCCTTTTACTGATTTTTTTTTTTTTTGCCTTCACTAAGCTCTCTTTTAACTAGCAGCAAGTTTTCCAGCTAGTGGACTGATAACGCTGGAATGTTCATGTTACTGCTAAGATGCCAAGGTCACTTTGCTCGGCCTCCTCAGATGCTATAAGGCAGCAGAAGAGTTGTATCTGTAACCTTCCCATAGGGAGGAGTGGACTAGATGGACAGCAAAATTGACCAAAGTATTCCATTCCATATATCTATGTAAGCTTGGTGTAAGGTCAGGTATCACAGAAGTCAAGTCCCTTCCTTTTTCTTCTTCCTTTCTCTTCTGTCCATGGTCGGTGTCTGGGGAGGACTCTGTCTGTCCATCACCATTGATCCCGACCCCCATAACTCTTCCCTCAGCTCCTGTCTGCTCTGCCGCTCTCTTTGGCAGCTCTTCGGGACATTTCAGAACTGCTCACGGCTCAGGAGACGCCGTGGGAGTTGCTGGGGGTGGGGGGAGGCAATAGGGTTTTGCACATTCCTGAACATATTTGTATATAATTGTACATATCTTCTTTTATCATTAGTATTTAATTAAAGCTGTCTAGTTTAGTTTTCAATCCAGAAAGTCTCTCTCCTTCTATTCTCTCTTCCTTCCCTACCTGGGTGGGAGGGGGAGGGGATTGAGAGCATTATTTTCACTGGTTTAATTGCCAATCCTGAGTCAAACCATTACAACCCCATTCACTGTCACTCTTTGTGCTCAACCTGTGAGCCAGTTGCTCACCCATCATATTGTTCGCTCGTCCAGCTGTATGCTGGATAATGCTGGGAGTTGGACTAGATAATCTCTAGAGGTCCCTTCCAACTCTGACAATTCCATGCTTCCATGATTCCACAGTAGCTGAATCAGAGTTGTTTCACCATGCTTTCTTTTACAAGATTGATGTTCTGACTACTTTTACAAGGTAGCATACCAAAAAACCACTTCATTATCAGCTACGCTTTTGCTGTACTACACTCGCATCCTGTTTGTTTTGGTGACCCTGGTAGATTTTTTAGTTTATGTAGCTATTCATCCTTCTATGGCTAAGCCTCATTAATTTTGGCAATTTCGTTTGTGCTTGTTTCATTTGACAATGAAAATGGAAGAAATATTCAGAAATCCTTTTGCTAAAAAATTAAAATATGTACTCAGCACTGAGGAAGCAGAGATACAATTTTGCTAGTACCTTCACCCAGATGAACAAAGGAAAAAAGCATTGCTTATGTATAGGAATGAAAACTACTCAACTATGACCTCTAAAACTGTATTTAGATCAGACATCTTAACCATGGCTGTAACATGTTAAGTGTGACTTGGTTCAATTTTCAATAATCAGCTGTAAAACACCATGAACTGCCTGTTCTTCCTATTGGTTAAACTGTGAAATGAGTAACTGAAAATCGTTCTCATACTATTTTTGTTACAATTGCCAAATCAGGTAAGGCAACAGAGGTGAGGCTGCCACAGCTCCCAGCCCCCACATCCTAGCCCCCACATCCTAGCAGCAGTGGGGCTGAGCATGTATTGCCAACTGGCACACACGTACATGCCATGCAACATGTGTACACGGATGCAGTGCCAGATAAAGCAGCACAGGCAGGCACACTCGGCACAGACACAGACATGAACACCATCGAAGATCACTTCCTGTTCCCCGCACTGGATTATCACAATTAAGGTCTGTTAGTGGAATAAAAAAAAGCTTTTATAGACATGCATACAATATGAGTCTCTCCGGTAGCTGGACTTAATACAGTCAGTCTACCCAAGGAGCTGGATCCTAAGTCACCAACACCTGGACATGCAAGCTTCTCAAGCTGCAGTCACACTCCAGCTGCTGTCACAGCCCTCCTTACACACACACATGCGCAAAAGTGCACCCCTACAAATGTACCTAAACTCTGCACCAGACTCTGGGTGGTGCTGGCCCCTGTTCCCCAGCCCTGGCCCTTTGGCAGAGTGGGAACACAGCCTTCTCACACCCAAGCACATGTGATAGGGAGCCCTTGCCAAAGAAAACCATCCAAAATGGAGTTTAGTGAGGAGACAGGAGAGGCTGCAAAGGCTGGCACAGGCACAGCCAGGCACATGGACTGACTTGCCCATGCTCACGCCCCACTGGTCCTTTTTATTCCCTTTATCTCTGTTTTCCCACACTTGTTCTTCCCAAAACTACCTTGATCTTTCCTTTTCTTGCCTTCATTCCATATCCTAAACACCCCATAATGACCCAGTGTGCCCCCTTCTTTACAAACACTGATGGTTATACACAGCAACACCATGACACTGCTTGCTTCCTGCTGGTGTCCTACCACCTGCTCTGGTATATTTCATACTCATGTCTCCTCCTTTCATGCTCCTTCTCTCCTTGGCAGTTACCTATGACCATCCTGCATGAACACTGAACACATGCTGGGTAACCCAGCTACATTTCTTCTATGTCAGAGTTTTATACTGTGTGTTTTTAGAGCTGTTGTAGCATCTCAGAAACAGGACATAAATTCAAAATGACCATGAGAAAGAAAATCCAAAGCTGCACTTGCAGTCACGTTGTTGTGATGGATCAGTATTGTTCTCTAGAAGACCACTGGTGCTTAGGGAATGTAAGCTTCTGTGGAAAATTGCAAAGCTTGTTTTGTTGATGGCATCACTGTGCACAATTATTCACTAGAGCTCCCTTATTCTCTGCAGTAATGCTTGTGTCTGGTTCAGATTATTTAAGCAACTGTTAGCATTAAAGAGCTAGGAAAGCAGTAAACTTCTATTCACGTGTTGATAGTACTTCTGCAGTAAGTGCTCTAGATTTCTGAGTCTTAAGGGGAAGAGGACCATACATTTTAGTATGCCACTGCCTCTTCAATGTGAAAAAGGAAGTATTTAATCAAGGCACTCAGGAGTAGTTCTTCCTTTTCCCTTTTGTGAGGAGAGTTGTTAACAAATAAATTAATATACCCAGAATTTCCAAGAGCCCCAGGCATGTCATTACTTGAAATTCTACATCTATTGCTATGACTGGTGGCTGATAGTTGGATGCTTTTAAAGCCCCATATGTAAAAGAGTAGGGAGAGAACTCAGGAAATGCTGATGAACTGTCAAACAAAGCAAGTTAATCAAACCATCAGTATCAACAACATGAAAACTGGTAAAAGGTTTTATCAGTATCACTTGTACAGTTATCACATTATTTTTCTTTTTAGACTCTGCACTTCAGTTTGAACATCTAAGATCTAGATACCAGTCATAAATGCAACTGCAGGCTTCACAATTCTGTTAAAGAGGAGTGAAGCTGATGAGTAAGACTCATCCTCTGAGTACTGCAATCACAGAAATTATTCTATGATGAGGAAATGTCTTTAAGATTAAAGGAATGAGGAAAAGGAAGACTACAGATGTGATGAGTCTTTGTGTATCAGCTAGAAAATGCTAGTGTCATCTGACAAGAGTGCCTAGATTGCCAATAGCACCTTAACAAGCTATGTGAGTGGCACAGGCATCATGTAAGGATCACATTATGGAAGAGATTTGTAGTGAATGTTAAAGTAAATTGAAATGTGCTGAGTGTCTAAAAAATGTCAATGTTTGCAGCAGAATACCCTACCTTGCATTCTGGAGTTTGCTCTATCATCAACATTTGGTGAGTAACTGAGGAGAAGAAACATCTCACATGGCAACTACCCCAGTTTGACCATGTTGTATTGGAGTGTGCAAATCAGATGAATCCCCTGTGTGTGAACTTTTGGCATCTGTACATTTTTGGAGTGAGATGAGGACATATGTTGTGGTTTGAGCCTAACTTGACAACAAAGAAACAGCCCCATGGCTGCTCATTTAGCTTCCCCCCCACACACACACACACACAGAAGGATGGGGAGGACAAAGGCCAACTAGAAGCTCATGGGTTGAGACAAAGGACAAGGAGGGTTCTTCACTGATTAAGGTCACAGACAAAACAGACTCAACTTGGGGAAAAAATACTGATTTAATTTAACAGTAATCCAATGCACACAGGACAGAGACAACACACAGAGCAGTGCTCACATACGTTACCCCACCCCTCCCTTCTTCCTGGGACCAAATTACTTTGTTCCCCATTTCTCTCATTCCTTCCCACCAGCGGCACAGGGGGACAGGGAATGGGGTTTAGAGTCAGTTCACAGTCTGGTGGTTCCTGCTACTCCTTCCCCCTCAGGAAGAAGGATTCCTTACAGTTCTTCCCTGCTTCCCCATGGGGTCCCTCCCATGGGAAAGAGTCCTCCACGAACCTCTCCTTCATGAGTCCTTCCCACGAGGTCCGGAGCAAGCTGCTCCATCACGGGCTTCCCACAGAGTCACGGGCTGCTTCGGGAACAGTCACCTCCCCTGGCGCTGGGGTCTTCCACAGATACATAATCCGAGTCCACTGACAGCTAATCCGAGTCCACTGGCAGCAAATCCAAGTCCACTGACAGCAAAATCCAAGTCCACTGGCCAAGTTCACCCCTCCTGGTGCCTTCAGGGAACGTTCCACCACGTTCCTCCATGAATGCAGGGGGACATGAATGCCAGCTCGCCAAGGTTGCAGGGAAACTTCTGCTTGGGCACCTTCTACCCCTTCTTCCTCACCAACCACCAGGATCTTCACCCTAGCAGTGTCTTTCACCTCTCCAGCACAGCTCTTCTTTTCCTAACTGCTTGCTCTGTTCAGGTCTTATCTCAGTTCTTTCATATGTTAATGGCAGAGGCACATCTATTGTCTCTCTAATGGCTCCTTGGCTGGTTCTGGAGCAGGGGGAGCTTCTCAGCTTCTTACGGGAGCCACCTCTGGGGCCTTTCCCCCACTATGAAAAAATCCCGCCA
Organism: Hemiprocne comata; assembly: GCA_020745705.1. Taxonomy (NCBI): domain Eukaryota; kingdom Metazoa; phylum Chordata; class Aves; order Apodiformes; family Apodidae; genus Hemiprocne; species Hemiprocne comata. The sequence goes on along the minus strand of CM036586.1, from coordinate 91,005,318 downwards.
AACCAAACCAGCACAACATGCTTCAGTGAGGTAGCTTCAGGCAATATGCTGTGTTCTGCATAACATTTTATAACTTTCACATATGTTAGATAAATCATGTTAAAACAAGAGAAAAATTATCAACTGATTCCTTTGATGAAAATGCAATAGTTTTGGGGGTAAGCTTAAATGTATAGGTCTTTTCCTATAATTTGGCCAGTTGTTTCTAGTTACTATGATCTTGCAAGAATTGGTGATGCAGCTTGTGATTCAAAGTAATACAGTTAACATGCATTGCTTTGCAAGGCCTGTGCTTTCCAAAGGCTTTGTGTTCTACTACTGAACTTCAGCTACATGGCAAATACATTTCCTTGTATCTCAATGGTTTAAATCCTTGGTTGATGTAGTTGCTGGCATTGATATGACAACTAATAAAGTGACAAAAGTTTCCACTGCAAGGTTTTCACAAATCACAAAGCGGTAACTACTGAAGGGCACAGTCTGGGAAGACACAATAGAGGAAGTCAGAGGAGAGCATAGGGAAACCTATTATCAGTTGCACAAAATCCCACCAAAACCACAAGTCTGCTCCACTGTAAACATTGAAGTCTATCTCAAAAATGATGTGAAGATAAAACTTATTTCATTACCTAGCATAAGAAAAGAAAACAAACTCAAATCTCACTGAGCAAAGTAACAAGAGAAGCGGGTCATAGCTGAAGTACAGTCCAAGAGGAAACTGTCAAACCTTGTAACCCAAAAGCAAACACATTTTGTCATGCAATACAACTGCTAAACTAAAAAAAAGGAAGGAAAAAAACACCTTAGTAAATAAAAACACCATTACCCACAATTCTTAATTTTCAAATGCAGTTAAAGGAACCAGTAAGTCAGAAAGAAAAAAATTGCATAGGAAAGACATAGGGATTTTGGCTTAGATCAAAACACACTAATGACTACTGGCCTAGTTTCTATTTGTTTAGTGAAATTTGCTTTCTCTTTAATTTTGATTTTAATATCAAAGCTATTATACCAACTTCTTTTGAATAGAACTGAACAAACGATAAGTTATACCTCTGTATTAAAAGCACTACAGATTAAAAGACAGATTCCAAGCTCAAAATAACTACATCAGAAACAGGATGAAAGCCAGCAAGATGCAATGTCACCTTGGGAACCAATCCAAAAAAGTTATTCTTTAGCATCCTTTTATCTCACAATAACCAATTTAGATACTCATAAATTATAACTATACATGCTATATATACATGAATGACAAGCTGGGGCACAGATCTGCTGAATGGGGGCATGGGGGTCCTAGAATACAGCAGGCTGAACATTAGCCAACAGTGTGCTTTGGCAGTGAAGGTTGTCAATAGTATCCCAGGCTGTAATAAAAGAAGTGCAGCACATCTCACTCAACAAGTCTGATACTGCCTACAGTTTTGGGCTCCCCAGCACAGTAAAGACAGACAGGCAAATTGGAGCTCAGTGGAGGGTCCCCAGCATGGACAGGGCTGAAGCACTTGCCCTGTGAAGAGCACATGGGTGAGCTGGACTAGGTCAGCATGGAGAAGGGGCAGCTTTGGGGGGTATAATGGTCTCCAGCACCTATGAGGCATCATCAAGGAGACAGAGCTGAGCTGCTGAGAGGGTCAGTGCCAACAGGCAGAACATTTTGCAGCAAGAGAAGTTTAGTCTGGGTATAAGGAAAAACTTTTATCGGTGAGGCACTAGAGTAGGTTGTCCCAATAGGCTGTGCCATCTCTGCTCTTGGAGGTTTTCAAGCCCCAACTGGACCAAGTCCAGAGCAGCTTGGTCTGATCCCAAGATTTATCCCTGCTTTGGGAAGAAAGGTGCCAGACAATGGACTTCCTGAGGCCCCTCTCAGCCTCAGTTATGCTGTGGTTCTGCAATTCTGTGTAAACATTTACTGCTTTTCACTGGGATAGTGTTAATTTGCTTTATAGTAGGTCACATGGTGTTGCGCTTTGGATTTGTCACCATAACACAGGGATAACACAGGGGTGTTTTAGCTACTACTGAGCAGTTCCTACACAGAGTCGAGGTCATTTATGCTTCTCATACCACCCCACCAGTGAGTAGGCTGAGGGTGCACAAAGACTTTGGAGGGAACAGTGCTGAGACAGCTGACCACAAATTACCAAAGCGATATTCCATACCTTAGGAGGTTATGCTCAGCCTATAAAGCTGGGGAAAGAAAGAGGAAGGAGGGGATTTTCAGAGAGACAGCATTTGTCTTCTCAAGTAACCACTATGCGTCATGGAGCCTGGCTTTCCTGGAGATGGTCTGCTGATGGGAATCAGTGAATGAATCCTTTGTTTTGCTGGCAACTGAGCAGCACCCAGCCACTCACTCACTGCCCCCTGATTGGATGGGAGAGAATAGGAAGGGTAAAAGTGAGAAACTTGTGGGTCGAGATAAAGACAGCTTAATAGGTAAAGCAAAAGCCATGCATGCATTTTCGCATCCCACCAGGGGGACATGATTGAGCAGCTGGGTAGGGCTGAGCTGCCCCATGAATTCAGGGTATTAGGTTCTATTTTTTGCCTTAATTTCATCAAAGACTCTTTATGAGCTTTTCCTCATTAACCAGCTTTTTTCAATTATCTTCTGATTACAATTATGTATTTTTATTTTATCTAAATAACACCTTCATAAAACTGTATATGAGAAATATCAGACTATTTTGCCTACTCAGAACAGTCTATGGTCTCAATCACATTGAAGACCTGCAACTTTCTAGGGTTTCTTATCCAATCTTGTAGTTAAAGGACTTTTTCCACATAAATCTTCTTTTATTAGGATCTACCATTTCTCTATTACTTTCCTATTGATGCCAGTCAGAAACACCACTATATTCAGGAAACATAAGCCAGGAGAAAGCCAAGGGATAACTTGCCCTTATCTAGAAGTACCTGTACAGAAAAAAATCTGAATAATGAAAATTATTTATCTTAGTAGTTATAATATAATGTACTAGTATTTACAGTCAATGTTTGACTAGATTTAACAATCATAGGCAATTCTTTATTATCAAAGTAATTAAACACTGGTGGTGATTTTAACCACCATTGTAGTGATTTTACTGGATAGTTTTTCTTTCAATGAAGGATGATTTTTTAAAAATATATGGCAGGTCCTTGTTTAAGCAGTGTTTAATTACAGAAACCTAATGTTTGGCATGATGTTTGAGGACTTACAATCTGCGAAGCTATATGTTTGGAACTAAGTTTTGTTCTTTAACTGTAGTAACTCCTCGTAGTAAGTTTATATTTCCTTAACCAGCTGTCTTGGGAGATACCATCATCTGTACATCTGTGTCTCATTGACTTTTAAACAGAAAATAAAGTGCAGTTTTACAGACACTTGCCATGGTCAGTGAAAAAGTGCCTTATATTTACCCCTGTTCAATCTAATTCAAAGTTTTGACAAAACAGATGCATTATTTGCAGTCAAGGGACAAATTTCTGTCAAGGTTTGACTCAGAATCAAAAAATAAACCATAGACAACAAGCTCTCAATCCCCTCCCCCTCCCACCCAGGTAGGGAAGGAGAGAAAGAATTAGGAGAGAGACTTAGCTGGATTGAAAACTAAATTAGACAGCTTTAATTGTATGTACAACTATATACAAATATGTTCAGGAATGTGCAAAAGCCTCTTGCCTCCCCCTACCCCCAGCAGCTCTCCCGGCACTCTCCTTAGTTGTGAGCAGTCCTGAAAACTGTCAGACTGCTGTCTGAGATAACAGAGCAGACAGGGGCTAAGGGTAGATTTATGAGTGTTAGGGCTGAGCCTGGGGTTGACAGTGATGGATGGAGTCCTCCCTGAACACTGGCCATGGACAGAAGAGAAGGGAAGAAGGAGCAGGAAGGAAGTTGTCTTCTGTGATCTCTAACCTTCCTCGGAGGTTACGTAGATACAAGGAATGGAATACCTTTGGTCAGTTCTGCTGTCTGTCTAGTCCAGCTCCCCTACGGGGGGTCACAGATGCAACTCTCCTGCCCCGGTAGCCTCTGTAGCAGCAGAGCTAAGAAGCGACCTTGGAGTCTCAGCAGAAACATAAACATTCCAGTGTTATCAGCCCACTAGCTGAAACACTTGCTGCTAGTTAAAAGAAAGCTTACTGAAGGAAAAAAAAAAGTCAGTAAAAGGAAAATTAGTTTAAACCTGGCTCAACCCAGGACAGTTAATGAAGTAGTTTAGTTTTTTCCCCCGTGTTCTCTTTATACTCTTGATTTCAATTATAGGTTGCTGACGGGCAACAAGCAGTCTATGTCTCCTTATGCTGAATTAAGAACTTCACTTAAGCAACAGAGTTTCTTGGTCTGTCACTGCCATAAAAAATATGCTGCATAAAGAAAGGCTGCCTGGGCAGAGCAATTTGAACAGGGGCAGTACAAACTGGTTGAAGAAATCTCATCCATATCCTGAACCACAAATTACAACATGCCTTAAGAAAATTTGGTCCCCACACCTTTTTCCAGCTCTCCTGTGAGAGGAGTACAGGTTGGCAGGCAGCACCCTCTTCTCATTTGCTGATGTCAACACAAGGATCAACCACCACACTCACAGGAGGACACCGTTTCAGACCCTCTTCCCGGCATATCCTTTGCCTCTTGATCCCTTCTATCTGCTCCCACTGCTAATGCCTTTTGACCCTGTCAAAGACATTAAACCTCTGGTTTAAACATTTGATGGAATATATTTTAATACTACATTATCTAATCGAGTACCTTTTATTATTTTTGAAGTAAGATTTGATAAAAGCAGTTTGTTGTAGGTTTTTTGTTGGTTTGGGTTTTTTTGTTTGGTTGGTTGGTTTGGTTTTCTGGGTTTTTTTAAGTAGTAAGTACTGGAGAGATAGACTTAGTAGATTGATAGTAGGTGATTTGTTATTAATACCTTAATTACCTTCATTGTCTTTTATATCTTAGCCAATTATTCATCTCACCCCCCTCTGCTAATTGCCCTGCTTCTTTTTTCCTTCCCCTACGCCCTTCAAAGAAAGAGCAAACACCGAAATATAAATGAGCACTCAGTTTGCTTGGAGTTAGCTTGCTCTTTATTTTAATTATATTAAAACAATCTGTTCAGAGAGAAAAGTATCTATCATAATAAAAGTAAATAGATTTTATTGTTACTATAAAGTTGGTCTTACAACTTGTTCCAAAGTAGGGAAAATTTTCAGACACAGTACCAGACAACAGCAAGTGTATTTTAAATAGCAAAGTGCTGCATATGAAGTAGGATACCATAACCATAGAGATAAGGTGACAGTTTCTGTGGGATGCAATACAAACAATAAAAAAAGAATTGCACAACATTGTAACTCTGATCCACCAAAAATGCTGAAGAAAAAGTATTTGCAAACATGAAAATGACTGACTATAAAATTGAAGATGCAGAATGAAAAAATAAACTTTCAACTGAAGAACCAGGAAAGAAGGCAAGCTCTGAATATAAAATAAATATAATATTATTGTTATTGTTGAAGATCTGATATTAGGTAAACATGTTGTTAGGAAGATGAGGCTGTATTGATTCTATTAGTGGTCTGAGTAAGTGCCAGTGGCAAAGCAGATAATATACCATGCTCCATACTGTTAAAAATTAAATAAACAGGAAAAGGGTGTCAAGTCAAAAAACTTAAATTAACAGATTTGCAGGTGGATCTTGCTCATTTTAATGAATCATTTCACGTTCAATAAACCAACTGTTAAATCCATTTATGATCAATGTTAAAAATTACTAGTGGTGTTTTAGTTAACTCTGTATGTCAAACAAAAGCATTTTCCCATGCAGAATGGACATTTTATTTTTAATGAAAAATGATGTCTTTGTCTTGCAGAAAGTACTGTTAACCTCTCCCATGTTTGCACCATTATCACCGAGTAATTATATACTGAGGTCTGAAAAATCAACATGCTACTTATGCATGAAAACATAATCTAGCAAGATGTTCCTGATGCTCTGAAACACTTTTATGAGAACCAGCGAGGTTTTGCCTCTTTTCCTGTTTTGGTTTGGTTTGATTTGGTTGGTTGGTTTTGATTTGCTTCAATTTGTTTTTTAAAGGACTCATGCAAAAGGTAGGGTTTTTTTCAGGTAAACCCCTACAGATCCTAGATACAGTTTGCATACAGTGACACAGCAATTTTTAATTTGGGTCATCCAAACCAGTAAGTCAAATAGAATGTTGTTTGAATGTGATTTGGGCTTCTAAACATTATATCATGTACTAAACATTGAAATTTAAGACTATTCACTGACTACTGTCAGTTTCTCCCAAGTATGGGAGATGTGTATCTGGTTGCACCTGGTTTCTCCATGGACATGATAAATAAATCTAAATAACCAAAAATTTCAGTGGTAATTTTTCCCACACAGCTTGCATAAGAAAGACTCAAAATTGTGCTTTTCCACTCCTCATAGCAAATTGTTGCAGTTTTTGTCATGGTTTTTCTTGTTTCTACTCCCTATCTAGCCTCACACTTTATGTTCTTGCAAACTCATAATTTGTTTTGGCTGTAGACCACTTTGTCCCCGTACCTTCTGAGATTCTACAGTCTACTGTTTCTTTGAGCTTTCAGGTTTTACAGATTGTGGTATCTAATACCAATCTGAATTCTCTAAAATGAGAATTATTGTAATGACTTCTGAAATAACACTGTAGCTTATGTTCAACATAAGCTAGGTTAAATTGGGATTGCAGGTAGTGAAACTGTGTTCATGCCAGCTCTTTGGATCATATCTATAAGGGAAATTGTTTACTGTGACATTCAGGTACACGACTTGAAAACAATAATTCAAAAGATGGACTTAAATATATATACTTCCTGATTCCCCAGAGGTAACCCAAGTAGGCATCTACACTGAATTCACATGAGTTGGTTTAAAGGCTAGGACATCAACAAGAGACACTAAAGGATGTGATGTGTGACATTTTTGCAACCTGCTGTAAGGGAATGTTGATAGTGTGGATCTCAAAATGAGATACTTTCTTCTTTCGCAAACTTGTTTTAAGGAGAAGGCATTGTCAATGTCTTGCATAATTGCAAAACTTACTAAAACTGGTAATAACACTGATGAAAATACTTGCCCACAAAGTTATGAACTTCTACTTATAAGCCTTTTCAACCTAAAGGGATTTGATTTTTTATATCAACATTTATCTTCTATATCCCAGAAGTATATTGCAACTTTGATTTGGATTTGGAGCTAATTCCTTCTCTTCTTCTCTTCTTCCTCACCCCCTCCAGTGAATCCACAGAAACTATGTCTGAAATACGACCTAAGAAGACCAGAAGGGAGCCTAATGCTATGAACACTTATCCAAGCACAAGAAGTCTTGTGGGTTTGGTCCTTCATGCCTGGATTCTTCCTTCATTTGCTCTATTGACCAAGAAGCATAAAAATTCCTAAATTGCCTGGAGAAGACCACTTCAAAGTCCCAAGAGCTATGTTCATAAAAAATTCACAATTGTCCTCTTCAGACCAAGGAAAGAGTCTAGGACCTAAAGTGTAGTATTACAAGAGTAATTAGTTATTAGTGTACTTGAGATGTCAATTTGGAGCACACCAAACACCATTTTACACATGGTTCTTATACTTTTCAAGGGTTTAGGTTCAAGTTTTGACTGCTTAACACATACATACTAATGTTTTGAGAAGTAATTATAATTCTTAGGGCAGCAAGGAGGGCACACAGCAAGCTCACTATCCTACTTGAAGAAAGCAGATTTTGGCCTCTTCAGGGATCTGCTTCATAGAGTACCATAGGATAAAGACCTGGACAGGAGTCCAAGAAATCTGGTTAATATTCAAGGATCACCTCCTCCAAACTCAGGAGCAATGCATCCCAATGAAGAGAAGACAAAAATGGCAGGAGGTCTGCATGGATTAACAAGGAGTTCTGGACAAACTCAAACATAAAAGGGAAGCCTACAGAGAGTGGAAGCAATGACAGGTATCCTGGGATGAAAACAGAGAAATTGTCTGAGCAGCCAGGGATCGGGTTAGGAAAGCTAAAGCCCTGCTAGAATTAAATCTGGCTAGGGACATCAAGGGCAACAAGAAAAGTTTCTACAGATACGTCAATGATAAAATAAAGACCAGGGAAAATGTGGGCCCTCTTCAGAAGGAAACAGGAGACCTGGTCATGCAGGATATGGAGAAGGCTGAGGTACTCAATGAATTTTTGCTTAAGTCTGCACCAACAAGTGTTGAGGCCACACCACCTACGTCACAGAAGTCAGGGACTGGGAGAATTAAGAATTACCATAGTAGTGGTAGATCAGCAATAGATCAGGTTTGACACCACCTAAAGGACCTGAAGGTGCATAAGTCATGGAATCTGATGAGGTGCATCTGCAGGTCTGGAGGGAACTGGTGGGTGAAGTCGTTAAGCCACTATTCATCATAATTGAGAGAGCATGGCAGTCCACTAAAGTTGCCATTGACTGGAAACATAACCCTCATTTTCAAAAAAGGAAAAAAAAGAAGGCGTGGGCAACATCAGGCCCATCAATCCCACCTCTGTGCCTGGCAAGATAATGCAGCAGATCCTCCTGGAAACTATGCAAAATCATACGGAAAATAAGGTGATTGGTGACAGCCAACATGGATTCACTAAGGGTAAATCATGCCTGACATATTTGGTGGCCTTCTATGATGAGGTTACAGTATTGGTAGATAAGGGAAGAGCAACTGATATCATCTGCTTGGACTTCAACATTGTCCACTTGACAATCTGATCTCTAAATTGCAAAGATATAGATTCGATGGATGACCGCTAGGTAGATAAAGATTTGGCTGGATAGTTGCACTCAAAGAGTAGTGGTCAACAGCTTGATGCCTAAAGGGAGGCCAGGGATGAGTGGAGTTCCTCAGGGGTTGATATTGGAACCGGTGCAGTTTAACACCTTTGTCAGCAACACGAACAGTGAAATTGAGTGCACCCTCAGCAAGTTTGCTGATGACACCAAGCTGCATCGTGCAGTCAACATGCTGGAGGGAAGGGATGCCATCCAGAGGGACTTTGACAGGCTTGAGAGGTGGGCCCATACCAACCTCATGAAGTTTAATAAGGCCAAGTGCAAGATCCTGCACCTGGGTTAGGGCAATCCTACACACAAATACAGGCTGGAGCAGAGAATAGATTGAGAACAGTTCTGAGAAGAAGGACTTGGGGGTGTTGGTTGATGAGAAGCTCAACATGAGCCAGGAATGTGCACTTGCAGCCCAGAAAGCCAACCATATCTGGGCTGCATCAAAAAAGCACATCTAGCAAGTCAAGGGAGGTCCCTCTGCTCCGCTCTTGTGAGACCCCAACTGGAGTACTGTGATCAGTTCTGGAACCCCCAACACAAGAATGACATGGGATTGTTGGAGCGAGTCCAGAGGAGGGCCATAAAGATGATCTGAGGGCTGGAGCACTTTTTCTATTAAGGCAGGTTGAGAGAGTTTGGGTTCTTATGACCTCATAGCAGCCTTCCAGTATCTGAAGGGTGTACAGGAAAGCTGGAGAGGGACTTCTCTTAAGTGTGTGTAGTGATAGGATGAAGGGTAATGGTTTTAAACTAGAAAATGGTAGATTTAGATTAGACTAGACATTAGGAAGAAATTGTATAGTGACGATGGTAAAATACTGGAACAGGTTGTCCAGGGAAGTTGTGGAAGCCCCATCCCTGGAAGTGTTCAGGGCCAGGTTAGATGGGGCTCTGAGCAACTTGATCTAGTGGGAGGTGTTCCTCCTCACAGCAGGGAGGTTGGAACTAGATGATCTTTAAGGTCCCTTCCAACCCAAACCATTCTATCATTCTATGAAGACATCATCCATCTGCTTCTTTCTGAATCTCGATGCTCCTGAAGTCAGTCTTGTTACATTTACCCATCTATGATGCCAGAAAATGGGAAAGTTTTGCAGAGTGGCTGGAGAGGCTAGAATGCTAACATTATCTCAGTAGTCCAGAGACATCCTTTAGTCTTCATTGATGGCTTAAAGATTCATAGAAAAAAAAGGTCCTTATCTTCAGGACAGGGGCTGTCCTTCTCCTTGCAATGAGCTGGGGTCCTTTAGTTGCACTTACTTAACCATGACTGTGCAGTCTACAGTGTAAATTATATATATCTAATAAAAGTTAATACAGTTTTGAAAGTTAACTGTTAAGAAGGTTCATAAAATTTGATACTATAAAGATTAACTGCTACAGTAGTTAGGAAAAGAGATTTTCCCAACTTACATTAAAGCCAGAGAGAAATTAACAATTTAACACTGTTGTTAAAATAATAATAATTATTATAATAATAGAAGTTTTTGCTCCAGGAAGCTCATGCATTAGGGCATTTAATCAGTGGTATGTCTTATTTCTAGCAGAAACATGCACTTTGCCGATTTGGAACTTTCTGAATAAACACGTGGGAACAATGAAAGAATGCTGACTTGGAAAGATAAACTTGCTGCTGGGCCTTCAAGCACCTTGTTGTCTTAGCTTTAAAGATTTCATTTTTTACACAAAGTATATAGCTGTTTCTTCAGGACAGAGTTATTCCCCAAATAATTAATAATTTTATCTGGATATGGTTAGGTCTTCCTACAGACCAAAAGAAGATAATCTAAGGTAAGACAGATTGGTAAAACACTATTGTGAAAATGGATGCTAAGGACATTGCTTTATCTGTAGGAGTGTTTTTATCTCCAGACAACATCTTGACCTTAATAAGGTAGTTTAGAATCTGAAGTTCCAGAGTAAAATAAAGAATGTTTTAATTAAAGACACATACAATCCCCTCAACCTTATTACCCTCTTAAAATAATTCAGTCCATTGTTATGTCTGGCAAACATTTTTTGATGTACAACTCTGTTTTCTGTTTGAAAAGCTGGATATCATCGTAATGGTTTGTGAAAAAAAGATTCATTACTGTGGAATAATATTATGTGAAATTGCCTTACAGGAAAAAAAAGAAATTTAAAAAAAAAGATTACTTTGGACAATTGCATTTGTTTAATAAATTTATGTAGTTATCTGACTCCAGAGATTCTGCAGCTTTTTCTGGTAAGAAAAGACAAATTGATTTTATGTAAACAACAATTCAAATTTAGGATATTTCATTAAACACAAGTTTAGGGAAGAAAAAAGCCACACACACACCCCTTTATCAAAATTGATCAGAACTAATTACTAAGTTAGTGAGGAATTTTAAAGATAGAAGAGACTTTCTAGATTACTGATTGAATTCAATACTTCTGTTTCCCAAACTCACGAGATTTTATCCTAAAACTCTCTAAGTGGTTTTGCTTTTGTCTGTCCCCACCACCTACATGACACAACAGGGAGGATGTTCAGAATTTTATGATCCTGTTGGTCAGACATACTTTTAATTTCCAAATTAAATCTATTGCTGACAAAATTATTTCATTTATTCCTGCATCAATAATACATGTTTAATTAAATTACTGTTTTCTTTTATTGTTGATAAATATTTAGTCAAATATGGCAATCATGTCCTTTTTCATTTCATGTTTGCTAGGCTAAACACACATTTTTCAAGAAATATCTTTTCTTTACAAGGCAGAATTAACTTTATCTTTATAGCCATACCAGCTTCTAAATAATCCAGGCTAACATGTTAAACAAATATTCAGTTCTGGGATAAAATGTGTCATTTCTACAAGGTGTTGTTCTGTTCTTTTTATAAAATAATTTCTCATTTTCTGCAGCATTTAAAGTCTTCTTCAGTGCCCATTAAAATTTGTAGGTATCTCTCAAATGAAGGTGAATGCAAAGCTGTAAAATAAGGTTTTCTACTACCTTGTACAATGACACCAGCAGTATTCATTTTCTAATGAATTATTTCTCCAGGGACAGCATAGGCTGTGATCTGTGTACAATGATGGCTCAGTCACTCTGAGGTAATTTGCACTCACATGGCATTTGTTTCCATCTGAAGAGCTCCCACACAATACCAGAAGCCCCTCTATAAACCCATACATTAATGATCTTATGCATAAAAAGACTCTGTTGTCTTAATATCATGTATAATAGAATGAGGGAGAAATTTTACAGCAAAAGGTAACATATGGGATATCATTGGGACAAACTTTTTATTTCCCAACGTCAGTGAAGAAAGTCATAAACAAGACTGGCCCTGAAAGTGAAATATCAGAAACTCCCTTTGAACATACTCAAAACCCAGAAACTTTCCTCTCAGAATAAAATGCTTTAATCTTTCATTAATTCTCTGTCTTTCCCAGTTTAACTACAAAATTGCCAGCTGTTATGAATTCACTTACTGTACCTGAAGGTAAGATAGATCAGGGCTTCTGTATTCCAAGGGAAAATCTTCTGTCTTACTAAAGACATATTTGCCTTTTACTTTTGGTAAAAGCATAATTTATTTCAGCCTATATTCTGTGTGGGTTAGGTTCTCCCATTATCCTCAGTAGAGATCAGAGATAGGAAGTAGTTTCCTAAATACATGCATTTGGGGCCATTTGGAATACCCTGACATATCTCAAACTTCAAAAAGAGGCTGACAAATAATTCCCAAGTCATAAAGGTTTCCAAAATAGAAGATAAAAAACAGGCAGGGTACTCCAAAACATCTCAGACAGCATCAGGTGATTACGATAACTGCATGTCAACTTTGTCAGGGTAGGCATTGGGGTGTAGAGGGCAATTTAACTGTCTAAATACCAGAGTCTACTTGATGATCAACACTGAATCTGAAGCTGAATATTATTCCCAAAAACTTAGCCACTGGAATTTATTAAGTTGTCTGTTAAGTTTTTCTTAAACTAATATGCAGGATATTTTGGTCTTTAATTCCTTTAAATTATTCAGAGGTAATCTTAAAAAAAAAAAAATTAAATTAAATTTTAAAAATTCCTGCTTCATTATTCCTATTTGTCCAAATATTTTGAGTTAAAATAGTTGCTTCTTTTCAATTTTTTTTCCATAATACTTTAAAATTAGTAATTGAAATTGTATATTAATGTTTTTTCTGGTAGGTGGTGCAGACTGAAAAATAACCTTGCTTGGGGAAATGTCAAGATGGTTCCTTTCAGATTAAAAGAAATTATAAAAATAAGACCGTAATAAACATTTGCATTTTTAAAATGGTCAGTTTAAGAAACAATGGAAACTGGATTGAAACTCTCAAGGACTAGATATATAAAATTTATTACTTTCCTACCAGAAGAGACAAATATGAATCTTACACTGAAGTTTAAAATCTGTGAAATAAGGTTTCAGGGCTTGAACAATGAGCAACCATTTCAGATTGGTCAGCGGGAGAAAGCACAAAAGAAGGGTTACAGGGACATGTCAGCAAATTAAGGTTTGGTTTGTAGATCTTGCATGGCATTTGTGTTTGCTTGGGTTTTTTTCTTAGATGATAAAAAAATGAGAGCAGGAAAAGTGGATTGTTATACAATTAGGTTGTGATACAGATGAAAACCTGACAGTGACTGCTAAATTGGTATCTACTTTAATTCACAGAAAATGTGGAACAATGAGGAGAAATCCTACAGGAAAAATTTAGGCAAGCAACAGATTACCTTCTGACAGTCAAATAACCAGAAAAGAAAGCAAGGGAAAAACAGAGGAGGTGTCTTGGTTTGAGCCAGGATGAAGCCAATTGTCCTTTTACTGATTTTTTTTCCTTCAGTAGGCTCTCTTTTAACTAGCAGCAAGTTTTCCAGCTAGTGGCCTGATAACACTGGAATGTTTATGTTACTGCCAGGAATGCAAGGTCACCAGAAGAGTTGTATCTGCAACCCTCCCGTAGGGAGGAGTGGACTAGACAGACAGCAAAATTGACCAGAGTATTCCATTCCATATATCTACGTAAGCTCAGTGTAAGGTCAGAGATCATGGAAGCCAACTTCCTTCCTTCTTCTTCTTCCCTTCTCTTCTGTCCATAGCTGGCATCCGGGGAGGACTCCATCTCTCCATCACCATTGATCTCCAGGCTCGTGCATTCCTGACCCTCACAACTCTCCCCTCAGCTCCTGTCTGCTCTGTTACTCTCTCCGGCAGCGCTCCGGGACATTTTGGGACTGCTCACAGCTCAGAAGACGCCGTGGGAGTTGCTGGGGGTGGGGGGAGGCAATAGGGTTTTGCACATTCCTGAACATATTTGTATACAATTGTACATATCTTCTTTTATCATTAGTATTTAATTAAAGCTTTCTAGTTTAGTTTTCAATCCAGAAAGTCTCTCTCCTTAATTCTCTCTCTCCTTCCCTACCTGGGTGGGAGGGGGAGGGGATCAAGAGTATTATTGTTGCTGATTTAATTGCTGATCCTGAGTCAAACCGTGACAGGAGGCATAGTATTATTTTTAATGAAATATTTAATTCCTAAGTATAATTTTATAATATATTTACTCTATTTTATTATTTGCATTATGAGAAGGCTTTACAACGTGTCTCAACGTATGTATGTTTACCACTACTTTACATAGTAATCACCTTGAATAAGAGCTATGTCAGATACTGGCTTACAACAGATGTCTAGGGAAGGCTACAAGACCAGAACAATTATTTGATGTTACTGCCTTCAATTGATTTGCATTTCAAAGCTCTCCTTGAACTTCCATTATCCCCCCTTATTTCTCTTCATAGGACTAGAAGATAATCAGGTTGGAAGATAAAAGTGCTCCAGCCACAGCTGTCTTGAGGGGCCTCTGCTGGGGTAGCTCCAGTTTGTCCACATCCTTCCTCTGTTAGAAGCCCCAAATTGGATGCAATATCTACATGTGGTCTGATGAGTGTTATGTAGAGGGAGATAATCCCTTCCCTAGATCTATGAGCTGGGCCTCTGTCCACACAGCCCAGGAGCTGTTGGGTACTTTTGTTGCCAGGGCACACCATGGGCATACATTCAACTCACTGCTCACCACCATCCCAGGGCTTTACCTGAAGAGCTACTCTTTGGCCCAGCGACCCCAAGTCCATGCAGTTACAGGAGCTCTTCTGGCCATGAGGCAGGACTCAACGTTTTTCTGTGGTAAATTTCATGAGGTCATGCAGGCCCAATCCTCCATCTTTTGGATGGCAGCCCTGCCCTCCCACATATTGATTATTCCCTCACTTTCTTGTTATCTGCAAATTAAGAAAACCTGCACACCATTGCCTCTGCCAGATAAATTTATGGAGTGATTTGTTTGAACCAAAATCAATTGTAAATACATTGTTCTTCATTCCAAGCAAATCTGAATAGCTTCCTAGTTAAGTGTGTCTATTGCAACAACTAATTTAGAAGCTGAAGGAAGCTATACCCTGTGCAGACAAAATCATTGTATTACTCTTGTATCACTCATGATGCTGAGAAGCTATTTAAAAAAGCCACTCTCTTCCTATTCTTTGTTTATTCAGCTTTCTCTGTGTAAGATTCATAGCATATGGCTTTGAAGAAGTTACTGAAGTTCAAAGAAGAAATGTTGCTCAAAGAAATTATTTTAGAAATTATTTTCACAAGAAAATGGTATAGCTGGCTGAAAAGAGTGAATTCAGAAACTTAATTTCATAGTCCTATATAGCAAAACCGTAAATGATGTCCAAGAAAAAAGTATGAGCTCATTTAGGCAGTAGAAATTGTAATCAGTTGTGCTGGTTTGGTTTGGCAGGATTTTTTGGTAGTGGAGGAAGGGCCCCAGGTGGCTCCTGTAAGAAGCTGAGAAGCTCCCCCTGCTCCAGAACCAGCCAAGGAGCCATTAGAGAGACAATAGATGCGCCTCTGCCATTAACATACGAAAGAACTGAGATAAAACCTTAGAAGAGCAAGCAGTTAAGAAAGAGCTGAGCTGGAGAGGAAGAGTGGTGCCCGTGGTTGGTAAGGAAGAAGGGGAAGAAGGTGCCCAAGCAGAAGTCTCCCTACAACCTATGGTGAGCTGGCAGGCTGTCCCCCTGTGTTCATGGAGGAACGTGGTGGAACGTTCCCTGAAGGCACCAGGAGGGGTGAACTTGGCCAGTGGACTTGGATTTTGCTGTCAGTGGGCTTGGATTTGCTGCCAGTAGACTCAGATTATGTAGCTGTGGAAGGGGAGGTGACTGTTCCCGAAGCAGCCTGTGGCTCTGTGGAAAGCCTGCACTGGAGCAGCTTTCTCTGGACCTCATGGGAAGGACTCATGAAGGAGAGGTTCGTGGAGGACTCTCTCCCATGGAAGGGACCCCATGGGGAAGCAGGGGAGGACTGTAAGGAATCCTTCCTGAGGGGGAAGCAGAAGCAGGAACCACCAGACTGTGAACTGACTCTAAACCCCCTGTGCCACTGGGGGGAAGAAAGGAGAGAAATTGGGAACAAAGTAATTTGGTCCCAGAAGAACGGAAGGCTGGGGTAATGTATGTCAGCCCTGTTCTGTGTGTTGTTTCTGTCCTGTGTGAATCTGATTAGTGTTAAATTAAATCAGTATTTTTTCCCCAAGTTGAGTCTGTTTTGTCTGTGACCTTAATCAGTGAAGAACCCTCCTTGTCCTTTGTCTCAACCCATGAGTTGCTAGTTGGCCTTTGTCCTCCTCATCCCAGAGTGTGTATGGGGGGACCTGGGGGGAGCTGAGTGAGCGGACAAGGGGCTGTTCATTTGTTGTCATGTTAGACCCAAACCAAGACATCAATTCTGCCTTCCTTTTTTTTAATTTTTTTTTCTTATGTAGAGAAGGAGGATACTTTTCATAATAAAAAATACTGGTTTTTTCATACTTACACACTCCTGACTGTGCCTAGATTTTTCAAACTTTACCTTAGCTTAAGATTTTCTCCAGTGTGATTAATTTTCAAATCACTGGCAGTCTTGATGCACATTCTGACTAGTATTAAAAAAACACAGTATATTTTTTCCTACCATCTTTTTTAGGATATCCTTGGTTAATCAATTTTATTACGATTTTTTTAGGAATAGATTTTCTTAATTTCTCACTTTGATACGCATGCAAACAGATCTTGCAGAGTTATGTTTTCATGGGACTGATTATCTGTGAGTTAAACATTCTCTAGGGTTAAAAATTAAAAGAAATAACAAGGTACTTAACATACAAAAAATCCTCTTCTAAAACAGTGAACTTGACAGGTGCCACAGACTGAGTCTTCATTGTATCGGTTGAATGTTTACAAGTAGGAGATTTAAGTCATTCACCATAGAAAGAATAAAGAAGTTTTGCTCTTAAAAGCATGAAGGGAATGACAAAAGCAATAATCACTTACACAAATCAAACATCTCAACATTTATGCAGTGCAGAAGAGATGCTTATGAACATCTAACAAATATCTCGGTCATAGAGAGACAATTAACTGGGGCAATAATAAATGTGGTTTTTTTTCCCTACTGGATTTTCTTTCATGATTTGATAGCATTTCCCTCATATGCAAGCACGATTTTGAAAAATTTAAAAGCAAAACCACTAAATAAATTTCTGAAGAGCTTGCTTACTAATAATATATTCCCGTTGCATTAGATTTTAAGACCAAAACCAGATAATTTCACCTTACTTCTACAGTATCTGTGCACAGTCTTCAGTTCAATATTTATCTGAGTTAATTTTTCTCTTGATTAATATTTATAAAAACAACCATGCTTTTTTTTTTATAGAAACTATGTATTTCAAAAAATGTACATGCAGTCACACTGTTCTATGTTATTAATAAAGTTGAAGTTAGCAGGACACTTTCAGCCCCAATGGCATTGCTACTATAAGCAACTACAATTAAGCATTTTGCCTTTTTTCCTATTTTCAGTTTCTTTTTAGGTTTAAAAACATCCATCAAAACTTGTTGGTTTAACTGAATATACTTGATGACAAATTTATGGATTTCTGTTGCCTAAGCTGTTCTTATTGTCTTTCTGGAGCATACATTCAACTCTAGTCCCCACTGGTAAGACACCATCCTTTACACAGTCAATTCTTGCTACAAGGTCTCTGCTTCAGGCATTCTTTTTTTTTTTTTTTTCAGATTTCTGTGAAGATTATCCAGAACCAAGAATCTGAATAATTTTTAGTTCTTTTCATTGCATGTTTTCCCTCAAGTGTGGTAATGGCCTCATTCTCAATCACCGTCCTTACTGTGCTTCTGTTTAGAACAGTAACACAATGCCAAACAAACGGGGAATATGAGAAGCAAAACTTCTACATTTTGGTTTAAAAACATGGCAAACTCATGTGGCAGGAATATTACGAAAAAAGGCACAGTTTGTTCATAACAGAGGAGAGAAAAAAAGGGACATGTTGACAGACATGAACGTAAGAACTACCTTTGAGGCCCAGAATGCAAATTGTGATAGAGCTTTTGCAAGTATCTAGAAAATGCTGGAAGCATGTACAGCAGGACTGCTGGGTTCAGTTTAAACACTCTCAGCAAGAAAGATGTGCATCACTTCACTGAGAGTTAAAAGGAGATGGTAAAATGAACTTCAAAAAGAAAAAAAAGAACTAGGAAGATAAGTCAATAGAAGAAAAAGTGGAAGGATACATGATTAAAGCCTTCACAGATCTAAAATATAAAACTATTATGAATACTTAATGTATCAAGTAGATTCAAAATGAAAATAAATTATTCTCCCAGCCTGCTGTAGATAGGTGATGAAGTAATTGGCTAAAAATACATCAAGAAATGCAGTCTTGTTCTAGGAGCTGCTAATCACTTACATAGTTTTCATTAAAGGGTAGTGGAATCTCTGTCATAGAGACTTTTCTGGTTGCTGGTTTTATTTTTGTTTCTAATAAAACAGCATAGAATTTCATGTCGACAATGACCCAGGTGTAGTGATTGCTGATCTTACTTGGCATTATGTAGGTGAACTCTTCCAGCCTGTGTTCTATAACTTCATGAATCTCCTTAGTAATAATGGAGGTAAACTACTAATGTTGGCTTTCAGCCATTTTTCTATCTTTATTGGCTCCAACCCACTTACTATAGCCACTGCTTTTTATTCAAATAAAATGATCTTTTTTTTCTGTTGAATTTACATCCAATATCTGACTCAACCTGCCACTTGACAATTCTTGTTTTAAGCTTATATAGGAAGATACAATTTTTTTTTTTCATTTATTATTCACAGAATCAGAGAATGTCAGGGGTTGGAAGGGACCTCTGGAGATCATCGAGTCCAATCCCCTGCCAGAGCAGGACCACTACAGAATCTAGGGCAGGTCACTCAGAAATGCATCCAGACAGGTCTTGAAAGTCTCCAGAGAAGGAGACTCCACAATCTCTCTGGGGAGCCTGTTTCAGTGCTCTGTAAGCCTTACAGTAAAGTTTTTCCTCATCTTGAGGTGGAACTTCCTGTGCTCTAGCTTGCATCCATTGACCCTCATCCTATTGCTCTGGCAGGGGGGGTTGGACTAGATGATCTTTCGAGGTCCCTTCCAACCCCTAGGATTCTATGATTCTATGATTCTATCATAGGCCACAACTGAAAAGATATTGGCCCCTCCTTCCTGACACCCACCCTTCAGATATTTGTAGACATTAATAAGATCCCCTCTCAGTCTTCTCTTCTCTAGACTAAACCACCCCATGTCTCTCAGCCTTTCCTCATAAGACAGGTCTTCCAGTCCCTTAATCATCCTCATAGCCCTCCATTGGACTCTCTCAAGTAAATTCCTGTCCCTCTTGAACTGGGGAGCCCAGAACTGGACACAATACTCCAGGTGTTGTCTCACTAGGGCAGAGTAGAAGGGGAGGAGAACCTCCCTTGACCTGCTGGAAACACTCTTCTTAATGTACCCCAGGATACCATTGACCTTTTTGGCCACAAGAGCACATTGCTGTCCCATGGATAACTTGTTGTCCACCAGGACTCCAAGGTCCTTCTCCATGGAGCTGCTCTCTAGCAGATGACCTCCTAACCTGTACTGGTGCATTTTGTTGTTCCTTCCCAGGTGCAGGACTCTGCATTTGCTCTTGTTGAAGCTGATTAGGTTCCTCTTTGCCCAGCTCTCCTGTCTGTCCAAATCTTGCTGATGGCCACACAGCCTTCAGGTGAATCAGCCAATCCTCCCAGCTTCATCATATCATCAGCAAACTTGCTGAGAAGATACTCTGTCCCATCATCCAGGTCATTGATTAAGATGTTGAACAGAACTGTACCCAGCACCGATCCCTGGGGGACTCCATTAGTTACAGGTCACCAGCTGGACTCTGCACCGTTGACCACCACCCTTTGGGCTCTATTATTTAGCCAGTTCTTAACCCATCTCACTGTCCATTCTTCTACGCCATACTTCCTGAGCTTGCTCATGAGGATGTTATGGGAGACAGTGTCAAAAGCCTTGCTAAGGTCAAGGTAGACTACAACCACTGCTCTCCCTGCATCTACCCATTCAGTCACAGCATCATAGAGAGCTATCAGATTAGTCAAGCATTATTTCCCCTTGGTAAATCTATGCTGGCTACTCCTGATAACTTTCTTCTTTTCCATGAGCTTAGAGATGACCACCAGAATGAGCTGCTCCATCATGTTCCAGGGATGGAGGTGAGGTTGACTGGTCAGTAGTTTCTTGCATCTTCCTTCTTGCCCTGTTTAAAGACTGGAGTGACATTGGCTTTCCTCCAGTCCTCAGGCACCTCTCCTGTTTGCCATGATCTTTCAAAAATGATGGAGACTGGTAGAGCAACAACATCAGCCAGCTCTCTCAACACTTGTGGGTTTATCCCATTGGGGCCCATGGATTTGTGTATATTCAATTTACCTAACTGGTCTCTAACCCAATCCTCGCTGACCAGGGGAGAGTCATCCTTCTTCTCTCTTACATCCAGGGTCTGGGATACACAAGGACTGGTCTTAGGAGTAAAGACTGAAGCAAAGAAGGTATTCAGTAACTCTACCTTCTCTGCATCCTTTAGTACCAGGGCTCCCACCCCATTCAGCAGTGGGCCCACATTTTCACTATTCTTCCTTTTACTACTGATATATTTGAAGAAGCCCTTCTTGTTCTCTTTCATTTTCTTATCCAGGTCTTTAATTCTCTTTAATTTCCTTTGCTTAGCCTTCTAAGAAGGCTTTGGCCTTCCTTGTTGCCTTCCTACATATCCTGACAATGTTCCTGTAGTTCTCCCAAGTGACAAGTCCCTTCTTCCAAAAGAGCCTAACTCCATCTCCCTGACACTCACCCCTTACATATTTGTAGACTTTGATGAGGTCACCCCTCAGCCTCCTTTTTTCCAAGCTAAATTTTTTTCTTCCATGTGATTTTTTCAGGAGCTCCTTGCTCATCCATGCAGGTCTCCTTCCTCCTCTACCCAATTTTTTACTCTTGAGCTTGGAGGAAGTGACATTTGAAAATTAACCAACTCTCTTGGGCCCCCCTACCTTCCAGAGTCTTAGCCCACAGGATTTCTGCAAGTAGATCTTTGAAGAGTACAACGCTGGCCCTCTGGAAGTCCAGGGTTGTAATACTACTTATTGCCCTGCTTCTTCCTTGTAAAATACTAAACTCTACCATGTCATGATTGCTGTCACCAAGGCTGTCCCCAACCTTAATGTCCCCAGCCAGGCCTTCTTTGTTCATTAATACAAGGTCCAGCAGTGCACCCCTCCTTATTGGTTCCTTCACCAACTGCATCAGGAAGTTATCATCGATTCACTGCAAGAGCCTTCTGGACTGAGTATGCCTAGCTGTGTGGGCTTTCCAACAAATATCAGGGTGATTGAAGTTACCCATGAGCACCAAGGCTTGTGATCTAGAGGCTACTTCCAGTTGACTGTAGAGGGACTTACCAACATCTTCCTAGTTTGGTGGTCTATAGTAGACACCCACAACAGTTTCACCCACATTTGCACGTCCCTTAATTCTTACCCACAAGTTTTCAACATGTTCTTCCTCCCTGGTAGAGCTCGATGCATTCCAGTTGCTCTCGCACATAAAGAGCAACACCACTACCTCACCCTGTTGGTCTATCCTTCCTAAAGGGTACATAGCCATCCATGGCAACATTCCAGTCATGGGAGCTGTCCCACCATGACTGAGTAATTGCAATTATATCATAGCCCTATGACCTAATATGGATCTCCAACTCCTCCTGCTTATTCCCCATACTGCGTTCATTCGTATATGAGCATTTCAGAGAGGGAGTCAAGCATTTATTCCAGATGCAGCGTCACCAAGGCAGAATAGAGGGGGAGGAGAACCTCTCCTGACCTACTAACCACACTCTTTCTAATACACCCCAGAATGCCATTTGCCTTCTTGGCCACAACGGTATGTTGCTGACTCATGGTCATCCTTCTGCCCACCAGGACCCCCAGGTCCCTTTCCCCTACACTGCTCTCCAGCAGGTCAGCCCCCAACCTGTACTGGTATATCATAGAATCATAGAATCATAGAATCTTAGGGGTTGGAAGGGACCTCGAAAGATCATCTAGTCCAACCCCCCCTGCCAGAGCAGGGTCACCTAGAGTACATCACATAGGAACGCATCCAGGTGGGTTTTGAATGTCTCCAGTGAAGGAGACTCCACAACCTCCCTGGGCAGCCTGTTCCAGTGCTCTGTCACTCTTACAGTAAAAATTTTTTTTCGGATATTTACCTTGAACCTCCTATGCTCCAATTTACACCCATTACCCCTTGTCCTATCACTGGTCATCACTGAGAAGAGCCTAACTCCATCTCCCTGACACTCACCCCTTACATATTTGTAGACATTGATGAGGTCACCCCTCAGCCTCCTTTTTTCCAAGCTAAAGAGACCCAGCTCCCTCAGCCTTTCCTCATAAGGGAGATGTTCCACTCCCTTAATCATCTTTGTGGCTCTGCGCTGGACTCTTTCAAGCAGTTCCCTGTCCTTCTGGAACTGAGGGGCCCAGAACTGGACACAATATTCCAGATGCGGCCTCACCAATGCAGAATAGAGGGGGAGGAGAACCTCTCTTGACCTACTAACCACACCCTTTCTAATGCACCCCAGGATGCCATTGGCCTTCTTGGCCACAAGGGCACATTGCTGGCTCATGGTCATCCTACTGTCTACCAGGACCCCCAGGTCTCTTTCACCTACACTACTCTCCAGCAGGTCAGCCCCCAACCTATACTGGGACATCGTGTTGTTCTTCCCCAAATGCAAAACTCTACACTTCCCCTTGTTGAATTTCATCATGTTTCTCCCCGCCCAACTCTCCAGCCTGTCTAAGTCTCTCTGAATGGCAGCACAGCCTTCTGGTGTGTCAGCCACTCCTCCCAGCTTAGTGTCATCAGCAAACTTGCTGAGGGTACATTTTATACCCTCATCCAGGTCGTTGATGAAGATGTTGAACAACATCGGTCCCAGTACCGACCCCTGAGGGACTCCACTAGTCACAGACCTCCAAACAGATTCTGCCCCATTGACTACAACTCTCTGACTCCTTCCCATCAACCAGTTCCTGATCCACCTCACTACCTGATCACCAAACCCATACCTGATCAACTTATCTACAAGGATGCTGTGGGAGACGGTGTCAAATGCCTTACTGAAATCCAGATAAACCACATCTACCGCTCTACCATCATCTATCCACCTAGTAATTTCCTCATAGAAGGCTATGAGGTTAGTCAAACATTATTTACCCTTGATAAAACCATGCTGACTGCTCTTGATGACCCCCATGTCCTTGATATGCCTAGAGATAGAGATAAGAACAAGTTGTTCCATCACCTTTCCAGGGATGGAGGTGAGGCTGACCGGTCTATAGTTACCCAGGTCCTTCTTCTTGCCCTTCTTGTAGACTGGTGTGACATTTGCTGTCCTCCAGTCCTCAGGCACCTCTCCTGTTACCCATGACTTACCGAAGATGATGGAGAGTGGCCTAGCAATGACCTCCGACAGCTCCCTCAGCACCCTTGGATGCATTCCATCTGGACCCATCGATTTATGGATGTCCAGATTACTCAACTGATCCCTAACCCAATCCTCATCTACTATGTCAAACTCCTCATCTATCTTGACTACTTCTGGGGCTTTAGGGATCTGGGGCTCGTGGGGAAATCCTGCAGGAGTAAAGACAGAGGCAAAGAAGGCGTTCAGCACCTCTGCCTTCTTTATATCCTCTGTCACCAGGGCTCCCACCTCATTCAACAGTGGGCCAATATTGCCTCTAGTGTTAGCTTTGTTAGCTATGTATTTGAAAAAGCCCTTTCTATTATCCTTAACCTGACTTGCAAGGTTAAGTTCCAAGGAGGCCTTAGCCTTTCCCAGATGTACACTTGCCCTTGTTGTATTTTATTAAGTTCCTCCCCACCCAACTCTCCAGCCTGTCCAGGTCTCTCTGAATGGCAGCACAGCCTTCTGGTGTGTCAGCCACTCCTCCTAGTTTTGTGTCATCGGCAAACTTGCTGAGGGTACACTCTGTCCCCTTATCCAGGGCTTTGATGAAAATACTGAATAGCACTGGTTCCAGTACTGACCCCTGAGGGGCTTATAACAGGTTTTGATCTTGTTTGGGTTTTGGGTTTTTTGCAGGGGGGTAGGATGGGGGATTTGCAAGATTCATCGAATCATAGAATAGTTTGGGTTGGAAGGGACCTTTTAAAGTCACCTAGTCCAACCCCCCCTACAGTAAGCAGGGACATCTTCAACTGGACCAGGTTACTCAGAGCCCCATCGAACCTGGCCTCGAATATTTCCAAGGACAGAGTATCTACAGCGTCTTTGGGCAACCTGTTCCAGTGTTTCACCACTCTTAACATTAAACAAAACAAAAATAAAAAAAAATAAAAAAAAATCTTCCTTATATCTAGTCTGAATCTACTCTCTTTTAGTTTGAAACCATCACCTCTTGTCCTGTCACTACAGGCCCTGCTAAAAAGTCTGTCTACAACTTTTTCATAAGTCCCCTTTAAGTATTGAAAGGCTGTGATAATATCTCCCTGGAGCCTTCTCTTCTCTAGGCTGAACAATGCCAACTTTCTCAGCCTGTCTTCACAGGAGATGTGTAGCATCCCTCTCATCATTTCTGTGGACCTTCTCTGGACCCAGTACAACAGCTCCATGTGTTTCCTGTGCTGAGGACTCCAGAGCTGCACACAATACACTGAGTGGGATGTTGCCAGAGCAGATTCCCAGAATGAAGGATTAGGTGAGTATGCAACAACATCATGCATTTGTTGACATTTCAGATTAACTTGTTCACATAATTCTGACTTTGTTCTCCATTTATTTGTCATGCCATCTTAAGAACAGTCCTGCACCTGGAAAACAGGAGCTTGCCTGTTTGCAAAGGTTGGCTTTTTGGGTTTTTTTGCCAATATAAAGCATGTAGCTTAACTAGGACAGGAATGCTTGGTGTTCACACCTATATACCTGATTCATTAGTTTAATCGTCACACTAGGTAACCAAAGGGGAAAATACAGGTTGATATTCCATTTTCAGCTGTCATAAAACATTGTCCTGCAAGAGTGTTCGATTCCTTCACTGCAGTCAGTGGAAAAGATGTTACTAAACATAAATAATGACAACTTCTAGCAAATTTGGCAGGTTTTTAGTGTCTCATTCAAAAGGCAACCATATGAAAATATTTTAAAAATATCTTTCAATGGTTTTAGCTAAGATTCTTTTATTGTTAAACTAATCTGTAGTTTATGCTAATTCTCTGTGAGGCTGCTTTAAGAGTATCATTGTGTTTCATTATTAAACATCATACGTTGTAGAAAAAGGCTATCTACAGAATTCTAGACTTTATTTCAGAAGTAGGAAAAGACCTACTAAATCTTGGCACTGGTGATACATACATTGTCTAAAGAGTATCTGTTCACCATAGATTTCCCATACTGAAGCTCTGGGACTACATGAATGCAATAGAATTAGTGACAACTGGGGCAGCTTAGGAACTAAACACACTGCAGGACAGACATCATGGTGAAGAAAAAAAGCAAGTTACACTTGCTAATTTTTAATTTTTTTTTTTTAAATACAGCACACACACAAAAAAATCAACATCCTAGAGTAAGAATTGTCTGCAGGATCAAAAAATTTCCTGTAAGATTTTAATAAACTGATACGTACCTGGGCAGATGTTAAAATGATAATTTTATTAAGAGATTAGATGATAGTTTTCCTTTTTGAGATTACAGTCATCATGGCAGAGTATATCTGACTATTGTTCTAGTGGGGGGAAACAAAAGAAAACGAAAAACAATATAGCTTAAGGGTTTTAAAATATAAATAAATACCTTAAGACTTTTTTAATAAGAAAATGTTATGTTCAATAAAGGAACCAAACACCAAAATATTTAATTGAATAATGCTGACTTACAGTTTGCACATAGTCAATTGAAACAAACTCCATACTTTACCACATCTTCCTATTACTTGCAGCTTTTACATGCATTTTGCTATAACTTCATTACAAAGCTAGTGGTACCACTCTGTGTATGCCTAATTAATTTTACCTTCAGTTGCTTTTTTCCAGCAATAAAGAATGTAATTTTCTCATCATTTAAGCGTAGATTTGGTATATTGCAGTTTGGATAAAAAAACCACAAACAAACAAAGCAAGCAACAACATACTTTTGCATGTATTGATCTTTGCAAATAATGTCATCTGTATGAAAAATAAAAGAATATCTGCTTTTGCCTACCACTTCTAGATAGAGCAAGGAGAGACTGTTCTGTAGTATGGGGAGAAACATTAATTCCATCTAAAATACCAGGTATTAATGTGCTATTTATGGGGGAAAATCCATCATCAAAATAATCCCAAGACAGAAGATAAATAAATAATTTAGTGATATGGACAAGGAAGTTAAATTGAAGATATGTTTTTTGTTGTTGTTTTTTTTTAATCTTGTGGCTAATCAATCATTACTATACATCAAATGTACCAGATACACTTTATAATATTTTCCTGTGGAAATATACAACAGACAAGGATTTTATTTGGGGGAATTTTTTTTCCTGATGATTTTTATGTTAAATACTGATTTTTAATGGGAAGAAAAATCCTCTAAGTAGTTGTATGTATTTATTATTTAATTTAAAAATAATTCTGCATGAATTTTTACTAGTCTTATGTGCAGTTGTGAAAACCATTTCATGCTACATTTAAAACAAAAACCCCTAAGTTTAAAATGTTTTTATTATTTCTGTGATACGAATAATTTATAGGTGACAGAAGCTGATTTTTTTTAACAATTTGAGGCACAAATTTTGACCAACATAAAATATAAAGTGAAATCCCAGTCCTACTGAAGTCAGTTACTTCCAAACAAATGCATGAGGTTCTGCAGCCCATCATTCATAGTGTGGCTCAATGTGTCAACCAGAAACTCCAGCACAGGTGGGATATAGATGTTTCCTGCATAATAAAATTGAAAAATAAAGAGTTCTGCGTTACTATGTCTGCACTGTTGAGTAAATGGTACATATAAAGAGTTGAGAATAAATTCCTCTATAGCAGAATTGATCTGGAAAGAGCTTTTTGGCATTCACTAAAAAAACCCAGCAATAAAGATAACTGCACAGAACAGAATTTTCAGACATTCGATAACCTGAACACTACAGTGCTGAAATAGTTAATCCAGCTACACACAACTCTGACACAAACTAGAAATCAGTTTGTGTCTGAATCAAATAGCATGGCTGACATTAATTGTTTATGGGGCTTGAAAATTACATGCTTTTTCTTTCTGCTTCATCACAACATAAATTCTTAGTTAACAATTGTGATCTGCAGTCTGGCTTATCAGGTGATGCAGACTATCCTTCTTGCTACAAGCCACTATTTCACACTAAAAATATTAGTTTAATAAAGTATTTCCTATAAGAAATTATTTATGTGTTACAGAGATTGGAGAGGCAGCAAAAAGATGGTCAACATCTAATGTAACTTCAGCAAGACAGCCAGTTTTACACTCAAAGAATTTCCTTTTAATTTCAAAGAACTTAAAGATTTTTTAAACTTAAAAATCACAGGAACCGCATTGACACCCATTAAGTCTGAAAAGGTCAATCAGCAGGGTTGTGTTCACAGCAGACACTGAAGAAATACAGGTGGTGCATCTAGGGTGTTTGGAAATGGGAAGTATTGTTTGGTTTCTCCCATATTGTTTGTTGTTTCCAGGAAGAAAATTTCCCTGATGAATCCAAACAAGGTGTTCAGACCTGAGCACTTTTGCATGGTAATGTTGAGGATGAAGAACTCCCAACATCACATCTAATTCCTTTTACTATTTAAAGCAACTTTGTAAGCCTGCACAAAAACTTTCTTGATGGCAACTTCAAAAATTTACTTTAGGGAGTGAATGGAAGATCACAAGATGCTCTGGTTTTGACACTTGCTAGAAACTGAAGCAGGGGGGAAAAAGTTCAGAAGTAGCTTGCTTCTTAAGCAAAAATTAGTAGGACATTTATTTATTTATTTATATTGTCCCAGAAGTTAATTACATTTCCATGAAAGATATTGAAACAGTAGCACTGTTAATGTCTCACAACTGAATGTCTCACAACATTGTATGGCAGTATTCATTACAGATAAGAAAGTATTACATTTTATATAAATGGCACCAGTATCTAAATGAGAAAAATATTCCTTTGTTCAATGTAGGTGTTTTGCTTTATGATTTAGTTTGACTGTTATGGCAGTACTGATTGCCATTAGTAAAAGCTTTTTGTATGTATTTGGAGAGAGTTCCTGTTCCATCAAGTCAAGAGTTTTCAAAAGTGAAACTTTTTCATCCTTCATACAGTACTCACTGTACTCCTTTCACATATAAAGTGGTAGATTAAATCTTTTTTAAAAACCCCCAAAATTTAGATTTTCTGTGATGAGTTTATTCTGAGGCTGAACAAACGTTTTGAATGTGTGAAACTACCTTTTCTTGTGGATCAGTTCACATCCTTCTGCAGAGTTAAAAGACCACTCTGTTAGACACCATCAGAAGCTTCACAGAGGAAAAAAAAATGTGTGTAGACTGTATAAATAAAGCAGAGCATCAGGAGACAGGAAGAGATGGAGGTATGGTGTGTACAGACAAGGGGTTTTGGGAAAAGGTGGGTGGTGGCTGAAACTCGGCTGCATGCTGACCTTGCAGCTGCGCATTACCTGCGGGACACTCAACAAACAGCACTTGCCAGGAAAACTGCAGTGATTTGGGCCCAAAAAACCACTAGCCACACTAACGAGGTACTCTGCCTGGGCTAATTGCTCCACCTTCTCAGAGCATGTAGGCACCAGTGCTCTATCTGTAAGTCAGTAATGATTGCCACAATGCACCTCCCCTCTCCCTTCTCTTTGTGGTCACCAAGAAAAATAGCCTGGAAGAGTCAGGAAGAAACTTAGGGAATGGCATGTTGAAGAGGACAAAAGATTCAGAAATCTTATATCCTATTTCTATTAGTGACCATCATTAGAACATTTGGACAAGCTGTTAAAGCACATGGCTATGTAAATGTAGAGTAATCCAACACTTGGCTGACATCCAGGTCTCCATTTTCCAAGGACAGCATTCAGCTCTTAAGCAGGAGCTCTAACAACTTTTCCAGTATTATGATTAGTTATAATAGGAATTGATAGTTCTGTGTTCAGCAGAAACATCTTGTTTCTTTGAATCTCCTCAAATATTTATGAGGAAGCATTCTGCAACTCAAACAGAATAATATGAATAAAATTGTGTATTTATCTTAATTTTAAGTTAAATACTTCTAGTTAAATTGAATCACTCCTGTTTTGTAAAACAGAAATGCCTGGGCAGATTTATAGGTCAATTATAATTCCTATAAATTATCTCCTTTCTAAGGTAAATTATCATAGGCTTTTCAGCCTCTTTTTATGTGCAAGTTGATTTTTTTTCCAGACCTTTGCATTTTCTCTAAGCAACTTCCTTCCAAGACAGCAGTATTGTGTCATGGGTATATAATATTCTGAATGCAGTAACTCTGTTGTTTTATACAAAATATTCATATATTATTTTTCAGCTTATTCTTTCTGTGTGTATATATATATACACATATTTTGGGGGGATCTCATTTATCTTTATTTGCTAATCTTAAATTGTGACAATATGTGTATGATGTATAGTACATTCTCCTCTTAATATCAGCTGGTGCTCAGAGGGCTACTATAACATATAACTTAGATTTATTTTTTTCCAGTATGGATTTTAACCTGTTTGCAAATTAAAGCCATTTCAAATTATTTCCAAGTAACAGTTTTCTTGTACTCATTGTATATTTTATTTTGGTGTTGCTGTACTTTAGGAAACTGTAATGTAAATAAAATATATTTCATAATATCAACTATAGATCTTAAATTATGATAAAATTCAACAAGACATGCTAGATAAAATGAACTTTAAGCTATATGAGTCTGGTCTTATATCTCCAGGAAACACCATCTGGACTGAAGTTAGACATTGTTCTTATCATTTCCTCTGCCCAAGTATAAAGCATTCTATAAGAAACAGATTCTTCTTCTTTATCCCATCTCAACGTTTATCTTAAAACCAGACAGTTCTGGTGGTAGAATGATGAGGAGAAAAAGAAGGTTGGCCTTAAAATCTCTCAAGGGAGGTCAAATTAACATTAATCTGCTTATCCAAAGGGAAGACTGTATGTACATCAACACAGACACCTTCATCTTCTTTGCTGTTATTTTGCAGTTGCTAAGCTTCTGTCCATCATATTTGAGTGGTCAAATCAAATTTGAGAGGTCATGGAGGTCTGGTGAGGTTTTTGCTGATTGGGAAAAAAGGTAGCATAGCCCCTATTTTGAAAAAGGGGAAAAAAGGAAGACTCAGGGAACTACAGACTAGTAAGTCACCACTGTGCCTGGCAAGATCATGGAACAGATCCCCCTAGAAATGCACAAGGAAAACAAGGAGGTCATTGGTGACAGCCAACAGGGCATCACTAAGGACAAATCATGCCTGACCAGTTTGTTGGCCTTCTACAACACTGTCCCACATGACATCCTGGTCTCCAAACTGACAAGACATGGATTTGACAGATGGAACACCCAGTGGATAAGTAATGTAATTATCTGAATGGCCGCACCCAGAGACTTTTAATCAATGGTTCAGAGTCCAAGTGGAGGCAGGTGATGAGTGGTGCTCCTCAGGGGTCAGTATTGGGACCAGAGCTGTTCAACATCTTTGTTGGAGACATGGACAGTGGGATTGAGTATATCCTCGGCAAGTTTGCTGATAATACCAAGCTGTGTGGAGTAGTTGATACCCTAGAGGAAAGGGTGTCAGAAAGACCTTGACAGGCTGGAGAGGTGGACCAGTGCCAACCTCATGAAGTTCAACAGGGCCACGTGCAAGGTCCTGCACCTGTGTTGGTGCAACCCCAGGCAGAAATACAGGCTGGAGGGGGAGAACGGCTAGAGAGCAGTCCTGAGGAAAAGGACTTGGGGGTGGTAGTAGATGAGAAGTTCAACATGAGCCATCAGTGTGTGCTCACAGCCCAGAGGGCCAACTGCATCCTGGGCTGCATCAAAAGAAGCGTGGCCAGCAGGGCCAGGGAGGTGATTCTGTCCCTCTGCTATGCTCTGGTGAGACCACACTTGGAGTACTGTGTACAGCTCTGGAGCCCTCATCACATGAAAGACAGGCAGCTGTTGGAGAGGGTTTCAGAGAAGGGCCATGAAGATGATCAAAGGGCTGGAGCACCTCTGCTATGAAGACAGGCTGAGGGAGTTGGGACAATTCAGCCTCCAGGGACACCTTATAGCAGCCTTCCAGTACATGAAGGGGGCCTGCAGGAAAGCTGGGGAGGGGCTTTTCACCAGAGAGGGTAGTGATAGGACAAGGGGTAATGGTTTAAGCTGAAAGAGGGGAGATTTACATTAGACATCAGGAAGAAACTCTTCACCATGAGGGTAGTAAGGTGATGGAATAGGTTGCCCAGAGAGGTTGTGGAAGCCCGCTCCCCGGAGATGTTAAAGGCTAGGTTTGATGAGGCCTTGTGCAGCCTAGTCTAGTGTGAGCTCATAGCAGGGAGGTTGGAACCTGATGATCTTTAAGTTCCCTTCCAAACTTAACCATTCTATGATTCTATGATTCTATGATACTGCTCTTAAAGACTGACAACAGGTAATAATACCCCAACTGTGTGGTTCTTCCTCCCTGAAACTAGCAAGGGTTAAAACCATGACAGTGGAGGAACAGGAAAGACAGTGTTGTATGAAAGTATTTGAGGGGCATGACAAAATGAGAAGGTGTTTGAGATATTTGCATTATTTGAGTGAGAAAGAAATTCAGGTAAGTTTCCCATGACTGAAGGGGTAAGTTTAATTCTCTATGTTAGTTTTCAGAAGCTGAAGTAAAAAAATGGAATGTGAGATGGCACAGTGCAAGGGATCGCTGTAGGACTGGTTAACAACATAAGAAGCAGGGTAACACATAACTGATGGTACCCTGTGATAAGTTATGGAAATAAGAAGTTGACAACAAGTCAGAACAACAGGCCAGCTTAGCTGCTTCCCTGCTCAATAAAACATAGAATTTGCCAGTAGTCTGTGGAAGGGGGAAAACAGCTAGTCTGCATCAATATTGCATTCCCTGTGGAAGAGACTGTAGATTGTTATAGAAGTGGTTATACTCTTAGTATCATATATCACCCTGTTTTATACCTTCCTACAGTTTTCTTCTCCTTTCCTGAAAATATTATAGGGTAACCTTTCAGTTAATATTGTGAGGTATAAAAGTTGAATTAATTTAGTACAAGAAAGCTTAATTTTCTTAGGTTCACTGGTAGGGGTCTTAAAAAAAAAAACTATAGTGATGTCTTTCAGTTAAAATCTATTGTACGCCTCTGACGCTTGCTGACAGAAAGCTACACTGACACCAACTATATTCTCATTTTTTTAACACTTTCTTGAATCCTCTATCAGTATTCCCAGTATTTTGGCTAGAGCTGCTGTGCAGGTAGGTGGCATATAAATACCTGATTTACCTACAGAATCACAGAGTTGGAATGTCTGAGGCTGGAAGGCACCTCTGCAGATCTTCCTGTCCCACCACCTGCTGAGAGCAGAGTCAGCTACAGCAGGTTGCTCAAGGCCATGTACATTCAAGTTTTTAGAATTTCCAAGAATGAAAACTCCGTGACACATTTCAGGCGACCTGTTCCAGTGTTTGAGATCCCTCATAGTAAAAAGAAAATAAAAAATCTTTCACAGGTCTTTGTTTATGGCAAGTTCTGTAACACTGAATTCCCTACCTCACAAAGGAGAAGCAGAGAGAGCAGCATGACAAATATGGGAGAATTTTGCCATTGAAAAGGCTAGTGCTGTCAGGTCAGGAAGAAATAAATGGCTATTTCCTAATTTAAAATATATTTTTATTAATTTTTAACGCAACACAGAAATGAAGTGATGGATTTTTTAAAAAAGTAATAGGAACAGTGTTATCAAAACGTTTAATAAAACACAGAAAAATGTATGGTGTATTTAGAACACTTTCACTGTCCTCACCCTCAGGATTTTTGTTATTTCCAAAATTTCAGGTCAGATAACACCCTCTGAATTTATTCCACTCAGAATTCTAATGCTTCATTTTCTTCTTGTAAACTTTTATTTGCCTCCTCCAGCATTTTTTGCATCTCTTCTTGGGAATGACTTGAAGACTCATTTGATTTAAGACTCAATTCACTGGGAACAACACACAGTAGAAAATAAAAGAACAGAAATAATCAAAGAAGATCTCAGAATAAAAATTTTCCAGAAAAGAAAGATAATTTTCAAATGTACATGGCGAGATGTGAAATACTTTGTGGTTTTATTCCAATGTCTGTTTCACGAAGCTGACAATACATACCTAGAACAAGATGCACTACTATATTAAAATTTCCTTTTTTAAAATTTCCTGCCCGAGTCACTTTGCTGTTTCTAGAATCATCTTGGCAAATAAATTAAAAGAATAGTTTGTAAATATTGAATGCATGTATGTACAAAGTAATGAAAAGATACTTTATTGATTTTCACATAAGTTTTATCTACATTTAAGAATCTTTACCCGTACAGCAATAGCATAGAGCTACCTCTATCCCATGGAGTCTGAGGCTGTAATGGGAAAACACTTATTGCTTTTTGTCCATGTGGCTACATTTATAAAAGAGGTTTTTGTTCACTGTATCAGTTTTTATTCTGGTTCAGTCTCTGGTTTATCATACCTCATAATCAGAGTAACGTAAGAGTAGAGTTATCATCAGCTATGTAGTTTGATATAAGTGGAGAAAGCTGTAAGGTCCTGTGTAACTCAGCTGCATTCAGTCAGATAGCACCACCTGCAATCTTAATATAAGTCAATGCTAACTCAATAATACCTTTGACTAAATTAAAACTGACTACAGAGTTCAAAAAGTGGTGCTAAGTAGATGTCACTGTTGGCTGACCTCTAAAGTGTACCAGAGAAAATAAGCTAGTCCTTTCCATTTTTCACACAATGGGCAAATAAATTCTGCAAAAGGGATACTAATTTCCTGCAGTCCTTCTTAAACAGAGTGTTAGTTAGGACTCCTTTGATTTTGGTATATAAAAAGGTACTAAAATTTGCACCCTGAAAGAAATTCTACCATATTAAATATATTAGGCTAACCTTTTACCTTTGGGAAAAAAATTATACAATCTAATATCCAATCAATTTTCCTTCAAGTTACTCTTGATTTTCTATCTAGCGGACCTCCTCTCTCTGGTGACCAACGATAGCACCCGAGGGAATGGTAGGAAGATGTGCAGGGGGAGATTTAGGCTGGGTATTAGGAAGGGATTCTTCACCCAGAGGGTGGTGGAGCACTGGAATAGGCTCCCCAGGGAAGCAGTAATGGCACCAAGCCTGACAATATTCAAGAAACATTTGGACAACGCCCTCAGGGACATGGTGTGAACTTTGGGGTTGTCCTGTTGTGGGGTGGGAGTTGGACTTGGGGATCCAGGCTGTCCAAGGAGGTGGTTGAGCTACCCTCCCTGGATACATCCAAAAAGACAGATTTGGTGCCAGGGGACAGGGTTTACTGGTAGATGTGGTAGAGATAGGGTAGTGGTTGGACTTGAAGATATTGAAGGTCTTTTCCAACCAGAATGACGATACTATGATACTATGACAGGGTAGGATTTTTCAAAGCTTGCAAGGAAGACTAAGGTTTGGAACAATATGGATTTGAGATATAGTGTCCAAAAACCAGTACACATTGTTAAATTTGCAATATTTTAGAAGTAGCATTCAACCACTATTTGAGATGGATAATGGAACAGTGATTAACACTCATCATTGAGTCATATGGAATCATGGAATCACGGAATTGTCAGAGTTGGAAGGGACGTCTAGAGATCATCTAGTCCAACTCCCCTGATAAAGCAGGATTGCCTAGAGCACATTACACAGGACTGCATCAAGGTGCACCTTGAATATCTCCAGAGAAGGAGATTCCACAACATACCTGGGCAGCCTGTTCCAGTGCTCTGTCACCCTCACCGTAAAGAAGTTTTTCCTCATATTCAGATAGAACTTCCTATGTTCCAGCTTATTACATACAGAAATAATTTAAAACACTCTAGTTAATTTCAGTGGAGTTTAATAAGTTGAAAAAAATGGGACGATCTGGCCCCTCATATATAAGGTTAATACAGGTGAAATTATTTATCTTTGTTATTCACTTGGTTTACTCCTTATATATTTACTGGAGCTTGGTGCTATTTTCTCACCATAAAGTTCTAAAAATACCCATGGTTCAGGAGCAGAAGAAAGAAAAGAACAATACGCTGAAGAGAAGGTAAGAGAAGAACAAGAGCATAGTCATCAAAAACTGTGGGAAATGCTCTTGTACAGTCATACAGATCACAAAAAAATAATTGTCAAACATGGGTGGTTTGTAAAGCTTAAGTTAAATGTGCTAAAGGCAGTTGGGATCGAGTTTACTCTTCTTTAGAGATTTACTTTAATTTTCCTAGTTTTTTTAAAAGCTATTCCCAAAGGGATTTTAAAATCTCAGTATTCGCAAACAGCAATTAGAAATAATACAGCGTTGTCCAAATGCAGGCTGTTCCATCCTTCTGTCGGTAAGGACTATGAGTAAGCAAAAAGCAGTAAGATTAAGAATTAACTTGTTACGTGTTTTAATGAGAACTGTAATGTATATTCAGTACTTCTGTTAACGAATACCAGCATCAAAACAAAAGGGAAGCAAGCTCTTCTTCAAAGTGCTGAAAGTGTTTACTTGCCTAATGTATACATGTGTTCCCATTTGATAAATACTCTTTAAAACAAAAGAAATCACAGGCTGCAGAAGCCTTTCTGTGTGGCACAGAAGAGACAGACTGCAAAAGCAGTTTTTAAGTCCTTATCTACAAAGGGAAAGAGATTATTACCTTAACCTTTGTTATCAGTAAGAGACCTGCTTTAATGCTCATAAGGCTTGAAAGAACTTATCAAGTGGTGAAAGGCTGAGCTAGATAGGCTGCATTTTACTGGCAAGCAGCTAGCTCTTCAGCAGTGGAGCCTGGTCTGGGATAGCTGAGTCCAAATGCAAGGAAACACTGACTCTCACAGGTGAGGGCTCAAAAACTGTTTTCTTTCCTATGACAGTTTTCATTCAAAAGGCATAGTTAGCCCTGACATGTGAAACTCATAAACAAATTAAGGAATCAGCTGTCAGTCTCTTCTTTCTCATCCAAACATTGTCATACTAAAAAGAAGAGAAACCTAAGTTCTCCTTTCCTGACTTCTGAAGGCTGACTGTGATGGCTGTTGGCCCACCTAAACAGGCTCACCAAGAATCAATTCAACTCTGCAGAACAGAGTGGATTCTTTTGAATTTGATGGAAATATTTTATTTTTTTATTCTCAATAAACCAACATGCAGCAGTGCAGTACAATAAAAAATTAACAGAACGTACACCAATTTTCCACTTCAGTTTGTAAAAAATCCAGAAATTCTTTTCCATCCTGAAGTTCAAGCGTATGAAGTTTCACTCAGAATTTTTTTTGCATGTTCTTAAATCTGAAAGTTTTTATCTACACCAGCCAACTGACTTCCTTCTATGCAGATTTTCACTTTTCTATCTTCTTTGGTACACCTATATTTTTGGGAATTTTTACAGAGCTTCTGCGATATATTTAGGCTCCAGCCTTGCACTATTGAACATGTAGGAATAGTAACAATGTTGGAGACCTATTTAATGCTTGAATGGTTTTGGATTAACTCTCCATTCTCAAACAATGATTCCAAGGTTATTCGTAAGTACCAAATTTCCAACTCTAGGAATGCAGAAACAAGAATAAAATAATGTACTTTATAAAAGTCATCTTTCATAAAATGTAGTTTCATTTATTCACTTTTTCATTATTCATAGATACATTTAATATATGCATTATTTCATTTATTTGGGTTGTTCAGCCTGGAGAAGAGAAGGCTTCAGGGAGACCTCATAGTGGCCTTCCAGTATCTGAAGTGGCCTACAGGAAAGCTGGGGGGGGGCTTTTTACAAGGGCATGTAGTGACAGAACAAGGGGTAATGGTTTTAAGCTGGAAGAGGGAAGATTTAGGTTAGAAATTAGGAAGAAATTATTTACTGTGAGGGTGGTGAGATACTGGGACAGGCTGCCCAGGGAAGTTGTAGCTGGCCCCTCCCCGAAAGTGTTCAAGGCCGGTTGGATGGGGCCCTGAGCAACTTTATCTAGTGGGAGGTGTCCCTGCCCATGCACGGGAGTTGTAACTAGCTGATCTTTTAGGTCCCTTCCAACCCAAAACAATTGATGTTTCTCTGATTTTATGATTTTTTAATACTGCTTTCTCTGCCAAAGACATCCATTTCTCTGAACCTATGAAATGGATGCTACAGCTATGAGAATATATTTGCCCTGGACATTATATTTTAAGAACACAGTACATATTACTTTGGGAAAAATGTGCAAACTTGTTTCCATGAATGCCTGATCTGAAGAGGGAATCAGCAGTACCATATGCTCAGAAATACTGGCTAAAACATTTTACCTTTTTCAAGCCATTCCAAACACTGAAAATATGAATTAACTCTTAGAATTTTAAATGAAATGCAGAGATACAAGCCAGCCCATGGAGCTATGAAAAATGGGACTTAGAAAATTAGGATCAGAAATTAGAAACTTGAATGAGGGGAAAATAATCTCACACCTGTGAACTTTTGTCTCTTCCAATATATCTTTTCTAGACTAATTCACACACAATATGCATAGCAGCTTTATAGACATTATCTGTGTATCTTACTACAAGTAGAAAATTTAAAGATATAAAATATTCACTTTTTATTTTCCTGTAACTTTGAATGTAAGTCCTTTTCGTTTCTTTTCTTTGATGTGAGGGAGTGGGCAGATGTGACATACATGCTTCTAGAAATGTGTTATCTTCATGCACTCAAGAGCCCTTCTGAGTGAATTTAACACTCAGAAAAAAACAGAATGGCTTCTAGCAACTGATTGCTGTAGGGGAGATACCCTTGCAAATCTTCAAAAGGTTCAGAAAGTTGAGTTCAGCACTGTTCATCCAGGTCTGTTAGGACAGGGAGTGAATGTAAGTGGTGTATTTCTATAGTAAATTGGGAAACATCTGGGGTGAGGATACAAAGCATCATAATGCAGCCTTACAACATCTGGTATGTCACTATACACTAATCTGCCTGTTCCCACTGAAGTGCTCCACATGCATTTAATCCCTCCTAATTTCCTACTTAGTCTTTCTAGTTTTTTGTTTATGTTCTGTGTCATTTCAAGTGATTTGAATTATATATAAAACTCTATATTATGGGCAGAAAATTGAAGGAGGGCACTGAAGAATTTTTTTTTCATACACAGATTTGCCTTTTTTACAACTTTGTCTGGATACAGCCTGGAAACATGCAAAATCCTCCAATCTCATTGTCTTATACTCAAGACTCAAGGGACACGCACTATTGCAGGTATTGACAAGCTGTTTTAGATGAAACATTGAGAATTAAGAAATGCTTAAGAAGAGACACTTTCTACTTCTTGGTGAATGAGTAAATAAGTTAAATTTGGCATATGGCCTAGACTTGGCAATATACTTGGCACCTCTGTTTATGTCCCAGTCTGGCTCAAATTCCCAGTGGTATCTGAACTCCTTTTTTCTTGTAATGGATAAAAAATAATGTATACGTTGTTTTATTTTGATTTTTTTTTCTGAAAACATCCTAAATCTGCAAACTAGCAGCATTCACAGTTGTAACTCCTTCTTCACATATTTTTCCCTAAGGCATCTGTATCCACTTTTCTCAGTACCCCAGAATAGACCTTTATTATGCTTCCCTACAGACATGTGCATCATCAATCCTCTTGGTTCCCTTTTTAAAAAGTTTAGGATATCTCAAAAAGATGCACAATCTATTTTCAGATTATGTACAGGGAGAAATAAGAAGTTAAAAAGAAATTAAGAAAGATATATATAGGAGTATGAATTATTCATCAGTCAATAAGAACCTTTCTTTCTTTGCTATTAACAGTGTTGGTCTTAAAAGTGTATTTAATGTTTCTGAACACTAACTTATAGACCATCATAATCTCTTCTTAATGTTTAGGAACAATTGCACTTGATTGTTCTTTAGCTGAATTGCATTTGTATGTTTTCTAAAGGACTAAAATTTATCATGATGAGACAGAGTAGGCATGTTTCGATGCATTGTATATTCCTCTCAGGCTCTCACCAACAGCTATCAATAATTAGCAAAAATGTTCTGAACTATGCAAAAAATTATTAATTTCTGTATCTTGACTGAATTTCTGTTCATGTACAAAGTATTGATGCCTTTATATGCCTGCAAATATTTAACGACTCACTAACTCTTACTTCTCCCAGTATCTCTTTGTATTTATGAAAAAATTAGGAAGAGAACTAGTATCTTCCTCTGTTTTTTAAACCATTGAATCCATGTAGAAAACCCATATTATTGGTAGTATCTTTCAAAGCACGTGGACTATCACAGTTCCCAAGAACATTCCTAGGAAAATAACATTATTTAAAACATGTATTAAAATATGTAATTCTGTGTCAGTTTTAGTTACTGCTTTCATCTTGAAGAAACTCTCCTTCCAGATATTTCTGTATAAGATAAGACATAGGTATGGATACATATGCCTGTGCAAAGAGAGAGAGTAACAATTAAATAAATATGGAGTTCAAAGGTCATAGGAAATTCTAATAATATGAATCCTACATTTCAAATAGGAAAATGCAAAGTATGTTCAGGAGATCACTACAGATTGCATTTTGTGAAAGAGGAATTACTATCCACCCACTATACTTGTGACACCAAGTAAATTTTATCCTACCTTTTTACAAAGTTTCAAGGTTCCCATACACTCCCCAGAAATAAAACCAAGCATGGGTGAACTCTTTGCTTCTCTGCTACAGCCTTGTGTTGAGCTCCAGCAGCTCTGTATTTCTTTGAGATACATTGTTGTAAAAAATAATTTATGTATAGTGCTTTAGCATTTTCAGGTTTTGTGGTTTTTTTGTTGTTTTGGGTTTTTTTTAATAGATTCTTGTCGGTTCAGTGGTTGTTTTCCTTTTTACCTTATTTTCCCTACATTGATATACACTTCTAGTTTTCATCTGCAACAGAAATAGCTAGTTCTTTATGACTATGAAGAAAGCCCTTCTCCTCATGTTTACATCTAGAGCCATACTCAGAGGAATTTGAATTATTTTAGCTAAATTGCTAAGTATATGAATGTTTAAGCATCACCAAGTGATCTCCCTTTTTGCAGAGTTCAGTAAAAAGAAAAGCATGAGCTGCTAACGCAAACAACGGAAGATTAGTGGGACTATTCTGCATGGATAAAAACCCCACTTTCTTCTGTGATTCAGTTGCTGACAAGTGATAAACCAAGTCTTCAGCCCTAATCTCATGTGTCACAAGGAGAGAACTTTGGTCTTAGAGGCTGAGAGGTAGAAAGTGACTTGTGTTTCACTATTGCTTCAGTGAGACTGGCTGCATCCACACTGCACATCATGGTAACCCCTGTGACTTTGACAAAAATATGCTCTTCTCTGAAGTTTCTGAGGTAATGTGAAACTTAGCTGAAGACCACTAGTGTCATACTGTATATGGGATGGAAGTGAGAGTATACTTTGTGTACTCTGGGATCTAGGATGAAGATGCTTGCAGCTATTTGAAGGTACAAGCATGCTGGGAGATTGATAGGTGATTAGATGAGAAAGCAGTACCTGCTGCAGTCTCTTTGTGTTCATCTGTCACTGCTATAGCCTGCCTGGGGGCACCACCCAGGCAGGTGATACCTGGCTGCATCTGTGCATCTCAGACTGCACAGATTAACCTGGAATGAGATGGATAACAAAAGTCACTTTTCTTTTCTGTCT
Organism: Hemiprocne comata; assembly: GCA_020745705.1. NCBI lineage: Eukaryota > Metazoa > Chordata > Aves > Apodiformes > Apodidae > Hemiprocne > Hemiprocne comata. The sequence goes on along the minus strand of CM036586.1, from coordinate 90,964,033 downwards.
TTTTCTTCTTCTTCTTCTTTTTTTCTTTTTTCTTTTTTTTTTTTTTTTGGCAGCATTTTTGTTGGAGGCCAGATGATAATCAGTAGAGCTGACTTGAGGCTTTGTGAGTAATTAATACATGTGACTTGTTCTGACAAAGTAATAAAGAAAATAATGAAGAGTTTAAACAGTAACCTCTCCCATAAGGACACCAAATACAATGCAGAGTGCTTTGTAGAAGCTACAGCCCAAGGAAAAAAACATTGCACATAATGGCCAAGTTTGATCATTTTATCAATGTCAACAGATTTCAGGTGCCCTGTTCACCTGAGTCCATCTTGTACCAGTCCAACTGTTAGCCTAATACTGCCAAATCCACCACTAAATCGTAGCCATAAGAGCTACATCTACACATCTTTTGAATACTTCCAGGGATGGTGACTCAACCACTTTCCTGGGCAGCCTGTTCCAATGTTTGATAACCCTTCTGGTGAAGAAAATTTCCATATATCCAATCTAAACCTCCCCTGCACAACAGCCCCTCCTAGGTCCTTTGAATGGAAGTCAGTGGTAGATTTAAGACACTTGGAACTGTATGAAACTAGCAAATAATCCAACCATATTGGTTTTTTAATGACGTCTGGGTTTTCTTCCCTTTTTCTGGTGCCTGTGCCTGTCAGGCACAATAAATAATATCTATTGCTATACTGCGTTGACAAGAAAAGCTAATTTCAGTAATTTCTCTGTTTTACTTCATACTGCTTTTTGGAAAGTGTTCCTGCTCCCAGAAACACAATCATATCTAAGAATTTTACTCAACAACTCCTGTGTCTCTTTTCCTGTCTTTTTCATCAATGCCATAAGCCAAGATTATTTTTCAAAAAGATTAACTTTTCTGTGGCTCTGTACAAAAGCATTCACAAGGTAAAAATCTGTTCCTGTTTATGTAAGAACTTCAGCAGATCTGCACTGCATTTGGGGGTTTTGCTGATGCTGACTTGATTAACACGCAAATAGCTCTTGATGTCTCTGCTCAAATTAACATTCCTATCACCTTTATCCCTCAAGATAACTGTTTCTCCTGGCTAAACATCAAAACTGGATGTCATTATTTCTGAAGATCTTAAATTTAAAAAGACAGAGCCCTTATTTACCAATAATTTCTCCATTTCTAAAGCGAATCCCCAGGAGATGAAGCTCCATCTGGCATAGTTATTAACTACATTTTGCCTGCTGTATAATCACATTGAATTTCACTGGTGCAATGAAAGGACTGCATTTCTCCTTTGACACACCTTCACTATACAGGAATGGGTGATGCCAATAATACTCCGTTTTCTGTCCCTTTCCTTCTGTCCCTTTCTTATCCTCTGGCAACACTCAATTGGGAGGAAAATAAATATTGCTATATGCAAGAGAGACATTTGAGATTTCATTTGGCTTTTCCCTTTATTTTTCTCTCTCTCTTGAAAAAGAATGAATCTGAAAACAAAATGCGTGTCAGACTCTCCACAGCTTAGGCTTTTGGTGATAACTGCAGCTCATTTCTCTCTCTTACCTACTTCCAGCATGGCTGCCACTGCTCTTTCTGGACAACAGCTAACACAACTGGCAAGTGTATTTTACTTCCATTAGGCCCCAATCTCCCCTTCTCCTAACTGCATCCTCGTTGCTCTCCCAAAGCTGCAGAATTTCTCTCTCACCTATAGAGGCAGCTGGACCTTAGAATTCAAACCTGATAAATGGTACCTTTAATGATTGACCGTTGCAGCCACTGTAGTTGTTTTTTATCACAAAAAATAGAATCCATATATCTGCACTTGTTAATGCTATAGGAGAGAAACACAAATAGCTGTTGTAATGTTTTTGTAAATTATTTCAGTGTATTAGTAAGATTTTTGCTATATTTTTATGTTCTATGACCCTTGCTAGCCCCTTTTTAATAACCTAAATCACATACCTAATTTATCTGATTTTTCTGCTGTTTCTGGATATAATTTCTGTGGAAATAAACACTTAAAAGCCTTTTAAATTTAACACTTTTGATCCATAACTTTGTAATGGGGTCATAGTTCATTTGGAAACATTCAACTTCTTCTTCCCAAGGCTTTCAGGTCATTTTCATCAAATCCATAAGCATGGTTGTGATCATGAACTATGCATAAATGATGTGCCTACACACTGTGTTTGAAACATTATGTCAATGCGTTCAAGCTAATCTTAAATTACCTACTTCAGTTTCAGTGATTTTAAAGTGACTACAGATCCGTTAAGAGTACTTAGCCAGCTTGTAGTGCAAAGCTGTCACAGATTTGTTTAAGTTCCACCATAATCAACCCAGAACAGTAACTGTAGCAGTGGTCTAAACATGAACAGAAAGTGATGAAGTTATATATGCATGCTACTTCATTACCCAAAAGTCCATGTGTAACAAGGTAAAATATCTTCTCCTACAAAAGGAATTCAGAGTTTTTAGATTTGAAGATTACTCCCTCACAGCATTTGCCTCCATTTAAACTGTAAGTACATGATGGAAAGAGTCTTTTAATATGTATGTATGTATGTATGTTTTCAGTCAGGCTCTTTGTGGTTCCAAGAAGCTCAGTATTTCTTTATTTAAAAAATACAGTCAGATATGAGTGATTCAGGACCTACAGACACCTTTATTTACTGACCTGCTGCCTGTATTAACTCAAATCTAACAAAGTGTAAATAGCAGCAAAACTGCAGCAACCACTGAATACTTGCCTAAGGTCCTGAGGTTGTACAGTGATTTGCTTGGAGGTTTGTGATGTGTTTGAAGGCTGTCTTTACTGCTGTGGTTGCTTCTCTACTGTGACTGTTGCCTGAACAAAGGCTAGCTTGATAAGAGCTACACAGACTGCACTCACTGTGGTGCCATCCAAACAGTGATGGAATCTGACAACGTTATAAAACAAAGCTTTATTGAACCAGTAGGGAAGATGAGCACCAACTTGCCCATATGGCAACTCATCCACAACTAGTAATATGAGAGGGGTTTAATGCCTTCCTACTTTTTTTTTGGTGACTAATGTACTTCCCCTGAAATGTACTTCAGGTTTGTGGTATTAATTCTTACTGACTCAAATACCAGCACTGCTTAAATCTATTAAAATTATTCTAATTATGTTTCAAGTCCAAGAAGTTTGAAAGTCCTTACTAAATAATAAAGAACACATGGTGGAATTTCTTTTTCTACAGAACAATATCATGAACTTCCGTTTATTAGATGAGTTGAATTCAACTTTTGTCCAAAGCATCTATCAAAACATATAATCTTTAATATTCGTTGATTTACAACAAAATCCCAGTGCAAAACAGAAATACAGGATTTTACAGACAAACACAAATGCATGCATATGTGCTGTAACTTGTATCGTTTACACAGGACTGACTCCTTCTAAATTTAATCTGTAATAACTTTTGATGTGAGTACATTGCAATACTGGACTCCTCAGAGGAGTGATGCTCATTCCACAGAAGAAATTTAAAGAATTTCAAGTTTCAATTTCAAAATTAAAATTTCAGTCTATTCAAAACAATTCAAAGATGCTTCTCAATGTAAATTAGCTACTTCTAGCAATGCAAAGTAGCATCTTCTTTGCTATCCTTGCTGCTCTCATTCCTATGCTGAAAAGGTTAATCTTTTTTTTAAATTTTTTTTTTTTTTTTTTTTTAGAGCAGGGTGAATTCTCTCTGTGGGCAAGCAAACACTCTCAGTTCATCAGTATTTGAATGATGATTAAACCATTTTGAGCATCTTTGAGAAAAAACCCTTCTCTCTAATGACCTCTTGTACTGAACTGAAGCTTTAAATCACATTCTCAGAATGAAAGTGAAGATTTAAATGAAAGCTCAGAACAGAAAATGTTTTCTTTTCTCCCCTATGCTGTTCTTTTCCCTTACTTGCGTCATTTATCTTGAAAAAGGAATGTTTGCTGCCTGAGAGAAGCTGATAAATAGTGGAAGCTTTCCCATCTGGAAAGGTTTTACTGTTCCAAATCTCTAGACTCCCATTGGTCTTAATTCTCCAGTATGTTAAAGGCATAAAGCAATTTTAACAGACACTGAAGGTTGTTTTCAGTCAAGGGGGATTCTCTGGTGATGGAGAGCTGCCACAGTACTGGATTTGCTTTTGGCATAGAACATATACATCTGGAAAAGATTGTCATTCTGACTTCCCTGTTTTTCACTAGTTTGTGGCTGCTAAAATGTATTACTGGATTAATTGGTTGCACAAACTGTAAATTGCACAAGAGCTGTTCTGACTTACTACAAGCACTAACATTTGTGTAACCCTAAAAGTAATTCAAAAACATGGTACCACTTTTTTTTTTTTCTTTTTTTTTTTCTTTTTATTTCCTTTAAGTTATTGCAACTGCTCTTTGGACTTACTCTGCAATGAGGTATAACAAGAAAGCAAGATGGAATTGGAATGAAAAATATGTCCTTACTACTGCCTGAGTCTTTTCAAAGCAGGGACAAAAGGAAGAAGGAAATCAGATGAAAGGTTTGAGTTCGTGAGCTCTGGCTAGTGCTATGACCTAAAGTAATGATTCTCTGCTCTATAATTCCACTAGTGAATGTTATGGCTTTTTTTTTCTGTCTTTTGTAAATCTGTATCTATTTTTTTCTCCTGTGAATAATAGGTGTGGAATCTTCCTTATCATAATTAATTGGGAGGAAATAGTCTGCAAAATAATTATTTATATAGAGAATATCATCCATCCTATATTTAACAAAATCAGCTTTTTACAGTAATCTTTTAATGGAAAATAGTTAAAGAGAAACTTACTGAGCATTAAAACTAAAATAAGCCTTACTGCACTGTCATTACCTGGTATGTATAATTACTTCTTGAAAGATTTCTGAGCTTTCCATCCTTGCATTTGTTTAAACATTAAATATTTATTTTCATGGGAAAAAAAGAAAAGTTAATGGGAAAATGTCCCAGCAAGTTTGTAGCTAATGATCTCAGACACGACTAATGGTATGGACATGGAACCACAGGTTTTGCTGTGTCTTAGCAGCTTGAGTGTTCTTCAAAGTGTTCTAATCAATTTTGCAGCTTTCCTTTTGCAGTAATGTCTATGCTGTACTGCTGAAGCACAGCAGATCAGCTCCCTGGCTTACAACTGTTTCAAGCAGCTTTGTGTATGTATGGACATAGACAGTGAAAGAAAGAGCAATAAAAGCCCCAATCCTGCAATTACATCTCTGATAGCAGATTCATGGACATTGGCTGATCCCATTATCTCTAAAATCCTAGAAAGCAACTGGAATTCCAACAGAGCACTGCACAGAAGTGGAACCCTTCCACGCAGAACCAATTGCAGGATAAAGGCTATATACGTTTTCAAGGAAGCATGCCTAACAGTTTGCTCACTGAGTTGCTCAGTCAAAAGATGTAGCTGCTTGCCAATTTTCTTTTTTATTACATTTTTCCAGTAAGGAAAGCTATTGATCTGAAAGACATGGATTTCAGTGAACTCCCAGAAAAAAAAAAAAAAAAGAAAAAAGAAAAAGAAAAAAGAAAAAAAGAAAAAAGAAAAAAAAGAAAAAAGAAAAAAGAAAAAAGGAAAAAGGAAAAAGGAAAAAAAAAGGGGGGGGCTGATTGGTTTTGCTTTTGCTTTTTGTTTTTTCTGAGGGATAATGATGGAAAAACATGGGGTTTACAGTTTATAGACTTGAAAACAGTACCTTTCAAACTGCTTAGAAAAATATACACTATTTATAAACTACCAGATTTCATTCAGTGGGATTTATTTTATTACAGCTGATACTAGTCAGCACACAATATGGAGTTCTGCTGCAAAAAGTTCAGCATAATATTTTGCTGAGATTTAGTTATTATGCATTACAATTTATTCACTAATCCCAGAAATATACATAACCTCATTCTGTAGTCCCAAGAGCAATTAGATAAATAAATAGATATACATGCATATGTACATGTACATAATAATAATAACTGTAGGTACTTTTGTTTCAGGAAATTGTTGTTAATAGGACATCTTTGAATTTATTTTCAGTGTCTCTGTTCCAGTTCAAATCCAACCCAAGTCAGTGGTACTTGTTACCTTTTAAATAAAATGCAAGTCATTTCCATCTCATTTGGCAGCTCTGAAGGAAGTCTCATCTCAGGAGACCAAGGCTGGGATAAACTCTGAAGATTGAACTGAACATTCACCAGAAGAAATAATTCTTCCCCATTTGACTTGAACACAATTAAATTCCCACATATTACTTGTTCTGGAATTGATTATACTTTGGAGCCTAACTTCTTTTTCAGTTTAGTTGGTGAGTTATGGTCCACCGAAGTAGTTTGTCATAGCCTTTGCATAAGACTTTTTCCAGAGTCTCATATATGCACATGTAGGTGAATCCTTATGGCTAGGCCATGGATTTTCAGACTGCTGACAGAGATCTGATTTAGTTCTTTTTATAAATGGACCTAGCAGAAGTTGCCAGTCTCAAAAGAGTATTGATTGCAAAGTGTTAACCAATCAGACCAGAACTAACAGCAATGCCATGATAGCAACCATGACATGACCAAAGGTAGAAAAGGTGTGAATGAGCAAGAAGATAATCATGTTCTTTTTCCATTTGATAGGGGTTTCTTGGTGAACAGTTTTTAAATGTCACATTTTTAAAACCATTTTTCTGGAACGTATCTGACCGAACATGTTGTTTCATTAGAAAGCATTGTGGTGATTTAATGGGTTTGATAAGATTGCCAACAGTTCATTGAGATCAAGGAATAATCTGGTTAAATATAGAGAAAAAGAAAATGAAAACAAAACAAAAACCCCAAGTTAACAAAAAACCTCCAAAAAATAATGAAAATCAAGAAAACCTGAAACCAGTGAGGTTTTTCCTGAATAAAAAAAGTTCATTCACTAAAAATGTCTTTTGCTTAAAAGTATTATTTGAAGACAGCATAAGAAAAATAATGGCTGTTTCAGAACACGTTCTGGTTGTTTTATTTTACTTAATCTTTCAAACTGCTTAGGGCCATACTAATTGATTTTTAAAAGCATAGTATTCCTGCTAGTCTATCTAGGCAGGCACTTTAGCCCCTGATTATGCCCAGGAACGTGTTTCCAGGGTTGTTACATGAACACATAGTGAGGCAAGTCTTGAGGCTGCTGTTAGAGCGTTGTTTGGAAAGCAGTCTAGGTAGACTGACTGAATCCTGGGTAAGGCCATAGTGATCAGGTTAGGATTTGTTGACAGTCACTTAGAGAGCAAGCAAGCTATGAATTAGGCTGAGGAACAAAAGAATGGAGGATGCTTTCCTGAAATGTCAGAACTCTTCAGGTGAGTGCTGTGATAGTGAAAAATAATGTGGATTCTTTAGAGCTCCCTTGAAAAAGAAATATTCTTCTTTTCTTGTGGGCAGTGCTTCCTGGAATACTACTCTGAAAGGTTTTACTGAAATACTCTTCTCCAAAGGGCACCGTAAATACCATGTTTGGGTTTTTAACTGAAGTGGTTAGTATAATAAAAAATATGATTTGACTGCCTTTACCTGAAAGCTGTTCTTGTATGTCACTATATCAATCTCTACTTCTCTGGACTATGACAAGGACAGTGAGACACATAGCTTTCCTTTCTCATGATTATGTCTTTGCTTTTCACAAACACAAATTGCTTACTTTCTTTTTTAATGAGAATTCCATTAGGTTGAATCACTGCTATAAGATTATTTTCTTAGAAAACCTTGTTAGGTTTTACCCTCTCAGCAATCCTAGAATAGTTGATACTATATCAAATTGACAGTGCTTAGAGGGAATTAAATATTTTGAGAGTTAAGAGAACTCTGTAAAGGCCAGCAAAATGATTAACAGCTTTCTCAAACTGATCTATCATCTATGATGTTTCTTCTGGAAGTAATACTTTGATGCCAAGGGTAGTCCTTCTGTGACAAGGAGGAGTGTAAATTCCATGTTACGAATGTCTGCCCTTCTCATGTTCCTATCCTCTCACAATGCCAATCATCAACTATGCAGGGCAAGAGACTTAAACACACTCCTTCCTAGTGGGAAAGATATAGGAAAAAAAAAAGTAGAAATACAGTAGGTTGTAGAGTACTGAAGTGTTTTGAAGTAGAAAATTTCAGGAAAACCAGGACATTCATGTCAACCCAGTCTAAATGGGCAATTATGTGCCTAAAGATATAAGCAATGGCACAAATACTAGGGTAATGCAGACACATCACTGGCCTGAGCTGAGTCAGTTATGCCTCAGCTGTGAATGGTTCATTCATTCCACCATTTTCATAGACAAAATTACTGCAATGCCATTAAATTTGCAATACCATCACATTTAAATGTACCAAATATATGATACCTCATATGTGCAGGATAAAATTTGAAAATAAAAGCTAATATGTTTTGTAAACTATGCCACATAACCCATATCCTTTACAACTAAACAGTTCGGGAGAAAAAAAGCTGACTTTGAGCAGTTGTTCTGAAGCATTTTTAATTAGTAACAGTTTCCTCATATAATTTTGCTCACATTAGTGTTGCATGTATGTTGTATGACTGTTGTATGTCACAAACAATTTTGGGTTTTTTGGTTTGCTTTTGCTCATGTGTGTCTTTTGGAATGCCTTTGATAGACTCTATTTGACTGCCAAATAGAGACATGGGCAGAATTTTAAACAGTGTAAATAAAATATGTTTGAAGTCTGAGGGAGAAGAAAAACGTGAATTTATATAATGCAGCTTTTGACTGTGCCAATGCATTAAAACATTAGAAATAATCAATTTTGTTTGCCTGCTGTAGCTTTTAACCGTGTTTACCTGTTTCCAAGGGAACATTCAAATAAGCCCTTAGAAAAAAATGTGCTAATTATAAGATTAAAAAAATATTGAAATTGGCAGCCTACAAGTAAGCACAAATATGTTTCTATTTCAAATACGCACTGTATCCCTTTACAATCACTGGGAGATGTAGACTATTTAACAATAAAATAAAGGAAGAGGAAGAGGGTAAAGCAAGGGAAGAATTAGGATCATACTATATTTGCTAAGACTTGTAAGGTGCTCTGATCAAAAATCACCTTCTGTATAAATCAGTACAAAAGGCTGATTTAAACCAAACTCTGTCAATGTCAGAACTGATCTCTATTTTTCCTTTTCTTATGCAATTTCACTTGTTAATTTATGCTAATTGTGATTTAGTACTTTGTAGGATTACTGTGGGTTTTGAAGTTATAATGTATATATTTGTCCTGTGTGTTTACCTTACTTAATTTCCAGTAAGATCTGTACAAGTTCTTTCACCTCAGAAACTGGGAGTCAAAAAAAATCCTTCAGTGTACTCTTTGAATATCTTTTGTTACAATTTTCTTTTTGGGAGGGAAAGAGGAGGGCACAATGTATGTTCTTAAACACTGCTAAGATGTAGAACTTAATATGAAGGTAAACATTAACATTAATTTTAATTCTGTTTAGGAAGAACATAATATAGAACCCCAGCATTTTGTACAGCACAACAGGCTAGTTTTACATAGTTCAGCTTGTGTCTTCCAAATATGTTAAGCTACTGGAGGGGAGGGTTAAAGCGGAATGTGTCTTCCTTGTATTTTTAGATCTAGGTTTGAAGATTGAAATTCAATAAAAAATGAGTACTTTTTCTAACTCTTCAGAGGCTAGATTTTTCTCACTGTAATTCTGAGAAAAGTAGCTATGACATGCAGTCATTTTGCAAAGCTAATGGAAAATGTTTCAGAAAACCAGCACAGGAAGACTGTTCTGAAAGATGACTGCTTGGCTGTAATTAGCTGTAATAAAGAAAAAATACTTACACAAAAATTTGGTATTTCCCGAGGTTTAGCATGGCTTCTAGAACCTAAATTAGGATGTTTTCAAGGGCTAAGCAAAACGTCTAGGGGTAATGGTGAGGGAACAATTATTCCCTTTCTCCTTTAGGCTTATTGATCTCTGTTATCCAAGAAGGAATAATATCCAAAAAACCCACATATACAGGCATAGATGCATAAATATAGTTGTATATAAGTGCCTTCACTTTGGGGGAATTCAGTTGGGTGACATATCTTTCTCAAAGACCCACTGTCAGGCCCTCTGCAGTGTCAAATATGTTGAGAGTAAGCATCATCATGATTGTAATTTGTGAGTCATTCTGCCAGCTCCTGTCTGGTGAAAGCAAACTGTCCTTGAACATGGAATACTTTTTCTCCCACAAAGTGGCTAGTGACTCTCTCCTCAGCATTAGATCCCAGAGATGCAAAGAAATGAAGCTTTCTTTTTTGATGACAAGATGAACTATGCTTTTGTCATCCAGAGCAATCTTCAGATAATTAAATAAACCAATCAGGTCTGATCTGGCTATTTTACAACCCAAATGTAACTGATTTTCCAACAGTTGTACTGATTCAACTGCGGTGACTGCTGTGCTTTTGAAGAAAAATAGCATTAGCCTGAAGAAAAATACAGGGCAGTCAAAATAGATTTGTAGATTTCAAATGAAGGTAAGGTCTTGTGGAATGTAAGGTCTTATTCACTGCACTTAGAGGTCTTAAAGGCTACCTTGCACAGCTTGGTAACACAGGCTGAGAAAGTTGGGCTTGTTCAGCCTAGAGAAGAAAAGGCTTGGGAGACCTTATAGTGGCTTTCCAGTACCTGAGGGGGCTTACAAGAAAGCCGGGGAGGGATTTTTTTATCAGAGTGTGTAGCGATTGGATAAGGGCAATGGTTTTAAGCTGGAAGAGGGGAGATTAGGTTAGACATTAGGAAGAAATTATTTAGTGTGAGGATGAAGAGACACTGGAACAGTTTGCCCAGGCAAGTTGTGGATGTCCCCTCCCTGGAAGTGTTCAAGGGCAGGTTCGATGGGGCTTGGAGCAACCTGGTCGAGTGGGAGGTGTCCCTGCCCATGCAGGGGGGTTGGAACTAGATGATCTTTAAGGTCCCTTCCAACCCAAACAATGTGATGATTCTATGATTCTATGAAAAACAAAACACGAACATGTCTAATTATTACTTCATATTTGTATTTCCTTGTTCGTTACTCTGTGTTTTCAGACTGCTACATTTGGAAACAAAATATAACTCAAAATTGTTTCACTGTACATGCATACATAGTTTTAATCTTCAGGCAGTGTGGGAAACTTTGGCTGGTCCGAGGGACTGGAATGCAAGTTTGAAGTTGCCCTTGAGCAGATAACCGTGCCCTTGTAGAGGCCTGAGAATCTTGAGAAGAGCTGAGTAAACAAGATAAGCGACTGCCAGGTGAAACATCTGCCGAATCACCAGATGACTATCGAAGTTACAGCAGAGAAAAGTTGTCCAATTGTGGACTGTTGATTTTTGCCTAACCAATGAGATGTAGACACACATGTATAGGAGAGGATAGAAAAAGGTTTGGAATAAAAATAAAGAGGTCTTTTTGCACGCAAGCTTGTGTCGTGTCCGTCCCAACAACGACAAGGCAGAACTCTCCTAGGCAAAAGATGCCAACCAATCTGAAGTTTTCTGATTCTGGCATGTAAATGTCATTAAAGACAAAGCTGATCACAGAGAACATACATCATCTGTCTCTTCTGCTCTGTAAAATACAGTCAAATATATTTTAGATATAGATTTAATGTAACCCATGGTTACTATTATTTTGACGGCTTCTCCAGTGATTTAAACCATGTAAAAACAAACAGACACCTGCTATAGCCTCTCAACTACTGAACCTTGTGTTTGGTTATTTGTTCATTTATTTATTTAAAATTTCATCTGCAATGGCTCAATTTTTCAGCTTTTGTTTGTTTGTTTTGTTTAGATTCTAACTTTAGCCTCTAAATATATATGATTAAACATAAATTCCATTAGATATGGAACATAATTTCAAAAGGTTAATAGCTGTTCACACAGTATTAGTTTTAAGAATGCACCCAGTCTTAACAAATGTAACAGATATTTTTCAAGGATCGCTGCAAATATTAGTCTGTGCTGAATGAAAAGGTTATAATTCCCACCTGTATGCGTTCCTATGTGATGTACTCTAGGTGACCCTGCTCTGGCAGGGGGGGTTGGACTAGATGATCTTTCGAGGTCCCTTCCAACCCCTAGGATTCTATGATTCTATGATAATTCCTGCCATTGAGCAACAGCAGCATAGGGGGGAAAAAAATAATAAAATTTTAAAAAAAAATAAATTGCTGATCCATACATTTTAATTGAAGTGGATACCATCTGCCTAGAGATTTTTCTAAGAAATTTTGTTTTAACCTTGAGAAATGTAGTAAGAAAATATAAGTCCTTAGATGAAAGCCCAGAAGACAAAGCAAATTGCCCATACAGTTTTGTCTACTCTTTCTTAGGTACAAGGAATTCAGCTCTGGTGATATCCATTAGAAAGAAAGGCAAATAAACTGAAAGACACAAATGAGAAGGGCTGAAATACAGTTTCAGATATGTTGTTTTCATTATATTTAAAGACATTTCCATAAAAAAGGAAGCATACTATAAATTGAAATTGTTTTAGTGTGTGAAAGTCTGGGCAGCTATTTATGTCTGAGGCCTTCCTAATATGAAGCAATGGTTTCTAAGGAATAGAGAAGTGAAAGTCTAGAGCAGAAAGAAAACAGACCAGAGACTTTTTTTATGAGCTCTGCAGAGGGACTGGCATTTAATTTCCTTTGAGCTACAAGACAGTCAAGTCTTCTAAGACTCTCCTGTTTCCAAGAAACTGTGTTAGTCATAAATAATACATTTACTGTAACCTAAGAAAAAGCACAAGAAAGATGGTTAGTAACATTGCAGCAGTTAGCTACGGCTGCTAGCGGGAACACAGCGAGTGCCAAGCAGCCAGTCAAGGCAGACATAGATCAGGATGAGATCGAGGTCATGGGAGGGTCTGGTGGAGGGAGCAGAGGAGAGGCAGGTGAGGGGAAGCAGCTCCCATCTCAGCAGAACTGTCAGTGCTGATCAGACTTTGTTGCCTTGAAAGATGTTACAGTCCTTGGCTAAGGGGGGTATTACTGCAAGGAGAGAATGTCAGCAGTTTGCAGCAGTTACCCCACTAGTGCAGGGAGTGCTAAGGGGTTTGTACTGCCTGGTACATCTATTTGGTCATGTTCTCTTTCTTTCATGGTTCATAAAATATTGTTATATGAAGTGGTTGGCATTTGCGTGTGTGAAAATTTAACTCACTAAACACTACTTAAGATTTAGTTAATTTTTTCCTAGATTTCCAAGTTTCTGTGTGGAGAAGTGTTTTATTAGCAATCCATTTAAATCCACATACAGCTATTGTTTCTGTGACCAACAAAAAAAATTGCAATCATATTACATTAGAAGAAAATATTTAAAGGACTTATAATAGTCAAGTGCAAGAACTTGGATCATTGATAAAATTTGGATCATCATTACACATTTTAAAGATGATAAATAAAGCTTGTGAAACTCTGTTTCAGGTAATGTTTTTTAGGCAGAAATTCACTGGCTTAGATAGACCAAAAAGAAATATTAGAGGAAGGATTTTTCCATTTAGTGAACCAGACATCTTTCTCTAGTCAATGGAGAGAGATGAATATTGGTTTTACCTTATTGAAAATGCTTAAAGCAGACCAGAGGAAACTTTAACTAAGACAACTTAATTGACTCTTTGACTATAAAGTGAGTTCAAACTGATTCATTTGGAAACAGACATCTGTATATTAAATATCTAATACTATGTGAAATGAATTCTACCTTAAATGTTCTAAGGAAGACCTGGAAAGGAAGAAATCCTGCATCTGTCCATTTCAGATCTTCACCAGAGATGAGAGACACAAATTCACAGCAGCACCAGTTCAGGTATTGGAAGAAAACCATTGAACTGGGAATATCTGTCTATATTTTTTGCAGTTGTCATTGCTTTAGATAAATATTTATATTTGTAGAAAACAAGATAAAAGTTATTTTATATATATATAAAGCAATAAAAATACTAAGTAGATAGTACTACGGCAAATCTAACCAAGGAAACCAACAGGCCTGGAATGTTTAAATCCAATTAAGACAACTCTAGAAATTTCTATCATTGAGGCATTTTCCAGACTAGTATTTCCAGGTAATATGTAATCAAGATCACAAGTGCTTCATGATAATAAGCAACTCTCTGATTTACTTCTACTGATAGTCCATTGGTATTTGTCCAACCATATTAGAAATAGTGACTATGTGGAGTGTGAAATACTGCTGGAGCAAGAATAAAGTTACTCTTAAAAAAAAAAAAAAGTAAGAATTTACACAGCAAAAAATATGCAAAATATGTATCTCATAGAATCATGGAATAGTTAAGGTTGGAAGGGACCTTAAAGATCATCAGGCTCCAACCTCCCCACTGTGAGCAGGGACACCTCCCACTGGACCAGATTGCACAAAACCTCATCCAACCTGGCCTTAAACACCTCCAGGGAGGGGGCATCCACAACGTCCCTGGGCAACCTATTCCAGCACCTTACTTCACCTCATGGTGAAGAATTTCTTCCTCATGTCTAACTTAAATCTCCCCTCTTTCAGTTTAAAACCATTACCCCTTTTCCTATCACTACCCTCTCTGCTGAAAAGCCCTTCGCTAGCTTTCCTTTTGAGAGAGACCCATATGTAGAGAAAAGACAGTAAGTACTTAATCAGATATGTCATTAAACTTTTATTATTAAACTTTGTTAGAATTTGTCCATGATAGGATTTACATAGCCAAGTTTATCCATATAGGAAATGATAACCAAATGTAACCAATGTACATTAATGTAAAGATCACACTTGAGCTGTCCTGGAAACCTCAAAATAATAGAAAATAGTTTTTAAATTACACATTATCAGTAAGTTACCTAAAAGTGCCTGTATTTGATATACATTACACTAAATCTACTACAGAAGATTAATAGAATGTTTTGAATACTTTAGGATACTTGTATATTTCAGCTGACAATAAAACAAGAAGGGTTGTATTCAACATTTCAATCATGCAAGAAATTACACTAAGATATGAAAATCCTCTTCCTTTCAAAGTTGAAAGAAGATCTCATTTTGAAATTGAAAGGTGTTTGGAATCCCTCCAGCTATGCAGTGCACTGGAGTTATGAAAAGAACTTATAAGGTTGTTTAAAGATATTTACTGTTTGGTGTCCTAGGTGGTCTAGAAAAGGTATATAGTCAATACAAAAAGTAGAGACAAGTAACATCTAGCATGTATTTCAACTAAAAATTACTAATTATTATAATGTGCACAGCTTTGACACCATTTCATAGATATGCACTGTTACAAGCACATAGACAAAACTTATTTGTTTCCGAAGCGAAGCTGAGCAGGATGAAGGGAACGGTTGCATTGCACTTCTCACAGGATTTTGATACACAAGGCAGTTTTGAAAGAGTAAGACTGAATTCACAACACTGTAAAGAATGAAAAAAACTACTATTGGCTGTACGCCAAAGCAATTAGCTAATATTGATAATTAGAAAACTAAGCAATTAGTTAAGAATGTTACTAGGAGCTTTTGCTGCATTGTTTCTGCTGGAAACAGAAACTCATGCCAAAACAGCCAGATACTCCTTGGATGCAATTCAGTTCATTCACAGAGACTATCTATATATACTGCTTTGTTTCTAGGAAATAGATTTCATTCATAAATGTTTATTCGTCGCGGAGAGCTATGCATCTCTGACATTTGTGGGGGTGCTATTGAAGTGAAAAATCACAATTTTTATTTTCTTATGTGATGACTAATTCATCACACTAAGCATATTTTAATGTGGCTAAAGATGAGCAGCATTATCCAGCCAGTTTTGGAGGTTATATCAATCTGGCAAAAAAATGTGTCCTCCAAGATTTCAGTTCCCTTCCCCCCCTGCCAAACTGCTGTGCCCCATGGCATGTCAAGTAGGCTTTATCTATCCCACAGTAGCTGTATAATGTCAGAGACTCAGTAAATTATGTACAATTTTCATAGGAAAACAGGTTTCTATATTTTTTTACAGAAAATTTGCTTGCATTACATCATGAGTTAATGGCATTCAGCCTGACTTATAATAGAAGTAAAGCTTTCTTCAAATCGTTCTTTCACATAGAGCTGCGTATTCCAGCTCTTTCTATATCCTCAAATAACATGCTGCTGTACACCTTTCCTGTTACTTCCTACCTTTGTTTTATATAAGGCCAGAGTAAGTGGAAATATTGCCTAACTTAAAGCTAGTCTCAGATTCTGAAACTTATACCTAAGATAAATTCTCAAAAGTCACAAGGTGATTCTGAAAATAAAAGCTGTATTCAGTACCAAAGTGTAATATAGTGTCAACAGTTCTGATCTGTACTTCACAATAAAATGTAATTATTAAAAACCAGTAAAGAGATCTAAAAAGAGGTCAATCATTAAACAAAACAAAACTGATTAGCTGTTGAAGGGTAGCAGTTTAGCTAAGAGCTGGTTACAAGTGATACTTGGTGCGTAAGTTTCATTTAAATTCTGGACAAGCCATACAGAACAACACTGAAAAAGAAGAAACTGAATCAAACAGCTAAGAACTGCTGAAGAGAATCTCTTTAACCTTTTGCGAAAGGGTATATTATTAAATAATAGAAACCAAAAAGTAAAGAAATGGAAAAGGACAGCTTTAGTCAGGACTGAAGAGAAACTAAGAGAAAACTTAATTTTCACAGGTGTTCCTCTGTAAATTTCTCCAACATGAGTCTTTCCAATGGGCTGCAGTTCTTCACAAAGTGCTCCAACATGGGTACTTTCCATAGGGTGCAGTCCTTCAGGAACAGACTGCTCCAGTGTGAGTCCCCCACAGGGTCACACGTCCTGCCCAGTAACCTGCTTATTCATGGGCTCCTCTCCACAGGGTCACAGGTCCTGTCAGATGCCTGCTCTGACATCTGCTCTCCCCAGGCTGCAGCTTCCTTCAGGACACATCCACCAGATGCATCATGGGGTCCTCCACGGGTTGCAGAGTAGAGATCTTCTCCATTATAGTCCTTTGTGGGCTTAAAGGGGACAACCTGCCTCATAATGGTCTTCACCACAGGCTGCAGGGGAATTTCTTCAGTGCCTGGAACACCTCCTCCCACTTCTTTTTCACTGACTTTGTTGTCTGCAGGGTTGTTTCTCTCACATATTCTCACTCCTCTCTCCCAACTGCTGTTGTGCAGCATTTTTATCCTTTTAAAACATGTTATCACAGAGGTGCTACCAATATTGGTGATGGGCTCAGCCTTGGCCAGTGGTGAGTCCTTCTTGGAGACTTCTGGAATAGGGTCTGTCAGACATGCAGGGAACTTCTAGCATCTTCTTACAGAAACCACCCCTGTAGCCCCGCCCCTCCCCTTCCCCCCCCCCCACTCCCAAATAGGAAAAGAATAACACAGACCTGAAAGGGACTTCAGGAGATCATTAGTGCACTAATGATCTCCTGGAATTCCTCTAGGAATTAACAACTGTATCTATGTAATTTCTAACAGATGCTTCAGACACAGCTTCTGAAGACTTGTGAGAATTCACAGCTTACCCAGGCAACCTATTCCATTGCTTCCCTAATCTTACAATCACATAAATGTTCTCTGATATCTAAACTAGATCTTACTTAATGCAATTTAAGCAGCTTACTGTTTGGTCTGTCTTTCACAGATGCAGTGAACAGACAGCCATTCCTTCCTTAAAAAGTCTTTTATATATTTGAAGATTTTGTAGTATATCCCTTCTGAATCTTCTCTATTTTAGCCTAAGCAACTAAATTTTTCAAGTCTTTATTTAATCTTATTTTAGATTGTAAATCTCTAAATACTAGCATGCATATAAAAGAAAGAAAACAGGACTATCTATATCTGATTAGGAGAGGGATTATAGCAAAAGTTACATTGTTAACAGTATTAAATTACAAATGTTTCAGGATTGTCTTGTTTCCTGCAGAAATTACATACACTTAATGAAATTTAGTCATAGTAATAACACACTAGTTATATTCAGGGATGTCTCTTAACATTCAAGATACATCATCAAATTTGAGGCCTGTGGAAGGGGGAGGAAATAAAGGAAGAAGAAAGTGTTAAATAAATAGATTTGGGATACGTGGCTATGACAGCCTCTCAAGGAGACTGAGGTAATTAGCCATATCAAGAGCTGAAGTGGCAAGCTGCTGTCATGTAGTGGTTTGGCCACTTACAGAAAATTTTCACTTTTTAATTGGAAAGATCACTTCAGCAGAGATCTTAGTGAAGCAAATAGTGCACATCAAGACTCAAGGAATAGAATCATAAAAACATACAAATACTTAGATTGGAAAAGACCTTTAAGATCTCAAGTCCAAGTGTAAATCTAACACTGCCAAGTCCATCACTAAGCCATGTCCCTAAGCATCACATCTACATGTCTTTTAAATATGCCCAGGGATGGTGACTCCACCACCTCCCTGGGCAGCTTGTTCGGGTGCCTGACAACCCTTCCAGTAATTAATTTTTTACTAATACAAGGGGTGGTCCATGCACACAAGTGCTTAATTCCTTTAACCTCAATTCACCTGTGTTTCTTATCTTCTCTGTAGTTCTACTAACAACTTTAATGTCACCTAGATTTAGAGGAGACCTTCCTACATGTATCCAAGGTTCCTTAGGATGTGAAGGCTATTGTCACCAATTTCTACCCTGAATACAAATCGAAGTTTTATTAAGCAAGGACTGGAAACCCCATAATATTTCTGTGACAAAGAATCTACTGAAGACTTTTAATTCTGACAGTACCTGATCTTCCTGAAACTTGGGAAGATATTTGAAAAGTTACAGGACACAAAAAGAAAGATGAATGGAAGAAGTCAGGAAGACATGAATATGATTCTACCAGATTTTCTTTTTTTTTCATTTGGTAGTAAAAAAGAAAAAAAAATTATTTTTTAAAAAATAAAAAATAGGAAGAATTGAAATAAGAGTTTGATTAAAAATCACACAGTATTTAGAAGATAAAAATAGATTTAGTTTTGCAGCAAGAGAAATTGACATGAATTGCAGAGGTTTTTTTAATAAATATAAGTAGTGCTTTTTGTGATTCCCCTTCACATGTTCTGACTATTCTGAGCTCTATCTTATTTTTGTCTCTACTCACTTACTCAAGAGCAGTGAACTCCTGCAATTAGCTCCCTGTGTCTCCAACTTCTTTTCCTACTTTCCTGAATAGAGTACTATATCTTCTTGACTGAGTAGCTTCCTTTCCTTTTCTGGCAGAGAATGAGACATAAAAGGAGTTTTGCTGACTACAAATAGGATCCGGCAATCTGTCAACTTCTTCACTGCTACTTAAGAAAACAATGAAGGTTACAGAATCTTTACAAAAAAACTTTTTGATTTTTTGGCCTAAGTGATAGAATTCTCATGAAGACAAAGAAAACGAGACAGACATGCAAGTTACTCCTTCTTCATCACAGGCTTAACATGTTTGTTTATCAGGTTTTATGTTAAAGCAGCTATAAGAATCTACTCAGGTTCTCATACCTTGTCAATACTTATCAAGTATAAAATAAGTTAACATATTGGCATGAGGCAGAACAGGAAGTGTGGGGGATCTTCAGAAGAAGTTTTCAATGGAATATATTGGATTAGAACAAGGAGGAAAAAAATGATCTATAACACCATTGTTCTGTATCAAACATATTTTAATGTTGATTCCCCTGACACTAATTTCACGGGCTTAGCTGGGATGGAGGGAAGGCAATTTCTACTTGGATATTGGTCTCGGAATGCAGGGTCAGTGCTTATGCAACAGAGACCTCAAGACCTGGTGGCAGACATGAGTTACATAGCAGGAGGGTAAAGAAAGGTTGTACCTCCACATGTAATTGGAGAAGCTGGCAGGATTTTACAGGCCCTGTCACCTAGGTTTCCAGCTGTCTCTGATCAAATTTAGGAAAGCCAGCACAATACTCTGCATATTTTTGCTCATTTTTGACAATGAGACAACACTGTGTTCTTTACACTGCCCAAACTCATATACAAATGCAGTCCCTGTATTCAAGCTTGTTTTGCTGGTGTAATTTCTTTTGCCAGACTTTCAGATTTTGAGTGTATTGAGCTCTCATGTTTACTGTGAGGTTCATTTATTTAACCACTTCTTCAATTAGTAATATATTAACATCATGATAGATTTTGTGGTTTGTGAAATCAGTTTGCTTGAATTTGCTTTAGGCAGAGATCAATACTGTACTGTAATGGTATATGGATTCTCAAGAAAGCAAAATCTAAAACAATACCAGTCGATACTGTTAGCTGTTTTTCTCATATATTAACATTTATACACAGAGAAAATCAAATTGAATTTTGAAATAGATAATTTTATTGGGGAAAAAATATATATTGTTTTCTTGATGGTGCATGTCATTCTGATTAAGATATCATTCCAGAGACACCATCTCTGATAAGATATAAAATGCAATTGTTCTGAAACTATTGGTAACTGAGAAACTGTAATTTTCTGAATGTCAAGAGAGGGTCCAATGATCATGAATGAAAGAGAGGAAATAACAAAAAATGTTACTCTTCCAAAGAGATTAAGGATTTTCTTCTCATTAAGTCATAGAATATTTGCATAAAGTATTTTTAAACAATCTAGCTAAGGATCTCAGATTAAACTGAACTACTATTTCCCAAATGCAAAAAGAGTATTTTCAGTACACTGGCTATATGAACAGCTGTTGAACACACATCTGTGTGACTGATTTTGCCACAAGGCATAAAATTAATCCAGGGATTTCAGCATGTGTCTGAAGACCTGCTGCTGAAATACATGGCATATTTGGAGAGGCACAATTCTTAATGCAACAACTTTAAGGGAGGTGGGAGGGGAGGAGAGAGGAAGGGCTTTAGAGCACATTTTGATAATGTGCTTCACTTGTTGAAGTCAATTTTTATTAATTTTTTTATGAAATTTTCCCCTTTGTGTTTGCTAACTTCATCTTCCATACCCTTTCATCTTATTGTCTGACCCACTAAGGTAACAGGCAGCTCTGACTTCATGACTGCATCACTCAATCCGTACATAATGTCAGACATATTTTTCCTGAGAGCACATGAGCAGATTACACTAACTGGTTAACTGTGAAGATTGTCCAAGTCTTTTCCTGTTTGTCATACAATGACTGTGTTTTCCTGCTTAAAGCCAGTATTTTATTTTTTTTACTCTGGTTTTGAATTTAAAAGCAGATAATCTAGATTATCTCATTTGAAACGTAAAAACAAAGCCATCTGTCTTTGTCCCTCTACAAACTCTCAGGCAAGGTGTTGTTACTACTGTTACTGTCATTGGATAGTGCTGAACAGAGAGAACTGTCCTCCCGTATTAAAATGTTACAAATTTTCATTCATATTCTGTTTATACTTTTCATTTTAACATATTTTACAATGCTCATAGATATTTTAAGTTTAGACTAGTGACCTCATTACATGCAAGGTAAACACTTTGCTGCACTTGAGTTTCAAACTACACACCTTTTTGTAGCCTCCATAGCTTCATCTATTAGAGTTGCTTCCTCTAGCTGCCATCCGAACAGCCACTTTTCATTCCTTACTAGGTTATGGATCTTCAGTGTATGCCCTGTCCTTTCACTTTTTTCCTTGTCCTGAGCCATGGTAATTTGCCCTCTTCCTTTCTTCTAGCCTGCAATTTTTTTCTTTTTGATAACAATGATACATTTCTTTTTTTCTTCATCATAGCGACAAGTTCCTTACCCCTATTAAAAAAATATATAAAAAATTCTAAAATGTATGCCTCAAATACATCAATATAGACATATTTTCTCTATGAAAACAAGCTGAAGTTCAAATGGTAAGTAGACCTGACTAGTCTAGAGCAATCAGAGGTAGATAAGTGACTTGCAAATCATAGATGGGACAGTAAAGATGCTAAAATCTTATCTCAAGATTCTGGAACCCCCAACATAAGAAGGACATGCAACTCATAGAGAAAGTCCAGAGAAGGGCCATGAAGATGATCACAGGGCTGGAGCCCCTTTCCTACAAGGACAGGCTGAGAGATTTGGGACTATTCAGCCTGGAGAATAGAAGGCTCTAGGAGACCTTGTAGTGGTCTTCCAGTGTCTGAAGGTGGCCTACAGGAAAGCTGGAGAGGGCTTGTAGTAAGAGGAGAAGGGGTAATGGATCAAAACTGGAAGAGGAGAGATTTGGGTTAGACATTAGGAGGAAATTCTTTACTGTGGGGGTGGTGAAACCCAGGAACAGGTTTCCCAAAGTTGTGGAAGCCAACTCCCTGAAGCTGTTCAAGACCAGATTGGATGGAGCCCTGAGCAACCTGATGTAGTGGGAGGTGTCCCTGCCCATGCAGGAGAGTTGGACCTAGATGATCTTTAAGGACAATTCAAACCATTTTATGATTCTATGAATAGAAAGAGAAATGTTTCATTCAGCTAGGTATCTTACATCAACCTCCCTTCCTAATCAAAGACACCCATAAAAGATGTGCTGAGTCAGGCACAGCTCACTGAGTGAAGGTTTCCTGCTTTTCATTTTTTCCCATTACTCTGCTTTTCACACCTGGGCACCTCAGTAATATTTTAATGTTTAATAATATTGATGTTTTTTCTCCATTTGAATAATTCTTCTTGAATAATCGTCTGTGTGCTACAAAATGGAGTATGGTAATGTTGTTCTGTCACCTGAGGCAGTAGAGTTCACTTCTCCAAAGAAAGAAATTATCATTGGACAGAAAACACAATAAAGTAAAGGTTTTTCCTGAATGCCTGCAGGGCACTTCTATCCGTTACACTTGTGACATTTTAACTGAAAGTGTGTAGAGGTAATTAGTCAGAAGCAAATGTGTAATCCATACTGATTTATTATTAATTCCCAAATGTAACACAACCTGTTTGGACAGAATAAATTGTTACTTGTAGGATTTAATCTCTGTGATACCTTAGTGTTCTTTGTTCATAAAAATAGTAACCCTATTTTATTAGAATTTAAAAATACCAACTGCAGTCACCTGAAGCACACATTTTTTCTACATGTGTATGTACAGATGCCTGTGGCTGCTTTGGGGCCATGAAGCTCTGAGCTCAGGAGTCTTACATGAAAGGAATGACTGAAGGGTTCTTGCGATGTTATGAAAATTAATGCTAGCTAGTTGCCAGACATTCATCTGTTCTTTTACAGATTAGTTTGTGTGATCTCTAGCCCCAAGCAAGCCCGCGAGTATTACAAGCATCACAGCCTTGAAAGCTGGCATCTCTTTACAAGTGAGATATTTCTAACCATTTTAATTGCCTTCCCCTTGACCTTTCAATTTCTGCCATAGCTGACTTGAAACACCCTGATCTTTAATTAGTATTCCATGTGCTGATAGCTCATCTTTTTTATTATTCTGTCATCTCTTTATTGATAACTTGATTTGCTTTTCTGCTTAAAGCTTGCAAGGCTTCTATTTACACCATTTTGTGACTGTGCCAGCATGATCACTGATGTCTAAAAGCTTTTGCCTGAGTTATCACTGCACAAGATGAATCATACTGCCAAACAAGAAAAAAGAGCATCTGCAAGCCGAAGGTCAGAAGATGAGTACTTTTGGCTCATGTGAGATATCTAGAGGAACCATTAAACACACATGGCTTTTACAAAAGAAAGGTCTTATTGATGTTGGGCAGACAGATACAGTCATATTCAGTCCACTTTGCAGTGAATTATAAATTTATGCATTTGTCTTTTCTCACTTTCACTTCATCTGGTCCCCCTAAAGACTTCAAAAATTTTGGGGTACCATGATCTGTATCTCTAGCCCTCAAATTGGAACAGAAATACCTGTGAGTTCAATGCTTCCTAAATTTATATTTGGAGCAAAAAAAATTCCTCCAAAGATCTGTCATTTTATAATTTCCGTAAAGGTGATCCAACAGTTTCCATTCTGTAGATGTCATGACTTTGGTACACTTCAGTGCTTTCTGCAAAAAATTCTGTCTCTCCATGTTACTCACTATGTCAGAGGACTTTTTTCCTTAATCTCTAGGAAGTAATTATAAAGGCACTCTTGTTCTTCAGGACCCCTATTTCTGTCTCATGTGGCTACTTAGGGCAGCTTTTCACATCATGAATAATCTTAAAGGATCCAGATTTATTCATTCTCTCTGTTACAGGAAAAAGCTTTTTCATATTAGCTGATTCAATCAGATCAACCTATTAAGTTTTCTAGTCCTATGCAGTGGAAAACTGTTTATCAGGAAGTTACTAAGGAACTTCCTTGAGGCATTCACCGCTCCACATTCAATGATAAACTTTTATCAAAAATGTAAAAGTAATTGCCCATTATGAGGGGAGGGGAGGGAAGAGGATGCCTTATTTATGTATCTGTATCTGAGGGACATAGGACAGAAAAAGTCCTTCTGATTCATCAAACCAAGTCCCTTGCTACTGCAAGAACCATTTAATCAGATTTTTTTTATAAGTTTACAAACACATAAATTACTTTGATTTACAAATATCTCTGTGACTCAATAAATTAAAGTGCCCCTGAAGCTCAATTGGACTCTTCTCCTTAAATTATAAAGGTACTTCAAAATTCTTGCTGTCAATTGTACTTTCCCCTTTTTACGTCTTGAGGGTGTGACAGCTATAAATGAACCATCATATGCTTAATTCTGGAAACAGGTGCTAATGCAAATGAGGAGAAAGATGCTTGTGGATAGGGTAGAAGGTAAATATTTTCACAGTAGAAGGCAGTTTAGAATTGCTATACTTAAGCTAGCTTTGAATTACAATGCACAAGAAGGCTTAGTGGGATAAAAGTAGGAAAGAAGAAACAAATACGGACTGGAAGACAATAAAAATATTATAAATTGTAGTTAAATTAGTTTTTTGGGGAAAAAAAAAAAGGTATGTAATCATGTCATCGCTATTAAAACCATGGGTTTTGTTAGTTAGGTTTTTTATTTTTATTTTTTACATGCAAGTTGGTTGAAGTCACATAGCTGAGGCCATGAGATAGCTGAATGGAGCCCTCTATGCAGTAGCATAGAAAAGTGTAACAGGTATGGTGAGGAAGGAGATGTAAAGTTTGAGTCAGTTAGTGTTGCTCTCAGTATTTTATGGGTCCAGCTCATGGGTAGCAGAGCTTCTGTTTTACCTTTTCCAGCTTCTCTTGGAACAGTAGACCAGAATATTCTGATTTTGTCTGATAAGACTGTGTCACTGAGTTATGACATCCAAGAACACACAACAAGAATGGTTAAGTATGGAAACTCTCTCTCTTGCGTATTTGACACAAGTTTTGATTTATTCAAATGACCTTGCTATTTCTTCTTTGGAAAATACTTTTCCATTTCTGTATTTGGAACAATACACCTATTTCCTCTTGGCTCCAGGTACAGGGGTAAATTACAACAAATTTATTGCACATCAAACAGAATAGTTCACAAGACTAATCTCCTTAGCTCACTCCTAAGAGAAAATTTGGCAAAATGGATGACTTTTGTGATACATAAATTTGCTTTCTGTTTATAGGGATTTGGGAAATATTTATTTTCAGTTCTTTTTTCCCTCTTTTTTTTTTTCTTCTTTTTAAGTTTAATCTCTTTTGTAATATACCTGTCTTTATAACAGGTAGTAGTTTTTGTGCACCTCAGAATTTCAAAACGTAGATAGTTGCATGAGCTTCATAGTAAAAATCAAACAGAAACAGTATGTATGATTAACTAAGCCTCTTTCTATTTGGGATAATTACTTCCACAGACATCTGTGAAATGTAATCTGAGGCAGAATCATTTAGGAACACATTTTGTAAAATACAAGAATAGTCACTGAACATATTATGTCCTGGTGATTCTGAGAAAATCAAAATGCAGTCTCTAAAAATGCTAAATTACAAACAGGGGAGCACAAATAAGAGGTTACAATGGAGTAATGAAAGATAATGGAAAATGTAACATGCAAAGTAATCAATGAAGAAGTAAATATGGGGAGAGTTGGGGTCGTGCAACCTGGAAAAGAGAAGGTTCCAGGGAGGAGCGGCCTTCAAGTACCTGAAAGGGTCCTACAAGAAAGACAGAGACGTTTTACAAGGGCTTGTAGTGATAGGATGAGAGGAAACAGTTTCAAACTGAAAAAGAGCAAATTTAGACTGGATAGTAGGAAGAAACTCTTCACTAGGAGGGTGGTGAGGCACTAGGACAGGTTGCCCAGAGAAGCTGTGGCTGCCCCATCCCTGCAAGTGTTCAAGGCCAGGTTGGATGGTGCTTGGAGCAACCTGGTCTAGAGGGAGGTTTCCCTGCCCATGCAGGAGGGTTGGCATTAGATGATCTTTAAGGTCCTTTCCAACTCAAACCATTCTGTGATTGTATGATTCTATTATTTTATGGTGATCAGCAATTCCACAATTAAAAGGAGATAGAATGGTAAAATATACTTAGTGGTAAATTCGAAACAACAGAAGTTGGTTTGCATGTCTGAGGTTGTCTTCCCTGCTATTCTGTCCTTCAGTAACAACTGTTTAGTGAAAGTCTCAAGAGTGAATAAAGCTGAGAATGGCTCACCCCCAGAGAAAAATAAATCACAATCAGGATCATACCAAACTGATAGTTATTTGCTCTTGAAAAAAACAGCATCAATTTTAAGTGAAACTGACAGTTTTTGAGTGGTGACAAGTTTTCATTGACACTGCAGTTGTTGTTTCATGCTGAATAAGCCATAACTTGTGTTCCATGCCTGCTGAATGCACCACAATAATTCATTTTAAGACCACAAGTCTCTGAATTGTCACAAATTAACTCTTAGTTTTTCTTATTTTCGTATAGTTAAACATGACCTATTATCTCCAAAGAAACTTTATCTTCAAGTGGAAATTTGAAATATGTTTGGGTGTAAGCTGTGTGATAATACCAGAAAAAGCAGTTAAGCCGATTTTGTCTTAGCAGTTGTAAAGCTGTTTGCTTTTCCCACTTTTACCCTGTCAAACCACATAAACCTTTCCAGAACAATATCAACCTGCTAGAGGGTCTAGTCTGCTGATATAATTAATTCCTTGTCTGCACTGCTCAGTGAATGCATCAAAATTGCCAGGGCCTAGATATTAAGAGAATTATTCAAACTTTAACTATTATTGTGTGTTCACTTGTGAAAACTTCTGACTCTAGAAAGTAAATATGGGCTATAAGCAGGACAAACATATCACTAAATTAGATGAAACTTGTGATGCATTTTCATGGCAATTTTGCTTTGAGATGGCATTGCTTTTTTGATTGCCACTGTGTACAGCAATATAAACCAAGTGATTTTCAAAGTTAAAAAGCAGAGGTTATTTTAGTACTATAACCCCTGATGCTTCAAGTAGAGAAACCCATTCTTATATGAAAATAAATTTAGTTTAAGTGAGTTTTCTAGTTTTGTCAAATTATAGGGTTAGTGGTTTATTGTTTCACTTGATGTGTTCAAAATACTATCGGACAAGCTACTTCCCAATCCAGCAGAGTGCCACTCTAGAGCTTAACATAAAACATACAACTATTTCTTTTTCCTGGAAACATACTACAGAAATTAATCCGGCAAAATTGTTTTGTCATACTTAGACAAACAAATTCAGTGATTCCTGTATTTGAGGGGAACCATTTTCATAATTGCCTTGAATTCCTTGAGGAAAATAATAAAAATAAATCAGTGTACATTGTTTTCTAACTTTCTTTATTAGATCAGTGAAATTTTAGAGTAATTTGTTTTATTTATTATTTTTAAATAGTAGCTGGGCTTTTCCATACTTAGATTTAAGAGACAATATATTGCAAATAACAATTTTTATTTGTGAACCACATCAAGTATTGACTGTTATTTTTCCCAAATGTAAAAAATATTTTAAACCAATATGCGTTCCACTTATAATAGCAAGATCACACAGAGATAAAAAATTATGAGACCAACAGGGCAGATGATAACCTGGCCTGGCTGTTTGAAATTATAATTTTCTGTGGAAGATCTTTCTGTGTAGGATCACGGCCTCCTAAAGGAGGGTTGTCTCTTCCTTTTGGCAAAAATTAAGATTCTTTAGAGAAAAGTGATCAATTGATGGAAAACATACTGAGACAGATGGCTCCCTCTTGAAATCACTAAGCCTAATAACATGTGAAGCGTTCTCTTGTCCATTCTTTGCTCAACTATTGGAATATAGTATCAATGATGGGAGTATTAAAACTTCCTTTTGAAATAATAATTTTAAAAAAGCCCTTCACTGGAGAAGATACTGTTTCCCGGTCCTCAATAGAGAAGATTACATGTATGGTATCCTTTGCTGTCTAACTCCTGTAAATATCCACAGTGCTATGAGAAGTTGAGCTGATATAAGAAGTGATGGGTCTACAGTGCACACTCCACTTCTGCTCTTGTTTTCTTTGTTGCCTCTTTGACTCCCCTGTGAATACTGGACGCTGACAGGGTGTGTTACAAGCAGCGGCAACACTAAATCGTGGCTGCTAGAGAGGTGACAATGTAATGCAATGTGCATGTCCACCCACTTTAAGCTCTCATCTAGCCAGCAAGTTTAAAACAATAGTTCATTTTAATGTGGATTGTTCTACAAGATACGACACTCTCTTTCCAGCATCAGGAAAAAAACCCATATATGTCTGAATCCTCATGTTCCACTCTGCTTCTCGCTTCTCTTGCACCCAATTACATCTTGCACAAACAAGTTACATCTGAGAGAGCCTTACAGATTATGCCTTAGTAATATTATTAATTATTCTTTGCTTTGGTATGCCTCTTGGGGGAATTCTCTGAGGAAAACAGCACATGCATGAGCATGTCTCAGGGCTTATTGTCCAAAAAAAAGGTAACTTCAGCTAATCAAGGTATTATAACTCACATCCTGCAGAGAGAACATTTGCTGCAGACAGAATGAACCTGAAAATTGCCACACATAGATGGTATTATTTATGAAGAAAATAAAGTGTAGCTATGCTTTGAAATCTTTCTGTTTCAGCTTACATATTTATTTACTTACAGCTCTGTGTTAAGAATGTATTTAAAATAGTTCTGGGTAACATTCTTCCAGAAATGATAGATAGAATAAGGTATTGAGTGTTTTTTGAATTGTAAAATGTGGGAAGAAAGGAAAAAAGAAACAAATCTATATAAAGCCTGTTAGTGATAGCACATTTTGTTAGCTTGGTATCTGTGTCCAAAAATCAAAGTCTCAGTGGATAAATGTAAAAGTCACTTAACTGACAAAATTTCTGAGCGACTGAAAGCTGGCATCTGTTTTTTATAGGTTCGTCTTTGAGAATTCTCACTAGAAAACAGCAGTTGAAAAGATTATCTTATAGAAGTACTAAATAATAGAGCTTTCTGTGACATTCAAAGGTCTGGAGCTCCCTGTGGAACCAATGACATTTGTACAGCAAGTCAGGCTGCTACTGCAAAGGAGGATGGTGGGAGCAAGAAAATGATAGGTTTTTGACAGAATATTAATCCCAAGTTGCCAGCTTTTCTGAAACATAACTGGAAAAAAAAAAAAAAAGGGGGAAAAAAAAAAAAGCAAGCTCCAATAGCTCTAATAATACTTCTAATAAAGTACCAGATTCTTAGATTAATTTTAAACTGGTACATTTCCACTGATTTTGATGTTCACAGCTGATGCTCTGTCCCTGACATTTTAGAGAGAGGAAATAAATGCCGTGTTGCTGTGCTCTGATGACAGATCAGTTGAGTATTTTTTTCCAGAAGGTATAATGCAGCATTTTATTAAGGGCAGCTCCTTTTGCTTGTCATTGCAACATTTGAAATGGCTTCCTGCATTTTTTTTTTATTTTTTTTTTCCTGGTTGAGTTAGCTGAAAGTTTAAAAAGCTTTTCTGGACTTATTTTAAGTAAATAGATCTAGCTCAGCCATCAAGCAGAGTCACTGACTCCAAATGAGGTCTTTTCCTATATTTAATCTGCTGCTATACTGGAAAAATATTAAGGCACAATTAGATCATGGGCTATCCTCACCCAGGAGTTGATTTGTCCATACATGTCCTGCATGCCCTTAGGACACAGCTGTAACACATCAAGGATAAAATAGAGAAGACTCCTCATCTCACCGGTTGAACCTCAGCAAAATTGCAGCTAGGAATTAAAGAGTCACAGGGAAAGAAGGCAAGTAGGCAAGGACAATTTGCTTTTATTGAGGGAGAAGAACTCAGCTCTAGACTTCATCCCTGGTTGCATTTTACATCTGCATCTCTTTGGCTAGCCCTCCTTACTTGGGACCTACTTTCCTCAATGTATTTTAGAGTAACTTCAACACAAGGATTGTGAATTTACATGTCTGTGATATGCCACAATCATGATGTAAAGCCTTTCTCCTGGTGGATGGGAGCCAAATTCTTTCAGACAAAGAAAGGTCTGCTGGGGAAAAATGACACTGGGATATTTTAAAAGTCACTTTGTTCTGCTGCCTTCTACCACTTGGTGTCTGATGCAGTTAGTTGTGTGGCTCAACACAATGACCTGCATTGCAGACTTCTTTGGGAATTTAAGTGGAATTGGGCAGCTATCTGTCTAAAGTCATAGCAAGAGAACTCAGCTGGAAGATGAACATTATCTCCTCAACAGGACAGCTAAATCCATGTTTGAGCATTCAAGCAATTTTCGCCTCAAGGAACTAGAGACCTAGGCAGCATTAGAAGTAGACGCTCCTGATTACGGTCTGAATCTTGAACTAAGACACAAATTCCCAACTGATACAGGTTTCCCAGGGTTGTTGTTATCTCCATGGGCAGGCAGCCTTGCCTACCTGAATGTGGGCAGGCATAGAAACTGTGGTGCACACTACAGAGGGCTTCAAAGAGGTTTTTAAACCTTGTAAGTACAAACAATATTTCTCACTAGAATTACAAAATGAATGAACAGTAGGATTTATTGTGTATTAGTAAGAATTTGGCACTTCAGACTCATCTTGTCCTCCAAAACCTTTTTTTATGAAGCTGCACACAGTTTAGCTAATGGAGTAAAAAAGTCTGTGTAGGCAGGGGCCTGGAGTTTTAACCTGACTGGTGTTAGATATCCCCAAATATACATTCTTGTTACCTCTGTTAGCTAAAATACAGCCTGAGAATAAAAGCTTCCCTGAGGCATCATATGTTATGTATATATTGGATACATGTATTTTCTCTTCTTATCTGTTTACATGTTTAAAATATTTGGTGTAGACAAACAGCTCTTCAGAGATACTGGCCTAAGTGATTTACTACACAGGAGTCATCCAACCCCCCTTTTCTCTCACATGTGAAAATGGTTTCTAATATTATAAACTTCTTGAACATACTTGAAATCATTTTTATCTTCTAGAACAGAGAGAACTTGAAAGTCAGTAATGTCTTGTACTACTTATGTTTTAAAGACTCTTTTTTAACTTTTATCTGTTTTTCTTTGGGATTCCAAATAGACAGAGTACTTCTTATGTTGTTGAGATATTTAAAATTAAAACTAGTAAAAACTGATTAAAATTTTAAAGCGAACCAACCCCAAACCTTCTGCCCTACACTTCTGTTATTTTATTAATAACTGAAGAGACTTTTATTCAGCATGGAAATGTCTGGAAAAAAACATTGTAATTTTATTTCCTATTAAACAAATACTCTTTCTGTACTGCTTCTGCCCAGTACGTAGGTAATTAAAGTATATAAGGCAGGAAAAGTTAATTTTTAAAAATCTTGATTATTCTCTCAGCAGACAAATGTGAGTAGCTACTACTACACAAGGCAAAGTAAAAGGTAGCAAAGTGGATCTATCCATCTTCATTTGTACCATAACAACATTTTATTAAAAAAAATACTTACGGTGTCAGTGTTCTACCTGAACTATGGCTGCTCACAGAGCCAAAACCTTATTACAAATACACTGCCTCTCCAAGACTGTGACAAATCAGTTTGCTCATTTACTTTTACTGGTAGTTACCAGATTCCATTAGTCTGCATTGCTTGAATTTGCCCTAAGAGAACAGAAAAAGTGGAAATGCAGAAGCTCTTTTCACTTCAGATTGCATCATCAGCTCTCATAAAACCAGTAGCACTCTCCCAATTCTAACAGTTCAGCACTGATTTCTGTTACATACATTGATAGCCATGCAGGTTTTTGACTGTAGGGCTTTTTTTTTGTTGTTTGGTTGCTTGTTTAGTTGGTTGGGTTTTTTTCCCCAATGCTTTCACTATTTGGTAAATGAAAATGTGACTTTGTGAAGTTTAACCTACAAAAGTTGCTTTTAAGCACATTCCTTATTCTGTGTTGACTTCCTAATTTCAATAAAGCCCTCTGAAATTAAATCCCGATGCTTTGTTGTAGCAGTTTACAAAAAACAATTCTTAGTTGTCCTAAAAGAAAGGGCAAAAACCCCAGCAAATTATGCCTTGAGGTTCTTCCAAGCCTCCTTTCTTCATAGATACTGCATCAAATCTTTTCTCTGTAAGACAAACTGCTCCCCTACTTGAGTGTTGGGTTTTTTGTTTGTTTTTAGCAGTTTCTCAATTGAGTTTGCCAGCAGGCCTGTTATCTATCCAGCAAGGATAACAGTGTGTAATGTTCAGTTCTTCTCTGTCCAGCTTCCCTGCCTCTGCTTTTCTGTCATAGCTGGCTCTTTATGCCATTGGGCAGAGATCCCAGGTCAGGGGATTTAATGAGCTCCACATTTCAGATATCCTTACTGCACCATTAAAAAACCCTCTGAATTTTAATTCCTAAATTGCTTCAGCATAAAATACTACATACTCTATCTCCATCTTTTCTGCTAGTCTTTTCCCCTATATCCACTCTAATAAATTACTCACTACCACAGACTCCCCTTTTCTAAAGTACAGTATACTACTGCTAATTAATTTTAACACAAACATAATAAAAGACCACTTAATTATCACTGTATTGCACATAGCTTTAACATTAGAACTCATTTGCACTGTAGCAGAATCTGATGGGCCACCAGGACTAGACCCTTACTGTGCTTAGTACTGTAGGAACAGAGAGTAAGGATCAATCTCAGCCCTAAATAGCTATTAGCTGCGACAAGCAAAAGGATTGTTCTACCTTGTTTAACAGATGAGGTACCAAAGAACAGAGATTAACAATTTGCTCAAGGAAATCCATGGAAGAACGGAACCCAGATCTCTTAAATCTGAGCCAGATGTCCAGTTCACAAGGCCATTTGTCTTCCTTAGGTTAATTCCAGTTCTGTTAACATCTGTGTCTTATCTGCTGTCTTAGTGTGCCCTGGCTCAGCGGACATTTCCTATAGCTATCAATAAGAAAATCTTTCGTTTCTGCTCTTTTCCCCACAAAGAACTTTGAACGTTCAGGATGCTTGAAGATGTTTACCTTTATTTTTAAAAATGCAGACTATTCCTGCTGCCAAAGCCAATGTTTCATGCCTCACAGAACAACTGGCACAAACACAATTCATGTTCTTTGCTGTAAACAAGATGTAATGGAGCAGCATAGCAGCAGCCACGACTGTCACATATTATCATTGCTCTGCTTGCATCTAATTAATTCCTTGTGAAATACACCATTATAATAAAACAATTCAAAAAAATCTCCCAACCATTGTTTCTGCCTTGAAAACAACACATCACAGTAAGGAGAATGGTTAGGGCTAACAACATTCCTCTTGTTCTGAACCAAAGCCAACAAGCTCCATATCCATCAGCACTGCAACCAGCCAACCCACAATAATGACCTTACTGGAAACATCTACAGTAGAAGTTGAATATATAATTTCAAGATATTATAATAATTAAGCAAGCAAAGAATAGTACACAAAAGAGTGAATATTTGTGACAAAGGTACTTGTGGGGTGGTCTGTATCTCCCTGTGTTAACAACCGAAGCAATTTATTAACTTTTCCCAGGGATGGTAGCAGACTGCAATTTCTGTTAGTATCTGTTAAATACATTTAAAAACTAGCAATGCTGTTCAAAAGTCAATACCTAAAAAACAGAGCATTCATTACACTTTGTAATTACTCCAGTAACATATGTTCCACAAAATGCAGGAAGAGAGAAGAGAAATGATAGGCAAAAGGTTCTGGTTATCAAAATATTCAGTGGTGTCTGTATGAAGTTGGTATTTCCAACTTTGACAACAACAATGAAATCCCAAAAAATTTAACAGCTTGAAGAAGTTCGCGTTGTTAGATTCAATGTGTGCTTCTTCATGTACTTTGTCCCCTTGTAAGATATCCATCAGACAGAGCACAAAACAAAACTTTTGAAAAATCACTTACATTACAGTTCTTTTTTATTAGGAGGCAGTCATCACTCAAGCCCTGCACTGCTTAGTACTGCTGCAAGATTTCTTATACACTTACATCAACAGTTTTACTATGCAACTACCATGTGGTTTAAAGAAAAATCAGAAATTATTCCTGACAAAAAGTCTTTTGCTATGACTTGCTAACCCCCTGCTACTCTGAATCAATCCAACACTAGATTCAAAGCTGACAAGACATTTCGCTTTAGGACATACCAAAGGATATTGTTCTGATGCTTGTTAGTGAGGTGTTTGCCATGATTTGGTCTCCTCTCTTGGATTATTTGAGGTAAAAGATTTATGGGTGATGCCATATTACATCTCATGTTTCAAGATTCTTATTGAAGAAATCTGCATGCTGATAACCAGTTGGTCTTATCCAATGCTGAACGGAGAACATTATTGGTCAGTCTAAGCATTCAATAATTTTTTAGGAAAATCTGGACTATAAGACTGTTTTCTGAATTTATACTACCTGAGAAGTGAGCTCCTCAAAGACAGGAAGATCAATATTTTCAAATTGATTATGAGGTCGTCTTCTTTGATACTTCAGTATAACCAGGAATAACATTATGTTTAAAGTTTTTGTCTTTGACAGTCTTTTTTTTAGAAAGAGCTTGGACAGAAGTAGGCACCTCAATAGAGCTATATTATGTCTTCTTCAAATGAGCTATTTCTCTGTGCTCAGTGCTGAACTGAACCATGTAGACATATCCTAAAAGGCCCTGGGGTGTTAGAGGGTTGAGGCATGAAATATCTGATGAGTAAGGTCAGTTAGGTCAATCCTTTCCTTCACAAATCACAGAACAGGAAAAAGTAACTCTTGCAGACCTACAGAGCTTTAAGTAAAATTTCTACATTCAAGTGTTGTAATTAATATTTGAATCCTTCCTGCTAAGCAGCCAGAGCACATGTCATCCAGAAAGATTTTACTGCAAGTAATTTTGGACTGTGGCATTTGACTGGAAAAGTCCATCTGGAAAAAATAAAATATTTAGTTGAGAGAATAGCAAACAGGTACAAGCACAAAACTCTAATTTTATTTGTCAGCCACAAGGAAGAACAGAAGGAGGACATACATCTGCTGCAATTAATGACAGAGTATCCCCACAAAATTAAGGCACCTTAAAGAAAGATTTAGAGTATGTTCATGCTTCCTTGTACAAAGCCACATCAGGGATTTCCAAGTAGCTCTGAAAAAAATACAATGTACTCAGTTGTGCTGTTCAGTGTAATTACGTTTGGTGCAACCCCAGTGACTAGAGGGTCTTGTTTTGAATTCTTTGCAGTTCTCTCTAGCGGGATGGTCTGAAAGTTAAAAAGCTCCATAGGAAGCTGAAAGAGTGCCTCAAGCAGAAGCTGGGTTTGAAAGTCAACCTCCATTACCCCAGGTCATGTTCTCATTGGGACCCCATGGGGAAAGAGGCCCACACTGTTGTGTCTCCATAGCACCTGAGTGGCCATAATGTTTTAAAAGGTTGTGCTCAAACTCTGGAAGTCTAATGTATTTCTTGATTGTCTACACCAGTGAACAAGTAGACATATATTTCTTCTGTTCAGCCTGTATTTAGCCTGGAAAGAATGGCATGGGAAATTTCAACACTCTGAAATCCTAATGCTGCTAAGGTCAATGAGTGGTTTACACCTGAACACCACTGAGTCAGGTTTAACCCCCCAGAACATGCCAACACTTTGGTCAACTGTGGTTTTGATGAAATCCCAAAATTAAGTACTCTGTACCACAAACTGGAAAATGTGTTTTTATCGAAAGGGAGAACAAAGACAAAAGATAAAGCAATGCATTTTCCTAACTTGTCAGTGTAGAATACTCAACAGTATTTCATTGCTATTAAGTTATAAATCTACAAGTACAGTGAAATTGGATTAATTAACATAAACACTGTCGTTGAATTCTGTTGAACCACATAAAGCTAGATGGTGCATTGTTAATTTGCTGGTTAAAAAATGAATATTTAATATTATTTTATTATTATTAATTTATTACTATATTATTACTATATTATATAAGAAATAGTGTTGTTATTATTTGACTGAATATTATTATTCAGTCAAATATGTGTAAACTTTTATTAGTGAAAATTACAGGAAAACCCACTTTTATAATAGACTATTGCATGCTGGAAACTTTCTGGATCTTTACTATTTATTTTGGTTTATAATTAATACTTTTCTTTCTTTTTTAATCTTTCCACAGTGCCTCTCAACTATAGTTAGAACTGGAAACAAAACTACCTCTCTTGAGAGAGGCTGTACTTAATACAAAAGAGCTGGATAAGTAAAAAAAAAAAAAGAGTAAGTAAAATTAAAAAAAATAAGTAAAAAAAAAAAAGAGCAGGCTATATAAGGTCCAGATGGAACATACAGGTATGGCAAAGCTTATCAACCAAATTTCCTTCTCACAATGTATTATTTAATAATCTTCTTTCATACTGCTATCTAGAAAATTAAAAAAAAATATAATTGTTAATATCTTTATTCATTGTAGTAACAGCAAACCAGGTTTCTGATTCTTTCCTATACATTCCTAGACAGGATTTCTCCTCTACACAGGATCTAGGCAGAAAGACTGGCTCATTTAGTGTTATGGGAAGTAGGGCTATGATTTGCACATCTGTTTGCAACTTCACAGAATAGGATGATTGAAGGAAAATAAAATTTTTTTATCTTCTTCACCTTATAACCAGATTTCACTAGCCTTGTTGACAGTAGTAATGCCACTGAAGCTGAAATGTGAGTTCAACTTTGACAATGTGGAGGTGACAGTCCAGCAGAATGTTCCATCCCAAGATGACACCTTTCCAATTCTCCATAGAAAACCAGGTATTAAAAATGGTGTGCCTAGTACTTAAAGCTACAGCAAGTAAATAAATTTGTACATTGAAATGCTGCACATACCGCCATGTAATATTAAGAGCAGTAAGTCTTAAATGAAAAGTGGGTGTTCATGAACAAAAGGCAACATTAACATCTCTTGATGCTTGTTCTCTCTGAAGCCATAAAGCCCCTATAGAACATGGACAGAGTAAGGCCAGCTCTGTACTAAATGTTCAAGCATTTACAAACGTGATGGGAGGAGACTGTGGAGAAGATGAACAGTGCAAAATTGCACATATTTACAAATGTAAAAGAGCACATGTAAATACCAACACTACCTATCTCCAAAAGCATTTTGTTTATTTTAATATTTAAGTAGGTGTTACTGATATGTTTGTCATTGAATTGACTTCAAACTGTCAATTACTTAGATAGAAAAGGTTGTTAATGTCCAACGGGATTACTCTATCAGTAAAAACTATAGTTAAAGACCACACCTTTTTTTCCTTTTCTTTTTTTTTAAACCATTCTTCATTCCTCCTGTCAACATGCAACCATGCCACATTTTCTTTCATTCAGTGTCTTACCTTAGCTGGTCATATTAAGTCCCTGTGAATTCTGCTGCCTGAAACAAAGAAAGGAAATAAAATGTGTGTGTTAGCTGGGTTACAGCTTTGTGAAGTTTAAGCACTGTCTTTGCTCACTCAAAGACAAGGGAAAAAAAAAAAACAACACACAAAAAAACCCACAACAAAAGCAAGTGCTTTGTTTTTCAGTATCTTCCTGGATTGGCATTTTTTATGATAAAGCCAAGAAATTTCACTTTCCATTCTTATTCAGCCTTTGACTTGTTCTTCCCCTCAACATGTTAGTTAGTGAGTACCAAAGTTCTTTTTCGACTTCTTTTTTGCAGAGATAAATACAACATGTTCATGTGGGCCATCAAATTCTCTATGTGAAACTCACTAAAGAGCCAGCAAGTTGAAAGCTTCTGCTAGACTTAAAGTGGAAGGTTCCATATTTCTTTATCATACTCCCAAATCACCCAGTTCTCTGCTCAGCAGATTCTTAAATTATCCATTCCTACCATTCACTATTTTGCATTATTTTCTGAATGTGTCTATAAATAAAAGCCAGTATGAAAGTAAAATCATGCCAGAGGTAACCAGCTATACCTACATTAGTAAATATTGCAGGACAATCAAAGCAGTTCTGTAGGGCAAAGCAGTTGGTGCCAAAGACCTATGTCCACACTGTCTGCATTTCAGACATGTTATTTCACAATGGCTGCAATCCAGTCTCGTGGAATAAAAACCCATTAACACTACATGATTTCTTTGAGTACATCTTCTGGTTCAGTTTCATCTGAAAACAATCCATTTTACACACTTTAACCTTTCAATACGATTGAGCCAAATGCAATCAGCAGATAGAATCAGGAAATTTGCTGCAAAACCCAGTTCTAATCTAAGCCAAAACACTAACATAGCTGACGCCAGCCTCACCTCTTATTTCTGTGCATGATGTGGCTTCTTGTAGTAAGTTTGGTGATTAATTTTAAAAGACAGGGACCAGAAATGGAATGACACCCCCACAATCCACGAGGAGATGGTCACTGACTTGCTCCACTACATGGATGTGCACAAATCTATGGGGCCTGATGGGATGCACCCAAGAGTGCTGACAGAGCTCATGAGGGTGCTCACCAAGGCACTTTCATCATCTATCAGCAGTCCTGGCTGACTGGAGAGGTATCAGCAGATTGGAAATCAGCCAATGTTACCGCCATATACAAGAAGGGACGGAAGGATGATCTGGGAAATTACAGGCCTGTAAGTTTGATTTCAGTACCAGGGAAGTTGATGGAGCAGATCATTGAGTAATATTATGTGGTGCATGCAGAAAAACCAGGTGATCTGGCGCAGTCAGCATGAGTTCACGAAGAGCAGGTCCTGTTTGATTAATCTTATCTCCTTCTACGACCGGGTGACCCACTTATTGGAAAAGGGAAGGGCTGTGGATGTTCTCTTCCTTGACTTTAGCAAGGCCTTTGGCAAGGGTTCCCACAGCATTCTCCTAGAGAAGCTGGCTACTCGTGGCTTGGAAGGGCACACTCTTCACTGGATAAAAAACTGGTTGGACAGCTGGGTCCAAAGAGTTGTGTTGAATGGAGTTAAATCCAGTTGGCAGCCAGTCACGAGTGGTGTTCCCCAGGGCTCAGTGCTGGGGCCACTCCTGTTTAACATCTTTATTGATGATTTGGATGAGGGGACAGAGTGCACCCTCAGGGAGTTTGCAGAGGACACTAAGTTGGGTGGGAGTGTCAATCTGCTAGAGGGTAGGAGAAGGGATTGACGACACAGACTCCTGAGTAATGAATCAGAAGACCCTTTATTCATCAGAAGGCTAAGCTTTTAAACTCTCAGCTCGTGTCCAGGCGACAAAGCACTTATTTTAATTGGATACTTTACTTAAAGCACACGCCTCGTTATTCTCTATAATTGGTTACGACACTTGTTCATGCACTAAGATATCTAAATCCAGCACTGTTTCTCTGCTTCTTATCTTCTTCTGCATGGTCAGCATGCCAGTTCCTCATTCTTGTGGGCTTAAGTCTGAGTCAAACGTGGTCAGTGTCACGTAGTCCTTCTGCTTCAGGCTTGCAAGGCCTGCATCCTGTAAAAACAACCCCACAGGTAGGGAGGGATATAAACAGGCTTGATCAATGGGCCAAGGCCAATGGCATGAGTTCAATAAGACCAAATGTTGGGTCTTGCACTTCGGCCACAACAACGCCTGGCAGCACTACAGGCTTGGGGAGGAGTGGCTGGAGAGCTGCCCAGCAGAGAGGGACCTGGGAGTGCTGACTGACACCCAGCTGAACATGAGCCAGCAGTGTGCCCAAGTGGCCAAGAAGGCCAACAGCATCCTGTCCTGCATCAGGAATAATAGTGTGACCAGCAGGAGCAGGGAGTGATCCTGCCCCTCTACTCAGCCTTGGTGAGGCCGCACCTTGAGTATTGTGTGCAGGTTTGGGCACTGCAGTATAGGAAGGACATTGAGGTGCTGGAGAGGGTGCACAGAAGGGCTGGAGAACAGATTGTGTGAGGAGAGGCTGAGGGAGCTGGGGCTGTTCAGCCTGGAGAAGAGAAGGCTGAAGGGAGACCTCATTGCTCTCCACAACTACCTGAGAGGAGCTTGTAGTGAGGTGGGTGCTGGCCTCTTCTCCTTAGTGACTAACGATAGTGTGTCGGTTTGGCACCGAGTTGGCAGTCTCTCGATTCACCCCTCCCCCCCTCCTCCCCCAAGGTAGGGAAAGAGGGAGAAAAATGATAAAGAGGGGCTCACTGGGTTGAAAAGTGAAACAAATTTATTTTAATTATTGGTGACAAAGAGAGAGATCCGAAGGGAGGGCGATAGAAGCAACAGTAAGGAGAAAAGTGAGAGAAAAAGGAAAACGAGAGGCTTGACTTCCGTGATACATTAGCCTATACTGAAAGCCAAATAGAGAAAATATTATGAGAAGGGAATAGTCTGGTTTGCTGATCCTGCCTTCAGTCTAATCTGCTCCCCCATAGTGGGGGGAGGCTACAGACAGTCAGAAGTGACCTTGATTTTTATCAGTCCACTGGTGCTGCTAAAAAGTTCACTGAAAGGAAGAAAAAAAAAATCAGCAAAGAGCTTGCTCAAACCAAAACAGATAGGACAAGAGGAAATGGGGTCAAGTTGTGACAGGGGAAGTTCAGATTGGATATTAGGAAAAATTTATTCACAGAAAGAGTGGCGAGGCCTTGGAACAGGATGCCCAGGGAGGTGGTGGAGGCACTGTCAATGAAGGTGTTCAAAAAATGGGTGGATGTGATATTTCGAGAGATGGTTTAGTGGTCACAGGGTTTTAGAGCTGACAGTTGGACTTGATGATCTTGAAGGTCTTTCCCAACCTTAATGATGCTATGATTCGATTCTATGATCCTATGCTGCACTGCTCGCATTCTCTGGGAAAGAAAAAAAATCAATATAAACACAATTATCAAGGACATTAATAAGTCTCAAAATTTGAACAAAGTTTTCTTTTTATTTTAATAATATCTCCAATTCTATATTCTTTCTTTCATCAGATGTATTTATCACACATTTCTAAATATGTATTAAAAGTTTTCTAAGAACTCTATCTGCTTAGTAAACTGTGTTCA
Source organism: Hemiprocne comata (assembly GCA_020745705.1). Classification (NCBI taxonomy): domain Eukaryota; kingdom Metazoa; phylum Chordata; class Aves; order Apodiformes; family Apodidae; genus Hemiprocne; species Hemiprocne comata. The sequence goes on along the minus strand of CM036586.1, from coordinate 90,922,749 downwards.
GAATGCTGAAAATGGCCAGCCTCATCTAAAATTCGGAGTTAGCATGTTTCTATAATGAGCATAAATTTCTAAGATACAGAAAAACAGAGTTTTGACAAATTTTACATAAAAAGAATGTTTAGACTAGGAAATTTAAAAATAAGCCAATTGCAAAAATCTGGTTAATATTACCAATTATAGCTTATAGTTATTCATGTGGAGTAAACATGTACAGGAATTTTACAATTTTTTCTCAGGATTTTCCTTGAATTTTCCTGTTTTCTGAAGTGTTGTGTTCTGGTTTATTAAAAGGATTTGGGTTTTTTGAGGGTCCTTTAACGAGCACAATGCAAACTTTGACCACTGTTTTCTATGTTTGTGGAGTCACATACTTTTTGGCAGAACTATTGGCAGACCTGTTCTACACGTAACGTCAAAACTTGCACCACATCTTCCACCTCTGAGGAGCCAAGGCCTATGAATCAGAGTTAATATTTTTTTTAACAGAACACAGAAGTTAACTTAGTTTGGTGAAGACGTAATCTCCATCTCTGGAGTATCTAGGACTCTTAACAAGCAAAACCTGATCTGATCCTGAATCATCCAAAGTTGTATGACAGCATTCTTTCTTTACAATTACTGTCTCCTATAATTGTCTAACCGGTGAGCTGTCTCAGAATTGGCTCTTCCTCCTCTACTCACATCTTAACATCACTTCTTTTCATGTGCTTTGTGTTCTACATGTAGGATCATTTAAATGGGGAAAAAAAGCAACAAACAAAAAAACAAATAGCACCCCAGATTAGTATGTTTGACTTTGAACTGCAAAGGGGTTTTAATAATATTCATTTACAACACACATCGAAGTTTAAGAAATCAGAAAACCCCTTATATTTTGCTGATAGCCTTTTCAGCATTAAAACTAGCAGCTCCGGGCTTTTGAGTGGGTTTAAAAACAAGCAGCCCTCCTCATATTTGGGTGAGAATTTACATCAGACATGATTGCACATCAAGAAGCACAAAAGCATGCAGAGTTATGGGCAACTGGCTTGCTGCAGATCACCTCATAAAACTAGTACTATAGAGCCTTTCCATAATAAGCAATCCTGCTTTTATGTTACAATTATGAATACTGTTGTGGGTGGTTGCATAAATTGTAGAAAGATTTTTCTTCTCACTCTTGGAAACTGTGACTAATATGACTAATTTGTATGCTTAAAAGAAGCTGATTCATCTTTTAAATAATTCTTAATTTGTTCAAAGTTTCAATTAAACTTTGTTAAATTTTTTTTTTTTAAAAACTAGCGCTATAATTTAATACATTTTCAGGTATACTGTACGCTAGTAATTATTTAATATCAAACCCATTTAAGCCCTGGAATGTGTTCTCTTATAGCATTATAGCTCTCTGTCCATCACTGAACTACGACAATAGAGCAGAAGCAATTCCCAAATTGGCATTTGACCAAGTTAATGCTTTGTTTTTTGAATATTTCACCTAATTTTAGTGATGGCTGCATGTTTAGGATGATAATTGACAAAACAGCACAATAAAAATAATTCTCATGGATTTCCCCTTAAAAACTTTCAAGTTAGAAATAAAATGTGATTGCTTCTTTAGCACCATCACACAAGTGTTTGGTGACTAGTGGTCCTTCTAGAGGAGTAAACTGACTGAAGACCTTTCCCAACTCCATTAATTAAAAAAAAATAATAATTCATTTTATACCCCTATTTACCCCCTATTTTGAACTACCTAAGTTCAAATTATTTTATTCTATTATTAACGTCCAACACAAGTATTTGGTTTTAAACAGAAGGCAGTAGACTTTTATGTATGGGCAGCAGTCAGTGCACAGAGGCTGTATAATGATATCACTATTAACCTAAGCACATACAGACTACTTGTAGGCTGTATGGGCAACAGAGAGAGTAAGAGCCTCATTCACCCCAATGTAGGTAGTCTTCTTTACAGTCTGTTTACAGAATATGAAATATGAGTGCCCCACAAGGAGAATACCAGGTTGTGTTACTATTTCCTTACCCACAATCAGAGCATGTCCACACCCATTCTTCATAAAATGTAGAAGCCTTGTCATGTTGCAAAACCTTCAGTAGATACCCAGCTAGTGGAAAATAATCACTGACAGCTATGAAGTGAGAAGCAAAAGCCAGTAAGTATGAATGACTGTACCTATGTTCATTATCCCACATCTGGTTACTCTGAAGTAGACAGATGACAAAAACTTGTCTTAAAATGTATGTTAAGAGAGTTAGTACTTTAAAGCCTAAGCACCATACAAAAGCAGAGAGCCAGTGCAATAAATATTCTGTTTGTTAATTCATTCATCAAGCCCTTGGCCACAATTTAAAATTCCTAAAATACAGCGTAGATAACACAGTTGGTAATGTTTAATGAAAATATTTATTCTGCTTTGGTGAAACATAATTCTCGTTGAAGCACATTCAGAAATACCTCCTTTGTTGAGAAACAATCATCAAAGGCAGCATTCACAAGTGTACCTCCTCTTCCTCATACCTAAGAAAACATCAGGGACTATCTCAGGTTTTTTATCAGCAAATACCAGCACAGAAACACAAGACTTCAAAGCAGAACAAGCAGGGAGGTTATTCCTTTCCTCATGAGCCTTCTTCAGAAGGATGTGCTCAAGTTATCGTAGCATCTTCAATCAGTCCCCAAAACACCACTGGGATTAGAATGGAAGAGTAGCCAAGTGCTACACACTTCAAAAGAATAAAAAAACTTCAGTAACTTAATTTGGGTAACTAACAGAACTACAAAATCAGATGCTATGAAGTTTCAGATCATCAAAAGTTTTCCAAGCTTACCACTAGTGGCTTACATGCACACAGAAGATCTATGGCACAAATATTTGAAGGTGACTCTTTGCAGAAATCTGGAGAGAGCAGAAAATACCATCTACATGAACTGACAGTTTCCTGCATATAAGAGCACAAAAAGGAGACAGTGGTTCCTGAACTTGCTACAGGACAGACTTTGATCATCCAATATTGTTTGTGTGATGCTAGCAACTAGTGCAATTGGCATTCACTCTCTTCCAAAACTAACCTGATTCGTGCAAGCTGCTCTTCTTGCAGTGAAAACTGCCATTTCCTGTCCTCTTAATAACAAGCAGAGGACTTGCAGCTCTGCTTTTGCCAAATACCTACAAGTGTTTTTACATATTACCCTTCACAAAGATGAGCAGAACAGAGGTCAGCTCCTCTCCAAGCTGTGGCTCTTTAACATTACAGCAAAATACTGCTGCACAATGATTTAGCAACAGTCCTCTCCTCAGAGAGAAAGACTGGATAGAAAGACAGAAGATGCAGCAGAAGCCCAGAAACCTTAAAACCAAATAAGATTTGGAGTCTTTGTAAGATCAAACTCAATGTTATACCATCTCAAAATAACATTTGTGCAATAGGTTTCTCAAAATCTAATGAAAAATAAGCTGCAAGTTTCATTTTCTTGCTACCCCTATATTAAGTATCGTAATTCTAGATCTTGTGCAAAGTTCATAGCAAATTAACACTTGTCTTTTTTAAAAGGCCTTGAATATGACCTTTACAATGACCTTGCAACTAATGCTGTTACTATTCTGTAAACAGATAGCATAATGATTTAGAAACTACATAAGAAGTTATAAAAAAAAATTTCAGAGCATAAAACCAGATGCAACAGTAGGTGGCAATCACTCATATTGTATGCTGTAAACTTCAGCCAGTACTTCTCAAGCTGATTAAAATGCAAAGTTATTTTTGAACAGCAAAACAAATCCTTGATAAAAATTCAGTTTTGTTCCTACTAGCAGCATTTCCAGGTCAATACTCTACAGAAACTGAAACTTTCCTCTCTCTTTTCTTCTCCAGTTGCATGTTGTCATTTGCTGAATTAAATCAATTTCCCACTAACAAGTTTCACAGGTGAAAACCTGTCAACCATGGGATGAACATGTTTGAAGCACAATCAGCATAAGCAAAAATCTTTATCATATTTACAATTGTTTCAGAAAAACTACATATATCCTGACATAAACTACTCTAACTAAATTATAGCATGCACTGTGTTTACATTGCAACACTTTATCATTGCAGCACAAGGTTTTTCTACTAGAGGAATAAGAACTGTTCTAATTTCTGGGTTGCGGGTGCATGTATGCTGAGCATGAGAATAGAAGTCTGAGAGACTCTTGCAACTGTCAAGGTTTAATGTTGATTAGCCAATTAAATGAATTACAGATGCTCTCTATTAACCCCTCTCCCTTCCCAGAAGGAGAAAAGAAAGAGAATAAAGGAGAGAGACTTATGGGTTGGAAACTAAACCACAGAGTTTTCATGAAAAAAATAGTGATGAAAAGGAAAATATTACAATATGTACAAATATTAAAAACCCCATGATCACACTTTCCCCCAGTAATGCTCACATCACCACCGAGGCTGCAGGGCAGCCCTGGAAAAGCCCCAGATTGGGGCTCCTGGGCTCAGCAGCAGACAGGAGCTGGATGCAGGAATGCACAGGCTCAGGAACACATGGACTGGCATCAAAGGCAGGTGAATGGATGGAATCCTCCCAGGATGCCACTATGAATGAAGAGAGCTTGACCTTCCTGTAGCTGTATAACCACCTGACTAGAATAATTTCATTATTGTTGCTATTAGGTTGCACAAAGCTAAAAAACTTAAGGAACAGATTGTGAAATTGGGAATGAGGTCCTTAGAAGGACTGATCTTCCTCTACATCTGTTTCACAGGAGCCCATCATGATATTGTTTCTGAAAACACCAGCCATTCCAGCTATTCCCATTTGAAATGACTGCCTTTTCTTGACCTCAATATCTGCCAATGAACAAGCATCATAACAAGAAAACTAAACTGCTCTCTGAGACAAAATTGTCCCAGAACTGTAACAGAGAGACATAAACTCACTCAAAAGAATTTTATTAGAAATTCTGGTTTCACAATTATAAACATATATATGGCTGAAACATAAAAATGACAGTTCTACATTAAAATTATTGTTTTATTTTAGTTAGACTAAGTATTTTTAATTAATAAACAATATTTAAAGACATTCAAATGAGGATTTCACTCAAATAATTATCAAAGTAGTATAAGGTCTTCCAGGTTTAAGAGAAGTGCTACTCATACTAAATAGCAACTGAGTAACTAGAAGTGGTGGTTTATGAAGATTTCTGCACGGAATTAAGTAGAAGCCAGAAGGAGGATCCAGGGAACTATAGGCCTATCATCCTGACCTTGGTGCCTGGCAAGGTTATGGAGCAGATCATCCTGAGTGCCATCCAGCAGCATGTACAAGACAACCAGGAAATCAGACCCAGCCAGCATGGGTTTAGGAAAGGAAGGTCCTGCCTAACCAACCTGTTGTCCTTCTATGACTGGGTGACCCACCTAGTGGATGAGGAAAAGGCTGTGGATGTGGTCTACCTCGGCTTCAGCAAAGACTTTGACACAGTCTCCCACAGCATCCTCCTGGAGAAGCTAGCAATCCACAGCTTGGACAGGTGCACCTTTTGCTGGGTTAAAAACTGGTTGGATGACCGGGCCCAGAGAGTGATGGTGAATGGAGCTGCATCCAGCTGGCGTCCGGTGACCAGTGGAGTCCCCCAGGGATCAGTACTGGGCCCAGTCCTATTCAATATCTTTATTGATGACCTGGATGTGGGGATTGAGTCCAACCTTAGTAAGCTTGCAGATGACACCAAGCTGGGGGGAAGTGTTGATCTGCCAGAGGGTAGGAAGACACTGCAGGAGGACCTGGACAGGCTGGATCAATGGGCCGAGGCCAACGGCATGAAGTTCAACAAGACCAAGTACAGCAGGGTCCTGCACTTTGGCCACAAGAACCCCAGGCAGCGCTACAGGCTGGGGGAAGAGTGGCTGGAGAGCAGCCTGGCAGAGAGGGACCTGGGAGTACTGGTTGACAGCCAGTTGAACATGAGCCAGCAGTGTGCCCAGGTGGCCCAGAAGGCCAATGGCATCCTGGCTTGTATCAGGAATAGTGTGGCCAGCAGGAGTAGGGATGTGATTCTCCCCCTGTACTCAGCACTGGTGAGGCCTCACCTCGAGTACTGTGTGCAGTTCTGGGCCCCTCACTTCAAGAAGGACGTTGAGGTGCTGGAGCAAGTCCAGAGGAGAGCAACAAGGCTGGTGAAAGGACTAGAGGGAAAGTCTTATAGGGATAGGCTGAGGGTGCTGGGGTTGTTTAGCCTGGAGAAGAGGAGACTCAGAGAGGACCTTATCACTCTCTTCAACTGCCTGAAGGGAGGTTGTAGTCAGGTGGGGGCTGGGCTCTTTTTCCAGGCAACTAGTGACAAGACCAGAGGTCATGGCCTGAAGCTGCTCCAGGGGAGGTTTAGGTTGGACATTAGGAAGCACTTCTTCACGGAGAGGGTGATCAGACATTGGAATGGACTGCCCAGGAAAGTGTTGGAGTCACCATTCTTGAAGGTGTTTAAGGAAAGGCTGGATGTGGCACTTAGTGCCATGGTCTAGCTGATGTGGTGGTGTTAGGTCATAGGCTGGATTTGATGATCTCAGATGTCTTTTCCAGCCTCAATAATTCTGTGATTCTGTGACTGGATCAGTTCTGTGCAAGACCTGATATAACCAGATTTTGGGTAACTGTTTAACTTCATCTAATTTATGGATTGATTTATTTATTCAACTAAGAGAATATCAAGCTTCAGTTTAAAATTCAGGTGGAACAGTGAAAGTAGCTAGCAATTTCACAAAACTTAAACTCTCCTGCTGTATCTTCTCTTTCATAGAATCATAGAACCATAGACTGTTAGGGGTTGGAAGGAACCTGAAGAGAACATCTAGTCCAACCCCCCTGCCAAAGCATGATCCCCTAGGGCAGGCCACACAGGAACGTATCCAGGATGGTTTTGAAAGTCTCCAGAGAAGGAGACTTCACAATAGTTGTCTCTGAACCATTAACGTGGGGAACTGTTAAATGAGAGCACCAGTGCACATTAACTCTCTCAAACTGAGATTAAAGACAGGAATTGCAAACAGCTCTTAAGAAAACAGCTTAGAATTTGGTGGAAATCTCTCTCTACCTTGCTCACCTTGCTGGTATATTATTCCTTTTTCTTTCACCTGGTCTCTGTATTTTCAGAAAACAAAAACCTTTATGGAGGAGGCTAGCCACTGTAAGATTCAGGCCCAGAAATGTCTGTGCACGATCTGTCAAATAACAACAGCTGCTCAGCATCCTTCTGCTGTAGCTGAATTAAATACAGCCCTCATGCTTTATTTATTCACACAGTTACTCATCACCTGGCTGAAAAAAAAAGGATTCTGGTAAGAGGAACAATTTAATGTTTAGGGCCAAAGAAGCTGTAGCGTTGCATTAGTAATTTGAGAATAAAAAATAGCCTTAACAAAAATTCACTGTCAGCAATCAATTCTCCAGAGAAGTATCACAGCTTCTTTATTCTTGACTTTGCTTTTACTGTTGAATATTGAAAGACATTCTCTTAGTTTTCCCACTACAGAATTATAAAGCTAAGTAGTCATGTATGAATTCTTCACAGTCAAACAACTAAAACAGCAAAATCAATAACAGGATTGCAAAAGTTTATGTACGTACTTTCCCTGAAAGGAATTAGATTAGCTAGTGTAACCAGTTTTCTACATACCTGAACAATCACAGAAAGAAGACTCAGAAGAAGAGGAAAAGCCTGTTCCACCTACCATCCACCTATTTTTTACTGTCTTGGCAAAGTCTACTGTATTTTACAAAAGGTATATATTCTTCTTGGGTCCAGAAGAGAAATGGATGACTAAGAAATATAAAAAGGACACCTCTAGGAAACAGCAAGGGAAGAAGTAATAAACAATGGAGAAATTTTAGAAAAGGAAATTAGTGAAAGGTAAAGATGGCTGTCAAGTAAAACCAAAAACCATGTCATGCCAGTAGCTAAGGCATCTTGTAGCAGAACACACCAAATTATTCTCAGCTTGGATATTTCAGGTCAGGGAATTCAACCAAGAAAAATTTTGTCAGGAATCCTGTAAGATACTGTGCTTTCAGCTGTGTGCTATTATCTGTGTCTTAATAAGTCTGTGTGTTAATAGAGCTAAAAAGAAAGCATGTAAAACATTCTCAGTTTTCCCTCTTTTCTAGGAAAACTAGAATTTGCTATTTCCCCTGAGCAGAGGGCAATACTGTGCAAGACAACCAGGATATTTTTGCAAAGACCCCAATGACCCTGCCATGGTAATTTGTTCAAAATCCCTAAATCAAAGTCAGAATCTAGATTTATAGAAGGCAGGTAATAAAGAATACAATTATGTGCCCACTGTGACAATGAGAAAAATGTTGCCCATTAGACTAAATCTTTAATCTCTCCATCATTGAAAGTATTTTTCTCTATAATTCAATTACAGATTTTTAAGTGAAATAATGTTCAGATTCAGCAATAAGTCAGATATCCTTTCTTCTTTCCCACATCTATCTAGTAGTTGGTCTTAAATGTTGCTGCTTACATCTTTTGTAGCTTGGATATTGTAACTTGTTTACTGTACCATTTACTGTTGTCCAAAACTATATTCTCAAGTAGTCTTCTATAGGAAAAAATTCATAATTTATGAACGAATTTTTTGAAGTGAGTACAGAAATCTCCATAAAGGAAAGGATGCCTATGAGCACTTGTAGGAAGATGCTGATTTTCTGATCAAATGCAAAGACTTTAAGAGCAGACACATAAGGGTTTTTTATTTTAATTGGTTTTGTATATTGCTGCAAAATATAGAAAATATTTATTTTAAGAGTTGTTTTCAGCTGCTGTTTCATACCACATAAATGTTTTATCCTCTTTTTTCTTTTTTTTTTTTCTTTTATTTTTTTCCTCAGATTCATCTGCCTGATCAGAAAGGCCTTGAAATGGGTACTGAAAGATGGCTGCTGTTCTTCTTTAGCAATATGAAAAGTGGAGAATAGTCTCAATTTCTGTATTACTTTAGGCACTTTCTGCAAGTACACCCTTATAAAAGCAACCTCGTGGTGCCCAAGAAGTTCATAATCTATCAATAACGTTTCAACTGTCACTGCTTTGTGAGCTTTCTTTGCAAGTTTGATCTCATAAAGGGCTTTATCAGGGCTATCTGGAGCATCTGGTGGAAGTTTTCCCATATTATCACCTCAGAAGCTGCTTTGGTACCAGTACGATGATCAGAAACAGCAGGATCACAAAGAGCTTATTTTAGCGAGTATTTATGTCTGGAAGAGGAATGGACTTGCAGAAGCTTAGGCTGACTACCCAGCAATATTTTCATATCCTGTAACAGGAGCTGTACAACATGACCCTCAGAAATACACAGCTGGCAGCAAGAGCCCGCAGCCACACTAGGGCCAGCATGTCACCCAAACCCTGGTTCCGCAGGCTCCCCAGGGATCTGTCATCCCTCCATTTCCAGACAATGTCCTTTTCAGCCTTTGCTCTGCAGGCACATAGCCCAGTAACACGGTGCTGTGACAGCTGTGAGCTTTGTGGGGGGTGCTCAAGGATGGGGAGATGGAGGCATGTTAGACCCCCTAAGCCTCAGCTGCTCTTCACCTGCCTGCAGCCTCCTTTTACCTGTTTTTTTCTGTGACAGCCATTTCTCTAGTTGACTAGGTCCTGTAGATCATGCATTGTAATTTTAAAAAAATATTTTTTTAATGGTACCACCATGGTTTTAGGACTAACATAATGGTGTAGGACAGAATACAGGCCAGGGGAGATGCTGAAAAGCAGAGACACAGTGTGCAGGGGAGAGGAGTATGGACAGGGGCTCTTAAGAAGTGAGGCACTGGATTGTACCCATAGCTATAAAACATTTACTAATGATCTAGGGGGAGAGGGTTTAAGGTCTTTTTAGTTTTCTGGTGTTGTTTTTTTTTAAAGAAGACCCAGAAGTGGACAAAAACAGTTTTCAGGGTAACGAACAAATAAATAGTATCTAACATACATAAAAGGCACTTTATATAGTGAATTCTGATATAGCCTGGAGCTATAGACTAGTGAAGGGAGAGGTGTAAAAGCATGTCAGAAAATATTAAAGGGGCCCCAAATAGAAGCTAGAGGGATAAAGAAGAAAACAGCAATCACAACATCCATCATATTCCTCACAACAAAGTAGTCCAGAGGCTGCTGACCTACAGTGCTGCCCTTTCCAGCACTCTGAAGCTACCAACAACTGAAGCTACCAATAACCAGCTACTGAAACAAACTTTTTTTCATAATTTCAAATGTTTTCTTTTTATTTGTGTTATTGTCAGCATTCCCATTTCAATGTAACCAATACAGTCATCCTATTAAAAATATCACCTGCCAGTTTAGTTCATTCTACTTGCTCTGTTAAGCACAAGTCAGGGGCTTGGCACTCAGTTGGGGCTATATATGAGTATCATGGCAAGGTGGAGGTGAAGCCACCAAATTAACAAATGCCAAGAGTTCAAGGGGATTTTTCTTTCTGCAACATAATTTTCCCTGCATTTTTTGTGCATTGACAAAAAACAGAAAACATCCTTCACTTTGGTTTTAAAGAAGAGGACTTGTTTATTCTAATCTTTGATGATTGCAGACATCAATGCCCAGCTGGCATTAACTGGTGTATCCTGACTTCAGACACATGTATAAATTAAAGCAAGAAACCAGAAATTTCACAATACGTGGTATAGAGGGATTTGAGAGATATAACATTCTTTTTACATTTGCATGTGTGCAAACTTCTGTCACAGAAATTTGTTTGTATTTAAAGGAAAAGTTTCTAATAGCTTAAAACACCAATCTTGTAGTTGTTATCCTATTTAAGTAGAGATGACCATCTTTCTACCTTGAAGGTTTTTAATTCACATTATCCACAGTTTTGTAAAACATGGCATTGACTAGTTTATACAAATTCATAGTCTTATATTTGTTTAAAAAAACCCAAAAAAATTAAAAACAAGTATAACAGCATATTGATTTTGATTTGAAACTAAAATTAGATTCCCAATGCATGGTTGTGGTATGGTAACAGGCACTGTTTGTCTTTGCAAATGGAACCAGCTGTCCAGAACTTGCAGAAGAGTAGCTGAATGTACAAGATGCAGTTTAGAAATCTACAGTAATTTGCATCTGTACTCCTGAGACAAATGGCACTTTTGAGTTCTGCAAATATTACTACAAATAGTCTTACCAAAAAGTCAGAAGGCAGAACTCTCATATACATATTTTCAATTTATGAAAAATAAAGCCATCCCATTTTATTCTTCCAAAACACAAAGAGAGTGTATTTACTTTTCTTTCTCACCTAGAAATGCCAGTTCTATCTAGGCAGATACTAGTATCAAGAGACACCAAAAAAGAAGAAAACAACTCAAGAAAAGAAAAAAAACCACCAAAACCTATTTGAAATTCTTCTGCCTTTGGTTTTGTTGCTGATTGTCTAACGTCAGTATGTAGTGTGCTACGTTCACAGTGAAGTGCTCCACAATGGAAAGGACATCCTAGATGAGAGGTCAAAGAAAAAACCAGAATTCCTCATTGTTTTACAGGTTAAGCACATGTTGTTAAGGGGAGATGGGAAAAGAAGAAAAAATATAGTCGTTAGAAATATTTTCAAGGTTACTTAAAAGAAAATTTCTGATGAAATAAAACCATTTTGTTATTTCTATTACAATTGTCACCAAGATGACAGAATTCCAAACATTTTTTTCATTTGTCATAAAATATTGTTTTAAGAAATATCATCCTTCATATATTACCCCAATAGAAAAAAAATAAATATTGTATTCTGAGGCAATTTCCTAATCTTCAAATTAAGAACTTTTTTGTGTACAGTATCTACAAGTAATTCTTACTCAGTGGATTTCCTTTAACAATACCTAATTTACCCCAAAATCTGTATCTAATTAATCTAAAAGAAAAAAAAAAAATTAAACAGATCGAAGATGACAATAAATAAAATTTAAAAAAAACAACAAGAAAACCTTGAGAAATCTGAAACATTTCTAGCACTGTGATTTCAGCTAATTAAATGCAATCAGAATTGGCTGCCAGACTAATGAAAAATTTAAGGAGTTGGCCTAAAGTTTCTGACGAAGGAAATCAATGCTTTGGATTTACAACTGAGTATGCTATAGAGATTAGAAGTCAGAATTTAATAGGTTATAATTTTTTTAATTAGGCATATAAAATATCCTCTGACACTTTATTTTATTTTATTTTATTTTATTTTATTTTATTTTATTTTATTTTATTTTATTTTATTTTATTTTATTTTATATTTTAAATCCTGATATACCAACAGTAAAGTGGTTCATACCACATACATCTGGTATTCATGTGTTGTCACGGTTTAACTGTTGCTCTGCATTGCACTGTGGTAAAGAGTAAAAAGTCTGAGAAAGCAATATATGAATCTGCTACAACTGTCAGCCCCAAAGGAGCAAAACCAGCCACCCCCATCAGTTACCTCCACTGTGAAAAATGGCACAGGGAAAAAATAAAAAAGTAAGTCTTCTAAATATGTTGGAATCATGTATTGTGTTATGTGCATAAGAAAAAACAAAAAACAACACTAAATCTGAAATAACCCCTAGCATATGCCAAGAGCAAATACCATTAAATTACTGAAACCACATGCAGCAGCAGAGGTAAGCTCTAGGAGACTGGCATTTGTTTCCTGAATGCAGACACTTGCCCTCACCCTCGTTCTCCCAGATTTGCTGCATACTAGAAGAAATTTTGTTACTTAACTGTCAGAGTGTAACCTTCAATTAAAGGCAGAATTGTAAATCATGACCCCACAAAAACCAGAAACATTAAAAGCTAAAAAGGAAATAAAATGCTATTTTTTAACAAGTTACATAGTGTTATGGAATCCAACTCATTGTTTGATAAATCTATTAACAATATGACATATGTCATGGAATGCTTGTAATAATAACTATTACATATGCAAAATATTGGAAAAATAATCAAAAACTTAGGAAGATTGCAAGTCAAACATTCAAAACATAGAAATTATAAACATTAATTATTTAAGTTCACCTGTTTTCTACAAATGTACAAATGTATGAGGCAAATTGTATGAGTTTCAATAAGGCCAAATGTCGGGTCCTGCACTTTGGCTACAACAACCCCCAGCAGTGCTACAGGCTTGGGGAGGAGTGGCTGGAGAGCTGCCCAGCAGAGAGGGACCTGGGGGTGCTGAACATGAGCCAGCAGTGTGCCCAAGTGGCCAGAAGGCTAATGGCATCCTGGCCTGCATCAGGAATAATGTGATCACCAGGCCCAGGAAGATGATCCTACCCCTATTCTTGGCACTGGTGAAGCTGCACCTCGAGTGCTGTGTGCAGTTGTGGGGACCACAGTATAGGAGGAACATTGAGGGAACATTGCTGGAGAGGGTGCAGAGAAGGGCAGCTAGGCTGATTAGGGGTCTGGGGAACCGATCGTATGAGGAGAGACTGAGGGAGCTGGGGCTGTTCAGCCTGGAGAAGAGGAAGCTGAGGGGACATCTCATTGCTATCCACAACTACCTGAGAGCAGGCTGTAGTGAGGTGGGTGTTGGCCTCTTCTGCCTAGTGACTAGCAATAGGACAAGAGGAAATAGGGTCAAGTTGCACCAGGGGAGGTTCAGTTTGGATGTTAAGAAAAATTTCTTCAAAGAAGGAACGGTGAGGCACTGAAACAGGCTGCCTGGGGAAGTGGTGGAGGCACCATCCCTGGAGGTGTTCGAAAAAAGGGTGGACGTGGTGTTTTGGGAGATGGTTTAGTGGTCACAGGGTTGTAGGGCAGGTGGTTGGACCTGATGATCTTGAAGGTCTTTCTCAACCTTAATGATTCTATGATTCTATGTTGTTTTTTTTTATTACAGCAACACAGGTAATTTTTTTCCTTACAGATTTATTTGTATCATCCATTGTCCTCACTAAATAGTGTTCAGGTACTAAGTTACTATTTTTTTTTGGTAGCACATTAAAGTGTGGGTCCTAAAAATGTTATACTAGTCATTTTCTTTTTGAAAAAGAAGTAATTAATTCTCTCTCAGTTATTGTAATAGTACTCCCTACCCTAACACTGAAAGGTTTCTCAGGTATCAGCTTTACAATATACCTACCAAATTACAGCAGGCATAAGGTTATTTCATTTTATAAAGTGGAAAAAAACAAAAACAAAACATCATAACTGGAATCAAATCAGAAGTATTTACAAATGTCTAAAATGAAACACTTAAACACTGTATGGTATCTTTTATGATTGAAGTTCAGATGCCACTGACCCTAGAAGCAGCTGTTAAGTGTTTAGCATTTCTGCAAAACAGACCCTAACATTTTAAATTAGGTATAAGGAAAATGAAGGGTATATAATTAGCAACCACCTTTTTGGTTTAGCCAATGACTGTTTCTTAGGAAGAAGCAGTAATTAAGTCATCTCTAGACCAACATCACTACTGACTAAGTGACCTTTGGCAAGCTGCTTTCCTCTTCTGTTTCATCATACCTTTTTGTAGAACAAGTGTCTTGACTAAAATTTTCAGAGAAAAAACAAACCACAAAAGAGGTCTGCAGTTAGCAGTGTAGTGCTTCTGGTTTTGCCCATAGTCACAGAGCATCAGTCAGGTACATGTGTGACTTCTATGTATAGAGGAAGATAACAACGTAATCCTACTAGTAACGATTCAAGTACATCTTCTAAACTTATCTTGAACACCAAACTTTTGGGGAAGTGCTGAGGTAAGTACCCTGAGTTTATATCTATTTGCATGGTTTTGTTTCAAATTAGTTTTATGAATACTGTACAATAGAGGTCTAAGATGCTCTACAGTAGAGTTTCATCAGCCTAAGGAATAGTCAGGAGAAATCCTGGAAATAATATTCATTAAAAAGGGAATTTGTTGACAAGAATCCTTGGGTGTATACTGTAATATCTATCCAGAGGCACTGTAAAGGAGAATGGTTGATTCTGTTTGTGCTTTATCTGTACTGTTTTAATTTCAGGCTTCTTTGGGGAACCAGGAAAACAATTTTTTTCAGCTTTACATGAAACTTGGCTTCTGAGTGTTTTAGTTAACTTCTGAAGCCTGACCACGCACTGCAGCTTCTATGTAGGGGATAGGACTCTCGTGGATATGAAAGCTTTTTGTATTCAAATTTTATCTTGTCTCAGAATTAGAATTGGGAAGAACTGTTCTTCCAATGTACCCTGAGCAACAGAATAGCATCTTCTCTGCAGCAGGACTGTGAGCTAATGCTTAGAATCTCTGGGAAGGGCTTCTAATAAATGTCCTGCTATTGCAGTGTTTCATGATACTGGTAGTGATATGGCTCTCTTGTGTTGGGGATGCAGCTAATGGAGGCATCCAACACATGCAGCACAGAAAGAGGCCAGAAGCTCTGTTGAGGGAAGTGCCCACAGGCTGGGCAAGAGTGATGACATGCCATGGTGCACAGTCCCCAACACCAGCTGTGAAGAAACATCACCAGGGCCATCAGAGGCCTCCACCCAGACTAAGCTTCCAAGGGAAATCTGTAGCTGTGAGGGTGCCTGGTGCCTCTTGCCAAAGCTGGCAGGCTCCTCACCCACAGGAGGAAGTCAGCAGGCTGTGCAGATTTTGAGATGATAAAAAGGAGCATGAATGAGGGAAAAGCAGTGGATCTTGTTTATCTTACTGTCATGGTTTAGACCCAGCTGGCAACAAAGAACCAGGAGGCTGCTCACTCACCCCTCTCCCCACTGTGGGATGGGAAGGAGAAAATCCAACTAAATCCAGTTAAAAGCCCAGGGGTCGAGACAAGGACAGGAGAGTTCATGTATCAATTATGGTCACAGGCAAAAGAGACTCAATTTGGGGAAAAAAAATAAGTTTAACTTATCACTAATTGGATGCAAACAGGACGAAGACGAAGAAAAGACCAGAGCTTAAATGCCTTACCTCACCCCACTCTTCTTCCCAGGCCCAAAAGACTTTGTTCCTGATTTTTCTACCTCCTTCCCCACTGTGGCACAGGGGGACAGTGTATTGTGGTTTACGGCCAGTTTGTCACATGTTGTTTTCTGCCACTCCTTCCTCCTCAGGGAGAAGGATTCCTCACACTCTTCCCGTGTTCCAGTGTGAGGTACCTCCCACGGGAGAGAGTCCTTCATGAACTCCTCCAACGTGAGTCCTTCCCATGAGGTGCAGTCCTTCAAGAGCAGACTGCTGCAGCACAAGCTTCCCCCAGAATCATGGGCTGCTTTGGGAACAGTCACCTCTCCTGGCACATGGTGTCCATGGCTGCAGATCCACATCTGCTCCATTGTGGTCCTTCACGGGCTGCTCCACCATACTTCTCCATGGGCTACAGGGGCCAGCCTGCTGTCTCATCACGGGCTGCAGGGAAACCTCTGCTCGGGCATCTGCTCCCCCTCCTTCCTCACTGACCTTGGTATCTCTGCTCCAGCATTGCTCTAACTTTCCCCTCTCCTCTGCCTTGAGGTCTTATAGCAGTTTGTTTCCCCTTCTTGAATACATTAATCCCAGAGTCACATCCACTGTCACTTATGGGCTCAGCCTTAGTCAGAGTTAGGGCTGGATTTTTGGAGCTGGGGGAGCTTTCAGCAGCTTCTCATAGGAGCCATCCTTGGGGCCCCTCCTCCACTACCAAAACCACACCACACCAACCCAACACACCTTTAGCAAGGCTTTTAACTCTGTCTCTCATTATAACCTTATAGACAAGCTGAGAAAGTATGAGTTATATAAGTTGGAGAGTTCCTGTGCTCACAAGTGTTGTGATCAGCAGCATAAAGTCTGGCTTGAAGCCCATAACTAGTGTTGTACTCCAAGGGTGGATACCTGGCCAATATTATTTTAATGTCTTCATTGATGGCCTGGATGATGGAAGTAAGTGCAGCCTCAGCAAGTTTGCAGATGACACAAAACGAGCAGTGCTGATGCACCAGTTGGCCATGCTGTTATTCAGAGGTACTTTGACAGACTACAGAAATGGTTAAACAGGACCCTGGAGAAATTCAGCAAAAATAAATGCCAAGTCCTGCCTCTGGGAAAAAATAAACCCATGCACCAGCACAGTCTTGGTGGCTGACATGCTACAAAGCAGTCCTGCAGACAAGGATCTGGAAATCTCTATGGACAACGAGCCAAATCTCTATGGACCATAAGCCAAAAATGTTCCCTCATGAAAAAGAGGGCCAACAGTCCCCTAGGTTGCATTAGGCAGATCACTGACAGTAGGTAAAGGGAAGCGATCTTTTCTCTCTACTCAGCCCTGGTGAGACACACGTGGAGTGCTGGGTCCTATGCTGAGCTCTCTAATACATGAAAAATGGACATAAAGGAGTTGACTACAGCGAAGGGCCACAGAACTGATCAAGGGGCTGGAGTATTTGACATTGACACTCTCAAACTGGGTGTTTGAGAGGATGGAAGACCTGGGACTGCTCAGCATGGAGAGGAGAAACTTATCGGTGTTTATAAATAACTGATGGGGGAGCGAGGAAGATTGAGTCAGACTTTGCTCAGTGGTACCCACTGAGAGAACAAGAAGCAAGAGGTGCAAATTGAAATAGAAGAAAGGCTATCTGAATGTGAGATTTTATCTTTTTTTCATTTCCTTTTTTTAGAGTGAGGATGGTCAAACATAGAACAACTCTCTCAGAGAAATTTTAGAGTCTCCATCCTTGGACCAAGCTTAACACAGCTGTGAGCAACCTGCTCTAGCTGACCTTAGTTTGAACAGGGGGTTGGTCTAGATGATCTCCAGTGGTGCCTTCCAGCCTCAGCCATTTGGTGATTCTGTGATTACAGACTTTGATCTCTCTGGGTCTCAGGTTTGTCATATATCATATTCTAAAGACAAAGGGGAGGAGTTCTATGCCCTTTTCCAAACTAACCATCTAATTGGTTATCTTGAACTGAAAGCAAATAAATAAACTTGATAGACGGTGGTTGGTCCCATATTCCTATGTTAATTCTAAGACAGATAACTTTGCTTTTGTGATATCTGTAATAGAAAGATACACTATTAAATAGACAAAGATACATCCCTGTTATTTGGAAATTAATTTAGAAGAAATTAAAATATACATAAGTGAAAGATAGAATTTGTTGGATTCTACTACTTCCTTGTTCTAATGGATTTAAAATCTCAAGGTACAAGGAACTGAAATTTGGTAGAGGTGAACTGAGATAATAAAAATACCTTGTGATACATTCTAAAGTACAAGTTGACTTGTGAAATCGAAAAAATACATGAGTAAAAAATACCAATTGCTGTCAACATACATAATATAAGATGGAAGACGAAGAAATTTCCATCTTTCTCTGCATCTATGAGGTTTAGGACAGCAAAAGAATTAGTATGAGACCCTATAAATAAAGTATTACAGTAACCAAACGGTCAAATTATGGCATGTCAGGCTATTGTGAACTGCTGAGTGTTCTGTTATTTCAACATTTAGACTCTTGTTTTTCTTTGTATGGAATCAATCTATGAACTGCAACACAGTTCTTTACCTATTATGTATGCACTATGTCTTGTTCAACAAAGGAATGATGAATCAAATTATCACTGTGAATGGTTAAGGGAAAATACAATTATTACTGTATTTTTAATTCAATAGCAGCTGAAACAGATAAAAAGCAAGAGTGAAAACTTTAAAATAACAATAAATACTCTACACTTGCTCACTATTCTCACCTGCCTCATAGTTTTCCTTCTAACATAGGTGATCAGTTGTTTTTTTCCACATTCAGTCTTTCCAGCTTATTTTTTTCTGAAAAATCAATATACTCTTTGAAATCTAACATGCCCTCTTTAAAGTGCCTTCATAAGATAACTGCCTGATGCTTTGAGGGTGTAATAGAATACATTATACATCTCTTCTGCACCCAAAAAGGTTTCATTTGTTTCTCTTTTTTATTTTGTTCTCTAAACTACAAATGTGTGACACAGAGTGAGCAAGAAAAATGATAAAGAAATAAATACCAAGCCTGAAAGCAAATTCATTGTTTGAAACAAAGACTTCCACAAGTGAAAAGAGCAGCTACATTTACACAAAAATTAGAAAGGAAAAGAAGATCAAAAGAAGAAAACCAGTCTCCTTGTTTGTTTGTTTGTTTGTTTGTGTTTTCTTTGTTTTTGCTTCTTGCAAGCCTCCCACAGTCTTTTGAAGAACACCTATTGAAGTTGGAAGCTGGAAGTAGAAAAACAAGATAAATTTTGATGCTTTTCTCCAGCAACACATTGTAAGTGTTCATCATTATAACAGTGTGCTGGCGTTGCAACTGAACTTGTTGACAGTCCACTGTATCTTGCATGTGAAGGAGCAGGGTAGAAAGAAAAGGCTGCAACTTTTTGATTTATGCGCTTAAAATGTAATTTAAAAATATCTCAGTTTTCCGAGCCTCGAATACATTTATTTCAAGCTGATCAATTTAACTAAATGAGAAATTATGTATAATGTGATTTAAAGGAAAATAAAGAGACAAAAAATAACATGCCAGTGAGATATGAAGGGTGTTTGAATGCTCTGAACACCAAAGATTTGTATATTGAAAATACAGTTATCAATTAATATTTAACTTTAACTATGTAGAATAAACTATCATACTGTTGATATTACCTGGGTAAGATTTAATTCTACTACATATGACTTTCAGTAGTATCAGGATTCTTAATAGACTTTTTTGAAATAATCTGAACAAGTTAAGCTTCCCCCTAGGCCCCTTGATACTGCTGTCACTTTGTGCAATAAGACCTTAGAGAAACCACAGCCCTATATATGTTGAATTTCTAAGGGTTCCCAATATGAATTATTTAAACTCCTCAGCCAGTAGTTGCCAAAATTGCAGCTTCAAGCACATATTCATGATTGCAGAGAACCTGTGCAGTCCTACTGTTGGAAGAGGGGACCAAAAAGGAGAGGAGGCACTCTGTAATGCTCATGGGGACTCTGGTACTGTGAAGTCTTCCTTTACATCTGCTATCGAAGTCAGCCTTCCATCCTCTTCTACATATAGCTCCAGTTTCTTCCTTGCCTGTAAAGACTAAGGTGCAAGAGCCTGCTGGTACAGCTTATATGCAGACTGCATATATAACTCTGTAAAATGCAGTTACAGTCACTCTCACATCTGAAGATAAATTATTACTTATTAATATTATTATTATTCCTTGCTCTTATCACTAAAGCTATGAACTACAAATATAGCTACTAAATATATTCCGTAAATAACTGCAGCATGCTGCCTTTCTGAAATGCTAAATTTGCCCTGACAGTCTCAGCCAGATTAAATGCATGCTTAGAGACAAAAATAGCCTTATTTTCTAAACATAACAAAAAATCTTTTCTCAAAGACTTCAGGTAAAGAATTGAATACCCAACTGAAGTAAAGAGATAAGACACTGGAAATGGAGATTGTTGAAAAGATAAAGAACTATTAAAAGGTATTGCTATAGCAAAGCATGTCTACAGGAGACTGCGTAAACTTCAGTAAAAGAAATAATGTACCAAGCTTTCACACATAAATTACTCCAGGTGTTCATTCATTCCCTTTAAAGTCTGGCCACTGTTGGGTTTTTGGTTGTTTGTTTTTCTGTCCTTGATTATTCTGGGCAATGAATTCTACACATCACCAGGCTTGTATTTCAATGTGTCCTGCTCAGTTGGGTCTCTGCACAAGAAGTGATAGAACGTCTAACACTTCAGGATTCCTTCTCTAAAATATTCTTCAGATAATGATTTTCCTCCTCAGTAAAAAAATCAATTTTTCATTGAGGTTTTCAGAAAATTATATTTTGATTACTTCAGTACAAGTGACTCTATCACGAACACAGATAACTTCAAATTATCATTTTAGTGCACAGGGACACTTACAGTAAAACATGGAGGTCCTCAGCACCACCTACTTCTGTGGTTCTGGTAAAACCTATGATTATAGGATTGTAACTTGTAATTACTATCAAGAACTTAGAAACAGTTTTATTTTGTTTTTTGGGGTCTTTTTGTGTAGTTTTTGTTGTGGTTTTTTTTGCGGTTTTGTTTGGGTTTTTTGTTTTGGTTTGGTTTGTTTTTTTGGAACAGCTTTTATATAGCTTTTACTAGAATTCAGTTGGGAATTAAATTGAGCAATTAATCACAGAACTTTCTAATTTCCAATCTCTAGATGTCTGATACTTTCTATGTAATTTACCCCACTCATCCAAAGCAGTACTCTCTTGGAGTTTTTCTAGTCTCATAAATATCACAAGCTAGGGCACCTTCGCTTCATCATCCAGCAATATGTTTAACAGATCCCAGATTTCTGAAATTATGAATCACCTTCTCCTTTTGTAATTGCTTTCCATTTCTCATACTTACTCTTCCTTTTCCCTTTAAATAATTTCTTTTTGCTATTTATACCCTTCTGTGATTTAAAATTGCAACACTTGTCCTTCTACTTGTGATCTCTTGATCACCTCAGATTACTAGATTTTTTATTTTTTCTTTTTTTAATTTTTTATTACTTATTTTCTAGTTTGTTAGTGTCCTTGCCTCTCAAAGGATTGTATGTGGTCTCAAAGATTCACTGACACTCCTTTAGGAGTTATCTTGGTGGTTGTGCCATGGTAGCTTCTGGAAAGGAACTTACTCATAAGGCAAATACTCTAGTTCTGTGAAATCTTGAAGAAATTATTAATAAAACCAGTATTTTTAGAAAGAAAACACTCTGGCACTTTTACTAATTGAAATAAAAATTATTTGTCTGAACTTCTTCAAGAGAAGCAACTTATAAACACAGCTTTTTCTTTTTTTTTTTTGTTTGCTTCTGTAATTGCTTGAATGTCAACAGTGACAGAAAGCAAAACCACCTAGGCTTTCTCAAATGGTAAGCTTTTAGAAGAATTTCACTTCTAAGCAAATACCAAAAAATTAGAAAATTAGAATATAAAAAAGGAACCCTTTTTCTTTTATGGTCAGATAGTGGCTTCGTGTTTAAATTCATAAATAGACCATATCTCTGGTGTGTCTATAATCTCAAGGAAGACAAAAAAAATAATATTACTGTATAATTTATACCAAGTTCCCACTTTATGATGTTCCATGAATTTACTTGTCTTTCTATCATTCCTTTCCTATCAACCAAGCTTTTATTTCTTGCACTGTATTGTCTACTCATCTCCTTTCTTTCCTTCTTCTGAGATTTCCATTCTCCATTGTGAATTCAGCTCTTCCACTCAATGTTACAACTTTTTTTCTTTGTTCTCTTCCAGTTGTTACAGTGGATTTGCATACAAATCTGAAAGAAAATTGCCTGCTTCAGCAGAATAGGTATACGTTCTTTGACTTCCAAAATTCCTTTGAATAATTACAGGAAGAACTCAAGGTCATGCCATTTAGTCGTAGTATGAGACTGCAACTGATAGGGCAGTACAAAATGTTATGTTACACTATATGTTATTTTTTTGTGTCACCTATGTTATTATACTACAGATTGGACAAGATAGTCACACCACTTTTCTTCTGTCCTTATTGTCTATTAGTCATACTAATATCGATTGCCAAATTCCCAGCAACATCCATAGGGGCAGGTTTTCATTGTTGTTAATCTACTTGAGCTAAAACAGGTTAGGCAATAGTTACAGGATGACAATTAGATGACTTAGAATAAAGTAAGATCAGTTTAGGCTATGGCAAGCTGAGACAAGTCATAAGACCCATGACTGCAAGGTTAACAGGAAGCATGTGGCATTTACTAGCAATGCAAAAGCTTATTTACTGGACCATAGCTTCCTAACACAAGCACTGGCCCAGAACTAGAATTACACTAGTGTTGGTTATAGACTTTACAGATCTACTTCTTAACCTTAACTTCTTCTGAAAATTGAGCTATAAAAACACAACAAAATTATTCATGTGTGTGTGTGTGAAGTTCTGGAAAAAATTATATGGACTACATTTTAATCCCTTTGCTTATTGCTAACATTAGATTTGGCCCTTCCCCTGTTGTTTCAGTATTAAGTAATAATAATTTCCCAGAATATCCTGTAGATCTAAAAGTAGATAAAGTGTTGGGACAAATTTATTTGATTTCAGTTCTATTCTGGGTTCTTCTCAGAAAGGATAATATCTTTAACAGTTCAATGTCTATGGTCCTACTGAGCAGGGTGGTGGATGGATTTAAGAGGAAACCTGCAATGGCAACATGGTTAGGAAAATTATATCTTTCATTGTTTCTATGGTATTCAGTTCTGTTTTACAGTATTAAAAATAAAAATTAAATGCTTCAGCCAGTAAACAAACTGGCTAAGAAAGTGCCAATATATATTTTAAGATCTGTTAAGCAAGACAGCTATTTAGATCTGTCACTACCAGGAAGATTTAGTTTTCCACATCACCTTCTTCTGTTAAAATTAACACAACCCTGTGTTTATGGACAAAATCTATTGACAAAAAGTAAATTATAAGCTAACAGCAGCTAAGCACTCTACACTATTACATTCTAACCAAGAATTCCAGAAGTTAGATCCAGAAATTAGATCATTAGAGCTATATAGCATTTAATTTATAGAAACACTTGAACAACCATCAGATATAAGTACAGCTCACAAAACTTCAGCAATGTTAACTAAGAGCAGGATTCAGCCAATTCAGATGTAACTTAGTTTAGTTGCATTCCCTGCAGCTAATACAAATTTTCATTTTTCCATGCTGTATATTGGAAATATTTGCATGATCTTACCTCCAAGGGTACTAGTGGCTGCCATTCTAATAATGTTCCTCATCCCTGTAATATTTTAAAGGGTTAGTTTCTTGCTCTTGGGGGGCGGGGGGTTGTTTTGTTTTTAATATAGTTGCTGTGATCTTGTTGCTTATTTGCATGTTGGTAGCAAATACCATCTTGTCCTTCGTTTGCATGGATCTACCAGCTGTAATAAATCAGCTCATTTTATAATATAATGAAGAACTCATGATCAATTATGGAAAAACTTGTTTCGTCATCTGTTGGCAAGTTTTGGTCATTAGGATTGATACTAAAAAAAGCAACATTGTTGCAGGGAATTCCAAAGGTTAAAGTACCTTATTTCATGTTCATTAGGGTTCCAAGTTATTTTTCCCTTTTCCTTCATAATAATTATATCTATGTACCACAGAAGCCCTTTTTGGAATGTATTTGGTCTCCCTGATTGGATTCAAATGAAAAGCTGTGTTTCTCTGAGGGGTGATTTCTTTTTCCTGTCTAATCAGCAGCATGGCCTGAATCTTAATTACAGGTTAGAGACTTAACAAATGAACTTCAAGAAAATTAATTTAATGCTTGAAACACAAATAGAGTGATTTTTTTTTAATATTTTTTTTTTTGGAGCTTGCTTTGTGAAGCCTCCTTTTAGTGCTATTAGAATTTAAGGTTTAAAATGAGAACATGTTGGAGAATTACATTTAATCGTCAAGGAGAGTAAATTAGTAGAGACTTAAAGAAATAGGGAGATGAATGAAAGAGGGGGAAACAAAAGTAGCTGTCATAAACTCATTATGTTAAAATTAATGAACTCACACATTTTAAATTATTTTTACCTACAACTGTAAAATCTAAGCCACAAGAATGTGTATCGCTGATAATTTTTCAAGTATAATAGATTATTCAACTGGATTCACATGCATGTTTGTTTAGCAGTCAACTTACACCTGCAGTCTTGCTGTCCAGTGATGGACTTGGGTTTTCTTCTAGAGTATTGTATTACCTCAACAGCCAAGGAGAACAAGCTGGTGCTTTTGAACACCTCCAGAGATGTCCTGTGTTCCTCTAGTTTGAAACCTGGGTGTGTATCTCTCTCTAGGAGCATTCAATAGCATTAGTTAGGCTAAGTACTTTAATTGACCATATTGGTAGCTTAGATACTAAGGAGCAGAGGTTTTCTCAGGAAAACCTTTTCTAGGAGAAAAGGTTCAATTCCCAGACAGTTTTTTCCCCAAGATGATTTTTCCTATGTTGTCATACAACACCAAGTCAGTAAACATAGGCCAAAAAATGCCACATGCCACTCAAAAAAATGACACTTGACACTCAAAAGACAATTTACTGGCCTCCTCACTGAAGCCTTTTTTGTTTCTTATCTAGGATTCCAAAGAAAAAAAGCAACTTAATAGTAAACAAACTTGGAAGCATTTTGATAGAGCTCCTATCTCATTCTGCCCTTTCTTTGAACATTGGTATAGGAGCTTCATTTATTTCCTATTTGTTTTTTCTATGGATTTTTTTTTTAAAGCAGGGAGAGAAAACTTCTTTGCTTTTACGGTGGTTGATGAAATGGAAAAAATGTGTATCAAGATTTGGCTACCACCAGCTTTAGAACTTTAGTAGACACCAGCATGAACGGTTTGACTCAGGATCAGCATCTGAACCAGTGACAATAAGGCTCTTG
Source organism: Hemiprocne comata (assembly GCA_020745705.1). Lineage (NCBI taxonomy): Eukaryota > Metazoa > Chordata > Aves > Apodiformes > Apodidae > Hemiprocne > Hemiprocne comata. Next base: position 90,897,344 of record CM036586.1, on the reverse strand, counting down.
ATCCCCTCCCCATAACACCCAGATAGGGAAGGAGAGAGTGAATGAAGAGAGAGGCTTCCCTGATTGAAAACTAAACTAGATAGCTTTAATTAAATACTAATGATAAAAGAAAATATGTACAATTATATACAAATGCGTTCAGGAATGTGCAAAACCCTATTGCCTTCCCCCACCCCCAGCAACTCCCCCGGCATCTCCTGAGCTGTGAGCAGTCCCAAAATGTCCCGGAGCGCTGCTGGAGAGAGTAACAGAGCAGACAGGAGCTGAGGGGAGAGTTGTGAGGGTCAGGAATGCATGAGCCTGGAGATCAATGGTGATGGAGAGATGGAGTCCTCCCCGGATGCCAGCCATGGATGGAAGAGAAGGGAAGAAGCAGGAAGGAATTTGGCTTCCGTGATCTCTGACCTTACACTGAGCTTACGTAGATATATGGAATGAAATACTTTGGTCAATGTTGCTGTCTGTCTAGTCCACTCCTCCCTATGGGAGGGTTACAGATACAACTATTCTGCTCCTGTAACATCTGAGGCCTCAGATTCAACAAATAGAGCAAAGTGACCTTGGCATCTCGGCAGCAACATAAACATTCCAGCGTTATCAGTCCACTAGCTGGAAAACTTGCTGCTAGTTAAAAGAGAGCTCTCTAAAGGAAAAAAAAATCAGCAAAAGGAAAATTTTCTTCATCCTGGCTCAAACCAGGACACCTTCTCAGCACCTGGATCTTTTTTTCTCTTGGAGAACTTCCTGGTCACCATACAAAAACCTCTCTTTTATCTTTGTTGTTTGTTTTGTTGTGGTTTAATTTTCTTTTGCGGAAAAATTTACAAAATGTTGCACACAGTAGAGAGATGAGATTGTTCATTGGCATCTAGTAAAGGGACAAAGACTACCAAGGAAAGTCTAAGTGGAATGATTGAATAAATTAAACTAAATGAATGCTTACGCTGGAAGAGTTAGGAAAGGAAATACGTTTATGACTACAGAACTGAAACTCCCATTGGCTAATGGAAGTTCAAACACAGACTCAAATTGCAGCACTTCTCCACAAAGAAACTTCAGTCCCATGCAGTTCCATTTAATTAAAGCTGATCATCTTTGCTGTTGAAAAATAGGAAGAATTTTTCTTTATTGGCTTTACTTTTAAGTTTCATTCTATGAGCAGAAGGAAGAAAAGACTAAAACTCTTAAAACTGTCAATTTTTTAAAAATATTGAAGGTCAAACATTCCTACAGCTATGTCCTTGCAGTCCCACTGTGGACTTTTACCCTGAACTGGATTAACACATGAGATAAATTTCCATTCAAGTTTTTCATAAACTTCTGTCTTCTCTCCAATGCAGTTGTCCCACCCCTCTGGTGCCATTTAAACCCTCAAAGTCTATTACTATCACACAAAAGATGTCTATGGGCTGCCTTTGATCTTCTAGCCAAATCAGGTAAGTATTTCTGGATGAACTGAATGCTGTCCTTCAACTTGAGTCCACAGATTTGTAGGAATTACTGCAGATGGACATTAACACACTTTAAACATGTCTATTATGCAATTTACTTTAGCTGTATGCATCTGCATTTAATCTGTCCCACTGTCTTGAGCAATGATATGTATTTGCTCCTTTCAGGTGATGCTGAATTTTTTCTGTTTAAAGTTTTTTTCACATTCTGCTTCTCTCAGAAGAGCTCCTTTTTTCTTTATCCTCACTAGAAAATAATATCCATGCTCCAAAGTCAATGGACCCTCCAAAATTGTTTCTTATTACACAAAACTGAAAATACCTTTTTACAATTGATTGAAACTTGAACACTATTCATGGTTATCCAAGTTAGGGCAGTGAAAATATAAGTTAATAAATAGCTAATATGGTCCTAATATGGTGTTATGACTTCAAGCATCCACAGATTCTTATAAAAAGCAGCTGTTGAAAAGACTAACCATAAAACTATCAGTGTTTACAAGATTTTTATTACACAAACCTAATGGTTCCCATGGTTTTAATACACTGCAAAATACCATCTTTCATATTCTTTATGAACACAAAGCACATCTCCCTAAAGGGACTTTCCTTCCTACAAGCTATCAATGTAATCAAAACCAGTGATGCATTTTATAACATTACTGCTTCTTGAAGAAACACGTTTTTATTGTAATATTTCATCAAGATCTCCTGCTGGCAATGTAAAAAGTAACTATCTAATAAAATTTAGCAGTCTGTTCTTGCAAATATGATTAAAAAAAAGTATAGTAGGCTAGTGGATATAATTTTTGTTTTTAAACTTACCACTAAAAAATACTATCTTAGGGCTCAACTACTGAACACAGTAGTTGAGTTCTACCATCCTATTTTTACCTTGTGCATCTCTTGCTTTCTCACTAGAAAAAAATGTGCAGGATGTTCTTACTAAACAGTGCAAAAGTGCTTGAAAGTCTTTTATTACCTAAAATGAGCTTGGTATGTCTGCTATACTGGATATATACAATACACATATATTTATAAACATCATATTAATGGAACAATGCACTAATGCATAATTAACGGTATTGGAAAATTTGGTGATGAAAAATACAATGAAAAGAGATTAAACTTTCTAAAATGTCCAAGTTTATTTTTAAGACAATGAGGATATCCTCAAAAGTTTATTTTAGCCTACTAGGGTTTATCTACCTATGTAGTATCTACTTGCAATAGAAATAAGTTTACTCTAGGGGACAATTAAGAACAGGAAACCAATTCAAAGCCTCAAATGTTATGTATACATTAGCCAACAGAAACAGTATTTGCTTTTACCTATACAAGTAGATTTCTGCAGCAAAACAGTTGGTGATGAGGACCTGATGTTCACAGTATATACATTCATTAATAAGGTTTTTATTTCACAGTATGGCTAGTCTGGTAGGTTGAATGCCTTCTAGTAGAGGACATTAAGCACAATTCTGTAGTTCATCTTTGAATTTAGTTTAATCTGAAATACCTCCAATCTGCATGATCTGAGAGTGCTCCACAAAGTGTTGCAAGGGAGAATATTCAGGACATTCATTTCAAAAGCAAACTCTTAATTGTCACTAAAACATTGATGCAGATACACTTTAGATTTCTTAAAACTGCATTTTTTATTAGACAGCTAAGGGAATAGTTTAATAACATCACATGTAGGATGATGCATTGGGTTTGCATGACAAGGTTTTGTTAGTGGGGGTTCAATGTGAGAAATGATGGTTTTTGTGAGAAGTTTCTAGAAGCTTCCCCTGTGTCTGGCAGAGCCAATGCCAGCTGGCTCTGAGATGGACCCACTGCTGGCCAAGGCTGAGCCCATCAGTGATGGTGGTAGCACCTCTGTGATATCATATTTAAGGAGACAAATTTGCTGCACAATAGCAACTGCAGCCAAAGAGAGTAGTGAGAATAAGTGAAAGAAACAACTCCTCAGACACCAAGGTCAGTGAAGAAGGAGGGGAAAGAAGTGTTTCAGGTGCCAGAGCAGAGATTCCCCTGCAGCCCATGGTGAAGACCACGGTGAGGCAGGCTGTCCCCCTGTAGCCTAAGGATGTCCACAGTGGAGCAGATATCCACCTGCAGTCCATGGAGGACCCCACACCATAGCAGGTGGATGCCTAAAGAAGGCTGTGATCCCATGGGAAACCCACTCTGGAGCAGGCTTCTGGCAGGACCTTTGGACCCATGGAGAGAGAAGCCCATGCTGGAGCAGGTTTGCTGTCAAGACTTGTGACCCATGGGGGACCTACACTGGAGCAATCTGTTCCTGAAGGACTACACCCTGTGGAAGGGATCCACACTGGAGGAGTTTGTGAAGAACTATCTCCCTTGGGAAGGACTTATGTTGGAGAAGTTGATGGAGAACTGTAGCCTGTGGTAGGGACAGTATGCTGGAGCAGAGGAAGAGTGTGAGGAGTCACCACCCTGGAGCTGGAGGGACAATGTGTAATGAACTGACCACAACCCCCTTTCCCCATCCTTCTAAGCTGCTGGGGAGGAGGTAGAGAAATTGGGAGTGAAGTTGCGCCCAGGAAGAGGGGAGGGGTGGGGGAAGCTGTTTTAAGATTTAGTTTTTATTCTTTATAATCCTACCCTGATTTGATTATTAATAAGTTAAACTAATTTCCCCACATTGAGTCTGTTTTGCCCACGATGCTAAGTGGTGAGTGATCTCTCTCTGTCCTTATTTCAACCCACAAGCTGTCATTACATTTTCTCTCCCCTGTCCAGTCGAGGAGCTGGAAGGATAGAGAGACTTTGGTGGGCACCTGGCATCCAGCCAGGGGCAACCCACCACAGATTAATAACTGACCTGTACAAAATACAATTATTTTAGCTTTTTGAGATTTTTAGGTTTAGGTTATTTTTTGGGGGGGTGTTGTTTGTTTGTGGGGTTTTTTTGAAGAGAGATTTTATGGTAATGTGAATGAACTTTTGTCAACAGAAAAGTATTTATCCAGCATAATAGACTGGAATCTGTTCTTAAAACACCAGCTTGTTCCAATTGGCTCTGGACACTAACATTCCCAGCTGTCCTCCTTAGGATAATTGGGCAGTCAGCCTTTTTCTATTAGACTAATTAGCAGCTCAGCCTACCTTCCTTTTTCTCAAAGAAGCCCAGATGAAACAACCACAGGCAGAGAAAATAATACAATCTTCCATGAACATCAAATATATACATACCATTACAGGGTTACCCTCCCACAACCCACCTGTAGTGAAGGCACAGGCCAGAGCACTTGACCATAAGGGTCTACTGGCTAGTTAGCAACAGTTACCTGATTAGATGTAACTTTCTGCAACGTGCAAATGCTAGTATTTCCTCATCCTGCTCCAAGTCTGGGCAGGAACATCTCAAACGTAAAGAGGTCTGGTGGCAATGCATATGAGTGTGTATTTGGGGGTAGTGAAGTGATTTTAGAGAATTAGGAGTCTGAAAATAGACAATAAAATGAGGAAGCAGGGAAAGTTATATTCCTTCATGGATACATGTGTGTCATTCCACGTGGAGCTGAGAGAAGCTGCTATTATTGCTGACGGAAAAAAAAAAAAAAAAAGCACAAGAATCTTCTTTCTCCTTGTTTTCCCACACTCGCCCATCAAAGACAATGTTTGGTAATCCTTATAAGCTGAAGAGGAAAACAAAATAAATTGTGACAGAAAACCAGGTCCTAGCAATTTTCCATGTAAGTAGAAAGAAATACTAATAAATAGCTTGGCTAACCTTTGTTCTTTTAGAAAAACGGAGCTCCTTTGTGTTTTTCTTTCCACATTGACTATATGGATCTTCTATTACATATGTGCCTGCATTCAACATTCACCATGCAAAAGTAAGTCAATTCAGCATAAAGCATTCTGAACCAATGGATTTTTTATTTGCCTTTTTTTTTCTTTTAATGCTGCACTTTATCTTCAAAATGCTCCACTACCCAACACTGGTTCAATAACACCATAAACCCCTGCAGAATAAGGTATGTTGCATGCTTCAACAAGTAGGACAGAGGGGAGGAGCTCTCATGGAGGCTACTGTAGAATTCACCAAGTGGCTAAAGACAGAGTTCAGTAACCCTCGTGTTCCTTGAGGAATGTATGGCTGAAAGTGATAAGCTTTTCTATACATTTTATAGAATGCTGAGGTGAGAGTGGAGAGAAGGGGTCAGCTTTTCTAATGTTCTTCATGCTCTTTTGCCACTGAGATTGTATTCAATTACTTGCCTTGCCCATTGTAAGCCACTGGGCTGAAACATAGGTGAGGTCATGGTTTGTAATAGTATAAGGACCACCGCTTGCCATTTAGAAACTGGGCTACAAAGTGTGTGTCTGAGGAAAACAGATGGCATGTCTGATCTTTTTCTTCTAATATGACTATAGTGAATATTTTGGGGGTTTGGGTGTCGGGTTTTTGGGAAGTAATGCAATAGAATCGGAGCTGAAGATTATGTAATATCTCTTCTACTTAGCACCAATACAATTAATAATTTTATGATGGAGCTGTATAATTCGAATAGCAAAATTCCTTTAAGTTGACATAATAGACTGCATGTAAACTTCTTTGTTTTTTGTCATGCTTCCTAAATTTAGCTTTTGCATAATCTGCAGAGGTGCACAGATCCAAGTTGTCATTTATACACTCATTGAATTGCCCTGTTTGTCAGTCCAGTGGGATAAGCCTGTGTTGAGATGAGAGGTCTCTACAAACAGGATAAGGTTTCATGTCAGTAGGTATATCCTTTAGGTGTGGATCCTGCCTCCAAGAGCTGGGATGTTGTCCTTGAGTTTGTAATGTTCCACGACTCCTGAAGTCACTGCTGGTGCTGAGTCCCCCAGGCCTGAACTTGCATAGTTTTATTATCATTGCACGGAATTCTAAAGAGAGGGTCTATCTAATCCCTGAGACACACGGATTAAAACAAAAGTAAGTGAACACTGCACACATTTCTTTGCCTAAGTTTTAATATGGTTTCTCAACTACTCTGCTAAGAGCTGGAGTTTTCTAGCCTAATCAGGCTTGTTTATCAACCTCATTGCTTACTTCCTTGATTCTGAAGACTTTCTGGCTCAATTCCCATCTCTGACTTCCTTTGTGGTCGTTTCTACTGCATGTGGTCTTCTCCTTCCCTTCCACAAAACTATATTGTCTTTTCTTTCCTTTTCCATCCCAAAACTGTGCTGTGTTGGTTTTCATGACTAATAATTTCTCCCCTGCCCTGAATTCTCATTCTGTATTATTTCCCCAAACAAACACTAATTTTACAACATTACGGTCTAGATCCCTGTCACAAATGCTGACTTTCTATTCAGGTGGCAACATTAAGAAAACCCAAAAAAACCAATCTTCTTAATATTATTTTTTTTATGTTAAGAAAACAGGTATCTTTTATACAGGCATAGTAATGTGTGCTGACTTACTATGTACAGAATACTGGTCCTGAATTCCTGTACAGAAACCTGGAGTCCTGTTCCAGATGACTTGAAATGTCTTTTCACTGACCATCAGAGAGCCACTGAGGATTACACGAACAGACTGAACTCTCACCTCTTAAAATTTCCCACAGGTAGCATTTTAGATCCTGCCTGAGCCAGATATTGTTCAAATCACTTGCTTAATAGCTACATGTCTGTTTATTTGCCTAACCCCTTTTTGAAGCTGTTTTGGTCCCCATAGAATCCTGCTGCAAGAAAGTCCACAATTAAACTAGGACTTTTATGAAAAAATACTGCTTTATGTTTTTATTGAATCTGCTACCCAAGAATAGCGCAGTGCACCACCAAGTCAATCTTAAGCAAACCTTACTAACCTTACCTACTATTCACGATGCTTTAGCATTCCTCCTGTTTTCCATGCTGGAAAGAGCTCTACAATTCTCACAGTAGCTGTGATTCTGAGCAACCTATTTCCATCTTTTATCCTTTTTCATGTTTTGGTGTCTCTTCTTAAAGATCACATGCAATGTTAAGGGATATGGTGTATCATAAATGTATACAGGAGAAGTCTGGTACTTTTTGTTTCTCTTTTCCTTTTTTAATAATTTCTCATAATCTATTTGCCATTTGACCGCCATGAAACACTGAACTGATGTTCTCTGAGATCTGACAACAACAAAATAACTGAGAACATATCCCTGTATAGAACTACTTAGAATACATTTATTCAAGTACACTTCTTAGAAATCTATTTTGTCTGCTCGTTTTTCCACTCAATATCCTAAGATTCTTCTGAAATCTTTAGTCTGCTTTAGACTTGACTATCCTGAATAATATTGTATCTGATGTGAGATATGTGATCATTCTATTCACTCCTTCCTCCAGGTCATTTATCAGCATATTGAACTGTGCAGGCTCTTGCACAGATTCCCCAAACCCTCATAGCTAGTAGCTAGCACAGTGTTGCATTCTCTTTGTTTCCTTTATGACAAGGGAGCTACAGCTGGTGATCAAAATCTATGATAGAAAAGCTAGCTTATTATTCACAGAAAGTCTTCTCATTTACTGCTGTAAATATAACCCTCTAATGCATTCAGATATGCTGGACCTCTAGTCCTGTGTCCAGGGAAACAAAATTATTAAAACTGTAACTAAATATTTGTCAATGTTCTCTGTTGTGAGTATCATGCATATCATGTGATTATCGTATACCTCTGAGAAGAAGATTCTCTGTTACTATAAGCAAATATAAATCATTGCCTTGATTTATAGAAAACTGGTTTTAAATCTCTCCAAGCCTACCTTAAGACTTCTGCTGGTTTAATCATTTTCATTTCAGTTACTTGATTTAGATTCAGTTATTTCCAGGTCAGGCTTCTGAACGTAAGATCAAATGCAGTAATTTTATTACTGTAACTAGCTATATAATAGTTTATGTCTAAATGGTGCTTCCAAAACATGGTGACAGGGAAGGACAATCTATTCACAATTATGTATGCAATATCATCTTGCTTCTGGAGCTTCTCAAAAAGTTTCTCAAATGTGTGATTTTATTTCATTTCAGAATTTTATTTTATTTTTTTAATCAGTGGCAGTACTATGAAAATCCAGAACTGTAACTGTTTCTTACAATCAAAGTGGGATTACACTCAAAATTTACTGTTCTGCTTCTGGAACATTTAGTAAATGCAAAGGTCTATGTTTTGAATACTGTTACAATAACAAGTGAACTGAGTATATGTCAGTTCTCGATCTATTTTGTGAAAGTTGCCAAAATCCTCAGTATGTTGAGGAGCTAGAGTTAAAATGCCTCACATTTAGGAAAATTTTTAGGTAAACCATATTAAGCTACTCTGAAGTTTGTCTTCTTTTTACTTGTTTAAAACAAGTCATTAAGTTCAACCAATATTCATAAATGTCTGAACTTAAAACTGCTTTTTAAGGTAATAAGTTGTTCAATTGTCTAAATTGTTCCAATATCTATTTCAGAATCAGGATACTCATTGAAGAAACGTACTTCCTTGACAATTTATGCATAAAAGAGTTCTTTTCAAATTACAAAATTGCACAGAATGACAGTTATGCAGATTTCCTTCATTTCATCTGTCAAACTTGTGAAAATCAGGACCTACTTCACTGGAAGCAGTGGAGCTAGATTAGGTTGCTCTGATATCTTGTCAAATGAAAGAGTGAAACCTTCCTTTTCATACTGCCTAAACTTTACATTTAGGTTAAAGTATTGCAACCTTACTAGTCCTAATGGGATCATACAAGGGTTATTCATAGCAGAAATTTATCCAGCATATCAACAGTCCATTAAGGATAAATGCTTTTAAAACACTGGTATCTTTGTGAAAGTCTCCATTAGAGACACGATAATGTGTGATGCTATGTACCTCCTTCAAAGTTAATTTTTTATCATCTTTTAAAGTTACTGCAGTACATTGTATCCTTGCCAACATGAATCCCTTTACCTTACAGCCATGGAGCACAAACCTCCTCTGGTAAGTGTGTTCCTGATAGCACACCAAACTGTGACACTCAGTGACTGTTTTAGAGGAAAAAGTGCACATAGCATAAATTTCCCTTTTTCCAAGCAGTTGAGAAAGATAAATGGAGACTATATGAAAAAAATGAAACAGAGGTGTCTAAAAATAATGATGCACCAGTCAAAGTTTTCTCTGTGCTCCCTTCTTTTCCTTTTCTCTGGTTTGTTTTTCTTGTAATCCGTTTGTTAGTGAAGAACAAAATGTCTTGTTTCCTTCAGGGTACTTTGATTAGAGGAGAAACCAAGCATGAAAGAGACTGTTAGAATCTGATAAAATTCTTGTTAAACTGAGGGGTCATTTATATCACAAGCCATTATCTCTTAGCGCATGAACTTTCTCATCCTGAAACCACATCTTGGCAGCAATGCTTAGTATTAAGACAATCGAGATTGATACTAAAACTCATAGTCCTTGATTTCTGATATTGCCATTTTGGAAAATTATGAAGAATATAACAGAGAAAATTACCTGATGCTGGAAGGCTATGGATAGATATTACAAATGGGGAGGAAAAAAAGTAATATAAACATGAAGTGGGAAGAATTACATGCTGAACAAAAGAAGGCATTTACAGGCCAAGAAAAACATATCATGCAACAGAAAATGCAAAGAGAATAGTCTTCCTAATCTGAAAAGCTATGTGAGATGAAAGGATTAGAACTCCACAGATTTCTCAGTTGAAATTTGAAAAAATGTCAGCATAATGCAGTTTTGAAATGTGAAGGAAACAAAAATTACTAAATCCTATATTTTCTCAGATTTTTCTAAGCAAAAAATAACTCATATTGTGCCACTTACTGTGATTATTATTTTCTATAGTCTTAATAAATAGCTTATAGAATTGTTCTCCATTAAGATTGTAAACATGGTTATAAATTGTCCTTTGGACAACAAGGATCAATTTCAGAGATCTTACTATGAATAAAGGATGTGTAAATGTCTTCTTACTCTGAAGACATTGGTGACTTCATGGGCCACATCAATAATCCATGTTTAAAATTCCAGTTACTTTTCATGTGAATTCTATATCCTATACCAGATATACCCTCCCTGGCAATGTTGTTGAAGTGTCATATAGATAATATTATATAGCTCTTATTTTAAATTTAATATTGCACTTAAAAGTTTACATCATTCAGTCTAGAATTATTTACGCTGGGTTTCTACAATACAGCTAAAATTACAGAAATACTGTAAAATAAATATTTCTGGTGTTCAGAAAAGGGATTAGAGAGCAGTATTCAGCAGTATTCTTGCCCATATTCAGTAAAACAACAAACTGTTGATGACCTTTCCCAAGTCATTTTCTGTCACTCGCTTTGGGCTTTGAAATAGGGCAAAGATGTCATTTATGTCAGGTATCTTTTTACCTAAAATTGATGGATTTAATAATTTAAAAAGTGCTTTTGCACATTTGACAAAGATATCAATTTGCAGTTATAATCTTTATTCTATATGTTATGTGTAGCTGATAATATACATAAGGAAAGTGATGTCTGTCTGTAGCTATTGATGCAGTTTGTATTGCATTTGTTGTTTATATTTAAAGATGTCCAAAGTTACAAAGATTGCTTAGGTTATTCTCCAGCATTCAACTTCCCTTCTCTTTCATTGCTGTGACAAAGGCATTTTGTGTGAGGGTCAGCCACATGAGACCACTGTCTAGATTTGAGCGCAATGTGATACAGTACTAGATCATATCATTTTTTTATCATTCTTGGGAAAAACTCACTTGTTTTTCACACAACTAGCTGTTGTATTCGAACCCTTTATTTATCTTTGGCAGAAGCTTCTAGCAAGTCAGACTTTAACTCTTTCACTGACTCATTAACTACACAGATTTTTAATAACTTGTGAAAAAGAGAAATCCAAATTAACACTTTTATTTGTATGTTATTTTTCTATGTTGCCTGCTAACCAACCCTGTTAAATTCTGTTGGTGTTCTGTTTTGGTTTTTTTCAAGAAAAAAAGAGCACTAAAAGTGGAGGCTTCTTTCAAGGAGTTGTAGATAGGTAAAATCAACACAAGAGAAAAACTGAAACTTTAATATCTGGTTTGAGATCCATATTCAGAAAAATATTTATGCAAATACTTAAGTAAGCACATGGATATTTCAACTAATTTTGAATTTACAAAAATGATCCATTATTCAAGGGACAACCTTGGAAAACAGTAAGGTATTAAATCCGTCTGTATTCTTAGCATTTTAAGTGCAGTCCTAGAGTTACAAGTGCAACAAACTGTCTGGATTATCACATTTTATCCACATCAGGTCTATATTCTGATGTGGATTGAAAACTGACTTAAAGGCCATGTTTAGAGTGTGGTGATCAGTGGCACAAAGTAGACTAGGCCCTTAAATAGCTGTGTACCCAAGGGTCAATGATGGGGCAGAGTGTACCTGCAGCATGTTTGCTGACGACACCATACTGCGAGGAGTGATTGATATGCCAGAGGGTTGTACTGTCATCCAGAAGGACCTTGACAGGCTGGAGAAAGGGGCTGACAGGAACCTCATGAAGTTCAACAAGGGGAAATGCAAAGTCCTGCAGCTGGAGAGGAACAACCCCATGCACCAATGTATGTTGGGGGCTGCACACCTGGAAAGCAGCTTTGCAAAATAGAACCTGGAGTCCTGGTGGACACTAATTTGCACATGAGCCAGCAATGTACCCTTACTGCAAAGAAGGCTAATGCTATCCTGGGCTGCATTAGACAAAGTGATGCCAGTGGGTTGAGGGAGGTGATTCTCCTCAGCACTGGTGAGGTCACATCTGGAGTGCTTTGTCCAGTTCTGAGCCACCACTACAAGAGAGACATGGACATACTAGAGAGAATCCAGTAAAAATCATTAAGTTGATCAAGGCACTGGAGTGTCTCTCCTATGAGGAATGAATGAGGGAGTTGGGACTGTTCAGCCTGGAGAAGGCTGAGTGGGAATCTCATCAATGTATATAAATACCTGAAGGGAGGATGCAAAGATGATGACGTGAGGCTTTTTTCAGTGGTGCCCACTGATAGGACCAGAGGAAACAGGCACAACCTGAAACACAGGAGACTCCCTCTGAATCCCAGGGAACACTTTTTTGTACTGTGAGGGTGACTGAGAACTAGCACAGATTGCCCAGAGAGGTTGTAGAGTGTCCCTGCTTTGTGATATTCAAAAGCCTACTCCTAGGCAACTGTTTCTAGGTGGCCCTGCTTCAAAAAGAGTGTTGGAAAAGATGACCTCCAGAAGTCCCTTCCAACCTCAACCATCCTGTGATTATTTGAATTTGGCCTATTTTGGAGAGAAAGTAGAAGTGACTAATTTAAAAATTAAAGAAATATAGATGGGAAGTAACATTTCCATGCAGTAGAATTTTTCAGATCATCCAATTTATAAAACAGTAGGTGATTTAGGGATAGAAAGGAAGAATGGAGACCATATTTGACCATTTTAATTATTGCATTGTTTTTGTTAGGTCTTAAAATGAAGGGACAAGGTTTCAATCAAAATATAAAAACTTGGCTTCCAGACATACTTTCCAAATGGCTTATATTGTTTTTTAGAGAGTTAGCTCCACATTTAAAATAAGCCTGCAGATGTAAACAAATCTGATTTGGAAACATAATGGTAGAAGACTTCAGTGTTATGCTTTTTGCCCTAAGATATATGTCCCAGTTTTCTGATTGAAGAAGACTTGGACTAGACAGAAAGGATTAAATTAACTGCTATTTCCTTGCTTACCAGCTTTACAAATGCCTGTTCTCACTGAAAAAAAAAAAAACAACACACCACCAAACACATATCATATTAATATTTCATATCTATAGCAGCTTGCTGCATTCAAATTTGCTCGAGACTGTGAGGCTATATTTCCCAGTACAGGTTTTTTTAAAACGAGACACTAATAAAGGAAAAATACACATATATAATTCTCAAACACTTTTATAATGCTTACTGTTTGGTTCATTAAAATGTTAAATTAGAGTACAGGAAGAAAAAATAAATTTAATTTTTTGAAATAAGCATTGAAAGGAGTTATTATGGGTGAAACAGGAGTATAGGATATGAGAACTGATTAATAAGCATCATGATGATTTTCTCCCAATATGTTTTCATTCTAGCACTGATTTAACTTACAGTTTTTCATTTGGACTTTGAAGTCTGGCAAAATCCTAAGTCTTTTGAAATCAGAACATGAATTTTCTCTGAAGCTTGTATAAAGCTTGTGTTTCCTCTAAAGCATGTATGTCTCTGGTGTGCTACACAGCCTTAGGAAAGCTGAGGTTTATCAGAAATAGTTGAAAACAAATATGCACCCACATTTGTTAAGAAGGCATTGGACCTGTTTGCAGCGGACAGTTTTAATACAACTTTTATTACCAAGAGTCTTACAATTCTACAGAATCATAACTAAATCATAAATGATTGCTCATCTGGTTTGATATAGGTAGACTTACTATTCACCATCTTCGAAAGTTGGTTTTTTACTTTCAAGGAGACTAATTATGTCTTACTGTACTGTTTCATTAATGAGGTCTGCTTCTGCAGAATATGATGTGCAGACATACCCAAGCTACATGTGGTAGCGTGGTACATGATAGGAATTATAGTATGCTACTTTTAACATGGCAGCAAGGGCTTCTGCCAACAATGATCTGTTTTATCACATAAACTGGCTCAGAAAAATCAGCTCATGTACCCATTTGCTGTGCATGCTGTGCAGAGCCAGGATCAGAGCCATCACATTTGAACACCCCAGAAATATCTTTATTCTTCCTTCTTTTAGCAATTCACAGAGTTAGTCTGCTTTCAGCCTGTAGGAGACTGTTCTCTCATCAATTTATTTTGTCTGTTACAAGAAAGTGACTGAAAATAGACTGCTTTGTACATGTATCTGCAACACCTCAGTGTCACAGCACCAATACCTTGCACACATTACAAATCCAGGAGTAATTCTGTGAAATAGAGAAATGACTCACAAATGCAGAGCTCATGATTCTCGAAAGATGCCTGTGGGGAAGCATGGGTGGGCAACTATTACCTGTATCACCATCCCTCTCAGCCTCAGAAGTCAATACATTGTGGCTCAACTATAATTGCCAAGTAAGCTTGCCACTAGAGGCTTTTACTTTCATCAAAGAGTGAAAGCTATTATCTGTGCACTCTGCCCGTTCCGTGTTCATCTGTAATGGAGAAATTACAGCAAGCTATTAAGCAGTGTATTGTCCAGCACCCAACCCTTCCCTAAGTGTCCTCCCTTGCCAATACAGCCAGCCTTTGTGTAGTGGGGATCAATCGACAGTATTTACATGTGTCCTATCCCTGTAGAACGAGTAGGGAATATCTATTCATATGTGATGAAGCTATTATTTTTAATCTGTGGTAGCATGACATGTAAAGAGAAATGGAATATGATCGACCACAACACAAAGTCAATGAAGAAATGGATGACCAAGAGAAATAAGCTTACTTTCATTATGTAGGAATATATAAATAAAAAAAGATCACTGAAAGATATAACATCTTTCTGTCAGCCTAGTCCCAGCTCTTTCTCTTATCTTGCACCATACAGTTATGAAAAAACCTATTGTTTTGAATTTGGAGCAAACTAAACTGCAAAAGAAAATGAGAATCTCTTTCACATTCTCACGAGGTCTTTTTCCTCTTCTGCCTTACATTTTATTGCTTCTGCCATAATCCACCATCTGTTTGCAAAAACCTTAACCTAATAAAATAAAAAAGATGTTGAGTCTGCTCATGTATACTGTACTTTACTTTCAAAAGAGACAAATTTGCTATCACCAAAACTATTTTGGAGTGGCAGGGAAGACAAAGAACAGCTTGAGACAGGGATAAAAGGCAAATTCTTTTATAATGAGTGGCAAGGTTTGCCAAAAATATAAACCACTGCTAGCTAAGATACGAGAGATTTTAATGCGAAATATTAGGTGACCTTAATATAAATGTCACAATCACTTAGATGCTAGAAGGAGAGATGAAGCAATAGTGAATTGTCAGTATTCATTTGAGTCTGAAAACTAATTTTAAGTAGAACTTCTTTGAGATTCTTTTGGGACCACTTTCCATGAACAAGTAATCTTAAGTAGTAAAAATACAGGAATGTAGGACCTAATTCACCTCTAATTTGCTTCAGTTTTCATCTTTGTGATTTAATTAGCTTAATGCAAAATCTTCCTAGTGAAACACAGGAGTAACAGAAAGGGAAATCAAACTCCAAACTGTCTATGGATGTGTATGGATGTTAAGCATTTACTTGTACCATTCATTAACAACTTTTTTAATATTATGCTAATTCGCGTTATTAAGATCTTTTCAAATAATTCTCCTGAAAAAGTGAATGGGAATCATAATAAGTATTATTATTATTGTTGTTGTTGTTAAACATTTTGCAGACAGTAGAAGAGAAAAACCTTGAATAAAATCTTTAGCATGTTTTTTTCTCATTCTAACAGATCATCGAACTTTTATGTTCCCCAATTCTTTCATTTACAAGGGTCATCTGATTCTCCATTACTGTTCAGCTCTTTTGCCTTCCCCCACTTCTGCTGATGTGGGAAAAGTTTGACTTCCTTACTACTGCACTGTCTTTCCTTAGACACAAATTTTCTTTCAGTGCAGGTGGTAAGTGGATGAGAAGATATGCTTTAGCTTATCATCAGACCTATTTCACATTGCTTAAACTAAAATGTAAGCCAGAAGAGGAAAAAAAGTTATCTTCACCTGACAATCATATAGGCTGAAGGAATCATGACATCTTTCAGGTATGCAACAAAACAACCCTCAAAATGCAATAAATCATATAATGCCAATAAATCTTCTAGCACTTTAATTCTCACTAAAATGTCATTTATGAGAATTTCTTGAGGAAGAAATCCACAGAAAACATTGGCACAACCAATCACACAACTCTATAGCTTTATAAACAGGTTATATGATAGAAGGTTATAATTTAAGGCAAAGGGAACCTGCTGAATGACATTAAGACTGAAGCTCAACAGCGACTTGGCACTTAAGAAAGCAATAGGTAGATAACACCAAGAGTAACAAGGAAAGCAATATAAGCTTTGCTGCAGCTCTCACACTCAACAGTAAATAAGTCATGATGCCATACTGCCTTTAAAGAAAGAACAGCCACTTTTCCTAGTCCAAAAGAATTTCATAAATCTTCTGAGAGGGAGAAGAATGTTAATGATGAGTTCAAAGCAGAGTCAGTGCATGAACTATATTTGAACAAAAGTAGGCATTCAAGTGATTAGTTTTCTACTAAGAAAACTGTGTAACAGATATTGTAAGTATGGCATTTATGTAGAAAATCCATCCAGGGGGAAAAAGTCCCACAAGAAATCTAGGGGATGTCATAACAATGAGAAAACTCAGCTGTAATGTTTTAGTTGTCATAGGTAAGGAGAGCCTTTGAACTGCAGATATTATGGTCTAAAACACTTCAACTTGCTCCAAGACTGAGATAGTATCTTGTATCACCATTATGATGAGAAACTGTGCAGGTCTGCCTTGCTCCATGTGCTAATCTATCATGTAATTAAAACCTTCACATGTTTTGGAAAAAAAATCCCTAAAAAAACCACCTGTAATACCATCTGGCTGTTTACTGCTCAAGAGTATATTTATAGGGCAAAGCATTGTATAGGCAAACATCTAGGAACTGACTATGAAGCTGTAAGGCAGTTTTATTCTGAGGCTGTGACACATTGAGATCTCAAGTATGAAAATAAATCGTTCCCCAAAGTTGGTGCACAGACTGAGAAAACCAAAAGTGTCCAGAACCACCTAGCTTAAAATTTCAGCCCCAGCCTTGAAGTACTGAGCTTAGTCTATAATCACTGGTACCAGCTGATCTTCGGTATATCTTGACAGTTACTGTCACAAGTTTAAATTTGTGTTAGGTGGTATTTGGTAGTCTTTCATGTCCTTTAAAAGACCCACCTCAAAACATGCACAATGACAAGATACCTTCTGCCTAAAACATGAGATTGAAAGATGACTAAAGTAAGAAAAATGTACATGCAAGGAATAGTAGCTTCATCACTATAGTCAGGCTGAAATATGGTAACACAACAAAACGATGCAGCATGCCTCAGCCTGCCAGGCTAGGAGGCTTATTTTCCTCAACAGTATGTATAGTCTGTGCACTTAGAACAACAACAACAAATTTTCCTGCACTTGCCAATGTGTCTTAAGTGTGTATAGGTAGAAAAAATCAAAAGGTTGTTTAATATAAATACATCACCAAATATAAGGCCCAAATTTGTCTCCCACAGCATCCTCATAGATAAACTGAGGAAGTGTGGTCTTGATGATCAAGTAGTGAGGTGGATCATGAACTCGTTGAAAGGAAGAAGTCAGAGAGTTGTGGTCAATGGGACAGAATCTAGTTGGAGGTCTGTGACTAGTGGAGTCCCTCAGGGGTCAGTGCTGGGACCAGGACTATTCAATATTTTCATCAGTGACCTGGATGAGGGAACAGAGTGTACCCACAGCAAGTTTGCTGATGACACTAAACTGGGAGGAGTGGCTGACACACCAGAGGGTTATGCTGCCATTCAGTGAGACCTAGACAGGCTGGAGAGTTGGGCGGGGAGAAACTTGATGATATTCAACAAGGGCAAGTGTAGAGTCTTGCATCTGGGGAAGAACAACCCCATGTACCAGTACAGGTTGGGGGCTGACCTGCTGGAGAGCAGTGTAGGAGAAAGGGACCTGGGGGTCCTGGTGGACAGGAGGATGACCATGAGCCAGCAATGTGCCCTTGTGGCCAGGAAGACCAATGGCATCCTGGGGTGTATTAGAAAGGGTGTGGTTAGTAGGTCAAGAGAGGTTCTCCTCCCCCTCTATTCTGCCTTGGTGAGGCCGCATCTGGAATATTGTGTCCAGTTCTGGGCCCCTCAGTTCAAGAAGGACAGAGAACTACTGGAAAGAGTCCAGCACAGAGCCACAAAGATGATTAAGGGAGTAGAACATCTCCCTTATGAGGAAAGGCTGAGGGAGCTGGGTCTCTTTAGCTTGGAGAAGAGGAGACTGAGGGGTGACCTCATCAATGTTTATAAATACATTAAGGGCCAGTGTCAGGAGGATGGAGCCAAGCTTTTTTCAGTGACGTCCAGTGATAGGACAAGGGGCAATGGGTGCAAACTGGAACATAGGAGGTTCCGCATAAACATCAGAAAAAACTTCTTTACTGTGAGAGTGACAGAGCACTGGAACAGGCTGCCCAGAGAGGTTGTGGAGTCTCCTTCACTGGAGACATTCAAAACCCTCCTGGACACGTTCCTGTGTTATGTACTCTAGGTGATCCTGCTCTGGCAGGGGGGTTGGACTAGATGATCCTTCAGGGTCCCTTCCAACCCCTAAGATTCTGTGATTCTGTGTGATTCTGGGATTTGACAGCTGTTCCAGTGGCTGGGCATATTGTGTCATCTCAGCTTCATTAGTGTTAGACAATCACAGTATGCCAGAGTAACCTCATGCCATGGGCACCTCATGCCATAAGGTTTCCTTTAATGCCATCAACGTATATAAAATAATAATTTTTGTCCATCTTTGGATGTCTGAATATTGTTTGTATTTTCAGAGAAGCTCAAGCTTCAAGATCTTTTTGAGACCATTGCTATGAATCATGGGGAGCTGATATGCTCAAATCATGGTACTCCAGAAGAGGAGGTACTCATAACCAGCCACATCCCAACATGTTCAGAAAGTTTCTGTTTACTGTGCTTGCATTCTATTGTTTCTTTATCTCTTTCACTTTGAGACATTACTCTTCAGATAGCTGCAGGTTCATAGAGATGAGAATAAGTAAGACATTTAAAGAGCTGCAAGAACAAATACAGGTTGATTCTGATTTATTATGCTGCAGTTCTTATAAATGGTGTCTGACTAACTGATTTGCTCCCTAGCAAGCATCTCTATACTTTGGTTCAGGGAAGCCCGTTAGAGGTAATACAGTGCATCCTTGAAAGCTTCACTCTTCAGGAAGAATGATTATTTGGAACAGCGAAAGGGAAATTATGACAGACATACTGATGCAAAGATATCTTCTGAGCTCCAAGTATGGCTCACAAAAGTACATGTTCATGCCTAGTCAGGAGGATTCTCTTCCTTTCCTGAGATAATATGTTGTGAATTATTCAGCAGGAATCCAATGGAATTAAATGACTATGCAGCCAGTGCCTCTGGCCCTTCATTTTCTCTGCCTGTTCCACTTCATTCAGTCACAAGTGGTCGTTAGGTGAAACCACTTCTGGCACTGACTTCTAAACCCATTTGTGTCTTGCTCTTATTTCTTTTCCTCTAAATCTTGATTCAGCTCTTCAAAACTAGGATACATGTATTAGTATAATCTAGAGTAAAGTCTTCCAATTAAGGTCCATAAGGATTTTGTCTTGCTCTGTTCCAGAAAATGTTTTGTTTCATCAAACTGGCATGGTGAAAACTAAAGATACATTTCCCATAGAGCTGCAAAAGATGTTTTTATATATATACTAAAAATGTTTATTCCACCTGCATATCTGTCTTTGTTGTTTCACTTCTATTCTAGGGACTCATGCCAAGTCTATCCAAGCAGCTAGTACCTCCAGCACTGAGAAGCAGACAGTTTAGTACCTAAATCAACATTTCTGAAGTGGAGGTGAAATAGAGAGAAAGTTGCCTTTGGATAATTGAAAACACAATATCATGAGTAGATAGACAAACCAGAAATGGCTTATTACTAACTGTGATGTGTTAGAGTGTAAAATAGTCCCCACACAAAATCATATTTGGTGGCAGAGACGGGGTTCCAGTTCCAAATACATCAATAAATCAACTAAAGGCCATGAATTGCTGGAATGTAAATTTGGAAGCTGACATGAATTACTGTCTAACAGGGATATTGGATCCTTAAATGACTCACATTTTTAATTGCAGAAAGCTGAAGCCAGGCATAATAAAAATAATTGAAATGAGGTTTTGAATACATTAATCTAGATGAGAAGTGCTTTAAAGAATAAGTGAAGCAGAAACACAGTCAAAATGTATATAGCATGTGCTTGTAGATATAATTTGTTTCTGATATTATCAGTTACCATTAGTAAAATGTGAAAAAGTAGAAGAAAAAACTTGTATAATATTTTTATTATATGGAAATTAAGGAAAAAAGCATGGAAGTACTGCTTTGTATCAGTGACTGATGGTAATTACATTGTCACAGGCTGAATCATTCTTTAAAGAACAGAGGGGAAGAAAGGAGAGGACTAAATGCCAAAGGTGACACTGGCAAACCACTAGGTTTTCTGGAATCTAACTATAGCTTAGATACCTACAAAAGAATGCAAGGAAAATATAAAAAAAATCAGTCTGATTATCTAATCAACAGAAGGAGTAGCGAGGACTTTCTTAGTTCAGAAGCTCTAGTTTAACTGAAATCCTTTCTAGAACGTAACTGTCCGCAGCAGGGAAACCACTTACACTTCTGAGCACACAGAAAACAGAGAACTGAGGATACCATTCAAGATCAAGAAGATCTAATGAGCCAGGAGTCATTGTTGAACATTGCCAGGATGGTTAGAGTTCAAGTTCAGACTTCAATATCTACATTTTTTTAAGATGTCACTTTAGACAGCCAGACATCCTTTATATTCAGTCCTACTTGCTTACAATCAGTACTAGTCAGTATTTTATTTTCAAAGCAGTTCAATTCTTCACAGGGTGAGTGAAGAAGCTGTAGAGAAACCATATTATTACAAAAGGACCCACTAAACAGATACTCTGTGTGCTGAAAAGGGGCCTACATGCATGTATGTATACACATTTCTGTTTCTTATATTTGGCCTCCCCAGAAGACACTGCCAAGGGCAAGATTTATTTTCTAAATTCATGCTTTTCATCTTTGATTTTGGATCTATGCATAGCTTAACCCTGGTCTGCTCTTAGTTTCTGATATTAGAATAGCTGGTAGGTACATTATGAGAAAAGCAGAATGTCAGTATGTGCATTTCTTGGGAGCATTCAAGCCAGATACATGATGTCTAATTTAAGGCCAGTGTGCTCTTAAAATAGAAACTTCCTCAAGCTCTGCCAGATCTGAATAAGTGAATTGTTCAGTTCACTTATTTCTACAGTGACCTGACCAAGTCAGATATTTTAAGAATGTCAAGGAGGAAATAAAAACTGTAAAAATCCTCTAAAACCCCTTTTGATTCCACAGCACTCTATTTCAGGTTTCTAGAACTTGGTATTAGAGCCTTATTAAATGTGCATTAAAATTCTAATAATTTGTAATGTTTACAAACAATATCTATCTACACATAACTATGTGAACAGCAAAGAAGTTAGCCTCAGAGTACAAATTGAGGCAAGCTTAGAAATCAGACCAGAAGTCAGGATAACTGCTGTCACCCTGATAACATGGGAGGAAAAGCTGGGAATTGATGGGAAGTGAAATGAGAGAAACCAAAGGGGTTAGGAACTAAAATCTGAAGCATTAATCAGATGGGAAACAAATGGGGTAGATGCTACTCCTAGAAGCAAAGAAAGTGATGCTGGCACTCTCTGTAAATCATAGGAGCAACATAGAAAAAAACAACCAACCTTTTTTTAATATATTACTAGAACACATCTATACATTATTTTAGAAGTAGTGGTGTTAAATCAGTATAGCAACAAAATACTAGGTGAAGTTTAAAAAAAGGTGTCATCTCTATTACTGAATCAGCTGTAGAAAGACTGGATAAAGGATTTGACATACAACAGGCTTTCATAATAGGTCTGGAAGTTCAAAAGCTATCTGCTTTTCCTTGGTAATTCAGCTTTTTTAATAAAAGATGCTACCTTTCCCTACAGACTTTTTTAGTATTGCTGTCTGAACATCCTTGAATATATATGTTCAAGAATTTTCTTGTAAAACCATCAGTTCTTCACAACACATCTTAAAAAAATATACCATTATATGTGCTATAAATAATATACCCTAAGAATTTTATTTTAAAGGACACATAAGTGAATATTCAAAAGCCCTTTTTGTCCTAATGTGATCTGTTGTCTATAACTTCATTTCTGATGCACTTGGGATATGTTTGTAAAAAATCAAGAAATGTCAGAAATTTTCAGTGTACACATCAAAGATCAGTCTTTTATCACTGGCTGTGAATTTTATCATTTGATACCCCAAACCATAACAAGTTCTGAAGCAATGCTGACCAGAGAGAAAGTATGTTAAGCATTGATTATTAACAACTCAACTTTATTAATAAAGTTTTCCAGCTTATATTTATATGTATGTATCTGACCAACAGTTGTAAAGCCAAAACCCATCTATTTTCCTTCAGATCAATAACCACTTCTTTTTCTCAATTATCAGTTGAATTATATTGTAGAAAACTGTCACAGTTTTAGCTAATACCCAGGTGAGACAGCTGCTCTCTGTTACATCCCCACTACCTTCTCAGGGGAAGATAAAAGGGGAGTAAGAGAGAGAATTTAAGGCTGCAAAAAACTCAAACACCTAGAATAGATCTAATGAAGTAATAATAATAATAATGAATAACAAATATAAACAAATATGTAAATCCACACTCCTCAGTTGGTAATTACTTCCTGACCAGAAAAGTCCCAAAGTGGACTCAGCAGCAGATGGGGGGTGCCCAAGTCAAGGGTCTCAGTCCTCAAAAGCCTTGGAGCAGCTGAGACAGTCCTACTCAGTGAGGCAGAAGAAGGCAACCTGTCTTGGCAAGCCATGTTCTCCTCTGTCTAGAAAACCAGAAGCAGTTACACCAGCAGAGAGAGCCATGACAAACAAGCAGAACCCAGCCAGTACACCAACCAGAAAAGCCAGGAGACACTGCTCTTGAAAGCCATTTTATATTGAGCCCCATGGCAGGAACACTGTGATTGGTCTATCTGGGTCACCTGACCCACCCTCTCCTCCCCACGTGCACAAGCTGCTCTCCCCACTGTAACCAACACAGCAACAGACCAGCAGATGCTGGGGTGGGTGGAAGGGGGTCCCAGAAGGTTTTGGGTCTATATGGCTGTAGGCAAATTTTATCCTGGCCCTCTCAAACAAGGACAAAACTGAACATTTTAAGATTTCTCTAGTTTTTAGGTTATATCTCTCCCCAGCTGCATTAGACTTTTGTGTATACACTGAAAGATTTAGTTGAAAAATACACTGGTGCTCTGAATTTTTATTGCAAATTTACTGGTTTGAAGAAGAACTGAAACCAAGAAATGGCAGTGGAAACCTTTTGGTACTTCTACTCTGGCAATTACTGCCATAAGCAAAGACAGATATATTTGCTTCTGCCTTTGGCTGCTGCTTGGATATCTGTTTCTGTTTTTACTCCCGTATTTATAGATCTTTAGCTAAGTCATTACTCTGAGTTTCCATAGTGATAACTGAAATATGTATTAACAGCAAACCTCAAAGCATATTTACTGTTGGAAATGCTTCATAAATTACTTTTTTTCAACAGCAGCTTCTCAAAACATACTTGCTCAGTTCAGTTCCCTACTTGATTTGTGGTAGATACTTTTGATATAGCTGTATTTATCTAGAAGAGATATTCTTCCCTCAGCAAGAGTCAGTGTGTAGTTATACTTCTCTTTTTTATCTATGTTATGGAATGTTTTGAAGATATAAAGCTTCTGAATTCAGAATGTTATCTTCGAAATAATACCAGGCTTTTAAATTTGCCTTACTTTCAATTAAGCTTTCCTTAAATGAAGCACTATTACTAGACAGTATAAAATAATGCAGATAGCTTATCTGTATTCATAATCATGAGTTTTTGAACAAGGAACCTGTTTCTCTGGTTACCATCAGATTAGAAAAGAATCACCCATTCGCAAGATCTTGCTTTTTAATCAGAAAAGCTGAACTGCAGCACATCAGGTATATTCAAAGCATAACTTTCTGAAAAATATTATGGGCCAGCATTTTCCCTAATATTCTGCTCATTTTTCCAATACACTTACCTGAACATTATTGTAGTCTGCTCTAGGATCCCTTAGTGCCATGGAACAAAAGAGACAATATTCATTCCAATGTGTTTGGTTTTGTTTTTTTCATTACTGTGCAGGGTTTGGTTATTTATATTTTTGTTGGGTTTGGGTTTTTTATAAATGTTTGAAAGCCAAATACTCTGAGTGAAGTGGGAAATGTTTTCAGGAAATACCTAAAGGAAAGACTAAACAAATTTCCTCTTCATTTCTGGTAATTTCTTCTATGAAGGCAGCTGAATTAGAGATTTTTGGATGAAAGTATTTCGCTGTTCATTTCAAACATACTCAGGGCTGGATTCTGTTCTATTCTAAAAATAAATGTCTTGCATACAAATGCAAGGTGACAAACAGTGACCAAAACAAGCCTAGAGATGGATTTGAGCCTGACTTAATGAAAGTGCCTATGTAGCCCCTGTTTTACCCTGTTTTCAAGCAAAAATGTGCTTTAATCTCTAAATTGCTTGCCAGGTTTGCAGTTGACTTAAAGAAGGGAGCTCTTCCATTTGACAAATTGCATTCCTCAGATGTTTTGGAAATCAGATGCAGTATAAAGTAGTCTCTCATTAATGGCAGGTATCTGGTGTGTGCCATAATCCTGTTTTGCCTTCTTATCCTCTACGGTCATCACCCATATACGCACATGGCAACAACTACAAGCATTTCCAACTGGTATCTCGTCAGGCCAATATCACCAGGTTCCAACTACTGAGCATCCTTTTTCATTATCGTTACCTTAAATAACATTTTTTATTAGCTTAGCCTTTAAGGGCTCTTCACAGTTCAAATGTTTTGGTTCTAAATTGTCTTTTTCTCTTCTGCACTGCATAAAAATGGAGACTCCTGTACAAGGAGCGTGCCCTCTGCAGTCATGTCTTAACGTTGTGTGCAGCTCTGGTTTACAGTTATCCCAACAAGGACTAAGGGAGAAAATGTATTACTCCCTCTCTTGTTCATACTATCATGCTAGCAGCTGCCAGGGAATTGAAGCTCAGAGGCTTTGGCTCCAGAGCTGCATTTCATCTTTTATCCGTGGCTGTGCTATGCTGCAGGTAGGCCTATGCCCAGACATGTACCTTGCTGACCTTGACCCTTACCCAGGGTGAATAGTATGAAGCTAAGCCCCAGATTCTTATAATTGCCATCATTATTTAGACATAGCCAGAAGAAGCTGGGGAAATCTGTTGCTAGTATTTTCTTGTGTCTGTGTGAGGCAGTGACTTCTATATCCAACTCCTAGGACAGCAGGATGCAGGCACGTGAGGTAGCTACTGCTCTCCAGAGATTACAGGAGCTGCCCTGGTATGTGCCCTGGGAATCGATGACTTGCCTCAAGGATGCAAAAGCAAGCACATTGCACCCTCACAGTCACCTTTGAGATGTGTGCCAAAGCAAAAGGTTAAATGCTTGTCATCTAACAAATGTTCATTCTGTCTCAGTGCTTTTCAACCAGAATTGTTCGGTTTAACAAAGTAGAGTACAGATGCAATTACTAAATGAAACAATAAACTTGGATTTAATCACATTTTAATTCAGTCCAACCCACTCTCTGTGACACTGTGGAGCTTAATTTATAGTACTGAAAATACAGATTTTAATGTTGTCCTGGTTTAAGCCAGGATGAAGCAAATTTTCCTTTACTGATTTTTTTTTTTTGTGGACTGGTAACACTGGAATGTTTATGTTACTGCTGAGATATCGAGGTCACTTTGCTCTGCTTGTTGAATCTGCAGCCTCAGATGCTACAGGAGCAAAAGAATTGTATCTGTAACCCTCCCATAGAGAGGAGTGGACTAGACAGACAGCAACATTGACCAAAGTATTCCATTCCATATATCTACGTAAGCTCAGTGTAAGGTCAGAGATCACGGAAGTCAACTTCCTTCCTTCTTCTTCTTCCCTTCTCTTCTGTCCATAGCTAGCATCCAGGGAGGGTTCCATCTCTCCATCACCATTGATCTCCAGGCTCATGCATTCCTGACCCTCACAACTCTCCCCTCAGCTCCTGTCTGCTCTGCCGCTCTCTGGGCAGCGCTCCGGGACATTTTGGGACTGCTCACAGCTCAGGAGATGCCGGGGGAGTTGCTGGGGGTGGAGGGAGGCAATAGGGTTTTGCACATTCCTGAACACATCTGTATATAATTGTACAGCTTTCTTTTATCATTAGTATTTAATTAAAGCTGTCTAGTTTAGTTTTCAATCCAGAAAGTCTCTCTCCTTAATTCTCTCTCTCCTTCCCTACCTGGGTGGGAGGGGGAGGGGATCAAGAACATTATTGTTGCTGATTTAATTGCTGATCCTGAGTCAAACCATGACAAATGTATTCACACACAAGCAATTGGTAAAGGGCAATATGTTCCTGTGCATTAGCTATTATCTGGCAACTGCCTGCATATGAACATATGCTTTAATTGAAAATTTGAGGCAGCTTCTTATTTTCTCCTTAAGGGTTAAGCTACTTCAGCTTATTTTCTGATTGCCATAGGATTGCACATTTATTGCTACCACTCTGCAGTAACATGTTGGCTAGTAACTTCCTACTGTGCCTTCAGTCTTCATAAATATTTTTATCCTTAAAACACTTGCTCTGCTATAACCTAATAGTATGGGGACTTCCTTCTTGAAAGAAACTGTGGGCTATCTCCTTTTCAATTTTTCCTTCTTAAAAGTAAAGCTCTCTAGAGTTCTTTTTCTGTGCTCACCAGAAGTAACAGGCATAAGATCTACATACAGCCTGAAAACAGTTCTCTTTTTGGCTTGATGCAAACAGGGTATTATAATAGCATACTAGAAAATGCTGTGCACAAAATCAAGGTTGCACTGGATCTGGCTGGGACAGAGTTAACTTTTTTCATAACAGCCCTTATAGTGCTGTGTTTTCCATTTGTGGCCAAAACAGTGCTGGTTACACTCCAGTGTTTTTGCTTTTGCCCAGTAGCCTTCACAGTAGCCACACACTGTCAAGGCTCCTCTGGTTCTCATTCTGCCACGCCAGTCAGTAGGCTGGAGCTGGTCAAGAGAAAGAGAAGGACACAGCTGGGCCAGCTGACCCAAACTGATGTAAGGGATACTCCACACAATATAGCATCATGTACTGCCATTAAAAATAGTGGTTTGGTCTTTCCAAATTATCCATTGCTCAAAAACTGGTTGGTCATTGATCTGCTTGTATGGCTTGGTAAGTGATTGCCTTTGCATAACTTTTTTTCTGTTTCACTTTGTTGTTTGTTGGTGGGTTGTTTTCTCAGTTTCGTTTGGTTTTTTGTGTGTGTTTTGGTTTTTTTTGTTTTGTTTTGGGTTTTTTTTTGTTGATTGTTGTTATTTATTTTTTATCTTTCCTTCATTTATTAGATTTTATCTGAACCCACAAGTTTTCTTGCTTTTGCTCTTCTAGTTTTCTGCCCCACCAGGAGGGGTTTAAGCAAGCATCTGGGCAGGTGCTTCATTGCTGGATAGGGCCAACTCTTCACAAAGGAGTAGTTGCTATTGTCTTTTAAACTAACAAAAGCACTGTTACTTTTTTCCTTTAAAAGGACTTAATGGTGGGAAGGCAAAGCCAGAATATGGAAAGCTCATCACTGTCTCCCTTTTCTACTAAGAGTGGATACGTCACAAAAAGATAGACCAACCCTTCTGTGTCCTTGCAGTATTTTTTCCTCATTTGTTTTTTATTTTTTTTCCCCAAAAGTTTCATGTGTCCAGAGATAGGAACAAACCTGAATACTGACTGGAAATATTGACTTGGGTCCAGATGGGGTTCATCCTAGGGTGCTGAGGGAGCTGGCAGAAGAACTGGCTAAGCCACTCTCGATCATTTATCACCAGTCCTGGCTCACTGGGAAGGTCCCAGATGACTGGAGGTTGGCCAATGTAACACCCATCCATAAGAAGGGGTGGAAGGAGGATCCGGGGAACCATAGGCCTGTCAGCCTGACCTCGGTGCCTGGCAAGGTTATGGAACAGATCATCCTGAGTGCCATCAAGCGGCATGTGGAAGACAACCAGGGGATCAGGTCCAGCCAACATGGGTTTAGGAAAGGAAGGTCCTGCCTGACTAATCTCATCTCCTTCTGTGACTGGCTGACCCACCCAGTGGATGAGGGGAAGGCTGTGGATGTGGTCTACCTCGACTTCAGCAAGGCCTTTGACACAGTCTCCCACAGCATCCTCCTGGAGAAGCTAGCAATCCATGGCTTCAACAGGTGCACCCTTTGCTGGGTCAAAAACTGGTTGGATGACCGGGCCCAGAGAGTGATGGTGAATGGAGCTGCATCCAGCTGGCATCCAGTGACCAGCGGTGTCCCCCAGGGATCAGTACTGGGCCCAGTCCTATTCAATATCTTTATTGACGACCTGGATGTGGGGATTGAGTCCACCCTCAGTAAATTCGCAGATGACACCAAGCTGGGGGGAAGTGTTGATCTGCCGGAGGGTAGGAAGAAGCTGCAGGAGGACCTGGACAGGCTGGATCAATGGGCCGAGGCCAACGGCATGAAATTCAACAAGACCAAGTACAGCAAGGTCCTGCACTTTGGCCACAATAAGCCCAGGCAGCGCTACAGGCTGGGGGAAGAGTGGCTGGAGAGCAGCCTGGCAGAGAGGGACCTGGGAGTGCTGGTGGACAGCCAGTTGAACATGAGCCAGCAGTGTGCTCAGGTGGCCTGAAAGGCCAATGGCATCCTGGCTCGTATCAGGAATAGTGTGGCCAGCAGGAGCAGGGATGTAATTCTCCCCCTGTACTCAGCACTGGTGAGGCCTCACCTCGAGTACTGTGTTCAGTTCTGGGCCCCTCACTTCAAGAAGGACGTTGAGGTGCTGGAGCAGGTCCAGAGGAGAGCAACAAGGCTGGTGAAAGGACTAAGGGGAAAGTCTTATAGGGAGAGGTTGAGGGTGCTGGGGTTCTTTAGCCTGGAGAAGAGGAGACTCGGGGCAGACATTATCACTCTCTTCAACTGCCTGAAGGGAGGTTGTAGTCAGGTGAGGGCTGGGCTCTTTTTCCAGGCAACCAGTGACAGGACAAGAGGGCACAGCCTGAAGCTGCTCCAAGGGAGGTTTAGGTTGGATATTAGGAAGTACTTCCTCATGGAGAGGGTGATTAGACATTTGAATGGACTTCCCAGGGAAGTGGTGGAGGCGCCGTCCCTGGATGTGATCAAGGAAAGGCTGGATGTGGCACTTAGTGCCATAGTCTAGATGGTGTGGTGGTGTTGGTCATAGGCTGGACTTGATGATCTTAAAGGTCTTTTCCAGCCTTGGTAATTCTGTGATTCTTTTTAAACACAGACAGGCTTGGGGCATTGACCACCTCTCTAGGAAGCCTGTTCCAGTATTTGACCACCCTCTCAGTAAAGAAATGCTTCCTGATGTCCAGCTTATACCTCCCTTGACACAGGTTTGAGCCATTCCCATGCATCTTATCCTTGGATACCAGGAAGAAGAGATAAGCACCTCATTCTCCACTTCCCCTCCTCAGGAAGCTGTAGAGAGCAGTGAGGTTGCCCCTCAGCCTCCTTTTCTCCAAACTAGACAAGCCCCAAATCCTCAGCTACTCCACATAAGACATTCCTTCCAGCCCTTTCACCAGCTTTATTGCCCTTCTCTGGATGTATTCAAGGGCTTGAGGTAAGGCCACACCAACATTGAATCCAGCAGGATAATCACCTCTTTTAGCCAGCTGGTTGTGCTGTGTATGATGCACCCCAGGATGGGGTTTGCCCTTTTGTCTGCCAGGACACAGGGCTAGCTCACATTGAGCCTGCTGCCCACCAGCACCTCCAGATCCCTTTCTACAGGGCTGATGTCCAGCTACCCCTCTCCCAGCTTAAACTTGTGTCCAGCATTACTCCCCCACAGCTGCACAATCTGTCATTTTGACTTGTTACATTTAATCCCTTTAATCATAGCTCAATGCTCCAATCTATCTAGATCCCTCTACAAGGCCACTTGTCCCTCAAGAGCGTAAACAGCACCTTCCAGTTCGGTGTCATCAGCAAACCTTGTAGTGGTGGATTCAACTCCTGTATCCAGATGGTAGATATATGGAACAGAACTGGTGCTATAATTGAATCCAAAGGAACACCACTGGTGACTGGCTGCGAGCCAGATGTAGCCCCATTTGCTACAACACTGAGCTCTGCTAGTTCGGCATGCAGCACACTGTGAACCTGCTCATCCCAAAGTTGGACAATTTGTCCAGAAGTATGCCTAGATGGACCATATCAAAAGCCTTACTAAAATCCAGAAAACTACATCTCCTTTCTTCTTTTATCCATGAGGTGGGTGACCTTATCACAGGACAATATTAAATTAATTAAACAGGACTTTTCCTTTGTGAATCCGTGTTAATGGTCCCTGTTGATTGCATTAATCTCTAAATGCCTTTCAGTAATACCCAGTATAATCGTCTTTATAATTTTTCTAATGACTGGGACTAGACTAACAGGTCTGTAGTTCCCTGGGTCTTCTCTTGCACCTTTGAATTCTTGCAACTTGGAATGACACTGGCTAGCTTCCAGTCAGCAGGGACCTTCCCAGACTCCCAGGACCTTTGGTAGATGTTTGAGAGGGGTCCTACCATAACATTCACTAGCTCCTTCCATACTCTGGGATGAATCACATCAGGCCCCATGGTCTTGTGAACATTCAGCTGACACAGGTGATACCTTACCATTTCAGTGTCCATAAGTGGAGTGTTCCACATTCATGGTCCTCCAACCTGGGGGACTGGGTAGCCCAAAGTCTATCACTAGTGTTAAAGACTGGAAAAAAAAAAAAAAAAAAAGCACATTGAATGCCTCTACCTTTTCTTCATCCCTATTAGTCAGATTACCACCTTCATCAAGTGTTAATCAAATATTTTTCTTAGACCTCCTCTAGCTATTTAAGATACGTTTACAAAAGTTTTTTTGTTATCTGACCCAACATTAGCCAGTTTTAGCTCTAGTTGACCTTCCACCTTACATGTCTTCTACCTGCGTATATGAATCGCAGCACTGTAATCTTCCTGCAAAGCCTGATCTCAGTTCCAGAGATGTTACAATTTATTTTTCCACCTGAATTCCATGAAAAGTTCTGTGTTCAATCAAGTTTGTCTTCTACCATGCTTCCTTGACTTTTGACACAATGGGATTTCCTGCTCCTGTGCTTCTGTTCCTCTGGGAATGGATCAACACTTTCAGTGTGTGCTGTTTGTTTCTCATAGAGTGTTTGTTGGTGTACAAGTGTATCAGATGTGCTCCTAAAAACTCAGTGCTCCAAGGAGCAGCATAAATGCTTCCATTGGCATTGCCACCCTCAGGTGATGCCAGGCCAACCTATGGCTTACCTTCAGCTGTTGGTATCCCCTTCCCCGTCATTCCTAGTTTAAAGCCCTCTCAATCAGTCCTGCCATCTTACAAGCAAATTACTGTTTCTCTGATCAGGACAGGAGGATCCCATCAGGCCCCAGCATATTTTGTGTCTCAAAGACTCTTCTGTGAACATAAAAATCAAAGCTCTGCTGAAACTATCAATCTTGAAGCCAGGTGTTGATGTCCTGTACTCGCATATTTCTTTCAGCGTCTCTCCTCATTACTGGGAAGACTGAGGAAAACCTACCTATATTCTTGAAGCATTCTTCCCAGCTCTGAAATCTCTTTTGATTGACCTTGGTCTTCTTGTTGCAACATCTTTGTTATCCACATGAAAGAGCAGGACTGGGTAATAATCCAAAGGCTCTACTAAGCTTGTCAGTTTTCTGGTGACATTGTTACTCAGTTATGTTTTACATTAAGTTTGTTATGCATTGGCATCCAAAGTTATTTTTCCTCAAATGTGTAGAATAAATTCAGGACAACCTTCAGCAGGTAAATAATGATCCATCTTCAATTATTTCTAAGAGCAGTAATAATTGATAACTAAATAATTTTCCTTTATTTAAGCAAATTGTCAGGACCATATGTCTATGTTTTTCCACTTCCAGTCCCATCATAGAGTATGTGCGTGTGTCTGTGTGTGTGACAAGGTGAGGGGTTACTTTTGAACAAGAGGGAATTTTCACAGCTTCTGTTACTGCGAGTATAATTTCTTTAAGGAACAGAACAGTTTGTTTACCTAAATCGAAAAGAAGTATCAAGTTAATTTCCCAATACAGATCAGAACAAAGATGTGCAGAACTGTGAATAATTGTTCCTATGTGCCTGGCTTACCTCTGGATAAAAATTTCTACTACTGTCTTTTAAAATTATTCAGGGAATCAGTAATAGCCATTATCTATTATTAAAATAACATTCACCAAGCTATAAACAGAGGCATAACCTACATAATTTTTCAAGGAAAAAGTTGAAAATATATGTCCAGTCGATGACAGAAGTCCCAGCAGAAATTTCTTCTCATGATATTTCAATAGAGTATCCTGGGATGATGGGGAGTTTTATAATTAATGGCAGTTACGCTGGACATACTGTGGTAAGAAATGATGGGCTTGCCATTTACAGACATCAAATTTTATGAGCAGGAAAGGAAATGTAGTCATAACAGGCCAACAGACCAATAAGTGATATAAGCTGTAATTTTGTGATGGTGTATCTTCTGCTGCCAAAGGAAAAATTATTCCCGAAGGAGTTGAATAATGCTGTAGGATTGGCTAGGAAATGGCAAAAACACTGCAGCAATTGTTGGTGGGTTTAGAGTTATGCATTCCTTTTTTGGAAAAAAAAAATAAAGTTGGCTTTCATCTTTCTGTTGTCGCTAGAGGATATATTCATCAAATTTCCCCAACAGAAAGTTTCACAGAATTTCTGCAGCAAAAGGCTGTAAAAGGAAACAGCAGAGTCCACCGTAATGATCTCTTGACAGTGAACAGAAATAATGGCAAAAGCATTTAGAGATTTTTCAGCATTACATTTTCAGGTTGTTTTTTTTTTATCTACTGTACAGTAACAGGTTTTCTGTTTCCATATTTTCCGTTGTAACTGAGGAAGAATGGTTTATTCTGCTTAAATGAAAAGAGATAATGTAATATGATATCCCAGATGCAAGGCATTTCATGAGACTGAAACATGAAAAAAGAAAATCAGGAATATTTAGCACCACAACATGTTACAAGGAAGAACAGAGGGTTATGTATACAAGTACATATTTCTATCTCAGTTTTTGCAACCTAAACATTTTGAAATGCAGTATTTTCATTCAGCTGGAGTGCAATGTTGAAAATGTCTTTCTACAAGGTCAATACATTTTGAATCTGTCATCAGAGCTGTTATGAAGATGAATGTTTTCACCTTGCAAAAAACTTCAGAAAGATAAAAATAACACTACAAAAAAGCAAGCTCAAAATCACCAAATCTTCTCACTAAGAGCTCTTTTCAGCATAATTGCTCTGCTGCCTTTTGAATGCTCTTTGTAATTTGAAATTCAGAGACTTCTACAAAGGTGTTAAAAGCCATCTTGGTTGCTTTAAAATCAGCTATTTGTTCCTGTGTTCATGCAGAAAAAGAACATGATTTCTGAAGACACATGTTTAGCCATACTTAATTCTTCCTGCCCTTTTCAATAAATTCAGTGCTGATATAAATATCAAATAATTGAAAAGTCAAAGTTGGCATGCCTGAAGTGGGGTTTAAAAGCAGGTTTTCTAAATGTACCTATATTTTCAGCTGAGAATGCTTACCTTACGACTAACAGCCGGTTATAAAGAATTACTTCATACATATATTTTGAAACCAAATCATCACATATCTTAAATTCACTAACTGAAAGAGAGCATGAGGTTTTGGCACAGTATATATGTTGGGCACACAATCTACCTTTCAGCTTTGGAAAGCATGATACTACAAACCCAAATCTTACAAGCAAATTATCAGTAAAGAAAATAAATAAAATAAATAAATAAATAAATAAATAGAGTTCTATCCTTTGAAAAGAGCTATTTTCCTACAAGCATAGGATCTTTTAGATATTCTCCAGAGAACAAAGTTGGACCTGAGAAATCTCATGTCTTTTTGCTATCACTAAAAGACTTGTCACTGAAACAGAGGTTATCAGCACATACCTGGAAAACTATTTGTCATGCTCTGATAGTCTACTGAGTCATATTCTGGCATAACAATGGAGAGTGGGAAAATTATATCCTAGAAACAATTTGTATGACAAATATTGATTTCCATTCTGTTCATGTTCTGTGGAGAGAAGCTTAATGCTATGATTTTTTTTTAGTGTTCCAAATGGTTTCAGCACTGGAAAAAGAGTTTACTGAGTATGAACTAAATTTCTGCAACTTGTTACGACAAGCAGCTCTGGAGGCAGACATTTACAGATTTTCAAAAAGGATTAGGCATATTCATGGGCAACAGATCACTAAATGGACAGTGAGAGGCTACAAGGGTACATATCCACTGATATCCTTAACACAACAGGTTTGGAAACTACAAGGAGAATAAAGTGACTCTCTTTATGGCTTGGACAGCCATTATGAGAACCAAAATATTTGCCCATTGATCTAACCCAATAGAATATATTTTATGTTTTCATAGTCACCCAACTGTGTACACGCTGCTTGAATATTTTGTTGTATACTAGATCCATTTAAGCAAGTAACAGTTCTGGATTAATATGCCTTCTAAAGGCACAACAAGATTTTAATATACTAAAATAATTCTTTCAAAAATAATTCTGTTACTCTCATTGCACAAAATAACTGCAGTCAAATGTGCCTATTAGGCTGTTTTTAGAAAGCTGAAAAAATTACAATAAAAATATATTATTCACTGATGTGAAAGTTTGCTAGCACTTTTTGTTGCAGCCACTTCTAGCACAGACGTAAATTCAGCTGAATCACGGTCAGACAAAACAGCTGCATAATATTAGCTTGCCAAGAGTGCTTAGTGTTTAACATATCACCACTATATCCAATACTGTTACAAAATTTAAGCATGGTCTTAGGACAGCAGTACTGGACAAATACAGTTCTCTGAGGCATTGATCAATATGTGCATTTTATTAGGCAGTGCTTTAAGGCAACAGGGAGCTCAAACACTTGCTGTCACTCCCTTAGTACTGGCAGGTGCAAAGTATACCATTGCAGACTGTATCACAGGCTGTAATAATGTGTTGATTCAGTCTCCACCTAAATAGCATGAAGAAGCAGAGTAAATAAGCTGTGGAAAGACTCTGATTATACTAATTTTACTTTTTTTTTTTTTTGTCTTTTAATATCAAATTAAAAGGTGGTTTGTTTGTTGTTTTTTTGTAGAAAGCAAAATAAATTAGTAACCCAGTTCATTCTCTTCCCTCAAAGATAGGATTAGCTATACTAACTATACTTTCTGTAATTGGTTACAAAACATTCATCAGTGGAGGTCAAGAACAAGTCAGACAGTAACTATGTAACCTGATTTTTTTGAGTAAACTTTGACACACTTGGTTTATTTATTGTTGTTGTTAAATAATTCTTGCTCTTTTCTAAGTGTAATTTTTTTAGAAGTGTGAGTGATTCACAGAATCGCAGAATGGTTTGGGTTGGAAAGGACATTTAAAGGTCACACAGTCCCTGCCCCCTGCGATAAGCAGGGGTATCTTCAACTGGATCAGGTTGGCTGGTCAGAGCCCTGCCCAGCCTGATCTTGAGTGTTTCTAAGAAGGGGGCTTCTACCACCAATCTGGGCAACCTGTTCCAGTATTTCACCACCTTTATTGTAAAAAAAAAAATCTTCCTTATATCTAGTCTAAATCTTCCTGCTTTCAATTTAAAACCATTACCCCTTATTTTGCTCAAGACACAATATGGAATTAAAACATGCAATAGGATTTATGGACATAGATTTACTCATTATGGAAGAGTTAAACACAGAAACCTCTCTTAAGAGGGCAGGTGACAACCATCACATCTAGGTTACCTTATATTAGTGACATATATCATTTTCCTGCCTTCCTGGGCAGAAAAAATGTGCCTTGTCTATATAAACATATTCTGAGTAAAAGTGTCATGCTAGATCAGAGCATTTAGATTTCTTTCAAAAGTCTATATGTTGATTTGTAATCTGCAGCATTCACCACATCTAAATTTTCTTAGACTTGGATGTTTAGGTTATAGATATTTCATCACCTAAAGCTTCCTTTGCAGCTGGGTTTGTTAGACTAGATATGGCTGTGTACATCAAGGAAAAGATTTGCCCCTCTTCTACATTCATTCCATCACTACTTCCTAGGGAAAGCAGGAGAGATTAATCCCATCCTTGATTTTAGACTTACACATCTGACTTAATTACCTTAAATTCTCTAGCCTTAATGTAACATTTAAGTGAGGGTGATTGAGACTTGCCTTGGGTTTATATCCAGGGAGGGAATTAGTTGTTTGTTTTAATTTTAAATGAATCATAAAAACAGGTCCAGAGAGGGTGATCCAGAGCCTTTTACAACTAGCCCTAGAGCTAACATTTCATACTATACATATCAACATGGAACAAATTTGCTTTCAACCACTGTAAGAAACTTTGAAACACAGGATAGAATTTCCTTCAAGCAGTTTTTTACAAAAAAGTGGAACACAGCTGAGTAGCTGATAGTTTTGCACTTCTCTAACTAGTGCTGAAATATATTTCTGTTCTATTATGTATTCTGAAATGCTGCCATACTGGAAAAATGGATAATTCAGAAGCACACTAAAGGTATATTTCTGAGCATAGTAGTGTGCTTAAAAATTGACCTGAGCATACAGTATGAAAAACATAAATCCAGGAAAGAATGACCTTGATTCTCCTGGGACTTTTCTCCCCATGAAGTATGCAAGAAAAAGTACTTCGAAGCCCTGCAGCAATACTGAGATTCTGAGTGTTTGATTTGAGATCATTGCTATGAACTGAGGAAGAGAAAACCAGAAAAGGGTAGTTTCATGTAGCCCAGTAAATATGGTATTGCCTTTGCTAATAATAGGCTAAAGAAATTTCACTTACTCTGTGAGGCCTGAGGGCTGGGTCTTGTCAGGTTTGCTTAGCCTGGACTAATCTTAGGCTTGCCTGGAGCTTGCTTGTTTTATCTGTAACATCAATTCTCTAATGACAAGGTGACTGTCACCCAATTATTTTTAGTCTTGCTTAGCTTTGTACAATTGTGACACGCAATGCCCATTGTTACAGTAATTTTGCCATATTTCTGAAGGTAATAGATGGTTATAACATGTAGTTACTCTATAAGGAATAAACTGCTTATGACCCTGAAATAAGGATGTGGCATAAAGGAGTACAAGCATGTAACACTAACAAAGGCCTTGAAAGTGTGAACGCATTATAATATCAGAGGCACGAGGGATGTAACCAAATCACCAGTGGTCAATTACTGATCATTAAACTAATGCGTCCTTGGGAGCTGAGTAAAACCAGTTTCAGGGGTAACAAAGAAAACAAAGAACATTTCTCAATTACATGTATTGGACAACATACACAGTAGATTTGTATATAAAATGGAATTGGAGACCAATTAAGAAAAAAAACAAGGTATAAACTGTGCTAGAGCATGTGTTAAAAATAGCCAAGAGTGGATGACAGTGTTAAGAAGAAGTAGCCATCAACATCGTACTCCTCTCAGCAAAGGGGAGGAAGAAGTGCCTCACTTCTAAAACCATACTTATTCAGATGAGGGACTTGAGACATTGATGACTTTCGGTAACCCCTTCATCCAGACCAAAGCCTTAAGACTCAGAGAAAGGATGAGAATCAGAGAAAAAGCTGATAGTTACTGTATTGTGCTATTAGACTTTTCTGTATTCAATAGATAATTTAGACTAGTATTTTTAGTGCCATTGTCACAAAACTAATAATATCTGTTGTACCTTTATTACATTCTAAAATATTTCAATTAGATTAATACTGAGTTCTCTGTTTCACATCTGAAGTGTGTTTCTTTAGCTTATATAAACTGTGTAAGATGTCTTTACAGCACCGTCATGTTATTCCTTTCAAAAGTGGTGGCAGATGGTGGGGCTTTGAAATTGAAATGGGTGCATAGACTCAGTATTTTATTGGGAAATCTATGCTATTAAACTGTGTACTGGATAGACAAGCTCTACACAGTCAAAACAGCAGAACAATACTCGGGCAATTCAGTTTCCTGACACCTGAGTTCAATATCATTTTGTCTCGCTCTACTGCTGATCTTTACTCATACTCTGGTTTTTACCAGGGCCTTCTGGGTCAAGTCTAGTCAGAACTGGATCACTATGACTGAGCATATCAGCTTGAATGGTTTCTTAAAATTTATTTTCTTAACTAGGATTTTTTGCCAGCAATTGATTCTAGGAGAAAGGTATTTTGAACTTTAGAAAAGACATATGGCCTTAGTAAATAGCCACGTTAGCATGTTTTTCCAATGCTACTTGACATTTAAAATAGTAAACAATTACATGTATAAGCAGAGGATCAAATAATAGTAAAGATGTGGCATTTTCCCAGTATGCTGCATTAGTATTGTTATTACTAGACTAAGGTGTCCTAGTCTGTATATTTATTTATATATAGTATCTTAAATGCAAGAAATATGTTAGCCATTATTTTGGATGATAATCAGTGTTTTGGTCTGGTAAATGTTTCTTTCCATACCACACCCTGTTTATTTCTTTTTCGCAAGCTACTTTCTACTTTCAAAGTTATTTGTTATGCGATTCTTCCTTTTTGCTGGTGTTTCGTAATAATCTAATTTAGTGGTAAATATTTGGCTTGGAAACAATATCATTGTTCTCTAGCTTTGGATAATTAGAGAATATTCCAGGGAAAAGTTTATGCATTACAGCTTAAATTTAAGGAAAAGGAATAATTACTTGCAATGAATAATGACTGAGAAAGGAAAGTTACACAAAAATAAGCTTCAAACTTTTCTGTGAAATTGAAATGAAACATTTAAAAATAGCTATGCCAGAAGAACATGATGTGTTTTGAGAAGTATTATCAAAGAAAAGAAAGGTATTAGAAGTGCTCTTCTTTTTTTCATTTTTCCTTCCTTTTTTTTTTTAAGACTAAAGCACTGGGTCTGGCATGGTTTTTGGCCACAGAAGGAGCTCCTTGAAATTACATTTTGGAGTGAAACCATGGAGCTCTGGAGAGATTAAACTACCATTGATACTGGAAATTTATCAATAAAGCTGTTACATGTAGCACATCCTAAAACCCAAAGCAATTAGCTTCTGAATGAAAGGAACAACATTTCCTTACCTACTGATGAAGCATTCTTACTCCTGCTCCAGAAGGCATCGCACTCACAGGCTCTTATCTGGCTGGGAGATTTCAACCACCCTGACATTTGCTGGAAAAGTAACACAGCCAACTGTAGGCAATCCACTAGACTCCTGTAGTGCCTGGAAGACATCTTCATAAGCCAGGAAATAGATGGCCCTACCTGAGGGGATGCGACACTCGACCTGATGGTCACCAATGCAGGCAAGCTCATCAGGGATGTCAAGATTAGAGATGGCCTGGGCTGCAGTGACCACACACTGGTGGACTTCACAGTCATCAGAGACATGAGTCAGATGAGGAGTGTAGTCAAGACCTTGAATTTTAAGAAAGCAAACTTCCAGCTCTTCAAGGAGTTAGTCAGCAGGACCCCCTGGGAAACAGTTCTCAGGGACAAGGGAGCAGAAAAGACCTGGCAGGTACTTAAAGATGCTTTCCATAGAGCACAAGAGCTCTTGATCCCAATGTGCAAGAAAGCAAGTAAGAAAGATAAGAGACCAGCATGGCTGAGTCAAGACCTGCTGGCCAAACTAAAAGGTAAGAAGGAACTGAACAAGCAGTTCAAGCAGGGACTAGTATCTTGATAAGAGTACAGGGACACTGCCTGGTCATGCAGGTATGGGGTCAGGAAGGCCAAGGTGCAGCTGGAGCTGAACTTGGCAAGGGATGCAAAGAATAACAGACAGGGTTTCTACAGGCATATCAATCAGAAAAGGAATGTTAAAGAATGTGTCCCCCCCATTGAGCAAGAATATTAAGTTAGTAACAACAGACAAGGAGAAGGCTGAGGTTCTCAATGACTTTTTTGCCTCAGTCTTCACTGGCTACCTCTCTCCTCACAACTCCTGAGTTGAAGGACTTCAAGATGGGGACGAGGGGGAGGAAATCCCTCCCACTGTACGTGAAGACAAGGTTCAGGATCACCTGAGGAACCTGAACCTACATAAGTCTATGGGACTTGATGAAATGCATCCCAGAATCTTGAGGGAACTGATAGATGTAGTTGCTAGGCCACTTTCCATGATGATTGAAAAGTCATGCATGACAGTCAGGTGAAGTTTCTGGTGACCAGAAAAAGGGAAACATTACACCCATTTTTAAAATGGGTAGAAAGGAGGACCCCTGGAACTACTGACCTGTCAGCCTCACCTCTGTGCCTGGAAAGATCGTGGAACAGATCCTCCTAGAAGCTCTGACAAAGCACATGGAGGACGAGGAGGTGATTTGAGACAGCCAGCATGGTTTTACTAAGGGCAAATCCTGCCTAACCAACCTAGTGGCTTGCTACAATGGAGTGACTACATCAGTGGACAAGGGAAAAGCAGTGGGTGTCATCTGTCTGGACTTCTGCAAGGCCTTTGACAAAGTCACCCACAACATCCTTCTCTCTAAAATGGAGAGATGTGGGTTTGATGGGTGGACATTTGGTAGATAAGGAATTGGCTGGATGGTCACATCCAGAGGGTAGGGGTCAATGGCTTGATGTGGAGAGGGGTGACAAGTGGTGTCCCTCAGGGGTTTGTACTGGGATCAGTGCTGTTTAATATCTACATCAACGATATAGCCAGTGGGATCAAGGGCACCCTCAGCAAGTTTGCAGATGACACCAAGCTGGGTGGTGCCGTCAATATGCCAGAAGAACGGGATGCTATCCAGAAGGACCTGGACAAGCTAGAGGAGGGGGCCTGTGCAAACCTCATGAAGTTCAACAAGGCCAAGTGCAGGGTCCTGCACCTAGGTAGGAGTAATCCTTGCTATGGATACAGGCTGGAGGATGAGATGATAGAGAGCAGCTCTGCAGAAAGAGACGTGGGGGTTTTGGTGGATGAAAAGCTGGACATGAGCAAACAATGTGCACTCGCAGCCCAGAGGGCCAATTGCATCCTGAGTTGCATCAAAAGGAGTGTGTCCAGTAGGTCAAGGGAGCTGATTCTGCTCATCTACTCTGCTCTCGTTTGATCTCACCTGTAGTACTGTGTCCAGCTCTGGAGCCCTCAACACAAGATGGACATGAAACTATTGGAAGCAGTCCAGAGAAGGGCCACAAAAATGATCTGAGGGCTGGAGCATCTCTCCTATGAAGACAGGCTGAGAGAGCTAGGATTGTTCAGCCTCGAGAGGAGAAGGCTCTGGGGAGACCTTATAGTGTCCTTCCAGTACATGAAGGGGGCCTACAGGAAAGCTGGGGAGGGACATTTTCCAAGGGTGTGTAGTGATAAGGCAAGAGGCAATGGTCTTAAACTAGAGCAGGGTAGATTTAGATTAGACATTAGGAAGAAGTTCTTTATGATGAGGGTGGTGAAGCACTGGAACGGGTTGCCCAGAGAGGTGGCAGAGGCCCCATCCCTGGAAACATTCAAGGTCAGGCTCAACCAGTCTCTGAGCAACCTGATCTAGTCAAAAAGGTCCCTGTGCACTGCAAGGGGGGGAGGGGGTGGGGCTGGCCTTTAAAGGTGCCTTCCAACCCCATACATTCTATATGATACTATATGATTTTATATGACCTTGAAAAGAAATATGTTAGCATGGTTAAAATTTTGTGAGGTTGAGTAATAAAGAGTAATTTCTTCTACTCCTAGGGCAGCCCTCCAATGAGACATGTCTGCCTTCTACAGTGCCACAAGGATGGTTACCTTCATGTAGCCAGGGAAGCTTTTGGAATTTAGAACCCCATTAGGCAGATGTAAACTGACAACTAGGATAGAGTTATTTTTTACAGAGATAGGAGTGCAGTATCTCTAGTCAGTACCAGGAATCTCAAAATGCCACTTAATAATCAGACACTCACTCAAGGGGATGAACCAGCTGGCAGAAAAAAGTCTGGTAAGCTCCTGCTTTCAGGCAGCACCTCACTGGACACCAAAGGTCTGCTCTTTTCTCTAGTCTGACTGCAGTTGGTCTGTGATTTCCCTTTAGTACTTTTCCCTCAAAGTCTAACATGCACCACTCAGCATTTGACAGGCTGAGTGCATGGCAGCTCATTAACCCTGGATCAACCACTCACCCCCCTCCCATTTTTGCCTTTCCTAATCCTCATAACATCCACAGGCAAATATTTGGTGTATTTTTTCAGCATTACACTGTGCTTGGAGAATAAAGTCTTTGAAAAAATTAGCCTTTAGCTGGATTCAGTGCAGTGGCATTGAGGGCACAATGCATCTCCTTGAAAAATAATCAGTTACAGTTACCTTGTAGTCAATAAAGAGAAACAGTAAAAATTACTGAAGTGTGATCTGTTATCCTAACCCAGATGTTCATAGTGGATCAGACTGACCAACCTTTAGCAGCACTTGCAAAGGGTACCTAGACTGGCTGCTCCAGATGTGAATACCCACTGTCAGAGGAATGCCATCTTTTTGTCTGCAAAGCTTTCTCTGCAAAGATTTCTCCTCATCACTGCAGAGGAAACCAGGATTATCCATTCATATTTGCTCTTTAAAATCTAGATGTCTTGATTTAGACAAATGAACCTCACTGGTGTAGCTTTCAGAAGATGGTAGACTACTCTTTGAGGCCAAATAGTATGTGATTCCTCCTTGCTGATGTGTAACAAAATAATTCAAGGTGCAAAAGAGCTAAACTACGTTCTGACTGGAACACAGAATTTTGCATAGGTAACTCATAGAATTGTTTTGGTTGGAAAAGACCTTTAAGATCATCAAGTCCAACCCTTAACTCAGCACTGCCAAGCCCATCACTGAACCATGTTCCTAAGCACCATATCTACACATCTTTTTGATACCTTCAAGGGTGTTGACTCAACCACTTCCCTGGGCAGCCTGTTCCAGTGCCTGACAACCCTTTCAGTAAAGAAATGGTCCTGATACCCAATTCAAAGCTCCCCTGGCACAACTTGAGGCCATTTCCCTCTTGTCCTGTTGCTTGTTACTTGGGAGAAGAGGCCGACAACTTAGGAGAAGAGACCAATAACTTAGGAGAAGAGACCAACATATTGCAGAGTTACATGCATAACTGGAAGAGATCTGGCTTCACTATTTTGAGCATCTCTCTTCTGGTGAATCACAGGAAAGAAAGTTTGGGATCAGGAGACTTACTGCCAAATCTCTTTCAAGATGTAGCATTATTTCACATACTT
The DNA here is from genome assembly GCA_020745705.1 of Hemiprocne comata. Taxonomy (NCBI): domain Eukaryota; kingdom Metazoa; phylum Chordata; class Aves; order Apodiformes; family Apodidae; genus Hemiprocne; species Hemiprocne comata. The sequence continues at coordinate 90,853,580 of CM036586.1, read as the reverse complement.
GCAGCCATGCATGGGTAATATCATTACTGGAGGTATTTCCACCTGTTGGTCAGTGTGCCAGATTTCATTTGCTTCACTAAGTTTCAGTAGTATATCCTCATTTCTTTCTGTTTTCTATCACTTTATTATGTTATATTGGTTTCTACTGTTTATTTCAAACAAATGGTAAATATCTGCCATCTAAAATTCCATGGTAGACAGTAGGAAGAGTAATCAATACTTAACTGATTTTTTATTATTGAGTAATAGTGATTACCATCATAGTGACAGTCATTATTGAGTAAAAAATACTACAAATGTAGCCCATAGAGTACCAGGGCAATTCTTACTGCCAGAGGTGTTTAAAATTACCATTATTTTCTCAATGTTTAAAACATATTCTGACAATTTCAGTTCAAAGATTCCATCAGTCTGTCACATAATTTCACAATATTCCAGTATATTTAAGGCTTCACCCAGTGCAGATACTGATCTTCCAGATCCACCTGGATCAAATGAGTTATGAAGAATCAAAAAGTCACAGTAATTAAAATAAAGATAAAAATTATTTCAAATGAGAAACAGAGGGGACCATCAAGTGTACAACGCATTGGCCATACTCTCACATAAAACAAACTGGCATGCAGAACACCAGATACAGCATCTTACTGCTAAATAACTCCTGTATCACTAAAAGCAGCTTGAATACCTGGACAGGGTTATTCAGTTACATCATAGTCCAAAGACTTTTGTACTCTTGGCATAGTAAATTTCTTGCCAATAACATTGTTAGTGGTCAGCTGTTATCCCTTTTTTTACTTTCTGCTTTCACCTGATGATCTTTCCCTAAAGGAAGACCTTCCTTTTTTGTTGTTGTTTTTTTTTTTTTTTTTTTTTTGTCTAAATACCTTCATTCACTTCATACACTCCCTATTTACCTTCGTAGATGTTTAACTCACTGCCTTTGAGGTGAAAGAAAGAACTGCACAAGCTCTGAGTTCAGCAGCCCCTCCTTACCTCATTGTGTGGAGCAGTTCAGGACTCTCACAAATTAAGGAATTATTATCCTGACCTGGCTTCACATGCTGGAGTCAAGTTTTCATCTTGACTCCGGTCAAGATGAAGCCTCTTGTCATGCCTACTACTAATTGAGTTACACAGTTCCTACATTTTTCTTCCTACGGCTTCATATGTGGATCTCAAATGTACTCTCTAGTTCATGGAAGCAGTACATAGACATCATGTAAATCAAGCTGTACTAAACGTTGAAAAGAGGAGGATGTACAAGAGCAGGAGAGCTGAACAGAGCTAAGTACTGCGGTAAGACAGCATCATTTGAGAAAAATCATGGAAAATATGAGATAAGCTATTTTAGGAAGGACGCTGGGCTATCACTGTAGAAGAAGATCCCCTGTAGACAGAATAAAGGGCTCAAAGCAAGCTTCAGGCACTACCACCTCTCCTTTTCCTGGAGAAAGAAAGTTAAGCCTCAGCAACAAGCCAAGCTGGAAGTTTTGGGATTTAGAGATATCCATATTTCTAATTGGTATTTCATCATTGTAAGGTATTTCAGATGGTTTGTATTCAGTAATATATATCTAATAACTCTAGTCTTACTGAAGACAAAGTGATCTCCATCTATCTAGTCAAAGTTGTTTATGAAGCCCTGCAAATAGCACAGCTTATCTGATTATACCTGTCCAATAAACTCTCCTAAATGCCTTCAGCAACATGGTGATTATAAAATTAGACTGTTTGACCTGCACTTAGCCTTGTGTAACAAGTAGTTTTCTGACATATCCTCCATGCCGTTAGATAATCATAATTTACATGTCCCAGGCAGAAATGTCTAAAAGTGGGCATATAAAGCTCATACTCAGTCACAAGGATTTTGTTCTTTGTCCATTATCAGTTCTTGAAAGGTAATCCAAAGGTGATAAAACAAAAAGAATAAAGGTAGGACTCCTACTTCAGAGAACCACTATTGACTGGAGCTCCAGACATTAGCACAGTTTGTTTCCAGGAGTTCTGAACTCAGTGAGCTCAATTTCAGCAAGCCTTTGCCCAGGGATGAGGACAGAGCTTCTTCCCCAGACCACCATTGATGAGGTTGAGGGTTTTCCATTCTGTCTCCTGGATCCTACTGTAATATTTCTGACAGAAGTGTCAGGGTAGGTCTAATTAAGTCAGCAAGACTGAATTAATCTCGTTACCCAACTACCATTTGAAAAATCCATGCCTGGCAATTGAGTCTCCAGCCAAGGTGCAATAAACAAAGGCAATTAAATGAGAGACATTTCTTCCATGCACACAAGGATATTCTCATGCATATCTCAGGTGGTATGTAAGTATTAGAATACAAAGGTAGTAAGGACCAGCAGAGGCCCTTACTTCAAAGTAACATACAGAGATTCTAGCTCATTATCAATACTTCAGAACCAAATTCCCAATAAGCTTACCAGAGGGTTCACCATTTGGATAAAAAATACCCAGTATTTAATGCTATTGGATACATGAAAGTAAGCTTACCTATCATTAAAATTTTGCATTGTTCCATTTTTTTCCTGAGCTGTAGAAGAATTCAGATTCTGGAAGTGAATAGTGAAGAATGCCATTATTTTTCAAGCAAGCTAGTATCCATAAAATAAAGATTCAAGTTTTAATTAAATTTGTCTATACTTAAATAAAAAAAAAATTTAAATCCACTGCACTGAATAGAAATTGTGATTCCAGCAAGGTACAAAATCACCAATAAATCAAAAATTTCAGACAATGCTGTATTTTTATCAGAAGTACTAATATGGGCCACTCCTTTAAATAGCAGAAAGGCAGACTTAAACATTTTAGTTTTGAAATAATTTTTAATATGGTATTAATAAGTTTCTTTCATATATTCAGCAGTATGGTACATTAAGCTGCTGACACTTTTTTATAGAAAGAATGTAAAATTAAGTAATCTGCTTACCATGTGCAGGAAAGTTAAAGCTATGAGAAAATTAAAAATAAAGAGATTTACAGATCAAGGGAAACTTCGTGTTCTTCCTTCAAATGGCCTTATTTTAGGTTTTTACTTCTGCTTTTATCTTCCTAAATAAATAAATAAATTGATGAAATAATTGCAACCAATCCTTATCTGAAATTTATTTTGAAGGCCCATATAGCAAGGAAGCATGCCCAGAAAGGACAGAATGGCATTGTTAGTCACTGTGATGTAGGGATGGAAACACTGTTTGCCTTCTTATTTTCTGTTCTTAAAAGGTCTGTGTATAGGCCTTCTACCTGTAGTCCTGAGTGAACAGTATTTTTCTGTAGTTCCTGGTCTATTATTGTTTCTAAGAGTCCAATGTATCTTGAAGTTTGTCAGGAGTGTAATTTTTCCACTAAGGAATCCCAATTCTACAGATTCTTCTGTTTCAAAAATTAGTGTGTGGACTGAGGCAGTGTCTCCAAGATAACTGAAAAGAAAATTTACACCAAAAAAATGTGTTTGATAAAAAAACAGATTTCACAATCCAAGTAAATGCCAAAATCCAGAGCTTTCTTTTGTGTATGTGAAACTATTGGCAGTACACAAAAATAATAAAAAAAAAACCTCAGAGGTTCACAACTGCCTGATATTCTGAAAAATTTAGAAAAATTCTGGATACTGGACCATTCATCAAAAAGGTGAGATTGAATTAATCTCAACCTAGCAAATGTTTTTTCTTGGTTTTCCATTAAATAACATCCTGAACCAGAAAAAATGAGCACAGGTCTGTACTGTGCTTCATAAATTACTGGTTTTAAAGGAAAGAAAAAACAAACCACAAACACATGGAACATAAAAATGACTTCCTTTACTACTCTTCACTGAGACCCTATTTCACAGAATCATGTGTTAAAAAAATGTCTTGTTTACTACTCTCAAACTTAACTGTGGAGTCTGCTAGGGTTCTTGGTTCTTAATTGTTCACTCAGTCCTCTTTGAGTTAATAATCTACAGAATCTGGAAAACAGCCATAAATTATTGAGTCCAGCCCCAAATTGTCCCATTTTCATGGTGTGACTTCTTCATGTGGATGAAGGGAGAAAAAAAAAATTACATTCCTACAGGGGACCAAGCCTAAAGCTTTGCATTTGAACAAGTAGTTTCATGGCGATTTAGCAAATGATAATAAAGCCCAGTTCCTTCAAAAAGTCGGAGCCACCCTTTCCTCACCAGTGGATGCATCCTTTGAAATGATAACCACTATCCAAGGTAGTACGGCACACAGAAAGAACAAGCCACAGAAAATACAAGGTCAATAAACGTCTGCCAGATGACACCATCCTGCTTTTGAACCTTAATTGCCCAGGGGCAGTCCCTCAAAGAACGTTGTCTTGCTCAGCCTTTCTCTCTCATGCTTTCTCTCCAGCAAGAACAACAGCTCAAGCTTTATTCTTAGAAGTAATGAATGAACCCGAAGGATGCTCTGCCAAGCCATGCAAAATTAATTAGGTCGAGGACTAGGGTGGCAGCCGGGTGACTGTTACACTGACATTTTTAAGCAGACAGTCTGTAGCACAGCAGCGCTGCCCTGTCACACCAAAGATCAGCATTATGGGATGTGTTCATCAAATCACTGAGCATAATCGTATTTCCTTTTATAACTGTCATGGCTTCTTTCCTACACGCTCCCTCCCCTGTCTTTTTCTTCTGCATTATATTTATTATTATTATTTTGCCTACAAGAAAGGAAAGGTTTCCGAATGCAGCTGTTTTTTCCGTTGTGCAACAGCTCCCTCTAACGTTCACTCTCTCTTTTCCCCTCTATTTCCTGATCGTGGAAAAACCTTCAGGTTATAAAGAGAATTTAATGAAAGGGGGTTCTTTGGCCGTTATTCTGTGCTGTGAATACAAGAATACTAAAGCTCAGCCTGACAGGAATTATATTGAGATACTTTATATTCGTTCGATGAATAGGTGTTCTCAAGAGCACCAAACAATTACAATGTGATTAAAAAGAACATGAATATTACTGAAATTGCCTTCCCTTGAACAGATTCCTTTAGGACTTTTCAACATTTCAGAGATTTCTATGTGATTTAATGGTAGAGACTAACTTAGTCATAATTTATTTATTTTTCTTGTTCCAGTAACAGCCATATCTGAGTATGTAAATATCTAAAATTGCTAAATGAACAGACTGGTTCATGGATATGCAGATGTGCTGTTCTGCCCTTTCTTTCAGAAGCCTGTGAATACCAAAGTCTTAGCAAAAAAAAAAACAAAAACAAAAAACAAAACAAAAAACCCAAGAAAAACAACAAAAAAAAAAAAAAAAAAAAAAAAAAAACCAATCCCAAAACATACCAATTACAGGTGCCCATTGAGTTACAGTGATCAAACTATCAAGCTGCAGAGTACCAGAAACAAGACAGGACCTACAGCTATGGGAAAAAGAATTTAGGAGGAATTCTAAAAGAGAGGATGACAATCAAAGCTGTGAGTATGAGAAGCAAAGGGTGGGGGAACAAATGAGCAATTGGATCAATAGATTTTGAAAGCAAGATGTTCACCGCTGTTATCCAGGTCAGACTCCTTGCACAGTGTATGTACTAGATCTGAAGGAGGTGGATTTCTTCCCCCCAGATACAGAGCTCACAAATACTGTGGTTGTGGTGGTTTTAAAACAAATACTGCTGTTCAAAAAACTGTGCTTGTGCACACCAAATATAATTACATCCAGTCTCCTGTTTCCAGGTGAGGAGGCTTTTCATCCCCAACAGTAGCATGAAATCTGCATAATGTTTGACCATTCAGTGTAAAGCTGTTCCAAGGACCACTCAACACGGGCCAATGGTTAGAGCAGACTAATGGTCAAAGTCTAAAACAACCCAGCATTCAGCAATTAATTAGCATTCTCATTAAAAACCTTGGTTCAGATCTCTAAAGTTTGTTGAACCTAAAAAAACAAGTTTTACACCCTTTTGTTTGAATTAAGATCGAATCTTTTTTTTACATTTACTTTTCAGAAAAAATAGTGTTAGGAAGGTTTCTCAAATTTAAAATAATCTTTTAAAATAGTAAAAATCACATTATCTTCACTGGAAGTCAGTGTTTATGAACTATGGACCAAGTTTCTTACTGGCTATCTTTTTTGGTTACTTTTAGGAACCTCAATTTGAAAGACTGGGGTATTTTGACTACTAGGTAAAAAGAAGCCTAATGACTCCAGCATTTTAATAACATAACTTCTTTTAATTGTGGAAAATAAAAGCTGGCTATTAAATCAAGAGCTCCACAAGTACCCCAATTGCCAGTCAAAGCAACTACTTATTTTTACAAATTCCCACCATCATATACACTGACATTTTCATTCATGTCAATGTTGTCAGACCTTGTGATGTCAGTATGACATTTAACATTAACCTGAAAAAAAATCTATGTGATCGTTCAGAGACAGCTACATGAGAGTCTTCAAAATGAAATTTCTGGGCATCATTCACTTGTAAACACAACTGCCTCTCAAAGTTGCTAAGTCTCCAAAAACTAGTATTTAAATATATTTATATATGTATATACACACATCTCAGAGCAGTCATTTTAGGGTAAGTACAACTGTAAGCTAAAAAATAAAAACAAAAAAAATGCCTTCAAACACAGAGAAACTGTGTGTTTAGAGGATATAAATTTAAAGAGAAAAGTTCCTGGTGGTGGACACAACTGTGGTTTTGGCATTCAATAGCACCTTGTCTTCTGAAGCATCCTGCTGGAACCCGAAGTGTTTGATGACTGACTTGCTGGTCCTTCTGTGCTTTGATGCAGTAGAAAAAGGGAAGGCAATTACATTTGAAGGCATATCTGCTCTAATGCTGAGGAGGGAAATTCTACCCATGTTTTTGTGAGAAGGAATTTGACTGTGATGATGGTCACAGCTGGGGTTTTCCAGTCTTCCTCAGAGCTACAACACTGCCAGCTCTGTTGGCCCCTGGGCAATGGGGTGCTGAGACACTGTGCAGTGCTGCCAGGGCAAGTTAGTGACTGCCTGCACCCAGGACAGGCCTTAGCAATGAATTGAATTGCCTCTTCCACCTCTCCAAGCTCTGAGTATATATATCCCAGAGTGAGAGTTGATATTGACTAAAAGCTTACGTTTACAGCTCAGTTCAAAGCCATAGAAAAAATACAGGTATTTGTAGCAATATTAGAACACTGAATGTAAAGCTATGGGAAAAAAAAGATAAATATTGTTAGTTGTGTTTTAGCGGTGAACAGAAAAAAATATCCCTTATATATTCTGTGCTTCCCAGGGCTTCCCAGGTGATATTTCTGCCAGCCAGGTCTCAGCTCTCACCAAGGACAAGCACACTTTTCAGTTCCTGTTTACGTGTTCAGGTTTCTCACCTGCTTAGCTGCACACTGCAAATATAACTTCAGCTCACACAATTTAATTACACAGGAAGCCAGTTCTCTCAGCACCTCAAATTGCATCTGTCAGGTTGTGTGATAAAAGACTGATCCCTGCCTAGTGTGATGGGGGAGACCCAGGGTCGGGGGGAGCCCCTCAGTGCCACTGAATTCTATGTGGTCAGCTGCATTTTTTTTAATTTATAAATGCATATGTATATGAATAGTGTGGATGTGTGTGCATGTGCCTGCTGGGAATTCCTGCTCAGCCTTGATGATGCCTGGACCTTGGGGCATAGGGCTGCAGCTGGCTCCTCTCTACTGGGCTACTGGCTTCAACCGCTCTGTGCCAGTATTTTGTATTTTGCATCCTCAAAACATTGATAGAGGAATCACATTCCTATTTAGGAAGTACTTGCTATTTTATGGAGTGAGTCATTGAAGATCAACCAGCTCTCCTTTCCTGAGCAGATTTTTTTTGTATTCTTTATCACAGAGTTGCCTCAGCCTTTTCAATATGCACTGTAATACTAAGATTAGCTCTATGAGTGAAATAAAAATGGCTATAGAATCATAGAATCATAGGGGTTGGAAGGGACCTCTGAAGATCATCAAGTCCAACGCCCCTGCTGCAGCAGGCACACCTAGGGAAGATCACACAGGAATGTGTGCAGACAGGTCTTGAAAGTCTCCAGAGAAAGAGACTCCACAACCTCTCTGGGCAGCCTGTCCCAGGGCTCTGTCACCCTCACAATAAAGAAGTTTTTCCTCATGTTGAGGTGGAACTCCCTGTGTTGTAGCTTGGTGCCGTTTCCCCTTGTCCTATCACTGGGCAACACTGAAAAGAGATTGGCCCATTCTTGGCATCCACCCTTCAGATATCTATAGACATTAATAAAGTCCCCACTTAGTCTCTTCTCAAGACTAAACAACACCAGGTCTCTTAGCCTTTCCTTGTATGACAGATGTTCCAGTCCCTTAATCATCTTTGTAGCTCGCCATTGGACTCTTCCCAGTATATCCCTATCCCTCTTGAACTGGGGAGCCCAGAACTGGACACAATACTCCAGATGTGGTCTTATAAGGACAGAGTAGATGGAGAGGAGAACCTCCCTTGACCTGCTGGCCACACTATTCTTAATACATCCCAAGATACTGTTGGCTTTCTTGGCCACAAGGGCACATTGCTGTCCCATGGATAACTTGTTGTCCACCAGGACCCCGAGGTCCTTCTCCATGGGGCTGCTTTCTAGCAGGTCAACCCCTAATCTATGTTGGTGCATGGTGTTTTTTCTCCCCAGGTGCAGGACTCTACACTTATTCTTGTTGAACCTCATTAGGTTCCTCTTTGCCCAGCTCTCCAGTCTGTCCAGATCTTGCTGAATGGCTGCACAGCCTTCACGTGTATCAGCCACTCCTCCCACTTTCGTATAATGAGAAAACTCGCTGAGGATACGGTCCATCCCCTCATCCAGGTCACTGATTAAGATGTTGAATAAGACTGGGCTCAGTACTGACCGCTGGGGAACACCACTAGTCACAGGTCTCCAAGAGGACTCTGCAATATTGATTGCAACCCTCTGGGCTTTATTGTTTAATCAGGTCTTGATCCCTCTCACTGTCCACTCTTCTAACTCACACTTCCTGAGCTTATCCACAAGGAAGTTATGGGAGACAGTGTCAAAAGCCTTACTGAAGTCGAGGAAGACAACAAACACTGTTTTTCCTGCATCTATCCATTCTGTCACACTATCATAGAAGGCTGTCAGATTAGTCAGACATGATTTATTTGCACTTACTTTGTATAGACATGTATCTTCTTTTCTATTTTATCCTATCAGGATGGAAAAAGCTTTTTACATCAGTATGTCAAAATAAGACACAAGCAGAATATGATCCAAGATATCTGAGCAAGTTAACAGATAAGACTATTCATTTCTTCATTCACTGTTTAAATTAGCAATAATCCTGCAGTAAAGAAAAGTTATCTATGTTGGAGTTCAACAAGAACCAGATTTTTCTTGATTTTCCTTTTTTTTACGCTTTTTTCTTGACTTGCAGTGAACTTTGGCACAATCTTTTTATTAATCAGCATCTCCTACAGTGGGAAAAAATGTTCAACTGTTGAATTTACAAGCTTTTTACAGCTGTAGCCAGCATAAATGCTAATGCTGACACCTGATGTAACTGAGTCTCGGACCACCTAAGCAAACCAACACAACACGCTTGCTTGCAAGTGCCCATTTGGAAGAATGTTCTGGCTATAGGCAATGCTGTGCAAAGTAATGCAAGAGGGATCTGTAGGAAAGTTGGTGGAAAATACCAAGATTCAAGAGCCTGACAATTGAAAAGATTTTGCTAGTGTTCCTGATAAACTGTTCAAGCATTAATTGATTAAAACCTTTCCCCACAAACAGCCTCTCATGAAACCGATAATCATGACGTAGCTCTCACTGCAATCTGTTTTTAAGATTGTTTTGGACCTCTCTAAACTGAGCCTCTGCAACATGGGTTTGCTTCTGTTAATACTACAGGTTTCTGTGCCACCATGAGCAAATGCTGATTAGGTGCTTACAGTGACTAACATTAGGTAATTATTTTGGGCTGTGTTTGCAACAGCAGGCAGTGCAGCATAGCAGGAAGTGATCTGGAGGGTGAAAGTGTTGACTCCCAGCATCCATACCAGTTTAGAGGCTTTACTTCAGATGATTTCTAGAGTGCTTCTGTAGACTAAACACCTCCAGGCAACTAGAGCTACTCCTGGACCCCATATTTTGGGATGGTCTCAACTGAAACTCCTACCCCTCTTCTTTCTGCAAAAGCATGGCAAGCTATAGCGATAGGGAAATTTATTTCAAAAGCACTCTGCAGTGCTAATGGAGACACCAGATTAAATTACCAGATTAGGGACCTGAACAGGGAAAGGAAAGAAAAAGACATTATTCTGGCTCATTGTCTTATTGGAGGAAAAGGAAACTATTGGCTAACTCTCTTAATTTAGAAACTTAAACCAGATGTCCAAGGTTGATGCTGAGCTCTCTGAGGAATCTACTGTTCAATCAGGATGAAAAGACTTCCTTTTTTTCTCCTCTTTTTTTCTGTGTAGCTTATTGACTTACTTGTTGGCAGCACATTCTGTAACTTCTAGATAATACTTGTCACACAGAAATGTGCCTAAAACATAAGCAACATATTATCTTTCTTTACAGTGTAGATATATTAACACTCTATCTGACATGGATACTTGCATTAGCTGTCAGCTGGAAGCTTTTCTGTCTTCAGAAAAGCACATCACGTAAATTTTGGTTCAAATCTGATACCAACAAAATCCCTCTAAACTTGCTTTTCTCTGAATATAGTATTCTCCAAATCCCACTTCAGACAACAACCAAGATGAGCTGAACAGAGGGAGGCTTTAGACAGCTGGCTCCTACTGTTGCTAATGCTGCTGCTGAAATAAAGGTGGTGTTATGATCTGATGAGGTTTTCTGCAGTGCAGCATCTTTCCAGCTGCTTGAGTTTAATTGTACATGTTCCTGTGGAGGTCAAACACATCGTTTCCTCAGGCAGTCAAGGAGGGCAAGGAAGCATCTGTGATGCAGTGGTTTGTGCAGTTCCAAATGCACTCATTCCATTGTCTACAACATCAGTAAAATACTTACTACTACATCTGTGAGAAGCCACCCCTGTAGCCGCCCTGCTGCCCAAACCTTGCTATACAAACCCAATACAAACCAATAGTTTTGGAGTGTGTTTCAAATTGTTTCTGGACGCTTATTCATAGTGTCAGCATTGGGATATATACAGGAAAAACATTATGTCAGGATGGTTTCAAGGTAATTTTGTGTGTTTGAAGAACAAAGATAACTTTAACTTTCATAACCTAGGAATTACAAAAAATCAAAGGAAGACACCTAGCACCAGGTATAAATACTTTGCTCCACCTAGAGAAATTAAGCAGCAGCTGTAGCAACACAAATATCAGACAAATGTCTCTAGGAACTTCCTGAACTTGTGTTCAAGTTGTGCAGGCCCAGTAAAAATCAAGCATAACCAATGTGCAACCATTTACCCTGAGAGAGTAAGAAAACACATAGTTGATTAATATAATTGTCTCATACCTCATTAGACAGCTAACCCTTGCTGTGCATTAAAGACTTTTTACCAAGTATGTTTTGGCACCACATCAGAGAACTACTTTCTAAAGATAATGCAGTGTATGAACAAAGTTAGCTTCAATTTTTATTGTTACTCCCAAGCTTGGTGTTCGAAGTTTCTTCACACAGTAACAGGGAGTCATGGGACTTTACTTCTGCTCCTCTAAATGTCACTTCCTCCTCTAAGCACAGAAATTAGGAATGCATTCAGAATAAAGGAAATGCTGAGTTTAAAATGAAAATGGAATTTTATATCCTGGATAAAAGAGAACATATTCATTCTCAACCCAAAATTATTTACTAAATCAAAGGGGTTTTAAGTAAAACGTTAAGATTTACATATGTGAAGAGGGTTTAAAAGAAACTTGCACCATGGACTTTTTCTGTCTGGAATTACTTATGCATAAGCTTTTGTACAGATCTAACAAATGCCTTTTGCATTGTAATATGGACCAAAGCCATAGTTTATATGAAATGAAGCATTAGAACTAGGATAACTTAGAGAATTGGTGGCTAGTATGACCAAAATAATTTTTATTAATTCAACCTTTCCAAAAAATGCAGAAGTTAGGTTTTGTGAGAAAATTGAGATCACTGACGTCAATGACTTTTTTTCTAATTTGGCAGTTAGTTTGCAATAGATGAAGATGTGTAATCAGTGGGTCTTGACTAAAATAAGAAACCATACATTTAAAGTATATCTTGAAATTAGTTTTCTAAATCTGGAATAGCTAAGGATTTTCATAATCTGTACTGTTTTATAGCTTTTTGTTCAAATGTAGCTGAATACGGAACATCAAAAAATCAGTTCCTTTTGTACAGATGCAAAAATCCTCTGCTGAATTTGCGTAACTAGGTGTATTCTTTCTTCAAACTGTTCTTGGAAGCTTTTTTTCTCAGTGAATGAAAATACTGAAAAAAAAACCAAGAAAAAGTTCTGTATTAGACCAGATCTGAGTTTTCCCACATTCTAGCTACGTTAGGTTTTTTGCATATGCAGTTAGGAGCCAGTATCTCAAAACACTTCAGCTTTGATATTCAAATAAATACATCCTTTGTATTTTTATATTCAAGGAGATTTTAGTGAAATTCTAACTTCTCATTAGGGAAAAATAAGCATACTAGACATATATCTGGCTGTTCTATTGAACTTCCTAACATAGTTTCATAAGGACTTATGTAAATTCATTATTTCTAATTTTTTATCATGTATCTGCAGCCTTTTTAGGCTCAAGACTCTGAACAAAACAGCAGTCTTTCAGTCTTGTGAATGAGTTTACTGCAACTTCTTTTCATTTTTATCTGTAGACAGTGTAACTTACCACAGAGGCACACACAGAATACTGCTTTGTAAATTTAAGGAGTTCTACAGGGAATTAAAATTTCCTTCAGATTAGTAAATTGCATTATCAATGTTGAATAGGATAAAAGTTATGTAGGGGGCCAATTTACAGAAATCAGGCCACATGTTATGGTAGTCTTCCAATAGGTAACTTCTTCACAGGGTCGTTGGAGGGAACAACAATAATTCACAGAATCACAGAATCATAGACTCATCATAGTTGGAGAGGATCTCTGAGATCACCGAGTCCAACCATCAGCACACAAAAAATCCCCCAAAAACAACCAAACAGAAAAAAAAACACAACAAACCCACCACCAAAAAAAGCCCCACAAAACAACCAAACACAACCAACCACACACACTCCACCAAAAACAAGCACCCCCAAAAAACCCCAACCTCAGCAACTAAAGCATGCCCTGAAGTGCCACATCTACATGTTTCTTGACTACTTCCAAGGATGGTGATGCCACCACCTCCGTGGGCAGCCTGTTCCAGTGCCTGACTACTCTTTCAGTATAAAAATTCTTCCTAATATCCAATCTATACCTCCCCTGCTGCAACTTCAGGGCATTTCCTCTGGTCCTATCATTATTTACATGGGAGAAGAGGCCAACACCCACGTCACTACAACCTCCTTTCAGGTAGTTGTAGAGGGCGATGAGGTCTCCCCCCCAGCCTCCACTTCTTTAAACTAAACAACCCCAAATCTATATATTCGAAGAACCTGTAATGTTTCAGGTTATACTTATGTAATAGTAAGCAGGAAAGTCATGCCATTATTAGAGACAGTGGGCAAAAACTGAAATATCCTAAATTCCTTTTAAACAGTGGAAAGATCCTATTGCTGTAAGAGTGGTCAAACACTGGACTAGGTTGGCCTGGGAGATTGTAGTGTCTCCATCTTCTTGATTGGAGTTAAACCCTGACTAGACACAGTCTTGAGCAACCTGCTTCAGCAGACCGTGATCTGAGCAGGGAATTGGAGTAGGAATCTCCAAAAGTGCCTTCCAGCCCCAGCCATGGTTTCAAAGTTAGCCACTTTAAAGAAGTGATCCAATAGAAACATTTTAAAATAAAACAAATTTTTTTCTAATGTACAAACTAAATAGGTAGGATGTTAAAAAAATATTCATAAAAATAATATAAATATTGATTATGTGCTTCAAAAGTGAGAATAATCCCTGTTCAAATAGACATGTTTTAAATGAAATTTTATCACATACTTTAAAAATAAGAAATATACTGATAACAGCAGGAAAATAGTAGTTAAAGTAATTGAATATTAATAAAAGAAATAACAGAAACTATTGTACTTACACACTTTTGTAGGATCAACTATAAAACCTTTTCAGGCACTCATAGGAAAAAAATAAAATAAAAAAATAAGATTTTAAGCCTTCTGAGTAAAATTAAATTGACCAGAGGATATTTAAGACTAAGTATCGTTGCAGCTAAGCCTTCTGCAGGCTTTGGTGCTTGATTTTGCATAACAGCTTTGTGGCTTAAATATTCTAGCAGCCTAAACATTCATTTATTCTTAGACCTGCATAGCAGTGGGACAAAAGGAAAGAAGAGTAGGTTTGGCTTTCTGTCAAACTTACTTTGGAAAAACCATCTGATTCAATGTAACAAGAAATAAGGTGGATTAACTCAATCGTTTGGGGTGTTTTTTTTGATGATTCAGCACTACTGATACAAGTGAAGAGCCTTCTGCTTCAGAAGAAACCCTAACTCTTGATTTAAAATTTGAAGTACTTGAACTTAAATGTTTTTTCCTGTTACGAAGTGGCTTTTTCTTTTGGAGATGGGTGATAGTCTTGTTTCTCAATGATGTTTTTACAGCCTCATTAATCAAGCAGGTCAACAGACTGGTCCTGAGGTACTATTTGCTTGCATCTCCCTCAGACTGTACATATGGGTCAGTTCTCAAGCATTAAATTTAATTCCATTTCCTTCAGGACTTTGGGTCTAATTCTTCAAAAGTGAGAATGACGAACTAGAATCTAAAGTTTCCCCCTTTTTTTTTTCTTTTTATTTCCTTTTCCCCTGTCCTCTCACCCTCCACTCCAAATTCAGGGACTTCTGCAGTTTCTTTCCCATCTCCAAAAATTCTGAGCAATTAAACTTCACACCAGGTTTTTGAGACTTAAGTAAGCATCTAGCAGAGAACTAATGTCTGGTATCGCTGGGAGACAGCTGATCAGGCACATAAAAGTTAGCTTTCGTCTATGCATTCCAAGCTTTATCAGATCAGATGAGACCCATGAAGCCTTGAAATTTGACTCTGCTACTAATACATGTTTGTGCTATGCAATTTAGGCACTCCTTATTGGCTCTAGCTGTCACCATCTGTCACTGCAAAAAGAGATAGTGTTTGACGAAACTCTTTACAGTGTCTATTTTGATAGTGCAGAAAATAGCAAGTGCTTGTTACAGCCTTCATGTGATACATTAATGAACACACTTCTATTTAATTAGAAGTTTTGTCTGTGTACATATACTAATTTGTATAAAGCATAGAATTTTACTCTATTTTGGAAAAGCCTAATAAGGTAAATTCATTAACGGGATAATTTCCACACCCAAAGTTTTGCCAAATGTTTCAATTAAAGTGTGATCCAAAGGTAGTATCCAGTTTAAGAAGGATCTTGTTCTCTTGCTGCTTCGAAGGTATGTGCTTTTCTTTCCTGGATCGGTGAAAGTATATATACATTTTGAGTCCCTTGTGATGTTGCTGGGCTAGAGAGGGATATTCTTATCACCCACTTTCCATTGTGCTTTTCCAAGTGCTATAGTAATTGATTAATGAGATTATTTTCATCTTCTCGCCAATTTAGCAACAACCCCCCCAAAAAGTTTTTTGTTTCAACTTGTTACTTTCTTTTCCTGAAGTCTTGAAGCTCATACTGAATTATTCATTGCTTCTTCATTTTATACCCTTAGATATGGCCCAGGTAGATACTTCAGATCCCAAATATTTGAATTTTAAAATGTACATGAGTGAGAAAAAAAAAGAATCATAGAACCATAGCATCATAGAATGGTTTGGGTTGGAAGTGACCCTAAAGATCACTTAGTTCCAACTCCACTGCCATGGGCAGGGACACCTTCCAGTAGACTAGGTTACTCAAAGCCCCATTCAACCTGGCCTTGAACACCTCCAGGGAGGGGGCAGCCAGAACTTCTCTGGGCAACCTCTTCCAGTGTCTCACCACCCTCACAGTAAATAATTTCTTCCTAATATATAATCAAAATCTACCCTCTTTCAGCTTGAAACCATTACCCCTCATACTATCACTACATGCCCTTGTAAAAAGTCCCTTCCCAGCTTCTGTGTAGGCCTCCTTCAGGTAGTGGAAGACTGCTACAAAGTTTTTCCCAGAGCCTCCTCTTCTCCAGGCTGAACAACCCCGGCTCTCTCAGCCTATCTTTTTTCTTTCTTTTTATTTTTTTCCCTAGACTCATGCCTGAATATTCAATATTTTACCGTATATTAGATCTGTCACAAATACAAACGTGTTTTTCTTAAAACACTTTACAAAGTGACACAGATAAGGAAAATACACTAAAACTGCCCTACCATTGTGACCTGCCATTGCACCCTGCCATTGCTATTATAACCTCTATTGATGAAAAAAGTGTAAAAATGACAGTCATCTGCATTTGTGTTTGAACATCATTGAAAGCACAAAGACTAGTCACACAAATTCTTATTTCTTATTATTGTTTGTTTTGTTGTTTTTTCTCTGATACAGAAAGAAGAAAGGTACCATAAAAGAGAGAGAGAGCTGATACTTCTTGACAGGCATCTTCACAGCCCTTGGAAACAGAAGGTAGCTGTTGTAGCTCTACTTCAGTAAAGCCCCTTAAGGCTTCCAGATGTTATCAGTAGGATCGGCCTTGCTGTGAGCAAGACGGGGCTCCCAGGTTCCCTGTCTTGTGCTAGGTGTGTTCTACAGTTAAAGCTGGACCCACACCTGTATGTAGCTGACATGCTCATTTTGAAATCACGTGCATTACGTGCCTCCCATAGGGAACAATATTTCCTGAAAATAATCCAATGAGACAGAGCAAGTAGCTCCTCTATGAATCAAGTCTTCTTGTATTATCACACACTCAAGAAAGACTGAAAGACCAAGCTGCAGCTTTCAGTGTATGGAGTTGAATCATTTGATCACAGGGTATAGTCAAAGAAAGGAGCAGCTTTGACCGGCTTAATTCCAGCCTTGAGATATTATCAGCCACTGCTTGATGTTTGTAAATTTGCATAAAGTGAGAAAAAAATAAACTGAAAGATTCTTAGGGTTATTTTGGTTTGAAGCATTTTCTTTTCTAAAGAAATTCCACAGTATTTGCTGACCTCTAGTGGAAAGAGTTACATCTGCAGTTCTTACAAATAAAAATTTATATTCCCAATCTATTTTTAGGGAGGACTGCAATGCAACATTATCAAATCCTGACCATTTGCCTAATGATTTCATAAAGTAATTGCCAACTCACAAATTTGCATGTTCCCTTGTAATTTTGAATCTGATTAAACTGAAAAGTGCCCATAAAAAAATATTCCTTATAAGAAGTGTTCAAGAACTAAGAAAATAAATCCTAAATCAGCCTCACTACAAGTGTATTAATGAAATGAGCTTAAAAATAAGAAAAGAATGTAAAAACTCAGGCTTCTTATGCCGATTTTTTCAAAATTTGACTGTAAGCTTGCAAAAATCATGTTTGAATTTTCTAAAATAATGTTTCTTTACCAGGATAAATTACGCCATCTTCTAAGGAAGTTCAACTTAAAAAATCATAACAGTCGAATACACTGGCACAGTACTATGTGCTTGTTTTTTAACACTAGCTGTAGTCGAAACACTCATTTCAGCACTCTCTCTCTCTCTCTCTGTGATTCAAGGTGAAAAGAATTATTCAGTTCCCATGACTGATATCAGAAGGTCACTTTTCTGACTGAGAGTTTCATGTATTTTTTTATTATAACAGCCCACGGTATTTGGCAGAGAGGGCTGATAATTGTTGGATTTAAGTTTATCTAGGACCTAAAAATAATAATGATTTTTTTTTAAATCAAGCTCTGATTCACATCTTGACTGCAGCATTTCTTGCCATACCACAAAGGAGCATTCAGAACAAACTCCTCTGATAAGCAACAATTCAGGCTACTTCAACAAGGTTAGGAGAGACGTTTTGATTCAGAACTCCAGTGAGCCATGCAGGGATGTCTCATTGTCTCTAATTCCTTCATTTAGACATCAGCACAGGGCACAAAAGTAGTACAAATTTAAAAGGTGAACCTGCTGCTGCTACTTGTGGAAGTTTTCTATGGTGAAAGAAAAATAAAGAGTGTTAACAGCCTCCATCTGCCCCCTGGGTATATAAGCAGGTGCTTTATGCAAGCCAGCTGCTTGTGTCTCTCACGTGTGCTCAGTGCTTTGAACTGTCCTCACCTCAGCTTCAGCTAAGCTGGTTTGAAATTGAGATGTTTTTCACTTCAGGTGTATCGCTAACACAAGCAGTTACCCTGCTAACAGAGCACCTCCTGCGACACTGAACCCTATGAAAATCTCTACCTATTTTTTTTTTCAGCCAATAAGCTCCCTCTGTCCTACCATTGCAGAAGAGATCTTCATTATTATACAAATGTTTCTTCAGAGACTTTTTCATGTTTAAGAGACCCTAAAAACAGCATCACACAGTAAGACTAATTTACCCTTGTGACAGTGTCAGGTGGAGATGAAGAACAGTAACATTATATCAAGTTCACTCCATTAGCAATCGTGAAAAATTTGCAGTAATATTCCGTATCTCCAATTAGTTATCTCCATAGATACATGTAGAAGTACCCTTGCTGCATAAAACTGAGCTCTTCATCATCTTTTACATCTGAGATTTTCCCAAACCTAAAGCAGGAGTTTTGGTAGTCATTGAAAAGTTTCCCATATTGTTAATTAATATATATTACATTTGTCACTGCCTAGGACTCACCCTTTTGTGTAAGCAGCTCATCCATTTTTGACCCATATTAGCTATTATTTGTTTTTTTCACCATTATTCTGTATTTCATTCCATATTCTGTGGCATTGGCCTTCCTCACTTTATCACAGTGAACACTGGCTTTCCTGAGTCAGACTTGCTAGTTAACTTTCTAGTCCCATATTGTGGAAGCAGTAAGATCGCAGGAATCACTGCCAGCATTTTTTCCAATCAATATGGAAAAGTCTTGAGAAAAGATGTACCCTGGGCAGCCACAGATAAAATCACGGTGATGACTAGCAGATGTAAAGGTTCAAAGAGGAGAGAAAGGGGTTCGAGCGGTTAACCCCTCCTTTTTTGATATTACTTGATACCTGTTGAAACCCCCCCCCCACGGGTAGTACACACTCTCGCTCAAAAAGGGAATGAGGACACAGAATGAAGGTTTCTATGTGTTGTTGCTTTATAGACAGAACTAGGTGTACAAATGTAAATATAATACAAGCCACAGGGGTGCAAAAGATAGGGAGAAGATTATTATAATAAAGGAAAGATTTGCAGAGGGGGTTCTTACACTCCCGGCTCGTTGTATGTAGTGGCAGCAGCAGCTCCTGGGCAAACTCCAGCAGCTGGCGATCGGGCTGGAGGGCAGCGACACGCACCACGTGAGCGGCAGCGGCGTGGCAGCGCTCGTGGCTCAGACGGCGGCGCGCGGCAGTGCTCGACGCTCGGGTGGCGGCGGCAGCGCTTGGTGGTGGCGCGTGGTAGCGCTCGGGCGCCCGCGCTCAGCTCCTCCCGGCTCGGCGTGGTCCGGCGGCGGTTCGGCTTACCAGCTCGGCTCTTCCCGAATTGGGTTCGGCTCCACTCCCCTCTGGCCGGCCCGGCTCTTGTCGGTCCCAGTGCTGGTCCCGTCGGTCTGGGTCTCCTATCCTCTTCGTGAGCAGGTAAGTACCTCAGCTTTCTGCTCTTAAGAGAAATTCAGCTCTTCAGCTCCTTCGGGTCCCACGAGGA
The DNA here is from genome assembly GCA_020745705.1 of Hemiprocne comata. Taxonomy (NCBI): domain Eukaryota; kingdom Metazoa; phylum Chordata; class Aves; order Apodiformes; family Apodidae; genus Hemiprocne; species Hemiprocne comata. Next base: position 90,833,737 of record CM036586.1, on the reverse strand, counting down.
TCCAGCTGTAGATACCTGCTCCCCTCTCTAGGGGCAGAAGCCCCCTGCTACCGTCCAGGGACTTTCATCTAGGTTAGGGTGACCCATCTCAGGTGCCGTGATGCATTAATGCATTATCATTTGCATACCAACCCCAGCTCAGCCAATCAGAGCGCTCACAGGGAAGCAGGCCCCTCCCCGAGAAGCCTGGTGCCTGGTGCCATAGGTACTAACCGTGCAAGCACAGCGTCCATTTAGTCTCCCTTATATAGTTAAATAGTTTTATGGGAGGCATACTTTCTGTGGTAAGGGACACAACCCTTACAGCAGATAACTTTATTCCCTCTCTGGCAGGAGACAACAACAGGTGCATAGCTCATCTTGCTGGGCTGGTTTCTTTACAAATACAAGGTCAATATCTACTTTTGAAAATACTTCAAAAAGAAAGCTGAGTATTTGTAATAATGCTTGTTATGTATGGCCTGCTGCCAGTGGTAAGGTCAGGATATCTGGGCAAAACACATTGCAGTCTATTTAATGTAAAGAAAAACTGAGGAGCAATAATCTATCTTCAATGATGTTAACAGCTACTGAAACAAACATATCCACTAAAAAATTAGGAAACACAAATGAAAATAGACCATTATTTTCAATACAGTAATTATGCCTTGTACATGCATGCATACTTTTTATGATAATACACTCATGACAGACTTGCAACAACCTACTCTACCTGTATATGGACTGTTCAGAATTGCTTTGGTGACTGTATAGAATATGATCGATTTTAATTACTGTGACATTTGCCCATGCTATGACTAAGCACTAAGACCTTATAAATGTTAATGAAATTATGTGGAAGCACTGAGGTCTAATAGTAGACTATTGAACCAAAACTCCGAATTCAGTTCCCAGCTCTACCACTCCATCCTTCCTTCACTGGTTGTAGACAATTTCCCTCACTTTTCTGTCTTGTACTTTCTCTGTTCATAAAAGTAGCATATTTACCTTCTCTGAAATGTACCTATATTTTTTCTACAGATGAATGTTAGGAAATGTTATTTGTTGTTAAAGTGTTACTCAATAGAGATTACTGTGTAACAATAGTAGATCACACCTTCCAAATACTACAGAGCAGGCAGACTTTCTGAGAATCGTGCACACAGTAACTTCAGTGAAAGGCTGCACTAGCATATTGACCAGAATCACTTTGTGCTCTTTGTCAAAAGGATAAAGGTATTTTGTCTCACAAACCGATTCAGATCTATTCAGGCAGAAGGTCCAGAAGTTCTAGATTCATCAAGCACATGCATGAAAGTAAAAGTGAGAAGAAATTAGGAGTTACTTGAACTAAGAAGAGGTGTGAGAGTGCTGGGTGGTCTTAGAACAAAACAAAACAAAAACAACACACACACCCCTCAAAAAAAAAAAAAATTAAAAACTGACTTCTTATAAAGGAGTCTATTTCAGTTGCTATTTACTACATAATACCTGTAGTGTTATGGTGGTCAACACAGAGACATCTAAGAAGAGGTTTTTGAAAAGGAGACAAAAAACCCATAAGCAACGTATCCCTATAATGAGCAACGTTATAACCCTATAATACTGCAACTTTACAGAGCTGCTGAACTGGAAATGTGTAAAAGTAGTTTAAGAGCAGCAATAATGCAAATCCAATATGTGACAGGACTTTTGTGGACAACCCTGCGAAACAGATTGTGTTTATGCATTCAAAAGACATTGCCAGGGAATGGTTTTGGCATGGCACAGTGCCATCAGGTCACCTTTGATGTCTGATCAGACACATCTGGAAAGAGCCATTGCTGAATGCAGCCACTTAAGTGTAACATATAGATCTTTGGAACAACTGATGCAGTCTGACAAGATGTAAAAGTATATTTGCAGTTTCAGTGGAATACCTCACAAAATCTAATAAAATCTTGGACAATACAGGCTTCTGAAGACATTAAAATAATAAATGTTCCCTGGCTAATCCAAATACAAAAAGCAAGTGCCACAGGAAGCTCTTCACTATCACAGCAGTCTGTGAAAGACGAGATTTTACTTAAAGGAAAAACTGTGATGATGTGCTTCCCCCCATCCCCAACCTGACCTTTAACTCCTGTAACCCTGCTCAAGTGATAACCACCAGTGGCAGTCAGTCATAATGGATGCATCTGGTCATCATGGCTGCATCTGGCTGAAAGTGGATTCAGGGGAGACAGATAACACAATAGCCAAAGGCTAAGGTGAGCAATTTGCCCACCCAACTGCAGCTGGTCAATGTCTGACTCAAGCCAAAGCTGGAAGAAACTAGCATATGTGGTTGGTGTGCAAATGTGACTATGAATCAATCATCCCCACAAACAGTGAGCAGCCCAAGAGTCCTCTGAGCTTTCCTGCACAGCAATGGGCTGCACAGCAGGATCTCCACTTCAGTAGGGATGCCTCTCAAGGTTACTCTTTGAGGCTGAGAGATTTCTGGCCACAACAGATTCTCAGTAAATGATTAATGGCATGCTGAACTTTGAAATTTTAGCTAAGCAATATAAAGGATTGATTGTGCATATATAATCCTTTAGACATAAACCATTGGCTGAGCCTGGGACTAGGACTAGAGCCCACTGCATCTAGGTTCCCCTATGAGAAAGAGTTAGAAAGCAATGGGATCCTTTCTGAAGCTCATAACTCAAAGGGAGGGTCTCCCCTCCAAGTTTGTCAGATTCCATCCTCTATGCAGTAAATAATCAAGTGCACCTTGCTACTGAATCTTGTTAAACCCCTGTTGCACTTACTATCAAACATTCTTAAATCACTCCTTTATATCAATAGACATATTGCTACTTCTCTCTTACAAGGGAAGTGCATCATTCCATCCACAACAATGACAGGAGCTTTTCTAATAGATTCTAGGTGTAACATCATGAGCAACTTTTAATCTACCTAACTTAAGATGTCAACATGAGAGAAATATGCACTTAAGGGTGCAATACATCTGAGCTGTTTTAAATGTATGCCTCAATGAGATTATATGAAACGAAGAGTACCCTGAAAGTGCATTTTTCTTTAACAGCTATTGAAGGAATCTTGGGTGAGTTGCTCAGACGCTGTCTACGTGAAAGATATATGCACCTGATTAGGTAATTCCCACCACATGACATTGAATTTTGAGTAAAAAATAATTTTCTAAACCAAGACAATGGATTCCAGCCAAGTGCAAAAACACAACTCAAAATAAACTTTAAACAAAATAAAAGGTACAAAGAACGTAGTGAGATAGAACAGATTCACTGTTCAACCTCCTGAAACTCTGATGTAACAGCTAAACACCGGAAAAGACTTAAGGAGAGAAACTGTAATATGACAGTAAATAAGCACTCTCCAATGTGTATTTGTGTATCAGGAGCATTTTTCCGAGTGATAGTTAGGTGACAGATGGAAATGAAGACAAATTTTGAACTATGTAGTATAGTAATACACTCTGCTTAGAAAACAGGACAACTGCAATCCTACAAAAGAACCAAAGGAGTTAATCAACATTTAAGTTAATTAATGTACTAATTAACATTTAATCCAAGCACAAATACAGGTTGGGCAGAGAATGGATTGAGAACAGGCTTGAGGAGAAGGACCCTGGGAGTGTTGATCGATGAGAAGCTCAACATGGGCCAGCAATGTGCACGTGCAGTCCAGAAAGCCAACCGGTGTCCTGGGCTGCATCAAAACAAGTATGGCCAGCAGGTCAAGGGAGGTGATTCTCCCACTCAGCTCTGCTCTTGTGAGACCCCACCTGGAGTACTGCATCCAGTTCTGGAGGCCTCAACACAGGAAGAACATAGAGCTCTTGGACTGATTAGAGGAGGGCTGGAGTACCTCTCCTATGAAGACAGGCTGAGAGAGCTGGGATTGTTCAGCCTCGGGAAGAGAGGGCTCCCAGAAGACCTTATAGCAGCCTTACAGTAACTGAAGGGGCCTACAGGAAAGATGGGAGGGACTTCTTACAAGGGCTTGTAGTGAGAGAACAAGGGGTGATGGTTTTAAGCTGGAGAAGGGTAGATTTAGGCTAGACATTTGGAAGAAATTCTTTTGTGTGAGAGTGATGAGACACTGGAATGGGTTGCCCAGGGGAGTTATGGCTGCCCCTCCCTGGAAGTGCTCAAGGCCAGGCTGGATGGGGCTTTCAGCAACCTGGTCTAGTAGGAGGTGTTCCTGACCATGCAGGGGTTTGGAACTAGGTGATCTGTAAGGTCCCTTCCAACCAAAACCATTCTATGATTCTGTGATAATGTTACTGCATTATAAATAAGGCATCTTTCTTTCAGTGAGAACATGCTTTTGCTTCTCTTCCAGGAAAACAGTGTTATCTGTATAAAGAGCCAAAAGATGGTTGACAAAATGAGACAGTGGATACCTGGTAATGTTTGGCCACTATCTTTCTGGAGCCAGCAGTAGCACACCGCTAGGCTGAATGAAGGGTTTAGTCTGCTACCTGTGAAAATAAGATCAGCAGAGCAGTAACATGAAAGACTGAGAAGTAGTTATGATAATCCCAGAGTAAGCAGCTTCCCCTGACAAGTTAAAGAAGAAAAAGAAGTATCAGAGGCTATACACAGATGAGCAAGTGTGGGTCTAAGCAGTAAGCAGGTCTATAAATATGAAAGAGCACAAACACAAAGCCTTTTTGAGATAACTTGTCTGAGGTAGCTACAGAGTCACAATCAATAATGGTAATAAAAACAAAGACTTCATAGATAAAAGCAGATGTCTGGTGTGCACGGATAAGCAAAGCTAAAGCTAGAACTTTTAGAACACAGACAGGATGACAGGATATCAGAACCCAATATACATGAACCACAGCAAGGACTGATTCACCAATATCCCAGTCAGTAAGAAGGTAAGCAGTAAGTCCAGGTCCAATATCAACAATGAATGCAGGAGTGGCCATTCTGATTAGAAAAAGCAGTGCAAAGGGCTGTGCAGCAGACTAACATCTCCTACATTCCTAGAAACCTCTTTTCTCACTACAGTAACTAATTGTTTGCAAATAAACCTTACTAAAAAAATAATTGGCAGTAGGAAATAGAGAAGTCATTGTGATGTTTGAGGAGTGAATTCTGGGCAGCAGAAAGAAAGCACTGGGAAGAGAAACCAAGTATCCTTTTTTGCATACATCAGGATGGCCCATGGCACAAGTAATTTTCCTAAAGAAAATACAGTGTGTTTTTTTTTCCAGTATGGACTTGCCTCTTGCTTTAACCCAGAATGTAGTTAATGGCACACAGTGTAATAACATATCCTACAGATCAATCAGCCATGAATGTTTTTGATATATAAATAACAGTCTGTGAAAAGGAGGAATTTAAACTTGGGTCCTCTGGATGATCTGTTAAACCACTGAGCTTTTGGTTTAAAGAAGCCTGGAAGACATCATTAGTTCCCATCATCCAGTACACAGGAATGAGAATAGGCCACAACTACTGGCTCAAAGTGTTTAAAACAATCAGAGAATTACTAATTACATTTTCTTTCTGGCAGCAGTGCATTTCCTCCAGGGCAGATTGAGTTTTTAAACCTGTAGCCAGTAATTACTGTTTTCGTTGTCCTTCACTGAACAAGCTGTATTGCTACAAGTCTCTTCTAGGAGTTGGCAACTCCATGATAATGTTTCTGCAACCTCCCTTAAGGAAGTCAAGACACTTCTCAAGATAATTAACATTATCTTCTCCCTTCAAGTTACAGCTCTTGGAAAAACATTTTGGTCTCTCTTTTGCCTTTTGGAGTCTAGCCAAAAAACAGTAAAAGTTACATGGGGGAAGAAAAGAAGGGGTGTCTGTGCCACACTAACAGGCTTGGCATAGGATCAGAATGGCAATAACTTCAGATAAGAGCTTTTCTTTACAAACAGTAACCCCAGTCACCAGATCAAATTCAGAATGATGGATTGGTAAAGCCACATTAACCCTGTTTTCTCCACAACTGCTTCTATAACTGATGATAGCACAAGATGGACAGACAGCAGAGACAGATGTTAAACCTCTAAATCTCTTTAAATACAGGGTGATAGAGCTCACTGATGCCCATGATACCCATGTGCATCTGCTGGGTACTACATGAGCTCCACACACTTGTTACTGACCTTAACCAGTTTCTTTCGTCCTGCTTTTAAATCATTCCTTTAAATCTGCGTAAAGGAAACACAAGGGCTCTCCAGTTAACTGTTCTCTGGGCAATGACATAATACGCAGCTGCTTCCCTTCTCTCTCTGTTGCTTATGTTGAGAAGCTGGTATGGGCCAGGAGGTGGCGTCCCAGACAATGATAAAGGAATTACAAGTTTCTTGACTAGCAGGGGGAATTCACTGACAGTCAAATTGAAGAGGTGCAACTTCTTTGGTCCTTTGTATATTGGGCACAGAACACATGAAGGTTTCCTTGAGGGTTTCCCTCGCTCCCTCCCACTTTGCGTAGGCAAACAGTTCTGCTGGCTTTCAGTCAAAAGTTATGTTCCTTCAGCCTATGAGTGACTGAATTATTTTGCCTCTTACCAGCAGTTTTAGATTACTATCCAAGTAGAAAATTGCATGTCCCTGATACTGCTTTCAGCAAGAGGCCGTGTATCTCAGGAATATTAGACCTGATAGTAATCCATGGTGGCAAAAATAGGTACAATAAGCTCAAGTGGCAAAACCTTCTAAATGGCAATAATGTCCAGGAAAGGAACTACTTAAGGTGAATCCATTTGCTCTTATCATTGCCACTGCTAGAAGACTGCAGGTGTTACTTAAACACATTGTATTTATGACCAAGGGCTCCCAGAGCACTCAGAAGAGCAACACAAAGCTTTTCAATGTAAGAACTCTGTTCTCTTCCAGCTTCTGAGATGACCTATGGATTAGGGTACTGGCCCAATAAAGCTGTTCTGGCCAGACTATGTTTACCTTCCAGTTATGTTAGTCCCATTGACAACAATGCTGTGGTATTTAAGCTGGAGAAGTGCTTCAGGAACGCCAAGAGGTTTGGGAGTTCATGCCTAGGGCGCTTCTCTCTTGGGTCACCCAAGAAACTGGTGAATCACAGTTCTCTCAGCACCAGGGTCATTTCGCAGTTACGCAGATACTATATCAGGATACTCCTCATCTGCTGAAAACTAAAACACCCTGTGGAAAGAAGTGGAAAAATTCTTATTGTCAAATTGTTGGACACGGTGACCTGAGAGAATCTGAAAATTATGCGTAATTCTGAATCTGTGAAGCTCATATTTATTAAAAAAATGAGACAAACAGAATTTATGCATCATGATAAATGATCTGCTGCTTAGTGGAAATAAGTAACCATGAAACACTCTGACATCTGTGTGCTTTTTTATTTAATGAACAAAATCAAGATGAAAAATCTGTCTCTAGTTGAAGTTGTCTCCTTCCCAGCTTAGGAACGTCCTTCCAGAGGTAAATTAAGCATTCCAGCTACAGCTCCCTCAGGTGTTGTATCGTAATTTGTTCATTAGATGCAGAAAGTTTTTTAATGGGTTTAGAATAAAATGGCTATGCAGAACTGAAAATACCTTTTCCTTTCCTGTCAATGCAGTTTTTTTCAGAAACTGCAGTTACGTAGAATATTCCTATCCAACACAGATAGGCATGGTCCAAAATGCCTTTTTAGAAATAAGACTAGTGCATTTATCAGAAATTGCTTCCCAGAAGAAGCTGAAAGCATAAATGTATTCCAAGAATGATTTCCGAAAATGTAAATATTAAAAACACTTTCAAGCCTTGAGATGTTTCTGTTATATATGCTTTTATGCATTGACATGAACAGGAACAGGCAGCCTTTGAAGGTCGGGCTTAGAAAGTGGAACTTCTCTTTTTATTGGTGCACATTTGCTCACTGAAACACTGTCTTTGACTCACTGTTTTTTTATCAGTGTGTATAATTCATTTACAATTTGTTCTCATCTGAATGAACCACATATCTTCCATGAAGTAAAAGCTTTCTGAAATATACTATTTCAGGAATTTGCGCATTATTAGCATAGACTGAAGTACACCAGTTGCCTGGCATTATAACTGTAATTTGCCAAAAAGGCGGTTCTACAATTTTTGAATGTTGTTCATTTGATAAGTATTTACAGGACACTGCTCAAAACCACTCTTCAATAAATATATGGTAGACTGTACATATATTCCTGGCAAATAAATGCCATTACTACTCAAACCTTGAAGTTAATTAAGAGACTAAATACCACATGCACCCTTTGGCACCATTCAAATTACCATTTGAATATTTTATCCAACTATTACAATAATTTTATTGAACTTCTTCATTAAACCAATTAAACCTCTTCAAGTGGTCTGCTCTTCTCCTTTTCATTTGTCTTTTTACTCAACTTTGTATTTGTTGTTACCTTTTTTTTTTCATAGAATCATCGAATCATAGAATGGTTTGGATTAGAAAGGACCTCCTTCTAACTTAAATAATCCTGTACATTTTATTTCTTCGCCTCTAATGTAAGTTCTGTAAACATTTACATTTTTCTATAATTTCTTAGATATTTTTTCAGGATAGGTTTATTAATCCCAAATGGGAGTTCTGTAATTCATTGTGGTATTTTATGAACATTATCCAATACCTGTTATTATATTTAACTTGTTTTTCTTCATACTTTCTTTTTTCCTTGTCTTCACACAATAGTATGCATGTTTTGAGTATCAAATAAAGTCTGTCCTCTGAAGACTTTCCGTTACACTCCTCCTCCAACACTTGTCTAAGTCCTCCTGCTTATGGCAGACTGAATATTCAGCACACGTGGTTGTTTTACTCTGTCTTTTCCATAGTGCTAATAAATTATATTCGTGCCTAGTCTGACTTTGAACATACTTTCTAGGAGTGAGGTTTTTAAAAGGTACATGTATCATTTACTTGAGAACCTTCAGCTTTACAGGACCTAATTTCCTCTTCTCAGAGTATTTTGGGGTTGATTAAGGAATGTGCTTTTTTGAGTGATTTTCAGATACAGAAGACCTAAAATTCCTACCAAAGCCACTAGAATCTGTGGGTATTTGACATCTCTGTCAGCCCCTGAAAGACGTTTTTGGCAACATCTCAGTTCACTACTTGTAAGGTCTGGTACTCTGTTACAAATAATGGCTGCTTAAAAGCTGTTTTAGGCCATTGATTCATCACTTTTCCCACAGCACTCATTTTCCATTTACTACTTTCCTCTTCTTCAGTCACCAAGTTTATCTTCATCTCTCATTCCAGGCTCAGGTCGGGCCCCTGGACACCACAGGAGAGAAACCTCTGCCAAGACAAAAAGAACACATTATTAAATCTTTAATCTTGATTCGTTTTTCCCCTCCTCTTTCCTGACTGTCATGGCTGACACTTGATCTTCCTGCAAGACAAACTGCTCTACCGCATTAGTAGAAAAGTATTATGAGGTGACACTGGTCTGTGAGCCCCTGTCAGAGCTCTAACCATGGAGACCACAGGGAGTGTCTTTCTCTTGAGCTAGGAAAAAGAATATATGCCTGCAATATAACTGGGTTTTTTGACATCCTAGGTTACATCCCACTTTACTGTATTAACTTCTCCAACTTCACAAAACACTCCTTAGTAATCACTAATTGCTGAACAACGTGGCACTCGCAAGGCCTCAATATGTCTTTTCTACAAGTTTTTAATTAAATAATTTCTTCAGGATTTTTAAAAGCTTTGTCTCTGCTTCAGCTGGATCCATTATCCCTTTTTTAATCCTGCATACAAATTCAAAGTGTTTGATATTATACAGACAAGTAACCTTTCAGACTCATTTCTATCCTGCTTGGTTTTCTTTTTGTGTGGGAAAATTTTAATATAATCTCCAAAAGATGCTTAGAAAAAGATAGAAGGACTCTCAAAGTCAGTCTTACACTGTTTATTTCTTCGATACTTGTTCCTTCTTTCTCTGAGTCTTCCTACAGAAACGCTGAAAACCTTTGACTCTGCAGAAGGGACCTAACCCAGCAGAAGCCCTTAGAGCCCAAGTACACAGCACACTACAGCTCGGGGTCCTCTGCCAGCTTGATTTTAAGTGACAGAAAAGAAACTGGACTTCCCCATTTCTATAATACACAGACGAGGCTGAAAGAGAAGAGCAATGCAGAGAAGAGAAAACTTCCACCTTTTAGGAAGAGGTCCCTTTTCAAGGTTTTCTTTGCACTGTATCAAGCACCAGAGCCTGGTCCCAGCAGAGGGTGCTGCTGGTCGTGCAGGTCCTGCAGAGCTGTGGGGTGGACAAGCCTGCAGCTCCCGCCCTCGTCTCAGCGCTGGAAGCTGGGACCGACCTTCACAGCAGTTTTTTTAGCTGGACAGAGCCGATTGCTCTAGGCAAAGTAACCTCATGTCGTCATGGAGGTAACGGCTCACATATTAGATGTAAGACAAAAAACAACGAGATTACACTAAAGAGAGATTCTTGAGTACCTTTACAGTCCACATTTCTACAGCTGTGATCCTGGTAATTCAGTGTGTGCACTAAAATAAAGTATTTGTGAATAGATGTTGAGCTTAAAGCTCAAAATAAGCTAGAGTTTTCTAGACAAGCCTGAATTTTAACAAAAAATGAGACAGGTTAAATAGCTTATTGTCAATAGTTCATACTAATGTAATAACACAAATAAGGGGTTTGAAGGTTCTTTTAACAAGATCTCTAATTGCAGGTCAATATTCTCTTCCCTCATGTGAAGACATAGAGAAACTGAGATACAAAAATGGATAACATCTTCTACCAAACACTCAGCAAGCTGCTGTTAGAGGCAGGAAGACACTGAATCCTCCTAAATCCAACAAGAAGGCTGAGAAAGTACTTCTGCACAAAACTTCAAAACTTTTAAGTGCAGTAAGCTTATACAAAAAACATTGCTTGGGATTTTGCAGCTGTGCATTTTGTAACATGAGCACAAAAAATATATATCACACTGTGCAATACAAAAAGTCCATCCAACTCAGTATCATTTTTCCAACAATGAACAGTAGCAGATACCAAAACATTAAAAATTTTAAAACACAGAAAGCAGAGGGGACTCTTTCTGTCACTTTGCCTACAATTTCTAAGAAGCCTGCTGCTCAGGGAATTCCTAAATCAGGGGAGGTGACTGGATTATTTTATTAAACAGCTACTGACAGATCTATTGTCAGCAAAATTTTCTAACTCCCTTTAAGTCACTTAAGATTTTGGACTCAAAAGCATCCTATGGCAGTGAATTCCATCAGTTAATTAGCTGTTGAAAGAAAAATTACTTCTTTTGTGTTAAATCTGCTGCCTTATATGTTAATGAGGTAGTACAGTAATAATTCCTTCTCTAGGTACTGGAACAGCAAGTACCTCTTCCGTAATTTGATTGGGAGAAAGATGTCACAACTATTTTGCTTGCTCACACAACTTCTGACTCACAAATAATTTTGCCACATTTGTTGACACTGGATATCAAACACCAGAATCAAACACATTTTCATTTTACTTGTACCACATTATATACCATGTTGACCTGAGTCATTGGATTCTAAGTAACCCATTATAGCATAAAAATAGATGATCAGTCAGTTTATGAGTTGGGAGTAGTTTCTTTTATCTTTTTTTCTCACTGGGAAACATTCATCATTAACTACTGAAAGAGCATAGCAGAGTATATGGCTTTTGTTCTGTTTCTTTGAGCCCATTTCTATATTCCCGTATTATTATTTGTTTTATTTGAAAATCAATACATTAGAAGTATGACTTGTCACAGATGAAACATATAATTGCCACAGTAAAGGGTACTATAGCTTTAATTAGCCATCACCTGCAGCCTCTTTCACTTACCTACTGGTATAAAAACAAAAGCACTAACTATGACTAAAAAAGCAGCAACATTAAAAGATTGGTGGTTTTCACAAACTCCTAATTAATTTTTTAGTATTCCCCTACCATTACACAATGTTTATATTATGCCATGTACCCAGTCCCAACTCTTTATGGTGTTGTTCCTTTCACGGCACACCACCATCACCCAAAACTCTTCCCTCAATTTCCTACTTCTGTAGTTGCAGACAAAGCACTATTGTGCTTTGCTAACAAAATAAAAAAGTCATTTATACTTTAGAATTGCTTCAAAAAATTGGCTGATCGAACAACAAAACTATACAGTAACATCAGCTGATATTTCTCTGTAACAGTTGTGCAGCACAAGTGAATCAATGGCTAATATATTACAGATGACTTTGATAATTAACTCCTTTGAGAAATTCATTTTAATCTGGGGGTAGTAGCAATGATCCTCCAAAAGGAAGAAAAAAGTCAGTATTTCCTTTATAAATTCCCTGATGATGCAGGACAAACATGCAATTAGTCCATGCAAGAAATAAACATGGTTTTAAGCAACAGGTTGTATCTCTTTGTGTTACATGGATTTAAAGACAAAGGCAAGTCAGAATTCCCTGGCTCTTCGACATTCTTAAGAAACCTAGTGTATTGATCTGTTTACCCTCTAGCGGGGTTTGATGGGACAGAAGCATTACAGGACTTAATATGACAAGGCTTTAGTTCCTTATTATGCAGGATGGATTATGGGGAAAAGCATGCAAATAAAAGTCTTTATTGTGAAACTTCAGGAAATTCAGCTGGTAGGCGTTCTCCTTACAAAACAAGAGGTTACGCTCAGAGTTGTGAAACTTGGGTGGGGCTACAAATGAAATATTTAGCCACATGATACACTTGGTAGTGGCTTAAATTATTCCAAGGAAGTGAGTCCATGCCAGCCAAATGAGGAAAATAGTTCAGTCTTAGCTCCCTATAAAGGCAGTATGCTGGCTGGTAAGCACCCTATTGCAAGCAGTGGGAAAGATCTAATGGTCTCAGAGGGCTCATCTTTGCTTTCCATTACTTTTACAGACTGTTGCTCAGTGTTCTCCAGCTCAGCTGGCTCCACCATAGCTACACAGGAGCAGGGCCCTTTCTACTCTATTCAACAGCCGGTGCAATTCCATTTCCCCATTCCTGTTGTGATGAGTTCCTCAAAATGAAAAATGACTGTAGCAAAAACCTCTCCAAAGTCAGCAGCTGAACATTACCCAGAAAAACACATTATGATGATTTTCATCAAGCCCCAGTTTTTTTCTGGATCCTCTTCTTCCTTTTTCTAGCTATCTGATAGGTTCTTGGCGTTTTAAACCACTGAAACCTCACACATCAAAACTGATACTGTTTGAGCACATGCTGTCAACACAGTTTTAGAGCTAAGGACTCACTGCTTCTCTTACTGCTCAGCCATAGCTGCAGGGGCCCAAAAAGCATGGCCCGAATCCTCACTGATCACATGACTGGATTTAGCTTATCTCTGACAAAATGAAGAGAAGTTCTTATACAGCTGTAAATTGAGTCTTGGTCCTATAGGATCAAGAAGGGGACTACAGCTCTTGGCTGTCGACTAGTGCACATCTCCTACAAAGTCAGACAATTCTGTTGGTTCACCACCATCCTCTTCCTGCCTGTCATAACTCTTCCCATTTAAACCTCTGTTCCGCTCATCTGTAATTTTTCTTTCTCTCTGTGCAGTACTGAGCTCAACTGTGTTGAAAACCTGACAACTTTCTTTAATGAGCAGCTGAAGTTCAGCGAGCTGAAAGAGAGAGGGCAGGTGCAGCTGAGATTTGTTGTTTTCTTGTGAACAGTGGGAGCAGGACAGGTCACAGGTTTCATATGGGCTTTCCAAGCAGCACACAATTCCCCCAATGCCTACCTAAGTAGAGGTTACCAGGAGAAATACTTCAGAGTAATTTGTACATGTGAGTGTTGTTTTCAACTACATATTTTTGTTACAAAAACTCTATTTATTTTATTTACAAAAAAAAAAAAAAAAAAAAAAAAAAAAAGCAGGAGAAGTGGGGGGGAATTGTGAGAAGCTGAAACATTTTCATTTGTAGTTTCTGGGGTTAATTTTTGTTATTTCAGTTCTTTTTAAAAAGCTATTTTAAAAGAATTTAGGGCAAAATAAATTTAGGCTGAAAAACCTTTATTTTTATTTCAGTTCACTACCTTCAAACCAAGACTGTTCCCTTGGCTTTGTATTGTTCATTTGACTTATAGCTGTAAAAGGTGATAGACTTTTCAAGCATGTATTTCCTAGCCCCATGTCAACACACTATCACCAGTATTCCTTTAAATTTTTGAAAGGACTGTCTGAGTATTATTAAGCAAGTGATGCATAAGAAAATTTATTTTAAGAAACTTAAACTCTATGAATTTTTTTCCTTCAGTTTCACTGACCCAGAAATAGAAATAGGAAAACTTTATGAGTACCTTTGCAAAATATTTCTGTAGTTTTCATTTAAATTTTTTGTTTTGCTTTTGAAAAAACTGCACTAAGATATTTTGTTTAAAATACTTTCTGAAACTATAAACACATTTTTTGTTAAAAGAAAAAGGTGATTGAGTTTTGTCTGAATCTGCCAAAGGCCTGCTAAACAAGCTTTTATTTTGTTTTATTAATCTTTCTTGCCATTATATGTCTATAAAGCATTTTTTGTACCTGATGCCTTTGGAGAATGTCACTTCAATTTAATGAAAAAAATTACTTTCAAAACAATCCTTTTGGCAACAGAGAGGAAAATGCTTTCATTGGTAGAGGACTACTGTATCACATTACAAACGTTCACTCCCATTAAGCTTTTTAATGTTGTGAACTAGAAACACTCACAAATTGTCAGGAAAGATACAGAAACACATTTGATATACCTAGCAGAACTAATGAGCTAAGGCTGCTTCATAACCAGCCGTAAAAAGCATGTGGAAAGCCAACCCAATCTCCCTGCTTTGGGTGAGCATTTCATTTGAATCACCAGTAAGTCTTTACTTTCATACATGTTGTCTCAATCAATTTCCTAGCAATTCTCCTGGGAGTCAAAAGACAAAGCTGTAATGTCTAATGAAAAATTTGAGCTGGAAATGGCTACAAGATTAAAAAAATAAATTCAAAATCAAAAGAAGGGGAAAAGGGAGAAGGAAAAAGGGGAAAAAAGAAAAAAAGGGAAAAGTGAAGCCATTATACAACAGAAGATAAATAGGAGATAGAATACTTTTTTCTCCATCCTTTTTCAGGATCAGTCCCATATTGGACAGATTGGTGTTAAGCAAAGCCTGTCTACATTTGTAATGGTTTCCCAAGGTAAGGTTTAATGGTATGTTTCTGTTAGGTCTGCAAGAGCAGAGAGACAAATATGTTGGCTTGCAACCACCAAGAGCCCAAAAAAAGGTAAAAGAGAGAGTGGTGGCTGTTACAGGGCAAGTAAAAAAGATATGAAGAAGCTTGAGGGTTGCAAAGACTGGAGAGAGGACACTAGCTCTAGAGAAATGGGGGACTCTTCCCAGGACTGGGGACTTAGCTTAAGTAGGGATAGGAAGGAAAGGTTGCTGGCAGCAATTTGGAGAAAATGGCTACATGTAGGCAGGGGAATGCGGCATAAGTAAGGAGTCTCTGGGAGGAAAGGTAAAGAGGATGAGAAGCAATCCTAGGGTCAGAGGGCTTGATGTAGCATAAGAACAGCCCATATACACAGATTAACATATACTCTTAAGTGGAACCTCTATTTTCGATTTGGAGGTT
Organism: Hemiprocne comata; assembly: GCA_020745705.1. NCBI lineage: Eukaryota > Metazoa > Chordata > Aves > Apodiformes > Apodidae > Hemiprocne > Hemiprocne comata. The sequence continues at coordinate 90,818,142 of CM036586.1, read as the reverse complement.
CACACAAGGGCACTCTTCCCTTTGTCACCCTTAGTAGAAAGGAAAATTTCTGTGTTTAAAATAAACAGAGCCCGATGCTCTCACACACGACATTCCCAGGCATGATAACCTTTTAGCCCACACATCCTAACAGGACAGTCTCTACAAACATGCCTCATGAAAGGAAAGTAATGGGAGAGTTGAAGACCATGGGGAATCATACATAAAGGAAACAAACCCCAAAATGAAAATTAAAGGCAGTTGGACTGTTTCTTTATTTCTAAAAAGACTAAGAAATGTGAATAGTTAAAGGAAACTCAGACAAGAGAGAAGGGAAAAGAAGCAGCAGAAATCTGCAGGAGATTGAAGGCAGGACATGTTTAGGAGGATGGTTATACTTCAGTCATTACATGGGAGGAGTGGAGATGCAGACTGCATACGATTTTTTCTCATTACTTTTCTTAACTAGTCAGCTAAAAGCTCTTACAGACACGAATTTTTAAAGGAGCAAAGTAGGTCCTCATACTCTTCACTCCTCATACTCTAACACACAGATAATCTCACCATTGGTGACATTGGACAAGCTAGAGGAGGGGGCCTGTGCAAACCTCATGAAGTTCAACAAGGCCAAGTGCAAGGTCCTGCACCTGGGTAGGAGCAATCCTTGCTATGAACACAGGCTGGAGGATGAGGTGATAGAGAGCCCTGCCAAAAGGGACTTGGGCTTACTTGTGGACAAAAAGCTGGACGAGCAAACAATGTGCACTCACAGCCCAGAGGACCAATCACATCCTAAGCTGCATCAAAAGAAATGTGGCCAGCAAATCAAGGTCAAGGGAGGTGATTGTGTCCCTCTACTCTACTCTCCTAAGACCCCACCTGTAGTACTGTGTCCAGCTCTGGAGCCTGCAACACAAGAGGGACATGAACCTAGCAAAAGGAGTCCACAGAAGGGCCACAAAAATGATCTGAGGGCTGGAGCATCTCTCCTATGAAGACAAGCTGAGAGAGCTGGGATTGTTCAGCCTGGAGAAGAGAAGGCTCTGGGGAAACCTTATATTGGCTTTCCAGTACATGAAGGGGGCCTACAGGAAAGCTGGGGAGGGACATTTTCCAAGGGTGTGTAGTGATAAGGCAAGAGGCAATGGTCTTAAACTAGGGCAGGGTAGATTTAGATTAGACATTAGGAAGAAGTTCTTTATGATGAGGATGGTGAAGCACTGGAACAGGTTGCCCAGAGATGTGGTGGAGGCCCCATCAGTGGTGGAGGTCAGGCTCAACCAGGCTCTGAGCATCCTGATCTAGTCAAAAAGGTCCCTGCACACTGCAGCAGAGGCTGGACTAGATGACCTTTAAAGGTGCCTTCCAACCCCATACATTCTATGATTCTATGATTCTTTCAGGCATTCTGATGGGCATTTCCACATGCATCTTCCAAGACACGAGATCATCCTTCAGATACGAGGTTCAAAACTAAAAGACAACTTGAATGGGTGACTGAGTGTGTATTTTTCCAGGTGCATTTTGGCTTACTGCATGTTGGGCTGTAGCCTTATCTACTTGAGAAGGAAATGGGGAAGATATATTGCTCAGTTTGGCTTCTGAGATCTAACAGCTGAAAGTTGAAATCCTCTCCACCTCCAGCCAGTAAATGCACACCTCCTTCAGAAGTGCACTAATGTGAATTTAGCCACACTATGTAACCCCTGACAAATGGATTTTCTTTCCTAAACAAAATGGCAAGCAAAATACATAGCAGAAGAGCATTACTATAGGTCATTGAAAAGAGATAGTTTTTTAGGATGCAAATTATTTTATTAAACCTTGGGTTGCTATTGTTGGTTTTCCCCTGTCTTCTGCCTTATTATTAATAGAAGTTTAAAAATTGAAAGCAGAATCAGATGTGAGAATTCGGGAAACAAAACTGAAATTACTTTTCTCAAACTTTATTGCCTTAAGCAGAGAGAAGAGAAACAAAAATTGCCCCTACTTATCCTGTCTGTAACGAGAGGCAGGCTCAGGCTAGAAGCAGCACCATCTTTAGGCCGAGGCAGATGGACAATCTGGCAGAGATACGAAACAGCCATGTCTCCTTGGCTGGCTTTGCTTGTGCTTGGATACTGCAAAGGGATGCTGGCCGCTGTGTTGCTATGAGGGCCTGAGGCTGTGACTCCTGCCAGGAGCACTGCCCCTGGAGAAGCACTCTTTGCTGGCACTGCTTCTCCCTTTGCCATGGCCAGAGTCCACCAGCCTGGCTTCCCAGAGCTTCTCATGTAGTTTCCATCTAGTTTGGCTGTTGCCCACAGTCATCCTTACCCCATTCACATCTGGGGTGACGCAGTTCTCACAGCAGAGGATTCCTCCTCTGCTTCTGTTATGTCCCTTTTCCAGAGAGTGGGAGAAGGGCCAGAGACACAGTGAGCACAAGATAAACACTGACCTGTTCACTACACAAAAATGCTTGCTAGACACAAAGGCAAAGATTCACTGTTACTTTTTACTCTTATCTACAAAACAGAGGAAAATCATGGCAAGTTTCCCTTTTATGTTTTGTTTTGATGGTTTTTTTCCCTGGAAAACTATCCTAGGATCTAGGTACATGTTGTACCTGACACATACAGTTTTGAAATATGAGATTTGCTCCTTTGGCAACAGTATAATGGGGTTCATGTAGGCTCTGGTACAGTGTATGAAGAAAATACTCTCACCTGAATGTACTCTGGCCACTCGTTCCACGATAACTGATATTCATAGCATGACATAGTTGCTACAAATAATTATATAAGTACCTTTAATATGTGGTACCATTGGTCATCTTAAGCTTTCTTTCCTAAATAGACTTTTTAGCTGTGAATTTATGTAAGACAAATACAAAAAATGTGATAGAAAGTAATGAATGCATTATAGACTTGGACAGAAATACAATGAAGAAATAAAGCTCTTACCTTTTAGATAGTAATCTTATGTGTTTCTCACAATTACTGAGAAAAACATAGGATTAAATATAGTTAAATAAGCGTTATATAAAAGTACATACTGAACTGAGTTGACATTGATCGTGTTTTTAAACATATTGAGCAGTTTTTTTCTCTCTCCCTTTCTCTCAGCTTGTTATGAGACAATGACCCTACCTTTTTCTACACAGTTGTTGCTATTTGCAGTGATTTTTCATAGGTCTAATTTCCAACTACTATCAAATCACATAGCAGCTGCAGAAGTATGTTTTCTTCACCAAAAAGATCAGTGAGGTTTGGCCAGTTTCTTTACAACAGAGAATTAACCAGTGTATTTTGTATACCAGTGAGGTATACTTATACCTCAGTTTCTAGACTGAGAACTGTGATTTGTTCTGTGGAACTACATTTGAACTGTCAGACTACATTTCATCTCCAACTGATACATAAAGGTGGTGCAAAATTTAACAGCTTTCTTTGTTATATTTTATTATGAGCATTTTATGCTATTACTTCTGATATGGCCTTTGGCTTTGCCTCTGGCTTTCCAAAAAACAAGTGGATTTTTAGGGATTTGCTTTGTCTTCCACATTCCTGAACTTCCTAAGAATGAGACTCACCTGAAACCATCCTGCCAGTTATGATCACAAAGATGTTTCAGTTAGACCCTAATCTTTTGTAGGGCTTTTCAGCTTTTGCAGATGTTTTCTTTCATCAGCCTTCTCATCTGCATAATTGACTAAAGACTTAGCTGAGAAGCTCCAAAGACTACTGTGAGACCAGCAAGTGTTCCGTTAGTAGAAATGAATTATGATATAGATCTTGAATGCTTGTGGTTATCGGTGCTTTCTGTGGAATGAGGTTTGTATTTCATGGCTGTTTATTTAAGGATTGCCAAAGAAGAATCTAGAGCAGGGTTAAGATGTTTCTTTGAGTAGATGGAACCTAAGTACGTACATATGAAAGAAAGAAAGATATGTTCAGAAAAGTGTGGTTAGGTTATAAGCTCTACCACTCAATAGCTAGAGAATGACAAAGTAATGCATCCTGTGCAACTCTTGGACTACACTCCAGTTTCTGCTTTCCTGGCCATACTTGCTTTTTTCTGCCTCCAGTGAATGTCTATTTTTTTTCAATGTGCAGACTGTAGTGTTTTACTTGTGCTCCTGCTCCTTCCACCCCTCTACCTTCCAAATAGATGAGCCAGGATCCACTTACCTGCCAAAATCAGGTGCAGCCAACATGATATCTGATGCTACTGCTGATTTGTTCTCTTTCCACATCTTGTTTATTATTCATTGCCCAAAATACAGCCCACACCCTGTATAATCCACGTGATTCAAGGCCTTCCCTAGATACAAAATTATTATTTTCCTCCTGGGCTTTCCTGTAGCCTGCTGTAGTCACCAAGTGCTGCACAAACACCAATTAAGTTATTTTCATAACACACCAGTGAGACAGCAAGGTATTATTATACCAAATTTAGATGTGGAGAACTAAGGTATGAGAAACTGTGGTTCCATGTGTAAGCTATCAGTGTCTTTAACTACACAAGCTTGGACCATTCTTGGAGCAGGGCTCACCTATTAACTAAATTAGGTAGGGTTATTGTGGAAAAACAGTATGTGATCATGTAATTAAAGACTAAGTCATACCACAAGTGCCTGATAGGGTCAGAAGAATGTTACTCAATCAGCTGTAATTCTGACATTTCCTAATCTCTCAGGCATCATTTCTGCTCCTTAACTATTCAATGCAGCTAATATTTGCAAATTGTAGAATTAACCCCCCTCAAAATGAGAAAAAAAGGCAATTTCATTCGATCTCATTATTCTGATTTTCACGGGAGTCATCAGAAGGGTGTGAGCCTGCAGCCTCAACGTATAGTCCTGCAACACCTAAGCTGCCCACAGGCTGTGCTTCTCTGGAGGTCTAGACCCACCTACTTCTGGCTAAAAGGCTGTCTAGGAGGAAAACAACAGCTTCTTTTCTGAATTATCAGTGAAGGATCAATCAGCATCCACAGTAGATGAGTGCTATGAAACCACAGCCTAAAGTAGTAGCAGTATTACATTTTTTTTTGCAAATGATTGTTAGTTCCAGATATACTGTTTTATCAGCAGGTTTAATGGGATTTTTTTAAAACATCAGAGACTCAGATATGATCAGTTATATGCCCAGCTTTGAAGAGAAAGGTTTCGATTTTCTCAGTCTCCCAAATACGACCCTTGATGTTGCACTTCCACCTTAGCCTCTGTTGTTGGAGAAGCAAGGTAGGGAGCCAGCAGAACTGCCACCTTGGACTTCTGAGGGGCAGACTTTGGCCTGTTTCAGAGCATGGTTGAGAATGTCCCTTGGGAGACAGTCCTGAAGGGCAAAGGAGCCCTTCAAAGGAAGGCTGACCATACTTCAAGGAGGAACTCTTAAAGGCACAGGAGAAGGCCATACCCAGGACCTAAAAGACGAGCCAACAGAGAAGACCAGCCTGGCTAAAAAGAGAGTTTTGGCTGGACCTCAGGAACAAAAGGAAAGGTTATGGCCTTTGGAAAAGGGAGTTGGCAACTTATGAGGAATACCAAGATGTAGTAAACCTATGCAGGAGGAAAATTAGAAGGGCCAAGGCTCAAGCAGAACTCAACTTGACCACTGCAGTTAAAGACAACAAGAAGTTTTCTAGTATATCAATAGAAAAAGGAAGACTATGGAAAATGTAGGCCTGCTGATAAATGAGGTAGGTGCCCTAGTGGTGGAAGACACAGAGAAGGCATATTTACTGAATGCCTTCTTTGCTTCAATCTTCACTGCTAAAACTGTCCCTCATGAACCCCAGACCCTGGAGGCAAGGGGAAAGGTCTGGAGAGAGGAAGACTTTCCCTCAGTAGAGGAGGACCAGGTTAGAGACCGCTTGCCTAAACTGGACATTCATAAGTCCATGGGCCTGGTGGGATACATCCATGAGTGCAGAGAGAGCTGGCAGATGCTATTGCTGGGCCACTCTCCATCACCTTTGAAAGGTCATGGAGAACAGGAGAGGTGCCTGGAGGAAGGCTAATATCACTCCAGCCTTCAAAAAGGGCAAGAAGAAGCACCCGGGGAACTACAGGCTGGTTAGTGTCACCTCTGTCCCTGGGAAGGTGATGGAGTGACTTGTTCTGGATGTCATATCTAAACATGTGGAAGAAAAGAAAGTTATTGGGAGTGGTCAACATGGACTTACCAAGGTTAAATCATTCTAGACCAATCTGCTAGCCTTCTATGATGACATAACTGGCTGGCTGGATGAGGGGAGAACAGCAGATGTCATCTTCCTTGACTTCAGCAAGGCTTTTGACACTGTCTCCCATAACATCCTCATTAGGAAACTGAGGGGGTGTGGGCTAGATGAGTAGACAGTGAGGTGGATTGAGAGCTGGCTGAGTGACAGAACTCAGAGGGTTGTGGTCAATGGATCAAGTTCGAGTTGGTGGCCTGTAGCCAGCGGTGTCCCCCAGGGGTCAATATTCGGTCCGGTCTTGTTCAACATATTCATCAATGACCTGGACGATGGGACAGAGTGTATCCTCAGCAAGTTCACTGATGATACCAAACTGGGAGGGGCGGCTGACACTCCAGAGGGCTGTGCTGCCATCCAGCGAGACCTGGACAGGCCAGAGAGCTGGGCAGAGAAGAACCTAATGACGTTCAAAAAGAGGAAGTGTAGAGTCCTGCACTTGGGGAGGAGGAACCCTATGCACCAATAGAGGTTAGGGGTGGACCTGCTGGAAAGAGTTCTGGGAGTCCTGGTAGACAGTAAATTATGCATGAGCCAGCAATGTGCCCTTATTGCCAAGAAGGCAAATGGAATCCTGGGTTGCATAAGGAAAAGTGTGGCCAGTAGGTTGAGAGAGGTCATTCTCCCCCTCTACTCTGTCCTGATGAGGCCACATCTGGAATACTGGACTCCCCAGTTCAAGAGAGACAGAGTACTACTAGAGACAGTCCAGCGGAGGGCAACAAAAATGACTGGGGGATTGGAGCATCTCTCATATGAGGAAAGGCTGAGAGAGCTGGGACTCTTTAGCCTGGAGAAGATGAGGCTGAGGTGAGACCTTATTAATGCCTATAAGTTTCTAAAGGGTGGGTGCAAGGAGGATGGAGCCAGACTCTTTTCAGTAGTTCCCAGTGATAGGACGAGGGGCAATGGGCACAAGCTGGAACAGAGGAAGTTCCATTTAAATATGAGGAAGAACTTCTTTACTTATGAGGGTGGCAGAGCACTGAGACAGGCTGCCCAGGGAGGTGGTGGAGTCCCCTTCTCTGGAGATATTCAAGACCCACCTGAATGCAGTCCTGAGTAATGTGCTCTCGGTAATCCTGCTTTAGCACAGGAGTTGAACTGGATGATCTCTAGATGTCTCTTCCAATTCTAACAATTTTGTGATTCCATGGTCATGTACATTTTTAGCTCCTTCTACTAACTTCTTTAAAAAATACTGCAGAGTGCTTTCTCTATTTGTAATTTATTGAATTGAAAAGCAGAATTCTCAGGTAATGCATATGGGAAGGAGAGTTAAGGTGTTTAGATTTGGATTTAATCTTCTGGCAGTTTATCTGAGAAACAATTCATAAAGCCTTTTAATTGGAAGACTTGGCAGGGTTCTTCTGCTGGAGTGGCTCATCAGGTTTCCAAAGGATTAAATGTCCTATTTTCAAAAGTTGCAGGTTGTCTTTGAACAATACTCTCTTGTGGAGAGGTATAAAGTGGGAAATAGTACAGAAACCCAAAATGAAGGTTTGGGGGTCCTATATGTGTGGGATCAACACACACAAATTGAGTTATTTTAAAACATTTCTTCTCCTACTTTGTTTATGTTTATAGTTAAGTTTTGTTAAAACAGTATTATATTGTTTGCAGCCACCTAAAAGAAAACCCTGTTGTCATATCTACTTAGGCAGTCACTGTGTACTGAGTGGTGTACTCCAGAACCTCACCTAAAAATAGGAGAATGGCAAGATGTCACTTTATACGAGGTAAAAGCAGCAGAGACAGGAGACTGAAGAAATACAGTGAAAAATACACCTTAAATTAAATACAAATGTAGTTATCTGATACATAGTGTCCCATCAGATTCCCCTAATCTCAGTTTACTCCCACTCTAGTGATCATTTTCCTTTACCTTTTTCCCTCCCCAGGTACTTACCCTGCATATTTTTGTTAACCCATTTCCAAGTACTCACTTCTGCTAGCTGGACAGTCACTCACCTGCCTAAGTTTCTTCATCTCACTGGGTGCCAGTCACAATCTCACTCCCTGAACATTTTATTCAGTTTTACCTAGCACGTTCCCATTTTTCCTCTTCTGACTGATACAGCTCTTCCTTTCCTACTGCCACTTCCATTCAATTTTCAAATTTCTTACCTGGGCCTGCTCATCGTCTTGAGTACTTGGCCCGTCTTCAACTCAGTGCTTACTCTTTTCCTAATTTAGCTATTCCCTGGGACTTCTTTTGTACTCTTTCCTCAAACTCTTATCATCAGCTCCATTGTGCCCTCACCCACACCTTTCCTCACCCACACCTTTCCTCACCCACACCTTTCCTCATTCCCACCTTTCCCCATTCCACTTCAACACTCAACCACAGACTAGAGAGAGTCTGGTTCCCATTCAATCTTCATTCACATTACACTGTTTCTTCCTGCACAGATCCTTCATCTACTTCAGAACTCAGGGGAAACAGATAGAAAGCCTTCCCTCATTTCAAGTATCCAGGTCAGGATAGATACCGAAGAAAACTGCAGGAAGGTGTGTCGAGCCCTCACGTTCACCACATAAAAAATATTCATGGAATCCAACAGGAAAACAGAAGAGGTATCCACTCCACAAACAATTTTCTTTCTTAGGTTTTAAACATGGCCAAATGTCTATGAATTCTAAACTGGATTTCAGAAGACATGTCCATGGCAACATTGTATACCCAGTTCTCACAGTTCATTCTTCAAGCACAAGGAAGAAAGGTCAACAGCATTTGTTGCTATGTAGATATGTACAGCTATAATAACAATCCACTATCCATAAGGCTTTTCAAGCACTGTTATTATTTATAGACAGATTGGGGCCTATATTTTGTTCCTTAGCTTTTGTCTCAATAATGGCCAAACTTTTGTGCTTTCGATTAAAAAAAATAATCCCATTCCAGGATCACCCCACCTTCAGAAATATGCGCCCAAATGATTAATATTTGGCAAACTTAAAAGAAAATTAAAACACAGAAGAACAGAAGAGTGAAGCAATCCCAAAAATTTCTAGGCTTGTCTTTAATAAAACAGTTTATTAATCTTAATGAATCTTCTTGTAGAAACAGAGATTGCTTTCTTAAGGAAGTAATTTATAGGATTAACATAAAACTAGTTCATTTAAGAAACAGAACATCTGAGAAAATAAGTTCTTTGTATGTGTGGAATTATTGAAGGCATTGCTCCACTTTGGGACAAATTCACAGTTTTCAAGAACTCAGTATCTGTTGTACATTTGGCAAAGCACACACATTTCCCACTGCTCTCTTCTTCTAGAACTCAGCATTATATTCCCTGGGAATACTTCTGAATTAACTTCTACAGACAAAGAAATATCTGCTCTTGAGTAAGAAAAATTAAGTGCTCATCAGCAATTTGTTGATGAAAAATGAGTTTAAAAAGTTAGTGTTGCATGATCTGTGATACTATTGTCACACATATTCTACTAGTAGTGTTTAGCACAATTGGAATTAATTACTGTACTTTTTTTTTTTCTTCCTCTTTCTTACCAGACAATACCAGGCTAACAAAGCAATGATATAGGGCTGGTCTAAAATTAATTGCAACGGATTTACCTGCATATAAAGACTATATATTTGTTCTGTGTATGAAATATATTTCATTTCTCTATAGATTTATAGTAATATTTTATAAGAAAAAAAACACAACACAAAGCACAAAAGAAATTGTAAGTATATAAGAAAAAATATTTCTAATTACTTGCTAATTTATTCCTCAAGGAAGGCATTTTATTCCTTGTCACTGCTCTTGTTATCTTTGACAACTTCTGTGTCTTAATTGTGGTTTTGTTCTATCATTTGGACAGTGGCATGAGTCCAGTCTTCCAACATGCAATAATTTATTTGCATTTTTATTTTGCCAAGAGACAATGAAGAAACAAACAAAAAAAAGACTTATATCTAAATTAGCAGCTTTGCTTTATCTTTTAATTTCAAACCTGTAATCCACTTATTCCTCTGGATAGCTAGGCACAAATATGAATTGGGAGACTTTAATGACATTTAGGTAAGTCATATATGTAGCTTGCTCACATCAGCCCTGTGACTCAGTGTATCAGCCTAGCCTGTGATGTGTGCCATGCTAGTAACACATTCTGTTGGCTACATTATGCAAGGGCCTTGAAAAGGGAACTAGATAGTGTCTAAACATAGAGTATAGGAATAATTAGGAACATCTGTTAATATTATTTATGGTGGTTGTTTTTTTTCCTATGCAGAAAAGGATGTTTCCTTAGGACTCTTTCACCGTCATGTTCTTTCCTACTAGTATGGCTGAGAAAATCCAGGAAAATCTACCACCAGCTGGAGCTGTAGGTTTGTACAGCATCTCACACACTAAAAGCCCTGGAAATCAGTGTTCTCATGCATTTTATTCTAAAATAAATTTCTCAGAACTACAGTTGTCTTTTTAAAAAATAAATTGTGTAAAACAGAGGTAACATTAAATCTTAAAAGGATTACTTTAAAAAGGTTAGCTCAGAAGGATTTTCTCCTTGAATATTCTTTGTTTTCAGATGGTGACTATAAGTCTCCTCATAGCAATATTTGTCATGAGCATAGAGTCCTCAAGGCTTTATCAAGTCTACTCCCTCTCTAGCACTGATGCTGACGTATACACACTGGAGATTAAAGGAGGGAAATACATCTGATGGCACAACAGAGGCAACATGATTGTTTCAAATTCCTCTTCCCAAAGAGTGACCAATTCTGATAAACCACCTCTTGCATAAGCGGTATATGGGCTTGATCTTTTCATGGTACTGTGCATTTCTTTAAAATGCTCAGTGCTCCCAAGTCCTGCTGAAGTCAGTGGGAACTGAGAGGGCACTTTGCTTCGAAGAGTGATCAAAGCCTGACCAAAGGGAGGCCCAAACTGGTGGTCACAGTAATTATAAAGACTCAGACATTAATAGTATCTGTGAAAGCTAGAGGTGCAGCCAAAAGAGTTTCAGACACAAAATACGAGTATTTTCCTTCAGGTATAGTCTGCCAGTTCTCAACTATTCAGGGCTGTCCCCATTTAGACTCTAGCTCAGCAAAACAATTGAGACAAGTGCCCAAATTCAGGTATATGAATATTCACATTCAAATAATGCTAAAATGTGAATTAATAATGTCCCTTATTATTAGGGACAGTATTATTATTTATTCTCTCCTCTATTCTTTCTTGGCTAAATTCTCCTTACCCTCCCTTGAGACCCACAGAACCAACTTTGAAAGCCCTTGGGAGCTTTTCCAGGCTGAGAATTATAAGGAGTATTTATCTGCCTTTCTAGCTTTGTCCCTCCTGTAAACATTTTTACAAATAAAATCTTACTCACCTGATTCTTGGGGGGGGAAAAAAGGAGTTGGTAAAGTGGCTAGATGCAATTTCCCACTTTCTTTTTTAATTTTTTTTTTTTCAAATAAACTAATTTTGTGCAATTATTCTATTTTTACCAGATTCTCCTACTGATTCTTTTAACAGTTTAATTTCAGCTACAGGCTTCTCAGTGCCATTAGGCTGCTTAATGCAATTTGGTTTTAATGTGTCAGTGTAAATCAATAGCAAACTGGACATTTGACCCATTAATGCATCTTAATTGTTAATCTTAAGTCTTTTATTCACCCTATTTACAGATTTTTATTTTGATTATTTTAATAGGGAAAAAAATTTTTGCTTTATCTGTAGAAGGATTCTGCAGCTTGTCAATTAATTTGCAAGTTACAGAGTTCGATTGCAAGCCCTTGGGGTACTCTCATCCCACACTGAACAGAGCAGAGCTTTCCAAAATAAGCTTGCTAACGTCAGAGCTTCTTGTTGCTAAGAGAAGAACTGAGTGTAGCCTGGTAAAAGCACGTTGTTTCAACAAAACCATTTGAGCTGGCAGCCAACCTGTCTAAAGACAATGGAAGTAGTTTTAAGCAATACATACCACTTTGTTACATCAGCCCGTTTTACTGGAGCAAGGAAAAAGTGCAAGGGTGTTGATGAAAATAGCAGTGGAGAGGGAAAATCATATCCTCTACTTACAGAGATTGTAGAATGCAAATTTGTTCTATCAGTCAGAAAACTATTGGAGGTGAGAATGACCTACCCCAGGCTAATAATTTACATGCAAGTTCTTAAAAGAATTTCCAATTAAGTTTTTTTTTATTACCACACTAACCAAAGGCTCCATTGCTGCATGGTACATTACTTTTTCAGAATTGAACATTAATTTAGATCAAAGGTAGGTATTCCCATCCCAACTAGGGGGAATGCTATGTAATATTGACCCTCCTCTAGGAACAGCATGTAAATTCCTAAAGCAATCCATGCCTCACAGTATGTGCAGTTCACAATCAGCTGCTGACCACCTGGATGGATGCCTGCACCATGGTCTTTTAGTTGTCTTCAATTTTCAGTCCATTAAAAATGAAACAGTTTTGCATTCTGACCTTGAAGACATGCAAACACACATGCATACTCCTGAGAAGCTGAGAAAAGAGTAAAATACAAGAGGATCTTCAGCTTTCACAGATTATAAAATGACACATGATACTGGTTGCATGAATGGGAATTAAAAACTTGTCATTTTTTGGAAAGTTCACCATCTCTACAAATAAATGGGAAGCGTGACATGTTCAAGTAACTGCAATGTAATACAACTTGTTAATCCCCACAGGGTCATGGGAGAATGTGACTCTACAGGGAGAAAGGCTCCAGTGAGTTTCAGAGTGAGAAATCTACCATAACAGACAAACCACTACATATGCATGAATGATTCATTTATCACCTGGTTTTCAGAAATCACTTGCGTACCAGTGGGACTGGTTTGATTTTTCTTCACAAAATTATTGCATCTTAAAAATACTGAAAGTTCAAGAGCAGAAGAACTGGTTCTGGTGGTTTGTGTGTCCTACCATTGCATCTTTTGGGTTTTGTTTTGTTTTTTTTTTGTTATTGCATTCTAATTCCCTTTAAATCACTGCAGGATGAAATGTCATGTTTTAATGACAGATTTTTATAGTCTTTGTGGATACATGTGCATTTATACCAAAATAATTCTGGTTTAAATCCCTAAAGTAAGAAGAAAATATCTGAGCTCAAAAGAGAGAAAGAATATTCCTGATTTTGGAAAAATAGGTCTTGATCCAAGATGTTGTATTTTAGAGGGTTTTTATTGGCTTAAAAGAGTTGTCAGTTGAATCACCAATTAATCTTATGAAGCGCATGCAACTGATACTGGCTTCAAGGAAATCCTCTGAGTTCAGGGTAGCTCTGCCTCACTTATATGGCTGACTGTGCTAATTACTATGAGGAAAAGTCTTTTCAATAGCATAAATAAATAAGTCATCAGTCAGCCTATACTGGAAGGAAAAATCAGTTTTGCATGACCCTAAATGAATTTCCTTGAATTAAATGGAAAGACTTGGGATTTCACGGTGGTCTTCCCATTGATTGCAACAGACATTCAAGAAGAACTTTCTGCTCTCTGGGCCACATTTGTGTTCCTGCTTACTATGTGTTTCTGCTGATTTTAACATTGGGCGCTAAACTCTGTCATGTTTTTCTCAGTGTTATCATTAAGTGAATTAATTAGCATTAACTCTGTGACGTCCTGTGGTGGAAGACTACACATTAACATAATGTGCTGCTAATGTTATTATTTTGTAAGAGCATCTGTAAAATAATTTTCCCTTAGATATGAGTTTACCTCAGTCATGATCTTTTGAGACCACTTGCAGCATTTAACTGAACTGGACTCTAACTATATGTAGGTTTCATAGACAAAATTTTTACAAGGTTTTATTTCAAATTCTTATATATAAGACCCTGAAGGTGAAATGTACACTTACTCAATCACAAGGCAAAGATTTAATGTCCTTCTCATTAGACACATAACCAGTTCTGCTAATTTACCTGAAGGAGGAAAGGCTGTGCAATGGAGTGAGCATTAATCCGGCCTCAGGAGACTGCCACTAGGCTCCTTGCTTTTCCAGGTACCTCCTCTGTGACTTTGTATGAATACCATATACTCAGGTTCTGAAAGGTATTTCATATCTGCCATTAAAATCTCATTCAATCTCAGTCAGCTGCCTAAATCACAGAACTAAAAATAACACTATGAAAATAACTAGGGATTTTTGATACCTCAGAATATTCCCTACTCCACTTAAAAAGACCATCTGTATCTATTGCATTACCTACAGACATTTGCTTGGTAATGACACCTGTTGGACCTGCTTTTATACATAGTTCACTAAAGAAATGTCTTGAGTTCTCTCGAAAAGCTATTCCAGTGCTTACTTACGGTTAAACAGATTTCTGTGTATCAGAACTGAAATAACTCCATGCCTCATTTGTTCCCGTAGATAATGTGGTGACTTTTGTTTAACTGAACTATTACAAGAATAAAAATACTTTCATCTGAGAAAGTTATATTGAACAAGTTTAGGTGCAAAAATCAATGTATCCCAAATTTGAACACCTTACTTGAATACTTAATCGAAACTCTGCACTGCAATTTGGCAAATTTACAAACAGTCCACACACAATAATAATTTGAAACATTCAAACATAGTCAAGCTACACAGGTTTTTGAGTAAATAAAATTCTGTTGGCAGCAAATTTTTACAAAATATATTATATTCCTCCATAGATATTTTAAGGGGAAAAAAAAAAGACTAAATAGTTGATTTATTTCATTATACTGTCTTCACCAACTCCTATTAAGAAGTTGAATGTGAAAATACCATATGTAAAGAATACACCCCAAAGGAAATATACTCTGCCTACTCATAAAAGCACAGTGATAGCATTTTTTTCAAAACTGATCTAAGTAAAAGTATGACAGATGCTGACAAACATGAAGTTTCAAAAGAAGACATAATACCATGTTCTGAATTTTTTTGAACTTTATAGTTCAGGATACATACCTTCAATATTTTTTTTTTTTTCTGATTCAGAATATGATTTTTAAATGCCAAATGTATTTCTATGAAAAATAAATAAATAGCTATCAAAATTGGAATTCCAGATTTTCAGACAATCAAAATGTAGTATTTCATTGGTCAATCACATTTTCCTGTTTGATTACTGGATCATGAAAGTATTTGGAACTTTAATTTAGTGCTTTGGTGGAAACATTTATTTTAAGCTTGAATGCTCAAGTAGGGGAGAGAATTTCTTCCTATTCAGCTTTCCTAATAATAGGTAAGGGTGATGCTTTTTTTTCTGGGAAATATCAGGTTGGATTTATTTGGCAGCTGGAATTCAAATTACAGTTTAAGCTTACACAGCCTATTGCATAAATTTTGGAAAAGTAATCTTTTTATCTTTGGCAACATTCTCTTTGCCACAACAGATTTCAAAATGTGACACTCTTTCCCACGTGTGAATTAAAAAGAAAGGTTTTTCTCTGGTTTGTTGTTTGGGGTTTTTTTTCATCAGAATTTCATAATAAAATAAGGATTGTTGGTTTCTATAATCTATAATTGAGCATGTACTCTGGACTCCATTCATTCAGCTGTGGCTAACAAACAATCCAGATAAGAATCAGGACCCTTTTATCATTGTAAGTTACAAGACATTGAATTTGCACTGTACCTTTTTTCCAAATCACTTCTACAAGTACCATCTGTGCTTCTTATTTCTGTTCACCTGCTTTTGAATTAGCACCTCCCAAAGCTGCTCACCTGCAGCATCTCTGTTCTTCCCTCATTGCCCATTACCCATCAAGTCTCCACGGCACACCCTATGTAGAAATAATTTTGTCTCTACATCATTATACCTGCTACTTTTCCAGGGAGTACAGGCAAATACAAACTGCCTAAAATTATGTTATCTGGTTCCTTTTCTTTTGCATGTTTACACATTTTCATATAAAGTGAGAATCTTATATGTCCCATGTCAGTATTGCAATTGGCTTTGTTAAGACCAGGGTAAGGGGTTGAAAACAAAAAGAAACCCAAACAAAGAAACAAAAAAACCCAGGAACCCAGACTTTTCTCTTTGGATCTCAGTAACAAGTATGCCAAACCACAGCCAAATGCTTTGAAATGCTGTCACTATTGAAACATATACTTTTGCATTAGGTACATTTCTTATAAAGTCACACCAGCCCTGTTCTGTTGGGCTGGTCGTTCTTGATCAGGGGTTATTTTGTTTTCTGTATTGCATCACTTCTTGTGTAAATCACATGCACATACAAATGCACACGGCACTCACCCACAAGCCCAGCTGCTCATGAATAACTTAATTGTGAAGTAATTTAGCAAACTCTGAATACCCTGCAGACAAAAAAACATCACTTCAGGGAAGTCCAGTGCTTAGTCAGATTTTGAACTATAAAGTTTTCTTCTGCATTCTCATGCAGTAGAAGAGTTGTCTTCCTCTGAGCCTGTGTTGTATGATCAGTACACGCTGTCATAGCCTGTAGTTTCCTCCAATTCCCAGACAGGCATGCATGTGTATTTTTGAGAGTGTAGGTATGCAAGGTGTGCATAGAGTGATAATCTGCCCTAATACTCTTCAAATCACCATTGTAAAATTGTGATCATGAGCAATAAATTGCAAGTCTAATGGAACTTGTTTTTTAATGTTACAGTGTCTTTATTTTTTCTCTCCACTTACTTGGTATAAAACCCATTTAAGTTAAAAAAAAATTTACTATTCTGTGATTTTTTTTAATCCCCTGCTGCCTGTAATCTGTTCCCATGTGATTGATTATGCATCTTTGAAGCAGATAGGATAGGATGCTAAATGCTACCCAAGCAGTATTACCATGAATCACTCTCATTTTGTGGTCACACTGCGGAATTGTAAGAGCTTCACCAAAGCCAATAAGCATTGCTTAGACAATTATATGGTCTCTCAAAATCAGAGTATTGCAGCCTTCACAAAATATAAAATTATAAAACACAGTAATGGAAAATTATGACTGGGAAGAAATTGATCCCCATTACTAAAATCAATGTATTTACAAAAAAAGCAAGAAGTAAAGAATATGTGGAATAACATTTTCCACTTGAGCCATGTCCTGTGCTTAGCAGGGTCTGTCTGCGCCTTCAGTGTGGTAGACCACCAATCTGTCATCCCAAGACTGGCCTGAAAGCTCTGTGCTGTTTATTGGTATTGTTAAGAAAAACTATGCAACTGATCCTCATTGAAGAAAACCATCATAAACCGTTTACTTTAATGGCAAAACAGAATTAGGACTAAGAATATATGCAAGCAATTTCAGAACAAAGAGATTTCAAGGCATTTGCAGAGAGTATTTGAGATCAGAACTTTCAACAATGAAAAATACTTTTAAAAAATAAAAACTTATGTTAAGAGATGGAAATATGCAATATTAACTGCCATATGCTTATATGCAAAACCCACAGACATTTGCAATGTAGAGATGATGTTACATGTTTGCAACTCAACAATAACCAAATACGAGCTTCACAGTGCACCTCTTCTAATGACTCTCCAATGGATTAGCATTAAAGGATTTCTGCCAATGATGTACAGTTAATGTAAAACTCAAGTTGGTCATACAATACAAGTAAGTAAAATAATTTAATGTAAAATATTTTTTAAAAATACTGAATGAAAATAAATGTAGACTGGAAAGTCTCGTGAATTTGGAATTTACTGGTTGGAAAACCATTTCTTTGCCACACCTTCAGAAGGGGAAAACCCCATCCCATTTCCTGTCCTAATCACTGTTTCAACTTGCATGGCATATTTAGTTCCAATGGTTGCATTACTTAGCACAGACATTCCTTCTCAAGAAACCCAGCCAAGTGTTGAGATTATATCTTTATTTAAATTATAAGATAAAAATAGGTCCACATGCATATTTTGGGGTAGTACTTCTCCCTACCCCATGGTATTAAGAGGTAGATATCAATCTCTGTAACAATGATTCAGTGAAGCAAGCCATAACTCTAAAATCCTGTTGTGAAAACACATGTTATATGGTCACAGAATCACAGAATGGTTAAGCTTGGAAGGAACATCTTGTGGTCATCTGGTCCATCCCCTCTGCTCAGGCAGGACCACCTACAGTCAGTTGCCCAGGACCATGTCCAGACAAATTTAAAATATCTGCAAAGACAGAGACTCCATAACCTCTCTGGTTATGTGCCAGTGTTCAGTCACCCTCACAATTAAAAAAAAAAATAAATCTGATGTTCAGAGGGAACCTCCTGTTTTCCATGTTCCATTGCCTCTTGCCCTGTCACTGAGCACCACCGAAAAGAGACTGGTTCTGCCTTCGTTATAACCTTCCTTCATATATTTATAAACACAAAATCCCCTGAAAGTCCCAGTTCAGCTTCCTGTGTCACAAAGATTAGCTCAAACCTGTTTCCATGTTTGGCCGCATTTAAATGGCTGCACTAGGCAGCAAACAACTATTGTTAATACCTAAAACCTGGGCATCTGTCCTGAGCAAGGTGAGTCCTGATACCATTAAATGTGCAGGACTTTTTGGTTTTTTTTATTATTTTATTTTACTTTACAAATCACTCTGAGGGCCCCTCTGGTTGCAGAAAAGCTGACCACTGGTTTAGACACAGGCCTCTCCCTGCGTGTATCCATACCCTCCAGAAAGGGACAAAGTAGCCTGAATATGTCTGTACCCACCCATACAGTCAAGACTTCAAACATAGTTAGGACACACTACGTAGAAATGAAGTATCTCTGCTGGGGCACTTCAGCCTATACATGGACACTAAAAAGGAAACTGCCTGAAGCTGCCTGATAGGACAGGTTAAGCCCATTCCCGATAGGGAATTCAAACCAGAGTCATCTCTTGGCCTTTGCCCCCAAATTAGCAGGGGTCATGCTTTGTAAACAGAAGGAAGACATCATTTAGCCATGCTTGTCACCCTTCAGCTTTTCAAATACTCTAGTGGTTCATGTATTCAGTATAGGTGTGAGTTTCTTGCCTTTTATCACTAATAGCTTGTTCTAGGAAAGTGCCCAGCTACCCAACTATAGGATTGACTATGCAGGAACACATCACCTCTGTGTTGTAGCTGGACCACTCTATAACCAAGAGATAATTGTAGTTACTTCTCTTCACAAATATGTCTTCTAAATCCCTCTATTATTATTCATCATAAAAATTATATTACATTTTAAGTACACTAATAATGTGTACTCAACTAAACGTACTAGTCAATCTACCTCTGTTCTTTGTTCTTTCTTCACCAAATGCACCTTCATGCACGCAGAGAAAAATTACTTACCATATGCCAAATAATTGAGTCCTATAGAAGATACAGTTCATAAATAATGTCTCATACACACATAAATACTGAAAATAATTTGTTTATTTTGCAGTACAACTGCAATTAAGTGGTGTCATTTTTGTATACAGCCTTGGGAATCACAGCATCAGTTATCATTAATCAGAGGAAAGAATACAATAAATACGGATCTATATAAAGAAAAAAATATTATTTTCTGACCACTAGCAAAATGAGACACAGTGGGAACACAAGTAATTTATATTTATAAGACTTCTATGTTTACATACCCAGAGAATTTAGCATTTTAACTAGACTTTGACCGATTAAGCATATTGGACCAGTGATAAGGCAAGACCTGTACTCTGAATATTCAGACACAGCATCAATATAAAATATTTTATTAACACAACTGGGAGACTAATTCTTAATAAACTATTTCTCCAAAGCACTCTGCTGTTTATGAAATACACACCACATTCTCAAATGCATTTTTTTTCTCAATTTTTTTTTACGCTCTATCACTGCAGTTGATGGGGGACAGGGAGGTAGGAGTTAGATCTTGCTGATTCTTGGAGCTGACTACCAGAACTTCAATGGAAGCAGTCACTCTTCAATCTATATTACTTCTAACTGCACAGTATGGTTTATGCATTAGGAATGTTCATAGACTCTTCTTGCTTGCATTCTTACACCTTCAGCTATAAAAATCATTCCTCAAACATGAGTGCAAATACTTTTACTATTTATGGCAACCACAACTGGCTACACAGAATTTCACATATGAAAATAATAGAAGTTTTCTGTCAAACAGCCAGCAAACAGTTCTGCAGTACAGTAACACTTGCATCTATTAAGAAAATGCATAACTCAAAACTTCTGCAGAGTCATGAACACAGAAGTGAAAATATGCATGTAAAAATCCACGGATTATGGATATATTCCTACGAACTTTCTGCTGGATAGTAGCAGAGCTGACTCTTGCTATTAGCAAAAAATGGGTATGGTTCTCCTGTGTCTCAGTAATGCAAAATGGTGTACTGGCTTCCCTTCTGTATGAATGCAGTTTTAAACCTGTTCACTTGGGCAGAGTAGAAAGGAATTTTACTTTCATTATCCCAGAGTCACACAGGGAAAAATACCCACAAAAGTCTCTTTGTGGCACTCCAATGTGTAAATAACTCATCTCTTAATCTCCTCAAAGATTGCTGATGGACGGATATGTTATCCAAATATGAGAGTTTCTGCTATTAGTTTATCAGGATGTCCCATTAGTTTTTCAGGTTCTACCAGTAGCACATGCTTAAATTATTTGGATAAGAGGAAAGAGCCAAAAAACACACAAAAAAATTGTTTTTATCTTCCTTAAAGTATTTTCTCATCTGTGACACTGTTGTAGCTGGCTGCTTATTCAAGTAGAATACATTTTATCTCTTCCTGTTTAAAACTAATATATAATTATATAATGTACACAGATATTCACAGTTTGGGGCTTTTTTATTTAAGGAAAATGAAGCACAGCTTCAGTAGTACTGTAACATCATAGGTTCATTCTCCCTACAAACCAGCCTGTTGAGGAGGTGTAAGCTGTTGTGTGTCTATAGAAGTGCAAAATATTTGCATATTTCAAATCCATGAAGCTTCACGGATGAGCAAGCAAAAATAATCACTGTTGCACTTATTTGTGTCAGACAGCAGTATGAATATATATTTCTGCGGCTGAAATCTTCCCTTTTTTTTTTTAATGTGTTCAATTATTAGAGCATGCACAAGGCAAAGTACTTGAATTAATATCCAGGAAAGCCAAAACAAAGATACTACAACTGTGACAGTTGTTTTCTCTTAGAGGTTTGTTCATGGACCTCTATAGTTCCTGAAATGCAGCTGCAGTCACAAACAGGCTATATGCTATTTTAATGCATCTCTTAACATAATGAATTTACACTGTTTCACAAGAACAGCTAAGCAGATTTAAAAGGGGCAGCTTTTAGGAGTTAGTTGAAAAGTATTTGGAAATATGAAGGCCATCTTTTTGCTTCCATTAAAAACAAAGAAACACAGAGGATTCTACTGGAGCACCACAGCAGCTGAAAAGAGCTTTTTTACTCCAAAGGAAACAAATAAACAAAGAGAAAACCCAAACAACCATTTGTACATCTCTTTTCAGAAATGCCTCACAGCTGCATATATTCCTATGGGAGGGATCTTCTTAGAACATGCAGAAGGGAATAATTAATCAGTGTTTAATTTAGGTGTTTGTTTTAGACTTTATTGTTTGTAAACAAGACAATCTATTTGTTTATTTATTCCCTTGTGCTCTATGCCTTATAGCAAAACCTGACAAAATGTACTAGAAATTAAGTATGTATGTTTCTATTAATGATAAATATATTTTGTGACTTTTATTAAACCAATTAAGATTTAGTAGGTAACTGTCTCAGACAGAAAACTTTGTGGGATCGTTCAAGAATCCCATAAAGTGTGCAATTCCATATTCAATTTTGTGGAAAATGAACAACAGTAACAGAGAGCCAGCAGAACAGAATGCAAAATTTTTCAGAACATGAATAAAAATTCAAAAGCAATATATTTTTGTTTTAAAGGAAACAATAGGACCACTGTTCAGAGGCCATTTTTCATTTAAATGTTAGGCATGTTTAAAAGTCCTGTACATGGATTAGTGGTACTCTTTTGTGTCAAGTAGATAAAATCTTATTGATTGAGGATTTTTAAAATAATATGTCATATATATAAGGCACAGATTATGGGACCATAATAATATGCACTGCCATGAAAATATTGTAACAGCTGTGAGGAGCTGTACTGTCTTTTTTGCCAATGATATGAAGAGCGGAACCTATTCCAAAGCACAGAAGACTGGAAAATAGAGCAGGCTCTGGCATGTACTGTGTATCAATTGTATATTTGGATTGGTCAAATGGATTTTTGCTGTAACTTCACTCAAATTTCACTAAATGAAAATTCCTGAACTAGTGAAAAGTAGCAGTCGATTCACAAATAAGAATATTCAATACTCATTTTCTATACAATTACTAAAACGTACATACATGAATTCACAGCAGCAGGGAAGGTGCTGCATTTTTATGTCTTTCCTCTGAAAAATTTCTTCAGACTAAGATGGAAATCTACAGTCATTTAACAAAGCAACCACTGATTATTGCTTTTTGGTCCCTTGGCAAGGGTCAAGTTTGTAAATTATCTCTGTATTTATGCCATTCAAACTCATTAAACTGATATTGCTAGTGGTTGCCAGAAGGCTACCACAAGGTTACAGGTGGGTAGTCAGACTGTCAGATTCATTTTCATTACTTGTGAGTAGGTGATTCCCTCCTGAACAGCTCCAAATATATATTTTTTTTCCTTTATTTTGATCTTTAGAGATCAGAATATGTCAATTCAGTCATAAGAACTGCAGAACTGAAAATTGCCTAGTATCAGATTGTGCTGTATTTCATAATAAAGAGTAACTGTATGAAATATTTATCTTTAATCCATTCAGAGAAAGATAAAGCAAGAAAAAAAAGGAATGATGGTATGAAATAATCAGTATCACTCTGTCACTGTAACTGAAATATGCAATTGGGATGTAACTGTCCTTTAATGAATGCAACAATACAGATAATTTTAGCTTAAACTTCAAACAACATGGACGTTCATCCCTAGATATAGGGATATATAGAGTGAAGCCTTCCGTTTTTTATCATTGGCCAATACCAGTCCATGGAGGTCAGACTGGTGATGAAGAATAGCAAGCCCAGCAACTACTTTCCTTCACCTCTGAGACAGAATCAATTGCTCCAGTCTTAAATTCATCTTTTATTTTATTAAAGAGGTTGTTTTAAGCTGCAGTGCTGTTTTTCAATGCCTTCAATATAAAAAAATTAAGCAGAGTCTTTATTCAGTAGCTAGAAACTTTGATATAAAATTACTTTTTTCCCACCTGACAGCTAGGTCACTACAAGTGGTAAGTTGCAGAAACACATCATATGTCTAGCACTTTTAGCTTAAGAAAATCATGGACATTAATTAGTAGAAACAGTTTCCTTGCTTGACAGGTTAACTTGGCACAGCAAGCACATGGAAAAGCTGTTAATTGCAGCTCTGGCTGGGTTACGAGCTCAGCACCACACACTGCCACTACAGCCGGCTGCTCCCAGCACCGCAGCTGTCCCCAGACCCCCAAATGCACAACATGCACACAGGGAAATAAATGTGCATTGGCAACCTGGCACATCCTAATGAAATTCCATGGCCAAAATGGCCCCTGGTGAGTGATGGGGCCAGAAGGTGAGGGAGACCCTGGCTGGAGGGCAAGGCAAAGGCCTGCCAAGAGGCCAGGGGTGGCTACTGGGGTGAGGGACGTTGGTTGGAGGGGTGGCTGTGGTCACAGGCAATGCCACTAGGGAGGCTGGGCAGTGGGAGCAGCCAGGGTGGCCAGTGAGGGATGCCAGACCCTGTGAAGGACATAGGGTGGGTAGCCCCTCAGGGCAGCCACTGGAGGCCCGGAATGCTCAGGAACAGTGCTGGAGGCACCAGCCCTATAGGAAGGCAGCAAAGGCAGGTCCTGCATGGGGGAGATAGAGGTGTGGGCCATGAGGGCAGGAGGGAAGAAGGGAGAAAGGAGGGAGGGAGGAAGGGAGGGAGGGAAAAGACTTCTGAATTAAACTTTGTATTTGTAATAAAACTGAATTAATATTTGCCTTGTTAAGAAATATTGTCTTCATTAGAGACAGTATTATATGCACATGCAGGCAGAATATTGAAGTAACAGCCAACCTCCGTCACTGTCTTTTCTACTTCTGTGTTTTGTTTCCATTTCTTAGTCCCTGTCAACAAATTTTTCTTCCAAAATTGTTTTTGCACCAACATGAAGCACTGCATCCAGTCTATTCTGTGCTGAAAGCAATTTAGAATAGTGGCATAAATTAAAAGGTCATCTCATATAAGATGACATAATAATGAAGCTGTCCTCTTCTATCTGAGGACTTCACATTACCACACGAACTTCAGTTCTTCCTTTGAATCTCTTCCTCTGCAAAGGCTGAGTCAGCACACTAATATTTTCTCATCCAAAGAGCCAGTTGTGTCTCTACCATAACTCCAGCGCCTTTCACATAACAGAACAAGAAAGGGATTAGCTTGGCATTAGGTCATGTAAAAAAGCTATTAGACAGCTGGGGATGATTCGTGTCATATGCACAAGTTTTGGGTCAAACTCCTGTTACGGTTTGGGAGACCCCGGCACTGTGTTGGACACCTATCAGAGAGGGGGTCCTTAGCACCCTGAGAGACTGGCAGGGGTCAGTATTCCTGCCCACTTCCTGTCACAATCTATAAAAGCCGGCAGAACCGCAAGCCGCTCTCTCTTTCCTCCTACTCCTCTTCCCCTGCCGGGTGTGCTGCTGGCTTCCTTCGGCTTCCCACGATCTCGCTCCAGAATCCAACTACATCGGGTGCTGTGAGGAGCTGTGGACCTCTCCTGGAGCGGCCCTGCGTTCCCCATATCCCTGCCATCCTTGAGATCGGTTTTGTATATTTGTATATAAATATTTACTCACCCTTTCCGCCCCCCCCCCCCCCGCGCCTCCGTTTTCTCACTTCCCCCCCCCCCCCTCCGTTTTACCCCTTTTAGTTGTGTTATAGTAAACTTGTTTCTGGTTTCAGTTTCCAAAGTTGAAGTCTCTCTTATTCCCCTGTCTTCCCTTGGGAGGGAGGAGGTGGGGGGTAATAGAGAGCAATTCTGTCCTCTGGTTGTCTGGGGTTCACCTTTAATATTTAAACCAGAACAACTCCATTCAAGGACAATCCTATGGCACTCCTGTTACAGAATGCGGGAGTAAAAGTAACATTGCCTAATTGCTGCATTTTGTAAGAGAAGCACCTCTGCTAAACAGTTAAGTACCCAGCTATAACTTCTTTTAAACAGTCTTTTGAACTGAGTGGCCAAAATTTCATTGTCTGTGTTAATCCATGACTGAATGTGGACAGCAGCATTCTTAAAGTTGAAGGAATAGTTAGAAAAACTGTGCAGCAAAACTAGCACAGGATTATTTGTTAACACAGACTTCTTACTGGACAGCTGTGAGGAGCAAATACATCAGTAGGGGAAAAAAAAAGAGGCAAAACAAAACAATAACAAAAAAAACCACAAAACCCCAAAATGCTATAACAAATAGTTCACTAAAATTATATAAAATACTGTAATAATTATAAATATCCAGACGTATACACCACTGAAGAAAGGAGACCAGTGACTTGTGGCATTCCTCAAGGGTAGGAACTGGGACCAATGCTGTTCAGCCTCCTGTTAGCAACAAGGAGAGTGGAACTGAGTGCACCCTCAGCAAGTTTGCCAATGACACCAAGCTGTGAAGTGAGGTCAACATGATGGAGGGAAGGGAGGACATCCAGAGGGACCTCGATAGGCTTGAGAGGTGGGTCCATGCCATGCCAACCTTATTAAGTTCAACAAGGCCAAGTGCAAGGTCCTCTACCTGGGTGAGGGAAATCCCAAGCACAATTACAAGTTGAGTGGAGAATGGCCTGAAAACAGCCCTGAGGAAAAGGGGTGTTGGTTGATGAGAATCTCAACATGAGCTGGCAATATGCACTTGCAGCCCAGAAAGCCAACTGTGTCCTGGACGGCATCAAAAGAAGCATAGACAGTCAATCAAGGGAGTTGATTCTCCCCCATCTACTCTGCTCTCATGAGACCCCACCTGGAGTCCTGCATCCAGCTCTGGAGTCCCCAAAACAGGAAGAACATGCAGCTCATGGAGAAAGTCCAGAGGAGGCCCACAAAGATGATCAAAGGGCTGGAGCACCTCTCCTATGATGACAGGCTGAGAAAGTTTGAGTTGTTCAGCCTGGAGAAGAGAAGGTCTGACGAGAGCTTACAGTGGCCTTCCAGTACCTCAAGGGGACCTACAGGAAAGATGGGGAGGGATGTTTTACAAGGGTATGTAGCAATAGGACAAGGAAGAATGGCCTGGAATTGGAAGAGGGCAAATCTAGGCTAGACATTCAGAATAAATTCTTTACTATCAGGGTGGTGAGACACTGGAACAGGTTGCCCAGGTAAGTAAGTTGTGGTTGCTCCCTCCCTGGAGGCCAGGCT
This sequence comes from Hemiprocne comata, assembly GCA_020745705.1. Taxonomy (NCBI): domain Eukaryota; kingdom Metazoa; phylum Chordata; class Aves; order Apodiformes; family Apodidae; genus Hemiprocne; species Hemiprocne comata. Next base: position 90,791,569 of record CM036586.1, on the reverse strand, counting down.
GGATGGGACTTTGAGCAACCTGGTCTAGTGGAAGGTGTCCCTGCCCATGCAGGGGGTTGGAACTAGATGATCTTTAAGGTCCCTTTCAAGCCAAACCATTCTGTGATTCTATGATGATTCTATGATTTCTGATTTAACAAAGTTGAACATTTAAGGAATACATACATATATATACACATATACAGGAGCATAAACGTATGTAGGATGAAAAGGAACTCTGGAGGTCACTAATCCAAGTGAACTTCCAAGGCAGGTGATATTGCTCTGGCTCCATTGAACCCAGGTTAGAACAGCTCCACAGGTGGATACTCCAGAGCTTCTCTGGGCAGCTGGTCCAACCTCACATTCTTAGCCTCTCTGAATCCACGGTCATTTATTTGTTATTCATCTGTTATTGAGGTATAACACCCTCACGGAAAAAAACACCCAGTCACACTTGTCATTGGTATTCACTTTTTTCTGCTTTGTGCATTTATATAGAAAGTACCTAACTCCCTGTGATAAAAGCTGAAGAAGCTAATAGATACTATAAAAGAAAATCTTACTTTCTGCAGTTCAGAGTGGGAGGCTTTGGCTACATGAGCTTCTACTGATATTTTCCCTGTGGTATTGACACATGAGTGAAAGCTCATAATCAGCTCTTTTTATTAGCACTAGATAATATCACATTAATTGCAAGATTGGGCACCAATCTCACAAGGGCACCTTGAAATCCATGTACCTCCTGGGCAAAGAAGTCACTACAGTTTTATTAGCTGTATTCTGTAACACTGGTTCAGATATATAAACAGGCAAAAAAGTCCGGGATAATCTGACTCTGATTTACATTCATAGTTTAAATGAAGGCTGTCTTTGATCAAATTGCCCATCTGCCTATTTGTGTGCATATTAAGAGAAGACAGAAATAATTCAGAAGAAAAGAAACGTTATCAAAAAGGTAATTTTGGAGCATAAAATATGGTCTTGATCCAGGAGATGGAGGAAAACATATGTTCTTGTATGGTCTTTTCAAAAGGACAGAGGGAAAAGTTATCTACAATTATCAGTGTGTAGGTGTCTGAAGATAATGATAAAAGGGAATTTATTTTTAAAACAACATGTTGTCAAAACAGGCATATGCAATTTCATTACAGACTGTTTAATTACAAACCCTTATGACATACACTAATACAAAAATAACCATTACAGTGATATTATCCCTCTCTCAATTCAGCAGGATAGCAACAGTTTTCACCTAAAGCATTCTGAATAGCTTCCACTACCGAGTTAATAGCGTTTATAATGTAATTCTGAATTATTTGGATTTCTATTACATTGTAAAATGAATGTTTTCAAAATATTTTGGAAAGCATTTCAAAAGACAAACACAATCTAATTCCGTCAGCCATACATCCACACGTTGAACCTTGAAAAATCACATTACTGTATGAGTCAAGTTTCTCTCATCCTTTCACCTAATTTTATTTCTCTGATTTTTATGCCAAACATATAAATTTGCAAATATTTAGAGTCAGTGCAATGTTGGATGGAAAATAAACTCTCTATTCTTGTAAAATCAGTGATTTAAGTGTTTTCTTTTATACACACACAGAATAATGTAAATTATGCACATAAACACACTCTAGTTTTGATGCTATTTTTAGTGCAAGATATATTTGAAGACTTGGATGCCTTAAGCAGACTCGAGTGTTCTGTCACTGATGTTTTTTCTCTTTGTTACTGAACAAAGCATTCATAAGTGTAAGACCAAATTAGTCTTTCTGCTTTTTCTCTCAAGCATCTGCAGAATTACATGAGAAAAGAAAATTGAGAGTGTTGTATTGAGAAATGGGCATGTTCATGCATGAAGTTCAATCAAAATATGCTGGCAACACAAAACAAAAGTTCAGCAGGTAATTCCAAATACATTCTTAGAGTAATTTTCAGAGGGCAGTGATCACAGAGCATACTAAAGGATCTTTCAATAAGTAAACTGCTTAAGGAACTAAAAATGTGCTGCTTCTCACTCACCTCTTGAAGCACAGATGTAATGCCAAGACCATGCCAGCATACTGGCTTTCTGTGTCTATGTTCTGTATGCCTGCTACTCTGGCCCATACGTTCTCCTGGCCTGCTCTTTTTTTGTGTGCGTGTGTCCTGTGTAATTTTACTCTTCTTCATACACGTGAAAAGAGGGTTATCCATTCTGACAGGCTGCATCCCAGTTCCTGTTAGAGCTCCTGTCAATAAAAGGAGTATCCTCATACCTCACTTCCTGAAGTACAAGTCATACAAAGAAAATTTTGAGCTGGTGGAGCACTCTCATTATGTATGTTCCAGGCCTACAGGTGTGGCCTGGGAAATGAATGTATCTGGCACTGCCAGGATCAAGATATGTAATTAAGGTTAACCCACATGAAGACCACAGGTAAAACTATACTGATGTAGAAACCCAAAAGGAGAAGGAAGCTTGGAGATGTTCTGAAATATAAGCCACCACACAAAAATCAGAGCATGAGACTGATGCCATCAGGATTCAGTCCCTTTGGAATTGCTGATGTTACAAAGGAATGCTAGAGTTAGGCTGGTGTGAGGTGTATTAGCATATGCTAATAGAGTTTGCTCTGGTACTAAACTGGAAGGAATGAGGCATGGCAACAATTAACAGTCACCCTCATATCTGAACAGGATGACCACAAATCAATTTATTCTGCATCTTTGATGTGGGTTAGCCCACTATGCAGCTATTTTCTAGATAGTAATCCACACAGCATGATTAATTCGATTTTTCCTCTATTTTGTGAATACATAAGTATATTTTGCATACATATTTCCATATTTTAAATATACAGTTTCTTAGTTCTTCCTGCCTTAAGCCAGGCAATAGTCAGAACTAAAAAAAATATAATAAAAAATATCTGGTGGTATAACAGATCGACTGTAAATCTACAAAGGAAGTCTAAAGCCAAAACACATACACGAGAGATGGAGAATGGCTCTACAAAATGCTTTTCAGTAATTCTCCACTAAATAGCCATGAAAAAGCATTAGGCATTGAGATGGGAGAACACAGCTCTGGATTCCTCTGTGATCCTGTATCAAGAGCTGTTCTGTGGATAATCCATTTTAAAATGTTCTTTGGCCTGAGCTAGCATGTGCCAAATTTCTGCATCAATCATGACATTCTGCTTTGCCCAGATAGAAGCCAGTCAGCAACTAATGCGATTACATGGCCATGATATTTTTTTACCAGGAAAATGGCTTAGAAACTTGCAATTGGATTTGAACCAATAATCCCTTGAATGCAAAGGTGGCTTTTCACGTACTGATGCTGAATGACTATTTCTAGCAATGGATACAGGAGATACAAGTCCAAAATAATTTTTTTTTAAGGGTTCAGTGTGTTGAAATGTTCCTCACTTAATTTGGAGGTCATACCTCAAACATTTATCTGAGAAGAAGAATTCAGTCAATATATTCTGATCAGCAACATAGGAAATGGGCTGTGTTCTTTGCAATATAGTCTATTACAAGGCAGCAACAGTCCAAGATGTCCATAATCATAGTTTAGTTCCTTTTGAAAGTGCAGTTATGGTATAGTGAAGGTTCTATTATTTGCAACTGAAAATTGCTTGTTAACTATATATGAAAATTGAAAGTATTAAATCCTAGCAGCACTGTTCTATGTCATTTTAGCAGAACTAAATTGTATTTCAGTTTAGCAGATCTAATTTTAGCTAAATCACCAAAATGCAGTACTTTAGACTACAGGATGAATGAGATAAAATGCACATCACACTAGTGAAGCTAATCATTCCATTTCATTCAAGTGAACAGCAACTTAATAAACATCAACTTGTTGCACTGATTTCCCTGTCACCTATATTTTTTTCCTGAGTTTGCTATGGAAGTACAGGAAGCAGAGTACAAAATCTAAAAGCTTAGCCTTCTGAACATATGGACCTATCATAGCAGTAAGTTTTAACTACTTCAATCACCCAGCAGAAGGTAAAAGCTTAGCTCTAGTCAGAGCAAGCAGAAGGCACTGCAAATCCAGAATAAGATGCTATATGAGGATTACCTGAGCAGCAGCACATAGAGCCTACATCTGCCTTCTTCCTTTTGTCTATCACAAACTGCACTTTTAATGAAAAATCTTGTAACTTTTCCTAGGTCATCTTACTATAAATTAGTATTTAGCAATTACTTGATAAATTTAATTAGTCAATACTTAATTTTTTAAATCTCTCTGCATTTGTAAGCACTTGCATTTTCTCCACATTTCTAGGCAGCAGAAGCTATCTTCAGGAGTTAGCTGGCTGCCTGTAGTTTGAGGAGTTTAGTGAATGCAGGAGTCCTTACATGACCTTAGGCTGACCCTTGCTTGACTCTAGGTAAATCTAGGCTACAGTAAAACGCTGCAGCTTCTCTGCAATATGATACATAGAACCTACCCCTTATATTAGGTTCCATTCCTGTCTAAGGTTGCATTTGCCTTCATCACTGGGGAAAACTAGAGCTGTTTTTCTGTAGTGACTTTCCATCAGTTGGAAATCTCTGCATTCTTCGGTCTGCTACTTGTACTAATACTTCTTTCCACAATGGGTGTTTGGGTGAGTATTTTTTCCCCCATTTTTATGTGAGTTTTTTCAAACTACGTATTAGGTTCTTCTTTTTTTTTAATGTAAACCTTTGAAATATTACAAGTGAGTTTATTGTTGGCAAAAGAGGTTGGATTTTTTGTACTTAAAAACTGATGTGCATAATTTATTTTGAATAATTTAGTAGTCTGAACATCAGGAGTACCTTAGAAGAACCTGAAACCATACCTCCTGTGAACAAATCACACTCACATCCAAAAATGTCGACCAGTTGAACACTCTCCCTACAATATAATTAGTTTATCTTAACCATTTGTTTTTGTGCTAAAGTAATCTATGGCCAACGATTCAGCCAAAAGCATGTCAACTCTAAGTGTTTTTGTTGGTTTGCATTTGAAGTTAGAAGACTTTTCAAACTTAAGACTACTTTCAAAAAAAGACCAATAGAAATGCATTACGTCATCATATGGTGGGGAAGCTAGCTGCTCTGTGTAAGTCTCTTTTCTTCCCAGCAAGTCACAGACTGGATCATGCCTCAAGATACAGTGTGAGAAATGTGGGCACACATAGAACAGGGTGGGTAGTGTTTAAGGGTGGTATTCATCAGATTTAAACCTCAGCAAAAGCTTCAAAGGGCTGGTTCACATCCAAAGACTTGGCTGTCAGTTTTTAACTGCTCCAAGACAAACCAGTGACCTAAAAAATAAGACTCTATTATGTCTACCATTTTCCACCTTGTCCTATTTTTTTTCTTAAATAAATAAAACTGCAGTGATACAATCCATCAGGAAACAGAAGAAAACGAAGGAGTATTTTAAACTATTTCCCACTGAACAAAGAGGTGATCCAAATGAAAAAGGGTAAACAGACAACTGGTTTACAGTACGCATCAGACAAAGGAACAAATAAGTCAAGTTCATCTATACTTCTGGCTTTTATAGCTTATACATTAAAAAAAAAAAAAAAAGCTAAAAAAACCCCAAACTGCTTCTAACCAAATTAGGTTAACAGAATAATGAGGCTGCCTGTTTCCTATTTCATCTTAATTATTTTTATTTTGTTTATTAACTTGTAGAATATTAACATTAATGTTGAGGTTCCTACTTCTTTGTAATCAGATTAAGTGAATCCAAGTTCTTTCATGTGTTTTCTAGTTCTCCTTTCAACAGCTTTCATAACTGCCTGCTTCTATTTATATTTCTGCTACCACAAACCCAATGTCACCGAGATACTTCTGCTCTCGCTCATAAGAAATGTTAAATCTGTTATTTTTGGAAAAGGGATCAGCATTATTTGTACTGACTAATTACTTACATTTCTTTCATCATGTTTTCTATTTTCCATCTCTTTTGTTTTGCATTAACCCCTTACTGCTAACATTCTCTGGGCAGCAGTCTAGTGGAGCCAGGCTACCACAGCGCTGACAGCTCCTTAACAATATGCAGAGATGCTGGATTATTTTTATGTAACAGGCGGCAAAAAAACATCCCTGCTGTCTTGATATGGTCACATTCAGGGATAAGCTGTAATTGGTCACATGTTTTCTTTTCGCACTGCTCGTTCCTGCCGAATTGAGCAATGGCAGCAGGGAGACACTCTTCTCCCAGCACTCAGCAAGATGTAATAACAGGGTTCCTATTGTTAGAGAGGCAAGCCTTGCTTTTATTGGCACCGATAAGAGTTTTAATGTAAACAATGGCCTTAAAAGACAACATACTTGTAGTTAAGAGAATACAAAAATGTCTAATAATAACATATCTTCATTCTAAATTCTGGCACGTGCTTCTGAGATAGCTGGTCTTTCCTGTTTTAAGTCATAAAACTAAGACCATACCTTAAGTTACAGCAATCCGGTAAAAGACATAGAGGTCAGAACACAAGGCGGTTTTCCCCCTCATGAAGCTTGTTTAAAGCTAATACTGAAAACAGCCAGAGCCTTCTCACAAAGAAATGGATGCAAAAATAAAGGTCAGGATCCTGGCTCTGCTTGCCTCTGCCTTAGCCAGAAGGACCAGCCCAGCAAAAACATGGAAGCAGCTCACTTTGTGCTCCTTCAATGGGCCAGCAAAGGTGACACTGACATGTAGAATGCATTAAACACAGTGCCTCCTGATCTTTGGCATTAGCTATCGGACTTTACTTTACTTTGCTCCAGGCCTGCAGGTGCACAAAACACTTCAGGAGCTCCTAGTCCAAAATACTTTCCAGTTTGGTACGTGTTGTCCCTACTCTACTTGCAAGCAACAGATACGAACACAGCATTTAGCATGATTTATATTTAACTGCTTAATTTTGTTTAATAATGTAAGTCTACATATTAAATCTTTCTACAAACCAGATAATTTTAGGAGTAGTTGGAGTTGATAACAAACTTTGGTATACTGACCTGCTCTCTCCTGGTTGCAGAAAATAAATGGAATTTAGAAGTCACTTGGCTTTTGGCCACTACTATAGTTCTGATCCACCACAGCAAAATTATACCATAGTGAAATGCAAAATCAGGAGAAAAAAAAAGCAGCTTTAAAATATCACACTTGTACATCTAACACTAATGGTTTAAATCCATCCTCAGAAAGGTAATAAACCTGATCACCAGTTACTAATGTCCCTCAAAACTGAGGCAAGCATCTGATTTTGCAGATTTTGTTTCTGGTTGCCAGAGAACTGTACCAATGTAAAGAAGTTTTTCAAAACGTTATATAGTTTATTAAAAAAGTCCTCAGTGGCCTCACAAGATCCACAACTACAAGATCCACAATGCCATTAGGACCAGAGAGACCAGTCATAATGGCATTCATTTTTCTATTGCCCACAGAAAGACTGCCAGATATATCCCATCCACTTTCCCTAGCTCTTACTGACAGGGAAGGAGCATAATATGATTACAGACCCGGGCAGATTGCTATACTATGTCAGATGCTTTTTTAAACTGTCATCTTCCAGATTCATGATTTATATTTAAAACATCTCTAGTCTCACTGCTTTAAAACAACAAATAAAATGAGTGTGTAATCATTGCAGCAATGTCTCTCTGAGTTTACAGTCTGCAACTATGGCTTGAAATGGCATAAACTGCCTCCTATTTCCTGGCAGAACGTTATTGCTGAAATCTGAAGACAATTCTCTTAACATCAAGTATTTCACTACCGATTCTACTTGATCACCCACATTGGATGTACTTACAACTTTTGGGAAAAGTTTGCTGTGTGAAGTTAAAGACATTCACATCTTTTCACTGCATGTTTGAAGTCATTCCCTACCTGGCCAGCAGAGTCCAGGAATGAAAGAAATCTGTCTCTTCCAAATCTAACTGGTCCCTTGATACTGAAAACCAAACATCATCTTCCGCTGTTTTAGATGAATGAGGACACAATTATCCTTTATCTAACTGCCAACCTCCAGTTTTCTTTTAGCTTATCAAATGTATTGCGTTGCTGAATTTAATTAAATTATATTTAATATAAATGTAACATTAGAAGAGCAGATAACTACTTAACCGGGCTGTGCAAGAAAGTGGAAAACAAGAAAGCACACTGAGTGAACCAGCTACTTAATTTCATGATGCCTGTCATACATTTCAAATCCTATGTGTGCCAGAAGTCACTGCTTTTCTATTGAATGTAAACTGTCAGTGATGTCCATGGAGTGTTGTCCATTATTGTTGGGTCCAAAGAGACACCATGTAAACCTTCTTGAGCTCCCTAGAAAACCTTCCAGCTTTCTAAAACACAACAAATACTGCAGCATGCAATGAATGTACTGCAGACATCTTTCTGTTTTCTGACACATTTATGACCATGTTTTCCTCAAGAAAAGTTGAATAGGTTACTCCAGCATGTGCTACCATACCTGTGGGAGAAAAAAAGCCAGAAACAGTCCTGTTTACTGAAAACATATGCTGCCTTTTTGTTTAAGATCATTTGGTAAGCATAAGGAAGAGTTGGGGACGGAGGGTGCAAGCAATGCAGAATAAACTGTACCTTACAGTCTGAAAGCAGCATTTGGCACATAGAAAACTCACTAACAGTTTCCCAGTAGTGCTAATTAGCAAGTCAGCTTATGTCTGTCTGTCTCCTGCTTAGTTGTGTTTTGCTATCACAGTAGTTCCAGTCATCTTCTTTCTTCCCAAACAGCAAATCTACCAGTAGTTGAATTATTCTGGCCCTATTTAATAATTTGTCTTTTTGTTGTCCACAGTGTTTACATGTAGCTATTTTTGTCACATGAGTGAAATTGTACTACAAAGAGCATTTTTGGCCATTTTCCTTTCACATCCCGGAACTAATGAGTGTGTTGCTTTTAAAGAGTCTCAGTTATGTTATCATAAAAATAAATATCGCTAATATTTTTTTCTACATAACAGCAGTTAACAGGAAACCTGTTCTAGACATGTATCTTAGTGTGATCATTCACAATGTCTTATGCAATAAGATTACATTAATATATCACTACTTGCATAAAGACTGCCACAGTGTAGAACTATAATTTTTCTATTTATTCAGAGTACATCAACAGTTTGTGTGGCATTACACCTTGCAGTTTTGTTTTCCATGTAATGCCAACTGTGTCCTAGGCGGCATCAAAAGAAGCATGGTCAGCAGGTCAAGGAAGGGGATTCTCCTCCTTTATTTGGCTCTTGTGATTATACTGGAGTATTGTGTCCAGTTCTAGAGCCCCCAACATTAGAAGGATATGGAGGTCCTGGATAGAATCCAGAGAAGGGCCATGAAGATGATCAGAGGGCTGGAGCAACTCTCCTATGCAGACAGGCTGAGAGAGTTGGGGTTGTTCAGCCTGCAGATGAGAAGGCTCTGGGGAGTCCTCATAGTGGTCTTCCAGTACCTGAAGGGGCTAAAGGAAAACTGGGGAGGGCTGTTTTACAAGGGTTTGTAGTGACAGGACAAGCAGTAATGGATTAAAACTGGAGGAGTGGAGATTTAGGTTAGAAGAAATTCTTCAGTGTGCGGGTGGTGAGACACTGGAACAGGTTGCCCAGGGAAGCTGTGGAAGCCCCATCCCTGGAAGTGTTCAAAGCCAGGTTGGATGGGGCTTTGAGCAACTTGGTCTAGTGGGAGGAGTGGGAGCCCATGCCAGGGGGTTGGAACAAGATGATCATTAAAGTCCCTTCCAACTTAAACCATTCTATGATATGACATGATATGATATATGATATATTTTACAGTTGTTTGTTGTTAGCTTTTTTTTTTCATAAGATTGTCATAATTTGTATGTCTTTGGGTGACACCTATTTTTCAGGCACAAAGTTCTAAAATACTTTGTAGTCAAAGAGCATCATTGGACCCTCAATCTCAGAACCATAAAAATTGCTAATAGAAATTATTGGGCAGCAGGTCTGACCCTCTCTAACAGCAGTGATGATCTGGATGAGCTATTAAATAATGATATTAATTATAACACTGGTTATGTGCTGGTGGCTTCCATTGTACAAAGCTAGCTCTTGAGTGATGACTTCTCTGTAATTCATGAGTGACATTGATTTGATAGGGACATGTAAAATTTTCTTTTTACACTGAAAAAATTGAAGATGAGTAAGGCACTAGTATTCAAATCTTCCAAGCATTTTCTCAAAAGTCAGTCTCTTTTCAATATTAAAGGTTGGTGTGTTTTTTTACATTTAGAACATTATCTCATTACCAAAAGCATAGTTTCACTTGGATTTATTCTTTAATTTATGTTAATTTCTGCATTTGTTCCCAGTAATTAAAATAAGATTGGTAATATTATATCACCCACAAGAATAAAAACTTATTAGAATGAGTCAATTAGAATGAGAATTTATAATCTGAAAGTGAAAGAAGGCACTCAAGTGGAAATTATTTAATTTTAAATTGTTAGCATCAATCTGAACTCCTATAATTACAACTATTTTGAACTACCATGATGTAGTTGGTAAGAGGTAAGAAGGCATAAAGTTTACTCATGTATTCTGCCATTACATTTTCCATGTATTGAACCAAATCCCTAGCTTCCTAATCCTCACATGGCCTGCCTGTAGGATACCAGTTTTATACCAGTTCGTAGCTCCACTCAGCCATATCCAGCTCATTCAGGTGGTAGAATACTCCCCAAAGTGTTACTGCCATTTATTTAAGAGAACCCTGGAAATATCAAAATGGCATAAAATCAAAAATGTTACCGAGCCCACCTCCATCTACTGAGGCAGTCTAGACCCTTCTTAATAGGAATGTTCACCTACTCCCTTTCTCAAAGCCTCCAATAATGAAATAACTTGTACACCAGGCAGCCTATTCTTGTTGTTAATTTTCAATGTGTTTTGAATATTATATTTTTCCATTTAACTTAAACCTCTCTGTTTGCAAATTCAGGCAATGTTGTCCTTGTCCTCCAGTGGGACATGAAAGATAACCAAACACCAATACATAACAGGCTGTTCATACTGGAGGATTAATCCTTTAACACCCTTATTTTTCTATACTAAGTTAATTCGGTGCTTCCAAGTTGCCCTCAGAGATCATATTGTCCAAATCTTTTAGCATTTTTAACCGTGAATTCATTATAACTTGTCTACATCTTTCATAGAGAGCAATTCCTAAAATTAGATACATCATTTTAGCTGAAGCCTCACTAGATCTGGAAAAAGCAGAATAATTACTACTTGTGTTATGTATAACACAGCTGCTAACACCCTCTAGAATGAAATTTGCATTTTTTAACCACATCACACTGTTCATTTACATTTATTATGTTGCTGTATGTAGTATCTCCAAAATTCTTTTCTGTAATTCTTCTGCCTGAGGAGTGATTCCCCATTTTGTATTTACTTGGGTTTTTTTTTTGATCCTGAGTGCCTTAATATGCATTTTTTCTTTACTGGATTTCATTTTACTCACTTCAGATAATTTCTCTAATTTATAATATTTGTTAAAATTTCCCTTTTTTAATGCATTATAGCTTTTTACAGGGACAGTTATCCTTCATTCTGTCTTCCCAAGAGATCCTACATAATAGCACTTCGAATTTAAGCCTCCTTTGTTGAAGTATACTTCTGCTAATCTTTACCCTCCTCTCCCATACATGCATCTTCTCCCTAGAATCTCAGATACATCATAATCACACCAACATGTCTTCTGTCTTTGCATTTTCAAGTGGCGTTGTCTGGCTAGATAGAGTCACATATAAAAAAGTTCTAGCACTAACCATTTATTCAAATAAAAACATTGTGTCCATCTGACAAGTCATTATTCCTTGTGTGAGAAGCAAAAATACTCTTCCAAAGTTACAAACTTAATTAAAACCATCTACTACAACCCTGCTATTCAATGTATTACATAGGTACATAAAAATAGCTTCATCCACCTACTCCTTCTGTTTGGCAGTTTATAATAAATCCTTACCATTAAATTAACCTTATTCTTTCCCCCTTTCATCTTCACCCAAGTATCCAACCACACTGCCTCCTCCTGAACTTCAGAGCAGGTATGTGTACATTCTTCATCCACAGAGCAACAGTTCCCTATGGTTTTCCTTCAGCATGGGCAGAGTTTCACCCTATATTTAAACTAGACATGAGCCTTGTAACTATTTCATATAAATGTTGACTTGTATGCTGAAGCCTCAAAACTTGCCCGAGTGTTTTTCAGAGAAAACAAAGGATGACCTACTGTAGTGACTTGCATGTGTACCAGCCCAAGAACAATGCAGGCTAGGAGTGCATGTAAGGAGAAGCTGGCTGAGGAGGAATTACAATGGGTAGGCATAAAAAGGCAGTATTTCATTCACACAACAAAATACGGCACAACATAGCCAAGTGAGTAAACAAGAAAAATCTCTAAAAGCCCTATAATTACCCTGTAAATTGAGATTAACAATAGTAGAAATAATCATCTCATGCTCTTCTAATCAACAAATAGTATATTATAGGGTAATTAGTAGAGAATTTATATATGATTATTAGTCTGCAGATTACATGGTGACTAATTATGGTAGCAATCTGAAGGCACACTAATGACCATGGAATCATCTGGTAAAAAGTATCTAAATTAAAGGTGTAGCACATCCTAGAATTATATACATGCTCAAACATGGATATAAATATAACAAAAATATTTTCCATTATTTATCTATTTCTCAAAAATAATGGAAAATAAGGCTTCTAAGTAACATTTTTTAAAAACCACGAGGTAGATTATCAGCACAAGATTTAGTAGAAAATACTGTTCATGACCATAAAAATGACCATTAAAACATCTGCATCTATTTCACTATTTTGAAAAAGGATAATTCAGAGAAAATTTGAACTCTTAAGGAGTAGAATGGCAACATGGTATTTTTGTGACTGTCACCCTTAATCAATTCCAGTGAGCAATGTATAGGACAATCTCAGTATTTTCAAACGAGAGCGCATCCTTAAGAACTTAAAAACTGAAAATATAAAAATAAAATGTATGAGATCTTCTAATTCAATCAAATAAAAAAAATGGTTTCCTATGTCCACATAGGGGCAGAAATAGTCTGATTTTCTGATGTGGTAGGGCATGCAGCTCCAGTGAAACTACCAGAGACTGAGCATTAATGAAACTCAGACCTTAATTTAGGAGCCAAAACTGAGCTTTCAGTCTTAAGTTTAGACAGCCTTGAAAAAAATCCTCAGAAGAAATAACAATAAATCCCTATTTTAGTATTATTATTTGAAAGCAATTATAATTTATTTCCTGAGGAAAAAAACAAAAAACAAAAAACAGAAGAGTGGATAATTTCTGGGCAATAGAGGAGAACATCTGTACAGCCATTGTCATATCCACTCCCTTATTTACCAATGTCTGCTTTCTACTGCAATGCAAAACAATAACAATGATCATTAAAATGGATAGAAACACTGAATCAGGCACAAAAATAGAGCAAGAGAGGTAATGAAACAGAGCACACACTCAGCAGAGTGTAATTAGAAGAATGGAAAAGTTACATGCTAGTAAAAAGAATAAAGTGTGTGAGAAAGAACATCTAATGAGAAATAATAGGGAAGGAGTGTGGACCATACTCTTCTGGCTGCCTACACCAGCTTGACTTTTAGATTCTCATTATAAATGCTGAACAAGATCAAAAGACTTGCTCTCAAGTGAACAATAGGACAGAATATGCTTCATTCTTGTATTAATAAGGACCTGGGAATGTGCTAGAGAATATTAAAATGCCCAGTGCTGCTTAGCCCTATGGAAGACGCTTCAGAAAGTCTGTCTTCCACAAAGGCTGAATTCTGCTTATCAATTAACAGCTTGTGTGAAGAGCACTTATAGAATTGGGATATACATCATTTGATCTGTGACTCTTCCATTACTCAAGGCAGGAACTACTTTTAAAACTCTAGAACTCCCTGATTTCTTTTGAGAGTCAGCTGGGGAGGAGACCTGGCATGCACAGCTCTTCCTCCTGCAGTGCAGAAGACTGTCTTGGTCGCCCCTCTGGCATCATCCAGCCTCCTTAATCTAGTACAGAAATGTCATCGGCGGAACAATCACACGGAGAAGAACAAAAGGTTAATGAGTAGCCCATTTTCTGGTGCTAGTGATGCTGGGATCAAAACCAGAGCTGTTCTCAACCTCAAAAAAGATTAGGGAGCCTGAAGCTATTTCCTTTAATTTTGTGCTACTATTTTACACCTTCTCTGCAGGGCCTTTCTCCAGGGCCTTTTGCCAGACAAAGCTTAGCAGTGAAGTGACTTCAAGGGCTTTAAATTAGAGTTGAAGGGGGAAGGGGATGGAGATTCATGTAGCAAAAAAGATGCATGGGTCACTGGTCGGTTAGTTACCAGAGAAGTGCTTGAGAACAGCCAGCTAGGAACTAGAACTTCTTGCAGTAAGGTGGTGGGACAATCAGACCAACTGAAGTGCATCTACACGAATGTATGCACCATGGGCAACAAACAAGAGGAGCTGGAAGCCACTGTGTAGCAGGAAAACTACTATATTGCCGCCATAACAGAAACAGGGAGGGACAACTCACACGACTGGAGTCCCGTAATCAATGGCTACAAGCACTTCAGATGGGAGAGGCAAGGAAGGAGAGGTGGTGGAGTCACCCTGTATGCCAGGGAGTGCCTAAAGTGCCTGGAAGTTAATGATGTTGACAGTAGTATTGAACGTTTATGTGTAAGAATCAGGGGGAAGGCCAACAAAGCAGACATCTTGGTGGGAGTCTTGCTATAGATTACCCAACCAGGATGAAGAGACAGATAAAATATTCTATAGATACCAGAGAATTCTCTCAATCACTGGCCTTTGTCCTTGTTGGGACAAAGTCCTTTTGGAGGCAATCCTGAAGGGCAAAGGAGTCCAGGAAGGCTGGACATTATTCAAGAAGCAAGTCTTAAAGGAACATGACCAGGCCACCCCCCTGTGCCGAAAGATGAACTGAAGAAGAACACCAGCCAGGCTGAATAAAGAGATCTGGCTGCTCTTAAAGGAAAAAAGGAGAGTATATGGCCTTTGGAAAAAGGGACAGGCCACTCAGGATGACTACAAGGAAGTCATGAGGTTATGTAAGGAGAGAATCAGAAGGTCCAAAGCCCAACTTGAAATCAACCTGGCTGAAGCTGTCAAAGATGACAAGAAATGCTTCTACAAATATATTAACAACAAAACAAGAACTAAGGAGAACCTCTATTCCTTATTGGATGCAGGGGGAAACATAGTGATTGGGCACGAGAAGGCTGAGGTACTTAATGCCTTTTTTGTCTCAGTCCTTAGTAGTAGGTTCAGTTGTTTGCAGGGTACCCAGTCCCCCAAGCTGGAAGATAGGGATGGGGAGTATTTTGAAGCCCCCATAATCCAAGAGGAGATGGTTAGCAACCTGCTATACCACTTGGACATATGGAAGTCTATGAGGCCAGACAGGATACACTCAAGGGTATTGAGGGAGCCCGCAGAAGTGCTCACCAAGCCATCATCTTATGTGGATTTCTTCAGCTGCAGCAGCATCACACATGGCTCACATACATCCTCTATTCCTGACTACTCTTCTATTTTTCTAGGAGAGGGAAAGCTGTTTTTGCAGCTGTGTGGTGCAAATCAAGGAACCGGTGAGGCTGAAAAAAGCCTCTTTTTCTATTATATAGGTTTTCAGCCTAATAACTTTGCCAGGACAGTTCACTGGGTGATTGTGCAACTGAGGAAACAAGTAGAAGGGGCTGGGGGAAAAACAAACAATCAGCTCAGGGCTGTTTAACTTGGCCTGAATCCCATTTTGCCCCAGTGGCTGAAGTGATAAGGCACCTGCATTTCCATCTTGGTTTTGCGTATCATGAATCTGCATACCAAAGGTAAAGTCTTAGCTTTGCCCACCCTGCACTTTCTCTTGTCTCCTCTCACCTCCACTCAGTCATGGATGACTATTAGTTCCTCACTCAGTGCACTGGGCTCCATAACTCTGGTTTCAGTATTACATTAGCGTAGTTAGCAGTGCTCATTCTTTCTTCTTGTTATGCCACAGAAATAATCTAGTCCTTCAGGGAGAAACAAAGATAATTTTGCAGAGTGGAAATAAAAAAACCCAGGGAATTAGCATGCACTCCCAGAAATGGAATTTTGTTCAGAAAGCTGTCTGCTACCACAGTATCACAGAATAGTTCGGTTTGGAAGGGATCTCTAAAGATCATCTAGTCCAAACCCCTTGCTAAAGCAGGATCCCCTAGAGCACATTAAACAGGACTGCATCCAGGTGGGTTCTGAATATCTCCAGAGAAGGAGACTCCACAACATCCCTGGGTAGCCTTTTCCAGTGCTCTGTCACCCTCACAGTAGAGAAGTTTCTCCTCATGCTTAGATGGAACTCCTGTGTTCCAGCTTGTGCCCATTGCCCCTTGTCCTGTCACCACGCACCATAGATAAAAGCCCAGCTCTATACTCCATCTTGAGTATGTGTGCCTGTTTTCAAAATTTAAACAATGAAAAAACCTCAATGTTACATGAGATTTCTGAAAGAAAGCCAAAGATACAGCATGGCATTTTATACTGTAATTATAGGCTTTTGAGAAAGTGCAGAGCATAACTGTCTTTGAGGCACACAAGTAATTATCACGTCTCTAGAAGAAAAAGACCTTTGTCATGGTTTGGGCCTAACACGACAACAAAGAAACAGCCACATGGCCGCTCACTCAACTCCCCCCCCACACACACACTCTGGGATGAGGAGGACAAACCCAACTAGAAGCTCATGGGTTGAGACAAAGGGAAAGGAGGGTTCTTCACCGATTAAGGTCCAAGGTAAAACAGCTTCAACTTGGAGAAAAATAATAATTTCATATCACACTAATCAAATGCACACAGGACACAGACAACACACAGAGCAGGGCTTACATACGTTACCCCACCTCTCCCTTCTTCCTGGACCAAAATTACTTTGTTCCTGATTTCTCTCCCTCCTTCCCCTCAGCAGCACAGGGGTCAGTCTGGTGGTTCCTGCAGCTTCTTCCTTCTCAGGGAGAAGGATTCCTTACAGTCCTCCCCTGCTTCCCCATGGGGTCTGTCCCATGGGAGAGAGTTCTCCACGAACCTCTCCTTCATGAGTCCTTCCCAAGAGGTCAGGAGCAAGCTGCTGCAGCAGGGGCTTCCCACAGAGTCACGGGCTGCTTCAGGAACAGTCACCTCCCCTGGTGCCAGGGTCTTCCACAGCTGCATAATCAGAGTCCACTGGCCACAAAATCCAAGTCCACTGGCCAAGTTCACCCTTCCTGGTGCCCCCAGGGAATGCTCCACCACGTTCCTCCATGAATGCAGGGGGACAGCCTGCCATCTCGCCATGGGTTGCAGGGAAACTTCTGCTTGGGCAACTTCTTCCCCTTCTTCCTCACCAACCACTGGGATCTTCATCCCAGCACTGCCTGTCACCTTTCCAGCTCAGCTCTTCTTTCTTTCTGTACTGAGTGCTCTCTCTGCTCAGCTCTTATCTCAGTTCTTTCGTATGTTAATGGCAGAGGCGCATCTATTGTCTCTCTAATGGCTCCTTGGCTGGTTTTGGAGCAGGGGGAGCTTCTCAGCTTCTTACCGGAGCCACCCCTGGGGCCCTTCCCCCACTACCAAAAATCCTGTGAAACCAAACCAGCACACTCTTAAGCAAAGTTTGGCTTAAATTTGAAAATTTTGTTTCAAACTAAAATATGGCAATATAAATTCTGATTCTAAGCTAATTTTAAGGTTCCCTCCATCAGGTAAACTACTCAGAAAATGTCTGATTTTCTTTAGCATAAACCTAGGTAAAAATGGGAATACTGAACTAGACTGAAATACTTGAAAGTGAATTTTTGATTTTCCAGCAAACCCTTGTCATGAGTGCATCTCTTCCCTCTGTCAAACCTTTACCCACGGCCAGAAACCATCAGTGTGGTACTTTATTTTTATGAGGTATTCCTTGCTCTTTATTTCATGCTTTGGATTAGAATAAAACAATTTCACACCCAGTTAAATTAGTGCTAC
Organism: Hemiprocne comata; assembly: GCA_020745705.1. Taxonomy (NCBI): domain Eukaryota; kingdom Metazoa; phylum Chordata; class Aves; order Apodiformes; family Apodidae; genus Hemiprocne; species Hemiprocne comata. The sequence continues at coordinate 90,773,541 of CM036586.1, read as the reverse complement.
ATATAATAGCAGTATGTAGTTAAAGCTTCATTCTGCTGAATTGGCATGATTTTGTACAAATGGTTCCTACAGAGCCATGCCTATAATTTAAAAGTTTTGCTGAGATAAAAGGTTATTTTTCTCTTCTTTCACTCTCACCGCAACTGGAGAAAACATTTACAATAAAAGAGTTTCAATACAGTAAAGCATTTACTGTTAAGTATGTGCTTATGTTTTGTTAGTCAACAAAACACTTAAAAATTTATTTTGTTCCTAATGGCTTCAAATCATATACGAGCTTAAACCAAAACACACACAGATTCGCTTTCATGAAACAAGGTCAAACTGAGAAATACATTTTAAACAGACTTATCCAAGAAAAGCTTCAAGCTGCCACCTGATTCTATTAAAATTCATTAAAGATTTTATCCTGCTCAAAATCCCTGAGTATAGCTGGGGAGATTTAATTGTCAACCTTTGAAACCGTATCTAAAGTTAAAAATTTTCTGTAAAAAATCTTTAAATAACTATCAAAATTGTCATATTATGTTCAGGAAATAACTACTGATTTTTAAGTAATAAAAATATTCTATGATATAACGAGATTAATATATTCAGTATCTGTAATATTGCCACATAAATGCTAATAGTGCTTTCCAAATAAGCTATTGATAACCACTTCTCACTGAATCTCAGATATAATATCACCAATCATTCTCACTTATCTTCTCAAATGCACATCTTTATGATCTCTTTTTTTTTTCCCCCATCAAACATTATAAATTAAATAACTTTGGTAGAATGGCAGACTACACAGTTGAAGATCTTGCCTATTTATCAATGGTCAGGGAACAGTAACTCCATCCGACATAACAGAGTAGAATAGTACTGAATAAAACTGAAGAAACTGATGTCTCCATCTTCCAATTTAGCCTTGTTACTCTACTACCTGTACCACCATCATAATATGGTGTTACAGCTCTTGTTTTACTAACTTCAGGAAACATGCCTGTCATGTCTCTTTGTTAACATCCTCCCTCATCTTCCATGACATCCATTAATGTAGGCTGGCAGAGTCAGGTACTGTCAGTGGTACTGACAGAAAAATGAGGTTCTCAGCTGTCCAGCCTGAAGAGCATATGCTCATCATTCAGAAACAGCTCACCAGATGTTCCCCTAATCACCTGTACCCTAAAACTTGTACCTCTGCATTTTTAGGGAAGAACTTCTGTCTCTTCACCACTGTTGTTTTTGTTGTTGTTGGGGTTTTTGTTTGGTTTGGTTTGTTTTTTTGTTAGCTTGCTTTTTTTGTTGTTGTTGTGAAATCCCTGTATTCCCTTACCTATGTTTCTTTCTGAATTACAGTAATGTACTTCAATATTTCCCAAGTTCTAGCTGTTCAAATTCAACTGATGAATGCAGCTAAGTCATGGCTGAAGAACTTAATCCTTTTCCCATTAATTTTAGAATAAGATTCATATCTGGAATCTAAATCAACCAAAGCTTACATAAACTACAGGCAGCACAGATGCCTTGACACACACACAAAAATTCATGTGCTACCATACGTGCATTTATTGCCCATTCCACCGATGGGATTTGAAACGGACATAGCTGGCCAGGAAAGTCCTGTCATGAGCCATGGTATGTTCGAATCAAATTTATCTCCTCAGCAGTTTCTATAGACTGGGCTTCTCAGTGCTCAGTGAAATACAGTTTTGCCATTCCGCACTAGAAGTTCAGAAGGAAGCTGAAAAAAGGAATCCCTGCCAATGCTCTCCTAGAGGCTGTCTCTGGAGGTCAGAAATCCTTGGCAGCCCTCCTCCTTGGCAGTGCCACCTGGAAGTGCTGTCGATTCCCACTACCCTACACACCCTGCACGTCACTCAGTTTTCAAACAGGAACTCTCTTTCTCTATATATTCGCTATTATTTATGACTTATATTTGCCATTTTTCACATACTGTACGTTTCTACAGTGAAGCTGGGTATACTTTTTAATGGAGAATGTGCAAAAGATTAATCCATCTGGCACAGTTTTCTAATAAATTTTTAGTAGTAACCTCAGCCGTAGAAGTGTCATTAGGAGATATGAACTTTGTTCTAAGCAAGGAGACTGTTTGGCTGTCTGATTAAAGGGTATGTAAAAACAGAAGGAGATAAGAAACCCACAGTATATAAACATGAGGAGAACAGCTTATTATAACATGAAAGCAGCCCCACTGATAAAGTGGTTAAGGCAGTAAAGTATCTGAAAAATAACAGTCACAAAAAAGGACTAACAAAACCAAGATCAAAACCCTATCCCCATGTTACAGGATCTACCAAGTAGTTAAATGCAGCCCAAGTAAATATAGAGTTAACAAAAAAAAAAATAAAAAAAATCATCAGGAATAAAATAGATTATATAAATCTGTGTGGTTTTCATGACACATATAATGTGCAGGAAAGAGATAGAAGGAAAATAGAACTGTTCAAAATGAAAATAATTTTATTAAATGCAAAAAATAGGTATTTATTAAATAAGTGCAGAAATAGCATTATTATGTTTTTTGTCCTCTTCTCCATCCCAAATCCTATTTTTTCCCCTTCTATTTCTAGTTAATAGGTTGCAGACATGCTCAGGCACGTCTGAGTGCAGAACTAAACTTACATGTGAAAAAAAAGTGAGCCAAGATATATTAGATAAAATAGATTACAGATACATTATGTAAATATATATTCAAAATATTAATACATAATATTAGGGGTGCACAAATAAAAGAAATGTTATACCCTATACCATACCTGAAAGAAAGCTCATCACCTTATTCTTCTGTATCCATTTATGCATCACAATATCAGACTAAGACGAACTGGGGCTCTAAGGGATTGCACGTCCTCTTCTCAAGGATGACTAGAAATGGAGAAGCAAGACAGAGGTCCACAACAGAGTCTGTGGACCCAACTGTTTGCCTTGTGAAGCCTGTCCCACAGTCTAGGACTGTGAAGAGACAAGCCATGGCTGAAAACAAAACCTCAAAATTCATTCAAAGAGAAAACTGAGGTTTCCATTGCTCTGCAATGTGCTGATTAGCGGTCAGCTCCATGCCTCAAATTGTGAGCCCAGTGAAATCAATGGCAAAACTCCTGTTGTCAATGTGAGCAGGATTGCCCATCACATTTATAAAGAATAGCAGTAGCTACAAGGGGCTATCTGCAGTTCCAGTACAATCTGCTAAACACCTCTTCTATCTGAAGTTTCCTTTACCTGCAAATATACCAAAATAAGTAAAAAGCTCCAGAGCCAGCCAGTGGGAGCCACCTGCATGAAAGGAATGTTCACATGCATGCAAGAAGGCATCCTCAGAATTTCAGACAAACTTAAAGTATTACAATAATTGCCCTTATTAATGGCAAGCGAAAAACTTGGTTTAAATGTTTAAATAGTAATGTTTAAAACTGGATTCCAAGTTAAAATAATCAAAGTAATTTTTAATACAAATTAAAGCTGTCATTTTTTATAGATAGAGATACATGTAGACAGGATAGGAAATGTGAATAAGCACATAATATACTTTGAGAAATTTACCAAAATGTAGAAAGGGAAACACTAGAACTAAAGATCCTTTTCCTGTAAGCTGACTCACAAAATAACTACTTCTTTTACAAAATAATGTTATCTACTAATCTTGGATATTGGTAAGTGCAAGACTCACATTAATTTCCACTAGGTTTGCATCAGTATCTAAACAACCATCTTTTAATACTTGAAGTGTGTCATTATTAACTAATCACAGCAAACTAACCAACCAACCAACCCCAGGTGTATCTAGATAATACAAAGCCTCTGTCATCACAGAAATATCCCTGTGCCTATGACGAGTAGATGGGTGGATGAAGAAAAATAATCATGGCAAAAAGAGATAAACATATTCAGAAACTTTCCAAAACACTGGGTATAAGCCTTGATGAAGTGCATTTGTTAATGATACGTTAATGAATAACTTCTCTGCCTCACGATGGACATGATGTGATTCCTAGATACACTAACCTCAAAGCTGGCAAAGAATGCTTCCCTTTATTTTTAGCATCTCTTCTTCCTGAACAAATTTTTCCTCTGATTCAAGCTACTGTCTTCCTCATTCTTCTTGGACTTGCAGTAAATTGCATTGACAGTGCATCAGTTGAATGCAGTAAGAGAGAGCATGCCAGCCTCTTGCCTGGAGCTAAATTGACTTAAATCTAACTACATATTTCCTCACAGAGCTAAGCAGGTACCTCCAGAATACAATAAATTCTGACAATCTAAATGAGGTGCCCATCTCTTTCCTCTGTTTTTATGGCCAGCCTCAATGCCACTCTGAAGCGATTTATTTGTCCAGCACAGAGAATGAAGATCTTTTTAAAAACTATTCACAGGAAACACTAACCTCAGCTGCAGCCATGTACATCCATGGAGTATTCAAAGTGCTGATTTTTTCTTTCAAGAGACAATGGGAGGGACACCAAAAACAGAAACAGAAGAAAGTGGAAGATAAAGCTGAACCAGCTTGATGGAAATGCAGCCTGGCTCAGAATTCCCCCACAGCTGAGCGATCAGGGCACCGAATGTCCTAGAAGCTTGTGCATGGCAATGGTTTGGGGAAATGATCTGGCTAAAAAACCCTAATTATTTTATAAATAAATCCCTGAACAAATTCCTGGACCGGCTCACCAGGGAACTACCTAAACGTCAAATGCAAAAGCAAGGGTGTGGGTGGGACTGCTGATTGCAAGAGAGGGAGGAGGATGACAGAATTGTGGCAGCCTGGATTGGGATCAGCTTAAAATGAACCACACCTTCCTAAACCTGAAACCTGGATAAACCATGACACAGGGAAAACCTGACAATCAATGAAGATACAAGGGACTCTTAAGCCTGGCATCTCTCTCACTTTGATGCCTGCGACCAAAGGAAGACTTTAGCTGCTTTTCCTTGCACAAGTCCTTAGTCCTGGATATGAAGATACCAACATGAAACCAAACAGAATTTAAAAAAATGTTAAATTAAAATATTTATTCTGTTCATGCATTAGATATGTGTACCTCAGAAAAGACACTATATGTAATATCGATGTAAAAGTTCTTTAACTATTCTAAATACAGGGGGGAAATAATTTGTGACAGAAATTTTACATTTATATAACTGAGGACTTCTGATGAGAGAGCTTAGTCCCCTCAGGTTGGTAGAAACAGATGGGTTTTATTATTTTGTTCGACTACCCTGAATTTTATAAACTTCATGTAATGCAGGTCTTTCTATAAAAAAATAATAATTGATAAAGCTCATACCAATTTAATAATTTGCAAAATTTATTCTTTCATAGTAATCTTTATAGAACCTTGACAATATTTGTAAAAACACATCACAGTTAGGTACCATAACTCGTATAAATAAATGTGACTTGTAGCATATTTAATTTCTATGAGTTTTGCAGCATTCTCCAGAGCAGTGAACCAAACACTGCATCTCATGGGCATAGTAAAATAGAAATGTTTGTGAAGTAGGAATGCACAATATGGGAGAATATGTCCTGCAGTTGCCTTCAGCAATTTTAAGGAAGGAGGCTGAAATGAGAACTCCATTCATACAATTAAGATAAAAAATGCTGAATATTCTGTTTGCTGAGTGACTGCTATAACCAGCATGCTACCCTGAGTATTCAAAATGAGATGTGCTAGTAGGAATATTCATAACTAGTTCTTTGGGGAAAAGAATGAACAAAAAGATGGCCTAGTGCATTGCTACTCTACTCTGCCTTTCATCTGAAGAAAGTATCATCATCTGTCTTTGAAAAGTTTGTCCAGCACGCTGGTATTTCAGTGTCTCCTATTAGATGACACAGTGTTTCTCCAACGTTTTTTTTTCTAAAAAGGTGGCCATGACTTAATTTTGTGAGGGAAGCAGTTTTGCATCTATGTGAGATAGGCTTTCAGAATGCTTAACAGAACAAGTTCCTCAGCAAATGTAAGCAAAGCAACGTCTTGTTTCCAGATCTCAATCTAGTTTTGACAGAAGCCAGGCACAAACCTGCTCAGGCTGCACAGAAGTCTAGACACCCTAGTAACAGTATTTCCATGGTTGAACTGGCTAGGTTAATGCACTTCGGAAGCAACGCATCGATTCGGCAAGATCTGACAGAATCATGGTTTTGGATTCAGGCATCTACTTTACATTCTTAGTGCTTACATTCTCATTTGGATTCAGCCACTATACTTATAATAATTTAAATGTTTTTAAAAAAAACATTAAGCATAATAATATTAACATACAAGTGTGATAGATGCTTTATGAATGTGTAGATATATTTGCATTATGTGTGATTGTTCATAATACAAATGGCCTTATTTCCATACTATGAAGGAACTACTTCATATGGGTGGGACAATTTACCCCTTCCTTTGTCACAGCCAGGGATTTCATGCACAAAAGGGTGCTTATTTACTTCGTAGAACTTGCCTGATCATGAGCTTCTTTAGCAAAACAAAACAAATGAAAAACATATCCCAGTAATAATTAGTTTTACTCATTATTCTTCCTCTTCAGAGCAGTCCCACGTTTTTAGGCACTACATAATGTGACAGGAGAAGATACTGAGCTATTTATTAGTAATAACTTCACTGAAGGACTTACCTATTTCCTCCCTACAGGTTTGAACAGGTTCTCTAGCAAATGTATAATAGTTTTACTGTGATGGTGATGGTAAAGATATGCTTTAACAAGATTTGTAAGGAAAATTATATATTTGCAGGGAAGAAAAAAGCATGCTTTCAGGTAGACAAACACAAACCTGCTCAGATCACAGGAGAGACTCTTTTGTCTGCAGTTATGGAGACATTTAAATGACATTTCTTTCTCAGGGAACCAAAAGACCAAGAGTTACGTGCTTAAATAATACTCCATTTGCATGACATATATAACAACGTCCTCTTGAAATGACAGACAAATGATCTCTTGCATCAATTCATAGATAGGCAGGTAGAAAGTCTGTAATCCTTTCCATTAGTTTAAAATTGTTAACTAATGGTTTCTCGGGGGGGGGGGGGGGGAGGGGGGGATAAAAAAACCTACAAACAAACAAAAAGGAAGGAATGGGAGGTAGGTCGCTAATTGAGTACTCAAAGAATCATTGAACTTCTGGTGTGGCTGTAGGTGTGGTAAGCTGAAGTCTGGCAAATGAGAGGCATCATGGAGGAACCAAATTAACACCTGGGACCCTTTCAGCCCAGCAAAATTCTGAGCTTATAAATGAATATGAGTACACTGAACGCTTTTTGCAGCTGAAATGGAAGAAAAAACTCCTCGCCTAAAATTGCATGTATTGAGAAGACTACTTAAACTATTATTGCCTATATATTTTTTAAATAATCTCTTTCAGTAAGGCATTCACAGTCTTTGGAAAAAATGTTCTGTAACATCTGGTGCTTTTAAGGGAAAACAAAAATGTTTAAGCACCTGCATGGTAAAGGAATAGAAATGTAAGGCATTAAACTCTACCTTAAGGTAAAGGAACCTAACTGTAGGCATCTGTTGCACGCGTGAGGAAAGTAAAAAGGTTAGAACTATCAAGGGCAAGGAAAAGGCTAAGATTATTCAAAGAGCACCTGTGACCAAATGTTCATATAGAAGTTAAAATAGTGGCAAAAAATGAAAGACAAAAGGAGAACAGGACTGCAGACTTTCCTACAAAGTGTGGCCAAATACAGCAAGAAATGAAGTTTCATATCCACTATTGCAACCCTGTGGCCAGCTCTGCTTTTGATTCTCATTCTCATTGTATTTAGAAAGAACAGCCTTCCCTTTCCCTGAAATACTGTAAATAATAACCAGTATCTGCAAGATAAATTCTAAGTAGGTTACAGAGAGGAGGTAAAGCATGCTAATCATATGCTGACATTCTAAATATAAACATTGCAATTATATTGCTACAGCTACAGCTAGTGAATGCTTTGGATGCCTGTCTAGCAAGGAAGGAAGCTAACTTTGACTGTAAGAAGAGACCCTGCATGGAATGGAGCTAATCCTGTGCCTACAAACTTTGCTGAATCACAGCGTTTTTGAATGTGTGCTGTCATACAGGCCACCAACTGTTGAAGCACGACAGTAGGGAGTCTCTTTAAAGAAAGTTCTAAGTTCCTGAATGCAAGTAATTTAATCACTAAGAAAAGCTTGTAGCATAAATAGAAATACCAGTTGAAAGTAATCAATACCTTCTGTAAAGTATTTTATGCCCTTTTTAACAGCTGAGCAGGGAATGATTTCTTAGTTTTTATTACAAAATATAAAAAGGTTCCAGGAAGATAACATATTGATCTTCTTGAATAGACTGAAGTTCAGGTACTCTCGAAAACTATGATCACCTTTTTCTAAAACTCATCTTAATTTGCGATTATTTGGCTAAAAAACAAAGTTACATTTTTATATAGACTGAGATTTCTTCAATGTATGAGTGTCTATTTTTCAGACTGTTATCTTAAACAAAATTTACTGGTATCTTTAAGAGAGGTCTGATGGCTTGCTCACCTTTTGACCAAACAGGAACTAAATTTACAGCCTGCCAGAACATATACAATTTGAAATTTAAGGAATCTTTAAAGTATTTAATTCAAGGTGTGAATCACAGTATTTTTTTATACAATGTATACAACATAATACAAATGGAAATTAAGCAAAGTAGTAAAACAAAACAAAAGTGCAAAACTTGCACTCAAAAGAGTACACATATGAAATTTGAAATTTTGTAGCAAAATGAAGTCATCCTCCTTGACTGGTGATTCTTCTCACAGGCTGCCAGGAAGCAGAGATGACCTAGCATTTTTCCAAATTAGTCATAACCCTTCATATCCACAAGCTATAAGATAAAAATACATGTTATATCCTCTGAGTATCATGACTATAAATGAGACTGCAAGGATCCCTTAAAATTCAGGAAGGATATACAGAAGTTTGCAATTCTTAAATATAATTAATATATTACATATATACTTATTTTTTGTATACATACACGTAATTATTTCTCATTATTGAGCCTACTCCACACAGAAATTATTAGACCTTCTACTCCCGTGTTTTCATATTAAATAAAAAGGAGATACAAAATGCCACCTGTGTCTTGATTCACCTATCAGCTTTACAGGCATCCTGTTATTGGAGCACAGGGGAGGAGCTGTGAACAGTAGAAAAATGGGCCAGAACAAAGCATGGAAAAAATTAGGATTTCTTTCCCAATTTTGACATGAACCCTTCTCAGTGACTTGGCTCACACACCAATTTTCCCTGTCTTTCAGCATAATCGTCAACTGCTCCTTGGCCGCAGTGGAAGGAGCTATATTGGGTACATTAGGTGTCTTCTCAGTTCAGCTCAGCGCACCGCCAGCCATCCTCGGCCACCGGAATATTTTGCAGGCTCGAGTAGGGAACAAACACAGAGGGGCTGTGGCAGCTGCAATCTCTACACCTACTTGAAAACGGGGAGTAAAATAATGCGTGAAATGTGCGGTTGGGGGACCCTCACTGACCCTGAAATGCCCGAGTTGCTCCAACTCGCGCTCCCACGCGTGGGGAACGACTGATTTCCCAGAGGTGTCAGTGTGAAACCAGGTGGGCCAGGAAGCCGCTTTGCAAGGGCCTCAGAAATAATTTTTAACTTTCCGTGGGAGCGGACAGGACCTTCCACCGCCCCCCGGCAGCCGCAGCACTGAGGTAACGCGGGGGCAGGAGCGGCAGCCGCAAATGTCCCCCTCCGTCCCCCCTCCCCGCAGCAGAGCCGCGCTGCCTCTCCGGCAGGACGCGGGGGTGGGGGGAGGGCGACGAAATGACACCGACGACACCAGACACTCTCGAGCTGCGCCAGGGCCGAAGAGGCGAGCTCCCCACTCCCGCCGTGAGGCGGGGCCGCGCTTCACCTCCACTCCACCCACTCCCCGCCCCGTCAACCCTCTGCGGGACCGTGCCGCAGCAGCAGGGAGGCAAACCCCGCCCCTCCGCCCCGCGTGTGGCGCGGCTTGGCTCGGCACGGCACAGCGCGGCCCGCCCGGGCTCACCCTCGCCATTGTCTTGTCTGCGCGGCAGTCCCTGCTGCGAGTGGCGCGGCGGCTGGCCGCGATGCTGAAGGGCTCTGCGCCCCCTCAGAGGCGGCAGCGGGAACGAGCTCCAGCCCCGGCGAGCAGCCACCCCTCCTGCTGAAGGTTGAAACTTTGCGTCCCTGCCGCTCCCTCTCCTTTTGCTTCCCCTCGCCGGCCCGGCTCGCCCATCTCCATGCGCTGAGCGGCCCCATGGACGCCTTCAGCGCCGCCAAGGCCAAAATGGGGGCGAAGAGCGGCGGCGAGGTGGCGGCAGCGGCGGGGCTGGCCGCACCTCAGCCCGCCGCGCCGGCTCCCAGCCCCGCCAGTCCCGGCTCGCCCTCCGCTCCCGAGCCCGCCGCCTACAAGCTGGAGGACCTGGAGACCCTGGCTACCGTGGGTGAGTGCGGGAATGGGTGAGGTGGCCGTACCGGAGAGGAACAAAGGAGCTGCTCAGGTGCCTGGCGGGAGGAGACCGGGCTCTGCCCGCCCTCATCCCGCCGGGCGCAGCCCCGGAGGGACTCCAACGGCTGGTTGTTCACTTCCCGAGCGCCCTCTTTTTCTGTGCGTCCCCCCTCCTCCGCTTCTTTCTTTTCCCAGCCGCGCCCCCGAGCCGCGGCCGGCTGGGCTTTGTGGGCCTATTCAGAGGCAGCGGGCTCGGACTGTCAGCCGTTTAACGGCCGGCAGGTGCCATTGGGGGCGATCCACCCCCCCGACAGATACGCACACATCTGCGGCGTTGGGGACAGAGGCCGCCGGCTGGTGTTAGGCTGCTCGGCGCCACAGGGCTGCCTGTGGTGGCTGCACAGCGCTGAGGAAGACGTGCCTCAGCCTTCGTGTAGTTTGGGTGCTTTCAGGCCGCGGGAGGCTGTCGGCATTGCCTGGCCCTGGCGCAGTTGTGCGGGAGCACTGAGGAGCCCCTGTGCTACCGGTGTCACCGGGGCTGGCTGAGAGATCTGTGGTTTTGGTCTGCAGCTGAACGAGCCTGTAACCAGGTTTGGCCTCTCTGTGAGACGGGGACAGTCACTGCTGAAGCCGGAAGACCTTTTGGTGTAAAACCTGATTTGTCTGGTTTATCTTCAATTACCCGCATCATGATAAAGAATGCATCATTTAAATGTAGTTGTCGGGCCAGTAAAGAGATCGAGCAGGTTAACTGTATACAGCTAAGTATATTTCAAAAACCCCAACATGCTGCTGGCTTGAATATTGATGTGAAGATGCTTTGCATGTGTAGAATTTTGGTAGAAGGCAAGGTTGCATTTCACATCTACCATACTTACTGAAAAAAACCTACCTGTAATCAGGGGCATTGCTGCATAAATGCATGTATTTAATAAACTGGCATTTCAGACATCAGTGATGATGTTCATTGTGTTCATATGCACTGTGTCTGTGCATTGTCTGAATGTCCATACGTATAGTTTGATGGTTTTGCACCTGGTTTGAAGGTTTGTATGTTTAACTATATGGAGTTTTATATTTTCTTTATAGGACTATGAAATAGTTTTGGATAGAATTATTCCAGTAAGTGCTGTAAATCTTAATTTCTCCTAAGCCCTCAGCAGCCAATAAGGTGCAAATTAAACCCTTTTTTTTTTAGTGTTGTTGATATTTTTAATAGGTCTTTAAAAATGGAGCTGGAAAGGCCTGTGAATGTTGTGATCGGTGAAGACCACTTTATCTTCTCTTGAAGCATACTGGTTTTTTGGGAGAGTTTTTCTATTTTGAAATGCGAACAGGCGTTTTATTGAGAAATTAATTGAGATTATTAAGAGAATGCTTGAAGGGTTGTAATGCCTTTTTTTTTTCCCAGCAGAAGTGGTTGGTCTTGTTCATTACATCATGACTAGTGGCTGTAGATACAACTGTCATCACAGAGGGTTATGATTTAAGTGAAGCATAAGCTGCAGAAAAATAGTAATTTTTAAGAAGGCATAATAGTAATGGAAATATTCCTGAGTCCAGTGAAGGAATATGGAAATAATCCTGGTGTTAATTTTAAACAGCATATCTTTGTAGAATGTTCTTTAAAGTGCTTCTTAGAAGTTAAGAAAGAGGAAGGCTGTGATTCCACAAAGTGTAGAGAAATATTTAAAAAATTGGAATTGCTTGATACGAAGGCACAGGAGGGAATAAAATGTAAAAGAAGCAGATACATGCCTGTCAGGGCTCTGAGAAAACATTTAAGGAACAGTCTCCCTTCCTTCTCTGTCTTCCCCAGTGTAATCTTTTTTCTTTTTTCTTTTTTCTTTTTTCTTTTTTCTTTTTTCTTTTTCTTTTTCTTTTTTCTTTTTTCTTTTTTCTTTTTTCTTTTTTCTTTTTTCTTTTTTCTTTTTTCTTTTTTCTTTTTTCTTTTTTCTTTTTTCTTTTTTCTTTTTTCTCAAATAGCTCTGTCTAAGAAGATGACCATTCTTTGCATCTCTTATGAACCATGGCATTGCTTGTTTTACAGAGAGAAGGAACACAAAATGCAAAACTTGAAGGGTATAAAAGTAAGCACAGATAAACAAAGAAGCTGCCATGGCGTATTTCAAGTTGTTACTGAAATGAATTTATGACATGCCTGTGTGCCTCAGTAGAAGGCTGTGAAGAGGGAAGGGATCTAGCTCCTGACCAGGAAGCAATACAGCAGCCTCAAAGTGATACTGAAACTGAGCACATTTATACCTGCCTCTGAGTGGCAGTTTATTGAAGATGCAGTGTCCTGCTACTGTGTCTGTAGTGCATCTGAGATCTGAGCTAAGAACTCTGTGTGAGGTTGGGCTACTCAGTACGCACCTACTAACATGCTACATTGCATTCCTGAGTTACATGGACTGCTAGTTAAATCAGTGCAGAATACTGTGGAATACTATGCAGATGTGTAATTTAGCTTGAAAAAGTTATTTTTGCTTGGCTTAAACCCTTTTTTAATTAAGTTCATTAAGTACAGTTGAGGTTTATATCACATGTACTGAAAGTCTGCATCTACAATTTTTTGTATAGTAGTGGTTTAAGTCAGTATTACCCTACCCTCCATTTCAATCTCCCTGCACAAACAGATGAGATAAATGTGTTGTCATCAGTTTCACCACAGAAGTTTAGAATTGTCTGCAGTTTGATTGCTGTGATAAGAATAGCAATTTTCTTTCTGTTGATGTTCTTGAAAGCTTTGTGCTCCATCTGAGATATTTGGAGATGTTTGTGGAGGGAGAGGGATACCCAGAACAGAAAGTTCTGATGTCTTTTCTGCTAGAATCATTGTTGCTTCTTACAGACATATCCAGGCTTAGAAACAGTGTGGCCTTGGAAAGAAGTCATCTTGAGAAAGTGACAAAATGGGGAGGTGACCTCCATGCTCTTACAGCTGTTTATGAGTAATATTTAAGGTAATGAAATGATGTTGGTGTCTGTGAGATTGTGGTCATCCCTGTCTTTCCATCCTCCAAGAGAAGGTGCCTAATAAAGTTAATGTAAAAACAAAAAAATTGGAAGCAGTACCTGCTTTGAATAAAATAGCTACTCTTTTAAATATCCTTCATAGTCTAAGAGGATTAAAACCTCTCTGTTAACCTGACCACCATAATGCAAGGCTGGATCAGATGTGTTCTCTGTGGTTTCTGCTGGACACTGTGCCTGGTTTAGCAAAGAGTTCACTGTGAGGGAAGAAAGAGTGAAAGCGAAGAACAGTTTAACATGATTGGGAGGACGTTTATCTGTCCCAAACACCCCAGGACTTAACCTTTGTTTTGGTGTTTGTGAGCCCTTCTGTTTGTGGGCATTGGGAGCAGAGACGAAGATTACAGATATGCTTTTGAGGGAAGGACCCTAATACTTAGTTGATAAAGTGAAGTTACAGTTTTGGAGATGGCACAGGAGTGGGGTGCATACTAGTTTCTGGCACTTAGAGATGTTGAACAGGAAGAATATTTATTTGACGGTACTTCCTGAAAGGCTGAAGATAGGGCTTTAAACCTTTGAGGTGTAAGGTTTTTTGTGTTCTTGCTCTGGAGCTATTGAAGGTGTCTGGTTGTCCACGTCTGTTTTTGAATTAATTTTCATTTCAAAGGAGGTTGAAATGCAAATATTTTCTTGGCGTGCTCAGAAACTAATGCTCAGACCAGGCTGAAATAGTCTATGAATCTCAGTTGAATTTGCATACCGATCTGTGCCAAGACTGAGGTAGTTCTGTGTTGCAGAGAAGCAAAAATTTATATGCCATGGCAGCTGTGTTCATTGAAACTTAACTCCTGAAAGTTCATGGCCTACCCAAGCTTATCTGAATTAATTTCAGACTTTTTGTAGGTCGGTCAGTGGAAGAAAGAGAGTATGAAGACTAGTGGCATTATTTTTGAATTCATCCTTGTTTCTGATGAAAATTTAACAAAAGCAGCCTTCCTATTACAGTAGCCAGAGGGGCTGCAGTATGGACATAAATTTATGGACATAAATTCTGAAATGGAAGTACTAAATTTTTAATTATGTCATGATGAAGAAGCAATTCAGATAAACTAGAATAATAAGAAAACGAGACGATATTTCATCACTTTTGGGTAGGTGAAACTGGGAGAACAAATATTATTTTCCTAAATGAAAAGTATGATAATGGGGAAGGGAGAAGGAAGAGAACTCTAGGAGGATAAAGATGACAAACTTATTCTTGCCTTCTCTCCCGTGAGATCTGTTTCCTGCGCATTTTTCAAAAATGAATTCCATAGCAGGCTTTATAAATGTAAATTTGGCTTTGTAAATCTATTCAATTGATTGAAATATTTTAATAGTATTTTCATGTGAAAAGATTTTTTAAACTACTGTTCTCGTGAAGTGTTTTACACTAAACAAATTCAGAATAAAAAGATCGGGCAAGCCAGTATTTAAATTTTTATGAGCATGGGAAAATTTTTTAAAGTACCTGGGAAGAATGAGGTGCAACATATTTTTAAATGCTTAATTTCACTGTGTTAACACACGCAAAATATGCTAGTCAAACCTATTTCAAATGGAATTATATCAGCAAGGTAATAGGTACAGAACTACAGTCTAAGGCTGTAAGAAAGAATTTGTTCCTGTATAGAACATTACAGTTCTGTTTTCCTTGTATATAGTCTAAGTATAAAAATTGTGCACCTGAATAGCTCAGTTCTTCTTTACTAGTAAATAACACTGGTGGCTTTTTGGTTTTTTTTTTAAGTGGTTTGAATTAGTTCTGTTTCTCAACAAGTGCTCTTTTTGTTTCACTACTGAGGTCCTCACCTATATAAAATACTATTATTCTAAGGGATGGGTGAGCATTTTCTTCCTGTTTTGTTACCTTTCCTTGATACTGAAATGATAAATAATAATCCATTATTTTACTTGGCAATGTCCTAAAATACCACAAGTTCTGAAAGAAAACATGGAATGACTGTAATGGTGACCATTACATTTATACATCTTTGAGACTTTAGTCATAAGGCTAAATGACTTGGATTTTGTTTTCACTCTGTCTGTGGAATGTCTTTCCTGCTTTGTTTTTCCCTCCCACAAGATCATACTTGTCCCAAAATAAATCCTTCTTATTGTTGTAGCTGATGCTTTAGAGAGGAAATCACCAGGTGTGACTCAGCTTTCTTGTCTTGCTTTTCCTGTTATCCAAGTGCTGAGGTGAATTTCAGTAGTGTGATGTTTATTGTGAAGTAGGCAGCAACAGGTTCTTTCCCATAAGGTGGTTCTTCTTGTTTGGCTGGACAAAGTTGATTGAAAAAAATGTTCTTTTTTATCTTTCCAAAAGGTCAGAAAAGTGAGAGTAAAGGAAACTTAACATGTGAAAACTGAAAGTTCACATTTTTTATTTTCTATCTCCAGTGTTTAAAATCAGTGTTGAGGTAAATGGCTAGTGTTTGCCTGTCACCTGTTTCTTTTGCCTTAATCTTCTTTAGATATCTAACTGATAGCAGAAATAAATTTGGTATTCTTCCTCTGATGTTGTGAACTTGATTGTTTGTTATGGAATGGGCTTTGACACTCAAATATACTTCTTGAACATAAATAACTTGTTAAGTCCTATAAATAGCCCAGAGATGCCTAAAAGGGCAATGCAAATAACCTGGAACCCAACTAGTGCTAATATTTCAGAAATAAGAAGCATGCAAAACTCTTCCACAACATCAAACGCCTGACACCACACCTTACCCCTGCCAGGTTTATACTTAGATAAAACTAATATTCCAGGTAAAGATACTGTTGCAGAATTCTTCCATCAAGTGTTGTGTGTCAGCCCAAACTGAAAAAGGTAGAAAACCTGAAGAGAAATAAACATTTGAATTAATTATTTTCTCTTCACTTCTTCAAAGGGAGGGAAAATGAACCTAAAGTACTGGTGGTTGACAGCATGTTGGCTCTTTAGGCTTGCCTCACCTTTTCTATGTTTAGGTTCCTGAGTTTGCATGTCTGGACTGATTGTAGCGCACAGGGAGAGCAGCCTTTTGGATATGAATGTCTTGATAATTTGGCTTTTACATCATGAAAACTTAGGGAAACAAATTCTAAGCTAAAGTGCATTTAATCCTGGTTTGGTCCACTTTAAGGATGATATACAATATACAAATAATAGAAGAAAGGAAAGGGTGGTGGTGTTTATATACCACTTTCATTTGTTATGAGAGGCATAGACATGTATATAGCAAGGAAAGGTGAATTTTTGTGAAGTAAAACATGGGAACTTCATGTTTACATTGCAAGGGCTTGTCTGGGCATAAGCTGTTCTTAACCAAATTAGTTTAGGTTAAACAATACAATTCCCTTACTGTTGATACATATAAATGTAAAATTTTTTCAACATTAGCTTATACTGGTTGGAGTAGCTTAACACAGTATCTTTACTTGGAAAAGCATCCTCCCATTTATACACAGTTTTAGAGGTTTTTTTAGAAGGTTTAAAGATGTTGGTAAGTAAAATTTTGCTAAGTACTGTGTGTTAGTGTGCACCTGGGATATTCAGGTGATAGGGAAGAGCAATTCTCAAAATTAGACTGTATTTCTGTTTTCCCTCAGGAAGACTCTCTTTCAAATGAATGAAAAAATGTGTCCTTTTTTTAAGGAAAAAAAAAAAAGCAGATGGGGAAGATACATGATATAACATTCTTTTAACCACTACACATTAGAGCAGTGGTTTGTATTGCTGTGTTACCATCTTTTTTAATACTGAAGGTAGATAAAAGGTTTTCCCTTAGTACAGCCTGTTCTTTACTATAGAGACTGTAAATTTAGAGTGCTAAGGAAATTCACCTGGAAAACAGGTGAGTAAATTGTGAAAGTAGTTAACAAAATGCATTGTATGTGGAAAGTGAGTGAAGTGTTACCGAATGAGAAAATATTAAAAAAAAAATTATGTAAGTCTCACTATTGTGTTTCTGTGGATAAATGTAGTCTTGCTTTGTTAATTTTGGTAAATGTTCACATTTTTACCCTTTATTAAATTTACCATTTTACTTTGGGTAAGTGATGTATTTCCAAGGGTATTGAGATAATTTCAGTTGTGATAGTAAGACTGTAAGTTGGCAAATTAAAGATTTCTTTCTTGAGAGGCTTCAGGGGATAATGCTTGAGATGATGTTACCTTTGAAATAGTGAGTGATGTTTGTTTCCTGCTAAAGGTTTGGAGAGACAGGGTGTAAAATAGATAGTGTTTTTGAGAGCAGATTTGCCTTGAACCCATTGATCATTTAAAAAAGAAAAAAAAATATTCTGAGAATAATACAGATTAATAATTTTTGAAAGCTTCTTTGAACTTGAATAAAACATCTTCTTCTACTCTGAAGAGCATTCTAAAAATATTAAAATACCAATCTCATTATGAGGGTTGATTTAAGCTTTTGTTTTACACAATGTAAATCCCACAGTTTTAATGAATTTTGTGTTCTTACCATTAAATTTAAGCTACTTAACTGGTCTATGTAAATACCTAAGCTTTTTCACTGAAAGGCCAAAACATGACCGGAGCAGAGGAAATGTGTTGAAACTGTAAGTCCCAGCATACTAGAAGTTGTCAGAATGTGCTCTTCTGGACATATCTTCGTTGAAGAACATACAATCGCAGTTCTCCTTTTAAAACAAACCTAAAATAGATTTAAACTGTTTTAATCTCAGTGCAACTGCTAGTTGTATTGAAAATACACACTGAAGTGCTTGTGTTTCTGAGTTAGTAAAATAAGCTTGCCTGAGCTGCTCTGTAATGCTCATCCTGAAGGGTTTGTAATAAAATCTGTACCTAATTAAGGTAGCTTAAGGATATTTGCATTGCAGAGTTGTTCTTTAGGTGTGTGGATGCTCAAATTTTCTTTTGGTGAATTCTGACAGCTGCCCTATCCATTAAACTGTGGTGATTTGTGACATTTGTTCATGAAAACTTTCCATTCAGCTGCCCTCTTTCTTCGTTCCCATCCCAGCTTGGAGCAGTTGAGATCTGGTTGATGGTAACTGTTGTGTAAATATGTTTGAATTTTTCTCCAGGGAATCAGCTGATCTGCTTCAATATGCTTCACCTCAGACATATTGCTTGTGTGTGTTTTATTTATTTATTTATAACTAAAACACATTCAAATTAATGAAGGAAGCATTGGTTCCGTGTGACAAAATGGCATGGTATAACATATTTCTGTGTACTGCCGATGGTGATGGAATGTTAGACTTGTCGGTTGGGTTGATCTGGTCAGTGGAACCATGCCCGAAGTCTTGCTTTGACCCTCAACTTTCTTAGTTTGTTGAGGGAGCAGGGAAGTCCAGCTCAATTTGACCTACTTTATAGTTAAGTAAATCCAATCTGCACCCCTCAGGCAATTGGAATACTTTGTGAAGTATCTTGACTTCTAGTCTTATGACAATTTGTTTGGAGTGTTTATTTAATACAGAAGTAAAAGTAAATTTTTTACATGGTTTTATTTGGTTTGCAATGTATTTTATAGCCCTTATGCCAACAGGTTACTCTAAAACAGAGTAATCTTTGCATAAAATCTTCTTTGCTCTTGTTTCTTTTCAGTTTCAGGAAATTCAGTTTGAATATCACCTACAACTTTCTCTATTGGATTACAAATTTTATACATATGCTTATGTATCTGAATTTCTATAAAGTCATAAAACGTAAGGTCTACAATTCTACAGATTGATGTAGAAAGAATATGGAAAAGTCTCCTGCTTGTTCTCTTTCAGCATGTGTAGACTTCTTAATTGGTTGTCTATTGCAGTTAGTTCTTTGTTTCTACAAACTATTCATACATATTAACAGCATGTAACATTTTTTTTATTTTATTTTTTTTTAACTAGGGTACTTTACTTCCTTAAAGGATTGCTTCTGAGGTAACTTCAGGTGTAATGATTTATATTTTGCATTTATCCGGGTTCTTGAGAAAAGCATCTCAAGGCAGAAGAGCTATATAATATAAACTATTATTAACAGTTGTAACCTGTGAATTAAATGTTATTTTTTTTCCCTTGTGTACGTTTGACATTGTCTTATGCATACTTTTAAAAAGGACTAAAGTTAACAATGCAATACATCATTTTTTTCTGGAAAAAAGTGAATATATGGTCTCTTACGTTGTCTAATAGAAGAGGAAATCATGGACTTGTCAAGAATTAGGGTTTTTTTGTTATAATTTTTTTTTACATTATTCTTTACTAGGAGGTAATGGTTTGTTACCAAAATCATACAAAGTGACAAATTAGGGTACCCACTATACAGTATTTGAGTTTTGGTATGGTTCTTCATCAAAACATAACTTATCAAACAGCATTAATGAAATTTCCTTAAGTGTTTTTCTCTTTGTATTGGGGAATATGGGACTTGGAGCAATTTGAAATATTTATGGTAAGAACACTGTCATGAGAGCAGGAAACTCTCTGGATTAAAGCAAAGTCTAGTTAGTATTGCTTTTTATGCCTCTCTGGTAATGCTCCAGTCAGTAAATCAAATGCTCCAGAATTGTTTAGGTGGATGTTAAGAGAGCTAGCTGTCCATCCACACTTCAAAAACAGACTAAACTGAGTTGAAGATTTTTACTTTGCTGATCTCCTAATGAGGATGCACTCTAATAGCTATATGGATGGCGAATGTAAAAAAGAGGCTGGAAGCTGACTGGTGCTATAATTGCAGACTGCTCTGGCCATCTGCCCCAAAACTGATGACAGACTTCTAGCCTCAGACCTCTTCCCCCCAGCTTGGTATTGGCTTCTTACAGCTTCTTGGGTGCAGGAGATGACAGCTTGTACAACTTTAATTTGCGTGGCCTGCCAAAAATAACTTCAAAGTATGCATTGTAAAATTCTAGTTTGTTTTCAGGAAGACTAGTGGGTAACTCCTTGTCTGTCACTGGAAAACGAGCAACAATGAGTTCAGCTGCTGGTCAGTCTGTTTCTAACTTTGGATTCTTGTCCACTCTTCAATCAAAGTGTTTAAAGTTCCATGTCAGTATGCTGAATTCATGTTCTGAGGCCAGTAAACTCTCCCTGAATTCTGTGACTTTCAAAGGCCTATGAAGAATTATGCAGTATGTCATTATTTAACCCACCCAGTTGTCACATTCAGAAGTGATGGATGTAGAAATTATACTGTTTGTACTCCTTTTTTTAGTGACTGGCATATATGTAGAAATTGCTCATTCATAAAAATCTTTGGCAATAATGTAATTTGGGATAAAGTAAATTTTAAATTATTTCCTAAAGTTTCTCTGCATTGCAACTTAATTCAAATTATTCTGTTTAAAAGCTTTCTGGATCTCTTCTAGTAATTCCACAGGGAGTAGCAGTGATTCCTTGGATTTTCAATGGAAAATTTTACTTTATTAAAGTTGGTTTTGTTACTACTTTTTTTTTTTTCTGGCCAGAAAAGTCAGCTGGGAAGAAGTTGTGAGAAGGACAGTATCCCCTATGAGACAGAACCATTAGAAGGAAAACAAAGTAACTGAGAAGAGATATGGAAAGAAACTGGAAAAAAAGAACTAACACCAAAATTAACACAAAATATTTTAAAAGACACAGAAATATACTTATTCTGGGGGTCTGGGAAGCTGTTTTTTAAAGTAAGTTTTTGGGTTTCAGCTGTATACATTTCATCCTTCATCACTTGAAAAGTAGAAACAAATTGGGGTGCATCTATTCCTCACGTAAATCCTGTGGAAGCTATTCCTTTTAATGTGTAGTAAACTAAACTATAACCTTTCTTCTAAATGTCTGACTGAAGAGAGCTTCTAGAATTATCACAACTTTTTATTTGCAACACTTGACTTATTGTAATTTAAAAGATTTATTTTGGTGACAGAGATAATTTTTTGCTGCCTTTGTTGTTAGGAAGGCCTAGGACAATTAGAGTGGGTCATGTGCATTTTGGGAAAAGTGCTTGACATCTGAAACCTAAAGGATATTTTGGAATTATACTTTCCCTTCATCCCTCTGTGCCTTCTCCCTTCCAAAAAAAATAAAATTATAATGTTATATAATTTTGTGAGCAGAAGTTTAGCATAAGATGTGGCTTGGGTATAATTCCATAAATATTCAACCAGACTGAAGTCAGAGGCAGATTGAGAAATAGAATCTCAAAGTTCTGATTAGCAAGGATTTTTAATATTCTTTTAATATGAAATATGTATTAATTATACTATACTGCAGGTGATGTTACTTATCAGTGAATTCTCTATCTGTTCAGAAGAGCTTGCAGTGCATGCTGATAGTAAATACTGAAACGACATTGTGAAATGGGAAAGGGGGGAGACAACTGCCTTTGTTGCCAATTAGCCAGTCCCTCAGCAATATTTATTTTTTTCTGACAGGTCTGTAGGTAAACCTGTCTAACTTAAAACTAAAGCAGGAGTTGTTTGTATAGCTACTGATTTCATAGCTTGGAGTATGCATGTTTCACGTGGTTTTCAACGAGCTTCCTAGAAGGGTACCTTGGTGATAAAAGCCTGTAATATATATAGTTTTGTCTTTGAATCTTGATGTTAATTTGAATGCGTTGACGCTATGTATTTGGAGACAAGGCTTCATACCTCTGTGGTAATTTTAATTATTCTTTTCAAATTCTACTGACTGTTTTGCATGTTTGCTATTTGTATTTTAATAAAAAGCATTCTTTATTAGTGAAATGGGGACTACCAAAGTGGATTAATTGTCAGAGAACGCTGGCAGGCAGTAATGGAGATGAATACATTGGTGAGACTATACCTTTGGTTCAGAATGTTGCAATTCCTACTTGAAAATTGTGTTGGAAAAAGAGAGTAGGATAAGGGAATTTAACACTGTTCAGAGACACTTCCATTTTGTTTTGATAGGTTTGTGTTTCCTTGATACTGTTTCTTTGCAGAGCAAAATTAGTAGAACAGTGTGAAAGTATGGCTAGAAGCACAGCTGAGTATTTTATATTACTGTATGTGAAGAAACAAATGTTACTAGTGTGTGATTTGGTAGTTGCATCTAAATTTGTAGTTGTTGCTAGTTAATACAGAGTGTGTAATGTCAGCAGCTTTGTTATTGATTAATCTGGAAAAATGCCAGCTATGGGTTCACTGATACCCTGAAGTTGGGCACCCTTGCATGAAATATTGCCAGTTTATCTCCTGTAATAAAATCGGTTGATAAACCTCTCTCTAATCTTCACATGTTTTGGCATTTAAAATATTTGTAAGAGGAAAAATTCTCCTGCTGGCAATTGGATGTAACAGCTAGGGAGAAATTCAGAACTCCAGATACTCCCCAACGAGTTGTGATTTCTAGCCTAATTGGCTTTCAGTTTTGATAAAGATGTTAGGAGCTGCATTGTTTGAGAATAAACACAGCTTTGTTGTTTGGCCTCCTGTGGTTCTCTGAAATATGAGTCTTGAAGTAAAATTAAACAATGATTGTAGTACTAGGGGAAAAAAAATGCTGTGGCACTTGGGGGAGGGGGAGAGCAGAGAGAAGGAAAAAAAGCTGTGCTGTTTGATCACTTTGCTTTGCAAATCCTTCCATTGTTGGTTTAGTTTTATATCCAAGAAAAATCCTTTTTTTGGGGGGCACAAACTACTGAATAATTTACCATGAAGTACAGTAATCTCTAAGGAGTTTCGCATGTTGTACACAGGCCTCATTTAAAGACTGAGGAACTCAGTAAACTTTACCTTGGCTAAAAAGGGCAGTTCAGTGAAAACAGGTGCTTACGGACTTTTTAAACATTGATGGTACTTGTGTACAGGCAAATCTTATTAAGGCTGTTTAATTTTTACACCAATAAGTAGGATATTTGTATTAGTAGTCAGAGGCACAACTTTCTTTTGGTACCTCCTGAGGAGGTGTATTTTGGATAGTGCAGTGTTAGTTTCCTCTTCCATCAGTGATGTAGGAGGACATTTTAGATATGAAATAGTAATTTAATCAATCTATGTCTGGTCTTCTGAGACTGTTGTTTCTAGGAAATGTGCAAGCATCTGAAACAAACTGCAGTTGACTTTGTAGAACAGCAAATATCTAATATGTCTAATAATTGTTCTTGCTTGGCATATTTAATTTCTTCACAGCAGAAGTATGCCTTTTATCGTTTCTGCTGAAAAGTTAGCATGCTTCAACTTCTGTAAAATGCATTCATGGATAATAAACTGTTAACTGTTAGGTAACAGGATATTTCAGTTACAACTGATTTGGGTTATATATGAACCAGTGACCCAGCCCAGATTGGTTTTGTGTTCGTTTCTGATCCTTGTATCTGGCCCTCTAATTTTAGCACCTTTGTGCTTGTGAAAGTCCTGAATTATAAATTATATTGAAATGTTTATTCTTTAAAATGAATAATTTAAAATACACTTCTGTTTAAAGGTGTGCTATGTCAACTATAATAGCAAGTCAACCTCTTAGTAAGCAATGATGCTACAGTTCTGGAGAAACAGGCTACCAGGGCGTGCCAGGTACTCTTGGCATGTGAACTGCTACAGCTCAGAACTCAGCTGTAATTTAGTCTATCGTATCAAGGTGGTGGTGCATTTTATTCATTGGTCCCTTTACTGCAGACTGTGATCTTGCTTTTAAACATACCTGACTAGGTTCAGGCAATTTGAGATTTTGTGGGGTGAGAGAATGGGACAGAGTAGAAGTGAGAAGCAACTGTGGCAGTAAACAACAAGATAACCTGTGGCTGGGTAAATGGATGTGTGTATGCATATATACGTATTATATACCCATATATCTATGTATGTGGAAATAGGTTGCTAAAAAATTTGACGTATGATGAAGACTGCTTTCAGTGACTGGAAAGTAAGAACACTGGGCATATAGGTATGGCTGACTAGCTCGTAACTGTGATATGGGTTAGAAATTCTGTTTCTGTTAGTAAGGTCTATCTAGCACTCTTCACTATTATTACTACTTTATAATATACTTATTATTCTTTATGACCATACAGAGCACCGTGAGTTAAGATCTAGGAAATAACTCCTCATGGCCTGTGGAGTAGAGCAGCTGATACATCTTCAGTGCTGAGAATTTATTTCCATGCAGTATTCTAAATACGCTATATGTAAAAGTTACACTTTTGTGTCTAGAGTAGAGGTTTCTGAGAAAGGGTGTAACGATGTAACACTAATCACAGGATCAGAATGGTAGGGGTTGGAAGGGGCCTCTGGAGGTAATCTAGTCCAACCTCCCTGCCAGAGCAGGTTGCACAGGATCATGTCCAGGTGGATTTTGGATATCTCCAGAGGAGACTCTACAACCTCTCTGGGCAGCCTGTTGCAGTGCTTTGTCACTCTCAAAGTAAAGAATTTTTTCCTCGTGTTCAGATGGAACTTCCTGTGTTCCAGTTTGTGCCCATTGCCCCTTGTCCTGTAGCTGGGCCCCACTGAAAAAGTCTGGCCTCACCCTTTTGACATTCAAACTTTAGATGTTTATAAGCATTGATAAGATCCCCTCTCAGTCTTCTCCTTGCTAAACAGACCCACATCTCTCAGTCTCTCCTTGTAAGAGAGATGCTCTGGTCACCTAAGCATGTTTGTAGCCTGTAATCACGGATTGATAGGTTTTAGATCTCAAGATTCTGATCTTCTGATGCTTTTGACATAGATAATGGTGAGGGAATTTTGGGTTTTTGCTTTGTATTCTTTTTAAAGCTTTGTTTTGTGTTTGAAGCGTTCTCTAGATTAGCCAGTCCAATTAGGATGGAGAGCTGGTTAGTGGGTGAATCCAATGAATTGTTAGGCTGAGATTCTGCCATTTTATATGAGTCTTGGACACCAGGTCACTAGTGAGGATGAGATTTTTGTCATCCCAAACTCAATACATGTGAAGAGTTACGTGGTCTTTTTTTCTCAACACACTTAAGAACTGAATTAAATTTGTTCGAGAGTGTTCAAAGTGCTTTTAGATTTTATGGCAAGTGGCAAGTTCTCAGTTCTCACTGAAAGATTTGTGCAGGGTATGAGCTCATATATGTGCCTACTGTTTTTCTTCTTCTGGATTTGTATGGATTTTTGCCTAGGGTATAGTTCAAATCCTGTAACATGAGGATGAGATGACTTTTTAATTATTTTAATGGAGCCAGTCCTTGAATTGACAGAATATTTAAGAAATGCCTGCTCATAAACAGTGTAGGAATCATAAATTTGAACACAATTGCCATTAGAAAAGACAGTTCTATATTGTGAAAGACTACACACAATTTAAAGAAGCACGTACTGTGCTGCTAATGGGAATTAATAGTGTTCTGTAATACAGGTTTTTATATTCTTAGATTTAAGCCTTCTCACACTACAAATAATGTTTTATATTGGGGAAGCTGGTAATTCTATAAAACTAGCTATCAATAGTATAAAATGGGTCTGAAATAAATTACCTGCATTTTGATACAAATGAGCTTAGCTCTTCTCCAATGTTTATATTAGCTTGGAAATTTAAGAGTGAATATTGTAGCTTGGTAAGTGTAAATCAGGGTAAGCTAAATTGTGTTCACCTGTCCAAATAAAACATCCTTTGGGAATCATAAAAGCCCTGGCCTGTATGAGATTGAAGCATAGGTAGTGTAGGACGTTTTAATTCCCTGTGTCATTGGTGTTTAATTTTGAACCTTATCCTCCTCTTTACTCTTCATCTGACTATATGAGGAATTCTCAAATTCATATGGTGACTCATGAATAATTTCAAATTTGATAAGTTCTTTAAAGAGTAAATATATATGTATAATAAACATTTTTGTTCAGGAGCACCTAGTAGTCACAGAGTCATCAAGGTTGGAAAAGACCTTCAGGATCATCAAGTCCAACTGTCCACTTTACAATCCCTAGCCACTAAACCATCTCCCAAAACACCACGTCTGCAAATGAGATGTATTTCCATAACCTTATATGTCAATCTTGCTTTTGGATTGGAAAGAATTATTGTTTAGGGAGTTCACCTATATCCTTGCCTGTTTGTGACATACTGTAGCATCTTCCCACCTGTATTTTCAGATCTATGAAATTAGAAAACTATATTTAATGCTGTAATGGTTTGGGCCCAACACAACAACAAAGAACCAGCCATATGGCCATTCACTCAGCTTCCCTGCCCTGCTCCTCCCCCCGCCCCCCCCCCTAACACACACACTATGGGATGAGAGAGGACAAAGGCCAACTAGAAGCTCATGGGTCAAGACAAAGGGCAAAGAGGGTTCTTCACCAATTAAGGTCATGGGCAAAACAGACTCAACTTGGGGAAAAATAATAATTTAATTTCACACTAATGCAACAGACACAGACAACACTCAGAGCAGGGCTTACATACGTTACCCCACCCCTCCCTTCTTCCTGGGCCCAAATTACTTTGTTCCCAATTTCTCTCCCTCCTTCCTCCCAGCAGCACAGGGGGACAGGGGATGGGGTTTAGAGTCAGTTCACAGTCTGGTGGTTCCTGCCGTTCCTTCCTCAGGGAGAAGGATTCTTTATAGTCCTCCCCTGCTTCTCCATGGGGTCCGTCCCATGGGAGAGAGTCCTCCACAAACCTCTCCTTCATGAGTCCTTCCCAAGAGGTCAGAAGCAAGCTGCTGCAGCAGGGGCTTCCCACAGAGTCACGGGCTGCTTCGGGAACAGTCACCTCCCCTGGCACCAGGGTCTTCCACAGCTGCATAATCAGAGTCCACTGGTCACAAAATCCAAGTCCACTGGCCAAGTTCACCCTTCCTGGTGCCCTCAGGGAATGCTCCACCACGTTCCTCCATGAATGCAGGGGGACAGCCTGCCATCTCGCCATGCGTTACAGGGAAGCTTCTGCTTGGGCACCTTCTTCCTCACCAACCACTGGGATCTTCACCCCAGGACTGCCTCTCACCTCTCCAGCACAGCTCTTCTTTTTTTCACTGCTTGCTGTCTTCAGGTCTTATGTCAGGTCTTTTGTATGTTAAGGGCTCCTTGTCTGGTTCTGGAGCAGGTGGAGCTTCTCAGCTTCTTACCGGAGCCACCCCTGGGGCCCTTCCCCTACTATCAAAAATCCTGTGAAACCAAAGCAGCACAAATACAAATAGTGTTAAAATAAATATTCTACTGTAAATTATTCTATGTTTAGTTGGTGTTTGGTTTTGGATTTTTTTGGTTTTTTTTAAAGGGGCAAAAATTATACAGAAACAATGTCCAGCACAAAAAAGTCATCTGGTATCAGCCAGAAAGTCTATCCTTACTGTTGCAAAATGAATAATATTGTTATGATATATACCATGGCCTCTGAAACTTACTTTAGTTATTGACTGTAGTGACCCAGTCATCTCTTGATTTCCATTGTCTTGTACCTTTTGTTTCTTGAGAGTCACTTTGAAAATCAAGGTTGTTTCACGAAAGGAATTTATTTGTAGGTTGTTGGGTGTACTGTTTCATAACTTTTCAAATGTAAGTTGTTTTATTTTCTTAAGTTCTCAAATGTTCTCATCCTGGGTTCTCTTTGTCCATTTAAATAATTGTCATTTATGTACAACTTTCTATTTAATATCTTATTTGCTGGCTTGGATGGGTTTCTTGGGTATGGTATTCAGAGGTATAATATTGGAGAGAGACTGGATCCCAGTTTGGAGATGGGAGGGAAAGGAAAGTGTGTGTCTAAAACTAACAAGGGCAGTTGGCTTCTAACTGTGGAAACTTAGAGTCACTTTTTATTTCTTATTAAGAAGCTGTATAGTAAAAATAGAAAAAACTAATCAATCAGTTGTGTGTTGGTCGCATAGTAGGCTGAACTGAAATTAGAAAACAACAGAATTTTAATTAAAATCAGACTTATTTTTCTGCATTATAGAGAAAAAAAACAGTGTAGTGATTCATACAATCCTAAAAAGTGTGAAAAATTTAAAGACCGCAGTCCTTTTCACCTACGGTGTTTAAGTGTTTACACAAAACATAATTGTTAAATTAACATTGTCATGTCTTCAGTAACATGCAGTTTTAATTGAATATTTTCAGTCTTTACTTTTATCAGCAATGTAATTCCTGGTCAGTGTATAGATTTTCTTCTGAAATGTTTAATTGATATTTGAGAACGTAGTTTGGAGATGGGGATTCTGAAACTTAGTATTTGTGGTAGTGTATTTGTTCAGTTCCATATCAGATATAACTTCATTTGAATATTCTAGACATACTTCCTCTTTCTTCCATAATAGCTCTTTATGTGGAGAATATTATCATGTCCATACTAGTGCCAAACAATTATTTCATCACCTTACCTTGGACAGTGTTACACTATTTTTTGTATGGTATAGTGTGAGAGAATTTGGAAAGGTGATAAACATGTGGAGTAAATTCTAGATACGTAATGCATCTTTACTCTGTAGTCTCTCAGGAATATCACTTGATACTGCCTGATGAATATAAACAAAGCCTTCCCTTTGTGGAATACTTTTTTCCACTTGTGAATTCTTAGTGTATTAACCCTTAAGCAAAAATAAATCCATTGGCAATGCTTGTTCCAGATTGAAATAATCCTTTAGGAGAAGAATCTTACTGGATTGTAGCTTGATATTGTTTTGCAAAACTTAATTTAGGAAAGATAGAATACAGGGTCTCAGTGGCCTCGCACGCTGTTCATAGCTTATACATGCAAAGAAATTAATTGTGTCTTTTGGGAAGGTATTAATTTTGCTGTAGTAGCAACACTAAATCCTTTGTGCATGTTATAATAAAATCTCTAGCACTCAGTACAACTCATTGAAAATAAAGATCGAGCTAAATACAATTTTCAGAAATGGGCTTAGTTGTATCAGGAAGCTTTTTCTGTTTTTGTCTCCGTAACTGCTCAAGTGTAAGGTAAACAATTGTTTTAAGTACCTTCTAAGACCCTCTTGTGGGGTATAACTTGAATAACATATGTAAAATTACAGATTGCATGCGTAAATGCAAGCTTGCAAATTGTATCTGGTTTGAGCTGTGGTTATTTGTAAAAATTGTTTCTCTTCTTTCTTGTGTGTAACGTCTGTTTCTTAACAATATCAGTATTTTTTTAAAAAATTACTGGATGAATGAACTGGCTTTTTAAAAATCATATTTGTGATATAGTGCCAGTAAGTTTCATTTGGGTCGCAGTGCTGAAGCTTATAAAGTTGTATAGGTATTGTTTGGCATAGTTTTGGTGATATGTGTGAAGAATTTAGTGAATTACTGACAATTCTTTTTTTAAACGTCACAAATGTATACTTCCTTATACAAATCAGCACATTCTGTGTCAATAATTTTCATGTCATGAAATCCCACATGCACTTTTCAGACCATGTAACTTGAAAGCTGGTTTCTTCTGTCTGAATGTAGACCAGTGCAGTATAAATGACTGTCAAACCTACTTCTGGGTTCATAAATGGGATGCATAAAACGGCTTGACTGAATACAGAAGTTACTTTTTCCCCCACTCTGTTGACTTGGAAAGGATTCCACCTGGCTGGTCCAAAGGATAGCTCTGTAATAAGTGAGGAAGTTCCAGCTCAAAGTGTCTCCAAAGGCTGTTGGTTGTTTGTGTAAAAGATGGAGAAACTCCGTCTCTCAGCTTGTGTTTGGGGTACAAACAAGCTGGTCAGTTACTACTTGCACACTTGTAAGCATGCAAATTTACTACTCTGTTGGTTTTTTTAACTGTGAAAAAACTTCTGTAAGTTCCCACCATAAATTGCAACAGGCCAAGAACAATGGCAGCCTTTCAGGACATATATCTGTTGTATCTTTTAGTGTCCAGCCATAAAGAGGTGATATGGGGCTACGTTATCCTCTGTGGTAATCTTCTGTCTTTGAAGGAAGAACCAACTACAGTTTGTTGTTTTTTTAGAAATACCAATCTTAAGGTAGAATGCGAAAAACAAACTTTCTGATGCTTTGAGGCCTTTAACTACTACTCAGTGAATAGTCTTCAGTGTGAATGTCCAGAGGTGTTTTGTATTTTTTTTTTGCTTTTTTCTTTGTTATCTTCTGAGTTAACTTTAGGTCAGTGAAATTTTAAGAATGAAAGTCAAAAGTCTGAGTGAAAAAAGATTAAACTTAAAAAAACCTGGGAAAGTAGGTACTGGTCACCACTGAACTTCGGTTTCACTGCTAGTTTGATAGAATTTCCTTTCTTAATATAAGTCTATCTGGACTTCAGCCTAGCCTTTCCAGCTAAATATTAATTTTGCTGGTATACCTGTATGTAAATTCATATGGAAGTGTGTTTCTGAACTAGGACCTTCTGTGCCTGATTTTTTGGTAACACACAAAATAGCAGGGAATAGGTGATCTTGAACAGTGTTCCCTTAGTTGCCTATATAGCTATTTCCTGAAACTTCTAAGAGAACTAAAGTATGTTGAGTGTATTCAAACTAAGTTAAAGACTTTGTGCTGTCTTCATCCAGGAGCACTTAAACATAATTTACTTTTCAATCTTATACTTTAGAAGTATTGTAGAAATACCATATTGAGTAGTGAATAGATAATCTGTTTCAAAAGTATTTTAAAATATAGTTTTTGTGCACTATGTGAAAAGTGCCCTTTGATTTGTTTCTCCTTTAGCACTACTTTAGATGAAGATGGAAGTTAAATGTAATTGAAAGGAAGGTATTACAAGAGGTGCTGGTCCCTCAAAGGCTGCTGTCCAGCACTGGTGAGGGAGGAATTTGGTCAAGTCCAATGTGGCTTTTATTACATTTGCTCAGCATTAATAAACCTTTGTACTTTAACAAGGTTTTTTTGTTTGCTTTTTAGAAGGATACAGTAAAGAAAATTAAGCCTGATACTTTATATGCATTAATATTGGACTGACTTGCATCAAGTAGTTCTTTTGGAGAAAACGAAAGAAGAAATCTGCAAGAGCTGAGTTTCAGGACAGACAAAAATATGTTGATTATGTAAAAATCTTACCAGTATGTAGAGCCACATATTTCTGGGCTGAGAAGGAAAGTGGCTTCAGATGTTAGATACCTACTAAGTATCCGGATTTAGCCTCACAGAGTTCAGAGGCTGCTGTTGATGGTTTGACCCATGCTGCTGCATGTATCTCTCGTCTTTATCAAATTCCATGTAACTTTACCTTATGTGGAAGAAAGTGACCCTCTAAATCCTTTACAGATTATTGCCTTTGTGTTTGTTTCTTAGTAATAAAAATGTTATTTTTATTTATTTTTCTTAGATGACAACTCAAATTTTGGGCAGAGCCATACATTGTAGTTGTTTGGCTGGTCAACTTTATGATAAGGTTTCCTGTTTTCTTTGGGTATAATTATAAACTTTGTCCATACAATAGTTTTGCAGCAACATACAGGACCTAATACATTCAACTGTAGCAACTGACTGAGCAAACTACTGGAACAACCTATTAAGTACCTGAGCTGCAGTGTATCTTCTTCAGAGGTGCTGTATTAAACTTGTAAGACGTTAATGACTGTTTCCTTCAGTTGAAGTTGCTTGAAAAGGTTTTAAGTCTCTCCTTGACTTTATGACACAGCAAATTGTGATTTATTTTCATGGAAAACCAAACTAAATATCTTCATGCTGAATTTGACTAAATGACTAGCCAAATTGGTTTTGTAAATGCTTCCTGTAAACAGGGAAACTGAAGGTGAAGATGAAAATGGTGACAAAAGCTGAGAGAGGAAGCTTTAGTGTGCTGTTGGGTTAAGATTTGATTGTGGGAATTATACTTAGTGTGAGATCCTGCTGTATTGGGGAGTTCCCGAGATCAAGTCACTCCGTGCAGCCACCCAGAACCATGGCAAAAACCCAGAAGCTCGCCCAGCCAATCAGGCGCAGCAAGGGGCGTGTTCGGAGCAACCGCAGGAGATTTAAACAGCTCTAAGGAGAGCGAGCAACCTGGAGCATGGCGAACAGGAGCAAGGCATGGAACTTTGAGCGGCAGGGCTCCTTCCTGACCATCAGGGCACAGCTTACAGTGGCAACAAACGCCACCAGTGTACTTGTGTAAGCTTCTGGAGGTATGGTATTGACACGCCAAAGAGCTCAATTCCCTGTAGCTGCTGGGATTACTGGTCCAGCTATGGCAGACACCTCCAGCCAGACTGACCTGAAGATGGTAGATATGGCTCTTCAGTTTACCAGTTGCCAGGAGTGTCTTGGTGCCTTTCCGTGAGGCTTGGGCTGACATTTGTTCCTTCAGTAAAAGGTGTGCAGTTGTTGAAGACTTGCGCTGGCAGGTGAAGAAGCTAGAGGAGAAAGAGAACAGGCTATGTAGCACTTGAGCAAACAAGCAAGAGATCGACAGATTATTTTCAGAGACATTTCAGTCTCAAGACTCTCAGGAGTCTCGAACTTCCATTCCAATGGAGGAGCAGGTGGACCCAGATCCAAGCAGGGTAACTAGTCGAGTCTGGTGATGCCAAGGGCTGGAAGCAGGTCACTAAATGTACCAGGAATAGGGTTCCTTCTACCCCTGAAAATCTGACAAGCAGGTCTGGCACCTCCTATAACAGGTATGAGGTCCTGGAACTAGAAGGAGAGACTACTGATAAGGAGGGAGAAGGTCCTTCTGATATTGAAGTGCCTCCCAAAACTAAACCAACTGCAGTCCGCATTGTGACCTTCTCTGCTAAGAGGAAAAGAAGGGTAGTTGTAATAGGAGACTCTCTTCTGAAGGGAACAGAGGGCCCAATATCCAGACTGGATCCAACTAACAGGCAAGTCTGTCATCTCCCAGTGGCTCAGGTAAGGGACATTTCTGGTAAAACCCCTACTTTATTAAGGCCCTCAGATTACTACCCATTACTTGTTGTTCAAGCGGGCAATGATGAAATAACCAAGAGAAGTCCGAGGGCAATTAAAAGAGATTTTAGGCCTTAGAATATTTGGTTGAAGGATCGGGAGCTCAGGTTGGGATCTTCTCAATCTTCCGGTTAACAAGGGATGATATTAGTAAGAGTAGACAAATCCATCTGGTCAATGCATGGCTCCGAGAACAGTATAAGAAGAAAAAATTTTGGATTCCTTGATCATGGGATGATCTACTCAACACCTAGGATGCTAAAAAGGACGATACGCACCTTTCTCAGAGGGGAAAAAGAATTCTAGCGCAGGGGCTTGTTGATAGAGCATTAAACTAGCTTGAAAGAGGGTAGGGGACAAAACCAGGGTTGCCAATGATGAGCAATGGGATGGTGTGACAAAACTTGAGGAAACAAGCACTAATGGGATCCCTCATTCTGCTTTGCAAGGTGTTGGCCACAATATACCACACCTGAAGTGTTTCTACACTAAAGTGTGCAGCACAAGGAATAAACAAGATGAACTTGAAGCCTTGGCCTGGTCCCAGAGATTTCACATTACTGGCATAAGTGAAACCTGACGGGATGAGTCCTGTGATTGGTGCGCCCTGTCGGATAGGTACAGTCTCTTCATGAGAGATAGGCAGGGCAGAAGAGGTGGGGAGTGGCTTTGTATGTAATGGAAGAGCTGGAGTATATGGAGCTCACAGTTGGCAATGGCACAGTTGAGAGTCTTTGGGTAAGACTCAAGGGACAAATAAGTAATGTGGATGTCAGTGTGGGAATATACTATAGACCTCCTGGCCAGGATGATAATGACTATGACCTATTCTTTGAGGGCCTAAGGGGTGCTTCCAAGTCAACCACCCGTGTCCTTATGGGGGACTTCAACTTGCCGAAAATCAGCTGGGAGCAACATACAGCTAGAACAACCTGGGCCACAAGATTTCTAAGCCACCTGGATGACAGCTTTATGGAACAGGTCATAAGGGAGCCAACTCGGAAGAATGCCCTCCTTGATCTGCTGCTCATTAACAGAGAGGATCTCATGAGTGAAGTGGAGATTAGAGGTCCTCTCAGCCACAGTGACCATGAGGTGATTGAGTTCAAAATCTCTGTTGACAAGAGGAAAACTGCCAGCAAAACTTCAACACTGGACATGAGGAGAGCAGACTTCAGGCTGCTCAAGGAGCTTCTGAGTCAAGTCCCTTGGGAAAATATTTTTGCGGGTACTGGGGTTTTTGATACTGTCTCACAGTATCCTCCTGGATAGAATGTCCAGCATACAGCTGGACAACCATGCTATATGATGGGTGAGCAACTGGCTCACAGGTTGAGCACAAAGGGTGACAGTGAATGGGGTAACATCAGGCTGGCAACCTGTCACTAGTGAGGTCCCACAGGGCTCCATCCTCGGCCCAGTCCTCTTCAACGTCTTCATCCATGACTTGGATGCAGGACTCAAAGGAATTCTAAGCAAGTTTGCTAATGATGCAAAACTGGGAGAAGCTGTCGACTTCCTCAAGGACAGGCAGGCCCTGTAGAGAGACCTCGACAAGTTAGAGTGATGGGCAATCACCAACCACGTGAAATTTTTTTTGTATGTAGTACTAATCCTAACTCAAGAAGTAGGAGCTGTATATTGACTACAGCAGACCCAAAATTAACGTTATCTGGAGATTAGCATTCATCATTTTGCGTTAAACTATATGTTTCTGTCATAGCATTTTAATTTTTTATTTTCTCCCAACAATAAAATGGAATCTTGTAGCCTAAAATCTAGGATTTTATTAAACCTAGGATAGTACTAGACTCATCTTTTTTATTTTCATTCTCTTTGCCTCAGTCTGATTACTTTGCGATGCATCCCTTTATAGTTTTGTTTGTGGTAAGCAAAACTGTAATGCACTTTATTTAAAAATAGTAACTTTTAGCCTAGATGTCCATAAATTTGTTTCAGGTTTCATTTTAATGAAGCTGTTTCACAGTGTTTTAAACACTAAAAAAACCAAATTCATTTAGAAAGAATCCTGAATCACTCTAAACTTGATGGGAATTTTGAGCACCAGTTGATAGACAGGAGCTAACTAGAAGCTGGGTTTTGTATGTCTGACTTTTGTTGAGAGATTTTTTTGGAAAAAAATCCTTCTCTTTAATATTAGCATTCCAAGAAGCTCTCAGTTAACATGCTTGTTTTAGTCTCTCCCTACCAGAAAGAAGCAATTCTGTGAGTAGGATTTTAATGATGTTTTGTAAGTTAGCTGGTGTACTTTCTGATGCACAGATTCTTTTCCAACTATTAAAAAGTGGCACTTTTTGATAATGCTTTAATTACCTGAAATTCTTATCAGATGAAATATAAACTTAATGCTCTCTTGTGTTTTAACTTGGAATGTGTTGCTAGTCAGACAGGTACCCAATTCTTAGCTTAACTGATCTTTTAAAATGGGATAGACCAAGTTGGTTTTGTTTTGTTTTTAAATAGGGTCAATACAGATTGATAAGTTTTGCTCTTAGTAGGGGTTTAGTATCATTAAAATATTCTGTTGCAACAGTCTGCCTAAATTTAGTTCAACAAAAGTAGTACAGAGCTTAGTTTCTAGGTGAAAAAGGAGTATACTTTCAAAGGTTTCTATTTGAGCTATTTTATAAAACGTTTACATCTTTGCAGTTTAGCAGTTGAGGCCTATCAACACTTCATGTGCAATAGGTAGGAGTAATAATTACTTTGCAGTATCCTATTTTCAGTACAGAGGATAAACTTGTCATATACTCATCTGTTCATATTCTTTATATCAACATGTCTTGAATCACAGGTAGCAAAAGTGAAAGGAAGAGTTACAAAAATACCACTGAAAAATCAAGTGGGGAAGTACCAGTTTTGAGAGAATTCTTCTGAAGACTGTAGGTGTTAAAGTCTTACGAAGAGTCATGGACATGCTTTTAAACTCGATGTTCTAAGAGCTCTTTAGAAATGGAAAGGATTATCTTCTTACCAGGAGGCAGGTGACTTTTCTGATCTTTTATTTATTGATCTCTGGTATTTTAAAGTAAAAAATGGGAGAAACTTTCAAGGATTCTGCTTACTTTGCTTAAAGACACCTTGATATTTATAGTATTACTGTGAAGACCCAGTAAGTTCTGAGTAAAAAAAATTACCTGGAAGTAAAAAGGAAGTCCTGTCGTGATGTTCTGTTGAATGCTGCTTTTTGGAAATCAGGAGCCTGTCTCTGAACTATGTGAAAACAGGAAGCTTGGGTATTAATTAGCCTGGTGATTCCTGTGTTCTTCATTCTTCAGGATTGTAATTCAGAAATATTGAAACGGGTGGGTCAGCACAAGTTGTTGACACAATTGCTTGGAATTCTCTGACATGTCAAATCTTTTATGAAGTTGAAAAGAGACTATACCAAATTCCATATTGTTAAATGTAGTTTTAGTCATGTGTTGTTATAGGCTCCCTTTGTACTAAGAACCTGAAAGTATGTCCAATCTTTGAATCTGCAAGCAGCGAAGAGGTGTACATTTTTTACAGCAGCATCTCAGAGTCAAAATCTAGGCTGTATTTTGAACACGCATTCCTACTTTCTTTTCAACTTCAGCTGAGCTGGGATAAAGAATTAGTGACACTGAGCTTTCAGTTGAAAAATGGGTTGTCAAGGGATGAGTCTAGAAAATAAAGTAGAAGAGATACCACTGATATGCTACTGGCAATACAATTTCTGGGTCAAGTAGTCTGAGAAATTATGGTCTTGCCTGGAATGTAGTGTGCATATATCTTGCTGTGTTATATCTCACATTATTGCTAAGTAGAAAAATTTTCTCTATCGAAGGAATTCCTAGTGTAAATGAAAATATAGTACAACGGATGAATGAACAAAGTCATAGAAGAAAGCTGCTCTGGCAGAGCTGCACATGATGAATGCAACACACATCTCTATTTTACATGCTTTTAAACTCTTAATCAGACTGTTGCCTCACATATAGGTTCACTGAAGGATATACAGAAGTTTTGCAAAAAGTATTGTCTAATGTTTACTTTTTACATTCTGAAGTATTAGGTACGCAGTTTTAAACAGAACAGTAGGGAGCCTGTAAAACCTCCTCTAAATTTATTTATTTCTCTGTCATGTTTTTCAGCTTTAAATCAGAGCCCTCTAGAGTGATATAGATGTGTAGAAGTAGCAGAGAGTTACGGTGATTAATCCACAGCTAGTTTACGGAACAGTGTGAAGATACTGAGCTTCAAAAGATGGTTGAGTGATAGTCTGCAAGACATTTTCAGTTGACACTGAGTTGAAAAATTTTAAAAAAGTTAACTTGGCTACTGTTATGTCCAAAATAATCATCCTCGTTCTGTGTTACCCTGTTCATGTACAAAACACATCTTTTGTTTTAGAAGCCCACAGTAGCTCGTGTCATGTGGTTTCCCCATATCTTTCAAGTATTAATCATCTGATCACCAGTCGGTTTGGGCAGGATGTTTCCTTTGTTTGCCACTTCTTCCCCTTCGTCAAGAGTTACTGACAATGCCCGCTCCCTTTTAAAACATGTATTGCTGGGCTATTCAAATTCTATTCCAAGATGAGTTAGAGATTAAATGGCAGAAGAATTTGACATTCAATAGTGAGTTTGTAATCTGATATAATTCCCTTAGTTAATTCCTGATATTCAACAGAATTGTCTGTCGTGCT
The DNA here is from genome assembly GCA_020745705.1 of Hemiprocne comata. NCBI lineage: Eukaryota > Metazoa > Chordata > Aves > Apodiformes > Apodidae > Hemiprocne > Hemiprocne comata. The sequence goes on along the minus strand of CM036586.1, from coordinate 90,735,631 downwards.
TGTGGCTACCAGTGAAGACTAATATGTGGCACAGTAGGACACATTTCTTCTAACTGTAAACAAAGCAAGTACATCTAATACTTTTTGTAGGCATCTGTGGAAGTCAGGAACAACCCCTTTGGGACTCAGAAAGCAGCCCTCAGGGTCGTGGAGCTCACATGACCTAGTTTAGTCTTCATTAAAACAGATGTTACTTATCTGAGCAAGGCAAACTTGGTTTTAAGAAAAAGCTGGGGATTAAAAGGATGGGAAACTGGAACAGCTGGGCCGAGTTAATGGGAGCAAATAAAGAGGCAAACTGAGCATTAAATTAGTCACCTACATCAATAGCAAAACAGTCATTACATGACTACTCTCTCAATTTGTTTTAGTTGAGTTGCAGGATCGGTTTTCCTAGCATCAAAAGTATCTAAAATTGCATCAGAAATATTCCCACATTCTTTATTCTTTTCTACTAGGCTTCAAAGAGAGTAGAAACCTGGAAGCTGGCTACAGTATTTTGGCACAGCTTTAGGGAATCCTGCTTGTTTTGCAAGACTGAGAATTCCCTTCTTGCTATTGATACCTAGACCAAGCTGGTCTCCCACAGTTTTTGGCCGCCTCTGTTTGTGTGCATTTAACGTGAGAAGTTTACCTAATTGAGATGATTTCTGGCATTCCATAAAGTTCTGCAACCACATTAAATATGCAAAGGGATCAAAAAATTTTATTGTTTCTGTTGTAAACAGATTATACTTGATTAGTGTTTAGCATTTTGCGTGCTTGTTCAGTTTGCCCATTTAGTCCTGAAAATCTTTGTGTTACCTATTGCAAATAGTACAGGCACTCCTTGCTTTCTTTTGTTGCTGGTGGCCAGAAACCTTCAAAGCTTTGTTGGCTGTATGCCATAGCAGGGAGAAGGGGACTGCGCTAATAAACTATTGCCTTCTAATAACTGTTTTCATGAGGCATAATTTCTGATGTAAGCACATTTTTACTCTAAAACTCTGGCATTATGTGCTGTAATAGAGGGAGACAGGTAGAGATGTGCATGTATGGGACGGGAGGTGTGGAGGGTGTGTGTGGCCATTGCTCTTCCTTCAGCAGGATGGTACTTGGTAGATCCCAAGACTCATCCAGAACTGTATACAGTCCCTGAAGTTCTCTTGATTTGAGATAATCATTCAATAAATGTCAGTAGAATATTGTGTATATCTGTAAACACAGTATTTCATTTCATTATTATGTGCAAGATGAGCAAATACAGAATATTTCTATTTTAAGGTAATCCTAAGGAATGTTTATTTCTCTGTCACAGAAGGTAAAATTTAGCTAGTTCATACAGCTGAACTCTGCAGTGATCAGGGCAAAAAATTGAATAATTCTTCCATGGGGATTAACAGAAACTGTTCCATGAGCTTACTGTCTCCTTCCTGGAGGGCAGGAGGCAGTGGTGCTTTGCTAGAAGACTAGTAACCCTGCCTTTTTCTGCTTCCAAAAACCTTCCCTCAAATTTGGGGAGATGGGCCTCCATCTTGCACACTGTCACTTCACTGCTTCCTTTTTTTAGTATTTTTTCCATAAATGTGAGGGGCAGAATTTTCACCTAGTCAAAACAATAAGGCCTGTTTTTATAAAACAGCTAGATTTTCTTGACTGCTGAACAACCACAACACCACCTTGTTGCAACTTCCCACCTTGACCACCATGTTTCTTCCCATTCCTCCCCTCCATTTGCAAGGAAGAGAATTTAAAAAGTCTTTGCAGAAACAGCTAAAAGTATGAGCAGGAGATCCAGACCAGAAGTTTCAAGTGAGGTATTTGAATTGTAGTGATCTTCGTATGCAAGATTTTTTTTCTGGTTGTCTGAAGGCCGGCTAAGCATAAAAAAAAAGAACTCAGCAATTAGTCTCGTATGTGGCTGTGCAAAGGCATAAATTAAACCTCATTTGCATATTTTTATACAACTGTTTTTAAGTTTCAGCATGTTACCCCTGCTCCCCCTTTTTAATAGCCCCACATGGTTGAAGTCTTTTTTTTTCTCTTGGTTGAAAAAATAAGTAGTACTTCTCATGCTCTCTTTGCTTCTTTTTGCAGTGAGAGGTGTTTGAACAGTTCAAATGTTGTAAGCAAATTCCAGAACATCACTAGTATTTTTCTTCATGGCTTTAAGAGAGTATATTGTTTGTCAAAAGTGCTGCAAGGGTGGTGGTTGTGTGTCTGGGTACTGTTACTACCAACTGATGTAGGCCTAATGAATTTTCTGAGAAGACTTGAATAGAAAATTCATATTATGGGAAGAGACATCTAACAAATGTTAGATGACTTATTGGTCTGTATTGTCTTCTTATTTTCCATAGTTGCTTTAAATTGGGCTAAACATGTTTGAAAAAAACTGCAGTTCCAACAGTAAAACTGGTTAGGGAGGTTGTGTGTTCTTGCCTGTCTGTGTGGTCTTCTGGTTTTCCCAGAGGCTCTCTAGCTGAGGTGCTTGCCGCTATTCTGGAATAGCCTGCCAGGCGTTGCTGCTTCTGGCAGAGACACTTTTAAAGAGGCCATATTTCCAAGTTAGAACTATTGCTAAGTAAGTCTCCGACAGGTTCTTCTTTGCAAACAAATGTTACTTGGGGTGCTACTGTTATTACTGTTATTATTTCTGAGCAGCGCTATTTGTAAAGTTAGACCAATAGCATAATGAAAAATTAAAGCATCCTAAAATAAAAATGTATAGGACAAGTAAAACAAGATATAAAACATAAGAAACTAGAGACTGAGGAACAATTAGGTATGTGTTCATTTATGACTTTCTTGTTGAATATGTCTATGGAAGCACTTTGTTCATACAAGTATCAAAATGCATACAAAACCAGCTAAAATCATATGGATATGAATATTAAATTTCAGCTCCTAATTCTGTAATAATCTAATAATTTTATATTTTTTTTTGCCTATGCATTTAATAAAGATATAAATAATCAGTATTTTAAGTAACCTGAACAGAGGGCTCTGCTTGGAAGCTTTTCGGCTTTCTTTTTGTGGGTGTTGTTTGCTTCTTTTTTTTTAATGCAGAAACCCATCCCTGTGAAAGTAAGGTTGTTTACAGGTATAGTCATGTAATGTGACTACATAGCTAAAAGATTTAATTGCATTATACATTTTCCAGGGTAACCTGGTACCTTACTTCACTGTAACAGCAGGCTTTATCTGAGACCTGTTTGCAATGTTCATGGTTAAAGAACTGTAACTCAGGACAGGTGGGAATGTAAAACTACTTTGATAGAATCTTTTGTGCTTGGACAACTGTAATACTTAGTGGTTTTGTGTAGTGAGAATTTTTATCTTGAAAGCTGTATTGGTAATGGAGCTCAAAGGTCGCTAAAACTGGAAGCTTGCTGAAGCTGTTAGTTTCTGGTTTTTAATAGAAGTATTTTGTTTTGGTTTTTAGTAAATGCTAGATGCTTTTTAGTAAATGCTAAATGTCATACTTAAACAGTATGACAAGTGACTGGAAACAGTAACTGTTCAATAAAATTTAAATGTTTTAAGTGAGAATACACATACAGAAAATAATAGTTATTTTTTTTTAATATAAATTCTCAAGTTTCTTGAACCTACCAGAGGCAAAAAATCCCTTGTTTTTCCTCCCCAAAGTAATACAGTTTTGGAAGTTCATTTTTTAGTCTCTCTCACCTCTCTCAAAAATCTGTTTCTTTTCACATAATACTCCTCTCCGGTGCCTACTACATGTCTTAGAAAGTTATCTTGTAGTATATAGATTGATCATAACCAGTCAGCACAATCTGAAATCTATTGACATACCAGTTAATAATACTGAAACAGGTCTATGGGCTGCCTTCCCTAGGGCATGTGCAAAGAAAGGGAAAATTATGAGCTTAAGCATAAGATTTTGACTTTCTTGGAGAGTGTTCCTGAAAAACAGAGTGACCTTTTGCAAGTTAGATAATTGGTTTGAATGCCAAGTGTCCTTTATAGTGGCACATATTTCTGTCAGAGAACAGGATTAAAATATCTGGTGTACTGTTCTGCTCAAACCTACATGGCTTTGTATAATCAGAAAAAAACCCCCAGTGAGCAACCACCCAATGAGCTGAAGTGTGTTCATCTTCAAATGTATAACACTGTGCTGCAGTATAAATAGCAGTGTGACCAAATGGGCTGGTTTTATCTTTCATTTTAAACTAAAAGAAATACTCAGTTCAGTTATGTATAATTGTCTTGAGTGCAGTGCACTTAAAAGGAACTTTAATGACTACTCTATTGAATAGAGCATAATAGATTATTTACAAGAGTTTGTTTTTATTTTCCTTTTTTTTTTTTTAGTTAATTGAAACAGGAGTACATTAACCATGACAAACGGTGCCTGAAATCTAGTTTCCATGTAATATAGTGATGCAGCACAATAAGCAGATTTTTCTTAATTTATTTCTAGATGGGTTAGCAACTTTAAGTATTTTTTCCCATCCCTTATCCTACTGAGTCACTTTTCTTCTCTCTGCACATTTAAGGGAATAATCTAGTCACCTGAATAATTGCAGACAGCTGTTCTCAGTCACTAAAACTTGGTAGATAAATATTTTGAATTCTTTTTGTTGTTGTAACCATTTTTGTATATTCTGTACTCTGTGTTACGAGTTCCTACATTTTAAACTGATTTTTAGCTACCTTGTTTTTATAATGAATGGAAAGTAAAGTCATTTTTGTGTTGAGGAATTATTAAAACCATTACAATTGAACATTACATTCTTGGTCAGTGATGATTTGGGTTTTTTTTTTCTCTTATGCCTCACACACTGAGGATACAATAAGCTGAATGCTAGTTTTGAGTTTATGGCACCCCTTCTTGCCTGATCTAAGTTAAACTGATTTCTGAAATTTGAGTATGTTTCCCAGCTTTTCTTCTGTACTTGAGAACAGGTTTGCATTTTTTACTTATATTGGTTACATTTGAATCTCACATATTTCATACTTTTTTTCATGTACATCTCCTTTACCCTTTCTCGGGACCACTTCTCTTCTTTGCAATAAATACTTCCAGTCTCTATCCGAAGAGTGGCAGCATCACAATACTGTTATTATTACTAAATCATTATCACTAAAAATTGAGAAATCCCAAGAAAAAAAATGTTTGAAAACAGGTAAAAAATGTAATACTAATATATTGATGATGGGGAAAAAAACCAAACCAAACCAGGAGTTGAGTTCCTGTAGGTTTTAATTTTGTAAATTATCTATTATTTTTGCTTTTTTTCTTTTTTTACCATAAGTTTGTTTCTTCTTTGATTTTTCAGGCACGGGTACCTTTGGGCGTGTTCATCTGGTGAAGGAAAAAATGGCCAAACGTTACTTTGCACTGAAAGTGATGAGCATCCCTGATGTCATTCGACTGAAACAAGAACAACATGTGCACAATGAAAAGTCAGTCTTGAAAGAAGTCAACCACCCCTTTTTGATCAGATTGTAAGTTGTTGTAGTTTTAAAAATTTATTTAACTGGTGTCTAAAGTGCAGATAAATTGTTCCAGTCTCTTTTCAAGTTCTTATGTACTTAACCAACAACCAAGCATTTAATATGTATTACGTAATCTAGGCTAAAATAGACTTCAGATGAAAATATTTATTATAGAGAATCAAGAAGTTAAAATCAAAAGGCATAATTCAAACATTAAAGCAATAACTTATTGTAAGTTTTACTCTCTTATTTTCATGCTGTAGGAGAGAAATTTTTTTTGAAGTGAGGGCAAAATACCAATTAAGCAATGTTAGCATTAGCTCATCAAAATGACTTCTAGAATGGTTCTTGATGTTAGAATGGGGACAGCAAAAGTATTTCTACATATGTGTGTCTTGTAGATATCTAGATAAAGATATAATTAGATGCAAGTATCTGATTTTCGAAAATTTTTGCTAACTTTATTCTTAAAGAGTTTAAATGACTGCAACACTTCTTGGGCTTTCTTTTCACCTTATTTGAGGTTAACTAATGGAACCTATTGAGAAGCATGATTTTAACACAATTCATGAAGACTACTGTTTTTTTAGTGGAATTGTGGTGATTCTGATGATCAAAATGGTCCCTCTGTTAAGGAGAGAAGGCATCATACATTTCTATTCACAGCACCACAATGCCTTTTGTGTATCTGAGTCCTTATCTATTAATGGGATAGGTAAATCTCTAGGTAATTGCACAGTTCATTCCCATTAATATTTTCTCATGCAAGGATACAGAGCTATTGACCAAGATTTGTTTTGCATTTACTTGCCTTAAGCAGTGTTACATTAAATTAGACAAAATTAGTCTTAGTTAATCTCTAGCTGCAGGAAGTGCAGCTGCAGGGATACTTTCTTAGCCTCCTCCTAGGGCTAATAAAGTGTCAGAGGGAAAAGGGAAGGCAAGAGCATGGTAGCCATCTTGAAAGATGGAAAGAGCCCTGCAACAGGAGGCTTTTCCCCTGGTGTGCCATTGCTTTTTCCAGCATCATGATGCTATTAGTTTCTAGCCAGTGTTCAGAAATCCTGTGTGTGCCAAATTATCGGTAAGATATGTTCTAGGATGCATGGGGTTTGAGGTGCATGCAGGAAAGCAAGATGAAGAGGCTGAGTACATCTGGTTAGACTGGTTAAAATATGGATAGAACAGGAGGAACAGGGTTGTATATGTATACCTATGTACATACATATATTCTTTTTTTTCAAAACTGCCATAACCAACAAAAAAATTTAAAAACCCCAACCCAGTATGTCTGCATCTGGAACAGGACAGCAAGCATGGTAACAGAGAAACTGGGGTGAGAAGTCAGAGACAGAGATGTGAGGGTTTGTGTCCATTTCAGAAGTGATCAAAAATCCAAGCTGCTAAGTTTTCTTGGATTTCATTCATGCCTTGCATCCAAAATGTCAGATTTTTGAAATCACCAAAGCAAGGACACAATTGAAATGGAAGTTCACTTGTGTGCAAGGCAAACATTCTTCATGTCTTCTACCTTTCTACCTTTTTTTCTTGGCATGTTCAATGAGATGCTGCATTAGCTATGCTTGTTTAAGTGTCCACGCATGTCTTTGTCCCTTGGCAAAGAAGACTAAAAGCCAACCTGGCTGAAATGAGGTAGTTAAATTTTAAGTCATGTTAGTATTTGTGTGTTTTAGGTTAAACAAGCATTCATGGACAATTATCATGCTTGTATGATAAATAAAAGTTTCTGCAGCTTTTTGTGTGGCTAGCAGCTTTTTTTCAGCTACCTCCTTCCCTGCTCAATATGTCTTTTATTTTTTTCCCCATGAAATCTTTGGCTAAAATTGATCAGCAAAAAGCAGAAAAAATTTAAAGTTTTGTTTCAATGCTTTGTACTGTGTTATCTGCCATGGTCTGATTTTTATATTTTCAATAAGCATCACTGTCTTAAACATGAATAGTATCTTCCTCTGGTTGAAAAACAAGGAATAGGTGTCAATGCAGCATATGACTATATTTTTAGCACCTCATTGTGCAGAATTTTAGAGTAATGCTGCACATAATTTATTTCTAGTGTTCATCCTTCCTATGTCTTCCTATATATAAAAACGTTTATATAAGATTATTGGGTTTGTTTTTCTTGTTACTTTTGACCAGTGCCTTTCCTGCATATAGGGAGGTCCTATTTTTCTGTAGATACAGAAGTTATTTATCTACTTATTTTTAAACTGTTTTTTGGAAATGCTTATTTCGTGTTCTTGCAACAACTGCTCACTGGAGACTCATAGGCAGTATCTAATGACATGTTTGAGTGATATGTCATACCTCTGTGGGTGCATGAGTTCATTTTGTTTTGTAATTTTGACTTGTATCTGATTTTTTTTCAAGAGAACAAGAATTAATAAAAATTAACTTACAGTCCTATAAGCTAAAATAGAGTATTTGACTGTAAGAGTTCACAATGCCATCCAAAGTTCATGTGTTGAAGCTGAATTATAAAGCTACGTGACACTATGTGTATTATTCTAATCACAACTTTGTGATATTGTCCCTTTTTGTATTAAAATACCATTTAAAGATATTTATTGCAAATATTAAAGTTCTTTATATTGTTATTTTTCATGTATACCAAATAATGTGTCCATTTTTATGTGGATAGACAAACCTTTAAAAGTCAGTTCTCGAATTAATTAATTCCAGTAAAAAATAATTCCAGTAAATTAGAGCATGTGTTTAAATGGTGTAGGTCTTCCATTTTCCTCTGCTGTGCTCTTTGTCAGATGTTTCACTTTTCCCCCCCGCACGTGTTTTTTTAATAATTTGGTTTGCTTTGTTTTGACCATTCCTGTTTCTCTTTCTTGGTTTATTGTAGGTGCAATTTTGCTTAACTACTTAAAATAGATCTAAAGAGTGTTTTTACATAGTCAGTAAAGATATTATGAATATCGGTAGCCAATGAATTATGTTGATGACTTTGTAACAGGAAAGTAGTACCATAAAAGGAAAAGGTAAGCCTGAGCTCTGCTTTCTTCATCCCTTTGAAAGAATGGAGGAGCCGCTGCTCATGTCTAATAGTCTGTCTCATTTTCTTGGTTGCCTCAGGACTGAAAATCTTACTCAGCAAATGTCACCTATGGGTTTGGGAGCTCAGTTTGCTCTGCTTGTCTTCCTTGAGACTCTATGCTTTCATTAGGAACCAGCTAATGAAAAAGATATTTTATCTTTCCATTCTTGTGATACTGCAGAAGCAGTTACTAGAAGCTAAAGTAACTTCTGGTATCAATGAAGTAGGTAGGGATACAGGTTCTTTATCTATTACCATAGTAATAAGGATAGCTGTTTGTTTTGAAAAGGTAGAATAGTCTTCAAGATGCTACCTGATACCTATTTTCTTCTGAACTGTTGAGTTACTTTGGCTTATGAGTTGTTTAATGTGGGTAGAAAGAAAATAAGCTTAGTTTTGGGTAATGTACAAGAGAAGATTGCTGTATTTTCTGATGAATCATTTGAAAACCACATGGAATTATCTTTTCTTCCTTAGCTTCTCTTCACTGCATCTAGTAGTGAATGTACCACAATAGTAGTTATTAGATTAAAGGCAACAGTCTGACGAATCGAAGATGCTTATCATTAGTTAATGCTGAGGTACAGAAATGAATCTTGTTTTGCTGTCACTTTTGATTTTCTATTGCTTTTGCTAAAAGTATTGTAAAAGAGCAACCATTGTGATCTGATGCTTTAGTTAGGGTTGTATATTTCTAGGGATAGGAGAGGGGCAGGAGAACTCTGGTGTCCTGTTTTTGAACATACTGTCATGAATATGTGCGGATTCTGCTTACCTCGCATCACTTTGGCAATATTTCATGAAATAAAATGAAGGTGTGTGAGAATTGTTTGGTCTTAACAGACTAGGAGTGTATTAAGTTAGTTATTAGGTGCTTGGCAGACACCCATTTTGTACAATGCAATGGAGTCTATTAGTTGGATTTTCTTCCTTAGCCTGTGTTGTGCGCACCATGAATGCTAGATTCTTGGGGTTTTAATATTTGCAGAATAGGAACCATAAATTAATTATGTACATAGTTGGTGCAACAGAGATAATTTTACAGAAATTTACTTCTAAAGCAAATCAGAGAGGTAATTTGATACAATATTTTTATTACAGATTTTGGACCAACCATGATGAACGTTTTTTATATATGTTAATGGAATATGTGCCAGGAGGAGAACTTTTTAGTTACCTGCGCAACATGGGACGTTTCAACAACAGCACAGGACTGTTTTACTCTACGGAAATTATTTGTGCAATAGAATACCTGCACTCCAAAGAAATAGTTTACAGAGACTTAAAACCTGAAAATATATTACTAGACAAAGAAGGACATATCAAGCTTACTGATTTTGGATTTGCTAAAAAGCTGGTGGATAGGTAAGTAGGTTTTTATTATGGTAATTATGTTTTGCATGTTAAACAGTTGGAAGAAAAAGAGTTTTATTTCAGAGCTCAGCATTTCACCCTAATACTCTCATGTGGTTCACACATGCAAAATCCCTTAATATGAAGGAAATTACCATCTTAAAATGGTGGCATGGAAGCCAGTATTGCACCTTAGGTCTAACTAGGAGAAATCTCACAGATAAGCTACTGTAGAACAACACTTTAATATGAGTATTTTTGTATATTTAGGTTTTCAGCAGTCATCTTGTAAAAAGGGAGTTTAGTGAAGCAATATGAGCAAATACTGACAATAATTGAGATACTATCTTTCTTTTAGAGAGATTTTTGAAGTGCGAGAATAATATTTTAAAACTGTAAACTGTGTTTTGCCTAGCCTGTTGCTGAAGGAAACTGTAAAATCTAGACAAAACGAGTAAGGCCAGCTTCAGCAGAAATTATTTATGTAACTGTAACTGCACCAATACTGTTAGCCTTACGTCTGTTTTACTAGCATATGTAAGCTTTTTGATAATGCAGTGGTTTTTTTCCCCAGTGATTTCTCTGTTCTCTCCATTAGAACTACTCTTCCAAGATTATAATACATGTTCTTAAAAGGAAGCAAGAGCTGTGATTGGAATTTAAAAAAAAAAAAAGAGGAAAAAAACAGAAAACTGGTGTTACAAGGTTTAGTATTTTGCCCTTGGGCCACCTTCTGAGTGAGACCATATCTGATTGTTCTATTTGAGGCAGCCTAGCAAGCGAGTTAGGTGTTACACAGGTGCTCATCCTCTTCACTCATCTGTTTATCTTTTTGATGCTGCTTTTGCAACAGTTCAGTGTGTACAAATGTTGGCTTTTTATATATATATTTTGTTTCTGAACCAAAATGACTTACTTCCTCCTGCAAAAAGTTTACTTCCAGGTAACAAAGTAGGATGATCTCTTTAAAAGACATTTTCATACAAATTCTTAGTGCTTTTCATTTTACATGTATATACTGCCACTTAGTGGTTATTCTTAATTTGGATTTCTGTGGGTTTAAGGCACAACAGAATTAACCCTCCATTAAATAAGGCAGTAGTTCACATGAGAGTAAGTTTTTCAATCTGGAAGATTAATGTGTAAGAGTAAATTTGTTCAAATACATTTGTCAACGTCAAAACAAGTTAACACTACTCTTCTGAATTGTTTTTTGTGTCGCGTATCTCTGGGAGGGGGGCAGTGAAGTTGATCAGTTGTGTCTAATTGAATCACAGAGCACTATATTAGTTTTACATTAATAGTTGATTTACCTAAAAACATAGAAAGGTAATATAAATACAGAACATTAATTTGGAAAGGGCAAGGAGTTTGACTTCACCTATGCAAGTCTGCTTTCGATTTTTGTGTTGGTTTTGAGGTATTTTTGAACTATATTCTCACCACTAGCTGTAGTAATTTCCACACCACTGTTTTTTTCTGCAGTTGTCAGCAATTTATTTACTAATGCACTCCATCAGGTTTTGTTTCATAGACTATTTGATCAAAAGTATAGAAGATGTTTTGTCATTTTTATGCATGGCAAATGTCTGTACACATGAACCTTATGTGTATAGATGTGAGTATGCGTTTTATTTATATATACATATAGTGTGTAAGAATTACAAAAATAAAGCACAGTATGTTTTAGAAACAGCTGTGAGGAAGCTTGCCAGTTAGTACCAACAAATGTATTCCTAGAGAAGACATGATAACTGTGTCGCAGCTTTACCTATCTCGGTCCGCGACAATAACGTAAAATAAAACGGTCTGCAGAAGACCTTTGGTACAATTACACATTCTTGACATGTAATAGTTCCCATGAATTATTGTCCAGTTGCTTAACTGAGATTTTTCTGTTTGTTTTCCTGTCTTCTCATTACCATGTTTGAAACAGTGATGTGTCCACCATTTCCATCAACAATTAAGATGCTTTTCTGAGAGAGTGGCTGGCTCATAGGTCATGCTTCCACTGTGGGAGGCAGCCTGCATGTTTACTTCATTAGTACATTTTCTGAAGAGCTAGGCTCCAATTTTGTTTCATTTTTCCTAGATAAAGAGGAATGAGAGGAGGTTTTCTTGTCTCCTTTTGTTTCTTGTTGATATATCCTCATCTCTTCGTTTTCGGCCATAGTGTACTTTTTAAAATTCTAAATTTTTCTCCAGAACAGTATGTCTTTGTTTTAGCTGCTGTTTATTTCTTTTCTTTTGTACCTTGGTATTGCTTAACTGAAGACTTAAACCTTTTCAGTTTCTTGCAATGGCATTCACATAAAATAGATGTGCCACTACTTTAAAAAAATGGCTATGTAAAGAAAAAAGGTGGGGAGGAGGTGTTTATAAATGACTGTTACCTGAAGGATGTAGAAAGGATTTGCTTTGAACTTTATAGCCATTTTTAGACTTTTCTTTTTCTAGAAAGCAAATACCACTTCTTGGGTATAGTATATCCATTAAAGATGTTTCTGAACTTTCTCACTTGTTTTTTTGATGGTTTTGGTTTTGTTTTGGGTTTTTTTTGGTGGGTTGGTTTTGTTTTTTTAATTCCTGTGTTCATTCAGAGAAGCACAAAACAAAGTTACTATTTTATATTTTTATGCACAGATTTCACTCATAGTGTTACAAAAGTTTTAGATAAAGTAGGACATTCATTTTTGTTCAGCTTTTGTTTGTTCAGTTTACATTCCTAAGAAAGAACAGATGATTTTAAACTATGTAAGTCTTGCTAGAAACTTGAGAAGTGATTGACCTTAAGGATATTGGGAGTTCCTTTTTGCATTGTTGCTTATGCTGGATGTGCATGGCTGTTCTGCAGAGTGGATTGAAGAGAAAAAAACAGAACAAGACACAGCAAGTTTTGTTTGCAATATATGTTGTTTGGCACTGCAGAAGCAAGAATGTCTTGCCAACCATACTTTTGTGGGCTGGAACCAAAGCAATCTTCATTGAATATAATTATAGAGAAACTTTCAGAAGAGGATAGTGAAAAGGACATTGCTGTTGATTTCTGGCTCGTATGCAGGAAGCCTGTCAGGGACTACTGAGGTGGTAGCTGAATGGTGTAGAACGTTAAAATATGTTCACCATCAAGACTTGACTTCTTCAAATAATACTGTTATTAAGTCCTGCAAATATTATTTTATACCTTATCTTTGTAACCAGAAGTAGATTCTTTGGGGGTTTTTTATGTTTTAAAGTTATTTACTCAAGCTTATCAACTACTGTATTTCAGCTTTTATCTTGAAAACACAGAGCAGTGGACTTTCTGTAGCAGTTTGGAGGGAACAGTCTATTCTTAATTTTCGGCTTCATAATTTATCTTCAAAAGGATGATGTGGATTTTCAGATGAATATGCAGCAGTTATGAAATAATACAAAAAATACTTAAGATTATGTGATGTTTTTATAACATTTACTTGATAAAATTTTCAAAATATTAAAAAGTCTGCTTCTTGACCAACAGAAGAGGAAATACCAGTTATGATCTTATGGAAAAAATATACAGCTTGACAAAGAATTTGAACTTCCTCCAATATTTTGTTTATTTGTAAACATAAATTTCTTGATTGAAATTAAGACATGTATGACCTACTGGTGGTAATAAATTGTATTTCCTAGTGCATTTAGAGGAATGCAAGTTATGTTGTTCTGTCCTTATTTTGTGATTTTCCTTTTAGTTGAATAAAAAAATCTTGTTATTAACCTGTATGGTAATTGAGGGTCATTTTAGTTACATTTTCACCTGTGGTCAAATGTTAGAGTTTTTTGTATGTAAATGACCTTCATAAGGGATTAAAACCTTAATGACAGTGCATCTTCACTGAATTTGTGCATTCATAGTGCTGGCAATGTTTGGGGAGGAGAGGAGAACCCCTGTGGGCCACTGTCCTGCAAACCTTGTCCATTAAAACAAATGTGCTGGTCCTGCTTAATTTGTACAGCCCTTTTTCCCAAATACAGTAAAACTAGAAGCTGCTTAATTTGCAGAGCTGGCAAAATCAGTATGAATAAAAATTCATATGATGGATCGTAGTACAGCTTTTTAAATTTGGGAGAGGGGAGGCTATATTGTTTAAAAAAAAAAGAACAAAAGCTTTGCTGTTTTTCTTAGTTACCTAATCCTGACCTAGACAACTGCTAGATGGCAGTATTGTGTAAAGCAGTGCTATAGGTAAGAATTCTCGTGCATATGTGCTTGAATTGGAAAATCAGAGTGCATATTTTCTAGCAATAAAAATTAGGCGACCCTTTTTAGGATAGAAATTAAAGATATATTCTTTGCACTAATGAATGTAGTTTAAAGAACCACAGAGCACATGGGTGCATAGTGTCTCTAACACATTCTGACAGTTTAGCTGGAGTAATCTAGCTTTTGCCATATTAAAATCAAGCTTAAAGAAGTTCAATTCTGTGTATCATAGATCTTAACTTAAAGTCTGACTGTACAGCTCCTCTTCCTTGATCTTGACTATTTTTAAAAATCAGGGCTAAGACTTAAAAAAACCCCAACCAAAAAAAAACAAAAACAAGAAATAAACACCTGAACATTCTGTTTACAATAATTCTGCAGTCTCAGAGAAATGCAATATTTAATCTTTAAAAAAAAATGTTAACAGTCTGATATTCCATATTGTGCATCTTGAATATCTGTTTATGGTTAGGAAAAAGAAGTTTTGTTAAGTTTAGTAGAACAGTGGTAGGTAAAACTGGAAGTGGAAAGGAGTATGTATATTACTTCTAAAGCTGATTGCTGTTCATCTTAATGCATTTGTTCAGGGTCATGTTACCAGTTTGATTTGAGAAGAATCTTCCTGCACTCACAAAACAATTAAAGAGTTTCTTCTTTTACTGTTTCTTTTGCTGTGTGCAGTGACCATTAATTTTGTGACTATATTTTTTGTCATATCTTACTAAAGTCTTTTGAAAATGCAATACACTTTTTTCTTTCTTATTCTGTGGTGTTATTTCATCCTCTTTTGAATTGGTAAGCACTCTTTCAGTTTTCGTCTTCTGATTTGCTAACAAGGATGTGTCATTTAATCAGAATGAAAGCACTTTTTTTTTTCTCTAGCCCATGTTTAAACATAAATCCAGGTAGTGAAGCCAGGCAAATTCTGCATGGGTATTTTTATGAAGAAAAGTAGATACTTGTAAAGTAAATGGTTTCAGAGTATTCTTTGTTTCAAATTGTAGTTTGGTCTTCTTAAACATTAACTGTTTAGCTTCAATTTATTACATGCATTTATAGAACTTAAAACATACATTTCAGGTAGCAATATAACATTTTTATATCCTGAGCTTATATTTAAAAAGCTATGACTAAAAATAACATCAAAATATATAAAAAAATAGTATTATTTACATATCTCACAGTTGCTTAACTTGTACATATTTTAAATACACCTTGAGCATATTTTAAATAGTAAAAAATACTTTTTTTTTCTTTTAATGTATCTTGTGCAAGTCACGACAGGTTACGTTTCAGTATTATTTGGGAATGTTGGATTGTAAAACGAATCTTACTCTTATGTCTGCAGCTATTTACTGATTTAAAGTACTATTTTCTTATCTCCCCCTATTCCGTGTGTTTTTTCTAAACAAAAATTTATCATTTTGCTGGAAAATGAAAATAAGCTTGCCTTTTGCTAGGCCTGTCATAATTAGTCAATGAACTTGTGGGGTGAAAACCACTGTTAATAATTTCAAAGCAATATAGTATTGCCTAATGGATAGAATACTGACTGTACCAGCAGTTGGAGACTCAGTGTGCAGATGTTTCCTGCAACCAAGAAGCTTCTTGATTTCCATGTATCTGTTACCTGAGAATTGGAGGGCATAATCAAAGCAGTGTAGGGGCCTTTCTTTTTTTCGTATTATTATATACAATAAATACACATGTGTAAGTTGGGTGCTTCCTGTGTGTGTGTGTCTGCTGTTATTTCAGTTTCACTTCAGTCTGGTTTTGTTTTGTGGCTTTTTTTTTTTTTTTCTTCTTTTCCTCCTAGGACGTGGACACTCTGTGGCACTCCTGAGTATCTTGCACCAGAAGTTATACAAAGCAAAGGCCATGGAAGAGCTGTGGATTGGTGGGCCCTAGGAATTCTTATATTTGAGATGTTGTCAGGGTAAGTGATTATGATGACTACATCACAGCAGTATTATGTAATACAGTAATGCAGGATTCTGTACTAGTTCTGTTTACAATATTCAGAATAGCAAATTTGGGCTACATTTAGTATTGACATACCAGTTTCACTTCTGCCTCTGAAGAAAGAATTGAGAAGCTGTACAAAAGTATATCACTGTCATGGGGATTTTTTTAGGTTACTGAGTTTGTTAGTTGTGTTTTTATTTGAGAATTTTTTTAAGAGATTCTCATTTTTCTTATCTATTTTGGAAATTCAGGTTTTCTGTAATTAATTTCTAGCATAGTGAAATAGCATATGCAGTGGGAGCTTTACTCTGTAAAAATGCATAGAGGGAAGTAGGAAGACTTTTATTAGTACAGCTTGTATTACTACTGAGCACACATTTTCTTTAAACCAAAGGAAAAAACAAGGAAAAGCTTAAATGGTCTATTTGGAAATTAGTGTGCTTAGATGCTGCTTTTAATGTTTTGAAATTTGCTTCATAAGCAATATTTCCCAAAATATACAAGTTCAAACTGAAGAGAGACTTTCTGGCATTAATACAATAAACTGTTTCTGATTTAAACGATTAGGTAGGTCAAAGGACTTGTCTTAATGTCTGGTTTCAAAAAAAGAAGTACAATTCTGAGTAAAAAAATAACTGTGTACAGAGCAAGGCAACTGTATGTTTTTCTTTGTTTTTATCTTGGCTGTATCATTTGAAGGCACTTGCAAAAAAAAAAAAAAAGAAAAATATTTTGAAAGAAATTGGTTTTGTCATGGCTGGCACAGTCAAACATATGCAGGTGGAAGCAAGACTTTCATAGCTTTAGAAGAAATGTAGTATATTTCATTAGTTTAGGTTTCATAGTAATTAGAACTTATTTTTGGCACCAGACCCAGCATGTTCTGTGCATGCTCCTTGAGCAAGCTTTGGGTTGCCTCTCTGGCCTTTCCTTCTGGATCTGCAAGTCCGTAATGTGGTTAGAACAGAAAAATCCTTGCATGGATTTATTCTTCCTTTGCTTTATAAAGTACTGTCAGTTCAGGGTACTGGTCTGGTGTTCGGACAAGCTCATGAGCTTTTCTGAGCAGTTTCCCTGGTGGCTGATCTCTTCAGAGCTCCAATCCATCACGTGTGTCTGCTGTGAAGAAGTCCACCCAATAGCATCAAAACTTTATTCCAGGACAGCATAACTGCCCGCTGCTTGCTTTCCTGATATCCTGAAAGCTTGCAAATGCCTTTACTTTTCATCTCAAAGGCAAATTCTGGACAGGAAAAGCTTAAAAATGTACTAATAGTTCCCTTCTGACCCAGGCAGGCTTGGCTGACTGGTGTTAAAAAACATTGCTTAATAATGTAGGCTCATCTGTTTGGAAGCCAAGCTTCACCTTTCTTTCAGTGCTCCCTGTAAGGATCAGCAGCCCATGTTGGTCAAGGAAATCCTTCTCGGAGGAATGAAAGGAGCAAGAGATTTCCAACAGCCTTGTTACCACTAATCTTTGTCCTAGACATCATGAAGACTGCAGGTAGAAGTATCTGGTTCTGTAACATGAGCACAGGTGCTGCAGTCTCCCAGCTGTAGTCTGAGTGGTTTACCTCCCTACCATGAATTACAGTGGGACGATTCTCTGTTTGATCTATGTGGTCTCAGCCTAAGTGGATATTGGGCATTTTTCCTCCCTGTGCCTTCCAGAGACGTTGACAGGATTCTCTCTACTACAGCAATAATAGAAAGATGGTTTCCAAATTTAACATGCTGACTACAGTCGATAGTCCACCAAGACCTCATCTCTGGAGTCAGTAAGACCTCAAGACTGCAGGGTGCTGCAGTATGACTGCTATAAATTCTACTCAAGTATGACTGGTATATATTCGTCATAAAAAAAGGGAATAGGTGCAAAGATTTCTGTGTAGGATCTTCTTTGTCCTGCCAATACCTGGCTCAAGTGATAAGATCTGGATTCCCCCAAGCTCAATATATAAACATTTTGACTATACAGACTCATAACCAATAGAGATAAATTACACATTTCTAAAAGGCAACTGAGATCTTACGTAGGATGACAGAGCAGCTGTCTGTGGCAAGTGATTTTGTAAAAATTTTTACTATAGTATTTCCATAGGTATGCTCTTCGTAACAATTGGATCCTTCTTTTTATTGTTTAGTGTTCAGATGGAGTTGCTATCCAAACCTGGGATAGGGACTTCACCCAAGTTTGTCTTGGTTTTATCTATCTATCTATCTGTTTATTTTATTTTATTTGAAAATTTTGTTTTGTTTAGGGTTTTGTTTGGGATTTGGTTTGGATTTTTTTGTTGGTTGTAGTGGGGTTTTGGGGGTTTTCTTTGTTTGCTTTGTTTTGAGGAGCTGGAGTGTAGATTGATACTACTTGCCTAGGATTTTTAAGATTTTGGAGGTTGAAGGGGGCAAGGATTGTGGCTAGTTATTGTTTTCCTTAGGAGGGCAAGTTGTCATTTAGCATTTTTTTAGCTTTTCACTGTTGTTGGCACTGAAGATGTGGCCTGATACTTGCTATCAAGGCTTTTAATGCAAAAACAGTCCTAGGTAACTTTATCCCTTGGAATTCAAAGAAGATTGAAGAAATATGAAAATTACTTGAAGGTGAACAAAACCCAACTTCAAGATTAAGCTATTGCCTGCAAGTGAATTACTTGAGACATTTGGTAGTTATTTCCTGAAGTTACTCTCTCTGAACCCCAAAAGCAATTGAAAATAATTGCTAGATGTGTGTGTATGGAAATGTTTTTTCTGAAAACAAACAAGCAAAACCACACTTTCCTGTTCTGCAGTGTCTTATTTCTCTAATTCAATCTCTAGAGGCCCATAGAATTCTAGTTCTGCACATACTAGATTTAAGGCAAGGTCCCATTTAATTTTAAGATAGTAAAGGACAGGAAGGGGAAACAACAAGTAGAACCAGGGATGGGAAGAAATCTTTACAGAACAGATTATTAATATCAAGTTCATAGAGTTAATCTAAACAAGCTAAGCAAACTATCAGTTAAAGAGTCAAAAGATATTTTTATTTTGAGTAAATGTGTTCTGATACAATCTACCATAGGGGAAAATATTCTTATTATTTAACATTAGATATGTTAGGTCATAATTGTACTGTCATCAGACAGAAAGACAGCTGAATTTTCTCTTAAAGAGGGCTTTTTGATTTTCATTTTTTCTTTGGTGGTCATATGTGATGTATTGGTCTGTCATTTTAGGTAGCTAATTGTTCCTGTCTACAATTTCATACTCTTAGACCTGTGTGTTTTTTCCCTTGAGGTTTTACAACTTCTCTTCTCCAGTGCTAAAAATCTATCTTGTTATCCTTGAGACCAATGTCAGTGCCATCGTTATGTATCAGTTAGCAAAGAACTGCTTTACAAGCTGATGTCCCATACACAGAGAGAGCTTTTTTTCAGCTTCTTTTCAGTTAGTGGAAAAAAGGCAGCTGTTTGTATTTGTGTTACAGTGTGCAGACAGTCTGAAGCTCAAGGGGGTTATTGTTGATTTATTAGGTAGCTTCCAGCACAAAACTTGCATTGTTTTGTCTAAAATCTGTGCTGTTGATTTTAGTTTGTCCATAAGAAAACTAGGTAATCTTTCAAAGTTATGCTCACTTTGCATACAGTTCAAATGCACTTTAATCAGTATTGCCTTTAAATTATTATATAGTTAAGTGTGATTTAAATTTTTCTGAAGAATTCTAGACACAATATTAGTCTAAGCTGCGTATACTGATTGTACTGATGTACCGATGCTCTTTGCCTCTTGCAATGATCAGGGCATGTATTGTAGTAGAAAAGGAAGCACAGCAGAAAACTATCTCAGTCCTTACTGTAGCTGTAAGACAAAGAAGCAGTTTGTCTGCTAGCTCCTAACTTCATGATGAACTTTCTAGGAAATAGTAAATATAGAATTTTAATTGCATCGTGATTTACTGGTCATCTTGGGAAAATTATGAAGTAAGTATTTATCTGTCCAATACAGAAAGACAGCTGCACTTGGAGAGAATTTCAGGTTCTGAACAGTCTGTCTCTTTCAAGACTTTGCTAACAAAAAATACATGAATTCAAGATTTATAATAAATAACTGACTTGGACAATCTATTCATATGAGGGTCCTTTGACACTTTAGATAGAAATTAGTGAATAAGGGTCTTCCTGCAGTTACAGGACAAGATAAAAAATGGAAACAGTGTTTTGGAAAGTATACCAATGGGTTTTATAGAGAAAGGCAAAGCATTTTTTAACACTGAAAATTTGTTTCATAGTTCATATTTTTACTGTATTAATGTAACAAAAAAATCTTACAATACTTCAATTTTCATTCTTTATTCAATGTGTTGCATAGAAAAATGTTTTCTGTTTTACAATACCAGCCTTAAGTTACTCTTCAAGTTAGACTCTTCTACAAAAAAGAACTGTATCATCTCTGATTTCTGAAGGTAATTACTATGACATAATACTGTTTATAAGATTTCTAGAAATTATTTTTCTAACCTCTAAAAAATTGCTGTATTAAAATAGGTTTCCTCCATTTTTTGATGACAATCCATTTGGTATATATCAGAAGATTCTTGCTGGCAAAATAGATTTCCCGAGACATTTGGATTTATATGTAAAGTAAGTCCATGACTCCCAACACTGTCTTTTTTTTATTTTAAGCACTTCCCGAGCACTGTTTCTAAAGGATCTTCATAGAAGACCGGATACCAGATTCTGATTTTCTAAAACACCATGATGGAAAATATTTCAGATTACTTGTACACTTGCAGTCCAAGTAACACTTTTGTTTAGTAGACTTCCAGCTGGAGATGTGGTTGCAAGATAGTATCTGTCTCTCCTACTTTTCTGCATATTTTAGAATATTAAATTCTTTTCCACCTTTTACAAAGCTCATTGGTACCAGGTTGTTGCCTGGAAGAAAGAAAAGAGGAAAAATATGAGGAGATAATTTAATATGAGTAAAAACTAGAAGAGCGGGAAGTAAACACTAAACTTTTCCTTTGTATTTATCTGTATTAATTGAATCACTCTCAGCATAACTACATGAATAAACTCTGTGATACTTCAGAAGTTCCAGTGTAAAATCTACTTCCACTTCAGATAGCAGGGCCTCAGTTCAATATGCAGCCTTATATATGCATGTGTGGGTTTTATTCATAGTATTTTGCAGTTGTTACAGATATGTTAGAGATGAAATGTGTTTTCCCTGTTTTAAAAGTGCCATAATTTAAATAATTGTTAGTCAATATTAGAAAAGAGTAAGTGCAGTTTTGAACATGAAGTTTCTTCTCAGAAGCAGAGGTGTGTGAGTGAGTGAGCGAGTACAGAAAGTCATTCTAAAATTCCCAGGTCAGTCATTCAAGCCAGTATGATGAAGTGACTGTAGAGATGGTACTTGCTTATTGTCACCACTAGGTAAATAGATAAAATGTTGTACAGTTGTTTCCAATTTAGTCTAGTCTCATTGTCTGGTCTTCCTAACCCAGTCTGTCTTAGGAAGAAAACTATCTCACATAGTATTGTGTACGTTAAAGTACATGAGTTTGATCAGATGAGCAGCTCAGATTATTGCTAGCAACCTAACACAGTGAAAGCATTTAAAAGTATAAATACTGTTAGCTTCTGTTTGCACTTGATGTTCAGACCAACACTGATTTCTACTATCCAGAAGACACCAGATGCTGTGGTTTCCCTAGTTATGGTAGTCAGCACCCATATGCAGGTTTTGCTCCTCAGTCTAGACATGGCTGCCAATGTATTGTAGGATATGTTAATCAACATAATTGTTGATAAAACTCTTTTCCAGCTTCTCTTATCCAGATGTTATTTCGGTGTGTACTTGGCAGCTCATTCCCATGACACTCTTGCCTTTAAGGGGTCTAATGAGATTTTTCTAGCTTGGGCTTTCCTCCTTTGACACCTTGTTTTTGGTGATGTCATTCATTTGCATGGCTTCACCTGCTTTCTGCAGGGAGTTATTAGCATATTGTATCTCTCTTGTTCTGTCAACCCCTCTTCTTTTTTTTAAAACACAATATGCAGAACTGGATAGTCTTTGGCATCTCTGTACCACGAGTTTAAAGGAAGTGCCAAGATTGTTTTGTTCTAAGAAGACAGCCTGCTTCTTACATTACTTGTATCCCATTTGGTTTCTCTGTCTTCTTCCTATCAGTTGCTATCTTGGGAAGGGTGAAGACCATCTTGGGTCCTGTCACATCCAGGCTATGTCTGAAGTAGTAGTGCCTCTGAACCTGGTTTTGGGTTTCTGAATTTCTTTTCAATTCTAATTCTGTTTTAAAGTATGGCTATAGCCATTCTTGTAGCCTTCTCTGTAAGTAATAGTCTTCTCTGTGAAGAGCTAGAAGGAGGTATTTCTGTGAAGGTGGCTGTAAAAGGAGTCAGCCATGTGATTTAATCTAATCCAAACTTTGGCTGCAGTGATCATGAGAGTTTTAAAAATTGCTTTCTACCTTCACTTTTTTAGTCTCCTTTTATCTGGCAATTGCATATTTTTCCAGGTTAATTTTAGAACTATATTCCTCCCAAATACAACAGCTTTTCAAGCAATCTAGCACATTCACTTTCAGTTCATGTATTATTTGTGCATATGCTTTTGTGATTTGGGGAAAAGAATCACTTTTGTGGTAGGAGACAAATACTGGTTTTGATTTGGGATAGTAGTTGTTACAGTTAAGGATGAAAAGGGGCAGGTGTGTCATCAGTACATTTACATTATTTTCTGTAAATAAAGCCGTTGAGTTTTTTTAAAACCTTTTGCAAAATTGAAAATTGGAATTGGCCATACTCTATAGATTCCCAGCATTTAATGCAATATTACAATGTATCTCAGGTCTATTTGAGGCTGTAGAAAGATGAAGTTTAGCTAAACTTTTGTTCTTTCCTGGCATTGGTACATTATGCAATGAAACCAGAATGCTATTATACTAAAAATAAAAAGCAAAATAATCTTTGAGATAAAAAATAACTGCTTATAGAAATGTGAAGCCACATTTTTCTCTCAACTTGTAACTATTCAAGCTAACTCAATACATCGTGATACTCACTTTGATTTATCTTGGACTTTTTTCATGCTTAATATTTAAAGTACTTTGCTGTTAAAATGGAAGTCCTTTCTGTCTCTAAACTTACATTCATTTTTTAAAATGTTGATTTAGCTTTATGTAGAACTGTTGAATGAACTAGAATCTCATGGGATGCTTTTCATTTTAAATTAAATTAAAATGTTGTATTAAATGTAAATTTAATTAATTGTAATTAAATGTAAATTAAAATTAAAAATTATAGATGTTACTAGTTTTAAGCAGGTAAAAAGCTCTTCCATGGTTTCTCTGAATATTTAGCTGCCACAGAATTTAAATGTCAATGTTTGAAGTTGAGGGTGTGGCTTTATCTGTATTTTTTGTGTATATTAGAGTTGTGTTCTGCCAAATAATTTTGAGATCCGGAATGCTCAGCAAAATACAAAACCACAAAGGAAGTTATGGTACTACTTGGGGGTGTGGAGGGGGGTGGGGGGCAGGGGAGGAGAGAGAGAGGAAGTTTTTTTCCTTTGTTTCTTGAAAAAGTCTGAAAGGAACTTGCAAGAATCCTGCAAGTTCATTTTAGAAGTTATTGCTTCTTATCATTCACTCTTAAGTGTCCTAAAATGAGAAAAAGATGAATGGGTAAATGATGTACAGTATTAGGTAGTCAAAGGGAAGTATGCTCATATTCTGTAGCATTTGTATGATAGTCAATTATAAATTACTTTTGTTTAACACAGATCATGTTTTCTTTACTGCAGAGACCTAATTAAGAAGCTGCTTGTGGTTGACAGGACGCGACGATTAGGAAATATGAAGGTCAGTGTAAAATATTGGGTGTAATGCAATGCATAGCACAAGGTTAACAAAGTTATATAGGAAAGATGTGGAACGGCTCTTCTATGGCTTTTGTTTTTATAAGCATGAAATGGAGATATATTTTTTCCATATGCTATTTGGGTTGTGCAATCCTAAAAACAAAGTGTAACTGTCTGTTTCTGGAAATCATACTCCTACTTTCCTGGGTTAATTCTATCCTTCCTGATAGTTTCCCTACTCGCCCCACAGTAACCCCCCCACCCCCTGTCCACCCCACCCCCCCCAAAAAAAAAAAAAAAAGAAACCCTACCTGTTTACTGATTAATTTGAAGACTTAAATAAGACCAGAAACATGATGCTAAGTCCTGTAGAAGAGGGCACCAGCTGCTTTGATTCTTTCTTTGGAGTTGTTTAATCTCTGGAGCACAAATCAAATTTGAAATGTAAAAAAATATTTTAAAGCATTTAAAGGTGGTTGTAGTGCTGTGATGTTTGGTCATTGTCCTGATAGTTTGGTGGTGGGGCTTGTTAAACACAGTCAAATAGTCATCCACCAAGAAGAATCATTCATCCTATTGTGAACAGACTTCTGAAGGCAATAGCTTACTAGTCAAAAATAGTGTCTTAGGTAGCATTCCAGCCTACCTCAGAAATACATCTATATCTGTCATATGTAAA
Organism: Hemiprocne comata; assembly: GCA_020745705.1. Lineage (NCBI taxonomy): Eukaryota > Metazoa > Chordata > Aves > Apodiformes > Apodidae > Hemiprocne > Hemiprocne comata. The sequence goes on along the minus strand of CM036586.1, from coordinate 90,711,031 downwards.
GTAGAAACACAAAGCAATCCAGTTAATTCTGTTGAGATGTCCTGATGTAGTACTACTTGTAATGCCAAGAAGACAGCTGTATTACAAGCTTACTTGATTCTTCAGCTGTACAGTAGCTGTGGTTGGTAGTGCAGTGAGAAGTCAGCAGTATGTGAGCTTACTCCGGCACTTCAACAGACTAGCCAAAGCACCACACAAAACTCCAATGTAGGTTAATTTCCCCTTCTGGCAGAGTTAAATTAATCCTGTATTTGTTGACTTGGTACTGTTCTTATAATGTTGCAGACACCTACTTTAGCTTGTGTAATCTTTAGTTTGTTAGAGACAGCTAAGATTTCCATTTCCCAAGCAGGGGAGATTAGAGGTTTGCTTTTTCGCACAAAGCGCAGTTTATGGTGAATATAAGTGAAGAAGGTAAAAGATGCATAGTCATCCAGGTTCCTTGAACATACTGACATACGTATAGATGCTAGAGCCTGCTGTCCAAAGTTATTTTTCAGACAAACTTGGACTGGTAAGAAAAGCTAGGAAAGAGGTGTTTTTCTTATCCTTCAGAATTCTTTACAGTGTTTTTCAGGGTGTGAAGAATGCAGCAGGAGGATTAAAACCAAACTTTCATAAGCTGAGAATTCAGGAAGTTACTGACTTGTGAAAACTTGTGTATCTTTTGACAGTTTAGAAGGAAAACAAAACAAAAGCAAACCTGAGTTTATTCAAACATCAGTTTTGGGGAAAGTGGCTTTTGGGTTTTATTTTAGTCTATGGATGTTTTGGTTTGTTTTGGAGTTTTTCCCGATAATTGCCTGAAATCAAAATCAAAACCAGTTCTAATTGGAAGCAGGATTTAAGGTGGGGATGGTAGGTCAGTCTTAAGTCTGATCTTTTTCCTTAATCGTGTTTGGTTTAAAAATATTTCACTCACATTGGATATTTTCTAGTGAAGCATGCAATCAGATCTGCTTTTCAGGGAACTAGATAACAAATTACTCTCCTTGTGGCCTCTGTGGGTACAAGCATGGATGGTCCTCCATATAAATCTGAAAAAAACTGTGTGGTATGCTTTTTTCCATGGAGCTGCAGGTGGTATGAGCTTGAGTGCTGTGCATTAAAAAACTGTGCTGTGATCAGGCCTGAGACAGAACCAGCTGTTTTTTCCCAGTGCTTAATGCCTTGATAAAGAGCCTGTGCTTGAACCAAGCTTCATTCTGGGGTGAAAAAGAAAAAAAACAAACAAAAAGTTTTTGTTATTTATGTAGATAATCAAAACAGCCCAGAGACAGCCGTCCTTGGAAGACAAATATGCTCTTAACTGTACATCTAAAATGAAAACAAATGGGTTTATAGATATACTTTTGTAACAGTACTGAAAACCTCTCGTTGTCAGCTCTAAACGTCTGTAATATTTGATAGAACTACATGCTTCCCAGACATTATTTTTATATAGGACACCATTAACCCTCAGTTGTTGTTTTTAATGGTGTAAGAATTAGAAAGTGTAAAGCCTATTCTTGATCTCCCTTGTGTCAGAAGAATGCCACTAAAAAAAAAATAAAATTTGATGTTGTTGCTGGAACTGGGGATCTGCTAGGGAAAGAACAATATTAATTTATCCTGTCAAATATTTTATTGATTATCACCTTAGAAAAGAAAAAAGGATAAATGGGCCATTAGTCTGCCTTGATGCCACAGTTTTAATGATAAAACACATGGTTTGGCATGCATATAACTTACTAAATAATTATATTTTTCTTTAAAGAATGGAGCAGATGATGTGAAGAGACATCGATGGTTCAGGTCTATAGATTGGGATGCTGTACCTCAAAGGCGACTAAAGGTATTTTCTGCAAAATACTGTATAGGACATCACAACAAGAAATTATTGTTCATTTAAGCTGCTTTGTTGCCTGTTGCATCTGTGTGTTCATATCTGTGTATGAGCACGTGTATATACGCAAATCAATAATTGCAACTTTGCTCTTTTACACTCCAGAATTAATTCTGTGAATGTCTACTTGCATTTTTGTCTATATATGAAATGTTTAAAAAAAAAAAAATCCCTGTTTTGCTGGAGTTGATTAGTTAATACAAAATGTAATTTTCAGTTTTAAGGTTTTGTAAGTAATTTTTATGTGGGGGGATGAGGAGGGATTGGTGGTTTGTTGGTTTGATTTTTTTTTTTTTTTTTTTCTTGCCCTTGTATCTGTGGAAGTGTTTTACTCTGGGTTTTACATTTTTGTGCCAAGTTCAGTTCAGGTAAATGCTTTAAAAAAATGTAAACCATATGGGAGGCGGACTAGGGAAGGTGAGAGAGAAGGATTTATGAATGTAGTTCTAACATACTTTTTAATAGCACTGAATTCTAGTATTGTATCAGGACAGATGTTTGCAAAAGCTATCAACACTGCAAAATGCTCTTTAAAGTCCTTTGGAAGTAAAACTGTCTTCTTTCTCTCCTTAAAGTTCTAACTAGTAAGATTTCTTGCAGCAATGATTTTCAATAACATAGGTTGTCATATGCAGTCAGTCAAGTGCCAATTAAATGTTCGGTTATTCATTTTTTTCCTTTAGTTTCTTACAATGAATTTCTGTCTAGTATCTTAAATTGAGTTCTTCCAAAATAGATAAGAGATTAAAATATTCTTGATGTATTTTTGTAAAGAACATCCAAATACAAAGCTGTAGGTAACTTTTCTTCTTAAAAAAAAATGTTTACATTGTTTTAAATTAGTGGGCTTTGAGCTTTTTTTAGTGATCACTACACCCAGTACGTTTTATGTAGATCGGTTGTAGAGAAGTCACATTCTTTAAATTACTTATTGTAAATTCTGGTCATACAAATCTGAAAAGAACACAAACCTGGGTGATAATGCATTTTATAAGTATTTAAATTATTAAATTTATCACAACCTACTGTATTACCAAATAAGTAACGAATAGGACTAAAAACTTAATATTAAAGGTAAAACATCCTTTGTGTGGCATTTTTATTAAAAAAAGGTCACCGTGACATTCATATATTTATTAATCCAAAACTTGTTTCTTAATGTTTGTGATGGTTACATTAGCTCTTAGAATATGAGATACTGCTTAATTATACTCCAGACCAAGGATGTGAATTTGGTCAGAAATTTACTTCCTTATTTCTAGAGGCAGCTCTATTATTTAGAATTATTTTTAAGAATTTCACATTATTTCGTACTAATTTAGATATTGAAATAATGTATACAGGAATATTGTATACAGTACTCCATTTGCCCCCTACAAAGTGTGGATTGGGCTGTTGTACAAATGAAGCATAGATTCACAGTCCTCATAAGATCACAAATATAGTATTATATAAAAATAGTAATGATTGAAAGAGAAAGTAGTTTTGTTAAAGGAAATACCCCTGTTTTAGATTCTGGTTGTTTGTTTCTTTCCCTCTTTTTGTTTGTTGCTTCGTGAAACTGGTTTTCCTGCCAAAATGTTTACAGGGAGGTGAGGGCACCAGGCATTTCCCACAGAGGAGCACACAGTCCTCTGGAGCAGAACAGATTCTTCACGTTTTCTTAAGCAGTATGCTGTGACTGCCACATGCAAAAGTAGGACTTTGCTTCTGGCTGAAGCTTAAAAATACCATCTCTCAGGGACCCTTTCTTTCCCATTGAAAACCTGCTGATGGCATTGTTTCAAACTGAGAAGCCCAAAGATCAGATAAGATCTCAGAGCTAGCGGAAGCCAGACTTTTATCTTTTTGAGGAGATGCAGAATAACATTTTGCTGTACTTTACAGTTCTTTCTGTGGTATGACTTTTATTAGCTATTATTTTCTCATCCTAAAATGTTTTTGTGGACTCATTACAAGAGTAAAACTCTCTGTTACTGCGAAGAGGATAAAGAGATTAATGTCCCTTGAGAGAAGAAAAGGGGTTTGCCCTACATTAACCCCTGTGATTAATGAAATGTTCCAGAATGGAGCTTCATCTCATAGCCTGTGGCCAGAAGAGCAGAATAATTCTGATGCTAGATATAAGACAAGGAAAAACTACAGGTACTGTGAAGCTCATAGACAATGCTAGAAATCCAAAGGATTTTCCTCTCTGAGGAAGGAAATAGAAAGCAGAATTTTATTTTGGCACCTCCAAGTTTCCTTAGAAAGATCCATTTGAATTAAGACATCATTGTGAAATGAGTTTCTACAGTGCAGTAATTTCTTTACCTGCTTGAATTCATTGCTAGTCTAGGAAAAAGCGTAGTAGGTAGCGGAAGGCATACACAAATTAGTAATTTCAGCCTCCTTAAAGGGAATCAATCTATTATAAAGCAATTAAGAAGTTATTTTCCTTCAGTTAGAAAGCAGTTACCCATGCTGCTATTGAGAGTCTGTCTTAGTTGAAAGGAACCTAATGTGATTATACTCCTTTTTGTTCAGGCTGCAGAAGATGGGAGGAGTAAGGAAGCAGCGTAGTAGATTACACAGGTGACTGGAAGCTTAGTTGTAGTAATCTTGAGCAGTAGCTACCTTCAGTCTGCAAAGCAGCTAAAACTTGGGTGTTAATAAAATAGATATCTGTATTAAGTGTCTTAACCTCAGTATTTAACTGCAGTATAGACAAAGCGTTGGAACATGTCCATGTCGCTGTAAGCTTCTCTCATGCGATTCATTATTAGTGAAAAAGGAGAAAAATAGGTATCCCTTTTGTTTAATCATTCTTTTAAAGAATTTCTCATTTAATGTGATGGAGAGGAGCTCATTGAGGAAACTGTGCTAACATTTTTGTTGTGCTTGTTCTGACTAGCCTCCCATAGTACCAAAAGTATCCAATGATGGAGATACTTCCAATTTTGAAGCTTATCCTGAAGATGACTGGAACAAGATGCCTCCAGTACCCCCTAAAGATCTAGAAATCTTCAAGAACTTCTGAATGCAACATCTACACTGGACCAGGTATGTCAGGAGTCCTTTTCAAAACATTGCACATCTGTGAATGAGAGCCATATGCAGAAATTACATTTTCTGATTCATAACAGTGATTAATACTTTCTTACAGCTTGTAAAACCAACGTGTTTCACAGTAATAGATACTATAAAGTAAACTGTTGAAATAAAATATTGCAAAGCAGGCTTATGGAATGGCGAAGGTAATTTGGTGTTCTACAGTGGAAAAGAGTGAAGTCCTTCTGTCCTTAAAACATTTAAAATCGTGTTAAAAGCAAATACCTTGACTCATTTGACAGATAAGGAAATGTGATTGTTCTTGATTTCAAGAGAACAAAGACTTTAGTTAGAGGAGTAAGATTGTCAGATTAATTCTGTACCCTTGATTCTGTTTTATAACTGTGATAGGTTGATACTGGTCATTCAATACACATGCTTCACATTGTATTTTGTTTTCCTTTTTCATTATTTTTTCTTAGAAACTGGAAGGAAATTGAAGTGCCAAGAGCAAGTCTGAAGAAAAATTGAGTTAATATGTAAATGAAGACTTTCTTTGTGCATAAGAATGATACTGCATTCAGATTTGTGTATTAGTAAATATCTGAAGAGTTGGAGGCAAACAAGAATAATTCTTTGCTGTAAACATTTGACATTAGTTTAGTAAGTTGTAATATTGATAGTCTACTCCAAAGTAGACTCAATAAAATTATATATTTTAGGATTTTTTTTTTAACTTATGGTTTAGTTAAGTTTTCTGCTATTCCCAGATCCTTTTTGCATAGTTAACTCATAGAATTAATTTTATAAGTTTATACTAAACTTGTGTAATTAAAAGCACAAATTAGTATATATGTATATAATGAATACAATACAACTAAAGCACAGGAACTGTGCAAAGATGTAAATTTTTGTATTTTGCAGAGTCTATGATTTTTATTTTTCAAATAATGTTTTTCAAGAAGCTCTCTAGGAATAAAAATCTTGAAAGGATAAATGAGTTTTTCATCATCTTAAATACATTTTGTAATTCTTTGTAAAAAATAAAAATAATTAAGTTTTAAAAAATATTTGTATCTAAAATTTCCAATGCCTCACACTTGCAACCATAGTACTTGAAAGCAGGGAGACAAGGGCATGTTCTGTTGTCTGTTAAGATTCATCTTAATGGCTAATTTATGACGTTCTGTTACAGTGATGTTTCTTTACAAACCAGGATATTGAGTGAGTATACATACACTGCCTGAAATGAGATTCCTCACATTAAGACTCTCTGTAAACATGCAATTCAGTGCATACTGATAAAGGGCTCTTACAGGAGTTGTTCTCTCTTGAGCTTGCTGTCTTCTCCATGATCCATAACAGACTCTTTTCATTACTGAAATAGTTGTTATTGAGCCCTTGGCACTTCAGAATATTGGAGGGAAGACTGAATATATATTAAAGCCTGATTCTTCTGCTCCTGCTTTTAGAAATGTCCTAAAGTCTCTGCTGCCAGGAGTTCCATATGTACAGAGTTCAAACCTTAGATGTAAGGAGTCTCTTTCATTATTTACTGACATCTTTCTAGCACCGTGAGTACACTGTATTTAGGAAGTATTTGCAAAACAACTTTTAAGTAGCACCAAATGTCAGTATGTGCATATGTATGTATCTATGTATATGAATACACATAAACGTGAAGGTAGATTGTATACAAGTCAGGACCTTTTTTTGGGTTTTTTCGTGTTACATATTGTGATACTTGTGTTAATACAGAGGAATTGATTTCGAAGTGCTTTGATTTCAAAAAATAAATACATTTCTTTCAGATGTTGTGGTTTTAGATAACTTCTAGTGAAATTATTATATTTAGACCAAAAATATTTTTTTTGAAAGCACATCAGCTCAGTAGAGTTCCACTACTATGACTATTGGCTCTACATAAAACTGTTTAGGTAGGTCACACAGAGTTTCTCCCTCAAACTGTTCTCCACATTTTTGATCTGAAATGATATAAGAAATGTAGGCCAAAGATGTATTTTTTCTGAACTAAACCCTGAATGCTTATGAAGTAGACATTCTAGTAGCCACTCATGAAATGACCATTATTATAATTTTATGACAAAGCTGCAGTTGGAGTCTCCTTGTGGAAAAGTGACCTCCATTTTCTTTTGATTAGCTCTAAATAGTACAGAAGTGCTGTTGAGAACTCACAGTTTATACGGTATTAGATATTTTTCTTCATAAAGCAAGTCTAAATTTAAGAGGTTGCAGGATACCTCAGAGGGGTAGCTCTGGAATATCACAGATTATTCTTGATGTTATGCAAGTGCCACAGTAAATACTGTGTAGGAATGTATAATGAAATACAGGAAAATCCATAGGAAATTATCCTTTGAACCTGATAAAAGTACCTTGCTCTCTTTAAAAGCGGAATCTGGTCCACTGTATTTTTATCTGTGGAATTACTTTTTGCAAATAAATCGGAAAAACTCAAGCACATAAAACACAGCTTATTTTGTCCTAGAGGAGCAAGCACAGTTCAATTTTTATTTTTTTTTTTTTGTAGGCTTAGAGTATTGTATGGAATCTGAGTACTACAAAACGAATTTCTTAAAAATGTATATATTGCAACAAGGGTAGTGTGCTAAATATATTTTATTTTTTTCTGTACTGTGTTGGAAATCTTCAAAGCCGAGGAAATGAAGTTGCGTTTGACTAACGTGCCACATTGGTGGTTAGAAGTTTTGAATGCTTGAACAACAGGAGACAGTGGATTTTCTTTTTATGAATCTTCTCCATTGCTGGCAGTGGATGCACTGACACTCATTATGATAGAGACTAAAGAAACAAATACAGTCTTATTAATAATGCTAATCCATTGACTTTCCATTGTTTCCAGAGCCATGTGTACATAATATGCCTAACTACTGACCTCGTCAACATGCTTTCTAGTAAAAATTCCTTTCATATTTTTTTTAATTAAAATCGTTAACTAAAAAACAAAACAAAACCAAAAAACAAAAACATTTTTGAATCATCATTTTAAGTGATTGGTTATTTTCTCCGCAGTCTTGAAATTCATAAGCTGTTATGGCCTGCCCATTTTGTTTATTTGCACAATTGAGTCTGGGTTTTTTTAAGTCTTTGCTGGGACTTTGTGGCCCACTAATGTAGTTCTTTTTGAGTGCTCATGCAGAAGTCACTGATACACCCTGCACTAAGGACTCTGGATTTACATGTGTTTGGTTTTTTTTAAACATACTAGAACACTTTTAAAATTTTCTATTCAAGTATGGTATTATCTGAAGTTCATTTTATTATGGTTGCTTCTGTTAACGTGTTTTTGCATCTTGACTGTTGCATAAGGACTGTTTTCTTGCAAGAACCCATAGGCCTTTGGTATTCTGCTTCGGTAAACAAGAATGTTAAACATTAAAAAACAACCTTTATTTTTGAGTTTTATATCTATATATTTTTAATTGCCCAATTTGAGGTCTTAAGTGATAAACGTGCATTGTAAACTCGATTGCCTTGTAACCAAATGATATAAATACTTCATTATTTCAATGGAGAACATGCTGTAGATTTTCCTGTAAATTAGCTTGATCAATTAATGTGTGCGCTACTGAGCTTTAACTAATGTGGTCTTCCACTGTAGAAAGTCATTGTTAATGGATCAAATATAGGTACTAAACTATGTTTAAATGGATGAACAGGGATTTTACAGTTTTGAAAGCAATTAAGATGTGGCTGTTCCTCAGCCTATCTGCTTGCCAGAAGAGTTGTGATGCAGTGCTTCCTATGCTATAGAATTATTCTTCAGCTTTCAATGACTGTAGCATGATTCCTTTTTGTACTGTACTGTGTACAGACTTTCCATGTTTTGCACTTTTCTATGGCAAACTTTGACTGCTTTATAAATACTCTGTTGTGTAGTAAGTTGTGATAGTGGTAGCAGGCGTTTGTGTACTGCATAATCAAATTGAATTGCTAGGCTCGCGAGGTTAACTTGGACTAACATTGTGTGTTGCTGGTTGCTTGTTGTAGCTCATGTATAGGTACTGTTCAAAGTTACAAAGTCAGCCCTCATTGCACAATGAAAATCACTGTGATCTGTACATAAACCCTAGTAAAATTTTATTGCATTTTAATTTATGTAATATCTGTCAAATCTGGATTCATTTAATAAACCTTTATATCTTTTTAAATGTTTAAACCTAGTTTGCTTCCATTTATGTTGGGAGGAGGTAGAGGTTCTTCATCTGAGAAAAATTATGAAGGACAAAGGAGAGAAGTAGAAAAACAGCTGTTCCTTCTTTTTACGAGTTCAGTCCAGAGCAAGACACAAACGGTGGAACATATTACAGTTGTTGTGGAAGCTCCAAAAAGTATACTTTTACATTTATTTCAGGTAGTGCACCAACTATGAAAAGCTTTAAGTCAGACTTCTCATTAAACTTTGATTAAATGACCCTAATTGCTTTGACATTTTCACAATTTAATGACCTGAACATTGTCCAGAACACTCATTTCATTCTGTTTCTTTAAGCATCAAAAAATACTATGTCAGGCACACCTAACTAAACCTTCATATCATCTTCCATCAAGAACTTGAAAAGTCCGTTTTGAACAAAATGCGTCAATTGTATTTTATTTCTTACCCACTAGATAGCTTAATCTTGCAGAGATAATTACATAGGCATAGAACCAGCTGGATACAGTTTGGAGTAGTTAAGGGTTGGTTTTTTGACACAGAATTTTGTGCTTTCTTTCTGCCTGGCTTAATTATAAATTTTGTTCATTGACATCTCTCTCTTGCAAAACACTATGTCATGTGCTTCATGAAACTGCTAATGGAAAGTGAAGGAAGACCTGCAATGAGCCCTGGCAAGCTTTTAGTCACATCTTTGACATGAATCAAAAGAACTGCTCAGTTACAGTATAACAAATGCTTGAATGTTAGCAAGTGTCCACGGTGTTTGTGAAGAATTTGGTTTGGCATCTTGTTCTTACCCCAGTCTTTTCCCGTGTCGTAGAGTTTTTGTTAATTTGTTTTAAGCCAAGTACTATGTCTTTTTTGACTCCTTGTGTAACTCCACATCTTACCCAACAAAGACCAGTTTAAATATGCTTTTTCACTCATGCAGAGCAGGTAAGTTTTTTTGGTATATAATTTTGTCTGGACCATGCTCACGTACAATTACTCACTAATCCGAAATCTGTCTCACTTCCATGGTTCATTAGCAACTTTTACTGTAAAACACTGTTAAAACAGTGTTTGACAAGATCCCACCCTTCTGTGACCTACTGTTAACCAGTAACAGTATTATAAGAAATGGTTGAAAGGAACTGGCACTGCAGCAACTGTGGATCTTGCCCAGTGAATTGATATATAATTCATATATCGATCTCTTTCTTGTGCAAACTCGTGCTAAAATCTCAGCTTCAGAATTTAGGCAGCTTTTCATGAGGAAAGCAAAAGGCTGTTCTGCTGTCCTCAGCAGAAGAGGCTATCTTTCCTTTCTCCCACTCCACCTTTCCATTCACCCTTCAAAAAAAAAAAGGGCATGCATGAATGTATGTCAAGCTTTATATTGATCATTGAAACCAGGAATATTGTAAATTTTACCAAGCTGTATGTACTTCTCAATGCATCCAAATATGTTTCACATCTTGTGCAGGAATATTCCCAACTGTGACAACAGAAAATTTAAGCAGTTAGTAGGGCTATTATACCAGCTTTGACTTATGGTATGGTTTTATCTGATCCACTGCATTTGTTTCAGTGCCAATGAGTTGTTGGGGCAGTTGAGAGCCAGGCATCTGTAATTTAGGACACCAGCCACACAGACACTGAAGTCTCTGAGAGATCCCAAAACTGGTATGTAAGCTGAGGGACCAAACTTAAGGGACTATCTTACTTCTAGTATGTGAAACTCTGAGGTATTGTGCAGGTGCTGTCTCAATTGCACTGATTTTTACTTCTTTTATCAGAGGATATAATAAATACCTTGAAAAGTGTAGTCTGTTTCGGTTGAAACAACTAGCCAACTTGAGATTTCTTTTTTATTAATTCCTTCTTGTGTCCAACATATTGTCCATATTATGGACTGAGGTGATAAGGAAAGCAAATGGAAGAGAGAAAACTATTTGGGGAAACCAAATAAGCTTGAATTGGACTTTAACCCAAAAAATAATTTGGTGTGCCTGAACAGTATGTACTCGTGCATGTACTAGCTCCATCACTAAAGGCTATAGAGAAAATTGTGCCTGTTCTAGCTTTATGCTGGCTGCTAAGCTATAAACTGCTCTCCTTCCCAATATTGTATAAAAAAATAGTTTTAGGAGCCAGATCAACTTTAATCAGTAATTAGTCTAGTTTAGAGAATCCTTGAGACTAAAAGCCCTTGGTTGGAGAAGGAGAAAAGTGCTTTGCAGTTATCACCCTCTTAATTTTCTATTTTGCACAGGTGTAAGCTGTGCAGAGGAGGTGGTTGTGCTTTGAATGCTGCTCCTGTTGTAAATCACGTGAAGTAAACAGCAGCTCACTCCAGTATGCGGTGTGTCAACTTAAGTTATGTTACCTTAAAGGACCAAGTATTTTTTCTTTCAGCAGCTTTGTGAGAGTGTAACTGAGCCACCTAGAAAATACTAAGACTGAGCCTTAGAAAAACTCTTGAGCTTTTCAACAGCAACCTTTAGTCCACATTTCTTCACAAGTTAAGCATTAGACAACTTAATTTTTGATTTATTATGCAAAATGAAAAGATTCTCAGCTGTTCAGTGCTTCTGAAGTTCAGTGAACCAATCTCTTAAATGTGGAGCTTTTCAAATTGTGTGTAACATCTAATACTTTCTCTGACCTGATTTTAATTTCTTACTTAAAAAGGAATTTGAAGTCAATTTAGGACCCTTTTCTAACCAAGGTGCTTGTGAAAATACTTAACTGAAGCAGGGCTGCTAGATGGTGTTAATAAAGTAAAGTCTTCACAAGTGCCATGTCTTTCATTTCTACTGATAAACTGTTCCTCTGAGGTAGGTATGCTGAGTAAATTACTCAACATTCTGTTCTTAGATTTTGGTCAAGCTTTTACACATTCTAGTAACACATTTTGCAAAAAAAAAATAAAAATTCAGCATAGATTAAGTAAATAGAAGTAGGTAAATAATTTCATCTTTTTGTTAATAAAACTGAGCTGGAAGTACATGTGTAAATGCATTATAGAGGAACAGCAAAACTTGTTCTAAATGAATACACTAGTGGTTTGAGCATATTCAGATTTAGAATTTTTCTTCTGGCTTGTCTCTCAAAGCAGCACTGCAGTGCTGTGCCATGACACTTACTTGCTACTACCAGTCTGCCATCATCCACATGGCAGCAATAAGTGAGCCCATTTATTCAACTGCTCTATGAGAAATGTTTCCCTGCTGTGAACTGAAATTCGGATCGAAAGCACTACTTCTGCTTAGTTGATCTGAAAAGGAATTTCCTATAACTGAGCGTAGCTGAAGTCCTTCAGTTCTCTCTGCAGGTATTTGCCACTGTTGAGCAAGACTATTGCACTATGCTATAAAGTAACACAAAATTCAAACAGCACATTTTAAATCCATTTTTAAATATATAAAGCTCGTATCACTTATGTAATCCACAGCAAAATCTTGGTGATGCAAGAAGGAAAGTGATGCTGGATCACCTACGCCATCATCGTTAGGGGCTGAGTCTGTTCTTTAATTTCACTGTCTGACCACTAAAGCAAGGGTTTTTTTTCAAGGCAGACCATGAATACGTAAGTGACCATTACTCTTCAGTCAGGTTTTCTTGTTGACTCTTGGTTTGGAGATACTGAATATTTGTATTGTGAAAATGTTTGTGAAATCTGTTTGGAGAGTCTGTATATTCTGCCAGCAATTAACTATTTTAAATTTTACTTATACAGCTGGTGATTATTTACACGCAAAATATGACAGGATTGAAATTAATGTCAATTTGTCTAAAATTTTAATACTTTAATACTCTGACTTGGCAGTCAAATAAAGAAAACCTGTGTATTCAGTTTAAGAACAAGATGTTTGAAAATATTATAGCCTTTGATGTAAGATATTTTAAGATTGGAAATAGAGTAATATTGTCTAAGTAAACAGGTATCAGGAAGGTGGGCTAATTTCAATTCTTCAGCTGGGGATTAAAATGAGAAGCTATTGCTTGAGGAATGAAAAGAGCAAGTCAGTACCCATTGTTGTCTTCCAGCTGTGTCAAAAATTATGTAGTAGAAAAAAAATGTAGCTATAGGACTAGCTAATATCTAAGAGTAAAGCTAAGATATCTGCAGGGCATTTCTCAACACTGCAGGTCATGGTAAACGCATGGTAAATCATTGGCCTTGTGGTGGTAGGCAAGAGTTTCAAAAAATGTTTTGAATTTCCAAGTATAGAATAAGATGCAGTGATCAAACAGGGGAGTGATGTTTTTTGTCATTATCATTAAAAAATAAAAGCAAATAGATTCTTATTGTACCAGTGCCAAAATCATGAACAGTACTGAAACATACCCTCCTTATTTAACTTTGTCATGAGTCTGCATACTCTGTGTGTTTTTCTGATTTCAAACCTTCAACAATAATAGGAATAAATAAAAATGCAAATGAGGAGACATTTACCTTGTAATGTCTTTAAGTTTCTAGTGTATTCTGTACATTGAGTGGAGATTTCATCGTACTTGAAATACTTCAGTCCATAAGTTCTTTTCTCTCTAAATCTTTTCAGGTGATCTGAGATTGGCAAAGATTTAAGCAGCTAAAAAGAAAAAAGCCACAAATTACAGAAACGGTCAATGAATTTTAGAACATTCGTTGTCCAAAAGTGTGAGTTTGTCATTTGTTTTTTTTTCTCTGCATAGAACCATAGCATATGATGGGCTGGAAGGAAAAATACAAGCCACCTTGAAAATCATGTTTGAGTTACAGTATAGTTTCATATCTTGCCAAAAAAAGTTGTTCCATTTACTGGCTTCTTTTAGCTGGTTCCTTTTAAAGACATTCATGGCTGTATTTTCCTGTGTTATTTTGAAAGTGCTTACTTCATTTTCAAGCTTGTTTCCCATTTGCCCTGAGGGTGATGTTCAGTGCAGTTCATTTCCGTTTATTCTGTCAAAAAACTCTCCGATCCTGTTTCATCTGAAGGAGTTGTGGGAGACAGCAGCAATACAGATTGAAAGAATGCATCATCTTGAGTCACATGAAAGACTATGAATGAGAAGTAGACATACAAAAGAGAGAGAAAAAGCCCTATCAAGCTAGTCTACAAAAGGATGTCCGGTAATATGATTAAGTACAATCTTTTAAATCAAGTTCTTAAGATACAAAGCTTAAGGATCAAAGACAATTTCTGCTCTTAATGTCACTTGTTCCATCTACCCAATCTATCTCATTTTGCACGTTTTAAATAGGGGAAGTCAATAAGCGAGGGTGTATGTAAATGCCTGGAAAAGGAGTGCCTATGGGTGAAGGAATAAGTGAAACAAAAATTATACAAACTGGCCTAATAGAAATGTAACACTGCATAACAAATGTTTAGCTGCGGTGAGAAGGGGGAAAAAATATATTTGCATTGCATTTGTTTCCTGGTATCACCATAGCTCATCATCATAGTGTTCCTTTCTTTGGTCAGGGTTTTAATTTTTTTCAAATTGGAAAAGGGACTATGTGAAATAAAACGACGCCTGTTTCCTTTGATACTGTGTCCTTCTATAAGAATAAAATAAAAAAAAGCCAACTAAAAAACTCTACCACCCATGAAGTAGTTGATTTAAGGCAGATGCAGCTTCTCGGAGTGGAGAGAGTACTTGAAACCAGAGAATAGCCGTGTCTCAGGAGTGGGAGAGGAAGTGTTATTTCCTTGGTTTTGAAAGTTTTCTATCTGAATCTTATACTTAGTGCCTTATGTTACACCAGAGGGACTTCAAAGATCAAATTGGGTAAATTAATTTGGGGTGGGAGGAAATACTTAGGAGAAGTTTTGACTTCTGCTTGACAGTGTCACAGAATCACAAGATGGTTAAGGTTGGAAGGAATCTCCGGAGGTCATCTGGTCCAACCCCCCTGCTCACAGAGGGCTATCTGGAGCCAAAACAATAAAACAGGATTTTTCATTCATCCCAAATGACGTTTCTTGAACTGTCAAGAAAGAAAAAGTTAAGAAAATAAAATATGCAATACTATTTTTTCCATTTTAGTTTCCCAAACAGTGACCAAACTATTAAACTCATTGTTCTTACAACTTTAACTTCAGCAGAGTTGAAATACAAAGCTAAGGAATTTATTCAGTTCCTTGTCTTCTCAAATCCTGAGGTCTGGAGTTGTGAAATGGACTATCTGTTGATGTCAACTGCTGCACTCTGGTTACTCATGACAAAGAGGTTCTTCTGTTTGAAGGTGGTGCTGATTTGCTGTCTCTATAGACAGCTTTGGATTTTCATTTGGAAGAAAATGGATTTTGTATGTCAACCAGTTCATGGTGGAAGGAATGTTACCTTGTTGACTTCCATGTATAGAACCACATTTCCAGCAGTTCATAAACTTTTTAACCTCAGAGGTGTTTTAAATAGCCATGCCATTCAGCCTCATTTTTCTCAAGTCTGAAAAGCTAGTGTGGCCTTTCTCTGGCTTGTGGAAGGGGGGTTCAAATCAGTGCAGGACCCAGCTCTTTGCAAACTGAGGGACAGAAGACTTGTGTGCTCATGTATTGCTGGATGTGCACTGAATCCAAAGAGTACTGGATACTGCTCAAAATGTGCCTCAGATAAAGAAGTTTCATCAGAAACTTTTTTCTGCCCAATTCTTTCTGTAGTCATGCAACAAGCTGGAAAATTATGAAGTCTTGTAACACCATGCATGCATTTCCACCAGACATGGCTGTCTGGATGATTCATAAACACTGAGGAGCTCCTGTATGGCTAGCTGGAGTTTGGAAAGAGAATGTGTCACCACAAAAAACCCCTTCCAGGAGCCATGAGCATGATCACATTCAGCTTGCCAGCCAACTCTTTCATCACAGGCAGACAGGAAGAGAGCACAGCAAGACCTCTTGGAAAAGGTGACGTTTCCTCAGGCAGGAAAGGTGTTCAAGGCAAAGACTGGAGCAGCTTTGTATCTGTTCCTTGGGCTGGGTGACAGAGCATTGTGCAATAGGTCTAAAAACATAAACCTATCTGCACCCACCCAGCACCCCAAATGTTTAACTACCATACTGCTCATGCAGGGTGCCTTATGTCAACAAAATAATTCCCTTTAATATTTTTGCTTTTACTAATGCAGCGAGTACATTGAGTACATCTTCCTCCTCCTCTGCTGAAAGCCATGTCATGGGAATTGGTCTGGAGTATGTTTAATAGAAAACAGAAAAAGACTGATGCCTTTTCTAAGTAATGCCTTTCCTGTGATATACTCCTCGTTTACTTAGCAATCAGTTTATGTACATACAGTAATAACATCATCTATTTTTTTAATCCCCCTCTTTTGAAATACCACATGATGAAAAAGAAAACATGCCAGACAAAGTCAAGAAACATTTGACCACTGTTAATTACAAAACCTGAATTGTTCTTGTCTTTTTTGTGACAGGAGAATAGAGGAAGAATTACTCTCCTACAAAAAAAAAACAAAACAAACAAAAAAACAAACAAAAAAACCACAAAAAACAAAACAAAACAAAAAAACCCTGACAAATAAAAAAAACAGAACCACAGAAGTACTTTTATAGTATACCCCAGAGTTGTCGTATTTATTTTTAAGCAATAGTAAATCATTCAATTGTTTCAACCAGACTTAGTTCCAAAGAGTTCTAAATTTGGAATTATAGAAATGATCTTGAAAATACATGCAGGAAAACATAACACTTTTTCCTGTCTTTTTTCCTGTTTGAATTTATGAGAGTTCGGGCCCCTCTTTAGCTAACTTGGCAAGTGTTACTCCCCCATGAACTGTCCTTTCAGTCAAAGATCACAGCATGTCCTCTTCTCATATGAAAAATATGAATTTATAATCCAGTGTCTGTTGTAAAAAAGTGGGATTTTTTTCTTCAAAAATGAGCCACAGCACTATTAAAAGCATTTTATTGGGTTTTTACTACTGTGTGCAGAAGTGATTCCACTTTCAGCTTGCTGTGTTGAATACATTATGTGTTGCCTTCTAATGCTGCTGATTGTAATCTTAGAAATATAATACATAGTAATAAAAACACAGCAAGGCACAATGAGATAGTAAAAACACCAACTGTCATACACCAAGTGCTCTGATTCCCCTGGTGGTCCTGATTCAAGAAGGAGTGATATAAATTAATCAAGAGATGGAAACTCTACCCTAAGAATTTAAGTCAATGGCCAAGGAGCTTGAAAATGTCCTTAGACAAAAGGAGATTGCATGGACCTCTGGAGGGGCTGTGTCTCTGCTCGTGTGGATCAAGGATTTCTTTGAGACATTAAGTGTGGACTGAGACTACAAGGAGACTCAAGGGTTTTGAGACTTCAGTCACAAGATTTCTTTGTTGTGAGTCTGCCAAACTTGATGTTTTACAATTGAAACATATATATTGTGATACTTGTGTCTGCATATACTAGTGATTCTAGAAGTGGCAGCATCACTAGGGTCAGGGAGCGTGGTATACATCACTCACAAAACATAGTCCATTTAACTGCAAGGCAGCTAATAGTATTTTCAAAAACAAATTAATTCTGTTTTTCATTTGTGTTTCTGGTATTTTCTAAGAACTTTTAACTGAGAGTGGCAAGAGTGGGCTCACTCAGATGAAAACCATGTAGCTGTTTAACTGGGTAATCATTGAAGTCCCCTTAGTCAGGTAAGTCAAGGTCATACAGTAGCTCTAATGAGATTCAAGAAGGCTGTGGTATTGATATGCACTGCTATCCTTTTAGGTTGCTTTTCCCTATTGAAAAATAGCTTTGTCATCACATTAATGGCACCTGTGTATTTGTCTTATACTTGAACATGGTAATGAGATTGAAGAGATTATTTCTTCTGTAATAGTTCAGGAGTTTCAAAGCACTTCCTTCCTGTGTCTGCAAGTCCGTCTCCCTTAAGCCACTTATAGTGGGTTAACATCATAATGTTTCTGTTTTAACTGAATGAAGCAACAATTAATATCTTTGAATGTATATATCAGGCATTCTGAAGCGCAAAATGTATGGATGTATGGTACTTGGGCTAGTGCCAGAGTACTGTGAAGAAAAAAAAATCCAAACCTGAATCAAAATTTCTTGTTTTTTTCTTTAAATAGTCTCTTGGACAAGTAACAGGGAGCTAAATTAAGGACAAAGTGATTCACTTCATAAGAATGCTTCAACACATGGTTTCACAGACAAGAAAAATCTTTATGAGGTTATTTTCATATCCAGGTCCCATACACGGTCATTAAAAAAAGCGTGATTCGACAGGCTAGAATTGCATCATCCTCATGTATAATGACAGTGTCATGATCCAGTAAAGAGCTTCTGCAGACGTTTTTTAATCTCCACTTTCCATAATATCCTAGATATGTCCAAGTAGTGGGTAAAGATTATCTTGAAGGCCTGTGGTATGCTGGATTTTTGCATGCTGTCAGATGCTGTACTGGCCCTGAGTCAAGGTCTTAGTACCTTCCAGACAGTTATCCAGGATCTGTCATGAACAGTCAAGTTAGTACTTAAAGGTCTTTGATAATTTTGTCTCAGCAAGTGTCTGCTGGCATCAACAAAGCAGTGCCATGCTCTACACTGCTGGCAGGATGCCAGTGAGCTAATTCTGGGGCGTATAAAACCCTGCCAGTGGAGGCATGACATGGAGAGGTGTGACCAGAGGGACAAGGACCTGCTGGCTGATGAGAGCCTTTGCCTCCACCTCTTAGTACCTGCTGACCACAGGCGTGTAGCCCTAAAGGACATTTTTAGTAGGTGCATTTATGGTGGAGGTGCTGAAGCATCCCACTGTGCAACGTGCAAATCCAGACACCCACCTCTCTGCGGTCTTTCAGCAGACTGTTTCTGTAACAGTAGCATAAATATGGGAGCCAAAATAAGAAGTGGTCTTTTTCCATTGTATTTTAGTAAGATGAGATTCTGTAAGCACGGTCCAAGGGAAAAAAAAAGAAAAAAAAAACAACTTGTGGGGTAGAGCCTGTGGTCTGGGGTTTGCACAAAGATGTTTAATAGCAGCCAGAGAGAGAAAGCAGAGCTCTGACAGCTCGCTGGAGGAAGAGGTGAGATCTGAAAGAGCAACGGAGTAGGAAAGGGAAGCTGTCACAAAGCCAAAATGAAATAAAAAGGAACAAGGCTGAAGCGACTTGAGAGATTTCATTTGCATCTTCTTGGATGAAGAAGCAATCTTCTTAGAAAGGAAAATTATTTGTAATGTTTTCAGCATATTGCTCCCTAGGAGTAGGCCTGTTCTTGCAGTGTGGGTCATTCTGCAGAGAAATCATCTTCACCTAAGGGGAGCAAGGACAGACCTGTCTCACCCCACCACGCTTCATGGCAGTGTAATCCCATTCAATTCAGCAGGCAGGGCTCCTGTCTCTCGTGGCTGCAGCTATCAGTTTAGCAAAGCTAATGGCCCTGCTGGGAGCCCAAGGTATCTTTGGCTCTGAAGGCGGTAAATGCAGAGTTGTTTGTTCTCTTCTTGCAGTCCTCTCTCTTTCCATCACTTTTAATGAATAATATTATATTGTGGATAAATTAAATAAATACATATATTACTCTAGTTAAATATTTCATAACATAGCCTTCTCTTCTTCACTCCCACAGATTTTCCTGTAAAAACTGACCATGGTTATTAAGTATTGGTTATCTATTGTGCAACCCCAGAGCTGTAAGTTTGAGTTTGTTTTCTAGTATAAATTGATAGCTCAATCTCATTAGCTATAGCAATTTTTTTTTTATGGGTGAGACCCTGTATAATTGCTACATGTGCTAAGTCCCCTCTGGGTAAATGTGCCTGCTATCTTTGCATAGCAGTACATTTGTGTACTCAAGAGCTTTCATTGCCATGTGAGCATGTTTTTCAGTACTCTTGGGATAAAATTATGTAGAAATCCTGTAGCAGGAGGGAAGAGAAAATTATTTAGAGCCAGAGATACCGAATCTTTTTCTTTAGCCAGGGAAGGAGAAAACACCAGAAAAACTATAGTAGAGGGTGAGGAAGGAACTAGATTTGCTAGCTAATTACTAGGAACAAGCTTTTGCTTTTATTTGAACAAAACCCCCCTGGAAGCCATAAAATAGTTTCTGCTCTGTTTCTTACCTGCCTTTTGTTTGCAGAATGGTAGTGTAGTGGCAACAGTATAGGTCAGGAGGAGTTAAGCAAAGATCAGTAAAAATCATATGACAATTGCTTGAAAGATTTTAAAATGAGATTTGAAAATCCAACGGAATAAGCTTAGAAAGAGAGTGATACAGGTTCTTAATGTGTAATGAATCCAGACATCGTACTTCCTCTACAGAAAGGTCTTTTTTTTTTCAAGCATAAAAGGTCATATTAAAAAGAAAGATCCTTTTTTTTTTTTTTTTTTTTTAGCACCTTGCAAAGTCAAAGAATATCCCAGTGGCTTGAGAAGAGATAATTGTGGTTCCTCAGAGGATACCTCTGATAAAAGACTCAGTCTTCAGAAATGAAGCTGTGAATTTCCTAGAGATTTGTGTGCCTGAGGAAAGAGTCCTGATTCTCTGAAATGCCACTCTGCCTACTTGCAGAGCCAGCAGTTAAACCATCGCTTCTTGGCCTCAGCAGAATTGCCAAAATGGGCTACACAATTACTCACATAGTAAGAATTACTGCAAGATTGGCAAACTGACAAAAATTAGGTGTGTAACTCAAAGAGCAAATAAGCACTCCTTCTAGAAATAATAGGCATACTGCTGTCATGGGGATGGATTTCCTGTCCTTTCTTAAGCCTAGAGAGACACACATGGACACACTTATTAGATGTCTCAGTCTGATTGAGAGTGAAAACCGCGAGTCTTCTTTTACAGGTTGGCATAGGTAACCATGAAAGCACAGTCTCCCAAAGAAATGGTACTAGTGTTATCTTCTGTAAAATACAGTGATTAGTCACATAAAAAAATGAAAACAGAAGTTCAGAGACCACAGTTTACTCTCCGAGCTCTGATTTCACAGAGCACCTGACCACACTTTTTTCTCAAAGCAATGTAATGTTAAAGGGACAAGGATCTAGTATGAACAGATGAGAAAGACAGCAAAAGCTCAGGGCTTTGGAGCCTGTTAGGGAGTCTTGGGCTCCGTCCCTTGACCAGATTATTTCTCCACAATGTAAACCCTAACTAGGAAAAACATATCCTTGCTTTCTCAGAATCCTAACTACTTCTGTAGTAGTTGTACTTTTTAATTGTACACTTGATAAATTACTGTCTTTCTAGTCCTGAGCCTGTAGGACAGAAGACCTTGGAAAGACTTCAGGTTCCTCTCTTTGCTTATTGCATTTGTTCCTTTCTTTCCTGAGAAAACTGAAAGGATAAGGAATAAATTATTAAAACCAGATTGCTTATATAATAATGTAACAATCAAGACAATAAACAAAGTCTAAACAGCTTGAATAATTAAAGTTGTGTGGCCAAGCCTTAGCAACCTATCTTAGTGAGTTTCACTGTCCCCATCCACCTAAGATCACACTGAGCCTGCAAAGAGACAGTGTTCATGGAAGGGGAGCTTGCCTACCTCTGCTCTTCTGCACTTGGTTCCCAAAGGGGAAGGCTCCACACAAGCAAGATACCAGCACAGACCTCCTTTCCTTGCTCTCGATGTATTTTTAATCCTGTTCCAAAGTAGTGGCAAACAGCTGTGAGGTCAGTGCGAACCATTTATTCTCGGTCATATATCAAAGGGTTCCTGTGCCCTTCCATGGTTGTGAACACAGGGATGATCTATTAGCATTTACAGAAAATACAGTTGTGGTACAGCTGCAAGTCATAGCGGTGCTGCAAGTCATATAAATGAGGCTGGCTAAAGCTCCTTCTATTGCTATGCGTTCTCCAGCTCTGGGGTTTACACTTGCAGTGTGTTACAAAGGCTTTGGCCAAACTTCTTTCTTCCCCCAAGGAAGCTCAGCACAGCTCCCTCACCCATCACAAAATCCAAATCAGAATCACATTTCTGGACAATGAGCCGGACTCCTGGCCCCAGGCCCAGCTGCTATGTCTGGCTGGGGAGGCATATAACAGCCTTGAAAACTGCCCTGAACATGCTGTGGAGTAAAACAGAGGAAAATGGCTTTTGCGTGTCCTAAATGTTCACAGCAGTAAGGGGAGACGGACATGCCAGAGCTTGCTAGAGCTCCTAATGGTGCCCAGGTTAAAGGAAACATAGCTGTCCTCCCACTCCTCAAATATCTGTTCCATTGGTTTGGTCTGATTCTCATCTAACATGAGAAATTTAGGGGGTGGAAGCTGAGATCATTTTCTGATAAAGCAAAAACATCTGTTAACCTTGAGTGCTGTCATGTCTGCATCCAGCAGCCAAGAAACCTCCGTTTCTGCTCCACATTATCACTGGGTGATACTTCGATCAGCAGAAAAAGTCCAGGGAAGCCAGATTTATGGAGAACAGAGCTTTGCTGGTGTGAATCAGAAGGGTGGCTGCTCTCGCTCAGCAGTGAGGTCCCTTGAAATGCAGGTCCTCCCCTTCACTTGCTCACTTTTACATGGTCAGTCCTGCATGGAGGACCCAAAGAGAGAAGGAATTTTTGGTAAATAAATAGCCAGGAGATCTACCTGCAGAGGATGCAGGTGGCAAACCAATGTCTTCTCCGAGTTGGGAGTGTGGGCGGAAGGGTGAAGCAGGGGGTGTTGGTGTGTATGGTGTCACTGTATGGAAGTTCTGCATTGTGAAAGAGAACATTTGAATATACAAAGACCTTGTTTTTTTCAGTACAAAATTGTCCGTACGATCCTATATATATATATATATATATATAGGGATTAAAACTGAGAGTTAGTTATCTTAAACAAATACAAAAAAAGAAAAATATAGCATGTCTGTGACTGTAATATCAGGTTACACTATCTCAGACATAATTGGTGGACTGTCTCAGGACTCAGACAATCAGTACCCTGATGGGCTTTCTGTATGTGTGAGAGAATGACAGTCTCAAAGCTTGCTTTGATATTTTATTTTTTATATCTCTCTTCCCAAACCTTACTTCTAAATGGCCTACGATAGAAAAATCTAGGTAGATTTTTCTGAAGCTCATGGTCCAGAACACTGATACTTCCCTGAATATCTCTAATCAAAAACATTAGTAATTGATATCTGTTTATGTAGATTTGGCTACTAAGAAAGTAGATCAGAGAGACAAAATCTAGTAAATTATTTTGATTAAATCCTAGATACTGTGTTCTGAATGGAAAATCAAAACATTTTGCAGTGAGGTCTCCAATATCTAACAAATCACCAATGATGTAAGTAGGGTGTTCTACCTACTATTGTTATGGTAATGTAGTTGTTACTCTTTCAAGCTTCTTTAAATACATCTCAACAGCAGTGCTAACAGCTGTGGGTTCAGGAATGCAGAAGGCAGTTATTATTCAGGAGATCTGACTGAATCCGGATGCTTTCCTCGCATTGTACTGTAATTATTTGACTACAAGAGGTGCTGTTAAATTCTTTTTTCATTGATTCTTAGTATCTTTAATTATATCATGCTGATAGTTCTTTTGCTTTCCACGCATAAAATTATCAAGTGTTAAAACCCTTGCACTGATTAGTAGAAAATCAAGACTAATGTCTTATCGTACTGTAAAGAGACGGAAGTGTGGGCATTGTTAGCAAAAAAATGAACCCTGATGAACTAGACAGCTATAATCTTAAACAGCTATAATCTTAAATCCTAGAAGGACTAGGATAACAGAACATGACATTTGGCTTTGCTAATTAAAAAAAGCCTTATGAAATAAAACTCAGATGTTTGATTGCTTCAGGGTGACATCATGCAGGCGCTAGCTGCCTTCACATGTCCTCGCTGTACGCCTTCTATGCAGAGCTCACTGTGGAGTGGTGTAGCTGGGAACAGCTGCTTTGCCTCATATATTCCAGATAGCATCTTCTTAAAACAGTCTGCTGGTGAGCAGCTAACTTGTTGTGACTAAGTCATTTTTTGTGGATGTTTCTTCTATTTGTCTTTTTTTTCAAAGCTCTGCTTCCTTCAAGATTTTCTAGTGCAACAGTCATGAAAGACAGCCAATGTTAATGTTGTTTGCATTATGGATTATTGTTACTTTGTCCCTAACACACAATTTTACAATCTGCATTGTGTGTGTGTTTATCAGTTTTGTACTGTGTTCAGTGCAGATGGGTTGACTCTGTGACCAAGGCTTTTGGATGTGAGTCATACAAATAATTAATAACAGTGCCACCCACCCAGAAATCCCAGAGTCCTGGATATTACAAACGACAGTCATGAGGGAAAACTGATGTATACAATTAAATTACTTTCTGAGGGTCACTCAATTAAATGTTTAATTTCAGCCTGCCATCCAAACCTCCTGACCTCCAGAGCCTTTTTCTTCTCTAAGTGATCCCTTGGTAATACCACATGACTCAGGAGTACAGGAGAAAAAAAGGCACCATGTACCTCCCATTCATATACACCTATGCTAAAAAGAAAGGCAAGAAGTGTGATGGGGCTGAGTCACCAAAGACTGTAGGACAGCTGAGATAACTTATGACAACCTAAGCATGTGTTCCACAGTGGTTAAGAGGAAGCCATTTCACATCCTGTCACCTGTATCAAAAGCCAGATCTGGCTTTTAAATGAAGAAAACTATTTCTGATTGCATGGTCATGAAGACAAATTCATTGTGTTTACAGGCTGACTGAAAACATAAATCAGAAGAATGGGATAAACACACACTGGTCTTTTCTCTCACTTAGAGAAGAGCAAATACAAACTTGTAATATTTCCTGATTTTCTTTTGACTATGTATATATTTGAGTA
Organism: Hemiprocne comata; assembly: GCA_020745705.1. Classification (NCBI taxonomy): domain Eukaryota; kingdom Metazoa; phylum Chordata; class Aves; order Apodiformes; family Apodidae; genus Hemiprocne; species Hemiprocne comata. The sequence continues at coordinate 90,686,139 of CM036586.1, read as the reverse complement.
GAAGTATTATAAAGGACATCAATGTTCGAGTTAAATGCAAATGTTACTGGGGGGTTTTGGCAACAGTGAAGCTACACAGCTTCAGAAGTCTTAAGACCATATTCTAAATTATTTTTTTAGCATCCAATTGATATTGGTTTTTGGATATGTTGATTAGTAAGTACCCATCTACTCCCCATGGCATTTTGCTTACAGTATTTTATATAACCCATGTGATGAAAAAGTGTATAATTTGGATGAAGTAACAAAACTGACCTTACTTTATTTACTCGTGTAATGCTGCCAAAGTCTGTAAAAGTAACGATGATAAATATAAACTCAGAATTTTTTAGCCAAGATTTTGTAATGAAAAAGCATCAAATTCCACAGACATTATACTCAGTTGTGTAATTGCTTTGTAGGGACTCTGAGATAGAGCAGGTGGTTGAGTAAAGAAATAGTTCAATTTGCCTCATTTGGGTGTGTGTTTACACAGTGAAAGACTCTTGATTTGTACATAAAAAGTGTGCAAGAGGACAAAGACACACCCGGAGTCCATATGTGAGGCTGTAAAACTTCAATGAAAAATTGAAAAAGAGAGATATTTTTTCAAAAATATAAAACTCTAGACCTAAGACTAGAATACTGTCCAAAATACCAAATTGCAACAATAGCTTCAGCCATTTCCATATTTATCTCCTAAAAAGCACTACTCAGTCATTAAAATCAAGATGCCAATTAATATATCCACACTAACCTCTGCTTTTTTCTGGTATTTTCATGCCAGACACTTAAGCCTGATTTAGCCTCTCCATTTGAGACTGTCTGCACAGGAAGAAAACAGGAGTTGTAGGAAGCAACCCACTAGTGACCTATCGGGTTTCACTGAAACTGCTGTTTGGGATTAAGTGGAGAGATTCCAAAAAAAGAGAATGGAAAAATCTATGCATCTTTGTGTCCTGAGGAAATGTCTGACAGTTAATTCAAGCCTTCTTAGATCCATACGTGTACTGTTATATCAGCTGAGAACTGAGATTTTGCTGCCTAGGTGGAGCTGCAGAATCACTGGGCTGCTGAGAGGACATGAAGATTTCTGGCATTCCCAGTTGGCCTGATAACAGCAGTGCTGGTTCCTCATGCTATTGCCTTGGTTTCACAATAATACATAGTTGGGGGGGAGCAGGGGCGGTGGGTATTTCCAGTCAGCAGTGTCTACGTGCCGTTTTTAGCAATACTTGCGTAGCTGTAAAAATAACCAAGCCAGACTTTCCCAACAGCTCCCTTCCCCTTACACTGAAAACAAGAAAGGCGAAACATGTTGCCTGCACTTCCTATACCCTGGACATAATTTACAGAACTTCCTTTTTTAATATAATCTTACTTTCCTTCCACCCCACTTTCCATCCAGAAAATACTAGATGCATAGTAAAATCATTCAACAAAGCCACAGGTGGTGGCAAGTCTGGAAATAAGTCACTGTTCCAGTCCGGTTAAGGTGTTGCTTGGCTATTATCAGTGCAAAAAAAAAGGCCTCATCTCCCTTGTTTTGTTTTCCCTGTTTCAGCTCAGTTACAATTTCCAGTAGCAGTAGCATTTTTCTGATCGTCATAGCAGAGATGGCATGGAGCCTCAAGTTGTGGTCTGTTGTGGTTCATCCTATTTTCAGATCTGGAAATGCCAGGTGCAGAGAGAAAAGGATTTACTTGATCAGTCGGTAGATCTCTCTGCCAGGGCAGGCGTCTTCCTTGGAGCACATTTTCTAGTGTTAAGTCTAATTTTAAATGTGGTTTCTAGCACTTCCTTATGCTACTCTTTTGTACTTTGAGCTGATCTCATTGTCAGGCAATTTTACCATATGTTAAAGTGTTTGCTTTCTCAATTCCATCCTATTACTCCTAATAAACTCCCTCATACCATGTTTAATAACTTCTCTTATTACTACCTCCAACTATATGCAGATGATTATATATTTCCCAGCAGTCAGAACTTAATCAGCTTGCATATGCTGAACACATTAGGACTTTCTAGGGTTTTGTGTGCAGGATGGCCGACACCATTTCATTAGGTTTTTCTGAAAGAGGCCAGTGCCTCATACATACCACTGACTGGGCAGTATTAGTCAGAGCTGCTGAAGGGTGCTACAACAAGAGAGAGGCCAGGGGACATCTGTCCATGGAGGAAGGGAAGCAGGAAGAAAGAGGGACTTCATTCCCTTCTAAAGCACCTAGAGGAGGGAAGGGAAACAAAGTCTGCATTTATCAGGTACCTGTGTCCAGCATGCAAGGACTGAGAGCCTTGTATTGAATGAGGAACTTTTCTGAGCATCTCTCCTTCTTCCTGACAGCAGGGAGACAAACAGAAGGGAAAAAATTTTAGGCTCACTATTTAATTACAGACTTCCTCCCTCTCCACTCTCTTCCTGGTGCCTAATCGTTATTTGCCATTGCCCCTATATTTTAGGCATCCGGCATGTCTAAGTAAGTGTGTTCAGCTTGAATTGGGGTGAGGGACACTGGCCGAGTGCAGTGTGACCTGGTTGACAGTCCTGTGGGGCCAAGTAGTGCTTCCTCCCAGCTATAGAGGAGAAACAGGCAATAGGGAAGGAAACAGTGAGAGGGAAGAGGATGTTTGGATAAGGTAACTGTTAATCCACTGAATAAAAACAGTAATGATCCCTCATGTTAAATTTAGATTGAGATAGACAATGCTTTGACGATATTATTCTTCTGGAGAGATAGCAGATATTATTCAACCCATTATGTACATAATCTCCCAGCCAACCTGTATCTCCTTACCATGCAGGTGCTTGCATGGTAAGCCACCATGTGCTCATGAGATGCGCAAATCTCTCTGTATCTGCCACCTTATCTCATAGGCATGTAACTTCCACTGACAAAGCACCGTAGGTACATTTAGTCCATCACTGTACTAGCAGGAGACAGTAATCAGTATGTTTTTGCTAATGTTGTCTGGTTTTACAGAGGTGTTCTGAGTATCTAGAGTAAAAAAAGACTGTGCCCAAGGTAGTGGCTACTGACTTTCCCAGTATTTCAGTGGAGAGAAAACTAATCCAATTTGTGCAGGATCCAGTTCAGTTTCTTCTTTGCTTGTCAAGATTTGAGCCAATATCACCTCCTCTCCAGTGGATGTACCACTGAGTATACCTTGTATAAAATTCTTCAATGGTCAAGCAAATGTTGAATGGAACCCAGCTTATCTGCTTTTATGGAAGAAAGCTGGTCCACAGGTTATCCTTCTTTATGACTTCCAGTGTAAATGCTGAATGACTATACCATTAGATATTGGGGAAAAAATGGTTATTTCAAACTGCTAACTAAAAAACCCAAAGGGATCCCACAGATAACTAGGACAGGTACCCTATTCATTGAGTTGGTGTTTTGGGACAACATCATATCCCAATGACAGGGGACAGGCCCCTTCGTGTTGGCATTTACTACTAGGTAGCTCAAGTAGCTACCATCCAGGGCTGTATGTATCTCTTGCTTAGGTGTCTTGGTATTTGATAGGAGTGCTCATTGCTGAGGATATGGTTTTGACTTTGCAGCCTGATACAAACAATAAATCAATAACTATACTTCTGCCTCCCAGTTGAATGTCCTAATCAGTGTGCCATAGATTCACACACTTTATCGCTCCACGCTTCCTCTAAGAGTGAGCTTTGAGTGAGCTTTAAGTGATCTTTATGCACAGCTCCACTGGGGCCCTGACGCATGCTCCCAGCCTTTGGGTCTGAATCCCTCCAGGTGAAAGGAGACTTCCAATGTTCCCACATGAGGGATTAATTCTGCCAAGAACTGTGCTGAGCAGAAGCTTTCTTTCTTTATATCCTCCACTTAATGAAAAACTGTGCCTGGCTTCACTGTTAGCAGAGGCTTCTGGTTTTAAAGGAGGTTTTCCTCATAGTAAAAGTCACTTCAGCACCAGACAGCAGGATTGAAGACGCCCTTCTGCTTAGCATTTTCCTGTCAATTGGATTTTGTTTTAATAATTGTATTTGAATCTTCCTAATTTTGCACTCGTCCTATGGAGGAAGGCCTCAATACTGTACTCCCTGTTTCAATGGGAAGTAAAGTACCAAAGTCTGTCTGAACGTCCCATGGATATTAGGCGTTTTCATCTCTGCTGGTTCACTGCAGAGAACCCAGTTTTATTTCATTTTGTATGCCTTCAATATAAATATATATCAGGGAATATAAATATTCTATATCTTTATTTTTCTTTTCCTAATATAAATGTGTCAAAAAATGAAAGCATCTGTGGTAAAATACAACTTTATTATTTTATAATACATATTTTGGCAGATGCTTGTTTTAAAAGCTCACCAGTTTAACTGTCCAGTTGCCCTGTTGTTTAGATCTTTATGTCTTCTGGGTAAGGACTATGGCTTTTCTTTGGTTTCTAGCACACTGGAAGTTCGTAGCATATTTTTAGGTAGCAATTGTAGTAAAGGGATAAATTAAGAAACATAATCAAGAAATAGGTGAGAAGGGCTATCTAGATGTCTTTACGTTAAAAACAGTCCATTCATCACATCCTCCTGCAGCTCATTGTTTTCTAGCATAACACTGAGTAAAATGAAAATAAATTACAACTACTTGCATTGTTTCAAAGCCCAGAATGTGACTTAGAAAAACACTGTGGGATCACAATGGAAATGGCTTATTACCAAAGAAGCTGAAGTATCAGCAGATTTAAGCCATCACCTACTTGTCTGCCAGTAGAATTATGCCTTGCGTGTATTTGCACTTCCAATTCTGCATGTTAATGCATACAGAAACTTCCTTTTAAAAGATTAAAGAAATATTGAGGTGGCACTAATTGTAGAGGTTTTGTCCTATTGGAGAGAATAATAACAACTATACCCATTTCAGTGGTACTACACACAAAAACCTTATGCTAGGACTGAAATACTCTGAGGGTGGAGGAAACGTCTGGAAGTTGTTCAGTGCAGCCTGGACTTTTTTTTCATTTCAAACTAAGGCTGAGTTGTTCAGCCATGAATTAGAACAATAGTGGCTTTTAAAGGAATGTAGTTGGGAAGGTTGGCTTTTATTGGCAGTTTGTGCAAGATCTGTGCTTCGTGAGTGCTGTCAGATGCAAGTCTGGAGTGACTGAAGAGCTGGACCAGATCTTTTGTGTTGCGTAAACTCAGATTTGGTCTTGCAGCTTGCAGAATGTGATAGTGGCACCAGCCCAGCAATAATCGAAGACAGACAGGAAAGAGAGTCTCCTCTGAAAAGGGCACTATAAAAATTGAATTATAAACCAGAGTGTGCAGATTCCACTTGGCTGGATGGAAAAGCCCACTGTCTCTCTGTTGTTGTAGTAAGGTTTAAATTAAAGGTAGGTTTTCCTTATAAATTTTATGGCAACTGCATCTGGATGGTTTCTTAACACTTAAGTACATGACTAAAGGTATGGCTTTCCCAAGATTTCAGGAGGAAAGTTTCATGTAGTGTTTTCTCTTGGCAGATTTGAAGCTTCTGTGAAACCAAGAATTAAAAAGAGGTCTTTAGCAATTCATTGAGTTTTGCTGACCAAAAATAAGATTAAATCTTATTTAACATCCCTCTTAATGGAAAGTCACAAATGTGTAGGAAGGAAAAAATAGTTCCCAGAATAAGGGATCTAAAAGCATTGGCCAGGTCAAAGCACATTCAGATGCACTGCAGTAATATCCAGAAGAAGGAAGTCTGGCAGGCAGAATTGTTAGCATTTTATTATTATTTATAATCCCATCACCCACAAGGAGACCCCGTTGTGCTGGAGTTGCTCAGGCCTGTCCCAGAACGCTTGTGACCTGCTCTCCAACAACCTCTTTTCTAAAATCACATTCCACAAGAGGGCATGGTAAAAAATATGGCATACAAATTAAGCATTTAATTACCAGACTCTTCCTTGTCAGATTTTTTAAAAGTAGAAATGACCACAATGATGAAATACACAATGAAAGGAAATAAAGGTAGTCAGCATAAGCAAATCAAGCCTATTCCAAAGGGGTTATTTCTGAACAGAAGGGATGTTTAGATGATCTAATTATGTTACAAGGTATTGTGGATTTCCTTTCTCATCTTGTCATTTTTTTCTGGGACTCAAACTCCATATTCAGTAAGCTATTCCTTTCAGGTGATGATCTTTTTCCAAAGCATGCTTTGATCTTACAGGGGTTTTCCTACAGTCAGCACAGAAATGGTATTTCAGATTGTAATAAACATGAGAACATATTCCAGATGTACCATCCCATTTCCACCACATATGAATGCACTGAACTTTCTGTCCTAGCATGACAGCTTTATCTTAGAACAAGTTTCCGAAATTCCCACTTAAGTTGTAAATTCTTTAGATGCAGTTAGATGATGTTTAGTTTTATGTAAAGAACCAGACATATATTGCAGGATTTAAAAATTCCTTTTATCCCATTGGGTTGAACATATTAAATAATACGAAGAAATCCAAAATACCTGTCCTTTATTGCAGTATTTCTTGAATCCTGGCACATGCAGGAATATATTTGTCAGAGAGGTTATACTACATTTGGTGAACAGAATAGCCTCTTGAATAATTTTCTTGATTCTTAAGATGAAAAAGTTCAATAAAACTATATCCTTTAAAATCATGTTTATTTTCCTTGCAATGCAGCTACAAATCCTGGTTGGATACTACTCTGCTATGTTTCATATAAAGGTAGCTTCACCCTAGAGAGCTCACAGCCTACACTCGTAATGCACAGATGAGCAAGCCACATAAGGGGAGCACGTAAATATGGAAAAACTAATGGAGAAAACAAACCAAATACACAGAGGAGGCCAGTTCTCCATAGCATTAGTTTCAAGTCCTTGCTTGTCATTATCTATTATCAATGGACTCAATCACTGGTTACAGACCAGTAACTTGCTTTGACATTTTTATAATTTGATTCCTGACATTTCTCTGATGTTGGCTGAATGGCAGCCTGTAACGTATAAAGGCTCCAAAAGCCTGATCAGGATGTCAGGAACAAGCTACAAGGGGCACATACTTTGCAATATGAGGATTTTTATCTTTGCTTTCACCAGAGTCTCTGCATCTGTGCTCCAGTTGCCAAGTGGGATTATTTAACTCATTCCATCCTTAAACTATGTGAGAGAAAGCAAGCAATATCAGTGACCTTGGCTGCAAGCACAGAGAGGCAAGGGCTTCTTGCCCAGCTACTTGCATGGTGGTCAGAAAAGCTAGGCTCTGGCCCTGACTGAGGGCTGAATTTCCATTTTAGTTGAACACATGACACTACTACATATATTACCTGTCATTCATAGCACTTCACCAGGTTTCTTGACATACAGCTGCCCAGCATTTTTGGAAAGGTGCAGTACTGTCTTACAGATGTCCCTCTTTTTAAAAAACATTTCTGAAATGGAGAAAACTGCACAGGCTTTCTGACAATTTAAGTTTTAAAGCACACAGAGTCATCTGCACCTCATAACCCACCCACTCCAAAACAACTATTAACTGCATTGTATATGGTTTTTCTACAAAAGTTGTGCTGAGTTCCCCCTTGCACTCATTTGTATTTCTTTTGTACATCGATGGCTCTGATAATTTGTTCTACACTGTTTCAGGTAGTCCACATCTACAGACATTTCACTTAATTTATAGAATAGTTCTCCTGCTGGTGTTTGCTTTAAGCAACATAAGAGAAAAAACTGAAATTTTGGGAATACAGGAATGGAAAAGAGGATTGCCTAGAAAAAAAAAAAAAAAAGTTGTTTAGGACTGTGAGAAAGAAAAGGTAAAAGAGTAAAGAATCTTTTAGTAAAATTATTGATGAGCAAATTATCTGATCTATTGTGCCTTGACTCAGGACTGCTGACAATATTTTAAGAAAATCACCAGTAAAATTACCTTTTTCTTTTATTCCCTTCTGAATTGCTGTGCAATTATTTTTAAAAAGGCACTATTAGCTTTTGAAACCCTGTGTACACAAACTGCATGTGAGAACTGCAGCAGGGTACAGAACTTCTCTGAAGCCTTTTGCCTTGCTTTTTCTTGCCTTTTCTTGCCTTTTCTTACCTTTTCTTCCCTTTGCCTTTTTCTAAAGAGTTCTGTCTTTAACATGTATCAAGTACCAGCTCTAAATCGAAAGATCAAAATGTGAAAGGGAAAAAAAGCCAGAAAACTCAGAGGAGGAAAAAGAGTCAGAAAGAAGGACTGAAGCCTCCTAATCCCAGGATATACTTTTTATGAGAATGATACTTGAGTGAGGCTATGACCTCACTGGCATGCTTCATAGGCTTGGTTGCCTGATCCCATGGATCTCTTGGAGATGTTGATGTACTTCTACAGAAATAAGACTCCTGGGAAATGGTGCATACCCATATATTTTTTTCCAAAATGGCCTAAAATAGCTCCCTAACACCTGGGAACTGAGGGGAACTGTACTTACCAATATACCAGTTAAGAAAGTGAAACTGTGTTTGTTACTAAACGAACATTTTGGCTCTTTATTGAGCCCAAAAGGTGCACACATCTCAACAGTTTTGCTTGTTTTTACAGAAACCAAAGGGAAAGTCTCTTTTCATATGAAAAATATAAATAAATTGAAACAACCTAAATTGTAACCTCTGCCACTAAAGTCAGGAATCTTATGTAATGCATTAAAAATGGAAGCCTTTATCCAACAGAGATCAATATTTTGTATGAACATTAAAATAGGTGTGGTTTTACTACTTTCCACTGCTTTAGCAATACAACAGACCTCCAAGCATAATGGAGAAGGGTAAGTCGGTATGACGTCTGCTTCATATTGCTGGAATAGCTGCTAATAATAGTAATGAATGGGATCTCAGTGGATGCATTATAAAGCATATTCTAATGAATTTTCCCTTTTGAACAGCCATTTGGGAGATGAATATGGCTACGTAAAGGTGAAAGCTAGGGGAATTAATGTGTAACGGTGTCCATTGTTAGGATATTGCTGCTAACAATATGTTCTTGCTGTTTTATATTAAGCTTTCCATAAAACAATGTTTTAGTAGAATTGTTGTGGTTTAGGCCAAACCAACAAACAAAGAACCACGTGGCTGCTCAGCTGACAACAAAGAACCACGCAGCTGCTCACTCGCCCCTTCCCCCCACTGTGGGCTGGGGAGCAGAAAATCCAACTAGAAGCCTGTGGGTCGAGACAAGGACAAGGAGGGTTAATTCACCAATTGTGGTCATGGGCAAAACAGATTCAACTTGGGGAAAAACTATCAATTTGATTTATCACTAATCAGATGTAAACAGGACAAAAAGAAAACTAAGCGCAGTGTTTAAGTACCTCACCCCACGTCTCCCTTCTCCCTGGGCCCAAATTACTTTGTTCCGGATTTCTCTACCTCCTTACCCCCAGGGCACAGGGGGACAGGGGATGGGATTTAGAGTCAGTTCATCACATGTTGTTTTCTGATACTTCTTCCTTCCAGGGAGAAGGATTCCTCACACTTTTCCCCTGCTTCACTGCTATGTCCCTCCCATGGAAGAAGGTCCTTCATGAACCCCTCTGACATGAGTCCCTCACACAAGATGCAGTCCTTCAGGAACAGACTTTTCCAGCACGGGCTTCCCACAAAGTCACAGGCTGCTTCAGGAACAGTCATCTCCCCTGGCCCAGGGTCTTCCACAGCTGCACGTCCACATGTGCTCCACCACGGTCCTTCACAGGCTGCAGGTCCACATCTTCTCCACTGTGGTCCTTCGTGGACTGCAGGGGGACAGCCTGCTCTCTCGCCGTAGGCTTCAGGGGAGCCTCTGCTTGGGCACCTCCACCCCCTCTCTTCTCACCAACCTTGGTATCTCTGCTCTGGCATTGCTCTCACCACTGCTCTCCACTTCCTCCTCTCTTCTGCTTTCAGGTCTTACATCAGGTTTTTTTCCCCTTCTTTCATATGTTAAATGCAGAGGCGCATCCGTTCTCCCTGATGGCTCAACCAGATCAGAGATGTGGCCTCATTTTTTGGAGATGGAGGAGGTTTTCAGCAGCTTCTTACAAGAGCCTTGCGGCCCCTCCCCTGCTACCAAAACTGTGTCAAACCAACACAAGAATGCAATGTAATACTTTACCTTCTGATGTCCCTTCCTTGAAACTTGGGAAATGGGAAAGGAAACAAGGCCTTCAAAAGAATAGCAAATAGAGTGAGAACCTTTACAGTCTTTGAAAGCCAGTGATTTTCATACAATTGCCTCTGAGGATTAGGGGTTTTGTTGATTTTCTGAGAGGATTCCCTGAGGCGTTACTCTAAGACCTTCTACTCAGAATGTCTGAACTGCTACACTACAGTAATTCTCCTCTTTTATTTATGACCATCTTTCTGGAAAAGGAGTCTTCATTTTCTAGTCCAATCCTGCTTGCAGAGCAAGGACATCTTCATCTTGGAGTCCCAGCCAACCTGACCTCAAATGTTTCCAGGGATGGGGCATCTACCACCTCTCTGGGAAACCTGTTCCATTGTTTTATCATCCTCACAGTAAACAGTTTCTTCCTAATGTCTAATCTAAATCTCCCTTCTTCCAGTTTTAATCCATTACCTCTTGTCTTCTCATTACAAGCCCTAGTAAAATGTCCCTCCCCAGTTTTCCTGTAGGCCCCCTTCAGGTACTGGAAGGCTGCTATAAGGTCTCCCTAGACCCTTCTCTTCTCCAGGCAGAACAACCTGGAGAGCCTGTCTTCATAGAAGAGGTGCTCCAGCCCTCTGATAATCTTGGTGGCTCTCCTCTGGACTCACTCCAACATCTCCATCTCCTTCTTGTGTTGGGGGCTCAAGAACTGGACACAGTACTACAGGTAGGGTCTCATGAGAGCAGGGTAGAGGGGGAGAGATACCTCCTTCAACTTGCTGGCCATACTTCTTTTGATGAAGCCCAAAAATATAGGCCACTTCCAGCTCTGTAGGTCTACATTTGGCAGGACTCAGGGAAGATGTTCCTAGGAACGCAGAAACACTAGAGCTTTTCTTTGCAAAGCTGTATTGCAGTTTCAGTTGGTCTTACAATGTGTGTGGTAAGGACTAGCAGCACTTCTACTGATATCAAATTAAATAAAACTATACTGACGTTTTACTCTGGGGAGAACTGAAGTTTTGTATTCTAGGTTAAAAAAGTGTGTGGCTAGAAAAACTTCGTGTCAGTTTTGCTATTTGGTACTGACTTAATTTAAAATTACTTTTACTGAGAGTGGTGCTCAATGAACATCATACTTTGTTTTATAGACTTTCTTAGGATATTTAGATACTGACTTCTTTCAGCATCACTGCTATGATACCCTGAAGAAATTTTGTGTATTCAAACGATTTATTACAGGAGATAGAGTTTTGGTGTTTTTTTTTCTGAAAGCTTTAAACAGATTTTCTTTTCTCTTTGTTTTTAAAAGGATCAATATCTCAGAAAGCATATGGGAGAAAGGATTAAGGATATGGATGTTGGAGTTTTTGCTTAAGTTACTGTTCAGAGTAGGGATGTAGGCCAAAGGAAAATGAGAACAGAGCTTACAAATTATTTTTTTTTTTACCATCCCAGGACCACCATGACAGTGTGAGAAAACAGGTATAAAAAAAAAAGGTATGAAAAAAGGTAGCACTTTGAAGGGAAAATATATAGAAGACTAGATTAAAGCATGCAGCTGCTATCGTTAGTTTTCTCACTAATTCTTCACAGACATAATTCCAAAGCCCTAAAAGTCAAAGAAGATAAGAGTCAGATCCACGGGATGGCATTCATCCTAGGGTCACAGCTATATATAATTGGATTTCAGTAGTCTTAATTTCCTGAGAATTGAGGTTATAAAAACAAAAAGCCTTTTCCCCTCCTAGAACTTTATTTTAGCAATCTAAAAGTAATCTGTTTTCATCTGTTCTGGGTAGAGCCATGTGAAGTATTACATACATATCAGCTAAAGTCTTTAAGATACGATTTAAACTTATATGAGGTATTTTATTAATAAGATCTTTGAATACAATATATATCATTAAGGGTGCAGAAGCAAACTTCCTACAGGTACATATCTCTAAATCTGCTTGGTTTCCATACAACTTGGTTGTTCTGTTTGGGTTTTGTGTTTAAACAAATAAATCTTTCATTGCCAAATAATAGATTTCACCTCTTCTAATATGACATTGTCTTCTCTTGACTGATACATAGACTGTCTTTTGTCTTTTTTCCTTGATCCTGTATATGCATAACTACTGTGAATTGTTTCTTGACAAACACAGTGGGTGCAGTGAAGGTAGATGTGTTCTCTCTTGAAAAGGTGTTTGAAAACACAGAAAATTCTGGAAAACCTGAAGGCATCTGGTTTGATCTTAAACTGGACAGTATGAACTTTCCTGGAAGACATATGCCTGCTGATGAATTATCTGTCTGGAAAAGATATCACCATCTATTCTTATAAAAATTAAGCAGTCTTTCTTTTCACAGCTTTTAATATTTTCACATGAAATGGTTTATTAAACATAGAGAAATGGGACAACACCCACTCAGCTAATGACTACAAGTTTTGCCAAGTGGGTTCAGCATTAGAACTATGGGAACCCCTGTCCAAATACACAGCTGATATATGAAAACCATAAAATATGGAGAAAACTCACAGATCATTTTTCTTAGTAAAGCTGGCTGGTTTCAACAGTTCTTTGTGTGAGTCTACACTTCCAGGGGTCTGGAATTTGTCTGAGAAGTAAGAGAAATCTACTAAGATACAAGCTGATTGCCTTTTTGTACCGCCAATGCCAAGGAAAATATCTTATTAGATGCACCCTATCTTTCATCTTTCTAGCAAATTCTCCTTGACAAATTCTAAATTACCAAGATAATAATTCTTTGTCACTTGTGCTCATGTTTCTTTTATATTTTTGTAATCTATTTTTTCATGCTTTTTCTTCCTATTAAATGCTACTTCTCCACCTAATAAATAAAAGTAGTAGGATTTTTTTATTTTTTTTATTTTTTTAAATGAAAAGCAGAAGATAGAAATGGGACAAGTTTCTGAAGCACAAATTCACATGACTGTATCTACAGACTTAAAAAGATGATCTACAAGTGGAAGACAATATATCAAAGTGATATTCTTGTCTTTTTACTTGGCTAAGATTTGAGCTTAAGATTTTTGGGTTCTCCTGTAGTAAATGAAGATATTATCAATACCCAAAACACAGCAAGGAACTGAAAGACAGCTTTACATTTAGATGGGGGAACCTCTGGAAAGATTTCTGTACATGTTTGGCAGCTTTATGAAAAAAAGGATAAAAGAAATAAAAAAAACCCCAACAACACCAAGGCACAAAAAAAAAAACACCAACCCCAAAATCAGCAAAAAATACACTTCCAGAAATTAGGAGTCAATACCTAGTTTGCGACTCAGGCCCATTTCTATGACAAGGTGATGTCATGAACTTCATTTGTGAAAAAAAGGGCAATTTGTTTTGAGGACATTAAGCTTTTAATGTTTAACTTTGGGGAAATAAAATATTACACAAGCATGAGTGAGGTTTTTTTGCTTGTTTGTTGTTTTTAGATTTTGTTTTTTTTTCCTGGGATAAACTAGAGAGAAAACTTTTTTATTTATTTAAAAACCAAAACTAACCACCCTGACAAAAAAAAAAAAAAACAACACAAAAAAACAAAACAAAACAACACTACAAAACCCAAAAAAACAACAACAACAAAACCCACAAAAAAACCCCACAAAAAACAAAAGTCAGACCAGAGAATGGGTTTTTCAGACAAATGCTGTCCCCTTACTAAATTTCTGAAGAGAAACTCCATACACATAAGCAGGAGAAATACAGAAACTATCCAATACCTTGCAAAGGAATGAAATGGAAGTAAAGGGGAAAAATAAAAACCAAAACAAACAAACAAACAAACAAAAAAACAAAAACAAACCCAGAAACCAAGAAACCAATGGCAGAAGCCAACAGTTGCACTGTCTGTCCCAATACTCTTTTCCTTTAGTCTCAGGACAAAGTCCAATTTCATTTAAAAAATTGTTCAATAAACATCCTTTTCAGCATTCATCAGTAAACAGCAAGGTTACTTTTACAGCTCAGACTGCATCAAGTGGGAATGTGAAGCAGTTAAAGTAAACCCCTAATGAGCAGCATGGATTTAAATATCTTCCTTCTTTTTTAATGCCCTTGGCTTACTGATTTATTTACCAATCTGGATTCAGGTTTGAATTCAGTGCCTGGACTGGGGAAAATTGCAGCATCAAAACCTGTTCTATATGTTTTTTTTTTCTTATTCCTCCATTTTATTTGTGATCATTCCTTGTCCCTTCCTCTCCCTACTGCATCTGTAAGATTAAGTGTTTCAAAGGGACAAACAGATTACTTGACTAACTTTTTTCTTTTTTTTTTCTTTTTTTTTTTTTTTTAAATAAGTCTTGCTTTATTTATGAACTTTCTGGTGGTTGTTTTTGCTTTCTACTCCAGAAGCCTCAAGTTAGTTTTGCCTCAGACTCTGGCAGTTATAATTATAATTAATTATATCGTTATCATTATATCATCTTTTCTGAAAGAAAAATGGATTTACTTTTTACAAACCGCAGTTTTCTCTTAAGTCTGTTACGTGATGATGGCTTGGAATGAGGGGACCCAGCAGAGGTCTGCCTTGCTGGCAGAGGTCTGACAGATCAGTATTTTGTAAGACGATCTTTTGTGTAAAATCCCAAGCTGTCCCAGCTGCCTTTTTTGGCTGTGTCTATATGGAAAGGCAAAGGAGAGGGTCTGAGAACAGGCATGCAATTTCCAAGCCTTGACTGTACTACTGGCGAGCACTTGGCTGTGCCTGCTTCTCAGCTTCCCTGTAACTTTTTGTATCTGCCAGTGGTTATTTCAGATCACTCCCATGCCTCTACAGGCCACATGAATAATACAGTGAGCTTTTGGAGCACTGGTGTAGGTCACTGAGGGAGGCTAAGGAATTTGTAGTTTTTAAGAAGTTTTAGGTACAAGAGGAGTGAAGTAGGAGCAGCTTGAGGAGGCAGACGGAGCTCAGGATCACCTGAAGCCCTCTCCAGCACTGCCTGTTATTCTTTCATGACACGTCTGGTTATATGGCATGCTAAATGTATTGGAGACTGGCTTCTGCAAGAGGACAAAGCACATTTTTAAGGTAGTCTGGAGTTTACAAAGTGGTGGTCCTGATGAACCTGGACTAAATTTAACAAAAAAACCTGTAAGTAGACCTTAGAAATTGCAGTTCCCTACACATAAGGGTATTTGTCAGGAAAAGCCATAGTTGCATAGTGTACAAACTCATGGTTTAAGCTAGGTTAGGTCTACGCAGCACTTCAGTGAGATTTAACCTAGAAGAAAGATGGTGTCACTTCTTCAGAACTGGCTTCTGTTTTCATATGTCTTCTGTGTTGTTATAGGACCATCTGACATATTTAGCACTTTACACCTTACAGACTGTGTAATAAAAAGATAACTAAGCAGGAATAATGAGATGACTTTTAAAAAGAGTAGATGTTGAATATAAATATTTTTAAAATAAAATATTTCCAAAATATTTGGCAGTGTTTTTTTGAGAAGAAGAAGGTGATTTTCATTGTTTTTCTTTATTCTCACAGAGTCATAGAAAAAGGTTGTTACCACTCCTAGGTAGCAGCAAATGTGGCATGTAAATGCACAAGACGCATAAAATCATTTGCAGCTTTCAGACTGTAATATCTCAGGAGGGAGGTCGTTTTCAGTTTTGGTTTTTAGGAAACCATACACTGCTAAGAGCTGGGGGAGAAAATGAGGGAAACACCTATACCCCCAAAAGCTCATACATTTTTTTTTGAGAAGACACAAACATGTTTTTCTGGTTTTCTCAATATTAACTTAAAAGTGCCATATCTAAATGAAACATACAGTTACTTAGGTTGCATAGCGATCAACACAGGGTGAAAACACAGAAATGTTTTAAGAAGTCAAGCTATATAGTAAAACAGGTGTGTTTTATCTATCAGCATATTTGAAACCCCAACTGTGTGCATTTGTTATAGCAAAGGTGGATGTTGGATTACTGTAATTTTATTTATACATAAAAATGTTATATATCTACATACACATGCATTTGTATATACCTGACCAAAAATGTAACCTAAGTGCTTTCTTCCCAAATTGGATTCCACTGAACTTAAATAATGCCTTAAGTTGAATTCTGAAATTCAAGCTTCATTCTAAGGATGCTGAATTTTAATTTTCATTACCACAATCCTCCCAAGCCCACACTGGCAACTCCAAAAAAGCATTTCCCCTAAAATATATTTTGGAGTTTCACTCTTTATGAAGTGAGATCTTTAGCTAAAAAGTAAGGCAATGCACAAGAATTGTTTGACATAGATGTTTCTTGCCTGTGGCAGCAGCTTCTGTGATCTTTGCCAGCATGTGGGTTTTAGAACCAATGAAGCTGACCATGGGCTGTGTGGGATTTTCCTTGCACCCCAACTTGTGGTGAACTTTGATGCTGAGACACTGGAAGGGCAGTGAGACACTGGAACAGGGTGCCAGGAAAGTTGTGGCTGCCCCTTCCCTGCAAGTGTTCAAGGACAGGTTGGGTGGGGCTTGGAGCAACCTTGTCTAATGGGAGGTGTCCCTGCCCCTGGCAGGGCGGTTGGAACTAGGTGATCTTTAAGGTCCCTTCCAACACAAACCATTCTGTGATTCTATGATAATGATTATACTTTTCTTCTCAACAGTATTTGTATTACAAATTATTTAAGACAGACTGTGATTTGGTGCTAGCTTGGTGGGCCATGGTCCACAGCTAGCTGAGACAATGCACTTCTGTTAAAAGTTATGGAAATGGCATTATCTTAGAAATGTACCTGGCACCAAGTCTCTTAAAATGCCTGATAAAGATTTGTATGTATTAACTGTATTCTAATAGAGCATAGGTGTTAAAGATTCTTGGAGAAAATGACAAAGAAATAGCTAAACCAAAATCCCTCCAGAAATATTTCAAATAAGCATGTTGGACGGATGTCCATTTGATTCTCCATTAATGCACACCTGGAATAGTCATCACTCCACTCAGCAGGAAGCGCACCGTGCTCCCATCATGATTAAGTGGTGTCTGACACCTTGTGCTTGTATGTTTTATGTCATGGTTCCATAAAGTGGAAAGCAGGGAAGAAATAGGCTTCATGTTTTCAGTTAGTAATAGTGTTAAGAAGACTTAACAGTATTTTCAAGAAAAGAACCCAACCCAAAATAAAACATGTCCACTACAATACATGTAAACCATCACAACCTCAACATATGTGTTTGTTTAAATTATATTCCCTCCCCCCTTTTTTTTTAACTATTGTTTTTGTATTTAGCTACAGAAGGCAGGTTGTGAAAGTTAGAGCCTGGTCATGGATTTGCCCATAGTAACTGGGTAAATTAGTCAAAAAACAAAGGGGTTTTTTGAGAAGTAGATTTGAAAGTTTATATTTTAAAACAGGTAACAACCATGGAAACTTCATGTGCATGGAAGTTTTCAGTGTTTCAGGATTTATAGGTCTGTGTTATTGGACACTTTCATGTGGACACTTACAAGTACAGAATTCATATATGAACGGGCGCACCCAGACACTTTGGAGCAAGCCATTTTTCTGAGCAAGTTTGCTAGAAATGATTAAATTTCCATTCAGGAATGCCAGAAACACTTTCCATTTTTCCTAAATACTGTAAGAGACCAGTTTTGAGTTATATGCCTCAGTATGCAGTAGAAATACATTTTGCCAGTGAGTTTCTCAAATTGAGCTTTTCCTATATCAATTTCAATCTTTTATTTGGAAGATATGAAGTTGTAATGCAATAAGTGGTGTCAATTTCATCCAAGGTATGTTTTCATGAGTTCCTTAAAAAAGTTTGGATACCATCCCTGGAACTATCTCTGCAAATAATTCTAGGTAGCTATACCAGGGACTGTGGCGATACCACTGTTTTTTTTTAAATTGTTACATAATTTACTGACTTTCCTCATGATATGGTACAGGGTGACATAGTGTATATATAAATCTGAGAGGTGTTTATGTTCAGAAAAGTGATATATTTCAGAATAACTGGAGAATTTCTCTCTTGTAACAGCCAGTTGATGATCACCGCAGAGTGTTCAGGGCTTGGGAGTTCGACTGTGAATTTCTTTGGGAAGATGTTTTTGTGGAGAAATTGATACAGAATATGGACAGACATTGGAACTGATTCTAAGAGAGTATTCATCTACAAAGATAATTGATTTATATATACACCAAACAAATCTCAGAAGAGATTTCTTCTTGTAAGTGCTGTAACTAAGCAGATAGAAACAGACTTATAAAGTTTCTTTTCTCAAAAAAATTGAGACCTGTTTGCCCACTTGGGTGAGTGGGAGGTGGAAAGGAAAGCAGGGAATGGCAGGAGAGATGCAGCAGCAGGGACTCTGTGGGAGTCCACAGAGTCCATGGGAGTCCCCTCCACATGGGACTCTGTGGGAAGCCAAGCCCACATCATAGCACTGGGCCCTTTCTTCTGCTCTCAGACTAGGAGCAAACAAAGCGTCTGCCTGGCTGGGCACTACCATGGCTACCAGCGGACTTCCAGAGGCAAAGCCAGGGTGCTTGTGTCTAGAAGTAAAGAGCTCCAACAGACATGCAGCCACTGGGAAAGACTTAGTCCTCACACACTTATTAGGGGCGAATTTTTGTCACCTTGGCAAGGTCTGTTGAAGTTCCAAGTAGCACAAGCTGCCATTTCTTCTATCTTTTGTTTTCTAAAGGTAAAGATCCAAGTATTTAACACTGAAGATCCTAGTTCCTTCTCCTCTTCTATTTTCTTTGTAGATTAAACAAATCCACTTCTTCTTCACCTCTTTTTCTGAGACTTTACCAAGGAAAACAAAAGCAAATAAAATTTTAAAAACCGTGGGGAAAAAAAATAAATTACATATATCAAAGCCTGGAAAGAATGGGACACCTTTAGTGACATGAACATTAAGTGCAAGTACGTAGCACAAAAAGAAGTGGCAAATCATACCTCAGAAATATGGTGTGTTTTACCAGGAGCTGTCTCCTGATAACACCAGTATGCGGGATTTCCCATTTCCAATAGATGAGGGTTCAGTAAAAAGACAGTAAAAAGATTTGCCACATGCACTGAGAATGGCATTCCATCAGCCTCTCTGTAGATGAGAGTTTCCCAGTGGACCCACTTCATGTCCTTGTTTGTTGTTTCACAATTATTTGTAGTATGTTAAATGCCATTGAAACCATTCTACCATAAAATTAAATTTTTAGTTGTTTCCATGTTTCCTCTCTGAAGTTGTGGTAATCATTATTGGAACTAGCAAGGTAACGAAATATGGTTTTACCTGCTACATATTCAGTAAGAGAGCTCTTCTGAACTACCACATCACATACCAACCCATTTTAGATGTATTCAATTACAAAAACATGAGTATTTTAGACAAATCAGAGAATTTTCTGAACATATGAAATGTCTAATTACTTGTAAAGCACTGTAACTCTGTCAGTTCAGGACATATCATATTGTTTTCTGATCATTAATTGGTTTTCATCAAGCTGCAGGAAGCAATAAAAGAATCTCTTTTAAAGCCTAGGAAGCATTTTCAAATTGTTATTTGCAGTAATAATGTTCGACAAAAGAATCCATGTTGGACAAAAATGCTCCCATAGTTCAGCCAGCTCCATTTGTTTCACTCTTTTGCTGCCCAGCATTATAATGATCATACAGTTCAATTACCTTGCTTATTATCTTCTTGGGAATCTTTCACTAATTTTTCAAACAAAAATAATTGTCAGTCATCCTAAAAAAAAAAAAAAAAGGGAGAGATCTTTCATGTAATCTGCATGTATGTGTTTTTCCTGTGGTGACCCCTGACACATGAAGTATTCAGCATTAGGGGATGGGAGGAAATGAAGGTGGCTTTATGCAGTACTGATAATGAGCCCCAAGCAGAGTAAAGTCCAGACCAAAGCACAGCTTCAGTTCTCATGGTTACTCTTCAGCAAGAGATCACTGCCCAACATAATGGTGCAGAGGGCATGGCCACACACTCTGCTTCTGCTACAGAAAGTCCACGTCCAGCCAGCATGTGACTTGGCCTCAGTCTCTTCTCAGCCCCATGTAATGCCTCATAGCTCTAAAAGCTTTTTTTTTTTTTTTTTTTAGCTAAGAGTGCATAAAATAGGAAAGATATGTGTTATAGACAGAGTGATACAGCCAGTATGATAGCATGATTGCAAGAGAACATATATGCTGAAGCGTTCATCAATTTATAGTGCTGTCCACTGAAACTGATGAGGAATGAGAATGATAGTTTTTGTTGCCTCTGCTTTTGAGACAAAAACTTCCATCTGAGGAAATGTGCTGTAATGTGGCCAGCAGTGCTCATCCACACAGAACAGTGGAAAATCCTACTTAGGCTGGCATAACAGGTGAAGGAAAATGTTGTATGATTCAGCATTCTCAAATTCAAAAAGAAAGAATCTATATGCAGAAGGAGAAGACTTAACAACCTTATTTCAGATTAATTATTATTTTTCATTAGCTTAACTAAGGTTTCACAGTGATCCATCAATAAAATATCAGTTACTTTTCAGCCTACCAAGGTATCAGCTTCATACAAGTAACAGGTTTGTGGGCATTTGTTAATATGTCCATAAACTAACTGCCTTGGTAGTTAGTAGTATGGCTCAAATGTTTGCTCATGAATGATGAAAGTTGCTGAATCATAGTCAAAATAATTGAATACTTCAACTGATGTACTGTTCAGCTTACCACTGAGTTCTGTAACTGGGTGAGATTAACCCTTTCCTAAGGAGCACCCATTTCCCTCAGTTGGTGACTGTGGGTTCCCCAAGTGACTGACATCTCAATGTCCTAGTTTGAGCCAGGATGAAGCAAATGTTCTTTTCACTGATTTTAATTTCTTCAGTGAATTCTTTTTTAAGCAGCAAATGAGTTTTCCAGCTAGTGGACTGATAATGCCTGGATGTTTACAGTTAGTGCTGAGAGACCAAGGACACTTTGCTCTGCTCGTTGAATCTACTGCTTCGGATACTAAGGGAGAAGAAGAGTCGTATCTAAAACCCTCCCATAGGGAGGAGCAGACTAGACAGATGGCAAAATCGGTGAACCAAAAGATTCCATTCCATATATCTATGTAAGACTCAGTATAAATTCAGGGATCATGGAAGTCAGCTCCCTTCTTCCTCTTCCTTCTCTTTTGTTCATGTCTGGCATCTGGGGAGGACTCTGTCTCTCCATCACTGTTGATCCCCAGGCTCATACATTCCTGACCATCATAACTCTCCCCTCAGCTCCTGTCTGCTCTGCCTTTCTTTCTGGCAGCGCTCCGGGACATTTCAGAACTGCTCACGGCTCAGGAGATGCCGTGGGAGTTGCTGGGGGTGGGGGGAGGCAATAGGGTTTTGCACATTCCTGAACACATTTGTATATAATTGTACATATTTTCTTTTATCATTAGTATTAAAGCTTTCTAGTTTAGTTTTCAATCTGGAACGTCTCTCTCCTTACTCTCTCTCCCCTTTCCCTACCTGGGTGGGAGGGGGAAAGGATCGAAAGCATTGTTGTCATTGGTTTAATTGCTGATCCTGAGGCAAACCATGACACTCCACTATAAAAGACTCCTGTAACTGTCCTAAATGGGCCAAGGTAAATGTCACTTTAGCACAGTAAGATTTTAACCCAATTTTAAGGGGAACATTTATATTCCAACAACACAAAAAATGTTAGTGGTGTTGTGATTCTGACTTTGACCTAGTTGTGTTATGGTGCTGATAGGGCTTTAGAAATGCATGACTGTTGTGCCCAAACTCCACAATGGAGTATAGGGGCTATGAGAGTCAGCATTGCTTTGGCTGCCTTTCTGACACCAGTTCTGGCATTCAGAGTGAATTTCAGTAACGGTCAGATTCATCAGAAAGGACAGAGAATACTCCCACACTACCACAGAAGACAGTCTGGGCTTTTGGTCTCTCATGGGAGCTGAGATAAATCGGTCTGAATCCTTTCAGGCAGAGGGCAAGATGACCCACAGTCTCCTACCTGCTTGTTTGACTTACCACAATTACTAGAGGGTTTACCTTTGGTAAGACTGTCCAATTGCAAGAAGAAGCAAAAGGAGGCAATTGTAAGTGAAGAGGTAGCTCCCACTGCACATTGTATCAAGACCATTTGGACAAGTGGGGCTTAATGAAGAAAACTCCTCTCCCTCCAGGAAAGGAAGACTTACTGACTCAGTATGTGATACTCTTCTATTGCTCAGCATCACAGGACTCAGGTGACTGTGGGGCTGCCCCAAATCAGAACTATAAAGATCCTTAAGTAATATTAAATGATTTAAGGCTCCCACAATCTTAAAGCACCTCTAGCAGTAGATGATACAGAAACAAAAATTTTGAGGATTTATACTTCGGATTTGGAGGCACATCACTAGCAATTTTTTTCTATTCAACTATTCTCTTCATTGCAATAAGCTAAGATGGAGGAATATCACATGACTATTCACAGTGCAGATGTTCTGGACCAAAAACCTTGGAGCTGAATCCCATCTCCGCATCTTTTTATGAGGATGTTTAAATTAAGGGATTAGATTCAAGCTTATCTCTTATTTATATGTATGTTTTGTATATATATGTGTGTACACATATATATATAAAAATCTGTTATTGGTAGCTTTCCTTCCAGAAGATTAACAATATCTGGTAAATGTGCAGTTACAAACTGTACAGAGCTAATAAATATGTCATTTAGCTCAACATACTATGTTTGAAATAAACCATCCTAAGAAGTATTTTTTAAAATATGGCAGCTGTCATATTTTTGTCTGAAGACAGGAGCCACTAGGGGCCACCATACCCCTCAGAAAAATTAGGTTTCTTTCCCAGGGGAAAATAATTCCATTTGTACGTAACTGACTTCACCTTTCTCATGAAATGTATTTGCAAAATTTGCAAAGAAGAAGTTTTCTTGTAATTAGGCTTTCCTTTTTGTCTCATTCATTCACAGTGGCACCGTTGTGCACATGTTCATGACTATAGACTGAAGGTTCAGAACACTAAATTATGACCTCACTTTAGGAAAGGTGCTTTTTCTGTGAATTACTCCATGATAAAATGAACTGTGTTCAACATTAGCTTTAAAAATTATGAACACAACAAATTAGTCTGCTTTGTGTTTTAAAATGTTTCTTTTGAGAGAGGACCATACAATTTTAACAAGGAATAATTTATGCCAAAGCTGTAGTTGAAGTTATAATGCATTGCGATTACTTTCATTGGAGTTAGCTCTTCACTTGAGATCTTAAGGGTTTTCATTGAAAATGTTCTGTTCTGTCACTCAGCTAACTACTTACAATGCATACAATTTCTGCAGGAATGACAGTAAAAATAACATTTAGAAAGTTATCTTGTTTCTTTGGCAGAGGCTGCATATATATAATTTTCCAACTACGCCCCTTCTCTTTACCAACACATTAATCCCAGCTGAATAGTAATTGACTATACAGAGCATCCTGTAAGACTGAGTCCTTTCTTAGTGTTAGAAACAGGAGAACCTTGAAATCCTGAGTGGAAATAGTTTGCTTTAACCAGTAGACCATTTAGATTTATTTTTTATATATATACATACACACACACACACACACACACACACACACACACATAGGTAGTTGGATACTTGGGCAGATGTTCAGTCCATATGTGTATTGATGATATGATTCCATTGGACCCAGCAAACCTGTCTGTATAGATTCCCACAACCTAGGCAGCAAGGCTCATGGTTACCTTCACATTTTTTATGGGTTTCATGTAAAAATTTAAAGCTGTATTAACACATTTCTAATACAAGCTACTAGAATTCAGATTCCAACTAAAATCTTGTGGGTTTTTTCCTGTTTCCATTTGGGATATTCTGAACAGAACACTGGGTTTTCCGTTCTCAAAAGCTTTCATTTTTGGCAATTTCTTAGCCACAGGGGAAGGATTAAAAATACCAGTTTGTACCAGTGAATGTTTCTCAATTAAGATCATGTGGCATTCACTGGAGTCTTAATGAGACTCCTGTTAAACTGAGGTTGAATCTTGCACTTTTACCTTTCTTCTCTTTGATATACAAAAGTAGTTCTTTAGTTGAGAGCAGCCATTCCTTTTTTTTCTGGTTATTCCTTGAACTCTGCATTTAACCTCTGCTGCTCTGAAGAACGAATGGCCTTCAGCTGCTGGAGCTGACTGGACACAAAGGAGAACTTACTGAGGAGGCTAATACGTATGTTACGCTATGATTCATTCTTGCAGTACATACCAGTTCCAGACTGTGGGCTGCTCCTTCAAAAGTGTGAGTTGGTCAAAGAGGGTGTTAGGTTTTGTTTAATGTTTATTGTCTTTATCCTAATTTGAGAACAATTTAAAGCATGAAGTTACTGAGAAATGTAAACTCATAGTGAAGTTCTTAGCCACTGGGGCTTTAAGTCACAGATGATCTCTGTAATGCAGCGTCTTCCCATTCATGATCTGTGACCTCACAGATAAAATTCAATGGTCAAATATAATGATAACAGACTGCTTCTAAGAAGAGGGGGTGATTTGTGAGAGTGACCAAGATCAAATGTTGTTCCTGTGTGTTCTTTATTTTCTGAAAAGTCAGATCCTCAGTGTAAGAAGTATTAAATTGTTGCCAAATGTTACCGAAGGACAATTAAGAACTAGTGAATTCTGGCATAAGACACTGATCAAGACAAAGATCATAAGTGGGGATAGCAAAGCATTAATAGTTTATTGCAGAGTAAACCTTCCTATTCAGTGGGCTAATGCCATCTATCACAAATGGTGTCCTGGATTTTCAGAGGATTCTCGGGATATTATGCATCAGCTTTTTGAGAGCATTCAGCAGGTTTTGATGACTGTAGTCCCTTAAAAGCTAAATGTTTCTTGCATATTGGAAAATTCGCTGCTCAACCTGAGTGTTTTCTCTACTTACAAAAAAAATAAATGATAATCAGCAACACATAACTGCCACGCTTCTGCCAAGTTTCAAGTTGAGCAGTATCTCACTGTCAAGGGGATATTGCTTTGAGCAACAATTATGGCTCATGGTTTATGCCTTCCTCAGAAGAGAAAAATGCTGTTGATTTTTTGGCCCACTGCATAGGAAATATCAGTGGTTCCAGGAAACAGTGGCCACCTCTAAAATTGGTTTTGTTTGCTTTTTTCCCGTGTTTTCTGTTTTCAGTGCAAATAGCTTTGATCAGAAATCCATATCCAACTTTTTTTCCTCTTTTCTATTTTTTTTTTTAATGGATTATATGATGTGTGTCAGAGCTTACTTTCTAAATAGTAAGGATGAAAAATGCTTTGTCTTCTAAAGGTTTAGCTTTGGAAAATGTATTTTTAATTTTTGCTTTAGACAACTGCTTACTTACACAAAGACATAATTTTCTGAGGACCTAAATTATTACAGACTTTGGTGACATTTCAACAGGAAGTTTTCTTCTGGGGATGAATCAGAAAGTTGAAAGATTGAGTTCCTGACCTCACAGCATATCTGTAATTTTTAGACCTCTTGAAGTGTTTCCATACTTTATTCATAATATTTGAGCTTAAAAATAAAGAAACTATAATTTTAGACAGTGTTGAAGAGTATTTAAAAGTAAAATCTGAATTTGAAAATAACCTAAGTTAAGCCGACATATTTGTTGATTGGTTTTTATCATTCAAAGGGACAAAAACACATGGATTTCATATGATGTTAAAGTAGGGGTTCCTCCCACCCCACACTTAAGCAAATAACTGGAAGTTTACTCACTGCCATAGTTTTATTTATAACTTTTGCAGTGGCATCTTCCATTTCTTGTTTTATGACTCAACTACTTGCAAACTGCTTTTTAAGGAAACAGTTCCTCAGGATATCATTTTTCAGGTAATCTTTTATTTCTCCTTCATATTAATGTATAATTTCTGTTAAAGTTGGTAGGAGTTTTCTTCTTTCTCTCTCCTTTGCTCAGCTCATTTACCTTCCTGTTATACTCCCTTCTCCTATACTGACCCTATAACTTACCTGTCTGATTTTGCCTCCTTCAGTTCTTCTGGACCACCATTACGTGTTTCAATTAGGTTTGCTTTTTCTTATTCCAACAGGGTATACAGATTTGGTGTGAGGATCAAAGCATCATTTTGCATCTGTGCCCACCAGTAACTAACTTTTTGGTACAGTGTTCCACTGTGCACCAACTCCCCAGTTCCCCTCTTTGCCTCCTCCCTTTCTCCCACAGTGTCAGGGCTGTTCATGATGGGTGAGATGACTCCCTGACCCATGAACAGCAAGCTGGAACTCCCTTTTTGGCATACCTAGCAAAACATTCCTGTTTTGGAAGTGAATGAGTTATAATAATGGAGGAAAGGAAGAAAAAGCTGCCAGTTGTTCACACCTCTGGATATTTTGGCTGCAAGGTGGTGGGTAACTATATTATTAAAAAAAAACTGCTGTGCTATTCTGGAGAGGAGGTTAAGCAATTAATTTTTTTATTTCTGTGTCTACAGATATGGGAGACTATCTATCTCATTGGTCCTCTGGGCTCAGAAACTGGTATACAAAATCTGCCTTCATTTGGGGGTTTAAGGTTCTACTTTGGACTGGAATAAAATGCACACTGACCTTTCTGAGGTTCAGTTACCTGTTTTGCTTGTGACCACATCTCAAACACATATGGCAGGGTCTCTGCAGTGCAGCGGGCTTGTTGTCATTGCTCCTCCTCCCTCACAGTCTGTTGAGATGCCTTTTCCCCAGCAGAGGCAGAGAACTGGGCAACACTGAGTACCTTACCCTGCCAGCACCCCCCATGACCCCAGCTCCAACCCCAAAAACCAGGCTGGGGCCACCTGCCCTGGAAGGGCTACAGGGCATGAGAATCTTTTGCAGCCATTTGTGCTCCTCAGCCCCTCAGAGACCTCTCTGTTTTGCAGTTAATGAGCTCAGAGGACTGAGAACAAGCTGGTAATGCATTCTGTGCCCCTGCCAGTGAACATTTATAGCACTCATAGCAAAAGAAATCTGGGTAGCAGATGCAGTGATGCTGTGTGTGCTACAGGTAAGTGCTAATTAAAAGTCTTACTGTAACAATTAGACTTGGAGTTTCTCTGGTGCATTAACATGTATGAACTTCAATTCCTAGTGTTAGATAGAGAGGAGGCCCTGAAAGGTAACTGTTTTGCTTAATATTTTACAGAGCAGATGTATCTGAGGTCTAGATCAGCTGTGTCCTCCCATTTCATAGGGTGAAAAATTCAGCATTTTTCTCCCATCTTCCAATCATCCCTGTGTAGATCAAAATCCATTTATCAGTTACGTATCATAGAATCATAGAGTCATAGAATGGTTAAGGTTGGAAGGGACCTTAAAGATCATCAGGTTCCAACCTCCATGAACAGGGACACCTCACACTAGACCAGGTTGCTCAAAGCCACATCCAACCTGGTCTTAAACACCTCCAAGGAGGGGGCTTCCACAACCACCCTAGGCCACCTATCCCAGCACCTTACTACCCTCAGGGTGAAGAATTTCTTCCTGATGTCTAACCTAAATCTCCCCTCTTTCAGTTTAAACCATTACCCCTTGTCCTATCACTGCCTTCTCTGGTGAAAAGACCCTCCCCAGATTTTCTGTAGGCCCCTTCAGGTACTGGAAGGCCACTATAAGGTGTCCCTGGAGCATTCTCTTCTCCAGGCTGAATAGCCCCATCTCTCTCAGCCTGTCTTCATAGCATTGTATCATTACTGACTTGGAGCCAGGTTTATTCAATAGCTGTCAGAGCGGGATGCTGTTACTGACACCTCCTGCCCTGTGAATGGTGTGCCCCCTGCTGAAGAGCCTGCTGGCAGAGGATTGGCAGCTGGGACCCATCAGGTTCTGCTATCACGTCCAAGCAGCCAGTAACATGACCTCTCCCAGGAGAAATAGGTACTGTAGTGTTACTTGATTCAAGAGGCCAAGACTTCTTTGGCTGCTTCTGCATTAAAGAAGAAATAAATTGCAGGGCTCTTTCAAACAAATGCAGGTTCCTGAGAAAGAAGCTATCAGATAGGCAAAGAAAAGATTAAATATCCTAATGCAAAAAGCATGAAGGTAAGACAGTCAGAAAAAGTAACGAAGTTATGAATTTTTTTATTCCTCTTTTTTTCCTATTATGCCTAGTGCTTATTTTTCCTGATTCTATACTTTTCTCTAGCAAAAGCCACCTGCAAGTATGTCTGATAACCTCTATAACAGAGGTTATAGTCATTGTAGATATGAATCACTCTTGCTTACAGCATCTGCTTTATGCTGATATGGAAACTTATGTGACAAAGAATAATTTAAAATTAGCACTGAGATATTGTATATTTAGATAACATCGAATACATAAAAATGCAAAGGGCACAGACAAATAACAAGTACGTTCAACCATGTCTTAGTTCTTGACACCCCAAAATAAAAATGAAGATTGCTGCTTTGAAGAGTACTGAGCTAATGAAATTCTGCTGTTGAACACCATGTTCACATAACAAAACGTTGAAATGGCATGATCTTGTTATCACCTGGGGAGAGAACTGTAATTCCTGTGCATTTTAGCTGGCAAACGTGTCAAGCTATGTACATTCATCAATGCTTTGAAGGATTACATACATTTATGCCAGACTATTTATTCCAGATTCATTTCAATACAACAGAGTGACATTAAACTTTCTTCTTCAGTTAAGTAAATCTGGTGTGTGGTTATAGATTAAATAAAAAGGTGTTTCCAACATTATTTTGGGTCTGGAGATGATTTTACACTAATAAACTTAACACATTGCAGGTTGTACCTAATCAGTATTTATTCTCCCTGGGTTATAGTAACATTTTTCTATTAATGTATTTGACAGCACCAGCTACCAGCATTACACAGGTGTGTGTATGACTTAAAGAATATGCATACAGGAATGAAAATTACTCAAAAGGCACCAAGTTCTGCCTTAAACAATACTGAAGCAGGAAAATGCAGATAGTGCAATAGGGAAAGAATCAGACCCTGAGATTCTCCATTTGATCCATGTATAGAAAACATGGTACATGTGTATGATTGGCAAGGGCTGCAGTAATCCCAGACTTGTTGCCCTGGTTCTGACACCTCCACGGTTACGAACTTAACATGTGGTATGTGCTTCATAAAACAATTCTTCCATTGTTAAGCTTCTTTGCACAGACAATGAACAAATTTATTAGACTATGCACACTTTGTGTTTGCCAGAACCTGAGCTATTTCCAGTACATTTGAGGACTTTCCACAATAGGAAAACATCCAACTGTGGGTGTGGGATAAACATGGAGAGAATAAAAAGCCTGTAACTCTTAACCTTTCCACTAATAGGATTGAAAGCTGTGAGTACATGTGCCTGGGAAGTCAAAAAGTATTTCATAGAACACTGCATATCCGGAATTAGCTATTCTTTTTTTATATGTAGCAGATTTGTGGCACATACAGGACAACATCCCTTTGTATGCAGAACAGATACAAACCTACTTATCGTAACAGGAGGAACACTTCAATAGATGTCGTAAGCCTTTGCTTCACATTTAAAATTTCAAGGGTTGTTGCTGTTTCCAGTTGCTGATATAACCTTACTGACTGCATGTTTCAAAAGTTCTGGGATACTGCAAATCACCACGCAAAAAGAGCACTGAGGAAATAAGATGATACAGAAAGCAAAGGAACACTGCATGACCTCCCATTTTCAGGCTACGCTTTAGAGGCATGAGCTACCACTCTTATGCCATTTGATATGGAAATATCTGTATAGGTGTGTGTTGTGGCTGTGTGACAGGGATATGGTAGTGGTGGTGGGGCACCACTGTGAGAAGCCGCTGGAAGCTTCCGTGGCTCTGAGTTGAACCTGCCTCTGGCCAAGGCCGAGCCCATCAGTGACAGTGGATGCTCCTCTGTGAGAAACATGTTCAAGAAGGAGAAAAAGAAACTGCAAGGACACCTGCAGCCGGGAGAGGGGTGAGTTGTGAGACAATCACCTGTGTAGATAACAAGGTCAGTAAGGAAAGAGGGGGAGGAGGTGCCAGGCCAGATAATCCCCTGCAGCCTGTGGTGAGACAGTAGGCTGTGCCCTGCAGCCCATGAAGGACCAAAGTGGAACAGATGTGGACCTTCAGCCACGGAGAACTCCACATCAGTGGATGTGGCTGTGGGGAGAGGAAGGCCATGACTCCTTGGGAAGCTGGTGCTGGAGCAGTCTGTTCCTGAAGGACTGCAGCTCATGGGAAAGACTCATGCTGGAGGGGTTCATGAAGGACTCTCTCCTGTGGGAGGGACCCCACACTGGAGCAAGGGAAGGGTGTGAGTAGTCATCCCCCTGAGGAGGGATGAGCAGCAGAGACAATGTGTGATGAACTGACTGTAAACCCCATTCCCTGTGCTCCTACACTACTGAGGTGGAAGAGGTAGAGAAATTAGAAGTGAAGTAATTTGTGCCCAGGAAGAAGAGAGGGGTGAAGAAAGGTGTCTTGAAGATCTGGTTTTGTCTCTCTTCATCCTGCTCTGATTTGATTGGTGATAAGTTTAATTGTTTTTTTCCCAAAGTTGAGTCTGTTTTGCCCATGACCCTAACTGGTGAGTGAGCCCTCCCTGTCCTTATCTCAGCCCATGAGATTTTCATTATATTTTCTCCTCTGGTCTCACCAGGGCGAGGAGTGAGTGACGAGCCATGTGGTGCTTAGTTGCCCGCTGGGCCTAAACCACAACAGGATGAAATCTTCAAAATCAATGCAACTTCCTTTCTAATAGTTTCTTATTTGGCTTTTGTATTTAGTGTCATAACAGCAATAATGCAAAGTCCTCATACTTTCAATTGTTCTTTAGGAAAAAGATCATTATTCCAGTTTTACATATGGAGGGACAAACAGAAGTCTAAATGCCAGGTCAGTAGCGTAACTAAGGAAAATTTTGTTTTAATTTCAGTTGTAGCAACACTACTGATTTGATGAGAACAGATGAAAATTGTAAATCAAGATCTAATGTGATTGTGCCTTTATCTGGGGATTCAAATTCTTAAGAGGACTTTGTTTTAGGTCCCAGCTAATCCAATTTTAGGCACTAAGAGCTGAGATACTAATGCAAGAAAATAATGATCTCCAGCCACCTAGAACAAAAGTCACCTGAAATAATTAAGCATCTTCATCTTTGGCCTAAAAATTCCCTTGTAGCTATATTTCTGCTGCTGCAGTTACTCAGGTGCCTGGGCTTGAACACCCAGATGTTTTCTTTCCCTCTGCTCCCTACTGGGATCAGGGAGGCTGGCAGAGCCATCCATGACGTGTGCAGGACCTGACTGTTCAAGCACAGAGAGAAGAAAGGGAAACCTTGGTACCTTGTCCCTAACCCCAGTACTATTTCTATCGTCATCTTTTCTGTTTCCAACTCATGCCTGGATTCTGTTTCTCTTCCAAGAATCATTCACATATTTTTACATTGAATAAACATTGAAAAAACAAGTAAATTTTTCCATTTTATGACCCCCAGACTTCAATCCCAGTGGTTAGGAATTTTTCCTAGAAGGAAAATATGAATTTGTCACCTTTTCTGAGAAGGGGACTGAATCCTGGCCCACCACTTCCTAAAGAAGTGTTCTTACCAAGGGGCTGTTATGAAGGGCAGAGAGTACCACTTCATATTGCTTTAGCATCAGCATCTTATTAAAGAGATCACCAGCACTTTTGAATAATCTAAATCCTGATCAGGCTGAAAAGCCTCTCCCAGTCCCTGAAACACATAGTCAAACATTGGAGAAGGATGTGATTTCAGTCTTATCTTCTGCACAGCATTTCTCAAGAGGTGTCGTTAGTCCTCTGACCACTTAAGTTTTGAGGAGCTGCTACTGTGAATCTTATCCCTTATGAATCCTCAGGGTTTAATTATGGGTTGTCAGTTTAGAGCAGTGACAAACCACCTAAAACCCAGGGTCAGACTGGTAGCAATAGGTATGTCCTTAAGACTCAACTGTCTAGGACAAAGGTGGGCAGCCCAATATAGCGAGGCAGAGTGTGACTCTCAGGCAAGAAGGGAAATAGAGAACTGAAGCTCTCCAGCATTGCTGCAGAGCCTTGGAAGAAGATCCTGGCAAGAACTAAAACATGAACATGAGCATTAGATTTAATTACATGAAAGATAGCCACAAAACTGACTGTTTGATCTTGACTGTTATCTTAGCTTTACAAAAAAAAAAAAGGTTGGACAAGGTTTGCAGAAGTTGAGTGGTAATTCTAATTTTTCCCTCTTATCCCTCAGAAGAATCTGTACATATGCTTGTCTAATCTGCCTGTAAAGATATTGAGTAATTTAAAAAATATAACCTCCTCACACATTTTATTCGTTTTATCTCTCCTTATTTCCAGGAATTTCTTCCTAGTGGCTAACCTGAATCTCTTTGTAACTGAAATTCATGTCATCTTGCTCTTGTCCATGAACCAGAAAACAGATTTTTCCTTGCTTCTTCACAGAATAATATGAAACGTTTTAACTTTCTTGGGTACTATTATGATGTCTTCCCTCAGTTTTCTGCTCTCTAGTCAAAACAAGCCCATATTCAATCTTTTTGCTCTAAATCAGATTTAATAACTGTCAGATCAGTCTCTTTTGTCCTCCTCAAGTGTTGTGTCTAAAACTGTACACGTTGTTCTACCTAAGGCTGTAGCAATGCTGAATTGACTGAAGAATTACTTAACTTTTCTTATTTTTGTTTGTGTATCTCAATATGCTGTGTGCTTATCCTGCAACAGCATGATATGGTTGACTCATGTTAGCTCCACATGTATGTCAAGATTCTTTTACAAAAAACTGCTAACAGCTTGTTTTACAGCTGTGTTTTTGCTGTTGATTATTCCTTCATGAGTATAAAATCTTGTATTTGTTCTTACGGTGCCCCAGTTTTTCAGACTGTTTCTCCAGTTAGTCAAAATCCATTCCTAATCCTGTCTTCTGGTTACTTTGTCATCCTACTATCTCTTCAAATAGTCTGTAACTTTTACAAGCCTTTCTTTTCCATCATCTAGGTTCCCAAAGAAATATTGAAGAGAACTAGAACCAGAAGCAGTTATCTACTATATATCCTTCTATTTTGCTGGACTTGAAATTATGAAATTGAAGTTATGACTTGAAATTTGAAATTACAGAGGCCGGGGGAGTTCTCTGAGGAACTTCTGTCTGACCCTAAATTAATGAGAACTGTGTTAATGGTGGCACTTTGCCAGATTTAATTATCACAGCTCAGATAGTAATTGGATTTAAAGATCCAAAACTACAGATAGGACTTCTGGAAGATGCAAACTTAAGCACATGTGAAGTTTATGTCAGTCTGCATTAATCTGCAGAAATCACTTAAGAGAGGCTGAAAGTACAAGAAGGAAAGCAAGATATTAATACACCAGGAAGATTGGATGGTGGGACAGGCAGCTGGAAAACAGATTGTAGAAATACTCAGATGAAACAGCAAGAAGTCACAAAAACGAAGTGCACAAGAGATGGAAACATGCAGACTCAAATGACCTCTGGAATTTGGAAAAATCTGTAAGAGCACTGAGAAATGTAACCACTTAAGAAAAATTCACAAGCCAGAGCAAGAGAAACAGAAGCAGGAAAACACAGAGTAAAGAGTTGAGTGGAGTGTGATGGTTCAGAAGACAATGAAGAAAAGCTACATAGAAACCCTGAGAGGCATCTACCTCATATTTCTTTAGTATCTGAAAAGCGAGTTATATCTTCTAAGCTAGATGCCTAGGTTGCCTCTACAGTCAGTGGTGAGAAATAGACATCTCCATAGAAAAGGACATTAAATAACGCTGTACCCCAGAACATAGGCAAGTGGGGGACAGGTCCCATCATAAAATGCTGTTCCTGCATGAAGCCTTGCTCAAAATTGCCTTCTTTTAGGATCTCAAATGACATATCGGCATTTACATAAATAAACCATACTCTTTATTTTGACACATACTTCAATGCTCAGCTGACAGGTACCTCAATCTAGCTGGAACTTAAACTAAAGAGTAGAACTACTGAGTCAGCACCTTATGTTTGTCTGAGTTAAGGATAATTTCAGCATTACACAGTCTAAAGTGTCAACTAACAGGCCTGTGAAGCTTTGGGTCTACCGAGACTCTTACTAATGCTACAGAAATTATCACGTTTCATTTTGTGACCTTTGCATTTAATACCAACTTACCTCAGTTTTTATCGTATGTGAAGGGTTTTGCCTCTGTGTAAATGAAGTTAGGCTGCTTATTTTTAAAAGCATGAAGTATTTGTTCAGTTTCAAGATACTATTCTGGTGATTTCCTTTCTAAAATATGAAATGAGTCAAAACAAATACAAGAAGATCAGTGGGGTATTTTACTAGGTTAATAAAAAGCAATTAACTTGTAAACAGTTGGCAGCCTGTTACTTGCCATGTCTTACTGGAGGGGGTGTAAGGAGGATGAAGCAGAGAAATCACCTCAGAGATCTTTCCATTACTCAATGGATGAAGCCAAAAGGGTTCACACAGTGTCTTCACAGAGATGAAGGTAATAGTTATTTTGGAATCATACATGAAAACATACATTTAGCAGTTATAGTTCATATATATATATAGGGTTTATGTATCTACATCATCTGGAACTTGACTTTTGATAATGAAGTGTTGAGCCACCACAGGGAGATCAGTGCAATTATTAATACTGCTCTGTCTAAAAATGTTTCTGTTTTTATATGGTTGCTTAACAAGAAAAATATATCCAAGACACTCTACTGTTGGAAAATGAAAGGCGATTTAGCTTTATGTTCATTTGAAAAAAAAAAAATTAATAAGATGTAGTGTGGACTGTTGGACAGGCTTAGAGAAAAGATGTTAAAGTAAATTGGATGAAATTTAGCAGGAGCTGTGAATTAAGAGTGAAATTAGGATATAAATTAATTATGCTCTAAAATGCCCTGTGATGATAAGAAAATACAGTTTGCTCAAGGGCTTCACAGCTCTCTCATATAAATTGCTGCATAAGTATACAGGAGAATCAGTGGCATAACCAGTCTTTGTGCAATGGTGCAGGTCATGTAGCCAAAATCTGTTCTATCATTGCATCATGGGTCATCTTTGCCTCTGCAAACACTTATTCCATGGGAATAAGTGGAGCACTCTCTCTTTTTTTTTTTTTTTTTTTTAACTATTACTACATATCCAGATTAGCTTAACATCTTAGAAAAGAATCACAAACTAAATTGCAAATTGTATAAAGGAGTAATATGTACTGTTTATTGGCCTTAGCTTGGCACTATGTCGCCATTCCATCAACCTTGACTACCATTTCACACCAGGACTATAACACTGGCCAACAAAACCAGTGTTTAAGTATCTACTTTGTGGGAGCGTTAACACACAATTTCACTGCATATTCATTGTCTGCCAATGAATTAAGGCAGCAACCATGTGTTAAATATTAATGAGTATCTCATAATTTACTGATCTTGATTATTACAGTTTTCACTCAGCTATGATGGAAAAGTGTTTTGTTTTGCGTTTCTTTTGTTTTCTTGGAGAAGGGCAGGGCTTGTAAAATATGTTGTGCATTAGTGGTATTACCCTAGAGCCTGAAATGTAAAATATTCATCCACTTGGGTGATTTTATTCACTTCTGCAGCTTTATGATTATAATACTGTGATAGAAAAGGCCTTGAAATGCTTAAGTAATTAAGCTGTTCTGTAACTGCTGTTTCTTTTCCACAGTAATACACAAACTTCAAGGACAGTCTTCTTCAGAGGATGCCTGGGGAAAGAGTTTGTAACATGGTCACTGAATGTGCTCTAGAACGAAAAAAAAATAAATTATACATTCCATTGGACCTACGGGACTTGAAAGCACCTGCAAGCATTTGTAGAAGAGTTGTACATTACAAAAGTTCATTACACTTAATCACAATAGCTCTTCAGTCAGAAAATATAACTTTAAAATGACCACCTTTACTTGGATTGAATAGGGAAAAAACTGATCAGAGAAAAAAAATCTACAAAACCAACTGAAGGGAAGTGACCTAGTTTCCTTGGAAACTGGAATAAAACAACTGAAACTTTATAGAACTGTCATGGAAAAGATTGCATAGTAAGTAGAAAACTGTTTTCTGTAATTTATCCCTGAAAACATCTGGTCTTTCTTGTTAAATGTGATTAGTAGTACTTGAATCAAACTCAAGTGCTTCATCAAATTATCATTGTTTAGGTTGGTGGCAGTACTACTAATTATGTGTATGAATTAAGACTGATTTTCTTCACTAATATTTATCCTCAATGTTTAGTGTTTGAGATCCATATGATCAAAGAAGCCAGTGGTGCATCAGGACAGTTGAATCAAACCTGGCACAGGTATATATTCTAGTTATACCACATGGAAGCTATTTGGGGATTCAAGGTTCATCTTTCTGGACCATTTTTAATTGAAGATCCTCAGGCCATTCAGCCACAGGCTGAGCATACCAGTGTCAGGCTGTCACTCAACCCAGGACCCACGCAATCTGCTGAGTAGTCACTACCTTGTGGACAAAATCTGTGAAATAATGTTCAATCTCATAATGTTCCAGTCTACAATACCCATGTAAAAGCTTTAACATGGGGGAGAATGAGATCATGTAAGGACTGCACACATTTTACTTGCTTGCCTTTGTAGAAATGAGAGATGACTTCTCCATCTGCAGTTTCTTCAAAGCTGACTTGGAGGTCATTTCCACTCATCTCTCCCTTCCAGATGCTGATTTATGCATATAATTGCTTTTCCTCAAACGGAAATGTAGTCCAAAGCCAATCATAAAATCGGCAAATCAGACATGTTCAGTGCAGCTCATCACCAGCCTGCAAGTGTTTGTGTGTAGGAATTGATTTTTTGTTTTTGGCAGACTTAACCCACTGATGCAGGAGTCTGAAGAGCCTCAGCAGCTCATCTGCAGCTTGAAAGTGACTGCTAATATCAGTCACAGGGCTACCAGATGATTTCCTGCATAATATATTGGAAATGGGATATGCACATCAGCCATACAAAGAAATGGAATAGGGTTCTCCCAGACTTCATTCTGGTATCACAGCTCACAGCTACTTCAGAAGCGTCAGAAACCATATGGAAAAGGCCTTGCACAGCTCGACAGGCTAAGCTTGCACACTTGGCTTTTATTAGATCGACAAAAGCTACACAGAAACCAAAACTTTGCTCTTGATAAAGTAGATTTGTCACATGGTCAAAAGATGTTGACAAGTGATCAGCAGTCAGACTTCAATCTTTTCTCCACCCAGCTTTTGGTAACAGCTGTACCTTGCAGTTTCTGAAGCGATCTTAGTATCCCGATTGCAGGAAAGTAAATGCCATCTCTCAGTCAGATTCTGCCATTTGCTTTACAGATTTCTAAAAGATGGCGTATCTGCCAGGTTCCCAGGCCAGGCATCTTTCACAGGTACATAAACTCATAGAAGCTCAGACCTCATGAGCCATTTGGTTTTCAGCAGTCATCTCACCTACATTTGCAGGCTTAGAAATAACCAGGCTCCTTAAGAAGACTACAGGTCAACAAACATGTTTGCTCTAAAGAGGTATTAAAAATGTTGGGTCTAGCACTACCTTACACTTTTGAGATTGGTGGCTGGTATATATTTGTCTTTGGATTTGACCAGACCCAGACTGGCCCATGGACCAGACTGAATCAATGCTGGTACATTCATATGGTGTCCATCAGCTTCAGCATGAAAATCATTAGTGCTGTTTTTTCTTTTAACATTGCCTGAACTGAATTAGTAACAAAACTTACTAGAAATGAGTCTACCTGCAGCATTTTGTTTATGATGTGAAGTTGGTGGTATGCATCAAGTAAAAGACAGTCCTAGACATGAAGTAACATTATATAGCAAAACATAAAAATAATATGAGAAAAAATATAAGAATGTGTGAGTAGAGACAAAGGGGGAAAAAAAAAGTTTGATAAATGTTTTATAAATAAAAATGAAGGAAAAATGCAAATTGTTAATCACAGCAAGCAAAATAAGCATTCAACTGTTGTCAAAAGGCACTGAACTTATCTGTGTCTAGTATTTTTTTTCATAAAATGAATGCTGTGGGTTTGGTTTTTATTTATTATTATTTATGCTTTTCTAGCAGCTCACTGTCAAACAGCAAGTTGGCTTCTTAATCACTCCACCACGCCTCAATTAGCCACACTTTCCTATCTAATGAGGGCATCATGGGTGTCACATGGTATTGCTTGGGAATTAATTTTAATTAACATTGCTGAGAAGTATAGCCAAAGACCTGGGTTGTTTTTCAGGGTTTTTTTCTGTTATTTTCTACTTGCTTTTTAAATATAATCTCAGCTTGTGTAAGTGATGAAGAAATTACCTCTTTCACTTAACGGAAAATGTTGAAACTTGATTTATTTTTTAGACAAGTTAATTAGTACTATGTTTACTGTTCTGCAATATTAAATTATTTAGATAATATTTTAGAGTTACAAATCACTTGCAAATAAAATGTTATGTCAAAATCAATAGTTACTCCATCTGAGAATATTGACATTGTACTCAAACAGTTCTACAATCAAGTTATACATTGCAATAAAGTAAAAGATAATATTGAATCATAACATTAATCTGCACTTGTATTCTATTTTTATCCTTTCACCTCATGATGTTACAAGAAATGTCAAAAAAGGAGAAAATACTTTCAAGGAAAACTTTTCCATTAATGGCAAGTCGTGTTGGAGTAGATCCTATGGCAAAATTTTTATCCTGTGAAATGTTCAGCAGTTAAAGAGCAAAAACACATGGTAACTTCTGAGGATTTATTAGAATGATAGTATTCAAGGTCAAACAGCACTGTTTGTGGTCACTAAATACGTCTACATTACTGAAGCTAAGACTAATAACTTTTGGGAGTAATGAATATTTCAGAGAAAATATTTGTTTCATGAAGGAAATACAGAACATTTCAAAGAAAAAAACAGGGATCAACATATTTATTTTTATAAAGTTGTTTTTTGAGAGTAAAACAAGAAAAAAATGTTATTGTTTACATACATTCATATTTCACCTTATTTACCTACTTATTCATAGGTAGCTGAGATCCAGTTTAATAATTTTGCCATTGACTTCTTCAGGCTTCACATCAAGTTGTTAGATAATCTAGGTATTTAGTTTCTCAGATTTTTTTAAAACTATTTCCCAGAACTCTTCACCCAGAAATCTGCACAGTCAGCTGAGCTGTGGCCCAGTACATGCTATGTTATGACTTAGATCTGTGTCAAAGCAACCACACTGTTTGGCAACTTGCAGGCACTGTGTTTCAGCGTTGACTTGGTTACTGCCTGTTGACTCGTGGCTCAATTCCCCAGAACCTTATATGGTCAAATAATTCTGCCTGTGAGCCATTAAAAAATAAGTCTTGCCATACTTTGCTGAAGACATGGAGAAATGAAAACCAATTCATTCTTCCGTAATTCTTTCCTCATCTTCTCTCACTGTTGTCTCATCTCCCACTAGGTGCTGAAAATCAATACTAGAGAGGTGCAGCTTTTCACTGAAAGAAAGAAAAAATTATGTTTGGTGGAACTACAATGGATAATCCAGGACAATATGGTATAAACCACCTATACATAGGAAAGAGACGACTTTAGTCCCAGGCCAGGACTGACAGAGCTCCTTTAATCCTGGCAGCTGAACTGTCTAAGAGGAGGATCTCAAACTTAAAGTAGGATATTAAGAACTGACACACAACTTGCATAGTGTGTTATGAACGCACGCAGAAGAGATGTTCACAACAGGTTATTGTGCCAGTAGCAGTTTGGTTGTGGACAGTTTACACAGATGAGAAAAAAAGTGACACAAAATTTGACACAAAAGTGTCAAATTCCATTTTTCTCCCATTCTAGGCATCTCTAAAGGCTTCTGATCAATATGCAGTTAAAATTAAAAAAATAAAACTGTGTCATTTTTTGACCTTATTTTTTATACAGATTATGAACAAAGAGGGTGTTTGAGCTTTTTTATATCCTTACACCATGGGAGAGCTCAGAACTGAATCTTGATCTTCTATGTCTGTACCTGAAATGAACTATGTTCTTGTCTCCTCTGCACCCTGGGACACTGGCACTCCTGGAGAAGTAAATGAACAGAATAGAAGGAGAGAGAGATAAAAGAATATTTTTGACCTGATTTGCAGAAAGTGTTTTGAAGTCTAACTGGGATTTAAACACCCATCTGAAGTGAATGAAAGATCATGGAGCCTGAACGTACCTGCTTTCCACTGTCTTTGGGCAATATATTTTTGTTCCAGATAATCTATCCCTTATGTCTATGATGGCTAGCCCAAGTCTATCCAGATTGATTTGTATCAGGCATAATGGCTTTTTCACATTGCCACCAAATCCCAAAAACAGTATGGGCAAGACAGTGCAGCACTGAGAGAAATCTACTGAACTTCGCTGAGCCTCTGCCAGCCCCTGTAAACCCAGACTTCAGTGTAGTGTGGGTACAGTACAGAAAGACCTGAGCTTAGTTCTGGTGGACCTAGCTCCAATCTAGAGCAGTGGTATTACTCAGACTGTTCCACTTCTTGGTTTAGGAAGACCTGACAACAGTAAGCAGAGACGCAACCAATGCTTGCGGAGGTCATTGCTAGGCCACTCTCCATCATCTTCGGTAAGTCATGGGTAACAGGAGAGGTGCCTGAGGACTGGAGGACAGCAAATGTCACACCAGTCTACAAGAAGGGCAAGAAGGAGGACCCGGGTAACTATAGACCGGTCAGCCTCACCTCCATCCCTGGAAAGGTGATGGAACAACTTGTTCTTGTCTCTATCTCTAGGCATATCAAGGACATGGGGGTCATCAAGAGCAGTCAGCATGGTTTTATCAAGGGTAAATCATGTTTGACTAACCTCATAGCCTTCAATGAGGAGATTACTAGGTGGATAGATGATGGTAGAGCGGTAGATGTGGTTTATCTGGATTTCAGTAAGGCATTTGACACCTTCTCCCACAGCATCCTTGTAGATAAGTTGATCAGGTATGGGTTTGGTGATCAGGTAGTGAGGTGGATCAGGAACTGGTTGATGGGAAGGAGTCAGAGAGTTGTAGTCAATGGGGCAGAATCTGTTTGGAGGTCTGTGACTAGTGGAGTCCCTCAGGGGTCGGTACTGGGACCGATGTTGTTCAACATCTTCATCAACGACCTGGATGAGGGTATAGAATGTACCCTCAGCAAGTTTGCTGATGACACTAAGCTGGGAGGAGTGGCTGACACACCAGAAGGCTGTGCTGCCATTCAGAGAGACTTAGACAGGCTGGAGAGTTGGGCAGGGAGAAACATGATGAAATTCAACAAGGGGAAGTGTAGAGTTTTGCATTTGGGGAAGAACAACACGATGTCCCAGTATAGGTTGGGGGCTGACCTGCTGGAGAGTAGTGTAGGTGAAAGAGACCTGGGGGTCCTGGTAGACAGGAGGATGACCATGAGCCAGCAATGTGCCCTTGTGGCCAAGAAGGCCAATGGCATCCTGGGGTGCATTAGAAAGGGTGTGGTTAGTAGGTCAAGAGAGGTTCTCCTCCCCCTCTATTCTGCATTGGTGAGGCCGCATCTGGAGTATTGTGTCCAGTTCTGGGCCCCTCAGTTCAAGAAGGACAGGGAACTGCTTGAAAGAGTCCAGCGCAGAGCCACAAAGATGATTAAGGGAGTGGAACATCTCCCTTATGAGGAAAGGCTGAGGGAACTGGGTCTCTTTAGCTTGGAAAAAAGGAGGCTGAGGAGTGACCTCATCAATGTTTACAAATATGTAAGGGGTGAGTGTCAGGGAGATGGAGTTAGGCTCTTCTCAGTGATGACCAGTGACAGGACAAGGAGTAATGGGTGCAAATTGGAGCATAGGAGGTTCAAGGTGAATATCAGAAAAAACTTCTTTACTGTGAGAGTGACAGAGCACTGGAACAGGCTGCCCAGGGAGGTTGTGGAGTCTCCTTCACTGGAGACATTCAAAACCCGCCTGGATGCGTTCCTATGTGATGTACTCTAGGTGACCCTGCTCTGGCAGGGGGGGTTGGACTAGATGATCTTTCGAGGTCCCTTCCAACCCCTAGGATTCTATGATGGTGAGGGCCTCTGTTCCACTGATCCCTGGCAGCCGCATTTCCTGAGTCCACATTCTGACCCGTGCTGACAGCTGTGTGTCAGGAGGTGATCCTAGTGTGCACTGTCCCTCTGCGTTCCCCTGGCTTCTTGGTAGAGATGTCTAACTCTGCAGGAAAAAAATCTACTCCCTGAGAGCCCTGCTCCAGGGGCCCAGGAAGCCAGAACACAGGAGCTGGGCAGGCAAACCATTTGTGGATCTAGGAATGGGCAACCTGGCTCTGCACAGTCTGCAATTAGCCACGTGTCTGAATTGCTGAAATAAGGAAATTAAATTTAAAATTGTATCAGGGAGATAGTCCATCCTATGGGTGAGGGGAGATACTGGAAAATAATAATCAGTGAAAAACTTTTTTTTTTCTTGAGAGACAGACATGTTACAAACAATTCCTTCCAAAGCAGCAAGAGAAAACTCTCCATCTAGCTCTGATATGCAAACAGGCATTTTCAGATCATGCTTTTAAGCAGAAATAGGAGTGCACTGTAAAGTTCAAATCCAGGTTTTCCCAAATAGAGAGAGGTGGTAGTGCTCCAGTTTGGAACCGTCCCTACCTCTTCCGTAATATTCCTGCACATTAGAATAATTTATCAAAATTTGTAGAGAAAGAGGTTTGAGTCTGTTTTTCTTCATTTGGCTTGTGAGTGTTTTTCAGATGGGGATCAAAACAAACCATATCCTGACCCTGTGGAAAATACATTTATACTCAAGATATGCAAAACAGGATATGACAAAATTCTGGAGGAAAAATACGGCACCGCTGATACATGAGGTTCTGGTATAAATCATTCCTCAGCTCTGGGATTCACGTTGGAAACTGCTCAGATAGATGATTTGATGCCTCTGAACTCTAAAAGAATAAATAGAAAGGAGAACAAAAAGACACTGATTTACAGTGAAAATGAAGTCATATATTTACACTAAAAGAGTCAAGTTCTCATCAGGATCTGTAATTGCAAAGTATAATCTACTTTGGGCTTATATCCAGGAAGTGACAGAATTATGATATAGTTATTTCATCAGAGCTTTTAATTTTTGTCATGTGCTAGAATTTCTTAATTAATCAGCTACAATACTGATTTAGTTGAGTTTTTGGGAGGGGGGGGTTAGTCTGGGTTTTTTGTTTGCTGGTTGTTGGTTTTTTTGGGAGGAAGGTTGGTTGGTTGTTGGATTTTTGTTTGTTCTTTTATTTGTTTGGGGTTTTTTGTTTTTGTTTAGTTTTATTTTAGTTTTGGTTTTGTTTATTTGTTTGTTTTAATTTAGCTGCTGTTTGCTAACTTCTGCTGTTTTCTTGCCTTTAATGTGAAGTTCATTCATGTGTTGTCTTTTTGTTAAAGTAACTTACAAAAAGAGCTTTTTTTATTAAGACCAAACTTAAATAGGTAGTGTAGATGTATAAAAATGAAGCACCATTCAAGTGGGGCATAAACTACTTCTGACACAAGCATCTATGTGATTCTTATCTATTTTTTAATACAAATTTTGTGTGGCTGCTCCACAGTTTCTGCTACTCTATTGCATATGGCTCTGTGCTATAGGTAAGAGCTATCTAAAAGCAATAATAAAACCAGCTTTTCATCTTCTCTTAAGTAAAGCTTTTCAAACTACACAGAACTTGGAGGCTGTACTTGTTCCTAAGTAAAAGTGACTAATATTGTCAAAGAGATTTCCCATCAATGAATTAATGATGCAGAAGGCGTATGTCTCACCCACCTTGTGTACACTATAATATCAATACAAATGCCATTGCTTCCAGCTTTTTCAGCACAGTAGGCATCTTCTCGAAGCTTAATAATGAAGAAAACCTAATTTTCCTATCTTGCAGCAGAGAAGGGCTAATCCCAACTAAAAAGATAAATCCTAAAAGTTGTGCAATTTCATGACTAATATTTTAACTGCTGGTCCTCAGATTGTACCTGATAATTAGGTGTTTAGTTTCCAAGAACAGCACTTGAGATGTGATTAGTGCAATTTGAAGAGCTCCGTTCCTGCTGAAGGCTAATTGAGAGTGGCTGTTGAACACTGAAAGCTGTTGAACTTCTGTTACTGTAGTCACCTCTTCTGATGTAGTGTAGTTTGGAACCACACACTGGGAGTGGATGTTTCCA
This sequence comes from Hemiprocne comata, assembly GCA_020745705.1. Lineage (NCBI taxonomy): Eukaryota > Metazoa > Chordata > Aves > Apodiformes > Apodidae > Hemiprocne > Hemiprocne comata. Next base: position 90,641,830 of record CM036586.1, on the reverse strand, counting down.
TCTGTTATATTTGATTTATTAAATAAGGCTGACATCCTTCTTAAATACAACTGTTGTAGTAGAAAAAGGATGTGCTAAATAAGTCTTCTGGAAGCTTAGTTGTTGACCTCCGTTTCCCATTTTTCTTCTGCCATTCCTACCTCAGTTTTCCATCTTCAAGAATAATCCCCCCTAACCAAAGCATGGGTAAAGAATCAGGCCTCAGGATTTACACTGTAGCAATTTGTTTTCCGGATTCTGGTAACTTTTAAGTTGAATGTGGGTAGTAAAATGCTTAGGGCTATTTGTACTGTGATCAAAAGAAAAACTCTAACTGAACTGCCTGAAGTCTTGTTTTAGACTCCAATGTTCCTAGTTAAATCAATCAATTAGTACAAGATCTTAACGAGAGTCAAACTTAATTAATCCCAACAGAATGTAGAATAGTGATGATTAAACATAAAATGGATGTATTGCAGTAAGAAAATTTATAAAACATAAGAAATAAGAAGAAAACAAGATCTATTAATCAAATAAGTTATAAATACTTGCCTAGTCATATAGTCACAGTTTATGAAGGTGAAAAATCTACAGTGCCTAATCATTTCAAGTATTACAAGACAGGGACAAGAATCTTGAGTAGAGTTTTTAACAAAGATATTATGTCAGCCTCAAGAATTGCAAAAAGCAGGTCTTCCAGATGTTTGGATTGTAGGACAGAAAAGATGGTTTTACGGATGCCTCAGTGTTTCCTTCTGTCTTTGTATGTGTGTGTTTGGGTGTTAGAGGAAAGCTGCCTCAAATCTTTCTATTTTCTTTCACAAGATGTTAGACATATTTTCACCCATGATCTTGGGTCTTATTGACACAAGCATCGCAACACATGCTGAGAGAGCAGCAAGCTGCAAAAGAGTTAATTTACCCATTGAAATTACATAATCTCTGACACAGACTCTTCCCTGTGCTCTTCTTTAATATATGAAATCCTATCCAAGACATCATAGAACAGCAGTGGCAATGAGGTTAGTAAATCCAACGTGTTGGAGGGAAATTTGTACATGATGAATGACTGCAGAACTGCATATTTTCATTATCCCTTTGTAACAAGCACATAACAACTAACAGTCAGCTGTAAGCACCTTGTGCTTGAGCAAGTGAGGGTTCTGAAAACTTTTTTCCACCAGTTTCATCAGTTTACATTTAGGAAAATGGAGCTGAAGTGAGGCTAAATGAATTTTCCAGATCATAGTTTTGAAATATATATTCCCATCCTCCTCCAGAAAACTTATTCAGGTCCGGCGTATCTTCTTCTCTTAGGTTTGCCTTTATCAGTTATTCACATACTAATAAATCCAAATAAACTCCATTATATTTCCAGTTTCATTTCCAATTTATATTTCAGACCTGTTTGTTGTTATCTCCTTCCGTTTACTTGAGCTCCCTTTACATTACATGGAGGTTACCAAAATCTTTCTTAATCTACAAAGCAAAAGGAGGAACTGAATCATCAAGTCTGACTTCTTGGATATAAGAGGGCAAATAGGTAGACAGAGAAAGAGAGGTAGACAAATATGTAGAAGTAGGAAGGGTGGAAGGAAGGAAAGTTAATTGTGGATGTTACTACAGCTACAGTATACAGATACAATATATCATATAATTTCATTTTTTTTAAAGACTTTCTTTATATTCATCTAGAGAACTTGCTTTTGGTATAAGTAGCAAATATATATTAATAAGACCAATGTTAAAATTTGTCTTCAATGTTATTAAACAGCAGTCTTACACAGGTTTTCAGCATTCTGGCAGTGTTTATAATCAAACAGTGAGCCAGTAAGAGAATAAAACCATGCTGCAGAAAACTGGACAGCATTTCATACTTTTTTTTCAAGATATATTTTATCTTCATGTCAGGTAGGAAAATACAAGGAGTGTTATTTTAGTCCCTTTTTAAAAATCTTTTTGTCTTTCACAAGACTAGGAGAAAATGGATATCCATATTTATATTCCAACATTAAAGGACAGAGTGAAACAAAGTGACTTATTATTGTAACTTATGCTTAGTTTAGGGTTGTTAATTGGAGCTTGTAATCATAATTGGTGATCAGAGAGAAAAACATATCTTGTTTTGAAACTAGTTCCCTCTCTGTTCAGCACATTCATCTTTACACCTTTCCATTTCTGACTCCTGCTTCCAGGTATATTCTCTTCAAGTAGAGACAGCCTGAAACTCTTCCACCCTCCTGTCCCTGCTCTCTCTGCTTGAACTATTTCCTTCCAACTGTTACAGTCCCCCCGAATCAGCTTAGCTCTTCACATGTGCCTCCATGGAGGTTCAGGGACTTCCTGTGAAGGTTCAGTAGTTATCGAGTAAAGATTCTGACCAGAAACGACTAGTATGGATGAAAACGAATTAAAGCTTTAGTGCACAAAGCACAATGCAATAGATACAGCCCCAACAGGGTGGTCTCTCCATCAACACAACATTTTCTCAATCCTCAAATAACTTGATCCTTATTTTGAGAAGAATGTAATAACCAGATGATCTTAAATTGGCAACTAGAAAATGAGTAACTGCAAAAAACCTTAATGCAACTCACAGCTGGAAGTTTCAGAATTACTTTTTCTTTTTCAGGTGTGCATATGCTTCCCTAATAGTTTCAGTCTGCAATGGAAATATCAGTAAAAGACACCAAGGTTTTTACTCAGTGGAAAATGAAGCTTCCTGTGAAACTATCCAGGTGAGTTCAGTTTCCTATGACCATGTGAATGTTTTGCAGACCTTGAATCTGGTATGACCAAGGGATTTGTATGTTGACAGCCTCCATCCTTCTGCCTCTTATGTCTTCTGATTGAGAGGGGAGAAAATGGAGAGGGTAGAAATAGAAGAAGAAAGATGGAGTCTTTTTTTGTTTTCCTCAGATCCTGCTCGTTGGTGCTACTAGGTTACAGGCTACCTGAACCTCCCCTCTCCCGCCTGACACACAGCCCCACTACACTTCAGAAGCAGGTTAGAGAGTGGTCAAACATAGAATTACCCAACTTGAGAGGGTAGAGTGGTGATGGATATTGGGGCACTCCAAATCATTAGCAACAACAGCCAGGTTATCTGGCTAGAGATGTCGTAGGATCCCTCTATCACAACAGCACCAAGGTTTTCAATGAGAGTCAGTCAAATTTGTAGCTCAGTATAATCCCAGTCCCTTAAAGTCAGCTTCTCTGGATTTGCATCAGACTTGAAGTGCAAAGTTTATTGAGTGCTGACTGCATCTTTGTCACTTGGCAGCCATTTTCAGCAAAACCAAAAAACGGAGCTTGTGGAATAGAACCACGGTGGTCTCCTCGAAAAAAGATACAATGTGGTATGAACATTTGAGAAGTTAATGTTTCTCACTGCTGTCATGTTGTGATACAGGAAAGCTGTAGTCCTATCTATAGGAAAAAACCTATAATAATATATTATATTGTTATCATATTTTATGTATTATATATAATTTAAATAGAATTTTCAGAAAAAAATATATAGTTTGAAACTTCATGTATCTTCATGTACAGAACACTTTCATCAACAGAATCCTTCAGATGTGTGTGAAGATACTAACAGCACTGGTTTAACAGAGGGATGGCATGTACAGCAGTGATGTGTTTATTATTTTCAAATTCAGACACAGTTTGAAAGCTTACTAAATTTTCTGATTTCTGCATTGACATCAGTCACATTTTCAGTGTGCTGTACACTTTCAGTGTGCAGGAACATTCCTCAGACTTGTTCTATTCCATCTGATTTATTACTTTGTTGTTCTCCTAAGTATTTTCTTTTTTTTTTTTTTCTTCATTAATATTTGAACTACTAATCCATTTTTATGTTAGCACATGAATTCTCTTTCTTCTTGGTTCTACACAGTAAGCACTAGATTTATGACTGCTGCCAACAGTTTGGTTTTTTGACAGATGGCACTGAAGTTAACAGCTTATACATTCATTTGCATACCATATGTAGATGTTTCTATTCAGTTCTCCACACTTATCTGATGGTAATTACAGGGTAAGGGATACATGAAAAAATGTGTTAGATGTATATAGTTATTTCTGTTGATGAAATATGTATGTAAAGTTTGCTGCATTTTCAGATTAACTATTCATTATTTGTAGTTTTTCACCAAATATCATCTGATAATTCTTTCTATCTTGTGTAATGTTGAGAGTATTCATTAGTCAAAAGCAAGTTGACTTGACAGGATGCATAAAAAGTAATATTTCCATTCAGTTAAAAAGCTTATTTCATGACAGTTTGCTCTAAATATTTGGAATTTTTTATGTGTTTTGTTTTGTTTTTTTAAATATGCAAGATATGAAATGGACAATACATGTTTAACATTCATTATTTGAGTGAAATTATAAGTTGCTTTACCAGTTAGCTGTTTTTTTAGACTTAGAATAACAGAATCTTCAAATAATTTGGTTTGGAAGGGTCTGTTAAAGGACATCAGGCTGCAATAAGGTCTCCCTGGAGTCTTTTCTTCTCCAGGCTGACTAACCTCAACACTCTCAGCCTTTCTTCAGAAGAAAGGTGTTCCAGCCCTCTGATCACTTTTGTGGCCCTCTTTTGGACTCCAGCAGGTCCATGTCTTTCTTGTCCTGAGGACTTCGGATCTGGACACAGAACTGCAAGTGAGGTCTCACCAAAGAAGTGTAGAAGAGCAGAATCACATCCCTTGACCTCATGCAGTTTTTGATGCATCCCAGGATATGGTTGGCTTTCTGGGCTGTGAACACACATTGCCAGCTCATGTTGAGATTTCATCCACAAGTACCCCCAGTCCTTCTCTGCTGGGCTGCTCTCAATCCCTTCATCTCCCAGACTGTATTGTTACTGGGGATTGCTCTGACCCATGTATAGGACCTTTCACTTGGCCTTGTTGAACCTCCCGGTGTTCCCAGTGGCCCACTACTTGAGCTTGTCCAGGTCCCTTTCTCATGTAAGTTTTGTGGGTTTTTATATAAGCAAAAGGATTTCTTCAGAAAGCAGCAGCCGTTGGGTAGAACTGGTGTGCTTAGTAATTGCACTCTGTACTAATTACAAAATTGCAAAACTTCAGCTGGAAGATCCAGGCTACATTCTTTACATCTTGCCAAGGATGCCAAGGCTTCCTGAAAGGGTAGTTAGACATCAGAGGGTAGATTAGATTCTTAGATTGTTAGAGGGTAGATTGGACATTAGGAAGAAATTCTTTAGTGTGAGGGTGGTGAGACACTGGAACAAGTTGCCCAGGGAAGTTGGGGATGCCCCCTCCCTGCAAGTGTTCGAGTCCAGGTTGGATGGGGATTTGAGCAAAGTGGACTAGTGGGAGGTGTCCCTGCCAATGCAGGGGGTGTGGAATCAGATGATCTTTCAGGTCCCTTCCAACCCGAACCATTCTGTGATTCTATGATGATTCTGTAATGTTGTGTCTGAGGTTGCCTTTCAGACCAGTAACCTGCAGGGCCTTAAAGCTTTATTTTCAATTTTGTTCTCTTAAGTATTCTGGTATAGAGTAGTCACTGCTAAAAAGGTGACTGAATTAGATCCCTCTTCATCCCTTACAAGCTCTTTTCTCTAGCACTTCTGTTGTTTTCCCATTGAAATCTCACTGTCTCAATAAAAAAGCCCCTTAAAAGAACTCTCATTCAAAACAAGAATACAACAGGTGAGAATCTCTAATTGGAACAAAAATAGGACTGTAACACCCTGAGAGGTCATTCATTCTAGGATGAGTCCCAGATGGAGTAAGGGCCACTTTAGAAACCTAGTTTATCATATTGTATTCTTTGATAGGATACCATCTGGATGATTCTAAATGATTTGGTGGATTCTCCAAGACCTGAGATCACAGTTTGCTGCCTTTCTGGAATGGAAGATCAGCTAGTTAGACACATGTTGCTGTCTTCAAAAGAAGAGAAAGCAGGTAATACATGAAACCCTCAAGGGAAGTCATACCAAGAAATTTAATGATCTATTAACGATCCCTCTCGAATCACTTTATGTGAATCTATAAAGGTGGCCTAAAAGTAATAGTGGCCTAATTACATCTTTGCCTATAGGGCTGATCACTCATTAACTTTTGAATCAGGATCTTTCCATTCCTGTGCACTTCTCTGGGGCTGGTTAGTCAAATACTGAAATATGTTATGCTTTTGTGCCCAGCCCTACAGATTCTCCATTACTTTTGTCTTTCTGTAATAGAAATCCTGATGCCACTCTGACTTTTGTAACATAAAATTATTTTTGTTGGTTTTGTTTTCATTGTTTATCATGAATTACTTCTGTGCTCATCTGTAAATAATTTCAGTAACTACAGCTTCTGAATTAATACAGTCTAAAAATAAAACAGGAAAAACCAACCCAAGCAAAGTGCAGTTTTGGGTTTGTGCCTAGAAAATTCTTAATTCTGCCAAGAAAATACAGAGTAATTCATTTTTAATGCAGTAGAGGCTAAGCCAACAATTATATAAGGTAACAATTTTTATGGTGAATGCATTTGAAATAGTGTACATTTAAAAAGAACAGAATGAGAGGTTACTATACACCTATTGAGCAAATAAAGCAGGAGATTTCAGGCAAAATCTTCTCAGAACTCCATGATAGGCCTCAGCTGTAGCCTTCCACTTTATCTGTTTGTATTTCACATCAGAAATATTAGGCCTGAAAAGAGAGCAAAATAATGTAGCTAAGATGCAATTTATGACAATGAAGGAGAATTTTGCTTTGACTAAGTACTTGAAAATATCGTATTGAATTTACAAAATGAAAATGGTTGTCCTATAGAGTTTTCTTCTAAGCATTTTGCTTCAGAATGTGTTCATTTTAAAATGCACTTTTTTTGCCTTTTTATTGTGTCCCTATTTTCCCCACTTTGGTTACTGAGAAATAACATTTGAGAAGTTTTAGAAGGCAAGAAACTAATTTTCTAAGAAAGGCTGAATATTGTGTCAGTTTGCAAATCATTGCCTTAGGTAAACCATCATATAAAAGAAGGTTGCTTTCCTGAACACCTACAAATATGCATTTTGGAAAAAAAAACCCACAAAAAGTTGGAACATAAAGACATTAGTTGTTTTCCAGATGTTCAAACAGGGCACATGTGATTTAGGGAGATGAAAGCTAGAAAAGTTGAGAGCAAACTTCACTCAGCTGATTTTGTACACTTGTTTCATTCTTCATATAAATCTTCATGTGTAATTTATATAATTCAGAAATATACCTAAATTTCTTCAAATTGGTGTATTTCCTTGTTAATAACATTTGACTTTAAAAGACAAATCTGGGGCAACACAGCTGAAATACTGCTCTGATTTCTGCAGTTGTAGATACATCTCTCAGATCAGTCATATTATGGTTATATGGATCCTTACGAGCACACAGAACTTGGCAGTCACTCATGCATTGCACACTTGTATTTTTCTGAGGATTTTCAAATGTTATTATCAGAATGTTATGATTCATGATTATTCTGCTGGGCATTAGCCAGACCTAAGAGATAAGATAATAGATGGGATATTTGTACCTTTTATCTGTCAAATGAAATTATATAAGCATGTAAACAAAGAGATTTTACTTGTATATTGGGTGTCTAGATGCTTTGTTGTTGTTGTCATTGTCTGAAAGTTGCAACAATAGGTTATGAGTAGTTCCCACAATTATAAAATAGCTGAATCTCCAAAAAGAATAGATACTAGATGATGTGTAGACTACCATGATGGTCAGTATCTCCCTGAAGCCTAGAGAGAAACTAACCTCATCCTGTCATTCCAGGAACACACCTAATCCAATACCTACTGTGTAGACCTTTAATGCCAGGTGAGATGAATCCCACCCTGAATGTCGTTTAGGTTACACTCATTCTGCTTGACTGTGAACCATCATTTGAGTCCACTTTTCCATGTGTGAACTCAAAGATTTGTTCATGGGTTCTACAAAGAGGCATAACTGAGGTTCATGCTGACACCAAGTGTGAACACAAAGTGTGTTTAACTGCATTACAGTCATCCTTGTGTGTCCCATCAACTCCTTGCAAAGATTCTGTTTCCTAGACTGTTACTGCCAGATCATCATCTCAGGGAACCTGAGCCTGGGTTTCTGCAAGTTCATGTAGCTCTTATGCCTAAACTGAGAAAAATTGCATGCGGCAAGGCAGATGGACAGAGCTGATGGACTTCCTAGGGCTTGATCTCACTCTTTGGTGTCATCTCACTTTGCCGCATAAGTGAATTCTGTAGAGAGCACTGAGACTCATTGACGTTGCCACTCATCCTAGTTATTTTAGGGTGCATAAATTGCTTTCTACTATTACCAGCCTTTCTCTGCTGAAGCATATGTGATGTGAGCTTAGATTAGTATTTAGGCAGTTTGTAATGAGCACTAGAACACAAACAGAAGAGAAATGGGAAGTATGGAAATACTGTGTAAAGCTGTGTAGGTTATCTTCAAATTCTTACTCCAAAGAAATGAGAGGGCTGTCTCATAGTTGCTATAGCACTCAGGCTAGTCAAATCACAGTACTAGAAGCATCATGAGCTGGTTTCATTTTATCTAAGCCAGCAGCAATTTACCTTTGAGGAAGTTAGGTTGCGTTCACTGCAGGACATCTGGAGAGGACAACTTAATTAAAATCACACTTTGCACTACTTCTGCAATATTTTCCATTATTTTAAAAAAACAATTATGGTGGTGTCTGATAAGGACTGGTTTATAACAGAAGTTTTTTTTTGTTTCTGTTGAAATTCCAGAACAAATAAGTGACCTTCAACATCTTTGAACTTTTTTATGGCATTGCAGAATAGGACTGCACCAAGTTGACACTCTCTTATTAAAATGGCACATTTACTTTGGTCAGCACAGATGTCAAATAAATAAATATTTTTTTCTTATTATCTACTTGTCAAAAAGTATGTAACTTTTCTAGTGTCTTTTGGTGGCAAATTGCCTCCATACACAGCCCTCATCAGACCACAGAACCGAAGAATGGTTTGGGTTGGAAGGGACCTTAAAGGTCATCTAGTCTCAACCCCCTTGCATGGGCACTACACCCATGGTTGCTCCCACTACAGCAGGTTTCTCCAAGCCCCATCCAGCCTGGTCTTGAACACTTGCAGGGAGAGGGCATCCGCAACTCCCCTGAACAATCTGTTCCAGTCTCTCGCCACCCTCACAACAAAGAATTTCTTCCTAATGTCTAATCAAAATCTACTCTCTTTCAGTTTGAAATCGTCCCCCCTCATCTCATCACTACAAGCCCTCACAAAAAGTCCCTCCCCAGCTTTCCTGTAGGCTCCTTCAGATACTGGAAGGCTGCTGTAAGGTCTCCCCAGAGCCTTCTCTTCTCTTGGCTGAAAAACCCCAATTCTCTCAGCCTGTCACTAAAATGTGATTTCATTCCTCTACCTAACTTTACTTGTATTAAAAAGCATGCATTTTCTCTGTTTTCACTTTTAGTGTTTGGCTCTTAGCTACTGCTTCAGAAATGCTTCAATTTATTTTTTTTTTCCTTTTATTACGTGCTGATTTACACATACCTATGAAAGCCATTATTGAATTTCTGACTCATGCCCAAAGGCTGCAACTTCAGTGAATAACAGACATGAAGGTGAGTAAAGGGTGGATAAGGGTGGGAAGCTGATTCCTTACAGTGAAATATGACAGGTTCACAATGCCTAATTCTCTATCACCATTTATTTACCCCATTTTTGGGAAAGGTTCCATCAAGCTACTCAGATGCTTGGGGTGAGCCATTAGGTAAACCTTCAGCAGTGTTAGTGATCTTTTTGCACATATTGAAGTCAAAGCCCTGACAGATCAGTTCCAGAGTTCACTACTGCTCTCTAACCTCTGGTTAACAATGCATAAAACAATTAGAATGCATAAAAATAATTAGAAATGTATAGCTGCTCATATTACTATTCTTTTCTTTGATAACACAGCAATGAAAAGCTGCTCAGAGTTCTTATTTCAAACACAATAGCAAGCTCATCACAACTTTGCTACCATAGCAAAGAAGCAAGAAGAAAGCTAGTGATTACACAAACATTCCATAAAGCTTCTCCCATATGCAAAATACTACTTTCTCACTTCTTTTTTTCCTGCTTTCCTTAGAAGTGTTCGTTTTCTTTGAAAGTCATGTCAGATCCAAGTGATCTTTGCTTCCTCAAATCACAATGCTGCCAGGGTGTAGACAGTTCTTAAAGGTACTGTATGCCAGAAAGGTTGTCTTAGGAACTAGTAACCATTTCTTTTTGCCTTCCATAGACTGGTTGAACTTTTCTGTCATAGCTCAATATTATAGGAGAAGTAGGAATGGTCAGATTCTGATGCATGCATACCTACATGCATGAGGAGAAGAGATGTGCTGCATATTTCAGTTTTTCTGCTTCCATGCCTTCATAAACTGGTGCCTATCATCTCTGCAGACAGAAATTGAAAATGCTGCCACCCATCAAGTCTCTCAATAAACTTAAGATGCATATAAAAAAACCATTCCCATTATTTCTATTAAAATCTTTATTGTGCTAAGTTATGAATACATTCTGTAAGCAAATTTGTTACTGTAAGACTGCACGCATAGAGGAATGAAGTCTTTTGTGTCTAATTTGACAGTTCATGGCCAGTTTGTATGAACTTCAGTAATTTAAAGTGTGGCAAACATTATTTTACACCTGCATTCTCAAAGGCAACAATGAAACAATTTCTCCCTTTCCTGAGTAAAGTTAATTTACTTTCAGAAGGTATTTAGAAGAATTTTTATTTGAATAGTATAAGTAATTCCACTTAGAGAACTTGCAATACATGTGATACTTTGTTTCCTTTTCAGCATCTTGATTTTTCATGCTAGCCCAGGCATATTTGCCAAATCTTGCAAGAAATCAACATTTGATGTCATATGAGTCTATAGGGCAACCTGACTCTTGGAAATCAATGCTCATGAGGTATGATCTATTCCTGTATCTACGCTGCTGTTTTATGATTTATTACTCTTTGACATTCTTCTGTAATTACAGGCTAACTTCTGTTTGTGTTTCTCAGAAATTTGACATTATACCAACACATTTCACTCATTTGTCATATTCCTTTTCCATTCACCTTGGTTATATAGCTGAAATTAAATCAGTATGGACCTCCCATATGTTTTTTCTTCTTGCCACATTCTTCTTTCTGTGTTTTGTTCTCATAATACTTCTCAATATTTCTCATAATGCTCAGTCTACCTCCTCTTAGGATACTATTCTGCCCTCAACAGAAAGATGAGCAAGTAAGTAACCCAGATAACTAAGATTTGGTGGTAAAGACGCCCTGTGGCATACATAAAACTGATGATTCTGTCTCTGGTTTGAGTTAAAGGATGCCAAAGAGGATCTCCTGCATCTCAGATGTCTCAGTCACTGAGCTATTCACTGTTCTAAGAAGAATTTCAAAGGGTTTTCAATGAAAAAAGCTCAGAGAACCTTGAGGTCATTGAAATGTAGACCATAAGGATGTTTTCAAGTCCTCAAAGCTTTCATTACAAAAAGAAATTGTTTACCATCTAGTTCAAATTAATAAATCCTGCTTGCAGGAGCTATAATTGCCACAATAATCTTGGTTTTGTTCCCTTTTCTTTCCACTAGTATGAGTCTCCTGGTCTAGATGCAAGAGGAAAAATTTCAGGAGCAGCTGTGTGAAGTCCATTCCAGCAACAGCTGGCTTATGAAAGAAATAGTCACCTAAAAATGTCTGCCTCACTCACTTGAGTCCAAGTATACTCCCTTGGTGTGTTTTAAAGTTTAACTTAGAAACGTCAAATAAGATGCTCCATCCAGAAATTCTTGAATATAAAACAGTCACTACTGAAGCATTAGGCAGTTCAGAAGTAAGGTGCAGTCATGAAAGCCAGAACCATCCTCTTTCTCCAGCAGACAATGCATTCACCCTTTTTGTCTCCATTGTCACTATCACTGTGATAAGCAAGTTGAGTTTTGCTTTGTAGTTTTAGAAGATAATAATTTATAAGAACAATTTAATTCTTCTGATTATACGAGGGGCAAAGATATTCCTAGGTTTTCTGGGAAGCCCAGGAAAGTAGAAGGTACTAGTAATAACAGCTGAGTAGGAACTAGGAGAGAAAATATGTGCTATCTGTGGGGTGAATACAGCTTAGAGTAACTATTTTGGGATTCAGTGTTAATACCTTATGGCAAAGATACTGAAAATTCTTTGCTTAAATATTTATGTAGAGATGATCAGTAAGTCCTATAGTGTATAGATTGTCCCATTTTTCATTATCTTCTAAGGTGCATATGAATTAAACATCTTCATGTGATACCAGACGTAAGACTGAAAGTTTCTTGATGAAAAAAAACATCCCAACAACATAATCTATTTTCATTATCTGTGTTCAGAAACATTTTATTACCTTAAAATATTGTTCAGGTTCCCAAAACTGGAACCAAAGAACTGTACGAATATTTTAGGGTGAGCAGGATTAATATTTCTTCTTTGGGAACAACTTCTTCCAGACAGATTACGTTTTACACTTGAATAAACAAGGATTGCATTGATTTAATGACATTGATTTAATATACTTGGAGTGCAGAAGATGAAAGCAAAATTAGTATTGTGCCTAAGCATTATTAAAACTGCTTTATGGCTTGTAAATTGAGAACAGGTATAACACCCTTAACTATAGTTTTATTACCTTCATCATATCTGGAGTTACAGCTTGGGGAAAATTTTATTTTTCTCCATTAGCTTCTCAAGTGAAACAGATTCCACTTTCCTCAGAAGACAGAACAATAAAACATAGCCTTTGTTCTAAGAAAAGTAGTACATGAAAAGCTAATATTGCAGTACAAAACATTTGTCCATGGTAAGGCTGTGAAATAATCATTCCTTGAACCAATGGGTGACCATCTGCATTTAGTTTTCCAGAAATAGCTACATCACATCAGATAGCATTTATGAACAAAAGATGATTGAAAAGCTAATCATTGAATAGTTATTCACTGTGACCTTCACCCCTGAAAAAAACTCCACATTTCTGAGCTACATTTTTTTTTTCTTCAGATGTTGGTCTAGGTAGTCTTGACTCCAGAACATCACGAGAACTAGGCACAAGTAAGAGCTCATACTTAATGCCTCAAATTTTGTAGGAATGAAGCCTGTGAGAGTGGCCTAAACTAGGAATCATAGGGCACTCAAAGGAGCTTCCAATGTCCTGTATCACACTCCAATACACATTTCAAGACAAACTTTACGGTGTGGTGCAACTGGCAAAAGGAACTGAAAGATCAATCAGAGCCTTTGTAGAGTTACCATTTAATTGTAGTTCTTCATCCCAACTCCACCATGAAAGTCATGGAGAAACATATTTTAGGTGTGCTCATTACCATCCAAAACTCCTTTGCGGTCATGCTGAATGAGTAGCACAGGGCACAACACCTGAACAGTTCTGTTCCTGACAGTTAACACTGACAAAATCAACATATAATCTACCACATAAGGAAAAAAAGTTAAGTCTACAAGTCACTGCCTTGAGGGTTCAGAACATTCTTTTTAGTAGGTCAAGAGAGGTTCTCCTCCCCCTCTATTCTGCCTTGGTGAGGCCGCATCTGGAGTATTGTGTCCAGTTCTGGGCCCCTCAGTTCAAGAAGGACAGGGATCTGCTTGAAAGAGTCCAGCGCAGAGCCACAAAGATGATTAAGGGAGTGGAACATCTCCCTTATGAGGAAAGGCTGAGGGAGCTGGGTCTCTTTAGCTTGGAAAAAAGGAGGCTGAGGGGTGACCTCATCAATGTTTACAAATATGTAAGGGGTGAGTGTCAGGGAGATGGAGTTAGGCTCTTCTCAGTGATGACCAGTGATAGGACAAGGGGTAATGGGTGTAAATTGGAGCATAGGAGGTTCAAGGTGAATATCAGAAAAAACTTCTTTACTGTAAGAGTGACAGAGCACTGGAACAGGCTGCCCAGAGAGGTTGTGGAGTCTCCTTCACTGGAGACATTCAAAACCCGTCTGGACAAGTTCCTGTGTGATGTGCTCTAGGTGACCCTGCTCTGGCAGGGGGGGTTGGACTAGATGATCTTTCGAGGTCCCTTCCAACCCCTAGGATTCTATGATTCTATGATTCTATGATTCTATGATTTTTTCAAGTCAGTTTTTTCAAAATTTCTGGAAATTCTTGTAGAACGTTGTCAAATTAACCACAATGCAGTCGAGCTGGAGAGAATCCTGAGGTACCTTTTCCTTGCCACCCATTACTTGCAATCATTTAACCATTTACGCCTTTTGAATTATTTCACAATGCAGGTCCCCCTGCAGCGCTGGCGCACTCTGTCATAATGTGTGTTTTGAGAAATTGCTGCTGCCTTCCTATAATTACAACAGCAATTTTTTTCCCCTTCTCCAAAAATTCTTTGGCTCATTTGCAAGGCTCTTGCTCCAGAAGAGACGCATGCATAAATTAAAACAAAAAAATAATGTAACAGAAAAATCCCAAGTTCATTTCAGTCATGCCTTTAAAAAATCAGTCAAGAAAATAGAATTTTGCACATAATATTTTTGTGAATATAAATGCCACTGAGACAGTGAAGAGTAAAAACTGAAGTATCCATTCTAGATACAGCCTGTTCTATGTACCAAACATTACTCTTGAATGTTTTATCAAAAGAGGGCTGGAAACAGAAAAAAGACTCTATTTTTTTTTGTTTGTTTTTACATTTTTTATTATTATCTTGTATCACCATTAGGAAAGGTGAAATAATTTGATACAGCTACTTCTTAACAGCTTGCTGAAGAACTGGTTTCTGTCAAGGGTATATATTTTTCGCTTTTTGGGGGAAGATATTGAGACTTCCAGGAGGCGAGACAGGTTATGGCAGATGCTGTAAGAGATCAAATAGAGACAGAAAACACACAGCTAATGATATTTTTATGCCATGAAGTTTTTCTATATATCTTCCAGTCAACATTTATTTTCTAAGTAATCTCGAATTTTTTTAACAGCATTTTCTGGCATGGCAGGGGGAGTAAATCTGTCAATATAAAATGAGCAAAAATGAAATTAATTTTTCTGTAGAAGACTTATTGTTTATACTTCTAGTGGTCACTATATCACCTCATCTTAAAAGGTACCATTGTATTTTCAATGTATTTTTATTTTAGTAAAAATAAACTTAAAAAAAAAAAAAATCTGTTTTACTGTCTACTGGTGTGGCCCACATGTAGTACTACCAAGGATTTTTCCCAGTGATTTTTAGGTGAAAAAAAATTTCTTCATTGCTTGTGTCATGATTTAACCCCAGTGGGCAGCTCAGCTTCACAGAGTCCCTCTCTCCCCCCATGTACACAAGCAAGGCAAAACAAGGAATCAATTCACTACTTCCCACTGACAGCCATCTCCAGGAAAGCCAGGTTCCATCACACGTAACAGTTACTTGGGAAGACAAATGACATCACTCCCAACATCCTTTCTTCCTTCTTCATGAAGTCATATGGCATGAAATATCCCTTTGGTCAGTTGGGGTCAGCTGTCTCAGCTGTGTCCCCTCCCAACTCCTTGTGCACCCCCAGCCTCCTCACTGGTGGGGTGGGATGAGAAACAGAAAAGGCCATGACGCTGTGCAAACACTGCTCAGCAACAGCTGAAACATCCCTTGTTATGACACTGTTTTGGTCACAATTCCAAAAGTCAGCACCGTACAGGCTACTGTGGGGAAAACTAACTCTTTTTGGTTTTGTACAACATGGCTCAATGAAACGATTCCTTCTAAAACAGTGAATATCCCAACCCAATAGTTCAGCTCTTTCATGCAATCAGAGAAGACTGAACCCAAATTAAAGGACATGAGAGGATTAAGAACCTTACCCATATTAAGTCAGAAATAATACAGACTTGTGCTCTACAGTGAGAGTTTTATCATATAAGTAAAGTCATATATGGAAGAGACACATATTTTATATAGAATACAGATATGTACACATATGGAAAGAGGAATTACAACCTACCTTGTACTAAAACATATTATTTGCCCATTAGGATGCAAAATCACATCATCATTGATATGCCTGTTATATGTCTATTAATAGGGAAAAAAATACACTTGTAAAAAGTTTCAAACCTTTCATTTCCACTTTTCTGTCCTTCTTTAAAAGCAGCCAATGCTTAATTATTTTATTTTATTTTATTTTATTTTATTTTATTTTATTTTATTTTATTTTATTTTATTTTTTTCTAGTGAAAAGTTGATTTAGATCTAGTTTAAATAAGGGGTGGCAAAATAGCTTGCAAAGTCAGCAGTTCCAACAGCCAACCTGCCTGGTGAGTTTTTGCTGAGCTGAAGTATTTTGCTTTGAAAAAGAAATTAATTGTCAGCATTCATTGTCAACAAGTGTGATGGCTCTATTTGTCAGCTGTGACATTCTCTTTTACTATTTATTACAAGGCACCAGGTGCCTTTGATGGTCTTTTCTATGTAAATATCAGAATTAAAATTAAGTCTTTTCTCAGGCAATTTTAGTGCTATAATAACTTTTGAACAGAAATTATTAAAAATTATTCTGGTTTATACCTCTGGGCTTGCAAATTACCCTAAGATACCATTAAAATATTACATAAGAAGTTTAAAAGATAACAGGAGAGGCAGAAAGAGAAAAATAATGGTGTGAGTTTGAAGAAAAACTGAGTTAGAGGCTTTAAAAGGGTAAAACCTCACTGGCTCAATACAGAGGTGATGTATGAAGTGCTCCCATATGGGGATTATCTGCCTCAGCTACTCTGTAGAGGTAAAGATGAGCTGCCACTTCACCTGCAACATTATCTTCCCCAAACCAAACAGAATCTTGGTGTCTTGCAAGACATAGAGGTAGCAGGAAAATGCAATCAGGAGATCTGTGCTAGACCTGTCATTTCATTCCGTGGGTTTAGTTTTCACTTGCCTCACATATTTAAATATTGTAGTCAACCACTCTTTCCTGTGATTATAGATTTTATGGTTTGTATTTACAGGCTTATAAAGGGGAGTGATAAAAGACGTCTAAGCTGATTGCACACCATGCAGAGACGAAAAGTACTCCTCAATTATTATATTGACTGACTTTATGACCCCTTTGTGCTGCCAAAACCTCATAAAGAAGCACATAATGTAAAGTGAAATACACCATTGCACAGGTGTAAATGGCTACACAAGATGCAAGGAAAGCAGAATCAAGCCAGTTGAACCTAGTAAACACTTTCAGCCCAGGAACCATTGCAGACTCATATAAATACTTAACATGTGGTTATACTCTAAAAAGTGACTTTAAAATGCATTGTGGATTTTTATTGTATTTCAGTGGTACCATATTAAATTTTCTCTGCTTATATGCAAAAAACATTTTTTCTAATACACGTTAGCAAACTTCATCTAAACATTTAAACTCAATTTTCTTTTCTTCTAATGCACGGCAAGAGTAAAGATTATCCAGACTCAGTTTTGCCTCACTGATACCTTTGCAAACTTACAGATTTTACTTACAGTGTCAAAATACGTTGCAACTTTTGAATGTGGAGTCAAAAGTTTGCAAAAAATACATCTGAAAAACTGTATACAGCAGTTACATATTGAATTTATGATTAATAAGATTGATTATAAAATCCAGCCTAAACTCTTGTTCATGCTGAATTCTTCAGTTTTGTTCTCTTCAAAGTTATGCCCAAATCTGCAGAAATAAAAGCCAAGTACTTTTATTGTTCTTTTAAAATGTTATTTCTCGTGTAAACTGGCCTATACTTTTAATAGTAGTGTGGGCAAAATAAAATCTAGTGTAACAGTTAAAAACTTATAATGAAGGCCACTTCAACTCAGTTATTCCCCAAAGGGGAAAAACTCCCCATTGTTTAATAAGTATCAGTAGATTGGAACATAGAATATTGTCTGAGTCTGGAGACAGAGTGAATAAAATTTGTTCATGGGAATGATGTTGCAGTGGTAGGGAGCCAGACTAGGTAATCTCACAGGTCATTTCACCATTTATGCTTTGTGTTTGCATCCTCTGAACAATTTGAAACGTGATTAATTTCCTCATAAAAGGGTTATCACAGCCTGGGAACTGCAAAGAGAGTGTAATGTCTTAACACACCCATTCATTTTGTTTCTCCTTAGTTTCGTGCTATGAAGGGCAATCCATTCCATTAACAATCTGTAGATCCTAAAACAGAGCAGCAATCTAGTGCGGGTAAATTCCAGACAACCAAGAAATTGATGAACTGTCTTTACACACGGGTATAATCTCTGTATAGGCAGCAGAGGAGTGTGCCAGTGTCAGACATGAACAGAACTATTGTAACAGAGCAAGTGTTTCTAGCCTATTTTCTGTTTTTTTAATATATTATTGGGGGAAGATACTGCTGCAAATGTTTGACGTTATGTTAGATAAACACATGCCAGGGCCCTAATGTGGCCAGGAGCTCTTTGTGGCCTTGGGGCCCCCTCAGGGCAAGGCCTGGCATCAGGCTCTGTCCCATCCCCAGCCAGGAGCAGGGCAGCCAGGGGGCACTGGGGCAGCCCCAGCCCTGGGTATTGGGCACTCCCCTGGGCAGGAAATAGCAATAGCCTGACTTTATTTATTATTGAAGTAAGAACAACTCCAAATGCTCTTCTTAGGATTCACATCCATTTTGAGTAAGAGCAGATAAGGATCCCACATGTGCAATTTTAAGTGGTCCTCCTTCAGACACTACCTTATTAATACAGAAATAAGGATATGAAACCCAAAATGGGGCCTAGAAACTGACTGCAGCACTAAGCATTGCAACATCTAGGTCCCCAATAGGAAGACAAAATCTTGTCACTAGATAAAAGGCTATGTGTACAGGCCAAGTACATGTAAGAAGTATTTGGTCTCAGAGTGTATTTCAAACCAATTTGGATGCTGTAGGGAGTTTTTAACCCAAAATCAGCACCCTCGCCTGCCTCTGGAGAGAAGGAAATCTCAACTCTGATCCTCTCCAGGGTTTGTGGGTCTTTTTCTTTCTTCTTTTAATATAACCAATTATTTCAAGTTTCTTGAATATACCAGAACAAATATAAGGACTTCCTTGAACTGAAGATATACACTCCCCATTGTCCCAACTGCCACCCTATAAACAGTCATCCGGAGAGGGCTGTGAAGCCGCTGAGCAGCACAGCAGCCAGGAATCCCTCCTTGGGAGAAGCCCAAGGAAAGTGTATCTCCTTGTTCATTAACCAAATGCACAAGTGATCTTCCAAGCAGGGGAATAAACTCAATTTTCTTCTCCCCAGTGAGTTCCTAATTAATTTATTTAAAGTTTTAATCCTTCTTGATCTTTCCCTCTTATGCTATCAAGCTTATATTTCTCTCTACTTTCACAAGAGTGGAATGATGTGCTCCAACAATAGAAGAGAGGCGTGAACCCTGTTATCAATATATTCTCTGATTATACAGTTCAGTACATATCAGGGTGCTGCAATGCATGGCTGCCCAAGGAGGAGAGCCAGGAGCCAAGGGTGGCTGCAAGGCCTTCAGGGCCTGACCAGGGTTCATCCATCAGTACCCAGAGAGGGAGCAGGCATGGGATGGAATGGGGGTGATGACCAGGGACAGCCCAGAGCCCTGCAACTGCCCAGCAAGGGGGAGCAATAGGATAGGGGTGGTGCAAAGTCTGTTGAGGTGTAGTGGTGATGGTCAGCAGATATGAGAGTGGGCACAGACTGTGGTGCAGCTCAGGCAATGACTAGGTCCTGAGGATCTGGTCACGAATGTAATTCCCAAGAAAATGGAAGATGTAAAGCTGCCCCAGAGATACTCCCAGCTCCTTCTGCCCCAGCTCTTTCCCAGCAGTGTGATTCCAGGCAGAGCTGGGAGGCAGAGCTGGGGGCTGCGCTCAGGGCCTGGCAGCATAGAAGCAGGGGTCCCTCCTTCCCATGTATTCTTTAAAGATATTAATCCATCGTCATACATTATGTACTGTCCATCTAGCCATGCCTACGTGTGCTAGAGTGCTCTTTGGACTGCAGTCTCGTTTGCCTGTATTCTTACTTGAGAGTGGAAGAGAGATGTCTTTCCAGCACAGCACTGCAAAGCCTGAGGAACTGAATACTAAGTAGCCAAGGAAACAGAACTCTGGGTCCTCGAATAACATGAAGTAAAGATCAGCAGGCCCTGTGGGCTGTATGTGCTTTAAGGGTTTGTTAGAGGCTGAGCAGGAATTTTTAAGACTGCAGATATTTATTTCAGTGCCATTTTTAAGGACCTCTGTCTAGCATTGTATACTCACTAGGGAACTGTATGCATTGTCTTAACAATGACACAGAACTAACTATTGTGTTTTCTCCAGTTTTCCCCATCTGGAAATGACAGACAAGCATACCATTCAGTTCCACAGTATTGAACTGAAAGATGCAGATTGTTACTTTAGGCTCTCAGCAATGAACCATGAAAAGTAATATGATTTGGAGAGGTATCTAATGAATATAGCTTGGAAATTACAAACATCTGTCAAAATATATAGGCAAAATATGAACCTGTTTCATGAGAACTGTATCTGTGAGACATAATTCACCATCTCTAAATGAACCCACACACTGTATTGAGACTGCGTGCTTCTTATTTCTTACATAAAAAGGAGTTACATTTATTAACACAGGTGAACTCTGTAGCCACACTTGTTTTCACCAATAAAATAGGGTGTTATTAGGTCTTGCTAATATCTCAGGGCTGCTATAACCCTCTCCTCTGCCTTTTTAATGTTTTGGTTTGTTGTTGGGGTTTTTTTGTTTTGGTTTGTTTTTTTAAACTAAGTATAGCTCACAAGAATTACGCTGGTTTGGGTGAAATGCATGCTATGGGAAGTGACTGTCCTCTGGTCTGCCCTTCTAGATATTTTTTGGCATCTTAGAGTTTATGTGGAAGTGGCTCCTTGGAAAGTAATAGCATAATAAAGAAATATTACTTCCATGTTGGCCAACGTCCACAAGCTTTTATTCCCTTGTTTTGACACAAATGATAAATTTATTCACTTAAGGAAATATTGTATGTGTAAGAGAAATCAGAGCATAAGTCTGTAATCTAGTTACATATTACTCCTACACACATCCATTCTCCAGGCTCAGAAGATACCCAGGGAATTCCAATATTTTGTTGTCCTGCATAAAGCCCATTGCATAATGCAAAGATTACATTAACTCACTAGGAACACCCAGTCAGCCCGATTCTTGAGCAAGTTCATATTGTCATGGAGTGAGACGGTATCCTGAAATGTCTCTTGTTTCTGAAAGACCCTTAGTATTTCTTTATGAAGTAGAAACAAATTTACAGAAACAAATTGGTTTCTGTAAATTCTAATCCTAAATTATTCTGTGTACTGAGACGTGGGCCAATCCCCTTTGCCTTAAGCAGATATTATAAGACAACTGTAAATTGAAGCTCATTTTCTGGCATATAACACTACAGGAACATCATTTAGCAGGTTCACTCTTAGCTTATTCACCACCTGTCACACTGAATTGTCTTTAATCATCACAACATTTAGATCTTGTTTGTCCAGGGTCTCTTTCTGTTTGTAGCATAAACTGAAAATTTCAATCACATGTTGCTGTGCAGTCTGATGTATAAACCAAAGCAGACTATTGCTCTATACTAACCTTGGTTCTTGAAATCTGCCCTAAGCCACTGCTACTGACAGGATGGTGAGCTGGACCTTTGGTGTGACTCAGTATGATGGTATAGATGGTACTTAGAGTTTTTGTCTTGGTTAGTTTAATGAGGGGTAAAGAAACAGAATAGATGTAATTGGCCATGGTAAACTTCCCCATTAACAATCATAATTCCTACTTCCTAAATTGTTTTCTAATGTCAAATGATATTTAAATTTTAATGAGAGATACAAAAAGCCACAGCATTGCTACTCATTTACATCTTTTTGTGCTTGCCTCAAAATAAAAAACATTTTATTTTAGAATTCTCTGTATTATCAAACAAAATAATGACAGCAGGCAAGCTCATCTGGGGGCTTTTTACTTTAGCCAGAAGTACAATGCTTCAGTGTGCTGCAGTAGTGGTGAGCACACTGCACTTTCAAGAAGTGCAGAGGAGATAGTCATCACTAGTGAGGAACTAGAAGTTTTAAGCATAGGACATTGTCTGCAGAAAATAGTGGCAATTACATGAAGTGTTTTTAACAGCACAATAGTCCCTTCATGAAAATAGGCTGCTTAGCTGGGAAGTAGGTCTTTCAGATTAATCTGTACAACCAGTTAAAAACTGTCATCATAAAGTGCTTTTTGGGCTGGATCCTTTAGATACCAAGTGTTTCCAGACTCAGAGAAGAAGACAAGCTATGCCTCAGAAAGCCTTTTGATTGGGAGAGAAGTTGGGAAGGGAAGCAGAGAATAGCTGTTTACCTTGCAGCAGGATTCAAGCTGGAGCAGGGTAAGTATTGAAAGGAGGTGCCTTTCTTCCCCCAGTTGTTGTCATGCCATTTCCTTCTGCTTTCATGGCTCTGCATTAAAGTGAAAGAGAAGTTGGTCCCCATGGCTATAATTACTGGCCCACTGCTGAGACATTATTAGAGGGTAAGTCAAGCTGACTCTGCAAATGGATAAGGGGAATGTAGGAAATCGGTAGCTGTATACTTTACCACAGCAGTTTGTCTTTCCTCACCTTTCCTTCAGCCTTGATTAGTTTTTAAGCATATATGGCTTCAGAATAGGAAACAACAGGAAAAAATGTAAAAAGAACTTAGTAGATACATGACTGGATATTGCCCTAAAAAGTATTGCTTCATTTCTATTTTTGTGCAGATCCCTGAGAGAATATTTCTAAATTACAGTTTTAATTTTTAGAACTAACATCCTTTATGTGAATACCATTGAGAAGAACTAATTGGAATAAAATTTTTATTTTACTCTGACTGAAACTTCCATAATTTTTCAGAGCAAGTATAAAATGTTGTATGTTTCAGTTGTTATTCATGATGATGTAATTTAACTTGAAAGAATGGTCATAGATACTTATTTTCCACAAATCATTTTGACTTCATGACATGGAAATCTCCAAAATATAACAGAACCACCTGAAAAATACAATTGTCACCTAAATGGATTAGAATAGATCAAGAACTCTTGTTTGTGAGGCTCAGAGACAGGAATAATCTTACTACTAGGTAGATTGATGGTCTAAATATGCAAAAGTATAGACAGGACAGAAGGATAAGTGTAGAGTCCCGAAAAGAATAATTGTCTCAAAACAGCCGCCCTGACAAACTGGACATTGTACTTGGGTGGGGGCCTCTTTCGATAACCACCTGGACCCTGTTCTTGCAAGGAGAGCCCCTTGTTTGGTAACCACCCTGATAAAGTGGACACTGTCCTTGCAAGGGGAGCCCCTCCTTTGGCAGCCACCCTGATAATGGAACACTGTCCTTACTTGATAAGGAGCAGTGGCCAGCAAGAGGAGCCCCGTGGAGGCACAGTGCCATCTTGTGAAAGACCAATGTCCTGTTTAAGGACAGAGCACATGTGTGACAATAAAGGTCATTGCTCGGTCAACCCAGATGGGGGGGCCAAGTGATCACCTGGACCCCCGTGCCCCACTTAGTCATTTCCAGAACATTCCCAAATCCAACACTGAGTCTGCGCAAAGCAGGCTGAGCCTCACCAGGAGAGGCAGGGCCAGGTGCCATAAAAGAGACAGACTCGAAATGCTCGGGGCGCGCGCCCACCATCCAAGGACCACAACGTCATGCTGAGATCGTTGCTGGATCCAAGGGTGGTGATATCTTTCCTATCCACTCTTTCTTTATCTCTGTCTGTCTCTCCGTCTCTCTCTTCATATCTCTCTCTCTCTCTCTTTCTAACCTTATTCTTGGCACATAGGGGTACCATCATTTCTAATTTTGCTGAGTTTTTCCTGTTGTAACCTATTGTTTCGAGAGGATCATTTTGCTAAGTTCTGCTAGTTGTAATCTGTTGCTTTGAGAGTGATATTGTTGCATGTTTCCTTTGACAAGCTTTATAATCTTACTCAATCTTAAGTGTGTTTTGTGAAAGCCTCCTGGGTAATGGTCTTACTCCTAGAGTACCGTGCAGAGTATTCCCCAGCTTAATCTCACCGAATAGGTTGTTAAAAGAGATATTTATACTTAGTTTGGACCCCCAGCTCTAGGGAGCTGTGACCACTTTGTGGGGTGTGATATTCATATTTAGTTTGGGCCCCCAGCTTTGGGGAGCCGTGACCACTTTGTGGGATTTGATATTTATATTTAGTTTGGGCCCCCACCTCTGGGGAGCCGTGCCCACTTTGTGGGACGTGAAAGTGCCGTGCCCACCTTGTGGGACGTGACAGTGCCATGCCCACTTTGTGGGTTGTGACAATAAGGAAAAGAGAAAAAAGAAATTAAGTAAGCTAAGAGGTTTTCCTAAGGTCAAGTTAATGATGGAAAAGAAGGTGAACCCAGAATTCTGTCTCCAGGCTTAACAATTCTCTTCACTACCCCATTGTGCCTAACTGTGTCTTTCAGTTGCGTACTGCATTCAAATACATTATTTATTACCTAGAGAATAATATTTTCTGAGTAGAGTAGTTATATTTATTTTACTTGCACTTTTTTTTACAGAAGTCACTCTGAGCATGGTGGGTAATTTGAAAAATTCCTCACTGCATTACTTGTAAGAATATCATCTTTTGGTTTCTGAATTAAGTGTTACCTGTGTAGGCCAGCTACTGACTGGAACTGTACAGTCAGTTTACCTGGTCTTCTAGGGGGATGCAACACAAAGCTGTGGACGTGTATTTTGGAACTTCATTCAGTTGCCAACACATGACCACCTTTACAGATTACAAATTGTCAAGTGGGTGTCTAATCCTTTGCAGTCAATAATGACCCGATGAATAGAAAAGACTCTAAGAATCTATTCAATGCACCAGAAGGTGAACACACCTTTGGTCAGCTGAGTAACTGTTATTACATTCTCTTTATTAAGGGGGGGATTCAGTTATCTAAACAGAGGTATCTGATGCTTTTACAGAAACAACCAACTTCTGAGACATCTGATCAGGACTAGCAGTCCTGACCACAGGCAAGACCTACCCTGATGGAGTAGCATCTTGAGACTATGTGGGATAACCAAGGACATTTCAAATGGCACCAGATACCTATGAAAAGGTAATTAAACTAAGGTCTAGACCTCCATTGACTATAGTAAAGATTAGATACCTACCTGGTGAACAGAACCTAACAAATAGGCATCCAAGACTTGCCCACCTTAAACTTGCTTGCTGTGTTCTGCCTGCTGTCAATGTTATCTTTGCCTATGACCGTTCCCTCATGACCACCCGTCCTTCAACTGCTGACCTTGCTTTCTGCTACTTACTAAGAAACAGAGATGATCTTACCCAGAATAAGCTGGTACATATCACAACTGTGAATTTTGGGTAGAGCAGGATGGCAAAATGTTTTCCATCCCCTTGAACATCTTGAGGGACAAAGCATTTAAAAAATCTGCTGGATACTCCTAGAAACAACTCCTCTTTGCACAAGCATGCATTTCATTATGACCAGGAATTGCCTGCAATCCTTTATTTCAAAGGAAGTTCTTCCTAAGGCATTAAGTCTTAAACCTCTTTTTGTTCAAATTAATGCTGTAGAATAAGTAAACTCTCAAACAAGCAACATTTGTAACAGAAAGAAAGAAGTGATTTGAAACACAAAAATGGCTGGTGACAGATTAAATGGCATGAGTGAAAGTGAAATGACACAGTATGGTGTGTTCTTCAAGATATGAGCAGCTGCGCCATTCTTGGCATAAGGGAGTTCAAGTTGGGAGGTGCCATAGTTGTGGAACTGACAAGAACTTCTACCTCCTCCTGCTATTCCTCTTTTTTTCCTAGTTTTGACCCCTTCTCTGTGCACTGGAGAACTGTTCTGCTCCTTTGGCTGCCACTGTCATTCTCTCCACGCTTCTGACTGCCTGTTAGCACAAATGTGCTGTAAAGTCTCTGTGGTGAATTAACCTTTGTAGCATCTTTTACTGTCTGAAACTTATTTAGATCTTCACCCGGACTCATCAACATACAATGCTCAGCCATCCTCAAAGTACTGATTTATGGTACTCAAATTATATGCTCTGTGTTTATTGCCTTTTTTTCATTTTTGCATCTTGATCAATAAAAACAATGTTAACAGGGCTGTATTCATTCTTTCCTTCCAGAAATCTGCCCAATTTAAATTATAGACTAGGTAACTTTCTTTTATCATTACTGTCTCCTTTCATTTTTTTTAGCAGAAAAATCTGGGGAAAGGGGTATATAGAGCTGCAAGAGAAAAGTATATATAAGACAACTTTTTTAATTGATGTTTGAAATGTGTTTTCACTGTTGCTTATTAAAGAGCTAGCACTGATCAAGAGAAACTGAATTCAAGATTTTCTTAATTTCTTCCCAGATGCTAAACTTGATTAAAGAAGTATGGTGACTCCAGTTCAGACACAGCATTCCTTAAAGAGATGAGCTCTAGTCAGACCACATCGTGCACTTCAACACTAGCACCTGTTTTCTATCGAATTTTTTTGGTTTAATGCAAGATTTGTACTCCTAGTCCTTTTAACCACCGGGTGCCATCTAGTCTGAGTTTGTGATGCAAAAAGACTCTTTTATATAAACAGAAATACTCAGTAATGTGGTAAGTCTGTGACTCCAGCAAAACAACAAAACAGAGCTTCCAACAGGTTATGAGAAAATGCTATCCAGGCTTTAACCAACACTAAGATACTTAATCCCTTTGTGTATTATAAGTGCCTCAAAAGTGTATTTCTTCAAGTTTATCTTTCTCCTAGATCTTCTAGAGTATTATCCTCGAATCCACTACACAAATGTGATAGGAGGCCTGCAGTCATAATGAAATCCTGGAAAACAGTGGAAGTGGTGTTGTCCGGAATGACTCCACAATGCTGAAACTTTTAGATAAGATAAGTGTGCACAACAAGTTTTGAAATGAGAACTACTGAATCTCTTGGTTTAAATTTCCTATTCATGGGGGAGTCTTTGTTCGAAAAACAGGATACAAAACCAGCTTCAATCATCTTTCTGATTTCCCACCAATTCCTGTCTTTGTTTCTCTCCTCCCTGCTGGATACTCCTTATACTTGTTTAAAGGAGTATTGCAAGGTTAGAAAATTGTCGTGACAAGATAAATACTAAAGTGGAACTTTTTTACATTATACTTCATTCTTTAAAAAATCTGGTGTGCACCTCAAAAAGATCTATAAATTTTAATCAAGTTTTCTGAATGCCTTTAGCTGAACAGTATTTGGCCAAAAGGAGATAAACTCATAGAGCAGGAGGTGGAACCTTCTGTCTTTTTTATTTCTTCTCTCCACAAATTTATCAATAGGGATTAATCTGATAAGTGCTATTTGGAATTAAGCTATTAGTATTCTGATCTAGAATACTGAATGCAGTTGAAGATACACAAGGATTGTTTCATTCAACATAGTGGAAGCATTCTGGGTTGAGTTCTGATTTGCTTGAAGATGTTATTTTACTTCATAGTAAATGTTTAAATATTCACTGAAATAAGGATAATGGTGATTAGTCTCCATGTAAATATCTAAATACCTCATCTGCATCTGATCTCTGCCTGAATTCCTTCCAGCTCCTCCAGTGAGCTGCTTGGACCTGTTGGGATGGACCAGTGGATCTCCTGCATTGCATTAAAAGACCAGAACAGGATCAATATCTCAGGGCTTCCAGAATTCATAGAATTTAGTTCCTGCAACATGGTTCTTGGGACACCAGATGGCCTCAGACAGATTCACATATGGTTTCCTTTAGTCCTTTCTTCAGAAATATTAAAATTAGCAATGTCCATTTCAATTCAGAATGTAGAGGGTTGTTTTTGTTTAAAATTTTTTATATAGGTGACATGAAGACATAGAAAATTCCCCTCTGTTTTCAAAAGAAACTTGTCCTTCTAGCAGTAGAAACAACCTGAAGATCTGGGGAGAGACTTCTTGCAAAACAGCATTGCAGAGAAGCATTCATTATTTAAAACCCTGACTCAGCCTCTAAAAATACTAATTTTAAATAAATGAGATTTAACTAGATTAGCCTAGATTTAACCAGAGAATAAATGCATATGTAGTTAGCCAGGGCAAAGCCTTCAGTTAGACATCTGTCATGAGAACTTCTCTGGATATAAGTAATTGTTTGATCCTTCTGAAGATATGTTGCCAAACACTCATTATTGCTAAAATGTAAGCAACATTTGTGCCAAGTGTGGGGGAAGTAAGGAATGTGGCCTTTAGACTATAGTAGTTTGTCTTCCCCAAAACATCTGTAAATGAACAAAAATTAATATTTTATTACAAACTGAAAGGTGATGAGACTGTCCAATTTATTTTAGATTCAGAGGGCATTTATAGCTATTCATTACACATAATCTTGTGTAATCTGCTCTGAATGAGAGAGAAAACATTCCACTAAATTTGAAATGCTATTAAATGACCAGAAGGACTTGCTTCATGTTTAGCCATAATTTGCTTGATCTCGACTACCTCTCTCTCCAAAACAGCAATTAACTAATGTTTATGTGAAAGAAAAAGGGGGAAAATAAATTAACATTAGAATTAAAGAGAACAATCACATTTCAGAGAATATTTAGCTGTCTAGTCTCTTTAATTTGGTAGTTTAGATATGCAAATGACCTTAAAATTCTCACCTTTCAGGAAAGAAGTGGTACCAATATTCTGAATAAAATAAAACAAAATATTGCCTACTGGAAATCTTTACTGATCTCATGTTCCTCTGTGTCTGGTCTAGTAGTGGTTAGTAAGAAATTAGAGTATGTAGTCTCATAGATACAAGCAATTAAACAATATGTAGTATAGCCAGGCTTTTTTTCAGTGACGTCCAGTGATAGGACAAGGGGCAATGGGTGCAAACTGGAGCATAGGAGGTTCCATGTAAATATCAGAAAAAACTTTTTTACTCTGAGAGTGACAGAGCACTGGAACAGGCTGCCCAGAGAGGTTGTGGAGTCTCCTTCGCTGGAGACATTCAAAACCTGCCTGGACAAGTTCCTGTGTGATGTACTCTAGGTGACCCTGCCTGGCAGGGGGATTGGACTAGATGATCTTTCGAGGTCCCTTCCAACCCCTAGGATTCTGTGATTCTGTGATATGACGGCACTTTTTCAGAGGGCTTAACTGATACTTGCACAATGCAGTTAATAGTCTCTCTGCTGGCTTTAAGGTCCATTGAACTGATTTAATCACTAGTCTTGACTATATTAGAAGAGGGACTTGAGTAAGTAGTAGAAAAATGCCATTTTATCTTTAGTTCTCCTGTTAAATTTGCATTAAATAAATAAATTGCAATTTAATGCTGAGTATTCTGTAGTTCTTTTTCTAGTCTTTGTTTTAGTATTGATACCATGAAGTGCCATAACCAGATGAAACCAGTGTTTATGAAATACAGTTTAGAGATATCTTCTCACTAGTGAAGCAAATGTATTGATAACTGCAGATATACTTATGATATATTATGCATATGCAAATATATGTAAGTTCATGCAGACATCGTTATCAAGCATGTTAGACAGATCTCAGAAGAGGGTCAAACCATCCTGGAGGGGAAGTCAAATTGATCACAGAGGGGAGGCTTAACCACCCCAGAAATGGAAGGACGGACTGAAATGATCTCAGTAGCAGGCCCAGAGCAGGACCAACAGAATAATAGACCGAGCCTCTCTTCAAATATGATCCATGTCACAGAGACTGCAGTTAGCCAGGTGGCCCTGATGACGGTCCAAGATCTCATAGAAAGTTTGTGCAGAGAGTTTGGGAAAGTACATGCAACACAGGAAGTTCCCAGAGAGAGAGGCTCCATCTTGGATAAAAATTAAGTTATTTTTATATCATAAAGACATAAAAGGGCATACAACATCATCATTTTGAGCAGCCAATACGTGCTGTTAATTTCTATTTTTGACTTGGAGCAGTCAGTGGATTATGATATTTTCTGTTCTTTCAGAATGATTTTTACCCTTCCAGACTGTTATTCTATTCTTGCAGTTAGAACAGCCCATGGCAGTTACTGATTCTTACTTTCTAAGAATGTTTTCCCCTTTTTCCAGACTGTTTTTCACCTTTTTGGACAATAAGTTGCAATTCCAGATCATTGTTTTCTCACTTTCTTATGGTATCTCAGGATATGTTCAGTTTCTATGTGCCCAGGTGCACTTCAAAGATGCCAGCTGAGCTTCTCAAGGATGCTTCTGATATAGGGGTTTCTTTCCCAGGCTCACAGCACCAGGCTGACAGGCATTTTCTCTGTCAGTACTTCACCAGACTTCTTCTGCTCAGTAATATTCCCTTCCTAACCAGGTCACCTTCCTGGCTGCTCATATCACCACCTCATTCAAAGTGGCAAGAGGAAGCAAAGCTCATCCTGTTGGAGCTTCTCTGTTTGACAGATATGTCTTGTGAGAAATATCCAAGTCTCATTTTCAGGGTGTGATGTGAGAAGCACAGCACTGCTGTACACATAAGTTTGCATTTTATAACACCTTGTTCTCTAGAGTAAAACTAATTTTAAAGCCTCCTTTTAGGTTTCAACCTGACTAGCAGAATACATATTATTTAAAGTATACATAGCCTATGTTCAGATTTAAAATCTGTTCATTAGTACCTTTTCCAATGTAATGTGATGACATCTTAAAATAAAGCTTATATGTAGTTATATAGGTATTGTGCCTCCTATTCATTATGTGCACAGCTAACAGCATCAACATCAGTTAGGAAATATTTGTACGTCTAGTCTCTTTGTTCAGCTGGCCTCTGAAGGAAGTTTAACACTCCTCTGGGAACTTCCTTCAAGCTCTGTTCCCCATGCAAAGTCTAGAAAGGTCTGTCCCATGTTGGGGTCATGTTTCTAATATTTCAAAAATCTGCAGGAGACTGAAGACAATAGAGTGGGATTTCCTGTTCCAGTTGCAGTAGATCCCTTATTTGAAGCAGAAGCTTCCCCGGACCATAACTCAGAAGAATATACATATTTTGCTTTTAGATAAAAGTCTAACTAGCCGGTCTGAAAAAAACACATTAATTTAATCTGAATTGAATTTACTTCGCAAAGACAGTACTTCCTGTTCTCTGCTACCTGCTGTTTCATTGTGCGTCCACCAGAGATCTTTCAGTATTCATTTTCATTTCAGTACATGAGTGCCATTTATTGTTAAGTATGAAAGAGGCTGTTCCAAGTTCTTGTGAAACGGTAATTGGTCCCACCAACCTGTTTCCATACCTTTGCATAAAAAGTAATTGGTATGGGAGAAGCCAGTATTCTAGCTCACTACATATTTTGGGTTTGACTCTTACTTTTCAAAACACAGAAGTACCAATTGTGTTCCCTATGTTGAAAAAAAGTGGTTTTCACCTGTTATCGTAAGTTTAGCAGAGAAAAAGAAAATGTAAACACAGCAGAATAAAGATGAATTACCACACAGATGCTATGCAGAAAGAATGTAAAGTAGTTGGGGCTCTGCCCAATACTGGCCCACTGCCCAATACTGGCCTCACAGCTGCTGTGCAGCCTACGTGACTGCAGCTGTAATGCCCTCTGTGGTGAGCTGTGATGACTCTCATTTATTGAGTCTCTCTGGGTTTATTAATCTGACATTTTTGTCTGAAACAGTATGTCAGCTCTGCCTAAGGAGTTCCCAACATAACCTCCAGTCTCATGGAAGATGTGGGCTTGGGCCCAGATTTGGTTTAGGACAAAAATTTCCTTGGGTCTCCATCTCCCCTGGCAAGCACTGTGACTGTGTGATTATATGACCTTGGTCACCAGCCATATTTTCAATGAAGAGTGAGACAAAAGAATGTTGGTGTTTAAATTCTGTTGAGGAGGAATGGGGAGGAAGGGGTTATACACTGAAGCTTACAGTCATATAGCCAACCTGCTTCATAAGCCCAGAAGGGCTCTGGAAATTCAGACACATCCACTCCAACACATCTTCAGGATCAACTAGTTGCTTCCCTAATCTGTTTTACAGTTAAAGCCATGTATCCTGTTCCTAGATGCCAGGTGATCCAAACCATGTTTGTAGGCAGCCAGTGGGAATAGGAATTCATCTGATTGGAGAGTAAGAGCTTAATTTCTCTCATCTTAAAAAACGTGGCAGATGAATCACTCTATAAAAGTTAATTTCTAGATGACTGTCTCAGATGTAGCCCTCTTCAATATAGATGTAAGCAATGAGAATTAGATACAATGAAACTCACCTTGAGGATCTCTTTTCCATCCCCTGGACCCAGATCAAAATCACAGATGTTAATTTTTTTTTTTTTTTTTTTTTTTTTTAATTTAGCAAAATGGAAAATCTAGTGTTACGGTGAAATACAGTGAACAACCAGCAAAAAGAACAGAATTATGTGTCTTATTTTATTATTTAAACACAAGTTACAACTAATAGCAAGAAGCAGACATGTAGGAGTCCAGGATAGGACCACAGAATTCTAAACACAGCATATTCAGCAATCCTTCTAAAGCCATCAGTGATTTGAGATTTAGTTACACAGAGGAAAAGTTATACAACTGCAGTAATATGGATTTCTTCGAAGATATGTTCCACTGTATGCAGCCTTAGTTTACTTTTCTGAAATATTACACAATGTCCTTTTTGTCCATGAAAGTCCCACAACTCAGCACACTGCTTAGTCTTTTCAAAGACTGTGGGTAGCTCCAGCAAAAGTAAATGAGTATTGATGAAATATACGGATTAGTGTTAATGTTTAAAGGTTTAAGACATACATCACAGATATTTTTCCTTTTTTTCTTTTTTTATTTCAGTCATAGAGAAATTATGTTGGATAGTTCCTCTCATACAACCTTGAAGTTTAATCATACCTTGTTGGTGTTCTACTGTTAATGAAAGTAGCAGTGAAAAGTTTCTATCCAACAGATCTTTTCTTGGGTCATAAATTAAAATGAGTATGGTCATTTGGACCTGAACTGTTCACATCTCGGTGAACATCCACCTGGGTTTGATTGGCACTTTGAGGTTAAGAGAAAGCTGGGGCTGCCAAGGTGGTATGGGCCAAAGTACAGGCAGACCTCTGTGAAGTTTTTACACAGTGTCTAGTTGCATTTTTCTGGATTTGAGCCAGTACTAATAATTTTCTGTACTTTCAGAAACACCAGATTCATGCACGGATTCTCAAACTCTATTTGTTTATTTCACAGGGATAATAGCTGGTAGTTTTCTCAGTTTCTTTTCAGTTTGTTCAGAGTAGTTAATATTTTCATTTTTGAGCTCTTCTATAGTAATGAATTTCAGTTTCTTATTGTGAAGTTTTGCTAATTTAAGCTTCAGTTTCAATACAATATGTTTTTTTTCTGTTAAAAAAAGAAACCAAACTGCTGCATTTCTCTTCATGAATGCATGAGAAGCCTTGAGAAACCAAGGTCCAAGTCTTTTATTTGAATCAAGCAAAGCAGAGATTTGATCCCAGAATTCACACATTACAAGCAAACAACGTGTCTGTAACATTGATGCAAGGTTGTCTGAAGAAAATCTCATTACGTTATCTTTTATTCTTAGTCTCACTCACACACATGGCTACAAAGACACATACATGCATGAGTTTTTCTTCTTGAGTGCAATTGCCATCCTGACATGATCATTCTCTCCAGACCAGTTCTAGAAGGACCTTCTATGTAGTGAAATGTTATTCATTATTAATGTTACTTGGTTATAGTAAAATACTTTGATAAATCCTTGAAATACAGTATCATGGTTTCAGTCCTAGTATATATAATTCATGCTAATAATGTAATAATATTTTTTAATGCAATCAGCTGTGCATTTCACAACAACCATTCAGTGTTTCATTCAGATTTAAACGTTTTAAGCCAAGCAGAATTATTATTTTTATTATTCTTATAGCTGTTCCAATGGAGCATGCAAAACAGGAATGTTCGTAATATCCTGTTTTCACATACTCAGAACTCCCTGAAATACTTACAATGCAACTTGAAGCTTTGATACTAAGTTTCTGTCCTAATAAAATTTTCTTGGAAATAGATGAAGGTTGAGGACCTCATCATATTACTTCCATTTCTTCTCCCCAAATGAATGTGCTTAAAAAACAGGTAATTCCATGAAGAGCAGAATTAATGAGGCCTGATTTCCTGTTGATCTCTCCTTTTGTCTCTCGGATTTGTCTAAAAGAAATAAGGGTTGGAGAGCCAATCTTTCTTTACTTACTTTATACACACTCTAAAAGAAAAGAAAAAGACCCAAACAACCCCACATCATGCCAGGGAAGAAATTTTTGGTACCTAATTAGGTGCAAACTCCAGCTGAAATAATTTCCATATGTACAGCATTCGTAACACTCTTCCTTTTGTGTATTCTCTACAGCTTAAGAAAAAGTCAGGTCATGCTGCAGCCTCTCCATCAGTAGAAGCATTTATTCATGCAGTCACCTCCTTGGTCTGAATGCCTGTTTCCATTGAAAAATTGAGGTAGAAAACAGTCTGGCAAATTTATATTTTTTACTTCTTCTAAATTTAAGTTACTTGAGTAGCACTTCGTGTTCCTAACACATTCTGTGACATTTTAGACACATTGAGATGCTCATCTGAAATGCTGGATGTAAGTTCCCTGTAGGTCCTGTGCTGTATCTGCCAGCTTTCTATGAAGGTTCAGATACCCTGCAGAAAGGTGACACTAGATGCCCCAGTTAGGCAGCTGAATTGTTCTCTTAGTGAAACAGAATTCCCAAAGTGAATGTCTAGGTGCCTTCTAAGGCCAGAGGAAATACATACCCAGAAGAAGGATAGTATTCCTGAAATCCAGATATTTATCCTTTCTAGCCACAGTTTCCTTCTGGAAGCCTTTGAAAGGCAATTATCTCCTCCCTTCACTGACCATTTGAAAAATACAGCCATGTCTTCAGGATGCCTGTTTCACCTCGTGCCTAAAATTTTTGGACAACTGAAAGTTGTCATCCCTTAAGACATTGTATATCCCGAGTATATTGAGACATTTTCCTCTGTCAAATTTGGTTCATGTTTGACCATCAGGTTTAGAAACTACTGAGCGGGGCAAAACAGACAGACAGTTCTGCATGGACATACACATGCCTGCCTACTCACACAAAACTTAATTATAAAAGTTTTGCTTTCTTAGGGGAAAAAAAAAAAAAAGGGCTAAATTTATCATAGCTATGAAAGTTACTTTTTGAGCTTTTAAAATATAGATATTTTATATACAAGACAGCTGAGAAATCAACAAAAAAGCAGTGTTAAAGCCCCAAAATAGATGGGGAGGGTGAATGAACTACATAGATTAAAATAAATGTATGTGTCCAACTTGTTTTAATTGTTTGTTAAGCATTTTAAAAAGGAAAGGGTAGCAGCAGATATTTTATTTTCAGTTAATGATATGGTACTATGACAAGGAAAAAAATATTAAATATTACTTTTGGTTTTGATTCCAGCAAAATAAAACAACTGTCCCCATTTATTTCTGGCACCATCAAAGTCACAGCTAGTTTTATATAACTTTATGATTCCTGCCAAAAGCACAGAAACAGATTTAAGCCCAACTACAGTACCCAGTTAAAATACACTCATAACGGACCTCACTTGCACCCAGTCAGCACTTCAGCCACATGTAGCTCCATGGATGTCTCTGCAATTATTTTCAGATGGTAACCTAATACTGTGCCTCTCTTCCCTACACCTGAGAACCTTCTGGGTGCTTGGACAGACCTCCCCTACTTAAATAATTAATCCAGCTGGGAAAAAATTAGAAAGTCCAAAGCTAGTTTCTGGGATCCCACACAATACTCGGAGGATCGCTCCCCTGATGAGCAAAGCAAAGTCTCCTTTTAATTTGGGAAGCTGTGAAAAAACCACACACCAATATGGAAAACAAACAAACAAACAACAAAACAGCAGAAAGTAATGGAAGAAAGAGAGAGGGAAAAGACGATAAAGGTCTTCACCCTAAGGAAAAGGCTGTAGACCTTTGTGGGTTTAGTGCTGACTGAAATGAAGCATCTAATGATCTCCATCTTTTAAAAGTTTTGCTGTTCTTTGCAAGTAAACAGAGCTGCAGCCAAAGAATAGCAACTGCTTTGTCTCATAAGTTTTTCCTCCTGACTGGAATCGCCAGAAAAATCTCAAATTTTGACTGAGCAAAAGAAGGAAACAGTAAGAGCATAATCTTCATATTTCCTGCCCTCATTATCAACTCCATCTACTTAGTTAAGAACACATCATTTCTGGTTACATACTACTGAACTTGTTACACTTCCTTTAATCTCTTTTTAAATGATGTAGAAAACAGTCACAATTGCTTCATCTGTAATGCAGCATGGAGGTGAGCACAGAAAAGTTGAAGCAAGCCATTCTAAACAGCCCTAGTTATCTGTGAGTTACCATGTCAACAAGGAGATATTTAGTGTCTAGACTTCAGGTAAAGCTTGAGTATTTGGCACTTATTTTTACTTTCTCAGGTGGATTTCTACTAGTTGGATGTATTAACCTGTCAGCTACCGGTTTATCTACCCAGAAGAAAAGTCTTAAGCAGATTATGAAAGAAATTTCATTTTTCCATGAGAGAAATGCTGGCTTTTACATGCATTTCACCAGGTAGTCAGCAGATGTAAATCTGTAAATCACACAGATAAAATTATTTTCCATCTGAAATTAAGTTTCATCCAGTTATTGACAAATGGAGGGAGAGGGTAATCTATTAGATTTTAAATTAACTCAATTTTCTATGCCCATAAATATATTAAATACGTAGAAGTGACTTACGTATAAATATCATGCACAAAGACATCATGCCCAAAGTTGGGCTTTGTTAGGTCAGCCTTAAAAAAAAAATATTAATTACAGACAGACTTTACTAAACCTGAAATAAAAAATAAAAAATAATAAAAACAAGAAGAAACAAGTCCTAGGAAACTGATACATTGGAGGCCAAAGGTCTATGAGCCAAGGTAATTTAGCATTGCCAAAACCAAGCTAATAATTCTGATCAGAGAAATATCAACAGCATGAGAAAAACATTGGCCAATGAAGAGGTTTAGAATGCATGAAGTATATTAACTGGACGCAGAAAGAAACAAATGCATTAAAAATTAAAAGCACCTTTACATATGCATCTGCTGGCCAGCTGTAGTGAGTAAATATGGGCAGTTATTTTGATGGGCTGATCTGCAGGGCCTCACTAAGATGAAAATGCTCATCTGATATCCACAGTATTGTTGTGGAACACCACAATGCTGCTGTAGTCAAACAATGATCTCAGTATAGGACAACCTGTGGGTGCAAACAAAATACACAATGTATTTCTTATCAAGACCATTTTGAGCCAGACACTTCAGCCTTGAGCTTTGGCAGTGTTGCTGCAGTCACCAATAGGAAGGGGGTAACTGTGTTTTCAGGGTTAGAATCCTTAATGATACATTTCCCGATTTCTCTTAATAGGCTCTATAGTCTCTCCACTGATTTTATATTGCTGTTCTTTCACTGTTTATAAAGCTTAGACAGGCTACGAAGAAGAAAAAAGATTGAGGTTAGCAAAAAGGCTGTCACAATGGCACATCTACACAGTGGACAACCCAATAATGAGGTAGCTTTAGTGTTTTGACCACACCATGCAGACTGAGGACACTAAAAGCCACTCAGCCCTCCCATCAGCAGAGCTTGGTGCACCATATAACTGATCTAGAATGAGTATCTACCAGCATAGTCACAACAGGAGCCCAAAGTCCTGATCACATATTAGAATCTAGTGTGCTCACCATTGACCTTGCTACATGTGCTATGGAGTCTGTCCAGGCATCTTCCACTTTGCGCACGCTATGAAGAATAAAACTGGCTCAACCCCATCACACAAGATTCACTGCATTCATGTCATGTCAGATCAGGTAGGTGCCCATTTTCATGCTCTACAGACAGAAGCAGAGGATCACCAGCTGTACACTTTTGTGTGGGACAGCATTGTCATGAAGCTCTGCAGCCTCCCTCCTCCACAATTCAGAGACTGGGACTGGACCAACTGTCTCAGCTGTGGTCTTTGTCTCTCAGCGTGACTCAGTAAGTCAGGCAGGGTGTCAGGATGACATGACCATATGGCCTCTGATCAAGGAGTAAGTTCCATTACAGCTATACACTATTTTTGCTGAGCAAAAATATTATCTGTCTGCCTCTGCTGCTAGCCAGATGTTGGGAACAACTTGGAATTATTACCCTAGTGTGCTGATCTGTAGGACATCAGTGTGACTAGAACTGACAGTCATGCATCCCTGGTATAAACAGAAAACAACTGACCAAAAAAACTATATAAGAGGTCCCAGACAATTTACATCAGAATCACCCTTTACCTTAATTTAGTAATCCCAATTTAAAATACTTAAGTAAATATATAAATAAATACATATATATACACATATATGTGTATACATATACACACATATATATATACACACACATATATACATATATATATATATGTGGGTTTCAAAGAAGGTCTATCTGGGAAATTGGCACTGAACATTATATTGTGAAAAATTAAATCCTATACAGCAAGAAAAGTCCAAGAGTTAATCAAGTAACAGAGGAAACAAGAGAGCAGAATATGAGTCAGTTTGTAAACACAGGTTGGCAGCTTTGAAACTCTTCAGTGTCTTAAAATATGCTAATGAAAGGAAAGAGACAGCTATAGACCTGGAAAGCTTTCATAATAACAGATATTGAAACAATTATTTAAAGAAAAAAAATTATTATTTAATCATTAAAATGGCAAATGCAAACTGAAAAAACTAAAAAGTGCAAACCTTGAAAACTGCATATGTCAAATAAAAACAGAAACAAGACTTTTCTTTTTATAACATAAAAATATTACAATCTCTTTTTTATTACAATCTTAAATAGTGTAACAAATTTTTGTCGTGTTTGGGGCTCAAAAATACAGGAAACAAACTGTTATAATACAGTCATGTATACAGTTTCTGTTATGGAACACTGGGCAAATGAAACTGAAGTTATGAAGTTGCATATGAAAAAGAATAGAGCTGAACTAGTCAATAATGTAATTCTGGAGGCACATTTCTTCCTCCAGGGCTTTTGGTTTCTCTCTCTAATATGTACGTGTATCAGTTTCCCTGAGATTTCCCTATTGTTTCTGCTTATTTTGCTTAACTGTGTTGTTGCTCTTCTTCAGGGCCATCTGACCTCATTAAATACTGTTTTCTGACTCGTAAATTGCTTGCAAGAAGAAGAGGGTGAACTGTCTCTGATCTAGTTATTGTTGGCAATCTTTCAAAAGCAAAGAAATCTATCCTTATTTTCAGAAAATTCATGACTGCACACAGCAACCTAAATCTTCCCTTCCCTCCCCTCCCCATCAAGAAAACAAACATTGACAAGAATAAGGGATTAATTAAATTCAAAATTAAAATTGAATTCAAGTAGGAAATACCAATTATTTTTTTTTAGAAGTAGTTATTTACTAGCTACTTTATGCATAAAATGTTAGTTAGGTGCCTGTAAAAAGTAATCAAAGGGCTGGTCTTTAGTCAATTAAACTGATACTTGTCTAAGACCACAGCTCTAAGTGTCTTAGAGATCCTTATGCAGACCCTGTGTTCACCTGTCCTACAGTTTTGATTCAAAACACATTTTTAGCTTACAGAAGATAGGGAATCATAGGTTACTTGACCTGAGCAGGATAACAGCTGCTATCATGGGTAAAGATTGGTTGGCTTAGACCCTAACCAGACATAATGATGAAATCTGATCTAGCAAATGCTCGGGGATAGCATTTGTTTGCCAAAACTTGAACAAAGGTAAGACAATACCAGCAGTAGTGTGAAGTTTTGGAGTGTTT
Source organism: Hemiprocne comata (assembly GCA_020745705.1). Taxonomy (NCBI): domain Eukaryota; kingdom Metazoa; phylum Chordata; class Aves; order Apodiformes; family Apodidae; genus Hemiprocne; species Hemiprocne comata. The sequence goes on along the minus strand of CM036586.1, from coordinate 90,601,941 downwards.
ATATAAGCATGGGATTGTCTAGACATTTTAAAGAACTAGTAAAATCAGGTCTAATTGCATCAAAGTAAAATTGAAGGGGGTGGGTGGGACGAGGTGGCAGAGTTCAAGGGCCAAACAGAGGTTAGGGTTAGCGAGACAGAGTAGCTGGGGTGCTGCTGTGTACTGTCTCAGCAAAAAGCCAAGAGCCAGTCTATTCAGCTGGTACTAAAAAAGACAGGTCTTGTGGGCTTCGATGAAAAATGTTAACTTCTCTTCCCTTGTAGTAAAACCATTCCATAGATTACTCCCAGGTTATTGGAGTCATTGTGCCCAGATGGCTTTTAAAGCAGGTGTGACAATGTGTGCTGTAATTTGTGGGAATAAAGTCAGACAAGATTACAGACAAGTCTGCTGTCTGCTTCCAACAGCACACAGGCTTGTGATGCCTCAGGGAGTGGAAAAAAGCCCTACTAGTGTAGACACAGAAGCTGAAACATAAAAAATAAATAAATAAAAATTTTCTTCTGCCATAGTTTTCGCTTTTGTTTAAAGAAAGGATAAAAGCTACACTGGCAAAAGAACATTTTATTGATATAAATCCTAGGCCTCTATCCAGCATAGCTCCAACAGCAAAATATATAATTCAACCAGCAGACTGATGTGAGCCAGTAAATCTTCTAAGTCTAGACCAGTACTTGGCATTCAATTCCAAATCCAATCAGGGGAGATGCTATGAGTTTGTATTAAAACCCTAATTGACTGTGACTAAGTAATAATAATTATAAACATAATGTATCTAGGCAGCATGAAAATCAGGCTTATTGTTTTGCATGCTAAGATAATTTCAGTACAGCCAGGAAAATTTTCTGTGATATATCTTCTTTGTGAAAGCTCCTTGTAAATTAGTCTTAAAAAATGAACTGGAAGATGAAGGCTACTGGAGTAACCCCAAAGTCAAAAACCAGAACCTGGTCAGCCTTTCTTGACCTATCACCCAAGATACACGTGATAAGACTGATGAAGACTGATTGATTAATCACATATGGAAAAGGTGAATGGTGGGGTGCATAGAAAGCAGATAATAAAGCTCATTGTTTAATCAGGCATTGTTGTGGATCAGGGATTTCTGCCAGCAGCTGAGAATTTTGTCCTTCAAGTATGTTTAACCTCATAGAGTGAAAATCGTTCTATGGTGTGGAATTTACAGATTTAAAATTACTGTGCTCCTCCAGATGTGACCTTCCCTTCTCCACACCCAACAAAGGCAGCTGGTGAAAGGAGCAGATCACTCTTCCTTATCATAAATTCCTCAGAAAAGTCTAGTGAAAAATGGAAATCATGTGAGTTTCTTTTAATCAAAGTTTCTACAATTTTTCTTTCCTTGTAGAATGACAGGGGATAAAAGACAGAGCCAAAAAGAAAGCCAAAGCAGCTCCACATTAAACAGGAAAAAGGAATGAAGAATTTTAGCTTTTTCTCCAAATGTTTTCAAAAACAAGGTCAGTTTCCCCTAGAATAGCAAAATGATTAAGAGAGTATCTCCTAAAAATGTGACATTGCTACCAGAGTTCAAAACCAGAAATTTTAAAAGATCATCCAAGTCCATCTTAGAGAAAGAAAGCAGCAAACATACACTGTAGAAACTGCCTGTACCAAAGGCAATTAGGTACAATTTTTGAACCAGTGAACATTTATTGAACAAAATATTAAAAGAAGTTGGAGCCAGCACTCTAAATAATTGCAGAAGGGTTTAGGCAAGAATTTGTAAGGAAAGTAACCTATTCTTACATGCTGGATAGAGGACAACTGTTAAGACTGAAAATATTTGTTCACCTCTTTCTTAAAATGTCTCACTATCTTTCATAGAAGGAATTGCAATTGCCTCTGTAAGTAATTTTTTTAAAATATTTTTTAACTCAGAACTATCTCAGAAATAATTATTTCAAGGTTACTAGGCTTAATCTGCCATGTACTGTGCACATTTTCTAAATTCAAGATTTCTTAGCTAATGAAATATGTCATACATATACAATATACTAGAAAAGCCAAATGCACTCCATTACAAGCTGATTCTGAGCACAGTTTTAGCAATGGTTTAGATGTTAAAACCAGACAAGAAGAAATTCTGGAGTCAACTTTAATATTTGCACAGTAAAAATACTGATACTGTGGAGATTTTTAGCTTTCCCGTATTATTTAGCATAATATGATCAACAGCTGGAAACTGAAGCTAGACAAACCAGAACTAGAATTTAGCATTCATGATCCTAGCTAGCCAGGTAGTTACACAGAGGCAAACCCTCAGCAGATAGACTGTTTCACTTGGTACATTTTTATGAGATTTCATCTTAAATAGATGTAGTTGAACCTAACTCATAGGAGAAAGTCTATAGTGTACATCTACAGGAGACCTGCCCGGAAGGCATGATTGTCCCTTCAGTCTTTATGCTGTATGGCTCCATCATAGCAGTAAATAAAAAGTGTCAGGGACTATTCTGTAGCCTGATGACAACTCATTTATGTCCAGTTGACTTCTCTTCCCTTCCAAAACATTTCCCTTCCAAAAGCATTGAGACTGTGCAGCAGGAATGGTCCCTATCACATGCAAAACTCTTACCACTGTTTGGCAGACTCCTAGTTGGCCAAATCTATATACCAGTGATTGACAATAACTATTGCTATAGCAGTGTGTGCAGTCACATGCCTAAGAACCCAGTTTGGGCCTAAGCAATGTGCTAGTAAAGACATACTCATAAGTTTTCAAGTTTTTCACTGTCTTCCTCTTAGAAACACAGATCTCTGCATCGTTCTCGACATTTTTACATCACTTTCTTCTCTGCTTTTGAGCAATATTGATAAGTTAAATCTCAGGCTTCAGAACATTGTGAAAAATTTTTCCTCTCAATTTGATAATGACTAATTAAAAATTGATCTGGGGGATTATTTTTGCTTGTTAGCTTGTTTTCCCCTCAAAAATATTGGAGATTTCTCCAAGTTTACAGTTTTAAACAGATCAAAATAACCATTAAACAATAATAGTTACAAAACAAAATGTGCCCAAAATACAATTGAGAAATCCCTAAGTCTTGATTTATTAGTTTTTTATTTTATTATTCTGAAAGAGTGCTGTTTCATAATGTGAATAATTCAGAGAAAGGCCATAAAATTAAGTAGTACATACACCTGACAAACAACAGCAACAGCAATAGCAATATTTACAACTGAATACAAACTCTAAGGCAACTATTGTATTACTTGATTTTTATCTTTCAATCTCTCACTCCATTGTTTTGTGAAGCATTTCTACCTTTCATCTTTTAAAGCAAACAAAATTATCCATCTAGTTTGGATCTGACCCCTGACTCATTGCCTGGAATAATGGCATTCCTTTATTCTTTCCTGTTGTGTGAATGTGTGCCTATGCACATGTACAATATATAAAGGCAGGTATATGTAGGAGGATACATATGATCTTTCTCTCCTGTGACACATTTATGTCCTTTCCTACAACAGCAAGTTGCAGTATATGACTTCATGTCAAGCTGACTTGGTAGTTCAAAGATGAAAACCCTCCATCTACTTTTAGAAATACTCAAGTAGAGCAGAAGAAGGATGATTTCTTCCTTCATTCAGGCAACAATGAGAACTTATCTTTGTCCCATCCAGTCCTAAACCTTCTGTCTGATGGATTGCCTATGTAGTACAGGAACCAAAATGAATAAGAATTTAACCTTGATTTGACCAGATAGGTCAAAGTAAATAGATTCTGTAGCAGCATCTTCAATATTTTACCATTTTTCAGCTTGTATCACAGTAACTAAAGCATGAATCAGAAATGAGGTAGTAAGTTAAAATCACTTTACTTTATAGACAGCCGTAGGATTAATGACAATGAATTATGCAGATATAGGTCCACCAAACAGTGGAACGAGACAACAGCTAAGTTTGCTAGAAAGTCCATCTAAGAGGCATCAAATTGCAGCAGCAAGACCCTGCTGGAAGTTGAACTGAAACTGAACAAATGAAACAACTCCTCCTCTCTAATATTCATGAGAGTCTAACAGTCCTATTATAACTATACTTAATTTTATTAAAAATGTTAATTGGAAGGAGAGGAAACAGCATGTATTTGACAACAACTGAAATTGCAGTTTCCACTGGCAAAACTGAGCCAAGAAAGCCTGTTGAAATGTTCGTGTGAAGATAGAAGTTGAATGCACCCCTTTAATGGTTCTAGACAAGAGAGGATGGTGAAATAATCTGTGTTCACAGCACTGTCCTTGTTACAAGTGTTTGTCCCCTCTTCATTTGACATCACCTCTATGCCTCCTTCTTTTCAATCTGCATTTGTTTCCCTGACTCTCTACCCACTGACTGGCAGACTAGCAAGAAATGTACACTTGCAGTGCATCTGCATAATGTAATAGAATCTCTTCCCTTTGCCAATGCCAGTGATACAAAATGCTGTCAGCATAATGTTCTTGTTTAGCTCAAATAAACAGGGTGCTCAGTCCCTCGCTTGCCAGTCACTATCCTTCAAACAAATTCTGAATTGCATATTATAAAATACTGAATATATATATATAAATGTATATATGTATATATACACACGAGGTACTTCTGCTTTGTATAGCAAAGCAAACAGCAACGTCTGGATTTCTTCTTCCCCATGGGGATAAGCTGGTTGATAAAGGACATTTTTTTAGAAAAACAGTTCTTAAATGTAGGTCATTCACAGGCCACTGTCTTTAGCTCAGCACTCTTTCCATTGCCTTTTTGCAGTAAACATAACTTTCTTGATTGATACATGATGGCAAAAAGGCCTCATAACTTGCTAGAGACTCAAGCACTTTCATATATTGACAGGAAGGGAATAATAACATGTAGCAGGAGTGACGGCTGTCAGCAGGAAAGTTAAGCAGGAAAGCTGAATGTTTAAAGGGAGGGATGTTAGAAGAAAGTAAAACTAGGTCAGTCTTGTGACAGGTATCAATAAAAGCAGAGGAAAATCAGTCTCAGGAGAAACTGGATTTAAAAAAACCTTTCCTGTAGAAGGCTCATGCTAGTGTGATCTTGTTGATAATACACTCAGCTGTGTATATAGGTATGTGGTGTATATAGGTATATGTGGTGTAGGCATAGTTTAGTTGTGAAATTTTCACACCAAGTTTTGTAATATTACACATGCTAAAAACTAGGTTCAAGAGCTAACTGTGAGTAATATTTGTTACATGATGTAGACCTGACTGGCATTGTAGCACTATGAATTATCCTGCACAACCCTGATGAGGCAGAGCTACTTAAGGCTGAAGAAGAAGAGAAAATAACACTGCTGTCAGAGATTGCATGACGAAGTGGACTCCACTGTATTTTTGGGCTATGATTGGCTTCTTGTGATAAGATGAAGTGCAAGTTACCCTTTAAAGAAACTAAGCAGAAAAAATGAGGAAAATGGCAAAGGTAAGACGCTTGCTGTAAATAACTTCAAAGGAATTAAAACTGCAAAAGCTGAGCTAATAATAGAGAGCAAGTCACCCTGTCTGACTTGGTAGATAATTGAGGGGATTACTCTGCATCAAGGATGAAAAGAGACTTTAAAGCTTGAAGAGCCTGGAGAGAGAAGTTTGACTGAAGTAGATGTCAGCAGAAAGATGACACGCTGGCAAACATCCACAGAAGGATAGATACTGAACAGGAAAAACCTTTTCTTTCTTCCAGCCATGGAGATAACTGGGGGAGAGTGGCTGGGGATCCTTTTAGCTTCCTTTGTGTAGTCCTGTTCTTCTGTTCTTTGTTCTCTATTCTAGTGGCATTATTCTTTGTATTTTTGTCTAAATGCCCTATACCTCTCAGAAACAAATAGGCTATGCATTTTTGTAGATGCCCTTAGTTTGCAACAGAGAACAAATACAGATCGAGAAGAGACATACCCTGTAGAGGTGCCAAAGCCACATTAGCATTTGCTCACTCACGCAGCTTGAGAGAGATGTCAGGACTCCACCATGCACTTCATCTCTGAGCTGTGACAAAGAGGCAAACAGCTGCCTCTGCCCACAAACTTCTCAAGAGGGCTTTCTCTTCTCTGAAATAGATTGCTCTACTGGAAACTGCTGGTTCAAAAAGCAGACACCAAAATCTGCTGGAATTAAGAAATGGGTACTTTTGAAATGTCATGTGTTTCAAGTAAATTTTACACGATACGTTATTTTTTTTCTAATGTTTTGCAGTGAAGCTTTGTTTTAAACAAATGTTTTACATTGTTTATCACTAACAGTAATGGTATGTTGCGTAATAATTTTGTTTTAAAAAAAAACAACAACGGTTAAAAGGTCATGAAAAGTCTTTCAACAGAAAATTAATAGATTCTTTTGCATCACTGACAAAAATACTTTACTAGCAGTAAGGACTAGCTGACTTTCTGCGTTTTCACTCAGATTCCTTAACCACACAGGGTTTTTCCCCATCCCTAGCAAGGTCAGAAGACACAATTCTTTAACAAATGGCCTGTGTTTTATGGATTTCAGGAGGATTATTGCACTCTGGGCTTATTCCCAGTCCCTGGGAAAAGCTCAGTGCTTTGGTAAATTTGGGTGTTTTGTGTCTTGCATGTGTATTTCTTTCTCTGCTCCCCTAAAGAGAAATGCTTGTAATGAAAATAATGCCCCTTGAGCTCAGCCATCCAGTGATTCTGTATAGCTACATTTACATCAAAGAATCAAATATATATCACATTTATACAAATTTGGTATACAACAGTTCCTCTTCTTTCCTGATTTCCATGGAGAGGAAACAGGAATTTAATATTGTCTGGAGGTCCAGAATGGTTAAATAGGTCTCTGTTCTGGATTCCTACTCCAGGAAAAATGGAGGTGGACTATGTTCTGAAAAGCATATTTATGGTTATAAAGCAGATGCAAAGAACATTTCTCATTCATCAAAAGTCCAAATTGTCTCTATTAGTCTATATTCTGCAGTCACTGTAAATGCATGGCTACAGCAGATTATTATTGCTATTTAATGGCAGAGGAAAAAAAAGAGCTGTTTTTCATTAAAACTCTGAAAGACATTGTTACTTCTTTTGACCACACTGATTTCTAAGCTAATCTAGGGCCATCTAGGAGGCTGTGGAAATTATTTTATCCCATTGAAGAAGAATTACGTTTTCTCCCCATCCCTTGTTACTGGCACACATCTTGGTGTTAGTTCTGCTCTCTGGAATATTCAGGTTTAGAAAATTGTGATTCACTTAGCCCCAGAAGTTTTATGTGTACTGTGGTGTGTTACAAGATTTTGCAATGAGGAATTTCCACCAGGGTTGCAGCCTTTCTGCCATTTATCCCTCAAGAGTCCAAATGACTCATAGGCCTTGCATTAGAGGTCAGATAGCTCCTACATATCTTTTCACCTCTCTTATTTCAACACAACTTCTCTCGATGTATGTAGTAAGCAGAAATAATCTAAAAGTTTATCTAAAAGTCTCAGTGACCAACAAAACTATGTAGTTTGAATATTGCCAACACATTAATAACTTTCTATATAAGCAATTCCCACAAAATTACTCTTCCCTAAACATCAGAAAGAAAGATGAAAAACATGGCCTTTTGTTTTCAGGTCAATTTAGGTATTTTGTAGTGTTAGAATCATGACACTGACCCCCATAAAACCCCTCTCATTACAGTGGTAGTAAAATAAATCTTAAGTGAGTATCAAGAGATAGAGAAAATGTGTGCTCACTGCAAGCAACAAAAGGAAGGCTGACATGATCCCTCATAAGGACAACATCCATGCCAAGCCAAGGCAATTTTGCCTAAAATACCAGAAGCCAAAATATTGCTGAGAGGAGTTTTATATGTAATAACTGAGCCTTGAGCTGTCATCTCAAAGCAAATGCATCATTTTCCCCTCATCAAAGAGCAAAAACTTTTCCCAAATGTTAAAACTACAAGGGCATGGGCAGAAGAACTGCCAGATAAAATAGGCTGATAACTTGCTTCTGTTTAGCATATCAATCTGTAGTATAACTTCAAAGGCTACATTTAAATAAACATCAATATATCATTTGTTAACCAGCAGGGGTGGATGAAGTAAAACCCTGGAGTCCGAGTTATACAACCTGTGCCTGAAGTGATCTTAATGTGAGGGGTAGACACTAAAAAGGAAAGTCACCCCTACAGCATCAGGTTAGTCAGTTCTTTTGATTATCAGAAATAGCAAGTTTCTGGTTGTTGTCTAACTTTTATGAGCCTAGAGGAAGAGATAAATTGCCTAAAAAGGATTCAGATTGATATCCTTGCCAGTTTTCATTTCATTTGTAAATCCCACAGCCATCCTTCTACTACCAGACTTCTGTCTGGGGAACACAAAGGGTCTCAGTTTGTTGATGTTTCTTTACAAATGTTTCTTTGCTATTTTATTCTAATTGTTTTGCATGTGGGCTATAATGTTGAAACATTAGGATAAATGTTCCAGGTCAAATCCTGTTAATGAAACTCCATCTTTTCCAAGCATTACACTAGGATGAATGAGGACCTTTATTTTTACAATTGAAATAACATAATGCTAGAGTTTAAATTATTTCTTTCAAGTTAGTATATTAAAAGTCTCTGTCTAGTGAGTCTTCAGTATATTTTTTGCTAGTTTATTCTACCAACTAAAATTATTTTTAAGTATCAGCTGAACAGTTCCTGCCAATTGTCTAATAAAATCCTAAGAATTATGTAAAGTAAACTGACAAACCTGGACTTAAACTTCTTATGTGAAATCATAATTGAATGCAAAAAAAAAACCCTATATCTTGAGTTAAGAGAAGGAGCATAGTTCTATGGAAAGCAATGAAAACACAGTGACCTGTAACACTTGGAGGAACTCTCTTTTAGGACTTTGCAGCAATCCTTTCTGAAAAGCTATTTTTCTGTTTTTCTCCTCTGCATCCTGGACTATTCAGAGATTTTCAGTTTCCCATTTCCTGAGTCGTTCTTCATTCTCTATTCCATCTGGTGAAAGGAGAGATATCTTTTCTGTTATTTCCCTTCTCAAAAGAAATATACATCTAACAGTTTTCTGATTCAAACTCAAAAAACCACACCCATCTGGTAGCCTAATTTCTTCTCTGTTTAATCTCTTTTTCTTTTTTTCTTCTTTTTCTTTTATTTTTTTTTCCTTTTTCTTTTTCTTATTATTAAAATGACTGAACTGCTTGACTTTTCTCTCACTTTCAATTAAATAATATGTTTCTCTTTCCTCCTTCCACTTTCATCCAGAGAAAAGTTAGCAGCTCACCAGCACTGCTCAGCCCTAGTGCTTTGGCATCTTTCCAGTTGCCACAGATTATAATGTAATTTTTCTCTCTGTGTTGCCTGTTTGATCTTTTATGACCAGTGTCAACACTGTTGGAATGTCTTGCTTATTTTTAGCAATGAACAGACTATCTCAAAGCTGAATGTCTAAAACAGGCCACTCACCTAGAACCCCTTTATTCTGCACTTCTCCATACCCATTTCATTTTAACTCTCTTCAACAACTATGGAAGACAGGAATCACCTTCAAAAATAAGTTCCTATCTTTAGGTATTTTTTATTATTTCCATCCAAATTAAGCTGGAATTACTTCCATCAGCAAGAAAGCATTTCTGGCTGACTGGACATGAGCCACATGTGTCCTGCTGGTCACCACAGAACAGACCACATGGAACAGATACTTATGTTAGCATTAGCAAGGAAATAGCATCTGCTCCTTTACACCATCATATATGTGAAAACTGCTGTCAGCATATGTGATGTAGCACTTTCAAGAACTTGTCAGGTCCAGCCAGAACAGGGCTGTTGTACTGCTCTAAGTCTTTTTCTACTCAAAGACAGACATCCTACCATGTCTAAGAGAGAAATTTTGACAAGCACAATGCCGATACTTGCTTTTGTGCAAGGCCTGCCTGAAGGACAAAAAGGTTCTTGAATTGTCCTTTACATGCCTTCCAGAGACTTACAGTACTCAGGTGAAGGGCTGTTTGTGAGGTTGATTGATTTTCCTCAGTATTTAATACTTTGCCTGATGCAAATCTACTAGAAATATGAGTTGGATATAAATTGGCTAGGCTGTGAACACTGTAATGTGGCTTGAAATCTGCCTAAATGATTGTAAACACAGAGTAATGATAAACAGCAGTACACTGAATCAGAGGTGTCTAATAATGACACATCTGCTCCTGTTTATCTTCCTCACTTATGATCCCCAAAAGGAAGCAAACAGCACACAGATGATACTAATTTACCCTAACTGGCATATGCAGATGAATGATACAAAGGTGTACAAGCAGAGCATAAACACAGGCAGAAGATAATTACATGGGATCCAGTTTGGAGAGATGTAATTCTGGGATGAGAAGAAGAAGAAGGCTGTGTTCCAAACGACATATATCCTCAATGGGAGGAAGAATTGTAGGGGATGGAAAAAATAGGAAAAATCAAAGTGACCTCCAGGATAGAATAGTGGAAAATATGGTGTATTTTTTTAACTAATTGCACAAATAATGGCCAACGAAGATAAAAGAGACCTTTCTGACAGTCTCAACTGAACCAATGTTTGTTGTATTGCAGTTTTGAGCACAGAAAGGCTGAGGAAGTAGTGAAAAAGCATATAAAGTTCAGGAGGGAGTGGGAGGAACATTTATGACAAGAGATAATTTTGAGTTTCCTACATGATGGAGGCTGGTCATTGAAGACATTTACCTTCTTCGCCTACTGAAGTACAAAAGGACTTACACTTTTTTACAGCTTGTTCCTTTAGCATGAAGGAGAATAAAGCCATAAATTATATATTACCTTCAGGTTGATTGGTTCAGTTTGGTTGTTTTGTTTTGTTTTGTTTTTGAAGATGGAGACTTTAAAAGCTTTGCAAAGTCAGACGTCTCTCAATTGCAATGCTGCAATGTCAAAAAATCTCTCCTGAAGCCCACCTTTACTTAGTGCTACTTTTCCACAGTAAAAAAAGAAACAGCACAGTATAGGCTTCACATTTCTCATAAAATGTTTCGTAACACAACTTTTTCTCATGAGCACTGAATTTTGCTGGCAGTTTACCTATGTTACTGACAGATAGTTGCTTTTATTGGCTTAATATATTTTTTCATAAATAGCAACTACATACAGGTTTTTAATAACATGTCCAAATGACTGTTATGCACTTTTGTGCTCTTTGTTGCCTTTACAAATCTGTATTTTATAAATCAGGGTTTTTTTTCTTCTTTAACTTTCTGTAATATTTCCAGAGCTCTAAGTTTCCATATGTTGGTAACCATAAAAGTAATTTTCCTATAGGCCCATTCTAAAATTCGTTTAAGATGGAAAAAAATGAAATGTGACAAACTTAAACCTTCAAAGAATTCAATTCTTTCTCTTTCAAAAACAATTGCAATTGAAAACAAAATAATGAGTTTTGGGAAAAATCCAAAGATGCCAAAAATAGTAGCAGAAATTAGCCATAGCAATTGGCAGAAAATTTTGGCTGAATAATTGAAGTCCATAACAAGAAGATAAAGGAGTGATAGGAGTTATTGCTATTAGGAAAAAACCTAAAAAAGCCTAAGGCTATGAAAGCAACATAATCTCGGTCACCTCTAAACTTGCTATCTTATTTCTCCAGGGCCAAACTACCTGCTGGCATGAACTGGCTCAGGTCCACTGAGATTTGAACTGTCTAAGCCTGACCCTGCATTTCACACTCCCAAAGGAGTCCTTTCCCTTTATAGTAACAAATTAACTGAATGGAAGAGGACTGGCCTTTTGTTCAGACATATTTATGTTTGCCTCTATGTTTTTTGTTTGTTTTTATTGTATCTTCTGTTTATTTGGGACTCTCTGATTCAAACACACACAACTAAACATGCTTTGCACAGTTTCAATTGTGGTCAGAATCCAGGCTCTGCTGCACTCTCTCTGCTGACGTGTCCAAAGCAAGATGCAATTGGGAACAAAGTACTCCTAAAAGGTAGCTGGCTGTCAGCTGCAATTGCTTGAGAGCCCACCTCCTTTTTTCCAGTGCCAAGGAAAACAAGGAAAATTCAATAATATGTGGGTATGTGCAAGAGTCTTGCCTCCAAAACCACAGCTAGTGCTTTTCTTCCACTGCCTTTCAGGGTATAGGCAGCAGTCAGCCACCTGTGGTTTAAATGAACTTGTTTTCTGCTGCACTGGAACAGAACAAAGACAAACTCTCACCATAGTTTTAGCTGAGGGGCACTAACAGATGAGCCCCAGGTGCAGACATTGCAATTACTGCGTAGCTTTGCCCACACTGCATGGAGAAGGGATTTTGAGCACCTAACCCAGTCAGAGGGAGGGAGAAGTAACATGAAAACAAGGGCCATTTACTAATCCTTAGATAATGGTTCAAAACATGACTTTGACATAAGCATGATCAGCAGTGTCTGCATGTGTGTGTGTATAGGTATGCAGGCAATATATATAGCCCTTTGTGAGCAATAAGTGAATTATACTTTAGTCTCTCATCATTCATTGGCCAAAACATTGTCATTCTACTTGCACAACAGTTAGAAATGCATCTCTGTAAAACATCTTCCTCTCTTCTATTTTCAGTTTAGTCTTACTAAAATGTATGAATCTATAGAAAGACAGTGTTTCCACTTACTCATACCTGATATTATCCTGCAATTCGTGGCTTTGTTTGTTTGTTTCTGTTGCAGCAAACCGTGCTGACTAACAGGCATGTTCTTTAACTGATCCTTCAGCACATCCTATGCTACTCCTTCTGGCTCAGGTCTTAAACTGTGGCTGGATGAAGCTCAGCAGTGTTCTTATATCGACACATGGTTGATGGCATTTCTGTGACTGTATATGTTCTGCTTGAGTAACAATATTTTAATCCATTTCCTTATAGAATCAACTTCTCTTCACCAGTAGATTCTCTGTGACATCTGGCTATCATAGTTTGTCACCAAAAATTTACACATTAGTATTATTTTTATGTGAACAACACTTCTTTAAACCATAACACTCAAAGCAAATTCCAGGGACAAAGTCATTTTTCCAAGTGTTGAATATAGCTTCAGGTGGAAAATAAGTACAGGACAAAAAAGTAAACTGTTTCTTTTTCCATATACTTCATGGTTTTTTTACTTCACATCACTGCTACCATAAAGAAAAATAAGTCCCTGAAAAGCATATAGCGGCATGTGTCATTAGGAAAATTATTTGAGTCATTCCAAAAATATGTTTCAAATGGCCAGTCTCAGGCAATGAACGTTTTCACATCCTGCTGCTGCATTTGTTTTGGTTTTATTGCAGCCAGCTTTCTTTCTCTGGAAATGTTTGCATGCTGTACAGTTCCAGATACCTGATCTGAAACCTGATGACTGGTTACAACCAGTTTACCAATAACTACTACACTGAAATCCCATATTTTAAAATTGTCACCGTGTTAATCTTATTGTTCTTATTGTTATTTTTTAATATAGAAAGATTAAGCAATTACAGAGAAGTAACTGGGTTGTATCTTTTCATGGAATCATAGAATGTTTGGTTTGAAGTGACTTTTAAAGGCCATCTAGTCCAACCTCCCTGCAGTGAACAGACACCTCTTTAACTAGATCAGGTTGCTCAGGGACCCATCAAGACTGACCTTGAATGTCTCCCAGGATGGGGCCTCCACCACGTCTCTAGGCAACCTGTTCCAGTGCTTCACCACCCTCATAGTAAAGAACTTCTTCCTAAGGTCTAATCTAAATCTACCCTCCTCTAGTTTAAGACCATTGCCCTTTGTCCTATGGCTACATGCCCTTGTAAACAGTCCTTCTCCAGTTTTCTTGTAGGCCCCCTTCAAGTACTGGAAGGTTGCATCTCATCAGGTCCCATAGACTTATGCATGTTCATGTTCCTCAGGTGATCACAAACCTTGTTTTCACTTACACCTCATCTTGAGGTCCTTCAGCTCAGGAGGTGTGAGGAGAGAAGTTGCCAGTGAGGATCAAGGCAAAAAAGTTGCTGAGAATCTCAGCCTTCCCTCCATCTGTTGTTACTAGCTTGCCATTCTTGCTCATTGGAGGGATATGTTTTCTTTTATCTTCCTTTTCTGATTGACATTCGTGTAGAAGCTCTTGTTATTCTTCTAATCCCTTGCCAAGTTGATCTCCAGCTGTACTTTGGCCTTCCTGACCTCATTACTACGCAACTGGGCAATGTCCCTGTACTCTTCCCAAGATACCCATCCCTTTCTTGCCTTTTAGTTTGGCCAGCAGGTCTCAACTCAGCCATGTTAGTCTCTTCCCTTTCTTGCTTGATTTCTTACTCCTGGGGATCAAGAGCTCTTATGCTCTATGGAAAGAATCCTTAAAGATCTGCCAGTTCTGTTCTGCTCCCTTGTCCCTGAGGACTATTCCCCAGGGGGTCCCATTGACTAATTCCTCAAAGAGCTGGAATTTACTTTTCTAAAATTCAGGGTCCTGACTATGATCCTCATCTGACTCACATTTCTTAGGACTGTGAACTCCACCAATGCATGGTTACTGCAGCCCAGGCTGCCTCCAATCTTTACATGCATGATGAGTTTGCTTGCATTGGTGACCATCAGTTCCAGTATTGCATCCCCTTGGGTAGGGCCATCTGAAGGCCTTGAAGTCTCTTTTGATTGTTGTTGGGCTACAAGTCACAGCTTCCTCTCTACCTACATGGAAAATCAGTACGGGGCAATAGTCTGAGGACCAAACCAAGCTATGAAGTTTCCTAATGACGTCCTTAACCCAGGCTGCAGGGAAACAGCAGACTTCCCTATGCTGAGGGTCTACCTGGCATACTGGACCCTCTGTTCCTCTCAGAAGTGAGTCTCCTACAACTATAACCCTTTTTTTCTTCCTTGTGGATGTGGTCATGATACAGGTGGTAGGCTTTTCTGACCGTGGAGACTCCTCTGGTGTATATTGCCCACCATTCAGATCCTCATTTGACTGGCCTTCCTCAATCAGAGCTTCACACCTGCTGTTCAGAGGCACCTGGGGGGGTGATATGGGCAAGGAGGCAGTTTGCCTGCTGCCCCAACCATTACCTTGCCTCCATTCACTCTTTCCATTTCAGCTTCTGCTTTCTGCCTAACGGGGTGTGTATCATAGTATCATAGTATCATAGTATCATCATTCTGGTTGGAAAAGACCTTCAAGATCATCAAGTCCAACCACTACCCTAGCTCTGCCACGTCCACCACCAAACCCTGTCCCCTAGCACCACATCTGTCTTTTTAGATGTATCCAGGGATGATGGCTCAAACACCTTCTCAGACAGCCTGGATCCCCAAGTCCAACTCCTGCCCCAGAACAAGACAATTCCAAGGTTCAAACCATGTCCCTGAGGGCATTGTCCAAATGTTTCTTGAATATTGTCAGGCTTGGTGCCATTACTGCTTCCCTGGGGAAGGATACACTGGCTCCTTCATCCTGGGCACTTTATGTTGGGTGCTCCCATTTCTGTTTCAAGGAGGGCAGAACCTGGCTCCACAAGTTTCTCTCTTGTTCAGCCTCCCTGATGTTCCTTAACCCTTCAACTTCCTCTCACACCTCTGCCACTGGCTGAGCAGGTCATCCATCTGTTCACAATGCACAGAGCAGTTCTCATAGCTGCCACCCATTACCAGTGAAAGGCTCTGGCATTCCCTGCAGCCTGTAACCTGGACAGGTATATGTTTCCATGGGAGCTCCGTCTGGGTTCCCACATCCATTCTGGTGCATGTTGAGATCATGACCTTCTGCCAGGTGGAAACCGTAGCTGGAGCTCCTTCCAACTGGCTGATGACCACCAATAGGACTCACTTGTCGAACTACACTGGAGCTGGTCTCCTCAGTGAGAGTTCTACTTGAGTTTTTTTCTTGAGCCAAAGAAAGGAGACTGTGCTCTGCCCTCACACCTTCCCTGCACACCCTGCCTGCCCCAACTGCTGCCTAAACTGCTACACCACTTCCTTCTGATGCCATATGCACTGTTTGCCCACTCTATTTGCTGTTCTCCTAGTCACTCACTCTCCCTTGAGGCTGCTTTTGTATATAAGGGGGTTTTGCCTGCCATCACCCTTGTTCCAGCCCATGCTAAGTCAGAGGTGCTACTCATAAGGAGAGCCCTTCTGCTTCTTTGGAGGGAGGGAGGGGGCAGGGGCTCCCTCATGCTTCCTGCACTTTTGCCTTCCCTGTTCTGTCATGGTTTTGCCACTTTATGAAGGATCGTCCAGTGTGACCCTTCACTCTGGAGCCCCCTGCCTTGGTGACTTCTCTTGAAATGGTGATTACACTGGGTTCTAAACTGCCGCCATTACTCTTGTCCCTGCCCATAGTCATCAGGAGATACTTTTTCCTGCTCTGGGCAATTGGGGGAGGGAGGTGGGGCACCCTCTCACTCCCTGTGCTTTTGCTTTCCCAGTTTTGCTGCAGTTTTGCCACTTCACAAAGGATCTCCCAGCGTGATCCTCTGCTCCAAAGTCCTTCACTTTGGTGGTTTTTCACATTACCATGATACATTTAGAGTGAAAAGGTATGTGTTTGGTGAGACTGAGAAAGGCATACTTAAATAAAGTTTAGGAAGCAAGTGCTCTTCCATAACTTCTCAGCACATTTTTTACAGAACAGCTCATCCTCATCAATGGGAGATAAATTACATCCATGTAAATCTTCTGTCAGATCACTACTTGTAAATGTACTAAAGCTGAGCAAGGTATTTTCTATATAGTAGGATTCTATAAAGTAGAAATGGCAACTACCTCCACTACCCAGAAAGATATTTCTTCTTAAATGTATTCAGAGGACAGACAGCTTGGAAGCACTACCTCAGCACAGTATCAAAAGGTAGACTTATTGTTGTAAATCACATATAATAACAGTGATGGGGAAACATCACAAAGGAGTCTGTGGACAAAGGAAGGAGGGTACCACATTCTCCTGCTTTCTTTGCTCTTTTTCTATTCCTGCAGCAAAACTTTATACAAATAAATAGTTTTCTATGACTTGTGCTGTTTCTTTGATGCAGAACCAACTAATGATGGGCATCTGTAGTTGAAAAGTCTCATCAGAACAACTATATTAGCAATGACTTGTGACACGCAGACCCAGCAGATTCCCTGAGACAGCATAATGGAAGGATCAGGGCAGGGAGGTGAATCTTTTTTCACTGTGATAACCTGTGTGTGTAGAAGAAAATCCCATAAATACCCATATAAAAAAACTGTTATTGTTCCTCAAAGAAATGATATGCTCTATGTTTGTAGTTTCAGTTGGTACTAAATACTTCCCAGAGCATGTCATATCCAGGTTATGCTTGAAAACCATTTTCTGAATCAGTAAAAAGTATCAGACTGGAAAATTTTTCTTCTATTTAACTGGCTAGCACTGACTTAATTCTTACTCACCAGGAGACCAATTTGTCTTGACGCAACATCTATTTCCAGTAAAGAGACCATCAGAATTGCCATTGCCAAGAAATGAGGACTGAATTGTGTAGTATTACATGAATTATTCTTCAGCTTACTTCACAAGATGTAGTGCAATGCATCCTGATTTTTGTTTAAATTAGCTGTATATAACTTTATGTTCTGAACTTATGTAAGACTCACTAGACCAGATTCATGATTTTATACCCATTGTTTGAGCTACCTCAATAAAGGAAGCCTGTAATAAAGATATTCATTTAACTAACTAGTTGAGACACATCTGTGAGTGTTTTACACATATGGAATCATCAAAACCAGTAAAAGCAGACAGATCTAGACTGGAATCTGCCTACTTTCAGGGCCAATTTCAAAAGCAAGGCAATCCTACTAGGCATTACAATTCAATAATTTGGCATATGAAAATGCAAAAGGAGGGAGCTGCTTCTAACACAGTAAACTCTTTTGGATAAGAACTTTTCTGTTAAACGATACTCACAGTGAAGCCACTGGCAAAAACCAAATTCATTTAAACAAGACCAGTACGTTCGTCCACATTGGCTTCTGTGTTTTCACACTGGCTAAGTTAACAGAGGTAACTGATTTGGATTAATACAGTGGATGCAGCCACACTACTAATAATTAAGTAATTTCTTTCTTTCACACAAAAGAAATAGTGAAGTATTTACTGTCTCTTACATGGAAAATTTTTATTTTTGAGACTGGCAACTTTTTTTCTCTACTGTCCAGTTTGGGTTTAATTCGCTTCAACCCAATTGTCTCCTACTTGGTCTACACAAGTAATTGGTACTTGGTAAGAAAACCTTAAAGTTTGGTAAGAAAACTTAAAAGGACATCACACAAATTATTTTGGGTCAACACTTCTGGCCAGGCAATAATTTGAACAAGTGCTTCTCAGATTGTTATTGAAGTACTTACAATCATGTTCATGTTTTTCACTCTTTGTATCTCAGCATGTGAGGCATTGTTCATATTGCCTGAAATTCGGTCCACTGATGTGGCTTCAATACTGTGCCCACCTCTTGCTAAGGCCAAGAGTTGTCATTCACAGAAATGCAGCCTAACATTTCAACCCTGAAAGCAATGGAGAACCAAAAATATATCCAAAATGCAGATCTTTGAAGTAGAAGAAAATATACAATGACATATAACTAAATCTGAAACTAGGAACAAAAGCATTAATTTAAAACTAAAGTTTTTGTCCTCCTTCTTATCTTTACAGTAAAGCTGACATATGAGATGTTGCTCTCTGGAAATCCTACTGATATAAAAACTCTGACTGCTTAGCAGAGCTCCCAACAGCTAGCTCAGTCCCTTTGGGAATTTTCTGACATGCTTTGTAACAAATGAACATGTGGTGACAGCATGAAAGAGAGAGTGTGAATTCCAGAGATGCTGTAAAACCACTGATGCACTTGGGTAGTTTGGAAGCCCACCAGACGGATGGGTTCCTAATTATAGGTTTTAATTTAATCAGTTAGGGTGCTCTGTCCCCGCCCCCCAAGCTAGTTATCAAAATATATTTTTTTTTACAGATAGTAAATTGATTACATTAATGAGAAGGAGTATTTCAGCAATTTTTAATTGCTTTTCAATTTCTCCAACAAAACCGAGAAGATAACCTGGCCTACTGTAATAATTAAACCAGAGAGATTTTGTCTGAAAGTAAAGCAAGGCACTTGTATTAACTGGGCATGCACTAAAGGGTGAATTTTGTGGGAAATTGAAGAATTATTTTTACAAGTAAATCCCCCGTACATATTTTTTTTGTTCAGAAAAGTTATTTTTAGTCTCAAAGTTGCTGGCAAATAGTCTTTGGAATTTCTGGCTCACTTCTGTAGAAAATTCCATAGAGTTAAATTCAAAGTGGCTGCCAATGTGGTTCCTACACAACTAATTTATAAATTATTTTAATTTTTATTTTTTATTTTTTATTTTTATAGTTACATGACGACCTGTTACATACCAGATGCAAAGAGGTGGGACAGTGCTGAGGGAACACCAAACAAATATGAAGATTCTAGCAGTGATCGTATGCATTTAATAATCATCTCAAACACAGCTGTAATTAAAATACCTTCTTAATAGAACTGCGCCCACGAAAGTACTGTAAATATCACTTGTTTTCCATTTGAAGAGGACCTTAGTATTACCTAGAAAGGTTGGACCAGGTGATCTTTCAGGTCCCTTCCAACCTGGCATTCTATGATTCTGTGATTTTGTGATTTTTATTCTAGTCTAACTATATCAACAAATCTCATCCAAAACTGGACTGTTTAAATTCATAGCGGTAGAGAAAACCACACCTAATGAAAAGGCTTGCAATATTTTCTTCTTAATGACTATAATGAACACCCTCAGTAAATTCCAATGACAACATTAAAAATTCAGACAATTTATATGTAAGAACATACATTTGAAATAATGGGAACACTGCTCAGCACTAAGTAGATGTAGTGTAGACTTTATGAGTTCTTAATGTTGTATCTGCTGCCCTCACTTACTTTCTTAGTCACACTGAAAGTAAACAGAAGGTATTAACTGATGATTATGGAAAGTTCGTGTTATAATTTTTATGGGTAAGAGGCTCAGTTCATCGCTGCCATATTGTACAAACTTGACCTCAACATTGTGCTACCTGTATGGAAACTGTAGATGTGCTCTCAAGGTACAAAAAGCATGACGAGAGGTAACTGTTAGGTAGTGAACTAGTAATGTAAATGTTATTCAAAGTCTTGCTATATATAAAATATATTAAAAAGACTAAAACTACAGAAAAGCAACATATTGCCAATGTATGAGTTGTTTTATACACCTATATTGTGGTTTTGGAATTTACTCTTTTTTATTAAATCTTTCTATTATTCTTGTTTTTTTCTTATACTTAACCAGTTCAAATTTAATGGGAAGCTGCAATACAGTACAAGGCTATCTTTCTATGCATCCCTTTTCTTGCAATGTTATTGATATTGTGATTTAATGACACCAAGTAAAATTTAACTCCTCTACAGGTTCATAGAATCATGCAGGTTGGAAGGACTCCAGGAAGATCTTCTCATACTGTAATTAATTGTTGCAAGTTTACACTGGAAGTTTTTCTTTTGATCCACTTAAATGACTATGTTTCATCAAATTTAGCTGAGATGGAATGAGCCAGGAAGTATTTTGCTTTTGCAAAACCTCAGGCATTATGTTTTGGTTTTGCAAGTACAAAACCACCCCTTGTTTTGGGTTAGGGTTTGGACTGTCAGTCCAAAGGAAGCAATGAAAGAGAAGAGTGGTAATTATTGCAGCAGAAATGAAAAAGAAATCTGTGTTTCTAAAGGTTGCAGACTTTTTTGATATTAAAAGTTAAACTATCACATATTTTTAACATTCCATACCAAGGGTTGGAGAGTCTTTTTGAGTACTGCAGTCATATAAACAGAAGATATTTTGTGATACTGTTATGGACTATAAGTGACATAGAAATTTCATAAGTAGTGGGTTTGACATTTGAACCAAACTCTGCCCAGGTTCAAACTAAAAATACTTGATAGTTTAGAGAAGAATCATAGAATCATAAATCATAGAATACCAGGTTGGAAGGGACCTCAAGGATCATCCGGTCCAACTCAACCTTTCTTGCCAAAAATACTGTCTAGACAAGATGGCCCAGCACGCTGTCCAGTTGAATCTTAGAAGTGTTCAATGTTGTGGAATCCCCCACTTCCCTGGGGAGATTATTCCAATGGCTGATTGTTCTCATTGTGAAAAATTTTCCTCTTATGTCCAATTGGAATGTGCCCAGGAGTCACTTGTACCCATTACCCCTTGTCTTTTCCACATGATTCCTTGTAAAAGGGAGTCTCCATTTTCTCTGTAGCAGCCCTTCAAGTACTGGAACATGGTGATGAGGTCTCCCCTAAGCCTTCTTTTCTCAAGGCTGAACAAACCCAGTTCTCTCAGCCTTTCCTCATACTGCAGGCTTCCCAGTCCTTCAATCATCTTTGTGGCTCTTCTCTGGACCCTCTCCAGCCTGTCCGCATCCTTTTGTAGAGCAGGGACCAAAACTGAACGCAATACTCCAGGTGTGGTCTGACAAGCACTGAGCAGAGTGGGATGATGACTTCTTTATCTCTGCTGGTGATGCCCTTCTTGATGCATCCTGTTGTTGTCTTTGCTGCTGCAACACAGTGTTCACTCATATTGAGCTTATTGTCCACCAGGACCCCTAGGTCCCTTTCCACAGACCTGCTCTCCAGCCAGGTAGATCCCAGGCTGTGCCACACTCCTGGGCTATGTTTTCCCAGGTGCAAGACCGTACATTTGTCCTTATTGAATTTCATAAGGTTCTTGTTGGCTCACTCTTCCAGCTTGTCCAGGTTTTCCAGCAGAGTTGCTCTCCCTTCCAAAGTATCCACCTCACCACTCAGTTGGTATCATCAGCAAACTTCATCAGGATACACTTGATCCCATAATCCAGATCACTTACAAAGATATTAAACAGCATTGGGCCCCATATCAGTCCCTGGGAGACCCTAATCGTGACAGGTTGCCTGTTGGAAAAGGAGCTATTCACCACCAGTCTCTGGGTGCAGCGTGTCAGCCAGTTCCCTACCTACCACATGGACCACTTGCCTAAGCCATAACATAAAGAAAAGTATCTGGTTTATGGTGCCTAACCCAATTACATTATTTGTTGGTAATTTATTCTGATAAAGTAGAATTTCAACAAATTCCTTTCTGAGGACTTAAAGACAAGCACAGATGTGTATCCTGGTTCTCAAATATTAACTTGAAAAAGGGTAACACATTTCTTTAAGGTACACTCTAATGGCAAAAATCTAGAGGCAAAAACAACTTCAACATTGTAATTGGTAATCATTCCAGAAAAATAGTTTTCGTGTGTCAAGTATATGAGAATAGCTTTCACTAAAAGCTGTCACAGAAGAGCTTTTATGTATTTTTGGAAATGTGATCTGCAGTATTTGGGAACAGGCTCTTGAAAGAATCTCTTTTTTGTTTTGCTGGTCTTGGTAATCACTTTAAAAAAAAAAAAAAATTCCACCTACAAACTTCAAGTTAATCAGCTGTCTCCCTGCTGGGCATCATAAATGAAAGCATTTTCATAATGAGAAAACAGATCAAAACATGTTTCACATCTGGTGAGTGCAAATACAAAGGAAACAGTCATTAGAGCTAATAATAATCTTCTGGGTAAAAAACTTCTTGATGAGGGTAAGTAAGCTTGAAAGTTCACTATTTCAAAACTCAAGTCGGCAAAAGAGGTGAGAAAAGAGTGGAAAGTTTCAACGTCATCTTCCTCTGAGGTTGTTGGGACACATGGAGCTGGCTCCTGACCAGGGCTGAACTGACAGCTGGCACAGCACAGAAGGCCATCAACCACTTTTCTTCTCCTAACCTGAAGCTGTTCAGCAGCCAAACCAACTTACAAGGCAGAGGCAGACTGGGAAAGGTGTTCTGGCTTCGGGGCAAGAAAACACATCTAGCAAACCCCATTCCTGCTCTTCTCTTCCACTCTCTAATGGGAGTCTGCTACAGACCACCTGACCAGGATAAAGAGACTGACGAGATGTTCTTTCAATAACTTGGGGATGTCTCGCGTTTGCTAGCCCTTGTTCATGTGGGGGACTTCAACTTACCAGATATCTGCTGGAAGTACAACACAGCAGAAAGGGGCCAATCCAGGAGGTTTCTGGAATGTGTAGAAGATAACTTCCTGCTACAGCTGGTAGGTGAACCTATCAGGGGTAGTGTCATGCTGGACCTACTGTTCACAAACAAGGAAGGGCTGGTGGAAGATGTAGTGGTTGGAGGTCGTCTTAGGCACAGCGACCATGATATGACAGAATTTTCAATTTTTGGTGAAGTTAGGAGGGTCGTCAGCAAAACCTCTACCTTGGACTTCCAGAGGGCTGACTTTGGCCTCTTCAGGACGCTGGTTGGGAGAGTCCCTTGGGAAGCAGCCCTCAAAAACAAAGGAGCCCAGGAAGGCTGGGCTTACTTTAAGAATGAATTTATGAAGGTGCAGGAGCAGGCTGTCCCTGTGTGCCGAAAGAGGAGCCGGCAGGGAAGAAGACCAGCCTGGTTGAGCAGGGAACTATTGCAAAAACTCAGAAATAAAAAAATAGTGTATCGATTTTGGAAAAAAGGGCAGGTGAATCAGGAAGCATTTAGGGAAATTGTAAGGTCATGTAGGAAGAGAATCAGAGATGCAAAAGCTCAACTAGAACTTAAACTAGCCATCTCTGTAAAGGATAATAAAAAATGCTTTTATAAATACGTTAATAACAAAACAAGGGTCAGGGAAAATCTTCATTCCTTATTGGATGAGGAGGGGAACTTAGTAATGGAGGACAAGGAAAAGGCTGAGGTGCTTAACACCTTCTTTGCCTCAGTCTTTAACAAAAAGACTAGCTACCCTCAGGACAACTGGGCTCCTGAGTTGGTAGACAGGGGTGGGGAGCAGAATCCCCCTCCTGTAATCCAGGAGGAAGTAGTTAGTGACCTGCTGTGCCACTTAGATCCCAACAAGTCCATGGGTCTGGAGGGGATTCATCCTAGGGTGCTGAGGGAGCTGGCAGAAGAACTGGCTAAGCCGCTCTCAATCATTTATCACCATTCCTGGCTCACTGGGGAGGTCCCAGATGACTGGAGGTTGGCCAATGTGACACCATCCACAAGAAGGGCTGGAAGGAGGATCCGGGGAACTATAGGCCTGTCAGCCTGACCTCGGCGACTGGCAAGATTATGGAACAGATCATCCTGAGTGCCATCAAGTGGCATGTGGAAGACAACCAGGGGATCAGGTCCAGCCAACATGGGTTTAGGAAAGGAAGGTCCTGCCTGACTAATCTCATCTTCTTCTATGACTGGGTGACCCGCCTAGTGGATGAGGGGAAGGCTGTGGATTTGGTCTACCTCGACTTCAGCAAGGCCTTTGACACAGTCTCCCACAGCATCCTCCTGGAGAAGCTAGCAATCCATGGCTTTGACAGGTGCACCCTTTGCTGGGTCAAAAGCTGGCTGGATGACCGGGCCCAGAGAGTGATGGTGAATGGAGCTGCATCCAGCTGGCGTCCAGTGACCAGCGGTGTCCCCCAGGGATCAGTACTGGGCCCAGTCCTATTCAATATCTTTATTGACGACCTGGATGTGGGGATTGAGTCCACCCTCAGTAAATTCGCAGATGACACCAAGCTGGGGGGAAGTGTTGATCTGCCAGAGGGTAGGAAGAAGCTGCAGGAGGACCTGTACAGGCTGGATCGATGGGCCGAGGCCAATGGCATGAAATTCAACAAGACCAAGTGCAGGGTCCTGCACTTTGGCCACAATAACCCCAGACAGAGCTACAGGCTAGGGGAAGAGTGGCTGGAGAGCAGCCTGGCAGAGAGGGACCTGGGAGTGCTGGTGGACAGCCGGTTGAACATGAGCCAGCAGTGTGCCCAGGTGGCCCGGAAGGCCAATGGCATCCTGGCTTGGATCAGGAATAGTGTGGCCAGCAGGAGTAGGGATGTAATTCTCCCCCTGTACACAGCACTGGTGAGGCCTCACCTCGAGTACTGTGTGCAGTTCTGGGCCCCTCACTTCAAGAAGGACGTTGAGGTGCTGGAGCAGGTCCAGAGGAGAGCAACAAGGCTGGTGAAAGGACTAGAAGGAAAGTCTTATAGGGATAGGCTGAGGGTGCTGGGGTTGTTTAGCCTGGAGAAGAGGAGACTCAGGGGGGACCTTATCATTCTCTTCAACTGCCTGAAGGGAGGTTGTAGTCAGGTGGGGGCTGGGCTCTTTTTCCAGGCAACCAGTGACAGGACCAGAGGGCACAATCTGAAGCTGCTCCAAGGGAGGCTTAGGTTGGATATTAGGAAGTGCTTCCTCATGGAGAGGGTGATCAGACATTGGAATGGACTCCCCAGGGAAGTGTTGGAGGCCCCGTCCCTGGATGTGTTCAAGGCAAGGCTGGATGTGGCACTTAGTGCCATGGTCTAGATGGTGTGGTGGTGTTGGTCATAGGCTGGACTTGATGATCTTAGAAGTCTTTCCCAGCCTTGGTAGTTCTGTGATTCTGTGATTCTGTACAGAAGGGAGTGTAAACGTGGCTCTGATGTCTGGGCATCCCCTCCTTTCAGAGAAGCCTGTGGTACCCAAAGTTACTGACATGCCTTTGCAATGTCACAGTAACACACAGGGATCTTTGGTAAATTTTGAAGAAATCATGGTCATGGATATTTTGTTTTTTCCCTGGCAAAGTTGACTGAACTCTAGGATTTTCTGGTTCCTCACCCAACAAATCCAGACTGAATGTTACATTTATTTCTTAACTCATATTTTCATAAGTAGTTTTGCTAATTTACATCTGCCTGTGGGTTGAGCCTGGGTGATTCCAGCTGCTGGCTAAAGACCCAAAGTGCATGCTTCCTCTCTTTGCAGCCCTGCTCCCTACTCTGAAGTTAATTCAAAGCTGACTGAAAGGAAGTCACTGTCCTGCCAGTGCTATTTCAGGTTTAAGGGTATTCAGGATTTAAATACAGACCTGGATCCACATTTAATAAATAGCTTCCAATCTTTTAATTGGCTAAATCATAAGCTTGGATCCAAAACCCGACAACAATTTCACATTATTCCAAAGGGCTTTCATTGAAACATTACAAAACTGGCTCTTGGTATATTTTGGCAAAAAGAATAAAGTGAAAATTCAATCAGTGAATAATTTGTTGTGGGATAGAGAAATCAGAATGCTGGCAGACAACTTCCTCAGAAATCTTGACATGTAAAATAGGATTTCTATTGCAACAGGTATGTGGGGGTGGAAAATTAGGTCAGACAAGTCTTTCTCCTGTATGCAATCGTTACTGACAGGCCTATGTCTCCCAGAAGACTAAGGGAGCCAGATATTGGTCAACTATTGATCCAAGTCTCAGGACTGCTACAAAATTAGCTATTGCCTCAATCACTTTTAGGTCATGGTTCACTTTTAGACATTGTTCCAGTTCTTAATGGACATAATTGCACTGAAAACACCTATAAAAGATGGGAATTACAAACTAGTGGTTTCTGTAGAAACCACTGCATGCAGCAGGATATGACCCCCTTATTTTTTTTTCCCCTTCAATCTTGAGGTTTTATGCCCTTTCTTCATTATGTTGCTTCCTAGGTTTGTAAAGAACATCTATACAATTTTCCAGTATTTTTATGTTGTTTTGAATTCATAATATGCAATGAGCTTACCATCAGCAAAGGCAATAGCTAACAACTGAATATTTTCTTCCAGTTAATGAGTTCTTACATGGTTTCCTGCTTCTCATTTTGCACATTATTTCAAAGTATTCTGATGCAGTAACAGCTATATTTAGCTCAGTTTTACTACCTCTGTGCCTTCATAATCTAACACCTCACCAATTAGGAAAATCATAAAAATAAGATGAGAAACTAAAAGGGAAAAAAACAGTAGAAAATAGCTATATAGCTATCAACTATATTGTAGAGATCATGCTTAACATCTTTATTTTATTGTAATTCTACCTGAATCTATATATTACTACGTAAGCTAAATGCATCCCGTGAGTACAAGGAAAAAACACATAGAAACAAGGCACAAATAGAACAGCTGATAAGTGATACCATCTAGGATTATTTTCTCTTCTAGAAGTCTGTGTCTCTGGGCTGTAAGGATTAGCTACAGACACTAGCTCGTAATTTGAATTGTCTAAAGCTAGATGAAATTTAAATTCAATTTCTTAAGTGCAATTGAGGCTCTAATATAGCTCTTCTTCAAAGCACAAGTTAAATGATCCTGAACACTCAGTGGGGAGACACCTAGAGCTACTCAACTGGAAAAATAGTGTAAGTAAGGGTCAGAACCATTGCCAGCTGCCAGGACTTCAAACAGTGAATTCTTTCGACATGAAGTGACAGAATGAAGGGCAAAATGGGAATGATAAGCTTGTGCTCAAGGCACCTTCAGCATGTGTGGTGCTAAATAAGGAGGAGTAGCTGACCTGCCAAACAACAGAGCATCAGTCCAAGGACCTTGACAAACTCGAGGCCTGGGCAGACTGAAAACCCACAATCTTCAACAAGGAGAGGCAGCAAGTTCTGCTCCTACATAGCAGGACACTCCATCTCTCAGTATCCCTGCCTCAGTTTCCCTCTATGATCCAATTGTTTTTTGTCTCCCAATTTTACATGTCTGGGCCTGGAGTGGAAAGATTCCCATGGGAAAGAAAATGGTCTAGCAAGCTCTGAGCTAGTAATAACCTTGAAAATACAAACAGAAGGCCAAGTTGATGTTCATAGCACCAGCTGCTCTCCAGTGTTGAAAAACACTAGAGCCCAGCCTGGCCACAACTAGCAGAATGAGCCCATGTGTCAGTCCAGACCATGAAGGAAAATATGTAGTGATTTTAATGAATACAAGGCTTAAAATGGGACAACAATGAACTCTCACCACAAACAAGGGAAATTGTCAAGAATTAGGAAATCATAGCCAGAAGATTATGGGAACTTATTCTTGCCCTTTACTCAGTTCCAGAGAGGTTATGCTTGGCATAATCTGTCAAATTTTGTGTTCTTCCCAGATCAAGAGGGATGTGAAGACACTGAATAGGGTCCAGCAAAGAGGTATCAAGATGATCATGTGTGGGCTACTACAGATATGAAGAAAATGTCATCCTCTTGGAGACTCCGCCAGACAAAATTGTGGGTGACTTGATCTACTATTGCTATTTGTCCAGCTCCACATAAGAGGTTGTACTTGATGGCCTTCAGGGGTCTCTTCCAACCAACATTTCTCTCATGCTATGATACTGTGAATTTATTTGCCCAGGATGCAGCTGGCCTGGAACTTAGGCCTCTGATGGCCTCAGCGTATTTTAGAACATAGCTCCTGGTGTGTTTTTTTCAAGCAAGTGCTGTTAGCTACTCTTCAAACATCCCATTGGATCTTGGTCAACACATAACCCCATTCAAGGAGCACTGACACAGGAGAAAGAAAGCACCAAAGATGTCCTGTGGTTTCACTTCCTAGAATCACGGACTGAAATGCAAATGAAGAACCTATAAGAGGAATCTAAACTAGCTGATAACCTGCCCCATTGCAGCTTGGACTGTTCTTCAAAGTGAGCAGCATTAATCACTAACTGACATGGCTAAACGCCAATATAAGCATAATTTAAGGAGCATGAAAATATCCCCAAGTTGCTAGTCAGAGAGGGATTGGGGGGGTGAAAAAACTTAAAGGTTGATGATAGATATATAGATGGGAAGATGTAATTTTTTTGTGTTTGTAGGGGTGGTAGAGATTATAAAGTGGGATGGGTTGTGACAGATGAGAAAGAGAGAGAATAATGAACTGAGAAAGCTGGATGGAAAGAGGCAAAACCAGATTCCTTAAACTGAAGAAAAAGTGACATTAAAATTGAAAAAGGCTAAGAAAGTAGAACAGAGCAACAGTAAGAGAAGTAGAAAAGTGAAGACATCCCCTTGGATCTGGAAAGACTCTTTAAAAGACAAGTCAGTTTTCTTTGCAGAAACAGAGGAGAGCACAAGATGCTTTCTGTAATGGAGGCTAAAGGCAGTGAGGCATAAAGGACCTCAGATATCATCCTGCCAAGAGGCAATGCTTGACTGAAGAAGGGCCGAGTAAAAACAGGAGAGAATGAAGTTAGAGTTCTGTAATTCTACATGGTTGTGAATTTTTTTTTTTCAAAGGCATAAGCAATGCAACAACAGAAGCAAAGAAAGAAAATGTTTGAAGATGAGCCAGCAACGGAGATTAGTGAAGCAGCCAATGTAAGAGAAGAGATGGGCCAGTGGACCTGAAGTCCTGCCAAAGTCGAGCAAAAAAAAAAAGCCCCAAAACATCTTGACAATGAAATCAGTAGAGGAAAGAACAAGGAGCAGAAGACAAACTGAGGCATTCAAATCCTGCAGAGTGCTCAGATACCGCCTCAACATTATTCCAGACCAATGACCTGAAGGTGGGTTCATTCCCTTGCTCAGTCTTTAACTGCTTCTCTGAATCTGCCAGGACAGAGACCTGCTGTAGTGGAACTGAGGTACTGAGATGAAAAAGAAGCAATACACAGACGGAAGATAGTCCTCTGAAACTACCTGTTTCTCTGATCTAAATGGCTGTAAAATGTCTGGATTTGAAATAGTGATTTAAGACATGACTAAAGATCAGGCATTGCTGCAACTACAGTGTAGTGTAATATATATTTATTAATTACCCATCTCTGGAATTGCAAGTCTAGTCCCAATCCCAGAACTCTGTTACCATAAAACCCAAGTGTAACACTTGGTATCACAGCAATTTGCATATACTGCCTCTGTTGATGCCAACTCATTAGAGCAACTTCAGCTATGCCTCTACTTTACAAATATCATAGTGATGTGATAACCAATAGCCTTAGATGGAAGACGTTTGGTATCCTGTCACTAATGCCATGATGCTTACCATAAAATCATTAATTCAAAATTAATGAAAGAAGAAAGAAGTCACAAAAGTGTTAAAAAGTCTTTTGTTTTACATTATAGTAATTATAACTTAATCAGTGCCCATAAAATCAAAACTCTGAAGCTGGAAAAAAACTCCCAACTCTCTCCAAGTGCAGAGCTGGCGTTCCAACCATTGCACATATTCATCTCACCACATTCCACCCAAAAGTGGAATCCAGTCATTTTACCAAAAATCTTAATTTCAAGTGAAGTATATGTGTATTTTTAAATACTAAGTTTTAACTGTTCACAACCACAAATTCCCAGATGGTTAGCAGTTGGGAATAGAAAAGGGAAAACTTGCAAGGCATGGAAAAAATGCTCTCTGGAAGAGCTAAAAAAATTATAGGAACTGGCTTGCCTTTGCTATGCTTCTTCCAAGATGTAAAAAGAAGCCAAAAGATGGCTGCTTGCCATTTGTCATAACCAATTTCAAATCTGCCTCCTCATTACCGTTTTTTTCATCCACTTTCTTTATACCTCTTTATCTTCTTATCTTCATTAAAAAAATCTCTATTTCTTCTAAAGAACTGTAATTGCAGAGAGATTTTCCAGGTTTTAGTATGTTGTTGGAATATTATAAGCTTGGACCTAGTTCAGGGCTCTATTGTAAGTATGCAGCACATCCTGACACAAACAGGGCAGAGATTGGCCCTTTCATTCAAAGGGCCTAACCATTCTTAACTGTGAGTGTTTAAGGTACTCTGACTCTCAGATTATTGAAAACCAGCTCTCTGGCATTAGTCTTCATAACTATATTTGCTTTTTTCATCCAAAGTTTTCACTTAACAAATTAGAAGACTTTTTCTAAATATTATGTTTATATTTAGAAATTCATTAAACTTTTCAGGTGCTTAAACAGGGAAGTCTAGAGGCATTCAAGATACTGCAAAATATTCCCTCCCTCCAGATGGATTTCCAAAAGGGCACAGGTCACTTATGGCTCCTGTGTCATTTCTGCTGGGCCCTTCTGGATACAGCAGTTACTCTAAAGAAGACTTTTATCTTTAGGTAAATTAATTGTGCCCTGATCACAGCTTTCCACTGAGTTTTGAAAGCTACTCAGTTGATCAGACGTCAGTGGCTTTTTACCCTCCAGTTCCAAAGTCACCATGACTACAACCACTAACAATAAAACCTTGCCTTCCACCCCCATGTTTTTAATTCATAATGTAATATTACAGGAAGTTAGTGGTTGGCTGTTTAAGATTTTTTTGTAATTCTAATTTGGAACCTTTTTCCCTCTTTGTTCCCTATGAAAAGTCAGTTTTCTGAGCTCTTAATAAGTAGAATTCTCTCATTTTAATGAGAGCCAAACTGGTTAAACCTATGTTACCCTTGCCTAAATAGTATCTGAGCTGATCACCTAAAATTCAACAATGCAGAGGTCCAAAGGTGAAAAGCAAAAATACTATGTGCAAAAAACTTCACAAAATTATGTACAGGAACTTTTTAATAAGTACATTATTACATGGAAACTCTAAAAAGTTAATTCCAGCCCTTACAGAAAATGTATTGAATTTTGCATATACCCTTGTACAAACAGGATAAAGCTCCCTTTTCTCACTGTGTAGGGCAAAGGATATTGGATCTTAGGACCATAATATCTCTGTGCATAGAAAACTTACTACAAGTCCTGGGCCTCAACCATACATATATTTTAGGGAAATAATTCATTTGAAGAGAAAAGAAAGAATGATATCCCTCTCAGATTGAAGTTATAGGTTCTGGGGGTTTTGTTTTCTTTTTCTTTTAATAAATAGCAGCTGTTCAAATGTGCTTAGAAGACAGAATGCTGAATAAATTCCAGTGCATGAGATTACTGGGCAAGGATCTGGGTACAAGGTCAAAGGGAGCAATAAATAAATATTTAGATAACACAGCTCCCATTGTTGTCAGTAAAGGATGATGGCTCAGCAATTCTAAAAAACAGCAAAGCTTTATTTAGGTATCTGCATATGAATTAGGGATCAAATTTGAGGGATGGTACACAATCCAGAGATAACTACTTCCTGTGGAAAAAGTAAAATAGCTGTGTTAATCTGACTTCTCACCTGGGCTATTGATTCCTGATGATAGCAAATCTGATTGCATGACACTTGTTATGGATACACCCTTTATTTTAGAACGAAAAAAAAACCCCAAAACCAAAACTACCCCCACGCTATTGTACAGATATTAGTCGTTTATGTGTTTCCAAGGTTTCCTTTTTTTCTGAAAATCCATCTTGAAAATATTGATTCAGCAGAATGAAGCCCTTTTATCTGATGTCAGTGTTGGTCTTCTAAAGCGCATGTCACAACAACCTAACCTTCAGCGTCATTGATGCTGAAAGGACTTTTCAATATCTGAAAAAATAATGCAGACTGGCTAAATATATCTTATTAAATCTTATTACAGTAACACCGGTGCTCTCTATGATTTTAACCCAAGCTTCTCACGCAGCCATCTTTGGTGCTGCTTACTGACTTATCCATATGTGCACTAGTACCCTCTACTGGTCGTAAATTTACTCTGGTGCTCGAATAGTCTGAGGAGGCAGCGGCAAACTGTTAATAGACATCTGAATGATAGTATACTTATTTTCTTTTTTCCTTCTATTTTGATCCAGAGGTCATGATCTCTATTCCAACTATACGCATGACATTACTTGGTAATGTGAGGTGGTTTCTATGAGTCCCACAGTTCATTAAAACTGCACATAAAAGCATGAATAGAGGAATCAACAATAACCAGCACTGCTGGTAAGGACATAAAATACTGCACAGCTAATCATAGGGAAAATATGGCATGTATAACAGTTCTTTGTTCTTTACATTCTTGCTGTCATCTGTTGTGCTGTTTTCAAGAACATCAGATGTGAATTGATTGGCAACATCTTTCCTTGAGGGAAGCAAAGCTATATTTAATGTCTAGGGTTCATAAAATTCCATAGCAGCACTAATAGTGCCCTTGAAATAGTAAATTCAATTTGAGTTTAATTCCAGTTGAAGAATAAAGTAATAGTAAAACAAAACAAAACAAAAAACCAACAACCAAACAATCCAAAAAGAAAATATGGCTAAAAGGAGTACTGTGGACAAGAAAGCACTGAGTTTCTCAAAAGGCAGATGGAGCAATTGGCCATATAAGGAATCTAATTTGCCAGTTGGAGCAGTTTGACAAAGTTATAGCCAATAATGTAATTGTTGGATGCCACCAAAAAAAAGCACTGTCAGTACATTAGATGATAATTTTTATCTTAACTACTCCTACATAAATATTCCCAAAAAGTTTCTAGTTCAGATAAGTGGGATAGAACTTACTTTCAATGATTTCCTAACATTAACCAATAAATAAAGCTAATTAAGTTTCCAGAGAATGGAAAAAGGGGAGATTATTATTACTCTGAGACTTTGAAATGTCCATGCCAATATTTCCATTTTGACCACTGAATAGGATGCTGCACCTTAGTATTATTTAATATAATGTGATACTGTATACAAGGCCTACATTTCCACATCTGAGACCCTCTAAAAATAATACTTTCTGCTTTAGCAATGACACACAGTGATGAACTTTTGAAGCAAGAGGTTGACATGACTTTTCAGTGTCAATGCCAGAAGATTCTTTGAGTTCATAACTAGAGCTGCATCATCAGACACTGATGCCATTCAGGTTCAGCTGAGCCCAGTAAAACTTGAACACTCAAAACACTGCTGTAGATGGAAGAAGAAGTAGGTTAGGATGTTGTTTTGTTTGGGGAGGGGTTATATTATTTGTTTGGTGTTTATGGACTGTTACTTTGCATGAAGGAAATAAATCCAGAAACTTTTCTGGTTTGGGTTATTTTTATTGAGCACATTTCCTATATAACGCCAAAGCCCTTAAAGAGGTTTTCTCTATTACGCCTAAGCTTGGTTACCCGTGGACTTTCTCTCCCTTTGTTTTCATACATGGCCTTGTTACAAAGCACCACAAATTTTAAATACAAAAGTAAATTTTGAACAGTAACAATAAACTGAGAGACCAGACAACTTATTTTGAATGTCTTATTTTTGAATTGTAAAATGAGAATGATCTTTCTAAAAGAAGAAAAAAAACAGACCTGTTTTTGTCGTGAAAAATGCTAAACTGTTTCTATCACCTTTTCTTATCCTACGATATGAAAATGATCATAACTGATTTCCTCAACCTACTTCTCTATGAAAATAAGAGATAAATAATCCCCATCTGCTTGTCCATTTGACTGTCCCCTGTCTTTCGCTTTTCTTCCCCTTTCCCCTTATCCAGTAAACTACGAGATTCTTAAGCTATTTTAAAAATAGCTTAGAGAGGAGTGAAGAATCCAAGCTATATTACGTTCTTATATTTGCCATAAAAATAAGATTAGATAGCCCCATTCATGTTCCCCCTTAGGGAGAGGGGAGGCTCAGCAAAGAGGTAGTGGCTGGTACGCCAGTCAGGAAAGTATGTCTCTAAACTACTGACTTGGCACGGTGCCTCTTGCTCAGCTAGAGAGCAGAAAAATGTGCTGAGGGGTTACGGTATGAAGCTGAAAGTATTGTGGTTGCTGGGATCATGTGAAGAAGTGGAGCACTGCATTGCAGGCTCTAGGAGAAGCAGGGAGAAAGGGTCGTAAGAGGAGAGGACAATACCACAGGATTCCTCAGTTCTGCTTCTCAGGCAGTCATTGAAGGATACTTACCGTTGTTTGTTGTTGTGGGTTTTTTAATTAGCCTGACTTGGTCACATTCATTTTTAAGAATGATTTAAAGATGAGGAAGAATCCCTTTGCTGTTTAATTTCCAGTTGTACCTGACTGGATTCCCCCTTAGACCAGTGGGTAGGGTGTTTTATAAGGGACAATCATTTCATGTAAGATGAAGAATTGCCCTTTTCCCACTTCTTTTTCTATAGACATAACTAGATACAAAATTGTATCAGTATCTTATATTTTTTTATGATCATAAATGTTGAGTCATCCAATTTTACATTCGACTCTGTGAAGCGGACACTGCAAAAGCATCCAGTGCCTAGACATAAGGCTGCTGAGGTCATAACAGCAAAATCTTTCAACTTTTCTTAGATGAAATAGAATGGACACTCTTCCAGAAGAAAAGAACAGAGAAAATAAAGCTAGAAGAGACCCTGAGAGAGATTTTAATTCAATCCACAGTCCAAATCTAAGCCAAGTATACAGCCAATCGTTGTTTAAAAAATAGGTTTGTTGAAGTGGTCTCAAAAGCTTTTGGTGATAGATATCACATTCCACATCTTACTGTATATGTTACTTTATTGAGGGGAAAAAGCACTGAATCTTCTTTGTTGCCTTGATACAGTTTAGAAATTAATATTTTGAATTTTTGGTCTTTGCTTAATTCTTATGTGGGATATTTAATACCTTCAACACTTCTCCTAGAACAAAATAAAAACAGAACTAATCCAGATAGGCAGATAGACAGAGAGATGACAAACATTCTAATTCAGATGAAAGCACAAAACAAGAGATAAGTTCAAGGATGACAGGGACATAAGTTAAATTACCATCTGAGGGAAATAACTTCTATGAATATATATGTCAAGTGCTTCAAATTCTAAGCAGTGCTGTCACTGTGGGCATTTTTTGTGCCTAGATTGTGTATTTACAACTGTGTCTGTATTTCAAAAAACAATAGAAAGTCATAATCTTAATTAAATCAAGAGTGCAAAATGAAAATCGAGTTGCAACTATGAATTCTGGGAAACAACTTGAGATACAGATCATGCTGGGATGATTCATTTGACAAGTTATCTAAGTAAATACTGCTATGTTGCGAAAGTAATTTTAAAGAAAATACAGGGTTGTTAGTTATGTTTGCCTTAGGGACAATATATATGAATGATATTGTCTTCATACTCTTACTCATTCTGCCCTTTGTGAAAATATTTACATAGCCTGTTTTGCAGTCACATGATGTATTTTTACTGCATTTTGTTGAAAATCACACATTTTACAAAATACATGAAATGTATACCCTTTTATATAAAAAAATACATATACACATATGTTCATATATACATATACACATATATTCATTTATACATATATATGTGGAGATATTTTTACAGAAAGAGAGAAAAAAAGAAAAAGAGAGAATGTGTGTTACCAAAGCAAAGATGATAATCTCTCCTGACTTATGCAATGGAAACAATAGTTATATATTTTATACTGAGGTCTGCAAAAATGTCATTTTTTGGTTATTAATGTCTCAGCTGGCTGTTTTCTGTGAATAAATGTCTAAACTAGGCAGAACCATAGGAAATTCAAACAGCTATTATAAGCCACCATGTGTAAAAATAGTTCAGATTATACATGGGTGGAAGAGTTGGCTTGACTTCTGTGTCACAATTAATGCTTATCTTACTGCATCTTTTTTACAATGATTTTGTGTATTTTCAAATGCTTATATTTTATTTCTTGATCATCTCTTTACCGTGTCTCCTATGACAGTCCTTTTGCTTTGGTTTCAGGTGCTGCTATGAATCAAAGCAAGCAGACACACAGTATTACAGTTTTGCCTGCAACAAAGGAGACTTCTTTGCCATTGGTGATGTGCAGGGCTAGACTCCCTGTTAGTAAACCACCAAGGGGGAAATCCAAAGGTTGCTAGTTCTAAAACTTGTACCACATTAGAAACTATTATTTAAGAAAGCAAAACAAAACAAAACAAACCCCCAATACCCAAAAAACAAACTTTTAAAATGCTGAGTCAATGCTACTTTAACAGTTAAATTCCATAAAGTGCAGAAACTGTCCATAAAACTAAAAAATTTAACTGAGCTGTGAGTAACACACAATACTGTTGTGATCTGAGAGACAGAGTAGTCATTTACACTGATATTTCGCCTTTATTGTGTCCATTTTCAGTCTCTAACTGAAAATTATATGTTTCTTTATAAGTTTTAGACTGAGTCATTCACCTCATTTCAGCAGTTCTATTAGAAACAAAGAACCTTTCAACCTGGTAGTTGTAATACATTTGTAAGTGAACAGCGTGTAAGGCAAATAAATCTAATAGCACTTTTATTAAGCTTATTTGTACTATGTCAGTTCTGGCTAGTTCAAAAAGACCTTTATTGAGTTATGAAGAGATGGAAAAGGTTGTGTCATTGTTTCCACTATATTCCCTGTTTTCAGTGGTTTACAGCAAATCCATAATAAAGTTATAATTATGTTTACTAATTATGCTGCAGTTATTTGTTTTCCTAAATATAATACTCTTCAGGGTAAGTGATAGGATTACTCTAAGATTCTTTAAATAAAGTATTGAAAAATTCCAAATTAATATGCATTTGGATCATTTTAAATGGCACAAAATCTTCTACAGGACATGAACATGAACTTTAAGTAATAATATTTGTACAATCAGCATGCCAAAGTATCTCAGACTGCACTGTTGTGTGGGGGCCCGTGGTCCGTTTCCTTCTAGCTGGGTCAAAAGCTATAGTCAATCTCTGCAAAATGTCCTCTTGCCTGATGAGAACTGTCCCAAAGGGAATTAAGGTCACAGCTGTAAAAAAAGTAAGCAAAAATGGAGAAAGCAAAGAGAAAAACAGCATGTCTAGACCTGCCTCTTATGCCCAGAAAATAGATGAAAGTTAACATGAGCAATCATGTTTGAGGAGATCCCTGCAGCATAAAGGTAATTCATGTTGTGAAATACGGAGGCAGTTGTAAATACACAATTTAGGCCCAAAAAATTCCACCAGTCTGACTACCTGGAGGACATGTGACCAGACCGCCCAGTCTTTAACGGGTTGTATAAATTTGGAAACTGTAACTGTGTAGGCATGTGCTGGGCATGAACTAACATGTACACCAGCTTTTAAATAGAGGTTGTTTGCATCTGGCTGTCCTAGAGCATGGGTGGAAAAGATGCACAGCTGCCTATGTGACTAAATACATTTCAGTTAAGGAGGGAAAAAAGGAGAACACACTTAGCAGCAAAATGTGGCCATAACCAACTTTATTTGATTGGCAGACCCTCATTTCAAAATAGCTACCTAGCCAGATCCTCAGTCTGGCCAATAAAAATTTGGACACCAAGCTAAGACCAGAGAAGCCTCAAGGAAGCCAGCGTTGCCACAGACACAAGCCCCAGAGAAGTGATGCCACCAAAACCTGCTTCTCCTTAAAACCATGTAATATTGCATGCCACCTGTCTCTACCATTCCTAGGCTACCATCCCCATCTTTCCTGTCTTCCAAAAAACTGTATCCTAGAACAGATAGTTTAATGTTGAATCTGGGTGCACTTTCATCTCACTCTCATTTGTCCTTCTAGGAAGATATTTGGCAGAAAAGTCATCACTGTGTGCTTAATATAACTGCGTGAGATTAGAAAAAATTATCATTTCTGTTTTTCATTTTATTTTCATGTTTAGATTTTGACAGCATGTAGCTTTCCAGATAATCACTGTTTAGGGTGCTCCAAGTTCCTAAATATCAGCTAGAAAAGACACGCCTCTGACAAATTGGCCAAACTGAGAAGTAAATTTCAAAGTCTACACATGAAGAAAGGGTGGTGTAGGACAGGGTAGGACAGGACAGGACAGGGTAGGGAAGGCAAGGCAGGACAGGGCAGGGCAAGGTATACTCTGTTCTTTAACGTTACCTATATCACGTTTCTTCCAAACTTTATCATGGTATACCTTCTACCTTCCATTTGCAGTAAAACCTAAATTGCTTGGTTAGTTTACTTCATGTGAAATGCATTTTTTATTGAAAAAACAATCGCCAAGTTCATGGCTATGAATCTGACTTACTTAAGTGGCTGATAATTGTGCCATTAACTTACGGGAATACATGGCCAGGTCCTCATTTACATGTGCCTTCTAATGTACTCATTGCATTTAAATTTTAAGTTTCTGTAAATGCCATCCATGAAGTTGTTCTGAGGGCATTTCAGGATGTTGTCACACTATTTCTTATAAATTGGTGCAAAAGCTATACTGCAGGAGTAACAACATCAGGAAACAGTAGTAATGTGTGCCTAATAAATTCCAGATTGTATTCTAGGGAACTGCTTTTCCTTTGTGAGATTAGTCTTTCCTCACAAGAAAACTGAAAAAAAACACAAAGTGGCCTAACCACAATTCGGTCCTCAAGGAACTTATAACACATGGAGTTCATATATCTTGGAAGAAAGCAACGTGTAATTCCACAACTCTGTGTATCCCATCTAGAGAATTTAACTCCCTGTCTGATGATCAAGAAATGACATCATAAATCACTAAGATGGTTGTTTACTTTGTGAGTAGTTAATTTCTGGTGTATTACATCTAGATATTTGGGTGCAAAAATTATTTAACTGAAGTTGGATTTTAAGCCATTTCCCCAACAATTCCATTACATTCCTCTGTTCTTGTTTTTGTGAGAAAATTGTTTTTTCTTTCTCTGCCATGCACTTCTGCATAATTTTTAAGGCCATTCCTTATCTAAAATAGGACAGACAGAGAGCTGGCTTATTTGTTTAAATCAAAATGGAGTCTCTTATTTTGCATATAATGTAGATTCTTACCAGAAAGAGTGTCTCATTGCAATGGGACCCCAAATCTTTATCTACAAAAGAAAGTGTTACGATTAATGGTAACTATGCCAAGGTCCAGGACCTACCCATTTCCAAACACTTGCCTAGGTGATACTCCAGCAGAGTGGGGGCTCAGAACATCCAGACTGTGCAAAGGAAAAGGTGATCCTTGGATATCTATTAGTGCAATGCATTGTTGCATGGCCCACCATTCCCAGGTTGCAACATAAGAGCAAGAGTTTGATCCACCACTTAAGGTGCCAAGTAAGGGCAATGAAGCTGGTGAAAGGTCTAGAACACAAATCTTATGAGGAGGAGCTGAGAAAACTTGTGGTTTTAGCATGGAGAAAAGGAGGCTGAGGGGAGACTTCATCACTCTCTACAACTACCTGAAAAGAGGTTGTAGGGCAGTGGGGATCGGTCTCTTCTCCCAAGTAGCAAGCAATAGAACAAGAGAAAATGGCCTTAAGTTGTAACAGGGGAGGTTTACATTGGATATTAGGACAAATTTCTTTACTGAAAGGGTTCTCAGGCACTGAAACAGACTGCTTAGGGAAGTGGTCAAGTCCCCATCCCTGAAGGGATTTAAAAGACATGTAGATGTGGTGCTTAGGGACACGGTTTAGTGATGGACTTGGCAGTGCTGGGTTTACGGTTGAACTTGATGATCTTAAAGGTCTGTTCCAACCTAAACAATTCTATGATTCTAAGTATGCATAGGCCACACCTGAGGCTCTCCCAGCCTCTGGTCAGCAGCACATTGGAGTGCAATCTAAGCTGGGTCATGAACAGGTGTTTGCATGTAAATATTGCAGGGAAGGTAGTCTAGATTGGAAAACAAATTTACAAATTTTACAGCATTGTAAAAGTGCTGGCGAAAGTGGAAACCACAGAAGAAGGAATGCAAAATTCCAGTGTCACATCACCCAACAGAAAACCTTGAGAAAGTAACTACTTGATATATGTCAAAAGCTGATTCCATTCTTCCACAGATTTCAGCAACGTTCAATAAATGCACAATGACATCCTTTAACTTCATGATTCATGATACATGGCTTATCTTTGGTTTCCATTAAATTTATGGACTATTCATCTTTCCTATGCTGCTATTCCCTTGACAAAAAGCATTAGATGTTAAAAATTCACAGCTGCACCTCCTGTCATTTGTCTTTTTCCTCTGTATGTGTTTGAAAGCAGCTCCCTCTCCTATATTTCCCCATCGCTCAGTTTCCTCTTAGATAACATACAGACCTTAAATACAGGAATCTGTACCTAACTAGAGAGAAAAAGGTAAAAGGAGTGGGCTGGACTGTATCCATCTGATCATTCATCTTATTCAGATCTATACTAAATGCTGAATTTAATCACTTTACACATAGGAGAACACTGCAGCATTAAGCAATAGAAAAGATCCACAGGCAGAAGATCATTGAACAGATATATCACATGCATGGGTCTGTTGACAAGCTTAATCTTGCCAATTAGATCTGAAGCATGTTCCTTTTTGAAAGAGGAAAACATGACAAAAACAGAAGACAGATAGAAGCTAGTCTGTCATAACCACCACAAACCCCTACTGGAGATGAGGAAACTGGATGTACTGAAGTCATAATGAATTTATTGTTGACTTTAATGGAGCCAAGATTTCACCAGCCAGACCAATGTTCAGAAATCTGAGAGAGTTTAAAAAAAAAAATCAAGACATTCAAACTTCTTACATTCTGAGAATTAATATGAGCAATCAATAATGTTAATCACATTTGTCTTTCTAAAAATGCACGGTTTGTTGGAATCCACAATGGAGACTGTTTAACCTTAAAGATTTTTATGATGCTCTCAATTACTTGGGTTTGGGTTTTGATTTTGGCTTTTTTCCTAAGACAGTCAGTGCAGACTCAGCTGCAGCAGTACTGGGTGCAAACAGCTCCCTCACAGGATAAGGACCTGGAAATAGGGAATGAGTGATCTTTTCCATACCACAAAAATAATTTGGGTGTTTTAAATATGGCAGAGCATGACTCTTCAGTTCTGTTTTATAACTCATTTAAGAGCATCAAACTTGTTCTCCTAGACTGAAAGTTTTAGTCTTATTTCAGAATAAAGAGTCAAGGAACGGAGACCCTACAGAGAAGTTTAACCCAGCACTGCCACAACCTGAAAACACTGGCTTTATAACAGTTGAACCATATCTGTTGAACAAAAAATATGGTACTTGACACTGCAAGAAAATGGACTTTCAAGTCCAGAAAAAATACTACAGTTTTTCACAACTTTTCCAGCCCCATCTTGTAGTAGTCAGAAGCTTTAGATTGCAGGTGGACTGGCATAGGCCTGGGGAGCCTTGGCGCCTCAATAGCTCTGAGAAGCCTCAGAATAAAAAAAAACTGGCACATGATCAAGTGAGCTGCAAGAAGCCAAGTAGGCTGGGGAGATCAGGCCTCTCAAGTCTTCCATGTTCTTGGCTCAGAATTATCCCTCCAGGTGGTCTGCTGATGATCCTGTAGCTTGGAGAGGATGCTCTGCTAAGGAGCCAGGGAGAGAGGTTTATATCCATCAGACGTCTCTACATTCCTGCAAACAATTTCAGCAAATCTGCATTTTCCAGTGAAGCAATTTTCCATTAAAAACATTGCAGTCAGTCTGAATGTTGCCTTCATGCTACAACACAAAAGCATGTCGACCCTCAGTGTCCTGCCCCTTTACACCTCTTTCTCCTGCCTTCCCATGCCCTTTGCCCATTTTGCTGAATTTAAAATCCTAATAAGATATACTCAGGTTTTATAGTCTGTTTATTCTGTGTTTGGCTGTTCACTGTCTCTTTTACTGACCTGTTCAATCCAGTGTTTTGCCTGAACAAATTATACAAGCTTGGAATGTTAGTCATGTTCTAGTAAGGTTCCCAGTTTCAGTATCCCTGCAGTACACTACTTCCTTTACGCTCACTGTACTGTATAAAAATACCAGCTGCATTAGTAGAGTTGTGAAATAGTCTAATAAGATGTTCAACCACGCTAGCATTCAAGAGACCATGTTCATCAGCTTGTACTGCCACTGGCCTGACATGGATCTCAGACATTTGACACCTGTAAAATGGAAATACCACAGACTTTATAAAGAGCTTTGAGATTTGCAGACGAAAAGAAGTATAAAATCCATATGTGAAAAGCAATAATTTAAAAAAGTTATTATTTAATTTTTTCTAATAGCTACATTATTGGTTTTCATCCTGTGCTTCATAAAACTGTGGAGGTATCACCTAAATTATTCCCGTGAAAGGTATTTATTAACAGCAAATCCATTGCTGGATGGTCAAAATTGCTTTCCAGCTCTCTGAACATCTGCAAAAAATTGTCAAGATTTCAGAAGACAAACATGTTTAAAAACTCAGAACAGGAGAAGGAACAATAATATGTTAATTAATTCACAGCTTGATTCAGGCAGTCTTAGGTAGTTAGAAGTGATTAAATTCAGCATATAATACAGATCTGTACAATACAATTGATCAGAACTTAGAGAACATTAACTCCTAGAACTGAGAAACTGTATTTCTGTTAGAATCAAAGACGGCCATGCCCCTAAAATTCTGTAAAATCAGTTATGAAAGAAAATACACTTTCAAACATTGATGAGGTAAAACTCCTAATCCAGAACATTGTATACCGGGTTTTCATAAGGGCTCAGGACCAAAGATTTCCATAGTTTGAAGCGGAAGTGAACTTAGAAAACTGTGTTTAATATTTAGCTGAACACCTAAATATGACTTAAGAACTGTGGCCAAATTATTTTCCCCTGTGGAGACAACATAGCACATCTGACTTCTCATTGTGTATTTTAATTTGCCAGATACTGTTTAATCTCTGGAAGACAGTATGATACTTCTTTCAGTCACACAAATTGGATAGCACTGCTGCTAGACACCCCTACTCCAAGCAAGGGTCTTTGATATCAAGTCAAAACCCATCAACTCTTCATCTTCCTTAAAGATGGCATTAACAAGAAAGAAACAGTTCTTTGGAAAATCTTAAAATACTATGAGCCTGTTTAGCAACAGGTACTCTTCATAACTGACTTCTACACTTGATAGCCACAATACATGAAGTTATCTTGCTTCACAGCTAAAACTCCTTGGGTCCACAGGCAAACCATGGAGTTAGTTCCTGCCTGTCTTAGATGATCACATCAGATATAAATAATAAAGGCAAAAGCTACCAGGGCAACAAATACTGAATGGATACAACCACCCATATTAGTTAGAGTTGTTACTCACTGGATTCAGTTTCCTAAACTTAAAGACCTGAGATACCACAGCATAAGCTACTTAGCCTCTGGCCATCACTACAGAAGTCTGGGAGTCTCCTGCGTGTTGTCTCAGCCAGCCCAGGGTGATTCAGAGGTCATTAGACACCTAGGACTAGGCAAATTCTT
The DNA here is from genome assembly GCA_020745705.1 of Hemiprocne comata. NCBI lineage: Eukaryota > Metazoa > Chordata > Aves > Apodiformes > Apodidae > Hemiprocne > Hemiprocne comata. The sequence goes on along the minus strand of CM036586.1, from coordinate 90,558,059 downwards.
CAAGAAAAAAAAAACAAACCAAACAAACAAAACAGCAAAAAAACCCAAACAAACAAACCCTCAAACCAAAACAAACAAAACAAAATGAAACAAACAAAAAATGGGAAGGGAAAGGAAGGGAAAGGAAGGGACGGGAAGGGACGGGAAGGGAAGGGAAGGGAAGGGAAGGGAAGGGAAGGGAAGGGAAGGGAAGGGAAGGGAAGGGAAGGGAAGGGAAGGGAAGGGAAGGGAAGGGAAGGGAAGAATACAACATAGGATGGGACTGGGTCTGCAAAAAAGAATACAGCATAGGATGGGACTGGGTCTGCAAAATGTACTTGACTGAGGAACCCAGAACCTGATTGCATAGCCCAGACTGACAGAGGACATTTAATGTGTAAGCTGGAGTTTGTCTCATTTAGCTAGGGATGCTATTATTGACATATACAGCTAACAGTCATCTAGGTTCCTCTGCAACAAATGCAGAGAAAGAAGCACCCTGAGGACATGATTAATCTCATCTTAAGGCACACTTAACCTCTAGACACCACAGCATCTCTGTATTGGCTATGAAGGCAGCCTGCATAATTAGCTTGTTTGTATATAGACACCAGTGTTACAAATGGCTTAATCTGGATTTCACAATTTTACTCTAGAGTGTCACTGATTTTAAGGGGAACCTGGGGCCTAAAAAATTCAAGGTATAGCCATGTGTGCCATCTTTTCATAAATTAAGATATTGCACAGTCATTAGCGCAGTTATGCGCAGCTTTTATGTTTTCTTTTGATGCTTAATATCCTTTTAGTAGAAGAGCAGCATTCTTCTCCCAAGTAGGAAGAATTAAAATCCTTTATCTCTTGGTGCTGATAGGAAGTTTAGATTTTCAGAAGTAAAGATGGAATTTTGAGCTTGTTCTTGGGTTGTTTTTTTTTATTTTATTTTTTGACATGGAGAATCTTAAATTAGCTTATGCATTTCCCTGGTCCTTGCTTTTAACAGTACTGGCTTTTTTGGTGATTAATGGTGTTTGCTTATTCCAACACGAAGAACTATGCTCTTTAAATGCTTAACACTCATCTGTTTCCCCTACTAGTTGAGACCAATCTCTGTAATATGCTCAGTCACAACACTGGGGGTCCCCAGTTTCTGGGAAGGAATACATGGATTGAAGCCAGTTCAAGCCTGTTCCTCACTTCAGCATCCTTTTCCTAGTTGTCTAGTACTCTTATGTTGGGCCAAGACATGCATTTATTCCCCCTCTCTTGGTCTGGCTAACTTAAGGAGACATTCACACTCTTTTAATTAACTCAGAAAGCTTGATCTGCTCAACTGTTGATAGCTGTTTATCTAAACCAAAGGCCACCCTCCAGCCTTACTTTGTGCTGAGATAAAGTCCACTTCTTTGCAACAGTTTTGATCAGTCAAACCTTGCACTACTCTCTGACCTTCACAGGCATGTGGCCCTTGCATATCTCCTCTGAGCCTTCTTTCATTTTAAGGGTTATTGATCAGTCACACTCAGGAAGACAGTTTAAAAGCTTTTTTCTGTTACTGTGTCAGTTCCTAAAGGTGATGAAATGCAGTAATACCAGAAAACTCCTTCTTTGCTTCAGCTGCAACTTAGTGTGTGTGCCAGAAGGAACCAATTTAGCACACCCAGTGGGCTTCACCATCTGCCTGACCCACCTTACTCAACTATCACTGTAAAGAGGAGTGCTTCTGATTAAGCAGACCTATCTTCATTGCCTGTAGGGCTAGTTCTTTACCCTTGTCAAAGAGCCAGTGTGATGCCCCTGAGTTGTGTAGACACAATAATACATAAAAGATCTTGGGCAGAATTTTTGACAAAATTTTCACATTCTCCAAGTGCAGGGAAGTTGTTCTTCCATGCAGTCTTCAAACAAGCTGACACAAGAGAGGCCTGCTGGGGTTGGCTCAGTTTATCTTCAGTGAGCCCAAAAAGACAGAAGCCAATATTCCACTCTATATCTGGAACCAGCAGCTTATCTGATTAACTATTTACAGTGTAGTTGGTATGCCTAAGGAAGCTGGATTTTCTTCCCTTTCTTTAGGGCAAAACATGTTCAATTTAGTATGATAAGGTTGCAATATAACCCTTAGTGCAAGGCCATTGTGAAGTAACCATACTCTTACTATACAGAAAAAACTCAAGTGGCCACTTAGGGGGTTTATGGCATTTTTAGCTAAAGATGATGCTATCATTCCACATCACAGTGTGATGATTTCCATTTGCTAGTCAAAGATACCTTCAATCTTCAAAATATCTGAAAGCATGGATAATACTCTCAGGACACATCTGTAAGTTCAAAAAGCCACACTGAAATCAAATTAGTAATAAATGCTCCTTGACTGATATCTTACATGCCAAATCATATTCTGGAACCATTTTTTATAACCAAATTCTGAACTCTGAAATAGGGGTCTGTAACGGAAACTATTACAAAAGCAAGGCCAAATCCCTGCATCTGGATTCAATGGAAGCACCGTAAGGCTTGGCTGTTCTCTATGTATGTACATGTAAGACATGTACAAATAAATAAAAACCTCAGTACTGTAGATGCAGTGATGTAAAAGTCTATGAAGGTACCCAGTTTTTTCTTGAGGAAATTAAGAAAGGCAGTAACAAGCAATAAACACTTTTAAATTGATCTACTTTTCATGTTAAAATATATATATTATCTTTCATAATATTTTTTCTAAATACAGTACTTTGAACTCAACTCTACATCTATGCTTACATATTTAAATCCACTCCTAAATATGACCTCTAAGTGTGATTTGGGGTATAGTGTAGGAGAAAGCCTGGACTTCTGCTAATGTCTGCTTGTTAGAGCAGCTGTATACTTTGTTGCCTTCTCTTGTGCCAGCAGGAAGACGAATCAAAAGTGGAGACTTTCCTAGATGGACCCCTAGATCGTGTACTGCATGGGATTGGTATGGAATGGGACTTGTAGGCTGCCTGAACTCAGACTGCTCTTATAACAACAGCATCTTACAGCTAAAACTGTGGATAAGTAAAATGGAATCAAGTAGCCAAGTGGCCACACACTTTGCTCTTTGAACCATACTCTTGGATATAATTTATTTGCTGCCTGGTATTACTAAATATATGCTTGTGATGCATGCTAAAAAAAATACACAAATCACACATCATATAGAAACTCTGATTTCTAATATTCTGGTTCACAATAATTTAGCTTTTCAGATTTGTCTAGTGCTGCACTATTACAAACATCTTAAAACTGAGTAAGATACAGTAAAACATAATCTAAACATGCACTTACTTATCTGACCTGCTGCGTGTTCAGAAGACATCTTTTCGTTCGCATTCTGTTATACTATTTACATAGCTCCCATACAAAAAAAATTAACTGTTCATTCTTTATGACTACACATAAGTAAATAAAAAAAGTTGTGTATTGCTAAAATCCTCTAACCTCTAAAACTAACCATTGGTTTTCCTGCCTTCAGTTCAGCTCTAATAGAGGTCACTAAGACATTCGTGGCCTATAGTAATCTTCTACTTCTTAGGAATCCTGACTGAAAAGGACATATATCTCAGATAATTGCTTCTCCAGGGTTTGTGCTTGCTAAAGTGTCATTAATTACCTGGCACAAACTATACAAAGCCTATTTCAGTCTGGCTACTCCTAGTGCTGCAATAAATACATTTGGTGACAATGCTGCTGGGCATGCATGTCAGGATTTCAAGACTGTCTTCAGGCATGTGAGATGTCTCTGAAGTGTTTCTCTGTTAGCCTTCAATGCAGAAACACGTGTGAGAATACCAAAAGGGGTAGGAGAGTCACTTGTTTAAATCAAAGGAGTGTTTGCAAAAGCAAGGATAGATAAAAATTGGGAGCTGGGAAATGGTTTCTATCCTAACATGGTGGAATAGTTGTCCAGTGAAAATAAGAGGGGAAAGAGCTCTGGTTAGTTTTGCAAAGAATTTTATGAAGTTTCTGGAAAAGGCTGTACATCAGGATAGCCTCTGTTGATGGGAGGCTAAGTTCATTGGGCCAAGACTCATACGTGCTTGTTATTGAGGTAAGAAGTGACTGTAGATTGCAATGTGCTTCACACAGGAAAAGCATCAGCAAGATGTGCATCTTAAAGGGAAATCCACTGCTGAGAGCTGAGTATTTGGTTCTAGGTTTCATGGGCAAAAGGAACTTGCATAGCTCAGCAGTGTACTGACAGCAGATTTGTAAGGATTTATAAGGACAGAATTTGTTTTTCAGTTTAAATGTTGTTCTTAAGTATAAAATTAACAACAGTGGCTGAGAAGGTTAAAACTGAGGAAGTGGATGAACATTTCATAATTTGCAGTGCCAAATAATACAGTGCAAACCACAGTCACCCCAGTAAAGTGAAGGAGACTCATGTGGAGAATGTTTACTGCACGCTGCTTTTTGCAGACTTCTTTTCTTTTTAATACCTTAATAAACTGGAATTTTTGGCTAAGGAAGGAAAGAAAATGAGGTAAAGTTCTCATCGCCTCTTTTATTTCAGCTTTTATTTTCAAAAGGGGGAAATATTTTTATTTCCTTGGTTAATTCTTTAGCTCACATAAAGAAGAAAATGTGGCTCTATTACACTTCATTTCTTAAATGTGGAAGTAGCATAGAAAATACCTGACAACAGTTCCTATGTTATTACTCCCAGGTTATTAACAGTCTGATAGAAGTATCCTATGCATTTGAAAGAAAAACTTCCTCTTCACACCACTTGACTGGGAAAAGAGAAATTGAATGAGAGAAATAAAGACACACAGCCTGCTTCCTCTGATGGCATAGGTTGCAGCAGATTCCTTCATTCATCCTTTTCATCACAGTACATTTTTAAATACCTTCACTTGTTAGTACTTTCAGGTGCCACATCATTTACTGCCCTTTTGCTTTGTCATTTAGAGCACAAAGGTAAAGCAGCACTGTATCCCTGAAGGCAGCAAAAGGAATGAACTTGCCCCCCAGTTTTTCATACAGATTACGCCTCATATAAACCAGGTTCAAATTGGCTGCACTGGTTTGCAGGAAGCCAAAAAGCCCTGCGTAGCTGCAGCAGTGTAGATAACCCTTGTCTGTCCTGTTCTGAAAGGTCTCCGGATGCAAGTCAGTCTGGAGGTGCCTGATGGGCCGAAGTGTTGGTGCAGCAGTGTGCTCAAGCAAACAAACTCTGTGGAAAGGCAGACATGGGATCAGGCTAACACAGCTACACAATCCCCGTCTGGAGCTGGCCTGCAGCCACAGCCAGTGGGCTCCAGCCACCCACCAGACATACCCGAAGGCACTGGAAGCAAGGACAGTCGTGTGACGTTTTTGTTTGCACTGGCACAAGAAACAGTTCTGTTTTGCAGATGCCAGCTGAGGGCCCACCAAAGCTGCGGGGACTCATGATATGATCTATTACTAATTCCCTGCCTTCCCTTGTTGCCTGGGTTTTCTGCATACCTCAGTGAGTCTTGGCCTATCATTGCTTTCCCTCCCACCCTGCTGATTCTCATTTTTCTTTATTCCTTCTTAATCGGCATTTACTCCAATTAGTTTGCAATATAACTTGTCAGGCACTGCAGTACAAACACGTGAAATGTCAAAAGCAAATAAAGGAAACACTGACACTGGCACTAAAGTCAGCAGGCTCTCCCAATACAAACACCCAGCAACCGAAGACAAGTGGAGAACAAGTCACGACAGCCCACGGATATTATTTCTGTAAAGTTAACAGTTTGTTTTTCTGCATCATAAAATTGAATGCAGTCCATCAACTTTTCTAGAACTCCTCATTTTTCTGCTGGAAGTTAAACAAGGTCCTAATTCATCTGGAGAAATGTATTCCCTATTCTCTGCCAAGTGGTAAAAGCAAGAGTTAATTTATTACTAACTCCAACAGAAGGCATTTTAAAAGTGCTGCTTTTCACATGTGTACCGCTCACTGGACTTCAGTTTTCTGGGCTCCATCCTTCTGCTCTTTAGGAGACAGCCGGAGAAGTCAACATGTCCATCAGGTATATTCATCAGTGGGATTGTGGTGGTCTATTCCTCTCTGTTGACCCACAGCAAATAAAAGGATTTGGCTTCAGCTTCAAGAAGTCTGTCTGGTTTAATAAACAGAAGCTCAGTGCTCTCCCTCCTTCGTCCATGAAGCTCCTTGGCAAGGGAAGCCAAGAGAGCAGCCCAGCTCATGACTGTGAGAAGGATGGCACTGGACAGAGCTAGCAGGGGGGGAGGGAAGGCTGAAAGTTTAATGCCACATGCAGCTATCCTTTAAGCAAGGACCACAGGATAGAGCAGTACACCCTGATACGTGAGGAAGCAGAAACTTGGGCAAGAAGAAGAGTAACTAAGCAATGGAAAACCAACCCCAAACAGGAAGGCCTAAAGGGAAGGAGGAGATCAATTTTCTGAAGGCAGGTATACAGAAAAGCACTTGCTGAAGTTAGCAAAAAACTGACACTGCAGCTGCAAGGAGAGAGCAGAAATTACCCTCTTTGGGAGGTTCAAAGAATAAAGATCAGACAGTGAACCACAGGGTCACAGGGGAAAAGAGACACAAACCTTCCTACACAAGCATAACCACATGGATGTATGGACACCATCTCCTTCCTTTGACACTCTCACCCACGTATTTTAGATTGTCCATCTCTCACACTATGCTGCTCAGATTTCAGACCATGAAAGCCTACCAATTTTTACTCATTTACAGTTATCAGCCCAGGTGCTCCCATTTCCGTCTCAGTTTAGAGCTTTTAATTCTACACTACCTTGTAGAACACAATACTTGACTGATAAAATTTGTAAGATGATGGCTTAATTGAATGCCCAGAATTCTGAAAATTAGGTTATACTGAGATCCATAAAATCTTTATAATATTGCATTTCCTTACTTATCCTCATCTGCTACTAATGTAGTTAGTGACTTTATTAAAATGCAAATACAAAATTCCTTCTTTTTTAACAGCAAAATTGTTCTTCTAAATGTCCAGAATCTCAACCTACTCCACCCTCACTCTGATGTTCAGACCTGACATCTGCAGGCCACCATTGCCTCACAGTGTATATGTGCTTCCTACAAACTACTATTGCATAGCTTGCTAAGCTTTGTTTCAGTCCTTGATTTGGGGCCCTTGATCAAAACTGTCTAAAATACTTTGGCAAAAGAACTTAGGCGAGGAAACTGGTTCCTAGAAAACCCAAAACTTCATTCCTGAGAGAGCAGCTGTGCTGCAATAAGTTGCCAACACACTACCTTGGATGTTAGCTTGTACCAACGAGAGGGTAACTTCTGGGGCTGTAAGTGATACTGATGGAAGTTTCCCTCAAACACTGCTGATCTGAACAAAGTCAAGGCATTTCACAGTTAATGAAGGACCATGAAAATAAGAAAAACAGCTCTCTGTAATAATACCCTTTCTCAAACTATCATCCTTGATTTCCCCTTCACTGCCTTCCAGTCTTGCTCAAAAGCATGTCATTAGTTGCTGCCATAACCCTCTTAAAACACACAGGTTCTTCTTGTTCACGTAATCTTTTACCTTCAGGCTACCTTTCAGAAATGGCTGTATCAGAAACTCACCGGGTGCTCCTGGGTGCTCCCTACAGTCCCCTGGTATTTCTACTTTGCTTCCTTTGTTCCTTTGAGGCATTTTCCTACCACTTTGTAAATACTGTGTAAGCAGCAGGTACTGCAGCTGGAATGGCACGTATCAGTGACATGGATTATTACCTTCACCATTTATTTGTTCTGCCTGTCCCTATTCACTGCATAAAAATTGTAACCAATATAACTACTGTTTATAAAGAGGCTTTCCAGACATTTACTGCAACAGCTACCAGACAACCTAGCATCACTTTATTGACATCAGAGTAATTATACTGATGTACAACAGCTGTCAATCTAGACACCAGTAATTGTCTCTTGTTGAAACATAACTGAAACCTCAAACTACAAAAAATAACATGGCTGCAGGACTCTCCAGGCCTGTGTAGCATCTACAATTTCCCTATCATGGACAATCTTTTATTGCTAACTCTCTAACTGTATCTGCTACATATCAATTTTTTTAAAATCCTGTCCTTAATACTTTTCATTCCCATAATTTTATAACAGGGTTCAAATGGTTTCCATACAAAAGTTGTAGAATTTTGCAATAAGGTAAACTTCTATGTTAGAGCTGGATGCATTAGCTTGTGAACCATTGGTGTTTTTACTGTTAAATACACAGTTGATAGAACAATATGGGCTGGTATTGACATTTGCCTGTCTGAAAAATTATTTAAATTGAAGATAGTGAATATCATGTTAGTGATGTTATTTAAAATGTTATTTTAAAATTTTTAAAATATTATTTCACTGCAATATTTTATCCTCTTATTTATTTACAATATAGTTAAAAAACTTATTCTCAAAATGTAGCATATTTTTTGCATGAAATCTCAGATTTCAAAAATGAAGAATTTACTGTATAGACCTACTAATCTGGGCTGTTGCACCTTTTTCTTTCAGTTCTAGTTGTGCAGATGTCTACTCCTCCTTGGTCCTGCAACGTGATTTTTTAAAATGTCACTGATTTTCAGAATGGACATAACATTATGTACATCAAGTGTAAAGGGCTACCACAACTAAATCAGCTGTAACTTCCTCTGTGTATCACTGGAGTATTTAAGCTGTAGCTATGAGCTATGACAAGCAAACTGTTATCTACCCACAGGTAGTAAAGTTCTAATGAGAGTGGAATGTAACATTTTGGGGACTGCTCAAATGAATTCACCCTGAATAATAGCAAAAGTAATAATAGCAATAGTAACACACTCTTCACACACTACTTTAAGATTGATAAAATATCTGAGTAAAGTATTATTAACTGTGTTTTCTTCATTTTCCAAAGTTTTGAGTCCTCTAGTAGGCCACCTGCAAAAGATTTTCTATATTTACTATAACACTTATTCAAAAAATGACTTGCTTTAGGGCAAAAGAAATTAATCCTACTGTCATTATAAACTATCAGATTATGTGTGGGGATGAAATGAGCTGCCCCTTTATGAGTTGGGGCAGGTCTGGCCTGACTGTCTGTTGCACATGGTGTCCCCAGGCAGGAGTGGGGCTCTTCCAGGGCTTGGGATAACAGGGCTGGGGGGAAAGCTCCCTTTGGAAAAGAACAAGTGTGGCACCTCTGTGGTGCAGAACTGGACTTGGCTGTGTTGGCTTAACAGTTGGACTTCATGATCTTAAAGGTCTTTTCCAACCAAAATGGTTCTGTGATTCTGTGAAACGTTGCCTTCAAATAGATATGAGACCACTGACTACTGCTGTCTGCAATCAGAACTTAGTGAAGTCAGATTCTTCTTGGTTGCATTTAAACTGGCTCTACACACTGTAATTTGACTGAGATAGGTCAGGGAGATCAGATGTTACACTGGTAGAGACCAAACAATTGCACATTGAACAAAGATGCATGGTGGACATGTTCTCTGTGATGCAGAAGAACTCAAGAGTTCTACTCTTCAAGGTAATTAAAAAAAAAATAAAATCTCAGTTGTCACCAAACTAAATGACAATTTTTCAAAACGTAGTGGTTTTGGCAGGGATGGAGGTAACTGTCTTCATAGAAGCTAGTATGGAGTTTATGGAGCTGTTTTGGCTTCATGCTAAAAACAGTGTCGATAACAAGGGATATTTTAGCTGTTGCTAAGCAGTGGTTGCACAGCATCCACCATTTCTGCTTCTCACCCCACTAGCGAAGAGGCTGGGGGTGCAAAAGGAGTTGGGAAGGGACATAGCTGAGACAGCTGACCCCAGATGAACAAAGGGATATTCCACACCATATGACATCACGTCCAGCATATAAAGCTGGAATACGAAGACGACAGAGGGGGAGCATTTGCAAGTACTGGCATTTGTCTTCCCAAGTAACCATTAGAGTAGCCCACCAGAGTTAAACCATGGCACAAAAGAAGTACCACAGCTAAAAGCTTTAATTTTTGTCTTTTTCTGAAAGTTGTTCTTTATTAGTGCATTTGGAAGCTACAGCTTCTCCAGATCCAGATTCTCCAGATTCAATAGCTTATTGCTAACAGTTGAAGAGGTTTCTCCCTCCTCAACTTTTTTGATAATCACATTTCTTACAGGATTCAAAGCCAAATACGGTTCATTAACTCAGATTCTAAATCTCTCTTTTTGGTGATGACAAACTTGTCACAACTTTACAGTCTAGAATGTAATGCCATGTGATGTATTTATTTATCTTGGAGATGGAATTTGAAACCTCCATGCCAAAACTCAGAGGGATTCTTACAGCTTAAGAGACATTAATATGGTTCTGTGCAACTCTTTTGTGTCTTGAAAGACTAAGTTCTTTGTGTTTCTAGAACAGATGAGTCAACTGCCACATTGGCTACCTAGAGAACAGAAAATTGCGAATATCAAAAAACCACACATTGGAACTAAGGAGATCATAGCGCATGGTCTTCCATGGTACATCTGAATGATGCATTTTTCACAGAACTAGAAGGAGGCTTACCTTTGTGTACTGAAAAAAATGGCACATACAGGAGGGAAATCAAGAAGAAGGGTGTTAATGATTTAATTGCTCTAATTTGAAGTTTGCTTCTCTGGTGGATTTTAAAGGTAAAAGGCAATTCATGACTGACTCTACATTGGTTAATTTTGTTACTGGTTGCTGCCTTTTCCTGTATCATTGTCATCGCCTCTTCATTCCAGTTTTGAGATTTTTTCTTTTCACAGCCATCTATTCGAGTGACCTTCCTCGAGTATGATTCAGGTCAAATCCTTAGACACAGACTGGCTAGAGACAGCAGGACGGTGCCGATATGCGCTAAGGATCGTGGTGAGATTGGTTCGTTGTGTAGTGATGAGACACGTATACCACTACGAGAAGAATAAAAAATCCAGACTGGTTGGTCCAGTTTGGGGCTTATCTGCTCGACTGTGTGCGTGTGTGAGTGCACAACGCGAGAGCTGCACATCTGAGCGTTTCATGAGCGCTGGATCCGCCCAGTTCCCAGAAAACAAACTTTCCGTGAGCTTCAGGTCCGGGTCCCAGCCGTGCGAGCTCGACTTACCCCGCAGCGGCCGCAGCTCCCGTGTGCCCCCGTCGGCTCCGGCGCCCCCTCCCCTTCCCTCCCTCCTCCTCCCCCCGGGCGCGGACCCGCCCGCGGCCCCCCCGCAGAGGGGCCGCCCACCCCGCAAGAGGAGCCGATCCGCTGCGCCCTCCCCCGGCATAGCTCCCGGCGCGGGGAGGCGGGCGGAGCGAGGCAGCCCGGTACCCCGGACACCTCGTCCCCATGCCGCGGCGGGCGGCGGGAAGCTGCGGCCGCAGAAGCTGCAAGCCCGGACAGCCCGGCAAGAGTCGGGAAGCCGCCGGCATCGCCCGCTCACCAACGGAGATCCCGGAGTGAGGCGCTCGGCTCCCGCCGGGGCTGAAGAGTTGCGACGCCCCGGCTTTCGCGCGGGGACGTGGGGCAGGCAGGGAAGGCGAGCGCTCAGGGAAAATAATTTAAAAAACAGCAGCTCAGGCGGAGTCCTGCCCAGCTGCCGCGGATCGCTTATGCTTATTCGGGGGGACGCAAGCAGGGCGACGGATCCCGCAGGATGACGGGCGATGAGGAGCCCTAAGGCAGCGTCGAGGTGGGCCGTCGTCGGCTGCGATGAGCCTCGGCGAGCCGGTGCCGGAGGGGAGGCCGGGAGCCAGGTAGCCGCCGGCCGCCTGCCGCGTCGAGCCCCTCCGACGGCTGTCCGCATTCCCCCGGGGGCATGGGAGCGGCGGGCAGCGCCTGCTGAGGCCGCTGCCCCCGGCTGCAGGTAAGGAGCTTGCCCAGGTCTGGAGGAGGCTGCCCGTGCTCGGTTAGGTGGCGGGGTCTTCTGAGGTGGGGACTCCCTGGTGGGTCTTTGGGGAGGACAAGGGGGTGGGGGGCGGCGCGGCTGGCGGCAGTCGAGCGCCCGGCGGGCCGTGCCGCCTTGTGCTGGCGCCCGCCCGCAGCCCCTCTGTTCCCGTTGTAAGCAACGGGGGGGACATTCTTCCCTAATGGGAAGCATCTGCCCTCCGGTGCGGTAAAACGAAACGCGGGAGTGGGAGGAACAGTGTCCCTTCCCCACTCTTACCCCCCCGCCATAGCCGCGGGGCGGCGGGAGGGGCAGCGCTGCTCGCCGCTTCTTCACTCCCCCAAACCTCCCCGAGGGGCGGGCGCGGTCCCCGCCAGCCGCCGTGGGCCCGAGGCCCCGCCTTGTCCCGCCTCCCTGAAAGCGGCCCGCGCCCCCACAAGCCCTCCGCAGCCGCGCCCCAGACGCGGAGGCGGTGGCGGAGCCGCAGCCCACTGGCTGAAGAGCTGCGCGGCGGCGGTGGAGGCAGCCAGTAGCGGGCGGCGCAGGAGGGGCATGCGGAGGCGCCCCCAAGCAGTGAGGCGGAGCGGCTGGAACCGTGGAGGCTTCGCCAGGCCTTTTGGGCACGAGGTTTCTCCAGCCAAACCCCTGGAATCGTGAAACCGTTTTTGGTTGGAAAAGGCCTTTAAGATCATCAAGCCTAGCCGTTAACCCAGCACTGCCAAGTCCAACACTAAACCATGTCCCTATGCGCGATTTAATGGTAGACTTGGAAGAGCAATTTGTCTGAGGGGATTGAAGACCCAGCACTCAGCCACCATTCTTTCTCACCCAGGCAAAGCACAGATAAATCCGTCTGACCTGCTTTTCCCCAGTCCCTCACAAGTCACTGCAATTTCCTCTTAATCTTAGTGAGCACTGCCGGTAAGGAGCACCGCCTGTAACGAATTGCAGTGCCCCCTCTCAAAAGGAATTGAAATGGGTAGGGTGCTTTTTTAAAGGGAGCTTTCATTAGAAAGAACCTTAAGGAAAACTGCACCTGAATATTCTTAAGCAAATTAAAAGCTATTTTTCTTGTAGAGAATGGTAAATGTCTCTCATTAACTTGACCACAGATATTTGAGAAACCTCTTCATCCCGATGAGCCTTTCCTTTGAACTGTAATGGCTTGCACATGATGGTCTCAGAAAAGAAAAAAAGTGTCTCCTTGCTAGCAGATCTGAGAAAGTCTGACTTTTATACTAAAAGCAGTAACTAATGGAACTAATAGTATCTAGTAGAACTGAATGCCTTTCTGCTGTTATCATGTAGTTATAGAAGAGCAGGAGTACTAAATTTCTGCTACTAGTAGTAGCCTGCATCCTTGTATGGCTTGAATCCGAAAAGCCCAGATTCTTCTGATAGTAAGGATAAGAACAGGGGTATTTCAAACTCATTTATCTGAAGTTAGACTGCTTAATCTATAATTAGACATCTACATAAATTACTTTATTTTCAGAAATAATCCATTTCTCAAGGTCAACAGCAGCTGTGTTTCCTTGTCTGCTCTAGCACAGTGGGCATCTTTAAATGACTCTGCATGGGTCTAGCCACACGGATTTAGACACACAGTTCTGTAAATCTGACCTTGAGTGTTGATAGACATGCCAAGATTGTAAATACAAACTTTGTTGCTTACATGTTCTCTGCAGCCTGTGCTGATGCTTCTAAACAAATTGCCAAGTGTAATAAATTCTGATCATTCATAGCTCCTCTTTGGTTAAGATCACAATGTAAAAGCACATCCAACATCACACAGTAATGTGTGGCAAAGGAGTCCAGATCTTGGGCAAACCATTTCTTCCTTTCACTCTCTTTATCAATGACACCTTTCCCTGTATACATAATGAATGGGAGTCATTAAGCTAGATTTTACCCTCCTAGCAGTTAGTAGCCTGTGTAAAATGAGGCAGCTGGGCTAGGTGAGTTAGCTAACTAGGGACCTAATAAGGCTGACTTTTACTATTTCTAGATATCTGATGTGGTAGATACCTGTTACCTTCAAGTGCATATGGGTTTCTTTTTTTCTTTCATTGACTGTAGAGGGAGCCATGGCAATTTGCTTGAACCAAATGCTTCCTTTCAAGTTTTCTGTTTTTTTAGGGGAGATGAGTACTACCCTTGGCATGTAGAACAAACCTACATCATTTACTGCTGTACTGCAGCATAACTTTGGCGGAATAGGTATTCAGTAGAAGCGAGGAAGGGGGAAGTTAACTTGGAAGCAGCAAATCGAAGAAGTAAAACATCTGTCCAACTGAACTTTGCCTTCATATTCTGCAGACCTCCTAGGACGCTGCAGAGCGTCTCTAGTTGTATAAAGCTTTTTAAGACGATGTTAAAATTACCTTTTCTTCTCTGTTTCTTTCATTTCCCCTTCCCCCCCTCCCCCGTTTTCCCTGAACGACCCAGGAGGAGCGAAGCGAGGGGAGGCGACAAGATGGGGGAGCGGGCGGCTGCGGGGGCGCTCTCCGTGGTGCTGATCCTGGGGCTGGGGCTGCCGCCGGCCGCCCGCGCCTGCCCCCACCCCTGCGCCTGCTACCTCCCCACCGAGGTCCACTGCACCTTTCGGTCCCTGGCAGCCGTGCCGGCCAGGATCGCCAGACACGTGGAAAGGATCAATTTCGGGTTTGTATGGCAGTTTGTGGCAAACAGCTTTATGTTCTCGGTGCGGAAGGCTGGAGTGCTTTGCAAGCAGGTGGCATCGCGGGATCTCTGTGTGCTTTTGAAGTAGGTTTGCAGAGGTGGGCAGTCACTTTCAGGTGATGGATTTCAAGCACTACAGTTAATGGCATGGAGGAAGTTTTAGTGTAGCCCTCATGTTTCAAAGAATAGTTATTATTTTCAAATAAATACTTACACCTTGGTGTCAGTTGTTCTTGGCAAACAGGACATGTAGTCTTTTTTAGTGTATAAAAAATGTATTGAATTAAACCTACCATGGGATTTCTACTAACTATTCAATATTATACCCAATGTAAAAAAATATATACTGGGAGTAAAATTCTATAGTGAGACACTGGAACATGTTGCCCAGAGAAGTTGTGGCTGTCCCCACCCTGGAAGTGTTGAGGGTCAAGCTGGATAGGGCTTTGAGCAATCTCGTCTAGTGGAGGTGTCTCTGCCCGTGGCAGGGGGGTTCAAACTAGATGATCTTTAGGGTCCTTTCCAATGCAAGCCATTACACTATTCTATGATAATGTGGCTAAGTAGCATTTTGGAGAAAAATGAGATACAGCAAATCTTAAAGCACTGCAGTTAAATCAAAGTTACTCAATTGCCTTTGCAGTTTGTTGTTGGGTTTTTATCATGGAGCTTAAGTGCAATATAAGCACACATCAGTATTTTGGGAAGATTGCTCAGGCTTCAATGCACTTTCCTATGCCAGGTTATTGCCAACTCACCTGTGGGAATGTGAGACAAGAAGGCAGGGACAGTTGGTAGGCTGCATATCACAGAGTGCTTCATAGGGTCATCATGTGACATGGCATGGTGCAAGTGTCGCAGTCCTCTGCTTGATAACAGAGCTGCCTCAGTAGCTGGTATAGAATAGAATCACAGAATCATATAGTGGTTTGGGTTGGAAGGCACCTTTAAAGGTCGTCTGACCCCCTGTAGTATGCAGGGACATCTTCAACTATATCAGGTTGCTCAGGGTCCCGTCCAACCTGTCCTTGAATGTTTCCCACTATGGGGCTTCTACCGCCTCTCTGGGCAACCTGTTCCAGTGTTTCACTAACCTCTTTCTAAAAAATGTCTTCCTTATGTCTAATCTGTATCTACCCTCTTTTAGTTTCAAATCATTACCCCTTGCCCCATCACAACAGGCCGTGCTAACATGTTTCTTACCACCTTTCTTGTAAGTCCCCTTTAAGTATTGAAAGTATGAACTAACCCCAGATGCCCCAGGGCCTGTAAGCTGTAATTGATCATGCAATGACTGATGGTAGAAACCTTGAATTTCTTTTGCTTCTCTTTAGTTAAAATGTCTATCCATAAGTACTTTATCCACCTAAAGCCTAATTTTAGTCTAAGAATGCCCCTTGTACTCAGTAAACCTGTATTTTAGCAGTCTGTACTTCTATGCCATTTTTGAGTAAAAAATGCCTTGTTCTCCTACATTCAAACCCACACATATTCACAGTCACCTGTTTCCCATATGTCAACATTGCATGACAGATTCTACCCCTAAATAGTTTTTGCAATTGAGATGTAGGCTTCTAAGTCGTTTTTGGCTGTTTTTAGTAAAAATATGTTACTTGATACTTCTAGCACGGAAGCCTTTTCCTTTCTTTGTGTTTCATCACTACAGATGATGTTCTGTGAGTTGTGTCCTTTCCCAGGAAGAAATAGCTCTGTTGTCACATTTCTTTCATTTTGGAAAAGAGCTTTTACCATATTTCTATTTGAATATGCCATATATTTAGGACATAAAGGTTATTTTCCTAACTGGAAATAATTTAGGACAATTTCTTATTTGAGAAGTTCATGTTTTTTAGAAGAGCTGATGTTAAAATAAGGATTCTTTTTAGGATGACTGCTATAAGCCATGTAGGTCTGTGGTGGGACTAAAAATACCAAATCAGAAGTCTAAATTCATAACTAATTCAGAATCTTTAGATAACATGGTATGGATCTAAAAGTATCTCCTCCATATTTAAAGTATTTTAATATAACACTGGCTTGTCCCTTCCTTTCTAGAAAGTGTTAAAAAAAGGAAAAATCTTTAAAATTCTATGCCTTACTTAAAGACTTAATGCCCAGATTAGCTCATACTTTTAGTTTTATGTCTACGTATGGAAACCTCAAATGTAGAGCTAGGCTGCCAAGCTTAAGACGTCCATATTGGCAAATAAAACCTGATTTATTTGTCCACAGTGAAACTGAATTATTTTGAAAAAGTAGATTTTCTGTATTCTTTCTCTAAAAGGAGTTTCTAGGCTCAAATTATGTAATTGGAAGGTCAGTTCCTAGTTCTTATGTAATTAGTTGACATAGGCAATTACATGTTGTAACAGTAAGTGAAGCAGGATGTGACTTCCTGCTTCTCGTGCTGTTTGGAAGATATCCATTTTTAATGTCTTCTCTCCAAATCTTTATTCATGTATTGTAAGATGCTGTTTTGGCAACACTGCAGGCTGTCTAGTTTGCCAGGCTCCATAGCATCATTGTTTGGCTACAGGCCATTAATTTATTACCACTCCATAAACTGAGTTGCATGGAAAAACATACCGACAAACTATTAAAACTTAAATGCCTATTTATTTCTCTTACTCCTAAATTATGGCTAAAGTGCCACAAATTGAGTTAAAAGAAATCTTAATGTAAACATGAACTAAGTACACTTGGCCTTGTAAAAATATTTCAGTAACTTCTGGCCCTTTGACAGTGCATTAAAGATCCCTCCAATTTTTTTCTGAAAGTTAGGTTGTACTAATTTTACATTTGCAGTCCATGACAGTCAGTGCATAAAATGTAACTGCATATGTGATTTTTTTTTTCCCAGGTTTAACAGTATACAGTCTATAAATGAAAACTCCTTTGCAGGACTTACAAAACTGGAATTGCTCATGATACATGGAAATGACATTCAGAGTATACCTAATGGTGCTTTGAAAGATCTTGTGTCTCTACAGGTAATGCTCGGGTTTTCCTAAATTTTATAAATTTTTACTTCCATGAATAACATAAAACAAAAATGAGTGGTTTTTGTAGTGCCTTTCTTAAGATTAAGATACCATTTTCCCCCCAAATACACTGGAGATCTGTTAACTACGCCTGCGTCATACTTGATATATTCTCTTTGGATTTAGATCAAAAAACAAAATTAATCTCTTTGATCCTTTTTTTTTTTTCCTTAGGTTTTCAAAATTAGTTACAACAAATTAAAAGTCGTAACTGGCCAGACTCTCCAAGGACTTTCAAGCTTAATGAGGCTGCACATGGACCACAACAGAATTGAGTTTATTCATCCAAATGCTTTTAATGGATTAACTTCTCTGAGACTGGTCCACTTAGAAGGAAATTTGCTCCAGCAGCTTCACCCTGACACGTTTTCAACATTTATGGTCCTTGATTATTTCAAACTGTCAACAGTAAGACATCTCTACCTGTCTGAAAATGCTCTTAGGACCTTGCCTGAAAGGATGTTTCAAGGCATGCCACTGCTGGAAAATCTTTACCTTCATGGGAATCCATGGGCCTGTGACTGCAGTTTAAAGTGGCTCCTTGAATGGATTGAAGGTTCTGGAGGTAAGAGCAAAAATACCAATGCTCCTTCAACACATAATGATACTTTTTTTTTTTTTTTTTCCTGTTCTGCATATGGATTGTTACCCTGAGTGTTGTTACTTACATGGTGCATCTGTGCACTATTATGTTCCCTTAGCATTCAATAATTGCATGTATTTAAAAAAGTGCAAAGAGGAAGCAGTTCTGTGTCACTAGCTAAAAATCTGTATTCAGGAACAAAGGAACTAGCTGTTGCATTCAAGATGGAAAAAGTGATAGTGAAGCTCATAAACAGAAGAAGGAGTTAGGTTATAATCTGGTCGTGTGTTCCCTTGCACAGCAATACACCTTTCATGAAGGGCTGGCAATTGTCCTCAACCAACAAAGCTAGTAACTATGTGCTCTCCTGGGAGGTGGGAATATTGGATTTGAACTTGTTTGGCTAAGGAAGGAATGGAAATCAGGTTTCCAAATCAATCCCTGGATGAGTCCTTTAACTTTGATGCTATTAACAGTAAGGCTGCTATGTAATATGCATCCTTCATGTCTATCTGTGTTTCTCCATCGACCAAAACTTTCATTTATAATGGAACAAATCTGTTTTATGTATTTTTAAAGAACACCTACAATCCTGCATTTTTTTCCTTGAATAGCTTGTCTGTCTTTGTTCAGGCTTAGATGGGAGATAAGTATTGCACTGTTTAGACTGGAACACTTCTGGTCATGTGCAGAAGCAAAATACTAGAGGCAAGAAAACCCCAACCAAAACAGTTTTATAATGGCTCTATATATCACGAATATACTAAATGAGGCTTTTTTTGAATGCCAGTTTTCGATTTGGACATCTCAGTTCACCAGTGCCCCATGTCAGGTAGCTGAATGTTTGCTACAATGGGCCAGAATGACTGGTGTTGTGCTAGATCTGCCACTAAAATATTAAGAGGGAATTGTTATTTAATTGCAACTGAAGATATCTCACATGACTACTGGAGTCACAAGTTTTATATTGTGATTTGGAGCATGTGTGGTGGGTGATGGTGGATCTTGTAATCTTAAAATAAGTAATTGCAGTTTTGCACTTAGCTATAGGACAATAGTTTTAAATGTGTGTGATACTTGAATGGTAATGTAAGTAAGTGTTCCTGGCTGAACTGATACTTGAGGATGTAACATTGTTAATAGTATTTCACTAATTTACATTTTAATATTCTTGTATGCTCTCCTGGATCCAAATGAGTATGTGTATCAAGCATACTTAACGTTGTGGTCTAAGTTATAACAATGAAATCTTAGATTAACTTTCTTGCCTTGTGCAGTGTTGGTTTGTTAGCATTTTTATTCAATTAGATTTCCTTTTTACACTCAACAGTAGTCATTATTGGAAAGAGAAGATAATTTATCCATGCAGTTTTCATGCATGAATGATTTTGTATCTTTATATAGCTATAACATTAACTTCTTTGGGAATTCTGTCCAGATAGAGTTATTAAAGTTCTTCAGGCCAGTGTGGCCACTGCCAAGTTGATTGTGGGCCAGTTCTGTCATGAAGTGTGCTTTCCTTATCTTTGAAACATCATATTTGAATCTGCAAGTTAGACTGTTTCAGTTAAATTCCATTTGTAAGAATTTCTCGAGAGAATTGATTTTTCAGACTGGCAAAGCATATGTTTCTCAGTTAAAAAATTGTATGAAATTTCACCACTTTTTCCCTTCTCCCATCATTTTGCCTTATAACAAACTTACACATTGTTCATTGATTCAAAGATCCCTCATTCCTCAGGAGCGATCAGCATGACACTTACTCCTAGAATAACTGGAATACATTATATTTACAACAAGTTTCCAAACTAAATATGAAAGGTGACATTTGACATTCTAGTGAGCAGAACAATGTAATAAATCTATGCCTGTTATTTTGTGAACAAGAGTCCTTCTGGCATTGATAGAAAAGAGGAGTCAAGGCTGTAATTTCCTGTTCTAACACTCCTTCTCTGTTTAAGTTTTTATTTTACCATTACGGAGTTTACAGTTATTTCAGAGGTTAGGGAAGAAGTGGCACTTTAATTACTTTTTTTTGCTGATGATTAATTGCTTTTAAGTACAGGAACTAGTCAGTAGATTTTGGTAGCTACAGTGGAATATTTGTGGATTGCCAGTATTGTTAATTAATAGAGAAAAATAAAAAGCTTCTGTATTATCTCGTGAGGAAGGCCAGAATTTCTCAAGTAAATGCTGCATGTTTGAAAGCTGAGAGGACCCAGTCCTCTTCACGTTAGATCCACAAGTTAGATGGATAGGCTGTCACTGTACAGACACAACTTAAAAGATGTTGCTCTCAACAGTTCAGTTTCTAGGCATTTTATTCAGAGGCAGTGAATCTAATTTTCAGAAAGATGGAGTATTCAGTCCTCTTACTAAGGTCAGAACAAAGTGTGGTCAGTTTGAGAATCAGATGGCCATTCAACTGTGAAGACAAAGAGGTTACATTTTAAAAGCCCTTGCCCTCTGTATCCCGTGCCATAAGGCATTCCTTATGATGTTGATTTCATACTTCTGAGAGTTCTCTAACTCTAGAACAGAGTTCTTTAGCTTACCTATCTTCTGTTTTTCCTCTTTATTTTTTTTTCCTTTTTTTTTCTTGCAGGTGTTTTAAAATGCAAAAAGGACAAAGCCTATGAAGGGGGACAGCTCTGTCCTAAGTGCAGCAGCCCAAAACAGCTACAGAAAGAAGACATTCAAAACCTGAAAGATATTTCCTGTCAGAAACCTGTCATTCAGTCCTCACTGAGGCAGAATAGCAGCACTCAAGATGAAGAAGATGGTGACAGTTATGAACTCCCTCTGGAAGAGCTTCAGTCATCTGCATGGAATATTACTCTAAATATGACTGATGAACATGGCAATGTTGTCCACCTGAACTGTGAAATCAAAAAACCAGCAGGCTCTACCAAAGTTCAGTGGAATCAAATCCAAACTCAGGAGATTGATATAAATGCTACAATTTCACTGGACTTTGAATGTCCAATGAATCGAGAAAAATATGAAAAACTATGGAAGCTTATAGCCTATTACAGTGAAGTACCTGTCAAATTAGAGAGGGAACTTATGCTCAGCAAAGAGCCTAAAATAAGCTATCAGTACAGGCAAGGCTCAGATTATCATGCTCTTTACTACACAGGTGTAAAAGCTCAAATAGCGGCTGAACCTTCCTGGGTGATGCAGCCTCTTATAAATATCCAATTAAACCGACGCCAGAGTACAGGAAAGAAAGTGGTGCTATCTTTTTTTACTGTGTTTTCTCAGACAATTCGTACCAAAGACACTGGGCAGCAGAGAAAATGGGTAATGATAGAGCAAAACCAGAGCACAAGGACTGCACAGAGTGTGATGGAAGGGTCAGAGTGTCAGCTGAGCTGCAACGTGAAAGCCTCTGAGAGCCCCTCCATTCAGTGGATCTTTCCAGATGGCACTAAGCTGCAAGCACCGTTTAATCAAAAGGACAGTAGATTTTCCATTCTCAGTAGTGGCCAGCTCATAATCAAAGCGGTGAGTTACACTGACAGTGGTTTGTACCACTGCATTGCCCAAGTGAGAGATGATGTGGATATAATGGCTTACAAACTTCTAGTGCAGCCTCCAGTTATTCAGGTAGTTGATTCAGATGTAGTAAGAGTTGAAAAAAATGTTGGAGACCCAATAGCTTTGCCGTGCAGTGCAGTTGCCATCCCAGAACCACAGTTGAGCTGGATTCTTCCAAACAGCCAGGTACTTAATGAGCTCTCAAACTCTTCAAAAGGATACATGTTGGACAATGGTACTTTGCTTATTCCAAAAAGCCACGTCAGTGATAGCGGCCATTACAGATGTGTGGCTGTCAATCAGCAGGGCTCAGATCAGTTTGTTGTACGGGTGACAGTAAATAAAATGGTATCTGACAGGTCATTTAAAAGGATAAAGCTAAGAAAGCGCCCAGGCTCAAAAAGTCGGTCAAAAACAAGAGGGAGAGTCATAGATGATGAAGAGGGATCAGGGGCAAGAGGGGCGGAGGAGTTCCCACGAAGAAAGAACCATCTGAAAGAGCGGGAAATATCCTTTAAACAAAAAAGTGGCCAGGTGTCAGAGGCTCATATGAAAAAAGGGAAGAAAGGCAGAAGGAAAATGAAAATCTGGAAAAGTACTGATAGAACCCAAGACAGCAATGTTGCAGAAGGTCGGAGAGCATTTGAATCTCGAAGGAGAATTAATGTGGCAAGCAAGCAGATTAATCCACAGCATTGGGCTGACATTTTGGCAAAGGTCCGTGGGAAGAATCTTCCTAGAACAACAACAGCTACTGCCATTTCTTTAACAACTGTGCTGCCATCAGTCATGGCAAAAACTACTCCAGTCCCTCATCCGGTGGCCAGCCCTCTGCCTTCAGAGACAGCAGCTGATAGGGTGGATTCCTCTGCTGATGCATCACCTGTGGGTGAAGATGAGCCATTATCAGTCACTGTTTCCCACAGCACTAAAGCATTTTCAGTCCAATCCATATTAACAACATCAGAAACTGAACTGTTCCCTGACCACAGAGCTCTAGAAACGCCTGGAAGTATATACTCTGAAAAAATGGCTGTATCAGGTCCATATTTGACTCCTGTCTCTTCAACTGTGCAACCCCGAGGACAGCAACATCCTGATGTCAGGATGGATGATTCGGTTGTAGTCAAAGAAGATGTCCATGGTCTCACTGAAGATCCTCTAACCAGACAAATTGTAACAGACTTTCCTAATATTCAGAGCAGTTCGTTCACAGTGGAAAATGTAGATAGAACTGTATCTACTACATCAGAGGAAAATTCTGCTTTTGCTGAGCTACCTCTCGATGCTACTGCCCTAGCTGAATCTCAGACTGTGGATCTTCATAGCATCTTGGAGACAAGTGTGAAGTTAAATGAAATGGACCCAATGAGTGTTGACACCATAGTTTTAACACCTTCTCAGTTGGATGAGATCATCCCAACAGATTCTGTAGGCACTACTTCCATTTCTTCATCTGTTTCTCCATTTGTTGCAGAAAAGAGCAATGACTTGATACACCACCACAAACATGTGTCCACAGGCCAAACAAAAATGGCAGACTTAAGTATGAGTTTTCCAGCTGTTACACCCATCAGGGTTCAGAGCAAGGAAGTACCTGAGATCCACAGCAATACAGTGACTGAAGAAAGCATGTCCAGCAGTTATGCAGAGAGTTTTCAGGGAAGAGAACATGGAAACCTGGCTTCTCCAAAACCAGATCCCACATTCATTTTGCATAGTACTAATGCTCCTCATAAAACAGCAGAGGGGATAAAAACTGCTTCTTCTATCAGTAGATTGACCACTGTGGCCACAACAACAACTCCCTACAGGAAGACCATGCCTTCACTTGTTACTCAGCATGCTAGGAAAAGGCCTTATGGAAGAAGGAGATTGAGGCCAAACAGAATCAGACAAAGACCAAAGACTTTCCCCCGTGTTGTTTCAACCACAATTGCAATGCCTGTCATTCCAAGGACAACTGACGTTGAAGCTGCGACAAAAACTACTGCATCTCTTGAAAGTCAAGATCTTAAAACCTATGTCAAAATACAGGCTAAGGAAGAGGACTATATGGAATTCACTCCTTCATTAGTTACTGATCCGGTTGTCTTAGAGAAAATTACCAAAATCAGGGAGGTGGTCACAACTTCCTTCTTTAGGCCTACTGCTTCTCCACCTGAAGCAAAACATGTGACACTCTCTACTGCTCCTGAAACCTTGGCACTTGCAGTGACTACACCTAGCACCATTTTATCATCACATGTTGTACGTGATGCAGTTCCCACAAAGGAGTCAAGTTCACTTCTGAAACCAGAGGGAAGTGAAGTGCCAACATACCACTTGTTACATAGTATATCTGAGGAGAAGGGCACTAAAGCAGATTCTAAAGCTATGGATAGTAAGGCAGAACAGTCAAGCACAACTTCTCCTGAGCGTATGAACAGCTTGATACTATCTATAAAACCAGAATCTCAAGAAGAGCCTATCCCATTTGACTCAGAAGTTGTAGTTAATGAAACAACCGCTGGAACATTCCAGCTGATACCTCCTACTATGACTGACTTAAATACACCTGTTGGCACAGTGGAAGTTTTTAAACACCTGTCAGTTTCAAAGGAGTCATGGAAGCCCACAGTATCTTTAGAAACACCAGCAATAACTGATCCACTTCATCAATACGAGATTATTACTTTGTCCTCCTCCTTCAGCACAACAGAAACTCAGACTTTTCCACTTAGAGAAACAAAGAAATCTAAATCTGTTGCTTCTCAAACTGGGACAAAGCCATCTTCCTTGGATAAAAACGAAGCTATGTCACATGTATTTCATCATGATCCCACTTCACAGACAACTGAAAAACCTCCAACTACATCCACTGCCTTTACTCCATTTATAAAACTTACCACGCTTCCCCCATCCATTTCAAGCATTTCTCATCCTTCTCTTTATTATACCACCAAGGAACAGAATGTCTTCAATCAAAAAAGATTCCCAGAAGCAAAACAAGTTGAAGCAGGTGGTGGTGACAAAATGGTGGCAAGCTCAAGACAGAATATACACCCTACTCCTTCCTCTAGCCAAAACAGGATTAACATTCAGTCGAAAGAGAAGCAATTTAAAGATTTGTATAGTAGCAAGTCAAACAACAGTTTACTGCTAAATCCAAACCTTCCCCATCCACCCGCTGGAGTGATACCAAGCCTAAACCAAAGACTGCCTGCTGTGCCTCCAAAGAATGTTCCAGTACGAGGCACAGTAAAGCCTCCATATATTGCTACACAAGGTTCATTTCGCTATTTTGTAACACACCAGCCTCTTTACTACACAAACAAACCAGAGATAACAGCATACGCAGCACACACCATCCAGGACAAAAAATCTTTTGCCTCTCAGAGGGAAGCAACTACCCCAACACCAGCCCCTGCATTTCACAAAACAAATCCATTCACTGCAAGCAAGTTTAGTAATCAGGGTCAGAACAGATTCAATGTTAATTCAAGATTTTTTGGAAATAACTATATTCCAGATAACAGAGGCACAGCAGGGAGACAGCTGAGTCAAGGGATCCCTTATCCCAGTTCCAGAATGCCATCGCTTTTCAATATAACAAGGATATTCCCTCACTTAAGTATGCATCCTAAACCAGTAGTCCCTAGTCAGCTAGTCCCAAAAGACACAAATGAGAAGAAGGTTGCTCGAGTCTCTCCTACTAGGATTACAGTGCAAAAAGCTGTAGTTACTCCAGTGCCTCCAATGCCACACACCACAACAACCACATCACCACCACCAGCGATTTTGAAGATTACCCCCCCAACCTTTCTCTTCCAGCGCACAAGACCACAGATACCCACTACAGTTCATCCTTTTCAAAATATCCACCATCATCATCAAAAAGTTCCATCTGTGCCTTATGTGGGAGGCATTATGCCAAACAATTTGACTGTAATTCAGTCTTCCACCAATTTCAGGATACAGGGAGAAAGACCTAAAATTATCACAAAGGGGTCTCAGAGCATATCCATCCTTGCTGAGACAGATGCCTTTATGCCTTGTGACGCAGTAGGGGAACCCAAGCCTTTTATTACTTGGACAAAAGTTTCTACAGGTAAGACAGAGAAAAAAGTGCTTTTCCACACGGGTTTTAAAGGGTACAAATATTTGGGTTGTCACATAGAAATGCAACATGATTGCAGGAATAGTCCGAAACATTGAAGAATAATTTCTGTATCTTTTAATGGTTATAAATAAAGCGTGACTAATTGCAACTAATCATTACAGGTAAAAATAATTTGGTGGTATTTCTTGAAGTGAAGGAAAACTTCTATCATTTAATGAGTTTGTTTTTTGGAGAGGGAGTAGCAGCCAACTGTGATTACTCAGAATTTATGATGACACTTTTGAGTATGGTTTGTTAACATTGCCGCATTAAATATTGATGTGCATGTCATCTCCATAAGCTAAAGGAAAAGAGAAATTGCATAAAGATTTAAAAGTAATCATAAAGCGTGAAGGCACTGAAACTTCCCACACTGTACCTGCTTGCAAGCTGGTATGGTTAGTTCTGCAATAGAAACAAAGACTAATTTGAGCTATGGAGAGTGGCAGAAGATGTTATGTGATCCATCTGAAGTTGTAGTTGGTGTTAAGTAAATCTAAAATTTTAGATAAGGCTTTTTCAATGCAACAATGAACATCTTAAAACTTCTGACTTTCCATTTCTTTCTTTCCTCTCAACTTCCCAGGAGCTTTAATGACAGCCAACACCAGGTTACAAAGGTTTGAAGTCTGGAAAAATGGTACCCTCCTTATCCGAAACGTTCAGCTTCAGGATCATGGACAGTATTTGTGCACAGCTCAGAATGTGCATGGAATAGATAAAATGATCATTGTGCTCACAGTTGCAGCCCACCAGCCCAAAATTTTACTTTCCCGCTACCGAGATATCACCGTCTATTTTGGAGAGACCATAGCAATGGAATGTCAGGCTAGTGGGACTCCAAGCCCACATATTTCATGGATTTTCCCAGACAGGAAGATTTTGCAAACAGTCACCACCACAGAAGGCAGGATAATGCTTCATGAAAATCGAACTTTGTCTATCAAGCAAGCAACTTTTACAGACCGAGGAGTTTACAAATGCGTGGCAAGCAATGCTGCAGGAGCTGACAGCATTGCAGTGAGGCTGCACATTGCAGCCTTACCTCCCATCATCCAGCAGGACAAGCAAGAGAACATTTCCTTGTCCCTTGGTAGCAGTATTAACATCCACTGCACTGCCAAAGCAGCACCTTCTCCCAGCATCCGCTGGGTGGTCTTTGATGGCACACAAATCCGGCCTTCTCAGTTTGTCAATGGGAATTTATTTGTTTTTCCCAATGGAACTCTATATATTCGCAATGTCTCCCCTAAGGACAGTGGGACCTATGAGTGCATTGCTGCTAACATGGTGGGAGCCTCCAGGAGAACAGTACAACTCCATGTGAAGAAGCATGCGTCTAATGCTAAGATCACTGGGAGCTCTCCTCAGAGGACAGATGTAACATACGGCAGCATCCTGCAGTTGGACTGTAGTGCATCTGGTGACCCCTGGCCTCGGATATTATGGAGGTTGCCTTCCAAAAGGATGATTGATTCACTACACAGGTAAATTACTATACGAGGTGTCATAGCTGAATTACAGTTTAGTTGACCTTAGAGAAAAGACCACTGATATCGGTACATGTTTCATTTTTGACTTCTGTGAGCTTTGAATGAGAGTCCCAATCCTTAAGGAAGAATTTGAAATTATATCAAAAGATAGCCAAGTCATAGAATCATAGAATGGTTTGGGCTGGAAGGGACCTTAAAGATCATCTAGTTCCAACTCCCTGCATGGGCGGGGACACCTCCCACTAGACCAAATTGCTCAAAGCTCCGTCCAACCTGGCCTTGAACACTTCCAAGGATGAGGCATCCACAGGCCTCCCTGGGCAGCCTGTTCCAGTGTCTTACCACCCTTAACTTAGCATAATTTTCTTGAAAGCAATAGTACTCTTGAAAAGTCATCTTCAAGTGTTCAGGATAAGCTGTCGCTATTTGTCTTTTACAGCCACCTGCAAATGTAGCAAAAAAGTCCAATGGCAAAAGATACACAGCTTCTGTACTGCTTGTATCAATGCGCTTAGTCTGCATAGAGCTGCATAGGTGCCTGCTTTTCCCCAGGAGAAATGGGTTCACTGGATTTTGTTTATCTGTGGTACAAATCATTATACACAATAAATATGGGGCAAAGAAACCATCTTACATTTATTAAAGTAAGCATGATCATTTAAACATTATTCTATAAGTAAACATTGCCTTGCAATAAGGTCTGTGCAAACCCAGTTGTATGTAAATGCCTAAAACAATTATCTTCTGCAGTGTTTGCAATATCAAGTAAAACGTCACTTCTCCCAACCAAGAGTAACTATCCAAAGCCATTGCTGAAAACACAGTTTCTGCTGTATTATAAATTGGTCATTACTTACTTTTTGAGCACTATAGACAGATGAGAAATGTACTGAAATTAAAATGCACAGTTGTCAACTATTTTCATAATAGCTGAACATAGTCATAATTTTTTTTCATATTGATAAAAAATATAATTAGGTAGTGTGTAGATAGAACAAAATCCAGAATGTTGTGCCTCATACTGATATCAACATTGATTTTAATTTTCCCTCATGATCTTTATGTGGGCTGTTTTTCAAATACAGGAGATCTTTGGAGAGAAAACTGGGACTACTGGGGAAATGAATTTTGACCACAATACACCAATTCCACAGTGAAGCGAAAAGGAATAGTAGCTTTTTAGCACATTGAAAATATTTTTTTTCAGTATTTCAAAGCTTAGCAATATTTGGTGCTTTGTGATTCTTCTCAAGGTTCCTCTGATGCCAGAGGAAGTTGCTCATCTGGATTACAGTTGAGGACCCAAGTGCCAGACTACAGAGTTATGGTCCATATAGGTTTATGTGGGGTATATAATGCAGAGATCTAGCATTTGAATGTTATAGAACACTGTACATGCAGTGAGAAGAGTCAAAAATACTATAATGTGGTATTTAATAGTTGTTTAATGGTCAAAAACACCTTTAAAGTCATTGAATGGAGCAGAGTTGCTTGGTTACAAGTGAGAATAATTGGGTTTTTTCCATTTGTTTTTTGGTGGTGAATATCTTGGACATTTCAGACCATCTAATTCTCTAACAATAGCAGTGCTCCCCTCCTTTTTACAGTATTGTTGAGCGGGTTTTTCTGCCGAGGTTTGACTCAATAATTAATACCTAAAATGTGATTTTGCAGCTCATGTTCTGTTCTTTTTTCTGTCCTTACAGTAGCTTGGAAACTAGAATCAAAGTATTCAGCAATGGGACCTTGGTTGTCCATTCAGTTACAGACAAAGATGCAGGAGACTATTTGTGTGTGGCCCGCAATAAGATCGGGGATGACTATGTGGTCCTCAAAGTGAATGTCATGATGAAACCAGCAAAAATAGAACATAAAAATGAGAATAACCACAAGGTCAAGTACGGAGGTGACCTGAAAGTTGACTGTGTGGCCACAGGCCTGCCAAATCCTGAGATCTCCTGGGGTCTCCCAGATGGCAGCATGATCAATACCTTTATGCAGTCAGATGACAGTGGCAGCCGAATGAAGCGATACGTGGTCTTCAATAATGGAACCCTGTATTTCAATGATGTTGGACTGAGAGAGGAAGGGGACTACACCTGCTATGCTGAGAACCAAATTGGGAAGGATGAGATGAAAGTGCGGGTCAAAGTAGTGGCTGAGCCTGCAACTATCAAAAACAAAACATATGTTATTATTAATGTACCCTATGGAGATGTTGTCACAGTAGCATGTGAAGCCAAAGGAGAACCCACTCCCAAAGTGACCTGGCTCTCCCCAACCAACAGGCCCATTCCTGCCCTATCTGACAAATACCAGGTGTATAGGGATGGCACCCTCCTCATCCAAAAGGCCCAAAGATCTGACAGTGGTAACTATACTTGTGTAGCGCGGAACAGTGCTGGAGAAGATCGGAAGATTGTCTGGGTCCACGTTAACGTTCAGCCTCCCAGAATCAATGGTCATCTCAGTGCAATAACATCTGTGAGGGAAACAGCCATCAGGGACAGCCAGAAACTTATTGACTGCAAAGCTGAAGGCATCCCTGCACCACGGGTCTTATGGGCTTTTCCAGAAGGAGTAATCCTGCCAGCTCCCTACTATGGGAACAGGATCACTGTGCACCGCAATGGTACATTGGACATCAGAGAGGTGAGGCAGACAGACGCAGTGCAGCTCATATGCATCGGACGGAACGAAGGAGGAGAAGCGAGACTGATTGTGCAGCTCCTCATCACAGACCACTTGGAGAAACCCACCTTCAGAGACCCTGTCAATGAAAGGATCACTGCCATTGCTGGGCACAGCATCAATCTGAACTGCTCAGTCCAGGGGAACCCCAAGCCCAGCACAAGCTGGATCCTTCCCAATGGCACTGAAGTGCTCAGTGGCAGCCGTCTGCACAGATTTTACCATAAGAAGGATGGGATCTTACACATCAGCAGCCTCTCGTCTGGGGATGCTGGGACTTACCGCTGTACAGCCAGAAACCCAGGAGGTTATGTGGAACGTGTAGTCTTCCTGAAAGTGGGATTCAGGCCAGAAATCAGCAACCAGTACAACAACCTGGTGAGCATCATCAATGGAGAAACTCTGCAGCTCCATTGTGTCACCCAGCCAAACCAACGGGTGCAGATCTCCTGGACGCTGCCCAATGGGATGGTTCTGGAAGCCCCTCAAGCTGTGGGTCGCTTCTCCCTGCTGGAGAATGGCTCACTGACGGTGCGCGAAGCTTCTGTATTTGACAGGGGCACTTACCTGTGCAAGGCATCCACAGAGTATGGCACTTCTGTTATGAATGTGCCTGTCATCGTGATAGCCTATCCTCCCCGGATCACCAGTGAGCCAGCACCCGTCATTTATGCCAGGCCTGGAAATTCAGTAAAACTGAACTGCATGGCCATCGGGATTCCTAAAGCAGAAATAACATGGGAGCTTCCAGACAAATCACATCTGACAACTGGAGCTCAATCCCGTCTGTATGGAAACAAATTCCTGCACCCTCAGGGGTCATTAGTCATCCAGCAGCCTACCCAAAGGGATGCAGGCTTCTATAAATGCACAGCTAAAAATATACTAGGCAGTGATTCGAAAACAACCTACATACATATATTTTAACGCTAAACAAAATGCCTTTGACTGCATACTAGCGTTAAAGTCACTGCCAAGCAAGTGCAACAAGGAGAGTACAGTTTGCAACAAAGCCAGGCAGGCTGAGGGCAGGAAATAAAAAAAAAAAAGGAATTAATCCTATTTTTATGCAAAGTGCATTACTTTTGTACTCAATATGGTAGCAAGTCCCTGCAATAAAAGGAGGCAGTAGACACATTGAAACTGAAGAGACTAATGCGTTGGAAAAGGTCTTTAAATTAAGAGAGTATAGTGTGGTTTTTCATGCTATCCAATAGCATCTGAAACCTTAAGTGCTCTATCCTTGTCAATAGTCTGAAGCTATTCCTTGTTCTAACAAGCACCTTAAAAGTACCAAAGAAGTATTAACTGTTAATAAATGAGCTGCAGCGATAGAAGTGCTTTAGTAAAACATCATTGTCTTGATACCCTGCAGCGCTTTTACATAATCTAGCCTTATAGAATATGATTACTAACCTTTCTGTTCATTCTTCTATCAGCTCTTCAAAGTCAAAGACTAACTTAGCAAATAAGAGTGATCTATTTTAATAAAGATACATGCAAACATTAGTTACCTTAACATATGAACAATCCTTTTCCAACTACTAAGGATGCCACAGTAAAATCATTCATTATATATTTTATATATATTTTTAAATCAGACTATGAGACTAGAAAGAGTAACAATGAACTTGGTCTCATTTTATAAATTATTGGTCTTTACAAGACTCTGATACGTTACAGTGTTTTATAATATTAAGGTCAATATACTGTACATTTTATAATAAAAAATATTTTCCAAAAATGTATTCACTGTGCTTTTAATTTTCTTTTGAGTAAATAAGAAACTCCAAACAGTGAGAATATGAAGTTAAATCAAAAAACGGAAGTAATTTAGCTTTATATATACTCTTTATCTTTCTAAACGTGATTTCCTAATAAAACCTTAACACTTCTGTATATTTCCGGATACATTTACAATTTCAATACTTCTTCTGCGATCAAGGAGGTTTTTTTTGACAATGTACATAATTTTAACAAATAATTAACAAATAATTGCTACAAGATGCTGAATATGCCCACGTTTCAACAAATTACTCCAATCAGAATTTTGCAAACATGAACTCACCTTTAAAATATATGGAAATATATTTAAATATTTATTTTCTCTATTGATGGAAACATGGCAGAAAGTAATGTAAAGTGTTATTCTAATATTTGCATGTTGTAAAAACTGTAAGCAAGGATTTCCTCATTGCACAAATTTATCCAGTTTACGAAAACTGTAAGCTGTTGCAAAATGTGTATGTATCATCATGGTAAATGGAACTGAGCACTTGAAGAAGGAAGTGTTAAAACAAGGATGTTGAATTAAATAACAACTACAGGGACATTGCTGAAGATACAAGGGGCATAATTTATTTGATAGAATACTTTATAGAACTTTTTTTTTTTTTTAAATCAGCGCAAGCCAAAAAGTTGTGGTTTGTACACAAGAATTTATTAAAGTTGCAGTTATGTTACTAGCTTAATTAAATAGCACTTAATTACGTCTTAGTTTCTCTTTTATGGTTTAAAACCCTGGGCCCTAAATCAGCAAATAGGTGAAGAAAGTGCCTTAATAACTGGGGGGGATGTAGCTGCTTGTGGGAGTATTTAAAGAAGAAAGGAACAAGTATTTATTCAAGATTTTTAACAAGATTACTGATGTGGTCTTTTCTAATCCGGCTGTTTTCCTTGAACATGTCACTCATTAGATACATCTTTAGTTCCTTTACTTAATTTTAGCACTTTTTTATTTTATAGTAGTTCTTGGCAAATGGTAATACAATTTTTAATAAAGAGTCTGAAGTCAGCATTTTAGCATTGGAGTCAAGCACTTTTAATCATTTGTCTGTCCAGCCTTCACTTAACACTTACGTGAATTTAGAGATATTCTTGGATGCTGAATGACTTCTATATGTTTCCATTAAGCAGAATTTGTTTTTATATTAAGGGATGAAAATAGAATCCAGAATCAAACATTTGATCTGTTGGCATCAAACAAAGCATCTAATAGTGTTTTATTCATCAATCCAGAATTTCCACTGCTGCCAGTGGTAGTTTCGAAGGCAAAAGACGTGAAGGATTTGGCTCAAGACCTTTTCTTAATTCAAGTCAAGACTTGCATACTTGCAAAATTCCCTCAGAATTGGACTTAACATTTTTAAATGTATTATAATTTCCATAACGTTTGCCTTTAACCCTTTTATGGAAACATATGAGAGA
Source organism: Hemiprocne comata (assembly GCA_020745705.1). Lineage (NCBI taxonomy): Eukaryota > Metazoa > Chordata > Aves > Apodiformes > Apodidae > Hemiprocne > Hemiprocne comata. The sequence goes on along the minus strand of CM036586.1, from coordinate 90,524,842 downwards.
CCTATAAAACAGAATTTTCTTCCAAAATAAATGTAACTACAGCTTAACAATGTCATATGAACACTTTTACACTCAGGCAGTGTTTGGCTGTATGGCCTGTCTTATTTCTCTGGTGAAGTACCAGTTGTCCAGGATATCCATCTTGACTTCCTTTTGTAGAAGTTCACAGGGAATCCAAGTCTGTTCCAGGACCTACATTCTTAAGCCTGAATCCACATGTCGCTCCATGTGCTGAATCGTCCATCAAATGAAGGCAGTCTTGGGATGCTGAATTTAAATCGTAACTTCTTCCTTTATTTCCATGTCATTATCAGCAAGTTGCATTAAATAAATCAGTGACAAATTTGCATTACTTAAAGGACACTTCATTGTTATTTTTTTTTCAGAAGTCTTTCAGACCAAGCAGGAGCCATGTGTTCAAAGACAGTGAAGCTTGTTCCTTTTCTGATTTTGAGAGGTGCTGGAAAACGCAGTGCTTGCCTTTGGTTTGAGAAGGTTTTACAGTTTTTTTACTTGATCAATGAAGGCAAGTTCTGGATAGTTTCGATGGAAATGAAAATTTGCCATTCTTTTCTTTTTACATTGAAAATGAAGAAAAAAGGTTGGTTAGATGTGGATTTTTGGAGAAGCAGAGTAACAAAATTTCTCATTATGACTGTGTAGATTGCAAATGAATGGAGTTGTGTATCCATTTTTTGCTTTGGCCTTCACAAAAAGAGCTTCACTGAGACCCTATCCCTAATACAACTAACAACAAAAATGGAGGTAGAAAAATAGGCCAGAAAAGCAAAAAATATTTAATTAACTAGGCTATTCATGTCATCAAGATCTGATAAAATTCCTGAAACACTAGCCAGTTCACTTACACATTTTAGTGATTATCATCAAAACCTCATGAAGGCCAATCGAGGTACAAGATGACTGAAAAAAATGCTAAAGCTGTGGTTGAGGAAACATAAAACAGCCAAACCCTAGTATCAAGGGTATTTTGTTTAATTCATTACTAAACAATCCATCTAAGAGCATCTGTAGAATAACACAGTGATAAAAAGCAGCTGCTCTGGAAGCTTCTGCAACAAATCATGTAATAGTGAACGAGTTACCTTCTCACGAAAGTGATTAGTTCAGAGTATGGGAAGAGGGAATTGGTATGATATATCTTACTTCAGCAGAATTTTTTACAGAGCCACACAGGATATTCTCATGTCCAAACTAAAGAAATGTGATTTATCTTTTGGAAAGTGGGAGAACTGATGTTTTCAAAACATTTAAATAGAAGTAATGAGCTGGTTGAACGTGAAATCTGAGTCTGGCTTAAGTCTGGTACCTTTCTGTATTTTCATTAATGGCTGTCGTGTATAGAGAAGACAGTTTGAAAATATGTGAGCAATACGAAACTGAAAGAGATTGAAGCACATAGGACCTTGCAAATCAGAGTAATCTTTCTAGATTGGTGACATTATTGGAAATTTAAAAAAAAAAACAAACAACAAACAAAGCAGTAAATACAAATACAAGAATTATATTCAGAAGGAAGACCTTGAATACATGCACAGCAATCAATTAGTAAAGAATCACAGAATCACAGAATTGTTAGAGTTGGAAGGGACGTCTAGAAATCATCTAGTCCAACCCTCCCACTGAAGGAGTAGGAGTTCTACAAGTTAACAGGATGCCCTTATTAAAGAAAACATTGGCACTTTGAAATCTGTTCAGGTGGGCTGTGTGAAGCAACATAATGCAGATAATGGAGATAATTACTCTCTTTTCATTCAGCCCTAAATACAAAGAAACTGGAAAGAATCCAATAAAGTGTTTTAGGAAAGATAACTTATAAGGATATATTGAAATGAGATGAGTTAGTTCTGCCTAAGAAAAAAGCCCAAGTATTAAATGCAGCAGTTAATCAAATGTGTATCAAGTCCTTAGGGAGACAGTGGGCAGTTGTTTTTCAGGTTCACTGAGGTTAGTATGAGAAATAAAGGTGTTAACTTGCTCCAAGCAAGCTCTAGGCTAGATACTAAGAAAAACTTTGAACTGTAAGAATATTTGAACAATGTATTCTTCTTCTTGAGAACATTTTGAAATTCCCATCTTTGGAAACAGATAGAAACAGTTTAGTTTGGTAACTGTCACGGGTAGTCACAATCCTTGTCCAAGAAACTGAGAAATCCTGGGATTCCTTCAACATCTATATTCCTATCTTTCCTAGATTTTCCTAGAACTATGGAGGATACTAATTCTATATAACAGTAAAGGAAGGATTTGTTTGCTAATTGTAGTCTGTGCTTGTGATTTTATCTATGTAATCTTCATTGTAATGTATGAGAGAGTCTTAACTGTTTGGTACATGACAGACATGGATACCTGACAAATATGGGCACATGACAAATATGTCCACTGTGACCACATCTTTATGGTGGAAATATCATGGAGGGTTTTCTAGAAGCAGCTATGTCACAGGATCTCTTTATCATTCAAAGAGTTTAGTTTACAAAGACCTCTCGTACTAGACCATTCACAGAGTTGAACTGAGCAGAAAGAACTGCAAGGACTTGAGGCATTTATTTTACCCAACCTAGGTTTTATTTATCCATGTTTTCAAATAAACATTCATCATCTGTCAGTGTAGCCAGCTAGCATGAAAAGATCCTAAAAGCTGTACAAGCTTATGTATAGCTTGTCCTCTCATTCCCTCTCTTTTATTGTTTGCAACTTGACCATAGTGCATTTTGAATGATGAAATGCAGTGCAAGTCCTCTTAGAGAACCATTAACGCTTCATTAGTCATTCCTCAGACATGTTTCCTGAAAAAGACAAACAGTAGGACAGAAGGCATTGCACACAGTGGGGAAACAAATGAAGTAGATCTTTGAGGATTATCATCTTGCAGTGGAAATAGTGGCTTGTTAGAGCTGTTGTCATTTCTTGTTGTATGAAGTTGAAATTGGATTTGTGTGCGCTGAAGACTCTTGTAATTTTTGCAGCTATTCCTGTTGCCAAACAAAAGGTAATGTTTTTCCTTGCAAACATGTTCTTGCTGGTTCAGTCCAGTAACACCAGCACTGAACAATCAGTTAGCATAAACATTAGTATATTTGGTAAATATCTGGGTTGGAATGTCACCTGCCATAAATTGGCTGAGCCTGGCTGAAGAGCCACCAAAAATATTCATCAACTCTGAGCATCCTGACCTCTTCCTTTGGAAGGAAGTTGAGTTTCATAGGTGGTGCAATGGTGAAAGAAAGAGTGCAATCAAGAGAGAGACAGTGGTGGTAATTCAGGACATTTCTATGTTTAATCAGTCTTTTGCACATGGGAAGTTTGACCCTCTACTTACTCTTCCTTTTGAGTAAGAAAATTTCTCTTTGTCTGGGAGGTTGGCCTCTCATGTTTCTTTCCTTCCCAGAGGCACGAACCACTGTTACTCTTCATATGGTGAGAGTGATGCATCTGACACGTGGGGTAATGTGACATGGAAGATATTATGACGTTGGACTGCAGATGCTATGACACTGGACTGCATCTGTGTACCACCTACTAAGCACTTCTTTGAATGTGGGGCCTCCAGAAAGGGAAACGCGTGTTGGCAGCAGTACCGCACTATGGCTTCTCTACTCCATTACCCCATTCATCAAGCACAGCTGGCCATAGTATCAAAGAATTCACACACTGGCCATGTCTGATGTGCCAGGTTACCGGGTGGGAAAGAGCCATAAAGATGTGATGTTTCCCAGCTGCCAGAGACTGGAGATGGCAGCCAGCAGTGTGAGTCTTGACAGGTGTGGGGGTGCAATGACATGAGATGGATAGTCAGATTATAAAATTTAAAAACTGGTGCTGTCACACCTAATTACCTCCTGTGGTGCTCTGTATCACTCAAAGCACACCTGGTGTCATACGCACGTTCCATAACCCCTGAATTGACAACACATGCATGGGCTTCACTGTTACCTTTAGTTAAAAAAATGACTAAGGCTGTGATGCAAAACTAGATTCTTTTTATTGTTTCTACCACAAATGGTCAATGGACTAAGCCACTATATTCACCTACTAAGAACTGCTCTGTCCTTTACATTCTCTAGAATATTACAATAATATATTAAATTAGCAACATTTTCATAAACCCCTATTTACTGACTTGGGGAAAAAGGACTGGTAATCAAGGATGACCAATGCATGCAGCTCCTGTAGAGCTAGCAAGCAAAACACCCTACTGAAATGAAAATAAAAGTATGTGGACTCCAAATTGTCTACAAAAATAAATTCTTAACAATTTCTTAACTCAATGATTTTTGGTGATCAAGTGGGCCTTAGAACTGTTAAGGAAATTGAAAATCCAAGTATTTTGAAAGCAAAGGAAAAAAATGGCAATTGAGACTTGGATATTTGATACAAGGGACCTTTCTTATATAAAATGGAGGTTAACACTTAGTTGTGTTCTTTTAAAAAGCTAGCAAGTTGTTGAAATTTCTTTACACTTTGTAGAACAGGTTGTTCTAGAAAATCCTGCTAGTCTCTTACTTAAAATCTGAATTAAAGTCCTACGAGGCAGTCATAGTGACAGTATTACTGTGCCATTATTACAGCATCCATGGAAGGTACGTCTACATAAATAAATGTACCTAGTTATTAAAAAACTGTAACAGGCATCTTATCATAATACACCCTTAGTGAAGTATTGTAACCTGCAACACTGATATAACTAAAATGTGTTTCTAAACATCTTTGGGTTTCATATCTGTAACAATCTGGCTGTGTGTGTGGGCAAGAAAATTGCTTGCAATGTAGTCAGGCAAGGTGGGGTGAGCTGATCTGTTGGTTGTGGGTGAAAAAAAACCCAAACCAACATCCACACTCCGCTTTCTCTGTTCCAGCAGGAAATTTTCCCTAGATCCCCTCACACCAGCTCTTTGTTAATGTGAGCTCCCTCTCAGGCAGTGCAACTCATGAATTTGCTAAAAAATTAATCAGGCAGGCATGGGGAGTGGAGTGTATGGTTTTCATCTGAGTTGGTGAGCTGAGCTGACTCATACAGGTAACTAGTGGAAGTACCACAAGCAAGAAAGCAAACACACAAATTATCTGGAATGAAGTGAGGGAAGGCAGTAAACTGTTAAGCTTGCCCTGACATTTCATCTGACTTTGCCCTCTGAGTAACTGGGGAAAAAAAAAAAATTCTTAGAATATAATGAGTTTTTTGTATTTTACCTAAGCGATTAACTATACATATTTTTGTATAGTCTCATGAATGCTTTCCTGAAGCATGTGTAAGTGTACATTTATAACTGTATGTAGTGATGCTGACCAGAAGACCACTGTAGATGAAGGAATCATAGAATCATAGAATCATTTAGGTTGGAAAAAATCTTTAAGATCATCAAGTCCAGACATTACCCTAGCACTGCCAAGTCCCCCACTAAACCATGTCCCTAAGCACTACATCTACATATCTTTTAAATACCTCCAGGCGTTTAAAACTCAACCACTTCCCTGAGCAGGCTGTTCCAGTGCCTGATCACTCTTTCAGTTAAGAAATTCTTCCTAATATCCAATCTAAACCTCCCCTGCTGCAACTTCAGGGCATTTCCTCTGGTCCTGTCATTATTTACTTGGGAAAAGAGGCCAACAACCACCTCACTATAACCTCCTTTCAGGTATTTGTAGAGGGTGATGAGGTCTCCCCCTCGGCCTCCTCTTCTTCAAACTAAACAATCCCAGTTCCCTCAGCTGCTCCTGTTATGACTTGTTCTCTAGAACAGCTTGGTAGCTCTCTTCTGGACACACTCTAGCACCTCAATATCCTTACAATGAGGGGCCCAGAACTGAGCACAGTATTTGAGGTGTACACACCTAACCTGAGCAGGGATAGGCCCATGCAGCACAGTGCTGAACGTACAGTGTGGCCCTCAGGCCCATCTTTTGCCGCTCACATCCCTCTGCTGCAGGATAAACTTGTCCGGTAATTATAAGAGAGGAGCCTGTAAGCAGCTCCCACTTGGTACCAGCAATTGCAACACCTGTGTGACCTTGCCTCTGCCTAACAGGGCAGCAACAAGTTCACATGTGCATATCTTTGTTTGACAGTGGAACTTATTAATAGAGATGTTTTATTTTTAAAAATGGCTCAGATTTCCAAAGTGGGGCAACCCTACCACAGATGGGCTCTGTGCAGCACACTGCATCCTGATTAGAGGCCTATTTGGTACTACACAACTTGGGGTTTCCAGGATCTGAAGGGAAGCAAGGTTATCGGTACCACCCTCTTTTACTTTATGGTGCTAGCTCTCATAAATGCCATTTTAAGAAACACTTTAAAGAGTGCCTTTCTTACTGGGATCATAATGAACTGGTACCTCCTGGTGCAAAGCACAGTGTATTCATTCCTCTTTGATGGCATGAAAGCTGTACAGTCTAATAATCATTATAGTGAAGAAGTGTTATCTTTGTAAAAGGCAGAGTTGATAAGAAAAAGAATACTTGGACAAATTCTCTTTTACAATAGTTTTTGTTGTTTTTCACAAAGTATGACCTAATTGCACATGCTCTAGACTATAAAGGAGGAACTCTGAACTGAATTCGTAGCACCTTTCTAAGGCCAGAGGAATTTACACAGATTTTTCCCTGTATTCTGGATGACTTGAAGACTTGCCCTCAAACGGACCATATCCCAGCATTTCTCATAACCTTTCACAACAAAAAAAAATTAATCTATACCCTAGTCACCTCAGCACATTGAACACAATTATGCTTAATAACAGCCAGAAAGCTAACAGTATTGAGAAAAGCAAGTGTCTCAAGCAAATTCCTTTTACCCTCATTAATGAACATTTTGTGTACCCTGGGAAGACACACATTTACAACAAAGGTCTGCTTGGCCCCATGAACTTATGCTGTATGTCATGCTGTTCCATTAATCATAGTGTTTTGACTCATATAAATGGTTTCTTGCTGTGTATAGAGAAAGCCATGCAAAGGGGTAAATGGAGAGGAGACATGATGTGAGACTGGATACATGACCCCACAGCATCAAAATTATCTGCAATAAAGGGCTTCGGGGACTGAGTTTTGAGTTTTCTTCATTGTGACCTTTTTTGGTATTTCAGACTTCATTTTAAATGTATTTGGGCTATGTGGTGCCAAGCCTTAAAAAAAAACTGTATCCTATTATGGTTTCCTCTTACAGCCTTTGGTTCCATTCTTAAATTGCTGGACAATGCTTAAGAGTTTTCAGCTTATTCAGTTCAACTTTTAGAAAAGAACTATTATTAGAATAAAAATAGTTCTGCTAATTCATACAACATGTCTGAGGGAGATTCCCAGCTCATTTAAAAGAAAAAAGAAGGCGGCTCTTTTTGCATAATCAGGCACAGTAAATGCTGAAAGGCTTCCTTTTTGTTAGTTAAAGAGATCAAAAGACTTCTTTTTCTCTCTCTGATTAATGTCACATAAAACAGGGTAACAATTGCATACATAATGTACAAAAATATAGGAAACAAAACTACTTGATCAGGAGTCTGACTTGAGCCCTTCCTCATTACAGATTTCTTCATACTGACTGATGTAGCCCATCAACCAAATTAAATTACTGAAGACTAGTATTGTACTTTCTGACACCATATGGAGTTTCCACCAAACTGAGGAAAACAGAAATTAGCAGTAATTAGAGATGTTAGACCATCCCTAAGAGTAAAATGTATCTTAGAGTAATTTCTTATACCGAGTCACACTGGCAACTACCCAGTTAATTACCTTAGACCTAAAGTCCTAGTTTCTGCCACCCTTCTTACAATCTTTCTGTAAAACTCCATTGAAATGGATAAACCTACATAGGCAGCAAGGTATTACTAAATACAGACTGAAATGTGAAAATCTGGTCCTCAGTACAGGAAAACAAAATAGCTAAGGTCTGTCACCCCTTCAACAAGATCCAAATGGTTTGTGTCATCCCCATTGCTATAGATGTTCTGTGAGTGCCCTTGGGAAAAAAAAGGAGGTGAGAAACTGTTGCTTATGGCTAGTTGCTAATAGCCTGGATCATAGTGACTTATTCCCAAGTAATCCTATGTCATGCTATTCAGCACAGCTATCTGGTATCATAATCTGCTTTCAATGTTCACCCAAACCAAATGCCCAGAAGCCTCAGGATTAAGCCATTATATCAAGCTAATCATAAATTAAGGGTTGCCTTCTGTACTTACATCCATTTTCTCCAAAGGTGCAGACCCTGGTATGTGTACAAGTGTTTGTATGACCCTATCTCTTTCTTCACATAAATACCTGTGTGTGTGCCTTCATGCATGTGTTTTTTTAATCTGATTTTATACATACATTATCTTTGCATATACATGTATATATAGATGTGCATACATACATTTCTGTTTATGTACACACTGCGCTTTGCGTGTTGATAAATGAAGAAAATAAATTGTAGAGATTCAGCAAGGAAATTTAAAACAAAGAAAGTTTGTCCAAAATGGTTTTGGCTGATAAGAAGAGACAGATCCCCTTCTTTGACTGCAAAACATGAAGTACTGTACAATCCTGCAGAATGAAATCTCAGATTTGAGGAAGACCAACCAGTGCTCTGACATGCTGGAATACCACACTTGCCTCAGGCTATTTGAGGGACCATTTATAATGATTTTGGAAGTACTGAGATATTCCACCTCACTCAGAGGCTTAGTTACTGCTTTCCCTGGCAAAGGACTCTCTTCTATCACATCTCTGAATAGCCTCTCTTTATTCCTCTCAGTCAGCATGAAATGCTTTGGAAATTGATGACCCAGCTGCAGATGCTACAGTGAAACAGCAAATTTTGCAATGCTTTGGTCATTTCAGGAAAACTCACAGCTCTGGAAGTCTTTTATCTTATGTTCTACCAGCATGATCCAGAGAAGACACTAGCAGTAGCTAGCAGTCACTAGCATCTGCTAATGTTACTTGAATGGGATTTACAACCTACATAAAGAAATGAGATTTTTAAAAATCCAGCTTGGTTTTCCTTGGCTGGATAATACTACAAATGGTCTGGGAAGGATCACACTGTACATTTAAAAATACATATTTTAAAAAGATATTGATGATTTTTTAATTAATTGCTTTCTGAGTCTTGCTACACTTCTCTTAAAAATGCAAAGCTCCCCATTTTCAAGGCTGCCAAAATCAGTATCTAGCACAGCAAGGGAGCAACAGCATCTGCTGAACTCAAGCATGCTTGGCTGAGAGTGGATATTTATACAGCACTTCCTATTTAACCTTTCCCTCTACTTTTGTACTAATCTGTAAGACATGCTGAGAAAGATAATAAGCAAGATTGCAGGATACAACAGGCAAGACACGCAGAAGTCATAAAAAGAGTTATTACTGTTATGTCAGGCTGATAGAGAATAGAGACAAGTGAATAATATTGCTGCTTTGTGTTTTGTGGATGTAATTCTGTTGATTTGGGTTGGAAATTAGGAGAGATTGTTGCCTGTGGTCTCCACTGATAAAATTCAAACCTTGATCATGACTCTTCAGTGAAGAAAAATTATGAGGATGCACAAAACTAAGGACTCTCAGATAAAAGGTAGCAAGATTTTTTTATTTTTTTTTTTGAGGTTACTTTTCATTATGATTATTATAGCATTAAGACTATCCTCCTAGCTTTTAGTTCAGAAAACGAATAAAACAGTCATTTTTTTTGGCACCCACTTTAGAATCACAGGACAGTAGCTGGCAGATCTTTTTGTAAGAATACTACATTAAAAACAGGCACTGAAAATGTTGGAAAGAATTGTGAGTAAAACAGAACTGAACATACAAGAAGAGCACCAGAAAACACTGGATTGTTTAAGTCAAGTTAAACTTTGAAAGATTTATTTGCACAGTAGTTCAGAATTGAACTGCCTAAACTTGGTAGTGTCTGATTAGTTTATTCCTTGTGTTCATTACATTAGAACAACACTCAGACAGAGTCTTCTTTCTCCATTAGCTGCATAAAGACTCTGAAAGGTGTTAACTATGAAACCATCAACTAAAGTCATCCAGTAACTGTGGCCTTTGCATTTTTGGAGGGGCAGGGGTGGAAGACTGTGTTATAGGCATAGCAAGCAGTAATTCAAGATTGCCTAACTCAGTGGAAACACTGAAAGCCTCAGTTTGCAGTTATTTATAACATTGTTAAACTAATTGTTTGGATTGAATTTTTCCGTGCTTGTCCTTTGCTTCTGATTCAGGATTTATGTTTCTATTTTGTTTCTTTGAAATTCTTAAAGGGTAATGCTGAAAAATGGCTCAGTTGTTTCCAAAAATTAAGGAAAAAAAATTCTGCCAATATTGCAAACATTTTCCAGCTATTTCATTGAAGCATTTGGTGAAGACTATGATGTTTGGAAGAACATAATTCTAGGATCAAAGAGGTGGGCGTGTGTTCTGTTTTATATCCCAGTCTCAGTTGGCTCCTTTTTGCCCCAAGTGGTATGCATAATGGTAGAAGAACACATTGGCTAATATGACTCCCAACAAGAAAATGCTGTGAATTAAATTCTAAGTGGTGTCCCCACATCCTGTAAGGATTCCAGTTTCTTACTCGGGGAACAAGAACCTAAAATTAAGTTTCCACATGTACAGATGTTCAGCATCTTTCAGAATAGTCTGGGCCTCTTCACTGTGCCCAAATAAACCTCAAGTTAAATTAAATAATGATTTGAGCTGTTTATGAAGGACGGCAAACTTTGAAATTGCTGAAGTAGATTATAAGGAAAAGGAAAAAAACGCAAACAACCAAAAACCAACAACAATAAAAATCCACATGGGAAATTAAGGTTAATCCATGACAGCACAGGAATGTAGTTTTTAAATTGCTTGAATTTGATGAATGTAGTTGTATTGAAATCAACATCTAGTACATTGCTGGTTAAGAGGCCCCCATGTAAAAAAAATAAAATATCTGCATGAAACATAAAGATAGGCAAGTAGCAGAAGATCATAACCTTCCAAAAAATGTCCCACATCTACATGGGAATTAAGACACATATGTTTCAATGATTTTACTTACAACTGTTCTGGGAACCTCAACGTGAGATAGCAATACAATTAAATAGAGATAGTGTGCTAATTAATCATAAGCCCATATTGCCATGTTGTAAATTCTGGGTAAGCATTATATGCCTAGAGAGATTACAATTTTTTCATATATTTTAGGAATAATTGTCTTGGCAGAGTAGCTCTTTTAGATGATATTATGTCACCTTTCAGGAAACTGCAACTAAATACATGGCAATTGAGATCTTTCCCCTCTGCCCCAGTTTGATTTCCAGTGAGACTGACAGCTTGGAAATGAAGTAGAATTGCTAGAGTGATCAAATCCTTCCTGCTTTATAAAACAATGTACAATTGACAAAGAAATGCATTGTCTAAACTTTATCTGCTGGGATTCACTGCAGTGAAAACTGAAGTCCTGGTCTTCCAGCTCAAACATCTGTCAGAGCATGTCAGGGATCCCTGCAAGCTCACATGCCCAGGCCTCCTTTCTGTAAAAACCAACTTGAATATGGAGCAAAAAGGTGGCTGACATGCCAATATCTTGCTTCAATATGAATACAGAATACTGAGAACTTGAACACTTCTGTGCTCAGCAATGTAAATAAATTTATTCCTGGTCAAAGAAAATAAGAAGGAAATAATATTGTTTTAGAAACTTTCCAGGTTCTTTTTTTTCCTTTCTTGATCTAAGATATGGCCTGCTTAGCTGACAAGCAAACATGATAGGGCAGGGAGGATATCTGCTTCAAAGTTTTACTGGGTGTTGACTACAATAGCACTCACATATCCTTTCTTACAGGATTGTCCGAACTGAAACCTAGCTGGAATTTAACTGCCGTCTATCTAAAGTACAAAAGGTGGTTGTGTGTTTTATGCCCAGATCAATACCTAAATACATGGACAGCCCAAAGAGCAAAAACTGAGAAGAATATAATTATATTATCGTGTCCTTATCCTTTGTGTGTTTTACATAGAGCGATTGAATCAACATAAAATGAAATGTCAGTGCAAATACTTTTGTAAGTAAAAAAGAAAGACTTCGTATTTCATGTTGTTTAAAGACTCTTTGGGATAAGAGATATATTATATGTATTTATCAAAATAAAGCAGCCCTAAAAGAGTATTTGCCAGCAATGAGAACAGAGTTGGAAAATAACTCATGAGTGTATTAGCAGAGTACATAGGTACTCTGCTTACCTTTTTATTTTCTTTTTCCTTAATTTGTATTTTTTATTTGTGGCATTGTTAGTGCTTCCTGTTCATTAATTCTCAACACATTGCATTTTCTTATGTTTCAAAATTTGCTTCTGCAAGGTGGTAATTACAGGCAAGATGATACACTGATTTATGGTGACATACCACTGGCATTAGATCAGCTCCCTGTGTATTTCCAAAACTCTACATCATGAATGTGGGTACCCAAAAGTAAATATAGGACATGTATCATGACCTCAGGAAAGGCTTTTATGCTTAATGTACCTTTCAGTTGTCTTGGCTATGTTGTTTGGCCTGATAAAATGTGTTCTCTCTTTCTCCTAACCTTGTCTTACATTCCTCAATAGACCTTTATGGCTACACCACCATTCCCTTAAGCACTTCTAAACAAGACAAAATATATATGAAAAGAAGTCATTTTAACTGGAAAAATTCAACACTCCTGAGTAAATCGGTCACATTCTTTTTAAATTTCACAGGACAAAGGATTTCAAATTGTATTCATTATATTGAGTACCCTCCTTTTTTCTCTTCTCAATTTGAGACACCTCTATAAGGCATCAGTTTAAGGAAGATCATTTACATTGGTTCACTCTTGTATTGCCAGTCTCAGCTCCTGATTTGTACTTGTCTAAGAAGTCTTCTGAATTGAAAGCATGCTTTATGAGGGGAGTGGGAAGGGAAGCTGAGAAGACTCCTTTATGCTTCCTTTATGATAATCAAAATAAATCTACTTTTTCTGGTTTTTCATTGGAAGGAGTTAGAAATATTAGGGATAGCTTGTATTCCAGTCGCTATGTACTGGATTCAATCTGTATGTATGGATTCAATCTGAGACTGTTTTAAACAGTTAAACACCAGAATACTGATATTTCATTCATTTCTGAATTATTATGGTTCAGCTTATGGCTAGGAAGGTACTTTGCTTCCCCTTTCAAACAAAAATAACCTAAAGCACTATAGAGCTGCTCAGCATTCACCTTGTAGGGATTCTTTCTTCAACTGTGTTCTAATGCAGTCAAAATCTGGCTGCCTACATGTGTCTCTTCATCCTTTTTCTCTCTTTTCACTTTGGGATATTTTTACAGTGCTTCATAATGTTAACCTAAATAGTGGTTCTTAATTTACTATGACTTTTAAAATATGTTAACACATATCTTGTAGCATAAGATTCTTTCTAACCTTACTTTCTTCACTCTTAGCATTTCTAGGATTTATGGACTTCTCTTGAGTTTGATATCTTAGCCACACAGTAATAATCTTCTGAATGGGGCCAGTAATTACTGAATATGGGCTTAATTTAAAAAGAATACTCAGTAAAAGAAATATTGCTGTCCGGGCTTTATTGTAGGCCATTTGTGTATTCCTTTGAGGTCTTAGTGTCTTTGGGACTTGAATGTGAGTGATGAGTTTGCCACCAATGAGATGATACTAGACACAGGCAGCCAGAGTTTGAAATGATATGACATTGCTCTCAAAGTGTGGTCTCACTTGGATACTTAAAACATGCATTTGTTTACATTGTATAGCTTCCTGAGCATTCTTTACTTTAGCAGTCCAGCCCTGCTGTCAGCAGTTTTGAAGTATTTGTTATTTTATACACTATGGACTCTTCTGTGCTTGTCCTCCATTTATTTGCAGTTGAAAGAATCCTCGGAGCCTTCATTTAAACTTGTTTTGATTTCCCCTACAGCATCTGCTGAAATGGGCGTCACATTCAGTAGCCAGTGTTTTTGTTTACTGCTATAAAAATATCCCTGACATTTTATGTCAAATCCATTGATGTACTTTTTGTACAAAACCTTTTTCTGCTTTCACAAGATAAGAAATATAGTTAATAATTAGTATACCCACTAATACGTTTTCCTCTGCTAAGAACAAAAATGGATTATATAAAACATATTAGGGTTTAAAATGCTACCACAAAGTACAATAACTAGAACACATGTTGTTCAGTCTTCTTCTGCAGTTGTCTATGCGTTTGCCTTCAGTCTAGTTCTGGGTAAACTTTTCAAGTTACTGTCCTTGTAAAATATGTTCCAGTTATTGATTCATTATTTTAAGTAGGTGACTAGTCAACCATTATCAAAGAAGGTACCCACATGCTTAAGTGTTTTGCTGGACTTGGGCCTTAGGCATTTTTTGAGTCCTCTGCCAGGACTGTGTTTAGTACACTGGGATGCAAGAGATTTCCTAGCCTGAGCTATCTTTTCCTGACTTGGAAAAAATCCCTCCATTTCCAGCTTTTCTTGGCAGTGAGTCAAGCTTTTTGGTTAGCAGTTCCGTGAATCTCTCACAGGAAAACTAATGCACTCCCCAGAACTTTTTTTGCTTGGTTTACAGTCAGGTTTTGTTATCATTCTATGAATCAATCAGTCCAATAGTTTTAACTGGCCTGCAATAATTCTCTGAGCTTTTTTTCCTGTCACTTCAAAATAAAAAGCAGATCTGCTGAAGGAAATCAGACATTTTTTGCTTTAAAAAAACCCCAAACATCTGAAGCAAACCCAGACAAAATCAGAGGCAAGCTACTTCTTAGCAAACTGATGTAGCTTTACCTATAAAGGCAAACATTCTCAAAATGGCAAACTGTAGTTATTGAAGGATATAGCGCATAATCTTGACTTATATTTTACATTGCTTCAGAGCTAGGCTGCAACTGGGAGGATGAAAAATTGGATACCAAAATCCATATCTGATATTTTTTTGAGAAACTAGTTTTTCATGTCTGACTGAAATTCTGCCCAGAGAAAACTAAACCTGAACAATGCTGTGCGGTTACAGTTTCTCTCAATCCTAGTCCCATTATAAAGCCCAATGTGGTTGCTCTGAGGAGAGATCTTCACTGATGTCCACACAAAGTTTAAGAAAACAGAAATATGGATAAAAATTGTAGTTGTGCATGTCTTCCCTCCTCTCCCTTCTGCTTCTCAGCCAAAAGTTCTGCAGTTAATATTTTCATGAAGGGACTTTTCTGTCTCTCAAATACAATGCATGGTTCAGTTGTTCCCTCATTCAAAAAAGGTTTTAAACTATATTTTATAGAGGTGCTATAATCTAGTTTTTCTAGGGAAAGGTAACTTCCTGTGACCCTCTTATAGCTACTCTACTTCAAATTCAGAAAGTTAGATATTTATGGAATCACAGATGGAGCAGGTCCAAGTACTATATCCTATAACCTTTACTACTCTCTGTTTTCTACTGGATTTTGGTCCTGTTATGATTGATTCAGCATCTCAGTCCTCTGATGGTTAGATAGCTAACATCTATCCTAATACATATTCTTCATCAGTTTACACATAATTTCCTCCTTACAAGATTATCCTCTACAAAATTTCTGTTAGAGACGAAATGAAAATTTGTTCGTGTCCAAATCTTTCCTCCAAAAGACCTTAGGCCTTCAAAGGGACAATTACACTTGATTTTTCACAATTTTATTTCCTTGAACTTTTATTTCCCTAAAAAAAAAATGTTTTCTTTCCTGAAGAGCATGGTGTTTTTTTCACCCTCTTAGTTTAGCAGGGTGCTCCCTTATTCCTAAATTCTTTTCTCCTTTAGCTTTTAAGTCAGTTTTGTCAAGAATTCTTCCCTACCAAAGTTTTCATGTTATTTAAATATAAAGTTAAATAGACCAGTCTGTTGTGGTTTTTTTTTCTTTTTTTAAGTCACTGGTATACAAGCTGTGACATCACATACAGCACTCTGATCTTTATGTTCTAGTTTATTCCATTAACTACTTCTCACAGTTTACCAAGGCTTCATTTAAAAACAAACAAACAAAAAAACCCAACAAAACAATGAATGCAAAATTCTTTATACTAAATTATTTTAAATATTGAATGTTAAATATTTAAATATTGACTATTGAATCTTAGATAATTTTGTATGGGGGAATAGGTTGTTTTGTTTAATTCCTTTTTTTAATCTTTCTGTCTTTCTATTTAAACTCAATTGTCTTGCTAGGGCCCCATGCAAAATTACATTGTGTGTGTAGGTTTTATGAAGTATCTTCACCACTTTCCAACAAACGTCAAATTACTTCATTTCTTCCTAGCTGTATAATTGAAGAAGACATTTATTTCCTTCACAAACATACTACTGATGCTAGTATCTTTTGCTTCTGAGAAATTCGTGTTTTCCATAATTGCACAATTCTCAATAGCTCATCTCTAATAATAATTAACAATGACACTGACTTCCAGCCCAGGGGAGGTAAAGCAAATTCCCATATCAAGCTTTGTTTTAACACAGCTTTGAGCCAATAAGTTCAGTTTCCAGGTATCTCTTAATATCCCCATTTGAGACTGTCACTACATAAATGTAATTTTTCACATTTTTTATCTTTTTGATAAGCTCTTGGGTCTTAAGTTCAATAAAGATGGAATCTACATTGTTACTTTGGTGATTTTAGTTTTATATCCTGAAGTATCTAAGGCTGAATCTACTCTTTGATTCTTCTATAAATATCCCTTCATCAAAAGCCCTGACAATTTTTCTTTAAAAGGAGGTACCTCCTACAAAAGTGAGTCATCTCTTCCTGGCTTTGACATAAATTTCACATCTGTTCTCTCTCCAACTTCTTCATTTTAGGTGCAGCTTATGCTTTCTCTTGTTCTTCTTCTAAGGATCCTAAATACAAGCTTCTCTCCTCTTGGGTTCCAGTCTCCAGTATCTTCATGCCACAACTCTTCCTGCTTTCTTATGGCAGGAGAAGCTCTCTTTTTGTGCTTTACCTCTGCATCTTCCATTTTCTTTCTTTATCCTCCAGTGTACCAGATCTTTTCTGCCACTCAGTTCCCCACCATGAGTTCCTGTGCCCTGTTGGTCCCATGGTTACCTATGTCAGCGTGCTTGTTGAGATAACATAGCCTCCTCCTCATGTCATTCATAAGATGCCTGTCCATACGCCTGTCCATCTCATTCGTCAGACTTCTTTAAATTCCACCTCCTTTTTCAGATGTCTTTATTCCACATCCTTTCTTAATGAGGTAAAACATGCCAATGTTGCTTGCAAGGTTTTCACATGTGCTAGGCAACAGCATCCAGTCCCTTTTTTGGTCTCTGTATTCTTCAGAATGTCTCACTACTGCTCTTCATTTTCATCTTTGAAAGAGTGGGAGAAGAACACATAAGGCTATGTTTTCTGCTGTCAGGATGTTGGCAGTTTGGTTATTTGAGCCTTTACCTTCTGGTAGTCCTGCTGTCTGAGTAGCTTTGAAATTAATTACAAAGCAGTAGTGAAACCAGTGGGCTTCACTCATGTGCTGAGCTGCAGGATCTCTGTCCTCTAGGTAATACACAGCCTCCAAGCAGATGACAAACTAATAAACTGTGTGCAAGCAGCATGCTTTGTAAACTGCGTCATAAAAAGCATCTTTGGATGGACAGTTCATTTACCATAAAAGTAACAACAAACACTGTCAGAGTGTGCTTCAAAAGCAGGTATTAAGTAAGCTTTTACTGTGTTCTCTTCTGCAGGAGAGGAATACCTATGAATATCGCCTATAAAATATTTTAGAGCTTGATACTTTAACTGGACAACAGAACTTCCATCTTGCCTTGCCTTCTCTATCCCCTGAAATAAACATCCTTACTCTATGCTTAAACCATGGTCAGGATGTCCACGAGGTTTAGATTTGTTCAGGCTAACTTAGCACTCAGAGGCTTTAAGCTGCATCAGGGACCATCTGGTCCAGCATACACAGAGCCAAGCTGGGACAAAAGCACACAGCCAGCCTGAGCTCCATATCATGCTAATTTGACAGGACAGAAATGTGGAAACATGCTTACAGCAGTGGATCCCATTTGCACCCGTGGGTGATGCAGTGAGGGAACAGACTGGAAGCCCAAGCCTATTCATGCAAGAAGGAAGAGCTTCAATGAGAGGGAAGGAGAATAGTCTCTCTAACCCTCAAACATAATGACTTGATCCAACAGTCTTTCCAGAGTGGTTTGGCACATCACATTTTTCTCTTTCAGTGCTTGTGGGAACCAGAAGATGTGTCCCAAGAAACAAGACAGCAGCAGTCAGCAGCTGGAAACAGATGGCTCTCAAGAATGTCCCACAGTGCCATACCAGCTGCTGGTTCTCCTGCATGTCGTTCAAAAGCAGCTTTGTCTTTGGCCCTAGTGACTTTGTTGTTGGCCCTGCTCTATTTCAGAGTGAGCACACTTTCTCAGAACAAGGTATATATAGCTAGAGATGCAATGGGGGAGAAAGGGACCAAGTATTTCATACCTTACTCCACGTGTGTTGTGAGGAGGGACAGAAGGTTATACCTCTCCAGTGCTTAAACCTCAAACTGTAAACGGGTCTTGCCCAGGGGGAAACGAGATAGAGGGAAACAAAGAAGTTTCATACTTAGAGTGAGACTCTGAAAGCCCAGCTGTCTTCTTCAGCATCTGTTGGTTACTTTAGGAAAATTATCTTCCTGGCTTTGGCAGTTCTTTGGCTTTCTATATCATACATAGTTGCTAGTAATTTCATACAAAGTTTTAATTCTGCTGTTCAGGGGAACTTCCTTTGTGCATGGAGGGTTCTGTGTCTGAAATAGTAACACAAAGAAAAGTGAACTTGTCTGCACATGTTTATACACCTGAAAAGTATTTGACTTGCCCAGGTCAAAAGACTACTCAACAATCATCAGAAGTCATTAATGGATTACAATAAAATGAAACACTTTTCCCTCAGAATTTCTTTACAGGTTTTCTTGTCATAGAAACCTTGTTTTGCTTTGTGAGATAGAAAAGTAAATATATTTTTTTTAATAATTTAAACCTTTTGGGTAAAATATTTTACAGGCCTCAGTTTCCAGCATACATTTGGCCAAGTTCCAACTGCAAGTCTATCTTTTCTTTTAGGTGTATTTAATTAGCACCTCTCATATTTGAATTTGATAGGTTACCTTAAAAATATACAGTGATTCCACAATTTCATTTGACATGAGTAATAGGTTTGGTATGTACAGTGAATCAGGCAATTCCCTGCTTCCCTCACGAGAGCTAATGAAGTTGCCCCGTATTCTGGCTTTCACTAATGGACTGACTGTCATACGTGCAGGAGCCAGCCTGCTGGCCACCAGTTTTATAGGGGTTTGGTTAGTGGATTTTAGCTGGCAAGATTTTGAGGCTAGATGAGCCACCCTGAGCAGAAAAAGATTTTACCCAAATACAAATAGGCAATTTCCTTCTTGCTTCCCATCAGCCACAAAGAGTAGAAAAGCTCTTTGTCAGTTTGGTGTTAGACAAAAGAGAGAGAGCAAGAGAGAGATAAAAATGCCTCTCTGAGCAATCCCACCAAAATTCAGAATAACACCTCCTGGGGCTTGAAGAGTTTCATTTTTTCCTTTCACATGGAAGAACATTTTGTTTTAACATCTGTATACATTTTCATCAGCTTTAGCCATTCCTTTCTCCAAAACCATTGAAGATTCACACTTGATTGTCTCCTTTGTTGACATCCATGATCTGCTAAAGATTTGAAAATATTTGTATGGTGTAAGTCAAATTCTGGTCTCAGTTGTGCCCATGCAATCCTGATACTCAGAAATATTACCTCATTTTCTTTCTCTTACTCAGGTATTAATGTTTTACAACCTATTGACTAACTCTGAAAGCTGGATGGAAAAAAGCAATTAAACAGTATGCCTCTGAATACAGAAAAGAGGCTTTTTTTTGTTTTGTTTTTGTTTTATATAGGAATGAAAAGTTAATTGGACTGACATAGTGCAAAGCTTGAGCGTGTGGCATGCCAATCAAGTTAGCTCAACTGACCTTGCCCTTTTGTGTGCTACAATGAATTCCAAACTGAAGCTATGGTCCGAGGCAGCAGTTCAAAAACCTTCATCGAGGCTCCTTGTGGGAATTAGGTTGGATCCAGCCCAAGATAAGGCTCCAGCTGTGCCTCCCTGCTTCCATCTAACAGGAAACTTAGAAATCTCAGTTAATCTAGCCTAACCATGAAACTTTCATAGCCATACATTAAAAGCTTTCTCTTTACAAAAAGACCCACTTTATTAATCAAATTATATTGGTTAATCTCATATGAACAACTTTCCTGTCGTCTATCAAGTGTCTTTGTGTTCCTCAAAGTTGTATAGTAAACACATGAATACAGACTCTCCTTGAAGCTGTACTGTGTAAAGGAACACTTTTTAATATGTTTAAGATAAATTACTTGTTAATCTTTTCTTTGGCTTGTCACATCTTTTTGTGTAAGCAGAAAAGGGAGCTTTTGTAACTAATGATTAAGAAAACCTTTCTCTTGTTCCAAAACTAGCTGGGGCCATACCCAAGTTTTGCCATTTGTAGGAGGCAACATCAACTGCAGCAATGCCAGTCAGAGCCAATACAGCCATGTCTGAGGCAGGGTGTTTTTTAACAGATGGACCAAAACATGAAAAGAGGAGACAGAGAAATATTGTAGGAGAGGCTGTTCTAGCAGTAATCAAGCCTGGCAGAAAGCAGAAATGTCTTTCAAAGAAACTTTCCTGGTGGCAAGATTCACCAGGAAAAAAAAAAATAAAAAAATAAAAGACATCTGGATACTACAGATAAACATCCAAAGCAAACTTTACAATCCTTGGAAGTTTTCTTGTCACAAGACTCTCCGGAGTCAGTCCTATTCCTATTTTCAAATGAACAACACCCCTTCCACGTTAGACAAGCTGTGGTGTATGCATCCCACCACCTAGAGCAGCTAGCTGCCAAAGACCAATTATTGCATTATATGTGTAGCAGTGAAACACCATGTGGTTCCTGATGGGTTTTACATGCTTACAGTATATCCCATTTGTGCATCTTCCTCCACTATTAAAGCTGTGATCCCTGTTTCCAGCTGTTCTGTATTTCTACCCCTGTTCTGAGGGCTTAATAATTCTGTCTCAAAAAAAGTCAACACAGGCTCAATTCTAGCAAATCAAATCTCAACAGATGTAAACACTGCAACATGAACTTTAAATTATCATAATGTTTATCTTCCATTATTTGCATGAAGT
The DNA here is from genome assembly GCA_020745705.1 of Hemiprocne comata. Taxonomy (NCBI): domain Eukaryota; kingdom Metazoa; phylum Chordata; class Aves; order Apodiformes; family Apodidae; genus Hemiprocne; species Hemiprocne comata. Next base: position 90,503,603 of record CM036586.1, on the reverse strand, counting down.
GTTTCTCACTTCTACTTTCCTAAAGAAGAAATGTACACAGTTGGAATTTTAAAATGTGGACATTACTTTTACAGAATAATAAGTATTGCAACCTCCTTCTGTTTATTATGGGACTTATTATGCACCTCACTATCTGAAGAAAGAGTTTTCTCCTATTCCAAATTTAAATTCTGGTAGACAATCACTTTCGATGGCAGTGATATGACACCAACTATTACACATATTACTGCATGTGGATTTGGGTTTATATACACGTTTCACTTTCATTTATAAAATTCCTTCTGTTTTCTGAATAATCATCAAACTGCCTATATTACAGTGTTACCATGGATATCATGGACATGTCTCCTTTGTCCCTTAGTCCTTGAATTGCTACCTGGAAAAAAAAAAAAAAAGAAAAGCACATTTCACAAGTCAGACTAGTAAATGTTTCATAAAACTCAGGTTTTAGACATTATAGCTATTCTTTTTTGAACCATCTCTTACTAATATCTTCAAACATAGATCTTGTCTTCTCTCATAACCTAGGAAGATACCTGTGTACTGTTCAAAAAAAGCTTGCTAGAAGAAGAAATAAATTACAGGAAAATATTTCTGACATGTCATAATTTATAGAGAATTAATGTCTGATACAAACATTGAACACAGAGTCTCAGCTGGTGTTGTTAGGTAGCCTAGTAGGTTTATGCCTCTTGACATGAATATCATGCCTGTTTCTTCTCTCCAGTTTTACTCCTATTTCCTTTTTTTATTTTTTTCCCCCTAGAGTAGTTCAAGAACCATTTCACTGACCACTCAGAATGCAAAGCAGTCTTAAATCACACTTAAAAATGGAAAGATCCTTTCTTCCTGGAAACAGATGTTTTGCTCTTTTTTTTTGAGCCTTGTCCAGGAAGTTGACTTCAAAAAAAGGAGCACTGATACCAGAAATGCCAGTACAGAAAAAAACACACTCTTTTTTCAGTTTTTCAAATTTTTATATAATGGATACCAATGATATTCCAGATTACACAAGATTTAGCTTCAGAATTGTGGGGGTTTTCTCTAAAAATATAGAAATTTTAGACATGTAGGGGACATAGGCAAGCACACTGAAGCACAGTGTAGAGGTAGATCTGTTTTCCTGGCCAGACTAGTTGTAGGCTTCAGTGAGTTCTCCAGCAGGAGAAAAAAAAGTCTGTTTTCCCAGAGTGGAGTGAGCCGCAAATCTAGATATTAAAAACAAAAAAAAAAAGAAAAAGAAAAAGAACAAACATTGAAACAGAAAATAGTTCAAAAAGGAGGGTGAGCAGGAAACCCTCTTCCTCATGCCAGCTGAATGGTTTTAATTGACATTTCATCCCCCTACCAGTTATGCTATATACTGCAAGAGAATTTCACCCTTAAGAGTGAAGGAGAGCTTAAAAATCCCTATTCATTACATTACCTGCCAGTTGAAGTTCCAGATGTAGTGGATTTTTTATTTTTTTAATTCTATTTTTTTCTTGTCATGTCCTTTGTTTGCTTTTAATATGAACATCTTCTTCCTAACATTGTGCTAGTTTTCCCACGTGATATTTCCATTTAAGGACCCTGTTTGACAGTCAGGTTGTTTCAGGGTTGAAAAGGCATTGAGTGATCAGCGTTATAGGTAATGCATTTAGAAATGTCAATATTTACATTTAGATGGTTTTATTCATTTATGCCTGCATATATATACTGGCATTGTTTTTCAATTCTGTGTTGTTTAAATTTTATAGGTTTTTTTAACTGTATTGTGATTACGTTCCCAAAAACCCCTAAAGGGAAGTAGAATAGAAATGTTTCTAAGTGCAGGCATATGTATTTTAGTATACAGGATAGCCAGTCTACTCAATGGTTGCATTATGTTTTGACAGGGTTGAACTCACTGGTCATTAACAGAAAGGAAAAAAAACAACAATGTTGTCTGCATTTATCATTCATTTATTAATAACCAGAAATTATTATTGCAAACAAGTTAGGTAATAAAAATTAATGAGCAATTGTTGTCTTTGCTGGTCTGTTTGAACTTACGACTTCATAATATACACATAGACATCCTTTGAGTAAGGCCCTTGATATTTGCTCTCCAAGTGGCCAATGCCACAGGATTTTGGTTCTGCTCCCTGCCTGGAAGAGCCAAGCTCCACAGCTGCTCCACCCACAGTGAATTTTGGTTCCTTGTTTATTGGAACATATTTTGAGACAAAACCATGACTTACAGATCTGGAATCTGCTGTCTGAAAACATTCATAAGAACAAAAGTTTTCTCAGATTATTCACAAATGTTACTGAACAATAAAACTCGCTGCACAAACTGAAGCCACACCAAGTACCTAATTAGTTTGAAATGTTTTTTAACATTTTTTACACTATTTCACCACTTCTAATCCAACACATTGTGTTTTTTCTTTGTTTTTGATGAGCTTCCTTAAACCATGTGTTCTATTACAATGATTTTTCTCCCTTTGAGCCATTTTAGGAGTTTATTTTTTATTTCTGCCAAGTTAATGTATAAAAATAAATCTTGGAGCTTGGCTAAAACAAATGTAAAGAGGAGAAGAGATGTGATTCTTAGTCTCACAGGTTCATAGGATAATTTAGATCGGAAGGGAATTGCATGTATCTTTCCCAGATAGTCTCCTGGCTATATTGATTATTTCATATTCCATTACCTAGCTCATGACCTTCAAGTAATTTGCTGCCCTTCATACAGGTAGCTGCACATTACAGCATTCAATAGATTGTACCTCAAATATCACTGAGTATCATTTAAATTACAATAAATGTTAATAAATATAAAGTAACTGCAAGATGATCTTAAAGGTCTTTTCCAACCAGAAAGACTCTTCGATTGAAGACCTTATTTTATGAACATCTAGGTGGCATCAAGATGAGATTTTTTTTTTATATATATATATTTAATGTCAACATTAAATAGAAAAAAAAATAGCTTTAGTTTTCTTCAATTGTCATTCAAATTGTAAATTTTAAAGTTCTCTAGAAAAATATATGCTATGTTTCATATTTTATTTTTCTTTTTCAATGTTCCAACTCCTTGAGTGAGGAATATAGAAAGTTTAAAAGACAATTCACAACTCTTTAAAGAGTAGTGCAAATATCTGTAACAATTAAATAGCCGTTGTCTCCTGAATATATCTTTCAACTAATTAATTTTCTGGATGTCCATTTTATTTCCAGAATACCTACTTTCAACCAGACATGCTCAGTACACAAGAGCTAAGTGCACCCTGAATTTTCCCATTGACATGAAGTATAAAACACAACTATAGGCTTAGATGTTTGCTATTTTTAAGAGGCTGAGAATCATGTTTGAAAAATACCTTTTAGATTTTATTTTAGTCCCTCAAGAGAAGCTATGGTTTGTCTGTTTTCCTATGTTAAACAGAATGCTTCAATTAATCCATTTTACACTCCATTTCTCATGTATCTTTGATCAATGAATAAGCATATATCCAAATTCCAATACTTGAGAGAAGGCTAGTAACAAGGAGATTAATTCTGTTTTTGGTTCTGGCTGGCTAAGGATCTAAGGGTGGATAAGGGCCAGATACTAAACAGAAGATCCTTAGGGGCATATTCAAATCATAATCATGTATTGTATACAGCATTTGCCATAACACACTCCTTGCCTGGGTGTTTTTTATGTGCCACAGAAATAAAACTATTCAACCAATACAACTTCCATCCAGTCACAGAGCTGCATGGGAACTCAAAACCAGGGTATTTGACATGACAGTGTTTGTTCACAGATGATAATCTAAGAGTATTGCCAGCTTCTCTGTTAAGGGAATAGGTGTGTTAGGAAGTTTTATTTCAGACCAGATGTCATGACTATCCATCTCAAGAACTTCTATTACTCTGCCAAAAAAAGGAAGACATGGAAATAGATTAATCAGTGAACACAAAGGTATTAGGCTTCCAAGTGATAGCCTCCGAGACCTAGAATTTCCTTGTGAAACTTGCCTGCACTGTAATTTGTGTCTCCTGAAATGGAAAGTGAAGGAACCACAGAATTGATATGTGTGAGATGAGAAACTGTGGAGCTAAGGGAACCCATATTTGAAGTATGCTTCTATTTAATAAGTGCATGCCTGCCAACGTGTTCCATACAATTATGTGTGACCAGGACTGAAAAAAAGATAGGAGATACACATAAAATGTTCATTTAGGGCACCTAAAATATTACTGAGTTTCTTTTAAGTTGTTAAAGCACCTTTCATCATATCCCAAATATCATTATAGATCATTTGACAGATCTTGCGAATCATTTTCAACAATAAAAAAGCAGTACCTGCTTAAGGGGAAGGGAAGGTCTTCCAATCTGAGCAGGGCTCCATTCCACAAAACAAAAATTATGACACTGGAGAAACGTGGATGCATCCTTATTTAGTTTATCCAAGCATTTGTGTCTGGAAAACTACCATGAAAATTTCATAACCAATGAGCTTGAGAAGGATGGGCATTTCTTGCTCCAGTTGGCCCAGAAGTACTACCAGGAATATCATGGTCATCTTGTGTTTCTGTTTCTATATTAAAACTGATGCAGGAATTGCACCAGAAGAAAGAAAAAGAAATACGGCTTAACGTGGAGAGGAAGAACATGACATGCAAATGCAGATAATTTTATTTAACATTAATGTAAATGTTATATTTAGAGGGAAGAATAAATTATTATTAATCATCTTCCTCCTTCTTTTTGTCTAAGCCACATCTTCAGGATTTAGTTATTATCCTTTAATAAAAGGTAAGCAGGAAAGTTATTGTCTTACATAAGCAATGTTACAGATCAGCTGTGAAAGATAAATTAGTATACAAGAGTCTAAGATTTGTAAACTAGGCTTTTTGAAATAAGTAAAATCCTGTAAGCAATACTAGTATTAATAATACAAATATTTTAAATCAACAACTTGTTTCTAAACAGTTTATCTGACTTGAGCCAAATTTATTCCTTCTGTATGTGTACTCACACAGATTTGTTCCAAAGATTAGTAAAGCCGATGGCAGGAAAATTCCCACAGCAGACTCCTGATCATGACCATGAGTCAGTATAGTTTTGACTCTCTATGCTAACTGGTAGACTAGAGGCACGATCATTACTTTTTTTTTAATGAAAAAATCTTCAAAGCAAATGTTATTTGCTATCATTCAGAAATGCTAAACAGATCACTCTAAACTTCTGCTGTTTAACATCTTTGTCAGCGACACAGGCAGTGGCATTGAGTTCACCCTCAGCAAGTCTGCCAACGACACCAAACTGTGTGGTGAGGTTGACATGCTGGAGGGAAGGGATGCCATCCAGAGGGACCTTGACTGGCTTGAGAGGTGGGCTTGTGCAAACTGCGTGAAGTTCAGCCAGGCCAAGTGCAAGGTCCTGCACCTGAGTAGGGACAATCCCAAGCATAAATACAGGCTGGGGGGACAATGGATTGAGAGCAGCTCTGAGGAGAAGGACTTAGGGGTGATGGAGGACAAGAATCTCAACATAAGCTATCAATGTGTGCTTGCAGCCCAGAAAGTCAACCGTGTCCTGGACTGCATCAAAAGTATGGCCAGCAGGTCAAGGGAGGTGATTTTCCTGCTCCATTCCACTCTCCTGAAACCTCACCTGGAGTACTGTGTCCTATTCTGGAGCCCCCAACACAAGAAGGATGTGGAGCTCTTGGAAAGAGTCCAGAGGAGGGCCACGAAGATAATCAGAGGGCTGGAGCACCTTTCTTATGGAGACAGGCTGTGACAGTTGGGGTTGTTCAGCCTGGAGAGGAGAAGGCTCTGAGTAGACCTCGTAGTGGTCTTCCAGTATCTGAAGTGAGCCTACAGGAAAGCTGGGAAGGGACTGGGGAGGTTGTGGAGTCTCCTTCTCTGGAGACATTCAAAACCTGCCTGGACGCATTCCTGTGTGATGTACTCTAGGTGACCCTGCTCTGGCAGGGGGGTTGAACTGGATGATCTTTGAAGATCCCTTCCAACCCCTAAGATTCTGTGATTCTGTGACTTTTTACAAGGGCTTGTAGCAAGACGATAAGGAGTAATTGATCAAAACCAGAAGAGGGGAGATTTAGATTAGATATTAAGAGGAACTATTTAACTGTGAGGGTGGTGAGACACTGGAACACGTTGCCCAGGGAGGTCATGGAAGCCCCATCCCTCTAAGTATTCAAGGCCAGGTTAAATGGGGCTCTGAGTTCCCTAATCTAGCAGAAGGTGTCCCTGCCCATGTAGGGGGGTTGGAACTAGATGACCTTTAACGTCCCTTATAACCCTTGCCATTCTATGATTCTGTGATTCTGTGATTCTATGATTCTATGATTTATCTGCATTCTTTTAAAGATGTGGTGTTACGGTTATAACTTCTTCACAAATCTCCTGGGCCTGGTCCTCAGCTGTGCTAACATCAGTGGCCCATTGACCTTGTAACGGACCTACTGTAATTGTGCACAAGTTGAGGACAAGAGCAGTTAGCCTAACCATGACATGAGGAAAATGGATTATTGGGTAGACGTGTCAAATTAAGTGAAGTGAATCTGGATCTTCAGCTATAGTGGGTGATTTCTTGCCCCTGGAGATAGTTACAAAACATTTCTTTTAACTCTAAGCCAAAGAAAGTCTGTAATTACAAAAACGGAATGAGAAAAGCTAAAAATGCAACCAAGTTGCTGCTCTAGGGGAAGCAGAAATAGAATTCCTTTGGAGTAATCTATAGGACTATACAATACATGACAATCAATACTGCATATGACTAAAATTATGGGTGGCAGATGTGAAATATGTGAAGTTATAACTGTAACTAACTTCCTCTTTGTACCAGAATAAGGAATTCCCGTGTGAGAGTGTTCTGGTTTGGGCTGGAATAGAGTTAGTTTTCTCCAGAGTAGCTAGTGTGGGGCTATGTTTTGGATTTGTGCTAAAAACAGTGTCAATAACAAGGGATGTTTTAACTGTTGCTGAGCAGTGCTTGCACAGCCTTGAGGCCTTTTCTGCTTCTCACCCCACCCCACCCCACCAGCAAGGAAGCTGGGGGTTCACAAAGAGGTGGGAGGGGACACAGCTGAGACAGCTGACCCCAGCTGATCAAAAGGATGTTCCACATCATATGACATCATGCTCAGCACTAACAGAGGGGGCAAGAAGAAGGAAGAGGGGGAAGTTCAGAGTGGTGGCATTTGTCTTCCCAAGTAACCCTTACACATGATGGAGCCCTGCTTTCCTCGAGGTGGCTGAACACCTGCCTGCCCATGGGAAGTGGTAAATGAATTATTTGTTTTGCTTTGCTTCCATGCATGATTTTGCTTTACCTATTGTTTTGGTTTGAGAGAGGGTGAAGCTCTTTTTAGCAGCACCAGTGGACTGATAATAACCAAGGTCACTTCTGAGTGTCTGCAGCCTCCCCCCCCCTACAGGGGAGCAGATTAGACCGAAGGCAGGATCAGCAAATCAGAATATTCCCTTCTCATAATATTTTCTCTATTTGGCTTTCAGTATAGGTTGAGACATCACGGAAGTCAAGCCTTTCTTTTTCCTTTTCCACTCACTTTTCTGCTTACTGTCGCTTCTATTGCCCTCTCTTTGGCTCTCTCTCTTTTTTTTTCATGTTTTTTCTTTACAGCCGACACCCGAGGACCCCGTCTGTGTGCCCGGACACTCCCCCCTTCAGCTGGGAGTCACCAGGGAGAAGAGTTGCTGTGAGAGTCGCTGGGGGAGGAGGGAGGGGATCGGGTGTTGCACATCCCTTTGCAAATATATATATATTACCTTATCACTAATAATTAAAATCAATCTGTTTCACTTTTCAACCCAGAAAGCCTCTCTTTCTCATTTCTCTCCCTCTTTCCCTACCTTGGCGGAGGAGGGGGAAGGGGCTGAATCGAGAGCGTTCCAACTCGGTGCCAAACTGTGACACCTATTAATCTGCCTTTACCTCAACCCACAAGTTTTCTCACCTTTACCCTTCTGGTTCTCTCCCCTATCCCACTGTGGGAGATTGAGCAAGTGACTGGGTGCTGCTTAGTTGCCAGCTGGGGTTAAACTGTGACAGTGATAAAGGGGAGAAGAGAAGTCATCCAGCATTAGATGGGGAAAAAGGACTGTTTTCCTGCTAATAGCAAGACTAACAGAGCTGCCCATAGACATAATGGAAAAACTCCCCTTGATACAAGCGAAGACTGGCCTCCAGTGAAAGAAGTAGGTTGATAATTATTCATTGTTTGGGAGTTAAAGCAACAGATTTCGTCAAATGGAATGCTTTTAAAATAAGCTAGTAAAAACAAATGGTAGCACAGCAACAAAAGTGTTTACTTCATATGATTCTGGAGACAAATATGGTGTAGAGTCAGGACTTAAAATGGAAAAAGGGGAAAACAAGAGATCCAGTCACCACCTTGGGTACCCATTTGAAAATGCAGATACTTAAAATTCCCTTGCAATGATTGCCCTGTCCAGGAGCAATTAACACCCATAGACTGCCATGTTGTCCTATGTTCTTTGAGACGGTTGAGTATCTGACACTGAGTATGTACATAAATGCTTGTTAAATAGGACTAAGCTCTACTGAGATTCACAAATGATGCATTTCTTCATCTGCCTTAACTGGGAGACCAGATTCAATAAGCATGATTAGAAAGTGTGTGGTGAATGAAAATATGCTTGAGTTAGTCATAACTCTGTTCAGGAGAGAAGGAATGAAAATGTTTCTCTGTCCTTGTTGGGTGACAGCCCTCATAACAGGCTTATCCATTCACTCCTCTTCCTCTGAGCCCAGTGAAAGTCTATGTAATCCATGCTTAACAGGAAGTAATTCTGCAGGAGATGGGGAGAGTAATCATTTTTACTCATACGTTACTTTGGGTGCTATGATGTGTCCAGACAAAGAGGTACACATTTGGATCTCCCAAATTCTCACCTCCAAGGTGTGTAATAAAAAAGCAGTGCTGCGATCAACACTTGCATCCTTGTCAGTCTGTGAGGAAGGACTTGGCAGGTACAGAGACACTTGAACAAAATCTGGAAAAAGATAATTTTTAAAACCCAAAAAAATCATCTTCTCTGCTCTGTAGCATTGGGTATTGGCAAAAAACCCCAAAATCAAAGCTCTGCCTTTCTTCAGTGTTACCACTACCTTACCACCACCATGCTATCCACAGGCCCCATGGTCCACTCACTTCCTGAAATATTTTAGGACCCAAGATGCCTCTAACAATCTGACCCTTGGTACCTGCCCCAGAGCCATGAACTGCACTTGCTGGCCAGAACATAACAGTTCCCAAATAAGAAAGACTTAAGCTGTCCAAGTTCTTACTCCATCTCTTCCTCTTTCTCTGTTGGAGAATAGACTTGAAGGCTACTCTGTACAGACTAAAAGTAGCATGGGGAACATTTTTATGGCACCAAATAGCTACCTTGCTAGAGTTCACAGAGCTGATCAAGTAAGTAGCACATTCACCTGAAAAGTAGCCTTTTTTCCATCTTTGTATTATTTCTTAATGTAAGCCTGTCCTCTAGAGTTGTGGAAAAACAAAATAAAAGATCCAGAGTTGAATGACCATAATATCCTCAAGTTGAAAATCTATACTATTGTGAGAAATTGTACCTTGCTATCATCTTCAAATAGGCTTTAGCTAAAAGTGCCATACTTAATCCCTATCCAGCAGCAACAAAACACTTCAACAAACAAAAAATGTCTCAGGGGATGATCGGCATCCTCAACCTACATAAGGAGCCCACAAAGCTATGAAGGCATTCCTATCATTTCATGACAGTATACATGATTAAATAGGCAGGGATAGACTAATGTAGCCCTTTGCTGGCCAATTACATCCACTTTAATAAAGGCATCAAAAATAGAGATAAAGTGACTACAGTTTATATATTATATTAACATAATTATGTTTTCTAACTAGGTAATTGGCCAAAACTAGATTTAAGTTGAATTTCCTGATTAACAGTGTTTGAATTTGGACAAAGGAGACCCAAAATCAATTGTAGAAGTACTATCACCAGAACTCTGGTACATGTGAAGAAAAGAGTGTGGGTAAAAGCAGAAAGGTATTGAAAAATGCACTCTAACCTTTTCCGTATCTCTCACCCTTTAAACCCTATTTCTGCAATGATTGCACTCTAAGAACCTCATGATAGGGTCCTTAGAAGTACATAAAGAGACTTAGTAGGTAAGATGGGCAGTAGCACAGAGGAATGTCAATGAGGATTTAAGTTAATGCACAGCATTAAGCTTCTCCACTCCACACTGCTTCCAGACTAAGCCTATTACTGTGGAGTATGTGGCTTCAAAATGACAGGGACACATAACATTCCATCAGCTTTTTTCTGTATTGAAAACAGCTCAAAGATTGTATGTACGTATATGAAAGGCAAAATGTCCTAATTTTGATTAAATTTTTGAAAGTTAAATTTAAATCTCCATTTCACAACTTCATTTTTTTTATGGGGAGAAAAAGAACTCTTTCTCATTCTCTTTCTGCCAGACAATTGAAATCACTGGTAATCAGGTGTGAGGGAATTTTTTTTAATTATTATTTTTGTTCTAATACTGAAATTGAACCTTATATGATTTGAAACTTTTATCAATAAACAATTTTTTAAATTATTTCTTTAATTTTTTTAAAGCTTTTATGTATTGTTTGACTTTTATTTTTAATTCACTCTGCTCTGCAAGAACACAAGAACTGATGGATTTTTCTTTGAGAATTCAGGAGGACAGACTTTTCTCCTTAAAGTAAAAGCAAGAAATCTTAGTGTCTATCATTCTTCCTCAGGTATGGCTTCGCATTTGTAAATACCGACCAGTGCAAATGCTCATATGTAAAAGTCCATGTTATTCTCTCCTGTCCTCTACAAAAACACAGCTCTGTTGAGTTACTGATTTAAAAACATAATGATAATAGAAAGGAGACTGTTAGCAGCACTTTGCTTTCCAAACTTTTGTGAAAAGGGTTGTCTGACTAGATTTCAGCCAGACAGACCCCAATTCACTACTCTTCATTTTCTGTCAGTACAGGAATTTATTCCCACTACATCTTGATTGGGCCAGGTTACCCTTACTTCTTCCATTTTTGAGAAGGAAGCAGCAAAGTGATTTAGTTCCTGACATCCATGGTTCAATTAGCTACCTACATGTGGATGAGATGAACACACATCTCAGCAAGTAATATGCTGGAGGCACACTATTCTAGCACAAGGCTGTAGTTATCAGATACTTAAAAAGAAGACATCTAGAATTAATTTTAATGTATGTATTAGCTCATTTTAATCAACAGCTTTTTGAAGATCCTAATTCAGCCTTTTCTCTATTTCTATAAATCACTTTTCGGTGAAACAAATTTAATATTTGTGTATGTGGATTTGTTGTTAATGTCAGTGTGTATATAGTCTTGTCAGTATTTGAAGGGTTTTGCTTAGTTGGTTTTACTTTTGATGTGAGGAAGAGGAAGACCAGAGGAGGATGGGAGACCTAGTAGAATATGCAATAGACCTGAAGACTTTAAAATTGTAAGCAACAGACAAACAAAAGAGTCTAAATTTTGAACATGTGTTGGACATAGGACAACACCTTCCCATCTGCTCTTCCCTGTCCATAACGAAGTAGAGATGTGTAATAAAGGAAACATCTGGGTTATAAAATAAAAATCCCAAATTAGATCACCACAAATCAGTAGTTAATGAAACATTAGGCTGTCCTCAGTGTTGGAATGAATTATTCATTTCCAGCTAAAATTGTGGGGTAATCTTTCCTCATCTGAATGGAATGTCTTTCAACAATCATTTGTTTTATTTGTATTTATTCCTTTTTTCTATCTAAACTTTAATCCAGACGGAATTAACTAGTAAATCCTAGTAAACTATTTCATGTTGTGCTTCACTGAAGTTTACTCGAACTATTATAGGTAATAGGATTTGAGCTAAAGGAATGTATGTGAGACTCAAATGTTAATGTTTATGCCACTGTACCCACCTCATAAATTCTGTATCATGGCGCTGACAGTGCACATGCTAGTTCCTCACCTGTTTAGGAGAGCTGCATCTGCCGTGAAAATTCCTGATCCAGTCTACTCTTTATCATTTGGAAACTTTAAGAACCACAGTGCACTGTCTTACATGAACAGGACTATTTTAAGTTTGGAAACAATGTACCAAGCCAGCTTAAATTGCCCCATTTGTTTCAAACGAGCACAGTATTCAAACATCCCGGTTAAGCACAGGATTACTCAAGCATCAGTGAGATAGAAAACAAATTAGTAACTGGCATGAATGGATAAATTGTATAAAAAGCAACAAACCAGAACCCAGCAGTAGTTGTTCTTAAATATTTGTCCCAGATTCTTCGCATGAGAAGTATGTTTTTCGGCTGATTATTGCGGAGCTATTAATTATGCTTGACTAGAATAATCAGTGCATTAAAAAAGTAACACATGAACTTTACCTTTATCAGAGGATGCTTCACTTCTGTGCCTTTTCACACAATAGTAAATTGCTTTACCATAGAAACACTGCCATTAAAATTTTAATCTTATTTATACCTCACTGCACAGAAAGGACATATTTTTGCATGAATTCTGTGAGTTGCAGAGCCTGTAGAAAAACTGTTCCATCACTTATACCATCTAAAACATTACACACATCTCAGAAGGGTATTGAAACTCTCTTTCATTTGTCTCAAAGGTCAGTAATCAGTGCTGATCTGGGTCCAAGGTATTCACTTTCTGGCCTACTGGACTAGCCAGTCAGAGAGTGACCAGACAAGACACATAATGTCTAATGTTGTTCCTGATCAAGGTCTCTGCGTACATGAGCAGTACTGAAAGGAGAATTGTGTGGGTGGTAATTTTAACAGTCATTCTGGGAGCATTGCATACCTGGTGGAAACTTTGCTCAACTAGGAAACTGGTTGATTGTCCCTATTATCAAAAAGCAGTCACTTTAAAGACACTGAGGTAAGGTTTCTTTTTTTGCCCAAAAGCCTTTAACCCCAGTTACAATTGCGATGAAAACAATCATGTTGGCATCTGGAGAATTGCATATGTAAATTAATTAGTGGCAGAATGGCTGTTTGTTGGGTTTATTTGTTTTTTTCTTTAAGATTTGGGGAAGCACTTCTGTAGGTTAAGTTGAAGGTGCTAAGTGAGGAGGCCTTGTAGAAGTAGAGATCTGTTAATGGGCAAATTAATCAAGGGAGGTACAAAAGAAGACTGCAAATGCCTTTTAAGAAAAATCATGAAGTTTTACAAATATACCCCCTACAAACTGTTAAACTTAAAACTTTATTCATGTAATAATCCATTTTATATAAATAATATAAGAACTTACCATATGCTTAGGCTTTTAAGATTTCATATCTTAAAACCAAGTACCCCACAACTAGGCAAATACTCTGACTTGCATATCAAGATTAAGTAAGCAGATACAAAGCCACCAATTTATAAACATATGTTCACATGCCTTTCCTGCCCTTGTGGGTCCTATAGATATTTTGACTGCATAAAATGAAGCTTTTATTTATTTTTGGAATAAATTAATTAGAACTGAAACTGATTGTGATCTGTGGAATGAGTTCTCTAACTTAATATATATGTAATTATATTTTTCTTCATATAGTCACAATATTCATGCTTAATTATATGTTTATAGGGAGTTTTTGTAATAGATGGAATGTCTTGATGAAAATTAATAGTTGTTCCATAAATGAGTTTTCCTTAACTCTTGTTTGTTTTTTTTTCTCCTGCCTCACAAGATCAGACACCTTGCCAAGAGACTTTTACTAAAGAAAAGTTCTTTCTTGAAAAAAATCCAGTGTCAGGAAATGTTTGCTGGAGAAGAAAGCTGAAGGATGGTTCTTCTTTTTTTCTCTCTACAAACTACTTTTGCATATATTCATACTGCTGCATTTGGTGTTTCCAATCAAGAACAAGGATTTATTCCTACTGTTTTGGGTTAGTATTAATTATTCTGCCCATCTGTTCCTCCCAAACAGAGAGCACAGGTGTGAATGCTTGTACAAAAGTTTAAAGTGGGGTGGTCTACAAGTATTTTAGATGTGTACTTACCCTGCTCTTAATGGGTAGACGACTTCAGGATTCTCCACAACTCTTCCTAAGCTAAAAGCAATAGGGATCAGGCTAAGACTGATTTTCTTGCACCCTCTTGGAACTGTGACCTCTGAACTTCACATTTTTCTTAGAGTGACAGCATTCTCTAGTGAGTAATAACACAGATTATTTTCACTGAGCTGTTTCTAAACTCAGCCCTACGGTGAGCTGTGCTGTAGAAAATAAAAACCTTCTCATATGAGCGATATTCACCCAGAGTGGAATGACTGCTCAACAGCAGAGAGGAGAAGGTGTATTTCCTGGAGCAGCAAGTGGCCCAGCAATAACATTACCCACCTGCAAAGAGGGCAGCTGAGATTCAGTTTCCCCTTCTGCTTGGTCTATGCCAGCAACTTCAGTTTAATAACACTTCAGTTTAAGTGCTAAGTGAGTTTTATTTAATTAAGTCAGAAAATCTGTGAAATAATCACTGGTTGAGATGGCATCTGTTGACCTGGTCAGCATAGTAGAGAGATAGCTGCAGGTTCAGACAAAGCAGTGTTGGCCAGATGGTGTACACTCAAAGCAATTTGCTGGGACACAGCATCACATTTACACAAAGGCATTCTGAGTACCTGAAATAGCTTAGGCACCATTTACAATGTTTTCCTGTGTAGAAGGGAGCCATGATCCTAGAGGCCTATGAATTTTGTTTCCAGTGAAAGAGAAAAGAATTAAACTTTGGCACATAGAAAAGGTAATGTAACCTGACCCACAGAAAGAAGTGAAAGAAAGAATCAGTTAACAACTTTACCGTTTCCATGTTATGAAGCAAAATGCTACGAGCATTAGAAACAGACTACCTACCAAAATGGTGAGTATTTACAGTCTGACTGTGCTACAGTTTACTGGGAGGAGCTATTTGTGTCATCTCCTAGTTAGTGTGATATTTTAACCAGCTTTCAGTACTTAAATAGGTTAAATGTGCAGAATGAACTTAAAGTGGTTCATGGCTTCCCACCAGCTCATTCTCAGAATTTTGGGGTTTTTGTTTTAATATTCTTGATTTTTGAGAGCATTGGGCAATGTTAGTTTGGCACTGCTTCTGTTACTGACAACAGGATGAGGTGCAGCAATGCTGCCAAGATATTAAGAAAATCAGTTTTGCTTAGAGTTGAATACCAGGGGTTCATTCAGGATTTTTCTTATTTTCAGTAGCAAAAGAAGCCCTGATACTCTTTTTTTAGACAAACACTTCCCAGATTAGATTATATCCCCAAAACTGCAGTAAGAATTCTGTTCCACTTAGAATAAAAGATAACTCAGGCCTACATGCCATGCAAGAACTGAATAATGAGAAAAACTCCAGTGGAGGTTCTGGATTTTACTTGGTGAGGAGTGAACTGGGTATACACCACGCCCAGTGAGCATTAAGGCTCCTCTTACTACTTCCATACTCATTCTCTTTCCCATCAGATTTACCAGAGCCTTCTTTGGACAGAGCACAAAGCATTTTTTTCTTTTCAGAAAAAAAACAAAAACAAAACCACTAAAATTTATGAAAGGAGAAGCAGAACTGGGGACAATATTTTTTCTTGACAAAACCTTCCCTGTATATCACAGCTCACTTTCTGCATGTGCTTCAAAAGGGATCAAGCAAGTAAATAATGTGATAGCAGCTGAATAATGAGACCTGACCAACCAACACTACTCTGCTGACAATCTCACTTCTAAAAATTAATTTCAGGAGTTACTACCTCCTCTATTCTTGATATGCAAACATCAGAACAGAGACTGTATGTTTGTTTTTTTCTTTGATGACTCAATTCTATTTTACTTGTGAATAAAATAGAAAAAAAGCTTCACTATAGGAGGAGAAACATTTTACTTTGGGCTCTGTCGTACATACTTATTTCCTTTCAGTTACATGTATAAATTCAAAACAGATGTTGCAAAAGTCAAAGTAGGTAATTGGGAGATAATTTCATACTTTTCAGTATGAGTGGTACTGACTGAATTGGTTTTTTGCACTACTTGAACTGATAATATTAATTGCTTTATGACCAAAAAGAAAATCAGAGTATCCCCCTGAATATGAAAAGTATACAATATTAATTTATTATTTTTTTCCCATTGTTAATCTCTGAGATGACCTAAACCAGCAAATCTATAAAAATAAAGTCCTATCATTACAAAAAACCTTATTCAGATAATGCAAAAAAGCACAACTGATGCAGGTTGTTTGACTTTTACTATGCAAAGGATGAACACCTTTCATTTCTGTCCCCTTCCCTGTCTTCTACCCAGACCTTTTTGCTCCTTTTGAACATTTTCTGAAACTTGTCCCAATCTTTGTAAGTATGATTTAGATCATGTTGCATCTGAGTATAAAAAAAAAGAGACATCCAAGGTTCTTCCCAAGGCTCTGAAAATTGCTTTTTAAGATGACACAGGTATCAAATTGAGAGCTTAAGCTACCAAACATGTTTGAAAATTAAGGCTATAAATACTTAAAATAATAGAATCAAAGAACCATAGAATAGTGGCATTTGGTTGAAAGAATTTTTTTTAAACATCTTTAAAGATCTTCTAGCCCAACACCCCTGCCACAGGCAGGGACATCTTTCACTAGATCAGATTGATCAAAGCCCATTCAACCTGGCCTTGAACACCTACAGGGATGGGAGGACATCTACAACCTCTCTGGGAAACCTGTTCCAGTCTCTCACCACCCTCATCATAAAAATTACTTCCTTAAGTCCAGTCTAAATCTACCCTCTTCCAGTTTAAAACCATCACCCTTTGTCCTGTCACTACAGGACTTGGTAAAAGAATATTTATCTGTCTTTCTTGTAAGAACTGACTCCCAGAATTGTCAGAGTTGGAAGGGGCCTCTACAGATCATCTCTAGATATGGCCACTTTATACATCGAAAGGCTTCAATAAGCTGTCCACAGAGCTTTCTCTTCTTCAGGCTGAACTACCCCAATTCTCTCAGCCTGTCTTCATAGGAGACGTGCTCCTCTCCTATGAAGTTGCAATCCTGCATAGGAGAGGCCCTCCTCTGAACCTGCTTCAACAGGTCTTTCTTATGCTGCGGACCCCAGAACTGGACACAGTACTCCAGGTGTAGTCTCACCAGACTGGAGTAGAGGGGCAGAATCACATCCCTCAACCTGCTGGCCACACTTCTCTTGATGCAGCCCAGGATATGGTTGGCTTTCTGGGCTGTGAGTGCACATTGCCAGCTGCCAGCTCATGTCCAATTTTTCATCCACCAGTATTCTAAAGTCTTTCTCCACAGAACTGCTCTAAATCCCTTCATCCCCAAGCTTGTACTCATCCTGAGGATTGCCCTAACTCAAGTGAAGGACCTTGCCCTTGGCCTGGCTGAACTTCATGAGGTTCACACAGGCCCACTCCTCAAGTCTGTCAGGCTCCCTCTGGATGGCATCCCTTCCCTCTAGCAAATCATCTGCACCACTCAGCTAGGTGTTACCTGCAAACTTGCTGAGGGTGGACTCAATCCCACTCCCTATGTAATTGATGAAGAAATTAAATAAAATTAATCTCAGTAGAGACCCTTAAAGGGCAGTACTCATCACTGGTTTGCACTTAGACATTCAGCTATTGACCATAAGCCTTTGGACCTGGCTGTTCATCCAGTTCCTTATCCATCTAACAGTTAATCAGACCCATATCTCTCCAATATAGTGGTCAGAATGTGGTGGGGAGTGGTATAAAAGGCCTTACAGAAGTCTAGGCAGATAACTTCTGTAGCTCTTCCCTTGCCCATTAATGCAGTCACTCCATTGTAGAAGGCCACTACATCCGTCAGAAATTATTTGCCCTTTATGAAGTCATGTACTTTCAGTGTTTATTAACAGTGCTAGTAATACTCTTATAAGAAGCTGGAAATAAACATTTCTGATCCAGCTAGGCACTAAAAATGACAAGAAGCAACTTCTCTTGCCATTTTTAATTTTATATTTATTTAAAGATCTCATGTAAATTTTCTAACAATTTAGGGAATTAAATTCCATTAAATTATTATTTGTCAGACATGATCATGGACTGAACCATGTAGGAAAACTACATGATTTTTTGAAACTTCTCCAAGATAGGGCATTTAAAATAAACAGAATGCTCCTTCATGGCAAAATGTTACAGAGAAGTACCATTAATAATATTTTATATCTGTTTCCTTTATGCTGCATTTTTAAATAAACATCTGCATTCCAAAATTATTTTTGTGACTGAAATATGTTGCAGATTTGGAAGATGATATATCAAAACCAGTAAGAACTCTTTAAGCTTAGGGAAAATGTCAGGAAATCTAGGGTAAAACCAGTGTCTTGTCAGGCTCTCTTATGAAATACACATCCTGCAAATTGCACATATGTGAGTGTCCTACCAAGTAACATAATGATAAATGCTATAAATAAAAATTTCAGGATCAGAATCTGTTTGTGTAAGGCACATCTTGTCAGACTGGCAAATATATGCACTTTTAACCAAACACATGTACATCTTACATCCTCATTGTAACTATTCCTTCCAGATAGCTGTTTTGAATCCTCTTGAGCCAGCCTTTCATGCTGTATATGGAGATTTATATCAGAATCCCTTCAGCGTTCATCTGTGTTTGCACAGTGTGAATTACTAGCTTCCTAAGAGGTCATATATTCTCTCTTGAGTCTCTCCTATAAGAATAATTGTCCTATCCACCTCTATAAATATAACTTGAAATACTGTAACTGGCAAATCTGAAAAAGTCACAGAATACATCTAGATTTTAATTCAAACTGTTAAATTTACCTCTTTGGAATGCTGAGCTTTTTTAGAGTAGGTAAATATAACAGCTTCACTCCTAATTCCAGGGATTTAAACATGTCACCTACTGTAGCCAAAATAAAAAATACAATAAATAAATTAATTTTTAAAAAATTAAAAAAAATATTTCCTTGTTTGATTAGATGTGGCCTACAGTAAAATATTTTTTTCTTGTGTTCAGCTGGAATATCTTCTGTTTCAGTTTGTGCCCATCACCTTTTTTCCTGTCACTGGGCACCACTGAGAAAAGCCTGGCATGGAGTACTCTGCTTTTCATAGTAATAACAAATATTTCTTATATTGGATATCTTTTGCTTCATAATTAGTTCCTGACAATCAAACTGCTTGGTACCAATTCAAAATATTTATTCTCACCTGACTTGGGACATCTGAGAGATAACTAATTCAGACTTGGAATCTTACCCTCTGTAGAAAATGAAGGAAAACTGGGAACTTCTGGAAGAATTGTCACACCAAAGCATGGCAGGCAAGCCTGTACATGTGTTATTCTTACTGATTATGAGAGCTCCTGTGTGGGACCTGGCTGACATCAGTCCTCTGGATGGACTGATTTGCAGAAAATGGACTCAGAAATCAATGTGTATGCTAAACAACTATTCAACAGTATTGGTCTTACAGGATAGTACCTAACAACATATTTTGAAATAAGATTTTCTATAACTCCTTTGATCTCCTCTGCTCTAAAAATTATACACAGAAATAACATAAATTACAAATGGTATTGTTATAAAGTTAAGAGATTTGCACACCACAGGATTCAGTTGCAAAATATAGTTTTAAGGTGTAGAGAAGACATGATACTCTCAGAAATAAACAGAGATACCACAATGATTCAGCTTGCAACAGGTTGGTTACACTTGTCAAATGTAGTTTTTCCACAAAAGTTAAACACTAAGCCTGAACTGACCTGACAGTAACCCTCTAATCCACTTGAGTTATTTTCTATAGCTTAAATTAATTTGAAAATATGTCAAATTTATTCATTCACATTGATACATTTTACAGGCTAGATTGAGAAATAATTTTAAGAGAGGGAAAAAGTTGCCCTCGTAGCTTGCTTTCCTTCAGGATAGTCTTTATTCAATGAAATAGGGCACATTCAGAGAGAGGAATAAGGCAGAAATTGACAGGTTAGTCTGCAGTTTCTGTCAGATGTAAGATGGTGTAGATTGTGTAGTAAGATTCAAAAATCTTTACCTTACAAAAACCTGTAGGTACAGATGTGGGTGTGTTCTGTAACTCATGTGCAGGGCATATTGTTTCAGTAAGTAGGAGATTTCCTGTACAGCTTATATATAAATAATCTAGGAAAAAAAACAGGAAAGGAGGGTCATTGTCTCCTTTCCTGTGTGTTTTCCAGCAGAACTTAGCATTCATCACAAGATGAGGAAAAGACAGACAGAAGGGAAAACTTGCAGGTTACAAGAAAATCCTGAGAGCACCACCACATCTTAAGTTGACTTTTCACTCAGCTCACCAAGCTCATTTAAAAATGTAAGGACTCAGAGAAGTAGTGACCCAAGTCAGATAAAAAGTCTCTCTTTCTAAGAGGAAGGCTTTCAGATTGCTATACATTGATACATACTGGAGCTGTCCGAAGAATTTGTATGTACCTTCCTTTCCAACATAGCGTGGGCAGACAGTAATGCAAAATACATATATATGGACTTTTTGAAAAGCCCTGCATTTTACTGTGCTTTGTTCTTATAGAGAAGAAGGGGGAAAAAAAAAAAAAAAAAAAAAAAAAGACACTTAGGAAATAGGAATAGAAGGAAATTCAAGATGTTATTTATTCCATCATCTGTAGATAACGTCATTCACATCAGCATCTGTTTAACATGTTTGTTTATACATACTCTTATTGGGGAAGACTTTATCCACTTGCTGGGAAAATTATTCCACGGACTTATGACTGTTGGCAGTAATAATGTTTTTGCTCTTGTCTCAATTAATCTCACTTTCTGCAATACAGACCCATTATTTTTATAGGTAACACATAATTTTTTAATTCCCTTTCGTATTCAACAGATACATTGAAGACAATTACCGTGTTCCCCTTACTTTTCTTGCTCTTTAGGCTAAGCCACCTCTGTTCAGTCACCTTCCTGAAGCCCTTTTTTTCCAAAATCTGATAATTCTCAGTGTTCTTCTCTGGTCTCTGTCCAACTGTTCACATCCTTTCTTAATTACAGTACCCCAAATAATAATTAGTGCTCCAGCTGAGGCTTCAAGAAGACTTGAAGGACCACTTAATATGTGGTGCAGACAATATGCCTCCTAGAGTGCCTTTTTCGCAACACTATTGGCTCACATTCAGATGGTGTTCCACAATAAGCACAGATCCTTTCTTTTTGTTGTTTTTGTTAGAAAGCTGCTTCTTAGCCAGCCCTTCACTGCCCTGTGTTTGTGTAGATGGCAGTTCCTAACAAATACCTTGCCTGAAGAAAGCTGTCACCAGCTCCCAAAAGAAACCCAAGAACTGCTGTGCATACCCAGAAAACCAAGATTGACTCAAATATTGAGAGAATCAGGCTTTTCTACACTAGAAGAGGTAAAAGCATGAGACCCAGTGTCTTGAAGGATCCCATTCCTGCAGACCAGAGAGGAGACCCAGTGCAAGCTCCCTGGAGCTGTGTCAGGATTGGAAAGAACTACACAACAGTGAAAAGGAACATGTATCTGATCTCTATTTTGGGAAACATATCCTACAGGAACATGTAGGGATAAAATTAGGGTGAGGAGCTTGGGGAATAGAAAGGCAACTCTTCCTTCTCTGGAGTTCCCTTTCAACAGAAGTTCATTTTCAGTTCACTGGGTGACAGATTTATTAGAAGAGGAACTGCATCCCTCCTTTTCAACCCCCCTTAGATATACATGCATACATAGACACACAGAGGTTGGCACAGCACGCTCACTTGGTCAATAATCTTTCCTGTATCATATCAGCTTTTGTAATAATTATCACAGGCAAAAGAGTATCCAAATAAATTCAATTATGTTACTAACATTTTAATTTCCTTTCCCTTTAACACTTTTTTTCCTCCCTTCATCTAGATGTAATAGCTACATCCTGAAACTTTGTTCCTTATGGAGCAGATAGGCAGAGGTGAACTTAGAAGCCACTGAGGGACAGATTCAATGTGTAATGGATGTGTAATGGCATTTTTAAAATATAAATTAGAATGTGGAGGAGGAACAGATTGCTGTCAAATGGTGAAGACTGCAAATGGTAATGGAAGAATTATTTTAATATATTTAAAAGAAAATGCTGAAGGGCTGAAGAGTTTTATAATCTTTTGTAAAGTACTTGACAGTGTCCTTCTAGCACAAACATGAGAAGAGTAATTACCAGATTCCTTCATTATTCTCAGCAAATTAAAATAAAAGATCCTCCTTTCCCTGTATGGAATCCTGATTTCTGCCCCTTCAGGTGGAATGAAGTCATTCTCCTCCAACTCATTCCATCATATGACCTCCTCCAAGCAGCTGAAGGCCAAATAAAATGCAAATGTTTTCTTCTTGTGGTTCTCTTTCCCAGAGCTTGAAAGGGCTACTGGGCCCTTTCTCTCCTGCTTCAAATTTGTAATGAGCCTCTGCCAAACACAGGCCAGCAGTTTGCCCAAGTTCTTTTATTTGATTAATCTTCCTGACAGGCACAGGTCCAGCGACTCATGAAGATCCTCATTAAGTACGTCTGCCCCGTTTCAGTCAGGTGAACATCACCACATTGATGAAATAGCCCAGAGGAACTGCTCAGGCACGACTTTATTGCTTACACTAAATTACCACATCTACTAGTCTTGGCAGTGAAGAGTGGTGTTTCTCTGAAACTTCCTACTCACCAGATGGACTGCAGCAGCTCCACCAACATTTCAGCCACCTTCTTTTGGAAAACATCAGTGACAACTGGGTCAACAAGCAGCTATGAAACATTTGAACACATACTCTACTTTTATTGCTCCATTAATGCTGTCTCTATAAAAGAAACTTACCAAATGCATGAACAAACTTTTACATCAGATGTTTTTGGACTGCTCTTTCAGAGAGGAGACCTTGCCCTTGCTCCTGCAAATGTTTCAGAAGATACGGGCAGCCAACAGATAGTGCATAGGACTGTCTGTGAAATCCTTGATGGCTGCAGAAATGTCACATCAGAAGTGTCCTCTCTGACTTGGCAGAAAGCTCTCTGTTGTACTAGGACAGCTTACACAATAAAAAGGGGTTTCTTAATCTAGTTTCTCATGTGAGTGAGAGAGAGGGAAAACAATCTTGTGGTTTACCTGTTGCACCCCTTTGGGGGGTTGGTCAAAGGTAATGGCCAGGCGCAGGTTTTTATATTTCTGGAGCATGATTACACTGCTTTCTGCGAAGCAACAATCTTGGTTCAATGCCTCTTTTTTAACACTGTATGAAACTTAGAGGTATACAGCAGGTACAGAATCTCAAAGGGACTGTTACAGTTACTTCAGTTGTGAAAGTGATAAAAATTCAATTTCCTGATCTTCCAGCATTTTCTGCAAATTTATTATGGGTAGGCTACCATGTATCTAACTGAGACTAAAATACAAAGTGTCAGTACCTGGGAATGGGGAAAACATTTAATAATGGTCATAGATGTAGCAAGAGCCAAAAAGATGTCACTGATGTTAAGCTGCTTAAACACTTGTAAATTACCTATTTCTTCAGGAAGAAAAGTTTTCTCTAAAATAATTAAATATGTAACCCTACAGGAATAAACTGGATTTGCTCAAAGCAGTTGAGCCCTTTGATCACCTCTCTTCAGCCCTCCCTTCCCCCACCAACAGGATAACACTACTTGAACTCTGCCTTAATTTTCAGAAGCCCATAATTACACCCTGTTATGTTATTTACTTCTTAATACACCTTGACAAAGCTATACTTGGTCAAGAGCAAGACTTTCCTAAACGTGCAAAAAGTGCTTTCCTCTCAAACAACCATGGAATGAGATCTCCTAGAAAAAAACTAAGGTCCAGGAACACAGCAAACAAAGCCAGGTAAAAGCAGGTCCTTTCTCACGTCTAGAGGTCCCTTTACCTTGACTGAATGATGGAGGACATGGTTTATTTCTTTTTCTAGATTTCCTGCCTATTAAGACTCTCTCATTAGTGAGAGAAGCCTACTGAGCAATGAAACCACTCCAAAAAATGAGTGTTTACTGAAAAAACGGGCCAAGAAATCATGGGTAGGAACTGCAGGGTGGCCTTCTGCACTAGCTCTGCCCTTCCCAGCAGGGAATCTGGATAAGCTCCTTTTTCATTCTGCTAATGAAACCCAGGTGAACTGTATCTTTTTACAAGTCTATCTGATACTGGTCACCTAAGCAAAAAGGCCCCAAGCATCCCAGCGCTCCCAGAGAACAGCAGAAGAGTGGTCAGAACAGAGCATCTATACCAAGCTATTTCCAGCAAAGCCATGAACAGGAGTTTTAAAATGGAACTTCTGCATCTTCTACAACAACTGCTACTGTTTGACCTCAAGATAACCTCCAAGAATATTACTTTTATATTTAAAAACTAAACAGGCCTTACTAACTATGCAGTAAAGTGAAGATGCAACATCTTGTTCAAGAAAATGCTAGATGCTGAAAATCCTGAGGCTAATATTTCCATTTCTACTACAGGTTTCTTCCCTAACTATTGTTATTCATACACCAGTAAGGGCAGGAGTTGAAGCTCCATTATTTTACATACAGAATATTAAATAAAAAGATGACTCACGCACCAAAGAGGATAAATTCATAATGACAACAATGTTCTCCTGGTTAAAACATGAATACTTCACTTTATCTTCCGTGAAAAATAGAGACAATAATACTGACTTCTCTTGTGAGTATTTTGAGGCTAGGAAGCATAATTCATAATTGTTGGGCAATCCCTAGATTTTAAGGTGCAGGGTACTAGACAAGTATAATGTAATACATAGACCTTCCCTCCAGAGCAAAATAAGCATTGTAAAGAAATTATGTAGCACATGTAGCTGTTGCAAAATAAGTAATTGTAATATTTTAGATTTTTTTCTATACGAATGTTGAATAATACTGTGTTGTTTAAGTGACCCCAGGGTGTTACGGTAACTGAGACCACATTCCTTAACAAGTCATCACGGTGCTTTTTTTTATTAATAATTATACTACAATGTTTGCTAAGTTACAGTAATGCTGGAAATCTCTGTCTCTTGTATGCCCTCACTGTTAGATCATCAGTTTGACAGTGAAATACCCCAAATCCCAAACCAGCTCAGAATTATATGTCTTTCAGCAGACATTAAAATTACTTGGTCCTCAACCAGGTCTCTCTGGCTTATCAACAGCCAAAATTTCACAGCAGATGTGTCTGCAATTTAAGACTTCTGTTTGCCAAAGTGTTCTTTTGGCTGGGATCAACCCCTTGGGTGTTGTGTTGGAAAACTTGCCAAAAACAGGGGGGTTTGTACTACATTTATATGTCTGTCTTTTCCTCAGTTTTAATTTTTAGATTGATCTTCTCTCCTGAAAAAGTCAAGGAAAGGACAATGGAGTTAGACAATTATAACACACAATGTTCATGTGACATATTTACATAATAAATGTATCTTCTCACAAGTTCAAAATTTGCCATACTCTCAATGTAATTATGTAGGAGAAGAAATTTGGAAGCAAACTTTTTTCTGTGTTATGTGAAACTCTTCGACATCCAGTCATTAAACATAACAATACAGAAATCAGCTGCTGTAATAATATGTCCAATGTCTTTCTTTGCATTTTTCTTTAAATTGGGCACTACTGCAAGACTTCCTACATTCTTTGCTTATTTTCCTGGCAAAGTATTTCCACATCAATGTCCTCCACATGGTAGCAAAGTGATTGCAGGCCTGTGTAAAAGAAAATGGGATTGGTGCTGCATTGCACAGCTAATCCAAAGCTTACTGAGGTCAATGAGATTCTTTGCTTTGGCTTCTGTTGGTTTAGCAGTCAGACTCTAAAGTAGTGCTTGAGAAATGTTAAATGTTGTTGTTTGGTTCTGGTTTTGTTGTTTTTTTTTTAATAGGAAAACATGGACTGGAAGCCAAACAGTTTATTCAGAAGACAGCGAGAGAGAAGAGCAAGGTAAAGACTACTCTCATCTCTATGCAGTGGACTGTGGAGGAACAGCTCTGTTACTACTGTTGATTTATAAATAACTTCATTGCCAGTCTGAAAACTCTACTAAAAGAAAGCATTCACAAGAAGCAATGCTAAAAGCATGAAGAAATTTCATACCTTCTGAGGCAATAAACACTGTGAAGTCTTAAACACATGATATTGTGGTTTTAGAATTTCAGACTTATGTGTTCACACTCCCTTTTTGATTTTTTCCATTAAATTAGCAATTCCAGACACCCAAAAGCACTTTAGATCTCACATGTATTTTGAGATCCAAATTTCCATTATTTACTTAATTTATCTCAACATTCCTTATTGAAAGCAACAAGATAACTCCATCCCACTATCTGTTCAGGTCATCTCAGTGATCGTGCTCTTTCTTTGCTTTATGTGGCTTTATTTTCAGAGACCTGTTTCACATTAAGTGGAGAGCTCCTGCCTTTAGAACTGCTACTGGAGGGCTAAGAAGTTCATTCTGGCAAAGAGTGGTTAAACAGCAGATTCCTGTGTGTTAATGGACTCTTTCTTCCTCTTAAGAAAACAGTGGAGCATTGATTTTCTCATTCCACATCTGACCAGGGATACCATATCTTGTCTCTAACAGTAGCCAGCTACAGGTGCATCTGACAAAAACACAACATGCAATCGGAGACACATGAACTCATTGAGAACTTTCACGTGGCTCTGGCCACCAGAGAGTTGACTTACATTTTAAAGATTAAGCGTTTTATACTCTTAACTTTGTGGCCCACAGCTCTGTGGGTTGGTTATATATTTTTTAATTATTTTTAATCCTTTTTTTCTCAAATTCATTGGAAGTCACTTACTGCTGTAGTACAAGAGGTAATAAATGTCATAGGTACCTCTTCCAGGAGGTTTCACGTGTTTAGCTTCGGTCTCACCTTACCTATGCTACCAGGAAACAAGCCCAATCTCTTTGATATTCCTTCATCAAAAGCAACATGAAGACAATTTCTTCACCTAAAAAGTCTAAAGAAACCTCTTTAGACTTTTACAGCAGTGTCAAATGTCTTTGTAGCACTTTACCTATGTGAGTATTACACAAAATGTCATTACTAGAACTGAGAATAATATTCCAGCTAGGGAAATCTTATTTATTTGTACAGTGGCACTATTATATCCTCCATTTCACAAACTCAGTTTATTTATGACTAGGTTTCTTTGGCATTGGCAAAATGTTATTGTGAGTCAGTTCATTTCCCAGCCTGAATTTTCTCACTACTTTCGGAGGGTCTTCAGCCATCCCTAGTTTTGATTGATTTTGAATGATGTGTGTCAGCACTTCATTATTCCAAGAGCTTTTCCAACTCTGAAAAGCAAATAAACAAAATGTTAAATCAATGTAGGATTCTTAAAGCACACTGCTGCTAATTATCATGTAGCACTTTTCTCCTCAGGAAAATAACGTTTCAATTATATCACGCCTTCAAGTTTTATAGTTTTTCCAAAGGCATGCTCTTTGGCAAAATGAAGACTATGACTCCTGCATGTGATTTAAAGGATAAACAAAAGGGGGAAAAATCTGCTAGTTCAATAAAGTAATTCTACCAGAGGAAAACCATAGCTAATGTCAGATTAGTGTCAAAGCCTCCCTGTGCTACTTATGCCTTACATTTCCTTGAGGCTACCTTTCACAAAGAGCTGGTGGGCTAGCACCAGCAGCCTGCCTCCCACTTTAATTCCTCATTTTTGAACAATGCTTCCTCTTCCTGCGTGTACTAGTGACAGAAACAGCAACACATATCATATGGAGCAGGAAACTTTAATTTTCTGAGTAATTGCACTGAGAAGCAAAAGTGTAAGTGAAGTGCAGGACATGTCTCATGGCATCCTCTGCCAGCAGCTCCCCTCTGAGCAGTATGGAAACTACCCAAGCACCTCCACTTCCAAAGAAAATAACTGCCTTTTATTGAAACATGAATATTAATCAGTTTTACAGCCTAGAATGCATATCCTAATAGATACAACATCATCCCTGTCAACAAATTCATGCAAAAACTATTTACTGAGGATTATTTATACATAAAAAGTTGTTGCAGGGAAGTTCACTGTGTAGATTTACCAAGATTAAAGGCAAACCAACACTGGGGACATATTGTGTAACAATGTCAAGCAGAGTTACTGAGTCATGGCAGCATATGACAAGCTGCAACCTCTTCTATTCCGAACCACGGCTTGGAAGAAAACCCTGGTGTCCCAAGAGGACAATCGACACAGTGATATTTAACTGATATTTAACTTGAATTAAAATATTAAGGCAGAGTTCTTTGAGAAATTAGAGCTACCATTATTGATTATTGATACTTAAAATTTGGAAAACGGTATTCAACACCTATTAAAACTACATCCAATCTTCAGTAGTGAACTCAGAGACTGAATTTTTTTCACTCAAATTCAGACGAAAATTGGTCTTGATGTCTTATAAGGTTTTTCTTTAGTATTAACTATATTTAGAAGCTGGATAGAAAAACAAACCTTTGGTAAGCTTTAAATCGTAACGTATATTTTAATAGGTTGAAATTACAATTTTTTATGAAATCATGAACAAACAGGGTTTTTTTAGATATATTTCTTGTTTTGTTGCAAAATAGAAGCTGATTTTGTTTCTACACTTGAAATGGCCACACTGGAGACTGCAGTCAAACTGCACATCAAACTAAGTCTTAAACAAGCATTCAGTTATGAACTGGTCAATTTAATTTCACAACAAATTGCATTGCTTTCTGACAAACACTGCCAGAGCAAAATTAAAATAGCAGAAATGGGGATTATTTTAGCAGTACTGCCTTTAATCCAAAATCATTACAATCTTGAAAGTAGAGATGAATATAGTATAAATTACTGTGTTTGGTTTTATAGTAGAAGTGTCATACCTTGGATCATAAACTTTTTTTTTTAATAAAACCCCTCTTTTCAGAAACTAAATGATATGTAGTGAAGTTCTTCTTTAAGGCTTGTCTCTTCATTTATGCAGCAGAATTGGTTTATAGCAAATATTTTGTTCAGCTTTAACATTCATTATTTTTGTCTTCCAAAACTGTATTCCACAGCTGTCAAGAAAATACTGTGCATTCAGCAAAGGTCTGACTTTTAGAGATAATGGATCCAGTGAAACATGAAATCCAGGTCCATGCAGCACTGTACAGTGCTGGTTATATATTTTAGCAGAGCAGGACTCTCATTCCAAGTCACATCCATCAAAAGTCATTGTATTTGGAGCATGCTTGGATAAACACACATTTTTTGTCATTTGAGACCACCAAGTCCCCACATGTTGAATGTAAGACTCAGCCTATTGCCTTCCACCTCAAATCCTTTCCCAAATGCCTGCATTTCCTCATTTATGGTGTGGTGCCTCTACCCCTCTCCTCTTAAAAATCAGAGTGGTTTGGGTTGAAGGGGACTTTAAAGATCACCTAGTTCCAACCCCCCTGCCATGGGCAGGGACACCTCCCACTAGCCCAGGTTGCTCAGAATCCCATCCAACCTGGCCTTGAACACTTTCAGGCAGGGGGCAGCTACAATTTCCCTGGGCAACCTGTTCGGTGTCTCACCACCCTCATAATGAATAATTTCTTCCTAATGTCTAACAAAAATCTGTTCTCTTTCCCTTTTAAGCTATGATCTCTTGTCCATCTCCAGACTTCCTGTAGGCCCCTTCAGGTACTGGAAGGCCTCTGTAAGGTCTCTTTGGAGCCTTCTCTTCTCCAGGCTGAACAACCCCACCTCTCTCAGCCTGTCTTCATAAGAGAGGTGTTCCTGTTCTCTGACATCTTCATGGCAGTCTTCCTCCTGATCATCCCATCTGCCTCCCAAAACCCACTGTGGCCACAGCCACAGCAGCCTGTACACTTGAGGACTGTGTCCCTGTGCATTTGGCACAGTCCCCAAAGCACTTGTCTCATGGGTCAAGTGGCTTAATGTGTCTGCAGTTTTTCAGTGTATGTGCAAAACTGAATGTCTTCAGCGTTTAAACTGAGATTAGGCCTGCAGCACGCTGCATTTCCAGTAGAAGTGTTGCTATTTTTAGCAAGATAGGAATATATGTTATTCAGCTTAATAATAAACATTAATACTTACTAGAGGGAATAAAAATATTGGAATTCTGCTGTGTTTTGAACTAGTTATTTGGCTGTCTCTCTGCAAAGTAGCGGGTGATGGAAAATCATAGCACGCCAATGGCATGGTAACAATTTCCTCTACAGCAATGGGCTTCTACAAGACATCCTGATGTGGAAGCCATGGTATTTTGCAACAAAAACTTTATCTGAAAAGCAAAATCTGCTGTGCAGATCTAACTTGGAAGTTAGGAAACTTACTGTTTTCCTAACTTCGTTCCCAGTCTTGTGAAATATTCTTTGAAAAAAGGACATAAATGACAAGAGACAAACTATGTGCAAGATTCTGTAAAATGATTTGCTGTTAGCATAACATCAACACATGAACAAAGAAGGTCCACGACTGAAAGCGCAAACCCTATCTAATAAAAACGTAGTCCCAGTTTAAAATCTATATCTTTAAATATATCCATAGTGATATCGAAATAATACAAACCCTTAAATTCTCCATTGCTCTTCTGATTTTTTTTTCTTTCTAGTGTTTTGATTTAAACTATACGAAATAATAGGCTAAAATTTGCACTGCTTTTACAGAGAAATTTCTGTGTTTGGGAAAAACAAGCAAACAAACAAACAAAAATAAAGCATCATTATGGAGACAGAATAGTGAATAGACATGCAGCAATCCAAAAGAAGCAATTCAAACTTACAGGAGGAAGAAGAGGACAGAAAATACTTCTATAAATTTAATGTTCACAAAATAATATAAAGAAATAAGAGGGGTTTGAACAGCCATAATAAAAAAAAAAAAAAAAGCAACTATGAGGACTAGAGAAGATGATCTAAAAAAAGCCAACAACAACCTCTGTGCAAAGAGAACAGTCTAATAATGGCTACTGAAATCTGCAGAAGAAACAAAAAATTATCTGCTTGTATTATATCTTGCTCATTTTAATACATGAGGAAAAAAATGAGCTATTTTAAAAAAATAGTAAAAAGAGATATGTAACAAAGTGCATAGAAAATGTAAACATTTGCAAAGTAAAATATTCAGTCTAGATGTTACTGCCTGTCAATTTAACTATTACATAAATAAATATGCATGAGCAGCATGCATTTATAAAGAATAAATATCTGATGGTAAAACATATAGGCAATGTGGTGCACAGAGGAAAATCTCTGCAATATCTAAGAGCAAGTTAATTCTGGGAACACAAAAATGTATGATGCCAAATAATTCCCCAAAGTTAAAGCAAAATGAAAAAAACCAACAACAAAAACAAACAAAAAAACAAAAACAACAACAACAAAAACAAACAAACAAACAAAAAACAAAAGCCAAGAGAGAAAACATTAAGCTTTTTATCTCCACACTGAATGAGCAATTGAGTGTGATCTTTCAGAAGTATAATCACTGGCCTATATGACTGAAAGCTATTAAATGTCATCATCCAGTATCTGAGTCTTTCATTGAATCAGGCTATTCCACTTAACTCTCAACAGCTGCCAGAAATTTTTGTATATGATACTCTTTGCTTTAGTTTTTTGTTTTGTTTTGGTTTGCTTTATTTTACAGATTTGTAAATGTTTATTACCATTTGCTCTGGTGACTCCAGTCTGCTGTGCTGATACACCAGCAATGAGTGAACTCAAAAGAGTAGAGTGTTTTAATGAATTACATAAATCAAGTATTTTGCACATAATGAGCTCTTCATATAACACAAACTGTTGCACCTCCTGTGTGTATGTTCCTATTTCTAAATCAGTTAACAGCATGTATAGCACATTGTAGAGTCTGAGAGCTTTTTGGTTTAAAGCATCCAGAAGCTCTGAGCCGTAGCTGGCCCAGTGAAGCATTCAGGCTGTGAAATCCACTGGGAAGTGCCAAAATGAAGCATGTGGTGTTTGACCTACCTCAAATGGATAAGGGATATCTGATGATGTCTGCATCATACAGTGGGGATCCCAGGGGCTACTTGAGAAATGAGCTATGACCCCTTTACATGAGTCCCAGCTCCCTTGCAGCTCCCAGGGCTGGAAGCCATAGCTGAGGTAATACACAAAGAACTCACATCTCTCTCCCTTTTTGGATGCTTGCTAGTGACTTCATCTTACTGGATGATTCATAGGGACTTTCTTAAGAACTTGGTGGAACAAGAAGTTAGGTCAGATTTAAAAGTGCGCACAAACATATATATTGAACAAATTGCTAAATGGACTGTGCTAACAGCTGTCCTATTTCCTCTCCTGAGTAGTCAGGCTGAACCTTTTTAAGGTGCTCCCTGCACCTGCAGAGAAATGAGTAGGCAGTTTCTTTCTAACCCTATCAGGTACAAGGACTATTATGTATAGAATCATATAATCATTTAAGTTGGAAAAGACCTTTAAGATCATCAAGTCTAACTGTTAACCTAGCATCGCCAAGTTCATGACTAAACCATGTCCCTAAGCAACACGTCTACGTGTCTTCTAAATATCCCAGGGATGGTGGCTCAACTATTTCCCTGGGCAGCCTGTTTCAGTGCTAGATGTCCCTTTCAGTAAAGAAATGTTTCATAATACCCAATCTAAACCTCCTCTGGCACAACTTGAAGCCATTTCTGCTTGTCCTATCACTTGTTACCTGGGAGAAGAGACTAATCCCCACCTCACTACAACCTCCTTTCAGGTAGTTGTAGAGAGTGATAAGGACTCCTCTCAGCCTCCTTTTCTCCAGCTAAACAACCTCAGATCCCTCAGATGCTTGTTATAAGTCTTGTGCTCTAGACCCTTCACCAGCTTCATTGCCCTTCTGTGGACATGTTCCAACACTTCAATATCCTTCTTGTAGTGAAAACTGAACACAGGTGCAGCATCTCAAGGGTCAAGTACAGGGGGACAATCACTTCCCTAGTCCCGCTGGCCATGTTATTTCTGATACAAACTAGGATGCTGTTGGCCTTTTTTGGCCACCTGGGCACACGTCTGGCTTATATTCAACTGGCTATTGACCAACACCCCCAGGTCCTTCTCCTTCAGGCAGCTTTCCAGCCACTCTTCCCCAAGCCTGTAACAAGTTCAGGACCCGACACTTGGCCTTGTTTAACTCCATACAATTGGCCTTGGCCCATTGATTCAGCCTGTCCAGGTCCCTCTTCAGAGCCTTCCTACCCTCAGGCAGATCAACACTTCCACCCAACTTGGTGTCATCTGCAATCTTTCTGAGGATGCACTTGATCCCCTTGTCCAGATCATTGATAAAGATATGAAACAGAACTGACCCCAGTGCTCAGCCCTGGGGAACACTGCTTTTGTCTGGCTGCCAGCTGGATTTAACTCCATTCACCACAGCTCTTGGGCTCAGACATCCAGCCAGTTTTTTACCCACCTGTCCAAGCCATGAGCAGCCACTTTCTCCAGGAGAATGCTCTGGGAACCAAGAAATATGTTTGGTACCTGTCTGAAGAAGAAAAGCCAGCCACTTTTCAGACATGTCCATTGAATATGTGCAGCTAAACTGTATTATAGAGCAGCTCCAACATCACTGCCCTATACAAATCGAACTGCAAGTGTGCAATCAGTTCAGCGTATTTGGATGTGACAACAATTGTAGGAAATGTACAGATCACCTGCAAGGTGTTGAGCAGCATGTCCAAAGTGTTCTGTATCTGGCTTGGTCCACACAAATACTTAATCTACAGCTGCTCAGGCAGTCTAGACTGATCCCAACTGGGGATCTTTTGCCAGCAGTCCATACTCTCAGCCAGAGTATGGGCTGAGTAAATGGAGAGAAGAAATTCATAGTGAAATTGGGTGCTCCATTTAGTTTGCTAAAATGTACAAGGGAGGTTAATTATTAACCCTCTGATCAGATTTTGCTTGTCTCTTTTTACTTTGCTGTGCTTATACACTTGTAACCATACCAACATGTACATGACCGGCCTCCTCTCCCATACAACACTCCTTGTGTTGCCTCAGCAATTCTCTCCTCCCCACCTCCCTATTACTCAGAGTAAATGCTTTGTAGATGCTTAATATGATTTGTATATCTGCTATTTACAGAGCACAGACTGGAGGCAGAGGCAGTGCTGCAGAAGAAATCCAGGCTTAGCTGCAGCTAAACAAACAGAACTTAACTGAGCCCTGAAAAGCCCCCAGACTGAAGACTGAAATGGGAGGTGTTGCTGTAAGGCAAGGATTACAACTGAGGGTGTGTTTGTGTCAAGAATATAGGTGCAAGGGGTTGGAATCAAGTTAAAACAGATTTGTAATCTATGGGAGAGGGGGCTTTCTGAACTTTGTAAATGGCAGGAAAGAGGAAGGTGTTGAACTGCAAATATAAGTGTAGTGTCAGCAAAGAAAGTAATGACAAGTCAAAGGGCAGCTTTTCTTATTAAAGACCTGAAGTCTGTGAGACTGAAGTACCTCGCATAAGAAAATGGTAGGGAATGGGACAGAAAATGTCTGAATTCAAGATTGGAAGGATGTATTGAGATGGAACAGGAAAAGAGTACAGTGGAATTTGGGAAGAAACAGAGTGAAAAGGTGAATGTGAACATAAAAGAAGTAAAATTAATTTTCTCTCCTTGCTGAAGTTTGCTGTGTTTTATTGAAAAACAGAATGCTTAGAAAATCAAGAGGTTTCCTGCTTTTAGACTGACAACTAAAAAAGCCCAAACTATCTTTATTTTGCAATGCTATATCTGTGTCTTGACTGCTTAATTATCTTCTCTGATCCAGTTTGACTGTATCATCCCATGATGTGCAACACTGGCCCACCTGAAGGCTCACAAACCAATTAGGTTTCAAATAAAAGAGAAAGTAGAGTTCTTGAATAACTTTCTGTTTGGAGTACTGAAGGCAAGCACCCTAGTGAGTTTTAAGAGATGCTTGATATCTTCGTGTTTGTGAACATGAGCTTACAGCATTCTCATTTCAATGGACTCAGTGAGTGTTTTCCTGGGTTCAGTAAGTACTTTCAAACTCAGATGCTAGTGATCCATGGGAGAACACAGGATCCATTTCAGCATCAAGCTGAAGTGCTGTCAGGCCCACAGAAAAACTAAAGATCATAAGAAACTAGAAATACAAATCAGCTGCCATGATGAGTTATGTCTAAATAGAATTTAAGTTTCCACATTTTTTGGAAATTGATGAGATTTTTCAGGAAAAATGAATATTCCTATGTGTGCTTCCATTGTCTTCTGACACAAAAAAAAGGATTAAAAACCCTCCCATCTCATCTAGTTCTCTTCATTTCTGGATCAATGTTATCTTTCATTTCAGGAAAAGGAAGTGAGAATGAGGATGTTACACCAAACACAGCAGACACCAGCTAAATGTAAACATTATTCTGGAATTTGCCAACAGAGACATGCTTCACCACTTTACTGATTGATGTGGCTCCCATGTAGCTAAGCTTTGTAAAGACTTCTTTAGAGCCCACAGATGTGATTTTTTTGTTGACATCACTGAAACAAATCAAATTCCATGGCAAGGCTGTGAAGGCCAGCACAAAATCTAAATTAACCATATCTTAGACAGAAATGTACCACAGAAATAGATTGCTTAAGTTGTTTAAGTTTAGCTTCAGCTAAATCACCACACATGCCCTTGCAAGAAAGGGAGCCTAGGATATCTTGCAAGGTATAATGAGGTGCAAAATTACATCTGATCAGGAAATTAAGGACATTTCCTTGGAAAAGACAATTTTTCTGAACAAGTGGTATTGGTTAAGCACAATATCCTCAAGAATGGTGGAGTATGGGCTCAAAGTTTACCACAGTAATACATCATTAATGACAATTTACAACTTTTAAACACTTTCTGAGCTTCAAGTTGGAAACAAACAATTTTCTTAGCTATTAGTTGTAATGAACAAACAGATACAAGTCAGATTTTTGTTATTCCCTTAATCTGTGAGTATTTATCTACAAGTATTCAACACTAGCAAAAATACATTAATGGTAGTGATAGGCTCAAATCTGAAGTGTGGGATCTACTAATAAGACTGTCTCTATACAGAAAAAAACAGAAAAAAACGTTCTGTAGAATTACCTTAGATCTGATTCTGCAAAAGATGGGCCCATTTCAGTTACTAGACTATAGTCTGGCCAAAAACACTATTACAAACCATAAATTATTCCAGTTCTTCTAAGTTACTTTTTTCCCAGCATATATCCAAAAGATATAACAGATTTTAAACACCTGAGTCTTAGCATATATAAGTGACAACAAACAGTTAAGCTTGTATTGCTCTATATGCCAGTTCACTTACCATGTGATAAAAAATGCCAAACAGAGATCCAAAAAGATTCATTATTTCAAAATTCCCATCAAAAGAAATAGGAAAATATTAGTCTTACAGGTAAGGAGGAACTTTGGTGTGAACTGTGAATGATAAAATCATTCAAATAGGCATTGGCATTCTGTTGCGTTAGCACAATCAAATAAGCAAGCACAAACAAATAAAGTAATTGGAATAGTTTTTTCCAATATTTCTCTCCTTTTGCAGTTCAGTTCTTTCAAATTTGTATTACCTTATCATTCCAAAACCACTCCTAACCACTACATAGGTATTCTTGTCTCCAGATAAAGTTAGCTCATTTTGAGTGGCATTTCAACAGCCTTTGTGCAGATGTTTTTACTTTTAAATGGAGCCTGCAGACTCAACACTAATATGCTGAGATTTTTTCACCAAAGAAGGGAAGCTTATGAGTGTCCACTACAGTACTCGT
The DNA here is from genome assembly GCA_020745705.1 of Hemiprocne comata. NCBI lineage: Eukaryota > Metazoa > Chordata > Aves > Apodiformes > Apodidae > Hemiprocne > Hemiprocne comata. The sequence goes on along the minus strand of CM036586.1, from coordinate 90,466,756 downwards.
TTCACCTTCAGTAACCTTACTGCTCTACAGTGTTTATAGCCACCCACATAATAGTAGTCTTGTATTTTAGAAATCTCAGTATTTAGCAACAATTCACTCTGACATATCATATGAAAATTATAGCTTGATTTTTTTTTTTTCCTCAAACATGATGAACCTTTTGTGGTATCATTTTATCTGAAAAACCGACTGAAATTTTAGCATGAAATTAATTTAAACTTCCTTTTGCTTTAAAAAAACTGAAAGAGAGCTGTGCCATGATAAGCCATTGGAAGCCATATTATTTCCTGCATCAGTAATGAGACCTAATAATCAGACTATGGTGTCTACCAATGAACTTTAAAATATTCCTGAAAGAGATGCTACTCCTAATACAGTTACAACAAGAGTTAGTTCTTCATTGAATATTTTTCACTTAATATTATACTTGAAGTGAAGCATTGGAAAACTGCTCGGAATTAACAATATTATTTAGTGGCTCCTATTCTGAGATCTTGCTAGCTCTATGTATATCATAACTTCCAAACTACTCTGTTTAGCAATAAAAGAGCATGTTGAGTCTACACATCTGCTGATTTATAGGCATACATTTGGGTTTGTGTACAGCACCACTGGATTGCCCTTGTGTGTAGAGCATATGACAAGCAATGTTTAGTGTTTCCAGCTTCACTGAACTGGAATACTGACCTCCAAACCTGAGGGGCTAAATATTGGACCAGAATGAGAATCTTTCCTACATTCAGAGCCTCTACTGTTGTGAAAAAAAAATAAAATAATTTCATCTGAATTTTAGCTACAGCTATGAGGATTTACTTTGGCTCTTCTCCGGCCAAATGATGGAAACTGCTGCCCTCTGATGCCTCACTAGTATGCATGATACAGATTATAATCTGTCACATTTCTATTAAATAAATTATAGACTGCTTATTGCTCTTTGCCCTGTAGATTTACCTACAGCAGATAATAAAATTCAGATGTATTTACAAAGCATTAGCCTAATTGGAAAAAAATGGTAATGACCACCCACGGCATGAGGCAATGGAGACACGGGCTTCTGTCAGAATTAGCACAACATTTTGGCCAGAGTCTCAGGGACTGGGAAGAAGGTCTAAGGAACTAAGCAGTACTTTTCCAAGTATAGGTCATTCTTGAAGAACAGAAGAGCAGCAATTGATACTCCAGTTAATTCTAATGCTACACGTGGTCAGTAGATAAAACAAATTCCCCTACTGCACTTAGCAGCATGCGGCACTTACTCTACTGTCCTCCTGTAGAGGTATTACATTAAATGACAAGATCAGCACTGCAGAAGTGGGTCTGGACATGCCCAATCTGTAGCAAATATGGTTGTAAATCTGATTTAAAAAAAAAAGCAGGAGCATGGAACAGAAGCTTTTAAAAATACATTCTATAAAAAAGAAACCCAACAACAAAATAAATATTTTTAGGTAACAACGATACTTGAAAAATGTTTGATCAAATGTATTTGGGCATACAGGTTACTTAAGGAACTACTCTATTATCTTCTTAAGTCTCAGAAATTCTTTTAAGGATGTTTCTCCAGTTTCCATAATTCAAACACAGATTGTGACTTAAAGCCTGGGCCTGTATTCTGGTAGCTTTACTCAAGTTGCAAGCTTATGGAGACTTACTATTCCTGTGGGAATTTTCAAAGTAAAAATTAGGCAGCTCCAGAGATTAATGACAAAACTCCTAATGATGTTCAGCAGTCCTCCACCATTTAAATAATGGTATCAATTTTATGTCTCTCAAAGTTGGAATTAAAACAGATTTACTTAATTCATACACTGGGAAATATATTTGAACTTTAGTTGATTTAATTTCAGAAGAAATTACTAGAAAAGTAAAAAAATTGATCACTTAATAACAGAAATGAGTGGGTCAGGTCCTTTATTCTGATATATTTTAGAGTATGCATCTAATGCATCTGTGTTGGGCCAGACCACTTTGTTTCCTTTTCTTCCCTGCAATCTGGCATAACATAGAGCACCTAACAGGAAAATCTCACAGGACTGAAGGGAAATCCGCACTTACTGGAAAAGGAGAAGCATAACTCCCATTTTCAAGAAGGAAAAAAAGGAAGACCCAGGGAACTATAGACCAGTCAGTCTCCCCTCTGTTCCTGGCAAGGTTTTTTTGCCTCCTGAAGGCTCTGCTAAGGCACGTGGAAAACAAAGAGGTAACTGGTGACAGCCAACACAGCTTCACCAAGGGCAAATAATGCCTGACTATTTTGGTGGCCCTCTACAATGGGGTCATAGCTTCAGTGGACAAAGGAAGAGCAACTGATGTCATCTACCTGGACCTGTGCAAAGCCTTCGACACTGTGCTGCATGGCATCCTGGTATCAAAACTGGAACAGTTGGGATTCAATGGATGGACCACTCATTGGGTAAGTAAATGGCAGGATGATTGCACTCAAAGAGTGGTGATCAACAGTTCAATGTCCAGATTGAGACCTGTGATGAGTGGTGTTCCCAAGGGTTGGTATTTGGACTGGTGCTGTTTAACATCTTTGTCAGCGACATGGGCAATGGCACTGAGTGCACCCTCAGCAAGTCTGCCAGTGACACCAAGCTGTGTGGTGAGGTCAACACGCTGGAGGGAAGGGATAGGGATGCCATCCAGAGGGACTTTGATAGGCATTAGAAGTGGGCTTGTGCAAACTGCATGAAGTTCAACAAGGCCAAGTGCAAGGTCCTGCACCTGGGTAGGGGGAATCCCAAGCACAATTACAGGCTGGGTGGAGAATGGATCGAAAACAGTCTGAAGGAGAAGGACTTGGGAGTGATGGTGGACAAGAAGATCAACATGAGCTGGCAATGTGCGCTTGCAGCCCAGAAAGCCAACTGTGTCCTTGGCTGCATCAAAAGAAGTGTGGGCAGTAGGTCTAGGGAGGTGATTCTCTCCCTCTATTCTGCTCTGGTGAGACCCCACCTGTAGTACTGTGTCTAGTTCTGGAGCCCCTCAACACAAGAAGGACATAGAGCTGTTGGAACAAGTCCAGAGGAGGGCCACAAAGATGATCAGAAGGCTGGAGCACCTCTTCTATGAAGACAGGCTGAGATAGTTGGGGTTGTTCAGCCTGGAGAAGAGAAGGCTCCAGGGAGACCTTATAACAGCCTTCCAGTATCTGAAGGGGGACTACAGGAAAGCTGGGGAGGGTCTTTTTACAAGAGCATGTAGTGATAGAACAAGGAGTGGCTTAAATGGCTTAATGGCTTAAAACTGGAAGAGGGTAGATTAAGATTAGAAATTAGGAATAAATTCTTCACTATGAGGCTGGTAAGACACTGGATCAGGTTGCCCAGAGAAGCTGTGGCTGCCCCATCTCTGGAAGTGTTCAAGTCCAGGTTGGATATGACCCTGAGCAATCTCTTGTAGTGGGAGGTGTCCCTGCCCATGCAGGGGGTTTGGAACTAGATGATCCTTAAGGTCTCTTCCAACTCAAACTGTTCTACAATTCTATTATATGAACTTTTTCAAAGTTTATTGCTGGGAGCTGAGTTTTCTTCATCTTGTTATTCTCAATATAAATATACCTTTAAAATGGTATCCTTGGCAACATTCCTGACTGGAAAGAGCACACATTATATAAAGCAAAAATTGACTGATGTTGCAATCTCTTAGCTTTCATTCTCTTCTTGAGAAAGATTCTCATTATGTCTTTACTGTCATATCTGAACAGCACAGTGGGTTTTCCCATTTGATTTTCATTGGAGAATTATGATTATTGACAAAAGGTAAGTGCTTTAAGTTGTTTAGTATAAAATATATGTGGGGTTTCTTTGTTTGTTTTGAAAATAAAAGAAGAGGGGCAAGATTTTTATAGAGCAAATCTTGACCAAGTCTTGGTATTAAACATCAGGTGAGCTTCTTGAACACATAAAATTCAAAACTGCAAAGCTGATGCAATACAGGGGTGTGTAGGGGAAGAAGACAATTACAGTCACTGTTTTTTTACTTTTAAGGGTGGGATCGAAAGTCCAGAGTTAATAACTTTGAATTCAGTGCTGCTTTACAACTTGGAAGTTGTAATCCAAACAAACTTTTGTAATTATTTATAACAGAAACCCTCAGTGGAGATGCATGGGATTCCTGGCTTCTACATCTAAGAGTTGAGAATAAGGTGTTCTGTAACAGACTAATTTTATCTCCAAATAACTACAAAAAAAATTGAAATAATTATATGTTGAATGAAACAAGACAGTTTATTTTTTAAAAATTACTTAACTTTCACAGGCTGTAAGCTTAGATCTGGCCATTACCCCTCATCTAAATATGAATTGCAGTCTGCATATACCCCAGTGATGTAACTAATCTAAAGGAAGGGTCAGATCTGTCATAGGGGAGAAGTCTGTAGATTTTGTTTTGTAATGGTATAAGTCTGGAAAAGAAATTAATGAATCCACGAAGAATGAATGTACTCCACCATCTTCAGCAGTTAGTAAGTAGTTCATTGTTTAGTTCTTTAATGAGGAGGCAAAATGTGCAAAAGCTTATGAATCCACCACTTAATGAAGGAAACATTTTTGTATGTTCACAAGAGACCTTGAAGACCACAGCAGCCCCTACACATTTCATGGGTTCAGATTCACTATTTGTAGAGATCATGTCAACAAGGAACACACTCAGGATCCTCCATAGCTGGCATGTATTTAATGGCTTGACCTCATTGATTCCTGAGCTGGCCTCTCCAAGGCATTTTCCCTTGCACCAGTCTCACACCTGAGCTTGTACCTTTCCTTTTTGGTCCTTTCCTAGGGGCATAAATGGAATTTTTAGAGTAATTCAGGACTTTTTATGTCCCTAATGAGGTTTGCGAAAGCATTTGATCATGCTTGTACCTTGTTTTCAAATCTGAATGTTTCAATGAGCTGCTGAAAATCTGTGGCCATTTGCCTCTGTTTGGCTGCTAAATACTCCTGAAAATCTGCTTCTACGTGTGTATTTGCAGCTGATGTTCTGTTATTTGTAAGTGACACCAACTTCAAACCATCCTGTACTGTGCAACCAATACCTATGTTCTAAGTAAGTGTAATAACGAGGAAAAAACTGCTAAGCATTATAAGGAATTCTCCAGCAAAGCTTTGAGCCCAGTATTTCTTCAGGGATTTCCCAAAAGTCTCCTAGTTTAAACCATGGCTCTCAGGTGTGTTAGGAAGCCAGCTCCTGGCCCTGTGAAACTCCTCAGGCTGCCTCTGATCTCACAGGGCTGCCCAACACAGTGCCATGGCTCTAGGACACTACTTCAATGATGAAACAGTTGGCTACCTGCTAGTTTCTGATGTAAAAAAAAATATTTTCCTTACAAAACTGTAGAATTTTCATTTTTGGCTTATACTTCAAACTTTAAGCAACATAGAATTTGAGGGTCTAACCAGCTCTAAATGAAATACTTTGAATTGAATATTTAAATATTTAATATTGAAAGTCACTCAGGTAATTACCCAATCTCCTGCAAAAATACTAACTAAGAAGTTGCATTTTGTAGTCCTCTCTTCCTGTAGCCAAAAGAGTCTCATTAATTTCTTATCTTCTTATTTTGCCTGTGTCTTTGACCATTACATTTTCTTGAACATAATCCAGTTAAAAAAATTTGGTTTGTTTTTTCAGCAGTAATAAACATTTGGGTCTTCCATACCTTTCACTCCTCAGTGCCAGTCGACAGAAAGACAACATTTCTTCAATTTGAGCCCTGAGGAACCACAAAATCAAATAAAAGTCTGTACACAGGATAGATGTGCTTAATCTCTGGTAAAGAGCTATGTTGAAATGACATTTCCATCTTTGAGATTTATATGCTCATAAAGTCAAGTGCAGTATTGTAGATCTTTACTTAATTGCTTTTGCAACTTGCTTTACTATGGGTCTTAAATCAGCCCAAAGACTGCCTCTTTTTAATAAAGAGGTTACAGTGTTGTTTCCAGGCAAATCTGTTCTGAAAATCTGCACCTTTCTTCTTTATTTGTTTTACTGTCAGTCAGAGAATGAAAATGTATATAAACAAGTCATCCGTGAAATTCCATGCATTGGTGTCATATCTCTGAGGCCTTTGAATCTTCATATTTGAACAGTTCACAGCTCAGATGTCTGACTTGATTGAGCACAGATGTCTATGATATCACTAAGTTCTTTGAAAGACAGGGTATATTATTGCAGTATTAACATTGAACAGGTTTCTGTTTAATATGTGCTCCCAAGACCAAATTCCCAGTGTCATGTGGGATGCTTTCTGCAGATAAGAACAAGTTAATATAGTTCTGCTAGCAGTCGAAGTCAGATTCAGCCAGAAAACCAACAACTGAAATGAATATCATTAGATGGTTTGCTGTGAATGCTAACAGTGCACATTAATTCAGAAATAGATCAAACAAATTCATGGAAGACAAACATATTCAGGGCTATTAACTAGAAAGCTCAGGAAATCCCTGATGGAAGTGAAAAAGTATGCTGCTGTTCATTCTCTGTTTATACACTTTTTCCTATACAGCTGTTATTATCACTTACATAAACAGGAAAAATTAGATCATCTTTAGTCTGATTCATTACAGCTGTTTATATGTTCGTATCTATATTTTGAAGATAGCTATAGCAATTAATAGAAAATAATTTACTCAGGTCAGTAAATGAATGGACCTTTCAATCTATATGAAAATCACATAAGAAATCTGAGGAGAGTGTAATACTCAACAGCACATGCTTGCGATGCAACAGGACTAGTATTAAAATTGATACTCAAGGTCCTTTGGATTTCAGTGAAGACTCAAGTCAGTGCTGATTGCTAACATTAATGAAAATAAAATGTCACTATTAGAGAGACAAGATAATTTGATAGCAGCCTATAATGTGCAAATTCCAAAGAAGTAATATTTCTTGCATTAGATAAGCCTTTTAGCTCTTCATTATCATTTTGGTATATGAAAATACTCAATTGACAGCATTCTTAGCTGTCATACACAATGTTTAATCTGTTGAAACTCCACTGTCTTGCTCCCAAGGTGTTTCGAAGGTCGCTTGCTCACTGCTGTGAAAACTCAAATGTCACTACAAAAATCAGAGCTCACTCTTGTTTAAAGTTCTCTTATAGATCCTCATATACTGGCACTTCCTGAATTAACAGCAGAAAGAGGTCTAGACTTTCCTGTTAAAGTATGTAGGGAAGCACTCCTGAATTCTTCTCTCTCCCTCTCTCTCTGTCACTATTACCTGAACAGATGTGGACTTTATTTTGAGGCAGCCATATTCCTTCCCACATCCTGTTACTACAGTTTATATTAAATTCCTTTCTTATCTCTCTAATGTCTTTTCTAGCTTTTTGCTACAGTCTCCTTTACAGAAAGGAAGCAAGTGTTGATTAAAGCAGCACAATTTATAACCCCTGTACAATCCAATGGTGTGGTCATATGTAATTTCAAAATGCATGTGAAAAGAGGTATTTAAATCAAAGCACAGTTAAGGTTAATTTAAAAGGTAACAGGTTGGGAACATAAATTAAGGTACAAAAACAACCATCATTAGATTGCTGTTCTGCAGAATCCATATAGTTTTCAAAGGCAATTAGTGTCCAGAAGTTTAAGAATCCTGCTGCAATTTATTTATGTTAACCAACCTCTCAGGCTTTTAAATGCAACATTCTTTGAAATTAGACCTTAAATGTCTCCTGAAACCCCTGCTACATAGTCACAGTTCCTTAATTACATATCTCAGCGTTCAAAGTAACAGTTCATTCCTTGTTCTCCTGACTGAAGAAGAGTCTGGAAATAAACATTCTAGTGCTCAAAAACCACAAAGTCAGAAAAAAGAGCCCAGAATATCTTATCTTTAGAACCGATGATATTTAAAGGAATCTCAAAATTTTGGCAGATTGACTCATATTTAATGAAGACTTTCATTCATGGGCTAAGGAAAATTTCATGTCTTTCTGGGTTTTGTGTATTAATATTATATCTACAAAATGAAGGTGTGATTTTAGTGCATACTAGCATAATATACCTTGTTCATAATAGCTATGAAGTTGTAAGAGCTTTAGCTCAAACTAGGGAGTAGAATGTCATAGAATCATAGAATGGTTAGAGTTGGAAGGGACCTTAAAGATCGTTGAGTTCCAACTCCCCTGCATGAGCAGGGACACCTCCCACTAGACCAGGTTGCTCAGAGCCCCATTCAGCCTGAGCCTGAACACCCCCATGGATGGAGCCTACACAACTTCTCTGGGCAACCTGTTCCAGTGTCTCCCTACCTTCATACTAAATAATTTCCTTCTTATCTCTAACCACAAGGATGCTGGCAAGTGCTGTCATTGTAACTTTGTTTTGTTGTAGATAATACTCTCTTATATGTATTAGTTGCATGCTTCTACTTCTTGTCCAGCTGAGATGAGGGAGGAAAGGACTCTGCACATGTGCATGAAAACATCTTGACTGGATTGGGGGGGATTCTTTCTAAAACTGAAAAATGACATAAATGAGAGTGAAATTTCATCCTGATTTTTACTGTAAAACAGCTTTGAATTTACATTGTAAACAAAAAATATGTAATTATATTTACAGTATCATTCAACAGTGCTAAGGAATATATAAGATGGTACAATGCAAATATATTTTTCTTCTGGAGAGATTTCAATAGCATCTATTTACGAATCAGAATATTAAAACAGAACTTGCTTCTTTAATTTCTTTTAATGTCTTAGCAGCACTCTATTCATAACCCTCAATATGAAATAAATTACATTCTTCATTGGTCCTTTTCCCTGAGATAAACACAAACAGATGGGTACATGTAAGTCAGGAAAAGAGATTAGAACAGACATTAAGAAGATGCAAGTTACATCTGTGCATATACAGTGAGCTTGGACTAACTTTAGCCTTTTTACTTACCCTCCAAACCAAGCTCCAGGAGTCAGAGATCTCTCCTCTCTGAGAATTGGCATCTACACAGAGAGGATGAATCACAATGCAAAGAAGCATTTCTCTCACCATTGACGACAGAGAAAGCTGGGTGCCTTGCTTTCTTAGATATACTAGTCCATAGCAGATATCATAAAACCAGGGCTAACCAATTACTCTTTCCCATGCACTTTAATTCACTTTAGAAGTTCAACATTTAAAGGTTTTTTGTGGTTTATAGCTCAAAGCAGAGCTTGTTTCTCAGTGATATAAACACAGATGTTTCTCATAAACAAAGTTACAGTAATTAAAATTTGAGCACAGCTGAGATTTTTCTATGAAGCTAAAAGCAATTCACAATAATGGGTTACATTCAAAAGTACTTCACTGTATTTTGAAGGGCTGCAGAGCCCCAGCTTAACACCTGCTGTCATGGCCTGCCCAGCCAGCAGTTTGAGATCCATTGCACAGAACATGGGTTATCTGGAACCACTCCCTCCAGCATGGCAAGGCACAGTGCTGGCTCAAGCTCTCTGCTTAGCTGAGGTTAGACTTGGAAGAATTACTCACCAACTCTACCAAGTTTGATTAATACTGCTTCTGTTTGAGATCCAAAGAAGTCTTGTGGGCTAAAAACTTAACTGCTTTTTGAAAATACAAGTTAGCTAAATAAAAGCCATGATTTCACCCTCCAAAGTTGTCTCGTTCACATCCTCGGAAAGTCAGTTCTATAACATCACTACTCCTACTCATCCAGTCTCCCATTTTTCATGGAAAACAGGTATTGTCCACTATTAAGTCACATACGTACAACTTTCTGGCTTAATCATCAATGGGTTAAATAAGCCCACTCTAGAGGTCTGCTGTTACCTTGGGCTTTATAATTCACCTATTCAGTTACATACAGTAATTGCAGAAAGTAGACCCGGAGGCTTCACAGAGTTTCCAAGTCTATTCACTTTTACTGTAGGTAAGGCAAAAAACTAAGTATAACACTAAACACCCTAAATAACTTCCTTGCGTCATCTTCTCACTTGCTATAGCAGACTTTAGGTTTAGGTGCAAATCCAATAAGGGTCTTCTTTCTTCCATGCATCCTGCTTCTTGACTGCAGTTGTGTGGTGGGCTGCTTTTCACATGGGTTTCCCCAAAATTACACTGTACCATGCTGTTCTGCTGTAATAGGGGTTAACAACACATCCACTGTTATCTTAAAACCTCTCAGCACAGGTTGAATTTTAAGGAATTATTTCTGATCTGACTTGGCAAGAGGACGTGGGACCTCCAGGAATGGGTTGGGTTCATATCTGTGTATCACAGAATACACAGAGCATGGGAAAAGCACCTAAACACTTGTACTGGGTCTGACTGGGATGTAGTTAACTTTCTTTAGAGCAGCCTGTGTTTTGGTGCTGTGTTTTGGATTTGGGACCAAAACAGTGTTGATAACACAGCAATGTTTTAACTATTGTTGAGCAGTGTTTGCATGGTGTCAAAGCCTTCTCCATTACCCATTCTACCCCTCCAGTGTGTAGGCTAGGGGTGGCTAAAAGGCTGGGAGGAGACACAGCTGGAACAGCTGATCCAAACTGGCCAAAAAGATATTACACACTATAAGACATCAAGCCCAGCAATAAAATTGGGGGTGTGGTGGTGTAGTATTCCAAGGTAGCCATTATTCTAAGACTGGATTGGGCAGCTTGTGGGAGGTGGGGAGTGACGGCCTTTGCATTACTTGGGGCTTTTTTTGTTTTCTTTTCTTTTTCTTTCTTCACTTACTAAACTGTCTCAATCTTGATTCATGAGTTTTTCTTGCTTTTTCCCTTCCAGTTCTCTCCCTCATCCAACTGCAAGGGAGTGAGTAAAAGACTGAGTGGAAGCTTAGCCGCCAGCCAGGGTCATCTCATCACGACACCGAAAAAAATATATGGAAGACCCACTCACCATAAGTCCTGTGATTTCAGTCAAATTTTGTGAGTTCTTTCCTTTTGCTATCCATTTTATTGCAGTATTTTACTGCAGCTCTTGGGTTCTACAGTGAATCAAAAAGTCTTCTTTTGTTTTGATGTGTAAATCCACTGGGGTCTTAAACTCCATCTGCATACACTACATTAAAAAAAAAAAAGGGGGGGGGATTAAATGCTAAAATTGTTTACTCAAATTTCATAAAATTTCCCCTCTCACACTATGTTAACATCTATGAATTGCCTTATAACATCAATTATATGTGTACAGTAGCATATAATTTTCTTTCTTTCAGCATAAATATTTACTGTTGATGGCATTTTATCCATTATGCTGTGTAATAACCCATCAAGTTGAATTATTAAACAGCCAGCTGGCTGAAAATTAATGTTGCTATAGTGACAGTTCCATTAGAAATCAAATTATTGTAAAAAACTACATTTATGAAAAATTTCCCATTAGCCTGCATTACATTACAGTTACGCCTATAATTCTCCACATACACATTTGAAAAAAATACCCTCTTTTCTAATACCTGAAGCTGGATTTAAGTTTAAATAACTTTTAACATACAGGTTGAGGCCAGTGACCTGACAGGGGAACAAAATCCCTGTTCTTAGTGTGTGCTCCATGTGGCACAGGGATGACACACAAGAGACGTGGGTCATGGTTTGCTCCTTTGTACAAATTAAAATCCTGGGGAGTATTTTTTACTTCTTATATGCATAGCTTGAAAAGCTGGTATCTTTCCCTGAAATTTTCACTGGTGTGAGCCATTCACTAGAGCCTGAACTCCTATCAAGCAAATGTAGTTCTGCTGTTGTTACAGCTATTCAGAGCCTTTTACAGAGACCAGATATTGTGATTGACTGTGGATCTTTGCAACAATTTGTGGCTTTGTTGCTGTTATAACTAACCCTAAAGCGAGGTTAACGGTTCTGCAAGAAACTAGCCAAAAGCAACCAAAAATCAAAATTACTTCTAAGCTACCATGAATGAGACGATAAGAAAATTCTTAGAGTAGAATTAACAAAATAAATGTTCTTTAGCCATTTGAAGTCAGTTGTAACAATAAGAAAGCAGCACTGGAACTATCACTAGTATCCCTGAAGGAAAATCTCCAAAGAAGTTAAACTTTTCAACTGCTAAGTATTACTTACAGTTAAAATCGTCTAATTCTGCCCAGCTGGAAGACAGATGTGCAAGCCCATCTTTTTTTAAAACTGTTTGCAAAGGTTTTGTAGGCTTTTTCCTATGTAGCATTTAACATTAATCACATTTTCCACAAAAGGTATTTTAAACCCTACTCTCAGTTACAGAACTAGAGAAGATGAGTTAAAACAAAAAGTTCTCCCAGGACTTGCAAAATGGGGTCTTGTAAAATCATGAGGAAATCAGATGGATCTGATTGATATTCTCAGGAAAACTAAAAGCTTAGGAGTGCTTAAGTACCGCCACAGGACTCTGCTAAAAAGGTGCTTAGGATAAGGTTTATTTAGCTAATCGCCAATGTCTTGAGATCAGAGAGAAGCTGCACAATGCTTAACAGTACATCCAAAAAGCAGTTTACTTGGAGATCCCAACAAGAGCAGAATGAATCAGAAATAATGTTTTTTTCTTTTGGCTGCTGGCAGAGAGTGGTATGGAGGCAGGAGATCCAGCCTTACACTCTGCCATCTGTGGCATCTTCAAGCCCCAGTGAAATTAGGCCTCTTGATGCTACCTTTGCAACAGCATGTAGCTCCCTTCATTGACTAGGAGGTCTGTGCTGATAATATGAAGATTAATTCATGGAAGATTTTCCTAAAGGTAGAAATATGTTCTAAACACAGACCCATTTCCAACAAAGGAACTGTACGTATCAAAACACTCAGAAAATAAGTGGTCAAATAATACTTTAGGCAGAGGGATCTGTGCTGCTCCAACAAAATCATGGAAAATTAGAATGGAATGGAAGTGACCTTTTAGATATGGATCCCATAATCCTCTGATTGTATAATACATGCAATTTGGATGTCAAACTCCATTTCTCTTGGCTTAAACACTGGCGAAAAAGGGAAAAAAAAAATAAAAAGAAGGATAAAATTAAAGTCTATTTTGATTAATATGCCCATCTGGGTTTAATTAGACCAAACTGCTATATCACTTCAGTACTGCTTCTCTGCATTCCTCCCTCCCTGCTGTCCTGTGTCAGGCTCCCCATTCCTCTTTTCCTTTCTGCAGCATCCATTTAATGGCATTCCAGTGTTTACTTGCTTTCTCAGATGCTTTGCTGTCAGTGGACTGGGACCATTTATGAATATGTCATCTGCTTGCTACCATTTTTCAAAAAAACACGACTTACAGTTTCTCTTCTGGACTATTCTTATTTCTGCTTCTTTTTGGGCTTTTGTAAAAGCAGTGTTCCCACACCTAATTACTGTTAATTAAACAGGACAACCATAACAAATTGATACCAGAACTGAATGCCATTTGCAGAGAAGAGTGAGCCAAGACAAAGAATTCATTACACAACCTTTCTTTAAAACTCTGGGTTTTTCAATCATGGAGATGTTTACACGGCATCAGGTCTGCTAGCAAAAAATGACATAGGACTATCAACAGGGGGGAAAAGGATTCTTGGCCAGGAGTTAGCGGGGCTCTTTGAGAGGGCTTTAAACTAGGTTTGAAGGGGGTAGGGGATAAAACCAGGCCCACTGGAAATGAGCCTGGGGGCAACAAGAGGACAAGAGTTACCAGGGCTTATCCAGAGAGCTTTAAACCAGATCTGAAGGGGTCTGGGGATACACTGGGCTTGCTAGAGAGGTGCCTGGGTGTCATGGCTCAGCACTTGTGGGGCAGTATTTTTCCCTCTCTGAAATGCTTATACACTAATGCAGGCAGCATGGGGAATAAACAGGGAGAACTAGAGGTCTGTGAGCAGCTGCACAGCTATGATCTCATTGCAGTCAGTGAGACATGGTGGGATAGCTCAGATGATTGGAGCACTGTCATGGATGATTATGTATTGTCCAGGAAAGATAGGTCATCAAAGCGAGGTGGCGGAGTGGCTCTTTGTGTGAAAGAGAACCTGGAATGTACCAAACTCTGGCCAGGGGAGAAGGAAGAACGTGTCAAGAGCTTATGGGTAAGAATTAAGGGGCAGGCCAACATGAATGACATTGTTGTGGGTGTCTACTACAGGCCACCTGATCAGGATGAGGAAGTTGACGAGGCCTTTTACAGGCAGCTGAAAGTAGCCTCACAGGCCTTGGTTCTCATGGGGGATTTCAATCACCCAGATATTTGCTGGAAGAGCAACACAGCCAGGCACGCTGGCTGTCCAGAATGTTCCTGCAGAGGGTTGATGAAAACTTCCTGATGCAGGTGGTTGAGGAACCTACAAGGGGCAGTGCACTGCTTGACCTGGTACTAACAAATAAAGAGAGGCTTGTTGGGGATGTGAAGGTTCGGGGCAAACTTGGTTATAGTGACCATGAAATGGTGGAATTTACTATTTCGTGTGGAAGTAGGAGAGAAATGAGCAAGACTACAACCCTGGACTTCAGGAACACAAAATCTGACCTCTTCAAAGATCTACTCGGTGGAATACCATGGGTCAAGGCTCTGGAATGTATGGATGCCCATGAAAGCTGGGCAACTTACAAACACCACTTGTTTCAAGCTTAAAACCAGTGCATCCCAATGAAAAAGAAATCAAGCAGAGAAGGTAAGAGACCTGCGTGGATGAGTAGGCATCTCCTGGAAAAAAATTAAAGGAAAGAAGGAAATTTACAGAATGTGGAAAACAGGTCTTGCCACTTGGGAGGAACACAGGAATGTTGTCAAAGAATGCAGGGATGCAACGAGGAAAGCTAAGGCCCACCTGGAACTAAAGCTGGCGAAGAGTATCAAGGACAACAAGAAAAGCTTCTTCCAGTACAACAATAAAAAAAGGAGGAATAGGGCAAATGTAGGCCCACTGACAAATGAGGTGGGTGCCCTTGTGACTGAAGACACAGGGAAGGCGGAGTTATTGAATGCTTTCTTTGCTTCTGTCATCACTGCAAAAGCCAGTCCTCTTAAATCCCGGACCCCAAAGATAAGAGATATGGTCTGGAGAAAATAAGACTTTCTCTCGGTAGAGGAAGACCAGGTTAGAGGCCACTTAGCCAAGCTGGACATCCATAAATCCATGGACCCTGATGAAATGCCTCCATGAGTTCTGAGAGAGCTGTCAGATGTTATTGCTAGGCCACTCCATCATCTTTGAGAGGTCATGGAGAACAGGAGAGGTGCCTGAGGACTGGAGAAGGGCTAATGTCACTCCAGTCTTCAAAAAGGGCAAGAAGGAGGACCCAGGGAAGTACAGGCCAGTTAGTATCACCTCTGTCCCTGATAAGGTGTTAGAAAAAATTATTCTGGACATCATCACAAAACATGTGAAAGCAAAGACTGTCATTGGGAGAAGTCAGCATGGATTGACCCAAGGGAAATCATGCTTGACCAACCTGATTGCCTTCTATGACATCATTACTGGCTGGCTAGATGAGGGGAGAGCAGTGGATGTTATCTACCTTGACTTCAGCAAGGCTTTTGATACTGTCTCCCATACCATCCTCATTAGGAAACTCAGGAAGAGTGAGCTTGATGAGTGGACAGTGAGGTGGATTGAGAGCTGGCTGTGTGACAGAACTCAGAGGGTGGTGATCAATGGATCAGGGTTGAGTTGGAGGCCAGTAACCAGCGGTATCACCCAGGGGTCAATACTTGTCCTGGTTTTGTTCAATGTGTTCATCAATGACCTGGACAGGGGGACAGAGTGTATCCTCGGCAAGTTTGTTGATGATACCAAACTGGGAGGGGTGGCTGACATTCCAGAGGCCTGTGCTGCTGTTCAGTGTGACCTGGACAGGCTGGAGAGTTGGGCAGAGAAGAACCTTGTGAGGTTCAATAAGAGCAAGTGTAGGGTCCTGTACCTGGGAAGGAAGAACCCCCTGCACCTATATAGGTTAGGGGCTGACCTGATGGAAAGTAGTTTAGAGGAGAAGGATCTTGGAGTCCTGATAGACAGTAAATTACCCATGAGCCAGCAGCATGCCCCTGTTGCCAAGAAGGCCAATGGAATCCTGAGTTGCATAAAGAAGAGCATGGCCAGTAGGTCGAGGGAGGTCATTCTCCCAATCTACTCTGCCCTGGTGAGGCCACAGCTGGAATACTGCATTCAGTTCTGGGCTCCCCAGTTCAAGAGAGACAGGGAACTACTAGAGAGAGTCCAGAGGAGGGTGATGAAGATGATAGGGGGATTGGAGCATCTCTCTTAAGGGGAAAGGCTGAGAGACCTGGGACTCTTTAGCCTGGAGATGAGAACGCTGAGGGGAGACCTTAGCAGTGTATACAAGTATCTACAGGGTAGATGCAAGGAAGATGGGGACAGGCTCTTCTCAGTAGTTCCTAGTGGCAGAACAAGAGGCAATGGGTACAAACTGAAACATAGGAAGCTCCATTTAAACATAAGAAAAAACTTCTTTACCATGAGAGTGATAAGGCTCTGGAACGGGCTGCCCAGGGAGGTTGTGAAGTCTCCATCTCTGGAGATATTCAAAACCCGCCTGGATGCAGTCCTGAGTAGTGTGCTCTAGGTTATCCTACTTCAGTGGGAGAGTTGGACTAGATGATCTCTAGAGGTCCCTTCCAACTCTAACAATTCTGTGATTCTGTGAAAAGAGGGTTTAAATGAACAAGGTCTGAATCTAAGAAAAGGAAGACTGTAGAAAAAAACTGTGAAATATTTAACTCTTCCAAGTAAGCAAAACAAAATATTGTCAGGCTTTAATCAATTCACTTTCCTACGGAGATACTAATTATTACTGATCCTTCTTCCTGTATCTCACTTTATATTAAAGAGTTATCCCCAAATATCCAACATGAGGACTTGGCCTATTTTTTAAGCTAGCATTATGCAGAATTTTTTGCACTTTTTATTGACAGATCTTGTGAGTAATCTCTGCATCACGGACAGTTTTAGTATTGGCAAAGCAGATACCCTAATCTCTTCATACGCTTCCAAAGCTTTTATCATGTCACATACCACATGTCACATGTCACATAATCTTCTAGTAAGTGATTCTTACTAGTTTGCCTGACCTGGGTAACTTTAAATGAGAGTTAACTTGTAAAAATGTGTGCAGAATTAAAAAAAGATATTAAGTCTAAAAAGTGTCAGTTAATTCAAACTTAAAAAAAAAAAAAAAAGTAATAATTCATTACACCTCTACATAAAGCTACCTCCAAAAATAACACTTCAGGTGACAGATATACATGCAGGACAAAAAAATGGGCAAGGGCAGCTAAGTCTAAATGCTTAATGAATCCCAGCTTGGCAGGTAGTACATGTCAGTTTTACAGGCTGTCCAGAGTCTTCTGTCTTGTGCTTGAGATGTATTTCCTCACACTCCTCTTTTTATGGACAAAGTGACCTTGTCCCACTTTCAGTCTTTTCCATTACCAGAAGTAGATATTTATACACTTCACTTTTCCATTCCATTTTAACAACATGCAGGTCAGACATTTCTGACCATTTGAATGGGTTATATTAACAACAACAAACTAGTTCGGTCTGGTTTTGTCCTGTAGCTCTTTGATGTAATATTCAGAGCTGAGAGATTTTCATGCACAGAATATCCATCATAGTTATATGTATTCCACTACTGATGTGACAGCTGCCATTGTTTTCCCATAAAATGATGATAACCATCTGGACTAACATGGAAATGAGCAGAGCACTTCATATGGAACAATTTTTTTTTTTTTTAATTGCCAGTTTTACATCCAAAGACACGAAGGGAGTTGTATAGTTTTTCTGTTGGAAAGGTAGCAATGGGAGGGTTTCTTGAACTATTTCATTATTCCTACAGCTTTACCTAATAATGTAAGTCTAGCACAAAAAAATTCAGGTTTGTAACATTTACTCCTGATGATTTAGTTAAAACATGTTTATCTCATTTTTTAAAGAATGCTAAAGATTACCCCGATATAATAAAATACTTAAATAATAGCTCTCTAATTTACATCTTAAAGTAGGCTATTGATTTATTACAATGCAGTTTTTAAAATGTTGATTCATCGTCACACAGGTTTTCAAACACTGCACTGCAAATGCATGAAAAAATTAATTTAGTCCTCATTAAAGAATGGCTTATTTGTAACTGTATGATTTCCCATTTTATTGTAGCAAATCATACTGAATTGTCTGAGGTGTCTGATTTTTTTTTTTGTTAATACTGGTTTTACCCAAATACTTTTTAGGCTTTTTATTATTATGCTACATTAACCGCATCCATTTTCCTTGGAAAAATCCACATGTATTGAAAAGCCAAAAAATGTAAAAGTTTTTTGCTAAATCACTAAGGTATCTGATATTCCTGTTACAAAATTTCAAAATGTTCATTTTTGCATTTTGTCTGTATTTATACTGACATGGCCTGGACAGGCATACTCTTCACCGGGTAAAAAACTGGCTGGATGGTTGGGCCCAAGAGCTGTGGTGAATGGAGTTAAATCCAGCTGGCAGCCAGTCACAAGTGGTGTTCCCCAGGGCTCAGTAAATGAAGTCAGTTCTGTTTAATTAACATCTTTATCAAAGATCTGGACAAAAGGTTCACCTGCACCCTCAATAAGTTTACAGATGACATCAAGTTGGGTGGGAGAGCTGATCTGCCTGAGGGTAGGAAGGCTCTGCAGAGGCTGGATAGATGAGCCAAGGCCAATTGTATGAGGCTCAAGAAAACCTTGGAAGACTTTATTTCTGCTTCAGTTTTTTGCATCTGAGCCTTATCTGCAAGAGGGACTTAGAAGGTTTGGGAGGTTCAAGTCAAATATTTGGATAATAATTTTCATTCACATGAATGAAGTGTTCAGCATTGGAAGAGGATATCCTAACAGACTGAGGAGTCTCCAACACTATTGATTTTCAAGACTTGATTAGGCAAAGCTATGGGTAACCACATGTGGTGCTGGTGATAGTTTTCTGGTAGGTTGGACTAGGAGAACTCCAAGGTTTCATTCCAGGTGACTGTACAATTAATAAATTTCAGCAAGATCAGCTGGTCTTTCTCAAATGCATGTCAAAGAACTGCAGGCACACTTACAAGGTCTGATATACACCAGTTTACAACAATTTTCACGCAGATGCAATTTACGGTGATTATGTGCATGTCGTAGAATAATATCCTTCCACAAAATCCTGACTGACCCCCAGCTTTCAATACCCAGTTCAACTGATTAGATGCAAATAAGAATATTGTGGTTTGCCGTGCTGTTAGATGGATCACTATCTGTGGATATAATAGCTGCTATTCTGCACTCCTTTTAGTATTACACTGAAATGCCGAAGTTGAATGAGATTTTTGAAGTGTTGGCTAATGTATTGAATTACAAATCCAAGTATACAATACACATATGGCTAAGACACCAATAACATCTGATGAAATCATTAATATGACTGTAGACAATAACAAGGCATTTCCAACCCCATTTACAAAGAACTGCTCTAATACAGCCCTGATATCAATTATGGGATTTAAAATAGAATTAATTTAACACCATTTTACAAAAGAGACAGGGAAAAAAATAGTGAAACTCATCATAACACAGCTCTATTTTGAAATTCATCCTTGCTTCCAGCTTCTCATACAGTACAGGTTCAGGAAATTATTTGATGACCTAATTTCCCCTGACAGCTTTCGTTCTGAGATTGAGCGGTAAGGAGCTCTGCAGTACCCCTTGCTTTGCTGATTGCAGCCCTGCTGCTCTGCAACTAATGGGGCCCAGATGGGGCCAAGAACAAACAAAATGAGCTGGGAGGGAAGGGACTGATTTATAGTCCTACTCATTCACGTTCCCCTCCAAAATAAACAAACCTAAGAAAACACAAATCCACTCAGCTGCCAGAGAAATCTCCAGCCCACGTGACATGTGTGCACTCCTAGAAGGCTCGAAATGGAGCAAGAAAATGTGATCGTCAAACGTGTTCTTCCAGGCAGGACAGGCTACTACAACTGCTGTGTCTTTTGGGGGGTCATTGCCTTGGAAGAACATCTGACCTAGGAGGGATAGTAAAGAGTCAGATAAACTATGAGTGATATTTCAACCAAATTGTATGTATTTTCTACGTCTATGATAGGGCTTAGGCTCTCCAAGAGCTATTGTATTTGAAAAGTCCAGAAGTCCAGCTTGTTTGTGAGCACCTGACTGCTCATACAAACTATCTATATAAATATTTCATTCTAGGTACATGATGACTTACCAGATAATGCATTAAATAAATTATGTTTCCTTAAAAAAAATCCAGGCTAGAGGTAGAAATAATTTTTTCATTCATGTATGAAACTTTTTACATATAATTTTTTCCCTTTCCACAACTGCTTCCTTTTTACACACAAAAAAACCCCACCATAAAACAGATGTTGTCACTGGTGAATAAGACTCTCATGTAAGTCAGTTTTTGTAAAGTAATTTTTTTTTTCATCTGGCCTTCTTCATGTTTATTGCAAAGTCTAGCAGTTACCCAAGAGCAGTCTCATGCAGATAAAACTGTTCCATGAGGTAAAAAGTCTGGAAGATTACTTAACTACCCCTTTACCTACAAATTAGAATTTAGGATTAAACATCATTTTAAAACTGGGCAGGATGAAAAGTAAAGTAAAATGAACTGTGTTGAGAAGAATTATAAATACACCGTCATACCTTCTGACACCTTGTGATTCATCATAATAAATATTGATCTTCAGTAATGTTTCCAAGTTTTCTAAAACTTGTTATGATTTGGAAATCACATGCACATTTTAAACATTATTTTAGCCTCAAAGTGAGACTTGGAAAATGGTGTCACCAGATCTGCTATTTGCAATTCCAGGAGTGTGTGGGAAAACACATCTCTGGTGTTGCTAAAGCTGGAGACATGTCAAGATGGCTCTCATTTCACCAAAACAATGCCACACAGCTCTCAGTCAGTGATGACTGCAAACCCTCTACTATAGACTGAAGCCAGTGCCCTGTTTGCAGTAGCCACTGACATGTTAGACAAGCAACCAGTGCTTGTGAATGCACACTGGAGTGTTGACTTCAATGTGTTAACAACCTTTAACAATCTTTCATGCACAGTGTAAACTCAAGTCATTTATGTACTTTTGTATACTGTATTGATGTTCTTTTGTTCAACTTCTTAATTTACACACAAGTCTTCGTGACAAGCTGCAACACCAACCATGGCTTCATGCAGTTTGTCTTAGGAAAATCAACTCCTTGATGAGCAAATGCAAGATTTTGGAGGTGTGGTCCCTTGCAGTCCAGGAGTTTGTCTCTGAGCATTACAGGAAAAAGAAGAGGGATGAGGGAAAAGTCCTTTTTAAGCCTAATGAACAAACTAATGATTTGTTTTGCCTCAGTCTTCACTGGCAAGGGCTCTTGACCACACCACCCAGGTTGCAGAAGGCAAAGGCAGGGACTGGGAGAATGAAGATCCTTCCACTGTAGAAGAGCAGGTTTAAGACTATCTAAAGAACCTGAAGGTGCATAAGTCCATGGAATATGAGGAGATTCATCCGTGGCTGCTGAACAAACTGGCCAATGAAGTTGCAAATCCACTTTCCATCATATTTGAAAAGTCATAGCAGTCTGGTGAAGTTCCCACTGACTGGAAAAGGGGACCATAACCCTCATCTTCAAAAAGGGAAAAAGGAAGACCCAGGGAACTACAGGCCAGTCACTTTCACCTCTGTGCCAGGCAAGATCATGGAGCAGATCCTCTTGAAGTCTCTGCTGAGGCACATGGAAAACATGCAGGTGTTTATTGGCAACCAGCATGGCTTCACTAAGGGAAAATTATGCTTGACAGATTTGATGCCTTTTAATGATGGGTTCACAGTGTCAGTGGACAAGGGAAGAGTAAATTACATCATCTACCTGGATTTGTGCAAAGCGTTTGACACTGGCCTGCATGACATCTTGGTCTCTAAATTGGAGTGATATAGATTAGATCAATGGACCAGTCAGTGGATAAAGAACTGACTGGGTGCTCACACTCAAAGAGTAGTTGTCAACAGCTCGATGTCCAAATGGAGACCAGTAAGGAGTGGATTTCACCAAGGGTCAGTACTGGGACCAGTTTAACATATTTGTTGGCGACGTGGACAGTGGAATGGAGTGCTCCCTCAGGAAGTCTGCCAATGACAACAAAGTGTGTGGTGCAGTCAACACACTGGAGGGAAGGGATGCTATCCGGAGGGACCTTGACAGGCTTGAGAGGCAGACCCATGCCAACCTCATGAAGTTCAACAAGGCCAAGTGCAAGGTCCTGCACAATTACAGGCTGGGCAGAGAATGGATAAGGAACAGTCCTGAGGAAAAGGACTTGGGGGTCTTGGTTGATGAGAAGCTCAACATGAGCTGGCAATGTATGTTTGCAGCCCAGAAAGCCAACTGTGTCCTGGGCTGCATCAAAAGAAGCATGGCCAGCAGGTCAAGGGAGGTGATTCTCCCCCTCTACTCTGCTCTTGGGAGAGCCCAGCTGGAGTACTATGTCCAGTTCTGGAGCCCTCAACACAAGAAGGACATGGGGCTGTTGGAGCAGGTCCAGAGGAGAGCCATGAAATTATAAAGGGGCTGGAGCACCTCTCCTCTGAAGACTGGCTAAGAGAGTTTGGGTTGTTCAGCATGGAGAAGAGAAGTGTCCGGGAACACCTTATAGTGGCTCTGATCATAGCAAGGGGGTTGGAACTAGAAGATCTTTAAGGTTCCTTCCAACCTTAACAATTCTATGATTCCGTGGTTCTATTGTGGCCTCCCAGTACCTGAAGGGGGCCTACAGGAAAGTTGGGCAGGGACTTTTTACAAGGGCACGTAGCTATAGAATCATAGAATCATAGAATTGTTCAGGTTGGAAAAGACCTTTAAGATCATCGAGTCCAACCTTATCCTAACCCTATTACCCTATTTCTGATGACCCACCACTAAACCTTGTCTCCAGGCACCACATCCAGATGACTTTTAAACACATTCAGGGATGGTGACTCAACCACCTCCCTGGGGAGCCTGTTCCACTGCCTAACAACCCTTTCTGTAAAGAAGTTTTTTCTGATATCCAACCTAAATCTCCCCTGATGCAACTTGAGCCCATTTCCTCTTGTCCTGTCATCAGTCACCAGTGAGAAGAGACCAACCCCACTCTCACTACAACCTCCCTTTAGGTATTTGTAAAGAGTGATAAGGTCTTCCCTCAGCCTCCTCTTCCCAGACTAAACAGCTCCAGCTCCCTCAGTCGTTCCTCATAGGGGGTGTTTTCTAAACCCCTCACTAGATTTGTTGCCCTTCTTTGGACCTGAACCATCACCTCAATGTCCTTTTTGTATTGAGGTGCCCAAAACTGAACACAATACTCAAGGTGGGGCCTCACCCGTGCAGAGTACAGAGGCAGGATTACTTCCCTAGTCCTGCTAGTCACACAATTTCTCATACAAGCCAGAATGCCAGTGGCCTTCTTGGCCACCTGGGCACATTGCTGGCTCATATTCAGCCGACTGTCAATCAATACACCAAGGTCCTTTTCTGACAGGGAAAGGGGACAAGGGGTAATGGATTTAAATGGGAAGAGGGGAGATTTAGATTAGACTTTAGGAAGAAAATCTTCACTGTGAGGGTAGTGAGACACTGGAACAGGTTGCCCAGGGAAGTTGTGGATGTCTCCTCCGTGGAAGTATTCAAGGCCAGGTTAGATGGGGCTTTGAGCAACCTGGTGTAGTGGGTGGTGTCCCTGCCATGCAGGGTATTGGAACTAGGTGATCTTTAAGGACCGTTTCAACACAAACCATTCTTTAATTTTATGATTTCGGATTTTAAAAATTATTAGCTCCTGGTTGAGGAACTTTGTAATAATGTTCCAAGAGACAGAAATTTAAAGATACCCAAAGGATGCTAATATTGCTCTACTGTGACAGTGGAATGACTGGTAACAAAATACCAATTCCAATGCAGGAAGAAAGGAATGGAAGACCTGGTTTCCCCAAGGATCTCTCCAGTTACCCAAAATCATGCAATTGAGGGTAGCATCTCACAGTATTATATGCATAAAACAGTAGTGATTATTTTGTAACTTAACTGTGTGTTCTTTTCACTAGATTACAATATGAAAACTTAGGGTTTATATTTCCCTACTTAGAAGAGGGGAAGATACTCTTTAAACAATAGACAAAGCCTCAGTGAAGGTAAGCCCTGCACCACTGGTTTCTATCTAAGGTACTACTGACCTCACTAGACTGAGGCAGCTGACAACAAAAGTGTGACCTGAGCCAGCAGCAGAGCCAGGTGACTGCTGCAGAGCATGACGAGTGACAGGAGTCACCTGGGGACCAGAGAGAAAAAGGGGTTGGTTGTGAAACTGGGAGAGGGGAACAGGCCTCATCAGTGAGACCCACCTAACGTGGGCAGCACTGTTTTTTAGCCTAAAGTCCATATTGATTTAGGGACTAAGGAACAAACTAGTCAACAGCACGTGTGTACATCTTATAAAAGAACAGTGCTCCACGTTGCATTTTTACTGACCTCTTGTTCCCTTTATTAGGGATAGCCTGTGACAGAAAGTCACAGCTGACCCCCAAATTTAAAACAGCACAACACCAGGCTAAGGATGACAAATTTTCACTGCAGAATCACCAGGGACTTCAGTTCATGTCCTCTTCCATGGGGGATCTTTAATAATCTTTAATCAACACTGACTGCTTTGCAAATGAAACCAGCTAGAGGGTCTGATGGCTCCTCTTTGGCCTTCCACATGGAAGGTGAGCAGCAGTCAGTGTAACATTCCATTTTGCCTTGAGCTGGCTCTGTTTGTGGCACAAATGTGAAACAGTATTATTAAGGATGAGTGACCTAGCATGACACTGCTCATCAAAACTTTTTCACACTCTGCAGACTATAAATCCCTTGATGTTCCTAAATTTTGTGAACGATTGCCGTAGAAGTGAAGAATGTCCACATAATGTCATTTGACATGTAAACTGCATTATGTGTTCCAAATCTGTCATCGCAGTGCTGAAATCCATCCTTGACACTAATTTGTATAAATGGCAGGTCACTGGAGGAGGAAAATATTTTTTTCTGGAAAGCACTGCAGTTTGGTTTTATAGGAGACAAATCTTTGAAGGGCTCTTTCCCAGGCATTAAGCTCCATCTGTCAACTAGATCCGTTTCCCATGTAAATAAAACTCTCTCCATAGTGTATTTTTTACTCCTCGAAGTGCCTTGTTTAAATACACATGAATGCAAACAGTGATCACATTTCATTAAAATGGAGAAGGAGAAGCCCATGAAGACTGACAGGGAGGAGGGCTGGCTTGCAAAAATTTTGAACCTTCAGACAAACTTTTAAAAAGCATATAACTTGCTTTTTTTGGTTTTTCTTTTAATAGATTTTTCAGGTAAAAATGCATTGCTCTATTCATAGATTTCAGAAATAAAAAAGCAGTTAGAAAAAAAGCCAATCTAAAACTTGGATACTTTTTGGATTTTTTTAAACATCAGCCCATGCCATGATTCATTTCCTTAGAAAGAGACCCTGGTGAAAATGAATGTTTTAAATGTCAAATATAACAAAGAAAACACTGTACCTTAAGTAATTTTTGAGGCACTCCATAATTCTCGGGATGTCCAACATTCTCCACTCTTGTTGATTTCAAAACCTCCTGTCATTAGGCCCCAAGTATTTTTAAATGGGTTCTAGGCTGCCCAAAAGTTTCATGTCCTTTCCTAAAGAAAACCCAACTCACTTATAAACCAATTTAGTGCCAAGAATATCAAAACCTGAAAGAGTTCCTGTAAGAGTTTTGTTCCAAAATGGAAAAAGTGTCTTTTCTGTCATACACATCAAGCTTTTGATTGGAAGTCTTACAGTCTTGACCGTGAAAACAGTTGGAAAATCTGATTTCCATAATTCCAGTATCTTTAACTCAGGCTCCAAGCATGCAAAGTGAGTTCATATAGTTAGCATCTCAGCACTGATTCTGCCCTGAAGACTATTTTACTGGAATTATGTAGTCATGCTGGACTAGAAAACAGATAATATGCAAAATTTTGAATCCTTCTCCCTGACACATACAATTTTTAGGCTCCAGAATATCAAACCTTTCTCCCTAACATAATTTAAAAGTTGTCCCACTTAGCTTCTTGAATTTTGGTCATAAATAGAAGTATTTTTGACAGTGTCATATGCACAAATATATTTTAATTCTGAATTAAGATTATGTTTCGTTAGCTGTAATGCTGGAATGATAGCAAAACCACAATACATAAAAAATAGCTTAATTTTTCAGGGCTGTGCCTGTTTTTAAGCTCTTCTTGGGTGACTGGGATAACAACAGGCACAGTCACCAGAAATCCTAAATCTCTCACTCCTTGAAAACTACTTGGGTGCTTCCTTTGTTTGCCACGAAATCTTCTGCTTTTCATCATGCTCTCACACCACAAAGTCAATAGGAAAAATGCTTGAAAAGCCAACAGCGTTGTTTCATCTTCAAAGACTCAAAAGGCTTTTTTTTTTTTTTTAATAACTCTAAACCCCATTATGGGACACTGGGCTCCTGCTGACATGGCTGGAGTGCTTAGGTCAAACATGAAGGCACTGCACTGAGCTGACAAAGCCAAGTAACAGTCGTAGTAGAATTGTTTGTTTATATTCATATTACTTGTTTAATGTGTTTATTTATGTGCAGTTCTGCAAATTGGATGGTAGTTATCTGTACTGAACTGAATCCCAACATCTCCCCTCTGCTGCTTTCTGGCTTATAACTTTCCCAGACAAATTCCTTTTTGACTTACTTTTTTACACAAGTGTCAGTTCAAGGATACTTAAAAAGCAGAAGGAAAATTACTTTCAAAATCCCCAAGCATTGCATTTTTATTCTGTATACAAGAAAACATTATGGGATGTTATAAGCGGCTGCTGCCTTTTGCAGCTCAGGAGCCTGGGAGACCCTACCCTACCGAGGGACCTGGGGTCTGCCCAGGCTGAAGGACATGGCTGCCACTTTACCCTTTGCAGGCTCAACCAGTAGTGAAGCTGAGCACTATACCAGAGACACACAAGGCCATGCAGACACAGAGACACCTTCCAGAGTCACAAGCACATTTCACAGACTGCCCCCACCCCCAAATACCAGCACGGCCCCCCTGGTGCCCCTGCCCAGACCCAGGGCGTCTTGCTCGCCAATGATTCCAGTATTGAGTTTGCTGTGACTGACACACACGTGGCCTACACACCCCAGTTTGGAGAAGATACAGACACTCACCCCCAGCAGCCTTCACCAGACACATAGGCTATGTCCAGTCACCAGCACAGAGCCCCTCACTCACCTCATTCACTTGATCCTCCCCATAGCTGGTTTTCAGGACACACCATTCCCCAGGGGCTGCAGCCAAGGCTCCCATCCACCCCCTTCAGGGTTCCTGAGACCCCACAGGCTCCAGCTGCTGACACCACCAGCCCAGGAACCCTGCAACCCTGTCTGTCTCCAGTGCCTGCCTCTAAATCCATTCATGTTCCCAGAAGCTGGCACTTCATCCTTACTGCATTCACACCCCCATGGGAAAGCAAGTCCAATGGTGCAAGAGGAGCTGCCACAGGTTTTAAGGAGAAGACAGGCCAGGCTGGAGACCCTGAGGTGCAGGGCTGGGTCAGGCAAACCTGCTGACTGGCCACAGCCTCCACACAGCCCAACCCTCTCTAAAATAATAGAACCAAAAACTGATTTGGGTTGGAAGGGACCTTTAAAGGTTATCTAGTCCAACCCCTCTGCAGTGAGCAGGGCTATCTTCAACTAGATCAAGTTGCTCAGAGCCCCATCCAGCGTGACCTTGAATGTTTCCAGGGTGGAACTTCTACCACCTCTCTGGGCAACTCTGCCAGCCTCCTATCCCTTTTTTCAACCACATTCCCAACACATTCCCTCATAAGTTTTGCATTGTCCCACTGATAACCCACGCCCCTAAATATCTGGAACACCAAACTTTGCATCCCTATCAACAGCAAAGCCTGAAATTTCTTGACAGCCCATCAGTGGGTGTGACCAAAGAGGTGTGGCTCTTCCCATTTTCTTTGTTGTACAGGTTTGTGTCTCTGTATGTTTTCATCACTTCCCCCTTTACTTGTTTTCCCCTTTTTCATTGAAAAGGCCCTTGATCAGACCACCTTATTGAAGCAGGGGCTCTCATCTCATGCTTTTGCAGAAGAAACATGGCAGAAACTGCTAAGACATAGGCAACAAGTGCTGATGTGGAAAAGGGACCATCCCTCTAAACACTGTTGAGCTCTAAATATCAAGGGATATTCAAAGGCAAAGGGTTGGAAAATGTAGTTGGTGAGTTCCGGAAACTGAGATGTCTACAGGTAAGATTTCACATGTAGGTATGGATGAAGGTGTTCCACTTATGTGCTGCACACAGAGCCATTAATTTCTTTTTCATATAAAGTGTTTTGTGTTCAATTGTTTCATATCAGAAATAAATACTTTGGGAATCAGAATCTGTTAACTGAGTTTCTGCATTTCCCATGACCAGTTATGCTAATATACAGATAAAAAAGAAGAAAGTAGCAATTTCTCCTTCATCCTATATTTGCAAACCAGATCACCAGGAATTGTAATGAAAAAGAGATTAGAAGCCCATGACCTTGGACTTCCTGTGCCTGAGAAGAAACCAGTATTTCCCTAGGGAAAATGAAAGACTCTGTTCTTCCCCAAATGTATGTATTATTAATTTTTCCATTCATTCTTAGCAGTTTAAGTGGTAAATAAAAAATAATATTATTTAGTTTAACCTCAATCAGGTTTTTATTAATGAAAGCCATTAGGCCTTTTAATTGTGGTGTCATATTGAGTATAAATTTATTCATTACAGTGTTACTTTTGTTACAACTCAATCATCAGTGTTTCATCATGAAAAACTGCCTGTGGATCTGTCCTGGACAAAGCCCCCCTGATGTAAGGAAACAGAAGTAAGAAGGAAAGGTTGTGGGTGTTTTCATCATTACCTCAGCCAGCTAAAGAAAATCCTCATATCTATTTTTAGAGATGTTACTTTTATATTAATCTAACAGTAAAGTTTTGGAAAATGAGCTTTGGAAAAGAAAATGTAACATATGCCTCAGACAAAAGCCTGTCCAATACTAGGAATAGTGTGTCTTTCACTCTTAGAAAAAGTGAAAAAGAAACACCAACCAGATTAATTCTTCTAAAATGTTTGTTGAAATGTGGTGACATAGGTAATGACAGATCTCTAGTAGCCTTCTTTTCCTACTTCCCCACCTCAGAGTACTCTGACCCAAAACAAACTTGCCATTAAACTGCCAGCTTCTCCTCCATTAAAGCATGCTGATGAGCAGGAGCATTTGAGAGCCATCAATAACTGAAAATGTCTACCATAAGGAGTATTATTTCCATTTGTGAAAAACACAGGGTTTGTTATCAGGTTCTCCAGTATCAGTACTCTTGGCTAAAAAAAAAATTTACAGATTATTCTTTGTATTTCATGAAATCAATGTTTTTCTTATCTATAACTTTTGCCAAAAGAATTTTTCCATTGCTGCTACTGCAAGGCTACTTCCAAGTTTCAGGCAACAAGCCTGTTTCTTATATTTGACCCACACGGAGAAGATTACTTTGAAATCCTAGAGCATTCTAATGAAAAACCAGCAAGGATCTTCTGCCAGAAAACAAAAGGCATGTTTCTCTTCCAGCTATTAGGGTACTCAGAGCTCCAGGGTTTCTTGTAAGGGCCAAACACAGGACTTGGGACCAGAATAATTGAACTTCCCAGAGAATCTACTAACATGTTTCCTCCTGACCCTAGGCTTCTGAGAATTAAAAATAAAATCTTGACAAATTTCCATCTGGTTGCAACAGGACTGTCTTTTGCTGGAATTCAACAGAGCCACTTTATTCTGAGCAACAGCATCCAGAGACTGAGCAGAAAAGCAGCAGCACACCATCCAGCTTATGCTTTGTTCTTCATGACTGCCAAAGACAGCTCACTTTCTGATACCTTCCTAGAGAAGAGCCCAGCAGTTAAGGCTGGTGAAGGTGTTTCTCTATGTAGTCTGCAGATCCAACAGTTTCTTAATTTGTCCACCTTAGATGTTCCTTCATTTCTCCTATAAGGAACACCCCATAAAATTCTGTTGAATAAGATCCATGTCCTGGTGTACTCTGCTGTTTGTAGGCAAACTGACTAGTAGCTCACAGACACTGGAGCAGAAGTTGAAAGCTGGAGAAGCAGCAACCCGTAATAAGCCTTTTCAGTCCTAAAACCTCATGGCATAGCCATGCTACCTCTTATGTTCTCTGCCTTTAAGCAATTTCCCATGAAGGAAATTATAAAGATGAAAGCTCTAAAATCTCCTTGTATCAACAAGCACTTAAAGGTATATTTAAACTAAAATGTATGAACTTTTTTCTTCTATTCTTCACGTTAAAAATTTTCAACTAGCTCATTCATTTCCATAGTTATTTCAACAGTAGGAGGTACTTGTCTTGCAAAAGTTTAACACATTAATTACAAAAACATACTCTAGATAATTTGCAGAATATTTGTGTTTCATTAGTGCCACATACCATTCTCATCCCAGATGAAGTATACATTGATGTCTGTAAAAAGCATTAGTGAAGAGAAACAAAAATTAATATACTATGCCAATTACTGGACAGTCAAAAACCACAGTTGCAAAGTCCTTTAATACAAATTAGCTGTGGGAATAATCAATATGCTGCTTCTAGGAAAATTATTTTTGCAAACAGCCATTACAAATTAAATTAAGCCTTAGGACACATGGGTAACACTGTATTATAAAAATTCCCATTTTTCTGGCAATAAGTGAGTAAAAAATCCAGAATCTTTCTATTAATTAGTCTAATTGAGGTCAACTGTCTAGTGACAAAAATGGTAAGTGGTCACAAACCTAAAATTAGTTTATTAAATCTTCCCAGTACTCTGTTTCAACTTTGTTTTCATTTTCTGCTTTTAATTTATATCCTTTTTTTTCTTTCTTCCTCTTTAATAAAGAAATTTCCAAGCAATTTGCTGGGCATGACAAAAGCGCAAAATACAGTCTCTGAGCCAAAAGCCTTCCAGTCAACAAAAGTTTATATATTATACATTCATCATATTGCATTCATTATAAGCTCTCCAGAGAAGAAAGATAACATCTTGACAGAGTAATTTTAAATAATCTAAAGTACTTAGGAGGAAAGAGTAAGAAATAAATTATTTTCTTCATTACCAGATAATAGTCTCTGTTAACTTTGTTCATGAAGAATTCTAGTGTGAAGGATAGAAGCTTGATCATAATGTAACCTAATTTTAAAATAAGATGCACTGAATTTAAACTAGGTAGAATCCAAGAACTTTAAAAAAGATCCTTCCTATTCTACACAGGGAACGAAGCAAATCTTTCAAAGATTTTCAAGCCAGGAAAGACTCTTTCCTTTTCACCATTTTTTCCTCCTTCACTCTCATATTAGTTACCTGCGAAAAAAACAAACAAACAAACAAAAAAACAACAAAAAAAACCCCAGGGTTTTATTCAGGATATAGAATAGGTAAATTTAAAACTTTGCTCTTCCCAAATGAGTTTCTTGGAAATTGATGTCTCCATGTTTAACTTCACTTCTGTGAGTCAAAAAATTAACACTGTAATGTTGGACAATTCTGCAAAACTTATCTATTCAAATTAAACCTTTTTCCCCAAATTTTTCGACTTGCCTTCTAGTCCTATATGAAATACCATAAATTCTTCTTTTCTTGGGACATCCACACACTTCTTCTATCAGTCCTACAATGCCGGAAGTGGAAGAATATAATAATTTAGTTCTGAAAATAAGATTTATAAAGAACTTTTTTAATTTGCATGTACAGCTCTTTTTTTGCACTTGTACATAGAATAGGCTTGGGATCTCCAAATTTCCTTGGGGTAAGAAGATAATCTGATCTTGCCTTTGGCTTTTGATTTCCACAGGTGTGCAATTAATAGTATAGCATTATCAAGAAAAAAAAAACAAACACAAAAAACAGCCAAGGTAGAATTTGTAATCTTGCTAGCCTGCTGCAAGTGATAATAATAAATCTGCGGTGACTTAATGAATTTTATAGTAAGATAGTAAAATTCTGTGGTTCCCCACAGGAAAGTGGGAAGCAGGTTAGTAGAACTTGAAGATAAAGAAGTGACTGGTTGACTGGACAGTTGCCTAACCAGTGACTGTTTATATGGTATTACATAAATGCAGGCTTTTGTTTTGAAAGATATTGAGATGCTCATTGTGAACCACTTCCTGTCAACTAATCAAAGATACTGTTTCCCCAGAACTGCTGAAGAAGGTGCTTGGTACACCTTTTTTAAGCTCGTTTACTTTTTCTGCTCTGGAAAATATTCACAGAATCATAGAATCACGGAATGGTTTGGAAGGGACTTTAAAGATCACCTACGTGCAAACCCCCTGCATAAGCAGGGACACCTCCCACTAGACGAGGTTGCTCAAAGCCACATCCAACCTGACCTCGAACACTTCCAAGAAGGGGGCATCCACAACTTCCCTTGGCAACTTGTTCCAGTGCCACTACCCTCATATTGAAGAATTCCTTCCTAATGTTGTTGTGTAATGGGGTATGAGTCTGCAAGGTGGCTAGGGAAGACCTTCCTGTTGAGCCACGAGGTTCAGAGTGGACACCTTGCTTTCTAAGCTCTTTCTCAGAGAGGAGTCTAGGTGCAGCTGGATCCAGTCCTAGTTCCAGATTTGGTCAATAGTTTATGTCTAAAGGACTATGTGTGTGCAGCCACCTAGCAGAGTCATCATTTGCCTGTTTCAGAGCCCCACAAAGGCCTTGTGCCACAATAGTTTTGCAAAGTTGAAGAGAGAGAGAATTTATTAAGGTGGCAGATGTAATGTGTTTGGAATTGCCATTGTTTAATGTTTCAACTGCATTAGCACTAGATATTTCAAAGCTACCTAAATAATTAGTTAAACTAGAGTAACAATTCGCCTAGGCATCATTTGCAAAGTAATGGAGGCACACTTTCTTACCAAGGAGGCATCCCTGCCTGAGGAGGAGGGAGGTCCAGTCCCATCAACCCACCCAGAAGTAGTTGGGATTCTCTTCCTTCAAAAACAGAGGATTCTAAAAGCTATTTTATACTTCTTGACCAGGTGGGACTGGGTCATATCTTGTGTGTTGGTTGCGTCCTAGCAGGCTAATGGTGTTATTAATTAAGAGAAGGAGGAAGAAAGTAGAACAAATGCTTGCAGATCTATGCTTCTTTCAGTCATGTTCGCACAACTCTGGCTGTCAATTTTTGTCTCCAGCTACTTTTGGCACAACCATCTGGCTACAGGACCCATCCTAGTGGTCACATGAATTACTGGGGTTATAAAAACTCCCAAATTGCCAGATTGTAAGAAACTTCCAATATCTGGACTGGCTCTTGGCTTAGAAAAGCAAGTGGTTTATCCTTCAACCCTGCTTATTTCCAGGAACAGATAAGCACACTAAGTTTGCCTGCTTTCCTATCCCAAACCTGATACAAAACAAGTAGAGCAGTTTGGGAAAACTCTGGTCAGTTTTCCCACAAATGTCTTGCCTAAATCTAACCTCTTCCCATTTAAAGCCATTTCCCCTTGTCATATCACTACATACCCTTGTAAAAAGTCTCTCCCCAGCTTTCCTGTAGGCCCCCTTCAGGTATTGGAAGGCCTCTCTATAAGGTCTTCCAGAGCCTGCTCTTCTCCAGGTTGAACAACCCCAACTTTCTCAGCTTGTCTTTGTAGGAGAGGTGCTCAGCCCCCTCATCATCTTCAGGGCCCTCCTCTGGAAAAGTTAATGTCTTGAAAAAGCTAATCTCTACACAGTTTGGAAATACAAGAATATTGTTAGAGAGGCAGAGGAGCAGGTCAGCCCTATGTGCTCAGCATAGGCTGGAGTTTAATCATGCTCTGAAGTTTTGCCCCTGCAAACTGCAAGCGCTGACTCTTTTGCAGCTCTTATTTGGAAAAGGTCTTTAGTACTACAGCAACAGCAACAGAGTTTCACGATCAAAACAGTAACAGCAACATTGTCAATAACGGCCTTGTGACAGGAGGCAAGCGTAGAAAGGATGGGAAGCAAGTTTGCTGTCACCTCTGCATGATTCATTCAGTCGTTAACGGTTAAGTGACTTTACCTCCTTCACCTCTGTTTTAAATGATTATATATTTTTTAAACTAATTTCAATATAACATTACAATGGCAGTGCCTTAATACAGATAGGATTTTGGTCAAGTTTTCCATTGTAAGGTTCTATTTCCAGAAGTCTAAACTGGAAGGGGACAAAAAAACTTTCTGGGGCATATAGGGGTAAAATTCGACTTACAGATTATTCAGTTGAGGAGGGGTTTTTCTGTCTGTTTTTTTCTAATTATTTCTTAAATATAGAGATAGAGAAAAAAATGAGCTTAAAGACTAAGGTAAACAGTCAATTTATTATTCCATTGTCTCAACTCTGTAAACTCCTCCTGTCAAGCAAAAGCAATAGATTCTGGTATGATCAATAAGCATGGTTATTTGGCATATCAAGTGTTTTTAATGTAGTTTGGGCTCAGTTTTTTGAGGTAATGGAATTTAGGTTTCCCAGAGAGCTGGACTGGGATCTGATCCAACACATTCAGATTCATTAGCAGTGATTTTGTATCCCAAGGTAACTCTTTGGAAGAAAACAAATACATCTGGATTTCACATAGATTGTAATGCAAAGCTGCAAAAGGAAATGCTAAAGTAACTGTTTCATTGTTAATGAAATAGACCCGAAGCCTAACCAAAGTCAAATAGACTTTAATGCAACTTGGGCAATTTAGGTAACAACCAGACTGTGCACAATATGTTACAGCGAAGAGCTCATTATTCTCCTCTAAAGTATTACTACAGGTCATGAGATAATAAGAACCATATAGCCTTTTCCAGACACAGAATTCATGTATCTTTTCTTTAAAGTAGTTTGAGATGCTGTCTTCCCCCACCCCCCCCCCCCCCCCCACAGAACCACAGTGGAATCAAATGGAGTGAAAAATGATTATTTCTTATCCAGAATTACTCTATTCAAAGCTATAAGTCAGTCTTCAAGCAACAAAACAGTTAGTAGTAGCTCTGTGTTAAAAGACCATGAAGTTTTGCAGCCACATATGCAATACAAACTTTTAAATGAATTATTCATAATTATCCAAACCTATAAAGTTTTCTGAGCAGACCTCAGAAGAAAAATAAACATGTCTATTTCTCTTTAATGACATTTTTTAAATGTGTGGCCTCTAAAGTCTGTCTCCAAGGGATGCAGGTAGAAGTAATTTTCCTTTAAATCAGCAGTGGTGAAATAGCATTTTAATTCTTAGGGTAGGGAAGGAAATCACTCTTTCACTGTATATTATTTATTGGCATACAGCTTTGGTAGTCAAAGCCTTCAGTTGCCTTGAAGCAGGGGTAACACGTCCCATTTTTAATTTGAGGGATCTATAGGCAGTATAGAGTCCAGCAATAACAGCTGCTGCACAGGTGTGATAGGCTAGGAGCCTGCCCAGAGTTAGCCATCTCACTGCTACGTGTGTCTTACAGGAGTAGGACTGATTTGGGCCTGCCAGTGGAGATGCCTTTCCAGGACCTAGCAAAACCAGTACCCAGGCTCCCATGGCTTGGCAGGAATTGTACCCTAGCCCCTAGGCATTTATACATGTGCCAAAGTGTGAGATCCACAAGGTCTCCAGGCACACACTCTTGTGTTTTGGGTCTTTTCCATCCAAATAGGCAATATAACCTAATTCCTCATCTTTTTCTGGCCACAGTTCCATAGTAGAAGTGCATGGATAAAGAATGATACAGCATACTCAAGTAAACACAAGGTTAAACACATATAATGAAGTGGAAAATGCTTAGAAGAAGAACATAAATTCTTATTTAAAATGCTAGGTTTATTTATGAAGATCCTATTTTTGGCTGAGTACCTTTCACTTACGATATTTATGAAATGTTTCAACTGTTAGACCTGAAAAACAGCTTATAGGGCAACATTCCCATTCTGCTCAAGTCTCGAAACATTTAGATTTCTAGATCAAAAGCTATCTTCGGAAGCAGAGACTTAGTGGAACTCCTTCACACTGCTACTTGCATGACCATTTTTCTGATCCACTCTCTCTCCTTTCCTCTGTAACACGACATCTGTAACAGTGACTGATGCCATCTCTGCATCAGGGTCTATATGAGCTGTTTATCAGGGTCTTTATGAGCTGTTTATCAGCATCAGAGATCAGCCAAGGCTGCAACTGGATTTTTTGTGGTCTCATTTTACATGGGTACCAGTGAGCATGGGCATTCTTCTATCCCACCTATTATTCTATTTCCATGAATCTGCAATATCATAGGCAGAATACATTAATATTCATCATTACAATATTAATATTACTACAATGCATATAGAGCAACCTTCACTACTTGGATCCATAGTATTTAATAACGTGAAATAAATTTATTTTCTTCTTTGTAGCTTGTAGTCTACTATTTGCCATACTGGTTTGCCTATTCTGTAAAAAAGCCTCTTTATTTTCCTTGGGTTCTATTTCTACACAACCTTCAAAGTAAGTTCTTAATGCTGAAAAGTACAACTTCCCCAAAATAGTAATGAAATAAATGAAGGAATCAAGCCATATATCATAGAATCACAGAATGGTTTGGGTTGGAAGGAACTTTTGAAGGTCATCTAGTCTGAACACCCTGCCATAGGCAGGAACATCTTGCACTAGATCAAGTTGCTCAAAACTCCATCCAACCTGACCTTAAACACTTCCAATGATGAGGCATCCACACTTTCCCTAGGCAGATTGTTTCAGTGTCTCACCACCCTCATTGTAAAAAAATGCCTTCCTTATATCCAATCCAAACATAACCTCTTTCAGTTTTAAACTGCCGCCCCTTGTCCTGTCATTACAGGCCTTGGTGAAAAGTCTTTCTCTATCTTTTTTACAAACCCCCCTTATTGAAATGTTGCAGAAAGGTCTCCCTGAAGTCTTCTTTCCTCCAGGCTGGACAACCCCAACGCTCTCAACCTTTATTCAAAGGAGAGGTGTTCCAGCCCTTTGATAATTCTCATGGCCCTTCTCTGGATCTGCTCCAAAAGGTCCATGTCCTTCTCCAGCTGGACACAGTATTGCAGGTAAGGTCTCACCAGAGCAGAGGGGCAGAATCACCTCCTTCAACCTGGTGGCCATGCTTCTTTTGATGCAGCCCAGGAGACAGTTGGACCTCTGGGCTGCAAGTTGCTAGCTCACATTCAGTTCTTCATCCAGCCATATCCCCAAGTTGTCCTCTGCAGGGCTGCTCTCAAATGCCTTCATCTCTCAGCCTGTATTGATTCTGGGGATTGCCCCAACCCATGTGCAGGACCTTGCACTTAGCCTTTTTTTCACATGGGCCCATTCCTCAATCCTATTCACAACATGGTCCTTTATTGCTTTTTGCCTGAGTTGTAGGTACTTCACTGATCATCACAGGCACAGGATTCACTGGGGCCTATTAAAATAAATAGAATCACAATTCTCTTCCCTCATTGCATGCTCTAATTTCACTGGCATCAGACAGTGCTAACACACATAAAACAGCAAGGAAAAATAAACCATAAATGTATCAGTTCTCAAAATTACAGCATTTCTCTTTCGACTATGATTTTTCCTCAGCCACAAGAGGTTACTAATTTGCTCCAGTACAGCAATGAGCAACTGTAGCCTTCTTTAGGTAGCACATAATGTCCTGCAGCAGCAGTCTCTCTGCATGTGGGGGAGCTTCCTCTTGTTTGGGTTGAGGCTGACACTCACTCTCAGGGCAAGGCAGTCTTTCAGAGCTCACTGTTGCCCTGCAGCAACTCTTCTGTAACAGCAGCAGTATCTTCCAAACAGAGAAAAGCTGACAGCAGGAAGAGAGAGCATTTTCTACAAGGGAAATCCTTTAGTTATTCTCAGTACACTTCTGGAATAGGGATCCCTTTTTTTACTTTGCTTTGGAGAGACAAAAAAAGAGGAAAAAATTGTGCTATTGCCCTGTAACTAAAAGCACATTAAGAATTGTTAAGCTAATTTTAAATCCATGGCAATGTGTGGGAATCTGCAATTGCCTGGGCATTTTTAGAGGTATCAAAACCCCTTTTTTTTTTTTTCTAGCCTAAGTTACACACCTTGGTAAAAAATAAAATCCCAGATTGCACGTACAGTTATTCATGTGCCCTTCAGCAAATGAAGATCCACAAATAGCTCCTTTAGGTACCTCTGGTAGCAGCTGCCAGTTGGTCTCATGGCAAAAGTTTCCTTCCATTAATTCACACTGCAGAAACAAGACATTCTGCAGATAGATAAAAAATAAAATAGATAAATTATCAGACATATACTAGACAAATTATTGTAATTTTTTGCTGCTAGACAGTATTCAAAACTGAATTAATTTTTTGGCTCTGACTTTTTAATCACTCTGAATACAACTTTAAAATATATTATAATCTTAGTAATATATTAGCTAACTTCAGACATGAGAATGGAAAGAAGATACAGCATCCTAGTCTGATTCTCTGCCTTCCTGGGTAGATATGTCATATAATTATTTTTAAAAATAAATAAAATTATCTAAATATATCTATAAAGTACTTGTAGGTCTCGTTATTGTGGGAAGGTTGTTCCAGAAGCTATCCTTCTAAAGCCAGCTTGTATCTATTTGGTCCTGGGACATCACTGTCCTTAAATCAGAACCTCTTTTTCCCTGATTAACGTACCCAAAATATATATAGCTAGGATTTATGAATGATGCCACTCTTTGCTTCATTATCTTCACTGTAAGTTCTAAAAATTCAGCTGATTAGAAATTAATCCACCTCCTATCACATATAATTTTCTGCCAATTTGTACATGAGAAGAGAAATGGTGTCCTCTGGACAAAGGAATCACAAAGTGCTGCTCTATTGTGCATAGCTTTACAGAATGCAGTGTATTACACTGAGGAAGTTTAACAAGCACAGAACTATAAGACAGCCTGGGTTTAGAGGGAATGCTTCTTTGCCCTCCATGGGTGCTTCTCATGGAATCACTCACAACTGGTCCCTGAGAGCATCTTGTAAAAATCTGAGCTGGCTCTTGTAAAATCTGAGATCTTTGTCCTGCAACTGGTCTTCAACATGCTCAGCAGGATCTGAAACTCCCCAATGTTGTGACTGCTGTATCCAAGGCTGACATTGACTGTTATGCTGTCCTTGGCTTGTCAGCAGTAAATCTAACAATGTGATGCTCCTTGTCGGCGGGTCCAGCATCTGCAGTAGGAAGCAGTCCTCAACATGTTCCAGGAACATGATGGATGACTTGTGCACCACTGTGTTGTTTTCCCAGCAAGTGTCTGGGTGATTGAAGTCACCCATGAGGACCAGGTTCTGTCGGGCTGAGAGTTCCTTGAGCAGTCAAAATAGGGTTTCGTCAGCCTTGTCATCCTGATCCTGACCAAAATATTTTCATTTAAAACTTCAACCACACTTTAACTATGGATAAATGTTACTCAGATATAAGCATTTTCAGTTCTGAACAAAAAGTAAAATTACCTATCTCCCACTTTCATTATGTTGAGGTAACTTGCAGATAAAAAGAAAGTAGTGGCTTCTGCAACCTTATTGTGTTCTTCTACAGTTGCAAGAGATTCTGCATATGTCTAACTGCTATGTGAAATAACTTACTGAAAACTTGAGATATTTGATGCTTTGACTCTAGATTTGCTCATAATTTTAAGTATTCTTTTAGAGCTTAATGAAAACTCTGTTGTAGTAATACTGGATTACAGAATTTTTAAGAAACCCTGGAATACTCCATAGAGACATTATTGGTAAGTTCAAATAATTAATCAGAACTGTTTACCTAGTTATTTAATAACACAGACTGTTCTAATTCTCCTTAGGCTATCAGTCTTGGTT
The DNA here is from genome assembly GCA_020745705.1 of Hemiprocne comata. NCBI lineage: Eukaryota > Metazoa > Chordata > Aves > Apodiformes > Apodidae > Hemiprocne > Hemiprocne comata. Next base: position 90,426,856 of record CM036586.1, on the reverse strand, counting down.
AGGCACTCTACCTTGATTATCCTAAAATCTTTTTTGTCACAACAACATTGCACAATTAGGACAATGAGTTTCCTTTTAAGAAGAAATTACAGCTGAGTTAAAACAGTTGTCACTCGAATATCCTCTTTCACTCTAAAGGATCCCAAAGCTATTTACAAATACTGTGTATGCAGGAAATACTTCATGCAACCCTCTGGGATAAGGACAGGTAGGAGCATTGTAAAACACGTTAAAACTTGCAGTGAAACAAGATACCTAAGGTTAGAGGAGGAACAGGGGCAGGATGAAAGGAGTGCCGGTGTGATTGCCAGGACTAACTACCAGGGCTGATAGGGGGTCCTTGGCCCTGGGCAGGGTGAGGGGAGCCCTGGGGAGCTAGGCAGGGACAGTCAGGGCAGTGGGGACACTCACAAACATATCAACCACAACACAGCCTTGGTTCTGAGGAAAAAAACAATCCTCTAATCTACTAACTGTGCTGTCTTTACAAACTTTTTTTTCATCGGTAGTTTTGGGAATCCTGATCTGCTGGCTGGGCATGAACGTCCCTACCCACATGGCTGCAGATAAGCCTGAACACACCCTGCCCATCTCATGCTCTGAGGCTTCTGCACTTTAGCCAGTTTTGACCCAGAGGCCGTGCAGTTCAGCAGAGGTGTGCAACCAGCCAAACTGCTCATGTTGAAGGAGCATTGCCCTGTCAGAGCCCAGTGGCCTGACGAGGAAGTCATCTGCCTCCAAGGTGGATGTGCAGCAGCCTGGATTGCAAGCAGGACAAGCTGGAGCAGTCAAACCCCATCTAAGCACACCTGTAATTCTGTAATTCACAGAATAATCGTCAGGACTTTTTTCCACATAGCCCCAGGCCACTAAGTGAACACATCAGCAGTTGTAAGTATGTTGTAGCTCTGAAATCATAATGTTTCCTTTGATTTAGAATTGCCTCCTGCACATTAAAGGATATAGGGGTTTGCTACTTGCATGCACTACATTCCCCTGTATTGTAGTCATAAATGGATCAAGTCACACTTTTGCTTTTAATGGATACATCTACTCTTTTGGAGCAATACCCCCTATACTTTCATGGCATATCGGTTTATACGGTGGAGTTAGGGGACCTGGCATGCACAAACTGGATTTCTTTCAGGTGAAATGAAACTGAAAGATGAGCTGCAGGACCCCACCTAATGTACTCCAGCAGCTCCAGCATTCAGTCTCTGGGACCCAGCTGAAGTTAGTCTTAAGTAAAAAAAAAAAACCCTCAATGTGTCGTGAGGTTGTAGCACCAACTGCCTCAGGCTACAGATCCAGTAAGTGGTGTGTGCATTGGTCCCTGCTCCTCGCTAGTGCAGGCAAAGCGTATGCGGCTTTATAGTTGGGGTTTTGACCAAATTACTTTCACAATGTAAAGATGCTCCATACAGAAACACAAAACATGACAGATTTAAAATCCATATTTCCACACAGGATATTGCAGGTGGTATGTAATTTTTCCTCCAGTAAAATGGCTTTGCACCATGCTGTATTCTACTGCCTTGCCACCTCATAAGACTACTTTAAATAACACAATTTATGTACCCTTGTTTACTTTTTTAAGTTCCTTTCTGCATTATCTTTTATCTCTTTCAGTTTTCCTCATAGTATTTCTAGAATTACAAAAAAAGAAACTACCAAGCAACTAGTATATTACTTTCATCTTGTAAAAGATGAAGCTTGTAAAATTCGGTAGATAACTTCCTGAAGAAAGTGGGATGAATATTCTGTCTTTTGGCACGGCACGCTGGGTGAGCTGAGAGTTTAGGGTGACATAATACATTTTTCCATGTAAATGCAAGGAAGAAAAAAACACACAAAGGAATCTAGGTTTCATCCAGGTTGTCTGGTAAATGCATTAGCTAAGGGCAGTGATTAATTCAACACTCATGTAAATGAAATGTGCTGTCAAAGTCAGTTTTAGCCTTACTCCAAGTATAACTTCATCATCAGCTGTTGGTAACAAGTCACTTCCTAACTACGGTAATTTCTCATCCATATGCTCACTAACATATTAGCTATTCTGCATTATCACAATAATGCATTTTTTAATAGAATTGTATCTGTTTTCATAACATCACCACAACATTTTCCAGTGGCAATGTACTTCTTTTCAGCTATGATCTCACTACTAAACTATTCCTGACTTGCTGCCACATACACTCCTAGGTTGTCATATATGTATTTTCCTAACAGGTGAACATATATTCTATCATAAGGAAAGAAGCAAAGTATGCCTAATAGGAAGGAAAGCACATCCCTTGATAGGATTGAGGCAGGAAAAAAAACTGTTGCTCAATTACTGCCCTCTTTCCCCTGCATTTATCTTTGCTCTTTTTTCATATAATTTTATGTGATGGACAGATGAAGATTAGCATTTCTAAAGAAGGCATATTATATAAGCATTAGGAGGAACAAAATAAGTAACACCATTTTCATGATACTTAAAATCCAGAGCTCAAGAAAAGAGAACTAGTGTCACAGAATGTGGAATGGGATCCATTATAGGTTTAACTCTCTTGAAAACAGGGAGAAGACGGTACACCCGAGTAAGGTTATTCTTGAAAGGTACTGAAGCCTCATCATGTTATTTGTCTCCATTAGCTTGGCTGAGGGAGTAGTGACCACATCCCTCCACCTTGTGCCCATTGCCAGTCTTCAAGAATCTTTGCACAACACACGTATTTGCTTGTCAGGCTGCAAAGATGTTTTGCAAATGTCAAATTCAGAGAGTTGCCATTTCCAAACCATAGGATAGTTCTTTGTGTACTTGGTTCCAGCTCAATAATCTTAATAAATAGCAAAGCACCTTGCAAAACATCGGCTGCAATAGCAGAACCTGGTGTGTATGTGGGAGAATTATTATTTTCTCACCAAGCCTTATTTCAAGACAATGTTTAAATTAATCAAACCATTCATATGATTTCCCAGCTAACTAGATCATTGGCTGAAATTTCTGTGTAAATTTTGCTTCATAGCATCATTGCTGTGATAGAAATTGGTATTTCTAAAAGGGGAAGAACCAGCATATGCAAGCATTGCTGCTATAAACACTGTGGCAGAGGAATCCAAGTCTTGTTTTGAAACTAAGTAAAGCTTGTTTAGCTACATTAACAGCAACTGGAGGTGCAAAAGTTCTTGACCTCTGGCATCTGAACTGTTTATTCAGTCAGGTGCCTAAAAAGAATCAGACATTAAAATATGCAAGCATCTAAATTTAAGGATTGTTTGGGTTGTTCGGGGTCTCTAATAATAACCCACCAGATACTTGCAGTCATGTGAAATGGCTCAGCCATGTCAGAAGGACCTTAATGGCCCACTGGCATCAGTCTGCAATCCTATTTGGGCACTCAGATTTGCCTAAAGAATATGCAGCACGAAACTTGTAGAAAGAAACTATAGTTAGAACTGGAAGAAAGCCAAAGAATAATTTTATCCATGAAAAGTGAGATTCCTAAGTAAAGTCATAAAATCTGGGCAAATATGGATTAGCCTAAGAACTGGATTAGCATAAGAACTATGGAGTGCTTTTGTACAATGTCTTTACACCAGCACAATACATAAAGCTGTAACTGTGCTTGCAGTTTATATCTGCAGGTGGTTTAAAGGCAGAAAGGTTAAGTCAATTTCTCTATTTACACATAGAAGTCTAGCACTTACATTGAAAATAAATGGAGGATTTAGACTTATAACCCCTGAAAAAAAACCTGCATGCCACAAAAAGGTCTTATTAAGAAACACCTAGACTCTCAGAATTCAGGTGTTCAGCACTGCTGACTGCTTCTTGTAAAACCTAAGGCAGAAGTACTCTCTGTAAAATCAGTGCATCCTGTTTCTGAGTGGTCCTTTAAAGCTATGGCAAAAATAATTTAAAATAGGTAACTAAGGTAAGATATTTATAGTTCACATAAAGTCACAGAGGTACAGTTATGAGTCACTTGAAAGAAAAGATTCACTATTCTTTTTCTACACTAGATTATTGAAAGTTAAATATATTAATATAAAAGAGAGAGCAAGAAAGAAATGAAAAATTTGTTTGAAACCAAAACTGCAGATGCTTGTACTAATCTGCAGAATGAATTATGGGGAAGGGGTAGATTTTATTAATGAAAAACAAAATATAGACTGTTTTAATAGTGAATGTTTTGTATTGGCATAAGGAATATGGCATAATTGTTTTCTCATATGCTCAGGAACAAGCCACAATTGACTTGACTGAACTATTTCAGAGAACAGATGGAGCTTTCAGTTGCTCCCTGACTAGACAACACTTTACATGTAATTTAGGCATTATTAAAAGCCTGCCAAGGACAAATGGTCCAAGAAGATAATTCCTTCTTTAAAGGCCAGTTCGGCTTTTCTCCTGTACTGAACCAGTAGGGTTTATTTTATAATGAAAATAAATCCTGCAAAACTGCTTAAAAGCACTAGTTCCTGGTGTGTGATTCAGTCTAGACTGTCTTGTCTACACAGAACTGCTAGAACATGTTGGGTAACAGCCTTTCCAGAGACTCATAGAGTTCTATGTCGATAGGGACCGTTACATCATTGAATCTAACCTGCAAGATATAAAAGACCTTATATCCCATTCACTTTGTTCTGCATTAAGCCCAGCGATCTATTTAGTTAAAAGTTTTCTTCCAGTAAAGCATCCAAGCTTGAGCTGAACATGTTAACAGATGAGTCTATGCCTTCTTCAACATTTTGTTGCAATTTGAGATAAAAAATTTTGGCTCTTTCCTCTACACAGTTTCCTATCCAAATTCTGCTACCAGATACTTGTGTTGGTAAAGTCTTTCCCCATTAATATATTAGTGACTCTAGTATTCGCTATACCCCTACCCCTAGAGAAACCTGCATATTCCTGAGGAATCACCTCTTTGTACAGTCTTTATTTACTCAAGTCATTTTAAGCTTCCCACTGTAAACTGGGTTCTGCGATCCTACAATCATTTTCTGTACCCCTTCCATTATTTAAAAAGTCCTTTTGAGAAAATAGATACCAGAAGAACAGCATTCTAGCACTCTGTTACTCCTTCTTTGTGTGTATAAACTCAATGCCCACATAATTTTCCCTCTATACTATCGTTCTGGAATTTCATACCAAGTTAAAATAATGCTATCACTTTTCACAGTCACTTTCCATGATATGCTCCCTACTTGATACAGCTTGCCTTTCTAAATCCAGCATGTGAATCATACAATCACAAAATGGTCTGGGTTGGAAGGGACCTTGAAGATCATCTAGTTCCAAGCCTCCTGCATGGGCAGGGACACCTCCCGCTAGACCAGGTTGCTCAAAGCCCCATCCAACCTGGCCTTGAACACATCCAGGTAGGGGACAGCCACAACTTATCTGGGCAACCTGTTCAAGTCTCTCACCACTCTCACACTAAAGAATTTCTTTCTAACATCTAACCTAAATCTCCCCTCTTCAAATTTAAAGCCATTCCCCCTTGTCCTTTCACTACATGTCCTTGTAAAAAGTCCCTTCCCAGCTTTCCTGTAACCCCTTCAGATACTGGAAGGCCACTATGGGGTCTCCCTAAAGCCTTCTCTTCTCCAGGCTGAACAACCCCACCTCTCTCAGCCTGTCTCCATAGGAGAGGTGGTCCAGTGCCCTGATCATCTTTGTGGCCCTCCTCCGGACTCACTCCAACAGCTCCATGTCCTTCTTGTGTTGGGGACTCCAGAACTTGACACAGTACTCCAGCTGGGGTCTCACAAGAGCAGAGTGGAGGGGGAGAATCACCTCCCTGGCCCTGCTGGCCATGCTTTGTTTGATACAACCCAGGACACAGTTGGCTTTCTGGGTTGCAAGTGCACATTGCCAGCTCATGTTGAGTTTCTCATCAACCAAGACCCCCAAGTCCTTCTCCTCAGGACTGTTTCTAATCCATTCTCCACCAAGCCTGTAATTGTGCTTGGGATCACCCCTGTTCAGGTGCAGGACTTTGCACTTGGCCTTTTTCAACTTCATGAGTTTTGCATGGGCCCACCTCTCCAGCCTGTCAAGGCATCCCTTCTATCCAGCATGTCAACCACACCACACCACAGAGCTTGGTTTCATCAGGAAACTTCCACTGTCTATGTCACCAACAAAGATGTTAAACAGCACTAGTCCCAGTACCAACCCTTGAGAAATGCCACTCATCACAGGTCTCCATTTGGACATTGAGCCATTGACCACTGCTCTTTGAGTGCAACCATCTAGCCAATTCCTTATCCAGCAAGTGGTCCATTCATTGAATCCCTGTCTTTCCAATGTAGAGACCAGGATGTCATGCAGGAGTCAAATGCTTTGCACAAGTCCAGGTCCAAGGTAGATAATGTCAGTTGCTCTTCTCTTGTCCACCAACACTGTGACCTCATCATAAAAAAACACCAAATTTGTCAGGCATAATTTGCCCTCAGTGAAGCCATGCTGGTTGCCACCAACTACCTCCACGTTTTCCATGTGCCTCAGGAAGATCTGCTCCATGATCTTGCCAGGCACAGAGGTGAAACTGATCAGCCTCTAACTCCCTGGGTCTTCCTCTTTTCCCTTTTTGAAACAGGGATTATTTTTCCTCTTTTCCAGTAAGTGGGAACTTCCCTGCCTTTCTTGAAAAGACCCAGTTTATCCAGCAATCCAAATTCCAGTGTAAGACTGTCTTTTCTTGATGATTACTTAGTCTGCTTTGGTCCTTGGAGCAAATGTGTTCAGCAGTAATTTTTTGCTCCCAGTCAGGAGCAAAGGCAGGATGTCCCTGAATAATTACCTCATCCAGTTTCAGTAATAACTAAGCTGTCCACTCTGTAAAAAGGTCATAGAGGAGCTGTGTTTGAGGGCTGTAGGTCCTCTAGCATCTCCCACAGTTTCTGCGTATGCTAAGAAAAGGGCATTCCCCTCACTGCCACCACAGCTTATATGGATCAGTTCACCAGCTACAGCATAGAGAATTAGAGGATGGGTCTTCTAGAGGCCTAAGCCCACAAGAAGGAGGAAGACCAGAACACAACACTAATGAGGAAATTATAATTGAAGCAAAGACTAATATATACTCTCTGAGCTGGATGCCAATCACTCAAATACTGCCTGCAGTGAACACACACCCTCAGCATGCACAGCATAGAGCAAATCCTCAGTTTTCCCTGCACCCTTATTCACAGGCTCAGACTGCAAGGAAGCCAAGAAGACTCTTGCCTGCTTTCCCAAACAGCCTCTGTGTCACGTTCCTTTGCTTCACTTCCAGCAGCATTAACACACCAAGCACAGAAAAACTGCTTTCCTCTGGCTCTGCTTCAGGAACAGGGCTGGTGTCAGTGCAGCTGACTGGACCCAGCAGGTGGGAATAAACCTTTCCCCACAGCTGCGGTAGGTTAAAGTCACCCTTTCTTCTCCAGATCACCTAAAGCCAGGGCTGTAACTGCCAGGGCTATAGGTGGTGCTCTGTATACTGAGGTTTGGGCTCTTAGAGTTCTCCCTTCCACTCTTATCAGACAGCCTGTGCCAAGAAGTGGGGAATTAACAAGGTTCAGGACATTAATTCACATGGGGCCTTCGTCTGTTCCCATTTTGTTTTTCTTTGCCTCAGCCTGAATTGAAGTGAAGCTGTTGATGTGTATGGCAGCAGGCAATGAAAGGTGACTGTTTCAAGAAGGAATTCTTTACAGCAGATGTTTTATAAATTTTTTTTAACCTAATGCTTTTAGCAAACTCTTAGGACATCAAAATCTGTTCTGAATATATAAAAATCCTCCTTTGTGAAAAGATGCACTTATCTTCTGATTGTCTTTTACTTTATGTGTAATTTAAGGCACTTTTTTTTCCCCTAACTTTTAATTACAAGGGTGCTTCTAAAACAGGTTTCACTGGCTTCCAACATTTCTTACCTAAGGAGTCAGATAGCAATTAATGACTTGTTGGAAGAAGAAAATGTCATTTTCTGAGCACAGTTTTAGTCCTCAGATGAAAACAAATTAATGAGAAAACAGAAAAGAAAAAAATCTCTCCAGTGATTTTATCTTACTGAAAGCTAACAAATTTCTCTTGACAGCCTAATCATTTCTATCTGTTCTTCATTTTTAGAGCAGGTTCTCATATCTGAGATAGGGTGAGCTCTTCTGGAGTCCCTAAATCCCCTGCAGAGCACTACCAGAGAATCCTAGTACAAAGTCTGTCAAAGCAGAGCACAGTGCTGCAAAATCCCAGTGATGATGACAAATGTCCTAGCACCAGGCAGCTGAGAGTGGTGTCACTGAGAAATGCAAAACATAAACCCATGGAACATCTAAAGTCTTTCTTTTGCAAGCGGTATGGCATTTTGTACTGCTTTAGAAAAGTGAATTAATTTAACCAGAAAGTCAAGTGGGGATTTTAATTCTGAAAAATAGTAAGTATTAGAATTATAACATACCCAGTACATCCGAACTAGTACTCTTTAGATTGATGAATACACAGAAACATGTATAGGCTGAAATTAGAAGATATTCCTAGAGAACAAACCCTGAGTCTAGGGATGCCATCTAAAACCCTGTACACCATTTATGTCTCTAAAGAGTTAAGGAATCCATTAGAAAATATCTGAGCTGTCTGCAACAAAATCTTTTGACCTGCGGTTGTTTCAGTAGCCAACAATTCTTATTGGATTATGTTAGAAAGATCTTCTGAGTAGCAAACAATATACATAACCATCCTCCATTTCATGCATTTTGTTTCTGCTGAATACATTTAAAAGATACAGTCTTAGAAATTAATTGTACATGTTATAATTTACAGATGCTTTAATTCAAGTGCATATACCTTCAGATAAGCTTCAGCAATAAACTGAGTTTAACCTTGAAATGATGCAGTGATATACTACTCCACAAACCATATTTTAATTATATCACCAGATGGTTAGAAACCAGCCTAAGCACATTCTATACACTTACCTATTCCCAGATCTTACATTCTTGCATATAGCTAAATTCTCTCAAAGGATCTTAAAACACATCACAAAAATAGCTATCATGATCACAGGGCTTTGGATTGCAAAGCAGACATACACAGGAGAAGTACTCATCAGTAATCCCACCAGCCTCATGAAAGTTGGCTTATTACAGTACTTGTGTACTTCAATTAGGAGTTTAGGCTACCTAACGTAGCTAGGCTTCAGCTTTCCAGCCTTACAGAATACCTGGGCTCAGTGTTGCAAACTTTACAGTCAGGTTGAAGTGAACCCTGATACTCAAATACATTGACAGAAGATGTTTCGAAGCAATCAAGGTCATTACAGTGTTTTGATTCTCTTGCCTGGGAGCTGTATTCTGTTAACTTTACTCCGCCTGAACAGTCGTGTTGAAAAGAACGATGGAGGAGCCTCTGGATCCTAAAAACAACAAAGCAGAGTTATTTTCTTTCTAGATCAGAGTAGTTTTACTTGCTGGCCAATGCTGTATTTCTCTACCCTCTAGTGGTGAAAACACACTCTCAGGAAACAACTTCATTAAGTTAAAAAAAAAAAAAAACACCAAGATTTTAGCCAGAAGATATTTAAGCATTTGGAAGTTCTTAAAGAAAGATAAAATTTTTATGTGGAATCAGAATGCCAAAGCACTTAAGGCACCAAAAGGTAATAGCATTCCACAAGTATCAAGGTGTCCATATTAACAAATCCAGCCTGGAATGAGGGCTGCAGAGTGAGAGCATGCATTAACAACAGGAAATGAAACATGAATCAAATAACTGAATGCTACTTATTTCATAGACTATTTTAACTAAGAATGTCGGGTTGAAAGTATAAAGCATTTGTAACATGTTGTTAGCAGAGGCAAAAGAAGTTAAGATTTATGCAAGGCATGTGGTTTCTAAAAGTATCATCTGAGCATGTGCTATTGTTCAACCAAATAAATAGAAAAATGCAAACTTGATTTTTGTATTAAAAAGATTATTTTCCTGAAGATGATGTACAAGGCTTTTGTCCCTTCATCAGACTGAAGAGTATTAGTTGTTATGTACTCGGTATATTCCAGTTGAATTAATTATCTATTTTGCATAATTGAAATCCTTACCTACTTTCTGGGTAAATTAAGCCAATGAACTGGGATAACTGAAACGACTGACATGTATATGCTGTATACTCAAAACATGATAAAATACTTAAAATGTATAGAAGCACACAAATAAATTTATTATAACTACTTCTCCCTTATTTCACTTTCTTCAATTGTTGCCCTTTTAGATAATTTCTGCCTTAGAATTTTTATTATATAGTAAATAAAATAAAGTGTGACAGATTGTTAATATCAGAGCCTAAATAATTAATAATAAGACCTTCTTATTGGTCTGAGCATATGGAAACTGTCAATACACTGAATCATAGTTACTACATTATTGAATGCCTAAAACTTGCACGTAAAAGTAATACCAAACACTTTTCATATAATCTTAAGTACAGGAAATTGTTTGGCTATGGTAATTAGCATTTCTTCAGATACATTTTCCATACCTATTAGCAAACTAGTTAAGTCTCTAGTATAACAAATATTCTCCTAGTTACTGCATGTGGACCTGTTTTCACTGTTAATATTCTGCTTTTAATTTTATTGCATGCACAGATAGATACACACATACTACACACATATGTGCCATAATGAAATATATATGAAAAATAATTCACTGCCATAAGCATATGAGAAATGTATATCAGTTGAGAGTTGCTCAGATATAATTTTCCCGATGCAAAGTATGTAAAGGACAGAAGTGAATAGTTGTGTCGTTCAAAAACCCATCACTGCTTTTAAATACGCTGGCAGCCTTCTGGGTGGTCTCCAGAAATGACCTGGGGAACTGCAGACATAAGAGCTAAGTCAGCTGAAGTCAGAGTGACATTTCCAGTGTTTTTATGTCTGCCTAAAAGAAGATGAACTTCAAACCCCAGCCCGATTCACTTCCTTCTTAACCAGACCAGAAGAGAATGGATGAAAGCAAAGAGAGAGGAGAGATGTAACACAGCCCCAGTGCTCGCAGAGACAGAAGCCCATGTCAGCACACACAGCAGAGTCAAGGCACATACATTTCAGTGAACACCAGGGCAGTAGCTGAGTGGGCAGACCAGGCTCTCTGAAACAGCAAAGGGTGTCACCACTCAGGGGTATATGTAGGAAGAGAGAGCTGGAGAAAAGTCAAGACTACACAGGGAGCACATGAATCTCAGTCTTCTGCAGAGAAGTGAGCATTTAGGATTAGCAAAGATTCTGAAACAAGGGGGCTTGGGTCAGGGTGTGCTGTGGGACTGCAGTGAAACAGAAGGGGAAAGGGTTTGCAGGGGAAAGAGTTTGCAGAAGAAAGAAATCTGGAAATTAATGGAAGAGCCTGGAGCCTCTTTGGGTCCTTGGTAAACCTGGATGTAGATGTAGCCCATATTGCTGGTGATCAAAAGCCCCTAGAGACAAAAGTTGGCTTTGGCAGCATAGCAGAAATCAAGTACTTGGTTTTGCTGAGCACTGCTGGTTGGAGACCAGTTAAGTTATAAAACTACAGGGGAAACTCTTAGTTTGTTTTATGTTTTGATACCGGTCAGTGCCTGTAACACAATATGGGAAGGAAGGAAGTCTGCTGTTTGTAGGAAATCTGATCCTCTTCATGGGTAAACACAAGCTGATAAATTACATGATAAAACTAAAAATAAAGAGACTTTTAAATGAGTGATATAGTTAGTAAATATGTCATGGAAAATACAAGGAAATTGTAATTGTTTACCATAGAAGTATTTTGCCAAGTATTAGAGATATTTTCATTTCAAAAATGAAAGAAGGGAATTCTAGTTCTGCTTCTGAAAATCTGCTTAATACTTAATACAATGCCAGCTCTAAAGTCACTACTCAAACTTCTGTAACAAGAAAATGAAAGAGAATTCACAATTTCAAAGACATTTCTTAATGACCCAATAGATACATATAGAAGGAGCAAAAGATAAAACTTTTTAGTTACATTTGTGGATATATCCTGTAGTGGTGGCCATCCCCAAGCTACATTAGCAGCAGAATTTAATTCACTGGCCCTTAAAAAGGGGGCTTTACAGTACTTAATTACAAACCACAAAAAGCCAAGAGGGAGTGAATGGGTAGGAAAATCAGACATTAAAATAAATTGTACATATATGGGAAAAGTAATTAAATCTATAACTTCATAAATGGATAGGTAATTGGCATAGAGGGAGTGAAATACAGTACTCAGAAATTTTATAAGGCTACAGATGCTATAGTATTTGAATACCAGATCACAACACATAAGGTACAAGCAAAAATTCCAAGGATATTTTGTTATGTTTGTCTGCTCATCTCCCCCAGGCCTACAGATGTTGAAGTGAGGTGTTAAAAGAAGTTACAGCACATTCGTGAGTGAAAAGCATGAGACCACATCCATTTCTGGAGTGCTTAAATAGCAAGATAGAATATGGTATCAGCCAATCAGTTCTGATGAAGATGCATTTTGTAACTCCACCCCTCAAAAACCACCCCCACTTCTAGCATTTTAGTTTGTTTTAGCCATTTCTTTCCCACAATACGCTGGCAAAGATGCATTTCACACCCTTGAGCAACATAGCTATGCCAGTAGAATTCTGTAGTACAACCTTAGCTTGAGAATATAATTGATATAAAAACACTTCAGGCCTCCTAATGCATGTTTTTGTTCTATGTAGACTTTCACAGCAAAGCTGTTTCTTTGTGGCTTCATTAAGAATGTTCCAACCAATGACTTCTGCAGTGAAGTTCCATTCCCTGAGAGCACAAACAATATCCCTGTGATGGACACGCATGTCTCCTTTCTGCAGTGCTGGTGCTCAACTGTTTCAATTGCAACGGATGATTTATGTGACTCATGATTCTATATAGGCAAGAGGATCTACTCTCATGTCAATCCTCAGGTCTGAAAGTCTAGTGCTGTTTTGCAAGCTTGTATTAAAAAATAGTATTTAATAGGACTTTGATTTAACAAGAACTATTTGTAACTCTCCATACCTAGAGGTCAATGTTCTCCTTTTTCCTCTCCACTGTCTTTTTCAGTGGTGATGATTATAACTAGTAGGCTTTAAATCAAAGTATGTCATGGCTTTTGAAATGCTAAACTCAGAAACTGCAGCTTGTGGCAATTGCCAGAAAAACACTGAAGATAGTTCTAAGCTGACTTGTGAAATGCAGTAACAAGGAGCAACATGTCTATAAATCTAGAATAACAACCATTACCAAAATGTACTCCAGGGTTACTTTTTGACTTTGCTATTGTGTCTGTTTACAGACAAACATGAGTGGTTTTCTGTCCCCTGCAAGTCATATGTCACCTGAATGCAACACTTGCTCTGTGGTATGGCTCTCAGCTTTTTAAGGAGTCTCAAGATTTTTTTAGCTTTAAGATTCCATACCTCTGTGGATGCTGAATTATAGATTTCCTCTGTTTAAATTACCAATTTCCAGATGGCAGAAAAATTGACCAGAATACAAAATACTTGAAGTTGTTAGGCTGTTTATTTTACTAGAATTTTACAGAATGTGTAATTTTTAATACTTGTTATTATTACTTGCTAATTAATAACCAATAGAAACTAAAGCCTTCTATATTTAATCTTGAAAGTCTTTGATAAAGTATATTAGCACAAAGGCATTCCTGACTTAATACTACTCAAGTTTATAAAAAAATTGAAAGTCTGTGACACCCTGTGAGTGCCTCATCTAATCTTTATTTAGTTACACTGGTGGCTTGTGGTTTTTCTTGTAGCCTCAACTGTGTAAAAGCTTTTCTAAATCTATTTTACTCTTCTGTCCCACAAGGAAAAAACAAAACACCAACATAGAAATATTTGAAATGAACTCTGAAAATTCTGTTATGTACATATGTATTCACACACATTAAGCTACCCCTACCTTCACTGCAGTAGACAGAAGAGAGGACAAGAGAGCATCTGCCTGTTACTAAGCATTTAAATTACATGTGACTGTTCCTAAAAAGCAGTATCCATGCAGACTGACATGAATGTACACATTGTCCAGATAGGTCGGCAGCAGGAATGATGATACAGTGTGGAGAGGAGGTGGTTGCCCCTCCAGAGCAGCATACAGAGAAATGGCCACCTCTTTGGGACAACACAAGGGCTGTATGCTCCCGAGTGCTCAACAAAAAAATAATAATAATAGAAAGAAGCTATAAACCTGTGGCAAAATATAATCCATGACCAAGGGGAGCAGAGGGGCCTCTGGAGCCTGAATTAAGTATCCTCTTGTGGAGGCAAGCACGAAAGTAGAAGAACAGTTCCTTTCCATTGAAGATCATCTACAGCAGTCTTCTTGAGCTAGACAGGCTAGCTGCACCTAGCCTCCTACTTCGGTAAGGAGTGTAAGAAAGGGGGTTTGAAAGCTCCAAATTTTCTTTCACCTTTATGCATGTTCCTGGCCCCTACCATTTATTCTGGCCAAAGCAGGCTGCTATGCTTAGACAGCACAGCAAATTGTTTTTCAAAAATGAAAACACACACTGTTTTTTTGCATTTCCTTGAGAAGTTAGATGATATTTAAAGAATCTGAATCATTCCCTGGGACTTGTGAGCAGCAGCCTTCTAAGTCAAGCCTCAGGCAGGAACTAGTGAATCTGAATTATTGCTTTAGTGCAGACCAGGAGTGCACATTTGAAGTGACTGTCCCACTTGACCCCACTTACTGCACTTTCATAAAATCATAGAATGGTTTGGGTTGGAAGGAACCTTAAAGATCATCTAGTTCCAACCCCAATGCCATGGGCAGGGACACCTCCCACTAGATGAAGTTGCTCACAGCCCCATCCAACCTGGCCTTCAACACTTCCAGGGATGTAGCATTCACAACTTCCCTGGGCAACCTGTTCCAGTGTCTCACCACCCTCATAGTGAAGAATTTCTTCCTAATGTCTAACCTAAATCTACTGTATTCCAGTTTTAAAGCCATTACTCCATGAACCAAGTTCCTTCCCTGTGTCATAAACTGAATTACATGCCCCAGGACCACAGGTAAGACTTTTCAACTAGTCCAGGGCATTTAGACTTCGAGAACATAGTCTAAGTCATAGTTCAATGAAATAACACTATTTTACATCCTTGTGCAATGACTTTTAGAAACGTAGAGTGTGAATCAAATGTTGTCTGAAACGTAACAAGATTTCAAAAATAAACAGGTCGCTAGAGGGAGCTTCTTAATCATCATATCCTACTACCAAACCTCTAACTTGGGCATTCAAGTCTTAGATGTTGAAGTACTTGAATAGTCAGTGAGTGCTACTTCCTCCAGTACTCAGTTTAAAGGAAATGAGGATAAAGACAAAAACATGCAAGGCTTTTGCAAAATTCCACATTCTGAACAAATATAGACTTTCTAAACATTTACCCACAGAAACACAGGTAGGGGCCATTAGAGGCAGTGGCTGAGAACAGAATTGCCTAGGCCTTTTAATGTGATCTTTACATGGCATCAGGGAAAAAGCATTCACCTTTCCCTTCTTCAAAGATCAAACACCAAAATAAACACAAGTAGTCACTGTGAGAGGAAAGTCTTTAGACCAAAAGCTCTTCCCTCCCTCCTTTATCTTCATTACATCATAGCTGTGCCAAGGTGGTAACTCCCAGCAGCCAGATTTCAGTAAGACCTACTCTCAGGAGTTATCTGGTCTAGCTCACTCTGTGTTAGAAGGTGGCTATGTACAAAACAACAAAGATATGTTTCTGACACGTAACTGCAGCCATGCATTCAATTTTCTGTTCTACTCTAAACTTAGTAAAGAGCACAGCAGTTATAATTTGTGGTTTTCCGTTACAAATGCTATAGAATTTGCACGATGTCCTGGAAAAATACAAGGAGAATAAGAAAGCTGTGGAGGGGACCCCAGCTGCACTAGAGTATCTGCCAGTCAGCACAGGGCCCAGCTGGGATTGTTTGCAAACTGGAGAGAAAAATCCAGCACCTCAGAAGGTTCTTTCTTTTAAGAAAATACACAGCAGCAGAGGGCATCAGTAAATAAGAAATCTTATATCTGTTAATGAATCTTGAAGAGCTAAAAGCACAGCAAAGGGGAATGGGAACTGGAAAGGTACAGAGATGCTATAGGATGGATGGGGATAAGAAAGCCGGCACTGAGAGAATGAAAACCAGACTCATGACTTGTCCTGTATGTGTTGGCTGTAACCACTCCAAGATGGAAATGTTGGGGTGGGAGAGAGCAGGAGAGGGATCTCCTATGGTGCTGTAACTTGCCTCAGAGAGGCTCCACTAGCACACCAACCCAAGCACTTTGATTGGTGATGAATCACTAACTCATAACATCATCTTCCTTCTCTTTTAAGATAAGAAAACACAGCAAATTCTGTCAGTAAGGCAAGATTGCTGTTTTATAATATCTCAACCTCTCCCAAAATGCCCTGGACAACTGGACTCAAACAAGAAAAATCAATAAAGGAAGCATTAGCCTGCATGTAGCCTTAATTTGTCCCTTTGAGTGATGACTAGGAAACAGGCAGCGCTCCGAAGTGAAGCTGAATGACTCATGATCTGCAAAGCACATTCAAGTCTCTTGCCAGCATTTCCTCCCCACACCCTTAACCAGTTTCCCACTGTGTGTGCAGAGAAAACCCTGTCATCGCTGCAGGCTCTCAGTGCTGACATGAAGTGAAGATATTAGCTCAATTTCTGTTTCCACAGACAAAGACTTACTGCCTGGTAAGTACAGCAATTTTCTGTTTTCCTTGGTGGAAACAAGAAGAGTTTTATGGGAAACTTATTTATAATGCCTTTCATTGAAGTGTCTCAGACTTGGAGGCGGTGCTTCCCTTGAGAAACCGCTGCCACGGCAGAAAACAGTTTAGCCACATTCCTGGTGTTCCTCAGCCCAACCCTCATGCATGTATGAATGTCACCATTATGCAAACAGCAGTGGGATGTGCAGCTTTAAGGACTTCGGGGTAAGTTAGACCATCCAGCTGCTTGCAATCTCCTACATAACAGAGTTTTCCTGTGGCGCGGTGCGCATGAGCAGCTGGGGCACATTTAAGGACTGCCTTCAGAAACGGATGTTGGATTCTGTGCTGTAGCAGCAGTCGTTGCGTTGTCAGGACAACAGTTTTGCTGAAAAATTTGGAATGGTTTTAAGTCGACTGAAAATAAGCTCACACTCCAGTCTATCAGCTGCCTGCTTTAAGCGTAACCTGACCAGGTACTGTATTCCTCCCTTACTATTTTGGGAAATGCACAGGAAACTTTTAATGGGCATTTGTAAATTTTTTTCCTTATGAAGATAAAAATAACTCAAGGAAGTTTTTAAAAGGCATTTCCCTTTACAACTACATTATTTTTGTACGTGGCTGCCCATGAAGTGAGAGCAGTCAGCTGCAGGCAACTTGCTATCATGAGTCTGGCTTTTATTGTACCTATATCAAGTCTACAAAATAGGAATCTTTAGAAGATATTTTCAGTCTGAACACATGGAATTATCTGTAAGATCTTTCACTGGGTGTTGCCAAACTGAAGCCACAAATGGCCAATTGTTTTGTGAAATGTATATCCGAGTTTATGTAAAATTATGAATATTGTATTTTCTGCAAACTGGGTTGAATTGGGATTTCAGTATCTTATGAGTGTTATGATAAAAAGTGAGGAGAGATTACAAAAGTTCAATCAGTAAAAGAAAACAGTAAAATGCAATATACATGCAAGCTATACCCCCCTGGGTTATTAAAAGGGATGAAGAAAGGGATACAATCTAAATTACTTTGGAGGAGCTAAACAACAGGAGAGGGAGGAGTTTTGCTTTAAGCCAAATTCAGTTTCAGATAGCTACATGAAGAGTTTGCTTGCAGCATGGCTTAAGTGCCACTTTGGCAAAAGAGGTCCCAAAGAGGTCTCCAAAAGACATCCTCCAAACTGCCGGTGGCAGAGTCACGAAGGTGCTTGCAGCTGCCCCAGCAACTGGGGGCTGAGCATGGAGCTGTGCTGTGGTGCAGCAACCTGGGTTCCCCCCTGAGTGATCAGGGAGCAACAGGGCAAGCTTTCACTGTCCCTCTTGTTCCCACACAAGCTGCTAAAGTTTCTCTGACCAGACACTCATCCCCTCTCACTAAGAAAAGGCTTGACGAGGTTAATATCTGGCAGTGCAGTAACTGCTTTCCCTATATAGCCTGCTATTTCACAAGCAGCTTTTGAAGAAACTTGACCTCCAGCCTCTGCTTTGAAGCAGTCTATCTCTACTGTGAAATACAGGCAGTTAGTGACAACCAATTGCACAATTAAATATTAATATTTCCAACTCCTATTTTTTTCAACCATTCTGGAGGTAAAAGACAGCTGAGGTGTCCTCCAGTATCTTTCCTATACGTGCTTAGGAAGCAGCAAACACATAAATCCAACTGCAGAAAACTTGGGCTGTCTGTAGATAGCCATGCTGCGTCAGCACTGGTACTTGTAAGTGTTTAGAGCTATTTGGATACCAATTTCCTAAGCACAGAAGTTTAAATTTTCCCATTGAGGCCTCTAGTGTTGATGAATGAAATGTGAGAACTATGCTACTAAATACTATCATTTCTTGAAAATAAAATGTGGAAGCAACATAATTTATAAAATTGAGACGTCCAACCAGACATGGGACAAATTTGAAAGCAATCTATTTTCAAGGCTTTGAATGAAGGTCATTTGGCCTATACTTCAAAGCCTTTAAACAGTTTGTCTTGTCCTGGCAGTGAAAGAGAGAGCCCCAGAGGACACTTTGCAGAAAGCTATGCAGAGAGGGGGGAAAAGAGCATCGCACCCTGAAATCTGACACGTATAAAGAAGGAAAAAGCTCAGCTCAGAATCAGACAATGGGATATAAAAAATTCAGTGTCTTCTAAGGAAATGTCATAATTGGAAGAGGATGACTAGAATTTCTACAACTACAGATATCTCTTACAAGCCTGAAAGGAAACTTGGCACAATATGTGAAAAAGCAGCAGGCTGCTACTGTGTCTTTTATTACAGAAAAATAAATTATATTGAGGACTGGATTTTAAAAAGCTCTCTTTTTTTCTGAACAGTATTTTTCACACAGCTGAGCCAGGTAACAAAAGAGAATGATCTAGATATTTCAAGATAAACTTCTCTATACAAAAAGAAAAAACTCCTCTAAGAAGCGTTAGCAACAAAAATAACATTAATGCCTTTATTCTTCTTGATTTAGGGTGTGACCTGAGGTGCACTGAAGTAAATAAAATTGAGAGAATGTTGATAGGCTTTGATTAAGTTGACTACTAGGAAGATGCAGACATGATAAAGGTTGCTCTCTTGGTTTTGCAAGATCTGAACATTCCCAAGGTAGAAATGATTTGCCAACTATCATCTTACTGGTAAGAAAAAAGTTCCTTAATTATTGTTATATCATACTTATATCTAAAGCAAGCAAAGTTTAATAACAACATAACAATGTAATACAGCAGAGTAGGGCATACTCACAATGTGACTCATTTTGTTTGTTTTTCTTAACTTTTTAATAACACAAAGATCCCAGTCTGGGTGAGAAGGATGTCAGAGGAAGTTGATCACATTCTAAGTTTCCCAGATCCCAAGCCACTGAAGTAAAATAACTTACACGTCATCTGTCACATGTGAATTCCCAAGTGAGACAGCTCATAGGAAGTTTGGAATCAATCAAAAAAGGAGAGTTTAAAGTTATCGTCCTAACCTGACAGTTTATTTTTCATGACATCTCTTTGTTTCAATTATGAAAATTTAACATACCCTCTTACATCGGGGCAGAAAATGGTCTGGTCTGCAGCCAAGCTCATATGGAAGGATCTTCAGCCACTTGCAGTGTGAGTGATGAACAGCCAGGTCACTGGCTTCTTTCCTTCTGTGTTGCAGGACATCCCTGGTCACACCTCTGATTTTTGTTCTGCTTCTGCAGCCACCACTGACACAGCTCTCTATCATCACACAGCCAAACATTGTCCTGTTGATGGCTGATGACCTTGGCATAGGAGATGTAGGCTGCTATGGGAATGACACTATCAGGTAAGGAAACATAACAGTGAACAGAGCTGGTGTGTTATTTAATGTAACACTGCAATCCTCTGCATGTCATCAGCTACTCGAGCTCTCTTCAAGTTCATTTCCTGGAGAAATAAGAGGATTCCTATGGGTGTCATTAATGGAAAATGTAAAGCACTACACCAGGATTATCTCACAGCCTAGAGGGCATTGCCAGGGCAAACTCTGCTATGCAGAACAGAGTGAGAATATGTCAGCCATTCTTATGTATTCCTTAATTGCCTGACACTGAGAAACACTACGCTCTTACACATACCTGAAGATAGAAATATTGTCCCATCTTTCCACCTACCAGGCCTCATTACCTCATTTAACTCTGCTTTGCCAATTTTTTCCAGCCTCACATCAAAATACCATATAAAACACTGCTATGAGCTATGTTACTTGAAAATACTTCTCTTTACAGACCCAAGGACATAGAATTTGCCTTCTCTTTGAAAATTGTTCCATGGTGCTGACTGCTGGCTTCCTACCAGGCTTGTCACTTTAAACAAAACCAAATTTGGTATGATCATTTCTCTCATTCAGCGAGGTTCTCAGAATCTCACCCTGAGCAGCACAGGCCAGCAAGTTTCTGACAGGCAGCTGATAACCATAGGTAGCTGCTGGGGCTCTGCATGGCCCAGCCTCCACTTCAGCATAGCATCATCCCCAAAGCATGAGTTTTCCTTTCAAGAACAGTGGGGCACCCTTCTGCAAGGCCTTTCATAGGACTAAGGAAACAAGAAGGAATTATTAGCTTGAAATTTCTCTAGATAGCAATTGTTGATTAAAAAAAAAAGTGTTTCTCCATCACTTGAGAGAACTGTAATAAACTAAAAAAATTAAAATATTTCCCAGCCATCTTCAAATAGAAGAAACTTCCCAAAATAAAGGTAAGTGTATTATTCCTCATCCTCATTCCCTTGAAGACCCTCTGAATGATATCTGACAGTGTTTGTGGTATTTTTAGGACCCCAAACATTGATCGCCTGGCAAAGGAAGGAGTGAAACTGACCCAACACATCGCTGCAGCTCCACTCTGCACTCCCAGCAGAGCAGCTTTCCTCACTGGCAGATATCCTCTACGATCAGGTTTGTCTTGCAAAACCAAGCAGCCTTTAAGCATTGCTTTTATTGTTGAAGGGAACAATGTCATACAATGGGTGTAAAAGAAATGAAGGTGTGCAAATAGGTGCACCACAGACATGTCATCCCTCACTGAGGCACACAAAGACACACCAGCTAGGTCTAGTGCCTGTGAGGTGGCATCTAGATTAATGGGATACAATGAACCAACCTCGGGGCAGAGAAGAACCAGCTCTATAAAACACCTTGTTCCCCACCAGCTCACAACTTCAGCTGTGTTTTGGTGCTCTATTGTACAGTTTGCAGCCAGAATGGAGTTTGTACAAATTGTTACATTCAAAAAAGTCATTACATAGAACATGAATAATAATTACACAATTCTAAAGCACTAGTTGTATTCATTTCTGTCATGGGTGACTCGTCATCAAATATCAGAAATGGCTCAGCCCTGCAGGGAGCAAATGTGTGTCCATTCCCTCCAGTGGATGTGCAGACCGAGTAATTTACAGGAAAGCTTTGTTACCCACGTGTCAGAGTTCATCCATCCTATGAAATAACAGTTTGACAGCTATATTATTTTTCCCAGTTCCTTTTTTGAAGAAAAAATACTATCCTGTCAAACTGCATCTCTGAGATGAAGAGGTATGAAAAACAAATAGCTCTACATGTTTCTCACAGAGACTCTCTAATGCTGGTTCTGTTGCAAATTATCTTCAATGCCTTCATTCCTGAGGCATTTTAAAGCTGACATGTCATCCTACTTGTAACATGACAGCTCCCACTGAGATAGATAGTTTGAAAATGCACATCAGCTTGTACAGACTCTTTCCCGCTTTAACAATAGGGCCAGAGACATTCACTGCGTCCATGGCAGATTGTACTTCATATAACATCGTATGATGGGATTATGCTAGTATACAGTGCTAAATAACAGGGTGTAAACCTGCAGGTGAGAAGAAGATTGCAGTGCTAGATAACTACTCAGGGTTTCAAAAGTCCAATACTAGCCGTGCCACTGTGCAGGGAAATCCTGGGTTCCCAGGCAGTCTTATGCAAGCAGCACTTGAAAGCTGACAGAAGGTTACCCTTCCCCCTGCCCTCACAGGCATGCTCAGTAAGTGCATGTCGTGCAGCCTGGGTGCCACTGTGACATATAGAAGCTCGTATACAACTGTGCTGAAAAGAAAAAGAAAAGGAGAGTCTCAGTATGAGATTTGAAGAAGAATAGGTATTATATAATGGAGACACTTAACTCTTTCTTAATCTTGCCTGGAGTCCTAGATTAATTTCCCCAAACAATAAATATTAGGATAAACGTTTAACACTGTAGTACCAATGAAAACAGGAAATAAGAAAGTGTGTTTGATTAAAGTACTCCATCAGTAATACTTACTAAGATTGTTTTTTATTGTATTTTTTTAGGGATGGATGCTGTAAACAATTACCGTGTTCTTTTCTGGACTGGCAGCTCAGGAGGTCTTCCTCCAAATGAAACCACTTTTGCCAAAATACTGCAGCAGCAAGGCTACAGCACAGGACTGATAGGTATGGGGACACTCTTGAAGATGGCCTAGGATGTGTTCACCTGCATGTCTCTCTCAAGGCATTTGGTTTAGTTAACAACAGCTCATACCTCAGTTGTAATATTTTTATTTTGTGATTCAAAATATCTTTTAAGAAGAAATCCTGCCCAAAAAGAATCTCTCTTAAAAGAACACTGGTCTGATAAAAAGAACAATCTTTACTGTTGACTTGCTTTCAAGCACAGCTGTGGTTGCTAAAATATATAATGGAAAATATGTTATTTTTTTTTAATATTATTCTTCCAGGTATTTGACTATTATTCCAACGCTATTTTGTAAGAGACAAAAACATGAGTGTGATTTAAATATGCATGACAATGCTTTACACAGCTCACAGGGGATTCACAACAAAAGGGAACAGCTGCTACTTAAAGCAATAGAGCCAGTCCATAATATTACAGGATCTGGTCTTTCAAAACCGGAAACAAAACAGTTATTCTTTCTTTCATTACAGTGGGGCCACTATAATTCACCAAGATTTTAGTACAGCCCACAAAACTTTGCCTCCCTCAGCATTAATACAAATTTCATTTTACTTTATATTTAATCGTAATCTTTTTTAAAAAATAGATTTGCAACTTTTGGCCATGACCCAGTTTCAAATAATTATTTATCTCAGGTATGTCACACAGTTTCACAGACCGATAAAACACAAAAAATCCTGAGCTGAATTTTCAACTATTTGTCCTACTTCATCTGAGCATCTAAATATCAATATCCAAAATCTATTTCTGACACATAAAGATATTGGCTGCACAAATAAGCTGAATTTACTAATAAAAGTGCCTGCAGAAATGGATTTGTATTTATTCAGCAGAATAAATCCAAACCACACAGGACAATACTATGAAAAGCCCTGCATGCATTTTAAGTACTCTATTACTGAATCTTCTCTCGTTAGTTTTGCAGAAATACAACTTTAGTTGTTTTAAGCAGCTCATAAAAAAGCCCATGTCTATTAGCCACGTGCTTCAGCTTGGTTTCAGCATGTAATTGCTAACAAAACAATCAGATTGTTCTCCACTTCACCCAAGGAATTGCCCTGCAGGGAGATTGTGCTGCATACCTCCTAGAAACCAGCTAGCAAAATATGCTGGCGTTCTCCCTGTGGGTATCTCAGCTAAAATCACCCTGTAGACACCGAGAGCATCTCTTTGTGTAACTGGATTGACAGACTCTGATTAATTACCCTGCAGGTGATGATGGAAAGCACTGGCAAAAAGTGACACTAAGAAACCCCATAGGAACAACTTTACATTCAAGTCATAACGCCAGAAATCTAGACAACATCTACCCACATTACCACAGCCGAATGAGTACTAAAAAGTCTCACCTGAATTGCCTGTGATTGTTTTGCTCTGAGCACAGCGAGTATAATTGCAAAGTTAAATCCTGTTAATAACTTGCAGCTTGATGTGATAATGAGACTTTTTGTTGGGAAACGCTTTGCAGATTTTTTTGTAGTCAGAAAGTCAATGTTGTATAACATAAATCCTCAGAGATTAATGTCTTAATTATATGCTTAGTTTATCTTCTGGAGATATGAGTCTTTTGTACCATGTCAGAAGCCTCTATCGACCTCAGGTGGAGATTTAGGTGTTGGACTGCATCTGAAGTCCAAGGATACATTAGCTTCATCTGTATTTATGACCAATGCATCTATGTATTGATTATAAACCAGTTTCATTTTATAGTTGCCTTTAAATATGTCAGGAGCTAAACTGAGTAAAGTTTTTAGCTGAAAGCAATCTGTCAACCTAGAATAAAAGTTTCACTCTTGCTTTATATTTATATCCAAAAAGCAGCATTTTTTTTCTCTCTGAAGCATTTTTTTCTGCTCCTACTGTAATGCAATATTGCAATTCTATTTAAATTTACTCAGGCTTGGCTGCTAGTATATGTATTGGTAATATACTCAACCACTTATTTAGGATAGTATCCTTCTGTAAGTTCCTTATGCCACAATAAGTTGCAAATTAGTTTTCAAATAAAATTCTAAAAGTTCATTTTGATCTATTGTCCCGGTCCAAGCGGTGACTCGGACGGGCTCAAGCAGTTAGCCCTTCTATATTTAGGATTCGCCCCTGATTTTGGGGAGGGCGATGACGCCAATGTATGATACCAGAAGCCCTAAATAGGAGAGCACGCACGTCCACACGCAATGAAGACCAGACACGGAGTTATATTTTATATGCTTTAACTGTTTGAGTGGAGTCACAAATACGTAGGAGGTAAATTTAGAAGGTAGGATGCAAGGGGTGTATGTGTGTAGTAGTTTAGATTGAAAAGAGAAGAAAACTTATTATTGAGGGGGCTGGTATAGCGCGACGCGGTTTCCCTCTCAATAGGGTCGACGTTGTGCGTGGAAGTGAGGGCCGTTTGTGGGTTTACCCCAGGGAAAGATTGCGATTAGTGACAGAAAAGAAATAAATATTATTATTAAATCTTACAGTCTCGACAAGCTGCACGAGGCGGTCTGTAGCTTTAAGATGGCGGCTTCCACGTGGCGGTCTGTGGCTTCAAGATGGCGGCTTCCACGTGGCGGTCTTTAGCTTTAAGACGGCGGCTTCAACGTGGCAGCAGCGGCGGTTTCACAGCAAAGACAGAAGCAGCTCTGGGTGCGGCAGCAGTTTGCAGGCTTCACGGTAGAAACAGCAGCAGTTCTGGCTGCCGTGGCGGTTTGTAGGCTTTACAGCAAAGGCAGCATCGGCCCTGGGTGCGGCGGCAGGCTGCAGGCTTCACGGCAGCTGTAGCGGCGGCTTTAAGACTGCGGGCTGCGCTAGAGCAAAGCGGGTCGCGGCAGACGGCAGGCTGCGGGCGTCTTCCCCGACGGGAGGAGGGAGAGAGAGAGAGAGCGCCTTTGGGGGAGATTCACTGTTCTTTCAGGTGCTCTCGAGGCAGTGGGGCTAGCAGATACTGAGCTTACCGCTCCTGCTTTAAGCCCGGCTCTCGAGTAGTAGCTTTATAGTTCTTTAGGCTTCCCCTTTTTGGATTCTCGGGTGGAGACCTAGCCTCCGTAGCCGGGATCCGTGGCTCTTTTACCTCTCCTCCTCGGCACAGACGGGTGCAGGTAGGCGGGTGCGGCGGCGAGGCAGCAGGGCACCGAAGCAACATGGAGGTCTAGCGGCGAAAAGAGAGAGCTCTCGCGAGCGGTCTCTTTATAGGCCTTAGGAGCCTTCTGATTTGGTGCATCTGTTTAATCCGTTTATTTGCATATAGTTCCAGCCAATCAGATAGCTATCCAGCCAGCTGCGAGAGTTCCATCCAGGGCTTAGCAGCAGTCTTGGTCAAAGACTTGTCCAGGCTTGTCCTGGGCTTGCCCAGGCTTGTCCTGGACTGTGTAGTACTTCCTGGTGCAGTCCTGTCTCCTTTACCAGGTGAATAGTTCTTTATGGGAGACAATTTTCCGTTGTTGAGGAGTAAAACCCTCACATCTATAGATCTGGTATCCAAGGCCTGAATTATACATCAGAGATCAGAACATGCAATTAAACTCCATCTCTCTGGTAAGAGGTAGATTTTGGTCTTTTGATTCAGATATTCAGAAGCCTCAGTGTTGAAACCAATTGAGGCAGCTTGCTATTTTTCTGTGTAAGTGCCTAATCAGTCTGTTTGAATAGACTGGAGTGGAAGCAAAATGTGTGGTTTTGATGTGCCATTCATAATAGTGGACATATGTCCATATCAAAGGACAAGTTGTATGGCAAAAGGTCAGGAGGTCTTCTTTTTGATACATGAAGACTTCAGTATTTACAAGAAGGCAGCTTTAACCTTTTAAAATCCAATTAAATACAAATACATGACTAAAATCTTTATAAAACAAAGCCTTTTATTTTCATGCAGTATATGGAGATTATATTATAGGCAAGGTTACCTACATATGTATAGCTTCATGAGAAATCCTGATCTCCTAAGCTCAAGTTCTTCTGGATTTGGTGGTTTATTTGGCAAAAACCCACTGCTGAGCTGCCTATGGATAGCCTGACTAGGTTATCTATAGCTTCCCTTATCGGTCTGGCAACAACATGACACTGAGTGTTGCCATAGTGCTGACACCAAGATGTTCAAAACTTTCCAGAAACAAGTCTGCACAGAACCTTAAAGGTAAAGAGACAATGAAACAATGTTATTTTGCCATCTGCTTACAAAGGATTTCTTCCTCCTATTTCATGCTTGACAGGTCTCCAGGAAAGCTGTACATTTTTGCTCAGTTCTGAAACTCTGAATTTTTCTCAATTTCTAGTTCCCTTTATAGTCCAGCTTTTTACACTTAATGAAAGCTACAGGGCATGAGTATTGGCACAGATCAGGAAATTTAGTTTGTAGAGGTTTCCTTTCATCAGTTGTAAGATTCCATTTTATTACTACATACTCAGTATGTATGTGTCAGACAAAGCTGTTATCACAAGCAGGAAAACAAAGCACCATTTTCTGAGAAATATTTTATATAAGGAAAAGCCTATTTTAAAATACTATCTCTTTACATTTTGATAATTTGTATTTTCAGGGAAGTGGCATCAAGGTGTTAACTGTGAGTCCCGCAATGACCACTGTCATCACCCTTTAAACCACGGGTTTGACTATTTTTATGGGATGCCTTTTACGCTCATAAGTGACTGTCAGCCAACAGAAACACCAGAGATGGACAGAGGCTTTAGAAGGAGACTCTGGCTTTATACTCAGATGATTTGCCTCCTTACACTCACCGCAGCCCTGGGAAGACTGACTGGCTTGATTTCAGTCTGCCGAAAAACGTTGGCCTGTCTTGCTGGGTTTAGTCTCCTGTTCTTCATATCCTGGTTCTCAAGTTATGGGTTTGTGAGATACTGGAACTGCATTATGATGAGAAACCATGAAGTTACTGAGCAGCCAATGGTGACAGACAGAGCTACATCCCTTATCTTGAGAGAGTCTATTTCATTTATTGAAAGGTAAAGTGTGTATCCTTCAGTCATAATTTTTCTGGTTCTTGTATGTCTTGCAAATTTTAAACAGCAGTTTAAATTTGTATAATATTAATATTATAATGACAGATTTTATATTTATGATATATTAATAAGTACTATTGTGCATATTGATTATATTATTAAACAAAACATTATCTGCTGCTTGAGGATGTCTGTTTTTCCTAGCTTTACTAAAGCTGTTAACATTTCCAATTTTCCATGGGCTGGTTTGAATATTTTGAGGCTATATTGAGGAAATACATATTTCTATCAATGAGATCCACACCGCAGCCTTAAAGGACAGCAGCTGATGGCAGAAATGTGTGTATGGGCCAGGGATGGAGAAGTGAAGCTGTGATATAGTCTTATCATACAGACTGATAAGGGGGCGACAACTGGTAGATTAACCTGGTGCCCTTGTTTCAGTAGCACAGTGGTAGTTTGCAACAGCAGAAAGGGGGGTTTCAATCTGGAAATCTTCTGTATAAGACTCAGGAAAAGAGAGGGTCATTTTTTATAAACCAAACAGTATTCTACCAGTCAGATCTTAATCACTGAGTTTTAATACCTTACAAAGTAAGATGTTTCAGAATTGATTGTTGAAATGTGTCTATACACAAAAGTGTTGAAATTTTAATTTCTTTTTTTTAGAAATAAGCACAAGCCATTCCTCCTCTTTCTTTCCTTTTTACACTCCCACACCCCTCTTCTAACCACAAAGAAGTTTCTTGGGAGAAGCAGCCATGGCTTGTATGGAGACAATGTGGAGGAGATGGACTGGATGGTAGGTAAGTCAACAGAACAAATAATATCTCCAACTACCTAATACCTAGGTCTGAATACGTAATAAAAACATGGATGTTATTAAAAGAATAAGGAAGATAATTTTTTTAAAAAGGAAAAAAGTCCTAAGCTTTTCAGGAACATCTGTCAATCTTGTATGAATGAGCACTGTTGGCTTTTTACTTTCTCTAGTCTTGGACCAAATGAGTCTTACTGTTTGCTCAGTCTTTTGGATCTAGTGTTTACCAGTTTTAACCATGTTCCCTTGGCTCTTCTTACTCAATAAGTGAGAATTATTTAGTTTTCTGTCAGCCTCTTATGGTTGTGTCTTATCTATTTTAAAGTAGGATACATCAGAAGGTGATAAAACTGACAAGCAAATTAATTCCAGGTGTAACCCAGGAGGCTGTTTCTCTGTAACTGCTGCATTCAGCAGAGTACTGAGTATTTTTCAGGCCCATTCCTAAATCCAGAAATGTTCATAAACATTAATTGGTATGGCCCCAAAAATCAGATTAATCTTTTTTTCCATGCTATTTTTTGGAGGGGGAGGAGAATTATTTATCACCCAGTCATGTCAGAGGAAAAGTAGGCACATCTGCAAAAGGGATAAAAAGCAGGTACACATACAGAGAGAATCGGTTTCCAAAGCAACCTCTCAAACATATATACATCACAAATACAATTAAGAACACCAGAAACAGCTCAAGAAGGACTTCTAAATAAAAAAAAGAGCTATATTATTAATGCATATTATATCCAGCCAGTAATTTAATTTAATACAAATTGTGGTCTGGAGAAAATCAGATAAAGGTACATTATACTTTTTCCTCATTTCTCACAATGGCCACCACTGATGCAGAATCAAACTATTTTGGGCCTTGGATCATGCTTTCTTCCCATATTTTTGCAGCACATGGCACTTCTGCTCTTTTCAGTACAAGCTTCTGGGCTGTGACTATGGTTCTTGTATTCTTGTTGTAATACCAATAGTAAAGAGGTTACAGCACAGTACAAATTTTCTGTGCATTTACAGACAGTGAAATTGCAACTACAAATCTTGATCCTAAAAAACGACTATTTTAAATAAGGAGTAGCCCTACACAGATAAGAAATTACATTGATGAACGTTTACAAGACAGAGACTGAAATTTATGCAGTGTAAGTGATCACGTGTTCCTGTGTTTACAGGCCAGGTTCTAGATGCTATAGACATGGAAGGCTTGAAAAATACTACACTAGTTTACTTTGCCTCTGATCATGGTGGATGGCTGGAAAGACAAGAAGGCAAAAGGCAGTTGGGTGGCTGGAATGGAATATACAGAGGTAAGAGCTGTCAGGGAAAGTGACAACCCAGCAACAACTAGTAAAGTACTCAGGACACCTCTAAAGCTTAGACTGTATACCTAAGGAGTAACAGTGTTACATCACTGAGAAGCAAATTTGTTTCATTCTAATTAGGCATTTAAAAATGTAGACAATTCTATCCTGTGCAGGTATTCTTTATAAGCTTGAATTCTCAAACCATCATTTCCTCATGAAGCATCTGAACACAAGTTCATTTTGATTGTGTGACTTCTCACTAAATATTAGTTGTATCTTACATCTGAACCCTTGATTAACTACAACAGGTATGTTACAGGATTGTAAAAGAGAGAGGAGAACTAGTCTGGGAAATCACTTTATGCCTGAAAATTTTATCCACATTGAGTTCTGAAGAGGCAATGTGTTTGTAAAACAATAGAAGGGAGTAAGTGTGTAAGGCCACTCCAGGAGTCTGATATAGTGAACACACTTTCACTGATGCTGAGAAGGAGCTTAGTGGTAAAAACAAATGGGTAAGGAAGGTTCACAAAGGTAAGATTAGCTTATAATAATGCAATAACATTTATCTAAAATTTCTCTTTATTTTACATGAAACTTTGTTTAAATGAAAATTTATTATTTTTTTAATGAAAGGTGGAAAAGCTATGGGAGGCTGGGAAGGAGGAATCCGTGTCCCAGGGATATTTAGATGGCCAGGAGTGTTGCCTGCAGGCACAGTTACCGATGAACCTACAAGTCTTATGGACATATATCCTACAGTAGTTCATCTGGCTGGTGGGGTACTACCCCAGGACAGGTACAAACACAAGTGTCTTTATTCCTCTTTCTCTCCCAAAACAATGGAAAATCTAGTTTGGAAACATTCGAAAAGTCTGACACTTTATTTTTCACTCCTGCTCCTTTTCTACACACTTAGCTCAGTCACCTCTTCTCCACGTTTGAGATTCAGCATCTACCTGCAATCTTCTTCTACAAGCATCTTCCTCATTCAGAGGTGCCAGTTCCAGCAAGAGGGGTGCAGAAAGAACACAGTCCTGTCGAGCTTACCCCACCCTGACAGTCTCTGTTTTTTCTGCTAGGGTAATTGATGGCCGGGATCTGATGCCTTTACTGCAAGGAACAGTTGAGCACTCAGAGCACGAGTTCCTGTTCCATTACTGCGGTGTTCACTTACACGCGGTGCGGTGGCACCAGAAGGACAGTGAGTACAGAACTTCCTTCCCAAGAATTAGGATCAACTTATGAGAGAGCACATTTGTCTAACACATTTTTTTCTGGGATTGCAGCTTTCCAAGTATTTCCAGATGTAAGGTAGTAAAGAACTTGCTAGCATTGCCTGTATTGTATGGCACAAGAAGTTTATGGCTCCAAGGCCTGTGGCATGTCAGGCCAGCTACTGGAGCTCAGGATGGGTCTCATCCACATCTCTATCTGAATGAAAGGCCTGGCCTCCATACCCTCCTTGTGTCATGGAGAAGTCTTGCCTCAGTATTTCATCTGTCCTTCTGCTGTCTTAACAAGGAAGGAAATAATGGAAAACCCAAAACTTCTTTTCATTACTTCATAAAGAATAAAATGAGTGATTATTTATACTTGCTGTAAAATTTGGAGAAATTTCAAAACATCAGAAATCATTTTACATTCTTGGTTTAATTCCATGACACTTAATTTTAAATGAAATTACAATACTATATCAACTAAAAAGTGTAGATCTGAAGTGCAAGTAGAAATGAACTCTAGAAAAATATTCACTCTTCTAATGCCTTGTGATAACCACCAGTGTCATTGTAAGCCTTCTTTCTTTCCTGCCAGGTGGAGCTATCTGGAAGGCTCATTATGTCACCCCTGTCTTTCAACCACCTGGAGCTGGGGCTTGTTATGATAGAGGATTTTGCCCATGTTTTGGGGAAGGTGTGACTCATCATAAACCGCCGTTGCTGTTTGATCTCTCGCAAGACCCTTGGGAAGCCAAACCTCTGTCAGCTGACACTGAGCCCCGCTTTGACATTGTAATAAGGAAGATTGGAAGAGCCATAGAAGAGCATCGCAGGACACTGACTCCAGTCCCAGAGCAGCTCTCCTTCTACAATGTGGTGTGGAAGCCATGGCTACAGCCATGCTGTGGGACATTCCCATTCTGTTGGTGTGATAAGGAAGGTGATAACAAACTTGCCAACCTATAAAGGAAAGAACCACAGTTACTTCCTCAAGGGTTTTTTTAGATCAAGAGTGTTTTCTTAGAGGGTGTTGAGTGGCGGGTTGGTGGATTTGTTTGAATGGGTCCTTTTATATACGGATTGTCCCAATGAATGGCACAGTATTTAGTAAAGGTGGCTTTAGGCTGGACACTCTTAGGGAGCAAGCAAGACATGGTCTGAAGAGCATGTTTTAACTTGCACCTGTTGACTACTGCATGAATAGTTCAAATGCACTGAAGCAGGCCAAGATTAGAGCTGTACAGGTAATGATACAACTTATGTTTTGTTGTTTATGAACATATAGAAGTTTTGCTTTGTTTTTTTGTTTTGAATTTCTAAGTAATTTATGGACAGAGGTCTCCCTTAATTTTTTTTACCCTTACTGGTGGTGCCTACAGTGCTGCTACAAAAGATTTTTGTATGCTACTGCCTCCAGCATAATTCCAAAACAAATTTGCTCACAGTTTCTCACAGAATCTCCTTTAAAAGTAGCCTTCTTCCTTTTTTGTAGCTAGTCCCTTCAGTAGCAGTGATGATAGCAGCTGGTTAGCCTGCAGCTTCTGGTTCAGGAAGTATTTCCCAAGTGAGGCATAAAGCTTGGAAATGTGACAAGCTGAGTAACTGTAGTCTATGCTTTCTGAGAAGGATTTGGGTCAGCCTCTTTTGATGGAGAAGAAAAGAGAAATGCTTTTTCCTTTCCAAAGCTCCCATTGCATCCAGCTCCCTAAGCAGCACTGGCAAAGGCACAGTGGTCATCGATGGTCACAGAAGCACCACACTGATAAACAGTTCTGTCATCTGGATACAGGATTGCACGAGTTACCTTGCTGCCCATATCTCAGCCATAACTGGTTCCTGCTAACAAGTAGTAGGTTCAGAAAAGGCTCTTTGAAAGATGCCTGATACTAATGAAAACAAATTAACTCTAATTTAGATATGCCTAATTCTTTAGAATTAAGGCATATTTTGCTTCACAAGTTAGATTTTCATCCCACCAAACTAGATTCACTTAGATCTATCTCCTTTTCTGCTGTCAATTCATTTTTTTCCTTCTTTGTGTTAAAGGAGTTGTTCCTATTAAAGTGGCCTTGTAAATAATGCTTTTTGTTGTAGGGTATAATATATATCTGTTCATATAGACAAGTGTACACCGATATATATGAATATGTAGGAATATGAGTATGTGATTTGCCCATTTGATTTATTTCATGTTTTTTACTATTTCTCTAACTATAATACTAGGACCCATTTCAATTGTTCATCTCCTTTTGATACAAGTTCTTTTTTTTTATTTTCCCCATTGTTTCCTGTGATTCAGCCACCAGGAAAGATGCAGGTAAAAAAAAATCCCTACAGTGTAAAAGCAAAGTTTTATTGCAGGCTCTGACCTCATGCATGTCACAGATGTCTAGCATTCACTCAGATGCTCCACCAGTGCTACTCATGAGAAAGACACTCAGTCTTACTGTGAAGATTTCAAGAGCTGAAGTGAATCCATCATCTCACATGTACCGGACTGATACTTAATTTCCTCTGTTGTTAAGAGTGTGTGCTTTATTTCTCATGTGAATGTATTCTATTTCAGTCTTTCTTTCTTGGCTATATTTAAAGCTTTTTTCACATCCATAATGCAGTGTTTTCTTTATATGAAATTACTGTAATCAGAGTAGCATTTTTAAATTTTCTCAGTAATTTTCTGATATCTCATTTCCATTCTCAAGCCAGTTTAGTATCTGGGATTTTACATCCTCACAAGTTTTGAACACCTTTAAAAATAGATGGGTATAATACCTGTTGATATGATTGAATCAGTTTTTCTTGCACAGAAATACTTCATAGCACTGTAGGATATCCATTTGGAGAAAGAGAATACAGGAAGACATCTGACCATGAATTTGTCCTGGACCCTGGTGTTTGTCCATGTTTGTCCACAGTTATTAGGCCCGGATGATATGCAAAGTTGTAAAGGTTCAAAGGGGAGAGAAAGGGGTTTGAGTGGTTAACCCCTCCCCTTTTGGTTTTACTTGATATCTGTTGAACCCCCCCCCACGGGTAGTACACACTCTCGCTCAAAAAGGGAATGAGGACATTGAATGTAGGTTTCTATGTGTTGTTGCTTTATAGACAGAACAGTGGTGTACAAATGTAAATATAATGCAAGCCACAGGTAGTGCAAAAGATAGGGAGAAGATTGTTATAATAAAGGAAAATGATTTGGAGCATGTTGCAGTTCCCCCTCAGAATGGTCACCGTTGTGTGGCCACCCACTACCCCCCCAAGGGAGAGAAAACCCTATAGAAAACAGGGAAGATTTGCAGAGGGGGTTCTTACACTCCCAACTGGTTGAATGTAGCGGCAGCGGTGGCTCCTGGGTGAACTCCAGCGGCTGGTGATCGGTGTTTAGCGGCCAGATGGGCTGGAGGGCAGAGACATGCACCACGTGGGCGGCAGCGGCGTGGCAGCCTTCATGGCTCAGGCAGCGGCGCGCAGCAGTGCTCGACGCTTGGTTGGCGACAGCAGCGCTTGGCTAGCGGTGGCGTGTGGTAGTGCTCGGGCGGTGGTGGCTCAGCTGGGGACTCAGCTCCTCCCGGCCCAGCTTGGTCTGATGGCGGCTCGGCTCGGCAGCTCGGCTTTTCCCGGCTGAGGTTCGGCTCCTCTCGGCTCTGGTCCTCTCGGCTCCTCCTGGCTCCTGTCGGCTCTGGTGCAGGTCTTCGGCTTTGGTGCAGCTCCAGTCGGCTTGGGTGTCTTCCTGTCTTCTCTGGGAGCAGGCAGGAGTCTCAGCTCTCTGCTCTTAGAAGAGCAGTATGGTTTCAGCCCAGAGTGACGTGCCCTTATGCTATCAGTGATCTCCCTCTCACTCAACAGGGGCAGAAGCGCCCTGCATCCCACCGTCTGGGGACTTCCATCTAGGTTAGGGTGACCCAGCTCACAGTTTCAGGTGCTGCAATGCATTGGTCATTTGCATGCCAGCCCTGACCCAGCCAATCTCGAGTCTCAGAACAGACTGCCCCCAGGGAAGCAGGCCCCCCTCCCCGAGAAGCCTGGTTCCTGGTGCCACAGGTACCAACCGTGCAGGTGCAATGTCCCTTTAGTCTCCCTTATACGGTGAAATAGTTTTACGGGAGGCATATTTTCTGTGGGAAGGGGCACAACCCTTACAAAAGTGCCATGGGATCAGAAAATATTCAGCGCTTTGTAACACAGACAATACATGTAGAACACTCATAGAATCACAGAATGGTTTGAACTGGAAAGGACCTTACAGATCACCCAGTTCTAACCCCCCTGCCATGGGCAGGGACACCTCCCACTAGCCCAGGTTGTTCAAAGCCCCATCCAACCTGGCCTTGAACACTTCCAGGGAGGGGGCACCCACAACTTCCCCAAGCAACCTGTGCCAGTGTCTCACCAGTTATCAACTCATTTCTTGGCCAAGTAGTATAAACTGCTTTATTACTATCTTATAGTTCATTGAAAGCTCTGCAGGGTGCTGCACATTTCTGCTCTGGAAGCCTCACATCTGTCAAGAAGGAAATTTTTTCCTTAATGCGTCAAACGTGCATTCCACTTCCATATCTGAGAACTAAGTGAGAGACCATGTGTCCCCAACCTGGTTTCTGCTGCTTCTCCTTTCCTTATTTATTTCCCTCTGAAACTCTTCATGAAGGCCAGCTCCTGCATCTGACTAGTTCTCAAGGAATCACCAATCAACTGCTGAAGCTTTTGCTCTTGTTGCAGCTCTGGGAAAATCCTCATGTCCCTTGTGATGGGCTCCTCCTCCCTCTCTGCAGGACACCCAATGGTGAGTCATGAAGGGCAAGAGGATTAACTACTGTCTTGCTGGCATGGTCAGTCACAGCACATGAAGACCAGATAGCCTATGTGTTGAAGACAGTGGTTGTCTCTGCTGATGCGCAGCCTTCAAAAATGCAAACAAGAAGACCTCCATCTAAATATGGATGTTATTTCCTGTAATAGAATTATAGAATCATAGAATGGTTAAGGTTGGAAAGAACCTTAAAGATCACCAGGTTCCAACCTCCCTGCTATAAGCAGGGACACCTCACACTAAACCAGGCTTCACAAGGCCTCATCCAACCTGGCCTTAAACACCTCCAGGGAGGGGGCAGCCACAAGCTCCCTGGGCAACCTATTCCAGCACCTTACTACCCTGATGGTGAAGAATTTCTTCCTGATGTCTAACCTGAATCTTCCCTCTTTCAGTTTAAAATCACTACCCGTTGTGCTATCACTGCCTTCTCTGGTGAAAAGTCCCTCCCCAGCTTTTCTGTAGGCCTCTTCAGGTACTGGAAGGCCGCTTTGAGGTCTTCCTAGAGCCTTCTCTTCTCTAGGCTGATTAGCCCCAACTGTCTTAGCCTGTCTTCATAGCAGAGGTGCTCCAGCCCTTTGATAATCTTTCTGGCCCTTCTCTGGACCCTCTCCAGCAGCTCCATGTCTTTCCTGTGCTGAGGGCTCCAGACCTGTACACAGTACTCCAGGTGTGGTCTCACCAGAGCAGAGTAGAGGGGCTGAATCACCTCCCTGGCCCTGCTGGCCACACTTCTTTTGATGCAGCCCAGGATGCAGTTGGCCCTCTGGGCTACGAGCACACACTGGCGGCTCATGTCAAGCTTCTTATCTACTACCACCTGCAATTCCTTCACCTCAGGACTGCTCTCTAGCCATTCTGACCCCAGCCTGTATTTGTGCCTGGGGTTGTGCTGACCCAGGTGCAGGACCTTGTACTTGGCCTAGTTAAACTTCATGAGGTTGGCATTGGCCCACCTCTCCAGCCTGTCAGGGTCCCTCTGGGTGGCATCCCTTCCCTCTAGGGTGTCAACCACACCACACAGCTTGGTATTGTCAGCAAACTTGCTGAGGATACACTCAATCCCACTGTCCTTGTCTCCAACAAAGATGTTAAACAGCCCTGGTCCCCATACTGACCCCTGAGGAACACCACTTGTCACTTGCCTCCACTTGGACACCGAGCCATTGACCACGACTGTCTGGGTGTGGCCATCCAGCCAATTTCTTATCCAGCTGAGTGGTCCATCTGTCAAATCCGTGTCTGGTCAGTTTGGAGACCAGGATGTCATGTGGGACAGTGTCAAATGCCTTGCACAAATCCAGGTAGATGACATCAGTTGCTCTGCCATTATCCATCAACTCTTGTCATAGAAGGCCACCAAATTGGTCAGGCATGATCTGCCCTTAGTGAAGCCATGTTGGCTGTCACCAATCACCTCCTTATTTTCCATATGCCTTAGGAGATTTTCCAGGAGGATCTGTTCCATGATCTTGCCAGGCACGCAGATGAGTGATGGGCCTGTAGTTCCCTGGGTCTTTTTTCCCCTTTTTGAAAATAGGGGCTATATTCCCTTTTTTCCAATCAGCAGGAACCTCACCTGATGGCCATGACCTCTCAAATATGATGGACAGAAGCTTAGCAACTGCATCTGTCAACTCACTCAGAACCTGTGGATGGACCCCATCAGGTCCCACAGACTTGTGCAAGTTCGGGTTCTTTAGATGGTCCTGAACCTCTTCTCCTAGAGTGGGGGTGCTTTGTTCTCCCAGTCCCTGCTTTCACCTGCTGTGGCCTTTGCAATGAGGCTGGAGAACTTGCCACAGAAGTCTGATGCAAAGAAGTCATTGAGAACCACAGCCTTCTTCTCAATATCCTGCATAGCTAGCTCACCTGTTTCCTTCAGGAGAGGGCCTACATTTTCCTTGGTTGTCCTTTTATCCCCAACACACCTATAGAAGCTTTTCTTATTGCTCTTTACATCCCTGGTGAGATTTAATTCTAGCTGGGATTTGGCTCTCCTTACCTGATCCCTAGCTGCTCGGACAACCTCTCTGTAATCCTCCCAGGGTACCTGCCCGAGCTTCCACCCTCTCTATGTTTCCTTCTTAAGTTTGAGCTTTTCTAGGAGCTACTTTCTCATCCACACTGGCCTCCTGGAGTTTTTACCTGACTTTCTCTTAGTTGGGATGCAATGCTCTTGGGCCTGGAGAAGATGATCCTTAAATATCAGCCAGCTTTCATGGGCCCCTCTTCCCTCCAGGATGTTAACCCATGACACTCTCCCAAGCAGTTCCCTGAAGAGGCTGAAATCTGCCCTCCTGAAGTCAAGGGTAGTAAGCTTACTGTGAGTCCTCCTTGCTGCCCTAAGGATCTTGAACTCCACCATTTCATGGTCGCTACAACCAAGGCTGCTCTTGAGCTTAGCATTCCTTACCAGCCCTTCCTTGTTGGTGAGAACAAGGTCCAGCATAGAACCTCTCCTTGTTGGTTCCTCAATTACTTGGAAAAGGAAGTTGTCATCTACACACTCTAGGAACCTCCTGGATAGTTTGTGCTTTGCAGAGTTGTCCCTCCAACAGATATCAGGATGGTTGAAGTCACCCACGAGTACCATAGTTTGTGAGCATGAAGCTGCTCCTGTCTGTCTGTAGAGTGCCTCATCTATACTGTCCTCCTGGCCAGGCAGACTGTAGCAGACCCCCTCTGTAATGTCACCTGTGCCTTGCCTTCCCTTTGATCTTAACCCATAAGCTCTCAGTTGGCTCCTCATCTGGCCCCAGGGAGAGCTCCATGCACTCCAGCTGGTCTTTGACATAGAGGACAACACCCCCACCTCATCTCCCCTGCCTGTCCTTCCTAAAGAGTTTATAACCCTCCATTCTGAAACTCCAGTCATAGGAGCCATCCCACCAGGTCTCTGTGATGCCAGTGAGATCACAGCCCTGCAGATACACACGCATCTCTAACTCCTCCTGTTTATTCCTCATGCTGCATGCATTTGCTTAGAGGCATTTAAGCTGGGCCTCCAGTGAAGGTAACTGACCAGCTGGAGGGCCTGGGATTTCATAGTGCTGCACCCCAGGTTCTCCCCTGCTGACCTGCCCCCCTCCTCTAGGCTCTGGGCATCTCTTACTGGTGCCACCATCACACTGAAATTGATCGGCATGGGATGAATGGAGGTTCCCTCCCCCCCAGCCACTCTTCACTAGCTTGGCTAGCCTATGGCCCAGGATGCTCTTCCCCTTTTCTGACAGGTGGATCACACCAGCCCCCAGCAGATCAGGTTTGTCAAAGCTGGTCCCATGATCTGGAGAGCCAAACCCCTGGCTGTAGCACCTGTTCCGTAGCCAGCTGTTGATCTGCTGGATCCGATCGGCCCTGTCTATCCCCTTCCCTTTACTGGCAGGATTGATGACAATACTACCTGTGCTCCAGAGTTCTTAACTCCTGTTCCCAGGGCCCTGTAACCCTGTTCAATATTCTTTACACTGCTGGTGGCTGCATCAGTACTACCTACATGAAACACCAGGAGGGGGTAATAGTCAGTTGGGTGTACGAGGCTAGAGAGCCTCTCAGTAACATCCCTGATGTGAGCACGTGGTAGACAGCACACCTCTGTAGACAGCTGGTCTGGCCTGCAAATGGGTAATAGATCACTTCTGTTCAGAAACATGAAATCACTTAGCCCTGTGGGTAAGCAGACAAATCCATGCAGACACATCCTCATTCCCTTCAGGCAGAATTACAGCAGGACAGCTGGCTTACAGGACTGTTACTGTTAGCTGTGTATCTAATTTTGTTAATCCCATAAACTAGCCATCAGTTTGACAACTATATTATTTTCTGAAGTCCCTCCTTCTAGAAAAGCTATCCCATCAAACTGAAAACCTCAAAAAGCTCCAAAAAACAGGTGACACTGGAATGGACATCAAGCACCACATCATAATATAGTATTTTATAACTGTTATCTTCTCTAAAAATAGTATTAAAAAAAAATCCCAAAGTAAATTACTAGTTATTTGATAAAAAGAGCAAACACTTACTGTCTGCTTTTCAGGATTTGACTTCAATTGTCATTGTTTTCTCATTAGTGCTTCAGTGTTTTTCTCTTGTACATTTCAGTATCCTTCACAGGAACTGTTTGAGGTTTGGGGTTTTTTTCTTACCAAGGATTTTACTAGCCTCAGCAGAAGACTGCTGCTTTAGAAACTGTTTCAGTTTCTAAAACTGAAACACATGAGCTAGTTACAGAATTGACTTTCTGCCATTAGGCTGTTCATTTATTTCTTACTAATCATTGCTAAAATGAATAAACTATCTATAAACAGGTTACTTATGTTCATTCACTCCATGAAATCTCATCTCTTTCTAGACAATAGAGGTAAGATGGGAATGGTATTTTATCCGCTGCTTACTACATATTTTAAAGCTGAAAGAATTTGAAAAAGGCTAGAGATATTCTGTTGTGCCTTCAGGTTCAAGGTTCTGGTTTATACCTCTTTCTTTAGTGTGGTCTATGCTACAGGGCTATGTGGAGGTTCTCCAGCTTCTGTAGAACCTTACCAAGGAAAGAAACAGCAATGTTAAGGGCTAGAAGTTTCTAAGCAAGGAAATTTTATTTTAAATATTGTTTCTTAACCTTTAAAAACAATAATATTTTCAGGAAGCCATCATCAAGGTGCTCACTGTAAAACCGCAGTGACCTATGTCATGACCCTTTAAATTATGGGTTTGGTTATTTTTATGGAATGCCTTTTTGGTTAGTAAACAGCTATCAGAGAACTTGGCCTCCAGGAGTGATGGGAGTCTTCAGTGTGAAGTTCTGGATCAGATAATTGGCCTCACTACACGCACTTTTGCTTTTGGATGACTTACTGACTTGATTTCAGTCAGCTGGAAAACTGCCATCTGCCTTGCTGGCTGTGATCTCTTGTTCTTTGCCACCTACTTCTCATTATTGATTTGTAAAACATAGGAACAGGGTTATGATGCAAATCTATGAAATTACAGCACAACCAGTGGTTCTGGAAAGGACTTTATTTCTCATCTTGCGGGAGGCAGCATCACCTACTGAAAGTTAAATTACGTTGCCCTGCAAGTATACTTTTGTTTCTGGGGCATCTTCCTTCTCTGTTTGAAAGTCGGAGAAATTAATGATCAGTAAGTTAATTGCCTTAAGCCAAGATTTCAAAAGTAAGACTGAGTCTACATTAACGACTTTAAAGATGTCTTAATTCCAAAAGCTAAGGTTGCCCTGAATTTTCCATGATCATTAGGTCTTCTCAGACATCTAACATTTTTAAAAACTTTCACATTTCGGAAAAAAAAAATTAGCCAGACTACACTTAAATAAACATTTGATCAGGAGACTGAAACTTTTTAAAGGATTGCAGTCAAAGACAGGAGCAGACTGGCCTTCTAGAAAAGTACATCCTATGGCAAGTATTTGACACACACTTCAGTCATCGGCCCAAAAAATTAGTCACATCTAATTGTACCTTACTTGAGCTCCCATGTAAGAATTACAGGGAGGTTTTTTCTGTTCTCTGCCCATCAATTCCCAGCAGGAAGGACTCACCATAACTCCCAGTCTTCCCACTTTTGGTAGAATTGTAGACACTGGACACTTTGGTAGAACTTGTGCCACTGGACCAGGCTGCCCAGAGAAGTTGTGGAAGCTCCATCCCTGGAAGCGTTCAAGGCCAGGCTGGATGGGGCTCTGAGCAACCTGATCTAGTGGGAGGTGTCCCTGCCCATGGAGGGGAGTTGGAACTCGATGACCTTTAAGGTCCCTTCCAACTCTAACCATTCTATGATTCTGTGATTCTATGAACTGCTTAGGGCAGGTGCCTGAGTGCCAAAATAACAAATCTTACTAATTTCTGTAAGGGATCAAAAATCTTGCCTGCTGTGCAAATCACACATGTCTCTGAAGTTTTAAACTTTCTCCCTTTGTCTTCCAGTCTGTAAGGAATGGACCACTTTTTCTTTTCCCCCCACGTAAGATTAGGCAGAATGCCTTTCAAGCCAGCAAAGTGCCTGTTGCTGATTTAGCCAAGGACAAACTGAAACAGACTGGGCAGAAGTACAGATAGCAGGCTGAAAAGACTGGGTACCTGGCCATGAGTTGAACAGAGAATGTTATCAAAAAGGAGGCGGGCTGTGCCGGTGAACCAGAGAACTTTCTTTTGTCTGCTGGACACACGCACCCCCCCCACATATCTACCGGGATCAACTCCTACCCTTCTCCTCCATTAATCCTACACCTCTCTCGCAGGGAGTGCACTTACTAATACCATAGAACCCTGATTTTCCTTTCTGATATATGCCTAGATTACCTTCCCTGAACCTTGGTCCCTCAATTTGTGTTAACCCTTAATAAACCAATTAATTAGTTGAACATTGGTCTCAGTAACAGTTTGTGAGCGTGGTGAGGGAGCATTCCAATCTACACCCTGAGATATGGTCCCTCAGTGGCCGCGCGTGGGTCTCATTCACAAACCTCTCCATTGGGGGGGAAGAAGTCACGGAAGCATCCTGACAGCCGGTAGCTTTTGATATCAGCCCACAACACAGTCCCATCTCAATAAATACTGTCACAGGATCTGTAATCGTAGCTGAAAATCAACCACAGACCTGCTGAAGAGTGGAGACTGATTCGTCATTCTGGTGATTGCACAGTTAATATCACCACCATATCTTAACTATAACTAATAAATTTTGTTTAAAGCACCTACTATCTTAAATAAGTGTCTTCTTTAAGTGTTTCGTTGTTACAATATACAAGCGTGCTAACAAGTACACCCAGTGGGCTCTGACTCTAATGCTAGATGGGACTCTTCAAATATTGATACAATTGATAAATAAATGTCATTACAACTTTATTACTACCTGTGAGTCTTCAGTATTCAGAAGAGCACTGACTGTTGATGAGAATTTTCAAATATAAAAAAAATTGTTATGAATTTTCATGTTCAGCACTTAGGGGCACAGCCCATTCTCTGCTTCAGCATTGCATGACAGCTGCTTGGTCTGGAACTGGGTCTCTATAAATGGCAGCAAAGACATGGCTAACTATGATGTCCCTTCCTTCACAAGGTGCTTTTTCTTGGCACTTGCAGGCTTTTCCTGCAACTGAAAATACAGCTCCTGCAAACACTGATGTTTACACTCTGTGCAACTGGCTCATCCATAACGTTTGGATGACTGGGGGGGCTGAGTTTAAAGCTGGTCACTCTGCTCATTCCTGAATGTTGAGGATCCACATGTCATTTAAAGTGATTATGTCAACCAGCATGCCAAACAAATTGGCTTGAAGGAATAACAATAAACCAGCCTTATTATAAACCCCAAGCTAAAGGTATTAAAGTCACAAAAATGCCAAGATAACCTATAAAGATGTGTTAACACTGGAGAAAAAAGCCAAGTAGAAAAATCTATATAAGGTTAAAAAATTCACTTTTCAGTTCTGTGTGGAGAAGAACACATATGTAAAAAGCTAACTAAAACTGATTAAAAGAACAAAAATACATCTTAAAATATTCACACAAAATTAAAATGTAAAAATAACAAGTATTTTTTAAAAAATCATATTCAATATATATTTAAGAATTCGAGAAATCAAGAAAAAAATCATAATCAGGAGATATGGAAGTTGCTTTATTTCACCACATTTCAGTCTTTCTCTGGAGGCCAAACTGAAGATGCTGTAGACAAAGAGGGTTTTAAAAGCATCATATTGCCCTACCCTACTTCTGATTGTGGCAAGTGGTCAGAGAGACAAGGTGGAATAGCCTTTCTGACAGGAGAGAGTGATATTTCCACAGGTGTGAGAGTCAGGAGTGGTGTGATCAGATCTACAGTGGAGTAAAAGGTCCAAAATCAGA
Source organism: Hemiprocne comata (assembly GCA_020745705.1). Classification (NCBI taxonomy): domain Eukaryota; kingdom Metazoa; phylum Chordata; class Aves; order Apodiformes; family Apodidae; genus Hemiprocne; species Hemiprocne comata. The sequence continues at coordinate 90,383,167 of CM036586.1, read as the reverse complement.
TCCTTACTTTATTCACTGTGTCTTTGCAGTGTGGATTTTTTCCTTCAGGCTTGGTTTGTAACCCAGAAAAATTCTGCTCTTCCCTGAGCTGTACCATTTTCACCTAGTTCTTTCCAAGTCCTTAAAAAAAACCCTCTCTCTCTAGTATTTCTGAAGCTTTACTTTAATATCTGTTGCTTAATGCATGCAAATATCCTCCTCTCCTCAGGCATGTCCTTGTCAACCTATTTAAATGTAACAAAAAGGATTTATAAGTATTAAGACAAGGGTTTTCAAATAATGTGTGGAGGTTTGTTGCTGCTTAGCTGTTAGCTGAAAATAAACACTTGCTTTCCACCTTCTATAAAAATATACTACACAACAGGTTATATATGTGTGTGTGTATATATATATAAAAAATTAAAATGTAATTAAAAATGCTAATTTCAACTTTCTGGAAGAAACACATGCAACATGCCATATGCAATATACTGTTCCACCTTGCTGTCCCTTTCCTCCCTCTCTCCCGTAGTTTCTAGGCATCCAGACGTTCAGGAGGAAAGACAGAACAAATGAAGAAGGAATGAAACAAAGAAGAAAAAGCTCCCAGCTGGTGTGAACACAGTCAGTTGCTCAGCACTTGCAGCTGGTGAGCCAAAGGCAGATGTTCATCAACAGTAAAATAAGTGATATCCTTGCAAGGAAGGTAAAAGCCAAATACCAGGAGATTTTCAGTGGTTTGTCTTTTTCCTTATCCATTCTGCACTCTCAGGGAATTAACAACAGTGTTCATTAGGGGGATTTAGTTCTTACTGACCTGAATAATATTAAATTTAAATAGGTTGTAAAGGGTTTGGTTTTTTGGTTTTCGTGTTCTGTTTTTCTTTGCTTCAGTGTCTGAAGTTAGACAAATAAAACAGAAATTAAGCAAATTTTTTTGTTGTGTCTGATTACTGACTTCTAACTTAACTCACAAGAGCTTATTCCAATTTTTTTCTGTTGGAGCTCTACCTCTCCTAACATTTTTAAGAATGGAAAGTTTCTTTCAACTTTGGTGGATTCTGAGAGCAAGTGGTGGTGTGGCTAGTTCTCTTGGGATGAGGGTGAAGCATGGGATACACCTGGCTTTGATAAATATTTTGGCCACAGGCAGATATTTTTGGAGTGGAAGTTTGTCTTTTTTCTTCTGTGTAAGACTTCAAGAAGACTTCTCATCTGGGAATATATTCAAAAAGCGAAATATTCGAAGGATGGGGGAACTGCCTGGAGCCAAGCTGCAGTGGGGGAAGAAAGGGCTAATTTTCTAGCAGTTTCCGGCTTGCAGCTTGCTTTCTGTAAATCAAAGCTGAAAAAAAAAATGGGCTCTGCACAAGCCATCTGGCTAGAAAAAGCTATATAATATTATTTGGAGTTGTTACAAATCTATTTCAGTTGGGTCCACCTAATTCAGCCATTTAATAAACCAACCAAAAGCTTCTTTTACTAAATCTCTTCAAGTGACTGTTGAGGCAGCTGCAGGCTTTGTGCCATTCCTGAAATGCTGAATGAATTGTATTGTGAGTTGACTAAGCTTTCATTAATGGCTTACAAATTTAGAAAAAGAAGGGGTAGTGCAGTCATGTGTAGGATCAGCTGCAGAAGACAGTAAGTTTTGGATAAGGTTTACAGACAATTAAAATTGTTTAACTAAGGGGAATACATCCACATGAAGTTGTGCTGGCTGCTTCCTGCTGTTCGGAAGGATTTGGCCTCGTTTTGCAGAACTGTTTAGACTGAATTATTATAGAGTCCTATGACTTTTTTAGGTGGAGGTACTAGGCTGAACAGCTGATGCTGTGTACTTTTGGTTGTAAATGAAGTAATAGTGTTTTTAATTAATAATGACATTTGAGAACTCATTAGTCAAAATTAAGTAGTAGCAGCAGTGGTAAGACTGTACGTGCTATCAGCTTGAAAATAATACACTCAGTTAGACTTTGTGGAATTCACAGTTGTCTCAGGGAAGAGTTTTGTTGAGAATAACTCAGTATCATCACGTATTTTCAGAGTCCCCTTTGTCAATGCAAAGACTACTCAATATATAGAACTAGTATTTTAAGATTGCTTTGGTATTATATGAACCAGAAGAAATTATATAGTGGGGAGGCTTATTAGTGTGAGAACTAAGCACCCTAGAAATTAAAAGGAATGTTTTGATGAGAAGCAGTTTTTCCAGTTGAGGGCCATTTTCTTCAGGTTATTTGAACTCTTTGGGTAAGATTCTTAAAATTACCTTTAACTGAGTTCCTTTAGATAGCTTAGAAAAGATGTCTCATAAAGTGGTTGCTGGGGGAGATACTGTGGAGTTTGTATCAGACTGTTGCTCTGATTGTGCCTACAGTGAACTGTCATATTTCAGCTGACTACCTGTTATGGGAGTCCCAGAACTTTTGTTTCTTTACACTACTTTACTTTCTTCCTCTTAAGGCACACAACCATGATTATATTGCACTATGCTTGGAAACATAATTGAATAATAAATCGCCTTGCCTGCAGAAAATGTATGCTCTATTTGAATGACTTCACCTTCCAAATAAAGCCTGTGTCCGAGGAACACTGATGAGCTTTCTAAGACCTGTGTCTCCCTCCTGTGAATTTATGCGCTAATCTTTTACTGTCTTGTGCTTGATAGAGCTCTTGTTCTCTCAAAATAAAACATCTTTCCCATTCTTGAGTAATTTATATGTGGTTTTCTGCTCTTTCTCCAGTTCTTAAACTTCACTTTGAAAATAGCCCAGTTTTGCTCAGTACACAGTGTGATCCCATCAGTACCCCTAGTCTTTGAGGTAAAATAATCTCACTAGTCCCTCCTTTGTAAAGAGACATAAGGAGTGATTGAGTTCCTTGTTTTCCTCCAGAGTCACACTAGTGAATGTGCTCAATTTGTTGCTACTATAAGCTTAACTTATTTGCAGGATCGCTGCCTACCAGGAGATGATTGCACCACTACCTTGCACAGCCACTGCTGCTGTTCTATTCAGGTCAACAGATTTCTGGCTCTTCCCTGCACATATTTGTTTCTATTTGGCAGAATTAAAATGGCTTTGTTTGAATTTACTCACCCTTTGTTCCCAAGCAATCCTGGGCCCAAATTAATCACTTTTCCTGCTCCTTCCTTTGCTTCAAATCTTCATTGCTCCCTTCCTTACTGCTATGTAGGAAATTCAACTCCATTTAAAATAATGTTTATTACTGTTCTCCCTCCCCTTTTATTTTTTTTTTTTTTTAATTCTCCCTGTCTGTGAGTTCCATGCTGTTCTAAAGCTGTGTCTCCCTTTGTACAAGCTCTTGCAGAAATAGTCTAAGGTGCCAGGCATTTACACAGATATAACTTCCCCGTGAAATCATGTAGAAGGAGCAGATTTCTTGAATGGAAGGGAGCTCAATTATGGTGCAAATCCATCTTAAGTCTTGTAAATAAAAGTTACATAAATAGTGGCCTGTATTTTCCTAATGTTTTGCACTTACCTAATTCACTAGGCAAATGTTGTAAAATCACTTGATAATACTAGCTGCCAAATTATTTCTAGGACCATTTTAGCTACATACATATTTAATGTCTTTATGTTTTTAAACAATGGCATCAGTCTCCCAGGTGGAAGTCTCTGCCTATGCATTTAACATTTTAATTTCCAGAAATAGCTTTTGAGGTAATTCTGAAAAGGTTTATGTGTATACCTATGTATCTATATGCATGTTTTATGTTCTACTTTCTTTCAACCCTATTGCTTTCAAGATTTATTGGTGTTTAGTAGCTAAACATTCTTTCACTCTTCCTCCATGTATTCCTGAAAGACGATCACTTTGAGCTCTAAGCATGTTTTTATAATGTACAGTAATGCTGCATAACAATTTAGGCTATGGACTTGGAACTATAAGCCATGGGTTACCTGAGATGGGATTTGTCCTTGACCCTATCTTAATCCACAAGCAGGATTAAAACAGGGATCAGCAAAGAGCCAACACTTTACCACCAAGAGGAAACAAAGTGCTAGGATGGGGCTGAAAACATTAGTAAAAACAGGTTTCAGGTTTTTTTCTCTTTTTTTTCTTTTCCTTTTTTTTGACGTAGCAGAAAGAGGCGGGGAGCACTCCTGTTGTCCCCAGCTTGGAAAGAAGAATGCCTGAATGACTGAGATGGACTCTTGGGGGCTGCTATTTCCAGGCTCCTTTAGAGACCTTCAGCTCCAAATGAATGTGTTAGCACTCTGAAAGGATTCATTATACCAGTGTAATGCCCTGTAACCCTTAGGAGATACAACATTGACAAACAGAAAATTCTCCTTTACTTCAAATGAGTAATTCAAGTACTGAGATGGAAATTGCCTACAGTGCTCCTAAAGCTAGGTTTTACCACAACTCTGTAAATCTTTGTTGTAACCTAGCAGTAGACCTGGAACTTTGCTCTTGAATTATTAAATCCCCTTAGCCACTAGTTACTTATTTACAACTGGGAATTCATAGTCAAGTTTACTGAGAAAGTCCCGTGTGTTGTGTTTGCCTGTTAGAGGTGATGGTTATTTGTTCATTCAAAAATGTGTTTTTCTACACAAAATCTTCACAACAAAACTGCAAATCCTGAAATTTGCATCAGAATTCTCAGTCTGTGCTAGAGTTGCTGCTGCCCCATGTCCTGCAAAATTAGTACATATTGCAATGATAACCTTGTGCAAGTGAAAAAATCAATCCAGAACTAAGTTTGAACACTACTGATCGGCAATACTCAGTTGGAGGAACATGCAGTTTCAAATGTTAGAGATACATATGTAAAAAGTACGGTATGTATGTGTAAAAATGTAAATTCTGTTTCCTGCAGATATTAAATACAGTGGATGCTGGTATGAGGCCTGAGTGGCATTTTAGAATGCCAGAAGAGGGGATGGCATCAAGTTAAAGTATACTTGAGTTGGAGGGGGGAGTTTGTTTAGGTTCTGTTCCAAACATAATTAAATGCCTTATTCACTGGTGGCAAGGTACTCAGAAAATGCCAGAGTTACTTTGGAACATAACCTGAATTTTCACAGAATTTATGAAACTTAGAGACACTAATCTTTCTCAGCTCTTCGAAGCTTTTGATACATTTTGAAATCCATGCAGCTGATTCAAGATGAAAATTCCTGGGCGAATGAATAAGGTAACAGCCCTCACTTATGTCCTTGCTTCTTGGGCTGTGGCAAGGCTACTACAGACTCTTTGACTAGAGTGATCTTGGCGGTAAAGGTAAAAGAAATGAAACCAAACTGTTCTCCTCCTTCCCACTGAAAGTGGGACTGAGAAAGGAACTTCCCCCTATTTTGTGTTTCATGCTTCAGATCTGCTGCCAGAGGGCTCCCATCATTCTCCAACCCTTACCAGCACAGTGTGTAAAAAGTTACGTTGTTGTGTTTCAGGACCTACCTCTTAACGGCACTGATATCCTGTTTATTCTGGAACATGTTTGCCTTGAGTGCAGGTACGGACTCTAAACCAAATATACTTCTGTTTCTGGCTGATTATCTTGGCATCGGAGATACAGGTTGTTACAGAAACAACACCATAAGGTAAAAGATCTCTCAGTACAGCAAATTTAACGTTGTAGAACACCTATCCTGGGTAATTAGCCTAATTATAAAATAAGAAATGTTCTTAATCTCTTAATCCAAGGCTCTAGTAATTGTGTATTTAAGTACTTGTATATATGCATGTAGGATTGGGACCTAAGAAAGTGTGCAGTGACAGAAAAAAAATACTGTATTTTATTTTGGAGGTTTTTTTAAGTTCTTTTTGGGAATTCGTCCCACTCCCTCCTCCATGTGCTAACTCTCCAGCCACTTGTTTTAGGCTTACAGTTACCGTTTTCCCTCCTTCTCATGCATGAATTCCTTAATTCCTTTCCATGCACAGGTAAGTCTTGCTGTGTCCACCCAGTTCTCTTCCAGGACCTCTCATCCACTAGCTTGTCATATCCTCCAAAACACTCCTATCCAGGCTCATGTGGACTAACCCACGTAATTTATTGCAGGATTATGTGCTTTCAAAAATTAGTGATTACATTCCTTCAAAACTAAAAAGACAAGGCAGAACTGAACGGGCACTGGGAGCACATCTTACAAGCCTCAACTTGTGTTCTCCAAGTGAAGCACAGAGATTTTTTCAGCATGCTCTGGGTGAATCTCCCTCACATGATGTTGGTGGGGTTGTACAGAGAAATGGGAATGTGCCTGTGGAACTCTGCTGTCCTTCTCTGCTGGTAGCAAAGGTGGAGGGGAAGACTCTTTCAGACTTTGTGGTGTTGCCCATTATTCTGGGAGAGCTAGACTCCCATACAATGTAACTATGTAAAGATACCACTATAATATGAAACAAACAGCATGTGTTAAAAACATGGAACAGAAAGTCTTGGTTCCAAGAGCTTCATATACCCTCTGAGGTTATCTGGCTCAATGAACTTTGAAATTCAGGGGCTAAATGTGTTGGCAAAGTGATCTGTTTCCAGTTTTGGAATTCTTTCCATTTCCATTTGCTGGGGTTTTTTTTCCAACCTAAACAGTACAAAGAACAACTAGGTTTCTTTGCAGTGTTGCCAAGTGTGTTCTATGGCTTTGTCCTGAGAGATGAACTCTCCGGTGGCTACAACCTACTTCACCTGCTGTGTCAAACTGTACCAGTCCTGGAGCATGTAAAGTAGAGATTTTTAAATGTTTTGAGGAACTGTTCAAAAGCTTCAGTCCTTTTTGGCAATGTATTAAAATAAGTTTCAGTTTACCTCGCTTCTATTAAACTTGGAAATGTTTTTTAGAACCCCAAACATTGACCGCCTGGCAAGAGAACGGGTGAAACTTACTCAGCACATCACTGCAGCTTCGCTTTGCACTCCAAGCAGAGCAGCTTTCCTCACTGGCAGATATCCCATCAGATCAGGTTGGGTCCATTTTGAATTACAAATTTCTGTGCATGATGCTGAGGTACTACAATAGCCAATAAATACTGGAATAAGAGAATTCAGCTTTTTCCGCAACTCGAGATAGAAAATACATTGCTAAATGCTCAATTTTTCCGTAACTTCTGAATGGGAACCACTGCCTCTCCAGTTGACAGAGCTTTAGCCTGACTTTATAGAATGTGGGAGATCCATATGATGAAAATATGTAAGTATGGAGAAATGCCAACAGCAGTGATACCTGTCACTTCCTTAGAGCAACACAGCCTGGGGCAAACTGATTAAATTCCTCTTGGTGATGGTTAGAGACAAGGGGTTGAAACAGGGCTCCCAAGAGAAACGGGCAAGTTCATTGTCAACATAGTGCAGAAAGTCAAAAAACTCTGGTGAAAATGGAGTGCTGGATCCATTCCCCACCTACTTAAGGTGCCTTTTGGAGCACTTTGTAGATGTCCATCTCTCACCAGGCATTCTATAGGAAAATTAGCTGCCTACTTTGAGAGCTAACTGCAAAATCTGTGTGTACATTGCATGAACTGTACTTTGCCTAACATGATACAGCATCCCTCTGATGCAGGGCAATGCAACTGTTATCTCTCATTTTAGGTGAAGACCAGAGAGGTTAAATTATCAGTTACTCAGAAAGGCAGAAAATAAAAACTATGTACTGTCACCACTGATTTATTATCGTTTTGATGGTAAAACTGGTGCCAAGCAGTATTTGTTATGAAATATAACTCCTGACAACCTGACACACTATTGATAATGTGATGTGACTGCCTACAAGATATGCTCAGTTTTACGTCTTGTGAGGAACTCTGGCTTCAGGTTGAGCTCCTGAGGCAGAGGATGGCAGAAGCAGCCTGTCCTCTGCTGGCAGAGCAAAAGGCCCACAGGAATGACTGGAGTTGTTTCTCTCAGGGATGGCATCCAGCAACAGGTATCAGGCACTGCAGTGGAATGCTGGGTCGGGAGGGCTCCCTGCTAATGAAACCATGTTTGCCAGGCTGCTGCAGCAACAAGGCTACACCACTGGACTGATGGGTGAGGGAAGGTGTTTTAGCGTGACCTTGAAGGATGAGCTAGTTATATGAAAAGAGTTTAGGGACTGTGTTTGCCCAAAATGGTCTGATAATCATAGGAATTAATCCTCTCCAAAACACTGAAAGTCGGGGGGGGGCAAAAACCCTCATATTTGCAAGATGACTAAAAATACTACAATCTAAAGATTTTTATGACAATGGTAATACCTGCACCCAAACCAGGAAGAATTAAAAACTGTCTCATGATTATAATGGGTGAGCATTCATTTTACTTGGCCTAAGATTTTACAAAGGTTGGTTCACTGTGAGAATTTTGTTAACACAGAGATTGTTCCAAACAAAAAAATATATTTAAGTATTTCATCTGCCTTTAGGAGGCAAGGGAAGAGAAAAAAAGAGAAGATAGGGAAAGAACGGAACAAAGTTGGTACCTATGGAGGAGAAAATTAAACACAAGCATCTCACAGATGTGATTGTGAGGTACCAAAGGGCATGATGGTGGCTTTTTCCTCAGATGAAGTCAAAATACAAAGGTGTCAGGGAAGCACTGCCCCAGACCAGCTTCCTGTCTGTGACTTTGGTCAGGCCTCAACATTTTCAACATTCATTGTTCTTTTGCCAAATAACTGGCAAAGTCTCTATTTTCCCTTCCATTTGCCTTTATTACTGTCAAGTGACAGGCACTCCTGCAATTAATCCCTTCACATATATGGGTAAGCACTGGAGGGCCAGGAGGTTGGTGAAGGGTTTAGAGGGGATGCCGTAGGAGGAGTGGCTGAAGGCTTGGAGGAGAATGAGGGGAGACCTCATCACAGCTTACTGCTTCCTCATTAGGGAAGGAGGAGGAGTAGGTACTGACCTCTTCTCTCTGGTGATCAGCGATAGGACCCAAGGAAATGGTAGGAAGATGTGCAGGGGGAGGTTTAGGTTGGACATTAGGAAGAGATTCTTAGAGGGTGCTGGAGCACTGGAATAGGCTCCCCAGGGAAGCAGTACTGGCATCGAGCCTGACAATATTCAAGAAACATTTGGACAACGTCCTCAGGGACATGGTATGAACCTTGGGGTTGTCCTGTTCTGGGGCAGGAGTTGGACTTGGTGATCCAGGCTGTCTAGGGAGGTGGTTGAGCCACAATCCCTGGAGACATCTAAAAAGACAGATGTGGTGCTAGGGGACAGGGTTTGGTGGTGGACGTGGCAGAGTTAGGGTAGTGGTTGGACTCAATGATCTTGAAGGTCTTTTCCAACCAGAGTGACACTGTGACACTGTCTCTCTTAGAGCCAGGGGGTTGGGGCCAGCTCTACCAAATACATTACTATCTCCAAATACTGGAATTAGCTGAGGCTGCACTGAATCACAAGCTAATGAAGTGTAGTCTTCCTGGCTGAGTCTATAATTACTTCACAATCACATAACCTCAGGGTCCTTTGATCCAGCACATTTGCTAAGCACTCAGTTTCTGTCTACTTGTTCTATCTTGGACAGCGATAGAGTGAAAATTTGGTTTACAGTCTTTTCTCCTTTTCCTACAGAGTATGGATGTGCCTGAGAAATCATCTCCCTGAGTCTGCTGATCAAGATATCTATTAACATTGGCCAAAAGTGTACTGGATCTTCCAGTAAATTTGTAACATTATGTTAAAATGAAGTTGGAAGTAAACAACTGAAAGCTAGGAAGGGAATGTATTACAGGAGTCAGTGAGATAGAGTACCTTAATTCCCTGATCCTCATGGGAAGGTAATGGAATCCCATCCTTATATGACCCTTAGCTGAGTAGCTGAGCATTTTGCTAGTTTCTCTGCTTATCCCATGACCATTTGGGGAGTGCCCATTACATGTTCACCTGATCAGGTATTGGTTTCACCCAGCATCATTGTGCATGAGGAGAATGGGTCGATACTCTGTTGAAAAATTGGAGTGACTCACCTAATTCCCAAACAGATGCTGATGATGATTTAGATTAGATGTTAGGAAGAAATTCTTTACTGAGAGGGTGGTGAGACACTGGAACAGGTTGCCCAGGGAAGCTGTGGATGCCCCATCCCTGGAAGTGTTTAAGGACTGGTTGGATGGGGACTTGAGCAACCTGGGCTAGTGGGAGGTGTCCCTGCCTATTGCAGGGGGTTGGACCTAGATGATCTGTAAGGTCCTTTCCAACCCAAGCCATTCTCTGATTCTATGATGCTATCTTGGGCTACTATTGAATCATTTACCTTTTAATGTTCTTGTTTCTTTCATGCTTTAAAACCTTCAGGAAAGTGGCATCAAGGTGTCAGTTGTGAATCCTTCAATGATCACTGTCACCATCCTCTGAATCATAGATTTGACTATTTTTATGGTATGCCTTTGACACTACAACTGCCAAGTAAACAAACCTCCAGGGCTGGATGCTGCCCGTCAAGCTAAGCTTTGGCTTTACAGTCAGATAATTACCCTTGCTGTGTTCACCCTCACTGCTGGAAAACTGACTGGTTTGATTTCCATCCACTGGAAGATAATTGCCTGTTTTACTTTGGTGGGTGGCCTTTTCTTAATTTCTTAGTACTCCAGTTATGGCTTTGTGCAGTATTGGAACTGTCTCCTGATGAGGAACGACGATGTCACTGAGCAGCCAATGCAGTTAGAGAGGACTGCTGCCCTCATGCTGAAGGAAGCAGTGCCATTTATCAAAAGGTAATGATTGTCTGTAGCTTTCTTTAAAGGAATCAGGATGTTCTGGGCACTTGGAATATTTTTCTTCAGTGTCTATGGCTGTACCATGATAACTGCTTTGAAACTCATATCCAAGTTCTATTTAGAAATCCAATGCACTTCAATTTTAATTGCAACTGTCTCACATTGGAAGCTACAATAAATGAGATGGATTTTAACCGAATGATACATGACCATCTCACTGTGTACTGTAATCTGTAATTACTATATTTACTCCAAGATTAACCAGCTATTTTTTACACTTCACTCTACAAGCCTCATTTGTGCTCTTTTTCATAAACCCTACAACACACCTAGATAAAATGTGTGTGATGCACAGAATTATTTAATGTGAAAATCTCAAAACACTTTTTATATAATCTTTTTGATTGAGAAGCCAAAAAAAGATAATTTATTTTCTACATTCAAGTTCTGCCTGCACAGCCTTCTATAATATTTCTGTGCACCAAGTGTCTTTCCATAAAAGAGGGAAAGTAACTATTCTTTTTTTACAGTTTGTGAAAAGTAATATACTGAAAATTGTAAGTGGCCATCTTAGAAAAGCTATGTGAATATTAAACTAAATACAAGACTGTATCTGGTTGCATTCAACTTAAAAAGCATCAGAGTTAAGCATTTTTATTCACTTAAGCACTGTGCAAATTCTATGCCTGTTTCCACATTGGAATTTTAAAATAATCTGGCTTAAAAGGATCTTTCTTGTTCATAATTAATGCAAAAAGAAAACTGCCAGTTGTGATAATTGGGGATGCACTGGATGTGGCTATAGTTTAGACCCAATGCGTGTGTCTGTGCATTGATGAATATGAAACCTTTCAGAATTCCAAATACACAACAAAAAACATTATAATATTTGGTTTCTTTTTAAGAAACAGGCATGGACCATTTCTCCTCTTTGTTTCCTTTTTACATGTTCACACACCCCTCTTTACTACGGCAAAATTTCTTGGTAAGAGCCATCATGGTTTATATGGAGACAATGTAGAAGAAATGGACTGGATGGTGGGGAAGTGTTCTTCATGAAAGATTTATTTCAGAGACATACATCTGTGTATTTTAAAGAAGGAAAACTAATAAGGCCAAAATACCTACAGGAATCTAAGCTATTAAAAAATTCCTATAGGACATTGCAAAATATTATTGGAACACCACAAATGTGGCTTCGTCTTTCTAATTGGTTAATACAAACTTTGTCTCTCTTCTTAAATTTAAAGCAAAATTCTGGATTCACTTGAAAAAGGAGGTTTGAAAAATCATACATTGACGTACTTTGCCTCTGATCACGGAGGACACTTGGAGACTCAGGATGGCTCTACCCAGCAAGGTGGCTGGAATGGTATTTATAAAGGTAGGAAAAGCACTATGACTTTACATGAACGTTAGAATCGGAAACATAATGAATTTGCCTAGCTGAAACTATCAAGGCTGGAATGAGTTACGTTTTCAGCTCTAAATACAGATGACATACAGAGGTGCTTTAAGGTCACCTTTTCTTTCAGTGCAAGCATTATTACACATTCCTTGACAAAGGTATTGTCTAGCTTGGTACCTGTAAATTGTTTAGCGTTCTCAAGTAAAAGGCTGTCCCGGTCCAAGCGGTGACTCGGATGGGCTAAAGCGGTTAGCCCTTCTATATTTAGGATTCGCCCCTGATTTTGGGGAGGGCGATGACGCCAATGTATGATATACCAGAAGCCCTAAATAGGAGAGCACGCACGTCCGCACGCAATGAAGACCAGACACAGAGTTATATTTTATATGCTTTAACTGTTTGAGTGGAGTCACAAATGTGTAGGAGGTAAATTTAGAAGGTAGGATGCAAGGGGTGTGTGTATGTGTGTAGTAGTTTAGATTGAAAAGAGAAGAAAACTTATGATAGAGGGGGCTGGTATAGCGCGACGCGGTTTCCCTCTCAATAGGGTCGACGTTGTGCGTGGAAGTGAGGGCCGTTTGTGGGTTTACCCCAGGGAAAGATTACGGTTAATGGCAGAAAAGAAATAAATATTATTATTAAATCTTACAGTCTCGACAATCTGCACGAGGCGGTCTGCAACTTTAAGATGGCGGCTTCCACGTGGCGGTCTGTGGCTTCAAGATGGCGGCTTCCACCTGGCGGTCTGTAGCTTTACAGCAAAGGCAGCAGCGGCTCTGGGTGCGGCAGCAGGCTGCAGGCTTCACGCTTCACGGCAGCTGTAGCGGCGGCTTTAAGACTGCGGGCTGCGCTATAGCAAAGCGGCAGACGGCAGACGGCAGGCTGCGGGCGTCTTCCCCGACGGGAGGAGGGAGAGAGAGAGAGCGCCTTTGGGGAGATTCACTGTTCTTTCAGGTGCTCTCGAGGCAGTGGGGCTAGCAGATACTGAGCTTACCGCTCCTGCTTTAAGCCCGGCTCTCGAGTAGTAGCTTTATAGTTCTTTAGGCTTCCCCTTTTTGGATTCTCGGGTGGAGACCTAGCCTCCGTAGCCGGGATCCGTGGCTCTTTTACCTCTCCTCCTCGGCACAGACGGGTGCAGGTAGGCGGGTGCGGCGTCGAGGCGGCAGGGCGGCGAGGCAGCAGGGCGGCGAGGCGGCGGTGACGTCCAGCGACGAAAAAAAAGCGAGAACTCCCGCGAGCGGTCTCTTTATAGCCCCTAGGAGCCTTCTGATTTGGTGCATCTTTTGAATCCGTTCATTTGCATATAGTTCCAGCCAATCAGATAGCTATCCAGCCAGCTGCAAGAGTTCCATCCAGGGCTTAGCAGCAGCCTTGGTCTAAGGCTTGCCCAGGCTTGTCCAGGACTTGCCCAGGCTTGTCGTGGTGCAGTCCTGTCTCCTTTACTAGATGAATAGTTCTTTATGGGAGACAATTTTTCCCTTAGTGAGGGGTAAAACCCTCACACCCAGCTAGGTGGCTGGAATGGTATTTATAAAGGTAGGAAAATCACTATGGCTTTACATGAACGTTAGAATCAGAAACATAATGAATTGGCCTGGCTGAAATTATCAAGGCTGGGATGAGTTACATTTTCAGCTTGAAATACAGATGACATACAGAGGTGCTTTAAAGTCACATTTTCTTTCAGTGCAAGCATTATTACACATTCCTTGACAAAGGTATTGTCTAGCTTGGTACCTGTAAATTGTTTGGTGTTCTCAAGTAAAAGGCGCTGGAAAAAAATATGATAGTTTCCTATATTGAATTTTTTCTCTCTCAGGCTTTTTTTCCTCTCTCTACAATAGGACGGTTTCCTGCCTCGCTTGGGGATTTTTTCTCATTATATTCCACAAATAATTGCTGTCCAGCTAATCAATACAGAAGAGGGGCACATTGTGTCATGACTTGCATCCACAATTTATTTCCTGTATGCTTTTATATTCCATGCAAAATCAGTAATTGGCATAGAATCCAAATAGCCTTGGTGGCCTGAAGAGGATCTTACTCTCTACATTCCGCTCGTCCCTTACTTCTGTGAATCATTCTTCAACCTACTGAGCAGTGTAGTGGCTTTTTTCAAGTCAAAAGAATATGTATTCATTGCATGGAGGTTGCTGACCCTTATAAAAGGGAAGGGCTTTTGGCTAATCTATTCATCCTCTATCTCACTTCCTGCTTTTGCTTGAGAAAGTGCACCTGTTTGTGAATGATAACTGATCTAGCAAAGACAATGTTTTTTTTCCATATTGAATATATGAATTAAAACAGGTTTCTGCTTTGGGAGTTAGGTAAATATTTTCTTCATACACCCAGCATCAGGATTCTTCATTGGTTTAGTTTCTGCTAGTAGCAAGTTGAGTAAAGATGTTTTCCTGCCATTTGAAATAAAAGGTATATGGTACAATTTCATAGGTTCAGATTTTTTGTTTTTGAGTTAAGAGATGTTGCATTGAGCATTGGGAGAGTCAGGTCCAAATCTCAATCCCAAAAAAGGAAGAGATGCATAAGTCATAAGGAAATATGTGTTAAGGACTCAGATTTTGAAGGGACCCCATGGCTATAAAGAGCTTTTTTTTTTTTTTTTTTTTCTGTGTATTAAAATGGGATTCTAATTAGTAAGCCTTGTGTATGTTTAAAGAGAATAACAAGTATTGGAGTTCTTCCAGTTTCCAGTTCCTCCTCTGTTCTTCTTCTGGGAAGCTCTTCAGTAACACAGGTGAACGCAGGCAACTCATTAAATGGAGAATAACAAAAGGCTGAAACTGTTTTATTGTTGCTAAATATACATTTTCAAAGGTAGATTTATTATTCCTACCCTCACCTGTGTTGAAGTACAGATTGCCTCCTCCTATCTTTCTAGGTTTGGATGAGTTATATGTCATATTTTGAGGCCTTCTAAAGCATGCAAATGAAGAGTCAAACGTCTTGGATAAGCAGTGTATTACTGCATCTTTTTCTGTACATTTGAATGCAACAAGACAATGAAGAGTGTTTGCCACTGAACTGCCATATGTTGATTCATTTCACTGCAGGTGAAAAAGGCATGGGAGGCTGGGAAGAAGGAATCCGTGTGCCAGGGGTATTTAGGTGGCCAGGAGTGTTACCTGCAGGCACAGTTATTGATGAGCCTACGAGTCTTATGGATATTTATCCCACACTTGTTCATTTGGCTGGAGGAATATTGCCACAGGACAGGTATGGAGATGTTTCTACAGCAGACATTGCTAGGAGAGCTAAACAGTATAAATATACAGTGTATCTTATCATCCTTGGAGATCACACAAATATTTCTTAGCCTTAAGCCTGGCCTGAGACTTTAAAGTAGTGACCAAACTCTCTCACGCATGTCCACAGGTGTGCTCATGGCCATAGGAGTTGTTCCTGCCAAAGACTAAGTGCTAGTTTCAAACCCAAGTTCAGCATCATTCAAGAAAGGTGGTTTGAGGTGGGTTTGGTACTGACTGACTTGACTTATGGACACTTACAAACACCTCCTGAAGTCCCATAAATAAACCCATCCTTGCTCAAGAGATTTCTATATGCTCCTTTGAAAATTGCTAAATGTAAACAATTATGAGATTGCTATTGATTTCCCGAATAATTTACTTCTATCCATCAGACCAAGCTCTAAATAGTGGTTATGGATTGCTAAATGGAGTGAGTTGACCCAGGTATTAAAAACAAAAATTATCTGAGGATTTAACTACTGGTTTGGCAGTCTCTTGACTGCTCTAAATTATGACCAAATGATTCCATATGCTGTCTCAGGCACTGGTACAGCCAATGCAAAGGCAGTGATAAGTATGCAGTTCACTGTCATGTTTTCTCCTGCCTGAATATGCTTCTCCCTATTACACTAGGGTGATTGATGGACGAAACTTGGTGCCTTTACTGCAAGGAAGAGCTCAAAAGTCAGAGCACGAGTTTCTGTTTCACTATTGTGGGTCCTACTTGCATGCAGTGCGGTGGCACCAAAAGGACAGTAAGTCTAAATATTTGTTCTGTGGTAACTGCAAAACACGATTGTTCTCTTGATAGGTGTCTTGCTAACTGACAAAATTCTTGCAGATGGGTGTTTATCAGTATGGATTTCTGTGATTCTTGAAATTGTTGTGCATGACCTACCGGTGACTCTGGCTAGCTGGAGGTATATCACAGCAAGTAAGTATTTGTAAGTAACAAAGTGAATGCATTATAGGAAGAGAGGTGGGAATAAAGGCTGCCTACTGCTACACTGGAAATTTAAACATAGAATCATTTAGGTTGGAAAAAACCCTTAAGATCATTAAGTCCAACCATAGACCTAACGCTGGCAGCTCCACTACTAAACCATGACCCTAAGCACCATATCTCTATGATTTTTAAATACCTAAACCTCTTTCCTGGGCAGCCTGTTCCAGTGCTTGACAACCATGTGGTTTTCTTCATATTTCTACTGTTTTCCATCTTCAAAGTTAGTACTACACACAGAGAATCTAATTTCACAGAATCACAGAATTACCAAGGCTGGAAAAGACCTTTAAGATCAGGTCCAGCCTATGACCAACACCACCACACCGTCTAGACTATGGCACTAAGTGCCACATCCAGCCTTGCCTTGAACACATCCAGGGACGGTGCCTCCACCACTTCCCTGGGAAGTCCATTCCACTGTTTAATCACCCTCTCCGTGAGGAAGCACTTCCTAATATCCAACCTAAACCTCCCCTGGAGCAGCTTGAGGCTGTGCCCTCTTGTCCTGTCACTGGTTGCCTGGCAAAAGAGCCCAGACCCCACCTGACTACAACCTCCCTTCAGGTAGTTAAGAGAGTGATAAGGTCCCCCCTGAGTCTCCTCTTCTCCAGGCTAAACAACCCCAGCTCCCTCAGCCTCTCCCTATTAGATTTTCCCTCTAGTCCTTTCACCAGCCTTGTTGCTCTCCTCTGGACCTGCTCCAGCACCTCAACATCCTTCCTGAAGTGAGGGGCCCAGAACTGTACACAGTACTCGAGATGAGGCCTCACCAGTGCTGAGTACAGGGGGAGAATTACATCCCTACTCCTGCTGGCCACACTATTCCTGATACAAGCCAGGATGCCATTGGCCTTCCAGGCCACCTGGGCACACTGCTGGCTCATGTTCAACCAGCTGTCAACCAGTACTCCCAGGTCCCTCTCTGCCTGGCTGCTCTCCAGCCACTCTTCCCCCAGCCTGTAGTGCTGCCTGGGGTTATTGTGGCCAAAGTGCAGGACCCTGCACTTGGTCTTGTTGAATTTCATGCCATTGGCCTCAGCCCAACGATCCAGCCTGTCCAGGTCCTCCTGCAGCTTCTTCCTACCCTCCGGAAGATCAACACTTCCCCCCAGCTTGGTGTTATCTGCGGATTTACTGAGGGTGGACTCAATCTCCACATCCAGGTCATCAATAAAGATATTGAATAGGACTGGGCCCAGTACTGATCCCTGGGGGACACCGCTGGTCACCAGGCGCCAGCTGGATGCAGCTCCATTCACCATCACTCTCTGGGCCTGATCATCCAACCAGTTTTTGACCCAGCAAAGGGTGCACCTGTCAAAGCCATGGATCGCTAGCTTCTCCAGGAGGATGCTGTGGGAGACTGTGTCAGAGGCCTTGCTGAAGTCGAGGTAGACCACATCCACAGCCTTCCCCTCATCCACTAGGCGGGTCACCCAGTCATAGAAGGAGGTGAGATTAGTCAGGCAGGACCTTCCTTTCCTAAACCCATGTTGGCTGGACCTGATCCCCTGGTTGTCTTCCACATGCCACTTGATGGCACTCAGGATGATCTGTTCCATAACCTTGCCAGTCGCCAAGGTCAGGCTGACAGGCCTATAGTTCCCCGGATCCTCCTTCTGGCCCTTCTTGTGGATGGGCGTCACATTGGCCAACCTCCAGTCATCTGGGACCTCCCCAGTGAGCCAGGAATGGTGATAAATGATTGAGAGTGGCTTAGCCAGTTCTTCTGCCTGCTCCCTCAGCACCCTAGGATGAATCCCATCCGGACCCATGGACTTGTTGGGATCTAAGTGGCACAGCAGGTCACTACCTACTTCCTCCTGGATTATAGGAGGGGGATTCTGCTCCCCACCCCTGTCTACCAACTCAGGAGCCCAGTTGTCCTGAGGGTAGCTAGTCTTTTTGTTAAAGACTGAGGCAAAGAAGGTGTTAAGCACCTCAGCCTTTTCCTTGTCCTCCGTTACTAAGTTCCCCTCCTCATCCAATAAGGAATGAAGATTTTCCCTGACCCTCCTTTTGTTATTAATGTACTTATAAAAGCATTTTTTATTATGCTTTACAGAGATGGCTAGTTTAAGTTCTAGCTGGGCTTTTACATCTCTGATTCTCTTCCTACATGACCTTACAATATCCCTAAATACTTCCTGATTCACCTGCCCTTTTTTCCAAAATTGATACACTATTTTTTTATTTCTGAGTTTTTGAAATAGTTCCCTGCTCAACCAGGCTGGTCTTCCCCACCAGCTCCTTTTTCGGCACACAGGGACAGCCTGCTCCTGCGCCTTCATAAATTCATTCTTAAAGTAAGCCCAGCCTTCCTGGGCTTCTTTGTTTTTGAGGGCTGCTTCCCAAGGGACTCTCCCAACCAGCATCCTGAAGAGGCCAAAGTCAGCCCTCGACATTTGATATCGGACTTGCCAAAACCTCAGTGCCTTTAATAAACCTACTGATTCCTAAGCGTTGTTTGTGAGTGTGACGGGGAGCGGTCCTCAGCCCTCGGTCCCCTAAGGAGGGGGTGTAGGTTGCGGCTTTACCCATCTCGGTCTGCGACAGCTCCCAATCCCCTAACCAGCCATCCCAGGGCCCTGAAATCTCTCTTCATTGCCCCTACAGTTCTGGTAGCTACCTCATCACTGCCTACTTGGAACGGCAGTAATGGGTAGTAGTCTAAGGGCCGAACTAGGGCAGGGAGCTTCCTCCTTATATCCTTAACCCTGGCCCCAGGGAAGCAGCTGACCTCCCTAAGAAGTGGGTCCGGCCTGCATATAGGGCCTTCCACTCCCTTTAGAAGTGAGTTGCCTATGACAAGTACCTGCCTTTTTTTCTTAACCGAGGTGTTTTTGATGAAAGGTACAGACTGACCTGGCCTCGGTGACACCTCCAAGTTTGGTGAACCATCATCAACAATACCATTTGGTTCTACTTGTAGAGCATCATATCTATTCTGCAAAGGCACCTGGAGAGGGGGAACACTAGGGGCCCCCTTGCCATGCCGCTTTCGCTGTGCAGAAACTTGTTGCCGTTGCTCCTTATCCTGTAGGCTATCACCCTCAGCCAGGCAGACAGGTGATAGGCAGTGGTCTGCATGGTGGTGATGGGGCTGCTAGAGTGTGTGAGGTCTCCTTAGTAAATAGCTGTACTCCTATTACTTGAAGGCAATTTCCACTTTTCCTTTATTGTCTTGCAGTTGTGCCATAAGATTTCTTTCCTGCCAGGTGGAGCTATCTGGAAGGCTCATTATGTCACCCCTGTCTTTCAACCACCTGGGGCTGGGGCTTGTTATGGAAAAGGGAATTGCCCATGTTTTGGGCAAGGCATGACCCATCATAACCCTCCGTTGCTGTTTGATCTCTCACACGACCCTTCAGAAGCCAAACCTCTGTCGGCTAACACTGAGCCCCGCTTTGACATTGTAATAAGGAAGATTGGAAGAGCCATAGAAGAGCATCGCAGGACACTGACTCCAGTCCCAGAGCAGCTCTCCTTCTACAATGTGGTGTGGAAGCTGTGGCTACAGCCATGCTGTGGGACATTCCCATTCTGTTGGTGTGATAAGGAAAGTGACAGCACACAAAGTTTGTGAGATGGATGTCTACTAACATGTCCCGTGGCGCTGAGTCCCTCTGCTGACAAAGCTGTCCTTTCTCTCTCTGGGAAGGGAAGTGGAAAAAAATAAAGAAAAGAATGTCATTCAGAGATTTACCCCTTTGTTCTTCACCACTCAACAAAGGTCTAAGGAAATCCTGCCTGGTGTGGCAAAGGGCTTGCATAGAGCCTGGCGTTGCAGATTTGCATGTAAGAGACAGCTGTAAAGGTATATGCCTAAGATCTGCCTAATTTATGCTTGCTCAAGGAACACAGCTGGAGAACTCTGTAGAGAGCCTAGTGGATGGTGCTGAGCAGGCAGCAGTAAGAAATACCAGACTTAGGTAGAACTCTAAATACTTGCAGTTGTGCCCCTATAGCTCACAAATCATGGTTGTACTCTATCCAAACATAGTAGTTTGTGTCATTATTGCTTCCTGTACTTCCCTGTTATCTCTGCAGTAATCTTGTTGAGAGTTGAGCAACACCTGAGACAGAGTGAATCTGATTTAGTGAGGGATTGTCTTCAAGTTGTGAAAAGCTTTTCAAACAGATCTGCAGCTTTAGCAGTGTAACAATAACAGATATCACAGACAGTATGCAGTACAAAATGTTATAGTTCAGTAAAGCTCTGCAACAGTTACAAAAAAGAGAAATGCATTCTGCTCTTCAGAAAGAGGTCCTGCATACTAATTTGGCAAAAGCAGTTTTATTGCATATAAGATGCCAATACAAAATGTTTAACAGTTTGCACTGTTTCAATTTCAGTTCTAGAAAAACAAAGTTCATTTGAGAGTAACAGTGGAATTAATGCTAAAAAATATTTGTTAGCGGTATATACAGGTTTACAAAGTACAACTTGTAAAAAGAGATCTTGCCAATACTAGTTTGAAAAAACAAAATCCAGCCAAACAAAACAAACCAGGCAGACTTTCTAAGGAGACAAGACTTAGCACTACAGTTTTCTGAGATTTTAGGGCTTTCAGCTATATTAATGGCTACAGTTTTACAGTAGTTGAAGTCAGAGTTTAGTATAAGCTGGCTGCTATACTCTAAAGAAATTAGGGGTTGAATTTAGTAAATGAAAAAAAGATTATTTTAGTTTGGTTTTGTTGGTTTTTTCCCTTTTCTGAATACCCCTGCAAACATTTTACTTGCTCGACCAGTTTAACTGATTAATGCTTTTCTTCTTATCTCTTAGTGTTTTTCCCCAAGGGGGAACAATTTTACAAATTTTTTTGGTGTCATTTCAATGTTTGTGTTCTTCATTACTATAAGGTCACTCAGAAAACTTGTCAAAGGTAGAAGGGACTATAGCAATGCCAGTGTTTGCTTTTAGTACTCAGACATGTACGAAAAGCCAGATAGAAGTGGCAGTATAAAACAAACTGACTCAAAAGGTAAGTTTTTGCTGGCAGAGTTTGCCTGTTTGCAGCAGGGGGCAAAGAACAACTTCCTGTGCTGGGGCACAATGAAAAAAATGTTAGCTGAAGAGGAGGAAACGCCGCAGGGCTCAAAGTGCAGAGATAAAAATAATCTCCTTTCTGCTCAATTGCTACAGATCTCTTGAAAAAAAAAACCAACAAAAACACACAAAAAAAAAAATCAAACAAAAACCCCAAAACCAAAACAACTTGGTTTAAAGCTTAGTTCTGTTGAAGACAATAAGTAACCACAGCTATTACCTCTGTACTGGGTCATTATTGTAGTGGTGAGGAACAGGATGCAAGGTCTGTGCTAGCAGAATGCCTCCTCTGCTTCCAGATAAGATTTCTGTTATCAGGGAAAAATGTAGAGGTGGGGGCTTTTGGAGGGGGGGGTGGGATTTGGTTTGGCTTTTTAAGGCATGCCAGCAGCAGCATGGGCACATCTTCAGTAGTGATAAATTTGTGAGAAAGATGTAAACAGTCTAGAAAGGCTGAAAGTTCAGTTGTAATCTGGACCAAAGACAGATGGAAATCAATAGTTTTGTTACTGGCAACTTTTAAAGATCCACCTTTCCGAAAGCATTATGTACATTTTGAGAAATATAATTTTTTTCAGTAAAAATCTTTGCACCAGAAGCATGACAAGCTGTTAAGTATTCATACAATGTAAGTATTATAGTCAAATGGGTATGAGTAAAAGTAGCCCAGTTTGACAACTTATAAAAACAACTGAATATAGTCATACATGAAAGGACGTCAACGAATAAAAACTGCCTCCAACCCTGCTTATTATGTGACTATGATAGTTGAAGCTGCTTCATCTTTCTACCTCACTGACTCTCTAGAGCACACTGTTAAATTCAGCCCTCACTGTATTCAAGGAACTCTGAGAACTGAAATGTCAGCAAATGGTAGATGAGAGCTCCTCCAAGGAAGTGCTCATGACCTTTTGAAGGGTAAAATGTATTAGAACAGAGTTCTGAAAGAAATGTGAAGGGATGGGGAAATACTAAACTTTCAGTTCTTGGGGTTGGAGGAAGAAAATGCACTAATATCTTCAGCACAGGTAGGTCTACCTTTTCTGAAAATTAAATAAAGAAGAAAAGACAATATGACAGAAGAAAAGGGAAGGACAAACTAGTCATATTATCCTGCCTGCAAGGATGGAAAAGCAGGGTGGTAGAAAAAAAGCCCCAGAGCTATTATTGTTATTTCTAGCATCTCTTTGGAGTCTCTGAAATAGAGCAGTGTCAGGCTTTATACAAATCTGTGCCGAATTAACTGGATAGGGAATCTAGAAAAGGCAGCAGCCACGTTGTGCCAGTATTTCAAGAATGAGGACTTTGTACTCAGCCTGGAATTCATGTAAAACCTGCACGGCTGTTCCAGTTTGCTGGCTGTTGTTGGCAGGGTTCCCAGGCGGGGTCTGTGCTGGAGACGGGGGGGGGGGGGGGGGTGGGGGGGGTGGGGGGGGGTGGGAAAGGGAGAGGAGAAGGAGTAAGTCCCAGATCGATTCCTCCCACACACAGCTTAGAGGATAAGGACTGCTCTGCACACCAAGGGATTTAAAGAGCAAGAAGAGTATCTGAGACAAGGGTTTGTTTTCCACACTGTTAAAAGGGGTTGACCTTTTTTATTTGCCTTGATGATCTTTTCTTGTGGTGTAATGGCTTACAGAGGGAAATACTATCTGATGTTTTCTCGGATTTCTGTAAGTAACCCTGCTGATTTCTAGAGGCCGATGTTAGATTTATGAATTAAATTGGGTTTTTCCATTTAACAGCTAAGGAAACTGGACAAGCCCTAGGGCCCTGTACTGGGTTCATCACATTCTGGTGATGTCAGTGATGTCAGTGAGAGCTCTGCTTTCAGAAAGGAGTCAGCCCCTAACAGAGAAATGTGAATATCCGTTTTAAATTGTTTTTTTAACAAGTTCCAGTCCTTTTGTAAGGATAGTGCTACTAAAATGGCTTACAGTAAATAATTTTAAATCATGCAACAACCTACAGTATTAAGATCCAAATATATTTTAATTTCACCATGCACCTCACTGGTTTGAATTCACAGCTTTCCCGAGGGGCTGTACAAAGTCTCTGCCTAAATACCAATGTGCCTGCTGCTGCCAGCGGGCTGTGCTGCATGAACCCGCGGGGAGAAAGTGAAAGGCAGCAGAGCTGTTGTACCAGCTTGGAAAACTCAGCAATGCCCATGGGAAATCAAGGGATTTCTTAGATGTCCAGATCTATCTGCTGCACTGCAGCTCACAAGGGCTGATGATCCTCAGCTGTTCAGCATAGGCTGTGAATGTTTTCACTGCAATAGTTTCAGCTTAATGTCCAAGCCCTCTAACCGCAACGCTGCCCTACCAGTGGCTGGGAAGGCAGAACTCTGCCTCCATTGTTAAAGCAGCAGAAACAAATTCCCATTTGTTGCGGTCAGAGTTCCACCCGGGCTGTAAAACTCGAGTCGAGTCACGGATCACCCCTTCTCTTCTCCTCAATTAGAGGAGGAATAGCCCCAGTTGGCTGGTTTTAATATCCCAGTGGCTCTGTCCCCAGCTTGGAACTGGCTGGCTACACCAGGTATTTCTATGGAACACAAACCCTGCCCAGATGCGTGTGCACCGGCACAAACACAGAGACTATGTGCTTAAAATACCGCTTTATAACAGCTTTGGAGCAGAGGGAGTGTGTGGTGGAGAGGATATGCAAATGTAGTTACAGGAGACACACTTGGGGTGTGTAACGCTGGTACTTGTGATGGGTACAGAGAAAAAAACACTATTATAGTTGGGGGTAGCGTGCCCGGTGAGTTTCCCGTATAGGGTAGACGAGGTGCGTGTGTGTATGTGGCCAATTACTTTTGCCCGGGGAAAAGGACGCAAAGAGAGATTTATCGGTTAGTGGGTCTCTCTTACAATATCTGGCTCAGAAGCACGGACAGGTGTGGCGGTGTCTGTGGCTTTAAGAGCGGGCTTTCGGCGGGCACAGTTTTCGGCCAGCGTGGTTTTGGCAGGCGGCTTCGGCAGGCAGCTTTGGGAGCGTGGTGGCGGTGAGTGGCTTCAGCTGCAGCGGGACACGGGCGATGAGCGGCTAAAGCTGGAGCTCCGGCGCAGGCGGCTGCGGCAGGTGCTGGTGGCGGCCCGTGGCGGCTGCCTTGGAAACACAGCTCGGGCAGCAGCGGCTGCGGTGTCAGCTGGAGCTGGAGCTGGAGCTGCGTCACGCAGCTATGGCAAACGGCTACAACCGGCTGGAGCTGCACAGGCTGTCCTGGGAGCACTGATGACAGAGGGTTTGGGGAGCGAGCAGTGATTCCAGCTCTTTTAGCTTTTTTTAGTGTGCTCTAGCTCTCTTCTCCGTTTCTTCAGCTCCTTTCAGGCAGCTCCTCGGCGAGCAGGCTCCACGAGAAGAGGCAGGAGTGCAAGCAGGCAGGACGCAGGGAATAGCAGCAGTCCCGGAGTGCAGGGAGGCAGGAGTAAAAGAATGCAGGAGCTATAGCAGGAGTCCCACCCAGCCACCGAAGGCTCTGTGTTATCTCCTATTCCTTTTTATTCTTTTCTTCTCTCTCCTTTCTGTCAGCAGCAGAGGACAATGGGCGCCAACGACCGATAACGACCCATAATGGCCGTCCTTTTTACATGCTTATGCAGGCTGGTCTGGCCTTCTGTCTGCTCAGTCCTCAGCTCCTACCTGTGGCTCCTGTAACAATACTGCCATGCTTCAGCCAAAGGCTGGGTCCTGGCTGCAAAAATAGCAAGGGGGGCAGAGGTCTCTGCCCTTCATTGTCTAAATCCCAGCCGCACCTCCCCCCCTCTCCCCCCCCTCCCCCCAGGGTTGTTTCCGCTTTGTTCTTTTTTCGACTTCTAGTCTCTCTATTGCAATCATTTTGTGTGAGAGACATACCTTTTGTGGAGGCCAGTCCTCCACACCATTATAGATAAAGACCAGAGCCATTGCTATTCTTCCTCCTCACAGGTAAACGCCTTTGTGCACTTGCCTGATCGTCACCTCAGCTCTGTCCTTTAGGGCCACAGTTCATCGGGGCTTCAGAAGAATGGCTGCCAGGCTGTGATTCTGAGCCACCATTGCCATACAAACAAAATATTTGAGCTCCTAGTAGTGAGTCCTTTGCTTCACATTAATACAGCCTGGTTTTTACAGTCTGGTATTAGGCTTCTGGCATCTGCATTCACACCAAGGTCCTGCTTCAACAGCCAGTGCATTGGGTCAGAGGAATGTTCCTGCTTCTCCATCAATCTCCAGCTCAGCCAGTGGGCAGGGAGGATGAGCTCTCAGTACGGCCTTTCAGGATCTTGCCAACTGAGGGGAAGCATCATCAACCCAGTGGAAAATTCCATGCCTAATAGTGGTCAAGCTTTATTTCCCAGATTGTCTCGGCCATAGCCAAACAAGCACCTAGATGTTCTTTGGAAAAATAATCAATGGATCCTAGGTTCTGACATTTTTATACTATTTTCCTGGTCAGAATAACAGCATCTGCAATTTTTTTATCCTATGGCTCATTCTTTGAAATGCATAGGGCAGATTTATACTCTGATCTAGTTAGTATTCCTCAGACATTCAAGGTAACTGTAACACTCTTCTGTACCAAAAAAGCAGAAAAAAGTTCTCTCAGAAAATGCTGTATTTTCCCGCCAGAGAACATGCTGATTTTGGAAAAAAAAAAAGCCCAGTCATTCATGAGTTAAGATAGAACTTCCTTTTCTCTGTGTTTAGAAGTTACTTATGTTTACAAAGGTGGTTTTAGTTCTTAAAGAAAGTAGTATTCGTATTAGTGTCAGTCTGTTCTTTAATAGAGCTGACGACATCTTTGTTCTTGTGCTGGTTTGAAATGGAAAGAAGTGTGGAAAAGTAGGGATTTCCCATGGACGGGTATTTCAGATTTGTGTCTCTTTCCACAGTGAAGGAATGAATGTCATCCCTAATTTACTTTGGTGTACACCACAAAAATTAGCATACGCAGCTCCTGTGGAGCTGTGCTTCTGCATGACTGCATAATTCCATTGCAAAATCTCTGCAGATCCCTCAGTCCGTGGCCACTCAAAAGGAAAAGGCGTGCATCTCCCAAGCCATTCCTTGTCTAAAGTGACTAGTTGTGCCCTCTGTTTTGGCAAGCATAGAAAATTGCTTCCACTCGTAAAATTTGCCTTGCCAGAGAAAAATAAATATTGAGAAACTGAATAGGCTTTTTCTAGGTGTTTCCAGGTTGATTTAATAGAATTGGCAAGTGGGAAACCTGACTTGTTAAATTTATATATGGCATTAAGCTTTTAAGTCCTTTAAGAAAATAATCATAATGCTTTTTTTTTTTCTGGACAGTTTTTAGTAACTTTCAGATAAAACACCTCCTTGAATGTACTATATGGCATCTGAACTGAAGACTGTTATAGTCTCTTCCCTAAGAATTACACTGCAAATACTAATTTCCAGGATTACTTTTCTTTGAGGCATTTTTTGTAGTTTCTAAGCTCACAGTAAGGTTTAGATTATTTTCTTTTTTTTCCACCAGACTTTATGTAAGCAACTATGTATCTGTTTCACACATGGGGAAGCCACGAAGTTTACTGGGGAAAACTATGGTAAGAAAAGACATTTGCTGAGGGTCTTATCTGGTTTTTACATGCTGTGCTTAAGAAAATGTAATCAGATCCCTCTTATCCTTTTTTTCCTTTTTTTTTTTTTTTTTAGAAACACGTTTTGAATCTGAGAGTAGTTAATACAAGTTTGGAACTATTGGCCTTCTAAGGCCTTTCATCCTACTTCTATAAGACAAGGAGGTTTAGGAGGTTTAGAAGTATATATAGTATATGATATTTATATACAGTACAAATACATAGTACATTTGCTATGCATTTAGCACATTGCAGTCTCTAGCAGTCTGTAGATACGTTCTAGCATATATACAACACAGGAAGTTCTACCTCAACATGAGGAAAAACTTCTTTACTGCGAGGGTGACGGAGCACTGGAACAGGCTGCCCAGGGAGGTTGTGGAATCTCCTTCTCTGGAGACTTTCAAGACCCGTCTGGACGTGTTCCTGTGTGATCTTCCCTAGGCTTTCCTGCTGCAGCAGGGAGGTTGGACTTGATGATCTTCAGAGGTGCCTTCCAACCCCTATGATTCTGTGATTTTACTTCAGCTGAACAACTGTAAGCTGCCTCTTTCAAACACTTCAAGCAACTAAGACGTGCTGAGATATTCTTAGGGTCTTCTGGGAGATAACCAAGTGTAAGCCTGTTGCTGCTTTCACACCAACCACCTCCGTGCTCCTAACCTGATTATTCCATGAGCCTTAACAGGAAGGAGTACAAGGGGTGCCTCTGGAGACTTGCAAACATCCAACCACTCGTTCTGCTGGAAACATCTGCTGAGATCAGTGCAGATCTCAATAAACAAATGCACACACAAAATCCATGTGGCAATAAAAGTAAGTATTACTGGTTTTACAAAACTCAAGAATTTTTGTACATATTCAGGCACTCCATCTGCTGGCAGTGTTTGGTAGCTGTTTGCATTTATATACTGAGTTCCTCATAAAACTTTTAAGAATAACAGTTGATAGTCTGTTGTAAAATTTGTTGTTTGTTTTTTTTTTTTAATGTTACCTCCTTATTTTTTAATTTCAGGACCTGCCTAAACATTTGGCTAATTTTAGGCTTGTTTCCAAGAACCAGTGTATCAAATCCTTCAAAACCCAATTTTTTACTGATACTGGCTGATGATCTTGGTATTGGAGATGTGGGTTGCTATGGTAATGATACAATAAGGTAAGAATATATTCTACTAAATAAATTAGACTTCTTTGTGAATATCAGTGGAAAAAACACTGATAACACTTAATATTAGAAAATTCATTATTCTGGATTAGTGTATTTAGGTGCTCTTCTTTTCAAACCTTGCACAAAATAAATGTTCTACAGTAATTCCTACAAGGCATGCTTGAGTGACTTTCTCAGAATTTTAATTTGCAGCATATGCAGTCAGAACTTCGCAAATGTGCCCATGCACTGTATTTGTCAGGCATGTGCACATTTTCTAAGTTTCCACAATTTCAGGGATGAAATACCAAGGACTGAGATTATGATTTAATATCAGCTGGTAACTCTAGTAGGCTTGTTATGAAATGACAGCTCAGTGTATGTGGCATATTTATCCCTAGTGCAGTTATCAGTCTGTATATAGATCGATTGGTTAATAGAAGAATAGTGTATACATGTATATATCCTGTGTTTACTCTAACCTATTATAGTCTTGGAAATTGTGTTGTCCTGTGTCTAATAATCAAATCTTTTCCACTGTGCTGCATGACCTTTTGGAATGGGATAGACCTGAAATACATCAGTGTTTTTTTCTTTTTTCTTCTTTTTTTTCTTTCTAGCTATTAATAAAAACACATTTCCATGGAAAAATTATTTCCAAGTAGTCAAAATATCCGAAAAATATATAACAGAGCTTTCCTAGTTGAGCCGTAGAGAAACAGAGTTTTTATTAATTTGATGGCTATGTCCTTAACAAAATTAGGAGCAGCGGGATACCCCCAAATTCCATGTAACATGTTTTTATCAGAGGTGGGATTTTTCTCTTTAGGACCCTGAACATTGACCGCCTGGCAAAGGAAGGAGTGAGACTTACTCAGCACATCGCTGCAGCTGCTGTCTGTACTCCGAGCAGAGCAGCTTTCCTCACTGGCAGATACCCCATCAGATCAGGTTGGGCCTCCCTCCAGTGGTTCACTGCAGTTTGTCTAGCCATTGTTGCTATTAAAAATCCACTTAAATAAACCATTTTAAAGACTAGTTAATCTAAGGATTTGGGGTATTGGTGAGATGGGCAAAGATAAAGATGACTAGGTTTAATGATTGATTTCTGTGGGAAAATCTCCACATAAAGCACATTTAATGTGGCTAAATGACAACACAGAAATGGATGAAAATCCAAACAGCACAAAGCATCCACAGGTAGAAAGATGAAGAAAATTGTGTGAACACTGTATGTTTAGCAGTATTAAGATTATAGTAAGTAAAGTTTAATATTTTTAATATCTTGGCAAACATTTTCATTGTTAAATGTGCCTGTGGAACAGTTCTCAACAAGAATGATTTAAAACATATTTGCTTCAGCCATGCAAGTTAATGACAGAAATCTTCAGACACCACATATGGCAGTAACAATCGGTGTAGCTCCCCTGATGAGATTCTGACTTGCTAAAGGAGAAATGTAATAATGAACTGTACATTTCAGGCTCTGTAAGCCTTTTGTTCTATATAAAACTTATTTTCTTTCTTTTTCCCTATTTTATTTCTTTAACATTATACTTTGACAGAACTTTGGTTGTAAGAGGTTGACTAATGTCCACAAATAGGCATCTTAGTGCCACTTTTAGACACCCCAGCATAGCTCAGGTATATGCATTGGACTAGCAGATGATGACATGTGATTTGGAGGACATCATGCTGGGGAGTCAATCAGAATATCCCAGGCCATGCTTACAACTTATAAAAAGGCACTAGGCTTAGGCAACTGAGTGCTACTCATTAGAAAGAACAATGGGAGAAGACTGAAAATCTGAAATCTGGCTTGTTTTATTTTAAAGACTGTCATTCCTCTCTAGGCATGGCATCCAGCACTCAACGGCAGGTTCTCTTTTGGAATGGGTGTTCTGGTGTGTTGGGATTTATGGAAAATTAATATGGGATTTATGGGAAATTAATATGCCTGAATTAAAACAGTAGTGTTGCAGGTACTGCTCACCAAATTGTCAGGCACCCTGAAGTAGCCCGTGAGATCAGTAAACAAGCTGGTGTCTCACAGCCTGGTACCCCACGGGACCAGCAAACAGCAGGTGTCCTATCTCACGGTTGTTATCTCATGAAGTAGTGAGAAAAGAATGTTGTAGCAAGAACTGAGAGGCACCGTCTGGGAAGCTAAACACCTTGGGTCATCGTGACACGGGCAGTAAGTGACAAGACACGTAGCCAATCCTATATGAACTGTGTATGTGTGTAACCAACGGGGTTTGTACTGGGGTGGAACATCTGGAATTAGAGGGGTATAAATTGCCGCCATTTTAAATAATAAACGGCTTTCGCTTGATCACATTGATCGTAGTGCGTTAGTCTGTGCTCTCGCCGCAACAAATGGCGCCCGAACAGGGACCCTCAGATTCCTCAATTACTGCAGTAAGGCAGTTGAAAGTAGGACTGTAAGGGGGCGGGAAAGCCGGCCGAAATTATTCCTTGCTGCCCCGGCAAGAAGTCTTGCCAGCAGGGCAAGAAGAAATTCCTTGCTGTCTCAGCAAGATGCCTTGTCGTTTTGACAGGAAGAGGAAGCGGCTAGCCAAGAGGAGCAGCCGGGATCGGAAGGGGGTGCGCACCCAGAATTACGGAATCTCGCCCTGATCAGGTGAGCGGTCGGGGAGGAAGATGGGGTTGGACGAAAAGCAAGAGGCTGTCCTAAATCTCCTCCAACATACGCTCTCTATGAGAGGAATTAAATATGCTTCCCCCGTGTTAAAGGGGATGACGAAGTGGATCTGGAACAAAGGACTGATCCCTGAAAGAAATGTAGCGTTTGAACTCTCTGTCTGGGAAGTCATAGGGAAAGAACTATGGGATTATATCAGTAGTGGGGGAGCGGCAGCCAAGGAAGCAAGTAAATATTCCACCCTTTGGAGGCTGCTAAAAGAGACTCTGAGAGTAATAAAAGCGGAATGTGAAATGTTTGCATCTGTGTTTGCCGCTCCGACTCCCGATGTCTCCAATCACGCTAGCGGCATTGTTAACTCCTCCGCTGCTTCGCCGCCGCCAAATAGTGCCGTTTCTACCTTTTCTATCCGGATTTCCATTCCTCTGCGTCCCGCGCCACCTTTACCGAAAATGCCTGAGCATGCAGTGTTGGCTGTGCCTAAATCAGTGTCCGAAGTATCCCAAACAACTAAGGGAAGCGATAATGCAGTCGTAGCGAGAGTTAATGGCGCAGTAAAAAAGAGAGCGGAAGTTGGACGTGGCGATGCCGGAGCTGATGGCGCGGTAAAATCAAAAGCGGAATTTGAGCAGGCCGGCACCGAGGAGCCGACGCGAACATCAGAGCCGCAAGATACAGGTGATGCGCTGCTAGATAAGATCCGACAAGTGATATTGAAGGAGTGTCCGCCCATTTGCCAGAGCTGCACCAATCACTGCCCCTGTGGTCCGGAACTGCACCGACCAGGGCCACGAAGAAGGTCAGCAACGCGACCTCACCGGAAGGAAGAGAACCTGAAGATTTGTATCCACCCTTGCCCAGCGATGCTAGTAACTGGGGGGAGTCAGGGATTGAATCTAGCGCGCGGGGGGTGGGATAACGGAAACATGCGTACGATCCGAGAAGGAGGTGGCGGGAGGTGTACTTTGCTGCCTGGGGGGTGGGAGAGTTGCTTGAGTTGGATTTGATTTCTGTGTGTATGGTATCTTTGGTAGACAAAGGTTGTAATCAATCTGCTTTAACATATGGGTTCCAAGCATTCGTTTACACAAGCTCTGTTAGGTAGTGTATATGCAGGACAGGAGGCCTATGTTTCTTTCATGAATTGGCTTCAGACGGCTATCTCAAGTCAGGTATAGAATGTGCATTGTGTGTTTTTTCAGCTGGCTTTTAGATATGTAAATGCTGATTGCCAGGAGGCAATTGCCCCAATTAGGCGCTCTGCTAACTCGATTGCTGAGCTGTTAAAGGTGTCAGAATGTGAGCTCAGTCACTTAAGGTATCTACGCTGGCTGGGGTCCTTGCTCAGCAGCTTACGGTAGGCAGAGTGGGTTTGAAGTGTTTTGGTTGTGGAAAAGTGGATCAAATTAAAAAGGAATGTCCGACCGGGGGGGCGGTCAGAAAAGACTTAGTAAATGTCAGCCGCTATGGATATGCAGCCCCGCACCCCCAGCCTGGAAAAGGGAGCGGCGGCTGCGGAACACCGCCCAGCCCCCCCCCCCCCCCCCCCCTTTTTTCGACCTGTCGCGAGTCGGAGGCTACAGAGAAGCGCCTTCCCCCCTGGCTCGCCCCCGGCCCCGCCGCATTCTTTTAACCTCTCGAGCGCTGACGGCGTCTGGCCGCTGCTGCGGTTTGTTTTTGTTTGGGTGTTTTGTTTTTTTTTTTTCCTTTTCCAGCAGAACTCCTTTTGTTTCTTAGTAACGACGACAGGGGACCCTTTTCGAATTTGTTTGGTGGGGCTCCCTTTGAGTACTTTTACTTCCTTTGCTGGGTATGTTAAGGATAAAACTGAAAACAAATAAAAAAAAAAAGAAAAAAAAAAAAAAAAAAAAAAAGAAACGAACGAAACGAAATAAGCTTTTTGATGAGGTAACAAGTGTTTCACGAGTAGCTTATATGATTGCAACTTTAAATGTAACTGACTTTGACCCACAGGAGATGGATCTGTTAGGTTCCTTTCCTAGCAATATGGCATGCTGCAAGGTAGAACAACTATTGATTTTTTTTTGTTTTGTTTTTGCTATTGGCACACGGACATGGATGTGAGGCTTTTAAGGGTATGTGTTGCATGAACCTGTCTGACCATTCTGGGCCGATAACAGAATAGGATCCGGATCTTTAACATCTCACAAAACAATTAACTCACTCGAGTGTAGGCCTTGATGGATGGCTGGCAGATTGGGGTGTTACTGAATGGTTGAAAGATTTTATGGTATATGGACTTATCATACTAGTAATACTATTGGTTGTGCTCTCTGTTGTACCGTGTATTTTAAAAATGCTTAACTACATGATAGATAAAGCTGTAAAGAAGATAGGGGTCGTTCATGGAAAAGAAAAAAAAAAAAAAAAAAAAAAAAAAAAAAAAGGGGGGGGGAAGAGAGAGAAAAAAAAAACAAAAAGGGGGAATTGTTGGGATTTGTTGATCATTGATTTAAAGGATTGTTTTTTCAATATCCCACTACACGAAGATGATGCAGAGAGATTTGCATTTTCTGTCCCATCTATAAACAAAGCTGAACCAGTTAAGCGCTATCATTGGATAGTGTTGCCACAAGGAATGAAAAATTCACCTACAATGTGTCAAATTTTCGTTGCATGGGCCTTAGAGCCAGTGAGAAAACAATTTCCAAATTTGTTGATCTATCATTACATGGATGATATATTGGTGGCTGGAGAACATATGAATTCAGTACAAATTTTGCACGAGCTCACTGTCACTTTAGAAACTCGTGGCTTAAAAATTGCCCCAGAAAAAATACAACAACAAGGGCCTTGGCAATACTTGGGGTGGACTATAACCAGCAGCACAGTGAAGCCTCAAAAAATAGAACTTAAAACAGAAATCAAGACATTGAATGATGTGCAGAAGCTAGTTGGAGATATCCAGTGGGTCAGAACAATATGTGGTATCACAAATGATGATTTAGAGCCATTGATCAAACTGTTGGGTACTACTGCACAAGCCAATGAAACAAGAACACTTCAAACAGAACAGCGTAGGGCTTTGGAAATAATAACTCAGAAAATTGCCTCATGTCATGCTGATCGAGTGCATCCAGAATATCCTATAGTGTTAATGCTGGTTAATTCAGAATCTCCTTCAAAAAGGAGCACATGTGGTCAGTCTAGAAAACACCCTTGTGCTTTGATTATGCAATGGATAAAACAATACAAAAATCCTCTAAGAGTGCTAGAATGGGTCTTTTTAGCAGTACAACCATCAAAGACAGTAAGTACTCGATTGGAGCTATTTGCACAACTGATCATGAAAGGTAGGGCCAGAATAGTGGAAATTGCTGGGCAAGAACCTTCAATGATATTAATTCCAATGGTTCAAACATATTTAGAATGGAGCATTAGACAATCAGGAGATTTACAAGTGGCCCTTGCAGGATTCATGGGTACAGTTGGGAATCGGTATCCAGCACATCGATTGATTCCTTTCCTGCAACATCAAGTTTTGGAACAGTTTCCATGGAGGTCAGAGATCCCCGTGGAGGGCATTACAGTATTTACAGATGCGGGAAAGAAATCAAAGTTAGCAGTCTGTACCTGGAAAACTGACCATAGTGCTTGGAAAGAGCATCTTATTCAAGGCCAACACAATGATTCTTTGCAAACCCTAGAATTGAAAGCTGTTGTTTGGGCATTACAAAATTGGCATCAGACGCCTCTCAATATTGTATCAGATTCTCTGTATGTGGTAGGGGTGGTATCTCGAATTGAAAGAGCACTGATTAGGGAAGTAAGTAATCCAGTTTTATCCAACTTACTAAAATATCTCTTGGGTTTGTTGAATATGCGTGCAGAAAAGTATTTTATCACACATATCAGAAGTCACTTGGTAATTCATGGTCTAGCTATAGGGAACAATCGCGCTGACCAGCTTGTTGCACCTGCATGGACTGGGCCTTCTGTGGATATTTTTGCACAAGCTAGACAGTCTCATGACTTTTTCCATCAATCAGCAAAGATGTTGGCTCGTCAGTTTTACTTGCCTTTATCAGATGCACAGGGTATTGTGAAATCTTGTCCGTCTTGTCAAGAGATTGGGTTTGGCCTAGGGCTGGGCACTAATCCTAGGGGATTAAAACCTTTGCAGTTGTGGCAAATGGATGTTACTCATGTAAGTGAATTTGGTAGGCAGAAATATGTGCATGTGTGCATTGATACCTTTTCAATGGTTATTTGGGCTACTGCTCAAACAGGAGAAACGGCACGACATGTGGAAAAGTATTTGTATGGTTGTTTTGCTGTCATGGGAGTTCCACATCAAATCAAGACAGATAATGGGCCTGCATATACTTCAGTACGTTTCCAACGTTTCATGAATCAATGGGGAATTCAGCACATCACCGGTATTCCACACTCTTCAACGGGTCAGGGAATTGTTGGACGTGCACATCAAACCCTGAAACAGTTGCTGTTAAAACAAAAAGGGGAAACTCCAGGGGTAATGCCAAGTGAACGATTGAGCAAAGTGTTATATGTATTGAATTATTTGCGTTTATCAGGTCAAAGCCAGGAACCACCTATGCTAATACATAGCTTAGCTTTAAAAGATGCTCTCACTGAAACAACAACTCAAAATCAGAAAATTTTAGTTCAGTTTAGAGATCTGCAAACTGGTCAATGGGAAGGACCTGCTGAGGTTAAACTAACTGGCAGAGGATATATGTGTTTGCTTACAGGGGACGGCATCCGATGGGTTCCTGCAAGATGGGTAAAACCGTGGAAAGGACCACTTCCCAAAGACTCATCTGTAGAGGGCACTGCATCAGAAGAACATTGCAGGGAGCCTTTTAGGCTTTCCCTACCATTAACCCCCAGCACAAACGATACTAAGTCATATCCAATATCACAGGTAAAATGGGGTTGCAACACATCACATGGAATTGTGTTGATACAGTAAATTTGTGGAGTCTGTTAGTTTGTCTTTGCTTAAGTTTGCAGCCGCAAAAGCTTTGATAAAATTGAATAAATTTAGGATGATCACATATGGAAAGGAACACATTTTGGAGGAACACGGTCACGGGTATTTGGCTATGAAATGGAAATAATGAAGGTGAATGGACAATACTGAACAGAGTGAGACAGCTTGTGGCACATGTTGGCCCCATGGGTCACAACCTTGTCCCACTGTAAATGTGCATCCTGGGCAGGATGGCTTGCGACACATGTTGGCCCCATGTGTCGGAACCTCATCCTCCTTATAAAAGTTAAGTGGACCGAGTTTCTCTCAAACACTGTAGTTTGTAATAGCAAGAGTTTATTGCACTTTATATTATGCACCTTTTATTTTGTATTGTGTGGTATTGAATAATCGATTGTATTTATGTAATCTGTGTGTATCTTGCTACCTGTATTGAATAACCTGTAGTACTGATATAATCTGTGTGTGCTTTGCTACTTATATTGACTAATTTGTTACATTGATATAACCTGTGTGTGTTTTGCCATAGTAGCAGTTTATTACTGGATAAAGAGGGTGAAAGGACCGTGGCTGGCAAAGCATCTCCTACCATCATCAAGGGCAAGCCTGGGTTGGTCTCTGTGTTTGCCACCAAGAAGAACCTCGAGCTCCGCTGCTGGCTGCAACCCAGTAGGCGTTGAGTGGTGGAGACATATGCCATACCAGACCTTGATGTGAGGGATGGCCTGCTCTATTATAAGAGGGCCATCCAGGAGAGGAGGACAGGCCACAAGGCCTGTGGTTGACAACAATTGATACCCCAAAGCCTGGATTTTGCTCACCTTATTACTAAAACAAAAAGGGGGAATTGTTGGGATTTATGGAAAATTAATATGGGATTTATGGGAAATTAATATGCCTGAATTAAAACAGTAGTGTTGCAGGTACTGCTCACCAAATTGTCAGGCACCCTGAAGTAGCCCGTGAGATCAGTAAACAAGCTGGTGTCTCACAGCCTGGTACCCCACGGGACCAGCAAACAGCAGGTGTCCTATCTCACGGTTGTTATCTCATGAAGTAGTGAGAAAAGAATGTTGTAGCAAGAACTGAGAGGCACCGTCTGGGAAGCTAAACACCTTGGGTCATCGTGACACGGGCAGTAAGTGACAAGACACGTAGCCAATCCTATATGAACTGTGTATGTGTGTAACCAACGGGGTTTGTACTGGGGTGGAACATCTGGAATTAGAGGGGTATAAATTGCCGCCATTTTAAATAATAAACGGCTTTCGCTTGATCACATTGATCGTAGTGCGTTAGTCTGTGCTCTCGCCGCAACACTGGTGGGCTCCCACCAAATGAAACTACTTTTGCCAGAAT
Source organism: Hemiprocne comata (assembly GCA_020745705.1). NCBI lineage: Eukaryota > Metazoa > Chordata > Aves > Apodiformes > Apodidae > Hemiprocne > Hemiprocne comata. The sequence goes on along the minus strand of CM036586.1, from coordinate 90,346,036 downwards.
ACTGCACCAGCAAGGTTATTCTACAGCACTTGTAGGTACGAGACATAGCAACTTGCTGACTTTTCATTGCTGATTATTCAAAGGAGACTGCTACTGTAAATATTTTTCTTTGTCTAAATGTCTAGGATCACATAAACCAGAGTTTCTTGTGTGCATAACTGTCAAAATCAGCAGAGTTTTTTAAATGTCATCCACAAGCCCTAGTGTAAGCACAACATATTTGAAAATCCAAAATGAGGATGTATGGAACACATAGATGTACACTGTGAACAGAAGTAAATGCAAAGGAAAGAATCTTGTTTGCCCAGTAAAATATTGCTTTAGGAAGAGCCAACAGAGGTATTAACTGATCTACTAGAACACAAAAATGTTGTCTGCCAGCTGGTGCTCAGACACCACAGTGGTCTTGATTATATCTGGTGGGTAAAACTTATTTTATTTATACATCCTGCTTATTATCACAGTCAAGACTCTGAAAGTGCCTTCATTTTCTCCAGAAGCAACTCTGCAAAACAGCTGAGAGAATCCCCTTTACTTCAGTGGGTTTGGGGTCAAGAAAAAAGATCCTATGAACTCTTTGCTAATTTTGCCGGAACAGCAATTAAAGGATGTGTTTTTCAAGCCCCTCTCATTTTTAAATTCTTTCTTATGTAGTTAAAGGTATCATGTGCTTAATTGTAATTACTGTGATTTTCACACCTCTGCTTGGCTCAGGCACACTGAGGCGTTGTTTAGTTCTTAAATTGAAATAAGTCTTAGTGATGTACTGACTACACAGAAGACTGTGCAAAGAGGTGAAGATTCCCTAGCTCACTGCAGCCTGGCACAGATTACACTGTGAACTACAGTCACATACACAAGCACAGAGCTGGTTAGCAGTTCTCAGAAATTGTTTATCTATCTAATAGCTCCTGGGCCCTTGGTTATAGACTGGCTATCCTTCAATGTCAGGATAATTACACTGCTTTGTAATATGACTTCATTAAGGTTCATTATCAGTGTATGACATATTCTAGTATGTTCAGTTGTACTGGATAATTGGAATGGCCAATTTTTGCTACTCATTTTAGAATTAATATATAGGCACACAAAGCCAATATGTACACCTTCTTTCTGAAATTTGTTCTTTGTCTGTGAAAGTCAGATAGAACTTGTGTATAAATTAGTTCACATTTTTGCACTTAGCTGTTTCTTTTGGCACAAGCATTTCTCTGGTTTCTCCCCATCAGGCTACCCATTAATGAATGGCTACTTTATCATGTGAAAAATAATAAGCACCAACTATTGCAACCATATTTGTTCTTATTCAGGGAGACATCAGAGCCGGACCATTGCCCTACATCTAATTTTAACAGATAGGAAAACAAGCTGCTCTAGGCAGATAAAGCACCAATGCCCCATTGCTCCCCAAGAATCTGTCCCCAGTACACACCAGCTCCTCCCTTGGCTGCACCTTAACTGAGGAGTGCAGCCAACATATTAGAAATACAGGTAGACACAGCCAAGAATAATGATGTTTGATTTAAGGTTTTTGTTCTTTATTTTCAGGGAAGTGGCATATGGGTGTGAACTGCAAATCCCGCCATGATCACTGCCACCATCCTTTAAATCATGGTTTTGATTATTTTTATGGCATGCCTTTTACCCTTCTGAATGAGTGTCAAGGCACTGATGACCCTGAACTGGCCAAGTCTTTGCAAGATACATACTGGCTTTACACACAGATGATCATCCTTGCAGTGCTTACTCTGTTGATTGGCAAACTTACTAATTTATTCTCAGTAAAATGGAAACTAATAATATGTCTGGCCATTTGTGGTCTCCTGTATTTCATCACCTGGTTCTCAAGCTATGGTTTCACCAAGTACTGGAACTGTATCCTAATGAGAAATCATGATATCATTGAACAACCAATGAATCTAGAAAAAACTACTTCTAATATGCTGAAGGAGGCAGTTTCATTCATTGAAAGGTAACAACAAAAATTGTATCATGCTTTAAGGACTCTTAAAAATAATGTGATTACTGTGTCATCTACCACTAGGTTAGGCAGCTGGCATGCTTAACTACCCATCCTGATGCTGGCCAGTAATTTTTTGTTTTCTGGCATCCCCCTACCTTGCAGTATCCAACTGCTGTCCTTTATCTTACACGTAGTTTTTCAGCTCTTCAGGAAAAGGAAGATTTTTTTTTTTTTGCCTTTATGTTGTGTTCAACTATTACAAAGGGGTCTGGGCCTTCTGCCAGTAGGAACAGAAAAATGTTATTAGTCTGATGAATGGGCTATCATAGAAATTGTCATATGAAATTAATATTTTATTAACAGGAGGGTGATAGTGAGTTTTGTTTTGTTCTCCAAGGGTGTCCTTCATTTACAATACTATCAGTAGCCTCAACCAGCATTGAAAAAGCCACAAGGTATTTAAAAGTATTCATGTGTCAAGTCTGGACACATCCCTGAATAAGAATATACTATTTATGTCTGGGTTTTTTAAGGGAAATCGGGGGTAGGATAAATCTCTTTTGTAAAACTTGGAGCATAGATAATCTCAGGTTCCTAGGATATCCTCCCTGGCCTTGATGTTAAAGGCGTGTGGTTCCTCTGCAGGTGCAGTGTCAGATCTGCCTCTTACATTAGGATGTCTCAGATATCAGTGACATCCATGTTAATTTTAAGCCAAAGAGTCCCATTCTTGTTGCCTCTGAGAGTGTGTCAAGTCTTTTGGCTGTGAACTTTCTTAGTTATTTATTTAATGTTCTACATGTCTACAGTTTGGAACCGGAAAGGGCTCATTACTGGTTTGGTCCTAATACAGAACCAAAATCTTTAAGGGTTTTTTTAATCCTCTCTGTCTCCCAAAACCTCAAAATTGCAAAGATGTCAAAATAATAAATAAAAAAACCCAAAACACAACATTTTAGACTCCTGCAATAATTTTTATTGAGATAGTCACTACTGTGCCTGTTATGAGTTGAGTGACAGTGTGCACGGAACTTACTGTTGTTTTCTTTTATTTCAGAAACCAGCATAGACTGTTTCTTCTCTTTGTTTCCCTTTTACATGTTCACACCCCTCTGATTACCACAGAGAAGTTTCAGGGAAGAAGCAGCCATGGACTATATGGAGATAATGTAGAGGAGATGGACTGGATGGTAGGTAAGTGCTTGTCTTGAAGAAAACCCTTCATTTATTTAAATGTGGAAAAGAAATTAAAGGGGTGGTCACAGAACTCCCCATTTTGAATATGTCAAAAACCAGTAAAGTTGCCTTGGATACACAGTGAGCTCCAGAGCTTGCCATTGTATTACCTCAGCTCTTTTTTAATTTCTTAAGATAAAAGCCCAAATTTTTCTTGTGAGGATTTATTCTTTTTATTTTTTAATTGACACACTTCTTTGATGCAGTGATAAATGTAGTCAAATAATCAAACATGTACTTGATGATCATGTTGTTAATCAAAATGTATGACAGTTCTCCAGCTCTGTCTTGTCTCAGAAGATATAACTGATGCGTCTGATGAATATTACATTTTATGGTGGTTATTTTGTGTACGTGTTTGTTTTTATCAAAGAATAATCCTTGGAGCAGAAAGAAGAACTCCCTCCTAGCCGAAAGGCCAAGTTAAAAGGCTATGGAGCTTCACTTAGTGAAGTGAATAGTATACCATGAAGACTCACCTAGGTCTAAATATAGGCTCTGTGTGCCAGACATAAGCCTTACTTAGTAGATCCTTTCTGCTTCAATGAGAGGGAAGGAGATACCTCCTGTTTGTATTTAGTCAAAAGTGAAAACCCTACTGACAAAGTGTTCACCCCTTGTCTAGGCTAACATTAAATCTCTGAACCTTTGCTTCCTCCAATAAGCATGTTTACAACATTGTAATTGGAGTGGGACCCCATTGGTTCTGATGGGCAGGCTGAGAACCTCTGCAAGATCCAGTTGAACCAGAGGACTTTGCTATGCTCCTCTTGAAACCTTTTTGGCATCAGTCACCTTCAGGCATGAGCTATGCAAGGAGAGCTGGATAGCAGAAGCCCAATAGCATAAGGAACATGCCTTGTGTAAGCTGAACAGGATGGCAGCTAGTGAGGACAGCAAAGTAAGATATTTGGGGTCTAATTCAGAACCCAGATGCCTAGAGTCAATCTAAACTCTTTTGGGGGGCAGTTGTCTATTTTTAGGTAGAGGCAATAAGTAGTTTGACCAAGGAGACACGGGAAGTCTGTGAAGGAGAAGAGATTGTGCAAGAAGAGCTGATCACTGGCTTATGCTTTTTCCTTGCATACTTCAGCTTTTGCAGCTGCTTCTGTAGTTATGGAAGCTGTTGCTCTTGGTGAAAATATTTGATGCAGGAGGCAATGAGAACAAGCAATCAAAGATAAATCATATTCTGTGTAAACATTTGATGCTATCAGTACCAATAACATTCCTTTTGTAGTTAGGTGTGAATTGCACTCTGTGGTGTTTTTACCACTGACATCAGAAGATTTTGCTTAACAGTGTGCAGCCTGATCTCAGAGTCCCTGTTCAGTTTTTGGTGAGACAAAGCAGATTTCTATGATTAGGAATCTAGGCAGCACTACTATTTATGCTTTTAAAGATGCTTGATGCTACACAATGGAGACAATCTTTCACTCAGAGAATTTACAGGATAAATCTGAGAGAATATTCTGAGTAGCTTGAATAAAAAGATAATTTGTGTAAATTATTTTCCATTTGGTTTTATTTTTTATTTTCCTGTTTTTATAGAAACCACAAACAAATTTTGGACACATTCAGCAGCTTTCTGTTGGGCTCTTATAATTTCTGTAATGCAGGATTACTCTCTGCATTGCTTGTGGTAGTTCATAGCAGAACTCCTTCAGGTAAATAGAAAGACTTGATCTTCACTGAATTTTGAGTCAAGGCCTAAAAATCTGACTGCATCTCCAGATATAGTTGTGACGTTTTGCTTTGTTTATAGGCAGGCTTCTGGATGTTATTGACAAAGCAGGCTTAAAGAATACCACTTTCATTTATTTTGCATCTGATCATGGAGGATCCTTAGAGGCACGCAGAGGAAATGCTCAGTTGGGTGGATGGAATGGTATCTATAAAGGTAAAATTTTGTTAGTGTGTACACAGAATAATAGAATGGTTTGGGTTGGAAGGCACCTCGAAGATCACCTAGTTTCAACCCCCCTACATGGGCAGGGAAACCTCCCACTAGACCAGGTTGCTCAGAGCCCCATCCAACCTATTCTTAAACACTTCCAGGGATGGGGCATTCACAACTTCCCTGGGCAACCTGTTCAGTGTCTCACCACCCTCTTAGTGAAGAATTTCCTCCTAATCTCTAACCTAAATCTCCCCTCTTCCAGTTTTAACCCATTACTCCTTGTCCTCTCGCTACAAGCCCTTGTAAAAAGTCCCTCCCCAGCTTTCCTGTAGGCCTCTTCAGATACTGGAAGGCCTCAATAAGGTCTTTCCAGAGCCTCCTCTTCTCCAGGCTAAACAACTTCCTGAGGCGTAAGACTTCCTCTTAAGAATAAAAAGATAGAATGAAATGCATCTAGACAGACTATATTTACTAAAGTATATGCTAGTGTGATAATCTTGGATTGTACGGATGGAGCAAATGCAGAGCATCAGCTATTGATCTTTCAGCCCTCAGAGAGGATCACTTTCACCAAAACTACTCCTGACAGCTGTATTGTCTAACCTATTCTTCAAGACCTTCAGTGATTCCTCAGATAATCCAGTTTTTATTGTCTATGCTTCAGGAGGCTTTTTCCTGGCACCTACCTTGGATTTTGTTGCTGCACTTTAAGCAACAGATCTTGTGCTATTCACCAATCAACATTCTTCCTTTCCTCCTTGGAACAGCCTGTAGTGGCAAGGTCCCCATGTACTTCTCCTTCGTTCCTCCTTTCTTTAGACTCCACTACACTTGTATCCCATTCTAGTTCCATGTTGTCTTAAAATATTGTAATCATACTGTCTCATTCATAACCCAAAACACTACTTGAAAATGTTGTAGTATCATAGAATCTCAAGTCAGAATGGACCCAGATAGATCATTAAATCCAACTCCCTGCTCCTCACAGGACTACCTAAAACTAAACCAAATGACTAAAAGTGATGTCCAGACACTCCCTGAATGCTTGACAGGCTTGGTGCCATGACCACTTCCCTAGAAGCCTGTTCCAGTGATTGATCACCCTCTCACTGAAGAGCCCTTTCCTAATGTCCAGCCTGAACTTCCCCTGATGAAGATCCAGAACATATTATTGGAGCAACCTTCTGGTTTTCACAGTAGATGATTATCTGTATCAACGGTGGCAGATATCATGATTAATATTTTCTTGATACAATTTTCCAGTTTCTCATCTTTCCTATAGATGTTTCATCTAGACTATCTTTCTATGACTGGCTTGCAACACACTGACAAAAGCTTGCATGTGCTTCCTCCAGACCTCTAAGCCTCAAAAAGCCACTGTAACAGCTTGGGAAGCTTGGTACTTACTGTATAATGAAGCCTGAAAACTGCTCCCATCAATTATTTCCCTACAGAAGATTATTTGGGTGCCTTGACCTTGCTCAGTATCAAAATACATATTCCCTAGTATTGATGAGCCACACAAGCAATGTTTGATACAGCGGGGATCTCAACCAGGAATGGTCATAAATGCTAAATTAGCCTTCAGTTCTGCCTATGAAGTTTCCATACCAGTAACAGATGCAAAAAAGGCCAACAAGCTCACTTGAATAGCTCAGAACCTAACCTAGGGAATTTACTTCTACTAGCCTAATGCAAATATATTAGGAACAGGAGAGTCCAGAGAGGAAAGGTGAATGTGATAAAAGAGGACAATGATGAAACCATGCCTGCTTAGAGAGGAGACGAGGAGATATACAAGATAGACAAGAGGATAAAGCCTTTGACACTGTCTCCCACTGCATTCTCCTGAAAAAAACAGCTGCTCATGTCTTGGATGGGCATGCGCTCTGTTGGATAAAACACTGGCTGGATGGCCGGGCCCAAAGAGTGGTGGTGAATGGAGCTAAATCCAGCTGGCAGCCAGCCACAAGTGGAGTCCCTCAGGGCTCAGTTTTGGGACCACTTCTGTTTAACATCTTCATCAATGACCTCAACGAGGGGATCGAATGCACCCTCAGTAAGTTTGCAGATGACACCAAGTTGGGTGGGAGTGTTGATCTGCTTGAGGGCAGGGAGGCTCTACAGAGGGACTTAGACAGACTGGATTGATGGGCTGAGGCAAATTGTATGAGCTTCAGCAAGGCCAAGTGCCGGGTCCTGCACTTGGGCCACAACAACATAATGCAATGCTACAGGCTGGGGGAAGAGTGGCTGGAAAGCTGCCTGGAGGAGAAGCACTTGGGGACGCTGATGGACAAGCGGCTGAATGTGAGCCAGCAGTGTGTCCAGGTGGCCAAGAAGGCCAATGGCATCCTGGCTTGTAGCAGGAATAGTGTTGCAAGCAGGTCCAGGGAAGTAATTCTCCCCCTGTACTCGGCACTGCTGAGGCCCCACCTTGAGTACTGTGTTCAGTTTTGGGCCCCTCAATACAAGAAAGACATCGAGGTGCTGGAGCAGGTGTAGAGAAGAGCAACTAGGCTGGTGAAAGGCCTAGAGAACAAGTCTTATGAAGAGTGGTGAGGGGAACTGGGGCTATTTAGCCTAAAGAAAAGGAGGCTGAGGGGAGACCTTATTGCTCTCTACAACTACCAGAAAGGACATTGTAGAGAGGTAGGTGCTCTTCTCACAAGTAAATAGTGATAGGACAAGAGGAAACGGCCGAAAGCTACACCAGGGGAGGTTTAGCCTGGACATTAGAAACCAAAATTTTCTCTGTAAGGGTTGTCAGGCATTGGAACAGGCTGCCCAGAGAGGTGGTTGAGTCACCATCCCTGGATGTGTTTAAAAGTCATATAGATGTGGTGCTTGGGGATATGGCTTAGGGGTGAACACAGTAGAGTAGAGTTAAAGGTTAGTCTTGATCTTAAAGGTCTTTTCCAACCTAAATCATTCTACGACTCTATGATTCTATAATATAGGTTTATATATTAATAACAGAAAGGCATTACCATTTATGTCCACATACAGCAAAACAGGGGACACAACAATGAAACTAACTAGCAAGATTAAAATATTTAGTTTATTTCATAAATATCTTGAGAACTCACTGCTGCATTTGCTAATGGTATTCAAAACAAGATAAATAAACCACACATATGAAAAATGAGAACAGCAGTTAGTGAATAAGAAATCATGAGACACTGCTGTTTTACACAGAACAAAGATTACTGCAAAAGCAGCTGGACTTACCCTATTTATAATCCATCATGCCACCTTGTCAGCCTTTAACACCAACCTCTGGGAACCTTATCTCTCAGCAGACCTCCTCCATAGAAAATCCAGCGTTCCTTAACAAAGCCAGAGGCGAGTATAAACCATTCAGCTGCTGATTTTTTAGCTGACCTAATAAGCTAGCTTCAAGTTTTGCTTGCCAGTTTTCCTACAACTCCGTCCAGCAATGACTTGTCATTTCTACCTTGATAGGAGGAATAACAGCGTAAAGGTCATACAGGAACCTGAGCTTCAACATTTTGCAATTTTTGTTTTCTAACTGTACCCTCATATTGGAGTTCTGGCTTTACACTACATTGTTGCATTAATATCCCATCCTTAGCATCTATAATTCATATCTGTAATTAGTTCTCACTTTGAAATACTATTTTTAAAAAATGAGTATTTTGACTTGTAAGAGAGCCAATGTATGAAGGAGACAATTTGAAGGATGACTAGAGGAATGCAAGAGAAACAAAGTTAAGAAAGACTCTTTGGATTACCTCAAGACAACTTCAGCAGAGATGCAGGTGGAAAGTCTTCATCACTGCAGCATATTAAGAGCACTCCCTTATTTACTCCACCCTTCCATATGGGATCAACTCAGAACATCCCTGGGACTGTAAACTCCTGGAGGACAATCAAACATTATCCTAATTCCCCTCACTGCTCTCCAGGACTGCAAATAATTTTGAATGTTCCTCCTGCCTCTGATTGTGAACTGTGTGACAAACAAACTTGCCCTGGGTTAATCCCTCTTCCTTGGGCACCAGGTGGAGTTGCAGCCCAAGACTTTTTCCTTGGGGTGTTAGTAAGGAGTGCAGAGATTATTCTCGCATATGCGATTCAATTAAAATTATGGGTCAGAATGTCTTCTCAGGCATATGAGGGTGGAACTGTTCCTCTTCTGCCAAACATATTGCTTAGTAGTGGGTTGTTTTATGTGCCACCCAAGAAAGCTGTGTAAAATAAATATGTTAATTGCACTTATTTTTGAAGAACAGAATTTGCTGTGTAGTTATTCTGTTGTTCTCCAGGATTTAGCATGTTTGAAGTTTTAAAACTTTTAATTATACATGCATAATAAAAATCTAATAGATATCTAATATATTTTATTTTATCTTTTTTGGTACTTTTCCCCTTTTCTCTAACAGGTGGAAAAGGAATGGGAGGCTGGGAAGGAGGGATCCGTGTCCCAGGATTAGTTAGATGGCCGGGAGTGTTGCCTGCAGGGACAGTTATCAATGAACTGACAAGTCTTATGGACATTTTCCCAACAGTGGTTCACCTGGCTGGAGGGACAGTGCCGCAGGACAGGTACAAATGTGGCTTCATGAATCATATTTGCTCCCTTTTCTTGATTTAGATAGAAGCTGGCTATGCATGTCATGCATCCTAACAGCCACAGGTTAAATTATGTTTGTTTCTTAAACAGGCGATTCTCTAGCTTTCTTTCTGTAGCTTTCTCGATCTTGTCTGCTTATATGGAAAAGGCAAAGGAAAACCATATGTTTTATCAAGGGTCCTTTAGCTAATTCAGTTTTCTAATCACTAAAAGGCAACGAGGTTAATTTGGGACACTGGGGTGACTGAAAAAAAAACCCAACAAACCAAAACAAAATCACAAACCAAAAAACCCTCTTTTCATCTTAATTTTTTATGAAAACCTACAGACATTCAGAAAGCTCGTTGGTCCTGTTAAAGTACTAGGACAGGCCCTTTCCAAGACTAGAAAGCCTTATTCTTCATGAGTAGAAAAGGTGGAGCAAACAGCACATGACCTGCATTTGTTTGGTTGCCAGTACCAGAGAAGTAGCTTCCTAAACAGTAAAACAATTTGTAGCCTCTATGTTGGACTCTGCTAAAAAACAGAAGAAAGTGTGGCTGGCTAAGCCATTTGAGAAAAACACATAAAAGTACTGGTGGTGTGTGACTAAACCAACTGTTAGTCAATGCAGTAAGTGGCTGGGGTTGATTTGTTTGTTTTCTTGTTTGGGATTTTTTGGCGTTTTTGGGGGTTTGGTTTTTGGTTTGTTTGGTGTTTTTTTTTTCCAAGAAATTCGAGCTCACAGAGCTAGCTAGCAGTGACTTCAGTGACTTCCATTTCAGGAAGCAAAATTAAAAGCTGTGAACCATACCTTCAGTATGGTTATCACTTACTCCCAGGAAAATTATAGTAATGGTAACTTACCTCCCCAGGCAGCACGTGTGAACAAGCTGCAATTGCAAAAACTGCTAGTAACTGCTAATCACTGGTCTCCACCTATCCACACGATTAAAAGTCTTGGGGCTCATTAGCTAAACAGTAGCTTGGTTTAAAAATGACACCTGAAATCTTAATGTTGCATAGATGGAGAGGGAGTACTGCTCACACTCCAGCTGCAGACTGAAATTCTTAAGCAGTTTGATGGCTCCTATCCTCTCTTTCAGGGTAATTGACGGGCGCACTTTGTTGCCGTTGCTGCGAGGGACAGTTCAGCACTCTGGGCACGAGTTCATGTTTCACTACTGCGGGGTGTTTCTGCATGCAGTGCGGTGGCACCAGAAGGACAGTGAGTATAAACATTTCCATTCCTGCAGATCAGAGGTGATGCAGTGATCTCTAGCTTCGATTAGAGTACCACATAAAAACATACATATATACATACATCTGGAGTAAGTTTATTGCCTCCAACTCTCAGTTCTTCTGCAAGGTGCTGAAAGGCTTCACTGTTAGCTGTCCTGCCTTGCCTGGGATATGACAGGTTTCACTCACTGGGTAGCACAGCCTCAAGAATCTTCCTGTTGTTTTAGTGCTTCTATCGCTTTTGCTGGGAAAGCATTCAGGATCAGCTTTAGTGCAAGACTGAAGAAACTATACGCATATATGGACTTTAGCTTAAGCAGCAGTTTAATTGAATTCAATAGACCTATCTTTTTTGTTTCATTTTTTCACCTGTGGTATTCTACGAGATCACTGCAGCTCTAGCAATGCTCTCCTGGGCTTTCAATAAGCACTCAATCTTTGCTGATGCCACCCTCCATTAGAGTGTAAAAGAGAACAGGCCACTGACTGGTAGCTGTCTCCTTATTCCTGCTCAGAACAGAGGATGGCATTAGTGCGACCTAACACAGGTGCCAGGATCTGAGCTTGTTGTTCTATAGTCACTGAAGTGATGCAGATGTTTACAGGGTGTGATTCACCTCCTTCTGATCAGCATATCTGGCCGAGGTCAATTACACCTGTTTTTCTCCATTGACTAAAAAGGGAGCTGAGAATGACTGTATCAGATATAAAAATCACCCGCATAGTAATGTTAGCTGAGATGAACTGCACCTTCTGGATTATGTCACAGTAAGTGATAACATGACAGTACTGGAAAATTAATGGGGATACTGTACTTTGTTTTTTTCATTCTGCACAGCTGGAGAAATGCAGAAACCAATGAAGCGCTGTGCCACTCATTTTCCTATCCTTTGGAAACTTGAATGAGCCCATTAAATTTTTGTTTTGTTTTCCCTATTTGTGAAGTGAGAGAATAATAACAGAGTTCTTGAAACCCTGCAGTAAGACAGTTACAAATGCTAGGGCATTCAGAGGGCTGGAGCACATCTCCTTTGAAGATGGGCTGAGAAAGTTGTGGTTGCCTAGTCTGGAGAAGAGAAGGCTCCAGGGAGACTTCATAGCAGCCTTCCAGTACCTGAAGGGGCCTACAGGAAAGCTGGAGAGGGACTACTTACAAGGGCTTGTAGTGAGAGGACAAGGGGTAATAGCTTTAAACTGGAAGAGGGGAGATTTAGGTTAAACATTAGGAGGAAATTCTTTCCTGTGAGGGTGGTGAGACATTGGGACAGGTTGCCTAGGGAAGCTGTGTCTGAGGGAGCTGGGTCTCTTTAGCTTGGAAAAAAGGAGGTTGAGGGGTGACCTCATCAATGTTTACAAATATGTAAGGGGTGAGTGTCAGGGAGATGGAGTTAGGCTCTTCTCAGTGATGACCAGTGATAGGACAAGGAGTAATGGGTGTAAATTGGAGCATAGGAGGTTCAAGGTGAATATCTGAAAAAATTTTTTTACCGTGAGAGTGACAGAGCACTGGAACAGGCTGCCCAGGGAGGTTGTGGAGTCTCCTTCACTGGAGACATTCAAAACCCGCCTGGACAAGTTCCTATGTGATGTACTCTAGGTGACCCTGCTCTGGCAGGGGGGGTTGGACTAGATGATCTTTCGAGGTCCCTTCCAACCCCTATGATTCTATGATTCTATGATTCTATGATTCTATCCCTGGAAGTGTTCAAGGCCAGGCTGGATGGGGCTTGGAGCAACCTGGCCTAGTGGAGGTGTCCCTGCCCATGCAAGGGGGTTAGAACTAGGTGATCTTTAAGGTCCCTTCCAACCCAAACCATTCTGTGATTCTTTGACTTGATTCTATTATTTGTGCAACACCTCACTCTTCTGTTGCTGGAACAGTCTCTTTTTTATTAAGCACATTAACATGATTAAAGTATAGAAATAACACTGGAGGTGGGACTGTTGTGCTCCCTCCCTGCTTAGTGCTGTGGGGAGCAAGCCACCAGCACTGGAGAGAAACGCCTAGCAGGAGGAACGCCGCTGGGCGTGCTGCTGTCTGTGCAGCACCCACCTCCCAAAACACACCGCTTCCCCGCGTCCTAGCCGTCCCCAGCACCGGCCGGGGGGCGCAGCCACGAGGGTCCGATTCTGTAGCGTACCGCCGCGGAGCCTGCGCCGCGGAGCCGCCCTCCCCTCAGCCAGCAGCGCGGAGCCGGCCGGGAGAGCTGGCGCCAGGGGGCAGCGCGGCACCGCCAACCGCTACAACCGGCGCAGCGCTCGCCAGACGTGAAAGGAACGGTTCAGAGGAGGCGGTTATACAACATAAAATGAAACGAAATATCCCCTGCGCTTCCGCGCAGTTAGCTGCTCCGCTTTCCATTTTCACATCTCCAGATGCCCTGTATAAAAGGCCACTAACATCTGTGGGCGTGCAAAGGGAGCGGGGCCATGGCCTTGCAGGCTGCGGGCTGTGCCTTCTGCTCTCGGCCGCTGAGGCCTAGGGACCGGCTCACGGCACCAGGTGTTCCCGCTAGCCGCCCATGGGCAGTGGCTTCATTTCCAAAGCGTTGCCACTACTGGTGCCCACCTGAACCACACCCTGAGCTCCAGACCAAAGGTTTGAGCTAACACAAACGACCAGAGCAGGTTAGGGCCTGTACCCCAAGGGAGTGCTGCACTGCCAACAACCGTCTACGCTTGGCAGAAATGTAGGAGTTACCACTTTTTCTCTCCCCTTTTATCCAGTACTCAGAAGAGTTGGAGACTGACAATGACAGTACAGTTCTTAGAGCTGCCATTAGAGATGTGAGAGACCACAGGTCACCTGATGCAGACAGGTACTAAGCTAGTCCCACCTCAGAACTGCCAGTAGCTCCAGGCTTGATCACATCCAACCCTGAGCCCATTCACATGTTCCCATTATGTAAAGCAGAACACCAGTCAGAAAATTAAATCTCCTATGTCTCTAAAGCCATCACTATTCTGATAGATCTCTCTTCATTTCTTTTTAGTACATATTTTCTTTGAGCAGAGAAAGCTTTGTATGACTGCAGAGACTTCTGGACAAAATTTCTGCTAGAAGCATCATGCTGCACCTCCCTAGTGAAAGGCTAAATCAAGGAATGAGTTTGAACTGCATTTCAGGTTGAAGTACTGCTCTTTTCCTCACCAAGTTTTCACCTCTTGTTCTCCTAGGCTAAGTAAGGTTTGTCTACGTTACAATTTCACTTCAGATCAGAAGCGTGCATTTGAAGCAAACCTCCCCTGAGTATACCCACTCATTGTGCTTTTGTTTGCATTGTTGAATGGTCTTGGAGATCATGACTTCAGTTTAGATGAAACTAAACTGTAAAATAGGCTCTAGGACCATAACTATATGGTCTCATCAGTAAAAGATGCTGTGTAGATAGGACCAGACAAGAGTTTGCCCACGACATGTATGTCAAACCATCAGTAACTTTTCTACTCTACAAATCACTTTCTAATAGGCCCCACTACCTGTAACAAACACAGATATAATATGCAGATGCAAAGTGTGTTCTGTTTTCCTATGAAACCACACATACAACTCAATCTCCTGTGCATGCCTTTTTCCCATCGAACCACAACTGCTTATGGCAAGACCATTGAAAATAATAGGATGTTCTGCATATGAAAAACTGGTTCATCTACCACACATCTACCGTGTGGCTCAGCTTTCAGCCAATCCTGAAATTCTGATTGTTTGCTCCAACTGCCATTACTTCTGACTCGGCTGACAGACTTTTTAGAGCCTGTTTTAGCTCATTTACAAGTGTATCACATTCCTATTACATATTTATTGTCTGTTTACTTCTGTCTGTTGGACAAGCTAGATATGAAGCCACTGTGCCTTGATATCACCCAGGCAGGACTCATCAATTAAGCCCTTCACTGAAGCCAGAAGGAATCCTTTGTCTGTATGTTAAAGAGCCCTTTCCTCTACCACAACACAATAAGGCTTATTAGTGACAGGCCATTTCTTTCTGCTCGTTAAATTGATTGATTGTTACCAGATGGGTTTGAGAGATGTTTGGATTGAAGAAGCAGGTTTCCTTTTCCTTGGACATATTATATTAACACATTGCCCTAAAATTCACACACATCCTTCAGATTCTGTCAGAGCCACTTCAGCAGCAAATTGCATATCCCTCTTTGCCTCTTGGAGATGACTGAAACCCCTGCTGCTTCCATCAGCACTGATTTCTACCACCTTTTTGGGGTTGTTGTTGTTTTTTTTTCTTTTTTCCTTCTGTAACGTAGCTGTCTACTCAGCTCACCAACACAGGTTAGTTAAAATCAGCCTCACTGTATCCTTCCAAATGAATGAAAAAGGACCTGGCTCTCTCCCACTCTGCAACACCAATAATTATTTGCAGCTGTGAAAAGTAAATGTTAAAAATTCAGCAGAATCTGAACAATTCTCCTCAGATACTCTAAGCTCGCTGCTCCAAAGTGCCATTCAGTGTATAAGGTATGAGGGATTCAGCTCAACTATCTATGGAAAAGATTGACTACCTAGTTTGTTTTTTCTGAACACTGATCACCTAAGTTCCTACATATAGCTAGAGAAGTCTACCTGTCCATCTCATATTTATCTATGAAATGGTCATTTTAGCAATATCACAGTAGCACCCTGACTACTGCCCACTAAATGCTTGTGGCCCAGAGAGTACTTACGTAACTCCTTCTAACAAGTATCTATACTACCTGACTAACAGACTGGGACCCAAAACTCATACTGGGGGAGCCATGGTATGACAGAAGACTCCTGCATTTTTGTCACGAAACAAGTGTTTTTTTGGTCACAAGGCAGGGAAAAGTAGAAGGACATGGAGCACATTCCTGCCAGCAGCAAAGCACACACCCAAGCAGAGCTAAGGAAGACCTGCCCTTAGTAAGCCATCAGGAAGTGAGCCCATTTCCTTTAAGAAATCCACCTTCTGTATCCTTTCTCTCAGTTTCAGAAATGGAAACATCTAAAATCTGTAATATTTCTAAATGTATTATGCCAAAACATTTCAAAGCCATTGAGACATAATCCCTCCACTGAAGTGGAGAAGCATAGCTTAGCAGGATGAGGAAACAGTGAGGTGGAAATAAATAGATGCATAGTCAGCCAACCAACCAGCCAGCAACTGGAGATTTTAAGCTAAAAGATTATCTGAGCCTTACTATCTCTTATTTGTTGCCTTCACCATTTAAGAAGTTTTAATGTGGTATTTTTTAACAAAATATGTTGTAGCAGTAGTGACATGACAAAGACAGAAGAATAAAGATGCAGACTCCCAGTCATGAAGAACGGCTCTGGGGACAATCGAAGGAAGGGAAGTTCAGCTGATTCCATTGAACCAAAAAGAACAAACCATGTAGGGACAATGCAGTTGTCAGCTATTTGTGCTCGATGCATTACAAAAGTGGCTCCAAGTGTTGTAGGTCCTCTTTCTTCTCCTCTCCCTTTTTCAAACATAGTATCTAATTGCTGTCTTCTTGCTGAGCACATCCTTGCTTCCAAGTTCAACAAGTGCTTTCTAAATGCAGGGTGAGGAATAGCGGGAAAAGATGGAGAGAAAAGGAAAGAAGGAAGGAAAATCTCCTATTGAACTGCTTTCAGATTTCGTCCTAGTCATGTGTCATTTCTTACCAGTTACAGACCTGCAGTTATCCAGTGGTCAGTGCAAGAGCTTAATAAACTACAAGGTCTAAAGCTGCAAAATAGTTGCCTTCATCATGTTAACTTAAAAACTAGACTCCATCTTTTGCACTGTTTTCATGTCCTGCAATTCATGGCCTGCTTGAAAGTGTGCTGGAAAGCGAGCATGGAACTGTGCTGTGATCGGTTTCTGCCCACGTTCTCTTCTTGGCTCAGATGTAGAGTCAACAGAAGAACCACCTACCAATACCTGCACCCAGAAAAATCAGGGGCTACATTCTCCAGTTTCCACACGCACACACACCCCCCCCCCCAAAGTGGCATGTAGAGTTGTAAAGGGACACAAGGAAGTGACAGAGAATCCCCCTCTGCACCCAAAATATTAGACCTAACCATCCACATGGTATACGGCCCTGCATGCACGCAGAGCCCAGGTGTGCTCATGAGCCACAAAAAACATTCTGAATCCCTGCCAGCTCCCAAAAGAGCCTCTCACCTGCATGTGACAAGCACGACATAAGCTTGCCCTAGGAACAACAGAGCAGGTAACTTAAAATGTGAACCAGTCTTTCAGGGACCTCCTCTGATTCCCAATGCCATTAAGCTGTTCAAATGTGCTTCTTCTGTGACAGGAGGCGCCATATGGAAAGCTCATTATGCTACTCCAGTATTCCAACCAGAAGCCTCTGGGGCCTGTTTTGGAAGAGGAATCTGCCCATGTTTCGGGGATGGCGTAACCCATCATGACCCTCCACTGCTGTTTAATCTCTCCCAAGATCCTTCTGAGGCAAATCCTCTATCAGCTGACACTGAGCCATTGTTCAATACTATAACAAGGAGAATAGGAGAAGCTGTAGAAGAGCATCGCAGCACACTGACTCCAGTCCCACAGCAGCTGTCTCCTTACAATAATATATGGAAGCCATGGCTGCAGCCATGCTGTGGCACATTCCCATTCTGTTGGTGTGATGAAGAAAACAACAAAGCAGATAGCATAGTTTAATACCAAAATCAAAGTACAGTTAGCTTAAAAAAAGATAGTAGTTTTCACATTCACATGACTACAGTCATACAGAGACATGGGTCGAATTACGCTGGAATAACTGAAGGGGATGTTATAAATGCTTTTTATTCAACCTCTTACCCACCAAAAAAAAAAATCAATAAGCCTGTAGTTAAAAAAAAAAAAAAGTAAAAAACCTATTCCAAACATATTTCACCTCTGGCTCACCTGTAATATCTATCCCTCAAGTGCATAATTCTGGAACAAATACTGGAATGAATAAAACAAAATGTCTTTCCTTAATGATTTTCAATTCAAAGAAATTATGAATGATGAGAGAGCAAATTTTAATTGCAGCTGTTTGTATGGGTAATATGCTTAAGGCAAAAGGACTGAGCCCAAGAGGGCATCTCTATTCAGGCCTTACCTTTAAATGAAAAAAAACCAACCAGCCAACCAACCGTCCTGCATTTAAAAGCACAACTGTATATTTAATTTGGAAACATAACAAAACACATTGGCCTCTAAGAAATAAACACTAATTTGCAGCAATTTTTTGCCTCCTGTACATTAATTTCTCTACCATGTAAGAATTCCTAGGAAAAAATGAACTGACAAGTATGTTTTAAAAATTAGGTAGCTAAAGTTATAATCTCAACTCCAGCAGCGAAGTATCTAGTTATTCTGCAAAGCGAAACCACAACTCCTACTGACATGCACTTTCCACGTTAAGTCATCTCACTTGCAACAGCGTTGAAAATCACCACTCAGGTGCCTTCACAAGATAGGTCCCAAATTTCACGATCTGCAAGAGCAATTCATAAGCTACATGTCCCACTTGAGTGATTATGCTCCTGACTCCGTAAGTGCTGCTAATATGCCCCATGAAAAACATGCTTCCTTTTGTGAGACAGCAGTTTATTTCAGTAAAAGGTGTTAAAAAATTCACTGTGCACACTAACCACTTCAGCATATGGGTCATCTTCTCAAAGCCAAACAACTGTCAGCACTCTGTACAGTCATTAAGGAAAGGGAGGGAATTAAAATATCTAATCCTCTCTTGCAGCCCTCAGGTGAAATAAATTCATCTCTCAATATATAATCCTAACCATACTCTTGCAGGGGAGTTTTGTGTCAAATCCAATTTTTAAGTGGAGATTCCTGCATTTTCTACTTCCAAAGTAGATTATGTGCCAGAGACTCAAATTTCTAAGCCTTCCTGAACATCGTATATTCACTCCTACCACATAGCTAAAGGTCACCGAGATTTTAAAAGTAACGTAGGGTGACTTGTTTCCTTAAAGCTAGCTGCCATGCAGAATCATGCCACTGCAGCTCTGTTCAGTACCAAGGTTGTCTGTGTGTCATTTTTTGCCTTTTAGAAACAGGAGGAGATAAGAAGGCCCAAGGAGCTGATAGTCCCAGAGCAGTGCTGTGCTCTTTCAGTTCTTGGGCTCCAAAATTGGTTTGCAGCTCTTTCACCAGCCTCAGGACAAAAGACTGTGCGTGCCTGGACTATGCACCTCTTGCAGTGCTTTTAAGCAAACTCCTGACTTACACCTCTGATGTGGTGTGTCACCTCATTTTGCTCCAAACAGCACAGGTCGTGACCATGATGCAGCATCAAACACAAGTCTCCAAAAAGCTGACCTGGCATTTCTTCAGGTTATTTACTGAAGTCCTAAATTCCTTTCACTGTCCGAAGAAAATGTGTGTTAAAAGATGCAAATTTTGAGGAGGCCGTGGTAAGCAGGGGTAGGAGGAAAATTATTTTACCTGTTTCCTGCAGATGGAGTGGTTGCTGAGCTCTTCACCTGTATAGACTCTAACCAGAACAGCCGAGCTCTGCACAAGCTATTATTCTGATCTCCTACGAAATGTATATTCCCCATAAAGCAGGTGAGCCCAACATCACACTTAAGAGTTGTCCTCATTCACACTTCCTCATAAAATGCATAAACAGGTAAAAGGCTGTTAAAAAAAACCTGTCTGCATTTAAATAATACTGAAATAAATAAACTCTTAAGTCAGTTACCTACGTTTGATTGAAAAATAATCTATAATGAACTTTTGCAAAATACGTAAGCATAAAAGATAAATTAGATGCTTTTTCCTTTCTTTTCTCATGGTCTCTCCCTCCGTAGAAGGAAGAAAGCACCACATAAAATGGCCTGTTTGGAAAACCTGAGACAATTGGCAAATCTCCAAGCCAGTGTTAACCATAGGAGAATGTACCTAGACATGGTTAAATATAGACACCATAGAGAGGGAAGCATTACTCTGTAACAAATAAAGTTTGTTTTTACTGAAAGAGCTGTGGCTGAACTGTATAAATGTTTGACATTCATGTTGTATGGAAGCTGACTTGAATCTAAATAGTTTGGTCATTATTAAATGACGTTTGGAATTGCTGCCTTAGACTGATTCAACAAAGTAACTGTTGAGTCTCACAGCAGTGAGAAAATGACCTTTTAAGAAACCTCACTTCACCATGTTTAAGTATCAGACACGTGACTTTGTTCTCTGCTGGGACTCAGGGGTATGGAAGCACACGGCAGCTTGAAATTCCTGAGTATATTTTAAGAACATTTACATAAATGACCAAAAAGGAGTAAATTTCAAAACACTTTTGCTCATTGCACTTGCCTAGACTACAGGAAAAAGATTGTTGTTCTTGAAATATCACTTGACTTACTGAAAGGAAATTCCGTATCACTGTAATTATTTTTAACTACCTTTGCTATGATTATGGTGTGCTTTTATCACAACAAGTTGAAAGTTTATACCAGGATGCAATGTATTGCTTGAGTGTCTCTCCTTTTGACTCTCAGCACCAAGGAAACTATTACTTACAAAGCCAGACAACTGAAGATGAAGAGAATTTCAGCTGAAGCCTTTTGCAACCAATAGACTGAAAATGCAGACTATTTCAGTGACTAGTATTAACTGATATGTATTTTTGCAGACTAAGAACTGAGTGCTATGCATTTAATCTCATGTATAGGGCTGATTTTAGGAAAAAAAACCCAAACAAACTACAGAAATAAAATCCCCAAATGATGAAAACTGGGGGGGAAGCAAATAAAATATATAAAATATTTTTTCCATAGACTGTCCTAAATACCTTTACACAAAGGTAAACATATTAGATATGTGACACAAGAAGACGGGCCCATTTCATGTTATTTTCAAAGTCATATGAGTCAAAACAGTTTAGATTATTAAAACAGAATCAGACCCATTAAGGAAGAAATAGGCATGCTGCAGACTTGTTTCTGTTGAACAAGTATATGTGCAAACGTATAAAGTTACCTGCTACTAACCCAGCCTCCTATTCACTGACTGAAAAAGCATGGTAAAAAAATAACTAAGCATTTTTTTTTCAAATACCAGCCTTACAAAAGGGAGCTGACTGAACTAGAGAGACAAAGAAAGAACTTATTTCCCGTGAACAACCGAGTTGGAAAGGTCCTCACAAGACACCAGGCAGTAAGTAAAGTGGTATTTCAGTAACAACAATCTCCTTTTCCTGTAGGCTAGGAAAGTGCATTATCCCACATGTCTAAAATTTTCAAGAATTTTCCTCGTGGCATACCCACACCATCTCCTGTTTATACATGAAGGGCACCCAAGAAAATTGTTGTATGGCAAAACAAAAAAATAAATTACCCTCTAAGTCTAGCTGTGAATAACTCTAAGCACATGACAGAAAAAGAATCAGCATGTTTTGTTTTAAAGACAAGCTGTCCTCTTAAAATACAGGATCTGCCACACAGCAATAGTTCAGAGTCTGGCTCTCAAAATCTTTACAGCTACTTCTCAGGTCGCTAGGGCTTAAACAATACTGACAAAACTCTCAGTCACACACACACAGAGACCAGCTGGTAAAAGATGTTCGGTGGTTCTCATTTTACTATGCCTCTTTTTTCCTTCACACTCCCTTTACATTCCCTTACATTACATCCAGTCTACAGTGTCTTCCAAATTGCCAAAGTGAAAATATGTCTTGTTTATGGTGCTTCAAAATAGCCAACATTTCTTAAGTTTCTGTACTCTAAAAATATCAAGGGCTATACCACACTTTCATGTGGAAGAAATTCTAGGTGAAGGCTGGTAAGTTTTTTTTCCAAGCACTTGGCAAACCTCAACCCTGTGGTTCACGGCAACACACAGCCTGTAACACACCCAGACGTGCTTGTGGCCCCAAGATTTGAGAATTATGTCACTAAGAGCAAAGAATGTTGCCCAAAGCACAGCACTTGCAAATTCTAAATTCACTCACAAGATTCTCCTTTCTCATACCCTGGTGACAACAGTACCGTGCGAGAATCCACTACGACAGTACATTACTTGTAACTAGTACCACATTTTTTTGTGTGAAGACTGTACACAAAAACTTGGGCAGGGTTTTTAACTACAGCTACACTTTTCCATGAAATACAATAAACCAACTACTGTTCATTCAAGAAATCCTAAAGCTTATAATGATGTATGTCTATAGAAATAATTATTAACTCACACCTTTTAATTCTGCTCAACAGGTAGTGCTAATGTCTCAAAAGCAATTTAATAAAATTTTAAAACGCATATTAAAGTAATGAGTCAATCACAAATAATACTGTTACAACATAAACAACCTGTAACTGCATCATCTGGTAAGCACATGACTTCAGATGTCCTTTCCATTTCCATTTTATTTCCATGACATTAACGTACTACAGTTCTTTGCAAAATGTTGCATAATCCACACACAGTACCATTTTACATATTAGCACTTACAAATTTATTCCATGACAGCTCCTTTTACTACGTTCCTATGACCATTTAAAAACCTTTCAGTTACTGATTTCACATTAGTAATTTTTCTCCCCTAATCTAATTAACGTAAGATCCAGTAGTTCCTGTAAAAAGTACAGCTCCATGAAGTATGTGTTCACATTGTTTGCTAGAGGTTTATATTCTTCAAAAACTGTTCAATTAGCAATAATGCTTATAAAACAGAGAACTTTCTCAGAAGTGCACCAGTTCAATAAGAAACAGGGATAACCAGCAGATCGAATGCCACATGAGTAAGAGGACACTGCAGCTGCTGCCACCTCCACGTAGTGCAGTACCAGGCAACACAGTGGGCACCTCCCTGTGTTCATGTGTGAAGATACCTACCCAGGAGAGGCAGGCTGTCGAGGGTCCCTTTATGATCAATGGAGAAATTGGGAAGAATCATCTTCTGGAGATATCTCTCTTTGACCCCAGAGACCCTAAACATCTAACTTGAACTAGAAGCTTGAATGCAGCAGAACCCCCCCAGAGAGGTTTGCACTTTAAGAGTGCTTAGAATAAATGAGAAATAAAGAAATAGATAAAATCAGAAATATTCTATCAAAGTAAATCCACTATTTTAAATATTAGAAATTAATTTTTAAATACTCAATTTTTCTTCCTTTAAGGGACTTTTTGACTCTTTTGTTCCTTTCCTAATCTGTGCAAGTTATTCCCCACCACCCACTCCCCCAAACCTTTTTGATGGAGGAGAAAGACAAACATTTCTTCCCTTTTACCCTGCCTTTTTCTCTATTAGCATCTATGGCAATTCCTCTCATGCTTAATGTTACGTAATTTCTTTCTAAACAAAACTCCCAAGTTATTTCATTAGATGTATCTGTACCATAATCAGTGCATATTAAGACTGAAATGTATTTTAAGTCCTGCATCAGCACTGCAGAATTCTTATTTTAATACTGAATTGCATTATGAATAACTTGAGTCAAATCTGTTATCATATTAGCCTGCCTGTCAAGCTTCTTTCTTTTGAAGTATTTATTTTTCCTTGTTTGTGGAGACAAACTTGCTGAGATGAGTCAAATTCAAATACCCAAATTCACAAAGCAATCTCCCATAAGTATCCTTAATATAATGGAGTCTCGTCAGTAGATTTCTCTGAAACGACACTCAGATTTATTAGTTCCCACACAGAGCTATTGTTTAGAAGAGCTTCAAAAGGCCTGTTTACTAAAACAAGTGCCAGTTGTGCTTTCAGTTGCACTCAAACTGCCTGCAATACACTGCAGCCATGCTAAAGGGGAAGACGCCTTTAACAACTGCAGTTTGAAGTACTGTAAACAAATTGATATAAAGCACCAGAAGGTGTATGCCATGGTGTCACCATTTCTTCCTCTGACTACACAACTCTGAATAGGCAAGTACAGCTAACGATATTTTATAATACAACAGTATCCTATAGCAACAATATAAAAGGTTAACATACATCATCAGTCTATCTTAAGAGTTTTACAGCACTCTTCATGACAATGGTGATGAAGCTGAGCAGCTTCCTATACACAGTGAGATCACTAGTGGATGCTCTCCAAGTCTGAATTTCCTCTAATCCTAAGTATATTTAAATTAAAAAGTTTCATTGCGGAGTCCTATGAGGCCTGCATTTCATCTCTTCACTTTTTTCCCATATTGTAGTCTACACTATGGTTGCCCTTAGAAGTGTTAACTTGGTTTCAAGAACAAGGTTTTCATTGAAATAGTTCTACAGCATCTTCTAAAAATACTTTTGAAATAATCTCAACTTCCAGCGTGTTTCACACTCACCAATGTTTCTGCAGAATGGTAAAGGGAGGAGGAGCAGGAAAGAGCTATAAATACAAGTTTCATTCAGAGGGTATAATTCATTGTACTTCAGAAGGCACTATGGGAGAATAAGGAAGACGAGACACGTATAATACTAAAGATGAGGCACATTTAACAGTTGTAAAACAAGAGTCTGTACCTGTTAATCTTCCTCCAAAATATATAAGGATCTGTATCTACCTCATTTACTTTGGTTTCAAACAAACTATGGAGATAGCCAAGTACTCAAGGATTGCATTTATGGAAGAAACATAGATCATGATGGCCATTACAGTACCCTCCCCATCTTAATGCAAAAATGCATCCAATTTCTTTTTGATATGTTCAAAAGCATCTTTCCCCATATAGTCCATACGCCCCTCCTCCCACTTTCTCCGTTCATCTTCTGGACTTGGTTCTTCTGGTTTGAAGTGAATAGACAGCTCTGAAACAGAATGCGCGACCTCGTTCTGTGGGAAGGAGCATAACAGTGGGAAAACAAGTCATTTGGTTGTTTTCATTTCAGCGCTGTGAAGTTAAACCTTAAATGTCAACCTTTGCTCTGTGCAGTCCCAGTTAAAACAATAAAGCAGTATTCAAACATTCATTCTTCTTTTGATAATGTGGATCTTATTTTCCCATGCTTTTATGACTTGGCGTAGCATCTTTGAACATCCCAAACTTTTTTTTTTTTACTCGTCTGAACTCAGACTTTGGCATACTCAGCAATGATACAGTAAGAATATTACAAATATGGCTTTTTTAGAGCAGAATATCTCAATAAAGTGTAACCTGTATCTGTGCTAATTTGGTTTTCAACAGGCTTTCATCTGAATATAGAATTTAATCTGAACCTAGTTCCTAGAATTTTTGGTCATTCATTTTATCTGATCTCCAGTGAGATCAGTATTATTTAGCAGATAGGAGTCACATTATCCATATAAATTAATTGAAAAGCTTAACTCTATTAATTATACCAATAACTAGTTCATTTTGAATGATGGTCCAAAACTGTGAATCCTGGTTCATAAGTGCACAAATGGAAGACACATTATTAGTGTCAACTGAAATATACCAACAATTATAACCAGTAATGAGATGAAATATAACAAAGACTAATCAAGGCAGCTACTGAAAACCTGCTTTCAGTGCTACTTCATGAGGCTTTAAGGCAAGCAACTCATCTCACTTTATAAGCAAAATTTAAATCAACCAGAACGGCCTTCCAGTGAAGCCCTCACAAATTCAATATAAAAAGGTTTCAGAATAGAACTTACTGGGCAGGAATCAGTGGCTTAAACTGCTTAAATGCCCTGGAATATCCATTATGTCTGTTGATTTGGGGTAGATAAGGCACAGGACTTGTGCAAGACCTGCACCTGCAGGTAAGATAATTCAAACAGCCACATGATACTATATGCTTAGGCAACTGTATCCTTCCCTGTGTACCCCCACTCTATACATGACTTTAAATATCAATAAATACTCTGAAGAGCATGCTTGCTCCCTATATATGCAAATAGGCAACAATACTTTGTATTTAATTTTCAGGCTCTGTATACACATAACTGCAGCAATACAGCAAGATTCCATTTTTTACTATTGGCAAGCCTTATCAACAGCTTTGGATGCCATTCACAACACAACAGGAATCATCATGTTTTTTAGAAATGAAGAATTTTAACTAGGGCCCAAACACCCTTGTCTGCACAGGAGCTACAGTTTCACCTACAATTTTGTTTCTCAGTCTGAAAGTATTTCACTGTAGTGCTTCACAATCCTAAAAAAGGCCTCACTAAGAAAAAGGCTTTGCTGCATACTTCAAAGATACAACTCCTTGAAACTCTGTCACCCCCATCAACACCAAGTCTGGCACTGCTGTCACACTGCCCACAGATAAATGCAGTGCAAGATCACAAGGAAAGCCTAGTAGCCTAGGCTCCATGCCTGACTCACTGCCCATTCATTTTCCACCTGCCTGGAAACAACACTTCAGCAGGTAAAAAAATAACGAAATACAAAACCAGCAAAACAGAACAACAACAAAAAACCCAAACAGCTTTGCTTGTATTAGTATTGGAGAGCTAAAATTAACACCTCGCATTTATTACTTGGGAACTACCACAGGAAAATATACATTTAAAACTAGAAGCTTTTTAAAAGAAAACTAGTATTGGAAGCAGTTAAGGAATTACGTAGCTAAAAGATTAGAAGAATTTATTTGCATATGGCATCATAATTAGTTGAGATTTCCCAAGGTGATGTTGGCAGCAAAGACATGCATGCAATGATCAACAGATGTACAATGCAAAAAGCTACATGTACCAGTTCTGAGGTTTCCTGAAACGCAGGATGAAATACAAGTTGTTCTGAAGGTCTGTCAGGCTCAGAGAGATGGACGTTAGAATCACTTTGTTCAACTTCACATACAGGTTGCTAAAATATAGCCACTGAGGTTTTATTAGGAACACATTTTTTTCTTAGTTTCCTTAGAATGAGAACTCATACAATACAAATCGATTTCAGTCTTGGGGTAGGGGAAAGTGGTGGATGGGAGGAAAAGGAACAAAACACATTATCACCAAGGCCAAAATTAATCTCACCCCACTTTAGCTATCAAAATGGCACTGTATCTAAGCTCCTACTATAATCAATCTAGGATAAAGCACCTCCAGAGGGCAATTTTTCTCATCCTAAAATAAGTTCAAGAGTGGCTGTCATTGTTGAGTGACTACAGAAACAGCCTGGAAAGCTACCTTACAGTAGATGCCTACCATTCACAAGGCCAAATTTCAAGACAAAATCATATTTTAGGATAATGTTCTACAACTCATGAGCTTTTTATATATGTAGAATAAGAACACAAAAATTAATTCCAAAATGGAGGTAAAATTGATTGCTGAAAAAATACTTACTTTTGCCAGATATCAAAATGTAAATTGGTAGACAGACCCCATACTGAAGTCTCTTCTGCCAAAACCAAAACAATCCCACAAGACTACTGAAGCTAAGCAATAAAAAGTAGAATGACAGTGTTCCTAAGAAGTAACATCGTAAGACTATTAATTTCTAATTAATATGATCTTCTGGTAAACCAATCCTAGTAATTAAAAAATAAAAGAAATTTTAATTTGAATTACACTACTTTAAGTGAACCCTCTAATTTTTTTACCCCAAACAAACATCTTGAAAATGTGTCCCTATTTGTTTTAAGCATTTCCAAATGAGTCAGATGCATGAGGCACACAAGATAACACATCCTTTGCAAATAAATAATTCTGAAGTCATGGAGCTGAAAGATTTGCAGTTTTCTTTCAGCCCCTTCACACTCGGGGTGGAAAATGAAGGAAGAAAGACTATGTTTTTCCTTTATGTAGCAACTGTAGTCTTAAGGGATGGAGCACTGAACTTAGTAAAAATGGTCTTCATCTTACTACAGTAGTCCACGAGTTACAACAGCAGATAACATTAGAACATTTTTTTCTCCCAGTTGCACCATGCTGTAGCATGGCTTATCATACACCATGTAATGACTTACACCTGCAGAAACACTGTGCTACTATGTCCAGCTTAATTCCTGCATAAAATAAGGGGAGTCAGTCCAACAGAAACTCCTAAATGCAAACACCAAGATACAAGAAGAGTGACCAAAGAACCAGGACCCCTGCAATGTTCATCAGTGGATTCTTATAAGACACTCCTTGTTGACCAAATCACAAAAATATAAGAAACAGTTTTCAAGTCAACACTTCTGGGGGGGGGGGAAATAAATCAACAGAGGAGTGATAGAAAGTATTTTTGTTCTAAATATATTAATTCACAGTATTACTATTCAAAAGATTACATTGGCAGCAGATATTTATATATTCCTTTTTGTTAAGTACTTAACAACTTCCAATAAGTCGTTTCTTTCTAAAATTCAATGCAAACTGTTTCAATCTCCAGAGACATCATGCATGCTTGATTAAAGATTAAAGAAAATATATACTCTTTAGACTATTTCTGATGCTAGTGAAAAAATTCAATAGCTGCAGCTAATCTCCCAGATGAGAAGGGTAATTTTAAAATCTCATTTTAGTGTATCATTTCACTTTGTTACTGCATATAGTAATATAAAACATACTTACAGCTTCAAAAGTGAGTTCCTCGGGTGAACGCACCGTGGGATATATTTCATATGTCTGTTCTGGAAGCGCAGGCATTTGCACTGAATTGGCCACAGGACTGACCTTTTTCAGTGTAATTTCAACTCCATTGAAAGTGTGCTAACAAAAACAAGAACATCTCACCACTGAAATGCAATTTTGCAAGAAATTAGTATCTTATTTACCAGAGTTTCCCTTCCTTAAAGGTATTTCAGCATAAAAGGAATACATTAATAAATTCAAAAAAGTTTGTGGTCCCAGATTCAGGGCATGTTGCAATTTAGATTACTGCCCTTGTGAGTATGCCAGCATCATCAAGAGGTAAGTCTAACAGGTATTTCTACCTTCATGTTACTGTAGCTGAAGTATTTATTTACTGCACAGTTTCTTAAAAATTAAAGCCCATTGAAGTATGAGATAAAAAAACTACCCATTCTTCCTCTGCTTTCCAATTCGCCATGAGGTTAACAAATCAAATTCCTCTCTATGGCTTTGATGGCAATTGTCCAACTGATCTTATGGAACCATGCAATTAGTTCAATGATGGTAATAGTCTAATATTTCAACAATTTAATAAAATATTTACATAGGCATAAGAGTGATCTAAACTGTCATGTCTGGATACAAAATTAAAAATCGTACTTCTCCTACTCATTACTTTATGCTGCTGGTCTCCGAGAAATCATTGTACTCAGGGAAACCACACATTGCTGCACTGCCTTTGAAGGAAAAAAAAAAACAAAAAAAGGTATAAAGAGCTGAGTAAATGCTTGATGACATCTGAGTACTGTATATAACACCCTAAATGTGATGCCTTTGCAAATATGATTTGTTATGACCCTCATAAAACAAGTTATAATGCAGTTCTGAAAAGGAAGATTTTACTAAAGTTCAAGGGCTAGTTTGAGGGCCTACATCAACTCAGCCTCAAAAAGTCAAGTTTGTTTCATAGCCAGGTTATCACCTTCTCTGGCTAATTCATATCACATTTTGTGTTTTAATTTGCAGAATTTACACACATACATTCCCATACAAACACTTCCTCAATTAAGAAGGGGGCTGGGGGAGACCTTTGTATTAAAAATCCTTCCTAAATTGCTAGTTTAGATACTTCCAGAAGCAATCAACAGACTAATTTTTCCCATGTAATTCCTTCTGCTAGCAAATACATAATTTTCAGAATTTTTCTTGTGATTCCAGCGTATTCCCACGAACTCCATATTAATTACCTTGTATTCCTGAGATTCTGGTTCTTCCAGCTTTTGAAGTTTTCCTAACAAAGGCAATATACTGGCACTGTATATATTCCACCACAGGGCAAGAAACGGGAGCTGATGAAAAGATCCAGAGGTGGTGCCATCCTGCGTAACTCTCTTTGTTTGAAGGTTATATTTGTAGTCCCAGGGCTTTATTGCTCCCAAGAAGTGAACAACTTTGGCATCTCTACCAAAACTGTAGAGATTAAACATAAAGGCCCATACATTAAATATTTTTGGGTTTTCAGCCTATATAAACTGCTAAAGAAACATGCTTACTCTCACTGGTGAGGTAATTTCTGCATTTTCCAACAGCAACACATTCAGAATGAGTATATATATATTAACATTTTTTTCTATCTTAGGTCTCTTGTTTGGCATACAGAAAACAAAAGGCTGTTGTGCTATTTGCTTCCAGCTGCTGATTCTAGTAGAAAAGTTCATGAAGAAAAAAGACAAGCTTATGCAGTACCATTTCCATTCCTCCTGTGTACTCTCTTCACAAACAAGTAAGTATCATTCAAAGACTGAATCAACAAAATTGGTCACTACTGATCCCATATTCAAAATCACCAACTAATACATCATCCTAATTTCACCTTCCAGTGTTTTGTGCAACTGGAACAGTAATTTATGAAACCCTAAATCCAACTTGCTGTCTGCCAGAAAAGTTGCTCTAACTGCATTGTCTGAAGTCATATAATTACTACCACAAATCCTGTTTAATGGAAGAACCTAATAAATTGCTCAAAAAAAAAATAAAAATAAAAAGCTTTCAACGGTTTCTCATAGAGGTGACTGGAAAAGAAGAACAACTTTTGAAGTAAAGTTGCCAGAATCTAATGCTAAAGTAATCTACATCTTTTCAAACACAAGAAAAGCTTCTCTGAAACAACATATAAGACAGTTGGTACTCTCTGTGTTTGATATTGCATTTAAGCTTCTACTGCATCTCTTTTACATAACATCATTTGTAACTACCATAATTTATAATCAACAGAATATGCCATTATTAGTCTCTCTTATACTAGAATGCTTATTAACAGATTACAGAGGTTTACAGTCAGTCAGAAGTGTTACTACTTACTGATTGAAAGCAGGAACGTAGGTGTATACAGCACTGCTGCTTAAGTTATAGAGGAAGGGCAAGTGTTTGCCAATATCTGCTGTTGCCCAGCTGCTGAAGAAGCTATTCAACAAGCCTTGATCACCTCCTAAAGAATATATATAAAATATTATTACCATAATTACACATACAGTAACATTTAGGTCAAAATTTCACATCCAAGGATGGGAGTGAGACTGGAGTGTTCATGGGACTGCAACTTGGACTTGACAATATGGCCACATGAGCAGGTACAAGTGAATAATACCTGATCCACTCCGATGCAAGTTCAGTGTAAATGGAGTCCTAGTGTAATATATGAAGAAAGGAGTAGGAAAGGGTTTTGGTCTCCCTCATAGCAGAAGACTGAAGATCAGCTGTATTTCTCTCTCCTAAACCAGACAGCAAAATTAAAACTTACTGAGGAAGACTCAGACATAATGTCCCTTCATTGCACTTTTCTGGGAAGCACAGTTCCCAATAAGTCAATGGTCTTAAGTACAGTTCAAGAGGCAAAGGTCTGCACCTTAGATTTTTGTGGGGACACAATTACATAAAGTCCAGAGTACTCCTGCCTTCCTCCATTCTGCCAGGTAGCATGGATGCTACAGAAAAAACAGCTTTCTGAGAAGGAATCTAGTGTCTTGCACTTAACCCCTTATGCCTTGCCCCTTACCATCAAAGCTGCCATGTTCAGCAGCAAACTGGAGCAGCAGGTCGTAAGTTTTCAAAGAAGGTCGGAACACAAATACACCACTGTTAAAGCAGTCAGGCCAGCCAGAATCAGGAGCTGCTGAAAACTCTTCTCGATCAAACAATTCATCGACATTGCAAAGCACCTTAGAGATAGCAGGAAAAAAAAGAAAAATTGTTAGAGCAAATATTTTTCTAGAACAGGAGTAGCCAAATCAGTACCAATGGAGTAAATCGCTAGTTTGGCCAAGTATAGAGCTTGCAGAGCATAAAAGCAGTAGCTCTGCAAAATAGGCTTCGGGGCAGAACTTTTATTTTTAATATAATAAAGTAACATTAATTGTGGTTCTCCACGATTTCTCTGATAAAAGCACAAACCCTGTGAAATTACTTCATGATCCTCAGAGACCTTCCAGAGGGTCCCTTGAAATATTATAACATACCATACCTCCATTTTAAAATTGGCCTGCCTTCCTGACCAGAAAAAGTCCAATGAAAGTATATGACAGAGAACTATTTTAAACATCTGTCAGAAGCCCATTTGCATAAGGGTGTGCTTGTGATCACTTTTGAGGACACTCCTGAGGCTACTCTCAAACCAGCATTTATTTCTGTGCAGCCAGCAAAACTGTGAGCACTGCCAAAACATACCAGCTGGAGCTCCTGCAACCTTGTGACCACCAGCAAATCTGGTCACCTCCATGGTCGGCAGGCTGCCTGACGAGGAAGCATCCCATACTCAGAGTAGCTCTTTAAGACAGACACAAACTTTTCCATGTCTCCCGATCTACTCACCAAAGTGTCTGCATCCATGAAGACACATTTGCTATAATGAGTGAGAGTCCAACAGTGAAGTTTAGTGAAGGTTACACCCAGTTCTGGCCTCTGCATCAGAGCCAAATGGACTGAGTCAGCACTGTCAAGCACATCCACCTCAGTTACTTCATCAAACACGTTGCGGAGAACAGACCTTCCAGAGCAACCAATGAAGAGAAAGAAGGGAATTTAGTGAGGTTCATCAGAGTTCACTTCTGGCATGACACACAGCACATTTTTATGACAACAACAAAGGCTAGATTCATTGGTTAGAATGAGATGTCAAAAGTCCTTGTAAACAATCTACTGAAGTGGCAGCTATCAAGCTGTAAACCATTGCCTCTTCCACAACAAGGCCAGCACTTCTCAAAAGCAACAGGTGCTGCATGGAGGAGAAACCAATCCTTATTTTAGTTCCTTAATCTCCTATGGAAACACCAAGATAAATTAAAGCAGCTTTCATCCTGCATAATTGTCTCTGAAGAACAGCACCATGCTGTGCTCCCTGTGCATTGTGGAGGATGTGGCATGTACTGTCAGCACAGTCACTTGCACCCATCGTGCCCAAGTAAATACAGCTTCAAAACTGCCCCTTTTACAACAGGCAATACATACTTGCTCACTTCCACAAATAGTCTCAAATGAGACTTTTAGTAAGACATCCTTTTTCTACGCGTATCTTTCTTGGGAATTTTACAGGTGATACTAAAGGAGGTAGTTTTTCTTCCAAACACAAGGAAAAACTCTTTTAAACACAGCTTATTTATTTACATTACACTATTAATAACAAAGTCCTGGATGTCATACAAACACAGAAAAAGAAAAGCCTGTGCTGATTACTTAGACTTCAGACTAATTAGATTTTGCTTAACTCATCTTCAAGGGACAAAAGTTAACTGAGAAAGAAGAGTAGGTAGACATTTTTAGAAGCATGTTTCAGTGATGTAGTTCTTTAAAAAATGCTTTCCTTTAGAAAAAAAAAAATTATAAAGGTATTTTCCCTCCCTGAATGGGGATGAAAAAAAAGATGAACTTAGTATCCACCCACGTGTCAAATGTATACAGTATTCCCTCAGTATTCCCTTACAGTATTCTGACAAAATTCATACTTTAAAAAAACCTGGAAAAGCAGATTTCTGTACACCTAATCACAGAAAAATAGGAAAATATGTTTCTTGAGCCAGATGCATTGCAAATGTTTTCACATGGCATACAGAAATCAGGAGTTTGCACAGTTCCTAAGCCATAGCAGAACTAAGAGTTTAAGTAGTTATGGCATGCCATGTTCCTTTTAACAAGCAACACAATCCTCCAAGTAACAGGGCTTGAGTTCAATAGATTGAATGAGATTTCTGTTCATGCAATTCTGTAGTGGCTGTAGAATCACAACCCGAATTGGAAAGTGATTTATTAAAAAAAAAAAAACAGGAAGCAAAAAGAAATAATAATTTCTCATCCAGATGGCCATGCATTAATATTTTAAGATTATTAGTCATCTGAAACTGAGCTCCTGATGTCACAGGTGGTTATGTATCTTGCTCTTTCTAAAAGAAAAACACTTGGGGAAAAAAACAGGAGTGCCTTTATTTCAGCTCAAAAGCAAGACAATAAAAGCTTAGTTCCCAGACTTTCAACTTATGTTCCCAATTATGGGCTTAAGACAACTTCCAGCCACAAGCTGTACTTCTGCAAGTAAATTCTTACTAGGCTTACAATCTCATCATGGATGTTATTTGGAGCTCCTCTCAGAAACTGCTAGCCAAGGGGGAACTTTGAGACATTCTTGTGAAATCCATGGGAAGTCTATTAAAGTATTTAATGCTCGTGTTTATTCTTGCACATTATCAACCACCAAAAACACATCAATCCTTACCTCATCCCACTGGAAACCTCTGGTGTAATTAGTACTGCCAATTTTCTAGATGTCATATGGTTCCTCAACGACTGTCCGAGAACCAAAGCGCCTTGACAGTACACATCATTGGTAGCAAGGGTCACAAAGGCCTGGTCTGTTACTGTGAGACAACATTCAGAAGAGTTACTTTACAGCTCTAACATAAGCTCTTTTGGCAGGTTCCAACAATCTCCCTCCTTCAGCTAATCAACAGGCTGCAGCTTATAACAACCCGCAGCTCCTGCAATAAGCTCTTCTCTTCCTCAAACTCCCCCAGAAGGTACAACTGAACAGAAAATCCAGTAAACATGATTGCAGAGTATATATTTCTGGATTTGTTACTTTTTGTTTGTTTGATTTACATAATAGCAGGTATGAAGTTCCTGGACTAGCCTCAACAAATAATACCCCAAGCTTTATTGCCTAAACATAATGTCAATCAAAAAATCCAATATATAAGTGTTTACATTTTACATTTCACTAATATAGTATAATACAACCAATAAGGAAAATGCTCCTGTTTATACAGCACCAAAAGCTAAGGAAAAAAACAGGATGTTAAGTACTAGACAAAAGTGTTTCTCTTTCCATGACCTCACTGAACCAACCACTCTTTTATCTGTCATCCTCTTTGAAGCTGAACAAACGCAGAGAAATTGCTACTGAGATTGGTACACCTCCCAGAAGCTAAGAATCTCTACCTCAAGTAACTCCAAGAAAATTAGGAATGTTTCTCATTGTCAAGAAACACGTGGGGAAAAAAAAAGTTAAAATAAAAGAGAAACCAAGGTACATACCTACACAATAGCAGACATAATGTATTTTGTAGAGATACCAGGCCTGTGGCAGTATCTCCACGGGCTGCTTCTTCAGCTCTGCCCTCTGACAGAACCACTGTTACCAGGGTTCTAAGGAGAGCAAGAAGCTACAATTCAGCAAGGTGAACAGAAGCCTCAGAGCAGAAGTAATACCTCAGCTTTCTAGGCTGCAAAATTACCAAAACAAGATGTGTGGGTCCCACAGATGAGGGGAATTTCACTGAGGTCTACAGAGCTTCAATAAACACTTGCGTTGAACTGCTTGTTTAATACCACCATCATCTTAAGGGACAAGCAATTATGTTAAATAAATTAAAACAAGCAAACAATAGCAACAACAAAAACATCCTGTCGTACAGTTTCCAGGCTCTGTGAGAGACACTGGGAAAGAATCTCACAGAACTAGTTGCAGAGAACCCAACAAATGACCTCATGGCTGCCTCAGCCAGAGGCTGCCAAATAGAATGAGTTCAGACCTCTAACCTGATTGGTTAGAGGTTTGAACTCATGGTACTAGTGACAAGCACTCAGGTACAAAGTATTCTCATTTTTCATATCCTCCAAATCCAGAGCAAAGCATAGACCCACTGGTGTTCTGTCATCTTCCCTGCTTTTTGCCCTACTTCCCACTCCTCTCCAGACAGACCTGAATTCAAATCAAGCACATACAACTTGTGTTTGCAGACACTGCAACAGATCCCTCCACTTCGGGAGAATCCCAGTAGTGTTACATTTGACAAAAAAACCGGAACCATCCATCCAAAATTAACTTAAAAATCTCTCAGATAAGGGAAATCAGTAACAATTGTAATCACAATTTCCAGAAGAATCAAATGAAAAAAGGAGATTTCAAATCTTCCGTTGTCATAACAGCTCAACGAAGTAATGGATGTTCCAGAAAACAATGAATAAGGAGTTGCTTCCATGGAGTGGTTTAAAAAGACAGATGTGCAAGTGAACTGCTCCTACTTCAATTTTCCAAAAGGTTAAATGGATAAATATAAGCGTACACTAAAAAATTAAACCAAACAAAAAAAACCCCACTGAAGACTACTGTAGCCATAAAATTATTCTCAAAAGACACAGTCAGCAAAGGCACTTTTGTGCTATGCAACAGGCATCTTTAGCCAAAAAAAGGTAATAAAACAACTCCTGAGAGGAATGTGGGAGGTAGGTTAATAAAAAAAGCAAACTGTGAAAGGAGTGGGAGTTTAAATAACCACAAAACTGAAAACATAATCTTACTACTTCTGCAAATTCTTTTAGCTACAGAAGCTGAATCTTTATATAATTAATACATCTAAAAATACACGAGCCACTCACCCAATAGTTCAGCAAGTTGCTATGGCAAACTACCACATCCTACATATGCTTTCATGCCCTGTACCTCTTAGGCTAAAGCTGTGGCTAGAACCACAAGGAAGCAAACTGCCAAACAAATACAGCTTCTAAGAAATTATTGGTAATACCACGCCCAGAAAATAAACCCATTGTCTCTTCTGAGAATATGGTGTGGGATACAGATTTTGGCCTTCTTAATAGAGTGAGTCATCATAGAGATAATTAAATAGATAATTAACTGAAACTATGTAACATTAAAATATTTCTGATGCAAAAAGAGAAGCATGTCATAGGTATTTTAAAATCATACAGGAGCATCACTAATCCATTAAGAATCCACAGGGGTTTTAAAAATCAAAAGATTCTATCATTACTTTTTCTTTCCCTGTTTTCAAGGGAGAAGGGCTACTTAACTTGCCTCATGTAGAAAGCTCTTTGGAATGTTCTCCCGAGAAGTAAATGTTTTATTTTTATAACTGAAAACTAAGGATCAGATTTTCATATAAACACGTGAAAGTAAACCCTGAAAATTCTCATTTAACAGAAACCAAGAACAATGCTGCATTAAATCTAATGTACACAGGGTTTCACCAACTGATTTTAAGCTGCAGAAGATTTAACCTTTTGAAGTTCGAAGGCCAAGGGTGTAGGTATTTAAAATACATTGAAACTGAATTATTTTCTTTTTTTAAGTGTCAAGTGCAGCTCTACACATAACTTTTGATTCATTGTGCTGAATGACAATACAATTTTTCATGGAAAACACCTACTGTGAACAGTGTTTTCAAGCAAATTGTTTTCCAGCTGTGGAATCCTATGATTAATACCATTGACTTTCAGTGAATTATGAGAAAAGAAAGCATATGATAAGAATCACATTAAAACCACATTGTATGAATTTTTTAATCTACTCATTTCTCTTATCTGGATTACCACACAGTACATGAAGATGCAAATTTAGAAATCATTGTCAGCAATGGCTCTTCAGTTTTAACAGCTAATGATAGTTTCTCAGAACAAACCAAGGATTTTCAAGCTAGTAACTTTGGTACATTATTTTGAAGCCTGCTCTGCAGCTACAGATAACAACACAGAAAAGAGAGCAAAATTGATGTGAATCGCTACAGTCAGGGTGATTTTATGTGGAAACTTGTTACAGTTTTTTAGCCAAGATCACCAGCTTCGTATGCTATTACTCATAGCAGAAGTACCTCTGACAACACTATCAGAGGCAAAATTCTTCAACAGGCTGAAAACTAGTTCTGGGGCAGCTAAAAACCTCAATTTGAATCCAAACCAGGAAGCAGACAGGGTGGTGTGCACTTTGATTTTCAAAGAAAAAAAAAGAGTGAATGAATACCAAGTACCCCCTGAGAATCAGGAGTGAGTCATAATAACAGGCACCGAATGAACCACATGCACCTGACAGCTTCAAGACAAGTTTAAGTAGGCTGGGATTTTTTTTCCTTAGTCCACTTTTTAAACATATTTCAGTTTTTCTTCTGATAGACAGAGAAAGGATAAATGTGCTCTAGCTGTGGCTCCTAGAATAACAACTCAAATTTGCCAAGTTGCCCACTCCAAAATTAAAATAGGAGACGAGAGGTTCGTATGTTAAAACTCTGAGAGGCTGGTTAGGTCTACGCTATGTCCTGCCATTCACATGAACCAAGGTTGTATCATTGCTTTCTTGAATTCCTCACTAGTACCATCGAGTTGCTCTTTTGTCACCTCCCCCTTCTACTTCAGACACAATCTGCCGGATGGGCAAGCTGCAGCCTGGACCTGTGCCCACTGAGGCCAAAGCACCCTTCTGGAAGGCCTCACAACAATGACTTAACACAGCCTCAATTCACATCACTTTTTCTAACAACTATTTTGTTACTCTCCCTCCTTCACATAGGTCCCTGTCCATCCTACCCCAGAAGCATTTCTAAGGGAAGATGCACTAGACTCCTGCAAAGATAAAGAAAGGTACATGCCTTTTCACTTCCCTGACCTAGTAAAACCGTATCAGCCACACTTGGAACAGAAAGCTCTGCCTCAGCAGGCACCCACAACCTTAAAAGCAGTCAAGTATTTTGTTATAAGGAGGTAAAATGAAGTTTGATGTCAGACAATAACCTATGTCAGCCCACAGAATCAGAAATTATTATGCAAGTTTTCAGCAAAGGCAGTTCTTGCCCGAGTAAAAAAATGACAGCTGGCAATATTAATTCCCATGCTTCTTTGATCTGGGTCCAATAGTAGTAACATTGACTACTGATAAAGATGGCACAACTAACACCTTTACACAGACCTTTTTATAATGGAATAATTGACACTTGATAGCATACAGTATTTCTCTTGGTCTAACAAAGTTCTGCCTGATCCAAAACCAGATTCGCTCTTACCCTTTATTAAAACAATACTGAATTTTAGTAGACTGGATTACGACTGTTATCTTGGAGGCTACAGAAAGAAGAGTTCTCACTTAGTGTAGCTTTTCCTATGTATCTTTTGGTTAAGAACAGTTACATTCTGCTTCAAGTCCCTATAGTTTTATTATTCAACTGACAGTAAATGACAATTATGAAAAATCAAATGCAACAATATTATGCAAATAAGCATAACACATAGAACCCAAAGCCAGTCCCAAAATAGTAACACACCAGTTTGAAAAATATTAGTAATAGTTGCATAAGCAATCCAAATACAGTACAGAGGACTTGGTAATTTAGATGTTTCCAGTGTTTACACGTTCTTCCAAAAACAAAACAAAATTCACGATCCTCTAATCCTCTAATTTGCAGCCTCCCTTTCTGCATCTTCCCCCAGCACTGAGGTTACACACACATGAATTCAAACTTGGGATCCACCAGGCCGAATGCCTGAGCAAGGGACTTCTGCGACATACCACATTCAAGAAACGAAAGAGCACCTGCACCCACCCCGTGCGTTAGCCCTAAACCAGTCCCTCATGGCTTTAAGGATAACTTTGAACAAACGACTACCGCGGCTAAGTAAGAAGGGACAGCAGAAAGGTTTATCTGAACCTGTCTCAGGCTGCGGGAGCCCACACCTGTCAGCCTGCAGATCCACCAGGGAAGCGCACAGAAGCCTGGGAAGGGCCAATCTGTACGTAAAGGCAGTATGCATAAATGAGTTTAGTTCTGTCATCCCACCAGCCAGCCGGTTTAAATCCTAATCTGAGAGTACTAATTACAACGCAGCACTCAGTTGATAACGAAGCAGTGGAGACCCTCGCTCGCCCTGGGGTGCGAGAAGGGAAAAGGACCGGGGGAGAACCGGCCTGCGCCGCCGGTGCAGCCCAGCCGCCCCCGAGAAGCGACTGAGCACAGACAAAACGCGGTGCTGGCAATCGCGACAGCAGTCCCGCAGGCACAGCCTGCTAGCCAGAGCCTCGGTACTCACCGGACATCCTGCGGCAGGCGGGGGGAACGAGGGGGGCAGCCGGGCAAGGGCACGGGCCAGGGCGCCCACCTCTGCCGCCGCCGCCTCACCTGCTTGCGGCGCGCCCGGTAAATCGCGAAATAGGATTAGCCTCTTTCCTGCTGAAGACAGTGGTAGGTGTCTTATATTCGCAGGAACTCCTGCGCAGCGGCAGAGAAAGGGCATTAGCGGCAGAGACCGTTTGGGAGGGTTGGCACGACCCACCCCGACTCCCGTTACCGGTGCTGCCTTTACTGCCAGGCGGGGGCCATCCTCCCCTTGCCCCGCTGTGCGCTCCCGCGGCGCCCTGCCCCCGAGGCAGGGCAGAAGCCCCAGCTCGGGCCCTGCGCCTGCCCGGCCTCGTGGGGCCCTCCAGTCATGGCAGGGGTGGGCGGCCTCGCCTCCCCTTCCCCTCCGCCCTTCTTCCATGTCGGCCGCTGGGGGCCGTGGGTTTCGGCGGGATCTCCAGAGAGCCTTCCTCAGGCGCCGCCTCCTGGGCCATCCCTGGCGGGCTGCCTGCGCCCTGCCCGGGGGCGTTGGGGAAGGAGGAGGACCCCCTCACCCCCGTCTCCGCCGTTGTTTCGAGTGAGGGGCGCTTGCCTCTGCGGGATTGCGCGGGGACGACATTAATGGGTAGAGCAATTCCCCCGTGTGAGGGACGGAGGGACCCGCACCGTGGGGGTTCGTGGGGAGCTGCGGCCTGCGGGGGCCGGAGAGTCGCGGCGGCAGGGTAACAGAACGGATCCTGCCACCCTTGGTCCTGCGACTGCAACACAGCCTGCCCACCACACACACTCCTGTGCGGAAACGGAGAGGAAGGAAGATAAACTGGGGAAATAGAGTTACAGAATAATGGAATCTTTTTGGTTGGAAAAGACCTTTAAGATCATCAAGTCCAACCGTTAACCCAGCCTTGCCAAATCCAACACTAAACCACTAAGCACCACATCTATATGACTTTTTTTAAATACCTCCAGGAGTGGTGACTCGACCACGGAGGCTCACCATGGAGACTCCACCGTGCAGCCCTTTGAGGAAGATAGCAGTCTTTGCTGGTGAGGATTGCAGAGTGTGGAAAAAATCTCAGCGACCGAGTATAGTGACTCCAGTGTTACTACCCCAATATATGGGATTCACCACAAATTACAGGATTCTACCCCAAAACTTCTCTCGAGTCACCATGACCCCTGTGTATATAAGGAGTCTGATAACTGGTCACCCAGATAAATATTTTCAGAGAGCTCGTACTATTTGGAGTGCTGTATGTATTTTCACAAATACATATATACATGCACGTTTATTCACACAGTATGTTTTTGCCAGTAATTTAGCAATGAGGTAATCATTGCACACAATTCTGTCCCTGCAAGGTAGTTTTAGGCTGATGTGGTTCAGCCAAGGCATTTTTGCATCAAAGTGCTCTGTGAATATCAGTAACTCCTTGGCAGAGGACTACAATTTATGAGAGTGTGCCACTGAAGAAAGTGCACATAGCACTCAACTATTTAAACCTTTATTTCCAACAATTTGCAAGTGATCAGCTTTGCCACACCAAGCTGCAATGTTAGAAGTCCACTGCAGAAGAGAACATCATTGCTGTGGTAGTGGTAAGGTGTTGAAGGAAGGAAGGACAGAAATGAATAAGAAATCAAGCTTTACTATCTCACAGAAACAAAATTCTCGGGAAATGTGTTCATCATCTGTCTATAGAGATGAATCAACTAAACAAAAGGAGAGCAGGATCACTGTTATTTATACTTTTACTGGCAGATCTATTTTAGTTGAGGGACTTTATAATCAAGAAAACCATTTTCTTGGTAATAAAAGGTCTGCATTTAGATGATTTTCCTTTTTTACTTGTGTGCCAGTAACTTTTTTACAGTATAGAATAGATTTTAAATGTCAGAGCCCATAATACCAGCAAGAGTTCTGATGGTCTAATAGCTGGTTTATATTCCTTCCTTCCACTCCAGATTTAAATATGCTAGAACTTCCTTACACAACCCCCCAATTATGTTAAATAATTATAATTACAATAATTATTATTATCACCATCGTCATCATACTAATTAAAAGGAAAATTAACACTATAAAGTGTGCCTGCACACTTTGGTTGTACGAAGATGGAAGAGTATCAGAAGGTTAAACACTTGGGTGAGCAGAGTTTACCATTTCAGGTTCATGTTTTTTGCTCAAATTCTTTGTAAAAAAAATCTGGTTTTTGGCTAATAACATCAACACAGGTGTAAGACATTCTTTTGAAAATACAAATTCAAATAAAATAATACAAATTCAAATAAATTCTAATCATATTTCAGAAGCAAAAATGCTAATAATGCACATAGATTCTTCTCTGGACACTGCTTCTGAAAAAATATTCTTCAGCTGTTTTCTCTTTTTCCCTAAGTCCTTATTTTGAAGCATTTCTTTCTCTTTCCTAGAGGGACATAGATGATTTTGTATATAAAAGGTATCTGCTGGCATATGTCCTAGAATGTAACAAACAAAACAAAACAAAACTCGGATCTTCTTAGATGAAACACAGTATGTGTTTATTTAAAATTTTCAAGAGAAAGAACCAATATCTATATATATATTTTCCTTGTTAAACAAATAACTTAAGTGGTGACTAGAAAATGCTTTAACATTTCAATAATCAAAACTGTATGTCTACCAGGTAAAATATGTATCAATCTGTTTTAACATGGAAAATTCTGTTTAAAGAAATATCAAGTGTCCTTGAAAACCATTTAAAAATATGCTATAATTCATAAATTGAAAGTGTTACCCACAAAGGTGCTCATTCATGTGTGTGTTGTCAAGATGTTTCAGTGCTTAAACTGATGTACATTATAACTTTTTACTTTCAGGATCAAAATAGAGATTACGCTGACTTCCTCAGCTTTGTATATATATCCATTTCAAATATAATTTAGATAGAATAGTATTTTATTTTGTGAAAATAATACTTTTTCAGATTTTGTATTTCTCTCAATAAACACAAAATCCTGTTTTCTTCCATCTACATGGAATTTCAATAGGAAAAAGCATGCCTTATATGTAAGGCGAAGATAAAAACACAATTCCTTTATGCTACATATGCTTTATGAAGAGTTATCTAAAATGGCTGTATTGCAGAATGATGTCAGTAAGCTACTTGAACTACTTGTTTTTCCAGGATTCATCTGGATTTCAATAATTTGCTAGTATTTTAATTCATTAGCTAAATGAAGGCAGAGAGACTGGAAAAGTGTTAGTTTTTGTTGATAGATCATGTCTACATAAGGACATTTGTTAGCACAGCAAGGTTGGTCAGGAACAAGGGAAAGAGGTGGAGCAGCCTAGCAAAGCTGTATCAACCATACCTCTGCATATGTATGAAGTTTAAAAATTAATGTGACATCATGGATTTTATAGAACAAAGTGTCGCAGACTTGTTCTAAATTATTCTGAAAACTTTGTCCCTATTTTCCCTTTACACAAATTATGAATGGTATGGTTCTTAAAAAAAGCCAGCCTGCCAGATTAACGTCTT
This sequence comes from Hemiprocne comata, assembly GCA_020745705.1. Taxonomy (NCBI): domain Eukaryota; kingdom Metazoa; phylum Chordata; class Aves; order Apodiformes; family Apodidae; genus Hemiprocne; species Hemiprocne comata. The sequence continues at coordinate 90,302,810 of CM036586.1, read as the reverse complement.
TAAAGGCTCCTAGAGCAGGACCTAAGTTTCCAAGAAGAGAAACAAAGTTTTCATCAAATTCCAATTCCTGAGAAGAGATAAACAACATTTTCATAATAAATAAATAAATGAAATCAGCATGTGTTCCTCTCATTTTTATTTTTTTAAACAGTTCTTCATCAATGTACATATTATTTTCATGTTATATTTTTAAATTAAGAATGAGTGTTCCATCTACAACTCCTTTCACTTCCCTAGAATTAGACATAAATACAAAGTCAAGGCTTTAAAATTGTAAATCCTTTGTACAATGTTCTTCTTAAGCCTTACAATACAGAAATATACTAAAGGAACCCAACATGTATGAATGAAAACAGCAGTTTCCTTATTCCTAACCTATCAGAAAGATCAAGTATTTTGGCTAATTTTGAAAATGGAAAAATAAATAGTAATTGTTCAGTGGCTCAAAGGCTGACAAACCAAAATCTTTCTATTTTTGGCTTCTATTGAACATGATTTATTTATTGTTTAGAACAGCTTCTGATAGTTTGATACCATCCCCAGATGTTTTAAGCACATCTTTGATGTTGTCAAGCCCAAGGTGGCAGAGCAACATCAGGTAAAAGACAATAGGATTGCTATGTCTCAAAAGAACGTTCATTAGAGGAAGGTTTTCTTTTGTCAGAATGATAAAGTAGGAAAAAAGTTGTCAGATCTGTGGATTGCATGTCACCAACAAAAGGAGCCTGGGATCAGAGGGTGACTCTTCTTTCGGTGGTTTACACTGCTGCCCCGCCTGAAAAAAGCAGATTGAACATTAAGCATTTCCACCACGGATGCCCTTTGCCAGCTCTTCTGGGCTTTTTTTTTTTGCTCCAGTCCTTTTGAGGCAGCAGGTGGGAACCTTGTTTCCCCAGAGATGTACAGACAGCCTTCCCCATTTATCTCTCCCCCCATTTCCAGAAGGCTACAGGATCACTGACCTGATGCTTTAGTTACACCCCAGCCATAGAAGTAGAGGAAAGTAAGCGACTGTCAGACCCTGAGGGTACAACCAACCTTTACAGTCCTGGCTGGCCTCCCCCGGGGCATTCCTGGCCCTGCTCCAGTTGGATCTCCCTGGTGTATCCCTCCCTGCCCAAGCCTTACCCCGGTGTCAGGCCAGCAGCACCCACCGTGCAGCCTGCTATGGCAACCCCTGGCTGAGGGTTTCTGAAGTGCTGGGGCATCCCAGATCTCTCAGAAATGCCTGTGAAGCTTCTCCACACACTTTCTGCATTCCATTCATACCTTAGTTGTTTCAGAACAAGTAACAGGAATTAAGGGTTTAAATTGACCTCTGTGGCATATCAGGGCAAGGGCCAGGCTGTTCCCGAAGAGCTGGAAGCTGAGGGCAGCTGCAGGGAAGCCCAGGCCATCACTTCCCCAGTGGTGGGCTCGGATGGAGGGCTGGTGATGGCAAATGAGCCTCATGGACAGGCCAGCCCTTTTGTCAGATGGAGACAAGGCAACCAGCCCACCCAAGGCTAAGCCAGGAAACCCAGCCAACCAGCCAGGCTCATGTGCTAGGGATGCGGTGCAGGACGGGGCAGGAGGCCCACAGGCTGGAGCTGAAATGGTGACCCCGGACAGAGAATACATGGAAGTGCTCCAGGCGAGGCTGATCTGGGCCACGCAAACTGGTTTCCACACACAGGCCCATGACAGTCACCAGCAGAGACATTACATCATGTAATTCCCTTCATAAAGTGATATACTTCCATATTCTGAGCATGTCATGGCTTCCTATATTTGTCTTTGATGAGCAATATTAATTACCAGTATCTCGTACAGATCAGTGAGGGTGTTCAGGATGAGATTTTCAAATTACCTCATCCCTGTCCTATTTCTGGCCCCACTGAAATTGTTTGTAAAATTTCCATCTACTCCAGTGCTAAATCAACTCAGAAAGCTGGAAACCAGTCTGGTCTTACCATGTGGTCTGAAACAAAGTTTCTTGTTCTTGTAAGCAGAGTAGGCCGCTATGGATCCAACAATTAATATTACAAAAGCAGAAATTATAGGAGATGTAACTCCAGCTATTAATCCTGAATCTGTGGAAGAAGGGAGAGGGTTTTTTTCAGAGGCAATAAAGTGGTATGACTTAAGCATATTGTCTATTAAGGTGTGCTTTTGCCAAACTATGATTTTTGTTTGGTGAAACACTGGAAATTCATTAAATAGAATTAAGCAGAAGACTAGAATTTATGTTGCATTACAGCAGATGTGAAAATGATATCTTAAAGCCTAATTTAGTACATGGGCTACTTTTAAAAGGCTAATATTTTCTTACTATTTTTGATGATCAGAAACAAATTGTAGAATAAATTATTTACTATACCTGTGTTTCCTTCGTAATTGAAATTATGGTCCTCTTGTCCTGAAACAGAGAGTGAAGTTTCATGAAGAAAGGTTTTTCACCTTGTTTTGAGAACTAAGTCTTTACTAAGCAAAATGTGATTTCATAGAGAAATTGAAAGGGGGTGGCTCAGCAGAACTGTGAAAGAGGAGCTCTCTTTCCACTCCTGACTGACAACTATTATGGCTGGACAAATAACTGTCTATCCTTCTGACCGTATCTGAAGAAGAACATGATCTTCTGAAGAAAGGATAGTACTTAGCAGTCTACATCAAGCTTATTTCACAGGGAGTGGAAGGCCCATAATCTCTGGCTATTCTCTACTGCCAGTCAGATGATTTATCAATAATTTAAGTCAAGATTATAGGTCTGGAGCATCTACTTTCAGTTCTCAGCAGAATGCGCTTGCTTTGGGACTGTCCTAGTGGAATTCAAAGGGAATAAACCTGCAGGGTTCTGGCATATGCCAAAATGGTACAAAATGTTTAGGAATATCACAGAACACAGAATCACAGAACTACCAAGGCTGGAAAAGACCTTCAAGATCATCAAGTCCAGCCTATGACCAACACCACCACACCGTCTAGACTATGACAGTAAGTGCCACATCCAGCCTTGCCTTGAACACATCCAGGGACGGTGCCTCCACCACTTCCCTGGGAAGTCCATTCCAATGTCTAACCACCCTCTCCATGAGGGAGTGCTTCCTAATATCCAACCTAAACCTCCCTTGGAGCAGCTTCAGACTGTGCCCTCTTGTCCTGTCACTGGTTGCCTGGCAAAAGAGCCCAGACCCCACCTGACTACAACCTCCCTTCAGGTAGTCGAAGAGAGTGATAAGGTCCCCCCTGAGTCTCCTCTTCTCCAGGCTAAACAACCACAACATCCTCAACCTCTCCCTATAAGACTTTCCCTCTAGTCCTTTCACCAGCCTTGTTGCTTTCCTCTGGACCCGCTCCAGCACCTCAACATCCTTCTTGAAGTGAGGGGCCCAGAACTGGACACAGTACTCAAGGTGAGGCCTCACCAGTGCTGAGTACAGGGGGAGAATTACATCCCTACTCCTGCTGGCCACACTATTCCTGATACAAGCCAGGATGCCATTGGCCTTCCGGGCCACCTGGGCACACTGCTGGCTCATGTTCAACCGGCTGTCCACCAGCACTCCCAGGTCCCTCTCTGCCAGGCCACTCTCCAGCCACTCTTCCCCCAGCCTGTAGTGCTGCCTGGGGTTATTGTGGCCAAAGTGCAGGACCCTGCACTTGGTCTTGTTGAATTTCATGCCGTTGTCCTCGGCCCATCGATCCAGCCTGTCCAGGTCCTCCTGCAGCTTCTTCCTACCCTCCGGCAGATCAACACTTCCCCCCAGCTTGGTGTCATCTGCAAATTTACTGAGGGTGGACTCAATCCCCACATCCAGGTCATCAAAAAAGGTATTGAACAGGACTGGGCCCAGTACTGATTCCTGGGGGACACCGCTGGTCACCAGGCGCCAGCTGGATGCAGCTCCATTCACCACCACTCTCTGGGCCCGGTCATCCAACCAGTTTTTGACCCAGCGAAGGGTGCACCTGTCAAAGCCATGGATTGCTAGCTTCTCCAGGAGGATGCTGTGGGAGACTGTGTCAAAAGCCTTGCTGAAGTCAAGGTAGACCACATCCACAGCCTTCCCCTCATCCACTAGGCAGGTCACCCAGTCGTAGAAGGAGATGAGATTAGTCAGGCAGGACCTCCCTTTCCTAAACCCATGTTGGCTGGACCTGATCCCCTGGTTGTCTTCCAGATGCTGCTTGATGGCACTCAGGGTGATCTGTTCCATAACCTTGCCAGGCACCAAGGTCAGGCTGACAGGCCTATAGTTCCCCGGATCCTCCTTCTGGCCCTTCTTGTGGATGGGCGTCACATTGGCCAACCTCCAGTCATCTGGGACCCCCCCAGTGAGCCAGGAATGGTGATAAACGATTGAGAGTGGCTTAGCCAGTTCTTCTGCCAGCTCCCTCAGCACCCTAGGATGAATCCCATCCGGACCCATGGACTTGTTGGGATCTAGGTGGCACAGCAGGTCACTAACCACTTCCTCCTGGATTATAGGAGGGGGATTCTGCTCCCCACCCCTGTCTACCAACTCAGGAGCCCAGTTGTCCTGAGGGTAGCTAGTCTTTTTGTTAAAGACTGAGGCAAAGAAGGTGTTAGGCACCTCAGCCTTTTCCTTGTCCTCCATTACTAAGTTCCCCTCCTCATCCAAGAAGGAATGAAGATTTTCCCTGACCCTCCTTTTGTTATTAATGTATTTATAAAAGCATTTTTTATTATCCTTTACAGAGATGGCTAGTTTAAGTTCTAGTTGACCTTTTGCATCTCTGATTCTCTTCCTACATGACCTTACAATATCCCTAAATACTTCCTGATTCACCTGCCCTTTTTTCCAAAGCTGATACACTATTTTTTTATTTCTGAGTTTTTGCAATAGTTCCCTGCTCAACCAGGCTGGTCTTCTTCCCTGCTGGCTCCTCTTTCGGCACACAGGGACAGCCTGCTCCTGCACCTTCATAAATTCATTCTTAAAGTAAGCCCAGTCTTCCTGGACTCCTTTGTTTTTGAGGGCTGCTTCCCAAGGGACTCTCCCAACCAGCGTCCTGAGGAGGCCAAAGTCAGCCCTCTGGAAGTCCAAGGTAGAGGTTGAGCTTCAGGCTCAAAGCCATGGTTTGTGGAGAAGGATAGCTAATCTAAATAAAAATAACAGTCTTGTCCTATACCTTCAATGACAAACCAGTCGGCTCCGAGAAAAAAGCTGCAAGAATTGACAAATACTACCTGTTCTGTGGGGTGGTAAAGGCTTCCCATCAAGGAGATCTGAGTCATCAAAACCTGCAAGATAAGGATTAGAATTTCTGTTGCAAAATTGTCTGATCAGTGGTAACCCCTTCAGCATCCTTGTCTGGTCTTTTTGTAATGTACTAAGAAGGGGTGAGGGACCTTTGAAATGCCAGCTTTGACATGGAGGATAGGTCAGGTGTCGTGCATTAAATGGTCACCAATTCAAATTCACCTGGAAGCTGGACTACTAAAACTGTTGATGTCTACCCATTCTGCCTCTGAATTGGCACTTGTGGAATGTGTGGGCTTGAGCTCTCAGTGGCACAAATCCTTATATAATATGGACATCTCAAATCCCAGGGGTTCCTGGAAAAGGAACTCAGTGCGTCCTTTCCAGGAAAGATTGCAGAAGGACTTCAGAAGGACCTATCCACAGTTCACCACTACAATCATACCAGAAGTAAATATGGGATATGTGGTAGTAGCTGGGATAGATGTGCCACTTCCGTGTTATTTAAGTGGGTGTCTGGGACCACAGTCAAAAGCAATACAAGCCTACGTCCATCTCCTCAGTCCCACCCGTCGTACGTCCCAGGGCCACCTCAGACGGGCACGTCAGTATGGATTTGAATACAGGCTTACCCACGTCCTGTGGCTAGATGTCCAGTTTGACCCTTGGGATGTTTCAGTGTATACATACCCAAAATGAAAAGGCAAACAAGATGGCTGCCAGTGTCATGCCACTTAGGAGTCAACGTCCCACATTTTGGACAGACAGAAAAGCTTTATGATACCAACACTAAAACTCAGAAAATCTTTTCAAACACTGGGTCAGTAACAGTGATTACAAAAAACAGATGGAGGGAAGGGATGATAAAAACTATTAATAAAGATATAAGAGAGTAAACTATTCAAAATAATCTGCTTTGAACAGCTCATAGTGCTAGATTTCTGTAGGAGAAAATGCTCTTACCAGAATTACCATAGGTCCCTGGTCGTGGTGGAAGAGGTGGGTATAAAGGCTTTCTTGGGATGTCACCTATTGATAATCAATATTGTTAGACAGTTGGACAGGCAAAACTGAGAGCTTTAAGTAAAGAATATATTAACCTGAGGTTTTATGCCTGTTTCTAATTTGTCCTCTGGTGAACGAAGAAAAGGACCTTGTCACTAGTTTAAAAGTCTCAAGCACTGTATTAACACATAGCTAGATACTAAAACTAATTAGGAAGTGAAAAGGGAATCGTTTCAAAATTAAAATGAGAGAAAAATTCACAGCAATGTTGAAGGAAAATATTTCTTGTATATCTGGCAAGTACCAATATTAATTAATGCTGACAGTGGGGAGGCACAGTGTGTCACTGGAGGTGTCAATGGTGCAGTTATGCAGAACTGACAGAGAAGTTGGTGGTGTGGGCTGGACAGGAGGCAACAGGTTATCTCTGTGCCATCAGCAGGTATTACTAAGATCTGGAGATTAGTTTCATCTAACAGATGCTCAATTCTTTGAACACATGAAAAATTTTCTACTCTTGAACAGTGCAAAATGAACTCACACTTCAGCTTTGTTGTTTAGGACTGTGTCTGGGCTGTGTCTGACTGTTTGGGCTGGTGTTTGGCCTTAATAATTGCCAAAGTATTAGGAAGAGATGCATTGGATAGAGCGGCAGATCTGATGACTAATAGCAGTTTCCAAACTGCACGTACAGTGCAGGAGTACCAAGGGCTGACTCAGGTCAAAAACTGCCAAGAATACTGCCCAGCGCTGTTGCTCTGCTTGTATAGCGTAGGTCCTCTCTTGCCATCCTTTCTCCAACCAGTTCAGTTGCATATTTAACTGTTCCCATGGCCAGAAAATAAATTTAGCTCTGAATAAATCAAAGTTAGGTCACAGAAATAAATACTAATTTCCCTACCTCTCCTTAAATCTTTCCTTCACCTTCAATACATGCCAGATGCCCTTTTATCATGTTTTCTTCTTGCCTAGCTGTTAAATATAATGCTTTTGTGTGTGAATAACATCTAGGTTCTGGTTCAGCAAATTATTTAGATATATGCGTAGCTCCAGGCAAGTTTAGCCTACCGCAGTCAATGGATTTTAGGTAGAGTCTTAAAGCTTTGCTGAATCAGACTTTGCCCAATTAATTCTATTCAACAGAAAAAGAGACTTGATCTGTTCCAGAACTGTGTGTAACAAACTAAGACTCACCATAACACAAAAGCAGAAAACTACCGATCCCATTATTCATTTCTATTATGATGTTGTACTTACTCAGTTTTCTCTGAGCATAAGAAGATATATTCTATATATCTTCCTATAGATATGTAAGATATTGAAAAAATGAGCAACCTGGTCTAATGGGTGGTGTCCCTGCCCATAGCAGGAGGGTTGGAACTATGCTTCTGTGATCCTATGATAAAATAATGTCTACAGAGCTATTGATAATGAGTTACATATCATTAATCCCATTATACCATGCATAAATGTCAATTAAGAACCTGAACTGAAAATGGAGCAAAGAAATAAAACCTGAGGGAAACATAATTAGCCGTCCTCTAAATGAAAAGAGGGGGGTTAAGGAAGACACTTAAGGTATTTATTAATAAATTAATCAACATACTAAACACATCCTCTTGTAAAAATATCCATTAAAAACTTGCAGGAATGGAACAATTAGTCCAGGAAGGAAGAAGTGACAATATAAAAATGAGGATTATGAACAGAATTAGAGTCAGCTTTCTAAAGTGTGGGCTAACATGTCATTCAAACACAGACACGGAATGCCACAGGGGAACCTGAACATGTGAAAAGCCCTGGAAATGGGAAGAATAATACTCAAGTTATGATTCTCTAACACTGAAACATGAGTAAACAAGACCACTGAGACTGGAGTCATAATTCAGAGGTTCTGTGCAATGGGCTGAGAAGTAATCTTTTTGTTTGTAGCCTTGATTCAAGTGGAATTTTAGGCTTTGATTCAGTACTGCTTGCATTTTAGATAATTTCAGTGTCCTTTCTAGAGTAAATCACATTCTTGGTATACCTCTGAACACACTAAACAAAATGTGGCACAAAAATTCCCAAAGTCAAGGATTACATGTGTATACAGAGCTCAGCACAGGACAGTGAATATTTCCTGGGTCGGTTCGGGATGTTACAGAAACACCCAGAAGTTATAGCAGGTTGCAACAGCTTGATTGCTTCAAGATTAAGCTGTATCTTGTCCCTCAGTGCTCACCTCTGCATTCCTTCCTACATTTCTGATTTGGGATCAGCAAAGCTACAACAAACTCACACCTCTCTCTATCCACTGGTATCTCTGATTCCTAATCTTAGGCTGACCCATTTTTGGTAACTGCAGAAACTACTGCCATTGCCTATTGTCTTCAGCCTTCTGCCAGAGGCCACCACTCTGAACCATCACTGCTGAACATGCAGTACATCCTCTCCCCAGCCATGACTGTGGTAGCTTGGCGTGGTAAAGTAAACCAGAGCTGAGTTAATTCAGGCAGAGAGGCCAGTCTGCAAGCTCCTGTAGCTGGCAATCAGGCACAGCCCAACCTGCTATTCCTGCTCTGAATCATGGCCTCTGGCAAAAGGGCTGCAACTTCATGAGTTGTAATGACTCCCTCTACTACAGTTCTTCCTACAGTCTTGAAATATCTTCTCACAAATCAGGCAGGCCTCAGAAAAAGACTTTGAAAAAACCCAATTATTATATTTAAGAAGAGAGTACTCACCCCCACCGAAAGCATCTCCTAAATGCAGATCATTGTCTAAAAACAAAAGGGAGGAAGACAGAGGAGTGAGCTACACACAATTATTGAGGGAAGTAAGATGTTATTTTTAATAGAAAATGTACAACTGAATGTTTGACAAGCAACTTTTTTAGGTCAATCCCACAAATTCAAATAAGGTATTACCCTTTTCTTGAAAACTCCTATAGAATTTAATATTTTCCCACACAATAATTGACAAATGATACAGTATTTTCAACTCAAAATATGAAAGTTTTATTCCTGCTTTAAATAAGCTCAGCATAAATCTCATAATGGAATCAAAATCAATACCTTTTTAATGTATTTGCAAATACATAATTAAAATTATTTATGTTAAGCTATTAAGTGGTATTTTTAAAAATATATATTTGTGTCTTTATTAACATTTATGTATGTGTGCGTGTTTGGCTCAAATGTAATTTGTTGAACTGCAAAACCTGAATACCCTTTTTCAATAACAAATGCTGCGAAGCAGTAAACCTACTTAGGGAAAGAGAATTGAATAAGCTAAGTTATGTAAGGGTTATGGTGACAAAAATTTTTGCTTCAAACAATCATATGCACCTGTCTGAGGTTGGGTGACAGTCTGTTTTTTTTCTTTGGCTGAGCCATAAAGGTGTTAAAATATACTTAAATGCCTGCATGTGCAGGCTATAGCCATTACCCCAGCACTGTACACATCTCTCTGCATCTGGGCTGGAGTTTTCCTTCCAATAAACAACCTGCCAGTGAGTTGCAGATACATAAACAAGTGGAACTCCATTTCCAATGTACAGGTGTGGATATGAGTACGTGGGTAGTCTTTAGGGTGTGTATGGAATGGCAGTGAGTTCTGAAAGGTCAAAGAGTAATAGGCAGAAATAAATTAGATGCATCTCATAACTCCAAGGATCCCTTTCTCGTTCCTTATAAATGTGGAGTGCTGGAATGAATCAGAAGGGACAGTGAAATCTACCTAAGTTTTGATACTGATGCTTACTGCCACAGAAAATTAGATAGACACTCAATTAGATAATTTTTTTTTTTTAAATAATCATGTCGAAATTCCTGTAACCCAGAAAAATCCATCCAAATGCATCACCATGCAGAAGCCTACCTTCATGTGTTCTTTATATTCAGAGGGAGTGGGAAGCTGCTTTTGTACAGTATCTAGTCTCATTTTTGTAACAAGTTAGAAATGCTTTGATGTCACCAAGAAATCTGGCAGGAAGATAATAAAATTCATACTACTTGACTCTGTTTGTTCTTGTCAAAGCCAGGTGTTGATCCTGTCTGCATCTGGCTAGCATTTCAAAAATACCTTTACCTCTCAAATGATAACACTGTAAGAAGCAATAAACTGCAAACTGGATTAAATTTATTATTGGAATGAAGAATTCTGGTAGAAGGCAGGGTTCCACTCTGGAGTGTTCATACAGAGATTTATTGCAAAATTGCTAAGGTTGATATGAATGGAATACAAATGGAAATGCGTGTGTCTGTAGTCACCAGAAGAAATGGAAGAGCAAAGGGTTAAAAGAAGAGACAATAAAGGTTACCATTACCAGCAGTAAAACTGAAGAATGTGTTGTTTCTGTCAAAACCAGCAAGCCTGTGCTCTGGAACGATGACAGCACAGGTGACTTGTCAGCAGAGGAAAAGCAAAAGGGCACTCTAAAGCCAAAGGTTGCAGCGTATCACTTATTGCACTACTTTTCCTGTTTGCTTACCCAGAAAATAGACTGTAGACATAGCCTGTATGCCCCAAACAAGCAAAACCAGATAGTGGGCAGCAACCTGGCCTAGAGTTCAGAGGCACTGAAGTAAGCAAGATTATGAGGCAAAGGACCTCTCCATAATAGCTGATGACTCCTAAAAGGTGTGAAAGATCTGTACATAAACTGGCTTGTCATTTCTGATGGAGAAGAACCACAGAGACAGGATGAGGACTCAGTAACTGGCATACCTAGTCCTTGCACATAGTCCACCTGAGCACACACATCTTGGTGCTCCTCAGTATGTGGGTTTGAGCGTACAGCTGAATTAAATCAATGGTAGGATTAATGTCAGTGGGTAAAACCAACTTATTTATAGACTTTGTAAATAAACGTCACCTTTCCCTTCCATTACATTTGTGTTAAATTTTGTTACAATGGATGGGAGGTGCCTACAGGAGAGGTTTCTGTGTGGGGAGTGATGCCAAGAGAACATGGTATGTACAGTAACTGGCCCCAGCTGAATCAGAATCGTCATCTCAGCCAGCCTCATTTGTCAAGAATACTGGCTGAATGAGCCATAGAGGAAACCCTGAGGTTAAGATGAAGCTTGAAGCAGATGCTAGGACATAATTCTGCATCATCTCTCTGCTCATGTTTCCAAATTTAGTAACTGATTTTTAAAACTGCTTTTTAAATAAGTTTTAACTGCATTCCAACTCCTTGCAGTCCTCTGGAAAGAGATTCCAAAACATTCTTGAAAACATGGTGTTCATCGATCCCAAGAATTAGTGAAGTTGATTCAGGTAGGGCAGATAATAATCTGACTGTTGTATCTCCAACAGTCTCAGGAGTGCCTGAAAATTATAGTCCTTTCACCTGACTGAGGGAACTTCACTGTAGATATTGGCATCCATAGGTTACAGTTACCTATTTTTAGCAACAATTACCTTTAGTCATACTCCTCAGGGAGTTCAATAGAAGCTGAAAAAGTGTGAAGAAGGTCTTCAGGAAATAAAAAATGCCATCAGTGGCTAGTCACACTCTAAAGCCTTACTGGAAGCTGTAAGGACATGTAATTGGTGATTTTCAAAAACCCACTTACTTTATATGCAGAAGACAGCTGGTCTTCACATGGTACATTAGCAAATATGGTCAAGAATCTCATGAGAGACAGTTTCTACGTATCTAAAGTCAGTAATGACCCATGGTCTTTAGTACTCACTCAGCACAGGCCTTGTTGGTCTTCTGATCACTGTAGGCTTCCGGGTAATTATGTCCTCTGTTGGACACAATGACATACCAGTAAGCAATAACAACTTAAACTTTTTCAAGTTGTCAAAAGAAGGTACCTGCAAATCTAGAGAGCTGCATTCAATAAGTCTTTACATATCATGACAGAAGTTAAAATGAGGGGTCATGTTTTCAAAGCCTTTTTTTGTTTTAAATAAAATCTTTATTTTATGACAGAAACATTGAAATCTAGCATGTCTCAGTTCTGTATACCTTTAACTTAATTACACTAGCCATTTCATATTCCAGTCCTCAAGGAAAAGGACTGAAGATTTATGATTGGGTCTAAATCTCATGGAGAAATAAGGATAAGAAATTTACCTACCTGGGTGATCAAGAGCATCAGCTAAATCAAAATCACGTTGACCTAGAAGGAAAGAGACTGAGTCAATGGGCAGGTTTCTGTGGTCTCCAGGTCTGAGGGCCCTGGACAAAGCCAGAACACCAGTAAGAGGCAAAAGAAAAATCCATCCAAATGGGAGCAGACACAGAGCAAGCTATCAGCTGTTAGAGGGCACAAGGACTATTGCCAGGAGATGGCTGAAAACAGCATTCAGTGCTGTTCTTGCAAATCAGAATTATTAGGTGGCAACTGTTAATATCTTCATTATTGTCTTACCAGCTCAGCTTCAGAGAGCAGCTTTACTGGCAAGCCTGCCTTATGGTCACTTGTAACATGAGTCAACTATTTTTTAGTTCTTCCTGTGAGATGTGCCAGCAGTAAAAGACATAAAGATATATTTACCTGATTTTGTTTCCATTATACCCTAAAAAATCTGAAAGGGGAGAAAAGAACCCGTCCTATTCTGTGTTAGGTGACAATGACATTAAATGTCACAGCAGGGCAATTAGCATCCTGACCTTTGAAGTCAGCAGGTAAATAAAACTGTAAAATATTGAAAATATTAAACTGAAGCATACGACTTTGAAGTGAACAAATACAGTTATTCGTGTGAATTTTACTTTCCTCTCTCCACGATCTGCTGCTTTGCTTTTAATACACAGCCTGCATGAATCACCTTTTTCCAGAGTATGTATCCATTAGTTTTCATCCAGACTGAAACTTCACCACCTTTCTATTTGCACACCAATACAAGTGGGATCTTCACCGGAGTGAAGTTCTCACTGACTGGAAGAGGGAAAACATAACTCCCATTTTCAAAAAGGAAAAAAAGGAAGACCCCAGAAACAACAGGCCAGTCAGTCTCAGCTCTGTGCCCAGCAAGATCATGGAGCAGATCCTCCTGAAGGCTCTGCTGAGGCATGTGGAAAATGTGCAGGTCGTTGGTGACAATCAGCATGGCTTCACCAAGAGCAAATTGTGACTGACAAATTTGGTGGCCTTTTAAAATGGGGTCTCAGCACCAGTGGACAAGGGAAGAGCAAATGACACCATCTACCTGGACTTGTGCAAAGCATTTGACACAGAATGACATCCTTGTCCCTAAATTGTAAAGATGCAGATGGATTAACTGCTTGGTGGGTAAGAAATTGGCTGGATGGCCACACCCAGAGAGTTGTAGTCAACAGCTTGATGTCCAAATGTCGACCAGTGATGAGTGGAGTTCCTCAAGAGTCGGTACTGGGTCTGATGTTGTTTAACATCTTTGTTGGTGACATGGACAATGGAATTGAGTGCACCCTCAGTAGGTTTGCTGACAACACCAAGCTGGTGTGACTGACACACTGGAGAGAAGGGATGCCATCCAGAGGGACCTTGACAGGCTTGAGAGGTGGGCCCATGCCAACCTCATGAAGTTTAATAATGCCAAGGGCAAGATCCTGCACCTGGGTAGGGGCAACCCCAAGCACAAATACAGGTTGGGCAGACAATGCATTGAGAACAGTCTTGAGGACAAGGACGTCGGGGTGTTGTTTGATGAGAAGCTCAGCATGAGCTGGCAATGTGCGCTTGCAGCCCAGAAAGCCAAACGTGTCCTGGGCTGCATCAAAAGAAATATGGCCAGTGGGTCAAGGGAGGTGATTCTTCAACTTTACTCCGCTCCCATGAGACCCCACCTAGAGTACTGTGTCCAGTTCTAGATCCCCCAACACAAGAAGGTCATGGAGGTGTTGGAGCAAGTCCAGAGGAGGGCCACAAAGATGATCAGGGGGCTGGAGCACCTCTCCTGTGAAGATGGGCTGTGAGAGTTGGGGTTGCCCAGTCTGGAGAAGAGAAGGCTCCAGAGAGACTTCATGGCAGCCTTCCAGTACCTGAAGGGGCCTACAGGAAAGCTGGGAAGGGACTTTTTACAAGGGCTTGTAGTGAGACGACAAGAGGTAATAGTTTCAAACTCTAAGAAGTTAGTTTTAGGTTAGACATTAGGAACAAATTCTTTCCTGTGAGGGTGTTGAGACACTGGAAGAGGTTGCCCAGGGAAGCTGTGGATGTCCCTTCCCTGGAAGTGTTCAAGGACAGATTGCCTGGGGCTTTGAGCAACCTGGTCTGGTGGGATGTGTCTCTGCCCATGGCAGGGGCTTGGAGCTAGATGATCTGTAAGGTCCCTTCCAACCCAACGCATTCTATGATAATTCTAACATCAGCCTTCCCAAAAGGAAGCCCACAAAAAGTCATGATGTGCCGTGGCTTTCCCAGGCAGAAATGTTTTACTGTGCTCTATCAAGTAAGCCTCTTGATCTGCATCTGTTTGTTACCCTGTCTAAAAGGCTTAATAACTCTCTTTGTTGAAGTGTTTTTCTTGGTAAGTCTTGAACACTTGAAAGCGAGAAAGGTGTCATTGTTCAAGCAGGGAAACTGAGGATCAGAGAGAGGCCATCAGATTCTCCAGAGCAGTAACACTCCGGGTTCAGCTCAGCCCTCTTCTCGAGAGGTGCTCTCTGTCTTTATGGTGTTCTTCACCTCAATCACTGTTCCTGGATAATAGCTCTACCTGTGTCAAAGAGCTCCTGGAAAGATTAATTATCAGTGAAAAAACCACTTTGTGATCCTCAGGTAAAAATCGGTGCAGGAGCATAGAGTAGAAACGTTTTGATTCCCATAAGGATTTTCATGTAAGTCCGTGAGCTTAATTATAGCTGGTGTCTGACCGAAAAGACAAAACGAGCCTGGAATGCAAAATAGTGAAAGGCTTCTAAAGCAAAGCTGTCCCTTAAAAAAGGTTATGACAAACATGTTTGGAAAGGAAAAGCAGATAACAGCATAAGGCTTTCCTTTTTATTAGAACAGCATTTTATCTCTTTTCATTTGAACTGATCTTGGAGTGTTGTCTCGTCTGACCACCTGTTTCCCCTGCCCTGCCCACTGAGCCAAACTAGCTAAGTCCAGTAACCTTTAGACTGGGTCCTTAGATGGATACCATTCCAAGACACTGGCAGATTAGTTTTATATGAATCCATTAAAATACATGAATACATAAAACTGACAAGTGGCTTCCTCAGAAGATATTCCCTGCCAGAGCCCTAAGGACTTCACCAGCCCTTACTGGCCCTGAGGCCTTGCCACTGGGCTGTCACAGCTGTGCTGCTGCCCATCCATGGAACCAGCTGATCCTGATGCAGACTACCCTACCCAGATGCTGGCCTCCTGGTATCACCTCTGCTTCTATGGTCAAATTATATTTTTCTGAAGCATTTCTTCATTGTCAAAAATAGAAGCAACCTCAGTTTGACTGTGCTTTGATTTTGTCTTCTGGATAAATCTTAATTCTTGACCAGCATCCTAAGTGCTGAAGGAGGCTGTCTGACCTGAGTCCTGCAGCTGCAGGCTACTGCTGGCAGGGTTCAAACCATTTCTTGTCAGAGTGAGTAATCAGAAATAATTTTGTAACACCAAAGAACTTTTGGCCAAACCAGCTCGCTTGTTACAGATCTTGACGTGGATGCACTAACGATACGGAAAGCAGCTGCTGAGGTCCTAATGCTGTAAAAAGAACAGGACGAAATCATCTTGAGAAGGAAGACTCAGGAAAACTTCTATGTGTAATATTTATTTGAAGGTAGGGAAAAGAAAAATAGAAGGAAAAATCTAAGCAAAAGAGTTTATGGAATTCAAACAAGATGATACAGATACTTTTAACTGCAAGAGAACCAAAGCAAAACAGCTTACTGAAACAGTTACTCACATCTGCCCTTCACCTGGACAATATCTAGGTTACTCTCTCCTGTTGTATGTCTGCTCTATTATTGAAAAAGTGGGAAGACACAAGAGGTATTCTTTTGAGACAGGAAGGGAGAAATAGAAGACAACTACAGAAATTTTAAGAAGATAAAAATCCTGAAAATCCCCTGCAGAAATTGTTCAGATTGTGGTTTCTTAAAAAATTATTTCTCAGTATAAACAAAGTAATAGAATAAACAGACACAAACACAGAATGACTGACTGGGAGTAAGACAGGGAACTACACTGAGGTCTCTTTGGCTGTGTAAATATAAACTTTGACAGATGGGCAGATTGTACATGGACATCTGCACAGCATTGTAAATGATATCCAATAAACCAAAAGATTGCATGGACTTCTATCTCGACTTCCTCTGATAACAACATCAAATGACTGCAAGGAGTAAGGTTTTGTGGAGCAGAATTTTAAATGCTCATTACCATTTCTGAGATTGCACCTAGACATCTTAAGAATCTAATTTGGCAGGATAACAGATGGTTAAATAGCTGAACAACCCAGATTTCATCCACAAAATGGTGGGTCTAAAAACAAAAACACATTAGAGACTCAGAGAATATTAGTTCAATAGGAACTGCAGTCACTTCAGGGAACTGAAGATAAATGGCAACGGAAATAAATTAGTCAAGCTTCTTCACAGAACAGACTGAAATAAATTCATTTTCCACATATAAAAATGGCTCTTTTTTTGACCAGCTTCCTTAATAGAACCAGCTGGAAACATACTGATGAAAATAAGAATGAAAGAAATTTTAGTGGGGAGAAAACAGCTTTGTTCCTCTGTTGTTTTTATTTTATTTGGTTGTGTGTTGTTTTTGTGGATTTGATTTTTTAACCTGGATAAAGTTATGAAGAGGTTTATCTGTGCACGATGGTATTAGCTCAGAGTTATCTCTGTTATTAATGCTTTGGGCTAGTGTGCTATTTCTTGGCATCACTTCTAGCGTTTCTTCTGGGATTATCCCTGCTTTTACATAGAAATAAGATTATTGCAATAGTGGTTTTTGTTGGGTGGGCTACAATGATTCATAATAGAGAATTTGAGAAAATGCTTATAAGGTCCTGCCTGACACCACCAAACGATCCTTATCTGCAACTGAGAAAACGCTAAGCTAAGAAAGCAAGCCTTTCCAGATAGATACACAGTTTGTATTACAAAAGGGCCTATGTTTAGACTAACTGCTCAAACACAATGAACTATACTAACAGCATGACTTTTGCCAGCACTGCCAGCCTTATCTGGGATGTAATTCCCTCATCTCCACCCAACACATGTAGCTGTGCCAGTAAAAATCTGAAGCGTAGACCTGTCCTACACAGCTAACAGTAGACTTCTCTGTAGCAGCCAGACAGGGGACAATAGACTCCATAAAGCCATGTATCAAAACCTAGGAACTTAAATTTCAGAGTTACTACCTTTGTTTTTACAGGCATGATTCTTCTGGGTAGGACATTTGCTTTCACTAATGCCCATACTTTCTATGAGCCTTTTAACTATCATGTGTGGAAGGCTGGTGATATAAAATCCTTGTTAGTCCACTTGCTCTACCTATGGGGACTGTTATGGTGGCTGTTTGCCACAGACATACTGAGCCAGCTTTTATTAAGTTCTGCATCCTGCTGCAGCATCTCAGAGCTGAGGTCATCTTACCCCACCAAGGCATAACCCTGCATAGTGGTGTCCACAGGCATGTGCACATTTAATGTTCGCAAACTTTTGATCATATTAGTTTTCTGAAAATATGACCAAAAATATCCAGTCACAAAAACAGAGAAACCAGCACCTTTTGCCTATGGTTGAACTGGTGACCTAAATGTTAAAGGGATCCATCACCTTTTAGCTGAGGAGCTGATTGATCACAAGGGTCCAAGGTCCCACAGGTTTTGAGGAAAATTTGCAAGGAACAATGCTGGATTCTGCAGGTGAATGTTACCTGTTCATCATTATGAATATAGTCAGAAATTTTCTGACAAAAGGCTACCACGGAATTCCTCTGCAATTTTTAATCTCCATACGTAGGCTCAGTCCTGCACTGCAGCCATATGAACACAGCTTTTGGCCATTCAAATGTTGGACATTTAAATAAGTCAGCATGAATATTGCCACGTGAAAGTTGGGTTATGTGACAAACGAAATTAACTTCTCAGGTATTTAATATGTGTAATCCAGTATTAAAAATGAAGCTAAGATCCCTGAGAAAATGTGTTTATATGTGTACATACATGCGTGTGGACATACATCTTAAATGCATATGTGCATCTCTGTGTTAGATAAATCCTTTTGTCCTTAATATTATTAAATTAATGGGATTTGAGTGCATTGCTAGCAGTCATATTGAGATGAGATTTCTTGTGTTACAGATAAATTAGAAGCAACTAACTTAGAAATGTGAGCTAGATAGAAAAGGAAAATAAGTTGATTTTACATTATTTAAAAACAAGGAAAAAATATTTCTTCACTGTTATAAAATAAGAATTGGTTTGTGAATACAATGAACTTGAAACACTATGAAGCTGGCAGAGACTGAGCAGGAAATGTGTGGCTCAAAAATGAGAACAAAAATTTCCTAAAAAAGAACAATATGTTACTGAAATTGCTCATGGGACCCATCTTATGTTCTTTTTAGCTAAAATGGGAAGTTTTTCTTTGCACAGATATTTTCTAATTATTATAAAAATCATAAGGCATATTTCCCCTGTAATGAGAAAGTGGGATGTATTCTCTCAGGCATGTGATTCAGAACATAACCGTTTAGTTTTCCAACTTTATTCAGGAAGCAATTATGTTTGTTTAAAGGAAATATCTCATGTAAGAAAAGTTGTGGGAGAACATAAAGGTTTACACCCCAGACTGGACACATGGGAAAAAATCTCAGTGAAGAGGTATTATTTATTTGATGTAATACCTTCATGATCCATATTTCTTGATGAGGTTACTGTAGCTTTTTTTCCATCATAGCCCTTTAGTTCCATAAACAACAATTGCCATTACAACCCCTTGATGCAGGGGTGGAAAATGGATATGCTTTTAAGTCTGTAATTAAGATCTAAGTTCCACTGCACAGACCACAGCATATGGACCTGATTATTGGCTTAATGTTTTTTTCTAGGCCACTGCTGTTTATAGTTTGAATTCAAGGGAAATGAAAAGGTCTCTCTCAATTATTCATACAAGAGCACATTTAAATAATTACTGGGAAATAAGATGCACTAATAAAGCAAGAGTGGCAGTACTGCTTTAGGTCTGTGTAGCATGGTCTCATCAAACATGAAAGAAAATCTTCTAGTTCAATGGTGTTTGCTTTGCTGTGGACAAACAACAGCTGCTCAAAGGTAGCTGCTGCATACATAATGCATGTCCTACATACATAAAAGAAAACATATATAATTTTCTATATTTTGCTTCAGAGTGAGTACTGAAGGAGCCAGTGTGTGCTGTAAAATTACAGGCAGAGCAAAAGAGTTGGGATCTCCAATGTAGCAGCACCTCACTGAAATTCACATTTTCAGCTTTGTGTCATGAGGAAGCAAAGCTAAGGCCATGGCCTGAGCTGTTCTGTGAAAGCTTCTCTGTCCCTGTGTGATTTGTGAAGCTGCCAGCCCTTCTCAGCCATTTAGTCTGAGGGTGTCAGGCCTAATCAAGTTATGTTAGTACTGTACAAGTAGATAGCCTCAGAGACCTATGGGAGTGTTCCTACTGGAACCCTATAGAGTGGTACAAGCAACAGCCATGTTGGGCTCTCTGAGTGATCACTCACTGCCTAAGAATCAGCTGGCTAATCCACACTTTCCCAAGCTGGTAGATTAAAGACAACAGATGGAGACAAACATAATGCTGAAATCAGGGAGATGCCAGGCTTTTTTATTTGTGTTGCTCACAGAGTGTCTTTTAATGCTCCTCCTCCCATCTTCATCCCAAGTGCACTGGTAAAATACATGCAAAATAACCTTTAGCTCTTCAATATGGGTAGCACAAATCTCAGTAGTGTTATTCAGTAACTACTGTTGAGTTGAATTTGTTTCAGAAATTCTGTTATAACTAATCCTGTGCCCCCTGAAGTCACGGTAGCCCAGTGGCATGGTTGTTTATACTGCTTCCAAGAGGTTTAGTAATGCTGCCAAGTCAAAGTGGATGATCAGAGCATTTTTTACACATTCTTTACTTGTGTGGTTACAAGGCAAGACAGCAAAGAAGCAAAGCCTGCATATTCTCTGGTTTGTGCCATGAAGAATGTGTGTTCTATACAAGAAGAATGGTGTAAAGAGTTGCTGGATGTCAACAAGCAGGTCTGTTCAGCAACAAAATCTCTGCAAAGCCTCAGGAGCCACCATCTCATTTCATTTGGATTAAATGAGAAAAGCAATTAGGCTAACTCTGCAGAGCTGAAGAAAACTCTGCACATGTTAACAGAGTGCACAGAGAAGCCTCTGCCACCCTGGGCAAAGGGTGATGGAGCATCAGTTGGTATCTAAACTCCAAAAGCAGGAGATTCAGAAGAGGATCTGGCGGCTTAGCCTTTGGAGGAAACAAAAATCAAGAGTCCTGGTGTGCAGAATACTCTGCAAATCTGGGTTGGATTTCTGAAGAAAGAGGCAGCCATCTTTTTGTTACTGCTATGCTCAGAAAACAAAATGGTCTGTACAGTCTTTGTGAACAGAAATATCTGGCTTGCATCTCAATTTCTGCTCCTTGCAGATAGTAACCTGCAAGGTAGAGTTTCAGTTTTGATGTGAATGTGATCCAGGAGGCTTTGTGGCTGCTAACTCAGGACTGTTCCCTGTGTGGAGTGTATACCCCTGGTTCCTCCACCACTGACATTATAAGGCCTGAAATGTAAGGAAGGACTTTAATTTGTCTGCTAATCATAATGCCTACTCTGGCTTTTTTTTTTTTTTTTTTCATTTAATCTGGATCATTGTTCCCTTTGAAAATATATTGCTGTGAGTTAGCTTTTGAAATAAATTAATCAGGAATTAAAAAATGCATTGATGAGAGGTGAAGCTTGTACAGTGGAAGTGAGACTTATTGTTTTAATAATCCATTCAAGCCCTTTCTTTCAATTGGAATGGCCTGTTTGCCTTCATGAGATATTGTACTACAGACCAGATTTTAGATAATATTTTCCTATAACATTTCTAGATAACAGCCCCCTTGTGGAAAAGAAAGAATCAAAAAAATCAAAACAATCTGATGAAAGCAATCTGAATCTCTCTCCTCCTAGCTACAAGGCAAAATGCCACAGACAGGCATATTTTTATGGATTTTTATCTTGAAAGAAATACGACATTTATTTATTTTATTTTGGCATTTCTTTACCCTCAATAGGATAGCAAGAGATTCACAATTGCTGATGCAAATGAGGGAAAAATACATACTGAAAACAGGCAGTTTGGGAACTGCTACCAGGCTTGCAAAGTGGCAGCAATGTCTGAAAAGTGAACCTGAGGAGCTGAGTAACCACACAGGTTGTTAGCTCTTCCCAAGCTCTGCTGCTGCAACAGCTCTGCTGTTATTAGCATTTCAACCAGTTCAGGTATGTCTATTTATCAAGCTGCCATCACACCCTCGGATGATAGCACTGACAAGCCTACAGATGATAGCAGCTCTGGTATTGGGAATGAGAAGGCTTTGGCACCCAGCAACAAGAGAATTCACTGATATGTCCCTGCTGATACTGCGAGTGCTTTGGCACATACACAGGGACCTCACGTGGAGCAACAGGGAGGAGTGGAACTTGATGGGGCAATATAAGAGAAACAGGACTGTGTTTTTCATCTCTCCCATTTTGTCTTTTAACTCCAGTAAAAACTACATTATTAATAAAACTCAGTCATATAGTGTCTCAAATTCAAACAGGTCTGAAATTTTCACCCCATAAAGTGCCTAGCTAATTAACTAAGAACACAATTAGTTCTGTGTCAACATCTTTGAAAGCCTTAGCTGGACACTGGTACATGATTTACCAGCTAGCAATAAACGTTCCTTTTACCTGCATCGCATGCAGTACTTGATGCAGTAAATTTAGTGTGTCTTGAACATGATCAACCTTTGGGCTGTCTTTGTTACTGACTAAACATGTGAAGTTATCAGTTAGTCTTAAAGATTTGGAGAATATATCTATATTGGGAACCTGAGTAGCAGTTTGGAATATTCACATCTGAGTGACAGTCTCAGCTGCTCTCCACCTCCATAGAACAGCAAGCCCTCAGATTGCTCTGCTTCCCCACTGCAGATATACACACAGGTGTATGGCCGAAATGGGACCTGCAGTATGTTTCAAAACTGAGGTGTGTGGCCCAAAATGGACCTACATTATGTTTGAAACAGGTGTACGATCTCAGTTTCTGTGGGACTAAGATCTAAACTGTGTCTTACCACATCCTAAGCGGCCAGAGTAGACACAGACAAAGCTGAATTATCACAGGTGAGCCAAGCCACAGTAACTGATGTGGGATGTTAAAATGAACTTCAGTGGAAGACATTTCTATGAAGTTTTCTTTCATTTAGGTTGGGCTAAAAGCCACTCGGACAATTAGTTGTTGCAGCTCAACTTATATGGGAGACCTTCTGTAACCTGCTTAAGCTTGAAAATAAGAGAAGCTGAAGGGTGTAGCTAAAAGTATTGAAGACTGTGATGAGCATGTGTGTTTCTGAACTGTATCAGGTCTCACTTCCCTTATGCAATGTGGTCCTTGGTTATGCGACACTTCTGTTGAGGTGTGTCTAGCAAGGTAGTCTAGCCAACTAACTGAAGGTAGCTGGACACAGGAAATGCTGGATGGTAAGAGGAGTGATGTGATCTGGCCTGGCTGTGGTGGCATGGTAGTTTCTAGGGGCTATCACAGATGGTTACAGTTTAGGTTACAATTAAGGCTGCGTATAAAAAGGTCAATCATGCCATAGACATTCCTATTGTAAGGACTTAGACCAGCTTTTTACCAGCATGGTCAAGCTTTTCTCATATCATGTCTTCATTAGCACTGAGAAGCGTTTCCTGTAAACACCCTCTGAAACATAGTAAACACTTTGATGATAAAATTCAGTGGCTGTTGCCATAGACTTAAAATACTTCGTTTTGCTTTTCAAAGTGGTTTTAATAGTTTCCACAGCCATAAGACTGTGCCCACAGCAGCTTTTGACAATGACTTCTTCTCCAAAGCAGGGCCCCAACTGGCTCTAAGTTAGCACATGTATAAGGCAAGAATGGTTAGGCAGATTATCCTTGTAATTAAAGTGATACAGTATATGGAAATCGGCTTCTTCATGCTCAGGTTGGTTCAACTGAAATAATTCAAATGAGAGTCCTCCAGAACAAGAAAGTCAGCATGCCAGTGATGAGACACCCTGTGAATCATCACTGTTGACAAGATACTGCGGGGCAGGCCAGCACAGTCCTACTGCTCTGTTGTTTCTCTGTCGTATTACTTGATGGAGACCTCCAAATAATTCCTTATTTCTTAAAATGGAACCATGGCATTAGTCTAAGGCAAGTTTTTTTTCACTGCCTGTCACTGCAATATCTCCTAGGTGGCTCCTATCAAAATGGGGGTGGTGGAAGGAAGAGCAGCAGCAGCAATTTTGGAACTAGTGGTTAATGATTGTTTACTTCCTGCAGTCAAACACTGTGCTAGAAGTTTTTGAAGTAATGCTAATATAGAAAAAAGAAAAGGTTACAAGTACATTATGTGGCAGATACACACGAGGATGATCCTCTTTGGTTTCATATAAAAAAAACCCAACAGACTGTTTTACTAACAGGAAATTGTGTTAGAAATTAGAACTGAGACTCAATGCCAAAGGACTACATTTTCCCAACTGCTATTTTTTCATCAAAAAATCTATACAAAGTGTATTCCATTCTTCATTAATCCTGCATGTACAAAAAGGATGCTTGTGCGTGTATTTTATATATTCAGGAATATGTTGGCTAAAGTTAATTTATTATTGACTTAGAATTATTAAAGCATGAGCACTGGTATTAAAGAATTAGCATCTTTAGTCTGAATAATAATTTGATTTTACAATATAACTAATATGTTTCTAAATGGCAATAAACAAGAAAAGAACTAAAACCGTGAAGTTAATATTTGACTAAGGACTTCTTTGGAAACTTTAAGGCACTCTGGAAGCTGTTGTTTTACAGCTTCTGTTTAAAAAGTTTATACTCAAGTTCAAGGTTATGAACGATTTTAGGGGAGGAACACTAAAGAGAAAATAAGCAATTATAGCGAGTAAGTTCCAACTAGCATGGCTGTTATAAGCAATCATCCAAAAGATGTATATCTCTTTAGGAAGTGCAGAAGTGCATATCTAAACAGTCTTGAACACTTCACATAAAACAGTAGCAACAACAAAAACAATCAGCAAGGTTTTCTAAATGAACAAGCATATCTTTTTAGGGATTGGAACTTAGGGGTTTTGGTTTTGGTTTTTTTTTGCTTGGTTTTGTGTTTTTTTTTCATTAATAATGAAAGTAAACCAGAGCAAAG
Organism: Hemiprocne comata; assembly: GCA_020745705.1. Lineage (NCBI taxonomy): Eukaryota > Metazoa > Chordata > Aves > Apodiformes > Apodidae > Hemiprocne > Hemiprocne comata. The sequence goes on along the minus strand of CM036586.1, from coordinate 90,278,223 downwards.
GTCACTTACCTCTTACATGGACTAGAAGAAAGCCAAGGCACAGAAGAAGGATACTTCTGAATTTCCCCATGGTCTTCTATTCAATGCCTTGATTGCACTGGTTGCTTTTTTCCAGGCAATAAAAGTATTGTTGTAACTGCAGTGCCAAGGTTTGAGGTAGACGCTTGGATTAGTGGCTCTGAACTTCAAGGAGTTCCCTCATCACACTCAAGCACGGAGGAAGAGAGAGAAGCCCCTAAAAACCTCGCCTAGTACAAGACAAGTAACAAAAGCAGAGGATCCCGCTACGGCCGAGCCGTGAGCAGCACCGTAGGTGCCACCCACCCTCTAAGAAATCTATTTATCGCCCAGGCAGGGAGCGTGGAGAGCCGGGGAACTGGTGGCAGCACCCAATGAGAAGGGAGCCAGTGATCCTTGAACCCACCTCCTTCCCTGAGGGAAAGCCAACCTGTTTGACATCCTCACCTTCAAAGCAGGGCGTGGTGCTGCGGGAGCTCTCGCAGCTTGTGAGAGGAGGCCTGCCCTCTCTAACAGGCACTTGGAAAAAATCTCTCAGATACACTCTGCCCTCAAAGCACTGCTTCCCTGCTTAGTTTGTGGCTGAGCAGTAACTGCTAATAAAGGCAGTCCTGACAGAGTCCTAGCTGCTAACTCAAGCCATCGAGTGAGGGGAGTGGAGGCCAAGAATCTGCTTCACAGAGTCTTGGGAGACTTGACAAAAATCCCCTAATTTTATAAACATAGAATCTGATGTCTGACTACTGAACTGAAGCATGCTCAGCTCCCTGGCAGATGCTTATCTTCACAGGGTAAACGTTGTCTGTCATGCTTTTTTCCATTGATCTAGATATGTTTTTAAATATAAATATCCATGCATATCCTACATGGAGAGAGATCTGAGGTAGTGCCAAGTGAGAGAACACAGATCTTTGGAAAATGAACGAAAATCATGCATCCATCCATCCATGAACATACTTTAAAATAACTGATGTGATTTAAATCCAGTTTTGCCATAGCCTCTCTCTAGCAAACCTGTGCCAGTGCACTTGCCTGTTGAACCAGACTGCTGCTGCCACATTGCTGCCTGGCACCAGCACAGAGCCTGGTGTGCATCCTCCCTTTGGCTTGGGGGTGACCTGCAGGAGCTTTTGTCAGTGCTGTTTTGACTAGAACAGCAAATACTCTGCTGCCATCAGTGGCCCATCTGTAGGCTTGTGGTGTTGCTGGGTGATCCAGTCTAATGTGGGGCACAGGCTGGCTCCAAGTGCATTTCTGTTGAGTTACCTAGAACATACGATACAGTGTGTGCATTGAATTCCTGTTTTTATGCTAACTAGAAGCAAGCTGATGCAACAACATAAACTGGACTGATAAAACCTGTTGATATTGGATCATCAAGAAGCTTGATGTTTAAGTAGGTCAGCTTCCCACCCCTCCATCCTCAGTTCCAAATCTGAACCAGTAGAATGGTTTCTAGTGGCCTGACTTACTGTATAACACAGCGTAACTATATTTAGCTAGTAGTAGAAGCTCTAAAGCTCAATTTATGTATCATCATTCTCCTTGTCAGGCCAACTGCTCAGTCTCAGAAGAGTTAAGAACATTCAGATTTTTAGGGTGACTTTGTCAGCCTGTGAAAGCAAGAAATATACCATGACACAAGCAATCTTATAAGTCTGTTGTTTATTTTTTTCCAGAATAATAAAAGCAGGCACACAGGTGCTAATCATTGTATCAGTGATTAATTTGCCTCAAGGGAACAAGAAAGTTAGCAAGGCTGTGTGCTAGACCCAAGCAGCTCACAAACATTCTTTTGCTTTACTTCAAAACAGATGTTCTTGTAAGTGAAGTCTTCCCAAAATACTTTATTTTGCCTGTCTGATTATACTAGTTCATTGGGATACTGAAGATTCTTAAATTAAGTTTGAAGATGGTGCATCCCTTTGTCTAGTTCCTCTGAAGCCAGATACTGGCTCTGTCTGGCTAAATAAAAACAGTATGAAGAAGACACGGGGAGGTCAAACTGAAGGATTGGACCTAGCATTGGAGTTAGGATGCCTGGAATACTTATCCCACTTCTGTGCTTGGGGCATTGCAGGAACTTCTTAATCTCAGCTCCCTCTGTCGACGACTTTCAAGTGATTGCCCGACATATCAAAATAAACATTATATATTAAAACCAAATATAAGGCCTTACACTTGACCATAAATTGCAGTTTTATCACTTTGACAATTCCTTGATTAATCTTTTTGTATTTAAATGGAAAACAAAGTTCTGCAGAATATCCACCTGACAAGGTGGATGACTTGCTTAATTTTTTTACTTGTTTTTCAAGAAAAAAAAAGCATTTAAGAAATAGCAAATGGGTAGAGAAATGGACCAGTGTGTCTGTTTATTCTCTACACCATACACTTTTAGCTCACCAGATCTCTTTTACATGCAAGCTAAAAGAGGAGGATGGTCACAACTCACCACAGTTGCAGCCCCAGCAGAGGTTAGACATAGCTGTCTTTGGCATGGGTGTCCTACTGCATGAGTCTATTGGAGAAGAAAGAACTAAATTACACCCTACTAGGAAAACCCACTAATACCACACAGTATTCACCTTTTGTCATGAAACTGGAAGCATTTTAATTAAAATATTGAAACATCTGGTAATATTAGACATTAAATACAAGCCAAATACACAAGTGAATCAGTGATACCATTTCTTGGCAATGGAGGAACACCATTACTGCATGCTAGTTACAATGTCACTGATTGTTCACAACCAGATTGAGGAACATGCATTTTAGTATTTTATCCTTGCAGTTCTTAAAGAACTCTAAATGCAGGGTTTTTTTTAAAAAAATGTATTTCTGCTCCATTCAAGTCCTTTGCTTATTCCTAGTCATCTCGTAACTTTATTTTGAATATGCCTTTTATGTTTGTGTAAAAGAAAAGAGCAGGAAAAAAAATAGTATCTTCAGTTAAGGTTAAGGTTTGTTTCATCCTCTTGTCAAGTGAAAAACAGGGAATAGTAGTTTAAATAGTGACCTAAAATAACTAGCAAGAAAAATACCAAAATGCACAATTAGAAGTGTAATTGAGCCCAAGGCACACTGAAAACTGAGTGCACTACAAAGAGTTTTCCTTGGCATTCAGAATTTGGCACAGATATTGAAATGAGCGTGAATAGGAGCTACAGTAAGAACTTGGCTAATTTTATGCTCAAGAAACACCTGCTTTTATTTCCATAGTCCAAATAATTCATTTGGATAAGTTTAGGTAAGTATTTGAAATGGACATCACATTTGAAAATGGTCGAAACATTTTTGAAGCAGTCATTTTCACTGACGGGATTAATTAAACTGCCACCTCAGCTCCCTTGTAGAAGCTAAAGTGACATGATATTCTACAAGAAGATCCTGCTTTGCTTTTGTCCTCTTATTACTGAAGGTTACTCCTCCTCCCTAAAGGAGGTAGACAGGAGAAAAAAACGGAAGTAATGAGGGTGTGCCACAGGTACAGGACAGAGCTCTTTGCTTTCCGTTCAACCTTCACCATTAAACTGAGTTATCTCACCAGAAGTGAACTTCCAGTTTGGGCCTGGAAAGGACAGTTATTTTTCAGTTTACTGTACAGTCTGATCGAAACCTGTATGGAAACTAGAATGTTAATTCCCAAATTGGGACCTGAAAGTCACTGACCAGCCCATAGACTACGATGGGCAGCAGCTGATCTGTGGAAGATGACCATGAAAACACTTCAGTAGGATGAAGAATAATTGTAAACTGATAATGTTTCTTGACCTAATTAGTCTGAGAACCAATGAGTTAGGATATTTACTCAATGCAAGAGCAGTTGAGCTAGGAAGGCACAAGTCCAGAGAAAAGCAACGAAGCTGGTGAAGGGTTTGGAGGGCATGTCATATGAGGAGAGTGTCCTGGGTTGAGAGGCTGAAGGAACTGGGGTTGTTTAGTCTGGCGAACAGAAGGGTCAGGGGAGATCTTCTCGTTCTCGACAACTGCCTGAAGGGAGGTTGTAGAGAGTCCAGTGTTGGTCTCTTCTCCCAAGTAAGTAGTGATGGGATGAGAGGAAATGGATTTAAGCTGTGCCAGGGGAAGTTTAGGTTGGATATTAAGAAAAATTTCTTTACTGAAAGAGTGATGAGGCATTGGAACAGCCTGCCCAGGGAGGTGGTGGAGTTGCCATCCCTGGAAGTGTTCAAGAAGCATTTAGATGTGGCACTTTAGGATGTAGTTTAGTGGTTGTGGTAGTTGGATTACGGTTGGACTTGATGATCTTTAAGGTCTCTTCCTACCTTAATGATTCTATGATTCTATAAGATCAAAGTCTCAGTGGGTAGTGAGGCACATAGCAACTTAGTAATTAAGACCCTGATAAGTGAACTGCTACATTTTATTCACAGAGAAGCAACAGAAACCCGATTTCTTGCTTACTACAAAAGAACAACCTGAAATTTCAAGCCTTCTCTTTAACCTTTTCTTAGCAGGTGCCAGCAGCCAGTCTTTATTCCTTCTCAACAAAAACACTATAAAGTTTGCCCATCCTAAGCCTTCTATTGCTGTGCATAGTTTCAGTGGGTTCTGTGTTACAAAATCCAGGTGTTCTTGTTTAAAAGCCATGCCAGTCTTTCATAGAGATAGATGTCTTCTCTGCACTACACACTGGTAAGCACCCTGTGAAAGCAGCTCACAGCTTCATTGCCACTAGCCAACTTCCTTCTAAAATTATTTATAAGGTCTGTAAGAAATAAACCTAAACTGCTGATTGAGTAGGAAGACAAACTCTCCTTGAAGACTGGTTCTCTGGTAGAGCACCAAAACTTTTGTGTTTCTAGAGCTACTAAGAAGAAAAATACATAAACATTTTCTTTTTTTTTTTTTTTTCTTTTATTTTTAGAAAAATCACAATGTTGATAGGAGGTTTTAATAAGTAATTTTTAGGTTTGCAAAAGCTGGCCAAGAATCTGGTTTGCTAAAAGCTAGTTTGAACTTCTTCTGCCATTCCATCCCTAACAAACACTAGCTTATTTCTGTTTTCTCTACACTTGGCATTGTTATGAGATACCTATTTATTCACGCAGGTAAGCAGTACATTTCTTTTTTTTTTATTGACATAGATCAGAAGTTTATATAAAAATCAATTTTCCACCCTCAAACACACTTAAAGGTTTTAGCACTTTCATACTTAAAGCAGAAGTGGGGCAAAAAGAGGTTTACAAATTGATTCCATAACAAGCTAAGAAACATGTACAAGAAATTCTTAAATGAATTCTCCTTGGCATACATTCATATCTGAATGTACAGATATATTTACATGTTTAATATCCAAATTCATCATGACTTTTCAGATGCTTCATGAAACGTCATCTTTCTGTAGAACTTTGCCAGGCTGCTGAAGCACATTAGTAGGACACATTGTAAAATTGCATGAAAATTTGAAACAATTAGAATGAAAGCCAGCAGAACTGGTCAGACTATTCCTTCCAGACAAAACTAGTTACTATTCCAGACTTAGTCCTTTAATTGTTATAAGTTGCATAGTTTTCCACATTTCTACAGATCCTTGAAACCTTCCTGAGGCTTTCAAGAGCCACAGCAAAGCTCATAAGTGCTTTCAGTTGAGGATGCAATCCTCAACTTCATCCCAATGGCAATCCATCAGAAGTCCGAAAGCATTCTTCAGACATATGCTGTTTATACTGTTCAGTGGGTGCTTGTGGGATGAGGCTGGATTGTTCTGGTCAGTCATGCTATTATGTACTTTTGAACTGTAGCACTGCTTCTGTCTTTAGGTGCATATGATTAGCCTTCTGAATTCAAAGTAAGACGTTATTTTCTTCTAAGTTTTTGGTTATGGAAGTCTGAAGATATTAATCCCCACTCCCCAGTACTTCACCCACATCTGTTCAGACAACTGCCAAACATCAGTCTCCCCAGAGGTACAAAATCCAATTATGGTTCCGATTTGCAAATCAGGCTTTTCCACAACTGACCAGCTAAATGCTTGCTAAGCAGGAAGAGCCAGAAAGGATGAAGGGTCTGTGTGCACTGGTTTGGGTGTTCTGAATCTGTACCAGACAGATGCAATGGAAAAAATGCAAAAACAAAACTGAGTTTTTGTATCTTGGATGCTCAAAACAAGCATCTCTTCCCTGGTGGGTAACCCAGGAGGCTACACAGATTGTATGAGCAGCATCCACACCCAGATCCATTATCCAGACGCTGTGAGCCACTTGCTTTCAGGTGCCCACAGCATATACCAAGTTGTTTGGTTGGTACACTCACTGCATACAGGATATTAAAAAAATGTTTGCACTGCCTGAAAGCAATGGTGTAACAAAACATTAATTGCTTATGTTTTTTGGAGAGGTAAGGAGAAGTTAAACATACTGAATGCACTTGAGACACACCCATTTGTCAAAGGAGTACAGAAAAGAATGTAAAGGCACAACATACTTCTACACTCCTGTCATTGAGGCCATATATTGGTGTGCAACAACGCTTCACAGGACTAACCATACAGAAGTGCTCAGTTCTAAGTCACACTCCCAGAAGTGTTTCAAACAAGAACTGTTTTCTCATGTAACTTAAGACTCCTCTTTTTTTTTTATGCTTTTGTTGTTTCCTTTTTATTTTTTTTTTTCCAGGCAGAATGCAGGCTCTCTATCCAGTTTCAATGATCTATTCTTCATCATGTTTCCTTCAATTTAGTTCTCCAGAAGTGTGCGCTGAACTAAAAAGTGAGAAACAACACAGGATTAGTACACTAAGTTAGTAAACATCACAAGTTATACGGTACTATGTAACAGTATATGTGGACAACAGACTTCTTCAGTAGGCATTTTAAACTGGGATGAGTCCAGGTAAGCAGAGGCTTGATTCTGTGTCGACAGCACCCTGCCTACCAAGGGATATTACATCCCAGATTTCTCACTCAGATAACCACATCCTACTAGATCCCTGTAGCTAACTACACTTGCAGCTCAACCCAACATGCAACTCCAGACTTGCAGTTTTGCAGATGGAAAACCAGAATGGAATACAGTCTGCGTAGCTGGCAGAAAAAGTGGATTATTGAAAGAAAATGCTAGCCTAGGTTACCTACATTCCAGGAAGCCAAAGATAAGTCTACATAACATTTTAAAAACATGAACCTGTTCTGCCATGCCATCAGACCTGGCTAATGTCTGCTGCCTCCCAGAACTTATATCATGAGTAGCAGCACCATGCTGATCACGGTTGCCCATATTCTTGGCTCAAAACATGCTCATGCTTGCCTGCAAAACGTAACAGAGGTGTGAAATTTGGGATACAACACAGCACCAACAGCAGGAGTAAGCATTTCTGATAACAGCCTAGGTTTGACTTTATCAGTTCAAATTAAAGTATGCATCACCTGATGCATTTCACACCTGAGTGCTGGTGAATCCTGGCCAAATTTTTAGTATATCCTGACTCCACTCATGTTAACTGCCTCTGGGAGAGGTCTTTAAACAATACTGCTTGCTTCACTAATGTATAGCTGAATTGAGGATACCTGCCTATCTCCAGTCCTGACTTGAACAGCCAGTCACAAGCAAATATTTTCTCTTGAGAATTTTATATCTTTAACAGCTTAAAGGAAAAATCTTCCTTTGTTGACCAGTTACAAGGGCCAAGTTTTAACCTAAGTGGTTTCCTCCAGATCTATCTATGCCTTTCCTGGAAATAATCACTGTTATAATCAATATTATTTGATGATTCTTTCATACAAGAACACTCTCTGCTCACAACAGAGAATACTTTATTTAGAACAACATGCTAGTAAGTTTAGTCCTCCTTGCCTCCAGTATAGTTAATCTCTGCCCAAACACTATTAACAATTTTAACGTGCATTCTTGCAGAGTTCTGTATATGTTTACAATCAAAAAATGTATCATATTCCAATCAGAAAAAATATACACCAATAAAACACCTATCAGCTAACTGCTGTTACGTATCACACTAACGGAGCAGGCTTGTGGTTTGTAATTGTCTTTAATAATACTTTTGCAGAGAAAATTCAGTTATTTACTTTTTCTAAGCTCCTGTACTTCAAGGACCCCTCAAGGCAATAAACCAATTTGTTCAAAAAATAAAAAAACTGGAGAAGAGTAGCTATATTATCCAAACTGAAATCTTGATTCAGTTCTAAGTAAGTTGTCATGTTAGTTCTGGATGCCTTTCTGAGGGATCTGCCCTAGTTTTTGGTCCTGCTCTGGCAGGGGGTTGGACTCGATGATCTTTGGAGGTCCCTTCCAACTCCTAACATTCTGTGATTCTGTGATTTTCTTGAAACAAAACAAAACAAAACAGTGCAAGTAATTTTCTCGACTATGTTAGATGTCAATAAAGTACATTTAATGGGATCCCCACCAAAAAGTTCATCTTCCATCTAGATTCTTCTCTTACCAGGTGGCTCAGATTGTGCTCCCTGATGGCTTTCCATATTCACGTTCTCTTCATCTGCTGGCAAACAAATACGTTTAGCATTCCAATTCTCCTATCTTCAAAGTTATTGATTAATAGAGAATTTGAGAGAAGAAACCGCACTGAAGAAACTGGGCTACTGATGGTCGTTGAGTGTTGTGTTGCCTGCATGTTAATTTTAAGTTGCATAGAGTATGTTACTCAGTTTCCAGACTTCTCAAATTACAAAACAGCAGTGCCTGGCTGGATTACTGCTCTATCATCTCCCTTCATCAACCAGTAAGAAAGACTAGAAAGCACAAAAACAAAGCCACTGGCCCACCTTTCTCCCTTAGTACACCCCAAGTTCTCTGAATCAAGATATTTCTTATTTATGTGGGAAGGAAGTAGATAGCAAGCAAGAGATAGCTGCAGAAGAAAGAATAATTTGGGGATGAACATCTGCATGGTTGTCAGAAACCTATTATGTAGGCAAGCATCTTTTGAAGACACAAAGGCAAGATTTAGAAAACTAGAAATGACAAGGTGTTTTCCAGCATGAAAACACTGTCTAATCCCCAACCTTCATTGAGTTTTCCTTGAAGAAATGTCTTCTTGCAGTCTTTCTTGCTTACTCTTTAGCAGGAAGTGCTTTTATTTTAAGAAACGCAAAGCCTTAGGTCTGTCTCCTTCTGAAGGTCTAGATTTTGAGCAAGGCATTCTTCAGACACACTTGGCTGACTAGTAAGAGAGGTTACTCCCCGTGAACACAAATTCACTGAGCTATAAAAACTGCCCTATGCATAATGTAAATTTCTAGCCCCCATATAAATACAAAAATGAGTGTGTTTAGACAGTAGAAAATAAAACTAATTTCTAATTCTTACCGCTTTGTTTGAAACAGAGTTTCTTCTTCTGGTAAGCAATGAAACTAGATACTGCTCCAATTACAGTAGCAACGACAGCACTTACAATTCCAGCTATTGCTCCCTGAGAAGCTGAAAAAAAAAGGTTTGTACACATTTTTCAGGATCAAAAGCGATGTCAAACTTCTGTTGTCTCAAAGGGAAACCCTGTGAACACTTCTAAAAAACAATAAACTGAAATTATCACATGAAACTTTAGTAATGAAGTCCTTCTGCCTTTGTGAATAACGTAAAGTGAATCTTCTAATTTTATGATCATTGACTTCTTAGCAATGCCTATTGTTAAACAACTTACACATCTGTGTTGTAAGTTCCACTAATAAAAAAGCTACCCTTACAAAGCCAAATCTAAGTTATATGCATGCAAGCACTGCACCAGCATCTCTGAGACCTTAACACTTTTGAGTCATTTGCAATATAGAGATTTTAAAGAATTATGAAAGCAGAGCTTGAAAGTAAGAATTCCTAGATTCCACAAAAGTTTTCAAGTTCAATCCACTACCAGCACTGACCATTCTAGCAGAATATTAGCAATACAGGAAACCCCAGAAAACAAGCTTCAGACATGCGGACACCAAATTTATGCACTTACAGTCAGCGACCTCAACATTGTCTGGATTTGAGCCCTTTCGTTCTGTAAAAATCAACAAAAGTTTAATATTTTACATGTCTAAAGAACAGTCACGTCATAATTGACAAACTTTTTGTCAAGTAATCATGCAAAATTACAAGCCATCTATTATATCACAGGCTGGACTTGATGATCTTAAAGGTCTTTTCCAACCTTGGTGATTCTGTGATATCCACATAGTGCTAATCTCTCTGGCACTCAAACTTTCTATTTTCAAAGCACAGCTCATGGAGATGCCAACTTCAGCCTTGGGTGCTCAGCACTTTTACAAAATGAGCGCAGCACACCTGTGAAACCTGGTTTAATCAACTTGCTCACCACTGCAGAATGGTGAGGGAGGAGGGAGAGGAAAAGCATATTTCAGCATTCAACCGTACTTCTATGAAACCAACTACATTTTAGTAAAATCCCAGCAACATTTACTAAATATTTTTGCAATTCTCTTAGCAAGCAAGATGGAAGTTCTGCAAATACTGTCCTTATTTGGCACTGTGCGACTTGCATCACTGAAGCAGGAACCTGTGCAGATGAAAACATCACACACGTCTCAACAGATGCTTCTTGCCCAGCTAATTTTCAAGTTACTGCCCTAAAGGAACCCTGGAAGGTGAAAGCTTCCCAAAAATTTAGCATCAGTAATCTCTGTCTGGGACAACTCTCTGAAGAAGCCAGTAACCAGCTGCATGTCTTCACATTGCATCAAGATACTTAACCTAACTCTGACCTGGAAACAGTGAAGTTGCAGTAATGTACACAGGGACAACTTAACCCCTCCTAAAGATGACCATTACTGCACTTCAGTCCCACTGACCACCTCTGTACTGAGCTGCGCCGTAACAGTTAGACATGGCAGAGTACTCAAAACAGATTTGTTTCTTATACTGCTCAGAGTGGATACAATCTATATCACTTGGAAGTCTAAGGATCAATTCATCCTGTGGCACTGATGACATCTTTCAGAACTCAGGGTGGGCCCTCTTCTGGCCCACCCCTGGCCTTCCTAACCACAAGAACTAAGGGAAACTGGCAGCATGTCACAGAAGATCTGAAAATAACACCTGGGTGCCTTTAAGAACTATACTGGTAGTGAATTTTGAAAAAAAAAGTACATCAGCATCTCAGTTTTAAACCTCATCTTTTTTAGCATAAAAGTGAAAATCTTTTAAGTTTCCTAGACCAGTTCTACTTCTTAATTATCAGAAGTTTTTGGCAAAGACGGAACACATTGCTTTTGAACTGGAAGGTATGATCTTCAGTTTCAGATACCAGAATCAAAGGTGTTGCAAGTTAGACCATGTTAACCAGCTTGTGAGCAAGCTTTTATCAAAAGCTCAGGTAACCACAGGATCAATACGAAGCACAACCTACTATCTTACCATTGCTGCCACTACCATCAGCACCTCCTTTTGGTGAACTGTCACCGAATAGATCTGAATCATCAAAGTTGCCTATAAAAAAAATAAAATTAATATTGTCTTACATGTTTTAAGTTCAGTGAAAAGACAACTCAAGGCACATAATGACACGGAAGTCTTCTCTAGATGGTTCAGCTGAGTTAGTGGTGGTTTTAGGCTCAGCGTCATAGTCAAAATATGTTCATGTTTTAAAAGCCCTCCCTATGTCAAGTCCCTTCAGCTCAGCACTACACAGTTTGATTGCAGCACTGCTACCTCTAGACTTCCTGAACAACTGAGAGAAGCCAGTGTCCAAGAGCAGATAGTACTGCACAAGTCATAGGCTAAGGAAGCAAGAAGCCATGTAAGCTACGTAAGTGCAACAGTCCAAGTCCTATCCTCTTAAAGCAGAGAAAGGACTTGGACGGGAAAAGCCCGTTTCTTTTCAAGGCTGCAGCTGCAAATATTTAAGAGTTGAGTTTCTAAGTCATATCCAGTCTTTTGAACCTGTACAACACAGTAGCTAGAGGGGAAAAAAAAAGAGTTCAACATACCACAGTACAGTGGCTGCACCATTTGCCTGACAGTGGGAAGATCCAAATGTAATTTCCTTCTCTGATTTATTGCAGGATATTGAAGCAGTCCCTCTCCATTTCTACTGGACCCTCTCAAGGGGCCAGAGTTCTTTTCCTTCCCTCTGCTGCCTAACAAATCTTTAGTTTATGCAAAGCAAATCTGTTTCAAGCAGCAAAACTAAAAGCACTGAATTAGAGGATGCTTTAGTTGGGTGGCAAAAGCACTGCACTGAGGCATGCAAGACCTGAATTTAAATATCTGCTGCAAATCAGGCAGGAGAAGGAACAAGAACCGGAGCTTGCATTTCAGGTAAGGACTCTTTACCACCATATTTCTGGATAATGACATCATCACAGCTGCATCCATCTGCAACTGTTTTGTTCTGCGTTAGGCAAAGAGACAGAAGACCTCTAAAGCCCAACAGGCAGGGAAGGACATGTATTTTAAGCCTACCTTTCAAACACAAAAGGATTGCATTTCTTAACTGGGGCCTTTAAAAGAAAAACTAGAAAAAAACCAAAACACAACACAGCCCTTTAACTTAGAGCCTTACCTTTAATTTAGGTGCTTTAAGAATACAGTTCACAGTAGTTCCTACTGATTCTTAGCAGGACTAGCAGGGATTCAGTTTGTAAAGATGAAAGGACTCAATCCAATACATAGGTGCTCCATCATAGCAGCCAAGAATAGCATTGTCCCAAGCACACCCACTCTGTCCCATCCACCCTCCTCCCCACACAATCACTCTTTTAAGTGAAAGTAAAGTGACTCAACAGGTTTTTTAATGGAATTTCAAGACTGCTGCAAAGTTTACTTGCAAGACAACGTTTTCTCAATCCTCAGTGTTTATTCAGTGCAACATCTGACATACATAGTAGCCTATTAACCAGGTGTAATTATTGTAAGTTTATCTGAGACAGTAAAACTGTGTAATGATTCAGGACTTTGTATTAAAAGTCTTACCAGTGTCTTCAACGGGTGAATTTGGCTTGGGGTTACCTACACACACAAGAGTGACATAGGGGGGAAAAAAAAGTTTAAGAGATCAAAAGCAGACTAAAATTCAATAACTTTTAAAGGGATTAGGAAAGATTAACAAAAGCTTTTTTACTGTTAAGAACTTCCTGTTAGGTCAGTCTTACCGGCGTCTTTGGGTTTTGTAGGTGGACCTGGCTTGGGTTCATCTGTAGACAAATAAGAATAAAGTGGTCAAAGTGTGAAGAGACCAAAAGCAGAGCATGCAGTGACCTTGAAAGACTATCTTCCCCATGTAATTTCCCTTTCCTTTCATTAGCTAATACTGTATTTGTTTGGTTATTTTAGGTTAAACACTGTACTTTAATGCAATTAACAGTGTTTCTGCTACATTAGCCTGTATGTCAGACCCTTGCTATAACTGAACATGTACAGAAGAACTCACTATGTGTTATGCAGCATTTTACTTCACTCATCTGATTTCAAAAACTGAACTTCTTTAAATTTTTCTAGCAGGTACAGATTACTTGGCTGTTTCCTCTTTTAAAACGACCAGCTTTTAACCAATAATCAAGGTTGGTACTTCACTTAAAAGAACACAAAAAAAACAGCAAAAAACCCCAAGACACACATGATAGAACTAGAAAGATGGTCCCCACAATAACACTTCATTTAGCTCACCACAAAACAATAGATCTTAGTAATTATCTCTGTAGGGTTTGGTCACAGTCTTTTGCTGCACACATCAAATTAACATACCAGCAGTGGCTTTCTAAAACTGTGGTTTCACCAACAACTGAACCAATCCAGTGGCCAGTTTCTTTTGTATGCTACTTCTTGATGCTGCATGGTCTTTCCTCCTCTCAGCTCTTGAGCAAAAGCCAGATCTGGTTTCCTCAGGTTCTCTGTATATCCCACACAAAGAAGCAGGCATCTCCAGGGCACAGTTCTAAGACCTCAACTTAGACCTGCCATCCTGTAAAGGATCCTCCCTCTTCACTTACCTGAACCATCTGATTAATTCAGCCAGCTGTTGCTCAACTAGCCAACTCTGATTTCAAAAATGCCAGCAGCTGGAAACAGACTGTTTTAAGAGCGACAAAGCTTTACTATGATAAACCATACTATGACTCTATGAAAGCTTTATAGGGCTACACCAGAGCAGCAAACACTGCTGCTGTCCTACAGCTGTACATTCTGCATCAGGAAAGCCATCTATACTGCAACATGTCTAGTGATGATACTCCAACAGCTGCTGTGCATTATCTGCCTAACTGGATGCACCTTTTACTGGCTGAGTGAAAACAAGACTGTAATTTTTACTGCTGCCCACACTGCAGAGCTGAAGCACATTTGGAAGAGTATCTTCCCTCATATTATTTCAAAAAGATTAATGTTTCCTTGTGCTACTAAAATGAAACCCCGGAATGGAAGAGATTACTTCAAATTTAAAAACTACTTCTGTAATAGTTCATAGAATTAGCGCCATCTAGTGAACAAACAGCAATGAAACAAGTAGGACTTGGCTAAGAAATCAGCGAAATACATACAGGTTTTCTGATCCAGATCCTTCAAAATCAGGGTAGACAAACATAACTAGACTGAAATTATTGTTATCTTCAGTCTTTTACCTTAATCAATTCAGTGCCCTTATTACATTTGAGTAATAAGGGATGGATAAACATTGCACCAAGTACCACTAAGCTGTATCCAGGGAAGCATTATACTTACCAGGATGAAGAGCATGTTCCAAGCTGAATTCATCTACAAAGCAAGAAGGGAAGTTTTAAATGTAATGCAAAAACTGAACTAGTTTTATACTGTTTTTACACAAAATGCACCTTACAATGTTACAATCAAAAATACAATGGCATGCTCATTCGACAGTGGCCCACAGAAGAGCACCACAGAGTTACCAGGCATTATCTGCCATGCTGCTTTTGGCAATCATGGGGCATGCCAAGGGCCAGCGAAAGGTGAGCAAGCTCAAAACATGCAGATTGAAAGCCAACAGAAGGGATTCTGACAGGGTCTTTAAGCTTGTGAAATTGCAAAGTAAATTTGTCAAAACATTAGCAGAAGACTCCAAAATGCAGAAATTCTTTTGCTATTAGGAAGCTGCTTTCTTTTATAGAAATATCACAACTCTGTGTCCCACTAAATTGAAAAATTCTGGCTCTCAAATCAGTATGTACAACTACACTTGGCTTCACAGTAAAAGGCATTACAAGCCAAATAAATCTCACCGTCATCTGATGGTGGTGGCTTCTTAGATGGAAGAGGCTTCTTTGTAGCTTATGTCAGGGATGGTTAAAAAAAAAATAAATGTTTAAATACTATTTAATATGCTGTTCAGAAGATACACAAAGGACAAATGTAAGCCTATGTCTATACAATGAAAAGCACAAGATCAAGTTTATACCGCAAGAAATATTCCCCTTAAGAGAAATACCTGAGTGTGCCCAAAGACAAATTCCAGTTCTATGAGGTCGACATGTTGACATACCCACAGCTGAATTATTCCACTGAGGTTTAAACAAACCATATGTGGGGAAGGTGTCATGCTTGGTCATGCAGTGATACTCAGGAACAAACAAGTCAAAAGAACAGCAATTATTTTCCCTGCCTACCTCCCAAAATTTGCAACAGTGTAATAATTACCCAATGCATCTTCTAAGTTGAAGTCATCGAAATCACCTGTAAAAGATTAAAGCAACAGTAAGAACACTGCTTTTTCTTACTCAAAAACAACACTTATTACAGTCATAAACATGTCTTTGATCTACCCTGAGGTATGTTTTCTGCTTCCTCTGTCAGACCAGAAGAGTATTTTGAGTCAAGGTTGAAGACAGATACTCTTCTCTGTTACTTCAGACGACCATCCACACACATCTTCAGGAAAAAAAGGGACAGCACAAAAAATGTCTCTATAGAAAGGATCCAGAGGGCGGATACATATATTCCTACAGTCAATATAATGCACTTAATCCTTTATTCATGCCATTGCTATTGCAGACTTTCTCAGTGTGATCCACAGCATGTTCTTTCCCAGCTTTCTTTCCACTGAACCACAAAATGAGCAGGAGCACAGCTCCAATTCACAAGAATGTACAAGATTCAGATGTGAAGAACTTTGGAGCACAAAGGCTGGTATGAAAGTTATATGATTGGTTAATGGATTTAATACTTTGGCATCATAAGTTAATTTTCATGGCTTTATAGGACTTAACTTTTCCTCCAACAAATGTCAACAGTATCACGGTGGTTAAGTTATTAGCAAAGATGATCTTGAGCAGTCTCTTAAACTTCCTAAAAGACAGCTAAATGCAGCTGTCACTACTACGGGCTGTCCACTCCAGGTAGATTAAGTTTCATTTTCAGCCCTCAGACCTCTTGCTGCATTAGGTCAGTTGCTAGAGCTACTGCTGCTTACCCAGACAACTGCAAAAACACTAACTCAATATATTCATGACACAAACTGGTTTCACAGCATGAACATAGTAGCATGATCTCAACAGCAGAGGCTTGTAGAATAAATGAACAGTTATATGAAC
The DNA here is from genome assembly GCA_020745705.1 of Hemiprocne comata. Taxonomy (NCBI): domain Eukaryota; kingdom Metazoa; phylum Chordata; class Aves; order Apodiformes; family Apodidae; genus Hemiprocne; species Hemiprocne comata. Next base: position 90,261,731 of record CM036586.1, on the reverse strand, counting down.
AGTTATAACAACTGCTTGGGATATTTCTGATCGCTGATCCCTCCTACCTTCACTGAAGCATGGAAAAAGAAAGAGACATGAAAATACACACCAGCTATTCAAGAAAAAGGCATCCAAATACTCTGCTACAGCCCCAAAGAAGCTGGAAGACTTTTTCTACATACTGACCATCAAGCCAGCCAGAGTAGAACTTAACTCCAGCCAGAGCTACCTTAGCTCAGAAGATACATGCATAAAGCATTGATGTGTCTGGCTTTTCCTCTAAGCATGTAGCTACAGAAGATGAATTGGAGCTGGCTACTATGAAGTCTGAAAAGAGGAATAAAAAACAGACATCAAAAATCAAACTAACAAGCAGAATGATCCTTCTATTTACATGCATTAATAATGCCATTTTTTTTCCAGAGAAGAGACTAAGATAAATTTTTCTTTTATTAATCTGGAAGCAGGAAATGACAACTGGAATTAAAAAATCAATGGCAAGCTCATGGTTTCCTGAAAACAACCCTCAAGTTAGTCTTCACCCTGGCCAACTGAACTGCTACAGCAGAAAATCAAATCTGAAGCCGAAGCACAGCAATTCCCATGCTGTAACATTTGAACTGAGTACCACCTCGTTCACAGCCAAGTATGGAGGTAGCACTGCCTGGTCAGTGACAAACCCCTCCATGGAAACAGAGGCAATTCATGGCTTTACTGTGCTGCATTTAGAATCTCCTGGATAAAGTTGTTAGGTATAGATCTTAGAAAGCAAGAAGGTATTTTACTTGGTGTTCTTCACTTCAAGTGGAGATCATAAACTCTTTTAGATGCTTAGCTAATTAAAAACTGTTTCACAGAATGCAAGAAATATTTGCAGGTTGTTTATCTGAAACCTACATCATCTTGTGGTACAAAAATCTCAGTAAAACGAGCAGTTGCTGAGACCCAAATCTCAGTTAACTCTGAAGTTATCCCTTTGTTTAGAATGCAACAAAAAACCTCCATATTAACAGGCAAGAAAGGTAAAAAAACTCAAGAGAAATTTAAACAGGTATTTGCATAGTTGTTCCTCAAACTTGAGTTCTGGTTTGTTTCTTTTGTCAAGCACATACAACTCAGGCTAGAGTCCTCCACAGAAGAATGATTAAGACAGGACCTGCTTAAATATTTGCAAGTCTAACTCTAAGAAAGTAGACAGAAGGATCTGTTGAAGATGCATGCTCCTCAGAACACTCTTATCAGAGAAGCAACAGCATCTGATTTGAAGTTAAAGATCTATCACTAAGTTAATGAATGTTACATTGTCTTTCAAGACCACTTTTTCTTTTTAGAAAAAGTGGCAGAGGGAAAAGCAAGCACATATACTCAACATTATGCTTTGGTGCAGCTGAAGTTTTACCTGGAGCAGAAAACAGAATATTTGAACGGTTTTAAGCTGCCACCATGAAACTTAGTCCAAGAACTCTGAATGGTTCCACCTGCAGTGCTTTCCCTCAAGACAAGGAAACCAGTGTAAAAGAGCGTGCATTCAGGGACACTGCTGTTTTAAGGGATTGTTTTCACACACGATCTTCATGGAGAAATAATTTAGTATGAGACTACTGACTGCCAATCTCACATAGGACATGCTTGGAGAAGGCAATAAACAATGCTGAGTTAATGAAGGAAAAAACAAAATCATTCTATATTGTCTGGAATTATTCAGTATTCTGCAATGACAATTCTGTTTTCCACGCATGCAGTGAGGCGTCGGGCTCTTCAAACACATTGCTTTATTTCAATAATGGTAGCAGAAAATGTCAAAACCTTGCTTATGAAACTCATTACAATAATATGCACTCTGCAGTCCTGTTCAACATCTTCATCAACGACCTGGATGAGGGGAGAGTGTATCCTCAGCAAGCTTGCTGATGATATGAAGCTGGGAGGATTGGCTGATGCACAGGAAGGCTGTGCAGCCATTCAGCAAGATTTGGACAGAGTGGAGAGCTGGGCAAAGAGGAACCTAATGAGGTTCAATAAGAGTAAGTGTAGAGTCCTGCACCTGGGGAGGAATAACAACATGCACCAACACAGATTAGGAGCTGACCTGCTAGAAAGCAGCTCCATGGAGAAGGACCTTAGAGTCCTGCTGGACAAATTATCCATGGGGCAGCAATGTGCACTTGTGGCCAAGAAGGCCAATGGTATCCTGGGGTGCATTAAGAAGAGTCTGTCCAGCAAGTCAAGGGAGGTTCTCCTCCTCCTCTGCTCTGCCCTAGTGAGACCACACCTGGAGTATTGTGTCCAGTTCTGGGCTCTCCAGTTCAAGAGGGACAGGGATTTACTTGAGAGAATCCAATGGAGAGCTACGAGGATGATTAAGGGACTGGAACACCTGTCTTACGAGGAAAGGCTAAGAGACCTGGGATAGTTTAGTCTAGAGAAGAGAAGACTGAGAGGGGATCATCTGTAAATAAAGCAGATATTCTATTGTGTATAAAGCACAATATAGCATGTACTTCTAGCTCCTATGCACACAAGCAGACTGAAGAATGTTTCAGAAGTGTTTATACTGTATTTCTTCCATGTCCATAGCTCAAATACCAGGATCTCAAGAGACAGCTTTTCAGCAGGTTGTCTGCAGTAACCAGCATAGTTTGTGTCAGAAGGGGAAAAACAGCAGGTAAAACAAAAGAGCAACAAGCTTTTGAAAAGCTGATGAGCTAGAGGGCATTCAAGAGAGCCAAGTAACTATGTAAATAGGAGTCCTCTGCAAAGATCCATCACTGCCCTCAGATACTACTTACTGCTATGGTATTAGATTAGTCATATTTACGTTCCACTGCAGAAGCTGACATAAGCTTTGGAAACTTCCTCCATTAGTCACGTGTATGGTGACACACCAAGAAGGGAGACTTGTGATGAATCACCACAAAAAGAACTTTCTGACTTGAGCACCAGACTGCCTGAATTCTGTTTTTATAAAATTGTTGGTGCCCTCTTCCTTCCCTCCCTCTCTTGTCAGCATCCTGCGCACCTGCGCAAGGGACCCATAGGGATCATCATGTCCAACTCCCTGCTCCTTGCAGGACTACCTAAAACTAAACCTTATGACTAAGAATGTCGTCCAGACACTCCTTGAACTCTGACAGGCTTGGTGCCGTGACCACTTCCCTGGGTATCCTGTTCCAGTGATGAACCACTTTCTCAGTGAAGAACCTTCTCCTAATGTCCAACCCGAACTTCCCCTGATGCAGCTTCAGTCCATTTCCTCATGTCCTATCACTGGTCACCAGAGAGAGGCGATCAGCACCTTCCCCTCTGCTCCCCTCCTTGAGGAAATTGCAGACTGTGATGAGGTCATGACTCAGCCTACTCCGAGCTGAACAAACCAAGTGACTTCAGCCACTCCTTGTAAGTCTGGCCCTCGAGGCCTTTCACCATCTTGGTTGTCTTCCTCTGGCAACTCTTAACAGTTTCATAGAATCATAGAATCATTTACATTGAAAAAGACCCCTGAGATCATGGAGTCGTTTGATTAACTTACACTGAGGTGCCCAAAACTGCACACAGTACTTGAGATGGGGCTGCAACAGTGCAGTGCAGGGTGGGACAGTCACCTCCCTTGACCAGCTAGCTTTACTATGCTTGATGCATCCTAGAACATGGTTGGCCCTTCTGGCTGCCAGGGCACACTTTTGACTCACTTTCAACTTGCCATCAACCCAAACTCCCAAGCCTCCTTCCACAAGACTGCTCTCCAGCCTCCCGTACCTCATTTTACACATATAGTCAGGATTATCCCATCCCAGGTGCAGAATCCAGCACTTGCTCTTCTTACATTTCATTTGGATGGTGATTGACCAACTTTGGTCTGTTCTGCTGCCCTAGCCCCTCATTTCTGTGAAATCTGCAAAAATCTTGAGCTCAATGAGGCCTCTCATCTCTGTAGAGTTTATGCAAGGTTTGGCAGCCCTCTTGGGGATGAGGATGCTGGCAGCCACAAGGGCATAAACTTTTGGGCAACCAGGCAAAAAGCAGCTTCTCCAATCTCCAGCAGATAAACTGGATTTTACACTCCCATATCTTGTACTTCTTCCCCTTGGGGGACTGAAAACAGCAGGAGCAGAATATTTAACACCTAACCGTAACAGAAGTTACAAAAAATACAGGAAGGCCAACACATTGAAACTTATTCATTAAATATTTAAATAACAGAGCAAAGCCATCACATCCCTTACAATTGTTTTTAAGCTTACTCGTACTTGATTCCAATCCAGATTTTGCCCCACCAGCATTAGTTACCAGCAATAAAAGACTTCTACTGCACAGCTAACATTCTGGCAGTTATTTTCCAACACGTCCAAGAGCAGCAATTTAATCACAAAAAGCTTGGGAGAAAGGTGACTTGGTTCTCCATACCCTGCTGTAAGAACTGCCTTTTCAAAATTTTAAATGGAGACCCCGGAACATGAAAACCACTCGCTGCGGGTGAAGGAATGTACTTAAAACTGTATTCCTCTCAGCCAGAGCAGAGGTTTGCAGGCAAAATTCCTCTGTGTCAGGCAACACAGATGGGATGTTTACTCCTCCTGCCAAGCAGCAGTTTATAATTAGCCCTGCCTGGAGTCTCATGAAATTATATCCCACACAGTTAGTTTCAAATCCTGTTCACTCTATAAGCACCCAGCTATCAATGAGGATTTTCAAGTGTAGTTTCTCCGCAGAGAAAGAGAAAAAAAAAGATTTGCATAAAGTTCCATTCAGAAGAATAAAGGCACTTCCCACCTAAAATAAATATGGCACAAACACAAATAACAACTGTACATCATCCGAAAAACAAATATAATTTTTTACATCTGGGAAGTGTCTGCTTTCTGCACATCTGGGCATTCGCTAATGTATCAGTAAAGTCAGCTAAGCCTCTGCTGCAACCAATAAAAAGATTTATTTTCTCATCAAAAAGATGCATGACTACCCCAATAACTATAATTTTTTTTTTTTCAGTGATCCAAAAGTTACCTCCCTGAAAAGTACTTTATTTGTACCGATCTTGAAAATACAGTACAGAAAAAGTTGAGCAATTATGTCGCCTAAGCTTTTTCTGATCTGACTGCTAGAAAATAGTTTTTAGACTAAATTGTGATATGTTTTAATATTTGAATTACTAAGTATTCCTTCCACCCAAAAATGGCAATTCAATATTTTAATGAACAAAGAAAAAAGCCTAGATGGTCACATTTTAACTCAAAACTATCTACTTAAATGACTGTAGTCATGCGAGGGTTTTTTAACAGAACATGGTAAAACAAGCCATTTACTGGAGAAGAAAAATGCTTATTTTGAAGCACAGTTTGGGGAATTCTGCTTGTCTAAAAGTTTCCCAGGCACTGGACAACTTTTGTTGACCCTTTGAGTAGTAGAAAGTAGAAAAAAATACAGTGGGGCCCTAAACATTAGGTCTAAACAGTTTTCTGAGGAGGATTTGATGTAGGAATAAGAGGGGAGAATGAATAGCTCTAAATCAGGAGAAAGCATACAGAAGAACTGAGTCAACCTCAAAGCCAGAAAATTAACATGATGGCAACAGTCCTGCCAAATGCTGAGCTCCTTATCCAGAAATAAGAAGGGGTAAAAGAGAACTACACAATAGCTACATAAGGTCTAAGAACTCCTGTGGGTCCCTTCAATCAAGTAATGAAGATAAAAGCAAATATTTGGCATCTTAATCACAACTTGTCCAGTGCCAAGTTGTATACCACAGTCTGGCTGTTGTCTTTGAGCTTGTAATTCAGCATGTCCATAACTGATGTGACCACTTTCCCTCCAAAAGGTCCAAATGGTTTGCACACTTGGTGATTCTCTTCCTGGTTACAAGTCTCACTGGTACACCAAGATCAAACATCAAATGGCACAGCCACAGGTCCCAGATCTCCACCTCAAGCTTAAATGAGCTTCCAAAGCACTTTCACAAACAGCAGCTTGGAAAGAGCTAAAGTATTTTCCATTTTGGGAGGAAAGTTGTTTCTTGCAGAGACTACCTCCCCCACATATTAACAATATTCAAAATCCAGGTGACCACACTCCTGGGCAACCTGCAGTGGTTGACCCTGCTGGAGCAGGGTGTGGGTCTGGAAGGTCTCCAGAAGCATCCTCAAGCCTCAGCACCTTGTGACCCAGGCCTGTTCTAGTCATGGGATTAAACTCCTTGTGCTACAAAACTCATACAGCTGTAGATAAAATAAATCACTCTGTCCTTCTGCAATTTTTTCCACAGATGTGAACTGAAATACATTGCTCTGTCTCATTAAGTTTGCAAGTGGAAACACGAGCTACATTAACAAAGGCTGTTAGAAGAACACTTGGGTGATAGAACTTGCATCTTTAATCAAGACCACTTGCACCACTTGAATCAATGCACTTGCATCAAGAAATTATAAGTTTAGGGGCATTTGGATAGGAAGTGGGAAGAGAGGAAAAGGGTTTTGCAGAAAGGGTGTTGGTTTTTTTCCTGAATCAAAGAGGACGGAAAAATTTTGGAAAATGGAGCTTTTTAGTAAAGGTGCTGAATCCAGATAGCAACAAATAAAAATATATTGGAGATACTTATTAGATGAACTTTAAGGTCCCCTTCAACTCAAACCATTGTATGATTCTATGACTTTGACTCATATCTTCTTAGCTGTAACTTCAGAAGGGCCTGACCATGCTTGCAAATGCCATATGCTTTGCTTATTGCTATTTCACCTAAGTACTTGACTTCACCAAGCATAAAGGCATTACTAAAATTAGTGAGTGTTTTAATAAAGTATTTTCTAAAAAGAAAATCCTAAGTTTCCTCTTGTGTAAATTCAGGGACTAAGGCATAATATGACCAGCAGACAGAAGCACAGTCTCATCTCCATTCAAGTGCAGTGTACCCCTGACAAAGGCTGCAGGTGATTGATCAACTATTGCCTAGCCTTACGTTATTTAAAGCCTGTATGTTGGTACTTACACCTGCAAGTGCTAGACATGCTGCAGTTTTCAACCTTCTAAGTAACTTCTCTTCAGTTCTTGGTACTCTTCCTTCTAGTAGCCCTAACCCACAAAGATATCACTGTGTATTATGCATGAAGTTACTTCATGTCAGCAATGCCTGTCCCCAGCTGTGCAGTGACCCCCACACCCGGGGCTACTGTTGTCACTGCCTTCTCTTGCTTCAATACAGCCCCTATGGAAGCCTGCCCTTTCCTTCAGCCCTGTCCTTCAGTCTCTGGGGCAGGCAAGGAGCACCCCCTGCTCCTCTTCCCAAGTCTCAGGTGTCAGAACACTCACCGTTCCCCCAAGGAGGTTCATGGAACAGGCACAATAGGCTGAAGACACCCTTGCTCTCCATCATTCCCTCTTCAGAAACCTGTGCCAGGGCTGGACCAGGAGCTCCAAAGCAGTCTTAGGAAACCCTGTTCTCAAAGCCCTTCCAAGAAGGCAGTGTGCACTGACTTTGCTTTCAGCCACTTTTGAAATTCTGTCTTCATATGAAGTGTCATTAGTTGATTTTTCAAGCGTCTAAGATACCAAATCCTTTAAGTACATGTTGCTTACAATTTACAGCTTCGAATTTTAAGCTGCTTGATAGGCAGTACTTGAGGCTTTCACAAAGCTGACAAGCCTTGCGCCTACTACTCACATAGCCTCATTTTCCATTACCAGGTCCATTCTTACCACAAAGCTCACATTTACTCTTGTTATGAAAGTTCCCTTCCCTAATTATTATATCAATCAGTCCTTATAGCATGAAATTGTATTAACTTTATTAATATATATTAGTAAACATTATACATTGGGATGTAGTGAGTTAGTGGAATTTTATTGGAGACTTTGGTATTGTTTATGCTTAAGTAAAAGAAACCAAAGGACAGCTCAGCCCAGTAAAAAAGGTTTTTATTTCTTGGAGGTTTAGAGCTGTCCATGAAGAATAAAAGATATCCCTGGACAACCAAGACAATGCCTGCAACCTAGCCCCTCTAACAAGTCTTTGAAACTCTCCCAGTGTTGGCTGGCATCAAAGATAATTAACTATAGCAAGACTGACTCCAGGAATGTCTGTACAGACAAGCAGCAAGAATACTGCAGAAGTATAGTTGCTTTGCGAAGTTTTACTATGATTAATAATGAGTAGTGTGGGTGCTAGACATTAGTCAAAGCATGTTTGAAGGGTATCAGAACCCTGTGTAAAACCACAGTCCATGTTCCTCAGTTTGGCTGGGACACCTCACGCACATGAATATTTACCCTTGTGATTCTGTGTTTTGGTCCTAGCCTCTCACTAGCAGACATCTAGCCTTAGCAGTTCTTGCCAAGAACCCTTCTGCAGTTCTGTAACAGCACTTGCTCTGTAGCACGTACTTCAAAACAGTGGGTATATCACAAGCAGTCAAAACTGTACTTTGAAAACTGTGGAGCAATATACACACTGATGGCACCAAGATGGACACAAGACGATATGGTGAGGCTGGGAAGGGACATGCAGCTGAGGCCCCCTGAACGCTCAGTCTTCTCACATTCATTAACAGATTCATGGATGTTAAGCCTCACTGGGATAACAACCCAAATCACAGCCAGCACCAAAAGTTAACAGTTAAATACACTGAAAAGACTACAGTATTGCTTAATCAAAAGATTAGGCTCTAATTTAAGAAACCTGCTTTATCCAAGCAGGTTGCAAGCTCTTTATTGTTGTATAACTTAATGAATTAACTGGTTCTCTTGAAAATAACTACAACTGGTATCAAGAAACTTAATGCTATTTTATCACCAGAAGTTTATATATACTCCTATTCAGACACTAACATTCTAAACTCTCTTTGCACTGAAAACCTCTATATGCACCTGCACAGTTCAGTACCCCCTCCCCCCGGTCTTGTGTGGAGAAAGGTAGATGTGTTTTCAGAGCAATTGTGTGATCTCTTGAGCCTTGACTTCAAGACTGTTTCTATTCATCCCAGTATATGGTAAAACACTTCACACAGTGATAAAGCATGTAAAATGATAAGAGTGGAGACTTCCCTCCTCACCAAATGGTCAGAAATCATTAGCATTTTGGTTTTTTCTGCATCTTTATTTGCTCATACTATGCACCTCTGAGAGCCTCTTGGATTGGGGGAGGGAGGGACAGAAGGAAGAGTAGTCCCAGAGGGGGCTCAGAGGAAAAGGGAAGTACAGCAACAAGGCACAGCTGCAGAAAGATTAGGGAGGTCTGAACTAGATAAAAGAGGGTAGAATTTTAGCACAAGGAAGAAGGAAGAATTAAGAAACCATGATTTGTGATCTGGCAGTCAGTGAAGTAGAAGCTCCAAAAACTGAACAGTTAGAGTAGTAAATAGTCCTCACTCTGATCAAGGAAAAAGAATCTAAATTATAACTTATGATGAACAAGTAAATGGAACCTGGCTTTCCATTTAGAAATTCCTTCTTTAAAGTAAAATTTAGTTGAAATATACACTTGCAATGTGCATAGAACTAAGTGAAGAATACTCTTATTTTTACAGCAGTATACCAAAATGATGGCTCGTAGTAAGCAGGACTCGTTTATGTCTGCTGGTACTTGTAAGCTGACAGTTTCAACTCACTGCCTATTTCTTTTAGCTTCCTCACCATGAGTCTTACCACTTCAAATAATTTGTATACTAATAGCAAAATTCAAACAAAATCTGTAATCTAGTCAGAAACACTACCTGAACAGTAAAATTTTCTACACTTTTTCATCATGGCTTGTTCAGCTATGACTAAAAAATTTTTCAATCTGCATACTTAAAAATAGCTGCTATAGCTTTTGCTAAAAGGAAGAAGAGGAAGAGTTTGGGTTTTACAATGGTGGTTTCCTGTGTGGAAGGTGGGGACAGAGGAAACCAGACCCAGTACAGTGGTTTGCAATGATTCAACTCATATTTTAATCCATTGCTCTGAGACTGAATCAGTTCTGGCACTAGTCAACTCATTTTCTAACAAAATCTATTGTTCTGCTCAAACTTCAAATGCTGACACGTTTCAGTGGCACCAGTGGCACTTTTCTTTCTGCAAGTATTTACTATGAGGGGATTAATTGAGACAGAGTTGCAATAAAAGACAATTCAGTAAGCCGGGATTTCGCAGCTCACCACACCAGCAATGGTTTGGAAACAAGCAGACTAGCTTCAGCCACAGGATGTATGGTACGACAGTAGCCTGCTTCTCTGGGCAATGGGGAACTGCAGGAGAAGGTTATTTTTTTTCTTCTTCAGATTACTTTGTATCATGTACACAAAACTGCAACCTAAAAAAAGTATTTCTGGAAGACATCCACGCACACAGAGATACTGCATGCACCCAGGCCAATGTGAATGGCTTTAGTTGCCCAAACCAGACAGTTAAAAAGATAGATTAGTTAGAAATCAAGTAAGTGGCAGTCACAGATACCTTGCAAGGCAGAAATGTGGCACAGGTTTTGTCAGATAAGGGTTTATTTTTTCTCATTTTAGAAAACATTGGTTGTTGGTTTTTTTACTTCCCATCCTTCACCATTGTTACTTGAGGAACAAGGTAAATCTTCCCTTTTGTACCAAGGCTATGCTCTTAGTAGTTACAACATGTTCATGTGCTCAGCAAAACACACTGATCGTGTTCATAGTGAAACTGTAAGCATTTCTAGTTCCAGTGCATCTTGTGAAAGTACTTCTTTTCAGCTACATTTAGACAAAAAAATTTATTGAGAATTCTGCATGTCTACCCTGTGAAATAGCTTCACCATCTCCATTCTGATTCTGTAGCACCTTCTAACACACATTGGATTTTATATTCCAGTGTTATCACTTGCAGGCAGCCATTACATGTGCCAGACTTCAGTCTGCACTATAAATTTACTCATTCTGTAGAACACCACTGGAAAGCAACAGGAGTGGATGGAAAAATTGTCCTCAGGACAGGTAAGAATTACAAGCTGAGGGGAGCTGTGCCTGGATATAGGACTGGCAGTGGAGACAGTGACAAAGATGCAATGGCAACACCTAAGGAAAAGGAGTAGAATAAGCAGTGGGCAGGGAAGAGAAAGGAGGAGACAGGGAAGTTTGGATGCAGAGAAGTTGTTGGCTCACTACAGCCTTCAGAATCACAGCTCTTACCTGATGCTTTGGTGAAAAAACATCTACATCCCTGCTTAGTTGGCAGAGTAAAGAGCTGGCCTTTACAGAAGGCCAAAATAGCAAAAAGGAAAGCTGGAAGTTTTTGTGGGAAGATGTGAGAGACGGACTCTATAATGGCCTTTAATCCAGCGACGTTCACTGACCATTCCTGGCGATGCGCCCCCCCGGCACTCGTGGGGAGAGGACAGAGGTACCAGGCGCATGCGCACAGGACTACAGACTACAGCTCCCAGGAGGCACGGCGGGGCCGGAACCGGAAAAAGGGAGGAGCAAGAAGGCGCGCGCTCTGTGAATACTACATGGATCCAGCCGCCGCGGTGAGCGTACCGCTGCGGGGGCTGCCGTGCCGTTACGGCGCTGCTCCCTGTGGTTGTTGGCGTGTGGACGTACCGAGCGGACCGTTTGCCTGGAGTCTCAGGGGACAGGACGTGGATCCCGACCAGGGATTGGCTTCGGCCGTACCCCCCGGTGGTGAGAATTGCGGACATCTTACTTGCTAAACCCTCAGTGCCTTTAATAAATCTATTGATTCCTAAGCGTTGTTTGTGAGTGTGACGGGGAGTGGTCCTCAGCTCTCGATCCCCTGAGGTGGGGGTGTGAGTCGCGGCTTTACCTATCTCGGTCCGCGACAGAAGAGAAAGGGGGAGGGATGTGATAAATCAGATTGCAAACTTGCTGGCTAATACAAGCAGGGACAGCTCTGATCTGAAGAAGTAGTGTCTGTATAACCATTTGCAATGTTTAGAGAGGGAGAGGGCAGGGAATAGTTGGTGAACTAACTACTGAATTTGCAGTTCAATAGCAAGATGCCTGGGATCCAAGATGTACTGAGAAACACAGAGGCAGGCAGAGATTTCTGCTGTCAGAGGGAAAACACAAACAGGCATGGATAGCTAGAAGACAGGGAAGAAACAGCAGATTGAAAGATAAAGATAGAAGTATAGAAAATGATAGCATTAGCCAAAAGCTTTCCACATAGGCTTCCCCAAGCCCTTCTCCCAAACCTTGTTCCAAAACTTCTTGTTTCTAAATTTAACAAGGACTTGTGTGCTTCCAGAGCTGTTTTGTCCAACAATAGCATCAGCTGTAATAAAAACTGTGTCCTACCCAAGACATTTGCCTCACTTATTTTTAATTCACCACATCATCCTACTACTACTATCACAACTAACCCTTTCCCTCTGCACACAGGTTCAATATTTTCCTCCAAATCACAAGGAAGAAATAAGTGGTGGCAAAATACGTCTAAGCACTTCATCTTTTTCCAGATAGAGAAGGCTTAGAGTGTAGTATTTTCATGGCAGTGATAAAATCGGTAATACTATGAATATTGCAAAGTACAACCAGATTTGCAGAATTGACTGTCCTGGAAATATCAATTTAACACATTATTTTTCCTTCAGAATATTGTATGTCTTCACAAACAGAAAAGATGCAAGCAATATTTTCCATGGTTCGGCAAAAAGGCATAAAAAGACAGTTTTATAATTAAAATCTGATTTTTACCAATGAAAACAATGGGTGTTTAATCAAAAAGAACTTCTACTTCATTGAAAGATTAATTTGTATACCAAGTCATAACATCTACCTGATGAGAGAGAACAACTGCTATCTTAAAAACAAAGTTTGATTTTACTGAGGTTAAAACTCTTTGCCTCCAAGTGAAATGAGCTTTATGGATACTTTAAACACATCCAAGAAACAAATACCACTTCTTGTAAAAATTTCAAAGTAACAACAGATCCAATGGGAGTTTTACAGGACTCAAGCTATGAGGAAAGTAGAATGTAATTAACACCTGCAGCTGATTAAGAGTTGCCCCAGTCAAGAGGTTTTCTTTTACAAGTACAGTTAAAAATGCCACCTATAGAATGTTTGTAAAATTACCTTTTTGCCAAAATGTGTTAGAATGATTCCTGCATTTGACCTGTTAATTATGTATTTTAAAGAAACTGTTCTATATTTAGAAAAAAACCTGTTATATATTTAAAAAAAAACTATTGTAAACAAGACTTATACCATGAAGAACTAAGTTCTTGGACTGTCACAGGAATTTGCCTTACGACTATTTGAAATTCTTTGTAGAAAATCTGCTGGATACTATTCTTCTGTCACATCAAATGTAGAGACTAAGCCAGTTTAAAAGGAGTTTGTGATGGGTATCACTGCAGTAATTTTTTATTTTCTACAGGTGAACAACATGCTTTCCTGCAGCAAGCAGGGAAGTATTTCCCAGACTCGAATTTTCAAACATACAGAAAAGGCAAGACTTTTTTTTTTTTTAAATGAAAAAGCAAACTAAAACTAGGTTTTATGGTACCATGCCACCTTCCAAGCACAAGCTTTTGCAGTACTCATCCCAAGTTGCAGAAAAGCTGACTCAGTGCTGTTTCTGCAGCTCAGTACTTTTGCAGACCTGCAGCAGCTGGTAAGACACAGCCAGAGAGGCAAAGGGCAAGACATACAAGCTGGAACACTGTTTCTCTGTATTGGGAATAACTTGCAGGGTCTAGGTAGCAGGGGCTGGTAACAGGGTGGGACTTCTGTCGACCAAGGAGTGACCTACTGTGTGCCATACTGGAGGGAGCATGTTGTAGGATTAACAGCAAGGCCACAGGGATAATACTGACATTCCAGCACTACAGTAAATCTTACAGAAAAATGCCTAGAAAGAATAGGAATTCTGCATGTTCCTGTGGTAGATGCTGGGACTTATGGGTGTTCCTGAACAGAAAAGGAGTGGCTGTGACCAAGTTGAAAGGAAGGCCCTTCAGCGATGCAGCATTGCCAGCTGAGGGGTTATGAGGACAGGGCAGAGTCGGAGGTCAGTTCAACCACTGCCTTCTCCTGCCCCAGCCTCCAGCCCACATACCGTTCTGACAACCCAGATGAATTCACTGCACTGTGGGGATCTGCTGCTGGCCTGGCAGCAGCTGCAGATAACCAAATTTATTGGGCTGTCTGGGTAAGGTGGCCAGGCACTACTTGGCCCCAACTACATCATGCCCTGATGGAGACTGCTGTTCAATGCACCTTATTGCCCTTGCATAGCAGTGATGAATGAGTAGTGGGGAAGACACATGGCTACCTCTAGTGGAAGGGAGCCTCAGTTTGACTAGACAAGACTGGTAGCCCCTACCTGTTGCCACCGCCCCTGTTTGCCCTTGCCTTCCTTGGGCTCAACTTTCTTGATCACTATAGATAGACAGATTGAAACAGGAAGGCATTAGGCTTTTGGTATAGGTAGTGTGCTTTCTACACAAGAGGGAACCAGCTACAGGACTCGCTGATTTCAGCAATGTTGCATGCACTCAGACCCAGTTGTTCTTCCCTTTGGAACCCAAACATTTGCCAGAAGAGGTATTGAACGGATTAAGGGGCCACTAGAGAGATTTAAAAGTAATTAGCAACAGATTCCCTGGAAAAACAAGGGGAGGGGTGCTCTCAAACATTTACATTACAACAGTTCTGTTCAGCCTGTCCAGAAACATGCTGGAGAATGGCAGTTAACAACAGACATCAGAGCTTTACATGATATAGCTGCTGCAGTTCCAGCCATGCTGCAGCCGCTACATAAGCCAGAAGCCAAAAAAATACACCTGGTATGTTACAACTTATGTTGGAAATGCTTTCTTTTCAGTCTCTCTGGCTGAAGAAGCAAGATCTTGACCACAGAAGAAGTCAGGAGTGAGGAAGACTTTACCTTGATCAAAGAAGATTGGGTTAAAGATCAATTAAGGAAACTGGACATCTACAAATCAATGGGCCCCAATGGGGTGCACCCATGTGTGCTGAGGGAGCTGGCAGAAGTCATCACTAGGCTGCTCTCCATCATCTTTGAAAAGTCCTGGAAAATGGGAGAGGTGCCTGAGGACTGGAGGAAAGCCAGTGTCACTCCAGTCTTCAAGAAGGGCAAGAAACAGGACCCAGGTAACTACAAACCGGTCAGCCTCACCTCTATCCCTGGAAAGATGATGGAGCAGCTTATTCTGGAGGTCATCTCTAAGCACATGGAAGAAAAGAAGGTTATCAGAGTAGCCAGCATGGATTCACCAAGGGAAAATCATGTTTGACTAATCTGATAGCCTTCTATGATGGTGTGACAGAATGGATAGCTGCAGGGAGAACAGTGGATATTGTCTTCCTCAACTTTAGCAAGGCTTTTGACACCGTCTCCCATAACATCCTTGTGGATAAGTTCAGGAGGTGTGAGTTAGAGCGGACAGTGAGATGGATCAAATACTGGCTAAACAATAAAACCTAGAGGGTTGTGATCAATGGTGCAGAGTCCAGTTGGAGACATGTGACTAGTGGTGTTTCCCAGGGGACAATCACTAGGCCCAGTCTTATTCAACATCTTCATCAATGACCTGGATGAGGGGATGGAGTGTATCCTCAGCAAGTTTGCTGATGATACAAAGCTGGGAGGATTGGCTGATATACCTGAAGGCTGTGCAGCCATTCAGCAAGATCTAGACGGACTTCAGAGGTCCCTTCCTACCCTTATGATTCTATGATCCCAATTGCCTTCCCCTAGAATGGTGTGCAATATGCCTGGAACTGCCTGTTGCAAGGGGTGGAAACACAGCCCTGCTATCTGCCATGGCTTCACGCACAAAACTTTAAAGCAATATCTCAAGTTAATTTCTTCACTGCACTGACGATGTATCAGAGGAAAAACTCTTCAAGCATTACTAAGTAATGGGCAACAGATAATCTTTCTATTTTACAGTTAGAACTCATTAGTCCATGGCCAGCAAATAAACAATATGAAGAAATGCCCCAGCATATGATGAGTCATATGCTGAAAATAACCAATGGAGTTTGTCTACTGATGGATCCTGTAAAACCACAGAAGAAAACAGGGCTCTAGGCAGCTTGAAGTTCCTCCAGAGGTGAGGCTGCCACCTGCAAAGGGATCAGTTTGCCATCAGTTCATAGAAGTAACAGCCTTCAGAGTTGTTTTGGAACATGCTCAGCATCATCTGTGTCCCTGAGTATACATAAACACGGACTCCTGAGTGATCACTAATGCAGTGCAGAAATGGCTCAAAGACAGGAATCATGATAGCTGGCAGCTGTGAGCTGCAGAAGAATGGAAAGTAATACAACAGCTACTCAGGGAAACATCCACTTGAACACATGGTGTTAAAGCAACATACCTGAAATTCAATGGCAATTTGAGAAACATACTAACCAGGCTGACCAGTTAGCTCAACTTGCCAGCACAGATTTAGAGTGTGAGCAGAAAGAAAAGCTATTTTAGCCAGGTCCATCCACAAAACTGCTGGTCATGTATTAGGGCAGAGAATGCAGCTTAGTTTTGTCTCAGGAAGCAATAGCGCAAGCAACCAGGCAGTGCGAGATCTGTGGAATGATACAACACACATGGAAAGTATGAATGATGAACCAGTATGTATGATGGGAGAAAGGGAAGTTTGGAGAAGCCTGGCAAGCAGATCAGCCCCCTTCTCCCCAGAAACACCAGTAGTAACTGTGTCCTCACAGTGGCAAAGGTAGCAATGGGTTGCTTAGAAGCTTTACTTGGAAAGAAAATGTCAGCGGCACCCTAGATGGAACAAAATTATTTGTTGGCATGATGGAATGCAGCCTTGGCTAGACTTAGATAGCAGTAGTTATTTCAAAACGACAGCTGTTCAAGAATGAGGGGAAGACTGGAGCAAAGTGGGTGTATTGTATCCCTTCTAACCTCCAGGCATCTGGAAAGGTAGAATGGTACAATGACTTATTTGAAACTGCACTTCAGGAAAGGGAATCTCACCTCTAGGAAGTTGAGGGGGAGCTACTTAACATAAAAGTAGGAACCCATCATAGCAGCATTGCAGAAAACCATATTCAGATAAAGTACCAGCCAGCCCTGAGGACACCAGAATTGAGACACAGGTTAATTTCTATTCTCCTGCAGCAACTGGAATCCCTAAGGAAGTAGTCCTTATCAATTGAGGACCAGCAACTACCTACTAGGTGGCCTTTAGAAAAGTGATGTGCTGTTACATATGACAAATAATCTTATTTTCATTCATAAACTATGCCGTGTGTTTTGAAAACACAAGACATATGTATGTCCAAGCAGTTCCCAAGTACACGTTGCTCAAGAACATACAGGACATGAACTCCTCAGGGTTTCAGGCCCAGAGAGCTGTAGGGTGCCCTGCCTGAAAAGAGGCCATGAACTGCCTCGTGCCACTTACAGTCATGTCATGTTGGCACCAACACCGACAGTGTGCACCAAATCTTCAACTGATCAGGGGAGCACAGAGTCTTCCTGCTTGAACACATATAAGAAAAAGCATCAGCAAGCAGGCACAGGAGATACATAATAGAATTCTAGAATCATAGAATGGTTTGGGTTGAAAGGAACCTTAAAGATCATCTAATTCCAATCCCCCTGTGTGAGCAGGGACACATGAGAAGACAGTCTGAGAGACTCGCATAGGGAGAGACTACACAGGAGACATGTGGCTGGAGATGTGCTCTGAGCAGGAGAGGTTCCATGCCAACAGGGTATATCCCCGAGGGACTGCAGCGATGAGCCATCTGTATCAGGGCAAAGACACCCCAGAAGGACTGCAGCTGCGGGCCACTCACAGTAGGGCCACCAATACCAGGGCACAGACAGCTGTGAGGGATCATAAGCAACTCTCACTGGGGCAGGGACACCGAGAAACAAAGAAGAACAGAGGAAAATCAGCAGGAAACAAGGAGAAGCAGCAGAAGAAAACCAATAGGTATAAAATCTTCCTGCTTTGCCTGTCACCTCAGCAAAGACGTAGGGGATGGGCAGAGCATTACCTGCAGCAAAACCCAAAGAAGCCAAGATGAGGTGCATAGAGGTGTTTGGCTTGAGCTGAAATAGGGAAGAGGGAGGACCTTAGGGGCTTGATTTTCCTTCTCTTAGTTCCCAAATCCATTATTAGAAGTTTGTGTTAACTGACAGTAAAAATTTAAGTAAAATTTAAGTAAAAATTCCTAGAGTTGAGACTGTTTTGCTCATAACCTCTCAAAACACTTTTACTAGACCCTGAAGAGTAGGTTCCCATATCAAGGCATGGAAAAACAGTTTGCCTAAAAGAAAGAGAAAGAGGCTTGCCCCTGGCAAGATGATCTTAACTGATGAGTATTACTATTATTACTGCATTTCCTGATTAAATACAAGTTGACTGCAGTGAGAGGTTCAAGACAGCAAGAATTAAAGCAAAGTCCTTTCTCAGGCAAAGGCAACCCCATCACATGCACCAGAGTAACATCAGGAAAATACTGAAATTGGTCTTGGCTGCATGGCAGTAGGCTGAGTCACACTTAACTCTTGCCAAGTTAAATCACTGTAACTACGGAAAGCTTATGCATTGTTGCAGTGGTGTCATTTTGATGTAGCAGTACAGTGGCCATTTTATATAAATAACAACATACAAAAAACTTTCTTACCCATTTCAAATTGGAGGAAAACAGAAAGATGGAGAAACACGTGCTGCACTTTTTAAGTTCATGCTGCCCTGTATGCACACTAGCACCACTACTAAAATTGTTCAACTGAAAGTTGTGTGGTTATTTTTAGGGTTTTTTTTTAATCAGATTTAAAAGGTAAACAACTCCAGAGTCAACAAAACAGCAATCAGTTTCCAGGAATTCCTGTGCCACCTCCCTGCCCCAGCTGAAATGTCCATCTACTAGATGAGAGAGACAGACTCATTTCACCATCTTTCATCCAACTAGTCATGTTTTCAACACTGACTTGCCTTAACAAGAAGTCACGGGCACAAGTGTTTCTTTCCCTTTGCTCTTAGCCCTGTAATTACAGCAGTCTTACGAATAAGGGATCTCCACTTGTAATCCACCTTAGGCTACTGATCTTACAACACAGATATACCTGAGCTTCCAGCATGTATTTTGCTCACCTCTGGGTGTTCACTAGCATTCCACGTAGCAACTGTGTTTCAATCAACAAGCTCTACCCAATTATTTCAAAGTATACTTGAAACAAACATTGCTGAGTTCAAACTCGAGATGCTCAGTAAGCAGACAGCTTTTTATGCCTTGATCTTTCTTTCTGCAGTAGATATGGGAAACTGTTGAGCCTTGTGTCTGCATGAAGCACCTTTCTGCCAGTCAACACATATGGAGTTTTTTTGTTTAGTTCTCCATCTGCTGTGCTCTTCATATAAATTGTACAGAAGATCTTCTGCCTAATACTTTTTGTTGTTGTTATATTTTGAAAACCAGATCTAAAATTATACACTGGACTAACCTGGTGGTTTTGCAGATGTAAGATGCATGTGCCAATCTCACCCCTCACACCCAGGCAAAGCAGGAAGCCTCCCCCCCTCTCTCCTCCCTTGCCACCATCTCATTTCCACTCTCTGATGCTCGACACTGCCACTCCCTTGCTCTGGCTCCGACACCCATCACACACTCTGCAGAACATACTCAATGCACCAGATTAGTCGCTTGCTGACTTATCAAAGCTGAATCATCTCAGTACAGGCCCTGATGGGCACCAGACCAAACACAGGAGGAGAGAAATAGAAAGACTCCCCTCCTCAGCAGGGCACAAGGTGTCAGAGACCCTATAGAAACTGACCGTATGAAAACTCACATTCGACCTTTCTCTGGATCTTGCCCAAATTATATCTAAATTGAAGCTTTGCCTGACTTGCAGAGCCCATACTTGTCAAATGAGACAACACTTGTATACCAGCCTTCAGGTTAAAACTGCAAGCTCTTTTTCTAATCAAGCTCAAATAACAAAGTTCACCTTCACTTAATAACACCTTCAAATCCTCATATGTTGAATATTGTTTTAACACTAACAGCCTTCACATGCCTATTATGGATGATCCCATAAGAAGTTTTCAGTCTGGAGGAACAGACTGGTCCACTTCAATTTTGAGTCCCAGTGAAACCAGTCACCCCCAAACTGTCACACAACAGCTGAACTGCTCATAAGGTAAGATCCTTAACTTTCTATAGTAGTTCTGCAAATTCAGACTACAGATAGCCTACCAACAGTGAAATTAAAATGTTCAGAAGTATGCAATCAAGATTTGCCTTTATTTAAGATTACACCACCACAAAGCTGAAGTTCCCCTGATGGGCCGCACCCTTCCTAAGCTGACATTCTCAACACTTCTGGAATTCTTACACATTTTGTTTAAGGAAAAAGTGTCCCACCTTATTATAATCTATCTACTTGATTTCTATTATTGTCATGAACCAGTATCCAGATAAATTAACGATTTTTAAAAGAGTAATCTATTAGAAATGTAGCATCGGTTTCCTCAGAATTCAGAACATAACCACCAAAGGCAGTTTTTGTGCACTTTCCCTCTGGTGAAGCATAAACCAGGCAGACCATCTTCACCCCCAAACTTCTTGGCAGAAAGTTTAGAAAGACTATTTTTTTGTGCGACTCCAAATACTCCCACATCTTTAGAGCATCACACCAAATAAGATCTTGCTGTCCATGACCATGAAGGCTGCTTGCAGAAGTAGAGGAGCAAATTTTCCACATGAGTAGTAAGGTGATATCTCAATGTCAGCAACCTGAATCATCCGTCAGTTTTAAAAGCAGTTACTTTAAAATTGTACTGTTTTTTCAAGAGCTCAGCTTTGCTAACCTAGCAGTAAAGACCACAATAGGGCCACAGCAGAAGAATCAAATTCCAACAGGCTTCATGAGAAATGACAGTTTGCACTGAGTATTCCAGTTTAGACGCCTTCCACCTGAAAAAAACTCGGCATTTGGAACTTTGCTACTTTTTCTTCCCCGCCCAAACTGTTTCCTTATACCAAATACCAACGTGCTATCAATACGTTTTGATCAGTGTTCAAGAAAATAACCCCTGACGCGCACAGAAGTCACGAGAAGCTTCTCAGAAAATACACTGGTGTGTTTTACCCTGCAGCTTGGCCATTTTTACTTTTTTTTTTTAAAAAAAGACTGTGGTGTGACGGCAGAGTTTCTGGTGAGTAACTGATGCCCTGGAATTGCCGTAACTCTGCCTTCTTTCCTAAAAAGGAAGCTGAGCTCCAGCAGAGCTCCCCACCGCCCCGAAACCCCCTCCAAGCCTCCTTCAGGGACCCCCCTGTACCCAAGAGCCTAACTGGGCGAGTACCACGTATTCACCGAAGAGATTAAAAACAACACAGGGTTTCCAGTGCGGGAGGCGGGCAGAAAGCTCAGAAATACTTTTGCAGTTAGTTAAAAAGAAAAAAAACAACCCAAAAAAGGGCTGGAGGGATAAAGTGCCGTTTCCCTGCCCCGGAGAGGATACATCCGCAGCCGGGGCCCGGGGACCCGCCCGACTCCCTCCCGGTCCTCCCGTCCCCGCGGCCGCTCCGCCGACCCCCGCCGCCTCCGTGCCCAGCGGCAATGCTGGGTCCCCCGCCCCGCGAACGGAGGGCGGGAGAGCGGTCCCTTCCGAAGCTCGGCGGAACAGCAAGGGTCCGCGGCAGGACCGCTCCCCTCCGCCCGCCCCTCCTCACCTCTGACAGGGACCAGGACGGCGAGCAGCACCGCCAAAGGAAGGAGCCTCCAGCACCGCATTGCTACCCGCCCCACAGCACACCAGCCGCTCCCTGACAGCCGCTCCCAGCAGCCGCCGCAGCTCCTCCCGCCTGGCCGGATGGCAGCACCGCGTCGGCCTGTCAGGGTCGGGGAGGCCCCGTGGGACACACCCCGCCCGCTGCGCAGTCGGGTGAGGGCGGCGGCTCCTCGAGGTGACAGAGTCGGCCCCTCCTGCCCCCCGCCCCGGAGGGACAGCGCTGGCCCTGAGAGCGCTGATGTAGGTTATTAATTTAAATAAATAAAATTTGGGGGAAAATCGCATAAGAGAGAATAAAGAGGCATGTAGAATAATAGTAATAAAAAAAGAACTTCCAAGAACTAAGAAGGAGACCTAAGGGAGCGAGAATTGGCGAAAAACACGTCCACTAGCAGTCCCACAACCCGTACTAGAGACGCAAGCCTGCAGGGCGGATGGAAGGGATGAAGCGAGTACTCCCCCAATTTACCTCGGTGTGAGAACGGTTATAGCCTTGAGCGCTAAGTTGAAAGCACTTGACTAATTGCACTTACCCTGTTAACATACTGTTAGCATATTAATATACTATTAGCATACGAAAATACCCACCCACAGGCTAGAGGGACCCCTGCTGACGAAAAGCCCTCTACCCTTGGAACATAGGTGGTGACATTTTTAAGGACTGTCACTTTAAATGGAAGGGAAGAACTGGTTAACCAGCCATGTACACGACTGATATAATTAAAGCTACAGTAATTTTACATATTTCTGTGTATAAAAGTACCCCTGTGTTTCGGGAAGGTGAGTTTGCTTTGTGGCATACCAGTTGGCTCCCGTTTCTGCAAAGAAGTGGAAATTAAAGCAAATATCGCGACTCTTTGTGTGCGGATCGGCTTATCGCACACCGCGGGACGGACTCGGCTTTCGGGACAACAGCGCGGCGACGGGCAGCGGCCCCTCCTTGGGCTGGTGTGGGTGGCGAGGCCCCCGCGGCCACAGTCAAGGCGCGGCGGTGGGGCGGCCGTTACCCGCCATTGCCGCGCCGCGCCCTGGGCGATGGGGGACGGAGCCCCGTTCCCCGGAGTGCCCGAGGCTTATCGCCGAGGCCAGGAGCTGGATGTCCAGTTCGTCCAGGCACTGGCAACTGGAGAAGGAGCAGGGCTTCGGGGCATGGCCACAGACGACGCGCTGTCTTGAACTGCTGCCCCCTTTTCACCCAGGCGCTCTCTTTTCCTCTGGAAAAATTATTCAACAGGAAACATGCCAGGACACCTAATATGGAAAGCTGGGGAGGGACATTTTAGAAGGTCATGTAGCGATAGGACGAAGAGGAACGGATTCAAACTGAAAGAGGGTAGGTTTAAATTGAATATTAGAAAGAAATTCTTCACTGTGAGGGTGGTGAGACACTGCAGCAGGTTGCCCAGGGAAGTTGTGGCTGCCCCCTCACTGGAAATGTTGAAGGACAGGTTGGATGGGGCTTTGAGCAATTTGGTCTAGTGGGAGGTGTCCTTGCTCATGGCAGGAGGGGTGAAACTAGACGGTCTTTAAGGCCCCTTCCAAACCAAACCATTCTGTGGTTCTATGATCCTATAATCTTGCCCGTAACAAGCTTGCTTTTCCTCCAGTTTGGGCAGGAAATGAGTTAATTTAATCTCCTGTATCAAACACTTTCAGCTGAAGGCCAGCCAGTGCCCTGGGTTGCCACCATAGCAGCCTGAAGGGCGGCTGGTGTGGGTCAGACTGGGAACCGTGCTGACACAGTTGTGCTGAGCTCTGTTGAGAGTCACATTTGACAAAAACACCTCTCCCAAATCCTGTGTTTCCACTTGCCTAGTATGTGCTGATTATTGACTGGATAATAAGTAGTCCCGTGAGGTGCAGCATGTGATTTAGAAGTGTCATATTTAACCCCAGCTGGCAGCTCAGCTCCACCCGGCTGCTCATTCAGTCCTCTGCAGTAGGATAGGGGAGAGAATCAGAAGGGTAAAAGGGAGAAAACTTATGGGATGAGCCAAAGACAGTTTAATAGGTAAAGCAAAAGCTGCATGAGCAAGCAAAACAGAACAAGGAATTCAATCACTGCCTCCCATCTGAAGGCAGGTGTTCAGCCATCTACAGGAATGCCGGGCTCCATCACACATGATGGTTACTTGGAAAGACAAATGCCATAACTCAAATGTCCTCCTCTTCCTTCTTGTTCCTCCAGTTTTATATACTGAGTAGGACATCACATTGCATGGAATATGCCTTTGGTCCATTGGGGGTCAGCTGTCCTGGCTATGCTCCCTCCCAGCTTCTTGTGCACCCACATTACTAGCAAAGCATAGGAAGTTGGAAAGTCCTCGATTTCTTAGCAACAATTTAAAAAATCAATGTATCATCAACATTCTTCTCATACCAAATCCCATACAAAATCCAAAACATAGCACTATTCTTGCTACCAAGAAGAAAATTAGCTCTATCCCAGCTGAAACTGGGACAAGAAGGTAACTGGAGATGTGGGGCTGACTTGGATTCACTGGCTGTAGGACTAAACCTTCCTCAGAGAGGTCTTTGCCTCTTCTCTGGTATTTGTAGGACCTTGCTAAGTGGAAAAGTAGAAAGTCACAGAGCCTGTGAATCCCTGTAACCACTTTGTAAGTTGATGGTAATATTTTTTCCTTCTTGACAGTGCATAGTCAAGTAATTTTTAGATTTAACCTAAGGCAATGAAGAGTTTAATTGTAGTTATAAACACACTTAATCTTAAAATTATGCTATGTTTTAAATTAAGGATAAGATTTGCCTTCAAAATATCTTGGTTTTGCAGGAGTAGTACTGAAAAGTCCATTAAGAATAGTAGGCAAGAGGTCCTGAATGGGAAGAGGTGTTTTTTCCATTCATTAACATTTATGGAGTTGTGCTGGTTTTGGCTGGGAGAGAGTTAATTTTCTTCACAGTAGCTGGTATGGGGCTATGTTTTGGATTTGTGACCAAAACTGTGTTGATATTGCAGAGATGTTTTTATCATTGCTGAGCAGTGCTTGCACATCCTCAAGACCTTTTCTGCTTCTCACACCACCCCACCAGCAAGCATGCTGGGTGTGTATAGGGCATTGTGAGAGGACAGCTGGGACAGCTGACCCCAGCTGACCAAGGGGATATCCCATGCTATATGATGTCATGCTTGGTGCATAAAGCTGGGGGGAAGAAGAAGGGAGGGGGGGACATTTGGAGTGATGGCATATGTCTTCCCAAGTCACTGTTACGCATGATTGAGCTCACCTTTCCTGGGGATGGCTGAACACCTGCCTGCCCATGGGAAGTAGTGTGCACCTTTTTGTGTTTTACCTGTGAAAATGTTTTTATCTCAACCCATGTGTTTTCTCAGTTTTACCTTTCCAATTACCCTCCCCCATCCCACCATGGGGGCGTGAGCGAGCAGCTGTGTGCCACTTAGCTGCCAGCTGAGGTTAAAGCAGGACAGGAGTCAACATTACATTGTTGTTAGCAGCTTCCTTTTTTTTCTGAACTCAAAGTCTAGAAGGTAAGATTGAATATATGCACATGCATTGTGTAATCCAGCAGTACAGATCCCATCATGAATGCTATATACACAACACAGGAAGTTATTGACGTTACTCAAAGGACATCTTTTAACAGAGTGTTTGTTTATAGCTGTTGTTACGCATCATCTAAGAAGTTGCTCTCTTGACAAAAAAGAACAAGAATTGGTACACCTCAGAGTACTGCTCACTTCTCTATTTAATCACATCATACCAAAACTCTTTTTTTTTTTCTTGTTTTTGCAGGATTGCAGAACAAACAGGGAAAGCCTAGTTATCTCACTGGAATTACCACCACAGACCAGAGCCCTGTAGCTTCCTGTTTCCAAAATTAGCCTTTGTCAAAGTTACCATCTTCAGATGAGGTAATAGTAACCTCCTATCAGAACAGTTGCAAAATATCTGCACTTTGCACTGGAGCTAGTCATTTCCAGTTGGTTCAGTCCTTGAGGCAGTGGTACAGTTTGCTGGCACTAGCCACTTCACAGCTTCACATTTTCCAGATTTATGAATATCAGGTAATTTTTTTCCATCTCTCTACCCTTTTGATCTGAAAATTTCACCCACTCTTGTGAAAATGCAATTCATTATTTGTAGTTACCAGCTCTTCTATGTGTGGAACTTTGATTAGATAAAAAACCTCAGGCTTTGTTGTTTCACACCTAAAGCAAACTCATCTGTAAAAATAATAATAAAAAAATAGTAGTAGGGCTGGTTATCTGATTATGTGAGTGCTATGCATAATCTGAGACCTCCTTCTTCCAATAGCACCTATATTTGCCCTGCTGAACCTGCAGCTGTTGTCCTATCAGGTCTTTCAGTCTGTCTGTGCCTTGCCCATAGTGTAGTGTCTCCCAGGAAGCCTTTGCAAACAGCTTGGGCATTTGCCTGATCTGAAGATGCCTCAGAAGGAGAGAAAGTTACCTTAAGACTTGCTTCTAAAAACCAGGATCTTTATAAGACATGAATATTAATGGTTTGGCCGGAACTAAAACACGACATGCAGCAGCACAATAAAGGCTGGAAGTTGTAAAGCCAGATGAAACTGCTCAAACTTGAACAAACTCAGTGATGTGAGCACAAGACCTGCCTTTGCAGCTGTCTGCAAGCTATGAAGATAAAGGCTCCTTTCTTCTCAGTTTCCTCCAATTCCTTTTCCAAGTAAGGTAGTTGTAGCTCTTCTCCTACCTTGGCATAACTTTTTTGCCCCTTTTGCCTATGAACTCTCAACCTCTCCAGAAACAGCATAGCTCTCCAGATGTTCAAAGAAGCAAAGGAAGGACAAATAGTTTTTTATTTGCTAAAAGCAAAGTCTTCATGGAGCAGTTAAAACCTTACTGCTCTGTCCCCTGAGGATGCCTTTTAGAAGAAGAGGGCCACAGCCACTGCCAGTGAGTGGATGGTGAAGCAGATGAGCAAAAACAGCACTAGGGAGAAAAAGAAAGGAGGTGGATGGCATTAGCAATAGTAAAAAGCTATTCTTTGATGCACACCAAGCATTCGGTTGCTGTTACAATGTTGGTATGAGTACAAAAACAAGCCTGGAAATTATGTTGTCTTTTTTGCATTTACAATTCACCAGAATATGGCAATACTCTGTTATGACTCTCTTATTTCAGGCGCAATGTTTCTGATGCCAAGAACATTCATATGTAAGGAGTATATTTGGGTGTGTTGATGTTTAGGTTGTGGCCTCATTGAACTGCATGCATTGAAAGGCTATTTGCCAGAAGCACCTAATTATTTATCTATTTTTAATCAACTGGAAATCAAACTGAAGGGCAGGGTTTCAGTAGTGCTTTCTGTCATGGCACCTATTGAAGCGTGGGTTCTAATCTTTGTATTTCTTCTTGCTATGAGGATATAAAGGTTCCCATTTATCTTTATTGTTAAATAAAAGTAAAACACATGAAACCTTCTTTTCTCCCAATATTTTCATACTTGAGCTGTGAGAAGAAGAGGTGAGTTCTACCAGCAAAGCTTACTGTAAATAAGCATAATATTTTAGCAGCAAGTTGAAGTTTTAGGGCCACAAGCAAACTGATATGGTATAACTAGTCAATCCAATTGCAGATCTTTTTTTAGAGGATGAAGTGTAAAGCATGTATTACAAACACAGTTAACACGCATTCAATCTTTAGTTAAAGTCTATAAAAACTGCATCAGGTATGGTCGGTTGGTTTTTTTTGAGCCAGAGTCCAAAGAGAATCTGCTGCGTAACCTCCACTGGCTCCTCTTCAGGTGCTATTTTCTGATGCTCCCTGCTTTGCAGGACAGAAGAGGCATCAAGACGCTGCAGCCTAAGGGTTTCTTCCTAAGGAAACAAATTAGATTCCTCGACAACCAGCTTGTTTAATAACACAGAGCGTTTCAGAAAGGAGTTTCTGCAGGAAATGTGTAGATCCTGAACAACCTCTGCGAAGGTCAATTACCTGGTCTTACCCTCAGCTTTTCCTTCTGTAAAAGCCCTCTCTCTGTTGACATCACTTGTTCCATTCCAGTAGCAGCAAGGATTGCAGTATGCCTACATGATTTAAAGCACTAGCTTGGATAGTAAGGCATCAAGGTCTATTGCAACTCAGAGGTCATCTTCTTTAAAGCTCATCCCATTTCTACTACTACAGAGGTTTCTCTTACTATAACTATCAACTGGGTATTCTTTCCTTTTCAGATTCCCTCCAAATAGCTTTATAATTTGTTTAGTTGGTTTTTATCTGCTAGTAAATTCTGTGCATATTTTACTGTACTTCCTGTAGACTATCCAAAGTCTATTACAGCTTTTCATAACAGTTCATAAAGAAAAGTATGATTTTATAGATAATTTTTCTGCATACTAATCTACATTTGAAGAGGTACTAGGCAGAAAGTAGTTTAAAAAGTAACTGTATATTATATGACAGGGATGCTATTCAAAGTTTAGTTCCATAATAGAACATGCAGCTTACTTATTAATTAAATAAATTATTTATCTTGTAAGATTTTTTTTTTTAATCAGAAACAAAGGGTTATTTTATTTCCTGCATAACCCCTTTCAAGCAGATACAGCCTGCAGCAACAACCCTTAACATGTTCTCCTGTGGTTATATGAAGCCTCAGCTATGCTTATGCATACATCAGTAGAATACAGGAAGGCTCTCAACCAGATCTTAATATCTACAACTGTATATACTCACTGCTAGTTCTTTTCTGAGTATCTTTTTTTTAACCAATACATAGGTCTTGAGGAACTAACTTGCCTCGAGTTTTCTGAGCAACCTCTTCTTTACTATTTTCCTCCCCATCCCTTAGAAGTTCTCTTATTGAATACATGGAGCTGAGACCCTTTTTCTCTTGAAGACAATTCAATTTTCTTCTGGAAGCACTCACACCAGTAGAATTGGAACAAGTAGCTTTTTTATTAGGATTGGGTATTAAATAGCAAGCTGCCCATAATCTAGGGTATTGAATTACTTACACAAAAGTAGTGCTTTTCTTAAGATGTTTTGATAGTTCCTCTGAAAGATCTAGTGATGTCAAAGTAAGCAGGATATAGAGGTCTTCTTTGCTAGAATTAATGTTGTGGTATTTTTACACCAAACATATCAAGCATGGGGTTTTTTTAATTATTATTTTGTATTTTTATAGGTTCCTCTTCCGTTAGACTTTTTTTTTTCCCTCCACAGGTACTGCAGTGTGTTAAAATTTCTATTATTTATTATTGATTATTTATATTCACTTTTTTTCAATAAAGATTTATATTCTTTAATTCTGTTTCAGTAGACCAGTATCTTCACTGAATTCCAGTAAGTTGGGTTTTTTGCTCCCTAGAGAGATGTTTGTAACAGTTTGTCTTCATAATAGTATGGGCTAAAAGTATCTAGTCTAGTATAAAAGCAATCTGATTGTAGCAGTATGTGGTATAGACCTCTACACAGGCTTATAAATTACAGTGAAAAGCTTTTTTCAAAGCTAAAGCCTTGTAAGGTATGATACAGTGTACATGTATCAATTAAAGTAAAGCAGGTCTTCTGCTGATAGGAACTTTTGATTCCTCTAGCAATATTTACATTTTATACTAATTGTATAAATTCTTCTTTGTAATTTAGCTGCTGAGATTCAGACTTGAGGGTTCACTACAGATCTTCTGAAACCTGTTTTTTTATATCCACATTTTACTATGGAACTTTGTTTTGATTATTTTAAGTCACTTCTACTTTTATGTAAAAATTTGACTTACTGAAAAGAAAACCTGGAATACCCTTCTGCTGCTTCTGGTAAAGTCACATTTTCAGTAATGAAACATTTCTTCCTTTTGAAAAAAAACTGTGATGTCCAATTCTTTTTTCTTCTAAGAGCAAAATAATTGAATTTTAAGATGATAACTTAGTGCTGGTTTTGTGTGTTCTTTTCCATGACATGAAATTCTGTTTGTCTCTGCTTTTCAGAGAGGAAGGAAGGAGAAAACTGACTAAAGCAGTTCTTAACCAGGTGAGTGCCACATTCAGGGTATATTATTTGACTGAGCTGCATCCTTCTGAGTCTAAACGAATGCAGTTTTGGCACTCCTGAAATGTATTAGAGGTGTTTTATTCTATAAAACAGGAATATATGTATTTTACTTGTTCAGGTACTGTTGCCATTTGCCATATTATCTCAATATATCCTACTTAATATCCTACTTTTTGTTGCTGTTTGTATTTTCTCCTTGAGGAAAAGTATCTCTCTTTCATGAACTGTTACATTCACAAGGAGTAAAACAAAGTTGGAATGCCTTCATTTTCAGCCACAGCATGGTGTTTGTGATGCTACCTTTTACTGACATTGTCTAGACAGTAAAAAAAGGTGGAAGGTTCCTCTGTTCTTGACAATCTTCCTTTCAAGATCAAGTCTGCATTTCTCATTGTTTTGGAATCAAGTTTCCCAAAAACATCTCTCCTGTAAAAATGGGAAGAAGCAGTAGTACATGTCACTGCACGTGTTCCCTTATCTTGCCTTGGGAATGCAGCCCTGGGTAACGAGGTCTCGCTAGGACTTGCTTTCCTGCGTGCCCTCTGATCCATTCATCTGAAACCCCTTGTGGGGCCACAAGGCCACCTGTATCAGAGATGTGAGATGGACCAGTTGCCTGGAGGGGCAGCTAGTTTAACACTGAACTGCGTGAAATTTAAGATGACCAGGATTTAGGAATTTCAGTTGTTATCCAATGAGATAACCCCAGGTTATATGCTGTACTGAGGGTTCAGGTTAGAAACAACTGCTTTAGAGCACAGAAGAAAGCTGAGGTTTAATGGGAACTAATTATTCTCTAAATCTCCACCTCTGTTACATAGCTAAAGTTATGTGACTGCTCAGTTTCATAAACACTGTCAGGGTGTAGCTGGATTCTTGAAAGAGGCCAGCAGATCTGACAAACATGGCAAGAATTTAGCAGCCATTTGTGAAGGCAATCTGTTCCTGATGATTTCTTGTGTATGCATACTTGATGCATTGCATCAGGGCAAAATCTTTTGAGCTGCACTGATAAAATTAAAAGATCTCTGCATTTCTCACGTAGATTTCCATTTAAGAATCTTTCATTAAGATGCTACAGCAAATGCTGTTGGCAACTTCAGCCATCTACAGTCTAAGATAGGCATAAGCTATTTTAGTCGTGTGTTGCAGAATAAAAGCAGCAGCTGCTCCAGTGTGTTATGAAGTGTACTGTTTTTGTACTTGGCATTGAAGATTTTAAATGAACTCCTCAGGCCCGGGAGTAGTTTGAAAGACAGTGGCCTCCATCTTTGCATAGCCTGGCTATGGACTCAGACACCCAAAGACACTCAAGTCATGAAGTCATGCGTGTGCATGGGAAGGCACTGGGTTTGCTGCCTGTGCACCAGGACAGGCAGATACTGTCTGTTCTTGGAAACACAGAGCTATACAAATGAATGCAGCAGAAAACTCATAATACTTTAAATATGGGAACACCCAATATCAATCTCCTTTCACATAAAGAAGAACTGAAAGTTTTGCTCTTCATCCTTGGTCTTAGGAACAAACAAATCCGAATAGGCAAATGTCCCCCTAATGGGTGGGTGCTTTAAAAGGCAGATAGGAAACCATTGTTCTTACTGTCCTTTGAAAACTTAAAAATTCTTGAAAGAATAATTTCCAGCATTAGAGTAGATTTCCTGCCTCAGGGTATGTCTTGCAGTTTATCTTGTCGTCCGCTTAGGAGAAGATGACAAGATCTTTTTCCTTGTACTCAATGATGCCAATTAGCCAGCTCGTAAGGCTGCCTCCTCAGCTCATAGAGCTTTTTTTTGAATCATGACACAGAAATCCACAGCTCTCCTCATGCACTTTGTTGGGGAATAAAGTTATTTCCTGAGTTTGGTTCCCAAAAGATGACTATTTGTATCCTTTCCCTTGCAGCTGTCTGTACAGCTGTGGCAGAGAGAAGGGTCTAATTGTGGGGAAGCTGAAATACTGGCCTGAGTTGAGAAAAGCAAAACGTTGAGGAGTTGCTGATATTAATGTTGTGGTCCAGTTGAGAAGAAACCAAAAGCAGTTTAAATTATTCCATGGCTCAATTTAGAGTGAGTGATAATATATTTCACAAATTAATCAGTCAATTCATACTTGGACTTTCTATTTTTGAAGCTGGTGGTTTAAAGTCAATTGAAGGGCAGGAGTAACACGGGGGGGGAGAGAGGTGGTGTCCACACTATAGAGGGAAATAGCTTTTCCTCCAATTCTCTATAAATTATTTGCTTCCTTTCTGCTTCTGCCTTTCTACCTTCACAGAAAAAAAAAAAAAAAGGAAAGGCAACAGAAAGAAACCTAATAAGCCTAAATAAATTCAAGTTCTGTTTTATTATTTCCTTAAAGGACATCTTATGAATAAAAATGTAGTTATTTATATGTGATCTTGTTGTTAATCCTGGGATCTGGGGGACCCAATCTGCACTGTAATTCTGAGCAAGAAAATCCACAATGTTGCATTCTTCTACCCTTTTCCTCTTATTAGCTAAAGGAAAAAACAGAGAAGAGCAGCTTACTAAATTAAACTTATAGTGTTCTTGATTTTCTAGGTTTTTTTCTTCATTACAAAATTAAGGGAAAAAAAAAAAAGAAATAGAAGGAGAAATGGTATGTATGTGAAATACAAACCACACAGCTGGAACACCTCCTTTTCCCATCAGTGTAGTTTAGAAAAAGTCATCAAGTCAAACAAAAAGCATTTTCCATTTAAGCACATAAAATCAGAGTTCATAAAACAAGCATACCTGTACCTGCCTTGGGAACACTGTGAATAACTTCTCTGTAGAATGTAAGAAATGTGGAAAGCAAACGTCACTTGAGAAAAATAGCTTGTGCATTTGTCATTTCCCCATCCATATTTCTGACTCATTTATTTTTATACTGCTCTTTTCCTTAGTGCCCAGAGTGGTATCAGAAAGCTTCCTTTTTTTGGCAGGGGTGGAGTGGGGAATTGGAGAGAGGTCTCACTGGTCATGATAGAGCCAGATTTTCACATGTGGGGCTTGCTATTACCAGGTTCAAAACCTCAAAGCTATCACTGCTTGCCTTTCCTATCATTGCTTCACCTTCTCTTCCCCATATACTGGTCCATTTTGCTGCCTTTTCTCCTACTTCTGCATCCAGGTGATTTGAAAAGCTGTTTAAGCTGCCTTTGCTGTCTGTTGAGAGCTCTAGATAGGAACTAGCAAAGGCATTGACTGTGCCCTTGGTGTCAAGCACCCCCAGGTATGTGTAGTACTGTGGAGTCAGAGAGGAGACCACATTAAGATAAGACTTGTGTGGAGGCCATTCCCTCACACCCTTGCAATGTAAAATCTAAAGCTGTATGCTTGCCAGATTTAAAAGAAGATAAATACATAGTGATAATGAATGCGGAGGAGGGCTCAAAAAGCACAAATGTGTGTATTGATGAGGTTTTGCGTTGCTACTAACTATGCTGTATCATATTTTTTGTTCAAAACCAGGCCATACCCTAATGATTAAGATGTTCTGTTATGCTTCAGTCTGAACTTTCTGGTGTGCAGTAACAGAGTTAAGTATTTTAAAACCAGCTAAGAAAGTGGGACATATAATGCTGCTAATATCACATCTCAGAAGAGAGGTAAAGTTTATGGATCTGTACAGGGCATTTCTACTATAATTATACTATAGACTATACCCAGTTCCATTTGTCATCTGCTGATCTATATGGTGGGGGCATTTTTTTAACGTGCAAAATGCTACGGATGCTTGTAATTTCTTTCTACCTGCTCATTTGTAAGAACTAATTGTGTGTACACTTCTGTGCTTTGAGTGACAAATACACATTTGCCACTGCAGTCCCCTCCCTCCAGATGCATCCTGCTAGCATGGGTTCCTATAGGACACTGCCATGTAATGGGACAGTAGGGACAGCTGTGGTCTATGGTTTAGATGAACTTCAGCAGAAAAGTAGAGAAAGATGCACTTAGCCTCTCCCTGTGGATATTTTGTAAGGGAGTCCTTTTATAATTAAAGTAGCCAAGTCCTACAAAGTATCATTGCCTTTATATTAGAGTACAGAATGCACAACATTATTTTTGGTTTGTGTAAAAGTTCAAAAGAGAACTTTCCACTTTTTAAGCGAAAGTAGTGACTGTGTAATGATGCAAACAGGGACCTTAGTAGTTTGAGATTCCTATTTCTGCTTCTGGTTTGTGATCTTGAAAATATCACTCTCTTCCTCTTGTTTCTTTCCTTAGCTCTACAACCAGACTGACACCCTTGAAACAATAAAAATTCAGCTCTAATTTTTTTAACAAGCTAAAGTGGTCAGGCTTCGATCCTTGGTTGCATCCAACACTGATGCAGTGGATGACTTGAGCAGACCACAGGCGGCATAAAAGTGGCATCATTTCTATCTTCCTGGATGCAGAACCAGGAAGGCTATGTTTCAGCCTTTGCAGTGTAAATTAGCACAAATGAAAAACTGACCAAAACTTTATCACAACATCCTCTTAGAGGCTGGGCAGTTAGCAGGAGCATGCAGCACACTGAACCTCAGCTGTGTGTTGTGTTACATTCTGGTGCTGGCGGGATTGGGAGGCACAAAACTGTCACCACCAGAAAAATACAGTGTTTACAACATATTGTTTCTCTGACATAGCAACAACAGCAATCCATTGATTTCCTGAGGTTCAACTTTGTACAAAAGAGACCTCAAGTCTCCTCCCCTCTCTACCAGCCACTCTCTACAACAGCTTTCTAGACCACTTCCTCTTCTGTTCTGCTGAAGACAGCACTGAGAAGAAGCAGGTAGAAGAAATTCTTCCTTACTGTCTTAAGCACAGTTGAAAATGTTTGCTTCAGATCCACAGGATTTTTCTCTGCTGCATTAACTGTATTCACCAGCCTTAGTGTTCACATCCTAATGCTGGCTAATGAGAAGGAACATTGAGCTTTGCTTATCTATTTGTCTGATGGTAAGGAATTTTCTGCTTCAGAGAATATTCTGAGCAGGAGAGGGTGCATGAGAAGCGTGAAGCACTGCACAAAAATGCATCAGACCTGACAAGACCTGTTCTGGCCCAATGCTGTTGCAGTGAACTTTTTAAACTTGACCCAATGGGATTTAAGTAAATCAGCTCAGCACACCAGTTCTACTGTTTCATTGTCTTCACATGGCAACGGCTTAATGTCTTGTTTGTGCTGTTTGTGCACATGCCTTTTCATCTCTATTTACAAATAACAATTTCTATAACTTCTTTTAACTTTTATGTAACTCTTGAAGATAGTCACATGACTTGCAGTATTTATTTACTTAGAAAATTAAAGACTTTGTAACCTTTTGCCATTTAGCATATTCCTAGTTCTTGTGAGTTTTCAGGTATGTTTAATTACCAGAGTAACTCACAGTATACCATAAATTATTTTATCCCCACATACCAGCATTTCTTCAGTGAGGCACTTGTATAATGATATAAAGGATTTTTCAAGTATATAATAAGTGAAACTTACAGACACAACTAACATGTGTATGAAGTCTCTTATTCAGCTAATACCACTTAAGACTAGAAGACTAGAAGTTTAAGTTCAAGTGTTCTAGTTTATGTTATTGGATGGTAGAAATCAGCACTTGATCACTGTCAAGTTCTCAGGCATCTGGCTTGTGGATCCTTGATTTACTCAGCAACATGAATTTTGTGTGGAATTATTTAAGAGCTCAGAAACATTCCTTAGTAGAGGATGGAGGAGTGGAAGAAAATCATGACTTATACATCCTTCCAAGTTTGTTCTTTCAGAAGCTGAAGTAGGACTTTTTTTTGCAATGCAGATGCATTTTTGTGTGCATTACTGATTGTGTCTTTGAGTTTGATTTCAAGGAAAAAAGAAATTAATTTTGTGTTGCCATCCTCATACACTGTTTGGGGAATGCCTTGGAAATGCCTGCTCTTGCTGGAGAAGTCAAGGGAAGTAGCAGTGAACTGAAATCTAATCTCCTCCAAACTGTGGAGGAGAAGTTCCCATTGCTTTTCCATAGAAAGGTGCTTTCTGCTAGCAAAAACCCAGCATAACTTGTTTCCCAACCGTGACCACTGTGGTGCAGATCCAACAAACAAACATTAGATTCTAGATTTAGTTAATTTATTTTTTAAAATACAACTATCTAGCCTGTATGTTAAAAAACAAGCAACCAAAGGCCTGCTCAGTTATTTCCAATTCTTGGCACAGACTGAGAAAAGAGGAGCAGAATATGCAGCAGGCACAGTATGTGAGCAGTAGGATTGCTGGGAAGCTGTAACATAGACTGTCTATAGAGACTACCCAAACACAACTCTGTAGTTCACATTAAGGGATTTCCTGCTTGAGATTTTCAGCTGATTTCAGCTGTAGCAAAATGTGGTAAAGGAAAACAGTCTCTGGGGTAGGGCATATGCGCTGTGCCAGAGAGAATGTACATGCAGGGTGAAACTTTATACAAAGCACATTCTCCACCCTCAGATAAAGGAAACTGTCAGCAAAGCGCACAGAACAAAAATGTCTGTGACTCATGAAACTGATTAATGAGGTTTTACTAGCATGCCTAGTTTGAGTTGAGCATAAAGGATAAAAGATGTCTCAGACCATCCTGGGTGAATTAAGCAAATGCTGGATTCAGATGTGGCTATGCTTGCTGTTCATATTTGGAAGCTGATTTCTGTTGGAATTTATCATTTCTGTTGTTTTTCTTCATAAAATCTTTTTCAGTGTAGCCAATAGCTGTGGGCCAAGAAGAAGGCATGCACACATACAAAAGCCGTGGGTTGTATTTTAATAGGGATCCCGACTGCTTATCATTGCTGTTTTATGTAATTGTCTGGAAAAGGTCAGCATAGTCTGTGCTGCAAGCAACTGAAGTTGAACATTTTGATTTTTTTTTTCTTTTTTTTTCCACTGGACTTGTAAACTTTGACTAAATGCAGAATGGAAACGGAACTGTGAAAAAAGTGAGGCAATTCCAGCCTCCAGCCATTGTACTTTTGTTCTTAAATTGGTGTGAATCTTAGTAACAAAGCTAGTCCCAAATAACAGTTAGTTACAAAATGTTTTGTTTACAGACCAAAAATGTTCAGATCTTTTGCTCTAAGGTTAGTCCCATAATACCTGGTTGATTTGTTTCTGTATTTCTTTCATAAATTCTGTGCTAGAATCTCTGTCATTTTTATCTTGCTTTCTCTAGCACATATGCAGTCATCTTCACCATGACTTTTTCTTTTGATTATACTTCTCTAATCACATCTACAGGCTTAGCATAGAATTTAAAGTGTTTGCTTTGCTTTTTAATGTTGTGCAATGTTGTTCAAAGTAGTTGGCTGGTGTCTTTAATAAATCTCAGAGGAGGATATAGCTGAGGGAGGGTTCCTGCTATTGGCTGAGTGAAGTTGGCCTCTGCTGTCATGAGGAAGATCAGGAAGAAAAATTCAGTGCCAGCTTTTATTTCAATTAAAGTGCACAGTGGAAGAAGGGTCTGAAAGAGATTTGGGCATGGCACTTGGTCTTTGAGGGACTGGGGAAGGAAGCCAGGCCTCATGTTGGACTGAGAAGGAATGCTGACAGCTCACCTGCAAAGCCAAGGCAAGCTTCTGTGTTCTTTAGAAATGGGGACTCAGAAGAGACCACTCCCAGCAGTGGAGCTATGTTATGGAGATGTGATCTGAGAAAATCTGGAGCAATGGCAACGGGATTGAAACTGAAACCAGTCCAGAAGAAGGCGGTGGCAGAGGGGACCGCCCTGGAGGTTCTTCAGCACTTTTACCCCTTACTTGTTTAATATGTAACAGAGGGAGTGCAAGGGCTTTTCTTCCATTGTTCCCAGAAAAAGCAGAATTAATGTCTCAAGTTCAAATTACATTGTCACCACTCAAAAGTACATCTTGTTAGTCTTGCTATGTGTTTGGAAAAGCAGAGATGTAGAGAGATATATTTGTACAAGAGAAACATAGCTGAATTGTTTTGAAAACATGCAGTTCTTGAAAAGCAATGGGAGCAACTCCTTAAATCCACTTTATTTGCAGAAGTTTCTTCTGAAACAGATGAAAAAAATGTTTATTAACGGTATTCCAAGCTTTGTTTCTGCCAGGGGAGCCTGGGAAAGATTGCCCCCCCCTTGGCTTCAGATATACCACTTAGCACCATCCCAGTATTGAGTCAGGTGAAGACCCAGATGCACATCCTTCCTGGAAAATTAGGTAAGGGAGCAGGTTGCAGCATTTTTCAGGAGGTCCCATAATCATGGTGACTGGGAATCAAGACATGCTATGGTTCTGCTGTGGAGCATGTCTGTCCTTTGAGGTAAACATTATCACAGATGCTCAAAAACTGAAGGCATGGTTATTCTGCAAGGAATCCATCTACACAAGCAAGGAGAAAACAGTATCTAGGAGAGTTGTTTTGCCATTGCAGAGGAAGCCATAGGGTGCCTCTTGACACACCTGATGTTGCTTTCATAAAATATTCAAAGAAGCATGTGAATAGTGAGCTGTAACCAAAGCAGGAAGCAGCACTGTCAGTGAGGGGAGGTGCATGCCAGATTTAGTCATAGCAGCAGAAGGCAGAAGCTGCAAAACAGCTGTCCCATCAGAATTAATCTGGAATGAAGCATTTGTTTCAGTAGGATTTACTTTTTTTTTTTTTTTTTTGGGGGGGGTGCTATTTCCTTTTTGTAGCCTTGTTTTGCCTCGAATTGCATACAATAAAATAGGTTAATTATTCACATTTGAATTGTGTTTCTCAATGAGTGTGGCTTCCTGAGAACAGGACACCTGTGTGTACATTAGTGTCACTTAAAGGATAATGAGTCTATACATAGAGCAGGTAATTGTACTTTACCTCCTCTGCAGCTTGTCTTTATGATTACCAGGAATTTGCATGTATGTGGCTACAGTGGTGCAAAGGCCAGATAAAAATCTTTAACACCACCTGCTGCACTTGTGAAGCGGAATGTTCTTCAGCAGGTGTTAGTCAGGACTGTTGCAGATCACATTGATTTGTAGAGATACTCACACGCCTGACAGAGGTGCAGCTTCTTGAACAAAAGCCAGAACATCCATAAAAGCACAGAAAGCTGAAAAATTCAGCATTGGTAGGACAGCACTGTCCAGAGTTTGTCCTAGCAGGAAAATTTTCTTGGGAAAGAAAGGAAAAAAGAAGGTCCTTGAGTGAGGGTGCAGTTATGGGAAGAAGATTGGCTCCTGTGGTCCTTCAGTGCCAGGGTGGGTCATGAGGTGAAGTGCAAAGGGGCCCTGTAGGACAGGTAGCAAGTGCTATTGGTGATGTCTTTGTGTTGCCTTCTGAGCTTGTCTGCTTGTTCTAAGTTTGTGACCCAGCAGAAAAAAACCAAAGGAAACACAGGCACAGAATTTAATTATTTGTGTATAAGAGAACAAGGCTGGATTTTGCATAAGAAACAGAGAGGATCTGAAATTAGTCATGACACAAAGTGGCTTTTGTGTGATATAACCCGCTCATCTGTGATTGCTCAGACAGCACTCCAGCAGTCCTGAAACTGCCTGCTGGAGACCGAATGGTGGCTTTTGTCAAAAGATCAAATGCTAAATAAAAAAAAATCAACATGTCAGAAAAATTACCCTCTGGAAGTAAGTAAGACTATGCCAAGAGAAAATATCAGAAAAAGACAGCCCTGTCTAAGTCAAACTGGAAGCAATGCAAGGGTGTGAGTGGTGAGTATTAGTCATCAGTGTTTTATGTGCTCTTGCTACACGCCCTGGCAGATCCCAGCTGTGCGGGGCAGGGCGCTGGGCAGTGCACAGCCCCCAGCTGCATTTGTGGAGAGGTTTTAACTTTCTGGGCAAACAATGATTGAGCTTTTTTTCCCTTCCTCCAGAGAGCTTGGCTCAGCAATAGAGCAACTTCAGGAGTACATGTTATCCCGGTGGTGTGGAGCACCTAATTTCTCACAGGATTTCTGTGTGCTCTGGATTTGGTAGAAGACTTCAGAGCAAAACCTCAGTCACGAGTGAATATTCCCAAAGTCCTAGCTAGTACTGACTAAATGTCTGCTGAATGGCACAATGCCAAGCATTACTGTTTATGTTATTATTCCCTTGGAAGGAGATCTGCTCCTTTATGCAACTAGGAGACTTTAATTTTGTATCAGTGTAAGACTTTGAGAGGGCTTTAACCAGCAGAGACCTGGAGTACTACACTGGTTGACTGGATTCTGACTTACCAACAGTGGGAACAGCTGCTAATTTTTTCCTGGGTTATGGTTTATTTATTTGTAAAGGCTAAAAGAGACCAGATAACTGGAATTCACAGACTGTCCATTTAACACTGTACACTCAGCAAAGTCCAAATAAATAAGCTTATCCCAGAAAGCTTATCACCCAGATAACAACATCGATTTATTACCACCTGACAATGTGGAAAAATCACATTTTTCTTTCTGCCACCCCACCCCCCTCCTTCCCTCCTCCTTCCCTCCCTTTAGAGTAACAGACTAACGGGTTTAGAAGAAAATAATAACCATCTGTCCAGATACGGACTTGCCAGTGAAGGAAGGGGATCTGTTTACCAGTGGACTCCTGATTGTATGATGTAGCCTTTCTTCTCTCAAACTGGATCTGAGCTAGCTTTGTATTTCTGGAAGGAGCATGCAGCACGCTGGGCAGAATACAAAAATGCTGCTTTTAGATAATAGGTTATTAAGTAACAGCCTAGTTGCTTAGTGGCATTAGCAAGCCAAAAACTTGGTGCTTGAGGCAGGATTAGGCAACAGCAGCCCATTTCCACTGCAGTTGGTCAGATCCTCTTTCAGTTAATGGAAAATCATAATATTTAACCCTTACTGCTGGGCCTCCAGTTCCTCCATGCATGAATAGCTTTCTGGTGGGTTGATATAGTTGAAGCTAGTGAAACACAGTACTAAAAACTTATTTTGAAGCTACAATGACAGACAAGCTTTTAGCAGATTTTGAGGATGAAAAGCACCAACTCCAAGCTTTTCTAGTCCCCTCCTCAAGATTATGTTCTTCAAATGCAATTCAAGGAAATGGAGTCCTAAACATGGGTTTATATGAATCCCTGTCTTTATTTTGTCCTAACCTATGAAATCTTGAAATATTTATCTGTTACACTGGTACAAATTAGTGCAAATATAAGTTAAACATCCTGGGACATGTTGCTTTTTTCATGTCGTGTCAGTGTAATTAGGAAAAAGCTAAATGAATAGTTACACCAATGAGAACTTAAAAATGTCATGCCAAAGAAGCATGCCTGTCTGTCTGTCGTTAGTGTGCTATGGCTCACACAGGTCTCTGGAGATCACCTCATTTCCTTCCTGCCCAGAAAAAGAGGTTTTCACAATTAGAATGTAACCACCTTCTGTCAGACTTAATTTTAATTTCTGTACAGGAAATTCATTCTAGAGAAAATAGCAGATGCCAGTTGCTGTGCTAACTAGTTAAGGAAGAAAACAGAGTAACAAAGTATACTTAATCTCTTACCTTTTGTCTTTTTCTGCACGTTGCTTCACTTCTGCTTCCAAAAGCATTCAGGAGTACTAAGCTAGCATGATATTTGTGTGATGTTTGCAGTTCCTCATAGTCCTTGTCTTCATTACCTGGATGTAGGATGGATGAGAAGCATATTTCAAGGCTTTATAATGAAACTTCCCACAAAACAGCCATGGAAGTAATAAGCAGAAAGGATAGAGAAGGGATATGTCAGTAGGTTTGGAGCTTTTAGCCTGGAGGGGAGGTCACGGGACATGTTCCTCTCTGGCCTGACTCTGTGGTTTGTACGAAGCAGTCGCGAGGTATGGCTGCTGGGAATAGTGTTTATTCCTCTTCATGAAGCTGGCCTGTGCTGCAATAGAAATCTGTGTATTCAGATCTGTGTATGGTCCATAGACAGGAAATATAACAAAATCTATTCTAAAAGTCGAGGGAACAGCTAACTTACAGTGCTTCTAAAGTTGCATTTGCATGAAAAAAGAAATGTTTGTAAAAAGAACTGGCAGTGATTATTAATATTAAATAATTAATATTAATTGCTAATAATTATTCTTGGTTATGGTTAATTATTCTTGGTTAACAGAAATAAAATTTCACTTTGTAAATAGATACAAACATTGAAGAAACATGCTAGTGTGTCTGAGAGAAACATTTGGCTTTTAGGCGTATGTTAAGAATTACAGTGTGTTCCCAGGATGCAAGAGAAAGCATTCCATAAATGTTTACTATAAATGCAGTGTTAACATTTGATTAATGTGAATGGACAAGAGACAAACGTTGGTTGTTCTGTTTAATGTTGTCATCCTTGTTCATTTATGCTACTATGTTTTTCTAAGGAGAAAGGAAACACAAAGAGAGTTTAAGCAGTTTCAAGCAATGAAGCCAGAACTCCCCTGTTTTTCACTAAAACGAGAACATATTAACACTCTCACTGGATGAGTGGCAAACTAGGTAGATGTCATTGTGTAAGACTTCCCATACAGATATACTGAATGTGTCAAGGAAAACAACCTACCATTTGAAAGATGATGGTTTTCAAAAAGATTATTGTGTTCACATTGCTGGATTGCTACTGGAAGAGCCAGATGAAGTTGATGCAGTTCCAGATGCTGAATATGAAAAGCTTTTTGGAAGGCTCAACAAATTTACAGCCACAGACGTGCTGCTGAGGTACCTGCTAAGTGGGTTTTGTATCCTTTCAATGCTGAAACACTGTAATGCACAAGAAACCACTGTAATGAACATAATTCAGGGAAATGTTAGTCTTGCTGTCTCAGATACACATTCATTTGCAAATAGTCCTTAAACTAAGGAATGTTCCTTTAGCCATGAACATATTTTCTTTATGGCCAACTTGAATGAGCATTTAGTTTACATAGCAAGGAAATAAGTAATATTCCTGCAAGCAGCTGTTTTAAACAGTTTGAGTAGCTTTTCAGGTAAAGAGAACTGCTAGTGAAAATGCCGAAAGACCCTGACATTTGGTCTCAGGTTGTGACCTTTCCTTCTGTTTGTTACGTAGTGGAAATTGAGAATTTGAAATAGTGTCCTTGGTTTTGAATAGGAGAAGGGATAAAATACATTCACTAAAGATGATAAGCAAGTGCAAAATGCTCCTTGCAGTTTCTTGACTGCTGCTCACCCCTTCCTGCAAGCCATTAATTCCTGAGGCTTTTGGTTCTGGCCGAGCAGTTCTTCATTAGTGTGTCCTCGACACTCAGCTGTTTTAAGAGGAGAAAACACATACCTACCAGAAAAGTTTTGTGGTAGCCTAGGATTTCTATAAAAAGAGGGGAGAAACGAAACCAATTAATGCATTACATTCTCTCAAAATACTGTCTTGGCACTTGACATTTAGTATGATACATATGGATTCTGAACTCCAAGGTGTTTTTTTAGTGGACCCAGTGTTCTCTCTCCTGCAAGATTTCTTTGCTGGACAGTCAGCATAATGAACATATTGTAACATCTTTTAATGAAATATTTTTTTTTTTATTTTTTAGACTGTATATGAATAAGCTTTCCTTTCTACTATCTTTCATTAGTGTGTTACAATCTCAAGTGTGCTTCATAGAGGTATTTGCATTCAAAACAGTTCTCCATGCTGTTATCCTTAAAAGAAATAATCTGAGTCTACCTGTCAAAGCACATAGAATCTGACCAATAAAAGGGAAGTGGGCTACTCTTCCTACTACAGTGCTCTGAGCAGAAAGAAAATGCTGGAAAGAGCTGCCCTAAAACTAGTGGGACATGGAGGACTACTGTTTACATTTTCATTAGAGCTCTGAAGCCAGTGGCTTCAGCAACTTAATAGACACCATGAAGGAGATATTTTGAAAAACGGTAAGGTATGATTATTTATTTTAAATGCAAGTTGTTCTGTATGATTTGTCTTTTCCATAGAGTGCATAGTGCAATTGAATCAACTGATCACTTATTGTGTTTCAGGTTCATAATGCTCAGGCTATATAGGTGATCTACTCAAGACATGTCAACAGGTCTTCTTGGGGAAGAGGTGAGTTAAAGCATATGCCAGTATCCTAAGAGTCTTCTGGAATACTGTGCCTCTTGCAGATACACAGAAAGGCATGATCACTGTGGAAATGGGAGGTGGTAGCTTGCATATAAAGGCTTGGTGGAAATGTGACATATCAGGGGTGCATAATGAACTGCTCTTGAGATATTTCTGAGACTGGCACATACATACTTTTTCATTTGTCACCGATATAGCACAATTAATGAAATGCCATCTTCATGTTACCTCATTATTATTCTGACACAGGCATTTAAAATAAATTCCAGTTGTGCTTTTTATTATAACCAAGTCATTATTCACATAGACTAGATAAGAGCAAGGACCATCTGTGTGTGTGTTTGTGTGTGAGGGAGCGTGCCTGAGAATGGTCAGCACATAGCAACAGAATACAATAGGTGTCTTTACTGTTTATAAGATGTTTCCCTCTAAAATTATGAGAGAGTCTTCCTTAAACATATGATTCCAAGAGCTGAAGTTTAAGGCAAAAAATATATGCAGATATTTTTGAATTATGCAAACAAATGTGTCACATCAACTCTAGACTCCACGCAGAGTTTCATGGA
This sequence comes from Hemiprocne comata, assembly GCA_020745705.1. Classification (NCBI taxonomy): domain Eukaryota; kingdom Metazoa; phylum Chordata; class Aves; order Apodiformes; family Apodidae; genus Hemiprocne; species Hemiprocne comata. Next base: position 90,217,446 of record CM036586.1, on the reverse strand, counting down.
GTAGAATTAACAGCCAGCCTCTGAGCAAAGCAGTGGTTATAATTGAACTACCCAGACTGCAAAGAGGATGAATCTCACAACCAAGAATGTCTTCAGGCTTTGCTCTGCTTAGAGATTAAGATCAGCAACTGTTTCAGGAAGAAGCCACAGACAATCTCAGCTACCATAGTGACTTTTTAAGGAGAGGGTCACTCCAGTTGTTCTTATTATGGTTTGTTTGCTTCAAACACTGTAAAGGAAATAAAAATCTTGATCAATTACTTTGAAATCTTAAATTGTTAATAATTATTCTTTGCTTCCCTCTTCTGTAAGCTTCAAATTCTTGCTTATGCCATTTGCATTTCCAGCACATAACTTTCAGTGATTCATACTTATCTCCTGTTTGTCTTAATTGTCATTTTTCCCTTTTGTGTATGTGTACCACACCCTGAAGTTGCTTGCTTGCTGTTTAAAATACCATCTGTCCTTACTCACTTAAGTATTCCATAAAGAGAAAAGAAATGTTCCATCCTGGAGAGAGAAGACCTTCTGCTCCTTATGTGAGCAATATAGCAGGCATGATGCATCTAGGTTTTCCGAAGGATACAAAGGAGTTGGTCTCTTAGAATTAAATGAACTGGTTTAACACAAAGATTGATTGGTTTGTTTTTGTTTGTTTGGTGTTGTTTTTTTTCAAAGATCCCCTGCTTTTGACTACAGGGGTCAGTAGAGATAATTAATTTCGAGGTTTGCTCCTCTTACTTTTTTACAAGCTCACCTTGTCACTTCTGAGAAGGGCAACATGATTTTAAAAATTCCCCTGCTTACTATGAATTCCTTCATCTCACATCATATTGCCAACTGTCAGCAGGCATCAGTAAAGGCTCCTGAAGCCCCCAACACAAGAAGGATGTGGACCTGTTGGAGTGTGTCTAGAGGAGGGCCACGAAAATGATCAGAGGGCTGGAGCACCTCTCTATGAAGACAGGCTGAGGGAGTTGGGGTTGTTCAGCCTGAAGAAGAGAAGGCTCCAGGGGGACCCTTATAGTGACCTTCCAATACCTGAAGGGGCCTATAAGAAGGCTGGGGAAGAGCTGTTCACAAGGGCATGTAACAATAAGACAAGGGGTAATGGTTTCAAGCTAGAGAAGGGTAGATTTAGGTTGGACATCAGGAAGAAATTCTTTACAATGAGGGTGATGGATCACTGGAACAGGTTGCCTAGAGAGGTGGTGGAAGCCCCATCCCTTGAGACATTCAAGGTCAGACTTTGGACTTACTGTCTTTAAGGAAGAGAACACACGTATGTGTTGACTGATACCTTCATTCAGATCCTTTTCCATTGTTTATTGATAGGAAGCTGGAGTGTGTGACCTAATTCCCAGGGTGGGTCTTTCACTTTTCCTGCTAAGGATACTAGGCCAATATAAGTAAATCTTGAGGAAGGTTCCTGAAGCCTCAGAGAAATGAGAAAGGAAGATGAGCAGAGGGCCTTCTCCTCTTGTCTCCATTCCAGGGCACCTCCCATCATGTCTCCTCTGGGCAGTGCTCCTGCCCTTGTCTATTGAACACCACTTGATTCTTCCAACATTTCATCTTCTTGTCATCCGACTGGAAGAAATGATCAAACCAGAAGCAGGAACCTGAGAGAAGGAAGATCAGTGAGCTGCTTACGTCCTTGTCTCTCATGAGGTATCTTGCAGTTGGATGTCATGGGTGCATTGAATTTGTTTTGCCCTTTACAGACCTAAAAACTGTAACAAATCTTGGTTATAAAAGATAAAATCTAGGCTGCAAACCACAGTCATTCAGGAACTGACCCACAAGCAGTTCAGATCTCTGCTGTAGCAGAGAGAAGACAGATGGCTATGGCACAACACCCTGCCCCAAGCTAAGCCACCCCACGTAAGAGCCATCTGTGTACAAGCCAGTTGCTGTTAGATGAAACTGAGACAGTGCTGGGTCTCTGTGGGAGAAGGAGGTGCCCTCTGGTCACACAATGGAGGCTAACATTTGATATAGCTGAGCTAGAGGTGGAGCCGTGGATGGTGACTTGTAACAGAGTGGTGGGACATGGCAAGTCCAGGACATAAGAAGTGGCTTCCATTTCCTCTCCAATGCACCTCTTTTCTGAGAGCAGACAGTGGAGAGACAGATCTAGGAGACTAGTCCTTTCTCTCCCACGTTTCTTCAAGAGAGATCTTGTAGGATCCCTACATTTAGGGTCACGCTATGTACTCATGGCTGCCTCTGGACTCTGTAACTTGAAGAGAACACTATTCAAATTGTTGTAATTAAGTGCATATTAATAAATGGAGCTGCAAAAAGGGAATTTTACTAGTAATTTGTGGCTACGTAAAATGTATATGTGCCTTGTTCAGTGACCCTGAAGCATGTTGGGTTTTTCAGGAAACCACAGCTGGCGTTGTTATATTTCTAATCAGGAAACACCCTTAAGAATGTTGAAGGTAACAGACACATTCTGCTGGGAAAAAAAGCAGCCAGCCATTGTACAGAGGTCACATAACTTGACCATGTACAGAGTAGATTGTAACCACCTGGACAGGCAGAGCCTGAATCACAGAATCACACAGAATCACAGAATCACCAAGGCTGGAAAAGACCTTTAAGATCATCAAGTCCAGCCTATGACCAACACCACCACACCATCTAGACCATGGCACTAAGTGCCACATCCAGCCTTGCCTTGAACACATCCAGGGATGGTGCCTCCACCACTTCCCTGGGAAGTCTATTCCAATGTCTAATCACCCTTTCCGTGAGGAAGTGCTTCCTAATATCGAAACCTAAACCTCCCTTGGAGCAACTTCAGGCTATGCCCTCTTGTCCTGTCACTGGTTGCCTGGGAGAAGAGCCCAGCCCCAGCCTGACTACAACCTCCCTTCAGGTCATCGAAGAGAGTGATGAGGTCCCCCCTGAGTCTCCTCTTCTCCAGGCTAAACAACCACAACATCCTCAACCTCTCCCTATAAGACTTTCCCTCTAGTCCTTTCACCAGCCTTGTTGCTCTCCTCTGGACCTGCTCCAGCACCTCAACGTCCTTCTTGAAGTGAGGGGCCCAGAACTGCACACAGTACTCGAGGTGAGGCCTCACCAGTGCTGTGTACAGGGGGAGAATTACATCCCTACTCCTGCTGGCCACACTATTCCTGATACAAGCCAGGATGCCATTGGCCTTCCGGGCCACCTGGGCACACTGCTGGCTCATGTTCAACCGGCTGTCCACCAGCACTCCCAGGTCCCTCTCTGCCAGGCCACTCTCCAGCCACTCTTCCCCCAGCCTGTAGCGCTGCCTGGGGTTATTGTGGCCAAAGTGCAGGACCCTGCACTTGGTCTTGTTGAATTTCATGCCGTTGGCCTCGGCCCATCGATCCAGCCTGTCCAGGTCCTCCTGCAGCCTCTTCCTACCCTCTGGCAGATCAACACTCCCCCCCAGCTTGGTGTCATCTGCGAATTTACTGAGGGTGGACTCAATCCCCTCATCCAGGTCGTCAATAAAGATATTGAACAGGACTGGGCCCAGTACTGATCCTTGGGGGACACTGCTGGTCACCAGATGCCAGCTGGATGCAGCTCCATTCACCATCACTCTCTGGGCCCGGTCATCCAACCAGTTTTTGACCCAGCGAAGGGTGCACCTGTCAAAGCCATGGATTGCTAGCTTCTCCAGGAGGATGCTGTGGGAGACTGTGTCAAAGGCCTTGCTGAAGTCAAGGTAGACCACATCCACAGCCTTCCCCTCATCCACTAGGCGGGTCACCCAGTCATAGAAGGAGATGAGAATATTTAAGACTGTGATGAAAACCACTAGTCGTGTATGCACTCTTGCTTCAGCACTGGGTATGCAGAAATTTTTACTTATTACCTTGTTTTAGTGTATAAATAAGTGTCATAAGATCATTGGGGGAAACAAATGACCCATGCTTATGTCTCACTGAGTATCCTCCCTGAGGCTTTGTTGTAATTCAGCTACAACTGCCCGTCCTATGTAGAAAAAGAAAAAAACCCACCCTATTTACAGCCAGATAATTTTTCTTTGAGCTGAAGAGGTATACAGGCCTCAAAATTAGGAGAGGATTTAATCGTCTTTGCATTTCTCACCACTGGTGATTGTAGGGCCTGCATGATAAATAATTAATAGTGGCTTCTACAAGGAGTGAGGACATCTTGAAAAATAATCGTGATCAATTTGCTTTTCTTTTAGAGGAAGTTATTACACTCCACTGCCCTGGAGGGAAAATTGTAGCAAGAGAAAAACTGTTAACAAGTCTTTATACAAATCACTTCAGTGGCCTGTGAGGTAAGGCTTTGGAAGAGTCATGGAGGGAGGAAATCACAGTTACGATTTTGTACAACAGAATCTTGTTACGAGTTAACTTCAGGACAAGTTAAAGATATTGTTCTTTGTTTCATAAATATAAAAGTTATGGCTTTCCTAGCATGCATCACAAGGCCAGCACTTAAGTGATGTGGTCTCATCTCAGCTGCAGCATAGAACCTATATGAGACTAGCAGCAGAGCTAGCTGCGATGTCATGTTAACACTAATCCTAACTCCTTGGAGAACAAGTCAAGAGTGAAAGGACACACAGTCAGACTTCTGTGCTAGCACTCTAATAGATGCGTATTGCCAAGGGAAGCATTAGTAGGGTTCTTTTTTATAAGAGCTTTTTTTTATACTATACAGCTGTAGCAAAGATGTAGCTACACTAAGTTTAACAGAGGTACCTGCTTCTGTTGGTTGGGGGAAGAAGAGATATGCTTCACTAACATTTGTTGTGGATGACCCCAAATTACAAATTCTTCTGTATTCAGCCGTTGAATCTGGCATTATAATTTAATCCACTTTATCAGAAAAAATTGGTTCCAGGTAGCAGTTACAACCTCACAAGTTTTTTGATATCTAGACTGTAAGGCAATCACTAAATCAACTTGTCTTGTTGACAATGCTAAGGAATGATCAACTGATCTCCTTGGGGAAGTGCCATTCCCAGGAATAGTTCTATGAAGAAATGAAGAACAGCAAATGTATTTTGCTGATAGCTTTTCTCTTCTTCTTCTTCTTCTTTTCCTCACCTGTTTTTTAAACAGCAGCAGCAGTAGCTTCCCATTATCGTGTTGCTGAATCTTCCTTTTCATCAGTTTCTGGCTCCTCTTCTGAATCATGCCAAAATTTAACCCAGTGTGAAATTTTATGATGAAGCTGTAAAGTAGAAACTTAGCAGGAAAAGCTGACATCAGCATGCAAAAGAGTGTAAGCAGTCCTGTTCATTTTTTCAGGGACATTTTTTTGAGTAGTAGTTGCCTTGATCCAGCTCTACGTATTAGAGATCAAATGAAAAAAATAACACCAGAAAACCCCACTTCCTTTATAACTCAGCCTCTGCTTCCAACTGGAGTTATGGTGAATTTTAAAAAATGGTTCTAGTTCCAGTGATAAAAAAAGTACCTGGGCCACAGCAAACGGTATAATTTACTACTCTAAGTGTTGTCATAGCTAATTGTTTGCTAAGTCTACCAGCCAGTGTTTTTGTTCTCCCGCACTTCTTTGTCTTTATCTAAGAATACACAAAGATACCTCCTCCTAACTGGCCTCACAGTTTGTTTTCCTTATGTAAAATACCATTTTCAGATAATTCCTTTAGGCTACCAATGTGTTGGACAAACTAGCAGGTTTTTTAATAAGGCTTTGAATTGAAATTTCCAGAAATATAGCCCTGCCAAGTCTCCCAACTTCCTGTCCTTGTTCTTTTCTGCCTATTTTTCAGCTACTGATAGCTCAAGACAGTGTTTTACATGGAGAAATTAAGGCATAGAAATGCTGCAGATGTTAGATGAAAAGAGGCAGGGATCTGGGAACTGAAGGATGAGGGTAATCCTAGCCTTTCAGCATATACCAGGAAAGCAAAGGAAGTGTGGGCCAACAAAAGGGAAATGAAAAATGCTTTCTACAAGAAATGGAGCATTTGTCATACTGGCTTTTAAATATGCTGGACAGCTGAGAAGAAAAAACACTGTTGTCCACCCCCTTCTCTGACTTCCCTTATGTGGCCATCTGAAGGACACCATTCAAAGGAAGCTGAACCAATATTTCTGACTGTTCTGTTTTGAGCCAGGATGAAGCTAATTTTCCTTTTACTGTTTTTTTTTTTTTTTCCTTCAGTAAGCTCTCTTTTGGCTAGCAACAAGTGTTCCAGCTAGTGGACTGATAACACTGGAATGTTTATGTTTCTGCTGAGATGCAAAAGTGAGTTTGTTTTACTCAGTGAATCTCCCACTACAGAGGGTACTGAGAGCAGGGGAATAGTATCTGTGACCCCTCCCGTGGGGGGCTGGATTAGACAGACAGCAGAATTGACCAAAGGTATTCCATTCCATAGATCTACATAAGCTCCGAGGAAGGTCAGAGATCACAGAAGACAACTTCCTTCCTGCTTCTTCTTCCCTTCTCTTCCATCCATGGCCGGCGTCTGGGGAGGACTCCATCCATCCATCACCGTCGACCCCAGGCTCTGACATCATAACCCTCATAACCCAGCCCCTGTCTGCTCTGCCTTATCTCCTGCCTGAGGGCTGAGACATTTCAGGACTGCTCCCAGCTAAGGAGAGTGCTGGGGGAGTTGCTGGGGGTGGGGGCAGGCAAGAGGCTTTTGCACATTCCTGAACATACTTGTATATAATTGTACATATAATTAAATCTGTCTAGTTTAGTTTTCAATCCAGCAAAGTCTCTCTCCTTAATTCTCTCTCTCCTTCCCTACCTGGGTGGGAGGGGGAGGGGATCGAGAGCATTGTTGTCTCTGGTTTAATTGCTGATCCTGAGTCAAACCGTGACACTAACCAGCATTGCAAAATTCTCCCCAGTGTGCAGGGGGTTATCCTTTCATAGTAACACTCTTATTGCCATCTCTTGATGTCTTTTTACTGCCTATGGAATGATTAAAGTTCCGTGTCTTCAGAAAAGAGAGCCCACAGGCCTCCTGCATCACTGTTTCAGCAAAAGAGGTTGAGAAAACCTCACATGAGGGTACCTCACTAGCCAGGATACACTCCTGGGATATGAGTGTTGTGAGGAGTACATTTGAACTTGCGCTCTCTGTAGATCAAGTGAGTAACTCCAGAAAGAAAAGATTACACCTTACACTCACTCTTCTCCTTTGAAAGACACTGAAAGCCCTTCTAGCTAAAGAATAAAAGAGTATGATCTGCAGACTCCAAGCAGAATTAGGAATTCGCCTGCATCTCCCTGTAGACAAAGCTTATTTTAAGTTTTTACTTTGAACATTGACATCTGTGGCACCACCTTATTCTCTCTTAAGCTTGTTGGGAGAGCACAAGCAGCACTGTGAATTATGCTAAGTACTCTGTGTGAATATTTCCCTCCCTACAGCTCATTACAGCCATTTGTAAGAATATTTAGTAAGGATACACTTTGCATGCCATTAATCATCAATCAAAAGCAATAAATTGTGTGGGTTTTGTGCGTTCGGTCCCGAGTCCCTTGACAGTGCAAATGAGATAGAAGTGGTTGGGTCAGGACCTCTAATGTCACAAATCACGGGACAGAGCTATACATAATAGACATCTCCTGTTCTAGTGCCACTCACTGTTCTTATTTGTTAAGTGTAATTTCCATTGGTTCTTGATGCAAAACAGAAAAGAGACTCTTAGTCACTCACCATGGGAAAGCGTATAAATAAGGACTGGGAACTGGCTAAATAATTTTTCAGTGTGTTCTGTCTCATTTTCCTTTGGAAGTATCCAAAGTTCTCATACACTTCTATTAATGCTGACAGAACAGCAAACAACAGTGCACAGCTTTTTCAGTACAAAGTTGTGAACCTCTTTTGAACAGGGGGAAAAAGTAATTTTTGGACTTGCAGGATAAACACATCTGAAATGTTAATCAGGCTAATCTTTGTAGTTTAACAAGACAATGTGGTTTTTGTTTTGTCGTGTCAGTGGGAATAAGACAAAGGTTTTCAGTAATGTTAACCAAATTGTTAGTGGTATCTTGGTAAGGTTACAAAACGTCTGTCTCAAAAGTAGAGATATACCAGAGATGTAAATTTTTTCAGCTGTTAAACACTGGCTTGTGCCCTTTGTGAATCTGCAGTGAGATATAAGTCTTAAAAAGATTGGGGTTTTCCTCACTGGTCCTGTGTATCACTCTGTGCCCAGGGCAGATGGAGTTACTCCCCAAGCAGCTATTTCCCTTGTCATCGTGCTGTTCTGTGGCAGGCATCTTGCCTTGTTTACTGACCAATATTCCAGCCCAGCTTTCGTGACGTACATGTTATCTGTCACTCTTTCTGTGTTCCTTGATACTGGTGCTTCAGGATATTGAATGAATTCACTTTCACGTCATGCCTGTGGGAGAGGGAGATGGTGTCCTTCCCATTTGACCAAGAAGCAACTGAGATGAAGAGGCACTCAGGGAAAATCTTTCCACTCTTTTGGAAAGTCCAGCCTGAAACTTCCGCAGCCTGATTTTTTGAGAGCACCTTACATTAGCAATTCAAAGAATAGCTCTTGGTTTTCAGCTGTAGTTTGCAAGAAGCAGGGTGTTAGTATTCAGTTACAAATTTTGATGATAAAGGCATACATAAATTCAGATTCTGTGGAAATACTTTTTAAAAACAGCACTATAACAGTGCATTGATACTTCAGTGACTCAGTTGGCTCCACTGGAGCAGGTATTATATGAAGAACAAATTACACCCTTTCTACCAAATATTTATATAAATTTGTTCTTATGCTAGCACAGATAGAATGAGTCTCCAAACTAATAATCAGACTGCTATTATGAAGCTCCCCAACTTTTATGTGCCATGCTGTCTCATGCTCTATCACACTGATGATAGCTATTTATCTTAGATCTCATCTCTCCTAGACACAGTCTAAATTATTTGCTTCTCAAGAGGCAGCAGTCAGGGTTTCTGCAAGTGATAGAGAGGAAAAATATGCTGATCAAGGGCAATACATAAGCTGGAACATCCATTATTCAAGCGTATTTCAATTCTTTTAAACATATCATTGCACTAGACTTTGCTTTTAGTGGCTTGATCTTGAGATCTTGTTTACTAACTTGAACAGCTGAGGCCAAACCTTTATGACTGGGAGGAATTACAGAATTACGGTATTGTTCGTGTGGGTTTTTTTCCCATTTGTTGGATTTCACAGGCCTTGCTTGTGTAACTGTGTGTACCTTCAACCCTATTGTCTTTTGTTTTTCTCCTTCTTTTCCATTTTGATAAAAGCCTTTAATGATTTCTAGTGGTTCCCAGTGTCAGGAGCTGCTAGCTGAAAGGTGCTTAAAAGATACTTATCAATTCCTTGAGAAATTAGAAAGGCTTGTCCTTGGCAGATGTAAATAACTATAAAAAATCCATCCCAGAATAGCCCACAATAGCCTGCAGTCCACTGGGCAATGTGGACTGCTGGTGAGAGGGCCAGGAGTGAGGCACTTCACCATCATCAGGGAGGTTGCAGTCACATGAATCACACCTCAGGAGTCCTAGAGACCCTGACCAGGCTTCCAGACAGCATTTTTTTTTCTGTTTTTGTGAAACTCCCACGCTGTGTTGGTAGTGAATTGAACTCCAAAACACTCAATCCTATGACCAACTTTCACCCTTTCACAATGGGATTCTCCTTCTAACACCATTTTTTTGCAAGATTATGTCAAACAATTGTGACAGTTGTTGCTTTCTGTTGTGTTGTGTTCCTTTCTAGCTCCCAGAATACCACTGGGTGAAGTTATTTGCAAATAAGGATTTGTTAAGATTTTTCTTGGAAATTCACTTCCTTTCTTTTCTTCTCAATTGCCATGTCCTAAATTGCATAAAAGATAAAGCAGCCATTAGAGGTAACTGTTCCATCCTGTGTTTACAGAACCTGCTAATGAAAACAAGCCTAGGAAGTCCAGTTTGTGGAGATCTTCCTGTTTACATGCCACATCTGGCTACACACATTTAATCATGAGTGAGCTGCATTTTATGAGCTATGAAGAGATCTCGCCTGCTACACTTTTCTGAGCGAGGGTTTTGGGGGCAGTAGCAAGTGCACTAGGCCAGCAATACACCTCTGCAGCCCACCTGTCCCCCAGCAGCCAGAGCACTGGGGGTACGTCGTTGGGCACCAGGGGGTCAGCCAAGCATGCATGAGGATGCACTTGCAGCAACACACACAGTCCTCGAGGTTATGCTCAAAATTCAGGCTGAACAGAAAAAATATGCATCCGCTTTTAGTCCTCTAAACTGGAATTTTGTTGGCTTGGCATGCTGTTTGAGAACTCAACATTCAGAGGATGATGGAGAGGGGATTCATAAAAATGTTACACCCCTCTTACTGAGAAAAATGCCTCCTGGGGCTGGGAAGTGTCAGAAACAAGAAATCAAGCACCCCTCTCTATTAGTATTATCTTTCCAAAAAAAAGAAGACATACAATAGTGGCAGGAAACTTTTCTTAGCGAGTTGCTTTCCCTGCAGCTTGTGGAATTGCAGCAGCAAAAACAGCTCAGCAATAAATGTTGCAGTTATGCCAGCGGCAAGTTACTATTCAGAAGGGATCATCTGTAAATAAACAAAGATTAAAAAAAGAAAGGAGTGATCAGTGACCATGTGATGATGAGCAAAGATTATTCCTGACTGACAGTGAAAGCATAACTTTCCAACCCAATCTGGTGTGCAAAGCACTAAGAATACTATTGTTTTTCCCCTTGTCTTTGTCTCTTATTGCTGCTGAAGAAGGAATTGCAATTTTGTCCTAATATTACAAGAAGTTTGGAGTAATTGATTAGCAAAATGTATAAAGTCGAGTTGGAGAAAGATTTACTGCGGTGTTTTCAGTTGTATCCTTACAGAGTGCCATCTAGGGGCAACTCATAAAACTTCGTCAAAGGTTGAAAGCTTCATATCTTGTTAAAATCAAACTGGAAAACTCTTTCCCTGTACGATGCTTCAAAATCTTGCTACAAATACTGAGCACACTGTTTGGAGTACAAAGGGTGGCATTAAAACTAGAAGAAAAGAGACTGGCAAAAGATTACTACAGGATACAAATAACTCGGTTCAGAAAATAATTTATTTGCTGACCTCCAAAAACTACCTGGGGTTTACAGCCAAATCCTCCCATACCATTGAAGTGACTGGCATTCATATGTCAACTTATTGTCCAGCTTGCATTCGTTTTGTTTTGTTTTGGTTTTTTTTTTAATCGGCTTGAGCATGAGAAAAATTACAAGCTTTAAAATCCTAACTCGTAAATGTGGTGATTAAATCAATTATTTTTTCTTCGATTTTCTGGTAAGAAAAAAAAGAAAATTGTAATTCTTACAAACATTAAGCGACCATATTTACCTATATTTTTCTTTTATTTTGTTTGTCTCTTTTGATCCTGTGTTCTAACTTTACATATTTTTAATCAATGTATATTTAACGTAATATGATCCAGTTCGTAATTACACTTCTGCCTAACATTTCCTTTACTTGGCTTAATGAAGTCTGGTTTTTCTCCTGTCTTTCTGGAAATTATGATAGGCAACCAAATAAATTCTGAAGGTCTCAAGGCAGCTAATTATGCTAAGATACTCTGATGATGCTTGAATTTCTACCATTATCTAATTTCCCAAAAGAAATTTGCTCAAGAAAAAAATCCTTTATTTTTATTATTTTAGGCAGACTCCTAACATTGTTTTAAGTTTGAAGAAACACTCAGAAGGGCCTGTGCCCTTAGGGACAACTCTTCTCAGTTGTCAGGCATGAAGCCACATGCAGGCAAAGTCCCTTTCCCCTGCAAGAAGCAGCATTTGTTCCTTCTACCATGTCTCTCTTGCCATTTCTTTTGTCACCTCTTTTTGGCCTAACATGGTGGAGGAACCGTTTGTCTTAATGGCGTTCCATAAAAAGGTCTGTTTGAGCCTAATATCATTGCTGTATCTCCTCTAGCATATACATTTCCTATTTTTTTGGATAAGGAACAGCCTTCAAACTCTATACGGCTCCCAATCTAGTCACAGTTTGGCCTATGGTTTGGGCTCCTAGGTGCTGTTTAAGATACGTATCTGGAAAACCTCATTCTGCTCATATCTCTATTATCACCTTTACATCATTATATTCAGGGTTTTTTTCCTACAAAGAACTGCAATAGTCTTGTACTATGTTAAACCAGCCTATGAGAAGGAGCTGTTCTCATTTTTCCTTGAGCTGCACAATGTATTTGCTTTACAATAGTGATTTAATATTTTATAAGTATTTTATATTTACAAGTACTGATGGAAATAAAAACTGACTTGGCAAAAGTCACAATGTCATTCTGTCACTTGGTTGTCTCTCTTACATATTCCTATCACCCCTTTGACAAGCAACCTCCATTCTCTAAATCACATAATTTCAACAAGTGGATAACAGTCAGTTCCTTATTTTTGTAAGCATGATTTATAAAGGAAGGGGGGTGGAAATCAATTATGATTTTGGGCACCACACTAAGAAAAATTACCTAGACCTGTAATTCCTGGAAGAAAGCAAGTTGATAGAAATTGTGTGAATGGTTAAAAAGTTTTTAGTGTGTTCCTGTTTCAACACTTTCCACATTACTGAACTGGAAAACTGGAAGAGTTAATTATGCCAGTGGGTGAAATTCCTTCCACTTTCACCTTCTTCCAAGTCAGTGTCAATATGCGTTGATTTTTATAGATCTCATTCTCAGGCAGTGGCACCTAACACATAGTTCAGTTTTGTGCACATCCAAGTATACATAATACTTATGTAAGAATACATATTACTGAAGCCCAAAAGTGGTAAAGGATTTTAGTTTTATTTGAAAGCAAGTAATAGTGGGTGATGTTGTGCTGTGGTTTATTTTTTCCTCAGTAGCCAGCTTTCCTTCCTCCCATTTCCTGCTTTTAGTAGAGAAGTGCTGTTATTTAGCAAGTGGCATTGTCTGCTCTACTCTGTGCTAAAATGACAAGCGTAGAAGAATAGTAAAAATAGCCTGAAATTGACATGATAACACAGACATTTCCTACCTGTTTAAAGAACAGTACAAATATGAATACATCATCCATAATAGCATATTATTATCTTTTACAGTATCTACATTATAAAAGAAATACAAGCATAAAGAGCTTTAGAAAGATAACAATGAGTTTTGCAGTGCTTTTAATTTTGTTGTTCACAGTATATTACACTATATAGAACAGAACTAATATCTACTAAATGTATATGAAGAAGGGAAGCTTAATTTCCATACTGGATACAGCTGAAATCATTATTTAATATTGTTGTTCATATTCTTTAATTGTTGCCTGGCCATGAGTTTCTTTTGTCTTGGAAGCATTCAAAGTCTGATGTGACTATGTACAATTGCAGGACGTTTCTCATTCAGCTGGCACTAACTTGCAATAAAGCAGTATTTTAATGCGAGTGACCTATCATGGAAGAAAACTGCATGTTGGTAAGCCCTCCTCTCCCTGAAGTGTTTTAAGTTCAAATTCCAAGATGAGAACTAGTATTAGCCAAACACCTCTCCACCTGCCAGTAGCTGCTTTGAGTGGAACTCAAGGGATGCGAAGAACCTGAACTGGGGCAAATCCCATCCTGAGAGAGAGACTGGTACACAGGCATCCTGTCCCTTTCTAATTAGCTCTTGCAGTCACTTGTGTCTGTTCTTCAATTAGCACTTTGTAATTGCAATTCCATTCAAACGCTATTTTTTATTTCTGTAGTGCCTCAAGTTGGCTAAACTTTTTTCCTCCTGTCAGAAGGGAATTACTAACAGGGAGCTAGAATGGTCCCGCCAGACTTCCCCTGGCAGCTGCTGTGCATGCTATGTGAACATGTACGTTTCACCCTTCAGCTAGATCTAATTTAGAAATCTTTGAGCTCTTAATGATTTCCTATAGTTTGGCCTAATTGAATCTAAGTGCTTTTGCGTTAAAGCTAGAATGCCCAGCTGAGCAGAAGCTGAAACCCCACGACCCTGAAACACAAACCCAGAAACGAGCCCTCCTCACTGTTGACAGCTGCCTTCTACTGCACCAAAGCCACAGCCATCTTCTGTTTTGACCTACTGCCTAGACTGCAAAAATAGTTTGGTTAAGACCAAAGTCTTCTGCAGAACTGAATTACCATCAACATATTCAGCAGCTGTAAGGGAAAGGAACTCTACTGACACTGGGGAATGTGCTGCCTGGGGTGGCCCGAAGTGGGAAGCTGAGCTCTGAAGCACTCCCTTTGCTCTGTGACCTGAGACACTGTGTATGACTGATCAACAAGTCAGAAGACCTACCTCCAGCAGGTGCTAAAGCCATGGAGTGGGAAAGAAACCACCGCTGAGAGCTGAGTCTAATGGGTTTGGGGAATGCAACTCAGGAGACAGTGGGTGAGTGCCCTGCTGAGGGAGAGACATGACAGGAGACTTGGCCAAAGCTGCCTGGGTTCCCCTGTCTTCCAGCAGGGTTTGCTGTTAACTTTTCTCTAAATCTATTAAAGCCATTAGTGAAATCCCATTCTTTTCCCTAAAAAATTCTCACCCTGCTTCTACAGTAGAGGAATGTATACCATCAGGGTCTATCCATTCTCAGCCTTTCCCCCCCCCCCCAAATTCTGCTCTTTAACGTTCAGGCAGGAACAAGAAATACTTGCGTTGTGTCTATTCAGAAGGGTCTTCTAAGAACACCCATACAACTACTGCACAGTGCAGCCTCTGTTCCTGATCTATTAATAATCATAACAGTAACATTAATATTACTATGAAGCACAGCTACAGAATATAAGCCCATGATCTTATCCCCATGACATGAATGACAATATGAATAATATTGAATAATCATCTAGCTACTAAAATGATATCTCTACAAAACTAGACAGACTTGTTTCTTTTATTTTAAAGACTAAGTCTAGTTAAGAGCAATCCTGATGTGTCCAGGAGGCTGGAAGAGCTCAGGCGACTCCTGTCACACATTGAAAGTAAATCAGAATGTCAGGCTCTAATATTTACATTTCACAATTTCTAGCTTATTAAATTATACTCCCAAAGTAAGTATCATTGCAGTATAGGAAATAATTTACAAAAGGAGAACCAAGGAAAGGTATTCCATCATTTCTATTTTCATCAAGGTGAAAAACACGCTCTTGCAATCATCTTATTTGGCTCAGTCCTATGTTCCATTAGCAGGAAAATTTTCCATTGAAGACAATGCAGATCTTGCTTTCATAACAGAATTTTGTATTCTGTAGCAGCACCTCATCTTGTGCTCAGTAAAGTCAGTGGAAGACATGCTTCTGAAGGCAATGGTAGTAAAATAAGATCTTCCATGGTGTTTCATAATGTGCTGCACTGGCAGGAAAAGAACCATTGACTTTGTGTATCATGGAAGTTTGCATCAAAGAATAAATTTGCTTCTGGTAAAGAAATGCATGGGAGTGGCCCTGAAAATTGAGAAACTTCAAAGTAACCTGAATTGCAGCACAGGAAGAATGTTAGGCCTTATGCATCTTAACAGTTCCCACAAGTATAAAGCACCTGATTCATTCAATCAACTCTGTATTCCAGTTAATGTCAATATGCATTCAATATAGCACCTCAAGTTGCCGATTTCGAACTTCACCTACATTTTTAATGAACCTACCTTTGTCTTCCTCAGTAATGTCCCAGAAACTAATGAAACCTTTTGTTCTAAATGAAAGATGTTTCATGTGACCAGGCAGCAATATTATTTTTAACTTTTAATTTGGCAGAAAGCAGGAGAATCCTCAGTTTTATCCACTTTTGACTGTGATTTGTTTGCAGTTTCTTTCATACGTGCTATGCAAAGCTCATGGGTGACCTTCTGAAATATAAGTCTGAGTTGGCAGATAGAGACACCATACAGCTCCAAAAACAAGTCCTCATGGACTCCTTCAGCGTGTAAAGATATCTTCCCCATGTTATCACGTACAAAAACCCTTGGAGGTCTCCCTAGAGATGTTCACAATGTGCAATTAAAGAGGGGCGGTGCACAGATGTCACCAACTCTTCTGCATATTTCAAACTTACAGAATTATTGTCTCTGGACTTAAGCCAGGGAAATAATTTAACGTCTCACAGCAGACAACTTTTGTCTTCGGCATTGTTGACACTCCCCAAATAATTAAAAAGATCAGCCTACAAAGCTATTGGCATAAAAGAAATAAGAAATTAACAAACAGAATTGTGTTGCAGTAATGTTACTTTTAATCAGTTTAATCACAAAATTCTTCTAAGTTTATGCAAAAAATATATAATATCCATCCGAGCTGATACAAAATTCCAAACATTGTCTTTTCCATAAATAGTTGGCAGAACAATCTACCAGTTGTTCATAGTTTGTTGTAGACATTCTCAAATGCTTATAGATTTTATTATAAGATTGAATAATTTTATAAACTTGATTAATACAAAATAAATGTTCACAGTTTTTTCTTCAGTTTAGTGTCACTCGTTTATAAAGGTTCAACCTTTATGAATTTTGAATTAATAATAATTTAATGAGCTAAATACCAAGATTAAGAATGCAACAATAACAATTCCTTTCAGGGCTCAGCATAGTTTCTACATAGTTTTCTTTTCCCCATGACTGCTTTCTGCCAAGCACTCCTTTCCAGCCTGACTCTGTAGCAGGGCACTCAGGTAACAGTCCTACTGGGCTGGAGGACATTGAGGCCACATCTAGGCTTTTCACATGAAACAAACCTCAGGAATGTTTCAAGGCATCACACAGGTTTGTTAAATTTGTAAAATGTTTCAGGCCATGGTTCTAACCTGACTAGGTGCCCAAAGAACTTGCAGGCATGGCTCAGGGGTCAACACTGGCCATGGACTGGACCACAGTGGGCACAGGTGTTCAGTGCCAGCTGGCCTCTGCCAGGGAGTAATCCTCTGCATATTTCACTTACCAGCACAGGTGAAGCTTTAGGAACAGCAGTACAGCTCAACTAACTTTCATGTCAATCAAGTGGATGAACTGTTGTGATGAACTGAAAGGAAATGTGGAGATGAAAGAATGAGCTTAATCTTTACAACTCAAGTTGACTTCATGCTTATATAAATTTCCTCTTTCTTATGTAATGTTTACATCACTTTTTTAGGATTTTAGATCCTTGGTGGAATAAAAGCAGGTAAAAAGATGAGTGTACCTGAAACCATCTTCTCTTTGAAATCCATAAAAAAATGTACCTTTGAATTGCTGCTGATTCCCATTTTTCAGTTGCTGTGTCTCTCTTGCAGCACAGCCCCCAGGAGACTCTGCTACCGCGTAAATGATGCATATACCCGGCAGCAATACAGTACAGTGAAGAAAAACAAACACTGAGGGAAAGAGGAGCTGGGGCAGGGAAGAGAAGGAAGGAGGAAAATGCATGAAAAGCGAGGCGTAAAACACAGCAAAAATCAGTTACATTGAAGTATGGGCTGTGGCAGGAAACACACGAAACAAGTTCTGCATCATCTGCCACTTCTAATGTATGCCCTGTGGGACTCAGCTGGAGCATTGAATCAGGATCTTACCACAGTCAACCACTCTACCTTTCCCACTAAAAACTTCTCTCCACCTTCCACTTGAGGGGAAACCCCACAGGAAAGTTGGGACAAGAGATCAGCCTAACCATGATCCCTCATGGATCAGCTGCCACTGCAGGATGCATGAGGTTGGGAGGTGGAACAACTGAGAAGTAAATCTCAACAAATGTTACTCATCATCTTCTCTCGTCAGATTTCTCATGGCTTTTTCACTCCCAGGCAGAGACTGCTTTATCCCTGGGCCTCTCAATTATACCCAACTGGAAGTCAGCAACCTCAAACAATCATGCTGTTCTTTCAAATGTATATGGTAGCCTAGTGTAAGCATCAGGAGTGTGATTCATCAGATCAAGGGTGGACATATACATCTGAACTAGCTGTCTAGACTTCATTTATCATTTACTGAAACAGATACTTCTACCAAGTGACTCATCTCTTGCTGAAGTTGCTCTCTGAAATGAAAGGTATGCCAGAAAGTACCTATTTCTCTCCATTAATTGCAAAAGGAGTTAAGATGTGCTTCAGACATGGTCACAATACTACAGACATCTAAAGTTAATGAGGTGAAGCCCAGTCATCTTTGTTTATCTATGGAATAGAGTAACCCAGAAATGAGAATACCATAGTACAAGCTGAATCAGACTCATAGAATGTATTGGGTTGGAAGGGACTTCTAAAGGTCATCTAGTCCAACACCCCTACAATAAGCAGGGACATTTCATACCAGAACAGATTCCTCAGAGCCCCATCAAGCCTGACCTTGAATGTCTCCAGGAATGGGGCCTCCACCATCTCCCTAGGCAACCTGTTCCAGTGCTTCACCACCCTCATAGTAAAGAACTTCTTCCTAATGTCCAACCTAAATCTACCCTTCTCTAGCTTAAAACCACTACCCCTTGTCCTATCATTACATGCCCTTGTGAGCAGTTCTTCCCCAGCCTTCTTCTAGGCCCCTATCAGGTATCAGGTCACTATAAGGTCCCTGTGGAGTCTTCTCTTCTTCAGGCTGAACAACCCCAACTCCCTCAGCCTGCCTTCATAAGAGAGGTGCTCCAGCCTCTGGATCATTTCCATGGCCCTCCTCTGAACATGCTCCAGCAGGTCCACATCTTTCTTGTGATGTAGGCTCCAGAGCTGGACACAGTACTCCAGGTGAGGTCTCCCCAGAGCAGAGTAGAGGGGTAGAATCACCTCTCTTGATTTGCTGGCCACACTTCTTTTGACACAGCCCAGGACACCGTCGGCCCTCTGGGCTGCAGTTGCACATTGGTGGCTCATGTCCAGCTTTGGATCCACTAGTACCCCCAGGTCTTTTTCCACAGGGCTGCTCTCTAGCATGTCTGCCCCCAGCCTGTACTGATATCTCTGGTTGCCCCAGCCCAGGTGCAGAACCCTGCACTTGGCCTTGTTGAACCTCATGAGGTTCCCTTGGGCCCAATTCTCCAGCTTGTCCAGGTCCCTCTGGATGGCATCCCCTCCCTCTGGCCTATCGACCGCACCACCCAGCTTGGTGTCATCGGCAAACTTGCTGAGGGTGCTCTCAATGCCACTGTCAATATCATTGATGAAGATACTTAACAATACTGGTCCCAGTATGGACCCCTGAGGGTTTTAAAAAACATTTTATTTCCTGTAGTGTGTTTCAGTCTTAATTTAATCTAATAAATACACTTGAATGAAATACTAGCATTTATAGTATCTCTCTTAAGTGTCCACTTGAAAAATCAGGATGTATCACAACCAGAACACAAGATGTTACACAGACTTAATGTAATTCACAGTTTAACCACCAATTTCCTCAGGAAACACCATCAATTTGTTTAGGCCAATAACCATCGCTTTCAGATAAAATGTGCCATACTTAAGTTACAGGATTAGAGATTTCTCTTTTGTCCTGGTTCAGTGGTCAGGGCGAACCACAAACTGGAGAGCAGAATTGCTCTCTATTACTTGCTCCACCCTCCCAAGGGAAGACAAAAGGGGAATAAAGAAGAGAGACTTGAAATTGAAACTGGAACAAATTTCCTGTAACACAGAAAAGGGAGTAATACATGGGGGGAAGAACAGATCTATACACTTATATACAAATATATTCAAAACTGATCTCGATGATCACAGAAATAGGTAGGTGAGAGTCCCTTGCAGCAAGGCCATTTCAGGAGAGGGTTCCATGGCTTTTCACAGCACCTGATAGAGTTGGATTCCACAGAGCACTTGGTGAGTTGAAGAACCTCCGAGCAGCACCAGAAGCAAGGAAGGAAGAAAGATGCAGGAAAAAAAAAAAGAAAAGGGGCTGAGCCTCTGGTTCTCCTGGCTTTTATAGAATATGTCAGGAAGTGGGGTAGAATACTGACCCCTCTCTCTTCCGACCCTTCCGGGTCCTTGGGGGTCCTGAAGACTCTCTCTCTCAGGTTCCTCTTGTAGGTGTCAACAATATGCTGGGTCCACTTAAACCATACATCTTTATTTAAAAATGTTTACTTTTTTAAACTTTTAAATACAGATCTCATTTAAACTCCAACATTTACAATCAGCTTTATATTTATTATTTCAAAAAGGTAAAAAAAAAGGGAGAAATGGGAACTACAGGTCTGTCAGTCTCACCTCTGTGCCCACAAGATCATGGAGCAGATCCTCCTGAAGGCTCTGCTAAGGCACGTGAAAAACGTGGAGGTGGCTGGTGGCAACCAACATGGTCCACCAAGGACAAATTGTGTCTGAGAAATTTGGTGGCCTTTTACAATGAGGTCACAGCATTAGTGGTCAAAGGTCAAAGTGGTCAAAGAGCAACTGACGTCATCTACCTGGACTTGTGCAAAGCCTTCAACACTGCCCTGAACGACATTTTGGTCTCTAAACTGGAAAGATACAGATTCAATGGATAGCCCACTTGGCTGGATGGTGGCACTCAAAGACTTGTGGTCAACACCTTGATGTCCAAATGTCGACCAGTGACGAGCGGAGCTCCTCAAGAGTCGGTACTGGGACCAGTGCTGTTTAACATCTTTGTCGGTGACATGGACAATGGAATTGAGTGCACCCTCAGAGAATTTGTTGATGACACCAAGCGAGGGGTTGTTCAGCCTGGCAAAGAGAAGGCTCTGGGGAGACCTTATAGCGGCCTTCCAGTACGTGAAGGGGCCTACAGGAAAGCTGGGCAAGGACTTTTTATCAGGGCATGGAGTGATAGGACAAGGGTTAATAGTTTTAAACTGGAATAGGGTAGATATATATGAGATATTAGGAAGAAATTCTTCACTAGGAGGTGGTGAGACACTGAAACAGGTTGCCCATAGAAGCTGTGGCTGTCCCCTCCTTGGAAGTGTTCAAGACCAGGTTGGATAGGGCTTGGAGCAACCTGGTCTAGTGGGAGGGATTGGAACTAGATGATCTTTAAGGTCCCTCCAACCCAAACCACTCTATGATTCTATGATTTTATTATATCACTTAGGCCACTAATCTTACTCAGTAACACTTACAGGCTGAATAGCAAGATATCTGAGTGATGGAGGTTACAGACCTGAAAAAAGAACAGTATTTTTGGGGTCAGTCACCAAAAGTCCTACCAGATAAGCTGTAGGCAAAACCCCTTGTAGCTTGTTTGGTTCTGCTTGCAGGTTATTGTTTAAAATTTGTCTATAGCTAGAAGTAGATGCCAGCTTAAAAATTTCTAGGGATTACCTATGCATCCTTGCTATGCAGAAAGCTCACAGTCTTTGTAGCCCTTTGCTCCACACAGCTTTTTAGTCTGGAAAGGTTGAGCCAAACAGCTGATCCCAGCTCGAGGGAAGGAGCAAGACTCCCACCCTCAAGTTTTTTCTTTATCTCATTAGAAGTGTGAGCATAGCATTAGGTGTAATTTTCAAGTTTTCCAGAACAGTACAAATTTACAGAGATGCATGAAGGACATTTTCAGATCAAAGCCTTGCTTAGCCACTTACCCACAGGTACAAACCCCAAATTTTAATAGGGATGCAAGAAACATCCTACTCGACCACCCCAATGGTGCTTCCATTCAGTATTCTGACTCAGCAGTGGCACTGGGATATACTATTTAGTGCAAGTATGTGAGACTGCCATTTTCTGAAGTCCTTCCCTCTCATACATCCCCAGAATCAAGTAATTTCATTTGAAGTTGGAATCTTCCCTAGGATGGCCTCCTTACCTTTTCTACCGAGCTGCACAGGATTTTATTGGAGTGCTTGTTTTATTTTTGAATTGAGGCAGTTCATCAGGGCTTCTAATGCAATATTTGTAACAATAACTAAAGACTAACATTACTGCTATATGAGTCCTGGAATAGCTGTACGGTATTTAAAATAACAGAAGTGTCTAGATATATGTCCCTTTACTTGACCTCCAGTCATTCCTTACAACCTTGAATATGGAGCATCTGACTCAGCTGCTCTCTCTCTACACAAGGAGAAACTGCCTACCTGCTGATTGCATTTTCTCTCTATTTCCTTAGATACTTGTCAGCACCCACAGCCTTTTTTCTAGCCTAGCATCCTTCTTTGGCTTATATTTAGACTTTGAAGAGTAAATTGTTCTTAGTCTGCCAGGTATCAGAAAGCTTATATTCCCCAATGAACAGCATCTTCATTACATTTTCAAGGATTTGTGTTGTCTTGCTTTTCTTGCCTGGCCCTGTTACATCTTCCATTTGATTGAACTCTCTGTGCTGAGGCAAAATAATACCTCATCAGTAAGGTGAGTATGATATTAAAAATATTACACACAATTGTCTTCTTTGTTATAGGTTGCAAGTCTAACAATGTCCTACATCATTTTCCTCAGGTCTTGGATAATGAAGGATTTAGGTTACTGTGAGGATCTCAGCTTTCAGTTTAAAAAGAGGGAATTTCTACCTCTCCTTTTTGGAAAGAAAAGCTTGACAACAGTATTTTGGCAAGAAATTTAAAACCAAAAATCTGGAATCAATTTAATATAAAAGGCAGGCTCATGTTTTTTATGATTATACGACACTTTGGTGGGGGGAGGGAGAAAGGGACATTCACTCATTATTGCTGAATGTTTGCAGGTGACAAAACCTGTAAGATTCATCTTTGAGAATGCTTTGTCACCAACGTCCTCAGGGTGGTAATAATACCATTCTCCCATTAGCTGATGTGAATAAGGTTAGTCCTACAGTCTAATTTATTCTCTCTGCAGCTTTGGATTCTTGCAAGCTGTATTTTGCACCCATGAAAGTGCTTCAGTGATATGCAGTAGTGCTATGCATGGGTAAGGCAATAGATTTTGCAGCTAAACAGAGTGCAAAAATTTGGAGATATTTAGTTAATCTGTATTAAATTTGCCTTTATAGAAATTGCAGTATGTTCAAACTCCACGTCATTAAAACAGAAGACAATGCAATACAGAACTCCTATTCACTAGTTCTCCTTCACTCCCAAAGTCACAGGAAGCAAAGGGTCTTCCCACAGCCTCCCACCTGAAGACATACAAACACCAGCACAGAAATAAGAGAGATTTTAGTGGAAAATCCGAAAGGTTGATCCCTTCCTTTCGCTCCCATTAGGTGGAGCTCTCAGACAAGAAGAAATGAATGAAAAAAATCAACCCAGCAGACACCCTTAGGAATCAGTAGTGTACTATGCAGGTATTTTCCCCTGCAGAGAGCTCTCTCTTTTTGATAGAATTCATTCGTATCCAACTAGAAAGCTTATTCCATGCTTTAAAAACTACTATTACTCAGAAACTTGCCTGTACAACTAGGTTTTCATTAGCTTAACACACCACTGAGACCAAGTTGCAAACTTTGGAGGTAGTTCAATGCTACATTACTGGTGTCAACATAAATAACCAGACTGACAGAGAAATATTTATGGAAATAAAGAAGCAGAGCAGATAAAGAATTTAAGAGCAAGACATAAAAATCCAAAAATTCCAGCAAGTACTTGACCTCACTGGCATGAATGATAAAAGTCCACTGACATTAATGGCACAGGATTCAGCTGAAAAATGGGCCATTTGGAACACAAAGATATAATAAAAATGGCAAAATGTGTTCTACCTGTTTTTCTGGTGCTTTCTGGTTATAGTTTCTACTCTTGTTTTGATTTCGTACTTAGACATTCTTAAAAAAGTACTGGGGAACTCCCAATTCCTACACAAGGCAAAGGACAAAAATAACCACGTCTGAAGTACCGTGCAGCCAAAGGACAGAATGATGGGTGTGTATTTTCAAGGCTATTGGCTCTTACACCAATTGTTCATTATGTGTGGTAACTCAGCAAAGTCAGTATTTTTGCCAAATCAATGTCTGTGGTTGGCAACATGTGAAAACAATGACATATAGACCATTATCAGAATTAACAGAATTTAGCAGAGATTGTCCAGATATACATGGAAGGAAAGTGTTTGAAATCGTTCCCGTTAGACTCTACACCTTATTTAAGAGAAATTATTGACTTAATTTTATCAGTTCAGCTGTGATTAAAGCCTGCTAGTTTTATCTTTATGAAGGCAAATGCCACACTTTTGTAATTGACCATTTCAGTAATCTTAGCCTATCTCCTAGATTTATCCTTGATATAGAAAATTGATAAATTCATTACCATTGAGGTATGATACTGGAAGGTGAGTTTTATTTTGTGTTTGAATATCATCTGCCTAGTTCCAGGTCTTGCAACAAAACCTTTCGCAGACACTTGAACAATGTGCAACTCTGTTCCATTTTCAGATCTTTTAAAACCTGTACTCTTTTGCGTCCAAATTCAACCTTGGGCTAAAATAAATAATAATATGCAGTGGCTGTGAGACTAGCACAGAACTCGCAACTTTGTGTTAAAATCAGTTGGCCTCATTATTTGATGGGTTTTAATTTCACACACTACTCTAGATTGGTTTCACCAACTTAAAAAGAAAACTTCTAATAGTATGAACCGCTGCAATGTAAGAAGAGCATCTGTCCCTAATACTGAAGGTCTCTCCCTCATATCCATATTCTTCTGCTCTTCACATTTCCCCAGATGAAAGTTTTATAGTCAGGATGATCTTTTAAGCTTTTAATTTTTCCCAAGGGAACTGTTACAAATCTGCTGCTGACATAAGGAAGGTGTCACAGGTTAGAACCTGCCCTTTCCTTCTTGACACAGGCACCTGGGACCAGGATTGTTTTGGTCATACTGGGCAACACGCACTAGTTTCGGTTGCTGCAGCTGTACCTTCCACGACCTTGTCTGGATACAGAGGGCATAAAAAAGCCAGAGATTCAGCAGCACCTCTTACTTTTAACTTCTTCTCTGCCTTAGGGATGGCATTAATGACTACAGCATGTGTACGCAGTTTTCAAGTTAGAAATCATAGAATCACAGAATGGTTTGGGTTGGAAGGGACCTTAGATATCATCTAGTCCCAACACCCCTGGCATGGGCAGGGACACCTCTCACTAGACCAGGCTGCTCAGAGCCCCATCCAACCTGGCCTTGAATGCTTTCAGGGAGGGGGCATCCACAACTTCTCTGGGCAACCTGTTCCAGTGTCTCACCACCCTCACAGTAGATAATTTATTTCTAATAGCTAATCTAAATCTTGCCTCTTTCAGTTCTCCTTTGTGAGTGTGTTCCTCTTTCAGATTATAATACGTATCTACGGTATGGGTATGTTCCACTCTGCCATGCATGGCTACTCGTTGCTCCTATTGTGGTTATCCTGAGACCCCTAACTCTAACAGAACGAGTTATTATTATCCCCAGTGATGCCTTCAGGCTAAGTGACTTGTTTAGCACTATGGAGGAAACCTGCAGCAGAGCAGAAAGCAGAAACTGATTCTGGTGCATCCTAGCTGTGTTCATTGAATCATACTTTAAGGTGACATTACACAAATAGATGTGTGTACATCTGATTTAAGCTTCAAGAGAGAGAATGAAGGTTGTGGCAGTCTTACCCCATTTGCCTAGATAGGTGGGAGAAGCAAGCAGAAGGGTTAAGATGGTGGAGAGCTGAAGCACTTGGTGCCACAGGATGAGACTCTGATACAATGTCCTGTAGGCAGAGAAGGCAGTTGGTAAGACTCACCTAAGCAGGCATCCCTGAGGCATTGTGCCAGTTTTCCCAGAGAAACAAAAAGCTCTCTCCAAATATGAAATTTCTCCATTCGAGAATTTGTTTTTAGGAGATGAGTGTTTGTCACTGCAAAATTTTCCAGTAGAAAATTCTCAACTATCTACTATGTACCCCCCTAAATCCCCAACAGCTTCACAGTGCTTCCATGCCCCTGAATGAGGGAGAATGTTCTCTTATCCATGACTCAGTATTTTATTAAAGTACAGTGTGATTAAAAGACAGAAGATCAATCTTAACTACTAAGATTTCCATAAAGTTCAATTAAAAGTGTCAAGCTATTGTGACTAGCTTTGTCAAAATGTCAGTGATGAGCTCTGCTGTGCAGCAAAATATGCTTGTTTCACAAAAGGCTGGAGAGGAACGGCAGGATGCTGCTTCTCAGGTGGCTGCAGGGACATGAACCTTCTGGCTGTAGCTCCTCAGTTTGCCTGTGACCCAGGTGCTCAGAGCTGAGCTGCCTCTTGTAAAGGGAGAGCCCGAGAAACCAGCAACTGCAGGTGCTCAGGATTCAGAAGGAAAACAGTGCGATCTTCATAAGAAAAATAATAACATTCACAGAGCCAAAATCCTGATCTCTTACCAATTCTGCTGCACCACTCTCATTCTTTCATTTGCCTGATTTGGACATGGTGCTTTGAAGGGAACATAAATACACTTCTCTTGACTTCTTTGTCTATCCTTTTGGATAAGTGCTCAGTGCTTGTACTGTGTATCCCAATATGGTTTCTTTTTGAATATCTATTTCAGAAAACACACCCCTACTGCAGCACAGTGCAGCCTATAGCAATGAAGAGGAATAATAACAAAATCCTTAAAGACAGATCAGGCATTCTAAGTGCTATATGTGGGTAAAACTTGAATCTGAAGGGCTTGTAGATACCATTAAAAATTTTTTTCTCCCTATATCACAAAACACGTTATATGATGTTAAAAATTTCTGCTAGTAGTGATGTGGGAATGAATTCAATTAGCTGAATTCATTATACTTCTTGAAACCAAACTTTTATTTGCTCTGAATAAATACAGTCACCTATTTAGTAATAATCTTCTCTTATTAAACATAATTAAGACCTCACATTGACAATGGATGCATGTCCGCTATTAAACATTGTGAGGACCTTGACATGCTGTGTTAAACAGCTCCTCAGCTGAGTTACATCCTTCACCCGGGACTGATCTGTGCAAAACCTGATAATCCTGCACTTTTATTTGAACAAGTGGTTCTGTCACGACCAGCCCTGACCTAGTGTCCCCATTGCCTTATTTGTTACACACGTTTCAGCTTTCTTCCTACTATAGAATCAGAACAGTTTGAGTTGAACAATTGAAACACAGATTGCCTTTTGCTATCTGTTAGCAAAATGCTCAAAACAGCAGGGGCCTTTATGGGGGAACACCCACACCACTCTGCTACATAAAGCAGAAAGTATGATCTATCACCAGCACCCAGAAAAAACAGAGGTACTTACCTGCTCCTTGAGTGAGCTTGGGATTCATTTCCCTTACCTGGCCAGCTGGACTTTTCATTGCACCGCAACAGAGGAGCAAGTCAAACACAAACAGGAGACTCTTGCAAAATTAAGAACTCTGTAAAAAAAAATATGAGTGCAATTAAAGTGTAGCAGCATTTAACAGTGACCGTGTCTAACCTCTTTTTACTATTAGCAAGAAATAGATGGAAGACAAAACTAGTTCACTCACTGCAGAACACATCTCTCTTCATCTTTTAAGTAGACCTGCAATAGAGCCTTCTGTTGGTCGTATCGATCTCTTTCACATCACACATGGGCTATCATTTTTTTTTCAGGACATCTTTCTGCTCTTTAAATTGACAGCTTGATTGTTGGAGCCAATCTCCATCACAGCAAAACTGTTTACCTAGTGGTACGGATGAGTGGGCTATTAAGTCCTGTTGTATGGCTGCTGGGTAGAGAAAACAGTCTTAAGCTGAATGGAGTCTGTTTTGATGTCCTTTGATTGTCTTTATGTCAGAAATGGTTCTCTAAAGGTGCACACAAGAATAAAAAGCCTCTGTCCCCCCACATGCCCAGCTCTTCCACTGAACTCCTTCATTCGATGATGGGCAATTCCTAGATGTTTTGCAAATAGTTCAGCTCTGGGTTTGGCTCTCAGTTTTTAATTCCAAATATGTGATATAAAAGGACAATTTATGCTTTATTTTTATGCAAATAAAAAATACATAACCTGAGGTATTGCTAGAATGCTTGTGTAGGAGTGTGTAGGATGAGTTGAGTTGGGAAGGGGAGGGTGAGGTCTAACTAGTGATTCTCTTTTGAAATCTGATGGAAACATAGCTAAGCAAAATCATCTGCCTCTTTGGATGGACAAGTGCCATAAGCTCTCCTCAGTTCTCTGATCCAAAAGTCAAGTCTCAAAAGCGCTGATGGACAATTAGGTCAGAGATACCTCCTTTGCCCTTCCTTTTTCCTAACTCCCTTGCTGAGTTTATTCCATGTTTTCAAATTCCTGTAGATAAAATTGAAGAACAAAAGTGCAGCTGGGGTTTGTGCAAGTGGCAATTTGAACAGTAGCTTCATTCTCTGAACAGCTTGACTTTTCTCATCAGTGAAGCGTATCTGTCAATCCACATGTTCCTCCTCTGGAGCTCCAATAACAAGTGGCTGAAATCTGAAAAGGGCTGATATTCAGGAACTTGCAGTATTTAGCAAAGTTACATTCACAACAATACAGCAATGCAATCGTATCCATTTTCTACTCCTCCTGGACAGCAGAATTAAGTACATCACTCAAACCTGGATAGAGAATCAGTGAAACAGGCAGGAGCAGGACTGAATTTTCCTGAGTCTCAAACCCACTGCTTAACCACAGGGCCATATAATTTGCGTTCATGGTCTGTTAGGGAAGCCATGAACTGCTCTGGTGGACACTGACATCAAGAATAAATCCAGCCTGTATCAGCCACAGTCTTAGCTAAGTACAGGATGAAATTTAGCCTGGGAACAAGATCAAACATTGTCCCTATGGCCAGGGCACACTAGTTCCTGCACCACCACACAAACCATCTTCTCCCTTTTCCAGGGACAGGGCATGAGGTTTAGATCAGGAGCAGCACAAGGGCAGCCTTGACAGTAAATGTATGAGGGAACAGCACAAACACCACCCCAAATGCAATTGCATGTGCCATATGCCAGATGCCCTGCAAGATGCTTGGGAGGCTCTGAGTAAACCCAAAGGCAAAGAGAATTGGCCCTCCTCTTTCATCATCTCCCATGAAAAGGTAGGAGGGCTTGCGTCCACAACTTCAAGAGAGTAAGGAAAAGTAGAGCTACCTAGTTTTCTGTTCCATTTTAAACCTTTGATTTGATAAAGATCCATTCATACAGTCTTGAGTTGTTTTAGTCATTTTTTCTTGCTTTTTTTTTCCCCAAACACTAACCTAGGAAGTGGAACTCCAGTTCCCCAGGAGGGTATTACTGATGTGATACAGCATGACAACATTCAACTCCTGCCTCCTTCCTGCATTTCTACTCTCGAGTAGTCTATAAAGAACATTTTTTTTTCAAAGCCGTGTTGTGCTGAGGGCACGTCATATGTCTTTGTTACAATGGCCAATAAGGGTTTTGTTTTTTCCCCCATAAAAGACCATTATTTGATACCTCTTCTTACTGTGAATATTTTCAAACTGTGAAGTTTTATACCTCCTTACACTGAGCTGCATCTTCTGAGTAATGCAGGTAGATTATGAACTCCTGTATTTTGAGTTTTCTCCTGAGTTTGGATCATTCAAGTAGCTGACCAGAGGAAGGTCCACTAATTAACATCACCAATAACGTAGAGCTTGTTTTCTGGCTTCCTCTTTTGAGAGGTAGATTTTCCTTTTTTTTTGTTTGATTGCTCTTCATGACGTGTGTTCATGTCTGCCCAGGCTTTTATGCTGTGCCAATCATCGTGAAACGTGAGATGCCTGAGAACTCTCCTCTAATTCTCAGAGGAGATACTGTCTGGGCAACAGCCCATTTTGGCCTAAAAAGCAGTATTTGAGGCCTGACATGTAATCTATGGATTTGTTCAATCTAATTAGTGCCACTTGCATCAGTGTTTTTATGATACAGACATACATCCACTCAGCAAATCACTAGCTACCAAGTCCGCTGCCAGGCAGTCGTTCTGTCAACATGTGATCGCTTCTGGCTTGAAAATTATTTGAAAGATGCTCTAGGGGTGCAAGGCTCGGAAACACATCATCACTCCCTTAAACGATGTGTTTTCCTACGACTCTGTTCATAGTCAAGTACTGTTTTATTATATTAGACTGGAATTTTCACTAATTTCACTGTACTTTCTTGTAATTAGGTAAAATTCTGGTTTTGTTGAAGTCAGTGATAAAACTTCT
This sequence comes from Hemiprocne comata, assembly GCA_020745705.1. Lineage (NCBI taxonomy): Eukaryota > Metazoa > Chordata > Aves > Apodiformes > Apodidae > Hemiprocne > Hemiprocne comata. The sequence goes on along the minus strand of CM036586.1, from coordinate 90,187,445 downwards.
ACAGCAAAAAATACTGAAAATTCATCTATTTTTAAAAAAATAGACTTAGAGTTGGCATAAATTAACATGCATTGAGCTCTGCATAGCAATGCCAGACAAATTGCCATGCTCAAGCTCACTTGTTGCCTTTAGTATTTCTAACATGTGTGGCCCTCTTCAGTCCAGACACAGTCCAGGAACAGTTGGCAATGTGCATTCACTGGGCATCCTAGACATGGTTCTGACACACGTCCTCAAAGGAATTGTTCTGTAAGTCTCAAAATCATTCTAATAAAACAGAATATACCTCCTTACATTTTTGCATCTAAAATTCCCATTAAACCATTGACAACTGGACATGCAATGAAAAGATCATGTTTAGAAACAATCGGTCTTGTGCTTGACTTTCTGGACCGGTATCACCTCCACCTAACATCAGTGTAAATCACAAGCCTTTCACTGACACCCTGATGTTACAGGCAAAAGCCAAAAAAAGAAAAAAAAAAAAGAAAGGGTTTAGGGTGGCTGGGTTTTTTCACTGGTAAAGGAATTAAAAAATGTTATTGATTTCATCCTGAACTCATCAGTCTTCTGCCCTATCTGTCCCTGTCTTCACTGCAAGAGGGAAACAGGTTGGTTTTGCATTGCTGCAGGTCTCAGGTTTACGGTGAGAGAGGATTAATAGTTATGATTCCTCCAAGCAGCCAAGTCTGTCAGCACAAGCCTTATCCACCACCACAGACCACCGGTCGTTCCCTTTTCAAACCCTGCAGCTCACTCCCAGGGGTTTGATTACTTTGGATCCCCTCCCAAACCAGGGAAGTGCTGTGAGTTGGCAGGAGTTGTCCCCACTAGTAGAATCTGTGGTGACATAAACTGGCCAAGCCTGGGCTTATAAACCCAATCCTGCTTTTCCAACAGGTCCTAGGTGGTTTGAATAAACACCCTGGCTGGAGGACTGGAGAGCCCAGAGGGAGCAATGATAATTTCACACAGGCTAAGGTTGCCTGTGAACTGAACAAGAAATAGCCCAGTCTCCTTGTGCCATCTTAGTCGCATACACATTTGGTACATCAACATGGGATTTAATTTGGGCACTTAAAGCTGTGTGCATTAACTTGTGATTGTGGGTCTTTTCACCCATCTTTTGTGCGTGTTCTTCCTTGCACATGTGCATTTGCTGCAGCATGTTTTCAAATGTAATTGAGAAAGAGAAAACCAAAAGCTACATATATTAGTATTCCTGTTTAATTTAATATCAGCTTACAAGGTAGAAATTAAAATGATTTTTCTGTCACTATTATCTCTCTTCACTTGGCAAAGATTAATTTCTTTCTTCTCCACTGCTTACTAATAAGACATCTGAAGAGTAAGACGGTTTTTATGTTTACTTCCTTGTTTAAATCAGCTTTCTCAACTAAGGACAGCCTTGGCAATATATTTGCTTTTTAACTTGTGATTTCTATGTTGGCTCAGCCTCTGCCAGTGACAGAACATCAAACATGGAGAGACTATATATTTTTAATTACTCAGGGATGCCCTTGTGCATAAGTACATGCAAATGAAACAAGCGGAATTCAAAACCTGTTCAGTTCAGAACAGATTGCACATGTTACACAATCAGTCACATTTGGGGCTCAGAAATGATGGTGTACTATCTTGCTTCTCATGCTGACAAGGGCAGAGGTATCAGTCATCACTTGGTACAGCGTCATGCCATTGCTACTGCTGTGTCTGACACTGCTAGGTTTGGTACCACTTCCTCGAGAGCTGACAAGCGAGGGAAGGCAACACACAAGTGCTTGAGTGTGAGAATCATCTGAACAACTAGCCTGCGTGGAATTACACCCTCCTACAAAGGAAATTCAGGGAAAGGATTAGAAAGAATACAACATTTTGATGTCTCATAGAATCTGACGTAAGCCTCCAGACTCCAGCCTCTGACTGCCTGCCTCCAGAATCCAGCCCTCCTTTGAAATGAGGATAAAATAATGAGCAAAGTTGCCGTTTAGAGTCCAAGCTGCATTTTGTGAACTTGGTACTTGTACCCTGGTAGCACTACACTTTCAGCAAATATGTCATTATTTCAAAAGACAAAAACCATTCAGTGAAAATCCTGCAGTGTAAGGCAGTCACACTAAAAGGAAAAGAAGGGAAATATGGCCATCTGCATATTGCAGCTGAGGAACTAAAACACTGGAGACAGTGGCAGAACAGTGGGTATCCCTAAAGAGCTGACCATTCTTCCAGCATGGAAAAAAAAAAAGTTGAGTAATATGTCCTGCAGCACATTCTCTTGGGATATTATCTCATACCCTTTAAACATTTCACTGTGTCAGAAGTCTCCTGCTTTAACAGCCTAGCATTCTTTTTAATATTTTCTTTCCATTACCCTTTCTTAAATCCCCATGCTCGGCACTAATAAGTTTTTTGCCTCTAGGGTGTTTATACCTGGAATACCTAAATAGTATTATCTTACCTTCTTCCTCTCAAACTTGATTATCTGTCATTTATCCAGTTTATATGTATTGAAGTTTTAAACTTCCCTTCTCCCTCTTGATAAAGATGCTCTTGTCCTCAGAAGAATGATGTCTCAGGGTTTTTTTCAGCCATACCTTTCATGATTACATTATATTCTTCAGTGTTTCTGTAGTTTTCATATGGTTGCATCCAGAGCTGAAATCCAGTGAGCCCCTCTTATGAAGACACAACTGGCTCTGTCCCCGCTTGAGATTCAAGGTGACAACTACTCGCATTGCACCAGAAGCAGATGATGCCGTATGAGAGGTCTCTGTTCCACCAAGGCCACCTGTGTGGGTGACCTAAGGCAAGGGCATCCGCATCTCTAGTTGCCTCCCAGCACCAGGCTGATCTCAGGACACCTCTATCCCTGTCAGGGAGCCCTGTCCTGCCCTGCTGTGCCAAGGCCCGCAGGCAGGCGTGTGGACACACTTCAGGTGGTGAGCACCAAGGCTGATATGCGCATAATGTGATGCTGTATGGGCACCTCTGGTGCCACAGAATCTAGGGTGAGTTGAGGGCTTCAAAGGAGCTGCTGTTAGGGGGTGAGTATGTAAGCGATGGTCTTTCATCTGATTGCCAACTTCATGTCCTTTCCTTGTGCTACCTGTCCTGTGGCGCCTTTGGTGCATATACCGAAGACCACAGAACCACGGGGGCGGGGGTCTTGGCAGGCTGCAACCCGTGCTGACCTTTCAGAATAAAAGAAAGCGCTTTTTAATTATACCAGGGATGGGAAGGGACGAGCGTCGGCTGTCTTCCTCAGCGCCCGGTCTGTCTCCAGTGGGCCGCAAGGCTGGCAGAGCTGCCATCCTGGCTGTGGGGGCTGAGGAGGTGGACGGGGAAAGGAAATCCCTGTGCTTCGCACCACCCCGCAGTCACAGCCACAGCACGCACCCGGGCGGCGGGGCTCCCCCGCGGCGCGGCAGCGGGCGGGAGCGCAGGAGGCGGCGGCGGAGGAGGAGAAGGAGGCGGAGGAGGGAGGTGGGGGCGAGCGGCGAGGAAGGGAGGGAAAACCTCGGCTGGGCGGTACACTCCGGCCGGTGCGGTCCCGGGCTGCCCGCGCTACCGGCGGCTCCCCTCGCCCCCGCACGCTCCCCCCGGGGCCGGGGGGGGCGGCGGAGCCCACCGCGTCCCACCCGCAACTTTCCCTCCCCCGTGGATGGCTTTCGTCGGAGACCTGCAGGGCAGCCGGGCACTTGACACCTGTCCCCCATGGGCCGCCCCCGCCCCTAAGTTTGCCGGCGCCCGGCCCCCTCCAGCCGCCGCTGCCGTCGCCTCCGCCGCAGGGCGGGCTTGAAACCGCGGCGAGGGCCGCGGAGCCCATGGCCCGGAGCTCCGCGGCGCCGAGGTGTCCGTGCCCGCCGCTCCGTTCCCGCCGCCGGGCAGCCGCCGCGCCCGCCGGAGCGCCGCAGCGGGGGCGCTGAGGGAGGCCGCCCCCGGCCCACCGCCACCGGCTCGGCGCCAGCCGCCCGTGCCCGCCGGGTCGCTGGCGGCGGCGGCGGGGGCGGCGGGGCCGCGGGATCCGTCCGCGCTCGCTGCCCCCGTGTAGTTGCCGAGTCCGTCTGTCCTCGGCGGCGGCCCCGCGGGTGACATGCAGTCCCTCATCTCTCCGGTGACCAAGGCTATCCTGGTGGCTCTGTTCATCTTCGCCATCCTGCTGATCCTCTACGTGATTCTGTGGTACATCTGCCGCGATGTGGATTGCGACCATGGGATCTGAGCGGCGCCGCGGGGCGAGGGTTTAGGAGCCGGGATTCACCCCGCGGGGCCGGGAGCGGCAGCGGGAGCCCCGCCGGGCGGCAGCCGCCACCACCGCGGCCGGAGCCGGGGAAGGGGAAGGAAAAAAAAGAGGAAAAAAAGAAAGAGAAAAAAAAAAAAGAGAGGAAAGAGCCGACCCGAAAGATCCCGGAGGACAACTGCAATCAAGAAACCAACCTGAGCTTGACCTTCAGAGACCAGGGTGACCCGGTGAGTCTCCGCGGAGCGGGGGATGCGCGGGTGCGGCGGGTCTGCCTCCCTCCTGTCCTACTCCGCTCCCGTAGCAGGCACACACACACTCACACACACACACTCACACAGGGATGTCGCACACGTACCCCAAGCCGCGCACACACACAGACACACACACACCCCGGTAGATGTGCGCGCCCAAGTGCCTCTTGCGCGCATGCATGCGTGTCCCCAGGGGACAAGAAAGACCTTTCCTGCTGGCCGGGGTAAATTGTGCCTGTCCCCGTCCCTGCGTCCCCTCCGCTTTATATGTACCGAGAAGACAAGGCGCAAAAGGCAGCACGCCACGCGGGAGCCGCCGGGCGCGGGTGCGGGGCCGGGTGCTGGTGCGGAAGGGGCGGCGGGGCGGCCGCCGCGCTGCCTTTGCAGCCCCACATTGGTATGCAGGCGATGGCTGCGCCGGCAGCCGAAAAGGTGAGCCCAGAGGATGGGGGAAGCCAGCGCTTTATCTGTCCGGGGGCAAACTGGGGAAGTAAGGAAAAATAAGAGTGAAGATGTCGGGTATCTGGCGGGCAGCAGCGGGCAGACTTCGAGGAGGGGATGCGAAGGAGCATGAGTTTCTGCTTCCTCGGGGCGGGTTGGTGGAAGGAGGTGGGGGACGTGACAGAGGAATGTGCATGGGAAGTTCTGGATGGCAGCATTCCTTCTCTGGCCTCACCAGCACTGTGTTTTCTACCTGCTACTCTCCGCAAAAGCGTTAATGCTCGAGAGTTAAACATGCCCACAAGCCAGGCAATGTCAGAAAATGTACGCAAAAAAGTACGCAACTGATGGAGATGTACGTGCCGAACTAGCTGGGACACCAGAGGGGACGTATTGTGCCCAGCCGTTTTCCCACCTGAAAGAATTTGTCATTGGCTATTTCTGCTCTTATCGTTTGGTTGTGTTGGATACAGTGCAGAGAGACAGCAACACATTGTGTTTAAAGTGAAAAAGACCGACTGATAGAAAAATTGTCCTAAACGCTTGGGTTGTAAATGTTTGTGTCCTTGGCAGACAGGCTGTCAGGAATCGGAGCAAACTCTAGCTGTGTGCGTTATCCCTGCCGGGAATGTATTCGGACACCGCAGCGTGCATGTGTGTGTACGCAGTCGGGAATAAGAGAAAAATCAAATTTGGGTTTAAAGGGAGGGAATGGGGACCCAGCCAAGTGTAAAGTGTAATTGCGTGATTCAGGATGACTTGACGTTGAGTGTTGGTGACCAAAAGCTCACCTTTGCAACAGGGGTCTGTGATTGGAAGGAAACTGTTTGGAAGTAAATTCTCTTGCTATTTTGTGTTGTGCTTCTGTTCAGATTGTGTTTCGAAGGGGTATTGACCTGACTAGTTGATCAAACATGACATTACCATTAACGCACCCTACTAATGTGATTATAGCAGCAGTGACATCAATGTTTCCTTGCCCTGCAACTACAGTACCAATGCATTTGTTTACTTCCCTGGTACACACTCTGAAATGTCTGTTACTCAACAGCTCTGACCAGCATGGGAAGAAGGGAGGAGGAGGAGGAAGCTCTTAAAGGCATTTAAAAATGGCCATAGTTCTACTTTCATTTTGCATTTAATTATGGAGAAATAAAATAATCTCCAAGCTCTCTTCTTCACATTTTTTTGCAGTTTCACCGGTTGGTACACTTATTTTTGCCCAAGTGGCAAAAACCTCTTCACACTTTGACGTGTCAGGTTGTGTCACATGTTTCCTTCCAAATTAACAACAGTGCACACCTTCTTCCCCTCTCCCAGCTGTCAGGAGCTAGCGGGTGATACAGTTATAGAGATTTTGCCATTTAGTGTTCATTATTTCATAGTAAACCAGTATTTCAAACTGTTAGTTCTAAAACTGGATGGAACATGGCAAATTAAAATGCTTTTAACAAAAATTTAAAATATTGACAGATTTGTGTGTGTGTGATTAAATGACTGAAGTGTTGATTTGACCAAATGTATTTTATAGCACCAGTCATAACTAAGATTAAGCAGCTGAACATTTGCAGAAACTGTGAAATAGTCTATTCAGTTATTGTCTGACCGTTAGTGTTTCCAGCTGGCTCATTATTATTTTAAGAATACAGTTTCTAGGAGACAAGATATATAAATAATCTTTTTCTAACAGCTTTTATTCTAAATAAGGTAAATATATATGTGTTTATACATAAATATGTATATAGGCATTTGGATAAACACTAGCGGGTATTTTCCAGCCTAGCACAACTGAAAAGCAGAGCAATGATTAGTGAAATTGTAGTCGATTTATAGTTGAAGTCCCAGATTCGTTTTCTTTGGATCGATACTGTGTGTGTTCATTATTGTGTATTAACAAATGCAAAACCCTAAAAATATGAAACTCACATTTCGTCTTGCTGTGACACCTCATACAAGATTATGAAGTCCTGGCCTTGCTGAGGTCAGTGTGGAATTTTGCAGTTGGTTTTGACAGAGTCAGAAAAATATTGAGAGATTTGCATGTGAATTTGAGGCATCAGGATGTTACTGAAGTTGAGAGAATTATGAAAACAGTAAAAAGGGGCAAATAGTTACAGTGGAGTGCCTACAGAGCTTGCTTTTATATTTATTTACTTGCTTGCTCAGAAGTTTGGTGACAATTTTATTTCTGTTTAGTGGTATTAGGTGCTTCTGCCTCAACAATTTTCACTAGCTTGCTCTCAATGTATGCTAGTATTTCAAAGGTGAAACTGAAATACCATCTGCAGTTAAGGTACAGAGTACAATAGCATCAGGTAGTTATAGATCACCTCTAAGTATTTTTTGCCTGAAGATGAGTTGTAACATCATGGGTACCTTTGTTCAAGGCAAAGACAACTTGTTACCATGTTTCTACTTGACCCAAGAGAAATCTTTACTGTATTACAAACACTGGTAAAGCCATAGGCTGAAAGTGTGTTATTAGTTCAAAAGCAAATTAATAGGCTATTGAAGCATTGTGTAAAAAGATATTTCAAAGCTTTGTCTTTTTGTGTGAAAAAGACTGTGAAGAAGTTGCCGCTGCTTCATCAGCAGAAGTGTAATGAATTTTATGGATTATTTCCTACTGCAAGGCAGCAGGAAATGCTATAGTGCAGTCCCAGGAACCCTGTCACATCTGACTTAAACATGCAGTATGTTTCTGGATAAGTCATTCTTTATCCAATCTCTATTCCAGCAAATTCCCCGAAAGTTTATTAAGTATTTTCTGGAAGTGGCACCTAAGCATAACTGGACAATGACCATCACTGGTTTGCTTATTTTCTAGTTCCTTCCTTATAAATTGGATTATTAAGAGTCAGTGTCTTCATGGTATGCCCTCTGTGCGTCTTATACCATTTCCCTAAAACAGGCTCAAAATGAGCGCCTGTGAGAGACGGTTTGCGACAGCGCCTAAGATCATTCCAACATAGGAGGGGCTCCTCAGAGATAAAAGGTTAGCCAAGGTCCAAGGACGGCCAGTGCAGCATCCTTGAGATGTCCTTGTGTTATATGAGTGTTCAGCTATACTTTTTCCCCTCCAGATGAGTGTAAAGTAGAGTAACTTTCAGGCTGCTGTCAGGCAGGACACGTAGCCCTGCCCTACACAGTTTCAGACAGTGGAGGGCTCAATGTAGAAGCAATTTTCTAGTGCCTGTTTTATGCAAGTGGTCAAACACAACGATTGTGAAATCATTCCTTGTGGCCCTTAAAATCCGTGACCCTTTGGTTATTGGGAAGGTGGCAAGCACTTGGTATGATTTGTATGTTTATAAACAGCTTGAAGGTGGGATTGTAGGGATTAATTCTATGATTTATGCCGTGATTATAACACTTAAATCTGGCAAGGTCCTTTAAATGACCATTTTTCAGGCACTGTTAGGGAACACAGTGTCACTGTAAGAAGTGTATTAAAACTGCAGCATGAGCAGGCCACATCTTTTCTTCTTTCTTTGCTAGAATAACAATCTTGCATTGGTAATGTTAATACAAGCTCTGCTGGTGTTGTAATGGAGTTACAAAGAATAGGGGTGTTTGCCCTTCACCTGAAGAGCAGGCTCTGTGCACACATCGGGTACAAACGTACCATTAGGTGTTCACCTGGCGTGCTCCCTCCCTCCCTCCTGCACAGCACTGCTTCAGGGCTGGCATGGGACATTAAAACCTATGAAGTTCCACTACTGTTTCTCAACAGATGACTTTTATTCCCAGCTTTTTCTTTGATGCGTGTTTTCTCCTTTTCCTCGTAAGCGATAATCCTTTGAACTGTGACTGTTCAGTACATAACGTGGTTTGTAGACTAACTGCACCAATCGATTTACCTGAAGTGGGCTGACAAAATGATGAGTGTATTGGAAAGCAGCACACACTTGCTTATTTGTTTTTCTACATTAAGCTACTTTTTTTTTTTTTTCAAGTAATATCCTTTCAAATAGCTTTTTATTCGTTTACTTAGCGTGCTGCTTTTAATATGCATAGCTAATACGGTTCATATAGTTGCTCAGCAGCATTTGCTCTCATTAGAAACACTCCGATACCTTTGAAAATTTTACCCAAATGAGAAGATTTGAGCTTCAGCTTGGAGGGGCTCGTAACACTGTTGAGAATTACATCTTATTTTGAATGTTTTGATGCACTATTTTGGATTCTTACTGGCGTTTTCATGAGTCACTATTAAATTAAATCATATGCAAAAGATACCAAAAAGGTGACATTCAGGCGACATTCTTTGTAGAACATATTATGAATGCAGATTATGGTTGAGAAAAAAATGTGGAAAAAACTTGATTGTGACTGATAAAGAAAGATAAAGGAATGGGAAAAGAGGGAAAGAAGAATGTTACATCAGGATCGGAGAGACTTCGGAGTATTTGAATTATAAAAAGTGCAGCTAATGTGGAGTAAAACACAAAGCTCACAGGACAAAAATTGCCACATTCTTTTACAGAAAGTGTATATACATATATGTAGAAAGTGTATATACATATATGTACACAGATATACATGTATGTGTGTGTATGTGCACGTGCATATATACTATCTATGTGATCAAATTAGAGATCTCCATCTCTAGGATGAGCTGAGAATCTTTACATGTATGCTTTTATTCCTTTATCATTGAAACCTGGCTCTGTTATTGCCCAATATGCATTTACTTTAAAACCAGATAGTGTTGCAGATGCTTTCTTGAGGACTTTGTGATCAAACACAAGTGATATTGTACACTGAAATTATAAATGAATCATTCTTATAAAGAAAATGGTAACATCATTCAATTTGGGAAAAAATGAGTTCAGGTTTTATGGGCTAGAAGAAATACATTAATAACAAATAGATTTTATGTCTTGATTTTTCCACTGACCTCAAAAAGACAAAAGCCTCACGTACTAGCAAAAAGCCCTATTAGGTAATTAACCTATTATGACCAATAAATATATATGAGAAGAGCATCTCAGGGAGAAGATAGCAGACTTGTAATATTTCAACTAAAAACAGTAATAGCCAAGACCTTCTTACAAAAGTACAAGCCTTTCATGTAATATATCTTTTGTACTTATGTCTTTAAGTGCAGAGGAGGAAAGAAAACCCCTGAAGTTAGGAGTGCTAAAACTTATGCACAGTGAAACCTGCTACATGATTGTGATGCTTTTTGGGTATTACGGCATCTTCTAAAGCCTGCCTTAGAGAATGTTTGGATTTGTGTGTAACAAGGGAATGCATATACCAAGAGCTGGGAAAAAAACCCTTTTATATGAATAGCCTCTTCCATACTTACTGCATATTAGGCTAAACCTGGACACATGAAGAAAATTTTATTTGCTATTCAGTATCCATTTCAGTGGTGGTTTGCATGCGCTGTGAACCCTATTAAATGAATACCCAACAAACTGATCTTGATACCTACAGCAGTAATTAAACAAGGTCTTAATGAAGTTGTGGACTTCATGCAAAATATATATGACTTAGTTAGCTAACTTGCTAACTAGGATATGTTTCTTATATAGCTCTTTCAATTAATGTACTTTTGAACATACCATCATTAACACCCTTGTGAGATATGTATCCATGACTGGACTTAAAACTAAGTTTACAATCAATCTCCATTCTGATTACTTTTTTTTATTTTCTACTATGATATCTTTCTGATATGCTTAACAGGGCCTATAACTAAGTGGGAGTTTAATGAAGTCTTGGTATCAGTGAAGACACAGTGAACACATAGAAAGACACTCACCAGTATATGTTTCTAGTGACTGATATGGCATAATCGAACTGTAATGTGAGTTAAGAGCTAAGGAATATGCATTTATTAATTGATGCAATGAAGCAGAGAAATGGCACGTTACTACACCTATCAACCTCTGCCCTCAGGCCACTGCAGTGTGAGTGTTCACCTCAGTTGGAGAATTCTGGCACAAAAGAGTGTAGGATTTGCAGCAGCCTGAGTGCTGTCAATCTGTGAAGTGAGATGAAGTAAAACCTTCCTAATCAGTCTTTAGGACATATCAGAGCATTCCCTGACTTTACAAGGACATATCAGAGTACTCCCTGTAAATTCCTGCGAGTCCTGTTAACCCCTGCTAGAGAACAAACGTGACCTCAGGAATCAAGTGGCAATAATGACGATAACAGTTAATGATACCAAGATCCGTATAGAAATTTTCTTCCAAGGCTCCTTAGGGCACTGCCCAGAGTGTTTTAGATCTATAATCCATGTTTTACATACAGAGAAAGAAGGCTAAGGGGAGATCCAGTGAATTTTCAATGCCATCTGGAAGGTCAGTGACAACATATAGGATAGTCTCCAGCACTTTCTTTTTGTCTGTCTCTCAACTTGGAGAAGGTGACAGAGTGCACTCTTCTCGTGTTTGCAGGTGACACCAAATTGGGGACACCCCTGAAAAGACCCAAGGGCAGAACTGCCATTCAAGGAGACTTAGAGAGACTGGAAGAATGGGCCAACAGGAACCTCATGAAACTCAGCAAAGTGAAATGTCAGGTCCTGCACCATGCTGGGAAGAGCCTCTGCAATACTCCCAGCTGGGGATGGATGTCTATGGCAAAAGCCCTGGGCAGTGAGCTGAATGTGAGCCAGTGAGCCCTGGAAGCAGAGGTGGCAAACAGCCTCTGGGGCTGTATGAACAGAAACATAGCCCAGACATTGAAGCAAGGGATTATCCCCCTCTACAGAGCACTTGTTAGACCACATCTAGATACTGTGTTCGGTTTTGGTCCTCCTAGCACAGGATAGACACGGACAAAGGGGAGGGGGCTTGGCAGTGGTGGCAGGAGCATTTGCCCTGTGAGGAACAACTGGGGACCTGGCCTGGGTCAGCCTGGAGAAGGGATGGCTTTGGGGCATGTAGTCGTACCACTACCGTCATTGCCTAGAAGGGCTACTAAAGAGATGGAGATGGGCTCTTAACAGCGGTGCACTGGGAGAGGTTAAGAGGCAAGGGTCATAAATTGTAGAAAGGGAGGTTTGAACTGGATATAAGGAAAATCTTTTTCCATATGAGTACAGCCAGGCACATTGCCCAGAAAAGTTGTGTAGGCTTCATCCTTGAATGTTTCCAAGACCCCCTGAACAATGTGGTCTGACCTCAAAGCTGACCCTGCTTTGAGCAATAGAGCGGACTACAGACCTCCTGAGGTCCTTCCAACTTGAATTTTCTTAGGATTGTATGATCCTATGAGCCATGTACTCTTGAGAGTCTTCTGGAATGAGCAGTGGCTTGCTTGTTGTAGTACACTCTCTCCCTTGGCTCTGAGTGTGCACTGGTCAGGTGAACAAAAAGATGGAAGTGCAGAACTATAACTAGGTCAGAGTGCGGATCAGTTCTCAGCAGCCCTGGCCATTCTTAGATTTTACACCTACAGCTCCTCCACAACACTGTGGGGTGTGACGTGGTCTGGAGCTGAAATGTCACGTATGCTGCAGTACATCACTGGAGCAGAATGACTGCTGTGCTGATACAGGCGTGGAGAATGAAGCTATCACAGAATACAGTAGCCTGGAGGTTGAAGACAAAAACCACAATGTACTTTTGCAACAGAAAATGTCTGTTTAATTCTTACACCTCTGTGGGGACTCTAACACATTTCTAGGAACTGGAAATTAATTCTGTTACATTGCTTTGACTATAATATAATTGTGCTGGGTGTACTCTTGTGCAGTATAATACTTTCCACAATCTTGTCCAATTTCTAGTTTACTTCGTGTTTGTGTTCAGCTGTACAAAGCCTGTTATGTTAACTACAATGTCCATACAGGTAGCTGGTATAGTAGGATCTTCAGGTACTGCCTGGCTTGACTGTGAACTGCTTTGAAGACAAAAACAATCCCATAGGAACTGCATGCTTCAGCATCAAACCTGTCATCTCATGCCTAGGCTACTCTCAGTTTATATTTAGGTGGAGAATGGAATACAAGCTGGAGAAAAAAGGCACTTAATGAAAAGGTCGTTGAACATTTTTCCAAGGCAGAAAAAGCCTTTTTCTCAGTGCTTGAAGTTGTTCTGCAACACTTGCCTGCCATAGTTTATGGTGGGCACATGCTGGTGAGGGCAGGGAGTTCCACAAGGTGACAGTGGACCAGCTTTATTCTGACATATTGTTGTACAGCCAAGTTTATTCCAAAATTACAAGACTAAGCTATCTGGAGGAATTATTTTCAGTGCAAATCCAAAATAAATGAGAGCTGCAGTGTCTCTATTGTCAGTGGTTCAAACTTTGATTCTCTCATGTTGTTATACGGACTCACTGCTACCCCCCCATATTAAAGTCATAGAAAGCCACATCTGTATACCTCAGTTAATATTTTTTACTTGAAAATGTGTCAAATCATGATGAAAAATATTTTGAGTCTGGGAAAAAAGAAACAGACAGCTACATATTTGAATACTTAAACTGCTATTTTGTCGATTCCTGAACTGACTTTAATTTTTTCTCTCATGTGGGCTTAAAGGCTTGGAGAGGTTTTAAATTAAAGGTGAAAGAAGATAAAACTTGCCTTTTAGGTGAGTTTATTAAAGTTCTCTGTGTTCTAATCCTAAATTATGTATGAAGCAGCAAGATCATTTTTTGTGTATGAAATTCACATGATGATTCCCTTTTAAAATTTTTACAGAGTACTTAGATGAATGAACTGGATATAGAGAGTATTATCTAATGCATTTATTACAGAACTTCCATGAACCTACTGCCTTTAGGTATTCACTGTTTGACTGTTCCTGTCCCATTGACACTAAATTCATTTAACTTGAGTCTGTGTGTTGGAGGTGATGTTGATCACAAGGACAAACTTGTGACGGCATTATGAAATAGTATTACTGCTTTGACCAGGCATGGGTTTCTCCTCATACTTCTGGCTTTACTCATAAAGTCAGGTGGAAGGTAGAGCACAACAGAGGAGGCTGGAACAGGCTTAGAAGGCACTTCAGCCGCTACTGTGAGTCATTCCCTTTTAATCACGTAGGCAAAATCCTATGGGCATGTGGGAGGATACATAAAGGAAGGCAAAATTTTGCTTGCTGTGGAGGCTGTTCATTTGTTACAAACATTCAGCTGACTTCAGTGGAGGGGTGCCAATTTCTGTTAGCAAAGGGTTTGATTCTGAGGATACATATATGCATTAATAAATAGTTGAAGTCCTTCTCCAGGCTGCAGACAGTAGCAGCCAAGTAAGTGATGTAGCTAGGATGACATCCAGCCACCTTTGTCACTCTTCAGCCCATGTAGCCAATTACCCTGTGGTTTTTTGACTGATTTGGCAATGACTGATGTGACACACAGACCTTAAAACTAGTAATGTGTGTTAATGGTGTGTACTGTGTGTTCTATAGACAATGTTGCTAAATCAAAAGGCAGATTGCTACCCATGAGAAAAAAAAATAAAAAATTCATGGGATGGTGGTTGAAATACATAGTTATGTAATGTGTGCCTTTGGTTCAGCAGATTTAATGAAAAAGCAGTGGAAGAGTCAGCACTCCAAAGAAGTTGTGCATACCAAAATGGAGTCATCCCTGGATAAGCTTGTGGGTATGCTCCTGCTATTTTTGTGAATGCCAGTTACGCAAACTAAACTTATTATACACAGTTTGGTCCTCTAGATGATTAGAGAAATCAAGTGGTTCTTGTGGTAACTGCAAAAATAGTTAAAGCCTCTTGAGATTCAGCAAGGAGAGGGCTAACTGAAAGACAGCATTCTGGATGGTGGGTACTGGTGGTAGCTGTGCTTCCAGGGCCGAGAAAAGTTTCTCAGAGCACCTCACTGATAGCTGAAACAAGAAATTAGTGTATAGTATAGGATGGATGGATGGATGGATGGATGGCAGACAAATCCTTTGTGAACTTGCAAACCTCAGGTAAGTCTGGGAATGCCAGACTTTGTGATGCATTTATCACATGGAGACACTGAAGACAGAATAGTCTACCTTGACAGGGGCTATCCAGTGTCCGGTGAGGAGGTGAAGTGTAGAGGTAAACCATGACTTCGCGACATGCTGTATTGTGTCAGTCACCCTTTGGGGCAGGCTTGAAAACAAACTGAAATGCACAATGCTAAATTTATAGTGATGTGCCTTAACAATCTTATTTTGTCACCCAGTGTGAGCATCTATCAATGTGTTTAATGAGTACTTTATTAAACAACTTCTTCAGCTGTGTAATGATATGTATTTCCTAATTTGCCATTGTTATGGTTTGAGTGACCCTGGCGTGGCGCTGAACACCTATAAGAGGAACTAGAGAGAGGGTCCTTAAGACCCTGAAAGACCCAGAAGGGTCACAACAGGGAGGGGTCAGTGTTCCCCCCCTTCCTGCCATACTCTATGAGCCAGGAGAAAGGGAAGTTCAGCCCTTTTCCTTCCTGCACCTCCTTCCTTGCTGTTGCTGCTTGGGGATTTTTTGGTTTGCCATGTGTTCTCCAGAATCCAAGGCCATCTGGTGCTGCGAGGAGCCATGGATCCCCCTCCTGAAGCAGCCTTGCTTGCAAGGGAGTCTTGCTCCCCTATTCCTGCCATCAGCGAGATCAGTTTTATATGAATTTGTATATAAGTGTATATATCTGTTCTTCCCCCGCGTGTTACTCCCTTACCGGTGTAATAGTAAATTCGTTCCAGTTTCAATTTCCAACCCTTAAGTCTCCCTTCTTTATTCCCCTTCTATCTTCCTTTTGGAGGGTGGAGGGGGGGTAATAGGGAGCAATTCTGCCTTCTGGTTTGTGGTTCACCCTTACTATTTAAAGCAGGACAGCCACTTTTAAGATGGCTGTGGTTGACTTAAGCCTGTGAATAAATCTGTCTCTTGCATTCCTGTGATGCCTGCACTGGTACTGTAACTTCATTTCTCTTAGAGCTACAGTTTTGAGCTACAGATCCTTGAACTGCAAAATCAAATTTTTTTTTTTACTGTTTCAGTTATATGAATGTTGTAAGGGTATTAATGTTGCTGTCATCATCAGCTGGATGTTGCCTACCACTTCAGTTCTGACACAGTATCTTCACATTTATTTATCCTCACGTACAGTGTAACAGCCACCTACCAGCCTCATCCTCCTCCCACCAGAGCTGTTCTGCTGGTAACCTGTATTAGGATTTCCTTTTCAACTTGTAGGCAGTGGGTTTTGTGCCCTTATAGGGCACAAGCTGAAAAATGCTAAATTATCATCACCTTTGAGCATAATGAGAGGAGGATGAGCACTGTCAATGCAGAAAGTGACTACATTTTTCCATCTCTTGCTGTAATAGTAGCAGATGGCGCTTATGGCTCACAATACACTGTCCTTTTAATAATGGTCCTTGCTGAAGAAAGCTTGGGTTTGGTTTTTTCCATGTGAAAAATAAATGATTTTTTTAAAATTTAAAAGCACAAGCAAATCTTATTCTTTACTTGTATTTTGCTGTTTGCTTTTTTTTTACCAAGCATAAAGATTCCATTTTTTAAAACATTCTCTGGGATATATATTACATTATCATTTACACCAAAAGGATTGGTTCTCATGAGTGCAAGGAGATGTTATGCTTATGCACATACATACATACCCATGCACACACATTTATTACCAATGAGCATGTAATGCTGCTTGGAGTAAAAATGGTCATTTCTCATGTGTCCATTTTCACCAAACAGACCTTGATTTTCTTCTTTTCATAGAATCGTAGAATCACAGAATGCCAGGTTGGAAGGGACCTCAAGGATCATCTGGTCCAACCTTTCTAGGTACTACTATAGTTCATATGAGATGGCTCAGCACCCTGCCAAGCTGAGACTTAAAACTGTCCAATGTAGGGGAATCTACCACTTCCCTTGGGAGACTATTCTAAAGTTTGACTCATGGTGAAAAATTAACCTCTTGTGTCCGATCAGAATCTCCCCAGGAGCAACTTGTGCCCATTACCCCTTGTCTTTTCCATGTGACTCCTTGTAAATAGGGAGTCTCCAGCTTCTTGGTAGCCACCCTTTAAGTACTGGAACATGGTAATGAAGTCTCCCGTAAGCCTTCTTTTCTCAAGGGTGAACAAACTCAGTTTTCTCAGCCTCTCCTCACATGGCAGGTTCTCCAGTCCTCTGATCATCCTTGTGGCCCTTCTCTGGACCCTCTTCAGCCTGTCTGCAACCTTTTTTTTGGGTCACAGTTCATGACATGGGCTGGGTCAATGCCCCAGAAGTGACACTGCTTGGTTTGCAAAAGCAGCTCCTGGTATTACTGACAATCTGAAGTTTCTGTGGCTTTCCATTACAGTTATGCCAACTTGTGGCGAGGACAGGAGTGAGAATGGAAATAGACACGATCATAAATGAAAGCCACTTGTGAGTTAACTTTCTGGATGGACTTTATCTCTGATCGAGGCACTGGCTCATCCATGCCTGTCTCCTTTCCTACAAAACAGTTTTGAGTAGGGGATTCGCTGTTTCAAGAGTATCCTCAGCTCTGGTGCATGGCATTGGAATGCCCTTCTAGGGGTGTTGAAGCGCCGTGGGGACATTGTGCTCTTATAACTGATAATGCTCAGATTTGGAAAGTTGCTTGATTTTCACCTGACCTGGATGCGCTCAGCTCTGACTTTTCTTGGAGAGTGGTTGATATATATAGATGTATATATAAATTTTAAAACTCAATTAAAAATGTAAATGATAAAATCCTACTTTTTTTTAATTAAAAAATCAGTCTAATCTAAATACATATCTCTACAGAAACATAAATCAGGAAATGAGGAACTAATTAAGGAAAGGAGAAAGGAAGAGTTAATTAATTTTAGATTGCTTATGAGGTACACCACTGAAATACTACATTGCTTTACAATTTAGTTAAGGACAAAATGAGTAAATAACAGTAAATAATAAACAATATTTCTTCAATTAAGAAGGCTTCTGTTCTTTGTGTCAGAGAGTTAACCAACACATGAAAGTATTTCTGTAAACATCTCACGAAAAATAGTAGCATCCATGGGTTTAGCACTATTGCAAGGTTTTTCTATTTATATTTCAGGATGGCTTGTGCCTTTTTTGCACAGAGCAAGACCTCCTGGAAAAGGCCTAGTCAATTTGTAGAGAAAATTATTGATTTTCCCATAAGCTTAAGTGCACTGGTGTGGAAAGGATGGTCTTGGACTTCTGAAGCATTTTTCAAATGTAAGCAGCCGTGGGCTTGGACCAGCCTGCATTTGTGTTTGCTCAGGACCCAGCATCCTGGAGGCAGAATACCATGGTAGTAGGAATAATATCACTGTAAAAATAGAAAAACTGTAAGAACAGGAATAATTCATAGCCTCTGTACTGGGAATATAAAAATTACGTAGTGCCGTGATGTCCAAAAACCTTACAAAGAAGATGGGTGTTAGCCCCCTTGCTTTAAAGAAGAGGAAACCAAAGCTGAGGAGGCTGGGAGGGCACTTCCCTGAATTCACCAGCAGGACCCTCGAATACCAGGTTTATAAACTGACTCCATGCATCCCAGTCCAGTGAACTACCCTTGAAACTGCTCTGGAATAAGGTAATGATGTTGGTGATTACTGTGTTTTGATCTGAGAATGCAGTGGTAATGGCTTACATATCACTACACTATCATTTTATGTAATTTCCAAACATCTATAAATAATTCAAACTTCAGGTAGGATGTGGCATATCAAAAGGTACCTTGTCACAGCCTCTTGTCTTTTTACATCAAAGGAGCACTGTAGACAGTGTTGACATGTTGTAGCCACTAAATAAAATGCAGCATTTTAAAGTGAATGACATTTGAGAACCAGACTTTGGCTTATAATGGGAAAGTAAGAGCTTTGCTAATAAATCTGGTTAGAGCATTGCCATCCTGAGGACATCAGAGGAGTATATTGACACTGGAAACCTTTGCCATTTTAAAGAAGGCTAAAGGCTATTGTCGCTAAGATGAAAGAATGTTGTTGGATAGAGAGGCCAGAGTTCCTCACTGTGGCCATTCCTCTTAAATAGCGTGTCATTATTTTTAATGACATACTCTCCATGTCAACTTATGCAGAAGTGGGAATCCCTGCTTTCAGTGAAAGGAAGCAACATCGCAGACTCAAACTGGAAAAGCAAACCCAAACTCCGGTTTTGGTGTCATTAGGATGTAAAACTGGAGATATTGGAAGATACCTTTGATCTTCAAGCTCTTTTCTTAAATATAGGAGCAACATGGGTGTTGCTGAATGTTTAAGGTTGCATGAACAAAGACATTTAGAGATGAACATGGTGCAGACAAAGCCTAGAAACACTAGGGAAAGATTCAGAAGGCAGAACTGCTCAATAAATTAAGAAAGCACCCAACACAAGCAATGACTAGCCATGGGACATTGGCAAAACCCAGTGCAGTTTGTTGCTAGTGACGCAGGAAAGGAAGCAAAGCTCGTTCTGTGTGAGGACACCTACATTACAGTTGGCCTTTTTAAACTTGGAGAGTTGGGATGTAGATAGGGATGCCAATGTCCCTGGAGTTCATGTGAAGGCGGTGATGCGAATGAAACCAACATGGTTATGTCACTCCTGTTAGTGAGTGAAAATGCAATACATCCTGTGACAGCAGATGCAGAAGGTAACATAGGCAATTTAAAGAGGTTTCAATCAATCTATTACAAAGCTTGCTAGGAGAGAAATGCCATTTTCAATGAAAGCTTAAGAGGTGTTCGGTTTAAACTGTCTGGATATTATTAATACAACATGATTGCTTTTTTAAGTATTGTAATAATTTTTGCAGCAAAGAAATGTGGATAAAAGATCTGCAGGGATGATTAGTTTAATCTATTGAAATTTACAGTGCTCCACTGCCCTCTTTTGCCTTGTGCTTGGAAGAGCAGCACTCATGGTAATTGCCATCACAACAATGGGCACCATTCTCTTCCAAGGCATGTACAAAGTTTTTGAAATGGCTTGCAGACCAGTGACAGACCATGAGTGATCCTTTGGGAATCTTCTCTTTCTTGCTACAAGAGGAAAAAATACTGCAAATAACACCTCTTCTTCTACATGCCTAAGGACCAAATATTCATCCTTCACTCCTGCATATTTTCCACTGAATTCTTAAATTATTATTAGAATTTGATCCCACATGGATTTGTTCAGAAAGTATTGCTATGCAAAACATCTAATAGGGATCTTGAAGAAATTGAATTAAAAAACACCTAAGGGCTTGCCCTCCACATGCATTCCACTGGGAACTGGTACAGCCTGGTTAATATTGCCTCTGCAAGCTGTCTTGCAAAGGAGAAAAATCACCTTAATTATTTATTATCTGTCTTATCTTGCTGTCCTGGTTTGAGACAGGATTAAGCTAATTTTCCTTTTATTGATTTTTTTTCCCTTCAGTAAGCTTTCTTTTAACTAGCAGCAAGTGTTCCAGCTAGTGGACAGAAAACACTGGAATGTTTATGTTTCTGCTGAGACTCCAAGGTTGCTTCTTAGCTCTGCTGCTACAGAGGCTACCGGGGCAGGAGAATTGTATCTATGACCCCCCCCATAGGGCAGCTGGACTAGACAGACAGCAGAACTGACCAAAGGTATTCCATTCCATGTATCTACGTAAGCTCCGAGGAAGGTCAGAGATCACAGAAGACAACTTCCTTCCTGCTTCTTCTTCCCTTCTCTTCCATCCATGACCGGCATCTGGGGAGGACTCCATCCATCCATCACCATCGACCCCCAGGCTCTGACATCATAACCCTCATAACCCAGCCCCTGTCTGCTCTGCCTTATCTCCTGCCTGCGGGCTGAGACATTTCGGGACTGCTCACAGCTAAGGAGAGTGCCGGGGGAGTTGCTGGGGGTGGGGGGAGGCAAGAGGCTTTTGCACATTCCTGAACATACTTGTATATAATTGTACATATAATTAAATCTGTCTAGTTTAATTTTCAATCCAGCAAAGTCTCTCTCCTTAATTCTCTCTCTCCTTCCCTACCTGGGTGGGAGGCGGAGGGGATCAAGAGCATTGTTTAATTGCCGATCCTGAGTCAAACCGTGACAACAATTTATTGGCGCCCAACATGGGGCTCAATTTTAAGCCCAGGCTATGAATTCTCACCGTGACACTTGCTTATTGGGAAAAAGATGTGTTTAGAAAATGCTGTGCTAGACCTTCAATGTCTTCATGTTAGTTAACAGGGCACACTTGAATAATTATGTTTATAGTTATCTTCCTGTTTTTCTCAGTTGGCAATAGCCTTTAGCAGCTTGAAAATTATTTTAGTTTTCCTTCCACTTTGACACTGAAAATTATGTAGAAAAAGAATAGCCTTGGGCTTATGTTGGTGTCTTATTGTCTTGCCAAGATACTTGCTTTTGCTTTTGCACAAACATCACTGACAGTGAAAACATAGTGCTTGAAATAGTTTTTACCTGTTATGGGTTCCTGGAATGTCAGTAAAGAATAATAATGAATCATGAACAAATTAATCCCTCCTAAAGCAGAGTTACCTTCTGGGTAAACTTGGCTGTCTGCATTTTTACAGCTAGCATTTGCAGGTTTCATTCTTGTATTTTATGGAGAAATTAGCCTATTATATATTTATTATTTGTACAAAAATATTGTTGGAAACATACAGAAACGTATGACACAGAAAATGTTTATGCTTATAATGTTACATGTATTCTATTACACCATTTTGCTAGAAAGTATTAGACTGCCTATTATAAGATGTAGGTTTATAATAGCTAGCCAACTTTTGCTTTTAATGTGAAGAGGTAATAATCCGGGGATATTTAGCTTTTATTTTTATTTCTGTTCTTGTCAAATCTTGACGAGACTGAAGAAGAAGGAGCTCTGGCTGCTGCCCATTAGAAGCTGTGGCACTGGATATGAGCAGGCAGCAGTTTCAACAAAAGTTACGTGTCACAGCACCGCACTGCTGAGGTAACTAACAGACTGATTTGTAAGAAGTGGTCTGAATTTAACATCAGAGAAGGGATTTTGCCATTGTTATTTGGAGAAACCTGTGGGTACCCCAGCTACCTCTATTAGCAACACTGATGGGAAAATTTAAGCCACCTTAACATGTGAAGTTTATCAACTCCTGAAATAAAAGCAGAGTGGAAATAAATATTTCCATGCATCAGTATCTTAAGCCTGGTGTAGTAGATGGGAGTCCAGCAGAAGTGAGAACTTTCCTCTGAAAGCACTCAGTACAGCAGTCAGAAGGTCGGGCTGTTCCCACTGTCTAGCTCAGTTTCCATCCTCTGGCACCAAGGAAAAATCCAAGCACAAAATACACAACGCCTGAGCTGTGACTGTACTGGTTGGCAGTTGTGCATTGCCAGCTGTTCCTTGCTGATTAAATGAACCTGAAGGGCCAGCTGAACCAAGTGGCAGGTACTTTCCACCCAAGGTGTGTCAACAGCAGCATCTCCCTGTGGATTACAAGAAGAGCACAAAACTGACTTGGGAGCAGAAAATGGTAATCCCCTAACATCACCGTGTGACTTGGCAAACAAAAACAGATCCCCAAAGAGGTCTTTAGTTCATGTCAACCCCACAAAATTGCAACTGTAAACACTACTTGCTGATAATTGTCTGGCACAGTAAAAAACTAAGACCAAGGCCTCCATGGCCTGGGCATCCTTCCTCAGTGTCCAGACTATTCAGAAGGCTGCTTCTTGAAGACATGGAGAGTACCATGATGATGGCTACACTCCTCAGGATCTGGCTGTCATCAGGGTTTCTAGGCCAAGTATATTCCATCATAGTTGTATGTGTAATAACATAAAAAGTACAGAAGACTTAACAACATAAATTTAAATATTAAATGTATAGTTGAGGTAATAGACAAGAAAGTAGAAATACACTGAACAAGTAATCTGCCTTGAAAGGTACAAAGAAAAGTGGGGGAGATGAGGTTTTTCAGACTCTTTCCTCTTCAAAGGACTGTGTTTAGCAACTGGAAAACCATGGTGAGTGTCGGTGAAGGGCAGTGGAACAAGCATTCAGTTGCATGTATGTAGTGTGAGCACAAGGGGTAGAAAGCTGTGGGGAGCTGGCTCTGAGTCTGTGACAGATTCTTCCTTTGTGCCTCTTTATTTCTGAAATAAAAATACAGAGAAAGGATAATTGTGCTTTAACGTGGGATAGACTAAGCAACTCGACAGCTGAGTAAGTTCCCCCTTTCTGATTCAGGTCGTTCTTTAACCCAGAGTAGCTGGCCTTTCTGACCATTTTTTCCATGGAAAGAAAGATTTGCTTGTTTTATGTGACTCGTAGGACTTGTGATTTCTGATTATAGCAACTAAGGATTCAGCAATGCTAGAAGTACTAATTCTATTTTATTTAATAATCTTTAGAAAAAAATAATTTTCAAATTGCTATTTTTCTGAAAAGGGAAGAAATAAAAAAGGGTATTTTATTAAATAAATTAGACATAAACTTCTGTAAAAAACTTGCATTATGAACATAATGGAGGATAAACCAGAACAATATAAATGTACCCACTGGTAAAAGACTTAAGTGTTAAGAGATGTGTATTATTAAATAATCTTATAAATAGCAATCCAATTTTATAATAATTTGATTTTATCTATTTTATTTCACAAATTGTAAGATCAATTTTTATTACATCATTGATTACAAATACATTTTTTCCCTACTCTCCCTTCTCCCTAGAGGAACAGGTTTTCTTCTGAGATGCGTGGAAGTCCCATTGACTTTAGTGAGAGCTTAGTATCTACTCTTTGATGAAAGTAAAAAAAGTTTAAAAAGTGTCCAAAGAAAG
The DNA here is from genome assembly GCA_020745705.1 of Hemiprocne comata. NCBI lineage: Eukaryota > Metazoa > Chordata > Aves > Apodiformes > Apodidae > Hemiprocne > Hemiprocne comata. The sequence continues at coordinate 90,163,757 of CM036586.1, read as the reverse complement.
ATTCACTTAATAAAGGAGCTTTCACAAGAGTTGCCAGTGAACTGCAATGATCTTTTTCATCCCATCAGAACTTTGTTATTTCTGGAGCCCAGTGGTTTCACTGAATGTGTAACATTCATTAAAAAGCAACATGCTAATCAGAAAACTCCTATGTTAGGTTTTCCTTTTTTATTACAGTGCTAGTTGGCATTTTAGCTGACATTTTAGAACCTGGCTAGGACTTTTTTTGTTTTGGATCTTTTGTCCTGCTGGATGCATGTGAGTGATCCGTGGCTTTCACAAAGAAAATTAAGTGGTGTGTTGCTGCCCCTGTGACAAGGGAGACCCTGGGGGCCTGTAGAGTGTTACTGAAGTCCCTGAATACCTGTGAAAACTCTGGTTCTATCTTTTCAGTTTCCTTTTGATCATCTGTCAAGTTTCTGAAGTCTGTAATAGTCCAGTTGTAGCTTCAGAGCAGTGCAAGCAACATCAGTGTCTATAGATCCCATTAAAGAACTAGATCTAGTAAAGAGAAGAAACCCAAACAGACACAAATGTGATGTAAAAATGTAATTAAAATAGACTAGCCTCTGTGTTGGTGAAAACACATGGATATTTTAAAAGGGAAATTGCTGTAAATACTGTGGCAGTGATGACAACTGTTATTACGGTGTTTGATTGGATTCTGTTGTTTTTAATTTTTAAATCCTCAACTTTGACTTTCTAATTAGATTAGCTTCCTCATACTTTTAGGAAAAGCATGTATCTAATGATCAGGATTGTAAGAAAAAAGTGACATCTTTCTGTCCTGAAACATTCACAGACTAGGTAACAGATTTAAAAAAAATCCTGAAACACTTCTTTTTAGCAATGCTGTTGTTTTTTTAGACTAGACATGCTATTTTGAGCCAGGTGCCTGCCAAAATGTACTAAAATAAATAGGGCTTGCCCAAGCTTGAGATTCAGATAGTGGTTTGGGGTGGACTCTCCTGCCTATCCAAGGCTGGTGGTGAAAGGCAGGATCAGGGAGAGCCTCAAGAGGGAGATGCTGCCCAGCCAACACCACCTTGGCAGAGGGAGGCCCAGCTCCTGGAGGCCCCTCAGCCCAGCTCTCCACTGCTTGCACTCATTGCTAGCCTTTGGGAAATGGCTTCACCGGGCTCCTGTGGTTCAGGTAGAAGCCAAGTCTTGCTTTAACTCATGGCCCTGAGCACTTAGCTCCAGCAGCCCTGGTTTACTGGCACACATCACTGCTGAATTTTATCCCCTGTACTTGTACTTCTCGCCCCTCTGAGTGCTGTTTGCATGGAAGTTGACAATTTAATGAGGTACTCGGCTTTAAAAAGGTTTCTAAGCTGTATTTTATGCTTATTTTTATGAAAACCATCTTCAGTTGGCACTTCTTTGAAGTAGCTGAGTATCTTGGATGAGTCTCTTAAGGATGATGCATGGGCTGCCCACAGGGAGGGGAGCTCTGCAGCACCTCAGCAGAACAGGAGCAGGAGATGCCCTAGTACCAGTGGTGACCTGCTGAGGAGCACTTCATATTTTTTGGGATTGCATGGCTGGGAACTTTTGCAATAGGTCATATTACAACTGAAAGAGGGTAGATTTAGTTTAGGTAATAGGAATAAACTCTACCGTGAGGGTGGTGAGACACTGGAACGGGTTGCCCAGAGAAGTTGTGGATGCCCCCTCCTTGGAAGTGTTGAAGGCCGGGTTGGATGGGGCTTTGAGCAACCTGGTCTAGTGGAGGTGTCCTTGCCCATGGCAGGGGGGTTGGAACTAGATGATCTGTAGGGTCCCTTCCAACCCAAACCATTCTATGATTCTATGATAGATGTTACTCTTCTGTACTTGCTCAGGCACAAGGCTGTGTGCTAAAGTTCGGCTGGAAATCAGAAATTTCACTTCCTACTCAGCAGTTTTGCAACACACTGAAAATCCCAACACTGGCAACTGGCTTTTCAGTGTGAGCGTATCCTTGCTAACTACATAGGCTCAGATAAGCTTGTTAAGTAATGGAGGCTGACATTTGCTCCTGGAGAGCTGCCTTTATTTGGGAAAATTATCAGATATTAGAATGATTCATCTGCTACTTCAGGCTAGCCATTCAGTTTTACTTCAAGTCAAATCAAACAGTTGCTGTTGGCATGAAAAACAGGGAAGGCAGGCAGAGTAAGAGAAAGGACACCTTGTAATTAAAATCAGGCTTGATCTTATACTTTACTTCATTATACTCCTGAAGAAAATGGCAGGTTTTACTTCCAAATATTTAGACACTCCAAGCAATATTAAGCCGTAGCTACTCAGCTTTAGACTAAGCAAGAGCTAGTATTACAGTAGGAAGATTAGCTAAGTATTTTAAAATGCTTTTCATCTTAAATGGCAACATAATCTTTGAAAAAAATTCAATGTGGGACTCAAAAAAAAATGAACATTGGCATAGTCATGAAGTGGCAGCTGACCTGCAAGTGTGGTGTTTCCTAGCAATCCCTCACCATCAGGCAAATTGGGAAAGTGGGTTAGAGTGATTTACACCAGGGAAGAGATAAATGCTAATTTTCTCCAGAAGATTCTGGCTTCTGTGGTTATTAGGAAGCATATTAGCTCATAACCTCCTCTTTTTCCTTTTTGCTTTTTCTTTTTCAACAAGTTGAAAAGCTTTTTGAAACAGCATCAGCCCAAAGAAAAGTCTGAGAGAACGCAAGTGCATTTTCTTCCAGAACACAGATTTAACAAATGGTTGATGTAACTGGTAAGTTTGGAGGGGAAGAATAATAAATAACAGAAAGGGAGTGTTATTTTAATGCTTCTCTGAAAGTTTTCATGGCCACTTTGATTTCTGGATCAGTTGCCGGAGTCCTGACCCTGCCACAGAGACCCTGCAGGTGGGATGCTGAACCTGCCCAGAGTCCAGCTGTGGTCAGAGGCTGTTGCCAGCCCACCTGAGCTTACCACAGGACCCAGGCCTGACTTAACTAGTGGTCTGGCTTGAGACAGATGAGACAGTAGAAGTTCACATGCTTGCTGGCTCAGGTCATTGGGGAGCTCTTGCACCAATGCATTGCGATGGAAAGGGAGTACTTTAAATTTGAAAACTTGGTGGCAGAGGCTAAGGGTTTGGTGGAGATAAGAAGCTTCTTTCTCCCTCCTCCTGTTTTGATGCATGATCCACTTCTCACACCTCCGTAGCAGCCGATAAGGCAGGGGGAGGCATTTTGGTTTACACCAGTTGCCCAGTACAAACACATCTCATTTAGAATGTGAGCAGGGAGGTGAAAGCTTTGTCTGTCAGACTTTCCGGTTATGTTGTAGAAGATGCAAGATGTTGTAGAAGATGCCTTCTGGTTTGCTCTGTGGCTGACATCTTTCCACTGTACATGATAGAGGTGCTCCCTCTTGCTTTTCCTGGAGACTTTTCCTGTCTCTTACAAATCAAAAGAAGGGTAGCCGTGGTTCCATCTCCTCCCCCTCCCTTAAAAACACTGGTAGTAGCCAGGCAGTTATTGCGCTTCCAGAGTGTAAGGGCTATAGGTGTGCCAAACCTCTGTGTGTAAAATGTATAAATTCCTTTTACTCCCTCCCACTTGTGTCTGCACAGGGCCCAAACCCAGACTGAGCTCTCACTTCCAAAGGTTTCTGTGTAGAATTAATATTGCACACTAATAAGTTGAGTTTGTAGCAATGCAGAAATTTATGCACCCAACTGGGAGGTGCAGCATGTTTGCTATGTGTGACAGATGAGCTGCTCTTACACAAAGGTCTTGAGAACTGAAGGATAGTGTAGGTTAGAGAAGGTGGAATATTCAGGACTGTAATATGTGTATTGTGTGATAGATTTCCATGGAAGGTATTACCAATTTTAGTACCTGCCCTTAGAAAGTAAGCACAATAGCTTTTCATTTACTGCTTATTTTAGCACATGGTCAAAGAGTGAAAAGAATTTAATACCTCTGTCGCTTAATCTGGAACTCTGACATTTCTATAGCTGATGACAAATTATTTTCCAGGCACATTTCTGAGTTTATTTAAACTGAGAGGTAGCTGTTATCTTTCTGAAATGTCAGAATGCTTGTCTGAGGAATACACATACTCCTCTCCTTCAAGTGGCATTAAGTGTGTGAAAGCAGGATGCACAGGGTCAAATACGGACCCTTTTGTGCAATAAACAACTGCCAAGTCATAAATCATCTCTTTATATAAGTATTCAAAAAGTTTTCAGCACATTTTTGTCTTGACCTTTTAACACAGGCAATAGTACTCTGCTTGCTAGGCAACTGATTTTTTCTCTTCCCTTGAGAGGTTAAAATGAAGCAGCAGTGATTTTTTTACCACTGCTTCACAGGACTGCAGAAATAAAAGCTATTTTATCAGAGTGCACAGCTTCAGAAAATTACCAATGGCTATTATGAAAATAACTGAAAATATTTCAGAATCCCCCACCGTTACAAATGGGACTGCATGCCAGTGTATCATTTTAATGATAATTGTGAGAGAAGACAAAGCCTGACAACATGTGTCATGACAGGGAAATCAGCTGCATCCAGAGAGAGCAATTTCTGTCAGGAAGCAGTGGGAGAGTTTCACAGTTCCTGTCAGATAAGAAACACAAACAACATGGAAATGTGGAAAATAAATTAAAATGCAACATGAAAACTTCTCTTGTAAATAAGGTAGTGAAGAAAATCCCCCCCAAAATGTACCTAAAACTTGCTGTGGACGTGTGTTTTCCCACTGTCATCACTGCAGCTTCCTGTGCCTTTGAAAATAAAAACGGAACCAAACACTATTAATGATTAATTAACACTGAGTTAAGTGGCTATACATGTTTTATAAATATTTGCCTTTTGTCTTTATTAACACAGATTTTGCTAACCTGCCAAAATCATTTATTTTTGAGGGGGAGGGCAGGGTTCTGTTTGACCTCCAAGTAACAAGGTAAAATAGTAATAATAAAAAAAATTAATACAAAGCTCATACAAAACCATCATTTTATCTAAAACTATCCAGTTCTGAAGGGTATCTACAAGAGCAAAAGCTTCAGCAATCTGCAATTCGGCTTTAGGAACACAAAAAAGCCCAACAATGAAACCAAATCCAAACCCAACAAAGACCCCAACATTACTTTGCTCAGATTTCCAATTACTACAGTATATGCATGAACAGGGAAAGACTAAGGTATGCTGAAAGGTATTAAGGTATTTATGTTAACCAGTAGCACAAGGAACAAGCTGTCTTACTTCTATCAGGATAATTAAACTTCTAGTTTGATATAATTTTGCCACATGAAGCATCTTTCTGCCAGCACAAATTATTTCCATGGTTATGGATTAGAATAATTTTTAATTGTATTGTCAGCAAAGAAATTACCAAGCTTTTTGCCTCAACAAGTGAAATGAATAACTGATTGGATATATATATGTGTGTGTGTATATATATCTGCCCATCTTCATACAAACTTTGCTTTTGCAGGGCACTGTGCAAGCATCTGCACATCCACCTAACAAATGCTCACTGAAGAACTGCGAAGACCCTGACCGTGTTTGCACGGCCATCCCATTAGCTTGCCCACCTCTTCTGTGCCCTCAGTGCCCAATGCACAGCTGTGACCTGCTGCCTTCCCCTCAGCTTGAGCACCAGGCAGGTTGGTGGAGGCTGCAGAAGCAGGCGCCTGGCTCTGGGGGTCTACACTTCCCTGCCTTCATCAAGATGGCAGCCATCACACAATGTCATTGGCTATGTGCCCTTCCCCAGCCTGGAAAAGGCACCTACAGAGCAACACTTGCCCTTGAAGCAAAGTGAAAAGATGGACAGTGAGGTGCAGAGTGTTCCTGGGTTTGCCAAAAATGTTTTACTTTACCAAACAGCGCAGCCTTCGTGAGCTGAGAGGCCTTTAGCAGAGAGGAACTGTGGCACAGGAAATCTGGGCTCATTTTGCTGTGCATGTCAGGTTGTGGCCAAAACCAGAGTAGCTGTGCTGACATGTGAAAAGTCATCTGATAAAAGGCTGCTGCCAAAGAGACACAACTCAGAGGAGCAACAGCCTCAATGCATTCTTTTTCTTGGTTTTGGTTCCAGAAGATGTCTCTGTCTCATGACTATAATAATACTCAATCATCATGCTATAATTAAGGGCTTTTCATGTAATCATCTGTAGAACTGATTACTCTGGGCTATACCCTGCTCGTGCTGAGCTTCCTGGCAAAATTCCCACTGACATCAGTAAGAGAAGGATCAGGCCTTTCCTCAGCAGTTTACTGTTATTGTTTGACAATACCATGCTTTTGGGACAGTTTGCAGTGGAGATCAATTATTTAGACTCTTGATTCTTGGAATATTAAAATGGCACTGTAGAGATAACATGCTGTTTCTCAGAAGCCTGGGTTTGTTCTGGTCATTATTGCTTCCAAGGACTAAAACACCAAAGCAAGGCATGAACAAAGATTTTGTCGAAGAGGCTGAAAGTGATAGACTCTCAAGGCATGAAAAATAGAAAGATGAAAGATTTTGTATTGTGGATGATATAGGAACGTTTGCTTGCCTTTTCTCACAGTAAAAAATAATCAGTTAAGCAATCGATCCCACAATAACTTACACAACCACCGATTTATTTATTTGTTTTTAAAAAAATGTACTTTAGTCTTTTTAGCCAAGTTTTGCCATTATCTCTGATGGGACCAGGATGCCCAGGGGATTAGTAGGATCTGAAAAAGCATTAGACATTTATAGGAATAGCCAAAACACACATGTTGTGAGCTCTATAAGCTTTCATTTGTAAAGGTTAAGAGGTTGTTTTTTGACGTATCGAATGTATGTAATTCATTTTTACTTTAGCTAGTGCTCAGGGCTTGCAGCAGTGTTAGAGAACAGACCTTAATCTCCTGTCACATGGGCCTAGTGTCGCTATATTCAGATATTCTTGCTTTTCATAATTTGCACTGCAGTACCAATTAAGGGATACCATTATCGACAATGATCCCATTGTACTAGAAATAACAGTTGCTCATTACTCCAGAGGCCTTCGACTCTAAACCCAAGGCAATTATTTGAGACAGTTTATTGAAAAGAAAAGTGAGGAGCAAATTCCTGCAGTGCCTGTCTTTCAGCACCAAGTGCAGGTGCCTGGATGTGAAGGCTGCTTTGTTGAAGTCCTCTGTTTGACCAAGGAGCAGGCAGGCCACTTGTGGCAATGGCAGAGGTGTCCGAGCATTGCACAAGGGACACTGCAGCTTTCCCTCTAGGGACCATGTGGGTCAGGGCTGGGGAGCCCAGCCTGCTGACATGGGGGAAAGGGCAAGCACTGGGCTGTGGAACTGTGGCTCTCGCTGTTGGGTAAGAGACACATCACTGCCAAACATTATTTCTCCGTCCCTCTGGCAAAGCTTTTGATGCAGTTCCTTGTCAGAAGGAGAACAGCAGGATTTTCTGTGCTGCAGCCTAAGTCTACAATGAAGTAGGAATTCAGGAGTGCATTCAGGAGAGCCTTCCACCACCTTTTCCAGCTGAGGCATCTCCTGTCAGGGGCTCACAGAAGGCATCCTGCTCAAGTACCTGGTTTCCAGCCATGGAGAAGTAGATGAAGGAGTTGCAAAGGTGGGTCAAAGAGTGTAGGAGTGCTTCTTTACCTCTTAGCATAAGCATCACCTTTATGGGTAGATAATATAAGTACACCTATGTTACCATATGCTGTGCTGTGCCATAGGGTCCGTAGCACCTTAACCACATTTCTTAATGATTATACTTCACAAATACTTTCAAAAAGGTCCGATCTTAACTAATAGTTGCCATAATATTCCAAATACGGTGGATGGCAAATAGATTTTTATGGCTACATCTGCACTAGCTCAGCAGAAGCAGACTGGAGGAAAAAGGAACTGGTATTCCAGGGGATTTTATGTTGGACCAGGTCCAGTTTGATGGCATGGCCTTAATACCTGCACACCCTGGGAGTGTCTTGTGGAGGCTCTCTTCTGCTGTAGCCCAGACAGCTCTGGGGGGCAAGCCAGGCAGGCTGCTGGGACAGGATGGAGGTCTGCCTCACAAAGAGCACTCCTTGATCTCAACTAAAAGACTGGTAAAGGTGCAGCACCTGCTGCCTGTGCTCCCATGTGTATGAACTGTGTTGTCAGAAATCACTGTAAATCAGGTTTTATGCATGGTGCTTCAGCTGGCCCATCTCTTCTGTGAGCTGATGCACTGAGCCATTCTTCCAGGGGCACGACAGTCTGAAGGACAGTGTTAAGACCCAGGTCTACGCTGCTTCTGATCCTAGCTCTCCCCTTAAATGCACACCTCTCTTTGTCCATCATTTTATCTGCTTACTCGCCTTGCTTGGATTTTGTGAGGATTCAGTTTTGCACAGTAGTCCAGGTCCAGTTTGAAGGTCTCTATATAACTAGGCACTGTAAAAAAAATATCCAAATACAGTAATAAAGCTGGTTTGTCATCATAGTAATGTAAAAGAAGAAAGGAAGGAAGGGAGGAAGGGAGATGGAAAGACAAACTGCTTGACCAGGATATTGTCAAGGACAAGAAGTGCTGAGAGGTGTCAAAACGTAGCTAATAAAACAATAGTGGATGAGAAGATTTACTGTCAGCAAATACTTTTTTTAAAAAAATGCAAACATTTCCACCGTGCTAAAAATTTCACCCCAACATCCTTGTTCCATGTGGAAATATTCTGCTTTGTGAATTGAAAGTGTTTAATTTTCCTATTCCTTTCATGTTGACTTTGTAATCATACTGGAATACCAAATTTGATATTACAATATGTTCAGAATAGATGCTGCAGATACCGATATATATATAGGACAGTGTTTTGACAAGTATCTATATTTAACACCTAAGAACCATATTTCTTCAGAATTTTTCTCTGAGATGAATTTGAATTTTTTTTGTGTTCTGATTCAGCATGAAAACATGAAAACAAATGTTGAAATGTTAGTGTTTCCCTGAGCATGGAAATTCTTACCAGCTGTAATTATAATTATGCTAAATAATTCTGTTTCTGAAGCCAAATAGAGCAATGGCAGCAAGAATATGCAAGCCTACATATTGTAGCCTATTGATATTCACAGCTTATGCTTTTTGTTTGAGCAATTTTCCTTAATTTTTATTTTCTTCTTGTGTATGCAACTTATGCAAGACACATTTATTCTGAAATAGCTTTCAGTCATGTACGTCTTTTGTTCCATTGTTTCTAACATCAAAAATTCTCAGTGTTGGGATCTTAGCAAAGCATAAAATGTCTCTAATTTCATAAGCTAACATTTGTTTGACCTTTCCCTTCTTGGTTAGGTTATGGGAGTAGAGAAAAATAAACTATTGATATTCAAAGAAGAATGTGTATAGCAAGTTTAAGATTTTTCCAGTGAACTGTTCAAGTATGATCTCAAATCTTTTATTGAATACTAGACTTCTTTTTTCCTCAGTAGTGCCTCTCTTCGTATGACTATGTTTAGAGATATTCACATCCCCAGGTGAGAGCTGGGGATTTAAGGGGAATAACACACCATCTGGAACATTTTTTTCAGCTTATACATTTATAACATGATTTAGCTATCCCTGCCAGCTCTGCGGCTTGGCTTGGGCTACACAAGTCAACTGGCATTTTTCTAGCTGCTGTCCCAGGGGATTTATGGTTTTGGCTTCCAGTTACACCTCTGCAACCCCACCGACAGTTAATGGTGTTGTATGAGGGTAATTGAGGGTATCACTTGGCCTGCAGGTATGTGGAAACATGATGCTTTTATTTCAGGTTTTTTTTTCATGGAGTCACTTTCTGGAGCAAAACTGCTGCTTAACTACAGGGGGCTGTGGTCAGTAAATAAATCTGAGAGTCAAAGGTGGTGTTGCAGACATTACTGCTAAAGTAGATCAGTCACAGTTTGGAGGAGAGATCCTCTACAGCATTTACATTTTAGTTAGCACTGCCTTTTTTTTATTCCTTAGGAAACCTGTCCCAAAAGCCCACTCTGAGGGCTAAAAACTCCCCAAGGGTTTAGAAGATGGAGGATCAGCTCCCAGGTTGCTCAAAGAGATCACTGGAGAGAAACAAGGCCTTTTCATCACAATCAATGGAGAGATAGGATTTTGTGTTGGAAGGTGATGTCGGCTGCTGTTTTGGTTTCTCTTTGTCCTCTGCTGTTACAGACTCAAAAGGCTGCTGGGTATTTCCAGCCAGCCCTACTTCCCCAGCCTCCCTTCTTCATCATTCTCAAATGTTCTGCCCAGCTCTGCCCTTTCTTTTCATTTTGCAGTTGGGGTCGTGTCCAAAGAGAACCAAAGCATACCGAGATGTGTTTCATGGACTTGTTGGGCTTTGAGTCATGCATTACCAGAGAAAATTCTCAGCCTGAGCATTTTATGTACTTCTTGTAAAGTTATCAATAGGTACGAATCAGCTTTTGACAGATGGCTTGCAGCCTGGCTGCAGCACCAGGACTTTCATGGAAAAAGTTGGCAGTGTGGGCCATGAGACCCTGCAGCCCCTTTCTCCTTCCTTGAGATGGACTGTATCTACTGCTGGAGTTTTGCTGCTCTGTGACACAGAAAATGACAGGTGAAGTTGAAACTTAATTTTAAACCTTTAACTTCTCATGTCACTTGACTACACCCTCTAAGAAGTGATTTGTGATACTGGCTTTGCCCTCCTTGCTCAGCGAGATGAAGCAATGCCTGAGGGGGCATCCATCTTCATTGCTGCTATTTTGTTTCAATTTGGTGGGTGCTAAAGACGCAGGAGAAGTAACTGGGCCTTTCAGAATATTAGGAGGTGAAAAAATACCCTTCAGGAACTGGCAGATTATCAGAAGGAAAAAAAAAAGTAATTACAAAAAAAAAATATCTCTTTTAGGAAACCAGTGTTTGTTTACTGACTCTACTAATTAGTCCAGAGGGGTTTTATCAGGTAGTTGTCACTGATCTTAACAGTTTTCTTTCTAGACATATACCAGGGCTTATTTCTTAGTTCTGAATATTTTTAATGAGTTTATTCTATAAGCAAATAAAAATACACTGACAAATAGGCAAAGCCTAAACTTTTGCAAATCCACTTAAGTATTACAAAATTATTACAGGAGGATTTGTTCTGTTTTCTAGACTGCCAGTGATACTGCTGTCTCTGACAGGCCATCAGGAGTGCTTGGTGTTCTGGCAGTGACCCTCCTCTCCTTTCTCCCCAGCCAGCTCCTCGGAGGAGTCCCTGCACAGTAGCGTGAGTGCACGGGTTCAGGTTTCTCTGTAGAGATGTCAGAGGCAGCAGCCTAATGCTTGAAGTGCAGGTACAAGGCAAAGAAGAAAGATGAACAAGCTTTGCAGAGAGTGTATTGAAGCAAGGAAAGAATATAATAAGTAAATCACAAAATAGATGAGTTGCTTTGCTTTTTTCTCCTTTCCAAGCTCTGCCTAGGAAGGCTGGGAAATAAGAACAGTCAATCCGTGGAGCAATTTCTAGACCAAAAAAAATGAGTTAATGTGCAGCAGAGAGCAGAGCTAAGGGAAGAAGGCTGTCTGTGCCATCACCACCTGCTTGCTTGTTTTCCCCTGAAACAGATATTGCTTATTATCATTAATGATAGTTTCTGGAGACATTGGAAAGAGGTGATTAAATCACTGCACATGTCAGATACATGTGGGTTCTAGTCAGAGTCACAGAGTCATCAGGATTGGAAGGTACCTCTAAAGATCGTCTAGTCCAACCCCCCTGATAGAGCAGGATCACCTACAGTAGATCACACAGGAGCATGTCCAGACAGGTCTTGAATGTCTCCAGAGAAAGAGAAACCACAATCTCTCTGGGCAGCCTGTTCCAGTCACTAATAATCTGGATTAATTTTTGATTAGTGGCTATGAGTTGTGAAGAATTGTACCTTTAGGGTAGTGAAACCTATTCTGCTCTCTCTTGTAAATACGGAATAAACTTGAAGTCAGTAGTGTGCCACTGATGCATAGCACGCTTAATTGAAGCTAAAATGATTTCTATTTGCAGGCACAATGCTAATACTGAAAGAAAAGCAAAATTCCCCTTTGTGCAGGAGACCTGAATGCAGAAAAAAATCATCACTCAAGCACTCAAAATGGTGCACTTCTTGGCCCTCTCTGAAGGGGTGAATGAATTTCATTAAAAGGATGCAAAGCCACCACATATTAAAGCATCCAGTTGGTTGGCTTTTCTACTGGATTCATCGTAGTATGTATAAAAGGAAACTGGTTGGTACTGGTTTTGTACTAAGTAGGACCATCATCCAGTACAACGATCAGAAAAATGGCTTGAGGTTATTAAGTGAAAATCATTGAAATGATCAGCCTACTGCATAGCAAAAAAAGCAAACAAGATAACAGATTGCAATAGATTGATCTATGTAAGCAATAAAATAAGAGTGCACATCTGATTCTTGGTATATGGAAAAACTTATTTTTCCGGGGGAAAAATGAAGTATCTGCACAATCAACAGATGTGTTCATTTTTACACAATAGTTTGTAGCTTGTGTATCAATGTGTACATCAAGTATTTGCTTTCAGAAAATTATATTGATTAATTTTTCTTGTTTTTAGGAAAAACATTGCAATACATACTATGAGCATAGAGAATGATACAGCAAAAACAAGACAGAAGCAATCAGCATGGTTTCCCCGCCCAGCAGGAATAAATAATTATAACTATAAAGCAAACAATTTATTATAGGGCTTAAACAGCCCTGAAAATTCCAAGTAGCAGCAGCAGATAATTAAAGAGGAAACTTAATTTAGACTAAGCTTTATATTTAAAATGTTTCAAGAACTCATTGCAAATACCTTCATTTTCTTTCTTTTTTTCCTCTCTCAAGTGGCAAACAGTAATAATCAGAAAAAGAAAGTGCAGAAAAAATATTACTTACAAATTGTCCTTAGCAGCATAGTGGCCTAATTGCTGAAGGGGTGATGTGGTCCTGGAGTATGGCTGGAGAAATGGCACAAATGGAGAACTCTTGTGTGCTGATGAGAGAGCAGACGCTGGCAAAGACATTTTGTGGCATTAGATGAGGTTCTGGCTAGTCGCCATCGGCACTACCGATCCTGTTACTCTCGGCAGGTGAAGAGATTTCACCCTCTAAAGCCAGGTCCAGGTGGCTCTAAAGAGGTGCACCAGTGCTGGAGACAGCCAAGAGAGCCTGGGAGCAGAATTTCAGGAAAAATGTAGCACAGTTGTCATCTGTATTTCATATGATCTTGCAGTTAAAAATAGGGAAGAGAGTGGCATGGTATGACTAGCCAGTTCTGTGCAGGCCTTAACAAGAATATCTCTTGTCCATGTTTCACCTAATACTTGTACTTCAATCTCTGCCTAGTTTACACGTACAGTTTTGCACTGTAAATATATGAAATACTCTTTATACCAACACCTCTCTACGTGTACCAGTCTCAGTTACACTAATAGACACTCCATAGTACACTTTGAATAGGAGGTGTCTAAATAAAAGCTAACAGATTGTGCTGCATTGTGAACTCCCTCTAAAGAGACATAAAAGATATTTTACAGTAAACAGGAAATGAGTAAGACAAAAAAGCAGTGTATAAAATAAGAAGTGGTTTAAAGATAGACTGACAATTTTACTTTCCTGCCTCATAGCACAGAAATAAAGAGCCATGCAATGAAATTAGAAGGTGGTAAATTATAAAAGGTAAATATTTTATCACAATGTTTATAGTCATATACATTAAATGCAGCACAATGAGAAGAGACAATAAAATTAAAAAATAATTTGGTGAATTATCTACATATTAAATATATCTAAAGAGACAATTAGTGGTAGCAAGACAAAAAAAATATCTCAAGAAATCATTATTAAGTATCAGTAAAAAAGGTGCAGATAAGAAGAAAAGCGGAGATAACCATGTAGGAGGTTATTTGCTGAGAAGATTTTAAACTTCCCTCCGAAATATCTGGTCCTGATCATTTTAACAGAACTACATAAATCTGTGCTGGTCTTCAATCTCATCCAATGTGGCTGTTCAGTGCTCGATCCCATCCCTGAACTACAGATCATGCAATCATCCTTACACATTTCTAAAGCTCAGTAAAATTTTCTGTCATAACATCATGATTTAAATTAACCTTTTGATTAAAGCAGGAACAGTTAATAATTAAACAGAGGGAAAACTAAACCTGCAGGTTGAAAAAAGTAATTTCTTTGGGCCTGACTATGGGCAAATTTATGCCCCTTTCTTTAAATTACCTGTATTTTGATTAAGCAGTCAAATTCTCTTTCGGTTCTTACTCTCCCTATTTAATCAACAACAGCGATAGAATCAGATCCTTGATTGCTATTGATGGCTTATTGTAAACAGTTCATTGCCATACAATGCAAAACAAGGGCATGATTGATATTGTGACAAACAAAATCCAGATGCAAAATGTACTTTTTACCTTGATTCCTCCTTGAAAAAAAAAATAAAATTAAACATAGTGAATTGGCTGTTAATAGTGTCATTATTAGGAAGCACAGCCCCAGTATAAGGCAGGCTGGCCACGCAGGAGATAGGTGCAAGACCCAACATGTGAGTTGCAGGAAATCCCCTTGTTTTGCAATTAGAAACCCAGCCAGGGAAATTGTGAGCAAAAAGCCACTCATCCTGTATGTAACACATGGCTTTGGTTGCTTGCTTTTCTTTTATCTGGAACAGTAGTAAAGGCTCCTGAGATTACACTTCTGATAGATAAAAACCTCTTCGCTGTGGCTTACAACTTAAAATGTGGTTTCCAGGAGAATTTGCTCTCCACCTATAATTTTTGTGTAACAAGTTCATGTTATAGCAAATACAAATCTTTTATTCAAAGTATTAACAATGCTGTAATGTGATTTATATAGAAAAAGACCCCTGCTCTTCTGAGGGAAGAAGTAACTGAGTAAACCAACTTTAAACACTTCCCATTATTAAGTCCTGGAAATGCCATTCCCCTTCAGCATGCTTAATGAAATTTCAAAATATTATTTCATCTCTCTGTGCATATAAATGGGCATATACATTTACAAATATGTATGTGTATCCAGGGTTTTATCACAAGCAGGTGTCTAAACTCACCTTAATTATTTAGACCTTGGTTAAATCTGCGTTAAAGTGAAGTTGGGGGTATGAAAAACATCTTCTAGCTGGGATTGTGGAGTAAACTGTTCAGCAACCCTAAAGTAGCTTATCCTAAACTTATCAATTAACAGTCAAAATGACATGTGGTAGAGTACTAGGTGATTGTCTTTTGCAAGTTTTTTAAAAAAACCCAACAGCCTGGTTTTAAGAAGTAGCTTTAAAGATTGCAAATCTTCACTTGAGTTACTGGTTGGTTTGGATTAAGTAAGGCCTTTTACTAGAGGAAAAACAGTCTTAAATCTTAGTTTTAAAAGCTTCTTATGCATGTGAACTACCTTATGTCATTTTATAAAGTCATCCTGGTACTTAAAAGCATACTCTTACATAAAAAAACCCTCCCAAACCCAGAAACTAAACGTATGCCATATACAAGCAGTGATAGCCAAGTCCTTTATGGTAGGCTTATCCTTGTTGAATGTGAATGGCTGATATTGCTGAAACACCAGCAGTAGATTAGAAAACAGTACAAAACCAAGACTAACCCAGAATCTGAAAGGCACCGTTTCTAACCACTGCGCCTCGTGGGAATCTGAACATTATCTGTCAGGCTCGAGCAATCTTGGTTCTCAGAGGAATGAGAAATACCTCCTTTGTGAGTCTCTAGTGAAAGATTTTTTAAAATGGTCGATCTTTCATTCTTCACTGTCTCAGCAGAATGGGATGTGATGATGATGTTGAATTAAAGTGCTGTCTTAATAGACTTGGAAATTAAACTATCATAAGTAATGTATTATGTAAAATAGGAATAGTTTATTACCTTTGAAAAATATGAAGCCTGATGTCATATGTATAATCGGAATCAGACATCTTTAGATAATTCTGAAAGTGCATTCTTAACAACTGTCAGGATGAACCCTTGGCTTTCTCCAGCTTTTCAATTATTTTTATCAGCAGAATGAATTGTCTTTGATAATTTCTAGTTTATATATTCTACAATTCTGGAATATTTTATGCTTCCTCACAGAGAAGTGTTAGAGGAGAAAGTGTAAGGTCTGAGCCCAGCTGAATCTTCTCAGCAGTTGTTCTTAAGGCAATTTGGCACTGATCACGCTATGATTTGCTTTTATACTGACAAAAATTAGATGAAGAATGAAAAATAAAGCTCAGTGTTTACAGACTTGGATCATCCCAAGGACAAGGAATGAGAGACTTCTTCTCTTACCTCATCTATATCATAGATGAACTTGTCTTCCAGAGTAGCAATACCTCTTTATTCTTTTGTTTAACTTTTCCCTTTACATTTAAAGATTTTGAGTCTGCTCATTTCTTGGCCTTGCTAGCTTTTTACAGTTGTTTTGTGCTTAGTAAATTAATGTAGTGCTATAGAATAGCCAAAATCCAAACCATTACTGCACAAGCCGAACATAAACAAGTTATATAACAGTGCAATCATTCCTTTATTAAAGTAAGTGGAAAATTCAAGATGTACGTAATCTTTTTGGACAACTGACAGGCAGGTGTGATCAAGAGAATGGGGAATCCAGTGATTGCAGGCAGATAGACAGACTGGTTTGTCTGGGTGATTAGAAAGTAAAGTAAGATAGAATTGGGAATAATGGGAGAGAGTGTCAGCTGTCCCAGGACAAGGAGAAGTAACATGGCAGAGAATGCCAGGGGTTTTAGAGGAACCAGCTGCAACAGTGACGAGCAAGTGTCGGGGGAGATTCAAGAGCCAGGACCTGTTGTCAAAGAGGAGAGCAAAGCAGCTGTGCCAGAGAAGTGCACTTCTTTTACGTGCAGAGTGGGCTTAAAGAATGGCTGGATCGTCTCTGATTCTCAATAATCCTCTGGTATATTCAATATAGAAGGGAAAAAGGTAACACCGGGCTTCAGGCACTGTATGAATGCCTCCTGTTTGTGGTCCAGATTCCTGCACAACCCATGAGCCCACCTCTGCCTGGGATTGCGGGGGGGAGGGCAGCTGGCCCCAGTCATGTCGTAGGAAGGATGGTTATACTGCACTGGGGGTGTTCAGCTCCACTTACTTTGAGACATCCTGACACTACACACCAGATCAGCTCATGCAATGTCACTGTTACTGAAAGTTGCCCATCTTCATCCTTCCTGCTGCATGCCGTGATCTGGGTTAGCAGCGACCTGGACCACTTTTCAGCAAAGCTAAGCCAAAGCCAACCCACCTGTAACCTTTCTCACAGCTCCGTTTTTCTGTCATCTGCATGTCTTCCTTTGCTCAACATTTGCATCATGTTTTGCCCTGATCTTCTCCCCTCCAGCTTGTTCTACTCATCTCTTTACCCGTCACCATGTTTGCTCTCTCATATGCCGCAGCCAAGAGACAGGCAGTCGGAAACAACCCAGCCAGTCTTTAACAACAGCAACCAAAATAAGAGATGGTCTTCCCATGCCAGAGTTGCAGAGCGCTGCGGGCAGGACCTGCCCCCAAGGAGCCCAGGAAATCTATGCAGTGAAGTAGAAGAGCAGTGTGGGTCCTAAAGACAGCACGTATTAGCAAAAGTATCTTCACGATGGTGTGAGGCACACACAGACAGACTGGGGCACAAAGCCAGGTCATTTAAAGATGTATGAAAAGTTTAAAGCAGATAAGAATAGTTCTCTTTGAGCAGCAGAATATGCTTCTCCTGACTGTCTCAAATGTCAGCCACAGCCTCGACCACACACATTTCTTTGTGGCACAGTCCTTATCCCCTTGGCCATTTCTGTCAAGATCTTGACATCCAAACTCTGTCTCTTACCTTCCTTGACCTGGGCACCCATCCATTGTCAGTGTGAGGGCTCCCTGCTAGTGGTGTGGAGTTGCCTGCTTATCTGTAAACGGGTGGGACCTAACACAGCCAGCACACCCAAAACTGTCTCTCACATCTTTGTGGGATTTGGTCCCACCACTTCCTGAGGCCGGATGGCTGGCTGTGACAGCAGTGAGTGCAGTCTTCAAGGAATTGCCTGCAGACAGCACAGATGAGACCAGTGAACTCTGTTACTAACTGTAGCAGTGTTTGTCGTAGCCTCACTTGGTTAGAGGGATGGGCAGGTTTATGTGTGCCTGAATGCTTGTCTGTTGTGTTTCCTCCACAAACCTTGCCTTTCATAATATTGTCATAAGTGGTACTCAAGTATTCTTGCAAGCAGATGCAAAAAAAATACAGATGCAGATCAACTCGTGATAGGCAGTTTGTGAGGGGTCATTCTGCTTTTTTATTTCCTTCATGTTAGAATGGTGCTAACCAAGTATCAGATGAAAGACATGTTTATCTTACAGTATTGCTAAGGACGAGATCATAGACCCATGGAGTACCTGGTGTCATGGAAAACTTCAGCTTTGGTTCATAATAATCTTCTTGGCTGTTTGCTGAACCCTAACAAAATCCTCTTAGCTATGGGTTGGGCAGTGTTGCACAGGGTATGCCACAGGTGCATGCAGGCATCACTATACAAACACTGAAATAACCACATGGCAATTGTTGACACTAGATATTTTTAAGGCAAATGAACTAACTGTCAACAAATCCATTTCTATAGCAGGCATAATTAATCTTTTTTTTCAATACCATTATTTTGTCAGCGTTGGAATATTGCCAGTCCACCTCACCTGTTTAAATATGTCTGAAATTCCCCTGCTCCTCTCCTACCTCAAGGTAGCAATAATAATAGAAATAACACTGCCATTTTGCTGCAGAAGGTTTTCCCTCGCCCCATCCAAGATATTAAGGAGTGTATTAGCCAGCGTTGGATGTGGTATGGAAACTTAACACCCTGCTCTTATTTTGCTCTGATTTCCCAATGAAAGTCAATCACTTCATTTTGCTCTCATTTTAGTATGGGGTTTTGTTTCTTTTCTTCGGTGTTGTAAATATGCAGGGTCTCATCCCCCTGGTTGCTTGGCATCCATTGTGCATAGGATCTTGTCAAAGGGCTTCTGAAACCTCTTGCATGTTAATCAATGAGTTTATCTACATATGGACATTTTCAAATAAAGTCCCAGAAATATGCAAAAAATTATTTCCCACTGCTGAGATACTGCTTGTTAATCCTTGCTCTATCTGGAATTTCCAGATGTATTGCTATTCTTCCAGCCAATTCATGAAGTCAAGTTGCTGAGTACAGTTTGTAGGCTGATAATACCTCTACTCAATTCTAAATAGATTTACTATTTTAAAGTGTTTTATAGCAGAAGTTGGTTTATTTTTGTTAGCAGCTCACCTCCTTTACACTTATGTTCCTGCAGAAGTTTTGTATGTAAACACATGTGCTTGGGGATTTAATTTTTTATGTTGAATTTTATTTTTTTGTATTTGTTACTGCTTTTTTCTGGGTGCCACCTTCTGACTCCTTGGTCTCCGGGTCTGGAATGAACTGCAAGGGGGATGCTTAGATCTTACCTGATTTAGAGTAGGGGTACTGGAGGGGGGATGCAAACCCAGCTCAATTACTCAAAGCTCTAGGCTTTCCAAACTAGGTACTCCCTGAAAGTGTGACATACATGAATACTGAGATGCACAAATGCAATAGTCACTGCAGAGGTGGTCACTTTAAAAAAGCTGAGCGGCAGCAATAAGCAGACTGTGCTTTTTGCATAATAGCTGGGTGGTTTGAGCATTTGGTTGAAGAAGGGGAGTTGTCCCTATTCCAGGACTCTATTTGCACTTATTAGTCCATATTTTGTCTTGTTCTGTAGTCTAGAAACCATAGGCTTTTCAGGGAATATGGACTGGAACTCTGTCCTCTTCTTCCCATGAACTTAAATGCTAGGCTAAAACCCCTCAGGTTTCTTTACTGTGCTCCTGGGCTTGACGTCCTTATTGTTATTGACAATTTACAACATCAACTCAATCAGAGTTTCTCAATCAATATTTTATTGAGGTAAATGAGCAAACAGCGCTGGGCGGCCGGGGAGTCTCCGCTCCACCAACGGCTCGCGATGAGATTATCTTTCAGTCCCTTCTTATACAGTTATTATTTCCTCCTTGAGGATGTTCACTTCCCTCCTGAACTGTCATCGCTGCTCCTCTGCACGTGCGCCGTTTATTTCGTTGTTTGAACAGTCAATAATTATTTCCTTATAATGATATTTTTGGCCTTTGGTATTTAGTGAGAGCAAAATACATGGAAACAATATATCACAGATACCTAGAAGCTGAGAGCAAAATACATGGAAGCGATATATCACAGATACATAGAAGCTGAGAGCAAAATATATGGAAGCGATATATCACAGACATTTGGAAGCTGAGAGCAGAACACATGGAAGCAGTATATCACAGACACCTGGAAGCAATATATTACAGGTGTCTGCACAATCAGCATGCTGTGAGCAAAAACAGGATACATCTTGCGGTCAGCATCCAGCAAGTTTCGGCACATCCTTTTACTTAATAAATCTCAATCCTTTCTACACAATAAAGCTATTGATGAGTAAATTAACTATATTGACCTGGCTGACTATTACACTTACCACTATTGCCACACCAGCAAGCGTCAGTTTTTCCTAATGAGATTATTTTACAGGAAAGTGAAATTTCTGAAAAAGACTGAGAGGGGATCAAAAGCTGTTCCCCTTCATGGGCAAATGCTGTAGCACTGGTTCTGTTACGTGGAAGGCTGGTTTTACTCATCTACCATTTCCCCCAGTGTTACTAAAGAAAATAAATGTGTTGCATTAGATGATTGCCCACAGCAGAGGAGCCTGCTCTCAGTCCCTGGGACTTCCTACTGTGTAGCTTGCAGACACCTCACCCCTTGGCAAAGTTTCTTTCCTGTTCCAGCTAACCGACCCTCTCCAGACTACTATCGAGGGTGCCCAAGAGCTTACTGCTCCATATGATCCTGCTAGGCTCAAGTGCCAAATATTAGGCAAGATGATGTGTCGTTTGGGGATACCTAAAAATAACTCTTTTTTCTTTTTTGCATAAAAGGGCGGAAAAAGCATATGCAGCCTGTCAAAATTGTCTGCGAGTTCTCAAAACCTCACATGAATTCCAGATGCAATCCCAACTGTTTCCCAGCACTGCCTAATCTTGTGAGCACCTCCCTACAGAACCTGAAAGCTCCTCAGGCATTTAACTTTATTCACCCACACATGTTAAGGAGATCCTGTTTTGGGAAGATAGGCACTTATCTCTTGCCTCAAGTCCCACTGCAATCCAGCTTAGGAAGACAGGCATTTAAATCCCTTTTATAAGCCTGAAAAATTAGCAGCAGTCAGAATTATGTCTTGCTTCTTCTGGCATGGGGCATCAGCTTCAACATACATGCAAAATGCAGAGAGCATGTCTTGAGCTAAGCACAGGAGTGGAAGTGTACATTTTACTGTGTGACACCGTTGATCTTACAAGATTGCCCCAACTATTACGCCATGCTCAGGCAAAAGGCATCGACCTCTCCTAATGAACTTGAACCACCATGTGGTGAATACAAGGAGTTGTTGGCTCCGTTTCTCATCTCAAGAGAAGGAAAACCAAGGGGAGCAAACTCACATACCTGGAAGAGATGTGTTATATGGGAGACTGTCATGTAACTAACAAGAAAAATAGACCATAGCCTCCTAACCTTCACCCCATGTCAGAGATCATTTGAACTGCTAGGCTAACCTTGGGTTTGCTTTTGTCTCCTCTGATGTGGCCCTGTGCCTTGCGCGTTCCTGGCTGCACAGGCTCTCAGCTGCAACACCTACCATCCAGGCTACATGATGGTTGCTGATTATGCCATTCTTCTGGGAAGTTTGAGCTCAGGGCTTAATTAGAGTCTAGAAATATCACCCACTTCCTTTCTTAGAGCTTTATGCATCTTTATGCAAAACGTGGGTGGAAGAACTGTGATCATATACTGCTGCATCAGTGCCACTCCTGCAGGAGGGACAGATAGGCTGGAGCAAGTGTGGATGGAGTGTTACTAGTGTTTCTGATGACTTTCCAAGAGGATACCTGTGCTCTTACCGCAGGCTGGCTTTGCCTGCTGGCACTGTGAGTTCACTTACAGTCAGTGGAAAGAAGGAAGCACTGTAAGCACCTCAAAGGAAGCAGTCATCTCCTGCACGTCTTCAGAAGTGCCTCTCTGTTCACTGCCCGTACAGCAAAGCCGAGGCAATTAAGATTGCTCCTTTTGTCCCTTCCAGGGCTCAGACATGTAAAATTTAATTGAGGTAATAACATCTCAGTAGGGTATCTACAGTAGATGGACAAGATTCCATCCTGAATACTCAAGGTTTCATAGTTAATGATTGCAGGAAAAAACCCAAAAATATCACTTAGAAGTAAAGATGGTGACTGCTGAAAACCAAGGAAAAGGAATTATCAATTAAAATTAGGATGTATTATAAGATACTATTTTAAAAGAATCAAAGACCTACAGCCTTTTGTTAATGTTTTTATTTCTCCTCCTCATCAGCCTGTAGAAAAAATAATTAAATAACATTCTGTGATTCTGTGATTAATATAGTGTTGAAACAATTTTTCCTCATCCTTTCTGTGAACTCATGAACTATGGAGGGCTGAAAATAATGTTAATACCTTGAGAAAAAGTAGTGGGACCAATAAAACTATGGTGTTATCTCATCGGTTGTTGCCCACTTGGTCTAATTCTTTGAAAAGTGTTGTCTGAAAAAAGACAGAAGAGTATTTATTTCCACAGCTTGAACAAGCATTGATTGATTTTATTATACTAGAAAACCTGAGAAAGCATTGTATATTTAAATAAAAATTGTGTAAATACACTGTAGGCAAATTTCAGAGTTTAATGTTGCTAAGGGCTTGCTAATGTACTTCTCAGGAAAGGTTGTAAAGCAACATAAAGGAGTCGAGGTTTGATTTAACTGAGATTAAGTTGAAAGAATAACTCACCTTTACTAAATGTCAGTATTACTTCTTTCATGTCTTTTTATATGTCTTTTTATGATTTCTACCACTCAGTGCATGCTTGAGAACAATATACATTAAGAATGAATCCTTAATTGATATGAGTTCATGATGTTTTATTGTTTCTGTTTGCATAATTCCATGTGTTAATAAAAAAAATAATTCAGAGATACATTAAATGGGTGGTTTCATCTCAGAGCAACTACACACTATGCTTTACTTTATGCATATTTCTGACAGAAGACAGAGTAAGTTCTGCTGAGCAATCTGATCTGACATTGAAAAAGTATGTTGTTAATTGTATTTTTTCTATAAAAGTATGTTTATTTTTTTTTAAAAGGGGAGGAGATTACGTTTCAAGTGCCCTTCCAAAACTTGGTATGGCTCTCCATCATCCTCAATGACAAAATGTTACCTAAGGATTTGGAATTGAATATACAGGTCATTGTCTCCTCTCGTGAAACGACTGTTCACATTTTTTGTTTTGTATCGATACTGAGGCTCACCTGCGTTTATGAAACGCTGCCAGTTCTGTAAATGAAAACCCCGGCAGGGGCTGGATTTCCTGTAACTGAAACCAGCCATCTACCAGAAGAACTGGTAGGTAGGACGCGCTCTTCTGTCCCAAGTACTCGCTGTCTTAAAAAGGAGGCTGAGGATTTAAACTGACAGAAACTTTCGAGAAAAAACATGTGATACACTAGGTATCGCTGTAAAGAATTCCTTCATCAGGCTGGTATAACATTCAGGCTCCTGATGTAGGAAGGCTTTGTACATAAGGCTGCATGTGGAGAAGTCGCTATCTGCCAAAGCCGCGACCAGGAGAGAAGGCAGCTTTGACGGATGCCTGAAGTGACAGAATCGTGCCCAGCCCGAGCGATGCCCACGGGACTCGGCAGCATCCCCTCATCTGTGCCAGGGAGAAGGGGAATCGTGAGGCAACTCAGCCCTTTTGGCCAGGGGGTTCTAAAGCAGAGTCGGCTGCCTCACTCCCGCGTAGGCACTTCGGACAGCTTGTACCTGTAACAGACCTGGCAGCGAAAGCCGGTGCAGTCGGAGCCCGGCGGCCTTACCGGCGGCCTGTCACTCTCCTGCCGCCGCCTCTCGCTCGGTGCTGAGTCACGCCGCCGCGGAGCACAGCTCTCCTCGCCCCCCGCTCCCGCCCTCTTCCCCGCTCCACGGGCACCGCAGCTGGGGCCTAGCCGCCACCCCGTCGCTGCCGGCTGCCGGTCCGCTCGCCGCCGCCCCTTCCCTCCCCACGCCGGCCGCGCCGCGGCCCTTCCCCCGCCGCACATGCCCAGAAGGGCGGGAGCCGCGGCGCGCCCGGGCGCTGCTGTGACAGCGGCGGCGCTTTCCCTTCCGCTGGGTGGGGGCCGCTCCACGCCGCGCCCCCCACCCCGGCCCGGCGGCGGAGAGCCACCGTGCCACGCACAGGCCGGCCGACCTCCGAGCTTCTTCCCCGCCTCGCCCCAAGCCAGCCGCCGCGGGGCGAGAGGCGGCCATGTCGGTATTGTCTGCGCTGGTGCCCTTGCTCCGGGTGTACCGCATCGGCCTCCTCGTCATCCTGCACCAGCTGCGCCGCCGCCTCCGCCCGCGCTGCCCCCCGGCCCCAGGTGAGCACCACAGCCGCCGCCGCGGGGCGGGGCGGCAGCGGGACGGGGGGCGGTAGCCGCAGAGGAGGGGAAAGTTTGTAGCGTCTACCCCCACCCACCCCAGGGAGGGCGGCAGCGTTGGGTGCCCCGGGGAGTGCGGCGCCGAGACCTGGCGGCCCAGCTGGGGGGTGGGCGTACGGCCCGGACAGGACAGCCGCGACCTTGGCGCCTCGTCCGGGCCTCACCGCTTCCCCCGCGGCGGCCAAGGGCTGTGGCACCGCGGCGGCCCCGGCCTGGGCCCGGTGGCCACCGCCGGCCCCTTTCACCGCTTCCATCTGCGGGCCGTTCCCAGTACGCCGCCTCAGGGCAGCGGCCCGAGGGGGCTGCGGCTGGCGAGGTGCCTTCCCCGCCCCCTCCGCGCTGTGCCCCGCCCTCGCTGCCGCTGGCGGGCGGCGCGCCCCGGCCCCTAACCGCCCCGTCCGGCCCCCGAGCCGCGGCCGCCCCGGACGCGGGGCGGGGCGGGGTGGGGGGCCGGGCCCGGGACGGGCGCCTGGCTGCACGCCGGCCTAACTGCGGCCTCGGGAGGCGGTGTGGGGGCTCCGAGGGCCGGGGGTCCCCGCTTCTTCTCTTCCTCTTTTTTTCTTTTCTGACGGTTTCGCCTCAGACCTCGGCTCAGAGCCGCGCGGGCGCATCCTCCTCAGCCCAGGTAGGTGCTTGGAAACCGGGTAGCGGCGGGCAGTCTGCCCTTGGCCCGGACGCTGCGCCGGGCGCTCCTGCTGCCTCTGTGCCCCCGCCACCGGCCTGGACCGGCCGCTGCCTCTGCCCGCCGGAGCGGCTGCAGCCGCCGGCAGTGGCTTTCCTGCCCCGGCCGCTCCGGGAGGGGGGCATAGCTGTGCTTTACAAACTTAGTTTTTGATACCGTCTGTCTCTCGCTGACAGCCTTAAAGCTGACAAGTGAGTGACACTCGGTAGTTTCCTGCAAGGGATTTCAGATTACTGATTTGTTGGAGAAATTACGCTTTCACACTTTTCCAGTTTGGGTCTACAGCATTTAATAGTGACTAGAAGAAACTTTGAGTTTTCCAGAAGACGAAGATCTGAATTTCCTCTCTCCTCTCATTACTCTTGAAGACTTTAAAATGCTTTTGAGTTTATAAACTTACAGCAAACTACGAGTCCAGACAGATGCATAGGATATCATCAGGTCTGAGTGTACAACTGCATGCAAGTCAGTGCCTTTGATTTTCTCTGCTTAGCAGCTAGTGAGTCTTTGTGACTCTGTCAATAGTTTAAACCAGAGGAAAAGTTAAAAAAAAAAAAGTCTGTTGAGAGGGTGTAGTGTTTCTGTAAGGAGATGAGGCAGACTAGGAAACTGTTTTAGAGAATTTCTGAAGCACTGGGGAGGAGGTGGGACAAATACACCACACAGTAAGAGTGTATTTGTCCATTTCATCACACGTGGCTTCCTTGGGTAGTGTTTTGTCTACTTTTTATTCATTCCCGATACTTCTGTGATAGGCTGTGATTCTCCTTTCTCATTCTCAGAGATAAAAAACAAACGAGAGAGCCCTGGTGACAAAAAGAGCAGATGTGCATACAGTTTGAAGTCATCTGAGCATTTTTCTAGGATTAGTTTTTCTTGGCAGAGTGAAACTGGGTATTGTGCCTAGGGTGTGTAACACTTTCCAAATCTTTTTTCGAACCACAGAGAAATAGCATGATGAAAATGTGACCCAAATGTTTTTTTCCAGTCTTAGCTACTACTAAAACAAAACAAGAATGAGTGTTGAATTTGGAAATGCTGGAGGAAGGCAGTGAAGATCCAACCTGGGGAGTGTTAGATGCCTGAGTAGGACCAGGGCAGATCTGACAGTTGTGGAAAGTTTTCTTTCAGCCCTAGCTCATGGTGGTTTCTTCCAAGGACAAGTAGTTTCTTCCTCAGATAGTTGTTTGCACGCAGTTGCCTCTTGGCAGTTACCTGCTGCCTTGCTTTGACTCGCTGTGTCCAGCCATTGCTGCAAAAAGTGAATCAGTATGTCAGCAGGAACTTTTTTACCCAGATGAACCTAGTTTCCAAAATAACTTCAAAATAGCGACTGCAGTGCAACAAAAAGTTAAAGTGTTGGTTAGAACATGCTTGATTAAAGCTTGGATCAGTAAACTACACTTCCTGCAAGAAAATGGCAAGTAATTTTTCTAGACGGTAACCTAGAAAGGTGCATATGTTTAAAATTTTGCATGGATTTTTTTGAGGGGGTGTTCCGTAACTCTCACCAGTACAGGCATTTTGTTGTCCAGGTGCCTTCCTGGGGAGAGCCTTTAGGGGGGAAGTGGGGCTGGGAAGGGCAGGGCAGGGTGGCGCAGCCAGCCCTGCCTCTGATCCCATCTCCTTGGCCCCCGTTTCCCCGTCAGAGTTCCCACTCTTCATGTGGCAGTGGAGCAGCTCTCCTGTGGAAGGTTTAGAACTGAGCAATGCCTGATGTCTCATCCTTGACCTTTGTGAGTGAGTGAAGGACTCCGGTGTCAGGGAAGCTCTTCTGCCTCTTAATTTTCCAAGAAAAGCTTGCTTTCTTGCACTTGCAGGGAATAAGTGTTCAGGATTTCAATCAGAGTGAAACTAATTAGTTGAGTTTTTATTTTCTTTTTCTTTACCCTAACTTAGTCAAAGTTGCATGCTCTTGGCACATGTGCTTTCGCATAGCTTTTAAAAGTAACCATCAGTTCTGTCACATCCTACTGGGGATCATCTAGCTTACATAGATGGGTTTCAAGACAGTTTTTGGGGAAAGAGGGCAGTTTGACCTCCGAAATCTAGATTCAGTGCAAAAAACTTGCTAATTGTTTTGAGTTGCGAACCGAAAATATAGTAATATTTACTACTAAAGTGAGACCCCTCCCCCCAGTCCAATACAGAGTAGGGAATTGAGTCTGAAATTCTGATCTGGAAGTGCAGGGAAGGGAAATACGGAGCTGGAAGGATAAATACAGTGCAGTCAGTGATTGCTTTGCTAACTAAAATCAGTGTGCAGAAGTAAAGGGGAACTTATGTTTAACTTACATTAAAACATTTTTCCAAGTACTAATTGCATAAATGCCATAACTGCCAATATGTAGTGTAAATTGTGTTCAGTGGTCTAAAATATTAATAGTTAAGTTACAAATTACTGCTTGGATTTTTTTTTTTTTACAGTGCTTAGTCTGAATTTACTGGAGGGGAAAAAAAAAAAAAGCCCAGCATGGCTACAGATCTTGATATAAACAGCTTGTTAAAAATAAAAATCCAATCAGTGGATTGATAAAAGACAAAATAATGTTAATTGTGACACCAGGATATTAACACTGGAAATGAGGTTACTGAATGTCATCCTACTGATGAAAAAAATGGTTTGTATAATAGTAATCTTGGTCTTTTAAAAGCTTGGCAAGGAATTTATTTGGCATCTTCCTCCTGCACTTTCTCTTCTACTGTATGTGTTTCATTGAAATTTGGTAGGGGAAGACTAAATGCTGCATGTTTTGTAGTTCTCAAGTCTTTGTAGTAAAACTTGGTACCTGTGTTGGTTAGCAAAATAGCTCTGAAGAAGGTGGTGATGTGGCTGAAGTTCAGAAGACCTTAAAGCTGATTCCTATTATTCTTAAAAGTGATTGAGATTTCATATGTATTTTTAATTTCCCCAGTTTCTAGTTATTCAGTATAATAATTTGTACATAGTTTCTTTAGATTTAATAATGAAATATTAATTTAGGAATGTGTATCTCTTAATGTCAACTCATCTATTAAGGGCATGATGAGAGACTGAGCCTTTCCTGCTCATAGCCTTACGAGCTCTAGACTGCAAAACATCCAGAGCTGGGCAGATGAGCAACCAGGTAGGAAAGATTGATGGCAGCCAAAAATAAAGTTACATCTAACAGTTAATCCCTCTCCCCCACGCACGCACCTGAGAGAGTTGTTTAGGCAGTTTCGGGGGTGAGGAAACACTTGTTTTATGGTTGCCCCTCTGCTGAATGAGTCAAGGGTTGTGCGACAGCGATACCTACCATGTAATTAGAGAGGGTGCCATCGCTGTGTGTGCACAAGGGGGCAGAGCTAGGTTTGCAGGGTGGCTGCACACCCCATGTTTCGTTTCCTCACATCCCTGTGCTTGGTTTCCCAACCAGAGTGACTCTTACAGGTTTTGAACCTATTTTCTTCACCACTAGGGAAAACAGAGGCCTCCGCAATGCACGTTGTTGCTGGCGTTGCAATATTCTGGCCCAAGCCCTGCAGTGGAGAGAGGAGTCATTGGTTTGTGTTATGAGAGGGAGAGGGGCCTGAGAGGTATGAGGAGAGGCAGCACAGCATGCCAGGGGGAGAGGAGGGATGAGGTGCTAGTGCCGGGAAACCTGGGACCTTCATCCGCCTGTAGCAGCTGAGTGCACTGAAGGTCAGCAGAGGATCCTTGTCTGCAGGCTTTTAAAAGCCTCAGCCTGGGTACTGGCTGGTGGTGTTGGCCAGCTGTGTGGAGGAGGCGAGGAAAGCAGCAGCTTCTCCAAGGTGCAGTCTGTTTCACCGTGGGTGGGAATTCAAGGGAGAAGGGAAAAGGCATGTTTGTAGCCTGAGGGCTTCTCTGTGTGGAAGGGTTTTCAGCAAACCAAAGTGGCACTAGTTTTTTATTATGGAAAGGTAGGCAAGCTAAAAGAGAACATTTCCATCAGTTGCCCTTGTAACAAGCTGCAGCACTTCCCAGAGGCCATGAGGTGCTTCATTCCTGGTGGATTTCATTCTGCAAGGTGCTGGTGTCTTCAGTTTGGCTCAGAGTTGAAGCTGCTCTGGTTTTTGCCAAGCCTAGGCTAGGAACACTTTGCCTGTGTCACTGGAAGTGGAAAAACTCATATCTTCCTGTAAAAAAATAGAAGTTACAGGTTTTGATCAAGGTGGTTTTTTTGTTTTGTTTATCTTTAGGTTTTGGGGTTGGTTTTTTTTTGATAGTGCCAGTTATGCTGTATAACAGTTGAGGAGAGGCAGGTATGATCAGTTTATATTTGAGCCAATATGACAGTTTAAGTGTGGTTACAGCATTATAATAAAGGCTGTGTTATGCTTGGAATATCCTTAACTGTGCCACTATTGCCAAGTGCCAGATCCATCTCAAAATGTTGGCAAAACTGTAACATACATGAGAATGAAGGGTGGGGATAGTCTGTAACACTCCCTTGCTCTAAAATAACTTGTATTTTATCATTCAGTGATGAACTTTTTATGATCCAAGGTGTGTCATACTAATTTTAAATATTAAAGACACATCAACTTTTGTGTTACAGTGCCTTCATGCTTGTCTTTAGGAGCTACCATGTAACTGCAAAGGAAATTCTTAAGATTTAATGAAATACTAGAAGCCTTTATACTCCTTGAGGTGTCATGTCATGGATTGAAATGGAGGGATCTAAAAGCAAAAATAATACATACTGACACCATATATCTTGTCAATGAACAGCCTGATGCTATGGCAGGGTTATGTCATTATTCACTGCACTGCTTTATCTTTCAAAATCATCAGTTTTTGTGGGGTTGCATACCTTCTTGCTGTTAGATATGCACATCTTTGGAATTATGTAGCATTACCATGTTGAATGAATAGTTTATCCTGGCAACTTGAAAGGCACTGAATGAATCATAGTAGAGGGCATGCTTGTAGTCAGGACATTGCCCCCTCAGGAAAGAAAAAAAAAAAAAAAAAAAAAGGTCTACACCCAGAAGTAAATCTTCAGATATAAATACTGAAAACAAATCCAATAAAGTGCTTGCCCTGCATCCATCATTCTGATCCAAAACCAATAGCTGTGTTTAAATAAATATGTTTAGTCTTGGTAAACCTGGCTTTGGTTTTCATTCAGGACATTCAGAAAGTGCTGCAAAATACTAGCCATAGTTCAGAAGGGAAACATCTTTTTGTAGGAATGTTCATCAACAGCAGGAAGTACACTGGAGAAGCTTGCACATGTATGCTTTTTTTGGGATATTCCCTTGCAGCAGTATGAAAAGGTCAGATTGTTTTTTCTTCCCTGAAGCAAGCAGTCTTAGCACACAGGGTTTTCTGGGCTTGGACTCCTGACAAGCAGAGAAGGAGCAATGCCATTCCTTTCAGCCTGGCTGCAGGAATGCTCCTGATATTTCTCTCCTGATCTCTTCTCCTGGATTTTTGTCGAGGAGGTCACATCCGTGTTTAACTCATGGCTTCCTTCTCCTTCCCAGACATGGTCAGACCCCTGGCAGAGGGCTTGTTGCTGTCTCAGTGGCTTGACTGATGGTGTGGAGGAAATGGAGAAGCATCAACATGCAGTTATGCTGTGCTGTGGCTTGGCTCTTTGGTGTAGTGAAATTAGCTCCAGCGGGTGCTGACTGCTGGCACTGTGCACAGAGACGCTGTAGGCCTCAAGTTGTCCTTGCATGTGACCATTTGCACAAGAAGTGTTTTCCTGTGCAGATAGTGAAGTACAGATTGCCAAGTCTTGCCTTATTGCCACACTCATCTCTGGAGTGTCACTCCCTCCCGACTTCTGTAGCCTTTTGAAGAAAATACAGCAAAATTATTTTCCAGCTGATACAAATAAAAACATTTATTAGTGCTTCCCTCTCTGCTTTTCCTGTAATTATAATGCACTGTTATTCCAGGAACCACAATTGTGAACTAGTAGTTCAGGAGGTGGTTTTGATTTCAGAGAGAGAGGACAGGAGAGGTGTCAGATGCGTATTGTTAATCTACATATAAGTTCAAACTCCTTTTCCTTTTATTTCAGTCAGAAAACATCTTTACATTTCAGAGGAGCAGATTAATGCTATAATTTGCATCACATATTTTTTTATTTTATTTTTTTTTTAAACCAAATGCTGGAACCATTAGATCAAGCTAACAAAACTTCTTTCAAAATAAACAAACAATAAAACCTTTGCTCCTTCAGTATCAGGTTTCAATTGAAATAAATGTTAGCAGTGAAAGTGAAGTTCAGTAACTCTTAAGCAAGAGAGGATGTTTGTCTAGCCCTAACTATAACTTAAAAGGCAAGAAAATGCTGTAGCAAATGACAAGTTTGTGTGACAGTAACCTGTGAACTCTGTGGTGGTGGTGATGTTTTCTCTACCCTGAATTATAATAATTCCAGAAACAAGATTTACTCAGATCTTCTAGCTCAGTTTCACAGCAGAATGTGATACATTAAAACCCCTTTTAAATTTTTGACATTCTGGTAGGTTTCTTGTAGGTCACACTTCCTGCAAATCTCATCTTTAAATTTGCAAATGTAATTAGTAAGGTAGGTTTCTTGATACGTTTGCAGAAATGCTGATTTCACGTAGTTAAGTGTGGTCAAACTTGTGCTTTCTCATTGTATCTTTATCTTACTGCCTTTATCAGGTACTCATTAATGAGTGAAGGATCAAAAGGTGGGACGGTGGCCAAGAAGCAATGGAGAATAAAAGTTTAGAAGGTTCCCCATCAGACCTAAAGTTAGTGGCTCACCCAAGAGCAAAGAGTAAAGTGTGGAAGTACTTTGGGTTTGATACCAATGCGGAAGGATGCATATTACAGTGGAAGAAGATCTACTGCCGTATTTGCATGGCACAGATCGCCTATTCAGGAAACACGTCCAACCTTTCCTACCACCTTGAGAAGAATCACCCTGACGAATTCTGTGAATTTGTGAAAAGTAACACTGAGCAAATGAGGGAAGCCTTTGCCACTGCATTTTCAAAAATCAAGCCGGAGTCATCACAGCAGGTTGTTCAAGATAGCCTCATCATGAAGACCTACCAGAACTACGAAAACAAAAAGCATCAGGAATTGACATCTGCAGTCATCAGCTTAATTTGTGAGGGCATGTATCCAACCTCTATTGTTGATGAACCCACCTTCAAGGCCCTCTTGAGAACAGCGGACCCCAGGTATGAACTTCCGAGCCGGAAGTACTTCTGTACGAAAGCTATTCCTGAAAAGTACAATGCCATTAGAGAAATTGTGCTGAAAGAGCTCACTGAGGTCCTGTGGTGTGGCATATCCACGGACATGTGGAGAAGCGAAAACCAGAACAGGTCGTACGTAACCGTCGCTGTTCACTTTCTCAGCAGCAGTCCTGCCAACTGCCTAATGGTGAACTCGCGGTGTTTAAAAACGTTTGAAGTCCCAGAGGATAATACTGCAGAGACTATTACACGAGTCCTTTATGAAACTTTCATTGAGTGGGGGATCAATACAAAAGTCTTTGGTGCTACAACTGATTACAGTAAAGACATTGTGAAAGCTTGCTCACTCCTAGATATTCCCGTACAGATGCCTTGTTTGGGGCATACTTTTAATGCAGGAATACAACAAGCTTTTCAGCTCCCCAAGCTCTGCAGCCTTCTTGCCAGGTGCCGAAAACTGGTGGAGTATTTTCAGCAGTCTACAGTTGCGATGTACATGCTGAGTGAGAAGCAGAAGCAGCAGAATATCCTCCACTGTATGCTGGTAAGTGACCGTGTTTCCTGGTGGGGAAGCACGCTCGCTATGCTGCAGCGCCTCAAGGAGCAGCAGTTTGTCATTGCAGCTGTTCTCGTGGAGGACAGCAACAACCACCACCTCATGCTGGAAGCCAGTGAGTGGAATACAATCGAAGGGCTAGTGGAGCTGCTGCAGCCTTTCAAGCAAGTTGCAGAGATGATGTCTGCCTCAAAGTACCCTACAATCAGTATGGTGAAGCCACTTCTCCACATGCTTTTGAATACTACCTTGAACATCAAAGAGAACGATTTGAAAGAAATCAGCATGGCAAAGGAGGTGATTGCTAAAGAGTTGTCAAGCACCTACCAGCACACGCCCGAGATAGACATGTTTCTCAATGTTGCAACTTTCTTGGATCCCCGCTACAAAAAACTGCCTTTTCTTTCAGCCTTTGAGCGGCAGCAGGTTGAAAACAGAGTGGTGGAAGAAGCAAAAAGCCTGCTGGAGAAAGTAAAAGAAAATACCTTTAGGACTGAAGATAAATTCTTTACTGTTTCAGAAGAGCCCCCTGTGAAAAAAATAATAATCTCCTCTACTCCTCCTCCTACCAGTGTCATCAACAACATGCTTGCAGAGATCTTCTGCCAGACGGGAGGCGTGGAAGACCAGGAGGAATGGCACGCTCAGATCGTTGAGGAGTTGAGCAACTTTAAGTCACAGAAGGTCCTCGGTTTGAACGAAGACCCGCTGAAGTGGTGGTCTGACAGACTAGCTCTGTTTCCAGTTTTACCAAAGGTTCTTCAAAAATACTGGTGTATTTTGGCCACAAGGGTCTTCCCTGAACGCCTTTTCGGTTCTTCTGCTAATGTTGTAAGTGCAAAAAGAAACCGATTAGCCCCTGCTCATGTGGATGAGCAGATCTTTTTGTATGAAAACAGTCGGAACGGGTCCGAGGCAGAACCGGAGGATGAAGACGAAGGAGAGTGGGGTTTGGAACAGGAACAGATTTTTAATTTAAATGACTCGGTAAATGTAAACAACAATTTCTTTAATATCCGAGACAGTGGGTTTGTTTAACAGGACTGTTGCGGTACATTTAATAACGAAGAAGAAAGGTATTTGTCTTAAGTTACCAAAAATATTTCTGTTTTATGCTATGAATGCTGTAAATATTGAACAGTTGTAGCAAACTTGATTTAGCTTCCATTGTCTATGTTTTTCCCACTGTCTTAAAAGATGAATGACTTGTGATTAAACAGCACTGAAATGAATGAGGAAATAAATTCTACAAAGACCATGATTTCTGACTGTGGCCCAGATTTCAGAAAGCACTTACCCATGTGCTTCTTTTCCGCTTGCTTCAGTGGGACACGAACACATGCTTACGTGCTTTCTATAATAAAGTTTTCTTGAATTAGGACCCTGAGCAGGGGTGTTTTTAAAGTGTATGCCTCCGTTTGTAAATCCTGTGTGATTCAGGATGTTAGCTTTAAATTTTTTATTTTAAAACATTATTTTTAAAATCCATAAATCTGAGCAGCAAATATTTTTAGAGTGTATCGATGCTATGGAATGAAAAAAGATCTTGAGCCTGATTTTCTTTTTCACTACCTCATGTCTTAGGCCTGGTCTGCTAGGAAAGTTCAGCTGGTATAATTCTATCAATTAGGAGAAAGATGTATTATTATTTTAACTGATACTGTGCTGGCATAGGCTGTAGTGTGGATGCACTTATACTGGGATAAATTATTCTTCTTTCCAGTGCGGTGTAAATGGTATAAACACTTCTAAACTGGTATTGCTGTGTCCACATTAGTCTGGTTTTACTATTTCACTGCAGCAGCTAAATGGCGAAACCTTTTTTTTTTGTGTGTGTGTGTCTAGGCAAACCCTGGTTGTAGTCTCTTGAGCTTTTTCAAAGTGGGTACGAAGTGCTTGGGGTTGGGGCAGCGTTGTGTTGCCTTTGCTTTGTGCTGAAGGTAGGGCTGATGCCGCTCAGTGCAAAGCAGAGGATGGATCAGGCCGCTCGACAGCAGAGGGAGAGAGGGAGGGAAGGAAGGAGAGGGCAGAAATGTGTACGGGCTGTGGGTCTAACTGTCTGTCTATGTTACAGAATCCTTAACCTCTTAATTTAAATTGAAACTTTGCCCAGGGTAAATAGAAAATCCTGTTGGTGAGCAAAGCAAAATAAAAAGCTTTAATATTATGTAAATATATTTAAAAGAAGGGGACCCCTCTGTTTCCTCACATGTGTTTAGCGAGTCTTTAAGATTATTTCTTTTTTTGTTAGCACTTAAAAAACTCTCAATTTTTTTCTTCTGTCTCTTTTTGATTCAGTTTGTAGAGTGGACTTCAGTCTTGTCCAGTTTAATGTTTGAGTACTGTTTCCATTTGATTGTTGTATATTGCAATTGCTCCCTTTGTGTCTCTGTGCCTAAGTGTTTTAAGCCCTTTGGAGAACTTGGCAAACAAGAAAAAAAGAAAGAAAACCAACCGAAAACCTCCCATCTCTTATGAAATACTACAGGTCATAATCAAGATTAGAGTTCACGCTTGGCATGGAGTGGGATGGCAGCCAGCATTTTTCCCTGAGGTGTGGAGAAGGACTCCTGGCATTGTCCAGTCACAGCCAAGGTTTGCTTGGAGTTTCATTTTTGTTACTAATGTCTTAACCCCACCTCAACTATGTTGAGCGCAGCGTTTCTGGAGGAAGGTCTTTTGAAGACTGGCCATTACTCTTCTGGAGGAAGAAAGTTTGTTGGTTATTTTTTTGCATCACGGTGGACATTTGGTTGTAGAAAGGGCCCACCCAGGAAGACCATAAATTAAGTATTTTGATGGAATTGAAGCTGCTGCTGCCAGACTGCTTGTTTGTGTTCTGGTGTAATAGTTTTTTGCAAGTTTGAGGCCTCTGTTCTTTGTAGGTGAGAAGAAGGGTTGGGTTGGGTGAGGAGAAAAGGACAGAGGCTGAAGTAGGGGAGCAGTGGAGTAAATAGTACCTGGCAGTGGAGTAAATAGAAACTACCTGGCACATTTAAGCCTGGGAAAAAATGCATTTGACAGGTGGTGTGGTCCATGTTTGGCTGTCAGTAACCCTGGGTTTTCACTCTCCAGCCCCCGAAAACCCATTTGCACTGGTACAAAGCACATGCACAGTGCATCCCTTTAAATGTTGCTGCTCAACATGTCCCTTGAAGAGGTGTATGTAATTGTCCAAGGTGCAACACACAGGCTTGGCCTAAACTCCTGCACGTATGTAGGTTATCTGTGAGGGTAGCAAAGTCAAATAGTGGCAGGGAGTGAGATGCAGCAGGTCCCTGTTTGATGTTACTTGAGCTCCTGTGACACCCCTGCAGCCTGCCAGGAAGACCTTGTGGTTTTTATGTCTATTGAGTGCCAGCTGGTGTTGTCTACATCCACTTGCAGCACCTCCACTTGCTGCCACTGCCTCTGGCCCTCGAGGAGCTGTGCAAGTGCTAGTGCAAGGTGTGCACATTCTTTCTTGCATGAGCATAGTTCAAAGCTGTGCCCTTGCAACCAAGGCAGAGCACAGAAGCACCCCTTCCCCGGTCCATGCTCAGCCTACCCTCTTGGCAGCATCCATCCCCTGTTGCCATCTTTGTCCTTCTAGGGCTAAATGTACACAGTAATGCTCACAAGCAGTTTTACTGAGGTCGGTGCAATGCACTATCTTCCTTCCAGCTTCTTTTGATTTTTTGGTATCCAAAATAAAACTGTAGTCGGTTCAATTGATGTGTCTCAGCATTCTTTTGAAAAAAGGAGAAGAAAAAGAAAAAAAAAAACAAAACCAAAACCACAAAGCCATTGTTAGTCCTACCCATTGTTTGTGAGATTTTTATTTAATGTTCTAAGCCTGGAATATTGTTAAATAAACCAGAAAAATAAGTTAGTTACTAGATTATTTGTCTGATGTGTGTTCATATCTGCAGCACTTTATGACTTTGAACTCTTCCACAAGAAGGGGAGGTTGTATTCTAAGGTTTTGAAGCTATGCATTTATTTTCCTTTTGATCCTGTAAGTTATTAAAAAAAATGCTGTACAAATCTTTTGGATTAAAAAAGAAAAAAAAAAGAAAATGTCAGAAGTTTAGATGGTTTCTCTCGTTGACATACGTGTGGTGTTTTTCATTTAATGACATAATTTTCTGTTGTTTAGTTGGGTGGAGAACCAAACTTTCAGAGCTGTTTTAAATATTGCTACAACATGAGTTAAACTGTGGTGTTATTGCCAAGGGTGGGCCCAAAACACATTTCCAAATTACGCTGTTAACTCAGATTTATGTTCGTGTTTCTGGACAGCTGATTTGAATTCACAGCCTAATGTTTCTTTTCTCTTCAGTACAGCCAAGACATCTTTTTGAAGGGGCAATAGAGGAACTTCAGCTTTTGAGTGCTTTCATGCTGGAAAAGTGAATTTTTAAACATGCTGTCAAAGTATGTACTTTATGTCAAAAGAAGAGTAATCGCCTTTTGCTACCAGCTACCTATTTCCAATTCAGGATTGAAATTCAGTGGGCTAGACACAAGGTTTCTTAGGGTAAACAAGGTAACTAAAGGGCATTTTGTGTGACTGACCAACCTTTATACACATTTTACCTCTCTCTGCAGTCAGGGGTTGCTCTCAAGGCAAAAGTAAAACCCCAAGCCAAACTGAAGTTGGAAAGTTGAGTTTTTGCAGTGAACCTTGTCTGAGATGCCTTGGTTTCAATGAAGGGAAAAAGTTCTGGATTATTTTAAGTTTCTATCACAGCAGTATATTAGATTAATTTGGAGAGTTTAATTAATGTCATCATGGTCCAATTAGCTTTACAGGAGCATTCACATGCAGGCAGGTATATTAAAAGCAGAAAAAACTTGCACAAACTGGGTATTTGTAGTATTTCATAGGACTTCTGAATAGAGTTCATGATTTTGTCCTTTTTGTGTGATAGCTTAAAAAGAAGGGGCTGCCTGAGGACGTCATTTGTGAAGCAGGGGAAGCGTACGGATTTGAATGCAGAAGTAGCATGTTTAATGTATTCCATGACAACTGGGTAAAGGAAACTTTATGCTGGAAAAATTGCATTTTGGGCTCTGCACACCATACCGCTTTTGCTGGTCTCCATTTCCGAGTGTCCTTCTCAGAGGGTGATGTCTTTTGGAAGGTGTGGTGATCCTGGTTCTGATGGTTAAGTGCTATCTAGTCTAGGCTGTCTTTTTGGCTATGATGAGAAGACTCTTGCTTTGGTTTCTGGTTTGTTATATTTTGTGGTGCTTTTTTTTTTTTGCTTTTTTTCTTGAAAGCCAAGACTATATGGTCTGTCTCACTGTATTTCCTCTGAAAGACTAGTCTTCTGCTAAACTCAAGATGTTTTATTTTTAGGGGATGCAGGGAAATTACAGAAATTGGTTTTGCTTTTTTAATAGCATTATTATTTTGTGCTGTAGAGACAATTTAAAAATACAGTGTAATTTTATATCTGCCTGAAAAGCACATCAGTAAAGCATAGCTAATGACTTGATATTATTTAAACTGGAATTTCAGAACATCCCTACAGTTGCTGTATAATGCTGTCATTTTTACATACAAAATAATTTCCTTTAGGTTGAACAATGAAAATCAATTAAATAGATTTTTACTGCTTCTACAGTCATTTTCAGTGCCCCTGCAGTTGGGTTGAAGTGCTACAAGGTAATTGAGTTTACTATGTGAAAGAAAACAACGCTGTCTTTCAGCTTACCTTGTGTTTTAAAAACCTTTTTAGTGATAAGGTATGCTTTGTATATTTTTCAAAATGCAAAGACTGGTTGCAGAAATTGTTTTCAAACGAGAGTTCCTGAGACTCTGAGATGTTAATATTATGATTTTTGAGCATTTATGTTGACAGTTCCAGGCAGGGTGGTATTGATTTCCCCTGCTGCCAGAAGAAAAGGTTAGTGTTCACAAAAATGATGCTGCCATCTGCAGTGCTTTGAAGTGGTGATCAGATGTGTCTTTTTTCAGCACCATTGAAAAGACTATTACCTGCTGCACACGTGTGCTGGTTACCATGTATTGCAGTTAGTACTTATTTCTAGTGACTTTTAATTTGCAAAAACTACCTTTATCTGTCTTACATTCCAGTCCTGTCTCTTCTCCCTGGCCCTGCCTGAGCAAAGTGCTGGGTGGGAGCAGCAGGAGGAGACCTGCTCCCTGCTGTGTTTTTACAGAGAGACTGTTCTAGAGAACAGGTTAAGATGGTTTAAAATGAGTTTAAGTGAGGTCCTTATTCAAGTCCACTGGGGCTACAGTGCCTGTGCCATGCTGCAAAAAAGGCAGAGCCAGCGATTTCTTCTCCCTACCCCCTCTCCGAGCGATGTACACTTGAACACGGTGCTCAGATGGACCAAAATTGCATACGTAAGATGCTGGGAAATCTGGCTCAACAGAGCTAGGAAAATATGCTCAAAGGCACAATAAGCAATACCAGTCCTTACTGCATGTT
The DNA here is from genome assembly GCA_020745705.1 of Hemiprocne comata. Classification (NCBI taxonomy): domain Eukaryota; kingdom Metazoa; phylum Chordata; class Aves; order Apodiformes; family Apodidae; genus Hemiprocne; species Hemiprocne comata. The sequence continues at coordinate 90,124,286 of CM036586.1, read as the reverse complement.
TGGGTAGAAATGGGATGCGTGCTGCTCTGGTTGTTTGGGTTTTTAGATAAATGTCTTAAAATTATACTAGTTTGCTCTCTACACTGAAGCTGTGCCTGGGAAATTTTGTGATTATTCATATACTTCTGTATTTAATGCTGACATAGAAAAGAGTGTTCTGTGGCATTTGAATAAAGATTTTATATAGAGGCTAAAGCTACAGTTCCTATTTCGTATTTTGGGGGTAACATTTATAGTGGTTTTACTGTTAACAAATACCTTGGCCAGAGGTACACATACATTCAGCTGTTAGAAGTGGTAGGGTAGTCCTGTTATTAAGTATACCAGAGACAACAAGAGAATGTTGTCTTCACTTTAGTGCTTTTAGGTAGAAGACTGCTTAAAATGCAACTCTAAATGTTTATTATAGTATAATAATTTATCTAGATATATCAATAGAGAATTCATTCCTTTGGTTTACTTAGTACAGTGAAAGTATGACTGTCTGTAGCTGCATGTGCATGATGTTATGTCCAACAGTGATTCCCCAAGCAACGCAGAATAAGGTTATTTAAAAAACAAAACAAAACAGTTCCTTTCATTACTTACGAGTTCTGAATATGTAATTTTCCCCATATAGTTGCAGTCAGGAATGAAAAATTAATTTTTTATTCCTCCAACAGATTCTGATTTGCTTTTAAATTTTAGACATTTTGTGTCCTTGTGTATCACTACGATAGACACTGCAAGGATTTAATTCTCTTTTTTTCTTTTTTTAAATGTGCTTTTTTTCTCCTGAGTCATCAGTGAGGTTTACCGTGGTAGAAATTTAGTCTCATAACAAGGAAGATGTAGAGTCAGCATCAGGAAAGCTTGTGCCAGAAACATCCCATCCCATGTCATGAATACTGTGCTCTGAGGGAAACCTTAATTTTCTCAAGCGTGGTTTTCCAATGTGTGTGTGTGAGAGAAAGAAAAATAAAGTGCTTTTGCAAGCAATGCACAGTTCTGTTTTCTGGGTGATAGTCCGGTTTGCTGTGGGTTTGTGCTTTGGGATGCACCCAGGGGTTTGGCCCCTAATTTAAGTTTCTTGAGCACACAGCAGAATTTATATGAATAGAAAGAAATTAATAGCCATTAAATCTGCAAAACTCAGTTGCTTCATTGATGAGAACAAATAAGTGGTCCATCTAGGAAAAATACTGGAGTTGTAACAAGAGGGGGCAATTCCTGTCTGAAGTCCTGACAGCATTTAAAAATACAAATTTACTAACCCTCCTGTAATCTGACCTTTCAGAAAGGTGTAAAATGTGTGCTTTGCACACTTGTCGGTGTTTCCGTGCTGCCAGCTGCGAGCTGTCAGCTACAACCCCGGTGCTCCCAAATAGCCAGGGAGGAGTTTGCAGTATTAAGATGGTGGGAGAAGAAGATAAAAATGAGCTCTTACTGTATCCTGTCCTCTGGCATGGGAAGCCTGGGCTGAAATGGCTCTTTTCAGATGATATTTTCACACAGCCTCTCTGATCTACCACAGACACACATTCACATGCAATCCCAGAACTTGCCACTGACAGGTCCCATGGGAGTGAGTGCTATGGTGACAAAGAGCCAGTCTTGTGGATGAGTGGAGCCTTCTGTGTGTGGTATGTATCGTTTCTTGTCCCTAATTTTAAGCCCTTTTTTTTTTTTTTCAATGAGGGTAGTGTGTACGTTAGTGCTGGTCTTTGCTGTGGTAGTTGCTGTGTGGCTCTTCTATTCCAAGTGTAAGAATAGGAGGATGTTACCTGCATGCTTTCAGGATTCACATGTGCCGTATGTGGCTTGTTCCTGGTTTGCATGAGCAGTAGGTTGAGAATGGTATTTACCCCATAATACTGCAAATGTGAGACTTGCATTGCTACTAGGAGAGTTCTGCTTGCCTGGTCAGAGAAATGAGGTGAGAAGAGAGCAGCCTTCTCCATGTTTGTATCTGACAGTATGATTCAATGCCCAGGTGAACTTAAAAAGTGCTCATGTGATCTAGTTCTTTTGTAGTCTTGCAAACAGACCAACAACCTTGTTAATGCCCTGCTCGCTCCACCGCACCTCCCCTTCATTACTTCAGCTGATGTTCTCAAAGATTTCTCAGTTCTTTTTGGAGAGATAAATTCACAGATAATATAATAAACTATTTCTCAGTTAACAGTGTTGCATATGCTTTTTGTGCCTTTTTTGGCAATGCATATTAGAGCTGATGGAAGATAAAATTCCTTTTTTACCCAGATGGGATCCACAAATGTCTAAAGTAGGTTGTCCCATGCAGAGACTGGTCAACTTCTTGCAGTGAGGGATTCAGCTCAGTCTGCAACGTTAGTCTGTTGACTGCACTTCTGCCCTATCTCTAGGCTGTTTAGGAAAGTTGCTGTGCTTTGCAGAAGGAAAATGGATTCCTTTGGAGTGTTTTCCCTGTGTTTAGGTGTTGCTGGGGCTGCTTTCTGGTCTGCACATGCCTGAAGGAAGGAGGTGGGCCAGGGCTTTTCCCCTGATCCTGCTTCTTCCATGGGCTGGTTGGCCACCCTTGCAAGAGGAATATGCAGATGGCAACTGCTGCTGGGTGGTAAGTTTGTAAACACCAAGACCACAAAATTATTAATTCATTTTATATTTATTTTAGGCTGAGATTGAAATAGTGCAAGATGTGGCCTGAAAAGGAGCCTTCAGACCCTCTGCACTAACATCTTGATTTAGGCATCTAAATACAGATTTAGGGGTTTAATCACTAAAAGAGATCCATTTTGCATGTTCTACCTTGAGAACCACTAGAAATACTGGCATCGTAAGTGTATCTCTTTAAATATATTTTAAATAATGGTTTTCTTGAGATGGGCTGATTTTTTAGATTACAAACCACAAGTTTTCATTTTCTGTGTATCCATTTTCCCTTCAGGCGTGTTTAAAATGTTCGTATCATAGGATCATCTGGGCCCCTCAGTTCAAGAAGGACAGGGAACTGCTTGAAAGAGTCCAGCGCAGAGCTACTAAGATGATTAAGGGAGTGGAACATCTCCCTTATGAGGAAAGGCTGAGGGAGCTGGGTCTCTTTAGCTTGGAAAAAAGGAGGCTGAGGGGTGACCTCATCAATGTTTACAAATATGTAAGGGGTGAGTGTCAGGGAGATGGAGTTAGGCTCTTCTCAGTGATGACCAGTGATAGGACAAGGGGTAATGGGTGCAAATTGGAGCATAGGAGGTTCAAGGTGAATATCAGAAAAAAAAAATTTTATTGTAAGAGTGACAGAGCACTGGAACAGGCTGCCCAGGGAGGTTGTGGAGTCTCCTTCACTGGAGGCATTCAAAACCCACCTGGATGCGTTCCTATGTGATGTACTCTAGGTGACCCTGCTCTGGCAGGGGGGGTTGGACTAGATGATCTTTCGAGGTCCCTTCCAACCCCTAGGACTCTATGATTCTATGATCATTCTGTCTAAAGTGAGTTACTCAAACACTTGAGGTCCTAGGTCAAGTAAGAGAAGTATTTTCCCCCATGACTTTGTTGTCCCAAAAATAGGTTCTTTACCCAGTATGCAAAGTCCAATCCACAGACAGAGACAAGATATCAAGTTTATTACGTTGCGCAAGATTGGGTGCCAGCAGGCTAATGCAAAAAAATTAGCACACCATACTGACAGAACAGTATCTCTACAGTGGAAGTTGAGATCCAGTTACAATGCTTCTCACACTTGTCCTTGATTGGTGTCTTCGTGCATACAGAAGGTGGGGGCTAAAATTGAGTAGGTGCATTTTACCATGATGATGACATCCTGTTATCCATCCTATTAATGATGGATATAAGACTGCGCCCTGTAGAGGGGCCAGTCTGAGAGTCCTCGGCGGGCCAACAATTGCCACTCTTTAGCATAGATAGTCCTTCTGAATACCATTCAACAACTCGAAAGCTGGAAGTTTTAATTATTCTTTTGTTGAGGGAGGCAATTGCAACTGTTTTACCAAAACATAGGAGAACATAAAATATAGATAATTACATTTTTTGGGGTAAAATTCTGAGAGTAAAAGGCTTAATTTTTAAGCACCCCCTTTTTCACCCTGTTACCTACCCAGTAGCAATATGGAACAGGACAAATAAAAGAGCAACCTTCTTTTATCTAGTTATTGTTCTGCTCGCTAGGATGTTTCAGTTTAGATTATTTATTCTTAACAAGTATAAAATCAACTGTTTGAGCAGACATGAGTGAGTATTTCTGTTGCTTGGGCTTTTCTTCCTGGATGAACAGGAACTTCTGCTCCTTGTTAACGTAAACCAAAGAAAAGAAGGCAAACAGGAGTCTAATGTTACAGGTGGAAGGCTGGCTGTGTGCTTAGTGCTCATGCAGCTGAAGCAGCAATGGATTGTGTTTGTGCCAACTGGGTGTTTGGGTCTAAAGATGGGCAGATGATATCTTGCAAAGAGTACACGGCGTTTGTGGTCGGGTCAGCGCTGTGGCAATAAATGTGGTACTTCATCCCATGCGCTAGCTGGTTGTGCAGTTAGGAACTTCTGCAGTCACTCAGTGTCTCTTTTTTGGGGCTGTTTGAAGAAGGATCTGCTCTTTTAGATGTCAGAGCAAACTCTTTGCATTAGAGATGCTGGAACTCAAGACAATGAGATATGTAATTTTTCCTGTATGTAATAAAAATAGTTGTTAAACCAAATGGCACTCAGTCATGCTTCAGCTGAAGGCTCCGGAGGTTGTAGAAACACAGCTGAGGAACGTAAAGCTTTACTGCTGGGGCAGTTGGGTGGGTGCAGATCTTCAGTCACACAGGACCTCGTGTGGGCTCCACCATCAGGCTGCCTGCATGGGACACAATGCACAACCAGGAATCTTATTTGGCTTAGTAGTGAGTGCTGAAGCAGCCTTGTAAAGTTTTGCCAGAAGGCAGGAGGAAGTAGACACGGAACCTGTGATGTTATTGTTAGAGATGTCAGTTTGCTTAGACCATGCAGATACTGTCCCACCACAAATGCTGTTATCTGGGGCTCCCTGGTTCAGTGCTGGAGTGGTGTTGAATTTACATGAGCATGTAATTCTTGGTGTTTTCAGAAACTGTAGCCTGCCAGTTTCATGCTTCTCATCCTTGCAGTTTCTAAATTACAGATGTCATTATAGACACAGTGATTTTGGGTTTGTGGCTTTATCATAATGTATGAATTATTGCATTAATGCTGCGAATGAAGTAAACTATAGCAAGGTTTAAATGGGGTCATCACCAGCAAGAAAAAAAAATTATTTGACAACTACTATTCCTAAAGCAAATAACCAAAAAAGCGATGATGCTTTGCTTCATGTCAGGATTGCTTTTAAGAAAAAAGAAACTACCATAGTTTTGTAATAAAATTATGACATTTGCTTTCCTTTACCATGTTTGTGCTCTGCTAGGAGAGGTTTGATGCTTCATGGAAAATCCATTGGGCAAGAAAACTACATCGTCCATCCTACCCAAAACACCCTCTAACTTCTGTAAGGCTGAATAACAGTGCTTGGCTCTGATACACTTCTGCTTTTTGTAATGTGACTGTTTTCTGCCAGAGTATGCTTTCTGAGACATGGACAATTTGCTGTGTGAGGAAATGTCTAACCATGACCTCTAAGATTGCTCAATATTTTAAATTAACTTGGAGAAGGAAAAAAAAAAAGGAAAGTTGGACCTAAAATATGCACTAAACTTGTTTCTGACAGAGGAAATTGAGGAAACAGTTAAAACCTTTTTTTTTTTTGTTGACACATTGGTAACATGGTGATATAACCAAACACCCTCCAACTCTATGAGGACGTACTCTGTGTTGAGTTACCCTCTGTGATGTTCGCTTCACCGGCGTGAGAAAATCAAGTCACGCCAGATGAAAGCAAAGCTCAGTCACCTCCTGACCTCACATCTCATGTGGGCGCTCCCCACATGCACACACCAGGGATTGAAGTTAATGAGCCTTATGACTGTTCAATGAATTTGGGATTAAGTTTTTAATCCACCCTGCTGCGGGCAAGGGTTTGATTGCCACCTCTATCTGCTGGGGCATGGTGTGCTTGAGCAGGAGACAGATGATGCTCCGTATTATGAATTTCTACCAGAACAAATGATATTAGGGCCTGTATGCCACGTGCTTTACAAAGCCAACCCAGTAGATTCTCTTTGCCCTAGAAAGATTATCTTTTAAAAAGAAGCAGTGAATTCTGTGTAACAGTATTTTAACAAACACACCAACCTGTCTTGGCTGAGCAAATTACAGGTGAGATGGCATCAGACCTTGTTCTTTAAAAAAAGTTCAGTGATACTACTGCAAATGGCTTATAAAAGATGCAACAGTGTATGTATTACACAGCATGAAAATAACTTTCTAAGTTATACCAAAGCATTACTGGCATTACACTTTCTGTGAACCAGGACTGACACAGTGATGAGATGAGCTTGTAAAATTTTTTTTTTTTTTCTGAATGTATCCCAGTTAAGAGAGAGCCTGCAGAGCAGTAAGTGCTGGCTTTTTGGCAATTAGATATAATGTGAATAACTGGAAATTAAATATTAGTGCTATGAAGTGCTGCTTACAGCAGATATACAAGGGCTTCTTGGACATATTTTTCCAAAATAACATCTTGTTAATGAATAAAGCTATTCTGTGTGAATACAGATATCATCTAATCTGCCTGTTGGAGTGCTTTCATGCTAATTAATGCCACCACCTATATGTCACTCTTACTTGTGCATTCATAACTGGAGTCAATGCGTTGCACGGCATATGATTTTTACATAAATAGTCTGCTGAAAATTAATTGGAAAAAGGTCAAGAAATGCAAAATCCATGTTCTCTCAATGATGCTGTACTTCCTAATTATATGGTACAGATATTTAAAGAGCAACTAATTTGAGTCAGAATTAAGTTTCAAAAGCTACAGACGCTGCTGTCAGTAGTGCTTGGTAGACACTAGCAGAGTTCTTCACACTTGGTTGTAGGCACGTAACTTTATTGTTCCTGTAGTTTCTCGTGGGTTCATTTTTGCAGTTGATCTTTTAAAGTCATTAAGTGTAGTCATCCAGCACTGCAGCAAGGAGAGGGATATTTGAAGATAAAGGGAAAGAGTGTAAAACAACAAAAAAGGTGGGTGATGTTGCAGCCTGGATTTCAGCTTCAGCATGGCCATTAGGGTTATACTACAGTGGCATATAGTCTTACTTGTTCATGCCCTAATTTACTGAACTTTATTGGTATTTTTGCTATTAAGTGTAGCGTCTCTTTTTCCTGTCTCTTCTGCCTTCATTTTTAAAGTGATTAAAAATATTTTTTCCTCAAAATTTATTTACGAAAAAAGTCATATTCAAGTGAGGCTCATAGGTTTTTTTCCAGTCTTCTAATCCAGTTTTCAAAATATTCTTTTTCTTTCTTCAAAGAACAGCATATTCATACCCACACATGTATACAGAAACTGTAGTAATTCAGCAATGAGCTCCAGTTTTTTGAGTTCATATTCTTCCAAGCTGCTGCCCTCTGTTCTACAGGACAAAGTCATCTTTACAAGCGCAGTCTGGCTGAAAGCTGGCACATGATTTTGCTGAGGGCTGCAGAGATGGGGATGGAGGCTGGGAGTAGTAGGAGTCACCATGATGGCTCAGCTGGCAGCGTTGTGGCCAGCATGGCTACTCTGCTGGCAGCGTCTCTGCGGGCGTGACCTGTTGCTTGCAAATGCAATGGGGGCTGTGTCAAAATGGGTTTGCAATGTGATCCTCTGGCTTGGCCAGCAGTGGTTGGGAGGGGGAGGTGCTGAGACCTCTCCTTCCTGCTGGTCCCTGACATGCGCAACAGCAAAAGGACTGAGGACACGCAGTGCTGGCAAAATGCTCATGCTCCCTTAGAAATGTTGCTGCTGTCTGGGAGTGTAGGTGGTGTGATCCTGGTGAGTTGTGCTGGGCATCCCTCTTCGTATTGATGCGCCCCTGTCTGCCTCAGGTTTGACCATAGCTGCTGCTTTTTTACCCAAAGATTTGTCTTCTCCAGGCTGAACCTGCACAGGGCTGACTTTGCTAGTGTGCTGCAGTGCTGGGCAAAGCACTCTTTGGAAAGGTGCCACATCCATTAGCAGGGCAACACGTGCAGAAGAACAGCTTTTTCAGTAAAAGAATATTTTTCTGTTTCCCTAGACAAAATAGGGAATGCCAGTAACAGTGCCTGGAGCAGAGTGTCAGCTTTTCTCGTGCAGCATTAGGACACAGCCATGTTGGCCAGATATCCTAGCACAGCTTGGGAGGGAGGTGGTGCTTTAGCCAAAATGAAGGTAAATGAAGGTGGTGCAACCCTTAGCACTGCTGGATTTTCTGTATGGAAAGTTGCAAGCCTTCAAATGCAATAAAGTAACTGCTGATGTAAGGACTCTAGTAGCTGCTGGTTTGGCTTGCAGAGTCAGGAGGAGCTCATTTTGCTCTCCCAGTAAGGATCTGAGCACCTTTTACCTTCTATATCACCTCTTCTTTTTTTTTTTTCCTGAGAGAGGGCCTAACTGGTGGCAAAGCCCTGCTGGAGGACCAAGTGTGTGTGGTCTGGCTGTTCAAATGAGGGACGGGTGGAGATGTAAGGCTGGAGTCTGGAGTCGCAACTGCATTTTAGGGTCACATCTTTCATACCACCAATAAGTCAGTACACAGTGTAAGGAGTGTGTTTGAAATGCAGGCCATGTGTGTTTGTGGAAAAAGCCCTAGAGAGAAAAATATTGGAAACGGCGGAAAGCTGCTGAACAAGCCAGTGCAAGCTCTTTGGCTTTTATTCCTCAAGCTCTTCTCTCCTCTCTCCCCTCGGTAAGTGTAAATTGCTAAATTCCTTTATGCTTGTCAAAAAAGAAAAGAAAGAGCTTCATTCAAATGATTTTAATTATTTAGCATCAGACAGAAATTAAATGTAGGTCTAACTTTTGGCTGTTCAATGTGAGGTCTAATATGAGTGCTGTAGATAGGAACCTATCAGTCAGCTTGGCAAGGTCTGTCCTTTGCAAAGTGGCTCCTGGTGTATCAGATGCAGTGGAAGTTGATAATCAGCTTGGTGTGATGAAAATGGGACTATATGAGCTGTCATAATAAAGTGTCTTTTTTCTCAAAAAAGAAGGAACCTGTGATGTATCCACCTGTTAGAATTGCTGCTGAGATAAGATCACTGGGGAAGGGAGGTCATAGCCTGGCCGTGCAGAAGGGCTGGTGTGGTCTCTGCAGCCTTCGCCTCCTTTCTTGGAAGCAGGTTGGTTAGGAGGTGTCAATCAACAAAGACATTTGTTTCAGTATGAAGTGAGCTTTTACCTTCAAAATTTTGAAAGCTATTTATAGGAGGTAATTAAATGTAGGAATAAAAATAGGCCATTCGTGTAACACCCCGGAGCATTATCAATAATGGGATTTGTTTTGTGAGCAGTTGCATTTCTTCAGAAGAGCATGTGATACTCTCTAATTGAAATATTAATAGCAGATAATGACACTGTGGAATGATGGCCTCTTACATGGAGACATGCTTCAAAAGCTTTTAATCTGTGTGGCAACTCTGCATATTAAAAATCTTTGACAATTTTGATGAAGAGCAATTATAGAGCATAGAGAGTAGCTGCTCTTTTAAGTTAACTAATGCCCTCAGTCCTGTGAATCTGCATTAGATCAATGGCCTATAAGATTTCATTCAAAAATAAGTTTTTCACTGAGGAATAAAAATATCTAGTTTAAAAAACAAAAATCTTTCAAAACAATGAGCTGTCTGTATTGCAAAGCAGCTACCTTCCTTGTGACTACCTTGATGCAGATTTTACGTGGAAGAAGAATGATGAATAATGAAAGAAAAAGTGCGAATACGAGATCACTTCAGGATGTGTTACAGAAGAGGAGTCTGGAAAAAAAAAATCAGTCTTTTCCTAGAAAGGGACTGTTGTGAGAGAATTAGGAAATGGTACATAGTACAGTTGAGACCTTTCTGTACTCAGACTTCCGTACTCCATTTGAAAACCCTGAACTGATCCTGTTATCAAAGAACAGGAAAATTAATAAAATTCCATCTTTGGAAAACAAACCTTGTAGTTGTCTTGATGACAAAACATGTGCAAGTTAGAGCTGATTTTTAAGTAGTTTTGCGTACACAGAACAGCTCCATCCAGAAGCTCTGGGGGCTTCAGGAAAACTCCCATCTAAAATAAAAGCTCTCTTCTTAAAATAAATAAATAGATTTAAAAAATCCACAAAGCTATCTTCCATCATGAGTTGGTACTTCTGAAGGCTGAGTGGAGGCCCTAGAAGGTGGTATGTGGCAGTGGACAGATGAGCAGCTCGGAGCCCTGGGCAGCTGGGGCATCAGTCTCGGGCATCGCCCCGCACAGGGCAGCTCCCTGTGGGGCTGTGCAGCCCCAACAGTGACTGCCTCCATCAACACACTCTTGTCCCACACAAGCAAGGTGAGCCTTGCTTTCCTTAGAGCTGCTGCTTTGGGTGCCTGCACTGAGAGGCAAATAAGCACCCATGTAATTGATGATCTGCAGATAGCCTTTGCCACTGTCTGTCCTCTTCACCAGGTGCCAGCTAGCCAAAGAAATAAATGTATTAGCCAGGAGCTGGTTGGAAGGATGTGTAAGTAGGTCAGAGAGGGAGAGGAAGGGACATTGAGCCTATTTTTCATCTTTTTTTTATTAAGCCAGTAGCACCTGAGGATTATCTGACATAAATGTCAAAGCTGCAATGGCTGCTGATCATTAGTCACCTCTGAAGATTTTAATAACATGGAGATGTGCTTTTTAACATCTTGTATTTTAATTAATTGCAGGTATTTCAGGGTAGCTTTAAGTACCGATTGGTTTATGTGCTACACTTTCTGTTAACTAGATTTTTTTTCCAATAATCCCTAATCACCATGTACCTCTCTTCCTGACTCTAATTACTGGAGCTTTGTATACGATAACAAGCACTTCAGTTCACAAGTGATTGCATGGGTTTCTGAAGTGAAGTACTCCAGAAACTTTCAATTACTTTTTAAGTTGTGTATACCAACTCGTGACTTCTGCTTACTGATTTACATTTGATGGAAATACTGTCATGCTGAAGCCACAGGAAGAAAAGGGGGACTGTTTAAGTGACAGCAGAGCATTTTGTTAGCTGCAAGAAGCAGATCTGAATGTGACCTTCAGCTGGAAGATCTTAAGCTTGATTGGGATATGGAAATTACATTCTCTTTCTCTGGGAAGACAGGAGTTGCAGTTTAAACTACTCTTAATGATCTTGCCAACATTTTTTTTTCTCCCCCTCACCTCTCCCTCAGAATCTAATATATTAAGGGAATATTTAAAGAACTGACTTTTCCGATGTACCGGTTGCCCAGCTGTATCTCTCTCCATCTGTGCTCTGAGCAAGAAGTGATGGAATGATTAATTCAATCTTTTAATAGTGTGTGGTCAAAATAAGAGGTGTTGGAATTTACAAGCAGTAAAAGCAGAAGCTATAAAGGTGATATTGGGGGTTGTGATACAATAACCTCTAGTCTCTAGGAATATGATGTCAATGCTGTCTTGAAAATTAAAAAGAAAATATTTTGTCTTTTGACAAGTACAGATCATAGAGCAAGGTATAAATTGTTTTCTTTTGGCTTTTTAATTCCTGTGGTGAAATGCTAAAAAGCAGGTAGCAGTATTTTGCTTTTGGTTTGGATTTTCAGTTTGACCGTAAGTAAGTAGGTCAGTCTTTCCAGTTTGGCTGTAAGTAAGGAGATCACTCACTTCAGTTTGTGCCTGTGAAAGTGGCGATGAATATCTGAGTTTCAGCATTTTCTGAGCTTTGGGTACTGTAAATTCTCTCTAGACTTGAAGGTTTGTGACAGAACCTTTCTTTTCTTCCATGCAAGTTGTGGGGCCTTGCCTGCTGAGGTCGATTTCTACATTATTTGGGATTAAGTAAAGACTAGCAGCTGTTAGGGTTTTTTTTTCTTTTTTTTTTTTTTTCTTTTTTTTGAGGTTGCTTTGTAGTCAAACAACCAGCACAGCATTTACAGTCTTCTGAAATGAGGTTTCTGCATTGCAGCCAGTTGTGATGTATACTCAGCTTGTCATGGAGTAACAGACGTGTCACTCTTTGTTGACTCTTCTGTAGCATTTCAAACTCACTGTCATCACCCTGGTTTTTAGGTCAAAACTATAACCTAAATTCTTCACAGCTAGACATGAAATTTAAAAAATCTTAGGAACTCTGTGCCACGCATCATGCAGATAGCTGTTTGTCAAGTTTTTTGAGGTAGCTGGGACGTGGTCTTTTCAAAAGAAGACATATTCTGACATTAGTTACATTTTATTTTCTATTTATAGCTTCTTACAAATAGATCACTGGATTTCTCAGCAAGTTATGGAGATATATATATTGGGGACTTCTACAGGACAGAAAAATGTCTTTAAATGGCAAATGTTTGGTAAAACCGAAACTTTCCACTGTTAGATTGGGAGTTAGGCTGGGAAGCCTTTTTTATGCTCGGTGTGTGACCGAGAGCAAGGACTTGAAAGGGTTTCTTGCACCTCGAGGGATGTTAACCATTGTGAGCTGCATCTACTTGTTAGCTGTTTGTAAAAGCTTGGAGCCTGGACAATCTTTGGTTGCTGATATAGAATGAAAAAATATATTTCTAATGTCTCTAACTTTTGCAGGATGGGAAAAGTCATTCTGCAAGTACTAGACTATGCAGAGCTATTTCCATTACCCCTATTTAAATCTCCTGGTATGAGCTCCTCTTTTTCATCTCTTACTTCACAACAGGAAAAAAACATAATTACAAGATGACATGACTTGAAGAGCATTGGTAAGTTTTACATAAAATGACATTGCCTGAGGTACTGCACAGTTATTTTTGCCCAGAGGGAGGGAGTATGGGAGTAAGTATCAGTAAATCTGTTCAAAAGATAACCAGATGCTCTTTCTTGATTTGGAGATACACCTCTATATAACTTCCCTATCTTTAGTGTGACTGGAGTGAATGAGAAGAAAGCCAAAGAGTAAGATTTAATAGGTAAATATATAAAAGGAATGAAAGATAAGCAGGGCACAGAATACATGGCAAATGGAAATATGTCCTTTTCTATTCTTGTGATAGTATTTTCCCATGTAAGAAATGGTATGGGTAAATGGATCCTTTAAATATATGTATATGTAGGGATGGGAGCTTTCTTCTTGGAGCTAGTGTCGAGTTTCTTTTCCTAGTGTTTTTAAAAAATCCATTAGTCTTTCACAGTCAGGGTGTGGCTGTCCAGTATACTCTAAGGAATTGTTGGGAATTCTTCACATTAGTGCAACAACCCTCTTGCCTTTATTTTACAAAGCTCTGCATTAAATTTTTACAAAATGCCTTTTATGAATGAAGCTGGAGCTGATGGCACATCGATGGCCGCAGCTGAGCCAAATTCGCGCTGTGTCCTTCAGCCACCACTCCTGTCAGAGGCCAGGAGTGTCTTGCACACCTCTCCTGTCTGGCTGTATGGTAGCAAAGCTCTCTCTTATCTTCCAAGCAACGGTGGCATTTCATGACCTCATCTGAGTCCTCAGTTAGTATCTGTCCCCAAGACAAAATGATTGCAGAGAGGAGCAAAATATGCCATGGGTGGTATAACACCAGTGGGTAGTCTGGTGCCAAATATTCTTGCACAAGTTTGTCAATATGTATTATCAGCCTTTATCTGAAATATCCTTGTTCCTAGAGATTAGTATTTCTCCTGCAAAAAACTGTCTCAAGCCAGGAGTAGCAAGGATGTTTAACATAAAGATGAGCATGTGATGGCAGAAGTTACTCGATGCTGGTTTGGAACTTGCAGAGTTGTAATTTCAGTAATATAATTTGTACTTGTAAGTGTAAGGCAACTTTTCCATTTCTTATTTCTTTCTCTCTCTCTTTCCCCCCTCCATCCCCTCCCAGGGATTGAGTGCTCTCCTATTCCTACACATTTGGTTAGGAACTTAACTCCCAGAGCGGGTTGTGGGCAAACCTGGATTCCTGATGAATTTTTAGCAGATTTTAATAGCACACTGTGGTATTTCCCAACTGTCTGATTTGTATAATGGTGTGCTCAATCTATCTATCTGGCACTTGTAAAAATTAGATTCAAATCTCTTATCTTTAGATGAGTTTTGGCTAAAGGAACAAAGTACCTGAGAACAGCAAACATGGCCAGAAGTGAGATTTAGGAGTCAGGAACTGCACCCTCCCTTCTACTTTGGCTTTCTTTTACCTTAGGGCAGCTCTGTATTTGTTGGAATCAAATTTCCTAATATCGCTCTGTCAAAATCAGCCTGAACTTGTATTGTAAAAAGCTCAGAGATGTTCTTAATCAAAAAGTTTTTTAATGCATCCTTGTTTCCCATTGTCTTAGTGAAAGTCAATTCAGAAATGGCAAGAAAACTTCCCAGATTAACCATCCTCTTTAGTTTTCTCCATCCTCAGCCTCTTCATTCTTGAGGGAGCAACATTCAGCTTTTTTTGGTGCAGTCAATGAGGCTGATGCAGAAGATCTATGTAGGGTTTATTGAGGGAACAGGGACTTCACAGTCAGAGCAAAGACAGTATAAATCAGTTTGAAAAATTACATCTATATTGTTTTTGAAAACTGCAATAATCTTTCCCTCTGTGCAGCCCTTCTGCCAAGTCGAGCAGCAGCATCACAAAGTCCAGGATCAAAATTACTGAGGATCCTATTTGAGAGATAAACCAAAAGCACTCAGGCTGCAGCTGAAAGATGTGTGAAAATGCAGCTTCCCTTGGCTCTCATAACTAGGCAGGACTTTGCAAACACTTGCAAACACTCCGGTCATACACTCTAGAAAACAAGGCACTGAAAATACATGTGCAAGTGCAGAGGAAATATTTTCTGGATGACTTTGGCAATAGTCGTAGCTTACCTTTCTACCAGTCTGTGGTTATGGTGCCATGACTTACACCACCTTCCCCCCACCAAACAGTGGTTCATTTGCACCCGTACATAGCAGGAGGCCAAACTGTCTATGCAGGTCTCCTTGCTGGAGCTTTTTTTGCCTTGAGGTCAATTTGTGATTCAGGTGTATGAAATTGCTTAGAGATGTGTCTCTTTCAGCTAAATACTTGGAAGTAGGGGAGAGGGTGGAGAGAGGGGGAAAGGGGGTTGAAACACTCAAAAATTACCTCTTATTGACCAAAAAACCCTTTTCCCCGTGTCTTTGAGAGTCTAATACTCCGTTCTACTTCCCCTTCCACACACACTTTTCCCTTTATCTGCAGTTATCCTGTCTTTCCAAGAATCACTAGAAGAAATGCAGATAGGTGTATCATGCAAATGAAATTTTTAGTGCAGCTGTCCACCCCCCTTCCAATGTTGCTAGAGAGATCTCTTATCACAGGACTTGGTTTTTTGAGTGCCAAAAACTGTTGCTCTCAAAAGTTGCCTTATTTACAGTATCTTATTTTTCTTTAGCAAAAAAGTACTTACTTTCAGTACTGTAATGCTAGCATCAGAACTTTCTTCTTACTACTGCACCAGTTTATCTCACATCTTTTATAATCTATGGATTTCTTTTACTATAGTTTAGTCCTGCTGTGAATACTGGTGCTCCAGTCATGTGAGATTGAACTTCAATAATACTTTTTGCTATCTAATGCCTCACAAGGCTACCAGTGTATACATGAGAAGACAAGTAAAAAGGAGGAGGAGCTATTCTGTTTATTAATCCTTTGTAGTTCAGCTTTCCCATGTGTTACATGAGTTATCTGGGGACAAGTTCTGGAATTGATTTTGGGAACTTGTATCTCTGGCTTCTCTGAAGGGCTTGTCATCTTGCCTGCAAATATTATCGCTTTGTCCCTATAAGCAAGCTGGCATGCTTGTCAAAAAGCTAAACAAATGCTATAAACTTCCA
Organism: Hemiprocne comata; assembly: GCA_020745705.1. NCBI lineage: Eukaryota > Metazoa > Chordata > Aves > Apodiformes > Apodidae > Hemiprocne > Hemiprocne comata. The sequence continues at coordinate 90,108,408 of CM036586.1, read as the reverse complement.
GCAGGATTACATTTGGTTTGTTTTTGGTTTTGGGGGGTTTTTTGAGTTGTTTTCATTGGCAGTTAAAAAAATCCATTAGTCTGGCTCAGCAGATGTTTGCTGTTAACTCTGAAGAGACATCACCTGTTCCCATGTTGACGAGGTCGAGAATGGATGAAGATAGACATTAGCTCCATAGCTGGGTTCACACGCTGCTTTTCAAGTTGCCATAGCTGCTAACTCTCCTGCTTTTGTGGCATTTGCTGCCTTGCTACACTTTGGCTATTTGTTCAGGCTTGCTGGTTTCCTGGCATCTTGGCCTGGGTTACAGCACTGGTTAGGTTCCCAGGTGTTCAGGCAGACCAGGCAAACTGCTGCTGGTGGTCCAGGTGCTGCCCAGTGCTGTGTGTGTGTGTGAGCTCTGCTGGATTGTGGAAATGTCCTCTTCATGGGGCATAGGCTGCATGTGTGTTCCTGTGTCAGATATCCCAGCCTGAAATACAAGGGATGGAGCTTTTATGAATTTCCAGCATTAGTAAGTATGAATTATTGTGTGTTAGTTCATTGGCACAAAGCGTTTTAGGACCCGTGTGTGCCTTGTGCAATGGTTAAATGAGAAACTTGGTTTTTACAGATGTCAGGGTTTTTGCTTCTTAAATTAGGTCTACCCCTGACTGCTGAAATTCTTACAGCCATCTGGCTGCTGCTGTTCCATTAATAGCACCTTGAGATACTGTGGATTTGTAGGGTAAGGGACACATTTCCATGCTTTGGTTTCTCCTGCTGTTCTGGTTCTTCAACACCTTTCCCTTCCCATGAGTAACTCCAGGGCCAACTTGTCTCCAGTACCTCTGTTTCCTCATGATTCCCAACTTTCATTTCCTCTGCAGAAATGAAGACAGAAGATAGGAGGCTTGTCACCTAGCTGGGCAAAATTCTAGTTGTGCTTGGAAACAGATGCTCTTCCTGGGCAAATAAATGACCATTGGGTAAATAAATGCATCCATTGATTTGAGGTACATCGGACGTGTTGGTTGTGTGCCAGCGGATCTGCATGTGTGCAAGACAGTTGCTCGTGAGTGGAAGGTCTGATGGCTTGCAACTGCTGAAGCCAACAGGATACCTTCACACAGAAGGACTAGTCAGGCTGGTTGCCACCTACCTGGTTTGCAGCCTTAAAAGCCTTCAATCTTGATTGCATATTGATGTTCCTTAGGAAAGGGATAGGAAGCAGCAGAGGCATAAAAGATTTTGGTGTGCAAATTTGGAAGACCATTTGCATTTGAAAGATCATCTGCACAGGTTTAGGAAAAGTGTAGGACCCACAACTTTTCTGCTGGTGAAAGCTGGTGTCATACAAGAAAAAAAGATTGGTTTATTCCTCAGAGCTTGGGTATATGAAATTGTCCTCTGATAGGATAGTGCTGGAATGACTTTTTGAGTCTGGACCCCACTTACTCATTTTCTGCCAAGACAGAAGTTTACAGAGAATTTACTGTAAGGCTGAAACAAAAGGCTCTTGCTGAAAGCTGTGTGGTTCCCCAGCGGTCTACCCATTGCCTCTTGGAGTAGCAAAGGAATTATTTTTCTGTATCTGCTTTGAAAGGGAGCTTAATGGCTATAATCTCAGCACTGCCACAGTGTAAATAGAGGGAAAAGTGTCGGAGTATATTTGAATAGGAAAAGCTGCTTAATAATTTGGTGGTAGACTGAGCTATATGAATTCTTTAGCCAACTAGAAAAACCCGATTGTGCTGTGTCCTGTGGCATTAGATGGGGACTGACAATTACAGTTTGCCCTCTTTTCCTCACTCACTCAGGGTTGCTATACAGGAACAACTCCAAACTTGGCACTTGTTATTCTGTCATCAAACTAAATATTCATTGTGGCTTCTTTTCTATTTCCCCCCCCCCATCTGTGGTTCTGCCAATTACCTTCAGGAATAATATTTGCATGTAAATTATTCAGTTAAGGAAGAAGGGAAAAAATAACTGTTAGGATTTGTCTGTGGGGGTCTCTTCAGCACAAATGCCACCGAAGTCCCTGTGCCAAGGGCTCAGTTCAGGAGGTGCAGCCATGTCCCAGCGTGGTGCTTCTTGGGTGGCGACAGTGGCCCCTCTGACCAGCTCTTCAGATGCCTTCAGCACATCTTGTCTTTCTTGCCTGAAAAGGACTGGAGACTGATTTAGACAAGCTAAATTCTGCCTTTGGCCTTCAGTGTCTTAAAAATGAGGGTTTAATGAAGAGATTAATAGAAAGATACTATATTTTAATGTGCACATGACTGCTAATCTTCCACAATACAGATGCTGGATTAATAGGGTAGGAGATAGAACTTTTTAAAAATCTGAAACAATTTACTTTTAATAAACTTTGGATACTTGCCCTCCCCCCCCAAACATGCTGTGTTTATGTAAAGATGACAGAATACCAGAGCAAGCAACTCTTAAGGGGAGCTCTTCTGAGGTTAGTGTTGTCTGTGTTCACTTAGTACATTTCTGCAAAGAAGATGGTTTTTGATTTGGGTACTTCAATTACCTTCACCCTTACCCAGAGCTGAGATTTTGCTGGCAAGAGCTGGTCATTGATATGGGCCTGCAGTCTATTTTATTTATGTGTGGTCTTGGCAGTTGCAGAGACATCTTGACATATTCAGATTCCCTTGAAAATTAATAGTCTTAAAAATGACAGAATTGCCTTAAATGCTGTGCAGTACAGACTTTGTGTGAGGATGTCTGTGTACATGGAAGTTATTTCAGATTACGGAGAAATTTATTTAAAAGGACAATAATTATTTTAAAATAGTTTCATATCTAGATATTTTTATTACAGAATAAATCTACCTTATTTTTCTGCTTTAGCTTAATCCACTTGCAAAATAGACAGGCTTATGTCTTCGAAATACGTTGGGATGCAGGCACAGCCTGAAGCCTGGGAGAAGCCTCACTCAGACTTTGGCGTGATAAAGCAGCACTTAGGGATGGCAGGATGGTTTCTTCGAACACAAAGGGAAATTAAACAGCTCTTGCTTGGTCAGGGGATTTCATTAGCACCAGGGCTGTACGGTTCTCATGTCCCACGGTGAGATCACTGGCATTACGCCTCTGTAATTGAGATCAGTATCTACCTACTTACTAGGAGCAGAGGCAGAGAGTGAGCTGGGGTGGTTTACATGAGGTGCAAGAAGCGCCTGAGGGAACCTCCCCAAGGAGGCAAAGCCGGTGGGTCTCTACTGCCTTCTGCCCAGGGGGCTCCTAGCCTCTGGCCGTGCTGGGTGCAGCCTCTCAAAAATAAACCAGTATTGGCTGGAAAACCAGGCTGAGCCCAGGTCTGCTTTGAAAGTTGGTTGGTTTTCCTGATGGTTTCACACTGAGAAGGTGGATGTTTTGCAAACTCTACCAGACAGTGGAGTACTGGTGGGAACAGGGCACCGATAAACTGCCTTTTGCTGCAGTTGCTCATTTTCATGGAGATTCATTTTACATTAAGGTATCTGTCTTGATAGAAACAATACACCTCTTCTGCAAATTAGAATTAATGCAAGATCAATAAAAATATTAAGAATTAATTTAGGCGGGTATTCAGTTTTATGCCCTCTCTCCCAACCCAAGATGTGTTTCAGTTTTTCTCTTTGCATTTCCCATTTTGGATCAAGTGGATCAAATGAGCCAATATACTGAGCTGTGACATGCAGTGTTGTGTCTATTCAAAACCATGCTCTGTGGAAGCTGTATACTGTACCTGTTGTAAATAAAACAGATACTGGCCATTTATCCCTGTGTCTGCAGCCCTCATTTCTCCCTCCCTGGGTGCTAGCTTAGGTCCTTGGAGCTAGTGGCTACAAACAGGCCCATTTTAAAGTTCTCTCTAATACAGGATCTCACTGAATGCATCTCTGCAATGGAGTTTGTCTGTCTGTCAGGCTCTTCAGTGCAGGTTGATAATGCGCCTGGCTTGAGTAGCCACTGAGACCAAAAATTGTCCTTTTCTTTGCAGCCCTCATGGACAGGATAGGACTGGATGTTTTCTCTGTTGAACACCATTTCATTGCAGTGATAGCTGCTATCACTTTGCTCTTCTGAACTTCCCTTTTTTCCTTCATGTAATTGCTCATTACCAAGTCTGGACTTCTTCTTTTCTTCCATTCATTGAATTAGTTTTGCACTAAAATGTCACTTCTTATTTCATAAGTAGATATAGTAGTGCAGTCACGGAAATGAGTGAAAGCGAATGTATGCAACATGAGAAACACAAATGTGTTGTTGGCACAATGTCAGGTTGGCAATGTGGTGAGAGGAGAGATGACATGGAGGTGTGGAAGAGGAGGAGAAGGTACTCAGGCCCATAGGAAAGCAATTTCTCTTGAGGGAATTCCTTTTGTTGCTGTTGGAGTATATTTTTTTCAGTTATAGTGAAATAAACAAAAGGGAAATGCAAATGCATGGGTGAAATGGGATGAAAGATAAGCGAGGAGGGAGAGCTCTGGGAAGGAAGCAAACCTCACATTTTTGCAACTAGCTGTACCACATGCCAGCAGAATTTTCATTTTAGTTTTGATTGCATTAACTAAACTTAAAAAAAAATACTTAGTGGATTTCAGCTCTCTTTTTTTGCCTTTTTGATGGCATTTTCTTTACAAGTACATATGCAGTTGCGACATGCAAAATTCACACATCTATCCATCATGGCCAGAAATGGCCTTTCCTGCTTGAACACCAAGGTAATGTTGGTGATCCCTGTAGGGATTTAAAGCTGTTCAACTCCTCAGGAGACGCCTCAGAATGGCTCGTGCAGCATGAACTCGACTGAACCAAGAGGCATTTACTTTGCCAGAGTTCATTTTTCAGAGTCTTGAACTTTGAGCTAACACAAGCTCAAAATGCCATTTGTTTCGTGTTTGTCTGCCCTCTTGCAAACACCATTACCCTCTTCCTGGTTCAGAGACCTGTCTCCTCTTAGCATGCCCTTAGTACAAGGCAATGTGTTCGAGTTTTCATGTGGTCTGAAACGTTGAACCATGGGCACATACAGGTCCCCCTTTTTACTAACGCAAAACATTCAAGCAGTGATTTTTCTCTACGTGGCTGAAAGAACTGGAGATTAAATGTCCTCTCCAAATTTCAGGCGTATCCGGTCATGCTGAGGTACAAGGGCTGTTCACATAGAGGTGAAAACAACTTGTTTCACACTAAGAGCATTTATTTTTCTTCCTCTTTAAAATCTTTATTTCCTGTCTGCATTTTCAAAAACTGCATTTTTTTTTTTTTTTTTATTTTCTTCTGCTTCACTGATCAGATCAGGAAAACATAATCTAAAAAGGCCAAGTCTAGTAAAGTAATATACAATTAAAAAATACTACCCAGAGTGGACAATTTACCCAAGTATTTAGTGTCAGGTCTAGCTGTAATTTCCAGGCTTAACTATTGAAAAGAAAAGTGGACTTTTTACTCAGAGATTATTTTGAGCAATATTTTTGGTGGAAATTGCAGGACTGCTTATAATGAAATTGAAGCCCTTTAGGAGAGCTCTCAACGAAGTTCTTTTTAGCTTGAATTACATATATATTAGAACACCTACATGCATGGATATCAGTGTAATAGGAATTAACTTTTAAATACTTACAAACAATTCTCACTCTGTGTGGATGGGAAGAATCACGTTGTTACCTGAAGAGAACAGAAATTCATGTTGAATCATGTTGGAAAGAATTATGTGTTTCAAAAAAAGTGAAATCTGACTAATTTTTGAAGTTGCTGGGAAGAAAGCAGCTTTTATTTGCACTAGTTTTGTGCCTCGTACCATATAAAATAGGAGCTTGTGTTGTTCCACAAAGCAATCCCCTAAAAACCTAGAATCAAAATAGAAAGTCCTTTGATAGATGAAAGTTGGCATCTTTTTAACATTTCTTATCTATAACATTGCCTACAGACACTGCACCGCAGCGAAACAAAATACTCAGTGCCATTTTCCCTGTACCAATACCTAGCCCCTTCTTCTAAAAAGCAAACAGAAATTCACCTCGGACACCTGAAGACCACACGGTGCTTCACGTGAAAGATTCGCCACCTCGTCAAAAAATCCTGTTTGATATTTGACCTAATCCATACCTCCCTCAAGCAGTTAAACTAAACTACCTTCACTCTCCGTTGGCAGGAGGGCTACCTCCATCTTGGAGGGATGTGCTGGGTACCCCACAGCTGGTGTCAGAGCTGGCAGTCTGGATGGTGGCTGCCCTGCTGGGGCTGTCCCAGCCACTTTTCAACTCACTGGGGCAGTGGAAGGACTGCCTGGGAACTCAAGAGGCATGGACCATGGGTCTAAGCAGTCTCTGGCAGTGTGGCTTTGGGGTGTGTGTCCTGCCCACTGGGCAGAGTGTTGCCCTGAGTCAAGAATCGCTTGTGGGGGCAGAGGTGGTGTGGGGCTGGCTGTAGGCATCAGGGATGATGGCTTCTGCAGGAGGGGGCTGGGGTGGGTGGGAAAAGAAGGTGGGGTTTTTTCATGCAAAAAATTGCTCTCTTCTTCCTTTGGGAGCCAGAACCCTGTGATTTGCAACAAGGGAGTGCACGGTTATGCAGGTAATTTAGGCTGACCAGCTCCTGCCCTTTAGATGTGTCATCCTTGAGCTATTTGCTGCTTCCCTGTGTTACTGGTAGATGCCTGTCCTTCATCGTTCAAGAAGTTTGCAGGATATCATGCTGCCAATTGGATTTTTTTCCCATGTAGGCATGAAGTAAACCATTCCTGAGCATACTTGTACCAGCTGTCACCTTGCTCTGTAACAAAGATAAGGTGAAAATTTTAAAGGGCAGATTACTGTGGGATGACAAAATGCATGCAAATAGAAATGAGAACTTTCTGAAGTTTGTTTTTTGCATCATCAACTTCAGTCTTGTGCAGTAAATAATAGCAGATGCTCCGTAGTTTTTATTTCCATTCAGAGCTGGAATCTCAGAGTTGCTTGTGAGATTGCTTACTAGCCCAGCTTGAGTGGTTTGTTAAGTGTTATGCCTCTTTAAAATACATCTTAACTTCTTAATTGTGCTACTATTATGAACTAACCTCACGTTATTTCTTTTTCTTTGTATAGTTTTCCCAACACAAAATGGAAAGGTTGCTATAGTGACTGGAGGTGCTAAAGGAATTGGTTACCAAACTGTGAAGCATTTGGCACGACTTGGCATGCATGTTGTAATAGGTAAAGTCATTATTTTCCTAATATATTTTTTTGTTTCAGAAAGTAGTTTTAATTTCTTTTAAGGAGTGTTTTCTTTCCAGGATCAGTAAAGATTAGGGAAGACAGAAGAGGGTTTTGGTAGCATTTAGCACAAATAAAGATTTGGTTTATGTTTTGCTTTGCAAGGTCCCAAAGAAAAGTGGATGTGTTTTTTTAATGCAAAACTTGGAAGAGTTATATAAGGAGTAAACAATAAGATCATGCAAAATACTTTAAATTATGGGTATTACAGATAATAAAATATCTTGTTGCTGAGGATGGACTATGATGCAATGTTTAGGGTGCACATGTTCATTAAGACCAAACTCAAGAAAATCTTGAAGGAATATTCCAATGTGTAGTGGAGGATGATCCATGTTATAAGGGCAGAGGAAGCCTTATAACTACATCTATACAAAAATTGCACATTTACTCCTCAGTTTGTCACTGTATGTGGCCTTTGTAAGCAAAGCAAAGAAATAAATACTCTGAGTGGTTAATTTGTGACAGTCTGAGATGGGCTGAAGAACTCACCTTCTTGGAGATACATATTTCTCTCCATTAATAATAAAGAGTTTATAAGGGGACCATGTTAGACTGAGACATCTGAAGTTAGGGTAGGTGAGTTTTGGTAGGAACTCCAAAAATGTCCTAAACAGACAATTTCTTCACTCTACTACAGACAATGTTAATGAGACTTCTTTCCTTTTAAAAAAACCACTTTATATACTATATATATGTGGACAAATATATACTAAATCAGTATGTAACTGTTACGTCATGCCTTCTGGGTAGAGGTGGAAGGTACCTGATTCGTAAATCCTCTCCGTTGGATTAAGGTGAAACGACACTTGGGGTCCATATTGGAACATTAGCTTTAACTAAAACTGTAGAAGGAATAACTCTGATTTCAGTCTGAAAGACTGATACCTCGATTGTTATATCCGCTCAGGCTGTGTGATCATAAAGGCTGATATGTTTATTACAAAAATAATGAGATATATATGTTCAAGTTTCGCGACCTGGAAAAAATTGTAATAGGCCTGAAATACAAATGAAGTAGGAATGAAAAGAGAGAGAGAAAGAGAGAGAGAACAGGAGGAGAAAAATGAGAGAGATGGATAACAGAAAATCACCAGTCCTGCATTGGTCCAGCCAATGGGGGAGGGTTGGTGTCAGTGAAGCTCCTGAAGCACATCATCACAGCTTCTCCTTTTATAGGCCTGTTTCTCTTAAACAATCGTTTTGCAAGGATGAGTAAGTGTGGTTGAGACATATCACGATTGAGCAACTGGAAGGGACGTCCGCCCTCTCCTCCACCGTTATCTCTATATGCAGGCATTCCTTTTGAGTGCAAACCAAGTTTTATTCGAGGGCTTACAATGGTATTTCAACACTACTTCCCACAATAGGCCCTTCGGACCAGTCCCTCACAGTAACACCATGAATAGTCATATGTTTAAAATGCTACATTTTGCTCCCTTCATCTTTCTTTAACTAGATTTTTACCTAATGCACAGTGACTTTTACACCATAAGATCTCTGAAGGCTGGTATTTCATAATAGACTAGCAAGCTGGTGATGCCATTTTATTTAACTCTTATATAGAATGTGCTCTCTCTAAGATTTTGTATACAAATCCTTAAAAAAACTCAACAGCAATCAAAAACCACACCAAATGACACACAAGAGCATAGTAGCCATGTATTTTTAGTCTAGTCAGTAACACTAATGGAATTGCCCTTAAATTGTATAGGTGTATTGTGGAATACCACTTGCTCATACATGTTTTAATAGATATGTCAAAAAAAGCATCTGCAAAAATGTAAACAGATGCTGCTGTATGTAGCTAGATGTAGCTCATGTACCTAGATGTAGCTAATGATGCCAGTGTTAATATTTCACTAAAGAAGTCTCTTTTAATGCTTAATGTGGACTGTAAAAATGTACTGAGTGGGAAAACCAAAAGGTCGGTTTTCTTCTCTTTGCATAGGGTCATGGAAGCATAGAACATTGCTAATTTTTAAACATTTATTTTATACTATTTAATATTTAGGGTATTTTGTGTAACAAAATTCAGTGTGAGGAAGGGACCTTCTAGATCATCTAGTTCCAAGCCTCCTGCATGGGCAGGGACACCTCCCACTAGACCAGGTTGCTCAAAGCCCCATCCAACCTGGCCTTCAACACTTCCAGGAAGGAGGCAGCCACAACTTATCAGGGCAACCTGTTCCAGTATCTCACCAACCTCACAGTAAAGAGTTTCTTCCTAGTATCTAATCTAAATCTACCCTCCTCCAGTTTAAAACCATTACCCTTCATCCTATCACTCCATGCCCTTGTAAAAAGTCACTCCCCAGCTTTCCTGTAGGCCCCTTCAGCTACCGGAAGGCCACTGTAAGGTCTGCCTGGAGCCTTCTCTTCTCCAGGCTGAACAACCCCAATTCTCTCAACCTGCCTTCACAGGAGAGGTGCTCCATCCCCCTGATCATCTTTGTGGCCCTCATTTTAGAATCTCTAAATAAGCTGATTTTTTTCAACTCACAATCACCTCCTCGTACATCTAATTTACTCACACCTGCCCCATCCTCTCACAAGCACCCAGATGTGTGTGCTTGTGTGGCCTGGTGATCATCATATGTGTGCAGCATGGGAAGAGGTATGCTGTCTACTGAGTCCACTGAGCCGTTATCCTGCCTCTCTGGTTCTTCTTGATCGGAAATGTCAGGCTAATTTATGAACAGATCTTTTATATTCTTTAGGAGTCATCAGCTCTTAATACATTTTTCCTTGTCTGGCTTATATAGACTACGTCTATAACCTATTTTCTTGGTGGACTAAAAGAAAAGTAATGGTGATATGCCACAACCTTGATGTTAGCCTCCTTGTGTCAGACTGCATGGTCATCTGCTGTCAAGTCCTCTGTGCTCTGGCCTTGACATAACACAGGAACAATGTCCTGGAAGCGTGTCCTTTATTTTTGACACAAAACATTATTCTTACTCTCTGCTCTGCTGGTTCTTCTGCTGCTCACAGATACACACGTTTCCATTCACTCTTCATTTGTACCAACCTTAAGATTTGCATTATGAATCTCTACAAATGTAAATTAACAAAATTAATTATAGGAAGCAGTTGATGAGTAAGATTTTAAACTGATTCAGTTCTTTCAGGCAGACTCTGACCTAAACGCTGTGCCCAGTGAGTCACAGCCATCTTCTTTGCCTGTGAAATTCTTCAGAGCAGAGAAGCCCTATCAGTAGATAGGTAGTCTCAGGCTTTCTTCCAGCTGGAAGATGAAAACAGTCTCCAAAGCACATTAAATGCAATGGCCTTCCATCCTTGTTGCTAAGTGTTCACCCCAAGTGTCCCGAGTATGCTTGAAATACCTGCTGGCACATTGGCCTGCGTTAGCGCATTCAGCTTCAGGCCACACAAGCAAAAATTTGAGCCTCAAATAAGACAGCAAGCGTGCACAAGCTTTCTGCTCTACTACTTTCTGCTTTCAGCTGATGTTTGTATATAGGCATGAACTTATGTGAAAAAAGTGTCAATGTTAGCTGAATTTGGGCTTGCAAGGGAGACTCATGTGTAGCTCACAGTCAGTATCTTGTCCATTTACTGAATGCTGCTTTCCCATTACAGGAAATAAGTAATGGGAATATTTAGCAATAAAGAATGATATCCTTGCAGTGGGCAAATGAGTCAAACCCGAATGTCTAGCATGAAGATGATTCACCATCCATGATGGATGTGATTTTGACTCCATTTGACATTCTAGAGGAGTAAATGTTTGAAGTAACTTACTTTTAAATGCTTTCTACTAGTGGAATGTGGAAATCAAATCAGTAGAAAGCATGTTACCTTGTGGCACATGAATGGTCACCACATGAAAAGGCATTGTGCTGACTCAGAGCGTTTTCAGCAAGTGGTTACACAGTGTCCTTACAGCTTCTTCCTTTCCAGTCCCAGCACTGATGCACAAGACTCCTTTCTCCCAGTGATGGTCTCCTGACTGCACCATCTGCAGATGGTGCTCGCCCTGACCTCAGCCTCTGACTGGGAAAAATTTAGACAGTTTTCACAATTTAGTTCTTGATAAATAAAACATTTTCATTTTCAGAGAGAGGAGGGAAATGGCACCCAGTTCTTGGTGCTTATTGACCATTATCTGATATCAAAGATGGGGTTCTGTGTGGACTTACAAATAAAGATTCTCTTGGCAATAAGGATATTGAAATTTAAGACAACCCAGTTATTTTTATGGCCAAGTTTGGTTCTGGCTCACAGCATTGACCGCAGATTTTGTCTGAATTTAAACAGATTAGAAGCATAAACTCTTCATATCCCTTTCATCCTTTCATCACTGGTCTTTAATTTTAAGACAGTTCTGTGAGTGAATGTTAAACTTGTTGACTTAAAAAGGAGAGCTTGGGTTTGATTTTTTCCTTTTTTTTTTTTTTTCCCCTCAGTACATTAATAAAAGAAAGCTGGAAATAAAAGTGACAATATCTAATATAGAAGCTTTGATAATCCTCTGTGTGAACAGTGAGTGAAATTAAAATGATTTTCACCTTGACAATGTTATACGCATGCTGCTTGATATAAGACATCAGGTTCAGGACAGTGTAATTAATCTTTAGCGTCTGAGTGTATCAGTGTCACAATGTTCTAAGACAGGCTCACATTCTGAAGGAAACAGTCTCATTCTATACATTTATGTATATATATTCAAGTGACTTATTTGAGCCATGCGATTTTGGCATAAATATAGTTCCATCATCAGACTCAGCACTTGTGTGTGACCTCTGTAAGCCCTGCAGAAGACCAAGAGATTTCTGTCATCTTTTTCACTCGCATTAGTTTCCAATTTTCAAGCTGGACTCCCTGCACTATAAATCAAATTCTTACATTGTATAATACAACTAAGTGACTTTAGAAGGATAATTAAACCCTATCAAGATGGTGCAATTGTTAATTTTCAGAGGCAGTTTGCTTTAATTTCAGTTACTGAAAATTTATATGGGATACTTTAATAGTCTTTTCTCAGTATACATAGATGTATGAGATGCTTGAGTTATAACTTTTTCTAGGAATGTATTTCTCTTCATAACTTTGGCCAGGTTTTCTTAGGCTTGGATGGTTTGTAGAGTTATTCAGGAAGTATAAAGATGTTGCCAGCCTTTTAAAAATGGGTGATGGTTTCCTTTTTCTGGTATGAACGGTAAGGGGGCCTACAAGAAAGCTAGGGCAAGACTTTTTGTATGGGCATGTAGTGAGAGGATAAGGGGCAATGGTTTCAAACTTGAAGAGGGGAGATTTAGAGAAGATATTAGGAGGAAATTCTTTACTATGAGGGTGGTAAGGCACTGGAACAGGCTGCCCAGGGAGGTTGTGGGAGCCCCATCCCTGGCAGTATTCAAGCCCAGGTTGGATGGGGCTCTAAGCAACCTGGTCTAGTGGGAGGTGTCCCTGCCCACGCAGGGGTGTTGGATCTAGATGATCGTTAAGGTCCGTTCCAACCCTAACCTTTCTATAATTCTGTGATTCTAGGATGCATGTTGGTTGCCTTATAATTGTCACTCAGTTCAGTTTTTAACATACCAGTACACAGTAATCAGGGTTAAGAACTCCACTTACAGTGCTGTCTGTTATTTATACACTATGCATGTGCACAGAGCCACACACAGCCCTTCCCAGTCAGTAAGGATTTAGTCAAACACTTTAGACCCTAATTTCTGTTTGAAGACTGTCACTGTCCTTGCTTTAAAAAGACTTTTTCCTTTTGTCCTGGTTTGACCCAAGATAGAACCAATTTTCTTTTTAGTAAATTTGCTTTTCAATTAAGTCTCTTCTAAATAGCTGCACTTGCTGAATTGGCGGCGTGTTTTTCAGCCTGCGTCTGCTTCTAGGACTGATAACACTCGATGTTTATAGTTACTGTTGGAGAATGGTGTGCAGAGCCAAGGCCACTGTTTGGTTCTGCTAAACTTCTTGTGTGCCACTAATTAAAGGGAGGAAGAGGGGTCACACCTTCTGTGGGAAGAAGCAGATCAACGAGTGACCCAAAACTGACCAAAGGAAGTATTCCATCCCATATGCGTTATACCGAGTATAAATTCGAGGGATCATGAAGGTCAAGCTATGGAACTACAGAATGGTTTGGGTTGGAAGGGATTTTTAAAGGCCATCCAGTCCAACCCCTCTGCAGTGAGCAGGAACATCTTCAACTAGATCAGGTTGCTCAGAGCCCCATCCAACCTGGCCTTTAATGTTTCCAGGGGTGGGGCTTCTACCACCTCTCTGGGCAGCCTGATCTAGTTTTGATGTTTGTCCATGGCTAGTGTCCTAGGAGGACTCTCTCCATTCTTCTGCCTTTAATCCTGATCCATGTGTTCCTGAATCCATATGCTCCTGCATCCAGCTCCCATCTGCCACTGACTCCAGGACCCCAGTCCAGGATTTTCCCAGGGTTGTCCTGCAGCCTCAGTGGTGACTATCTCATTATTTTATTTTTCATCATTGTTGTTAATTAAATTTATGGAGGTTTTCAACCTTTAAGTCTTTCCTCCTTAGTCTCTTTCCTTTCCATTCTCTGGGAAGAAAGAGGTGTTAATAGAGAGCATCTGTCATTCATTTAATTGTCATCCCAGTGTGAAACCTTGACATCTTTTTAAAAAAATGTATTTGTTTATGTTTATTGATTTTTAACATTTCACCTGTAAAATGTATAGGGTTTTTTGGTAATGGCAGTGGTTTGAGAGTACTTGTTGATGAGCAAACTCATTATAGCATTTCTTGGGAAGTTTGAAACTGTTTTTAAAGTAGCAATGAACAGACACTTAAAGCACGAGAATTCTTTTTTGGTCAGTAATCTCAAGTAGAAATGTAACTCAACAACTGTGCAGGTGTATTAAGAAGTAAAAAACTTTGATTAACTAAGCTCAAGTGTCATGTGGATGAGAGAGAGTTGGCTTGATATGGTTGGTCTGGATTTCTAGAAATCTCAAAGCAAATTCCTTAAGGCTCTTAATGACAGTAAACAACCCATAGGATAACTACAAATGTCATTACATTCATACAATAATATTGCATGTTATGACAGAACGTAGACATAAATGTTTATTTTCTTAGTACAGAGGTTGTTACCACTGTAGTTCAACAGGGATGTGTGTTAGAACCTATGCTTTCAACATATAATTTTAGAGGAGTGGCAAATAGTGTGGTGACAAGTCTTTCAAATTGTATTACATTATTTAGGGTAATAAAGACCAGGGATGTGTGTGAAGAATTGCAGGAAGACCTTAAGAAGCTGAGTGTTAAAAGGCATGTGCAATTCAGTGTAGATCAATATGGTGTGATTGAGACAGGGAAGAATCTTCACTCCAGAAAAAGAAATTATGGGTTGTGTGTTGACCATCATCACTTCGCAGGAAGATCTTGGGTCTGCAATAGAGCTTCCTATGAAAACTCAGTGCTCAGTAGCTTGCAAAAAGAAAGCAAGTATTACAAATTCTTCAAAAAGGAACAAACAAAACAGACAGTGTGAGTTTGTCACTGTAGAAATGCTTGGTATGCCTGTGTTTTACATGCTGTGTTAAGTTCTGGTCTGCCTATTTCAAAATGCATAGCAGAAAAATGGAAAAGGTTTAGAGGAAGACAAGATTATCAGGGATATGGAGAAGCATCTTTATGAGGAACAACCAAATGGATTTACAGTCTTCAATCTGAAAATGTGTTCTGCGACAGGCAATCATTACACTCTCTCTTCTAAAGAAGTATGTAAAATGAGCAGCTAAAGAGATGCAGCGCTTATGAGTAGAATTATGGAATCATAGAATATGCTGAGTTGGAAGGGACCCATCAGGATCATCGATTCCAACTCCTGTCCCTGTGTTGGGCACCCCAAGAATCCCACCATGTACCTGAGAACATCATCCAAACGCTTCTTGAACTCAGGCAGGCTTGGTGCTGCGACCACTTCCCTGGGGAGCTTGTTCCAGTGCTCAACCACCCTCTGGGCAAAAAACCTTTTCCTGATATCCAACCTAAACCTCCCCTGATTCAGCTTCCTGCCATTTCCCCGAGTCCTGTCACTGGTCACAGGAGTGAAGAGATCAGTACCTGCCCCATCTCTGCCCCTCATGAGGAAGCCATAGACTGCAATGAGGTCACCCCTCAGCCTCCTCTTCTCCAAGCTGAATAATCCAAGTGACCTCAGCTGCTCCACCCATCAGAAAATAAATTAAAACAGTCGAAACCAACCCACTGTGGTTAAAACCAAAATCCATTAATAGCATAAAACTATTTCTTAACTATTTTAGTATCTGCATAGAATCTTAAATAATCCTTAATTTAGGAGAAAGTATAAGGGGGGCAAATGTGACTATCGGGCAGTTCTAGGAAGGATATTGTGCATAGTCCAGTGAGTGTGATTTTGATATTAAAAAAAAATGGCAGGCATTGTAAAAAATGCAGAGTTAAATATGTGATGATAAATTTTGGAATAGTGCCATTTTTCTAGACATTTATTTAATTTATTCATTAAACATGTATTAAATGCTTTGAAGAATTCAACAACCATGTGAATTAATTTAATCTTGATTTTCAAAAGCTTTTGGCAAGGTTCATGCTGAAAGATTTGAAAATGGCTACCTTGTATTCAAGTAAAATAAAAATATCTTGAAGTTTAGTGACTGATTAGGAGACAGAAAACAATATTCAGGAATTATTTGTCAGCTTTGGGATCACATAATCACAGAATCTTAGAGGTTAGAAGGGATCTCGAAAGATCATCCAGTCCAACTAGATGGATGGAAGGGATGGAGCAAAGGGACTCCTGATCCCACAGCCATATGTTCAGTACATTTATAAAGGACAGATATAGAAAGAAGAGTGAACAGTGAGATGATGCATTTTTCACAAATGTGTTTAGGATAGTCAGATTAATTTGACTATTGGTAATTAAGGGCTTTGAGCATCTGACATACAAGGACAGGCTGAGAGAGCTGGGACTGTCCAGCCTGGAGAGGAGAAGGCTCAGAGGAACCTTTCCATGTACACAAATATGTGATGGAGCCAGTTAAGATAATGTAGCCAGGGTCTGCTCGATGCTGCCTGTGACAGGACAAGAGACAATGGGCACAAACTAAAAAGCAGGAAATTTCATTTAAGCGTAAGAAAACACTTTCTTCATTGAGAGCTGTCAAACAGGCTGCCCATAGAGGCTGCGGGGTCTCCATCCTTGGAGATACTCAAAACCTGACCAGACATGGTCCAGGGCAACTAGCTGTAGTGGAGGGTGGGAGTGGATGGTCTCCAGAGGTGCGTTCCAGCCTCAGCCATCTGTTGGTCTTGTGAAATCTGAACTACCATGAAGAACAGGGAATAATCTCACTTTGCTGAGTGTCAGTAAATGCAAATACTGCATATGAGGAAAAAACCCCCACATTTATATTTACAAGAATAGGATCTAAATTAACTACCAGCATGCAAAAAAATAAAAAAAATAAAAAATGATTTACTGTTGAAAGGTCTCTGCAGAACATTGTCAATGCCAGTCAAAAGGGCATATAAAATCTTATTACTTAGCAGGAAAGAGGATGAAAACAGGACAGGAAGCATCCCTCTTCCTTTGTAGAAATTGTTGGTTCATCCTGATGTGAATACTCAAAAGGAGTCTGGTAAAATTGGAAAAAAAAAGAGAGGGATTGTGGGGGGGATGGGATGGCTCTGTGCTAATAAACACAGTTTCTTCTGCTTGCTAACACTTGACTGAGGAGTGATGTCATGCAATTATGAATGGTATAGAGAAAGTGAATAAGAAGTGGTTATTCTCTGTCTTACTGTAGACAAAGTAGATAACATCCAACAAAATTAAAAAAAACAACAAAACAACAACGAAAATCCACCACTGAATCACAACCTTTTAAATGTAATTAACTGTGTCACTAAATCACAGAGCTTGCTGTCCCAGAACTCTTTGGCAGCCAAGCACTTGAATGAATTTAAGTGCAATCAGATGAAGTAGTGGAGGTAGGTTCACTGAGAGTTTAAGTGTGAACTTTGCGTCAGAAAACCTCTGAAACTTTTTGCTACTGGAACAGTATATAGGAAGACATCACTCCTAGATGCAATGCTCTTTTTTTCCTTAAGCACGTGCTATGGGTTTTCGTTGGAAACAGGGCACTTGCCTGGATGTGTCTTGGGTTTGGTAAACAGGGTCGTTCTTAACTTCTCGTTGGAAGAGCTGGGTAGTTGAAACCTAGGGCGAGAATGATGATTTATTTTCTCTTTGCAAACTGACGCCCTCCTCCTTACTCAGTTTTGCTTTTCTCAGAGGAACTGTTACAATGATATTTTTGTCTATCATGTCAAAAAGGCATATATTTAATTGTGACTGCTGTATGATGGACTGGATGACAAAGCATGTCTGGTACTTCTAGACATAAGAAAGTTTTGTATCACCTTCTTTCTGTATACTTCGAATTACTTTCTTATTTTTTTTTATACCAGGTCACTTACTTATACCTGTCTTTATTGAATAACAAATTCATAACTTGAAAGTTTTGTGAGTGAGACCCAAGATCTATATTCCCTTTTCCAAAACAAGATTTTTTCTTTTTTTAAATTGAAGATATTACAAATGTCTTTAAAAAACTGTATCGAGTTAAAATTTTTCATCCTCAGAGCTTTTTTAGGGCACTCATTCCTTTCTCTTAGGCACATGCTATTTGTTGTGCAGTGCCATGCACACTCATGAAATCATAATCCTCATAACACCAGTTTATAGGACTTCATTTTTCTCTTGAGGCTTTGGGTGCCCTTACAAGCCCTGTTTTCAGGCTGGCACTCCAATGAAATCAGTTGCCCTTCCATTGTAATGAGGATTATGCTACTTTGAGGAGGCACCTTAATTCAAATTTCCAGTTGGAATCTTTTTTATATTCTGTTGCACAAAGACACCTAACCATCACCCTCTGCAGCTCCTTAATCAGATGGTATACATTTAAACAGAATTTATTACCATCCCTCCGAGCTTCTCCTGGTAACACACATATGCATTAGAATTTATGGGCACCACCTCTAAACTTGGGTTAATTGAAGTGGTCGGGGGGAGTGGGGAGGACCATGGAGCAGGCTCCGAATCCTGGAAAGTTATTCATCACTTCAGGGATTAACTGATATGTAATTACAGCCAAGTAAGTCAAGGGATTAGAGTTTATCTTAGCTAGACAGGTCCCCCAGGGGAATGAGGGGGTTGGACCTGTCAGAGGCCGGGGTGTGTGGGGAGGGCTGGGAGGTGATGTGCCGGCGTGGCTGCCCTGCCGCCAGGCAGCTCGCCCCTGCCTCCCCCCCCGGGGTTCACCGCAGGCTGAGGGGAGCCCTGGTCCACAGGGCAGCTCTCCAGGCTGGAGAGGTCAGGTCCTTCTCTGAACCACCACGTCCTGGGTGGTTTGCATCTTCTTGGCATTCGTCTCAAACAATTTTTGTGTTATCTTGCTGTAGGTAAGGAAATTCTCTCCCTGCTAACTTTGGTAAGGAAGGGCTTTTCAGTTTTTTGGGTTTCTTCTCTTCAGGCAATCTTTTATTCTCTTCAGGCTGTTTTATTGTGCATAGACTATTTTAAATGTCTTCATAATGCCCTGCAGTACATTCCCTTGAAACGTCAAGATAGCAAATTCCTATTTTTGCAAAACACCAACTGGGAAAGATCTTGTGTTTTTTTATCAGGATCAATTTAGTACATAAATTTTTAGTTTGAGTAATGATTATTCTTTTGGAGAGATTTTCCCATTCAAAGAAATTAAAAGTATTGTATAAAGAAAACATGTAGAAGTATCAGGACGCCTTAACTAGTGATAGTGTAAATGTTTCCCAGCCATCGTGGATTTCTATGGGCTGTGTTTTTGCCATCCTTTTTCAGGCTAAGCAATTCGTGATGATAATTCCATTGAAATCCTCAAAATAACTTTCAGAGTTGGGAACAACTGAAATTATTAGGATGACAGAGTCTGACCTTTAGTGTAAGATTCAAAGCCTACTGCTGCTGATAAGAATTTTTCTGTGTACTTCTGTGATGGCTTTAGATCAATGTGCTTTGACTTGTGGAGTTTGTGTAGATGAATGTTGAAGAGGAAAGTCCATTTTTTTGGCTAAAAGTTGCATTTAAATCTATTTTCCGTTTTTTTTTTTTCAACATGAGTTTTGGTATTTTACTAGGAATTACGTTTTTCATACCATTAAAATGACATCCTATTTTATATAGGTGCATGCATTCAGACTTGATTTTTTTTCATGTTATTAGTTTTATTTTCAGAATTGGTTGTAGTCAGCATTGTTACTGGATCAGTTTCACCTCAATTTTTTACTGTTCTGTGGGGACTAAGTAGAAGAAAAACATCAGATAGGGCACTGAACAGCTTGCATAAACAATTCTTGAGACAACTGCATCTATTCTGAGTTCCCAATTGACCCTTTGAATTAGCTTTAAAAGCAAGATTATTATGGTTTTGGGTACTTCGGTGATCTAAGCTCTCAAGACATTGAATCCCTATTTTCAAAGCTTTTCTTCAGCTTCTCTCACTGCATAAAAAGCATGGCCTGTCTTCCCTTTCTTATCCTCCCCTCCAAAACAGTTGAATCCAAAGTAAGCAGATCTTACGCTACAGGTGCTGCTGTGCTTAAAATTGATGAATTCTGGCATGTAAAATGTATGAAAATTATGGTGAATCATTGGCAAAAAGTCCAGCCATAGGATCCTCCTCTCTATCAAAAGAATCACTACAAACATGCATCTAAACCAGCAGATGGTTGTGAGTTTGACCCTCGTATAGTAAACTGTCCTTCTTCTTAGTTTAGAGTGCTGTCAGTACACTTGAAGGTTGTGCTCTTCAGTGATCCATCTTCATCAAGAAGATACAAATTATTTTTCTCAACCTAAAACTGATTGTCAGTGTTAGCTTGATGACTTAAAAAGTATATTTTGAATTCTGAATAATTAATGTAGCACTTAAAAGGAGGTTGTTCTTTTTCATGCCTACCATTCACTTTGCTTGGAGGATCCCAGAAGGATGTAAAGTCCCTTTCCTCTCCCACTCCTCCTCAGCAAGGGGATGCTGATCTCCAAAAGCTAACTCAGAAGTGTAGATTACTCTTCCAGTCTTGTGGTATCTTTCTGATGTATGTCTTTGACCTTTTTGTAAGGATTTGGTCATTCGTTTAGTGTCTTTATTCTTTCTTACAGGATTTTATTTGAAAGAAGTGTTTCAAAAGCCTCTATTACAGTAGCAGCGTTCACTGTGGCTATTTTAATTTTGTGATACTCCAGCCTTCAGAATCTGGTTTTCAGACTCTCTTGAATCAGGCTGGAAACAGACATTTGAAGTGACTGTTTAGCAAAATAATTATTTTTTTCCCAGTGGTCTAGAGTGAAAAATATGCAAATATTAATAAAATGAGCTCATTTGGAAGGCACTGAGCTTTAATGAATAATAATTTATATAACAGCAAAATAAAGCAAATTAAAATTTGTTTTGAACACAAGCTCTTTTAAAAGAACAAATGAAGTGAACATACTGAGAGTTAAATCAAGACTCTGGAGGCTTTAATAAGCCTGTTCTCAGCGTGAGGAGTAGTGAAGGAAAGAGGAATCAAATAAGACCTTCACGGAATTGGCACTAGAGTATTTTTGTTTTTAGCCTATCAGGTGTAATAACATGCTGAGTTTGAAATCTTACTCTAGTGTATCACTTGAGGTGAAACAGTGAGGAAAACTGATCCTTTGCCCATAGCCCCTGTGCGCAGATTTCCACAGAAATGGCAGTTTCACTGGAGGGTTTGTTGACACTGCAGCTATATCTGGAAATTAGCATCAAGCTGAATGTTTCTGTTCTGTACAAGGCTGGATGGTTTTAACGAAAAAAAACCCAACAAACCAACAGCAAGAAGAAAATACTGCAAATGATGTTTGCTTTGTTTTGGTTGGTTGGTTGGTTGTTTATTTTTTGTTTGTTGCGGTTTTTTGTGTGGTTTGTTTTTCTTTTTTTTTTTGGCTTTTGTTTTCCTGTTTGGTTTGGGTTTTTGTTTGTTTGTTTATTTGTTATTTCTTTATTTCCTGGTCAGTCTGAGCAATATAATTCCATAGTTAATAGAATTTATAGAGAACAGTTACAGGCCAGTATGACTCTAGGTTTTATGGGATAATTATTTTCTCTCCAGTATCCGGAATGCTAAATGTCATTACTTTGGATACATTTATGTAAATATTGAGTCTTCTTGCATATCATGAAAACAAATATGTGTTGCAAATAATTGTTTTTTACTACAGAAACACGGCAAAAACTCCATCCTCAAAATAATGCTTTAGCGTACACAGTGGTCAGGCTGTCCCTAAAAGCTCCCTTCCATGCTCTTAGCCTTCAGCTAATGCAACCAATGGATGACACATGATCTATGTCAAAGGGCTTACTTCCACTTTTTGAACACATTCTCTGTGATACCAACTGATACCAGTTTCTAACATCTTAAAGGGTATACAAACAGGTACCAACTGATGTGAGCAGGAGGTTGAACTAGATGACCTCCTGATGTCCCTTCTTTAGCTTATTTGATGACACTGTAATTCTTCCCTTATCTTTGATAGAGCTGATTCACTGTTACTAAAAAAAAAAGTGAGGGAAAAAGTGGAAAACCTGAAATTTCTGCTGCATAGCTAACAAGTGAATGAGAGGAAAGGATGTTTGTAGAGGGGCACGAGTTAAAGCCTGCATAGAAACCAAGACAGTTTTATACAGTCAGGAAAGGAAGAAGGCAACTTCATGAAGTTCATAAGAGATATCAGTATTTATATCCAATTTAGATAGTAAACAATAGGTATTTTGATGTGTAATGCTATGGAAAATATTCGTGGATAGGTAACTTGAATGTTAAACTTTATTTAAAAAATTTACCTTGTATTATCAAGTGTACTATTTTGCTTGTGCTTATGGTTTTTGCTTTCATATAAGTTATAAACAAATTACCAAACAAATATCAGACAATTATTAACTGTCCACCTAAGCTGAATGGCACAAAAGGCATCTAATGCTTAATCACATTTTATGTTAGTGTTACTAAAACTTTTCCTGAGCTTTTGGGACAGGGTAGTGGGACCTTTTCTCTGACTGTGGAAGTCTTTATTTTGGAAAAAGAGTGAGGGGAGGTTCACTCTAACCTATAGTGAGGGTATTGTAAAATCTGGATGTATTATAATTCTCTTGGCTCAGAGATTCACATCTCAGTTCTGCTGGTCCAGCCAGCAGATGGTCCTATTTTGTATGAATAAATGAGATAAACAGGCAGAACTTGTGTCAACAGCAGTGCATTTGTACAGCCATCTTCGAAAACCTCTGCTGCCTGGCAGTAACGAATCACGGCTTTTTACCTAAAACTTCATCCTGGATTTTACACTGTGGTTAGCCCTTCAGAGTGGCATGCTTATATTCTCTGTCCTTAAGTTGATTGCCTCACTAATTTTCCGTTTTCTCTATTGTAACAGCTGGAAACAATGAGAGTGAGGGCCAAGAAGCAGTGAGGAAAATACAAGAAGAAACTTTGACTGGAAAAGGTACCACACTACATCCTTTTATTTAAGGAACTCATTATTCCTGTCTTTTTGCTGGCATCTTCTTTTATATAAGGTCCCCTTGAGTATCGTAACACTTCTTTGGTATTGAGGAAACTAATTCTTACTAATTCTTCAAGTAAATCTGACCCAAAGGTAAAATGATAAGGAAGTTTTTTTTAAAATGTTTTCAGGTTCTTTTGACTTCTTTACCGTGTGCCACTGCAAAAGGGCTGGTTGCAAGTTGCAGTCTGCCTGTGCTTCTGTTTGAGCATATAGATTTAATAGCCGGGCAGAAAATCAGAATACTAATCATTCCTGCTAAGGGGAGGATGACAGCAGCTAAGAGGGTTGTGCTCTTTTTCATTGCTGGTCTTGCCTCTGATGGTGTGTATAATTCCATAAAAAGATGATTTTTCTTTTTTTTTTTTTTTTTTTAATAAAAAGCTGTTTCTGAAAGAACAGGGCTGTGTTACTAGTTGTGTTACTTGAGGAAATAAAACCGTGTTCTTAAAAATAGATGGACCTTTCATATGAAGCCAAAATTCCTACATTTTTTCAGTTCTTTGAGTTTTGCTGTTTTAATCTGATGAGCAATCATGTTGGGGGGTGGCATAAGGAGAACATAGCTTGATAACTATGAGAAGAGGCAAATTGCACGCTATCTGCTGTGTGATTATAATTTGCAGTTTCTGACGGAGGTTAGTGCATCTAATATTTCCATCTCTTGGTTTCACTGGGTGTAGTTCCTAGTAGTGTATGATGATTCACTGCTGCCACTTTGATGTATCACTTCTTGGCAAAATAATAGGGCAGTGCTGGTGCTCCACCCTATTTAGGATCTTCATGGCTTCTGCTGAGATCTGATTCTGTTTTTGTGCCTCTAAATAATTACTGTTATGATGATCAAAATACGTTAATTATTGTGTTAAAAAAGCCTTTCATTAAGATTTATCTTTTGACTTAAATAAATGTGCACCCATCATAGCCTCGGGATACATGTATGCTAGTTAAAAGCATCATAAATTAAGGTATAGTCAGAAGTATCATGAAAGGAAAAAGGTAATTATTACATCGTTTAAATCTTTTGCTGGAAGTTTCTGTACAGAGACCAAAACCATTTGGAATTAATTGCATCACATGACTTGTGTGAAGCTAAATAGACCAGGTTCTGCCTTATTTTCTCACATCTGTGTGATCACAGACTTTTCTAGCACCCCAATCTTTTTTTTTTTCTGAACAAAATAAGCTTTATGCTTCAGTTAGAAACTTTGACAAGATACAGTTGGCAGTCTGAGGAAGCTGAAACTGTTTCTGAAGTTGACTGAAGTTGTTCCTCTTTTTAATTATAATGGCTGAAGCTTTAGTAATCTCAGGTCCTGGTAGATTTGGCCTAAAAATAAACTGGAAGAGTATTGCCTTTTCACAGATTTTCATGGATTGAGGGTTATTCTGCATTTACAAGTGGATTATCCTGTACAAGGGACTTGTGCTAGTCTGAGCAGCAGTCCTGTGTGACTGCTTATCGATGAATTTGTGCTTAGCTTTGTAATGGGATGTGTGTGCAGATACTGAGACCAAGACTAGGCTGTGTGACTGTATCACCTTTTCAAAAGCTGTAGTTCAGTATCTATTTAGTCACTGCCTAAAAACTAGAGGTCAGTTATCTTGACCTTTCTCCCTGCTTTTTCTTGAGCATGAAAAAACTGCTTACAGACACTGTTCCCATCTGGAATATTGAACTATTAAAGGAGAACTACTCAAAGGAGTAGTACTCGGTAGCCAGCATGATCAAGGATTGGGACAATATAGCAGTCCTTCTTGTACTATGGATAACTGTACGAGTTAATGCCATCAATTTGCTATCCAGATCTCAGATCTCTAGTAACAAAGAAAATCTCCTTGCTTGTTAGCAGGTTAGCAGCAAAGGAGAGCAAGAGACCTTGTCCTCTCCTTATTCCCTGGCTGAGCCAATATGGAGAACAAACATCCCCAGAGACAGCTCTGGGAAAAGGCTGGGCTTGTTGAATGCATGTAATTGCAGTGTTTTTATGGCAATGTTATTCTGTGTCTTGGCCCACTGTCTGTCTGGGGCTTTGTCTGCTAAGGGTAAGTACTTTTTTAACTTGACATCATGTACACTTACTTCAGGGCAAAGTGAGATTCAAAGCATGTACATAAGTGATTTCTGTGAAGCAGCTGATGAACAGCAATGTGTTAACAGTTTCAGAGAATAAAAGACTATGCACACAGGTGATGCTTTTTTGCAGTGGCATGGCAAGGCATGAAGAAAGGACGACAGAATTTCTGAATACAGGGAGACAGGAAGCCTGGTTTCCCATGCTGAAGACATTCAAACCAGAGCAGATGCCAAAAAGATGGTAGATTATTGAAGTGGAAAGCAGTTGCAGCGGTTCCCCTACAAGGCCACAATGCTAAAGGACACAGAAAATCGAAGCCATGTGTTACATCACCTCTTCCTACCACCCATCTGCTCCCATTGCTACACCAGAAACCTCCTTGGTTCCTCTCCCTGCTGATTCCAGACTGTTTAAGTGTCCTCCTCAGTTTTGGGTCTCTGTGCCAAGTTATCTACTGCTAAGTGTAAAGGGCGAGGAAGGATGCGAGCAGCTGACCGGAAGAGAATGATATAGGTCCTTGGGTCATGATAGACCCAATTCACCTGATCATCAGAACCTCCTCCATGATAAAGCAGTCAAAGCCCTCAGCTATCCAGAACAGACCAGAAGCAGCGCTGCATTGTCATTAAAATTATCACACGGGCACTATTTCCAAAAGACCAAAGGCAACAGATTGCTACGCTCTGAATCATAAAGCCGGGAGAAGCCAGAATGATGTGGGCATTTCTCTTGCTTCCATTTGTTAAATTGGGAACTTGTGTTGTTAATAGTAGCAATTATATGGCTGGGAAAATTGTTGATGGCTAGGGATTGCCACAGAGATATTCTAATTGTGTAAGTCTCTGTAATTTACGCATAGGGTGTGTCTGTGTTAGTGTGTTTGTTCGTTAGTTAGATCAGGAGAGCGCTTTTCAGGCAACACTCAACTGTTGCCCGCTTGCTGAGCATGGGTTCGCATCAGGAAGGGCACTGCAGGTCCTGACCTGGATTCTCTTTGGACAGGACTAGCCTGGGAGGAGACCTGCAGCCGTAACAGGGCATTAGTGCACAGGAGTAAACCTGGAGCTATGGGTTCCAACGACCTGTTGAAATGCCTGTATCAGGTGCCCAGCACAAAATGAGCTCTGAAGATTGACTTCTGCTGATACAAACTGCTTGTTAATGTAACCATAACCATAGTTAACAGTCCTGAACAAACTACATTGAGTTATGGAATTGGGCAGTTTCTGTGATAAACTCAACTCTCAATGATACTAGAAAAAACAAAATCTTTTAATGTACGAAATAACGTGTATCTTCTGACTCATACCCTTGATTTACATATCTGCAAATGAAAGCTGGTTTTCGCCTGATGATTACAAACATACAAATGTTGAAAACTAATATATAAACATGAATGAAAGCTTCATTCATTCCGGCATAGGTTCCTGTATGCCAATGGAATCAGCAATTAGCAAAAGTTTATGCGTAAATATCACTCAGCACAGTACTGAGGAAAGACTCTCACAACTTCAGTGTAGGAGCTGGAATTGAAACTAGACTCAAAGGAGAAAAAAATTAAAAGTCAGTGAGAAAACAGGGTGTAAAAGTCATATTAAGCACAAACCGCTTCAAAAGGAGAAGTCTGTGTTTAATCTCACCCAACAGTTTTGCGGCAATTCAAATAAAACCACAATTATAAAACTACGCACTAAATCCACAGCATTCATGAGACTTCCATTTGAAGCCAGATGAGAAAAGAAGAAGAGACTTTCTCCCTTGGAGTCAGAGGAATGCAGAGGTTAGCATGGTGGCAACCAGATCGTGGCATTTACAGTCTGACCCACATCAAGACAGCGTGGGCTAAGCAGTAGGAGGAATGATATTGCCTTAAAAACACTGCAATTCACCTGCTTTGAACAAGCCTGGCTTTTTCCCAGAGCTTTCTCTTGGGATGTTTGTGCTACATATGGCTCAGCCAGGGAATAAGGAGGTGACAAGGTCTCTTACTCCCTTTTACAGTATAACCTGCTAATAAGGAAGATTTTCCTTGTTATTAGACATCTGAGATCAAAGAGTTTACTAGAAAGAAGAAGGGGTAATCTAGCTGATAGGTGCCAAGCATAATAGCAGATGAACTCATGGGATGTTGCTGCACTGATCCTTACTATATGTCAGACACCAATTTTAACAAAACAGTCCATGTTTTTCCACTCTATACCAGACTATTTGTTGTTGGCTTTCCTTGCAGACTAGAGCAAGCCAGCTGCTAAGAATTCCTGAACTCCCATATTTTTATATTTGTTTTTGCCTAAGAGTCAATGGTGGTGTTCCCAGCACATGGGCCAACTGTGTAAGCATGTTCAGCAGAGACTGATGCCATGTTAAAATGTGCAAAAATGTCACCCAGGACTTTTTCAAAGATGTTGTTATGGAAGTGGTCATCCAGCCGGTCAAAGGTAGTGGAAAATATATGTGGTTGAGACATTCTGTAAGTGTGCGTAAGCATCTGTGAGATTATGCTTGCTTGTGTCAGATTTGCTTTTAATGGTGTAGTTTTGAAGTGTAAAAGCATAAAATCGTGAGCTTGTGGCAAGACCTGATGTGACTTCTTTGTCCCTTCTACCACATCCTGCCATTGGCATATCCTTTCTCTACCACTGCTGATGCTGAAAGACCTGTAGGATTGGTTTAGATTTTCCTAGCAATAAACAGTGTGGTTTCCATCTACGTGGTTTCTTGTTTCATGCTGGGTGCAATACCTTCAGTAGTTAGCTTTGGCAGGCCAAGGACTGCCCTCAGTTAGAGTTGTACAACTGAATGCCAGGTTCATGAAGGCATCTTGAAAGACAGAGAGGTGATATGAACAAGGAGTAAAGAAGTCTAGATCTGACAGTACACCACTTTACAGAACCTTGCATGGAACTGCGGAGCTCTTCGCTTCGTCACTTGATGAAGATTATAAGAACCTTGCCTAAACATTAAGATTTCTTTCCATAGTTTCATCTAAGGTAGATACTAATCAGGTATATTCAAGCCATATGAAAATATTTGAATCTTGAAAAATATTGTGTGTGTTAACCTTAGCCTAAGACAGTAAGGACTGGAAACTCCATGTGCTCAAGGGACAGAAGACCCTTTCCTAGTGTCCGAGAAAATAATGCAGGGGCTAATAAAGCTTCTCAGTGATGTTCCTTACCCAGTAAAGTTGGTGATTTCTTGCTCCATATTAAGCAGGGAAGATTTTAATCCCCAGAAAAGTATCTCCAGAGCCCTCTGATAAAAAAATGTAGGTGAATAGTTTTCGGATCGGTTGTCCTGCTTTTCTGTTTGTTTTACATAATACTTTGATGCAAAAACATGGTTAAATTAATTAAGCTTGCTTGTTCATGACTTTTTTGTTCTCCTTTTGACTTTCAGTGTAACATGTTACAAGATTTTTCCCCTCAGTGCTTACAGACATTTAAAACAATAGAGCATCTCCCTTTGTGTGTTTCTTAAGACATATTAGAAATTGAGTTGTCATGTTAACAGGGTGACAATTCAGACATTAAGAACAGTATGAGTATGGTTCATAGACCTAAAGATGAGCTGCAGATCCGGATAGTGAGATGGACATAAAGTCTTTCAAATATAAAATGTATTCATAATCCGGGCCCAGGCTTTTTCTTCCTGTTAGTTTCCTAAATTCCTATTTCCATTGGAAATGTGAAACATGTTTCATTAACAGTCCCTGGAGGTGTTAAAAAAATGGGTAGACGTGGTGCTTCAGGAGATGGTTTAGTGGTCACGGGGGTGTAGGGCTGACGGTTGGAGTTGATTTCCAACCATAATGATTCTATGATTCTATGAACAGACTATTCCACTAGGAAACATGATTTTCTTTTATTTAAATTATTTCTAATTGAAACTTAGAGACAAAGAAGTGCACAGATGTAGCTGTAGGCAGAATAACAAAGTCCTTTCAGATGTCTTGAAATGATTTTCTGACTCTAAATCACCAAAGCTGTGTGTGACTAATGGGACCAGAGCTCTGAGGTTAGGATTTTGCTGATTGTGCTGCCCTACCGAAGGCAATCCAGGCAAAGGGAATTTCAAAATAATATTGCCTCTGCAAGGCCTGAAAAAGCTCCCATTTCACTCTTTTACGGGATTTTGATCCTCTTTTATATAGTGGTAGAACCATGATGCCAAGCAGTGGCCGGATAGAGGTGCTCCTGGGTTTGACACGTCCTGTTGTATGCTGTTATTTTTTCCAGCTTGAGTGGTAGTTGTAGGCAGGTTGCCTGAGCTGTTTCCAGACCATGTCTATTCTCAAAAAAATTGCCAGAGAAGACTGAAAGACAAAGCCAAGAAAACGCAATTTGTTTTCTCTCTGGAATGCTGTCATATCTCTCTTCCAAGATCTACTTTATATACTCCTAGCTTCTGTGGGTTACATGTAGAGCTTTAGAAGTTAATTTGCTTCTAATGAGGAGAATATTTTCTGTGGAAATGCCATTGGCTTCTGCACTAGGGATTCAGCTGCCAGGAACATGGAGAACTCACAGCCTGAAGTAAACACGGGGAAAGCAGAACCTATATTGGAAGATCTTACTGGATGTGCGTGTAACCTTCCAGGTGTGAGCTGCACATGAACCGATGGAGTGTGGTCTGCCAGAGCATGCGGACTCTTTGTCCTGCTGCTCGTCCCTTGTCAGCCCCAACCTTGCAGCAGAACGGCAAGGCTCTGGAGGGAGCACAGCCAGAGGGGAGTCTCTGCACCTCTGAAGGGCCAACATTAGTGTGTCCATGCTTCAATTGTGTTTGGAGGTCCATTTTTCAATGACAAAGAATCAAAGCTCTGAATATATGTCCCAGTTCTTAAATGAGTTATGAGCCAGGCCTTTCCCAGTGGTGCCCAGTGATGGGACCAGAGGCAATGGGCACAAACTGAAATGCAAGAAACTGTTTTTCTTTTTTAGCATAAGGGCTATTGGGTATTGGCATAGGTGGCCCAGAGAGTTTATAGAGTTTCCATCCTGGGAGATACTCAAAAGCCATCTGCACGTGGTCCTGGGCCACCAGATCCAGGTGGCCCAGCTTTAGCAGGGGCTGGGAATGGACAATCTCCAGAGCTGCCTTCCAGCCTCAGCCACCGTGTAACTCTGAGTTTATGAAATTTTAGGAGCCAAAACCACATGAAACTCTGTCTGCTTTTCATGTCCAGCCCTGACTACAAATACTATAACATATTCCTGGACTGCAGGGTCTTCGAGGAATCGCATCAGTGTTCATACAGTGTCCAGAATAAAACTCTTGGCCACAGACAATGGTAAGAACATCAGTAATTTGACCATAATGCAGTCCTAGGAAATGAGTATTTGAGAAGAACTTCAGAGCAGTTTAAAAAAAAATATTAATTTGTGCAGGTAAAAAACCTGTTATGTGGAACAGAAGGAAGGAGTGTAGAAACACTGATGCTGACAGCACTAATCTGTGTGAAAAGGCCAGAATATTGCCCATGACTCGGGGGCAGCTTAACCTTATTATTTTTTCTGTGCAGGGCATAGATTAATATATTTTATTTTAAAACCTAGATTTTAAAATTTAAGTTTAGAAGAAAATGTGTTCAAGATTACGTGATCCATGACATCTCTGTCACATTTTCACAATCCGAATGGAAATTAGCATGTTCATGTGCACTTCAAAACCTTTCTCAGTCTATTTAAATGCTTGCAGTAAATGTGTAATGCCAGAGCATTTTTTATAGTCTTTTCTGGGACTTGGTGCAAAAAAATCCTTCTTGTTAGAAGAAAAATAAATACTTCTAAGGAAACTGATATGAACTCTTGAATTAAGCAAAACATGTAACATGAGAATCATTACCTATCTGGTCATAATGTCTGGATTTGGATTTTTCCTCTTATATCAAGGTAATGTTTCTGGACAAGGTGATGTCAACTGTTACCAGCACCTGATTAATTTCCCCAAGATAACAGCTGTGTTTTAGTCCTTATTTAGTCTTTATATTATGTCTGCCACTATCTTCTCCTACCAAGATTACTGTTGACTTCAGGCTGCTTGGGAGGAATAGCTCTAGACAGCTGATGTGACTTGAGTGGACAAAATCCCACATTTAATTTGAAAAGTAATTCTTGACAGTGTTTTACCTCCCAAGCATGGAAAATGTGTGGGCCTGTGATGGGAGAGAGATCTTCATGGCTCTGGGCAAGATTTGCTGTTTTTCTGGGTTTCATTCTACTCCAGCCTCACTGATGCTCGCACAGTTGGACTTTTTTTAAATAATTTACAGCTATTAAACTTCCTGGAACATAGATGTCATATAAATGGTATGGTGTCTGTACTTCTTTCTCTTAAGAATTTGACAGCATATTGGGAGAAGGGGATGTATGTATTGGAGAGGAGGAAAGGAAAAAATAGTATAAAGAAAAAAGTGCAGTTTCTCCTGTTCAAAACTTGGTAATGGCAGTTGGGGACTTCTGAACTGGAGGTTTGTGAAATGTTCATTTTCCAACCTGAAATCTTGCAGGCTTTTCCCTAGCTTATATTTTACACTTGGAAGCCAGTCTGTGTGAAAATCCCATGACCCTAACTGGAACATTTTTTCATTAAAACAGAGTATTTCCTAGCAATGTCTCTGTTTGATGGGAGTGTTTATTGGTGAAAGACAGAGAAAAACATTTTTGCACTCATATCTGCAAAATAAAGCAGGGAAAGTGCCCCTGCGGTAGAAGTGAGTAATGCGAAATGTTGTGCTCAATCCAGATGAAAGGCTTTTTATCCAACTTGTTCTGGGTTTCTTCTGTCCCAGGCTACTGTACCACCAAAGACAATCTTTATTTTAGATTTAATTGAAATTTTAGATTTAATTGAAATTTTAGATTGAATTGAAAAATCTTCTTGAATTAACAATTTGCTGCTCATCAACGCTTTTGTTGATTTGCAAATACATGC
The DNA here is from genome assembly GCA_020745705.1 of Hemiprocne comata. NCBI lineage: Eukaryota > Metazoa > Chordata > Aves > Apodiformes > Apodidae > Hemiprocne > Hemiprocne comata. The sequence continues at coordinate 90,076,534 of CM036586.1, read as the reverse complement.
TATAGTGGAATTCCCTTTTGTTTTAAAGAGAATTTTTTAAAAACAGTTTTTAAACAAAATTTTGTTTAAAAGTTTCCACGAAATGGAAATAAATTTCCAATAGAAAACAATTCTTTTGTGTGGGTCTGAGCCTACTTTCCACCAATGTGATGTTTATTTTTTTTGCTTTGAGATGATGCAAAATTAATTGTTCGATCTTAGGCTAAATTAAATCTTTAAATTGGTTTTCCTTCAAGACTTCGTTTCTGAATGCAGAAGGCAAAGCACATCTCCAGTGCCACGAAGCACTTTGAAACCACAGGCCATAGATAAAAGAGATGTCAAAAAATGTGCTTATTTAGCATAGAACTGGTGCATGTCTTATAAGTAGTAAGCAGTTCTCCTCTTCCTCCAGTTAAGTAGATCTCAAATGGTTGGCTGAAGACTGCTATCTTAGAAGATATATGAAATGATGTTTAGTCTGGAATCATAATCCTGTAATTACCTTGACAACTACCGATGATACTTAACTACATTGGGCTTGCCACTCCAGGTGCCCTTTCAGCCAGTACTACAGACAGAATATAGATTTTTTTTTTTTAATTGTTTTTTCCTTCTCAATTTATTTCCTTTAACTGTATCTCCGGAAACATGCTATTCAGAACGCAGCATCCTTTTCTGTGTGTCTTCCCAGCAGGATAAAACAGTATCTTTGCCTTTGCTTGCAAAAGAGAACAATTTGTGGCAGTGTTCACATATTATCCAATTAACTGCCAAACAGTGACTTTCTGTATAAATCTGAAATTCAAATTGGTGTGTTTGTGTTAACCAACCTGGTTGTATGTAGATATTAAGCCTGAATAAATTCTGAGTTTCAAGTAATGAAAATTACATCATTGAGGGTGTAATTCTGCCTGCCCCTGCCCCCCCCCCCCCCCCCCCTCAAGTGGCCATGGGTGAGCAGAGCATACAGTGTACACAGTGTGGTGCTGGAGGAAGAGCTTCATAGAAGAGCAACTTGTGTTTGCTGTGTGGACTTTTTCTTCATCTCAGTGCAGTCAAAAGTAGAGTATTTTGGGCCTGTGTTTGCATTTTTTGGTCAGAATTTGGGCCCCAAGGTGCGTTAGGGACCAAGTAACCCTGCTGGCTCCGACTGGCTGTTCTGGAAGCGTCTGAGATGGGCTGAACAAAGTAGCCGCAGCAGCTATGGGGAGCTGGCTGGAGCTGAGCTGAGAGGTCCTTCAGCTCCTCTGAACTCCCAGGAATGCCTCCTCACCAGCAGACTGTCCAGGTGGCAGCCTGGGGCAGAGCCCAGGGCTCAGCCCTGTGCCCTGGGTACACACAGCCTTCAATAGATGTTGCAGTAGAGATGTTACCTAGTCATTTTTCTCTTTAGATGAAGAACAACTCATCATGTAAATTGCTGGCACCAAAGTTCAATTCACAAGGGTAGTCCAGAAATACCATTATTAGGCTGTGTGAAAATCTAGCACCTATATCCTTAGTGTCTTAAATGTAATTTTACATTATTTCCTGAAGGAAGTATTTTGAAATAAAGCCATGCTTTTGTGCTTCCAAAGTGTTTGCATAGGGTTTATTTTCAGAAGCTGGGGAAACCTAACCACCTAACCCTAAGAGTAATGGCCATGTGGGGCTGAGGCCTCAGGCCCCAACACCATGGGTGGCCCAGATGAGAAAAGGTGTGAAGGGACCAATATTGGTGCAGATCCATGCTCCCCTTGGCATGCCTCGTCCAGCTCCAGTGCCCTGGAGCTCTGGTCATTGTGGCTCCACACCTTTCTCATGAAAAAGGGCTTGTATCTCCCTTCAGCTAGAAGAGTGCTACGCACCAGCCTCAAGTTTAGGGATTTGTAAGGCAGCAAATAAGGCCAGGATGGGGAATTTAATTAGTTTTCTTCAGCAAGAAGCATGTGCCATGGGGAGTTTGGGTCCAGTGCAGCATGGTGGTGCACAGGGGACAGTTGTGTAAGGAGTGGCTTGGAGCTAGACTAGGGCAGTTGTGGAACTGTCCCTGCTGTCTGTGCTGTACAACACGGTGGGGGATGGACCTGAGCAGTGCTTGACCTGCTGCCTGGCTTCACAGACTCTTTCCATAAGCTGCTCTCCCAACTGGCCAGAGAGAACTTTTAAAACACACAAACTTCTGGTAGTCACAGAAGGTAAAAATTAGTGTTGTTTTTCCTTCAGTTGCTTTTTAGCACCAGGTGAGATTATGTGTAACTGATGATATAAGGAGAATTTAACCTCAGAGGGATAGGATAAATTTACACTATCAGCAGTAAATTATTCTTTGACTTGAAAAATAAGTATTTTTATGAATCCTTTTTATTTTTCAGATAATATGATAATTTCCTTGTTTGGAGAACAATTTCAGATTTTGCAGATGAATTTCAGACAATAGTTTTTCTATATACTTACTCCTTGAGTTAAATAAAAATCAGCATCCTACTGCAATGTATGCTATAAAAAGGAATTTTTATATATGTGTTAAAGAACAGCTGAATTGGCCAGGTAAATGGGAGAAAATGGAGAAAAAAAGGAAAAAAGAGAGGGCAGAATGATGGTAGAAAAAATCACAATGTAAATAGCACACTCCATATTCCATTTTGTTCTTGAATGACTGAGTATTTTTTTTTTATTTAGTTTTAAATTTAATCCAGAATAGAGAATTAAGACGCTCACATGCAGCTAAGTAAGCCCAACAGATCTAAGAGATGCTGAGGAGTGAAAAGTAAAGGAGACCAAGGAGAAGAACAACACAAGGACTAGAAAAGGAGGAAGAAGCATATGAAGAGAGAGAGAAAGAAGAACCCGGAAGGACGTTACAGCCACACAAGTTTGAAGGAATGTAAGATTATATGCAGAAAATACAATGCACAGGGGCTGGCTGATTGTTCATTGTATATGCTAAGTAGACTTTGAGGAGATGAGTCCCTGAGGAAAGAAGTAGCGTCACTCTACACTTCAGGATTTTGTCATTAGGAGTTGCATCCACTGTACTAACACAGTGGAGAAGTGCCAGAGAGTCACGTCCCGGTTAATGTCCCAGCTGTCACAGCCATGCCTGCTTACAAGGCATGAGCTGGGCTAGCACAGTGCAGTAAGGCTGATGCTTCGCTTTCAGTCTCGTTTACATCCCCTAGGCAGTATGTAAGAGGGTATTTGCTTTGTTCTAGACCTCAGCTTACGTATTTCCCCCTATCTTTCCATCAAGGAAAATTGCATATTTTCGTTTCCATTCGTTGTACTTAACTTTCCTAATCTTCTTCAAAGGCCTGCCAAAGTGTTCAGCGTTCCTGGCATCATTGTATTTCCATCTCTGTTTCTTTCTCTCTTCTCCCTTTCTCTTTTCCTCTCCCCCTTTCCCTCCCTTCCTTACTCTACGTCTCCTTCTCCATCTCTGTCTGTCTCTCTCTTTTTTTTGTTTTTAAGGAATGGGAAATATAGCTTTGTAACACACATCTTGCAGTTTTATGTTCTGTTTAAGATGGTTTTCATGTTCTTACAGGAGTTGCTTTACATTCTCTAGTTTGCATACTGCAAGCAAGTAGTAAGTATCAATAGGAACAGCCTGTACTTTTATTTTTTTCATTTTCAGTTTTAAAAATGATCCCAGGTTAAATGGTGCTTGCATAGTCAGAAAAATAAGGAATTTTTTTAACGAGCAGTGTGATTTCTATTCTGTACTTTTCATCCAATAAGCTAAGTTTTATTTAGTTTCTTTTTAGCTGGCTTCTGAGATGGAGACATAAACCTACTGCCCAACCAGGGAAAACAAGCTCCTTCATTGATTTTATATAGGATCGTAAGAGTACACATGGGTGATCTGGATTGCATGATATCTTTTCTCTGGCAACTGTTCTGTTAAATTAGTTTCAAAGCTGTCAAATTAGAAAACACAAACCAAGAGTGACATGTTATGTCCAGTGGGTGTTTGTGTCCTAGGAATAAGTATCATGCTAGCTTTGGGAAAAGCCTAAAAGCTAACTTCTGTTATTATTCAACTGAAAACAAACAAACAAAAAGACTGAATCATTAAACTAATTTTATCTGAATGGGATTAAATAACTTGTGATGGGTTTTTATCACTTCCTGTGCTCCTCTTCCTGCCCTCTTTGTCCCTATGTCTCCCTTTGTTTCTCCATTCCCACAGGACCATTCCTTCATCCTTTCCTCAAACTTTTCTTCTCAAGTCCCAATTGTATGTGTTTCTAACTCTTTCTGGTTTCCTTTTTTTTTTTTTTATATTTCAGAACTGCAAATTTTGTTTGCTAAATGGAAGGCAGAAATAGGTGTTAGTGGGTAGACGTGGCAATTTTAAGGGTATGAACTTGATCTCAAATCATCCATCTCTGTAATTTCATCACTGCCGCCAGCCAAGTCCTTAGCAATGTAGATCTCTTTTGCCTTTGATACGAGAGCTCTTTGCTCATCCTTTGCTGTCTGGACCGGCGCTGTTACAGTCAGGCATTGTCACTTTCTCTAGGTTAGCAAGGAGAGCCCTTGATTAATGCTGCAAGAGAGCAGCAGTGAGAAGGCCAGCTTGCCTGAAGGGCCTCTCATTTTGAAACCCCCAAGCCCTGTGTGTGCTGACTGTGCTCAGCAGAGCAGCACTCTACATGAATTGCTGTGTGGGAGCGTGCACCTGCTCTCTGCCAGCTGCCGAGGAAATGCTGATGGTGCAGCAGCATCTGCTCCAAGTGCAGCTGGATGGATACCTTAATAGCTGATGACAAAGGCAATCAACTTAGGTGAAGGGGTCTCTCAGCTCTCAGAAAGGCTGAAGCATCTTAAAAGAGCAGAGGACTGGCAGGAGAGCTCACGAGCCTTGCTCAAGAGAGGACTCCTGAACGCTATCGTGGCTCCGTGCCGTGGCATGGTGATGAGAAGTTCCCCCTGCAACCACTCAATGAAGTCGGTAAAATCAGAAATGGAAAGGGCATTATACATCAGCACTAGTGAATTTTTGAAGCCCTGTTCCCTCTCCTCTACCCCCCCCCACCTTTTCTGTGGCAGGATCTGGTGTATGCATTTGAAGTGCTTCTGTCAGCATATATTGACCCAGTTCTCAAGCATTATTAAAATCCAGGAGGTTCTTTTGGTGGTTTTGTGCTCATGCTGAACATGAACAGCAAGCAGGTAGAAACCTGTGAAACCACACTTGGAGCTTTAGGAAGACAGAATGAAAGGAATTTCTTAATGTTACAGCTCCTTTCTTAACTTTTTTTTTTTTTTTTTTTTACTTGACCTGTATCCCTCCCTACTACAACTCAACAACTCAAAAGCATCTCCTTAAAAAGAAAGCATCAGAGGAAGGTAAATATAATAATATGACCAGAGCAGAACTTGGTATTTACGCAGGACTAAAAAGAAATGTCAAGGATTCTACACCTAACAGTTTGTATGGTTGCATTCAATACACATGAATCACAAAGCTACTTGATTATTGCATCTAAATATTTCTGACTCTTTTTTTTGGGAGTACTGTAGCCTTCTAAATAATGGGGTTTGGGGCTGTAATTTTATCTCCTTTTGAAAACAATGGCAACATTTCCATTGGCTTAAATGCAGTCAGGGATTCTACCTCATAATTTTGAACATAGAATCATAGAATGTCTTGGATTAGAAGGGACCTCTAAAGGTCATCTAGTCCAACCCCCCTACAGTAAGCAGAGACATCTCCAACTAGAGAACAGTACAGTATATTTCTTTCAGTGTACTGCCTTATTTAGAGGCTTGCTTCAGATTTATCAGTGAAGTGACAATCCCAACAGTTAACCTGGACAATTACTCAGAGTTGGCCCAGGAAGGCCAGAATTTTTATCCCAGTTGGCCATCAATTTGTGCTGGGAGGCATCGTCTCTCATGGCCCTTTAAATCAGAATCACAGTAGCTGTGCATGCAGGTGCTATTCCCACCCATCTACTCACTAACTACAAAAAACCTCACAAACTGAATTTCTCTATTTCTTTTGTCAATAAGACCTGTAATTAAGCTACACATTTAAAAATGCACACCTTGTAATATGTTTGTTTTCTATTAATTTACAGTTAATTGTGAGGATTTTTTGAAGGCTTCTAAGCCCTTATTTAGCCTGTAGAGCACTAAACAGTGGTGTGATTTCTGTGCATGCTAAAGTTCATGTATGCAAATCCATCAGCTTAGAAAACACTGCGTAGCACTGGGCACTAATTTGCAGGGAGAGTGGCCTGTAAAGGTTGGCCAGTAGGTGAATGCTTTAATCTACATCTCTGTCTTTCCGGACAAAGAGCTGGAATCTCTGTATCTTGCATTCCCTGCGTAATGGGTCTGAACCACACTTTTCTATACTCAGCATGAATTCAAGCCACAAATAGTCTCCATAACTGCTGTTATTTTTTTTATGCATGGTAGTCACAGACAAGAAGTCAAAGATCTTAGCTGCTTTATACCATACCCCCCCACATGCACCCAGCCGCAGGCATTTTACAGTCCCTCCTTCAATGCGCTTCTTATTTTGAAGAGTTCACACTCCTCCAGAACATTGTTTATTTTTCTCTCCTCTCATATAACACCTTGCACTTATCTGCAATGATTCCCCTGTTAAGTGTTGCCTAATCACGTACTTTTACATGGTCTTTTGGGAAATTCCTAATGATCCTCCCAAGCCTTGGTTAAGCTAAATGTGTCTGCGTTGTCAGCAACTTTCACCACCTGTCTATTCAGTCTGTTTTACAGAAAATTCAGAACACCTGGCACCTACCACTTGTTGGGTACAAAGCAAATGAAGCACTACGTTTCCCTTGAGAGCACTCAGAACTGGCAGCAGGCAGAGGCAGCAACTCTGCTCCTGATGAACAGGGCCATTAGTCAGTCCTTAGACTCAGGTGCCTAGGGAAGGGCTGTCCTTGGGGTCCAAACAAACCTGGCACTGAAAACCTGGGCTGTTGTGGGTTGTTTTGTTTTGGTTTTGTTTTGTTTTGTTTGTTTGTTTTTTCAGTGGTGTTTTTGCAGAACAGCAAGTGCTCAAATAAAACAGACAAGCATGGCCAGTGCCTTTGCCTCAAATCAATGCCATCTTATAATAACAGTTGCACTGAAATTTGTGGAACTGAAGAATGACTATTTCACTGAAGGCACTGTGGGATCCCAGATTTCTTTGTTCTTTCAAGCCAATTACTGTGTTTATCTTGCACCTTGGACAAGAGTGCAGGCTAATTTATTCTGCTTATCTTTTACCTGGCCATGAGTAGGGGTGGAGGGATAAGCAGCTTGCTTACCTGGACAAGACACAGCACAGATGTTTGAAGTTTTATGATCTGACAGCTACCGTGAGTGGACATGACAATTACCATGAATGCAAGTTTTGTGACCAGCAATTAGCCTGACTGCTGGAGTGGAGCGAAAGCCCCATGGCCCATGGTTGTGTTAGCCAGGCTGTAGACAGGACCTATCAGTTAGAGGCTGTATCAACAGAACCAGAGGAGTAGTTAGCAACTGTAGCAAACGCTGGGGCTTTTCCCCCCTCCTCCACAACCTCCCCACCTCCAGTTATTAAGCATATTAGCCTGCTAAGAACCAATTAGTACATGACTTATAACCTAGTCGTACCTCATCAATCAGTATAGAATTATTCTTTAAAATCTTCTGTTTTGAGGAGGAAAAGAATTCCAACTCTCTGGTTGGGTTGACGGGCTTGAATCCTCCCCCTCTCCTTTCCACCCCCAACAGGGGCCTCTTTGGTAAGATTTGCACCTCTGGCTCTATCAGATATTTGCCCATGAATTAATAACTCAACCTCAAATCTTTGCAGTAAGTGCATTTATCAGTGGCAATTACAAATTTGTTGTATGTCGCTGTAATAAATTCTCATTACAACTTTGTGCACAATGTTGACTGAATTTTCAACTTCCTGCAACTGTCTCGGTGCAAGTCCGTTTGGGGCTCTGAGCAGGCAAACATTGACTCTGATAGGTGGATGCACACGGATAATCCTTTAGACATAAACCATTGACTGAGTCCAGGAGTAGAACTGGATCCAGCCACACCTAGACTCCTCTCTGAGAAGGAATTCAGAAAGCAAGGGGGGGGCCAATCTGAACCTCTTGACTCAACAGGAGGTCCTTCCACAGCTGTCTTGCAGATCATGCCCTTTTGTGTGACAGGTACCAAGAAGGCAGAGCACGAGGATGCAAGCTGCTGCTGCTGCATCTTTGCACAGAGGGTATTTTATTCAGGAGCCCTTCTGTGTGTTACCTGCCTCAGTGTGTGGGTGTCAAGTCCACTGAGAAGCAAGTGGTTATACACAGAGGAGTGGGAATGTTGTGTTAACTGATCGGAAACTGTCTGGAAACTGAAGCTAATTTTATATGAATGCAGTAAGGAAATATGTAGGGGGGGGAAAGGATAAATTAGGGTAATTTTTTTTTCCTGTTTTGTTGGAGTAAGAGAAGGAGTCAGGGAAACATGGGTTGCCAGCAAGAAAATTTGAAAAGCTTTGTAAAGGCATTTTTGAATACTGTGACATGTCTTTAACCTAGATAAACTGAACTAAAAGGGATGCAGATACTAGCAAGAGCATAGAATGCCAGATAGATGCAAGATTTTTGAGTTGTTCTTTCATGGGACTTGTGATTTTTATCACACAGGGAAGAGTTCTCAGACACAGATCCAAGCCTTGAGAAGCAGAGCTAGTAACAGCTGAAGGGTGACTGGGATGCCAACGGCAGCTGGAATGCTGCTGGCTATATTGGACACATTATCTGTTTAAACACGAATCCTTCACCTTTTTTTAGTATGATAAATAAATGGCAGTTTGTATTGATTTAAATTGTTGATCAAAAGGTCACTTCAGTGTCCTGGTGTATTTTATGAAAGTGTCAGAAAGCAGAGGAGAAGGGTGGATGAGATACCGAAACAGATTCTAAAGGTGAGCAAAGGTTGGACTTTTTAATTACAGTCAGTTCAGTCTCTGAATTCATGAGTGTGCTGTGTGCTTTGGACTTCTTTTTTTTAATATACTATTAATTGTTACAGCGAAGATCTAAAAGCTTCATTTCACTAAGCTACTCGGGGAGAATACATCAAGATTCATTTTGGCTAGAAATTAATCTTTTCTTACATAAGCTGAAAGTAGAGGTTCATAAAGCGAGTAATATTTTGTTTCTTCAGTAACATGTCAATAACAACTTGTCTTTGGGAATTTCAGCCTTTCCAAATTAAATTTCAGCTGCCTTATGTATTTGCTTACCTGTTTTAATTAAGAATTGGCAGGAATAAAAGAAAAAAAAATACTTGTTTCTGAGCTGATATGATCTTAATTGAGGATGCCTGGCTCTCACATTGTAATTGATCACTTATTTTTGTGAATTATATCAAGGCACGCATAAGGAATATGTAATACTCCCCCGTGGCAATATCTAGCAGAAAGAGATGAGAGAGCCCAGGTGTTTTAACATGGTGGTTTGAAAAAGCTCCAAAAATAGCATGCGGTTTTGGAATCTTTGGAGGAGGCAGGGGACAGCTTTCCAAACACCTGGACTCCTTGATCCACCTGTAGGATAAGCTCTTCTGCCTAAGATGTTGCAGCACATTACTCATCCTGCCGTGCTTGAACAATGCCCACTTCTTCGTGGTGTAGCCTCAGAACAAAGGCACAATGTTCCTATGCAGGCCCTGTGCCCCAGAAAACGTACTCTTTCCTGTCTTGTTTCTCTCAGATTTGCAGAAAGACCTTGAAGGGCAGAGGTCTGGAGGAACTGGGAAATAAGATGCTTTAACATGCTTTAGAGCTTCTATGTCCTTATTTATACTCCCTCCGGTGCCACACACAAAGGGAAAAGTATGGATGCTTACCTAAGTAACGGTCTGATTTTTAACTCAAATGTAGTTTCTCAGTAGAGCCTTTCAAACTGTGCAGTAGTAATAGATCAGGCATAAGCTGTGAGATGTTAAAATATATAATGACAGATTTAGCTACATGTTTTGCTGCTTTCCCACTCATTAATACCTAACGAGTAGGGATGTACTGTGACAGGATATTGAGCAATGTAGAGACAAGTGACATAAGAGACCAATGGGTACAGTTGCGTAGGAGGGAAAAAATGGGCACCAACAAAGAGTAAGGAAAAAATGCAGTTGTGTCAGTGAAATAGTTTCAGAATAAATGCATAATTTGAGTTTTTATTTCAATTTTCATGTACACTACAAGCAAACAGATAGACTTTAAGGATATTTAAGCAAAAATAATTTATCTGATGTACTTGAAAAAGTTTAACCCAAAAGATGAAAGAGAAAGTGTTCAGCAGACCTTCCAGCAGATCTTTATGAGAGGAGAAAAGAAGCCCCAAAACTGTGTCTGATACAACTTAGGAAGAATCTATCACATGCATTATGAAGTGGTTAATTTTGTTACCACTTAAAAATCTGTCTGCTGTTGCCAGGCCTAACTTCAGCTTTTTGAAGTGCTGAACTTCCATTTTTGAATCATGTTCTTTTATCTCCCAGATCAAAGAACCTTGGACCTATTTAGAAATATTCAGACTATATTAGGCTCAGAGAATGTGCCTGTTACATAGTACCTGCCCATGTCATGACTTTGGATGATATATTCATGTGGTCCTTTTGAGGATCTCCCAGGATTTTTTGAGAGCTATGTACAAACTGACCCAGGATGTGCTTCTGACAGGTAGCATCCTGACCTTCTACCAAGACGAGACAGAGGCACACATCAAATCTGACCATCACCTTTGTTTTTGCAGACAGGAAACCTGGATACTCTGGAAGGCTAAGTTCTGCTAAATTCTGGATAATTAGGGAAATCCACAGTGTGCTCTCACCAAATTACTTGAATTGGAAGGGGTCATCAAATCCAACCCATTAGGAATGTGGGTGGTTTTTAAAAATTATTTTATAAGATACAGGATAGAATAAAATACTGTTAATATATGTTGCATAAAATATTATTGAGATCCTTGATTTTCTGAAATTTTAAGTTGCTGCTCAAGAGGGGGGAAAAAAACATTTCAGTGTTATGAGAGTTGGGGATTTCTAGAACTAGCAAGGTGATTCTAGAGGGAGATATATATTCTGTAGGTTTGTACAAGGCATCTCATCTACCCTTCTGTGTCAAAACCTCAATCTCATCTGGTGTAAAGGCTATAAACAAGATCTTCAAGGTACAGCTTATAGGTGTTTTTGTTCCTAAGATGTCAGGAGACAGACAGCATGGATCTCCTCCCCAGACTCTGCCCCACTCACTTAGCAAGAGATCCTTTTGTGAGGAAGGAATCATACAGTCGTAGAAGCATAGCATGGTTTGGGTTGGAAGGGACCTTAAAAATAATCTAATTCCAAGCCCCCTGCATGGGCAGAGACACCTTCCATTAGACCAGGTTGCTCCAAGCCCCATCCAACCTGGCCTTGAACACTTCCACGGATGGGGCATCCACAACTTCCCTGGGCAACCTGTTCCAGTGGCTCACCACCCTCATAAGTGAAGAATTTCTTCCTAATGTGTAGTCTAAATCTACCCAAGCATGCTTCATGCAATTTTTATTCCTTGAAAGAAGCAAGGCCTTTCATTATCCAGCATGGTACCTCCTTTATGAGAAACAGTCCTTTGGCATAGCTAATGCTGGGCATGCTGTGTTTCAGTCTGTCTACCTCATCTACACTATTGCTTAAGCTCAGTGACTGAGAAAGCCTTTGTGGACTGTGTTGAGTAATTTGTGGCCTTCTCACTTCGCTGAAATGTCTCTGAGGCACAGTTTGGACAGTTAGCATCTCTAAACCACTGGTGGCTGGGAGCAGATGGGAAATGCTGTGGGAAGCAGCAATAACTTGTGGACCAGACAAGCGTTCCTCATGCTTGGTTTGGGTGATGACCCACCATGCTTAAAGCAGCTCCACTGTGTCACTGGGTCTCACATGCATTTACTGCAGCTGACTGCTAGATGAGACTCACCAGACCTGGCCCTGAGGAATGAAAGCACCCTTTGGCAGGCCATGAAGAAATAAACAGGCAATTGGTGCTGCCAGCAAGGATGAGGTTAGGGGTTTGCAGTCAGGCTCTTCTGCTTCTGTCATGTGGTTCCTGACACTGCATGACTCACGTGGCCAACCTTAGCCATTTGAGAGATGGTTTGGTCCTCTAAGCTTTTCAACCAAACTCCTTCACTAGTGGCAGGAGAGAGACCGGCACATCTAAAAGGCAATTTTCTCCACCTCAGACATCTATTTTAAGGAGGGCAGCATGAATGACTAGCTGGAGCTGGACAGCTAACATATAGGCAACTGTAGATAATTGAGATTACCTTCCTTCTTTCTGTTCCTTTCCTGTCATGCATAATTCATCCCTTTACAGGGAAGACAAGTGTTTGTTGGAATTACAGTTTAAAGATTCTAAGGAAGATACATATTGAAGCATTTAAACCTGCTGCGAAGCAATTTTTGTCTGCTTGTAGGGAAAGAACATTTGTATTATTTTTTTTTTCCCCATATGAGATAAAGGAAAGAGTAATTTAACAAATAATACAATGCAAACTCAAGATATATATATATGTTATGGTAGCTGGCCTCAGTCCAGCAAGGCCTTTAGCCACAGATATTGCAAACAAAAGGAAAACTGCTTAGGTCTCCCTTCTTATGCTTTTTAGGGCATTGATCCTGTGTGTTGATCCATTTAGCCCATTGGGCTGGAATATCTGAGGACCCACAAGTGGAAGGCCACAATCTGTTTCAAGGTTATGTTTATCAGCACCCCTGCCAACCCAAAACCATCCAGGCAAACTTTTTCCCACCCTCAAACCTGAAGACTTTTCCTATTCTACATTTTCTGTGTATTATGTACTTTTCTCTATAGGGCTTACAGGTAAACTGAAGAGAAAAGGCAAAATGTTGAGTTATTTCTGTGGTTGATCTGTTCACTTACCTGTTATCTACAAATATGCCTAGCCATACCTTATGATCCTCCTGGAAATTATACTAAGACATATGGAAAATAAGAAGATGAAAGCCAATATGGCTTCATTAAGGGCAAATCCTGCCTGACATATTTGGTGGCCCTCTATGACAGGGTTACAGGGAATAGGATAAGGGAAGAGCAACTTATGTCATCTACCTGAACTTGTGCAAAGCTTTTGGCACTGTTCTCCATGGCATCCTGGTCCCTAAACTGCAGAGATATGAACTTGATGGATAGAACACCTGCTGGATAAGGAATTGTCTGGATGGTTGCACTCAAAGAGTTGTGGACAGCGGCTCAATGTCCAAGTGGAGAGAAGGGACAAGTGGCATTACTCAGGGATTTTGGGACCAGCACTGTTAAATGTCTTTGTCAGTGACATGGACAGTGGAATTGAGTGCACCCTCAGCAAGTTTGCTGATGACACCAAGCTGTGTGGTGCAGTTGACATGCTGGAGGGAAGAGATGCCATTCAGAGGGACCTTGACAGGCTTGAGAGGTGGGCCAGTGCCAACCTCGTGAAGTTCAATAAGGCCAAGCACAAGGTCCTGCACCTGGATTGGGGCAATCCCAAGCACAATTACAGGCTGGGCAGAGAATGGATTGAGAACAGTCCTGAAGAAAGGGACTTGGGGGTGTTGGTTGATGAGAAGCTCAACATGAGTCGGCAATGTCTGCTTGCAGTCCAGAAAGCCAACTGTGTCCTGGGCTGCGTTAAAATAAATGTGGCCAGCAGGTCAAGGGAGGTGATTCTCCCCCTTTACTCTGCTCTGGTGAGACCCTCCCTGGAGTACTGTGTACAGTTCTGGAACCCCCAACACAGGAAGGACGTGGAGCTGTTGGAGCGAGTCCATAGGAGGGCCTTGAAGATGATCCGAGGGCTGGAGCACCTCTCCTATGAAGACAGACTGAAAGAGTTGGGATTGTTCAGCCTGGAGAAGAGAAGGGTCCAGGGAGACATTATAGCAGCCTTCCAGGACCTGAAGGGGGCCTATAAGAAAGTTGGGAAGGGACTTTTTACAAGGGTGTGTAGTGATAGAATGAGGGGTAATGGCTTGAAACTGGAGGACGGAAGATTCAGATTAGATATTAGGAAGAAATTCTTTAGGGTGAGGGCGGTGAGACACTGGAAAAGGCTGCCCAGGGAAGTTGTGGATGCCTCATCCCTGGAAGTGTTCAAGACCATGTTGGATGGGGCTTTGAGCAACTTGGTCTAGTGGGAGGTGTCCCTGCCCATGCAGGGGCATTGGTACTAGATGATCTTTAAGGTCCCTTCCAACCCAAACCACTCCATGATTCTATGATACGTACCAATATAGCGTGTGTTTACTTCACACAGTGGAATTTCCCTGACTGCCTCAGGAAGAAGCCCTAGCCTCTGTGAAAACTGCTGGGGTGATGGCCATTGCTCCGGCATCAAAGCAGCGTTGAAAAACACACTTCTAGTAATTGCACTCCATTATCAACATCTATAAAAGTTAGATACAACTATATATATGTTCTGGAACAGCCAGAAATGTTATTTCCAGGCTAGTGCAACTCTGTAAGTTGTCTGATACTAAATGCAAAGGCTGAGTCTTCATTGCCTAAAATTTACGTTTTGTCTGTCCTAGAGAGACTGCACGGTGTTGTGTGTCTGTACTTGCTGGCAAGTTGCCTATGAGCAGCATCAGTGTAATGCAGACATGCCTCACCTTTCTCACTCCCTGTTTCATGCAGATGAAATCTCCAAGCTCACAGCAGTGCCATCTGCCCCTGCCATGAGCAGGGGACCCTTTGCAGAAATGTTCCTTCCCATGTAAAGGTCACAGTCTGCTACCACCATGACCACTGCCTTCATCTGTGTATAATTCAGCTGAAGCAATCTTTCAGCCAGACAGAAAAATAAATTGCACACTGTGGAAAGAGCTCTTCAGTATGATCCAGAGTGCCTCAGTCTAGCCCCTCAGGACTGTTCATGCAGTGAGATGCTCTTCACTGTGAATGGAAGTGACAAAATCTGGCCCAAAGTTATTTCCCCATAAATGTAAATATAGAAACTGCCACAGAAACACGTGCAGGGTCACAAAAGTCTTTTTTTCACCCATGATCTTTCCCAGCAAGATCTCTGTTTTGGAGGGGGACTGGGGCAGTTCAAAACTTCACTAGCATTGTGGGTTGACAAGGGGAAACATTGCTGATCCAGCTCAGGGGAGCATATCTGAATCACTCATATCTCAAACGCTCTCAGTCATTAGAAGGAGGGGGGTCATGTAAGGATGAGAAGCTATGTAGACACTTAGAATAACCTTTGATGAAGTGCACAAGCCATAGAAAGGGAACCTGTCAGCAGCTCTGTGCAGTAATCTGGAAGTACTGACGGCCTGTTTTATTGTATTTCATAGAGGTTTGCAAAAGAAAACATGAGTTAGCATTACTACACGGATGCTGACTGCCTGGTCCCTGGTGTGGTAGGAGGATCCAGGCTTTTGTGCGAAGAGCATTTGCTTGGCAGGCTGGTTTCATCTTCCCTAGCTCTGCTGATAGCACACTGCATAATCTTAGGCGAGTCACTTCTCTGCTTGCACTTTTGTCCATTTATGCTAACCAGTAAACACTGGTGAGTGGGCAGGGGAAATCAGGCTGAGGTCTTCTGCAAGTGGAGAATTGGATTCCCCTGGCATAATGCTTGACACCACCGACTCAGCCTCAAAAAACAGTTGCTCTCATCCCCACAGCATGAATTAGCCACGGTAATCTTCACAAGTGAAGCATAACAAAACTACTGGTCAGATATGGGCATACATTGCTGCTTTTAGCAGTATTAGTGTGTTTCACTAATAGATTTATTGTGTTACACTCATTTGCCAGGACGTATTTCACCTTTTTTGTGCACTGTGTCCATGCAGTGCACTGAGGCTTCATCTTAATTTTTGCCTGCAACAGAATTTCTTTAGAAATACCTCTAGTGTTGGAGGAGAGGTGACTTTTGTTGCTGTTAGCCTCATGTAACTCTTAAATTCTCTTCCTCTTTTTATTATTTTTTTTTTCTCTTGCTTTTCAATGCCAGTTACAGATCCCAGATGTCAAATAGCAGCAGCAGCTGGCTGCATGGCAGATCCCTTAGGCTGCAGAATCACTCCTGCACTTACACTAGCTGTGTCATATAGATGTTCTGCAGCTTATTTCTCTGAGCTGTCATGCTCTTCAAATGCCTCTAGCTTTTTTCTTTCCTTCTTCTGTAATACATGAAAACTGAAAATTTAGCCTTGGAGAAATCTCTAATGTAATGTGTACAAGGTCTGTGGATCTAAAGGATGATGCATGTGTGCATTATTCCTTTTACATTACTAAATTATTCAATTAATAAATAATACCAAATATTCCCAATACAGTATTAGATTAGGGATGGCTCTGTCCTCGAATACCCCATGTCTATGACAATAACACTGATGTATGAAGATGAAAGGAGAAATATTATTTCAGGAAGTTTGGTCTCTCTCTTTAAAATTAGGTACTTAGTGTCCAAATTGCTTGAATGGTACTTTTCTCTTTATAAAGTCAATGTGAGTAGACTGACTGAACATGAATGACAGAACAGAGCTTCAGATTTCAACAAAAGAATAAGAGACAAGCTCAAGTCAGAGCAAGTAAGAAGAAGACTGCATGCACAGTGTACTCTACAAAGCAGTGTTAAAAGCAAATTAAAATCTCTTATTTGCTGTGCTGGATGTATATTTAGGAGCATCTCTGCTGATTAATTTTCTTTACTAGTTGTGTTGTACATTACATTTAACCACATCCTTTGAGTGATGTGTTGTAGCGCTGCCAAAATTACCACTGACATTAATGAAATCATAGCAAAAGTAGGTTTTACCTTTAACTACAAGTATGTTTTGTAAAGGCAGTGTAACTTGAGAGTAAAGTATAATTTAGGTATTCTGATTAAACTTTCACATCCTTATTTAGGATCAATAACACCTTGATAGCTGAATGATTTAATCTCAGGATTATTGGGGCATGTGCTTAATATTTCAAAATATCATTTACTAATAATTTACTTCTCCAGTACCATCAAGGATATTAACCAACTTGAAATAATCTGTTCTAGAAACAGAATTGTTCATCAACTGAACTGTCTTCTTTCCCTTTTTAGCAACACCAAGAGAATAAGTTTCACCAAGACAGGCAAATTCACTTTCTTGACATGGTCTAATCAGTCCTATGCTCTGCTTTATCTCACTATTGTTTTGTCAAAATTTTACCTGCAGCTGAAATTGAGGTGATTGTTGTAGGTATTTGCATCTTGCTCCTATTGCACCTTTCAAGAACTATCGACTGGGCTTGTGGACACAGTGCAGAATCCACCTCAGAGCTCCAGGAAAATGCAGAAATGCTGTGCAAA
Source organism: Hemiprocne comata (assembly GCA_020745705.1). Classification (NCBI taxonomy): domain Eukaryota; kingdom Metazoa; phylum Chordata; class Aves; order Apodiformes; family Apodidae; genus Hemiprocne; species Hemiprocne comata. Next base: position 90,059,207 of record CM036586.1, on the reverse strand, counting down.
AGTAACCATAAGCCCAAGGACTTTTCAGCACCAATAAAGGCAACTCCACTCTTAATTTATTTGAAAGCTGCTTTATAATCACTGAATTGTGTGTCCTGTGCATTATTTCTGAGTGGGGCAATCATATGGCCTTCTCTTGTGTGGCTTCTTCTAGCTGCTTCTGTGTAACTTGCATCTTTCAGCTTCTTGGAGATGCTTCAGCTTTTCAGGTCTCCAAAGGACATTGCAAGGCAGATGTTAATATATGCCATTCTCACTGAAGTTACTAATGCTTCTCTCCCTAGCATAAAGATACTTTTATTCTCTCTTCCTAAAGGAAATGCTATGTATTGATCAATGTTGATGTTTCCTTGTGGTGTAACCATATGCAGTAGATGTATTGTTGTACTTCCTCATAGGAGGCTATTCTTAGTGCCTTTTTGATTTCTTTGTTCTTGCTAGTTCAGAACCTTCTGATTTTCTCTTGTCTCCCCAGCAGCTTTTCTTCCCCTGTCACAATTCTGAAGGAGGCACTCAATGCAATTGTTCAGCTTCTTTAATTTTAATTTTTGTAGTTGTCAGTAAAGTTCCTGCTGGTCTTTGTTGTGCTTCCAGTTGGTTGGATTCCTCATTCTCAGTCTCACACGAGTGACTGACAAGATAAAGTGGCAAAATATCTTGACTGCTCTGAAACAGACTACCAGAAACCTGCAGAAACATTATCTCCTAAATGTTTCTCCACGCTCTGTTTCAAGTCTTTCAGCAGGAGGCTTTGTTCCAAAAGCTCTTCCAAATTATTTTTTTTTCTGTCTTATTTTTGGATTTTTCTTTCAGTTTCATTCCAATTTGGCTGTATTCAGAATGTGCAGTTATATCTAAAAAATGTCCAGATAATCCAGAAGCTTCATTCAAAATGTTGTGACACCTAACAGAGTCAGAAGTATTCCACTTAGAAATGGCATAATACAGGAAAGTTATCTTGGGGGTTTTTTCCCCTCTTTTTTTTCCACCTGCATCAGGTATCAATAATTTTGTCTCTAAATCTTATGCTTTGTCTTGCTTTCAGCTTGTCTAAATTACTGACAATCACCATCATCTTTTTTCCTCAAGTTTCTGATGATATTTGCCTCTACTTTAAGCTTTTATAATATAAATTATTCTGTTAATTCTCTTCAAAGATCTTACTAATGTATATAAGTGTCCGAAGAGTGGCTGTCAAGAATGGGCTAATCTCTTTTCAGTCATGCCCTGTGATAGGACGAGGGAAAATGGCACCAAGCTACAACACAGGAAGTTCCACCTCAACATGAGGAAGAACTTCTTTACTGTGAGGGTTACAGAGCACTGGAACAGGCTTCCCAGGGAGGCTGTGGAGTCTCCTTCTCTGGAGACTTTCAAGACATGTCTAGATGCCTTTCTGAGTGATCTGCCCTAGATTCTGTGGTAGTCCTGCTCTGGCAGGGGGGTTGGACTCAATGATCTCCAGAGGTCCCTTCCAAACCCTAATATTCTGTGATTCTGTGGTTCTTTCATCTACCTACTTCATCATCTCTTCCTATCCAACCCTCTCTAGTTTCCTACATCATGTTACATAACCTGTCCTTAGTCTATGTTAATATGCACAACTTCCCCTGTAATTTCAACGATCTTGATCATTATCCTTCCCTTTTTCATTTTGTTTCTCTAAAGCCTCCCACTAAAGTAAATACTTTTCATTATTGTCTGCAACACAAAGAATATTAATCTCCACGTGTATCACTGCAGGACTGTCATATGTGTGATACTGAAATAGTCTGTGCTTTTCTTTGTAAATACCTCTGATCATGCAGGCTACTTCTCACCTGAGCTTGCTCATGGAAACTCAGTATGAAGAAGCAGTGAAAACTTATAATGCAGATTTTTTTTTTTAAGAATTTTTTTTTCACCATAAAGCATCATTGTGGTGCCATGAAAAGTTAGTGAGAGCTTGAATTGTATGTTATGAAAGAAATTCCAGTAAGCCAGAGATGAAAGATTTGTGGTTCAGATACCTGAACTGTACCATATTAAGATAATCCTTCTGTAAAGAAGACCCTACCAGTACAGATGGAGAAGAAATGTGGAGGAGATCAATCTTGGGGAACATGTAAGACAAACTGTGATATTCCAGATTTTGTGTTTTTATGGAAAGGAAGATGGTATTTTGCATTGAAGATCTGGAAACAGGTAAGTGGGTTCTTCTGCCAGTGAACCTGTGTTTCTCAATTGGTGCTAATATTGCACAAAATCATAAAGAAATTTGCATAGAACTTCCTATCTAAAAAGGAAATGTAAGTCACAATAGGAAAAAAAGCCAGCCAAGAAAAAGCATGTCAGTAAGAGAAGGCATTGAGCTTACTGATACAGGCTAAGGAAAACATCTAACAAGTAGAAATGTGGTACTTCTATTCAAGTGATAACAGCTGTGTTTAAACAGTGTACTAAAATGCTTTCTTAGAAGCTACTGCAGTGCCATGGTGCAACATGTCTTTGTTTCAGTAAAACAGACTGAACTTAGGTTTGTGTCTCGGGTAATAGATAGCACCTCTGCAGCTTGTTGCAGAATTCTAATCGTGTGGACCTGAAAAGTTTTATTTTCATGGCCTATGGATGTAATATGTAGTAGATCATGATGAAACAGTGATCTAACCACAAAACCACAAGTATCTGCAGCTCAAGAGAGTATCTCATGACTGATGAGGGGGAAAAAAAATATTTCTGTACATGACAGAACCAGTCATTCATGTGGCAGATACCACATTATTTACTCAATGCATATTTTGATTGCCTGGTGGGGTTCAGGACTGCTGTGATTGATATTACCTGGGCAACAACTGACTGCCCCATCATAATTCTCCATTAGGATAAAGCCACAAAGCAAGGAAAAGCCCAAAATTCATTTGAATAAAAGATAGAGAAAGGCATGTACTGTCAGCTGCATTCCATGACAGAGTCTTAATGTTGTGGAAAAATGCTAATTTCATCTGTTCAGTAATGCTGGTGAGCTTCCTAATGCCGTTCAAGCCTCCTTTATATTAGCATGTTCTCCATTTGAGTTCTCTTAATACATAATTATATATTTTCTGGTTGTTTGGTCAGAGAGGCAACACAACCAGAGAAGGAATATGAATGACTGCAAGATGTACAGTGCACAGTAAATAATTATGTCAAATAGCCATTTTTTAAAAGAGGATAAACAGGGAAATCTCTAGGCAAACTGGATTTTCTATTTGAAATTCTGAGTTGATTCTGCATGAAGGCACAGTGTTGTATAGTAATTGTTTTCCTATGTTTTCCTTTTTAATTTTTCAGTAAATTATGAATCTAGCTACCAATTCCATATTTAATAATTTTCATAGGCATCAAAATCCCTTGGAATATGAAACACTCTTTAGCATGTATTTTTCAATTAGCTGAAAACATTTACATAATTAATTAAGTAGTTAATTTATGAATGTGATATGTCTGTGCATATAAACCATGGACCCATGCCTGGTGCCCATCATAAGAAATTCTCACCTAATCAATTCCTGTACTTGAGCCTTTGAGCCTTCCAGTTAGTGCTAATCAATAATATCAAGAAATTTACCATGGTGCTACAAATTAATATGGTAGCATTTTTACACTTCTATTGCACAGAAGTATAGTCACTACTACTGGAGGAAAAACACAAAGAAAACCAGACCATGTCTGGTCAAAGATGCAATGCAGATGAATGCCCCAGCTACATTCATACCCAAGTCTGGCATGATCTAATTTCTCAGTTAGGAATTGTTGCCTCCAAACCTATGCATCTGAGTAAAATTTTTTTGAAACTTTTATAGTATTATGCAGCACTGACCACTCACGTGCCATAGTGTGGCAATGGTTGTTTCCTACAACTGACAAGTCAGTGGAAAAAGCCTGTAGCATCTGAGATGATGGTGCGGTCTGAGGATGACATAATTGTTGACCAATTTACATTGACAGCTTCTTCAACTTGTACTGGGGTGGAAAGAAAATACGTGAAGAGTTGTCATTATAGGAAATGACCATGGTAGTTTCCACTGACTAATGATATTACTCTATGTCTTCGTTTAGAGCCAGTGTTTTATTTACATCTTAGGAGCTTCTGAAGTACTTGATTTTCTAGACACTGCAGCAGGGGAAGTGGAAGAAGCCTTCCTGTCATTTGAAAAGCCCAGATGAACGTGAAGTCACTGTAGCCATGACTCCTGCTGTCCTGCAAAGGGCAATGTGCCCACTGGGAAGACATCAGATAACCACAACTCTACTAGGCAGCAAAGCAGGACTGAAAGGAATGGGCAGAGGAGTGAAAAGTCTACAGTGAATTCATTTTGTAGTGGATTTGCTTCTCTGAGCACTGAGACAGTCTGAAACTGGGGCTATGCCCTGCCCTGCCTAAAGAGCACAACCAAGGCCTTATTTCTCTCATTTGGAAAATGTGTTCTTCATTAAGGCATGTTTGCTCATCTTAATAAGCTGTGTGAGTTTATTAAGTAGGGAGGCTTGACTTGAACTGATTTGCTTTGTTTAAACATGCTCTAGCTTTTGCTCACGTATATAGCTCATAAAAGAGAAACCTGTTTGAGTTTAGCCCAGTATCCAATGGTGATTACTTAGATGTGCTGTCATAGCCAAGAGCTTTGAGTCTAGCATTTTGTTGGCAGCACTTCAGCTGCAGTAATTACAATGATGTGGAAAACTGAACCACAATTTGAAAACCAAAAGGACGATTGCAACTCTTACAGTTCAGAGATTGCTGAGTAATGTCCATTCAATATATGTAGGTAAAATGCATGATACTTTATTATTCTAAGTGGTTAATGGGGATCAAATCTATTTCAGAAGCCATTCTCTAGTTTAAGCAAGCAGGTAGGACATCTGTTTGGCTGTTTCGTTTAACCAACCACTTAAGAGTCAAGTAGAAGTTGTAGTGAAATTAATGTTAGCTAGTTAATACTCAGAAAAGCCTTTGAAGGTATTTATTGCCATATATTTATTAGATTTGATTCATATGGGTTGACAAACTACATCCTTTTGTCTCATAGGCAACCTCTCTTGTGAAAAGTATTTCAACAATTTTTGGACCCGTCAGTAATGTTTTTTTCTTGATCAGAGCCTGCAAAGGCAGATTTATGGCTTGGATTTTCAATAGCTCCTGCCAGAGTGAGGCACTGAAACCCGATTCTGAATGCCATGTGCCATGAATTCTGATCCTTCACATCGACTAAAGCTGTCACATGTAACAATAGCAAAGAGCAATGTGAATTTGGCATGCACAACTGTGGCCTTGATCCAGTCAATGAAGATGAGAAACACAAGTTTTTGACCCGATTGTGATGGGAATGCAGAGTGTCGTCTTCAGCACCTTCTCTGAGGCTGAATTCAGATTTCTTAGTTGGGATTTCTTTCAATGGAAAAGCAGTTAGTTTTCTTAATTCAAATATTTTTATTTGTAAAATATTATTTGCCCATGTTCTGAATAGTGTGACAACTAGAGACTGAAAATACCAGTCTTTCATTGAAAAGCCTGTCTGTGAGTGTACCAAACTTGATTGCATTTCTGCAATTTGTACTCCACTCTTACTGTAAATACTTGTTTAATACTTGGTTTGGACAATGTTGACTTTGAGAGAATGATGGTGGCACAGGAGAAATAGATATAACAGATATAATTTGAAAGCTGGATCCTTACGTGACTGTAATGTATGACTGAAGTAAAATTGATGTGCTGTGGTGATCTGTAATCTTATGAAGGAAGCAGTTGCAAAGCAAAATGAAGTCTGAGAGTGCATCTTTTCTGAACAAGACTGGGTTATATGACTGGTATGTTTTTCCTCAATGCCCAACTGTATACCTGATGTAATCGAAGAATCAAGAAAAATTACATTGCTGAATAATTTCTGGTAATTAGCTTAAACAGAGACAGATTTATGGAGGTGCATGCTATTTTGAGCAACCAGTAATTCTATTAGCTACACCTCACAGACAAACTCTGTCTTCTGTTTAACAGTAGGTTCACCATCCTGTCTAACCAGGTTGTTTGGTAACCTTGAAGAGATGAGTTTCTGCTTTTGAGAGGATGTTTGAAAGCTGTGAATATGATTTTTATGTATTTGGGCAATCAATCAATTTTATTGCTTGGCAGCCTTCCCAGCTTCTGGTTGCTTTTACTACTTAATTTTGTGTCAAACACACAAATAGATGTTCTAATCATATATAAAGACAACTGTTTTGATTGTCATGTTTTGAATTCTTAACAGCAGCTTAAAGTATTACAGCTATATCCTATCAGCATATTGTGGTGAATCTTCTGAATTAATTTCAGTAACGACTATGAGGAAGATGCCACTGAAACCCTGCAGTACAGTTCTGACATATTTTTCATAGCTATTTCCTTTTAGTTTAATGGGGATTCATTTTCCAAGAAAATTAGTTTCTTGTTCTGTTTTGTAACAGCACTATATTTCCAAAAAACGCTGGTTTGAATTGCACTACAGCCTCCGTTGGTCTTCCACAGTCTGGGTGTCTTAAAGGTGAAGGAGGTTGTCTACGCATTTGATACCTGCTGCCACCAGGAGCAAAGGGTCTTGGGCAGCAGAAGCTGGGTGTGAGCTGGCAGACAGCTCGGGGTGGAGCCACACAGGGCAGCACAGCAGGGACACACGCCCCAGCGGGCATCGGGTGTCTGCAGTAGAGACACAGAAATTGCCCCACGAAGAAAACATTCCATAAACAGCACCTGTAACCTTGCTAGGCCAGGGGTGGAAGGAGGTATCGTCCAGGCATTCCAAAGTGAAATTTGCTGCATCTCTCAGAGATACCTCCCCAGAGCAGCTTATTCTGGTTTGTTTTCTATTTGAATTCTTCTTACCTCCTCTCCTTTTGGCGCTTCATATCTTCTTTGTGCTTCGTCCCACACCAAGGTACATTACTTGGAAAATCATAGAATCATAGAATGGTTTGGGTTGGAAGGGACCTTAAAGATCACCTTGTTCCATCCCCCCTGCACGGGCAGGGACACCTCCCACTAGACCAGGTTGCTCAAAGCCCCATCCAACCTGGCCTTGAACACTTCCTGGGAGAGGGGCATCCACAGTTTCCCTGGGCAGCCTGTTCCAGTGTCTCACCACCCTCACACTAAAGAATTTCTTCCTAATATCTAATCTGAATCTTCCCTCCTCCAGTTTCAAGCCATTACCCCTCATCCTATTGCTAAATGCCCTTATAATAAGTCCCTCCCCAGCTTTCTTGAAGGCCCCCTTCAGGTCAATAAAGGTCAATAAAAATCTGGTCAGCTGCTTCTGACCTGCATGAGTAGTGTTGATGGAAAGCACTGTCTAGAAAATGGTCTCTCCTGAAGTTTCATTGAAAGTGGTTGGCTTCTGGGGGGAGAGGGAGATAGCTCTGGTTGGCAGAGTTATGGTTTGGCCTGGAAAAAAAAAAAAATAAAAAAAATCCCCCCACCCAATTACATACCTGTTAAATTGCTTGTTTTGCATTAGAATAATTTCACTGTTAACCTGAGTAAATTGAGAGAGCCCATAGGCCACTCAAAAGAAAGTGAGCAAGTCAAGGACTTGCCTTAACTCTTTTTCTATATACTCCCATTAATTGTATGCATCGATCCCTTTTTTTCCGAAAAAAACCCCACCTCAACCCTAAAACAAAACTGGTTAAAAAAAAAAGAGAGAGAGAGACCCTAAGATTAAGGAAATGGAGAATGCATTCTTTGTGTAGTGCTGTTCAAAATCAAAAGAATGAGCAGCATATTAAAACCCTTAACTGTGAATATACCTACCTTTTTAATGACACTCTGAAAATCAGACTTGATGCAACGAAATATGTGCATACATATATGTATGTATACAGACACATAAGGTATTGGAAAAAATGGGGAAAGTGTAAGGGTGGATCAAGAAATTGACTGAACAACTGGAGAAAGTGCCTTCGAGGGAAACTTAGGTTTTACCAAGTATTTGCCAAGTGTATTTGCTTAAGCTCAGCTCTTCATCAAATTCCAGACCAGAGCCAGCTTGCATCCTGCCAGTTTACACCTCAGGCAAAAATCTGTGTTCAGTTTCTGTCTGACCCTGTAGATTTTTCCTGGAATAGCAGTCCATTGTCATAGATTTTAAAAGAAAAATTGCAGAAAGTGCTAAAACTAAAGGACTGTTAGCAGCAGTGGGGGAATAAAAAAAGCAATTAGGAACGTGGTAGGGAAAGTTGAAAACTAGCTAGTTGTAAAACAACATTTCTAATGTTTAGAAAGGTTGTTGTATGATATGTGGTCTCCTGGTCTCCTGCGAAGTCTTGAACTAGATTTGAAAACTCAGGGCAGGGAGGGTACTATGTGACCTGTGTCCCTCAGTTGAAGGCAGACAAGGTCAAATAAGAAATCAGCTTTAATAACATGGTGATAAAGCATAAAATAAAATAAATAGAATAACAATTTCTGGAAGAGATGGATTTTTCATCTTGTCTGCACTTGCATCAGAACAGCTTACCTTTCTGAAAGAAGGGTTTGTAGTCCTGAAATATAAATTGAGCCCACTGAGTCTCTGAGAAAACTGTTATAATGTCAATAGAAAAAGATACAGACCAGGATAGTTAGATGGGTCAGTGTGTTCTTAAGAAAAGAAGAAAAGCTGGGATAGATGAGCAAGTATCTCAGTATCTCAGTTTAATTTTTCAGCATTGCAATAGAAGTAGAATGACAGGCTCAAATAATGCAGTTTCTTTTGGATAGTTTTCATTATATCTGGACACCCACTTTTACCAGAAACAGTAACATCTCTACCTGCTACTTGTCAAGATACCTTTGACAAATGTAAAACTGGTTAACTCATTTACTTTCTTAGTACTCATAAAGTCCACGTAACTGCTAGAAATTATTATTAAAAAGGTGGGAATAGAAATGTTTTTATTTTCCTGTCATACTTGCTTATTCTAATCGTCTAGGTAAATATTCGTATTCCCATTTACCTGATACAGTCAGTGAAGGAAGGTCACCTTCTAGAGCTTCCTTTGAAAGAGCCTGCTGTCTTCTTCTGACCAGGAAACCAAAGTGTCTCTTTGAAGCACTGAAGTGGGCTGAGTAGGGTTTGAGCTACAGACTGCTTCTTAGAGAGCAAAGTGGGTTGTTGTTTTGTTGTTTTTTTTCAGATTTCCTTGTCATTTTTCTTATCCTGTCGATATCTGTTCATTCTAGCCTGTAAAATATCTGTTCATTTCTGTAGGAAAGTGCCAACACTGTGTGTATTGGGAATGTACTCCAAATGAATTAAAGGGGGAGACAGAAAGAATACCCAAATGCTAATTCTTTTATACTTTCTACCTATTAATAAGCCAATTAATTCATGCTTTTATATAACTGTAAGAAGGACTAAAAGCTTTGTGTTTTGTTTTTATCATTAAACTTCTCATGGTAAGTGTGTTAAGTACTCTATTCAGACCAATGCATGCAAGACTTGCAGTTAATGTATAATTAACTCTAATTTTCAAGCAACTTCTGCTTGTTTCCTGTATGCATTTCATTAAAATGCTTTCCAACATAGCAGAATGTCATTAAAGGAACAGCAGAAAACAAAAACCACACACAACCTATTTGTGTTTCATCTATTGAAAAATGCCTTGCATTTTCAAATCCATAAACACTGTGCTGGAGTAACAATATGTTCACAAGGGACAGCACTGATGTCTAATCAATCCTGTCAAGATGTCAAGATTGGGCTCATGAAATGTGAGTGGTGAAGGTCAGAGCAAGCTTATCTATCCAGACCACTGGTCACAGGTCCCATGAGATGGAGATGACCTCTTTAATGTTCCACTGATTGCTATCATATACCCCAGGTCTGGCAGATCCTGGAGAAGGAATGTATAGCATGATGTATATTTAATTAGTGAGACAGTGATTAGGGCCAAAAGAGGGTGTTCTGACTCCACAGGTGACTGTGGAGGAAGTAGGATACAAACTAGCAAGTTACTGGTGCAGGTGTAGCCGTCAGTCATGGGCAGATGGTTTTCAGTTGCCCACTGTGGTAAAGTTAAGCAAGCTTGCACAGAGGATCAGTGTAGCAACCATCTGAACATTGAAAAAAATGTTGCTTTCAGTGTCCGGTGCAAAATATTAAGGAATAAGCAGAGAAGCTTTGAATTGCCAATTCATTCTCCCATTGTAAATGAGAGTGTGCTAGAGGTGAATGTGGTAGAACACTAGAAAAATCACAAGTCAGAAGGATACAATGGATCAATGAAAATTGTGATAGGACATACATGTTGGTAGAACAGTGTACAATAATGACAAAGGAAGTACAAGGATGTGTAGAAATATAATACAGGCTTGTGTTAACATGGTTTATCAAACAGGAAGGTAGGAAAAATATCAAATGTTGAAGTTTGCAGTCGGGGAAGTAAGTTTTGTTGTCATGCCTATGTAGTTCCAGGACTGGAGTTTGCTGCCAGCAACTTGGTGAGGCCAGAGCAGCTACAGATCCATGACATGCTGGTTGTGGCTGGGATAGTGTGTGTGGAGCACTTTAATTTCTTTGATTAGAATGCAAGTCAAAAAACAGAGATGTAGCCTTCAAAAAGCTAGGTACTGTTTACATGTTATAGCATGACTAAACTTGAAAGAAGTTTTTAAAATAATTGTTTACCCTTTAAAAAAGAAAAAAACAAACAAAACAACAAAAACAAAAAACAACACACAAACAAACAAAAACAAAAAGGGAAAAAAACAGTGCCAAAGAAAGGAACTTCTATTGCACACAAATCCAGACCAAAAAAACTCAGCCCAAACCCCAAATCTCTTCATCTTTATCTTTTCTTACAGTTCCTCATTGCCACTGAAGCATTTCTGAGATAAAATTGTTAAAATTTTCATTCCTAATTTACTTTCTTCTAATTCAAGTCCAATTAATTGTTGCTGTTATATTATTCGCATGACTACAGCATGCCATATATTTTCTTTTTCATTCTTGACATGTTTTATCTGATTTGTCCCTTTTTGTGAGATTAGCAACCTTTAGCTTCAAAATACTGCCCTTTCTTCTGCCCTCCCATTTTGCTTCCTATATTCCCCCAAAGATCTAGCAAAGAAGGAGTAGTATGTTAAAAAGTCACTGTGATATTTGGTGGTGACTTTTTCTATACAACCTGTATGGAGGACAAAGACCATTATTTCAATGTGAAGTTTTCCAACCCTGTCACAGTTGATTTCTCCCTGGATTGGTATGCTGAGACTTAAAAGAATTTTAATGGCAGATTTTCCAGCATGGCTTAGTTGAACGTCTTGATACGAAATTTTAATAATCTCAAACGAAGTTCTGTGCACTACAATAACATAGCAGAAGTATGTTGTGCTCATAAGCTGCAAACTGTTAATAGTGAGATGCTTTTTGTCTGTCTTGTATCAAAAGGCTTTCGTGAGCTGTAACATAAAAGAAGTTTTGAGCTATAAACTTGAAGCTCATCTGTTAAAAATAACTGAGGAAAAGGAGGACGTCAGTGGATTCAGTGTTATTAGGATGACTAAAGGTGACAAAGATAAGCCACTGCTTTAGCAGCTTAGGCTTTCATATATCTGTGAAAAAGATAGATGATCCTAAGATGTATCTGGTGGTGCATACCCTAAATAAATTAGGAAATATCAGTAGCAACTTATGCAGTATTCCATCGAAATGCAGGGTACTGCTCTGTGTGTTCAACAAAGATGAATGCAAGCTGAAATAGAGAAGGCATTCTGAAGTAAACAGAGAGTCTCTCTTAACAAAAAATAAAAAGACTAAATGAACTTGGCTAATTTGGTCCAAAAATAATGGAACGTCAGAATGGCTAGCCTTACTGCCCATAGATATATCCATGGGGCAAATAATAAAACCAGTTCAAATATATTTTCAGTAAAAGACAATTTAAAAAAAATTAGGTATAAACTAGCCATTAGTAGATTTAGGCTAGAAGTTAGTAAAGGTTTCCCACCAGCTGGAAAAGTGAGATCAGGCTTCCCATAGGAGAAAAAAACTCTGTTTCTAAATAAGAAACAAATAAGTTTATGAAGGCATGTGACATGGTGCATGTGGATATACCCATTTTTTGTGAGGATCTGCTCACTCCATGCTTTCTAACATTAACTGCAGATGGGTTGCTTGTATGTAACCTTATACAGTAAAACAAAAATTATTGTCTTCCAGATCTTTTGCTTTCTCTTCCACAAACCCAGACAAAACCATAAGGATTAGATAACATCTTTTATTGTTTATTATTGCAGTGATTTCTATAGCTTAACCAAGATTGGGGTTCCCTTGTGTAAATAGAAAAGTGATTAAATAACTGGCAATAAATAATTTACCAATAATTAAAGTAAGTCAACTATTAAATTAATTTAGAAAATTACCATTATATTGTCACTCTTAAGAGTTTTTGGTAATTATTTGTCACAGATCAATTTTTGCATTTCAATAGAGAAAAAATTAATTACAAATGTATATAATTATTTTTCTGTATTTTACCCTCCTTTATAAACTCTGGCAATTTTACCTACAAAACTGGAAGCTTGGGTTCAAGCAGCTCTCAAACACTCAAATAGCACTGAATACTTTCCCCAGCTAATGCTACATTTTAATGGATTGAGGACAGAGACTGCTGGAATAAATGTGATAAGTGGTCAGGAAAGAGCTCATTTGTTGCAGAGATATCTTTTGCATGGTCTGATGATTTTTTAATGTTTTTTCAAAATTCATAACCGTTTTTCCCACTGCATTTTTTCCAGTTATATTGGGTAGTGTGATATGAACTCTGAATTAGAAATTTTCCAGTTCCACACTTTGATGTGAACCTGATAGTCTTACCATTTGTTATCATCACAGACCAAGTATTCGTGTCTGTCAGGCCATCCCTGTACGCACTGGTCTGCTATCCACGTTGCCGTGCAGAAATGCAGAGCTGGGAACAGAAAACTGAAGCTCGTAGCATTTGCCAGACTGATGTGTCGTTGTTTGCCTGCTTTGATGTTCTCACACATGATAGCTCATCCTTTCACTTCAAAGGGATCCCACTGAACTGTAACTGCAGTAAGGGCCTATGAGAATCATGATACTTGTAGAAAAAAACCCACCGCCTTTTTTCTATGGCTCTTCTAATAATGTGATATTTAAAATATATATAAGCCATGATGCATTATAATCTTTCCTGACTTACCTGCATAGTCAGGTCAGAGGGTTTCATGACTAGCGGCTTTTCTACAGTTGTCTTTTATAAGGCTCTGCAGTCCACGTTTTATTTTCCAAGTACTTGAAAGGAGTGTGATCTAGTAAAAATGTGGAAGTGATAAGTTTTGCTCACTTGGATAATATTAGAGCTTTCCCTTCTGTTTCTAGAAGAAGCTGAGTGACGTTGAGAAAAGTAAATTTTAAAAAACTTTTTCTGACTGATGGGGAGAAAAGGACAACCAAGGAAAATGTAGGCCCTCTCCTGAAGGAAACGGGTGAGCTAGCTATGCCAGATATCAAGAAGGATGAGATATTCGATGACTTCTTTTCATCAGTCTTCTCTGGCAAGTGCTCCAGCCTCATCGCAAAGGCCACAGCAGGTGGAAGCAGGGACTGGGAGAAGGAGGTACCCCCCACTGTAGGAGAAGAACAGGTTCGTGACCATCTAAAGAACCTGAAAGTGCACAAGTCTATGGGACCTGATGGGGTCCACCCATGGGTCCTGAGGAAGCTGGCAGATGCAGTTGCTAAGCCTCTGTCCACCATATTTGAGAAGTCATGGCGGTCTGGTGAGGTTCCTGCTGATTGGAAAAAAGTAACATAGCCGTTATTTTGAAAAAGAGCAAAAAGAAAAGCCTGGGGAACTACCGGCTGGTCCGTGTCACCTCTGTGCCCAGCAAGATCATGGAGCAGATCATCCTGGAAAATCTCCTAAGGCACATGGAAGATAAGGAGGTGATTGGTGACAGCCAACATGGCTTTACTAAGGGCAAATCATGCCTGACCAATTTGGTGGCCTTCTACGACAAGAGTTGGTGGATAGTGGCAGAGCAACTGATGTCATCTACCTGGATTTGTGCAAGGCATTTGACACTGTCCCACATGACATCCTGGTCTCCAAACTGACAAGGCATGAATTTGACAGATGGACCACTCGGTAGATCAGTAATTGGCTGGATGGCCACACCCAGAGAGTTGTGGTCAATGGCTCAGTGTCCAAGTGGAGGCAAGTGACAAGTGGTGTTCCTCAGGGGTCAGTATTGGGACCAGTGCTGTTCAACATCTTTGTTGGAGACATGGACAGTGGGATTGAGTGTATCCTCAGCAAGTTTGATGACAATACCAAGCTATGTGGAGTAGCCGACACCCTAGAGGGAAGGGATGCCATCCAGAAGTACCCTGACAGGCTGGAGAGGTGGGCCAATCCAACCTCATGAAGTACAACCAGGCCAAGTGCAAGGTCCTGCACCTGGGTCAGCACAACTCCAGGCACAAAGGTGCTTTTCACCAGAGAGGGTAGTGATCAGACAAGGGGTAACGGTTTTAAACTGAAAGAGGGGAGATTTAGGTTAGACATCAGGAAGAAATTCTTCACCATGAGGGTAGTAAGGTGCTGGAATAGGTTGCCCAGGGAGGTTGTTGATGTCCTCTCCCTGGAGATGTTTAATGCCAGGTTGGATGAGACCTTTTGCAACCTGGTCTAGTGTGAGGTGTCCCTGCTTATAGCAGAGGGGTTGGAACTCAATGATCTCTAAGGTCCCTTCCAACCTTAACCATTCTATGATTCTATGATTTGTATCCAAAGAAAATAAAGCTGGAATATCTATGTATGAGCCAGTGGGCATTTAAGATTCAACTAGACTAGGCATGGTTTGACCTGCATTTGAGTTTGAAGCTGTGTTGGTAGAATTTTGTATTAAGCCATTGGATTTTCATTGCAGGTGAAAGTTTCCTTCTTCCATCGTGATTGTGTTTTTGCAGAGCACTTGAGATTTTTACCCACAGTGTGTTATAGAATCAATACCACTTATATATATATATGTTTGTTTGTTTGTTTACAAATAGTATCCCTCAATATTCTTGGATTCTGAGTCTCACTGCTATTAATAGGTGGCCTTATCACAAGCTCACCACAGTATGCTTTACTGAAAAGGTTGTCAGGAACAGGCCGCCCAGGGAAGTGGTCAAGTCACCCTCCCTGGAGATATTTTAAAGATGTTTAGATGTGATGCTTAGGGACATGGTTTAGCGGTGGACTTGGCAGTGTTTTGCTAGTAATTGGAATTGATGATTTGAAAGGTGTTTTCCAAAACCATAATATGATTCTGTAACAGAAAGACTGTTCAGATAACCTCTGAGAGAGCATGGATATGTTCTTTGAATTGTATAAGTGCTAGCTGTAAGCTTCTCTCTTGTGTCAGTCATCAGTTTTGTCACTTCCCCACTCATAACTTTGTCTTTTTCCCCTCTTGTAGTTAAAACAAAATCTTACCATTTAAAGTGACAGATTTGATGTTTCTGCCAGGAATTAATGCATGACACACATTATTCTTAAGATGTGTATTTCCAACCACTAGAAAGGTTGCTCCCACTGTTTCATAAGTACCAGGTGCATACTCTTCCCTCTCCTTTCATTGAAAGCTCGAGAAGACAGAATACCATTGGAAGGAGCAATGTGTAATTCATGCCCTCCCTTACCATAGGCACAACCAGAATTTAAAGAGGGATCTGAAAGAATACAAGAATGCAACTGCAGTGAGGGAAAATAGAGAAGTGACACAAAGGAGTAAAGATCATAAAATTATAGAATCATAGGGGTTGGAAGGGACCTCTGAAGATCATCGAGTCCAACCCCCCTGCTGCAGCAGATCATGCAGGAACGCATCCATATGCGTCTTGAAAGTCTCCAGAGAAGGGGACTCCACGAACTCTCTGGGCAGCCTGTTCCAGTGCTCTGTTACCCTCACAGTAAAGAGGTTCTTCCTCATGTTGAGGTGGAACTTCCTGTGTTGTAGCTTGATGCAGTTTCCCCTTGTCCTATCGCAGGGCACCACTGAAAAGAGACTGGCCCATTCTTGACATCCACCCTTCAGATATTTATATACATTAATAAAGTCCCCTCGTAGTCTTCTCAAGACTAAACAGCCCCAGGTCTCATAGCCTTTCCTCATATGACAGATGTTCCAGTCCCTTAATCATCCAAGATGTTGCCCTGGATTTCTGCTTCAGCCTAAGCTATCCTGCCAGGTATCAGGTGAAATGCAACATGACCCTACTCCCAGGAAAAAAAGGAGCAGCATAAACTGCCCCTTCCCAAGAGTCAATTCACCTCAGCCGTGAAGTGTAGTAATCAGGAAACCAAGGACCAAGGAGAATAAGAAACTGTTCTCGTTGTGGGCAAACTAATCTGGTCAATCTTTAGAAGTGTGGAAGGACTACCTGCTTCAAGCATGGAGTACAAATACCTTTTCCTCAACTTCGTGGGTAAAACAACCTGTAGCTTTTGAAATGTCCTGAGCTGCCACTGACATACCTTCATTGCACACTTCTGGCCTTTTAATTGTTGCTGTTCACTGCAACTGAAGTAAAAAAAAAAATATTGGTTGGATATTGTAGCCACAGCTGCCAATGATAGAATAGGTGTCAGCATTCGTAATTCTAAAAAAAAAAATAAATAAATTAAATCTTTGCTGAAGCACTGGTTGAATACACAGGGTTTTTTTCAGAAAGTTTTTAAAGCAGTCCTACATTAAAGTAGTATAAGATTATAGCTGTGAGTCACAGCTTATCCAGAGACAATGTAACTTCTGCTTATGCTAGGAAAATACATCTTAAAAGACCAACTATCAAAACCAGGTTGATTAGAGCTAAAGAATGTAGTAATTTGGAACAATGCAAGTCAAGCATCTTAAAGCGTTTGTTTTCTGTTAGAAATTTAAATCTGCTAAAAAGCATTGCCAAGCTGTAACAAGTCCTTTATTCCACAAAAACAAAATTATATGGAAAGTGAATATTGCCCTCCAGCAAAATTACATTCCACGTTGCCCAGTGTCTTAAATTTTTCTCTGTTCTCTCTGGCTCAGGCTTCCCTTTCTTCTTCATTGACTCATTTGAGGCAATGGCAAAGAAGTGTCTTCAGAGAACAAGAATGCAGTTGTTTCCAGAATAGAGCAGGAAATATTCATGATCAGTTTACCTTTTTCTTCATGACTTACAGAACAGTTTAATAGAGAATAGGTGTTAGTTTGGAATCTTTCTGCTTCATCTCGTTCTCTTTGGAAAGGTAATTTTAAAACAGAAATGAAGGTTAAATACTGTGGGAAGTCATCCATGCAGATGGTTTGGATGTCTATTATAGATAGCAGTGCCTATCAAAAAGGAACAAATTACAACTTTCTCACTGTGAAGTCCAGAAACCTTGAAGATATGTTATTAGACAGATACTGAACTGTTTGGTTAGAAACAGATGAAACTCTGCCTTGAAAATATCATATGGATCTCTGCTTAGGAAATACCATTTAAATTTACAATACCATTAAATTTATAAACTTGCAGTTTATAATTTTAAATATTTATCCAATGAGACATAGGAAGCAAAGAAATTCTCCAGTGTTGTAATGAACAACTCTCCAACCCCTTGGTTATCATGCAAGATAAGCACTATTGTCCTCCTTTCTCATCAGAGGACAGGAGGATGGAACCACAGCCGCATAAGTTTTCCACATCTCAAGTTAACTAGCCCCGTGGAGAAGAAGTAGCATTCTTGTTTCTTGCTAGCTTCCCTCATCTAGAAGCTCATCAAGCTGTGCCATAGCTCATCGAGAAATTATAGGTTCAACTCAGGAATGAGTAACTATAGGGTCAGATCCTGTGGCACGCAGGAGGTCAGGAAGATGGGCTGTATTGGTGCTGATCTGAGCATCAGCCAGCATGGAGCAAAGCTCCCTCTTCTTGCCAGGAGCCCAGTGCTACAAATGTAGGCATACTTCAGCCATTCCCATGTTTTCTTTCCACCTCACTGTCTGTAGCTTACATTCTTATTGAGCTTTTTAGAAAGATTTTTGTATAATTTCTGCCTAAAATATAATCATCCCTCTTTAATTCAGGGCAAGACATGTATCCTTTCTGGGCTTGGTGGAGAGGGGACGATGCCTCCCAGATCTTAAAGGCAGCAGTGCCTTGTGCCACTGTGCTGTGCCTGCAGCTTCAGGAGAGCTTCTGCTGGAAGCTGGGAATGGGATATATTTCTTAGGAAAGCAGAAGCTGATGGTTTGCTGTGAGCAAACCTCACAGACCTGCTCAAAGATTTCTTCTGGAGAACATGGAGATCGGGGGAAGAGGATAAGGGAAAACGAGGGAAATGAAAAAAGTGTGTATGAAGGATGACCGGAAGTGGATTAGTTCCTCCTTTGATGATTTTGGAGGCTGGGCAAAGGAAAATACTTAGATTTCTGCATCCATTAGATCTGTTGGGACAAGCGATATGCAGAAGTAGAGTGCAGGGTAGAGGGGTCCCTTGGGAGAGTACCCTAATGTTTCAGAGAGATATGTAGCTTCAGAGGGTATTTCTAATCTAAACATCATTTGTTTATTAGAGCTATTTTAGAGCCCAAGTGGCACCTGGACATTTGCCTCTTCGCATCCACTAGCTACCACCACCATTACAGTGCAGATGGCAGTATGTCTGCCTTGGGGTATAACTTGTAATAGGGAGCGAAGGTCTGCAGTTGCCAGAAATTGAATTACCAACAGCCAACGCTCTGAAAAAGAGGAAAAATTAAATAGACATAAATCACAGAGTGTGTATGGCTGCCATCCAAGTAGTCTGAAAGAACCAAACAACAAAGCAGCCAAGCTGCTAACCCAAATATATAATTTACCCTTAAATTAGTGTTCTACCTGCCCATTAAAAATGTGTTGTTCCAGAGCTTTATACACAGCTAACCAAATTTACTTCAGAGCCAAAAATAGTTGTTGAGGAGCGCTGTGTCACTTCTGTGAAGGAACCAGAACAAGCACATGGCCACAGCACCTGCACAGGATGCCGGGGCTGCATGATCACTCCGAGTCTCGCTGTGGCCCTGCTCCCCCTTTTCTGCCAGGCAGAGCTGGCACATTTTCCCATATGGGTGCTAGATCAGCTGTGCTGCCCTTTCTTGGATTAGAGTGATGAGTCGGGAAGGGGACCCACCACCCTACCCAGCACTGGGGTGGGTTGTACAATGCCCACTGTGGCAGCAGAGGCTGGATTCAGCCCTCTTACAGGTGCGAGTTGAGCTGAGCCCTAAACATAGAATTAAGGAGGCACTATGGTGGGTGAGAATCTGCTAAAAACAGGTAGCGTGGTTTTTATATGTTGTGGCATGCTGCGCCAAAAATTTTGCATTAGAGCTTTTTGATCCTGCAGCACTGCTACTCTGGGGCTCTGCAGCAATTCAACAGGTATTCAAAAGGTAGCATTTGGATCCAGGTCTGCTTTTAAAGACATTCTACTAGAATAGCATGCTCGATTGCATAGAAGTTATCTGATTTCTTTACCAATGTGTGTGGGGTTGTCTTCCCCAAAACTGGTAGTTTGGCTTTAGGTAGAAATAAAAAAATGAGTCTTCACATCCGCAGTCCTCAGTATCCTGCCAGTTGCAGTTCTCTGCTCTTTTTCTTGATAGTGTCAGGATCACAGCTATCACCATATCAGAAAGGGTAATCTATGGTGAGGACAATTCCTAGCTTCTCCTTTAACCAAACAGCAATAAGTAGGAAGAATAATTTCATACAGTATTAATTCCCTACAGAGGATGCAAAATCTAAGAGAGATTTGTCTTTCTGAGCTTATTTTTCCTAGGTAAGATAATGGGAAAAAAATAAGTTTTACCTATATTTGAGTTATACTTGAGTACAAGCACACTAACAAGAATCTGTTTTTTCCAGCCTCACTCTTAAGGGCTTGTCCCTGAAAGGTGTGCACCAAAGGAGAAAACAGTGCTGTGACTGTTGCCTCAAAAAAGACAGATTCTCCTACCTAGTGCTGGATTCCTCCCTGCTAACTAGAGAGCAGATGCATACAGAAATAGATTCCCACACTTGTTATGCTTTTACTTTAGCTATACATCTCTGTTGACCAATCCAGCAAGCTTGGCCACTGTCACTGTGCACTGTAGCATGACTAAGGAATTGCTCTAAACTTTGCACCCCTTCTGCAGGTGAGAAATTCAGAGCTGGAGGAGAATCTCACCAACACTTTTTAAAAATTAGCTTAGATGATTAAAGTAGCTCCAGAAAGTCCAAAGACTGAATGGGAATGCAAAGACTGACCTGTACAGGTAGTCCTTCGTCTAGAGCTGGCATAAAGGGCAGTGGCAAAGATTGTGATGTGCAAGCTGGATTTTTGAACAGGAGAAAGACTTCACCTGGTACCATCCCCAAACTGTACCTTTAGAAAAATTATTTTGTTTTGATAAGAAAAGAAAAGAGAAAAGAAAGAGAGAAAGAAAAGAAAAGAAAGAAAAGAAAAGAAAGAAAAGAAAAGAAAAGAAAAGAAAAGAAAAGAAAAGAAAAGAAAAGAAAAGAAAAGAAAAGAAAAGAAAAGAAAAGAAAAGAAAAGGAGTTTTATGTGGGTAAAAGTATCTTTTTCTTTCCTAAATAGTCCCCAAATGAGAGTGTAGCCTCTCTAGCCTGACCTAGCCTTCCCAGGGGTCTTTTTACTTATGAAAGGAAGAACTTCCACAAACTGTGTAATTAAAACAGTTGTCAGCATGAGTTGAGACTGAACAATACACAGGATGCACATTCCTAACAGTAAGAATTACTCAGATGTCCAAAAGTCATTCTGCCTTCAAGAACAAAAACACCAGAAACACTAAATACTGAGGTGGAGGAGAACCATGGCTTCTTGCTCAGTGGATCTGTCTTACGTTGCCTGAAATTCCAGGTCAGCCTCTGCTATGAAAGATGATTGTTTTAAAGCCCCTTGCTAAGCAGGGACACTACATTACACTGATCATATTGAAAGTTCTGGAGGACCAGTAAGGGAGGTCAAATGAGAAGAAGATTAATTGATCTCAAAAGAAAAAAAACAAACCCTTTCTTATATGAATAGATCCCTAAAAATAATAGGAAATACCTATTTGTATAGAAGTAAAAAGAGAAAGCAGATGGAATCCAGCACAGAGGGCAGCTTCTGAAGCAGCAATCAAGAAACTGGTTCTGTTCTTGTAATTTTATTCTTCTGCACTTCTTTCTCCTATCACTTTGCTAGCTAATAAGATCTCTGCTTCAGATGAGTAGCTATGGGAATTTTGTGATTTATAAAGCAGCAGCAAGACTGTCAGTTCTCACCTGGGATGCATAGCTATACTGTTGTTATTTTAGAAATGATAACGTCTTGCAATTTGCTCCAGCTCCATGTTGGTTATGTGCATGAACATACATAGTGACACCAAACCCAACTGCCACAATTATCTTTACCTTCTTTGAATCTCAGGATCTGTTTGTCAATTAGATTGTGCAACGACATCTCAATTTTTGTGTTGAGAAGTCACAGTTATTTCAGAGGCATTCGCAATACAAAAATAATTTAAACACTCCCTGTAAGACTCTGTATACTTTTCCAGGATGAATTTTCTTTATGTTACTCAGTTATCTGTGAGCCTTTGGCACAGTCCTCCTGGAAGTTCTCACTCCCCCTGTTTTTGTTTTTTTTTCTCCTGATCTTGAGGATGGTGAATAACACTGAGTCATCTGCATGCATACCTACTTCTCTGATTTTTCTCTCATTTTGTTTGTTCATTATTGGTTGAAACTGAACACTGGGATTCAAATCACCTAATTTGGGGGGTTTATAATGCAGAGGTTTAAAACTGAGTCAGTGTCCCCAAGCTCCCTTTGCAGTCTGTGAAGAGGAACAAGCAGTTGTAGGGCATGATTCATCGCATCTTAAACTAGATTTGTGAAACAGGTCAGATAGATGAACTGCATCTTAGAAGCCCTCTACAGACCTAAGCTTGCTTAAGCATAAAGAGAAACAGCCTAGTGTCAGATGTGGAGAGAAGGAATAAATAAGCCTGTGCATCCTGATTCTTGGAGGAGTGGGGAAGGATGACGGCACTGCTATCTAAGGTTTTTTCTGTTCCCTTACCATAACCCAGATAACATCCCAGGTGTAGGTTGGCAGGAGCTAGGACAAGCGGTTACACCAGCAGACCAGTATGGAAGGAGTGAAGAGGAGCAGGGATCAGAGGGGAGAGTGACCACCCTGCCAGGTGATCAGAAACCATTTTAACCTGGCCCTAAAGCTGCCCAACTGGTGGAAGGGGCAGCCCTTGTCTCTCGTGCCTCCTCCACCCCAGCTGCCTACTCCTGGTGCCTCCCCTCCACCAGCTCTGCAGCTTTTGCTGCCAGGGAGAGGAGTGACTCACTGATCCATGTGAAGACTATATCCAGAAGAAGAGAAAAAGGAGAAAAAAAGGCTGAGTGAAGCTGGATTTAAGAGCTGCTCAGGCTTGCTGCATGGGTGCTAGGGCTGACATGAGGAAAAAGTGTAGAACTTCTGGGGAAAAGAAAGGTAGTGTTTGCAGAAGTATGTGTTATGGATAGGTCTCATGTCTAGAGCAAGAGATACCGTGTTCTGGCCAGTTCAAAGTTATTCTTGCCTGGAGCTTGGAAATACTATTCCCTGCTTTGTTTTATTTCCTTTGACTCGGCAAGGTTTTTGTCCTTGAAGTACTTTAAAGGAAAGACACTATCAGCCTCTTTGTGTTACCTCAGAGGGTGTGGAGCAGAATATTTGCTGAGGTGTTTTCGTGGTAATACCCAAGCTTATTACAAACATGCTTCTTTACACTGAAGGTTTTTATTTTGGTGGTTTTGAAATGGTAAGCAGCTATACTAAAAAAGTGCATGCTGTTTTCAGGAAATGTAGCCAATAGGAGAGTTGTTTTGTCATCACATAATGATTCTCTGCTGTTAAAGTCTGGCCATGAGTTGAAAGTTGATATTGTGTATGAAATATCCATGCAGTGTACTGACAAACAGTCCCACTGGAAGGGAATGTTTTCAGATCTCCAAGTATATATCTGATACTTGCTTATGGAAAGAAGCTCCTGCATGGCAGACTAGGACGTGCTGGTTGCATTCTGAGTTTTGACTGAACCCATTGATACTTGCCATAAAATAGCACAGATGGTCTTCATCTATTTTTAAAACTCAGTAACAACAGGTAAAATTTAAAAGAGTGAAGGTTACAAGCCATTTCACATCTCTTGACAATTACATCCACGAGAGGACAAAAGAAGCCAGACCTGCACCAACAATGACCAGGTGGCCCAGCTTAGTTCTGGGCTGCTGTGAGAACTGGGAAATCATCATCACCGAGCTTTTTCAGTCAGAAGCAGGCTAATTGGATTTGGAGGTTCATTACTTTAGCAACTAAAACAAAAAGTCTGTTCTACAGATATTACAGCTCTAGGAGTGCCTGTAATTAAGGTAGCCCTTTTCTAGCAACCCCGTCTTTCTGAACAGCCTCTTCTTCACAGCAGCTCATGTCGGATTCTCTCTCCAAAAGATACATTGGGAATGTGAGGCCTTTTTTTTTTTTTTAATAAGGTGAAGAAAATAGACTTTCACATTAAAAAATAAAGAAATTAGGGAGGCTGAGGAAAGCAAGATTTAGGCATGTAAAGAAATGAGCAGGATAGCTAATTTGAAACTAAATTGCATTTGGTAGGGTTTGGCTAGCTTGGTGAAAATGTTTTGAGTAAATAAATTGCACTTGCTTGTGAAGTAAGCTGTTCATATAGAAAAGAAATTCTGCAAGTCAAGAGGGGAACAGCTTAAAAGGACTGCTGGTGCATGGTTTAGTCAGGGTACATGTCTAATAAAATATTCTGAAGGAGAAGGCTGCCAACAAAACATCACTGGACCATCTTTTTTGTCCTCACTGGTGCCCTTTCATATGAATGTATGAGTCCTTGATCATCAAATTATACACGTGATTTCATATCTTAACTTTTAAGCTATGCAACCCAAGATGCGTTGAGAGTGTGCAAGTCCAGAGCTGAGAAACTGGAAACAGCCATATCTTTGCAGAACTATACCAGTTTAAATCAAGTACTCAGCTTCTTTTCTAGGAAGACTCATGCTCCTAGCTTGCTCCGAAGTACATTTTCATTTTGTCATTTTTAAATGCCTTACTGACTTCTATCTTCTTTAATAGCTTCACTCTGTATTACTTCCAAAAATCTCTTTGCTTGAGTTTCATTCCTGACTGAAAGTGTCAATATAAAGACATTGTAATGTGTGTGTCACATATGTGCCATATATTTTGAGGTTTTAAATGAGATATAAGTCACAGCATAGTTATAAGCTCCTCTAAGGAGTAAATGTCACCAAAGATGAAAAAAAAACATACCTGCAACTCACAAAATATAGCGATGAAATTTAATATCAAATCTGCTCACCAGGGAGCAAGAGAAAAATACATTTGAAAGTATATATAATACAAATGAAGGTATTCTAAACCATCTTATTTTCTGTCCATAAATGATGAATCTCACACTGAGAGGTCTTCTGTCCCCATGAGGGAGAGGGATTTTACTTGGGCCTGTCCCTTGTTTCTGATCCCTGTGGAGAGAAGAAAACATACTTAGCTGTGAAGTGATTCAAGGCCGCCTTCCTCAATCCTCAAAAAGAGAAAAGAGAAGCATTTTCACTGCAACACCTTTTTTTTTTTGGCCAGGTATCATCCCCAGGGAGAAACTGGTGTGGCCATGTAGTTTTCCCACCATTTCTCCAGAGGGCTCTAAATGGGCCTACAAAGGTGCTAAAATCATATTTTCCATAAACCTATGTGAAGGCACACCAGCTGATGCTAGAAATGGTTCCCAGAAGAGTTATTCAGTGGGGTAAAAACAAAGTCTCCCCACAGCAACAAGAGAGGATGTCAGAGGACTTTGTCTCTCTGTGCCAGAAACCTGGGTGATAAAGCACCTAAACTCATGAGGAGAAAGAGGGAGGTGGCATCTAATTCCCAGCAAGCATGTGTATTTATTATTGTATTTGCTATTCTAAAAAGATAAAGTCTCCCCAGTCAATAATCTGGAGGAGATTTTACCCACAGGAACTATTGTGTGCTACTAGTTAGTACACAAGAGCTACTGAGGTGTTTGTTGAATCTAACAAGTTAAAGGATCACTGGACTAGGCCACACACTTCTCTTTGTGGAAGTTGAAAGTAGCTGATTGCCACGACTTGATTAGGCAACTCAGGGAGATCAAGACTGGACCCCTTTGCTTTCTAAACTCCTCAGAGAGGAGCCTAGGTGTGGCTGGATACAACTTTAGTCTCCGACTTGGCCCTCCCAGGGAGAGTGATTAAAATGTTGCAGTCCAAGGAAATGCTCCAGTGTCTGATACCCCTTGATCAGATTAAGGTGAAATGACAGTCAAGGTCTTATTTGAAATGTAATTAGCTTTAATTAGAACTATAGAAGGAATACTGATACTTCCATTCTCAGGCTGTGAAATCATAAAGACCAATATTTTGATTACAAAAATCACAATACATATATGTTCAAGCTGTGCAACCTGGGAAAAATCGTGGTAGGCCTTGCATTACTTAATGATTTTAGGAAACAAAAGAGAGAGAGAAAAAGAGGGAGAGAGGGAGGGAGAGAGGATAGGAGAAGAAAAGTTAAAGAGAGATATGACTGAAAATCACCATTTCTGGGTCCAGTGTTCATTCCACGAATGGGGGAGAGTTGGTGTGGGTGAAGGTCCCAAAGCCCACCCTCACAGCTCCTTGTTTGATAGGCCTGTTTCCTTTAGGCAATTGTTGCGCAACAATAAGTAAGTGTGGTTGAGACATATCATGACTGAGCAACTGGAGTGGACCTCCGCCCCCTCTGCTCCTCCAACGTTAATCTCTATCGTTGCTTGTTATTTCTGTCTATCCCCATTGCTGCTGTTATCTCTATCATTGACTCCATATGCAGGCTGTAGGCCATGTGCAATCTGTTATTTCTGTAGGTGCCAGGCAGTCCTTTGTCATGAAGTCCTTTTGCTTTGAGGGCTTATAATGGTGTTGAGACACCACTTCCCACAACAGGTCCGGAGACCTGGTCCCTGACACTAATCCAGACTGCTCAGTTTCTGAGAGCAAATCTATTTTGTATTTTGCTCTTCCACCTCTGAGAAAGAAAGCATCTCTCAGAAAGCTGAGTCTTTTTTTCCCTGTTTCTCTTAATGCAATAGGTTAAAGCTACATGTTTAACAAATGGCACCGTGAAATGCCTTTTTTTGTAGTACCTCTTTGCGCAAACAATGTACAGGCCATCCTGAGGAAGAAAAAACAAGCATGAAATACTAATATTTGCCCAATGTAAATTTCTGTTTATGTCATGAGCACCAACAGAGCTCTTTTTTCACTGAGTAGGCTGGAGGATGACACACAGAGGCTGTTCATAAAGGCTAACATTAGGCACAAGTAGATAATCTCTTTAGACTGCCCTTAAAGCTAGTGGCACTAGAATGGATGACTCAGAGAAGGAGTAGCTGAATTTAGGTGCTCCCACCTGCTGGAAGGCCATAGACAACCTAGTCTAACTAAAGTTGTGAGTGTATCTTTCAATGACCATACCCAAATCGTGTGTCTTTAAATATGCTCACTATTTTGATCCATGGCAGTGCTCTCAGATGCTTTGCCAAATAGATGGATGTGTTCCATCTGTCTTTTTCTTCAATGGCATATCACAAGCTACAGCTTGAACAGTAAATCTGTGCTAGAGTTAGCCATGCTTTATTAGTTCTATTAATAGTCTAGGAAAGATCAGTGATCTGAAAAAGTGCCACAAAATTATTCAGACTAGAAAGGACAGAGGAGAAGATTGCGGGTGGGGGGAATTTACACAACAGGCAACATTTCAGTCCGTAGTCGTATAGGTAAAATAGTTTGAAGGATTAGGAGCCAAAGTTCTTGTAAGCGCTCACCATAAGCACAGTTGGAATTAAGGGTCAACCAGTGCTGTAGGAGTGATTGCACATACTAGGATTTTCTGTTCATTAATCAATTTAATATTTAATTTCTGTGAATCTTGGCTGCTAATGCAGGATGGGGGAAACTGTGCTTTGCTTGTGGTGTAGAAGCCAGAGAGGTCACCAAGTGCACAAGGGCAGGAGCATGGCATAAATAAGAGACGCTGTGGTTGCTGCATTTATGATGACTGTCTCTCATTGTACAGCTCAATATGCAGTTGGCTGGTATACACCTTATTTACCTGTGTGTTTTGTTTCTTTTTGTTTTCCTAGAAGTCCTTTTAAAGTAAGCATCTTATAGTCCTGAATAACATGCAATGTTCTGTCATCATGCATGTCTGAGTAAAACTTTCATCCCAGCCTTTGTGTTAGTCTCAGACAATGTAGGAAAATTCTATTAGCAGGACTCGTGTTCTGTCGAGAGGAACTTGTGTGCTTCCACACATACCCAGTTTGTAGATTGATAAACCCCTGGTTTGTGTTAGCAGCCTAGAAGTTCTTTTGCATTTTCCACTCATAGTGCTGTCATGTAATGGCTCAGCTGGTATGAATGTAGAGTTCATTCCTCTTCCTTGGCAGCCCTGTTTTGGTTGAGACTTAGTTTTGTTTTGGCTGGAAGATGTGTAAGGAGATGAATGGAGATTGTTGAGAAAGATGACCTGATGCTGGGACCCCTTGCTTTGGGGAGAGGAACACAGGAGAAGGGAGATACCAAGCTTGTCTCTGAAGAGTGGACCAGCCAAAGCCAAAGTTTATTAGTGCCAGCAAGGACAGTGCAGTGACAAAAAGGCAAGAGGCTCCAGTCAGTACTTCTCTATGTCTTCTCACAATTCATGCTTTTTCTCTCCTGGGGTTTGCTCCACTTCATTTCCACCTGCCACCTTGCTGACAGAGCTTCTCTAGCTCTACAATGCAGCATCTGTCAGCTGGTAGATATTTGCCTCATTAAGAGCACTTTCTGATAAACATAATCTCTGTTGCACTGTCCAGGTGCTCAGGAGCACACTCAGTTCTTCCATGAGCAGGACAGCATTTCTCCTTCCTACTGTGCAGATGCCAAAGCATAACTCCATGAGGCAGAACAGCAGAAAATGCAACGAAGTCCTCAGTGCCCCCGTGGAGATAGAGCAGCTAGAGAACCTGCATAGAGCTTTTGCAACATGTTTTTCAGCACAAATATGTGACTACTGAGCACTATTTTTTATTATATTATGTAGGAACCATTCTTTGTTCCATGCTGGAGAAGTAACTCTTCCTGCTGGGATCTTCAGGAACTGGATAGATGGGTAGCAAATGGGAACAGGCAAAGCAATCATTTCTGTAGTTCTCTTTCCACTGTGAACTATGAGCTCTCAGCTCCTTGCCATGCTGGGCAGAATTGCAGCGTTCTCTAGAACAGATCCCCTACTTGCGTTCCTAACACAGGAAAAGAAAGTGAAAGCATGATGGAAAACCACTTGGGCAGAAGTAATAAAAGAAAGTTGGCTCTGCCTTATGATTTCTGGTGAGGTGGAGCTGTAGTTGTCCATAATTATTCAAGATGATGAGTTTGAGTTGAATGCAGAAAAAAAGAGGTAGTAGGTAGGTGGCCTCCATCACATCTTAATCTGATAATCAGAATCTGAGCTAAACCCTAGTGACACACAAATTCAGGAGAGCTTGAGCACTCAGGGGCTGTGTCTGGCTGTCCCAATGCCAGAGCTCCTCTGGGCTCCTGTAGAGTTGATGGTGTCAGAAAGCTCTCCAAGAGCCGCCAGGTGCCTGTCCTTCAGGTCCTCTGACTGCAGTTACCACAACCAAGCGAGCAGAGGGTGCACAGTGAGGGAGCAGGCACTGAACTGTACAGGTGCTCAGTGAGGGCGAGTGTGTTCAGCCCATGAAGCTTTGTGGGATTTGTATGGCTGCATTGAGGAGCAGCCTGAAAACATTGTACTGACTTCTCTGTTACTGAAAAGATCCTGCACCAGGCAAATACGTGTTTGAAAGAAAGCAATTAGGCAAAGCAGCAATTCTAGCACCATCATATACATATCTATTCATATGTGAATAATGGCATAAGTAACTCTAGCTGTCTTTTGGGAAATTAAGCTCCTTTTCTATTTTAATAGCTAATAACTTTCCAACAACTGAGTCATCAAATAAAATAATAGTAAAATATTTTTAACAGTGAATATTTTAGCTAGTGTCTGACAATGTGTACTCACTTGCTTTCATCGGAAAGATTATTTGCCTAAGAACAGCAATTCCACTAGCAGAAAGAAATATGGGCATTTCTGTCATTCTAGAAATACCTGAAAGCAAGGGGAATTATAAGAGAAGGAGAGGTAAAATGGGATAGAGTCAGAAAGAGAGTATTTCTGTAGCATTAACTGCAAATATTCTATCTGTAGATTCTAATCCCCATTTTTTTTCTTAATGGCATACAGCAAATCAAAGGAACCAATTAGTTTTGAAAACATATTTTTAAACTCAAATGCCTAATGACCACTATTGTCAGTTATTCAGTACTTTAATAATTTGAAGCCTAGTGGCAGATAAACCAAAAAGGTAAGAAGTAACATATCTAAATATTAATTTTGCTGTATGTTTAAGTTTGCTTCTTGTTATTGCACATACTTATGCTTTTTGCTCATACCTATCCTACACAGAAAGCCTTTTGCCATCCTTGTTTCTGGAAAGCGATTTGAGTCACATTACTAGTTCAAATTCAGGTTTGGTCATTTACTCATATTATTAAATACTGGTGTTTATTAATTAAGACATTTGGAAAATTTCCTTGCGTAGTATATTTGTGCGTGCTTTCAAATCTTCTTAAAACTAACCACTGTAGCTTCTAGATGTGCAATTCTTCAGTACACTGCTAAAAAAAATAAATAAATACTGAGACCATGGGACAAAGAAGAAACTGGGTTTCTCCTCAGGCTCTGCTGCTGAGCCAGCACGCAGCTTGGAGCTGTGTTTTGGCACAGTGGAAGAGCACCTCAGTGCTCGTGCTGGTGAGCCTGCCTTCCCGGCAAAGGGCCACCCTGCACAAATAAGCATGAACAAGGACTTTGGCCATTAGTATTTTTGCCCAGTGAGCAAAAAGATGTTTGGGGTTTGATTTGTTTTCCTTTCCATGATGGCAAGTGCTTTACAAATACTAAATATGATGACACACTTCCCAAGTAGGCAAGTAAATAAGCTTGGTAATTATAGCCTTTGCCTAGTATGCCATTACTCTGGGCACTGGACAGTCATAAAGAAGGACAACAGTCGCTCTGCAAAGCTACAAAATTAAGGGAGGGGACATCAGACAGATGTAGCAAAAAGTTAATTCCCAGGAAGGATTGTACACATCAACCTGAAAAGCATGGCCCGCTGGTTATCTAACCACCTCTGTAGTTGGCAATGCAGAAAAGGACAATTTTGAGGTCAGATAAGGGGAGAGATTAAAATTTAGCTCAGTGAATGTTCTTAGTGGTCTGCTTTCCTTGCACATATAGTGTCATTAGCAAAATCTAGGAAAGTCAATAGTGTTGCCATAGTCCATACAGGTGGTTGGACCTTGCAGTGTGCCACAAAATACTGCAGCTAAGGGAAGTCCAATGCCTTCTGTACCAAGATTAATATTTTGCATTAAAGGGGACTTCTCCATTGGCAATGTGAGTGGCTGCCTTCTAAAAAGCTGATGATGTTTTCCCTAATCTCTTTCCTTGAAGAGCTGCCTGGAGAGGCAGAGCAACAGAAGAGTCAGCATAAAGCTTTGCCTAGGTCTTTACTCCATTCGTTGTTGCACTATTTGCTAACAAGTTAGTACAACCAGGTTTTGTGCATCTGGGCAATTACAGTGCCATTCATGTAGTTTTGTATAGCTGTGAGGCCACTGGAGGAATGACCTGGACAACTCTCCTCTTTTACACGATTTGATAGCTTTAGCATTTCCTTACCTTACGTTATCTTAGAACTGTAACCTAAGTTTTTTGGGTTTGGTGTTTGTTTCTTGTTTTAATGGAAAAGGCCACTGAGTAATTGATATAAATTCACTAAGACAGTTTCAGAGGACTAATAGTGTCTAGGTTCAAAACATATAAGGATTATTAAAGCTCTGTATTGGGTAAAACTGAAGGCAACTGAAGGAACTGTTCTTCTGTAAAGGATTTTAATAAGAGCCATGATTGTCTTTTGTCATTTACCTTGCTGTTGTGCCTGCAGGCCTTCCTAAACTCTTACAGTACAGACACACTATAAGGAAGCATTATAGCTCACTGCCTCATTGTGACAGGATGAAACAGTTTGGTGAACATCACTGATGGATCAGGGAAAAGAGTAACAGGAAAGGTCTCTTGTTACAGCCTTTGTTGGAGCGTGTCTACCCAATACTTTAATGTTCTTGTCAGAAAGACTTTCTTCAGCATGTGTGAAGAATTGGATATCTTGAATTTTCCTTTCTCTTAAAGATTGTTTCTTTCTTAGGAAGAGGGAGGGAAGCCATGTGCAAGGACCGGCGTGGTTGTTCCTTCCCATGGAGCACAGGGAAGCAGCCCTATGGACTATGACTCAGGAGGGCAGAGGAGAGTGGGGAAAACACAGCAAGGACTTGAAGCCCCAGTCCTCAGCTTTGGTGGCCAAAGCCACCCTGGGAACCAGGCACCCGTGCAGAGGTTGCCACAGCTCAGGAAATCTGATATTTTGTTGAAATCAAACTAGACAGTAAGCGCACACCCTTCGAGGACACAAGGGAGCGTCTACACCCTTTGCCTTTCTTTCTGCTGGACTTACTCACTGGATGTTGCTCAGTACTGTCTGACTTCCTCAAGTTGAAACACCTTTTGGTCTTTCTTGGAAAATTCACTTTATGAAAGAGGCTCAGGCAAATCTATCTCAGAGCCCTAGTGTTCTGGGTCTGGCTGGGGTGGAGTAGGCAAAATCTAGCTGACTTAGAGTTCCACCATGACATGTAGCAAACCAGAAGAGAGAATAACATCTGCACTAGAAACTCACATTTTCTTCCTTAAAACATAGCTAATGCTGCAACAATGCAAAAGCCTTGCATGCAGTATTAGCACTTTCTAAAAGGCTAAAACAAGTGGATGATGTCTCAGTTTTCTTTCCTTTTTTTTTCCTTTTAGAGTGTTTCTAAAGAATTTAGAATTTTTTGGTGGGGATGGCTATGGCTGTTGTGGTGGGGGAACACCACTTGTTTTCACTAAATAACCCTGGTTGTGGCTGTCATGCAAGGCAAGGCAGCCGGTGAAGCAGTCATATGAGAGGAGGAGAATTTTCATACCTGATGGATTTAAAGTTATTGGGGGGTTTAAGTAATCTTTTTAATTTTACTTAATTAGTTTTGTAGTGTTC
The DNA here is from genome assembly GCA_020745705.1 of Hemiprocne comata. Lineage (NCBI taxonomy): Eukaryota > Metazoa > Chordata > Aves > Apodiformes > Apodidae > Hemiprocne > Hemiprocne comata. The sequence goes on along the minus strand of CM036586.1, from coordinate 90,026,854 downwards.
TAGTGAAGGTTGATGGCTGACTAATGCTTTGGACAAAGGATGCTTTTGCTAGATATGTTTTCTTGAAAATAAAATCATACCAGTGTGAAATACATTTTCAGACACTGACACACTGCCCCTTGACCAACATCGTTGGTGTAGGCAGATTGCTGACCCCCTGCCACCCTACCCCTGTGCTGACATTGGCAGTGTAGGCAGGGTGCTGCCCACAATGTCCATGTGAGGTATGATAACTCTCAAACTGCACTGCCATTGCTGGAGCCAAGGGGCGGCACGACTCTCACCCACATCCAAAAGGCATTTACATGGCTGGTTGTTGCTGCCTAGTGACCCAGACAGCAAGTGTCCCTGGATGTCCACCAGAGCCACGGCATCACTTACGATGCTGTGTTTGCTATTGGTGATCGGATCAGTTGCCCTATGGGCACGCTGTTGCTCATCTTTCCTACTGCCTTAATAAAGCTTTGTTTTATATCATGTTGTCAGACTCCATCACTGTTCAGGCCACAGACACTCAGCAAATAATCTGGAAAAAAGAACTGGGCAGTGTATTTGGAATCAGGAACACAGAAACGTTGTGCCCGTCTCCTCTCCCCGTTTGATCTCCAGCTGCCATGTCTTGATTTTCTCAGCACTGGAGAGCTGTAGCCCCTCTCTCATTCTCTTCCAAAATGGTAGCAGTAGAAAAACAGGACTGGCACATATATGCTCCATTTGATACCCTTCTTCACCTCCTGGCAGCAGTGTTCCTCGTATTAGCTCTGTGAACAGAAAGAAGGAACCTTCTAAAACCAGCTTCACCCATACTTTTCAAAATCTTTACTTTCCTGGTTACATTATCACAGGAGTCCTTGTTGATGTCTGTAAGTGAGTTTTTATATCATTATAACTGATTTAACTCTGTTTTTGTTCATCTCCTCTTCTCTTCCAGTGGAGTTTTTACACTGTGATTTGGCTTCCATGAAGTCTATACGGCGATTTGTGCAGCAGTTTAGAGCAAAGAATTGTCCACTCCATGTCCTGGTGAATAATGGTGAGTTCTATTTTTTTCTTCTCATATCTGCAGTGGAAGATGTGACAAATGGGGCTCTTGTCTATCACTTCACATTTCAAATTGATTATGTGAACCATATAGCAAATTGCAATATGGCTGCAGTAACAGGGATGTCTTTCCAGGACTTAAACTGCCTGTCTTGGAGAGATTATCAGCTGAGCAGACTCAACACTTCAGTGTCATCCCTGCTCGTGATGTTATTGCAAATCTTGTTCCTTTGCTGTGTTTCTTAGCACTCCAGCACTAAAAATCATGCGACTGCACAAGAATCTGGGCATCCCTAATAAATAAAAAAAACCTTAAAAAAAAGACAGAAAAGCTGTGTTTTATGTTTGTAGAAAACCTGTCCTTTCACCTTTATTTACTTTCTCTCCTCTTCTATTTTCCCATATTAACACATACATTTACTGTGGCTGCCTGGTGAGCTCAGTTGGAGAGTTAATCCACTTGAGATATAATCTAGCAAATTATCCAGCAACCTCAGAGCAGTCACTGCTTAGATCAAGGTGCTGCTGGAAAGTTGTCCATAGAGCTGCGTCCTTAGTGGTCAGGGAACAAATTAAAAGGACAACATTTATCTTTCACACAATTATCAAATGAATCTCATTACTGTTAGGGATTTAAACTTTTGTTATTCACACACTTGCCATCTAATTATGTTTTATAGCCACAGTATTTTTGGAAGCCAGCCTGTACAATAACTTTCCTCCAAAAATCCTGCATGCTCTGCATGCACTTTCCTAAAGGGGAATTTTTGCCTGTCTGTTAAACTAGGGGAAAAACCCACCAGCAGCAATTTAGGCTTCTTTTAGAAGTTTTATACTGTTACATGCTTCTGTTCTTGTTTTCCCAATTATTTGCATGTATTTGTATTAAGATTTCACAAAGAACGTTTTCTGATTTCCTGTACACCTTTCAGTCCCAGTGAGGGCTGTAAATAAATGGGTTTGCTACATTTGTTTTTACCTTAAAGAGCTCTCACTAACACAAGCAAATATTGCAATAAAAATTCAAGAGTATTTTATTTCTTGATTGATATGAAACATTCATTAAATGTTCATTTTTATTTGATTAGTCAAAAAAGCTTACCTTTATTATTTTAATTGTGCAGTAATTAAAAGTAATGGATATTTAATCCTGGTTACAAAATCTTGCCAGGTTTACAGACTTACTTTAAAAGATACAGAGTACTACCTGTTACAGAGATGAGAACAACACTATTTGGAAAAACAGCATTTTGTGGAAAAAAAGGGTTTGAGATCTATACACCTGGCAGGAATTGTCTGCTCTCCACCAGGTGTCTGCATGAGCAAAGCCATCACTGTGCAGCAGGGGCTTGGGGAAGGAATGATGGGGCTGAAGCCATAGCTCAGCTGGGAAGCCCTCTTGAATAAAGGATTTTGTTCTGCTCTAGCTTTTGCTGAAGAAAGGATAGATGGAAATTGCAGTTAAATATCTCTTCTTAATCAAGAAACAAAGTTACATGAAAATAGATCTAATGTGCCTAATGTGATCACAGAATCATAGAATGGTTTGGGTTGGAAGCGACCTTTAAGATCCCCTAGTTTCAATCCCCCTGGGGTGTCCCCCAGGGACACCTCCCACTGGACCAGGTTGCTCAAAGCCCCGTCCAACCTGGCCTTGAACACTTCCAGGGAGGGAGCAGCCACAAATTCTCTGGGCAGCCCGTGCCAGTGTCTCACCACCCTCATGACAGGAGACCAAAGAGTCTAGGCCCAAAGCTTAAGAAAGAAGCTTGAGACTAATGTTTGCCTAAATCAGTCTGTATTTCATTACCTGTAAGAAGTTGCAAATTGATTTAATTTATGCTTGGTTACTAAACACAGCTGACAAGAGAAAACTTTTGTTTCAGAAAATCCTGTTAGAACCTACAATGAAATGAAAGATCCAGCTCTGCTTTTTGCTGAATCTTTAACAGGATCACAGAAGGGATCATGTCCAAAGCTGCCCTAAAGACTCCCGAATAATTAGGATTGTCTCCAACCATTAGCTGGCAAGTCACCAGCCTTCACTTCTGAAAGCTCTTTCCCACGTTGTTGGGTTTTTTTTTATCCATTTCTTGTTTTGTTTTGGTTTTTTTTCCAAATAATCTGTAGCATTTAGTTTGTTACTAGTTTTGTAGTGAAAGCCCAAGTGATTTCTTGGTACATGAGAGAAAAATGAACATACATAATGGAGGAAAAATGGCCTGATGCAGAAACCTTGAACAGCTTCTCTTGACTTTCGATCAACATTAAGCACTTCCAAGACAAATGCTGAAGTTTGAGCTGTTAGGCTTTTCTTTTTCCTTTCCTACTTCCTTTTTTTTTAAAATTTTTTACACTGTAATGCAATACACTAAGCAGGAAGATTCAGTCCATCAGGGACTGCAGGGCTGGAGGCACCACTCACTCAAAAGCCTCATTGAAGTATCCAGCTTCAGTGCCTTCACCACGTGATCCCCTGGACACAACTTGGGTTCCTGGAGGAGGACAATGCTTGCAATATTTAAACGTCTGATGGGAATGAGTTGTTGGGCATGTTGTCAGTGAGCTTGTATGCCTTCTGTCAGAAAACACTATTGTCAATAGGAAGGCATTTCTGCCTGGCCGTTGGATGTCTTGCATGACACCAAGATGGATGATTTTCTTAGGTCTCCTCAGTGTATGCATCTAGAATAGTAGGTTTCTTAGTATCACCTAGTACTTTATTATTTGTAATGGACCTTGAAGCTCTAGCATTCTTGACATGACGAAGTATTTTTATTTTTGAGCATACGGGAAAGGGTCTGTGGGCCAGACATCTGCATAATGCATGTGTAGGCAGTCATGTGCTTTTAAGAACCTGATCCAAAGTCTGCTGGGGCTAATGGAAAGTCTCCATTCTGAAAATCAGACTTTTTGTGGTCCCATAACTTCTGCATCAGATCATCAGCAACCTAGTAAGAATTGTCCTCTCTATCTTCATAGGACCAAGGGTTTTATCATCAAGGACTGTAGCCTTTTATTGCATTTAATGTGAAAATGCCAAGAACTGTTCCATTGCAATTTTTTGCATACTATATTAGTATTATTTAATTACTTTAAATCAAAATCGTTTAAATAGATTGATACAATATCTGTACATTAGTGATCTTTCCACATCTTATATGTAGTCTATATGTATGTGAAGGTCTGTGATTTTTGTTGTGGGCTTGTGTGAACCTATCAAAAAGCCAAGCATGTTGAGATGAATCGGGGAAAGTTCTAATATTTTCAATAATGCAAATAGGAAATTAACATTGAAGTATTATTGAAGACAGGTGATTTGGCATGAATTACTGTGTTAGGTACAAAATCAATACTGCATGTCTGACCTAAAATCATTATGAATTTAAGCAGTTTTCCAGGTCTCTGTTGATTTTTTTTTAAACTGTATCTCTATTGTTTGCTCTCCATAACTGGCCTAGCTCAAAGATCTAGTTGGAAATTAAATTAATAATAAAATCCTGAGTTCCAAAGTGTTCTCCTAGAGCTAGACACCCAGGGCCCATGAAAATTTCAGTGAGGTTTAGGTATCCAACTAATTTAGGTACTTTAAGGAGCCTTATGTGAACATTTAGGGCATTCAAAATGGAGATTAATGCACTAGATTCACCTCCTCTCTTTTTGTTATAACTGATTTTAGCATACACATTTAACTTTCTAATTTCTAATTTAAAAGGAAATGTTTGGTTGAATGCACACATTATTTCAGCTGACAAATAAAGGCCTGTTGTTCCATTCCTATGCTTTCTGCATCAGTAATGTGCGTGCTCAGCTCTTGGTTTTTAAAATAAACAAAACATATTAAAGATGCAAATAGAGTATTACATAAACTTTTTTTTTTTTTTAAACAATGTGCTAGTGCTACAAAGAGAAAAATGCTATGACACAGAAAGGAAATTAATTTTCTATTAAAAAAAAGGTAGGCTAAATAGCTGAACTATGAGCCACAGAAAGACGGATACAGTACAAGCGGTTAGGAAAACTTATCTGACAGAAGGTCAGAAGAATATGTCTTCTGGTCTGCTAATTAGCAATTAAGTGCCAATTTTTTTGTTTTGTTTTTGAAAAGAGCTGTGTCTTTGAACAGTTGAAAAGCATTTAGCAAATTACAGCATGTACCCTAGTGTAATTATTTAATACATTCATTAAAATAATATTGCTGTTAAGACGCATTAGAAAGTCTACTGTCTTTCTGTGGTTGCAAAAGAGGCAGATAGTAAAACACTTCATAAAATTCTATGAGCAGTGGTCACTGTTTCATGCCAGAGAGGGTTTTTCTAACTTGAAGTCAGTCGTTTTCTCTGTGTGCTAGAAATGTTTCTCGGCACCTTGTAGTTAATGTTTTTACTTATACATTGTTTACAGTACTTAAAACCATGAGAGCTAACACAATGTTTTTAGTGATAACAGAATACCTATGGATACCAAACGTGCACAGTCTAACACATTAGCAATGAAATACCAACTACCCTCTCCGTTGCAACTCATTGAATGGTTTGTGATTTTGGCTACAGGTTAGGAAAGGAGGGGGGGAAAACAAGGAGGACATTTAGTATATTCCTTGGCATGCACACAAACACAATAAATAGAACTTGGAGACTTCCGGATGTTATTAGCCTATTGTAGACAGATTGCAGTTAATATATTTAAGGTTGAAAACTGTTTAAACCAATTTAAAATCAGTGTCTCTGAACTCCTGGTGAACTCCAATGTTCATATTTAGTACTTTGTAGATCATCTGAGGAATCCCAGTCTCTTGATAGAACGAATAAGTCTCTATGAGCTTCCCTCTTTAGTTCCTAGGGCACAATAAGAACTATATCAGTAGGCAAATATGTGAAATACATATATTTATTTGTGTTCCCTGCACACAGTTCAGCCATGTGCAGTCTGACCATAATCCTTTGCAGCGAGCCATTTGAGTAGTCCTATGGATGATGTCATGATTGAACACATATTAAATTATTCTTTTGTTTGATTACTTGCAGGATCAGGTCTTCAGAGGTAGTGTGAAATTTGAGGGGTGGAAACAAGTGGAAATGTAAAATAAAAATGATTTTATAGGTACCTACCTATTCACAGATATTATTGATTAGTTAGGTTTAACAATAGTTACTGACATTATCACAGTGGGGTCTATGAAAATATTCCATCCCGTTGGATTAGGTAAGAGCCAGATCAGCTCTCTGTGGCAGCTGCAGACTACACAGACAGTAAGATGAAAAGGAGAGAAACCCCAGAGAAGTGGAAATTCACCGGAGAAGTTCTTGAGTGAATGTTACTGAGGTGGGTTGCTGTTGACTCCAGTGGAACTTGGATTTCATCAAAGATAATGCTTGTCGTCTAGACACACAGGAAAGCTGTGGTGAACTCAGGATCTGATACAACTCATTCCAATGTCTTGATTATAGCATCATGTTTTGTCTTTATTCTCCCCTGAAGACAAATTAGAGCAATACAAAAGCAAAGCTGAGATGGAAGAGGTGTAGAGGGACAGGAAGAAAGAGAGAGGAGGACAAGCAGAAGGGCAAGTGGCCCTTTACCTGTATGTAATGGATGATAGATGCTAGATCTGGGCCTTTGGGACATGTTTAGAGCTAGAAAAGGTAATTTGAGGTGGTGGGGGGATTGGCTTAAAATGGATGTTCCATGTATGATAGGCAAAACTAGAAGATTCATAAGGACACTAGCATGCACTGTTAATGTGTTCTACAATGAGAAGACACTCTTAGAGCCATATTGTTTGAAGATGCTCAGTGCATGACAGATGCCATTTACTCAGATGTTTCGGAAGAGTTCATCTTTTTAAGAGAAGTGACTGGAAAGTATGCAAAGGCTGGCTGATGACACACTGTTCTTCACAGGCATTAGGTGCCATGGCTACTGGAAGTAACTTGTCTGGGCACATGTTAGAGCACCATGGTATTGCTGATGGTGTCCAAAACAGCTTGTTCAGAGCAACCAAGGATTGTGCTATGACAGCATCTACACAGCACCCGGATTTTTTGCACCAATCATCACTTAAAGCTTTTATTATACTTGAATAGCATTGTTGTCTGCCAGAATCATAGAATCATAGAATCATAGAATGGTTAAGGTTGGAAGGGACCTTAAAGATCATCAGCTTCCAGCCTCCCTGGTATGAGCCGGGACACCTCACACTAGACCAGGTTGCAAAGGGCCTCATCCAACCTGGCATTAAAAACCTCCAGAGAGGGGACTTCCACAACCTCCCTGGGCAACCTATTCCAGCACCTTACTACCCTCATGGTGAAGAATTTTCTCCTGATGTCTAACCTAAATCTACCTTCTTTCGGTTTAAAACCGTTACCCCTTGTCTGATCATTACCCCTTCTTGTGAAAAGCTCCTTTGTGCCTGGGGTTGCGCCAACCCAGGTGCAGGACCTTGCAGTTGGCCTTGTTGAACTTCATGAGGTTGGATTGGCCCACCTCTCCAGCCTGTCAGGGTCCCTCTGGATGGCATCCTTTCCCTCTAGGGTGTCAACTACTCCACATAGCTTGGTATTGTCATCAAACTTGCTGAGGATACACTCAACCCCACTGTCCATGTCTCCAAAAAAGATGTTAAACAGCACTGGTCCCAATACTGACCCCTGAGAAGCACCACTTGTCACTTGCCTCCACTTGGACACTGAGCCATTGACCACAACTCTCTGGGTGTGGCCATCCAGTCAATTACTTATCCAACTGAGTGGTCCATCTGTCAAATCCATGTCTTGTCAGTTTGGAGACCAGGATGTCGTGTGGGACAGTGTCAAATGCCTTGCACAAATCCAGGTTGCCATCAGTTGCTCTGCCGTTATCCACCAACTCTTGTCATAGAAGGCCACCAAATTGGTCAGGCATGATTTGCCCTTAGTGAAGCCATGTTGGCTGTCACCAATCACCTCCTTATTTTCCATGTGCCTTAGCAGATTTTCCAGGGGAATCTGTTCCATGATCTTGCTGGGCACAGAGGTGAGACTGACCAGCCTGTAGTTCCCTGGGTCTTCCTTTTCCCCTTTTTAAAAAAAATAGGAGCTATATTCCCTTTTCTCCAATCAGCAGGAACCTCACCAGACCACCATGACCTCTCAAATATGATGGACAGAGGCTTAGTAACTGCATCTGCCAGCTTCCTCAGGACCCGTGGATGGACCCCATCAGGTCCCATAGACTTGTGCACCTTCAGGTTCTTTAGATGGTCATGAACCTGTTCTTCTTCTATGGTGGGGGGTACATTGTTTTCCCAGTCCCTGCTTTCACCTGCTGTGGCCTTTGCAATGAGGCTGGAGCACTTGCCAGAGAAGACTGATGAAAAGAAATCAATGAGAACCTCAGCCTTCTCAATATCTGGCGTAGCTAGGCCTCTCGTTTCCTTCAGGAGAGGACCTACATTTTCCTTGGTTGGTTGTTTAAATGATATGAAATGTATTGCATGATATGTATCCTATATGAAGATAATGGTTTTCTTATAAAAGATTTATTTTCTATTAGAAGAACTAATAAATTAGAAGAGGAACTTTAGGCTACTTCTGACTTTCAAACTGTAAGAGTTTCATTCATGAAAATCCTGACTTTTGTCTGATACTACCTTTGTCTAACTATTTCCAGAGCTTTTTCTGTGTCTCTGATATCAAACACTTTGTGAAAAGGAAACTATCTCAGGCTCCACATGCTGTAGGTTCTTGACCCATTTGCTTTTATGTCCTGAATGTGAATGTTTTATCAGTGGAAGACAGATACAAAATTCATCTATTGATGGATTAGGAAACCAAACCAGTTCTACTTAAATGCGTTTAACATTTGCCACGGGCTTTTCTGAGAGGCAGGAGTGAGCCATGTTTTATTCTTACCTAATCCTTTCATAGCTTTTAGGTAAAAATGGTTTTTATTCAAATGGCAAAACAAGATATTTTACTTCTAAGAGAACTTCCTATTGAATTAGAAAGCTGTGACTGACATTCCTATTTTCTGCTTGTGAGTGGGATAACTCACCATTGTGCCAACCAAACACTTACTGAGCATATTTTTAGGTAACAAAGTTTGGGTTTTTGTTCCAGCCAGACCCAATTATGAATGCTCTGATTTATTTTAGTGTGAAAACAAAACCTCAGTTGTGGATCATATTTTCTTTTTTAACTAACACATTTTCCAGGGAACCAGCCAATGCTTTGTGGGTTTCCTGTGTAGCAGCATGACATTGAATCAGAAAGTCAATCTGTTCTAACGGAGGTTATTGCAGCCTGCTCAGATTTGTTCTGAACCTACCAAGATTCAGTTGCTGTTCTCATAGTCCTTGAAAGGGGATTGTCTTCATTTTTTTCTTTTTTTTTTTCCTTTTTTTTTGAACCTACTGCTAAACTAAGAGGTTGTCTTCAGTGGAAAGCTGCATTGCTTTATCTTCTTTGGCACAGCTAATACAGTCCAATTCTCCCTTCTGAGCATTATAGGTGGGTCTGGGAGCACTAGCAGTAGACATTTATAAATTTTCAGTTCTTTACTAGTTAGCCAAACTTTTAATGTTGGAGTAAGACTTTCCAAGCCAACCATTTGCCTAAGGCTAATTTATTTTTATTTCATTTTTTGTAATGCCAGATAAAGGAGTTCATCTGCTTCCAAGAACAATAAGAAAACCATCTTGAGGTGGTTTGTTTTTATTTAATGTAAAAAAACGATAGCAATTTTCTTTAGAAAGGGTCTGGTAGTATCACAGTTTGGAATGGAGAGCTGAATGCAGGCAAGATGCTGCTTTTGAGTCAGAGACAGATGCACTTTTCTCCACCCATGGAGTATTCCCATGCTGAGTTGAGTCAGAAGCCTGTTAAGCACTGCAGTTTGAAAGCCATCTTTTACATTTTAGTAGCTAAAGATTTTGCCTGTACCACCATGTACTGAGTTGAGACTGAGCAGGTCTTTCTGCTGGAGTCACAACCGTGAGCCATGATGGGAAGTGCTGCGTGCAGGCAAAGGCACTGGCCGAGAGGCTGGGCATGAACATCCCCTCTGCTCCCTGTGGCTGCCTCTGAGCTGGGGTGGAGATGGGCACTGTGGCTTACTTCATGCTCCTCCTGGTCTCTCTGGTGTCTGGAACAGGGGCTTGGGTCCTTTGTGATCTTTGTGACAAGTTTCTGTCCCATGAAAAGCAGACTATGGGGTGAGGAGAGGTGGATTGGAGGTGATGGGTGTCTGGGTTTTACCTGGATATACATCTGGGACACGACTGTGGAGATGGGTTGTGATTTCAGCACTCTCAGGACCTTTTTCTGAGTTTACTGATATTTCACAGAGATGAGAATTCCCCCCGCCCAGTGTGGACGTGTTTGGAAACTCTCTTCTGTCTTGCCACCAACTTCAGCATAATTTGTACAAATTAATTCTCATCTACCCCTGTGTCACATCTAGTTGATATTGAAGAGAGGATGGGGAAGCTGGTGGGATCCTCAGAGCCATGGATCACGGCCCCCTGAGGAACCCAGCCTCAGGAGCGAGGGAAGGGCTAGCCAGACATGTGACTGGAAGATGCCTGCAGGATGCAGAGTGAGATTTCATGAGATTCAGACACAAAGGCGCTGGAGTGTCTGGATAAGAAAATTAGGAAGAATGAACTTACCTTTTGCAGGGAAGTAGAGAGGCAGATGAAGCTGATAGGCATGTCTGGGGCTGAGCCTCTCCCCTCCTTCCTGCACATAAGTTGTTCCTTGATAAGATCAGTGTTGGGTCACCAGATTTTGGGGCTAGGGGAGGGAGGGAAGTGCGGTCCAGAGCTTTGGCTGGGAAGCAGCACACTGTTCTTGGCTTTGATAGGGCTGTGCATTTTGGCTGGCAAGGGGAGTTGGAGGAGTTGTTGGGAAGCCAGCATGCCCAAATGACTACAGGTGGTGCAGAGCCCCTTGCAAGGGAGCAGGAGATAGGAGCTAGTGGGAACTTGCTCAGTGCTGGAGTAGAGACCCAGGCAGATTCCTGTGGAGGACCTTGTTCTGGTAAGAGGCAGGAGAGACTGAACCCACTGGAGATGGGTCTTTTCCATAGTCCAGGGCTCCATCCTGCTGCTGTCCTGCTCTTGGCAGCTGTTTATGAAATGGGTTTTCAAGGTTTCCAGTCCCCTCCAGGGAATGTCTATGCACAGGGCACTGTCCTGCCACTGATACCAGTTAGGCTGTCAGCAGATGTCCCTGCATCTCCCCTTGGGATGATGCAAGAGGACCTATATTCCTCACAGCATTGGTGTGGAATATAGGTGTCATCTAGATGTCATTGTTACACCATGGGGTAATATTCCTTGCTTTGCTGCAGTTTCATCCCAGTTTGCTTGAGAAAACTCCATGTACATGTATACAGGGCTCCAGAAGATATGAGGAAGTATGAGTCTGAACTACCTCCACCAGTCCCTCTGGGGCAATAGGAAATAGCACCATAGTGTTGGAGAGCTATACCAACCTTAATTTGTGTTATTGTGTTTTTCTTCTTAGCTGTTTAGCCTTTTCAGCTTTCAGATACAGTTAATCTGGCTTCTGTGTGTGGTCCTGTCTAGACTCATAACACTTTTCTGGGATACCAGTAGGTGTGCAGCATACCAGCACTGGGCTCAGTGTTATGGACTTGGCTTAGGAAGCAGTGTGCTGTAGCAGTGCTGTAAATTCACCTCCCTGAAGCCCAGGTGAGGCATACCTGTAAAAAACAGTTATGGGAGTATGTTTCCAGTAGGTGCTTCTGGGGGCAATTCTTCTAATAAGATTTTGCACTTTCTCAGTGCTCACTGGCCAGGAGAGATCCACAGGACAGGCATATTTGGGGATAGCATAGCCCAACTGAACAAGGTGGAACGAGTGATCTGGTATAGGCAACTTAGCCAGGGGATGCTGCTATGTGGTTATTGAGATGTTCACTACTGCTGTCCCTATTCAGGACAGAAGTGGGATTATATTATTCTATAGCTAGATAGATCCACCCATAGATCTTTCGGTGTATGGATGTGCACGGCAGAGCAGTTTTGACACTCTGTTATGGGGCTGGGTTTCCTCATGTGGCTGCACTCATGGGATGGAAAATACTGGTAAATGAATCAGCTACACCAGTACAAAGCCTGTATGGAGAAAAAGCTTTGTACTTTTACCTGGAGTTACTGTCTCTATCAAGTTTTCCCTTGGGGAACTTTTTGGGTACAACGTGTATCTCTTCCTTGTAAATAGCAAGAATTGGGTGCATGTGGTTATATAGGTTCACCTCCTACTGTGAAGGTGTTACATGTAAGTGGATGCGGCTGATCTCTTGCATTGTCTGCCCAGCCTTTGTGTTGCTGGGAATAAAAGGACTCACATGTGGGGGCACAGCCTTCAAAGCCTCTTCAGTGAGCCTGGCTGGCAAGGAAGACATTTTGTTCTGCATGTGAAAAAGAGATTTTAAGTCTTTCTTTTGTAGAGAGTTTGAGAGAACTACCTTTAAAAACCTCCAAGTAGATAATTGTAAATAAATCTAGATAAGTTAAATACTTGTATTTTTAAAGCTCTTAAAATATATTTTATAATGGAGCAGAAGGGTGACTTTCCATAGGGAGGTACCTGAATTGCAGCAATGTTTACCATCACCTGCAGTACAGGCAGGCATGGTACAAGTTCTCCTATATAATCCAACAAAAACACGTTATGCTTGACCTGTGGTATTTACAACTGTCATAAACTTTTTGGTTATGGTGTGTGCACTATCACATCCATTATGCTTTTAAAATCACATATGATTAATTCATCAATGGATGCCAAACCCAGAGTTTCATTAGAAACTCTTATAGAAAATCATGATAAATGACTGTTTACAAAAACAGTTCTCTTGAGGTGTGTTCATTCTTTCAAAGAAAAATATTTCTATTGCATAGTCATAAAAGTAACAAAAGATAGACTTTTTTATTAGTTATAGCTAATTAAAGTATGTATGATTTGAAAATATTATAATAGATGCTTAACTGCAGAACACTGGAATGTATTAGTATATCTAGAAGAAGAATTGTTCAGCATTAGGTATAAAGCAAAATATTTTCCTAATTCTAAATTATTTCAATCTTGCAAAATCACACATCTATGTGTCTTTTGGGTGGTTTCCTGCATGCACGCTGTCAGTCTTTTGCATTAATATTTCAGTAATAGCTAATCAATTGCAAAGTAAAAGCTTATGTTCAGCTTACTTATTAATTCATTTTCTAATGCCATGCTGAAATCAGTGACATTTAGAAAAAAAAAAATAAAAAATTTTGAAAACAATCCAGTTAAATCAGAGGGAAAAACATACAAGAAAGCTGTTATCAGAACTGAGATGCTTGATATTAATGGTCTGTGTGCTTCCACTTCAAATTTCACATGCACTCCAAAAATGGAGGAGACTAACTATTGATAATTAAAATCAGAAAGATACTGTATTGTACAGATCTCATACCAGAAAAATAAGCAAAATAATTCTTAACTTACAATGAAGAGGTAAAGTTAAAAAAAAAAAAAAAAAAAAAACAACAAAAAATCCCCAAACATTTTTAAATGTTTCAAATTGTATTGGATATAATGACAGAATTAAAAATAGAAGCAGCTTTTATTCTTTGGGGCCCTTGAGTAAAGCTTATGACATTTCTGGACAAAAGAAAATCAATAGCATGCCGCTTTTAGTATCTACTGAATGTTAGGTTGTTAATAATTTAAAAAAGAGAGCTTGCTGCAAGACTTACAAGGTTTTCCCTTTTGTCAGAGAAGCAGCCAGGTTTGGTTGCCTGTTGGGCATTCCTTTGTACGCTTGCTCTCAGTGAATTAAATGGCTTCTCCTCAAATAAGAGAAACTGCCCTCAAATTGCAAGGCAAGGTTTTTTGATAGCCTTGATATGGACCACTGCAAAGATGAGAGCCTTTTTAAAACAAAAAAAAAACAAAAACAAAAACAAAAAAACAAAAAACTTTTAAAGGTATTTTGGATTAATATTATTTGACCAGCTCTTAAAGACAAAGAGGGAATTGCAGTAGCAACAAATGCAGGCAAAAGTGATTGTGCCTTCTCAAGGACTTGATCACAGTTTCTGCTCAGAGGCAGCTCCTCAAGAATAAGCAAAATAATTTTCAGGAATGTTTATCTCAACGGTTGTGTGTTGCACAAGTGTAGATTTTTTCAATCGCCTGACCTAAGCTCAGATCTGTTGTCAGTTTCCAGAACGTGCAGCACAGATGGTGGAGCCTAATTGGGGTGGAGGGGAGAGCCTCTATGTGTTCTTGAAGTCCCGCATATCTCTGGATTTCAAGGGGGCAGTTGCTGTAGCACAGGCATCCTCGGGGCTGATGTGAATGGTGACAGCCTCCCCAGGTTTGCCTGCTGGTTGTGTTGCAAAGATGAACGGCTGTAGCAGTCATCTACTGCACTTCTCTCCAGACAAATTCCTCCATCCCTTCATCTGCCTTGTCTGGCAGAAGTATGTGTGTACATGGAGGTGCCTATGGTGAGCCTTGAAGTGTCCCTGGCAGATGCAGAAGCAGCATTTGGGGTTCACATCAGATTTGGTGTGCCAGGGTTGTTTCATGTTGGCTGCCTTTTCTTAAGCTTGCATTTTACCAGTGTTGCTGCAAATAGATGTCTGGCAAACTGCTTCCTCCTGCCTTTTCCAAGTGTCAGAGCTTTAGAGGGCAGGACGGGCCTCAGAGAAATGCAAATAATTTCCTTGTGCCAGCCTGAGTGCTCAGAGATGTGGTGTTGTTCCTATCTGCCCTCCAACAGCTCATGCTAAGCCCCGATTCTGCTAAAACTTGCACTGTAGCAGGCTGAGACTTGGTCTGGGAGCTTGGGGTGTGTTGCCCTTCCCACCCTTTCCTTCTTCCCAGAAACAAGAAAGAGTCACAGCAGGACTTGTTTCACCTTCCTGTCTGTCCGTAACCTTCATGCCAGTGTTCAGTCCCAGCACTGTTCTGGATGTAATTATGTGTTGCATATGCAGATTATGGAGGAGATGGATATCTGTTTCCCTCTCTGTGAGCAGTTGCACTGTATATCAGAGTAAGTGCTGCTAAGGAAGGAGAATACAACGGGATAGCCAACCAGACACCCTCTAATTTGTGTCATTCCGTTGTCAAAGTTGAGGCTTGACATGCAGAGAAACCACACCTGGCAGCTGGGTTTTCCCATCATTCTGAGGCATCTGGGAGAGTGGCTGTAATGACAGAGAGTGATGCCAATCCGAGCTTTTGTAGAGCCCAGTCATGTAATTTGTGTTGTGTTTCTTTCATCACACCATCAGCCAGCATCCCTCATGTTCAGTCTTAATGTCTCTGTATGCAGGTATGCTGTGTTACACCTAAACCTTTTGTTAGCTCTGTCGTCTTCTCTCATTTCTTCTCTTCACACTGCTTCTCCAGTTGCTTCACTAAGCAATAGGCAGCCATAGGTAAATTGCTATGTATGTTGGCCGTGCTAAAAATATCCTGAAAATATCACCTCCTCAGCCTGAGCAGCAGTAATGAAGCAGGACTGTCAGGTGGTGGGGCCCCTCCAAAGAAGGAATGGTGCAGATGCACAGCATGTACAATTTAAAATGGTAATTTCACATGCCATCATTGGGCAGATGTCAAGAAATGTGATGTTAAAGGTTTTTTAATGGACACATGAAGTAGGACAAGACTCTCTCATGTCTGTGAACAGAGGTGGCCTTTCTGCTCTATCGTATCCGTGTGTTTTAGAGAGAAGGCAAATGGCCTGCAGCATTATTCTCCATGAGCCCTGTCCATCTACATTTAAATTACAAAGGTCAGGTCCACTTGTACGATAATTAAATTTTAATAAAATAAGAATAATTTATAACATTCAAGTCCACATTATAATTGAGATAGCTATCCCCCACACAGACTCAGTACATGATATAGTTCATGCATGAGCTCAGGATTCTCTGCAAGATGCTGAAATCAACATTGTGTGCTCGGGATGTGGATACTCATTTTAGGCACTGAGTTTGAAAATTGTGGTTTGTAGAAATATATGCAAAAATATTGCCAAAATAAGCATTCAAAAACTAATTTAAATATGCAGCTGCTTGTAAGCACAGTAATTAAGATATATTGGGTAAATTTACTACATCTTTTCTCACACACAACAGTGAGATAGAAATTGCAGATTTCAGATGAAGACTCAACAGATCTTTAAACTCCAGCCAGGACTCAGCAGAAAGCTGTCTGAGAGAGCAAGTCTGCTGCTTAGCCTGGTCTTGTCTCCACTGCTTTAAGCTCTTTGATGGAAGGAATGTTGTTGGGATCACTCATCTCCCACCTACTGTAGATGGATTAATTATTGTTGTGGAACTGCAGCATTGAGTTCTGGCACGACAACAATGGGTTAACTCAAATTTTATTGTCTTCAAAACACTTGTCACAGATGAATTCATTTATCCTCACAATTCTGCAGAAAGGGAGGGAAGGAAAGAGTCTATCTTACACTTTTATAGACAAAGGAACTGAAATGGGGGTTTTGACATTTTTCTTGACAGGAATCAGTCAGTGTTGGCTTTACACTTCACATGCCATCACCAGTCAGTCAATGCTCTAAATGCTGTATTTACACTTTGCAGCAAGAGATCCTGCTCCATCTAGCTTGCTCCTTCTCTGCAATAAACCAACAGGTTTTACCTCTACTTTCTTCTCCAGCTGGGGTGATGCTGGTCCCTGAAAGGAAGACAGAGGATGGGTTTGAGGAGCACTTCGGCTTGAACTACTTGGGACACTTCCTGTTGACTAACCTCCTCTTGGAAACGCTGAAGCAATCAGGAACGCACAGTCACAATGCTAGGATCATCACTGTCTCATCAGCCACCCATTATGTAGGCAAATTGCACCTGAACGACTTACAAAGCAGGTACCAGTCCATTTTTGGCATTCACTGATCTGCAGTAAGGGCATGCAGGTTAAACTCCAAGAGAATTGTTAATGAATACTTGGGGGGAGGGGGTTGTTGCTCTTCATTTTTTTAATGAATGATGATTCTCAAGCAATTGCTTAATATCTTTCAGGCTTGGACAAAGCTTACAGCCTTCAGTCAAAAATACAAATAATTGATAAGTTTATAAACTGAGTCTTTTATTCTGAACCTTGAAAGCCTTGCTACCTTTCTGATGCTTACACTGTGGTGTTGGTTGTGGTGCAGAGCCTGGACTCCTCACTGCCTAATCAGAGGGACTCTCAAAAACTGGATGTTTCAAAATGGCTTGGGTGAATGCTAATACACTTTGTCTTCAAGTGAATGCATATGGGGAGGCCTTGATCCTGCCCTCAGATGGGTGCAGACAGATGCCAGTGACTGCCAGCTCCCTGACCACCAGCCATGGGGCTGCTGACTTGGCTGGGGGGTTGCAAAGCTGTGAGGCCTCGCCCACGCACTGTCTGCTGCTCCTTCCTCCCTGGCAGCTCTGCCAGCTAGCCTGCGGCTCCTGGCACATCATCTTCCTTTCCCTCTGCCTCTGGCCTCCACCTTGTCCTGCACTGCTCCTGATATCCCAGTCCCTCACCTCTGCCTCCCTCACAGCCCTTCTCCAGCTTTCAGACCTGCCACCTGTCTTGGGCTGTGTCATCCCCCCCGTCTCCATGGTGTTTGCCCTCTCACACATCAGGCATGTGATTCCAAGACCTTACCAAGATCCAAGTGTGTGGCTGTCCTGGGTTTTTAATCAAGTAAGATGAGTTAAAACGCATGGCTGTATTCTGTCCAACTGTTCTCATTGAGGAAAACTGTGGGTGAATGTCTATGGGATATTTCTAACATTAGGAAGGCAACAAATGATGCAGTAAATGTCTCTGGCATAATACAGGAACTGTGTAGGGTTGCTTAGTTAATTGGGGAACAGGCAGGATAACTGAGACGCACTTCAAAATTTCCCCATGCAGCCACATGTGGCAGTTACATGCTCACCAACAGGTTCAAACAGAGTCTGTCTTCTGATGGGCGCCGGAGTGTTTCTGCCTGCACAGAGCCAGTCTGAGTTTTGCATCATTTTCTTGGAGAAACGTCTCTGTCCTTTGATAGGCACTTCAGCATGTGTTCAGAGGCACCTGGCCCAAGGTTTCATTTTAGAACAAAGACTGAAATTAGAGGGCTGGGCTGTTTCCACTGCAGGAATTTTACATATGAATGCTGCATTAAGCATGTCAAACTTTCTCTTTGACTTCTGATTACATACTATGGCATCAGTTTTATTACAAGCACGTGGTTTAAAATCTGCAGGGTAGTCGCAGTTTAGTCTCTGGCTTGTAAAACAACCACAGGAAATTACCCTTACTCTTCACTTGATGTATGTATTTATTGTTTCTGATGGGCATGTGCTGGATGGCACCATGCAAGGGGACTAAGGAGAGTGTAATTAGTATTTCTTTGGGCTAAAGTGCAGAATGCAAAATTAAATGCAGCTGTTCTGTGTCTCTAGATGACAGTAGTTTCATTGATTATAGCAGAGCCTTGTACTGCATCACTTTAATTTAGGATTATCCTTACCTGTGTTTCATCATTATTAACTCATATTTTAAAGGCACCAGAAATGTTCAGTTAGGAATTTTATGGCTGAGCATGAACACGACCAATCTGATGTAAAAAATAATGATACACCAGTGAGATTTACCTGCAGCTTTTACACCAAACCCTGCCCTATACAATTGAACTTGATTGGTGTAAGAAGAACCATAAAGGATGACAGTCTGGCTGATCACTCAGGGCTGGCAGCAGTGCCAGCTTTCCAAGCACTCAGGCACCCGGTGGGATACACAGGGGCTGTGGATTCAGCTCCAAACCTTTCCTTGTTTCAGGCAAAAGAAGACACTCGTGGGTTTTTTTTAGCCTAAGTGCTGATAAGCCCCCACTCAGGTGAATAGTTAGTTATCACATAAATGGTGATGATAAAAACAATGAGATCACTTGTGTGTTTGTGTGCCTGCAGCATGAGTGGGTGGTTTAGCAGCCCTGGAGGACTGAGGCAGGGTACCACACACAGGCAGTGCCCACACCAGAGGACTCCGGGGACACCTTGTGATTCAGAGTATCTTTTAAGACTTTTAATGGATGTGGTAAAGACACTCATCGTGAACACTGTGCTATGACAGTGTTCCTTGAATTGCTACAGTTTCCCATTGATGCCATCCCTCAGTTTTGATGCTTGTGTGAATGAAAAATCTTTCTAAAACCTTTATACTGCTTTTTTCCTTAGTTTGAGTTGCACTGGTTGGCTGTAATTCATTCTGTGACTTGCGTGTATGTTCCTGGATTGGCTGGTAGTCCTAACCTTGCAGAGAGGCAACAAAACAGTTTGGAGTCATGTATTCACAGTGGAGAAAGGAGTAGGTACTCTATGCTGGGAAAATACCAGGTGGCAGCAGACTGACTTGTTTACCATGCTCTTGTCCCGTTATTCCTAGATTTTGGTTGGGCTGGTGTCCAAACTGGAGGTGAGTGACGGTGGCAGAGGAGGGATTCATCCACTAAACATGCCAGAGAAGGTGAAGCAGAACACTGTCTTGACATAAAGGAGACAGTAAATCAAAGTTCAGTTCTCTGCTTTACCACAGATTTTTCTATGGGGTTGGCAGTCACAGTTGTGGCCATCACTCCCCATTGCTTGTACTTGCTGGTCAGAGTTCTGCTCTGAAGCTAGATCCATAGCCAGCCGTCATCCATATCAAGTGACCACCGGGCAACAGGATAACAAATAATTATTTGAAGTTCTATCCCATGAACATTATTAAATGCAGCTTGTGCTACTGTCTTCTTATGCCATTTTACCAGTCTAATCCCATGCTTCTCTTTTCAGCTCCTTTTTGTCAAGTGGATTAATTTAATTTTTTCTTTATTTCCTTGCACTTTACATTATTTTTCTTCCTTTGTTATCCCTCTGTTCTTACCTGCCTACTTTATTGCTATGTTCATAGTTTCATCTTCACCTGTATCTTTGGAGGTTTTTGTCTCCATTGCCTTTTCCCTTCCTATCTCACAATTTTTTCCTCTCTGTTTTTTTTTTATTGGGGGGGGGGGGAGGGTGTCTTATTTCCACCTAGCAGTTAATTTTCTCCTCTCCATTTATATTCCTCTTATCTTCTCCCCCTAGCCGCAGTCCTATTTCTCCCCTATGAATGCCATTTCTCCCCCTTCCCGCCCATCCTCTTCACACACACCAGTAAAAGAGACACAGCATGGGTACATCAAGGCAGGACAGAGCTTGTTCCAAACTGGCAGGGCATAGCTTGTTTCATGTGTGTTATTGAAAATGCAAATCCACAAGGGCAATGACTGTTCTCCCAGTTCTTTTGCTGAAGGATATATGAAGAACATCAAACACCTTTGTGGTCTTTTAGATCCAGACCATTTTCAACAGCAATCACATGAGTCGACAAGGGAATCCCTAAGGCAAATCATTCTCCTTCATCCCTACTTCGAATACAGCTGTTTTCAAGGAGGTGAAAGTTTAACAGAAATGCTATCTGCAAGCATTTCAATAGTGGTGATCTCAGCAGTTACATGCTGAGGGTAGTAGACTGTGCATCCCGACAGCATAGCCGGGATGTTCTTTTTTCCTCTTTTACCTGCCCTACAGAATAAGTGAGAGAAGGAAAAAATACGGTCATGAGAGAATATGGCTGAGAAGTTATAACAAAAGCTTGAAGAACATTGTGCCATCCCTCTTGGGTTGAGATTAGCTTGAACAGTGCACTGGAGTTCATGGTGCTGTGACAAGGCTAGGATGGAGGGCACTCCTTCAAGTACCTACCAAAGTAAGAAGGAATTTTTGGAAAATTAAAAAAAGACCTTATTTCTTTTCCCAGGCTGTGGGTCACACCTGAGTATGTTCCCTTTCCCAGGGGTAGCATCTTTGTGTGTTCTGTCTAGCTTTGCCTCCATGACTAACTATTCCTTTCATCATCCTCTCCTTTTGCATGCCAAATGGGCCCTATAATGCTGTGAATCACAGATCTATGAACTCCCCAGCCACAGTAACACAACGCCTTTGCTTGTTCATGTCTCCTGTATATTCAGGAACAGTTAGTCACACTTTTTCTGCTCTCTTTTCTCTGCTCTCTCACTGTAGAAGCAGCTGATGTTTTTTGTAGCTCTCCAAGCTGATACAGTCCCCAGATAATTTCTGATTTTTTTCCTGGTAGCCCTAGTGCATGAATTGTGTCAGAGACAAGAGGGACTGAATGAAAGGAATTGCAAACAATCCCAGCTGCAGTATGAGCTTCTTAGATGGTCTGAAATAGGGTAAACAGCTCTGCCCAGGACCTGGAAGAGTGCTGGGGAAAGAAGGTAGCTCCAGTTCATCTGCACTGCTAGGCAATCCATAAGGGCTGGAACAGGAGATGTCGCACACTGCTGGGAAAATCGGAGAATCATATCATAGAATCACAGAACAATTTGGGTTGGAAGGGACCTTAAAGATCATCTAGTTCCAACCCCCCTGCATGGACAGAGACACCTCCCACTAGACCAGGTTGCTAAAGGCCCCATCCAACCTGGTCTTGAACACTTCCAGGGATGGGGCAGCCACAGATTCCCTGGGCAACCTGGTCCAGTGTCTCACCACCCTCACACTAAAGAATTTCCTCCTAATGTCGAACCTAAATCTCCCCTCTTCCAGTTTTGATCCATTTCCTCTGAAAATCTGTCTAGCAAAGTCCCTGGAGACCTTCTGTTCTTGGATAAGTGGTGTCCTTCCTCTTCACTTCTTTTGTGTGTGTGATGGTTGGTTGTAAATGAAGTTGCATTAAGTTTGGGCAGAAGGCTGATGATTTTTTCCCATCAGATGTTGAAAATATTGTCCATGAATAACAATGATAAGTTAACATGCCAAATTCCATTTTGAAAATAGGAATCCATTATCTTTCTAATTTATTTGTAAATTGAAGTGTAATGTTGATCAAACTGACATGCCAAACCAGTTTTGTTTTGTTTTTTTTAAGCTGGACTTCTTTGTTTAAAACAGCTTTTTTTCCCTAAGAATTGTTTGATAAGTTAACATTTTTTCAAAGCTTTTTTTTTTTTTTTAATTCCCAGTTGATTCCTTGGTTTCTTCAATGCATTTTCACAACTGATCTATTACTTGTGATTTCTTAATTCTCTCTGACTGGCAGAACTTATGGCATGTACAATATCTTCAAGCAAAAGCAAACATGAAGCTGATGTAGCATAGTACTATCGCTTTATTTCCAAATTTTTAAATAATGAAAGAAAATCTGTTCGAGGAAGTAGGAGGGATTTTAAATATTATCCTTTTATTTTTTAATCCATTTCAGTCAGTACAGAAGTCTTTCATAGTTACATATAAAGAGCTGTGTCACTGGACTACTGCTTAATAAAATTCTATGAAAACTACACAAATTGTAATAATAACAGATTGTTCTAGATAATTAGATACATGCTATTACAGATATTTTACTTGAGGAATATATGGGTTTGTTTGAGTTGTATTGTTTAAACAGCTTCCCCACAGTGACAGTTATTGCATATTCTGGTTCTGTTTGTAAGATAAATCATATTCCCTTGACAGGACCAACTACCAACTGCAGCACACTGCTGTATTCAGTTAAACATCTTCCTGCAGCAGGTTACCAAGTTTTCCTGTCTATTTAGATAACAAGTATTCAAATGCTTAATGCATCTACATAAGGGCATTTCAGTCCCTCTTTGCAAAATGTTTGCTGTATAAATGCAAAAGGATTTGCTGCTTTGCAAAATGATCCTTTGCTTTTTCAGCAATTAGCATGAATTGCAAAAATTGACTTGCTTGCCTAGAAAATAAGTGTATTAGTGAAGTCACAGATCTCAAATTCAGTAAATTCATTAAAAAAAAAAGACTCTTATATCACCAGACTGATTCATCTGACCAGAAAACAGAGTTTTCGTTCATATGCAGCATGTGTTTTATTCCTGTTGCAGGCCCCAGGTGATTCCTAGCCATTTCTGCAACTGACAATGAAGAAATATTTAAGTCAGGATGCCAACTTGCAAAGTTTTAATTTTACATTTATTAGTGTATCTTTGTTCTGCCTAATCAAAATACTTTTAGGGTTTGTTGGTTTCTGAAGAACAATTACCTGGTGTAACACTACTATCCCAAAGGTAACACCAGACTTTAATATATTCAGGGAAATTAAATGTAGCTACTTTTGTGTGTCACAATGTTAAATTCCTTCTTGTCTAAAAGGGATTAATGGTCTTAACAAAGACTTATTAATAATGGTTAATGATTTAATAGAACACAGTGTTTCTGCCCGAGTTCAGAATTGCAACATGTTGGGAAGTATGTGATGTATGGGTGATGTATGTGACGTATGGGTGAGTCTGCTGCTCAGCCTCTTCCAGAGCAGTGGCGGGGGGGGCGGGGCATGAAGTCAACTCTCTGTGGCACACAAGACAGGGGGTCTCACAGATGTGTTGTTTTCCAAAACGGCAAGATGGCTCAATGGTGATTTGAAAGTTAATGTACTACACTTGTGTGACTTGTGAAGAACAGGGAGTGGAGACAGCTTGTCACCCTTGAGGGGGCAAGGTTAGTTTAACATCTCTCTAGGAACAAAAATAGTCATTAGGGCTGAGTGAACCTTAAAAGCTTTGGAGTTCAGGTTCCGAGTGATTATTCAGATGATTTCAGCATTCCTTTCAGTCGCTCTAACTACCAACATTCTCAAAGTATCTTTCCAGCAGAATTGTTCTTTAAGCTGCCTAGTGTAGCTAGAGAAAGCTGCACAAATGCCTTTGAATCCCTGGAATAACGTGTTAAGGGAAATGTTCAAAATTATCAGCTTGCCTTCCACAAATCCCCTCTGGATTCAGCCCTGCTGTTGCCCCTGGTTCTTCACAACTATACATTCCCATTCTTGCCACCTGCATTAAGGATTACAAGCTGTAGTGGGGGCAGGCAAAAGCAGACTTCTGCCTCGGCAATGATCACTCTTAACCTTTTCTCTGCTCTCTGTCCTAAACCTCTTCTTCGAGCGAACAAGAACTTCATCTGTTCAAAAGCAGACCAGGCATTTGAATGCTTAAACCTGTGAAAAAAAATTGGGCTTTTGATAAATCAAGTTCTTTACCAAAAAAATGGGGTTTATAAAAAATATACTTCCTAAATAAAATGAGTCACTGTAAAAGTAAAACATTTTAGCCCCCAGGAGTTTTAATACTGCTAGAATGTACTTTATAGTTGTGGCCCATTGCTCCATTTTTTCTGTTCTCATTAAGTGTCAGGTGCTGTGGTTGCCCTGCATTTCTTGCTGCAGGAGGTGGAGGCTGGCTGTACATGGCACCCTCTCAGCCTCCCAAGAAGGAGAGAGACTGATGTGCACTGTGGCTCACAGTAGCTTTCTGAGAAGCATGGTATCTTTTGGTTCTTGGCTCAAAGGAGAAGGAGGGGCATTCAGTATCTGAGTTGCCACCAAAAAGCAATCAGATTTTTGCCAAAGCAGCAATATCTTTTAATTCCTTTCTCAGTGAGGGCTGGGGCAAGGCAGCTCTGTGACTGTGTGTTGGTTTTTCAGGGTTTGGACATGCAACTTCTCATCATTTCCTGGAAAGCCAAACCTGCCTGACCTCACTTGCTCCTGGTGTGTTTGTGAGTGGAAGAGACCTCTTGTGCTCTGGCCCCAAGCCATGCCACACCCTTTCTTAGGAAATGCTTGGTTTTCCATTATAGATCTCTGTTTACACTGTTCCAGGGTGACACAGTTTTGGGAAATTTATAAAACAAAACAAAAAAACAGCTCTAAAGCTAAAAACTAGAGAAAGAGATTGCTATCACTGTCCCATGTGGTACTTTGACATAATGACTTCGTAATGCTGGCTATAGACCACTTTGAGTCACTGTATGTTGCTAATTTCTTGCATATTTGTTTTGTTTTATGAAGTCGACTTGTTTATTTTCCTCAAGTAAGACCTGCCTTTTCACAGGCCCCTTTCATACACTCATTTAAATCCCTCATTTTTTCTGGGAGCGGCTGAGTGCCACTGGTGACGTGTGATCTCACACGAGCAAAAGCCTTTCCAACTGTGTCTGGGCTACCAGTCATTTCATGTACGCAGAAAACTTCCACACTTTATGTCTCTCCTGTGTGTGTTTTCATTTTAACCATATTTCTTCTTTAACCTAGAATGGTCTTCCAACGAAGTAGAAGAATTCTCATTACTGTTTTTAGCAAACAATTGTCTTTATGAGTCAGTTCCTTGTCTTAATTCATGTACTGGGAGTCAGTTTTATCTCTCGGTTTGAATCTGTGATGCTTATATCCTCATTACATCAGAAAACTTTGAAAAAGCAGAAGCCGTTAGATTGTTTCAAAAAAACAAATGAAACTGGTTTTCAAAATTATTTTGTTATGCCAGACTTCATAATCTCATGTTTCCTCTGTGGACAGTGAGTGATAGCATAGGAGGTTCTGCACAGTATTTGTAGACCTCTTGGAGGATTTTGCAATGTATGTGCACATTCAAGCCATGTTTCCCATGGTGAGACAGAGCAGTCCTTCAGCATGTTGAACGTTTTCACTTGCAGAACACATTCAGTGCCTCCTCAACTTCAAGGCAGTGCAGTGGGTTCAGCCCACCACAAAATGAAACTTTACATTACTTTCACATATAGACCAGCAAATTTCATGTAGTCTACTGGAAATCTGATAACGGCATGTGGTGCGCTGTTCTGGATCTGAAATGGCAGCCCTTTATTATGCATAACCAGACCCTACCGTTCCCTTTCAGTCAGAATGAAAATCCCAGAATCTGCAGCTGGTCTGCAAAAGTCTACTCCAGTTTTAACATGGTGTTATCAAAACAGAAATAGGATTTGGGATTGTTCAAGTTATGGGCTGTTTTATGGCTGTATGTGCGTTCTGATGGGAGGGAAGAAACCTAAGACGACCTATTGCTTCCTTCAACTTAAAAGCTCTATTGCAGGAAAGTTAAGAAGCTTTCTACAAGTGGCTGGAGGGTGTGTCAGTGCTCTTCTTGTTATAATCCAAGAGACAATCTTAAAATATGTGTGACAATCTTCAGTAAACTGAGATCCAGATTATCCAGGAGATAATACTAAAAGATATGTGGCCATGATGTTTCTTCATCACTCAAAAGGGTCACAAGGACACACAGTGTATGCCTCGGAGCCTTGATCTGTTTCTTGGCTGCAGCAATGCAAAACCTTGCTTGCTTCTATTTATTTACACATTCATTTGATGGAGATTTTTAATTGAATGAAGGGATACCATTATGCTCAAATACCACTTAATATATTTAGCAAATACTTAACACCGACTGGAGAAAAACAATGCTTCTGAAGGATCAATTAATATAATTCTTTATAAAAAGGTGTATTTCCTGGGAGAATGGTATTATAGTAATTACAACTTGAAATTAATATCATTATTTAAAATAATCAAAAACATTTGAAATTAATACCAGTTGTACACAAACAGAAAATTTGGACTTTTTTTTAAGATACTGATTCTGGTGAGACTTTGAGGAGAACAGCCTTTGAGTCCTTGTTTCATACATTTGAGAACTATACTGAGCGTGCAGGGATGGAGCTGTGCACAGCAAGGCAATCAGTAGAGCAGGAGGACTCTTGACATCTCACCTCCTGCCATTACAAGGAGGGATCAGCCAAATAAAAAATGATGCATTGATTCCATCCGGATGACAGTAATGCCTGGGATGACAAGACCCTGCTTGTTTTGCCTTTCATAAATATTTTTATAACAAAGACATTCCAGGTTACCTTCAGTAAATGTAGTCCTCCAAAGACAGTAAGTTAATTTGTGTTCCCTCTGCATTTCCTACAAACATTAACAAGGGGCTAGTCACTGAATGCTGTGTATTTATACAGTGAAGTACAGAAAGCTGGGAAGCATGGCTTTTTAAAAAAAAACCCACAACCCAGCTTCCAGTTTGTGGCTCCTACTGTGGATTAAGCACAAGGCAGGAGTCACTGACTCACAAGTCAGCCGCTGCTAGTGAGACCATCACCAATATTTTAGAGAGAGCATCTTCCAGCTCTGATCTTGTACCCTTCTGCTTATCCTCTAATTTTAAGAAGAAAAATGCTATTTTACCACTATTGAAAAGATTTCAGAAGCCCAGTTTTGGTCAGAGCTGTGTGTGAGCAGCACGTGGCACCAAGGGGCTCACTGCAGGAAGAGGGGGAAGCTCTAGACATGGTCAGTCTTTGTCCATGGGTCAGAACCAAAGGACAAGGTGGGCTGCTCTGTAACTGCCACCTACCTCTGGCTGCTTAAGTAACCCCTGTGCAACCAGTTGGGACATAGAGGGTTTGCTTTTCAGCTTCTGTAGAACCACACATTTAATTTATCAGTCTTATAGCCTTCCTTTCCAACATGTCCATCACAGGGTCATGAGATTGCTTCAGGAATCCCTAATACTTGAATCCTTTTCACTCAAATTACAGCTACTTGTGTATTCAAGTTCAAATACATGGAGGTATGCTAAGACCACCTTGACTGTCATATGTATATATTTATGATTTTTTTAAGGCTATGTATCAAGTATATGGAAGAAATGTACATGAAGAAGTGTCAGTATTCAGTGAACACCCGAAGTACCCAGGCTTATGTATGAAATGTTTTACTATATGGTAGCCTATAGTAGTGGTTGGTAACAGAGCAACTACTGTACTAAACTGTAACAAAATCTGAATAAGTAGCTACATTAACACTTTAGATTTTAGTTTTGTTCCAATTGTCAATTTTCAGGAGAAATACATGTATTCTAATTTTTCCAACTCTGTCTTTTCTTCATTTCTCTATTTTCCTTTTTTTTTTTTTATTTTTATTTTTTTTTATGGATGGGAAAATCACAACTGATGAGACTTAGCAAATGTGTTCATGGTATGAATATATGTAGTACTGTCAGGAAGTCTGCTTAAATCTAATAAGCAATATTTAGGATTCAGGCTTTGGTTTATCATAGAAGGAGAGAAAGAAACTGCTTGTGATAACCAGAAAGGATATACCTATATCCTGCAATATATTTCTGTAGCTACTTCAAAATGAACTGCAAAATCTATCACAACTCTTGAAAAATCTCTCACTGCATTCCCTGGGGGAAGAAAATTTAAGACTGTGAAAGCATCCTGAGTGTTTAATAATAGTCTTTTATATTCTTGACTAAGCAATGGTGATGATGTATTACAAGATTAATACATAAATAATTTGGAAACTTTAATACAGGAAGTCTGTGTTTTGCTTAATTCACAAATTCATCCTCAGGCAGATATTAAAATTTTGTGTGGCCTTTCCTTAAAAACCCCAGCGTGTCACCCAAGTTTTGCATCCCTTGTCTTGTAATGGAGCACCACATAGCAATGGGGTTGTTCTGCAGCTGGATCTTGACACGCTCTGCCCGCCAGGCAAATTAACACACAGAAAATCGGGGAGCATGGTGATGGGCAAGGGGAGGATGCTGTGCACAGGACAAGGACAGTGTGAGAGAGGTCTTTGTCAGGAAAACTTCATTGCCAGGCACCAGCCAGGTTAAATGTAGCTGTGTGATGGTCAGTATGGTCACAGGTCCTCCGAGTCTTTTCTTGAAGCAAGATGTGGTGGGGAAGGGAGAGGGTGCTGTCACTGCACCCTTCCTTCAGTTGGAGTGTATCTGCTTCCTCCACACGTGCATAATGCAAAAGCAACTGTTCATGAAGGAGAAAAAGCCGAGAGCAGGGAGAGCCTGTGTGCAAGAGGTGTGGAGGAAGTGGTCTGTGCTGAGCAGCAATTTTGTTTCCCCTGTTACTCAGAGCGTACCCTGAGCTGACTTAATGCTGTTCACTAAACATGGTATCATTGGATGTAAATGGCAGACCTCTACTGAACACAGACCAACTAAAGCCAGATAGAAACCAGAGTAAGACTGGCTGCCAAGGGAGGTGCTAAACATGGATCCTGTTTTCAAACTTGGATAGCAGCTAAGTCCATATTTAAACACCTACTTAGCCACTGCAGGCTCCAGTTTGAAATTTGGCTTCTCATTCCTTTTTACAAATACAGTGCCCCAGCATGCTAGGAAGACTGCTGCTGAAGACATCACTGTGGAGATGACTGGTAAAATCAGCTTCTGGTGGAAAAATAAATAATAATGAAAAATAAATCAGCAAACCACAAGGCACTCACACACTGCAGAACTGAATACTTATTTTGTTTTGGCAAAAATACAAAACAATCCCTTTCTCTTCTCCTCCCTCATTTTTATAATGACAATTTAAGCTTGTTAAGTCTATATTGCAAAAAATCTTAAGCCAAAAAGAAGAATTTCTGCTAAAAATTAATTGAACAGAATGTGCATTGCCTGCCTTGTCCTTATCCTTTATGCATCAGTATAAAATCAATAAAACATTAATTTTCAAGGAAGAAGTTCTTGTGTTTTGCTGCTCTCTTGGCCAGATTTCAAAGCAGCTAATTAAATCTCATCTGCCTTAACTCCTCCAGTAGTTCCCATTAAGTAAGTTGAGCATTGCCCTATTTTATCAGAACCAACTAGGCAAAATGCTCTAGGGGGCATCCCGCAGGGGAGACTGTTTTCTGTGGCAGGAAGAGTGGTCCATAGAGAGGCCTGCTGAAATGAGTGGGGCATGAACTTCTCTCAGCTACTGGTGCCAGGCATGCCACTCCTTCCCACTGGACTGCTTCCCACCAAGCCCTTACTCTGCTTTTCTTAGCTGCTGACCGTGCACAGTCTTGCTATACCCCTGCATATGTTGTCTGGCATAGCTTGAGCTTGGTGGGCAGTATTTATTAGGACATATCCCTGGGCAGTCCAACATTTGTACCTCCTAGTTCTGTAGTCAGCTGGCCGGCATGTGTATATACAACTGGGAGCTACCAGTCTTTTGCCTGGCTGGCCACCCAGTTAGGAGGCAGAGTTTCTGTGCTTGAGAATCTGCCTGCCTTGCTGCAAAGCATCAATACCCTGTGTCCTCAGGGGTCCAAGCATCACAGGCACCTTGTGTGCATGGGTGTGCCTGCACATTTTGCTGCGTTCTGCTTTGAGCTGGTTGGCCTCTTGAGTGCAATTTCATTTCAGAAAGCTTTTAGAGTCTTCAGGAAATAAAAGCAATGCGGAAATGCATAATGTCATTATTTTATTTAGTATACAGTTATAGTTTCATTCAGTGTAGAAAATGTACCTACAGAGCATAGAGTGCCAAGAGAGACTAGATCTAGATGCGTAGACTTTAAACCAGATGATTCCAAGTGTAAGAGGAGTACATTTTATGGTTTTAAACTGAAAGAGGGTAGGCTTAGATTGGACATAAGAAAGTTTTTTGTTGTGATATTGGTGAGACAGTAACAGGTTGCCCAGGGAAGTTGTGGCTGCCCCCTCCCTTGAAGTGTTCAAGGGCAGGTTGGATGGGGCTTTGAGCAACCTGGTCTAATGAGAGGTGTCCCTGCCCATGGCAGGGGAGTTGGAACTAGATGATCTTTAAGGTCGGTTCCAAGCCATTCTGTGATTCTACATGTATGTGCATGGTACAGCAAGATGAGCTTGCATGCTGCTATTTTTTTCTGATGCATAAAGTCAAGACTGGATGTAATGAAATCAGGTAAGCAGTGTTGATTTTTTTTTTCCCAATGGGACATTTAAACAACATGATTCTAATAAGATGGAGTCTCACAAACAAAACAGTTGTTCATCAAAAATCCTTGTCAGTTCTGTGTCACAGGTTATTCCTCTGTTTTATGTAGTTCATTGATGTCAGACTCCTGGAAAGCAAAAAGCATGCACAGAGAAAATGGGAAGAGAGCAGGTAATCACTGCAGGGGTTCTGCCAAAAGTGTCTGCTCTGTGTATCCAATTTTATATCCTTCATATCTATAGTATGTTATTGAAGCCTGATTCCCCGCTGCCTTGCAAATCATTTGCATCTCTGCACTGTGATATAAAAGACTTCCTCACTGATTGGATAGCTTTTTATATCTTCTCAGCACTCGTGTTTCTCTGACATAGTTATCTATGCAAAGTACAAGGCTTTTGAGGATCTGGCTCTTGTAGTTCATGCTTCATTGCCACAAGGTAAGTCAAAACAGCACTCACACAAAATGTGGGAATGGAGAGCGTTCGTAGTCCACCTGCCTGGCATCTGAAGGTTACTGAAGGCCAGACTAGACCCAGGCAGAACAAGTCAGAGGAGTCCCTAGCCCTGCTTCCCTGCGAGCCGCTTGCCAGACAAGATCACTCTAACTCAACTCGGGAAGCTTGTCCCGTGCCTCAGCTTGTGTTCTCCACTGGTGGGGAAATGGTGTCACTGATGGAGAAGTGCCAGGGTTGGCTGCCAGCTGGCTGCTGGAGGCGGCTTCAGATGAAGCGCTTCTTCCCATGGGTGGCGTGAGCTCTGCCCTGCACGGCTGCACAAGGGAAGCTTGTAGTGGCTGAGGATCTGGTCCTTCAAGTTAAAAGGGTTGAAATATGCATGAAGCATAAGGTGACATTTTGAGTGTCTCAGATCAGAGCACGGACATAACTGAATTTAAAATGAAACTGCAATTTCCTGACTAATGCCAAGTCGCTTTTCTATTCATGCAGTAATTGTTCTTTATTCTTAAAATAGCCCACTTAACCCTGAGGCGCAGGTGATACCTTTATGATGACGGAGCTATGTTATCCAGCACGTTACAGCTCAGGCCGTTGTTCGGTGCAAGGGCTGTTTGTGATCAGCTCTACAGTTCTTTCTCAATTTATAGAATGCTTTTGTAGCCTGTTTGTTTGTGATTTGCTTGAAGAAGAATAGAGCAGGGGAAAAAAGAAGTAAAAAACCTCCACAGATACGCTGGAGATTCAGCGTTCTTGTCTTTTACTTCCTGTAGCTGAGCTGCATGATTTACCATTGTGTCTCCAAGGTTCTGAGTCCGTTCAGATAACATAGGCAGTTAAATTGCTTCAGTAGCCTTACACCTCTGCAGAGGGTCAGACTGTTTGCTAGCAGCCAGGGCTTTCTGTGGTGAAGTGCACAGGATATTATAAATAAGGTATTCAACGAGAATGGGATAACAAAAAGAACTCTGAGACATATTGGCTATTCATTCAAAATAAAAGCCTTGCACATAGTAGCAACCACAGCAAACTGAGGGCAGGCTTTTCAGCAGAGCAGGGACAACCCCAGCCCAGCTGTTTGCTGCACTAAGGGTGAAGATGGAGCTGTAGCTGCGGCTGTCACAGAGGCAAGACAGCAACTAGGGGGAAGGAGAGAGCTGGCAAAGATAGATCTGCTCCTGGGTGGATGCCCCTCTATCTCCCTCCACCAGCAGCAGCTGCTGCCCCTGGGACCCTAACACATGGCTTCATATCAGGAGCAGCAGCAAGCAGTGTCCCTTCCCCAGGCTCTGGCAGAGGCAAAGGGGATCAAGACCAAAGCTCTTCTGCTGCCCCCAGCAGCCCGTTGCTTTAGGCTCCTGCCTGCTTTGCCTATGAGCTGTCTGTAGTGTCAGGAATTACCTTTGATTCTGCTAAGCACAAAAAAGGTTAGATGAGAGGCTGTAGTAATTATAAGAGTGAATCGTCACGGCGTAGGAATTTGTGGAAGTGATGCTGACGCCCCAGTCGGGAGAAGCATTTTAAGTGACATACCTGCTAATTTACCTCGAACTAGCCTGCTTATTTTAAAAAAATAAACTGCTGCCTGCATGAAGTGAAGACCAACTAATCAGCAGTTCCTAGAAAGGTTGACTTGAAAGAAAGGCAAATTCAGCATCCAGATGAGAGAGGTGTGCAGAAGTCTCAACAGGGAATGTTTTGCTGTAACTCCCAATATTTGTGTGCCTTCTTCTCACCTCCTGTTTGGCACAGACCCAGCCAGCCATCTTTGCCGTAAAGGCTGTGTATGGCATAACTCTGGTTACACTTGCAGCTACTCTCCTTGCCCCATCTTTTTATCCACCTCTTTAGCTGTGCGTAATCTGGTGTGTCACTGGGGCAGGTGCAATGATTGCCTTACTCATCTGTATTGTGCACAATGCAGGAGCCTTCATCAGAAACTAGTAGGTCATGCTGCAATACAAATAGTAATAACTAGGAGTGGTATGATCAGAAACAGATTTACTGGTGGGAACAGGGTATGTGTCTGTGGGCAGAGGGCTGTGAGGAAGGGGAGAGGAGTCTGAAGGCCTCTAGGTGATGTTACTCTGGAGATTGGTGCCTCAGCATTTCTTGTTTAAATAGTCTGACACAGAGATTCTGGCAGGTCCTGTGTAATTTTATTTTAATTTTTTCCCTGCCGTAAATCAGACTTGCTGTCTGATGGAATAATCACCAGAACTCCAGCAAACAACATGCTGGTTCTTCTGACGACTCAATGTATAGTCGTTCGTTTGGTGGATATTGCAAAATGCAGTACATTTAACGTTTGTGCAGTTCCGTTTTCCTTCTGATTATTTTTAAGTGCAGCTCCATCTCTCTTTCTCTCCTCTATACAGATGTTCGTATTCACCCCACGGAGCCTATGCCCAAAGCAAACTTGCCCTTGTGTTATTTACCTATCGACTACAGCATCTTCTGACTGCAAATGGAAGCCATGTGACTGCTAATGTAGTAGACCCTGGAGTAGTGAATACTGACCTCTACAAGCATGTCTTTTGGGTTGTGAAAGTGGTCAAATGGATGACAGCCTGGCTAGTTTTCAAGGTATGCAATTTTTAAAATTATTTGGTTGCCTTGCCCCTACATTGTGAGCACTCTAGTCAGTGTGGATCTGAAGAAATTGCGGAGTTTATCAAAACGTGTGGTATTTATTGCATTTGTCTGTGCTGATGAGATGTAAAAAATGCATTAAGACAGACCTTCCCCAGAACAAATACTGATTTTAAATGGAGTGAGTGAGCTCTCACAGTAAGGGGTGCCTTTCACTGTCTGTGCCCTTGCATTCTCTCTGCCCTGATCTATCCATGTGTCTTTGTGCGTGCATGGGGGCAGAGCATTACCCTAACATGGAGCCAGAATATTCAGAGTGCTCCTTGAAAATGTCTTGTACATCCTCTTAATGAGAAGCAGACATGATCTGGCACTGTCTACAGGTACGCATTATAGAGAAGACTGCAAAGGATAGAAGGGAGCTGTAAAAAAATGGTGGTGGGAAGTGGCCTTACTCCAGGCTGTGCGGGTCCAGACAACCGTGCTCTGGGAGGTGGGACTAATTTCATTTGGCATTTTCATCCTAACTCATATTTGTAATGCTAACTGATTTTCCATTATCTGTTCCTGGCCTGCATTAGAAAACTTAAAGCTGTTTGATAAACCAATCCAGAAGTAGGGCAGATCCAGTTACAGTTAACTTCAGTAACATTTTGTAGTGTTAAAAGTAGTTCAATCTGAAATCAATTTAGCTGCATAGGTGCAATCTCTGCATGCGGACAAGCCTTAGGAGGGCTTGTGCTGAGAAAATGTGCTGCTTATAACTCTTTCAGAAAGTAGTTTTGGATTAAATGAATGGAACCTGATTCCATTAGAGAAAATTAAATGTCCTAATTAAAATGAAGTATTTTAGATCAAGGGGCATGTCCCACAAAGCAAATTAATTTTAAACTTTGATATGGAAATATCACTAGCTTTAATTTTAGAAGTTAAACTGGAGGCTGGAAGAGTGGCTGTAAAATAAGATGCAAACAAATAAACCTACATTAAAAAATAAATAGTATCTTCTGAGTACACCTTGAGTATTGCAATAAAATTGTAATAGGAATGCTCATAATATGCAATGCGTTCTTCAAGAAGCAGAATGCAGCTTTGCCAGACTGTATATATTAAACTTGTTTTGCCTCTTGTGATTGCCGTTTTAAATACCAGTCTCAAGTGGTGGTGTTTTTTTTATTGGGCTTACTTCACCTTGCTAACATAGCAGTTTCATGTAGATGTTTGAGTTGTGCTCAGCATTTCCTCTAGGGCCACAAAATTCTGACAAAATGTCCTTGTCTGAGAGTGAGGATTGAGTCTTTTATTTGGAGCACTCAATCCCATTCAGTTCTATTGGTGTGCCCCGGGAGATGTTTTTATACAATACTGACCATGTTTATACACTGAATGGGATGTCACTGAAGACACATAAAATGAGTTTGGATTTATTGCAAGAGGGAGTATCATACTTACATCTCTAATAGTAATGCTGCCGATAGTTCTGATCACTTCCTGTTGTTGGGATGCGAGACCACTCTAAAGGAGTTCTGCCTTGCAACAGGTGACAGACAGATATACTGACTTGCATGGAGGTGCAGTGTGTGTACTGCCTAAACAGCAAATGCATCAATTGCCTTGTGAGTCAGAATAACTTCAGGTTTGCATAACTAAATGCTTCAGTTATCAAGGTTGAAATTTTCACATTTTTATATAACACTTGGTGTGTTTTTCATATAAGCCACAGGAGAGGAAAACTCTTACTATCACTCTTCCCATCCTCACTTAGACTTCTGAGTTACAGCTCTGACTACTACTCTTTGCTTATTGTTTAATATACGTTTATGAATTGAGAATTGACTTTGCCTTCATTTCTCACATTCCGGAGCACTTCCTCACATAGATGCGCCCTGCTCAGCTCTGACAGAACTGCATCACAAGGTGATGTGTAGCTCCATGGCAAGCTCACTCTGAAAGCCTGCCTGGCAATTTCAGTAGCACTGTAACGAGTGCCATGGTATCCAGCATGCAGTCCTGGGTGGGTCTTCTGTTGGTCTCGTGCACTAGGGTGAATTTCCCCTGAGAAGAGTAAGAAAGCAAGTACAAGAAAATTTAGTTGTCTGACAGTATTAGCTGATGGTTGGTATTAGAGATGTCTTCTTCCTTGGAATTTGTTCCCAAGTGAACATATATGAATTTTCCTTCTAAAATTATGACAGTAATGCCATGAAAATGAGGTGATAGCTCTCTAATCATATTGGCTCAACTTACTTTTATCACCCTGAAGTATTCCGAAGCCGTTTCTAAATGCATACAGGAAATTGCTTCACCCACTGCAGTCTGGTGCTCGTGAGATCCAACACAGCCCAGATAGCTCCAGTGAGGAAATGCATCATGGATTTATCACATCACATCACATTCCCTCAGGAGAGAGTCAACATGTTGTTTGATTTAATTCCAAAATATTGTGGCAGAGCCTCAGTACCTTTAAATGCATTTCTGCCAGCACGGGTCCCAGTTGCATTCAAGTCAAATACCTCCTGGGGATTGCAGCCTGGCCCCTACTCTCACTGGGCTGCTCGTATTTGAGGTGGCTCAGTGTGGCAGACAAGGCTGTCAGCTCAACATCCGCCTCAGAGTCGCCTCAAGATACTCAGGTACTTAAACAAACAAACCTACAGTCTCATAAATAGGCCATGATACTTACATATAATTTACTAAAGTATTAACAGCTCGAGCTTCTCAGAACTGTGCAACATTGTGTTCTGGTCTTCATACAGCTCAGTAAAAATCTCTGCTGAATCAGTTTGTTTGTTTGTTTTTCCCAACAAGCTGCAGTAGAAGGCATCCCAGTAGAAATAAAATGGGCCAAGCTAAAGTATCAGGTGACAGTCATAAAAATTGCAAAACAAATGCCTGCCCTTTAGAAATGATGGTTTCATTCTTTCTCAGTTCAGTTCTTTCTCAGGAAAGTTATTGTTTGCTATGATACTTGTTATTTAAATTTCCTTTTTGCAAATGTTTTCTTTAAATTTTTAATAAACAGGGAGTGCACCTGTCACACCCAAAAGAGAAATTATGTGTATACCTCAGAAAAATAAATTGATTTCTACCCCTGTGACTTCTCAGTAAATAAAAGCTGACGAGCTGTCACAGTTCTCTACAAAGTGTGGTGAAATGTGTTATCCCTTAGGAGGTTTTAATATACAGTGATCTTCTTTTTGAAAACATAAAGTCCAAACTAGTAAACAGTAACTAATAAGTAAGATAATAATAGCCAAAAAAGATATTGGTTGGACATAAAATTGCAATTTAGCCAACTGTGCAATAAACCAGTTTTAGTGATGGGCACTGTCCAAGCTGGAAGCTGAGAAGGTACCATTTCCTTCTGAAGTATTTCTGCTTCTGCTACAAATACTGAATATTCATTCTTAAGCCAGATGGCCTCTGCTTGTAATACAATTAAAATGCCTTCAAGCAAAAAAACGGTTGACTCTCATTAATGTCCAATGGCAGGGATTGTTCTACTTTGTACGACTTCATTATGCCATCGAAGCAGAGACATTTCCTGCTTAGAAGTGCTGTAAACTTCCCGCAAACCTTCTTTATGACAAGCTGGGTGAATGTGTAATTATCAGATATAGAGTATTTGGTCCTTTCAGCTGCCTCAGACTGGTATTTAAGAAGGCATTGTGGAAGCAAGACTGCACATCAGATCTTGGCTCAGCTGTCATCTCCAAAGACACAGTGCCATGTAAGTGATTATTGACTGACAAACTGAAAATGAGTAGGATTAGTGACCCCGCTGGCTTGCAAAAGTGAAGTGGAGGGCTTCAGGAATACAGGCTAGAAACCAGCCAATATAAACTAGTGAATTTCTTTTGTCTGTCAGCATAGGCTTAACTTCAGTGTAATTTTCCTATAACATTTTCAAAGAAATGTTTCCAGTTTCTAAGTGCTGCTAGAAAACAAGATCTAAAGAGCCTCAATTCACCATTCATGTCGAAGGACATAGCCATGCAGGTCTTATTGTAGCATTTCTTATTCAAACTGTCCATTTGGCACTGTGAATGTAGAAAATTCATTTCCTCCTCCATCCCCGAGGTGTGAGAAGACAAACACATCACCACACAATAACACCAGCTGTACAGAATGAGAATAATTAAATTCTGCAGCTGAAAACAGCAATTCATCAGCATCAGCCTCTTCCATCCATGTGAGTGTGTGGTCCTCACATAAAGCTAGTCTAGAACTTTCTCACAAAATGAAACCTCCTTGCAGAAACTTGTAATTTGTACAAAAGGCTTCTCAGATCAAAAGTGAGATTCTGGTCAAAATCGTAGAAAAGTCTACTTTATCCCAGTAACTCTGGTCTTCAAACGGGTCCCATTTTTGTACACAATTGGTACAGGGATTTAACCTTCAGAGCCATAGGGCTTCTTCTTTTTCATCTAATAAGTATTTGCTTGTTTATACAGTCATAGAACAATTCTAGGAGGAAAGATGGAGGGAGCCACCTGAGAAGGTTAATAAACAATCCACCTGTGAGCTGCCGCAGCTGGGTGATTTGGGTATTTTTCTTGGATGCAACTCCCTGGACTTGCGTAGGCAGCCAGGTCCTACCTGTTATGGTGTATGTGGATGCAGCTTGGCTGCTTTTTTTATTCTAACTGCTAAGTAAGAAGGCTGTGGAGCATGCAGTGTTTTGTGTCTGTCCTAGTTAGGATTAGACGTCTCTAACAGAGGCTGACGTGAAGTGAACTCCTACATAGCATTGGACCTCGGTCTCCACCGAACTGAGTGTTCCCTTGAGGTCCCAAGGCATCATTGGTTTTGTGTGTGTTTTCTCAGGGCCAAGTAGCTGAAATGTTTATTGTAAGAGACACCCTGAGAGTTGCTGAAGTGTGCTTTGATGGCAGGAAAGTGAAGGATTTGTGTTGCATGCCTTGTTGTATGGCACACAAAAAGGTAAGGATGCTGCATGGGACAGCATAAAATGGGTGGGACTATGTTGGACTGCATCAGAGGGAGTCAAGGCTTTTGGAGTTCTTGTTTAAAACTCTTATTTGGAGCCACTGCTGTTGTCATCTGTCCCCAAAAAACACCCAAGCTTCCTATTGGAGGGTCACAGTTGGAACAGACCAAAACAGAGCCACGGAGCAAAGGAAAAGTGAAGCTGTGTGTGGAATCAGATCCATCTTGTGCCCAGTCCTACAGTTTTGTCTGCTTAACAACAGAAAATAATATTTTTTTTTTCTTTTTTTTTTTCCTGATACTGTGAAGACTATAGGAAGACTCTCTTCCATCTTTCAAAAGAGTTCACAGGACAGAAAAACTGTCTCCATGTCTAATGCTGCCTGCAGGATTGACCCTTTTTAGCCTGTAAAATGGGCTAAAGAAACACAGAATAAAATACACTACTCATTATGTAAAAACCTACACTTGCCCTATGTGAAAGTATTTTGTAGTGAAACTTTTTGGCTGGTAAGCGACTGAAATGTTGTGATATCATTTTGCTGGCAGGTCAGAAGCGTACTGAAACCATGCATTTGTACAGTGTAAGAAAAGGTTTATCCCTGACTCCTATGTGGTAGAGGATTACTGATTTAACTTGACTGTTCAGGCAGATTCTTTCATTTTACTGAAAATAAGTAAATTTCTATCCAAAAAAGGCAAAAAATAGGCTCTGTGTTTAATAAATTATGAAAGTATGTGAGTTTAACCAGTGTTAGCATATCAGCACATACTGTCTCGTAATCTGTAACTATTTTGATATTCAGAACCCACAGAGTTAGTTAGGAAAGACATTTTCCATCAATCAATTTATTCCTTGCTAACTTTTCTTGGAAGTGCTTTCCCATGTATTTGGTTAATACCTTTGTATGGTAATCTATTCCCAGACTTTTTGAAAATGGAGCAAACACAAAAGAGGAAGATAATTTGCTGAGGACCAAACACATGCCAGGGACTCAGTACTGATTCCTGTTAGTTTAACAGTAAGGTAATGACAATGCCTGTAATGTAAAGGTCTCATAAAAGAGGTTGACAGGTTGGGGAATTTGAGAAAATCTTGAAATTCCAAGTAGACCATTAGCCTTTCACTTTCAATTCTCAGTCTTTGTAGTTAGAGGTTATAGCATCACACTGCTGTGCTTTTCTCTTACATACCCGGGAAGTTCAACCTCCATCACCATGTAATCAAAATTGCATTTTCTTTCAGTTAGGAAATACAAAGCTGTTTGAAACTTGAACCTACTGGTAGCAGAATATGAGACAGCCACTAATCTTTATCATCAGCATGTCTTTCAGATACCTCTTTGAGAGAGAAGGAAAGAGAGAAAGAGGATACCACCTCTGCCCCCACTGAAGCAAACCATTCAGAAAGGTTAGGAACAGGATTTACAGGCAGTTTCACACTTCCATGCAGAAGAACCATAACACTGAATTAAGGAGAAATCCCACTGGCTTCCCAGGGGAAATCCTGCTCCAGAGCTTGTGGGTGAGCAGCAGTTTGGAAATAGATCACTAAAATTAGGAGATGCAGAGGAGGATATTGTGTAAGTGCATATTCATATATATATATATATATATTATATATATGCATGGACAGTTTACCACCAGTCATGATGTGCATTATAGATCCATTAATATTTATCTGGGGATGACCAACCTTACTGTTTTGCTACTTGCTATGCATCTGTAACAAAACAATGCTGATAAAATTTATATTGGGAATCCCCATCACTTTAAGCCCCTACTTACCACAGAAAAATAAATTTTAGGAGGGTTTGGAGATTTAAAAACACTCCTTTCCCTCTCTCTGAATGTGAATCTTTTTAATCTACCAGGAATCCAAGGACACCATTAAACCTTTCAATGGGAAGTAAGGAAACTAATCCATGAACAACATAGACACAATATTGAGTGGTTGTCCTGAGCTTTCAAAGGTTGACAGAAAATGTCAAGTTATGCCAAGAAACTGAAAACATCCCCCTTTTGCAGTGGTCTAAGACATCTGTGCCTGGAAGCCACCTCTGACAGGGTCACCTAGTTCCCAAATGTTTGCAGAATGAATGCCTCCATCAGAGCTGTTGACCCAGTGATCTCCTTACAGTTGCTAGAGAGCCGCTTCTAGTTCTGAACCTGTCTTATCTCAAGATGAATATCTACCATTGTCCAGATGAATCAAGTCCTTCAAGTGCCATTTTAACCTTGTGAATGATGAAGGGGTCTTCTGCTGACTAGCTGAGATGTAGGTAACTGTGCTCTATAGTTATGGAAGAATAAAATTAGTTTAGATTAATCCCATCCCAAGGAGGACATTAAATTTGTGTTATTTTTATAACACCAGAGGTATTAGTAAGTAACTGAAGATAGTATGGTTTTAGATGTGCACAGAAGAGAGTAGGAACTGGAAGGATGCATTCACGTATCTGGAGCACAAGTAATGTGTGGTCAAGCTGGTTTTTCATATGGCAACTCTTAAGTGTTTGGAGTATCAGACCATTTCCCACATAAGTGAGAAATGTGTTCATGGGCAGCCACAGATGAGGAAACCCTAGTTACTTATGAAATTTATTTCTCATATATGTTTACAGTTCATTGTGTGCCTCCACTATATATCACACAGATATTGCCATGCATTTACATGGTTAGTTATATGTACTCCCTGTATGTATTTATAATTGAGTAATGTATATAACAAGAGAGAACCACAGAAAGCAAGCACCACCCACTAATTAAGAAAGGACTGGAAACAGCATAGTCATCCAGCACTCAAATTCTGAATTTCGAAAAGTTTCAATTCAAAAGTCACTTGAATAACTCTGGCTTTAGTTATAACAATTTTAACAGGTAAATGTGAGAAGGGAATTTGGTGTAATGGCTCTAGCCCCCATTTTTCTACAAGGGACTTGTTCCTAGGCATGGCACAAGCACAAGTCATTAATACAATCTGTCCAGAGTTAGTGGTTTCTGTATGTTATTAAATATTTTAAAAGTCTTTTAAAATTGTGTCTGTGAGTCTCTTTGGGGCAAATTACTACATCTGGCTGTTGCCATCTCAGTACTGGAAAGGGGAAGAAACCACAGCAGTTATGTTACCACAGAGCAGGCACTCTGCAGGGAATACAGAACAAAAGCAGAAGAGGATTTGGCTGAAACCTGACCAATGTGCAATAAAGCAAGAATGAACTTGAACAACTTATCAGGGATGGGATTTATAGTGGTATTTGTTTGGCCCCATCATGCTGACCTGCTTTTCTGTCACTGGAATAGCAAGGATGTGCTGCTGCTGGTCCCAGGCTCAGACAGCATCTGAAAAAATAAGAATTGCACCCAGGGTCTCTTAATTGCTCATCAAAGTCTTAGAGCTAGCCACTGCCAACTCAGGAGCTTAACTTATCATCTTATAAATACTTTACCCAGTTTAGTGTACACGATGCTTTTTGAACGAATAGCAGAGGCCAGAGTTGGTGCCCTGTGCCTGGCAGCCCTGTGTTCCCCTGGCTGTGCTGTGACTGGCCTTGTGCAATGGCTCCCTGCAGCTGTGGGCTGAGGCTGAATGTGTCTCAGGAAGAGTGGTATTAACTGACTGTTCAATACTATTCAATACTTTTGCCTGCCAAGCTCTCGAGATGCAACATGCAGACTTCCTCAGCGTCTGCCACTTGTCACATACCATCCAAAGATGAAGAAAAATGTAGAGAGAGAAAAGCTGTCCCATTGGTTTTGGAACTCAGAGTGTTGAAAATAATATTACATGCTATGAATGTATTGTGACAGGTGGCTCTGTTCTAAAAATGAATGTAGAAAAGGCACTATGGGCCAGCATGCTAATTTTTTTCTGTCATGGTTGTACATTGTCCAGGTACAAGGATTATTTTTATGACTGCCCAAGCTGTGAATGTAGCTTGGTCATTTCTCAGAGAGGAGTTCAGTTACCATCACTCTCATATACATCATGACCAGTAGTGACAACTTAGGTCCCCATTTTCCTTTGCATATAAAATTATAACTTCCATCATCATAAAGTTTTTGGTACTTCATCAGTGGCTTTGCACAAGTGAAGCTGAACAGAACCTGCTAAACAAGTAAAGAAGACTCAAACCTAAAAGCATAAACGTCCCAATCTTATTGTGTATTCCTGTAGGAAGGATTATCTAACTCGACTTTGTATCCTCTGTGTGGAATACTGTCTTTATGTAAAGTATTTTACGTGTCTTAACCTGCTTCTTAGAGGTTCTGCTTGATCTGGGGCTGGTCTTTTATTTTTCTTGCCTGCTTTAGGTTTGTAGCACATGTGTCCTATTTTATATGCCTATTATCTGGGGAAGTGGATTAAGGCTGGCACAGATACACTGAACCCTAATCGCTTTAGAGGGCCTGCAGGTCTCCAGAGGTAGTGAGTACTTCAAGTGTTTATAGTACCAGATTCAGCTGATATTGTTTGAAATCCATTCAGGAAGCAGATCTGAAGGGCATGAAGCAGTGAGTTTTACATTTTTTAATTGTTTTTTTTTTAAATATAATTGCCCTGTTAATACCATCTTATATACACTCAGTGCTCAGTTTTGGTTTTGTGTTGGGGTGGGGTTTTTTACACCCTGTCTTGGGTCAAGCCTGTGTCATATGAACCACTGTTTTCACTGCAAAATATATCCATCACCCAATACCTTGGTTGTATAACTTCTATGAGAGTTTCAACCCAGTACTGGGTCAAAGGCAGATTGCTGATGAGTCATATATTTCCAGCTTTTTGAAAAAGTGATAAAATGTAAAATGTGTTTTATCTGAGGTACCTGGATTTGTCATCTGTAGGTCACTACACAGGGGTTTACTCAGAGGAGCCAAGGGGATTATAAAGGACCTCCAATGCTCAGAAGCAGCACTCGTACATGTGATGTACAATCTGTCCAGTGCTCTTCCATTTGGAAAGAAAACATTTGCAGCATTAACATAATTAAGCTTTATAGATGTGAGCAGGTACTGGTGCTGTCACTGTTGCCGTTAAGACAACACGTCTTTTGTGTGTTGATTTCATTTTGTCTCTGTAGATGCTCTAGGCAACAGCTTTCAGTTTCTCTTCATTGTCAAGTTATATCATGATATCTAGCAATAGCCTTTAATCAAAATAAACAGGAGTGAGGTTGCTTTTAAGGAAACAATTTTGTCAAGACAAGAATGAATTGAAGCAA
Organism: Hemiprocne comata; assembly: GCA_020745705.1. Classification (NCBI taxonomy): domain Eukaryota; kingdom Metazoa; phylum Chordata; class Aves; order Apodiformes; family Apodidae; genus Hemiprocne; species Hemiprocne comata. Next base: position 89,982,950 of record CM036586.1, on the reverse strand, counting down.
ACTGACTGGAAATGTATTTACTTTGAGAAAGTGAGAAAGAAATAAGAAGAAAGAAGGAACTTGTTTCTAATAATTGGAATCAGACTCTGGAAAAGGCTTGTTGTTTTTAAGATGGAGTTTAAATAGGTTTATGGAGAAGATCAGCAGATAGGATATCTGCAATATGAGGAGATAGAGATCTCCAAGAGGTCCATGCTGTTCCGTTTTCCTTCTGAATTTCTTTTGTATTTAGAACATTTTCTTTTTTTTTGTCCCCCTCGGGTTTTTCTGTTTTGCCCCCATGCTGAAAGAAAAGTAATCCAGTATAAGAGTTCAAAAGTGAAAAATTTCCAGCAAACACTTGTTCTTATTTTTAATGTGTTGAGTACCCAGAAAATCCTTCTTTAGGAAAACCTTTGGTAAAATTGTGCCACTTCTTGCTCTCCCCTCCATCCAGTAGTTCTTCCAGTTGTTTGCTAAGCCATGTTGAACTGTGCTTTCAACAGTTTTGGCTCTTGTTTACAGGAGAAAAGCAAAGATGAGGCTAAGGGTCAGATTGAAAAGCCTTCAAGGAAAATTAGATCTTTATTGTCCCTGTCAAGAAATCTGTTCATGCTGTTAAAAAATAGATTTTCCAAGGTAAATTGAAAATGGAGCTGTAGAGATAGTTGGCATAACTATCTGGTTAATCACTAATCTGGGTTACAGAAGTGTTTTTCTTAGTTGGTCAGTGCTCCAGAGACCCCTTCCAGCAGATAGGCCAGGCAGCCAGGGGCAGCAGCCTGACCCTTGTGTAAGAGACTGGGACTTCCCTGGCTTCTCCGTGAGCAGCTCAAGGCCATCATCTTGGGCCTTCCTGGCTATCTGGTTTGCCTATAAAGTACCTTTGAGGTGACTAACTTCAGGGAGTTTTGTAGCCCTGCTGGAAATCAGCTAAGGAGCTACAACTGGCAGTGTCCAGAATACACTAGCAAGGGTTTGCGCAGTGAGGATTTCCATTCCTAAAATGTCCAGAAGAGAGAGTTTGGGTTAGGATTTTGCCTGAGGAGAAGGAAGGTATTCTTATGATCTCTGAATGCATGTCTGCCTCACCTGAATTACTGTTTTCACCACTACTTGCCATCTTTTTCTTATGGAGAAGTTATACCACACATTTTCAAATTTGAAAGATGTATTTTCCTTTTTTTTTTTTTTTTTTTTTTTTTTTTTTTTAAAATAGTTTCTGTGGACTTTTTATTTAAATAATGATGGGGTATTTTAGAGGGGGTAAAGCTGGGTTCTTGGTCCTTCTTCGGTGGGTTTTTCAGATCAGACCAATAGACCTGCATGGAACTATTGATCATGGATCCACTGTGGTAGCTTAGATGTGTTGATGCTCCAAATTACTGAGTTAAAGCTTTGCTCTCTGATAGGAATGGGTGTCTAGATTTAAAAATAAATCCTTTGGATTGTACTGAAAATTTGAACTGTCAAGAAATAAATGGTGTGGTGAACTGAAACATAGGTCTCTTAAGCTGCTCTCAATTTATCTGTATTTCAGTGATCTCTCATTCACCTTTCATCACTGTCAGCAGCCTGTAGGGTTTCTTTTATATTTGTGATGGAAATATCTGTCTATGAATCATGTCACTGAGAGGCACACGCTTTACCACTTCAAGGAATTAGTAAACAGTGAACAGTTTCTCTGGTAAAGAAGACTGCAATTGCTGGGTCATTTGTACCAATAGGATTTTCTTCATGTAAATAGCTTTCTTGCATAAAAATGTTCATATTTTCATGTGTGGTAGGTATAAGGTAGTTTTGTTGAATAAGTGCATGTAACTTCATTTATTGGTTTACCATATTTTCACTGTCAACATGTATTTCTGTAAAACTTTTTTTGGCAGTCAGTATTTATTAACAGACTTTCACAAGTATTTTCTTATTACAGTTATGTAGTGCCTTTATCATAGGAAAAGAGATGTAACTAAAATGCAGGAGCCTGGCATACCTTTAATATTCTGGAGTCCCTTTGCTAAAATCTGTGGAGACTAAATAATTATCATGTTAAAATATCACTCACCGTAAAGTATAGATCTTTTCCATATGCGACATTATATTAATAAAAAAACATAATTTCATTTTTAGCTGTATACTACAGAAAAATGTAGCTACAGTAGCTTTGCAAGTTACACTTATATTATTAAGTAGTTTTCAATAATATTTTTTCATAATTTCAGTCACCTGCAATACCTAATTTTTTTTTAGGAATGATAGATCAATAGCTCTAGCAAAACACAAATCGCTGAATATTTTGGAAGACTGCAAGGTCTGCTGTTTTGTTATTTTCACTGTAAATTATGGATGGGAACACCTGCAATTATCCTCCAGTTAATATACTTTTGAATTGGAAGGAAGGGCAGAGCTACAGTGCATCTGGCAATTAGCCAGCTAACCTCCATTGCAGGCATTTAAAATACCTCTACAGTGGAGGTATTCTTAATGATAAAATACTGAGGGTTGGCTTTTCTGACAACCCATAGAACATGATAGATGATAGTAACCTTTTCTCTAAATTTAATCAGAAAACTGGGAGCTGGCAGAGCATTGCACTCAGGCTTGCAAGCTTTGGGATAGCATCTTCCTTTCTTGCTCCTCACCCTATAAGTACATGTTTTTATGTTTATTTTTAAATCGTGTCAATCTATTCTGGGTTTTACTCTCACATCCATTTTTTTGAGCCTCCTTCCCCATTATAGTTTCAAAATAGTTATGTTTATACTTCTAAAATGTAGCAGCAGTTAACACAAGCCAGAGGACTGCCTAGATTTTGTTTCCTTTTCTACCCCAAAGGAAACTCTAGGACTGGGAGCAGCTCTCTGATACTTGCAGATTAGATGTATCTTCAATCTCATTTTGTAATTTCTCATACTTGCCCAAATAAAAGGAAAAAAAATCTGAATGAGTTTTTTTGAAGTGAGTTTACGTTTTCAGAGAAGGAGTTAAAGAGCATACTTGGCATGGGCATCTATTTTTGCTTAGGGAAGCATTTTCTGCAAAAAACGTGTACGTCAGTGCTATTTTCTCTTTAAATTTCTCTTTGTGGTTATGTTTAGGCTTTTTTCTGCTGTGGTCATCTACACGTATTTGTAAATTCTTCAAAATATTAATTTAGACTAGAAGAGTAGTCCACCTGATTTCTCAAGAACCAAGCTGCTCTTCTCCATTTCATTGTTTTAGTGATTAAAAAATACTGATATTTTCTTCTGCAGAACTGTTTCTGTAAGAAACCCAGTTCTGGTTATTTCTAGTCACAGATGGGTATTTATTCTTCTGAGAATCTCTCCTTCCTATCTGATACTGCTGGTAACTGCTGTCAGATGTTTGAGTAGCTGTGCTCTCATAGCATGCATGAGGTTGTCTCTTTGTTTTCTAAGCAAAGACCAGATGTTTACTCTGGTCAGATCAGCAGACTGTTTTGCAGTTGAAAACTAAAATAAAGGTACATTATTTCAGGGTATAAACCAGCCATGTCTCAAGCCGCATGTGACTCAAAAAGAAAAATGTGAGAGCCAGAGGTAATCAGCTTCTTCACTGCCCTGTACATCTGGAATGTTTATGTAAGTGAAGAATGGATGGCTTATTCTCTCCCTTGTGTTAACAGGGGAGAATTTAGATTTGTACCTTGGATTAGTTAGTGATTTTCCCTTGCTTTTTGCAGAGGTGGTGATAAAAACAAGGCAGAGGGCTACATGTAATGGGGACTCATCTGTTCACTTTAGGAACCAGTGACAAATATATCTCTTTAGGAGACCTCAACGAGCATTGAGGCACATCAAGCTCCAGCCACATCAAGTACTTCCAGTTGCTCTGAGCAGTAAAACACCAAAATAGAAACTGGGAAGACTAAAAATTTGCAGTCCTGCAGGGTTATATTGGGCCTGTGAGAGGTGAGGTCTTGAGCATTTTGTAGCTGACAATGTCTTATGCAAGAAGAAGCTTTGCACAGGGTCCCACAGCTATGGCGCTCTAGTAATAGTCATGCCACTGCTGGCTGTTAGACTTACCCATCAAAAGTCTAGACTTTGCATTTTGTTCTAGAGTCACACCAACCTTTAATATATTCACAGTATTACCAGCAAGAAAAATTACACTGGGACAAAGGAACAAGGGCAAATATTGTTGAAGAAATTTCAAATAATGTGGAGATGTCTTGTGGGCATTGATTCATGTGCTTCATGGTGTCAATAATTGTTTGTGAATTGCAGCCACTTTTTTTCCCTCTGAACAGAGCATTACTTCTGAAATATACTCATTACCTATTGATTAGCTCTGTAGTAATTTTCATGCATCAGTAGTTCCAATAAAAAAATAAGTAGCACTTATTTTACACCAATGTGTAAGATCCATACATTCTTCATTAATACTCAAAAGAAATCTTTGGAATATTCATTTTATTGCTGAGATCAGATTTACATTTTCAATAACCATAAGTCTCAGGATAAATGGAAAAATCTTAAGGGCTTTTTTTGTTTGTTTGTTTTTGTTTGTTTGTTTGTTTTAGCTGTTTAGGATTTTTGATGGGGGAGTTGTAAATGTTCTTCTGTCTCAGGACAGAGCTGTAATAAGTAGGACATATTTATCACTGTTTGGTGCTAATGTAATTTCCTGTTTTTCCTACTGTATGACTCTCCTTTTAATCCCAGTTGTCGGTGATGTGCTATCTTTTGATTAAATGATGAGACCTGAGATTCAGCAAGGAGAAAATAATTAAAACTATTTGTTTCAGAGACTGTCAATGGCTATTAGGGATTAGACAAATATAAATTAAGGTTTGTGTCCCTGAGCCATGTTACAGACTTTACAAAGTTCACAAACAATTGTAATCCTCTTTTATTGAGCATAGATTTAAAAGTAAAGGTCAGTTATGTTTTGATCACTGAGGAGTTCATATAATTGGTAAAAAACAAATATTTAGATTATTTTTATATAAAAAGTGTGCTGCTTGGGAAATGCTTCCCTGTTGTGGCTCTCTTACAGATCTCAGGGATCAAAAACTAGTCACATCAGCTCAGCAGGTGTTTGCAGATCAAAGGGGGCTTTGTAGCTTGTCCCTCCAGCCACAGTAGTGGCTCTTGCCCTGGGAAGAGCCAAGCAGCGGCAGGGATCATGGTTGATGCTGGTGGCCTCCACGCCTTGAGACTGGCCCTGCTCGTGCTCCTTGCCCACAGCCCTGCACATCCAGCAAGGCAACATGCTTCCACAATGTCGTTTCAATGCCCCCTGGGATTTGGCTGTGAGGGGGGCCTTTTTTCTCCATGCCTCTAAGGGCTTGGCACTGCTTGTGAACCCACCATTTCTCCTGCCTCCTTGGATTTGGCTGTGTCAATGTATTGAAAAGGTTTCACCCAGTATTTCCCTCTTCTTTCTCTACTATCAAAAGGCTTGGCTTTATTCCTTTGTTTGCTCCGGAGATGGCAAGGGCCATCTGCCCCAAAAGCTCATGCTTTGAAGGCTGCTCTCTACCCATTTTTGGTTTCTGAAGGGGCTCTGTGACTCCAATGGGGGATCTGAGCACGGCAAGTGTCAGGGCAGTGCTGGGAGCTCCTGAGGAGACCCTCCTCCACATGGCTAGTGTTCTGCAAAAAGGGACGTGACCCAGTGGGGACAAGTACCTGGCATGTGATGTAGGAGCCACACTCCATGAATTTGCAGTGAGGGCCTGGCAAGAGGCATTTAGGAATTTAAGGGGAAAAGGGAATGAGGAAGAGCTGGGATGATCTGTGAGATTGTCGGGGGGGCATGATGAAAGGGCAGGCAGAGAAATGGGTGAAAGTTTAGACTCCAGACGTGCTTTGCATACCACCTAGAGAAGCACAGTCCTAATCTTGATTGGAAGAATTCAATTCTGCTGTGAAGTACATATTAAATAACAATAGGCGGCTGCAGAGCTGTGCAGACTTGCAGGTGAAGAGCAGAATTTTAAGCAAGCTGCCGAGCGGGCGGGTGAGGCAGTGGGAGGGCTGGGACAGCCTGGCAGTCAAGCCTATGCTCAGACCTCAGCTTGTGTTTTTTTGAGTTAAAAACAGTTACTAAACCGCAGCATAGTTCCGCATTAATTCAACTGGAATTTTTCCCAGGAAGCAGAAGTTTAATCATCTGGAGCGTCGCTGCTTGCCGCGTGTATCACAGCAAGCGAGTGAGCAGGGACGGCTCATTGATTGGACTCTCCGGGCAAACGGACGCGTGGAGCAAAATGGCATTACCAGGGAGTGTAGTTCAATACAGACTCCGTAAACAAAGAGAATTATTTCAGCACCAGATGAGTCTGTAACATGTACTGATCGAACCACAAAGCCTCACAGTGTTTGCTTCCCATTCTAAACAACTGCTTTAACCTTTTACTCAAAAAGCCCTATGAATGCAAGCACAACAGAAATTCTATTGGGGCACTTAATAAAAAGCAAAGGTTAATTCTCAGTGTGTTATTTTGGCTATTGGTAATTCTGCAAGTGTAAGTGTCTGGGTCATAGATACCTATGCCCTTCATCAGTCTGGTATCCGAAGGTCTCTGATCTCTGCAGAGGCAGTTGCAGACTGGGGAAAGACTTTAGGTGTGGAAGGGATTAAATGTTTTTCTCCTCTCCAGTTTTATGTTGTCCTCCTTCAGGGAATTAGATTTGTCACTATGAATCTCATTTTTTATGAACTTAAACCAATTCTTCCTGTGATACAAGCCAGGACAGTCAGTTTAGCCACTGACACAGGGCTGGGTATACTGTGTCACCTGTACAGCAACATGACACTTCTGCTGTGACTTCTGTCATCCAGCAAAGGAAACAGGAACACAGAAGGATCACATGTCTCACCAAATCCAGTCCTAGCTTTTGCAGAGGAGACATTTCACAAATTATTTTCTCCATCTGCTACTTTAATTAAAATTTAAAAAAACAACTTAGAAATAAGCCTAGATATGAAAATTAACAACTTCAGTGAATAGTAAATTTGGATCTTGCTGCTTACTAGCACTTAACGATTTTCAGTACATCCAATTCCCTGCTTTCCTTTATCTGATCCACTGGCAAGAGCTGCCACCTTTGTTTTTCCCTCTCTGCCCCCTTGTAAAATTAATAAAATTGTCACCTCTCCTCAGGCTAACATCCCTCCGAGTACCGACCTGCTTTTCTTTCAGATCATTTAAGTTTTTAAATGTGAAGAGTTAAAACTCATGAGTGATTGTTTTCAAGATGGAAGTTTTTTGCTTCTGTCTCAAATCTTAGGAAGCATTTGTGTGACTGAGAGTTTGCATGTTTGCGCTCTTTATAATGAGCTCCGTGGTAGACGATCTGATGTCTCAGATCTTGTCTGACATAATTTTAGAAACTTGACTAATCTCATTGAAATCAATGGCACTATTTGCTTGTCTGAAGTTACACATCTTCTTTGGGGCTCTTCTGAATTGAAGCCATCAATAGGTTCCTTGATGGACAGTAAAGAGCCCCCGGGTTGATTGATTTAAACAAAGGGATTTAAGTTACAGAGCTTAAACTCAATTTCATTCTACACAATAAGAAGCTTGATGTGAATAATAAGATTCAGTCCTTCTTTGCATTTGCATTTTTAATTATTATGTTATAAACAGGTTAATTCTGGTTGGTTAGAAAGCATTCAGATTTGTTGATTTGCAACTGAATATAGCCCTTGCCTTTAAATTTAGTACTTTTCTCTGATAGCTGAGAGGATAAGCTACACAAACAGTTCCATAATCGTATGGTTTCAGAATCTTTCTGTGATTTCATGAGTTTAGCATTCTGTTGTGATAGAAAATAGGAAACAGTAGTTTTGTTTTGTTTTTTTGTTACAAGCTGCTTCCAGGTGAAATATGAGTTTAAAATGGAGAGAACTGTAATTTTAAAAGGTTTTTATTACTTAAACAGAAATACCTTGAACTTATTTGACACATTTTTCTCATAAAAACCAAGGATGTATAAAGTGTAATTACTGACCTGAAAAGACTAATTCTATTTACTGTATCTGTCAGAAAAGTAGGACTAGAAAAACTAAGCCACTCTCACCTATTTCTTTTCTTTCACTAAAATAGCTATAGAAATTTAGTCTACTCTTCTTGTTTTCCATCTTCAGAGTATGTCATTAGAGATAGACCTAAATTAACTCCTTTGTTTATAGCTTTTTTGTTTATTGTTCAAGATTAAATGCTGAAATCGCCAGCAACAGGAATTATAGGAAAACAAATTTGCAGAAGATTCCTTCCCTCCCCACCACTTTTATCTCTTCCAGTTTGGGCTTTCTCCTCTTAGCTTGGGGAATATTGCAAAACTATTGTTTTAAACACAATAATTATACAGAAAAAAACAACAAACAAACAAACAAAAAACCCAGACCAGCTGTGGCATGGACTGTGCTAAGTAGTATTTGGTGATCTACTTGAAACTTCTGCATTTGAGCCAGCGCAGCCTCTGCAGGACTATCACATTTCATCCTGCAGAAAGCCTTGGAGTCAGGGAAAGGGAAGATATGAAGGCTGAGACCCAGGGCAAGGATGTGATGTCTCTTTTTCCACACAAGAGCTTAGTGTTGAGTAAACAGCTCTGCTGTCGCCTGGCCACTTCCATGGCCCCAGGCACAAGGCTGTGCATGGGTCCCCCTGCCCCATCGTGTTGCAGCCGCTGGCATGCAGCTGCAATGTAGACAGGAGAAATGTAGGGGAAAGTGTATTTTTGCTTTCATCTCTCCCATCTTCCTAGGCATGTTTTCATCTTGCACGCTACTAATGCAGAGACGTTAGCACCCTGTAGTCATTTTGGGTTATTTTGTGTGCCTTATTATTTCATGTGCCCGTCTTTCCTTGTGCTAGCACTGCCTGAGTCCTGGAGGAGAAGTGTTCTCCACTGCCCTTACTTGGTGGTCTGGGAAGGGATTTGTACCTTCTTATGTGAGCCGTCTGGTTTCAGCAAGTGCCTCCAGCGGGCAGGTGAGAAACCTGGGCTGGCAGCCAGCCTCTCCCAGCCCCACTGCCTGGCTGAGCCAACAGGTGGGAATAGCCCCTCTGCTCTTTGGGGTGCAAAAGGGGGGTTGTAGCAATTTAAAAAAGAAGAGGCTGTGAAATAGCCGCTGGCCTGTGTAATTTTGGGTTATTTAATTTTGCCTATGTTCTGTACAGCTTTATGCTTTTTGATCTCTTTGTAGTTTGTGAAGGTTTGCTATATTGTGGTTGTCTTTTAAATGTTTAGGAGTTCCATGCCCACCCTGAGTGCTTATAAGCATTAAAAAAAATAACAGTCCATATAAGAAACTTGTAAAGTTTGAGGTATGTTAGTTCCCATTTTGTGAGAAGGGAGAACAAGATACGTAACTTGGTAAATGTTAAACAGTAAGTAAAAGAGTAAAGATAATTATAAGGGCCTACAAGTCAGAAGTTGCTATGTATCTCATGCTTGAAGTCTTGTGTTTTCAGCAAAACTGGTGAAGATGTTTTACTTTGTATGAGTTGGCAGGTAGTAAAATAAATTGTTCAGATGTTTATGCACTAAGGAGCATCCTCTTCAGCACTTAGAGCCTTGCCGTGTCTCCTACTCTCTGAGGCTGGCAGAAATGCAGCTACCATTTCAAATGTAGACTTGTGTGTGCTTTTCTATGTTGTTTCATTTTGATTGCCAAAATCTGGCATCATTTGAAAGAATTCAGCGAACTAAAAATGGACCATGTACTGGTATAAGATAATGCACAGAGAATCAAAGCTCTTAAAGCTTTCAGGGTTGCTGTTTTAAGTCCTCTTTAATTCTGATCCATTCACTTTTTGATTCATATTTAAATTGTGTTTTCAACTTTAAAATGGGCCTATATTATTAAATGATGCAGAAGTCCCAGCCACTACCTGTCAAAGAGGTCACCTCTCCAAGAGCTTTGTTGAAGGGATGAGTAGTCTCTTACTCATATTTCTCAGATAGTAATAGTTCAAAACAGTAGAATTCAAGCCTTGCGTAGTTAATAAAAATAACAGGATGGTTCCTTAGCATATATCTAGCATGAATACTAAGCTGTAATTAAGTATTCTTACTTAATGGTGGATCAGTCTACATCTTGAAATTAAGAAGATTATATTTAATTGCTCACATGATCCTGTAACTGTGGCCATAGAGCTGGTAGGAACAAAGAAATTGTGCATTTTCCTTTACAGAGACAAGGAGTAACAGCCTAGTGTGCAAGGCATCAGGATTAGGATTTAGGAGGCTCATTCTTTCCTCATCTCTTCTCCTGACTTGCACATTAGCTTCAGTAGATCACTTTGCATCTCTGTGAATAGAGGTATTGCAGAATATCCCAGATTATGTGAAGATACCCAGGACAATTCTGAGCGATTGGAGTCAGGCATCCTCAGTGATAGGTGGCTGCGGGACATCACCTGGTTTCTAGAGGTCTGGTTAACCAGAGTGCTGTGCTCCCAGAAGTGGCTCCAGCATTTTGTGAAGTATGTGTATTCTCTCAGCTCTCTCCTCCTGTTATTGTCTGCCCTGCTTCCTAGAGACTGGATGTTCTTCCAGTAAGTGACTGTCTCTGGCTGGATGTTTCTGCAATGTCTGGGGCAGCAGGCTCCTATCTGTCATATTTTGCATACTGTTACTGAGCTGAGGAGGTAACAAGTGTAATGTAATTTGAGTGGCTGCAGTGATATCTCAGTTCTGACTTTGAAGACACTGCTGTCTGCTGCAAAGCAAGTTTAGGGATCAGCCTTCAGCAAAGTAATCTTCCTCGGTGCACTTGACAAAATGAACAAAGGACTCAGTTATGATTAATGGCTTTAACCAAAGTTTCAAGTCCCTGCTCAAATTCAGTCATGTAAAGTCAGGTTCTTGTTTCCATTTCGAAAACTGCTAAAAACTAAATATCATTCTTCTGGTCCTTCATTTCAATGGCTTAAAAGTGCAAAGTGTGGATCTGCAAACACTCCACTCAAATTGCTGTGGTTACATTGCATTTCTAAGTGGGAGAGATTCAGTTTGAAATTAAGATACATAATTATTTTTGTGCATTTAGGCATCTAGAAGTGAGTTGACTGTTGAAACAGCTATTTGAAGTCAATGGAGATCTGTGTGGCCCAGAAAGCTAGCCAGCCAACAGGGGCTTCATTCAGCTGCCTGATAACATAGGCATCTGCATCTGATGCTATTTGAGATGACCTATGATGTCCTACTTAGTCTGAAACAGCTGCTTTGGAAGAAGCAGGCTCAGAGCCATGGCCAACGTCTTCCTCTTCCTCAAAACATTTGCTCATGTTTTCAGTCTGACAGAAGAGTCATCCCAGGCCTTCAGAGTAGAGCCACTTGGTAATTTTCCAGCAGAACAGACTTCTCAGAGGCATTGTTCTGACACAAAACAAAGTGAAACCTTCCATCACTGGCACAATCGAAAGATTCCTGGGAAATCAGGAGTTCAAGCCTGGATGCCTGCTTGCTCCTTGGGCTCCCTGAGGAACAGGCTGACCCTGGCAGTCTTTTGGGGACAGTTCCTTTCTTCCATGGTCTCCTTTGTCTACAGGCTTCCCAACCACTGGATGTGAAGATGACTTGGGTCTTCCCTATATAGACTTGGGTCTTCTTCTCTATATACTTGAGTTTTTTTGAAAGATCTTTTCAGAAAATTTGGTTTCAATAGAAAGGAAAGGAAAGGAAAGATTCAGGATTTTATATTCTTTGTGCCTGTCTGCCAGCTATCTTTGCTTCTTTTGTTTACAGTGTCTTGTGCTAGGTTGCTCAGACAAAACCTTCTCTTTTTCCCAGAATAGGCATTATTATTCATATTATAAAAGCTCCTTTCCTTTAAAATTTTGGTATTTTTTTAGTTTGGAAACTTCCTTGTATTCTAAATTCATCAATGTTTTGTCTGTTATTATAAATTAATATTTTTGATTCAGAAATTATAAAAACATAGATTAATAGAATCATTAAGGTTGGAAAAGACCTTCAAGATCATCAAGTCCAACTGTCAGCCCTACACTCCTGTGACCACTAAACCATCTGCTGAAGCACCACATCTACCTGTTTTTTTAACACATCCGAGGACAGTGCCTCCACCACCTCCCTGGGCAACCTGTTCCAATGCCTCACCACTCTTTCTGTGAAGAAAGTTTTCCTAATATCCAATCTGAACCTCCCCTGGTGCAACTTGACCTCATTTCCTCTTGTCCTGTCACTAGTCACTAGGGAAATGAGGCCAACACCCACCTCACTACAACCTCCTTTCAGGTAGTTGTTGAGAGCAATGAGGTCTCACCTCAGCCTCCTCTTCTCCAGGCTGAACAGCCACAGTTCCATCAGCCTCTCCTCATCGGGCCAGTTCTCAAGACCCTTGACCAGCTTAGTTCCCCTTCTCTGCACCCTCTCCAGCACCTCAATGTCCTTCTTATACTGCAGTTCTCAAAACCGCAGACAGTGCTCGAGGTGCAGCCTCACTAAGGCCAAGTACAGGGGCAGGATCACCTCCCTGCTCCTGCTGGTCACACTATTCCTGCTGCAAGTCAGGATGCTGTTGTCCTCCTTGGCCACCTGGGCCCACTGCTGGCTCATGTTCAGCTGGCTGTCAATCAGCACCCCCAGGTCCCTCTCCGCTGGGCAGCTCTCCAGCCACTCCTCCCCAAGCCTGTAGCACTTCTTGGGGTTGTTGTAGCCAAAGTGCAGGACCCGACATTTGGCCTTATTGAAGCTCATACAATTGACCTTGGCCCATCGATCAAGCCTGTCTAGATCCCTCTGCAGAGCCTCCCTGCCCTCAAGCAGATTGACACTCCCACCCAACTTAGTGTTGTCTGCAAACTCACTGAGGGTGCACTCTCTCCCCTCATCCAGGTCATCCATAAAGATGTTAAAAAGGAGCGGCCCCAGCACTGAGCCCTGGGGAACACCACTTGTGACCAGCCACCAACTGGATTTAACTCCATTCAACACAACTCTGGACTAGATTTTTATCCAGCAAAGTGTGTGCACTTCCAAGCCATGAGCAGCCAGCTTCTCTAGGAGAATGCTGTGGGAAACCTTGTCAAAGGCCTTGCTAAAGTCAAGGTAGACAACATCCACATCCCTTCCCTTGTCCAATAAGCGTGTCACGCTGTCATAGAAGGAGATGAGGTTAGTCAAACAGGACCTGCCCTTCGTGAAGCCATGCTGACTGGGCCTGATCACCTTGTTGTTCTGCATGTACCGCATAATGGTACTCAGAATGATCTGCTCCATCAGCTTCCCTGGTACCGAAGTCAGACTAACAGGCCCGTAATTTTCTGGATCATCTTTCTGTCCCTTCTTATATATGGGGGTTACGTTGGCTGATTTCCAATCTGCTGATACCTCTCTAGTCTGCCAGGACTGCTGATAAATGATGGAAAGTAGCCTGGTGAACACCCCAGCCAGCTCTTTCAGCACTCTTGGGTGCATCCCATCTGGCCCTATAGATTTGTGCTCATCCATGTGGTGGAGTATGTCACTGGCCACCTCCTCCTGGATTGTGGAGGGGTCATTCTGCTCCCAGTCCCTGTCCACTAGCTTGGTGAGTTGGATTCCCTCTATATAACTGGTCCTATTACTAAAGACTGAGGCAAAGAAATCATTAAGCACCTCAGCTTTTTCCTCATCCTTTGTCACTATGTTTCTTCCTGCATCTAATAGGGGATGGAGGCTCTCTTGTCTTTCTGTTGTTGTTATTATATTTATAGAAGGTTTTCTTATTATCCTTTACCATAGAGGCCAGATTAATTTCTAGCTGGGCTTTGGACCTTCTAATTCTCTCCCTCCATAGCCTACAGCATTTTTGCAGTCCTCATGAGCACTCTGCCCCTTCCTCCAAAGGCTGTAGATTCTCTTTTCTCCCTGAGCACCAGACAAAGCTCCCTGTTCAGCCAGCCAGGCTGGTCTCCTATGCCACTGGCTTGCCTTACAGCACGTGGGGATGGCCTGTTCCTGTGCCTTCAGGACTTCCTCCTTGAAGAGCATCCAGCCTTCCTGGACTCTTATACCCTTCAGAACTGATTCCCAAAGGATTCTGACAATCAGGCTACTGAACAAGTTAAAGTTTGCCCTTTGGAAGTCTAGGGTGGCAGTTATGCTTGGCCCCTCAACCCCCCAGCACCTCTAAGAGTAGAGAACTCTAACAATTTGTGGTTGCTGTGCCAAAATGGCCTCCAACCATCACATCTCCTACCAGCCCTTTCCTGTTCACAAAGAGCAGGTCTAGCAGGGCACCTTGCCTGGTTGGTTCACTCACCGGCTGTGTCAGGAAGTTATCTTTGACACATTCCAGAAACCTCTGGGACTGTTCCCTCTCGGCTGCATTGTAATTCCAGCAGACATCAGGGAAGTTGAAGTCCCCCAGAAGAACAAGAAATGATCTCTCTGTAGCCACAACATTGCCAGGAGAAAGGTTGCATGTTTTAACTCAGCCATTTCTATTTCTAGCTGCTGTCTTTTTTAAAGATGAAATCTAAAGAATTTTATTATGGAGTGAATGTATTAAAAATTCTCTTTGCTGTGAGTTGGACATTGAAGAGAAATTAATTTGATGGTGCTGACTGGGTCTCTAGGGAGAACTGTACATTCAATAAAACATCTCTATCTCTTTCTGGTCTATAATCAAGGCAGTAATTGGATAGAAAGAGAATAATAGTGAGCTACATGCAAAAGAATAGGAGACCTAGAATGCAGATGGAAACCAGGGCTTCTGACTGAAGGGAGAGATGTCTGTAAAGCTGTGCTGCCAGACCCCTCTGGCAGCTTTGACTTCCTAGGGATCTGACAGTTGGTCCTGGCCACTGGTCTCACCAGGACTTAGAGTCAGCTGTTACAGCCATATTGATGAAAGGTTGCTGAACACATCCTTAAACCTGCGTCATGGTTTCCTTTGTAGCCTTTGTTTTTGTACTCGATGTTTCAACTGATTGCTTTTTTGGCTGAAATTTTCAAAGGAATGATCACATTAGGAGGCTTAGGCACTGCAGTAGTTACACAACAAGCATGGAGCACATGCAGCTCATGTCTTCACCAGGAGGCTGGGACACTGGAGCAGCTGTTGTTATTTCACTTCGGAGTCTTACAGCTGTAAGTAACCTGGTTTTGAAATGGTTCTATAGTCACAGATCACAGTAATCCATGCTCCCTGGAACACAGGTGATTTGTTTCTCACAGGTCTGTTTGCTTTAATATTCATGGGAATGCAATCTCAGATATTCAATGTCTGACAGTTTTCAACCTGCAGTGGCTTCATGTTTGCTTTTGTTCTTGAGAGGCAAGTAGTGCATTGGAGGTTGACTGAGTGTCACTCCTCCATTAGCTGCCAGCAAGTAGATGAAAGACTTTGCTGTACCAAATAACCATAATTTAATGTTCTCATTCTTGTTGCTAAGCCCCACCGTGCATATGTATTGGACTGTTCAGAGATGCCAGATGATTGTTGTCTTTCCTGGAGAAAGACAAAAAAGGCAGAAAACTCTGCCCTTCCTATACTGTGGTGCCAAAAGCTCTCTCTCTCCTAGCATCTTTCAAGATGTCAGCATCCTGAAGTCTTAAAATACAAACCAAGTACAATCTGCGGAGTGACTCTGGTGAGGGGAAGCTATTCCAGAGTAAGTACCCCCTCTGATACCATGAGTTGTGTCACTATTGCTTTTTCAATCATATGGCCAACTCTTTCAACCAGTAAAATTTGAAGTATATGCATGTCATCCATTCAAACTGTCCAACAGCATTGAAGACATGTGCAAAGTTCTCACTGTTTGCAGGTAGTTACTGAAAATGTGTCCTGGTTTGAGCCAGGATGAAGCTAATTTTCCTTTGTTGGTGCAATATTGTCGTCTATGCACTGCTGAAGTGGCAATTGGCCCCTGTTTGTCTTCAACCTTTAGCAACCCCACTAGGGAAAATGAATGGATTGTAGATGAGGAATTATAGGAGCTCATTAGTTTTCTTTCCTGTCCAGTCTCTGTGGTTTCTCATGGACATACCAGACTGTCTGCCCAACACTTGGAGCTATGAATTCAGATGAAAGTGGATGTAGATGAGTATATGGATTAACAAGGGAAGTATCACCAAGCCATCATGTTTAACTGATGCAGACACATGATTTCCGAAGAGTTAAGCTGTTGCACCTATTGTAGACAAATGAAAAGGATGTAACATTTCATGGTGACATAGGTGTAGGGACTGACTGTCTTCAGATAACACATTTTAAGAGCATTAGCACCTAGTATTGACAAGATTATGTGACACTTGAAAATGCATTAATCAAAATGAGTTAACTGGCAAGTCTTAAAAAACCAAAACTAAAACATAAATCCTCTTAGTATATGTCCCAGTTTTCACAGAACAGAATTTTCCATTTGATACTGAGGGAAATTATTCTATGTTGATGAATTACTATTGATGAATAATTTAAAAAAGAAATATAAAACTTCTGTAAAAACCTATCTTTTTCTTTTGGAACAGAAAGTACCAAAATAATGTCATTTTGTGTATATAGACTGCATTTTGCCTAAATAAGCTGGTCACATGCGATCTTTTCTCTTCTGCTTCCACAGCCTACCCACGTAATGAGCAATATAAAGATATGTAATTTCAATCAGACCTTTATTTACTGATGAAGGGACACTGCAAAGAGGTAGTTAATTGCAAAAGAATGTAAAAGACATGATGAATACTGTAACAAGTAAAAGGGATTGCAAATGCAGAATTTCATTAGGAAAAACATAAGCATAAATTACTTTAACTTGACTGTGACAAGGGATTAATTACAGTTGCTTGGATACTAATAATATAATAATTTTTAAACAAAAATCTAATTTAAAAAAAATTCAGCACAAATAAGTTGGTAACTAAAGAATGAAGAACCACTGTGCAATTTATAGGAAGCCCTCTTGTCTTAGGACAAGTCCAGCCAATTCATGAACAAGATGCTACTGATCCTATAGGTATCTATATTATTCTGTTAATGTTTGGGGTTTTTTTGTTCTTTTTTTAAAAAATTCTGGCAATGTCTAGAGTATCCTTCCCTGTGGTTTTTAATGAGACTGATTATTACTGCCCATCTGCAGCTTTTGGGATAATACTGCAGAGCCCAAAGACAGCACCTTGTTCCTGTTTGTATAGAGCGTCATGACAAACATCCTGGGCTTTATAGATCAAGGTATTCAGCCACTGGCTGGTGATTTCTCTGGCCTATGATCAGGTGCTCTTTTTCCTAGAAGGCTGTTAACATCAAAGAATGGATCAGAAGTGTTGAGAGTAGTCTCCTGCTTGTGGTTGTTTTCTTTTCCAAGGAATTTATGGTTCCTCCTCGTCTTTTGATGGGCTGTCATGTGATAGAAAAGAGATACGAGTCTCCCAGAAAAGCTGGCAAGCAAGAGTGGGGCTGCCATGGCTGGAACAATTCATACTGCTCCCTGTCCAGATACTCATGAATTGCTTCAGAGGTAGCCACCCCACCTGCTGCCAGCACTCCTCAGGTGCTGGTACACAGGCAGGATGTGTGTGCATGTGTCTGTGTGTGTTGCAGTTAGATCCATGTCTATGTAGTAGATCAAACACTTTGGTCTTGACTCTGTGTGTGAGCAGGTGGATGTACAGTGCTTTCAAGGTAGATATGGGCATGATATCCCCTCTCCTGTGAAGACAGGCTGGGGTTGTTTAGCCTGGAGAAGAGGAGGCTCTGGGGAGACCTTATAGCAGCCTCCCAGTACCTGAAGGGGCCTACAGAAAAGCTGGGGAGGGGCTTTTTACAAGGGCTTGTAGTGAGAGGACAAGGGGTAATGGATTAAAACTGGAGAAGAGGAGATTTATGTTAGACATTAGGAAAATAATATTTTCTGTAAGGTTGGTGAGACAATGGAACGGGTTGCCCAGGGAAGTTGTGGATGCCCCTCTCCCTGGAAATGTTCAAGGCCAGGTTGGATGGAGCTTTGAGCAACCTGGTCTAATGGGAGGTGTCCTGACAATGGCAGGGGGTTGAAACTAGATGATCTTTAAGGCCTCTTCCAACCGAAACCATTCTGTAGTTCTTTGATCCAAAGGCGGAATCACAGCATATGCTTCCAGCCTCTCAAAACAGGCTGGTCATCTACCCAGCCAGAAGGCCAAGGGATCCTGATGGAGGGTTTCCTTTTTACTTTCATGAAAACAGAAAACATGCCAAAATAAATAAGAGATTCTCAAGCAAGGGAACATTAAGGCTTTCAGCAGTAATTAAGCACTCAGAAGATGGAGTAAGACAATTAATTAATCATACATATGCAACTCTGCTCCCCATTGCACTGGAAAAATTGTTTTCCTTTAACTTAAATTATTATACACTAATTGCTTAATGTAGTATTTCTTTATGTGTTCAGATAATTGCTTTTAGCAACAGGTGATAGAAAACAGATGGTAGAAACTAAATAGTGATTTTGCATAGAACCTTCTACTCAGCATATTAAGTATGGTGGACAGGATGAAGAACAAACTACATTTTGTGAAAAGTTACACAAGCTGACCTCAAAGGACAGTGATGATGTAACAGTGCTTATAGACTGGTCCCAGTGTGGTCACATAAGCACGTCTGTTACTGTCTGAGCCTGCTCTATATTCTCTTTGTATTGAAGAATAGGAAATAATTTGCCATATAAAATGGTTTGGTAAAGGCCTACTAAGGCTGCATGAATAAAACCAACAGCTGTCTTTCAACTCATACATAGCCTTTATTTAATGTATTTCATATTATTTTGAATAGATCCCCTCAGGTGGAGAACTCAATTGACATATCATGAAAAAATAAAAACGTTGATAAATCCTGCATATAATTGGAGAACTTTCCCATCGAATCAGCAAAGGCACATGGTATTTCTGATGCTGTAGTAAGATCCATACAAACCAGCCTCTGAGGCTGTAGAGACCCCTGTTTGTAAGAACACAATCACACAAATAGCCCACTGGATAGCTGAGTTATCATCATATTTGATTCAGTGGTATTTGGAACAGGACATGCTCTCTTTGTGTGGTAACTGATAGTAAAAGCTGTCTATTTTGTGGCCACTGAAGGAAAGTATAGTGGTATTTACTGCCCTTTGTAGCCTGTTGGCATCAGTAGTTTTTCCTTCAGCTTAAACACCTTTGAACAGGGGCTTCATATGAAGCCAGTGGAGCTCTGTGCATGGAAGTACCTCAACAGGGCATGTTTCTTCAGCAGTTGACTTTCTGGGGACTGTGCCTGTGGTCACGCAGAGAATGTGTTTCCCTTGCAGAGGCTGGGGGTGCTCTGCCCTGATGGCAGCCAGAGAGGTCTTGGCTTGGGTAACCTTGCCTTAGTGTGTGATTGTGTGACATGGCTCTAACTTACTTAGAAATGAGACCAAATGCCAGATTCATCTGAGAAATGAATTATTTCTAATAAGTTGTGTTTTATGTTTTGCACAGTGAGAAAAGAGAGGAGTTGCTTCTTTTTAAAAAATCAGTACCTTGTCAGAAAAAAACTTCAAATGACTTAGATTTACATTTTTTTATTTTTTTTTTTTAAATTAGGCATCAAGTAACCTATTCAATACTGTCTCATTCATAAAGTGAGTTCTTCAGGAAAAGACACCCTGTTAGGTGCAGCAGACAAAGCTATGAGCTGCAGTGGTACTGTTAGTGACTCAGAGAATGACTGCCAGTATTGTAAAATGACACGTTGTCTTCTAGCAGGCATTGATCATAATTAAATCACTGTTAAAGACAAAACATACAAAATGTTGTGTTTTACATGAAGGAAAAAAATGCAATTGAAATAATTTTAGTGATAGATGGGTCATCCTGCTGAATGCAAAATGCAAATACTTTGCATATCCTTGGGATGAAAGGATTTATCACTCTAAGGTATTCACTTACTAATTTTCATTTAGTACTCATGCTATATCAGACATTATAGGTCTTTCACCACTTTGCTCCATGACACTGCAGAACTCTGATTACTGTGCTCTGTGTAAAAGGCAATTCCCTGGTTTATCTGCCTGCTTGGATTGAAGTGCAGAATCTTGATTTGCTCTTGTGGTTTCCATAATCCTTTGCTCTTGTCATATTGTTGTTACAATGAACACATTGCACATAGAGCATAGCCTTCATCTTCTTAAGGCAGACTACAGACCCTTTCAACCCTGCAAAATGAATAATTAAACTAGGATTTTAATTCTTGTGTTTGCTTTTTGGGTTTATTAGCTCTAACTGTGAAAACTAAATCAATTGTTTTGTGTGCTCCATCTGACTAGCTCTTGAAAAAATGGAGCAGTTTTCCATATATCTGTTTTGTGGGTTTAAGCTATCTCAAAATAGCACTGTTGTAGAAATGGACTGTACTCTGCCAGTTAGATAGGTGGCATTTTTATCATTACCAGCTTGAGTTTTGCATAAGGACCACAAGTGTGATGCAAAACTAGGGAAGCTGATTGTCACTGGTAAGGTCCTATGGTGTACTCTAATTCTTCTGTTGTACCTGCATTTGGTTTTGGTTCTTTTTGTTTGTTTGTTTCCATAGACTCCAGAGGAAGGAGCCTCTACAAGCATCTATGCAGCAGTATCACCCGAGATGGAAGGAGCTGGCGGCTGCTACCTTTACAATGAAGAAAGGACAAAATCGGCTGACGTAGCATATGATGAGGAGCTGCAGAGAAGGCTCTGGACAGAAAGCTGCAAGATGGTTGGGATTTCTGATGAATCCAGCAGAGTTCCCTAGACCAAGCCACTTCCAGCAGGGTAAATGAAATGTATTGACAAGCATCTTAGGGGAATTCTTGCAGCATCAGTCATCATCCTGGAAATCACCGTTCAATCCCAAAGGCAAACCCGAACAGCTCTGTTCTTTGCTTGAATCCCTAAGTCTGCTGGGGTGTGGAGGGAATATTCCCACAGAAGGATGTAGTGGTTGGTTTTAAATCTAACCATCAGTTTTGTAAATCATGATGTTTCAGTCTGTGATTAAAATAAAACCTTTAACCTTGTGCAGAGTTGAGTTGTCATTTTTGTTCAACAAAAAAAGGCTTTCCCTGCTGAGCATGTTGTCTGTGGCATGGTGAACTTAAGCCACCTTTGTACATATAACTGACTCTTTTTAATAATTTTTTGAAGTTTTTTTCTTCGTAAGCTGTATTGATCTTTAAAACATGTTAAGATGACTGTCAGCTTGTTCTAATGCAGATGTTTGGCATTCATGATCATGACGTTGTTACTATCATAGTGTTAGTTTTATACATCAGAGTTTACCCAGAGGTTTTAAAGAAAGTCAGAACGAAAAAGAATGTAAATAAATAAGATCTTCAGACAGGATATTGAACTCAGTTGTTTTCCGATCAAGTTCATCTCTCTTTTAAGGGCAAGCCATAAGAACGAGGGAGGGATTAAACATAATAATGGAGACACTGGATTTGACAGAGAGTGGAGTCGGCCTGTTGTCTCAGCAGTGGGCTAAGATGACTTGTCCCCCTTTCCCCTGAACCTCTGTAACTTTGAGTCCACAACTTTTTTCATTTTCTTTGTCAAGGTGATTCACTTACCTACTGCCTGTTGCAAGAAGAATCACCTCCTTTGGTTGGTTTTGAACCTAATTCATAGGAGTTTAAAAACTCCTATGAGTTCATGGTTTGGCAGAGACAGCAATCGATTAATGCCAGTTTGCTTTTTTTCACATTGGTAAGCATTCTGGAGACTTCCAGCATGTCCTCCTTAAACTGTCTCTTTGCCATGCTGAAGAGTAGACTGTGCCTACTCATCCAACTTACACAGCAGCAACAGGATATTTTCCCTTTTGTTATGTATTTCTTTCCTAAAAATTCTTAAAAGCTGTTTTATTTTTAATTTTATTTTACTGCCTCTGAGTGTGGAGCTTAGAGTTTTTTAAATAAACTATTTTTGGTAAACCCTAAAATTTCTTTTCTGGGTGGGAGAGTAGTCAGTTCAGATTCCTTCAGGGAACTCTACCCATGTCTGCCAAAGTAAAGCTTCAAGAATGATGTTCACATCCATGGAATAAAGAACAAAACAGAGATGTGGCAATATAAAGATAGTCTGAGTTTCTACAAGCTCAGATAACTAAAAGAAAGCACTCAATTGAAGACAGACACAGAATTTTAATGGAGAAGGTGGTAAACCATGAGGATAATTTACAGAGAAATTTAACCTGGAAGTTTCAATCAAGATTAAAAGTCTCCCCAAAACACCTAGAAGGTTCTAGAGAGACCTTATAGCCACCTTCCAGTACTTACAGGGAGCCTAAAGGAAAGATGGGGAGGGATGCCATGTCCTTGTCTCCTGATGCAGCAATGGCCTGTGTCCATGCTGATTTGGTAGATGGAGCAAGTTTAAAAAGGCAGAATGACAGTTAGTCAAGACTCCAGGCTCCAAATGGCTGGTCCAGCAAAGTCCTTTCTAATAATGGCCTTGATTTATGGTTGGACTTGATGATCTTTTCCAACATAAATGATTCTATGATTCTATGCTTTATCAACGAGTGTAGTGATAGGATGAGGGGTAATGGTTTTAAGCTGAAAGAAGGTAGATTTAGGTTACATATTGGGAAGAAATTCTTCACTGTGAGGGTGGTGGTACACTGGCATGGGTTGCCCAGGGAAGTTCTGGATGCCCCCTCCCTGGAACTGTTCAAGGCCAGGTTGGATGAGGCTCTGAGCAACCTGGTCTAGTGGGAGATGTCCCTGCCCATGGCATGGGGGATTGGAAGTAGATGATCTTTAAGGTCCCTTCCAACCCAAAAATTCTGGGATTCTATGATCTCACCTTAGCAAGAGAAACTTTTCAAGTGTAGACTCTTTGATAGGGAGCCTGAACTCTTGCTGTTAATTGAGTAAGCTCTACCCTGCTCCCATGTCATTCATTTTAGGTGTGGTTTGAAAAAGCAGCATAGTCCTATAAATGTCCTTGCGTGCCCCTTTTTTTTAAGATATACACAGCAAAAGAGACTAATAGGCAGATGTAAATGTTATATTCACTTGGGCCACTGTAAATCACTGCATGACAGAACTAAGTGCCAACACAGCATTGTCCTCTCATTTGCAGCAGACTAGAAACAATATGGACATGTTCCTATGCAGTGAATCCTGGACTAATATTCCTTTTGGGCTTTTAAGCTCAAACCTGGTATTTCACTGACCGTATCTCCAGCCTCTGGTTCAGAGAGAGATCGCATCTAACTGAAAGAAGGCATGCTGATATGTCCTGAGACTAGCAAGGAGATGCAAAGACAAAAAAAGAAAAAAATAGCATGAACAAAGAAAACCAGGGGAGTACAAAAATAATAAAAAATCTGAAGGAGGGCATATTTCCCCTCTGGATTAAGCCATGCATGATTTATTTCTAGCTTCTTAGAGTTAGTATATACAAGGGTTAGCAGCAGGAAATTTGTCACTCAGTCACTATAGCACTTTGTCTGTAAGACTGGCTTTTTTTTTTTTTCTTTTTTTTTGGAAGTGAATGTAGTGCTTGTGAAATGTGCCAGACTGACACTCTGGGAACTAAATTCCTCTGTTTGTTCACGGATCATGCACAGGATGCAATAAGCCTGCTAGACAGCCAACATTTTTATGTTGCCATAGCATTCCCACAGAACATCATTGCTGCTAGAAGTATGTCCAGGATTCCTCAGACAAGATGGGACCAAATTACCTTCAGGTTTCAGTCTTTTGAAGCATCACAATATTTGCACAACCAGTTTCAAGTGGCATAGTCATTGGTAAAAGAGCAAATGGTGAAAAGAGCTAGTTACTCTTTCAGTGTAATCTGAACCACTTTTTTAGCAGTCTCAGTCCAATGAAATCTGTTATAACAACTTTGAAAATATGTTTTGTGAGAACCAAGAACACAGACTATGCCTGCATGAAGGGGAAAAAAAAAAAAAAAGTGTCCTAAAGCCAGGGATTTCTAGAATGGTTCTATAACGATATAGATGAAGTAGTTGTAAAAGTGTTACCTCAAGAGGTAGAAGCAAAAAACTGTCAGCTCTACAATGTCACATAAGCATGTGAGCTTGTCTTGAGCAAAATTTAGTGTCACCATAAAGTTCTGTGTGTCACGGGGAGTACTTGTGTGATGCTGTTACAAAAATAAAAAAAAAATCCTTAGCATAATAATTAAGAAAAAAACCACAACAACTTATATATGAAACACATAGAAAGAGGACAATGAGTTTGCTTCTGCATGCAGAAATGGTAAGAGCCAATTTACTTTTCACATTTCAAGGACATGGAATGTCTGGAGATCTGAGAAACCCTTTCTTTCACTTCACCAAAGACAAGGCTGAGAGATGGGTTGAGTCCTTGCAGTAGATGTATGTGTATAGAAAAAATACCAGAGAGTTTTTTAACCTTGCAAAGAAAGGCAAAACAATCTCTAATAACTAAATTGAAGTTAGACAAATTAACCTTCCAACATGAAAACAGATCTACTCTCTGTGAGGGTAATTGCATATTGGAACATGAAGATCTGCTATCTGAATATAATTAAAAGATACCTCTGAAAAGATACCTGGCAAGCAGGCCAGGTAGGCTCCTAAGCAAAGAAGGTCAGTCACAGTGAAGTCAAAGTCATGCTTAGCTTCTCCCTCATGACCAAAGTGACAACACTTATTTTGATTAATATGAGATTGACCCATTGCTTTCAACTTCTCAAATGGGTATTTCCATGCTACTACTCCACCCTGGCTAATGTTTAAATCAAAAATCTAGGAGCCTTTACCTAACCTCAAAAAGGCACAAATAATCTGTGGCTTAATGAATCTCTGAGATCAACAGAATCATCTGCCACTGTGATGTGATCCAATTGCCCTCGATGAGGGAGTGAAGCCATTTCAAACCAATTTTTTTTTTTTTTTAAGAAGAGTTGGTTTTCTATCTCCCATGAAAAAGAAACAAAAAAAAATCTCAAAAAGGGAAAAAAATGTGAATTATAACTCAAATAAATTTTCTAGATCTTACTGCAATGAATGTAGTTATGTAGGAATTTTCTGAGATGAGACGGTGTTATTTAAACAATAAACTTGCCCAGGAAATGAATAATGTGTGGCAAAGAGCTCTAACTTTCTTAGGAAAAATGTTAACTTTTCATTATTTAACTAGTTTATTTGTAAACCGTGGGGAAATTAATTATGGATTGAAAGAATAAGTGCTGTCATTTGTGTGTGAATACACTGTTATTCACACATAATAAAGTAGTTGCATCCTTACTTCCAGTTCAAAATTGATTTTAAGCCCTAATTGTGGAACCTCTAACCACACTTCTACAATGATTTTGTATACATATTTAAACTTCATAGTTTCATTTTTTAACAACATCAATTACTTTAGTACACAGTGAGAAGCAGTATAGCCTGGAAACTAGGGCTTCATTATTTGACATCAGACTTGCTACTGCCTCTTCCAAATGCATGGTATTGTTATCCCTAAATATAAGAATACATGACAGATATTTAAATCTTGATCCTAAATAAGCTATGCAAGCTTTGGCTCTTGTGTAGTTCTGGCTTTAGACTGTCCTTGCTCATTACATGACATGGTTTATGCTCCAGTTGGTTCCACAGAAGGACAAAATCAGATTCCAGTGAAGTTCACATGAAATCTGTCACAGATAAAATAAAAACACATGAATTTAAGAGAGGAAAGGTTGAGGACAGTGACCAGTCTGCAATTGGTGAAGAAGTTTGTGCAAAACCTGAAGTGTATTGCACAACATCTATTCAGGCAAGGCAGATAAACTAGTAGTATGAAAAAAATTTCAAAGGTGATTTTATTCCTTTTTAAAACAAAATCACTGTGTTTCAGTGATCTGCTGTGGAAATATTGACAAAGCTTTCAGCATTTTTGGGATGAAAACATACCAGTGGCCAAAAGTGCTGCTTCCAGATGCATGTAGTTATTGTTGGCTTCCATGCTGTACCCATCAACCCTACACTTGTTAGCATCTCTCCCCTGGGAAACAGACCCAAGCCAAGAATTCCTTTCACATTGGCAATCAAGAAGAGTCAAAAAGTAGTAGAGACCATCATTTATTTAGGTAAACGTTGTCTAGATGGAAACCAATCACCTTAAAGTGAAAGACTTCCTAATGCCAGAAAATTAAAAAAAAAACAACAACAACAAAAAAAAGTCCCAAAGCAGGCTGTAACAGCTTTTGAGCAATGGTCACCTCTGGTCACCATTTCACAGACAGAATGCAAGAAACGTTAAGATGGTAAGCAGGCTTATGTCCTTTACATCCTTTCCAGAGAACATAGATCAACAAACAGCCTTCCCCTCTATCTTTGCATTGCTTGAACTGTCAAAATGAGCTCAAGTAACATCACTGTTAAGCTTCACAACAAAAGCAGAATATTTCATCAATTATTTATCTTCCCTTTTTTTGAAACTAGTAACCAGATTTGTTCCAACTTGCCCATATTTATGGAATTCATTATTTAGTCCATCTGCATATATTCAAGATCTGTGATGTATCTAAAGATTTTTGTATGATACTGAAGGAAAAAAAACAAATTCCTTTTAAGAATTACAGCAGAGGGGCAAACGCTGCATTCTTTTCTCAAGGAAAAATCCCATTGAAGACAATCTCGGTTCTTTACAGGTAACACTGTGCTCAAGAAAGTTAACGTGAAATATTTGCACAGAACTTTTCCCTCGACTACATTGTACTGCTCTGCTGAAGTTAATGAGACATCCCAAAATCACCGTAGAAAGACACATTACTTAGTAGCAGAAGAAGCTATAAAACCTGTATAATTTAGGTTTGAGAATGCCTCAGAACATTATCTCTGGAGTGAAAGCACCTCTGTGCTTTACTGATATATTAAAGCCCTCTCTGTCTCAAAGAGATTAATCTAAAAAAATGTGCAATCTAAAAATTCCACTGATACAGTATATTGAGAAAAGAGAGTAGCATTCATCTCACTTAAAATAAATCATCTAAAAGCAGGATAGATAATTTAAGCCAGTCCATTAAGCTCTATCCATGGTCAGTGAGTGTAATACTTCTATGGGACAATTCCTCTGACCTATTTGAGTGTGAAATGAGTCATGATGCCATCTTTCTGACGAGCCAGAGAGGGAGAATAAACAAGTAGTCCAAAGTAAATGTCCAATGCCTGTATGTTATTGAGCTCTAGTAGGCTCAGCAAGCTCTACATGCAATTAAACTGCCTAAGAGTAAAGCTTTTCTTTCCTGGGACTTTTTTTTTCTTAGTTTCTTAGCTCAAAAGGCACCATAGCAATCTTACAGTTTGATCTTCTGCACAACAAAGATCAGCTACTTTTGATTTTAACTAGAACATCTCTTCCAGATAGTCATCAGACCTTGTCTAAAATTTTCCAGTGAAACTCAGAGCAACTTGGATATCATTTTTCCAGCCATAAATTGTCCTCAGCTTAAAAACCTGAGCTCTATTTCAAATCCAAACCAGAGTAGCTTTTCAGCTTCCAGCTCTTTGATCTAGCTATGCTTTCATCTGCTGGGCTGAAGAACCCATGTTCTGATCCTGGTGGAGACAGCCAAGCAGGGAAGAAATAATTTATTGACACATTTTGATAACCTAGCTTGATTATGCTCTTTGAATCATTAATTAGAAGTTGTGGTTTACATCTTGTAATAATTTTCTTGTCTGTTTGTGAATCTCATCCAGTTTTTCAACTTGCTTCCTGCTTTTGGGTAATATAGCTGCACTGCTCAGTTTATTTTTCCTCTGTTCCTATATCCCTGGGCCATGTGGACCTACTTCCCTGAGGTATCATAGAGAAAGCTCAGATTAAGAGATTTTATAAGCATTTTTCAGACCCACAAAATCTTAGCCCATAAATACAGCCCACTTTATTTTTTTTAAGATGTATGATCTAATAGAATGCTGAAGACTTCTGTTACTGTTATTTATTTCTACTGTTAAAGCCCTAAATCTGCACTAAAGAGTGCTTGAGAGGATTTTGTAGCAGGTGAGTCCAGAGGTGCAACAGGGACCAAGTGCCAAAGCATTGACATCATGAAAACATGCCATAGTTCAGCAATTAAAGCCACAGATAAAATAGTAAGCAGTGACCTGCCTTATCTGAAACATAACTAATTACACCAAATCAGTAATTTAATTAATTTAAATAATTATTTCTGTTATTTATCACTCTAGCAGTATCTCCCAGAAGAAATTTCTCTTGTATCACAGCCAGGATTAGCTGTATAAATGCATGTTTCTCTGCACCCGTAAAGTGAAGAGATCCCTGGCAATTACACAGTACTTCAGCACAGTGCTGAAGAATCAGAAAGTTAGCTCCAAACGTTGGCTCTAGCAGTGATTTTGAAAAGCAGATTAGGCTCTCAGAGATCTTTATTTTTTAGTCTAATACTAATTCTTCATCTTCATTTTTTAATCTCTCTTTGCCCCTCATATGCAGCTTCTGTATGGAACCCTCTGTGCAGGTGGGAGACTTCTCCCAAAGCTGATGGAAAAGAGTTTTGTTCCACATCCACTTGGTGTGACAGCTGAGATTGCAGTATTGTAACTCCCTCTTGCCCTTCTGGGTCTTATTCCTGGGCACTGAATTCAAGCTGCAAATTCATGGCTTCTCTGCTTGTTAGAAGAGTCATTACCATCTGTTTTATGGGACTCTAAACCATATTTCATACCACATTTACTTAATACTCAATGGCTGTTACTGCATTTATCACCAGTCTTATTGTAGAGCAGAAAGCATTTTACCACCAGCTCATTCTCCAGGAAAGACTGAAAAGTGCAGCTGTCATCCTGTCTCTGAACCAAAACTCAAGATGTGGGTATTTCCTGCAGACCACAGGTTCTGAAATATTTCTTTTGGAAAATAAAAAAGGTCTCATCAAAAGGGCTAGTTTAGATAATGCTAAAAAAGCAATGGAAATATTAATACTAAAATTTTAAAATATTCAGTTTTCCAGAACATGCAAAATAGCAGCAGACTGTTTTTTTTTAAACACCTTGTAAACATAATGACTTTATTCAAGTTTGAAGTGATCTGGATCAAGATGGCTGTGTTCCTCACACTATTTCACTGTAGACAGTGCAGCATTTTGCAGTGAAGTAGTTTTTTGAAACAAGCTGAGGGAAGAGGCCTTTAGTGAAATATGTATGTCTTTCTTTGTGTTCTGAAAATAAAATTGTACATCTTTAGCAATTGTGCTTTGAAGATTTTTCTTCTGACAAAAGTGACTTGATGACTTGAACTGTAGCAAAGTATTCATTGCACAGAAGTCTTCTTTCCATATCACACTGCTGGGGCCTGTGAAGTCCCAGAAGGGAAGATACAACACACATGCCTTATTTTTTATCTCCTCTCCCTGCACTTGTTTCAGCTTTGAAGGCTGAATGGAATGAAAACAAGAGAAGGAAACTAGCAACAGTGTGCTTCCATTGGAAAAGTGCTCAAATGAAAGAGCAGCTATCCAAATCTCAGTCAGACCAAGCAGTTCATATCCCTGATGTGTTTATACCTCAGTTTGGAAGAGGCCCTTGAAAAGGGCCTTGGGAAATTTGGTCCCAGCTCTTAGCGGGTGTGATTTACCTCTTAAAATGAAAGATGTTTCTGTGCTTGTTCAACCTTCATTTCCCAATAGCTGGTAATACACAGTGGCTCCTGTTTTCAGCACAGCTGAAAAGGTCAAACTCTGGGTGTTGCTCTTCTTGAAATACCATCCTCTGAATTAATTGCCAAATGCATGCAAAATAATTTTGATTTTATTTCAAAGGCTCACATCAGGAGAAAGCACCATGGTCACTTGAGCAACAACATTCAAACTCGAATATCTGCAAAGTAGTTTTACTAATGTTTTGATCCTGCAAATACTGTCTGATCCTACATTCTTCTAAAGGAAGTAAAAAGGCCTGGGTAATAGGTTAGACTACATTTGTAGTTTTTTCCTTTGTCTGAAGTTCTGTAAATCTACATGACCTAATTCTGTGAGCAAATGTTTTGGGACGTTGCAGTGAGACTATTTCATCACGTCAGTTCAGCAAAACACAGTGAAAAAGCTTGTGCTTGACCATATTCTAGTCTGAAATTGCTTTCAAGCATGTGTTGAAGTATCAGCATGTACTTTACTGACTTGGGGCTCCAGCGTGACAGGTGACAAAACGGTTTTGAAATCACACCCAGGTAGGTGTAATACACGGCACAAACTGGAGGGCTAATCTTCATCTGTAATAAAAACCAAGCCAAATGGTCTCCATGTCTGAAAGGTTTTCATAAACACCAACACTAACCCAAAGATATGTTTAAACTTTAAGCCTTTTAGTTCAACATTTTTTAATCACAAAATCACTGTGTCGGCATAATCTCCAGAGGAAAATAACAGAGACATTAAAACATTTTTAAATTGTTTTTTAAACATATTTTTTAAATAAAAAACCAAAACTAACCCTATATTGCTGAAAAAATAGTCATATACCACAAGTTCAAACCATACATCAAAGCTCACTAAGGATAAGAGGCACTGAATTTTGGGAGAAGACATAGGAGAATGATCCCCTTGTCAGAGTATTATAAATATGATAACTATTATTTGCAAGTACTTGATTAGGTGCAGTGCTCCAAGACAACTCAAAGCTCTGCACATCTTTGCAGGAACATAAACTGGAATGGTAACTGTATGTCTGTCTAAAATTGTTTAATTTTGTGAATGGAAAATAAATATATTCAGAACCACTTAGATTTCATATGTTCAAAAACCAATTGATTTGCTGAATACAGATGAACACTTGTACTTATTTTTCTTGTATCCTCTTTCATTTTTATTAAGTCTTTTGTTAGTCAGATGTGATAAAAAACCTTTAGATCAAACCTCTTGAGGTAAAAACCCAAAACTCTGGGGAAAAATAAGAAAGATGAATTTATTTAGTTTCTAAAAACATAACCACTTGCCAAGAGCCTCCAGCTGGCAGGATGGAAAAATATGTCTCTTCCAATTTCAAATTGCCAATTCTAAAGTGGCACAGCAGCAGCTTTCCACGGCAATTACCTACAGCTGGCCTGCCTTTCACCTCCCCTCTGCTAGGCAAAACAATAGCTTCCCCTTGCCATCTCTTCCAGCTACCTTCTCCAAAAGGCATCCCAAGTTACAAACCACAGTTGACAATTACTTGTGTATTTGAGAGGAGCAGAGGAGCCTGTATTGTCCCTGCCAGGGGCTCAGAAACAGAAGTGAGACAAGGTTCATGTCATTCTCTGGGCCAGCTGGTATGGCCATGGGAAGTGACAGGCAGGCTTGCCTCTCCTCAGCTCTTCTATGGGTCTAAAAAATAAATACCAGTACTGATCTTGACAGTAGTTACTCTCAGTTTAACTTTATTATGCTAATCAATTAGGCAGCTGAAGAGAAAGGTTGACTAACAACTATAGGCCTGAGGGAGTCTTCTTGGCTGAAGAAGGCAAGAGCTTTCAGTCACGGGATGGAGGTAGTTGTACAGAGGAAACTGTGGGGTGGGATGTTTTAATGGGATTTAGGTGGCATGGGTGTTGCTCAAGATGGGACAAAAATGTAAAAAGCTGCTTTGTAGGTGTTTTAAAAACACAGGCCAATGTGGCAAGATGTGGGTAATGCAGCATGCAAGTGCTCTTAGTAATGGTGAAAATAAGCACGTTTAAATTAAACATGCACTGGGCTGATGCACTCAGACTAAGAGAATCAGCAGGGCTGGCACCTCCCTGCTGTAGGTGGGTATGTGTTCAGGAGGCTGCAAAGGCTCAGGCTTAGTGCTTTGCTTTTCTCGGGGATCCATGTCTCTGCAGCCTGGCAGAGCTTCAGTGCTGGCTGTGAAAGAGAAGACTGCCCGCCCAGAGCAGCTAATCCCTCACAGTTTGTGCTACTCTCCTGGAAAGAGGGAGATTAACTGCAGGAGCAAGTATGTGGTGTGGGATCCTGACTCACTCCCCAGGCACTGAAGAGGCTCAGTGTTTTACAAATAGAACAGTTCCAGTGCCTGTTGTAGGGTCCCAGCCGTAAAGCAGGTCTTACAAGAACTCAGATCACAGAATATAGTTCAACTCATGAGAAGATTTAAGCATGGCTCTGTGAGGTTCCTGGGTAAGAGAGGTGACATAGTAGCAAAGCATCAGGTTGCAGAATGTCCCAGGCATGCACGGCAGCAGATTTTGGTGCATCTGAGAGTACCCCAGATGAGACAGGGAGGCTTCCAGTGCTTTAAGGTTAGGCAAGTGCTGAGCAGGAATTTTTTGGTGGGATATTTGGATATTACAGTTTTCATCCCTGTCCTATTTTAGAGGTTTTACTTGTCTGTTTTGTTTTCAAATTGGAATCTTGCTAATTCATTTCATTAGGGAGAAACCCTGGAATAGCCAGGTCTTGGACACTTTTCTCACCACTTGGGTCAGCAACGCAGGACAGTGGCTGGCAGAGGGCCAAAGGACACCTGCCTACCTTGGACATCAGAAGTCCTTCTTTCTCAGAGCATGGAAAGAATCACCAGGAGCAAACTGAGCTCCTCAAATGTGACGGAAACATCCCTGATAAAATGATGAAACTAGTGTGAAAGCCAGACTGTTGCAGGGGCTGGCCATTGCGTTCTTTCAGGTGCCTGTTCTCCTCCCCTCTTTGCTCCTACAGAGCATGAGTCAGCTGTACTTACAAACAGTACCTGTGTTAGGTGAGGTGCAGATGTAAGGTGGTGTTGTGGTTTGGGCCTAACACAACAAAAAAGAACCAGCCACATGGCCACTCACTCACGCCCACCCACCCGCACACACACACTGGGATGGGGAGGATAGAGGCCAACTACTAAAATCTCATGGGTTGAGCCAAAGGACAAGGAGTGTTTCACTCACTGATTAAGGTCCTGGGTAAACCAGACTCAACTGGGGAAAAAAAAAAATTAATTTCACACTAATCCAATGCACACAGGACACAGACAACACACAGAGCAGGACTGACATAAGTTACCTAACCCCTCCCTTCTTCCTGGGCCCAAATTACTTTGTTCCCCATTTCTCTCCCTCCTTCCCCCCCGGCGGCACAGGGGGACAGAGGATGGGGTTTAGAGTCAGTTCATAGCCTGGTGGTTCCTGCTGCTCCTTCCTCCTTATGAAAAAGGATTCCTTACAGTCCTCCCCTGTTTCCCCACAGAGTCCCTCCCATGGGAGGAAGTCCTTCATGAAACTCTCTGGCATGAGTCCTTTCAATCAGTAGCAAGCTTCTCCAGTATGGGCTCCCCACAGAATCACAAGCTGCTTTGGGAACAGTCACCTCCCCTGGTGCTGGGTCCTCCACAGCTGCAGATCTAAGTCCACTAGCTGCAGGTCCTCATTTGCCCCTCCTGGCACCTTCAAGGGATGCTCACCCACGTTTCCCCTCTATGGGGTACAGTAAGACAGCCTGCCATCTCACTGTGGGCTGCAGGGTAACTTCTGCTCAGGCAGCTCCTTCCCCTTCTTCCTCACTGACCTCAGGAACTCCATTCCTGCACTGCTCTTCTTCTCTCCAGCTCAGCTCTTCTTCTCTCCAGCTCAGCTCTTCTTCTTTCCTTTCTCTGCTTTCAGGTCTTATAGCAGTTCATTAATTTGTTAATCACAGAGGCACATCTATTTTCTCTCTTATGGCCCAGCCTTGACCACCTGAGCCAGGGGAGCTTTTAGTAGCTTCTTACAGGAGCCACCCCTGGGGCCCCATCCCTGCTGTCTAAACTGTGCCAGAACCAAACCAGCACAGGTGTGTAAATACCTCCCAGGTGCAGTGGGTACAGGAGTTTCTCTTTAAAGCAACCTAGTGGCTGTTTCTCTCTAGAGAGAATCCAGCTCTTATCTATAAATACCATGGAGGAAAAGGATTGTTTAAGCTCAAAGACAGTGGTGGAAACACGAAGAGGAATAATTTAGTGATGAATAAATTAGCCTGAACAGCACTAGAAATTTTCTTACCATCTGGGGTTACAGCTCAGCAATAGCTCTAACAGGATTAGAAGGATTAAAGAAATTTAAGTATTTTCCCACCGATTGGAGAAAAGGGAACATAGCCCCTATTTTGATAAAGGGGAAAAAGGAAGACCTGGGGAACTACAAGCCGGTCAGTCTCACATCTGTGCCTGGCAAGATCATGGAACAGATCCTCCTGGAAAATCTGCTAAGGCACATGGAAAATAAGGAGGTGATTGGTGACAGCCAACATGGCTTCACTAATTGCAAATCATGCCTGACCAATTTGGTGGCCTTCTCTGACAAGGCTACAGAGATGGTGAATAGTGGCAGAGCAACTGATGTTATCTACCTAGATTTGTGCAAGGCATTTGACACTGTCTCACATGACATCTGGTTTCCAAACTGACCAGACATGGATTTGACAGATGGACTACTCGGTGGATCAGTAATTGGCTGGATGGCTATACCCAGAGAGTTGTGGTCAATGGTTTGGTGTCCAAGTGGAGGCAAGTGATGAGTGGTGTTCCTCAGGGGTCTGTATTGGGACCAGGGCTGTTCAACATCTTTGTTGGAGACAAGGACAGTGGGATTGAGTGTATCCTCAGCAAGTTTGCTGACAATACCAAGCTGTGTGGAGTAGTCGACACCCTAGAGGGAAGGGATGCCATCCAGAAGGACCTTGATAGGCTGGAGAGGTGGGCCAATGCCAACCTCATGAAGTTCAACAAGGCCAAGTGCAAGGTTCTGCACCTGGGTAGGTGCAACCCCAGGCACAAATACAGGCTGGGGGAAGAATGGCTAGAAAGCAGTCCTGAGGAGAAGGACTTGAGGGTGGTAGTAGATGAGAAGCTTGACATGCGCCGCCAATGTGTGCTCGCAGCCCAGAGAGCCAACCACATCCTGGGCTGCATGAAAAGAATGTGGCCAGCAGGGCCAGGGAGGTGATTCTGTCCCTCTACTCTGCTCTGGTGAGACCCCACCTGGAGTACTGTGTACTCTGGAGCCCTCAGCACAGGAAAAGCATGAAGCTGTTGGAGAGGGTCCAGAGAAGGGCCATGAAGATGATCCAAGGACTGGGGTACCTCTGCTATGAAGACAGACTGAGAGATTTGGAATTGTTCAGCCTGGAGAGGATAAGGTTGTGGGGAGACCTTATAGCGGTCTTCCAGTACCTGAAGGGCCTGCACGAAAGCTGGGGAGGGACTTTTTACAAGGGCTTGTAGTGAGACGACAAGGTGTAACAGTTTTAAACTGTAAGAGGGGAGATTTAGGTTAGATATTAGGAAGAAATTCTGTAGTGTGAGGGTGGTGAGACACTGGAACAGGTTGCCCAGGGAAGTTGTGGAATCCTGGAAATATTCAAGGCCAGGTTGGATGGGGCTCTAAGCAACCCGGTCTAGTGGGAGGTGTCCCTGCCCAGTGCAAGGGGATTTGAAGTACATGACCTTTAATGTCCCTTCCAACCCAAACCATTGTATGACTCCATGCTTCTCTGTCTCCAGTGATTCCACATTCCTCGTACCTGTACGCAGCCCGTAAATGGCTACAGTAATGTCTGGATTAATCTTCCTTGCAGTGTTCCTAGAAGCACAGACATCAATTCTTCATACAAAACAACAACAACAACAAAAAAAAAAAACAACAGAGGGCATTTGGGGGGAAGGAGGAATAGAGCTTGGTAAGACCAATTAAGTTTAGCAGCTTTTGAGCTCCCATCCTGTTTTTTCAGTGCTTTAAATCTATGTCCACAGAACATGGGGTTTGAAAAATTTGTCCCAGTCACATTGCAGATGATTCTTTCTGGGCTAAGAGCTCCCCAGCAACTATACATGATGCTGTGCAAGCTGCATGCCTGGTACCATCTCTTCCAAGAAGTAGGGAAACCTTCTGCTGTTAAACTCCTTCAGCTTTCCTACACACTTCAGCCAAGCAGTTCTGAGGAATTTTTTTGGCTAATTTTATATCAAAATACTTCTTCCCCTCCCACGCTTCCTGATATGTGGTATCGTTTTCTTGATACTGTGTTCTCAAAAATTATTGATGAGGTGCAGATAGCAGTGAGCAAGTTGTGTTACCAGCAGGGACTCTGGGAAGCTTGGACTGGCAGGGAGCTCCTGGTGTCCCGTCAGCAGGTTTTTGTGCAAGGATAAGGGTAGTGAGTGATGAGCTTCTGTTTGTCAGCACAGGCCATATGAGTTCAGATGAGAAGATACTTTTTAAGAAAGCCTTTGCCTTTCTAACTTTTGCTGTGAGTGGATTCAGGAAAAGAAAACCTGTCCATAGGCATAAAGGTAGAGATGAGCAGCTCAAAAATGGCCTTGGGAGTGGGCATGGGAGTTCAGGTCATTCCTAACACTGGGCGAAATAGATGACATTTGAGAGAGAGAGAAAATGGTGGAGGAGCTTTTTTTATATAAAGGCTTCACTTCTCTACCTGGCATTTACATGAACCCAGGAAGACTAAGAGATGCTCTTACTGCACCCAGGTTACCTTTCCAACACACAGCATACAAAGACTGCTCTCCTGCCATCTCCCAGTACTGGTGCAGGGCCAGAGATGAAACTCTGGGACAGAAATTCTTCAAAGAAAGAAGATGTTATGTTTGGATTTGAGGTGTTCAAACCAATCCAAGTTTGAGAGGGGCTTTGCTGTCTGTTCAGGCACAGCCTTAAAAGGCATGGAGGAACTGTTAGAGAAAAAGATCTGTAGAAAGCCAGTTGATACAACTGAAGAAGAGTACAATGAAGGGATAAAGCTTCAAAAAATGTGTAAGAGAAGAAAGATTAGTCCTATTCACCCAGCTTGCTTCTAGATTTTAGGCTTCTAGTGGAACAGTCCTCTGAACTTCAATAACTCCATTGTTCACCATAGAGTCAGTGGAGAGTGGGAAGAGTCTTTGCAGTTTCCCAGAGGGAGATCTTATCTGGATGTGTTTAGGTACAGTAGTTGGTAGACAGGAGCTCCCCAAAGGCAAGATTGCAATAGGAAAGTGGGAAAAGGCAGACCAGGGGAAAAAAAATAATAAAAAAAGGCAGAAAAGAAATAAGCTAGCTAAGGAACATAACAAGAGACAGGACAGAGCAATTTCTAGCAGACAGTGGGATAATGAAATATGAATGATGCAAGATAAGAATGAGAACGGAAATCTTCAGGGAGAAGACTGGCCGTGGTAAAGACTGCTGCAGAAGAAAACATAATATAATCACAGCTAAGCAGCTTGAAGGAAATGGAGTAAACAAGCAGAAATCTTCTGTTTGTTTTTTAAAGGTTACTCCAGACATTGCTGCCTGGAGAGCAACACCTTTTGCTCATCACAATTTTAATGCAAGAGAGTGAGAGGTTCTGATTATTCCTGACCCCCTGTTTGTCTTGGAAGTAAATTTCTCAAAATTTCTGTTTGCTTGATGCATTTGTAAATCTTTTTAACATAATCTTTGAAAGGGAGAACTGAAGCAAATATATTCTCTCTGGATCTATGCCTCTAAGGCTGAGGGGGAAAAATGAAGCATCAGTGACTAGCAGTCATTTAATTAAACATGGTGCAGCAAACTACAACTCAATGCTGGGTCAGCTGGGTCTTTTTTTCCAATTTCAGCTTTATTTCAAAACTGTGATCCTGGGATCCTCTCCATTTTGCTGCCGTTACTCCACTGTAATAGCTTAGAAGTTCCTTAGCCACCTTGAACTATGTCTCTGCCCACATCCTGTTCTCAAGGAAGCCACAGTGCTTTGTGTCTTCCTCTCATTTGGCCTAGGTCGAAACCCCTGAGCCTGGGAAAGGAGCTTTCCTCTCAGAGTTCAATAGCAACTCTGCTGCCTGCTACCTCTATAATCAGTGGAGAGGAGTGGCACACAATTCACTTTTAAAAACACCTATTTCTTTGTCACAGACTGAAGACTCTGAGGTCAAGATCAGACACTGAGATTTTAGACAGGATGAATCTCACTCTAGGTGTTCCTGCCAAGAGTGTTGGCAGGCAGTCTCAGAGCAGAACTAGTGTATCTTGACAGGACCAGGAAGTATATGTCTTTCTGAGAGTGACCACGCTGCCACAGAGGCTTGGAGCTACTTTAATCTGGCCAGGACAATGCCCAAGAAACCTTCTCTTGATCAGAAATTCACCCTGCTTTGAGCAGAGGGTTGCACCAGCTGACCTGCAGAGATACCTTCCAGTCTGCAATGCTCACTGAAACTATGAAATTCACATGTCCCTGCAGAGTACCGTGAGGAGAAACTGTCGAGGAGAGGAGCGGCAGCTTGCAGCTGAAGACGAAGAACTGAAATCTAACTTCTATGGGTCAGGGAATTTGTGGCTTGGGCTCCACTCATTCAAAAAGAAAAATCCTAGATTCTAGCTTGCCACACCTCTGTTTGTACCTTGTGTTCGGTTGGTCATTAAGTCTAGAATAAGGAGGGGGAAAAGTACTCTAAAACCAGTCAAAACCTAGCCCTTGGTTCATGAACTTTGTATTAATAATACAACAGGAGATATGTCCTGCCTAACCTTTAGTCTAAGTTAGACACTGCAGCATCAGGGCTCTAAGGACTCCAGCATGATAAAAAAGTAAATTAGCTTTGCACTGCATTCACCACATAAAAGAAATTTCTCGGGCTTCTGAAGTAACAGGTAACATTTGACCTTCAGGACATTCTTCTGGGCTGCATATCTGGAATTGAGACATCTCAATGCAGAGCTGCATAAAGTACCTGGAAGATGAGGCTCAACATTTCATTCATGCAAACTTTTAGACAGCTCAAACATACTGGCCTTTTTACTTTGTAAGACACCAGATTTTCCCCATGACAGAGGCTTACTCAGAGTACTGAATTAAACTCTGGAGGATCAAGGGCCTCAAAATCAACCATGAGGCACTAGGGAGACCTGGGCCTGGGAGCCTGACTTCTTGTTCTACATCCTAAACCAGAGATCTACTTCAGAGGTTTCTGGTAATCCTCTCCTTGTGGAAGGTGCTTCAGTGCCAATTGACCCAGTCCTGTTCCTTTTTTCCATGTGTCTGACCATGAGAAATTCACATTTGAATCTTATGCTGCAGCATGGAAAAACTGTAAGAAAAATGGAAATAAATTAAAAACACAGTCTTATAATTTTTATTAGCAGAATCAGATCCTTCCTCTTCTGCAACAAGGGCAAAATCCAAACTTTTTCAGAAAGAATCTTTGATTATTAAAATGTTGTTGGCAATAGACCACAGAGGCTAATTATGAATTCTTTACTGCACTTCTTGCCACTCTCTCAGATAGTTGGCCAGCATCATGGAAAAATTGTAGCATCCTAGATCAGGAAGCAAGGAAAGAAAATATTTAAGGCTAGAGTCTGATGTCCCTTATCAATTCATAAATGGTAAGTTCTTCCATGGAAGTGGATGAAGCTATGCCAGTACATAATCTGTCACCGTGATATTATTTTCTGTTTATATAGTATATAAAAGCTATAGAACATACATCTCAAATGACACAAAGCACTTAATAATGAATGTCTATGAGTGCCATATACAGGCTTCTGAATATCTACAAGCTTATAATTTTCTTCCTTCTCACAGCTATGGAGAATATTTGTATAATTAAATGTCATAAAAGTATATATTTTTCTTCCCTATAGACATACTGATTTTGCAGGAAGATCTCTGTGGCATGTTCCAGGCTATATGTTAACCACTTTGTACCTAAAAGACAACAGATCCTTCTCACTCACCAGCAGGTTTGATGCTCAAAAGGAGTTTTTTTGTTCTGTTGCAGCCATGTGGGACAGTAGGACTTTCTATTCTGAAGCTCTTTAAAAAGGCGTAATGCTATATTGCTTCTCATTTATAAATTCATAGCACAAACATAAGGGATGAGAATGGATAAAATACGTGCCCACAATGGGAGCATTCTTGCATAGCAACAATCAGCTTGTGAAAGAGCTGAGCTGCCTTAAAGGGCCAATCTCAGGAGAATAGCAACCTTCAGCCCCTGAGAAACAGTGAAATACTCAGGGTTTCTTTTCTTAACCTGTTTCCCCTTCTATGCACGCTCACAAACAGGCTGGTTTTGCCTGAGAAATAAAATGCAGGGAAAGCACAGAGTGTTTGTTCATTGTGGGAATAAAGGCTGAACACCTCTGTGTGGATTCCAAACAACAAGGGCAGCCGCGTCTGTATTCCAGTCATGTTTCCTTATTGTCTGTGCTGTCCTGCCCATCTCCAGAGCACAGTAAACTGCTTAGGGGGATGTAATTCTGTTTAAAAGTCTGTCACTGTGAATTACGGAGGGGAAAAGGAAAATCACAGGGTAGCATAGCAGTACTTTGGTGCCAAAATTATCCCAGACCCATGCAGTGTCAGGAAATAATTTTCAGTGAATATATGAAATTCCCCTCTATCATTTTCTTGAGGCTAGAAACATGCTAATGTCTTCTGTATAGAAAAACAGAAGCTGCAGGTTAAAGACACATTTGGAAAGAGAAGCTGAGAAGCTGGCACTTCCAATTTCTACTACTGTCCAATTTCAGTCCTTAGACCCTGTGTGTAAACAACTGCCTCGCATTTGACATGATCAGGTCTACATATTTTGTGTAAGGTTTCCTCTGGTGTTACAGTAGCTGTATCTGCAGTTCATTTGCCTCAACTTTTTTTTTTTTTTTTTTTTATCCTGGTTCAAAAATTACATAACTATGTTGTCTTCAAGAAACAGGATGTTTATAATACAAAAGTAGATGAGCCTGGGGTGTTTTGGGAGACTGTAGGTCACATTTAAAATAACTTGCATGTAAAATTATTCAGCAAGAAGTGGTAGCCTGAAGTGAGTCAGTGGTTCAGAAACTCTGTAGTGCAGTTAAGCAGTCTGGAAGAATTTGTTACTGGTCCTTTCAGAATTGCCATTGATCCTTTAAACAAGACCATTCTTGCTTGTATTTTCAAAAGTTTTATTAAGGAAGGCTGTCCCTAAGGAAAAGCAAAAGCTGCAAACTCATTATAAATAAATAAATTAATTAATTTTTAAAGTAAGATTAGTAATGGTGGCAGAAACATCACCCATTTGCAAGAGTCACAATATCACTTAAAAGCAGAATCTCCCATTTCAAGTAAACATGTGCTACAACATGTGAATGAATTTTTAGAAACAGACAGGGTAGACACAACAATTTACTTATAGTTTTTGAGTGCAAGCATTTAATTTGAAGGAAGTTCTTTGTGTACATGTAATAGAAGTGACTGCTCCCTCCTTATATTCAGCAGAACCTAAATTGGATTGATGGTAAATGATTAGATTTGCCAATGAAAGGGTTGCCCTTGAATTGCCTGCTGGGAGTCTCTATAAAGACTCATGTTTTGCCCTTCTCATGTCCTTTCTGTCCAATCAGAAAAAAAAACACCTTATTTTACTGTTAAATTTACAAATTAAACAAATTTGCTACAATGTATGCAGTGCCTAGTTGAATGGGGCTCTGATTAGCTGGCTGTGTCTGGGCTTACCATTACAGCACAAAAAATAGAAGATAGTTTTAAAAATCAGCTTTTTACACCATTTGAATAGAAAAGGGAAAAAAAATCAGTAAAAAAATTGTCTTCCTAAAAATTGTAAAAAATTCTGTGAAGTTAATATTTTCACTGCCTATTTTTTTTTTAAAACATTCTCTTTTTTTTCCATCCAAAAATTGACTTATTCTATTTTTGGTCTGCCTGCTCTTAGTTCAAGCATTAGGAAAGAAGGCAGGGATGTGGTGTGGGAGGGTCTTTTTAAATAATTTTCTTTCATTACTCTTCTCATGTTTTTTCATCCTTTTTCATGTCTCTGTCTTTGTTGCTTTCTTCAAGGGAGTAAAGAGCAAATGCAGAAACAGAGAAGAACATGAAGAAAAATGTTTTAAAATTTGAGGTTTTCAAAAGAGAAACAGAAAGACATCACATTTTTAAAGAAGTGCAACAATATTTAAAATAACCCCACCTTTGCAAATGCACTGACAGGAGTGAGCCATCATTTCATGAGCCTTCTACAGTAACATTTGCTATATCTGAAACCACCTGGGAATGCTGTTCTTCTTCAATCCCTTGTCTTAATTCCATAACTGTGACTTTTCTTTGTAATTTCTTTTTTCCATTTTAGTTGCTCTTACAGGTTTTATATAAATAATGACCTTCATGGTTTTCAGTGAAATCAATAATGTACACAACAGCTAAGCATCTACTGCAGATCTTGATGAGCACTTTTAATAGTGTTTTATGTTTTAACATGTTTTGAGCAATATCCAAAATGCTTTTCAGGGCTGGTTGAAGCTAAGAAGCTTTATAAATAACTTCATAGTAATGTTGCATAGAATTGAAAAACATTAGGCACAAGAAAGACTGAAAGAGAAAATTTTTTAGAGGTACAGCTTAAAAAATAATGTCAGGCCTCTGGAAACAGATTATTCTGCTTCTCAGAAACAGGCTACGGCATTTGGAGAAAAGCACAAGATTGTAGTCTAATTATAAAGGACTGTTGCTTGTACCCTTTTCCCAATTTGTTACCATCAAAATCATGAAACTAAATTAATTTAGCATTTTGCCATTTTATCTTATTAAAATCTATGTCAAGAGAATAAGCAAGAGGACCAAGTAATTTGCTCCCATACCTTCTAAAGATGTTGCTACAGTATTTAGTGTGATGCAGAAGTCTCTACCTTACCAGCAAGAGGCTGCAGTGTTCTGGGTGACTGCAAAATGCAGCAGAGGTGGCTAAGAGAGCCCATTAACTTCTGGGATCTAGTCTTTGGAACACAGAGGTGTCTATGCTCTATGAAGTCCTTGACAGCTGTATCATGCAGCCAGGAGGGTGACATGCCTCCCACTTGGGTGTGCAAGGTAGAGCAGCCTTTGGGATTTTGCTGAACCACAAATGCAAGCTAGCTGAAGTGTTGAACAGGAACGTTGGGGGTGAAGTGGGCAGCCAAAGGGGTAATAAAATCTCAAGGCAAGGGGATATTTTACTTCTACACCTTTCCCCCATCTCCTGGGGCTGTACAGAGACACAGCCACCCAATGGTATGGGAAAGGAGTTACCTGGGGCCTCTGGGGTACCCTCTGTCCCAGGGGGTGGGAACCCTGGGAACAGCATGTCCTGGTCAAACATTGTGGTCTCCATACTACTGCATGAGATGCAGCTGCTGTTATTGTTCTCATCCAGCCTTTCACAGAGCCAGATGCATGTCACCAATGCCCGTTTCTGCTGTCCTGACCCCTCTTCTAAACCCCCAGTATTCAAGTATTCAGACTGCTTGGTGGGAGAGGTGACAAATTTGCTGCTTCTCAGATACTCACCTAAGGTTGGCAGGGAAACAATCACATGCAGAAGAGAGGTCCATCCCCTCCCTTCACCTCAGGTGATTTCAGTTACAAAGCCCCTTCTTAAGATCCTGTTGGAGGCTTCAACTTTGTCGTAGGAGGGCAGGGACTTCAAGATTGTCTTCTTGGCCCAGCATGAGTGTCATTTGTTGCTTATTTCCACGCTGGACACCAAGAGGCTAAAGCACCTTGTCTATTTGCAGCATTGCTCTGGTCACATCAGGCTGATACTCAGTTTCCCATGGGATCCTAACTTGCCTGTAGAATCCTTGGTTGCTTGTACACCCAGCTGCCTATTCCTTCCTTTACAGCTATGAAGCATGCTGGTAGCTTTGGAAATTTTACAAGGTTAAATATGTCCACTGAGACAGTCTCTTAAACTACAGACATTTTATATTTAATCATCATGTTTAAATATCTTCAAGCCACCAATGTGCATAGATTTTTCATTACATTTTTAATGGGCTAATAACCATTCTGACTCTGTGCCCTACTTGTGCACGTTTTTTTCAACTGAAATGCCAACTGGCACTATTTGGTCATTTTCAAATGCAAAAGCAGATGTTTGCTCTTGTAGGCAACCTGGCTAGGAAGGTTTTTGTTGTGGTGTTTTTTTTTTTTGTACGGGGACATGTTGAGTATGCATAACCATCATTTTCAGTGATACAACACTGTTTTTCTGAAATCAAGTTTGGCTTTCTGGCTCTCATGAGCTCCCTGTCATAAGAGACAAAAGAGATTCATATCAAGCCTGTGTAACTACAGAAGAAAGATGCTGGAATTTCATTTTCACTTTTTTATTGGTCTACCAGTGGGAATATTTTTGTCCATTCTCCTGTCATCAAAGAAGCTTGTACGGAGTGCTCTGTAT
The DNA here is from genome assembly GCA_020745705.1 of Hemiprocne comata. Taxonomy (NCBI): domain Eukaryota; kingdom Metazoa; phylum Chordata; class Aves; order Apodiformes; family Apodidae; genus Hemiprocne; species Hemiprocne comata. The sequence continues at coordinate 89,938,868 of CM036586.1, read as the reverse complement.
GTGACTTGGCTATTATAGTATTATTTAATTGGCATCTGATTGCTGGTCACAGCACAAATTTATTCTTTCTGTCTAAAAGAGCTTTAAACAATTGCTCCAAGAGATCCTTTTCTATAAAGCACCTCAGCACATCTGAGCTCAGCATCCCCAGTTTGTTTCCCCACTACGCTAGCAACATTCAATGGCTCTGTGCTCTTGGGGAGCATGAGGAATATGAACCCCTTCCCCTCAACAGCAGGAATGGGGATCATAATCTGGGAAGTTGCATGTCTGCCCGCACAGCCTTCCTCCAGCCACACAGGATGGCTTTCCTGTTCTGTAAGAGCAGCTTCTGGGACATGGTCCTGTCCCCACCTACACCTCCTCCTCATCAACCTTTTCTTCTTTTCCATCAGCTTTTATTGCCCCAATTTCTCCCGTGACTGTGAGTCCTTTGCCCACAAAAAAGGCTGACAGAGCTATACACAGCTTTAGTCAGATCATAACTAAGATTTCACAGTATATATATTTAATAGAACTTACACATAGATGTATGTTTATTTGTCATATTACCTCGACGTATGCAAAATAATCTAAAAGGCCTGCGGGAACCTTTTTCTCTAGCCATTATTTTTCCATTTTCCTTATCCATCTTCAATTCATCATATGCAAACATGGATTATAAACTCTTTGGGACAAAGAATGCTTCATTTTATTTGCCTATTGGCAACAGCAATCTTCTGCATGAGGAATGAATAAATAATAATTACTTTTTTATTATTTAAGAGTGAGCAGTGGAGTTTGGTTGTTTTTTTTTTCTTCTTTTTCTTCAGAATACAAACAATCAGGAAAAAAAAACAACCAACCCTCTTTTGCTTCCTGTAATGCTTCTGGAGAGCTCCTTCAGGATTAATTTCAATTTGTGGGAACCTCTAATAGAGGGTTTTTTTCTTTACCACTTCAAGAAAAAAAAGATTATTGTCATAAAGGAAGCTCTCATCTGCAATTAGAAAAACGTATTTTAAATAGTCAGCATATATTTTAAAAAATCCTACTGTGAGTGGAACTGAAGATAAGTTAATCATCTTGCATTCTCTGTCTTTCCTGCCTTGTTCTAAGAACTTCATCTCCCTCTAGATTAATAACAAGACAAGAGTTAGACATGAGATAATTTACCACATCATTTATTTACACATTTTAACGAAGGAAAGATCATAGAAGCATTAACAGAGGTGAAGTTTGTTGTCAGTTGGGTTGGGAAATGTATATAAATTCCAGGAACATCTTAGTCAGTACTGACATTATTTTAATTTTAAATGGAAATTATGCAGCTAACAAGTCATATCCTGTCTTCTCATTGCTGTTGATCTGCAAAGCAAGAATCCTAGAGGGCATAATGGGAAAACTCACAAAAAATACTTCTGAGAAATAAAATCTGATGTGTGATTCTCCTACTTCAGTTTTAACTGAACTGCTGCACTAGTGTAAAAAAAATAAATAAATTGAAAGCCATTTTAATATGCCTTGAAGATTTCATTTTCTTATTTTGCAATCAAATAGCACAGAACATAATCTTGATTGATATCAAGTCATCACCAATTCATTGGAAACATCATCATTCAAGTACTTGATTACACACTAGGCAGCAAGAGGATCAGTTTGGAGCAAAGTCATGCTGACCCAAAACTGCCTTTGCAATGTTTACCTATGAGGATGGGGTCTTTCTAAAGACGTAGAGATATTTATTCTACCCAAGTGAACAGAGAGAAAGATGAGCTGATGAGAGATGGAGATCTTGGAAATGTTTTGCACAGCCCAGCCATGGAGGGGTAGAATGAGGAAACACAGATGTCCTGCCACCTGCTTCCAGCATTGCTTTTCTGTTTCACAATGAACAGTCAACAAAAAAACACTTCTGTTGGAAAGTCTGGAGTAGAGTGCAAGGGAGTGCCCAAACCAATAGGCTGGGAGCCACTGCTTCCTTTTGTCATTGGAGAAGCCTTGAATCCTTCCTCTGCAGGGTGAAGCCACCTAGAAGAGCACACAGCCTTCTGATATGGATTTTCTCTTGGGAGGTGGTCAGTATGCGCTGGAAACTGCTCAGGATGGGGTGGGAACTGCTCCAAGGCATTTTATAAGACCGCTGTGTTACAACACAGCACAGGTGGGGCATGAGTCATCCTCTTTCCCTTTGCATCAAAAGGCATAACTGTAGCTGCACTAGATGCAGGCCCACTGTGGGGAAGATTTTTGGGAACACTTATGGGAACTGTCCTTCCAGGCTTATGGGATGGAGAATTGTCTGCTTTCTGTATTGCAATTCAGTTTGGCCATGAATATGGTGTTCAGATGCCCAGTCCCATCAAAACTGAGGCATTTCTGGACACATAACAAGGCAGAACTCTGAAACACACAAGGTGCCTCCAGGGTTACCTGGTGTTTTTCAGCATTACAGGTTTGGATGGCACCGTGCATCTCCACATTCCTGTGTTCAGGGGAGTGCGGTGGAGCCAGCCCAGATGTCTGTACCTAAGTGTAGACATGCCCTTGTGTACTTGGGGAATGAAAAATCCATGAATAGGCAGCATCTGAGAAAGCTTTGGAGATTTTGTAGCTGGGTAGTTCAGTGCCTATGCTTTCCTTCGCATAGCTTTTAAAACCCTGTGTTTTACTAAGGGTAATTTTCTTTTCAGAGTCCCTGGTACAAAGTAGCTCCTCCTTAAGATTTTGCCCTCTCCTTTTCATTGTCCCAGGGACCTTCTTCTGTGACAAGTTACTGCTCATGTTAAGATGACATATAAGTGAAACCTGTGTGCTATCCTAGACCTGTAAGTCTAATACCAGATAATTCTACCTATACTTTTTTTACCCAAAAGGGAGGAAAAATTAATTTGTCTTGGAAATTTCTATTTTCTTATTAGTAACAAAATAAAATTTTCAGCCATTTTCTTTATCCAAGTGGGAAAGGGAGATATGAAAAACACTTGTTATGGTATAATATTTCAGTCTATATCATCAACTTAGATGAAGTCAGCAGAAATTCTGAGGCTTGCTCAGAAAATAATGGAAAATCATAGAAAATCCTTTCCATGACCTGGGTTTACTTTCCAAATTTCATCATCTTCATTTCATGCCATCATTTCTTTATTGAACTTCCTGAAAAATCTTGTCATTCCCTTGTTCCATTTGTCACATCATAATTAGACTTAGTAGTTCAGATCATATGTAGTTTTAAATCTTTGTTATCCATTGTACTGAATATTTTTCTGAAATTGAGATCACATGGTACATGTTGGGGTATGAGTCATGTGCTTTTTATTCCATGTTGCTTCGTATGTGTGGCAGAAAACACTATCTGCAAAGTGACTTCATTGTCCATATGTAAGTTTCCCCTCCAAACTTGTCTCAATTGCAATGCCAAAAGTCTGACAGTCAGACAGCTGGTGTGTTGTAACTGCTGCTTTTCATTACCTACCAGACTGCCTCTTATGTGTTTTCTCCATCTGTTGCTTGTAACTACCTTGGTCCTCTTGTTATTGATCATGGGACAGACACTGTCTATTTACATGTAAAATTCACAGTAGAGCTCTGGTTCCTATGTCAGTGCATAACAGTGTCTTATCCTGCTAGAAATATCTGAATGACTTCAAAGCAATCTGCAACAGGATAACAGAAATGCATGCAGCCTTTAAAACAGGCACATTGCTTGTTATAAAAGTGTATGTGAAGTGATACACTCATGACCCCTTTTAGGAGTATCTGATAAGCTGATTGCCATGGTGCCTAGAAACCTTGTGTTGAAGTATATGATATTCAGCTCTCTACCAAGGTGTTCTTTCTCTAAAGTACTTGTATAAATAATCAAACAACTTCTTAAAGAAAGAAAATATTATATACTACTAAAAACTGCATATTCCAAAGTTTTCATTATTTCAGATGATGTTGTTTCTTTCTCTTCTCCTTTCTTCTGCTTTATAGGTAAACATCACACATTTCATTAGTGGAGCACCATTTGACAAATTGTCCCCTATTGGTTCTTCAGTCAAAGCAAGGAGATCATGATTAATGCAGAAGGAAAAACTGCACAACTGTGGCTACAGACATAGGTAATGTGCAGGTTTTATGGGGTCTCGTAGATTATTAAGATGTGACAGTTTTAAAGTCATTTTAAGGAGATGAAAGAAGCAGATGGACTTACAGTCTGAAAGCACAGCTATAGCCAGGGGCCTTCATCATGGTAACTGTTACAAATATACATGAAAGCAGCTACCAACAGCGGTCTGAAATGAGGCCAAAGAACTGATAAATATTTATTATTTCAGCTATTGCAAGTCTAATATTAGATGATACAGGACAAATCTAATGAACAGAAGAAAAGACGTTAATTTGCTTTCCATAGAAATTAAGCAAATTTGGGTAAAAAAATAATGGTAGTAGGAGATGATAAACAGAGTAATCCCGCTATTTGGAGTCAGTGTTCTGAGCAGAGCAAAACTCTCATAATAGCAAATAGAAGTTCCTGTGCACCTCAAGTTCCCTGAACTTCAGCTACCATTCCCCTCAGCCTTCTCTAGGGCTGGTAACCCCTGAAATGTCTTCCAGCTCTGTCCTCACAGCAGCTCTTACCAGGGAGCATTCCTCGAGCAGTGATCTAAAATTCTGCCATTGTAGTAATCTGATAGAGAACACTTCACTACATTTCTGCTTTGGTTAAACTTCGCTAATGAAGCAACAAATGTGCGTGAGAAGACCCCTGATTGAATGAGGCTTTTCAGTCCCTTGACTCATGCCCTGTACTCACTGCCTTTACGTGTGCCCTCCTTTACCTTCTCCCAAGCTCTGATCCCATCACAGCCTGCTGTCGGGGTTGCTCTGAGCAGGAAGGACTCGCAGGTGCTTTGGTAAGTTTATCAGTGCCTGCAACTGGTGTTGAGGCAAAGGTTTAATCAGGAATAAGGAATACATTCCTGTAGTTGTCTCTGAAAATACTTTTGATAGATTCGGCAATTAGAGCTGGGTGATGAAGTTTTGATGACAAGCAAAGGAAATGATGACTTGTTCAAGCTTTTAATGGGAACACACAGTTGCATTTAGATGCTTTCAGAAAGATTCCTTAGGGTAGGATGGACTTCTGGTAACTGACTGTGGTTAGGGTACTTGTTGGAGATAAGGAAACTGGGAGTCCAAGGCCCCTCACTGCTTTGTGTATTGGGTAGAACTTGAAACTTCTGCCTCTCAGGCAAGTACCTGGTCAGGTCTGATGGCTGCATCCTCCCTAAAGCTGTCTGCGGTTGTTTAACATTCAGAAAAGTGAGGCTCCCTCCGGCTTCCAAACTTGAAAAATGGTCAAAGTGAATTGCATCTGCTGATGGCACTGTATGTGGGACAGCTGAATTGCTCACTGTCCAAGTGTCCCAGCACATCAAAGGATACTGTTAATTTGTCAGTGATTTCTCCTGATGTCTATCCAAGACATTAACTGTTCTTTAGAGCTATATCTTTCTGTGGCATTTTGTCAATATTTTTGATACTATACGGAGTTATTTTGTCTTTGCTCGTTGCTAATTTCTCAGAAGAGACTGTTTTGATCACAGTTTCTACTGTTCTATCGAATGCATTTTGTGAGTAGCTTTTATTTCAGCAGTTCAGAAAAGTTATTCACTGAGTGGTCAGGGTAAAATCGCTCCTATGGTTCCCAATACCTTCCTCATTAGTTATGCCAAATATCCCCATCAAACCAAAAGATGATTACACAGAATAGCTAAGTCCTAAGTAGCTTCTTCCCCATGGGAGGGCCAGCCACTGTGTTCATATTTAAACATTGTGCTGCAAACATTTACAGCAAAGGGGAAGGAAGCAATAACAGGCAGTGGGCAGAGAGGGCTAGGAAATGCTGACAAAATATCCAACTCTGAAATCACCATCACTTTACCATACTAACATCAATCAATAGAAATTAATGAGTGACATGCTTGTGGCTTATTGCCTGCTTCACTTGTGACTTTGAACCCCAACTTAGGTGAAAAATTGATTGTGCTGAGCTTAGCCATCGCTAAAGGGAAATGCAGCACAACAGGTAGCTGAATGACAGCCTCAAGAAGTTGTGTGCAGCTGCCTTTTTATGCACTGTAACATCAATATGTATGTTCAAAAGACGTTGTGTTAGTTCAAAGATGTCCACCACTGGCATAGTCATAACAGATGATCTTATCAAAAATAAAAATGAGAGCTAATTCTGCAAACTCTGAAAAACATTTCAAGAGGTTACAGAATGCATTCATGCTGATGGATGTCCCAGTCTTTAATTTGCAAACATCACTTCACTGCACACTCCTTTTGCCTGTGGAACAAGGAGTTCTGAGGTCACAGAGAAAGACAGTCCTACTTTATAACTGTATTTTACTTGGCCCGGTATCAGTGTTTTCAAAGTCCTACTCTGTCACAGCCCTTTGATGTGCTATGCCACATTGAAGTATATATTCTATAGCTATGCCTTGAGCTATTGTGTCTAATAGGCTTTCTGGTGGCTTTTCAAAAACATTAAACATATGTAAGGTTTAAGAAGATTCACAGGCAAGAAAGCCAATATGCACATCCATCCCTTACTAGGCTCAGCATGAGAGCATGAGACAACTTCAAAGCTTCCAAAGGCAAAATTCAAAAGGCTCAAGAAAGCTTTTGCCTGAAAACAAGCTTCTGATCAAGCACTTTCTGTGAATTTTCTGAAGTAGGGCACTGTCCACCAGGAAGCAAAATCAGCACCATAACCCTTGATCACTTTTCTCTGGAGTTTGGTTTGTTTTTATTTTTCCTTTGACTTCATGTACATTAGTGCTTCTTTTCACTTGAAAGCTAAATCACAGTCAAACAAATGATGAATTCTAAGCACAGTTACTGCTTCTGAATTATCCCATAGGTGGGTGCTGCTGTTCCAGTGTGACTGAATCGCTCTTGTCCAGTGGGAAGCTGGACCAAGCCCAGATAGAGTAAGGCACTCCAGAAGATATGAATGTTTTTATTTGAACCGCAGCTCCCATTTTCAGTATAGGAATAGGCTTGAATTTGTACTGTGAGTCAAAGGAAAGATGCGTTCTCTTTGTTTCAGAAACCAACAAAACAGTGACAGCTTTGTCTTTCTCTTTTAGCCAAGCTATGGCAAAACAGCGGAGGGGAGGGAATTCTGGCCCCATAGTTCAGGTCCCTAACTGAGGTCCCTTCTGAGCCACAGTCACACAATTAACGAGGTGAGAAAGACGTCTTTGTGTTATCCAGAGATAGGTCCAGCCGATACCACTTAGTGTTCCTCAACTGCATGGAGAACTCGGTAACCTCCAGAGGGTGATCCAGTCTATTGGACTCCAGTGACATCCACAGAGATTTTACAAGAGCCAGTATGCAATCCTGTGTCCATACACACAGCATTTGTTCTGCCTAGCCCTGTTCTGAGATGGAGGGAAAGAAGGAATGCAAAACAAGAATGAGAGTAGGGGTTTGTTTTGTTTTGTTTGTTTGCTTCTTTGGTTTGTGTTCGGTTTTTGTTTTGTTTTAACAGTCCATAGGTGTCACATCATGTCCCCTAAGACAATCCTGAACTGTACTGCTAGGACACAGGCATATTCGGTGCTCTGTTCCTTCCTCCTCAAACTGCTAGTTGTCAGTCCCTGATGATGAAATATATGCACTGCCAGAAGTGTTGGATCTGGAAGCACAGCCTATGTCCAGCCTTAACCACTCCACCAGGACCTCCAATTTATTTATTTGTCGGCTTTTGCTTTTGACTCTGGGACTCTTGAATCCCCACCTGCTTGGTCGATTGGCTTCTGCTGAAGGTCTGAACAGTGCCCCCCCACTGATTGTATTGCAGAAGTGACCTCAGTGACTTTGAGGAGAGTAAAACCTAGAACTTCCAGGTAGTCAAGAGGAGCTGTGCTGCTGCTGGCTATGGAAACTATTTACACTTCCGCCACCATTTAGTATTTCAACTTTTTTCTCATGGATTTTATGTGAAGTCCAGGTACTTGTTGATCTAAATATAGATTGAAGCAGAACTTTCGACATAAAACTAATGAACACACCACCAGAGTAGGCATCAAAGTTTGGTCATGAAAGTCAACATCCAAGAAACTTCTAGCATAAAAAGGGAAGTATTAATTGAATTAAACTTTTCTAGCAGTCTTGGAAAGATTATAATGACTTTTTTGAAACTCACATAAGGACACAGGTATGTTAGCTTACAAAGGTGGTATGGAACTTGACAGGATCCTACTGGAGCTACTGCAGTATACCTTCAGACATCAGCTGTCAAAAATCAAGAAGTGCAAGGAAGATTACCTTTGACCCACTACATTTCTGTCAAAAATATAATTTCTTGATTTCTTCCTAATTTCTTCTGCTGTGACAGAGGATCATAGAATCACAGGATACCAGGTTGGAAGAGACCTCAAGGATCACCTGGTCCAACATTTCTAGTAATACTATAGTTTAAATGAGATGGCCCAGCACCATGTCAAGCTGAGTCTTAAAACTGTCCAATGTGGGGGAATCCACCACTTCCCTTGGCAGACTGTTCTAATGATACTTGATATAACATATTTTTTTATGATTTTCAGTTTTTAGGCTTCATAACTAGACCTTACAATAAATTTCATAGTACACAAACAGGGGAAAAAACACTCTATAGATAGCAGGGAACAGGATTTTGGATGGAAGTAATGTAAAAATTAATTTTGAATTATTTCATCCTTTTAGTATTTGTTTAGTATTTAGTAGTAGTTGATTCTGTATTCTTTTTGTTTTCCTAACTAAAGCCAAAAATCAGGGAGACACAAAGTCTAACTAAACAGTGCTTGAAAATTTATAGGTATGAAAATAATCTGCAGTCAAGAGGAACACAATTGTAACTGCTGGCTGAGCATTTCAATTTACACTTCTGTGTTTTCCTCAAACTATTTCCATTCAGTAACCAAGACCATCACAGTGATATTGATCTCTAACTTTAAAAAAAAAAACCAACCAACCCTTATTTCTTTCTTCTATTTTCTTTCCTGTTGTTTGTTTCTCTTCCTATCCCATTTCTCATCTACCATTCTGCATTCTTCTAATGCTACTGAGGTTAAACACTGAAGTACCTAACCCTCTTGACAAGGCATTTTCTCAAAGAAAACCAATTGTTTAGGAAAGTGGCTGATATGTCAAAACAAATGTACTTGTAGAAGCCTGGTGGTTGTGATGAGCTTTGAGTGGAACACAGGGATAAGTTTGATGGGCAGGCTTTTTTTCTCAAAGCTCTGCATTTTGGGGAGGCCAGGCTTATGCTTTCCAAATCTTCCTTCTAAAATTTCCTTTCTTTAGAAATAAAACTTTGAAGTTTCTTTCTAAATTAGAAAAATCATTTTTTCAGAACTTTAATGTTTTGGTTTTTTTCCAAAATAAGAATTCAACACTTAAATCACCTCCATTTCAGAGGCTGCAATCTTCCTTTCCTCTTCCATTCATGTCTGCATGTTTCCATGGTTCCCATTTCACTATTCAAGCTGGAAAAAGAGTTGAGGAAACACTGATTGATGTTATATTTTTTTCTGTGATTGGAAAATACACTTATACACTAAGACAGTAAATTTTAATTGCTTGTATGAAGAAGTATAAGTAAAAAAGAAAAAATATAACTTTATTCTAATGCCACGTAAAACTGAGACGTTAAATGATAATGAAACATATTAAGATTTTTAAAATCCATTGGGCATTTGCTTAGAACTATACAGAAAATCTGCTGTTGTTCTACCATGCAGTGGAGGAAGAGAAAAAAAACAAACAGACAAACAAAACAGTAGGAATACTTCAAATCACCTGGTTATTTTTTCTCTCCTCTTTCCCAAAAGGTAATACTAAACCACGCAGTTTTCTTTTGTCTTTATTCCAAGGTACCACTTAATCCTAGGAAATACCTGTTCAATATCTGTCTGTCTTACTACGGTGGTCCTGTTCTGTTTTTTTTCCCCCCATAAATATCTCTTGAATGAATTGCAATTGCCAAAGTAATGAAATGAATGGGTAAATAATATAAAAAAAATAAAGGTTTTATCAAATGTTAACTAGATTACTTGAATATATAGTTTATGTATTAATAAATAATGTGCTGGTGCTGGTTTTAGTCCCGGAAAATGTGCTGCTATGCCTTGAAATGAAGCATATTTATTTTTTTCCAGATTGTTCTAGGAAAAAACCCAAACAAGTATTGCTTACAGAATCACAGAATCACAGAATTACCAAGGCTGGAAAAAACCTTTAAGATCATCAAGTCCAGACTCCATAGCCCTAAGTAATATTGCTTTGACTAGGAAGAAAACACTAGTACTACATAGACTTGTTTTTTTTTCATAACTGTCTGCTCTGAAAAGCAAAACAACTGAGTGCGCCCTCTGATTCCAGGTATCTGCAGGAAGGTGAGTAGCACACTGCTATGCCATTGGAGCTGGCTCTCACTGGTGGGCCTTCTACATCTTTTACACCTACCCACCACCCCAGACACAGGTAAGTCACCGCTCTGGTGGAAGCCACCCACAGTTTAGAGAGCACTGCTTAGAACACTCCATTGCCTGAAAGGCCCTTCCCAATCCTTTCTAACCTGGTGGACGTCTCCCTGCTTCACTAACAAAAGCATTTTGCAAAGCTGTGGCATAAAGTAGATAGATGCCTGTGTGGGTCATCTGGACTGTGACCCAACCAAGGCACAGCATTCGCTCCAGTCCCTTCCTGCAGTCACACATAACCTATTGATGGTGAAAGCAGAGCTGCCATGCTGCATTGCTCTCTCCTCCATGGGCAGAGCCTGGAAGAGAAGTGCCATCAGCCAGTAAAAAATAAAAGCTGCCCACAGAAACAACCAAGCGTCAGGTTCACTCAGCATCACTCGATAACCCTGTGGAACAGGTGATCAATATTCATCAGCATCACAGTTCTCCTCCTAGTGATGGTTAATGGGTTGATAATGCCATCCTCCTTGTAGCCAGATCCCATCAGGGACCAGACAGCTGGAGCTGAAGAAGAAAACTTATCAGATCTGGCAGGAGACAGTTTAGGAGGCTAAAATTAACCTTGGACCGTTCACAGAAAGAACTAATTGTTTGTGACTGCTAGATTCCTGCCAGTGGCAAAGGTTTATCGCTGCACAGATCTTAACCTGATACTAGTTTTTCTGCAGCAGGAAAAAAAGAAAATGAAGCAGGGACAAAAAGAAAAAAAATATCCAGGGTTATTTTTAAGCCCTCCCACAAAGAAATGTAAGTTAGAGTATATGTAATGAAAATAAAAGCTATCAATAAAATTTTCTGCATTTGTCCTATAATGATTCAAGTTGCTTCAGGACTCCAGAACATATCACGAATTCATGAGCTTGACAGAGCCTTCCTCAAGAAAAAAAGAAAAGCCTGTCAGAAAAGCTCAAGCCTGCTGAATTACTCTTACTTTATTAAAACCTCCAGTGATATAGTTTCCTCCCCTTCCCCTGCCAGCAGTATGCAAGCTGCAAGCTGGTTTTGGCTCAAGAGTCATGAGCTGGAACTCATGAAAAAGGAGGGAAATGAACAAGCAGCGTAGCCAAAGGTGGTGGTAGATTTTACTTCTGGATCTGAGGATCCCTTAAAAGAGGGAAGATGTAACACTTAGCAATATGCTTAAGTTACAGAACTCTTGACTTTTGGGCATACAGCAATTGTACTGCATAACAGAGCTACAGAGCAAACTCTAGTACAAGAAAATGAACGTGGAAACATGTGCCTGTGCAGCCTGCTTGGGAGAAGAGGGAACTCAGAAATGGAGAACAGGTTTGCTTCAGAGAAGAAGAAAAAGGATTGGTGGGAGCAAAAGATAAGCTGGCAAGTGAGAAGACAGGACATTTAATCCAACAAAGAAAGAGGAAGGGACAGCCAAGGAGCCCTTGGTAGCTGGTATAGAGAAAACAAAAACTAGTACCAGGAAGAGGCCCTTGTTAGGAAAAAAAAAATAATAAATCCCACCACAGGAGCTGGTGTAAAGAAAACAAGAGCTGAGAAGCAGGAGTGGAAGTAAGAAGATCTTGAAAACAGCCAGGAGGACCCTACTGAGTGTTCTTGGCATCAAGACAAGAACTTACACTGGGGTGGGTCAAGTTTGTCCACAATAGGCTAAAATTATGAAAGAAGAGAATTCTTAAATTACATCTCTGAAATTAATCCCATTCCCAATAAAGCAATGTAAATACATAGCAAGAAAAAATTATAAGAAAAGCAACAGAGACTGGTTATACTAAGAAATATTTGACTTCCAGTCACTGATATACAATCAGTTCATAACAGTTTTTCTTGAAAGATTGACATCATGCATGGGTATGGAACACTGAGGAGTGATGTGGATTACTTTAAAATGAATATTGGAAGAGTGGAGAAGTAAAGTGATCTGGAGGCACTTCTGAATCACCATAGAGTTAAAAGTAGCTGAAGAGGCCTCAAGTGACTGAGGATTCAGTAGATTAGATGCTGGAGGATCTGTAGGAAAGGACATTAAAAAAATTATCCAGAGAAAATTTGGTAAATCAATGATAAACCCTGAGGGTTAAATGTATATATGGATCTAGGATGTCTCTAATGTGACTGCTGAGATGAATAAATACTGAAAATTGTACCCTTAATAAGACATTTTAATTTCTAACTGTATATCACGTGAGACTGAGAAATGTGAAAACTACCAAAAGTTGAGCTGAATTGCACATAATGAAAGATATTCACACAAGTAGAGTAAGTTCTTCATCCATAAGAAGCAAGGAAGATGGAGAAAATTAGTCATTTGTTTCAGCCAAGAAGAGTGGATAGGAATATTTATAGAAAGCAAGTATATATACACTGCTAAGTGTATTTCCTTGTCTTGCCCAGGGAGCATGTCTGACATCTAATTTCTTTCATGTTTCTCCCAGAAGATCTTTGTTAGCTGGAAAAAGAATAAATTTATGACAAAGTCACTTAGCATTACAACTTTCAGTGTTAAGCTAAACCACTTCCAAGAGTGGTGTTATCTTCCCATCAGAAGCAGCTTGGGCAGATGTGCAACAAGCCAAGTTTGCAAACAAGTGTCTAAGTCTGTAGATGGTTGGCAGAGACTGTGTAAGGCAGGTTGACTCCTATTTCTTCTGTGTCTTTTGCATGTAAAGCACACTAAAAATAAGCAGAAGAGCAAAACTTCAGGATACTAGTTCTTGCGATAAATCTGCACTTGAGAGAAAGAAACATGACTGGAATAAATTCTTCTATGTCCCAGCCAGCACCACCAAGATTATCTGTCAGAAAAAGGTAACCGTGCGTTTATTTTCCTTGGCATACCTCCAAGAATCAAGCATTTTGGCCCTTTTCTTCACTAGTATTACTTCTTTCCACTGAAAGCCACAGTACAAAGATCATACTAGAAGCTGTTGCAGTAATAACAGTAATTCCCTGCTCAGGAAGAAATATTGTTATTAATATTATATAATAATGGTAGTACACATATTAGGTAATAATTAAGGAAACTTCAATAGCTATGTTATGGAAACACTTCAAGCTAACTCTTTTAACACTAGTGTGCAAAACAAAGAGGTAATGAAAGTAAGACATGGACTTAAGGAATGTATCAGTAAGTCAGAAGCTGAGATAGTACAAATACCACCATACATCCAGGATATGGGCAACAAACATTTAATTTATGAATAATAACAAACACAAGGAGCTTTGTATCTAAACAGAACACAGAGACCAAGCTATACAGGAATGCTTCCTTCAGTGTTTTCATGGGAGTGAGATGCAGAGAATTAAAAGGGTCCAAAATACCACACAAACATTGAGAAAACAAGCAGAAGACACAGCAGGAAGGCATGGAAATCAAGCTTGGATGAGAAACATTAATGGATGCAAGAGTAAATGTAATGCCCCCTACCAGCCCCTCAAGATAATAGAATCAACATTTCCATCTGAAGAAATGACAAACAAACATGCCTCCCCAAAAATCATAGAATCACAGAATGGTTTGGGTTGGAAGAGACTTTAAAGATCAACCAGTCACAACACCTGTGCCCATGTAGGGACACCTCCCACTAGACCAGGTTGATCAGAGCTCCATCCAACCTGGCCTTCAACACTTTCAGGGAGGGGGCATCCACAACCTCCCTGGGCAACCCCTTCCAGTGTCTCACCACTCTCACAGTGAAGAATTTCCTCCTAATGTTTAACCTAAATCTCCCCTCTTCCACTTTAAGCCACTACCCCTTGTCCTGTCGCTGCAAACATTTGTAAAAAGTCCCTCTCCAACTTTGCTGTAGCCCCGTCAGGTACTGGAAGACCTCTGTAAGGTCTCCCTGTAGTCTTCTGTTCTCCAGGCTGAACAACCCCAAATCTCTCAGCCTGCCTTCATAGGAGAGGTGCTCCAGCCCTCTGATCATCGTCATGGCTTTCTCCTGGACTCGTTCCAGCAGCTCCATGTCCTTATGTTGTACATAACTCAATAAAAACAAAGTTCATTGCAAGTATTTTTGTCTAAAATTATCTAAATAAAATTACTTCCAATTCACATGATTCTGATGGATAGAAATCCCCACAACCCAGGAGGAGATGATCAGTGACCTGCTCCACCATATGGATGAGCACAAGCCTATGGGGCCAGATGAGGTGCATCCAAGAACGCTGAAAGAGCTGGTGGAGGTGCTCACCAGACCACTTTCCATCATTTATCAGCAGTCCTGGCTGACTGGAGAGGTACCAGCAGATTGAGAATCAGCCAATGTTACCCCCATATATGAGAAGGGACAGAAAGATGATCCAGGAAATTACAGGCCTGTTAGTTTGACTTCGGTACGGGGAAGGTGATGGAGCAGATCAGCCTGAATACCGTTATGTGGTACATTCAGGACAACCAGGTGATCAGGCCCAGTCAGCATGGCTTCACGAAGGGTAGGTCCTGTTTGACTAACCTCATCTCCTTCTATGTCAGGGTGACACACTTATTGGACAAGGGAAGGGCTGTGGATGTTGTATACCTTGCCTCTAGCAAGACCTTTGACAAGGTTTCCCACAGTGTTCTCCTAGAGAAGCTGGCTGCTCATGGCTTGGATGTGCACACACTTTGCTGGATAAAAAACTGGTTGGATGGCCGGGTCCGAAGAGTTGTGTTGAATGGAGTTAAATCCAGTTGGCAGCTGGACACGAGTGATGTTCCCCAGGGCTCAGTGCTGGGGCCACTCCCAATAAACATCTTTAAACAATAAAGATGTTTAACATGTTTATGGATGATTTGGATGAGGGGAGAGAGTGCACCCTCAGTAAGTTTGCAGATGACACTAAATTGGGTGGGAGTGTCACAGAATCACAGAATCACAGAATAGTCCTGGTTGGAAAAGACCTCGAAGATCATCAAGTCCAACCATAACCTAAATCCACCCACCATAACCTTTATCTGCCCATTCAGTGCTTAAATCATGTCCCTAAACACTATATTTCTTTTAAACACTTCCAGAGATGGTGACTCCACCACCTCCCTGGGCAGCCTCTTCCACTGTCCAACCACTCCTTTAGTAAAGAAATTCATTCTAATATCTAGCCTAAACCTCCCCTGGCCCAACTTCAGGCCATTCCCTCTTGTCCTGTCATTGTTCACTGGAGAGAAGAGACCAACTCCCATCTCCCTACAACCTCCTTCCAGATAGTTGTAGAGAGCAATAAGGTCACCCCTCAGCCTCCTCTTCTTCAAACTAAACAAGCCCAGTTCCCTCAGCCTCTCCACATAGGACTTATCCTCCATGCCTTTCACCAGCCTGGTAGCTCTTCTCTGGACACGCTCCAGCAACTCGACATCCTTCTTGTAGTGAGGGGCTCAAAACTGAACACAGTATTCAAGGTGTGGCCTCACCAATGCCAAGTACATAGGCACAATCACCTCTCTACTCCTGCTGGCCACATTATTCCTGATGCAGGCCAGGATGCTTTTGGCCTTCTTGGCCACCTGGCCACACTGCTGGCTCATGTTAAGTCAGCTGTCAGCCAGCACCCCCAGGTCCTTCTCCACCACGCAGCTTTCCAACCACTCATCCCCAAGCCTGTAGCTTTGCATGGGGTTGTTGTGACCAAAGTGCAGGACCCAGCACTTGGCCTTGTTAAACCTCCTACAACTGGCCTCAGCCCATCGATCCAGCCTGTCCAGGTCTCTCTGCAGAGCCTTCCTACACTCAAGCAAATCAACACTTCCACCCAATTTAGTGTCACCTGCAGACTTATTTAGGAAGGACTCAATTCCCTCATCTAGATCATTAATAAAGATATTGAACAAGACTGGACCCAAAACTGAGCCCTGGGGGATGCCACTGGTGACCAGACACCAATTGGATCCAACCCCATTCACTACAACTCTCTGGGCTCAGCCAGCCAGCCAGTATTTTACCCTTTGGAGAGTGCACCTGTCTATGCCATGTGCCACCAGCTTCTCCAGGAGAATGCTGTGGGAGACTGTGTCAAAGGCCTTACCGAAGTCTAGATGGACAATGTCAACAGCTCTTCCATCATCCACCAGACGGGTCACCTGATCATAGAAGGAGATCAGGTTAGTCAAGCAGGACCTGCCTTTCCTGAACCCATGCTGGCTGGCCCTGATCCCATGTCTGTCCTGCACTTGCCATGTGAGTGCACTCAAGATGAGCGTCTCCGTGATTTTCCCTGGTACTGAGGTCAGGCTGACAGGCCTGAAGTTCCCAGGATCCTCCTTCGGGCCCTTCTTGTAGATGGGCATCACATTGGCAAGCCTTCAGTTGTCTGGGAGCTTTCCTGTTATCCAGGACTGTTTGTACATGATAGAGAGAGGCTTGGTGATCTCCTCTGCCAGCTCCCTCAGTACCCTTAGGTGAATCCCATCTGGCCCTATAGACTTTTGAGTGTCTAGGTGCTGCAGCAGGTCTCTGACTGCATCCTCCTAGATTATGGGGGGGGTTATGCTGCTCTGCATCCTTATATTCCAGCTCAGGAGGCCGAGTATCCTGAGGGCAGCCAGTCTGACTGTTAAACACAGAGGCAAAGAAGGTATTAAGTATTTCAGCCTTTTCTTCATCCGTGGTTGCCATGTTCCCCTCCTCATCCAATAAAGGATGGATATCCTCTCTGTTTCTCTTTTTGCTGTGAATGTATTGGTAAAACCTTTTTTATTGTCCTTTATAGCAGTGGCCAGATTGAGCCCCAGCTGGGCTTTTGCCCTTCTGATTTTCTCTCTGTATGTCTTCACAAGCTCCCTGTACTCATCTTGAGTTGCCCGCCCTTCCTTCCAAAGGTGATAGACTCTCTTTTTCTCCCCAAGTCCCAGCAAAAGTCCCCTGTTCAGCTAGGCCAGTCACCTTCCCTGACATTTTATTTTGTGACACACTGGGACAGCTGCTCCTGTGCTTTTAAGACTTCCTTCTTGAAAACCATCCAGCCTTCCTGTACCCCTTTGCCCCTCAGAACCGACTCCCAAGGGACTCTCTTTACCAGTGATCTAAACAGGCCAAAGTCTGCGCTCCAGAAGTTCATAGTGGAGGTTTTGGTGACCCCTCTCCTTATTTCCCTAAGAATCGAGAACTTAACCATTTCATGGTCACTAAGCCCAAGATGGCCTCAGACCTCCACATCTCTCACCACTCGTTCCCTGTTAGTGAACAGCAGGCCCAGCAAGGCACCTCCCCTGGTAGGCTCACCTACCTGCTGTTGATCTGCTTGAGGGTAGGAAAGCCCCTCAGAGGGATCTAGACAGGCTTGATTGATGGGCCAAGGCCAATTGTATGAGCTTCAATAAGACCAAATGTCGGTACTGCACTTTGACTACAACAACCCCCAGCAGTGCTACAGGCTTGGGGAGGAGAGGCTAGAGAGCTGCCCAGAGGAAAAGAACCTGGGCTTGTTGATTGACAGCCGGCTGAACATGAGCCAGCAGTGGGCCCAGGTGGCCAAGGAGGCCAACAGCATCCTGACCTACATCAGGAATAGTGTGACCAGCAGGACGAGGGAGGTGATCCTGCCCCTATGCTTGGCCTTGCTGAGGCCACACCTCGAGCACTATGTGTAGGTTTGGGCACCACAGAATAGGAAGCCTCTGTTTCCTCCAAGAGTTAGCTCTGCTTCTTTTTTTTGTGAGAATATAAAGAATTCTTTTTTTGTCAAGAATATTTTATACTTACAGCCATGGATATGACCATGGTTGGCTTTAGGTTGCTATTCAAAAATGTTTTGGTTTTTTTTCCCAAATTGACCTCAAACAATTTTGTCCATATAGTTATCAAATCAACACAACGTGAATAAGCAAAATATTTAAGTAAGAACACTACTAATAAAAAGAAAGAACTAGTTTTCTAATAGGTACATATATGAGATAACATGTCAAGGCTTTCTCATTCTCTTCTGCTGGAGCTTTTTTATTTTTCATTAAAAGTTTAATTACAAAGGGAGTATGAACTGAAACACAAACCTCTTGCTTCCCAGGCAAGCATTCTAACACTTTAGAAGACATTTCAGTTCTTTCCTTGGCCAATAAATATTTACTATTTCTTCCTCCATTTCTTCTCTAAGTTTATCTAGCTAGCTTTTAAATTTTTTTGGAGATATGTTCTGAAAGAAAAATAAATGTTTTTGGAGATATGTTCTGATGGTTTCTTTCTAAATTTATAGTAAGTAATTTTATTTGTTCAAAACTTTTCAGTAAATCTGACTTGAATTTTAAAAAAGCTTTGAATCAGCCTAAACACTACTTTTATGTCAAATTTTGAAATCAAACAGTTCTGCTCATGACATCTCACTTTTGTTACTTATGTTACTTTCAATACTTCATCCAAAAAATTTCACAGTTGTTCCTGAAGCAGAACAGAACAAAAATAACTCTTACAAGCTCATTTTGAAGTGCTCCTCCCACAAGTCTATAATAGTTAAATAGTCAAAACAGAATATTTATCTACATAACTTTGTCAGGAATAAAAATGACTGCAAAACTAAAGGAGAACAGATGGTTTTCAAAGTTCACATACATTGTGCACTGAAAGAAGTTTCAGAATTTTTACTGTCTACTTTTTTTTGCTAGCTGCCCTTTACCTTTGCTAAATGACAAAACTAATGGCAAACAACTTAAGATATTCAAAGGCTAAAGTGTTGAGAAGACATTGCCTTCATTTTCTTTATCATCGATTATTCAAATGGCTGCTTGTATTATTTAAATAGGTCAGCTGAGTTGTAGCATTCACTGCAGAAACTCATTAGTGCTCATTATCTTATGACTGTTACCCTGCCAGGCAGGGCAAGTGGCATGTGCAGTGTACCAAGGAGGATGGGTTAAGTGACAGAGACAGCAAAACCGAGGAAGAAACTCTTTACCACTCAAAGAAAATACCTGCTTTCCTCCCACTAGCAGCTTCACAGTTGCCCATAGATCCTCTACTACTAGGATCATCTAAGGCTTCTGCTAGGAAATAAATACTTCTATAATTTGGGGACTTTCCCTGTTTCTAGAATCCTGAGATAGATGCCCAACAGCAACGACAGGATGCTCATTTTGTGATATTTCTTCACATTTCCAGTCCTATTCCTTCTAAGCTCTACAAGACAAATAGAGAGGAGCACAGCAACACCTAAGCAGAATGCCTCAGTGATATTTGTTTTTCTTTTACTGGATATATCATTTCTCTGGTAAGTAAATATAAGGTTACCAAGCATTATTGGCAATTCATACCCACACTAAACCAACCAAAGATTTTGTAAGATTTTAAGCACTTAGCAACCTTTTTCTTTCCCGCCCCCAGCTCCCCCAGCCATTTGAGCAAGCATGGAGCAGCAGGGCAGCAGGGAGGGGGCATGCTGATGGTTACAGCTGGGCACAGAGCTAATTGCAGCTAACACACAGCTTCTGGCTCCTGGCCTTTAGCCTCTAATTACAGTTTGGCACTTAAACTTACAAATATTGATTGGTGAAACATTTTATGATAATCATGTGGAAACGCTTAGCTGCTCACTCCTTAATGATATTACTGGAAACGTTTTGTACCTCATTTGGTCATCCTTTCATCTTGGCTCTTAGAGGCTTCCCCTTCATACAAAAAAGCCTGTGCTCCATAGAGGACTTCACACCTAGGCTAAGAGCTGCCCCATTTACACAGGTGCCTAGTGTTCTGCATAGAGCTCATTTTGTTCTGATAAATGGAATGATTTAAGAGTGTTGAGTGATAACTATATGCTTAGACACAGATGCACGTAACTGGACTCATACACTGGCATAAAAAATGGAATGAGAGTTATAAATACAAAGAGGAGGGACTGATAGTAAAATATAAAAATACAAAATAAACACATTGGCATCTTATAGTACTTTGACTTCGAATCACACATGCTTTCCTATGGTTTTCTTTATATAACCTAGGATAACTGTGTACAAAAGTTTTGATTATGCTAGAGAGATCAATGTACTTCAGTATGAAGTCCCTGTTACCTCTAGAGTAGTCTCATTCACAGTGGTTTGAAATTCTTCTGGGATATTTTTCATCCTACAATGACATAACACATATTTCATAGAATCATAGAATGTTAGAGTTGGAAGGGACCTTAAAGATCATAGAGTTCCAACTCCCCTGCATGAGCAGGGACACCTCCCACTAGACCAGGTTGCTCAGAGCCCCATCCAACCTGGGCTTGAACACCCCCAGGGATGGAGCCTCCACAACTTCTCTGGGCAACCTGTTCCAGTGTCTCACTACCCTCACGCTAAAGAATTTCCTTCTGATCTCTAATCTAAATCTCTTCTCCTGCAGTTTCAAACTATTACCCCTTGTTCTATCACTATGTGCCCTTGTAAAAAGCTTCTCCCCAGCCTTTCTGTAGGCCCCCTTCAGGTACTGGAAGGCTGCTATGAAGTTCCCCTGGAGCCTTCTCTTCCTCAGGCTGAACAACCCCAAGTCCCTCAGCCTTTCTTCATAAGAGAAGCCCTTGGATCATTTTCGTGGCCCTCCTCTGGACATGCTCCAACAGGTCCACGTCTTTCTTGTCTTGGGGGCTCCAGAGCTGGACACAGTACTCCAGGTGAGGTCTCACGAGGGCAGAGTAGAGGGGCAGAATTACCTCTCTTGATCTGCTGGCCACACTTCTTTTGATACAGCCCAGGATGTGGTTGTCCCTCTGGGCTGCAGTTGCACATTGGTGGCTCATGTCCAGCTTTGGATCCACTAGTACCCCCAGGTCTTTTTCCACAGGGCTGCTCTCTAGCATGTCTTCCCCCAGCCTGTATTGATGCCTCTGGTTGCCCTGGCCCAGGTGCAGAACCCTGCACTTGGCCTTGTTGAACCTCATGAGGTTCCCTTGGGCCCACTTCTCCATCTTGTTCAGGTCCCCCTGGATGGCATCCTGTCCCTCTGGCATTATCGACTACACCATCCAGCCTGGTGCCATTGGCAGACTTGCCGATGGTGCTCTCAATGCTACTGTCAATGTCATTGATAAAGATATTAAACAACAGAGGTCCCAGTATGGACCCCTGAGAGACACCACTTGTCACTGTTCTCCATCTGGACACTGAACCATTAACCACTACCCTCTGGATGTGACCATCCAGCCAGTTCCTTATCCACTGAACAGTCCACCCATCAAACCCATATGTCTCCACTTTAGAGAGAAGGATGCTGTGAAGGACCGTGTCAAAGGCCTTGCAGAAATCCACATAGATGACATCTGCTGCTTTTCCCTTGTCGACAGATGTAGTTACACCATTGTAGAAAGCCACTAGGTTGGTCAAGCAGGATTTGACCCTGGTAAAGCCATGCTGGCTGTCCTGAATCACCTTCCTGTCCTCCATGTGCCTTAGCATGTCTTCTAGGAGGATCTGTTCTATGATCTTCCCAGGCACAGAGGTGAGGCTGACAGATTGGCAGTTCCCAGGGTCATCCTTTCTACCCTTTTTAATGATGGGCGTGACATGTCCTTTCTTTCAGTCACTGGGGACTTCACCTGACTGCCATGCATATTTAACAATATTTCTTTGATATTTATACTCTGATAACAGCAAGGGAGCACAACAATAAACAATTATGCTGAGGACCCTAGCAACAGCATCCCAGTCTCAAAAGGGTTAATAAACACACATAGAAAATTTCTTGACTCTTGAGATCCAGGGTCACAGTTGGGAAATGTCTGCAAAAAACTGAATTGGCTCTTCACTGAATAGCCATGGAAGCCACACAGATCTTTCCTCTTGATTTTTTTGTAGCTGGAGGGGGCACTTAGATCCCTGTTCTAGCCATCTAAGCCATCCTATCTTCTTAGGTACAGAAAACAGTAGTATGGAAATTCAGGCCATCAAACTACAGTGGTTGCTTCGAACAAAGATTTTCAGTCAGAATCACAAAATTTTTATGGTTGGAAAAGGCCTCTAAGATCACTGAATCCAGCCATCCAGCCAAAGAAGCCTCTTTTTCTCACTGGGTAGAAAGGAAAACCTATTCTAACACTGAATATTCACAGTGTGATGTGTAAGTTGTTGACAGTTGAATTAGTTAAATTACGTTAAATCAATGCAGATTTTAGTGAGTCTACATGCAAAGTCCCAAGAACAGTATCTAACAGGTACATTTCATATTGTTGACACTGCATCACACCAAAACTACAAAGAAATTCAGGAGAGGAATCAGTGGTCCACATCCACTTTTCTGGCACATGAGCTACAAAACCTCATCCTCAGAGGCCTCCTCCAGCTGCGGCTCCAAATGGGAGTTTTGCCAAGACAGCCTGGCAACCTCAGTGTTTTGTGTCCTCACCCTTAGTTGGTTGGCTGCTGAATGACAAAACAGACAGCTCAAAGAAGTTACCCTGCCAAACAAAGGCACACACACACACACACATTTCCTTGCAGTGGTGGAAGGGAGAGGATTTTTTTTCCATCAGTTGTGTCTGCACAAGCAGTAAACACCAGGCTCTGGCAGCTGTTTTCCCTTCACTCACTTGGATGGCTCAGGAGACATGCAGAGGAAAGGCAAAGAGTGCCAGGGTAGACTGCAGGTTCTTACCTGCTCTAATTCACTTCCCTAAGTTTCACAACAATTTCAGCAACAGTGACTAGGAAAGCTGCACAAGTATCTTACTAAGGTATGTTTTGAGTGGCCTTTAAGCTTTACAATTCTTAAGCAGCAGTCATTAAATGATCCATATACAGCAAAGATTTAGCATTGTGTATATACAGATTGCTCCTTGTGTCTCCATAGAAACTGTGTGTTAACATTTAGATTAATGTTTGAATTATTTTCTGTAGAGCATGAAGCAAAAGTAAAGAGCCTGATCATAGTGGAGGCTTAGTTTTTTCCATTTGTGCAAACAGTGTTGTTGACTACTCAGTGAATTAGAACTCACCTTTCTTTCAAGAAAATCTGTCTCCTTAAGAAAAACAAAGTTCTGTGGATCTTGCAGTATATGCAAAATTTCTCTTATTCTCTACAAATCAAAGTATGTTTTAAAATCTAAAAGTGAGGCATGCAATAATTAGAGACACTGCAGTTGGTTCCAAAAGGAACTGACAAGTAGCAAACCAGATTTTAAAAATACCTTCATTATAACTTTTCTAGTAATCAGGATTGGAAAAAAAAAAATCTCCTCAAGCAGGAGAAGAAAAAAAGAATACAAGAGAGCAAGAGGCTTTTAAAATTTATTTATTTATTTATTTATTTATTTTTATTTTTAATAGTGAAGACTCAGTGTTCTGTTTCTGGTACCCAAAGCCTACTTCTCCCTCAGAAACACCTAAGATTCTGTATACTGTCTGGCCCTAGACCCCTGCTAGCCACAAGTCCGGTGAGTGAAATATTTTTGTGTGTCACTGATGTACTGCACTGGGAAGAACAATGTCTTTGAAGTGACTTGTTATGTTGCAGACTAGCACTGTTGTGAATGTGATACACAATGGAGACATCTAGCTTATTGCATGTATTGCTGGTGATATTACAGTGGGAGTCTGCTATAGGCCACCTGACCAGGATGACCGAGTGGATGAGGCCCTCTACGGGCTGATAGGAGCAGCTTCCCGTTCACAGGCCACGATCCTCATGGGGGATTTCAACCTCCCTGACATCTGCTGGAGGCACAACGCAGCAAGGCACCAGCAATCCAGGAAGTTTCTGGAAAGCATTGATGACAACTTCCTCCTCCAAATGGTAGAGGAACCAACCAGAAAAGCTGCTATGCTGGACCTAGTTCTCACCAACAAGGATAGCCTAGTAGACAACATGAAGCTTAAGGGCAGCCTTGGCTGCAGTGATCATAAAATGGTGGAATTCAGGATCCGTAGGTCAACAAGGAGGGTCCACAGCAAGATCACTACCCTGGACTTCAGGAGAGCAGATTTCAACCTCTTCAGGGATCTGCTTGGTAGGATATCATGGCATAAAATCCTGGACGGGAGAGGAGCCCAAGAAAGTTGGTCAATATTCAAAGATTACCTCCTGCAAGCCCAAGAGAAATGCATCCCAAGAAAGAGGAAGGCAGGCAAGAATGCCAGGACACCTGCATGGATGAACAAAGAGCTCCTGGACACTCTTGGATAAAAAAATTCTTCAGAGGATGGAAACTGGGACAGGTAGCCTGGGAAAAATACAAAAAAGTTGTCTGAGAAGCCAGGGATCAGGTCAGGAAAACTAAAGCCCAGATAAAGTTAAACCTGGCCAAGGACATCAAGGGTGATCAAAAGTGCTTCTACAGGTACATCAGTGATAAGAGGCAGAACAGGGAAAATGTGGGCCCTCTGCAGAAAGCAACAAGAGACCTTGTCACACAGGATATGGAGAAAGCTGAGGTACTGAACAACTTTTTTGCCTCAGTCTTCACTAGTAGGGGCTCTGACCACATTGTTCAGGTCATGGAAGACACAGGCAGAGACTGGGAAAAGGAAGATTCGCCCGCTGTAGAAGAAGAACAGGTTCAAGACGATCTAAGGAATCTGAAAGTGCACAAGTCCATGGGACCTGACAAGATCCATCCACGGCTCCTAAGGGAGCTGGCAGATGAAGTTGCAACACTGCTTTCCATCATATTTGAAAAGTCATGGCAGTCTGGAAAAGGGAAAACATAAACCCCATTTTCAAAAAGGGAAGGAAAGAAGACCCAGGGAACTACAGGCCAGTCAGTCTCACCTCTGTGCCCAGCAAGGTCGTGGAGCAGATCTTCCTGAAGTCTCTCCTAAGGCACATGGAAACATGGCTTCACCAAGGGTAAATCAGCCTGACAGATTTGGTGGCCTTTTACAATGGGGTCACAGTGTCAGTGGACAAGGGAAGAGCAACTGGTGTCATCTACCTGGACTCGTGTGAAGTGTTCGACATTGTCCTGCGTGACATCCTGGTCTCAAAACTGGAAGAATATGGATTTGATGGATGGACCACTCGGTGCATAAGGAATTGGCTGGATGGTCACACTCAGAGAGTAGTGCTCAACAGCTTGATGTCCAGATGGACACCAGTGATGAGTGGTGTTCTTCAGGGGTCAGTACTGGGACCGATACTGTTTAACATCTTTGTCAGTGACATGGATAGTGGCATCGAGTGCACCCTCAGCACGTTTGCTGATGACACCAAGCTGTGTGGTGTGGTTGACCCGCTGGAGGGAAGGGATGTCATCCAGAGGGACCTTGACAGGCTTGAGAGATGGGCCCATGCCAACCTCATGAAGTTCAACAAGGCCAAGTGCAAGGTCCTGCACCTGGGTAGACACAATCCCAAGCACAAATTGGCAGAGAATGGATAGAGAACAGGCTTTAGGAGAAGGACCTGGGGATATTGGTAGATGAAAGGCTCAACATGAGCTGGCAATGTGCACTCGCAGCCCAGAAATCCATCTGCATCTTGGGCTGCATCAAAAGAAGCGTGGCCAGCAGGGTGAGGTGGTCCTGCAACTCTACTCCGCACTCATGAGACCCCATCTGGAGTACTGTGTCCAATTCTGGAACCCTCAACACAGGAAGGACATAGAGCTCTTGGAGCAAGTCCAGAGGAGTGCCATGAAGATGATCTGAGGGCCGGAGCACCTCTCCTATGAAGACAGGCTGAAAGCGTTGGGGCTGTTCAGCCTGGAGAAGAGAAGGGTTCGGGGAGACCTTATAGTGGCTTTTCAGTATCTGAAAAGGAATGCTGGGGAGGGACTTTTTACTAGGGTGTTCAGTGATAGGACAAGTGGTAATGGTTTTAAACTGGAAGAGGGGAGATTTAGCTTAGATGTTAGGAAGAAATTCTTTACTGTTAGGGTGGTGAGACACTGGAACAGGTTGTCTAGGGAGGTTATGGTTGCCCCTCTCCCTGGAGGTGTTCAAGACCAGGTTGGACAGGGCTTTCTGCAACCTGGTCTAGTGGAAGGTGTCCCTGCCCTAGCTGGGGGGTTGGAACTAGATGATCTGTAAGGTCCCTTCCAACCCAAAACATTCCATTATTCTATGATTCTACAATTCTACGATTTATGTTCCACTTTAACCCATTTTTGAAAGTAAGAACTGAGTCCTAGTTCTCTTTTCCTGTCTCAGCATCTGCCTAGTGCTTATCATCTGTATTTCTCCATCAAGTATAACATGTTTCAGCAGTTACCGGAGGCCTAAAAGTCCAGTTTGAAATTTTGGTGACTGCAAATGCTGAGGTATCCTTTCTCCAAAGTTCAGCTGCTCTGTTTTCTGAGGGTATAGTCAAATGAAATATAACATACTTGACATTAATAGCAGCCCTTGCCCCATAACACACCTTTACCAGAAAAGCTGTCCTTAATAGCCAAATATGTATTAGCAAGGAGATATAATGAGCACCAGACATGCAACCTTAGAATACAGTATGCAAAGAGCATGTGGGTTTCCCATGCCACTGATGGCTCTAACATATGTGCTCTAGATTAAATGTTGACAGATCAAGCAACAGTAATTAAGTGAGCCCAATGAAATGCAACGATTCTCAATGCAACAAGATAACACATAGGAGCATAGGAGATTCCATGTAAACATAAAAAAAAAACCCTTTTTTGCTCTGAGGGTGACAGAACACTGGAACAGGCTGCTTCGAGAGGTTGTGGAGTCTCCTTCTCTGGAGACATTCAAAACCTGCCTGGACACGTTCCTGTGTGGCCTGCTCTAGGGGATCTTGCTCTGGCAAGGGAGTTGGACTAGATGGTCTTTTGAGGTCCCTTACAACCCCCAATATTCTGTGATTCTGTGATTCTGTGAATGTAGTGCCTTTTCATTTTGTGGGAATTCTCAAAAATAATTAATGAAAATACTTGAAAGTTAATTGTGTTCTCTGGACCTTTGATATTGGATTTCACAATAGGCTCTATTGTGAGCATGTTCTTTTATCTGTTAAACCACACCTTTACATGTCCTACCATTCCTGTTCTGCCTGATTTCAAGGCTTTGGAGACATCCATTGAGTACAACATCTTGAAAATGTCTTCTTAGATCCTCCATACTCACAGCTTTTTCAGCATTTTTCCCAGATACAACTCACAAAACCTTGATTTTATGTACACCTCAGATAAGAATTTTTCCAGTTGCAAGTTTGTTTTTTTTTCCCAGTTACATAGAATTTATTTCTTTGTTACATCTGCCCTCCAGTATAGCCTTCCGGGAAGAACAGCTGTCACAGGGCATCAACTTTGCCAGCTTTTTGCTTCTATACTGTAAAAAGAAACTACTGCACTAGAAACTTTTTGGTTGTAGACATACCTGAGCTAGTTTGATACAGCCTGCATAAATATCTACTTTGAGACCTTGATGGATCTGTCCTTAGCCTCTCATTATCCTTGCTTCACTGTTGTCAGGACCCAAGGTAGCACGTTTAAAAGTGTACATGAGTTATGACTTATCTTCTACCTTCTGTCATAGACATAACTTTAAAAATAAGAGGGTTGTCTGTGCCTACTCAATCCTTAGCCTCTTTACAGAAGAGGTTCAGTTTCTAGCTGCTGCAGTTGTGGTGTTTTTGATGTGTCTGACAACTGAAATTGAAGAGAGAACATGAAATGTAACTTTCCATTATTAGACAAATAGGTACAACACCACCGCAGCATACAGTGGACAAGAAAGTTGTCTTGGTAAATAGCAAGTAGCATAAGAGCTTAACTAATAGATACAAGGGGAGGTGATGGAATGCTCTAAAATAATTTTTAGTCTGCACTGCAGTCTGAGTTTCTACGTGGTTAGTGTGCTTTAACATGTGAAAGGGCAGCAGTGGCTGAAAACTTAAAGTGGGATGTGACGCAGGTATAAATTTATACAAGTGTACTGGGTCTTGCTGGAATGGAGTTAACTGTCTTCTTGGCAGCACATACAGTGCTGTTTTGGATTTGTGACCAAAGCAATGCTGATAACACAGTGATGTTTTAGTTATTGCTGAGCAAAACTTGCACAGCCTCAAGGCCTTCTCTGTTTCTCGCTCTGCCTCTGCAGCAAGTAGACTGATGGTGGGCAAGAGGCTGGGAGGAACACAGACAGGACAGCTGACCCAACTGACCAAAGGTGTATCCCATATCATATGGCATTGTGTTTGGCAGTAAAAGCTGAGGAAGAAGGGTAATTTTCCAAGGTAGCAGGTAACTGGCTTTATCTTGAACCTCAAGAACTTTTTGCTTTTGCTCTTCTGAGCCTCTCCCCAGTCCATTTGAGGAAGAGTGAGGACATGGCAGTTTGGTGCTTAGCTGCTGGCCAGGGTTAACTACAACACTCTATGTCATGTCAATTTGTTGGTATAAAGAAGTAAAAAAAAAGGGAAAAAAACACAACCCAATTATAAATACAATATTTTTAACAGTTAGAGGTGTCATTTTTGTTGAGGAATCATTCGTCATCTTAAGTGCCTGTGAGGGACCAATCCTCAGGACCTATACTTGCTGGAAACTCCATTGTAACCCCAAAACAAAGTCTTGTTTGCATCCCAAAAGGCCTGCCTGAGAGGATGGAGACAACGCTGATGGTCTGCCTATGGCCTGTGGCCTGCATCTACAGCGATTGAGATAAAGATGGAGGGGTGGAGGGGGTGGAGGTCCACTCCAGCTGCTCAGGCTTGTGACTCAAACATGCTTGCTCATCCTTGCGAAACAAGGAAACTAGGCCTATAAAACAGGGGGCTGCAATGATGGGCCTGGGGAGCCTCACCAACACCAACTCTCCCCAACTGGCTGGCCCAATGCTGGATCCAGGACTGGTGATTTTCTATTATCTATCTCTCTCAACTTTTCTTCTCCTACTCTCTCTCTCTCTTCCTTTCTAAAATCATTAAGTAACACGAGGCCTAACCATGATTTTTTCTCAGGTTGTGCAGGTTAAACACATATGTATTGTACTCTTGTGATCTAAT
The DNA here is from genome assembly GCA_020745705.1 of Hemiprocne comata. NCBI lineage: Eukaryota > Metazoa > Chordata > Aves > Apodiformes > Apodidae > Hemiprocne > Hemiprocne comata. The sequence continues at coordinate 89,909,542 of CM036586.1, read as the reverse complement.
TGTCAGCCTTTATGATCATGCAGCCTAAGATAATAATTGAAGTATCCATATTCCTTCTATAGTTTTAATTCAAATACAGACCTTGAGTGTTGTTTCACCTTAATCTGATCAAGGGATACGGGACGGTTTAGCATTTCCTTGGACCGTGACATTTTAATCACTCTCCCTGGAGGGCCCAGGTCTGAGACAAAGGTTGGATCCAGCCTTCCCTGAGCTCCTCTCTGAGAAGGAGTTTAGAAAACAAGGGGGTCCAATCTGAATCTCCCTTGCTTGCCCTACTTGGGTCATGACAGTGCCCAGTGTAAATGTCAAATATATTTTAAAATGAAATGTTTTCAGTCTTCTCCTAAACCCAATGGTACAACTATGTATCTACAGTGGCAACCAGTATTACCTTATATTAAAAATAATAGTTTATGAGAGAGTACAATATGTGGAGCCCACATGTATGCATCAACTTTACCCACAGCTTCATTTTATGTTCTGTAAAGTATACTACCACAATAATGAATCTCATGCACTTAATTTAACACCTTTGCCACCTTTTACTCTCTTGACATATTTAAAGTTGGAAATCTTTTCATAAAGATCCCTTCTCTGAAATTGCGCAAAGTTGAAAATCACATGTCAATGAACCCAAGACTTTCTTCCAGAGGTATAGAGCAAGGTCAGCAGCAAACCTGTTTCAGAGTACATCTCTTCCCACTATTCCAGGAGTTGGCAAAATTATCATGGGAGTGAATAACAGACAACAAATGTATGAAACTGTCTCCAAATCCATGCAATTTTTCAGATTTCCCTCTAATAACTTCAACTTCAATATGCAGAATTAAAAAAGAAATCTAAATCAAAGACTCTTCATACTGCTTAATTTCTGAAATTAGTTGGTCCCACAATGAAAATTTTGTGCATATTTATTTTATATCATCCAAACAAGTTAGGCATCCCTAATTTATGCCACAGACAATGAAGTTGATGGGGAAAGGACAGCTGGGTTGATTACTTTGCTTCATTCATAATGCAGTTTTCTTCCCCTCCCAACATGTGAAACATCTCAGTGATTTTATGTTTTCCCTCCTTTACTCTAAAAGTACCGATGAAAATATCTTCCCCCTGGCTGAGCATGTAGTTAATTTTAAATTAAACAGCTGTGACCAGGCACAATGTGCATGTATCTCTGTTGCACGGTAAATGACTTGTAACTAGAATTAGCGATGTCTGGGGTTTTGTCCTCCAAACAGTTAATTAATATTTGTCTTAAGTAAGTAGTGTGAGACTACTACCACTAGACGTAACGCAAAAAGGGCTGGAAGTCTGAGTCCAGTAGGAAGGCAATGCTAACTGCTGTGTGAAGGAGATGGGAACTTGGTTGGAGGATACAGCAGAGTGATCTTGGGACGTGTGGAGTAGCTGAGTGTGTGCTTTATTTTTATGTTGGATAAAAAACCTTTTGGATGCAAGAGTCATTGCTTTCCTAGATCAATAACAGCAGACAAACTTTTAAAAAACAAACATTAAAAAACTATTTAGTAAGCCAGATGGGACACGACTTTGGGTAAGGTATGCACTCCATGGTAATAAAGCAACATTAAAAATTGTGGGATCCACGGTACACTGCACAGGCAAGCAACAAAGACAGAAATGTTGGGCTCAGAGGGAAGTATCATCCTGAAGTGCTTCAGTTCCCTTGGTACAATGGAGGAAGAAGCAACTCTGAAGGCCTCACCTCCTCAGCTGAGGCATCTAAATAAATCAGCCCAGCTATTCCTCTGAAGATCTTCAGTCACCTCTTCACATGCAGGTAAGAAAGAACTGGAAGACATGGTGTCAAAAGACTACAAAATGCTAGGATCAAGTTAGATACCTGAGGTGTGCAAGCTGGTTCCCTGTCCATTTTTCTTCCTGCTAGCCTGTTGTATTCATTCCTGCAATTATTTTCTGCAAATTGCTCAACAAGCCAGTGGATCAAGTATGACATCCACCTTTCTTCTTGGTCACATGCAAGTTAAATTTGCCTTTAATTCACCTGTGTGTAGTGTAAAGTATTTTCACAATGACTAGTCACTAAACTGTGCCTAATTCAGCTGTGCAGAACTGCAGATCACAAGAACAATGAATCATCATTTATGTAAACCAGAAAATCTAGCTATGTGCTAAGAATAATTCAATCTGGCTATAAAAAGGATTTTCCACAAATAGATTCTCCCCTCTGAAATGTTCTACTTGGTTGGAGGTTTCCAATGACTGGTTCTTTCCTTTACTCCTTTGGAAGTCCAATGATGAGACAGAAGTGTTTTGGTTTGTGCCTATTGCCTCTTGTTATTTCACTAGGCATTACTGAAAAGAGCCTGGGTCCATCTTTACCCCTCCCATCCATCATGTATTCTTACACATGGACAAGATTCTTCAGAGTCTTCTCCTCTCCAAGCTGAACAGTCTCCTCTCTCTCAGCTTCTCCTCCTATCAGAGAGGCTTAAATACCTTAACTAACTTTGTGGGCTTTCTCTCTACTCTCTCCAGTATGCCCATATCTCTCCTGTGCTGGAAAGCCCAGAGCTGGACCAGGCACTCCAGATGTGTCTCACCAGTGCTGAGCAGACAGGCAGGATCACCTCCCTCAACCTGCTAGCAATAATTCTCCTAATGCAGGCCAGAAGTCTGTTGTACTTCTTTGCCGTCAGGGTGCTCAAGGTTGACTTGTTGCCCACCAAGACCCTCAGAGGCTTTTCTGCAGACCTTCTTTCTAGCTAGTGAGTCTCCAACCTGTGCTGGTACAAAAGGTTATTCCCTCCAGGTGAAGGGTTTTGCTTTTCCCTTTGTTGAACATCAGGAGACCCATTTCTCCAGCCTCTAAAGGTCACTGTCAACATGAAGCCACATCTATAATTTGCTTTTGAGGTAATTTTAATATGTAATGAAATAAGTTCATGAACTCAGATTAAAAAAAAAAAACACAACACAATCCTTACCATATTAATTGTGAAGACTAAAACTTAATTTTTGTTTTAACTAGAGCTGCTCTTTCACAGAAGTATTCAAATGTAATTACCATTTTCCATTAATAAGGTGAAAACAAACAAAACTCTTTCCTTCTTCCTATAGGCTATAATGCTTGACATCTGTGTGGAAACTCCAATCTCATCTTTTGGTTGAAATATATCTAAATTTGACTTGCAGTTAGCTGAATTTCATCTTTTAGATTGAAAAACTGTATTATCAGGCTTGGGTTTCTTATATCCTAAAAATTTGATGACTTCTCTGTAGCTATCATGAGAAGATGAATCTCCTCACTCATTGCATCATTCTCAGGGTCTCTTAGTTTTCTTTACGTTCTCTCTTGAGCTGTTGAAAACAGAACACAATACTCTGTCCTGGTAGTAGTTACATCAGTACTAAAATACAGTAGCAATAGAGGTAGGGTTTGCTTGCCTAAATGTACGCCTCTAGTGAAAATGTAGATGCACATGTGTATATTGCCCACCTTCCAGCTGTTATCCCAAATGGATCTTCAGGTTCTTTTTTGTATCTGTGCTACATGCTTGAACGTTCTGGGCACTGAGCAGCACTTTACAAGGCACCAGACATCTGTTCAGGCAGCTGAGTTTTACCCACAGTGTCCCTTCACACAGTTCATCAGTTAATGTCTACATCCACTCTATCATGTTAATCTCTTGATCATAACATTGCATGAGAAATTATATTCATCTAAATATTTATCTCTCTTTTTTTCCCAGAGTAATTTCTTCCTAGGCTAGCAGCTGTTATCCTGCTTGTCCTACAGTCTTATTCTTTTTCTTTGCTTGGGTTGTACACTTCAGTTGGTGCTGAAATTTCCACTTTACTGAGCAAATTAGAATACCCTCAAACCATGTTCTCATTATCGTTCCAATTTTCTCAGTCTTTGAATATCAGAAAGCTGTATAGTAATATAAGAAAATTGTTTTTATGTTGTCTTCCAAAGGCTAGAAGGATCTCATTTAAAAAAATGTCCACCTTATGATTGTGAGTAGAGACATACTGATCAACCTTCTAATGAAAGGCATGTTTCTTTCATATAATTCAGTCTCCTAAATGATTTAGTGCAGTGTAACATTTCAGATACCTCACAGAAATCTAAATATGTCAACACCTTGTGTAATCTCAGTCTGTTTCATTTTCTGTTCTGCAGTTACAAGAATTATAGAGTTCCTTGTTTACTGTACATTTTGTCTTTTGGCTTTGATTTTGTATGTACTTAGAGAAAGGTAAATCAGCATTAAGACTGTCAGACTGATGAAGTCACACAGATGCAAGAGATTTATTTAAATGAAAGGAAAAGTGGATTTTATCCTTGCTGATGCTAATAGGCCAGTACATCTTCATGAATCATAAAAGAACAAAGCGTCCTTGTCTATAAAAACATTTAGCTAATATCTAGCAGAATGGCATCCTGAGGGTAGCTTGAGGACAAAGAGAAAATGGTGGCTGAAGGAGAAACAGGAGTCAAAAACATTTCGAGATGAGCCATCCCACTGTTTGCTGTCCCAGGATGAGAACCTGAAGATGATTCAGAAACCATACTAACCTCTAGAAAAGATCTCAGTGTTTGAGATCAATCTCAAATGCAAATTCCTTCTAGGAGAAGGCAGAAAAAGACTATCTGCTTAGTGGGGCTGTTCCTGTGGGCTCAGCAGAAGGTGTAGAACAGTTCAGAGCTGAGGGAATATTTGTCACCTGATCCTGGTGTGCTCTCTGCAGGACCGTGGGGACATATCAGTTGAAGAGAACTCAGAAATATTGTCAAGTGGGACTTTGTACTCCACTCATGTGGGAGGATAGCTCATCACTGTTCAATTCACCCCCTTCCCCAATATTATTTTTCTATAAAAAATTTAATATTAAGCTCTTAAATTAATTTTAATATGAATACATCATCATCAATACTCCTCAAAGGTGTTATTTCTTTGTGCATGAAATTCCTGAACTGTAAACCAAAAATCAAAACCAAAACAAAAAACCCCAAACTCCAACACCATTGCAAGCAGAAGCAATGTATTTTACAAAAAATAATCAACTGAGGCCTTATTTTCAGAAGTATTGTAATGTTTGTTTATCTTTTCATAACTAAAAAAACCCCACCTATCTAGATGCCTCAAGACAGGCACTTAATGCTAAAGAGAAACAGAAATCATTCCATTAGAACTATAAATACATATATGTGATAATTTTATGGTGACAATTTGATGGTAAAAAAAAAAAAAAGTAAAGGTAATTTCACATAGAAATATATGCCCATTATTTTATACTTACGGATTTAAATGTATCTATTTTTATATACTTAGAATGGAAACTGCTTTTCTCCTATTCCTTTAAGTTATTCAGTAATGAACCAATAATGCTATTTTACTGGTATCGGTGCTGTTTAACAAGTTTGTTGGCAACATGGACAGTGAAATTGAGTGGAACCTCAGCAAGTATTCCAATGACACCAAGCTAAGTGGTGTCGTTGACACAATGGAGAGAAGGGAGACCATCCAGAGGGACCTTGACAGGCTTGAGAAGTGAGTCCATGCCAACCTCATGAAGTTCAATAAGGTCAAGTGCAAGGTCCTGCACCTGGGTCAGGGCAATCCCAAGAACAAATACAGGTTCGGTGGAGAATGGATGGAGAACAGCTCTGAGGAGAAGGACTTGGGGGTGTTGGTGGATGAGAAGAACAAGATCTGACAACGTGTTCTTGCAGGTAAGAGGGCCAACCGTGTCCTGGGCTGCATCAAAAGAAGTGTGGCCAGCAGGTCAAGGAAGGTGATTCTCCCCCTTTACTCGGCTCTCAGGAGACCCCACCTGGAGCACTGTGTCCAGTTCTGGAGCCCCCCCCACAAGAAGGAAATGGAGCTCCCAGAGCCAGTCCAGAGAACAGCCACGAAGATGGTCAGAGGACTGGAGCACCTCTGCTATGAAGAGAGGCTGAGAGAATTGGGGAAACCCAGCCTAGAGAAGAGAAAGCTCTGGGGAGACCTTATAGCGGCCTTCCAGTACTTGAAGGGGCCTATAGAAAAGCTGGGGAAGGACTTTTTACAAGGGCATGGGAGGATAGGATGAGCGGGAATGGTTTGAAACTGAAAGAGGGTAGATTTAGATTGAATATTAGGAAGAAATTAATTTGTGTGAGGGTGGTGAGACACAGGAACAGGTTGCCCAGGGAAGTCGTGGCTGTCCCCTCCTTGGAAGTGTTCAAGACCAGGTTGGATGGGGCTCTGAGCAACCTGGTCTAGTGGGAGGTGTCCCTGCCCATGCATGGAGGTTGGAACTAGATGATCGGTAAGGAGCCTTCCAACCTTCCTATGATTCTATGATTTTCTGGGTACAAATATCAGGTGGGAATGGAGACAGGATCCAGATAACGTGAACTACAGTATTGTTGGATGAGGAAAGCATGAAGGAGGCAGGTGCACAACCTCTCCAACAACATCTGGCTGTTCTTTTCCTGTCAGTGCTAAAATTGCAGTAGTTTTGATAGCCAGCTTATTACTTTAAAGAAGTTTCTAGAATGTCTTATTCAGCTAAGTAGGTCTTTTCCTTTAGTTCTACTGTACAATCAACCTGCATGAGTAATTGTCTAAGAATGTTTACAGGACATTTAATCAGCAGGAGATACTTACATTTACGGAGGTAATAGGAAATCCCCTGTGGCTTTGTACCTAGTTTAGTCATCTTTAAAGCTTAGAACATTTATTGTTGAGCTGGAACCAGCTACTGTCAAAAGATTCTCAGCATAGGAAAAAAATTTAGCCCCTTATCTGCCTAAACTGAAACTACCCAGGTTTCAGGAAGGTCCAACTGGCAGATCAGTGAATTATGGTCCTTGGGCCCTGAAAATCTTAAGTAAATTCTTGTCCATAAAAAAAGAAAAAAAAAAAGGAAAAAAAGGAAAAGACCCCAGAGAACCAAGATTTTTCTTTGTGGATGGATAGTAATTAAAAGGATGGTCTTTAACACATCAGTATTAAAAATGGAACCTACATCCTCAACACACAGAGAAAAAAATTACTCCAAAAGTTAAGAAACAGGCATTAACATTAAAAAAAAGATTGGAAAGGCCCCCTTGCTACATCCTTCAAATCATACCAGGTCAGAGCTGGCATGGCCAGCTGCCACCCATCAGTACCACATACCATGTTCAGTCTGCCTCTTCTGTCTCATATTCTGAAATTCCACTTATTCCACCCTGAGAGATACGAGAAATGTGCACCTGAAAGCTTCAATAAAATTGAAAAAAAAAAAATCATATTCTCTCGGATTAGCCATTATATTTTGCCTATTCATTTTCTTCCAGCTCATGTTGAAATTCATTCTTTTTAGGAGAATAGGGGAGCTAAAATGTTCTTCTCAGTTTTTGATTAAAATGTGAGATATCGTATTAGGATCTGTGTTAAGAAAGATGCTGTAACATTACATAATGCTACAGGAACTGATGCAATGAGACAAAGTACAGTCTGAACCATATCATTCCTGATATTTAAGCAGATTTTTCCTTATTGGTCTTTTAATTTTTGCACTACTAATGCCCACATGTTTTGGACTGAACATTTTCCTTGATGCTCTGGGGCAGCATGGTAGCTTTCCTTGCTATTTTTGCTTGTAGGCAGATTCCGCCTCTAATGATACACATTTTGTTTGACAGAACGAAGAAGAGACAAGATTGCTTGGTAAAACTCAGAAGTGGAAAAAAAATGGTTTGTAGTACCTATTTTACCAAATTCCAGTAAATCAGCAAAGTAAGCACGTGCTCAAGGATTGCTTGTGTCATTGCTACTTCTGAGAAACATAATGGTAAACTTTTGCTTAAGTATCTATTAGGTAAAACTTCTAGTACTATCAATAGTGGCAAAAGGGGGAAAATGGAGCAGCTACAGAAACAATACAATGAAGTTGTTCACAACCTAAAGCACAAATTGCAGGATCACCTTGGGGGTGAGGAAGGCCATGTAGTATTTTCCATATATAAAGCCAGACTGCATCACAAAATGCAAAGACAGTTCTCCTGCCTTGATGCTATAACTGCAAAAAGAAATATTTATGACTAAGAATCTTAGAATGGAGGACCATGAAAAAGAAAAGCTGGTCCTCATTAGAGAGGGTTATAAGACTCAGTTCCTAAATGTCTCTTAAGTAAGTTTCAGTTCATCACACAAAAAAAAAATGGAAAGCAGAAACTTTGAAAAAGTCAGCCAAAGAAGCAACTTATCAGAAAACCAGCTCTGACATATGGCATCTCCAAAAACAACTAGGAAGTTATCCATTATAAATTAACTCCTCACAGATGTCTCAAAGGGAACAGCTATAATGATCATGATACTTAAAAAATAATTAATTCTTCTTGCAAGCTCCTGGCTTCTGGATCTAAGCCTCTTTTCATGTGCCCTGGCCCTGAGATTGGCTTCTAACCAAGTTCTGGCTGAAATTCAGGTCATCTTAATGGCTGGTTTGAATTATGCCAGGGCAGAGGGCAGGATTGTTTGAAGGAACTTTACATCTGCAGTGTAGACAACATACTTGTAGGTTAGTCAGGCTCTATGTACCCTGAGACCCAAACGATTTATCCACCCTCCACTAGTTGCTGTGTTGTATGTATCTGTTTTTTTTTAATGAAAACTTACATGTTGTATTCATAGTCCTAGACTACTGACATGTATATCACAACAGTTGCTACAGTGAGCACAAGCTGATGTTTCCCTCCTTGTTAGTGATCCCTGTGCAGTGTTTGCAGGACCCCACCACCCTGATTATCCATCCCTGGCTGCAGAGCTTTCTAACCTTACATCAGCTTGGGCAGGAGATGCTTAGGTCTCTCTGCAAAACACCCTGCAGACACTCTCCCTGACTCTAGAAAGGCTGCCCCAAGCTGATACAGGTTACAAACTGCAGCAGAGAGTCAAGAATGTTCCTCACTTACACAGGGGAGACAATTAGGGACGAGACTATTATTCCTTATAAAGCGTATCCAGCCCTGTTTTCTGTGATGCACAGAAAGAGTGGAACAGAACACAGGCAGAGAACACTGAAAGTCACCCTACAGCCAGCTTTTGATTATGCAATGCTGCAGTGCTTGTGCCGTAAGGGTGACTGAGCAATCTTCTAGATGAGAATCAGCTGTGAAGAATAAAATTCCAGCATGATCTTCTGGTAGTTGGTTTTCTGTGCTCCCTCTGTCCGTATTTCTGTCCTGACGAATATTCTATGCTTACTCAATGTATTTCCGCTCTTACTGTTAGAGGTGAACATGAGTCCAGAGAGGCAATGAAGGAGTTAACTGCAGTGCTGCTACTGCTTGGTTGCAGGTTTCTTACCCAAGCTTTTTTTTTTTTTTTTTTTTTTTTTCCTGCATGGATTTAACTGATGTGATAAGACACACCTGTCAAACCTCTGAAAGGTGACTGGTGACTTTGTGTACTGCCCTAGAAAGGCAGCAATTTAGAGTGATGAGGTCTGAGAAACAAAATTCTTTCAAGGTCTCCAACTGTGCATGCAAAAAAGAGGTACCCATTTGAATCACTTTGAAAATAAGTATGCATAATATTAGAGCTATGATTTAATCATAGGATGGCTGATTTCTAGGCACTGCACAGATTTGCTTACCTCTGAACCGCTGTTTTCCTCTTTCCAGGATGTACCTCTGTAACATGATAGCGTTGTCTGGCTTCCTTACCTCAGTTTGTACTATATTATCCTGCCTGAACGCACTGAGAACCACACTGTGCAAACTCTCAGGGTAGAAGATAGCATCAGAGGCAAGCTCCCAGATCAAACATTTTGCAAAGAATTGCTGTAACTATGGCTGAAAGCAAGTGGATTCGTCCTACCTGGAATTATAAAGCTTAGGATAGGGAAGTGACTTTTTCTAGGATTAAGATTAAGATGGAGGAGGAAAAGAGAGAGGCAGGTTCTGGGTGTGATCCTATGGGCATAATCTTATGAATGGCCTGACAATACTGCTGTGGGTAATGGATGCATGCGACTGGATGCCTGCTCATAATAAAGTTTCTGCAATCTAATGTTTTGCAGATAATTTTTTGGAAGAGGCCAAGCCTAGATGTCTGCAGTCAGAAATACCTTTTTCTGTTTCCCTCCTTATATCTATAATAGAGTTACATTTCTAGTTCTCTATACCTGCATTTCTTGGAACAGTCAGTGGGCAAGTGCCTAGCAGCTTTTAGGGGCCCTTCCCTGCCCCACCCCCCTGTGCATCCATATGTGCCATGGGAATATGCACAGTTCTCCCTGCAAAGGTGTCAGAAGCAGAATGTGGCCCTTCCCATCCACCTGCAGGAAGGAACGAGGGAGGGATTTATTCTGAAATTTTCAGACACTGTTGATTCATTTGGTGGTTTGGTAGGGTTTGGGTTTTTTTGAGGGGGGTGTGTGGGTTCTTTAAAAGCCTACATGATAAAAATCTGATGTGTTTTGCTGAAAAGTCAGCCCTACTAAAAGATTAAAGAAACACCTTTTGAAGACATTTTTCTTTTTTGTTTTTATTAAAATAACAGTATAGGTAAACATGCGCCGACTGTAAAGAATGAAGCAGTGCATGCATCGCGTTTGCCTTGTGTTATTATCTGCTGGGCATCAGAAATGATTCATGTCTTCTCTGGGCCAGGAGAGTGAGAGCCAGTGTGCTGACTGGAGTGCATTTGTACCTGTCTAGACATGCCTACCTGGAGCCTGTCAAAATATGGTGCTCTCTTGGAGGTAACAAACACTGCCAACAATTGGATGTTTACTTCTTAACAACGGCCAGCCAAGGGTGACAGAGCACATGCAAATGCTGTGACTAGAGTTTTAAACCAACGACCAAGGTTTCTGGACACTTTCCTGGGAGGGTGATTGCCTGGTGCAGGGGGTTAATGAATCCTGGGGGTGATGAGCCAGAGAAGTGAGTAATGGAGGTGTGTGCATATTTTGGTTTTTGCATTTAAAGCTGAGGGGATTCTTAGTAGCTAATACCTTATTTTTAAAGGTTATTGCAGACCTGACTTGTGTCCTGGCTGCACAAGACATCAGGCTGCACTGCAGCAGCTGAAAGAGTTGCTGTGAGACCTAAAGGAGCCCACACTAGGAGCCTTGTTTAGAAGAGGAGTCAGGGTTGAACAGTAAACAGGCATGTCCTGGGTAACAGCCAGAGGTGATATTTCTCCTTGGAGCTGGTGACAAACTGAAACCATTTGTTTTCACTTCTCAATATGAAATGTCTCTTATCAGCCCCAAAATAATTTTAAAAGTACAGGGAGTTTCTAGAAGCCTTATTTCCGTTCTGGAGTGGAAGAAACTTTAAAATAATGGGAATGAATAATTCCACCTCATCCTTTCATTCTTCTTCACTGAAGAACTTAATTGTTCTGCATGGGCACCTTGGGTGACCACCTTTCTCTTTCTAAAAGAGTGGCTCATAATAATGGCCTTGAGGAGGCCTGCGGGCTAGAAGAGATACAATCTGTTAATCACAGTTGCCTAGTTCCATTCTTTTGACATGTTAGATCCAAACAGTGAATTGTCAGAAGGGTAAGAATCAATTTTAAGCAGTAACATACATCAAACTCTGTAGTCCACCAAATTGTTCCATAACAGATGAATGTTTTGGTTTTTTTTTAAAGCAGCTGCCAAGTGCACAGCAAGCAAAATAAATCTTCCCATTTGCTGTGTGTTTTGATCAGCACATCTGCAAGACTAACATCTGCTATTACATTTTTATAATTGCATTATATTTTGCAGCCAGGCAATTCTATTTTTTAATAGAAAATTATAATTCAAAATACATTATAATGAAGGAAAATTTAGAATACATTGAAAATAAAAAAGTTTTTTTTTTCTAATTTTGTATTGTTTGTAGTCTGAAGAGTGAAAGGGGAGAAGAAATGTAGTGTTTGTATTACAAACTTCTTTACCTACTCCTAACACCAAGCATGCACCTCTCTATGAGCTTCATGTAGCTTTTTGTTTTTTTCTTGTTAAGAAAATCTTTACTTAGCAGGATTATTTAGGAGCTGGCTGGAACAAAATGGTCATGCAATGGTAGTAAAAAATTTGAAGACCTATGTTTGCCCAGTAAAAGCACTCAAGACACAGGAAGGAAGAAAGGACACGCGAAAGTCGTAAGTGTTCTCTTCCATTTGACATTCCATCCAGCTCCAACTGCAGTGTGCATGACTGTACACACAAGCAAGAGGAATTGCACCTCTACCTTAACTACACATAATTTAGGCATCAAGTCAAAGTTAGTTTCTAGGCTCCCTCTACAGTCAATGGAGAAAAATACTTACCTCTCGAAGCCAGGTTCCCCTACTTTCTTTGGACATATATTTTATAGGCTTCAAGGTGACTTGGCATGGCTTTATGAACAACAAAGTGAATTGTCTGTGCACTTTAACAGTAAAGGCAGGGGCCTGGAAATGGCCATCTCTGCTTATACTTTTCCATTCATGACGTAACAATTATCCATTCTTATTGAATAGAATAAAAAAAACCAAAACAAACCTAAGTATTTTTAGGGGTCTGTGAATCAGGTATTTAGGTATCTTCTATCCTTTGTGACAAAATGTGATCTTTGGCCAGTTTCAGCTATGTATAACCTTTATATAGGTAATGTTTATTCTTATACATTAATTCTAAGGTTTAATAATGTTTCATATATAGGTTTTGAATAATTTCATTTAAAGCCATTAAGTGGAGCTAAGTTCCTCCTCATCCACAACCTCAATAGGAAATCTGTTATTTGATAATTTGTTATCATCAGCTGTCATTAGCATGGGGCAACTTGTGTCCTTTATGGTGCTATCTTCACTGCATTAGCCATCATATATGGAGAATATATCGGGCTTCTGTAAGTTTTGTTCATCATAACCCTCTGGAGATCTGGCAAGTCTGGTTCAGTCACTTTCTTAAGCTATTCCTCCTGGCTGTGACCTCATCTCTGTTGAATTATGAGGTTTTGTTCTGTTTTTCTCTTTTTGTTAAATTAATATTTTTAAAGGGACACTTCTGAAATCATTATTTCCTCTTGTTAAGGAGCATGTTGTAGAAGGAGATCTCCAAGGAGATCTGAGTGCTATATTCATACAATAGACAAGAACAAGTTGTTCCAGTGACAAATACAAAAGATAAATGTTAGGATAACCTTTGCGATAAAGATTCTGTGTGAATTTAAATGAGAACTAAAAAAAGAGAGGGGTCAGAGAAAATGCAACGAGATAGATTTTTTCATGTCAAAACATACAAAATTGATTCTCCTTTGGAGATGTAGATTAATATGGATATTGCAAATGCAGTGACCAACTACAAGAAAAGAGATGGAGACAGAGGCTATTTCTGCCCTCTAAAATGGATGCTGTCAAAGTCAAGGTGCGAACAAGCTGAAAGTAGGGCTCCTGAGTTAGTATTCCCTGCTCCTAACTCCAGATGCCAAGCTCTGCCAGCAGACACTGATGTATACAAATAGAAAACTGACCTGATTAACAGTTATGACAACCTCAAAATCCAAGTTAGTAATAGTTAGAGTGCTCCAGATATTGCCTCTGGTAACTAGCAAAGAACTAGTACTCTTGCAGCATACTTTTCTTAGCACTATATCCTGAAAAAAGGTTAATAAGTAATTGTGAAACAGAGCTTTGTTTTCTCAGGGTGCAGTGATTAATGCTCCATTGCATTGTCCCACTACAGCTGCTGTGTTTTAATTAAAAATATCATGGTACAGTGGCATTCGAAAACATGCAGGTTTAAGCCACTCTGGTTTGTTCCATACTCTTATTCCTTAAATTAAATGAACAACAAAGCCCCTTCATTATCATGCTGGAATGACTGACAGATATCTGCACCCAGCTTTGAAAAGGCAATTTTTCTTGCTGTTGTGAACACTAGATCTCAGCTTCATTGTTGGTGCCAAACCTTCTGACTGAGCAAAGAACTCATACATCAAGAACACAACAGTTTCTTGGTAGGAACTCCAAACTGTAAAATACCCAAGAAAGCAGTAACTACATTTCTTCTAAGTATTGTTTTTACCCTGGAGAAGATGCCAAAAACCTAAGTTCTTCAAATATGGTAGTGAGTAAAAATTAAAGACAGAGGCTTTTTTGAAATGCCACATAAGAGAGGAGTAACTATTTCAGGAATAATTTGAAGATCACATAGAAAATACATTATATTAATAAATATAGACAAAGGATTCAATGATACAGTACCATAAAAAATACATAGGAGCATTTGGGAATATGGAAACCACACTGATATTTCAAGTGCCTGTGTGAAAACTCTATGATGTGTAATAGGAAGGAGCTTGAATTTTACTCAGTACCACCAGCAGCCATACTCAGTTTTTACATCACTATGCACACATGTTCTAGAAGTGCAATAAAATGGGTGCCCATTTCCACAGCTGCCTTACACATCCAGAGCAGCAGGCTTGCTCTTCATCTCTTCCACACACATCATCACAGAACTGTCCTGTCCTGGAGTCAGGACAAAAAAGTTTTGGGGAAAATCTGAAGTGAGACTACCACAGTCCTCGAATTAAAACCTAGTCAATCTCCTCAGGCCTCCAGCATAAGCTGGGAATGCCAAGCTGTTTTAATAATTAAGCACATTATTTTCTGGGAAAATGACTGGTGTCAGTGTGGTTTGCAACTGTTTTTTTTCAGGGGCATATGAAGTTGTAACAAAACAGACGATCTGTGGATAAGATTATAAAAACAGTAAGCTCTTTATGCCTACAACAGAAATGCACGGTAGCATCAACAGATAAATAAATACTATGTAACTCCCCCCTTCTCTGAAGCTAATAGGAGTGCTTTGGGTGCTTTGGTCTGCTGCTGGATATTTTTCCACACTCATCTTCTCACACCTCTAAAGTGAAACATTTTTCTGTCCCCAAAGTGGCCCTCTCCACGTCACCAAGATATCTCTACTCAGCAATTAAATACAGTGTTATCCCCTGCCTGGCTGATGAACAGCACATCATTGCAGGCAGACTGAAAATTGCACATTTACTGAGGACTCCCATAATAGTGAAGTTTTCTGATAATTAGGAATGCATAAGCTTTATCTACACAGACTGCCCAAGATCCCTTCGCCAACTCTGTGTCTCATTGACCAACTGGAGAAAAGTCAGGTAAAAGCTATTTTGAAAAAGCTTCTCTGAAGGAGCTATATTTTATTCTCCTCTGAATCCCCAGCCCCCTCTTCCTACAGATCCCGTGGCAAAGCTCAGGTGGGTTATGCCTCCACTGCCTTGCCCATGCCCCAGGCTGAGCAGGATGACTCCACTCAGGGCCTGCTCTAGCACAGGGTCACCATGTTCTCTCAAGAGAGTCTTTCCCACCCTAGTGACTGCAGCAGGGATCTTGGTTGATGGGGCTGCCCCATGGTTCCTCTGGTAGCACGAACATCACTATTTGTGGAGCTGGGATGTGAAACCATGGCAGTGAACTGGTCTGCGTGTGTGTTTCTAGTCAACTCAGATGTGACTGAGCTGGTCCTCAGGAAGTCCCACAAAAAAGTGATGCGAGTACAGGTCAGGGGGCTGCCTGGAGAAGGACCATCGTGGTTTTAAACTGACAGGCTGCTAAATACCATGCAGCTGCTCACTCACTCTTCCTTGCCCCCAGGGAGTGGGGGAGAGAATCAGAAAGGTAAAGTGTCTCATGGGTTGAGAGAAAACCAATTTAACAATTGAAACAAAAGAAAATACTAATAGTAGTACTAGTAATAATAATAGTAATAATAATATACAAACAAGTGATGTGCAGTGCAACTGCTCACCATCCGATGAACAATGCCCAGCCCATCCCCAGCTTGTGATCTCGGAGGAGAGAAAATCCCAAAACTGCAATCTGGGAAGAATGAATGTTTCCTGGCCAGTCCTCATCTATATACTGAGCATGATGTTACATGATATGGAATATTTCATAGGCCAATTTGGATCTTTTCCTCTGGCTATGCTCCCTCCCATCTTCTTGTGCACCTGCACACTAGCCAAGCATGGGGGATTGAAAAGTCCTTGATTTCTTAGCAACAACCAAAATCATCCATGTATTATCAACATTCTTCTTATACCAAATCCCATACTAAATCCAAAACACAGCTCTACTCTAGATACTAAGAAGAAAATTATTTCTATCCTAGCCAGAACCAGGACAAGGACTGAGCAGTGAGGGGTGAGAGTGGCCCGGGGAAGAGCTCCTTTGTCCAGCCATGCTACTGAGTTGTGTCAGGCAACTCTGGTCCCAGTGGTGAAGAGGCTGCTTGCTGCCAGCTGACATAGGTGTCAGAACTTCAGCTCTTCAAACCCAGAAGTGGCTACTTTGCCATTTGCAAATTCCTGTTGCATGTCTGCCCACAGGCTTATGGTAACACCATATGCCAACATTGTCTGAGTGCAAATATATCTGCATTAAATTCCCAAATGTCATTCCTACCATCATTTACATGGGAATAATTTTAGCTTTCTAAAACTGTGATTAATTTAGATTGTCTATCTGCTTTTAACATTACTATTTTCAATATAAGTCTTTGGTAAGGTCAGCAAGTGCCCCAGTTTCATGAGTGTCCCGTTTTCATGACAGTCACAGAGATGGTGAGGTGCCCTAATTTTTCAAACTGTTGGAGAGCCTTCTGCTGCCTTGGGTGTATAATAATTAAACCTTTGTGAAAGAGAAAAAGACGACTATCACAGAAAGGAGAGGCATTTTCAAGTGACAGCAAAGTAAAATACTAACTTTTTTTTCCTCCTGAAAGTGCATCAAACTCCCCCTAATCATTTACCGTTGTTTTTTTGCCATGCCATATTTACATGCTAAGCCAAAGTGTTGCATGTTCTCCTCTAATTTTGTCTAAAAGGTGGGTAAATCTGAAGTAGCCAGTGAATGGTGCCAAGTGCTTGATGGTGTTGGCTCTCATTTTCCATAGCTAGCTCTGGGCCCGACTGCTCTAAATCCCACCCTCAAACATGGTTTTTCAGTACTTTCTTGCCCACTGTCAGGTTGATACAAATTTAAACTAATGCAATGTCAAGAAGAAAACAAGAATTAAGAACATAAAAGGCTGAAAAAGGCTGTTTCAGAAACAGCAACAAGTTCTACTTAGTCATAGTTGGATTTAAATACCATTTTAGGTGACTACCATACTTCTGTTCAAATGTTTTCGTCAAACCTATGAAGTAAAGCATTTGAGCCAAGCGAGGACGGTGATATTTGGCATTCAAATATTCAAGTATCCTTGAAATTAAATAGAACAGCAAACCTCACTCCTATCTTTGCCCTTTTCTTTGTGTGCTTGTTTAACACTTTCCCTGCCAATCAAAGACAATACTATTTTGTTGAATACTCACTGAATTCCCAAAATCAGTTCTTTCAAATTTCTCTCTCCACTTATATGGAGGTACTAAAGCAAAATTCCATCCCTTTCTGCCAAAGCCGTGCTTTTGTATCACTCTTGATCAAGTCAAAGCCCAATAGAGAAAGCAAAATGAACCAGAATCTGTCATTTAATATATTTTCTAATTAAAAAGAACACTGATGATGAGCTGATTGCTTTAAATGCATAGTAAGTTATAATCCCATGCTTAAATGAAACTACACGGCTCTAGTCTGTTTCATTTGTGCACTTTATTTCTTAATTTCAGCTTTCAGATGGACCTGCATGTCTATTTGTCAGAGCCAAACACTTTGAATATTTTCTAAAAGGAACTTTATTAGATCCTCACGTGGCAAAACAGATACCTGTGCATGTCCAGAAGTCCTGCAAGCAGAGTGTAAGTTCTATAAATATGTTTTTAGATAAAAAAAGCAAAAGCCAGATTACTCCATGGTGCTTGCCCTGAAAAGAACAGTGCTGCTAGTGTCCATTATAGTGCTCTCTGCAGAGGCTGCTTCATTAAAACCTTTAGTCCTTATAAAGGAAGTGGGGAAAACAAATCTAAAGATAAAGAGATAAAAAGCTCACAGCAACTGCACACAATTTAGCTCCCAAGTGGGACCTAGCATGATTAAAATAATAAGCATCACACTGTGCTCAACAGCACTTCAGCAAGTGTAACTAGGGTATAAAACATTAACTGTGTCTCCGATGCAAAACCATTTAAATTAAAACTGTAACAGTAAGTTTGGGACAGTATGAAAGTGTGGGCTAGACTGCTGTCAGTCTAAGTGTGCTGGTATAGACAGGAAAGGTTTACTAACATGGCCATGGACTGGCCAAAAATTCAGTCCATGCCTTCTCCCAGGGAAAAGTGTATGATGGAAAGGTTGACCACATCTTTGAAGGCACAGTCGTCTCGTGATACCAACTCATCAGGCAGTGGTTGCCAGAAAAAATGCCAAATGTTGGGAAGTATTAGGAAAGAAAAAGAGGCCAAACAACGTCATCACCATGACACAGTATTAATCTACAGGGTGTTTGCATCTTGAGTGCTTCATAGAGATCTTAGGTCTCCATCTCAGAGGAGATGAAGTAGAAGCAGGAAAGATCTAATGAAAGCAAAGAGAACGGCCAAAGGAGGGGAGTAGTTTTAAATGAGGAATGAGTAAATAGACTAAGGGCTCACCAGATGGATAAAAGAAATAATTGAGGGAGAGACAGCACAGATAATATGCCAACTGATTTGAACTTTTTGCCAGTGTCTTTCAGTGCAAGAAACAAGGGCGATCTAACAAAACTATCAAATGGCAGATTTAAAACAAGAAAAGGGAGACTTTTTCACACATTATGTTTGTAATCCATGAATCTTACAACTGGATGTGGTGGAGTTAAAAGTTTGCATGAGGTCAGAAAACAGTTGAACAAATCAAGAGGGCAAAAAATGCAGTAGTGACTACCAAAGGCAAAGGCCATGTCCCTGCTCTGGATATCTCTTAGCCACAAATTGCAAAAAGCTGGAAGAGTATTTAGAAAAACTATTTCTGAGTATGCTAATATTTTGAAATACTTGTTATTGTTAAAATTCTATACAGCTTTTTTCTTGCCAGCCCCCCTGGGCACTGCTGGAAAACACAGGGCTGGCTAAAATTCACTTGTAGTAACTCTTATGATTTTATGTTGAATACATTAAAAACAGAATTAGAAAGATATAAAAATGAAGTCCATAGTTTAAAATATAGGGAAGATACACTAGGAGATTTTTTGTTGTTATTTAAATTATGTCCCACTGTGCCTCTTTGTGAAACTGATCTTGTACGGTTTCAGTCATCCTGGGGATAGCAAAAATATACAACTCTTTTGCAGTCAGTAAGTGCTGCAAATATTTTTCCCTGGATGACTGGCTCTCTGGAACATCCACTATTGCCTTTGACAATTCACTGGTCTCTTTGGGAAAAGAAATAATTTCTGACATACTAAGCTTTGCCCGATAAAAAGGGCTTCCATGGTTTTCTATCATATGTCAACTTTATCTTCTCTGGCAAACTGAAAATCTGTTGATAACAGCAAAATCATCCATAATATATGGAATGTACTGTACTACTTACTAAGAAATACTTGTTCTATGAAGTCATCATGAATCACGTTATTCCATCAGATGAACCTGGTCTCTCTGGTTACAGAAAAACAATATGTGTCATGTGGAAAATGCAAATGTGACTGTTGTCATAAGGTTATATTAGTGTGATATAATGACGATAGGCTTTGCAGCCCACACGCCAGACCTGTAATGACAAACAATCTCCAGCTATATTCTGTTGTCATTTTAGGAATGGAGCTATAAATGCTAAAGGCCTGAGTGTTACCAGAACTTAAGCAGAAATCTATTTTCTTTAGCAGAATGTATTGTTCTTATTTATGGCACAGATTCAGGCCTCTGGGCCCTTCAAAATACCTGAATGCACTTCTTTCTATTGCACTTCAGTCTATGTAGCTACATTGCCTGTAGCTACATAAGCTTTAAGTTGGTTGTTACAAATTTTTTTTGCTTTCTGTAATAAGAATGGGCAGGTTAACAGCATCTGCAACCATTCAAGTTACTGCATTTCTCACCTGAAATAATCTATACCTGTCCACAAAAAAATCCTCATACAGTCAGTAACTTTTATGACAGCATCTGCCTATTGAAAGCGAAGGAAAAAAGCAAAATATAACTGACTGTAATTAGCATTGAGCAATACATTAAATAGACTGGGATGAACTTTCTAATTCCTATTGTTCCGCTGTCATTCAGGAACATCTGAGTCTCTATTTTGATGTGAAAATGTTGCTGGAAAAGGAGTAGAAAAGCAAACAAGCAAAAAAAACAGCTGTCTCGTTTATCTTTGCTTTGTATCACTGAGAAATGATACGCACCAAACGCTTCCTACACTGTGCCCTTTATATGATGTGAACTTGGTGTTTTCCCTCCACTTAACAGTCTACTGTAAAAAAAGGAATTAAACCATTTTCATTCACTGATGAACCTCTTAGATTCTTTTTCCAGGGAAAAATTATGCCAATTTATGCAGAAGGCAAAATTATGCAAGAAGCAACTGACACTCAGAAAAAAAATAAATCTTTTTTTTTTTTTTCCAGAGACAAGTTCTCTATTTTCCTTTGTGAGTTTTTTAATATTTTTTTTTTTTACTATTATGTGAGTAAAATTATCTGGAAGCAAGAAATAGCTAACTCCTTTGTGCCCAGCTTAAAGGAAAAAATAATATTAAAAAATAAATTGAACTTACATTTTCATGTTAAGTTGCAAAGTACATTTTTTTTTTATTATTCATACTTCAGAAAGACACATTTTCACCCTCTCATTTTTGAAGATGTGAGATATTCAGTACTTTTTATTTTAAACATAAACTATACCAATTTAAGGAACCAAGTAGAGAAGATGAGGAAGGGATATTATTGTATCACTTTTATATTAATTTATTACATTAGAGGTACTGAGGTGATCCAGAAAGCTGCTGAATCCTGCAATCAGTGTAAGCAGTTGAAGAGAATGATTTTCACTCTGTAAGAATATTGTTCAGAACAAGTACCTAGAAAAAATTTGCCTGAACTTCTGCTGAAACATAAACAACATAGCCATCTTCAAAAATTAAATAAGATTTCATTTTAGTGAATTGGATTTCATGGTTCAACTCATTGGGATCTGAACTGCAACCATAACCTCCATGAATCTAATATCAGACTTCTTGAAGACAAGGATGTTTTGCATACTCAGTATTTTTTCTAACATGCACCTATTTGTCTGGTTTTGTTCATCTTGCTCTTGATGCCTCCTCCCATTTTCCTTGCTTGTGATTATTCAATACACAGCATGGCCCGTGCTTGACAACTGCTAGCAAATGGTAATGTTTTATGTTTTAGTGAACTACAACATTTATAGAAAGTGATAGACAAAGCCACAAGGAAGAAGAAGAGTTTGTGGAGAGCAGATTGGTATGGCTGCGCAACTGTCACAGGCAAATCAACAGCAGATAATGAACCCTTTGGAGCTCAGAATATGAGTAGTGCTCTGCTGGAGTGGGACCTGGGAACAAGGGGACAATGAGTGGGACTCAGTGAGTCATTGGCCACCAGACAACATAGAGAGAAGCTGCATGGAAAGTCTGTACTGTCCATCATCTCCCATTGCTAAGAAAGGAACAAAGGTGCTTTAGGGGCTTGTTCTAAAGCTGTCACAAAAACATGAGGATTTCCCCATGGCACTCCTCTGAAAAGCTGAGGTGTCTGCCCCAGACCCCACTGCAGCTGTACTTCTTCACACAGGTTCCTTGGAATTGTCTCACTTCTGCAGCAGAGTCACAGCCTTCATACAGTGGTGGTAGCTGGCAGAAGATTTGCACATCAAAGCTGTGCATTAAAACTCCAAGCCAGAAACACTGCTTGGGCTCTGTTTGGGTACAAAATTCTTAAAATTCATGACTCAGTGGACACAGCCCCAGAACCAGGGAAGAGCTAATTTAGGGCTGCACATGAACCAGATACATTCTAAAGCTTGCTAACAAACCACAAAATGTTTGCATTTTGTTATAAAAGATCAATGTTGTTCTCTTGCAGTCTGGCTAGAAGAAATTGCCCTTTGAACAGGAGGTGTTCCTCTCAGGACACACTGACTCATTGTGATTCACTATGACTTCAGATGGGTTGCAAAGGGGCAGGAGCAAATCTCCCAAGGGAGAACATCTTGAGTGGTACATGAGCAATACTCTAAGAGATCCCCAGGACTCAACAAACCTGTGAGGAAAGTGTGACCTGAATATTATCCTTAATGTGAGATTATGTGAGACAAATTCTACTGTTTAAAGTTTGAATTAAATTTTTTGGAAAATAGAATCATAGAATCAATCATAGAATCATGATGGTTAAGGTTGGAAGGGACCTTAAAGATCATCAGCTTCCAGCCTCCCTGCTATGAGCAGGGACACCTCACACTAGACCAGGTTGCAAAAGGCCTCATCCAACCTGGCCTTAAACATCTCCAGGGAGGGGGCCTCCACAACCTCCTTAGGCAACCTATTCCAGCACCTTACTACTCTCATGGTGAAGAATTTCTTCCTGATGTCTAACCTAAATCTACTCTCTTTCTGTTTAAAACTGTTACCCTTGTCCTATCACTGCTGTCTCTGGTGAAAATCCCCTCCGCACCTTTCCTGTAGCCCCTTCAGGTGCTGGAAGGCTGCTATAAAGTCTCCCCGCAGCTTTCTCTTCTCCAGGCTGAATAGCCCCAATTCTCTCAGCCTGTCTTCATAGCAGAGGTGCTCCAGCCCTCTGATCATCTTCGTGGCCCTTCTCTGGATCCTCTCCAACAGCTCCATGTCTTTCCTGTGCTGATGGCTCCAGAGCTGTATGCAATACTCCAGGTGCGGTCTTGAATTAGAGACTTCAGAGTTAAATTTGGTAAACCTATTGTCACGGTTTGACACACCTATATGATGCTGAACAGTAGAATCTGTTAATGTTTGTTAGAGGCATTGTGTTGAATTAGGACGTGTCTCACATGAGAGCCCAAGAAACAGGATCCAGATGAGGCTGTGTTTGTCTGTGCCTGTCCATGCCTGCTACATCAGTCAGCCTGCCAGAGCGATGGACTTAACTGGCCAGAGTAAGTAACAACATGACCCAGCACAGCGAGGAAGACTACAACCCTTCCTCCAAGAGACTCCTGCCCAAGACCACTGGATGACACTGCATGTGCGTGAGTGGGAGGGACAGTATTATAATGGGTTCTTAGACTATTATAATGAGGTCCTAAAATAGTTTGCATAACCCAGCCTATTCCTTTGTGCAGTAATGTATATGCTTATTCTAAAGTGAAGAAATATGTACCACCCTTGTCCATTGGTGTGCGTGTTTGGAGGAGCGATCCCCCAGACAACCAGCACTTCAATAAAAAATACCTGATTTATAGCTTCACAGGGCTATAGAGTCTTTTTCCTCACATCAGCCTCACCTCTCCAGCCTGTCAAGGTCCTTCTGTGTCAACTACTCCACACAGCTTGGTATCATCAGCAAACTTGTTGAGGATACACTCAATCCCACTGTCCATGTCTCCAATAAAGATGTTGAACAGCACTGGTCCCAACACTGACCCCTGAGGAACACCACTTGTCACTTGCCTCCACTTGGACACTAAGTCATTGACCACAACTCTCTGGCTGTGGCCATCCAGCCAATTACTGATCCACCAAGTGGTCCATCTGTCAAATCCATGTCTTGTCAGTTTGGAGACCAGGATGTCATGTGAGACAGTGTCAAATGCCTTGCACAAATCCAGGTAGATGACATCAGTTGCTCTGCCACTATCCACCAACTCTTGTCACAGAAGGCCACCAGATTGGTCAGGATGATTTGCCCTTAGTGAAGCCATACTGGCTGTCACCAATCACCTCCTTATTTTCCATGTGCCTTAACAGATTTTCCAGGAGGATCTGTTCCATGGCCTTGCTGGTCACAGAGGTGAGACTGACCGGCCTGTAGTTCCCTGCGTCTTTTTCCCCCTTTTAAGAAAAGAGGCTATGTTACTTTTTTTCCAATCAGCAGGAACCTCACCAGACTGCCATGACCTCTCAAATATGATGGACAGGGGCTTAGCAAGTGCATCTGCCAGCTCCCTCAGAACCCATGGGTGAACCCCATCAGGTCCCATAGACTTGTACACCTTCAGGTTCTTAGATGGTCATGAACCTGTTCTTCTCTCCTGGTGAGATTTAATTCTAGCTGGGATTTGGCTTTCCTTACCTGATCCCTAGCTGCTCGGATAACCTCTCTGTAATCCTCCCAGGGTACCTGCCCTAGGTTCCACCCTCTCTATGTTTCCTTCTTAAGGTTGAACTTTTCTAGGAGCTGCTTGCTCATCCACGCTGGCCTCCTGGAGTTTTTACCTGACTCTCTCTTAGTTGGGATGCAACGCTCTTGGGCCTGGAGAAGGTTATCTTTAAATATTAGCCAGCTTTCATGGGCCCCTCTTCCCTTCAGGATATTAACCCATGACACTCTATTGAGCAGATCCCCAAGAGGCTGAAATCTGCCCTCCTGAAGTCAAGGGTAATAAGCTTACTGTGAGTCCTCCTTGCTGCCCTAAGGATCTTGAACTCCACCATTCCATGGTCACTACAACCAAGGCTGTCTTTGAGCTTAACATCCCTCACCAGTCCTTCCTTGTTGGTGAGAATGAGGTCCAGCATAGCACTCTTCATAGGCATAATTATTGGAAGAAAATTACACTAAATTAAATACAAAGTTAAGAAATAAAGATTAAAATAAGTTCTCACTTAAATATATATTTACCTGGAGAGTGAAAGGTGGCTTTCAGATACCTGCATAAAAAATCTGTTCAATTTCTACATGCACATGTGTATACAGATGTGTGTGTATACGTACGTGTGTATATATATATGAAACATCTATTTATTGTTCTTTTAAAATAGCCAGCTTGATCTAAGTGCATTATCATAGTATCAGTAAAAGAAGTCTACAACAGTCTTTGCTTTACCTGGAAGCTGAGAGGTGCCTGGTGAACCTTTGTGGCCTGTGGTAGCCCAAGGATTTAGCAGCTCTCTGTGTTGTCACCTGCTTTGCTCCCATGGCTGAAAGTGATTAAGTTTCTTATTGAATGAGTTCTGTGCAGCAGGTATCACAGGGATATAAGGAGTGATTTTTATTTATCACTGCACAGCCCTCTGAAGACAGAGAGCTAGTCACATCCTGGGCTGCATCAAAAGAAGTGTGGCGGGCAGGTCGAGGGAGGTGATTCTCCTTCTCTACTCCGCTCTTGTAAGATCCCACCTGGAGTACTGTGTCCAGCTCTGGAGTCCTCAACAGAAGAGGGATGTGGACCTGTTGGAATGAGTCCAGAGGAGGGCCACAAAAATGATCAGAGGGTAGAGCACCTCTCCTGTGAAGACAGGCTGAGAGACCTGGGATTGCTCAGCCCTGAGAGGAGAAGGGTCAAAGGAGACCTTATAGCAGCCTTCCAGTAAATGAAGGGGTCCTACAGGAAAGCTGGGGAGGGACTTTTTACAAGGGTTTGCAGAGATAGGGTGAGGAGCAATGGTTTTAAAATAGAGCAGGGTAGATATTAGGAAGAAGTGCTTTACAATGAGGGTGGTGAAGCACTGGAACAGGTTTCCCTGAGATGTGAGGGAGGCCCCATCCCTGGAAACATTCAAGGTCAGGCTTATCAGGGCTCTGAGCAACTTAATGTAGTCAAAAGGATCCCTGTGCACTGCAGGAGGGGCTGGACTAGGTGACTTTAAAGGTCCCTTCCAACCTGATACATTCTATGATTCTATGATTCTATGATTCTTCTGCAATAAAGGAGCTCAGACTCATCAGCTGGTCATCTCAGTGGTAAAGACTGGATAACTGAGGAATACTGCAGGTATGCAATATTTAAAGTTGCCTTTTTTTTTTTTTTCCCCATTACATGGAGTTTGGTGGATGATTTGATTTACAACCCACTGCAGTCAATCTTTCAAGGCATGCTATTTGTTTTGGCTTGAAGTATGTAAATTGAGTAGGCAGCTGTCTGAATTTTGACACACCAGAATGTTTTTCTGCCTTCTTTGATGAGGATAGACAGTATGGCCCTCTCACTATCAAACATTTTACCTGTTTGCCCAGGGCTTTCTGCACAAAAACCTAAATGCTTCCTATCTATCCACCTGTCTACCTGTTTATCACATTTCTAAAACCTGTGCTATTCCCATGGATAATGGTTTTCAACATTAGGACCAAAGAACAAAAGAAGTGAAAGCAAATGGGTGGCAAGGCTGTCTTCCTGATACACTCCATTGAGAGCAGAAATGCAGTGTCTTATGGGAAGTACTGTTAGGATGCTGTAGCCAATGAAAGTACCTGGACAATAACAACATAATCAGTGCCCATTCATTTTAGACACTTATTATGTTTCATCATGGGCCTTGCTAATTATTGCTTTCAGCAGCAAAGTCACAGACATTTTGTAATAGGATATATTTTTAACACTGCATGTGGGAGATAGACCTATAAATCCTGCAGTCTGCTAATGGAGTTTATATCCTGGATTTCACTTGCAGATTTATGCGGTGGGTCAGTGGGAACACAAAGAACTAGTTGCTATTCTTGTATTTTACTCCCCCCCTCCCCCCCGCTTTTTGTTCCTATAGTAGCAAAACATCTGCAACTGTTGGAAGACTAACTGTATTTTAAATAAAAGAAAGCTTTTAATAAAGAAAAAGACATAATAGTAGTTTCTGAAGCAGATACGTTTAAATCATGGTAATACCAGGAGCTGAAGAATTTTCCTTTTGGTCCTTCCAACAGTTTCAGATAATAATCAGATGGTGAATTAAAATAATTAACTGTAAACCATTGTCCAAGCTGAATGTCATAAGGCGTGATGCTTTACATCCAACCGGACTGCTGTTAACAAACAGGGCTCAGGGAATCCTTTGCCCAAAGGAAGCCTTAGCAACAAGATGTAATAAATCTTGGGGATACAAGTTTCCTAAATGAAACCTAATCTGATCCAGTCAGAAGCTGTAGTCCCTTGTGACACAATGAAAACAGTTTTACTGTCATAAGGGGATACCTGGAATTCTTTTCTGGAGGAGAATGTTCTTCTTGTATGACAGCCTATCTGGCTGGAGGATCACAAAAGCAGAAAGTGTATGATTGGAGCTTGCTGCATTCAGGTGGTCTAGGCAATTCAATTAACTTCCATAAATCAGGTGGGATCCTCTAATTTATGCCAGGGGATGTTCTAGTATCTGAAGTCAACACCAAGTAAAGACCGAAAAAATGTTAAGTTTCTCTGTTTGGATCTGACAGGCCAGGAGAAGATCCTTGGGTAGATTCTTTGCAATAGTAATAACTTAAACTGTATTTCCCTGTGTCAGTATTTAAATAATTTTCATAGAATCATAGAATGGCTAGAGTTGGAAGGGACCCTAAAGGTCATCGAGTTCCAACTCCCCTGCATGAGCAGGGACACCTCCCACTAGACCAGGTTGCTCAGAGCCCCATCCAACCTGGGCTTGAACGCCCCCAGGGATGGAGCCTCCACAACTTCTCTGGGTAACCTGTTCCAGTGTCTCACTACTCTCACACTAAAGAATTTCCTCCTGATCTCTAATCTAAATCTCTCCTCCTGCAGTTTCAAACCATTACCCCTTGTTCTATCACTATGTGCTCTTGTAAAAAGCCCCTCCCCAGCCTTTCTGTAGGCCCCCTTCAGGTACTGGAACACTGCTATGAGGTCCCCCTGGAGCCTTCTCTTCTTCAGGATGAATGGCCTCAACTCCCTCAGCAGTTCTTCATAAGAGAGGTGCTCCAGCCCTTGGATCATTTTCGTGGCCCTCCTCTGGACATGCTCCAACAGGTCCACGTCTTTCTTGTGTTGGGGGCTCCAGAGCTGCACACAGTATTCCAGGTGAAGTCTCACCAGGGCAGAGTAGAGGGGCAGAATCACCTCTCTTGATCTGCTGGCCACACTTCTTTTGATACAGCCCAGGATGTGGTTGGCCCTCTGGGCTGCAGTTGCACATTGGTGGCTCATGTCCAGCTTTGGATCCACTAGTACCCCCAGGTCTTTTTCCACAAGGCTGCTCTCTTTTGCAAAGGTAATGTACTAATTTGTGCCTTTTTCCTGAACTCATAGCAAGACAATAAGCTACACAAAATAAACAACGTACGATCATGAAGAATCAGTAGTGCTTCTGCATTTATCATGCTATATTGAATTTATTATTAGGGTCAAACTCAATAAAGTGATCATGGATACCTGGAAAAACGAGATTTGTTAGAAATCTGGTATCTTAGCATGAAAGATTGAAAAATAGGAAATGTTTCTGTGTTTTTCTACAGCCACACAGTCCTCTTCCTAATGTCAATAATGAATTTCTATATTAAGAATTACCATGTATGCAATTATTTAATTTTAGAACCATCACTCCAGCTGTATATCCAGCTCTGCTGGACATACTCATGTTTTCCACCTCATTTTTGAGTGGGTTGTTTTCCATAATTTACTGTGGGGTTTTTCCCCTCCTCCCCAGCAAAATCACCATTGTTGAAGAGACTTGATAACACAACTTATTTTATTAAGCATGTGGACTCTGCTTCACTAGAGCCTGCATGCCCAACTTTAACTTGCTACTTGGGCTTGGGTTGGGATCTAATGAGAGCTTTCTGATAGCAAGAGGAGTTTTTTGAGATGACAGAGACAGGTTCCTGAGAGTGTTGCATGGCAGAAGGGCAAGAGACAACTGGTAGAGATTGAAACAAGAGAGGTTCAGGCTGGGTATAGAAGGAAAGCTTTCCCCCATGAGCAGTGGAACAGGTTGTCTGGAGATGCTGTGCCATCTCCATCCTTGGAAGGTTTCAAGCCATGACTGAACCAAGCCCTCAGCATCCTGTTCTGACCTCAGACCTGAATGGATTTGGGGCAGGAGATTGGACTAGACACTGCCTAAGGCCCCTTGCAACCTAACTTATCACACAGCAGAAAAGGCCATCTCACTGCTTTGCTGACATGCAAACACAGGTGATAGCCCCATGCAGAAAGGACAGAGAGGGCTGTCGTGGGGGCTCCCATCCCTGTGTAAAGGTGGGATTGCTTCTGAAGAGCTCTGTACTGCTCCAGGGGCTGAGCTAGGCTGGAGGTCACTGTGCTGAGCTGCAGTGTTTGTGTACCATTCCCTCTGAGTACCAGTGGGTAGATAATGTTAGCTGGTAGTCTTGCTCAGAATAAAATGGGGGGAAAAATAAATAACACAAAGAAAAAAAATAGAAGAAATAGGAAAAGGTTCTTATACTGACAAAATGTTTTCCTAATATCTTGCCTCTATAGCTCCACTTTTTCAAAGGAAAATCCCCATCTTGTACACAGACTTTTTGTTCCTTGGGTTTTAATACAGGAACATCTAAAAAACTCTTCCTGATGTTCAGTTCTTCTCTGGAATTGTTCTTTAGTGTATATCAGATGAAATCCTGATTCCACTGAATTTCCCCTGGCTTGAGCAGTCAGAGTTATACCTTTGAGATTGTGTCCTGGGACATGAATACAAAAGTGGAAGCTACTAATGGCAAAGTGGGAAAAAAAGAAGGTTTCATTTGTTGTCTGCATTCCTTCGCCAAATTCAACACATGTCTAGAGTAGCTATGAATTTTTGCCAAAACCCCATTTTCCTAGAAATAAATGTTACTAGTTCCAAATAATATTTTAAATTGTGTCTTGTTTTGAAAAATCTACTAATTAATTCTTTCAATTATAGAAAATAATTTAAAATTTTACTAAATTATTTCTATTTTGCTACCTGATTTTATAGAATCATAGAATGATAGCATGGTTTGGATTAGAAGGAACCTTAAAGATCACCTAGTTTCAATCCCCCTGCCATGGGCAGGGACACCTCCCACTGGACCAGGTTGCTCCAAGCCCCATCCAACCTGGCCTTGAACACTTCCAGAGAGGGGGGCAGCCACAACTTCCTTGGGCAACCTGTTCCAGTCTCTCACCACCCTCACCCTCACCCTAAAGAATTTCTTCCTAATATCTAATCTGAATCTTCCCTCCTCCAGTTTCAAGCCATTACCTAGAAATAATGTTACTTGTTCCTAATGTCTAACCTAAATCTACCCTCTTTCAGTTTGGAACGATTTCCCCTCATCTTATCACCCCATGCCCTTGTAAAATGTCTTTCTTCAGCTTTCCTTTAGGCTCAGAAAGTACCCTGTATGTACTGGAAGGCCTCTATAAGGTCTCCCAGGGAATAGTCATTGTGTCATGGAAGTACTATGAAGTATCACTGTGTATGAAGTTGCACAAATAAATAGAGGGGCACTGCAATGTAAGTAGAAATACATACAAATTTATTAACAGCAAAAGATCAGGAGACCCTCAATCCCCTACTAGATGCAGGAGGAAACATAGTGATGAATGACGAGGAAAAGGCTGAGGTGCTAAATGACTTTTTTGCCTCAGTGTTTAGTAGCAGGACCAGTTATGTTGAGGGAATCAAACTTCCTAATCTAGGGGACAGGGACCAGGAGCAGAGCAATGCCCCCCCAATCCAGGAGGAGATGGTCAGTGACCTGCTACACCACATAGATGGGCACAGATCTATGGGGTCGGAAGGGATCCACCCAAAAGCGTTGAAAGAGCTGGTGGGGGTGCTCGTCAAGCCACTTTCTATCATTTATCAGCAGTCCTGGCTGACTGGAGAGGTACCAGCAGACTGGAAATCAGCCAGTGTTACCCCCATATACAAGAAGGGATGGAAGGGTGATCCGAGAAATTACAGGCCTGTTAGTCTGACTTCAGTACAGGGGAAGTTGATGGAGCAGATCATTCTGAGTACCATTATGCGGTACATGCAGAACAACAAGGTGATCAGGCCCAGTCAGCATGGGTTCATGAAGTGCAGGTCCTGTTTGACTAACCTCATCTCCTTCTATGACAGCGTGACACGCTTATTGGACAAGGGAAGGGATGTGGATGTTGTCTACCTTGACTTTAGCAAGGCCTTTGACAAGGTTTCCCACAGCATTCTCCTAGAGAAGCTGGCTGCTCATGGCTTGGAAGTGCACACACTTTGCTGGATAAAAATCTAGTCCAGAGTTGTGTTGAATGCAGTTAAATCCAGTTGGTGGCTGGTCACAAGTGGTGTTCCCCAGGGCTCAGTGCTGGGGCTGCTCCTGTTTAACATCTTTATGGATGACCTGGATGAGGGGAGAGAGTGCACCCTCAGTGAGTTTGCAGACAACACTAAGTTGGGTGGGAGTGTCAATATGCTTGAGGGCAGGGAGGCTCTGCAGAGGAATCTAGACAGGCTTGATCGATGGGCCAAGGTCAATTGTATGAGCTTCAATAAGGCCAAATGTCGGGTCCTGCACTTTGGCTACAACAACCCCAAGAAGTGCTACAGGCTTGGGGAGGAGTGGCTGGAGAGCTGCCCAGCAGAGAGGGACCTGGGGGTGTTGACTGACAGCCAGCTGAACATGAGCCAGCAGTGTGCCCCGGTGGCCAAGGAGGACAACAGCATCCTGACTTGCAGCAGGAATAGTGTGACCAGCAGGAGCAGGGAGGTGATCCTGCCCCTGTACTCAGCCTTGGTGAGGCTGCACCTCGAGCACTGTCTGCAGTTTTGAGAACTGCAGTATAAGAAGGACATTGAGGTGCTGGAGAGGGTGCAGAGAAGGGGAACTAAGCTGATCAAGGGTCTTGTGCATGGGCCCAATGAGGAGAGGCTGAGGGAACTGCAGCTGTTCAGCCTGGAGAAGAGGAGGCTGAGGGGCGACCTCATTGCTCTCTACAACTGCCTGAGAGGAGGTTGTAGTGAGGTGGGTGTTGGCCTCTTCCCCCTAGTGACTAGGGATAGGACAAGAGGAAATGGGGTCAAGTTTCACCAGGGGAGGTTCAGATTGGATATTAGGAAAAATTTCTTCACAGAAAGAGTCATGAGGCCTTGGAACAGGCTGCCCAGGGAGGTGGTGGAGGCACCATCCCTGGAAGTGTTCAAAAAATGGGTAGATGTGGTGTTTTGGGAGATGGTTTAGTGGTTAGGGGTTGTAGGGCTGATGGTTGGACTTGATGATCTTGAAGGTCTTTTCCAACCTTGATGATTCTGTGATTCTGTGAAACTACTTTGACTTAAGAACAAAACAAATATTCCAAGATTTGTTAAGTAGCTGCTACCTTTTTTTGAAGATTGCATTACAGTATCACCAACAGCTGTAATCATGATTACTTTGACATTCTCTGCCCCCAGATCTCAGTATTTTGAAATGAAGAGTGCTTGCAAATATCACTGTTACAGGATTTTTTGAGTGTCTGTTATTTGGTTTCTGAAAGAGAAAAAAAATATCCAGCAGAATAGAAATTCTGAAGGTCTATTATCACTCGTCTTGAGAATGTTGCTTAAAATACCTCTATGCCTTCTATGTAAGTGGAAATTACACTGTTGGCATTAAAGCTGCTTCTTTTTCTCAGAGTAGTGATGTGGAAGAGAGACCAATAAACCTTGAAGAGTCTTGCAGCTGTTTGTAATAAATGCAGGAAATGTGAGGGGAATGGAAGTAGTTCTGCTCTGTGACTCAATAGAAAAAGTCCTCTTTATCCCTAAACATTTTTGTGCAGTTAGTAATTAGCAGTTTATCATGTTGAGAACAAATTGCTTCTTTCTGACTTCTAACCAGTCTAATTAAACCCAGTCATTAATATAAAGACTCATATAAAGACGCTTCATACCTGATCAAACAATTATTTTGGAAGGTGCTGATCTTCTTATTATTATTCAGGATATTTTTTGGTTGATTGGAGATGTGGCAATGGCACAGCATAATAACAAAGTAATGGAGATGAATGGCTATGAAGTTTAAAATTATATTTCTGCTCTGTTGCTTCAATGAAAACTATGCAAAAGCTGTCCTGCAGTGATCACAAGAAATATTGGTAAAATTAGCATGTAGTTCGTATTGCTTCCAATGGAGCTATCAAGTTTTTAATGAAAAAATATCAATTGATAATTTCACAGTACATCAGTAAACACTGCAACATGTGTTACCATTGTACTCACTATATCACTCATGATTGCACAACTTCAGATTTTATGGCTTCATAATTTTCCTGAAAAGAGAAAACCAGATATGTCCTTTTGTTTTTGCATGTAGATGTGGACAGATTTGACCAGATTGTTCATAGCTGTTTTTCCAATGTCTCAAAATTGTCTTCCTGGCAGGCAGAAAGACTATTTTAGCTGTGAGGTTGCTCTCCATGTCAGTAAGACTGTCAGAGTCAGGACCCCTGGACTGCCATAGTGGGATGTGAGTGGGCAGGAAGGAACACCAGATTTTGTCTGGGTTATGCATAGTAGTTGAACTTGGTGAGATACTGTAATGGATGGGTTGACCAAAATGGAAAGACTTAACATGGGCTGAAATTAGATGAAAAGAGAATTGTCAGAAGAAGGTGAAACTGTCCATGGTTTATGTATGGGAAAGGATTACCGCTCCTTCCAGGACCTCTGCACAAGCAGTAGACAGCATGGGGATTTCTTCAGGCATCTCCTTCGGTGCACATTATGCAGGTAATGGGACAAAAGAGGCAGGATCTGCACCTGCAAAGGGAAATGGCCTACACACAACTGGTCTGAAATATCTGTTAGGTACTTAGTACAACCCTGCATCAGGGCTTCATGTCCTATGGCTTTCAGCTTCTCCCTGTGTAAGCTTGTGCCAGCTGCTTACCTCTAGCTTTTAGAATAAGTTTTTGGTAGCTAAGGTATTGCCTTACTCTTTCACAACCAACAAAAAAACACCCTAAAGAAGAATACAGTCTTTATGCTTCAGGTATTAGTCAAACGCCAGTTGGTAGGAAGTGGGAAAGGACTTCTCCTGTAAGCAAATAAATATCCATTCTGTGGACTTAATTATTTGACCTTCATATAAAACATCTGTTACTGATGACTGTCAGACCTGATGATATTAGATAGCAAAGCCATGAGGTCAGATTCTGAATGCTTGCACTTGTATTTATATTGTCTAAGAAGAGAAAAAAAAAATGCTTTGCAGGAGCAATATGAGGACAATGATCCCTTTGACTTTATTTTTGACAACTGATCAGTGATTTTTATTCAGTAAAGTAATAGCAGTGATCAAAGCTGGGAGTATTTTTTTTTGGCTGTCTGATCCCATTGTCTTCCCATATCAAGGGCTACACACTTCCCAACTAGCAATGTCTTGTCAGCTGTGCATGTACATTATTTCCAGGTTCTGAATCTAGTCTAGAATAATCCTTTGAAATACAGGAAAGGATCAGAATAAATATTGCTTAGAGAGGAGAAATGAAATATTCAAAAGCTACAGATTTAATAAAAATAAAGATGACAAATCTGTGTCCAGTTTGAAGGAGTCCGAGAGCCTGCTGAAAGTGAGTAAAGTGTGAGCTGGAAGAACATAAATGAGCAGACTGAAACCTGATCGTTTGTCCTGAAAACATAGAAACCTCACACTGGTCAGCAGCTTAGGACATCTGCTTGTTATATGAGAGGTGCAGATTTACATCTGCCCCATCCCATTTCCCTGGTTTCATGTCCAAATCATAGCTGAGGGACCGTTTGCTATCTGAAAAGATTTATGTTGTGAGCATGGAAATCTCAGTCTTTCCAGGCTTTTTTGTTTGTTTGTTTGTTGTCTGTTTGGGGTTTTGTTTGTTTTTGTTCAGTTTGGTTTGATTTGTTTGTTTTCTTTTTTTGGGGGACACACACACATAGAATTTGTAAATTAAATTGGAAAAATTAATCACAAACACTTATCGTTTTTATAACTATCGCTTTCTGACAGAATAAATAACCTGTTAGAAAATTCCATATATAGGAATAGTTAGTTAAGCCACAAATAATAAATATTTAAGTGGATCAAGTAGATGAAATTCTTTTGAAGATTCATGCTGAAACAATGCATGAGTGGCCAAGGATATCAGTGTGAATGGCTGTAGCAGTGTTGCCCTGTAGTGTATTATTTACAGATCAGACATTTCTGGAAAAGACTTAGGGCCTAATCCTGGGTATTTACAAGTAAATGATAAGTTTCTACTCAATTAAATAGTGAATGTAAAGTAGTAAAGAATAATCTTAAAAGTATTTTGCCTTCACATTGCCCCAGTCCATTCTAATTATCATCTAGTATCAGCTGATAGTTCCCACCAAAATATTACCTGAAACAAGAAATGAAAAATGAGATTTTAAGTGATCAGTCTTGAAGCCTCATCTCCATGAGCAGTGTCCTACCAGGGTTTCTGCAGTGTAAGATATGAATGCACCTTCTTTGTAGAAAAAGTACCTTCACCCTGCCTGAAAGGCAGGTTTCTGTAAACAAAGGGGATTATACTTATTTAAATAATTTGTAGTCCTATTCCCAATATTCTGGCTTTTGCATCTTATAATTTTCTCATCATCTTTTCTGCCTGTTGTTCTGTGTTTGCCATTATCTGTGGATGAGATCAAGTCCTCTGAGCTGTGGCTTGATGGCTTTCATCATTAAAAGATTACAGTTTTCTTGTAGGAGTGCATTGCTGGAAGTTATTAACTGGTAATGCCTTCACGTGGGTTTCTAAAACTTACGAATGTGAACTAGTCACTCTAGTCTCCATCTCGATGTCTCACTATGTTCTTATACAGATGTCTGAAGTAGAGAAGGGGGGAGAGAAGGAGTCGTTCATTTTTCCCCACTAACTGGGGCAAGTAAAGAAAGTCCATTTGAGCTGAGCTACATTTTCAATGATTACAGTCAAGTGAGATGAACCTCACCCCAGTAATTTCTGAAAGAGATTCCTGAACTGAAGAATCACTTGCTGTATTGTTTGATATACCATGTTTGGCTCCACTGATCCTGTGGCATATTTATGTTCGTAACTAAGTACACCTTATAGGCCTGGATTTCCCATGTGACTGCCCTTTATTAAAATATGATAATAATTTTATTACATATTTTCTTATTTATTTCCAATCTACTTTCCTTTTGGCCAACATTTCTACCACCCTGGTTTTTGAAATATTCATACACAAAACACATAAAAAAGAGTGAGACTGCCAAAGCAAACCCATTTGTAAATTAAAGACATTTCTGGATCTCTCCTAAAATATTATTCTCTTATTTCTAGTGCCACTTTCACTTAGATACTACTGCCTAAAGACAGTCAAGTGCATAGATATTATAAGGAAGCAAAACTGCTCAAGATACTTCTAACAGTGCAGATTGTATTAGAAGTCAAATAGTTATGTCATAGGGCTGCAGAAGAGACTAAAATTGTGTCCCAGAAGACACCCTCTGCAAAACAAAACCAGAGAAAAATAACTAGGAAGTGAAGCTTCTTATGTGCTCAATTAAAAGCTTAATTTTGCAAACCTCAGCTCCCTGGCGAGCCTAGTCAATGGAGAGAAACAGCTTCTTCCAGAGGGCAATTCAGAGCATAGAAATCTTGTTTCTCACTCAGCAGAGATTTCTCAGCCTAAAAGACAGGCAGTAATTGTTAGTAACAAAAATAATGTGGAAAAACTGTCCTCATGAGAAAAAAACCCAATGTTTTGGCATGTAATTCCGCAGCACATACTAAATTGAGTAGGACTTACTCCAAAAAGTAAGGCCTCAGGAGTGTGCAGTATCACGGTGCTTAAAAGTTGCAGACTTGAATACTAGCATTCAGGTCCCTCACCACTCTTCATCATTTACAGTTTCCAACTCTGCTGAGTAACACAGTGCACTTTTCCAGCTTTGCGTTTCTGCTAGAGCTTTCCAGTGTCTTAGAAGGAAAGTTGAGAGAGCTGGGACTGTTTAGCTTGAAGAGAAGACTGAGAGGAGACTTCATCAATGTCTATAAATACGTAAAAGGTGGTTGTAAGCAGGATGGAGCAAACTCTTTTCAGTAGTGCCTGGTGACAGGACAAGGGGCAATGGGCACAAGCCGGAACACAGGAAGTTCCATCTGAACATGAAGAAAAATTTCTTTAATGTGAGGTGACAAAGCAGTGGAACAGGCTGCTCAGGGGGGTTGTGGAGTCTCCTTCACTGGAGATATTCAAAACCTGCCTGGATGCAGCCCTGAGTAATGTGCTCTAGGGGATACTGCTTTAGCAGGGGAGTTGGACTAGATGATCTCTAGAGGTTCCTTCCAACTCTGACAATTCTGTGATTCTGTAAGGTAGTTTGGATTCCTGTATTCATGAAACTGATTGGTGGTGGATATTTGCATTTTTAAAGTAATTTTTAATGTTGTTTTAGGCTTTGATTTTGGAACATCAGAGTGCTGATACAGATATTGTTTTATACCTGTGTGTCATGAGAGAATTGTCATCTACAGCTTAGTCTTCAAATATGCTAAAATCTAGTAGGCGTTTTCATTTGTTTATAGGAGAATACCTTTTTAGACAGCAATAACTTTTTTTTTTTTAGTAAGAGATCTTTACAACAGCATTTATGTGTCCCTTCTGGCAGGCTTCTTACCCTCCTTTATTAAGGGAATGTCACGGATTCACTCAGGATCACAATTAAACCAGCAACAACAATGCTCTCGATCCCCTCCCCCTCCCACCCAGGTAGGGACAGGAGAGAGGGAATTATGAGAGAGGCTTTCTAGATTGAAAACTAAACTAGACAGATTTAATTAAATACTGATGATAAAAGAAATGTGTACAATTATATACAAATATGTTCAGGAATGTGCAAAACCCTATTGCCTCCCCCCACCCCCAGCAACTCCCACGGCATCTCCTGAGCTGTG
The DNA here is from genome assembly GCA_020745705.1 of Hemiprocne comata. Classification (NCBI taxonomy): domain Eukaryota; kingdom Metazoa; phylum Chordata; class Aves; order Apodiformes; family Apodidae; genus Hemiprocne; species Hemiprocne comata. The sequence goes on along the minus strand of CM036586.1, from coordinate 89,871,846 downwards.
AGCAGTTCTGAAATGTCCCGAAGAGCTGCCCAGAGAGCGGCAGAGCAGACAGGAGCTGAGGGGAGAGTTGTGAGGGTCAGGAATGCACGATCCTAGGGATCAAAGGTGATGGATAGACGGAGTCCTCCCTGGATCTCAGCCATGGATGGAAGAGATGGGAAGAAGAAGCAAGGAGCTTGACTTCCATGATCCCTGACTTTATATAGAGACCTACGTAGATATAATGGGATGGAATACTCTCTTTGGCCAGGTTTGCCATCTGTCTAGTCCACTCCTCCCTACAGGAGGGTTGCAGATACAATTCTTCTGCTCCTTTAGTATCCAAAGCAGAGGAAAGTGTCCTTGGTGTCTCGGCAGTAACATAAGCATTACAGCGTTATCAGTCCACTAGCTGGAAAACTTGTGTGCTTAAAAGAGTTCACTGAAGGAAAAAAAAAATCAGTAAAAGGAAAATTAACTTTATCCTGGCTCAAACCAGAACAGGTAATTATCACCTTCAAAGGCCATGCTTTCTAACTTATTGAAGGGTTATTAGATAAAGATTTTACTATCAGGAGATTAAGAAACAGTTGTTTTGCAGAGTAAGTCAAGTGAAAGGACCATGCCACATCTTTGCATCTGCATGCTTGATTGAATGTTTCAAATCCTGTTTCTTCTCCTACTCATGATCGGAAAATCTGTGCAGCCTGAGTCCAGGCATGAAAACCATTTCTGTATTGTTCTAGTAATTCAATCGCTACTAAATTGTTTGCTTATAAATAATCTATACAGAGAGCAGAAAAGCAGTGTTGGTAGGGGTATAGGATTCTGGTAGAAATGGACTACACAGCCAACTGTTATTCCAGAAAAAAAAAGTAAAAATGAGATGCAAATCACTTATTTTTATTGCCAATTTTAAAATAAACTGGAGGTAAAAATAACCATGTTGTCACGCAGCATCTTTCAGCATTCTCAAATCAATTTGATCAATATTGCAAAATATTAGAATGAAATAAGTCAATGGTGCAAGAACAGTGCATTTAAATTCATTGTACATGGGAATTTAAGCATAGTTAGGAGCACAGCAACTTTATGATGTATATTTTTGTAAGTAAATTTTACTGAAAGAAAGTACACCATTGGCAGATGCTTCTCAAGGGCAGGTTCTAAAGGCTTGAACTTGTCTGCACATCATGCATTTGAAAATATGCACTGAATTTGGAGAGGAAAGGATGCAAAACGCGTGCTCTAGTTAAAATTCATCATTATTATTACTTCATTGCCACAACATCCTTGGGTTTTAATTTGGCTTTTCAGACAAATGCAATGAGACATTTGCCTGCCCAAAGCACTTACAGGAAGCCTATGGCCATGATCCTGCCACTGATAGCACACAGGAGGAATGTTATCTCAAAATGGAATGTCGTTCAAGACAAAGGGTAGTTTGATGATGAATCAGTCATGAGCTGTCATTTCGTGTACCATGAGCCTTAGACCTTAGCTTTGCTCCTGCTGTTACTGTTACCTTCAAGGGCTGCAGGATGAGCTCAAAGTCATACAGAGTACAGATAAAGGACGAGGTGAGAGGCAGGATTCAGCACACTCTGTAAGCTCTGTCTAGACCCAGCCATAATGAAGTATTATGGGTAAGAATGTAGGTTTATTTTTATACTACCATGTTACTCCTGTATGCCTTCATGGTACTGTTGTGTACTTCCTGTGCAGAAAGTGCCCACTGCTCCCTACAGAGGGGACACTGTAACTGATACAGACAGAAATAAAGCTGAACACCACTTCTAATTTCTATTGCAATTGCTATTCTAATTTCCACTCAGTTTAACTGTAGAAGGAGTTTGAGGAGATCAGCTGAATTATCCTTTGTAGATACTGATTACTGGATGCACTTGCATTGGTGTTTCTGTTCAAATGGGAACTGAGGTTTGGAAGCAAGTCTTCTAATTTTCCCATCTATTGCACCTTGGTTCTTGTAAAAAAAATATTCACAGCACTTAGACTTTTATTCTCAGGTGAAACCAAAGAAAAGAGGATCCTAATGCACACTTCATTGCCTATTCAGACACCATGACCAAAACTAGAGTTAATAGTAAGTTAATACAAGACCTCTTGAAATTCATGTAGCTTGTATTTTAGGTCTTCAGCAGCAACTGATGCTCTAGAAATCAGTTCCTGTTGTGATGCATTACTTGCTACCAGATGCAAGGCTTTCCTAGTGGATCTATCCTGGTAGGGATTAGACCTGCTCCCATTACAGATCTATTGCAAGGTTTGTGATGGAAATATGCACCAAATGATTTGTGTAATAGAAATTGCTATGCTGGTTTCCTAAGAAACTGGTTCTCCTCAGTAGTGTTTTCTACATATTAATTGTAAAACCAGGAGCAAAGGGCACAAGAGCAGACTCCATGACAACGAAGTGGCTCTTCAGAATAACAGTTACAAATTTACAATTATGAACAATTTATACAAGTATTAAACTGTTTCTTTGTTCTCAATATGTGGCATTTTTTCCTGGTGGATAAAAGCTTTTCCAAATGGTATTTTTTTTTGTTCAAAAATTAGGTATGAAGTTAACACCTTTGGTGTTGACTCTGTTCTAAGTGCAAGATTTATGCCATGCCCCAGTAACAATAGAGTATTCAACACATTCCTGGGAGGTTCAGTAGTAGCTAAGTGTTTTTCAGATATCAAGAATGCATTTCTTTGGTAATACATCTGAGAAGAACTTTCCTATTTCCATAGTTTTTACAGAAAAAAAAAAATCCCTCTTTTGAATTTTAAATGTATGTGGAATCAGCTTCTACATATTTGTGTTTAAAAAGACTATCATAAGAAAAACTGTGAGCATATGATAGGTGCTCTCTCTGTAAATCTTGCCTAGCTCTTCTTAATTTATAAGCCTTATCCTGGGTAATGTGCTTGATATCTCATGTGTTCTTTGTAAATGAAAACAGATCTTATTGTACCTGTGTTACTGTTATCCTGACATGGTTTGCCAGGATTCCCTTTGTAACCCCATTTGCTGTCTAAGATCTTGAAGAAGTGCTGGTGCATGAACTGGAAAAAAACAGCAGAGCTGTTGAAATCTGAGATTAATTTTGGGGTCTAGATGATAAAATCCTTTTTTATTCGTGCACTCAGGAAATAGGATATGGAAATTGGTAGCACCTTGAAGGTGGAAAACCACCATCTCATTTAACAGTGCCCAACTTTATGACAGAAATGTAATTCCATTGCTGCAATTGTAGAAGGAAATGTGTCCTTGATAATGATTCCAATGTAATTACCAGGGTACATCATCCGAGATAATTTTAACAATGCAACCTTGAAATTGCATAGCACAGTCATGAAGATCTTCAACGAAGTTCCTGATACTCTCACCCAGAGCCGTGGCATTCAAGTTAGGGTTGGAGGCACTTAGAGAAGATGAAATTTAAGTAGACATCTGCAACAGATCCGGTAGATTGCTCTCTGGAAATACCTATGGGTGACCAAATAGCTTACATGTAGATCTGTCTACTGCAGATGACTGCAGCTAGTGGGATGAATCTAGTCTCTAGAACTGTAATTCTAACTTGGGTTGTGTTGCCCAAGCAGTCCCACTTGTGTGAGAAGAAGCTGTAGAATTTACATTTGCATTAAATGACTTTGGGTCTGTTTCTAAGACAGGAGTGTATCCTGGCAGAATCCACCTTTACCAGGTCATCTAGCACCAGCATGAAAAGAGAAACCAAGAAGACAGCTAACCCTCCCTCCCAATAAATAACATGTATTTTGGCTGAAAGAAAATAAGCCTTTTTCAGGGTGCAGTGCAACTGGTGAATTAATTGCTTTGTTAGACAAAGCAAGGTGGCTATAGGTGGAACAAAAGGCAAAAAACTCCTAAGCCATAGGTAAATACTGGAGAAACTTCAGAGCAAGATCATCAGGAATCATGCAAGATGACTGATCAAACCCCGAGGAATAGTTTAGTTATTAATAAAAAAAGATCAGGTTATTTATTATTGTTGTTATTATTATCTTTGTTGTTGTTGTTGTGTTGTCTTCACCTGATTTCCATATCTCATTTTGTATTGAAAATCTCTCTCCAGTGCTTAAACCAATTTGCCTCCACTGTTGTGTCTCCCAGAACAAGAAACCTCTAGACAGGTCCAGCCTAGGGACAGAGATGCAGAAAGGAGTATTGCTGAGCCACTAGTTTATTTGAGAATAGTGGGCATAGGACTTCAGAGGAAGCCCAAGGCAAACACGGTTTTGCCTGAAGGCTGTGTGAGCACAGGTCAAAGAAAAATTTTTGGTGTATGCTAGATCTGTAGGGAGCTTAAAGACCCATACATAGCTCAAAAGGTCCTTAAAGCTACAAGGATAGTTTAGTCAGCTTTGTTAAACTTTTTGAAATAAATAGTGGATATTGAAAGTGCAGACTATAAGGAATTCTGAGAATTGGTATGCCAATGTTCACACATTGTAGACCTCAGTCTTTCCAGGCGGAAAGATCCTCAAGAACCATCTGTCAATACAGAGTAGGCTTGAAACCAAACCTGCTGATTTGCACTTTGCAATGGTTAAAGCACCCCTGCCTCCCAGCTGTAATCAGGCTGAACACCCAGCTCTCAGCCAGTCACTCTCCATTTCTAAGCAATCCTATTTATGCATGAAAAAAGTTGTGTATTTCCCCCAAAACAGAAGTCCTTTTGATGTCCAGAGAAATTTTAACAACAAAGAAAGAAGTGTGGGTGCACAAGAGAGAGAAAACAAACTTGACAGATATCACCTTACATAATGATTGCCTGCAGGTTTTCACATGCAGAGGAAGTAGTGAACATACACAGAATGGAATAAAACCTATATTGACATTTGATGGCTTACTTTAACAGAAGCCTGCATAGGGTCATTGTAAATCAACCTTTCCAATGAAACATCATACTCTGAAGTACACAGTCTACGAAGTTCCTGTCACTTCATGCAAGACTTTTTTACTTCTGCAGTGCTCTGTGCTGATGTATCCTTTAAGCAAGTGCTCATGGACTGAGGGCATCATAGGAATGGGGGCTTTGATGTGGCCCTTCGCTGCCACAGAAGAGTAACTGCCCACCAGCCACCCTTCCAGTTTCAGACTGAAAAGCACACAGCAAAGGAAGAAAGAAAGAAGCAGTAAACAAAGAAACAAAAGCACAACAACCTTCCTTCTTCCAGACAACCCCCTGCTATGGAATCACTCAAAACACATATACACTGCATTAAATGATACTATATTACTCATGGTAAAGCTCAATTTCTTTGGCAGGTCAATACTCAACTGCTTCACTCCTGGCAAGGCAAGGTATTTATTAATTAAAGCTGCCCTGCAGTCTGTCACTCCTGTACCAGAATGCTTTGTTTGTGCCATTCTCCAGCTGCTATAGCCATGATGTCACCTACTTTCAAAGATGATTTTAAAATGAGAAGAGAACATTTGAAAAGCGATTGAGTTAATGTGAAGCTGAAACGCATGTTTTAAGCAAACTTCTGAAGCGTTGCCTAGCGTTACTTCTGCAAGCAAGGGGCAGCTCTATACCTGTCTCTTGAGACCTTTTTTCCTTTCAAAAGCTGCAGTGTCTCTAAATTTCCCTCTTCAAAATGTTGTAATCTATTAGTTTACCAAATGCTAACAATACTGTGCTTAGCTTTCAAGTGTTGCTCTTATCCGTTGATCTGAAAGCACTTTGCTTAAGAAGTCTGCTTCATTATCTTCACATATACATTTCTGTTTCCTCTTGATCACTTGTTTTTCATAAGAACCTCTGCAGATGGTTTGCAGATGGGAGTGGCAGTGTCGTAAAATTATCTGCCTCGCTCATTGCTTCAGCCCTTGTATTTGGTCACGTAAAGGAAGCAAGGTAGGACTACAGCACACCACATAACCCCATCAGCCTTCACTGCTAGGGAATCAGATGTGTGAGCTCATTCTGTGGCACTGGCAGCTTTCAGCAGAACTTCTCTGAGCAGTCTGTTTTCTGAAGAGATTTCATTTTACTATCTCCCAAGCTATCAATACCAGGTTGTCACTGCAATTTGTAGTTTTTATGTGGATGTTATATCTCACTGAAGCCTCATCTTCCCAACCCTCTGATACAGCCTGTAATACCTGTGGAAGGAGCATCTTCATGAGATTCCAAAAGAGATATCACAAGGAAAATCTAATGGTCATTAATGGGCCTGTACTGTACTTTTTAACCAAAAGGAAGTTAAAATAACCTATTTTTACTCTGTATTAATTTCTGCCATTGTCACTGTCTATGTGATACTCTCCAGTAGAAGAAAATCTTAAAGGCATGAAGATGCTGAAGAGGGTAGAGGCCCTTTCCTATGCTCCTGCCAGCTTTTATGAAACTCTGTGTTGTTAGACCTACAGAAGAAAATAAAAAATAAATTGTCAGCTGTTTTCCCATGGATAAAGGTGTATATCTTCCAATTAAACTTTTCTGCCTCTTTCACAGCTTTCCTCTTGTACCTGAATGTGCATATGCACACGAAAGGGGCCAAGGTCTAGAGTCACTACCGCAGCTAAGAAATAAAAGCTTAAAATGTCAAGTAGATTTATCAAAGGTAGGCCTTCTGACTTCTGGAGCTCCAATGAAGGCTGCGGATTTGGCTATATTTGGAGCTACTGTCTTACAAAGTGCTTAGACTCTTAACTGAGCTGTACTGCTCAGTACTACTGATGCCTGATCCACCCAGACTGCATGACTGACAGCTTCGTCTGGAACTCTGCAAGAACTTTCTTCTTGCAGGATTTGGTCCAACTTGGCCTGGCCTCAGCTTGGGCTTGTGTCTTAGCAGAACATATAGTATTAACATTGGAGCTCAAAGCTATGTTCCACCCATGAGGATAGGGACAGTTTCTACAACATAGGTCAGGCCTGTGGTGGCTGGCTGGCAGGAGAGAGAGGAGAGGTGCTGTTAGGGAGAAGCCTGAAAGGCTGTGCCCCTGCCCATCAGAGAAGGACTTGGAGGAAATCCTTCTTGAATACTTACAACAGTTTGGCAAATCAATAGGTAAACATAGTCCAAGCTGGTAAACACATGGTACTGAAATCAACCAGCAAAGGGTGACCCATGTCTGTATTATTGAAAACTCTTACTCTCTAAAAAAGGGTGGCGACATGCCTACTGGAAATGCTCTCTGACCTACTCTAACTCCTCAACCACACCTGTGGTTTGTCTGAGAGAATGATTTTCAAGTTTCATTGTCTGGGAATATCCTCTGGCACTATTTAATCTACTAATTAATTGTCTGTCTACAAACCCTCTTTGTTGCACTGGTTTTTACCTGCTTATTGTGTTGCATAATAATGCATAATATTTGCATGAGAACTTTATTCCTCTGAGGAGGAACACTCTTTCCCACCTTTGTGCAGGGATTTGTATTGCTCTGAACTTGAAAACATATTATTTTCTAAAAACTACCCCAAGTGAGATTAAAGTCCTACCAACAGATTTAAAGGAGGTTAAGTAAAAACACAAGCCAAGGTGAAAATCTGAGGTAATAAGTTGTCACAGATATAGCCTACCTGCATATAGTCACTGTCTGATTTTGGAAATGGTTTTGGAAGTGGAGAGTGGATTACAAAGATCAGAACAAGCAGTGTGCTCTTGTTATGTCAAGGTTTTGAGAGACTAATGGGAACTGCAGTGGCAGGAAGCAGCTCTATTCTTACCCAGTGCTCCTCTCAAGATGATCACTGCATCTAAAAAATGAGGACTTTTTGGGACAAAATAAGATGGGATCAGAATTATTTGCAAGGATGTATTTTCCAGGGAACAGCACAGGAAAAGAAAATGTGACATGATGCTTGAAGAAATGAAGCGGAAAAATTGTAACTGTCTTTGCTCAATACACTTCCTGAAGAAGCAGGGTCTTAAACAAAAGCCCCACAAAACAAAAAGCAGTTTTTTAGGAGAGGAAACATTCCTCTCTGGACATGTCCTATCACACACTGTGGCAGGTGCATGTATTTTTGGAGGAAGCAAAACAGAAGCTATGCTTCAAAGTATTAAAAGTGCTTTCTCTTTAAGTTTGTTGAACAAAGATGTAATTGCCAAGAGCTGTGCCATTAGTTGTTACAGTGTAAAATCAGATGTGAGAGGTCATTCCCTGGCACTGACAGCTCTGGGCACACTCGCTCAATGAACTCTGTTTTCCTGCTGGGTAAATTATTATGTGATTGTCTGTGCTTGAAATTAACAGAATCCTACCCTTCTTCACATGAAGAGATCAAACACTCCCATGTGACTTGCAAATTACTCCCCTAAATGAGGGTCCCTGTAGAAATAGGTTGCTTTCATTTTTTAGTATTACCTATTTAATATTACTCATTTTATATTACCCATTTTCAGTACAAATGTCTGGAAAGTTCTCTTCTGTTCCTCTTCTTTAAACTGAGGTTTCATTAAACTTAATGCTACGAAGTATTTCTGACAATGGAGGCTTATCAAAACAGTTTAATACAGAAGAAACGTTTTCAGTAAAATCTATGTCTTAAAAATGCAGAGTTTTAAATTTTGCATGGTACTTGTGAATCTCACATAGGTGTAAGGGCATAAAGACCACACACACACACCAAGTGGACATGTAGGTGTGTGTGTCCCAACCCCAGCCTGGGGCTATTGATGGGTGAGACCCTCTGCCTTGGTGAGGCCATGGAGCAGCCTGATCCTGCACAGGCCATTGAAGGAACTCCATCTATTAACAGGGTGAAATTCATGAGGAACCAGCAGAGCATGGCTCTAACTTGGCCCTCTGAAAGGGAGAAAGGAACTGACCAACGGACGAGGCCAGGGGGAAACACGAAAGTCTTGCAGAAAGGACAACCCAGGGCAGTGGCAGAATCTGAAGACTGATTAAATTAAACCCAGTCATATGGATAGAAAACCGTAAGAACATTAAAATAAAATTGTAACCACCATTGTTGTTGCCTCTTTTTTGGGTTATTTGCTGCTTTTGTTTATCTAGCCCCCACTCTGTGGGTTGAAGTATAGCACGCAGCAACACCTTCTGTGAGGAAATGCATTCTATGTAAGATGTCTAGACTCACTTGTCTTGGCTATAAAGAACCTGACCTGGGAAAGTCATCATTCATTAACTTTCATGGCCTACATTTTGGTGAAGAAATTTTATTTAAACATTTATTAAGTAGCTGATAGTCAAATAATAATTGTTTCAACAGACCATGTTGTTCCCTCCCACACAGGCATATAAGAAAGTAAAAAAAAAGAGGAAAAAAAAAAGTTAGCTTGCCTGTAGATACATGCTTTCTTTCAGTTATTTTTCTGAGGATGCTTCTAGACCCATAGAGTCATACAATCCCAGAATGCCTTGAAAGGCCATGGCACTCTCTGCAGCCACACTCATCTTTATCTATCTGACATCATCACCCCCACACTTTTTCCTTCCTTTTTCTTCTCTAAAAAGGACTTAAAAAAAGATAAAAGACAAACTGAAAATGAGAAGTAGGCCAAAGAGGCAAATGAGGTTGCTCCCTCAGATTTTAACCATAGAAGGTATATGGTTTTAAGAGAAAACTCAGATGATCACTCTGCTCTTAGAATAATGAAGCAGAATCTTTTCAGGTTAAAATTATCATAAACTCATTGGAACCTTTGAAATAATGACAGCAAACAAAACTGAACTCCTGTCTCAGTTAATGTAAGTGGTGTAGTCACTGTTCCCTTACACTTGCTCGAAACCAAATGTATTCACATTTCTTCTCTTTTGCTGATGAATGACAGGTACAAAGCTCACTCTTATGGTACTTTTTTTTGGTTCTAAATGGGGTAGTCCAGCACATGTTGTAAAGAAGAAAGCCTAGTGAACACTAACCCTCGTAATGATATGCTGCAAATTAATACATTTTCTGTTTAATAACTGTGTTACAGGGAATCACATTTTTTGCTGTGTTCTTGTAATCCATAATTATTTTCTGATTTGGTCTTTCAGACCATGAAATATCTTCCAGTAACTGAATATTTATTCACTTGATGTTCATTTACTTCCAGGAATGCTCTGAACATGAAATATAGGAGAGAACTTTTCATTTCCTACACACACAAAAAATCCAATAGTACTAGACAGAAGAACACAAACTCTAGGTCTTGACAATAACACTTGCTGAAATGCTGCAAATATCCCATTAGCAATAAATAGGAGTGATAGAACATTTTTGTATTTATAGAAATTGTTCAGTGTTGGAATCTGTTAAGCAAGGTAAAAGCAATATAAAGATATTCCACCTATTGTTTTATGTTCAGTAGGAAGCAGATGGAAGTTTTTGCTTAGTAAGTAGAGAAGTACATTGCCTAACCTCCAAGTACAGCAAAAAGATTTCTATTTAAAAGCTGTGTAGGTCCATGGAGGAAGCAATTTTTTTTTTTTTTTAAATCCTTCATGCATGAACATGCAAAATAACAAAAGTCTTTTCCCACTTAGAAGAAAACCTTGCACAAACTCTAAATCCTGGACTTCTTCAAGGTCTTTTCCAACCTTGATGATTCTGTGATTCTGTGATTCTGTGATAACTGGTCTCTAAGCTGATGAGACACCTGGACCCCATGAGCATCCCAGTGACCACCTCAGTGCACGACTGCAGGACCAACAGTGGATCCTGATGGCAGAGCTGGAAGAGAGTCTGCAGGGTGACATATATTAAGACAAAGTGTCAGCTGTGGCCTGGGCTTTATCTTAGGAGTGCTGCTTGCACTGCTGCCAAGAGAATAAAGGGAAGAAGGCAGGGGAAAGTGTGCTGCTATTGCCTCCTTGGTCCAGCTTCAGAATTTTACCAGCACACAAAGTCCCTGCTGAAGCCACAGACAGCCAATTTGCATCAGGGCAGGAGGAAGCCTTCAGGTTGTACTGCACTACTTTTAGGGACTGTCTTAATGTAATGCACTTAATGGAGCCAAACTGACATGCTACCAGGCAGAAAGCTCTCTTTTTGTAAGCATACATTCAAGTAAGTTTTTCAGCCACATTTTGATGACTCTGAACCAGCTCAAACTTGTGGAAGTGTTCATGGGAAATCAGTGTGTGATCACACAATGGATCTTTTTTTTTTTCCCCTCAGTTGTTTTAACCTAGGGAATTGCAACAATGGTGTTCTTTAAATACTGTCATTTGTTGCAAGAGCTGACATTTCAGTTAAGGAAATGGCAGAACTCAGTGTCAGTTTAGTGTCCTTGTGAGTGCACTGCACTACAGTCTGCTGCACTCTTTGAGGCAAGGGACTGCAGGGGGGCAAAACATCTATGCACATATGAGAAACATCAAAGAGAAGCTCTGCAGTGAGGTTGCGGAAACAGCCTTAATCTTGGTGCCTTCTACCTTATGCATGTCCCCTTGTCTTGTTTTACTGTTCTTTGGACACTCCTTTCTTCAGTCAAATACAGCTGTGACACAGTTTTGAAAAGTATTGAGGGACATTGAGGCCAACACACCTCTCTTGACATACAGAAGTTGACCAACTTTTGTCTTTTGCCTGTGCAGCTGCACTGAGTTACAAGAGCATGGTGTTTCATTCACAGATTGTGCTAGGAACCAGGCTAATTTTTAAACAAGGGGACTGTTTTTATACACCTGTCTCTGAGAATTATTTCTTTCTGCACTGCAGTGTACTCAGTTATGTTTGTTTATCTGCCTCCAACTAGAGAAAGTGCCTAGAATAAACAATTTGTACAAAGGAAAATTGAGAGAACAGTAAAAAATCCAGGCTAACTGCCAAAACAAATTTGTAAATATGTAAATACTTTGGTAAGTCACCTGTTGGAAAATCTCACTCCCTCCTCCAACATTACTAATTGCCGTTTACCTTCCAGGCTTGATACTGGATCTGGTTTGAAGGCTTTACTAGGACACTGAGTACTTGGAGCTCTGCTGAGCTGTACTCTGTGCTGCAGGGCATTTGGAGGCAGCTGCTGCTGAACGGGGAGAGGGGCTTGCAGAGAGCAGGCACGGCTCTGCCTTGCAGAGCACCAGCAAGGGACTAAGCATAGCACCAGCTCCTACAGCGGGACTGGAGGTATCTTGTGTTTCATCAGCTCAGTAGAATGTATGGGGAAAGTAATTTCCACCATCCATACAGATACATCAACAGCTCCAGCTGAATTTTGTCAGCCAATGTCAGTGGTGACTTTTACGCAGAGAACAGTCTTAAAACTGTGCCCATGTGTATTCTCTGGACATAGTGGGAGGGTGTCTGCAGGGGTTCCCTGCCTTCCTTTTCCTTCTTCCCACTTTTTTTGGCACTAACCTAAGGTATTTACTAGTCTTTACTTCGGTATCAGTTCTGGCAGGTGAAAAGGTAGCAGTGATTTCTGTTGTCCTGTGTTGGTCTTTTGAAACACTGGACAAGGTGCCCAGGGAAATTGTGGATGCCACCTCCCTGGAACTGTTCAAGGCCAGGTTGGATGGGGCTGTGAGCAACCTGATCCAGTGGGAGGTGTCCCTGCCCATGGTGAGGGGGTTGGAACTAGCTGACCTTTAAAGGTCTCTTCTAACCCAAACTACTGTACGATTCTATGAACATCGGAGGATGTACAAGCAGCTCGAAATTTTCTTGCAGTCTTTGAGCCGCCATAAGCATGTAAGGGCCAGTGGGAATAGTTGCAATTCATATAGTCAGTTTGCTGCTAAGAGGTCCTTATGTTAATGACAACTGAGTCCTTATATGTTGCAGAATTGACCTGATTGAGAAGAGCAAGTTAAGCAGAAACAGCTTTCTCTCCTTTTTGCACTGGAATATTATCTTCTCCTGTAACTTCCTAACCTCTTCTTGAAAGTACTAAAGAGCAGCTGATATATTCTAATACTGTGACAAATCTTATCATGTCAGTACAATGCAACGTCGTTTTCTGTTTTGAGTCATACTGACCTACAATAAACCAAATCCAGTAAGTAAAAACTAATAGCTAAACCTATTAATTCCAGTGTCATCATGTAAGTAAACAAACACTTTCATTAAATATGTCCGCGACAATTAGTTTGAATCTATACATTTAACATCTACACAAACCATAAATATCATCCTATTGTATACAATATAAAATTCATTGGAACTATTTTCTCAAAGTTACTTATGCTTTAAAAATAATAATTTAAAAATAGTAATAACAAACTTTAATTTCTGAGTACTAACATTCTAGCTTTGTGTTTTACGACATTCAAAACAAATTATATTATAAAGCCTATAATCAGTAACATCAAAAATAAAGAAATGCTCTTCTCCATCTGGAAGTACTTGAAAAATAAATAAATAAATATCTACATGCAGTGAGTCTTGACACAGTTGCTCACGGATATAAGACATGAAGGCTGAGTTAGGATGTAGACTGTCAGCTCCCACGGCAAATCTTGACACAAGAGAGTGCACTTTTCAAATATTATCAGAGATTGAAAATGATCTTCTTTTCTTACAGTTGAGACAGAGACAGTCACGTGGTGAATAGGAAAGGTAATAATGTTTAATTTAAGTCTAGAAAATATTTCTCTACCATATACTTAATACATTTTATAAACAAAACCATTCTATATCTACAGGGAAAATTATAGTTAAAACCTCAGTTTTTCTACAAAGGCAGGAAGAAATCTATCACTATTCTGAGAAACCTTACTGCTGTCAAATAATAAACTACAGAAAAAAATATTAAGAATAACAAAAAAATGCCCCTTTTAAAAGAAAAGTAGGCATTCAGAAGACAGGAAATGCCAGCTTTAAGACTGATATTTTCTGTGTGCATGATAAGAACTGCACTTGGCATCAGAGATAAACTCAGTGATATTAAAAACGAAAGCTTCAGATTCTTTTCACATCCTATCCCAGACACCTGAAACAAGAATATATATCTCTTGTGCAATACACTTACCACATTTGCTGTCCTTACTTTGCAGTGAATGGGGAATACTTCTGGGTGAACTGTTTATTCTAATTTTACGAAAACCCACATCTTAAAAACAGATCACGAACAGGATTACTTGAAACAATTTTATAAGCTTTGTATTTCTGAATAAGCAACCTAATATTTATTTAAAAAAAGACTTCAAACCATTTTCTACATGAAGAAGATTTGAAAGTAAAATGATCACCAGGGCTCAGTCTTAATGCTGTACAATCCACATTCATCATATGGGCTAAGCGAATGTCTAGTAGAAGAAACAATGTTAATTGACAGTATTAATAGTTTGAATATCTATTTGCTACTGGAATAGCAATAACGATCAATTTGTGCAAAAGAAGACAGGCTACAGCAAACAGAGCACAGATGAGAATGGAGGGCTGATCCAAGTTTATTCTCAAAGACTGAGAATTTCTTCTTGTTTGAACAAAAGAGAAAGAAGTTTTAGGTATGAGTTGCTTATTCATTTTTCATGATCTCATAGTTCTGCTCACAGTAAAAGAGTCATTGATGCAGTCATGTCCAGTAGGTGGTTATTTCCATGTGTGAATCAGTAACAGTTTTAATTACACATAGTCTAAGCTGATCAAAGCTGGGTTCCCCTGCCACTGCTGCTGGAAGTGCTCACGTGCCTGTTGCCAGGTACCAGGCACCAGAAATAATAATATAGGAAATCGTAGTTCCTAGTAGTTCTTACTGACGGACCAAAACCAGTATGTCAAATTAACAGACTACTCCTAAGGATCTAAAAGAAAACATGGATAGAAGTAATAGCCACAGTAAATTTCATAAAAACAGATCATATCAAACCAAACCAGTTTCTTTTTACAGCAAGGTAACACAAGGAGAAGAAATACATGCCATATACCTTGGCTTATATAAGACTTTTGACTCTACACTGCATAGAGTTCCAGTAACCAAACCAAGGATGAAAAATGCAGTAGCCAAAGTCCTGGGAAAACTCTAGTTGGGAATTCATTAACAGCGATTCAGGTACATCCTGAGAAGGCCTTAGTAATACTGCAGGGATCAGGAGTGGTACTAGCTGATATTTCCTCTAATGATCTAGAGGATTGAGGAGAAAATGTGCTGATTATATTTGAAGACACCAATAAGCTGATAGCGTACATTGGGAAACAGGGTTAGAGTTCAATGGGATCCTGATACACAGGGAAATGCTATGAAAAAGTACTGTTTAATAAGGGCAAATGCCAGAAGGTGAGCTTGGGTAAGAACAATCAACTGCACAAACATAGGGAACAAAGGGCTAAGTTAGAGTTCTGCAGGAGTATATTTAGAATTGCTGTGAATCATAGCTTCAATAGGAATCAAAAGGATTGAGTAAAGGCAAACCCACAATGATTAATAAACTGGCATAGCTAACAAGACATGTGAAGTAATCCTGCTCCTTTCAGTCCTGACCTCTGCTGAAGTGTAGCAACATTGAGTGTTGAACAGTGATATTCAAAGAAGATAGGAGTTACTTGGTAGGCTTCCAGAGGAAAGAAAGTTCTGGGAATAAAAGTGAGAATGAAGAGCGGGCTAAAACACAGGTAAAGAGGAAAATTTGCGTGAGATATTGTTCCTTGTTGGCTCAGTCCTTTCAGGATGAGAATTAAGGCTTCATATTTCAAACTTTGTATGTTGAATCATCCCCCAGGAAAATGAAATTACCCATAAGCCAAAGTCCTGACATGGGGATTTAAAGGCTGTTGTCTCTTCCCAGATCTATTGCAAGTGACACTGAAACAGTTTACAATGTGACCATGTTGCCAAACCCAGTTTTTTGCAATTGCCTTCCTCATTTTCTGTCAAAAAAATCAACAAAGTTATTTTACTTCACTTTCTATGTTTAGAGTATTTAAGAAACTCTTATTTCCCATCTTCAAGCCTGTCACAACTACCATAACCTATACATGACTTTTTAGTGTTGTTTCCTGAATCTAGGACTTCAGGTCTTGCATCTTTAAGACTTGGGTCTACGGGTCCTAGAAAATATGCCATATACTGATACTATTGCCAGCAATGATGATCCAGCTTCTGACCCAGCACCCATCGAACAGGTGGGTGTGCTCAAAGTGATTGTTTCAAGCTATCTCTGAGCTCAAGCATTGTGTTCGGATTGCATTAATTTCACACAAAAGCCTGAGCTGACTTATTTGTCTTAAAGGGAAGAAAAAATGAATGGCAGAGAAAAATTAAAAGCTGCAGCTGAAGCTCCTTCTTCATGATAGTTGCTTCACTTTGTCAACTGTATTGAATGTCCTGTGAAGCCTCCAGAAATATGAGATACTCATTTGGTCCGCAGAGCCTATGTAGCACAATCCCACAGGCCTGATGAGAAATAGGACACATTCTGATCCTTTTCTTGTCATGCCATGGTTTCTAGCTAAATAGCTTCCCATCAGAAGAGCTCATTGCAGCTCTTAGCTCAGAGCTAGAAGAGGCATTAGTACGCTGAGCCATTTTGCAATTTGGCTAATGTTACACAAAAATCATTGCTCCGTTTTTCTAGTGCCTTGATTGTCCAGAGCAAGGTTCTGACAGGAGACATTCATGGCCCAGGTTTCCTCCTTAAGATAAGCAAGGTGTGGGGTGAGAAGGGATGGGGCTAGCTTGATCTTGTCCTGACATAGCCTTGGCATCTGGCCAGTGCTTGCACCTGGGCCCAGGGGGTGGGAGTGCTCCCAGCTTCCACAGTATAGACAGAACCAACAAGACCTGGGTTCACCTAGAAATAAATCATTAGGTTGACAGAAAATCTGGGTATGTAAACAACACTCTGGGCATCTAACATTTAGATACCAACAGAATTCCCATTCAGTTGCAATGTATTCTGGAAAAAGTCGTAAGTCCCTCTGCAACCAAATCCCAATGAATACCATTATTTACTGCTAAATTTCTATTCCTTGGGGTGGATAAAGACTGATATATTTGGGCCAAGGAAGGGATAGAGAGGACAAAGGATGTCAGTTCCCCTCTGACAGTCACAGTGTTATGCAGTCCTGGTTGCTTTCTAGCAGAGAAAGCATGTATTTGCTTGTTTCAGTTGTATAAAGGTGCTCTCTGCCCTTCCTCCCATTTTTTGCTCCCATGCCACTTCTAATTGGTCAAGAGTGGTAAAATAAGTATGACCCCTTCCTATCTCACACAGCTTCTTCCTCAGTGCTTCAGTTCTTCTTCCATCCATTTTATCACTGTGGCTCTTAAGAGACTCAGCTTCCTCCATTCAATCAATTATCAGCATAAACATTATTCAGCTATATGTAATTAATGTCACATGAAATTCCCTCACCAATGACTAGCCAACATGTCCGAACTCATGTTTCCCCATGAGAAAAATCCTTCTACAGTGCTTGCCTTTCCATCGTCTCCGGAGTGATTCAAGCTGCTTTCCAAAACCTTGGGTTTTCACATTTTCCTGGTAATTTCTTTCCCCAGGGTTTTAAAGAAACTTATCTAACACAGGTTTGCATTCTCTCTTTGCCACTTGCAGCATATTATTCTACACTGTGAAAAAAGTGGAATAGATCCAGTACTTGGCATCTATTAAGCATCTGTATTCCAAGTAACAATTAATTAGGATTAAGGATTCTTGAATGTATATCTTATAGATGAAGAAAATAATTACCAACTATTAATCATGTACTACTTTCAGATACTTAAAAACTAATTTTATGCATTTTCAAAATGATCTGAGGAGACTTGTGAAATATTCAAATTGCTTTATACCCTAGGATCAATTGAGAAATGTCCAAGGTTCTCATAGGCAAACTAATGTTTACTGCAACACTTCTGTTGCTTTACTCATACTAGCATTTAAAACACAACCTTTACCTCACAGCACTTCAACATACAGTTTGCTAATGCACAGCAAGGCAAGCAAGTTGCATCAACCCTCATGGCAGTGAACAGAAAGAGCCTGATGCGGGATGCCATTGCTGGAGAAGGAGACAGCTGACCCCCATCTCCTGCAACCAGTGTCATCTAAGACATTTGTCAGTGGAGCAGGTTGTCAACTGGGGCTACAGACCTTTTAGTTTCTTCTAAATGCCTCGTAGAGACTTGCGTGATGCTGTCATGCTAGTGAGAAAGGATGTATCAAAAAATTCTCCTTCCTCACATAAACATTAAGAGGAACTCTTCTGCACATTGGCCATTTATATCTTTCAAGTGACCTAGATAGGAAGTTCCCTCCACTTTCACATCAAAAGAACAATCATAATGTTTCTGGGAAGTCAGTGATGTAACTGAGTCTCTCTAGTTAAGCCTCCAGGTCTAGGAACATACTGTATTTCAAAATTCAGTGTAGTAGCATTAACATTTTATAACTCATAATAATCTATCCTAAATCTGAAAACTAATTAAACTAAACATACCAAACTTGCCTGCAACTAGAACAGGTTGTATGTCATTTGAATATAAAAATTGCAAAATATTATTTTCATATCCTGAAAAATTAACACCCACGAAAACATTTAATAATAAATAAAGTCTTAGTTTTTGAGTAGTGGAACTCACACACTAGAATAAAAAATAAATGCAAATAATAATTATGCAAAAATGATTTTAGCTCCATCAAATATTGGATCTGAAACACCAGAAAAAGAGCAAAATACTTCGGGAGGGGGGGGAAGGGGAAGGGGAAGGGGAAGGGGAAGGGGAAGGGGAAGGGGAAGGGGAAGGGGAAGGGGAAGGGGAAGGGGAAGGGGAAGGGGAAGGGGAAGGGTCCAACTGCCTGACCAATTCAGGGTTGCCCAAAAGTTAAAGCATGTTATTAAGGGCATTGTCCAAATGCATCTTAAACATTGACAGACATGGGGTTTCAACCACCTAGAGAAGGAAGCCTGTTCCAGTGTTTGACCACCCTCTCAGTAAATAAATGTTTCCTGATGTCCAGTCTAAACCTCCCCTGTGCAGCTTTGAGCCATTCCCACACGTCCTATCACTGGATACCATGGAGAAGAGCTCAGCACCTCCCTCTCCTCTTCCCCTCCTCAGGAAGCTGTAGAGAGCAACGAGGTCGCCCTTCAATCTTATTTTCTCCAAACTAGACAAGACAAAGTTCTTAACCACTTCTGAAATTATTTTCCTTCCAGCGCTTTCACAAGGTTTTTTGCCCTCCTCTGAATGTATTCAAGGACCTCCATATCCTTCTTAAACGGTGAGTCACAGAACTGTACACAGTGCTCAACATGAGGCTGCACCAGCACTGAATCCAGTGGTATAATCACCTCTTTTGGCTGGCTGCTTTTGCTGTGTGTGATGCACCCCAGGATGGGGTTTGCCCTCTTGGCTGACAGCTATTGAGCCAGCTACCAACCAGCACCCCAGGCCCCTTTCTGTGGGGCTGCTCCCCAGCCGCCCCTCTCCCAGTTTATACTTGTGCCTGGAATTACTCATCCTAGGTGCAGAATTACGCATTTGAACTTGCTAAATTACATCCCATTAATCATAGGCCAATGATCCAATCTGTCTAGATCCCTCTCAAGGCCTCTTGTCCCTCAAGAGAGTCAACAGTACCTCGCAATTTGGCATAATCAGCATATTATCAGCTCTGTTGTACTCAGAGAGTTCATTCAACATCTTCTTTAATTTTTGTTATTCATTGTGTATAAAAACACTGTTTGTCCATCCCCAAAAACAGGTGTTTCATATGTACAGAATTATTTTATAGATTGCTGACTCACTTATAAATGAAAATTAATTCTCTGAGGGAATGACCACCTGTTTCAGCCTTTTCTTCTCCATAATGAAATTAGAGTGGAGTGATTTTACCAATAAAATTTTAACAGCCAAGTCATTTCAACTTCTTCTGTTAAAAAAAAAAAAGAAGACATTCTGAGTTTAAGCTATGCTTGAAGAAAATAAGGTATAACTAAGTTATTTTACTGATAGTTGTAGTATTAAATTGTTAGGAATAAGCAGACTTCAGACAAAGTCTAATTAGCAGGATACAGTGATAAGTACACATTGAATGGAAACACCATGAAAGCTGTTCAGTTCAGTGCAGACCTGTTGTTTTGGTTTGAGCCAGGGTGAAGCTCTTTGCTGATTTTTTTTTTCTTTCAGTGAACTTTTTAGCAGCGCCAGTGAACTAATAACAACCAAGGTCACTTTTGAGTGTCTGCAGCCTCCCCCCCCACGGGGGAGCAGATTAGACCGAAGGCAGGATCAGCAAATCAGACTATTCCCTTCTCATCATATTTTCTCTATTTGGCTTTCAGTATAGGTTAAGACATTATGGAAGTCAAGCCTTTCTTTTTCCTTTTCCACTCACTTTTCTGCTTACTGTCGGTTCTATCACCCTCTCTTTGGCTCTCTCTCTTTTTTCCCATTTTTCTTTACAGCCGACACCCGAGGGCCCCGTCCGTGCGCCCGGACACTCCCCCCTTCAGCTGGGAGTCACCAGGGAGAAGAGTTGCTGTGAGAGTCGCTGGGGGAGGAGGGAGGGGATCGGGTGTTGCACATCCCTTTACAAATACATGTATTCCCTTATCACTACTAATTAAAATCAATCTGTTTCACTTTTCAACCCAGAAAGCCTCTTTTTCTCATTTTTCTCCCCTTTCCCTAGCTTGGGGGGAAGAGGGGGAGGGGGGTGAATTGAGAGTGTTCCAACTTGCTGCCAAACCATGACACCTGTCCTTGCAGATAATTTACACACAGGAGATAGGGCACTACTCAGGAATATTCTCTGGTACATTATTTGCGACAGTTGTCACTATTGTTTAAAGGGTTTATGGTTACTGACACTGATATTTGTGCTTAAGAAGTGTTTTTAACAGTCATTGACTGCTCATCGTGTGCTGCTGTTGGGGGATGCTGATGAGGAGTCACTAAGAAAAGCTGGATATTGAGAGTCTGGGGTGAGAGTCCTCTGCTTTCTAACCCTAGATGTCTAAAGCAAAAGCTTCCAAGGAAGTCATAAGCTCTGGCAAATTTCTTCCATCTGTTTTGCAAGCCTTGTATCCCACAGGACTACCTCACTGGAAAAAAACCCTGTGTCTCGTGTCGTGCAAGACCCATACACGAAACAATAATTTTTAAAGTTAGCCCCACCCCAAATCAACACAAAAATTAAATATACTTTAATAAAGGTTTCTCTTGCCATAATGTGTCATGGTTTAACCCTGGTCAGAAGCTCAGTACCACCTAGCAGCTCACTCACTTCCCTCCCAGTAGGATGGGGGACAGGATCAGAAGGGTAAAAGTGAGAAAACTCATGGGTTGAGATAAAGACAGTTTAACAAGTAAGGCAAAAGCTGCATGCTCAAGCAAAGCAAAACAAGCAAAACATTTACTGCTTCCTATTGGCATGCAAGTGTTCAGCCATCTTCAAAAAAGGCAGCCTCCATCACACGTAACGGTGACTAGGAAGACAACTCCCAATGCCCTCCTTTCCTCTTGCTTTCCCCAAAATTTATTGTTGAGCACAGCATCATATACTATGGGATATCACTTTGTTCATTTGGGGTCAGCTGTCCCAGCTGTTTCCCCTCCCAAATCCTTGTGCACCCCCAGCCTCCTCGCTGGTTGGGTGATGTGAGAAGCAGAAAAGGCCTCGAGGCTGTGCAAGCACTGCTCAGCCACAACTAAAACATCCACGTGTTACCAACACTGTTTTGGTCACTAATCCAAAACACAGTGCCATACGGGTTGCTGTGAAAAAAGTTGACTCCATTCCAGCCAGACCAAGGACATAATCATATCCAAACACAAACTTGGAGATTTAATTGAAACAGATGATGCACTGTTCCTTCAGACACACGTGTGTTAGATACGTTATGCACTAATACATTGGAGGTATGACAGGTATGAATTGCAAACATAATTGAAACAGATATTTAGGTCATTAAGTAATAAAAAACCATAATTAATAAAATAGAAGTAATCAAAGTCAGTTATTCATTATGAATTACAAATAGTTTAAGTCTGATTTAACTTTTCTGCATTTTCATTGATCAGAATGAGATGAGACTTCTGTCAGATGTTCTAAAAAATTCCCATTACTCAGAAGTGAAAACTTGATCTAAATTCCAAAGAGATCTCCTTGAGTATAAATCATAAATTGAGTTAAACTCACTGTGTATGAAAACGTGTTTAATGTGACACTTAGGTAACTAAATTTTTGCTATAATCAATGTTTTAGAAAAAAATATTCCAGGTTGTTTCATTTAAGGCCGTTGTGCCTGGTATATTTTGGGCAGAACAGTCATGGTGATGGCCAGTGAATGCTACTCCTGTTTGTCATGTCCTCAACACTCATGAATTTAGGCAGGACAAAACACTTTGAACTCTGTGGTGTTGACTGAGAGATGATTCATCAAATGGACAGGTGAAAAGAAATGGCATTCAGCTTTTTGGTAGGTGGCAGAGAGGCAAAGCAGATGGAGGACCAGCTTGCCTTTGGACAACTCAAGTGCAGCACTTGCTAACATCTGAAATGGGAAAGAGCCATGAGGTTTCAGGCTGTGGCCCAGGACTGGCATTGCTGGCAGTGGTGGTAAACAGGAGGTCTCCAGGGGCTGGAGACCCTGGCAGGGCCTGGACTGAGAAGTGAGGGCAGTAACCAGGTCCAAAGGCAACTCCAGCTGCGTACACTGGGCAAGGGCAGCAATGCCATGCTCTTTAGGTATGATAGGTGCCCAGAAATGTGGAATCAAAATTATTTCTTCTGAACCACTGGGGTAACTTACTGAGGCTGATGGTGTCAGTGCCAATGGCAGGAACCCCAGCATCCTCCACACTGGCAAAAAGAAAAGTCAGTGGGAATGGTGGCTAGGTTAAGCACTGAAATACTTTGTTCTTTCAAATTATGAGCAAGGATGTACTACATGCCCCTGTGGACTGTGAGGGATTAACTGATGTCAAAGCACCATCTTACTCTGTCTGCCCTTTCCTGTCTAGTAGAGATGATAAAGCTGCAAGACTAACACCTTCTCTAATGAGACTGACAAAGAAAATCTGAGGGAAAAAAAAAAAAAGGCTTTGGTAATTAATCCATTGGTGCTCAGATATTCCAGTGCTGTTGCTTACAGTAACTCCTGCAGGGATGCTGTAATTTGTTCATAAAACTAATAGAAATTTCATTAAGTTAACAGCTCCTAATGCTAATAATAATTCTGTGAAATCTTTATAGATATATTTGTCCTTACCTTAATTTTTCATTTTCCATTTATTGCAAATGCACCTCACAGTCTCCTTTATCTCAGATTAGTGTTCTGTATTGCCAAAAGATCATTGTTGAGTCTTACTGTGCCATTTTAAGATGTAAAATATCTGCCTCACACTGTCTTCAGGGACTTCAGTAAGAGCAGGAGTAACATTCATTTTCATTTAAAAATCTATTAAATGTGTTTATCTATTTATTATTTGTTTATGAAGTCATTTAGCTTTGGATGTATTTAAAGAATTTCAAAATAAGTAAAAAAAAAAAAGAGTGAAAATGTGTCAGAAATACCACATTATAACAGAAATGTGACAGAAATAATTTGTCAAGGTCTTTCCAAATTTAAACTCTACCTTCCTCTTCAGCATTCTCCAAGGCAGACTGAAAACAGAAAGCTTTTGTCCAAAATTCAGTCCTTTTCCAGCTCTGATTGTCTGCTCCACTCTGCAAAACACTGTGAGCTGCATTGCAGCTGGTAACACTGTACTGACTGCTACAGCAGCCTTTTATGTACATGGTACGTGAGGTCTGGCAATTCAGATCCTAGAGGAATACTTCTTGGGAAGGGAAAGGGAGGCAGCCAACGGTCGCAGAGTCCAGCTGATGCCCTGATGCTGTGATGCTAACAGTGCAGCATCAGGAAGAGTGGAGAGGCAAACAAAGACAGATTAATGGAATAGTCGGAATAGTCAGACCAAAAACAATAGTTTTCATCATAAGAGGTAAATTATTAGCACGAATGTGATTTCTGCCAGTTCTTGAGACTAGAAGTAAACATAGAAACATTTGTTTTCCAGCTAATACGACAGTCTTAACTGACTTTTCCCCCCAAAAAAGAATTTTGGATACAGTGCAGGCATTAACAAAAATGCAGGCATCAAAAGAGTGCCTCTTGGATGGATGCTTTCTAGGGTGAAACAGCAAGAAAAGTGAGTTTTTGTTCAATTAATACTTTACATTTTTAGAACCGTCAGATTATGGTATAAAGAGGCAAGTCTGCAGTGAACTCTGCCTGGCAACACTGCTAGTGTATAACAGGAAAGTAATGGGTCTCTAGATTTGTACTCCTTGTTCTCTCCTTGCATGCACACATACCCAAGTATCTCTTCGACACAGCAGGCCTGGACTGAATACTTTTGGTGTTAGATATTTGGAAGTTTTCATAGAAATGGCTAGTGGGCTCTGTCCAAACCCTAGTAAACAGGCAGATGACAGCCACATTACTGAAACACTGCAACACCAGGCATCTCCAGGGTTGGTTCACCAAAGAAACTTAAATGTCAGGGTGCCCCTTCATCCCTCGATGTGATTTCCCAGCTGCATGGAAAGCTGACTTATATCAGGGAAGAGCTGAGCTGCCACAGGAACACTTCACCTAATCTGGTTATGGAGTCTTCATTCTCTACAGCTGAATATTTTATACACACTAAATTTACTCTTCTTATCCCAAAATGTTATTCTATACCTTTTTTACAGATTAGTATAAAGTTAATTTTTCCTTAATAGCTCAGTACTACTTTTTCACTTGAGATACTTCTTAATTTACTTTTCTGGGGAAAGATGGAACAGCCTGGGACAACTGTTTGCCCTCTCAGGAACTGTTAGGGAATTACATTTGTATGTCCTTTCCCTTCGAAAACAAAACCTTCTTTTTTTTGATGGGAACATGTGAGCAAGTCATGTTAGGTGTGAGGAGCATTTGTGAAGCCTGATACAGTGACTGATTTTCTTCACAGGATTAGATTTGATAACAAAAATATTAAATTGAACGTGCATGTGGATAATGCAAAAAAGTATCCTCTTCCTCCATGGGTGGACTTGTTTAGATTCTCATCAGAGATGCTGCAGTGGTTCAGCACTACACAGACTCTAATTACAGATTTTTGGGAAAAACTATTTAAGAATGTGCTTTTCAGGGTGTTAGGAATTCGTTTAAAATAAAAAAAAAAAAAGTTGCAATTGCATTGAATTGCTTCTTTGTCTGAAAAAAAATTGGTGCAGATTAGATTTCACAGACATATACAGCATTTCTATTTGCTGGCTTCGTATTAGATTTGGCAGGAACTACTGCTCTGAAAAAAAATTCTCCAGGCAATATTGTGATGTAAAGATATAAAAGATCCATATCTAAAAAGGATGATAGGAATGTCAATGAGAGCTGTAGTGGCTCAGTAGAGCCATCCTGTGTAAGTATGTTTAAATTATATAAATACAACTTGTCCTGGTTTAAGCCAGGATGAAGCCAATTTTCCTTTTACTGATTTTTTTTTTTTTCCTTCAGTAAGCTCTCTTTTAACTAGCAGCAAGTTTTCCAGCTAGTGACCTGATAACGCTAGAATGTTTATGTTACTGCCAGGAATGCAAGGTCGTTTTGCTCTACTTGTTGAATCTGCAGCTCAGATGATACAGGAGCAGGAGAGTAGTATCTGCAACCCTCCCGTAGGGAGGAGTGGACTAGACAGACAGCAACATTGAACAAAGTATTCCATTCCATATATCTACATAGCTTGGTGTAAGGTCAGAGATCACAGAAGTCAACTTCCTTTCTGCTTCTTCTTCCCCTTTCTTCCATCCATGGCCAGTGTCCAGGGAGGACTCCATCTATCCATCACCGTTGATCCCCAGGCTCGTGCATTCCTGACCCTCACAACTCTCCCCTCAGCTCCTGTCTGCTCTGCCTCTCTCTCCGGCAGCGCTCCGGGACATTTTGGGACTGCTCACAGCTCAGGAGATGCTGTGGGAGTTGCTGGGGGTGGGGGGAGGCAATAGGGTTTTGCACATTCCTGAACATATTTGTATATAATTGTACATATTTTCTTTTATCATTACTATTTAATTAAATCTGTCTAGTTTAGTTTTCAATCCAGAAAGTCTCTCTCTCTTAATTCTCCCTCTCCTTCCCTACCCGAGTGGGAGATCAAGATCATTATTGAGGATTGAGAACATTATTGTCTCTGGTTGAATTGCTGATCCTGAGTGAAACCATGACACAACTATATACGAATTTAATCTAAATATTTTTATTTTCTTGAAGACACAATGTGCAAACTAAATCTAATAAAAGCAGTGGTTTTAAATCTATGTCTAGAAATAAGTGGCGATGGACAGCTAAAACATACTCACAGATTTATGTGATGATTCTAACAAATAACATGGTATTTCCACAAGTCAGCTTCTAAATTTATAGTTTTAGCACTCAGGCAAAACAATGGTCCTGTGGGATGATTAAAGCAGAAATTCAAGGCAGAAGTGGTGCAGATACTTGAGGCAAAGTTCAGAAAAGTGGCAAAGCAGAGACCAGGAGCACTTGGCAAGATATGGAAATAAAACTAGGGAAGAAGCCAATGATCAGGAGGAGGGTTGACTCATGAAGGCACGAGGCAGATCTGATATAGAAAGATAGGCTGGAGCAAAAGTGAAGAGAGCCACTAGTCTTGCTGCAAAAATCTCACATGGTGATATCAGGATTTTTTGAGATTAATAATCTATGGTAGTTGTGACCACACAAACCATATTTGCAATACTCAACACAAGAGTATCTTGAGTGTTGAAAGAGCTCATTGTCTAGTGACAAGCCCTAGGCTCTAAGGAGGAGGAATGTGAAGGGATAAGCTTAAATGATCTGGTGGCAAAGGTTTTTTGGCATTCTCCATTCAGATCTATATTGCTAATAAATTAGAAAAGACATTAAATTTGGACTTCCCTATTTTGCTTAGCATTATAGGATCTGGAGGACTTTATCAACTAGCTCTGAATATGAATGCAGGGAAGTTTGGGGAAGGAAAATACAGCCTGGAATCCAAGAATATCTCAAGGTTAACTTTTCTTTGAGGAAATGGGAATTATGATAAAGAATTAAAAAATATATGATGTTCCCAAATAAGAAACCAAGAGCTCCTTTTATTAGCCACACTCTTTTAGTTAAGAGATAGTCTAGAAATTTCCCCCTAAAAAAAGGAAAAAAAGAAAAAAAAGAAAAAAAAGGTGTTCCATTGTTCCATTGGAAGGAACAAAAGGCAGATTACTGTATGTATCTATAAAGTATTAAAATTATAAGAATGCCAGAACTGAATGAAAACTGATACAAGGTTACTCATATTAACTTTTTCTTAGGAAAAGGATCATTTTCAATTAAAGCAAAACCGTTTGACCACACATTGTATGTAATGAACTAATGGAATTTTCCACGTCAAAATAAGAACAATACTATGTAAATACTAAAACATTAATTAATGTAATTTTTTCCAAATACAAGAAAACTAATTTCCACAGTATTTCATACTGCTTTCCCAAAGAACTTCCACTACAAAGAAATGGAAAGGAATGGTGAACATTTTACTTGCTTGAAAGTCTAGAGTCTAGAAAGTGAGAGACTAGGAAGCACACTTTTCCATCTACTCAGCTCTGAGTAACCATTTACTTTTGCATTGTGTAGCTGGCATTTTATGAGGCATCTTTATAGGCACAACAGATATGTTAATTTTTTGAGCTGAATTAAGAATAAAAGTATTTTTTAATTTGGATTTTATTTTAAGTCCATTATATGAACTAGATATCACATAAAAGTCCCATAAAAATAAAATATTGTTCCAAGCACTTAATAAAAACTCGCCAAGATGGCTGTGTTTTGGTCAGTGTTGTGTCTTTGCTGTGGGCAATAGAGGTGCTTTCACTTTGCCTTGGCCTGTAGTTATCATGGCCTTTTAGGCTATATTGTTCTAATATTGTGCTGAAATTCCTGAAAGGATGAATTCCCAGCGTGGAGGCTAACAATATGTGTTCCATGACTAATATTTATTTGCAACTGAAATTAATTACATTCACAGTATCTCCAATTCTATCACCCCTAGTTCTCTACTCGAAATACAATTCCACAGACTTAATGTCCTATACATCTCTGACTAGCAATGGTGGTAAATGAAGAACAGTACCACAGTATCAAATAAAACTAAAATAAACGACTTTGAAGATAGTAACTTTTTCGATCTGACAAAAAAAGAATTGTTTGCTGTACCTTGATTCAAGCCCTCAGGATATAACGGATGTGGTCCTATCATGATAATGTGTCTGTCAAAGACCACTACCATCAAACTGTTAGTCTTGTAGCTTGGCTGCTCTACTTCCTCTCCATGCCAAAATGGCATTTTGGGCTCGTTGTATATTTAGTGGTCCTATTTACCTACAGTACTCATCAACATTTGATTTCAGACCAACTGGGGTCAGTTCAGACCACTGTGGTATGTCTTTCTATTAAGATTCTGACTAGCCTTAGAAACTGATCTATTTTGGCAACAACTGGCAGTTACTATTAATGATACCTGGAAAGACCAGTCATCATTATTTTGGATTACACTCATAGGTGTGTAGAAAGTGATTAGGGCATCCATCCAGTTACACTGGAGAAACCTGACATGAAGAAAAATAGACATAGACAGCAGGTTTTGGGATTAATATTTTCCACAATCATAGAATCATAGAATGGTTTGGGTTGGAAGGAACCTTAAATATCATCTAGTTCCAACCCCCTACATGGGCAGACACCTCACACTAGACCAAGTTGCTAAAGGCCCCATCCAACCTGGCCCTGAACACTTCCAGGGAGGGGACATCCACAACCTTCCTCTTCCATTACCTCAGGTTTGATCAAGAGAGCTGGTACCAATCTGAACAGCTGCATTTGGATTGTTACTGGTCATCAGATGTTGCTGGTGTTTACAGACTTTAGCTTATTAGTATACAGAAAAAAAATTATACTGGCAACAGTTTTCTGCTGGTAAAATTTTTTTTGCCCAATCTCAATATTCTGGTAAAGTAACAGACTTAAATGGAGAGATCATATTAGGGTTAAGCTGTCAGGTGGCTACCTGCTTTCTGACATTCCCAAAGTCCGAATTTTCAGTTTCTTAGATTTTTTAACAATATTATATTGGACCACATGTGCTGACAACTGTCCGGTAGACCTATCAGACATTACATGAAAGGTGTTTCTTTGCAGCGGCTACTGCAAATAAGCATCTGCCATACAGTAAGTGTCACTAGATGTGTTTATTAAGAAAAAAGACAGATCATCTGTTTTCAAATTTAGAATACTGTCAACTCAGAAAAAGATCATGTCCAACTTGGAAAACCTTCCAAAAGCCAAATGTAATTTCTGTAGCTTTATTAAACTGAACGACATCTGTGATAGGCAGGGTGGCAGGCTACAAGACCTACTGGATCAATGGAAAGATCATTTGGAGGCAGTTTATTCATGTCTCCTCTGTGAGCAGGAAGCTTCCCTCACTCAGCCAGAAAGTGAGATCACAGCTCGCTCCCAGAGATCTGATAACATATCAGAGCTATTAAGATCACTGCTTATGACAGGTGACCTCTGCGGTTGTCTGCATAGGCTCTTAAGTTCTGTGGGTGTTCCGTTTTCTTCAAGACTTGAGAAAGGTTCTGCTCAAAAAAACAGGGTGCAGGGTTTACACAGCATCCAGTGAAGCCTTATTCTTCACGTGACACTACGTTACAGATGTTTTCTGAGGAAACAGCGGGATTTCGTGAGTTTTGTCTGTCTCTGTGAGGCACTCAGTTCAGCACATCAAACAAGGCTAGAAGATCTGAGCAAGTGACTCAAAATCTCAAGGAAGAAGTAATACTGATTCAAGAACCCCCCTAAAGGAATAGAAAGTTCCATTTGGATGAATGACAGCTAAACACCATTATTCTCCAACTTCCATGGGTGCATGGCACAGCCAAGTCCTGCCCATTCTGAATGTTCACTGTTAACACGGCTCTGCTCATGGATGCTTTGGGAAACACAGCTGTTTGTGGTACTGTGTTGTGCACAATTCTGCTTAGAGAAGACCTTAGATACACTGATGGCATTTGCCTTGTTCTCTCAGCATGGCGAATGTCTGAAACTGACAGTCAACCTAGTCAAGCAAAAAGCAATGTGTAGTGGAGGAGAAGTTATGAATCAGAGATTGGACATATTCTATTTATAACTTTCCTGTTAGAGATACACGTTGCAGGAATTGAGATGGACAAATGCTACTTATAAACCCTTTTTCGGTATCTCTGATGGTCCTTTTTCAATGCTCAAGTCACCGGATGATGAATTACCTGTTATCAGACAGAGAACTGCTGCTTATGCAGCTTCTTTTTAAAAACTGTTGTCTTACGCTTTCCCTAACATACCTCACAAAAGCAAAAATGGACAGCAACTTCCAGCCTTTCTCTCAAGATTCAGTATTTGTTCTCGAAAAGGACTTGGACACCAATATGTAACAGGGCCATCTGGTGTTATCTACAATGACAATAGGATTAAAGTGGGATGTTTAGCTATTCAAGGTTATTTGACTACTAATTTCTAACAAATTAAAAAACAGTCCATCGGTCCTCAGAAATATTTAAGTGCTCTTCTATTTTAGATATTATCCATTTCAAGCTGGTAGTATTGTTGGTTTGAAAGAAACAGTCAGTTCTTTGGGCAGAAATAAAATTTCTTGCTAATTTCCACTTTAGTGTGGTCATTATTTAACGTTTTATAATAATTTGTTTCTTCTCTTTGAAAGTAGTAGACAAATAAATGGATAGCACTTTTCCTAATTAGTTTGAATATTTTAATATACATATTTTAAAACACTGGTAGAGACTTGACATGTAAAAAATAACAGAGCAAACTTCTGAGTTAACTAATAGAAAGAAAAAAGTTGCATGTATGTGACAGAGAACACAGAGAGATGCCATAGTATCAAGACCGATTCCTTTTCAAATTAGCAATAAATTCACTGGCTGTGTTACACTTTCAGTCAGAGTTCACGAGGGAGAACAAAGTGGATAAATTTGTGCTCTGCTTTTGCCAAAGCAATGGCTGTATGAGGAAAGAACTTTTCACTGTGCATGGAAGCATTTTTTTTTTAACCAGTGAATACTGTCTTCCACTTCTGGTATTTGAAACAAAGAGTTCAAAAGCTGTTTGCTGGTGAATCTATAGCTGTGGCAATATGAAAAGTTTGAGTAATTATATTTAAATATTATATAAATTCAAATATATATATGCATACTATATGTCATTTATATAGTTTTTCTGAAGGAAAAAGATAAAAAATGGATAGAGAACAGTCAAGGATACTTCTTTCATAGAAAGTGATTTTTGAATAGTCAATGTGAAATTGCAATAAGCTTATCTGTAAGTAGTACTTCTTGATCTGTGATCCAGTGCATATGTTGCATAAATCTACAACTACATTGGAAAACCTCACGAATAAAATAATTTTCCATACAGGAAGATTTTTGTTGAGCCTGTGGAATATCCTCTTTACTTTGACTTAGCACTGGGTCTATACCTTTTTCTTCTACTGATGACAGAAGTAACTGATGGATGTTGGTAAAGCTAGCAAGAGCCCATTCCCTTAGGGATAGGAAGGAACTCCAGTGAAACCTAAGAATTTGAACTAAACCTTCTTCAAATTAAGTTATAATGAACTGACTATCTTATGAAATAATTTTCATGGAAAAATTAGTTATTCAAACCAAACTTTAGGCTGTTCATCAGTATTCCTGAGAGGGGAAAAAGAGACAAGATCATGGCAAGCTACCTCAGGATTTTGTAATATCTTTCAAAGCCTCTCAGGTACCGGGAGTAGGGTAAATTAAGCCCATTCTAAAACATGTCAGGGCCTATGACTGCACAAAGATATCCACACAGTGAATCCACATATCCACACAGTGAATCCACATATCCACACAGTGAATCCTTTTTGCTGGCATCACTTGGGATGCTCTGGTTCTCTCCTGTTAAGAGTTTGTCAGCTCTCCCTGTGGGCCTTGGCTTTGCATTTAGGGCACCACCAGTTGTTGGCAACGGCAGCTGAGTCAGTACAAAGCTGAGCTAGAGCTTTCCCAGCTAGGAGGTTACTGAAAAAGGACATCCATCCACTCAGTTTTGCACTTCCTGCCCTGGACATGAAAGTAATCGACCCTCATTTAACTTCTCTCTGCTTCCAAAGACACCCCTTGACACTATATTTCAAGGCAATCTGCAATTGCACAACACTAAGTCCAGTATCTGGACCAGTGAAGTCAAACATACCTTGCAGTGATATAAATACTGGACTTAATATCATCAGCATCAACCTCAGGAACACCCAGTGCTTTCTGCATTTTTCCTTGATGTGTTCATCTGAGTAAACTTTGACTGAATCACTAATGAGATTGTCAAGTGTAACAGTTATTCTCAGCTACACTCATAAAACCAATTGAACAGAAGTAACTTGAGCAATTTAAAAAAGGGAAATAGTCTAGACCAATATTTCTGGGTTCACTTCTACTGTATTAATTGCTCTCTGTTCAAAAAAATAAATACAACTTTCTGCTGCAGACAGAAGAATTCCTGCAGCACTGCGGTGTGTTCTGTAAAATCAATATTAATCATTTTCACATTGTTTGCTTGTTGACTTTCTGAGGACAGAAAGAAATCCTTGGGGAAACTTATGCACAGCAAAACCAAAATGTTCAACAACAGGAAAATATGTTTGGCGTTTTTTGCCTCTTACTTTTCACATTTGACCTTTAGAATACTGTTGTCATTTATTCACATAAGGGACCATAAAATGTAACATATAACCAATATCAAATCTGTAGTCATGCTTGTATTGTAGACTGCTGAAACGACACACAAATTCCATTAAATGACCAATATTGCCATTTAAACATTTTATT
The DNA here is from genome assembly GCA_020745705.1 of Hemiprocne comata. Classification (NCBI taxonomy): domain Eukaryota; kingdom Metazoa; phylum Chordata; class Aves; order Apodiformes; family Apodidae; genus Hemiprocne; species Hemiprocne comata. The sequence goes on along the minus strand of CM036586.1, from coordinate 89,839,043 downwards.
ACCCTATTTTGTGATTTCTTCTTTACTACTAATGAGATGTGAACCACACAAACAAGAACAAAAAACCCTCGAGACCTCTAATTTGGGCTGAATTATTATATTCTTTCCAACAGATAAACTATTTTTATTTTACTGACCATCCTCAAAGTATTCTTATTTTATCAAGACTCATGCAGCTTTTACAATGATAGGATATTTATAGCAGTGATTGCATCCTAGGGAGAGGATTATTTTGCTCCTGTTCTATGAAAACTCCACTTCAGATGACTGTTGCAAAATGAACATGCTATCAGAGTAATTAAAGAAAACATAAGCAGTCAGAGATTTAATCCATTTGTATGAGCATTAATCTAATCACTGCTAAGAAATAGAAAAGATGTTAAATATTGCTACTAACTATACCCTTCTGTCTGGTCCTGGGGTAAAATCTAGGTTGTTGGGTACCCCAGTTTTTTGTCAAGACACTACAGTAGCAGTAGCAGTTACTGCATCACTTTGCCATCAGAAACTAAAAATTCACTTGACTTCTTTGCATCCCTCTGAAGGCTGATTTGCTCCTCCAGGGCAATTTGTCTAAACAACAATTTTACTGAGATAAGAAGATTTACTGTGAGTAAGGAAACAAGTAGAGTAAACCCAAGAATGCACTGTTTAATATGCCAACATTTATATTTCGTGCAAATGAAATGAGACAGGAAGATCTTGACTAATGTTACAGAAAGAGAACATTAATACATATATTTTCCCCAGAGCACCCTGTGGCTCTGATCCCAGAATCACAGTTCCAACCTCCACACTGTACTTGAATGCAGAAAGAAACTACCTCTGCCATCCTTATTGTCCCCCATTTGATTTTCCAGCTTTAGAGACATCCAGTGATTTTTATTCAGAGATGTTGTCCTCATCTCATACAAACATGCACACATCATGCTCACATACAGAACTTTGAATTAATGCTCTTTTTTGCAAGTCTACTAATCAGACGATATGAGAATTTTTAATTGCCTTTTGATGGTTTATCAAGCAACCAAATAAGCCCAAAAAGGCTATATTTTCCTAACATACTTACGTCAGGTATGATAAGCCATATCTGTTATGCTTTGACAAAGTTTTTTGTTTGTTCTTTTTTACCAGGCAGTGTGTTTCTAGAGCTGCTTCTCACCAATTCATTTCACAGTTTTCTTAGATATTATTTCACTGGCAAGCTTATGTTGTCTGGCACATCTGTGCAGAAGTGTTATCATGGGTAGAAATGAAAAGGTTTCCACAAAGCAATTTAAGAATAACAGTAGCTACTGGGCTTGTGTTTTTAACATTTTGGCCATATCCTGTCTTTCCATTCTTTAATTATTTGAAGGTGCACCTTTAACATATACTGAGAGAGATATATATTCTTTTCAAAGCATGGAATTGCAAGCTGCAGGTTTATAGCTCATGGGTCAGACTTACTGATACTTGATTAATCCCTTTCAACATCTCAGCGGTGAGGAGAAGACAAACAAGCCACTGGATGATTGATGCTGTGCCTGCCAAGGAGGGAATTTAAAGCATGTTTCTCTCTTACAAAATCTGGAAAAAAAAAAAAAAAACAAAAAAAAAAACAGTTCTGGGTGTGATCCTGCAGCAGCAATAGCTTGGGCTGAGAGGAGATGCAACCTCTGCCCTATTGTACTTCAGCCTTTCATCTCTGCCTCCTCTCTACCCACACACTCCCTAGGTCTCCATGGCACAGTGCTCTCTGGCAATGTGTTTGCTTACCTGTGCCAGCCTGCAAGGTGCAGTGCAAGGCAGGTGAAGGCAGCTTATTTTCATAGCCCTTGCTATGGGGCAGGAACTTTGAGCAGGGGGGCAGAGCTGGTGAGGGTGATAGCAACCACCAGGTCCTGCATGTCACCAGCTTAGGGCATTCTGTGGGCTGCCCTGAAACCTCAGAATGCCTCTTCTGATATCTTGAAGGTATACTGGGACGTTTGGGTTCAAAACTCCCCTAGTCAGACATACGTCATAACTGAAGCAAACAAATATCAAAAATGTATGCAGGTGTCCAAAACTTTAAGGCTAAGAAATACACAAATGAAAAGTAACATTATAACCACTCCTAAGTATTGCTTGCTTTCTGAACCTTGTAATATCAAACAGTCTGTTATGCCCATCTTTCATTATTTTTCTCCTCCAAATCATGAAGACTCTGTCTCCTGTGCAGATGTTTTCCTTCTGCTCTGTTTCTTCTTGCCCTTCTCAGATGCCTTGACATGTATATCCATTGTCAGATGAGGCACATGGTCGAACTTCTTGAGTGATCTACTGTGTGCCTGCCTGATCCCTAGAAGTCAGACTCCAGAGATCTTTACCCGAGTACAATGCTATCTGGACAGGGGATCTTCTGTCTTCCCTGGAATTTGATTGTTCATTCCAAGTTGCCATGGGTTGCAGTCTTTTACTGGAACAAGGCCGTCAAATGGGTGAAGCAAAAAGACCTACATTTTCTTCCAAATAAAAATTTCGGTCACATGGACATCATCACACAGAGTTCTCCACACCAAACACAATCCCTAAACTGCACATGGGCTCCTCAAACTAGAGGAGCCAAATTGCAACTCTGCTTTGTAACTTGTGTGGCAAGTCTACCTCAAAAGAGATGCTAGTAATCCACTTTTAAAAGGTATGGCCATTTCAACTGCCATGGGAATATTCAACTTCAAATAGGAACAATATCCACAAAATACAATTCAATTTCAATTAACACATCTAGGCCCATAAATTTGCCTTTTCCTTTTTTCATTTTATTTGTGTAATCACAACATGTTGCAGCCAAAAAGAAATAATTTAACTCCAGGCCATAATGAATTATTAATTAAGGCAACTAGATCAGTATGAATCCATACAGAAAGCCAAAAGTAAATCAGTTAATGAAAAGATTTAAAATATATATTTAGAAAAATTGATTTTGGCAAATGCTGAAATGAACATTGGATAGAAAAATATCTAAATCTGAATCACAATCCCTAACTGTCGAGTCAGTTCCTGATCTAAATAAATGGCAATTTAGAGTCTGAATTATGTGGGCAAATTTATCCAATAAAGAAATCAGCTTGTAAAAGAGCTAACATTGAGAATGTAACAACATGTAAATCCTGATAATGTGAAAACATTTTTTATCCAGACCAGACAAAGGATTTGTGAAGAACAAAAAGACTGAAATGTGTTTCCTCGATAATAGTATAAAATGTATGTCCACTGGAATCAATGCTTCTACATTCATAACCTGAAAAGTGTGAGGTTCTCCAAATAACAATTCTCTCGGGTCTGAAATATTATATGTTTGGATAAAAGGAATTTTCTCTTGCATGCACTGCACTAGCCTTTATGCTGTAGTGACGGAACCAAATTCATCCGTACCAAGTGCAACTCCTGTTGCACGCATTGCTGTTGGCCATTCACATACTATTTAACTTAAGCCTTTGTTTAAAAAAAAAAAATGGAAAAAAATGAAAGTTACTTCATTTCAGAGAATGCCTAATATATTAGATGTTGTCCTATATTCCCCTGATTGGAGTGACCTCTGCTGCTCTCCAGTATCTCCTGTAGTTTTCAAAGTATGAAAGAAATGCTTAGGTTCATAATGCTTTCCGTGATAAATCAGAAAAATAAACAAAGAAAAAAAAATCAGATAACGCAACAAGAAACTACTGAAGTCACCCATGACTTAAGTCACTTATGATCAAACTCAAAGGCTAATTTCTCTCAAGAAACAGTAAAGGATATTCTAAAATTTTTTTTTTTTTTTTCCCTTGAGCAGAAGCAGTATACCAAAACCCTTCTGCTTAGACAATATGAAATCTATAATTCTGTGCATGGAGAAATTGTGAAATACTAATATTCCAGCCAGTTGTCATATTTAGCAAGCCTGAATTTTTAAAAGGAAAATATGAAACAAAGAATATATAAAAAAACTCCCATATTTGTTATATTTTCTGTGAATGGTCATACCACATTAGAAAATTAGGGTTAACGTAACTGAAAATTTCTGAAGCTCTGAAGCATAGGCTAAGAGTTCTGCAAGGGTATTTCTGCATGGTGGGACAAGGCAGGGGGCTCAACAGAGTGCCCACACAACTTGCTGCCCATCATTGGGAGTAGGTGACTTGCTGGAGCACACCAGGCCTTGCCTTCCCAGTCTGGCTCCGCAGTTTGCTGCCATAATTGAACAGAGACAGCAATTTTCTCCTAACTGATCTCCAGAAAAGAGAGATGCTTAGAAGTCAAACTCAGCTATGACCTCCTTTTAATGACATAATTTCTGTGCGGAGCACTTCAGAACAAGCATTTTTTCAAACCATGTCCACAAAGGAAATTGTTTCTCAATCACAGGAGTTAAAAGGCAGTAAAAATCATACAGGTATATGACATTCCGGATGTATAGTGTCTGTCTCTAACAATCCAAGAAATAAACAGTGTATTTGGACACTCGGGATGTCTGGTGTTTGTCCTGAGACATCTGAGAGGTAAACAGGACTTGTTGCTGGACTAAAGAGATGTCGCAGCAACCCACCAAACCGTTTTACTCCCCTGTGATATGTACTAGGGAATGTGGTGGGACATGCTGAGATTGAAAACAAAGGAATTATACCGCTAGTGCTGGAGCAGAATATCCAGTGATAACCAGGCCTTGAGATTTCATGAAAACCACCGACTTAACACGAAAAGATAAAAAGTGCCAGTCTCAAGTCACCTCCTAGGACCGAACCTCTTCTGCAGTAAACTAATCCCGTGGTGCCGAGTTGTCTCAACCTCCTGTTTACTGTTGATCAGTGGCTTATCTTATTAATTAGCCAAACAAAGACTATCTGCAGGACCTAGTCCTGGCACCATACTGCCCCCCCCCCCCCGATCCTATCTCTGAGGCATGAGAAGACAGAGGACAGGGAGAAAGGGGGGAGAGTGGGCAAAAACTGTATAAAAATTTGGGACACTTTGGGTGCAGCGAAGCTCTTCCTCATCGCAGCACTCCCCCACTGAAGCGCTTCCCCACCGACGATGTCAGTGGACCGTGGTGGTAACTATTATCTTGTTAATCTCCGTAATTCTGCTTTCTCCTTCCTTTTCTGTCTGTTTTCCTCCCTGTCCTCTCCACTCTAGGGACTTTGCTGTGTAACTCCAATAAAGTTCAGTGTGCACGTGACATCTGACCTCGTTTGTGCCTTAATTTCACCATTTGGGATTACCTTTAAACTTTTTCACAGGTCCTGCCAGACAAACGGGTGCAGCTGCTGTGTGGCTTATACCAGGAGAAGGAAGGCAGAGTCCAGCCACCCCGGCCTCCCACTTTGGTGAGGAGTGTTAGAAAGCAAGGGGGTTCTGCCCCATCTCTCGTAAGACCGCACACCAGCGCCAGTGTCTGTTTGTGCACCTCTGTTTTGTCCTGGCAAGATCATAAAAAATTGCCATGTATCTGAATATCGGATCATGACAAGGTACTAATGAAAATTAATGCCTACTTTATAGAGTTTATATGAAGACTAGACAAGCTATCAGGACCATTTTTAAACCATACATGTGCTAGGATATCTTTGAAGATTCAATGTATTTCTACTCTGAAAATGGGTTCCGTCAGAGAGCGCTTATAGGATTATGTGCATTCTATAACTCAACAGTTTTCTAGGTGCCTATTTTTATACACATTAAAAGGATTATATGTTTCATCTCGCTGCAAGTGAAAATTCTTCAGTGTGGTATGAAATTAAATTTGATTTTTTTCACCTTTTGAAAACTACAGGAGATAGAGGAGTGCAGCAGAGGACACTGTAATCAAGGGAAAATGTGGTGACAAGTAAACAAAATAAGATTGTGTGGAAAAGCCAAAGAAAATAAAATATTTTTGGGATGTTACATTAAAAGAAAATGAGTGGAAGATTTTCAGGACATAATTTTTTATCTTCAAGCATGGGTGAAAATCCTATTTTACAAGACTTTGTATCTGAATCTTAGTCCAAAATGTAGAGAGCTTTTGTCTTCAGAACTGTTGTTCCAAAAGCCCGGCTTCTCACACCCTTATGCATTTCCACATTAAAAGGATTCATTTGTAAGCTCCAATCAGCCTTTCCTTAATATCACAAAGCGAATATGGTGTGTCCCCTTTATTCTGCTTCAAGTTTCTGTTTTTGATAAGAGTTTTTGAACATATTTTTCCAGCCATGAGAAATCAACGTATTCATGGAGTCTGTAAGTTTTGGTTTTCTAAGATTTAATTAAATTATTATGACCTTTAGAGAAACACAATGTAGTTAGAATTCACTTTGTATAGATGAGAATGAAGGAAATATCTCTAGGGATCATGAACCAATTAATAAAAACAAAACAACAACTGAACATTGCTCTGTTTGGGAATTGTCCTGGTCCAAGCGGTGACCTGGACTCAGATGGGCTAAAGCGGTTAGCCCTTATATATTTAGGATTCGCCCGATTTTGGGGATGGCGATGACGCCAATGTATGATATACCAGAAGCCCTAAATAGGAGAGCACACACGTCCGCACGCAATGAAGACCAGACACGGAGTTATATTTTATATGTTTCAACTGTTTGAGTGGAGTCACAAATATGTAAGAGGTAAATTTAGAAGGTAGGATGCAAGGGGTGTGTATGAGTATGTGTGTAATAGTTTTAGATTGAAGAGAGAAGAAAAATTATGATAGAGAGGGCTGGTATAGTGCGACGCGGTTTCCCTCTCAATAGGGTCGACGTTGTGCGTGGAAGTGAGGGCCGTTTGTGGGTTTACCCCGGGGAAAGATTACTGTTAATGACAGAAAAAGAAATATTATTATATCTTACAGTCTCGACAAGCTGCACGAGGCGGTCTGTAACTTTAAGATGGCGGCTTCCACGTGGCGGTCTGTGGCTTCAAGATGGCGGCTTCCACATGGTGGTCTGTAGCTTTACAGCAAAGGCAGCAGCGGCTCTGGGTGCGGCGGCAGGCTGCAGGCTTCACGCTTCACGGCAGCTGTAGCGGCGGCTTTAAGACTGCGGGCTGCGCTATAGCAAAGCGGCTCGCGGCAGACGGCAGGCTGCGGGCGTCTTCCCCGACGGGAGGAGAGAGAGAGCGAGCGCCTTTGGGGGAGATTCACTGTTCTTTCAGGTGCTCTCGAGGCAGTGGGGCTAGCAGATACTGAGCTTACCGCTCCTGCTTTAAGCCCGGCTCTCGAGTAGTAGCTTTATAGTTCTTTAGGCTTCCCCTTTTTGGATTCTCGGGTGGAGACCTAGCCTCCGTAGCCGAGATCCGTGGCTCTTTTACCTCTCCTCCTCGGCACAGACGGGTGCAGGGCGGCAAGGCAGCAGGGCGGTCCACCGACGAAAAGAGAGAGCGATAGCTCCCGCGAGCGGTCTCTTTATAGCCCCTGGGAGCCTTCTGATTTGGCGCATCTTTTGAATCCGTTCATTTGCATATAGTTCCAGCCAATCAGATAGCTATCCAGCCAGCTGCAAGAGTTCCATCCAGGGCTTAGCAGCAGCCTTGGTCTAAGGCTCGCCCAGGCTTGTCCTGGACTTGCCCAGGCTTGTCCTGGTGCAGTCCTGTCTCCTTTACCAGGTGAATAGTTCTTTATGGGAGACAATTTTTCCCTTAGTGAGGGGTAAAACCCTCACAGGAATGAAAGGAATTTCATTTAACATAGAAGAACAATAAGGAAAGGAAATTTAATGACGTAAAGTAAATCTTATCTCCAACAAGTTATGCAATTGTGTAAATAAGGAAATAAAATTTTAAAAATTAATTCAAAATGTGCAAAGAAGCTTCTGCCTTACAACTTTATATATCGGGTGATAAATATAATTCACACTAGTAAACCCAATATTAGCTATGATGGATATGATACAGTGTATGTAAGAGAATCACACTGTAAATCCTCCCAGGCAAATTAAATTCTAAGAATGAAATAAATAAAAAGGCAAGAAGATATTAACATAAGTCAGCAAAATTAAGTGTAATAAAACTATTCACAAAATATTTAGTAGGAATATTGTAAAGAGTATCCCTTTTAATCTGTGGTATGGGGACTTAAATATCTGAAATATTCCCCAGGGTTTTTTTAGGGTTTTCAGAAGAGACTACATGAAATCCACTGCTATTGAAATAGTGCTAACCAATAGATATTCTTAATTGGATTATTTATATTTTCCTCCAGCAATTTACTTTTTCCTCATCAGAGGTAGCTGCCTCTACCCTTTGGCATAGAGTAGGGACTTTTATCTCCCAAATTCTAGACCACAAACTAAAAGAATATTACTTTTTTAGCACTCCTATGTGTAAAACTGTAGTTCAACTTACACAGTTTTCCATACTGATGGACAATGCTTTCAAAGCTTCTTTTCTCCTTCCCATCTCTAACTTCAAAGATGCATCTAACTCTGTGCTAAGCAGCGGCAGTTGCAGCCTGGACTCACCCAACCCAGCAGAGAGGTTCAGGCAGCTGCATGCACTGAGCAGATGTGCTGGGCAACTCCAGCCTGGGGGTCCCCCAGCCCCAGGGCAGATTGTGAGCCGTGGGTGCTCTGGCTGTGACCCACGGCAGACTCTGAAGAAGGAGGTGTGAAGGGATCGAGGTGAGTGAACACCCTCCTGTGATTTCACAGTGGTGATATCCCAGTGTCTTTCTCTCCAGGTTTCCAGTCCTCCCTCCACAGAGCTTAAGGACAGTTCTTATCTTTAAGATCATGAAGTGACAGCAACAGAGAGAGGATCTAAGAAGCAGCAGAATTCACAAGTCACAAGAGAAGTCACTATCCTCAAAAACCCTGTTCTGCCTTCTGTTGCTTAGTTGGTAAATGATGGAGCTCCTCTTCAGGGAGATCTTACTAGCTTTATTGCTGAGGTAATGTTGACATTTGTGGAGCTTTTCAGTGAACGTTTTTCACACTTAGCAGTAGGGTTGAGTTTGGATTTTTGGGAGGTTATGATATTCACTCTCTCTGTTTATGCTTCACATTCTGGGATGTAACAATGTTTGCCGTTTCTGAGAAGTTCTGCTAGCCAAGTCTTCCTGTCAAATTAGACATAAGCCATGACATCTCTAATTAATCATCAGCATAGCACATGTGCGGAGGGATTTCCCAAGAAGCTGAAGATCCTCTTGAGAATCCACAGAGCAGGCAAACATCAGATGCACCCTCATTTTTTCAGACCAAAGCAGAAGTTCCCACTCACATATGCCTAGTCAAACTTGACTAATTAGATCAGTAAAGTGGGATAACACTAGGATTTTATTGCCTATTGCCTTCTACTTGATACCACTGGCAAACAACTGGCAACCTCTGTGCCCAGCAACTGCACAGCCATGCTACAGGTGTTGAGTATAAAAAACAAGTTTGTCAATGTTTTCTCTTCCAGACTGTATCTTTAGTGCCCATATGCAGGATCAAGTACCCATATAAGGAAGATATTCTTATTTGTTTAGGAACTGTCAGCAAAACCAGTGCTATGCTTTCAATCAGCTCCAAGTTGTTTCTCCAGCTCAAAGTCCTGGAACAGTTTTTTTCTCAGTGTTTCATTACAACAGATGGCCATAAGTGCCTTTGTAGCTCTGCTTGCCTGTTGATCAGGTGGAGTTACCTCACAGCAGTCTCAAGGGGAACAACACACCATTTACTTTTTTGAACATTCTTATTAAAAGGCTACATCTATACCATAAAGTTTGTCTGTCCCTATAAGTAATTTGTAATCCTGAAGATATTATATTCCTAGAACTGGAAAGTGTTACTGTCTCGTCTCCTATCAATGGAAAAAAACCTGCCTGACAAGTTTTCCAGCTCCCATTGCCTGTGGTTACAGAAATGTCACTCACTCAGCTGTAGCTAATTGCTGCCAGTTAGGCAAGAAGAAAGTGACGATTTCCCCTCGTCAAGAGTTTCTGAACCACAAATGACAAATATGAGCAGAATGAGCAGCTCCTTGCTTATGAGATCACATTTCCCTGAAAAATAAATAAATAATGTCCCCTATGTACAGCTTTTTGTTGTTGCTGCCTGTCTCTGTGCCCGCTGCCTTGAGTGCTCTGCACTGTCACTTCCATCTCTTCTGCTGACCCTTGATTCCTCCCATTCCAGTCTTGGATCTGTCACTGGTAATTATCCTTCATTTGAGCACTGACATGTAACTACAATCAGAGGACACCTGATCTGTCATTGTGCTCACTAATGAAACTTAGTGGTGCTGTACACCTCACAAAAATGCTATTTGAAACTCCAACAGCTTTTCTGTGATAGGGATGTTAGCAAGCTAAATGGGAACAAAGAAGGAAACACATTTTAAAAGGGCACAGTTAATTATTCAAGCAATTATTTATTTATTTTTTTCATGGCAAATCATTTCACAAATATTTTTTTCTTATTTTGAAAAGAATCACAGAAAACACATTTTCTGTTTCCAAATTCAAACGTGCTCTTCTGATGTTTTGATAAGCTACTTACCCAGATAATGAGTAGGAATCATATATGTTCTCTGACCCATTACATCTGAGTAATACATAAATCAAGCTCAGAACAAACTATACAAGCACTATAAATGGAATAATTATTATTTCTGATGCCATATCTGTCTTTTTCTGGTCATTCTACAAAAGAGGTTTAATTTCTTGAATATATCAATCTATTAATAATTTATTAAGTTTTACTTATAAATATAACCTCCAAAATACCAAGTGAAACTATACATATATATTCATTTTACTCTTGTCTCATTTGTGGTAAAGTTCTCAAATCTTGCTCATATTTCTTCTTTTTTTTGTTGATAACATTGTGGAATGTCTTATTGATTGTGACTTGCAATAGTTTTCATAAAAGCATAATCCTATTGATGTCATAACTTATTTCTGAGGTTGTTAGACATCATGCCATGGATTAGAATGGTCTTTAATTTAAGTAGCAAGAACACAGAAAGCCATAAAAATCTCAAAACAGCAAGTCTAACTTAATTTGTTGTGACAGAAAGCAAAGATGAAGGAATTAAAACTGCAATGCTTCTAATTTGAACTGTTGTAAATATTCAGGCTTACATTGGCTGAATTTGAATTACATAAAATCAAATTAATTTCATTCATAGTCTTTTTAGAGAATTGTAACTTCACTCAATATATTTAAGGAGTTAGGTGAAATCACTGATGTAATAATAGTCACCTTGAAAGATCAAACCAGAAAGCAGATATAATTTAAGACAAACCAAAAATCTTTGTAGATGGAGTTACTGGTAAATAAACCCATCCTGGCACTCATCCCAGGAACACTAAATCTCTCTCTTTGGGACTCTGCAGGGTGGAGGTCTCCTGGTTTAGCACCACTGCATTGCACTGGTTTAGGACAAATACCTGCATTTGTGCCAGGTATTTCACATTGTACCTCTGCCATAACATACACAGCCTCAGTACTCTGTGAAGTTTCTCTGTGAAAAAAAATTTAATTCAGTCTTGGAGCACATCAGACAGCTTTACTGTAAAGCATGGATTGTTGAAATCTTCTTTATATCTGATGCGACGTAGTATTCTGAGGAATGGAAACAAGGAAAATAGTGTCTTTCTCTTCAGTGAATACTTTATAGCTCACTTCTGCATTCCAGGAAAATGTGCAGTGGGAGCTGATAAATCTTCTGCAGTGTTTATTAATACATGTATGGCTTGCTGTAGGGGGAGAAGGGATTGGCAAGAGTGCTACAGATGTGATCCTTTTTGCTTCTGCACAGTGACAACTGACAGCTTTAAAAAGAGTTCTTTCTTTTTGATGCTAGTTATCTGTTCATATGACTCAGGTGAATATAGGGTTCTGATTCTTTTTGTTAGACTGATGTGGTGTTTGCTGATTCATATGAGTGAATAACCACAGACAAAAAGAAAGAGCTATCTTTAAAGAGATGAGAGGTAGTGCTGTTCAATAAAAACAAGATTCCTTTATTTGTTTCCATCCCATTGCCTTAGTTTTCTAGTGTTGAAGGTGTAAAGATAAAGACTAGATTGCCACGATATAACATCTGTTTCAAGGTTGGGAAAGCCAAAAGTATTAGTCTTCAGTATTTTAGATGCATCTATATCTCACTCAGGCAGCATTATTACTTTAATTGAGAGCACCTGCTTTTTGTCCATGTTGCCATGGTGACACAGCAGTTACAGAAATTATTAAAAAGTTATTTCCTTCTATCCTTTGCCTCGTTCCACTTACTCTGTGAAACGAGGGTACCATGTTTTCTCCTGTAGTGCTTTGCTTTGCTACACTTGAGTACAAGAGGCAATGCACTCAGCAACTTCCATCGAAACTTCCCCTGGGTAAGTGTTTCAGGTATTTCACTGCCTGAATTACAGGAAAAATACTGCTGAATCTTTATTTTGTTTTCCAGTTACTTGGCTAGACAGTGGTCTAGCCAAATCACTTGTCTGTAGTGGTTCTCTCTCATTTCTGTAGAAGTTTCACTGAAATATATATACACAAGTAAATCTCTCTTCAAAGGAACCCTTTCATGCAGGCTGAAACATTGACCTCTTCCTTGTACCTGTCTAAAATGTGAGCTAGTATGAAAAATCTGGATTCACTTGGTCTTTTAAAATGCATATACGATTTTTATTAGCATGTTTTAGAGAGGGTGTGGCATGAAACTAGAGCAGCTGCTCAACTGCTTTCTACTGTTTCATTCCATTTACTCATAATAGTTAAAAGCCAATTTATAATTCACTTGTAGTCCCATTAAAATAATGCTAAGAACAAGTTTTAAAATCGCTTTTATATTTAGTGAAAATTGCATTCTGGTGTTTCCACAGATCCCACAATATATGCTGAGTTACTTTTTTCATTGCAAAGCTGTAGCGACTGGAGAGAAGAAAAGCAACAATTAATAGGAGAAGCTAAACTGCTTATAAGGTACCGAGAAGGTTAAAGGTAACAACTGAGAATAGTCCTAATGCTTCTGATTTTCTGTTATATTTATTCATTAAAATCCTGGTTCTTCATGGCCTCAGTAGCAAAAGCCCCTGATTGCAGCCTTCCCTTGTAACTTCATATAAAGCATGATCACTTACATGGGTTTCCAGAAAGGAAAGTAGTAGATACATTAGCAAGGGGGCTAAAATGCAAAAAATCATATAGCAATACTGATACAAATGAGATACAAAAGAGACATACAACAATGTGAATGGAAATGTAACCATGACTTTGAACAACCTTAACTACTGGCACAACATAATATGAGACTTACATAAACTGGGAAGATTTTTGGCGTGGTTCAGGCCCAACACGACAACAAAGAAACAGCCTCATGGCCGCTCACTCAACTCCCCCCACACACACACACCCTGGGATGAGGAGGACAAACCAAACTAGAAGTTCATGGGTTGAGACAAAAGACAAGGAAGGTTCTTCACCAATTAAGGTCCCGGGCAAAACAGACTCAACTTGGGGAAAAAATAATAATTTAATTTCACACTAATCAAACACACACAGGACACAGACAACACACAGAGCAGGGCTGACATACGTTACCCCACCCCTCCCTTCTTCCCAAGCCCAAATTACTTTGTTCCCGGTTTCTCTCCCTCCTTCCCCCCAGTGGCACAGGGGGACAGGGGATGGGGTTTAGAGTCAGTTCACTGTCTGGTGGTTCTTATTGCTCCTTCCTCCTCAGGAAGACGGATTCCTCACAGTCCTCTCTTGCTTCTCCATGGGATCCCTCTCATGGGAGAGAGTCCTCCACAAACCTCTCCTTCATGAGTCCTTCCCACGAGGTCCGGAGCAAGCTGCTCCAGTGTGGGCTTCCCACAGAGTCACAGGCTGCTTTGGGAACAGTCACCTCCCCTGGCGCTGGAGTCTTCCACAGCTGCAAAGTCCGAGTCCACTGGCCATGGCTCTCACCCCTCCTGGCGTCCCCAGGGAATGCTCCACCACGTTCCTCTACAGATGCTGAGACACAGCCTGCCATCTCACCGTAGGTTGCAGGGAAGCTTCTGCTTGGGCACCTTCTTCCTCTTCTTCCTCACCAACCACCAGCACCGCTCTCCCTCTCCAGCACAGCTCTTTAAGTGCTTGCTCTGCTCAGGTCTTGTATCAGTTCTTTCATATGTTAATGGAGAGGCGCATCTATTGTCTCTCTAATGGCTCCTTGGCTGGTTTTGGAGCAGGGGGAGCTTCTCAGCTTCTTACCGGAACCAGCCCTGGGGCCCTTCCCCCACTACCAAAAAGTCCAGCCAAACGAAACCAGCACAATTTTACATCCTATACAAGAATTTGGCTCCAGAAATCAAAAGCTTAATTGAGAAAAAATAGATTTGAGTTGAGTTCTCAGTTCTGCCACCTTTTTCTATAGCTAATTGTTCAGAGACAAAAGGGATATAGACAGCAAATCCAGAGTTTAGTCAGATTTTAATGCCTTAATTCTGAGCAACATAAAAAGCCTAGTGCTCTGAGGCTATCCACATCTAGGGTTACATTAATCCATTTCATATCAGAATTCTCTTGGTAAGTAGTTTCACTTCTGCATCCACAAAAATAGCTCTGCATTACTTTTTTGAGCCAGTGCAGGTAGGAGTACAAGATCTACAACACCAGAAATATAGAGCGTAAGAGCACACGTGACTCAAGATTAATGGTTAAGACGCTCACATGGAGAGACTGAAGTTTCACCTTTGATATCAGGTCTGTCTCCATACTGCACAGTGAACCCCTAAATACAGGAAAAAATTGTATTGGCAGCAGGAAGTAGGGACGGTCTGCACCATCCAGCTGAAAGCCCTAGATACCAGGGTTTGCAGTATTTTTTCCTCCTTAAATGACACCATTATTTTTGCATTCTCTTCTGTTCAGAAGCAGCATTTCTATAGCAATTCTTTTTCAACTTCTCAGCTCACAGAGATTAACCAGATCTAAATTCCTCACCTACTGCCTGATAGCAATGTTTAGTTTTCTGTTTCTACTGTGGATGTAACTTTTACAAAACTCTTATTTTGTTGTCTCAGTACTAAAAGTCTGGGTCATGATGGCCAGATAATTACAGGATTGTAGTAATCTGATTTTTTTTAATCTTGATTGATCTGTAGAATGTCACATGATGGACTATTTCTAAGGTAATAGTTAAAGTTTCACAGTTTGGCAGTGTCAGGAACCGTAGCTCTGAAAGAAATGAGTGTCCTCAGCACTGACTCACCCATGAACACAGCAACAATATGACAAAGTGGCTGGCACTGAGAAAATTATTTGGTGTAAAGCTGCAGGACTTTAAAAACAAACAAACAAACAAGCAAACAAAAACAAAACCCAAAAAACCCAAAAAAACAACCAACCAAAAAAAAACAACAGGAAAAGAAAAATGGAGATCATTATGTGGGACAAGTAGGGTAACAGGAAATGGACATCAAAGTTTCAGAGTTCTCTACAAGTAATATTGCGGTTCCACTGGTTTTTAAGACATGGAGCCAAATGGGGAACAAGGAATGCCTTTCTACAGTAAGCTGTACCTTCTGGCAGTCCAGGCAACCTGCACTACACAGGTAGAAAAAAAAACTCTGAAGATAGATGTTTTCAGACAATATAAATATTAAACAGATATACTCAGAAAATAGACGGCAGCAGTAATGCTCTTATTAAAACTTTCTAGTGTAGATGTGGCCTTAGACTGTGTGCTAACTTCACCTCACTATTTCTGCACTACATTTTTTCCTGACAGACCTACTTCAACAACGTATTTCTCTTTTATTTTTTAGAGAGAGAAAGACTGTAAAACGGATAAATGACTCAACTATGGAAATAAGCTAGAACTCCTTAAACTATGTGGTGCTATAAATACTCCCTCCCATAGGACCTCTATAACTTTGTAAGACCTGTCACTCTTTCTCTATAAAATTAGAAAGACTCCAGTAATTACAGATCTGCTGACAACAGCAGCTCTACAACTTGATCTGAAATATTCCACCTGTGATGCACAGCCCTTCAGAAAAATCACAAAAAAAAAGGTAGGAAGTGTCAGGATTGAAACCTTTGGGTTCAATCATAAACCAAGGAAGAAGTTGGTAACTTACAGTTCTCAGTCTTTCTCCGATTCTGCCTTTTACTTAGTATCTGTATTCCTATTAATTTTATTACCTTGACTATGGTATAGAATACTGCAGAAATTGTAAATACATTGATCCAATGACTTCTCTAAAGTTTGTTTTGTATATTCTTTCTTGAATACAGCATCAGTAAACATTATTTTGTTAAATTAGAATTACTGGCTATTTACCTGTGGGTAGCTCTCTCCTTATCTGCAAGTTTTATGAGTGACAGAGCTTCACTTTTAGCCAGAAAGCCACAAATTCAACTACTCTCTAAACACTTGCATTCTTGCACATTTAAGCAATTTCTGTCGTTGTCTTCATGACATTAAATTACAAATTTAAGAAAAAAAAGTTTTTTGACTGATATCTCTAAATGTTTTTCTTTCTTCCCTGTAGAGCTCAAAAGCTTGAGCCCTATTAGTGACTGCTTTGATTTATAAATTAAAGATAGCTAAACGGAATGGACTGATTATAGAGATTAGCTACTTGGATATAACTGAAGCCCTTGTTCTCTGTTTAATATGATAGTCTCCTTCCTAAAGAAATAAGAAAATGATAGCACATGTCCTTGCTATTAGTTGTTAAGCTCATCTGCATGTTTTCAATTATGAAGCAACTCATCCTAGAAACACAAGGGAATGTGAATTATTAACTGAGCTAAGACAAACTTGTACTAAAATCTGATGGGAAATCACAAGATTAATATAAACTATGCAGTGAATGTATCTTTTGAGTTTTATTCTGTTTTTATGTGAATACTACTCCATTTTAATGCATTGTTTTTTATATACATAGAAAACACGAGACTCTGCAAGAAATTTCCATTAATTTATTAATTCATAAAGAGAAATAGAGTGTATCAAACCAAATTAATTGATGATATTATTTTTTATATATGGAAGGCATTCGCTTTAGACTGTTAAAATTAATAAAGGTAAATAGACAATGCACACTGGGTTTAGACTGTGATCATTGTTTTTCAGAAAGATTAAATTATATCTATAAATTTGAAGCAAACAAGACTTTAACACCTCTAGGTTTAAGATTGTTCGATCTACTGCACTGTTGTGTTTCATAAAAGGAAAAAACTAAGCATACCAACTTTTTATGGATAAAACCACCATTCCATAAAATCTGAGAAGCAGGGCTGATAGTGGCCTCAGGATTACCCTGTTTAAATCAGTATTACTGCTTTACCTTGGCAGATTGGTAGAACAGGTGGCCACCTGAGTTTCTTTTTTAATTCAATATCTAAACATGACTTCAGGAGTCTGACCATCATTGCCTACGATGTTTGTACATCCAAAGAATACAATATATTTGAAAAGTTTTAAAGTTTTTTTTTGGAAGTGCAAATTTTAATTCAGTGGAATTTTGTTCAGCTGACTTCTTAATTTTTAATTTTCAATTTTTAAGATATTGATTCACTC
The DNA here is from genome assembly GCA_020745705.1 of Hemiprocne comata. Classification (NCBI taxonomy): domain Eukaryota; kingdom Metazoa; phylum Chordata; class Aves; order Apodiformes; family Apodidae; genus Hemiprocne; species Hemiprocne comata. Next base: position 89,821,559 of record CM036586.1, on the reverse strand, counting down.
GTTTCACCAAGTCCAAAATACGTGCAAAATAATTTCCAGACTTGTCTGTTTCTAGGTACCATTTTACTTTTTCAATCATGTGTTCAAGAACGATTTATCATAGTACTCAACCAATTGACTGGAATCTTTGATATATTTATTTTATAACATAAAAAATATGCTATAAATAAATAGAAGAACAACTGGTGGAGCCTGATCTTTTATAGTGTCATATTTGAATAAAAACTAATTCTACACAATCTCATATTTTCTCTCTTATTTTAAAAATAATTTCTAAGGAAATGTGTTTGGCAGAAAGCTTAATGTCATTCATTTACTAAGACTCTCTAATTACCAGTACTGGACAATAATAACTCTCTAACCTAAAGTGTCTCATTATCACTTCCTTAATATTGCATACTATTAACTGAATCTGTGTCTTGTGAGTTTGAGCAGGCTTTTTACTGTCTGTATTTTAGATGGTGAAGCACTCCAAAATGTTTCCTGAGAAAGACAGTACCATTGGCAGAACTGTCAATGCTGCTTTCTAATAAAGTCTGCCAGACACTTAATACTAAAATAACCTGTTTATAGTGACTTGATCTAGAAATGAGAGGACCATGGTCAGCCTCAGTGGTGACTTGGAAAAGGGAAATGAACTCTCAAAGGATATGTCACCTGAGCTGGAGCTGTCTCTTTCTGTGAAATTCATTGGAACTTGACTGTGCTGTGCAAGTCTCTTTGGTTTTCATTTCAACCCTTCACAATACCACAAAACAATCTCCTTGCAATCATTGGTTCTGCTCCCAGTGTCTCTACCACTATACATTCTCCTTACATAACATACATATTGCATTGACCTATCACTATCTCTGAGGTCTTCTGCTGTTTTGCCTCAAATCAGTCTTGTTCTTCCAGTAACTAGTTGTTTTTCTGTTTATGCAAATACCTAAGTGGAGTCCAAAGCAAAGCTGACCAAAATAACAACCTACTGTGAGGATGCTGTGTCATTCTGTGTGATTGCAAGTCAAGCTTCTGATGCAACCCACAACTGAGGGAGTAAGACCTTGCAATCCTTTTCAGCATCAGTGTTGCATGTGCCATATGCCACTGCACACTGCCTTCCCTGTTTCAGCTTGTGTGACACCGACACACTCCACTGTGAGCCCTTGCACATGCTGTGCTGAAACACTGCAACAGTTTGATGAAAACGTGTCAATCTTCTATTCCGATTATACTATGAATCTCAAAGATGTAATTGTATAAATGATGTACAAGAGAAGACCAAGTGGGATGATTAGATCCTCTGCTGTAACCCATATTTCTGTGAGGTAGATAAATGTTAAACCCTTATCAGATAACAACTTGCCTAATTAGGAAAAATTCATCGCTACCCTATTGTGTAAATTACAGAAGCTATTTTTCATTTCCCTTCTGAAACCATCTTGCATAAGATGATTGGAGTAGAACACCAGCTGCATTGCCCTCCTGAGAAAATCCATGGAGATTTTACCAGCATGAGATGCGATCATTCTTCTGCTCTGCTATCAATAGTACTTCTAAAGTGTTCCAGTTACACTGTGTCACTTCCAGTTATTAAAGCTTCTCCTAGTTTCAACTTTTCAATAAGTTGTTGTTTGGGGTTTTTTTTGTGACCCAGGCAGGGACTGGGTTGCAGACAGCAAAGGGAATTAGTTGATTTGTTAAACTGGTGGTGATTGCCGTTACTTTTTAGGAGACTTAGTAAAACCTTGGTAAGCTGTTAATACTTCTAGATAAGTGTTTTATCTGTAGGCTCTTCCTCATGCCTTGCCTCTTCTCCTTCTGGACTTAGGACTCTTTTTGTGACATGGCCAGACTCCAGGGGGAGAGCTGGAAGATGCTTTCCTGCTCCAAACCTTGGAATAAGAAGCATTCTTATTGGTTGGGCTTGTGTTTACAGTTAAGAAGCAAGAGGCCCCCAGATCCTGAAGCAGGGCTCTACACAACTATGATGTGAGAAGTGTGCATCCTTTTCTCAAGAGGTGACTTGAGACAGGAGAGCATGCTTTAAATTATGAATATTCCTAAGAAAATCTGGATCATAAGTCACAAATACGCACCTGAGAATGCCACTGTGCACTTTCTCAGCTCATGCAAGAAAAAGTCTTTTTCCAGGGAGAGTGCAAATGCTATGCTTTAATCATATAAGCAATGTTTTGGTATTTCAGATGGGTGTCTTGGCGACCTCACTGAGGTAAGTGGAATATTTGGGATCACTCAGGTGCCTCAGTTTCACTAACATGCCTCTGGAAGCTGCTAAGTGCTCTTTAGACAATGTCCTATCTGCTTCACATACCACAGGAGTGAAATTAAGTGAAATTGCTCACTGTAAATTATTTACCAACATTAGCTCTAGGAAATGTTACTAAATTTAAACCACAGTAGGAGAGGTGCATTATAAAAAGGGAGATTTTAAACAAAATGGCAGTTTTATAAATTATACTCCTAAGAAGCTGAAGGCTTTTATATGCACTATCAAGTTTAGTGCTTAGTTTGGCCCCTGCTCTTCAAGCAGTACTGTAACAAATTTTTCTAGGCAGTCATTGCAGCACTTCTCTCATTTGTTTAGCCATCTGGGTCCTGTGGTGGCATATATGTGGCATACCATAAAAGACAAGTGTCTGGGTTCTTCTCCGGGCTGCCACATGCAGGGCTGGGGAGGCAGTGGGGGAAGAAGCAGTGCACTGGAAACATTTGTAAAATGACTGAGCAGCGTTGCGTTATGCTGCTAAAGGGATCTACTGCAGCTGGAGGAGAGAATTAGCTTCCTTTGGAAGAGAATGAAGAAAGGAGCTGATATTTAATCAACAGGGAAGAGAGAGTGGGAAATGAAATAACTGTGGAAGGGCACAGTTGGTATTTCCACTAACAATTCTGGAAGCAGGCAGTCTCGTCTGAACTGTATTCTCTCCATTAAAAGACTACTTCAAGAAAGCAAAGGAAAAAAACTGCTATAAAAGAAGTTAGCAGGGATCAGATTGTGGCTGACTCCAGGGTGGATGGGTCCAAAATCTTGATCCCTGCCTGCCAAGGAGGTGACAGCTGAACCCACAACCCTGGTGCTCACACACCCCTGAAGGGCACATCTTTCCTTGGCTATGACCCAAGGGTGCTGGCAGCTCTTATAGGCAAAAATGTCCCATGGGAACACTGAAAGGCTCCACGTTAAGACTAATCTTCTGAATGCCCCTATGGCCTATTAGGCATACTTGTGCAGCACATGTGACAAATCCCCAGCCAGGGCACCAGAGGACATCCTGGCTCCATGGAGAGTCGCCTGGGAGTCTTAGAGAGGCAATGGATGGGGATGTCTAACTACAGACAGATTTGGCTTCTGGTTAGTGACTAATTTTTCTTCTCTTAGCAAACAGCCTGTGGGAGATAACTAGCGTGTCAGGCGGAAACCTGCTTCTGAGCTGTGGCTGCCACAAACTCCCATGTTCCCTGCTGGCAGCAGGTCCCCTATCACAACACTGACTGCAAATACAGATGAGTGTACATCGTGCTTTATATATATGGTCCTCAACATTTTTCTCTTTGCAGACCCTAGGTATGGCAAGCTCGTGTATCTGAATTTCTACTTGATGAATTTAAACCTGCTGACACTATGCTGGCTTTTTTTAATCTGCTGTTTGATGAATAATTTAAGTCAGCATGTCCATTTTTATAACTGCTTAGTGAACTGGACCAGAGCACCAATCTGGCTGGAAAGCAGCCTGCCTAAAGCAGTCAGGGCAGCTTCTCATTCTGGCTTACCTAGTAACCACATAAACGTTTGTGCCAGAACATTGCAAAAGGTAGTCTAGGGATGGAAATTAATGGCCGGATTGTTGTTTTTTTTTGCCAGAAGTGCTGGCTTATGGGGATCTAAAGCATGTGCTGAACTGCAGTCTTCATTGTCTATTCTGCAGTGCCTTCAGCATAGATCCCAGACTGTTGGGAGTTTTTTAACTCCCAACATGTTGGGATAAACGGCTGCTCTGGAGGTGTTTCTGGTGGATAAGGCCTTGTGGGAGTACTACCTGTGTTGTACTCAGGGAGCACAGCTTATACAAAAACTGGTAAACACAGTGACCTGCGCAGCCAGAGAATTCTTCCAAGAGCATGATTTAATATGGTCTGTTCCCCAGAGTGTTGTTCTGAGCTCTTCTGTGAAGAACCACCTAAGGACATATGATGTTCATAGAGGGCTCTTTTGGCATCTATTGCATTTCAGAAAAGATGGAGGGCTCTGTGCTGAAAACTGGAGAAGATGTCTCAGTACCATGCCGTTACAGCCAGAGATGCTGTGATGGCAAGGCAGCCCTGGAGCACACCCAGGCTTTCAGAGTTATTTATGCCTACCATCTCCAGAAATTCCTCCTTTCTAGATTATGAAAAATACTTAGCAAAAGTAAAAGACTTCATAGAAGTAACCACCCAGAGTGTTTCGTCTTGCTAGATTCAGTCCTGAAAACTAGTACTTTACTGTCAGCTCCAAATCACCACACTTAGTATGTTACTAAATTACCATATGCCTCCAAAAAAGGATGCTTGTACATATTGTTTATGACCTAATTATGCCACTCTTACAGGGGGCTGCTTGCAGAATTACAAGCTCCTGATTTCCTGATGGGCCGAGTTGGGAGAATCAGATTTTTAACAGAGAGCAAGGGGGGGAGAATGTTTCCTCATTTCTGCTGCATTCCTCGGTTTGAGTGTGTCAACAGATGGAGTTGGGGATTAGTTATAAAATAATGTGGCCTCTTAGCTTATGTAAAATGCAATCTTGACATACTGGGGATTTTCTGATGACTCATTAAATGTACTCATGCAAACTAAAGGATGCTTACAGTATAAGTAAAATGTTCATCTTCAGTGAGTGTTTGCCTTTGATAGATAATGTCAGCGTGATGTGTACATGTTTAGAGAAACATGCAGAGAAATGTTGGCAAAGAAATAAAATCTGTTGTTTGCTCTATATAAACTACCCTGAAATTCTAGCTGTTGATGTACAACAGGAGTTACTACTGCTCACTATGTGTTTCATATCCCGCTGAGGCTGCCTACATGGCCTTTTGCAGAATGACATATGTTCCCTCTGCCTTTCCTCTGAAGTGGCAGCCGTAGGGCCGTGGCTGGCGTGCCACACAGTGCAGCACTCTGCTCCAGCTGCACAACAGAATCCAGGGTGCAGGGTGCACGTTGCTGCAGCTCAGGGCTGCTCTGGCTCTGTGGTTTTGAGTCTCAGCGTGTTCCTTGCCAGGCTCTGTTAGACCTGGGACTGAGCTTGTGAAGCCAGACAGGCCAATAGCCTCAACCTGTGAGGATACAGGTAAAATGCCAGATCAAAATTATTACTTTTACCTGTAAAATATATATGTTGAAGGCCCAAATTCATAGGCAATATTTAGCATTAGGCATTCCTATCTTGCTGAATGTACTGTTCCTCTCCCTTGTACTCCAGCCCGTAAGAGAGGGGGCTGCCTTCAGTTTTGCCAACAGAACTCTTTGGGACTCTTTATGACCCTAAGCCAAGGATGGGTATGGGTGAAAAATGTCTGGTAAAGGTAAGATTTTTCTGTATTTCAGCAAGATCAGTTCCTTAATTCAGTTCACAGAGGCAAACACCTTTTAGATAATTCTGTAAGGGAATGAGTCCCTATCCTCAAACTGTGGAAACACCAGGGCCTTATTGCTCTTTGCCAAGATAACAGCATACTATCAAATGCTGCCTGCTCTGTTCAATGCTGACATTTCCTAGTTAATCTTCCACTGGCAAGTTGACCACTGCACAGAAGCACTATTGCTGGCCTGCTAGGTGGTGCTGAACTGATGGTACCAGGATTCGTTCCCTTGGTTAGAGATGTTCTTCTGTGCTTCAGGAGGTGCTGTAAAGTTGATAGTCCTAAACACCTCCACTGCAGAGGATTTCTTACATAAAGCACATATTGCAGGGCTAGAAGCTAGATGAGTTGAGGAGTCCTCTTAGCTAGAAGTAAGGCACAGTATTGTCACCACACAAGCAGTCACATCAGCCTGAGTTTGTGGCAGTACCCAGGAAAATTTTTCCTGATATGTATCCACTGAAGTTCAATATAACACCAATACTGTGATTTGGTATCTCTCTTACATTTGCTGGCTGTCTCCCACTATTCTTAGGAGCCTTAGAAAAGATTTAGTATTTAGGAAGAATGGAGGAATGTAAGTAGAGTCTTCAAATTCTTAAAGCCCATTGTTAAGTCTTTTTCTTGCTCACACATACACATTGATTGAATTCAATAAGTTCCCTAATTATTCTTTTAAACAGCAGCACTTGACATTTTCCCTGAGGGCTATGTAACAAGTGTGGCTTTACAATAAGACTGGGATCATTAATAGATTAACAGCTGCAATAATGCATATAGCAGCATACGGGTGATGGGTGAACTAATTTAGGTAAAATAGATGAGTATTTGCTTTTGTTCAAGCACCTTTTGTAATTTTGATTTTTAAATGGTTAGGCAGGACATAAGAAAAGACAATTCTTGCCCCCATTCTTCCTGTATTTTCCCTTTTTTCCCTGGCATTTTTATTTTTGGCTCTACTCTGGTTTCTTCTCATCCTCTTCCTCTTAAGATCTATTTCTTCACTGCAAAGAGGACCAACAGCCTGGTGACTAGTGTGCAAAAAGAATAGCCCAAATAATGCTAGTATTTACTCAACACTTCTTCCATAACACCTCTGTAAACCAAGTCAGTGTATACCGTTGTTGCTTATGCTGTTTTTTATGCATCTTTTATAAAAATAGTGGGAGGGGAGAAGAGGAAGATCTATTTCAAGGCACTGCCTTGAACAGCTCCCTGCTATGTTAACTTCTTAAGGGCTGTAGGCACAAGTGTGAAGTAAATCCCCTTCTTGCAAGAAAAATTATGTCTCTTATGTGTCAGATTTAAGTGGTGAGGACTAGCAGTTGAAGTGACAGAGTTCATCCTCCCATGCCATGCAGAGAAGGCCGAGGAAGCCTGATTGGCATCTCTTATGGTAAGCCCCAAATCTGGTGTTTACTCACAGAATTTTGGTACTGTGCCCCAGATAAAGTTTACAGGTGACCAGTTTACTACATGACTGCTTTATTTTGTTCTCTGTGAATCAGCCAATACACTTATGACGACAATTAAATATTTGCACTGACTTTGACAACTTTATTATGTTGCTTCCTCTTAATTTTCCTGAGATCCTCTACAGCAAACCTTCTAACCTCAGGTTTGTTTTGCAAATCCAAACTCACTGCATTAGAATACTCATTTATTCCTTAGCCTACGTGCAGTCTACAGGGGAGTATTTTGCAACTTTACAAGAGATCCAGCAGAACGGACAACAAAATTTCTGGACCAACTCTCAAAGGTTTCTACTGTGACATTTTTTTGAAGAAACTTTGAATTCTACTAATTTTTATGAAAAATTACCTATATTGAAGGGGAAAAAAAATATTAATTCCAGCTTGCATGAGCAAGAAAAGCTAGGAGAAAATTAGGGCAGACAGAATATATTTTATTGGAGCTTCACTAGATTACTACATATGTGACCATCTTCACAGAACAACAGCTGAGGAGAAACACCAGATTAAAAAGCAATCCTATGCAAAATTTGGGCGAAATTGTAATAAAAGGAAGAAGAACAAAAATTTTATGTGGGAGAAACAGTGTTTTGGAAAGAAAGTGGCAAGTAGGAACAAAACTAAAATTTAATAAGGGGAAAATAAATCCTTGCAGAAGAATGTTGCAAAAGTTTATTATTTTCTTTGTAGGCACTTTGCTGGCTTGAAAGGCATTCCATAGTGTGTGGGGGGAACTAGTCTGTTCCCCATATCTAGGATGTTTTGAAGCAAATTAAAAAAAAAAAATTAGGAAAAAAACCCCAACAAAACTCTTCTGAGCTCCACAACTAAATCATCTGGAGACTTATCATTTTATGAATTAGCTTACAGCTGCTCGTTACATTTAATTTTAAAGTTGACTCTTATTTCCTGCTTAGTATTCCAGGCAGGACATTTCCTTGCATGACCATGTAAATTAACAGAAAACATGAGCTGCTTTTGTTCGGTTAGTTTTTCAAGTATTTAAGTGTTCATGCTGTGATCCTAAAAATTATGTATGATATTACAGTTGAGGGTGGCATAGGAGAGGTCATGTTTTTACTCTGGCTCTCTGTGAATTCTGTATGAATGCTGTATAATGCTGTCCTCATATAGTGCTCTTATTTGTTCCTCCTTTCTATTAAGCTTATCTTACAGAGTCTATAGCTACCAAGCAAGAACTATAGGCAGACTTCTCATAAACTATAAGCATTTTTCCCACATCACATTATTACCAAAGTAAAAAAAACCCCACATTCCTGAGTATTAGAAAACCATTGTGTGTCAAGGTTTAGTCATGAGTTACGTATGCATCTTGCAACAAATAGGATATACTCGTGTCCAAACAGACAGCTGGAATTATAGGTTGTTACAGAGAGAGAATTTGGGGCTGGGATCTCTGTTAGGTCTGGATAACATGTGGAGCTGTTAACTGCTTCTCTTTGCAGCCAGCAGAGCAGGGTGGTATATGTGCACTCTACCAAGCTGAGCATGTTAATGGGGTGCTTCAAAAGTGTAATGTAACAGCCACAGTTTAGCACTTCTCCTGGATGTCTTGTCAGGCTTCTGTTGGCCTGCATGTTAGTTTTTGCACACTTACGTTAGCCTTATCTTCCACCCTGGGCAAATTGCATTAGCTACTGGAAGGACATAGGTAACCATAGGCACGACTGGGTTCTGTAGGAGACGGTTCAGAAAAACCTGTTCCCAAAGTTATTACTTTGAAATGTGTATTTTAGGTGACCAGAAAGACATTTGCTTTTTTTTTTTTTTCTTTTTTCCCCAGATGCCTCATTTTGTGTGTTGCTGAAAAGGTGTTTTTTACTATAAAATTCCTCCACAAGGAGTTCAACAAAAAGTGTATAAACACACCTCAGAGATGCACACAATTTCCCAAATAGCTGCCATTAATCTGTGCATACTTCATATTCCTCAGAAAAGCATGTTTGGAGCCCAGAGGGCACTACCATGCCTTCCCTGAGGGCACTACCAGGCCTTCCTGACTCCGACGCACTGACTGGCCCCTGCTCACATGCTACCAGCCCCTTCTCTTCCCCATTCCCCCAAGGCACCCCAACCTGCTGGCCATCACCTGCCTGCAGGTGCCCAGGGACAGCCTCCTGAGCAGGTGTGGCCAAGTGCCAGGGTTCTCCAAGAGTTCCTGTGACACTGGGAAGCTGCTGCTGGGGCTCCCCCCACCCCTGGTCCTCCTGCATCTGTCATGGCATGGGGCCATGTGTGTCCCTGCTCCATTTGCACACAATTGCTCCCCAACAGTTTGGTTTTGTGGTGTTGTTTCTATTCTGACAGGCACCTCCGTAGAAAGTAATATTTAGTGTTAATTAGCAATTAATTAACATGTTAATTAATACAATAACTGTTTTCAAATATTTTCAGAAGAAAAAACCTCTAGCATAAGAAATAAGGACTAAGGATATTTCTATGACTTGCAGTGGAGTGTGAGTTCCTCCACAGCTTTTGCTGTGGTTCCCTATGTGTGTATATATATATACAGACATATATATATATATATGCACACACCTATATATAGGTAAGACATTTATGCCACACAAGCATGGTTCCACAAACAATTGCATTGGCCTGATTTCCTCAGGAGCTAACCTGCCTGCCAAGACCATTTCACCAATACCTATCATGTAAAAAGTCCATTCCCTCTAAAGCTAAATAAAACTGAGTTGTTGTGGTTTTTCTTTTTTTTTTTTTTTTTCTTGCAGCCAATCTTCTGGTGATACAAACCAGTTTCAATGAAGGATGATTTTCCAAAGGAAACGGCAGCTCAAATACTCAAGCACAGAAAAAGTCTGTGCAATGCCATGTGCTGTCAGTGAAGGAAGAAGGACAGCCCTTACCTCCCAGGCCTGCTGCAACATTTAAACACAGAAATAATCCTGGTGGCTGGAACAGGACTGCTGTCAGTGCTGCACCTTCACACCAAAATGCTGTTTGCAAGGTGATGGTCTGTGGCTGCGTCTCAGTTTGTCAGATGCTGACACATCCGTCCTCTCTCCCACTGTTTGCTTGAAGTTGTTAGACTGTAAATTCTTTGAGACTTAAGTCGACTCTTAATATTTCTTCAAAATGGGAGTCCATTTCTGACTTCTACTTTTATATATTGGTAATTATCATTAAGTATACTCTTTTCAATATCATATTCTTTTTTAAGGTTCTAATGAAAATAATTCAGGTGAAATTTAATTAAATTTACCAACTTTACTTACGTTTGTTATTACCTTTAAACTCTCTTTGAGTGTTTTAATTTTAAACCAGTATTGATCTTCTGAATCAAGGGACCAGAAGATATTCTCTCACACTTTTAATGACTATTGTGTCTACATGATATATGAAAGAGGCATCAGATATTAAATATGGAGAATAGTTGCACTTAAAATCTTACTGTGATTTTTCCCCAGGTAAAGAGGATAAATTTGTAATAGTGTCAGAATCCTTCATTCTTACAAAGACAGCTGAATTCCCAGCAGACCAGTGGATAGATCATACAGCATGAGATTTCTATATTATGAGATTGAAAGACCCAGGTTAAAAGCAAAGCTGAACCCTTCAGGGCAAACCAGCAATCTTCTTGAGAATTGCTTCAGTCCAAAGAGGAAAATTTTCTGCATCATTAAACAGAAGGGAAAGATTCATGGCTCTTCTCTGGAATAACTGAAGTCAAGATCTTTTATTATATTGCAAATATATGCACAATAATACACAGGCAGTAAAATCTATTCTTATTGCTGGTACAGGGAAACATATGGTCTCCAACAACTCACAAAGAAAAATAACGGAGAGAAGCAGAAAAAATTCTTTACAGCGTAGAAAAGAAAATTGCAAACAATAATTGGACACACTCCCCCCTGTAACCTATTCAGGCTTTTAAGATGGCTGACAAAACATTGGCTATACTCTATTTCCCTGTTTCCTTCTTATGTGAAAGTCCTGGGCTCCTCTGGGAGAGAGACAGAAAATGTCATAAAAAGGGAGATGGGGAAACATGGAGACTAGGAAAATGAATTGTTAAGTTTTTAATTGGCAGGAAATGCAGTTCTTCAGTTGAGCATTATACAGCACTTAATGAAGTCTCTCATAGTCAAACCAAAGCCCAGAAATAGATTCTGAATATGTTTTACATCAGGAATTAAGATAGACATTATGGTTTGGTATATGCTATAGAAACACACAGCTTAAAGACAAAAGACTGAGTCCTGGAACAGCCTAGAAAGAAAAGAAATTACAAATAAGAAAGCAAAAGGGAATTATTGATGTACCAGAGTTTGGAGGCATGAAAAACCTGAAAAATTAATGTCTGATACCAACATCTGACTTGCTGCACAGTGAAGCAAGGTGAAGACATACACGATTTGAAAATATCAAAGCTAACTCAGGGATTAGAAACAACATGGACATATCACCATGGTCCCATGCTGGAAATGCTTCATCTTATCATGTAGATTTATGAGTATTATATAGCTTGTGCACAACATCAACTTTTAGCTTCTCCACAACACTACATTGACTCAAGTGTATTGGTGCTCATCCAGCCCTGCTCATAAAACCAGAAGTGCCCAAAAGTCGAGGACACTTGATATGCAGTGAGACTTAAAGTATCAGGATACGATCCTGTAATGATGGGGGCTAAGAATCCTTGAGACCATTAAACCCTGGAACTGGTGGGAGGGGATGGGGACTGGAAATAACAAAATGCTACAGAATAAGTGGAGGTGGAGAAGCAAGGGAGTGTTTCCCATATAGAGGTGCAGTCTGATAAGTCATCTCAGGTTTGATAGCAACCTTTCTGACAGAGGTTTTTCCACCCAGCAGAAGGCAGCAGATAAGACATCAGAGAACCTCTTCAATGTCAGATCTCAGTCAGAAACAGTGATAACTGTGACCTTATCAAACTGCAGAAAGTTATGTACCAGAAAGAATTTCTTTTTCAGAGCAGTGAACATGTCTACAGTGGATTAATAATTAGAGAACATTGTGTAATGTCTACCATTAGGTGGTCATTAAAGTAATTTATTACTTTTTAAATGCATCAGCCTTTCAGAGAAATTACTCCTCTCTCCTCCAAATGTGAATTTTCTGCCCTGTTCCTAAAGTTTCATCCCTGATAATACAAAATTTATATGTATCAGATATTGCAGCTTTAAATACCAAATCTTCCCTGGCTGCAGGGCTCATGAACATTACAGACAGGTCAGTTATATCTGGTTTTTTTAAGGAGTTTCATCTCTCTAAAACAGTGGCATGAAAGTTATTAAATTTATAGGAAACATAGTATGTGCACATTAAGTACAGAAAACTATGTAATTAACAGTCTTTATTACTAAAATTATGTAAGCATTTTAATGAAGTGAAACTCTAGCAACTTTTATACAGACCACAACTCTTATTTGGTGAGAGTTTAATAAATTAAGATGTCAGCATTCTTTTCTAACCATTCTCTCTAAAACCACCCCATCTACGTATTCTTTGTAACATGCTTGTGTTGTATTATTCTGCCTGTTAATGCTACATACATGATATTCCATCACCAACATTATTAGAGTCACAGAGACCTGAAAAGGTTCTTTTAAAAAATAGTAAAAAGCTGAGCTGGATTTCATTTTTGTCTTATAAGCTCTCTTCACATGAAAACATCTGTGTTTGTTTTTTTAATTCAACACATGTTGAACTACCAAATTATAAAGGTTTTCTGCAGATTTTTTGTTTCTTTTTTTTGTTTGTTTTATAACTACTCCATCAACAGACTTTACACACCCTTTTTACACTAAAGACAAACCACTATACATTTTACAACCAAGGTTCTACCTTCGTTCTTTTTTTTTGTTGTATCAAATAGCCTGGTGTCTGCTGTGGGAACTAACTTTCAGATGGATATCTCAAAACCTTAATTGTGTTTTATGCTTTCATAACCAATACAGAACACAAAAAGCCAAGTACATAAACGCAATCAATGAGACTTAGCAAAAGGCGCTTCTCAAGAGAAGAGTAGAATTCTGTGGAAACAGTGCTGTGAGATTTACAGGACACTGAGAGTTAAAGCTGAGACAATCTCATGTATTAAAAGTCTGTCTGGGTAATTCTGGAGGAGTTTTATATTTATTCTTTTAATTTTCCTCTCCCTTAGAAGTCTTAGTAATTGCTTTCATGGTAACTAATACACTCATTTCCCTAGGCAAGGAGATCAGAAAATAATTTAAAATATTTTCCACTTATGTTTTTAAAATCTTTGAAATGTTTCTTTAAAATAGTTGTTGCTGATCTTGAACCACCTGTTCTGTATAAGACAAATCTGATTAGAATCAAATATCTGAGTGGGTTTTAATAAGGTGAACAATTTGAACATGGACTTCAATAGAACCTATAGCCACATGAGAAGACGAAAATTGTTCACACAATGTTTAGCTCGGGTAGGGATGCTGGGAGCCAAGGATGGGTTGTCTTGGCAGAGAAAATATGAGACTAGAAGACTCTTACAAGTGTTGTTACTCAAATATCAGTTTTGAGTTTGAACTTATTTAGAATTAATGAAATGGAACAAAAGAGCAGGACTGTGCTAGCAGAAACTGCTACTAACACAAGGTTGGGAGACATAATGCATACAAGGGTAAGGAAGTAATAAAGAAAGTTTTGTATGGCCCTGGAAATTGTAGGAATTGGGTAGAAGATCATGCATTTAGGAACTAACAATAAGAAGTTTGGTTGTAAACCAGGTGGTCATGATTTGGAAGGCTGTGGAGGAAATGGAAATGTTTATATATTACTTGGCCATGCAAATGACTGAACAGCTGATGAAATGTGACTCTTAAAACATCAAATGCGATCACGTAAGATTTTCCTAGTAGAGAGGAAGAAGCACCAATGTCTCTGCACCAGGGAAATATAATGTATAGTATTACATACATTCCTGAAGTGGAGAATGGAGAATTAAAAATTCATCCACTCCCAAGCTATTGTCAATACAATTTTCTATTTGGGTTGAGCTATGAAGTGAAGCAATGGAACGACTTCCTATGATCCTAATGTTGGCAGTACTGGAAGCATCTGTCCAGTCTATTCACTCATAAAAAGCCTGAAACATCTGGCCATTTGTTTACAGTTTTTCAGGTGACTGGAAAATAAAGATATCTGCATGCTTTTTTATGAAATAATACCTACGATAGGCACAATACTCCTCTTCAATCCTTCCTTGATATTTGATTTATTAAATTTCTTTCTGGTAGTGGTTGTTTTTTGGCTGGTAATTAGGGCACTTCCCTGGCTTGCAAGGGCATGTATATAGCTGTAATGTGTGCTGTAAGGATCGGAGCTGTCAGAAATCAAAGTGGTAAAGCCACATGAGACAGATCAGCATTGGTCAGATCCTAGTGCAAACAGCTTGGGTGTCTCTGCACTGGCCATCCAGCCTGTCTAGCTCTGATGTATGTGCAGGCTCTCTGGCTATTTCTTCAAATGTGGCAGGGCATTTACCAATTAGGATTTGCAAACACCAAAATCCCTCTACAAGTTAGCCCCAAGTATTTATACATTTACTGTTCTCTGAAGAATTTTCTTTAGGACCTTAGGTGCCTTCAGGTTATCATTGGTTCTAGTAGAAGAGATAACTGGCCTGCGGGATAACAGACAATCTGTGTTAAGAAAAACTGCTAAAGGTGGAGGATAAAGACCAAAACATGTTCATTGGATACCACAAAGTCCAAGAGAAGTCTCACTGAGTGATAGGTAGTAAGAATAAATAATGAAATTACAATTTTCTGTTCTTCAATACATTCTTCATTATTATTCAAAATAAACAACCACCACTTTGGGACTGACTTCTGAGTTCTTTCCAGTGGAGAGGTCCACACCTCACAAAGGGTGCTAGCAAGGTTGCCCCTTCTGGGAAGTATTGTCTGCTCAAAATGATGCTGTAAAATCAGAGTCAGCCAAGTCTTTTACCTGAGGAGATGTTGAAATGGACAGATGTCAAAATAGTTTTTCAGAATCCAAATTACATTTCTTGGATGGCTGGTCTAGCTGGGACAAAATATGAGATATGCTCCAACTGGTCAGCAAACAGCCCTGTGTTTTGGGTTTTTTGAAAGTAGAATTCTATCACTTTAAAACAAAACAAAACAAAACAACAGCAACAAGAAAAGCACTTTCAGTACAACTTTTAGTCAATAAATGGTTGGAGGGTCAGACTGATACAATCTCAGTATGTCTCTAATTTTTAACTTTTGTCTATTGCAAGAAATAAACTCTAATTATCTTTTAAAATTAATAATAAAAAAATACACATCTCTGGTGTAAGATGGGTAGGTAGAAGTAATTTCATCTTGTTTTGAAAGTAAAGTTTTTCATCCTGTTGAAAATAAACCCTTGCACCAGCACTTCAGATCTGAGCAGAATTCTGTTTTCATTTAGTTGAGTACACTTCTAAAAATATATCTTTTCATGGATCATTGATTTCCATTTCCCTTCCTTTGACTCCAAATCATGAAGGACAATATTATCTAGAACAACCTTGTTTTGATTTAAGAGTCTTTTGGTATGCTTCTTTGGCCATGACAGATTATTTTCCTTTTCTTTCTATTAACTTTCCCCCTTGTCACAGACAGGGTCTTAAAAATCTGTCTGACTCATGTTCTCATGCTGCTTCTGGGAGATGAGGTCCTGTCTTCCTCAAGCCTGCAGCACAATAGTAGTTCCAGCCTCAGATGAAATCTAACAAAGATATAGCTGTCTTTGCCAACAAACCCAGTGAACTTTCAAATATGACATTTCCAGAGGACAAATCAGAATCAGCAAAGTTAGATTGCTTACAGCTAGAAGTCCACTGGAAGAAGTCTTGAGGGCTTTTCCCATCCCTCTGTGCAGGGATGAGTCACTGCATAACACTAAAGGCAATCTACTCACATTTATTGAAGATGTTTTTGGGATAGAGGCAAAAACAGGTGGAAGGAGGCAGATAGCTGTTTGAAACAATGAGTGAGAGTCTTGGCACTCTGTGGAGATATTAAATCTATTCATTTCCTTTTAAGATATTTGGTTAGTAAAATCAAATTAATTAACACATAGAGAAATCAATTTACTACAGTTTGCTTCACCATGTGCTATGAAAATAAAATATTCCTTTCCCTAGAACTTGATACATGTTTACAAAATCACTTAGGTTGTAACCCAATTTACTCTCATGAAAAAAGGATAAAATCCTAAATGTTCCTGCAAACGATGATTATTTCAGTCTTGCTATGGCCAGAGACTTTTCTCATTTCCAGAAATCCTAGGTAAAATTTAGATCACCAGTGAGCAAAGCTGTGACTACGCTTAGGAGAGACACAGAACACAGCTGGGACTAGGAGTAGGAAATACATATTTTCTATATATAGAAAATATATGTAAAAATGATAAGATTTTAAATTTAAACTTTTACAAAAATTCTCAATTATAAAAATGCCAGTGTTAATATCAGACCTTAAAATTTCAGCACTGTTGCATCTTCTTTGTCAGACTAGTGTCAACTGTTAAACCTAGTCTTGGGGAAATAAATCAGTGTGCAAAAGGTGGAGATAGTAATCGAAGGCCAGGATGTATTCATTTGTCCTATATTCAGTAATTAGATAAGTATGCATCAGTAATGACCAGGTGGTTCATGCTTTTTACCAGGAAATACATAAAATGGGTTGATAGCTCTATATGTCTATATTTGTAACTACCAGAAAAGATGATTTGTTCATCATTGAACTACAGCTGTTAGACTGCATTAGCCACACAAGAGCATTTTGTCATTCTCTCATGCCAATGAAAGCTTTAGAGAGGGAAATGCAGAACAATGAGAAACATCACAGGAAATTTGATGTATGCAAATATAATTATTTATATTGGAATCTGGCCAGACGACATAAGCCCATACACACAAACACAGTCACAACTCTCTCCAAAGAACAATAACTGAGTTTTGAAAAAGTGATAGCTACAGATGAGTTTTTGAAGCCATGACTAACCATCCAGGCTTTATTCTCAACGTTTGTAATTTTGTCTAAAACTCTGACTCGATTTATAACCTGATTATCTATTCATACCGCTTCATTAATGATGTGCAATTTGCCATGACATTCATAAACCTTTTCCGACATTGATTTACTATTCAGGAAAGCAGTGACTGAACAGAGCTAAACTAAAATACAGTTGAATGATGTTTGACAAATGCCACCCCAGTGACTTCTGGAAAGAAAGAACTGAAACTTTCCAGGGAATAACTTGTAGTGGGTAAGGGCTGACTCCTCCAGAGCTGTGTCAGTATGCCACAGCTGAAAACCTACCATTTGATATGTCCAGTTCTTGGCTTCTCAGTATAAGAGGTAGATGGATATACTGGAGAGTGCAACAAAGGGCCAAAAAGATGATTAAGGTAGTAGAGCACCTCACATATGAGGAAAGGCTGAGAGAAATGGGACTGTTCAGCTTAGAGAAGAGAAGGCTCAAGGGGGACCTTATTAGTGGAAATAAGTACCTGAAGGAAAGGTGCAAAAAAGAAGGAGCCAGGCTTTTTTCAGTGGTGCCCAGTGACAGGTCCAGAGGCAATGGGCACAAACTGAAACACATGAGGTTCCCTCTGAACATCAGGAACCACTTTTTTTACTGTGAGGGAGATTAAGGACTGGCACAGCTTGCCCAGGGAGGTTGTGGAGTCTCCTTCCTTAGAGAGGAAAACTCTCTGAACATGGCTCTGAGCAACTGGTTTTAAGTATCCCTGAGTGGGGGAGGGGGTTGGACATGGTGACCTCCAGAGGTGCCTTCCAACCTCTACTTTTCTCTGATTCTGTGATTGGTGTCCTAAAACACGTATAATACATGAAAAAAACCTGAACATAACATTGTGATAGTTCACTGCAGAATGTGTAAGAGCAGAGCTTCCTTACAAGTCAGATGATATGATACTGAGTCAGACTAAGGAAAGCCTTAGACATTCTCATAGCAAAGTCAGAAAGAGGGGTATTAAACTGACACACAAATGGGGACAAACTATAGAATAAATTAGTTCCTGGATCCTTAGACTTAGACAGGCTGGAGAGTTGGGCGGGGAGAAACATGATGAAATTTAACAAGAGGAAGTGTAGAGTTTTGCATTTGGGCAAGAGAAACACCATGTACCAGTACAGGCTGGGGGCTGACCTGCTGGAGAGCAGTGTAGGTGAAAGGGACCTGGGGGTCCTGGTAGACAGGAGGATGACCATGAGCCACCAATGTGCCCTTGGGGCTAGGAAGGCCAATGGCATCCTGGGGTGCATTAGAAAGGGTGTGGTTAGTCGGTCAAGAGAGGTTCTCCTCCCCCTCTATTCTGCATTGGTGTCCCGGTCCAAGCGGTGACTTGGACTCGGATGGGCTCGAGCGGTTAGCCCTTATATATTTAGGATTCGCCCCTGATTTTGGGGATGGCGATGACGCCAATGTATGATATACCAGAAGCCCTAAATAGGAGAGCACACACGTCCACACGTAATGAAGACCAGACACAGAGTTATATTTTATATGTTTTAACTGTTTGAATGGAGTTACAAATGTGTAGGAGGTAAATTTAGAAGGTGGGACGCAAGGGGTGTGTATGTGTGTGGGAGTTTAGATTGAAGAAAGAAAACTTATGATAGAGGGGGCTGGTATAGCGCGACGCGGTTTCCCTCTCAATAGGGTCGACGTTGTGCGTGGAAGTGAGGGCCGTTTGTGGGTTTACCCCGGGGAAAGATTACGGTTAATGACAGAAAAAGAAATATTATTAAATCTTACAGTCTCGGCAAGCTGCACCAAGCGGTCTGTAGCTTTAAGATGGCGGCTTCCACGTGGCGGTCTGCGGCTTCAAGATGGCGGCTTCCACGTGGCGGTCTGTAGCTTTACAGCACAGGCAGCAGTGGCTCTGGGTGCGGCGGCAGGCTGCAGGCTTCACGCTTCACGGCAGCTGTAGCGGCGCCTTTAAGACTGCGGGCTGCGCTATAGCACAGCGGCTCGCGGCAGACGGCAGGCTGCGGGCGTCTTCCCCGACGGGAGGAGGGAGAGAGAGAGAGCGCCTTTGGGGAGATTCGCTGTTCTTTTAGGTGCTCTCGAGGCAGTGGGGCTAGCAGATACTGAGCTTAGCGCTCCTGCTTTAAGCCCGGCTCTCGAGTAGTAGCTGTATAGTTCTTCAAGCTTCCCCTTTTTTGGATTCTCGGGTGGAGACCTAGCCTCCGTAGCCGAGATCCGTGGCTCTTTAACCTCTCCTCCTCGGCACAGACGGGTGCAGGTAGGCGGGTGCAGCGGCAGGGCAGCAGCGAGGCAGCAGGGCAGTAGGCAGCAGGGCAGCGAGGCAGCAGGGAGGTCCAGCGGCGAAAAGCGAGAGAGCTCCCGCGAGCGGTCTCTTTATAGCCCCTAGGAGCCTTCTGATTTGGCGCATCTTTTGAATCTGTTCATTTACATATAGTTTCAGCCAATCAGATAGCTATCCAGCCAGCTGCAAGAGTCCCATCCAGGGCTTAGCAGGAGCTTGCCCAGGCTTGTCCTGGACTTGCCCAGGCTTGTCCTGGTGCAGTCCTGCCTCCTTTACTAGGTGAATAGTTCTTTATGGGAGACAATTTTTCCCTTAGTGAGGGGTAAAACCCTCACAATTGGTGAGGCCACATCTGGAATATTGTGTCCAGTTCTGGGCCCCTCAGTTCAAGAAGGACAGGGAACTGCTTGAAAGAGTCCAGCGCAGAGCCACAAAGATGATTAAGGGAGTGGAACATCTCCCTTATGAGGAAAGGCTGAGGGAGCTGGGTCTCTTTAGCTTGGAGAAGAGGAGACTGAGGGGTGACCTTATCAATGTTTACAAATATGTAAGGGGTGAGTGTCAGGAAGATGGAGTTAAGCTTTTCTCAGTGGTGACCAGTGACAGGACAAGGGGTAATGGGTGCAAATTGGAGCATAAGAGGTTCAAGGTGAATATCAGAAAAAACTTTTTTACTGTGAGAGTGACAGAGCAGTGGAACAGGCTGCCCAGAGAGGTTGTGGAGTCTCCTTTGCTGGAGACATTCAAAACCCACCTGGACAAGTTCCTGTGTGATGTACTCTAGGTGACCCTGCTCTGGCAGGGGGGGTTTCTATGATTCTATGATTCTATGATGATTCTATGATCCTTGCACTGAGCTAGCTTCTGGCACAGGACCAGACTAAACTGATTTCATGTCTTAGATGTCAAAATAGGTTTAGTACTCATCTCTGCAACTTTGATGCTTAAGATAAGCACAGTATGTGTCTTCAAATGACATACATAAGAATAATAGGCTCCAGAAAGCAGTTGTTTTCAATTACCTGTCACCTGAGGAACCTACTGAATAGACATTCACACTCTTTACGTACATCTGCAGAACCTCAGGGGCAAAAAAATTGAGTTTTCTTTCAAAGCAGAGATGCTGGCATTATACCTCTCTTATTTATAACAAAATAATGGTCTGAGTGCTTACCTAGAAAGTTAAAAACTTGGACGTATCACCATCCTTAACTTGAGTGGCTCCATGCCCATTTCTTTCACATCCTACCAGAGGTGTCTGTCAACAAGACCAGTCTGAATTAAGGCACTTTTCAAATCTTCTGCTGAAACCTAGGCCATTGTGTGAAGAATTCAATGAAAATGACAAATGGAAAATGACAGTAAGGGTGGGATTCAGTTTAAGTATCTGTGATGTAGGCATCTCCATGTGTATAAGGTTGCTACATTAATGGAGCCCACAAAGTTCAACAGCTGACCACATGTACATACCTGCTTTAACTGTACAACTCTGCATAGCAACTGGATCTCTCCTGAGTTTAATGAGATTCAAGAGACCAGTATTTAATTCTCCTCTCAAGATTTTTATTTTCAGACCTTCCTCTGAACTGGAAGCATGACTGGGCAAAACTTCATACATATGCAAATTCTCATGGTTGGCAGTGGAGCTCCACAGATGCCTTTATTCATGGTTTATAGGATTGTGAAGAGAAAGGGGGAAAAGGCTATCTAGACACTAGGAAAATAACAGAATAAATACACAAGAATAATTACAAGAGTATATGACATATATGACTTCTGAGGGAGGGCAGCTGGCACAGAGTAGCACTCCTGCACAATTCTCTGACCACAGAGAAAATGTCAGTGAATGTCTTTGACTCACTGTTCTACAATTCCACTAAGAAATGGGGCTTCAGCAGGGATCTGAAGGAAAGGTAGGGAGTACCTGTCACGTGGAAGGGAAATTTTATATTAAAAAATTGGATGGAAAAAGGTGAAGGGGATGACAGACAGAATTTTGGATAGTCAGAGTGATGTACCAATTGTGAATAGTCCTTGCATAATTGTTTCAGTTTCCTTTACAGAAAGGCATTTCTTCTTCTACTGCAGTGAACAAAAAAACCTGACAACTTTTTCAGTTTTAACAAAAAAAAAAATGTAAATAGTGGAGGTTCAGTACATTCAAAGAGACAGAAGCTGCAGAGAATATTAGGTTCTCCAGCTACTTAGAGATTGAGATTGTCACTCACACTCACCTTTTTGATTAATACCAGCTGAAGTGCATAAAAATTGCCGGCTGTTAGTACTGAGCTGTTCTGTGAGTTAACACAGCAGGAAAAGTAGCCTGGTTTATCGAGAAGATAAACTGAAATTAGAGGCAGGGAGTTAGAGTGCAGAGCAGGAGTTTGAAGCACAGGTAGGTAATGTTGCCTGGTAACCAGATAACATGCTAACACTAATGCACTGTCCAAGTCATTAGTAGTTTCATTGATTCTAAGGCTAGAGAGGGCTGTTACACTCTTTAGGCTCCCTTGATACAAAACATAATTTACAAAATTTCCCAGAAAGATGTCAAGCCTTACTTTGAAGGCATCGTGGAAGGGAACCAACCACTGTCCTCAGATTTTTTTCAGCTGGTAAACCTGCTAGTGCACTTTTAAAAATGAGCCTGCCGCTTCTCAAGAGGGTCACTATTTCTTTCAATGCCTTTCATATCTAGGTGGAGAGTTCTCACTGCCTGAAGGTTTTTCCCTTACCAAATATTGATTTAATAGAAGTGTAACTTGCAGTCTTTTTTCTAACACCTGATATGTGATTATTTCTGTAGGGCGCCATTTAGATGTTCATTCTGGCTTTCTCCAATTTTGCAAACCTCTTTTATAGGATTATAAGACTACATCCATATGTGGTATTCTGATCCTACCACAAATGCAGTGGTAGGATCTCACCGATATTCTTAATACTTTTCTCTTCATACATCCAAAAACCTACATTTTTCCAATAGCATCACACCTGGTTGTGCCTACAATTAATTCCAGGGTGCAAGCCTCATCCACTGATCAGCCAGAAGATAGAATTTTAATGAAGTACACCCTGGTTCTCACCCTGGGGGTATATGAGTTTCTTCTAAAAGGAATCATAACAGGCATGGAATTTAAAGGTACCTGAGTTTCAGAAAATCTCACATTTGAGATGTGGGCAAGGCATGTTTCCCAGAACAAGGACTTTAAAGACCATAAAACCAAGATTGTAGGCTCATACCATTTCATAAAACCAAGGCAATTTTGATTGTCTCCTTTTAGCTTGACTTAAGTTTCAGAGTATGAACTTTTCGTAAAAGAAGTGGAACAGAAGACAGACATATCAGGCCTTCAGAGTGACCTTCTGGATACTGATTATTGCTGTAGATGCCATGAGGAAAGGAAGCTATTTTCTTTTGTAGGTTTGGCAAGAAAGGAAACATCTAGAGTGGGACTCATCTGACCTAACTACCTCTACATCTGAGCTAGGCTCCCTTTCAAGTCAGTAGAAGAAAGCGGCACTTTTTATGTGCAATTAATCTAACCTGTCTAAGATATTTATTTTATTATGAGATTATTATAGTTGAAAATCTCCTTTCACTTACTATAAAGAAAACCAAGGTTAGGTAACTCAAATTTAGATTCAAGGTTGTAGACAGATGATTCCTTCTGCAAGTAATTGACCCTGACCAACTTTCTTTAGTTTTTCATCACCTTGAGGGCATGCAATTATATTTTGGGAGGAAAGGAAAATGAAAGTGAAAGATCACAGTAGGAGGTGTTAAATTCTGGCACCTCTTGACGTATGATGCCTTTGAAATTTATTTCTTTCTCTGTTCTGACTTGGAAAAAAAATGGTGTACATGTTATGCCTCTAAAAAGTGTCAAGTATGTAACTTTTCTGCTTTATCATTTTGAGGGAAGAGAAAGGGTGGGAATGATGCTAACTTCCTTCACTGAAAGTTGTTTGATTTTTTATTTTACGTGTCCTATAACCTATAACTCTGTCCCCAGTTCATTCTGAGCTCCTAGGAACCACTGTTTAATGCATGCTGTGTGTTCAGCAGAAGGTGGAACAAGGGTTGTTAATTTATTTGATCCAGAATACAAGATATGTGTTGAGCCCTCCACTTAAATAACTGTGTTCTTAACAGGCAGAGGAAAATTAAACTTTTGTGGAGAAAGTACTCTTTATACAAATGTTAAAATTATTTTGAAATTTAACAATGAGTAGCCAGTTAGATGTATGTCTTGAAATATTATCCGGTGCCAGTATTCTCATGTTTGACCAGAGTCAAGCAGCAACACACACACTGGAAAGGATCCTAAATTATTTAAATGTGTTCCCTAACAACTGTTTGAATACTTTTTCCCCACAGCATACTAAATGGAAGGTAAAAAGCATATAAATAGATGCTGCCTGTGTTTTGGAGTTTGTCAAAGTCAGCAGTAACTCACTTACAGAGGGTTAGAACAAATGAATGAGACATTTTTTGTAATCTGCTCCCTACGTTTTAGAATAAGGTTTGTTCATTACAAACCATTTGTAAGATGGGGGCAAAGAAGGCATTAAGTATCTCAGCCTTTTCCTTATCCTTGGTTGCAATGTTCACATCCAACAAGGGATGAAGATTCTCCCTGACTTTTTTTACTGTTGATTTATCTATAAAAGCTTCTTTTTTGTCCCTTATGTCAGAGGCCAAGTTGAGCTCCAGCTGGGCTTTTGCCTTCCTAATTTTCTCTCTGTATGACCTAATGAGATTTCTGTACTCCTCTTGATTTTCCTGTCCCTTCTTCCAAAGATGGTAAACCCTTCTTCCAACATCCGTCTCATACCAAATCCCATACTTAAGCCAAACCATAGAGCTATTACAGCTACTAAAAAGAACATTGCCTCTATCCCAGTTGAAACCAGGACAGATGAAACCAGGACAGCCCCCTTTATGTATTGAAAGGCCACTATAAGGTCTTCTCATAGACTTCTCTAGACTAACTCACCCCAACTCTCTCAACCTTTCTTCAGAGAAGAGGTGCTCCAGCCCTCTGATCACTCTTGTGGCCTTCCTCTGGACCTGCTCTAACATGTCCATGTCTTTCTTGTACTGAGGACTCCAGAGCTGGATGCAGTACTCCAGGTGGGGTCTCATGAGTGCAAAGTGGAGGGGGAGAATCAAGTCCCTTGACTTGCTGGACACACTACCTTTTATGCAATCCAGGACACAGTTGGCTTTCTGGACTGAAAGCACACATTGCTGCCTCATGTCCAATCTTTCATCCACCAGTACCCCCAAGTACTTCTCCATAGCACTGCTCTCAGTCCCTTCATACCGCAGTCTTTACTGATCCTGGCAATTGCCTCAAACCAGATGTAGGACCTTGCATTTGGTCTTGTTGAACTTCATGAGGTTCACATGGGCTCACTTCTCAAGCCTATCAAGGTCCCTCTGGATGGCATCCTGTCCCTCTAATAAATCAATTGTCCCACTCAGCTTGGTGCCATCTGCAAACTTGCTGAGGGTGCACTCAATCCCACTATGTCATCAATAAAGATGTTAAATAGTACTGGTCCCAGTACTATCTTTTGAAGAACACCGCTCATTACTGGTTTCAATTTGGACATTGAGCCATTGACTATGTTTTGGACACAGCCATGCAGACAATTCCTTATCCATTCTATTAATCAAACCCACATCTCTTCAATTTAAAGGCAAGAATTTTGTGGGAAATGATTTAAAAGGCCTTATAGAAGTCCAGGTAGATGGTATCTGTTAGCTTTTTCTTTGTCCAGGGATGCAGTCATTCCATTATAGAAGGGTACTAGATTACTTGGATACAATTTCATAAAACCCTAGAATCACAGAGTGGTGTGGTTTGAAGGGACCTTAAAGATCATCTAGTTACAACCCTGCTGCCATGGGCAGGGACACTTTCTACTAGACCAGGTTGCTGAAAGCCCCATCCAAGGTGATCCTTTAATATTGACCAGCTTCCTTCATCTCCTCTCCCCTCCAGGGTTTTATCCCATGATAGCTTACCAAGCAGATAACTTAAGAGGTAAAAATCTGCTCCCCTGAAGTCCAGAGTAGTGAGCTTGTTTCACACCCTTCTTGTTGCCCTAAGGATCCTGAATTCCACTATTTAATGGTTACTGCAGCCAAGGCTACCCTTGAGGTTCAAGTTGTCCACCAGCCTGTCCTTATTGGTGAAAATGCATCCTTGTTGGTGATTTGCCCTTAGTGAAGCCATTTTAGCTGTCTCTAATCATCTCTCTGTAATCCATATGTTTTGATATGTCTTCTAGGAGGATCTGCTCCATGATCTTACTGCACAGTGTTCAGGCTGACTGACCAGTAGCTCCCAGGTTACTCCTTTTTACTGTTTTTAAAAATGTATGTGTTTTTTCCCTTTTTCTAGTCACTGGGGACTTTGCCTGACTGTCATGACTTTTTGAATATGAGGAAGAGTGTCTTGGCAACCACATCAGCCAATTCCTTCAGCACCCTGGAATGCATCTCATTGGATTCCGTGGACATAAAGGTGTTCATATTCCTCAGGTCGTCTTGACTCTTATCTTCTTCTACAACGGGAGGGACCTCATTCCCCAGGCTCTTTCTTGAGTTTCAGGGGCTTGAGAGGTGGGGGGAAGCAGCGAAGGGAGCAGCTCCAGGCACAGCTCTGGGGTCAGGGAGGAAGCGGCCACCTGAGCACTAGCTATTGGGAGAGCCTGTTGTTTTATCAGCCTCAGGTTGTTGGGGTTTTTGGGTTGGTTGGTTGGTGGGTTGGTTGGTTTTGGTTTTTGGTTTTTGGTTTTGTTTGGTTTTTCCCCTGAGTGTGTTGTTTTTTTCTAAATTGTAGGACTTACGGGCACAATGTCCCACCACCCCAGCATCCTCCTCAGCCCCAGGCAACAGACAACATGGGGAGCCAGCAGTCCCCACCACCACGGTGCTCATTCCTCATCTGCACAACCAGCACAGCAGAACCAGGACTAGGGTGGCTGCAGGGGCCTGCTCCCCAGCTTCCTGAGCAAAACCCTCCTCTAGTTCTCCGCACCCACCTTGCTTCCTGCCTGCTCGTTAGCTGGTTGCCCTTATGCAGGCCAAAATTTTATTTTTTCTATTTTACATTTGATGTAGTTGCCTTTATCTCATCATTGCCTTTATCTCATCTTACTTTTAATATTATCTCCTAGCATTTAATTGCCAGTATTTTAATTTTTGTTTTTAATGTTTCATGTAGTTGCCTTTATCTCATTGTTGCCTTCATCTCATCATTAATTTAAATATAGGACCCCTCTGCTGGCCAAAACACAATGAAGAGGTGATTAATGGGTTAGCACATGTTACAATTGTGTGGCTTATTATTTCCTACACTTTAAGTAACTTATATATACACAGTTTCCTTACAAAATTTATACTGCTTGGCTGCTCCTTGTGAGATGCCTGTGACATTTCAAAGCCAGAGAAGAAGAGTAAACTCAGGGGGGATCTTATCACTCTCTACAATTACCTGAAGGGAGGTTGTAGTCAGGTGAGGGCTGGACTGTTCTTCCAGGGAACTAGCGACAAGACAAGAGGGCACAGCCTGAAGCTGCACCAGGGGAGGTTTAGGTTGGATATTAGGAAGCGCTTCCTCATGGAGAGGGTGATCAGACATTGGAGTGGACTGCCCAGGGAAGTGGTGGAGGCCCCGTCCCTGGATGTGTTCAAGGAAAGGCTGGATGTGGCACTGAGTGCCATGGTCTAGCTGATGTGGTGGTGTTAGGTCATAGGCTGGACTTGATGATCTTAAAGGTCTTTTCCAGCCTTGGTGATTCTGTGATTCTGTGATTCTGTGAAGAAGGGAAAAGTTTGCTTAAGATGGACACTTTTACATATTTGATAGACTCAACAAAGGTGGTGATTCTGTTAAATTTTAGCATTGAGAACAGATTGGATGATGCAAGGCCAGAATTCACACCAGGAATGCAGAGGTGATCAAGAAGTTCAGTCATCATTCCTACTTCCCTTTGGCAGCAAATGTTGAAGTGGCAAGAATTGTGACAGTGATAAAGTGGCAAGCTGAAGAAACAGTGGAGGGTTCAACTGAAGTTACTAATTCATTCATGTCCAACTTGAACTCAGCAGTTCATGCTGTAATCCTGAGAGTAGAAGCTTTAAGGAAAACAATGCACCAAAGGTAAAATCAATTAAACACAGCACCTTTGGACCTAATGAACCTGGATGAACCCGAGGAACACAAGACATATTCACCAAGAGCAGGTGTGCAGGAGTCATTCTTGCTTGCTCATCTTGGAGAGGAATCCAGAAGAATTCTAATATTCAGCAAAAAAAGTTGGCTGCAAATTATGCAAACATCCAACACCTGATACATGGATGGAACATTTGCAATAGCCCCCAAACTCCTTGCCCAGGTCTATGAGAACCTGGCAAAGAAGCATAGGAGTGTGCATCCAGTCCTGTATGCCCTTCTGCCAGACAAACAGCTCACCATGTATGAGTGGTTTTTTGAGTTTATTAAAACACTGGTGCTTAACATACAGCTGCAGTCCATTCACTGAGACTACAAAATGGTTGTCATGAATGCCATAAAGGAATGTTTCCCAGAAGCATCTCTAAAAGGCCGCTTTTTCCACCTGGTTCAGAATATGTGGAAGCATTTAGTGTCAACAGGTGTTCAAGAATTCAGCAAAACACTGAGTTTGTCCTTAAGGCCAAAATGGTTGGCGCCTTCGCATTTGTGCCTATCTTCAGCTAGGGGGAATATGTTGTTACTCTGGAGGAATATCTGCCTGAAGAGCTTCAATCTGTTCTCAACTGGTTTGAGGATAGCTATGTCAGTCATCTGGGTAGGAGAGGACATGGTAGACAAGTTCCTCTGTTTCCACCCCCCACAGACAGAACACAGTGTGCCAAGGATGGCAATAACGACTATTCTGAAACTGTTCATCGTTGCCTCTGAGCAGAACTGGGAATGAGCCACCTGAACCTTTGGAAGTTCACTGATAGCCTGCAAAAGGTGCAGAAGGACAGAGACAACTATTATGAACAGTTTGTTTTGGGCCACAGTCTTCCAGTCAAATTGAAGAAATACCTCAAAGAAGATGAGCATATTTCAAAGATTATGTTCAATTATGGCAGTAGAAGCCCCATAGAATACTTGTGTGACATACCTAATAATTATCAATTAGTTTACTGAAATGTTTTTTGATGTTTTACTATTGCATTTTTTAACATTCTGAATTTCACCACGTATACTTGAGTAGAAAGGTGTCTAGGATACTACAGCTGTGTGATTTCGCTTGGCTGTGATGAGTTTTCCGAGACCTATAATATTAAAAGCAATGATGAGATAAAGGCAATGATGAAATCAAAACAACTATATCCAACATGAAATGCAAAAAATTTAAATTTTGGCCAGCGTAAGCACTGCCTACTAATACGCAGGTGAGATGCGAGGTGGGTGGGGAGAACTACAAGAACTACAAGATGGTTTTGCTCAGGAAGCTGAGGAGCAGGCTGTGCATTTGTCCTGTGTAGAGCTCTCTGTGTAGAGTTGCATTGTTTGCCTTATTGTATATTAAAGTCTAGAGCTCGTTAGTGGCTGCTTTTTGCTTTTGCTGCTTGCTATACTTCTGTACCGCTTACTGTCTTACCCTGCTGTGCCTGGGAATATTTTGATACAGTAATGGTGATGTGCCACAGCTGGAAAAGGGCCAGAGCATTGCTGCTGTTTCTGTGCTGCTGTACTGGACATGCTGGAACTCCAGTGTGAACTTGAGATACAGGGACTGTGACCTGTCAATGAGTTCATCTGGGAGCAGGACATCCCAAAGTGCCTGTGGCCATGGATGAGCCCATGCCTCAGCAGTTACATCTGGAAGAATCTGTAGCCACAGTTATGTCTGTGCCACAGTAGATATTCCTCTGAAGGGATTGTGGCCCAAGAACAAGTTTGTTGGGCTGTTTATTACCTGGATTTAGAAATTATCCTTGACACATCCTTTTCTCCAGCTCAAGGATAAAGCAGCTGTACTTAAGTTAGTTTTAACATACACCTGAAATCAAGCAAACAAAACATTGCTAAGATAATTCAATACTTAAGGGTCTTCATGCAAGCAGGTGTTACAAATCAGTGATTGTTTTCTACTTGTTGCCTTATTAAGGAGGAACCCCACTGTGTAATCATGTATTTTGATATGTGCTCTTGCAGTAGAAACCAACTCTTTGTATTTTCTGCACTGTTCAAACATGCCTTTTCAGAATAGTTTTGAATTTCACACATTCCAAGTTGTTTTGTTAAGCAATCTAATGAATATTCACTATTATATTTGAATGTGTATTATGTTTGATAGCATGCTGTCGCAGGAGTGAATTTGGTTGCTGGATTCTATATCCTCAGGCTACTTGGTAGCAGATTGTGGCTTCTCCATTGGAATGAAACTGAAAAATTATTCTTTATTCCTGTATATATTCATGATTCAGAGCATTGAATAATCTGCATTACATTTTAATGTCTCTTAAGATACTGTGCTCTCTAAAGAAAATTAGCTTCTGTTTTCTAACAGTAGTGACAGTCTAACTTGCTCACTGAGACCTGTTTTACTGTACCGTAAAGTGTTTTCTCACACAAGGAAGTGGAAGGACTCAAGCAGCACCTGCTTCCAAAATATTTTTGAGCCTGGTGAAACTGCTGTTTGGTGTAAGATGAGGAGAGAGCTGGCAGAAAAGACTTTCCGGATGTGCACCTGTTTCCATCTTTTTGACTGAGGACTGACTGAGCCTTGTGCCATTGCAGAAAGTTATTTTCAGAGATTCCAGCAAATAAAGCAGTTTGAAGCCCTGTGGGTTTTCTGATGTAAAACAAGCCATTTATTTGGCTTTCCACGTTTCTTTTCTGTAGAAAATACGTCTCTGCTTTCATCAGCCTGCTGAAATCAATCTGAGACAAACTGTTCAACAGCATATGGCTCTGTTTGGGCACTTCAAAAATCTCCAGCTCCAGCAGCTCTTGGAGCACCCGCTCTGCAGGGTGTGAAAGCTGGAGCTGGCAGGCAGCAGCAAACAACACACACTGAACCAATGCTTCAGCCCTCAGTTCGGAAAATATGAAGCCAAATGCCAGTGTTACCTGTAATAGTTGTGACCTAGCTGAAGCCAGGTATCATCTTGTAAGGACAAGCCTTCTCCTTGGATTAAGCTCACCAAAGAAAATTTCTCCAGCATCTTGCTGACTCTGACAGCTTTATGGAAAACTGCTCCTGTGTTTTCCATACTCATGGTTGCAGGCTCCCAAAGGACTTGCCCTTTCTTTTTCACATTGTTTTTATTCAGTCTCTTTTTGGAAGCAAGAACAAGGTTAAATGAGTTAAATTAGTCTAGACTCACTTAAAAAATGAGGCAAGCTTAGAAAAGTAAAGATAACATGTTTACTCTTGCAAAGCAAAAGGGAAAGTCTTAATAGCTTATAAACTCAACTAAAAGTCTGAGAAGCTGTATCTAATAAATTGCAAAATTACAGTATACCTAGGAAGAATCACAGAATCACAGAATCACCAAGGCTGGAAAAGACCTTTAAGATCATCAAGTCCAGCCTAGGACCAACACCACCACACCATCTAGACCATGGCACTAAGTGCCACATCCAGCCTTTCCTTGAACACATCCAGGGACGGTGCCTCCACCACTTCCCTGGGAAGTCTATTCCAATGTCTAATCACCCTCTCCGTGAGGAAGTGCTTCCTAATATCCAACCTAAACCTCACTTGGAGCAACTTCAGGCTATGCCCTCTTGTCCTGTCACTGGTTGCCTGGGAGAAGAGCCTAGCCCCAACCTGACTACCTCCCTTCAGGCAGCTGAAGAGAGTGATGAGGTCCCCACTGAGTCTCCTCTTCTCCAGGCTAAACAACCCCAACATCCTCAACTTCTCCCTATAAGACTTTCCCTCTAGTCCTTTCACCAGTCTTGTTGCTCTCCTTTGGACCCGCTCCAGCACCTCAACGTCCTTCTTGAAGTGAGGGGCCCAGAACTGCACACAGTACTCAAGGTGAGGCCTCACCAGTGCTGTGTACAGGGGGAGAATTACATCCCTACTCCTGTTGGCCACACTATTCCTCATACAAGCCAGGATGCCATTGGCCTTCTGGGCCACCTGGGCACACTGCTGGCTCATGTTCAACCGGCTGTCCACCAGCACTCCCAGGTCCCTCTCTGCCAGGCTGCTCTCCAGCCACTCTTCCCCCAGCCTGTAGCACTGCCTGGGGTTATTGTGGCCAAAGTGCAGGACCCTGCACTTGGTCTTGTTGAATTTCATGCCGTTGGCCTCGGCCCATCGATCCAGCCTGTCCAGGTCCTCCTGCAGCCTCTTCCTCCCCTCTGGCAGATCGACACTACCCCCCAGCTTGGTGTCATCTGTGAATTTACTGAGGGTGGACTCAATCCCCACATCCAGGTCATCAATAAAGATATTGAACAGGACTGGGCCCAGTACTGATCCTTGGGGGACACCACTGGTCACCGGATGCCAGCTGGATGCAGCTCCATTCACCATCACTCTCTGGGTCCAGAAGTTAAGGTTCCTAAGGCTTTAGTGTCTCAGGCATGTAAGGAACATTTCCTTGGATGGGAAATGACACTAATTATCTCCTACCCTCACCCTGGGGATCTCATATCATTGAGGTGTTTCCTGAGCATATTTCTTCTCCCACCTTTTCTTACCATGCAATCTCTTTCTGCCTTTTTCTTTAAAACTTCCTTCTTGGTTAATTTAACCAATAAAAATTCAGTTTGTGGGGTAAGGACACATACAGTTGTAGAACTATTTCTTCTCTGTAGCCTTTTTTTTGGATGATGAATGCACTGTGAGACTGTTCACATCCCTGGTTTTCCTTCACAGTAAATACCAAACTGTGTGACTCAAAGAGAATGGTCCTTTTCTTAAACAGAACAGTCCCTCTACCTAATAAAACTTCTTCCCTGTTAAAGCATATTCAAAGCTGGTATAATTCTTTATAGGGATATATAAGGAGTATCCTATATAATTTATTTAGATGTCAAGGAAATATTTTATATTGTTAAACTCAAATATCCTCACCCTTTTGCCTCCAGCTTCTCAAAGAGTGGGGACATGCCATGCTAATACTACAGATGACAGATTGTGTAGAAGGGGTTATGCTGTCTTCACCTCTCATCCATTTCAGCATCCAGCATTAAATAAATAATAAGATAAAAAACTGGGCATTGGCTAATAAACTAATAGATAATAATAATAATATAGAAACCCTAATAAACTAATAGATTTGAAGGGGGAAAGTGATGAAAGCATACTCACTAGAGATGAACCTGGGGGCAGCATGCCAATTTTTGAGGGACAGTGCGTTAACGAGGTCTTCAATCTGCTCCATGATGTGCTGAGCACACTGGAGCACACTTGAAATATCCCTGTACTAATGCACACAGCACCCTAGCCATCTCAGTGGAGGTAGGAGATGAAGATCGACGTGGCAACAAAGATGTAAGGGTTGTTGATGCATTAGAAACCATGGAAGGACCTGAGAACAGTCACATAGGAATTAGGGTTTCTCCCCCTGAAAAGGTGGCAGGATTAATAGCCCAACTGAAGTGCATTTACACCAATCCATGCAGCACGGGCAACACACGGGAGGAGCTGGAAGCCATTGTGCAGCTAGAAAATTATTATATAATTGCCATCACGGAAACATGGTGGCATGATTGACTCAGCTGGAGTGCTTCAGTGTATCAATATAAAATCTTCAGAAGGGATAAACAAGGACGGAGAAACAGTATCTTATTATAGTGTCTGTCTTTCTAGAATTTCCATATTGTGTCCAATAGACCTAAAGCAGAAGCAGGCAAATGATACAAAATGTGCTGATAAGTTTCAGTCATGATTGTGGGATGCCTGATAACCTTTGTCTCACTGTGTTGTTCTTGAGGCTTGTGAGAATAGCAGCAAGCCCACTTCTTTTTTTCAAAAGCTGCCACTGCATGACTGAACAAATACTATGTGATGAAGTGGTGACCAGTCAGATAATTCTGCTTAAGGAATTATTAAAGGAAGTGTTGCAAAGTGATACAGAGGCTACATGTGAATAGTTGTTAAATGCAAAATTGAAGCAGTTTTGAACTAAAATCTGGGTTTTTTCCAAGAAAAAAAAAAATTAAATGAATTTTAAATAAATAATGCTGGCTTTTAATGCTATGAATATCCTTGGTTTGTAATGTTGAAAAGAGAAGCAGAAACTTCACTGTCTATGATGGAGAAAACTCAGTCTAGATCTGTTTGATATTAATAAGTCACTCAAGTTCTTTACTTACTAAACTGGTTTTCTGTTGAGAACTCAATCTAAGTCTAAAACCTCTGAGTTTGACATCTGAAATCTTGGCATGGGATACGGCCTTCTTGTAGTGACTCAGTTACAACTAAACACAGTATGTTCCATGGAATCATCAATGATAGCTGAAACAACTAACGAAAGACATTTTTGTGTTTGTGATTCTCACATTAGAAATAAGAACTTCTTGCAACCAAAGTGTGAACTTCTTCAGACTGTCATGGATATTCAATAATACAATTGCAAAATAACTCAATTTACATAGTAATGTAGAACAGCTAGAAACAGAGACTGTTCTCTGTTAACTTTAACTTTGTAAGGCTCTGATGCTAGTCTGAGATTACAGGGAAATTATCTGCTTGCATAATTCCACTGATGTCAGTTAAATTCTGCCATTAGAAATTCTGGCCAATGAAGCAATAGGCCATTTTTAATATAATTTTGAGTCCTACCATAGCGAAGTTGAAGGCTAACAGGCACTCATTCCACAGTTTCCAACAGCAACAATGTTTCACGTTAAACACAAGTTGAACGCAGCAGAGATTGAAATGCAGAATAGCAGTCCAGAAAAAAAAAAAAAAAGAAAAAAAAAAAAAAAGAAAAAAAGGAAAAATACCCTTAGAACAATCTAAATTACATTTAATTAATTAATTAATGATACGTTATGAATAAAAAAGGCTATTGTGTACCAAAGCAATTCTGGAGTCCCCAGCATAAGAAGGACATAGAACTCCTCAAGCGTGTCCAGAGCAGAGCCACAAAGACGATCAGAGGACTGGAGCACATCCCCTACAAAGATAGGCTGAGGAAGTTGGGGTTGTTCAGCCTAGAGAAGAGGAGGCTCCTTCGTGACCTTATAGCAACTTTTCAATATCTGAAGGGGGCCTACAAGAAAGCTGGGGTAGGGCTTTTTACATGGATGTGCAGTGAGAGCACAAGGGGCAATGGTTTAAAGCTTAAAGAGGGGAGATTTAGGTTGGACATTAAGAAAAAGTTATTTCCTGTGAGGGTGGTGAGATGCTGGAACAGGTTGCCCAGGGAGGTTGTGGATGCCCCCTTCCTGGAGGTGTCCAAGGCCAGGTTGGATGGGGCCTTGAGCAACCTGATCTAGTGGGAGGTGTCCCTGCAGGGGGTTTGGAACTAGATGATCTTTAAGATCACTTCCAACCCTAGCCATTCTATGATTCTATGATTCTAAATATATCAGGATTAGCAGAAGCCAAATAGAAGGTGCTATTTTAAATCTTTTAATCCTAGACTACATCTTTGGGCTCTACACTTATAAATAATAAATACACAGAGGGGTATTAAAAATCACAGGCATGTATTCTGTTTACAGAATACAATGCATACACTTGCAAACATCCATTACACTTTTGTTTTAATTATCTTGCATTTACCTGGTGTTACCAGTAGGTCATATATCGTTGACTCCCATGGGAAGGATATAGGATGATACAGAAAATGAGTGGGAAATTTAATCATACCATGCTCACTGAAACATTCACTTGGTAATTGGTCTGACTGAGCTTGAAGATTATTTTGTAAAGATATACCAGTAGTCTCCCCTGGCAAAGTCCCAAATGCATTTACTTGTCTGCCTACCTAATTATTTTTTGAAGTACTTAGTTGGTCTTCAGTAAAAGACTATAATTATCCCCTCTTACTGTGTTAGACAGACTGTTTTGTCTGCAAGAAAGGAAAAATGCCCAAAATAAGAATTTAACTTAGTTGTGACACTCCAGGACCTTACTGCCTGCAGCTTTCAGAGAATCCAGCCAGCTCTGCTGCTATGAGCAGTCACACTGACAACTGTCACCTCTGTTGGCCTGAGCATCTTCCATTGTCCCTCATCACATTTAAAAGATTTTTCTCAGTGTGTGTTTCCAGTTCACCAGGTGATGTAAATGTATCTGAGTTTTTTCACTCACTGGAAATAGGAGAGGTGTGATGGTGAGGTGCTCCCCCACAGCTTGTCTCCCCATGTTGATGCAGCACGGCCTGTCCCAGGATCCTGTGATGCCAGATTTCCAGCCACATGGTTGTCCAGGTTGCCTGCCTGTTCTTGAAATGGCAGGTAAGTAGCAGGGTGACCTGTCAGATCTGAGGCTTTGTGGTGCAAAAACGCCTCAAGACAATTTTCGGAGTAAGGGTGTGTGACAGGGACCCAGATAGCCCCAGTTTTCTAGCAGCGCTCTGGGCAAGATTCCACAGGAGCTTTCACTCTGGTTGACCAGCAGTGCCCCCTTTGCAGGTCATAATTCAAAAGGAAGACTGTTTCACAGAGTGTGCTGCTATTCTTCATCGGATAAATTGCTCTCATTTCAGTTTATTCATAATCTTTAATAATGCAGATGTTTCTCAGCAAACGTTTTTCATACTAACATATTAACCCTGACAATCAGCCCAATGAATGAATGTTCTTACAGGTCCTGCAAACTAATGATGCTCATGTCAAAGGATTAATGTTACTGCAAGAAAAATGGGAACAGGAAGAGAACGATAAGAAAAATCAAGAAGAGATCTACATTTAGAATTCGTTTTGACTAGGCTTTATAATAACATAAATAAATCATCATAAATTTGTGTGTTAATTAAAATGTCCCAAAGGAAGTCAGAACTACTTCTGCAGAATTGTCTACTTCTTAAATTTCAGAATTAAATAAAAAGAAATGCAGCAATGAGCAGGGCATGGGTGGATAAACTTTAAAAATACTCCACAGGTTACCAGTACAATATGTGAGATAAAACCCATCAAATTTGGTAAATTGAATACATTATTTAAAAACAGTTTGGAAGAATAAGTCACAGCTGCTGGTGTCATCCTGAGTCATAGAACAGCTTATTACACGAATTGCTAGGGCACAGCAGAATGGAGCAGATGTCCTGGTAAACCTTGATGTGCAGTGCAAGAAGATGGGAAGTCTGCACTGCAGGTCTGTGCACTGACACAGAGCTGCAGAGAAGCATTTTCACACATAGGAGGATGACTGAAAGCACTTGTGAAGAGAAAATACCTTGATACTTAGATCTGCTTTTCCCACAGAGGCTGAACTTAACTGTCCCTACCTATGGGAGGTAAATAGCTGATAGCTACTGATGATGGGTCCATGCTTATGTCCTGCAAACAGGAAGTCTGGAGGGAATAATAGTAAGTCCGGAGTGCATCACCTTGGTTAGAACACTGCTAATACTCATTATGGAATGAGTAATCTTGATATACTTGAGTTCAGAGATGCACTGCCTACTCTCAGCCCCATGCAGAAGGACCTTGGGGGTCCTGGTGGACAACACGTTATCCATGGGACAGAATTGTGCCCTTGTGGCTAAGAGAGACAATAGTATCTTGGGATGTGGTAAGAACAGTGTGTCCAGCAGGTCAAGGGAGGTTCTCCTCCCCCTCTACTCTGCCCTCGTAAGACCACATCTGGAGTATTGTGTCCAGTTCTGGGCTCCCCAGTTCAAGAGGGACAGGGATATACTGGAAAGAGTCCAATGGAGAGCTACAAGGACGATTAAGGGACTGGAACATCTGTCATATGAGAAAAGGCTAAGAGACCTGGGGCTGTTTAGTCTTGAGAAGAGAAGATTAAGAGGGGACCTTATTAATGTCTATAAATATCTGAAGGGTGGATGTCAAGAATGGGCCACTCTCTTTTCAATGGTGCCCTGTGATAGTACAAGAGGAAACGGCACCAACTTGCAACACAGAAAGTTCCACCTCAACACAAGGAGTAACTTCTTTACTATGAGGGTGATGGAGCACTGGGACAGGCTGCCCAGAGAGGTTGTGGACTCTCCTTCTCTGGAGAATTTCAAGACCCATCTGGACACATTCCTGTGTGATCTGCCCTAGGTGTTCCTGCTGCATCAGAAGGATTGGCCTTGATGATCTTCAGAGGTCCCTTCCAACCCCTGTGATTCTATGATTCTATGATTCTATGATTCTCACTTCAATCTTCCTCACTCACCCCCCAACCTTGATGTTGCGGGTCTATTGCTTGGGCAGCTGTTTGAGTCCAAGAGATCTTTCTGCACAACCACATGCCTTGCAGATTTGTGTAAGCTCACTCAGCCAGGCACACAATTCATGAAAAATCCTAAGAATTTTTATTGACATGAATTTTTTAAAATAAATAAATTACATTTCAGTAGAGCCATGTTTCATTTTCTTATGAGCTGTTCTCCAACACCACTTTTTAATAACAAATAAAAGAAACCAAATCAGTTGTCAAAAGGTTATTTATTCCTACTTGCAAGTACATTTCTCCAACTAATAAATATATCACATTAGTCTCTGACCTTGCCTTGTCCTAGGCAGGGACACAGGAATTTGTACGTAAATCATAAATGTCTATGTCTGAAGCCTCTTTCCAATTCTGAAAGATTGTTATTAAGGTCAGAAAGCTAGCATGGAAGTTTCTTATGATTTAGGTTTGGAAAAGTTAGAGATGAGTATAAATGGTGGCTTCTGGTATGAAGTCTCAGGTGTCAGTAAGGATCAGTGATAACAAAAGGGACCACATCTCTTCCCATGTTCCGCTGTCCCCGATTACATGTCTAAGTATAGTTTCCTTTTCCTTAGGCTATGTAAGTGCTCCAGGCAAAAGCTCCATTACTTTTCTCGATTGGACCATAAGCAATGAAAAACAAAAATAATAAATAACCAAAATCTACTCTCTTTTTTTTTCCCTAAAGGTGTGCTTCTGGAAAGGAAACAAGTGCTAGGAATGCTATGATCAGCTTTACTGTATTTTTATTGTAAACCTTCTGCTAAAGGCTATGCTAAATTCTCTTGCAGTCTACATACAGGATGCACATAACCATACAGCCAGGACTTTCTGTTCCTGAAGCTATACGAAGCTTGTCTACATTACACTTATTTTATTACAGCAGAGTAAATGAGAATGCAACTCACAACATATTAATAACTCAGCACCAAGTTCCCACGTGGATTGTTACCTGATGATATATGTAATATATATTAGCTTACAGGAAGAATTACAACTTTTTCCTACCATCAAATGAGAACAAGATTCCCCTAATGCTAAAGCAATGTTGTTGTAAGCTGTTGCTGAACCTTAGGAACAGTAAG
Source organism: Hemiprocne comata (assembly GCA_020745705.1). Lineage (NCBI taxonomy): Eukaryota > Metazoa > Chordata > Aves > Apodiformes > Apodidae > Hemiprocne > Hemiprocne comata. The sequence goes on along the minus strand of CM036586.1, from coordinate 89,782,687 downwards.
ATTTCAGTGAGTAATAATTATAGAACAGCTAAGAATTGGTTTGTCAAAATATTTCATAAGATATGTTTGTTGTGAAGATCTCATTCCTTTTACAGCCAGATTTACAATACACTGATTGTATTTTTTGGGTATTTAACATTTACCAAGAAAGGTAGAAAATGTATGTCAAGTATAAATGATACAGTTTTCTGTATATCTACTTGTCTTCACCAAAACTGTTGCACAGCTCCACAGCTCACCAAAAACTGTTTCTTGTCTTCAATTTTGGTCTTAGTTACAACGAACAAATTGTTCTTGGCAAATTTGGTCTTTCAAACCACTACTCCTGGCAGGCATAATAGCCAATGGTACATTCTGAACTCTGGCCTATTCCAAGGTCTTTCACAAGATACCCACATATTTTATAAAGTACGTTGCTCCCTTAGACACAGGCTAATGCTTCCCTGCACTTGATGTGCACTTATGGTCCACACAATGAATCAACAAAGGTCAGCTATGGATCTGTAAGTAAACAGCACAGCCTGTGCACTAAATTCTCCACATTGACAAGCCCCAAGACCCCAACTGAGGTACACAGAACAACGGCAGCACAGCTGTAAAATGAAGAGGGATCCCTTTAAACTATCCATCCTCAATGGCGTGATACGAAAGACAGCTCTACATAGTGAAGAGGTGAAAACATAACTTGTTTATGTGTCAGATATGCCTGGTTTGACTTCAGACAAATCATTCATCGAGGGGAATATCCAAGAAATAGGCCAACACTTACAAGGAGAATTCTTCAATGAAAGTGCTTACTCAAAGTATATGCTGCTAAAAGATTTACATATTCTTTCCTTTACTGCCTTCCACAGTATGAAGCCCAATTATCTTTTCAGAACAAACCTGTTCAGAAAGTAGCAATAAGCTAGCTATGAAGTAGGTTATTTTGCCTTTGTGTAGCTGACAGTAGAAAAGATGCTTGGACTGGTTCTGTTTTAAAAAGAAAAATAATGTTTACCACCCACACACTTATTGGAGTTAAGGGAGGGGGGACATGACATGATGTGTAATAAAGACAAGATAAAAGGTATTTACTGTAGAAGGTACTGTGTATAGGAAAGTCTTGCAGCAGAGAATGTTTGAGTACTCAGGATGCCAGAGAAATATTTAAATTAATTCTGGACCAATTCAGTATTTCCATTGCAAAAGTACATACCTCTAAAATGCTAGACATTTACTAACCTATCACAATACACATCCATTTTATGGCTTTGTGATATAGAGATTCTTCTTCAACTCTTGATTGTAGAAGAGGCATCACTGATTGCATATAAGGAAACGCACAGTAAAGCATAAGACAATGCTATGAATGTTACTCACACCACACAGCCATCAGCAAGGTCAGCTCAATGTCAGCAACTTGGAATGAAAAATATTTAAATATTGACTAGATGAGGGGCTACTAGCAAATAACACCAGAATAAATATTGTGTCATTGTCACAAATATTATATATTGTCTCTTCAAAGTTGATGGTATATGATATTAAATTTATTCAGAGCTGCTGTTGTACAATGTGTACGTCCATCCTTAATTTTTTTAAAAAGAATGAGCTAGCAATTCCAAAAGCTCTCAGTATGTCTGGAGTTCCCATGTGTTATGAGTTGAGTTTCAGCAAATAAAGGTTAAATGCTACTTTCTTACTTTAAGAATCTGCAGTGAAGGAGATGTCAGATATCTTGGCTGCCAGGGTCAATGAAAGGATGATGAACTGAGTCATAGCAATAAATTAGTCTAGGATTTGCTTTAGTCAAAACAACAGAGACTGGCTTCATGCTGATGCTACTGATGTCTGACCTCTTTTCCCACAGAAAAGAAGGTTCTCCTCCTCTTTGTGTCTGTTGAACTCTTTCTGCTCTCTTCTTCCTCCTGGGTAAGACAGCAAGATCAGAGGCACTGGTCAGCAGCAGGCAGTACCTTGTACATCAGACTTCCAGCCAAGCAGGCAGCTTCCTGCAGCAGCTCACCACTAGACCTTAACAGTGATGCATCCCTAAGTCATATAAACAGAGGTGAAAGGATGCCCATTTTCCCTGCTTCCCCCAAGAAGATGAATACATGGTAACACTACCATATGCTTGGGGAGAGGCAATGTGAAAATGCATTTAAAAGGAAAGACAGAAACTAGGAGTGCCACTGCAGCCAGCAACCCTTCTGGAATGGGTAAGAGCTAAAAATGAAAGGACTATGTGGAAATCTTAATGGAATGCAGTGTTGTCCTGGTGTAGATAGGCAATATTTCTGTCTGTGCCTGTACTTTTGTACCCTGGACCCAGGGGCAACTAATTTTCCCAAAGATTCAAAGCCATGTTGTTTCAATGACACATTTACAGCTGGCAGGACAAAAAAACATACAGGTGATCTCCTTGATTTACTTTACCTCCCACGTAGTAGCTATGTTGTGTGTACAAGCTCAAAAGGACATTTCTATATTAAAAAGGTTTTGTGAGTGAGCTCAGAGACTTCAAAGAGCTCTGAAACATCTGCTGTGGATGGGAAAGCAGAGCTTCATGCAATTATAGCATGGACAGGGAAGTGGTTTAGTGGTGCTGCTTCATTATTGAACAACCATATACCTCTCAAGAGGCCTTGCTAGGGAAGAGGTAGTGTTCCCCTTGATCAACATAAATCTATTAAGTCTCCATAGCTTGACAATGTCAGGACAAAATGTATCTCATTCTGGGAGAGGGGAGAATTTATTATAATACATCAAAATATCAGTGGCGATATCTGTATTATTTGGGGCTTTTGAAGTAAGTTTCTTTGATCATAAAATTATGGAGGATGCTGAGAAGCTTGGCTGAGGTTGGAAGGCAGGCAGTGATGCTAAATGCTGTTATATACATATATTGTGGCAATGCAGATATCTTTCAGTTTGTTCTCAAGTCTGCAACAGAAATAATACTGTACATAATTTCAAATTCTCTTGAGAGTTTAATAAATATTTATGGACAATCTCATGCAGAAGTTTGCTCTAAATTTCTGGAAAAAGTTGAACTGCATCACAACAAATTCTCTATTTTATTGCACTCAATGACTGTAAAAAATCCTGGAAATTATTTTGGAGTTGATACGTATACCTTTATGTATGTATAAAAGACTTCAACATTAATTCTATAAACAGCCTATAAAAGGAGAAAACTAAAAGGAGACATTATTCACAACAGACTTCTCTTGCCATGCATATACTCTTAATAACTCCACAGACAGTTGCTTTTAACTGAATCTTCAAAGGATACTGGATATTCAATGAAAAATGTAAAAAGATCTTGTTCGGTAAATGCAAAAAGAAGGATGCATAAATGATACATTTTTGTGAAAATATACAGCATTTAATTCTGTATTTTTCATCATGAAGATATGTAAAATAAGACCAAAAATAGTGTGAAATATGCAACTACATCCCTAAATCTTATATTTGCATTGTCTAAATAATAATAACACATACTATTATGAAGTGAAGGAGTTTGTAGAAAAATGCTGCATGCTGTAGGAAGGACGAGAGAAAGCTTGGTTTTCCTTTGAAACGGAAAATGTGTTTATTCAAACTAATTAATCATCAGAGGCCAACAGCAGAAATTAAGCTCAACACTTGCACAATGCAATTGCAAGTAAGAAGAAAGTGCAGCTCAAAACCACCTGTGATTTCTGGTGAAGACCAGGTGGATTACAGAACTTCCTTGCTACCATGTATATTTCTTCATCACCTAACCATCCCTGCTATCAAGACACATTGGCATTTGATCAACCTCCTGGTTAAAACCAGCGTTCTTAGGAACCACAGATAACACACTAGCTCACATGGATGACCCTTCAGACTTTGTATGCTTTAGATTTTTAACCTACATTTTAACCGCTAGACCTCTTTTTTTTAACTACACCTTGTTAATTATATTTTATTTCTCCACTCAGTCATTCTGTTCCAGCACAGGCTGACATGCTGTGGTAGGTGAGAACTGTCTTCCATATTGTTGTTCCCTCAAAGAAGCAGAGGGGTCTGAGACTGGGGGAGGCTCCCCACTCTTCTGGGAGAGGAGTGGGCTGGGGACTCCCTGAGGCCAGCCCCATGCACCCTCCTTGCCCATTTGCAGCCCACCTCCTGTCCCGGGGACCCTGACAGTGCCTGTCGTGGTAAGGGCCCAGCTGGCTCAGCCTAGTGAAGAGAAGAGGACAAGCAAGATCTAGTACAGTAAAGCCCCACCTAGTCATCTCCACAGTGATGGAGAAGGGTCTTTTTGCATGCTAAATAGATAACAGGGGTATTGACTTTTTCACTGTTCTGCTTCCATGCAGATTCAAGACTGGTGTTTCTTTCAAGTGTTTCATTTGGATAAGACGTGTACTTGGGATAACATTGACAAATAGATCCTTCAGAGGATCTTGTGACCAGTATTACCATTATACTTATGTCAACATGCTCCTTTGGCTCATATAGGTCTCCATCCTCCTTTGTACACCATATTCACTTCCCTGGTCACAGGCACATATCTTCCCACCAATACCAGCACTCTGTCTTTGCTGTCCCTCCTCCTCTCTTCATCCACTGCTATATCCCTCTCTACTACAGTTTTTCTTCTTGTCTCCTATTCTTCAAGAATTTAAGGGGAGACCATTTATCAGAAGAAGTCTTCTTCCCCTGAAAGCTTTCCTTTGGAGGAACACACCTCAACCCCCATGCCATGAATCTTTGAAACAGAGGCAAAATCTGGGGTCAGTGAAGCTGGTGCCATGAGTGTGGGGGTGTCCATGGGAACGCAGGCTCCCTGCCACTGCAGACTGCAGCAGCACAATAGGCTGGAGTCCAGCTGTGAAACAAGAGAATAAAGGTCACTCAACCTGCAAAATGCAACCCCACAGATGGAAGGGGTGGTGGCAAATGCAGGACAGCATCAACTGCACAGGTAGCAGAACATGGGCTTTCCATCGGCAGGTCAGTTTGGTGCCCTTAGCCATCTACTTCTATGGCAACTACATACTCTGCCTTAAACATCTCCTGGCTACAGGAAGAAACTTCAGAAAAACAACTCTGACCCACAAGGAACAAGGACTGATCACCTCCTCAAGGACAAATTATTTAGGAGTTTCCTGTTCTCTGCTCTCTGTTTACTGATCCTTCTGGTCTCTGTATCTTTTTTTAGTATTCACAATGACTACAACATTATTCAACAAACACCTGGATCCTCCCACAATGTTGAATGCTACTTACATATCCCACAAAAGCCTTCTTGGAACTACTGCTGTGTATAAATAATATCCAATACTGACAACACAGATTTCCTTTCTCCTCATAGCTGTATAATATTTTTATTAGGGAATATAAATCTGGATGACAAAGCACCTTGATCTCCCATCCTACCGGTGTTCTTATAACATTGACACTCTTACTTTTATCGGATATGCCACAGTTCTTTTTTTAGTATTTGTTTATTGAGGCTGATTCTGTATTCACTGGGCAAGAGACAGATTGATTTTACAACATATTCACAGGGCAGCCAGACCTTTTGAACCTATGCCATATATTAAAATCCTCACCTAGCAGACAACTAAACATCTTCTGTTCTGGTTTTCTGCATTTTCCCAAATAAGGATGCCAGTCGTTCTGCTCTCAACTTTTTACTATTAACCCCTCCCTCAAAATCTTAGTATTTCCCATTTCCAAATTTTTACCTGCATCCTTACAGGGAAGCACAGATGCTGCTGGCAAGTGAGTTCTTGTAGCTAACCATGTAGCCAAGCTGTCCTGCACAAACCAGAATTGCCACATTTCAACTGGCACATGGTAGCTCACTTCCACTTGAGACAGTATCTTCCAACTCTTAGTGCTTGCCCACTTATTTCCATATGTGTGGATTCAGAAGCTGTGGCCATCTTATGTGTGAGGCAGTAATACTGAAATCTAATACTGAAATCTGTGGATCTCAGAGAAAAAATCCACTGTCGATAAGAGGACAGTATTAAATCTGGTTTTTGCTAAAAAAATCCCCACAAAAACAAAACCAAAAAACCCTCAATCCTCCTCACATTTGTTTAACTTCTATTTAGCAGGATGCATAGCTATGCTGCCATACCACTGTTGTGACTGTGAAAACATAAACCTATCACCCAGCTCCACTTTTAGCAAAGAGATCTTAGAACATTCCCACAACATAAGCAGCAGCTTAGCACCTGCCAAGTCACAGCATCCTCCGCAGTGTGATTAGCATCACCTGTTTTAAATAGTCAAAAGGAGGCCCCAGACAATTTTGCAAGCAATTTGCAGCTGAATTACTCTTCAGCAAAGCTCCAAGGAGTGGTAAGAGGACAGGTGAAAAAGTGCTTCCACTGGTTTTGGAGTGGCAGAGGTACTTCTCCCAGACCTCTCTTCTGAAATCTGTGTTTAATTAAAACGTCCTAGTGAGCGATGTGCAAATTTCTTTCACACCGTGGCAACCCAAGCAACCTGAGTGGATGACAAAGGTCATTCTGGAAGGCACTGTGACATCACTGTTTCTTCCTATTCTCTGGGCAGAGTCTTTCCTTCACTGCTGCAAAAGAAAGATGTGTTTTCCCATGCATCGATCAGCAGTCAGTTCATTGACCAGAGGATCTTCCTAAGCCAAAGGACAGTTTAATTTCCTCCACAGAGACTTGAGTTTCTTCTAACACACAGAAATAAAAGGTTTATTAAGACACAATACTTCTTGGGACTCTTGTTTCACTGCAGGATTTTGGTGACAGGCTGAGGGCACCATGTGCCTTCAGAGAAGGAAGCCAGGTCTACTACAGCTGGTCTGGCACTCCAGAAACAAGGAGATTAAACTAAGGTTTTGCCTGTCCAGAATTAAAACTGTTTGGCAGAAATATGTAGAATGGCTGAAATCTAAAAAAAAATTCCTGGACTTGGATATTTGTATTGTTACAAGGAAATTCTGTAAGCCTTCACTGCCCAATAAAGCTCCAAATAGACAGTATTTTCTTAATTAATAAAGGCAGGAGTGTAGGATAAGGTGAATATTCAGAATAAGCTAGAAATAGCATTCATTTCAACTATGATTATTTTCTCCCAAAAGGAAAATAGCAGTGCCTGCCATATATTTATGTCACTTGTTAATTATGCAGTTACTGGGACTGCATTAACCTTGGCTCTGTTTCTGTTTCCAAGGGGAAATGGATGTCTAAATCTTTGATGTTTGTCTTTCCTTTTGCATTCTGAATGTTTCCATAAGGTTCCCACTTCTAGATCTATCTAACAAAATCCTCATTGATTCTGATTCAACTTTATTTGCCTTTTACTTGGAGGAGTTGCTGAAGTTTATTGTTATTTGTAGGGTATTTGAAACAATTGATCCAGGTTTGTAACAAGGAGGAAAATGTTCCCTGAATGCAAAACAAGATGCATTGCCTGATTGCTGAATTTATCTTATTCAGCACTTCTATGGTGACTGAATGTAATGGGCACTCTTGTCTAATTTTCCAAATGGAAAAGGGAAATATTTTGGTATTTGTTAAGATACAGAAATTGTGATTTAAATGTAATGTTTTTTTAATTATTAAAGCCATTTTAGAAAAAAATGTTGACCCCAGATTTACACAAATATGAACTAACATAGTCTGTTCCCATCAAAAGAATTCTTTATTTCAAGTGAACTGGCTGCATTTGGATTTGCAGAATGAAGCGAAAATTCAGCAATGTATGATCTAGACAAGGCCTTTTTTGAAGAATAATTCTGACATGGTGGAGTTGAAACAGGTAAAATACTATTTTCTTACTCGTAGTCGTAATTTTGCAAATATATTTACATTTATTAAACAGCTGTGTTTAGGTCCAATACTGTTTATTTGTATTTCTTTTCATGCTTACAAATAGAAAAATTGAAGTTTCCTTCATGCCAAGGTATGAAATGGCTTTCTGTGTGCCACTTTTATTTCCACACTATAATGGAAAGGTCAGCAATTCTATAAAAACTATAAGTTCTCACAAAATTTTGGGTTTGCTTTGCCTTATTTTCTCATAATATTGATTACAATAAATAAGTTGTTTTCTAAGCTTTCTGGAAGGTTTTTTTTGTTTATTTCTTAGATTCTTCATTGTACAGGTTGGTAGAATTCCAGAAATTTCTCAGAAAGTAAAAATACTCTAAAAAATGATTCCTTTGCCTTCTCACTTTTAACCTGTATATAGGAAGTATATTTCACTGCTCCATGAGGATTGGTTCCTAGGTGCTGGGGGATGCTGTTTACTGGTGGGGAAGATCCTATCAAGACACTTTGGGAAGAAACAGACTCGGCAACATGTAGGATTAGCTAAGAGCAGGAAGGCCAGAGTTTGCTTGTGAGTGATGGGCTTACTTGCTATTTAAGCTTTAATGAAGCAGAGAGAGATGCAAGTGTTAAAAATACCAGTGGATTTCTCTTTTTAGAAAAAAAATACACATAATTTGCAGGTTTTTAGTTCTTGCTGTTCCTTCAACATAAAAAAAAAATTGTCATGCATTATCTTAACAGTCCTTCTTTACTGCTTGAAGGTTCTTCCTGTCTTCTTGGCAAGATGTTAATTTTCAAATTCTTCCTGTTTGGATATAAAATCTTTCAATTTAGATATTTCTCAATTTTTATGAGTTAATACCCTATATACTTTTAAAATCTTCTTGAAATCTTGAAATTTAATTGGAGGTTTTCTCAAAGGTTTCCTTTTCCTGATGTTTAATATGACTATGATTTTCTCTCCACAACAACTGCAAAGTCTCTGTGCCCAGCCATCTTAGATGCATAAGAGGTGACTGACAGCTTTGCCTCCTTAAATTTTTGTGAAGGATTCGAGGGAGAAGATGATATGATAATTAAATTCCCCAATTTCAAGTTTCCCATTAGTCTTTGTGGAATAAGATGTCTTGAATGACGGGCAAAGCTGGAAGCATGCAGCTGTTAATGACTTAGGATCTTCAGCACTGGGGAAGGGAGTTTTAATATACTATGGCTGACATCTCACATGGCTCCTAAAAGTCAGTTCTTTTGAAGACTTAAAGAAAAAATTCAGAGTGGATAAGGCATCTTTAGTCAGCCCTGTTAGAAATAAAATGGAAACCAGAAAGCGTAAAATCAATAAATATTCATAATTGCAAATGTTTATGTGGTAGAAATTCATAAATTGAATCAGTGTGATTTGTACTATCACAGACTCACTCAGGTATCTGTGAGCAATGGAGAGAGGAGTTTCCAAATACAAGACAGAAGCTTTATTCTGTTGCTGCTCCAGGACAAAATCTCAATCCTTTTACAATGAACACAAAGCAAAACCTGCACAGACTTCAAAAGAAGAAAGGATTCACATCCACCTCAGCAGGTGTTCTAAAAGCAGTAACTTAGACTCACCTCTGTGAAATATACGAGTACTATCATTTTAGTTTTACAAATGGGAAAACTAAGCCCCTGAGAAGCTGTAGGATTTGCTTAGTGTTGCATGCAAATTTGAGTACAAACCATGCACTTGCCTTGTAATCTCCTTAATAACTGGACAATACATCCTTCCTAAATACAGTTGAATGAAAAATGCTGACTTTTTAGAGATATATGTGCCCAGCAATTCACATGCTGTGTGAACATTCTTCTGTGGCAAAAATACCTTAAATACTTTGGAAGTTGTAACAGAATTTATAATACTGATCTTTTTATCCACAGGAAGTTTAGTTGTAAAGGAAAGAATTTTCTTCTTAATAAGTAAAAGTCAGATGTGAAATGGAGATGACTGGGAGAAAGGCGTATGCCATTGGGAGCTCAGAAAGGATACATATATATACACACTATAGTGTTTACACTGGAGTGTTTGAGGAAAATTCCAGGCTTTTCATTGCTGTACAAAACAACATGGAGCATGACATTACCTTTTCTTGGATGTTGTTTCCCTGTTTGCTTTCCACACCAAAGGTCACCATTTGCAGCCCATAGCTGGTAGTGACCACTCGAGGACTCAGCATCTATAAAATTGGCTGTGAACTGACTGGCTCAAATGTCTTGTGACATGCAATTTTCTTTCAGCAAATATTCATATTAGAGGTTTGCTTTGAGCCATGCTGTGGTCTGGCCTGTTCAACACAAATCCCTCTGCTGACTCTAACCTCTTAAGCCTTCCTGCCTTTCCAGCCTGTAATTTTTACTTCCTGAGCATGGGTATTGGGGTGGAATCAACCCGGCTTCATTGTCAGCTGGTAATGCCTGATCTTCTTGGTTTGGATGCAGAGCATTTTCTGCAAATTTATAACCAAGAGACAAAATTAGGAACTTCTAGGTTACAACCAATCTTGTCCTTAAGGCAATTAAAAATAATTATCCTAAGTCAATTAAAATAGGTCAAATGAATTACACAATAGGATGGTTCTCCTTCTCTCTGTTTGCAATTCAGGAAGCTGAGTGTGCACAGCTCAGTTTTGCCCAGTGAGGGGGACCGCAGATTTGACGAATTCTGGCCATCCTCCTTTACAGGAATTCAGTTTCCAACATGTGTTTTTATTCCTGACAAATATAAAGTCTTGATAAGCAGCTGCTCCTTTCCAACTCCAATGTGGAGTACTGCCAGACTAGCTCTTGGAAATCTGCAACTCCCTCCTATGCCAACAACTAATGGCAGTCACTACCCCAATGACACATTCCTGAATGCATATTCTTTTTATCCTCTCCCAGCAGGACAATTTCTTTCCACTTTCATCTGAAGAAAAGAGAAAGAAGAAGTGAGACAGAAAGATGAGGACAGAAGCATATAGAAAAAAAGGAGAATCATCTTGCAAGCACAGAACTTCAGCCAGGCTGGAACAACTTTAGTGGGATGCATTTTGAGGAACTTTCCAGCAGTCATGTCAGTGTGCACAATATCCAGGTAATGACAACCCCCAGCTGTGCCGTCCTCTTTCCTCATATTGCAAGGAGACTCATCTCTGCTGATGACCTGGCTAAACAAGTTGACACATCTTTCCTTTCCAGGGTAGTGTCATTTCATTAATTCTGGTGACGCTTAAAAAGATGGCTTGTCAGAGTACAACATCTAATTTTTCTAAATTTTCAAAGTTTAGCACAATATTGTTTCCCACTTGACCAATTTCAGGTGTTTTTCTGATTAGAGCTGGCAAGAAAGCAAAGTCTCCAATCTGTAGGCAATGTTATAAAAAGAATATAAGGGCTTTTGAGATCAATCAAGTCAAAGTCCTTATATTTTCCTGATGTTTCTTACCAAAAATAGCAATTTTGAGGAAGTGTGATTTGAGGATCACTGAAACCATGATGTTACCTAAAAGAGAAATGCTCTCTGGGCACTTGCACTTTCTGGCACTGAAGCCACCTTAGCAGCTCTGCCTGGCAACCTGCTCCAGGACCATTGATCTCAGGAGTCTGTTACAGCATCTCTGGACTCTCCCTTTTTTCTCTGCAATAGGCCTTAGGAAGATCTGACAGTCGAACTGTTTAGACTGTTCAGCAGAGATCAGACAAAGTTGTTGCTGAATGACCCTTTACTGTGCTTGAGTAGCAGCTTAATAAGCTGGTGCTAGGGAAGCTGTTTTAATGATGTATCTGTTTTGCCCACAAAAGTCTGCAGCACCTCTGAAACATGGTACAATAGAAAGGTAACTAAAGAAATCAGAAAAAAAATAAAGAATGTTTTGTACTTTTTGTCCAGTTTCTCTGCAATGAACAAGAGGTTTGTCATTACTTCAAAAAGGAGCTGAAACAGGCCTTCTGTTTGAAGTTCAGTTTGCAAGCTTCTGAAGCACACTACCAGGGCTGAAATGCAAGATGAAAATTGAAGGGTTGAAACCTTTAATTAAAAAGAAAATCAACAGCCAAAAACCCGCAACTTTACAGCCATAAAGAAAAGCTTCAGCTCTAAAGAATATGATCTGAAAACACTTCAGGGATAAATTATTTCAATTGTTAGCCTTGCACCAATAGCAGTCATGTCCACTGGGGAGAAAAATAGAAAACAAAACAAAAGGAAGGAATTTTCAAGTTGATTGTGTTGATTCATCATTTAACAATGAAAACAGAGAGGAAGGAAAGGAAAGATAAAAAGATATTTCCTAGCTGCTATAAGGCAGATATACTGCTGACTTCATCTTCTTTAGATCAGTGAAGAAAGAGAGGTTTATTTGAAGTGTCCTAAGGGTTCATCTTTGAAATAAGCAGGCATCCCTGCAGGCAGAGAGGATTTCTTGATTTTTGCTATCACGATTCCCTCAAAGAGGAAAAGAGAGGAAGGGAGCCAGCGCTCTGCCAGGCAGTTGTGTGCTCCTCTAGCCCTCAGCAGCAGCGTTCCACGCTAGATTTCCCTGATGTTAGGGGATCTCCTGCTCCCTGCCTGGGTTGGGCTCATGGATAAGGGAGCACTGACTGACTCCGTCAAGATTTTACTTCTCATCTGTACTCAGTGGGAAAAGGATTCAGCAAAAAAGTGTGGCCTGAGCAATGGCTCTGACAACTGACAACTACTTGAAAGATTTTAATGCATTTGCACTCTCAGTGTCCTCCTAGAGGTTACTGCATGGGGTTTACATAGGGAAAGATAGAAAAATTTAACTGGCATAAATGGCTGATTTTACTGAGGTAATTGCAGGCATTGGCTTTGACAGATCTTACAGAAGGTGTGTCTCATATGAAGGGAAAATCCATTCATGAGAACTACAAGAGAGCTGAGAAATAGCAACCAAAGTGATAAAACAATTATTGTAATAATTTCCATATCGCTTGTGTTTATTTAATGGCACACTAAATAATTTTATAAACTATTGGTGTGTTCCGAGATCAAAAATACTATATGGAGACAGATAAAGGGACAACAATGATCCTTATGTCAGTCTACATAGTATAATGAAGTCAGCATATATGTTAATCCATGAAAACACTGCTATCATGAATCTGAAAATATGCTGTTAAAAAAAAATTTCACTGTTCTTAAGAACTGTGTCACAGCTTCCAACATTCCAGCTTGTTAAGACATGACAGATGAAGTGTCACTGCATAATTAGTAATAGGGAAGGGCAATGGTTAAGGTAAATAAAGTCTGCACCAACATTCCTGACTCAAACCCAATTGCTGAGCATCTGAGAAAGACAGAGGACATATGAGACACTCATTTTCCATCAATCCCTGCCACAACATCCTTCAGTGAGCCAATCACCACCTGCTCTCCACACTTTTATCATCAGGGAGCTGACTCCCCTGCACTTAACTTTCCTTTTAGTGGGTGGCATGATGGCCCTCAGGAAAAACTCCTGCTAGTCCTTGCCCCCATCAGTTTGGAGCAGGTGTTCTGCAGGAGATTGAAAAAATATTATCTTAAAACTGCAGAACCCAGCTGCACTGGGAATATGCTTGTGTTGGCAGAAGAAGAGGAAGAGTGGCTGTGCTTGGGTCTCCTGAAGTGCATGTACTGTGTCCAACCACAGCTTTCCAAGCCTGTCAATCTGTGTTTGCCCCCGGGAAGTGCTAAACAACAGCCCAGTATAGGGGGTTTCAGAAGTATTTGCTGAGAAGAAAAAGGGACGTGTAAGGAGTTTGCTGTAGAAGATAGACAAGCATACCTGATGAATGACTAACTAGCATACCAGCAAAATAGATACACTGAACGAATGTGAGACAAGTGGAGACTTGAGATTAACCTCTCACGACAAGAAGTAAGGGTAGGGGCATGTTTACATGCATTTCTTTTTCACTGGTGCAGTATATAGCACAACCAAGAAAACAGTTCAACCAATGCTGCCATCCTTAATGTTGTTATTTTAAGTTAATAAAAAATTAAAATGTATGTCCTTTTTACTACCCATCCTCTGAAAAGATTCTTCCAGTTCTCAAAACATTCGTTACCAGACTAATTTTTAATGAATTATTTAAATTTCTTATTCACTATCATCTTGCAGATTATGCCTGAGATTTTACCAGCTTCCCTTTAGAAATCAGTTCAGCTCCCCTTAGGCATCTTTGAGAATATGAGAGCAGAAGTGGGAGGTATGAAAAATTGTAGTTTATAAATGAAAAATTTGTAGTTTATAAAGAAGAGAAAGTTGGGGAAGAGAACGTTTTAATAAGGAATAGAAGTATTATGCTATGAAGGAAAGAGAAATAAGATGAGCTTCATGAGCTTCTTTGACATAGTGCAATAAAATGTACAGCTTTTCTGACAATCAATTCATAGGTTTCTCTTTTCAGAATAACGTGACCACAGAATAAGAGTCATTGCCACAGTATAATTAGTGTTATGCGACTTTTTCAATAATCTGCAAGAAAGATAGACAGTTCTTGTCAGAAATATTCAGTCTTTTCTGGTATCCGGAAATCTATCTGGCAAAATAAACAATTAAGCATATTTTGATGCATCAAAATTAATAATATTAATAATGATTATCACAAATGGTGACCTGAGTAGGGGAATGTCTGGAAATATTTTCTTCCAAATAAAAAACCTTGTTTTGTTTACTGTTCGCATTAGGGTGGCCTTTTGTATAGCTGAATTTTTATTCCAGTAGGATTAGTATAAATAACATTTTCCCCTGTGAAACTAATGTGGGATCATGCTTTCATACCCTACACAGGAACACAAAGGTCAGATTGTCTGGTTTTTATCCATTGAGTCTATTTTCATTCATCCAACGGGGTGCTGGGTTACATCAACAAGGGCATCACCAGCAGAGATGAAGTCCCGTTCTACTCAGTGCTTGTCAGACCACACCTGGAACATTGTGTTCAGTTCTGATTTCCACTATGGAAAAAAAGATGTGGACAGGCTGGAGAGGGTCCAGAGAAGGGTACAAGTTACCCCTGGGGAGATTCCGATTGGACTCCGGAAGAAAATTTTTCACCATGAGACCAGTTAGAAATTGGAATAATCTCCCAATTAATGTGGTGGATCCCTCTACGTTGGAAAGTTTTAAGACTTGGCTTGACAGAGTGCTGAGCCATCTCATATAAACTATAGTATTACCTAGAAAGGTTGGACCAGATGATCCTTGAGGTCCCTTCCAACCTGGCATTCTATGATTCTATGATCGCTTTCATACTTTTGTTTCTTGAGTGCTTCTTCCTTTTCTGCAGAGTCTTACAATGTACTCTTCACTCTTTCCACTATGAACAATCTTGTCTTTTATGTATTTAGGATAACTTCTAGATTATATTATACCTCTCTCAACTCATTATAACAAAACAACTTTATAAAGCTTCATGCCGAAGAATTTTTTCTGTTGTTTCAGAGGCACAGGCAGTTCATTCCTATTCCATTTTAATTTGGTCCTACCTTTTCATCAGTTAACAATAATGGATAACCCGTTTTCTCCCCCTTAGAGCATTTATTTTTATTTCTTTTCTCCTTGCTTAAACATAATAAGGTTCATGTTTTGCCCTTTAAGACAACAGATCTCACAATATGGACAGTTTCATTTGAAAACAAAATGTCATTAAATATTTTCTCTAGGAACAGAGATATTCAGCCTTTGTTCTTACAGCCCATCCAAATGAGTAATTTCATGCAATGGCATGAAACCTCACTGCAAAGCAAGGTCAGGACAGAGACCAGCATCCTGTTTTTACTAGCTAGCTCTTTATTGTTTCTGGATGTGGTTAAACTTCTTTCAACAAACATTCATTTAAATATAATAAAGTAAAACTTGTTTTTTGTGTCACATTTTTCCAAGAAAACATGTAAATAGAATTTGTCATCTCACTCTCTTGCATAGGAGTTTTTCAGTAAAATACTAGAGAAACAAGCAAGCAAGGAGGGATGAAATGGGTGTGGTAAACAAAACAGCTTCTGTAAAATCACAACTGAAAACTTTTGGCTGTATAAGCAACTATTTTCCAGACCTGTGGAATGAAATAGACGAATATTCACAACCGTTTCCTTCTGCTGTTTTGTTTTTTTTTTTCAACAGATCTAAGAGCTTTCTCTGAATATTAAGCAATAAAGAGGCATGCTTTGTAATTCCCTATATTAGTTAATTCTCATTTGTTTATAAACTGGTTTATTTATAACAAGGTGTATCTATCCCCTCAGCCTTTCTAAATGCAAATCATATTTGACGTGTAAGAAAAACTCATAATGCAGTCAAAATGGCCTGAAATACAGGCCAGGTATTATTACAAAGTTACTCCGTTTTCACTGGAAATAGTTATGCCTGGGAAGTCAAGAATAGATTTACATTTTATCCATAAAATTGGCCCATTCCTAGGTCGGTGACAAAGATACATATTTACCTTTTTAAAATTTTTTTTTTACTAAATGTCATGTGACACTGATAAAAGATTCAGAAGAAAAACACGGCAATGTCAAACCAAATTGGCAATTGCAGAGTACTTGCGTGCCCTGAAAAGCAGAGAAGGGCGCTGAGTTCCTAATATTCAGCTGCAGGCCTGGAAGGAGGATAATGCTGTCAGTGAGATGTGCTGCCTAAACCAATAAGCTGCCCTGAGACATAGGGTGAATTAGCCCATGGTCAGCACTATGCTAACTCCCCTGCTCTTGGGACTGCTGCTGGCACCTGTAGAGCATTGTCCTGCCAAGCGCAGATGCACTACTTAGCCTGCAGCCGTCCTGGAAGCCCTAACACGATGCTTTTCTGGATTTGTATGTGCCAACCTATTTCTAGAGCTGTCCACCTTTTAGAATATGTCTGTTCAGCCACCTTGCTTGAATCCCAAAACCTTGATGTAATACCACAAATCTAGTAAGTTCTGGTTCACTTGAAATTGTATGTACATTCCCGATTCTTAACATACCTTTCAGCAAATCTATCAGTTGAAAAATTGATGTTAAACCAGAAAGATACAGGACAAAAAATACAGGTTATAAAGCTCGGTGGAAGTATTTCAATGAACTCTGTGTTCCTCCTGACAAATATACACTTCTCAGCTATATTCATACCTTTTCTTAAATTTTGTGTTTTGGCTAAGAAGGAGAATGTTACAGTATTCGTGTTTGGAAATCTGAGAATATATCTGACACAGGAAGCAGCAGCTCCAGTCCACCCAAATGCTCATTACTCTTCTTAAGGATCCAGTCTCACTCCCTTACCACAACCACAACAGGACCAAACAAGCAAAATTAATTTATATAAAGGCATAGTGACAGTACTCTCTACCAACTACTGCATCTGCAGCTTCGAGAAGTAACTCGGTGGCAAGAAGGAACATGAAACTCTGCAACTATAAAAAATGTGAAAATAGAGGTATTCTGCTAGGATCCTTGCAAGGTTTCATGCTCTCCAGGCTTCTCTGCAAGCATCCTTAGCCAGGAGGACATTGTCCACTGTTGCATCTAGGCTGCCAGTAGCTGTCTAGTTTGTGATCTCCTCCCTCTCTTATTTGCAGTCTGTTACAGTGAGGGAGTCAGGATGCACAAGTGATTTCTCTTCTGCAGCCAGTCTCCTCAATGAGCCAGAAGGACTGTAAGGATCTTCTGGGAAAAATGTTGAGTGCCCCTGAGGTTAACCTTCATTTTTCTTTCAGTGAATCTGTATACCTACTCTTACATATCACTTCTGTTTTCCAGGCTCTAGGTAAAGCCTATTTCAAAGAAGGAATGAGTCTAGAGTATTTTTCCCATCTTCTTCTTCTACTTGCCAAATTGAAGCAGCTCCTTATTGTGCGGGTGGACATAAGTGTGTGTGATCCTGGTCTCATCCCTTTACACTTATAAATCCAGCTTTGTTATTGTCCTGCTGCTTTACTTAAGGCACCAAGACTCTTATTCATTGACCTTATTCACCTGTCTGAATTGGTTCTGCCTTCTAAAGGGAAAAAAAAGAAGCCTGTAAATCAAAACAGTGTTTCTTGGGAAGAAGAGGAGTGGACTAGAGCAACAGCTGTCTAGGACAATACATACAAAAAGGTCTGATATAATGGCATGAAAACACTCTGTTTTTTTTCCTTTCTCACTAGCTGCCTGCACATTTTCCACACAACTAAAGTGCTTTTTGCACCCTTCCACTAGCATGGCATAAAATAAAGGTCTGAGAGATAGAGGGATTTAAAACTTCTAAGCCTGAAAGCTCAGCTCATTCTTGCCTGTTTTGAAAACCAAATTTTTCAGGAAAGATGGAGAATGTTCCATTCTTATGATAAAGACAGGAGTCAAGAGAAATATCTGCAACAATCCTCTGAGCTTTCCTTGTCTGGGAAAGAAGCATGAGCCACAGAGTGTAAGAGCAAATTCAGAAAGATAAACTATTCTTCACTCTTTTATAATAGACTATCCTCTGGCTTTAGCATATGGCCAGGATATCGCACAGAACAACAGTTTCTTATTATAGATTAGGAACAGCACTGAGCCAACTGCAGTTTCAAATCCATCTGCCCATATAAAAATAGTTTGTCACTGGGATCTTCCTTCTAATGCTGAATTATTTCTGCCCACAAACCCCTTCTTCCCAAAAGACTTAGGAAACAATGTGGTTAAAAAAAACAAAAACAAAAACAAAACTAAAAAGGAACACAGAGCTCCCCCTACCTGGTGTACCTACAGTGGCCTGGCATTAAGCACAAGGCCCACAGTCCTCCCAGATCCTGTTGGGATAACTTTATAATGTGTACCTCCGTTGTGTTGATTCAGTATTCTGTGAATATCCATATGCAGTCTCTCTCCTGCAATCAGGTATATCAGAGCAGACTGTAGGATCTATGCAGAGCTCCTTATAGTCTCTGTGTTGGGCACCATTGCAGTGATCTGTGTCCTCACATAGATCTGCATCCACTGGGCTATTTCCTAGTTTTCTGTTATTCCCTATCCAAGACTTCTGTTTTTAAGGAAAAAAACCCACCTTTGTGGAGTTTTTTTTAATGCTGTTTTTTCCTCTAATCTGAATGCTTTTTACTCCTGTGTATTTTACTACCTAGTATTTTTCATAGCTTTCCTTTTATTATTCCCAGCTAGCTAACTTTCCTACTCAAACTTCTTTTTTCATATTAATTAAAAACCCCACCATCTTTTGAATCTTGCTTAACCCTTATCAGTTCAAAATTGACTATATTTGCTTCCAACAGAAACATCAATTCTTCTGCAATTTGTCCTCAGCTGAAATGTTCCTTTCCCAAATTATCTCATGAAAACACTACCCTTAGTTGAAAAAGGGGATGAGGGTGTGGGATAAGGCAGTCTAACATGAGTACTTCCTCTGTTGCATTTTGAATTCAACACTGCACATCAAGCACTGCACTGCAGCATGCTTCCCAAAACTCACAGGAGTCCAGCTCTCATCTCCCTTGTCTTAGCAGTGTATTGGTTTAACTCCAAGCAAGTCTAAGAGGTTACACCCATTAAAAATTGGAAGGATAAAGTGGAGAATCAGGTCTATATTAGTTTAATTTGTATAAAACCAGATCCTGTTCTAACCCAGTTCAAAGCATTCAGAATTTTTTCTAGTCATTCTCCTAAATTATTTGCTTCAATTTAGAGCCTACTACTGAAGCACCAGAAGCAGGACACCTTGTACAGAGCTCAGCCACTTCTGTGTTCCTGCAGCATTTTAGTGCAATTTACCTATCATATTTAGCTCCCCAAATGGAGAAATGCCTTTTGGACTGACAAAAATGCTCTGTAAGCTGAAGTGGGCTGCATGAAATTTTTTACTTCTAGCTAAGGAACTAGTGAGAAATTGATATGGAAATCAAATACTCCATTTACAGGTTAATTGCCTATCTAAATCATAGCTGATCATCACCCATTTGCTCAGGAGTATCTCTTAAAAAAGCCTCAGACTTTCAAAAAAAGTCAGAGATGAATCATAGGCTCAGAGTGCTTTTTGTTAATTAAATCATTGTCTAGGTGCATCAAGGAAGGATGTGATTTATGTTTTCCAATAGCTGTTGTAATGCTTCTTGGGCTGTGACAAGAAAGCTTGTGAGTAAATAAATATAAATTGCTGCAGACTGTATTTTGTTGTGATAGTGATTTACTTAAGGTTAA
Source organism: Hemiprocne comata (assembly GCA_020745705.1). NCBI lineage: Eukaryota > Metazoa > Chordata > Aves > Apodiformes > Apodidae > Hemiprocne > Hemiprocne comata. Next base: position 89,762,734 of record CM036586.1, on the reverse strand, counting down.
ATTCTGCTGCTGTGCCAGGAGTCATATGAAAACATCAAAGCTGATCACACTGATAGTCTTTCAAGTAGAAGAAGGCTTCTGGACACCATAGTGGTAGTGCATGCACTCTATGTATCTCCTCTCAAGAGACATGCAAGCAATACATGTTTTCAGGAAGAAACCTGGAGGCTGGAGAATTTAATTTATGTTCCTCCCTACCAAAAACATTCAGGCTTTCCTAACTACAGCCACATTCAGCAGGGTCTACAGTCTTTTTCAGCTGTGGACATTTTCACTAACACAAAGATGGTCAACTTTGGTATTGCCAAATTTTTAGATTTTTTAAAATATTTTCTATTTTTTTATCTGGGGCTCTTAATGAACAAGTTTTGAAAATGAACTTTTGCTGAAAAATTTTAACTAAAAGACTATTACATTTTCTCCATGTCAGGAACATATCCTGAGGCATTTGACAAGGCATCATGTAAAGCATACGACAAATGCTGTACAGGACTTTTCATTTCTCTGGGATGGTTCTTCTCCGGGATGGTTCTTCTCCATCCAGACTTACTGTGTTGGTCTCAGCCTTTCTTGCATTGGCCTAAGTAATCAGTGGGCATTTTATCAAAGAGCTGGCCCCACTGAGATAGGAGGACATTTTCCTTTGGTTCCTACCCCTCTCAGTAAGTAGTGAAATGTAGCATATTCACCATGATTACCCAGATTTAAACTGCACTTTCACATCTCCAAAAAAAAGTATTAACAAAAATCTTAAGGCTTCCTCATTTCCCATAAAAAACAGCTGAAAGTGTAATTTTAGCCTCACCTTCCAAAGAAATGAGAATAAACAATCATGTGGCCTGTTCGATGTATGACCACACTTTCCCCTAAATAACTAATCATTGCAGTAACCTATGTTGAAAAAAACAGAACAAAACAAAACAAAGCCAAAACCAAAACCAAACCAAAGCAAACAAAAAAACCCAAAAAATCCCACCCCAAAAAATCTAATGTAGGGAAAAAGGTGAGAGAGAAATTTCATTCCTGCAAATGTGAGAAAATAGGCAGTCTTTAGATTTGTGTGGGTGATGCTCAGTGCGTCAGTATTGAGGCATATATTGCTTAATTTGTTTAATGTGAGGATTTATATAATCCAAAGAGCAGATTGGAGAAATTGGCCATTGAGAGCCTTCCACAGCAGAACCAGCTGAAAATGCACTTAGGTATGTACACGCATGGCAAATACCAGGCTTAACTCAAGAAAAAAGGTATGTTCTGAGTTTGGTGGACACGGCAAGGAGGAGATCTGGATCCCCAACATGCGGGTGGTTAGCTGTATTGCCACTTGATTCAGCTGGGAGCAGTTTTCAGGATGCTTCAGTCCTGTGACTTATAGAGTGCTGTGGTCTCCTGGGCTGCCCTTAGTGAGCTTTAGAAGAGAGGTCAAGTCAAGCCATATACTTAGGAAAAATAGGATAAAACAAAGAGTGAATAGCTAAATTTTCTCAGCTCAAAACTTGTTGACATGAATCCTCCTATATTTCAAACACAGAAAGGTTGAGCTAAGAAGGGACCTCTGGAGGTCATCTAGTCTAACTCACCCTGCTCAAGCAGAGCCATCAAGAGCAGGCTACCCAGGACCATGTCCACGCAGGTGTCCTGGTTAGAGTCAGAATGAAGCCAATTTCCTTTTATACTGATTTTTTTTTTTTTTTTTCAGCTCTCTTTTAAGCAGTACACTTGCTGAAACTAGCAGCAAGTTTTCCATCTAGTGGACTGATAACACCAAAATGCTTACAGATACTGCTACTTTTAAAGCAGAAGACTCATATCTGCAACCCTCCCATAGGGAGGAGCAGACTAAATAGATGACAAAACTGACCAGCTGAAGTATTCCATCCATATATTTATGTAGGACTTTCAATCCAGAAAGTCTCTCTCCTTATTTTCTCTCTCTTTCCCTACCTGGGTGGGAGGGGGAGGGGATTGAGAGCATTATTGTCGCTGGTTTAACTGCTGATCCTTAGTCAAACCATGACAGCAGGTTTTGAATATCTGCAGACTCCACAACCTCTCTAGGACACTTGTTGCAGCTTGTGAACCATAGGTTTTGAAAAACATATCCAAGCTTTCTCCACAAGGATGATATAAGGAGGTTTGTGGCTTCTTTGTACTCTGAATCATACTATATAAATCCAGTTTACCTTGACTGCCAACATTACAACCATTCTGACCAGCTTTTCAGTGTTTTCTATCAAACTCCCTCAATTATACACTTTTTACCACTTATCTAGCCAACTACTAATTTTTTAGACACTCATCTTTCTCCTTTGTGATTAAATCCAGATACTACTGAAAGATTTGCCAGAATTAGAGGTGAACAATTACTAATCTGGACAAAAGCTAACAAGAACATTTCTTAAACTGCTAGAATAAAGTACAGGGACTTTTTTCAGTCTTCTGCAAAATAAAGATAATTGCATTCAGCAAGATATGTACTTTCACCCATTTGTTTTAATGGAATGTCTGAAAGAGAGATACAAAGCATATGTTTTTCATCTGGGTTCTTACATTGTCTATATTATTTCTTTCCTTAATTTTTCTTCTTTTGGTGGACCTTCTCAGCACAAGCCATCTCACTCTCTGCCTCACTGGCTGCTGTGTTGGGACTTTGTGAGGGGAGCCCACCACTCCAGCATGTTCCCAGCCTGGCACCAGTTCTGTCTCATCTTTCTCTTCCTCTTTGTGTCTCTAAGCATTCCTCTTAGTCCTGGGGCTATGTACATGTTCTGGTTGCTTGGAAACCACTTTGAATGGCTACACAGGATTTAGGAAAACCTGCCTTCAATAGTTCTCCCACCTGCTTTCTCATAGTGGAGTCCTGTTTTAAGTACTGACAAATAATTATTTTTAACTTGCATTCTCATTATCTTTAATGTGATTCTTAGGTAGTTCTCTGTTCTTACAAACACCATACTTATGGTTTTTTTTCTTTCCTTTTCTTTCATCTTTTCCTCCAATGGAACTTTTAGTGTCACAATTCTATAATGCCCTTCTATTGCAATGCAACTGAAAAAGTCATCACAGCCAGAGCCTTGGAAGCAGGCTTTTTCTGGAGTTACAATGCAAAAATCACAAAGACGCTATACTGCTGAAAATATCACAAGAGCATAAAGAAGGCCTGCTCTCTTCATCCATGCTAACTTGATGCTGCTGTTGAATGAGGAGGAACTGCAGGTCCCTGCCCGGCTCTTTTGTGGCTGGGAAATAAGAAGCATTATGAGGTCCTACCTGATTAACACCTGGCTGTAGAAAGATGGAAGGCTAAAACAGGTACCAGAGCCATTGCAAGAGCCAAAACGAGGGCAGAAGAAAAGGTTTATTGTCCTCCCTGTGACTTAATTGGTCAAAGCATAATGAACCAGTAACTTCCTAGCTACATTTTGCTTTTTATGAACACCAGATGTTTTCTGTATGTTGAATATCAATATTTTGAAATGGAATAACCATATGTCCAAAGTGGGGTCTTCTTAAATTTGTGGACAGAGTTAGTATTTTCAAAAGGGCAACCTGCTTATTTCACTCTGGGACTCTTTGGGACTCTTGAATCTGTATACACATTTTCTATAATTGTCAAGGTCAAATATAACATTCTTAATATTCTTTCACTCTGTTGGTAGGTTTCTGAGCCTTAGGGATATTCTAGTTGACTCTCTAAAAAAAATGTTGGAAAAGAACAAAATTACTCACTGGGGGTGACTAGCCATTTCCATTGAACTAACTTGTCTTAGATAACTTGGGTCAAAAAGAAACTGGTTGATAGCTGAGTAGATAACTGCACATTTAAAATGGCTGTGGAAATGTTTCTGGTTAAGACCAAAGTTAGTGTCTATCACTGACCCTGGTGAAGGAGTCCCATATTCACTTGTCACTTGTGCTCCTTCCTCATGATCCTGGCCTGGAGTCTGACCTTTCCCTGGATCCTTGCACAGGTCATTCCCTGACATTCCATCATTACAACTGCTGAAGGGTCTGCAGACCAACAGACCATCATGAAGGAGCATGAAAACACCTAGCTGTACTGTGTGTTAGTGCAAGTCAGCGTTACAAAACCCTGTCTATAATGAACACCAAATTAGAGCAAAACAAGGACTTATTTTTCTTACAGGTATTTTCTAGTACTCCAGAAACAAAACTGTTGTGTCAGCTGAAGTTTCAAGATACTCAGAAGTCAGCTGTAGATCACTTGAAAAAATTTGTTTGAAAAATGAAGCTGTTAGTGTTAAAACCAGAAACATGTTTGAAGCTGTTCAGTATGACTACAGAGACGATATGTCTGCCTGGAGGCAGCTATGGCTTCAAGTGAAGACACAGCACAATGACCAGTCATAAAGGGTCTCCTAGACATGACTTATGCCACCACTTTTTCCATCCTGCAAGCTCTGCTTCTATTATTTACAAGAAAATCAGAGACCATGTGACTCTTCTGTCCTTCCCCTGGGAAGTCATTTGTGTCTCACACTGCAGGGAACAGACTAGCCCTTGATACAGGAGGAATGTCCTTCAACTGTCATCTGAACATCTACATTTCAGAAACTCTGAGGAGTCCTTATTTCTACCACTCTTAAAGTGATTTTATTGTTGCATCATACCCCTATCTTGAAAGTGATGTTTTTAATGTTAGATTTGTAATACACTCAAAGTTTGCTAAGTGGCATAAATTCTGCCTTTTAAATTAGTACATAGACAACTGTCTGGAAGTGGTGAGCTCTTCAATAGATCTGAGAAGATTTAATGGGCATTGTGTTATTTTGGCCTAGTCCTTTGATCCTCTTACTTTTCTTACTTTACTAACATTTAAAAAAGCTGCCCAATGCTTACATCTCAGTGTCCCATACGCTGGGGAAGGAGAAGGAGGTAGGGACAACCATATATTTCACTGCCTTTATTCCCATGAGAACAGCTAATCACGTGGGAGTAGAACAACAAGTTCTGCTAGGCACAGGGAATCTGCTTATGAGACATCTCTGCATACTCTCGAGGTTTCATTAGCTTTAAGTGGATTTTTTTTTACTCCTCCAGATCATTGTTATTTCAAAACCAAATTTATTCAAACTAGGGAAAGACGCATCTCCTCAAGTATGCCAACTTCAAGCTCAAGCACAAAATGTATTGTATGTATTTTTTAAAACAGTTCAATGATTAAAATGTGCATCAGTTACAAGAATGGGTTTATGGTAAACTCTTTTCACGCTGTAGGGAATGCTAATAACTATTGTGATTTCTGTCATGCTTCTAAGACACTGCAGAACCTGAAATTGTTATGGGGAAATGATTTTTCTATACTGGCTATCTTGCAAAAATAACCAGTTCTGTGTTTATTATTATCTAGGGAGAGAGTAACACAATAGCTACACCCGATGGTAACTACATTAACTGCTATTTTTCTGAAGAAAACTGCTAGGATATTTCTTACTTAACCATCAAGTCTAAGCATAAATACTTAGGCTAGTTTTAACAGCTGCTTTTTGTTTAAGATAAATTAATTTTTAAATAATTCCACATTAAGTAATCTTTCATCATTCAAATTTTCCTTGCAATTTCTCTTTTAATCCACAACAGTGCTGTTCTTTTGACTTGGCTATTATCTTCTCCAAGTTGTGATTTTGGACTAGAATAGAGCCAAATATTCTTCACCTTATTCACTTCTCAGGTTTGATATTTCTACTTCATTGGGGTAACAAAAGTATCTTTCAGATTATGAACAATAGGAAGAGCTGCCATGTTACATTCTGGATTTGCAAAGGAAACTGAAAGTGGTGCTCTACTATGGATAAGAGCCTACTCTAGGTCTATAGAAAGTCTTGTTAGCCTCTGTCGCTATACATGCCAAGAAACAAGTACAGAAGGAGGGAAGTGTTTCAGAAGCCAATATCTGGCTTCTGAATATTAGTGGGAAGTGATTTTTCTCATTAAGAAGTTAGAAAATTTTGGTGGAAACTTAAAATCTCTATTTTGCTTTAAGAAGAATGAAAAACCATCTTAGATACTTGTTCCATAGATACATGATTATGCCTTGAATAGATGTACATTTGGGAGATTTGCTACTAATTGAAGAAGGCTAAAATAAAGGGAAGAAAATAATATTCTGAAGTTCTAGAGTCTACAGTGCATGGGAAATAATTTTGACATCATGAATGGAATGTCACAGCAAGAACTGAGAAATAGGAAGAAATAAAACAATGGATTTGCCACCGATGCTTTTTGTGAAATTCTTCATTGTATGGCTTTTTTGATTTGTGTTTGCACCATGGCTGATTTAAGTTTGGTGGATTAATTTTTGCCCCATAAAAAGTGGCAGCAGTTCAATTTTCTGTTAAGTTTCCTTACTGGGAATTTAGGAGAAGTTCCCATAAAAATGAATATATGAAAGGTAAGAATTTACAGATCTTATTTTCTTTATAGTACCTGAACTTGGATTTTTATAGTGTATAGATGTGTTTTCCAGTCTCATTCCCCACTGGTATAAAGGAACAATAATTCATGGGCTGCATGACGCTTTCAAATTTACAACTTCCAATGAACCTCAATGGGTAACTTCTACCAGACCCCTGCTACCCTGAGCAGTTTTGTTGCATGACAAATTGCTTACACGTTCACAAAAAAACAATTGTGATGTTCCTTCTAGGCACATATGAAGAGTTGATCCTCCTCTGGGTGAACAAAGACTCCATGGTTTTAAAAAGTACAAAGGCAGAGAAAGTGCAAAATGATCTTTGGTATGGAATCAGTGATGAGAGAGGAGGGAAGAACTCTGTCCATAAGAGCTATCTGTGTCCATTTGAGTGAACTTCCCTTCCCAGCACAAGGTCCAAATTCAGGTACTGCCTTCATCCAAAATCCACAAACTTCTGTCCTAGTATTTTTCAACACTGGCAGGAGGGGAAAAAACCTACAAGAGCCAATTTGCTTCACCCATTCCACTGCTTTAGATAGAACCCAGTCATATCCCAAGAAAACCACAATGACACAGAATGAATGGACACAAGTAACCGCTCAAATAAACCACCATGTTTCATCAGGTTCACCTGGTTAGGCTTAGAGGGGCAGCAAAGCCTCTGCTAAAATCATGAGGGATTTTTCCCTCTGTCTAGCCTTCATTATCACCTATCGAAACAGGAGACCCTCACTGATCCAAGGCATGTCTCTCAGAAGATCTGTCCACACCCAGCTTACCACCTTTGTTCAAAGGCTGGCACTGCTCTTCAGTGTCACATCTGGAAGTTCAGCACAGCCGAGAATTCATCCAGTTGAAAACTGAAGTCTAAAGTTAATTGCTTATTAGTAAAAATGCTTCTAGTGAGAACCTTGTAGATTGTGTTGTCCAACCATGTGTAAGGGCCTCTCATATCACATTCCTCAATCAAAGTTCTGCTTAAACTAGTTATGCTGATTGCAATTTGCTTAAAGGATGGTTAAAGGTTGCTGGGAGAATGCCAGAGTATCAATTGCTGGAATATACACTTTAGAACATCCAATGACAAGGAAAAATGCAAATATGACAAGTTTTGACCAGAAATCCTTGTTGGAGCATGGAAAACACAGAGCAAACAGGGTTTTAATTTGCCTGCATACAGCAAAGCACTTGTTACAATGAAGGATCCATGCAAAGGCAGGTTCTCCTTGGGACAATGGGTTCAGCAGGAACCTTGCCATGGGTGGCTGCTCCTCACACAGCAATGTCTTCATGAAGAAAAAAGCAACTTGGTTCTGCTGAGCATGCGTGTGTTCTTCATGTGGGGAACAGGTCTTCTTCACAGTGTTTGACATTTAGCAAGAAAAATGGGAAGAGCTGTGGTGAGACTGATGATACCTGTATGCCTCTGTCTTAAATTCAGAGCAGTCAGGTATTACCCTCTCACTGACGTGGCAAGTATAACTTGGCTTTGGACTCTTTCAGATCCTCAAAACTGGAGCTCTTGAGGGAAAAAATAAGGAGAAAAAAATTAAAAGCATGTTTTTGAAGGGGAGGTTGTGGGTTTATAGAAAATCAGCATGTCTGAATTAGAAGAAGGCAGCAGTGTTGCAGGTGCTGCTGACCTAATCGCCTCATCCTGAGGCAAACCGTGGGATCAGTCAACAAGCTGGTGTCCCACAGGCTGGTGTCCCATGGTCGTTATCTCAGGAAGCAGTGAGAAAATAGAATATTGTAGCAAGAATAGAATGTTGTAGCAAGAATAGAATGTTGTAGCAAGAATTGAGAGGCACCAGCTGGGGGTGACATGGCGCATGTGTCAGGGGGTGCGGACAGCGAGTGACAAAACACGTAGCCAATCATGTATAAGCTGAGAATGTATGTAACCAATGGGGTTTGTACTGGGGTGTGTGATTAGGAGTCAGAAGAGTATAAATTGCAGTCACTTTTGTAAATAAAGGTCTTCTGTTATAACTCTCATAGAGTTGTGTGAAGTCCGTTTGTGAAGCGCCTCGTCAGGAGGTGTCAGTTTTAATTTAAGCTCGTCCATACAGGCTGATAACTTATTTCCCAATGGAGATGCTGATGCCTAAACAGAAAAATTACTTCAAAATCCAAAAGAACAGAAAGGACTCTGAGTTCAACCCATAAAGGTCTTCCAGTAAAGACACGTTAGTGCTAAGTCCCTGTCATTGGTCTTTTCCTACTGCAATGAATTAACTCACAGAAGCACTGTGTTTGGAGAAGTCGGTTTGACAAACCAAAATATCCTGCTCTTCCTGAAGACAAGGGAAGAAATGCCACTGACTCTAACTGAGACAGGAATTCTCTGACTCATCAAGCTTAAATATCAGTTTATATATGCAGCTGTATCATATTGACTGTGAGTAGGCTGTTTACTTGGGGAACAAAGCAGCAACATCTCTTTTTCTGCCTTTACACCCACCTCCAGGTTCATCCTAAAAATCAAAGGAACCTTTTTCATTTTTTCAAGCCTTCCTATTTACACCATTAAGGTCTTCAGGACTTAGGATGTGCCCTTTTCACAGAAACCTACCTAACATATTTCAGGGGTTACTATTGCAATAATAAGCCAGGCTGTTGTGCCTAAGTAGGGAATCATAGGATTTTGGGCACTGCGTGTGCCCTGCACTCACCTGCTAGCCACATCCTGAGACCAAACATTTTCTCTTGAGTCACAGCTCCGTGGGCACGCAGGGTGCTTTACAAGCACATTAAGTGACAGCTCCGTACCCTAAATATCTGACAATTTACAAAGGGCTTTACACAGCAAGGATCACAGCCAACAGTGGCAGAGTTGGAAAGAGTGTAAGTGGACAGAAATCACAAGCATGAAAATTACTGAGATGGGACAGAAATTACAAGCATGAAAATTACTGAGATGGGCTTGATGTTGTGTGTCCATTATGGGAAGGAAGTTTTTGGGAGAGCTTGCAGGCACACATGTAGAAGATTTATTTTTTTTTGTAGCCTGTAACATAGGCTGATTTTGTAGTGCTCCTCATTCAATGCTAAATTAACATTTCCTCGGTAAAAACTGTAGAGGGTTCACATTTAGCCACTTAATTCATTCACTTTAATTAATTCATAGGTACCACCACTTCCTTAGGGCTACTTTTTAGCATGAAACTAATACTGTGGTGCCGTCAAATAAGTAGAATAATTTCTCTGAACTGTTTTATTTTTAAGGTAGTGGTGAGGAAATCGACAAAGACCTGAGTCAGCCCCACACATCCCTGCTGGCTGTTTGGTCAGCCTCTTTTCATGACTTGCATTCGTGCCTGGCTGCTGCAGGATGTAACACCCTGCTTTGTCTGGAGAGCGAGCAAGCATTCAGAACACATTACTCATAGGCTGCAGCTCCTGGCAAAGTCACCTTCATGCCACATAACTTGCAGGTAGGGAACACTGCACAGTGACTGCAGCTCACGAGGGAACTCTCTGAAACCTCTTGCCCCAAATCCTGCAATATCCTGTCAATATCTACAGGGTGAGATCCTACTTGGACATAAACCCACTACCTGCACGGTGGCTTATAAATTGTGGTTCATAAGTGGTTTATGAACTGTACCCTGCTGCTTTGAGGGATTAGAAGGTCCTCATGATTTGATTTTGTGCATATCAAAAAACATGACAAAAGGCCAGCTTTTCTTTACTGGGGCTACTTTCTCCCTGTGTTCCTCCTACAATCAAGGGAGAGAGAAGCTCCTATAGATGGTTATAAATGCATACTCCTTCTGTATCTGATTCATTTAGTCTCCTCTGATTATAATGAGAGCCTAGTGAGATTAGCCCCACAAAGCTAATAACCTTTGCAAAGACTTCTTACACATCCTTTGATGTCTATTACTGAGCTCAACAACTCACTGAATTGAACATTCATTTTAGAAAGGCATCTGTTCTTGAATTAAAGGCACTACAGATAAGATTATCTGATATCTCTGTCTCATCCAGTCACCATTATTTTTCTTTGTAGTCATTGTGGGAAAATAGGACATGAAAAAATATTTTGGAAAAATGGTATCCTGAAGTGCCTGCAACCAAAGCGATGATATTCAGAGGTTCAGATGAGTCCACTTCAAACAATGCTGAATATACCACTGCTTCTCTTCTTTCATTATCCCTTAAATTTTATTTTCTTTTTTACTCAGTAGGAGGTTTTTCCTGATAGAGAATCACAAGAAAGTAATATATCATCTTTCACTGAATGAGAGAGACAGAGAGGTTTCTACCCTGTGTATCTGTGCAGAGATGCTCATAAACATGAGCAAAATGTCCTAGAGTCTCATAAATGCAAAACCAAGTTAAAAATGCCAACACGCTTTTAAAAGAAATCACATTATTTGCAGACCTTCCTAATCGTTGAGCATTTATGGTTGATGACATTGTAAATACCAGCTTCTGGCCCAAAATGAAAGGCAAATTTTATCATTTTAATGAAGAATGACACAAAAGATAAATAAAGATGATCTGAAACCTCTGTCAAAAAGTTAATATACAAGATAAGCCATTCAGGAGAAAGGTGTCACATTTGAAATGTCCACTTACATCATAAAACAATCCTTCAGACCAAGCCTGCTAGACAGATTAGTAAAGAGAAGTAAGACATTTCCACCATCTGTACTGCTGAAAGGAATGAAGAAATATAAGACTTCATCAACATATCCAGAAGCAACTCCAACTTTGCAGTCTGCACATCAGCTGAAAGAAAACAATTTGAGTTTGGATTGAGCTTTCAACAAAGTCACCAAGCGATTATCTAGACCAAAAATCTTTCCCAGGCCAGTTGTCTTCAGAGCCAATAATTCCTGTTGACAGCTCATTTTCAGCCCCCTCCACCTGCAGCTCCCAGCTTTCTTTATTTCAACCTGAACACTAACCCTAACCCAAAACCTCAATGAACCATGTAGAATGGTCTTTTTCAAACCCATACTCTCAATCCCTATCTCATTTTAACTCTGCCATCTCTGTACAGACAGGATGCATTACTTCCATGAAGGAGCTGGGAAAGCAAACTGCATCATGTCCAGGCTCAGTTCCATATTTCAATTGCTCCACAATAGTCACTTATCATATATTTGACACTGGCCTCCTCCCTGGTACTTATACCATCCTCAGTAAATCATGTGCCTCCTTCAGTAGTCTTCCTGTGTAAGATCACTCTCCAAGTCTCAAGCTCCAAGCATGTAAGATCAGTTCTAGGAAGTCCCTGTTGTGGACTCAGGTGCTCAGAAAATTAGAGTGCTGCAGTCCAGGCTTTAAGACCATGGGACTACCTTAAAAATACAGTTACATAAATATAAATATAAATATCTCATCCTGGGAAGGTAGACACAGAGGAAGTGTTTCCAAATCCACATCTTGAAAGTCATTAGTCAGATTCACCAGTTGTCTTGCTTTAGAATAATTTTTTAATCTTTTATTTAGCATTGGTTTGATATTCATTAGCATGTGTTTTCAGGACTTTTCCCTTGAATATGGGGATTAAAAGGTGTTTTGAAATGAAGGTATTCCTAGACACTCACTTCACTCTAGGAGCTTGAACTTTAACATGGACATCATATACTCAGAATAAAACCATGACTTCCCATAAGTGCATATGTCTACCTCCCATGATGATAGATCAGCAATGAAAGGCATTTTTTTCTCAGATGCAAAGCACTCATCTTTCAGTTTGCTTTAGTCAGCAATACCAAATTATGACCTCAGATTTCAGTGGAATTTTCTTTTAAATTGGTGTACTGGATTTGTCTGGGATGTGGTTAATTTTCTTCAAAGCAGCCTGTATGGTGCTGTGTTCTGGTTTTGTGACTGAAACAGTGTTGACAAGACATCAGTGCTTTAGCTATTACTGAGCAGTACAACCTCAAGACCTTCTCTGTTTCACACTTTGCTCCCCCATCATGTAGGCTGGACAGCTGACCCAGATTGACCAAAGGGATATTGCATGACACAGAAAGTCATGCTCAGAAATAAAAACTAAGTGGTGGGTGGTCTGGGAAAGCTAGTAATTACTTGAAGACTGGCTGTGAATCAATCCACTTATGGAAAACATTGAATAACTGCCTCTGCATAACTTGTTCTTTCTTCCTCTCTCCTTAATTTATTAATCTGTCTTAATCTCAACTCATGACTTTTCTCACTTTTGCTGTTTATGTTCCACTCTCTGTCCCATTGTGAGTGAGCAGCTGGGTGGTGCTTAGCTGCAGGCCAAGGTCAAACCACCATAATCGGGATCAATCTGAGACAGGGGGAAACACAGTTCCTTCAAAGTTTCTACCTCCAGTCATGCTATTTGCATTGAAAAGACTTCAGAAATTGTCCAAAAGTCAGAAAGTTCCGGTTTGTATCTATTCACATATTACTGTTGAATGCAGGAATGTGACCTCAGCTACTGTCAGAGACAAAGTCTAACTCATATAGCATGAAGAACATTATTCCAAAAACATGAGCAAATACAGTGCACGATCTACTTATCACAAGCAAATGCAGGTACAAAAAGTTGAAGAAACACTTACAAAAGATTCCAGTTGTATCACATAGGCCACTGTCTATACTAAATTAGTTGGAGCTGCAGTAGGGAAACTCTAGTATGATTGGATCTGTGGTAAAAATGGTTGAGTGTCACAGATAGACCATGGCAATCACTAGTGGAGTCCCTCTAGTCACTAACACACTGGCACAGTCCTGGTGGGGGTCAGTCCTGCTCTTGGCTTCACCCTGAACTTTGTGGTGAATCCAAGCAGATCACATTACTTACCTTAGCTGCTTACTGTCACAAACAGTGGGCAGTGGCCATAGCCTCCATTGCATGCTTCTTCGATGCCTTTGCTGAAGTGCTTTAGGCATCAGTATCCCACCTAGAAACAACTGCCAGGCATTTATGGCAGATGACGGGGCCCTGGCCAGAGGTGTTGCTGGCTGAGCCAACCCCAAGAAGCTGCCAGAATGGTGGCTGCAGTTACAGGGTGACCAACGAAGGATGTCAGAACCCGCGGAGGGGATGCGGTGGGAAGGCCTGATGAGGCAGCCCCTCAGGGAGGCTGCTGGAGGCCTAGGGATCTCGGGGATGGCACTGGAGATGCCAGCCTCTGCAGGGAGGCAGCAAAGACAGGTCCTGCATGGGGGAGACAGAGTTGAGGTCCATAAGCACTGCAAGGGCTGCAGGTGAACACTTCATGTACTCGCTGCCATGGGGCACCATTGAGGCCTTCATGGATCAGCGCAGCCAGGGCCAGGAGGTGACCCACACTGCAACAGGTGGTGACCCACACCGCAACAGGAGGTGATCCACACTGGGGCCAGCACCCACAGCCAGGGAGAGTGGGAGGTCATCAGGGTCTCTCAATGGCCAGTATGGGGCACTGGAGGACAAGCTGAGCACCCCGGGATCCCCACATCAGGACACATACCATCCCTGAGGGGCACCAATGCCGAGATGTAACCTGGCTCTGCATTTTCAAGAATACATTTGTTCTCTGGGTAACAAGAAGAACTAAAATGTAAGCTTTGTGTGTTAAAAGATGGTAAGGAAGAACGGGTTCACATCGTGAGTGCATATGAAGGTGAAGAGCTTTCTTCTTCTTTCACACATGGCTCCAGACTAAAAGCTGTGTAATAAAAGCAGGTTTACTTTTATTGAGAGCTGAAAGCAGAGACTCTTTAACCACTTTTATCTCGACTTTTGTATCTAAACTCTGTAATTTCCATGGCACTTCATCTGTGCCCGCAAATGACTGCACAGAATTTCTGAGGTTTCCTCCTGTACCAGTGCTGCTGCCATTTCAGCAGACGAGCGCAGCAACAGCAACATCTAGTGGCAAGTAAGGCGGTGGCTGTACCCGAGCAGAAACAAACTCCAATTAATAGGGTATGAACCAGACACAAACAAAAGAAAACGAAACAAAAAAATAGACAGTGGCAACAGAAAACTTTTCCTGTAATAATTTGGATTTTAAAGTTTTCTCATGTTTATATGCATATATATATATTTCAAATATAATACATTTTTGCTTCACAGGACTAACACTGTCATTACTTCAAGCACCAATTGATTTGATGACAGTATGTTTGTGTCCTAATTAGCACTCTTAGACTTTAAACATGCAGAAGCATAACAGCACAGTTTCAGGGGAAATCGTGTATGTAGTTAGGAGTTTGTTAGGTACTCAAGAGTGAACAGCGTGATGCTTTAAGCATGAGAGAAACATTCGATGTATAATAAGACATAAGGGATTTCTGCAGGGATGGGAGTGTACTTGTCTTCTCTACACAAGGTTCACAACAATGTAATTTTTAAAAAATCTTTTTTTTCTTCTGGCATTAGTAATGTGTTTAGTATGTCAGACACCCATTATTCAAGATAGACGATTCTGTACTTAAAACATGCATCTAATTTACATCTCCTCTTTACCATTGTACTGAGTCTGGCTGGGATGGAGTTCACATTCTTCACAGCAGGTCATACAGTGCTTCTAGATTTGTGACCAAAACAGTGTTGATAACACTGGCATGTTTTCATTATTCCTGAGCTGTATTCCTCTGTTTCTCAGTCTGTCCCCACATTGAGTAGGCTGGGGGTGAGCAAGAGGCTGTGAGAGGACACAGCTGGGACAGCTGACCCTGACAGACCAGAGTGGTATCCCGTACCATAAAACTTCATGCTCAGTAGTAAAAACGGAGAATAATCTTTCCATGGCGGCTGCTTCTCAGAGAATTTCTGGACATCAGTCTGCTGGGTGGAGGCAGTGAGTGGTGCCTTTGCACCACTTGTTTTTTTTTTTTTTCCTGCCTCTTTCTTTCATGCATTCAACTGTCTTTATTATGATCCACAAGCTCTTTCTTGCCTTTGCTCATTCAGTTGTGTCTCCCACCAGGCTGGAGTCAGGGAGTGTGCATGCAGTGGGTGGGTGCTTGATGGCTGGCCAGGGTCAATGCATCACAGCCAAGCATACTTTACTTCATACCTTGTTTTACATCCACACAATACATTGTGTCCAGGACTAACAAGTGTGATATATCTTAGCTAGATCCTGGAAAAAAAGAAAGCAATTACTTTCCTTCACAAACTGGAAAATGAATCAATTTTAAACTCCAAAGGCAATATCTGTGATAGATAGATATAGATTAATATATGCAGTTAGACAGAGACAGCCATTCTAATACCTGTCTCTATACAGTCACACAAAATAAACAGACTGCTTTTACCTCCCTGGATGTGTTCAAGGAAAGGCTGGATGTGGCACTTAGTGCCATAGTCTAGACAGTGTGGTGGTGTTGGTCATAGGCTGGACTTGATGATCTTAAAGGTCTCTTCCAGCCTTGGTAGTTCTGTGATTCTGTGATTCTGTGATCATAGTACAGTCCAGAGGACTTGGCTGACTCCTTGACCATCCCAAAATGGGCACTGTAGAAATGTTGCAAGACCCAGCTTCTAGTCTCTATACCTTACTTGCAGCTGCATACAGGCATAAAATTCTACATACATTATCAGACAATGCCCTACTCAACCAGACCTCAGTGATGATTGAAATAAGAGCATCTGCATGCTGTGCTTAGAGCCCTGTTTCATCCAAGACCCTGAGCTGAAAGGTGGTCAGCACTTCTGAGAGATGGCTTGGGGAATATAGTCTGTATAGCCTGTATCAGGATAGTGCCACTCAACTGTCATTGCACATTGCAGCAGTTAAGAAGAGATGGCTCTATTTGCCTCCCAGAGCTCAAATCCTTCCAGCTTTCCCCGTGCAGTCACAGGAATTCACAGCCATACTAGAAGGTTATAACTTGGCAGTGGCAGAGGGTAACTTTCTTTGAATGAAGCTCCAGCTTGAACTGAGACAAAATGTCAAAACACCCAACTCACTAGATAAAGGAAAGCCTGATGAATGTTAACACTGTGATGTCACACACTCAGAAGCATGGAATGTCAAAATCAAGGTAGTTTCTGCTTCTGGGGCTTGGAGACCAGGCCTGACAAGGAAAAAAATCTGTACTTCTTACACTAGTTGTACACTTTGTACTCTGCTAAGAAACCACACCAGTTGCTGCAGCCCCAAATAGTATTAAAGCCATGTGCACTGGTACTCACTTCCCAGCACCACCTCCTGCACATGCTTCCTGTGCCAGGCATCTGGGCTATTGCAAGCTGCATTTCACCAACTGATACAAAGAAATAGCAGATGGCAAGTGGCAGGGAGATCCCTGATGGATAATTAAATCCTTCACTACTTCCCTCTGCCTCACAGCTGCTATTTACTGGGCTCTTAAAAGTTTTACCAGTGCAGAAGCATCGTTTCCCTCTCAATGGTCACTAGGCTAGGCTGTGAAGTTCTCATTTTTTACAAATTAGTCTGTATTCTAAAGGAAATATGGTATTCTTTTTCATATCAGCTTCCCCTTGACCTTCCTGGTATTGTGGCTTCTCCATGGATCTCTCACTGGACACTGCCTTGCCCTTGAATTGATCACTTACAAAAGAAGCTGCATTCCCCAAAATTGTCAAAACAAAAGACAATTTGGACTTGTGTCCAACTCCATTTCCTCATCTATGAGACTCTTTACATGAAGCACATTTTCCACAGAAGAGATGATCCACAGCAAAAGGCCACCTTGACCTTCTGTTCAACTCCAGGTTTGAGAAAAATTGTCCTCAGGAGAAAGTTTCCCCCTTATATATGGTATTTGTAGGCTATTCACATCCAGAAATCCAGTGCTTAAATACTGATGAGGATATGGAAGGGGTGTGTTTATTCCTCTAATAACAAATCATACTGCTGATCCTGTAAGTGACCAGGCCTCTCATGAATGCTGCTTTATAACTTGCACCAGTGTATGTTACAGACTGTAGCAAAGGAAGGAAAAATATTTCATTTGCTAGGTTTTGTGGTTTTGGTTTGTTGTTTTTTTTCCCCACTTCAATTGTCATTGGCTGCCCCTTCATTCCTGCTCTTTAGGACAGAATTACAGGTTCAAAAGTGACTAATAATGAGAAGTTAGAACTTTCTCTGTGCTACATTAGTCCCAGGGAAAATCAGAAAAATGAACCTCAGTTCTGTGAACATTTTTATTTTGCAGGAAGCAGTGTACAAATGAAAACTTATCTTTGTCAGGTACCATGTTAAACTTGGAAAAAATGGGGAAAAAACCTGAAGAGAAACCGTGAACAGATCAGTAAGAATAAGCTCTCACATTTCTTGCATGGGCAATTTCTTGTAGAGGAAGTGTTAATTTTTGCCATGCTCAGACATATGATCCATATATGCTCAAGTCAGTGATTCTCTTGGCAATATATTAGCTTAGCAAAGAGTTAACTGTCTTAACTAAAAGCTAAGTTGATGGCCTATCTCATTTCCCCCCTTATATATGCAAGAGGGCAGAAGAAAGAAGAGACAATTATTTCATTCCTGAAACAGCATCATAGAGTTTTCCAGTCCTCTTGACATGAACCTCTCCAAAGCCAGCTGCCTGGAGGAGCTTGCTGCACCAACATGTTCATTGAATACAGTTGGGTTTCTAAAGGCCCACTTTTGTCTTCATTCAGAAGCAATTCAACCAGCAGCACTCCACCACCTGGTTGAATAAAGAGAAATAGAACATGTGCTGAGCTCTGAGAAGACAAGATGCTTTATAGCTGAGTTATTAGATCCTAATCTTCAGCTTCAAGAAGAAGCACTCTCTATGCTAAGTCATATTTCAGCATTACAGAAGACAAAGGAAGAGAAAAAACATGGGAGTGTGCCTCTGCTTGGCCATGTAGGTACTGATGTACCAGGGCTGAAGAGGATGCTATGGCTGGAATGGAAATTTCCCATTTCCCCCTGGCTGAAATCCACTGGAGCTTACTGATTTTGCTGAGAACCTGGCTCTGTAGGGAGTGTTTTCAAAGCTCTGAGGGTTCAATGTGATTAATGGGATTTTTAATATGACTTATACTCATCTAACAGCATAGTGTTGTTCCACTTATCTGATGTTTCCTACTCAGAGCATTTATTCTAAAACAAAATGCCACGAAACCTTTAAGCGTTAATCTTTCAGAGGAAAATGCCTTTTTAAGAGCTTATGTTCGTGTCTCATACAGAAGGTGCATACATTGGTAGAAACATTAGATAACAGCTCCCTTAGATTTATATCACAAGCTCAAGAAGATGGCAGCTGAACCTGCAGCACAAAGCCACTGCAGGCTCTCTTCCCTTGGAGAAGGCTGAACCTCAGCAGATGTGGGCAGAAAGCCCTGACAGCCAGACATGCGGACACAGAGTTCAGGAGAGCAAAGAGACAAAGGCTGATGAGAGGTAAGTGAACTATTTCACCTCCAGCCTAATGTTGACACTCTTAGTGTCCCCTAGGAACTGGGAATCATGACTTTGGCATTTATAGCGTGCAAGGATCCCCTGCAGATTAGCCTTCCTTGGCTTCCTCTTTCTGCAGTTATAAAGATGCAAAATGAAAAACAGAGCCACACAACCATTCTGGGAAGCAGTGACGGTGCCCATGAAGGTGCCTGATGGTTCCCATGAATCCTGGCAACTCTCAGCAGCACTGGGACAGCAGTGTAAGAGCCTGCAGACAGTTTCTCAACCTAATGGCACTGACTGAAGGGGAGGAAGTTAAGAGTCTGGCACCAGAAGAATGTATCAACCAAGGCATGGAAAAATGTCAAAGCTGCCATGTACAAAAATACATAAGCCACTACTCACACAAATGGGCCTCTGTAGAGAAAAACATTCAGCTTCCTAATGCTCTCACCACTCACATTTCTCTTTGTAGCCCAACCAAATCAGTAAAACACTCCCTTTATTGCTGGCAAGATACTGAGCTATATCCTGCTTTCCATTGCTTTGCCCATCATATAACATAGGAGCTATTTTCATTTTCAGAGCTTGCAAGGTAAAAGGCTGCAAACAATATCCAATGACACTGACTGAAGGGGAGGGAAAGAGTCTGACACCAAAAGAATGCATCAAGCAAGGCAGGAAAATATGCCAAAACTCCCATGTACACAAGGGGATGGGCCACTAATCAAACAAGTGAGACTCTGTAGAGGAACGCAGTCAAGTCAGCTTCCTAATGCTCTCATCACTCTCACATTTCTCTTTTCAATCCAACAAAATCAGTAAAATACTCCCTTATTGCTGAGACACGTCCTGCTTTCCATTGCTTTGCCCATCATATAACATAGGAGTGTTTTTTTCTTTCCAGAGCTTGTAAAAGAAGACAGCTCAGAGGCTTGTGCAAGAAGACCTCACTTCCCAGGTCATAGATCTGCGTGAAACGGGAAAGGTCAAATGCAGCAAGAACGTCTCTGCCACATATACTCCATACTGAGTTCTGGCCAGCCATGAAATTCAGCATTTCTTTTTCAGCATTTCAGCATTACTTTGATTTGGATACATAAATTTTTATTTCCTTCTTATATTGTGGTGCCTAAAACTGCACATAGTACTTGAGGTGAGGTCACAGCAATGCTGAGCATAGTGCAACAATCTCTTCTTTCAACAGGTTAGTTATACTGTGGCTAATGCACTCTGTGATCTAGTTGGCCATCAGGGCAAATTGTTGAATCATATGGAGTTTACCATCAACTAAAATCCCCAGATCCCTTTCTGCAGGGCTGCACTCTAACCTTTTGTACCCCAGTCTATAAGTACATCCAGGATTACACTGTTCCAGGTGCAGAATCTTTGTAAGGACTATCCACCCTCAAGGAATAAATGGTTCCTTCTAATTTAGTATCCTCATCAAACTGTTTGATAACATCTAGGAGAGGGAAGACACTTTCACCTTCAGCAAGAACACGGTTGAGATTATTTCACAAAAACATGACATTGTTAATTTTAAAAGTACGGTAGATTGCAAATGAGGAAAATTAAAACTGAAATTGAACAGAGGAATTTTATGCAAATGTGCACACACAGAGGGCAACAGCATCAGCAAACATTAAGGAAATTGAAGCTACTGCCTGTCTGCCTTAATGATATGCTGTCTGGAAGAGAGTCATTATAGTACACTCTGAATTCACAGTCCCTTCCATTTGAAGGGACATGACATACAAATGTTACCAAACTCAGCCTGATGCATGGTAAGTTTGGGGAGAGAAGAAGATGCTCGAAAAATCTTCTTTGCATGGTCTGACAGGGGGAAGAAAAGGCAATTCAAGTCAGCTCTCAGTTTTTCAAACTCCAAAAGTAAAGTGGGATGAAATCCCACCACCAAAGGAACCCTTCACATCTGAGGCAGCCAGACACCAACCCCTCAGCTATAAGCCCCTATGTTTTTAAAAGTTCACACAGAGACAAGATCTGCTCACCCAAGCCCCCAAAGGTCAGATGGGTCTCATAAATTTTAGGTCCCTCCTGAGGGCCAGGTCTCAAACCAGGACACATCGTTTGTTTGGGTTTTTTTCCTTTTAGACTTTTATCATGCCTATTTCGAGTCAAAAATCAGTGTAGCTTTAGGATGCTTTATTATGAACTGTTTTCCTCTCAGAGACATTAAGCAAGGCCCTTGAACGTTTTAGTCTTAGACAGCTATCCAAGACTGAGTCATATTTCTTACCTTTGAGATTAAAAGCCCACTGCTGTGTTGAAAGATGACTTGAGGATAGTCAAGGTCTTCCATGGAACCCATCTTCTTTCTGGACTGAGACACAGATTCTCTGGTCCTCTTAATTTAAATAAGCTTCTTTCCACCAGGCACAAAGCACACCAGCTGATCCACTTAATCTTATTGATTCTGAGAAACACACTGGTTACAAACATGTTAGCTAAGTTATTTGGCTTCAGTGGGTTTTTCCACCAGGTTCAGATGTTCCTTTGGGTCTTCCATCATCAAGTTCAAGGCTAAAGAAGCAGTAAGGACTAAAGCCTTTATTGTCAGTTCAGCAGTTGATTGACATGCTGGTACTTTGGAAACACTTGAAAGCTTGTAACAGGCAAAACGGAAATCCTACAGACCAGCATCAAGAACCTGAACTCAGTGTGATGCACCAGAAGTTCATAAACCAGAGTCTTTCTTGGGGCTTGTTCAAATAGCTTTACTCTATTGGGCTGGTTTTTTAACACTGAAAGACTACCCCAAAAAAAACAGAAGATAGCAGGGGATAGATTTTAATAAGAAGAAAAGACAATCAGTATTGATCAGACATATGGTTTGGTCAGACAGGCATGTTGGCCAGCAGCTTGCAAAACATGATCAATACATTCTATCTCACCTCCTTTCCATTTTCCAGGCTTGTTCTTCCTCCACCCCACTGACTCTTCCCTTTCCTGCCTTTGGCCCTTTCTCTAAGTGCAGTAAATCCCTCAGTAATTTTCACAAGTCCACTTTAACTTCCTGTGGTACTTATTCACTCTCCTAAGCCACCTAATAATCTTGTTTCTGCCCTTCTTCTCAGCCACAAAGTTCTGATTGAATTTCTTCATGGCTTTGTGGGCTTCTTTCAGTGGCCTTCCACTGAGTGGTCAGGGCGTTCTGATACTTGGCACTGTTCTCCTCCGTGCCTGTTTGCTAGCACTTATGCACCTACATGTGCTTTCTGCTTCTGCCTCTTGACTTTGTCTGTTAGGTTGAATAGCCCTTGAGCAGCTATCTTAAAACCCAGGTATCCTTCCATTCCAATATCTTTGTATCCTTAACAGTCAAATATATCCTAATATATACAACTCAGAAACAGTATTTGTTTCCCAGGTTCTAACACCACAAAGTCTTCCCTACTCCCAGTGTATACATAAGCTAAAGCAAACCCCAAACTGTAGAAACACATAGTGCTCCTCATCCTGGACAACATGGCCTGAAATCCACGCAGCTTGCATTTAATGAGAGACAGTTTCTCCGAAGGAAAAGCCTGGACAACAGGTTTCAAGAGCATAGCTACAGTAGTAATTAACATCATCACCTGCCATCCCCACCTCAAGGAGAATGCATGATCATGCTTTCCACTTAGGAACTTCCATCTGTACACGCACTAAGTATGATTCTGCAGAGTTCATTCATTTGCAGAAATCTAGTCCCATTCTCACTGATCTCGATACAGCATTTTCAGTTCCTCGGGTCCATTCCAAAGGTCCATTTCCATTCTGTGGGAAAAGAAATCTCAAAAACTTTTCATGAAGTCTCTCTTTTACCAGTTAAAGTGGAAAACAATGGGCATTACTAGCAGTTTATTTTACCAGGCAATTCCTTGGGCCACTAGCTTTTACATGACAACTGTCATTCACAGAGTTGCAGGGAAGACCTGGTCTGAGGGTAAAAATCCTTGCTTAGGCACTTGGCTGGCAGATAGACATTGCTGGCAGGGGTAACTGTGGTGCTATCACAGCATTATCCCTTCATGTCGTCCTCCAAATAGCCTAGTTTGAAGGACAGCACGCCTCAGCATCCCATCCAGAGAAGGTAGAGTTCACTTTGCAGCAGCTTAGATAACAACAAAAATATAACTCCAACTAGGCACTCTTAGTCCTTCAGAAGTTTTGATCTACGCCTATGGCAAAGCATTTGGTTGAGCTAATCTACAAATTAATTGTGAGGCAGTGGGAGATGTATAGAGAGGATAAGGCATGTGAGGGGATACCAGGTCAAATGGATTTTCTGAGCTATGATTAAAGACAGAATGGTGCATACAATTTCAAAAAAGCCTCAAGAGCACAGGATCAGATGAAGTACCAAAACTAGAGGCACATTTCCTTTCAACGATAATAAAGTTACTTACACATTTAAGAATACAAGACACCTGAGGGATTCATTCTGCACACCCAGCTCTGAACACCTGCAAGTACTGAGTAGTTCGGGTTCCTTACTGCTTTATGTTCTCCCTGCAGACATCTCTGCCTTGTGATCAGCCACAGACAGCAGCACTAGTCTGTTACAAAATCTACTCACTTTCGAATCCTGCTGTACAATCATTTTTACCCACCTGATCAAGTGAGACTTATCTCTAACTGATCATCTGTATTTCAGCTGATACCCCTGGGCCCTCTGGTATTATCCTGTGCTTGTAATTCAGGGACCTTTAACAAAATTGGGGGCAGGGCTCAGGAGCACTCAGGATGTGACTGCCTAATAACTAATGTTTCATTAGCAAAACTAGTCAATCTCTCTTCTACAGCTGTTCAACAGCTTACATTCCAAAAATAATGGTCCATAAGCAGATGGATGGACAGATGCAGAGTTAAAGTTTTGGTAGTCATTTTCTATCAATATTGATTAATTGAGGCATTATGACTTACACTTAATCAAAATTGCTTTACTGCAGTGGTATGCAGATGGAAGACATCCACAAACCTCAAATTGGACGGGCTGGCATTGCTATCTCAGGAAAAAAATTGCTAAGTTAGCTGGTAGGAATTTGGACTCATGGGACAAGCTTAATACTTCTGGAGGAATTACCTGTGCTTCAGGATTTCCTGCACTTTCAAGGATTTATTTCCCCATCTCTATCCTGTACCACTGGGGCTACCATGCCAGGCCGTGGCAGGACAAATGGCGACTCCAGCTTTTTCAAATTCCAGGCAACCTGAGATGAACAAAATGTAGAGGCTTGGTATGCAGAACACCCAATGATCTCTGGCAAAGAGTGGCTTTGAATTTAGCGTGGCCTTGTCATTAAAATGTCACAAGATACAGTACACAAGATACTTTTTTTTTTCCACAATGACAAGGTACCATTTGCATCAGAATAATGTCCTAGAGCCATGGATAGCTACTGACATTTTTATAGAACAGAAACACTATGATCTTGTTTCTGAAAATAACCATTTTGCTCCATAATGACAAATGAACTTATTGAGCAAACTGGTTTATGTTTACATGTGACATACTCATACAGTGTTTTGCTTATTAATATATATCCACAGTTGAGGAACCTATGGCAACCACCAGCTAATATTTCCTACCTTTCTCAGGACCATTGTTTTATAAAATGTTATTTTAAAATAGTCACTACAGGACACTGGTATGGTGTTCCCAATCACCATGTTGTAAAGCTGTGGTTACTGGTATGCAATATGCCAGTGGAGAGGTTAACACAGAGGACATTTCTATACTTAATTGATTTCAATTTTCTTCTTGGAAATATTAAAGCCTGCATATTCGCATATTACATGACAGAGGTAATATTCAAGCCAGAATCTTCCTCTGTTTGTATAATGTTTAAAATACACAGTCTTTGGCAAGCAGCAATAATTCTGCTCAGTCCATGCTAAAACTTGTATTATTTCATATTGCTATGTGGTAGCTTTAGCCACATCACTGATCATCAGTGAAAATTCACTCCAAACAAGTTGTAGGACTATGCTAATCATTATACTCCTCACTATCCCTAAATTTCTATAAAGAACTTATGCCACCATCTCTCTCTCCCTTCCTTTCCTCCCGAAGTGGAAGAGTTTCCAACTCTCCATTGTGGTTTTGAATAGCTGGGTTCTTTCCCCCCACAGAATTAGACTTCCATCTAAAATTATAATTGATCATTTTATTCCTTGAATATCACGTGGTTCTCATCAAAGTTGCTATCCTTCCTGTAATACAGCAAATAAGGAAAATATACCCAGAGAATGGCGATCTGTGGGGACCTCACTTCCAGGAGGTTTAGATAGGCAAAATCAAAGTAGTTCCAGAGTAAAGACTGACCACCCTGCTGGTCATTATACATTCCAGTGGAGTTGCTGGGGTTTTTAATTGTATTTTTGCGAATTTTTACACTCCATTTAGCACACAAATCATTAATGTGGAACAATTCAGGATATTCCCACCCACAAAAAAGTTGGGAATCACTTATACAAATAGTTACTGCTGTGCTTATAATTTCATCATAGCTAAGCCACCTGATCCTCTGTCTTGTCAGTCTTTAAATACAACCTCTTGAGCTGTAAATGCCCACCTTAGATGAAAAAGCTTTTGGAGGTATCTGGGTATCAGCAGGCATCTGTGCTAAAACAAAATTGCTCCATATAGCTTCTGTATTTCTTTTCTAAGGTGTTCCTCTATGCATGAGTAACCCAAATGGGGGCTTTACAGAGCCTGCTCTCCATGCCAGCTTGTACATGCCTGCTTTCCTGACTTGGATGGCGAAATCATTACGAAACCTTACTATGCCCCAGTTGTTTGGCATCCTCCATAGGAGTCATCCCAGCAGAGCCCAGAGTGGGCCCATCTGATCAGTTAGTGACAATCTATTTTAGACAGCTGGCAATTCTGCTGTTTGTGCCTCTGCCAAAGGCTGAACTCTACAAGCAATGTAGGTACTACAGTCTTTAAATGCCTTGCTACTCTTCCCTCAGGTACCCTTCCCATTAGGATGGGAACTTGATCAGCCCATGAACTTGCACCTCATCTTCTCTATAATTGCAACCAGTACCTCAGGCATCTTGGCTGCTCTAGATGCCATCTGTGGGTGCTGCTGTTGCCCACCAGTGGTGGGCGGTTTTTTGCCACCTGCTTCGAGCACAGGCCACACTGGAGACTATCATACACTAGGTCACTGCACTCCCTAGCAGGTGAACTCAGCTTTAAAGGGGGGAAGGGGGTGGAGCAGGCACAATCCTTCCCCAGCCTCTTTGGCCAGCTGCTCCAGTGTGGTGGGGCTGGTTTAGGACCAGTAACCAGTACTTTGGCTTGAACTTTACCTTCCACTGATTTATCTTCAGACCATACTTCCTCTAGGAATCATTTTGGTCTCCTTCCAGGTTGGGAGTTTGGTTTGTCCAACACCAATGGACACCTGCTTCTTCCTACCACTTTCAAGACATTGCATGAAACTGATTAGATGAAGGTGAACACTGAGTCATTGTTTCTTTAAAATGAGCTGCCAGAAACATCACACCTTAAATCCATCCATATTTGGACACAGAGAATCACACGATGTTTGAGGTCAGAAAGGGACCTCTGGAGGTCATCTGGTCCAGTCCCTCTACTCAAGCAAAGCCACCTAGAGCTGGTTGCCCAGCACCATGTCTAGACAGCCTTTGAATACCTCCAAACTGGGAGATTCTACCACCTCCCTGGGCACCCTGTGCCAGTGCTCAGTCACCCTCACAGTAAAAAAGTGTTTTGTTCAGAGTGAACATCCTGTGTTTCAGTTTGTGCCCATTGCCTCTGGTCCCAAAATTGGGCACCACTGAGAAGAGCCTGGCTCCCTCTTTGAACCCTCCTTGCCTACAAAATACTCCTTGCCAATTTAACATTCTTGCTTTCAGCAGCTGCAGCACTGGGGCCTTAACATTTACTCCCACACATATAAATACTAACAGTTTTATTGCCTTTTTAACATCCTTTGGCATCCAAGGCTGTTGAATATCACTTCTGACAGCTAAAGGGCTGAAATAAATATTTGTATAGTAGTATTACATTACCTAGTTTCCAACTAAAAATTAAATCCTACCAACATTTCAGTGTTTTCACATGAGTTTTGGCGTGTTTTTTTCTAATGCTTTTCATAAGCATTAAGAAGTGAATAGTTTCAACGCACTTTGGCATCCTTGGCATTCATATCACAGCCTGGAACTGCAGTCTCCTTTTTGTATTATAAATGCTGAAAGAAGCAATCAGCAATGTGTCCTACTAGCACTGCTTCATTTATCATACCAAAGGTTTATTGATCGAAGGCTGTATTCCATTTAACAAAAACCTACCTATTTTAAAGCTATAAGATATGGCACAGGATAAAGACTAAATACAGACTTTCTAACAACATGGACCTTAAGTCATACTCAAAATTTACCTTGAGACGCTGGAAAGAAATACTGAGTTTTATGTGCTTTTCAGTCCCTGACAGCCTGATTGCACTAATACATAACACACAGACATATTTCCTATATTAAGAAATCTGTTTCATCCTGTTGCAACCAAATTGGTTTCAGCAAGCCTGGACACAGATATTACACCCTTTCAGAGGCTGCAAGGTGTGAGAACATTCAGGCCTTCAGAAGCGTGCTGACCTTCTTCTGGAAGCCACTGTACTGGAAGCCTTACAGAAGACATTGTACTGAAGGAGTCAGTTGTGTTGGACAGGCCACGTTTACTCTTCCGGGCCTCCCATTAAGGGCTTGAGAAGCCCATCTGCTATTAATGTAACCTGCAACTTATAATGTCTTTGGGATAGGTAAGATGTATGTGGATCAAGGGGTGGAACACATTGATTCTGACCAGAAGCCCATTGCAGGTTTACGAGGTAGTGCCTCACATCAGCTAAGCTGACCAAGTGCGAGCCCCGGCTGCATCATGCTGCACATCCAAGGTGGTCTTCAGCTTCACGCTGTGCCCCTCACATCTTTCAGCTGCAGGATGAGCACAACCAGTTTGCCATAACAGAGGAGGCTGCAGGCAGCTCCCACTCGATGCCTGCGATTATACCACCTGTTTGCCCTTGCCTTTATCTAACAGTGCAGCAACAAGTTCTCATGTGAATATAATTTTTCTTGTAAGAAAATTATATAATGACTCAAATGACCCAAAATGAGGCACTTCCCTCCATGGAAAGGATCTGTATAACACACTGTGGGAAAATCTAGTTGGGCTCCATTCAATGCTACATGAACATGGGTGCCTGGCATCTGAAGGGATGTAAGATTTCCTTGCTATTTGTATTCCTCTGATTCTGTCTCATTAAAAGAGTTGTTTTTTTTTTATTAAGCCATTTGTTTCAGGCCTTCCTGGCTGAGACGCAGAAAGCAGCCCATACCTTCTCTCTCTCACCTCAACTCCCACCTCCCATGTAGAACATCCTCCATAACCCAGCTGGAGCTTCATTGAAAATGTTGCTCATGCCCAAAAAGAAGCTGGTTTGCAATAAAGTTTTTTTGAGGGCCTGGAGCATTAGAGGGGAGAAACATTATAGCAGCATGGGCACTCCAGAACAACCAGTGGGCAGGTCCCAGGCCCCTCGAGGGGTCTGTAGGAGCAGGCAGGTGAAGGGAGGGAGAACTGGACCCTGAAGCCAGAAGGTAGCCAGGAGGCATATGCCTGGTTCCCATCATCTGACAGTGCTTCTGCAACCACAGCTACTGTGGTGTAAATTTCCCACCCTTCTTCCTGCCATTTGAGGTCTCCTTTAGCAAGCTGTTTCTGTGTAGCACTCAGGTCCCAGGCCCCGCCTGCTCCAGCTGCATACTCCAGCAAGGCAGAGGTTCCTTACTCTGCTCCTCCGCTGGTTGTAATTCCCTAGTTACTGTTTCTGTTGTTTGTTATATTTGAAGCAGTTTTTTCCCAGTGCTCCAAGATGTGCTTTTTCAATGCCTAATGACTGTCAGCAAGTTCTTGATGGTGGGGCCACCCGTGCTTTCAAGGCTGTTATTATGATGGGTAGATCTAAGCGTGGGATATGCTTGTGAAGGCAAGATGAGGCAAAGTTAGTATAAGGCTGGTGGCTCCTCTCCAGCAAAGGCAGTCCTCTTCTTAGTGAGACACCCGGAATCACTCTTATGGGAAAGAGTAACACCTCTCCCAGGAACCCACCTCACCCAGCCTAATGAAGTCTTGAGAACTGAATTATTATTAGCCCAGACCTAATTTCCACTGAAAAACTAAAGACTGCTGGCTCAGACTGAGAGACGGACTCTATAATGGCCTTTAATCTAGCGACATCTACTGACCATTCGTGGTGATGCTCGTCCCGCACTCGTGAGAAGAGGAGAGAGGTACCAGGCGCATGCGCACAGGACCACAGACTACAGCTCCCAGGGGCACAGCGGGGCCGGAACCGGACGGGGAGCCGAAAGGGGCGCGCTATGAACCCCCACTAGCCACTTTCAGATATAGTCACCGCCGTGTGTGTATCGCTGTGGAGGCTGCCGTGGAACCGTGGGGCTGTGAAGCGCCTTTTCCTGTGGATGTTGGCGTGTGAGCGTACCAAACGGACTGCTTGCCTGGAGTCGTTGGAGAAAGAGGAGGATCCCGACCTGGGATCGGCTTCGGCCGCACCCCTGTGGTGAGACTTGCGAACTTAACATCCTGGCACTCCCTATTAATGCTTATAAACATTCACACACACCATACACTCACTTTCATAATTTTCTATATACACTTAAGTCTCTCTCCAGGCTTCTTCCTTCTTATCCCTGTCCGGGAATAAGAACAGGGGGAAAGGGGGATTTATCTATTTGTGTGGTGTTTTATTTATTCTGACATTCGAGATCGTTTTGTAGCAACGGACTTGCCAAAACCTCAGTGCCTTAAATAAACCTGTTGATTCTTGAGCATTGTTTGTGAGTGCGATGGGGAGTGGTCCTCAGCCCTCAATCCCCTTTGGAGGGGGTGTGAGTTGTGGCTTTACCCACCTCGGTCCGCAACACAGACAAAAATAAATTAAACCAACAAAAATGATGATACATTGAATATTGCTATACACAGATTTCATAAGGCTATGACTGGCCCAAGTAGCTGGATGAGCTAGTAAAAAATGGAGCCTTGGCTGGAGGTGTCATTGGCTGAATAGGAGAAGACCCATGAGGTCTTTTCCAACCAGGATGATTCTGGGATTCTGTGACCAGGGGTAAGAGTCAGTGACCTGGTAAGGCACAGATGGAAGTAAAGGCCATGGTCATAATAAAGGGACCCGTGAATGCGTACGTGCTCTTGGGTACCAGGAGCAAGTCTGAGTGCACCTCATACACCGGAGGAGACATTCTGGACTTGACTTCTTTGTAGGTACGTGAAAGGAAACTTCCCAAAGGGACCTGGAGAGTGGAGAGGCCTTCCTTTCAAAGATAGCTGCATTCAGCTTCCAGTCAGCAGGTTAACAAGGCCAATTCCCTGGCTCCTCCTGCCCTCTGCTATTTCATGTCATTCCCAGAACCTGCTGAAAGCTTCGGTCCTTCCAGACAGAGGGGCCTTGGGAGCAGCTGCACACACCCAGCCCAGCAGGGCACTGCCAGGCTCAGCTCACAGACTCCATTTCCTGCCTGGTGGATTCAAACCCCTCTTCTTCTGCTCTCAGGTGATTCACCCCAGCTATGGACAGGTCTCATTGTTACTCCTAAGTCCTATTGGAAGCTATAAGGTTTATCTCAGCCTAAAGGGCTAAAAACTCCATGAAAGGGAATTGAACTCTGTTGACAAGAGCCATCTGCATCAAGAAGAAAAACCCCCACTCCAGCACCATGAAAATGCCTGAACTTGGGAATTGCTTTCACTACCCAAAACACAACTAACTTAGAAATCTCCACCGTATTGCTTTGCTCCTATATAATCCAATGACAAGCAAAAAACACAGCTAAAAGACCTCATATATAACAAGGTGTCATCAGAAATGCCAGTTGGAGAATGGAAACCATAGAGTAAACAGGGCTTTAATTTGCCTGCATACATCAATGCATTTGTTTCAGGTCTTTTTTGCAATGTTTGTCATTTAGGAAAGAAAAAAAAGGAAAAAAAAAAGGAAAAAAATCGAAGAGGGTCTGATGAGAACAGCTATGCCTCTGCTTTGTCAAGGCAGGTCTTAAGCTCAGAGTGCTCTGAGCTTACTCTCTTACTCTGGCACTGACTTGTTCTGTGTTCATAGAGCAACCTTCTCTCTTTGGGTCAGGAAGGAAGGACTAAAGAATGGACAAAGGTAAAGGCACATGGGAGAAAAGAGAGGCTCTGAAGGAACACACTGGAGGAAAGGGTGGAGGGGTGAGGAAGAAGAATAACAAAATCAGAACTAAATAGATAAATCAATATAGTCTAATGGAAACAGCCCACATCATCTTATTATGCTATTTTGTGGTTTCAAAGGTCTGGTCTCTGAAGGTGAATACAGAATTTTAGTATTTTCCTTATGTGTATTTCCTTGGTCATCTAGCATAAGAGAGTAGCCAAGAATGCTTCAGCATCCCCCCAGAAGCTGGATGCTCAAACGCTAACTAGAAGATAAGGAATGAGCAGCCCAGGCTATAGACAGTTGGAGGTTCTGCTTTGGACAGGCATTGATTCTGACTGGGAGCACACCGGCATTTGCACACTGTGATCATGTGTTGGTGTTTAGCTGCTCTGATTTGGCATCACATCTGACCCTTAAAAGTGATTTAAACACCAATGATTTTCAAATTGTGCAACCACTATTCACTTAATTCATTTCAATCTGTGTTTCAGGTAATGATGGGTCAACCCTGTTTTTTATGGGCCCAGGATATCTGAACTTTGCTACAGCTAGAAGGCAGGTGTGCACCTTGGCTATTGAAGTTGTGCCCAAGCCACTTACTGGTAAAGTTAATGACCAGCAGAGCATGCCGTGGATCAACTCATGGCAGAAGTACTGCATTTAGGGAATTCAGGGACAGCAGGTCACGCTGCCATCCAGTGTGACCTGGACAGGCTGGAGAGTTGAGCAAAGAAGGACCTAATGAGGTTCAACAAAGGCAAGATCCTGCATCCGGGGAAGGAAGAACCCCATAATCCAATATAGGTTAGGGGTGGACCTGCTGGAAACCAGTTCTGAGGAGATGGATCTGGGAGTTCTGGTAGACAGTAAATTATCCATGAGCCAGCAATGTGCCCTTGCTGCCAGGAAGGCAAATGAAATCCTGGGGTGCATAAGGAAGAGTGTGGCCAGTAGGTCGAGGGAGGTCATTCTCCCCCTCTACTCTGCCCTGGTGAGGGCTGGAATACTGCATCCAGTTCTGGGCTCCCCAGTTCAAGAGAGACAGGGAACTACTAGAGAGATACCAGAGGAGGGCAACAAAGACAACTGTGGGATTGGAGGAAATGTTGAGAGAGCTGGGATTCTTTAGCCTGGAGAAGAGAAGGCTGAGGGGAGACCTTATTAATGCCTACAAGTATCTAAAGGGTGGGTGCAAGGAGGATGGAGCAAACTCTTTTCAGTAGTTCCCAGTGGCAGAACAAGGGGCAACAAACACAAGCTGGAACAGAGGAAGTTCCACTTAAATATGAGAAAAAACTTCTTTACTATGAGGGTGACAAAGCACTGGAACAGGCTGCCCAGGGAGGTGGCGGAGTCCCCTTCTCTGGGGATATTCAAGACCCCCCTGGATGCAGTCCTGTGTAATGCACTCTAGGCAATCCTGCTTTAGCAGGGGAGTTGGACAAGACTAGCTCTAGAGGTCCCTTCCAACTCTGATAATTCTGTGATATGTTTTGACAAGCCAAAACTGCCCACTTATGGCTTTTTTTCAGGTCAAGGGCAGAATTACCACTGACACCAGCCAAGACAAGAATTCTCTGACTTATCAAGGTTATATGATGGGTCTGTTTACATATGCAGCAGCATGCTGACCATGACTGGCCTGTCTATTGTCTCAGGACACAGTGCAGCCATGTGAGAAACCATCCATGAGCATGCAACATTTTTGGAGGAAAAAGTGTAACAGAGAAAGTCCGGACAGGATCTTTGTTTTTTTACCCCAGCATAACTTCATTGGCTGCTTGGTACATTCCAAGCAGCAAAACAATTTCTCTGAACATTTGTTTTTCTGGGGTGGTGGTAGGAATCAGCAAAGACCTGGTCAGCCTCTTTTCATGACTTGCATTAGTGCCTGGCTGCTGCAGGATGTAACACCCCGCTTTGTCTGGAGAGCGAGCAAGCATTCAGAACACATTACTCATAGGCTGCAGCTCCTGGCAAAGTCACCTTCATGCCACATAACTTGCAGGTAGGGAACACTGCACAGTGACTGCAGCTCATGAGGGAACTCTCTGAAACCTCTTGCCCCAAATCCTGCAATATCCTGTCAATATCTACAGGGTGAGATCCTACTTGACCATAAACCTACCACCTGCACAGTGGCTTATGAACTCTGCCCTGTTGCTTTGAGGGATAAGAAGGGCCATTACAGCCTTGTGATTTCATTTTCATACTACAAAACAAGACAAAAAGCCAACTTCTCCCTATTGAGGCCACCTTCTCCCTGTGCTCCTCCTAGGGTCAAAGAGGAGGAAGGCTCCTGTATGAGACTACTGAGAAAAGTATCTCATGCTCCTTTAGTATCCAGTTTAGTGTGCAAATGCAGTTAGTATTCAAGTCACAACTGCAGAGAGTGACTTTCTGGTGCTTTCTCCAAATGTCTCTCACTCCAGCAATCTGTAATTCTGCTTCCAAGAACTGACTGAATGATTTAAAGAAATAGCAGGAGGCAAGCAATAAGGACTTGCCTAGTGCGTAAATAAATTACTTGGCTGCATCATTCTCCCTCTCAGCTGTCATCTCAGGGCATGCCCTGTAAAGAGCATCCCTGGGCTTCAGCCAGTCATCAAGCTACAGAATTATTTTTTGTAACTTAAATCAAAATCTAGAGGAAATAAAAAAATTAGTATAATTTTTCATGCCATATTCCCCAAGGCTTGGGCAGGATTTCTCCTGGAACTTTGAAAATACTAACCACAGGGAGACATAATTTGGTCTGTTTATACTATATTAATTCCCCAGGAATAAAAATTCAGTAACAGAGCTCAGTACAGGGATCAGTTTTATTTTGCAGAAATTAAATACAAATTCAGCTTTGCTTTTGTCAGATACAGCATTACAATTGGAAAGAATTAAAGAATCTGAAGCAGACACACTGCACATTTCTGTCGTGTGTTATTCATTGTGGAACAGGTGTTGATTTCTTTCTCTGCCTTCCAGATCTAAAGGGAAGCCCTAGTCAGGCTGCCAGACTCAGAACTCATGCATGCTCAAGATCTATCACTAGTGATTCTCCTGACAATATATCAGCTCACCAGTTAGCTACCTTAACTAAAAGCTAAGCTGATGATTCCTCTAGGAAGAGAATGTCACAACTCTCCACGTATTGTCTTGTTGGGTACATAAAAGAGGTACTATTATTTCCTTCCTAAAACAGCATCATAGAGTTTTCCAGTCCTCTTGACTTGAACCTCTCCAAAGCCAGCTGCCTGGAGGAGCTTGCTGTACTCCGCTGCTGTGCGCTCTTTTCCTTCTGTCTGCACCAACATGTTCACCGAATACAGTTGGGTTTCTAAAGGCCCACTTTTGTCTTCATTCAGAAGTGATTCAACCAGCAGCACTCCACCACCTGGTTGAATAAAGAGAAATAGAACATGTGCTGAGCTCTGAGAAGACAAGATGCTTTATAGCTGAGTTATTAGATCCTAACCTTCAGTTTCGAGAAGAAGAAACCTCGATGTTAAGTCATGTTTCAGCATCACAGAGGACAATGGAAGAGCAAAAGCATCAGAGCATGCCTCCGCTTGGCTGCATAGGTACTGATGTACCAGATCTGACAGAGAATGTTACGGCTGGAATGGACATTTCCTATTTCCCTCTACTGAAATCCACAGAAGCTTACAGATTTTGGCTCTGTAGGCAGTGTTTTCAAAGCTCTGAGAGTTAATTTAATGCTTAATGGGATTTTTAATATGACATACACACCTGTCTGTCTAAACAATACCCCCAAATCCCCAACCCTTATACTTAAATGCCTTGAAAGAGTCCCTGTAGAGGACATTAAAACCAAAAAGCAGATAAGGAGAACTTAGACCAGGCTCTATTTGGCTCAGCTGCACATGGCTGGCTTAAGAAAGCAAAAGACTAAAGGAAGAAACCCCTGCACTGAAACTGCCATCCAAATTGAGCATCACGACTGGTGTACTTCACGTTACTCATAGGAAAGAGTCTCTCTGCTCTTCAAGAGCTCACACCTACCAGGTTTGCAAGCCTTGTAGACTTTGGCCAGCAGTTGACTGCATTTGTCATCATCCCAATCATGCAGTATCTTGGATAAAATATACAGATCAGCTTCTGGAATTGAGTCATTAAAGAAGTCTCCTGTAAAGAAAGAATATATATTACACAAACCCTCCAAAACACAGAGAGTTGAGTTAAGCAAATAATTTCAGTTCTGTCCAGTTCTAAAGACTCTGGGCTTTCCATGTCCATCACTCACATTAGACAGCAACAGAGTTACTGGTAAAAGTCCTCTGTGGCACTTCATAGGCAATTAAGGAATTTTTCACTCTCAAGAAGGTCTGAAATGTTTAAAAGCAGCCACTTATCTGAAACAGCCTTTGATAACAGGAAAGCATCTGAATCTAAGTTTTCTCCAATGACAGGAAGTCGGATTCATAGAGTGTTAAGGAGAGGAGACAGTTTCTCATGATTTCTCTCACGGAAGAAGAGGAAAGAATTTTTCCCTTATCCAAACAACTTTTAAAAGACCTTCAGTAACCACAAAGCTACATAATAAATTCATAAGGAAAAAACACACATCTCTCACCTCCTAACACTAGCTTCATCATTGTCATGCCTTTTGTTCAGCACCTGGTGTCTTGCATCCAGATTTTTCTCTCTGCATCTTACTTTGACATTCCGCTCCCATTTCTTTGCATCACTGGCACATGTTAAATTTCCTGTGTTTCTCTATCTTTGTTTTTATATACAGTCTTCCTACCTCAAGGTTTCTTTTCCCTCTCTGGGCTTAAAGAAATATTAAGTAATTCCACGGATTTTGTAAACATTAAAATTTAGATCTCCCTACGCTCATTTTCATCATAGATAGTGCAAAGGCCATACAGGATCTACTCACTGGCCAAGAGAAACATGGGCTAACTCACCCACATTCAAAGCCTGAAATATCTTAGGACTTGAAAGTCAATCAATCGTAACCAGAGAAGGAAAACCCCTTGCTCAGCACAGGAGAAAAGGGAGTGTTAGGAAGATTAATAACATGGCCATGGCAGTTTTTCAGAAGTGTAGGCCTTTTTTTAATGTTTAAAGAATCCTGATTCTGAAGAAATCAAAATAGTTCTGTTCAGGAGTAAAGAGCTTCGGGTTGCTGAATAACCACATCGTGCCTCTGATAGAAGGTAGCCTGCAGATGCCCAACCAGTTCAGCCCCGTGGTAGCAATGAACTGCAGACCCGGGCTGGGGAGGCTGCAGCCTGGGACACTCTGCTCCCATAAGGGGCAGCTGGAGACCCGAGCCTCCAGTGTGGTGCCTCCGAGAAGAGACAATGGGCTCAGGAGCAACAGCAGGGATAACTCTACACCTCTGTCTGCACCTACCTTCATGGAAATTGATCCGACACTCCTCAGGGGGAATGAATTGCTCTTTAGCCACTTGCACAACTTTTGGCAGGTCATAAATTGTGACTGTGGAATTTGGGTACAAAGAAACACACTCCCGGGCCAAAGCTCCTCCACCTCCTTTTGGGAGAGAAAAAGAAGGTCAGCACTGACACAAAACCAACCCATTTAGCAACATCCCCATGCAGCAATGCAGGCAATGGTACACTCAGCCTCATGGAAGCTTGCAATGTACATTTGCTCCTCACATGTTACTGGAAGTAAAAAGTAGGGACAGGAGAGGCCACTGTCTCCATTGGCTCTGCAGGAATCTCCACGGCCCAGCACCCAGGCCTATGGGGTCAGCCCCAGGTCTTAGAGCTCTTATGCAGCCCCTCAGCCAGACCCAGCTGTGGATGCTGAAAGGTGAGAAATGAAAAACACAGCCACTAAACCACAGGCTGTGGAAGCAGTGATGGAGCCCATGAGGGAGCCTGACCCATCCCATGAATCCTGGAAGCACTCAGCAATGCTGGGACAACAGGGGGCTTGCAAGGTAAAAGGCTGCAAACAATATTCAGTGACACTGACTGAAAGAGAGGGAAAGAGTCTGACACAAAAAGAATATATCAAGCAAGGCATGAAAATATGCCAAAGCTGCCACGTACATAAGGGGATGGGCCACTACTCAAGTGAGACCCTGTAGAGTAAAGCAATCAGCTTCCTAATGCTCTCACCACTCTCACATTTCTCTTTCCAACTCAACAAAATCAATAAAATACTCCCTTTATTGCTGAGACGTGTCCTGCTTTCTATTGCTTTGCCCATCATATAACATAAGCGTGATTTTTTCTTTCCAGAGCTTGTAAAGAAGACAGCTCAGAGGCTTGTTCAAAAAGACCTGCTGACACTCACCTCCCAGGTCATAGATCTGTGTGAAAGGGGAAAGGTCAAATGCAGCAAGAACATCTCTGCCACATATACTCCATACTGAGTTCTGGCCAGCCATGAAATTCAGCATTTCTTCTTCTGATCTAGCAATGCAAACAGACACAGCATATACAAGAGGCAATTTCAAATATCCTTGGTGATTCCTATCTTATAACTGTTAATATAAGTTTTAGCTTCAACACTAATCTCTGTTTTTATTGATACCGAATACATTCTGTGCATATAAACCTACCTTGAATCTTACTGTAGCAGAATGGTACAGCCATGCATTCATGCATTTAAATAGGGAATTAGGACTAGTACAGTCCAACAGTGTATTACCCTGCTAATTATCAGGCTTCCAAGGGATTTTTTTTCCATCAGCTACCATTGCCTCTGTGCCAGAGACCTGTGATATGTTTTTTGGAATATATACTTATATTCAGAATACCAGTGTCCCAGCAACAGATATTGTTGAGAAAGGAAAATGCTGCATGACGGTTCTGATGAGTGAGATTCTCACATCTTCATATTTAATTGTCCTGAGCCATAACTAAAAGCATTCATTTTATCTATAATATTAATAATTTTTTTATAAATATAGTAATGATTACCTGTACATTGCTCCAAAAGGGTCTTCAGATGAAATGCCGAAAGCTCTTTCATACTGGTTTCTTCCTTCTCTAAAATGGCAACCAAAAAATGCATGAGTGTGGATTTCTTTTTCTTTTACCCCAGAGGCACCTCAGGGCTATCGCTTCAGCTAGTTTATCACCATGGAAGGTGTTGAACTTTGTACAGAATATGTGCCAGCCTGGTTGCAATGAATGTAAAGACACCCTCATTTTCCACCCCAAAATCTACTGATGTATTTCTCAACTTTTCACATGAATGACTGGTTCTTTTCAAGGCCAGGTTGGATAGAGCTTTGAGCAACCTGGCCTAGTAGTGGGAGATGTCCTTGCCCATGGCAGTGGGGATTGGAACTAGATGACCTCTAAGGTCATTTCCAACCCAAACCATTCTATGGTTCTATGATTTATAGGAACATATCTCAGGTAAAGGTACAAAACTGGTGCAATCATCACCATCACACACACCATATTGATAATCAGTTGCACAGACTTGAAAAAGTGAGACTCCAGCCCCATATCAAACTACTCTTATACACCTTTGCAATGGAAGTATCCTTAGCCATCATTACTCATCATTTACTTTGTTGATGCCTCCTTAAGTAAGAGTCACTGTAATGATCAAGCACTTTGCTGAAGGTCAAAAACAGAAATCTGATTCCTAGATCATCTCTACCAGAGAAGGAAAAGGAAAACAAGGATACACAGAATGGAAAACGAGAAAATGAGAACACGTTGCCCATGTTAACAGCCAAAATGGTCTGTTAGTTTTGCTTCTTTGAGAACCAGCCAGCATCTTTGTTGTGCCCTTCCCCAGAAACACACCACTTAAAGCAGCCACACAGATGCCACAAAGCAATCTGCAACAGAGAGTGCTCAACACTCCTCCTTACCTCACAGCATCAGCCAGGTAGTGCCAGCACAAGTAGACTGTATTGGAGTAGTACATCATAATATGATATTGAGACTTGGGACTTGATTTTGTAAGGTAGATGTTGGAAATTTCTGTGTTTCGGTAGAGGGCTAAAGGGTGAAATAAATATATTTACTAACATTGTCACGGTTTGGCTCTGGGTTGGCAGTCAAACCAATAACAATAATGCTCTCAGTCCCACCCCCCTCCACCAAGCTAGGGAAAGAGGGAGAAAAAAATGAGAAAGAGAGGCTGTGTTGAAAAGTGAAACAGATTGATTTTAATTACTAGTGATAAGGGAATATATATATATTTGCAAAGGGATGTGCCAAACCCAATCCCCTCCCTCCTCCCCCAGTGACTCTCACAGCAACTCTTCTCCCTGGTGACTCCCAGCTGAAGGGGGGAGTGTCCGGGCACATGGACGGGGTCCTCGGATGTCAGCTGTAAAGAAAAATGGGAAAAAAGAGAGAGAGCCAAAGAGAGGGCAATAGAAGTGATAGTAAGCAGAAAAGTGTGAGAAAAAAGGAAACAAAAGGCTTGACTTCCATGATGTCTTAACCTATACTGAAAGCCAAATAGAGAAAATATTATGAGAAAGGAATATTCTGATTTGCTGATCCTGCCTTCGGTCTAATCTGCTCCCCCATAGGGGGGAGGCTGCAGACAGTCAGAAGTGACCTTGGTTATTATTGGTCCACTGGCACTGCTAAAAAGTTCACGGAAAACAAAAAAAATCAGCAAAGAGAAAGTTCGCTTCACCCTGGCTCAAACCAGGACATTCCACCCCTATTCCATTCTCATAATATTTTACACAGAGTCTATAAATTGTTAAATTAAGAATTCTCTCCCAGTGTTAGCTTTCCTTGAGGTACGTACTGAACTTCACCATCTTCCACCATTACACACCATGTATGTCCGGGTCTCTGAGCAAAAGCAACATCCCGGACAGGTTTGCCCTTGCCTGAAGCAGGATAAACCCAAACACTTTTTCCCAACAGATTTCTTTCACATACCACAGGGACTTTATCCCCAGCCACTGTCTGCAAAAGGTCTGACTGAGCAGGACCAGCCCAATTGATGGATCCCCTGGTATTAACTAGCCAAGTGGCCTTTGCTAAATGTTTGTCCCAATTCTTAAAGGTTCCACCTCCCATTGCCTTCAGGGTAGCTTTCAACAGCAGACCATTGTACCTTTCAATCTTCCCCGAGGCTGGAGCATGGTACAGGATATGGTATATCCACTCAATACCATGTTCTTTGGCCCAGTCAGTTACAAGATTGTTCTTGAAATGAGTCCCATTGTCCGACTCAATTCTCTCTGGGGTACCATGTCGCCACAAGACCGGCTTCTCAAGGCCCAGGATGGTGTTCTGGGCTGTGGCATGAGGCACAGGATATGTTTCCAACCATCCTGTACTTGTTTCCACCATTGTAAGCACATAGCGCTTACCCTGGCAGGTCTGAGGCACTGTGATGTAATCAACTTGCCAGGCCTCCCCATACCTGTACTTTGATCACCTCCCCTCATACCATAAAGGTTTCAACCTTTTAGCCTGCTTAATTGTGGCACATGTTTCACACTCATGAATCACCTGCAAAATAGTGTCCATGGTTATGTCCACCCCATGGTCACCAGCCCATCTGTATGTTGCATCTCTGCCCTGATGACCTGAGGCGTCATGGGCCCCTCAAGCTAAAAACAGCTCACCTTTGTGTTCCCAGTCTAAGTCTATTTTAAACACTTGGGCAGCCTCATCTGCTCGTTGGTTGTGTCTATGTTCCTCATTAGCTCGACTCAGAGGCACGTGTGCATCTACACGGCGCACTTTCACAGCCAATTTCTACCCGAGCAGCGATGTCTTTCCATAGGTCAGCCACCCAAATTGGCTTACCCTTTCGCTGCCAGTTGTTCTGCTGCCACTGTTTTTAGCCACCCCCACAAGGCATTTGCTACCATCCATGAGTCAGTGTAGAGATAACAGTCTTGGCCACTCTTCTCATTCAGCAATATCTAAAGCCAGCTGGATGGCTTTTACTTCTGCAAACTGACTTGATTCTCCTTCTCCTTCATCTGCTTCTGCAACAAGCCGTGTAGGATTCCATACGGC
The DNA here is from genome assembly GCA_020745705.1 of Hemiprocne comata. Lineage (NCBI taxonomy): Eukaryota > Metazoa > Chordata > Aves > Apodiformes > Apodidae > Hemiprocne > Hemiprocne comata. Next base: position 89,721,726 of record CM036586.1, on the reverse strand, counting down.
AGCTTTCCACCTCCGATGGTTTCCTACAAGGCGGCAGGAGCCATCAGTGAACAGAGCATATTGCTTTTCAGCCTCAGGCAGTTGATTATATGGTGGGGCTTCTTCAGCTCGTTTCACCAGTTCTTGAGGTGGCATTCCAAAATGTGTGCCTTCTGGCCAGTCTGTAATAGCTTCTACGATCCCAGGACGATTTGGGTTCCCTATCCTAGCCCGCTGGGTGATTAAAGCAATCCATTTACTCCAGGTAGCATCAGTGGCATGATGCATAGGAGGAGCATTGCTCATGAACATCCAGTGCAGTACCGGTAATCAGGGTGCCAGGAGGAGCTGCGCCTCAGTACTGATCCCTTCCGAAGCAGCTCTAACTCCTTCATATGCTGCCAGTATCTCCTTTTCAGTTATGGTGTAATTGGCCTCAGAACCTCTGTAGCTCCTACTCCAAAATCCGAGGGGACGACCACAAGTTTCCCTTGGTGCTTTCTGCCAGAGGCTCCATGTAGGGCCATTGTGCCCGGCTCCAGTGTAGAGTATATTTTTGATGTCTGGACCTGTTTGAATTGGTCCAAGGGCTACCGCATGCACAATCTCATCTTTAATCTTCCCAAAAGCATCCTGTTGGTCGGCACCCCACTCAAAGTCATTCTTCTTCCGGGTCACCTTGTAAAGAGGTTGCACGATGTTACTATACTCAGGAATATGCATCCTACAGAAACCGACCATTCCTAAAAAGGTTTGAGTGTCCTTTTTGTTGGCCGGTGGGGCCATAGCTGCTATTTTGTTAATCACATCCATTGGAATTTGGCAATGTCCATCTTGCCATCTAATTCCCAGGAACTGAATCTCTCGTGAAGGTCATTTGACCTTGCTCCTTTTGATAGCAAAACCAGCTCTCAAAAGAATTAGGATGATCTTTTTACATTTCTCAAAGACTTCTTCTGGAGTGTTGCCCCACACAATGATGTCATCGATATACTGCATGTGTTCTGGAGCTTCACCCTTCTCCAGTGCAGCATGGATCAGTCCATGGCAAATAGTTGAGCTGTGTTTCCACCCCTGGGCCAGTCGATTCCAGGTGTACTGGACTCCCCTCCAGGTGAAAGCAAACTGTGGCCTGCACTCTGGTGCAAGAGGAATAGAGAAAAAGGCATGAGCGATGTCAATAGTGGCATACCACTTTGCTGCTTTTGAGTCCAGCTCATATTGAAGTTCTAGCATGTCCGGCACAGCAGCACTGAGTGGTGGTGTAACCTCATTCAGGCCACAATAGTCCACTGTCAGCCTCCACTCACCATCAGGCTTCCACACTGGCCAGATAGGACTGTTGAAGGGTGAGTGAGTCCTGTCGAATCACCTTATGGATGGGAATCACAGAGTCTCTGTTGGTGCAATATTGTCGTCTGTGCACTGTTGAAGTGGCAATTGGCACCTGTTGGTCTTCAACCTTCAGCAACCCCACTAGGGAAGGGTCATCTGAAAGGCCAGACAAGGTATACAGTTGTTCAATGTTCTCAGTCTCTACAGCTGCTATACCAAAGGCCCACCGGTACCCTTTTGGGTCCTGGAAATATCCTTTTTTTGAGATAGTCTATTCCAAGGATGCAAGGAGCATCTGGGCCAGTCACAACAGGGCACTTCTGCCACTTATTACCAGTGAGGCTTATATCAGCTTCGACAATGGTCAGTTCTTTAGATCCTCCTGTCACTCCAGAAATAGTAACGGACTCTGTACCCTTGTGATTCGATGGCATTAAGGTGCACTGTGCACCAGTGTCAACGAAGGCTTTATACCTTTGTGGTTCTAATGTGCCAGGCCACCGAATCCACACAGTCCAATAAATTCGGTTGTCCCTCTTCTCCTTCTGGCTGGAGGCAGGGCACCTCTAATACTGACCCTTAGAGCTCGATGCACCATCCTGGTTGAAAGACTGGTTGCTGGAAATCAGAGCTGCCTTTTTCCAGGAAGAACCATCTACTGCACCTTTTCTACCTAGCAGCTCTTGCACTAGCTGGAGAATATCAGTGGGTTTATTATCCCAGGTTCTCATATCCTCTTTGTAATAATCACACAAGAGGAACCACAGGTGACATCAAAGTGGGTCCTGTCTCTCTCGTTGCTGTCTTGTAGCAGGGTGTCTCCTCTTGATGGCTGCAACACAAGCCCAGTTGTCCTTAGGAAGATACTGGGGTATCGGGAAAGGCTGGGATTTACCTTCCCATCTGTCCAGATTCCTTCTGTCAGTCACTCTTTCAATGGCTCAGGTGTGGAACTGATGATAATCAGAAAACATATCTCCATACTGCCGTGCTTTGAAGGCCAATTCACACACAGTTGGTCTATTGAATTCATCAAAACATCATCAAAACATGAAGGAGAATATATGGGCATGTGTTGCTGGTACAGCCTGCGCAAACCTCCAGAACATGGGTGTGTTGCACACGACATCATCAGGATTTATAAAACCTTGGTCATCGTAGATCACTTCTCGCACTGCTAATTCTCTCAAATATGTGATGGCTCTTTCAAAAGTGGGTGCTCTGCATCGGCATGAGTCAATGTCACCCTTATGGGGGTACCTGCTCCGTATGGCTGAAAGAAGGCGGCTCCACAGGGTGACATTTCCTGTCTTATCACCAATTGCTCTATCAATACCAGCATCTTTAGCCAGGGATCCCAACTGTCTGGCTTCTCTTTCGTCCAGGGTGTAGGTGTCGGCTCCACCATCAAAACATTGGAGCAGCCAGGTAAGAAGCCCCTCATTTTCATTGTGGGTAAAGTCCTTTCTCATGAGATGCAATTCCTTTAGGGAGAAAGGCTGTAGCAGATCATCATCCTTATCTGCCTGAGAAGAGCCTGCCCCTCCATCTGCTTGAGAGGGGCCTGCCTGTTTATTTACTTGAGAAGGGCCTGTTCCATCACTTGCTTTAGAATCATCTGCTTCCTCAATTACGTCTTCTGATGCTGCTTGAAGGAACTCTGGATATTTCAGACGGGAGCAGGTATAAGGATCTTTTGCCTTTACTTTGCCCCTGGTCAGAGGATTAATTTTTGCTCATTTGAATTGAATGGGCATGGACTTAGTCTTTGCAGAAGCAGCTGATTTTGTAGCAGCAGCAGTGGTGGCAGCAGCAGCAGTGGTGGCAGCAGCAGCAGTGGTGGCAGCAGCAGCAGTGGTGGCAGCAGCAGCAGTGGTGGCAGCAGCAGCAGTGGTGGCAGCAGCAGCAGTGGTGGCAGCAGCAGCAGTGGTGGTAGCAGCAGCAGTGGTGGTAGCAGCAGCAGTGGTGGTAGCAGCAGCAGTGGCATCAGTAACAGCAGTGGCAGCAGCACTCCTGGCTGGCTCACCAATTAATTATTGTCACGGTTTGGGTCTGGGTTGGTAGTCAAACCAATAACAATAATGCTCTCAGTCCCACCCCCCTCCCCCAAGGTAGGGAAAGAGGAAGAAAAAATGAGAAAGAGAGGCTTTCTGGGTTGAAAACTGAAACAGATTGATTTTAATTATTAGTGATAAGGGAATATATATATATTTGCAAAGGGATGTGCAACACCCAATCCCCTCCCTCCTCCCCCAGCGACTCTCACAGCAACTCTTCTCCCTGGTGACTCCCAGCTGAAGGGGGGAGTGTCCGGGTGCACGGACGGGGTCCTCGGGTGTCGGCTGTAAAGAAAAATGAAAAAAAGAGAGAGAGCCAAAGAGAGGGCAATAGAAGTGATAGTAAGCAGAAAAGTGAGTGGAAAAGGAAAAAGAAAGGCTTGACTTGTGTGATGTCTTAACCTATACTGAAAGCCAAATAGAGAAAATATTATGAGAAAGGAATATTCTGGTTTGCTGATCCTGCCTTCAGTCTAATCTGCTCCCCCGTAGGAGGAGGCTGCAGACACTCAGAAGTGACCTTGGTTGTTATCAGTCCACTGGTGCTGCTAAAAAAAGTTCACAGAAAGAAAAAAAAAAGATCAGCTTCACCCTGGCTCAAACCAGGACAAACATGTATGATATACAAGTTTAGGGGTATAGAACCATTCACCTGGGTTTCACTTTACACCTTTAATCATGCTGACATTTGCTGTTTCTCTTTCAGCTTTAAAGAAGTTGCTTTCTCAAGGGATTCTCTCCTCCTTCCAGATATGGTAACTGGCCTAACTATAAGTAACACTTCTCCCCACACACCCTGCCTCACTTTCTAAACCATCAGAGTTAAGTATTTTAGTTTCTTCCATTTCTTCTGCCTTTATTACCTCCTTCTTGCATCGGCTCTACTGCCAAGAGCTTCAATCCCACGCAGGCATCCAGCAATCTTTCCATCCCTGTGGTGCTGGTACCCAAGCGGGCAGCAATGGCATCTGAAGACAGAGGCTCTTCTGACTCCAGCAGATCAAACACTCCCAACTCACAGGCAGTGAACATAACCTTGGGGTAAGAAGAGGTGAGAGTGAGGGATCAGGTGAAAGTACCTACTGCCTTTCTAAAGCTGCTTTGTCAGAGAAAAGATACACGTAATTTTTTTAAATGGAAAATCGTAATACCATATGGTGCTTGTAGTGCACCTTTTTCATTTCTTTCTCTTTTCTGGAGAAGCCAGTCAGTGCTTTTGGCTCACAAGGATCACATTTAGGGACCAGATTTTGGGTGTGAATCTTCCTGCCTCTTCCTTAGTTTCAGAGTTCATTCTCACAGTCTCCTATGCATTTTGCCTGCAGAGTACAAAGGCAACACTGCTTGGTGTTGGGCTTTTCTGTTGTTTTTGTTCTTTAACTAAGGCTCTAACATATGCTCAGTGAACCCTGGAGTCTCTCCTGTGGCTTGCAGCAAGGGGGAATATCTTGCTGTATGGACCATATTTTCAGGGACTGACGTTCATGACTACAGCAATCTCCCTAAGGCAAGGAAGTTCTTCTCAGCCAAAAGAACCACCCCATTCGGGCCAGCAGAATTGCCCTACCTTTTCATAAAGAAAGTGGGTAACATCTCCAGGAACAACACTCAACCTTCAGACAGACATACATAAACACACATAAGCTGTACACAGTGTAGTTTACAAGTGTTAGCCTATTTCTCTGGCCACGTAAATACTCCTAAAACAGTAACAAATGCATAAAGTTATTTGACTGCCTGTATCTACAATGATTTGATGAAGTCCATGGGAAGTTCCTTTTAACCTCAGCAAGAACATGGTTTAAACAAAGTTGAGATTGTTTCTCAAAAACATGGTACCAGTCTTAAATTGGAAAGCGTTGGGCATTCCTCTTTCTCACCATGCAAAAGGACTTTCCATTAGCCATTTTTCCCCCCTTTACTGTCAGGTCTGTCTTTCAGGAGCCTTACGATGCAGCAGTATTTGCACAACAAAGAGCATTCTTACCATTACCACGTTGGCCAGAGGTGCAGCAAGGGACAATAAGAAATGTAACTAAATAGTAAACGAAGAAAACATCACCACCACACTGGATATTATAATTTTATGCCCATGTGCTTATACACATCGAAAGGCAAAGAACATCAGTAAACAATAAGGGAAGTAGAACTACTAGTTCTACCTTTGTGGCTTAATCAAATGCCATTTGGAAAAACAGTCATTATACCAGACTCTTTCTTTCACCTGAGAAGAGGCAACATACAGAAGTTCTCAAGCACAGGCTTCTGCATAACATATACAGACAAACCAAAGAACAGAGAAGGAAATTCTTCGAGAAGGTATTTGAAAAATCTTTCTTTGCATAGTTTAACAGAGAGGAAATTCGGCAATTCAAGTCAGTGCTCTGTTTCTCGAACTCCAAAAATTAAAAGTAGGAAGAAATCCCACCACTGAAGGAACCTTTCATATCTGATGCAGTCAGACAGCAACTCCTCAGTTATAAGCCCCTGTGTTTTTATAAAGCCTCACACTGAGACAAGGTCTGCTCATCCAAGGCCCCAAAGGTGAGAGAAGTCTCAATAAATACTGAGTCTATCCTGAGGGGTCAGGTCACTTTAAGATTTTTTTTCTTATCAAATGTCCTGCCTGTTTAGATGAGCAGACAGGATGGTTTTCATTCCAAAGACTTACATGCAGGATCTAAAGTGAGATCTTTGAATATTTCTGTCTGCATACTCCTAGACAGCTATCCAAGACTGAGTCATATTTCTTACCTTTGAGATTAAAAACCCACTGCTGTGTTGAAAGATGACTTGAGGATAGTCAAGGTCTTCCGTGGAACCCATCTTCTTTCTGGACTGAGACACAGATTCTCTGGTCCTCTTAATTTAAATAAGCTTCTTTCCACCAGGCACAAAGCATACCAGCTGATCCACTTAATCTTATTGATTCTGAGAAACACACTGGTTACGAACATGTTAGCTAAGTTATTTGGCTTCAGTGGGTTTTTCCACCAGGTTCAGATGTTCCTTTGGGTCTTCCATCATCAAGTTCAAGGCTAAAGAAGCAGTAAGGACTAAAGCCTTTATTGTCAGTTCAGCAGTTGATTAACATGCTGGTACTTTGGAAGCGCTTGAAAGCTTGTAACAGGCAAAACGGAAATCCTACAGACCAGCATCAAGAACCTGAACTCAGTGTGATGCACCAGAAGTTCATAAACCAAAGCAGAGTCTTTCCTGGGGCTTGCTGAAAAGCAGCTCTGCTCCATCAGACTGGCATTTTGATGCTGGAAGACTTCCTAAGATTAGAAATCCTTACATATGTCAGTCAGCCCAATGACAGTGACCCCAGAGGAAAGACGACAATTTGGCAATATAATTCTTAACTGAAAGGTGGATATTCCCAGGTGTTTAAGTGTGAAGGACTACCGGCTCAGCTTAAAGTGGTCATGATGTACGCCTGGCCAAGCCTGGAACCTCCCATGGCCCTAATTCCACTCACCCCTCACATTTCAGCCAAAAGATGTTGTATTGCTATTTCACTATTGGCTAAAAGAAATCTACTTTACGAGTTCATTGTTAACATTAGCTAAGCAGATGTCAGTTACCAGCCTTTTTCCCCCTTGTACACAACTTGGAAACAGTACCAGTTCTCCAGGTTCTAATACCATGGGCTCTCCTGTGTTACTAGAACAATAGGTCTGAACATATAGAAGTTACAGCAAACATCAAACCTTTGAAACACCTGGATGTCCTTGTCATGGTCAACAGCCTGTAAACATACTGCTATTGCCTTGCTAGGGCACCAGATTTCACTGTTCAGTATTGGTTAGATACTAATATTCTATTTATTCTGCATTGTGGAGGCTGGAGATCACAATACACCTCTCTGCCAGAGTGACTGTGAATCCATGCAGCTTGCATTTAATGAGATACAGTTTCTCCTAAAGAAAAGCCTGGACAGCAGGTTTCAAGAACACATCTACATTCATAATGGACATCTTCCCCTGCTATCCCCACCTCAAGAAGAGTGCCCATGCTCAGTTTCTATTCAGGAACTTCTGCCTGCACATGCCCTAAGTGAGAGTCTGCAGAGTTCACTCACTTGCCCAAATCTAGACCCACTCATAGTGAACACACTACAGCTTTTTCACTTCCTCAGATTCATTCCAAAGACAGTTCTCTGGGAAAAAAAGTTAAAGAATTTCGAAGTCTCCATCCATATATGGACAACAAGGTCAGCTTCTTTCCCTCAATAACTTTCCCTCTCCTCTGATTAAAATGAATTGTACATAGATATATATCACTAGCCAAAGACAGATATTGTTAGCCAAAAGATTGGAAATATGTAGGAGAAGAAAACTACTTTTCTGCTAAAGGCCAATTCTTCCTGCCTGCTTCTAAGAACTAAATCGGTGCAATTTTGCCCAAGCATAAAGATTTCCCATTCCTGGGATCATAATAGCTACTTAGATTCAGGCCATCAGCCACACTGGAAGCAAATGCTTACCACACTGGGTTATACATTTCTCTTCCACAGAGATAAACAAAACAACTCTAGGAAGAGCTAGCTGCTACTCACCAGCTTACAGACCACTTTCCTCAAATGACTTGGCTACAGATTAGTAATCAGATATTACAGTGACATTTAGTGCAGTTGCATTAAAGATTCACCAGTTTAAAAATGCTCGGCCCTTGATTCTTGGAGTTTTGACTAAATGCCAGACATTTACATGCATAACTGTAGACTAGTATGCCCTAATGGGACAAATTCACTTCACTTAAGGCAAAGTTACAGGGCTACAAGAGGCTCTGGTAATAAACTTACTAGATAGTTAATTAAACCCACTAGAAGTACTTTTTCAATTATGACTAAATCTGTCTGTTGAGGACACCAGACGTAATCATCTAATAGGATTACTACTGGTAGTGAGATGTAGGGGACGAGGATTGCAGATAACCCACACCAGATTCATGCAAAGCCACACACAGTGACTGTTTCTAAGTAAATTGTTAGTGAGGCTTAAAGTCTAAGCTCCTTTTAAGCTACAAATGCATTCATGAAGATGAAATTGCACTGGCTTGCTTTCTCTAAAAAACCCATCAAGGTTTTTATCATAACGCTTACACCAGGTGCAGGCTAAAGCTGTTATTTTACCTCAATGGTTCTATTTTGGTTATGAACTTTTCTTTGCCTCAATTACTACAGAAAAATACTACACAAAAAATAATTAAGTCATCTTTGCATAATATTTGAAAGTCAGAACTTATCTATGAACAAGGCAGATTTAGTAAAGTCAATGTATCTGCCAGTGAGAAATGGCAGTTAACACTATTTTCACAAGTGCAATTTTCCTTATAAGCAACAAGTACAAATCTCAGGCACATGACTACAGTAATGAGTTTCAGTAATGCCAATATGCAAACAACCATGCCTTGCCACCTTTATTAAGCTTCTACATATGCCCAGGTTACATGAGATGGCCTGGAAGTGCATTAAGATACTACAGTTTGTGCCCCTCTCGCCCCCCCCCCCCCCCCCTTTTTTCCTTTTTTTTTTTTTTTTTTAGAATCCTAAAAAGCCAAGATAATCAGTATCATACTTTTTCTTTGAAATAGAACATCCAGTTTTATCAAAATGCCCATTTTCTTCTTTACAACTTCTAATTCTTCTCATGTTTTACAATGGATGCGTTTCCCTAGTAGCATGACTATTGTTTGTCAATTTTTGACCCCAATTAATTTTTTTTTTTCCTGTTGCACATCACCTATACTACTGGCAGACATTTGGAGAGGGCAGGAAATCTTGTATACCCAGCTCATTCTCTAAGCAAACCCTCCCTTCTCCTCAGTTTTTTTGTATAGTAAAAACTCTTGACTGATAATGTCTTTTAAAGTCCATCACAAGCAATCTGGATTTGTATTTGATTTAACTTCCTGGCCTGCAAAGAATCTCCCAACAAATAATTCACCCAAATACTCATTATGATCTCTTGTCAGAGGAAGGCCCCAGCAGGTAAGAGGCATGGTATACCTTAGGACAGACAGATTCGCAAACTAAAAATGGTAGAGGCTGAAACTTTAAAGAGAGAGAGATGCAAAAAGAAAACGAAGACTGACAGTAACTGAGGCAGGCTCTTACATCAGAAATTCCTTGTACTCTGCCAAGCATCACAAGGCAATCAGTGGACACATAACTGCCTTGCACAGGCCATTTTACACTTGCTAATCTGAGAATCCTCTCCTCCATTTGTTCAAAAAGAGAGCTTCAGAAGCTAGTGTTCCTGGGTCTTAGTATAGGCACCCCTGAAAGTCCTTTTACCTGGTGGCCCACCTCAAGCATTTTTCACAGCCTTATGCTGTTTGCAAGTGTGCTGGTTTTGGCTGGGATTGAGTTAATTTTCTTCACAGTAGCTGGTATGGGGTTATGTTTCAGATTTGTAACCAAAACTGTGTTGATAACACACGATGTTTTAGCTGTTCCTGAGCAGTGCTTGCACAGCCTCGCAGCCTTTTCTGCTCTCACACCACCCCACCAGTGAGGAGGCTGGGGGTGCACAAGGAGTTGGGAGGGGACACAGCTGGGACAGCTGACCCCAGGTGAACAAAGGGACATGCCACACCATAAAACAACATGCTCAGCATAAAGAGCTGGGGGAATAAGAAGAAAGGGGGGACATTCAGAGTGATGGCATTTGTCTTCCCAAGTAACCATTACACATGATGAAGCCTGACTTTCCTGGGTATGGCTGAACACCTGCCTGCTGATAGGAACTAGAGAATGAATTCCTCTGATGTGCTTGCTGCTGTCTGGGAGGGACTGTGGTGGTTTGTACTTACATCTTTGCGGTCCCTGGTACAGCCCTGCTCTCACAATTTTGGAAGCCACTGTAAAAAATCCCATTTTCTCTAACAGCTTTCAAGATGATGCTTCCAGATAACATATAAAATGTTTTGTACACACATACCTTATCATGCATATGCTCTTATTCTAGATCATTGAAGCCATTACTCTACAAAGGTAGAGTCAATTAAAAAAAAACACATGGATATGGTCATAGCTTTGGTAACCATTTCTCACTAATATCAATTACTTCCAGCAATATGACTCATACATTGTCAAAATTACTTTACCACAGCAGGCAGTAAGCAGATGGAAAGCACCACGACAATCATATTCAAGGGCTTAGCCTTGCCCTTGTGGAGAAGCTGTAGCTTCTGTTGAATAAGCTGCTTCCTGAGTGACCTAGTGCAGGATGAAGCCAAGAGATAAGAAGAAAATTGCAGGCTGAAAGGCTGGCAAGTGCAGAGAGGCTCATCAGCCCTCAGATAGAAACAGGAGACATTCTTCTTTAAGGAGCAGAACAGGACTATGTGCTAACACTGTCCATAGCATGAAGAACTTGGATTTCTTACCCTTTTGAGCCTCATGTTCTTAATTTAACAGGGCGGCAGGAAAACCTCTCCTGGCTGCCAGTGCCAACAGCCACAGTGAGGCAACAGCACTCGCAGGGACAGCGTGCACCAGCTCCTGCAAAGCACAGGGAGGCTTGGGAGCTTTGGCCCACAACCTTCCCACCCCCTTCGTGTAAGAAGCTGCTGCAAGCAGTCTGTGATGAGAAGGGTCCTCCCCCTCAAACAGAAAGAGGTCACATGCTGCCTTGTATCATTACATGATTAATACAATTCTGAACCCTACACATCCTCAAGAACAAGGTGGGTTCCCACTGGTTCGATCCTATCCTCTTGGCATCTCTAGAAGGATGAAAGACAGACATTGTGTTTTGTGGTGATAGATGTGAAACCTTTCCTGGAGCTAAGTGCAAGAGAGATGTATCCTCATAACTCAGAAAACTCTGTCTCGTGTGTGACTTCAGACTCAAGAAAGGAGGTAGAACATTGGAAGAAACCCGGGGCATTTCTTGAGAGTCAGTAAGCAGAATAGGGCTGAGTTCTCTGGCATTGCTGCCAAGGCTTCCCAGCAGGCATGACAGAGTGTTGTACTGTGGAGTTGCCCAAGCCATGGCTTAGTGGGATGTACCACCCCATATTAATACCACACCAGTCCTGCTTACTGAGGAGATTTTTCCACTGCAGAAGGAAAAAAACAGTGTTAAAGAATTAAACTGAGCTTTCCCCAGCAAGGGGAAAGGATCAACAGGCTGATCTTAAAGTAAGCTTAAAATTGACAGACATGGCTGCCTGACAGAGTGGGAAGTTGGGAACTTCTTTTGAGTTCTTGGCTTTGCAATGGCATGGGAAGAGCTTGAAAACAGAGTTTGAAAACAGGACAAAAAAGACGAAGCCAAATGCATGAGGTAAGCTTAACGCTTCTGGAGGAATGACTTGAAGTCTTCCATCATCTTCAAGGATTTCTTTCCCTATACCCCTAGGGCTGTCATGCGTTCAGTCAAGACGAAACCTGACATTGAGGCTCCAATTTTCAAATGGTAGTCTAACGGAGAAAAAAAATACTTACAGTCTTGCTCAGCCAGATCCTTGATCTTCTGATAAAAACTGAATAAATCTGTATTCCTGCTTACAACCTGGGGGAACAAAGCCACCAAAACAAAACCAAATCCTGACAGACAAATGGTATAAGATATCTAACTTTGACTCAATTGGACATAAGCAACATGCAACTCCTGACAAGTCTAAGCAAAGAATCAGGTTACTACTGGCACATAATCCTCACTGACCAGTTTCAGAAGTAAACAGGCAGGTGTCTTTGCAGACATTCTTATTGGAATAATTTCTAGCAGCTAAGGGTCTGAAGGCAGAGGTAGCATAGTAACTAAGTCATACTGCGAGGGTCGGCACCCCCCTCCTTCAAAGACTGCTAAATGGCTCCTGGAGCAGTGAACTAAATTAAAATGGCTGCTCCATAAGGTACCTTTAAACCTCTCCTGCCTCCCTGCCTTGTCTGCCACAAAACAACAACTTGGACTCCACGATGTAGCAACAATCTGCCAGGCAGGAGCTGTGGTGGGAAAAAAGCAGCAACAATACTTCGGTTTTGTCGGAGAACTGCAGTAAGATACTGAACACATATTGGAGCCAGCCCCTGGGAGAGGGCAAAGGTCCAACAGACAGTTGACTTACTGAGCAACAAAGGCAATATAAGGACAGTGCGAAGCTGCTTTTCTGCTCTCTGGCGTTTTTGCCTCTGGTTGTTTTTTCTCTGGCCTTTCTGCTGCTGATCTGCCCCACTGTAGGCCGCAAGCCACAGGGAATGGTCACAGCTGACAGCTGCTGTTGCCGTCCTGAAGCCAAAAAGGGGGAAAAGATCATGTCATCACTGAGAACCAGGACTCTATGATCCGTCCTGCAACTGGAGGATCTCCATAAGCCACAGTTCACCCCTTCCCACTCCACGTGTTCTGACTACTGCATGAGCAGCGCAGAGTGGCTGCAGGCACCTGAATTAACACCAAACCATCTTAGGAGTAGTGTAAGAGTGCCTACCCTCTTAATTCTCTCCCCCAAAACCCTGGCCTCTCATACTCATGCACTACATGACCCCAAAGGGGGGCAGTTCGTCGGGCAGCCCCTCTCTTATACCTTCTCCTCCTACCCGAATTCTCTGTTTAGATAATAACACTGGATGGGAGGGAAAGTTCTACTGTTTGGGGTATTACTATTATTGTTCCCTATTTTGTACAAGCATCCTTTTCGAATCTCCTTCCCAAATTTTGTTAAATTTCCCAAATAAACCACTTTGATTTGTAAAACACAAACTTAGGGGCATCTGCGTTAATTGTGGGCGTGGTAGGGGGCGGGCGAGTGCTCATTCCACCTTAAGATTCGGTGCCGCAGATCGTAGATCCTCTGTGGGAGGCGAGCGCTGTGTGCCAAGGCCTCCATCCTCATAAAATTCCTCCAGTAAGGAGGGTGTGGTGCCACATTTTCTGCTCCCCTTGAGCGGCAGAGCAGCAGGCCTTCTTCTCTGCTGCTGACGCCAAGGCACCGATCGTGACACATACTCTAATACTCAACCACACCAACGTAAAGTCAATGTTTTAGTATTAGTTGATAAGTCCTATACTCTTCAGTTTCCTTAACATTTATATCTGAGCCTGTGACTGTGGTGTGATTTAAGCACTGTGAGTTTAATAATCAAACAAGAACAGTCGTGTGGATTATTGAAACTCCTTCGTTAATTAGACCAAAGTTTGTTGATCAAAGTTTGAAGTCCATTCCAAAAGGACATTGTTTAAAGCAGCTAAAACAGCAAAGGACAGACATTACTTATCTTTTCATACAAACTGAAGGACACTCAACAGACATACATTGAAATGGAATAAAAAAGACAAACTAATTTTATCTGCTTTTAAACAGCTCCTGAAAGTCAAGTCTTTCAAATCCAAGCAATCAGGTAAGATTTAAGCGATCAGCACCACAGCATTCAGAGTAGGGAAAAATATTTGTAACTTCAGTACTTCAGCTTCTAGGTGCCATTATAAAGCCTTCTGGTATCCTAGGTTCTTTCATTTGAAACACTAAGACCCCCTAGAAGATACCTAGTAGGAATGTATTGACTTACAATCAATAGAGAGCAAAAAAAGCTATTGCATTAGCGAGGTTTTTGCAGTACTAAAAGCACATACTTCAGCCATAATAAAATATGGCACAGGATGGTCAGTTGGGGTCAGCTGTCCTAGCTGTGTCCCCTCCCATCCTCAGCCTACCCATTTGGGAAGGTGTATACAAACTGGGAAATGGAGAAGGCCTTGACACCACGTAAGCACTGCTCAGCAACAGGTAAAGCATCGGTGTATTATCAATGCTGTTTGTCACAAATCCAAACCACAGCACTGTACTGGCAGCTATGAAGGAAGTTAACTCCACCATTACCAGAACCAGTACCAGGACACATGACAAAATCCATTTCAGAAGATTGAGCACTGAAACAATTTTGGAGAGCTTTGATGCAAAACACATACCTGAAGCAACAATACAGCTTTGTTAGACTAGGTAACACTCTGCACTGAGCAGTTACTGGGCGACTTTAGGTACTAGAAGTTTTAGGAGATTTTGATTGGGTTCAGCTGGCAGACTGAAAGAGCACTTCTTCCACATTTCCTCTGCATTTTGGAAAATAAGCATTTGCAGGTAGCTTTAAAGCACTTTGAGGCTTTTCTTCCTGAAGCTGCTATGAAAAGAAGAAATAATACAAGCATTACAAACAACAAAGTTACTTTGCTAAAATTACTGCCCTTTCAGGACATTGTATGAAGCCAGCGCTGGATATGATGTATTAAGCTGAATGATCATCAAAGCCTGACAGCTGAACATCCTCCCCACAATTATCTTCTCTGGCCTCAGAAATTGCTCAGAACGTCAGGAGAGCTTTATGGAATTTAATAATTTCAGGGCGGAACACGACACCTGCTTTTAGCACCTTCTCTGTACCAAAAAAAATCTATTAGTCTTTTTTTGTATCACCTAACAGTATCTGTTGGATTCTTTTAGTATGACTCCCCAACACTTTTTGGTGATTGCCACTACTTTAGTAGCTTCCACTCTTGGCAATAACACTGCATCCATAGCTTGATGGCTTCCTGAAAGTAGCATTATAAACTAGCATCGCCCCGATTACTTACATAAGACACCAAGACCCCCCCACCTAACATATCAATCCCAGTGGAAATCCACAGTAGAAACATACTGCAAAAATATTACTAAGAATCTAACCCTGAGCTCAAAGACAGTGGTACTGACAGCCATTAGTCAAGCTTCTCACGTCACTGCAGACAGAATACAGTTTAAAAAAAAAAAAGTAGTGTTACCATGGACAGTGTGCCAGCATTTAAGATCAGGCTAAGCAGAATTCTATGCATTTACAAACAGGCAACCCACCAGCCTTACCAAATACTAGCAACCAAGATTAGATTGTTTTTTAGGTAAATCGTGGCTAAAAATGAACTTATGTTCAGCTAGATAGATTTTTAGCACTTTAACAAAGACAGCAGAAAAATTAACTCCTCACAAAATGCAACTGCTCAGAATTCAAGAAATGGGCAGTGTTGAGATGGTTAGATAAATCAGTCTTGCTCTCAGCCCCCAAGATAGTGGTGAAACTCAACAAGAGACATCACAAAAACTTGAGAAGTAACATAATTAACTGTAGATTTTTAAACACATGGATTGCCAGGAAGGGAAAAGAATGTCTACCTTTTCTTTCCACAGCTAGTGGATTTCAGCAGCGTGATCTAGTAAGAAACAAACCCCACATGGATTCACTGAAATCAATGCAAACCAACTCAACCATCCAGGGATCCAGCTGAGATGCAGCACCAATGTGGTCCCCAGGCACTCCATGAAAAGGATGCACTTTGATTTGATGCATCAGTGTGAGGAAAATGGCACCTGAAGGCTGTAGATAAAGATCACACATCCTGCTCAATTAACATAACAGGACCATCAAGCGGAGTGGCTGAGCTTCATTATTCAAATGTGTTGAGTGATCTTTTTCAACAAATGGGTTCTCATACAACACTTCTGCAGATTTTAATATACTGACATGAAAACAGCAACCTCAGTTCACTGGAAACAGTTTTTTTTAATTTTACCATAAAAAGGCAAAATAAACTCTTTCACTGTAATGTTATAGCTTTTAATATTCCTGAGCTGCATTTTAGAAGCAAAGTATTCTTACACGGATTTAACAAGAGACACTGCAGCCATACTTTCCAACACCGTAAGTAAAAATAATTTAGCAAGAAGGCCCCTTTTTCAAAAGACAATGATTAGCTCTTGTATGTACCTGAAAAAATGCTCCAAGTAGCTCTATACCACCTGAAGCAATTACAAAGCCAAATATGTCAACAAAATATGTCAACACCTTTTCAGCCATTTTATCACTGCTTATTACTTCCTACGTCAGTGCACCTCTCTTAGATGGAAAGTATTACTATACAAACAGCACTACATGTCAGAATAATTTGGGCCACAAAGCTTGGCACCACACAGACATATGAAGGAATCACAGCAGTTTAAAAGATAATCTGCTTATCTTTATAGTCAGTTTTAAGAACTAGATGAAAGTCCTGCTATCCATCTCAATCAGCAAAAACTCTACTTTGTCAAATGTAATTTCAATGAATGCACCCGAAAGCATTTTAAATCAAATCTGTATGTAACAGCTTGTCAGATCTGGAGTTCCTCTAACTGGCACCCATGTACTTCTCAAGCCAAACTGGGTGATACAGAGAGGAAAAAAAACTAAATTGACTAAAGTTAAGGTTTAGAAAACTGAAAAGGAAGAAAACAGGTTGGCTTTTAGCACTGCAGGAACTTGAACACAAGCACAGGTGGTTATACCTACATTGTGGTAGAAACCTAGAAAGAGACAACAAAGCACAAAGAAACATCAGAATCATCAGGCATCTATTTTCTTAATTTCAGGGACTAGGTGCAAGTTAACCATTGCTTGAAACAAATTTTTCTATAGCAGTCACACTGGTGAGGTCTCATTTACAACTTTCTGGCCCTTTTGTCCAACCACAGTCTTTCCAAGTCCACTACCTGCTCCAAGTACTCCTTTGCTTACTCAGTGATCTCCTCCAGCGCCTTCGTCTCCTGCTCACACTTCTGCGACTGTCACTTCTCTCTCTTCTGTCCCGCTTACGTTCACTGCTGCGACGACTTCTGTAACGTGAACGTCTGGGGGTTACACTTCTTCGACGAGGACTATGGCTTCGTCGAGGACTGTAACTTCTGCTAGAGTGTCTGTAATACCTCCTTTCTTTCCTGCGCTTTTCATCCCGATAATCTACATCTCTTCTGTGTCTGCTCCTCTCTCGTTTACCCTTACTCTCATCAGTGTTGACGCTGCCGCAGGAACGGCTCTTTCTTCTCCTTGGCTCTGTGCTACGTTTGTCCTGCTCACAGTGTGAGTCCTTCCTACAGGTGTTCTGGTCATAGCTAGGGAGGCTCCTCTGTTGCTGGTTATTGGTGGGAACACATGAAAGTACCCCTGAACTTCTCTCAGAACACCTCTCAGAGTTTGTGGTGTGAAGTGTCTGGCCTTCTTTAACATAAACTTTGTCATGAATGTTGCCATTCAAGTACTTGCATTGAGTATTGACACTCTCAGGTGATGCTACTTCTCTTTGAGAGCTAGGAGCCGGTTTGTCTGTAACAGCCTGCCCTGAGGTAGAAGTGATGCAGCTGGATGACACTGTGTGTGGACCACTAGGGGTTTTTGGCATGTCAGACTGAGATGCTTCGGTTTCTTCTTTGCTTTGATTGACTTCATCCATTTTCTTGCTCAGAAGATTGTTCAGTAGTTTCTCCCTCAGTTCCTTTTCTTTTCTCTGCAACCCCAGTGCTCTCTCTTTTTCCTCTTCCACACGTTTGAGCTCAGCCTCCTGGAGCCTTCGTCTCTCCTCTTGCTGCTGAAGACGGATCTTTTCTTCATTATGTGCTTGCTCCAAGAGCTTTACTGTCTGAAAGATAGTCAAAGGGAAGGTAAGAGTAAACAAGAAAATACTTATAGACCTGCTCTTACTTACAAGTTATATCATAACACAAAAGCAACAATATGGCAAGAAAATAAAACCTACCAAACAGAACTTAACCATCCTAAAATAAAATTGTTGCCCTCTCAAAGGGGAAAAAAAACAACAACACCCAAAACCAAACATACAAAAAACCTAATAACACACAACTATTGTAAAGTGAGACAATTAACATTACTCCCCAAATGCTTTTGAGTGTTGATTTTTCCTAGCTGTTTCACAAGGCAAAAACAAAGCTCAGTCTTTAGGGCTCCTTAATATGACAAAGGAAATAAGCTAGGACAACACATGAAATTCGAAGTATACATTTATCAACACTTGAAGATTTCAGCCAAATCTGAAATATTGATTTATCTTAGATGATCGCAATCTGTGGTTCATACATGACTTTACAATGAGTCCATAAAAACCAGCAAGTAATTTAACGCAGACAAATTATGTAGAAACTGATTCTCATTTTGTCAACCACTTTGGAAACTCATGATACTGAATTTCTCAAAAAAAAGAAGGCTCAAACTTTTTATTTTGACCCAAACAAACAAGCTTAGTGTAAATCTTAAAATTCTGGGACTGAAATAAACAAACTGTTCTGTTTTATCACACAACATTTCTATTTCTCACCTGCAAAGTTAGGAAGCCTGCAAGTAGTATTTTCCCCTTCTCCTAGCATGTAACTGGCCACATAGCACTGTATGAGTTCAAAAACACTCCTGAGGTACAATGACATCAAGAAAAAAAAGTCTGCGCTTTGCTGCACATTTTTTAGTTTCTAGAGAAATACTTAATGTACGTTACATTAGAGCCTATAATTACTTTATCCAGGTCTTACATCCAGTTTCACTGAAAATTAACAATACTGTTAGAGTGACAGGATTTAACAATCGAAACCTTAGCTGACAGGATTTTTCCTACAGAAAAATAATCCTGCACATTTTCAAACATCAAATAATGAAAGCTCATTCTCTGAAACTGCAAAGGACAGTTAACCGAACTGCAGAAAGCCAGATAGGAAACAGCACCAAAACTGGAATTAGATATAAGGAGTCTTGCATCTTATCTTTTGTGTTTAGCTCACTTTATCATGTTTACACATTCTTTTACTGGACTTCAGAGCAAGTCTACCAATTACTTTACAGGCAAAAAACGCTATTCAGGACTACAGGTTCAACTTCACCCTGCCATTTACCTTTATGCACCAAGAAAGAAATACTGTTTCATTGCACTTTGATTTTTTTTTTTTGTCTAATGAACAGCAGATGGAGAGGTATTAAATCTGTTGTTTAATGAACAGTGCTCCCCACTCCCTCTCAAGTCAGCAAACGGCTTTGCCATCCTGGGCTCTTCATTAGGTTCTGAAATAAATACTAAAGTTACCTTTGCCCTGCTTAGCAGTTCTGCAATTAGTCTAATGGACTGAAGATTTCTCTGAGCTAAAAGGAGCTTCCTTTCTTCTAACTTTATCTTCTCTTGCAGTTTTTTCTGTTCTTCAGCTTGAAGCTTTTCAAGTTGTTTTTTGTTTCGTCGAACTTCACGATCTTTCTGCTTCTGTTCTCTCTTGCGCAACTTTTCTTCTCTTTTTCTCTCTCTCTCATGTTCTTCAAGCTCCCTCTGCTTCCTAAAAAGAAATTAATATTTTTATCTTATCTAGAGCACGTACAATTTCAGACTGCTACTCTATGTAAAACATAATCTGTTTCTAAGTAAGTTTATTTGATTACTGAAAAACAGAACTAGAAAACAGTGAACATTTTAAACATTAGCTGTGATAGCAAGCAACCATCAGCATGTTAATATCTAAAAGCAAGCTGGAATCCAAACATAAAACATGGCTACAACAAAAATTAATTTTTTTAAAGCAAATTTGACTAGAGACAGTAACAAGGCATTAGGCAGCTAGGCAGTCAATCATCATAGTGAGAAGACAATTACCAAGCCAATTGATGTATGCAGAGGTTGGTGGGTTTTATTTCAGTCATTAGGACAAAATGGAAGCTTATGTAAAAGGCCAAGGGTCTCTGAGATCAGGTGTCTAATGGAACAAGTTTTAGGCAATTGAGTATTTTGCAGATTTTATATTTTGAACTGAACACAAGCATTAGTGATAATCTAAACCTTATAGTTTCAGAAACTGTCTAATACCTAAGCAGTAAGCAATGATAATTTATGCACATCAAGGCAGCAGGACACCATACAATCTCTGAAACAACTTGCTCCATTGATGTTTATATTCTGAATAGCTCTCTTATGGCATGTGCACCTATATACATTTTCTTAAAATGTCACTGTTATTTTCGTATCCCCTTTCCTGAAAAAACACTGATGTTAGGAGCAAATGAGCTTCATAATATCCAAGTGACTTACTAGTGAAACTAGTGCATAGTTTTCTGTTCTCCATTTACAATGCACACTTTTCCATCAGAATGACTACACATACCATAAATTCCAAGCTCTTGGAATCACAGCTCAACACCCCTACCCTCCCCAACCCCAAAAAAGTGTAAAACACTTCTAAATATCATAATCCCTGAATCCTAACTCCTCAGAAGGACCAAAATCTTGTAAGTGCTTCACTTTAGCTAGAGAAGCAGAACTTTGAAATGAAACTTGTTTTGTTAATTTCTATTGATGCTGCTATGAAGAAACAACTACAGTGTTGTTATGCCCAGCTGTTAAAAACATAAGGTAGCAATAAGCAATAAATACCTTTCTTCCTCTTTTTGTTTTTCCTCAGCTTCTTTCTCTCTACGTTTTTGTTCTTCTCTCTGTTTTTCAAGCTCTTGAAGCTTTTGCCTCTCAAGCTGACGCTTCTTAATTGATGCATCACTGAGGTGTTTTGTTGAGTCAAAAGAAACCTTTACAGGATACAATTTAAGACAGTTTTAGTAGAAAAATAAATAAATCAATCCCTGACGACCTGCACAAGCCCCAACAATTTTAACCTAGCCCAAAAGTATCCAAACCACAGCTTAAGTAAAACCAGAAACATAAAATTTCTTTCAAAACCAAGGGAACTTCTCTATGTGCCCAGAGAAAGCAGCCGAGTACTATATCCAGGTAACTGGCAACCCCATGCCTGAACACTGGCACAAGCAGGTACCAGTTTACACTGTTGTGTGTGTCTGACATCCAAAAGTAAACCTTAGACTGGTTTAGGCCCTGGCTGTCCAATGTTTTCAACCTGTCAGAACAGGAACATACGGAACTGTTTTAACTCACATACACTATGAAGGATCAACTGTACAGCACTAGGTAGAAACTGGCTTTAATAAAGGCCTGTCTAAAGCTGCAATCTTGAAGTTCAGCCAAAGAAACAGTTCTATAACATTCAGCACCCAGTTTAAGCAAGTGCCTCCCCACCAATTCTAACACCAAGATTTCCAAACTGAGAAATACTGGGCTTGAGACTGAGAACACAAGAGAAAAGGAAGTTAACATGCATATAAGAAACAACACCTGAGAAAAGGCTCAGCTTCCAGGACATCTGGGCACACCTTAGCCATGTCCAGCTACATGCCAGAATAGGACACTAGCAGACATTACATCCCTGGTGTCCTCATCTCCCATTGTAGATAGCAATGCCTGTGCAGGCAGGCAGGGATCCATAATACATTTCAGCGTGCCCATTGTCATGCACCACGGGGCACAGAACACCTAGGCCCTATGTAAAATTGATGTTTCGCTAATAGGTTAAAAGGACAGCCAGGTAGAAACTGACAAGATTTTGTGACCTTGCATGAAAGAGATCTGTCCCGACAGCACAGCCACAAACACAGCCCTCGTTCTTTTCTGTCAATTGCCAGGACAGCTGCCAGGAAGGCATGCTTCCTCTTTCACGGCCAAACTAAATTTGGGAACCCTGTTCCCCTGCATTTAAGAGACAGTTTGAATTTCACAGCCCCTTGAAAATCTTGAGGGTCAAGGTAGATACAGTTTCTATACTTCAACTAACAAACTTTGATAACAAGATAAAAGATTACAGTATTTTAGTTATACGGACTAAACTACAACTTGAATAAATATTTGGATGTTCCCACATTACACAAAAGAATCCTCTAGATTTTTCCTGAAATACACTTCCTGATGACTACAGAGCATACTGAAACACACCCACAAACATTTCACCCAACCAATATGTAAATGCATGGAACACATATTAGAGCAAGTTTTCTCAAGGCCATGTTTTCACAGTTACTATGAACAGAATGCCCTGTTCTCTCCTGTCATAGTTGTATTTTCTTAGACAACAAGGGTACGGGAAAAAAAAGATCTGGAAAACTCAGTATGTAAATATTATTAATTAAGCATACTGCATTCACAGGGAAATGTGCTACGGGTTAACATTATTGTCGAAATTTCTGTGGGCCCTTTCTGTAGGTGAAGTACACTACTGACTAACTGTGCACTCCACAGGTCTTAGAGGCCACTTGCTGCTAAACTTCACAGTCCTGACACTTGTCTGGTAGTCTTCATTATCAATGCAGGGACTAAATACAGAAGCTGTGAATTTCTCCCCTAAAATTTCTATTTAAAGTGAACACAAGAGACACCAATGCACTTGAAAGACAGCCTTCTGGTGAAATATGGCTGAACTTGTTCAGAATTAAAATTCGTAAGCGAACTTACCAGAATTATAAATAACATATTACTTTCTAAAAAACTTTTAGCAGGTCATGCTCACGCGCTTGGTTGTGCCATTAAGAGTTCTCATTTCTAGAACCGTCTTGTTAAAAAAAGCAAAATTTCTAAGGTTCACGCAGTCTAACAACACATTTTTCTTCTATCATTTTCCTTTTAAAATTCTACTACAGCGGTAACTACATTCGTGCTGTTAATGTCACCTGTTGTCATCAGTACAGTATATAGATAGATGTTTTAGGCACTAGGGAAACAGCATTTTGCTGTATTTGGTCTTTCACACAGGTCCCCCTAAAAAAGCCCATAGTTTCTTACCTTTATATTGCAAGCCACTGCTTTGCCATCATCACCTTTGTACATCAACTTCATCCCTCGCAGGGCATTCATGGCCTTAATGAAACCTGCATATTCTCGATATTGAACATAAGCTTCAAAATTTAAATGGCCTCCGAAACTGAAAGTGTGGAAATTTCTGCCAGTCATTTCTTCTCTGTAAGGGTCCAGCATGGGTATGTCCACATTACGTATTTCTCCAAATTTCTTGAAAACTTTTATAAGGATTTCTTCACTTGGCTTTTCCGAGCCAGAGTCCTTTGCTGCAAACCACTTGCAAGGTAAGCCCTCTAAGTGAATGGTGTCCGGCCTTTCCCCTGGCAGAGTTTCATTCATATCCTTTGCATCACGGAAAAACGAGTCCCAGTCATGCCTGGTAGGAAAGTCAATCTTATATTCTGCAGCACGGACTTTCAAGATGTCAGAGAAGCCACTCAACTTTATTGTTTTGCCATCGAGGCACGCCAGAAAAGATTTAACCAAACTTTTGTTCTCAACCTCTCCTTCAAACCGGATGAAATCCATCGTGCTTTTAGAAATCCGCAGAGTGGAAAACTGATGAGTTTGCACCATCCCTTTCAATCTTTCCATCACTTCCCAGTTCGAAATGGATTTTCCTGGTTGTTTCAGCTGAGGAAGTGCAACACTGATGGTCATTTTTGTAATGGGTTTAAGGTATAACCCACAGGGAGCACAGAGCTCTACAGCTTCTGATGTATCATGAACTATTGTTGCAGCAGCCATAACACAGAAAAAGCATAGGATAAAAAAATAAAAGATGCAAGTTTAAGTTGCAGGCCAAGAGTAGTCAAATAAAACAGCCCTTATCTGTAAATAATTGAATTATTTGGCCATTTAACCATTCCTGAGTTAAAACCATGTCTCTTAATAAGAGTCAATTAGAGAGTTAAAACTGAGTAGTACAAACATCTTAAATTACATTACAACCATTAAAGCCTTTAAATAATTAAACCTCAGTAAGGCCTCAGGAAAAAAACCCCAAGAAGCTGATGACAATTTTAAGAATACACGCAGGTGGTATGTGATGGCTCAGAAAGCAGCTACCCTTTTTGCGGAAGGAAGGGACTGGCGGAGCGATGTCACACCGCTTTGAAGGCTGCTTAACAACCAGTACACGCCAGCAGGCCAGCGCCGAGGCGGATCCCACGTCCTCCCGCAGAAAGACTTGCCAGGTGTCTGCAACGAGAGAAAACCGCCCTGTTTGACTTGAAAGCCAGGAGCCCCACCGCCCACCGCGCAGCGCTGAGCGCCCTCGGCAGCAGAAGGCGGGGGAGCACCCTGAGCCGCACCGCAGCCAGCAACCACCACCCGCCTACGGGAAGGCCGGCAGCTGCCCCCGGCGGGAGAGCCCGACCGGCGGGGCGAGATCCCGGGAAAACACCAGCGGGGACACCCGCCCAACGGGCCGACCAGGGCCGTACCAGGTTACCCGCACCCTCCGCCGCCGGATACCCTATGCCTTCAGCCCCGCGGCACCCTGCCGGTCCCCCACAGCCTCCGCGCCCGCCTCACCCGCGGCCGGCGGGGCGGCTCGGCCTCAAAGGCAACGGCCGCCGGCACCCTGTGCGTACGTGCGCACTCCGCCGCCACAAACCGTCCCGGCCCTTGCCCCTCCGCGCGGTACTCGCACCGCTTCCGCTTCCGCCTCCGCTTCCGCCTCCGAGTGGCGGAAGCATCCGGGCCGGCCAGGAGGCGGGAGCGCTCTCTATGGTAGCTCTTCTGTATGGCAGCGCCGAGAAGGGCAGCGCCTGGCGGCGGGGCGGGAGAGAGCAGGCTTGGAAAACAAAATGCTTGCCGCTCACATTTGTGAGGAACACGGGCCCTTTTTCCTTGCTTTCCCACTAGGACATCGGCTGTATGGGGTGGTGGGTGTGCATACACCCAGGGTGCATGAACAGGTGCTTCCCAGTTTCCCAGTAAGGTTTCCGGATTTGTGACTGTTTCCTTCTGGCAGCTTGGGGCACAAGGGCACAGGGACCTTGCCAAAAGCCACCCCACTGGGGGGAAAGCAGAGATGGGGTGTCCAAGGTCACCAGCTACCAAGGGAGGTTGGCTTCAGGTTGCTGCTAACTCCACATTTCCAATAGTTTGTGCATTTTAGAAAACAAGCCAAACCTCTCTATTTGTGAAATAATGGCACAAATCAACAAGACATAATTTCTTTGCATGAGAGACTGGACTTAGTTGCTGGAGAGAGACCTTTTGCAAGGGCATGTAGTGATAGGACAAGGGGTATGGTTTCAAGCTGAAAGAAGGTAGATTTAGGTTGAATATGAGGAAAAAATTCTTTCCTGTGAGCGTGGTGAGACACTGGAACATGTTGCCCAGAGATGCTGTGGATGCTCCATCCCTGGAGTTGGTCAAGACCAGGTTGGATGGGGCTTTGAGCAGGCTGGTCCAGTGGAAGGTGTCCCTGTCCATGGCAGGGAGCTTGCAACTAGATTATCTTTCTCTTTTCCAACCCAACTTGTTCTATGGCATGATATGGACGAGTGGCCAGTGCTATTTGACATGCTGCAAGATGGCCAAGCTACACACACGGGTCTGGAGAAAATGCAACATGACCTACAGGAAACCTGACTATGCTGTCAGCTGAAGGTTATGCTGGATACCCCACAGCATCCCAAAGGGCAGTAGGCATGTGAGTTAGACAACTGAATTGAGCCTTTGGGGTCATCTTAGGGGCTGTGGGGTCTGCTTGACTTTCATCTGCTGCTTTAGGAGGGTGCGAGACTCTCAAATCCTGGGTTGAACCTAGTGCCCCTTAGCTGACATCTCCAATACCCTGGAGAATCTTGACAGACTCTAAGCCCCTATGCCAGGAAGCTGAATCCTGTTTCTAGTTTATGGGTAGCTATCAGCATGCAGACACCTGAGCTCAGAGGTCCAAGTCTTTAACAGGATGATACTCTTAGTGTTCTCAATATCCAGGAATTGTTTAATCAAATAGCCTCTGAATGGGAGATTTCCCTTTCTTCTCCCAATCTGCATGAGGAAAAGAAAGGGAAATACGGGAAGTATCGATGTCTGTTTAGATAATTGTTCACCAATAAATATTTAAGTCATACCAAAGCACATCTCTTGAATGTCTTCTTATCTTGCACTAGTCTGCAGTTTATAGCCGTGAAAAAAAAGGGGGTTAAGTTGCAGTAGTGGACACAGGAGACAGTTGTACATTTTGTGCTTGTTCACTTTTTATGCCTCCTTTCCCCACTGTACAAATGAGGCAAAGTATTTGATAGGCCAGCAGGTCCTCAAGAACAGTTCTTAAATGATCTTACACTGCTTTGCAGATAACACACCAGAGCTTCTCACTGTAGCTTTACCATTGGCAGGTTCCTTATACTGGGGTTTGCTGGAAGTGAAGGACACAGAAGTTTCTGCATATGCGCAGGAGAAGGCCACCGACCTCCAGATACGTGGTCCCGTGTTGTCAGAGAACCCTGGTTTCAGCACTGGGACTGCAGTGGCATGCCCCCACCTAGCTCACACCTAGCCCATGAGCTGTTCCTGCTGCTGCTGCTGCCAAGCTCCTGCCCTCACCCAGCACCTCACCCACTACAGCACCTTCCAGCCCCTACTCCAGCATTTTAAAACAGGCACCAGGTCCCACCTTGGATAAACTCCCACCACTTGAGAAACAGGGGACTGCAGTAACTGTCAGTGGTGGGCTGGTGCTAACCACTGTGTGGAAATAGTGATTCTGAAGCAACGATGAGAACGCTCGGCGCAGGAGGTCACCCTCAATCCAGCAGTTGCAGCGAGACCATAGCCGTTGTGCAGAGGTGCTATTTCACATTGCAGGTCCTGGTAACTGCTGGGCCTACTCCATTTCTTTTATGGTTTAGTTGGTGTCGTGACCCGCGACCTATTATATCTCCTTTTTGGAGTGATTTTAGTTTATCAGGATCTGCTGAGAGATATGCACGCAGCACTCGCCTCTCACAGAGGAGCAGTGAGCTTCGGCACTGACTTTTCGGGTGAGACACTCGTTCAGTGCTCACTAGTGTTTCCAGTAACAGCAGCCAATCCCCCATTAGAATTTACGAATACACGGTTTATTGAGGGGACAAATCAAACAATTTGGGGCAGGAGGTTCAAAAAGGGTAATTAAAACACATAGGAGCTGTGAAATATCTTTTAAACACCAAATACCAAGAACTTACATATGCCTTAATACTTATATATAGGTACACCTTATTTACACACCCAGATTAATTATCTATGAGGGGAGGAGGAAGGAAGGATATGCCCGACGCTTGTCCCGTATAGGGTCGCGGTTTACGTGCAGGTAAGTGAGACAGGGACACCTTAGGGAGAGAATTATGCCCAAAATACAATTCCTTACTTTGTTCCTGAGATGCTCTAGGTACTTATATAGTAGCTGCGGGTGACTTCCCCTGCAACCCGGTCTTAGAACCATGGGTGGCAGGAAGAAGTCTCACCGCACGTGCTCAAGCTGCTGGCAGGACCTCAGGAAAGCTGGCAGGGCCTCAGGCAAGCTGGCAGGAAAAGCCGCGGGCAAGGCGGGACGAGCCGGGTCTGCAAGAATTAGCCGGGACTGCAAGAATTAGCCGGGACTGCAAGAATTAGCCGGGACTGCAAGAATTAGCCGGGACTGCAAGAATTAGCCGGGACTGCAGGTGAAGCGGGAGCCGGGACTAGCCGGGATGAGCCGGGTCGAACACGGATGAGTCGGGAGCCGAGGCTAGAAGGGAGCGAGCCGGGTCGAGCATGGATGAGCCGGGAGCCGGGGACCTCAGGCAGGCACCCCCAAGGCGCAGGTCACCCCCCACAAAAGCAAGCAGCAGCAGCGGCGGCGGCGGCAGCAGCTTCAGGAAAGCGCGCGGCGAAAAGCAAGCAGCAGCAGCTCCAGCGTCTGTGCAAAAGCGCACCCAAAACCAGCACGCACGCTGTCTCGTTTTAGGTCTCCTTTTCCCCCAATTCGCCGGTTTACGTATTTCTAGGCTTCTCAGCCAATCAGACGGGGACTTTTTCCCGCCACTGCAGACCTGCAGTTTCCAACATTGTTGCTGTTTTCCCGCCACTGCTCCTCTCTAGCAGCAGCTATCCCCTCAGGGCGTCCGAGTTGTTGTTTTCTGGCAGAAGAGGCGGGCAGGAGAGCGTTTAGAGTGCCACGCGGAGCAGCCATCTTTAAGCCAGTTACGACTGCTGACCTAAAGGGCATGTTATGTTCGTGTGAGGAAATATCTGGTCCTTCACAGTTAGGTACTAGTGTAAAGGCAGAGCTGGGAACAACTGCTACCATACAACAGCTTGAAATAGGTAATTCTTTATTGTCTGGGAGCCCTTGCATGGTGTGTCACACCTTCTACAAACTCACACTTGGGAGCATGCAAAGCAGTTAACATTCCAGAGAGTTTCAGTAGCAGGGCAGTGAGACACTTCGTATGGCAAAGATTTTGAATCCTGAGCATGTTGATAGCTCCACCCGCTGAGACTGTGCCTGAAATAATGAGATTTTTAAATTAAAATAACAAATCAGTGCTCTGAAAAGTTACAAAATGTCAGAACTGAGGTTACCCATGCCATGACATCAGCCACAACCCATGACAGTTTTCACAGACTACTTTTCTGATGTGCTCAAAGGTGAAAAAAAATGCTGTAAGCATTACATGTAAAAATACTGTAAAAACATATGGGCAAGAAGAAGTAGTGATAATGTACATAACTTTTCAAAGGTGTAATCAAGCATCAATACTGCAGTATGGCAGGGGTAAACAGCATCTCTGTTCAAACGCAGCCCTTTGTGTTGGGCAGATATGTTGTTTTTATTGTTATCTTTTCACTGTAGTGAGGTACCTAAATGAGTACATGAAATGTCTCCCTTCAAGTTTCAGAGTCTGAAACGCTGTCAGTAAACCAAGGATATCACACTTACCAGGGAGAGGAAAGGATTAACAGGCAAAGTAACCATCACTGAGGGACAGTATGCAAGTGCAAGAGTGGCAGTAAATCTGGTTTTTACTGTAAGACATTGTCTCTCCCCAACTCTGACAAATACATTGCACTACCGACCTTAAAAAATATCCAGTGTGTCTAAAAGCTTGTACCTTTTCCTGACTTTAACAGGTAATCTAATAGAAGGTATCACTTCTGCCTATAAACTTACTCATCTGTAACCCAAGTAGTTGTAACACCGAATCCCACAAAAGTTCACTAGAGGGAGCACTTGTTATTTACATGTATTCATAAACACAATTACAATAGGCTATAATCAGGAGGTACTAAGTTTTGTGTTCATGCAGTAATACAGACCATTCTTCCTTTCTTGGAAAAGGATATAATTCTCCCAGCTATGCATGGTCTTATCTGTGTACTTCTGTTTTTCCTGAAATGCACAATTGTCATCCAGAGGGACCTGGGCAAGATGGAGAAGTGAGCCCAGGTCAGCCTAATGAGGTTCAACAAAGCCAAGTGCAGGGTCCTGCACCTGGGCTGGGGCAACCAGAGTTATCAGTACAGGCTGGGGACAGACATGCTAGAGAGCAGCCCTGTGGAAAAAGTCCTGGGGGTACTAGTGGATCCAAAGCTGGACATGGGCCACCAATGTGCAACTGCAGCCCAGAGGGCCAACCATGTCTTAGGCTGTATCAAATGAAGTGTGGCCAGCAGATCGAGAGAGGTGATTCTGACCCTCTACTCTGCCCTGGTGAGACCTCACCTGGAATACTGCATCCAGCTCTGGAGCCCCCAACACAAGAAGGACATGGACCTGCTGGAGCATGTCCAGAGGAGGGCCATGAAAATGATCATAGGGCTGGAGCACCTCTCTTACG
Organism: Hemiprocne comata; assembly: GCA_020745705.1. NCBI lineage: Eukaryota > Metazoa > Chordata > Aves > Apodiformes > Apodidae > Hemiprocne > Hemiprocne comata. The sequence goes on along the minus strand of CM036586.1, from coordinate 89,692,065 downwards.
AAGACAGGCTGAGGGAGTTGGGGTTGTTCGGCCTGAAGAACGGAAGACTCCAGGGAGGCCTTATAGTGACCTTCCAATACCTGAAAGGGGCCTATAAGAAGGCTGGGGAAGGCCTGTTCACAAGGGCATGTAACAACAGGACAAGGGATAATGGTTTTAAGCTAGAAAAGGGTAGATTTAGGTTGGACATTAGGAGAAAGTTCTTTGCAATGAGAGTGATGGATCACTGGAACAGGTTGCCTGGAGAGGTGGTGGAGGCCCTATCCCTGGAGACATTCAAGGTCAGGCTTGATAGGGCTCTGAACAATCTGGTCTAGTGTGAGATGTCCCTGCTTGCTGTAGGGGGGTTGGACTAGATGACCTTCATAGGTCCCTTCCAACCCAATACATTCTATGATTCTATTATTTTCTTTACTTGAGTGGTTGCTTGAAGTAATGCATGCAAGACATTACGTGGGTGTTTAAATAAAATAAAGCAACAACCCAATATAATTCAATTCCCTTTCCCTCCATCTTCCTTCCACTCCAAAATACACAGAAGAAGAAGAAAGACCTCTCTTTTAGTTTAAAACTTAGCTTTATAAGTTGGACAATGTTTTATCTCCCATGCTTATCTACATGTTCTCTACAATATAATACCCAGAAATACTCTTAGTCTGTATCTTTTTAGAAACAGAGTATGTGGCACTCTGTGGTTACTTTCAATGTGTTTTTTTGTGTGCTGAACAGAGGAAATCACTTTAGTCTCTCTCACTCTGAAGCGAAAAACAAAATTATTCACTGTGCAATCGAACAGTGGATGAATGGTATTAAAAGGCAGAGGCAGCAGCACAGAAGAATCTCAGATGAAGGGACTGCATAACTGTTGAAGAGCCATTAAAATGTTTTTTTCAGATGCTAAATAGCCTCTCCCCACAAAGAAAATTAAGCCCTGAAGTGGGTAGGAACAGAGGAATGCACCTGGAATATATGATTTTATTTCCCGTGGTGAGAAGCAGCTCCACAAATGGTTCAATTTACTTTAATTAGCTGTACTCAATTATTATTATTTTTATCTAGCTGAATGCTGTGTGTCACTGAAGTGTGTGGGCGTGATGGATTGTCTTCCTTGGAAAGAATACATATAATTAGCAGTAATAGATGTGCTGATGTGAGGCAATTTCAGTTTATTGGAATTAATGATCACTTCCTGTGGCTGGCTCTCCACAGGCCTAGTTGTTGTGTTCTTTTTCAAGCACTACAGTATGACAATGTACAGAGACAGTTTCACTGACTGCATCCTAATGGCAGAGGATTTGTCTTGTTAGCACAAATTAGGAGCACGCAATGCAGAGCAGGCCCCTTTACGAATTTATCTTGGTGCATTGTGCCCACTGCCATCTATCTTATACTAAACATAAATGGCAAATTTTCTGCTTTTTGTTTTTGCAGAGGAGGAATTAGCATCTGTAGTGGCACTGATTTGTGGTCTGTCTGGTTGAACCATGGCATGCTGTAGTCTATAAAGTGTAAAATTATATTCGAGTTGCAAAGGCACATTCTATTGCACTCACTAGCAAGTTTTAGGTTTTAAATAGTTAGAGTACCATGCTTTTGGATTAATTACTGATTATTTAAGTTTTTTATACAGGCACCCTTGTGCTACCAAACCCTTGCCATGCAAACCCAATACAGATGCTTTTACATACTATCAGATTTCTACAGATATCACTTAAAACAAGTCTGAATCTGAAAGACCAGAATTTTTTTCTGCTTTTTTCTCCATTATCCATTGAGGGGGAAATATATAAATGTGATTCAAATTAACATTTGAAAATTAGTATTTCCTCCACAATATTACATGTTACAGATAGGTACCAATCATAAAAGTATCTCATGTCTGTATGTATACTTTGTAAATCAAAAATTTTTCTAAGCAATTTATGAAGTGAAATGCAAGAACTGTTGGCCTATCTCTTCATCTGTTTCTGAAGCAGAGAAGTGCAATGGGTTAATATCAGTAACGTTCCTGTAGCAGGATGCTCCATCTCTCAATATGCCTGCCTCAGTTTCCCTCTATGATTCAACTGCTTTTTGTCTCTCTGTTTTGCAGGCTCAGGCCTGAAGTGGAAAGGTTCCCATGAGAAAGAAAAAGGCCTAGCAAACTCTGAGCTGGTAACAACCTTGAAAGGTACAAACAGAGGCCAAGTTGATGTTCATAACATCACCTGCTCTCCGGTGTTGAAGAACATGGAGCTCAGCCCAGCTACAACTAGGCCTGAAACAGAGATAAAGTAAGAACGAACAGATAAACAAAAGAGTTTGCTTGGTGAGAACAGGGCCTTCATGTTTTTTTCTACTGTTTTCCTTTTATGGATGTTGGAGGTACAGCTAATGGTTAAATGACAGCAGTCAATCCACCTTATTCTGTAAAAGCCTGGTCCCATTTCTGATCAGGGGGGCTTCCGTACACTTTCCCTGAAGGTTGCTGGACCTTCTCTCTTCTAGTGGGGACACCTGCCAGAGAGACTTAATTCTCAAGAACAACAGTCCACCCAAGGACACCCAGCTGTGGCCTGGCAAGGGTGAGAGATATTAACTCTTTCACTGTCTTTATTAGTAAACTTAACGTTAAGTAATCTTCATCATTAAGACTGTAGAATCCTTTAAGAGTGATAATTAATATTCTAGGCCTAGTATAAAATTTGATAGTAAGTAAGTTGCTGGCATTTTAATAGTTAACATTGGTTGTTTGATTTAATTATAAGTAGTATAATTCACTGCTAATAAATCCTTTGCATTCAAACTGCACTTCTGTTCTGATCTCCCAATTTCCTTACACTTTTGCTGTACTCGTGGCTCTCATCCCGTGTAGTTAAGACCCCGATGTTATATGCAATAAATCTTGATTAGTGCATATGCGTCTTGTCTGCCGTCCGTTCCGTCCAGGACAGTTCCTCACTAGTGTGTTTCTTTTTTGACAAAGGGAAGAATTCCACAAGATTCAGTACTAGTGCAACTGCTGACATTGTCAAGATTTATTTGTTTTAAAAGGTGAAACTGCATTATCGGAACTGTAGAACTGTGAATTTCTGAAGAGCTTTTAATGGGACAAGATCCCCTCTGTAGGTTCAAGTATAAGGGACTGTGGCATCAATTCTGTGTTTCAGCAGCAATTTCTATAGCTCAGCCTTGTTTCCGAGCACACACATTGGAAAGGTCAGGGGAATCAGTGGCAGAATGCCGTGCTGAGTTTTCATTGTTGTTGCTTTTTACTTCTGGCAATCCTCCTTCCTTATTTTCCAGAGTCTGATTGTGAAATCTGAAAAGGTAAACAAAAGGAAGACTATAGAATCATAGAATGCCAGGTTATCTCCCAATTATTTCTTCTGGAGTCCAGTTGGAATCTTCCCAGGAGTAACTTGTGCCCATTACTCCTTGTCTTTTCCATGTGACTCCTTGTAAATAGGGAATCTCCATCTTCTTGGTAGCCACCCTCTAAGTACTGGTCCATGGTAATAAAGTCTCCCCTAAGCCTTCTCTTCTGAAAGCTGAACAAACCCAGTTTTCTCAGCCTTTCCTCATATGACAGGTCCTCCAGTTCTCTGATCATCCTCATGGCCCTTCTCTGGACCCTCTTCAGCCTGTCCACATCTTTTTTATGTAGCAGGGAGCAAAACTGAACTCAGTATATTCTTATCCACCAGCCCTAGAAGTGCCTTTATGATCAACCTTCAAAGCAGATTAAGTAAAAATAATTCCTACAAAGGCACTTGACCTTGGAGGAAAGGCCTTTCCATCAGGAGTAAGGCCTCATTTCCAAGCACACTGTTAGAGAAGCCATCCCTGCTGTTAAATGCCCCACTTGTTCCCTCTCACATCACCCCAACTATTCCTCATGTTAGCACATGCATTTCTAAGGCTGCAGCTAACTGGTCAGGAAACTAATCCAGGCCAGAACTCACCCAGCCAAAAATACACTTTTTCCATCCAGGCCAGGTCTCTGATATGCCCAAACACTCAAGCCAGGCAAAAGAGAAGCAAGGCAAGAGGATTTCTTCCAGCACAGTGAAGGCTTTAAGTGTTCAGGAAACTACTGCCTCAGCATGGAACACATACCAAGCTAGATCACATCTGACGTACTCTTAACATTGCTCTTTTCATACTGACAGATATGGTCAGTAGGTCTCAGAATGAGCTTCCTGGGCTCATTCATTTTAAAATTTACATTTTAAAAATTGTCTCATAGTAATTTATCTTGACCAGATAGTGGTTTTATACTAAGATGCAGATTAAGGCAGCTGAAATAATCCTCAGGTGCCCAAAACCACTGACAAATGTTTTATCAAAGTTTTTTCTGGCCTATAGTATATATATATACTTCTATATCTTGCTAGCACAAATTCCATCAGTCTGAAAGAACATCCCCATGGGACCACTGCAAGCATTCATACTGTGATCAACCTCCAGCTGGACATGGGAGATGATGGAAGACACAGCACCTAATTAGCCAGACCTGCTGGTGGTCCATAGTGTGGACAGATGCCGTCAAGTTCATCTGGGCCTGTGACTCCTGTGCTTGTACCAAATAGCCTCCTCAAATACCACAGTGTTTCTTGCAGCCCCTCGCCAATCCCAGCTGCCTTTGGCAGCTTGTGTTTCAATGGATGCCATAGCAGATCTGTGCCTCTTGCAGGGGGTCATCCTGTTTCACCAAGGTGGGTCACTTTACCCTCCCCCAAGAAGTTGCTGTGAACTGTCTGATTGTTCCTACACCACTTTTTGCTGATGCTGTGGCTTCTCAGACAGCATCTTACAGAAAAGTTCACAGATGCCTTTTAGGAGATCATGAGCTTCCTTCCATAGCAAAACCACTTTGCAACACCCAGAGTTGAATGGACAGATCTTTTAAAGGCTTTTCCGTTTCATTCCTTCTGGACTTCTGTGGTTGAGTCAAATCTCTTCAGTTTCACTTATAGCTTCCCATAACAAGTCCAAATAAAACAGAAACTGCAGTCTGGGTTTTCTGAATTTACTCATTTTTAGGGTTAAAGCAGCAGCTTTGACTCTGTTCCTTGTTTTGCAACTGATTCTCATGAGACTTTGGGCAAAATACTTGCCTATCAGAGCACTGTTTCTTACTGACTTTCTCAACCAGAGTAGACCCGAAACATTCTAGGCATAAGCATGCATTTTTATTTTGCAGCTTACTTTGATGTGTATAATCGAAGTGAAAAATAAAATTAGTACTTCACATTTAAAAAATATAAGTGAAGGTCTTTTTGCAAGATTTGTGTGATACGAAAAATTAGGCGTTGCATTTCGAGGCAAGAACTGCTGCAGCAGTCAGTCATATATTGAAGCCTATCAATCATTACTTGCTAGCCATCTTTATTGTGGGGCAGAACTATGAAAAAAGATATGAATGCTTTAAAAACTAATCTGAGTAAGAAATGATGTGATATCAGCAAGTGGCAGAAAATTTAGAAGTAAGAAGAAATAAGGCTAATAACTCTGTTCTAGAGACATCAGCTTCAAGTATAGTGTAGTTTGTCTTATAGAGTGATAGAATTATAGAATGGTTAGAGCTGGAAGGAACCTTAAAGATCTCCAAGTTCCAACTCCCCTACATGAGCAGGGACACATCCCACTAGACCAGGTTGCTCAGAGCCCCATCCAACCTGGGCTTGAACGCCCCTAGGGATGGAGCCTTCACAACTTCCCTGGGCAACCTGTTCCAGTGTCTCACTACCTTCACACTAAAGAATTTCCTTCTGATCTCTAACCTAAATCTCTCCTCTTGCAGTTTCAAACCATTACCCCTTGTCCTATCACTGTGTGCTCTTGTAAAAGGCCCCTCCCCAGCCTTTCTGTAGGCTCCCTTCAGGTACTGGAAGGCTGCTATGAGGTCCCCCCAGAGCTTTCTCTTCTTCAGGCTGAACAACCCCAACTCCCTCAGCCTTTCTTCGTAAGAGAGTTGCTCCAGCCCTATGATCATTTTCGTGGCCCTCTTCACCTGCACTACAGGAAAATCTGACCTGGGTAGGATTTGCTTATTCTGCCAATGTCTAGACACACATAAATCGTGGGAGTTTCCAGTATTCTGGCTGCAAGACTCACAACGTCACAGAATTACAGAATCATGGAATTCTCAGAGTTGGAAGGGACCTCTAGAGATCATCCAGTCCAACCCCCCCTGCTAAAGCCAGATCCCCTAGAGCACATTACACAGGACTGCATCCAGGCATGTCTTGAATATCTCCAGAGAAGGAGACTCCACAAACTCCCTGGGCAGCCTGTGACTGCATCACTGCAGGTGATGTGACAACACCAGTGCAGGTGAGCTATTTTTCCTAACTGGTGGTTCTGCAATGACTGAAAGGAATAAAAATATTTCATTATTTTTCTATTTAACCTGCAATTTTCTGTTCTGTTTGCAGTAGTATTATAGGCATGATGGAAAGAGGAACCAGAAGGAGGAGGAAGTCATTATAGGTTGCCTTGTATTTCGTATCTTTGGGCAGTAATAATCTCTGGTATAATGACAGTCCCATTTGAAGGATAAAGTGACAGTTTTCTGCAAGTGAGGAGAGAATAAAAGGATTCTTATCAAGTGAATTTAGTTATAAAAGAATTAATGGATTCTAACTTAGTGCATTTTCACCCACATATACTATAGTCTAATTGTGGTCTCTTCTCAAATTTCTGTGAAATAACCACATGAAGCAAGCTTTGCACCAAAGGAAAAGTTATTTAGGTTAGTGCAAGGGGATTTAGAAAAGGGAAATGTTATTATTGCAATATCCTTTGACCTATAAAAAGGGCAAGTCATTATTACAGCCAGAGTGTTTTGTTTAAAAGACTTTATAGGAGATAAAGCTGTCTGGGCAAAGCTGCAAAGCCTAACAACATTTTTTTCTGTAGCTTCAGTTGCTCACTTCACCCTTTGCTGTTAAACATGGGTGGTATGATAAATTGGTATCTCCACTAGATTGCAGTGATATTTCCCTGGCTTCATAAGCTTGCTAGCTTTTCACAACCCTTGCTACCTCTTTTAGAAAGCCCTTGCTCACTGAGCTAGGGGCTGGATTTTTTCGTGTTTCTTTTGTATTACACGTTTTAATACTTTACATATATATATGGCTCATTGTATATTTTGGGTTATAGTATTGTAAGGGGACCTGGAGAGTTTAAATTCTACGTCAGTGATTATCTACAGCTTTATCATCCTTCCCTACAGAGCTGTGCTACCCCAATTTTCTTTACAAAGATGGATGATGTTCTTGTAATCTTAACCAGTTTATCAGGGACCATAACTCTTTTTAAACAAGTTGTGCTGATCACAAGCTTGCAGTGAACTATTCAGTTTTAGGCAAATGTTTACAGTTGCCCTGATGGTGTCAGCTCAGCTCTCCCTCTTTGTGCTCATCTCTTCCTTTTTGTGCTCTGCTTGTCTTTCACTGACATTTTCGTGTGTTTTCACTAAAACAGTAAGTTTAGAGATATGGCACATCAATTTGAGAGTAAAGCATCGTCATTGTAAGAATAAACTCTGAAGGCTTGCCAAATCCAAGTGCATGATAGCTGGTAGTAACTCTACACAGTACACAGAAGAAAACAGTTTGGTAGTTGAAATGCTTGTCTGAGAAATGGAAATTTAATTTCCCTCTCTGTCAAAACTTTTGTATAAAGCCTTTCTGTCTAAAGGAATTGAACATGGTGATGTGTAAATTTTAAGTGTGAAGTCATCGCTATGTATGGAAACACCTGCACACAGTGTATGGGGGGAGTCAAACACATTAGGTGAAGTTCTAAAAAGCCAGTTGGAAGGAGTCTAACTAGTCAAAACTGAAGTCAGGTATGGATTTTGGATTCATCTCAGCTCTCCACATGAGGCAAGTGCTGATTCTCTCTCCCAAGGACCAAACAGTGTTGTTTTTTTTCCTTAGGATCCTTCCTGTGGGAGGATCACAGAACCTTCACAATACATAGGCTCAGGTGGGAATACATAGGTGAGGTGGGAAACCACACCTCAGCCTGAAGGGAATCAAGCCCACAAAAAAATTCATCAGGTCACAGTTTTACCAAATAGTTAGAAAATTCTGAAAAGAGAAGCAATTGTTCACAGTTATCAGTCCAGGCTTTGGGCACCAGAAATGTGATAGTGTTTACAGCTGTTCAAACCGATTTAAAAGAGAAAGGAAATTCGGTTTAGCACCTTAATTGCCCAGTATGCAAAACTTGATGTGAATGCTGTTCTCAAATGCTGTTGCTCATCCAGCAGTTACTGACCTCAAAGCATGAACTGGTGGATGATATTCTACAGCCTGTGTGATGCTGAGGTCAAAGTCTGCATGACACTGCTTGTAAGAAGTACTTGGGGAAATTTCCATTTGCATACACAATGTTTTTCAATTATTTTCATATTGGCTTAATCTCTTTTCAGGTATTTCATTTTGCACTGAGTCCAGGCATCCACTCCTCAGTTCAGTGATGCTGGTCAAAGACAACCCTGTTGCTATGAATGCCCTCCCACACAGAAGACAAATGCCAGTCAGCCAGCTCAGCCTAGCTGACCCCATTGATTTTATCTGTGGTAATGGGGAACTCTTGCTCCATGCCTTCTCCTTCCCTCAGCTGCTGGATGGCAGTGGGCAGATAGTAACTAATTCCCCAGCCAGAGTCAGGCAGAAGTCACTTCCTCAGTTTAAGATGTTATTGGCTGTACCTATCTGTTCAGCTCCTCTGCTAGAGATTAGATACCTACCTCACAGAGGCAGGAAAAATCAGTGTTTGTTTACACCTCTGCTGCCATTATGCACAGCCCTGCTTATTTAACTATGCAGGAGCTGGGAGCAAATGCCACATTTTAGCCAGCTGCAGCTGGAGCTGCAAGAGGTCACATGTAACTGTTGACATAAAAAGTGCCCTAAACTTCATATGGAGCAATTGAAGTCAGTGCTTCTGTACATGACTTTGGGTTCTGCACTGGTGCCAGATTCAGGATGACTGTAGTTAAATTGTGCACTAGTTTACAATAGATCTGAGAAACAGCAGAAAGACAAAACTTACCTGGTTCTTGCTCCATCTCCCTCTTAGCACTCCTCTGGGCAGGAAACTGCCTGCAAATTTGCACGTTGCACCAAAGCAAAGGAAATATCTTGTACAGAGCGGTGTCTTTTTGGAAGGCTTCTGTACGTAGAGTGTGTTGCTCTTTGTAGACCTCCATTTATAATCTAAAAACCACGTGAGTCCAAGCAGTGTGTCCCAGAGTAACTAGGCGCTCACAGCAGCAAGTGAAAAGAGCTGTATCTGACTTTGGATAAAACAAGAAATTGAAGAGTAATGACATACAGGCAATATACAAAGAATTCATAGTTGACAATAGTATAAAATCTAGCTTATATAGATAATGACCAAGCAAGAAAACAACAATTATTATTCAAAACTGAAGTTTCACCTTAAAGATGAGTAACAGGAGAACAGATTAATAGAGAAAAAATGGAATGTAACTTAAACTGAGAGACTAAACTTCACAGAGGGTCTTGAGGAGTGCTAGGCATGGGTATTGTAGCTTAGACATGAGCCCAATGCAAGAGAGAGAGGGGCACATCTCCAAGCAAAGCACCCCTTTTACTAAATCCGAATTGTATTAACTAGTGCAAATTATTATCATTAGCACTCTTTTTACCAAGTATTCCTAGTTGTTTTCAGGAGTGATACACCTAAAACTAACATGGGGTTTTCTATTCTATATAAAGAACTCTGAATATCTACTGATTTTAATCATCACACTTCTGACTTCCACTTCTTGGAAAGCCCCAGCTTACTTCTCACTTCTGAATATCCTCACCTCTGAGAAGCTGGACGTAAGTTTGTTTTTCATTTTTACCAATGCTGTGAAAGCTGCTATGTTTATTACTACCCCAATCTATTTTGCTGCTATCTTCTACTGCTTAATATATGAAGTTCTTTTAGAGGAGCTCATGATAAACAATTGATCTGCTAAGGAGCAAATGAATAGCTGTGGTAATAATTTCTTTCAGCACTCCAGCTATACCTTGAAGAGGACATTCTGCTCCCAGTCTCAGAGGTCTGCACCAGTCAGGAGTGATTCTTACCTGATGTGATTAGCATGGGGCACTACTGCTAATGCAGACCAGCTCTCTGGTTTAATGAAAGAGGGAAATGCAAAAGCTGTCTTTTAGGAAGAAGCCTTAGCATAGGCATGGATTTTACAGGGACAACTGTAAGGTCTGCTAAGGTTTCTGAAGCCATTGTTGGCATTACCTAATGGGTTACCTATGTCAGTTGTCTCCAAAGCAGGGTGCACACATCCCAAGGACTATTCAAGACCATCCACTGGGGTGCAGGTAGAAAATAATTTTGTACCATTAATGCATAAAATAAAAAAATATATTTATTTCATCTATATCTTATACTTTTATATTTTTGTGGGTTATATAATATACTAATACAGTGGCACATGTATATAACTTATTTATAAATAAATATACATATATTGGTGGGGGTGCTCAAAATTTTTTTAATGTTACTGGTGCATGATCAAAGAAATGTAGAGACCACTGATCTGTGTCATATTTGAGGTACCTTGCACTTGGACACCTATCTGACCAGCTGCAGAGCATGGGTCTTGGTACAGTTTGGGACATCCTCGTGTGGCTACTTTCAAGTAAGTAGCACTATTGAAACAGGTTATGTATTTTTTCCACTATGTAAAGTGAAGCTTATGGGTGAATGACAGAGACAGATCAGGCTGGTAACATGGAGACATACTTGTGTTCATCTTCTACTTGGATTGCTCTTAATGTTTTAAGAAACTCTGCAGCTTTCCATGCTTTAAATAGAAGGTGAATATAAGTTGGAATGTCAGTGCTGCAAAACCACATGTCCATTCTGGAAAAATACCTCTGGCAGTGACTCCAGCTTTTGTGATGCAAGGTGAGTGAAACAGCCATCCAGTGCTCCATGAGTAATGGGTGCATCTTCCAAAAATAGATTTTGAATTAGGGAAAAAAATATGTATTTTAGCAGATATTCTAAACCAGCATTGTCAGTGATTAAAAGAAATGAAACAAGGAAGTATGTGTCTCAGTATGACACATGTTTTTATTGGCAACCTAGAGCAGAAATGCATTCTGTGAGAAAAGACTGAAGAAACTCAATGTGTGATAAAAAATCAGGTAAGAAAATAAATTCTTTATTAAGAACTTATAAAGTAATTGGGAGCAGAAGTAACTCTTTTCACTGTTTGTTTGACTGACAGGAGTGTTTGATTTGTGGTAGTATTTGCTCAGTCTTTGTAGTTGAAAGAGATTGAATTTGCCTAGACTGAAGATGAAGAGTGTTCAGAGGGCTCATGTAGGAAGGAGCTCATTCTCTGTGTTCAGGGTGGGTAAGACTGGAGTCCCAGGCTCCAGATCGAGCAAAGAAGAGTCACATCAGGAAGACTTTTTCAGAAGCGAGTAGGATGGGGACAGAGCAACCACAAAAAAACAAAAGTCAGATAGCTGCTCAGTATATTTTACTTGTGTTTCATGTATTTACTGCAGAGAGAGGGACTGTTCTTGTCTATCTGCATGCACATGAATTCAGCGAGCTGCCCAGAGGGGAAGTGAAACTGGTGTAGTGAGAGTGAGGGAAGGTGGGTGAGATGTGGACACTGGAGAGACAGTTGAGTGGAGGAAGGTGACCTGGACTGGTGTTGATGCACTGTGGCCAGCTGGTAAATGTGAGGAGGAAATGGAGTTTTCTGCACACAGCTTTCGCTGTCCTGGACAGGCATCTGTGGCTTCAGACACTGTGAAGAGGTGTCAGCACATTTGTGCAAAGCTGGTGAAGATGTTACTGAATTAGCACTCGCTGACTGCATTCAGAGCTTATGAATACTCTGGCTGACATTATACAGAGCTTTTTAAGTATTTCAGGTAAAGCAAATCAATTATAATTAAGCAAAAGGTTCTTTCCATGAAGAAAGGCTGTTACAGAACTGGGTTTTTTGATGTTTTGGGTTTTTTTTCTGTGGAAGCATTAGTGAGAAAAAGTCTGGTTTCTGTCTTCCCTCCACTGTTTTTTTCCCAGGGCAATTATGTGTCAGCTTAGGATAAACCCCAGTGAGCCACTGGAAAAGTACAGTGGTTTTCACCCATTTCTATATGGCTTTTTTGAGAAGGATGATGTGCTATGTAAGGCAATTGATATCTTCTTTAGAAAGTCCTATTAAGGGATTAAAGCAGAGTATGAAGTCTTACAGCTTTTCTTCTCCTCTTTTGTTTGATATAACACCACAGCCAGAGAGTTCAACATCATAGTCTGATACCTGTACCTCTCTACTGAAAGGATAACTCTGAGGGAGAAATGTCCAAAATATTTCCTTTTCTGTTCAGTTGTGCTTTTGACCAAGTGCTTGCATCTTCACATACACATAGTAGCTATATTCTGATTTTTTTTCCTTAGTTTTGTGCCATGACTTTTATTTAGGAGATTGCTGGAGCCTGTAAAACCAAGTATGTACACAAATAAAAATAGCTGGGAAGTGAGCAGAAGAGCACCCTTTTTGCTTTCACTGTCCTAGAAGGATGTCAGAGGGGCTGTGAGGGTGGGCCGCCCTATAGGAGCGAGCCAGGAGCCAAGAGTGGCTGCAAGACCATCAGTGCCATGCCCTCCCTTGACCATGGTTCATCCAGCAGCACCCAGCAAGGGAGCAGGGATGGGATGGGACGGGATGGGACGGGACAGGATGGGACGGGATGGGAGTGATGACTGGGGCAAGCCCAGAGCCCTGCAACTGCCCACCAAGTGGAAGCAATGGAATTGGGGTGGTGCAAAGTCCGTTGCGGTGCAGTGGTGATGGTCAGCAGGTATGAGGGTGGGCACAGACTGTGGTGCAGCTCAGGCAAGGACTAGGTCCTGAGGATCTGGTCACAAATGCAGTTCCCAAGAAAACAGGAGATGTAAAACTGCCCCGGTGATATTCCCAACTCCTCTGCCCCAGCTTTTTCCCAGCAGTGTGATCCCAGGTTATCCAGCCGGGCTGCAGCAGGGCTGCCCTGAGTAGGAGCAGCCTGGCCTGAGGAGCAAGGAAGGGCAGTAGAGCCAGGGCCTGCCCTCAAGGCCTGGCAGAATAGGGACTTAGCAGCAGAGATGGTCTGAATTTTCCCCGTGAGTATCACAGAGAAATGCTGCTGTTTTACCTAAACTATTTTCTTGGAAACATATTGCATTATCAGCAAAGCTGCTGGTCCCAGCTGGGGCTCTCAGGGTCCGGGAGCATGGGGCCAACAGTATGAAAAAGCTTTAGGGCCTGGCAGGTACCAGTGTGGCCATGGCCTGAGGAGCTCATGTTGGGAGGAGAGGCTTCAAGATATTTGTCTGTGCAGCAAGCAACGGGCACAATCAGTAACTCAGTAAAATCCTTGAGTGTTTGCCGCACCACATAAGCATAAAAGTTTCAGAAACATCAACCTCCTGGAACACGGGCAGCACCCAAAGTGTGTTTGATCTGAGGAAACATAATGATTTATTGTTTCTTAGAATCTTCAGTTTGAGAAATTTAAAAAACAAAAAATGTGTATAGTTTTGTTCTGACTCACCAAACCTACATCTCAAAAATGCCTGAATTTCCCAGAAACCTCACAACTGTTTCCCATCAGCTCTGGAAGGATGGTCACTCTGCCATTCACCATTTTGTTCCTTAGAAAAAAAAGAAGTTGATTTCTGCACAAGACTTTTTCAGGAAGCACATTGTTCTCTCATGGCTGCGGCTGAAATTTTCAGAACAGAATATAAAAAAAGGACTTTTGCAGTAGAGAAGAGAGAGGAGTATGCAGCTATAGTGAGGTAGAATAGAGTGGAGCAGGTAAAAGCCTTGAATGTTGAGAACATCACCTTTATTTGCATTTACTTCATACCACCACAAAGATAGTTACTTTGTGCAGTGTGGTATGGACTTACTGCTCTCTGAAAGGGATAAAGGCAGACAACTTTGAAATCACTTTGTCTGCAGGCACTGGTTAGACCATAGCAAAAAAGTTAGTTGATAATAATACAGCTAATTTGTATTTCAGTGTGAAGTTGCAATGCACTTTAAAGAAAGCTGGGAAGGGACATTTACAAGGGCAGGTAGCAACAGGACAAGGGGTAATGGCTTTAAACTGGAAGAAGGTAGATTTAGTTTAGACATTAGGAAGAAATTCTTCACTATGAGGAAGGAGAGACACTTGAACAGGTTGCCCAGGGAAGTTGTGGATGCCCCATCCCTGGAAGTGTTTGAGGCCAGGTTGGATGGGGCTTGGAGCAACCTGGACTAGTGGGAGGTGTCCCTGCCCATGAAGGGGGATTGGAAGTAGGTGGCCTTCAAGGTCCCTTCCAACTCAAAACATTCTATGATACTTGATATTTCAGTGCGCTAAACATCTTGCTAAGTATCTCACTGACATGAGCATGCAAATGAGCTTCATATCACTTTTCTTAGATATTAAGGTATCTTTCCAGGCAGTGATGTAGCTGAAGTCACATACAGGTAACAGATCTAATCTGAACAGTGTAGAGCTTTTCTACTTCTCATCAGAGGAGATTTTTTCAATTTTATTTATTTATCACTACGTCACCTTTCACATGCAAGTGTAGGGGTGTGATTTGGACTAAATCTTCTGTGCAATAGCAGCTACCTTGCCAGAACCATCTCAATAGAAAAGCCTTAATGGAGTCAAGGAACTAGTCTGTATGGTCCGGCTGACTCCCTTTAAACAGTTTTTACTTTTGGAAGTGCCACACAGAGAGATGGGTTAAGCTTCAGCTGGGCACATCAAAGTAAAAATTAACATTGTCTGATTTCTGATGAGATTCTACAGGAAGAAAACAGAGCTTTATTGACAGTGTAAGTGAAGTTTAATTTATGGCTTGAGAATGTGACCCAGCCATACCATAAAATGAAAGCCAATTCACTTAACCTTCTATTTCCACATGTGTGTATGTGTGGTGGAAACTACCGGTTATATGTACATGGTAGAAAAATTAATCCTGCCTTAAATAAATTGATTGAACATTGAGTTTGTCAAATTGTCATGTGTCCTTGCTTGAAACATCTTGAAACCGGTTCCGTGCCAGTTAAGCTGCTCAGAGATAAGGATGATTTGAAGTTTTTAACTGTTGAATGTTGAACTGACTTGGTCCTGGCAGTAATTTATAGACAAGTCATGAGCTAGCTGTAGAGGTCAAGGATCCCATTGCTAAAACACAGGGAAGGGAAAAGGAAAGCAAGGAATAATTTCCAATTCCATGCTTCCTTTTTTTCTGCATTCTTGTGGAGGTGATGCAAAGTCCATTTTTCAGAATCTGTTTGTCAAACAGGTGAAAAACCGCTCATGTTACTTACTAGTGAGGAATGCCTAGGAAAAGGAAATACAAGAACTATTTTTTGCCTTGTGTTGTATTTATGAGGTTAAAGTTCAGCATAAAAGCAACATGAAGCCACAGCATTAAGATGAAAAGTCTTATGGCACCTGGTCTGAGTCAGAGCAAAAAAAGTCCTTTTCTTCAGAGGTGTTTTAGGTGCATTATTACTGTCACAAGAACAGTAATATGGGAATGAGCTTTCAGTTACAACCCTCTGTTTGGGGGTCAGAAACTTGCAATTTCAGTCATACATCAAAGCCATGGCATTAAACATATTCTTCCTGCCCTGTCTCAGCAGCAATTCCCTGGAAATGAACAATGGGGCTTTTCTGCAGGTGCCACTGCCTCAGCTTCAGGAATCCAAAACTGACTCAGCAGCATCTCTCTTGTATGACCCAGCTCAACCTGAAGCAGTTCTCCATCTAGCTGAGATGAGGGCACTTGCCCCTCTGTCCACAAGTCTCAGGCACCTTCATCCAAGAATCTCCTCTGATGTGAAGCCAAGCCATCTGTGCTGAGGCCCAGGCCTGGGAGAGTGTCTCAGGAGCACTGAGGGAGGGGCAGGTGTTTTTGCTTCCAATATCTGGAAACTCTGTCACTCTTCAGCTAGGATTTTTAGGATCCTACTTTGAAATGGCTATATTCATGGTATCCCAATGCCTTGCATGAGGACCAACTCCTTGTGGCACTTGCAAACAGGACTGGCTTGCTCTGAAGTGGTTAATCGTACAGTACTGAACCTTGATAACTATATTGTGGGCCGTTGCTGCTTGAGCTTCAAGATTTTTCATATAATTTTTGCAAAACTTTTTGAATTATACTTCAGGGCCCTCTGGGTGAAGCTATCAGGACTCAGCAATTTTTTTCCCACCTCTCTTCCTCTTATATGCATCAAAGCACCAAAAAGCCCAAGGAGCGCCCCAAAAGTTGGATGTGTGGAGAATTCCTTCTTGCCTTCTGCCTATGCTGCATTACTTATCTCCTGGCCCCAAAAGTGCCAGATTTTCTGGCTGCTTGTGGCTCCTTAGCACTGCAGATGGGCTCTATCCAGAGGGGAAGTCAGACACAGTAGATACCTTGGCAGGAGTCAAATGGAAAAGGGACAAGAGGAAGGCAAATGCTCTGTATAGATAAGTATACTGTCCTTAGCAAGTTCAGGCAGGAGACAGAAAGACAAGGGATGAAGATAACCTTCTTTTCAGTTTCTCACTGTTTAAAAAAGATTGTTAAGATATGTGTGGGGAAAAGGGCATGTTAGCAAATGTAACTGTGAGGACAAGTGCAAGAATGAAAGAGAAAAGTATCACTGGATCATAGAATCACAGAATGGTTTGTGTTGGAAAGGGACCTTACCCAACCTCCCTGCATGGGCAAGGACTCCTCCCAGTAGACCAGGTTGCTCAGAGCCTCATCCAACCTGGCCTTGAACACTTCTAGGGATGGGGCTTCCACAACTTCCCTGGGCAACCTGTTCCAGTGTCTCAGCACCCTCACACTAAAGAATTTTTTCCTAATGTCTAACCTAAATGTACCTTCTTCCAGTTTGAAACTATTACCTCTTGTCCTACTACTCCATGCCCTTGTAAAAAGTCCCTCCCCAGCTTTCCTGTAGCCCCTTCAGGTACTGGAAGGCCGCTATAAGGTCTCCCTGAGGCCTTCTCTTCTCCAGGCTGAACAATCCCAACTCCCTCAGCCTGTCTTCGTAGCAGAGGTGCTCCAGCCCTCTGATCATCTTTGTGGCCCTCCTCTGGACTTGCTCCAAGAGCTGTATGTCCTTCCTGGGTTGCGGGCTCTAGAATTGGACACAGTACTCCTGGTGGGGTCTCACAAGAGCAGAGTAGAGGGGCAGAATCACCTCTCTTGACCTGCTGGCCACGCTTCTTTTGATGCCCAGCCCAGGACATGGTTGGCTTTTTGGGCTGCAAGCGCACATGGCTGGCTCATGTTGAGCTTTTAGTTGAACAACACCCCCAGGTCCTTCTCCTCAAGGCTGTTCTCAATCCATTCTCTGCCCAGCCTGCGTCTATGCTTGGGATTACCTCGACCCATGTGCACTTGGGATACCCTTGCACTTGGCCAATTGACATCCATCCTTGAGTGTCAGAGATCACTTCCCACTATAGGAGAGCAGATGTTTCCATCTCAGGCTTTGTGGTGCCAGTCTTAATATCTGCTGACAAAAATCCAAAACTTTTGTATTATTTTAACACCAGTTTACCTGTTCATTGCTGATTAGCACAATCTTTTCAACACTGAAACAAACATCAGTTGAAACTTCTGTCTCAGGACTGAATACATGCTCTTCGGCTCTGAGGGAAAGAAAGGTCAATGGAAATAGTGTAAAAAAAAGTGCATTAATTATATCAATAACTCCTTTCTTGTTCTTTCCTTCATGTTTACTTTCTATTGTTTCTTGAAAAATAGAATACAGCTCCAAACAACAGTGTAGCAACACAAGGGTTTATTTATTCTGCAAGAAAAAAGAGTGCTTGAATCTGGAACAACTCAGATTTCTACTGAATTTGGAGGAGCACAAGGTCCTTGCTGGGGGTATCACTGTAAACCAGTGATGGTGACACTCATGTTTGCATGGCACCACCTGGTGGGTAGCTACACATCACTACAGCTTCAAGTCCTACATTCATGATACCATTTGCTGGACGATTTTTTTGGACTTTGTGTACAGCTTTCCCAGATGCATCCACACCCCAGCCCATGGCCAGGCACAGGCATAGCCAAGTATCTAAGCCTTTTTCCCAGTGTCTTCTCTGGGTTTCAGAAGGATGGGGCACAGATGAGTTCAAGTGTACTCCAGGCTCACCCCCCTTGCAAATCTTTGAGTCTGGTTATCCATAAATAGTGAGCCAGAACTGTGGCTAGGCTAATGAGTAGATGCAAAAGACATGGGGTTGTGGGGCTAGGAGTGCATAAACCCAGCTCTTGCTTCGATGAAAAGTATAAACAAAACCTGGTTTTATAGGATACATAATTGGCATTAGTAGTCCTTTACATCTGAGGCAGATGCACTAAGGAAAAGGGGGAGAGAATATAGTTATGTAGTTAAAGAGCAAACTTTCTCACAGTGTTTGTGCAGAGGGAGAGAGGAAAATTTTCATGCTATTATCTCCTATTTTCCACAAGTTTGACATTCCAAACTACTTTTTAAAATGTCGTTTTACATTTAATAACTGCTCACCTTCCTTTTGGCTTTTCCTGTTGATCTGGAAATATTTAGCTAGCAACCTATATCTCCATGCTGCAGCTGCAACAATATCCTTCAGAGAAGGATTCAAATACATCTTGCACCAGCAGGGTACCTCCTCCTCCTATGTCAATGCAGCTGTCTAGGATTCTTCCACTTGGTCGTAAGTCAAAATGGCTGATGATGCTGGATTTCTCTTTTTTTCCCCAGATGGAATTTTTTTGTGGACAAATCAAGCTGCTTTAAGTTCAACTCCAGATCACCTCAGATCCTTTTGTCATTAATTGGTTCCTTTTTATTATAATTTGAACTTTCTTCTTCCTCTTTTTTTTTTTCTCTTAAGAGAGTTTTTCATCCCCATAGTTGCCATAAAAAGGTTTGACAATATGAATCTCATGAGTGAAAACCCATAAAGCAAATATTTAAGAAATAATCTGATTTTTAAACAATCTCTTAGAATTTCTTACATTTAAAATCTCTAGATACATGAGAATTGCAGTAGGACCCCCAGGTAAAAGTATTAAAGAATAAAAATAGTGTTACTGTCTGATCCCATGCTCTAATTCTGCCACATTTAATTTGAAAGATCTGTATGCATAGCTAGCAATACCCAGGACTTAATCTGCTAGAGCACCAGCTGCAGCAACTGGTACTCAGACTCTTGTTTTCAGTTGTTCTAACCTGTACACACACAGAAATTATACCTCTTCATGAGAAACGGGGGAGGGGAGGAAAAAATAACTTTTATACTTTTCTGTTATCAAATTTTGTCTAAACTTCACACTAAAATAATTTCGTTTCATATATTCAAGTATACCAAGGCCAGCTTTGTCAAGTTACATGCTAAGTATATGCTCAGCAATGGCAGTAAAGGCTTTGACTTATTAAAATACCCATGAGTTAAGACTTGCCTTTCTGGAAGAAGTCACAAAGGAAGGGATTCAGCTCGTGTAAATTAAATAGTCTAAAATGTAGGTGTCCGTCTTAATCTTGTCAAGTGGGGAGAGATGGGCACTTCTAGAAAGAGATTTCATTTTTTTCCAGGGCAGCTATTTCAGAAAGATGAGACAGACTACTCTCCGGGCCATGCCTTTCTTTTCAAGAACAGCAATCTAACCAATGAGTGTTGGCATTTTTACACAGCTAATGTGATTCTTATCCACAAAACTGTTGCAGTTTCAGTTGATAAGCACTTGAGCTTTGAACTCACACTTATCTGGCCTGGCAGAATAAAGGAAGATGAAAAGGAAACGATAAGTTAGCTAACAAGACAAGGGTGAAGGTAGCTACAAACTATAGCTGAGCCTGAGAGAAATTGTCCTTTGCTAATCCACCTATTTTGTACAACTGGCAAAGTCTGAGTCAAGTAAAGTAACGGTGGCAGTGAAGAGGAGAGCAAGGGAAGTGTTTTGGCTTACAATTGCTCCTGGACATTTGCAGTTCAGTGCTAGCCTGTGTCTGTGCTTTGGCCAAGGAGTGGCAAGTCCCTGCTGGTGGTCAAAGCTGCCTAGTTTCTGTTCCATCTGACAGTCAAAGCAGAGGGTGGACAGGTCCCTGAAGACCTCTGAGTGTCTTCGAGTCACAGTCTCAGCAGCCCTGGGAGAGCCACGTTTCAGTTTTGCTTTGGGTCAGTGGGGCAGTACATGTCCTGCAGCAGTCTGAAAACATGTTTCTCAGAACAGAGTCCTGTATTACATCCAGCCAGAGCCTGCTGAAAGGAAACAAGCTGAGGAGAAAACAAGCTGGGGAGAGCAGGGAGAAGGAGCAAATACTTAGAAACCAGCATTTTTTTTTTTCCCTGAAGCCGACCTGGCGTAAGTTACAACAACAGAGGAGCATTGCAGGCTCATGGAAGAGGGGCTGGGTTGGTTATCCCTCCTGCTGCTTCTCTTCCCTTGCCTGGGACAGCAATTGTTTGCTCCTGCCTTGTTCTGGCAGTAGCAGGAGGGTGCTTGTGATGCCAGCTGTTGCTGTTAGGGAAGAGACAGCACAGCTCGTCTTGGGGAGCTGGGGACTTCTGCAGTGAAGGAGGACCTTGCTGCATGTGGGAGCAAGGGCTTAATGGTCATGAAGGTGCCTGCCTTCATATGGCGGAGGAAGTTGGTGTCAATTGAGGCTTCTATATGTGTGATGAAGAAAATCAACCTACTGAGCAAGTCAATCTAAATGCATACAATGAAGCTCAATGAGCTGCTTTTACTGACGTACTAGCCTTAATTTTTATCCTGTTTGCTCAAATTCTTTCTCCTTTATAAGATTTTGTATTCCCTGATGCTTCCTCATTAGGGAAGGCAAACTAACTGTGTCATGTAATTGCTGATTTAGAAAACACATTTCATTTTTCCCCATTGTTACCAAAAACAATAGATGAAGCTGAAGCCTGCAGGAAGTATCCCTTATCATCCCCAGCCACAGGCTTGTTAAACATTCAGCCTCTCACATTTATTGCTGTTTCCAGAATCAGAAAATACAAACAGGTCACTACATATTAATAAAAGCTGATGCTGCCCCTCCTCTATGTGTGTGGGAGCCAACAAGGAAGGTGAATAATATCCCCCGTATCTGAGGTGGAGAAGGAGGAATCTGCAGGATAGGAAATAGAGTACAAATTAGTTCATGCTGGGGGAACTGGGGAAATACGAAATATTTTTATCTTCTGGAGACTTAGATGTGCTCAGAGACTTGAAAATCTACCTGCCATCTAGCTGCCACCATAAGTTCAAAATCAAAATCCTTAAATTTCCCACCAAAGCCTTAAGATTAAGGTTAAAGATACTTCAACATTAGATGGGGAAAAAAAAAATAAATCAAACCCAGAGAAAAGTTTGCTTCAGTTCCTAGCAGGGGCCTTTTCTTGTCACAAAACCATAGTGCCAGCCTACATAAGAAACAACTAATTAGTTCCCCACACCTGGAAATTAATTAATTTTTTTTATTATTATTATTATTATTATTTTCCATTTTTTCATTCGGCTCCTGGCTGCTGCTTAGGAATTTGTTAAGTGCTGACTTGGTCAGTGAGGATCAATTAAAATGCTGCTGCAGATGACTATGAGCTAAAATTTTACTCTCAGCTTACTGTCTCTGTTCCACTGGATCCAGCTTCCTCAATGGAGTCCAGGTCATGTAGGAGGAGAAGTGGCTCATAGTGGTCCAACAGGTTGGCCACCCCAACTAGGATAGCTATTGCTGCTTTCAGTATCCCCATTAGAGCCACAAAAATATGCTGAGGCCTCCCTCCAAACATCTTCTGATTCATTTGCTCACTCATGGGTGTCCTTTACTGCAGCTCTAGTAAATGCTCCCACACTTGCTACTGGTCAAGGAGCTGTAAGCCCCACTCCATGACCTGCTCCCTTGCCTCAGTGGAGGGGGAAGAAACGTCCAGCTGGCATTTGGCTGCTGCTGCCTGACCCGTAATATTTGCATGTGACATGCGGGAGGATTTCAGTGCCTGTCAAATAATGGAGGACACCTGTATTCATCACTTCAGGAGCTTGGCATGATGGCAGAAGTCATCAGGAGGCACCGTTACCTGTACCATCTCATGTTGGCTGGAGACTCACTTCACACCTCTTCACACCTTCACTGTGTTCATGCAGGAAAGGTGCATTTCAGCCTCCAAATTCCTCCCATCCCTCTCCGCCAGCTGCTGTTGTGGCAGGCTGTGCAGTGGGGAGCAGCAAGGAGTGACCACCTCCACCTTTTTGGTTGTGATGGCAATCAGCAAGGCTGAGCCACCTGCTGAAAGCAGCTGGGTGGGCTAAAAGCAGAGGTTGTCGTTAAGCTGATTGCCCTCCCCTGGTCTTGAGAATGACCAAGGTACATGCTGCAAAGGCATTCCTAGAGCTGTGTTAATGAGTTCTTCCCCACCAGGATATTTACTGGCAGGACTCCACATTAGGCTGGTGCCAGGGCTGCATGTTCCACTTCATTTTGAAAGCTGCAAAACTGCAGATGCTCTGGACACAGGTGGGAGAGATGAGGAAAGGCACCTTGCAGTCCAGAGCATGGCACTGGTGCTTGGTGATGCAAACAAGGACTGATGACAAGCACACAAGACCCCCTTCCTATGTAAACACCCAGGTTTTTACCCCCACTTGGGACAATATGCCTTATAAAAAAAATTAAATAAAGCAAGCAGAGTTTTAAATCACACTAGACATGCAAGGGAACTTGTTGCTTATATATGTATCATAAATTGGAAAAAAGAAGGGTTTATTCTTTACCCATTCAGCATTCTTTCTTTAAAAAGGTCTTCTATTCTGAGTAATTTCAGAAGAGATCACCAAATCCATCCTCCCACTGTGGCAACATTAGCTAACAAACCAGGGGCATGCCCGAGAGTTACACTGTGCACTTCCCTGCCAGCCTTCAGCTTGCTCACATCCCTTTAGCTGCTGGATGCCTTGGGGTCCCTCTGTGAAATTCCTCCTTAACCTGACCAGCAGCACTTTGCTGTATGGCATGAGAGCTAAGGTTGCCTGCTGTCTCAGGAAACAGCCGGCTCCTTGGCCCCGCTCTGTCACCCTGCAGCCGTTGCCTTCTGTGGGAAGGGGAGATATTCCAGTTCAGGCCACACACAGCAGCTCCTGGCAGTGCCCGGGAACTGGGCACTCACTGTTGCAAATGTTTGAGATGTTCAGGGCTGCTCCTCTGGTGTGCATCTTCTTTAACTCTTTGCTTCCACTTAGGAAGACACCCTGCACTTCATGGCGCAGGAACGGCAGACAGCAGCTCGCCTCGAGGTATTTGTTGTGCTGAAATGCCTTAGAGATGCTGCTTTGGCTCACAGGTCTTTTTGTGCTTTCTGCCCCCTCATTAGCAGCAGCATCACAATTATTCAAACACTTCATACTGAAAATTTCTTACTTCCCCTCGTACACAATTTAGGGAAACTAAAAAGCACACTAGTGCTTTCAAGTTTGTTTTGTGCAAGATTTTTATGATGTACTACATGCTTGATACAGTGATAACAGTAATCCAGCTAGCCTATACTGCCAGCTTCAAGAGATTGATTAGGGTTATACAAGCTTTTGCTGGCATTAAACAGTCTTCGTTTTGATCTCACTTTTTTATTATTGTGCTGTGAAGAGTTTTAGCAAAAGGCACAAACGAAGATCTGAAGATGCATTCCTGAGACATGCAATGAAAATGAAGATATGCCAAGAGCTTCCTGAGGGAAAAATTGCAGAACTGACAATACATGTATTCTGGAACAGCTACACATTGCAGTTTTATTTGGGACCTGAAAAGACTGCTATTTTAGAGCTCAGATTACAAAAACCACAAAAGAGTGTATATGGCTCTCTGCCAGAACATGATTGCAACTTCTTTGGGAGACAATTGTTGGCACTAAGTACATCTCAGTGAGAACAGAAAGAAAGGAACTGATCTTCCTTGGCATCAGGATACTCCAGCATGTGAATGTCTCTGAATTAGAAATGCAATGTATACATCAGCGCAGGGGCCCTGCACCCTGCTGGACTACATTTTTTGGGCTTAAAAAAAAAAAAGT
Source organism: Hemiprocne comata (assembly GCA_020745705.1). Taxonomy (NCBI): domain Eukaryota; kingdom Metazoa; phylum Chordata; class Aves; order Apodiformes; family Apodidae; genus Hemiprocne; species Hemiprocne comata. Next base: position 89,667,949 of record CM036586.1, on the reverse strand, counting down.
CTTCTAAAGCTTCTTTCCCGTCTGCATTGTTAAAGGAAATGACTGAGGACAATACAATAAACATTCAGTCATGCAGCAAAGAAATATCTGGACTGAGAGCAAAATTTGTTGTTGCCTGGGTCAAGGGTAAGTACAGATGAGTTGACAGAGCCTGCAGTTAAAAACTGAATGGCAAAAAGACCCACAGATGAGCTTTAATCTGTCTACGTAAATTTGGTTTCCTCTTTGTAATCAGTATTTGCATTGTTGATACATTTGGTGTTAAGACATCACATGTACGTTTTCTAATGGTTTTGGTGCTTTTGTCAGCCATTTACGGGCATGGCCCAGCATACTATGTAGCCCCTAATATCTGCAGTATGCAGGAAAACATAGCACGGCAGAAAATCTGCCTGGTGCTTTGCATCTCTCCTCCCTCTGGGCACTGGCCTTTCAGCCTCAGTTGGTGCACAAAGACTGGTCTTTGGTCAGTGTCTGCTGCCAAGGTGCACCGGCCACAGGAGAGGCTCTGTAGGCCCTGGCTGTGCCCATGGAAGGCTGAGCCATGCCTCAGCTGGAGCTCTGTGGGCAGCTGAGCCAGCAGGTTTGCGTGAGGCCACTGCTCCTCTGGAAAGCTGCAGCTGAAAGGACACCTGCCACGGCAAGCACCCTTGGTCAGCTCTCCTCCACAAGCTGCCTGGGCACTCCTATACAGGCTTCCTGAGCCATCCTGCCTTCATCCTTTCTTCTTTCCCCGCCCTGCTGCCCGTGGTGCTCACTACAAGTTCAGAGGTGCTGCACCCCTCACGCTCCCTCTTAGCTGCCCACCCTCAGCATCCCAGGAGCTGTGCACAAAGTGGGTTCTTCCCTGAGTCACCCCAAATACCTTCCCTGCTCTGAGTGGGAGCTTTCTGCATGCACAGCTTTGCGAGCAAAAGCAACAAGGACGAAAAGAGCAAAGCTGTAGTCCCATGAGGATGGCAGTAAGGGTGGAATCACTCCAGAAGATGCATGGTTTTAATCCCAACTCAGCAGAACTGGGAACACAATTTGACCCTCTCTTTTTTTATCTGATAGTCTTCAGGAATAATTACAAGATTGACAGTACTGACTGATGCTCATATCGAAGGAGTAAGATCCAGATTTCTGATTAGAGATGCAACATAGACCCCCTTGGAAATATACACCACCTAACTTCTCTCTTTCTTGCACACCTTTCCCTTTCTGCAAGAAATAACATAAAATCTTTATGAAAGGATTTATTGCTGAAAGGATTCCTTAGCAAATGCTAAGATGGAAAAATAATCAGCTTTTCTGAACGTAACTGCCATACAATTAATAATTAATAAGCAGTAAGCTCATCTGCTTCCCCCCCTCCCTTTTATTTTTTCTTAAAAAGAAGGGGAAAAAACAGATTTCTGTTGAGACATGGATGACACCTTTTAGCAACGGTGCATGATAAATTAAGAAACTGGGTGGAGTACTTCCTTCCTGTAATCCGTTTGTAATCACTGAGAAGTTACAAATAGGACGCCTTACATAACATTTGAAAAACAAGTTTTTTAGATTGAAACAAAAAAGAAAAAAAGAAAAAAGAAAAAGGCTTTCCCACCTGCCAGACAGGCCTACTCCTGAATCCTCTTAAAGGCCTGAATGACGGTCCCCCTGCCTTAGGGGTGGAATCACTGGTGCTTGCAAGCTGATAACTATTTCACCTCATATCTTCCCTTGGTGTTCAGTAGGCAGGCTTCTGTCTTGCACACCAAGCATGCCTAGTGCTGCAGGTAGAAGTAAACATGTCTTCACTTCAAAGGATTTTTGGTAGCAGTCAAGTCTTGACTGAATCTGCTTACCCAAACATGGGTAAATGCATTTTCCCAACAGCTGTGTGGTGCAAGAAGGAGACAGAGGAGGGGGGGGGGAAAAAAAGCAGCCCAACAAAAACTTGCAGTGATCCCAATGTCCTGGTTGAATCAGCCACAGCCTCGTTTATCAGCACCCACTGCTCTAGAACTGATGGCTGCTCCAAAACATCTACTTGACATATTCCAGTTTGTCGCATTCTACATCTGGGCAACAAAAACAAAAAGAAAACTAAAAAACCCCACTTTCCAGATATGTACAAAAAAAAACCCTGAAACACTTTAGTTGTTAAAAGCAAAACCAAACCCAAAGTATTAAAAAGCTGTTATTTTTAACCATGAGGAAAAAAAAATAATTTCCTTCCATAAGATGAGTATATTGACTTTTGCAGGAGCCGACCATTTTACTGCCTGGTTTGGCCAAGAGTTAGAGGGCTCAGTTGCAAGAAGCTAGAAAGCTGGGCAGCCTGAAAAAAGGCTTTCCCACTTGCTCATCCTTCATTTGGAGTTGGTCTAGATGACCTTTAAAGGTCCCTTCCAACCTAAACCATTCTGTGGTATATCCATGAGCTTGGTAAATCGGGGAACAGGCAGACAGGAAGCCTTGGTTTCCTGCCAGTCTGCCCACCAGTCTCTCAAGTGTCTGGAAGGAAACAAGACTTGCTTGTGGCTAAGGTAACCAAACAACCTTGATGACCACCATACTTGAACTTATATGAGCCTAGTAACATTGTTTTTGACCAAAGCCTTTCCCCTATTTACTTCTGTTGGTCAGTCCCCAGACTGTTTCAAGGCATGCTCCCAGAAATTGAGACCCCAGAATATGTCCACTTTGGGAAAACCTTGGTTGAAGTGGTTTTACTTGCATCTCCTAGGAAGTATGGGCCAGAGGACAAAGACAGAGTTCAGCTCTGGGGCAACACTCAATTGCTTCAACCATAAGAGTGTAGAGGGACCACTGGACCCCTGCCTTCTGCAGAACCATAGAGATTTGTCTTTTGAGCTGACCCACTCTTTGGGAGGGAATCAGAGAAATGGATGTGTGGTCTTGTCAGCAGAGAGCATCATGTCTTGGAGACCCAGCCCAAGCAGGTACCTGGAGAATGGCAACAAGCAAGTGCATTATCCTCCAACCCAAGTCACGTGAGCTTCTGACCACTTTGTTTGCCTCTGTCTAGGAGAAAGCTCTCTCTGCAAAATGCGGTAACCCAATGGACTGAGGTCCCACAGAAATAACACTTGAGGTGCTCAGTCCTGAGTCCAGTCTTTAGGCTGGAATTTAAATAAATCTTTAACGAAGATAAATGACAAACAGAATTAGACTTTATATGGCTGCTAGAAAAATACCTCCAACAATTACACACAGAGGAAGACATTCCGATCCCTGCTTTCTTTCTTTTTTGCCTATTTAATGGCCCCATTACACTGCCAGGGAAAATTAAGGGAGACCCACTTGTTTGGGGATCATACCCTGAAACAGAAATAATAGCAAGGAGAAGTCACTTTTAAAGTTTAACCGAGTATTGGGATTATCAAACTGAAATCTGCCTAGCCAGGGTTAGGCAGACCAGCAAATCAGTCAGCAAGCACAGTTTCCTAAATGATTTCAGAAGCAGTTGTTAGTTTTCTCAAAGCTGAGTCAATTCAAGCTAAAGCTCTAGCCGCTTTTGCTGTGCAGGTGGTTAGATTCAGGGTGAGCTTGTGTTCTGCTGCACTTCCCTGCAGTCTGCAATGGAGGCAATGATCAAAGCTGCAATGATGGGGTGTTCAAAACCTTAAAACCTCTGGCATACTGAGGATCAGGGAAAAAATATCAAGAATTTTCAGGAAATCAAGAAATGTGTATTTGATTTTTAGCTAATGAAAATTTTATTTTCAACCCTAATGCATCTTTTCATGATAGTGAATGAAAGTTGTAAAATTTGAAATATTTGTAGCCTGAAGGATAAAAAAGTAGAAAAAGCTCTATTTCTAGCCTGCTATTTTTTAACTGAAAGAAGACTGTTGTTAAAAAATAACAATGTAGGAAGCAAACCAAATCTCATTAGTTTTTAGGAGGTCTGACTGAATATTTTTTGCATGTTTTGAGGTTGTGAGACTGAAACTCCTTCCTGTTTACCTGTAGGCTCATGGTGAGAAGCAAGTCTGGCAGCTGACAAAGACTGACAGTTGATTCAGTTTATGTATGTGAAAGTGACAGGAATCAAGGCAAGAAGAACTTAAGACCCTGTCCTGCAGCCATGTTTAATGTAAAACTCCTCAATGCTTCTGCATATGAAGCTATATGATCACAGAATCACAGAATGGTAGGGGTTGGAAGTCACCTCTGAAGATCATGTAGTCCAAATCCTCTGCTAGAGTGGGATCACCTACAGCAGATAACACAAGAATATGTCCAGACAGGGTTTGAATATCTCCAGAGAAGGAGACTCCATGACCTCTCTGGGCAGCCTGTTCCAATGCTCTGTTACGCTTACAATAAAGAAGTTTTTCCTTATGTTTAGCTTGACCATCCTATGAATCACAGAATTACAGAATCATCATGGTTGGCAAAGACCTCTAAGATCACTGAGTCCAACAGTCAAAAAAAAAAAAAAGGAAAAAACACAAAACCATAACCACACACTCCACAAAACCAACAACAACACCAACCCCAAAAAACCCACCATGCCCACTAGAGCATACCCTGAAGTGCTACATCTACACGTTTCTTGAATACTCCAGAGATTGCAGCTCCACCACCTCCCTGGGCAGCCTGCTCCAGTGCCTAACTGGAGTTATGCTCCAGTTTTTGCCCATAGCCCCTTGTCCTGTCATTGGACACTGCTGAAAAGAGACTGGACCCATCCTTCTGACACCCGCCCTTTAGATATTTATAAGCGTTTATGAGATTCCGCCCTCAGTCTCCTGTTGTCCAAGCTAAATAGACCCAGATCTCTCAGCCTTTCCTCATAATCATCTTTGGGGCCCTGCCCTGGACTCTTTCCAGTAGTTCCTTATCCTTCATGAACTGCAGAGCCCAAAATTGGATGCAGTACTCCAGATGTCACCAGGGCAGAGTAGAAGGGGAGCATAACCTCCCGTGACCTACTGGCTACACTCTTCATGCACCCCAAGATGGCACTGGCCTTGTTGGCCACAAGGGCACATTGCTGGCTCATGGTCAGCCTGTCGTCCACCAGGACCCTGAGGTCCCCAGAGCTGCTCTCCAGCAGGTCAGCTCCCAACTTGTACTGATAGATGGGGCTGTTCCTCCCCAGACGCAGCACTTTAAACTTGCCCTTGTTGAACCTCATTAAGTTTGTTCCTGCCCAGCTCTCCAGCCTATCCAGGTCACGCTGGATGGCAGCACACCCTGCTGGTATGTCAGCCACCCCTCCCAGTTTTGTATCATCAGTGAACTTGCTAATGGTACACTCTATCGCTTTGTCCAGGTCATTAATGAATATATTGGATAGAACTGGACCCAATACAGACCCCTGGGAGACTCCATTAGACACAGGTCTCCAACTAGACTCTGCCCCACTTACCACAGCTCTCTGAGCTCTGTCCTTCAACCAATTCCCAATCCATCTCACTGCCCTACCATTCAATCCACTTTTCTTGAGTTTGGCTGTGAGGATGCTGTGGGAGGAGGTGTTGGAAGCAAGCCTTGTTGAAATCAAGGTAGACCATGTCCACTGCCTTCCCCTCATCTATCCATCCAGTTATGCCATTGTAGAAGGCTATCACATTGGTCAAGCATGACTTCCCCTTGGTTAATCCATGCTGATTACTCCTGATGACCCTGTTTTCCACAACATGCTTTGAGATGGCACCGAGAAAAAGCTTCTCCATCACCTTTCCAGGGATGGAGGTGAGGCTGACCAGTCTGTGGTTATGTGGTCCTTCTTTCTTACCCTTTTTGAGGACTGGAGTGGCATTGGCTTTCCTCCAGTCCTCAGGCACCTCTCCTGTTCTCAGTGACTTTTCAAAGATGATGTAGCGTGGCCTAGCAATGACTTCCACCAGCTCTCTCAGCTGCCTGCATTAATGTATAAGCATTTCAGAGAGGGAAAAATACTAGCATGCTGCCCCACAAGTGCATAGATACTACATGCTGGAGCCTCTCTAGCAAGCTCAGTTACATCCCCATCCCACTTCAAAACTAGTTTAAAGCTCCCTCAATGAGCCCTACTAACTCTTGTCCTAGAACCCTTTCCCCCCTGCGAGATAAGCTTTTACTGTCTGCTGCCAGCAGGCCTGGTGTCTTGTAAATCAAGCCATGGTTACAGAACTCAAAGTCCTGCTGGTAGCACCAGCCTTGGAGCCAGGCATGGATCTGCTGGCTATGATAAATAGCCCTAGCTTGAAGAATCACCCAAATGTTTTGGCCTCTCTTCAAAAAAAGCAATTAAGTACCTGTTTACACCGAAGATCCTGAGTATCCCGGTTATTTCTGTGAAAGGATGAACATCAAGTGCAGATCACATACTCCTCAGGGCTTCACAGGAGCATGCCTAAGGAATCATTAATTCTAGGAGTAATCCCTGAGAAGTCACTGGAAAAATTTAAGAAAATGAAGATTTTATTTGTTTTTTTTTTATAAAATCTTGATTGCATTAAAATTATACAAGCATATATGTATCTCAAAAGGAACTCTTAATTGGCTGTTAAAACTCCCAGAGTAAGAACCTTGTAAAGGTCTGTTCATCTGCATTGCCTGTGTTCAGCAGTGCCTCAAATGACTGGCTCTGGTGTAGACATTCTGCAGTGCAGATGCCCAGAGCTGGGAGAGGCAACCCCACTGCTACCTCAGATAACCCAAACAAGAGGTCTCCCCACAGGCTCAGAAGCACTGCAGGATGAGGCATCAGATCTGCTGTCATCTGGGAGAGGGAGGAAGCACCCTGCTGTGTCTGCCTGCCTGGAGGAATCTGAACCCTGTCCAGCACGGGCACAGCAGTGCTCTTCATACAAGGCAGTGAGCAGTGCTGTGGAAGGCAATCCTAGCCACCCACTGTGCAGTAATACAGAATACTAGCCCAGGAAGTGGAAGACCGATCAGTCTGGACAAGTTCAGGCTTCCTATTCCCGCTTTCTGGGATAGTCCCTTAAGCACACAGCTGAGATGTGTACCATTTCCAGTCCTTTTGATGAAACTGGACCACTCTGCTGAGAGGAATCCAAGATCTGGGTGACCACATCTTCTTGTAAGTAGTACATCAAGAGCTGGACAATGCTGAGCTCTGATCCTTTTCACTAAAGTTGCTGATGTAGTTCATACAAAGCCTCTCCTATGGAAAAGTCTGTGGAGCACAGGCTTACGGACATGTCAAGTCCTGCTGTGTCAGTTCAGCTTTCCTGAGAAGAACAGAGTCAACCCCTACTTCTTGTAGTTTCTATGGACTTTTGACAGGCCCAAACCAACCTAGCTGGGTGCTTGAGCTATGAACCTGATGTATAAAAGTGCATTGTTAGTGACATTTCTATTCTCTCTTCCTCTACCAACATTCCAAATGCAGGGAGTGACACTTCCCTCCCCTGTAAGGTTTTTAAATTAAAGCACACACATGCCTAGGCAAAGAGACTTCGAGGCTGTGGAAAGGACATGTGTGCATATATACGTCCAGGACTTGTTTTCTAAATAATAAATAATGGAGAAGGGTACAGGTCTGTCTTCAGTGTTGCAGTATGGATCGCTGGAAGTGTTTTCTTTCTTTTGGTGGGAGGAATCCATTTTGGAGTGCCTATCCCCCTGCACCTTCACACAGAGAGCCTGGGTGTCACCTCGGGTTCAGTGCGGAGATGCTCACTCCTCAAAGGCAGCCTGTGCTCCCACCCATGCTTTTGTGTGGAACTGGCCTCTACTAGCTTTCAGGCTAATGGTTTTATATAGTGCTCCAGCTCAGAAATGCCTTTCAGTCAAAGCGGTACATATAAGGGGTACATTTAGCCAAGGGAACAGGCTTTTAGGGGTAGAAAGGTTTTTTTATGCACCGAGGACCTAACTCTTGATGTTCCAGCATGCCCAGCTTTCACCTAGAGACCCCCTGTGCATAAAAGCATTGTAGACCATATGCGCATCAAATGCCTGTCCAGATGCTGCTCCTTTAAAGATCTTTTTTTTTTTTCTTGGTCTGTTGTACACCACAACACTGAAGTCGTGTTGAGAATATTGCTTTAATGGTGCTGAAACGATTACTTAGTCATTTCTACACTTCATCACAACAGCTTCACCCAACAGTAAAGAGTACCTGGTCACAGTTACACAGAAGACACTGCAAATTCTCTCTTCCATGGAGGTGATCAGAGTCATCTCCTCTGGCCACCTGCATATTCCAGTGTGGAACAGAAATCCTGTGCAGGGCATGGTATTAGTTGCCAAACCACAGTGGAAGGGTATGATGGATTTTTTTACTGTACTTGAAAAAATGAAGACATTTTAGAAGTGAGGAAGGAGTTAATCGTTGCAAAATACGCGGTCATTTCCTGAGCCCTGTAGTTGGATGAGTACAAACTTTCAACTATTTCTAATTCTCCTCTGTCATTTAGGAGACTTTCAAAGTGCACTGTACATCCCAGACCAGGTAAGAAGCACAGCTTTTCACTTCTTGATTGTTTATTCAAAATTGTTTTTTCAGTGGAGTCAGACTCAGTCGAGACTGATTTGTTCTCCCTCCTGTTATTTACATCTGAAGAGAGAACAAAGTTCACTGCAATCCAAGAAGTACATGTGTGTCTTTGTGCCAGATGACTTTGAGCTTTAGAAATAAAGAACTGTATGGGTTAATAATGGAGCAATGATAATGAAGAAGTTCTGTTACACATGGTCAGAAGTCAGAATTATTACAGAAAATACTGCAGTAAAAGAAAAAGAAAACTCTTAGACCAGCTTTAAGGAGTTCACTCTGCACAAACCACTATCAAAATAAGGAGTTCTCAGGTGTACAGTTTGCTTTACTAAGCAGAGGAGTAAAAATTGTATCGTGTCTTCAGTGGTGCTTTTAAAAGGAGGAAGAATGAGCTCCTACATATTAGAAGAAGAAAAAACACAACAAAACCTGACAATTTTGGACCAGATTTATTTGTAAATCTGGACCTGGTATCTGTCTTTAGCAATTGCAGAGTCATGTATTGTAGTCATCCTGAGAATGTTCCTGAGGTTTGCAGCAACCAAACATACACACAGAAGTGTGTGTGGAACCATAATACAAAATGATATAATTTCATCAGGCTCTTTTGATGCATAAAAACTGAACTCAGACAGACAGGCACCAGAAGGAAGTCTTGTAACACAGTGCACTCTTGCATACTGCATTTGTTGTGTCTTAATAGGCAGGGAGAGAGAATATTTGCTTGAGGGTTTTTTTAATAGCTCAGAAAAAAGGCAGAAAACAGCCATCTGTAGGGCAGTTATTGTAATAATATTCTGTCAGCAGGTTGCCCTGCAGAAAGTGAAATTGTACATGCCTTGAGGATCCCTGGGTGAAGCCATACACTGGAGATTCGGGTTTTTGGCATTTGCTATTTTTTTGAGTCTCTGCTTGTAATCAGTTTTAATGTTTGGACATTGGCTCCTTGACTGTGCTCAGTGTTTGGTACAAACACTTTCTGGATGTTATACATAGTGGTTGGGAGAATCTAGCTAGGGTTTTCAAAAGCATTTGATCCAGACATGTAAGTCTCATCCCAATCATTAAGATTTCATTCTTAAATCACCTCCACCCTGCTCATGAGATTGCTATTGCAGTAGTGCTTGGACCTCTGCAATGAATTTCACCCATAAAAGACTCTATGAGGCACAGAAATTTGGTAACTGTCATCTACAGATGGAGAACGAGGATGAATCCCAGTTGACGCCAAACTTATACCTTGGTTTTCTCAGCTTCTCAGCACAGGTGATTGGATAAAGAATCCAAGATCTTCCCTTGCAAACAGCTGTATGTCAGTTTAGACAGAGCCAAAGAGCATGGCACCATTCTGCTAGGGGAGAGGCTACAGAATGGCTAGAAGCACTTGCATCAGCCTTAGCCTTCTCAGTTTGAGTACCGGTGCTAAGCAATTTGCTATTCCTTACAGCTCCGTATGGCCTTAACTGCTGAATGCCTGCAGCCTACGCTACAGTTTGCAAGATGAAAGCTGGTTGAGGTGTGCCTACCCATCCTGCAGTCACATTTCCCAGTTACTGCATAGGCAGAGCTCAAGGGAAAGTACTCAGCAGCTTCGTGGGGGAAGAGCAAACTGAACTCAGGCCTCCCTGTTGCCAGCCAGCAGCTTACCCACTGCTTCTGCCTTCGGTATTTAGCATCCCTTCAGGTACATTTATTGAAAGTGTGTATTCATTTTCTGTCTTTGAGGGAGCATTTGGGTTCAATCAAGGTGCACCTGCCTGTGCAGGCAATTTTGCTCCCAATGATGACTGTAAGTGCAAAAACAGTCAGTTTAGGTGATTTAAAATGTTTGCTCTCAGCACTCTCTTTCAGCGTGAGTATCTTTGGTGTGGGAAAAGGGTGCACTCCTCAGCTCTCTGGCAGATGGAGGCGTATGGTGTATGCAGCAGCATAATAGGATGGAAAATAAGCAAACCCTAGAAAAACCATTCCTTGTATGGTAAATGTGGTCTCCCCCAGTAACTGCTGTGTTATGGTTGAGCGGCTAGAGGACAGAAACCCAGCAACCCACAATTCAGCCTCAAGAAGTTATCCTGTGGTGGACTCTCCCTGTAGTGCTCAAAAATGAAAAGACACCAAGACTATTTCTCAATGCATTTAAAAGGTGCGGTGTTTTTCACACATGTTGCCACCTAACAACTCTACCTCATATTTATGTAGTTTCCTGATAAAAAGTTGTTTTGAAGCAGAAGTCCAGGGAGCTTCATCACTGACAACTAATGTTTTCAAAGCCCCCAAATGGACAAAAGGATGTTTTTTATATCAGGCATATTTATCAACACTGTTCTCATGTTTTCAACAGCATGCAAAATGAGCTTGAAAATGGAGTCTTCCTTTGAAAAATGTCTATAGAAATTGGAGTGCTTGGCCTTTGACTGCTGCCTCAAAAATTTCAGGATGAAATGAGCTCATTTTATAAGTAAATGTTGTAAAGGATTGTTGTTTGTCCTTGTTTTCTCTTACTGCCAGCTCTCAAATGGGAAGGTCAAGTTGGTGTTCCTCCTGGGCTCACTATTTATACACAGGAAACCTGAGAGGGACTCAGCCTGAGAGTTAAGGTTGTTGTTTTAAAATAGATTTTCAATCGGTAATATAATCCTCTTTTTTTTTGTCTAAAATTAGGTGCTAATCAATGACAAATATCCCACAGGGTTAACTTTCTACATCCTTTGAATCTGGTAACGTCAGTTTGATCTTTTCTCTTTTCACACATTTGCGATTGGAAGCCTTCTGTCCCAACTGAAATTTTCCATTGGTAGTCTTGTTTTTTAGCATTTGAGTATTTAACTAAACCTGAGTATTCAGACAGAGGAAGAGAGAGAGAGAGATCTGTGCATACTTCATTCAACAGCTCAATTTTTTTAAATGCTGGATTTTAGCTCTCATTGATAGCATAGCAGAGATTCTGCCTTTTTGTGCACAGACTGATGAGGGCCCAAGAGGTGTTCAGTCTGGGCAAGGCATCTATAAGCTTGTTCGTCGAGAGGTGCATACTTCTGCCACATTTTCACTCTACTGCACGAAGAATTCAGGCTCAGTAGCTGGTGAATTGAAAATAATTTTACCCTGACATCCTCACAGCTCTCCCAGCTGCTGATTGGGACTTAAAATAACAACAGAAATTACGCACCAGGACAGTCATGATGAAGCATGTAGAGCTACTTTCTACCAGATATGCTGCACCTGATTCAGATCTGCATAAATTTGAAAGGAAAATATCAAGTCACCAAAAAGTATGTCCTCTTTTATCTTTATCTTCAGATGTGGATATTATGCATTTTTAGTAATCCTGCACAGGTACGTTTTACAGCTCATGTGTTCCATAGCGATGAAGGGCAGTGTTATCAGTGCTTGTCACTGTTAAGCATTATCTTTAGATGTGCTTATTTTATTTTTTAATTTTTATAACAATTCTGAAAGATTTTTCTGTGGTTTTTTCTGCAGCTCTTACTCACAGAGGAAATCTGATCTGCTACAGTACGGAAACATCAGCAGTGACCACAGCGAGACAAATTCCTTAGGGAGCTGCCTGTAAGTCTGATCAACACGTAAGATGAAAAGTTTTGCATTTTCTTTGGCAGGATGTTACACGCAGAGTTCAGCTGTATGAGGCAATTGCTGAGGCAGTAAGGGAATATTCAGGAACACAAGTCTATGCTTTGAGTAGGTATGTAAGCACAAAGAAAGGAATCATCCTGTAAAGACTTTCTTTTTTTTTCTGCCACAACTGCTCAAAAATATGATCAGTCTTTCAGACTCCCTAAATCATGCCCAATTTGAATCCTGTTCTTCCAGGATCCAGGGCACACTGAATAGACCCTGTTTCTGAGCTACAATAGTTAGCAGCTGAAGGCTGGGACAGCAAGCCTTTTGTACTTTTATTACTTCATCTTGTGGCAGTTAGGCCGTGCAGGGATGAAAGGGAAATCCTCCTGGAACACAGGGGGGTGGTGAGAAGTAGGGTAGGAAATGGTGGATCAGCAGGAACAGAGGTTGCAAGGAAACAAAAGAAAAAAGAAAAAGAGGAAAACTGTTAGTAGGAAATCTAGGTAGATGAGGACAGAGGGCAGAATCTGGACAGCAGTTAAGGAAAGAAATACAGACTTTGGGTTACATGCTAAGTGGATCGTAGAGGACAGCAAGGTGTGATACTTTCAGGTCTTTTTCTCAAAGGCTGGAGAAAAACCTAAAATATCCAGATCTCAGTAACCTAGAACGAATCTTCAGGGCAAAGCAGGTTTGTCTGCACCCTCTAGTGGTCTAGACAAAACAAACGTTTATACCCAACAGGTTTTGCACTACATCCAGTTGCGGGGACCCATCATTCTTCTGGTCTTTAGCTCATCTGACACGTCTGTAACAAGAATTGTTCTTAGGCCTTGAAATATGATGGCCGAATCCCAACTTCTTTTTGGGCATGGTCTTTGGTCTGTGATAACTCCTGAACTACACAAGATGATTGTGTGAGGCCCAGAGCTGCTTGAGGAAGGGAACCAAAACTGAATCAGAACTGTAACAGCCCAAGGAATTGAATTTAATGGCTGAGCCCAGGTTTTGACAGCATTTAATTTACTAACACTGACATACCCTTTGTGTACTAACAGTTCCCTTGTGCATGTGGACTATGATATAGCCATCAGTCATCTAAGAATTAACATTACAGAACACTTCAGCACAAAAAAATCAATCAACAGCCCATTAAGAGGGAGGCTTTTGCCTGTCTCCCTGATCATGCATGATCTACTTGCTGCTGGAAGACACATGCTGACTGAGAGGTGGGACTGCAGGAAAGTCAAAGTAGCCTTGTGATTTTGGTGACACTGTGATGTAATGAGATTCTGCCAATGATTCCACCTGAAAGTCTTGGGTGATACTGAGGAAAGGGCATCTCTGTAAGAAATGGATACATGAGAAATGCCTGAAATGGAGCTGGGGTGGAACTTCAGAGCTTCAGCTCCAAGTGGGGACAATTCTCATACAGCCTCTGCCTACTGGGGAAATACACCCTCATAGTTGCTTCTTATAACACAATATTGCAGTGCTTAAGTTAGCAGTACTTAAGATACTTAAGGACAAGTGTAGAGCAGATATCCATTTGAAATTATAGAGCAATTGGATTTTGACAGGACTGAGAGAGCTGGCCTAGTGCCAGTAAGGAGCATGCTTAAAGCATATCAGAGAGACTGGGTTTCTTCTTTAGAAATACAAGTGCTTTCTTTTCTAACATAAAGAGGAAGAAATAGTGTAACTCCTCCTCTAGAGCATCATCCTAGGAGAAAGAGCATGCATGTTCAACACTCTCTTCAGAAAGTATTTAAAGCCTTATCTACCTCCTTCCTTGCTAGCTGGCTCATATGCTAGCTACTCCAGTCTGGGCTGATTTACACCTGACCAGCTGAAGCAGGAAGAGCAAGCAGTGGCCACTGGACAAAAAAGAAGCAGTACCTGAAATATCACTCATCTAGAAGGCATAATTCCTGATCTCTAGTCTCATATTCAAGGACACTATTCCACATTAAGTAGTCACTGGATAACTCCCAAGGCCAATCTAAAGAGTAGAGACCAGACCACGTCCACTCCTTTACAGATGATGGCCCTTGTCACTAGGCTAGAGAATCTCTTATGCTCCTGCGTGGCATTTTCATCCTTCCCTGAGTTATATATATATATTCTTTTTTTGTGTGTGTGTATCTTCGATATTAAATATGGGTAGTAACCAGCAGCTTTGTGGTTAAAACAATCTCCTGCTCAGAAAAGAAGTCCTATGGTCAGACTTGGGAGGCAACTTGAGGTATTTATTTCCTGACCCTAACCGCTTCTTTATCATTTAGACAGGCAAGGGAAGTGTTTCTCTTCTATCAACCATCTTACAAGACTGTAGCAAATCATATTCAGTCCTCAGAAGGAAAAGGCAATACAGAATCTTCATAAAAAAGGAAACTTCACAAAGAGGTTCAAGGCTGAGGTCTCCTGGTAATTTTCCCATGAGAGAGAGGATGTTCTGTGACACTCACTAGGATTTTTTTTCCAAGTTTTCATGTTTCCAAGACTCATCCACAGGGTCCTCTGGATGACCTATGTATGTAGCATATAAAGAGTGCTGACTTCACACTGTTTCTCATAATTTTGCTGACCATTTCAGATCCCATTCTGAGACACCTTAGTCTTAAATGATGCCTTAATCCTTTCACCCACGTGATGCTCGTTTTACAGAGCCTGAAATCCTGTTTCAGATCAGGCTTCAAGAGGTTAAGCTTTCTCAGAGAGACACCAACTCTGAGTTCCTCGTTTTCAAATGCTTATTAAAAGACACTTCAGTCTAACCTGAAGCAGTATTGAGTATTCACAGATACAGATACAGTCAAAAGAAACATGACTTTGAAACATTTTACATAATGCCAAAAGCTCTTAGAAATCAGATTCTAGGCAACTCAGGGCCTCCATTTCTCCCTTTTCTGTTTGTAATACAGGATTAAATAATCTTCGTTTTAGAGGAATTCTGCAACATAAAAAAATCGTGGGTTTTCCAGAAGCACTTTGATGCTACCACACTGGATGCCACAAAAGTGCCCACAAATAAATTATTTATTTGGTACTGAGGACAAGAGTTTGAACAGTGCACTGTGCATAGTGCCAGTCGTTGAATAATAAGGAGAAAAGAGTCTACATCTTTCTGATGGGGTATTTTTACTTTGGAAAATTGCTGGGTGGGCATTGGTTCCAATAAAGATCGAATGGAAATGGGCAGGCTTAAACTTGTCCACTTTGCAGCCACAAGACTTGTAAAGTTCCGTGGCAGGTGGGTTGATTGGCTTTCTTCTGCTTCTTGACTTCCAGCTTTTCACTAGTAGGATCATTAAAATGCAAAGCAACCAGAGGAACTTGCTGTTGAATATTTGGCTCTCAGGTTCTTCAGCTGTTTATTTGTCCAGGCTGCTAGAACAGTAGCCTTTCTGAGGTATATGAGCATTGGGAGTGTTTTGAGGAAGAAGAAAAAGACAGGACACACTCATAAGGGACAGCTTCCCCTCAACCCCAGGTCTCTGCAAAGTTGATGATCTCACTATTCAGTGCTTAAATAATCAGTGCACTGGTCAGAGCTGTTGTGGTCCTAAGAAATACATAGTTAGTAAAAACATTTTCAGTTTATCCATGATTGCAGCTAACAGAAGTTGACTGCTAGTACAAGAATGTGAGACTGAGTTAAGCAGGAGCAAGATCAAGCCCTTAAGATGAACTAAACACTGCTTTACCTTCTGCATACTACAATTCATGAACTAAATCTGTACATGCTTGTCAGTGAAAATATCTGGAACCCACTCTCACAGGAAGATGGGCCTTCTGAGTCTCACATTTCTCTCTTGGAATGTGAAGAGAACATTAACATCTCTAAGAGGATGAAGAATAAATTTTCCTGCTAAGTGTCAAGCTTTAGTGATCTCAGCAATTCTCTGCTGTGTGGATAAATAACCTTCAAATCTTGGATAAAATAGCCTCGCTGTGTGAGCCATCACTGGGAAGTTTCAGTTTTAGGATATGTTATATAATATTTGAGATTTTAAATAATAGATACTTGTGAAAGCTTTTTTCAGCTTTTTAAATGAAAATTTTTCCTTCAACAACACTTCTCATAGAAACTAATGGGACATGGCAGTTTCACATAGTATAGTAGGTTGATGGGTTTGCTAGACTGACATGTCTATACCTCCTAATGTTTGTGAGCTCCTACATGAGTACATGAACCCTCACATGAGGGAGGCAGACATCATAACCAGTCTGTATATCAATAACACAGATGATTGGTCTACTCTCTGCTTCAAAATGTTTACATTGAGTGGGGTGGATTCTCAGCACTTCCCAGTTTCTGCTGCTGCAGCACTGCAAAAACTTTGAAGTCTCTTTGTAGTATTACTTTGTTATACAGGGAACACCAGTGTGTGGAAATATTATTCCTATTCCAGGTAGCAATAGGAGAGCAGAGAGACAAATTGTACAACAGAAATATTGGTCCCTTTGATTGTGCTTACTCTTGTGGCTGCTCTAACTTCTCTCAGGGACTAGTGTAGTCACGAGTGAAAAAAATAGGCAGTGAGAAACATTGTTGCCTACTTCTAAAGAGTGGGGGGGCACCTGGGGATTTGACTTCCATGTCTGAAATAAAAAAGAAACAACAGTGTTGCAGCTTGCCATTGCCAACATATTAATGGTTCAGCCTAGCATACTACAGGAGCTGCTGCTCTACCCCCACCTGCCTCTGCAAAGAAAAAATTCTCACCCTCAATATATCATTGGCGTAAGTGTGTATATCTGGAAAAAAAAACACCACACAATAATAAGTTGGGGTTTGCTCACAAAGAACTGGCCTGCAATTCAGTGTGCCAGGCATTAGAAATAAAGTCACAGCTGGACACAAAAATATCTTCTATATAGAAGTACAGCTGTGGGCACAAGAGAGCCAAATGCTAAATGCTCTCGCTTCCTGTTGCCTTCAGTGGAAGATAAATGTATTTGCTGGGTCTTGGCCCATTCACAAATTGGGTCTGTTGTGTGTTGAGTCAAGCAGGATTTGATGTAGGATTTGCAGACTGCTTTTTGTTACAACATTAAATATTCTGCCACTTATTCTGAGCTATACTTTTGTTGCTTTGATCACAGGCTGGAAAAGGGGTGGGTGAGAGGGATTTTGAGCAGTTAGCATGAGACTCATGGTGACACTCTCCCAAAAGGGGAGGTAACACCAACAAACTTTCCAGTGGCTCAGTGGGCAGTAGAAAACACTAGCCTGTTTTCTCCCTACAATTCTTTGACTTATGGCAGATTTCTATCTAGTGAAGGTTGTCATTATTGGCATTGCACATGTCTACAACCTTCTCCTGAGTTATTAGAGCCATGACACACTATTTATGTGAATATTATTTATTGACTGGCTCACAGAAAGCATTGCCTGGCCCAGCATCTTGGTGCATGTTATCCCCACAGTGTTCCACAGAGGCCTGGCCTTCACCTTCCATTTCTGCAGCCCAGTGCCATTGCGCCTGTTTACTTTCTTCTGAGAAGAAGAAACATCAAAGCCTTGCCTGAAATAGATTCGGTCTGTGCTTTCTGTCTCAACATTAATGCCTCAATGCTTTCCTCCGAAGGAGGAGAAATGTGCTCTTGTGGGTGCTTATTTCCTTTTTCAAAATTTGAGCTGAAGCTTTATTCTCTTGATGTGTAGCCATCAAAGGCAGTGAAGATAGAAAACTCGCAGTGATGGTGGTAAATAAAAATTGTACAGACTTTTACATACAGTCTTTTTGCTTTATGCACAAGTGTTAAATGTGATTATATAGATGAAGAAAGTTAAGCTTGCAGCAATTAAACTACTAAATAGCTCTGGAGATCAAGATTAAATATTTTCAATGTTATCTATTTATTACTTTTCTATTAATTTATTCACACTTATTTCTTCTTGAAATAAATTAGTCTCAGATCAGCCCTCAACTAAGTCCTTTTCCTTGATGACTCACATTAGTGAAATCTGGTGCCATAGATTTTAGCAATGCCCTATGTACAGACAGTTGCAAATGACAGCACTTTATTGAACACACATCTGCAAGACACAGTGCCTTTAGCATTAGAACTTTTTTTCTATGTTGAGGCTACAAAGATTGTACTGCTGCAGAGTCACTACTGTCAATGATGAAAAATGACAGGAGTGTTTCCCCCGTGGGAAGACTGCCCAATACAGTGTAATTTTAAAAAAGCTAGCATAGCATTCTTATCACCTATATATGTACTTACAGAATATGTAAATTTTCTTTGCAAATACAGTTTGTATCTGTCTTTTTGATGCTGAAAATCCAGCTGTCCTGAGTGGCAAACCCCAAGGTAAAGTACTTTACTGCATTTGCTCTGTTTTCTATACTTTTGACCTGATAGAAGATCTCATATGAAATAACTGGGTAGAAAAAATTTTGCTACCCTATACTGGAAGGGTTTGGAAACCAACCTCCCATTTCAGTATTAGAATTAGTCTCTTCGCTTGATGTTTCAGCCAGGGTGGGTGAGAAACCTGTATTTTTGGTTAAAAGTTTCCGTTTCTGAAGTTCTCATAGTTTCCACTAGTTCTGAACATACCCACCCCCCCAGGAAAAAAAAAGCCAACAAAAACAACAACAACAAAAAAACAAAACAAAACAAAAAACCAACAAAAAAAAAACAACAAAAAACCAAACCATAACTAAAATAAACAAACAAACAAACCCAACAAATAACAACCACCTGGTTTGGGGGGTCTTCTGTGTTGTTTATACACTCAGATTAAAATGTTACCAAGCCTTCTTTAACTTTTTGTATGCCTAAAAGCAGATTGTTTCAACCACTACTTCCTTATTTCTCCTCCCTTCCTCTTAACTCTTCAATATACAATCTCTTAGATCCTCTTGCTTTTCTCCTTTGTTTACAGTCTATGAATAAGTTAATATATGCATCTTCCCAAACAACTGGCAGTATGAAAGCCATGCAAGTTTTCAGGTAGCTTCTCATCAAAAAAGCAAGACAGGGTTGAAGAGGTGACAACAGTTTGGTAGGAGTGGGGTTTTTTTCAGGCTTTTACCACCAAGAATCTTATGGTCTTCTCATTCATCCTTCTAATTGTGTTTTATTTTGATGAGCCTACATCACACATTGCATTGAAAATACCAGGAATTCTTGCTGTCTACCACCACACAACACTAAAAATAACCTATCATCTGCTGCTTTCCTCAAAGCCTGTCCTTCACAGTGATGCCTCTGCATAGCCACTGGTAGGAATTAGTCACAAATGTAGTGACAGGATGTCACAAGAGATAGCTGAGGTCTCGTGCTGGGGCGAGGAGGTGTGTGTAAACTACTCTGTGTATGTCCCACTAGCCTAGTTCTGTTAAAAAGCATTAGGTTAGTCTCTGCTCTGAGGCCATCCTGCCCCACATTGTAACTCCATGAAGCCAGCTTTCATTTTTACTGAAGTCCTTTTCTCTGGCATTAAAGGGGGCAAAACAGCTTCCCATATATCTCCCTGTGTAATAGCCCCTCTTATCCATAGTAAGTGTAGTAATTGTAGTAGGTAAGAGTAGTCAGTTAAGTATAGGATCTTCTACTCTACTTCTACCCTCTACTATCCCAGCCTGGTGGGGAAAGGTTGGGGGGGTATACATAAAGGAACTCAGCAAGAGAGAGAGAGCAAGTAGAAACCTATACCCCTTTAAGCCAAGGCTCATCATCTTTCTCCAAGCATCCCAGGAAATCAGGCATGTTCATGCAACAAGGAGCAGCCTTACTTCACTCCTGCCTGTCAGAAGGAAACAAACATGAGCTTTGACCTGGTGGTTTGTAGTGAAGACACCATCATCCACCTGCCAGACTCACCTTCTTCCACCTCCATAAGTCCCTTATATCCAAACTACTCTGGAAGGATGCTACAAAGATGTAGAGTAGAGCCAGGTAGCTTTTCTCTGCTGAATGCCCTTCCTAGTCTGCTGGGACAGGCTATGTGGGTAGGATATTGGTTCTCAAGGAGTTTGGCTAGGGAAAAGTTAAAATGTCTGAGGACATATGATGATCTGGGAGGACTGGTTAGCTGATTGAGTGGCTGTATGAAATATCTGCCAAGATTTTTGACCTAGAGAAAAGCCTTATGGACTGCTGCAAAAGCAGGAAAGGCAAGTAATTTTATATGACTGCCAGTGAGTCTTGCAATGGACAGTGCAAACAATCCATCCAGGGTGGGACAACACTTGCCAAAGGATGATTTAGCTGTACAAGCCAAGGAGATTCTTCTGCAAAAGGGGCACAGTCCTAGATGGCAGAGCAAGGCAAATGTGCATTTGTGACTCACATTATATGCCTGACATCAGGCCTCTGCATATTCATGTGCCTGACATACTTGTTGGCATTCACCCCAACCTCACACTAGCAAGATTTCATCACAGGTCAAATTTCCAATATCTGGTCTTAATGCTCGCATTGAATAAAGGTTTTAGGAGCCTGCATACTTTCTTGTTGTCACTGTAAGTGCTAAAACTCAAGACTGAGGTCTTCAACTGCTCAGCTTTTGCTAAGGGTGCCCAATTTCAAAACTAAGAAGCTCAATCACTAATCACTCAGAAGCATGTATATCCTAATACCCAGCTCAGACTGAAGGCCTGAAATTATTCACAGCTGTGGAGCGAGGAAAGACCGTTCCTTGTGCTGTATTATTTTGAGGACCCAGTATACCATAAATAGTCACATCACTTACGGGAGACTTACTGGAGCAGATCCTGCATGGAATACAACCAGAAGAAAGGGGGCAACACCATGTGCCCTTTAATCTTGTGCATGCTTAGAGCACTCTACAGACTGGGGATGTTTACCAAATATGATTTGAACCAACTGTTCTTGCAGAAATTAACCACCATGGTAAAGTTATTTATATACAACTTCTCTTTACTGTTGCAGCTGAATTTGTTACAGTTTCCATAGTGCAACTGGGAGATAGAGTCAATGGGTGAGAAAAAAAGACTATAGTGTTTTGTTCAGTACAGAATTGTCAGAGTTGGGAGGGACCTCTAGAGATCATATAGTCCAACCCCCCTGCTAAAGAAGGATCCCCTAGAGCACGTTACTCAAGACTGTATCCAGGTGGGTTTTGAATATCTCCAGAGAGGGGACTCCACACCTCCCTGGGCAGCCTGTTCCAGTGCTTTGTCACCCTCATAGTAAAGAAGTTTTTTCTCACATTTAAGTGGAACTTCCTCTGTTTCAGCTTGTGCCCATGTCCTGTTGTTCTGTCACAGGGAACTATTGAAAAGAGTCTGGCTCCATCCTCTCTGCATCCACCCTTGAGATACTTGTAGGTCTTAATAAGGTCTCCCCTCAACCTTCTCTTCTCCAGGCTAAAGAGTCCCAGCTCTCTCAGCCTTTCCTCATAAGAGAGATGCTCCAGTCCCCCAGTCATCTTTGTTGCCCCAGAGAGAATTGAGTTGGACAATGGGACTCATTTCAAGAACTGACTGGGCCAAAGAACTTGGTATTGAGTGGATATACCATATCCCATACCATGCTCCAGCCTTGGGGAAGAGTTCTCCCCCAGTGTTAGATTTCCTTGAGGTACATACTGAACTTCAACATCTTCCATCATTACACACCAAGTATGTCCAGGTCCCTGAGCAAAAGCAACACCCTGGACAGGCTTGCCCTTGCCTGAAGCAGGGTAAACCCAAACACTTTTTCCCAACAGATTTCTTTCACATACCACTGGGACTTTATCCCCAGCCACTGTCTGCAAAAGGTCTGACTGAGCAGGACCAGCCCAATTGATGGATCCCCTGGTATTAACTAGCCAAGGGGTCCTTGATAGATGTTTGTCCCAATTCTTAAAAGTTCCACCTCCCATTACCTTCAGGGTAGCTTTCAACAGACCATTGTACCTTTCAATCTTCTCTGGACTCTCTATAGTAGTTCCCTGTCCTCTTGAACTGGGGAGCCCAGAACTGGGCACAGAATTCCAGATGTGGCCTCACCAGGGCAGAGTAGAGGGGGAGAATGACCTCCCTCGACCTACTGGCCACACTCTGCCGTATGCACCCCAGGATTTCATTTGCCTTCTTGGTGGCAAGGGCACATTGCTGGCTCATACCAGGACTCCCACCTGAGAGAAGACATCCAAAACCACCATTCGTATTTCAATGTAATTTGCATGTTTGTTATGAAGTGACTAATAGAAAATCTTATTGCTTAGTGGGAGGTGTAGATTAAAATCTCATCACTCTGAAAAGAGAAATGAATTCATGTCTCCCACGTCCTCATTGAGTGATATTTGGGAATAGTACTGTTATTGCTGTTTTGGATCCTTCCACATTTTGTGAGGTAAGACTGATGCAATATCCCCAGGAAAAATTTCAGTCATAATACACAGTTCTAGCTAAAGGTCTTCTTGAAACCCTCATCAAAGTGTCAAAAGCTGCAGCTTTCTCAGGGACCAAGGTGTTTCCTGTTGTCTATCTTGCTTGCTACTCAGAGTCCTGTTTTTCTGGATCTCATTCTAAAATGTCTTATTGTGATCTGACAAGGTATGGGGCTTCTCAGCTGGGGCCATGGAGACTCCTGGGCAGGCAGGTGCCTCTGTCTGCTTGTGCTTCTACAACCCCGGGTAGAGGAGGTGTAGGTGGTGGGTACTCTAGGCTTTCTCTGTGGATTTGCATTCTGTATTAGCTGCCTCTAGGTACTTTGTTGCTTTCCTATGTCTCGGGTTTTTTTCTGATTTAGCAAAACTAACCACAATCTCTTTTTACATCCAGTTTCCAAATAAACTCTTTTAACTAGTTTTCAGCTGAACCATGGCTTTCTTGAGCTTGACTAGTAACAAGAACAAGACATCAGAAATCCAGTGTAAAATGTCACACCCTGACTTTTGTATTATGAGGTATTCAGTCATTTGAGAACCAGAAAATCCTACTGTACCGTACAGTTTGTGCAGATTTTTCCCCTTAGGATGTCATTGTATTATTATAGTTTGGGCAGAAGAAAAACACTACCTGTAAAGAAAGAACGTTTTATTTTGATAATTGATTTGGGAAGTCTCATTATTTGGCTATCACAATTTAAAGTACAAGGAGGTGCTCAATTTGAAAAAAAAAAAAAGTGAACACAGTTTTAACAAAGCAGTCTCTTGAATATGGCTTGAACTGGGCATTCCAAACAATGGTACAGAAAACTGCCTCATTCAAGAGTTTTCTTTCATAACTTTTGAATTATTTCATCAAGCTTACTGCATTGCTTTTAAAGAAGTCACTGAAAGGTTTGCAGAGATTATAGCAGAAGAGATCTTGATGCCTTGTCTGGGAAAAACACAGCTATAAACGATGAGAACAAGTCCACTGGTTCCAGTAAATTGATGTTAATTCATTGGATTAATATTTTCTGAAAAATTGGATAAAGAACATATCTAACTTCTTAAGGCGTTCTAGAAAAGAATAGAAAACCTTCTTAGTGAATGGGTAGTATATTACAGCAACAGTTTTCATCTTACAGTAAGCATGCAAGTATGGTTTTTACAGATTGCTTTTTCAGTTAAATAAGAGCAGATGCTCTGTTGGCAATTTCAAAAGCCACTTGTTCTCCTCATAATAGTTGGAGCATTTACAAAACAAGACACTAATATTTCTTATACCATCACCAGCAAGGTAACTGAGCAGTGCAAATATATTAGTATTATTAAAAAAGAAAAACAAATGAACCAACTAAACAAAAAATTTAAATCAGAATAGGAATATGACTTTCTAAAAGGCATTGAGCAAGTGAAAGAGGGAGAACTGGAGCTAAAGACAATGTGATTGTCATCCTCAAGGGCACACCTACAGTCTTGTAAACTCTCAGAAGACTCCTGCTTGTTATTACAAGGAGGTTTTTTTCACAAAAGATATAGAGCAGCTGTGAGCATTTTCATCTCCTTATTGACGTGACTTTCTGCAGTGATAATGAGGAAGCTCATTGTGGTTGTTTGCCTTAGCTCCCTACATTCCAGCACTTTGAAAGTGCTCTTGGAGTGACAGAGCCATCCTTTTACACTGACATCTTCGATCAGGTGGATCCTTACTCAAATCTATAAAGTCATAGTGTTTTGGCTATCATGCCACTACAGAGAGGTCACTGGACATACTGATCTCCTGGTCAAGACATCACTGCTACTTTGGCAGTTTGGCCAGCAGGAGACAAGGACTTGACTTTTAATTAAATGTAAACTAGCTAGTTTTCACTCTTGGCTTCTGTCAGATTATGAATATGAGTATACCAAATAAAAACAAAGCAAGAATAAAGTATGATCCCATTATTCTTGGAGACTGCAAAAGTTATTTCATTTATAATTAAAATACAAATGGCAATGGCGAGAAGTTGGCATGTGATGTGGCCTAAAAATAGGAGACTAGTATAAACACGTTAAGCCTAAAAAGTAGTCTGTCTTGTGATTAGTGTGACCATTTCAAAATATTTCCTGTTGTGATTGTATAACCTTTAAAAAGAAAGGATGGGGTTTAGCTGGTGAGTTGCTAGGTGTCTTCTCTTTCTTCTAGTCTTGGCAAAAAAAGGATAGATTTATTTTACATTAAAAAAAAAAAGTTCAATAAAACTAAGTAACCAGGCTCATTTTTTCTTTTCTGTAGGGTAGCTTATAACATGATAGAAAGCTCTAAAAAATACCAGTAAATACACAAATAACTTCTATGTGTAGTTTATAGTATGCCTTAGAGGTAATATCTACAGAGCTGGTGTGGAAGTAGTGGGAGGTTTAAACCAAAGAAACTGCTTTTGAAATTTGTTTTTTTTTATGTGTGTGTGTAATTTTTTTAAAGAGTTTCAGGGAACTGAAAGAGGAACCTGTGCTAAGCAGCTAGTCCTAACTTGTACAAAACTTTCCCCACATGATGTGATGAATTATCATTTATCACCGCACTCTTATATTTGGTATCTGAGATGTTAGAGCACTATGGCTTTGTTCACCTGCATGGCTGGGTGGCTGGTGCTAGAAGGAGCTGTAAGAATTTATTTTGCAGCTCCAGGCTCTTTTATGAAAACGTAATGCACTGCCTTTACTTAGTCCAAATCCTCAAGAAAACAGACTTATTTTAATGCTTAAAATGCTGCTTTTCTTTTCTTTGTTTCTCCCTCTCTGCCTACGTGTACAACAATGGGGCAAAACAAGAGCAAGTGAAACACATACACAAAAAAGAAACCATGCTAAAGCTGCTCTTCTGGAGTTTACATTGCCTTTATGTTTTTATAAGACTTGCTGAGATGTTAAAGTAAAAAGCAGTTGGCCTTGCATCCTTCAGTAACCTGAATTAGTTTCAAAACACTGGCTTTTTCCATCATTTGCTTGCCAAACCACATTAAACCTTCTGTGGGCTGCAACGCTAAATGTCTATCGCAGGCATCAGTGACTCCACCTCACATAACCCGCTGGGCCTCTCCACCTAGATTTAGGTTAGACATTAGGAAGAAATTCTTTAGTGTGAGGATGGTGAGACACTGGAATAGGTTGCCCAGGGAAGTTGTGAATGACTCATCCCTGAAAGTGTTCAAGGCCAGGTTGGATGGGGCTTTGAGCAGCCTGGTCTGGTGGGAGGCATTCCTTCCAATGCAGAGGGGTTGAACTAGATGATCTTTAAGGTCTCTTCCAACCCAAACCATTCTACGATTCTATGATGTTGATGTAGAGGCAGGCTGGCCACCACTGGCACCAGCAGAAACCATGACCCAGCCCCAGGTTACTTCAGCAGGAGCATGGAGGGCACAGGCTTGGCAGGTCTGTGGGAAATCCATGAGATGGCCCCGAGCCCCTGAACTTCCCATGAGCAAGCACAAGCCATGGGTTCCAAACAGAGCTGGGAACTAGGTAGAAGCAACAATTAAATGACCTCTGTTATTCTCAGAAGAAGTGAGAAAGCATTCGGTTGCTGATCTTCCTTGACGGCAGTCAGTAGGGTGCATTGCCTTTTCAAAAGCACTGTCCCATCTCTGCTCCCAGGAAGTTGAGGGCTTCCTTGAGGTTTCAGAAGAGAGAGTGGCTGCTGTGGGAGCTGTGATCACACCTCAGCCACTGCCAAAGCATCGGATACCTGCCAGTGAAGAAGCTCCCAGTGGCAATTCTCCTTTGAGATCTATGGCACTACAAGAGAGTGAAAAAGGAAACCAAAACCTTTTGATAGGGAAGCCCTCATGAGAGCCCAGGTTTCACGCTTGCCATTTTCTACCAAGTTTCATTTCTCATCAGTTATTTGCATGTATTATGCATTTCTTTGGGGGCAACAAGTTGTATTTTTACATTATATTGGTGCTAATAGATTAATCATCTCCAGGGAAAGTTTTTGGTCACTAGAACGCACTTCTCTGCACCATTAACTCACAAGAGGGCTCCTTACTGCAGATCTGGTTTGTGCTAGCTACCTTCTCCCTTCTGGCTCCCAGGCACAGTTCAGCAGTTGGCTCAGGCCAGGCCCATTGTGAATAGGCAGGCTGCATGCCATTGCCCAGCTGAGGAAGCCTGATAGCCTGGACAGAGACTGTCCCTGGCCAGCTGGCCTCCATGCAAGGGGACAACCCCAAGTGCATGTGGTTATTAGTACCAAGCAACACACAGAGTGCCAAATAAGGGCCTTCAGACAGAACAGCAGCTCTTCTGGGGACAGGAGAAGGCATTTTTAAGAAAGAAAAGGATTCTTCAGTAATACCAGGATTTCCTTTGGTGTTTCTCCAACACCTAATTCTGCACCCATGTAGCAATGGTCTCAGAAGCAGGCTCACCTTTCTGCTGGGCTTTGCAGTCACCCAATGCTGCTTGTGTCAATGGCCCAAAACAATGACTGGTGCAACATGGTTGTGTATCTTCCAGCCATGCACTTTAAGGATCAAAAGAAAAAAAAGCAAAGGAGAAGCTCTGTCTCCTTAGCCTATCCACTAAATACAGGTAGGGTGAAAACTGGCACCCTGACATAGAATATTATTTTTTAATTAAGCAGCTGAATTTGTAGAAATTTATTTGTGACAGGCTACAGGACAAAGCTCTTGGGTGTCCTGATGAGGGAGCAGGAGACCCCAGGTTGCTGCTTCTGTCGCTGAGGAGGCTCAGAGTGATAGAAGCCTGAGCTAAGATCTGTGTCTCCTTCTCTTGTGCGGAACGCCTCTCTGGATCTTGAATGGGTGGCTTCCACAAGGAGTCAGACTGTGGCACCTGAACACATGCATCACACTTGGGCACGTTTGTCCAATTGGTTTAGGGGCAGCTGAAGGGTTGTGTTACTTCCACAATGTTCTCTCTCACAGTTGTTTTACTACCCCAACAACATCGCTGCCACATTTACCATCCTCATTATGTGACTGATGATACAGCCCTGCAGTTACAGCCCTCAGCCCATGGAAATTCTGTCTCATTTGTGGATGCAGCTGAAATGTTTACTGGATGTGACACAAAGTATCCTGTAATAAAACAGTACCGACACTTCAGTGACGTGGCCTCTTTTTGCAAGGCTGTATCAGCGTATGCCCTGGTGGTATAATTTCCAACAGTTACCTCTGTCATCAGCCTTTTCAGGTGCCTAAATTAGGTCAGGCTCTCAGCTGAAAATCAGGGCAATTTACATCAGCGTTTTTACACTTTTTATATATCTATAGAGACAAAAGTAGCTGTGGGGATTTTTTTGGCTGTTTTACGTGATCTGCTTCATACACTTCACACATCCAAACTCTTTGTCCAGTTCCTTCCTGGGCTTTATTAATACCTTTTCCTGTCCTTTTTTCTAAGAATACAGAGGATTTAATAACATTCCCACCCCCAAGTATGTGTCACTCTGAAGTATATGCTTTCCTGTGCCAGTTGGCTTTCTCTAGTCTTTAGTTTAAAAACTATAATCTTAACTTTCAGTAGCAGAAGCTTTGCTCTGATTAGGTTTATGTTGGGTCATATTCTCCTGTAAATGCACCATCTGCACTAAATGTTTCCTTTTTTTCTTAGTACATTTATATCATTTCCCCATGCATCTATTTTCTGTTACATACTGAAGCTGCAGGATTGCAGTAATATTTCAGAGCACGTCATTTAGAGGTCTCTAGAAGTCCTAATAATTCAAATTTTTCCTCCAAAGGTCTCCTACTGCTCTATTGTTATTAGCATCTTATCAGAGCATAATCGCACTAGTCTTCAAAACTACCTTAGAGTTTGGCTTTACATATCCCATGGGTTTCACAGTCTTCATTTTCAACAGGCAGTTTTCACACAAGCTGAAATATCTATAGAGTCCATAATCAGCACCTCAAGGGCTAGAATTTCTCTCTTTTTTATCGAGTGATATTTTTGTCTGTGTCACTGAAGGACCTCCCATCTGCAGGAGCTTTTTCTCTAGCTTGCTGGTCCTCTGTCACTAAATGTCCATCCTCCTCAGAAAGGGAGGGACTGCTTGTCCATTGTGGGACTGCTCCTTTATGGTATGATTTCAAGTTTCTTTGGCACATTTCTTTTCTGCCAGATTATTTCATTCATTTTATTGTGTTAATAGGTTTTAGCAGAGCAGGAGGAGTTTATTTTCCTTTTCCTTTTAAACCACTTGGGTGAAGGGAAGCATTTTCAAGTGCCAAAGGGTAAGAATATTGCGTTTTCTTTTCCCACACCTAAATTCCCACCACAGTCAAGTTCCTCTTTGCCCTGTAGACTCATTTTGAGAACTCATACCACCCAGGGTCTCCCTTCTGACTCTGACAAAGCCATATATTTCACTTGAGGTTAGACCCCAGCCTCAGCTAGACCTCAGCTAAACCTCAATAGTTTAATTCACATGAGGAAATGATTAATGAAGGGCAATTAATTAGCTGCCACAGTGTGTGGCACCTCACTGAAGACTGAGTCACATAAGACCATATATATAGCTATGTTTGGAATCACCTACATCTTGCATTTAAAATATGTGGGTTTGTTTTGTGACAAAACTTTAAAAGTTTTAAGTTCTCCAGTCTAGGGGTTAAGCTAGACAAATTTTTGAAAACAAATGCAGTTCTGTGTATTTGTCCTTGTCACTGCATATCACAGACTTAGTATACTTTTCCAGGTGGTTGCATTTGAGGTGTCACCTTAAAAGGAAATTCTGATTGCTGATTGCTGAGCTCTGCAGCCCACATTTTCCTCTAGAGTATTTTGAACCTAGTGAAACTCGAACTATATTTTGTCTGAGCACTTTTTACATTAGAACTTGGAGCTCCTATCCTGTACAATTTCTTTCCTTTCATGTAAAGGTTTATCCTGCTAGCAATATCCTAATAGCTGAAATTTCACCTGTAGTCATGAAAAGAATCTTTAAAACAGAAGAAATTTATCACTTGTAGCTATACTATGACATAAGAAAATAATATATTATTATCTGTGATCATACAATACAATATCATAGAAGATATACAATATCACATACATGTATATATACACACACATTATATATATATATATGATGAATCAGTAACACAGGCTAAAACATCATCCGATGAAAAAGAGGAATTCTACCACTTGGGATATTGATTATGGGGTTTATAGGTATTTTAATTCGTGGTACCACTGAAAAAAATATTTATAGCATACATATATAATATAGATTAATTTTCATATTTCATATATCATATATCAGTATATCATCATGTTAATATCTCATACATAATATTCATTTTATAAGTTGGATAAATAAGAATACCTACCTGTCATTGTGACAGCTCCCAGCTTCTCCTTTACTTTGCTGATGTATCCTGTCCTGAGGCGCTGCCTGCCTCAGAATCCTGCTAAGGCTGCTCTTACCTCCTACCAACCTGTGCTGCTGGTGTGTGGTCACCATTTAACGTATCTTGGCTGTGTGTATTTAGCTTAAGCATGGTGAGCAAGCAGAAAACTCATGGGAGAAACAACGTATGGCATCGGGTAGTATATTTGCTGTATGTCCTAGAGCATAGTAATGAATGCACCTCCTCACATAGTAACCTGGAGCTGTTTTGCAAAACTTGATCTCAGAGGGGTAAGCAACCTACTTTGTCTGTAGAAGGGCGATCAAATGCATAGTGTGACTGATTAGATATAGACTATTCACACCTTCGCTTACATTGCGAGAATGTGTTTGCTTGCCCATACGCTTAGAAATAGCAGACCACGGGTACACGTAGTAGAAGAGATTGTGAGACACAGACTGTTTGCAAATGCAATACCCAGAATTATCTTTATTAAGTCGGAGCTAAATGCCAAGGTCATTTACAATGTCGTCAGACACTGATTTTTAGCACACAGATCAATAAATAACAACACTTCAAAGCACAGCATCTTTACTTTCATTATTTCTTCTCAAGATGGCAAGACTCCAGTAAGGATTTGAAGATCAGTGATGAGCTAGATCTCTCAGGACATTTTGGTAGCAATAAAGAGGAACTCAAGCCAATAACATGCTGTTGCAATGTATTTTCTGTTGATAAGAGCAGAGACTAGCTCCTCCAACAAAACCAGCTGCAGAACTCATTTTACTTCTGCTAGCAATTATTTCATAGGTAACATTCATACAATAATATATTAATATATATCTTGAGTATAATTAGGACACTTACATACATCTCAATGCAGGAGGAGTACATTAGACAAGGATAGAATCCAATTTTTGTCTTATTTATGCATTTAGATTATCTAAGTGCAGTGAAGATTTGAGAGCCCAACTATAAGGGCACTTGCAGTCTGGTGCAGCTGAAGAGCTGAACTTCGACCGACTGTCTCACCTGCACTTGAGGACTTTCAGAAGAATGAAACAACAGCAGATGTGGTTTCAGGGTGCTATTCCTGTTGTATCTCTTTGTATGAGTGGGATAGCTCAAGTAGTCACAAAGAAACTGAGCAAGAGGTGAAGCTTTCCTTAGAAATGTTTTTCTTTTTTTCCCATTTTACAATCTCCATTTTCTTGTATGTTTCCAGTCACACCTCTAACTGGTCTCAAATTGCCAAACTGAAGAGAAGTCAGGAAAAAAGTGTTAAGTGGTAAGTCAGAGGAAAAATAGTAATTATGTTGGCTCTTTCTTTTTCCTTTGTGTGCATATATGATGCTGCTTTTAAAACTAGGTCATACAGTCTATCCTCTCCTGTAGTGAGCTATTTCTGAGGTTCCTGTTACCTGTGCACTGTGCCTTTGGGTACATCTGCTCAGCACTGTTCAGGAATATGTGAATTTGTACTGTGCCAGCCACAAGCAACACAGCTGCAGCTATCAATGCTCAACACAAGCTGTGAGCTTTTGCTCACAGAGCTCACACATTTTCCACTGCAGGCATCGCTGCCTACTGACCCTTCACCAGCCCTGGCACACCTCTCCTGCTGAAACACGTGGTCACCTATTTTCAGCAGGTATTGGCAAGGGGCCCAGGTGAATGAATGAACACACTATCAGTTCCAGCCATACAAAAGGTCTTCCAGCAGTCCATTTTTATATCAAAACCTTCCAGTAAGAGGCACACTTTGACATGAAGCAAGGTTCATTCTTACTGGACCTCTAGCTCTTCTTGCCCTTTCAGGAACAGAGAATCACATATGCCAGTAAGCTGCCAAGCGCATGTCAGTTTAGCTCCTGCAGAGCCCCTGGTCTCATGCATTTTTTCAGCCAACACTGTCTTCACTAGTGCTGATGTGAGAATCACTTCTAACTGATGTGTGATCCAGGAGAACACCCAGCCTGCCAGTTCACTACCAGAACATTGCAGAAGGCATCTGGGGCGAGAGCAGAGGAGTTGGTCCTGTAGGTGATTTGTCAATAAAGGCTAAATGAGATGTGCTGAGCAAGTACAGCAGCAGAACCAACAGAAGACAAAATAATTTTCATTCTGAGTCACAGTTGTATGACCGTGTAAAACTGACTGTAGGTTTTGACACACAGGTTGAAGAAGATGAATGAAGGTAAATTCGTGCATTTAGACCTATTCTGTGCCAATTCTTTTTCACATGGAGGTCGGCCTGGTCATTTTAAAGTGGCAGCTGAGCAGTCTAAGTGTGAGAGGGGACAATTATATTCTAGTGGATTAGTTCAGATTTTGACAGAATCCAGGCTATTATGGGCCTCCAGGAAACTAGGATCTGAATCAACAGGATGTTTAAAATGGGCTGGATTCAGCTTTAAGCAGCTGCATTTACAATGGAAGTGACTATGTATGAGCCTGTTACAGTCAATGGAGATCCGCATAGTACAGTCACTGGCACCCACACTTTCCAACTCAACCTAAAATAGACACTTAGATTTCTTCGGATGCTAAATCCACAACTGTAGCAAAGACCAGGCAAGAAAGGTGCCAGCTATACCCATATCCTACTACTAAATCCTACTGCTCTGGGAAACGAGTTATGTGTTCATGTAGATCTTAACAAGAGGAACAGTAATTCAGCCTGTATTTACATGTCACCAGTTGTTATGGATCAAGCGTGGGCTTTCTGGGACATGTCATCCCAGATTATCCCTTTAGCTACACCCATAAAACTTGTTTGATTGTCCTCTTTATGGACTCCATTAAATGTTAAATTGATCAACAGCTGCAGACTGCCATATCCCTAATGCAACTGCAAGAAAAAGCGATGTGTGAGCTTTTTTGCCTTTTTTTTTTTTTTAAATCTTTAAAGATAATCTTCAAAAACACACATGCAGCTCTACCTCAATTACTTTGGGGACTGAACAGGAGAGGAAATATTCAAAAAGAGTTTCACAGAAAGGAGATATGAAAAGATAGAAAATATGTTTGCTGTAAAATATCAATCAGACTATACAGACTCAATATAAGAACACTGAGTTTTCTGAAGATTCTCTGTTGGAAATATGTCATGTTGTCTACCACAAACACCTTGTGTCAAGAAACTGTTACTTCTTTTCCTGGTATTTGAGGTCAGAAGGGAGATGACTGACTATACTTTTTCCTCTGACTTTTACAGCAGCTATGTCAGGCAACTGCTTGTAGTAGGAAGTAATTGCAGCCCGGAAGCCATTGTGTGTCTGTCCTGGACACAGACAATAGCTGAAACATGTAAAGTTATAAAGGGAACCAGTGCATGTGATATTTAAATTTAGAGTTGATCTGGCACTTTCTCTGGTCAAAATTCTATAAAAACATAAAACTTCACCATCTTGCCACAACTCAAGGGTAAACTCCCAGCAGTCTGGCACAGGATGATTCCACATTACCCAGGATGTCTGCCAGAGTGGTTAAAAGGAGCTTTGTGTCCAGGGCCATTCACCATCTGACAAAAACTGTGGTCTGTGGAAGTCAAGGTTCCCCATAAGAAGTCAGCAATATTTCAGTAACTGCAGGCATGCACGCTCTTCCTCCATGATACGTGCAAGATACCACTATTTCATCAAGAGGCGAGTTACCTTGTGCTTGGGAAATAAATGCATGTACATGGGCAGTGACCACAGAGGAGTCTAAGTCCTGTAGAATGAATTCCTAGGCTGTTATGAAAAAATATTAAAAGCTTTGCTATTCCTTTTTTAAAATATCAGACTTGAAAAGATTAAGCTTACGAAGTCTGTGGACAAGATCAATATATATATAATATTCTAGCCATTAACCCATACACTGGAACCTCTTTAGTCCAGTTTAATGTGCTTACACTTTAAACCAGCCTAGAAACCAGCTGACTATCTTGCACACCAATAAAGAAAACTGCAAACTGCTGCATTTTGCAGTGGAACTAGCACTGAAAGGCACAGAATCACACTTCAGATCCTCAGAGGTTTTTATCAATACTGACCCAATAGCCTTACTATTTCAATAAGCCTGGCTATTATAGAAATGAACTTTTTAAAAACCACATTGACTAGTTTCACTCTGAACTGGCTTATGGACAGATATGATAGTGGCTGTGTTCATGCAAAACTTATCTAAATGAAGGTGAACGTTGTTAACATCAGCAGAGAATCCTGACTTTGCTAATGTGTGCTTAGCAAAGGTGAAGGTTCAAGTGAACTAAAATTTAACTATCAGCAAAACTGCATGGTCCAGGAGAGACATAGGAAATGTAAAAGGTAGCTATGTACAGTTAATTTTACTACTGAGATAGTTCTGAAGAATCTGGGCAGTATTTCCTTGTTACATTTATTTGCCTTTAACCTGTATATTTAGATTTCACACTTAGTAAGACTTCAGTTGTTTAATCTTGGAAACTGCAGACTTAAACTCTCTCAAGCTAGAGAAGAGAAGCACTCTCTACTAGGCAGAAACGATAAAATTTTTTTTCTTCACTTTTGAATAAAGCCATTTTCGTCTAGTTCAATGTAGGTTATAAGTTCAACATGCATGTACCCCTTCACTGCACTGAAGCTGGAAATGCTTCTAGATTTTCTTACTGAAAAAGAATAGAGGGGTTTTTTTTACGTCTCAATGTGAAAACCTTGTGGAAAGAAGACACTTTTGTTTTACCTTGCCCCAACTGGTTGAGGTTAGAGCTGCAACCACCATAGGGTTTACTTTGACAAGATATACTAAGACAAAGACTGAAGTTTGTCTCCGCAAGAGTTTTTGATTAATATATTGATTATATTGTAACTCTTTCATTGAAGAAAAAAAAAAGCCCTCTTTTGCAATGAAGGCGTATGTATTGTTTTTTTTTAAAATCCTTTATTTTAATAATTTTTGGTAAAAAACAGGAAATAAAGATTGGTTTCATTTTTCTAAAGCTAAAAGACGTAGAAGGTCAGGAATATTGCAGCTAGTTAGATGGTTTCAGATTTGTTTTGCTTACTCAGAAATACTTGTACACACAAGTGCACAGAGGGTAGAAGTCTCATTTCCCAAATGTATGTATTCTTAAAAGAAGGTAAGCTAAGCCTAGCATGAAATAATGCCTTTTTGATAATAAAACTACAGGCTCAGCAACAGTTTCTGATCTTTCCAATTATGATACTCAGAACAAAACAACAGAGATGGGGGAAAAAACAAAAAAAGAAATCTGCAAAAAGATCAGGGAAGACCCAATATAAAGAAGTTTCTTAGAAGACTTAGGTTCAGATCTTGACTGAGTGAACTAAACCCTTGGCTTTTAGAGATGTGGACGTGTAACCCTGCAACATAAAATTTGCATTAAAGTTTATTGCAAGGGTGAGAAAAAAATATTCAAACAAAACCTGCAGTCTCTTTTAGTAAAGCCCATGTTCCATTTAAGGAACATGCCATCAGAGATGTGCTCATTTACATTCCTCAGTTTGGTGAATTTGCATATTTGCAGAAGTGTTTCTCTGAATTGCATCAATGATGCTTCAGGAACAGTAACTCAGATGTGTCACAAAATGGCACTTTTTCTTCTTGTTCCTCATATTAAAACCTCTTACTCTATCTAAATCATAGAATCATAGAATCATAGAATGGTTTGGGTTGGAAGGGACCTTACAGATCATCTAGTTCCAACCCCCCTGCATGGGCAGAGACACCTCCCAGTAGATCAGGTTGCTCAAGGCCTCATACAACCTGGCCTTGATGACCTCCAGGAAGGGGGCATCCACAACCTCCCTGGACAACCTGTTCCAGCATCTCACCACCCTCACAGGAAATAACTTTTTCCTAATGTCCAACCTGAATCTCCCCTCTTTAATTTTCAAACCATTGCCCCTTGCCCTCTCACTGCACACCCGTGTAAAAAGCCCTACCCCAGCTTTCTTGTAGGCCCCCTTCAGATATTGGAAAGTTGCTATAAGGTCACCACAAAGCCTCCTCTTCGCTATGCTGAACAACCCCAACTTCCTCAGCCTATCTTCATAGGGGAGGTGCTCCAGTCCTCTGACCATCTTTGTGGCTCTCCTCTGGACACGCTTGAAGAGTTCTATGTCCTTCTTATGCTGGGGGCTCCAGAATTGGACACAGTACTCCAGGCGGGGTCTCACCAGAGCAGAGTAGAGGGGGAGAATCACCTCTCTCAACTGGCTGGCTATGCTTCTTTTGATGCAGCCCAGGATACAGTTGGCTCTTTGGGCTGCAAGTGCACACTGACAGCTCATGTTAAACTTCTGGTCGACCACTATCCCCAAGTCCGTCTCCTCTGGGCCATCCTCAATCCTTACTCCTCCCAACCTGTATTTGTGCGTGGGATTGCCTCGACCCAGGTGCAGAATCTTGTACTTGGCCTTTTTGAACTTCATGCAGTTTGCACGAGCTCACTTCTCGAGCCTGTCAAGGTCCCTCTGGATGGCATCCCTTCCCTCCAGCGTGTTGACTTCACCCCACATACCAAAGTGTTAGTCACTTTTTTTCCACACCTCCAGATCACTGGCTTCTTGCCTTGCTGGCTCCTTCTTCTCCTCATACTCTATCTACAATAGAAATTAAGTGTCTGTTTTCTGTGCTTATCTAATATCCTTTCATCTCACTAGCAATTCAGACAGTCCAGAAGGGTTGAATCCCCTGCAGGAACACTGCACACTGACAATCCCTAAGTTTTCACTAGTTTTAGCTACATGTAGGTAGACATAATCTATCCTAACCCTTTAGCTCTCATTATTTCTTTGTAATAGTATTAAACTGACCAAGTAAAAAATAAAACAAAAATCTTTAAAATGCAGTCTTCTGAGAAAAAACAAGATACATTCTTCAGCCACATTTACACTGATTAAAATCTGTTAATATGATTTCTCTAAGTGCTTTCTTTGTGCTTTCATTTTGCTTTATTCTGAATTTGTTTGCAAGTAAGCTGAAAATGCATTTCAGTTTGCTTTCCTGTTATCCGAAACATGCCATCCTACATTCTTCAGCTGGAAGGGTATCTTCCCAAAGGTGTAACAATAACAAAAAATTTATGAAATAAAACCTTTTCATTCTACACAATAGGGCTTTGACAGGTGGTGAACCAAAAGTTATGAAACAGAATAGGTTTTGGAAGGCTTTCTGCTGCATTATATGTTTTGAGATTTATTTTTCCACCTCAAATCACACAAAAAAGTCACACAGCTTTTAATAAAATGGTAATTCTGGTTTTAATTTGGTTCTCAGGCTTTTAAGTCTTTTTCACAGGAAGAGGACAGATGGAAGAGAGGAAACATCAGTTTTACTTAGTAGTCCCCTAAACAGAAAGTAGACACATCTCTATTGTTACTCTTCCATGCCAAAGAAATAACACAGTCCACCCTTGATTTTTTACTGTTTGGTTTTCAGTATATCCTTTGATGTTTCCTTTGTCATCTTTTGTCATTAGAAGTGAAAGGAATCACTATTCCCGTCAAAAAGGCACTAAGCAGCTGTCACCTTTGCTTACAGTTACTTCTAGGATGAAAACCTGGAGTTACTGAATTTCCAAGTGAGTTTTCTCTGCAGAGGCCATGAGCCAGTGAGTACAAAGGGAAGCAAAAAAATCCTACCTGGATTTAGCGAGGGTTACTCCAGAGGCAGCTATGTCAGGATGCTTCAGGACTGATGTGAATGGCAGTAAGACTGGATATTCTCACTTCAAAAATCCTTATTGAGCTTTTGTTTCAGTCTATCTGTATGTCCATTTGTCTGTCATAGTTTAAATATAGGTCTCCCCAAAATAAAAGCAAAGCCATATCTTTCTAACAGGCATATTTATGTAACAGAACTATATTTTACACATTATGCATATGAAAACCCAGCTGAAGGCTGATGTTTTAAAATTGTCCTACAGCAAAATTTCTCTTGCAGAGGATCCATGCAAGCTCCACTGATCTGAATTGTGTCAGAAACCTGAAATTGAAAGGAAGCCACTCATAAAACGTAAGGGGAATCTAATTCTAATCCCCATGAAGATTACTTTCTCACGGGATTTATGACATTTTCAAGTTTAAACCACAAGAGACAGAGATTGTGGTTGCAGTGGGGGAAAAACATAAAGTTACCTGGAACAAGACAAAAACATAAATACAGCATTAAATGACAAATTGACACAATAGCAGGAGAGATAAAGTACGTTTAAATGCTACATAGTGGTTCCAGCAGCTTAATCTGGACATTTAAAAAGCAAAGCATCACAAGTAAGGGTTACAGAGCAGGAATTTCTGCTAGCCCAGGCTTTCCTGAACAAGGAAAATAGAATTAGAGCCCTGGAAGGATTTGGCAAAAGGAAACGCAAAGTTGGAAGGAGGTTTTTCTGTACTCCACATTTCCCCAAGAGGTTATTTGGTCCTGAGAATGACTTGCAACAGCCCTCTCCTCCCCTGCAAAAGACGCTAGGGAACCATTGCATCATTCTTCTTTTGCTACTTATGATGCACATCTTCTTTACCAAAAACCATGCCAGGGTGACCTACCCTTTATGGAGATCTTTTGTAGGCACCTAACCGCTGAATCTGGTGCCTTTCAGCCCCTGATCAAGGGTGGCTAATTCTGGGATGCAGTTGTGTTTTACTAACAGTAGTGTTCCACAAGTGTGTAAAATTTGCCTTTAGCCAGGCCACAGATCCTGACACTATTTTGTGTACTGCAGCACTTCTGCATGCATTTTTTTTCTCCTTCTTATCAAGATGTGCTCTCAGAAAAAAACAAGCTTAGAAGAAATTATGTTTGTGATTAGCCCTAAACCAAAACTGAATCTAAGAGATATTCAATAGCTTTATGAGCAGTGTGACAGATTTAATGGAAATATTCTCCTCTACTCCTACCTCCCAAGTACATACAATGTTTATAGGAATAGTATCTAGGGGTAAGATTCTTAGCCTATGACAGCAAACATCTTTCACTGGCAAAAGCTTATTATTAGAGCTCTGTAGATACATTGCCATAGATAAAACTTTTCTGTTTGTTTAAGGAAGTTTGGGGTTGTTAGGCACAAATGGGTGCCACTTGAGAAGGACTTTTGAGTCACTAAAGGGTTAATGAATAGGTATGTACTATAGTCAGTCATAGATACAAGAGCTGAAATAGACAGCATTACGGTTTCTTTTCCAAGAGTTTGGGGTCAGTGAGTGCTTTTTCAAGTTCCCCTGGAAACTGAAGAGTTAGTTTCATTCTTGATACACTGACAAGAAGAGAATTTTTATCTGCAATGGATTTGGTTTAAAGAGCTTTTTGCAGTTGTGATAATGTGATGTGTACATTACTTGGAACATGTTTGCTCTGTGTCACATGCATGATATATTAGAAACGCACCTCTGACTTCTTTGCAATTCCTGTTTGCTTGTGCCCTTTTCTGGGCTTCCAACAGCTCAGATAGAAGTTCCTGGAAGACTGGGTACATTAGCTAAGATCATTGGTTTGAGATTAACTCTCATTACTTCTGAATATTTTTAGCACATTTGAAGAACTATGACAAATTGATCAGATGAAGAAACAACACAAATAAGCCCTCACTGAGCTTCTTGCTGCTGAAGCCGTGCCTTTTCTAGAGCTGTACCTGGTTCATTTTTAGAGTTCAGTATCTCCCTACTGCACTAGAGCCTTCAGTAGAGACTTCATGTTTGCCTGGCCTCAGGAACCATCAACAGTTACTTTGTGACAAGGCTAGTGAGTTATTCAGTAAGAGCCTCTGTCAGAAAGAACAGTTTTTGCCAGAACAGTAATTTCCAGCTAGAGTTAGCCTGGCTGACCATGTCTCTGAGGGACTGAGTTGTTACCCTGCTCACGGGCTATGACCACACCATTAAGTTAAAAGGTCTTATCTAATTAGATCTGAGATTAAGTGACACCAGCTGCCTGACACCTACTTTTTTAAAAATCTAACCTCCTACAGCAAGTGTGTGTTGCAAAGAGATGCTTGGATTAAACAGTGCAGGTACTCAGTGTCCAGAAGGAGGAGTCCACTCTCCTCCTCTTTTGTTAAACAGCATAGATGTACACATAGTTATCAGCTGGCTTGGCCTGGCACCCTTTTCGGGCCAATATTGCCACTCTTAACAGAACTTATTGTTGCTTTACCCTCTGCTTTTCTCATAATTCATTGCCATTTCTTAATTTTTTCCACACTGTACTTCTGTGAAACTGCATCTCTGTACTTGCACACACGCAGGCAGAACATTGAGGCATGAGTTCTTGTTTGCAGCTGCTAAATGCTCCTACAATGTATAAAATAAATAAGCTAAACCATAAGGTCTTGCGTCTGCCAAAAAAGATCTAAATAGGCCAGGCAGTGAAAGCACAGTTTTGCTTTGCAGACTGCAAAACTGAAACTAATTTTGCAGAACTGCAGGTGTTGCCAATAAGACAGCTGCAAACAGAACATTTTTTAATAACTTACATTTTGCAGAAATTGAAACTCAATAGCTTTTCTTTTTGTTAGAAGAGGGCTTGTTACTTCGTTAGGCTGGTCCCTTCATCCTGTAAACCAGTTCAAGCGACTGCAATCTGTCTCTGGTTCTCAATTATACTTTTTTTTCTTACATTCTGTTTATATCATGAATATACAAAGAATAAATAGTTGAATATTTACATTTCCCCAATTAAAAAAAAAACACAACAATAAAAATCAGCACTTACTTGGAATGGATCACTGTTTAGTTGGGGGGGCGGGCAGAAAATACTGCGTATTACAAGCAGCAAGGTCATGACATCTGGAGTATATAGGATGGATTTAGCTCATGAAGATCCTATGGCATAGTGTTCTCACACAGACATCAACTTAATTTCAATTTGTGATATGTTATTTTCCTTATGTTACAGTAACGCAAGAGGTGTGATAATGTATAGACTGCAAAAAGTAACAGTAAGACATTCAGAAGAGAAAGAGTAGCTGTTCAAACCTAGGAAGAAGTGAGACTAATACAACATTACTATGATTCGGGGGGGAGGAGAGAGTTTTCAGGAGACATTTTTAATGGACTCAGTACATTCAACTACATAAGGCTTTTTTGTAGTTTGATTAATGAAAGAAATATATTCTTAATTTCTGTTTTGACATATTGCTTTTCTCTCCTGACATTTGTCCTCTAGGTTTTTAAGTCAAGTGTTCATGATATGATCCAGCTGGCTTATAGGGATCAACAACCCCCTTGTGAATAATGGTTAGAAACGTATCCCACCTGGACGTTGAAACACTGGCAATGCTCCAGAATAAAGCTATCTCCATCACCCTCCCAGTTGTGTATACGCTGGTGGCTCTGATAAGTATCCCTGGCAACTTGTTCTCCCTTTGGGTGCTCTGCTGGCACATCAAACCCAAAACACCTTCTGTTATCTTCATGATCAACTTAAGCACCACAGATCTCATGCTGGCCAGCTGCTTTCCCTTCCAGATTTCTTATCACATCCAAAGCAATCACTGGAGCTTTGGCAAGACTCTTTGCAGCCTCGTGACCGTGATGTTCTACTCCAACATGTATTCTTCCATACTGACCATGACCTGTATCAGCATTGAGCGGTACATGGGCGTGGTGTATCCCATGAAGTTGATCAAGTGGAGAAGGAAAAGATATGCCCTGGCTGCCTGCCTAGGTATGTGGATTTTCTTGCTACTAGCCTTCTACCCCCTAGAAAGTACAGATCTGACCTATGAAGTGAAAGAACTGGGGATTATAACCTGTTTTGATGTCCTCAAATGGGATATGCTGCCCAATTTTGCAGCCTGGGTAGCCTTTCTCCTCACGCTATTTGTCGTGCTCTTCCTGATCCCTTTTGTTGTCACAGTTGGATGCTATATTGGCACCATTCGGAAGCTCATTCAGACGTCGAACAGACATGGTAACAGGCAGAAGACTAGATCCATATACCTGGCGATGATAGTCCTTCTGGTATTTATCACTTGCTTCGCTCCCAATAACTTTATCCTACTTGCACATATGATTATTCGCCTATTTTATGACAGGAGTTTGTACCCTGCTTACAAGCTCACCTTGTGCCTCAGTTGCCTCAACAACTGCATTGATCCCTTCATTTATTATTTTGCATCCAAAGAATTTTACCAGAAATTCATGCAAGTGTTTCGCCCTAAGGTACTGCTCAATGACAGTTTGGAAACCAGGAGGGAAAGTTTATTCTCTGGCAGGACCATGTCAGCCAGGTCGATGTCAAGCGGACCTATGGATGGGTTAGAGGGAGTAAAGGTCTATCTGCAAAGACAAGAAAGCGTTTTTTAACCTGAGACATCTCCAGAAGAAAGGCACCTGTGAGATTCATGAGTAGACACAGAAAACATTTCTTTTTGAATGGCTACCCTCAAAATACTTTGCTCCAGTGACATAAGTCAAGCCATACTGATAAATGTGCATCCTACTGCAATATCTTCTGCAGTAAGAAATGGAAGTGTCAAATGAACCGTTTTTTTAAGAAGCCACTGAAGCAAATCCAACATTCATAATTAGGAGTTGACCTGGAACTAGTACTACTGCATGAAACCAAGGGATAAATTTAGAACAAAAATTATTTTCAGGTTGTATGATGTCAGTGTTTAACCAAAGGGTTGTGATTCTCAGTGAATGTGAAATATTACTGTATCTGAATTAGAGCATACACTGAAATTGGATTTGGGGTAAGGGAGTTATTTTTCTAAGCAATGTGCTGGGGTTTGGTTTGGTTTGGTTTTTTAAGGTATTGCTTTCTCTCTTGTTGTATTTCTACAAAAGAATGAGTAAAAATAGCTTGTCATTTTACCATTAATGTATAATGCATAGCCACTGTGAATTCACCACAACACTCATCCAACTGTTTATCAGAACCAAACCACACTAACCTTTGAAAAGGTTAGTTTGACTCATGTTATTTATTTCAATTTTATATAGCAAAGTATCTCATACAATGAAAAGAAAGCTAGAACAAACAATGTTTGAGACTGCTTCAGCTGCTGAGTGGATTATATTTTCACTTATTGAAGTTATTAATTTCTCAGGACAGTGGGGAGCAGCTGATTTAAGAAAACAGGTTTTCTCACATTGACCTACTACAGTAATAATGCTGCTGCTTGTGTGCAACTGGTATCAAGGAGTCACTTTCAACCGTTCACTATAGGCTATATGCAGAAACACCATCTCCCTCAGCAGAGAATTTAGCTTTACATAGCTCATGGAGAGTGATTTTAGGTTGGCGGTGGTGTGGATTATTAACCAGATTTTCAGCTAGATAAATGAGAATTCAACCCCAGAGACTGGAGTGATCCTGTGCCAGCAGAAACCAGCTGAAAACTTGTCCTCAGAGCTGGATGCCAGAAACTTCTTTATTTCAAGCGGGAAACAGCAAGAAGAAGCAAATAATTTAAGCAAGGCCTGAGAATGGGAGATGTACCAAATACCCTGGAAAAAGATTACAGGAGGTTAATTATGCAGCCTTGTGTTTGGGACCCCTCTCTGAAGTGTTGTTCACCAGCTTGTTTGCATACACTGTGTCATGTTTTAACTCTTCTCACATATCAACAACTGCCTGTGTGCTTGAAAAGACAACTGCTATAAAATATGCATTGGGGACAGGAAAAGGCAAAGTTTTTCCTGTGATATTTACAGCTTTTTACCTACCTTTGGCCCTCAGTGACAGTGAAGAGCCAAAAAACACCTGACAGAACCAGACAAGATTCCCCCCACAAGCAAGAGACAGTTATACCGTATCCTTCTGCTGTGCTGCAGCTTCACCCAGCACTGAGTAGGAGGCTCTTTGACATCATGTATAGTTGATTCAGACACCACCACATGCTAGGTCTGCCCCGAGCAGGCTGCAGAGCTGGGCAGGGAGAAACCTTATGAAGTTCAACAAGGGCAAGTGTAGACTCCATCTGGGGAAGAGCAACCCCATGTAGCAGTACAAGTTAGGGGCTGACCTGCTGGAAAGCAGCTCTGGAGAATAAGACCTGGGAGTCATAGCGGATAACAGGCTGACCATGAGCCAACAATGTGTCCTCGAAGCCAGTGGTATCCTGGGGTGCATTAAGAAGAGTGTGGCCAGCAGGTTGAGAGAGGTTATCCTCCCCCTCTACTCTGCCCTGGTGAGGCCTCACCTGGAGTAATATGTGCAGTTCTGGGCTCCCCAGTTAAAGAAGGACAAGGAACTACTGGAGAGAGTCCAGCACAGGGCCACCAAGATGATTAAGAGACTGGAGCATCTTGCCCTATGAGGAAAGGCTGAGAGAACTGCATCTGTTTAGCTTAGAGAAAAGGAGACTGAGGAGGGATCTCATTAATGCTTATAAATATCTAAAGGGCAGGTGTCAGGAGGATGGGGACAGACTCTTCTCAGTGGTGTTCAGTGACAGAACAAGGGTAATGGTCACAAACTTGTAACCAGGAGGTTTATCCTAAAATACTTCTCTACTCTGAGGGTAACAGAGCACTGGTACAAGCTGCCCAGGGAGGTTGTGGAGTCTTCTTCTCTGGAGACATTCAAAACCCACCTGGATGTGTTCCTGAGTAAACTGCTGTGTGGGATCCTTCTCTAGCAGGGCGGTTGGACTAGATGATCTCCAGAGGTTCCTTCCAACCCCTAACATTCTGCGATTCTATGATTTACTGATTTCTGAGATCCTGTGCCTAAGTAAAAGACAACAACCACGGCCCTTACAATCTGACTTG
This sequence comes from Hemiprocne comata, assembly GCA_020745705.1. Classification (NCBI taxonomy): domain Eukaryota; kingdom Metazoa; phylum Chordata; class Aves; order Apodiformes; family Apodidae; genus Hemiprocne; species Hemiprocne comata. The sequence continues at coordinate 89,623,498 of CM036586.1, read as the reverse complement.
TTTCTTTGTTTATGACTTTATTAAAACACAGTTTTCCACCATTAATTTCTCCATGATAGAGTCTAGGCAACCACAAAATCAACTGTGAGATATCTGTATGTCCTATCTTCTGCTAAGGTATCATTAGTTATCGGAGCAGGACAAATCTGAGTGGACGTAGCACTGCCTTTCAAAAGCCATCTGAAGTGTTTTGTGACATTTCACAGTGTTAGTTTTAATTGATCTGTACATTTTCTGCCCACAAGGCCAATCACAGGGTTACATAACATGTCCAAGCTTTCCCATCAAGTTGCCTGGAAGCTACCCTGCACTACCAGCCTGTGTTCTAAGTGTGTTATGTGCAGTGTGATGGGCTCACTGCTTTAAACCTTGTTTGTGCTGGAAGAGAGGAACCCATAGAGCATGTTCCTGTGTGAGTCTGGGGCTCTGAAATCATGTTTCAGCTCTAGCATATGCTCCAAAATGCCTATGTGAGCCAGGACCCGCAAAGAAAGAGAGATGGCTCTTCCTAAGATGTCCCACATCCATCAGACAGAAATTGTCAGTTTACTTACATTTTACAAATCTGCAAAATAATTAAGCAATGCATGGTTTCACATTGCTGACCCTTGACCATCCACTTTCATAGGATTACAGCTTTCTCATTATCAAAACTGTTTTCAACATTTTGCTCTGGCAGAAACTTTTTTGCAGGTTATACTGGAATCTTTCTCCTTTTTTTTTAACTTACAATTATTTTTACAATTAAACCCATTACTTCTCCTAGCTCTAATGCAGATTATCATGCTGTTTTATCTTGAACCTAATCCTCAAGTGCTTAGTGCCTCCTAAACTGTGCTGCAATGTGCCTGAACTATAACTGACACCAAATAGAGCCAAAAGGGCAGAAACTTTGTACTCTGGACACCAACTGCTATATTTTGAAAATTCTGAATTGCTCCTTTTGCAAGAGAGAAAAGACACTCACAACTGTCTGAAAATGTTCTCTCCAGCCTCACACAGCTTGTCATACCCATCATACCTCTTCTGACATTGTCTAAAAAGGAACATGAATGATGCCTCATTCAGGTACCTCTTCATGCCATTTTACTAACTAGTCTCTAGTTAGCCCAGATTAAGCAAAATTCCCATTTAGGTCAGTGGGATTGTTCCTTAAAAAAGGAATACAGAAAAGAACCAAATGACTGCAATCTTTTGAGTCCGACAGTGTATACTGTGAAGTTTTGGAGAGGTTTTTTAAAGGGAGAAGAAGAAGAAATTATTTTTAAAAGTGGCCCAACATGCTGTTCTTTGACACTGGAAACATGTCCTTCTGGTAGCAAGATTTCTTCCCTTTGTCAGTGGGTGTCAATTGACATATGTAGATACATATTTATGTGTGTGCATGTATGTGTGTGTGTGTATATATATATTTACATGCACATAAATACAGATTGTCATTTGAGAGGTTATTGAGAAGTGCATATCTACATTGCCTTTGGTTTGGGGAATATGGGTCCTGGGTGACATGCTTACTTGATTGCCTCTGTGGTTAATGTAATTTTACTTAGAAGACATGAATGTATAGGCTTCTGTTCAGTTTGGGGCTCTGGTTTTTTTGTTTGTTTGTTTGTTTTTTTGTTTGTTTGTTTGTTTTGTTTGGTTTTTTTTGTTTGTTTTGTTTTGTTTTTTTAATTATTGTTTATCAATTTAATCTATAAATGTACATGAGGCATTTTTTTGTACATATAATAATAAAAAAAAACATTAAAAAGGATATTATTCAAGATTCTTTCCTTTGTTTGCACCCGCCATGTGTGAATAACTTCCAAGTTTAGAATCATAGAATCATAGAATCATAGAATCCTGGGGGTTGGAAGGGATGATGATCTCGAAAGATCATCTAGTCCAACCCCCCTGCCAGAGCAGGGTCACCTAGAGTACATCACACAGGAACTTGTCCAGGTGGGGTTTGAATGTCTCCAGTGAAGGAGACTCCACAACCTCTCTGGGCAGCCTCTTCCAGTGCTCTGTCACTCTCACAGTAAAACAATTTTTTCTGATATTCACCTTGAACCCCCTATGCTCCAATTTGCACCCATACAAGAGGACAGGGAAACCAAATTATGAAATAGAATTAAGCCATTTCCCATTGCTATTGTGCTATTTTTTAGATTTCTGTATCATTTTAATTCTGTTATTTTTCCCAAGCATTTTGAAGACTGATTTTATTTTCTTTGCAAAACTGCTATTTTTTTTTTTTTATATTTCTTTTTTAGAAGCTGAAATTGGCATACTTCCTTCAAATAGCCAAATTTTAAAATCAGCAACACTAGAACAAGATATTGGCCAACTTGGAATCCTTCTGCTTGCCCAATAGGTGCACTAGATGTGTATGTTTTTAAACTTCATTGCATTTCTCAAAGGGCCTGGCAGCCAGGGCCTGTCCCAGCCCTAGCCAGGCGCAACGCAGCCGGGGGCACCAGGGCAGCTCTAGCCCTGGGCATCGGGCACCTCCCTAGGGACAGGGATGTGCTGAGACCAGGCCAGGACTGGGCTCAGTGGGGCCCATGGCCAGGGAGGGCTGTGGGAAGCTGCAGACTGGCCCTGCTGTGGCATTGCTGGGGCAGGAGCTGACTGCCCTGGGGGACTGGCATGGGGTCCTGGGCTTGGGCAGGGTGGTGGGAGCCCTGGGGGGGCTGGGAAGGGATAGTCAGGGCTGGTGGTGCCTTGATAAATGCTCCCTAGACTGACCATGCTCTAATTTGGGCTCAATGTCTGGCTACATCTGTGCTGATCCAGGAAAGAGGGCTGGAGAACATCCTAAAGTGACTTGATAATTTTTTGTTGTTTTTTCCATTCAAAGTTTTTAAAATAATATATGGTCTACCTTGATCCCCCCCAGAGTTGCATTTCTCTAAGGAGATGCTTAGGGTACATGCTACATGCCCAAAGGTGTACCTGATAGCAGGTGGGTGAAATGATAGCTTGAGGGTGAAATGCAGCATTGATAAGTGTGAAGTAATGTGCATGGAGAAATCCAGTCATAGCTTTGTGCATAAACTGATGCTGCCCTGCAGTGACCACTATGAATCATAATACATAACTCCATGCATCAGCTTAGCATTGGTTCATCCACACCTTCTTTACTAGGTGTACTTCAGGTCTCTTCATCACAGATAGGATCTATAAGAGCTGGAAAAGGTCAAGAGATGGGTATGTGGGATGATTAAGCTAATGAGATCCAGGCTCAAAGCCAGGAAAAGTTAGTACCGCTTCTCATAACACATAGTGTAACTGGGAGCACCTTGCCAAGAGTGTTGTGGATGAACATAGCACGTGGGTCCGAGAGACTGGAAAAGCACTTGAAATAGAAAACTGTCGAGGCAGCGTATGGACTTCACACAACTCTATAAGAGTTATAACTGAAGATCTTTATTATTAAAAATGGCGGCAATTTATACCCCTCTGACTCCAGATGTTCCACCCCAGTACAAACCCCGTTGGTTACATACATACACAGTTCATATATGATTGGCTACGTGTCTTGTCACTTGCTGTCCGTGTCACGATGACCCAAGGCTTTCACTTCCCAGCTGGTGCCTCTCAATTCTTGCTACAACATTCTTTTCTCACTAATTCACGAGATAACAACTGTGGGATACCTACTTGTAGGACACCTGCTGTTTACTGGTCCCGTGGGGCAGCAGCCTGTGGGGTACCAGCCTGTGAGACACCAGCTTGTTTATTGATCCCACGGTTTGCTTCAGGGCGCCTGACAATTTGGTCAGCAGCACCTGCAACACTGCTGTTTTAATTCAGGCATATTAATTTTCCATAAATCCCATATTAATTTTCCACAAATCCCATGCTGATTTTCCATAAATCCCCACAGAAAACCATTGTAGGTTACTAAATAGGCAAACCACAACAGACTCAGGAAAACCCCTAAGGTGAAAATGGTCAGAGGTTGGAGCAGTATTAAATGGAAATGATATTATGTGATTGTCCTGTTCTTCCTCTTCTTGAAATATCAGTGCTTGAGGCAGAACGCAGAAAGCTGGACAGCCCTTGGCCCCGCTCCCATGTAAGGCCTGTCAGAGCTGCCTTGGAGCCTGGCCTCTTCCACTCTGACAGCTAGGGTGCTGCCAGCAGGGATTCACCAGGAAACTTTGCCTGCTACTGACTTGGAGGAGGCTATCCCAGAGTCCAGGAGGGGTCGAGACTGCCCCAGGGGCAGCCTAGGGCATAAGCTTGGCCCTCTGCCACTTAGCCCTGCTGACAAGTCACAGAATCACAGGATGGTTGAGGTTGGAAGAGACCTTCTGGAGGTCACCTTCTTCAACCCCACTGCTCAAGGAGTCCCTCACATTTTGTTAAAGGTGAACTTCTATATCACCCTTCAACAAACCCTTTTGGCTACTGGTAACAATTAACCCATTTTGCTTCAACGCGTATAATTATTACATCTATTTCAAACTTTTCTCACTTCTGTTCTCATATTTTCCATCACCCAATCTCTTGAAGGCTGCTGCTGTCAGAGCTGACTAGCAGCAGACCTGACTGTCCTCTTGGGACAGGGCCATTTGCAGCTGCTGGCTCTCTTTCAGTTTCTCAGGTAGTAGCATAATCTACTCTCAAAAGCTGCCATAGCTGCATTAGTCAAGATTATGATTCCTTGGCCTGAGTTCTCACAAATACACTGGCAAGACCTCTATGGCCCTTGAGTGAAAGAGCATGTAACACTAGCCACTTTTTCAATGATCTTACAAGTTTCTCCAGATAAGCTGACTTAAAATATTCTCACAGTATCTTGTCCTGGTGAAGTCCATTACGAGAATCAGGGTTTTTTTGGCATTTTAAAAAGATTTTAGCTAAAGCTGCAGTTCTTTTAAGTGCTCAAAATGAAAATTCTAATATAAAGTGACTCTCACAATAACAATTAGGATGCAAACCTTGATTATTGTACTTAGTATTTAATTCCAACCTGAAAAACAGAGGAACTCTTTATTGAAATAAATCTTGTATGGTCTTTTCTCTTTTATGCTACAATTCATCATCTTCAAATGAGTTATTGAGAACAAAATTTCAGTCATACTATTTATCTTGATACATTTGGTTTACATTCATTCTGGATTAATTTCTTCCAAGCTAGTGTTCTCATCTCAAACCTTCTAAGTGTAATTATGGGGAGCATAATAGAGTAGAACATAATTTTTAGCTGAAATATTTCTGTTAATCTTTCTTTTTTATTTGACAAAAAAGCCCTCTGCCTGTCTTAAGTTCAAACTCCTACTGAACATCTTGTCTTCACAACTTGGTTGCAAGTCTTACGGCTTCTAGTATTTTTCCATGAAGTTTAAACAGCTGGCATATGTTATCAGATGAGGAGACTGCTGTTGTTGGATATAGTGAGGTACCAGAAAAATGGGGCAGTGTTTTGTTTGAGTGTCTTAAAACCAAGGAAACTCAAAGGTTTGCCTCCTCCACTGTACGCATGAGCAGCCTTGTCAAAGGAGAAAGGACAACAGACTTGAGAGGTATAAACAGATTCAAACCAGAGATGGGAGAGAGGCTGAAGAAATAACCTCTGTGGCAGATGGGAGGTGGAGAGAAATACAGTGAGAGTTTGGAAAAAGATCCAGGAAGTTAGTCTCTGCAAGAGGCCAACTGCAGTTAGAGAATGTCTGTAAGTAGTTTTCTTCATAAACAAGCAGTTTCATCTTAGAAACATGGAGTCCTTTCAGTATGAAAGGTGGAAGAAGCTGCAAATCTCCAGACCTCTGCTGTAAGGAAAGGAATGTGATTAATAGACAACCCACTACCTAGATACAGAACAAACATCTCATTGAGGGACTTAGATCTCTGGAAATGTGGTCTCGACAGGCACAAAAGGAGAAACTTCTCTGATAAAAAGTAGATATAAAGTGTTGCTCTAAGCATCTTACTGCTTGGTAGCAGTCATGTTGACTGCCTCCTCCATTTCTGAAGCCTACAGCTGCTTTGGCTTTTACTTGCATTCAGACATTCAGGTGTTGGTAAGCTTCCGGGTTGCCATGGACCAATGCCACAAAAGCCATGCTGATATCACAGGGCTATTACTAACTTCTTCTTGAGAGCTGTCTTCAGATTTTGCCATCTTCATGCTTGTAACAGCAGCTTGTTTGTCTGATGGAAAGCCATGTAGACTCATGATCTGGGAAATAATATTCCTGGGGACCTCAGCAAACACTTAAATAGGCTGCAGGTCTTTCTCACCTTCTCAGACTCAAAGGGTGTGAGAAAATAAAGGCATCATTTACCTTTACAAAGAGACTGTAACAGAGGCACCCAGAAGCACAGAGGGGTCTAATAGGAATGCGCATTTATTCCAATCAACACTATTTAGCACTCTGATAAATAAAAAATAATATCACAGATTCGGATGTCAGTTGGGAATACATTACAGCACAACTACTTCAGGGTTAATACACTAAAGCACAACTACTTCAGAATTCCTAAGCTTTTTTGTTTTGTTTTGTTTTTTTCTTTACTAGTCTTGGCATGGATAATAATAATCCCACATGTGCACATTCACTCAAAGGGAAAGCCTCCCTCTCAGGTACCTGGAATCACTTGCCCAGAAGGGACAAGGCTCATTCAAAGATATATCCAGAATAAATATATCACTCACCAACAATGAGGTCACTCAATCGCGAGAAGTTTCCTTAGGTGGCATCCCAACCTAGGGAGGTAGGCATCCTCCCAGACCCACTGCTCCAAGGGAAAACCTAACCAAGGACTTCCCAGCGGGAACGCCGCTTTTATGGACTAAGTCAGATCTGACCTGTGGTCAGTCTACCTGGGCCAAGACACCCCATGGGCTGAGGACCCTGTTTGTTGACTTAGGGTCCCAACCTGGACCCCCAAACTGCCCTTGAAAACCAGGTGCCACTGTGACTGCTGACAGTTCCGCAGCTCAGCAGGAGGTAAGACCAGAAATCAGTTGCAGCTCCACCAAGTCTAACCCAACAAAGATGACACAATACCTGGCCCATCAGGGGTTAAGGTGTAGATGCTTCTGTCCCCTCCAGAGAGCTTAACAGGTAACAGCCCCCAGCACATGTTGCTGCTAAAACTAAACCTTTAAAGTACAAAATCAAGATAAAATACAGCAGATAACTCTTCTTAATTTGATAAATCTGATCAGATTGAGAAGATAGAAGACAAAAATAAAGCCTTTAATCTGACAGTACTTACTCTAAGTTTTTATTTTCACATTCAATAAAGGGATTTGGGCCTCAGGATGGGGATTCTTCTTGTTCTTTCAACCATGCAAATTTGTTAGAGGGGCCTTAAGTGCTGCTACAAACGTACTTTAGCACCTACTAATGTGTTTACAATATCCCTTTATTATAGGTCCATCCCCAATTCTCTCTTTCAAGACATTGCTAGACCTATTAACATTAACATTAGCCCTGGTTACCCCTGTATGTTCACATATGCACGTATACCCAGTAATACAAAATAATCCTTACACTTAAAACTAGGACTTCGAATGTTTGTGGTGAGGAGTCCTTACAAATTAGACCTCTCTACAGCTACTTAAATTATGCGAGGAAATAGGTAGAAAAAAATTACGGAATGTACTGCCCTCTTGTGGAGATTTAAATAGTTAACATCTTCTTAATTGACCTTGGAGCCTGGAAGTAATTTTCTGGAGGAGCTGAGATTCCAGCTGAGCCATAAAACCTTCTCTCCTCTGCATCTTACCTTCATTTTCCCTAACTTTATATCGTTGTCTTGGCAGTATTCACTATACTGTACAAGTAGAAGGAAGACTTGTTTCTCATACTTAGCAAAACGTATTTGTATTTTACATCATATAAATGTATGTGTTTTATATAAATACACACAGATGCATGTTGCGTATATAATATATACATTATGTGCACACACACATTTTCTGAAAATATTTTATGAACTTATTTATGTGTTTTTCAAATATAAACAATTCAGAAACAGCTGTCTTTATAGTCTGATACACTGTTTATTTTCCTCTAGAGATTATGAACGTGTTATCAGGAGTGAGACTGGGATGATGCCGAGATGAGAGGTGGAACTATCCCTGCACCCCAAGCCAGTCATGTGACTTTAAGACAGGCTCAGTGATTCGATATAATCCACTGTCTCTCAGAGAGGTGGATAACTAGGGATGCTGCCAGAAAACACTTACCTTTCTGTCCCAGTGATTACAGGGCTATTGGGCTCTGCACCCCCTTCTCCTCTGAGGCTGACTGATGGCCTCAAGCTAACAGCACAGAGAAAGCGAGCTGCAGATCTGAAATTACTTTCAGCAACACTGGGCTGTGGCAACAGCTGAGAAAGACAGCCATGGATGTGTGTGTAACTGCGATGTTGCTTCTATATCATGTAAATTGGGATGTGCTTGCAGCACACTGTTTAATCCCAGAAGGGGCTATAGCACTTATTTGATATCAGGTGGAAAAGAGCAGGAAGGAAGTGTTCTTTTCTTTCTTCTGCCCTGACTTCCATAGAATCATAGAATAGTTAGCGGTGGAAGGGACCCTAAAGATCATAGAGTTCCAACTCCCCTACATGAGCAGGGACACCTCCCACTAGACCAGGTTGCTCAGAGCCCCATCCAACCTGGGCTTGAATGCCCCCAGGGATGGAGCCTCCACAACTTCTCTGGGCAACCTGTTCCAGTGTCTCACTACCCTCACACTAAAGAATTTCCTTCTGACCTCTAACCTGAATCTCTCCTCCTGCAGTTTCAAACCATTAACCCTTGTCCTATCACTATGTGCTCTTGCAAAAAGCCCCTCCCCAGCCTTTCTGTAGTCCCCCTTCAGGTACTGGAAGGCTGCTATGAGGTCCCCCCAGAGCTTTCTCTTCTTCAGGCTGAACAACCCCAACTAATTCAGCCTTTCTTCATAAGAGAGGTGCTCCAGCCCTCTGGATCATTTTCATGGCCCTCCTCTGGATGCGCTCCAGCAGGTCCACGTCTTTCTTGTCTTGGGGGCTCCAGAGCTGGACACAGTACTCCAGGTGAGGTCTCACCAGAGCAAAGTAGAGGGGTAGAATCACCTCTCTTGATCTGCTGGCCATACTTCTTTTGATACAGCCCAGGACATGGTTGGCCCTCTGGGCTGCAGTTGCACATTGGTGGCTCATGTCCAGCTTTGGATCCACTAGTACCCCTAGGTCTTTTTCCACAGGGCTGCTCTCTAGCATGCCATCCCACAGCCTGTATTGATGTCTCTGGTTGCCCTGGCACAGGATCCTGCACTTGGCCTTGTTCAACCTCATGAGCTTCCCTTGGGCCCACTTCTCCAGCTTGTTGCTGCTGTGGACCTGTCAGCTTGGTTGACACAGGGACAAAACCTGTCATTCCGTGCTGCTCTCACTAGGATCTATTTGTGTTTGTTCACAGTGAGATTTTTTTCAAGGCTCTAGGCTTCTCCACCTTCCAATGCCTTGTCTGTGGCGGAGGCCAAAAGCGAAGCAGTTATTCTGAATTCCTGACATCCCTTCTTTAATTATTCTTGGAAGGAATGTCTTTATGCTATTTAAATATGCTGGCCAAGGATGCTTCACTGGGGCTTGGATGATGATTTCTGTGTTACTAAAAGATAATTTGTGAAGGGCCATGTTCTCGTCCTGGGCTTTGCTACATCCTTATTTGATGTAGCTGCTTCTCCTTGTCCCATAAGATGGACGTAGAGCTGCCTGAGAGACAGGCTGGTATTCCTCTGGTACTAGATACACTGCACTCCCTCAGCAGTGGTGAGGTTTCCTCACAGGCAAGGTATAATGTCATTTGATAGCTTTGTGGGATAAACAGACTCAAATTAGTATATGTACAAGCATTTACAGGGACATTGTATACTATACATTCCACATATTTAATTTAAAATCTTATTTAATCTGACTTCCTGTGGTTTCCTAAAAAATACCTCTATATGCTTGTAACGCCACTCTACTTCGAATAGAAAAGAAAATTATGGCAAGTGATCATGTAGATAACACCAAGCTATTCCAGGCCACCCAAGAAGCATAGGAAGGAACATTTAGACCTGACCTAAAGAAAACTGAATTGACAGGTGTTCTTAAAAGAGCACTATGAGAACACAGAGCTAAAAAATAAGACTGGTGAAAGAAATCCAGGGTACCCACTCTGAAAGCACTCCCTAAGTCTGGAAAATGGCTCTTGAAAGTCTTACAATTTTCCAGTAAATCTTCAGTAGTCTGCAAGAAGCAATGGCAAAATAATTTGAAAGCAAACACGTACTTCTCTTTTACACACCTTGCAAGCATCTGAAATCTAGAATACCCCCTTCATACCCCACAAATCTAGCTGAAGGTGAAAAGTAATCTTAACAGATCAAGGAGACAGAATATTATATGAAGCAGGTAACTGCTCAGAAGATTGCTAGTTAATATCAGCTGTACATAAAAATATAAAAGTAATACATAGCACAGGTAACGTTAAATGAAACTATGATTTTTTTTTAAACAGAGTTCCTGATGATTAGCTGATGAAATAGAATCCATCTGTAAACCACTAGTGCTCTTTTCGCAATAGTAATAGAACAAGATATATTAATTACTTCACGAATTACGCAGATACATTGGACCATAGCAAGGGTTTCAATGGCAGAAAGAGGCTCCCTGAAAAATGTGTCTGAGCTCTCGGAATTAATGAGGCTGTCCTAGAAAAGCCAAGCTGCCTTGTGAAAGGTGAAACATTCATTCCCTTCATAGCAACATCTCTGGGTTTCACTAACTTCTTCACAATGGAGATGTGTTTGTCCCCAAACAAGTTGATCTTGTGCTTACACAAATGGCTCAGCAAAATAATACAACCAGGCTGAATACCTACAATCATTGTGATATATGTAGAAGTAGGCACAAGACTTTGGTTGTGACAATGTTCTTAGGTGCTGGAAGGTATTACTGGGATGGCCACAGCATAAATGTGTAGGCAGAAAAGCAGAGATGTCCAGAACAAAAATATCGAAGAAAGGTCTTTGCATTTCAGACATCTAACTGCTATTTTGCTTTTGTTCAAAATACTTTGGGTATTTGAAAAAGTCAACAATTTCATAATCAACCTTGGACAAGCTAATCTTTGACTAGCATAGTCAGCCAAGACAGAAACTTTTCTGATAACTGCTGGTGTTATTGATCTTCACCTCAGTGGTCAGCTTGTTGCAGCCTCACACTTGTTCTGCCTGACTCTCGCAGGGCTGCTATGGAGCAGTTAATAATGATCATTTTTCAAACCTCTCCCAGCTGTGGCAGCTTATGTGATTTTGTTTACCTTGCTCAGAGAGAGTCCTTTGAACCCACATTTAGACCAGCAAAAATAGCATAAAGGTAAACAAAAATGTGTATTTTAATAACTTCAAGTCATTGTCTCTTAAATAGACTCACTCTGTCATGTAAGTTTATCAGAATAACAAATTTAGTAATTACCTCTCCTTAAAAATAATAATCAAAAAGCCACATCTCATTCTTTTTTGCATTAAAAATTGTTGTAGCACTCTCCACTTTTGGACGTTGTGTGACCTTTCATGGAAAACAATCTATAGAGAGTCCATAGATTGATTATCTATCTATCTATCTATCTATCTATCTATCTATCTATCTATCTATCTATCTATTTAACCTTCAAAAAGTCTGTTGTGCAAATCCGAGGAAAAGTATACAAGCAGCAATCAGCCAAGGGAGGCAAGTCATGCTTTTCTTACTCTGGAGTTAATGAGACAGCACATGTAAGAAAGATGAGTTACGTTGCGTTCATCTCTACAGGCTCTACAGATGACTCGAGACAGATTGTAATCCACTTCTGTGTACCAAAACAAGCTGGCAGGGACAGAAGATGTTCTTTCTCTCAAGGCTATTCTTTATACATATACACACGTTGGGTTTGAGTCATGACTTCATTGCTTCATTTCTATGTCAGTGAAACTACACTGGAAGACTGAATAAAATGTAAAAAGAGAAAATCAGTGCTGTTGGTTTGAGATGGAAAACTTTGTATTATCGTCTTACTCCTCTGGAGTGTCTGAATTTAGTGTATCAAGATTTCTTATATCCCACATGAAGCAAGGCACAGTCTAGAAAGATTACTCTGGACAAGAAGTGTGTCTCAAATTCTATGAGCATCCATACAATGGCAATTTCCTTTTCTTTGGTTATATCATGTTAAAGATATACACATATTGGGATTTACAATTACGTTAAACTTGCAGGCATTAGGGGTGGGGATGTAATGTTTCTTCAAGAGAAGTAACTCTGCATCTTTCCTACATGTGCCAGGAAACATGTTTCTGATGACCTGATGAGATCCTTGTCCTCTTTTTCAGTCAGACATTACATTAGTATCATATGAAAGATACCCTGGTTTCCATTTCTGTCGTATCTTTCAAGTCTCCTTGCTTGTGAGGAGCAGTGTCACAGTTCACAGCCCTGAAAAAAAGATCAGGGAATTCATTCTGACAAGCTCTATAAGCACAGACTGTTCCTCTGTCTGTTTCACACAGGCCCTTTCTTTCTAGTCAGCGCTCCAGCTAACCAGAACTATATTCAGTATAATGTATTTGCTGATGATAGCTATTTACATCCACCGTTGTATTTAATCTAAGCATTTTATTTCCATTTTCAATTCAGTATAATTTCCCTGGGTTCTTAGGACTTTTTAAATATTTGAGCAAAAACACCTGTCCTGGTTTGAGCCAGGGTGAAGCAAATTTTCTCTTTGCTGATTTTTTTCTTTCAGCGAACATTTTCTTTTAGCAGCGCCAGTGGACTGATAATAACCAAGGTCACTTCTGAGCATCTGCAGCCTCCCCCGCTACGGGGGAGCAGATTAGACTGAAGGCAGGATCAGCAAATCAGAATATTCCCTTCTCATAATATTTTCTCTATTTGGCTTTCAGTATAGGTTAAGACATCACACAAGTCAAGCCTTTCTTTTTCCTTTTCCACTCACTTTTCTGCTTACTGTCGCTTCTATCGCCCTCTCTTTGGCTCTCTCTCTTTTTTTTCATTTTTTTCTTTACAGCCGACACCTGAGGACCCTGTCTGTGTGCCCGGACACTCCCCCCTTCAGCTGGGAGTTACCAGGGAGAAGAGTTGCTGTGAGAGTCACTGGGGGAGGAGGGAGGGGATCGGGTGTTGCACATCCCTTTATAAATATGCATATTCCCTTATCATTAATAACTAAAATTAACCTGTTTCACTTTTCAACCCAGAAAGCCTCTCTTTCTCATTTTTTCTCTCTCTTTCCCTACCTTGGGGAAGGGGGGGGATCGAGAGCTTTATTGTTACTGGTTTGACTGCCAACCTGGAGCCAAACCATGACAAGATCTTTAAAGATAAACTTTCAAGTGTGCTCTCAAGTTGCTGCTACCCATACAAAAAATCTAATTTAAAATTTAAATTCTGATACTTAGGATGTTGTACAGCCTTTTAGGTGGTGGTGACAAAAGGCTGATCCTCGTGCACTGCAAAAGGAACAGGAGGCCAAGGGTGTGGGGAGATCCAGCAGCCCCATAGGGCCATCAGGGCTTGGCAGCAGGACCGTGTGTAATGGACTGTGGCAGCCTCGGCTCCATTGGGCTATTGGATTTGGCAACACCTAATACACCCTATGAGGCACAGAACCTATGAGGCAGACATTGAGACACCCGATTATTCAATGTAAAGTGAATTTTTAACAACTGGATGTGTTTTTTAATGCTGGAGCATAAATTTTACTGTCTTACTAGCCAACTGAGAAAACACATACCATCACACAATCTTCAAGTTATTGGGAATAAGTCTGAATTTTTATGTTGAACTTGTTCTACTCGCGTAAGAGGCCAATTAGGGGTATCTAATCAGATTATGAAAACAGTTCCTTCTGACGGAATAAAAATGAATGATACGGCCTCTTTGTCAAAAACTTTATTCAAGAACTACTGGAGCGTGGAGTGGGGTATCAAACATGGCTCCTACGACACAAAGCCTGCTGAACTGTCCAGTCCTCTTCATTTAAGCCTGCCTTTAGGCGGTGTACAGCTAATTACCAGTACAGCCGCAGCTTCCCACAGCGGGGCGGCTGCCGAGGCGCCTTTCTCACACGCCGCGCCCATAAGCTCCAGAGGCCGACTGCAGCGACGTCGACCGCAAGTAGGCCGCGACCTACCGGTGCCAAGGGCCGGGGGCGGGCGGGCCTACCAGCCAAACCCTTCCCTCCACAGCCCCTGGGGCTTCCCACCCTCCGCGGCTGGCTGGGACAGTGCCAGCCCGACTCCGCCCCGCTGCCCCGCCGCCGTATAACGCTTCCGCCACCGCCCCCCTCCCCGCCCCGATCTGCGCAGAGCGAGAGGCTGAGGCGAGGCGGCTGCCGCGATGGTGTTGAACCCGGTGCTGGGGAAGCTGGTCAGCAAGAGGGTGGTGCTGGCTAGCGCCTCGCCGCGCCGGCAGGAGATCCTCACCAACGTGGTGAGTGCGGGCGGGCCACTCGTTTCACCTGGCCCGCCCGGGCAGGGCAGAGGAGCCGGCCGTAGGTGCTGCCCCTCCGGGCCCCCAGCCTGAGGTGCCGCGCCAGGTCTGCGGAGCTGCCGGCTCCCGGCGCTGCCGCTCGTCAGCTGCCGGGGGCTGGTGGCACGGAGCGGGCACGGGGCTGGCCGGGCCTACTGCCGCAGCTGGGGCTCTGAGGTTTGGGGGCGATGGCGGCTGTGCCCGCCTGCCAGCCCGGGCAGCGGCGCGCAGACCCGGCGCTTTCTCGGAGGAGCCGCCGCAGCGTTTCTGCTCACCGAGCCTGCACGCCTTTTTACGCAGGAATATTACTATATTTTTTCAATCCCAGTTCTTCTTGGTCAGGTTTTTGCTGTAAGCAAGTACATGTGTGTGTCAGTTTTGTGTACGATCAGATTAATACGAGAGTGGATTAAAGTATTCTGCTGACAGAGACGTGGTTAATCAAAGAAATTAAATACTTACTTGGGCTGAAAAATGCCAGTATGTCTGCTGGCATATAGTGGAAGAGTTCAGAAGGTCTTAACATGAACTGAGGTAGTTAAAAATATACTTCCATTGCCCTTGCTTCAGGTACTTAATGCCTAAACTTCTGAAAATTTGACTTAGGCTTCTGAAATGTATGCAGACTTCATGGAGTTAAGATTAAGGGTAGGGGTAGGGAGGCCAGGGGGAGTAAGGTAGCTGGTTCTTCTTTTTGCAAAGTTTAGAGGAAGCCGTAACCCAGAATTCAGGCCCTTCAGCCGCTGTGGAGGAACATGCTGACCACACCGGGCTGCAGGCTTTTGAATGGCACTGGAGTATTACAGTGTGTCTAATTTAGATTGCTTAGTGTTACTGTTCTTCATGGAAGAGGTTGAACTTAAATGGGAAAATGTATATTCTTTCCAAAATACAGAGATGTGCAGAATCACCAAGGTTCATGCTTGCACTAATTTTTTAGAAATGTAATGTGCCTGTTGGGTGTAGTAAATTTACAGGTATAATCTGGACGCAAGAAGTAGGAAGAAGGTTTTTTTGACAAAACCAGTCAGAAAGTGCTTTTCTTGTTTTCTGTTTATCATATGTATCATGACATATAAAGGTGGTATATATGGGTGGTAAAGCTCCTGTCAGGATGTGTACTACAGGTGCATAAGTGAAGTGCTACAGATGGATTCAATAAAAAAACAAACCAGCAGCATGAAGTGCATAAGTTTTATACTGTTAGATTTTTATAGGAGAGGAATGGTGAAATTACTAATGCAATTATGTTCTAGTAAATAACAAGGGTAAAATGAACACATCCATTTAAAAGTTCTCACAATTGTTTGGTTTGTTTGTTTGTTTCATTTGGGCTGCTTGCAAATGATACATATACACCAAACACTAATAGAAGCACTGTTTTTGACCCTGTGTGTTTGGGGGTGAGGGGTGTTAAAGTGGAAAGAGAGACAATTGATTTTATCACTTGCTTAATATGTCTTGGGAACAACCTCTAATAACAAGATCAGATTGACTGCATTGCTTTCCTTTGTTACAGGGCCTGCGGTTTGAGGTGGTTCCATCCTGGTTTAAGGAGACGCTTGAAAAATCATCTTTTGCAACCCCTTATGAGTATGCTGTGGAAACAGCAAAACAGAAAGCTCTTGAAGTAGCAAACAGAATGCATATGGTAAGTTACCAGCTGTTTTGGCAATGATATCTTTGTCTTGAAGTGGTGTTCCTGCGACTTAATTTGCATGTGCTTGGTAGGTAGTTTCTGAGTGCATTTTCCCCACTGAAGGCAGATGGATGTTTTTTTGTCATTTGTGAAAGATAGGTTTATGAAATTAGCTCACCTGATCAAAAGTAGATCTTGTGTGTACAGCTTGTGCTTTCCACAAACAGAAGTGACCTGCCAATTTACATTATCAGTTGCATATTTGACTTCTGCCCTTGGCTGTGATCACTGTGTACGAACACATAGAGCTGTTCTCTACCAGAACCTATTTTGAAGTCTCGCTGATTACATCTCCCAAAATGTACCATAAGAATTTCTTAATAATACAGCTTTGAAAGAGAGGAGTATGTATGTTGAACCTATACTGATGGCAGAAAAGGAATGTCGAACACTTTAAACCAACAATGTTGTCAGATGTCACCATTCTCCAAAGCAAATATTGCATGATCTCCAATGTAAATCGTTGTCCAGGATTCCATCAGCTTCTTTTCAGAGAATGGTACAACATTAGGAGAGTAGATTTTAAACCCAGCCTCACTAACTAGCTTATGTTGGGCTTTCATTGCAAAACACTATGCTTGCAACAATGCTAATTCAGTGGATTTCAGAATGCTTCTTCATACAGGAATTATTTTAAATGATTTCTGGAATTAGTTCTACTATTCAAAGCACATAAACATCCTTTCTATAGAAGAATCACCTCCCTACAAACTTTTTCATATAATTATCACAGTTACAGACAAGTTTCCTGCCCTGCTGTGTTAAATAACTGTGTACCTCATAACATGCAAGTAAATCCAAAGGATGGATTATAATTTAAAGCCAAGAAAAAGTTACAAGGGATCTCTATATACCCCTACCTCTCAGCTCCCCGAAATGGGACTGTATGTGTTCCCTTTTGAGAAAGATAAGCTAAGTATAGCTAGAGAAAGTTTTGGGGTTGGTTTGTTGTTTTTGTTGTTTTGGTTTTTTTTAAAACTTGGCTTGGAAAAATGATCCTAGATAACTTCAATGCTGTACTCCCTCTCTTCCATACAGGGCACTTCTTTAAAGGAATTCTGCATGCCACTTTGAAGATCAGGTTGACCTTTGAGAATGCAGTTAGTTATTTACTGAATGCATTTGTTCATCCGTAACATGTTTGGGAAAAATAATGACCCGAAAATGGTCTGCTCAAACCTCCTGTTTTCCTCACTTGTATGGTGATGTAAATTATTACTATTTTGTATGATTACTAAGCAGCGCAAAAAGAGAAACAGTATCTATTTTTTGTATCATTGCAGAGCCCTACCTGTAAACCAGTGAATTTGTTTTCTTATGTTAAGGTTTTGTTCTTTATACCACTTCTGAGAGATACCTTCTTTCTTTATGCCTTTGCAGAAACACCTGAGAACACCTGATGTTGTCATAGGAGCCGACACTATTGTGGTAAGAAGTCTTATGTGGTTTAGCATTGTTTTAATTTATGATAAATGTAGAAAATACTTGTATCTTTAGGTTTAAAGTTAAAGTTTGAAAACTATGTTTGCTGAGACGTTATACTTGCAATATGATGTATCTCTTGGCTTTTGTGAATGTGGATTTTATGTGTTGGGTTTTTTTTCCCTCAACAAGGCAATTCTTGAGTGTTAGACACCTTGCTTCTGTTTTTGCAGAAACACTAGTATTGCCTATGTATTGCCTTGGATCCTCTAGTATGTAAGGGAAATTCTGTTCTCAGGCAACTTTTGAGTGTCAAAAAGTCCAGATCATGTGAACCAATGAATGTTGTGCCATATTGTAGGCATCACTTTATACCTGTCATCTCTACAGAGACAGTGAGTTAAGGGCAGAAACTGAATTACCCTTTTGTTTGAAAGCTTCAGCCTATGGAGGGTAGAGTATTGCACTCAATATATGCTTGACACTAAATGACCTGTTCTACCAAAGTATCTATTCTTCTTGCTCTACTCAGCAGACTCATGTTTGCAGCCCAGGCTGAAATAATAGTTTAAATGTCGTTTATGACCTCAGTTTGTGAAAAGTGTGAAGCAGCAGCACACTCACTCTGTCTTTTTATTTTAGACTGTGGATGAGCAGATCCTGGAAAAACCAATTGATAAACAAGATGCATATAGGATGCTGTCAAGGTCTGTAGGTTTAAGTAAGATTCCAAATGTGTATATTGGGCATTTTAAAAGGAGCTGTACAGATTTCTTGATGTATATATGGAACTCTGTGAACAAAAATTTTTCAATCATTTTAAATTAGTGTAAGCCAGTTCTGCCACTGAAAAAGTTTGACTGACTTTTATATTACCCACAGTTGCCTGCTCTTGCCCCTTCACTTTAGGAAGCTGGTCAGGGACATAATGAACCATCTTGTTTTCACGTGGATTAGTTTTCAGAGTCGCTTATCATGAGACTGTATGTATGCTTCAGCTGGTACAGGAAGGGGAGATATGAAGAGAAATCATGATGGGAGAGAGGACAAGAACCATCATAGATGTGGTTTGAGGCTTGACATTTAGCGGAAGAATACTGTAAATACAAGAAAGTACATGATGAAAGTTCATGGACGATTGCTTTATATTCTATAGTTTAACTGAGGAAGAAATTCTGTCAGTGTCCTGCATGGATGGTGGACGTGTATTTTGAGGCTTCTGCTATTTTCCTGAGGGACACTTTTCCCTGAAAGCTATTCATGCTTCTATTTTATGGGAGGAATACAGAAAAGGTGTACTGCTTTTATTCACCTCATTACATTCTAACCTGGGCATCTCCTAAATAGAGAGTACAAGTGGCTTGGTAGGTTTTTATGAAGTTTTGCTCTCTAAGTCTATTTTAGATTTATTTTTTCACATTGATGACTTAGGCTGAATTTTGGATCTATTGTGGCATGTTACTGACTTAAAATAGTTGCTTTAAATCATGCCAAGTTTGGTTAGTTCAAAAATAGTACTATTTTTTCTTCTTTTTTTACAGAGCTTAGTCTACTTCTAACACATGTAAATGTTTTGCGTTTGGTTTTGTGGGTTTTAAGTTCAGTAGGTCAGGCTCTTAATCATATACATGATATGCACTTTAAGTTTAGGTTTTTTATAACTCCTCTTAATTTGGTTCTATATGAACAGGAAAAAAAATGTAGACAACGTAAATACCTATGTGTATCCAAGGTGTCAGTTTAAAATTTTCACTCAGTGTTTTGTCTTCAAGTTAATTATGTGGAGTCTTGTGGGGGGTAGTAAGAGTGCGAGATGCTTCTGATCACATCAAATGATAGCCTGGCTTATCGCCAGGAGATTATTCCTTAGTCTCTTCAGAGATTCAGGTTCTCATGCCATTTGTTGTACTTCCCTTACTTACACGTTAGATTCATGAACTTCAAGCCCTCAAAATGAATCGGCCACTGTGGGGCGCGCTGCAGCCGCTACAAGAGAGAGCGCGTAATGGCCTGGAGTCTGGGGGGGAACACGGGCGCTCGTCCTCTGCACTCTGACTCTAGGACTCAGGCTTGCCATGGTATCCCTGGGGGTCAGTCTGGGTTAGCTCTAGTTGCCTATGACTTGTTTAGTCTAAGTGGCATCACCTAGCTATTTATTGCCAGCCTGCAGTGAGAGTGCCTCTAATGGTAGCGTTCATGCTGATTGGCTTTTTCTCATGTATGGTAAATAAGCTGATACCATGGACTGCTTTTCCAAATTGTGGACATCAGTGCAAGTGAGGTTTTGGAGACTTGAAATGACTGAATTGCTTGATACTATTTTTTTGTTGTTCTGCCGATGTCGTTTTACCTAGATTTAAATAAAATTTATTTATTTAGGATACATGTCATAGCCATCGAGTGATGTATTAATGTAACAGTCTGTTTCTCAGGCTCATGTAGAACATTTTTGCACGTGACACATTTCATAAAACTGTTGCTTACCGCACATTTTTTCCCGGACAGGTTGAATGGGAAAGAGCACAGTGTTTTCACAGGAGTGGCTATTATACATTGCAGCAGTAAAGGTACATGTGTTATTTTATTAAAACTCAATATTTTCATTAAACATTATTCTCATAAGGACTTGTACAAGTGAAGAAACAGGATGGAAATTTTTCATATACTGTCTGAATTGGCTTCCTACTCAATATGAGAATTTACCGTATCAATATATAAATTAAAAACTCCCCACCGAAGCCAGCCTTCTTACAGTGTTCAGTTTTCACACAGGAAGGAGGATGGCAAAATACAATAGACCTCAAAAATACTGTCTCTGAAAGCTATGGGACTAACTAAGACTAGTATAAATTGTGGGAGTATTCTAAATGAAGTTAAAGTAAGGCACTACAAACTGTGGGACTGAGCAGAATCTGATCCATATTCACTTCATTCTGGTGTTCTGTTTACGCTAGCTAATGAATACGAGTGCTTGCTGGATCTGTAGTTAATTTTTCAGTAAATAATGGAAGCCCGTTTTTAAGGGATGTGTAAAAGAATGGCCTAATGCCTCAGACTGCTAATGAATTGTAAGAAGTAATAGATCAGTGCTCTTTATCAGATAATTTATATACTAAGTAAGTGGGTTTTGTGAGAACTGTACCATGAATATAATCTGAGGAGCGTTTGGTTTAAGGGACTTCTTCTGACAATTATGCCTATATTGTTTTAGTGGAACTTTTGCAAGGATCATTTACCTGAAGTTTCATTGGACATAGTCTTTCCATAGCCAAATTATTTACAGCTTTTAATCTTGACTAGAGTGATTGCTCTTAACTCTTTTAACAAATAAAGTCAGTGTACTCAATTTTTTATCTTGAGCTGATTGGGTTTTTTATTAATACTGAAAGATGTAGTAATTTGTCTTCATATGCAACAAATTTTTTATTTCGGCTGGGTCTTTGTCTTTTCAACACTAACACCATTAGCAGTTGGTTAGTACTCTTCCCTTGGTCTGTACTGTGGATCTTTCTTACTTGTCCTCAAGAATTTCCACTGCTATCAGAACAGCAGTAACAGGAGATGCTGAGTCTGGTTTTTACAGGAAAAAGTAGAGGGAACTAATAATCTGTAATATGCACACACACCTGTGCAAGGCTGTTACCTTTTGAACATGTTTTGGGAAAGCCTCCATCTGCAATGATACCAAATTCCCAGGGTACAGCATGCAACAGGGTCCACACAGAGGTGTACAGTACTTTATTGCACCTCTGGTCTTCTCTCAACCACTTCTGTGTCTTAAAGTCTGAAATAATTTTGTTATTTCTTGAGAGATAATACAAAAATTACACTGGTTACTGATGGGACTGATGCAGCTGCACATTCACATTCAAGCATTTGTAACAGCTGTGTGTTTAGCTATGAGGCAGTGTTAAGAGTTCTTTGACAACAGTCATAAAGTTAAAAGGGTGTTTGTTGGCTTCTTTGTACTCAGTGCTGGATGGGTATGCTAGCAGTTTGTAAATAGTTCTGAATAAGCATCGTTAATCTAAGAATGCATCCCACACATGGAGAGCGACCTGTTAGCCCCAAGACAGGACTGCAGAGGTTGAAAATGCAAGCTTTTACTTTTTTTGGGAAGTTACAAGGCCACTGTCTCTAAGTGTTGTCACAGTTTGACTCAGAATCGAAAAATAAACCAGAGACACCAAGAGTAATGTCACACATCTGTGTAGTGTCTTTATTTTTTCCCAAGCAAAACGTGAAATGAATGCAAACAGGGAGCATAACATTTCAGTTTGATTTGAAAACTACAGTTTCTCTTTCTAATAAGAACTCTTCCTCTCCGTAGATAATCAGCTACAGACAGAAATCACTGATTTCTATGAAGAGACTAAAGTAAAATTTTCTGACCTGTCTGAAGAGCTCTTATGGGAGTACATTCATAGTGGGGAGCCAATGTAAGTAAGACCCTGAAGCTGTTCTCACAGTACTTGAGAATAAGCCTTGAGGTACATTATTAGCCACCAACATAAAAAATTTTATTCCGTGTTCTGTGAAATCTTGTCGTAAATGATAGCATGGGTCATGAAAGGTGAGTATTCTGTTATTGTCTAGAGCTGTCATTCCTCCAGGGAAAGTGAGCTACCTTTTTGGTACCCTAACAAATTGGAAACATGAAGAGTGCTGAAATAATCTGGATTGGAGCAAACACTCATGCAATATACAATGACCCCTCTGTTAACAGGGGCATTCAGGGAGCTTGGATACCTAAGACAGTGGGTAATTCTCATTATAACACAGGTGAATAGAGTGAGTATAGGATAATCAGGGTATTGGAGAACTTTGAAATAAGCTAGAACTTGATTTCCTTAGCAAAATTGCACTGCTCTGATGTAAGAAATGTGAACTCAATTTTCACTTACTCTTGTGGACATTTTATATATGTTCCTATGTTCTAATTGTCTCTTAGTGTTTCCTCTACTCTTGCAATATACTAGTTGCTTAAAGGCAACATTGCTTCCACAAAATAAATAGAATGAGAACAGAATGCCTAAGATGAAGTTGGCTAGATAGTTTAAAAGAAAAAAGTTATTATTTCAAGACAACAAGGGAATGTTTGTGACTTTATGGATTTTACCTCTCTTTTGTGTTAGCTGAAGCTTACTGAAGGCAAATCAGGCCATAGTTAACACTATGGACTGCATATCAAGTGTTCTGAAGTGAACTTTTGGCTCTGTGACTTTAATTCTAACTGTGTAAGAGTATCAGTTGTGGTTTTTACACTCATTTGTGCTATAAAAAAGTACAGTCATGTTTTACTAGGGAAAGACCTTGGATTTATTTAAGTGGTTATGTGTGAATGAGGCATACTTTCTGAACATGTAAGATTCCCAGCTTATTAAAGACACTGAAGCTAAATTGGATTATGCAGAAAATAATCTTTTGGCAAGAAAACAGTTTGTAACAGAAATTCTTAGATCGGTTTTTGGAAGGTAAGTAAACTTAAGTATGCAGCTAATGAGAGTTGCAGTTCGAAGGAGAAATTACCATGAATTTTCAGGAAGAATGTCAGGTTGAAAAATATTTTTGAATATTCTGGTTATTTCTTCTGGAATAAAGTATGCTTTAGCAGTACTGTGCTGCAGCAAAATGGCTCACGAGCAGCACTGGGTAATTCTGTTTACTCTGCTAAAGAGGGTGCATGAGAGCAAGAGTTTCTCAGGGATCAAAGGTACAGAGAATGCATTTCATTACTCTCTGGAGCAGAAAACAATCAATCTTCATGCATATAATCATGAATATAGGAAGCATTTGCTCTGGCCTTGGGAAGGAACTACTAAAATAGTGTCCTATCAATTTTACAAAACAGAAGAATCCTGCTGGGAATTTTTTGTTGGGTTGGTTTTTTGGTCCCCTCCTCCATGGATACCCATACTGGTTACACATTTATGTGCATACAGGTTTTTCCTAAACACTTGTGCAGCTCAAGTGACCATTTATTTTGTCTGTTTTTTTTTAATGGCTACTTAATTTTATGAAATCACAAAAGACTTAATGATCACATGAAAAATTAAAATTAACTCTTGTGCTTATAATTATTGGATTGAGTTGTTTTTCTAGCGAGGACAAAACTGGCTTACAGTATTTTAAGTCAGTCACTGGTGACACAGGTACTAATTCTAAAAGTGTATATATAGCTGATTTAAAGTATGGGGGGGAGGGAAAAGCACTATCTCACAGTAGACTATAATGAGGCTATAAAAACCCTTCCAAAATTCTGGCTGCAGAAAGATGGCCTTTCTCTATCTGTTTTATTCCTATTCTTCTTTCCGGCCAAGGATTTTCTGCCTGCTGGCAGGGTCTCTTTCTTCTTCTCTAGCTCTCTATAGAAAGAGGACTGGACTGTAGTAATCCTAACTGTTTTGGGCTTGTGTAATGTGTAGGCTTAGTTTCTGCCAGCCTCTTTGACCCAGCTTTTTAATTTTGTAATCTTTCCCTTGTGAGCAACTTCCCCTGTGTCTGCTCACGATTTCCGGTCTGAAGATCCTATGTGGATTTTGGTAGCTCTACTCTGAATGGTGGCATTGAAACCAAAGGACCCTGCTGCAATCTGGGAAAGGTTTCAGACTTAACTACGAAGTAATAAAATGTAGAACGTAACTGTCTAACTTGCTTCCCTTGTATAATTTGTCTTAAGAGTTATTTTCTTCAAAGCTATAGTAAATGTTTCTTTTAGATGTTGTGAGTAATTAGTCTCACATCACAAATTAGCTCATGGTTAGCTTGAGGATATCAGCTCTTAGAGCATAAGAGAAAAAAAAATCTTTCAGGTGTTTCCCTGTTGTATTATATGTGGGTTTCATTGTCTGTGTTTGTTTGTCTGTTTAAAAAAAAAGGTCAGTGGATGTTGCACACACTTCTACTGTATTGTGTGTCTTGGTTTGTTTGCTGGTTGTGAGAGTGGGGGTTTTTGGTTGTTGTGTTGTTTTTTTTTAATTCAGTGGGTGTTGCACACAGTCTGCTGAAATTATGTATCCCCTACAGAAGTTAGTTACTGAAAAATTATTTTGGTTGCAGCAGTGTTCTTACTGTTTGGCAAAAGGTCTTTAAAGTGAGTTTTATTTTTTTATTATAATGCAAATTAAGTGGTGCTGTGCATAATGGTATAAATGAAGCCTTAAAGTTAGTGCTATGCTAATAAAAGTATCCAGTTGCAAAAGCCAATCAGATTAGCCAGAGCTAGTCATGAGAGCTGTGTAAATCCTGATACATTTCTGGGTTTTAGCAAGGAAGACACTTGTTGAGAAACCAGTGGAACTGTTACTAATTACATACCCTCATGCTTTTGGGCTAGAAGCTGTAGTAGAGAATCCTACTCAGGACCCAATGCCTGAATGTAAAGTTCTTTATAAAAATAAACAAGGTGTGCCCAATTGTGTTAATGCACTTGCTGGAAATACCTCTACTTTTGATGGTTACAATGTTTTCTGTCTCCCTGTCAGCATATACCAGAATTGCTTCATTCTATGGGACTGCTACTTAATTAAAAAATGAAAAAAATTTTTAGTCATTAGAGTAATCCTAATTTAGATGGTGTCTTAAGTATGTTACAAATGAAGGAATACTTTAAGCAATGACAAAGCTATACAATGGTGCTTCAAATTCAAGAATAAAGAACAAGCCCCATTCCCTAGTTTATAGCAATTGAAAAATGCTATTTGCTGGGCTACTGATTCCTCTGGTTCTTTTAGGAGACTATCAGAAACAGAATCCAGAAATAAGTTATAAAAATGTAAAGAGATGGTTCTGATCAAATTTCAGATGAAAAAATCTACCATTTTCTTTCACAAGTAGTTTGTATAATTCCATACTATCAGAAGTTAATAGATCTGAGACTGACCTTTGATTTCAAAGCTTGCTGACCTAGGCTTTCAGATTCTGGTGTTACCAAGCAGTAAGCATACTTCCAACTGCCTTGTTTGTTAAATGTGAACAGTGAAATTGTTGGTTCAACTGTAGCTTATCTGCCTGTATGCATTTCCATTCCTCACAGTGGAATTTTCGTTATTACACCTAAAGACAAATTAGGTTTCCAAGGTTACTTTCTGTGAAAATGCATTCCTCTGCCAAATTACTAGTATTACTGTGACATCTAAGAGCACAGTGTTGTGAATAACAACTTTACTTATATCTCAGAGGGTAACACAAGAATTGGATAGGGCTTAACAGGGTAGTAGTGGATTTTGCATTTGAATAGGTTGCTCCTCTCCAAGAAAGTTCTATCTTCCTGATCCTTATTTCAGATATTCCTGTGCCTGAAATCCACAAGATGCATATTACAGTCATTTGACCTCCAAAATGTCTTCCTCACTGTAAGCTCGTTTTGGAGATAACATATTCCTAAAGGCCTCTCAGCCTCTTGTGGAATGGCACTGGGGTCAGTTCACAGCTGGGTGACCCAGTGGCCATGTCCGTCTTGATGATGCTCGTTGTTACCTTTTTTGTAGCCAGGACTTTGAGAATGCTGAGAACCTGTGGCAACACAATCTGCAGTCAGCTGATATATTTCCTGCTTAGGTGACTATGGCACTTGGACTGTGAAGCATAAAGACCTTATGCTACTCACCCTTAGTAAAAACAGTCATCCTATTTATCTTGTGACCTGTAAATTGAAATGTTGGGCCTAACTACTAGATTTAACTAACCTCTACCTAGAGTACACTGGTCTTGATTCCAGACTTTGCAGTACTGGTGGATTATTTGTGTTCTGTGCTACCTTTACACTTAACATTAATTACATATATGTTTTTTTTGCTTTCTGTCCCCCAGGGACAAGGCTGGTGGATATGGAATCCAGGCCCTTGGTGGAATGTTAGTGGAGTATGTCCATGGAGACTTCTTGAATGTGGTGGGATTTCCTCTGAATCACTTCTGCAAAAAGCTAGCAGAATTGTATTATCCGCCCCCTAAACAGAACGTACAGCATAAAAAGTATGACTCTGTCCCTTCTGTGGACACTTTCGAGAACCTAAGTGATGGAGAAAGTGAATCTTCACATTTCACAGAGCATATAGGTGCTAGGAAGTTGGACAGCAGTGGGATATGTTCCTCAGGAGCTATTTACAATTCCGAAAACAGTTCTAGTGTCAGAACTGGTTTTACGGTACCTTTGGAAAATCGGAATGGAGTGTCGGAAAGTGCAGCAAAACTTCCCTCTAAAATTCTAGAGCTGATGGATGGATTTAGAGCTTCAAAGGTAAGGCAAAAAAGAAAACCATTCTGACTGGTATAATTGTTTCATTGAACTTTAATACAAAGCAGGTAATGTGAAATATTTGAGCTGTGGTAAGAATGTATTAATAATTAGTATTAAAAGACCATTGAAATACCAGAGAATCTAAGGTAACTGAAACTTCTGGTGCACTGCAAACAGGATTTTTTGGTATTTGCTTTCATCTGTTCTATGAAATTTCAATTACCCGTTTGATAAAAAAATTTTCCCTGTTGAGAGGTAAAAAGATCTGCAATTTTTTTATGCTTGCATGATTGACCTCAGGTATGAGTGGTACAATTGTGCTTCCAGGGTGTCTGGGAAGAGTACCCTCTTGCTTCCCACATGTGCCTTTTGTAACATTTTCTAATTAAATGCAATTTATGAAAGATCATGATTTATCTTCCAGGCTCTAGTGTAAGTGGGAGGCTTCAGAATAACAGTAACTTCAGAAGTGGAACATTCACTCCACTAGTAGAATGTTGTAGGGAATCTTGAAAATGCTTTTAAGAAATTTCTCACTAATTACTGAGTTTGATATTTTTTAATTTTTTACTGATCACAAGAGCATAATCAAGCAGGAAGTTACCTTTAGATACTCTGCAGAGAAAGCATTTAATATGTTTAACTTACCTGGCTTAAAACTGACAAGAATTGTATATATTATATTTCCTTTCTAATTTTTAATGTTTAGCATTAGAATTCTGTTTCATGTTTCAGGTATGTTTAGCTGATAATATCCTTGCAGTATCTGATGGCAATATTCACATAACAGATTACAAACAGAAGGTCACATGCTCTGCGTAGCAGCCAAGTGTGATGAGAAACAAGTCGCTGGACATTTTAAGTGCTGCCAAGATTTATGCTTGCAGCTCCAGTGTAGTGAAGACGACAGTGAAGAAAGGGAAGGAGAAATTAACACCAATCATTCTACCAAATCACTGATCTCCATTGAGTCGTTGTATGTTTTAGGAAGAGGTGAAAAAAACCTGCTAAAATGAAAGTGAAATGACAAACCTGGAAGGAAAGATATAACAAGTTTGAGGGGGGTGTGGAAGGAAACGTGCAAGACCCATGGCAGGGGGGTTGGAACTAGACGATCTTGAAGGTCCCTTCCAACCCAAACCAGTCTATGATTCTATAAGACAGTGGACAGTTGTACTTGGATCTGAAAGAAGACCATACTGTGGTCACTGTAGATCAGTGGGCATGCTGCTTGCAGGCATGCAAAGCAGTATTGAGAGATGTGGAATAAAGCAGCATTGAGACTGCTGCATTTGTGAACTTCCTTGTGTGTATCCATAGGGAGAGAGATTTGATATATTTGAACGGGTGAGATGATGCTTAGCATTTCTTCAATTTAAGTAAAAAAATATAGCAAATCATCAACACTTTGGTGTGGAGGATCATTGACGTTTTGTTGAACGTTACGTACAGTGTTTACAGTGATGTGATGCCAAATGCAGTTTTGTGCAGTGAAAGATAGTGGTGGCTGTAAATAGAAGCAGAAGCTTTCCTTTCCTGCTGATCCAGTGTACAGTCATAGTACAAAGTGCTGCGTTTCATGTTGTACTAGTTAATATTTTTCCTAGGACCTGGTTCATTGTAAAATTAATTACCAGTTGAAATGAACTCTTCCTGTGATATAATGAAACTCATCATTTCTCCATTTGTAGAACAGATATAAGAGCACAAAAGCATTTGGTTTCACAGAAGCTCTGAAGTTGTATTTAATTTTGATCCTTGAGTGTTGTTTTAAGGACTTCATGTAGCAGAGTGAAATCTGCAGGCGAAATTGTGGCTGCCTATTTTACTCTGAACAGCTGCTGTTGCAGAACGGGGGGGGGTTCAGCGTTAAATCATACTTTCTGAAACTTTATATGTTTGGAATTTTTATAGTCTGATCTGTACTCAGACCTTTGGTATTTTTTTCTTTGATTCTTCCCTCCCCCCCCCCCTTGAACTGAGAATTACACAACCGTAGAAAGAGTGATTTGGATCAGTTGAGTTTTTGACCCTATCTTCTCACCTTCTCTTTCCTGTTCTTATAGTTTCCAGGTGGTATCAGTCTAAAGTTAGGCAGGTCTTGGAAGCTAAAAGGTTGTTGACTAGATGCAATGGCTCAGTACCGTGAAAGCCTGGATTATAATAAATCCCAGCTATACATTCTTAGTAAAATCACAGAGGAAACAGTAAAAAGAGAATTATGATAAAATACATAAACGCACAATACCAGCCCTTCCTCTCAAAGTTAATTTCTTTTTCACCATTTAATCTTTATGAAATAGAAAATGTCAATCCTTTTTTTCCTTGACTGCCTTCAATTTTTAAGTACATTATAGTTGCCTACAGTTGCAAGGGAACGGATTCTGTGCTTGCTGTGTGTGCTTCCGCTCTTGTGCTCGACGTAAATTCTTTGGGTTTAGGCGTTCCAGCTGTTACAGAATACTGAAACTGCAGAATGGCAGACTAATTTCAAATGGAGAGCTGTATATTATCACATATCATTAACTTTCCCCTCTGGTTTGCTTAGCATATCTCTACACATTTAGTCAAGTTTTTCAGCTTAGGCAGCTGCCTTGCCTGTGGGTTTTTCTTCGCTGTCAGGCACGAGCTGTTCTCACTTCCTCATTCCATGCATGCATGCCCTGTTAAGGTATGCATGTAGTACAGTTGTGCTCTGAAATGTTATTCTTTTTTTCCTTAATTTTTATTAGACAAAGACCAGTATTACAGCAACTGAAGCTGTTTCACTGCCTTAGTGGAGCTTTCCAGTTCCTTACTTTTTGGGTAAATCAAATTTACTTCGATTTTTTGGCATTGGTTCAGATGTTTAAGAACATTTGACCTTATGGAACAAGCTTACAGATGGGGTTATGCAAAATACCTGAATAAAGAGGTGGTCTTAATAAAAAAAAAAAAAAGTAGGCTGTGTTCAAGAATATTTTGAGTTCCCTTCTCTCCCAAACACATCTATTCAAAATTCTGTTACTTGACTAAGATAGTGAATTCCCTTTAAGAGGGAAGGAAATCATAGCAATTCTTAGGAGTTTTGTTAAGATATGTTGCACTTATTAAAGAACAGTAGTTGTTTAGAATAATTCTAGGCAAAAGGTGCCATTATTTTCTTTCTTGTTTGCAGTCTTTTAAACACAGCATGCTAACAGTTTTATTCCTACATGTAGGCGCTGTTTGTAGCCTCTAAGCTGAAGATGTTTGATCATCTGAAAGATAAAGGTCCACAGAAGGCTGTGGATATTGCAGATGAGGTTGGAACCTCTGTGTGTGGAACAGAAAGACTCCTTGATGCATGTGTTGCTCTTGGATTACTGGAAAAGACACCACAAGGTGACTAACTTCTCCTCCCCCCAACTGCATATAGTACTGAAAGACATGCAGCACTGGATGAGGTACTTTGAAGGTCACAGGGTCTGGCTTGATATTGTGGATAACTTGGATTTGGGGGAAAGGGAAATAGATTGTTGCTTCTTCGCTTTCATTATTAGTAGATGGAATTGTTTTATTTGGAGGCAGGCTCTATCTAATGAATCCAGTCAGGTCTCTTTTGAGGATTACTTTTGCTCTCTGGATGGAAGCCTGTTAAAATTCCTAAGAAAAAGTTATGTGAGCAGTGCCAGGGAGCAGTGTATCATCTGCACTTGGGCCACAGCAAACCCATGCAAGGCTGCAGGCTTGGGGAAGAATGGCTGAAAATCTGCCCAGAGGAAAAGGACTTGGGGGTGCTGATCAACAGCCAGCTGAATATGAGCCAGCAGTGTGCCCAGGTGGCCATGAAGGCCAACAGCATCCTGGCCTGCATCAGAAAGTGTGGCCAGTGGGACTAGGAAGTGATTGTCCCCCTGTATTCAGCATTGGTGAGGCCACACGCTGAGTACTGTGTTCATTTCTGGGCCCCTGACTACAAGAAGGACTTGGAGGTGCTGCAGCATGTCCAGAGAAGCGCAACAAACCTGGTAAAGGGTCTGAAGCACAAGTCTTACAAGGAGTGTCTGAGGGAACTGGGGTTGTTTAGGCTGGAGAAAAGGAGGGTGAGGGGACCTCATTGATCTCTAAAAATACCTGAAAAGAGGTTGTAGTGAGGTGGCGGTCGGTCCCTTCTCCCAAGTAATCGGCGATAGGATCAGAGGAAATGGCCTCAAGTTGTTCCATGGGACATGTATATTGGATATTAGGAAAAACTATTCACTGAAAGGGTTGTCAGGAACTAGAGCCAGCCACCCAGGGAAATGGTGAAGTCACCATCCTTGTGGGTATTTAGAAGACATGTAGATGTAGTGCTTAAGGGACATGGTTTAGTGGTGGACTTGGCAGTGTAGGTTAATAGTTGAACTCTGATCTTAAACGTCTTTTCCAACCTAAATGATTCTACGCTTCCATGTAGAATAAGGACCAAATTCCATTCCCTTCTGCAGCAATGCCGACTTGCAGTCTTCAGCAGAGAATCAGGGGTTTAATGACAAGAGCTCTGGAATTTGTCCTTCCTCATGGACAGCAGTTTTCATTTTAGTGCCTGTAACTAGAATTATGCTTGAAGGTGTATGAAGGTGAGGGAGTCAGGATTAACTTTTTCAGTCTGCACTATGTAGTTACATGTTTCCATATGAATCATTTGCATAGTACAACTTGAAATGGTCAAGTGCCAAGAAAAGGAAATAAAGGAGGCTTTTAACTCTGTTAGAGGACAAGAACAAGGATAAAGCCCTAAAGGCAAAACACACTGGAGAGGGCTTGAATTTAAGGTAAGAAGAAGCCATAATCTAAAGAAAAATGCAGTCAAGAATGAGGAACATCTAATACTCTCCCTGATATATCAGGTGTGTAACTGAGGTACTCTGGTTTAAAAAATAATAGTAAAAAATTTATGCATATATATACATATATCTTCTTCAGCATCTAAATTCTATTTATAAACAAAGTAACTGCTCTTTTAAGGATGAGAAGACCTTTAGAATTATTTCAGAGATCTTTGCACAAAAAAATAATACGGTCCCAAGATCAGGATTTGGTAACTGAACAGTTACACAGGAAAATGTGTTCAGATTTTAAATCTCAGTTGTAAACTACTGAAACAAAGCTGGTTACAATTGTTTTCTTCCCGTAAGGTTACAGTAATACAGATTCAGCAAATACATACCTGACCTCAGATGGTGAATACTCGCTTCACGGCTACATTATCCACTCTAATGACCACCTTTGGCCTCTCTTCACAAACTTGGAGTCTGCTGTCAAGGAAGGCAGCAGGCAGAACCATCGAGCCTTTGGAAAGAAAGCAGAGGATTTATTTAAGGTAATGTAAACTCTTATTTGTATCAAAACTAGCTGTGAGTAGCCCAGAACTGCTGTAGGGGCAAATGGATTAGCTGTCTAAGAAAGCTGGTAAGTCTCAGAAATGGTGGAAACACAGTGCAACTCAGACTTCTGTTCCCTTCAACTTTAGGCTCTAAAGTGGTGCAGTAATCACAGAAGATACTGAATAATTTTAGTGCTGATGAAAATTCTCTGGCTAAAATGTTGCCCATCCAGCTAACACGATCTCAGAACAATCTCTGGGCCTGTTTAATTTACATTTGTGTCCTTTTCATAACACCGGATAGTACCTTATCACACTTGCACTCCTTCCGTATTGGATGCCTATCGCTCGCCACTGATGTGCTTCCAGTTCAGTCTGTGCTGGCTGTGTAATCAGCTGTTTTTCAAGTCACTTTGTGTTGATGCAGTGGAGAAGGGATCCAGTCTCTTTTTTTGAAGGTCTGCAGTTTTGTATATGCTTCAGGCTGGTACATATTGCTGATAAGAATTGTAATCCTTTCTTCCATCTCTTTGTATCTCTGTAGCTTTCCTTTTCCAGTGCTAACCCAGGTGGATGTGTTCGGACTGGAGAATCACTTGTGTTAATAACTAGCCTAACTTGTCCGTTATCCACCTGGTGAAGCAGGTTGGGGGCGTAAATATTTGTGCCTGTTTTAAGGAGAGGGCTAGTAGAGTGGGCAGGAGAATATGTCAGGGCTTCATCTCTGACAGCAGCGCTGGCTTAAAGTATACTTCAGACTACATCCTGAGTCTCTTAAGTACAAACTAGCTTCTAAATTATGATGAAGCTAGTCTCTTAAAGGGTATGCCTACATCCCTCATATACCGTTGCTGGAAGGAAGGAAGGGCTTTTGAAGACTTAAGGAGGTCCTATTTAGACTGATGTTAGTACCAGGATTACTGGTGGGCAGAACCTCTTTTAGGAATCCTCCTAAGGCTCCTTTAAAGGCAGTTCCAATATTCTGCTTTAGGATAGCTGCTGCAGTAGATGCTTAAATTAAGTGTTTTAATGTAGGTGATCTGGATCTCATCCTTTATCAAACACCTGGAGTTCCAGCTTGTGTTTGCTTGAGTGATGCTTGTGGCAGCAGTCAGTACCAGTTCAGGCCTGGGCTCCATATGTGTACAGGATAGTATGTTGAAGCACAATATATGGGCTGCCTATGGCACTATGCACATTGCAGCCTGGAGATACTTCCACTTTGTGGTAGTTGTAAAGCCAGATGTAACTACTGATGTCTGTATGAAAGTGAGACATAAAGGGCTTCATGCTTATGTATCGTTTCAAAGGCAAAGGCATGAGGTTCTGGTACTGAATGCTTGCTTCTCACCTAATCAAAAAACCCAGTATGAGCCATAATGTTTCTGGTTTAACTTATGGTCCAATTGTCTAGTTATTTTCCCTATCATGGGAGAATAAATGTCAGAATTAAATTAAAACAATGTCTGAGTATATCAGGAAGAAGGAACACTTTAAGAGACTGAAATGGAAAACTAGTCTGTCTTTTCAAACAGTTCAAAGTCTAGAGATACCTTACTGTGGCACAAATGTGTTAGTAAATGTAGATCAAAGGTGTACAGTATTTCTTTAAAAAGCACTTTTCAGATTACTCGTTTTCCCTGCTATGCTGCCCTGGCTTCAGTGGGTAGAAGTTTTGAATGTAACAGCTCTTGGGACATCACCAACACCAGGTTCAAACCAGCCAAGTGTATGTCCTTTGAGACACACTGCAAAAGGTGTCTATGTGATTATAATTTTTGAGAGGATGGAAAAATCTGCTTATCACTGCAGTGAAACAGCAAAGAACTTGGATGAGCAACTAATCAATGGCACTTTTACCTAATCTTTTAATTTTAGAATTCTAATATTAATGCCTTGGAAGGAGATAGTTTTAGTTAAATAATGAAAATAAACTTCAGTTACTGTGCTTTTTTCCTTTTTAGGACTATTATCACAGCCAGGAGGTGACGCAGCGTTTCATGGCTGCCATGCACAGCATTGCCCACCTGACAGCAAGAGACGTGGCTACAGCATTTGATCTTTCACAGTTTAAATCTGCTTGTGATTTAGGAGGTATTGCCTGTAATTGAACTTGTATAACAATTAAAGGCAAAAGTTTGATTTCAGTTCTGTGTTTTCTTACTTAAAACATATGGCTGTTTTTTACTATAACTGCAGTAATACTATCTACTTTTATTTTTTCTAGTATTGTAATGTT
The DNA here is from genome assembly GCA_020745705.1 of Hemiprocne comata. Taxonomy (NCBI): domain Eukaryota; kingdom Metazoa; phylum Chordata; class Aves; order Apodiformes; family Apodidae; genus Hemiprocne; species Hemiprocne comata. The sequence continues at coordinate 89,589,060 of CM036586.1, read as the reverse complement.
AGAACAAAAGGACTAAGTGCAGTGGTTCAGCTGATAGAATATTGGGTTGGGAGCTCCATTTCCAAGTGTGCTGTTGCTGTCCCTTGGCATGTCCAAGATTTTCTCAAGTAATGAAGGGTTTATTTTTGAATCCTTCTATATTGGGGTGACAAATTTGAAACACTGCACTGCTAGAACAAAAAGGCTTTATTCTTTTAAAATGGGTTAATTTTGTGTGTCGTTTTAATTATTAATATCTAAGATGACCACCAAAATGTTGAAGACCTGAGGAAACTCTTCTTTTTAGTGTCCAGTGTCCTTTTTTGCCCTGTGCTTGGAGTTGCACAGAGGGAATGTTATTGCACAGGGAAAGATCTACTGAAGGAAGAACAATTTACTTAGTGCCTGGGGAGGTGGACAGCATGTCAAAGGAAATAAGACAATACTGATGCAACATTTGCCATTTGTGCAGTGACTGCAAGACTTTACCATTCCTATCCTACACCATGCCGGAGAGTATTTGTCAAACTTCAGATATCAATGCTTTGTAAATGGTAAATAGTTCTAGTGCTCTTCATCCACAAACTACATGTCCCTGCCCTTTCATAATGTTCTTCTACCTCCAAAAAACCCCTGAGGTACTGGTATTAAAGGTCGTATTAGCATTCCATGACAGTACGGAGTCATGCCTGCATTCCCCAAACTTTGAAGCATTGCTGTATCCACCAGGAAGTGCTATTGTCCATGTTAATTGTGGAGCTGACTGTTCACCTCTAATTCTGATTTGATGTCTCTATTTTAATATTTTATACAGCCTTGTCTTTAAAATTGTCTGCAAATGCTGAGAGAAGAGACTTGATTTGATTTTTTTTTTAAACTTTCAACAGGTTGCACTGGAGCTCTGGCTCATGAGTTAGTACAAATATACCCAAATCTAAAGGTCACAGTATTTGACCTTCCAGAAGTCATTGCAAACGCCTCTTACTTTGAGCCTTCAGGACAACACACAGCTCCAGTGACATTTGTACCAGGTAAATGTAACACATGCTCTTTTGTCTTACTTCTGTCATCCTGGAGCACAGAGTAAGCCCTTTTGCTACAGAAAATGGTGTGCTACCCTGCTTCTACCCCAAATGTATGTCTTAGAACAAAGCAGTGTAGACTCACCCATGCTAAATGGAGACATCGTATTTCTCAGGCCTCTGGGGATAAAAACGAATTGGCTATGGTTGGAGAGCATGGATAAATAAAAAAGTATGAATTGGTCACTTTTGAGTGCCACTGGCCGTAGACACTGCGTGTTCTTGTCTCAAGCTTTTCTTTTCTAGGCAAGATCAACATGGTGGCTACAAAAGACTTTTTCTTTGCTTTAGACTTTCTCTCCACTTTTATGTTACAGTATTCTTACCTGTGTTCTGTTCTTCTCTTTAACTACACTTTCTTAATCTGTAAACCAGTGCATCCCTATACCTGTTCATTCTTGTTTCTTTTTTACCTCTGCTGAAGCTTCTAGTTCCTCTGCAATAGTTTAATTTCATTTTGTAGGAATGTACTCTGTGGTTTCTGTAGGAATGTACTAACTCTGCTTTCCAACAGGTGATTTCTTCAAGGATAACCTTCCAGAAGCAGATCTTTACATCCTTTCACGTGTTCTTCATGACTGGCCTGATGAAAAGGTACATGTACTGTTAGGCAAGATATCAGCTGTTTGCAAACCAGGTAAGTTTTTACATCTGGAGGGCTTAAACGTGCATTTTAGTGCATAAACATAATGAGTGATCCTAAGAAGTTCATATTAAAAAGGCATATTTTTCTGTCCAATCATAGTAGCATTTGCTTGAATGCCTATGCTTGCATTATGGCAATGCCTGCTCAGAAAAAAAGGAAATAAAGCTGCTAATAAAACTATATAAAATAAGCCCTTACTGTAGTTGCAGACTTCACATACAACTTTGTCATCACCCCTACCTCTGCCATGCCCAGTCTTTCTTACCAAGTCCAGTATCATCAAATAACTAAGCATGTACTTATTTCTATACATACAAATAGTCTAAGTAAAGTTCCTTTAAGTTAATCAAGAAGCAGCAGTTCATTTTGCTATCATTTTGCTGTCTCACTAGTGCCTAGAATATGGTTAACTGGAGCTCAGCACTACTTTATGCACAGTTTTCATAAGAAACATGTAGCTGCTTCTTCCTTCTTCTACATTTGAATCATAGACTCACAGAATATGTCAAGTGAGAAGGGACCCCTAAGGATCAAGTCCAACTCCTTTCTCCTCACAGAACTACCTAAACCTAAACTATGTGACTATAAGCATCGTCCAGATGCTCCTTGAACTCTGACAGGCTTGGTGCTATGACCATTTCCTTAGGGAGCCTGTTCTAGGGACCGACAACCCTGTCAGTAAAGAACCTTCTCCTAATGTCCAACCTGAACTTCCCCTGATGCGTCTTCAGTCCATTTTTTCATGTCCTATCATTGAGGAGGAGATCAGCACATCCTCCTCCACTCCTCCCCCCTTGAGAAATTTGTAGATTGTGATGAGGTCACCCCTCAGCCTTCTCCAAGCTGAATGACCTCAGCTGTTCCTCATAAGTCTGGCCCTCAAGGCCTTCCACCATCTTGGTCACCTACCTCTGGACATACTGGAATAGTTTGATGCCTTTCTTATATTGAGGTGCCCAAAACTGCACACAGTACTCAACATGAGTCTGTACCAGTGCAATGTAGGGTGGGACAGTCACTTCCCTTGACTGTGCTTGATGCATCCTAGGACATGGTTGGCCTTCTTGGCTGCCAGGGTACTGTTAACTCATATTTGGACAGTATGAAAGATCAAAGGAGAAGACAAAAAGCAGAAAAGCCTGACTGCTAAGATGAAGTCATTCATTAATCCAACAGGATTAACTGAAGTTACGAAGTTTGTTTCATAGGAGAGCAGTCAAAATTAGATCTAGGTCATAAAGCATAATCCTGTTTATAAATTACAAAAGAAGATTGTGGGTGACTATGTTACTCTTCTTTCATGAAGATTGGGGGATGACAGTTGCTTACAGAAGTTGCTTGGTTCAAATAAAAACAAGACTGAGTTTAAACTCGGCATTGTCAGGAAATTATCTGAACTTTACTGAAATGGAGACAGGGCTCTAAACTCCCCCTTGCCTTTTAACAATTAACGGTTGCGTCCAGGAAGAGATTACTGAAAGTCAAGTTCAGTCACTGATATCTACTGAAGACCATTAAAACTGTAGTCCAAGGGACCTCTACAACTGTCTCTGAACAGAACACTAAAAACTTGAAGCCAGAAATACTTCACTGAACCACTTTTGGTTGTTTTGGAAATGCAGGAAGTGCCTTGCTAGTGGCAGAAATTGTGCTTGATGAACGGAAGATGCACCCTCCTAGAGCTGTACTACAGTCCCTCAGTATGACTGAAGGCAAGCAGAGAAGTGGCTCAGAATATAAACAGCTACTGGAGAAATACGGATTCACAGATGTACAAATTAAGATCACAGGAAACTTATTAGATGCTGTTTTGTGCCTCAAGAATTTGTCACTGTAGTGTGCCCAGAAGCAAACTGTAATGCTGAGGTTTTACAACACTTGTGCAATGTACCCACCATCAACCAGCACATACTGTCCATTTGGATCCTTTTGACCCTTTATTTGAAGCATAGTTGTTACAGGCCTTGAATAAAAATAGGACTTACCACTTCTGCAGGAGTGGGTTCTATGCATTTAAAAAGTGTCTGGGGCAGGCCAAAACTCCTGTGTACTAAATACCTTCCTGTCCAGTTCTTTTGGCTAGTTTGTAGACTGTTTTAAGCTTAGACTTGACACAGCTGTATAGTATGGCAAGTTAAAACTACATGCTTTTATGAGCCACATTAATACCTTAGTTCTCTTGGGCCTTAAAGAGAATTCTCTCTAGCCAGTGTATTCAGTGGTTACTGCTCATTTTTATTGGAAATGGAAACAAAAATGAATACTGAACCATGTGCATAAATTCAGGGATGCTAGTTGTGTTTTTCACTTTTCTGTGGAGCTTTACTCAAAAACCTCTCAAGATACCTTTTTTAAAAGCACTTTTTATGCAGGCAAAAGTGAAAATAGGACAAAGCTCAAGCATATTCCTACAGCAGCTGTAATACCACAGAGAAACTTGAGCAGCCTCTAACCTTCAGCCACAGTATGTACCACAGTATGTATACAGGTTGCAGTTGAGAGCTGTTCCTATCAGTCTCAGATTTTTCTGAATATGGTTAAACGGCCATATATGCCTTCTGTCTCATTACTTGAGATGACTTTTAGGATTTATGTATAAATTCTCTTATGAAAATTAAAGTGTCCTTATGTTCCAGTCTTTCAATTGGAGAAGTACATCCCCTATCCCATCTCTTCAAGTAACTTGTCACTAATGTCACCTCTCCTAATAAATTTTCCTGATACTTCATTGATATTTATTTTTTCTATTTAAAGTGTATTTTGTAGTAGAAGCCTTTCTGGAGATTAAAGCTGCACTTTCAAACTAGCTTTCTTATCTATCGGTTGTGAGTTTCTTGCCTATCACACTTCTACAGCAGTAATCCCAGTAAGCCAGTGTGAAAGAGGCCATGCCTGTGCTGAATCACCAACCTCAGCAAGTTAAAGAGTTGATGAACAATCTCAGGAGTTGGATCAACCTGGCAGACTCTGTCTTATGTTACTTAATCAGGAGTTACTTTGCACTTTGAGCACTGAGTAAAGTGAAAGTGCCACAGTGATTCAATTCATGAGAAACATGCTTACTACAGAGCATTTCAGCTGTGCAGAATCAGGGAAATATTAGATTTTTACTAGATTAGGGTTTTAAATTCTTAGCAGAAGGTTCTTATGACTGGAAATTTTACTGATTTCCTGTGTACAAATATCAAGGCAAAATACTAAAAAAATTAATAACTTTAAGCTTCTTTTCCATATTGACATGAAACTTGCCATTATGCTTAACAAGTTTGTATTTTGAGAGAAACATTCCTGTAATCAAATCTTTCTCATCTCCTACCAATTCATAAAGTTTGTAATGCTGTCCATGAAGCTGCTATAAACTGTTTGAGTCAGAACATTTCAATCCTAAAGCTGGCACACCTGTAACTGTCACAGACTTTAAAACTGTGCCTCTAAGTACTGTGTAACTAACATTTGAATAGCATGTGCTTGGCTGCCACAGAACCTCAGTGTACCCTGTGATTAAAGCACACAAGCACTCTCTACACACAAAGCATTAGTCCCTTGGGCATGGTGTCTGTGGTAATGCACCACAGCTTTGCACTCTTGGGGTAATGACAGAATGGAGGAGGTTGTCCACAGGTTGTGGAACCTCTGTCCTAGGGGGTTTCAAGAGCTGAGAACAATGCCCTGGACAAGCTGAGCTGGTTGTAGAGCTGCCCTGTTTCGAGTGGGAGGTTGGACTAGAGATCTCCTGCAGTCCATTTCAGCCTAAGCTGTTCTGTAATCATTTGATGTATGCCAGTCACCTGAAAAATTATATTCATCTTTAATATCCGCATTAAGTTTTTCAGTTGCTCTGGAGAAAGCTGGCATCTTTTGCTGACTGGTGGAAGAGGTGGATTTAATGGTGTTACACTGAAAAGACATCCTAAGCAATAGACATAACTAAGAAAAAATTTGGGCCTATTTACTAATCAAGACATGAAAAATGAGGTGGTTAAGTTTTAAAATCCAAATGAAATTCTGCCAATTAAGCCTGTAGGTTTTGTGTTGCTCTTTGGGAAGTGACGTTCAGCTATGCCTTCTTGAGGAAGCTGTCTTTTATCCACATTCTGCCTTAACAACAGTTTGGAGGAAATGTGATGCACAGAAAACAATCTGAGGTGGAGAATCGTGGGGGTTAACAGAATGATAGGTGAATAATAGAAACAAGAACTTCAGCACTTGATCATTGAGCACAGTGGTAAGAATCCTGGAGGAAGATAGAGAAGTTTGTAAGAAAGAAGAGGCACAACTTGATTGGCTGTCCTAGCTCAATCATTTTTATATAAACATTTGACCTTGTTACAGCTATTAACTAGTACTTGTCCCTGGAAAATTAAAGAGACAGAAGTGAAGGGCAGTATGTCATCTGAGCCACCCAGCACAAAAGCTTAGGGAGAGCAATTTAACAGCTAAACCCCTTTGCGTGAGCTCTCAGTAAGTTTTGCATGTCTTAGCTGACTCCTGGATAGTGGAAGTATTTAAGGGGTGGGGAGACTGTTTTTAAAAAAATGTTTTTGAGAGCTGGCACTTTACTCCCTCCCATCTTTTGGCTGGAAATTATGTCCTTGCTAACAATGATAATCTGATAATTAAATTACTTTATAATCCAGAAAAGACTATTACAACCATTAATTTTTATCACCTATAAAACTACAGCCAAAATTTCTTCATCAAAGTATGGTTCCTGAAAGGGTTGAAAGTTAGCTCTGTTTCAGTCCCTCTCAAGAAGAAATTTCAATTACATTAGTAAATCTTCATTAACTGTAGAGAGAATTTTTTGTCATTTCCCTGTACAAACTTAATTTATTGTGTCTGATTTTTGAAGGTGTTCCTCCCACATCGGGTTGTGCTTTCTGGGTGTGTTTTTCCAGATTACCCTGATATTATCTAGATGTCCCAAATAACTTTCTGTGGCAAATTATAATGACCATTCTATCTGTGTCCTCCTTTCCTACTGTACAAAATTTGAACATAATCTTCCAAAGCTGTAATAGAAATTATAGTCCTGCATTACTCCACCTAGCAGTGTGTGCTGTGTAACCAGGAGCAGCAACTCCTAGATCCCTCTGCTGAAAGCAAAGGAGGGTCAGACAGGAATGGGGAGGTGGAATAGAAACCACAGAATCACAAGTGGGCTTCAGAACCCTAACTTTAGGTACCTACATGTTAGGTGTTCAGATCGTCTAGTCACCTTGAGCTCTCCAATCAGTAGAAAAACAGGCATTTTCAGAGGATGATTCTTCTCACCTATCTGAAAGGAAATGTCCTGCTTTTCCTAATAAAAGGGATTACACATTCAATAGTGGAGAGTGTGTATTTAAGACAGCTAGCTGAAACACAGCTACAGTTAACACTGAGGCCTCAGCCAGCAGTTTTATCTGCAGATCTCAGTCTTTTCTCTGCAGTGTTATGTTTAATTTACTTTTTATTAATTGTTAAATGTCTAAGGTGTACTGATAGGAATGGCTCCAAGGAGATTGTCTTACAGATCAGAAAGATGTGAATGTTATGCAGCACTTGGTAGCACTAAGATCACTGCAAAATGCTATTTTGATCTGAGTTGGTGTCCTCCTAGCCACGCTGTGCCAAAATACATGCAAGGCCAAAAGACAATGATTAGAACAGTGCTTATTTTGTCAGTAGCCCACTTGTGTCTTCCCTTTCCCCTCATGGGTCTGAAGAGGCTGTGTGTAAACAGGATCGTTTAAGTTCTGCTCACACCCCTAGGTCAGTCCCACTACAAAGACCTCAGATCCTACAGAAATAATGGACAACATTGACTTCCCTGCTTACTTAATGCTCGCCATCCACCGTTTTGTCTGCTTGGCACCATTTCAGTATGAGTGTGAAGTGCAGTATAACCCAAAGAGATATAATGACTGTTCCTGTCTTACTGTTCTCCACAACCCCCCTATGCCAAGTCTACAGAAGTCATCCCCTCTTCCTCTGAAAACAGAGGCATGACTTGACTTGTGAGTGTTTCATCCCTCCATGGTGTGGAAGGGAATTTCCTGGGTTTTGCGAGAGGAGTGGATTATACATTTAATAGTGAGTTAGTTATTTAATAACAGTACATCCAGAAATGATAAGTGAAATCACCTGCGTCTTGTAGTTTTGCACCCTTATGTATTGGCAGCAGGAATTCTCTTGCTTGATCATGGATTAGTACTGTTGCATGCATTTGTGTTTTAAATTAGGCTGTGGGATTTTGCTGGCTGAAATGGTATTGGATGATGAGAAGAAGAGCAGGAGCACAGCTCTGCTGCAGTCTTTGAACATGCTTGTGCAGACAGAGGGAAAGGAGAGAAGTGGCTCTGAATATCGAGGCTTACTGGAACAACATGGATTCACAAATGTCAAAATCAGATTGACAGGAAATTTGTTAGATGTCATTCTCTGTGTTAAGACCTAGAAATAAATGGATTTAGTAGTAAAATCTGGATGTCTGTAGTCATGTTTGATGTTTTGTAATTATGCAAATACATTCTTAGTTTCCCCTCAATATTATAAACAAGAAATGTCTGCTTTCTGAAGTTAGTTTTTAAAAGGGGGAGAGATTTATTACATTTATTTGGAACTTGGGTAGATTGACGTCAGAAGATGCTGGCAACATTTGATGGCAGTGATACTGTGGCTTCGCAACATCAGTAGTACCCTCAGAAAGAAGTCTCCAAGCAGAAAGGGTGTCAGCAGCCCTATGGCAGCATGCATGTTGCTCACAAATAAGTTTCTTCATACTTAGTGCAATTAGAACAGCCCAGTTTTTAGACCAGCACACATTGCTTTGATCCTGTTTCAGGAGGTAAAAGCATGTGTCATTTCATTACTCTCATAACCATCCATTTTAGTATCCTTTTGTATTACACTCTCTACTGGAAATAAAGAAACATTGTCTAATGAAGTCTGGAAACTGCTACTGCAATGTCGTAGTCAAGATCAGAAACAGAACTGGAGCAGCAGCTTCTCAAGAGTCAAGACAAGACTCCTCTACCTTCTGTGAGGTTTCTGGGAAAAGGCAGTTGTATGAAAGCACAAGTTTCATCTGTGATTATATCTGGAGATTAAATGTGGAGGCATCATGTTTGGTTGAAGAACATTCTCCTCTTTTTTAGCCCTACTTTATTTGTGAGCTCTTACAAAAGTGGATGGCAGAATATGAGATTAGATAAAGAACAGAAAAGGGGAAAAAAAGGTGCAGAAACAGAAGGAAAAACATGGTGCTAAAATGAAAAGGATTTCCCCCCAGTCAGATGCATCTGAGATCCCAAGATGAAAAGGACAGGACAATTAGTGACTGAACAGTTGCATATCACAAAAGTTACGTACGTTTTACCTTCATTTTTCAAACTGACAACACTTCAGGGACCCAGAGTATGACACTCAATAGAAAATTTTCTCAATAGAAAAGATTTTTTTCTCAATAGAGATTTTGGAGAGAAAAAGATCCCAGCTTTGTACACGTTGTGTTGTGCTATGAGAGTATTAATGTTAATTTATAAGCTTTTTTTAAAAGAAAAATACGACACAAAGCTGTTCATGCCTGTCTGAGAATATGCACCACAGCCTTTCATTAATTACATCCAAATATGGTCCTGTAAGACTGTACATGCCTCACCCTGTGTGCACACAGGAGTCACCTCACTATATGTTTTAGAGTACAAAATAGCACACAATGTTCTTTGTATCTTTAAATGTTCTCAAGGTACAGAGACATATAATACATACTCTGTTGTACTACACCAGAGACAAAGGCTATGCCTGGCACATCTGTTCTCATGACATGCCCTGCAAGAGAAATGTTCTCATTTTGAAATCCTGCTAGGTACATACATGCGTAAGCAGTGGTTTGAGACACCTCAGCTACTGCCATTTTGTGGTTCACCAGTCATCTAGTTTTTAAAATGTTTTTATTTACTTTTTTAGGGATCATCCATTAAAAGTGAAAGCAATGACAAAAGGTGTGTGTGTGAACTAGTGCCCTTCAGTCATAACAATTTCAAGACTTGCATTTAGAAGGAGCAGTCGTAATTTCAGACAGAAGTTTGGCCAGTAGGAGTAAAATTTTACTTTCAGTGTACAATAAAATTAGCAGAAATTACTGAGCAAGACCAAGCAGAGGCTCTGTTGTGAGTGCCTGCTGAGGCAACCTGGGGAAGAGCTTTTCAGAGCATTTAACTTTGAGCACCCAAACAAGAAACTGGGATCACACTTCCCCATCATTCATCTAGGAAACCACTGTTAAGTTCTTTGACGTTTCATTGTCCGGGATCACCTCAAGTGACTGCCAGAAAAGCCTGACGATGTGACACTTGGCACTGCAACGGTAAGGAGGATCAGGCAGGCACAGAACCTGGAAACAAGGAGATGCCTTCCATCAGCATTACCTTGAGGGTGACAAACATGGAGCCAAACCGGCTGGTGCCCAGACAGGGCCCCTCCACCTCAGGGCTGCGGCTGGCGCGCAGGGCCTGCGCAGGAAGCAGTGCCTCCGTCCTACAACCGGCTTCCAGCAGCTGCCACCCAAAAGGCCCTCCCAGTTGGCTTCGCTGTGCCGCACATTGGCCGGCCAGGCTCACAGACCCGCACCCAAACCCGATGCTCTGCCACCTCACACTCTGCCAGGTGCGGGGCACACTGGTTCTGCTGGACGTGTCTCGTTAAACTGCACCGGTTCCTGCGTGCTCTACCGAGAACGGCACAAAGCGACGGCAGAAAAGCTTCAGAAAGCGGCTGCTGTGGAAAAAAAAAAAAATGTGCGAGAAACGGTGACCTGCATGCCCTACTGCGGCCCGGGCGAAGCAGGGTCGGGCCGGGCCGGGCCGGGCCGGGCCAGTCGGCCCTCGCCGGAGCGCCGGGTCAGCCGCCCCGCCCCTCGGGAGTCGGGCTGGGGAGGAGGCGAGGCTGTCGCCCTTCGCAGCAGCTTTCGGATTCGGCGGTGGGGCGCACCAACCTGGGCCCGCCCCTGTACGACACGGCGCTGCGCCACTTTGCGCCGCAAGGGCGGAGGCGCTCGGGGTGGGACCGACGCGCAGGGGCGGGATGCGCGCGGAAGCCCGGCCAGCACCGCTCGCGCGGGGAGGTGCGCGCACCGCCCGCCGTAACCACCGCCCTGAGGCGACCCGGCCCCCTCCCGCGCTGGGCGATGAGGCCCCGCCTCCGGGGCGGTTCGACCAATGGGACGCAGGAGGGGCGGGGCCGGCAGGGCTCGGCATTTAGCTCATGCGCGGGGCCAGTCCCGCCTTTTCGGCCTGAGCGGCAGCGGGCGTATCTTTCCCGGCAGCTCCGGCGCGGCGTGAACATGGCGGACCAGGCCATCTCCTTCCTCAAGGACTTTCTGGCGGGCGGCGTCGCCGCCGCCATCAGCAAGACGGCGGTGGCGCCTATCGAGCGGGTCAAGCTCTTGCTGCAGGTTAGCGGCGCGGACGAGTTTGGCGGGAGCGGGGACAGCCCGTCACCTTCCCCCGCAGGCCCAAGGGGGGAAAGGAACAGGGAAAGGGGTGAGGGGACCGAGCAGGCGCCGCCCCCGCGGAACAAAAGAGCGCGCGCGAGGCGGTGGCGGCTGGCGGGCAGGTCACGTGGGCGGGGGGCGCCGGCAGCGGCGGGGAAGCCGGTTCCGCTATGCGGGGCTTGGGGCGGGGGAGGGAGGGAGGGGCGAGGGGGCGGCTCCTGGTGTCACTTCCTGCCGTCCCGCTCCTGGCGCCGAGCGCGTAGAGGGCGAGGAGGGGGGAGGCCGGCAGCGAGCCGCCATCTTGGTGACCTTCACGTGGCGGCGCGGCCGGGCAGCGCATTGGCCCAGCGGCGGGGCGGGGCCGGGCCTGGCGCCGGTGCGCGGAGCCTCGTGTGACCCTTGCGGGCGGGGCTGGGCGGGGCGGCCTAGGGCCCCAAGGTGACTCCTCTGACCTTCGCGGCGGCCGCCGGTGGGAGCGGGCCCCGTCCTGTCCTGAGCGGGGGGAACGGCTTCCATTCCCAGCCCCTACCTTGGTGACGGAAGTTCTCTCGGCGTAGTACGGCTCTCTTAGGCGCACCCTCCCCACGCAGGCGCGTCTCTGTCACTACGGCCCCTAAACTCCAGGCAACCCTGCTCTTGACTTGCTTGTATTGTGTTTTTCCTTTATCACTGCTGGCCTTGCTTGTTTTGGCAAGTGCTGAGCTCTGAAGAAGCTGAGAAACAATTTTAAGCCTTTTTCTAGTTCTTACGATTGTACAAGACCTGTGTCAATGAGCCCTCCTTCACATAAGCTCTCTGGTTTTGTGTCTATGTAATAGAATCATAGCACCGTTTTGGCTGGAAAAGACCTTTAAGATCATCAAGTCAAACCATTAACCTAGAACAGGTGCCAAGACTGCCACCAAACCATGTCCTTAACTGCCACATCTGCATGTCTTTTAAATGCCTTCAGGGATGGTGACTCCGCTGTTTCCCTGGGCAGCCTGTTCCAGTGCCTAAAAAAAAAAAACCCTAGCCTCTCAGTTCTTAAAAATGAAGTTTATCCTCAAATTCTTTGGTCTGCAACGAAATACAAGTAAATTACGGTTCTTAGTATTAAGATTCATACTGGGAGCTTTTGCTTGGAAGTTTGCTATCACAGCTGGTCTATTGTGGTTAACAGAGGCTTAATCTCTGTGGACAACTGCAATCAGGCATTCAGGTTTAACAGCTCCTTGTTTCATAGTATAAGCAGACTTAAGCTTAGCTGTAGTGCAGGCCTGCCAAGGCATACAGTCAAAATACGTGTTTTTATTTGCAGGTACAACATGCAAGTAAGCAAATCGCTGCTGATAAGCAGTACAAGGGCATCATCGATTGTGTAGTGCGTATTCCAAAGGAACAAGGAGTGCTGTCTTTCTGGCGAGGAAACTTGGCAAATGTCATCAGATACTTCCCAACTCAAGCTCTCAACTTTGCCTTCAAGGATAAGTATAAGCAGGTGTTCTTGGGAGGTGTAGACAAGCACACTCAATTCTGGAGGTATTTTGCTGGTAACCTGGCTTCTGGTGGCGCAGCAGGAGCCACTTCCCTCTGCTTTGTCTACCCCTTGGATTTTGCAAGAACCCGTTTGGCTGCTGATGTTGGAAAAGCTGGCGCAGACAGAGAATTCTCTGGTCTAGGGGACTGTCTAGTGAAAATTACCAAGTCTGATGGTCTACGTGGCTTGTATCAAGGGTTCAATGTCTCTGTCCAAGGCATCATCATCTATAGAGCTGCCTACTTTGGAATCTATGATACAGCAAAAGGTAAAATTGCAGAGGGCATCTGATAAACCTATCTTTGGATTTGTAATATCTCTTTATGTCTGTTCTTGGATGTTATTCTCTGTCTGACTGTAGAAACTATAGTTTATGTGAACATGGGTTACCATGGGGAAGAGGGTATCGGTGCCAACATTGGTGACACTGCAACGTTCGAGGCAGAACTCGGGCTTGTATTGATGGCTGCAGGCTGCTTTCAAATACTCCTAGTTTTGTACTTGTCCCTAAAGGGGCTCTCCCTAATACCATTAAAGCATGTTGGTAACCATACGCAATTACAAGTTCTTATTTGTTCAGTGCATTACTGTAGTTACATTAGGTCAATTAAGGTGTGTTAAGCAGAATGGGGTTGAGCAGTGCTATTACAAAGCACTTGTTTCTTAAGCTTGACCTTTTGGGCATAAAAGTCATTGACACTAGCTTAGAGTTTAATGTAATTGACAGGGACAGTGACTTAGTGACATTTATTTCAAAAAAGAGCTTGTTCAGCATGTTAAGGGTTTTTCAGGTGTCATGTTACAACTTCAAAGATGACTTTACAGTGTAGTTTCATACTAGTTCTAGGATAGTAGCTGTCGTGCAGTGAGTGAACTGGAAGAGGATGTATAAGATAAAAAAAATTGATTACTTTTTATTGCAGGCATGCTCCCAGATCCTAGAAACACTCACATTGTTATCAGTTGGATGATTGCCCAGACGGTGACTGCTGTGGCTGGAGTGGTCTCCTATCCTTTTGATACAGTGCGGCGTAGAATGATGATGCAGTCGGGACGCAAAGGAGGTAGGCTGTTAATTTGTGCAGGCCTTTAAGCAGCCTTAACAAGGTAGAGTTCTTTTTTCCTAACGGTCGTCCCTCAGCACTAACAATTCTTTGTTCCATAAGTGTGGTTTTAGTTGCATTATGATTAAATAATATGCAGAAATCCAGTAGGGCTCATAACTTATGGTGTCTGTCAGGAATTATTCTGAGGACTTTTGTTCTTAGAACATGAAATGGGCAAATGGACTACCTGTTTGCAATGACAAATTAAATGAAGGCAATTGGGCGACAGTGTAATTGCCAAAAATAACACTTCTTTATTTTTTGACTTAGCTTTTTATAACTGGGGAAGCAGATACGAAGATTTTCTGTTGCCTGAACCAAGTATTGTGTTACAGTCTTGAAATGTGGCTTGGGACATCACAAAGTAGCTAGAGAGGTGGAGAAAGGCAGTTGCTAAGAAAGAGTCTTAAATACAATTATAGGAGTTAAAAATTACTCTTTGCTCTTTTTCTACAGCTGATATCATGTACTCTGGAACAATTGACTGCTGGCGGAAGATTGCAAGGGATGAGGGAGGAAAGGCCTTCTTCAAGGGTGCATGGTCTAACGTCCTCAGAGGCATGGGGGGTGCTTTTGTGCTTGTGCTGTACGATGAATTCAAGAAAGTAATTTAAACAGCCTAACTAGAATTGGAAATCAAGTTGAACAGATCATGTAGAATAACTACCATTATGGACCATTGACCTTCAAGAAATTCCTGTGAGTCTTATTTATCGGAGCCAGATGTTATTGGTAGATGGGGCTAGAAACTGGTATAGAGGACTGATCCATTTCTTGGTCACATGCATAAAGGCACTGAATCTGGCAATTCAGTGTGGTGATTTTTTTTTTTTAATGAGAAATCAGTGGCGTTGGTTCTGGGTCCAAAGTGGCTGGGTCCAATTTAGGCAGAAAAAATGGTTTGCCTGTGGATCAGTCTCCAGTTTCAAGTCCTATCTTCTAGGACCATAAAATTGTATTTGAAAGTACTTGCTAACAAATCATGTTCTTTTTCACTTGTACTGAAGCACTATGTACCATTTTGCACAGCTGAACATCTAGCAATTTTGTTCTTAAATTGGGGCATTCTGCTGTAAAACAATAAACATACTTACTCTGTCTGTGTTGAAATTATTACATAAAAACTTTGGGAAAGCCTCTTCTGTTTGAAAACTTGTTTCAGATAATGGTTCCTCTGATACACTTACACTGCATTCTGTAACAATATAAGCTTGATTTAAAAAAAAAATTAATAATAATTGAATGTCAGAACTTTGGGGAGGGTGGGGGGAAGCATGGGTTATACTAATAGAAACCACTCCCATTCTTTGTGCCTCATAGTGTAGGATGGGCTGCTGCAAGTGGCTTTTTGCATGATTCTTAAAAACATTTGCAAATTTTCATACAATTTAAAATGGGTTTCTTTCTGTTCTAGTGTTAGGAGAACCCAAAGTTCCAAGGACATTCAAAAAGTAATACTCTTGCCCATGGTAAACTAGCTTAAAATTAACATTTTTTTTAAATCAATATAGAAAGCAACATGGCATTCATGCAAAAACCCAGGAACCTAGTAAATGCCTTCAACTTCTGAGTAACCTGTGTATTGTATTGCTGCTGCTATTTAGAAATGTTGATTGTGTCAGTCAGGATACTGTTTGGCCTGATGTGTTGCAGTGGTCAGTACCTCTGGAAGGTGGTGAATTTAATCTGAAATGAGGCTTATACCAAGAGGTGAAGTTGTCATGGTGTGAGGGAATACCTTTGCTTCAATGTGTCTGTAAAGTACAGATCAAGGTAGGTCAGCCTTCAGTATTAACTGAGGATTGTCAGAAGACCAAAATCAGATTGAATAATTTCTTATACTGCTCTTTGAGACAATGTAACACACCTATGTGCCGCTCTTCATATGTATATAATCTTACTTTTGTACTCTGTAATCTGAAAAGACTTGGTAGGGGAAACCAGTAAGGGGAAGCAAGGTGTTCCATCATCCAACCATGTTTTTAAGAACTATCCCTCTATCCCTGTATCGTAAAAAGGAAACACTGTGTCATTGTACGAGTCCTTGAAGGCCGACTGAGGTATCTCAAATTCTCATGTGCCTTCTGAGGTTGCTGTCAAGATGAAGTATTTAAATTACCTACTTGGCTTTGGCTGATTGTTACCTTCCTCTCAATCACAATTGACCTTTTTCCTTCACTGTTGCAGAAGCTCTTGCTTTCAGCATCTGTATGTGAATGTAAGTACATTATGCAGCTACTTTGTACACAGACTAATAGACTAGTAACAAACTTAACGTACCTACTGCAAGTGTTTTCATCCTGTTGGGTATGGTAGCTCTCTCATGGTGCAAGCAGATCATTTTATGTTGACCTTACCAGTCAACCTGCTTTTTCAGTTGTAATTATATTGTCTGGAGGGTACAGGGGAGGAGTTTTCTGTCTATATTAATAAATTGCTTAGGTTTGTTTTCTAGATGGGTGGCTTGAAATGTAGAGATAACAGTAGAATACATCCTGTAACCTAATTGTGAGTGTGCGGTGACCTAAGCTTTGTGAGGAAGAACCAAACATGACAATTACTTGAGCAGCTCCTGAAAGTGGGAGATGATACACACGCACACAGCTCCCCTGCCTCCAAAACTAGGTTTTAACCAGAAGAAATAGGAAAAGAACTCAGTGCAAGTGTGGGTGGTTTTGGTTTTTTTTTTTTACAGTTGAACTGCAATTTACCTAAGCTGTGCATTCAGCATGTGCTAGTTGATGTTTTGGGGTTTTTTTTAAGTAAATGGCTTCTCTTAGTTGTGCAGCAGCAGTTTTCAATGTGTGATTATGCAGTGTGGGAACATAAGAGGCAAACAATAAATGAGACTTTTAAAAAAGCATTTGTTTTCTGCCTTATTGAAACATTTGGTAAAATGTGTTCATTTTGAAAAATATTTTTAACAGGGAAATGTTTAGAGTTTGTAAAAAAAAAAAAAAAGCTCAGCTAAAGCCTGTATTATTTTTAGAAGGCATCAGAAATAGGGCATGCACACTTTAAAGGGAATCTTTACATTTAAAATAAAATTATTAAATTTATTATACATTCTACTTTTCACATCTGTTACACCAGATTTTTTTTAAGACTTAGATGCTATCTATGTAACAAGGCCATACTGATGTTGCAGAAGTTTATATTTGGATTGGAAGCACTGAGGTAATGAAATGGGGGGCTGGCAGCCTAGCATTAGTAGTTACTTCTTTACAAGTGTAATTTCTCATTTTCTGTTTTGCATAAGGTTTATTGACTATACTGAGACAGTTTGGTGTTGGTTGCAAGGTTGGGCTGTTTTAAACACCTGTTGAATAGCCAATTTCCCCTTCAGAAAATACTTGAGTATAAAAAAATTATAAGCTGGGAAAACCAGCTACTGTGTCATTCTTGAGCATTTGTATCATGCTGTTGGAAATACCTTCAGAGGAAAGAAGCATCATAGCAATGATGACAGGAAATGATGGGAAGTTTCTTCCATGATGTGTATGAGAGGCCTTGTCTCACCTTGTGAAGAAAATCTCAGCAAGGTTTAAGCGAGTCTTCACGGCAAGCATTTGCAGAAAAGCTTAGGTGTCAGGTATTGTGTTTTTGAACAAATAAGAGAAACTAATTTTACTGGTTTTATCCACTTTTCTTTCCTTCTCCATTTTTGGTGGATTTTTATGGGACAAATAGTTTTATAGGGGATGATTTTCATTTCTAATCTGTGCACGCTTGGAAATACTCCTTAGTTGTCAGGAAGATCCATTATTTTCTTTCATGTTGAGGAATCCAAGTGTGATTTCTTTTTGGAAAGTTAGGTTGTCTCTTCAACCATAGTTATTTCCTCGGTACAACTCTTTATTGGTATATTTATGTATTCTGTCTAAAGAGAGAGACAATTCTGTAATATGCAATAAGCTGCAGTGACGGCTGATGATCAGAGAATATTTCTAAGTGTAGCAGTAACAAGGGCATGTCCTCTTGCTGTTTTAATATCTAAGAAATGTTTGCAAAGGAGGACCAAGCATTTTTAAGAACAGTTAAAAGATTGTTTGACTTCTAACGTGTGATCAGTGCTAGCTATTTGTCAGCTGAAGTAAAAGGAATAAAAGTTGATTTAAATGCGGGACTAACCCTGACTGAGACAATAGAATAAATTTATTCAGTGAGTATTGCCAGAGTTTTCAGAAGGTAGGTATCAACAGGACTTAAAGAGGAGACATTTTGCTTGCTATCATACAGTTTTATGTTGGTTAACTTTGAGTTCTATGAGTGGAAGTTGCTGGGTGAGAACATAGTACTAGTACATGGCTTGGGGCTTAACATGCTGGGGGGAGATAAATTTGAGTTTAAAAATAGAAGGGGTAGTACTTTGAAAAAAAAAAAAAAGCTAAAGGGGAAAAAAAAGCAAGCTTGCTGTCGTAGTGAAGGTATTAGAAGGTTACAGAACATTAGAACAGGATGTCTTGGTGGGGTATTTTGTCTAGGAAGTCTCTGGGACTGCTAAGATCTTCATGGTCATGGTGTTTTATGGTACTTGGCCATGCACTGAGGAAAGCAATGCATCTGCACACAAAGTGTGTCCCGCAAGTTCTTGGAGCGTATGCAATTCAGGAAAAGAAGAAAACAAAGTATTAAAAGTGTAATTCTGAGTGAGGATGAGGAAAGCACTTGGGGTGAGAATGAGAAAAAGTGAAGGAAGATGGGTAAAATAAAACAGATTAGAGGGATACAAGGTGCCTGATGCACTGAGTGAATTGGTTCATAGGCTATTGCCCACAGCTATTCAGATCTTTAACATGAGTGTTAAGAATACAAGTGCAAACTCGGTGCAAAAAGGCTGGGATTGTAAATAATGATTTATTTATTTTTTTTTTAGTGATCTGAGAAAAGTTGTATTGTAAAACAGGACAAATTATTAAATTGAGACAGAATAAGGAAATGCCAGCTTTAAAAAGGTGTGATTAGCAAAAGACACTACAGGTTTCAAAATGGTACATAAAATACATTAGCACTAAATGCCAGGAAGGGATAGCTCTGGTATTCAGTGGAGAAGGAGAGCTCTTCTGGGAGAACCTCTGAGCTTTATTATCCACCTTGATTTCAGCACTCAGTGTTAAAAATACCCAAGAATGGAGAGGAGAGGATAAATAAAACTAGGATTAAAGACTAGATTAAAATGGACAAAGAAGAGTCTAGGAACTGTTTAGACACATCAGAGTTACAAATGGTCTTCATGATGCCTGCTGGCAGGCATGAAGCAATCTGAGCTGAGAGCTTCGCTTGACCTCTGATAGTTACTGCTGATAAGTTGTTGCCCGTGTGGAAGTGCCTGTGCGATGATTTACAAAACCACATCCACAAAGGCTTCTGGGTTGTAGTGCAGTGATTTGAGTAATTCTGGTAGTGTATGCACAGGTATTTGGAAGCTCCTCAAGTTTAGTGAAAGCAAGCAATCGAGAGGGTCTGCAATTTTTGAAGGACTGCTTGCTACTTTACTAGCAATTACTATATAGTAGTTTGACAGACTACAAAACTGCTGCTCTGTAGCCTTAGCTCTGGCAGCCTGTTATGAAGTGAGATACTAGTTTTTTATAGAATCATGACATCATTTTTGTTGAAAAAGGCCTTCAAGACCATCACCTCTAACCACAAACCTAGCACTGCCAAGTCCACCACATCTACATGTCTTTTGAATACCCCCAGGGATGGTGACTCCACCACTTCCCTGGGCAGCCTGTTCCAGTGCCTGACAACTCTTTCAGTGAATAATTTTTTCCTAATATCCAATCTAAACCTCCCCTGGCATAACTTGAGGCCATTTCCTTGTGTCTTGTCACTTGTTACTTGGGAGAAGAGACTGACCCCCACCTCACTAAAACCTTCTTTCAGGTAGCTGTACAGAGCAATAAGGTCTCCCCTTACTCTCCATTTCTCCAGCCCAAACAACCCCAGTTCCCTCAGCTGCTCCTGATAAGACTTGTGCTCTAGGCCTTTCACCAGCTTCATTGGCTTCTTTGGACTTGCTCCAGCACCTCAATGTCCTTCTTGTAGTGAGGAGCCCAGAACTGCACACACTATCTGAGGTGTGTCAGCAATGCTCAACACAGGGAGACAATCACTTCTCTAGTCCTGCTGGCCACACCATTTCTGATGCAGGCCAGGATGCTGTTGGCCTTCTTGGCCACCTCGGCACATGTTCAGCTGCTGTCAACCAACATCCCCAGGTCCTTTTCCTCTAGGAAGCTTTCCAGCCACTCTTCCCCAGGCCTGTAGCCTTGCATGGGTTTGTTGTGGCCCAAGTGCAGGACCTGACACTTGGCCTTGTTGAACCTCTTAAAACTGACCTCAACTCATTGATCTGGCCTATCCAGATCACTCTGTATAGCCTTCCTATCCTCAGGCAGATGAACACTTCCACCTGACTTGGTGTCATCTGCAAGGTTACTGAGGGTGCTCTTGATCCCCTCATCCAGCTCATTGATAAAGGTACGGAAGAGAACTGACCCTAACACTGAGCTCTGGGAAACACCACTTGTGACTGGCCACCAGCTGGATTTAACTCCTTTTACCAAAAGTCTTTTGGCCCAGCCATCCGTGGGACCTGTCCAAGCCATGAGCAGCCAGTTTCTTCAGGAGAATGCTGCAGGCAACTGTGCTGAAGTCTTTTACTAAGTCCAGGTAGACCACATCTGCAGCCTTTCCCTCATCCACTAGGCGGGTCACCTTGTCATAGGAGGAGATCAGGTTAGTAAAGCAGGACTTTCATAAACCCATGATGACTGGGTCTGATCACCTGGTTGTCCTGCATGTGCTGCATGACAGCACTCAATGTGATCTGCTCCATAACCTTCCCCAGCACTGAGGTCAGAATGACAGGTCTGTAGTTCCTTAGATGCTCCTTCTGGCCCCTCTTGTAGATGGGAAGATATGGCAGCTATGAGGCAACTTATGTAACTTATGACTTAAGATATTTAAGGAAAATCATCCAAGCGACATTGCTACCAGCTTTCTGTTAAAGCCAAAGTTGGTAGGACCAAAGACAAATAAGTTAACGACAATGTACTGGTATATAGTTACCCAAACTGGGAAGTGTTAGCAGTAATAGCTTTGAAGATTCTTTGTAAAGAATTGATGGAAAATATTTGTGAGGACTTTTGAAAGCCTCTTTGAAAGGGTGGTTTTGCCCACTGAAACATTGTAGACAATAAACAGCTAGCCTGATTTATTGACTTAAAATAAGTCTTTGCTTTAGCCAGCTGCTACAAAGTATTTCGGTCACTCTGCAGGCACTCTGCAAACCACTGTTCAAATAGACAAATTAGAAACATGAATGGAGTGAAACCTGGTTGTTATGAGATGTGAGGAAAGACAGGAGGATTTAGGTGCTGTTGACAGTGTGCAAGTGTGTAAGATACTGTAAGCATGAAAGGAATAAGGATAGGAAATAATGGATTTTAAGTGCAGTAAAACAGGCTATTAAAAAAGTTTTCTGAAAGTAGGGATAATTAAGCATTAGAGTAGCCAGCACAGGGAGGCTGCAGGATATCGGTTGAACACAGTCTGCACAGAACATCAAAATTGTCATAACTAATCCTCTGCTGAAGCAAAGAGGAAAGCTAGGTAAGCTGATGAGACATTCCAGCACTGCTTTTCATGATTCAGTACACCACTGGTTTTGCATGGGTGTATGTCAGACTTGTAAAGTATATATTCACATTATATTATGGTCACTGAAATTTAAAAATGCTAGTGGCAAATGCTTCCTCACTGAGGGGTGAACAGCAACCCAGCAAAAGTGGTACATGCAGAAATTATTGGTCTCAGCAAAAGTGATAACTCTGGCCTTAAAATAAAGCTGCAAATACAGAATAATTACCAGTCTTGGCACTGGCTTAGAATATTTCTAGTTTCACAACAGCATACTTTGCACAGGAGCAAATTAGTTTTTAATGGACCAAATTTGACTCTCCTCTTTATATGGCATTTCTTCTAGTCTTTGGCGTATCATGTTTTATAGTCAAGAAATTTGGCTGAATTGAAAAGAAAGCATACCTGAATATCTTCATCAGTTGATACATTAAATTTGTCTCTTGGTTGTGGAATGGGAGAAAATACGCTTTTGAAACTGCAATACCTTCGGGTACAAAATGGAATTGTGAAGAAATTTTAAATACTGGTAACGTAACTTAAACATTTTATGCTGTACCTTAAGGAAGTTTTTTACTGCAGGATTGAATGGCTATTGCTCTACAAATCACTAAGTGAGAAGGAAAATGTTTTGAGTGTAGTAGAGTGGTGGAGAACTATTGTTATACTTATCACTTGGGTAATGACAGTCACAATGAATACTTTGTTAAACAATGACTTTCAATAAATCACATGATAGAACTTTCTTCCACCACTATGAGAGAAGTTTTCTCAAAATAATGGCACATTCATTTGTCCTGATTTCCTCTTGTCTGGTACTGTGTGAAGCTAATGGCTTCAAAGCAACTTGAATGTTAAATGCTTAAAATGAAGAACAGAAATGTTATTGCAGGATCTAGAGGAATCAATCCCTTACTAACTGTAACATCCTTTCCCCTTTTTTTTACCTGTAGTGATTTTACATGTCAAAGTGGCATCCACAACTGTACTGGTAATAATATTCCATGGCATAAATAATCAAATTGCTTAAGTTTGTAGGTGGGAAGGTAGGATAGAGGAGAAATTTATTTCATAGAAATAATACTGTATCAATAGTTTCTACATCAATAAGGTTGATTTACCTTTTGAAAAGACAATATTGAAGCAGTATCTCTGAGATTGTTCCAAGGGCTATCAGAAATAAAATCACAAAAAAGTAATCTTTCCCTTGACCTGAAACATCCAAGAGAGAGAAAGGTCTTAGAATGGCAAAAAGCTACCTTTGTGATTGTCAGTAATGAATGCAAATTTCACCTAATTTTTAAATGATCTGAAGGATTCAACTTCTTACAGAACCTTTTTGAAAAGTTCAGGTGCCCTCAGCACATTTTGAACCATTTCAAACATTTAAAATTTACAGAATTAAAAAAAAAATCCAGAAAAGGAAAAGAAAAAACTAGAGTCATAGAACAAATAACAGAGCAAAAGTGTTGGAACTGTAAAAAGAGTGTTGAGGAACGGGTGAAAAGGAAGATGCGGAAGGAGGGGGATGATATTCACGGGAAAAACTTGAACTCAACAGCAGCCTCAGCCCTTCGAACCAAAGACCAGACTAAGTCTATCCCAGCCCATTCCTGTAGCTCCAGCATCTGAGGAACTTCTGCCTTCACAATCCCAAGTAATCAAAGGCTGGTATCAGCCTTCGTTGCCATAGCACTGGAGCTTCTTCTCCACATTAAAAATTTCCATCCCGTTCCTTCCATGTTGTGGGGTAAGAAGATTTTCTTCATGTGAGTTTAGGGAGAAAAGGAGGCAAACAGAGTAATACTGAGGGAAAAAAAAAATCTATACTAAAATAATATTTCACAGTCTTACCAAATTCGATGGGTTCACTCCATTCCCCCCAGTTTGAGCTTATAAGACAGTTTTTTCCACGTGCTCTGATTTTCAGGATGTATTTTTTTTTCTCATTGTAATTTTGGAATTCGTATATGTTGCTCCTTACCTAAAATCAAAGCAATCAATCTATGCATTTCACCCTATAGGCAAATATTAATAAAATTTGGGTTTTAATTTCCTGATACCATTTCTATAAAAAAATAATTTGTATTATTTTTTAGGTATGTATAAGTTAAGTCTGTTCCCTGAATTTCAACCTGTGATAAATTAATTCCACTGAATCTTGCCACTGAATCTTTCTGATTTTTGAAGTTTGAAGTTGGATTTTGAAGATTAGTGGTTCTTTAATTTATTTTTTTATGCTTTAAGGACACTTTTTTCCCCTGTCCTTGTTTATGTATCCTAAAAAGAAAGCAGGACAGAAAGCTGGAACTGGAGAAGTACACTGTAAATTCACCTTCAGCCTCTATGGGGATTAATCATGCAAATATTCCCTGGATGGTGTCTGTCTTTGCCTAACAGACAGTGTTTTTGAGACAATCCAATAACAGAAGTGTATCATCTGTCCTCATGATACTTTTTACAATGTCTGGAATTTGCCAAGCCTAAGATGCTTCCAAGGCTGAAAGGACCACTCGCTTGCCAGGGGAAGACTGATGGTGTGTATTATCTTTCACAGGTTTTGAAGATTTCTCAGTTCTCTCTCTCTCTATCTGTCCTGAACTACAGTAGTATTTTTCCACCAATGGATATGAGAATGTTTCCAATTTATTTTTTTTTAAGCAAAGTGTCATATCTATCTGAAGCAAAATGTATTTATGCAATAAATGGGATGTATGAAGTTTTGTGAACTGCATGGAAAATTCTGTCTAGTGTAAGCTGCACTATACAAAAGAGAGGTATTAAGTTTACACACAAATATACCACATGAACATATTTTGCTGAGTTCTCATTGCTATATTGATAGTTCTATCTAGTTCTAGAAGTAAATATATTTTCTATAATGGTATTTATACGCTTAAGTGGGAAAAAGCACAAATTTATATATAATAAAAATACTTACACGAGGATCCTTTTTCTCTTCCTTGGGCTCATCCTGCAAACCAAAGGCAAATCTTCATTTTTTTTATTTTCTTGTCAAATGTTAAAATTTTTCTCCCTCTGTTGTTCTCATTTTCTTGCTTATATATCATAAGTAATTTTAAATTGAAAGGTCAGTTGGATATTCTGCTCCAGTAATGTCCCAGAATATAGCACTTTATTTAGAGTTTTGGCTTCCTCTATTTCATTTTAGAAAAGGAAGGAAACATGAATGATATCAGTGGTTGTGAGAAGCTGTATTTGCCTCTAAGAGCATATTTACACTGTGCATTCTCATCCAGCAGAAGTATATCCAAATTACCCAAGCAATCAAATCATCCTCTAAACACAGAGAATCTGGAAGTTGCAATTTCACAGTAGTTTGATAACATGGGACAAAAAATTGATGTGAACAGCAAATTTACCCTCCTTCCAGTCAAAGTCTCTATTAGACGTTCAAGTGATCCATACGCAGAATTTCCCCTTAGTACTGGGAAGAGCTACTTACACATCCTATACAATCAAAATGTAATTAACTAGAATCAAATGTTGACCTGGATCAAAGAACCTGAAATTTTTGAGAAAAGGGTAGGTTCAAAATTGAGTGAAGAAAATCAACAGCAGTGATTTTAGCAAAGATCCCAGGAAACATTGAAAAGCTGAGGTCCTGGAAACATCTGTCACATGCAATGTCAAAAGGGTAGCTGGCATTATGGAAAAGTCAGAAAGATGTTATTGGAAGGAATGCCTCATTTCAGAAAATACACCCTACCACATATGTTGTATTATGAAGGAGACTAACATTTCCCCATTACTCTTTGTCAGCTGAGCTCTTTCAACTTCTAGAGAAGAGCTACCAAGCTGGTGAAGGGTCCAGAGAAAAAGTCATACGAGGAGCAGCTGCAGGAACTGGGGATCTTTGGTTTGAAGACGAGGAGGCTGAGGGGAGACCTCATTGCCCTCTACAACTACCTGAAAGGAGGTTGTAGGGAGGTGAGTGTTGGCCTCTTCTCCCAAGTATATAACAACAGGACCAAAGGAAATGGCCTGAAGTTGCAGCAGGGGAGGTTTAGATTGGATACTGGGAAGAATTTCTATACTGAAAGAGTTGTCAGGCACTGGAACAGGCTGCCCAGGAAGGTGGTTGAGTCACCATCCTTGGAGGTATTCAAGAGACATGTAGATGTGACACTTCAGGGCACGCTCTAGTGGCCAAAGTTGTGGGGTTTTTTTGTGGGTGTTTTTTTGGTGGAGTGTGTGTGGTTGGTTGTATTTGTTTGGTTGGGGTTTTTTGTGCCAATGGTTGGACTCTGTGACCTCAGAAGTCCTTTCCAACCACGACAATTCTGTGATTCCGTGAACTTAGCACATGTTGGAAGTCATCAGCCCGTGGTGTGAATGGGGAGGATACAAATGCTGTCCTTAAGCTTTAGGTGTGCAGTGCTATTTTAGCTGCCTTACCTCCGATGGCTGCTGCGGAAAGGCGTGAGTTATATCTGCCAACTCTGTGTAGGTACCTCTGGTACCTCCAGTATCTGTAGCACCTCAAGGAGAATGAGGCACCTACTGCTCAGATGCACGAAGCCCTGGGCATGCAATGACTGTTGTGCGGTGTCTTTGCTCCTTGGCATATACCCACATTAGGGTGTCTCAGTCTGTAAGATTAATTTCACACACAAATGCAGAAGTCTACTGAACCCCATTCATTCTGTCTATGGCAAGAGAAGAAGTAACACGTATTTCTTTTAAATAAACATTTTGATAATATTGCTTTAGTTGTATGTTGTCACCTATATCTTTATGTAAAGCATTCTACGTGTTTCACTCAAGATCTTACTGTGAAATTGTAGCAGCCAGTGGGGAAGCTCTGTACTGCAATTGCTTCTTGAAATAGGTACCAAGACAGATACTATTAATGTATGCAAGATACAAAAGCCTTATTAATGTATGCAAGATACAAAAGCCTGGCAATCCAAACAACCTGCAAGCTGCAGGCCTTGTTTTGAATGAATTAACGAGTTTTAACGATGTATGGGTGCATTGCAGTTATATATTTTTGTTTAACCCTTAGCTGCTTTTTTCTGTAATGGTCTGGTGTTAAAAATGCCTGGGGAATTGCCACTGTGTAAGTGTCTGAGCAGTGGCTGGGAAAGGGACTGGGGTAGGGAGCACTGATTTGTCACAGCACAGACATCAGTCACATGTGGAAATCACGTAACGGTAAAGCAGGTATCCCAGCACTGGGGAGGAAGAGTGCTGTTTCTTGCCTTCTTGTCAAACTCCTGGGCTCAGAGAATGTTCCTGCCCTTTGTCCTTAAGAGTGTTAAAATCGGGTCCTTCAGGCACTGAGGTTTGTGGAGCAGGATTTGATACCTTGACTTCTCTGCTCCATCATAGTTGGTGGAAACCAGAGATACCTCTGCTATGGTGAAGTCCATACTATTGTCCTGCACTTTTTCTGTGGTTGCTATGGTAGGTTGTCCTATAGCTCTTCCTGTAGCGTAGGAGAAATCCCTGCTTGCTTTTGGCACATATATGTTTACATGGGAGATAGCCATTTTAAGTTCCTCTCTTGCAGCCAACAGAAAGAAAGAAGCACTTTCGGGAAACAATTTTCTGTTACCTAACTAAGAAGGAGATGGGTAACACCACATCTGACAGCAGAGAGAGTAGAGGGTAACTCACTGAAAAGCCAGCACATCCATTATGGATGTCTACCCTAGGGCTGGGTGAACTTTCCCCTGAGTTACTGGTATCTAATTTTTCAGAAGAGTGTCTCTGTTTCAGTACTGGTTTCAAAACAGAGATTGTGGCAGATATTGTGTAGGCAGGCAAGGGTCAGAGTGACTCAGCTAGGCTCCAGGGGAAGGACAGCGTCTGAGGGAAGGCTGCACAAGAGCTACAGACGGTGTGGTGGAGGTGAGGTATGAAGGCTGGGAAGAGGGGCAAAA
Organism: Hemiprocne comata; assembly: GCA_020745705.1. NCBI lineage: Eukaryota > Metazoa > Chordata > Aves > Apodiformes > Apodidae > Hemiprocne > Hemiprocne comata. Next base: position 89,561,697 of record CM036586.1, on the reverse strand, counting down.
CAGTCCCAATTTCAGTGTGGAAATTGAGAGGCAGCTGTGAACTTCTCAGCGTCTGCAAAATGCTGTCAGGGTGGTTGAAGCTGACGTGGCCAGGGCAGCAGAGGGAGCATGAGGGGCCTTGGCCTGGGCTGGAGGCTGCCACCGAGGCAGTGCCCTTGCTGCAGATCACAGGCTGCCGTCATGCCATCATCTCCTCTGAGATGGGCTCATAGAGGAAAGCATATCAGCTGCTCTCCCAGTCTTTGGACGGAGACCCCTCACAACATTTTCCTGCTCTAGTCTGCTTTTCTGCTTTGCACCTTTGTTTAGTTTGAAATAAGGTCATGACAGCGGGATGTGAGACCAGCAGAGCAGGAGGACACATGAGAGAGAGAATTTAATAAATTAAGGAAACAGAAGTTTGCATATTATAGATATGCATGGATGTAGGTACGGTGCCAAATACAAAGCAGTAAATATTTTTTACCTTATTTTGTAGTCTAATTTCATACTGGAAACACTCAAAATTTTCCACATGACTTGTGAGGGGTGGTTGCCATGTAATTATACAACCTGCTGAGTCTCTAGTACAATTGACAGTGACATTTAATGGAGGAGTGAGTATTTCTGGAAAGAAATTAATTAATGTAGACATTGTCAGTAATCAGTTACAAGTCGTGTTCATAGCAAAATACATCGGAAGTTGAGGCCACTGATGTACAACTGTGTGCTACTGATGTTAGCAAATGTTATCTGCTGAACAGGAGTAAAATAGCAACACTTGGCAATATATCACTTCAGTTGTTGGACATCTGAAGTAACCAGAGTTCATATAAAAAAAGTATGATGGATTTTGTGCAATTCAGCAGTACAATCAGTAATGTGCCATTTTCTTCTACAGCTAAATTTCACATTGACAATGCAAGTCTCCATTGCAGAAAAAGATGGAATTTTGTGTGTGTGTGGTAGTATTCAGGTAGAATATCAAGTCCCCTAAAATTGCATGCATATAATACAGTTTACTGGAAGTGACCTCAGTGTCTAACTACTCTCACTCTACTCAGCAGTCCCCATCACTAGCACCCATGGTGTCCACAAAGCTGTTCCATACTGTGGAGCAGGCGTGCTTTGCTGAATAGCTCTGGGTCTTACAGCCTGCATTGGCTGCAGATGGGAGTCAGCCTCACGCTGTGCATTTCAGACCACATAGGACACCCAGGAGGACCCTGGTGTCTCACAGGTCCTAGGCCACATCTGCAAGCCTTGTGGATACCTCAGGTATCTGAGGGTGTCTCAAATGGCACTAGAAGCATTTTTTTGGCAAATTAATCCTGTCCCAGATCTATATTGGAGCTTAGACACCTAGCTAACACATTGATAACCCCATATTTACAGAAGGCAGTCTTAATTTGCAAGTTGAACTCTCTCTTTGGTTTTAGGACATGTAGCTTTTGTGGCTCTCAAAGAGGTGAGGAATTATGGGATGGGGAAATAAGCCAATCAGAAAAGTGGCCTAGAAAGTCTAACCATTACTTTTCATCAGTTGGATTCCATGGTTATGTTGACAACACTTATCTGAGGTCCTATTTCAGACTGCTTCTGCCTTTGCTTGTTTCAGTTAAATTCTGGAAAAATATTCTGCCAGCTATCAAGAGCGAATTCTGCAGTGCAGTATCCTGTGATGGCTACAGACTTTGTTTTATTCTTCTTTTCTCTTCAGAGAAAAATTCTCCACTTCCTTATTTTATAAAACAGTATATAAAATAAAAACGGTCACATACCGATTTTATACAGCTGAATGTACTCATCGTAGAACTGGATCAGGGACTCTTTGCTAGATCCATTCACCAGGAAGTAAGCTTTTTCAGTACCTATCTTCACATTTGGAAATCTACATCCTGTGTTTCTGCCATTTTTATCTTTAACATAAAGCTCACACTCCACTGCATCATCATCGGATCTGTATTAGGCAAGGTATTTCAGTTAAATATGGGCAGTGTGATGTGTCAAATGAGAATTCAGACTTCCCTAGACTCAAGTAGAGCTACTTACCTCGAGTTCTGCCAGTAGAGAAAGTATTGGGTATCTCCTGGAGCATTCCTGCCTGCCTGCCAAGTGCAGTTCATGAGGGAAACATTATAAATCAGACAGGAGAAATTTTCAATGGCTGACCCGTTCATGCCTGCAAACACAGGAATATCTGTAGTGAGGAAAAATCGTGTGACTGCTCTAGGCTGGAGGATCTTGACACATGCTTATCTACATTGGACACCTGCAACTCCAGATGATTAATGCTTGGGTTGGGAATGACAACTGAAAAAATGCTGGACTCTCACCCTATTTCGACTGCCTAATAACTATGAAACCTGAGAATGACTAGAGCATTCACACAGGTAAATGAAGGCACATTGCCTTTTAATGCCATCCTCAGTACTACAGAGAGAAGTTATTTCTCCTTTTGCAATTAATACCATGGAATCCAGTCCTGAAATATTTACACACAATATTTAAAAAGCTGGGACTTTTAAAAGTAAGGTGGGACTTTTTTCTGCCCTCTCATCAAATAGCCTCCTGGAAAGATATTTCCACCTTGGTGTGGGTTGCCTTCACTTGATCTCTTCCTTTTCTGGAGCAGACTGAAGTGGAAATCTCATTTCTTTGGAAGCTCTGTCATGTCTGGGCTGGGCAGATGTGCTCAGCCTCCTTCTCTCTTCTCCTTCAGCCAATTTTCTGCTTCTTTCTGTGGCATGCCCCAACTTCAGCAAAAGGATGGAGGCTTCCTCCACTGCTTCCTCCATCCCCGTCCAGCACTCCATATTGAGGACACACTGGTGGAAACCTGGGGGAGTCCCCTGGGAAACTTGCATGCTTGGAGGCTGGGACCAGCTGGGGATGAACACCAAAAGCAAGCAGTTTGAAGAGGCAGTGTGTCCTGGCTTGTGTTTTGAGGGTCACTGTAAGAGTGTTTCCTCAGTCAAATTCCCAGGAAGAGATGAGTAGGTAGTAATTTCTCTGCTCAGATTTGAGCAATCTGCTGATCTGATCACCTCTGTCAAGTCTGGAATGCCCTAGTTTTGCCCAGCTGCAGCAGCACTCAACACAGGACAATTTTAGTGGATCCTGGGTTGAGAAGAAAGGGGAAAATGGACTGTAAAAACTTCAGATTTGGAATTATGAACCTAGGATCTGCCTAAATCACACTTTGTTTAACTCACACATGGGGCAGGGTCAGAATGTCTTTGAAGCAGTTGCCTCAGCTCAATTGGTGCACAACAGCTGAGGGAACCTGTGTGCATGTGTGTGTGTGTGCACGTTGAAGTGCACACTGGGGACAGATTAGGAGATTTCTACATTCAGTTGCCCCCTAGCTGTTTATCCCCAGCATTTCCTTTCCTCTCTTGCTCCCATTTTCTGGGTTTCACTGATCCCCAGGCTGTAGCTTTACCTAGCTCTGTGGTCTGGCTCCTGACAAACTCACCAACAGGCCAGCAGAAAAGCATTTCATAATGAAATAGCCACTAACATCTTAATTTGTAACAGCCAGAACAGTTACTTGAATCCACCCTTAAGCCACTGCAATTTAGTGGCATTTTGGAGCCCTAGGATGAAAGAGAATAGTGCAATTACTGATACATTTGTAGTAATGCATCTCTTGCAGAATTGTGGAAACATTCGTTACAGAGCAAGTGATTTCAGCAGATCTGCAAAAAAAAAAAATGTTCTTAACAGAAAATAAAGCAGTTACCTACTGTGTAAGGAATTGTTTTCTAAGGCAATGTTTACCTTTAAAAGATTGCAAATGGAGAAAACCTTACCCAGACCATAGACCATTACCTCCAGGGATAAAGGTGCAAGTTTTTGAGATGTTTGTGTTTGGCACTTCAATTAAAAAGTCTACTCCTTTGTGCAGAGGCATGTATTGTTCCAGTGGAAACCTGCACAGTGGACTATTCACCTGAAAAAGAACATATTGATGTTTTATTTCCCTTTTTTTCCACTGCTGGTGTTAGATGATGCTGGCTATGGAAGTGCAAGTTAAGAAACTCAATTTGTATGGCCAAAATCTTACATATATACATATATATATATATATATATACACGCATGTATGTGTTTCAGGCTCAAGAGCTAACTCTCTCCTTTACCACTTGAGGGTGTTGTAGAATGCAGCTGAGTGATCAAAATCATAACCACACAACAAATTGCAGCTCAGGAGTTGGATGCTACACTAGTGTGCAACAATTGGAGAAGGCTAACAGTACACCAGTGACATAACAAACAATCATTAATTAACAGGGGAACCACAATGGAATTTATTCAAAGGACTAAGCAAAATAGAAGTCCTTGTCTGACCTTTTGAGGGATTAAGAAAGGTGTCTATGGCATTATACTTACAATCTTCAATAAAGACGTGACGTTTATTTGTAATATGTATTTCTAATTAAGGCATCTGCTTATCTAGGCTAAACAAGACATCTCTCTCTGTCAAGTTTCCTACTTTTCTCTTTGGATAATGTGGCCTTATAGCATAACCTGGGCTACAGACATGATCCAATTTATTGGGAAACAAGCAAAGAACTTGAGCTAATGAAAATCGATGAAAGTGTCTGGGCAATTCACTTTTTTTTTTTTTTTTTTTTTTTTTTTTTTTTTTAGGCCCCCTGCTCTGTCTCTTGAAATACTCTAAGTCTCACTTAGTCTCACAGCCCCTTTTTTTTCAGTAACTACATCCCTATTCATCATTCAATGTAGGTACAGTTGAGGCTTATTGCCTCCTTTCCACTTTGGTGACAGAATTTCTGTTCTGCTGTATGCATGGGATGCTCCTCCTGCAGCAAATGCACCCTGGCATTGGTGTTGGCTTTCCACAGCCCCTGACAGATCAATCTGTAGACTGCAAAATTCAGTGGTCAGACCTTACCTGCAACTGATTCATTCTTTCAAAGTAAGTGAAATTGGTAAAAGGTAAAGAAAAAGGTGCAATTATTTATCTCAACAAATCACAAGTTTACCTCTTTCTGTATGCCTTCCATGTCCTTGTCCATGATGGTACATTCGTACTTCGAGAAGTTCCTGCTGCTCTCCCAGGACAGTTCCATTTTTCTCCAATTCATTTTCACATTTGTAATATGGGATTCTTGTCCCTCTGCTGAAAGTGTTACAGAATAAGTCCGTTAAGGATATGCTATTGTTTTTGTTGAATGCAGAGGATAGTATCTGTCAGGCTTAAGGTGACAATTCCCAGATTAATTGCAAATATCTCTGATAAATGAAGAATTATTCCCTGTTCCTGAGATTATATCTGCAAAAACATACTTACACTCTATACACTGGATGACAGCGTGCAAGGAATGAAATAACATCATACACCACCAAATCATGCAAATGAGTCCAAGAGTATCAAACATATTTTCTTCTTGGGAAAGAGTCAATGAAGCCTTCTACGGCAAAAAAAAAAAAAAAAAAAAAAAAAAAAAAAAAAAAAGTGATGCCAAAGTGTACTTTTGTTTCTGTAAAGCTGCATTTTTTTTTCATGGGAAGATGTGGAGGATTTTCTTGTAGAAGTATGGGGATGTGAGCAATCCAGCCTTTGGTATGAAAGCTTAACTGTGTTATAGAGACTTTAGCTGGACTACTGTTATCTCAAGGCCAACGGAGGGATAATTATAGCTGGGAAAGAAGAAAGCTAGCAGAAGAGAAACAACTCCCACATGCAGAAGAAGGAACGAGATACCAAAGGTGCTGAGATCATGCTATGTAAGGACTTTGTGTGCTTAGGGCTAGTAGCCAATCATGTATTAGAAGCAGGTATATGGACAGTAGCAGTGCACTAATCAGACTGCAGCATTATTCGTGTGGACAAAAGCATTTAACCAATAATGGGAGGGTTACTGTGTGTGTACCGGGCAATGAGGTATATAACAGGGCATTTGTTTACAATAAACGGCTTTCGCTTCATCACATTGGTCGTGGGGTGTTAGTCTGAGCTCTCGCCGCAACAGGAAGACATAAAGTTGCTGTCTAACTCACCTCTAGAAAATGTTCTTTAGAAAAGCCAAGCAATGGTGTGCTTCGGAATGTCTGGAAGGTGTCTCTTTTTGAAAGAAGTGAGTGGGTTCACTATTGTCTATTACAACATAGTGTTTTGAGATAGAGACCACACTCTCATTGTGATACATATATTCACTACATTCAGTCCAGAGACCATGACTTAGGATTACTGTTGTACCACATGCTAGTCATACCATCATAAAGTCAGGTTTTCTTGCTCTCTGTTCCTGTCAACATCATTGCAGGTTTTCCTATGCAGTGTTCCAGCTTTTGCTGCAAAGTGAGCATTTAGGCGAAGTTTCGACCATTTGTTGAAGGCACCTTTTTGGGAAACAGATGGTTTGGCTTTTGGTTGTGTCAGGATGTGGATGACTCCCTTCTCTGTGAGTGCTCTGCTAAAGCCAGCATCACCACCAGGCACTTTCAGAACCTGTACCTGCTCCTGCCACTATGTCCTAGGAGACATAAGATCCAAACTGTGTAAGCAAAGCAGGAAGAGAAAGTTCTCATTTTGCATCAGGTTTTATCAGGAATGCAGCCAGAGTGCAACACAGGCTGGTATCCATCCAGCTGGGAAGTAGTTCTGAGGAAAGGTACCTGGATGTCCTGGATGACAACAAGCTCAATATCAGTGAACAGTGCACTGCAGCAGCAAAGAAAGCCAACAGGATGCTAAGTTGCATCAACAAGGGCATCACCAGCAGAGATAAATATGTCATTATCCTGCTCTACTCAGTTGTCCTAGGTTGAGCCAGATTTAAGCTAATTTTCCTTGTACTGATTTTTTTTCCTTCAGTAAGCTTTCTTTTAACTAGCAGCAAGTGTTTCAGCTAGTGGGCTGATAACACCGGAATGTTTATGTTTCTGCTAAGACTCCAAGGTCGCTTCTTAGCTCTGCTGCTACAGAGGCTACTGGGGCAGGAGAATTGTATCTGTGACCCCCCCGTAGGGGAGCTGGACTAGACAGACAGCAGAATTGACCAAAGGTATTCCATTCCATGTATCTACGTAAGCTCCAAGGAAGGTCAGAGATCACAGAAGACAACTTCCTTCCTGCTTCTTCTTCCCTTCTCTTCCATCCATGGCCAGCATCCGGGGACTCCATCCATCCATCACCATCAACCCCAGGCTCAACCCTGACCCTCATAACTCTCCTCACAACCCTGTCTGATCTGCTGTTATCAAAAAACAGCAGACTGAGAGATTTCAGGACTGCTCACAGCTAAGGAGAGTGCCGGGGGAGTTGCTGGGGGTGGGGGGAGGCAAGAGGCTTTTGCACGTTCCTGAAAATACTTGTATATAGTTGTACATACAATTAAAGCTGTCTAATTTAGTTTTCAATCCAGTTAAGTCTCTCTCTTAATTCTCTCTCTGCTTCCCTACCTGGGTTGGAGGGGGAGGGGATAGAGAGCTTGTTGTCTCTGGTTTAATTGCCGATCCTGAGTCAACCTTTGACATCAGTGCTTGTCAGGCCACACATGGAACACTGTGTTCAGTTCTGGTCCCCACTACGCAAAAAAGATGTGAACAGGCTGGAGAGGGTTCAGGGAAGGATGATCAGAGGACTGGGAAGCCTGTGGTATGAGGAAGGACTAGAGAACTGGGTTTGTTCAGCCTGGAGAAAAGAAGGCTTAGTGGACACCTCATCACCATGTTCTAATACTTAAAGGGTGGCTACCAGAGGGAGTGAAGGGAGGGAATGAGGCCAGGAGAGAACACAGCTAGGGCAGCTGACCTCAACTGGCCAAAGGGGTATTTCATACCATATGACATGCTCAGCAGTAAAAGCTGGGAGAAAGGAGGGTTGGGGTGGGAGGAGCTTGTCTTCTGAAGCAACTGCTATGTACACCAGGACCCTCCTTCCCAGGGGGTGGCTGGATATCACCTGCTGATGGAGAGTACAGAATAAAGAAAAAGAGGAATGAGAGAGCACCTTGCTGGGCACCTAGTGACAAGACAAGGTCAAACCATCACAGTATTTTTTCCTGTTTGCTATTGCAAAAGGCTCTTTACTTTTCAAACTAGATTAACTCCTTCTCTTCTTAGAGGTTTATATTCCTCACCGTGGAACAGTCTACTTCAAATTTATGCTTGTTGTGTGTCAGAAACCGAGTAGTAGGTGTAACAGATCACTGTAGGAAATTTAAATTACTTAGGAATATGAGTATGTGCATAGGGTGACTCCACATTCCTTCATGTGGCTTGGACATCTGACCAGAGCTAGTTAAACACTGGTATCATCTCTTGTCACACATATCTGTATCTTAGATGCCATTTTCCTTTTCTCAGAGGAAGTGAATTCTCTTTGGAATAGATTTTTTTTTTATTCCCAGCATTTGTTTTTCTGTTTTTCTTTTCTACATAAAGAAGCAACAGTGGTTAATGGTTTCCTTTGTTTGTTTGTTTTAGTATTTCCTAGTAGTGTAACTTCCTAGTAGCAATGTTCTTGATTGCAAGTATTTCTAAGGTTAACTCTAAGACTGTGAGGTAAATTCTTAGTAATATTTTGTTACTTATCTGTTCTATATTAATTTTATGGTCATTTCAGAATGCTAATTCCAGACTGGCTCTGTGATGAAAGCAAAAACCCAACCAGGCTCTCCAAGCAGTCTGGAATCTTGAGTATTTCCAGGAGAAAACTCACATTTAATGGAAATTGGCTTGATGTCACTCATCCGTCATGGTCTCCAGGAATCAAGCTAGGACAGGACACAATGTCAGGGTTGCAACAGAGACAGACTCTTCACTGTAGCCTGATTCTTCTTTGCTTATCTCTTCCAGCATCAATCTTTTCTTTGTAAATCATCATGCTACAAAAAGGATGTGGCCACAGCTGCTGAGAAGTGATACTGAAGAACTTGAGCAAAAAAACAGCATGGAGGACTGGCTGTGAAATGCTATGTGAGATATTGTTCTCAATAGTTATTTCCACTTTCCCATGCTCTCAGTGATGTCCCCAGTAATGCATATAGAAACCTCAAGACCTCCTGGTCTCCTGGTCTGCCCCTTTATATACACCATATTTTTCTCTATTTTGTGCCATCTGTTTACTCTTATTTAACTGTTCCTCCTTCCTTTCCTCATCCTAGGTTCCTTTTGAGGCATTTGCTTTCCTGTTATCAGGCAACTGTCTGCTCACCTTTCCTTTATGGTCCTTGCTTCATTCTTCTTGTTATCTCCATCTGCCTGCTTGCACAACTCCTCTGCTTTCAAAATCTGCCCCAGGTTTTCTGCACATGATAGCAGACCCATACCACAAGCACCTTGCACTTTTTCTCTTGGAAATGTTTGTCTGGAGCACTGCCAAAGGTCATCTGTAGCCCTGCCTGCTTGGAGGAGTGCTTGCTGGCACCGTTGCCTCCAGGCTCTGGACATGTCCATTGGGCTTGCAGTGGGACTAGCAGAGCCTGTGTTTACTTTCCTCACAAGAAATGACCATTTTCATTAACCAAAGCGCTAAAGGTGTTTGCTTCCCAAAGGATTTGTTTTTCACAGTTGACTGGCTTTTAAAACAAATGACACAACAAATGGCATTAGTGTTGGCTCTCTATCGCCCCAGCTGAAGGTACCAACACATAGCCAGGTCTTCTGGCTTTTCTCTGGGCTGGCAGGCAGGACAAGTGACATAATAGCTGTGGTAAGCCCTAAGCCATTTCCCTGACCCATCCATACCTTCTGCCAGGTAGCCAAACAAACGGCCCTAGCCCCAGCAACACATTTGTAGGAGCTTTGTGCCTGCAGGACCTCCACACTCTCCCAGACTGGTCTTTTGCAGACAAGTGTGCTAGAACTCCCTCTGCTCTAAACAGACCTCAGTATTGATAGTGTCAGAAGGAACGTGTACTTGTGTCAAATGAGTTTGGAGTGTTATTTGGAGGAGCAGATCAGAATAAATAGATTTATTTTTGTGTAAATTATATTTCCTCATATTTCATTAATATAGGAGATAATATAGAATTTGTTAGGATTAAAACCCCATACTTAACTCTATGCTTGTTTCTACTTTGCTTCTTTCCTCTCTCTCTCACTTGCCTAACAAATGTCTTGACCTCTCAGTGTGTGTCTACCTGAGGTGGTGTGTGCTGCATGGGGGAGGTCTCCAGAAGGGACTCAAGCACCTGGTTTCCACACTCCTCAATTCTTGGCTCATTCCCTAGCTCACTCCACGACAGGTTTGCTATAAGCCTAATCTGTCCACCTTTGTGACTACGAGCCAGCTAGTGATACTTGGATTTGGAGCTTTCTTTTATGTAGAGTTGTGTGCATAACCTGTATGTTTAATTTTTTTTCACTAGCAAAATCTTATCAAGGAAAATATTGCTAAATTTATTATCTAATGTTACCAGATGCATGATGTGTCCTCAGCAGTAGTGATCATATCCCTGGTGAGCTGGATGCTAGCAAACATGAGTCCATTTGGTCTTTAGTAGCAAGGCATGGTCAAACTCAGTCTGCTCTAGAATGATCTCAGTATCAATGTGCCAGAAGGAAAATGCATTCACATTTCAGAGCTGTGGTATGCCTATAGTAGTTTTTACAGAAAGCATCCAGTAAATACTGACTTAAGCATTTTCAACACTAACATTTTTAGTCTATACAGTCTACTGTCTTTTCTCTTAGGCTGTGAGTGCAAGATGCTACCTAAAAAAATGTCACCTGAGACCAAAGTTCCTTGGTTCGAATTCCCAGCTTTGCCCGTGACTTTGTCTTCTTGAGCACCTCTGTGAAAGTTTCTCCTGCCCATAACACACTTCTTGAAATGAAGATCTGAATTTTACTCACAAGGTAATGTGAGGATAAACTGATGCTTATATATTGCAGACATATGGAGAGTACCATATGCTTGCTAAGTACCAGAAAATATAAAAATAGGAATAAAAACCTTACAATGAAATACGGCAATGAAGTATTCCTCTCAAATTGCTTCCTAAATGCAACTTTCCCAGCATCATTTCAGTCTTTAGATCAGAATTTTTATTTCAGTAGATGATACAAAACTGGGAGAAGTGGTTGATGTACTACTGTGTCACTTCAGAGGGACCTGGACAGGCTGAAGAAATGGGCTGACAATCTCATGAAATTCAGCAAAGAGAAGTGCTGAGTCCTGTACCTGCGTAGCATCTACCCCTGGTATCAGCACAGGCTGAAGACAACCTGCTGGAAAACAGCTTTGCAGAGAAGGCAATGGGCAAAAACTGAAATAATGGAGTGGCAGTTAAAACACAACAAAACACTTTTTACTATGAGGGTAGTCAATCACTGGAATATGTTTTCAGAGAGGTTTTGGTGTCTCCAATGTTGGAAATACTCGTCAAAGCCTCGAGCAATCTGCGGTAGCTGACCCTACTCTGAGCAACAGGTGGGACAGGAAAATCTCCAGAATCTCCATCCAAAATCATCCCAAGATTCTGTGATATACTTTTTTTAATAAGAAAGAGAAATCCACATATTTCTAGTTAGATTAATTTGTAGAAAGGGCACAAAAAATAGCATTCCTTTCAGTTATTGCAAAATAAGTGCCAGAAAGCCAATGTCAAATAGTGCAACAGACATCATAGACATTTCATAATCTTCCTTCTTTCTTGCAGAAAGGTTTATATATACAGATTTACTTTTCTAATCAAATAGGCTAAAGCATCCCCAAAATTTTAGCAGGAAGATAATCCAGATTTTGTATGTGTACTAGTATAATTGTACCTGCTTAATCCTTGGCAAACATTTGTATTCTGCACAAAATCTTTTGTGGCACACAAAAAAACAGTAGACAACATAGAGACACATACCTCCTCTTGAAAAAAATCCTCCTCCTTTATCTTGTTTGATTTTGGATTGCAACAGCAAGCACACTTGAACCTGTAGTTGAGGTCATGCAGGCATCAGTAAGTATTTTGTTCTGCCAGTTAACTTTTTTTACTGCACAGTGGTATTAAGTAGCAAATGCTGCAAGTCAGAAAGTGATTCTGTTTATCATTTCCCTTACTGCTTTTTAACTTCCTTAAATTTCCTAATTTGCAGATGTTAATGATTTCATATGAACTGATCGTGCCACTAACCCTTCCTGTTATGCTGGATGAACTAAGCATTAATAGGCAAAATATGCAAAGTCATTATACAAAGATACATAAATTACCAACAGAAAAAAATACATAAACACTTGGTAGACATAATACATGTCTATGATCTTAGACTTGTCCTCCAAAAATACACATTTTCATAAATACCACGTTCTGGAAGTAACAGCAGTGTTGTGTGAGTAACCCATGTTTCAAGTGCTTACAACACAGCCACTTGATTCTCTTGGGACCTGATTGGCTGTACACATCATTTATGACCTCTGTACCAGCACAGTTCTCCTACAAAGGAAATCAATGCTTTTGCAAACAGACACAAAATTGTGTATTTGTAGGCAAAGTGGCACAGAAAATACCACATCCAAATTTCTGAACTTTCTTAATGCCCAGCTTTGGGTCGGTTTTGTTTGGCTCATCTTAAGCTACAATGTCGGGGGTTAGATGCAAAAGGGTCTGAATTTTCAAATTAAAATAAAATATCCAAAAATTTTGCTGACCTCAGTAATATCAAGTTCACAAAGGACTTTGCACTCATATAAATATGAGAGTCTAAGCCACAATGTTCACTTTTACTTCCAGCAACTTTAGATGTGGGTCTGGGTCACGCTGAGCTTTAGCCACTTCCCAGTTAATTTTACATGATTACTGGCATGTAATACTTTGTTTTTATTTCTTGCTGTTCGCAAATGCTTGTAGCAGGGGTGATTTGAATTATCTCCTACTTTCCACTCTTGACACTGGCACAATAGCAGGAAGGTGAGGAATTCCAAGATTTCTCAGGAGTGAAGCAGGATCCTTAGTATTTAGTCTGCTAGAGGAAGAACTATTCTTAAACGTGCTTTATTTGAACAAAGGATTTTTTTGTTGTTGTGCATGTGCTCAGATCCACTAACAGCAAATTACTTCACAATTTCAAATTTTAAATGTCTTTGTTTTTCAGTCCACACCGCTCAGTCTTGCCCACCTTTACTCAGTGATTTCCACCAGAAGGGCATGTTAAGAATATTTTCCATTTTAAAACTTTGAGGTTCTGGATAAAAAAAACTATAGATAAGTTAAATGAGTTATACTGAATGTGGAGTACATGTGAGGCAGTGCCTCCAGTGCAGAATTTGGTCTCTAGAACCACATACCCATACCTAGCATTGACTCAGTTTGTGCCTGCTTTTTCAGTACATTAGGAACAGGACTGGCATGTTTCAGATCTACTCACTAAACGATTTAATTTGCTTATTTTATGTAGCTTAAAAAGAACACAGTTAGTACATATGTCAGTGTGGTCTGAAACTGCCTATTCATCAAATGTGCTCTACTTGAGTACCACCAGCCAGCTCAGTGACCATTACCACCTTGTGTAACTTTTCTGTAGCACCATCCTCCTGTCCCCCATTCATTTATGATGCAGTGTGTGTCAGTACACCTGATTAATTTGATGAAAGGATTAGCATCCTCTTATGGTGCTGTGTTTGGTCAGGTTCTGGGTAACCTGAGCATGGTCTCACAGTGTCATCTGACCAGTAGCTTCAGGCTGCTCAAACAGTGAATTAGTTTTAACTGGTTCATTTTAAACTCTGGTGTGGACTAAGTCACCAGAGCTCTGTGTGAATTACTTGGAGCAGCCACCCTTCCCCATGTCTCAGGGTCTGGTTGCCTGCAGTCCCGCGCTGGGTGGTGTGGGATTGGCCTTTGTCAGAGAGGTCAGGGCACTGCTGGCCCTGTGGCTGCACTCAGGTCCTGGACAAGATCAGGACTCTGAACCTCTTGGGGACCAGCTTCCTTCAAGACATCTGAAGTCTTTTGTGTCCCCCTTCAATAAGCCACACATTCCCCTGGGAACAGTTATCTCAACAACTCATGAACTGACACTGGCTGGTGTTTATGATATGCCAGCAATGATTTTGGTTTTGTTTAATGTGCTTTTCTGTGGTACATTCTAGTTCAGTATTGGCAATTGTCATGGTTTAGGCCCAACACAACAACAAAGAAACAGCCACATGGCCGCTTACTCAACTCCCCCCCCACACACACACCCTGGGATGAGGAGGACAAACCAAACTAGAAGTTCATGGGTCGAGACAAAAGACAAGGAGCATTCTTCACCAATTAAGGTCCCAGGCAAAACAGACTCAACCTGGGGAAAAAATAATAATTTAATTTCACACTAATCAAACACACACAGGAAACAGACAACACACAGAGCAGGGCTGACATACATTACCCCAGCCCTCCCTTCTTCCCGGGGCCAAATTACTTTGCTCCCCATTTCTCTCCCTCCTTCCCCCCAGCGGCATAGGGGGACAGGGGATGGGGTTCAGAGTCAGTTCACAGTCTGGTGGTTCCTGCCGCTCCCTCCTCCTCAGGAAGAAGGATTCCTTACAGTCCTCCCCTGCTTCCCCATGGGGTCCCTCCCATGGGAGAGAGTCCTCCACAAACCTCTCCTTCATGAGTCCTTCCCACGAGGTCCAGAGCAAGCTGCTCCAGTGTGGGCTTCCCACAGAGTCACGGGCTGCTTTGGGAACAGTCACCTCCTCTGGCGCTGGGGTCTTCAACAGCTGCACAATCCGAGTCCACTGGCCATGGCTCTCACCCCTCCTGACGCCCCCAGGGAATGCTCCACATCATTCCTCTACGGATGGAGGGGGACAGCCTGCCATCTCGCCATAGGTTGCAGGGAAGCTTCTGCTTGGGCACCTTCTTCCCCTTCTTCCTCACCAACCACCAGCACCGCTCTGACTCTCCAGCACAGCTCTTCTTCTTTAAGTGCTTGCTCTGCTCAGGTTTTGTATCAATTCTTTCATATGTTAATGGCAGAGGTGCATCTGTTGTCCTCCTAATGGCTCCTTGGCTGGTTTTGGAGCAGGGGGAGCTTCTCAGCTTCTTACCGGAACCAACCTGGGGCCCTTCCCCCACTAGCAAAAAATCCAGCCAAACCAAACCAGCACAGCAATGTGAGTGGCTGAGACTCCCAGAAGCGTAGTGAAGGGTGGGCAAAAACCTCTCCTGTTCTCCCAAGACAGCCCCTTCCAGCACCAGAGCTCTGAGTCCACAGATATAGGGTGGTCTGCTGGGATCTCTTGCAGGTGGTGTTCCATGCTGTTGGTGTAGATGTTGCTAGCAAATCAATGAAGAACTTATCATAAATTAAAGACAGAAAATCAACTTTATGTGTTAATCTGAATAATAATGTCTCCGTTTAGCATTAACAATTGAAGTGTTAGGAGGAGTTCTAAGAAAAACACCAGGCTAATAAAAACTTCAGAAATGTTACCAAACTTTGGTAAGAAAAGAGTAGATGGAGCAATTGTGTTCACGTCCTTCAAGAAGTTGCCCAATGTTGTATGAAGCTCTTTTGTAACAGATTAACAAGGGCTGCTGTAAGGCAGATTTCTAGGAAATGCATAGTGCAATTTTTCAAAGCACTATTTTTGAAAAAGCTATTTTAAAATAATGTTATATTTTTTACCTTTTCCTCTTCTGGACAGAGTAAATTAAAGTGAATAGTGGATGATTTCAGCATTCCTCTTGGACTATTCCTTCAGCCTGTCTGGGCCCCTCTGGAAGGTAGCTCTCTTCTTGAGCAAATCAGCTGGTCACTCCAATTTGTTGTGATCTGCAAACATGATGACAATACACTCCATCACCTCCTCCAGACCACTGAAAAAGTAAACTGGATAGGTCCTGGGGCACCCTGTGGTACCCCACTTGTCATCACAGAATCACAGAATCACAGAATGTTAGGGGCTGGAAGGGACCTCTAAAGACATCAAGTCCAACCCCCCTGCCAGAGCAGGATCCCCTAGAGGAAGTCACACAGGAATGCGTCCAGGCAGATTTTGAATGTCTCTAGAGAAGGAGACTCCACAACCTCCTAGGGCAGCCTATTCCAGTGCTCTGTCACCCTCACAGTGAAACAGTTTTTCCTTACATTTATGTGGAACCTCCTATGCTTCAGCTTGCACCCATTGCCTCTTGTCCTATCACTGGACACCACTGAAAAAAGCCTGGCTCCATCCTCCTGACACTCATCCTTTACATATTTATAAACATTAGTGAGGTCTCCCCCCAGTCTCTTCTTCTCCAAGCTAAAGAGACCCAGCTCCCTCAGCCTTTCCTCATAAGGGAGATGTTCCACTCCCTTAATCATCTTTGTGGCTCTGCACTGGACTCTTTCAAGCAGTTCCCTATCCTTCTTGAACTGAGGGGCCCAGAACTGGACACAATATTCCAGATGCGGCCTCACCAAGGCAGATCAGAGGGGGAGGAGTACCTCTCTCAACCTATTAACCACACCCCTTCTAATGCCATTGGCCTTCTTGGCCACAAGGCACATTGCTGGCTCTCGGTCATCCTTCTATAAACCAGGACCCCCAGGTGCCTTTCCCCTACGCTGCTCTGCAACAGGTCAGTCCCCAACCTGTACTGGTACCTGGGGTTGTTGTTTCTCAGATGCAAGACTCTACACTTGCCCTTGTATTTCATTAAATTTCTCCCCACCCAACTCTCCAGCCTGTCCAGGTCTCACTGAATGGCAGCACAGCCTTCTGGTGTGTCAGCCACTCCTCCCAGCTTAGTGTCATCAGCAAACTTGCTGACAGTGCACTCTGTTCCCTCATCCAGGTTGGTGATGAATATATTGAATAGTGCTGGTCTCAGTACCGACCCCCGAGGGGCTCCACTAGATACAGGCCTCCAACTAGACTCTGTCTCATTGACCACAACTCTCTGACTTCTTTCCTTCAAACAGTTCACAATCCACCTCACTACCCGATCATCCAGGCCACACTTCCTCAGTTTAGTTGTGAGGATGCATTTACCCTTGGTAAAATAATTCTGACTGTTCCCAGTGAACCTCTTCTCCTTAATGTGACCAGAAATGTGCTCCAAGAGGACTCACACCATGAGCTCCCCAGGTTGATAGGCCTGCAGTTCACTGGCTTGAACTTTTGACCTGTTTTTGAACATAAATGTAACACCTTCCCTGAATAAGTTGAAGTATGTTATCCCTTTCCAGGAGAAAACAGGAAACAAATTAGGAGTTTGTGCAGGGCCTATTTAACAAGACCATAATGCCATCTCCTGAGTGTCTCAATATTGTCTTGATTATACTTTCCTGTTCCCTTCCCTACACAGAGCCAACGAAGGGTTCATAGCTCATGGTTAGGTTTTGATGGATTAGAGCCAAACCATGCTTCACTCTTGCAATTTTACCCAAGAGGAAAGATATCGTGAAAGGTTATATAAACTAATGTAGTCAATTACAACCCTAGCTCTCTTTTAAGAGGAGATTGTGAGCATTTCAACTCTGGCTACTGCTGCATACTAAAGGAAATACAAAGATGATTCACATGAGTGTCCAGCATGAACTCAGCCTAATTAAGAAATTGGCTTGTTGTTCTGATCTGCTGCAAAAAGCTTCCCAGGCAAGTCTTTGACCAAAAGACAATCATTAACTTTGTCAAAGGCAGTAGGTGTGCCAAGACCTGTTTGCATCCAGCTACAGTAGAAGTTAGACAGTGTGGGAGATCACCCCTGGCTTCACTGGTAACTGGAAGGCTCCCAAGAACTGGGAACTTCTCCAGGAACAACTGTTCCCAGCACTGATTTGGCCAGGGTTTGCAAGCGATGTCCCGAAAAGCTCCTGGATGTAGTCCAGAGGTTAGCTCAGGTCACGATTAATTTCTAAAGGCAGTTTTTATGTGTCCACCTTATTTAGAGATTTAATAAAATGTATCTGGGCTCTTACATGACAATTGGCCTCAGTGCAAGAACGTAGTCAATGGAGTATTTAGTCCAATAATCAAATATCCAGTATCATTATAAAACCTAGTCTTATAACCAAATAGCTACGTTCAAAATCTAGTATAGAAATCTGATCATTTGACTGTCAAAGTGAAAAGTGATTTTACACCAAAGTATGAACCTCATGTGTCAGTGATTCCTCACCGAATTATGAAAAACATTGTAGACCCCCAAAGTCTGAATCAAAAGGAGCAGCAAGATACATGACTTACCAAAATTAGTGGGGCTATTCGAAGGATAAGCTTCTTTTTCTTGTGAATGAAGTGCTCAAAGGCTAATTCTGTTATGTGGGAAAATTGCTTAGCATTTTCTCTTGGAGCCTTAAGACCACCTTGAAAGTTATGGTGAGTTTCCAGCATTGCATCTGTAGATAGGAACAAGTGGAAGGTTCACTGACCAACCATCTAAACTGGGAATCACATGGTGAGACTCTTTTGGTATAATTCCAGACTGAGGCTGAGCCTAGTATAGAATTAGACTTTAGCCAAATGTGGAAGTCTTGTCTGTGCTGTTATTCTGTAGAAATATACTGTTCTTCTGTATAAATGTTACCTAACATTCTCTGCTTCTACAAAGCCTTCACATGTCGTGCCACTATGGCAGTAAGTGATAAAGACATGGCTCTGCTTGCTCTGGTATCTTCCCACACAGATCAAACATTGAAATGTATTCTTTAGGTCTCATTTATAATACAAACAGATAAAATATTAGGGTTTTTTTTTGCCTCTTTAAAATTAAAATCTCGTTGATCCTGGTTTAGCAAAGAAAAAAGGGTGAGGGAGGTTGTACAAATAAGGCATTAATCAAAAGGTTGGAGCTCTATCCACAGAAGGAAAAGAGGAAAGCACATGAATTCTGACAGAATTCTGTCAGGCCAAAAAAGTTTTTCCATGGAAAAACCTGTAAAAGGATTTTAAAAAATCTAATAATAAATAATAAATAATTTTCCCCAAAAAAAAGTGTCTTATCAGAAAAAATTGAGCAAAGAGATGATTAAATCATTTAAAGGATTTGTTGAAGGAGGTAAGGTGACAGCAGAAAGTATCAGTGAGTACTTGGTACTACAGATGCTCTCAAGGATGTTGTCATGCTAAGGCTTTTCTTCAGAAGGCATGAGAGGGAAGATCACACTCAAAATTAATTGTGAGTCAAAGGGCATAGAGAAAAAGTCAGCATTGCATTGTTTGATCAGAAGAAAAGCCTAAGATGCCCCGAGATAAGAGGAGGATCCTCATATGGATAAATAGTTAAAAGCAGTTTGAGATAATAGAAACCAAAGATGACTGTGAGGAAGTTGAAGAACAAGATTACAGTGAGTGACTGAATGATAAATTGGCAGATGAAATGCTAGTTTCACATACAATGTACAAAAATGTGAAGTTGCATACATGGTGAAGAAAAATCCTAACATACTGATGTGTTGGATTTGCTGGCAGGACATTTTACTCTGCTACAGTATGGCCTTTATGTGCTTGTATTTTGCTGTTGCTATGCAATAAATTTCCAAAGATTTTTCTGTCTGGTATAAAAATGCTTGACTTGGAAGGCTGCATCATCTGAGCATGACAGAACTCCACTTGCCCTCTGGAATAGGGAAGACACAACCCTCAGGACAGAATCTCTTCTGAAAACATGCTGACAAATTGCATGAGCAGTTCAGTGTAGGGATCCAGCAAAGTGAGAGTGTAAGGAAACCTAGCAATCCAGCATTGGAAAGAGCAACCAGTTGTGAGTTAATAGAAGTGTTAGCAGAACCTGACCCAGTCTTATGAGAAAGACAGGAGAACATTAAAGGCTGAAATGATAGCGGTTTTCTAAGACACAGGGAGACTGGCTGCAATGGTCAGCTAAACTAGTATTTAGAAGCAAAACCTCTCAAGCCTGCCACATCTAGATACTACTGCTCTAAGCACCGAAATTAGTCAATAAGGCTTTTATAACTCTGTACACAGCAACACCAAAGCAGGGCCTCTCCTGCAGAACATAATGTCAAATTTAAAATATGGCAAAGTAAACCTTAGGTCTTCTAGGCTTCTGGGAAAATGGTCTAACAGAGTCAACATCAAGAACAACGTAGAATCATAGAATCGTTTTGGTTGGAAAAGACCTTTAAGATCATTGTAGAATCATAGAATCATAGAGTCATAGAATGGTTAAGGTGGAAGGGATCTTAAAGATGATTAGGTTCCAACCTCTCTGCTATGAGCAGGGGCACCTCACACTAGACCAGGCTGCACAAAGCCTTATCCAACCTGGCCTTAAACGCCTCCATGGAGGGGGCTTCCACAGCTTCCCTGGGCAACCTGTTCTAACACCTTACTACCCTCATGGTGAAGAATTTCTTCCTGATATCTAACCTAAATCTCCCCTCTTTCAGTTTAAACCATTACCCCTTGTTCTATCACTACCCTCTCTGGTGAAAAGCCCCTCCCCCGCTTTCCTGCAGGCCCCCTTCAGGTACTGGAAGGCCACTATGAGGTCTGCCCAGAGCCTTCTCTTCTCCAGGCTGAACAGCCCCAACTTTCTCAACCTGTCTTCATAGCAGAGGTGCTCCAGCCATTTGATTGTCTTCGTGGCCCTTCTCTGTACCCTCTCCAACAGCTCCATGTCTTTCCTTTGCTGAGGGCCCCAGAGCTGTACACAGTACTCCAGGTGGGATCTCACATATGCATCTTGCTGTCTTCTGTAGATACTTCTTCATAAGTGTGAGAACCCTCCAATGTTCCAAAGATTTTAGGCCTCTTCAGGCTGCTTGCTCAAGCTGTATCACCCTCATACTGGGAACTGTAAATGTCATTGGAAAGGACAAAAGTTCTTGCCAAACTAGCCCCTTTCCCTTCTGATCATTATCTGAATAATTCTCAGATTCCTTGGTCTGCAGTGCTGTTGGACCAGAAACTGAGAAACACATTGCTACATCTATATAAAATGCTCATATAATCAAAATGGGTTACATTCCTCCTCCGCAACAAGAAGACCTAAACACCCTCCTTTTGCTACTACAACTTGGTTCTTTCTACTTTGAATAAGAATCACCATTTATGATGCTTTCTAATTAAAAAGACTAGTACTCCTTTTGGGATTCATAGGAGACAAAGGGCCCTTCCAGTCAGTGAAACAGAAAATGAAGAACTGGCTCTAAAGGACATGATCCCTTTTCCTACCTCAGAGGGACCACCAAAACACGAGTTACCTGAGTTACTCATCTTTTCCAATACTGGACTTTCCCATGTTTCCCCAAGCCCTAACCTAAGGCTGTGTATTAGACAGAGAATGCATCAGGAAATGAAAAATAAAAAGAAGAGCTGGCTCAATCTGACAACTCAGCACTGAAAAGAAACAAGATCCTTCCAAGTCAAGTTATTCCCAAGTGGAAGAGGCATGTGTTACACAGTAGTTATCTAGGCAACTGTACCAGTGCATAGTATAATTCCAGGTCTTCCAGTTGCTTTAAGTGTATAAAAGGGCATCATTGTTTCACAACAGGTTACCAGCTTTGACAAGAGCCATTTAGAGAAACAGAGAAATATTTAGGTTGGAATTAACTTCTGAAGGTGACTGAGTCCAATCTCCCACTTCAAGTGCAGCCAGCTTCAATGTGAGATCCAGTTGCTTGTCCAGTTGCGTTTTGAATATATCCAAGGATGAAGATTTCACAGCCTTTCTGGACACCTGTTCCAGCAACCATCCAACCATCCTGTAAATAATTATTTTTCCTTATATCAAATTGCACTTTCTCTTGCTGCAACTTGTGACTCCTCCCTCTCATCCTCACAATGTGCAACTCCCAGACAAATCTGTTTTGTCCCCTCAGTGGAAGATAGTGGTGGATCCCCTTAGCTTCTACTCTTCAGGCTGAAAAATCCCATTTCCTTTAGACCCCCATAATCGCCTTGGTGCCCTGCTGCTGAACTTACCCAGTTTATCAATGTCTTTCTTGTACTAGAAAACCAAAATCTGGATACAGAACTGCATTTGCAGACTCATGAATGCTGAGTAGAGGAAATAATTGGTGTCCTTGATCTGCTGGGTCCACACCTCTCAGTATAGCCTGTGGGTAGTTTTCATTACCATAAAGAAGCACTTCTGATTTGTGTTCAGTTTGCTGCCTGCCAAAACCTCAGAGCCTTTTCTGCAGACCTGTCAGTCAGTCATTCTCTAGGATACATGCAGTTAGTTTTTCCCAGGAACTTTTCATTTCCTTCAGGAGGTTCCTATCAGCCCATTTCTCCAGCCTGTCTAGCGTCCTCTGAATAGCAGGCCTACCCTCTGGTATATCAGGCAGTCTCCCCAGTTTGCTGTTATCTGCAGTCTTGCTAAGGCTGCATTTTATGCCATTGTCCAAGTTACTGTCAGTACTGAAAGCACTATGAGTCTCAGCATTGATCCTTGAGGATCATCCTTCCTAACCAGTCACTGTATTCAAAAACAGTCTGGTCTGTTTTGCCAGTACCTTGTCCTAACCCTATAGCTCTGAAAAATTATTGTCCAGCCAAGTAGTAAAGGCCTCTGAACAAAAGGACACGGACATTAACTGAGTCACACGCTCAGTATTTTAAAATACTAAGAAGTTAAAGAGAAATAAAAGGAGTAAAGAGGCAAGCGAGCAGTAAGAACATACATCGCTAGATACCTACAGAAGTAAATTCTGGGCTGATATCAAGTTAATGGTGGCTGGTCTCTTAACTTGTAAGTAACACACTTAAGCCATAGGATTAGTTAGGGTTTTACACATACTTCTGTCCTTTGAGATTCCTGCTGATTACCTCTCAATGTGTCAGCCTGTTTCAAATCCCATTCTCAATTTTCTAGTTGTTGTTGTGTACTTTAAGAAAACTGGGGAAAGTTTGAGTATGAATAAGCTCGTTCTTGACAGTAGAAAAATGGCATTCAGGCACCAGAATTTTTTATTATGATTACTATTGTAAGTCTCAATAAATTCCTTCTTACAAACATTTTTTTCCTTAAACAAATTAAAATGTAACCAAAACTACTTGACCTAAGTATTTAAATCATATTCACAAAATGGAATGGAAGATACTCAGTAAGGGCAAGTTACCCAAACAGCTGAATTTAACCAAAATTAAAAGCAAATACAACGACATTTAAAAAAATTACGTGAGGTGTTCTCTCTTGGCTGCACTACTGCTTTTACCAAGAAAAGGAAGAAAGTGAAGAAGACCTATATATTTTTCCATACTTTTCATATTTATATATATACAGTTGCCTGAGCAAAGAAATGTGCTTTCAAATTTCTCAGGTTTTCTTGGTTATTTCACGATGTCAGCAACCAATATTATGTCTTCATTTTCAGATGTTATTGACTGAATTTTGCTCTCCATCAGCTGAAAGGCAAATAAAGACTTCAATTAGTTTTATACATAAGGTTAGGTTATCCTCTACTTGCTTAAGGACAATTCTGAGAGTATTTAAAGTTTAGTTAGATATTTATAGAAATATTTCATTACTTTATTTCTTAGCTGAAAATCTTCCCTTAACTGGACTTAACAGTGAAATCTGAGCAACTTTGTAATGCTGACACATGATTTTTTTATTGGCCTGAAAGGTAGGAATGTAGATGAGTGAAACGATGGCCTGAAATTTAGCTAATTGAAAAGACCATGAGAAACTACTGGACATAACTTGAGAAATTGCTGGACAAAAAAGGGTGCAAGTGAGCTGCTGGTTGATATGCTGATCTAGTTAAATGCTGTGCCTGACCACCACAGTCTATCCTGTTACTTTACAAAATCCTATTTTGAATTGTATTGTATAACATCTTTATTTCTGTGTATCCTGTGTGTGTAACTTGCTAGTGAACTTCACCGAAGATGGATTAGTGGTTGTGTAGGAGAAGAGCTGCACCTGCAAAGACACAAGGAGACAGCTGAAGACCTGACTGGGTGGGACTCAGGGTCCAGACACAGAGATCAAATGTGAGGAACTTGTGAATTTATGGTTACTGTGAATGAAGAGAGTGAAGGTGTGTGCATGTCTCACTGGCAAACTTCAGCCCTGCTCAGCCAGAGAGAAGCAGCAGGCTGTCTGCAACCCTACTTATGTGACTGCTGTTGGTGTGATGTGGTGCCAGCAAAGGCACCCATGCTGGTCTTTGTGGCTGGCTGCATTAGTGTCCTCTGTGCATGTGTTTGTGCATGTCTGTGCCTCCTCTTGGGAGAACACACAGCCCTTGCTGCTGTCTCAACCTACCAATATGAGCATCAGTCCCTATAGCTCTTAAATGGGAGTAACCCCTCTGAGACTGGAAGAGCACTGCATTTAACTGCCCTTAACAAGGTTGCCTGCTGATTTTCTCCTATAATTCCTCAAAGTATGGCAAAGAGAAGAGTTATTCTCTGTGCTAAATTCCTTATCATTTAAGCAACACCTTCAATACAGTCTTGGATGTATTTCACAAATTTAACATAAAGTAGAAAGAGAAGATACCTCTGAATTTGTGTCAGGCAGTCCATGAAATGCATTTTTTGGCTCTGGGATTTGTAGAAATGCTGCTTTCCAACAGCCAGTCCTGGAGATCAAAAGGGATGGAATAGAAAAAGAAATTAAATAACTGTCATGTGGCAAAATCATTGCATCCTTGTACCAGCTTTCATCTTACTCTTAGAGGATAGAAGAGAAATGAAAAATATATATCATCTCAGCACAGAATGAAGACAAATCAGGAAAACACCAAGAATTTGGATGGTAATAGTTTCATTTTTGGTTAAAGATTCACTAGTAGTTATTTTCTTCTTGGAAAGGAAAAGCAGCTCCTAGTTGTTCTGCTCTTTAAGTCACTACAACCAGTGAAAAGTGGGCATAAAAATTTTAACAAGTTGGAAGAACACTATCTTCTCTGAATTACTGTATATTTCTGTACAAAGTGCATGATACAGCAAAATATCCCCTTTCTTTCATTTACATGGTTTATTTCAAGAAGTGAGCAGCTGAGCTTATGTGCTTTCAGATGCATTCAGTTTTCTATGACAATTCTAGTGAATATTGCAAAGTCTTTACCGGTAAGTGAAATCAACCTGTACATTGCAATAAATTCAGCAGTTCAAGATATCAGAAAACCTATTGTGCAGACAGTCTACATTGCAAATATTCAGAGCAGCTGTACTGTTAATATTATTAATTGCATGTAATTGCTCTCCTTGCCATGTTGGCAGAAGAGATCCTGGAAAAAGTTTTGTGGATCAGCTGGAGAGGGATCTCAGACATCACTATTATAGCACTTGCCTCTGGATCACTCATTTGGATTGATTTCTACTAAAGTGTAGGTGAAAACGTTTTATCTATCCTACAGAGACACCTCTACCTTATTTGTTTAAGAACTACAGTTGCTTCACACACCTATACAAAATAAAAATAAAGTTTACCTTTTGCAGAACAAAATTGCAATGATTGCCACTAAGAGGGTCACAACTGCTACCACAAGTAAAATCCATACTGAAGAAGAAATAATTTCTTCATTTCCTGAAAGAAAAACAGTAATAAAGTATTATTATTAACAAAGAGGAATAGATGCATAGCTGTGTCAAACATCTGTTGCGCCTATTGACTGGTGATTTTCAGTCTGAAAGGTTTCTCTTGGTATAAAAATCAGCTTCTTCATTTAGCACCATAGCAGTAATGTCTGCTGAGGAGGATTGACACTGACCCTGTTTGTCCTTTCCCTACAGTAAGCAGGTATGCACTTCAGCTGCAAATGTGCAACTTTTTGTATTGATTTCCAATGTCAGACTGTTAAGAAATATATAATTCTCTTCCTCCACTTCTTCTCAGGAATGTGGAGGGAAACAAACGTTTGCCAAGCCTTTACATATCCATGTGTCCACAGACATGTAGCAATGTGTGAGGTAGACAGGACATTGCTGGGGGAAGAGTAGCCCAAGGCATGGATTTTCACTCTTACCAAACTCTAGAGGTGCACTCCACTCTCCCCAGGCTGTGCTCATGAGGCAGGTACTGCCAGCTGTTCTCATTTTCAAGAGGTATTTCTTTCTTGTATTGGATCTTTGAAATGTGTGACTATTCCCCCCTTCCTAAAAAGAAAACAAAACTGAGTTGTTTTTCTTTGCTGCACCTCTAGGTGTTCATAACATGCTAGTGCCATTTACCAGTGAAAGCTTTACCAGTCTAGGAGAGCATTGCTTGTTAAAGTAGACTGCTGTTACAAAGCAATAAATAAACAGATGCATGTTTATTATATATATAATACGTACATATCTGTGCATCTCCTTTAAAAAAATTACCTGTCACTTATTAAACTTTCAACGTTTAGAATCTTTTCAGCTTTTAACCTATATCCTGCAAATTTCATACAATATAGTCTCATCTATTGATAATTTCCCTCGGCACATTGACAGAGGCAGAAAAATATCTTTTAATTGTCTCATTTCAATACCGCTATAATTGAGTAACTTGAAGAATAAACTGTGTGCACCTAACCTTCCTCAGTCTTTGCATTATGACTTTTCAGGGAAAGCATAACTTTCCAGCCAAAACTGTAAAACAAGTAGAAGACTTCAATACTTAGTGTTTTGACAATTTACTGAAACATGCTTGGGTACTTTTGGATACTTTTTTTTTCAGGATAGAGACGGGAAGTGCAAGCTGCACTGATTAGGAGGTGGAGCATACCTGGAGGAGAGCCTCCATCCCAAAGAATCCCAAAGGGCTTTAGTGGTCTTAGTTTTTCATTTAAAAAATTTAAATTTCTAGGAGGTGTTTTCTCTGTGTCTCTTTTCTCTGCTGTCACTGATGTTGTAACTTTAAATTGTGATATAAATATTTGAGGAGGAAATTGGACAATGCAATGCAAAATGGAAGGTTTTGCACAATGCTTATGGAATGGTAATAAAGTTCTGCCCTTGAATGTATAATAAATGACATATGTCATGTTGATTTAGCAATTTGACACATTCATGAAATTTATAAATAAGTATCCCATAAAGCACACAATTAACACATTGATTTAAAGGCACTGGCATACTGTTTTTTTCTTCACAAATGAGTATGAAATGGGTATATACTGCTGATTAATAGAACAACCAAGCTTACTTGTATAGAAGTATATTTGTTTTTTCCCTCAGGATTAGCCTGTAAATTGAGAAAAAAAATATTTTTACAATCGTTTTGTTTTTCAATAATAAGCCATTTTTATCTATTGTCCCCTTTTTATGCACTACTCTTTCTTATTTACTTTACAGTTTTTCAGAAGAACTAGTAATTTACCCAACATTTAGTATCTAATATATAATTTGTCCACAATGCCACGTTTACATAATAAGCAATTCTGCTACGGAAAAGTATTTGTTTTCCTTACCACCAGAGTTGAGAAATAAGTTCTATTTCAGATTGGTCATTAAATGGAAACACAAGCAAACTACACCTGAATGAAAACTGTAACTTTATTCTTACACACTCCAGGGAAAAAAAAAAAAAAAAAAAAAGATAAAAATCTGTGAGATAAACTTTGTAGTTGACATCAAGTGTTTATATTTTACACTAAATGTCAATATATTTAATTATAAATACTATGTAAATAGTTTCCTTTTCTCTCAGATTAAAAAAATCAGAATTGACATGGATTCACATGTATTTTAGGCTTCCCTACAACTACATTTTCGATAGACAGAATCAAATTCACTCATCTCTTCTGAATAGACATAATGACTATGATGTAATGTAGTGACCACATGCAACTAATGACTGCAGATTCATCTCCATTAGCCTGCCAGTTATGTATTTTTTTAATTATTTTGAATTCTGTTACTCCATTTTAAAACAAATTCTATTAATCCAAACCTATTGTATAAAATAACTGCATCTATGCTCATATGGCACCTGAACATGAGTTTGCAAGGTATGCTGCTGTACAGGACAGCCTCTAGAATCTGTAAACCAGCACAGAGATTAATCTAGGAGAAAACGCAACAATAGAGTATCCCTGGTTTTGTGTGTGTTTTTAATAAAATAATATAGGAGAAGTGAAAGCAATGAGGTCATGGAAGCCTTCAGAAAGTGCAGTTCCAGAAGGACAGCAAATTTTGGAAGAGGAGATGTGATAAAGGGCACTGTGTTTAAAAAAATGAAGGAGAAAATGTGTATGACAGTTAAAAGAGACTCCCTCCCACAGGGGATGGTGGCACAAATCTGCGGACTTGACCTTGTGGAGGTCTGCTGCTTGCCAAGGGCCAGGTTCCAGGATGCTGCAGAAGGACTGCCAGACTTGTCTGGCCATTGAACCCCTTCCTGCTTTTCTGTGCAGGCATCAACAGGGTGATTGCTGAACACTGGGGTATAGTCAAGGGCAGGAAGCCCAGATAGTGTCTCCTCAGTCCTTCCAGTGAGACAAAAAGCCTTGAGCAGAACTGAATTCATCCAGCAGGTCAACACCTGTCGGAGTGGTTGATGTCGCAGGCCGGGCTTTGACCTCAATGACCTTGGGACCCTTTTTGAGAAATAAGGAATACATCTCACCAAGTAGGGTGAGAGTGCCCATGCAAACAGGCTTGCTAACCTGGTCCTTGTACTCTATGTAAAGGAGTGCCTTCAATACACAGAGCTCTGTCTGGGACAAATGATGAACCATTAAGAGAGCTTGTGAGTAGGCATCAGAAGACAGACCAACACAGTTGACAATGTAGTAGATGCTTGTTCCAGACCTTGTGATCATGAAAGGAAAGCAGATGAGACCTTCTTCAGGCAGCTTGAGAAAACCTCAAAGACGCAGGCCTTGGTGCTCAAGGGAAATTGCTCTGGAGGGCAAAGTTGCTGGTTGATCTACAAGGACAGCCTCCTCAGAGGAGGAGAATTCAGCACAAGAATCGTCCATTCTAGTGTGCAGAAAATCGAGCAAATGTTCCAGGTGAGCATGGCAGGACATGAAGCTTGAGTCTGAGCTCAGAGACAAAAAAGAAGTATGCAGAAAGTAGAAGAAGGAATTTGGGAGAACTACAAAGACAAAGTCTGCATGTGCAGCAATGGAGTCAGGAAAGTGAAAGCTCAGCTGGAGTTAAGACTAGTGAGGGAGGTGAACACAAAAAAGGTTTTTATGAGTGCACTGGCAGCTAAAAAGAGGTCAAGGAGAATGCAGACCTGTTGGGTCACTGAGTTGGGTGAACCTAGTGGCAAGGGATATGGAAAAGGCTGAGGTATTTTGTAGATTCTTAGCTGTTTTCATAGGCAGGGTTCACCTTCAGGTTTCCAAGATATCCTGATCTATAAAGTCTTAACTTGAAACAATGCTGAAGAAGAATCCAAGACACTCAGCAAATTCAGTTTATCGGTGTAATTGAAATTATGTTACTCATGGTATTATTGTTTGTTTATTTGCTCCCAATGCAAGTAGTTTCCTGGCTAACTGTAATGCAATGTATGGTGGTCATAGTGTAGTAGTAAAATAATACAAGTTCATACCTGACAGTGGTAAAGCAATAAATTTTCAATACAGTTATTATTGAATCTTGACATAATTAGTAAGATGAAAACTGATAATTATTATTTTAAAAAATGCTAGGCAATTCAGACTACATGTGAATTGAATACTCTATAAAACAAATGTTAGACATATTAAAAAGACTTTAAGAACTATGTATTGCTTTACTGCAATGCACTTTTATTAAAATTTCACACAGTTTTCTACAAGCTTTGTTTGCTGCAGCAGCCCAGGGATTGGGAGAAGTAATGCAGTCTTGTAGTAGTTAGCTGGGCTTGCAAGAAAACTCATCTACGAAATAGCAAGGCCGATCCAGACTAAGACGTTCCAAATAACAGAAATCTAGGGGAAGCCTTCAATCAGCCACTAAGTGGCCAAATTTGATTGTAGTACAAGACAGGTTTTTCCTTTGTAGTCACTGCCTGCCACCCTGTGGTCATTTGGCGCAATTCTGACACAGTTACAGTAGTTTACTCTTTGAGCCAAACTCAGCAATCTCACTCCTTCCTTACTGCTGCAAAAAGGTTTGTAAAGCCATGGCCTGAATTTGACTTTCAGTAGCTTAAATGAGTCCCTCGGTAACGTGCTTATTCACACTGCCTTTCTGCTTTCTCTCACATTTATTTTCCTTTTATTTAACATTGTACAGCTTCAACTCTTGGAGCAAAGAGTATGTTGCTTATATTTGGTATCTGGATAAGCTATTTGCATTTCATATATCGATTAATTTCGTTCACATCCATCAACTCCTACTTGGTAAGTGGATGCACGTTTCTCTGTCCAGTATTTATAGCTGAGCTTTGCCCTTGCACGAAGATGCAATAACCACAGGAAAGGACTCTAATCAAGGACAATTTCAACAGGTCTTAGTGAAAGAAGTGCCTTTTCTGCATTTTGTGACAGCCACAGCCGTGATACGTTCCAGTCTTGATTAACAATGTTTCTTCTCTTAGTCCCACACAGTCACAGTCAAACAGGGTGTCTTCAGCAAAATCTCACATGATGAAACAGGGATAAAAAAAATGGAGCAGTATGGCATAACAGAGTGCCTGAAAGGCACAACCACAAAAGAATATAATGCTATGTTTGAGGAAGGCTACACCATACAAGAGAGACTGATTTTCTTTCTATCCATGTGTATCGCTAAATGCAAACATATGTATTAATGTTAAATGTAGTGAAGACATTCCTCTTACCTTATACTTTATGTTGATTTCGTATCTAAAACACTTGTCTTTGTTAGAATGACTTATATGGGGTCGTTGCCATTGAATTATGCAATCATTTTTCATTTCATCACAGCTGACAGTGATATTTGATGGAGGCATGAGCTTTTCTGAAATTATATAACCAAGAATTCAAATTATTAAAATCACTTGATCTTTTTTGCTTTGATAAAAGAGAGTGCAATTGCAAGTAACACTTCTATCAAGAAAGATACTGATTTGCATCTGTTTTTCTTAAGAATGCAGTTAGAAATAATTGAAAGACTAAATTTCTTTAAGTCCTGTCCCCAGGATCAGAAAGAGCAGTGACTAAGTAGGAAACATGACTTACGATAGTACAAAGACACAACCCCCTTCCATTTACTTTTATAGATGAGTATGGTAGAGTCCTGCCTTCTTTTTATAAGGATATTTTTTACTGCAAAAGAGCAAGTTGATGCTAACCCTAATATCCCTACCCAATCCAAAGGTCATTTCTTTCTTCAAGCCTCCTCACACAATGCTTCTGTAACATGAAGGTGTCGCTAGATTCTTGTTGTGAGCTCAGTAGTTTATTTCCCCCTTCCAAAAAATTAGCCATAAAAATTTAAGCATTACACTTTAGTTTTAAGAATTTGGCTAATTTATTCACACATCTCCCCTAGACTAACAGATGTGAGCAAAAATATGAGGACCTTTATATTTTGACCATCACCAAGAACTTGGTTATTGTACCAGCAAAAGACAGCCACTCATGACAGAACGGTGATAAAAGGCTGACAGGGGAAACCTTAGTTTCAGCTAGACTGCTACTTTACATCAACATTTAAAGGCAGGCTTGGCTTATTTGTGATGGGCTGTTTGGTCAAAGAATAGTCTTGTTTTTTCTGCCATGAGGGATATTACAGCTCAGTTCCTTCTCCTTATGGAATGAAACATTGTTTGTAGATTTTTTGGAGGTAATACGAAAAAACAGTGGGACTTTGCCAGACAGGCTGTGCCACAGGAAAAGTAAATTGCACGGGGATGCTTCCAAGTAGATCATATGTGAAAGAGCATATGAAATTCCCAAGTATTTTGGACACATATTCATTTATTTAATCTAGAGTATGGTATTGATATGCTGGCAAAGAGAAGGAGAAATCAGTGCTCAGATAAATTGTTCTGAAAAGCATCCTCTGTTGAAAAGTTTTTGTTCATCATTGAAAGGACAGCAGTGGGAAGAACAGTCTCTAAATTCCTGTGGACCTTGCTGAAGAAAGACCTATAAAACAGTAAGGGTAGATTGCTAAAGAGTATGAGGCTCTGGAGCTTCCTTGCTTAATTTGCCCCATTGCTCTTTTGCTTGGTGATAGGTTTTCTTGAAGAGGCCACAGTGTCTTACTGTCAACTCTGGGTGACACAGAGTGCTTTTTTCCTTCTCAGGGATAAATGCTCTGCTACCCTCATGCAACAAGGAAAATAAAGCTGAAAGATATTATTTACTTACCAATTTTATACAGCTGAATGTACTCATCGTAGAACTGGATCAGGGACTCTTTGCTAGTCCCGTTCACCAGGAAGTAAGCTTTTTCAGTACCTATCTTCACATTGGGAAATCTACATCCTGTGTTTCTGCCATTTTTATCTTTAACATAAAGCTCACACTCCACTGCATCATCATCGGATCTGTATTAGGCAAGGTATTTCAGTTAAACATGGGCAGTGTGATGTGTCAAATGAGAATTCAGACTTCCCTAGACTCAAGTAGAGCTACTTACCTCGAGTTCTGCCAGTAGAGAAAGTATTGGGTATCTCCTGGAGCATTCCTGCCTGCCTGCCAAGTGCAGTTCATGAGGGAAACATTATAAATCAGACAGGAGAAATTTTCAATGGCTGACCCATTCATGCCTGCAAACACAGGAATATCTGTAGTGAGGAAAAATCGTGTGACTGCTCTAGGCTGGAGGATCTTGACACATGCTTAGATATTTTAGACACCTGCAAGTCCATCTAGGTATTGCTTAGGTTGAAAATTACTTGCTTCACTTTAGGTAGTAACACTGGAATATACTTGCTCTGACAGATTCAAAGAGGAATTTGTCCTGTATAAATCTTCCAAAGATACGATTATAGCTGCATCTGATAAAGTAAGTCTCAGGGGAGCCTGTGCTGGTAGAGTTCAGACTTAAGCCTAAAGTGGCAACACATGTGCTTTGAATTATTCCTATTCCAAAGGAAACACTGGTATCACAATGCCACAAAGGGAAACATTTGTTGTTTGTGCTCTGCAGCAATACCTTCATCCACCTGGGATTAATATGAGTAATCTTCTGATCACAAAAGTAGCAATTTACTCCTTAATCCCCACCACCACCAAAACCCAATAAGGAGTTTAAACGTGCCTTTTAAAAGGAAGGATTACTTATCCATCCTTTTAAAAAGAATCAGCAAATCACTTTGAGCTTGATGAGGCAGGAAGTAATGCCGTTTTGTATATGACAACTCCAGACTGTTTAAATGAACAGAACTTGTATCTCATTCTCTTAACAGTTTCATGTATATTACTGCTCTCACACAAAGAGGAGTAAATTCTGTCAGACCTTTTATTATTATGGATGAGACACTGCAAATTGTTGGGCATTGCACCGTGAACAAAATTCAGTGACAAAATTCAAGGTGTCACAGATATTTCAAGATTTGCACAGGATGTCACAGATGTCAGAAGATTTTCTCAATTTCAAAACTAAAGCAACAAACCTTTTTCACTTGGATTTTAATAACATTTTAAAGACATTCAAATGCAGTGAATAAAATAATAGCGTCAACAATTAAAAGAGAATTGGCAATTAAAAAGGTGGCACGAAGCAACATGGCAACTAGTTTTCGGAAACTTCTGAACTGCTGAACTAGTTTTAGGAAACTCCTTTCACAGAAACATTGTCACAAAGCTGTGAACAAGAACCTCGTCATCCTACAGGAAACAGATAACTTAATAAGTGAAGGGTTTCAGTTTTTCTTTTACCCCCAGGTCATTGGATGTAGGCAAATCCTTTCCCGAAGCCTAGTGCATTACCTTGAGGAATGTATCTGCATATGCTTGAGTATGTGCCATTCATGTTCACTGCTGTCACAGAAAAACTGACCCCATTGTGTAGAGCAGGTGCTATATTTCCAAACATGCACTTCATATTCTCTGCCTGAAAAATGTCATGCAGAAGGTTTAATTTTTAGTTTTTCATCTATTGGGTTACACAGTGCTACTCCCTGTAGAAAAACCTTAAGCTTGTGCTTGATTTGTAACAGTGAGACCTCTAAAATAGTGAATTAGGTGCTGATATCTTCCCAGGCTCAAGAACTCTACTCCCAGAAGTTTTGAGTAATGAACCTTGACCAGTGCAAAGTTCAGTGCTTTCCTCAAGAAAATCTCATTACAATATAAGAAATAGCAGTTCTTCCCTTCCTTCTACTCATACTTCACCACAGTCCACCAAATCAGTTGAACTCCCTCAAAGTAGAGGCTATGTGCTTTCATGAGAATCAACCGATGGCTGTACTGTGCTTTACACTCCTTTGAAAGACAAAGGGAGATACTGCCTGGGCAAGGACCTGGCTTGAGGTTCATCTCCACTAACATTAGCTTTCTATAAACTAGCATCTAATTTGGGCGAGTCATATAGGTGCCTTGTCTATGCAGTGATGAAGGAAAACATAGTGGCACATCAGATGCATGGGAGACCCTGCCTTTAGGCAGAGGCCATAACTCTCTGTTAGAGCTTAGAGGACTGTAATTTCCATGCTTAGATAGCTGAAATGAGAGTGACATGAATCTACTCAAATCTGTGATTACTGATGCAGACAGTATAACTGAATGGAGTATCAGTGGAGTCCCCAAATGTCAGAATTTTCTAGAAACTGCCTATAGAAACATTGTTTACCATAGATGTGATATACATCTTGCTTGACACAGTAGTGTAACATAAAATGCTCTCTCTCTATTCATGCAAAATAGTCTGTCAAGACCAATACCCTCCTATTACAGTTCCTGTTCCTGAAACAATTTTATTTTGGAGATTACATACCCAATCAGATGCAAAAGAAATATCGGCCAAATGGGTGGAGACAGTTTTGGGCTCTAGAGTAACAAAACTCAGCTAAGGCAGGAATAATACATATACGGGGAAAAGAGTAATCCCAAGAAGACAGCTTCATGACTTGCTTTGAAGTATCTGTGCAACTTGCAGAGAACAATGAAAGAGAAAACTATTTTGCTTAACAAACATAGCAGCTGAAAAATAGGAAGTGCTTAGCTTACTGCCTTCTATTCATAAGCACTGAAAACAGACTAAATGAGAAGCAGAAGTTTTCATGAAGTCATGACACTTCTCAAGTAATCCATTTATACAAAATCTGAGTTCTATATCTTCTGTCTGCTGTCAAAAGTTTGGATCTGAATTGGAGCTGAAGTTTGGATCTGATCTGGAGCTAAATTTGGCAAGGAATGTGAAAAATAATAATACAGGCTACCATATGTAAGTTGGTCAGTAAACAAAGGTTAATGAAAGTGTACCGCTCCTAATAAATGAGACAAGAGAACTAGTGACAGCTGACATGGAGAAGGCTGAGGTACTCAGCAAATTTTTGCCTCAGTGTTTACTGGCAACCACCCTTCCCATATCTCTCAAATCCCTGAATCTCAAAGCAGGGACTGGAGAAATTGAATCCCCCCCATCATAAAAGAGGATTAGGTTTGAGACCACTTGAAGAACCTGAGCATGTATAAGTCCATGGGACCTAATGAGATGCATACTAGGGTCCTGAGGGAACTGACTGATGTAGTTGCCAAGCCAGTCTCCATCATATTTAAAAGTCATGGCTCCTTGACAATGGAACAACTGCATCAGTTGATAAGGGAAGAGCAACAGATGTCATCTGCCTGGATATCTGTAAGACCTTTGGCATGATGTCTCACAGCATTCTTGCTTCTAAGATAGGGATAGGGGTTTGACAGATAGACTGATAGACGATAAGAAATTTTCTGGATGGGCACAACCAAAGACTTACATTAGTCAATCACTCAATGTCCAAGTGGAACGAGTAACAAGCCATGTCCCTCAAGGGTCCATATTGGAACAAATACAATTGAATGTCTTCATTAATGACACAGAGAGTGGGATTGAGTGCACACTCAAGAAGCTTGTGGATGACAGTAAGCTGAGTGAGGATCTTGATGAGCTTGAGGAGTGGGCCCATGTGAATGTCATGAAGTTCAACAAGGCCAAGTACAAGGTCCTACACCTGGGTCAGGGCAATCCCAACATCAGTAATGACTGGGGATGAATGGATTTGAAGCAGCCCTGCAGAGAAAGACTTAAGGGTACTAGTGGACATGAGCTGACAATGTATACTTGCAGCCCAGAAAGCCAATCTCATCCTGGGCTCAATCAAAAGAGCAGTGGTCAGCAAGTCAAAAAGGTGATTCTCTCCCTCTGCTCAGCTCTGGTGAGACCCTACCTGAAGTACTGTATCCAGCTCTGGGTTCTGCAGAACAAGAAAGACATGGATCCATTGGAATGGGGCTAGAGGAAGGCCACAAGATCAGATTTCTCCTCTAAAGAAAGGCTGAGAGAGTTGGGGTTGTTCAGTTTGGAGAAAGGCAGGTTCTGAGGAGACTATTGTGGCCTGTCAATATATAAAGGGGGCTTAAAAAAGGACATAGAGAGACTTTACCAAGGCCTATAGTGACAAAGCAAGGGGCAATATTTTTAAATGGAAAGAGGGTGGATTTAAATTGGAAGTAAGGAAGAATTTTTTTATGATGAGGGTGTTAGAACAGGTTGTCTAGTGAAGTTGTGGGTGCCCTCTCACTGGAAGTGTTCAAGGTCAGGTTGGATGGGTCTTTGAGCAGAAGATCTAGTGGGAGGTGTTCCTTGTCACGGTAAGGGCCTTGAACTAGATGGTCTTTAAAAGTTCCCTTCCAAACCCTTCTTCGATTGTATGTACCTACTTGGCACTCAGGAGCTACTCCAGAAATAGTGCATCTTCACAGGCTTCAGTGTCACACTAATCAGCCCTGAGCAGTCACGTCACTGCGTGTCCACTGTCCTTGAGTGCTTGTGTCTTGTTCTTAGGTAAGTCACTAAGGATTCATGTATCTAATACAGTCTGTCCTTTGTACTTAAAAATTCTCATCTGCACAGCATGAAATGCCTCTTGCCAAAGTTCCTCTGAAATCACGAAAAGAGACAATCTTGCACTTCAATCCCAACAAGGTCCTAATTCCAAGAGTCCTCTGAAGGTAAGAACTTCACAAGAGTGGCCAGGGAGGACAGACATACCTCAGTACCAACATAGGTCTCATCAAAACTAGAAAGGACTGCTAAAACACTCTCTGTTTCCTATCAAGGATACTTTTTCCCATTATTTAAGGTTAGGAAGAAAAAGGAGGAAGTGTAATAATTTATCTCTGTAAATCTTTACATAGCAAATTTACCATTATAGTCTCGGTAAAATTTCCTGTTGTCACTGAACACCAGTTCTCAGTGAAGTTCATGCTGCTCATCCAACTCAGTTCCATTTTCCACTGATTCAGCTTTACATTTCTAATAGGTGAGTCTGGCATCCCCGCTGCAAGTGTCACATAATAGGATCAGTAAAGTGCAGGACTGATTCCCAGACTTTCAGGTACAGGGGTTAGTACGTAGCACATCTAAGACAGAAGGCAACTTAAGAACAACTAACCATAATGAGAAGCACGTTACGCTCCACTTCAGAGGATTGCCCCATAGAAGTGTTGTACTCACAGTCTGAGCAGTGCCAGCCAACACACAAGTGGGAGATCAGCAGCATCCACTGGGTCATGAAGATGAGCTCAAGAGGAGAAACCATCTCTTCCTCCTTGGAGACAAAGAACAGTGAAACTTGCTCAAGGTGAACGATGCCAGTGTGAACCACTCTCTTCTGACTTTGTCTAATCTGACCTGCTCATATGCCTGCTTCTACACCATCTGATCATCTCTCAGTTGTGGTGGGATGAAAGATCAGATAGACTTCTTAAGCAGTCAGAGAAATGTTGAAATAAACAGTAGCAACATTAAAGAAACTGTCCTTTTCTGCAACAAAATAATTTGTGTGATGATTTGTAAAGCTGGTGATCTCAGAAACATTGTACAAATGTACTTACATACATTTCATGACTGCTGTCTTAAGATCCAAAGATTATCTATCTGCTATATACAAAGGTTAAGATTAAAAGATACAAAGCAGGTGGTTAAACAGCTTCAAACAGAAAATATCAAAATGTGTCCCAGCAATATCAATCAGCTAAAGTTACCCAATGGTGGGGGAGATCATTAGTCCATTTACTTTCAGGGATGTTTTTTAGTAAACACTTAAAAGTGGATCTAAGAGCAGTGCCTAACTGCTACCAATTCAGTACCAAATGTAGTAGGAAAATCAAAATTGTGGTGACGACCTTTCTTAGCAGGCAGGTACTTTATTTTGAAAAAAATCATTCAACTCAGCTCCATGTATTCCTCTGACAGCTTTTTAGATTTTGCCTGGTGCATCACCCCTCTAGCCCTGGACTTCCCAGGGTCTCAGTGAATACCTCAGCAAGCAAATAGAAAGACAAAGATGGACCTACCTTCTATTTCTAAACGTCTTTCTCTCATTTATATTTCTGTCATAGACTTCAGTCTCAGAGAAGTTGGAAAGACTCGTATTTTAAATGGTTGTATAGCTATAAATAAGGTTTTCTCCCTTGCCCTCGTGGCTTGTGTTTTAGGGAACTGTTGTACCATCGGAAGTGTTGCAAGATATGATGTTCATCACTTCCCTCCTGATTCTTACTAAATTCATGTATTTGCACTACTCATGATTTCATAAAACAGCAACAAGCAGTTAACTGGTTAAATTTTCCTTTCTCTTGTGCAGAGTCCACTGGTGCTTGGGAATCCAGTAGTGCACACAAATGTTTTATTTTACAGGTATTTCCTCTAGCTCCAAGGAATACTGTGTACTACAAAGCATCTCTCAATATAAACCATTTTCAGGGGTTGGGAGCAGTGGGGGCTCTCCATGGTGGGTCAGGGCAGGGCCTGGCAGCCAGGGCCCATCCCACCCCCAGCCAGGAGCAGGGCAGCTGGGGGCCACCAGGGCAGCTCTAGCTCTGGGCACTGGCCACCTCCTTAGAGACGGGGAAGGGCCAAGGCCAGGTCAGGACATGGGTCTGTGGGTGGGTTGAGTACAGCAGGGCCTATGGCTGGGCAGGGCTGTGGGAAGCTGGAGACTGGTCCTATTGTGGAGTCACTGGGGCAGGGTCTGACTGCCCTGGAGGGCTAACATGGGGTCCTGGGCCTTGGGAAGGGTGGGAGTAGCCCTAGCAGGCAGGGAAGAAATGGTCTGTGAGAGCAATCAGGGAGATGACAATGCAAGTGATAGAAATTCATTAAGCCTGTGGAAAAGGAGGATTTCAAACCTTGGATCTAAAGTCTTCAAATAAGAGATATCACTATCAAAAGTTGTAATCTGGGCTTGTTCTCAGTCCATTTCTTCCAGTGTGAAAAACAAAAACAAATCACAAACCACTGCAAAAACAGACAAAGAATTTCAAGTCATAAGCATCCAACTACAAAAAGCCACTCCAGGGCCTTCTGCTGAGCATTTTTTCACTTCTCAGGTCACAGTTGTGTGTTTTCTAAAGAAAAGATACCTTAAGAGGGTATAAGATATCTCTTATACCCTAAAACACTTCTTCTTTCACAGAAGACAATCTAATTTACTTAATATGAAGATTTATAATCCATGTAAAGTACTTTCATTTCTTGTTGAAATTGCTGAAATTGAAGCCTCAGTAGAAAACATGTGTGGTGGGTTGACCCTGGCTGTACACAAGGTGTCCACCAGAGTTGCTCTATTACCCTGTCTCTTCAGGTTAACAGGAGAGAGACAATATAATAAAAAGCTGGTGGATCCAGATAAGAACAGGGAGATCACTCAGCAGTTACAGTCATGGACAAACAGACTCGACTTGTGGAAATTTACCACCAATCAAATCAGAGTAGGATAATGAGAAATAAAACCAAATCTTAAAAACACATCCCTTTCCTGGGCTCAACTGCACTTACTATTTCCTCCATCTCCTCTCCCCGAGCAGTGCAGGGGATGGGCAATGGGTGTTGTGGCCACTTCATCACATGTCATCTCTGCTGCTTCTTCCTCCTCAGGACACTCTTACTCTGCTCCAACGTGGAGTCCCTATTAACTTCTCCAATATGAATCCTTCCCATGGGCCAAAGTTCTTAATGGACTGCTCCAGTGTGGGTCTGTTGCTCAGGATGCAGTCCTTCAGGAACAGACTACTCCAGCATGGGTCACAACTCCTGCCAGCAAACCTGCTCCAGCATGGGCTCCTCTCTTCATGGGTCCACAGGTCCTGCTAGGAACCTGCTTCAGTGTGGGCTTCCCATGGGGTCATAACCTCCTTTGGGCATCCACCTGCTCCAGTGCATGGTTCTCCATGGGCTGCAGGTGGTTATCTGCTCCACCATGGACCTTCACAGGCTGCCAGGGGACAGGCTGCCTCACTGTGGTCTTCACCTGCAAGAGAATCTTTGCTCTGGCACCTGGAGCACCTCCTCCCCCTCCTTTTTCACTGACCTTGGTGTCTCTAGGGTTGTTTCTCTCACACATTTTCCTTCATCTGCAGTTGTGCAGTTTTCTTTTTCCTCTTCTTATAGAACAGGGCCTGAACTGAAAAGCAATGTATTAAGTGACACCCTACGGATGTGTTCATGTATTTGATCATGTCTGTCAGTTGCTTGGTATTGATTGAAGAGACAAACAACCCACTTTGAGCATCCAGAACTTAAAAAAAAACCCGTGATCCCTAGAAACAGTAATCATGAGAGAATCAACAGAGCCTGGCCTGGTCTTTTGTGGTTTCAGAGGGAAAGGTCTAAGATAATGGTGGCTTTATAGGGACCAATTCATGGGAGTTCACTTTCTTTGTATATTAGGAGAGAATAAAAATGTGACAAAGTTTTTCTGAAGCATAGTTAAGAAGCAAGCAATGGGAATGAGGAGCAAAAATGAATAGATGGATATTTTACCAAAAAGTAGATTTTGTCATAGAAGCAGCTCTTTTTGATAAGAATCACTATCACTATCCCTATCACATTAAAGGTGTCAACAAACAAACTGAAAGTTCACACTTCAGGCATTCAAAGTAGTCCACTGTTAGAAGTTTCACTCCACTTTCATATTAAATAAACTATTTATCTGTGTAGATGTTTTTTAACACTTACTGGTGGAAGTAAAGATGGAAGAAAGGACTACTGATCACAAAGAATGAAAAAAGCCACACTTCATTTCGTTGCATCTTTGGAAGAAAAACACCTGATTTTGTGGTAGTAACAGACAACCACAAAAGTAGTACTACTGCTTTCATGGAGAAGTGGGGGGGTGGTGGTGGTGAAGTGCCTACAGTAATAAAAACAGAGCCATAGGAAATGTCACAGAGAATCAAACGGGGATCTGGAAAACTAAGGAAGACAGAGTTTCTGTGCACCTGCCTTTCTCCTTTCCCCCAGCTTTTCACCTCCCTTGGCCTCCCTCCTCCAGTAGGTCAGTTCTTAGAGCATTGAGCAATCTCCCACCCACTCCTTCAGCAGACACATCCAAACCAGGAGCTCTGCTCATCCTCTGGCACCTCACACTGCAGGAGCAGAGAAAAGAAGGAGTTGAGGTGAGCCACGCAGCCCAGAGATTAGGCTGGAGAGGGAGAAGGCTAGGATCCATTGCATCAAACTTGCATTTACTGATGCTGCATCACTTTAGGGATTGGTGTTTAAGGCCAGCTGCTGCTATGAGGGGGCTGTAGCTCCATAGTCCTATGGAGATGGAGTTTCTTGGCAGAAGCAGTTGGACCACAAAGCTGTGCCCACTAATGGCTGTGGCTGGATTGCTGGGCAGTGTCTGTATCAGAGACACCCCTTCATCCCACTGTTTAGCACTGATGCAGTGGGATGCTGACTGCTCTGGACAACTGTGTGTTTTTTCTGTGTCTCAAACTGGTCCTGGGAAATGCCATCAACTTCCAGCCTTTGAGTCACCCCTATTACGTATCTTGCAATTGGTGGACAAGGGCAAACACATCTCTCCAGGACCGGGTTCCCTTTCCCCAGTTGAACTCTCGACTGTGTGACTACTTGTGCACCCCAGGCAAAGTCCCATGCTCCACTCTGAAGACCTTCTGAGACTGTGCAGCAGACAGTAGAGGAACAGTGTGTTCTCTGGTGCTCTCTCAGATTATGCACCTCTATGATACAATGAGGAAGTCTGGGTTTTGAGGTTTTGTGTAGTTTTTGTTTTTAAATTGGAATATATTGCAGCAGAACAATCCAAACAGCCCACAAGGACAGTGGTGATACCACAAAGGAATTGTCCTACCCGGGGGGTTTCTTTGCTTGCCTAAATTTAGGGCAAGTCTTCACCTGGGGCTTTCAAAAATGCAAACAAATTTAAAGAACCTAAAAATAGACAAGCTAAGCAGGTGCTATTGATTGATGGTGTCACTGAAGTCTGTTATCTTTTATGAAGAGTCATAAAGACTGTGTCAAGTGAACTCGTCATGACCCAGGAGCTGGAAGAGAAATGAAAAGAAGAAGAGAAAGAGAAAGGAGAGAGAGGAAGAGAAAGCTTAGCAGAGACATTAGGGCTGTTTACAAACTTTTGGCTCCACAGAGAGTAGAGTCACTACAGGAATGGGACTAAAACAAATATTAAGTCCCAAAAGCTTGGAGAATAGTATATTGCTCTAACAACAGTAGGAGTGCTCACAAGAGCATTTTGCTATGTCAGCGTGTTACAGCTTTCGCATACACATCAAAAAACATAAATGGGTGACAAGAACTCTTTTTTGGTCCTTGCAGCAAGATCTTTCTATTTTTTATCAAGTGTCTTTCTTGACAGATCAGAGGAACAGTTAAAGGAGACCACAATAAAGAGGACTTCTATTTGTGTGAACATCAGAGCCACTTGATGGCTCAGATCTTTTTCCAGTGAGTTTTATCTTGGGTCTTTGCCCAGAGATGAGAAAGGGATACCTTAATCCCACTCCTACTCCCACCTCCACTGTTTCAGGGACAGGATTTCTGGCATTCTCATCAGAATTCTGGTAGTGAACAAGTTTTCTGAATGGCTTTGCAGTCTCAGTAGTTTTCATAGTGAAAGCAGGGGGGGATGTAAGGGGTGCACCAATGGCCATGCTCAACTGTGAATGAAGCAGGATTGAGAGGATCTAGTAGACCTTATTTGTTTAATTCTTCTTAAATTAAAGTAAGATTTGCCTTTAGTTGGCCACTTCTGATGCACATGCTCTTGTTTTTATTCAGTTATAAACAGGCTTCTGCTCTTGTTCTGTTTTTTAAAAGTTATTAAAAATAAATTGTTAACGAAAGCTTATTTAGAAACACAGAACCATAGAAAAATTTGTTTTCAAAGGTAGCCTCTTGGAGGTAATCTGATCTAGTGGAATTTTTTCATCCTAAGAGAACTTTATCTACCATGAGAGGATTTCAGCCACCTGATACGAATTTAACCACCCTGAGAACTGCTGGAAGGGCAAAATGGTAGGGTAAAAGCAATCCAGGAGAATTACAGAGATCATCGGGAACAATATTTTGCTAAAGATGATGGGCAAGATGACTGCAGGAGGTACTCAGACAGATCTGCAACTCATCTAAGAAGAACTGATCACAGATATGACAGTAATTGATAGTCTTGACTACACAGGTCATGAGATGGTGGACTTTAGGGTCCTGAGAGAAAGGAGGAAGTCAGATAGCATGATATATACATTGGATGCCCTGAGAACAGACTTCAGCTTGCTCAGGGCAGAATAGGATCTGAGATCTCTCAGCTCTTAACTGGGAGACTGGCAGTGATCCAGAGACTTCCAGTATGGATGTGCTGGACTCCTGCCAGTAGCTTGGGTTTAGCCTCCATCACATCCTTCCTGTTCTTTCCTGTATTTTGGATACCATGATACATACCACAGCTCATCCCTTGCAGTTCCAAGTAACTTCTCTAAACAGGTCATGATATCTTCTACTTGTGCCCTGGCACACAATCTACTATGCTAAAAAGGTTCTTGCACATCTTACAGACAGCTAACTCCAGCTTCTTAGTTTAAGGGCCACAATGCTGAGTTTTTTCACCTGACACAGTCTTTCCTTAACCTTGACAGCATCTCTTCTGTTTTGTAGGGGTTCAATTTACCAGAATGTGCAAATCACTCAAGGCATTCCCCTGTGCAAGAGTCTGTCCTTCGTTTTTTCCAGTCAGAAATGCAGAAACAAAGATCAAACCAATTTCAGAAGCAGTCATTTTAGCATCTTCAGGTATGGCTTTGGAAAAGCCAGTCAGGAAAAGCATTGTCTAGTAGGCACAGGCAATCTGTAGTGTTTAGTCTGTAGAGACCTCTCCAAGTAATGCCAATGTCAGGAAAAAGCAGACAATTTGTAACAGTAGCATTACTATACTTAGCTGTTGTAACCACGTAGCCCTGTAACATGCTATTGTCATTGCTAGTAACAGGCCATAAGCTATGTAATGAGTTTGCAAGGCCTCAGGGCTGAAGTTTTTCAGGCTTGGTCCTCTCGCACTTTTTTTGGCCTGTTAGTACTTTTGTTTGACCAGGTGTCCATGGATAATTTGTTTTACTTTTGTTTAGCTTTGTATGGTACCACCAAGGTTTTACAACTGTAGTGCACTGGTGCAGTCCTGGCCTGGATGATGGTAAAGACTTTTAGAAGCAGAGACACTGGACAGGACATAAAGGTGTAGAGGCATGGGGCTGGATAAGAAATGGAACATGGGCATGGCACTGGAAACTTCATGGCTATAAATGGCCTCTAAAGCCTGGTCTTCTCAATCTAAATAATCCATCCATAGAAGAACAATGTGTGATTAGCCTCCAAATTGATGTGTTTATTTCTCATATCTTCTTACTAACTGGATTATTTAGGATGTGAAGTTTCTGTTTTGTCCAGGTGTTACAAATCCACACAATCAGCTTGTACCATTTGCAGCTAGCAAGTTACAGGATCCCCAAGAGTTTAAAAGTTCAATTTTCAACATTTGCCACCCCACACACATACACATAATTATCTGCTATGTATTAGCAATCGCATTTTAAGCTATTTTTCCATCTACTACAGATATGAAGTGAAGAAAAGTGGGAGGAAAGTTTTGGGTTTGTGAATGGCTGTGAGCAACATTTAGGACATGCTGTGCTGAAGGATGTAGCAACACGGTTTGAAGGCAACAAATATACTTATGAGAAAATGGTCT
This sequence comes from Hemiprocne comata, assembly GCA_020745705.1. Lineage (NCBI taxonomy): Eukaryota > Metazoa > Chordata > Aves > Apodiformes > Apodidae > Hemiprocne > Hemiprocne comata. Next base: position 89,516,813 of record CM036586.1, on the reverse strand, counting down.
CCTGAATTCTTTAACAGTACTTATTTTGTACGAGCAAATGATAATTTTTAAGAGGTTTGATCTTGGCTGGTTTTCAGTGAATTTTCATACAGATGACAAATTTTTATTCCTGACCACCATCTCAACATGACTGTACCTTTTTCAAGACTTTGGACCTCTGGAGTCCTGAACCTCTTAAGTATGGTTGTTCTTATTTTCTTTTGAATGGTATTGAAAAACAGTATAATACTTCCAAAGCACTGTTTTGCTGAAGCATTACAAGAATAATCATCATAAGAAGAAGCAAAAATAGTTGAAACAACTCAAATTATTTATGGAAAATTCAATCGAATATAAAAAGGTTTTTAAAGACAGGCTTTGGAGGAATTTTCTCTACAGGCAATGTTATTATCTCTGCTTGCAGGAGAGAGACAATATGAAAAATCTGTAAATTTCTGCCAACAAGATATATATGTTTGAAAAAAATTAAAGTTGCTCATTTCACTTGCTTGCCATTATGCCATTTCTTCTATGATTGTTATTATTTCTTCGGCTTCGTGCTTTGTTAATTGATTCTTATATTTTGCCTATTAAAAGAAGAATAAAACATTTCATTAGTGTTTTATCCATGACAATAGCCACAAGTTTACAATTTATGAATCTCCTGTTATTCAGAGAATTGCTATATACTATATAGAAGACATAGTAGGACTCTGTAAACAAGAAGACTGACGCCTTCTCTCCATGACAAGCTCCCAAAAGAGGAACAAAAGACTTTTCAACTCAAAAGCCATAATTCTAATCTTTTTGCACATGGAAAAGTTAACGTGACAAAGGAACAGAAAGCAAAAGTATCTATAAAGGCTCACCAGCGATCCACTCTGTCCTTGTGGACATATTCTTGCTTCCTCACGTGGCTATAGCCAACTTAAAGACTGCAAATTGCAACAAGTTTTGCAACATGATCTGTGGATGGGCAGTTGCCCTCTGTCACTTGCAATGTCTGTCCCTTCTTCTTATGAGTCTCCAGCTCTCCACTTACGCTAAAAACTCTCAGCACTCTGCTATACATTCTTGCTTACCATACCTTAGAAATTGTTCCGCCTTCAGCATCACTCTCAAATACTGACTTGGGTCTCAACATCTGTCATGGCACAACCATTTTTGGCCAGCAGCAGATTTCTTTGTCCCTTCTCTCCCCACCACTCACCAACAGTCTGATTTTACATGATTATTGTGCTGAGAAGCTCAAGCTCAGCACTATTCTAGGATAGCATATGTTTTTTTGGGAGAGCAGGGTGAAATTATGTATTTTCTCCAATGCTCCAGGTAGACTGATGACAATAGTTTCAGAATGGAAAAGGAAAAGCAGAATAATTATTTTCATATGCACCTGTTCTTTCAATACCTCAAGAATAAGAAAAAGAAAGAACATTTATCCTTGCTTCTGTGCATCTTTCTGACACATGGGTCATACTTTTGAGACTGCAGTGGATCCTTCTTTACAACAAATTTCAGGCAAATGGAAAGAAAACATACCTGGAAATCTGTTGGAGAGAGGTCATGGAATGGGTCTCTTGGCTGTGGTACTGTAGCTGATGTTTTTTTCAAATAAATGCTTCTAAGATGAAAAAAAGGGTTGATGAAGAAAAGACTTACTATGCAAAGATACGAACACATACTATATGATAATGCTCCCAAGGTATTATTTTATTTCGCTATGAAAAAAATAGCAAAAGACAAAATAAAATTTACGTAGGCTGAATACAGTGGTATCATTTCATTGTTCAGAATTTGGATGATAATAGTGTGGTTTATGACTTATTCAGGAATCATAAGAAGTTGTTTTTTTAAGTATCTGAAAGGGTAGTATCTTCAAAACAAGGAAACAATTTAATATACCACCCATCTACATTGCAGTCTGATGGCAGGAAAGTGGCACTGTTATTATAAGGCCTTTTTCCCACTATTGGAAAGTGTTGTGTTACACTGAGTAAGTGGATAAGAAAGTTGAGAATCAGAAATATAAAACCCACTTGAGGAACATCCAGCAGGTCATGATTCCCGCCATAGTTCAGTGTCAATTTTCTCCCTCACTCCTCTCCTTTAAAAAGAGGCCAGAAATTTTATGTTGGGGAAAGAGGTGTTATTTCAACTACAGAAAGAAAACTTTTGCATAAGAAATAAGGCTTACACTGTGCAAAGAAAAAGTATGAGACTTGCTAACAGCACTGATAACAGGAATAATGTATATGATGGAGTAGATGTAAGTTGTTCTTTTCCTGAAAGACAAGCAATAAACAAATTATTGATTAGAATCACAAAAGAGGAATGACTGCATAGCTATATGCCATCTCCTTTGCATCACAGTGTCAAGCACAGGTATGAAATGGCTGCTTCTTCAGCTTAACACCTCATTGCCCTGTAACATGTGAAAGAACAGTATATGGACTTTCTGCAGCCACCTGAGACTTTACCAAGCATTTTGTAAGGAACTGAGGCCTACAGAGTGCTTCAAAATCCAAGGAGGCAGAAAGTAACTGGGGAAAAGTGAAAATATAAAGCCAGAAGTAGAAATGGTAGAAGGAAAAGAACTGGCAGTAGATCTCAAAAAGGTCTGCTTTATTCACTGTCTCCTTGCAAGAAGCACCCACTGTCACACCAGAGTCCTTGGAGAACTCTCTCATATAAAGACATATACCAATTCTTCACTCCTTTTCATTCTAGCAAATTAGTGTGCAAATAGGAATGTCTTTCCATCTGTAAGCATGAAGCAATAAATGAGGCAGACCAGTAAAAACTGAGAGAAAAGTAGCTCAAGGAAGTTACTTTCTTCTTACCAAACTCTACAGGTGTACTCCACTCTCCCCAGCTTTGGCTCACTAAACAACCATTGTCAGTTGCTCTGATTTTGACGCTGTACCTTTTTTCTGCACTGAAGCTCTCAAATATGTAGAAGTTTCCTGTGACATTTCTTTCCTAAATACAAAACAACTAGATTGAGAACTTTTTGTTCCCTAGATGTACAGATGTTAACAATGTGTCAGGTTCATTCAAGGATGCAAACAATTACAAAAGAAGATTTTTACACACACCTCTGAGAACAGAATAGACTGAAATAACAAATAGAAAATTATCACTTAATAAATTAGCTTGTTCCATCCTAATTCTTTTTGTTTGAACATTTTTCTTATTAATGATGTGAAGATAAAATTTGCAGTATGCTTCCATGGCTCCGTGGCCTCTGCTAAACAGTGGGACTTCAGGGAAAAATAATCAGTAGTTTATTTTCAATCTGTAAATATTTTATTTTACTAGAAGGCAATTCTTTATAGATCTGAAATTCCCACACCATGGATGTGGAGTTTAACAGCCAGATCACAGGGAAGGGAAAAATTTGATATAAATTGAAATTCTTCTCAAAAGAACTGAGCCTTCTTGAAAAACCTGATTTTTCTTTTCTTCTTTATACTGGCTTAACCCTTCAGGCAATATTTTCTTGCCTCCTTCATCTCAACCCCTTCCAGAGACCATTAATAAAGAAAAAATTCTTCACATTTTGTATGACTAAATGTAATGAGGAATTATGATCCATGTTTTTACATATATATGAATTTGGTAGGAAGTAGAAAAGGCTGAAAAAGGGGAAGATTTTGTGACTTGCTTAGAAGTAACATGAAGTTCTACATGTGCAGGTGCTTTTGGAACATGTTTTATAAATAACAGTTTAAAATTTTGAGTTTAGAAAACTTGTCAATAAAGAGCTTACATGGTATGCTGAAACTGGTACAGTGAATCCAAATCAATTTGGTTTTAGGATGGTCAATATAGGTGACATTTCAACCTAGCATAAATATTAGATTAATATGGTAATAAAGACTTACTGTTTTAGATGTGGTTTTGATGTTTTTCTCAAGATCAACCTAGCAACAAGAGAAAGTTTTAGTTTTTATTATTTTTATTTTATTTATTTTTTAAATTATATAATAATGGGTTCTGCCTATGAGTGCTTGATTTTCAGGGGGAAAAAAAGATAATGTAATAGTTTTAATGCCTTCTCTTAAAGACTGTGAATTTAAGCTATTCTTCCGCTGAAAGGTTTTTCCTCACCACTGGTGCTCTGAAATACCATAATATTTAAATTTTACCGCAGAACTGATTATCAAAGAACTAAACCAAAAAAGGCTCATGTTGCCCACTAATTAATATTGTACATTTTACCTGCAGAAAACAAACTATCTAAAAAACTACTAGTAAACTGGGACACTGTTTGTTTGTTTTTGCATTAAAACCTTTGTATGTGTAGCTTTTACATTCTTAGAGATTTATTTTAGCTAAGTTACGTATCTTTTTAAATTTTTTTTTACTATTGGAACAATGAACTCACAAATATTCTGCAAAGATTTCAAATTTATTTTTGTTGGGTATAATACTACTGTCTGTATTCATCCAATACTTGCTATTACTGAAATGTATAATGTATAATAACAACTGTATACAGTTAGGAGCTGGAGAACCTGGATATTCTGTTCCAGTAACCTGACATAGTATTTCTTTTTATTCAAAGACATGGGTGGCTCACTCCACTTAAATTTGAAAAGAAAGAACACTGAACTTCATAAAACCCTGCAATGAACAGATGCTGTAGTGCTGTCCCTTATATCTGTTTGTGACTGCTGCAGTGCAGCCATTCTGAGTGTGTATGCTTTATTGAGTACACTTTAGCTAGACCTAAACCCCTAAACTCCTTCAGAAACCCTACACTGGTGTCAGTAACCCGAGCCAATAGTAGAAGAAGGCAAGGTGTGATAGACAAAGAACAGGATGGAACATACAGGGGTCCAGGTGGAGATACCTAAGAGCTCTTGCAGCACATCCTAACTTACAGGTGCGTTTTTGTAGTAAAGCATGTCTTACTTCTTTGGATCTCATTTAGTAATACCATAAACCTGACTGAGCAGTAGCAACTTACAAGAAGTAAGAACAAATGCAAAATGAGTTTGCGAAAGACATGATTAAAAGTGACTGATGGGGTAGGAGACTGCAGAGAGGAAAACCACAGAAAAGAAGGTCCTGACCTAGCTTTGTCGAAAAGCAGCAGGGACACACAAAATTGTCTATACCAAATTTAGCAGTAGCTTTGGTGTTTTTTTTGTTGCATGTTTAGAGTTCATTTGATGTCTCCTGTACTGTTCATAATAAAGTCTTCAGGTGCTATGGTCCTTCAGCCAATATGTGCTAGAATAACTATTCACCCTCGTGTAGGGAATCTCTTGCCCAGTTTCTTTAATGAAGCTGTACAGTGGACTGAAAGCATTCTCTCCATTTGCTGCCCCTATTTGTGAGTGACAGCAGTCCTGAGCTCATGTGCAAGTAGAGAAAGAAAACAGAGTAGTGGTTGTATGGTAGTGTGTGTGGAAGTTCAAACGTGCAAAATACTATTAAGAACCATAATTATTCTTACCTTGTTTTCTATGACAATTCCGTATTTGAAGCAGCTACGTCTTTTCACATGACTTGTGCGAGGTGGTTGCCACCAAATTTTACAGCCATGGGAAGCTTCTGTACAGTTCACAGTGACGTTTAATGGAGGGGTGAGTTTTTCTACAAGAATATCATTAGAACTACAGTTGATTAAAAATTAGTTCTCTTCACTCTACCTTTTAAAAATTTAGGTAGCTATTCAAACAATTACTCTAAAAATATGTAATTCAGCTTTCAGTTATATTAATGAGATATGCTGAAGCAGGACTCCCTGATTTAACATTCCAGTTGTGGAGTCTGGAGTATCAGCAGCAACGGTAGGTAAAATTAAAAAGAACAAACCATTTGTTAGATTTTACTGAATTCAGCATAAAGTCTATGCAGGGTGGTTTGTTTTTGCTTTGTTTTGTTGTTTTTAATACTGTCCTTCTTCCATTAAAAAAAAAAAAAGAAATATTTTCTCACAGTGTTAAGGTAATTGGGGTTTTTTTGGTATTACGTGGATGAACAGAATTACAAGATTATGAGACCAGTATCTAGATAGTCCCAACCAGGCATCCTTAGCTAATTAATCCCAAAAGATGGCACCTTTCTTTCATAGAATAAATATTTGACTGAAATGTTCACCATTCTTCTACCTGTATTTTCAGGTTGTCTCTACATCTATTTGTTTTTGTTCATTCAGCCATTAAGGAAAATCTTGTTCTGAGGAGCAGTATTTTAAAATATATGCTTTTTTCAAGGGATTAATTGTTCATTCCCTTAACATACAACTGGAAACAAATTTGAAAAAAAAAAAAAAAAGGAAAAAATCCTTACCAAGTTTGTACAGATGACGAATCATCATCTTATATGACTGAATGTTTTGTCCATTTCTAGATTCATTTACCAGAAAACAAGCTCTCTTCTTTTCTATCATCACATTTTGGAATCTACATCCTGTGTGCCTTCCATAATTATCTTTGATGTAATTCTGGCATTCTGTGAAATCTTCTTCCCTTTACATGACATATTGCATTAATTAAATATTGACAACATCACATGTCAGACCAGAAATCAAAATTCCCTAGATTCAAGCACACCTACTTACTTTGAGGTCTTCCAGTACAGGAAATATTGTGTATCTCCTGAAGTAGTCTTGCTCACATGCCAAGTGCAGTTCATGAATGAAACATTAAAAATGACACAGACAAAATTTTCAATGGCTGGCCCATTTGTGCAAAGACAGGAAGAACATCCCATGTCCAATCTGCGGAAAGACTGTATAAGTACTCAAATCATACAGAACTCTGCAAGCTCATTTAATAATTTTCAGCCACCTGATTCGTAAATCCAACTTTATATTGTTTGGGTCTTGCAATTACATACTTTAAGACAGCAATGATTTTATCTGCATTGAGCCAGCAGGATTAACGACCATTGTTACAGATGCTGAAGATGTGACTAGGATTTAATCACCTCTTTAATCAACTCAGGTACAGTGATGTAGTGGAAGCCAATAACAAAGACAGTTACTGTTGTGTCCTTCGTATAGCTCACTTGTTCATCTAAAGTCCAGTCTACAGCAGAATATAAATTCTTCAACTGTGAGCAAGGCAAGTTCCCTCTCCTGTGTCTGTCTTAAGTGCTCTGACCCTTTGCTGACCTATAAAGGATTTAGGATTTAAAATAAGCTAGGTGATCACAACCTAACCCTGAGACTGCTTGCTGAGGCTGTGAAATGTCAGAATTTTGAAGAAAGAATGGCGTATTTTTTTGATCTTGAGTTTAAAACAGTTGCTAATCTATTCTGGCACACTGGATTAAAGGATAGGGGGAATTTTTTTGCACTAAACTCAGTAGAGGCAGGCCTGAATAACCATGTCATTAATGTAAAGCCAAGACAAACTGAAGCCAAAGTTGGTAGCTTGCTTAAATTAGAAGACCATTCAGGAATAAGGAATGAATTCCCTGTGTTTTTTCTTCCCTATTAAAAGGTGAGTTTTCCCCTAGGAAATTATAATAATGCAGTAGTACCTCTTCTTCACTACTATCATCATGAATTGAAGGACTGGGTCACAGCTTTCCATGACAGTGTTTCATGAGTTTAAGCACCACAACTGCTTATCTTCACACGTACTGCCTCAATTGTCCTTAAAGTTCCCTACATGTCTAACACAGTTTTCCAAACATGGTTCAGAAGCCACTATATTATGAAAACAAGACTGCTCTCTCAGCTACAATCAAGTAGTGCCCTATGGACTTCAAAAATTAAAGTCTACCTCATAGATCACTGTGCTTAGCAGGCTGAGAAAGCCTGATCCTCCATTAACTTCATCCCTTTTGAAACCATTTATTTTTTTGGCCTCTACCACTTCCCTTGCCAATAGGATTATCAAAAGGAGAATTCAAAAGGTGTATTTTTCTTCTGACTCCTTTCCTCTCTTCAGCTGTAATGTGAGAAACAGCAATTCTTCTCCAGAAAAGAAGGAGCTTAAACACACGCTTGTACCTAATGTTTTTTCACTGCTTGCTCCAGGCAGCTACTGTTCAATAGACAACAGAATTGTCAGAGTACTCCTGGATTTCTGGAAAACTTCCCCTCTTCCAAGAGGAAGGTTGACACTGTTTCAAGAATTTGGCTCAACGGCAGTTCTTTCACAAGCAGTATTGGCCTAAGCATTCCCTGTCCTTCCCCCTCCTCCATGGCTCCTTCCTGCTTCCATCCTGCCTCCCTGGCTGTGCTTTAAGCATTTAAACGTTCAGTATAGAGTTGCCTATATCCAACTTGTATGTAAGTTTTATATATATATATATATATATAGGTATTACAAACCACTCCTGAGAGTCCAGTGATTATGGTACTGTACTGAGGTAATGGAGACCTTTGCTCAATTCTCTGGTCTGCCACAGATTCATTTTATGATCAAGGCTCAATCAAATCTGTCTACTCACTTCCTCATCTACAAAAAAAAATAGGGAAGTTTTCATCCCATCAAGAACTTGTGAGGTAAGTGCAGCAGTCTGAAGTACGATCACAGGTGCTGTGTAAAGGTCTTAGAGAGATGGGCTTTATGAAGTCTTTGGCAATGTTGGAAATCAAAAGAAAAAAAAGGTTATTCTGATTTCAAATGAGATCACAAGCTGATCCTCATGTGGCTCAGCAAGCAGTTGAATTGTCTGGCAACATAGGAAGCAGGGTGAAAGAAGCTCCTCAAATGGCATTGTGGTCAAGGAAAAGGCAAATGAAACTACATCCCTGGCCTCTTTAGCAAAAGCCTCAGTTCTTAATATCACAGATAATTTTACAGGGATATCCTCAGATGTTCTTTAAACTAATTAGCCTAAGTGCTTCAGCCATAATATTACTCTGCCTACAAAACAGCCATGATTAACTGCATAGTGTCACATTTATACCAACATCAAAAACATACTGAGAAGATCACTCAGATATATGTGAGACATTCTATTCCCTTTACTGACAACACTTTTTTATCCAGGTTTTCAGGGTATTTATTTTTCACTTTTTATTTATTTGCCTTTCTGTGGATATGCCAAAGCAAACCTAGCAGAGTAGGCAAGTAAGATTCTGCTTCCTTCAAGGTTTATTTTTGAGCCTACTGTACTCATTAACAGTGTGTTACAGTTTTACTCCTATTTGTAACAACACTTGGAACAGAGCTAAGTTTTCAATGAGGCATTTATTCCATTATCTCCCGTTATTTCAATGATAAGTTAAAATTCTTCTTTTCCCAATTTATCTTTAATGACTAGCTAAATTGCTCTAGTGGCTTCTTGCTTAACCAAATGTCTTTTACTAACCCCAGATTTGTCTCTTCTTTATAATTATTTCCTTAAAGAAGAGTCATTCCATCTTGTTTGGGGGGAGAAGGAAAAATAGTTCATTCCCCATACTCGCATTGTCTTTTTCTGTGAGCTGTGATGGAAAGAATGGTTTAGTTTCTCTGTAGTGCACTCTGCTGAACAGCCTCGTATATTCTTTGATAGTGATAATGAAATATATATGCAATTATACTAATAGCCTCACAAACATCCTTTGTTTCGTGTATTAATAACTTATATTTCCATATTTTAATACCATTAGCTATATTTGAAATTCCTTGACATGAAAGAAGTAAGGTACTTAACTGAGACAGATGTGATGATTGTGATTGCACCCCACTGCATAGCAACTCACTGTTTTAAGCACATACAGTGCTTTTATTTATTTACTTACTTTTCTTGAGTCAACTACCTCCATCTCTTGGAGAGATCTTAGAAACTGTGTAGGAGTAGAAGTTGCAGAAAAATATCAGAGAAGAGAAATTCTGCAATATTTTGTGTTAGTCAAAATTATCTACAATGAAGGACAGGATCTCACCTCTGGGCTTGGAGACCAAGAGAATTTTTGCTTTTATTCAGTAGTTCTTGAATAAAAAATTAATAAACTGCTCTTGGCTATTGGACATCAAGGATCAGATAATTTGCAAAGGATTGCAAATAACATACTTGCTACTGGAAATGAATAAAAGGAAATTTAATGGCTTTAACTTTTAAACCTGACTCTGAAGATGCTGTCAAATTGTGGGTTGAAGTTTGTCTTACCTTAGCTTACTCAAGTTGTGTATAGATATACTCACAGGGGAACCGGTAATTCCACACTGTCTTAATAGCAGCTGGAAAGAAACAGCTGTTTAGGACACAGTTGATTCTACCTAGTCAAGGATGAATGTGAGGTGAATGAAGGCTTCACTATGTTTATTTCCTGCCAGTCACTGAAAAGATAGCCACAGGTGAGCAGCCCAGTGGGATGCCTCTAAAACGAATCTATCCATCTTGGTCAGGTGAATCCAAGAGGATTCACTGTTTTCCCCTCTTGCATAATCTAGAATCCACATGTAAGTGCTATACAGAAATGTTACCACTATTATTTTCTCACTGAAAACTGAAAATTTATTTTTGGAATGCTTTTTCATCCTCTTTCTTATACTTGTGCTAGTATCAAGTACTGTTTCTCTTCAGAAAAAAACAGGTGCAGTAGAATAACAGTACTAGAGGTGGTCGAGACTTTCTTTCTAATACGTAACATGTAACCATGTAGCTTATAATGTCTCGATAGTGCTACGATTTTTATAACCAATGAAAAGGAAGGTTTGAAACAGAAAAAAAACCACCCCACAACACACAAAACAACAAACAAAACACGTTTTTCTTTATATCACCAGTGAAATATCTTATCTGTGCTGGGTACAGTGTTTAAAACTAGACCTCTGAGTTTTATTTCCCAGCTTTGTCTCTGGAACACTTGGACACTTTCTTTTTTTCTGGGGGCATCTGTAAAATGGAATTACATGTAGCATGTCTTATGATGATAAAACTATGCCTGCATTCCTGCTACATATTCAAAGAATTGTGTATATGTGAAATAATCTACTTCAGGATTAAAATTTTAGTAACAGAAAAGGCATCAACACACTTACATTCTACTGGAGACTAAATGCAGTACTTTTAAAAGGAAGTCACTCTGCATGCATAATGATTTTGCTCTATGGATGTAGAGCTAAAATCTGAACATTTCCAGTTCAACTGTGTTTTCAAGATAAAGTACTTGTCAGTGCTGTAAAGCAGGTTTTAACGTAACAAGCAAACACTGATATTTCAATGAGGCCAGTAATACTGGAAACTCTGCTAAGTTTAAAATATTTTTTTATTAATTATTTTCAGACTGTAGAAAAAATACAGCATCGAAATTTTGGCTATGACATTCATCAGACAAAAGCATGCATTTGAAGGCAATGTCCATCTATTCCTCACAGTTATTTTAACAACATTAAAAATAGCACAAATACCAAAATGCAGTATTTTTTGCCCAGCTTCTTTGGAGTAAAAATAAACAACAAAGACAAAAGTAAACCTACCTCCTCCTTGAAAACCTGTTTCCCTGTGGCACTTACAGTAATGGGACACAAAAACACAGAAGCTGTGAATGTGCCTTGTAAGCATACTTTCATATGCCCTGCAAATATGATTTCATTAGTAAGTTCTTCTAAACCACTCCTGTAACAGCGTGTAAAAATCCCGCCTACGTCTTACTCATTTCCATTACCCTGTACTTCTGTATTGTAAAGCGGAAAAGTGTGGTAACAGCCATTGTTTTGCTACAGGGAGTCAAATACAGCAAAATAGAGGGGCATCCTGTTCAACACTGCATTCACATGATTTTCACTCATTTCTGTCACACGTTTTTCATATAGGTGTTCATACACGGCACAAACTCAAAAGTAGGTGAATATATGAATCTACCTTGTGGCTCAGGTATAGCACAGGTACCACTGTTTCAAGCCACATCACTGTTTTCTGCTTATTGCTTAGGCTTGCAAACCAACATCACCAGATTTCAGAATTTTTCCACATGATATATACACATTTTTCTGGGCTGGTTCAATTCAACACACAGACCAGGAAAAGTTTCTTCACTCATGCAAATGCTCTGAGCATATCAAATCAGCACCACATCATTTGTCTGTGCTCGTACCCTGGCACCGGGAAATCATGCAGTCACCCTTGCCCTCTGGCTGCATGTCCTCTTTCCAACACCATCCAACAGGGCGAGCCCACATGGTGAGGTGCTAATACAGTTGGTTGTGCACTGCCCAGGAATGGAGATTCACAACTGACCATGTTATCAGGCTCTGAAATTAGTAAGCTCAAGCCTTTTTTGTCATCTTGGCTGCTTTTGACACAGAGAAGTGTGCTTTGGGTCAGCAAAGCAACTTTCTGGGAACCAAGAAACAGCACCTGCCTTCTCATATACCCACAATACAGTCTGACTCCAGCCTTTCTCATATTTAAATAATTTGAACAGGAAAATGAAGTTATTAAAGTAGACAACAGCATTTAAATCTGATTAGTTATAATATCCACTGAGTATATTAATCTTACTATATGTATGTGTTACATCTCACTGGATGAGAGGTAAATTAGATCAGATCTGTCCTGCTTCTGTTTGCCTGTATCTTGTATAGCTTAATTCCCATCAGCCTCTCTTTTTGTGGCTCTTCTGGGCAGAGGAGGAGTTGGGGGTTTCTTGAGGAGATGTTTCCTCTTCTTCAGGTCTCAATTCCTCAATTTTATTAGCAGAATAGGCAACAGGATGCTATAGTGTTAAGTTTCTAAGACACTTCATTTCAGGAGCTGCAGAAGTGAGACCTTTTGTTCTATTTCTCAATTTCTTTTGCAGACACTTCTGTAAAATTGGAGTGGACTATGTTTTTGGGATAGATTTGTACCAGTGAACCTGAAAATTCATTTTCTGTAAGTTATGTACAACCTGCCCAGCTTGATAACAATTATGTTGTGTAGGTCTGCAATCCTGTTACTATTATTTTCTACTTCAATAACTAGAGGATTTTGCAGAAGATTTAACATTGCTAAAGGGATGGATGATCTGAGAAAACAACTGTAATAATCCAGTGATTTCTTGGAATTTTTTGTTACGTTCATTAGTCCATTGGAAGGATTGTTGCTTTCCAAAGTGTCAGTTAATTCTACACTCACATTTAATGAACTTTTGACAAAACACACTGCCACCATATCCTTGAACCTCTGAAGAGCAGATTGCCTAAGAAAAAAAAAAAAAAAAAAAGAAAAAGAAAAAGAAAGTAGTTAAATAAATGGAAGGATTTATAAAGACCAGAGAAGAAGTCCAAATCCTATCAGTTGTACTCCTAGAAAACCAGACACTTGATGCACGCTCTCTACATGCCAACCAGAAGGAAAAATACAGGACCATAGGCAACACTAAGTAATCTTTTATTGAATACGAGCCTTCAGGTGAATCTACTAATGAAAACTGCAGAACAGGATCATGCAGAATAAAACAAGGGATATTTTCTTTGTCAGCAGTGACAGAGAAAGACCTTGTCCTTCAGTTTGATTCAGACCTTAGTATTTAATTTAGCTCCAAGATGTAGTACTTGGTGAATTTGCACACGAGTTGCACTCATTACGTCTTCCCTGAAAAAAATAAAGGAATTGTTTGCAACTAAAACCCCAAAATCATGACCTAACCTCAGAAAATAAGTGAAAGTGCTGAAATAGAAACAAAAGAGCTTTCATGATGAGAGTTCTAGGTAAGGTACAAACTGGCACATCTTGCAGACCAACTGGCAGCTCTTACAGGGAACAAGATTTTCAGCACTGTTTCTCTTTCACTATTTCATAGTGTATAGAACGGTAACCATCAAGCTGTGAAGTGCACTTTTATATTATTATATTGAGGTAGAAGAAAAGCTAATTGATCATCATGGAACTAGTGTGCATTTGTGTTTTGGTCATCGAGGAAGCCTCATTACTTATGAAATCTTGCAATGACTGGAGAAAATTCAGTCAAACATACTCTGCCCCTGTAGCACCTGTGGCAAGACGTCAAGATGGCACCAGATGAGCTGTAACACTTTTTAAGACAAATGCTCTCATGCCAATCGAGCATGCAAGTTCCTCATGCTCTGTTTACTGATGTGATAAAGAAAAACCCCAAGCATCCAGTCTACTGCTGCAAGGCAAAGCACCAATTTTATTACCTTTATGTTTTGTATCAGAATTTCTGTATCCTGAGCGTGTGCATGGGAAGGGTATGCTTTGGGAAGTAGGTACCTGGAATGGCTTCCCTCAAAACCTCTGCAAGGGTTCACAGAACAAAACGTTTTTCTCAATGAATACAACAACTACAGGTATTTCTTCCACAAGCTGAGGAAAGGCTTAGGATATACTCACCTGTGATTTCCACCTTGAGTTCAGCACACAGAATGGGTTTTGCCTGTCTGTCTTTCAAAGAACTGCTATGAATGTTGGGCTGTTTGCTTATGCCAGGGAAGAACTCATTTTCAACCTCTATTTAGGCTTGCAGTTAATTTCCAAATTAAATGGTGGAAATCTCTCCTTGGTAAGTTCTCAAGTAGAGAAGAAGTTTTAAATGATGCTTTTTCACTGCCCATTGATTGTAAAGTTGCCCTGGCAACTTTTCCTAAAAGTAATGAATGGCAAAAATGTTAAAGTTCCCTGTAACACTGCAATTTAAAGGGACAGCTTGTTTGGCAAAACAGATCAAAAGGTTGAGAATAGAGGGAACAGAGCAAATTTTATGATCAGTAGCTACTCTAATGAAGTCACGGAGGAATCAGACTTGACTTAGATTGTAATGATTTTACGTTTCTTACTTTTTTCTTTTTTTCTTTTTTTTTTTTATTTTTCCAATTGGTTTCCTGTACAATAAACAGAAAATGCAGGTAGATGGACAGTCACATGCATATCGTGGATAACAGCAGATGAAGTAATGCAATTTGAGTGACGGCAGTCATCAGTTTCTTCTTACTTAAGAGAAAGTATTGTACCTTGTTTATTCCCTCCCTTCTAACGAGTACCAGTTTTCATAGAAGATCCAGCAAGACACTTTTCATTGAAGGTTTGTGGAAACAGATGCAAAAAGGTATGCAGAATTACTGTGACAATGTAGCAAGGGAAAGAATCCAAAGACAAGAGGTAACAAATGCTCCACTTCACTTTCAGAGGTGTGAAGAATCATTCAGCAAACTGATTTCTGTGAGACATAGTGTGAACCCCCCAAAGAAAACTGGTACTTCAAGATGTGTTTGTCCTCTGGCAAAAGGCTCTCGCTGAAAAGTGAATGTTATATCACCAGTGGTGAGGCTGGTATCAGAAAGGCTTTATGGTTAAGGTTTTCTTTCTCCTTCAGTGATGGCTTCATGCTAGAACTGAAGGTGATTGCATAAAACATTTCACAGGATAAACACACCAGGAAAGATTAAGTTGAGATTTCAAATAAAAATCAAGAGACTCTCTTTGAGCCTGGTAGGATGAGCAAAATGCTGAGGAAGCCAAGGGATGCCAGTATGAAGACATAGAATTTACTTAGTCTTCTAAAGCTCATATTGCTTCTTGCTGAAGTCCCTTTGGCAAGAAAAACACCTTCCCTGACACAAGTGAGGAGCTGAGGCACACACATGCCAGAGCATGTGGAATGATAGTGACACTGATCTGAGAAGAGCCATGTTATGTGGCTATTTATAGTTCTTAAAAGAATATTTGCCTCAAGCATGCCCATAAATAGCAAGTAAATAGGAGAAGTCCACAATTACGCCAACAGTTTATTTTGACAAATTGCATTATGGTGAACTCTGGGAGGTTGGGAGACCTTGCGGAATACAGGCCACTGCATTTATTCAGTACAATCATTGGGAATGGGAAAGAAGAAAAACCTAGTTGTTCTAATTGCTGCTCTGTAGAGGAATTGAAAGAGTCCTGCTAGAGGATGAAGGTAGTGCTGAGGCTTTTGTGTCTATTTAGCTTCTGTAATTCTTGAAACAGGACCATGCAGATTCTCAGAAAATAATTATTTTTGGAACCCTGACTCTCATCAGCTGGCTCATGATGTATCTGTTACAGTGGATTAGGATACAGGAAACTGGGCTGGTATAAAACCTTTAATTTCTTGTCTACTGAATTTCTCAAATTATGAAAATTTTCATATAGATTGGGACAGTTAAAATATTCAATATTTATACAGAGTAAACTATATCCTATCAATTCCAGCAAAGGCAATTTAACTAACTGTATTAAATGTATGGCTTCATGAAAATGCAAAAATGCACAGAATGGCCAAGATCACCTCTGCAGAGGAGTTGGGGTACCACATGTGCCTCCCCAGTCTTATCATTCAAAGTCTCACAATCAGTGTTTGACATGGATGTTTCCAGTAAACCAGTTAACTTAAAAATGAAGATCCTCTTAACAGCTGTGCAGTCTGAAGGATGACTTGGTTTGCTTAATGAAAGGGAGAGGAGTTGCATGCCAGAGCAGTCTAAAAGCATCGTTTACTAGACCAGCTCATTTTATCACAGACTTTTTGGGTCAATCTGGATTCTTCTTAAAACCAGTCTAATTGTACAAGCTTTATATAACTAACTTTGCAATCTTTAATTTAAAACATAAGAATTCTTCATAACTAATGCTAAAAAAGAACGTTGCTGTTACAGTCAAGGAGAATTTGAAAATCAAAAGAGAACTTGTTTGGGGGGGTTTTTTGGTGTTTTGTTTGGTTTTTTTTAATCTTTTTTAAATTTTTATGTGAGGTATCAGAAGAAGAAAGCAAGTGGTATTAGCAACTTGGATATGGCTTAGAACTTTTTTTTTCTTTTTTAATTATTAGTAGGGTTTTTTTAAATTCCACAAACAAATGTACATATCTGTGTAGTAGAATTGCCTGAGCCCCAAGCTGGCTTCAGGGCCAGTGACATTTTCTGTAGAACACAAACGCTGTCTTCACCTTTGTACATAATCAAGCTAGCTTAAATTCTTTCAAGCAGAGCCTATAACCTTCCCAGAAACAGGGCTAAGAATCAACTGGCTGAGTTTGGTTCAAATCTGCAAATAACACCAGGTCACCTCAAAGCACAGAATTGGCTGATTTTGTCCAAACCCCTCCTTTATTTGTGGCATACAGTCAAAGTTACTCATTTTTCTAATGCATAAGACACACTGAGACTGTAGTAAGGAGATTTCTTTAAACCTTTTATTCCTTTTGTTTTGCACTTCAGAAGAAAAGGGGCAATTGCAGGCAACTGCAGCTGATTATATGCCAATCTTACACTGTAAGGGAGACATAAGCATTTTTGTCTGTAACAGTGCAGAGCTCCAAACACCTAGTAGATCTCCATACAGGGCTACCCAGTAGGTACACTAGATTGCCATATCGTGGATATTGCACTACCTGGAAGCTGAAATACAGCTGAGCTCCTCACTGTGTGTTGGTGACAGGTCCCAACACTTTTTTTGCCTTTATTTCAGTTTACAAGAAGTAATTTTTCACCCCATTTCCTTTGTGATTTAGCTTGCTTGTCTTTGATCCTAGGCTACCATCATGTGGCCACTTTGAGAATCTTTCCAAGCAACAGAAACAAAGACTGATTACTCAGCCTGGAAAGCAGCAAGGTACTGTCTGTGTACAAGAGGAAGGCCCCATATAACTTTCAGAGGGCTTAATTTTGCTTCTTGATTGCACTCAGTCATTCCTTACTTACACATTCTGCCCTTCGGTTTGTGTCTGTTCTGTTCTGCTCTAATTCTCCCCACCATCCCCCCAAATACTGACAAAACATACCCTAATTGGGACACTCCATGCATGAAACTAAAATATAGATTTATTTGTGTTGGACATTTCTGCCCAAGTAGTCCAAACTCAGAGTTTCAAATCACCCATATGTAAATTCCTTCTGCAAGATCTTTACTATGGTCCGCCACAACGTTCTTGCTTCTAGATTCGAGAGATATCAGTTTGACTGTTAGGTGGCTACAGAATTGGCTGGATGGGTGCATCCAAAAACTCACAGTCAGTGTCTATGTTGAAACCAGTAACAAGTGGTGTTCCTCAAGGGTCTGTACTGGGACCAGAGCTATTTAACATCTTCATCAACAGCATAGAGAGTGGGATTGAGTGCACCCTCAGCAAATTTGCAGATGACGCTGAGCTGAGTGGGGCAGTTGATGCATTAAAGGGAAGGGATGCCTTCCAGAGGCACCTTGACAGGCTTGAGGAATGGGCCCATGCAAACCATGTGAAGTTCAACAAGGCCAAGTGCAAGGCCCTGCTCATGGGTTGGGGCAATCCCTGGTATCATGCAGGCTGGGGAATCAAGGGATTGATAGCAGCCCTGCAGAGAAAGAGTTAAGGTTAGATTTAAGGATATGACTTACGGATACTGATGGACAAAAACTTGGATGTGAGGCAGCAATGTGTGCTAGGAGCCCAGAGATCCAATCACATCCTGTGCTGTGTCAAAACAAGTGTGGGCAGAGGGTCAAGGGAAGTGATTCTGTGCCTCTGCTCTACCCTGGTGAGACCCCACCTGGAGTACTGTGTTCAGGTCTAAATTCCTCAGCACAGGAAAGACATGGACCTGTTGGTGTGGTCCAGAGAAGGGCCACAAAAATGATCAGAGGGCTGGAGTATCCCTCCTATAAAGAAAGGCTGAGAGAGTTCAGCCTGGAGAAGAGCAGGCTCTGTGGAGACTACTATGGCCTTTCAGTATATAAATGGGACTTACATAAAAGACATAGACTTTTTCCAAAAACCTGTAGTGACAGAACAAGGGGCAAGGTTTTTAAACAGAATGAGGTTGGGTTTAGATTGGAAGTAAGGAAGATGTTTTTTATAATGAGGGTGGTGGGATGCTCTAACAGGTTGTCCAGACAAGTTGTGGATGCCCTGTCACCGGAAGTGTTCCAGGCCAGCTGGATGGGGCTTTTAGTAACATGATCTAGTGAAAGGTATCTTTGCCCATAGCAGGGTTGCTGGACTAGATCTCTAAAGGTCCCTTCTAACTCAAACCATTCTGCGATTCTATGATTCTATAAAATATGATCATAGTAAACACTCTCCAGAGCTCATTCTTCTGAGCTATTATTTCAGACTTTGAATCAAAGCAGGCAAATATAGAAGCATCTGATGCTAGATTTGCAGCTGCCAGGGTAGGAACAGAGATCTCCAGGTCAAACATGAGCTTATACAGTGGAGCAAAACTTTCTACCAAATAAAGGTTCTTGTATTGGACTAATTTCAATCATATAATAGTGGAAATAGTATTTTATAAGAAAATACATACTTAATCTAATCATGGCAGAACAGACAGATTCTGTGTTGGAGTACTTAATCAGGAACATAAATTCCGTTAACAGAGTTTTTATGCTGGGTTTGCAGGCAGGCTGACTGACCACACTAAACTGGGCATTTGTTTACAGTCTTTTTACACATTATAGCTCCATACAGTGAATGTTAAACAAGATTTAAAGGATGGGATGAATTTCTGAAGATTAGATTAAAACTCCATATTGTAGCCATTCAGGTACATGACTCTGTGTTCGCCTCACACTCTGTGAAGACAAATGGATACTTTCCGGGTGAAAATGAACAGGGGGAGGAGAATGTTGTATTGCCAGAGGGTATTTCTGACAATAATATTAGCTGAAACTGATTTATGCAGATATAAATATTTACACTGAAAAGACAATTCTTAATTTCAGAATACCTTTGACTTTTAAGGTGCATTGACAATCATCTGATTATTCGCAGAATGGGAAATCAGTCTGAAATCGTGGTCATACAGCAGTAATGTAAGTACCTTCATTTCTTTCCCTTGCACTCACTCTAACTCACAGAGAAGTGTGTTCAGATTCTTCAGTCATTTCCAGCCTAAACTGCACTGAGTGTTTTGTGAGAAAATATTGAGGAAGTAAACTTGGGCTGATAATGTTCTAAGCATTACTTTCTAGTGGGGTTTTGCGCTGGAGTAATTTCCTATTTATGAGTACCTCCTTCATTGATATGTTGTTCAAGTTTGTGACATAGACTATCCAAACTAGTTTTGTTTTTCTTTTTTTTTTTTTTTTTTTCCAGGTGTTTTTAAAAACTGTTTACCCCTTATTTTTCAAGTTGGCATAGTTTTTCCTTGGAGAAACTCAGAAAAGATACCATACTTTTAAAACCCTCAATATTATATAGTTTATATTATCTTTTCCACGTACGCAGCCTTTGTTTAAGTGATAATACTTATTTAGTCCCAATCACATGCAAATACCAAAAAGGCCTTGATAATCTTTGTCAAACCCAGACATCCTGAAGACTTCTGGCAGCAATCTCTTCAGAAGTTGGGTCCAAATATAATACTTGTACAGTGGATCTGAAAGCATGAGCAAAAGACCAAAGTCACATGACAAATGAAGAAAACAAATCTCCTCAGAAGATCAGGTTACAATCTTAGAACAGAAATGTGTTCTGCATTATCATTACTAAATCCATAAAGCTTTCAATAATACCTACAGCATTAAACATTCCCAGACTGTTTTCAAATGAAAAAATTCCATTAAAGGGGTGTATTGGACAGAAAGGGATAAAGCTTGCCTTCTGTAAGGAAAGGGCTAGGTGTTAAAACTGGGATTCATCTCTAATGCTAACCACCTAAATATTACATCCATCTTGCCTCCAGGAGGGCGAGACCCTGAATTATCCAGGGGATAGTTAATTTGTTCTGCCTTATGGGATCAGATTAAGACTCTAACAGGGACCTAAATCATGGTAAATTCATTCATCCGTATTCTCTGTGAGAAGAATCCAAGGATATGACCCCAAGCTTAAGGATCTTTGACAGATACCTAAGTAATGGCAGATGAATCCTACCATTCTGATGCAGAGAGAGATCTTTGCACAGTGTCCCAGATGGCTCCTCTACTGGTAGTTTCAGTGGTGAAATAGCTAGCTCTATCATGTTTGCACAGGATTTATCTTTTCCTTACATTTTTAGCTATTGACACATGGCAATTCTTCAGAAATAAACCTTTGTTAAACTGAGATGCAACTGCTTGAAAGGAAACATTTAGCCACATACACTTCTCAGATAAAAGGAAATACAAGAGTCAAAATTGATGTGACTCAGCCTAACACAGGGAGCATTTTCAGAGTGACGATAACCCTGACTCAGCTGGGAAAACCTTAAGTCCTCTTATGTCAAGAGAGCCGGTATTGTTTGCATAACCAAGTGCATTAGTAAGAGGCAGAAAAGGAAGTAGCGCCTGGGACTGAACAGGGCTCTGGCTCATTTACTAGTTGGCTGATGTGATTGCACACAGTGAGATGAGCAAGCTGACCTGTGGGAAAAGGGCAAGTAACATTGGACTGAATGAGTGCAGGAGAGGTTTTGGAAATGTCAGGCAAGCTTGACCCATAGTTGAAGTTACAGCTTTGAAAAATCACCTCAGAAGGAGTAGCAATATCTCATTGGGACTCTCCTGCAGGCTAAAGGGGGAATTACCTAGGCTTCGCAGTTGGAAATAACACCGTAGAGGACTGTATCCTCTCATCCTCTCCATCAGAAAAGTGTGTGCCTTTCTTGTGGGACTAAAGGATTGAATCATGGATGGACAACAACAGCTGTTAACCAGAGGTAGATTTTAACATCATTCCTCTTTTAAACTTCAGGCAATGTTCATTCACCTCTCTCAAACTCTTCCCAGAGACAGAAACCCTCACCTCCTCCTCTGTCATGAAGTCAAGGCTGTGCTAGAGCAGCCCTCCTGACTGGCAGGTTTTAATTCAGCTTCTCCACATCTATTGTTTTCTATCCAGCTATTCTTAAGTGAACACTTGTTTAGTCAGAAAAATCAAGTACTCTGCACTGGGAAACTAAAAAAGCCCCTGAACTCTCAAACTATTTTCAGACAAAGTTGTAGTTTGCAGAAGGCTCTTCTTAAAAAACTTTCTAAAATTTAGAATAAATCAGATTTTTTAATGTCTAACATTTTAAGATTTTATAAAAATATTCCCTTTTTTTTTTTCTTTTCTTTTTCATTTTTTTCTTAACCAATTACAAATAGCAGTGCTGGGAGATAAGTCAGTCTTTTGGGTGAGAATAGAGTTGCTTAAAAGAGTGCATGTAATGGTTGCTCTAAACCGAGCTATGGCAATGCTTCAGAAGTGTTGTGATGAACTGACTCAGCTCTCTGTCATTCAGTGTAATTTCTTCCTCAGTGTACTCTCACTGATAGGAGACTAAGAAACCACAAGAATGCAATGGGAGAATTTTTGTTGATGAACTGCAGGTTAGTAACAAGGAGAGTGAAGTCAGAACAGCTCAATTATCAATGTTGACCAATATTCATTAGTGCTGAGCAGAGATCCTAGAAGCTATCTTTCTCTAATACAGAATTTATTTTTTAATATCTCTCCAGCTGAAGTGGCCAATGACAATAATTTTGTTAGATGGTTCAACTGTAAGGACATTGATGTGTTTTGGAACTGAGATTAGCAAAGGTTGTTTCACAAATAAGTAATTTATTTACTTGTGCTTGGCAGAGGGATAGACATTTTCCCTCTGCCTGCCCCTAGAGAATTTTATAAGATCAGAATGTTTGGCAATGAGTACATTTTTTTTTTTCAACTGAGTGGTAAATGCTGCTCTTCACTATCATGATCTTGGGAGCTACAGTTTTGTAGGAGAGGAGTGTCACCATGGTGAGAAAGTTCTTCCAAAAATTATGGCTATAGCAAATGGATGGACATTTTTCCACTCTGCATTTGGCTGTGTAAACAACATGGATATGCTCATCTTCACTGAGCATATAATCTGCACAAATATGCTATCTTTCTTGGCTAGGCAAATAGTGCCCCATGGTAGCACTATAAGACTCCTTATCAAATATTGATTTGTGAGTTGAAAGAATCAGAGGGAGGATGCAGAAGGCAGAACTTCACAAAATCTTCAGCAATCTAGATAGGAACCAGTCTTTTAATAATGATTTTTGAATCAACAGGTGCTTTGACAGAGCCAGTCCTAGATCTTAATTGTGGAAGAATGAAAATTAAGACACAAAGTTTAAAGCTGTTATAAGGACAGGGATTGCTTTGGAGGAGCTGAAATGTTTTCTGAATACCAACTGGGAAGAAAATTAGAATGAGCCATTCTGAAGGATATTCTTACATTAATTTTTTAGAGGAATCATGGTGAGACATGAAGAGTGTTCCATTAAAGGACAGGAAAGAAAAAAAAATGGTTTTCCTTTCAGAATATTGTCTTTTTCAATCTGCCCATTTACAAGGTTTTTTTTCCAAAATGAAGGAGTAGAAATTGCATTTGCAACAATTTCAGGGGTCTGAAATTGAATCATAATGAGGAGATCTAGCCAATGCAGTTTACAGTTGATTTATCAGTTTTACTGTATGGACCTACCTGAAGGTGATATGAGTCTTCTCCTCCACGCCCTTTCACTGATTACTCCTGATTAGCTGAGAAAAGCATGTCTACATAATATTGCATTCATTTATAGGGGTCATTCCTGCCCATGATGGAAAGTCTGCTTTTGGAAAGTAAGGAATCATCTCCCAGAAATTACTTTCGCTGTCAAGCCTTATATGTACATATGCATTTATTTAGTTTAAAAGGTGTTACTAAAGTAAGCCACAACAAAATAAACATTACATTTTGACACTGCAGATACAGACTAGAAGCCCACATGGACAGCTGCCACACCTATTATGTGAAACAGAAAGATGAGATCAGTTTCAAAACAGGATTAAGAAACCCAAATGCTGGTAATTTACACATGGCAGTAGAAAACTGTGATGTCAAAACTCCCTTCTGCTAAGACACACGTCCCACTTTTAGGACACTCCCCTTACCTTCAAGCTTGCCACCCCACCCCTTTGGAGTGCAACTTTTCATTTTCAACAGACCAAATCTCTGAAACTTCTTTTTCACATCAGTGCAAAACAAAAGATGAGATTTTCCCCTCTCCACCTCTTGTTGTAAACAAAGGTGGAGCAAAAGAGTGCCCAAATTCCCCCAGCAAT
Source organism: Hemiprocne comata (assembly GCA_020745705.1). Classification (NCBI taxonomy): domain Eukaryota; kingdom Metazoa; phylum Chordata; class Aves; order Apodiformes; family Apodidae; genus Hemiprocne; species Hemiprocne comata. The sequence goes on along the minus strand of CM036586.1, from coordinate 89,492,956 downwards.
AATTACAAACACTACCAGAAGTGAGACTTCCAGTGAGTGTGGAAAGGGAAAACCCATGTCCTTTGGTCACACTCATGGGACTTCTCTGGAACTAGAGCAAGACAGGGGTCAGATGGCTATGAAAGAAGTAGTGAGCTTTGCTTAGAGCACTGTTTTTTTGGATTGTTAGCAGTCATTCCCTTCTACAAGCAACTAAACCCTGGGTGAACCACTTCACAGTGCATTGGTTCTATGCATATTTTAATTATATGGTATGGCATTTCAATCAGTCCAAATCTGTATGTTGTTCCAATGCAGCATTTCAATGCACTGGAACTACCATCCAGTTCAGTGTGAGAGTCTAGTAAGGACAGAAAAAAGTGTTGAATCCCTACAATTCTTGCATTTCTGAATAAATGAACTATGTCTGAAAAATTAAAAAAAAATAAAAAATTAATCCCTGAGGTGTAGCTTTCTTCCTTTTCATCTTAAATTATTTTAAATTGTAAGAAAACTTCAGAAAACATACCAAGTAATGAATGGCTTTTCTCTGAAGTCAGCAATGGGAGTATTTAATTGATGTAAGAACACCAGAAGAAGCATGCTGCAATTACTAATATGCTAACACAAATTCAATGTACAAACCACACTTAAACCAGATAAATTTTTTTTTTTTTTTTTTTTGTTAGTAAGCAGAAGACATAATGGGAAAATAAGTTTTCTACATTTTAAAAATCAAGTACTGGGCTTGAGGTCAGGTTACCTTTGGATTTGAGATTCTAAGTCACGCTCTTCTCACTTAAGTATACACACCCACCTTAAGCTCATGTCTGATAAACTTCAAAACAGAGGTAAAGTTTCTTGATTTGGCCTTAGGTTGTATAATTGCTTTATCTAGTGCTAACAATAATGTAACACATGGACCTAAATACATTATTTTTAAATCTAAAATCAAGATTAACTTATTGAATGTACGTATAAGGGATGTCTGAGCATAAAATGGTCACAGTAATCACAGAAAAAAATACACTATTAAAAGAAAGAGGCACATGGTGTATATCTAGGACACAAAACAGCAGGTTTTAAGGCTTTAATAGCAAGAAGCTGAAACATCCCGTGGGGCTTTTACATGACATTTCTTTGGATGTATTGTGGAGTTTTTTTGTGGTTTCTGGGTTTGGTTTGGGGTTTTTTTGTTGGTTGTTTTTTTACCATGTCTTTAACATACATACTGAAAGAATAAACATATTTATGTACTTAACTGTACCAACTTCTGTCTGGGATGAGGGTAACGATATTTAGGTCTCTACCACTTCACCTAACAGGCCATCAAAGAGAGGGGGAGAGTTGGGATCCATTTTTTGTCAACATTTCTCTGCTGTGTGAACAGTAGCTGAAGATAGGGAGGACCAAAGCAGAAGAGCCAGTTTCTATGCTCTGGAGGGGAGTACACCAGTTGGTAAATTAAACAAAATATATTCCTTGATCTCGTCAGTCCTTTGTAGCAGTGCTTGTGAAATGAGACTTTTAAGAGGACAATAGCTTGTCCAAATTTGTGAATTTTTTTAAAAGCAGTAAATAATTCTTGGCATCTTAGGTTAATTTTTGCACCAAAACCTGGGGTCAGATTCTCAGCAAATATGCTATTTGACCTGATTGAAGACACATATCTTTTCCAAACCACATTGTGAGAAAAAATGGAACCAGTTTATTCATTATTCCCCCTCCAAATTCAGCTGAAGGTGGAAAGTTGGAATGCAGAACATCAGCTTGTATGAATAAAGAGATAAGCTGATTTCAAGCCCCCTTATTATCAAGGCAGTCAAACCACCCAGAATGCAGCACAGAACATGTCAGTATGGCTCACAATTGTCTATGTGATAACTGCAGACAAAGTCCATTTACAAAGTAACAAGGTAAAAGTAGGACAATTTCAGATGCTAGGCAGGGCAAAGCTTCAGAAATTGACGGTAATCCAGACAGTGCTACCTTTTCAAAATGTAAGATTTATTTGTTTTTTCCTCCATGAGTTCTGGGACTTTTTGGTTATCTGTCTAGTTTCTGGTGTTCTACGGTTTTGTTTGTTTGTTTGTTTGTGTTTGTTTGTTTTTATTTGGTGCACAGTGAAAGATGCTTATAAGCCACCCAAAAAAACAGGAGAACAATGGCAGGTAGGGTATGATCTTTCTGAGATTTTAATTTCCTAGCCACTATTTGCACTACACTATTTAATCTGTCCTATGACCTGTCTTTTTCTTAAATGATAAGAGTTTGTTACAGCCTGGAAAATGTTTTGAAATCTTGCTCTTCTGCATTAAAAGAGAGAAAAATTAGCAACAACTCTGACCACTGAGTCATTCAGAGGCGTGCCTCTTTCGAGGTATTTTGAAGAACTTGGTTAAGGTTCCAGTTAGCTTTTGTGTATTCAGAGGTGTGCTTTGGTCCCACAGTGGGAAGTACCAGTGGAAACAGGCTCTTCTGAGGAGGTGTCTTGTGAAAAGGGGAGTCTCTTGATTCAATTTCTTATTATAGTCTTCAATGAAGACACTCTCCAGTGCTGACCTCTCCTGCTTCTCAGCCCAAATGATGCATAAACGTCCAGGACTTAACATGTATTTAGAAGAAGGTAAGTTTTGAAAAAAAGAATGTGAATGGTACTGCTGTTTTGACTCTTTATTTACCCAGACCTTTAAAATGTATTTGACTTGTATTGTTTATTTCATTATTCTTTTATCAGTTTAAAAGTTATCAAATATGGGGGCTTTGAAAAATAGGATTTGACAGTCTTAAATTAAGGATAAGTTTTAGGTAGTCTCAACCAGAAAAAAAGTCCTAGTGATTCCCCTTAGCTAGAACTGTGAATTAGAGACATGAATAAAAGATTAATGATTGAATTTGTGAATGAATACTGTGTTCAGTTTCAGACCCCTCACTACAAAACGACATTGAGGTGGTACTAGAGAAGGGCAACAAAGCTGGTGAAGGGTCTAGAACACAAGCCTTATGAGGAGCATCTGAAGGAACTGGGGTTGTTTATCCTGGAGAAAAGGAGGGTGAGGGGAGACCTTATTGCTCTCTACACCTACCTGAAAGGAGGTTGAAGTGAGGTGGGCATCGATCTCTTCTCCCTAGTAACAAGTGATAGAACAAGAGGAAATGGCCTCAAGTTGTCCCAGGGGAGGATTAGATTGGATATTAGTAAAAATTTATTTTCTTAAAGGGTTGTCAGGCACTGGAACAGGCTGCCCAGGGAAGTGGTGGAGTCACCATCCCTGGAGGTGTTTAGGAGATACATAGATGTGGTGCTTAGGGACATGGTTTAGTGGTGGACTTGGCAGTGCTGGGTTAATGGTTGAATTTGAAAGGTCTGTTCCAACCTAAACAATTCTATGATGCTATGAATTTAGTCTCTTAATTAAGCACAATACGTATTTCAAGAGCACTTAAAATTATGGTTTTTTTATGATCTTACTGGGTTTTTTTCAAATAAAAGATTTTAAAATGCTGCTTCTTAAATTGTTAACTTTTGCATTTGGGAGGATATCATAATCAGCCTCAAAAACTTTTCAAAGATTTATTTATTCAGACACACGGATGGTGAACAGATCTACCCTTCAGGAAACCCTCAGGTCTCCTGTTTTTTTAAAATTAAATGGTTTCTTTTCCCTGCATTAAAAGTAACTGCTCTAAATATTGTGAAGATTAGTTTCATTACCTTAATTTTCTTGCCTTGACTGTCTACTTCCCAGATTCACCAGGTGGGTTTTACAGAAGCCCTTACTACAATGTCTGCAGCTGAAGTGCTGTATGGGGTGTCAGTTCCTCTTTTGTTACCTCCCCTTTCTCTTACTCCAGCAACCCACTATTGTAAACCAGACATTGCTGGGCATCAAACAGGCATTGGCTGTAGTTGAAGATCAGCAATGAAAGCAAGAGGATAAATTAAATACTGGAAGCAGGGGGGGGGAAGTAAAATATAAGTGCAGTACTGGTTTTTAATACTAAGCATAATTTCCTACTAAAAAATTACTATTTTTTTGACAGTGCAATGTTTAGAAAGGATTTTCTATATTATTTTTTTGTTTGTTTTAGGGTTATTTTTTAGATTATTGAGATAATTTTTATCCCATTAGATTAACTGGAGTGTCTCTAAGTATATTTAGTTAGTGTTCATTTCTCCAGAAAAAAAGGACCAGATAACCTCTCTTAAAAAAAATTGTCAGGCAGTGAGTTTTATTCTGCATGACACGGACTGAATTTCAGCACCATATGCTAACATAAAGCTCTTTTGTAGCAAAGGATTAGAAACACACGGTCTTGTCTATGTATGTCTGAGAAGAAATGTTCTATCTTTCTGCTCATCTGTGCTGGCATAAATGAAAACATGCATTCTTTGACAAGACGTGAATCAAAATCCTTCTAGGTATGGACAGCTTTTCATTCCCTGCAGGTCACCTTGGATGTCTTTATGTAGCAGGGCTTTCACTTTGCTGTTTTCTGAGGACCAGTTAATAGCATATAAACATAAGAAATACCCTATGGGGTCAGCTCAGAGGTCCATTTGCTGCTCTGTCTGCAGCAGTGGCCATGGGAGGTGCTACTCAGATATAAGCCACAACTGTGGCCACCTCCTACAACCCACTCTCCAAGCATTGCTTCAGCGTGTACAGTTCCAGAAACAGGGATGTTAGAGGGTACATCCATCTCTAACACTTTTTAGTAGCTTCTCATGTGCCTGCTTTCCACAAATTTGCTTTTCTTTCTGACACTCTCAATCGTGGCAGTGCCTGTGGGAGCAAGATGCAGGAGCTAATTACATACTGAGTGGAGACGTCCCTCTCAGTGCTGTACAAAAGGTAACATTAGGAAAAAGTCGTCTCTGGGAAATAGCAATGACCTCTCTTGAAATGTCTTTCTTTGACTCAAGTTTGTTGTTCTTTTCTAAGTTTATTCAGACTTACTTTAAAAATCTTTGTTGTCTGCCCTGTGTTTCCAATCTCCAACAGAACACATTTATTACTACCTTACAGATTTTTTCCATTTTTGTTTCTAACACCAATAGTTGTTGCTACTTGAAGATTTATTTTGTTCCTTTTCCTGTTTCAGGTCTTCTTTTGACTTGTGTTTTCCACAAAAGTCCTGTTAATATTAGCCACAAATGTTTTAACTTGCTTAGCGTTTTCCATCCTTATTTTTCCCTTTCTCCTAATTTAAATAAAGTACATAATTATTTTATTTTATATTTCCCCTGACTTTTTATCTTGCCACACACATTACCATTCCAGGGGCACCATTAATGGCACAGCTCACCCCTTCCCTCTCCAGGCAGTTAGAATTGGATTCTTTCCAGGACACAGCACGCAGGAGATTTTACTTGCTTTTTTTGTTGGCCATGTGCAAAGTGAGGCACACATACAACAGCTGCTGCTGCTACAGCTGAGATCAGTACCAGAATGAACCAGATGGGGGAATCTCTGCCTTGATACATTTTGCCATGATTTTTTATAGCACTTCATAAACAATGACAGCACTTATTAAATGACCTGTTGTTCACTGCATTGTGCTGAAACAGATTATAAATTCATTTCTAATGAATTTCTATGAATGAATAGAAATGAAATGAAATCAATAAATGAAATGAAATTAATAAATTACTTTCTAATCTGTTTTAGCCCATGCCAAACTCATGAAGTTCAACAAGACCATATGCAAGGTCCTGCATCTGGGTCGGGGCAATCCTAAGCACCAATATAGGCTGGGCAGTGACTGGCTTGGAGGCAGCCCTGATGAAAAAGACTTGGGGGTGCTGGTGGATGAGAAGCTCAACATGAGCCATCAGTGTGCACTTGCATCCCAGAGAGCCAACTGTATCCTGGGTTGCATCAGGAGAAGCATGACCAGCAGGTCGAGGGAGGTGATCCTCCCTCTCTACTCCACCCTCGTGAGACCCCACCTGGAGTACTGTGTCCAGTTCTGGAGTCCCTACTACAAGAAAGATATGGATGTGCTGGAACGTGTCCAGAGAAGGGCCACAAGGATGATCAGAGGTCTGGAGCACCTCTCCTATGAAGACAGACTGAGAGAGTTGGGGTTATTCAGTCTGGAGAAGAGAACGCTCCAAGGAGACCTTATTGTGGCCTTCCAGTATCTGAAGGGGGCCTATGAGAAAGCTGGGGAGGGACTTTTTAAGATGTTGAGTAGTGATAGGACTAGGGGGAATGGCTTCAAGCTAGAGGAGGGTAGATTTAGATTGAATGTTAGGAAGATGTTCTTCACCATGAGGGTGGTGAGACACTGGAACAGGTTGCCCAGAGAGGTGGTGGAAACCTCCTCCCTAGAGGTATTTAAAGCCAGGCTGGATGGGGCTCTGAGCAACTTGATCTAGTGGGAGGTGTGCCTGCCCATGGCAGGGGGGTTGGAACTAGATGATCTTAAAGGTCCTTTCCAACCCTGACAATTCTATGGTTCTATGATTCTGCATGTATATTTATTTCTGTAAGTGTACAGGTATGGGTTTTTCTGGTGTTTTGTTTGTTGGGTTTTTTCCAGGTAACCTCATGACAGATGTTTTGGATGTGCTGAACATTCAGACATTTTCCTCTACATGTGTGGTTCCACAATGTCAATGTATTATGAACATTTTGAGATAGCTCCGGGGGTACTTTTGCTGATCCCTGTATAACATACATAGAGGATTTAGTACCAAAACAGTCAGAGCCGAGTTAAATCAGCTAGTTAGTGAAAGATCCCGAACACAAATGCATATTAATTCTGTGGAGAACTCAGAAGGTCTCAGAATGAATATGCAACCATCAGAGAAGCAGCAGTTGTGCCTTTCTAAAACCAGGTTTGGTCAGTATGGAATCTGTTTGCTCATTGTATCTGAAATTTGGCGAACACCTAATACACCTTTTTTGATAGTCACTTTTGCAAACGGCAGGATTAATCTCTCCTCAGATACTTACAGTTCATAACCTCCTAAAGGACATACATAAACCAAGTAACACAAATAACAACCTAAAAGTGACAGTTGCTCTACTGTCGCTAGAGGCTAGATAACTCATTCAGAAACAACTGCCAGTTTCTTTTCTTGCCAGGGTTTCATCAGGTGGCTCTTACCCAAACTGCTTTCAGTATCAGTAGTGTCATATCTGTGGTGTTGCCTTGCAATCTAAGCAGTACTGGCACCCAGTTAAAAATGGGATTGAATATAAACATCCTGGGAATAGAAGGCACCAATCAACAAGACTCGTTACATAGAAAAAAATTCATATTTGCTGCTTGTATTTTGGACATCATTTAAGGGCTTAAATGTATGTTTCATATTATTTCACAGATGCAAAATGAAAACATCATTTTCTATCTACTTCTTAACCAAACGTGGAACTGAAGATCCTTGCTTGTGAGTCTGCAGACTTGTGGCCCAAAGCCTTTGCTATGGCACGTGGTTCAGTCATTCCTATCATGCTGATATTAAGTTTTTTCCAGTGTAAGACATTGTTTTCCACTAGCCTGGCAAATGGACAACCAGATCTAGTGGGTAAGTAAAATATTAAGTAAATTTCAGCCTACAGCAGCCATCCTGCATTTCTAATCTGAACTTGTTGTCAAGGCACTTTCTACAGCCCACAGGGAGAAAGAGAGACCTTCAGTACGAGAGGTGTTCAAGGCAAGTAAAAGTGAATCACCTAACATTTTGAGAGCTGCAGATAGGTAAACATGAATCTCACTGCTGAAGTCAGTCACATTCAACAGGTCTCAGAAACCTCCTGCTCCATGTAAAAGCACAGCTCCTGGGAGAGCTACTGGGCATGCAAGCCTTGGTGAGAGCCATATCCTTTGTGCACACAGTGGTGGGCCCTCTCTTCCTCTACGTAATATCTTTTTAATTGCAGATGCACTTGGGCTACATAATGTTCTGTGGATTACGAAGCATGAGTCAAGAGTCATTCTGTCCTGGAAAAATAACCTGACCAAAGAAGAAACAGATAAATACACTGTGAAGTATATTTTGAGTTATAAATTCTTCAATACCACTCATGAAAGGAAAGTAAGTTGTTCAATGGTTACATGTAGTTTAAAACGAAATAATGTATTACTTCATTTATTAGATTAATTTGAATAATTTTCCTTTCAATACTTAGTACCATTTATCTTCATACATTTCCTTCTTCCTTCTTAGGAAAGACTGCAGGAGAAGAAAAAGAGAATACATCTTGAGTTACATTCGGGTTTTAACGCTAAAGTTAAAACACAACTTTTTGCAAAAGAATCAGAAGATGTAATTAAGGAGAGTGACTGGACAGAATTTACTTACAAGGCACCTCCAGGTCAGCTATATCCTACATGTAAAGACACCCAAGTGTTTGTGATAATGTTCTGTCTTGCTTGGAGACATATAATTTCTGAAAGCTCATTATCTCATGCTACGTTTTTTTGTGTGTGTATGTGTATTTGTTAAGAAGATGATATGAAACACCTTGGAATACTGAAAAATTATTTCCTTTATTAGACATGTTCAGATTCAGAAAACTCCAGCCCTGCTGAGCAAGATGTCAGAAGGACTCAGCCACTCTCTCCATTTTCCCAAGCAACTCAAGTGTCTCTTGAAGATTGTCTTCTGTATCATCTAGTTTCAGGAATTCTTAAAAAAGCAAAGCTTTTCAGCTGCCAACTACTGCAGACTTTTTTTCTTTAAGTGGTATTAGTGGCAGAACATGCTTCTTAGTTGTCATTGTCCAGAAAACCCCATTCATTCTCACCTAACAGTTATTCACCCTTCTAGAAATAAGGCTACATAATGGATTTTTAAAGGCAATCATTATGTTGTTATTAGAAAATCCATGTCAAATAAACATCACACTTCCTTTTTCCCCTTTCTTTGTTGCAGTATATATTCAGAATCTTTCATGCATCATATATAATATTTCTTCTTTCAATTGCACATGGCATATTAAAGCAGAAGCTCCTGAAGATATTCAGATTTTTTTTGCTTCCAGGTAAGCATCTTGTTAAAAATAAATATGAAACCTTATTTTTCCACATAAGTCCTTGATTTACAGGAGTCATATTTCCTTCTTACAGACACGTAGGAAAAGACTTTGAATGCCAGCAATATATAAAAAATGCAAGGAATAAAAATGTTGGCTGCCATATGGAAGAAATATATTTCCAACCATCACGAAAAATCAATTTGAATTTAACTGTCAGACATCTGAGAAATAATTCAAGAGGACTGTCTTATTACAAAGCTTTTGTCCCTCAGACAATAGGTAAGTATTGTCTATTATTAAAGGTTCATCTCTTGGTTATTTCATTGGTCTGGAAAGCAAAGAAAGGAAAGAGGGAAGAGTCAGAATATTAATTCTAATTTTTTATGCATTCATCTCCCTGGGAATTTTACACAAAGATTAAACAAATGTAATCTTCCTTAAAGGTTTTTATTTCTTTTTCTGTGATACAATATTGTTTATCGATACATGGCATTTTAAAATATTGGTAGGGTAGTATGAGAAAATGTGACTTGAAAAACATTATATTCTTCTCCAGTTTTTCTCTTTCCTTTCCTTTCCTTTTTTTTTTTTTTTATAATGATGAATAAAATACAATAAAAAAGGAACATAGTCACAAGTCTCATCCATAACTGAAATTAAGAATATAAATGTTTTCAAACATTAGTAACATTTCTATTTATTTATGATGCCATTTTCTAGTTAAAAATACTTTGACAGCTATTTTAAATTACTGACAGATTTGAACAATCACATAAAATTATTTTTCCTTATTTCTCTAGGAAATTTGAATTAGTCTCATGGGTAAGAAATTCACCTGAGTTTTAGCACAGACTGCAGATTCAAATACCTTTTAAATTATGCACATATTGATCTTATTTCAGACCTGTAACATGGGAACAAACCGTAACTCATGAGACAGCGAAAACTCATTCAAAACGATCAGATTTTTTTCTGAGTCAAATCTCATTTATTCTATCCTAATACATGGAACTTATTTGCTCTACTTAAGATATACACTGCAATCAAATCCAGCTATAAGCAAGATGCTCCATTTTAGCAAAAGAAAACATTTTCAAGAAAATCACTGTCCTGAAAAGATTAAAAAAAATAAGGGGGGGGAGGGGGTGGAAATAATAAGCAAGAAGATCTGCAGGAAGACTGCATTAGGTGTTTTCATAGCTGACCAGGAAAATTCTCACTTCCAGAGTGGCTGCTGGGGACTCATCCCACAGACAGACTCCAGAGCTGACAGCTGCCATAGGACATAGTTTCAGGATCGAATGTTTCACATGGCAACAAAAGATCCATGCAATGTTCATAGGTGAAACCTGAACTACTCTAAACTGTTTGACAACCTCCTGAGGGCTTGCCCCGCCCCACCTTGGCAGTTTCACTCTTTCTCCCATCACTGTGCTACTCCCCAGGCAGCTTTCCCAGCCCAGGGCTGAGGTGGGCAGGAGTGAATGGGGGGGATAAGTAGGAAGGAGCAGGCTGTCCTTTCTCAGCTTCTCACCCCATCCATTCATTGGATGGATGCTAGAGCAGTGAGGTGGACTGGGAACTGGTTGAAGGTTGAAAGACAGAGCTCAGAGAGCTGTGGTAAGTGGGGCAGAGTCTAGTTGGAGACCTGTGTCTAGTGAAGTCCCTCAGGGGTCAGTACTGGGTCCAGCCCTATTCAAAATATTAATTAATGACTTGGACGAAGGGATGAAGTGTACCATTAGCAAGTTTGCTGATGACACAAAACTGGGAGGGGTGGCTGACACACCAGAAAGCTGTGCTGCCATCCAGCATGACCTGGACAAGCTGGAGAGTTGGGCAGGAAGAAATTTAAATAAATTTAACAAGGGCGAGTGTAAAGTACTGCATCTGATGAGGAACAACCCCATGTACAAGTTGGGGGCTGACCTGCTGGAGAGCAGCTCTGGGGAGAAGGACCTTGGAGTCCTGGTAGACAACAAGCTGACCATGAGACAGCGATATGCCCTTGCAGCCAAAAAGGCCAATGGCCTCTTGGAGTGCATGAAGACTGTGGCCAGTAGGTCATGGGAGGTTATCCTGTGGCCAGTAGGTCATGGGAGGTTATCGTCTCCCTCTGTTCTGCCCTGGTGAGGCCAAATGTGGGGTACTGCATCCAATTCTGGGCTCCCCAGTTCAAGAAGAACAAGGAACTACTGGAGAGATTCCAGTGCAGATGATCACAGGAATGGAGAGTCTGCCCTATGAGGAAAGGCTGAAAGAGCTGGGTCTGTTTAGTCTGGAGAAGAGAAGACTGAGGGGGGTCTCATAAAGGTTTATAAATACCAAAAGGGCGGGTGTCAGGAGGATGGGTCCAGTCTCTTTTCCACAGTGTCCAATGACAGGACAAGGGGCAATGGGAACAAGCTGGAGCATGGGAGGTTCAAGTTAAACCTAAGGAACAACTTCTTTACTGTGAGGGTGACAGAGCACTGGAACAGGCTGCCCAGAGAGGTTGTGGAGTCTCCTTGTCTGGAGACATTCAAAACACACCTGAACGTGTTCCTGTGTGATCTGCTGTAGGTGATCCTGCTCTAGGAGGGTGAGGTTTGGACTTGATGGTCTTCAGAGGTCCCTTCCAACCGCAGTGTCTCTGTGACTGTGACTCTGTAATCTACTTCCTCCTGTTGAGAGCAGCCACCGCCTTCTCTCTGCCCTGCCCTTCTTCTTTCCTGTTTGAGCCATCTTTAGCCATCATCAGGGTGCATGCCTGTCACAGCTGGCTCAGCAGCTTCCTCTCCTCTCAGGACCAGGCACAAAACCGTCAGCTTGCCTTGCCTTTAAAAAACATTGCCAGCCTTTGGTAGAACACAGCAAAATCTAAGTGACCTTGCAGGGAACATCACTGTTCGCATTGTAAGTAGTGGAATTACTCTCTCAAGGCTCCACTGTTGAGAGCCAGCATTGTTTTCTCCCTCATGAGACGGTGCTTCTACCATTCGGATCACACATATCAAAAAGGGTTGTTCATATCTGGGCTCCTTGTCTTCAACACAAAAGACTCCTGCCAGGTTTTGTCCAGCGTAGCCCTTGCATGGTGCTGGAGGCCCACTGTCCTCCGGGGAGTTACCAGCCCCTGCAATCTAATTTTCCCTCTAGTAACATGATGCAGGAATGATGCATGCCTTGTGCTGCACACAGCCCAAAAATAACTCAGTCCTGGCTGTCTGTGTGTGGAGGCTGACAAAATTTCCAGATGGGAAAAGGCTGAAAAAAAATTGTTTGCTACTCTTAGTATACTCAAACAAGACAGACATGCTCTGGGAATAGTACAGGTGAAAAATATGTCTTTCTTACCACACAGACCAAAGCAAAAAAGAGCTGTTTCTTACTCCTCCACCCAACAGCTTTGTAGACAGGCAGAAGCAAACAGCTTTACAAGCCTGAGGTAGCCCTGTGAGAAATGTTTTCTCTGACTTTATGAGAGGAGACTTCTCAAGAAAAAGTAGGAAAAATAAAACCCAAAAAGAAAACCTGAGCATGACAAACACATCCATGGAGAGAGACAAGGTCATGCAGCCACAGCTGCTAGAGCAAGCACAGCATCATTATGGACCAGTAATGCTGCCACCCACCCTCTCTCTCTCCTTCTGTCCTCCCTCTCCAGCACCACATTGCAGCCATGTCAGCCTCAGACCCCACTGACCCTGTCCACAGAGACTTGCTGTGCACTTCTGCCTCTGCTGTGACAACTGTTTTGGAAAACTTCAGCTGCGTTCCTCCCCTCAGAGCAATGCAACAGTAGCTGGAGAGGGCTCAGGCTGCTTCAGTACTTCAGCACACACCTAGGAACACTGCCCTAACAGTGTTCTAACTTTCTAGCCATGCTAGAAAGCAACTGCAGACTTGCTTATCTAAACCAAAGGCTAAAATCCTGGCAACCCAAATGTCCCTTGCATTCAACCTTGTACCTGTCTCTTCTTAATAAAAACCTCATTGCCACTGCACTCCTAACACTTTGTGACTGGAGCAAAGCAGTGGGAGGGGAAATTTTTGTTTGTTTACATCTCCTAAGCACAACTTGCTTCCTCCATAGCAAGTGTTCACCTACTCATTTACAGGAGGGAAAGAGTTATTTCTTAAGCATCTGCAGCAAATTTAATATATTGAGAAAGACCTTCCAGGAGCTGGTACTCCTTCAGTAACCCCTCAGTGAAAGATTAAATTAATTTTTTTTCGAAGTTATACTACTAGGCTTGTGGGTGGACTTGGGCTATCCCACCAGATGCATATATTTTACATAGCAGGGGCCTGTAGCAGATTGGAGGTGTCCTTGAGACCCACTCAGACTCTGGAGAGAGAGACAAAGGGCCTATACCTCCTGCCCACACTTAATACCTTCCCTGGAAAGATATGTGAAAAAAACCCACTTTCCTCTCTTTATTTCAAGACAGAAATGGATCCCACTTAGCAAGCAGCACTTTTAAAGAAAATGTGTCACTCACTGAATGCCTTCTTTGGGTGTGCTAAAAGCCAAAATAGTCAGCTGTATATTTTTAGGACTAACACGCTATGTCTGTTTCCCATCGACACAAATATGAGAAAGAGCATGAGGTAAAGAAAGTCATTCTGTGCTCTTTTTTCAGAGAAACTGAACCCACCGATCAACGTCTCAGTTTCCCTTGAAAACAGAAGTATTAAAATTCACTGGAAACCCCCGCCTACTATTGGTTCTGCAAGAAGCAAGTGCTTTTTGTATCAAGTGAAAATAACAGATCATAAGGTAATCAGTTTTTTGGTAGTAAAGTTAATCTGTATAGCATAATTTTAATAAAAACTAGGCATCCCTTGAATTTAATAGAATTAAAACTCAAATAAACTTTAACAAAGTCCCAAGATATTTTATGAATAATCCAACTTCTTTCCTCTATCTGGTCAAAAATTAAAAACCAACACATATTTTGAAGTCTTTAAAAGTCCTGCTTGCATTGAGGTGGATTAGTTGTTTTTAATTTGAATTTGAATTGGACATTAGCAAATCAATCAGTTACTGACTTTCTGTTATTGAAAAATGTGTATTGGTGAAAGGAAAAGTTTACTTGCTACTTTTATAATATTTTTAAAGAAAAGAACAACACTTCTTATTGTTGTTCTTTCTACATACATCACTAAAATAATTACTCCTCTTGCTTGCATGTGATACTACTACAAAACCCCTGTCAGAGACATCCAGGAGCTTGTCCCTGTCCATTCACAAAGCTCCTAATCACTAAAGTCTTCGAGCAGAGGGAGCAAGGGAGGTTCATGCTAGATCCTTGATGTCCTGCTCAGATACCCTGGGGCCCTTCTGATCCCTTCCTGCCTATGCATGCAAGTTTCCTTCAAATAGGGAGTTAAGTGTGCAGGTGACTGGGTTGACAAGGACTACGGAAAACAGGATTAGAATTTGAAATGTTGGGTGAGTCTGAAATCAATAAGCCAAAATTCAGTAGTAAGGCAAGTCCTATAATTTGGAAGTAAAGGTCAAACATGCCAGCATAAAATAAGGAACTAACATGTAGGAAGCAATACAGAAGAAAAAACAATCTGTGGATTACATTGAACCATGAGTCAACCATTCCATAGTATTACACAAAGGTCAAATGTTATTAAAGTACATATGACAAGCATGTCACATGTAAGATGTAGGTTGTGACTAATTCGCCCTTCCAGCTACTGAGTTTCTCCTGAAATTTCAAATTGTGCTTTGGGCACCCCCACAAAATACAAATATGATGAAAAAAGGTTCAGAGAACATCAGGGAGAGTTATCAAAATGTGCACAAGGTTTGAAAACGTGCTCTAGGAGTGAAAAACTGAGGGACATGGTCTAGAGTGTAGCTTCTGTTAACAGTCTTCTGGTAAGTAAAAGGTTGTTAAGGGATCATAGCCATGTCAAATTGTGAGTAGGATAAAAAGTGACTGGCTAAATTCAAAGCAAGGAAAACATGCTAAAAGTCAGGAAAAGTGCCTTAATTCCATGAAAGTCTGGCACAGGAACAGATTTTGGAGGCTGCTTGGGGGCGGCTCTCTATAGAGTTACTGACAATGGATTAGACAAACATCCCCCAAGAATGATCATGGTAGATGTGACTGAAAGTTGCTGCAAAGAATGCCAGAAAGTGGCCTACATAATTTTATAAGAAGTCTTTCAGTCCTGCATTTTGGAAATTTCCTATGATGACATAAGATTATTATTGGCTCCTTAAGGAAAAATTTTCAGGTACAGCATTGGTTAGCAGCTAACCTTCATAATCACTTGCAGTTTACTTTTGAAATCCCAAGTACTTTCCCCCAGTTTTTGCTTACTTTTGAAAAACTTAACATGAACTTTTGGACTGAATTTTGACATTAGTTCTGGAAATGTATTAGAGAGTGTGAAGGAAGAGAAAGAAATGCTATGGTACACAGGGTCAAATCCACACTGTGCATTAGTCAGTATGAGGAGAACAGGAGGTCACTTTTCTTAAAGCTGGCCTTGTAGTATTGCCTCATCATGCTTTCCTAGCAGTGAAGATGCAAAGATTCTGGTCCCCTCTGTCTGAGATGTGTACTTTCTACTTCATTGTAACTTCCTAACATTATTTTTAATTGTTATAAGCAGGAATTTCCTCTCCTACTTTCTTTTTTTGTTACTTCTGAAATTGCTAGCATTGTTTATTTACAGCAGTTAGTTTCAGTTTTCAAAAGTGATGAATGATTCAGAGATGCCTCTGTTTTAAACTCTGGCACTCCTTGTATGGGGTTGATCTTTTAAAGTTACATGCTTTCTTTTATGGGCACATTTAAAGAAGTTTCAAGATAGGCCCTAAAATAGTGGGCATCCCCCACCACCAGTCAGCTAAAAAATGCAAGATTTTATTCTACCAGACAGTCAAGTCTAACACACTACCCACACCAAAACCTTGAAATTTGGAGTTTCACTTTTACTATATTCATCCTTCATCATTTGGTGTGATAAAAAAATGAAAGGGGAATCAGTTTTCAGATTCATACTGTCCCACTATAGTTGCTACCTCCTTCCATCCTATGAATCCTAGAGGCTCCTTCATTTTCAGTCCTGAGTTTTAATGCATTCCAGGGAAGAGTCATATTGTGTCTGGACATAAACACTTGTTCTGAAAATCTCTTCCTACTAGGTTGGAAATGTAAATAATAGTATTTGACATTCCTAGATTTATATCAGTTTGAACTGCAATGTGAATCACCTAAACTGATTCCCTAAATGTATCTTGATAGATTGTAAATGTCACTGCAGAGACATATGAGTACCCGTTTCATAAGCCAGCAAAAAAATGTTCAGCACAAGTGAGGGTGAAGAAAGAGATATGCATAAGAAACAAGATTTGGAGTGAATGGAGTGAACCAGTGTTTATTCACGATGGTAAGTTATCATGTATTTACTACTCGTAACTCCTATTGTTAGATATCTGTCATGGTTTGGCAATATTTGTCACTCAGGATTGGCAAACCAGCAACAACAATGCTCTCAATCCCCTCTCCTTTCCAAGGGGAGGAGAGAGAAAATGAAGGAGAGAGAATTTCTGTATTGAAAACTAAACCAGACAGCTTTAATTGAATACTAATGGTATAAGAAAATATGTACAATTATATACAGATGTGTTCAGGAATGTGCAAAACCCTATTGCCTCGCCCCACCCCCAGCAACTCCCCCGGCATCTCCTGAGCTGTGAGCAGTCCCAAAATGTCCTGGAGCACTGCTGGAGAGAGCAACAGAGCAGGCAGGGGCTGAGGGGAGAGTTGTGAGGGTCACGAATCCACGAGCCTAGGGATCAACAGTGATGGATGGACAGAGTCCTCCCTTGGACAGCGGCCATGGATGGAAGAGAAGGGGAGAAGAAGCAGGAATGGGCTTGACTTCCGTGATCTCTGACCTTAGACCAAGCTTACGTAGATATATGGAATGGAATACTTTGTTCAATGTTGCTGTCTGTCTAGTCCACTCCTCCCTATGGGAAAGTCACAGATACAACTCTTCTGCTCGCATAGCATCTGTGGCTGCAGATTCACTAAATAGAGCAAAGTGACCTTGGCATCTCAGCAGTAACATAAACATTTCAGAGTTATCAGTCCACTAGCTGCAAAACTTGCTGCTAGTTAAAAGAGATCTTACTGAAGGAAGAAGTCAGTAAAAGGGAAATTTGCTTCATCCTCACTCAAACCAGGACAATATGTTACTACTATTGAACACATTTACTTCATTACTACATCTGTTCTTCTCCTTGCTGTACTTGTACTGCAGCAGTACCTAGATGTCCATGGCACATATCAGGCCCACAAAGCTCTAGGTGCTGTAGGGAAAAGCAGTGCTTGGTGTAATGAGCTGTATTTCCTTGGTCTTAAGGCAGTCTTGCATAGGACTATTCTCCTGAGATAAGTTACATCTGACTCTTGACAGTATTTAGAAAACAAAAATGGTCAGCAGCCAAAAAAACTCACAGCATTTTCCTGCTTGTCCTGCAATGGACAGCCCAAGCAACTCTAGAAATGTTTTCAGCTACAGTTAGAAAGGCAAGAAACCCACAAAAGTCATAGTATTCATCAAATCATATAATCTTTAAGGATTAAGTTAAACATTTATTTTACTACATCAAGGGAATAATTTCTTATATGACAGAGGTAGGAAATGGTTTAGGTCTCATTTAAATGTATGTGCTCTGGCTCCTAAAGCTCACTTCGGAGCAAATGAAGTAAGAAACTTGTAATAATTTTCCCTCACCCCCTTTGACTAGATTTTAACATTCATGTGCTAATAAGGGGAACTTTTGCTTTCTGTGGTGAGAAAATCGCCTCCACATGCAGCAGCTCCTTGGTGTCAGGTTAGGTAAAGTGGAAATAGTACAATGGAGTGACACTCTAAATTTATGGAGAGAAACTGGTTCATAGACTTGTCTCTGTATCTTGACATGAAAAACAAACAAACAAACCAAAAAACCCAACAATACCATTGGTAATAAAAAACAAGACAAATATGGGTACTTAATGCAACATAATGTGTATTTCGGAATATGTCTTTTTATCTGTTGAGCTTCCTGTACATATTTATCTGAAGACACAGGAAATAGGAGGCCAGACACTATTATTTTTGCAATGTATTGACTTTAAATTCAGTTACAGGGTTTATAAGATGTTGCCTGCCTACTCTGTCAGACGCCTCACCACATCCCACTGTTCTGCTGGCACCTCACAGCTGCCACTGTTGTTGACCCAGATTCATTCATTTCAGAAACATTTTGTTTGTGAAATACTTGGAGAGATAAACTTAGTTTCTCCATACACTCACTGTGGTGAAGGAAGAGAACGTGTTTCAGCCCATCAGACATTTGAATTGCCTTTTGGAGATGTTTCTTTCTTCTCACTGAAAACAGAGTTAGCCTAGGATGTCAACATGGCCAGCAAAGGGTTCTGCTTGGTGTCAGGCTGGGCACATCTGATGTGTGGACAGCGGAGTGAGGGGAAATTAGAAGGGCTTTTCCTGGTGGGGAAATGTAGGTTTACTCACTCCCTGCCAGTCCTTGACGAGAAGAAGGAAATGAACAGTCACCCATCCTGGCTGCCGTCTACCAATCCTGCCTCTCAGCAGCTGCAACTCTCCTTCACCTGTTCTCAACACGATGGCTTTCCCGGCTTCTGCCGCAGCTGCTGTTGAGGCTGAACAATCACAGAATGTTTGTTCTGCTTCAGAAAAGTTTATGACAGACAAAGCCACCACTGCATATAAGCTGTAATACCCCCAGTGCTCAGTGCCACATGCTGATTTACCCCTTGAGCACACTGCACATATGGGCAAGTTCATGTCATGTGGCAATTTCCTTCCTTCCCTCCTGTACTCACAGAAGTTTGGTGACTTTTATAATATGAAACCATGAATATATTACATTGAAGGATCACATGCTCCAGCAAATGTCTTTAAACATCTCCTTTGACGCTTAGGGCAGCTTTCTGCCCATTTTATTTTAGGAACACGCGTGAGTGGACACTATGAAGTGGCTTTTTAGTATTTCCTAGATTAAAAAAACCCAGTTATTAGTAGTGTCACTCATGGTAACGCCATGAAAGTCAGGTACCTAATTTCATAGAGTGAATTGGAAAAAAAATTGATCTTTCTGTGGAGTAACTTGGAAGGAAAAACATTCATTCAGTATTTTTATTTTGGAATGTGTCAATTTTTCTGATGAAAGCTTTGAAGGAGCTTGCATTGACCTGCTTTTTTTTTGCTTCTACATGACATTCCAGTGTTTCATCTCTGAAATGTGCTACATTTCTTTAAGAACGCATTTTTAAGAAGCAGTTCAGTATCCATTTAAAAAAGCTGAAACATCAAAATTAAATAACATAATTCAAAACATAACTAAAATATTTGTTCTGAATTGTTCCTTTGACATGAAAAGAATTTGTTAATTTTCTCATGGGAAACACATTCATTTTCCATTGAAATTAGCATATGCCCTTGAAAAAAAACCCAATAATTGAAAATGAACTGAGCTGTTTAGTACAGAAACTTTCTGCTAAAAAAGAAATGTTTGATCAGCTTTATTCACATATAGAAACTTGAAATAATTGGTCTAATTTTTAGAGCTTCTGAGCACTCACAGATCACTTTGAAGTTAATAGTAATTCAGAGGTGTCCTGCATTTTTGCAAACCAAGCCACTTGTTTCAGTTTCAAAGTATTGTTATTTGTGACTAATTTTAAACATTTGCATTTGGGGAAAAAAAAAAAAAAGGCATAAAAAAGATTTACTGAAAAATATATACATGCTTCTTTTTCTTCCTCCTTTCCGAAACTCGTGAGGTAAGAAAGCAAGAGAACCAAACCTCTTTGTGGTTTGGCTGATGTAAAGACCACTGCTTCCTCTTCTCTCAGGTATGTACGTGATATAGGGTTTGCAGAATGATGCAGAACAATTACCTTAAGCAAAGTAATTTCTACTATACAGTCCATAGATTGTTCAGAATATATTTTTTCAGCTTTAATTTCAGAAGACAATAAGGGAAAACCTCCCTTTTCAGCTTAAAGTGAATAAAGAATAGTTTTATGTTTTAGTAGTACATAAGGATTATTTTTATACACAGTTCTGCCCAGAGGTTTGTGAGGTTTTTCTTGGTTTCATATCAAAATTGTTAAAATTCATAATATCCTTGTTTTAAACTATAGATGGGTTCAAGCTAGAAACCTCGTACAATTCTTTTGTTCTTTGAATTTGATCTAGACTGATCCTAAAACCATTGTGTAACTGGCCTTGGACTATTAACATTTTAAGAGCTGTTCCTGCCTGTTTTTCTTCAAAGTACTTGGTTCATAGCAGTCCAAACTAGTTCTGGTTCTAAAGCTAGGTATTAAACAAAAAATAAAATTTGCCAAAAATAAATATTTTTACATCAACCAAAGACACAGGGTTTTTTTGGTATTTGGGGTATTTTGGAGGAAGGAATGCAAGGCACAGAGCATTGTATTATGGAACAGTACAAATATGTATTGCTGGCATTTCTTTAAGAGGCTTAAAAAAGGTAAAGATAATGCAAACCAAATGTTGCTTCTTGAGTCAAAGTGATCTTTTTTTAATATTTTTTTTTTTTTTTTTTACAAAAAGCTTTTATTGTCATGGTGCCTTAAACCAGTTACAGATGTTAAGGGGCAAGGAGGCAGTGGTAGGGACTCGTGGTGCATGGAATGGGAGGCTGCAACAGCAAGAATCCAGAAACAGCAGGACAGCAGCAGGAATGTCCATAGTAGATGGACAGAGGGTTTGATATCCAGAGGAATCAAGACTGGATGGAAGTATCCAGTGGCAGGACAGGCCCAGTCAGCACGGGTTCATGAAGGGCAGGTCCTGTTTGACTGACTTCATCTCCTTCTATGACAGGGTGACCTGCTTATTGGATGAAGGAAGGGCTGTGGATGTTGTCTACCTTGACTTTAGCAAGGCCTTTGACAAGGTTTCCCACAGCATTCTCCTAGAGAAGCTGGCTGCTTGTGGCTTGGATGTGCACACACTTTGCTGGGTTAAAAACTGGTTGGGTGGCCGGGTCCAAAGAGTTGTGTTGAATGGAGTTAAATCCAGTTGGTGGCCGGTCACAAGTGGTGTTCCCCAGGGCTCAGTGCTGGGGCTGCTCCTGTTTAACATCTTTATGGATGATTTGGATGAGGGGAGAGAGTGCACCCTCAGTGAGTTTGCAGACAACACTAAGTTGGGTGGGAGTGTCAATCTGCTTGAGGGCAGGGAGGCTCTGCGGGCGGACGGATCTAGACAGGCTTGATTGATGGGCCAAGGCCAATTGTATGAGCTTCAATAAGGCCAAATGTTGGGTTCTGCACTTTGGCCATAACAACCCTGGCAGAGCTACAGGCTTGGGGAGGAGTGGCTGGAGAGCTGCCCAGCAGAGAGGGACCTGGGGGTGCTGATTGACAGCTGGCTAAACATAAGCCAGGAGTGTGCCCAGGTGGACAAGAAAGCCAATAGCATCCTGACCTGCATCAGGAATAGTGTGACCAGCAGGGCCAGGGAGGTGATCCTGCCCCTGTACTCAACCTTGGTGAGGCTGCACCTCGAGCATTGTGTGCAGGTTTGGGTGCCACAGTATAGGAAGGACATCAAGGTGCTGGAGAGGGTACAGAGAAGGGCAACTAGGCTGATAAGGCATCTGGAGAACAGATCTTCTGAGGAAAGGCTGAGGGAGCTGGGGATGTTTGGCCTGGAGAAGAGGAGGGTGAAGGGAGACCTCATTGCTCTCAACAACTACCTGAAAGAAGGTTGTAGTGAGGCGGGTGTTAGTCTCCTCTCCATAGTGACTAGTGACAGGACAAGAAGAAATGGGGTCAAGTTGCACTAGGGGAAGTTCAGATTGGATATTAGGAAAAATTTCTTCACAGAAAGAGTGATGAGGCATTGAAATAGGCTGCCCAGGGAGGTGGCAGAGGCACCGTCCCTGGAGGTGTTAAAAAAAACATGTGGACGTGGTGTTTTGGGAGATGGTTTAGTGGTTAGGGGCTGTAGGGTGGCTGGTTGGACTTGATGATCTTGAAGGTCTTTTCTAACCTTGATGATTCTAAGATTCTATGATTCTATGACAGGCCATGCCCAGCATGCAAGAGCAGAAACACAGTGAAAGGAGGGGATGGAGTCTGCTGGAGCAGAGGAAGCTGGGAAAAGTGCTGAATCAAGGCAACAGCAAGGCAGAGAGCTGAAAGGTGGAGGAACAGTGCTGAAGTCAGAAGGCCTTGTTTCCCCTAAAAAAGCACTAGGAAATGTTTAATTATATCTATGGCAGCTCAGGAGTAGTGCAATATTTATGAGTCAATATATAATTAATTAATTTATGAACTACCCTTTTCCACACTGTTGATATTACTTTTTCCTTATCTTTTTAAGAAAAGACATTGGACACCGTGCTGCTAAGCCTCACATTGTTTTGTCTCGTGATTTTCCTTGGAGGTTTGATATGTGCATGTAGAAGGTAATGTACATTTCTGGAAGGTACTACACTTTTCTGGTGGGGGGGAGGTCAGGGTGAGGGTAAAGAAACCATATAATGGATTAAAGTCAAACACAGATCTTCGATAAACTATGTTTACAAGAAGCAGTTAATTGTGCATTTCTTACTATGTTTTAACAAAGGAGTTCTAAGTGTTAAGACCTAGGGCAAGATACTGAGCCCTGTCACTGTGGTCTCACAGCTCCCATCACAGTCCTCAGAGTTCCAGTCTCACACTCTACTCTTAAATGTCTTTCTGCCACTATAAATGACATTTTTTTCATCTTAGTCTAACTGCTGCCTCTCTACTCTCAGTATGACTTTGCCCCATGTTTTTGCAGGATCTGCATTCAGGGCCACCAACATTAAACCTGCCAAAGATGAACTGCATTTGCCATGTTGCCCAATTTAATTTCATAATCCATGGGTATTACCAAGAGCAGTCTTTTACTCTAAGATGGACAGTTTACAAGAAATAAATGAAAAAGGAAAGTCAGGCTGACAGAAGGAACTGTTTTGCTGTACTATAAGTACAGCAAAGCCTACATGCTGCTTTTCTGCCTGGCTACTTAGCTTTCATAGTGACGTGGCAGAGAAGGCTTTCTTAAACTGAAAAATAAACTTGTTCAGGATAGGATGGTAACTCCAGATGCCTTGATATTTGGAAGGTGCAGCATGTAAATGGAACCTCTGTTAAAATAATTTTATTATTTAATTAATGACTAAATATTATTCCTGCTTACAATAAAGGAAATTACCGTGTGATCTATCTTCTTTCAGTAAACAAAGACTCAAGGAAATATAGACATGAAAGAGGCTAATATAAAAATGCAGAATAAAAAGTTTCCCCTGGAGTAAACAAAATGTAATTGAAAGTCATCTGCATCTAAGCAGAAAACAATATTGTGGTTGAATAATGAGGAGTGAGTCTGTTCTCAAGAGAGAAATTCAGCTGGTAGATGTTTTCAGTGGAAAGTTTACATAGGACTGAAACCCAACAGATACACCTTTGTAATGAAACATAATGTTTTCACAGTTCTGTGGAAACATCACTCAGTCTCAAACCCAAATTCTGCTAGACCTCAACGAATTAATTAAATTTTTTTTCAGTTCTGTGAGTCCTCCCTGTCATTTTATATTTCATTCTTTGATTACTGAACTTTATAGGTAATATTTTTAATTATGAAAAGCATAATTATAGGAACAACTTTTTAGCTGTATACACAGTAGCATGCCACAAACTCTCTCTTTGCTTGGAAATAATATGTTTGTACATATTCATACAGTTCTTAAAACTCTAGCAGGCAAAAGACAGTAAGGCTGACGAAAAGCTGTGAAAAATGTTGAGAAAAATGTCTGCAGTGGAACAGAATAGGATAGACTGGCTTTAGAAACAGTAGATGCCTGTCAAATTGCAAAGCATTGTTGACTGATCTGCTCCTGAAGACGTCTGGGACTCATGTGTCAGTATTACCCTCTTGTAGGTATAGTTGCCTGGAAGTTATAACCATGCCTGTTCCACATCCTTCAGATAACATCAAAATTTGGTTAGCTGCAGATGATATTCACCAACAGGTAGAGTGTCTGTCTTTTTTCTCTCACTACATTGACACGTATAATATCACTTGCGATCAGAATGGTACAACATTACACTTAGAGCAGCAGGTAATTTTTAAGAAAAAAATGAGAAAAAGGTATGCACAATGTTTGTAGTGAAGCCAGAAGATAAAAGAAAGCTTGTGGAGGTTACAGGGCAATGATCTCAGGAGACAGGATGGAGAAAATCCTCAGGGGATTATCTCAAGTGTGCCTCAAGGACAAAGTGTTTCACGTTATCCACACCCAATGAGCCTACACGTTAAGGAGTGATCACCCTGACTCCCTGCAGGATTGTCAGTGAGGGGCTTTTACGTGTAAAAGCATGTGGGCAAGTTATCAAAGGGAAGGTTTTTGTGGAGATCTGCAAGTCATTGGTTACATTGTCATAAATGTGCACATTCTTATGGCAAGCAAGAGGAAGCTCCACAATGCACGAAACTTTACCCCAACTGCACCAAATGCAGGACAAAAAAACATGTGCAGAGGCATTTACTTTGGAAGACATGATGCACTGTAAATTCAGATGCTAGCTTAGCTCACAGCATGTGGCTAGCATTAATGGAGCCCCTTGGCTGCCACATTCAATGCTTTTAATCACTGTCTGTCATTGTGTGAGTTAGAGGAAAGAATGTGCCAGTCAGGCAGTGGTCTAGATCCCTACAACTCTGACAGAGCTACACAGTGAACTGTGCTCCAGGAGGCATGGTAAGATTGCTTCTTGCCTGGTTCTTCCGCAGCACATGATGAGAAGGTGCAGGTGTGCCCAAACTATAATTTATTTTTTGGGAAACCTGATTAAAATAGAAAATTTTAATGAGGACTTTCTCCATCCTATGTACTCAAAACATGTGTTCAGAGCCTCTCTAGGATTTCTGGTAATTTTACCCTGTCGTACTTTATTACTGTACTTACATTGCAATATCAAAATCTCTCCTTAGCTGTGCATTCAGCGGTGTAACAAACAATTGCCAATGCTGGCTGTTATGCCACCTTCTCTCCCAGTATGTCTGCCTTCTAGTACTGTGTTTTGTTGTATGAATATACCTATATGATTACAAACTCTGACAGAAACTATGGACCATTTCAATTCATTTATCCCAATTTGAATTGTGAGGCAAGAGGAGTGAATTAGATTTTTGTTGTTTTATTTTACCTTATCAGAGTAAAATTTATGGAAAAAAATGATGTGCACATGCTATATAATCACCATACCCAGAACAAGATTGAAGTGTTTTGGATATGCACCTGGAGTTCATTCCACAACCCTTGGACTGGCTCCCAAGAGCAGTCTGTGCTCCTCTTCTTTAAAGTCATCTTCTCAGAAAAGAAAAGCCTATGAGCTCCAGAATTGAACTGAAGCCAAGTCTCTTATTCTCAAGATTCAAAGTAATTTCTATGACACTTCTGGCCAAAATTATTTGACCAGCTTTGACCCAAAAGGTGCCATATTTACCACCTTTTTCTGTGCAAAAATCCTTTGGTGCCCTTTTCACCAGTAATGGTGTGAAAAATAACTAATAATTCCCCTTGTGGCCATCACATATGGGCTGACAGAATGCAAAGATAAAATCATCATAATCAAACTTATATTCTGTATGTCACTTCACCCTAGACCTGCTTACAGTGCTGTTTAGAGGTCTTTGTATTCAATATATAAACAAATAAAACACAGCAATGAACAATCACCACAAAAAATATATTTAATATCACTAGCAGAGAAAGAAGACATTTCTGTCCCCAAACTGTTACAAACATTGAATATATTTTTGATAGGAAGACGTCAGCATAGCTGTATAATTGGTGTCTAGATGATTACAACAGGTGGCTGAGACGATTGTTGATGGCACTTCTAGGAAAGATAAATAGGAAAAAATATATTGAACTTATCAGTATATCAAATATAGCTGCCCTGAAATAGCAAAGACATTGGCTTTGGACCTACTGGGGAGAGTGGTACTGACATAGTCCGTTTTATCAAAAAAAACCACCATAATCCCTGACAGCTAGACTGTGAATTTAACATAAACCTTGGGTACATAGTCATATCTGTCTGGAGGGTGACAGGCAGCCAAATTAGGATTCAGAACAACTAGGCAAATTTTCCTGTGAGCAACTTTTAAATTGAGAGACTAACTCATATTATCTCTGTATTCCAGTTACTGTGACAGAGTAAATAATTTGTACTAATCCCAGATACACCAAATAAGTAGCATGCTTGTAACAATATCCAGCATTTGTGATACCACTGAATGCAGATGTTATGCATAATGTAATTTTTATCCAACAGAAACAAATGCCAATGCAAATGCAGATGCATACAGAGATTACTCTGGGAATTACTCTAGGAATAGCCGAAGAGAACGAAGATGAGAATGTTCAACAACAGAGATGTTTGAAGGAGTCTGGATTAGAAGACCTGTAGGAATGATATGACTTTTGTTTTTTAATCTGCATGCAAGTATTGACATTCTGGGAGCTGGACAATATTCTAACAGATCTAAGAACAGCTGATACTGGAGTTAGTCTGAGCAAAATAACTTGAAGTATTTTGAGCTCTGACATTGTTCAACTCTTAAAATGAGCTTTGGATCACAAAGGCAAAGCAGTACTCATCTCTAACTACTGATTTTCAACCCAGTAAAATTAGTGCCTCAGATAATATGATCTAATATTGAGATCCACTTGGGTTAAAGTGGAATTAGAGTTAGTGTTTCATATTGGTGTAACAGCTTCCAAGTACTGTCTGATAGATCAATGCCTTTGAAGACTCGCTGTTCATACAAATCCTGTATTACCTTATCATATCTGATTTAAGTGGTCATGAGAATTGGTGGAAGAAATGAATGTTTCTGAAAACAGCAGCAGAAGCTCACAAGGGTTCTCAAAAGCTCCAAACAAAAAAATCGCTTTCGGAGGCAGTGTATTGTGTGAGCAGGCAACAGCCAGAAAGACGAGTCGTGTGAAGACCTACAGTTTTTTTCATGTGATGGACTGATTCCTTTGCAATTAGAAAAAGGAGAAAACATTAGACAAGTGAAAGAAAACAAAGGTTTTGTCTGTATTGTGATGGTTTAAATAACTATAACTTAGAGAAGTTAAAGTTCAGAACTGACCAACTATTGCTATTTATTTTTCCCTATCATTTTAAATAAATCTTTCTTTCCATTTCTGTGAAGTGGAGAGCCATGCCAGTTCATTTTGAGGTACATAACCAGGGCAGACTATTTGAACTCCAAGTTGAGACAGTATTTATTTGGCTACAAGAGAAGGAATATAGGACCTTGATTTTGCAAGGAAGACAGACTTATTTTGTAGACTAGCAATGCAAATCAAGGACAGACCTAATTTTCTGGAAGGCTCAGAAGCTACCTAAAAAAAAGTTATTTTCATTTCTGGTAAAATTTCTTCATGTCCAAAATACTACTGTTTGAAGGAAATATTTGATTTCACATGAAATAACATCTTTTGCGTTACTGTAAAGGACAATCTAAAAAAATTGTTTGTGCTTTTTTGAATCATGCCTTTTATAAGATAAATTTATGTGCAGTGTTTTGATTCACCTGAATATGCTTTTTTTTGGTAAAATATCTCCCTCACCATAATGGAGTAGACTGCACTCTGTACTGAGAATAGCTGGTAACATCTCAAGAGCCCAAGCTGGAAATGCCTGAACAACAAACAAAAGGAATATAATTAATTTTGCCATAAGATCAAGTTCATGACTTTAGGAAAAAGCAACCAACTTTCATAGGTAGTGTTGCATTGTATTTTTTACAGGAAGGCAGCCTTATCTTTGAGCATCAGTTCTCTTCCCCCAGTACCTATCAGCCTGATGCCTATAGAAATCATCTGGGAGAAGATGAATAGTAGGTATCAGATACTGAATCAAATTTCAGTAATGACAACTCCTGTAATGTCTCCTTCAGTGTCTTGAGTGCAGATGGGAAAACCAGCAACGAACATATTCATTTTTCTCTTGGATAGTCAAACATCATCTCTGTGGGTAGACAAGGCAGTTTATTCTAACAGCCGTGGTCCAGACATGTTTTCTCAAGAAGGTGAGGAAGAATTACTACTTCAGTTAAAAATCATTACAGGAGGCATTTAGAAAACAAGTGTCATGAACTTTCAGATTCCTTTCTTGGTGAGCATATAGAACTGGTATAATGGAAGAATCAGAACATATGTGAGCTAAGTGGGGTAGAGAAGTACCACACATTGGCCAAACACATCTGGAATCCAGACTTCATACAGTAAAATTGGGCCACAGTGAGTACTATATTGTTCCTTAAAATATATTTTATATACATATATTTTATACAGTTTTGGCTTGCAGTGCTTGACGCCCACAACCAGTGCCAGGATTTAAAATAAGACAGAGAACCTATAAAGTAATTTTACTGTTTTACCTGAAAATAGAATAATTCTTTTAAATCCAAATTCCTTTGCTTACAAGAGGCCTCAGTTTTTATCAATACATACCATTTGCCCATATACACGTCAGCCTCCAGAGACACACCAAATACATAGAAATACTATAATATTAGTTATAGGGAAATTAAATTCTAAAGTGCAAACCTGTTAATAAATAAATCAGTATCTGGATCATTCTGAGAAGCACTTGGACCATTTCTTTATGAAATGGTATACTTTTTCCTTAAAATAAGATTATTATTCTAAACCTATGATCAAATAGTGGATTAATGTGTAGCATTTGCATGGAGAAATATAGTTATCTGAACGCAAAACTGTACCTTCTTCCGTATGGCAATAAACAATATACTCAAAATGTTACTCAGCTTAGTTGGCTTGCTCCTGTGAATTAAGTGCTTGAGTTCCGTTTACTGTGAACAAAGCTCCCGTGAATAAGATTTCACCTTCTGGTATTCAAGTGACACAATCTCATGAGACATTGGGAAATGCATTGCACATAGAACAATTGCCCTTCCTCCATACTTATGCATGTGCAGTGGGGTCTGCAGTCAAAATCACACAGAATCACACAGAATCACTTAGGTTGGAAAATACCATCAAGATCATGGAGTTCAACCATTAACCCTACTCTACCAAGTCAAGCACTAAGCCATATTCCTAAGCTCCTCATCTAGATGACTTTTAAACACATCCAGGGATGGTGACTCAACCACCTCCCTGGGCAGCATGTCCCCATACCTGACAATCCTTTCAGTGAAAAAGTTCTTCCTAATGTCTAGTCTAAACCTCCCGTGGCACAGCTTGAGGCCATTTCCTCTTGTTCTATCACCAGTTACTTGTGAGAAGAGACCTGTGCCTACCTCTTTACAAACTCCCTTTGGATCATAAAGGTCTGTGATATATCATGACTACCTATTTTTATGCTTTTAACTCCCAAGTCCCAACTTCTGCCAAGTACATACAGCACACAGAAACTTAGGGCTAGGAGTATTATCCAAGGTTTGTGTTTCTTCCTGAACATTAGGGACTATACAGATATCAGGCATAACTTACTGTAGCACAACAATCCCTTCCTGTTGCTTTGAAAGGAGGATACTTGCAAGAGAAGAGAATCAGCAATGCAATCCTCAGACTTGGAGCTCTGCGCGACGGCTGGTCAGGTTGTGCATTGCTGCCACCTACCGTACAAACTGCTTTTAATGAGAAATACTCCTCAAGTTTTCAAACTGGTTTAACTCAGGGCAGATCTGCCACTTTAACTACACTGATATAATTTAAGAAGTTCACCTCCCTCTCTAACTTGAAGACCTGGCCCTTGTTAGGGACAAGATCCATGTCCCCTAATTTTAGCTTCCTCAGAGCTGGTTGTCTAATCAAACAGAGCTGGCCAGGGCCCTGGGATATTGACAGAAGACCTTGAGCAAGTATGTAATTCCAACCTAGAACGGATCTCCAAGACAGGATGACTCTCTGCTCCGGAGATGCCCATCTCTTTCTCATTAGACCCTGAATGATCAGACTGAGATTAGATGCTTATCTTGGCAAAATATGCTTTTCTGGATCGAGTTATTCTGGCTCTCCCTATCCAGGTGAGAGGAGACACTTTGGCTAAATAATAGCTTGGCAGAAATAGCCTTTTGGCTTTAGGAGTTTGTCCAGCACAGTGAAAGAAGTCCCAGTTCATAATTTATCATATTTCAGATCAACAATATGAAGACAGCAACAGCAGTCTGGATCAGAAACAGCCTAGATCAAGACCAAAGGCAGAGAATCTCAGGCCACAGTACTTAGGCTGAAATCTGAGTTCACAATTTTATTCTTCTCACTATCAAGTGGAGTGGCTGGAGGTTGCAAGCATCTAACTTATGCATAATTGTATAACATGAAAAGTTTCACCAAAGGGAAATGTGTCAAACAAATAAAGAAAGAGCATGTGAGTGTGATGTATGTGTGTATGCATATAGAAGGAATATAGTCAAGGAAATGTTGTATGGAAAAAGGCATCAATATTCATATAGGCCAAGAGTACTGTGCATGTTGTGTTCTTTGCATACTGCCTGTATTTGTCCATTACAGCTGTACACGTTATTTGCTGGCATTTGAATAGCCAATGCTAGCTGACTGGTACAACTTGATCTACTTACATCTAAACAAACCAGATGACTCCTACAAAGCAACTCTAAAGACAAAGATGACATTGAGAATATAAAACCACTTTGGTGGCTAGTGTTGCACTAAGAGTCATATTACTGCATTTCATAGGAATATACATGTCAGCATATTTTTGGTAATCTCAGCTTTGAATGGTAATTGCATATAAAGCCTTTCATCCTGCTCCTCATTCTCCTGAAACCTAGCAGGTGATCAAACCCCTAACCACTGGACAAATAGCTAGAGAATACGATTTTGGTATGCAGTTCAGGAAAACATTTGGAGTGACATAGACCCAGTGAAGCAGCCAACACCTTTGAGTCAGCTACTTTATTCAGCTTTCTTATTTTCATCCTCTAATTTTGTAAAAGTTTCTAAAAAACCACAGTCATACTTATCTACCTGCAGTACATCCAGAACACATAAGCACAAAAAAAACCCAACATGTATAATATATATACAAATAAGACATTAAAAAAGGAAAGAAGACAACAAAGTGGAGGGAAAGAATGACAGGAAGTAGTGTTTCAGACCCTACAACAATATAATTATGTTTTCATTACCTCACAAAATTAATTTGGATCTGGAAAGCTGCCACTTTACGTTAATGTAAATGAAAAATAATTCTATTTTAAACCTTGTTTTGGCTTCTGGCTGTCATTTGTTTTTTTGACCAATGGAGAAAATGAGAAATGTGGTGATTATGTAAATATTCTAGACCACAATAGCTAACAGACACTCATTTAATCTTTGATTTTGTGCAATAGGCTACTTTGTGGGAAACCCTTTTTTAACTCTTAAAATATAGAGCTACTTGCCACAGGATGTTGAAAATATACCTGGATGAAAAGCAAATAGGAAAAAACCATGAAAATACATCTATCAAAGACTTGCTAGATACAAAATCAACTCTTCTGACTCATGTGGTCCTCCACTCATAAATTGCAAGACACAGGGAGAAGACATTTGTCTTGCTCTTACTTTCTCCCCTGCACACCTGCTACTGGCTCCATTAGACAGAAACAGGACCAGTGGTCTAGGTCAGCCTTTTGACCTATTAACTACACCTGTATTTTTAGAGCAGTTGGAGGAACCACTGAGATATTGTATGTGTTTCTAAGTGAGGAAGCAGTGGGTTTGCAGATAATGTTGAAACCAAGTGTTTCCTCAGAACTGGATGGCTTCATAAAGTCACCCAGTTCATCTTCACTGTGTTCATCTGGGGAAACTTTATTTGCCTGGCCTTTCAGTGATAGTATGGAAAGGGGATTTAGCCACTTAAATAATTTCAGTAGCACCTTGAATCACAGGGTGTTTTTCATAGAACAAAATGTTTTATTTAAAACACACAGGATGGGAAAGCTTTATCCCTGATCCTTTTTGGGCATTTAATAAAAAGAAAAAGTAATGCATATACCATGGACTGTTTCAACATCTGGCAATGATAGAAAGATACGGACACAAATTGCAAAATTGTGCCCACTTTCGGCAGGCTGAGGAGAATTTACAGTAACATATATTCATTATATTGTGAATGTAGGCAGCTTTGATGCATTGTAAACCTACTTGATTGAAGAGTCTGTGAATTATGAGGTATTCAGGGTTATATAAAAACTGTATATTTTTTACATCTTTACATCTCCCAATTTATTTGTTCATGAAAACCAATAAAGAATATAATAACAGAATACCTCTCCCATATGTAGCATATATTTTGGATTCCTTTAGACTGAAGACAGTGTAGGTTAAAGAAAAGGCTGTGCTTAGTGAGCAGTTGTTAGTCCTGGTAATTTGAAACTAAGAAGCTTCAAGTTAACCTGTTTGGTGAATTTATCTTCTTCATCTGCCATGTTCCTAGCACACGGACTTGTACTGAAAGTGGTGAGGAAACCACTTTTCTAGCAGTGAAAACTGAAGCACTGCTGGGCTCTGTGGGAGCACAGAAATGTCAGGGCCACCCCACTGGTGAGTGACAGGTCACTCCCCTCCCAGCTCTAGAGCCGTGGGTTAGTTGTAATGGCACAGGAAGGTCTGGGGTAGAGACAGCACACTTCAGATGATTGTTACTGAAAACATGGTGATTATTGATTTAGTAACCCAGTATATTCTGTGATCTTTGTGAATGCTACTATTTTAGGACACCTCAGCCCTCGACTTGGAGCATTGCTGATGGGGTGGTACTTTTAAACAACTGGGAGCTCTTTTCACCAAAAATAGCTCTTATTCACGGTTTTTATATACTTTTTTTTTTTTCATTTGAATAGATTTTAAACACTAGGTGTCAGTCAGTCACCTCACAAAATTAAACTCTTAAGCCATAGCACATTTGGCTTTGGCAGCAAGAGCTTTTAAAGGGGGTATGTACAACAATGTACATGTTAAGTAATAACTGCAGTAATGCCGAAGCCAGTTGCAGCAATTATTCCATAGGACTCTTTAGCAGCCGCAGAGATTGCAGAGCCAGGGAATGTGAAGAAAACCCTTTGGAAGAAAGATCCTTGCACACATTGTGGTGAGTTTTCACGCTGTCACTGTAAAATCCTGGTTTGTCTGTTGTCTAATGTTACAGGTGACTGGTAAATACCTCTGGTAAATCACCCCTGCTACTCCAGCCTCTGGAGCATTTGTAAAAAAAATTATACTTTGAAAGAAAACGCACACATCAGCTAGGTTAAAAACAGGAATTCAAGGAGCACTCTTCTTAATTTCCTCCTAGCTGAGTAAGGACACTTGCCAGGGGGTCATGCTACTACTTTTCAAGAAGATATGTACCCCTCTTGTTTTTCTGACCTTTGGAGATTGTTCCCCACAAAGCATAATTGGCATAGAGAAACTTATGCCTGCAGCCAAGCTGTTGTGACAACTGAGGGCTGTTTAAGTAAAATGCTTGTGTTGACAATAGAGTTTGAAGTTTGCTCCTTTTGCCAGTTCTCCAGCAAAGAGGCACAGTGAATCTTCTGTTTTGTGGAGCTATCTTTCAGTGATCTGGTACCACAAGAGATGCAGACACACCAGAGCTGTTTCCGTATAATAATGATATACATGAGGAGCTGTTTGTTTAAGTGCTGTTGCGTGATCACAGACAAACTGCTTTGGGACCCAAACCAATAAATGCTCACTGAGCTCCTCTCATGGATATGTAGGGTGGTATCCTGCTGCCTCCCTGCTGTGTGGCTTGGACACCCAGCTTTCCCTTCGAATTGCATCATGAAACTGTCTCTAATGTTCACAGCTCCACTAGATGTCAGGGCACATACATCCTCTATGTCAGCTAACCAGTGTCTGAAATTTGGCTTTGTAGTTGCGGAATTTTTTATTATTCTCTTCAGTTGGATTTTGATTCAGAAATTTAAATAACCCTTCAAAAATCTGTTACCTATTCTTGAAACATGTTCAGACTCTTTCTTTCCTGGAACCATACATGTGTATAATTTCAAATACTTAGCTACTTTTTGTGAAATGCCACTGGGTGACATGAACGGAAACTTACTCTAGAGTGTATGAAAAAATATATTTTACAATTTGATCTCTACTCTTTTATACATACATTAAAAATTACTGCATCTCTGCTGTGAGACTTTGAGGAGAAATGTCTTTCATGATATGCTGACCCAATATTATACCACTTTTTCATCCAGCCTGTGAGATCCTAGGATGCTAGGCTTACGCTGCTTTCACCTGTCTGATCCTCGGGTACCAAAGGTTGGTAGTGCAACTCCCTCTATGCATCAGTCCACAGGATGGAAGACCATTGAGGACATGCTGTCAGAAGAGGCAGTTGACAGCTTCCAGTCTAAAAGAACAGAGCTGGATTTTTCACTGCTCTGTATTTTGTAAGGCAGAATACAACCATGTGCAGGGCTATCCCATGAGAGCAGTTGTGTTTCCACCCACTCTTCGCTCATCCTGCCTGAGCAGAGGTCACTGCAGAAGGCGAGGGGACTGGAGAACCAGTCCTTTTGATGTCTAGACAATCACTGCTTTTGGATCTTTTTTATATTATTAAGTTTGTTTGATCTCACATCAGGGCTTTAGTACTTTTTTTCCTGGTGATGGCAAGAAACAGCAGTGAATTAGTTCCTCATATATGTACCTGTCTTCCTGCTGTGATCACTTGGCCATCCTTTCTAGCTCCTGTCACTTCAGGAGAGTTTTTCACCTGCACATCATCATGATGGCCATGACAGCCCCTCAAATCAATAAAAGCTAGATATACTTGTATGGCAAGCCTACTAATAAGACAAAGGCTGCTTTGTGTGGAACAATATGCAAACACCTATACTCAGATTAATCCCACTCAAGTGAGGTGCCTCTGTTAGAAAACCAGAACCCCTCTGCCGACCATGGAAAAGACAGACACCTCCAAAGGATGGTTCATTCCACCTGAGGATGTCTGTTTCCTTCTGATTTTCACCCTGGACTTGCACAAGCTCCTGCTAACTCTCCCTTTCACTGCAAGAGCTCTAGGTCAGCACATAAAGCTAGCTGAAAAGAAATAAGGGAAAAAACATTAGCTATATCAAAGACGTAGCAGCACAAATAGAAAACATTGTTAAAAGGTAGAAAATGGAAAGATGGGGGAAAGTAGTGTAGTGGTGAATAAGAAAATGGCTGTCAGGTGCCCTGTGTTTTTCTCAATTGGACAAAAGGTGCCTTGTCTTGGGAATATATAGCTGCTAATTTGAAAGTTCTGTCATTTTTGTAATTCTTCTTTTAGGCAGATTGCAAGACTGATAGCCATCACCAAAAATGTCCTCCTGATTGCTTAAAAGAGCCATTTATGACTCCTTCTAAAGTCAGTTCAGAAAAGTGGGATGAAATTGGAACTCATCTACTTGAAGCCTAAAATTTACCTGGTGTTACAAGATCTGTGTTTGCCTCACTCAGAAGAGTATCTCAGAACACGAAGCATGTTGATTTGATCTGTGAGATATATAAGCAAAAAATTGTATCCTTCCAAACCATCAAGTGGCTCTTTAGTTCCAAACTGGCCACATGATGCTGGACTTGGTGTTTCACTGCTAAGTGAAACAAATGAACACTGTAACAAAAGAACTCTACATCCTCTGTCTATGGGGATCCTTGTGTGGCCATGAAGGTTGAATGAATTGGCCTGACACAGACTCTGCCCTCTCCCTTAACGACTAGTTCTTTAATGTTTGTGAACAGTGAATATATATCAGCCTTTTATCTTCCGTCAAACTCTGGCTGAAGCTGGCTAGCAGGATTAAAAAAGAAAAAAATGAGGTGACTGAGAGACACAGGTCTTTATATACACACAGCACAATCAGTCCAACCTCATTTACGTGATAAATCAGGTTCAAAGTTCTTGAAGACACACTACTAATGTGAAAAGTGAAATTATCAAAACACTAATACACCATCCATAAGATCAGATCTTTAATGAGGTTAGATAAATTTATTGAACTCAAATTAGTCTCACACGTACTTAGCAAACTTCAACAAATTACGTGATTGATATGGTTCATACTTAATAATAACTTTAAAGCCTAAAGTCTGTTTTTCTAATCAATAAGGAGTAAAAGAATTCAGACTAAAAATATTGGTTTCTTTTTTCTCTATAAAAGAAGATATTTTCTTAAGTGAAGTTTGGTGAAAGGGCTCTCTGAAAAAAAATCAATTGTTTTAAAATACATCTAAAAGCCTGGCATTATTTGTCAAAGAAACCAAGGGAGGTAAAAATCAATTGTTTTAAAATATATCTAAAAGCATGGCATTATTTGTCAAAGAAACCAAGGGAGGTAAACACTGAGCTGTTTGGAAATAATATGGGTTTATAAAATATCTAATTAAAAAAGCATACAACTAATTATTGTGGTTGCACATATCCTACAGATGTGTTCAGCTCTCTCTGTCATTAAAACATTTTTTTTCGCTTGTGGTGAAACTATCACATAAACTTTATGAGGGCACACCTATCTTGCTCCCAAATAAAGTAATCACAAAGTTCTCACTGAGTATATGGAATTTTTTTAGTCCATTGAAACACTGGGAAGTGCATTCAATTCCTGCACAAAGCCTAGCTGTTCAGCACAGCAAGACAGAGACTGCTTTCAGAGTCCAACACCATCCATCGAAGGAGGGAGAGGTAGATGCCACCACAGTATCACATCAGGATGAAGATACATTTTCCTTGTCTTCAAAAGCCAGCATAATTGTGCAAGCAGGAACTATCTAATAACAAATTCGAAGTTCCTGAAACGAACATTATTTCAGTATTACAAAAATCACACAGGAGACAA
Source organism: Hemiprocne comata (assembly GCA_020745705.1). Classification (NCBI taxonomy): domain Eukaryota; kingdom Metazoa; phylum Chordata; class Aves; order Apodiformes; family Apodidae; genus Hemiprocne; species Hemiprocne comata. Next base: position 89,456,024 of record CM036586.1, on the reverse strand, counting down.
GATAAAAAGATCTTAGTTTTGGTTGGCTGGCTGGGGTTTGTTGTCTGGGGTTTTGTTTTGTTTCTGTTTTGTTTCTTTTTTTTTTTTTTCTTTGTAAAAGCTAGATGATACTAGCTTGATACTAGCCGCATCATAACACAAACATCGTGTAAAGACAAACTGAAGGACTATCTGTTTGGGTTTTTTTGTGTGTATTGTGTGGGTGTGCTTTTTATTTATTGGGTTCAAGAATGTTTGAAATTAATAAGACAGTAATAAAGAGCAAACCAGAAAATATTATGACATGGTAAAAATTCAGGGTGTATCAGGGGCTCAAAACCTGCATGCAGGTTTTGTTGTCTGACTTTTAAAAATATCATAAAACTAGGAAGTGAAAGACAACAGCAGCAAAAGGTGTGAAGCAGCTTGTAGCTGAGAAGAAACTGGTCCAGGTCCAGGATCCTTCAGCCTGGAACAGAGGTTGTTAAGGGGAAGAATGCTTATACTGGTTAGAAACTAAACAACTGGCTATAAACTAAACAAATCAGATACATCTTTTTCAACAACATGCATTGTTAAGCTCTAAAAATCTTTGCCAAGAAGTGCTGTGTACACTGATTGTCAACATGGGTTTAGAAGGTGATTAAAAAAATCTCATGCAAGAACCCTTGACTCATCAAGAACTACTAAGCACACTACTGTGCCTCAGAAAGGTCCTGAGCTACAGGCAGCCAAACAGGGGGAGACTGCATGCTACACTTGTCCCCTTCTTCCATCATTCCCTTGGCTTTTTGCGGTGTGGCAGCTGCAGAAGCAGTTTTGTTGGCAGTGCCAGGTGCTCTCCCCACCTGCCCTGGGACGTTGTCCGTGGCATGGAGTCCTCCAGACTGGATATGGAAGGGCTAAGGGGCTGCCCTGTCTAACTGTGTAGGAGTTGGCTTCTGGGAGACCAAGACATGCCCTCCCTGGGTGGGAATACAGAGGAGGTTTAGAGCTGAGCTGCTGCTTCTTTCTTGTTCATCTCTTGGCATGGTAAAGAAAATATATAGTTTGAAGTGCAGCTAAGCTCTTCGCCTTTGATAGGGCTATGAGCAAGTGTGGCCTATATCTTCTTCTTACAATCTGTTCACTAAAAGGCTATAGAAAGTTCCAAAAATGGTGAACAAGATTAGAATATAACCTGGCACAGTAACAATGTCTTACAGAACAGCCACCCATGATCTTGGGCAGGGGCACATGACCTCTGGGAGCCCTTTTTAATGGCCACACTGGAAGGGCTCTTATCACTGGGTTAAGGGTGCCAGCACAGCACAGCTACAGCAGCTCCCATCCCTGCGTGAGGACTTATGTCTTGTAGAAGTGTGTAATCTACAACTGGTGGGCACTTTTCATGTTTTGCCTCCCCCCTCTATCTTCTTCGTCCCCCCTTGGAAAGAAAAACGCTTTCATGAAGATGCTGCCTGAACATGGATGTAGAGCAGGGAGCTCCACATTGAGCATTTTGTTCAAAACAAAACTTAAACCTTGCTCAGTTTGTTCTGCTAGCTCTGCTTTGTTGCTTGATAAATAAGATAATGAAATTGGAGATAAGAGAAAAAAGAGGTCTATCTTGATCTGTTTCTTTTTCCCTGTAAGTACTGTGTGTTAAGTGTCGCTAAACTTTGCTTCTCTTGCTTCATGCTACATTGACTTCAGCAGAAAATATTAGTCTCTTTTGTTATTTGTTCAGTTTATCATCCCTTCTAATCCAAATTTATTCATCCCTAATGTAAGTTTGTATTTCAACACAGAGCTGGGACAGAGTGTGAGCCTGACTGACACTGTTTCCTTCCCATGATGAGAGGGATGGCAGAGATGGGCTGCAGCCTGGGCTGGCTCCAGCCTGCAGCTCTCCTTACAGCATAAGTTGGGCTACTTCCTTCAATGTAAGAGTGAGGAAAATCTTGTCTTTCATAGTTTCACGGTAGATATTTAATAGATGTAGCAAAAAACTGAAAACTTCCACTTCATAAGCTTGCACGGAGAGCAGCAGTTTATACCTGAGGCCTTCTCTTATAGAGTTGTTTCACACTCACGCAGAAGAGTGGTCAATCAGTGCATGCATTACAAGGCACTGAGTATTCAGGCTGACCGTTCCATAGCTGTGAGTAAAGATGTCCAAGTTTAGTCCTCTGGTCATGTAAGTAAGCCGAGAAAGCTTCTGGTCTGAGAGCTACTCAGTAAAAACAACATAAATAGGTTTATATGGGAGAGGAGCAGTGGAAAGGAGGAGCAGCAGAGGTGGGAAGCTTGTGTTTATTGTTTCTAAATCACTTAAAGATAGAATTTCTCCCTTTAGAAGTGCTTTTCATCAGCAATGCAAATTGGTACAGATGTGACATACCAACCTCTTGTGAGTGCATGATCCCAGGAAGCCCTTTTTACTTAGGCTTTCCAAGACTAGTTTTTACCACTTCTCCATATCACTGAAACACCTTCTGTTGTTGGATGTAGGATGTAGCTGAAAGTAGGCCAAGGGGTTGGCTTTAACATAATTTCACTACAGTTATCCATGAATTGCTGAAATTCTCTGTAGCTGAACAGTGTTCAGAAAAGCATAGAATCTACCTATCTAGCTATGAAATGTCAATGTAGCACAAAAACTCCTTTGCTTACATTCCTGTGCACATGAGCTCTGTTATACCCAAAGACCGAATCAAAGTCCAAAATTTTCAGGGAAAGCAGATGCAACTTTTCAGTATGATTTTCCACAACAGTACCACATTTTAAACTGAAATTATGATAAAATGTAATATTGAAAAAGCATAGTCCTCCTTTCCAGCTCCAAAACAATATGATCTTTCTATGAGCCCTCCCAGCTTCTACTTGTCCTTTCAGATTGCCTTGTAAAAAAAAAAACCAAAACCAAAAAACCAACAAGAAAAAAAAAAGAACCTCAATACCCTTTCTTCCCCTCTAGATTTAATTTGATAAAAACTGCCACCCTCCATTCCCATATGGCTGCTGGTCATGGCCATCACAAAGTTAATATTATTACCAGAAATGAGCTTAACTTAACTCAAAACACGTGTTTGCCTGTACAATGGCATTTTAGAAAACTTTGCTTATATTTCTCCATCCTCAACGTTTCTATGGTTTGTTTGTTGGAAAACAACATTTGAAATTCAATTACATTTACTGCAATTCTAAGAAGGGCCACTGCTTCCTTTTTAAAATAACTCATAGAGAAAACAAAATGGGGACTGTCAAAAAAACCAAAACACAACAAGCTGCTGTTGGTGCAAGAGACTGTCTCTAGAGGCTGGTTTTCCCCTTCTTCCTTTAAGCAGATTTGCCTATTCAAAAATATTATCTTGTGCATCCTCACTTCTAATTAGTCTTGTGCTGAAGGGCCCCCCTCAGCAGTCAGTAATAACTGCAGCTGATCATACAGTAAAAAAGCAAGATATCCTGGCTGAAGAGTGAACCCAGCCCAAAAATAACTGATACTTCTGAAAAAATAGGCAATATTCCAAACCCTACCTAGACACAGTGACCTAAGATATCATACTGCTTTGACCAGACAGTCCTCTTTTAGAATATTTCCACAATTGCTCTTCTAGATAGAGGGAATCTTCAGTGTATTTAGTAATTAAAAGGTACAAGAACATTTTTTTATTAATAGTTCAGATAGAAAAAGATGAATGACATGCACCATATTCTGTGATGCAACATCCTCTTCCTTGAAGGCAGAGGATTACTAGATTTCCAGAGTCTAGAACTGCATCCCTCTCCCCTTCACTGAAGGAAGATCATGTATAGAGTATATAAATCTCTTAGCTTTCCCCTTCACACATGAGCAGGTCTCCCTTCAAGCTTTAAAGCTTCAGCACTACTCGTGCCACAAGTAACAGTAACAGAAAAACTACCTTCTTGAATTTGAGATTCTGGGGTCTGAGGGAGCAGAAACCTCTTTAGCTAGTTGCATGATGGACAGCCATTTGGTCAGTGTAAGAAAGTACCAGTAAATGTCCATTTATCTCCCTGCTTTCTTTGTCACTGTGAAGTCTTCCACACTTGCAAAGATCCCAGGCTCTCCCCAGGCCATTTTATCCCATTCTGGTACATTGGACTAAGCTAATGGCAGGCAGGATAAAAAGCTCTCACAAACTGTCTGTTGAGTACTGAGACAGGATCACTTGTAGGGACACCCCAAAATGTCAAACGGATGAACATGATGTGAGTGTTCTTAGTAAAGCAAGGTGGGTGGACCTAGGGAGTTTCCACTCTACTAGAAATTCACCTCTAATACACGTGGGAAAGAAAGTAAAGCAATGAAACCTTTTGAAATAATAATGTGGGGAAATGTTCAATAATTAAAATATTAGGCATAAAATACATATCTTTAATTCCAGTGTAGACTTAAAAAAAATATGTAAGATTACTATCACTTATTATTACAATGGAAAAAAACCACAACCAAACAAAGAAGTATATGAAAAAAAATTCCAGTGTTGAATTTTCAACACATTTTTCTTCTTCTGAAAAAGTTGTATTTTACTATCACAGGCTGGAACAAACTGGCAAATAGTTCAGGTTACAGTTCGTTGGATATTTTGTTCAAAATCCAAACCAGAAGGAAGACTGAATGAGCAAAGTTAACTTTCCTCTGCAATTTTATGTTCATAAATGTTTACATATCTGGGTTCACTTGAGAAGAGATGAAAGAAGTTATAAAGCACCACAAGACTGGCATGAATCAACATAACTGCATTAACTTGTAGTTTGTACAAGAGAAGTCTTGAGTTTGTGAAACGTTAAGGTACAGAAAAAAATTAAGTTTCATTAAGCATTTGCTATTTTCTCTGTTGCCTGAAATAGTCCTTTATAATAATTTCAGACAAATTAAAAGAGATCACTACAAATAAATAGCACTAACCAGAGATCTTAAGCAAGCAAGAGACAGACGTTTACATGTAATCCTTGTGTATTTTTATGAAGACAGCACTGCTGGGTAAAAATATAGGTACCTGAACATCTCTAAGCAAAACCCAAACTGGAAAAGCTGCCAAATGACAAAACCAAGAACTGTGTGCTGTATATATACACTTAATAAGGTGGCATTTCACAACTGTTAAGAAGATTTACCTGAAATCAGATCTTTCATATTTATAACAATAATGCCTTAGCGAAAAATACACCAATGTAAAATGTTGTCAAAAAAGAAGAAAAAAATAATTTAGATTTCGTTTATGATCTTTTTACAAGAAAAGTAAGAAAAATGACAGTTACCCATGAAAAAGAATAATTTCTGTTATAATCTCATTTTTAATAGGAACATTTTAATGTTAAAAATAATTCGTTAGATCTATGAAAGACTATGCAGAGACACAATTTGTCAGGAGAGACATTGGCTTTTATGAAAGCAATGAGCAGACCTGGAAAAAACACAGATAAACTTTTAAACATTCTAACCCTTTAGAAGTCTGAAGTGGATGCAGCAATCCTAAGGCTGCAAAGAGTTTGCAAACAATTTCTACGGGTTTAACATAAGTACATTCATCAGAAAGTTGTCCTGAAAAGAGATGTACTAGAGGAGGAAATGGTAAGGTCTTAAACCTTGTCCTAAAGAGAGGGATGACAAATACGAACTTGAATGAATCAAACAGATTGACTGGTGAAGAAACTCAATGTAGATGACTACATTTTTCTGAAACCATGATAAACCAGGGTGATTTGTTGTTTCCTTTAATTTGCATACAAATGAAATTAGCATTTGAGCTAATCAGACCCAATGTGTTTTTCTTTGGGGGTAGGGAAGGTAGAGAGAAAAGGGGAAGATGGAGTATTTTTGGGGTTTTGTTTGTTTTGAATTGAATTGCTTTGCTTTGCTTTGTTTTGTTTTGTTTTTAAAGAGAGAACTAGGTGGTTTCCACATCTTTGGGAGCCCACCAGTGTTCCAAATATAATTATGCAACATGAATCTCAAGTGCTGAAATGCTGGATCAAACGTTGTCAACACCTGGAGCAGAAAGGAGGACAGCTTAGGCAATATGCTTCAGGCATCCTCTGCTGAGATTTCCACGGGGGCTAAAGGATTGATCCCAAATCCTTCTACCTTGTTAGATATTCCAGGGAGTTCTTTTTTGCCAACATAGCTTTTTGGTTTTACAAACATGAAAAATATCAACTTCCAATAGCCCAGATAATTCAGCTATAACCAGCACCTCCAGGCTATTTCCTAAATATGTGACTTACCTTCATGACTTGCACACACAGCCTTACACATGTAAGTAGCTCAATTGAAATTAACATGAGTCTGAAAGAGGTACCTTGCCTTAATTTGAGAGTTCTTTAAAAAGTAGCAATTACTGATTTCATCACTTGGCATACTTAAAAATATTTATAAAATCTCTAATTTATAATTTGAAATAATTGTAAAATAAATATCTATTAAACTGATATATATAAATTGATTATAAAATTTTAAAATCACTTAATCTGGATCTTCTCTTTATATTGACATTTCTGTTTAAGAATTCTTGATATCTGATTAGCATTGGGACTGCGGAAGAAGCCATCACCAGGAGCAATTAAATACAAGCTTTTTCTTTTTCAAGTTGACAAATACATGTTATGGCTTCACCTGCAGCAAATGCTTTAACAGGATTGAGGTTTTACATATGCATGCCATTTTGAGACTTAGACATCACCAAGGAGTCCATCCAGACCAGACAGTGGTCAAAGCAGTCTGAAAGACTCCGGATGATCTGGGAGTTATCACTGCTGTGTGGGTTGTGTTACGGCACCAGTTGGCAGCACTTCTCAGACTGGGCATAAAAATGCAGCCTAGCAACCTAAGGCTGCCAAGCATCAGAAGATAGAAAGCATCAGGCGTTCCTCTGACTAAAATTTCTGTTTCAGTGTGTTGGGTCCTCACTCCCTCTTCTACTGTGTGACTGCTTAACCTGCCAGTGGAGAAACCAAAGTTCAGCAGAAAATTAATAGCTCTCCACAGGTAACTCTGTTTCCACAAGATTTGCACACAAAACTTGAGCAGTGCCAAAGTAATCAAAATGACCATTTGTATGCTTAGCTAGGCACGTGTCTGATTTTACTGAGCTTATTTAATTTTGTAAATCACTTTGGGGCATAAGCTGGTATAAATGCAAGAAATTCATATAATGAAACTAGAATTTTATGCCTAGGAAAAATGCCAAGATTCATAACCATTCCCCCAGCTAAATTCCACTTCGCCTGATTTTCTGAATTAAGTGGTGGTAATTATGTGCCTAATATGCATTCCTAGTTAACATGCTTGTCTCTATAAATTCAGTAATTGCTTATTCAAACAATGCAACAGGCATGTAACACATAATTGGCATGCACAATTACCTCATTTACATCAGCAGTCACTGTAATTTCATGTCACACTGATTATGCATGAAATCATGAGTGTATTTAGAAAGACATTTGAAACCCAAATGCAAAACAGAGATGGAACATAAGTTTCTAGATCAATAATCTTTGCCTCCCCCTTTAAAAATATTTTACTTCCATGGCAATTTTCTTCATTTTCTGTGCATTTACTTGTGTTTGTTTATCTATTTTTACTTTCCATAGCTCACTGACATGGAGACCTATAGAACTTAGCAGGTGTGTAGAAGATTGTGGTCCCATGAGAAAGATAGAGCTCCTGTGTCCTTCTGTGTGAGCTTAATGGTGCTTATGTTCTTTCATGTATGTTCAAAGAGACCCAAAATTTTCAATAAGCAAAAGCTGAAGCATTTTCATCCAGGCATGGAGTCCGTCTCTCACACATGGCTACCTTCTGAAAAGGAAAGTTTTCTCTAAACATAGCTGATATTATTGATGAATGTGTATTTTGGCCCTCACAATTATCAACATTCTTATTGCCATTTTAAAATAGAAAACAATTTAAATATGTTATTGCAATTATGATTCCATTTTTCATGTAATGAAATTGGAACTGTGGAAAAATTGCCATTTTTCTTCTGAAAGCTTTATAGTTAGTAATTTAAATACTTTAATAATTTCAATAGGTATATGTTCAAATTATGATTTTCATATGCATTTTGTTCGTTAATTGAATAAGTATATTAATTTAAAAAAAAAAAGCCTGAATTCTTTATTGATGGAACAAGTTAAAGGAAGCTGTGCTCCATTTTCATTGCAGAATGCAATGCAGGGGGAAAATACAGCATTAAAGTAATATAACAACGAGAAACACAGGTTACTGAAGCCTTGTCGGTGTCTCTAGGATGGGGGAGCTGGGGCTAATTCAGCTTTTTTCAATGTCTGTGCCTGGCTGTATCACACTTCCCAGCTTGGCTCTGCATTAATGTAAATATTCAGTTTTAAAATCCAGCTGGTTTTCAATTTTTCAGTTACTCAGGCACTCAAGCCATTTCATTTCCCTATATTCCCCAAAGTATCCTTGTTTGAGATCCATGAAGCTGCTACTCATTAGTCTTTAAGAAGCCTGTTTAGGACTTTATCCCCACATGGTTCATCCCCATTCTCACACTCGAAGATGAATTGTCAAATGCTTGTAGAAGAGGCTGTTTGAAGCCTGAGCACAGAGCTGGAGCTCTCACCCTTCCAGAACTGCTCCTGGAACCACACTGGATGGGATCTTGAGGAGCACTGGGCAGAGTCTGGGGCCAGTGGACAGTGAGGTCTCCCTGAGAGCTCCCAAGAGTCTGGGACTGGCACAGTCAGTAAGTCAGGACATTTACCAACTAGTGCTAGCCATCTGGTTAAATCTAAGGAAAAAAGTCAGATTTGGATTCTATCTGTGATGCTGTAAGTAAGGAGTCAATCATAGAGACCAGTACGTCATGCAGGACAGTGTTGAATGGTTTGTGCAAGTTCAGGTAGATTATATCAGTTGCTCTTCCCTTGTCCACCAAGGCTGTGACCCCATCATAGAAGGTCACCAAGTTTGTCAGGCATGATTTGCCCTTGGTGAAGCCATGCTGGTTGCCACCAACCACCTCCATGTTTTCCATGTGCCTTAGCAGAGCCTTCAGGAGGATCTGCTCCATGATATTGCAGGATGCAGAGGTGAGACAGACTGGCCTGTAGTTCCCTGGGTCTTCTTTTCTTCCCTTTTTGAAAATGGGGCTTATGTTTTCCCTTCTCCAGTCAACGGGAACTTCACCAGACTGTCATGACTTTTCAAATATTATGGAAAGCGACGTTGCAACTTCATCTGCCAGATCCCTTAGGATCTGCAAATGGATCTTGTCAGGTCCCATTGACTTGTGCATTTTCATGTTCTTTAGATGGTCTTGAACCTGCTCTTCTACAGTGGGCAGATCTTCCTTTTCCCAGTCTCCACATCTCTCTTCTGTGACTTGGACAGTGTGGCCAGAGCCCTTACCAGTGAAGACTGAGACACCTCAGTGAAGGCTCAGTACCTCAGCCTTCTCCATATCCTGTATGTCAAGGTCTTCTGTTTCCTTTTGGAGAGGGCCCACATTTTTCCCTGTTCTGCCTCTTGTCACTAATGTACCTGTAGAAACCCTTCCCATTACCCTTGATGTCCCTGGCCAGGTTTAACTCTATCTAGGCATGTGTAAGTTCATATGAGTGTATAGCAACAATTTGTTAAGGAATATGAACGTGTGTGGAAGGTGGTGAAACATGGAGTGGTTTCACTGTGCTGGAGGAAAAGCCAGCAGTGCGCCCTGTCTGCTGCTGACACCCTGGCAGTTTCTTTTCTTGTGAGCCATGTTATCAGGTGAAAAAAACAGACGAAAGTTTAAATTCTCACACCTAACACCCATCTTTGCACATGCTTATTACTGTAGAGAGACAGGTACATGTGGAAGGGCAAATCTAAAAACTCAAGAAACAGGCTGGGCAGGAATGCAGACCAAAGCCACATGATACTATCTGCTTGCACTTCACCTTGTGCTGACTGTAGAGTACAAATAACATTATTCTGTGTGCTCGCAACCCAGATACTTGTGGAGAGTTTTGGGGGATCTCAAGACACCCTTGCTGTAAACATGCAGGGGGATGAAATCAGTCTCCATGACATTAGGGTGTATGCATAAAGAAAAAGAGATAAGGGAAGCTTTGGGAGAAGGAACTATGCCCTTAAAAGGCCATGGAATGTAAGTGATAAGGGAAAACAGAATATTGTAGCAAGAATTGAGAGGCACCGGCTGGGGAGCCAGAGAAGTGTTCCAAACTGAAGATAGATGTGCATGGACAGCACGTGGACAAACAAGGACAGATCAATCATCCCTTTGTAAATTGTGCATGAACAGTATGTTAACCAATAGCATTATTGTATAATCTGAGTGACACAGTATAAATGTAGAGAGACAAGAAATAAAGCGGCTTCTGCTTCTGCTTCTGCTTCTGCTTTCTAATGGACCTGATGACTGCATGATTTATGCCCACCACAACCTTCTGCACACCGCAGATACTGCCTGACACAAAGGCCAATTATGTGTGTGCAGTTTGGGATGCTTTAAAGCAACCCATTTTTAACATATGGGGACCGACATTTCTTGGGGTAAGTTATAAAAAGTGGTCATTTTTCATGTTTCGCTTGTGAAAATTAACAAATCTTACTCTTGATATTTTAGTTACTTTAGATCAAACCTGGTTGGTTTGTGAACCACATTTTCAGGAATTTGCGTGTCTTAGAATTCTTTCGAGATCCATCAGAGCACAAACCTGCTTCCATTTAGCTCGCCAAATGCCAGAGGCTTTCCTGGCTGTTGCTCATCGTTGGAAGATATGATTTCTCTTGATCCCTGCAATGATGGCTCTCACAGCAGCCTGCTCCTACAGAAGAGCCTCTGCTCCTCCTTGGACAGCCTCAAGCAATGCTTCAGAGAACTGGGCACTTGCTAGGGTGCCTGGTCTGCTCATTTTAAGAATCACAGCAGGCTGGAATGGAAAGTGCTTCCTGTCAATCAGGTTGAAATCACTCTTCATTAAAAGTTAAGGTGGAAATATGTCTGTTCTGGAGGACACATGCAAAATAGATCACGCTTATGATAGAACTGGGAAAAGAAATGAAAACAATAAACAATACAGTCTTCCTAGAGCAAGCACAAAACTTAAAGGCCTTGTTTAACCCTCTTTTAAGGTGACATGTTGTAGGTGCCTTTTTGCTGATGAGATCAGGGATCTCTCGCCCTGCTTGCTGCTCGTTGCAGATAAAAGTCTTTGGAGCAAACCCTTTCCTGGTAACACTCATTATCTTTTACAGCTAATCTGTAGCTCTTCTCAGGGCTCTCCAAAGTTTTAGTATGATTCAGTCCCCTTCCCAAAGTCTAGCAAAACCTACTAGTGTTCAAAGTCCTGGAAAATTAAGGACTGTTTCTATCTGTAGCAAGTGCTCCTTGTGCAGTGCAGCTACATTTGCACCAAAGGATCTGTTTGTATTCCTTGGACTCAGTGAGGGGTACAAATTCACCACTGTGACCAAGGTGGATTTTTCTCCGTGCAGTAACATCAGCATAATGAGTTTCTGGTTCCCTGCATGTTTCCCCTTCATGGTCCTTTGCTCTCGTATTCTGATTCCTGCCCTGACCTGTAACTGACCTAAATTCTTTGTTGATTTTAATCTTAATTTGAATTAATTCAATACCCAACTTCAAGTTCAAGGGAACACTGTTCAAAATATCTTTGATGACATCAGATTTTGTGCAAGATTCAAACTCAGGAGAATTAAAATATATTCAAACAATGATTGCAGTCTGGAATATTTTTGTGACAGTGTCAACAACAATGGTGGAATGTGAGAGTTTGTTTGCAAGTTGAGCTTGTTCATGAGAGACTTAATCTGTTATGAGAATTAGAATTAACTGCTCAGTGCATCACAAGTTCACAGCAGCTTTGCAGATCTTTCTGTGCTTGAATTTAGGCATGTTAGAGGTGAAAAGTTCTGATTCTCAGTCAAAGTCCATGCGGAAAAAGAAATTTAGTGATTTGAGAAAGTAAATAAAAATTCTCAAAAGAAAGTACCAATGGAGATCTGTTCCGCTTCTGAAAATTAAATCCTATGTTCCTGGAAGTCCTAGTTGAGTAGTTTCAGAGAATAAAATGTTTACCATGCTGTAATTTTTGGACAGTTGATTCCTGTGAAGAGTTAATCTTATCTAAAAAATTACAAAAGACAACACAATAAACTTCATGATGAATGAAATGAGTGTGGTACCTTTGTGTTCCAAAATAAATATCTGCAGCAAGGATTAAACTGCTTTACAAAGATAAGAATCTGCAGCCATCTCAGTACATCCTGAGATTACAGACTACTTAGCCTAGCATTATTTGACACTGATCAGTTAGTTATTTTTTAAAATCATGTTTGGTTTCAGATACCACAAAAGTTTGCTTTTAGCAGTCAAGCACAGAGAGCAAGTGTGAAAAGCATTTAGCCTGTTTCAACACACCCTCCACTGGCAAGCCGCTGAAACACCAAAAGCAATCAATATCAGCAACAGGTGAAATCTGGTGGGGTTTGGTTTTTTCAAGGTAAGTCAGTGCACATTGCAACTGGAGCTCAAGCTCTTGAAATGAACTGCAAGCTCAAAATTTATGTGCACTGGTTTTGCTATTGCTGTAGTTTGCACCTTTGCAGCCATAGAAAATGCAGCAGCACCTGTAAACAAAAAAACATCTATTTCAGTAATCTAATTTGACCCAAGGTGTCAAATTTGGCACCCAGCAGCAGAAAAATAAAAAAATTGCATTTTATCATAACACCTGGAAAATACTGCATTCATAAGGAGTTAAAAATAGTATGAAAAAAAAATCATTCTTTATGTTCTTATCTTAGTTTCAGTATCTCCTATACAACTGCAGATGCTTTTCCGGAACAGCTCTTAAACTACATCCTTATCTCCTCCCCATTGATTTCTGTAGCAGTGGTGGGAGGAGTTGGAGGGAAGCCAGCTGGAAATTCCAGGGTGCATTTCATGGAGTTTCCCCACCACTGGGGACTTATCAGTACGCACAATGTCTTATGAGAACACCAGCATGAATCAGTGCCTGCCAGATGCCCATCTCATGCCTGTCTTCTTCATGGCTTAGTGACCACCTGCATATTGCAGGCAAAATCCTCTTGGCTGGCAACCTGCTTTCCTAGCAGGTTCATCCCTCATGCAGCCCCCTTGGGGATGAGTATCTGTTCTCTATAAACAGAGATACAAATCAAGACCAAATCTTGTTCTTTCCATCCCTAACCCTTGGTAACATCTTAATTTCCATCAAATTTAATTTTCACACAAACTGGATAAATGAGAACCGAATGCCACTACAGGCTCCAGAAGCTGAAACCGTGACAATGATAGTTTTAAATCTCTGCAATAAACAGGTCAATGTACAATTTCCTAGTGTGTGTGACATAAAAGTTTCTTTTTAGAAACGATGCTATTAGTCTCATGGCTTAAAAGGCAGGCGAGGATTTCAGTAGTGCAGCCCCAGCCATTGAGTAACTCATGGGACAGGCTATGAACCAGTCTTGAAACAGTTGTTTAAACCCTGGATCTTGTCCATTTGCCCTACAAGTTCTTAGAGCTGCCTCACTACTTTGCCTTGGAAGTTTTGCTGGATGTATTTCAAAACAGTTCAAACTGAAAGATGAAATACTGCCTTGAAATGTTCCTGGCGTGGTCTCCTGCCCGCTACCCACAGCAGGGGAGAACTCGAGGAGAAATGAGATAGACAGGATGAAATAGCTTAAAGGTGGGAGACAGAAAGATTACTGGTTTGGTATTGGCTCTATTGCTTGCCCCTTCTTTTTAGCACTGGAAATATTAGTAGCTAGTTTGAGGATGCTTATTTTCTCCTCTGTTTTTTTGCCTTTTTTTTTTTTTTTTTTTTTTTTTAACTGTGTGGAAGATAAACAGAAAGGACAAACTCACTTTAAGAAAACATTTTTTCTTACAGGTTACAAATTATTCATAAGGTTTCCTTTCCTCTCCCATGTAATCTACCATAATTTCCTACCTATTATTTTTTATGTATTTTTTAATAAGTCAGATCTTTGTCCCACATATATGTGCTGACCACCAGTTCAGGTTGCATCCTTCTTAGCTTCTCACCCTTTTAGGAAGCAGGAATAAAGCCCCTTGCCTGATTGACACAGGATCACAGGAGCTCTGCCTTCTTCCAGGAAATAGTGAGGGAACCTGTGTTGGGTATTTAGGAAGAAATGTGGCAGAGGATTGAAAATTGCAAAAATAAGTCAAAATATGTGATCTTGGGAGATAAAAGAAGCAGAACTCTTCAAAAAAGACCAACGGAAAGTCCCATAAATTATTTTTAGTCTATAATCTTTCCTAGCAGTACAGGACTGTAATGCTGTAAATACATAATTACTTAGTCTCATTAATTCTTATTACTAATGTGTATTATTAGAACCTTAAGGATCTTAATCTTACATAATATTAAGGATTATATAATCAATAGATCAACACTAATGTACTTGTATGCAACCGCGCTTCCCTATTCTATAGATTATTTTTATAGACTACATGGTAAAACTTGCTTTGCCATCTTTCCAGTATAGTCCAGCTGGACTTGGGCAATATTTTGACTTGTAGTTGAAGTGCCACATGACATTAATATAAATAGACAGGAAAAGAGAAAGATAATAGAATTGCAACAGCCTGTCAGGTGTTCATTTGATGCAAAGTGCTCCAAAAATTGAGGATGTCCCAAAAAGAGAAAGGGATTCAATTACATCTCTGATTGTATAATTCTATTATCCTCTTCCCTGGAAAATAAAAGCATAATATTGAGATAAAAAATGTAGTACATATTACAAATATTTTTAAGCATACACATGGCAAGTATAAAATTTAACAAAGTGATATGGTAAAAAATTAAACATGCACTATTGACTGGAATAATAAAAAGATTTTTTTCTAAATGAAACAGGTAATCCCTTCTAATTTGCAAATTATTGTCTATTGCCCATTAGGAATGCTTTGTTTTGCTTCCAATGTTTCAGTCCTTTAGAACTTGTACTTCTTAATTTTTATGTTATGTTGGGCGCTTGATTTTGTCTGATTTTTTTGGAAGATGCTGAACTTCAGCCAAAATATTTCTTTCTTTCAGTCCCCAAGCCTGTCAGTGTTTAAGAGGTGTTTGCACAATGCCTTTAATAATATCCTTGAGCTTTTTGGTTAGCCCTCAGTTGGTCAGGCAATTGGGCTAGACAATCGTAGGCTCTTTCCAACTGAAATTATTCTGTTCTGTTCTATCTATCCTATCCTATCCTATCCTATCCTATCCTATCCTATCCTATCCTATCCTATCCTATCCTATCCTATCCTATCCTATCCTATCCTATCCTATCCTGTTGTATTCTAAAATTTTGCTACTTGCTGACATTAAAATATTTCTGCTGATACATTTTTTTTGCAATGGCCAAGCATTCTTACTCATTAAGGTAAGGACTTAAAATTTTATATGGGAGTTATTAATGTCAGTTACAGACGTTATCAAAGTGAAGAACATCCCATGTGTAGACAAATGCCATGCACAGTATGTGACTACCCTTATCAGGACACCCTTTGTATTCCTTTAGCACCTAGACTCATTCAGTGTACACCTTCCACATTCTTTAGCACTTCAAGACAGGTCCTACACTTAGAAGACTCCTTCATGATCTGGGTGTGATCCATTCAAAAAGCAGCTTCTTTCAGCTTTCTGGACTCATCTCTCTGTGGTTAAGTAGTATGTAGTATGTAGACAAAAGGAGAAGAACAAAGGGTCACTTTGCAACTCTAATAATGATCCTCTGGAATACATGTGTGTGAGACAGCTTTACCTACTGTTGGCAACACCTATGGATTCTGTCTTAAAGTTACCCTTCCTTCGGCATAGATATTGTCACTGGTGGCAATTGACTACCAGCTATGGGACAGTGTTGAATGAGAATGGTGCTGGTACAAACAAGTGCAGATCAGGCTTTTACACACTATTTATTGCTCTCTGCAGTATTTTTGGTGCATTCACAGTTTTGAATGTTTACTTATTGTGGCTACTACTAGCTAGAAGGCAATACCTAAGAACAAATGAAAGCTCAAAGTTTCCATCAAGTTCAGAAAATAAATATTGTTGGGCAGATCGTCACGATATCATGCAAACAAGTGCAAAGTAATAGGAAACTTTCAGTCCTCTTTAGTGATAAAACTCCGTAATGCAATCATGTATTAGAGCTGTAATTAAGTTTACTTGTATTTTAAAACTAGAAAGGCAATGCTCTTGCACACACACAGACGTTAATAATTGATTCATCTAGAACAACCCCAACTTTTCTACTTCAGGGCAAATTCCTGCAACAGAGAGATCAGCCTGCCAATGTAAGATAGTCAGATTTTAATTGGACTCTCCACTTACATTTCTTGGATATAACGGTTGCAGATCTGTCCTGAGAAAGAGATATGTGAATGTTTGTTGAATTTTAGACACTAAATATGCCCACATTGCCCATCCAGGATTTATGAGATAAAATTGACAGGTTTTTGTGTGTAAGAAGTCAGATATCTTGGTTATCATTCTTCACTGAGAAGAGTCTGGCTCAGTTGTTTTGACTCACTTCAGCTACATAAGATCCCCCTGAGCCAACTCCAGGCTGTCATCCTCTCCTTGTATGAAACGTGCTTCAGTCTCTTAATTATTTTTGTGACCCTGCACTGGACTCACCTTACATCTTTCTGGTACTGGGGAGTCCATCACAGGACCCAGCACTCCAGGTGTGTCTCACCAGGTCTGCATAGAGAAGATGACTCACCTCTCTTGATTTGCTGACAGCGCTTTTCCTAATGCAGCTCAGGAGGATGTTGACTTTCTTTGCTGCTACAGTACACTGAGGGCTCATGTTCATGTTGTTCATCGGGACACCAAGATCCTTTATTGCAGAACTGCTTTCCAGCCAGTAAGCCCTAAGGATGTACTGGGGACCAGTATTATCCTCTTCAAATACAGGACTTTGCATTTCGTTTTGTTGAGTTTAATGAAATTCCTCTGTCCAAATTTTCAGCCTGTTGAGGTCCCACTGTATGGCTGTACAACCATCTGGTGTATCAGCTAATGCCCCCAGCTTTTTATCATCTATGAATTTGCTGAGAATGCACTTTGTCCCAGCATCCATGTCATTAATGAAGATGTTAATTTGTATTGGCTGCAGTCTCAACACCTGGTGTACACCACTAGTTGCTGGCCTCCAACTGAACTTCATGACATGGAACACAACACTTTGGGCCTGGTAGTTCAGCCAGTTTCAATCCACCTCAACTTTTATCTAATCTGTACTTTGTCAAGTTGTCCATAACGATGTTGTGGGAAACAATGTCAAAGGCCTCACTAAGTCGAAGCAAAGAGCACTGCTTTCCTGCCATTCCCTTATATAGATGTCTTGTAGTATGCTAACAGGTTGGCTGAGCATGATTTTGTGTATTTGGAAATGGTTTCCAGGTTTAGTTTCTCCACCACCTTCCAAGGGATTGCAGTGAGGCTGATCTTCCTTTTACTGTTTATGTACTTTTAGATCCTTTATTGTTGCCCTTCACATCCCTTAACAGATTTCAGATATGAGCACCTTGCTCATCCATGCAGACCTCCTGCCATTTTCGCTTCTTTCTAACTCCCATTGCTTTCCTGTCATTCATAAAGAAGGCTGAGACAGGCCAAGGCATGGTGATGTGACAGAAGACCTGCAAGTGATACTTTTTGAAGTGATTGTCCAGGCCCATTAATTTTAAGAATGCCAGGGACCCTTGAGAATTAATCCCCTAAGCTTTGCCCACAGGTGGAAGACGGACCAGAAAATTCTGGTAAATGTTTTTACACATGTGCTTTGAGGCATATTACAAAAGGAGCCACGTTCTCCTGTCAGAAGAAGAGGCTGCACTGACTCAAGCTGATTTTTCATGGAACGATGGAACTCATAATTTTCTAGAAATGGTTAATTGTTCCTTTTATTCCACCCACTTAAAGTACATTGAAATCACTTCTTGTTAATGCTAAAAATCACAAGGGTTCATCATTGCAGAAAAAAGAGATAATCTCTGCTATTTTGCTGAGCTTTTTGTGGAGCCTGTTACCAAGGCCATGAGTAAGTAAATAACATTAAATGGAAGTTACTCACAGGCTACCGATTGCTCAGGTTCTAACTGAAGGAAAAAACAAACTGAGACAATTTACTTTGCTGAAATATATGATGATTAAAGACCTGATTTACACCGTTGATAAAATAATAGGAAGGGGAATAAAAAGAGAGGAAGGAAGTTGATCGAAATCAACAAGGGTGCTGGAGGTTGCAGCTGGCAAATGAAGCCACCTCTGAGAGCTGCTGCTATGGGTGGAAGGGTTGGCAGAGGGCCAAGGGCTGTTTGTGCAGTTTGATCCAAAGTGCAAAATGAAGTCAAAAGGGCTTCTTTCGATTTACTTGCTTTACTTACATTGTCCTTGTCCTCTGGATATCTTGTTAAGAGATTTCTCTACTGGCAGTCAAAATCACAAGACCTGGCTGCTAATTTTCAACTCACCCCAACTCTTTGTTTTCCCTAGTCCTGCATGAAATTGCAGTATTAGGATGGATCCTCTTCTCTCAGTCACAAATATGCCAGTGCTACCGTGTGTGTGAGCCTTGAAGAGGGGCCACACTGTGACAGAGCTCTGTCCTTGTTCTCATGGTAGCAATGACCCAGAGGATGTGAGCAAGTTAAACAATCACAGTCCTGCAGATAGGTAGAAAAAGACCTAGGGGAGAACAGATCCAGTGTCTCACAGGCAGCTTTTCAGTTCATTGACTGGGATCACCCACATTTGATGAAATCCAACCAGGTAATGATAGCTAGCTTCCAGAAAGCATAACTTGAGGCTGGTGGTTGGGCCAGTGTCTGCCTGCATTGGGGGGATAATGTGGAGGTGCCCAGGCCCTACATCCCTCAAGTGCCAAGTCTGATGTTTCTCTCAGCAGTAGCAAAAGTAGCTCAACAGTGCAACAGCTTTACACAAGCAGTTTGTCTGACCTTGTCATTGTGTTTATTTATTCGCCAGGACCTCAGCCCTAGGTTTGGTTTCAAAAGTACAAAAAGGGGCAATTTTGTTGACTTCAAGAGGCTGTCAGTGTCTTAAGAGGAAGTACAGGCTGATGGGAGGGACAATTACTTGAGGTACCAAAATACCCAGTAGGAGAAAATGGTCAGTGAAAATGTGAATTAAAAATTGTTTTAGATGTAGTGTCTGACAATCAGAATAATTGTAAGCCAGAAGGTATTTTAGATACCTTTTCTTTGCATGTTGTCTCCCCATGCTCCTTTCCCCGAAAGAATGAACTGTCTGTAGAAACCATGAGTGATTTCAGCTTCCCATTAACTCTCATCTGTGACCTAGTTTAGAATTTCAGTTCTGTGTTGCTTGTTATTTTAGTTCTAGAAATTAATGCCTTTCTGGAGGAACTTGATCAAAACAAGGGGTAGACAGTTAGCAGAGTATCAGACAGCTGTGCTTTCAAAGAGTCACTGAGATTTGAATAAGTCTTCCTAGGACATGCAATGGATAATTCAGTGAAAGTAGGCAGCCCAAGGAAAGTCAGATCAAAACTGGTATCACATCACCTGGCTGAAGACTTTGATGATGTGACAAAGGTGATAAGGATCTTATCTGATAAGCAGTACTATTGGGTTAAAAACAACGGTGAACATGTTAGGAAAGGCTCGAGAGGAATGAAAATAAGCCTAAACAGAAATAATGGGAACAGTCTGAGGTGTATTCCCAGACATGATCCAGCTTCTTATCTAGCACCATGTGCGGCACAAAATCTTCCACTCTTCCTGCTGGAGAAACTGGAGACAAAACGTAGTCTCGGGGATGAGGTCTACTGCAGGCAGTATGGTGTGTGTGTCCTGAATCATTCATCTGCCCAAACATGCCTTTGCATGACAAGAAGGGTCCTGTACTTTTTCTGATGCAAGCACAGAAAAAGCTTGAGACCCGCTAGGAAATAGAGATAGGAATTGAGGTCTACCATTTATATTTTTACCTGTTGATTTCATGGACTAGCCTATTTTGTGTGAGGCTTAATGAAGGAAGAGGCTGGATTTTAAAGGAATTGGTGGGTTTGCCTCCTTCATGTGTCCCTAGAAAAGTAAACTGTAAACCTTTACTGGGACACGAAGGGCGCAGCCAGCAAGCCCAGAGAAGAGAGTACTTTGTCCCTCAGGACTGTCTACCTGACCTCTTCCTGGAAAAGGGCAGCAAGCTAGGGCCACACTGACTTGTCAGTTCAGATTCCGACAGGTCTTGATAAGTGAATCTCCCAATTGTCCCCATGCTTATTTTCACCCAGTGGAGCACTGGGTTCCTCTTGGGTGAGCCTAGTGCAGAAGATGAGCTCTAGGAGGGCATTTAGCAGACACTGACTGCTAGCAGGCATTCAGCCCATGGGGCTTGAGCAGTGATAGACTAGGGAAGACTCCCTGTTGTCCCTGTGTGCACTGTGTGGCACCAACTGCTTCACCCTGCTGTTCCAGCACTCCTGCTTGCTGCCTGACTATGTGGATGTAGTCTAAGCCCAGCATGCTGCAGACCTAGAGATAACAGGTCTCTTAAGACATTATAATTGTGATTATTATAAGATTTTAAGTTCTGCTATTTTAAAAATATGTTTTGTCTCAGGTAAAACACTGTTCTATTTCCTATTTTCTATGTATAATTTTAGGTATATGGATATATAAGATATAGGTATAGTGTGTGTGTGTATATATATAATGTTAGGTATGCAGATATATTTGGAAGCAGCACATATGTGTCCAGGTAACACAGGTGGAAATTCATTCATTACCTCTTATGTAATAGCCTCCCAACCCCTTGCAGCTCAGCTCTTTCTGTCACAAAAAGGCCCACAACTTCTGCCTCTGATTTAGGGACACAAGTGTCTCAAGCCAGCTGAGATGTAACAGGCATGTGGAGTGGCTGAATAAACATCTGCTAGCAGGAGCAGCTTCTGATTTGTAAGTGGGGAGACAGGCTATTTATACCTCTCCTGCCCTCTGACCACTGGGCACTTTGAGGTCTGTGATATCCATGATACGATGTGGCCACAGCTATGCACCACTACCTGGTCCTTGTTTGGATCTGGGCTATGGTCACCTCTGATTGATACAGCTGTGAAAAGATAAAGAAAAATGCTGCTAAGAGAGATATTAATAGTCTGAGAAATTAATTTCCTTTAACATAGTATGAGGAAGGTGTGGATTCTGAAATTCTACAATTCTGATTTGTTTAAAGCTAGAGATATGTTAATTTTTTCTTTCCTGTAGTAATTTCCTCCAGTTCTCTCTAGCATCTGGTATAAAGTAAACAAATGGTAAAGTCCAGAGATTGCAATTACTCATCTCTTCACAGTCTGTTGTGTCATTACAACTATGAGACTCATCTTTCAAGCATGTTCCATGATCTTCACACTGGGGAACTTGGTGGCTTCTCATACACAATCTCCTGGTAAGTTCAGATCCATAGATATTTATTTAAGCAATTGATATATTAGTTAGCAATATTCCTCTGTGTACTTTACCTCATGTGTTACTATATTCAGTACTTTTTTGGTGAAAGTAATCCACCAAACAGAAATTTATATCCAGCAGATAGGAAAGTAGATCCTTCAAGAAAAACAATAATTACGATAATAATAACAGATTTCTGTGAATATTTTCTAATTAAAAACAAAGGCAGAACTTGTTAAGCTTTTTTCTGTTCTCTAAGCAGGACTATTTACTGTCTAAGGCATAGGTTATAACAGAGTAGACTGCATTCAAAAAAGACTAGCCTTCACATTGAACAGAGATGGATAAAACAAATTCCAGGTAAGACTTTAGCGCTTAGTATTTTGGAAGAATGAACATGATGGGAAAGTATCCAGCAATATCTTGTTCCTGAGAAAGCATCAAGGTAAAAATACTATTAAACAGCAAAATTGATAAAAACATTAAAGCTTGGCTATTTGGCTACCTAAATATAAGAAAATTTCTATTTCATGTATTTGCCTGCAATGCTATTACTAACAGCTTGTCAAAAAATAAATGGATTTTTACAGAAATCAAACATAAAGCCCAACACATAGACAGATAATTTGATCTTCAGTCTTGTTAATTTCCACTTTGTAAGGAGAAAGAAATACTTTAAAGTTATGCTCACATCTTATCAACCTATAAGTCGCCTCTATTTTGTTGTATCCATAGGTAAGTACCATGTTCAGCAATGCAGCACCACCTGATTCCTCAGCTTTAATTGCTCCTGTGAGCCACTGTCTCTTCTGTGAGGTGATCTGATTCCTCCCTGTCCAGGGATGGCAACCATCCATAGCCATGCTGTACCGATGGCATGACTTAGTAGAACAAAAGTTGAAAATTACAGTTCTGGTGCTTATTTGATGCAAAGTGACATGATGTCTAGCAACAGTTGGTGATCTTCTGAAAAAAACCCAACCACTCAGTTTGATGGATTATAATAATTATGCTAGAAAGATTATGCCTTGCCTCAAAATGTCTATTAAAAACTCTCTCGTGGTCTTGTTTCTTTTCTTGAAAAGAGATTTATTCAGTCTCTTTCCTGCACATTGAATTCAGCAGTCTTGTGCACAAGGAGTTGCACTTTCGCCTACGTGTGTTCCTACTAATGAAATGAAGCTGTTCTCATAGAACAGTAATATTAAGGGTAACTGAGGACTGCAGGCTCAGATCTGGGTCTTGTTCTCCAGTAGTTTCGATGCAGTGTGGTGTAATATGTGGAAGTTCTACATGAGGTTACTTATCAGGTTTCATCAGTGTTAGAAAATTAAAAGTTTTTTTTCTTCTTTGTCATGTTTCAATGAGGTTGCAGCTGTTCCAGTACATGTTCCACTCTGTTATCTTTGCAGATAAACATTCTGCCTCTCCCTTTTCTCTATTTGATCTGTTCCATGACATTCAGGCTTTTTACAATGTTCCCCTCTACTAGTACTTTTTCTTAATAATAATAAACTTTTGAAAAGTGTCTTGGAGGTGGAATGTACTCGCTCATATTCTTGCTCATGGTGGTGTCTGCATAATTTATTACTCAAGAAAATGTGTTTTTTTCCCCTGTAAAAGTACTTTCTCCACACACCATAGTGGTATTTTCCACACTTCTCTGTCTTAAGAAGAGCTACGTGCCCAGCAGTGCCCATGAGGTTAAAGACTTTTGCGGAGCCCAACAAAAGATAAAAATGTGTTAATGCAGTTGCAGATCAAGAATCCACTGTTAGGCACCTTGCCATCATATTTCTTAGTAGCTTTAGTTAAAGACAAGATCATTTCTTAGACCTCTTGAGGGGACTTAAAAATGGCTTGAGGAGTTCAGAAAAAAGAGCTAAGTAGTCTTTTGTAACAGGTAGAACTGGCAGGCTACATTCCATTTTATGATAGCTTTTGAGGTCCTGAAGCTCTAGTTTTGATTCAGTGTGTAATAGCACTGATTTCTCTGCTAGACAAGAAAGCAATCAAATGCTCTACAATCCTATTAGGCAGAAATACTCCTGCAAAAGTTTTTAGTGGTAGACACTTCATGTCTGGAGACAGCAGTCTGCAGATTTTTACCCTCAATTTGTTTCTTGCTGGCTTTCATGATACATTTTGTTATAATAATTGTTATTAATAATTAATATTATTATTCTACTGTCACATCTTATAGAATGCAAAATAAAGACTTTATCCTTCCTCTTGACATATAATGCGATTTCTACTCGTTCTGCCTTCTTAAATTCTCAATTTTTCAAAGTCAGATTTATCTTCAGAGTCTGATTGCAGAATCATGATGGACACAGAATTCTATGATTCTATGAAAATACCTGTGTCCCTATCAAGAGCTATAACAAGGAGAAGGTCAGGAGAGGTAATACTACCTGCTTGCAGTTAGATGACAATAAATGATCTTGCTTGTCTGTAAGGTGGAATTGGCCAGAGCCACATAGATCAAATATGCAGTGCACCTACTTATGCTGATCTGCTCTGGGTTCCTATGGTTCTTGACCTAGTCTTGACCTGTGGTGTTAGTCCCTAGTTTCTTACAGTAAACATTTGACAGTTTACACCCAAGCTCCACCTGCCATTAGTTTCCAAATAGTTTTCCTTAGCAGAAAGACCTTAGCAAGTATTAGGGGGACAGCCAGCCTCAAGGTATAGACCCTATGCATTGCATACATGTGAACAAGTCTATACCTTTTGGCGCAGGGACCATGGCATGCTCTGTGGTTGTGCTGTGCATGCTTTCATTTTGCTATTTTGAAATTTTATTTTCAACCTGTTTAGGTTATTTTACTCTGTTTCCTTGCATTTTAGATATTCTTATGTCTTCTTATTCTATGATTATCTGAGTCTATTGCATACATATCTGTGAAATAGTGATTGCCTACCAATGTAAAGGCATGTTTTAAAGACTCATTGATGAAATCATATTCTCTGTCAATGTCCTGGGCAGGTTGGAAAGAAGCCATCATCACCACAATAATCAATTTCAATAATGAGAAGATGCAAATCACGTGGGCAGCAAGAGAACTATTTCCCAGAGAGAATGTGTCATTTTCTTATACGTGAGTATTGACAATGCCTATTCTTCCCTTCTGAATGGATTTACTTTGGGAGGCTGAAATATTTAAGTCCATTTGAGTATTTTGTGAACTGTACATGAAAATGCTTTTAACATTTTTTAATCATCCAGCATGAAACCTGTTTATATTCACAATCTGCTACAGAAATGTACAAATCAATAAGCCTGCTCGATAGCCAGTCACAACAGATGTTGTATGAAAGTTTAGTTTCTCTTCTGTTATTGTTCTAAATGCTAATGCTAATTACACTATTGAAAGTGTTTTTTCCACATATGCATAAATTTTCCTTATTAAGTGATGTCATTAATGACTAACAGAAAGTAAATACTTTGGTTAAAATAGTCATAGCACTTTGATCTTCCCTTTTCTTTCTGAGTGCTATATGTGAAAGAACTTTCAGCAATACAATCTTGGAAACACGTTCATTAAAACCTCTGTTTGAGTAAATTATTCTCTTATTAGAAAACAACAACAACAACAGCAACATAAAGGAAACTTGAAAATTTCAGACTGCCTCAAAACCCAGGGCTGGAAAGTGAATGAGATTTATGTAATGAATTTCCTCACATCACTATGAAATCTGTCTCCTCAGGAAATTCCATACTCAGGCTTCCCTTTTGAAAAAGAAAAATAAATAAGAAAGAACAATTTAAAAAAGGAATTAACTTGTGTTAACTGGTAAAAGTGTCCCATTAATCAATTTTATTTTCTAGATTTGATGAAGGCAAGCACAAAGTTTGGAAGCCGTGTCCCACCTATTTATTTGATCAAGACTATAATTCTGGATGTCTTTTTAAGACAGAAGGACCCACCCTTGCCATCTCTATCAGGAACAGCAATGGAAGTGATGAGCTTTTTTCTAAAAGTCTAAAATCTGATTTTTATAGTAAGCATGAAAAATCATAACTGCTTTGGTAGCTCTAATGTCTCCATTGGTTCTCTAGTTGTCTTCAGTTTGAGAAGAGATCAGTTATCTTTAAGATGCCTTCCAACCCAAACCATTCTGTGATTCTATGATATGATTCTATGATATTGGTGTATAAAATTGTATTAGAGTGTGTGCCAAAACAAAACTACAATTATTTCATGCTGATTTTCATCCCTTGCTGTCGTCAGTAGTTACAAAGGCCTGTGTGCAGCTGCTGCTAAGTGAGATTGCATGGGACAGTCAGAGTTTTCCCAAAATGCAGTTTCAAAATCAGAATGAAAATACTAAAATGCATAGGTATACTTTGTCTAGTGCAGGCCTCCTCACTATGTCAGGAAAATGAATAAAAACTCAGTTTCTTGTCTTAGTGCTGACTGTGTGATCTTTCTTGTATTTTCAACCTTCCATTCTTTTGCCAACTTCCATGGGATGTGAGGCAGAAAACTACTTATTATTGAAGAGTCTGTCATAAACCCATCATCATATGTCAACAGAAATTAGCTAAGTAGCTCTGGTACAGTCTGACAGTGTAAACAATACATCCTCCCACTAGTACAGAGACAATGTTCCTCTTTTTATTAAATCCGTCCCACCCCCAAATATAATTTTCACATTTAGTGTGAGAATAATTTATCAAAATCTTCTGGAATCACACATAGTTACAACATTTAAAGTAAGGGGATTTTTTCTGATAAAAATCACACAGAAAATATACAATGCAGAATTATCTGGAAAAAATGTATTCCAAATACATTATTAGAATTTATTAATGATGGTTAAAGCATCTAACTTTGAGAATACTTTAATCCCTTTTGATTTTACCAATATCTGTTGAATTATGGAAAGCTGAGGCCTGATCTTCAACTTTTGGCTATTAAACATCCACTGATAGTAAAATGTATTTCAAAAGGATTGCATAACAAAGCACAAATATCAATGCTCAGACTTAAGTCTTTAAGTTAGGAAGGCATGATTTTCATAATACAAAAGGCAACTAGAAGGATTGGGAAAGCAGGTAGCACTCTTCGCACTCCTTTATCTCCCACTACTGAAGTCTGACCAGCTACCTAAACCAAACCATTACACGCTCCTCAGGCCATCTGAAAACAGTGAGGGTTAGGTTCAGTCAGGCACAGCTAGGCACCCAGTGCTTTTTGCAGATGCCCCACCATATCCCACATAGACTCCTGCAGTTGCACAAAGTGTGTCTTGTAGGTTTTATGGTACTGAATTTGTCAGTCCCTTATCAATGAAGAAGCCTCTTTCTCTCTCTCAAGTGCAGGAATTATGTAGAGACTAGAGCCCTTCCTTTAGTACTTTCAATAGGTTCCTGACATGAGATGGTATCTGCCTTTGGATGTGACACCTCAAATGGTGAGCATTGTCATAGTGTCAAGATCCATTTTGCTGTTTAATAGGGAGGCCAGCTACAAAAGTGTGTCCTCTAAGAAGAAAGTCCATCTTCTTCACTCACTACTCAGAGCAATGTTAAGACAAGGAAGAAATAACAGTAATTTTATTGACAAAGTACTTCTTTTTGAGAAACTTTACAATGCTTTGTTTTTCTTCTTCTTAGTAAAGCCTAATAGACCTGAAAATGTGACCTTCTTCTGGAAAGAGGACACCGTTACAGTAAGCTGTAATAAACCAGAGAGAGCTGTGAAGTGCTTGCGACTTGAGCTTCAATACAAAAGCAAGTTTGACAAAGACTGGCAAGTGAGTTGGACATGACATTTTTAACCAAAATTGGAAGCAGCTGGAAGTAGCATCTCTATAGACTGTAAAATAGAGCTGTTTTCAAATTGTTCTCCCATCCTATGTTTTCAAATAATAGCTGGTAGCAGACAACAGTTAGATTTTTAGGATCCTGGATCCCTACCCTGCCAAAAATAATTTATTTTTTGAGTTATGTCTAGTTGCCACCCAAAGAGCTGAGGACAGTATAAGGGAAAGGTCATACATTCAGAACAAAAGAATTTTGGAACACAAAACCAGAAAGCAGAATAGAGTTAAAAGGAGAGAGGAAAAGTGAGGGGAAAAAAATTAAATAGAATGTTAGAAAAGATATCACATAGTATTTTTATTTTTTCTGAAGTTAGCTATTAAGAGTTCCTGTATATTATTTCATTTACTTAAACCTTTTCAGTCTCAAATACAACTGGTAAAAATTTAGTGGATTGAAGTGTATCTGCATATGGCAAATATGCACCTGTAACATAGTGAACTCTGTAAGGGTTGTTATAACCTGCAAATCAGATAGTGAAGAACGGCTATGAAGAGTGAAGAGTCAGTCAAAACCAGAATTCCTCAAAATTCAGGGAAGTTCTGAGGTTTTGGGTTGGCCTATTCCTTGTCTTAATTGTGACCATGATTGAGTGTAGCATTCTGAAGCACTGCTTGCAAACCAGAATTAACAATGATACACTTTCCTTCTCAGTCCAGAACTTCTAAGTGTTGCAGTGTTGGAGAGCAAGGCTTTAATCCAAGGAAATGCTATTCTTTCCGGGTCAGACTGAAGAGGCTAGTACCCTACTGCAACGTAGTTAATTACAGCAGTGACTGGGAAGCAGAAACCTTTTGGATGAATGGCACATTATTAGGTAACAGCTGTGCTACATTCATGTATTGTCTAAGTACAAATGGGGAAGGGCTGACTGCAAAAGAGGCTGGGAACATGCAGTAAATTTATGTTGCCCAGTTGTGCTCCATCTTCTGTTATGAAGAAAGTTCATGTGTATGTCTAATTTCCCACATTTAACTCCTGTGCACTTGGTTCCTGATGGCCCATAACACTACCAATTTATGTCATAATCAGCAAAGTTAAGAGTGTCATTATTTTTGTTACAATAGAGGCAAGGGTCCACCAATGACAGTGATGTGATGCCTGGCGTGTATGTCCCTGTGTCTGTGTTTCTACATGTCTGTGTGTCCCCATATCTGTGGACTTCAAATCTGAACCCTAAGAAAATACTTGATCCCTCTTTTTTGAAGGCAGTTTCTTTTGAAAGTCCATCCAGTTGAACTACAGGACCCAAGGTCATGGCAGTCTGATGTTCATATGTTCTGGACTGATCAAAACAGGGACGATGGGGGACAATGAAATGGAAGTAAAGTCAGTATCAGCACTGCTTTCTCACCAGACAAACATTTAACTGAGTGCTATTGACTGTCGTTGATGGAAACAGCATTTCTACACGGTTATCAAAATGAAAAAAACAGGTTTGCTTTAGTAAAGAAAAAACTGTACAGCAACCCAGCACATTCATATTGTATCAGCTAAGAACAAAACTCCACCCTTTCAGCTTTATGAGAACTATGAGACACCCAGATGTCCAGCCTACCCAGATCTGAGTTCTCTAAAAAGCAATGGGCTTTTAGCTCACCTGAAGAAAATCTGTCTACAGAAAGCTGGAATGAAATCCTGGAGCACAGGTATGTGTAGCCTGTGCACTAGCAGTAGCTACAGTGCTGACCTCCAGAGCAGCCGCCTCCCTCATACAAGCAGTGAGCCTGCAAGCATGTCCTCAGGTGTGGCTGGCAAATGCTTTTAAGAAAACTCAGAGGACAGTGTCCCCCCTGTGCACCTCTGAGAGGTGAGCGGACAAAAGCCCTACCTGGACCATTTGACCTGAGGCTGCCAGCAGTAACTCTAAGGACAGAAAGCACAGAGGAGACAGAAAAATGGTTCAGTCACTCTGGGTGCCCCTGGATCAGAATTTACGTTGGTCCGGACCCTTCACTGGGGCAAGCATTTCCCTTCAGAACTTTAATGAGTTAATTATTTTAGTCTGAAGAAAAGGAGGCTGAGGGGAGACCTCATCGTCCTCTACAGCTACCTGAAAGGACACTGTAAAGAGGTAGGTGCTGGTCTCTTCTCACAAGTAACTGGTGATAGAGCAAGAGGAAATGGCCTCAAGCTCCGCCAGGGGAGGTTTAGACTAGATACCAGGAAGAACTTTTTCACTGAAAGTGTTGTCAGACATTGGAACAGGCTGCCCAGGAAGGCGGCTGAGTCACCATCCGTGGATATGTTTAAAAGTCATCTAGATATGGCCCTTGGGGACATGGCTTAATTAATGCTAGACTTGATAGAGTAGGGTTAATGGTTGGACTCGATGATCTTGAAGGTCTTTTCCAACCTAAGTGATTATTGACTCAAAATCTAACATCAGATGAAGCCTTTTACAGAGCTCTGCTCAAGAAATCTCATAGACTCTGAATATCTTACTTGGAGAGTATAACTTTTTTTGTGGCTTGTTGGCAAGTTGAACAAAGAAGGCAGGTGGAACAAGCTGGAAAGTTTCTCCCGTGAATAATGGGTTTATGTTTTGTAGCATTTATGTGGAGAGTAGATGGTCAGTAGTAGGAAGCAGAGTTTTAAGGTGTCATTACAAAAGCTGGAGTTAAAAATACTGAGAATGCCAAAAAGTGAACAAATGCATTAGTTTCATGTGTTAAATGGTATCCTGCCACTAGTTTCTTTCTGGGTGTCAGCACTTGTGGTTTCCTGGCTTTTGGTTTGTTGGGATGGGGAAGATGTTGGTTTGTTTGTTTCTTTTATCTTGGGAAAGAAGACATTTAGGCTACGTGTAAAATAGCATTTGCAGCTTGAGTGATTGGAAGTAGGTATATGTAATATTGATTTTAGCACAAAGTTGCTGTATCACTGCCAATGCAGTGCGATGAAGATGAGAAGAAATATTTGATTAATTTGTAATGCTTCTACTCTTTGCCTGTAAAAACACTCCTTTATCCTTTACCAGGTCAACTGACATAAATAGAAGCACAGTTTTCTTTTGTTGCAAGGTTTGGGAAAGGATGGCTTTTCTTTTCAGTTTCAATTGAGCAATTGAACTTACTTGTTTTTAAAAACTTCTCTAGGTTTTTTGTTTGTTTGTTTGATGTTTGTTTGTTTTTAAAGAAAAGTCAATGTTCTAGCATGACTAGGAATGTTTACTGTTAAAGCTAAAATAATATTTTCGCATACTTTTTTGTGTTATTCCTAGATTCATGTGATGGTGATAGAAAATCTCAATCAAACACAGTAACTGTTTTAAGTTCTTTACTGGTAATACTTCCAATGATACTTACCCTCTTGATTCTTCTGTGTAAATGGAAGAGGTAAAGATCATTTTATTGCTTACTACTAAATAAACATGTCATGGAAACAGAGCTATCATTCAGGATCAAGTCTCTTGGCATTGAAATTTCTTATCTGATAAATGAAGTAATCATGAAGATTTAGATGTCAGTAGCTTAATTACTCTTTGAGGGATAATGCATCCTGGTCTTCCAAATAGCAAGGCCTTTAATGTTCAAAACCAGAACAATTATTCTAAAAGACAGTGTTTCAGGGTAAAATTCTGTCTCTTTAACTTAATTTATTTTCTTTTTAAGCTAGTTAAATCCTGAAAAGCCAAATTTTTTTTGTTATTTCTTCTGAACTGTCATACTTTTTTGCAACTTTCATCAGACTCAATGTTTATTTGCAGCAGGCTGAAGTAAGCTTGAGTGCATTCAACTTTAGTAAGACTGTATCAGTATTTGGATTTGCAGTTGAATGATTCTGTTCATGTTTATAATCTATAATTAAAAAAAAAAAAAGGAAAAAGAAAAATAAAAAAACAAGCCACCAAACAACAAAAAAAACAACCTTCAAGGCTCCAAATTTTTACTTTCTTGGTGGAAGGAAAAAAAAAAAAAGCCAAAAAATGAGTATTTTAGAAAATGAGCTGAAAGTATATGGTACTCTGAGAACCTTTTTAGACCATAAGTTGAGGTTTTTTCTCCAATATTTCTATGTTTCAAGTTTAAATTTGTATTCGGCCAGTACAGCTGGTTCCTGTAATATCTTCCTTGTCTAGGGTACTATAAAGCTCTGACTACTGCATAGAGAGAAGAATGGCACTTGCTGACTAGTTGGAAGTTTATAGATTCCAGATTTTACAAGGATGTCATTGGTTGAAAATCCAACAGAAAAATCACACGTAGCCTGATGGTGTTATCATACTTCTATAACTGCTAACTGCTTTTTGACTTTGGAACAGGCTTAAAAAGATCAGGCCTAGAGAACTGTCACGCAAAATGTAGTTGTGGCTACAGAATTGTGCTGAGGTAGATTTTTGGATGAATGACTACACTATAACAAAACATCACTTTGTATTTTTCTTTCCTCTTTGCAGGCTTCAGAAGTCAGTAATGCCTGCTATACCAGATCCAAAATATGTATTTGTTGATCTCTTCAATGATCACAATGGAAACTTCCAGGTAAATACTCACTTCCTAGCAAGACTGTGAACTATACAATGTAGAGATTAATTTGAAAGTATCTGCTGATACTTGGTCTACACAGACATTACCACAAGTCCTCTGTGACCCAAGGGAAAAGCCCTTCCCTTAGTGCAACATCATTAACGGGATCCACCGAGCCAACACCAGAGCATATACAACCAGTCCAGTGCTATTTTGGCACTGCGGAAAGACACTTGCTACAAAAAGAGACAGAGAAATTGCTGAAGAAGAATTTGAGGGTGTCTAGAGCCACAATATCCAGTGAGATGCTCTTGTGTTGTCTGCAGCCTCGCCTGCACACGAAAGCTCAGGGAGGTTGCTTCAACCTGATCTTGCCCTTTCTGTTTGAGAAGTGCTGTGAGACTTAGTAATGAGCCAGTGATGGCATTCATGCCTTTGGAGGCACCAGTCATGGTAGGAAACATTGTCTCATAGCCACACAGAGGTGTGTGGTCACTAAACCTTTAGACATGAAAAGGCTGTCAAAGGAATACATCACCATTTTTTCCTTTTTTTTCTTACTGTTTTTTGAGTCCATGACATAATGTATGTGACATATTTTTCTGTATTAACTGGGCTGTCTTCAAGTTTATTACTACTAAGTTTCCCCAGACTGGAGACAAGTAAAATATTTACATTTTCATATCAAAAAGCAGTAACAATGGTTTAGTGCCAAACTGTAAATTTCCTATATATAAGATAGCCTTAGTGAAGAAGAAAGATATAAATGCAAATTAATACTGAAGCTTTAGTACAGAAATGCTGTATTGTGTAAATTTCCATGCACACTTAGTCT
This sequence comes from Hemiprocne comata, assembly GCA_020745705.1. Classification (NCBI taxonomy): domain Eukaryota; kingdom Metazoa; phylum Chordata; class Aves; order Apodiformes; family Apodidae; genus Hemiprocne; species Hemiprocne comata. The sequence continues at coordinate 89,423,420 of CM036586.1, read as the reverse complement.
CAATTTAGATTAAGTCAGGGTTTGGGTCAAAGAATGCATAAGCCTATCAAGAAGGCAACACCAAGTATTTTGCACATACAAGGTTTTCTAAAGGGCCTGATTAAATATGAAATGTATTGAATGTGGTGTCAATAAGTAGGAATTTGTATGCATTTGTGGAATCCTGCCTGCCTGCTTCTCTGCCATCCTGCCTTTCTTCTGTCATGCTGTCTAATGTCCTGCTTGTTTATATGGCTTCTTTTTATCTTCTTCATTGTGGCTTATCCTGGAAAGATGCCATTACTGAAGGAAAATCAGTGTCTGTACAGCCAGGTTTCTTTTGATTGATATCTCAGTCCCTGCCAACATCAGTATTTTCATTTTCCTAGGAATGGATAGACAAAACTGATCATGCAATGGTACAAACCAAGATAGGATATGAAGAGCCAGAGTGCATTATTGAGGCAGAAAGCCAACAAGAACACAAGACGAATAGTGACAAACAGGAGCCTCAAGAAAAAATCTTCAGTTTTTCCAGAGCAGCTGAAAATAAGGACTCCAAAGCAGCTGAGATTGCCTGCCTGATGACAACAACCAACACTATAGCTTCAATAGAATCACAGAATGGTTAAGGTTGGAAGGGACCTTAAGGATCATCAGGTTCCAACCTCCCTTCTATGAGCAGGGACAACTCACACTAGACCAGGCTGCACAAAGTCTCATCCAACCTGGCCTTAAAGACCTCCAGGGAGGGGGCTTCCACAGCCTCCCTAGGCGATTTATTCCAGTGCCTTACTGTGCTGATGGTGAAGAATTTCTTCCTAATATCTAACATAAATCTACCCTCTTTCAGTTTAAAACCATTACCCCTTGTCCTCTCACTACACACCCTGATAAAAAAATCCCTCCCCAGCTTTCCTGTAGGCCCCCTTCATGTACTGGAAGGCCACTATAAATCTCCCCAGAGCCTTCTCCAGGTTGAATAGCCCCAACTCCCTCAGCCTGTCTTCACAGCAGAGGTGCTCCAGCCCTTTGATCATCTTTGTGGCCCTTCTCTGGACCCTCTCCAATAGCTTCATGCCTTTTCTGTGCTGAGGGCTCCAGAGCTGTATACAGTACTTCAGGCGTGCTCTCACCAGAGCAGAGTAGAGGGGCAGAATCACCTCCCTGGCCTGCTGGCCACACTTCTTTTGATGCAGCCCACGATGCAGTTGGCCCTCTGGGCTGTGAGTGCATACTGGCGGCTCATGTTGAGCTTCTCATCTACTACCAAGCCCCAACTCCTTTTCCTCAGGACTGCTCTCTAGCCATTCTCTCCCCAGCCTGTATTTGTGCCTGGGGTTGTGCCAACCCAGGTGCAGGACCTTGCACTTGGCCTGGTTGAACTTCATGATGTTGGCTCCAGCCTGTCAAGGTCCCTCTGGACGGCATCCCTTCCCTCTAGGGTGTCAGCTACTCCACACAGCTTGGTATTGTCAGCAAACTTGCTGAGGATACACTCAATCCCACTGTCCATGTCTCCAACAACGTGCCTCTGGCTTCCAGATTGTAATGAATGATGACATGTATATGATGTTATAAAATTTGTATAATGCAGAAGGTGTTATGAAATTACATAAAAGATTCTGATGACTTCAGGAGAGTCTCTGAATAAAAAAGTTTGTCATGAGTAGACTCACATCAAAGAAAACACTAGTCTGTGTTTCAGGTTTGTTTGTTCCCAGCACTTATGACCACTTGGGCAGGCTCAGTGTTCAAAATTAATGCCTATAATTTATAGAGTTAGGATCTGTTATTGCAATTAGGGTATATCTCTATAATTAAACTGAGCTTCATTTCCCTGCTATGGACAGGAGAGAACAAGAGCTCCTTCACAATAAAAGCTTTCAGAGCTGAGAATTAGTCCCTGCACTCACACGGTATGTAGAGCAGTGCAAACTACACTGTTATTTTTTTCCAAATGAAGAGATAAAACAAAGGGATTTTCTGCTCATGGTCTTTGTCTCACAAAGACCAGAGCACATACTGTCACTTTCACAGAGGTATGATACTTCTTTGCAAGCCTTTCTTAGACTAGAAGTGCTTGCTCTTGTAAAAACCTGTTTGTAAAAGATCATGAAACTCTGTGATGCACGGCACGCATCAAAGATTTTCTAAAAAGAAAGAATAAGCCCCATGTCTAAGAACGTAAGAGTGAGGATCTACAGTATTAAGTCACATTTTATCCTGCAAGTAGTGCAGCTTCCTCCAGAGCAGTGGGGCTTCATGAGCCTCCTCTAAGGTGAAGTCCTCAGTATCTTACAGTCTTTGTACAACTAAGCAACTTCTAGAAAGCTGAGGTTCATTGTGAACAACATTTATATTTAACTGAGTCACATTTGTTACAAACTGTTTTTTTCATGCAACCAGCAGCTCTAGACCCAAATTAGGACTTCTCATTTATATTGCATATACTGGCCTCTTGTTATCAAAATATGTTCTAAAGTTTTCCAAACATACCATCTTTTAAAACATAGAATCATAGAATCATTAAGGTTGGAAAAGACCATCAAGATCAAGATAGCATGCTATTAGACCTCAGAAAAAAAAATCTTGACTATTCTTTGTTTCCCTGCAGCACTTAGCTACCATGCTAACTGAAAGCAAATTTTATAAAGAAGTTCAAGTGCTAAAAGCACCTATGATATAAGTAAGGCCTTGTACACACATTGTAACTGTATGGAGAATTAGCTCCAGTTATTTACCTGGTCATCAGTCATTAAATTACTTTATCAGTTGATTAAGCTTTGCCAATTCCATACTTTCATTGACTAATTTATAGTGTAACCTGGAAGTTGCACACATCTGAAAGTGATAGCGATTAGTAAAATATTTTTACTTCAATATTTAAAAAAAAATTTAACTCCAGGTCTCCTTGGGAACAGTAAACAGGAATATGGGTCATAGATCATTAGGTCTCAAAACCTGTTTCTAGGTGACCCAGTTTGCTCTACTAGGAAAAACCTAGAAATTTTATGCCAAATAACTGGGAAACGTAACTGGAAGGATAGTTCAGGCACGTTCCCCAAGTTACTGTTGACAGCACCTCAGATTTGAGTGTTCAATAACAAGATTAACACGCTAAGAAAGGACTGCCCATAATCCTGAAAACATTTCTGGCCTTTACCTATCTAAAAGAGATGTGTGCAAGTTTTGGGGAGCCTTTTGTATGCCCCACATTTTTGGAAATTTTTTAAAAAAGTAACCACACAAAGTTTCAGTAGCACCTTAAGAATGCAATAGATTTTAAACTCATGCAAGCTGCATATAATTTGATGAGCAGAATCTAGCTCAGTTTAGCTGTTCTCTGATTACTGCATAAGAACCAAAGAAGTTAAGTGATTGTCACGGTCCGACGGCTGCCGTAGCGGGCCGCCGGCAGTCAGGATGCTTCCGCGACTTCCTCTCTTATTGAGAGGGATTTTTAAAAGAGACCGAGGGCTGCGCGCAGCGTTCGCCTCGCACAGAGGAACAGCCACTTCGGGGCTGTATTTTAGAGCGGAAAGAAAGATGCCGCCCTCACCACGCCCACAAATTGTTACTGACACCAAATTAAGTTTACGAATTAACCGGTTTATTAAGGGAAAAGCCAAACTAAGGGACAAGGGTTCAGGAAAGGTAGGCTGATGGATATATCAGGGAAAAGTAACATGCCCTTATTAAATGCACACTCCGAGGGAGGGGTGCAAGGATCAATGGAGTAAAAGGGAGGAGGCTGAGCCCGACCAAAATCCTCTTTCAGAGGTCGCGATATGTGTGTGAGTATGAGGACAGGGACCGCGGTGAGGCCAGGGATTTAAGGCATAGGGTGCACGGTTTTGTTACCCTCCCGTGAGGTCTCGGTGTGAGTTGCAGCTCCTTTTCTGGCAAGCAGGCTCATGGTGGGGGGGCGGCTTCCCGGCGGCAGGGGCTCCGGTAGCGGTGGTAGCTGTAGCAGCGGTGACCCCAGCAGAGTCCAGCCCCTCCAGCGGTGGCTTCCCCGGCAGCGGCGGCTTCCCGGTAGCGGGGCTTCCGGTAGCGGCGGCGGTGTCCCGGCAGCAGCAGGTCCTGGTCAGGCAGTAGCGGCGGCGGTGTCCCGGCAGCAGCAGGTCGCTCCCCCGGCGGCGGCGTTCCGGCGGCGGCGCGGCAGGCAGGCAGCTCCCCGGTGGAGGGGCAGGCAGGTCCTCCGCGGGTGGCGTCCAGAGTAGGCCGCACGGGACCAACAAAAGTTGTCGCCTTTTATATTCCAGGGACCCCCGTTTAACTTGGTGTCACCGTTCAAGTTAGTGCCGCAATGGATTCTTCTTATTAACATATTGATAAGGCCCAAAGCCAGTTAGCATTCATGGGTCCAAAGCCAAGGCGGGCATTGTTAGGAGCAGTCCATAACCTTTTGTCCATTTTGCTGCCCTTGTATCACAACCTTTGTATTCCTTTTCTTGCCTTTGGCCCTATCTGTAGAACAGTCAGGCCTGTTCTTGTCCGTCCTTGAGTAATCAGCAAAAGTCACCTCTGCTGGCTTAAAAGGCATTTTATTTAGTCTTACGTGGGGGGGAGACGACGGACTGTTCTCCACAGTGATTTACAACAGATATGAATCTGCTCCAGTAATGATTCAAACAATAAAGTGGGAAATAAAGCTTAGAATATATTGCTTAGTAACTTCATGTTAGAACCACACATATATACAGTTGTCTACACAACTAGCAAAATACCTTAATTAAACCACTTTCTGTTGAGCAACTACATTTCTGTCTGAATTAAAAATGTTTAAGTATATTTTTCTGAACTTTTACAGTGGGAAAAAAAAAAAGTCATGTTGAAATGTGCTGCTTAAGCAGTGTTCTTGGACAGAAATGTAACAGTAATTTAAATTTTTAGTACAAACTATAATATCTTGTATTACATTTTATGGACATAGAGGTTTTTCTGTGTATGTATACAATATTCACATTGCATAAAACAGACATGAAACAAACAAAACAGCCACAGATTTCAAATATTTATTTTAAAAACATCCCCTTATAAAGAAAATAAAACATAGGTAATTATTGAAATTCAAAACAAAGCATTTTTTTCCAAAAAACTTTCATTCTTGGGGAACTCTAGAAAAATGTCTACAAAATTATGAACATGGTTTAAGCAACAGGAAAAGTCCTCCCCAAATAAACCTGTCAAACATGGTAAACCAATACATAGATCAGATCAGCAACACTCATTGCTTGTGGGTGTTCAGTGAACACAGGCCTGTCCCTGAGCTCTGCTCATCTGTTGCTTGCTGGAGGCCACCTCTGATGAGATGTAGATCTTGGTAGCCTTCAGCCACACCAGGCAATGCTTTCCCAGGAAGGATGCCCAGTGCACATGGCACCCTCTGCCCCAGTTCTTAGCATGAAGAACTGGGAAGCAGCACTCTTGGGCACACTGTGGCTTTGGGCTGAACCACTGCTTAAATGATAGATCAATGAGAAGATCAGGCAGAGTATGAGAAGGGATCAAGCTTTCTTTGTCCATGGCTGGCATCCTGGGAGGACTTCACTGGTTCATTTGCCTTTGATCCCAATGCCTGTGTTCCTGAATCTGTGCATTCCTGCATCCAGCTTCTCTCTGCCACTGACTCTAGGAGTCAAGTCCAGGACTTTTCCAGGGCTGTCCTGCAACCTCAGTGGTGATGTGAGCACTATTGAGTGGGAACATGAGACCATTTTTTAATATATTTGTACATATGTAATTATTTTCCTTTTCAGCACTATTGTTTCATGAAAGGTGTGTCATTTAGTTTCCAACTGATAAATCTCTCCCTGCTATTCTCTGTTCTTTCCCTACAGGAGAAAGCAGGGGGGTTAGTACAGAGCATCTGTCATTAATTTAATTGCCAGCCCAGTGTTAAACCATGACAGGCCTAATGCTCACTTTTCAGTAGAGTGCTGGGCTGCTGCTCTGCAGCAAAATTCAAGAGCCTTTGCTTGACATGGTTTACTGAACAGAATAGCAGGTTGGCTTGCTACTTTCAGCTACAGTGACTAGTTGGAAGGACAGTAACCTGAAGCTTCCCTAACCGCTCATTTCCCAGTTTCCATCATTTTGTTACCACTTTTTCTTCTGTTCCTCCTCTCCTCCCCTCCCCTCCTCTCCCCTCCCCTCCTCCGCACTCCCTCTCCTCCCTTCCCATTTCCCAGAGGGTCACAAAGATGGTGCAGCCCTTCTCTCAGAACAGACTTGCACTCCTAGCTACAAATGAGCTAATTAAATGGCCAGAAAGGAAAAGGCCTGTTCAACTCCCCAGAGTGAGAAAAAGGGTACACACCAACTTTCACATCATCCTTCATATTTACTCAAAAGTTGTCATGTTCTTCAAAACGCATGAGTCCCTCAGATGCTACATCTTGTTCCTAATTACATTCCACAGAAAGGGAAAAACTGTGTATCATATGGTAGTCCAGACTAATTGAACTGTATTTTCTCAACAGCAGAACAGATAGACTGTATATTTATTCTCCATGCAATTTATGTGCTAGCTATACCAGTGCTGAGTCAGTTTACACTGATAGATTGAACATCTAGATGGTTTGCTTTGCTTTTGATGTCTGATTTTCAGTGAGAGGAAGAACAGGAGGGAGTCACATGGGTTTTTTTAAACAAGTAAGAGGACTGAATGAAGCCAGTCTTGCAACTTCTGTTTTCTCTTATATTTCTTCTTTATTTTTAAAATTATATTAGGGTTTTTTCTATTTATTTGGAAATATGTGTCCAATTCTGGAGTCCTGAACACAGGAAGGACATAGAGCTCTTGGAGCAAGTCCAGAGGAGGACCACAAAGATGATCCAAGGGCTAGAGCACCTATGAGGACAGGCTGAGAGAGTTGGAATTGTTCAGCCTGAAGAAGAGAAAGCTCCAGGGAGACCTTATAGCGGTCTTCCAGTACCTGAAGGGGCCTACAGGAAAGCTGCGGAGAGACTTTTTACAAGGGTGTGGAGTGAGAGGACAATGGGGATGGTTTTAAACTGGAAGAGGCGAGATTTAGGTTAGACATTAGGAACAAATTCTTTACTGTTAGGGTGGTGAGACACTGGAACAGGTTGCCCTGGGAGTTTGGGGATGCCCCCTCCCTGGAGGTGTTCAAGGCCAGGTTGGACAGGGCTCTGAGCAACCTGTTCTAGTGGAAGGTGTCCCTGCCCTTGCAGGGAGGTTGGAACTAAATGATCTTCTAGGTCCCTTCCAACACAAACCATTCTATGATTCTATGATTCTAGGTTTTTCACAATTATCAAATGCTTAATTCGGAGTAGAAAATGGTTGCTTCTTTTGCAATGAACCTAGAAATTTCTTACAGCGTATTCATAAAAGCTTTCAAAACTATCCTAGCTTTTTTTGGTGGCTGACACTTTTACAGTCACTAAACTCAACCATACAAACAATAGGAGGGTTTTTTTTCCCCCTTTCTTGAAAACAATGTAAGCTGCAAAGATGAAAGACTGGATTGGATACAATATTAGTTTTTTTAAAAAAATGCCTATCTAAACTTGTCAGAATACCAAAATAGTCAGCATTTTCCGTGGGAAAACAAAACATGGCCCTAATTGACCTTTTGTCACTGAGAATATAAGTAGACATCTATCACTGACTAATATAGTGGCAAAAAGTGCAGTAGTATGTAAATGTAACTCATCATCTCCTGGAGAGTTCTTATAACACTTATGATTTGTGACCTGAATTAGTGTCACCTGAAGGGCTTGCTCCTGCTCAGTTTCTTGCTGGCAACTATTGGCACAAGATTTTGTGGATGAAAAAGAGAAGTCCCTGTGTGCAACCATGCTTGCTGTGTGGCAAGCCTGGAGAAAAGCCCCAGACTTGCAACAGCAGAAGCTGCAGCTGCTTGGGGTTCCTCTCTTCTCCTCACCTGGGTGCAGCAGGGCCACGGGAGCAGGTGGAGGCAGAGCCTGACTTTCCTTCATGCCCTGCAGCCCTGCAGGGGGTGCTCTATCGTGGGCTGCAGACAAAGGAGGCTGTGTCTGTTTCCTAGTGAAAGAAAACTTTTTAAAATCAAAATCCCTGGGATTAGTGATAGGATTCATGTCTACCTGCTCTGTGTGGCTGGAGCTTCTAGTTTCCTGGTCTTACAAGGTAAGTGTGAGAAAAAAACAATACACACCCTATTAATAAAATCTCCCTGTATATATCTAAGCAGGCTGAAAATCTTATCAGAAGAGGGAACAAAGGAATATATTTACCTTTCTGAATATATTATATTATATTATATTATATTATATTATATTATATTATATTATATTATATTATATTATATTATATTATATTATATTATATTGTATTATATTATATAAATTATACTATATTATATGACATTATATGATATTTATGATATGATATGATATTAATACAGAAAAGGAGAGGAACAAATATTGTCTCACAGATCTATTTTGCTTTTTTCCTCTCTCTTTTTGCTTGTATCAACATGCCCAAGAATCATAATCTTTTTTTTTCATAAATGTTTTCCTACTCTATGTTGTTCTGCAAAAGACTTCTACTAAAAAGTAGTGTCTATTGCTGTGTTCTTGGAAGCTTTTTAATAAGAAAACAAGATGGGATGATAAACTGTAGGCAACAGGTCTTGTAAAATTGAGAGCCAGAGCGAGCTATATTCTACCATAATCTCTCTGCACTGGTAGATAATTACCTAAAGAAGAAGAAACATTTCTCTCCCAAGGGAAGTGGTAGATTCCCCCACACTGGACAGTTTTAAGACCCAGCTTGCCAGGGTGCTGAGCCATGTCACATAAACTATAGTATCACCTGGAAAGGTTGGACCAGGAGGTCCCTTCCAACCTGGCATTCTATGATTCTATGATTTCAGCACAATTAACTTAAAGGATGAGATACCCCTAATACCTGTCACTTGCACAGGAGACGGGGTGTCCACACAAGGCATTTGACTCCCTTATAAATTGTCCTTAGTATATCTCTAAACTGTGGGAGAGAGAGTTGAGAGGTTGAGAGAGAGAGAGAGGTTGACATGTGCTACCTACAATGCTGTACCTCCCCACAATCAGCTCTCTTTGTCCAGTGACTCTTTAGCAAGAGGAGGTCTACAGAAGAAGGATTATCCCCCCTTCTCTGGGCAGCAAAACCATATGTCCTCTTCCACCTCTGAGCCAACCAGGCTGGAAAATTTTTCTTTTTGAGAAAGAGGCGAGCTGCAGAAGAAGGATGAGAGCAGCATACACAAATGCACCATAGTTTTTAATGACTATAGGAGTTCCTTCTTACCAAAAAGAAGAGGAGTAAGCCTGACTTCAACAAATCCTGCTGAGCTATAAGGTTAAGCAGGGAGAAGGTGAGAGAGCGGTCACTCTCCACCCTGGTAAAATGAAGAGAAAATTTCAAATGTTCATTCACAAGGATGCCTAAACTTCAAAGCTGTATCTGGCCAATGATAACAATAAATAATGGTCTTCACACCAAATACACACAAGGGTGGATTTTCAAATATTGATTCTACTACCACTTAAATGCATTCATAGATGCAGTGGGACACCATAGCCACCTACCAGGTCACACAGGCATTGCCCAGTATCTCTTGGATATCCAAATGAAACACAGACCAGAACAGCATAAGAGGCATGCCAATCTGCTAGGAAAATAACCATATTTCCAGTGCATTAAATTGTCACAGGCCAGATAAAAGTAATAGATCTAGACAAAAGTCTCCCTCTACTTTAGAGTAAATCTTGCTATGAGCAGGGGTGTTACCACTGGAAAATGGACATGTTTTGGAATTTCTCATTAGGTAGCCAAGACTTCAGTCTTCATTTCCATCAAAAAAATTCTTCATTCAGAAATTTTGAAGATGAAACAGGCTTCCTGTGAGCCTACTAATATCTGCTCCACCTCTGAGTAGTCTACCTTTGTGTATTGAGTTTGCCCAGAGCTTTTTACAAAATAGAAAAGGAAAGAACACCCCGAACAACCTGGCTTCAGCTTTGCTTGTGAGTCACAAGAAAGGCACAATACAGGAAGGGTCCTGGAAACAGATGTTTTTGTTTTCTATCATATTCTGCAGATGTTGTTAATAAAAAACCTAAAGCTGAGTTTGGGGCCTTCTTGTGCAATTTTTCCCCCATTCCTTCCAAAATATTTGAACTTCAGTACAAAGAGCAGCAGTAAACAAAGGGTCTAGCAGATGGTTAAGTGGAGTTATCACTCATGGTATCTCAATGCGTGCAAATGTCTCATGTCTCTTGTCTGCTATTTTGAAGAAGTTGTTAGATCACAATCAACAATACAAAGGCTTTGAACACCCAGACACTGAAGAAGGTTTTCATGTCAGAAAAGTCTCAGCAGGTTACCATACCTCGGACTAAAACAGGTAGCACAGCTATTATGGTGTAGATTAAAAACAAGAGGTAAAAGAGGCAACCCCAAGAGAGTCTACTTCCTCTTAATTTTTATTAAACCCACAACTATGAAGTTGTTCCACATCTTGAGTTGAAACCAGGCAAATCAGAATAATTTTAAAAGTTTACATCCTGGCCGAGGTGCTGCTTCTGCTACCATGGGACTCAGTGGGAGTACTGTCCTTACCAACAAACTCAAGGGACTGGAGAGAAAGTGGAAGCATCTAAGTGTCATAGCTTTCAGAAACAAAGCTCAGACAACTCAATGATGTGTTTCAACAGTACAATTTTACCTCAAAACTTACATATCAGCCTTTTACAACATCACTTGATTTGATGTTCAAGTGTCATAAAAGAAACCAAGCAAAAAAAATTTGTGACATACTACCTCAATATTGAAGGGCTCTGTTGTATGTAGAGGAGGGATTTGGCAGCATTTCCTCATATTCTGCTGGGCAGTTGGCAGAATGTGGTATCTGCTGAATGCTGAAAGAAAATCCAGTTGGCATTTGTTCTGTTGCAAGATATTTTGATGTGGCTCTTTGACGCTGAGAAACCAAAGGAGTTGGAAGACAGAGAACTTACGCAACCTTTTGTTCCAGTCCTGCTTATGTAGCAGCAGGGAAATTAATTGAAAAATTATATCACTCTTTTAAGAAGAGGAAGAGAAATCTGACTGGAGGGAGACTTTTGAAAGTGATGACTAAAAGTCTTGCTTATATGAGCTTCTACGTGATTTTGTCCTGCAAGTACATCAACTGTATCACAGGGTCAGAAAATTTATAACTAATGCAATACAGACATCCTCCATTAGCTGTTGAAATTTAAATTTTATTCCATACTTCCAGATATTGTCTAGAAAAGACACTTGGACAGTCATTCCTAGAGAGTAATAAAACCTGAAAAAAAAACCACAAAGAGGAAAGTCAGAGGGTATGTTCCTCTTCCTTTCTTTTTCCTTCTGCAAAAACACAAACACTTTTTTGTTTTCAAACTTATGGCCTTGCTTAGCTAGAAGAGAAATTCACACAGAATCACAAAAGTGCTGAGGCTGGAAAGCATCTCTGAAGGTCAACTAGTTCAATCACCTGCTCAGAGCAGGGTCAGCCACATCTTGTGGCCTAGGACCATGTCCAGTTAGATTTTTAGTATCTCCAAGGATGGAGACTCCACAACCTTTCTGGGCAACCTCTTTTTGCATTTGACCACACTTCCAGTAAAAAGCGCTTTCTTGTGTTCAGATAGAATTTCACCCTTTTTTTTGTGTGTGCCTGTCATGATCCAATATTGGATATGTGGCAATTTTTTATGATCTTGCCAGGACAAAACAAAGGTGCACAAACAGACACTGGTGCTGGTGTCCAGCCTTACGAGAGATGGGCCAGAACCCCCTTGCTTTCTAACACTCCTCACCAAAGTGGGAGGCCGGGGTGGCTGGACTCTGCCTTCCCTCTCCTGGTATAAGCCACACAGCAGCTGCACCCGTTTGTCTGGCAGGACCTGTGAAAAGGTTTAAAGGTAATCCCAAATGGTGAAATTAAGGCACAAACAAGGTCAGATGTCACGTGCACACTGAACTTTATTGAAGTTACACAGCAAAGTCCCTAGAGTGGAGAGGACAGGGAGGAAAACAGAAACAGAAAAGAAAGGAGAAAGCAGAAATACAGAGATTAGCAAATAGGATAGTTACCACCACGGTCCACTGACGTCGTTGGTTGGGAAGAGCTTTGCTGCACCCATACTATCCCAAACTTTTATACAGTTCTTGCCCACTGCCCCTCCCTCCCCCCCCCCCCCGCCTCTTTTCTCCCAGTACAGGGTTGGAAATTCCTCTATCTTCTCTGTGCTCCTCCGAGATGGGAGGGAGAGAGAGGGGGGTATGGTGCCAGGCTATACCTTGCAGATAGTCTTTGTCAGGCTAATTAACAAGATAAGCCATTGATTGGGCCAGCAACAGGGTCCTTGAATGGGATGAGACAACTTGGCACCTCAGGATGGTTTATCAGGTGGAGGTCAGCTTGCTCTTTTCTGCCCAAGTCAGTGATTTACATGAAGTCTCAAGGCCTTGTTATTGCTGGATATCCTGCTCCCAGCACCAGCTGTAGAGCTCCTTTGTCTCCAATCTCAGCATATCCCACATCAAAATCCCCAGTTTGCAGGTGCGCAGGGGGAGTAAAACAGCGTGGTGGGATCCTGAGACACAGTCCAGCAACAAATCCTGTTTAAATCTTAGATGTCTTAAGACAAACACCAGGCATCCTGAGTGTCCAAATACACTGTTTATTTCTTGGATTGTTCGAGACAGACACTATATATCCGGAATGTCACAGTGCCCATTGCCTCTTGTCCTGCCACTGGGCACCCCTGAACAGACCCTGATTCTGTCTTCTTCAGTGACCCCATTTGAGTATTTGGAGTCCCATTTGGTAGAGTCCAAATTAGACCCCGTAGTCCAAATTAGAGTCCTTCCCTGACATTTGAGTGTCCCACTTCTCTCATCCTTTCCTTGCATGAAAGGAGCCCAGCAGTGGACCCAGCACTCCAGATGTGCCTCATCTTAGCAGAGATGGCTCAACAGAGGGATCACCTACCTTGACCTGCTGGCAATACTTTACCTAGTGCAACTCAGGGTCCATTGACCTTCTTTGCTGCAAGGGTGCATTGCCAGCTTGTGGTCAACTTGTTGTCTGCTAGCTTTGCCTTCCCTGCTAAGCTGTTTCCAGCTGGTCAGCCCCGTGCCTGTGCTGGCTTCTGGGGTTCTTCCTGCCCAGGTACAGGACTTTACATGTCTCATTGCTGAAGTCCTGTCACTCTGTTTCTCCAGGCTTTCAGATCACTGCCCAAAGATAAGCAAATTATTTTGCACAGGTGACACTTCTGTGTAAATGCAAAATGCATGGTTCATCCTCTCCTTTGACCTGCGCTGGTGTAAGAAATAGTACATTGCGGAGGTTGGCAATTGATAACACCCACTGCTATAACAATAGCATAATAAATTATTGTTGATCATGTCCAGTAGGTAGTATTTAAGAGAAAACTGAGCATGGGACAGTGTTGTACTAGAAACCATGCCAAGAGTGAACAGATTTCTAGGCAGCATATACAGGGAGCAAAAAGCTGAACTAAAATACAAGTAGGGAGGTAGGTGGGTGAAGAAGGGATAGCACTCATGCTGTAAGAAACTTAGCATTCAAACAGAAATCCTTTTGATGCCCTGATGGGATTTTACTCTCAGGACTCTAAAAGAAGCAAGAGCTGAAGATGGAATACAAATGCTCTGATGCCATTCACACACTCTGTCAGCATATATCTAGGAGTTTGCAGCTCAGTCTTTGAAGACAAGGAAGAAACTTTGCAAACAAAGTCAGCCTGAAGGGAAAAATGGTTTAGTAAATCTAATAAAATTGTGTCCTTTAAGATACAGATATTGGACCACACACCAACACAGAAAGCATCTTAGTAGTATCAGATGTATTTCTGTCCTTGTAGTTCTCTGTCAATGCAGTCAGCTGCCTCTGGGTATTTTGGAAAATATCATTATCACAACATCCTATGTTATTTTGCATAGAAGTTCAGTTTATTGCTTCAGTACATTAACTTTTCAAGTGCAAGAACCCTTAAGGGGTCTTACAGACTAAATAACATGAGCAAGCACATCATACCAAAGTGGGCTACAGGAAATGCTTGACAGCTGAAGGCAAAGAATACCCTCACTCGTCAGAACTGACATTGCAAGTGACAAAGTTTGATAAAGAGGTAGTTTGATTTCTGTAGGTTTCCAGTGAACACTAAAAATTATTCAAAGTTTTAATACAGTAACCAACATGCACATCACATATTCTCAAACAGAATGTTGTTTTCTCTTCGGTTACATGATGAGAATAGCTGAAGCAGTCTCTGTTTTTTCCACCAAATCAAACCTGAAAAATCACTCAGGACACTTTCCCTCAGAACACCTTTCCAAACAGGTGGTTCTCCCTGGTGCAAAAATCCCATCAAGTGCAGCGAAATTTTCAGGGATAAAATTTTTCATGTTGCTTATGTACTACATGTACTGTCTTTCAGTTTCTGCCTGGCTTAGTAGTATATACAAACTATATAATCATATGAAACAAGGTTTCAAGTACAAAGAGCATTGTAATGCTTTCTCTAGACATACACTGAAAAAATAAGGCCAGGTATTTATAAAGAAGAGAAAATGAGCTCTCTATTCTGTCTAGTGTTACTTCTAACTTTCTCAAAAGGTGATAACTATGTCGGCTTGCTATTTTTCTCCTGTATGGTGTTCCAGGATAATATTTTTTGCTTCTGGATCCCTTGTACTTCTCGTGCTTGCCTGTGACAAACAGGGGGGCAACACACCAGAGGCAGAGGAATAGAGTGCTAGTAAGGGATCTCAGCGACCAGCCCAGCTGAAGAGCTTCTATGTGAATGCACACAGTTTGGGCAATAAACAGGATGAATTAAGGGCCACTGTGTTGCTGGAAAGCCATGACATGGTAGCTATTACTGAAACTTGGTGGGATGATTCCCATGACTGGAATGTAGGGATAGATGGGTACATGCTCTCTAGGAAGGACAGGCAGGGTAGGAGGGGAGGAGGTGTTGCCCTCTACATCAGTAACCATCTGCAATTGATGGAGCTCCACCTGGGAAAGGATGAAGAACTGGTTGAGAGCATACAGGTTAAGGTTGAAGGGAAGACAGGGGAAGGTGATGTTACAGTAGGGGTCTGCTACAGGCCACCTGACCAGCAGAACCAAGCAGATGAGGCCCTCCATAGGCAGATAGAAGTGGCTTCACATTCTCGGGCCCTGGTCCTTTTGGGGGATTTCAACCACTCTGACATCTGCTGGAAGGACAGCACAGTGAGGCACCAGCAGTCCAGGATGTTCCTGGAGTGCATAGATGAAAACTTCCTCCTCCAAATAGTAGAGGAACCGACAATAAAAGGTGCTGTGCTGGACTTTGTCCTCACCAACAGGGAAGGGCTGGTGACCAATGTGAGACTTAGGGACAACCTGGGCTGCAGTGATCATGAAGCACTTGAATTTAAGATCCTTAGGGCATCTAGGATGGTCTATTCAAAGGTTAAGACCCTGGACTTTAGGCGTGCAGACTTTGATTGCTTCAGGGATCTGCTGGCCAAAGTACCATGGGACAAAGCCCTAGAGGGAAGAGGGGCCCAGGAGAGCTGGTCAGTTTTCAAGGATCACCTTCTCACCTTCTCAGTGTCCAGGAGCAAAGTATCCTGACAAAGAGGAAGGCAGGAAAGAATGCTAGGAGACCTGCCTGGATGAGCAAGGAGCTCCTGGACAAACTGTCACACAAGAAGAAACTTTACAAGGAATGGAAGAAAGGAGCTAGAATGGGGGGCATACAAGGAAGCTGCCCGAGCGGCAAGAGACCTGGTTAGAAAAGCTAAAGTTCAGTTAGAATTAAATCTAGCCAGGGAGATCAAGGGGAATAGCAAAAATTTCTATAGGTATATCAATGGCAAAAGGAAGACTAGGGAAGGTGTGGGCCCCCTCAGAAAGGAAACAGAAGAACTGGCAACAAGTGATATGGAGAAGGCAGAGATTCTCAATGACTTCTTTACCTCGGTCTTCACTGGCAAGGGGTTCAGTCACACTCCCGAAGTCACAGAAGATAATGGCAGGGACTGGAAGAAAGAACTGCCCATTGTAAGTGAAGATCAGGTTCATGACCATCTGAAGAACCTGAAAGTGTACAAGTCCATGGGACCCAACGGGATACACTCACGAGCACTGAGGGAACTGGTGGATGAGGTTGCTAAACTGCTCTCTATTATATTCCAGAAGTTATGGCAGTCTGGTGAAGTCCCCACTAACTGGAAAAGGGGAAACATAACTCCCATTTCCAAAAAAGGAAAGAAGGATGATCCAGGAAACTATAGGCCAGTCAGTCTCACCTCTGTGCCTCGTTAAGATCATGGAGCAGATCCTCCTGGAGGCACTGCTGGGGCAGAAGAATAATGAAAAAGGTGATTGGGTGCAATCAACATGGCTTCACCAAGGGTAAATCATGCCTGACTAACCTGGTAGCCTTCTATGAAAAGGTCACAACATCAATAGACAAGGGAAGAGCAAGCGATGTCATTTACCTGGACCTGAGCAAAGCCTTTGACACTGTCCTGCGCGACATCCTGGTCTCCAAGCTGGTAAAATATGGGTTTGATGGATGGACCACTCGATGGATAAAGAACTGGCTTAACAGCTGCACCCAAAGAGTGGCTGTCAATGGGTCCATGTCCAAATGGAGGCCAGTGACTAGTGGAGTCCCTCAAGGATCAGTACTGGGACCCGTATTGTTTAACATCTTCATCGGCGACATGGACAGTGGCATTGAGTGCACCCTCAGCAAGTTTGCTGACAACACAATCTGTGTGCTGTGGTGGGTGCGCTGGAGCGAAGGGATGCCACCCAGAGTGACCTTGACAGGCTGGAGAGGTGGGCCCATGCCAAACTCATTAAGTTCAACAACACCAAGTGCAAGGTCCTGCATCTGGGTCGGGGCAATCCCAAGCACCAATATAGGCTGGGCAGTAACTGGCTTGGAAGCAGCCCTGATGAAAAAGACTTGGGGGGTGCTGGTGGATGAGAAGCTCAACATGAGCCATCAGTGTGCACTTGCAGCCCAGAGAGCCAACCGTATCTGGGCTGCATTAGGAGGAGCATGACCAGCAGGTTGAGGGAGGTGATCCTCCCTCTCTACTCCACCCTCGTGAGACCCCACCTGGAGTACTGTGTCCAGTTCTGGAGTCCCTACTACAAGAAAGATATGGATGTGCTGGAACGTGTCCAGAGAAGGGCCACGAGGATGATCAGAGGTCTGGAGCACCTCTCCTATGAAGACAGACTGAGAGAGTTGGGGTTATTCAGTCTGGGGAAGAGAAGGCTCCAAGGAGACCTTATTGTGGCCTTCCAGTATCTGAAGGGAGCCTACAAGAAAGCTGGGGAAGGACTTTTTAAGATGTTGAGTAGTGATAGGACTAGGGGGGAATGCCTCCAAGCTAGAGGAGGGTAGATTTAGATTGGATGTTAGGAAGATGTTCTTCACCATGGGGGTGGTGAGACACTGGAACAGGTTGCCCAGAGAGGTGGTGGAAACCTCCTCCCTAGAGGTATTTAAGGCCAGGCTGGATGGGGCTCTGACCAACCAGATCTAGTGGGAGGTGTCCCTGCCCATAGCAGGGGGGTTGGAACTAGATGATCTTAAAGGTCCCTTCCAACCCTGACAATTCTATGATTCTTTTTCAAAGTCTCCAGTAAAGATGTCTCACTGATATCATAATAATGTCTGGAAATAGAATGGTTAGCTTAAGAAATTGATTGATTTTTATATGTATAAAACTAAATTCACGCTGCCTATTCTAAATTCATAGTGACACATGGGTGTTGACTGACTATGCCTTCAGCCCACTTGGAAGATTTGTCAGCTATCTGTGTAAAGTATATACTAGTAACAGAGGAACAGGGTAGCAGTTTTTTTGTTTGATTCACTATGATAATTCCTATACTCTTGTTTGGTTTTGAACACTGGAGTTTAAGGTAGTTTTTTTCCTCACTGTGGTGAGGCATATGGTTAAAATACCCCTACGGACATCCATCAGTCTCACAAGACCCCACACAATGAGCAACCAGCTTTCTTGCTGCGATCATCTCAACACAATTTTAATCCGTTTCTTTGATTGAGAAAAACTACATAAATATTCCCCTGGGATTCTCTTACTTATACTGGTGAGCCCATACACAACTGAGGGAGAGAGAAGCAGCTTCCTGAAGAAGTAGGGACAAAAGGTAGCAATTATTGCTTGAATTAGACCCTACTGTTTCCTGAAAGAAGAGGTTAAGGACTGGGCAAATACAGCAAACTCAGTTTTTCTACTGGGCTGATATCGTAACGTTTAGCTGCAGAGAGAAGTTGCTGTCATAGCCTCCCTCCATCACTTTCAGGCCTAGGGATGCCTCTGTAAAGCAGGCTTTGTCCCAGAAACCCTTTTCAGAGAGCTGCTGGGTGGATGGTGGTCAGAGCAGGGGTGGTTAATAGCATCAGATGTGCCCAGCTCTAAGGCAGACATTGCCTCAGGCTAGTCATTCTTCACCCCCTTTCATAGTCAGTACAGAAGAAACAGCACTTTTAAGGAACAATTAATTTAATCCTAAAGAAAACAGAACAAGTAGGGCAGATAAATTATAACCCCGTGTTCATCCTCTCTCTGTTTATGTTAACATAGGCTCAGGACAATTAACTCATCTGAAAGCATGCATGAGTGAGCTGGGATGAGTGCTACCTGAGGTCCCTTTTTGTGGTAGTATCCTTTCTCTGTGAGGCCTGTGTGTTTCAGAGGATATATACACCTCCAAGATCAGCATTTAGATGTCAGACAAAGAAATTTCTTCTTAACACCAGGTGAGAAGCTGTGGGTCAGACTGAGCACCAAGCTGCAACTGTCTGAATGCAAATGTAACGAACATAGGAATCTGCCTTCACCTGAAATGCCTGTAGTGTTGTGCCTGGTTCCAGCTGCCACACCAGACTCCACAGTTTTTCAGTAGGGAGGAAATAATCTGCTTAAAGTCTAATGATAATTGTCAGTAACAGCCCATGAGGTGCAATAAGATGGCTCTTTAGTATTACTTTTCCCCTGGATGCCTAAGCACAATGTCCAACACCATGACAACCTTAGTAGTGTCTCCAAATGCAAATTGGTATGAAAACATGGCATTTAGCTTGCAGAGATGACCAAGTGTGAGCTGTCTCACATCCTCTCAAACGATTTATCTTGTGTCTCCCTTTGAAAAGCAGCAGGTATCTCTAGAGAGCAGTTTGCCCTGTCTGAGATATCAAAATCAGTCTGGATAACTGTTGCGGACCGATATTAATGGTTATCGGATGTCAGGATAACTTACAGGGGTTCCCATTTCTCTCCACTGACTGGAGTGCAGTTAAGATAGCCAGCTCAGACTAGTCTACTAACATGGGGAAGTTTGAAAGAGATAAATCCTGCCTGAATGTCCAAGAATGCAGGTGTCACTGTGGTTATTGTGTTTTGCTTTTTATATGGTAGGGACCGAAACCATGCACGATCACGTTAAATACATACAAAAATGGTCCTATATAAACTAAGAGGTTATAAAGAGCTTTTAAGAAGTGCAGACAATGAATGTCAATAGCCATTGCACAAATCTTTCAAAAAAGAGATTCCCATACACAACAGCTACTTGCTAAAGAGCCTTTCAAAACATGCCTACACTCATAGGCAAAAGAAACCACATGTAAATGCCAAATTTCCCCAGGTCTGTCATCAGATTTGTCCATTAGAAGCACAACTTCTCAGCAGTCACATGAAATAAGTTTCTAAGCAATCATTCACACATAGTGCATGTTTGGCCTCCATCCCATCTTCAAAGCATCCCCTGGTGGTCCATTTATAGGTATGAGATAGTCTTTTTCTCCTTCCTTCATAGGAAAGTCAGTCCTGAATCTCAACCAATAGCTTCCATGTGAACATGGGATCTGCCCAGGGGTGTATTAGCAGAAATCTAAAACAAGCTTTGATGTTCCAATAAGATAATACGAGACCACACGGACAATTGCCCCTATGAAATATTAAATGCAGATTCTTTTGATCTCAAGAAATAAGATATTATTATAATTTAATACAATTCTCTGAAAGATGAAAAAAAATAATAATAGTAAATGAAAACATACCAAATATGAATATTTTTAATGTGGGTAGAGACATTCCACATTATTTTTGCTTGTATTCTTTTGAGGCAGGACTTTTCTGGTCTAGATTATTAAAAAAAAAAAAATTATCTGAATAATTTATTCTTTCAAAGCTTTTGTAACAATTCAGAAATTTTTAAAAGCTGAATATCTACCGCTATGAGTCTGTCTGTTTATTTGGCCATCTAAAAACAGGTCTGTGACATCAGAGCTGGAATATCTTTCAAGCTTATTAAAAAATTTTTGGCCAAAAATAAGATCAAGAAGTCTATAAAACATTCTGTTTAACTTGTGTGACATATCTGACCCTTACAAGAGTATATCCCGGTTATAAGTGACATATTCATACATTGATTACATGACTTGACCTTATCATGTTGCTGTGACAGAGGAACCAAAATAGTTTATTATGGTGAGGGCATGGAGCATTTTCCCAAACCCAGTTTCAAACATAGGAATTGAAAACACGACATCAATGGACAGGTCTTATTTAAGCAAGCATCTGTCCCTGATGTTATTTCATGGTTTGTGATAACTATACAAAATATGATCGAAAATTCTTCTTTAGTTTGTAATGGAGCTCTGCTAATGTTTAGAGTGGGTTTATAGTACAGGAGGCATGTAACAGATACGTTGTTAGGTAAAATTCATACCACTACACAGTTTAAAACTCACTAGCTGTTTATAGCTTGCCAGACTTCAACCATAGAGCTGAAAAATCCCATGCCATAAGACTGCTGAAGAAAGGTTTTATTTCTGTTACGCTTTTTGTTTTTAAGTGTTTTGAGTAACAGAGGTTACTTTGGTGTTCAGCATAAATGGTGTAGCTATTTCTGAGGATGTTGCTATGTAAAATAGTATTTTGATCGCATTGCAAACAAAAGATGCAAATAGAAAATTGTGCCTTGGAAATTTTCTGGCTCCTCCAAAATTTGTTATAAAGATCATATTCATATAAGTACTCTGCCTTTTACTGTGTAAATTTGCTCAAATCTGGCCAAATTTAAACTTGTGAAAAATCATACACCTCCTACCTCCTGCGTCTCTGAAACCTCATAGATTCTTTGTAAAGTCTTTCCAGTCTCATAACTAAATGGGATTATGCTTAACCATGTGGCATGCCACTATTTGGGCAGGGTCATCCCAAGCACCGCAAAGCAAGCTCTGCCAGCATTGTTCATGGAAGCCACTCAGAGCCCATACCACGTTCTTGCATCCTTGCAGCAAGCCATGGGACAGCTGCACTTGGAAGTGGAGTAAGAAATGAGGAGAGGGAAGATGGGGTGGAGGAGTTAGGGGTAGAGGTTTGAGAGAGATGTGGTGAAAAAGAAGGTCTCAGGAGCTGAACAGAGCTGAGAGATGGAAAATCCATCCTGGAGACATGGAAAACCATGGAGGAAGAGAACTAAGAGCAGATGAGAATGAGCAAGAAGTGGTGAAGCAAGACACCAGAGGGAAAAAGTGAAGAAAGAAAGACCTGGAGCTAGGGTGGATCAGGAATACAGAATATATTGTATCCATTAGAACATATTTCCCTTAGGACCTGGGTGGAGGAGAGCAGGGTACAGCTATATCCAAGGAAGGAATGGTGAAGCTACTATGTAGTTGTCCTGTGATCAACAACATACAGTACATGTGTCTAGGAAAAGACCTCCACAGCTTTCCTACTGCTCTTCCAATACGTCCACACCCCTTATCAATTCCACCTTTGTAAATTCAACAGCTGTTGTAGCTCAACACTTCTGCTTTGTTACGAAGCTCCAAACTCACTGGTCAAATGTGTTCCTCCACTCCCCTCTAGTGGGAGGTCCACATTGCAAGTGTTTCCTCCCTTTTCCAGTCTCTGCCATACTTTGAAGAATAAAGGGCTGCTCTGCACACCCGACAGCCCTGCTTTGGCTTCAGTTAGTTTGCATGTATGGGGACACATGTACACATGGACACTGCTCAACTTTTTTTCCCCCACATCCTCTGTCTAAGCCACAAGGCTACATTGAAAGAATCTTTAAACTGCAAAATTGCCCAGTAGTCCAACATTAGAAAATGTCTAAATAAAGTTAAATTTAATTCATCACTATATGAATATGTGTTACGCCTGAGGATTCAAATTAAAGATCATAAGAATTCCACTTCATTAAAAATATAAGATGAACAGCACTTAGGCATGAATTAGTTTTATGTCATGACTGAAGATCACTTTGGAGATGGGCACTGCATAAGGCAGATGAACAAAAAGGACAGTGATAAAAGTCATTGAATGTTGCTGGAAAACTAGATTCCATCCTGTATTTCTCAGAGGTTTTCTATGAAAGTCATATACATTCTCTATTCTCACATTTTGGATGTACAAATTGTGATCCTGCAACCTTTGTTGAAGAACTGCTGAGCTTTTGCAGCAGTCATTAAGATAAATAGGAGCACTACTCTGAGTATACATAGTGTTATATGATCTGAGAAATCAGACCTCCGGCATCTCAAATTACCACCCCAAATTAGCTGGCACTTTTGACAATTCCCTATCTGTAAAATGGGGAGAATTATACCACAGGGACATTATGAAGATAAATTCATTAATTTCTGTTAATAAGTATGATACTGTGAAAAAAAAAGCACCAGGGAAAAGGCCATTAGGAAATGAATAATTATGTATTCTGTGTAAGGTTTGGACGTTGTGCAGAAAATTAGGCATGGGGACATACATTAAATGATGAGAAGAAAAAGAAATACTGCATGGCTGCTCATTTTGTTATCACAGTCTGTCTTGTGCAGTGAATGAAGTAGGGGTCCTGCGGGTGGACAAGGCTGTGTAATTAAAGACTGCATCATAATGCATGCACACAGGCCACTGTAATTCTCTTATTTCTCTCTTTGCATTGTCACTTTATAATAGCAACTTTTTTTTTTTTTTTTAATTGAGTATATTGTGGGGTGACAAACATATATTTAGAATATGAAATGAATTGTTTAACATTAAGGGTGGGAAATTGCTAGCTCCCATCTTAAGAAATGCTAGGGTTTTCCCAATTTCTTTATCCAGTATAACCTGGTAAGTCTGTGGGAAACCAGAAGGACAACCATTTTGGACACCACTGAAAATGCTATGACCTCACATGAACATTAATCCTTTTCTTGCATCAGTATTGTTTGCTTTTGGAGTGAAATAAAGCACAGATCAGCCAGTATGTAACTGTGGTGTCTGAGAAATCTTTATATTTCTCAGAAGCCAAGCAAGGTGAGCAGAGCTGGCATGCAGAAAGTGCTGGTGTAGCCATTGAGCACTTTCTATGAGAAGCAAAGGCAAAGAGTTATTTGAGGCATATTTTCATAAGCATCTGCATGTGGTTACTCAGAAATTAGAATAGTCAACATCTTAAGAAGTTCCAAAAATAATATTTCCAGAGTTTTATAGCCTGAACATATATGAATTAATTTTCTTCTTTCCTCAAGGAAAATAATAATAATATGTTAGGTACAATAATATTTTCTTTATAATTTCAAGCCATTTTCACAGACTAAAAGTGGGAAAGATAGTTCTACTTTCTTTTCAAATCTTGGAAAGAACCTTTTACAGCAATTTTCATGCTGCACTCTCTCCATCAGACTTCTCAAAATTTCCGAACAAAAAGTAGATGTGAAACCCTGGGGAACAGGAAGTCAGAAAAAAGGTTGTCAAAGTTCAAAGTAGCTGAAAGCAGGAGCTTTCAGGGAAAAGTAGTTAAACTCTGTAATTGTGTTGCTGCCAGTGCCACCTATGATAGACTCCTGTGAAACACCACTTTCAGACACATTGTATAATGAACATCAGGGGCATCTGAGGTCTTCCCAGTGAATGTGGCCATTCTGCCAGCATCTCAGCAGTTGATTGCGTTGCCAAGCTACTTTATGATTACATCTCTCTGCTAGAGTAACTGTTTTTCAAAATCTGCCTTAAAGCTGCCAAACAAGTTGGTTCATATCTCACTATTATCAGTAAAAAAAGTTGAAATTGGCTTTACTGCAGATAGTATCAGTTGGCACTGGGGTTGAAGGAACTTCTCAGCCGTTCTTGCACCAAACTGGCAATGTCTGAGTAGCATCTGGCTATTTACTTTCACAGTAGCTGGAAGAGGCAAGACTAGGATTAGAAGGTCCTCTTACCTTCTTCTCAATAAGGTCTAGTTTAGGCTGCCAGAAAAATCACAATATTTCTCAGTTGAAAAAAAAACAACTTCAGGTAGAAGAGAGTGTACAAGAAGGTAATTGTGCAGGTGGGTTCACAGCAGATTTTCAGCCCTAAATGCTTTGAAAAAATGGTTTGATTCACCCTTTGCTTTTTTTGTGGGTTTTTGTTTATTTGTTTGGGGTTTTTTTGGTCATTTCTGAGATGCTGCCCACTGTCAACCTGAATAATAGCCCCTGCAAAATGCAGTTGGGACAAATTTGCTAATATAAGTAGGTATCTAATATGAAGTAGTCACCTCCTGGGTGTAACAAAAGCCCTCCTTTAGAGAGTGAAGCTGGTTAAACACTTCTGAAAGTCATCCTGGAGGACTTCTCTGTCACACTTTTGGTTGGTTTAGTTGAAGCAATTGGGAAATCTGGTTGTCAAATTGTTTCTTGTATGTATGCTCTTCTAGAATTATTTATACCTGAATTTCACATGGTACTGAAAATGCAGCTGATTTCTCTGCTAGCCTAATACAGTCCTTTCTAGAAAAATTATTTGGCATGAGTTCTGTTTTTCCTTAGGAGGAAATTAATATACTTTTGTTTAAAAATGGGTCTGTGTATGAATGTAAATTTAAATGTGTGTGTGTATACATGATACAAAAAAACCTATTTCATCTAGTAACTTATTGGTTAGTCATCAAGCTTAATAAAGATCATTCAGTCCATACTGAAGAAAAGTCTTTATTACTTTGCATATTAATAGCCAAATTAAGTACCTCTGGCAGTTAGGATGGCATTAGACTTTGTCAAAATATATTCAAGACTATATAAGCCTGACAAAGGCCAGTGTTGGCTGAAATGTGAAAAGGTTGCAATATGGAATGGCAGACATGCTGATTTTCCAGGATAAGATGAACGTTTTTTCATTGAGCTTCCTGATTAAGCAATTTAACACCAAAGAGAATTGCCAACCTTGTCTTGCCTTCAGTTTGATTTTTGCTATTGCTTTATATTTTTTAAAATAGGGACTTCTGCTTTATATGAGGTTTCACCCTGTAAACAAGCCCATTTAACAATTCTCAGCTGAGTGGTGTATTTCCCTTGAATATTCTCCATTTCTAATGTGACATTGTGTTAGTGATTGTTTTCCTCTTTTTCAGGAGGCTGTATAGTGATATTTAGTCATAAAATGCTAATTCAGCAAGCTGCAAATAAGAAAAAAACTTTTGCTGTGTGTACACAGCCATGTAATTAGCTGGACTGCTGCATTAAGTGTAACTGAAACACAGGAACAGGCTAAAACCAATGGTTGTGATGGATGATCTGACAAAAGAATCTAACTAAATAAGGGGTCTGTTCAGAAAAAATTAGGCTGCAGTGCTACTAATGTTTATTAGGCTTGGATTGGTGTCTCTGATCTCAGTAAAAAACACTGTTGCGGAGTAGAGAAGGAGGATGAAATTGGGTACTATTAATTTAGGGTGAGGGAAGTTGAGTTAGCAGTCCTAATGGATACAATTGTCAGCATGGGAACCCCAATTTGATGGGGGAGGAGTGAGAAGATGCTTGGGAGCCTACCATGCTTACAAACCCAGTGAGTTATGCTGCTTCTGAAAAAGAAAGACCAGTGGCAGCTTTCCATGCTGCCCATTAAGAACCACTCAGAGGTCTTCTAAAATGCCTCCTAAGGTCCCCTTGGTGCATGTTGTGGCAAAAGGGGCGATGGAGGGGGATGAGAAAATTATGAACCGCCAAATGGGACTCATGGTGCATGTGTGAAGCAGATGTGGCTTTGTAACTTCCCCTGCCCATGCTCACACAACACTTGATGTGTTAGACCCGTATTCAGAAAGGACCACTGGAGGCCAGGTGTGCCATCTAGGAGAGATATAGTGGTACCTGCTGCACAGGAGAAACAGAGCATTTAAGTCCCAGTAGTTAACCAAGAGTTTAACATTTCCACATCAATCCCTATAACTGTTCAAACTTACCCTTTTGAATCTCTATTTCAGTGTTACAATTTTCTATCAAATGTGACATCACCTGAAGCTTGGCCAGCTACTCTCTTTGTTCTAGAGTGGTTTTCTCCATGCTCTGGACATTGTGTTGTCACTTGGAGATAATTTTTTGTTTCCTACAAGAACTGTCTCATGAATTTGTTACAACTGTGAACATTAGAAGTCATCAAACATTGCATTTATGCTTAAATAAATGCAGCAGAGATTGTTTTAATGCCTTCTGTATATTTCTCAAGAGGTAAGAATGAGGTAAATAATTCCTTGATAGAACACTAAGGAAATTAAAATTGCAGTAGTTGTATTCTAATATTGAAATGTTAATAGAGAACTCATTTTTCTCCAAAGTATGTAATTAACAAAAAAGAAGGCTGTATTACAGGAAGTGGTTCTTAAACTGAAGCAGAAGAATACAAATCCAGAAATGATCTGTTTTCTCAAAGTTAATATTAGGCCAACACCCACTATTTTTTCTCCTCCATATCATTTGCTTTTTTGGGTTTCTATTCCAGATTTAGGAAATGAAAGTTGCCTGTTCTGCTGACTTGGAGATATTTAGCAATGTGGGTAGTTAGGAAAAGGTTCTTCACTTAGAGGGTGGCTGGTCTTTCCAGCAAAAGGAAAGACAAAAAGTGTCTGATAAACTCTTAGTAGACAACAGGTCAGAAAAGATTGAATTCCTATTTGGGACTGCCTTAGGCAAAGTGAGAGAGCAACTACACAGTGAAACTGAGGACACTCATCCTGACTGCACAGTCCTAAGTTTGATAAGGAATGCAGTCAGGAATGGTGCATGTGTCTCTTAGAAAGGACTCAATGACCTAGTTTATTCAAGCAACTCAAGAAAAGCAGCAAGTAATCCTACAAACACACCAGATAACTAGACAACAGCCTAAGGCTGAAGTTATTATAGCTTTACAGAAGAAATCATTAGTGACAAGTTTTCTGAAGTTCCAATCATCTCCACTATCTAGGGAAAATTTGTATCACCCAAGATTACGATGAGTATTCCAAATATCTGATTTGGGATTTAGGTTTACTGAATCTGTAGTATGGCTTGTACATCCTACAGCAAACATTCCGTATTTCTAAATATCTGTCCCTTTTTTCCCTCTTCTTTACAATTGCCTTGACAAAATAATTCCTTTAATATCAGGATATCCCATATCATATTTTCAGGACTGACAGGAGAGAAAGGGTTGAAAATTTCCCAATACCTTTGAGCTGTATCTTTACCAAAAGTTATTCATTGGAATGATAGGTGATTTCCTTTGTTTGTTTGTTTTTTATTCTACACAAAGTGAGTTTCCTTACATGAGAGCTTAGGAGAGCTGCAAGGATATTGCTATCCACTACATTGGTAATTTCTCTCCAGCACACTCATACTTCTGAGCATAACCACCCGAGACAGGAAAATGAACTTTTTTGCTACAGCTATTTCAGAAAATTGCATTGCTGATAGGAAATGCATTGATCCTAACTGGAGACAGCTTCTATTGGCATATTCCTTAATACTATTTTCTCTATGTAAAACAAGTGGAAAACATATAGTCTTATTCCAGCCCCATCTCAGTATCTCTCCTAAGGTCTTTTTTCCAAAGTAATCTTCTGCTTAAACCTCCTTATTATCTCTTTTTAAATTTTCTTTTATTTAAAAAATAACACTTTTCCTCTTGATTTATTGGTATAGTTCAATAGGAGTGCTTCAGTGACAGTTTCAATATGTTTATTTTGATTTTTCAGACTCTTACTTGAAAATATTTGAAAGGAGATTTTTTTTTTTTTCTATCCAAGGGGGTTATCAGAAGTTACTTGGTAAGAATTTTTAACATGAGACAGAACATTGTTGCAATTTTTCAGCAACATTCAAATAGCTAGACTGAATTATTATAGTTTACTTCTTGCTAATCAGATTTTTTTTTTCTCAGCAAACCTATAAGAAACAAAATTACTCATGTTACTCTGCTCCAGTCAATACTTGTGGATAAAGTTTGATCAATCAGTACATGGATTTATGTCATTCTTCAACTAAGCTATATGAAAGAATGGCTCACTAGGCTGAGAAAGCTGTGAAAATTATCTTCTTTGAACATCAGTTTAATGCAAATCTCACAGGCTTGATCATACTTCACCATTCTTCTAGGTGATATGCATACCCATCCTTTAAAGACCCACCTATCTATTACACTTAAATACCAATGTGTCAGTAACTGCTCTTTCCCCTTGAAAAGATCATTCTTCCCATTACTTAAGGCCTTTCATGATTTTAAACTTGCACAAAGTATTGCAAGAACTAATTTGTCAAAGTATCTCATTTCCAATGTCACTGTTGCATCACAGTTAGTCTTCGTTCGTCACTGAGAACCGAACGGTTGAGGTCCTTATCAAATATTTTATTTTTCATAATCTGACAAATAAGGATTAACCAGTGGCTCTTCAGAAGGCTGCAACAGATAGACGAGGAACTGTACATCCTGCCATGTTTTCCTGTAAAGTTTATGTTTAGTCATCTTCCTGCACTTTTAACTCAATTGAATTTGTAGGGTTTTTTTACTTTTCTTTTTTTTCAATTCTAATTAAATTTCCTTAAAAATGCAGCCATCTAACTTTTCTTTATTGTCATTATTTATTTTATATTGAGAAACACAGCTAGATTTATATGCTGAAAGTACTATCATTTTTAAAGAAGAAGTTGACTTTGTACAGAGAACCAGAGGAACTGGGCAAATAGAACTACCTTCACACAAACTCGTGGCTCAGTGTTCTATAGCTTGAGTATGAGAATCACTAAAGCTGAGGATCCCACAGGCAGCAAAAACAACAGTGGTGAAAACGTTATATAGACTCATAGAATCATAGAATGTCTTAGGTTGGAAGTGACCTATAAAGGCCATCTAGTCCAGCTTCCCTATAATAAGCAGGGACATCTCCAACTAGAACAGATTGCTCAGAGCCCCATCAAGCCTGACCTTGAATGTCTCCTGGGATAGGGCCTCCACCACCTCTCTAGGCAACCTGTTCCAGTGATCCACCACCATCATTGTAAATAACTTTCTTCTAATGTCCAACCTAAATCTACCCTTCTCTAGCTTGAAACCACTACCCCTTGTCCTGTCATTACATGCCCTTGTGAACAGTTCTTCCCCAGCCTTCTTCTAGGCCCCTTTCAGGTATTGGAAGGTCACTATAAGGTCCCCTCAGAGTCTTCTCTTCTCCAGGCTGAACAACCCCAAGTCCTTCAGCCTGTCTTCATATCAGAGGTGCTCAAGCCCCTGATCATCTTTGTAGACCTTCTCTGGACATGTACCAACAGGTCCACATCCTTCTTGTGTTGGGGGCTCCAGAACTGGACACAGTATTCCAGGTGAGGTCTCACCGGGGTACAGTAGAGGTGCAGACTTACCTCTCTCAATCTACTGGCCATACTTCTCTTGATGCAGCCCAGGATACAGTTGCCCTTCTGGGCTGCAGTTGCACATTGGTGGCTCATGTCCAGCTTTGGATCCACCAGTACCCCCAGGTCTTTTTCCACAGGGCTGCTCTCTAACATGTCTGCCTGCCAGCCTGTATTCATATCTTTTGTTGCCCCAGCCCAAGTGCAAGGCCCTGCACTTGGCTTTGTTGAACCTCTTGAGGTTCACCTGGGCCCACTTTTCCAGCTTGTCTAGGCCCCTCTGGATGGCATCCCATCCTTCTGGCATATCGACTGCACCACCCAGCTTGGTGTCATCAGCAAATTTGCTGATGGTGCTCTCAGTGCCACTGTCAATATCATTAATGAAGATATTAAACAACAATTGTCCCAGTGCGGAGCCCTGAAGGACACCACTTGTCACCCTTTTCCATCTGGACATTGAGCCATTGACCACTATTCTCTGGATGTGACCATACAACCAATTTCTTATCCACTGAACAGTCCACCCATCAAACCCACACCTCTCCAACTTAGAGAGAGGGGTGTTGTGGGAGACCATGTCAAAAGCCTTGCAGATGTCCAGATAGATGACATTCATAGGTCTTCCCTTGTTGACTGATGCAGTCACTCCATTGTAGAAAGGTTGATCAGGTAGGATTTGCCCCTAGTAAAGCTGTGCTGGCTGTCTTGAATCATCTTCCTGTCCTCAATGTGCCTTAACATGTCTTCTGGGAGGATCTGTTCCATGATCTTCCCAGGCACAGAGGTGAGGCTGACAGGTCAGTAGTTCCCAGGGTCCTCCTTTCTACCTTTTTAAAAATGAGTGGAATGTTTCCTTTCTTCCAGTCCTTGGAAACTTCACCCGACTGCCATGACTTTTCAAATATCATGGAGAGTGACTTGGCAACTGCATCAGCCAGTTCTTTCAGTTCTCTGGGATGGACCTGGACTTGTGTATGTTCAGGTTCCTCCAGATGGTCAAGAACCTTGTCTTCACTTTAGGTGGGAGGGACTTTGTCTCCCTGGCATCTGCCTTCTGGGCCTTCAAATTGAGAGCTGTTAGGAGAGAGGTTGCCAGTGAAGACTGAGGAAAAAAAGGTCACAAAATCATAGAATCATCAAGGTTGGAAAAGACTTTAAAGATCATTGAGTCCAACTGTAATCCAACTACTACAACCACTAAACTATCTTGAAGCGCTACATCTAAATGCTTCTTGAACACCTCTGGGGATGGCAACTCCACCACCTCCCTGGGCAGCCTGTTCCAATGCCTCACCAATGCCTTACTCTTTCAGTAAAGAAATTTTTCCTAATATCCAACCTAAACCTCCCCTGGCACAGCTTAAACCCATTTCCTCTCATCCTATTGCTAGTTACCTGGGCGAAGAGACCAACACCAGCCTCTCTACAACCTCTCTTCAGATAGCTGTAGAGAGCAGTAAGATCTCCCCTGAGCCTTCTCTTCTTTAGACTAAATAAACACAGTTTTCCCAGCTGCTCCTTGTATGACATGCCCTCCAAACCACTCACCAGCCTCATTGCTCTTCTCTGGACAAGTGCCAGGACCTCGATGTCTTTCTTATACTGTGGCGCCCAGAATTGAACACGGTACTCAAGCTGTGGCCTCACCAGGACTGAGTACAGGGGCATGATCACTTCTCTTCTCCTGCTGGACACAGTTTTTTTAACACAGGCCAAGATGCCATTGGCCTTCTTGGCCTCCTGGGCACACTGCTGGCCCATATTCAGCCAGCAGTTGACCAGTACTCCCAGATCCTTTTCCACTGAGCTGCTTTCCAGCCACTCTTTCCCAAGCCTATATCATTGCTTGGGGTTATTGTGACCAAAGTGCAGGATCGAGCACTTGGTCTTGTTGAACCTCATCCTGTTGACCTCAGCCCATTGATCTAACCTGTCCAGATCTCTCTGAAGTACCTTCCTACCCTTGAGCATATCAACACTCCCACTCAACTTAGAGTTGTCTGCAAACCTGCTGAGTGTGCACTTGATCCCCTCATCCAAATCACTGATTAAAATATTAAACAGAACTGGTACCAATACTGAGCCCTGGAGGACACTGCTTGTGGTTAGCCACCAGCTGGATTTAACTCCATTTATCACAACACTCTGGGCCCAGCCTTCCAGCCAATTTTAAATCCACCTGTCTATGCCGTGGGCCTCGAGTTTCTCAAGGAGAATGCTGTGGGAAGACTGTGTGAAAGGCCTTACTAAAGTCCAGGTAGACAATGTCCACAGACTTTCCCTCATCCACTAGATGGATCACCTGGTCATAGAAAGAGATCAAGTTGTTCAAGCACGACCTGCCTTTCATGAATCCATGCCGCCTGGGCCTGATCTCACCATTATCCTGCACTTGCTGTGTGAGCGCAGCCACGATAAACTGCTCCATGACCTTCCCCGGTACTGAGGTCAGGATGACAGGCCTGTAGTTCCCTGGATCCTCCTTTCAGCCCGTTTTGTAGTTGGTTGTCATGTTGGCAAGACTCCGAGCATCTGGCACCTCCCCTATTAACCAGGACTGCTGATAGATGATGGAGAGCAGCTTGGCAAGCTCCTCTGCCAGCTCCCTCAGCACTCTTGGGTGAATCCCATCTGGCCCCATAGACTTGTGAGTGTCCAGGTGGCATAACAGGTCATTAACTGTTTCCTCCTGGATTGTGGGGAGTTGCTGTTGCTCTCCATCCCTGTCAGGAGGTTGAATACCCTGATGATAACAGGTCTGACTATTAAAGACTGAGGCAAAGAAGGTACTCAGTGCCACAGCCTTTTCCTTATTCTTGATAGCAATGTTCCCCCCTGCATCCAATAAATGGTGGACGTTCTTCTTGACTGTCTTTTTGTTGTTAATGTATTTGTAAAAACCTTTCTTGTTATCCCTCACAGCAGTGATCAGGTTGAGTTCTGGCTGTGCTTTTGCCTTTCTGATGTTTTCGCTGCGTGACCTAGCTAGATCCCTGTACTTATTCTTGAGTTGCCTGCCCCTTATTCCAAAGGTGGTAGACTCCTTTTTTTCCTGAACCCCTGCAAGATCTCCCTGTTCAGTCAGCCTGGTTGTCTTCCCTGACAGCTCCTTTTATGACACATGGGGACAGCCTGCCCCTGAGCCTCTAAAACTTTCTTCTTGAAGAACACCCAGCCTTCCTGGGCATCTTTGCCCTTCAGGACTGTCTCCCAAGGGACACTCCCAACCAGTGTCCTGAACAGTCTGAAGTCTGCCCTCCAGAAGTCTATGGTAGCATTTTTACTGACCCCTCTTCTTACTTCACCAACAATTGAGAATTCTATCATTTCCTGGTCACTAAGCCCAAGACAGCCTCCAACCACACCACCCACAAGTCCTTCCCTGTTTGTCTCCTGGAGCTGGAGTAAGAAGGCTTAATCAATAAGCTTGACTTGATTGGGCGGCCTGCAGTAGACTCCAACCACAAGTCTCCCTTTGTTGTCCCAATCTCTAATTCCTATCCATAAACTTTCAACCTGCTCATGGCTATTCTTTAGGGACAACTCTTTACACTCGATGCATTTAGTTACATAGAGGTCAACACCTCCACCCCTTCTTCCTCTCCTGTCCCTTCTGAACAGCTTGTGGCCATCGATAGCCACACTCCAGTCATAGGATTCATCCCACCAAGTTTTCATAATTGTCACTATGTCGAAGCTTTCCTGTAGCAGAGTAGCTTCCAACTCCTCGTGTTTGTTGCCCGTGCTGCGTGCATTGGTGTAAAGGCACTTCAGCTTGGCTGCTGGCCATGTCATCTTCTTAGAGGAAAACCCTTTTATTCCCACAAGGCCTTTCATGGATGCTACCCTGCTGTCTCCTATTACCTCAGGAGCCCCTGGCTCATCTCTGTAAGATTTTGCCTGTGCTGCAGTGTCCACAGTATGCCTCAGGACAACCAGTTGAAGGCCCTTACTATCACCCTTACTACACCTTACTATCACTATCATACTCTTATTAAATCTGAGAAGATTTCCATTCCCTACCACAAAAACACCAGGACTTCTATCAAAAGCAGAAAATGTAACTCCTCATTTTACCTCCAAAACCTTTAAAAAAGTATTTATTCTTTTATTTAAAATTATTTTTCTTCACAAACAGAATATCCCTGAAAGATATACTTTCAGTTTTTCCAAATTTGTTAATTTATTTTGCAGCTTTGGACTCTGACAGTTACCCTTCTTGCTTGGAAGAGAAAGGAGTTGTTCTTTAAACCACCAACTTTCTCAGAAGTTTGTAAAATTTTGCTATCACATTTCTCTTCAGGTTTCTTATAAGAATTTTTTGTGTAATATGCTTCTCCAGACAGTCTCTATTTTCTATTTCTAACTGAAGCAGGCATAAAACATATAGACAACCTCTTCCCCCAGCTGCCAGCTTTGAAAATAGGAGATCCACAGAGTTGCTCAGGTAGTACACCATCTCTTTTGAACTATATACTACTGTCTCACTACGTCTATGTAAAATTATTGCCAAACCAGTCATTTTCTCTGAAGTCTTCTTGTTACAAACCTGCCTGTCCTTTTCTTTGTAACATTGTTTTAACTGCATCTTACAGTTTGTTCCATTTTACTAATTTGCAGGTCAAATTTCTTCTCACTTCAAGTAATCTCTTACAATTGTTGGACTCTCCAAACTTACTCTAATTCCAAGATTCTGACAGATACTGTCTTTTCCTAGTTCTCCTTCTCTTTTCTAAAGATGGGAAACTTCAGTAATAAAGATTTCTCTCATTACTGCTTGCCAGAAGGTCTCAACATTTTAAAAATTATTTCATCTTTAGCATTTTCTCTTAGAAATTTCTGAGAGGTGCTTCTATAATTCCTGTCTTTTTTTGAGGTCGAAGGATGCAGTTCTGCTCAGTCTCCAACAATATCGTTTGCTTTCTGATTACCAGCATATTAACACCAAGTGTAAGTGATGATGGCTCCTGTTCACTGAATTTATTAAGATACCTTAAAAATGATAAAAAGTAAAGAATTTATTCTGCCTATGGCTCATAGGAAAGCTATTAGTTTTCATTTGTCTTTAGATGACTTTTAATCTGCCTCCTCATTCTTCAGGCTATCTTCTTAAACAAAAGTGACTTTTAGCTAATAAAGTAGTTTTCATTTTCTCAGTCAGCTCTTGTAGAGAACAATGTTCTGTGTGTGTATGTCATTCCTAGTTATTTTTTATCCTCAGCTTGCAAATGGATTTCTTTTACCTGGCATATCTACTTCTATTGTTTGCAAAACCTTCTTTTTCTTGGCAGGGCTATTTAGACCTTTAACTTTTATATATACATTTTTTATTTACTCACTAGTCCACAGTTGATCAGCCCGTATTCTCTTAGCTTTTTTGTTTCTACAATGTGACCTGAACCTTATCAGACTAAGACCTTCCAATCAGTGTTAAACTGTCATACTGAGTGTGTAGCTTAAAACTGACTTTCATTTTTTACAGTGAAGAGATAATAAATATCCTGTTTATTTCTCAGTCTCTCAATATAGAGAGGTTATTTTTTATCATCTTTTGTAATTTTATACAACCTACCCCTAAAATTAACTTTCATAACCATAGTCCCAAGCAGCTGAATATGTCTGCTCACATTATATCTCAGCCCTTGCTGCTTCCTCAGTTCTAATGCCCACCCATATTAATCCCCAAATAATCCTTTTCACAACCATATTTTCTTTACCCCTAAACATGGAAACTTGCCCTCGCTCTGTGACAGTGAGGAACTTGTCTTCACATTCAGGTGAAGTCCTAACTGGAGGGCTTCACTATGCCACCAGGGTGAAGACACAGCATCATATTGTTTCATGAGAGAGTGGTGTTTGAAAGAACTGGGAGGGGGATTGTTCCATGTTTCAGGTCATCTTCCTCCTCATTTCTTCTGTTAATCTATACCCACCTCTTGTTCCTTCCTTCTTGGGTTTAGAATTACACTTTTTGATACTCACTTTCTTCATATTTCTGTTAGCAGCTGTAGTACTTTTGCTGTTTTAAATATTATTGTTCAGTTATACCTAAATGATCTCAAATGACCACATCTTCATGATTTTTATTCACCACTTTTCCTTTCCTTGCTCTGTGATGCCTCAGTTTAGATGTAAAAAATTCAACTTCTCTAAAATGGTGAAGCTTTGGACTTTCTGACATATTTGGCTCATAGTTTTCCAGACCATTTCTACTAACTTCAGTTTCTATAGGATTGCATTCCTTTATTTTCTCTCCTTTTTGATGTGTTTCTGTTCTTGATTGCAATGTAAACTGTATTGAAGTACAAGTGGTTTTTATTTATTTGATTTCATTTATTATTTTAATATGGGCAGTAATCTCATTCAGTTCCTTTATTTTCCTCATAATACATTATGGTCATGAAGCACCTGTGCCTCATGCCCTCCCAGACTTAGACTTTACAGGACCTTCCAGAATGTGCTATTTTGAGCAAAGTGACCATCATGGTCTCAGGTTTGTTTAGGAAGGACTGTGGAAGGAGGCAGTTTAGAGACCCCTGTGAGCAACGGCCTTACTGTTGCCTTTGTTTTCAGATACAGAAGATAGCAGATTGTTACCTGAAACAGTTAACAATATCTCTCTCCTCTGTGCCTCGTAGGCAGCAGCTAACTTTTAGATTATTTCTTCCTTTATGTTCTAAATCCACTTGATTTTATTTTCCAGATCCATTTCTAAATATGGTTTTGTAGGTTCTAGTCTATACCTGTAGATTATTGATCCTATTTCCAGTTCCTTCTAATTGACTTTTAGACCTATCAAATCCTTATTGCACTGGCAATTTAGGTACCAGATTACTGAAGCTAAACCAGAGAGGAAGGGATAGCGCATTTTGTCCCTTGGATATTCATTTTAAGAGGTTGCAGGTTTTGCATTTTTCTTCAGCCTTCAGTCCTTATGTATTTGCTCAACTGGTATGAAGTCAAATAAGCTCGTTTTTGTTTAATTCTGACAATATTCATTTTGTGTAAAACGGTATGTAAAATTTTTAAAAGCAGTCTGTGTTATTAATTACATTCCCTATGATTTTGGTTACCACTCAGATGGAAGGACAGCACAAGAGAGAGAACACAGCTTGTTTTATAAATTGCAAAACCCTCAAAAAAACTCTTGATAACTGAAAGCAGCTCCAGTTTGACTAACTGCATTTAGTGTGGTCAAACAGAAGAAATGTTTTACTCAAATGTCCTGTATAGATGTGTTTATTAACTACTCTAAAAATGCTTTGTGGCATATGAGGAATACCTACAACTGTCTCAGCCAAATTCTGTATCTTTCATGGCTGTATCATCAGCCAGTAAAGTATTTTCTGCCTCTTCTATTATTTCTGCAGAAACAGAAAATACTTCTGTTTGCCTCAGCCTCCAGCTCGAGGCAGAATTCCAATGGAATCAAGAGCTCTATATCTTTGCCTGTCTTACTAAACTCCTTGTAAAGCTGATGGGGATAAACAAGAATTTCTAGGACACAATTAATCACCTCCTAATGGAGATACCTATAGCAAGGCAGGTGAAGGATGAATGAATAAGTCCATTTCTTTCCATTAATTGTAAGGAAAGAATAAGATATCCAGACCAGACGTAGGTTGCAAGAAGTATCTCCCAGCTCCGGAATGTCTCAGTCATAATTATGTTCACAAAAATAGAAACATTAATTACTACTAGATGCACATATTCTTGAAACAAGAAAGAATCATTACAATCACATAAACTGATTTTCTTCATAATCCAGACCTGTTATTTTAGGCAATAATCTTTTCACCCAGCCAAATAACTTGTGACCCAAACAAAAAAAGTCGATTTTTTCCCTTGCCTGCTTTCTTCTCCCTCTCAGATTGTACTCTTGGACTATCTTAAATTTAAAGTTTATGAACAATGTTAAAAAACTATTCCTAGAGGCTAGGGTATTTCCAAGCCACAGTTAGTAGGTTTGGTTTTTGCCCACAATGTGCCCCCTACTCTAAAATGTGTACTGCTTACTTACTTTCTGGCCCTTTTTGTAAGACAACATGGCCTAGTACTCAATGCCATGAAAATCACTTCATATTTCCAAACATAGGGTAAAAGTAAGATTGCTTGGGGTTTACAGTGACTGTTTTTGGTATTTTATATATATTCACTATATTGTGGAACTGCTTTTGGTTTTGTTTTTGGGGTTTTTTTTTTGGTCTTTTATTGTAGTGCTAAATTTGGCATTAGGTTTTATTAACTGTGCAGTGCTTTGAGACCTTTTTGAAAGGTATTTTATCAATTTAAGTTACTATCCTATTATTGCTTTGCCCCAAGGCTTAACTCATTTTCAGCAAAATCCACTCATTTTTCTGTGGAGTCATCACTTTCCCCTTCTATTCATTCACCCTTCCTCTTCCCCAGCCTTGTGTTTCTCATTGAGAAGGGCCAAATGAGCAGCTCTTTATAGAGCATGGCTTCATCTGTTATAGCTACTCTGCATTGTAACTTGCCTGGTGCCACCCTCCTCAGAAGCCAAAGGTATCAGATATCACACCTGCACATTTCCTGTCTTTAGGAAATAGGAGTACATGAGATGCATGAAGGTCCAGAGTTAGGACTTCATATTGGGTTCAAAATTACCCAAAATATACATCCAGACTTTGAAGTATTTCTTCCTTGCTTTCATGACTCTCCTGTCTAGCAAAGCTAGGCTTGAGGAAGCTGGGAGAGTGTTTAATCTAGCAGCGATGGATTGATTTCTTACATGTCATTTGTGTTAAGGGATGGAAAGTCTCACTGAACCACAAATGTCTTCAGCTTCTTGGTGGGAGAGGAGCACTTTTTGGGTCCTCACTATGAAGCTTTTAACTAAATGCTTGAAGTTCACCTCTGGGCCTTTAAATTGTGAGCTCTGTTGTGGTCACTAAAAATACAGCTTTTTAGAACAAAGATGAAACTTTCAGAAACAGGTAAACTCCATTTTGGCCCTGATAGCATGGAGCATATATCTCCCCATAGCATCATTCTGGATGAAGGCTAAAGTTAGTCTTATAATATCAGTCTATCTTCAAATAACATATACTGAGGGGCAGATATAAGACAATGACAAAAATCAGAGGTAGAGGTACAGAGAGTAAGAAAATCCTTCCAATGAAGGATATGAGCTTTTAAAGATCACAGAAAAGAGTAACTACAGAAACCGAAGTTGGGAAATGGAAAGTTCAAGTATTTTACACATAGCAAAAAGTGTGATTTGGCCCATCAGTCATCATCCTCAGTGTAAATACTAAATTGCTTTTCAGCCTTTCAACACTGGGGTAGTTTAAGTGGGGGGAGAATTTGTCAGATAAGAAAGAACCACACATCTATGATTTCTAAACTTAAAATTTCTGACATCACCAAAGAGTCACAGGATGGTTTAGGTCAGAAGGCACCCCTGGAGGTCATTTGCTCTGACCCCTGTGTTCAAGCAAGAACAAAAAGCCTGTTGTCCAGGACCGTGCCCAGATGGCTTTGGAATATCTTCAAGGATGGAGACTCCACAACGTATCTGGGTAGCCTGTGCCAGTGGTTGGCTACCATTACAATGAAAAAGTGTTTCCTGATGTTCGAATAGAGCCTTCAGTTTGTGCCTATTGCCTCTGGTCCTGTCACCGGGCACCAGTGAAAAGAGCCTGGCTTCATCTTCTTTGCAACTTCCCTTCAGCAGTTTACATATATTGATAAGATCCCTCTGGCAGCCTTCTCTTCTCCAGTCTGAACAGTTCCAGCTCTCCCAGCCTTGCTTAACATGAGAGACGCTCCTGTTTCTTGAATCATCTTTGTGGCCCTTTGCTGGGCAGTCTCCAAAGTGTCCATGTCTCTCTTGTACTGGGGAGCCCAGACCTGGACCCAGCACTCCAGGTGTGGCCTTACCACTGCCAAGCAGAGGGGAAGAATCTCCTTCCTCGACCTGCTGGCAACATTTCTCCTAACGCAACCCAAAATACCATGTGGTCAAACAGCAATGGGGTCTGACAAGGTGTTATATATAACCCAAACTTTATTGAGGCAGTAAGAAAGATGAGCAGTGGTGAACCCACACAGTGACTCACCTGATGACCGATAGCAAACACAGGATTATAAGCAATGCCATGGTTCCAGCAGACTATCAGGGACACTTAAAGTCCAGGTCATCTGACAGAAACAGTCAATTATGCAAAATGTATTTTGAATGTGGGTAAGAGTTACAGCACCCCTTGGCTCCACCAACGGTAGTGTGATTTGAGAGAATCACACCCCACATGGCAGTAGTGTGCCCTACACGTCATTTTGGATGAAGTGTGTGGCATCCTTCCCACATGCCCATGCTGGTCAAGGGGCAGGGTGTCACACCATTAGTTTTATTTGCAGCAAGGGCACGTTGCTGGCTCATGTTCAACATGGTGTCCACCAGGTGCTTTTCTGCCAAGCTGCTCCCCAGCTGGCCAGCCCTCAGCACATGTTGGTGCATGAAGATGTTCCTCTCCAGGTGAAGGACTTTGCACTTCACCTTGTGGAGGAATTTAATGAGATTTCTGCCAGCCAATTTCTCCAGCCTGTTGGGTTCCCTCTAGATGGCAGCACAACCCTCTGACAATGCAGCCACTGCTCCCAGTTTTGTGTCTTCAGCAAACTTGCCGAGGGTACACTCTGCCCCATCATTCAGATCATTAATGAAGACATTAAACACCACTGAACCCAGTATTAATCCTTGGGGTACACCACTAATTACTGGCCTCCTACTAGACTTCATGTCACTCATCAGCACTCTCTGGGCTTGGCCATTTGGACAGTTTTCAATCCACATGACTGCTCATTCAGCCTACAATTAATCAGGTTCTCTACGACGATGTTATGGGAGACAGGGTTGAAAACCTTACTGAAGTCAAGGTAAACAATATCCACTGCTCCCTCTACCAAAGGAAGAGAAAGGACTTTCAGAAAGTCCTAAGTCTCTGATGCAAGCCAATCCATGAAATAAGATGTCTCCTAGCTGAAACAAACAAACAAACAAGCTACTTTCCTAAAGCTAGATTCGCTGAAACCAGACAAAAATTTAAAGTGCATTTTTCACCACTGAATACCATAACATTTCGCTGCCTCAGTGTGTTTGAGCAGAACTGTTTAACATAATTGCTAGTCATTTGGGTATGATGCTGAGTAGAGAGATGGTAATATTTGCAGATGATGCAATTACTTAAATGACCAGGACTGAATTATCTGCCTTTCTTGAAACAAAATATGAACTATGTAGAGCACTGATCTGACTTGGCATTTCCTGTACAGCATTCTCCCTGCTTCATGCCTATACTGAGCTTTTATCACTATTGACTGAAATCCCTAAAACACATCAGCAAAAGCAGCAGAAAATTCTCCAGTGGATTTAATGCAACAATCTGTCTTACAGAATCAAAGTCCTGCTGAAGAGGAGACAGAAGTCTGAGGTAATTTTGGATATTTAGGGTGTGAGGAAAGAAGAATACAGTTGTTGTTATAACATATATATAATTATAAACCTGATCTCTGGTCAAGTGGTGGTTGTTTTTTTTTCCCAAGAGGAAACTTTTAAAGTTTCCTGATCTTTGTTGGAACGTTGTTCTATAGTAAAATCCCTTAGCTGTATTCTCTCAGTTAAGAAAGCTTTATACACAGTTTTTCACACATTCCGTTCTGGATTACTGGCTCAGAGAGAGAAAGTATAAATTTAGTCCTGGGAATAAAAGATGGCAATATTCTTCTTACACTATCTCAACACCTGTGTGCTCAGTGCCAGCCAGAAAACAGAAGTGAAAAGGCATGTAGACGCTTTTCAGTCCTGAAAGTGGTTCCATTATTTTTTTTTCTTAGACTTCAACAACACATGAGCTTATGAAGGAGCTCTTATTTTATCCCAATAACTTTTCAACTCTCAAAACAAAATTAGCCGACAAGTCAAGAGTTCTGCAAACACTGGGCATTTTTTCTTTCCCTGCAAGTCTAAAATACAATGGGATGAGAGCTAAGAAAATACCTATTACCTATTCTCCACAGCTTAAAAAGATCTCTGTCTTTGGCATGGAACAAGCATGGGTAACTTTAATAACAACACAAGACCTAGTGCTGTAACCCAGGTTCATAAGTTTCTTTTTCGTTGCCTTCAACAAAACCACCACTTAAATCAAACTCTCCTGAAGAAATGCTGATCTGCAGAATATTACCAGATGGGTCTCCTGCCTTCTGAAGAAAGGGGGAAATGAGAGAGCCTCATGTTTAACGGCATATGAAAGAAGAAATACAATGTGTAAACTTTCCACTGACGGATATAATAGTGTTCTCACTTTTAAAGAAAAACAGTACTTCCTAGCAGGAGGCCTGCAAGAAATTTAACAATTACTCAAGATTTAGTTGTACAGCATGGCATTTTCAAACATGTGCAGAGTCTGTTATTTTTTGTAATTAAATTAATTTAAATAATAAATAATGTAATTAAAATACATTTGGGCTGTGAAATCCCTAGGGCTGGAACTGTGTGCGGAGAAGTGATGCATATTCAATGTGAAGTTTAATGAGTAAGAAAATGCAGAATCCTGGAAATCTGGTAATGTGCAATATAGTTTTGGCACCCTCCCCCTTCTCTCTCATTCCTTTTCAGAGTAAAAGAGGGCCCAAATTACTGAATCAGGCTTTAAATCATTCACAAGTCTCTTTTCCTAAAAAGGAAACATTGCTAGTGTTTAGGGGTTTTTTTTAGCACAACATGTGGTTACCCAAATGTTTCCCTACAATAGTCCTAGTGAAAAGTGATAGGAAATTGACTCTGTAACCCTGTAATAGCAATGTTTACTTTATCCTCATCAGAATTTTACAGGCTATAGGAAATCATTACTTGTCTCTTTGTGACAAGGCTGACCCTGATTAAAAAACTCCTGCTGAGATTTTCAGAAGAGACTAATGCTGTCAGAGCTGTGCTTTTAGAGATCATCACCATTCTTGATTTTCTGAGGGTGAATGATGAGTGTTTTCTGAATATTAGCCTCTGTTGAGCTCTTTAACAAAAATAACCTAAGTCGCTGAAGACTTTTTCAGTTTTGACATTGCCTGTAAGATAAACCTGGTTTAATGTCTGTGATCCAGGCTGCTGATCTCACACAGAAGGACTTGGGTCTTCCAAGTGTGGTTTTCCTCAAGACTGGACCAGGCACAGTGTATGACCTAGCCAGCGCTGCCTTTGGGTAAGATGCAAAGCTCATCTTGCAGGCACAGCAGTGGCTGGGGGATGCAAGGGCTTGCAATGCCCAGGCAGGGGTGCTGCAAGGTATATTCCTTGCCAGGTTTTACTCCTTTGCAAGAGGATGCCAGGAGCCTTGCACATGATGTCTTGCCTTCTCTGCTGGCCAGGCCGGGATGGCAAAGCTCACCTGAGCAGTCAGAATGAGCCATGGCTGCTATCACCTGGAAAGGGGCAGTAACCTCCATGAAATGGAAGCTTAAGCTCTAATATTCTGCACACTTTGGTGGGCCACAAAAAGGTTATGCTCATGCTGCTGGCTTTCCTAATTTCACAATCATCCAATAGTTAACATTTTCATTGTTGGTTGTTTTTTTTAATGTGTGTGTGTGTTTTTTTACCCCCTTAAAACCCTGGTTCCTGCAGCCAGGTAATCACAGGAGAAGCTGAATTTACCCTAAAAGTCGTCTGTCAGAGTGATTGGCAAAAATTTAAAAGACAGAATTGTAAAGATTCAAAAACCAGATGAAAAATAAAAAAACCTCTTACATCTTTACTGTTGTCTTAAGCACTGATGGCCATACAGCCTGTCTTATGGTTTCAGAAGGCCTGAGTCAGGGGTTTGAAATCATTAGCAATATTGATGCCTCTGAGAAGTGAATGCTTAGTATGGTCTTCCATGTGGCTGGCCAAAATTACTGTTCAGCCTGCTACTTTGCTTATAGACAAAAGAGCCTTTATTTTAAGTGGTAAAGGTCAGGGGTTTGGTGCTGAAGACCCAAGAAAATACCCGGACAGATTAATATGGTGTACATATGTGTATGTGGCCACTTTCTGCTACATGTAGCTATTATCGGTACTAACACACCAGAGTACTTCAAGGTTTGAAATAAGTGATTACAGAGCAGCCAAGGGATAGCCCCACAAGTTTTTTTAAAACTCCATCAACAGAAATAGGCAGTTTGCACATGTCCTTTTCCATCCCTGCCATGCCAAATATTACAAACTATAAACTTCAGAAGTTCTTAATAAATTAAAGTAGTGATGGGTTTAAAGTTATTCTGGTTGCTCAGAATAAGCTGTATGCTGTGGCTTGTCCAGTTTTGGTCATGACACACAAAAGCATTTTTACTTCTAACACTGATCTCACTGGAAACTAGACTGGAGCTGGGCATGCAATGCTTTTCTATATTACACACACAAGAGTGGGAGCCCTTCCCTAAATATCTCACTCAATATTGTATTCATTCCAAATCCAAAGCTCTCACTGTATTTTTGATGAGAACTTACGTAAGGTACAGCTGTAGATGACAGAAGGATATTTTCACCATTTAGTGAAATGTAGCCACTTCTGTTACACACCACTGTTAATGTGTTGGGGACATGGAAGGATTTCCAAGTGATCAGAAGGTGGCAGCAGATCTCTGCTCCATTTCTCCTGAGGTGATTTCAACCTCTCTAGCAATTCAGGAAGACAGAAGAAAGGAAAGAAAGAATGAATAAAGTTTAAAATTAACTTACCGAGAAAAAAGATATCTCAATTGTAATGCCACAGATAGCTACGAGAGAGTTGCCTCTCATCTCTGCTGGTCGTATTGCACTAATTCAATAGCAGGTCTTTTACCAAATACCTTGAAGATTCAGCAGAGAAGGGCAAGCATTCCCACCAGACGAGGAGCACAGTGTGAATGGCAGCCTGGGAAGCAGCCAGTGGTTAGCCTCAGCGAATACACAAGCAGGGGCAAAAGTGGCCTCGGCTCTCACACCGAACACACCAGCATTGTAGTCTTTACTCACGCTGAACAAATGCAAGTACACGACCCTGATGCATCCGTAGTTGAGCCAATCTGTTGGGTAATGCAGTGCTCATCCCTTCCAAGAACAGATCTCCCCGTGCCTTCCCATCCCCTATGGAAGCAATGCCT
The DNA here is from genome assembly GCA_020745705.1 of Hemiprocne comata. Taxonomy (NCBI): domain Eukaryota; kingdom Metazoa; phylum Chordata; class Aves; order Apodiformes; family Apodidae; genus Hemiprocne; species Hemiprocne comata. The sequence goes on along the minus strand of CM036586.1, from coordinate 89,378,555 downwards.
GGGCAGAAGTAAAGGGAGGGCCTCTTTTATTCAAAGGGAAACATTGCTCCTTCTTTCTGTGAACTGCGTTGAGCAAGTCTTCAGGGCTGTCACGATAGATGCTCTTCAGATGGGGACCCTTCCCTCCATGCAGGCCTCCCCAGGCAGTTCCCAGGCCATAGCAGAGCCAGTGCTGGAGGCAGCCCTACAGGGAGCAGGTGCCCGTGGCCACCCATCATGCTTGCTTTGGGTGCCTGCCTGCAGGAGAGGTGCCTGCAGCTTTCTCATCTCCCCTAAGAAAGCACAGACCATACGATTTAAACTTCCATATCTCTGTGAATCCCTTCAGAGCCACCTGCAAACAATCCCAGCTAATAAAAGGGACAAAGAAAGGGGAGTAATTGTTTCGCCTGTCCATGTACTGCCTCCTACTGTCTTTGCTGCACTGCCCCTTTCCAGTAAATGTTTTTCCACCTTTGATCTGTAGATACTACTTACACATTACAACTGCTTCAGTCTACAAGCCACTGACACAGAAGGTTCACTGTTAGAAAAGGAAAAGAATTTGAAGGGGAAGGGGGGAACTGCTTAATAACAGCACTAAAAAGGTCATAATTAATGATTTGGCTGTAAAGGTGAGAGGCTGAAGCCCAACATTTACTAAATAGATTATTGTTAAAAAAGGAAACTTCATCTGTGGTAATATTTTTTGAGCAGGTGAGGTGGACCTTACTAATGAAAGGGAAACTTTCTTTTTCTAGGTCCTGCTTAGGTGTCAAAACACATTTTAAATGAATTTACTTCCACTGGTGCAAGGCAGCCATTTCTGTTTGTTTGGAGACTGTCTCTGATTGTTTTACTTAGTTTCTTTGGAAATAAACCAAAGCATTGTGTTTGATTCAGGGATCCTTATATCCAAAGGGGAGTGGTGTGAACATCAGCTCTGACCTGGAGAACAACATAAGCCACATTTTTTCGCTGCATGAAGTCCAGTGATGTGGGTGGTTAAGCTGGAATAAACCTGATAGGAAAATAACCTCGTTTACTTAAGGACCCCATGTGAGGTACTGAAGTAGTCCTGGTGATTAATTACCAGCACAGTTAAAAATTGTACCTTATTGCCAGTTTGAATGTTCTTCAATGATACAGGCAAGGCAGTAGCTACAGAGTCACAAGGACAGGTAATAAACCAGCAGTGACTTGATCAAAAAGCATGGGATATCTAGAGAAGGAAAGGGAAAATTTTGCCCATCCATCAAGGTATTGTCCACTATATAACACCATGCACTCCACAGTTTTCTTCTGTCTGCTGTTTGCCTCCTACAGAAATCCTTGAGTTTTACTTTGTCATTATTCAGAACTTTGCTATAGTTCTGAATACATTTTACTGGACAATGTTAAAGAAATAAATCATAACAGACAAAGGCAAAGCACATTAGTCATTGATAGTTTTCTTTTCCTTTACCAGCTTCTCATGTTAAGGTCCCCCCACTTCTCCTCTCTTCTGATATTCAGTGGATACTGACAAGCTCAGTACTGGTGCTGTCAGTGAAGCTATGCCACACAATTCTCCCTTCACATAATTAAATGCAGCCACTAGCCTTTAGCTTTAAAGTCTTTTTGTTCCATTTAATTGCACTGTTAATTTTTGTGATGGTTACTTTAATTTACTGTGAGCATAATTAAAAATAGAATATACCTTGTAGCAATTACTATTAAAATTATTTTACCTCCTTCCTAGAAGAGGGAAAGTGTTCAGAGACACTTTCTCTAGTGGATACTTTTTAAAACATCAACTCAGCTGAAACGAAGGAAAATTAAAAAAAAAAAGGCCCAACAACTGGCATGAAAAAAGACGAAAATATTGAGACAAACAATTCTTAGCAAAGGTTTCAAAGGGTGACGCTGTTTGGCAGGGCTACGCCAGATTAGTATTACAGAACTTTCCAGAATAATTTACAGGAAGAAGCTTAATTTTTAGGAAGGGGCTGTCACTAGCAGAAACAGTGCCAATACTGTAAAAAAGGTGGGTTTGGAAAGGAGGTTGGAATCTAATCACTCAGATCCTTGAGGTAGGGAGAACAAAGGGAAGAGATTTGGATTAGTCTTGTGCCAAACTAGTCAACAGATGGCTCAGGGCCAGGACTCAGCCTTTAAGGACATTTTTCTGGCTTTCGGAACACTGACCAGTCAGCAGCTAGCCTGTTCCTGTATCATGCTGTAGGATTGAGAAGGTGCAGATCTGAGTTTGGTCTGGTTGATTGGAGCAGCACTGTAGCAATGTGTCTATATCTGTTTGGCCCCATAGCACCTGGCTGGGAATAAAAATAGCTTTTAGGATATGGAAGTTGTCCATCCAGGCTTTAGAGGATGAAAAACCCCCAAGCAGGTGTGAGGACCAGACTCTGTGGGACACTGAGTGCACTTCCATCAACTCAAACTGAAACTGATGTGAACTGAAAACATCTTGACCCCCTGAGGTTTAAACCCAAGGCAAGAAAAAGGGCCACTTCTCTCCTTGTGTCTTTTTTCCAAGCTATATTATGAGACTGGAGGATGTTGATTTGCCTTGCATTATAATTACGACATGAAAGCATTTCCATTTACAAAACTCTTATTTCTGAACCGGTAACAACCTGACGTGATTGCTACTATTATTAATAGACTTAGTCATCCTAAAATATTTGCTTTATAAGTTTGACTAAACTCTGCTTGGCTGTTTTTGTAATTTTAGGTTGCACAAACAAAAAATATAAAAATACCGCTGTGTTTTTTACAAGTGGCAAGAGATGTTTTCTTACACTCATAGCACCACTGAGTAACTAATATGAATACAAAGTACAATACAAAGTTCAAATTAGGCATGACAAAAAGGATATTATACTTCACACTGGTGGAAACAGCTTGTAGGTCAGTATCCTGTCTGTTCATGTCATGTTCTCTTTACACATGCATGGCCTCATTAAGTGCAGTCACATCTCACAGAATCATAGAATCATAAAATGTATTGGGTTGGAAGTGACCTATAAAGGTCATCTAGTTCAATAAGCTGGGATGTCTCCAACTAGAACAGGTTGCTCAGAGCTCCATCAAGCCTGACCTTGAATGTCTCCAGGTATGGGGCCTCCACCACCTCTCTAGGCAACCTGTTCCAGTGATCCACCATCCTCATTGTAAAGAACTTTCTCCTAATGTCCAACCTAAATCTACCCTTCTCTAGCTTGAAACCCCTTGTCCTGTTGTTACATGCCCTTGTGAATAGCTCTTCTCCAGCCTTCTTATAGGCCCCTTTCAGGTATTGGAAGGTCACTATAAGGTCCCCCAGGACTTTTCTTCAGGCTGAACAACCCCAACTCCCTCAGCCTGTCTTCATGGAGAGGTGCTCTGGCCCTCTAATCATTTTTGTGGCCCTCCTCTGGACACGCTCCAACAGATCCACATCCTTCTTGTGTTGGGGGCTCCCGAGCTAGAAGCAGTACTCCAGGTAAGGTCTCACCAGAGCAGAGTAAAGGGGCAGAATTGCCTCTCTTGATCTGCTGGCCATACTTTTTTTGGTGTAGCCCAGGATGTGGTTTGCCTTCTGATTTTGTCCTGATTTAGACTCATGCTAGAGAAAAACTGTAGTCAAAACTATAAAACACTCCAGTGTATTGATCTCAGTGAAGATCACTGCCTCTGGTGTGTTTAGAAGGTAACAAGAAGTACAGAAATTCCAAAATTTGTGGAGTAATACCTACAATACTAATCTGAAGCACTGTAGACTAAAGATAGCACTGCTAAACCCCAACACTGAAGAATACAAGTTCTGATTCTTAAAATATCAGGAAAGTATTTCTATAAAATACTCTCTCTAAATAAGATGAGTTAAGGTAATTCTTTTTCAAGTGCCATTGGCCCACCAAAAGTTCAAAGGTTATTTGCCTGCAAATTGGTAAAGCACTAGGAAGTCCTAATTACCTCTTCCAAGCTACAATGCTTGACCTACAACTCCACACTGTACTGCCAACTGACAGGAGGCAGAGTGATTTCACCAAAGCGAACAGTGATTTCAACTGAGGGATCTGTTTTCTGCCTTAGTCATTCTGACCGGAATGCACCCACCTTCAAAACACACTGCAAAGTCAATTTATTCTGAAGGACATTTTCTGGAGAACAGAGGCCATCTGGAAGAAGATGGTAGCGAGAATTTTGCTATCGCTTTGTAGCGACTGTTGTTTGTATCTGAGGACTAGGTTGTTTAGAAGTGAACCACTGGTGATGCAGCAAGACACAAAATGCAGTCGGGCTTGTTAAGGTAGGCTGTACACCTGTGCACACCTGTGAAGACTGAACAGATGAGAAAAACCACAAGGAACTAAGAACGTCATAGTACACAAGATCAAAGGTCCATTCAGTCTAATACCTTCTAAAAGAGCATAGAAAGGACAAAATGAATAACAATACTTGGTGAAACACATTCCCAGTCTCTGTTGATTTATGGCTCAAGAGCTCCTTTGCATATGACAGCATCTTTGCACTTAAATGAAAAGAAAGCTATGCAGACTGCAGTGGAGGGAGGGGGCAGGCATTGAGGAAAATGGTGGCTGAAGACATAGTAGAAGGGTTGAGAGCAGGAGGAGACAGTAGGTGCATATCCTGACTTCAATAAAATGGGGACACTGACCTCAAGCTCAGAGAAGATGCAGCTGTGAGCTACTGAGAACTGGTATTTGATTTCTTACTCATAGTGTTCAGCAACTCTTCTCGCATAAACTCTTGTTAAACCCATGGGATCATCTACAGAGTACAGTACCCTTACTGCAGCAGGCTCAGAAGCTGTCCTAAATAACCAGAACTTTTTCTGTGTCCTATGGATGATGTAGCTTGGACTTTTTCTGATGTCCACTTGAGATTTTGTGAGTTATAGTGAAAATTTTAAAATATATTCTTTTGTATATCTGCACTTCGCTAGTAGGAGCGATACTTAGAGCAGGGGAAGACTGGTGGTGCCCAGAATGTTTTACTTCACAGTGAAAAGGAAATATCCTGAGAGTACCTTACATAGCAATAAAGCAAGGGCTATTTAAACATGACATCCATATTCATAACGAGTGCACTTTGATCTGTAAACAGTCCTTAAAAATTAAGTAGGGATATTGTTTTTAATAGTGCTTTTGCTAGTCCTGAACTACAGGTGTGCACAGAGAGCATGGTTCCGACTGCAGTCAGTTGACTTCCCCTGATTTACAACATTTTCAGTTCCTGCTCCATGTGCTCCAGAGGTTTGAGTTCCATTTTCTATTTGGATTTGACTTGGATTTATTTTATTTTATCCCCCAACTAGTTTAGGCAGCAAGATAAGAATTACTTTCACACACGACTCTTTGTTTGCGTAACACTTGCTTCCACTTAGTAAGAAATACATGGTTATTTCAAGTTACATTTCCTTTGAAAAACAGTATTTTAAATCAAGGCGTGAAATGTTCCATTGCACTTCTTTCTTTTCCCACCTTTTTTTAATATGGAGCTTCAAGTAAAATCTAAAGGACTGACTTAAGTTTTTTACCTACTTCTGTTTCGGTATTTGTTATTTCTCATTTAGTTTATACTTACATGGTCATTTTAAGAAACACATATAATTGAAAGTTCAGTAGTTCTACGACAGGTCATACACCACTGTTATGTGTTATCATTCCACTGAGGACCTTCCAGATGTGACCCTCTGTGCTTTGGATGAGTAGGAGGAAGGATGAGAAGGTGGGAAACACGGGCCATCCCTCTTAGTCCACAAGAACTCACTGATAAGGAAGCTGTGATGAATTTGTTGGGACATCTTACTTTGGGAAACCTTTCTGAGGGGGGACTCTGGGACAGCTAGGGACTAAAGAGCTACTGGTAATGCTGTTTGTCTATGTAATCAGACAGGACAAGAGATAATGGGAAAATAAAGGAAATCCACCTCACCAGAAGTCTCCAGCAATTCCTTGTGGGAACAGTGGGCAACCTTTTCCAGGTCCTCACTTCTGTAAAATGCCATTAACTTTACCTTTTTTGCTCCTGCAAAAATAATTTATGCAAAATCCCACAAGAGAAATCTGGTGAGAGAATTCATTATAGCACACATTTTTCCAGAAGGAAGTACGAGCATGTTGTTAAAGAAAAACAGAGTACAGGATTTACTATACAACCCTACAGACAGCAAGATCTTCCCAACAAAGGACTTGCAGAAGGTCTCTCCTCTAAATCTGCAATCTAAATACAAGAATACCAGGATCCAAAGCAGTGGCTTTGCTGTCTAAGCTAACTTTAAACACGTTACTCCATTATCAGTAGCTGTCCAAGTGTAATGGAAAGGAGCTCAGCATAGGTGCTGCAGGGCTCTCCACAGTGTTTTGAAGCCCTCAGCTGAGGAAACCCATATGAAGACAGGAAGAGTACTGTTGGTTAGGGCAATAGTAAGTTAAAGCTACTTCAGGTACACCTACACCATGTCTTTGGATGCGGTATCTGTCTACCCTTACAATCCAACACTACATCCTGCTCCTCCTGGGTCCTGCTCCTCCTAGCACTGACATTTCAGACTGTGTGTGCTGGGATTCTGTACCCTGTACCTGCAGCTTTTCTTTTGTCTGAGGGCCTCAACACACTTTTTAAGTACAAGGTCTCAACAGGATGAACTGTTCAGAGCTGGATATAAACCTACCTGCAACCCAAGGTTCTTCAGTCCTTTGGCTGAAAAAGATGGGCCAGATATCAGTGAAAATCTTACTAACTCAGGTGAGCAGTTGGAACTGGACCCATTTTTACTGCAAATGGGTTTACTTCTAAGTGACACAGAACTTGTTTGCTTGCTTTGCCATGCCTGACATATGTTGGCAGCAGAGGGTTGAATGAATATGGCAATTGAAAGCTTGTGAGAAAGAATAAATTTTTAAAGCACTTTTACTTAGACAGCAGTAGAGTCAAGAAATATATAAATAGCTCCTTCTTTATAAAGTTGCATAAAAGAAAAAATGGTAGTCATCTCAGCTTTACTTTTCATAAGAAGCCTCTCAGGAAGCTAAAATGGAATCACAGCTATGGGAAATCTCAACTGACCTTTTTCTATGCATAACAAGAATTATTTGGAATGTTACTCTTTTAAATAAAAAAGTGACCTTCAGCAATTCTGTTAAATTATTTGGAAATTATTTCTTGTTGAACTTACCCTTCTTGCATATTTATCAAAGCCCACAGAAATTTTTCTGGCATGAACATCATACATTTTATATAGGCCTGGTCTGCATTCACATCATGAATATGTGGTAGGTGTGTGGTTTCCTTCTGAAATAGTTAAACTGGTACAAATCCTAGTGGATTGTTACCCTAGGATGAAGACACTTTCTCTTGATCTCATTACAGCAGTCCAAACTTCTGCAGTAGATAAGGCCTTGACATTTGTAGTAAAAATGAGATGCTGACTTTAACAGATCTTAATCAGCCTGTTAAGGACAGACTGTTCTTGCCTCTGATTACTTAATTGTACCTTACTGAAGGAAAACCTCTCTCCCTTGCTAGAGAAAGAAGAAATACCTGTAAGCTACAGACTGTACCATGGGGGTGGTCCTTGAGCCAGGGCAAGGAAAGAACAAGAATAATGAGGGAAAACCAGGAATGCACTTTTCTGTCTCTTATCATAGACATCAGAAGAGAAAGAAGTTAAAAAACCTGAAACCTAAAGGAGTAGCTGTAGGCATGCTCTTGCTATTTCAGGTTGTTTGCTATTTATTTCAATTTTAATGACTCACTAAGGTGTGTGACCACAGCTGGTTATTATCCTTTTAATAATGACATTTCCAAGACAATATATAGGTTTAGTGTTGTCAAAATGTAAACAGAAGGGTTTTTTGTTATGTTTTGTACAGTTCTATCTAGGTGAAGCTACAGATTTACACTCTGTATCAGCCTGCTCACAACGTAGCTTTACCATTTTTTCTCCAAAGGATGCTATTTTCTCTCCTGGTAGGAACACATACATTCAAACCAGGGACCTAGCAACCCAATCACGAAGTGTTGTGATTTTATTCATCTCCCAGAATTAAACCTTGACAACAGATTGGACAAAAAGCACTTAACCCAATGCATGCAGAATTGGGTGTCCTACAGTAAAAATCTAACTGGTAGTTGAGATGGGGTTGGGTGAAGGGGAAGGAGAGAGTGGGAGAGAAAGAGAAGATATAGGAAATCTCAGACTTCGGTCTAAACACTACAGGTGGTTCCTTTATATTTTTCTCAATGATTGCTTGATATAAAGAAGTATTTATGTATTTTACATGAAACTGCAATTGGCTAAAATGCATAAACAAAGTACTCCTAGGAGAAATGTAGGTGTGGGCTTTTTAATCCAGCCAGAGAGGCAAAAATTGAAAGCGGGCCTTGTGTGTCCTGGCCAAATGCTCTGTGGCTATCATCTTGTTGTAAAACAGCCAGTCTGTGATCTGTGATGAATTTTATTCCTGTTCAAGTGCTTTTCATGTCCTCTTAGAACGCAGGCTTGCTTGGCTGCTTCAGGATCCTTCAGCAGAGGAAGAGTGCCCTCTGAACCCTCCGCAGACTTTGCTGTGAGATAGCAGACAGTTGAACTGCGCTTCTTGGCATGCAGAGAACTTTGGTTTCCTGGGAGTCTTCAGTAAGAAAAAAAATTGTAACATTTTCACTGCTGGAGGCAGTTGAATTAACTTTTCCAATCATTTTTCTAATCACTTCAAGTGGCTAATGTGTCATTTTGGACCCTAGTCTCAGGTGCTGTGTACCCTTACTTTTGGTCAACAGAAAAGGAAGCCATGTCAAGATGTGTCCACACATACTAGAGTCATGAGTTTGAGAAGAAAATGGAGAAAGAAAGTGAGAATATGTTAGGAACTAAACACACAGAGCTAACTAATTAGATTACTTTAGATGCACTTTAGCTAGTAAGTTGTGGCTTAACCATCTTGCATTAACCATCAAGTCTAAACACTCATTTGGACACATTATGTTTGAGGCAAAAAACTTGTGCAGACTACAAAACTACATCTGTTCGTACCATTTCCAACTGCAACTAGAAAGGAACAAGTAAAATCATAGGATGTGTGTTTTTTTCAATACAATCCATACACAGCTGTTAGCTATTCCCCTTGCAACTTTGACAGAACATCAACTACAGCCATTCTTTAACTTTAGGATGATAAATCAGAGGGGCCTATGGAAGGAATGGATATCAGTAAGATGCAGAAAATAACAAATGAGTTATTTTAGCTTTTATGTTGAAATCTGCACTGTCCTATTCCCAGCACCACAGAATAAGGACAACAAGCACACTTCTGCCAGAGCTTTCAAAGTTTGCAAGGTGCACCTCTGTGTATTCCAAGCCAGTGATGCAGCTACAAGCCCTGTAGAAGACAGAGATGAACAATAAGAAATGCAGAAAGTCTTGTCTCTTAGCAGAGTGTAGAAGCACATAAACCAGTCACTACAGGGTCCTCACTGGCATTTTATGTTTATGAACAATTTGTGTCACAGAAACTTAGAAGTCAGAGTCAGAAGACACATGTTTTGCTTACAGGGCTTGTCCTCTGTCATGAAAATGACTGTGGGCAATGATCTTTGGGTTAGGGTTTTTTAATAGGATAATGTTCATCAGTCAGGAAGAATCATTCCATATTGTTAAGATTATGCATGGTTTTAAAAAGTCCAGGAAGTGCCTCATAGTCCCCCAGCCTGCACCAACACACCTTATAAGGAACTCACATCAGATTTATATTTTTTTTAAATTCCATCTTTTTCCCGATAGGTAAGATGCTCTTTACTACCCAAAATTAAACCCATTTTGTCTTCAGGTGTTTATGGTCTGGTACTTCTAATTTTTTTTTCCTTCAGCATTCTCAGACAGTGCTTTTTTACTTTGTAATCCACTAAAAGAATCAATCAATATCTTTTCAATAAAAGCAGCTGCAATACAGGAACAAAATGTCACAGAGCAGTGCACAAAAGGAGTAGGGAAAGCAGATTCATGACATAATACTTTCTGAATACAGATACACCAAAATAAGAAGTTGTGTGGAGCTCTTTACTATTCACTGTCATTCCTAAGTCTTTCTGCATTATTTGTTTCTTCCTCCTATGGAACATCTGCCTTCTGCATGACAATATTTTCCCCTGGTTGTAGCAGTTTTCTCAGACTGATACACACTTTATTTTGTCCTGTCCAGATGTTTATCTCCTTCTTTATTATTTCTCTATTGTTTGCAACTTCTTTCTGATTTAGCATTAACTGTGGATTTAATTAAACTGCAGTCATTAACATTCAGTTTATATGACTCACTAACAGAATCCCTCTTCTAGTTCTTAATGACACTTAAATAAATAAAACCTAATAGAGATCCCTGTGGTACCTCACTAGACACCTTAACCTAGTTTGATACTTGCTACTTAACTGTTTACCAAGCTCCTTTGAACACTCTTCAAACCACAGAAGAACATGTATACTCAAACCAAACTGAATTAATATTTTAGTCCAGTTTTCATGAGACTCCATATTGAATGCTTTAGCTGAATGCAAATAATTTACATGTCTCACTTTTCCTTTTATCTGTGGAGGCCCTGATTCTTCTACACATGATCATGCTTAATTTTAAGCATGCGTTTAAAGTAAACACTGCTTGCAGTTAAATGAGTCAAACACGTGCTTGCAAGCTGGTGGCTTACTTACCTAGCTCAAAAATGGTTACCATAAATCTGGAGCCTTATTGTACATTGATTCTTTATCTCCAAAAACATTATCCTTCCAAAGTTCAATGCAGAGTGATCTATATCATGCTGAAATCTTCGGTGGCAGGTAAGCTTCAATTTTGCATAGTAGTATATTTAAGAAAAAAAAAAAAAAAACAGAAAAAATGCAATAACAAAGGACATACCAATAAACTCACATACCAGTAATCAAACTTTTTACAAAAACTCAGGAAGAAAAACATGGAGCAAATGCTGTTGAAAGGCCTGTACAATTATTTCCAGCCCAATAACAGGTTAAAACTGATGTTCTTCTATCAGAACACGCATTTGTGTTCTTGACAACATCAGCACTAAACTCATAAAAAATGAGACCAGAACTTAAAAAGATATATGCCAGTGGCAGGTGGGTTTATAATTTTCCAGAGACTTCTATAAAAATATTTTCAGTGTGTATAGTATTGATTTCTCAGGCATTTCAATTACAGGATCATGGAAAAAAGAAATTTCACACTATAACAGGAATTTCAATTCATAAATTTCCTTTAAATTTAAAATGTGAGAGTAAACAAAGATGTCAAGATTGATTAAAAGTAAGATGCCTTCCACAGGTAAAATTAAAAAAAAAAAAAAAAAGGTTCAGAGTCAGAGTAGGGATTTACTGTGAAAAAAGTAGAACATCATCAACCAATTTACAGGTGACTTTGTTCGCAGCCCCTGCCATTTTTCCATTTCAAAAAGCAAAGTCCAAATTATCCTTGTTCACCAGCAGTGGATCTGACATCTTCTGCACCAGGACTGACTGATGATGAGCCGTGTCGTTAACACAGTGGCTTTTGTTGCGATAAATGGCTCCTGGCAGGGATGCTGGGTGAGATGACGGATCCCCTAGCATCCTATACAACAGGAAGACTGGTATAAAGCTTTTGAAGTTGCCTGTGAATGGAATCGTTATGCAAATGGGTAAAATAAAATGTTTAGAGATGGTCAGAAAAATGAAAGAATGAGCACAAAGCACATCTGGTTAGAGACACCTTAAAAATAATGTCTTCCAGTTGCCTATGTAGAAAAATTTTAAAAATTATACATTTATATACACATCTGGGACAAATACCTTTATGCTAATGGAGGTGAGTAGTATAGTTAAGACAAACAGTTCCTTTAACCAAGTGTTTTGAGGAGGAAGTTGCTTTTAATTTGGAAAACAGCAAAGAGATTTCTTCATTTAAGGCCTTTACTTAGAAAAAAAGGCTTTAAAAAAGAAAAATCAATGCAGAGGAAAGTAGTAAAGATGATACTAATTTAACTGGGATATCAGAAGGTACTTCATTTGTCCATTCACAAGTACCAATGTAATTTCCAATAATCTAGGCACAAACACATGTTTACATAAATACGCATGTGTCATTTTGCTCACAGTTGCCTATGTACTTTATAAACAGATACTATATTCAGAAGAATGCTTTATGTTATTTTAATAACCTTATATATATTTATATTTATATATAAATATTTCAAATAAATGAATCTCACTCCATTCTAGTGAACAGAATAAATAACAAAACAGGTTTTGTTTAAAATAAATAAACTGAGATACACTGAGACCAGAGAAAATTACTGTAAGTCTAAGTTGCAGACCTGGGAACTGAACCCAGAAGTGCTAAGTGATGCCAACAGTGATTAGATTGCCTCTGAGAATCAAATAATGACCAAAAATCTTGGGATAGAAATATGGGAAAGGAAACTTTCTAAGAAAAACTTCCTCCCTCAGATCTCTTTGCATGCTTACAAACCTGCTCCTAATGAGCTTTTCAGTAGCACCCATGTCAGCTCTGTTTAGCCACCTTTGGGAATCTTGACATTTTACCCTAGTACCTTTTGCTTGAGTAACTGTGCTGCTTGGCTCCACTGAGATCAAAATGTAGAAGCATGGAAAAAATCACAAGGAAGATCCTTATCAAAACCATAACAAAGAAATTATGGTTCTCTCCCATTGCAATCTAGTCACTGACCTCCTGCAAGGATCCTATTTCCACTGAGGTCAAACAACTCCTGCCAAATAATTCAGTGGGACAGGACGAGCTAAAATCTACATAGGAATAAATGTAAACCATACTTGTTGTAACAAGTCAACTATTATTTTCAACTTGCTCTTCATTTATGTCCTGAGCAGTATAGGCTGGAAGTTTTATTTTATCCTTTGAGAAGCCTATTTTGTGCGGGTATGAAATATGGACCTAATGGTCTATGGACCAGTGAAACCTAATAAAAAATACAAAGTTCAGTTGGCCTGGACTCCCTCTATAATTTGGCCAACATTCTTCACATGAGAGAAAGTACATCAGTTCAGGTGACAGAGGAACTGTTTGCATATAGAATTACACATTTATTTTGTTTTTAAGAGAGCTGAAAAAAATTGTAGGGTCTGATCTGACTTCTGTTCAAATCAAAGGGCATCTAATAATATTAACCCAAGTTTGACTGAACTCTGTATTAAAATATTCTTAGTTTGGTGGTTATTTTAGAAGCTCTTGTGGTTTTTGAATGTTATCTCAAAATACTTCTCAGCTTCATTTTTCCAGCGGGAAAGCGGTTCTAGGTAAGATCCTTTTCAGTGGAACTATGAAAATGTGTGCATCATCAAGCCCTACTTTTTGTTTCATCCTACTTTTAAACTTCTAAGGGAAAATGTGATGTTGTCTTGTCTGAATTCTTAATCTCTATACCTGACTTATGAGATTTCCTATATGCCATGCTGGGCTATCAGTAGTCATTCAAGCAGACACCAATCTACACCAATGAAGGCTGCATATATTACAATCCAATACCTTTATATTGCATTTCATTTACTGCACAAATCCAATTATGTGGACTGTTCCATTATAGAATCAGCCCCAAAAGACCAATTTGCCATGTTTTACACATATTTATAGAACCTGAAAACTTCCCCGCATCTTGCATTATAATACTAATCACCTTAGTGTTTGATTGTTTAAACAAATCACTTACCCTTTGTTGACAGTTAGTATGGCTAATAAACCCTGAACTATATAGCTTTCAGAGGCTCCCTTCTTAAGGTATATTCAAACATCACAGAAGGCACATAAATATATCCAACCTCTCTTCTCCCAGCAGATAGTGATGACCATTTGCTTAGAACAGTGACTAAATTGACATAAGCCTAATTTAAAAATAAGTCTTACTTAACAGGGAAGAGGTTGTAGGTATAATAAACTAATACTACTCTATCCCCTGCCATATGTCACAGAACAGTGACACTTAGGAAACCCAGGTCATGACCTTTGGTCAATAGTTACCCCAAATTCTGTTTATTCAGTCCCAGCAAATAATCATGCCGACCAGAAATAAAATCGTTGCATTAATCAGTGTAATTCCCTTTTATAAGAGGTGCATGCACCTCCATGTTCTCACCATGGTGAAAGCAGCTATGTAAAAATTTTTAAATTACCAAAGGGATCTGATTTTCTCCTGAGATCTGGAGAAAGCATTTGCCACTACTTGTCACATCAAGTGTAGCTTTGAAGGCCAAAAATTGGGATAAAATATTTTCTTTTATAGAAATATATTATTGACATGAGATTCAAAGCAACAAACAGAGTTTGCAAAAAAATGTAGTTAAAGCCAACATGGAAAATGCAGTCTTTTGGTTTTTTTTTCTCATATAAATAATTAACTGGGCAGTAACCTACCAGAGTGTCTAGACATAGTTCTTTCTGAGTCTCCAGATTATATAACAAGTTTCACTGTCTGCAGTAGAAACCTTGCAAAAAACCCCCAATATGCTCCTTCCAAAGCATTTTAAAATATTGAATTAACCTCCAAGCTGTTCAGCTCAGCTACAATACTCATCTGAGCAGCCATAGTAACACCTTTTTGGTACCTGAAGGATAAGCACCCTTTCCTCCTATGCAATTCCCTACCAACTAATTGCAATTCCTCCAGCATCTTTCTACCTTGCAGAGCCTTCTTGTCATCCTATCTCCTTTGCACGGGGCACATGGGCTGGAGACGACCCCCTGAGAAGCTAAGGTCCTTATTCTCAATAGCCCAGGACTTGATCTCCCAGGAATGCTCCTGCTTTCAAATTCTCTGCAAGATGAGTGGATAGAGGTAGACACTAGCTCAGGGCAAGTCTGGGAGTAGCACCTTTCCCTGTCATTCTTAAGCCTCCACTTCACAATAGATAGCACCAAATAAATTATTGTTTTCTATTATTTCACTGGAGTCTTGTTTCAATGGCTTTTTGTTGGAGGGAATGATCAACTTTCCTGATTTTAACAGCAGTTAAAGAAGCTCTGAATCCTACTGAGGAGGCTCAAAACACGTCGATGAGGTTCCCTTGAAAGGCTTTGAGTTTTGTTTTTTCTTTTTTTAATTTCTTCTTTTTGTAATTTAAACAACAAAGGCTGAGATGTTGGATCCTGAGATGCCCTCAAATGCTATCTTTTTATTAAAATGCGATAAAAAGAAACTTGTTGTCAGGGAAATACATAAGAAAAAGAGTAGCTCTTAGAGAAAAAAAGTTTTAAAGACACATGGGACTCTGAAAGCTTCTGTCTATCTTTTTTTTTTCCGTTTTACAATTATACATTCTTTATTTTAATTTTATTCATCTTTATTACATTCAGTAAACTAGCTATGCTCAAAACCTCATCACAGCAATAGGAAGTCAGTACATTAAATAATAATACATTATCTTTCCATATTGTAGTAACAAGCTAATGCAGTGTAGTACATACTGACTTTTCTTTACATCAACATTATCCACAAACACTTCACTTGGGCTCTTGGTCCTTTTGCTGAGATAGATTTGCCAATATTGTGTTTCATGATAGCAAAATAATACCATGTACAGCTTGCTTGCCTAGGGAAGAGATGAATATGGCTTGCCATCTCATTATATATCTACTCCAGTTTCCACTGGCTGCACTAAAGGACTGGACAAAAGTGCTGCATGGCACCACCAGCCACCCTGGTCACTGTCCAGGACAGAAAAAAAATCATGACTCTTTTTTACCCTGCAAGCTTGTGGGATTTTTTTCCCCCTCCGCAAATTAAAACAAAAAAACCCCAAACAAGTAAAAAGGTTCACGAGAGGATCATGTGCAGCTGCATGTCATTCTTACGTGAAATTGTGGATGTGTCAGAGTATGTTATGGATCAGTAGTTTAGAGGCACCACCTCAAGCACACACAGTTCAAGTATAACCTCCGGGACTTCTGACTTATTATGCTGAACACAATGGTGTACACTGAGGCAAGCTGACACTATAAGATGCTAATACTGTAACCATATGTTGCCACACTGTGCTCTTCTAGTTAAATATTCTCCCATATATTCAAGTACGATATTATCCAATTTTGGCTGAAAACTAAAGGACAAATATCTTTAAATCTGCCTTCACCTTGCAATGAATAATGTCATCTAGAGTCAAGCTTGGTCCTGCCATCTCTGGCAAAATGAAAACAGCAGAAAGAAAACTAAGCAGGAACTACCAGGAAAGAAATTCAGAGAGCTATTTGTAGTCCAAGTCTGTTGATCATCTTGGGCTGGTCATCTAGGTCTCCAATTGCATTCTGTGGCTGTTGTTTGGGAGTTGCTCAGGGAATGATCTTTAGGACAAGGCAAAGCTCGCCAATAGCTTCACAGTTTGCAAGATTACGTTTCGGTCCTATGAAATGTGATAGCGATAGAGCAGCTTGGTGGGCACCTAGCATCTAGCCAAGGTGAACCCACCACATCAAGCTGTGATCTTGCATCATATGCAGCTCTTGGGAAGCTATAGAATGACCTACCTAGAGAGTTACACCATATGATGGATATCGGGGTATTCTAGTCTCAGATGAATACCTAAAATATATATTTGTATACAGGCTTCACAGTCCAGTCAACTTCCCTACTTGGTATCTCTTCTCTACTATTCCTTATAAATTTTATCTTATGCTGAGGATCCAAAAAGAAAATAAATATGCAGTGACTTGTCAAAATTGGTATGACTTCCTAATTTCAGGTCTCCCATCCAGATCTTTGATGGGCTTCCCTTCCTGAGTCAGATAAGCAAGTTGAAAGATTATTATAATTATAATAAAAAAATAATAATTATAATTATAATGCAATTTTTTAAATTATTATTTCACTTTACTACCACATTTATTTATACTGCAGTACTGACAAGAAGTTCCAGTCAGAAGTAGGATCCCAATGTGCTAAAGCTACAAAGACACATGGGAAGAGACAGCTATCACCTGAAGAACCAACAGTCTAGGGCACAAGTAGTCATGGCTAGAAAAAAATAGACCTAGCAAATTTTCTAAGGACAAGTAACAAGGTCAAAATCAGAACCAGTCTGCAAGATACCACTGGTTGACGGCAACCGTCAGAAGGAAAACGTGGCTGTCAATTCAGACACCCCAGTTATTGCTGTGCAACCTGCAGATTGCTGCCTCAACAAAAGTTTTGCTAAAAAAATTGCCCCCAGACACTGCACAAAGGGCTCTGAATGGATCTGATGATTACTGGAGAGAGTGCACCTTCTACTTCATTTACCTCTGAGCCAAGAAAGGAGAATATAATTGAACATGCTTCCCTCTTTGGTGCAATTTGTTCATGAACATTGTTGCGCTGAAGCAAGCGGGCAGAAAAAACACTGCTTCCTTGGCCAGGGAAAGAATGCGTGCACATTCTTCCATGGGCTCCGTACAGGAAATCATTCACAAACCTTCAAAGGCATCGATGGGGGAAGGGAAGAGGCTAGAATGGCATTCTTTGGGTAAAAGCACATGAAAGTCTGGTCAGATTAGTGTAATATATTACACAAATGTGACACAAAAATGTTCATGGATTACACTTCCTTCGCTGTATCGTATTAGCACCTCATCATCCTAGCCTACCACAAACAGATGCTAACAAGATATGAGAAGAGAGCTAGAATATGCTGAGGTTTCTGTCTCACATTAGTAGTGTGCACAATATACTGCGATTCCGCTTGCCAGCATGTGATGAACAAATTACTAATGCGTAATCTATGAAAAAAAAACAAACCAAAACAAGACATTACCATGAAAAGCGTGTTTACAACGTGCTGCAAAATGAAGACGTGTGCTTTATGTGGGGAAAAACTATCCCACCTCCTGCAAAGTCACCAAGATACTGAGGAGTGTGTTAAAGTCCCTAACTGGTACTCACTAGAAATGCACCGTTGCCTTTCAGTGGGTTTCTTAAGATACTTGGAGAAAATCCTAAGGCATTGATTTACTCAAATTGTACTATTTTAGTAGGCTTCATATGGATTTTATTTAACTGGATCTTTTCTTTGCAAGTAAAGTTGGCATTGGTGTTGGAATCTGAGGATATAGAAAAGCATCAGCCATATGCCATTCCAAGCTCCAGCAAAGCCTCTGGGAGCTCTCAACTCAATAGAGTGTCTTCTTCAAATTCAGTCCTATGATTCATTAAATATGATGATATTACACATACACAGCAGCCTTATTTTACTGGCTAATTACCTTTTAAAGGGCCAGAAGACCATGCAGATGCACATGCTCACATTTGCCCAGTGAAAGCTACTTTACCCCATACAGCCTCACTTGCCATGCACAGATAAAACCAGGGAATATTTGAAGATGCCTTGCTTTTCATGAGCTACAGATGAAATTTTTCAGCTGCTGAAAAAACAGCCTTCCATATTGCCATCTCAAGTGCTTTACTGCACATGTAGGAAATTATTATTACTACTAATAATGAATGAAACGCATACTATATAAAGTGGGTTAAGCTCTGTATATCAAAAGTTTTTGTAGGATTTTTGTTTGGTTGGGGTTTTTTGTTTGTTTGTTTTGATTTGTTTTATTGTATTTACTTGGGGGAAATAAATATGATAGATAAAATCTCTTTGGCTTTTTTGTCTCGCAACAGTAATTATGCCAGGACTTCAGCGCAGTAAGGTTACGATTATACACCCCTGTTTCTGGTTTCCTCTAGACATATGTGCAATTTATACATCGCACATAAATTGGCTCAAGCTAATTATTTTTAAATAACATGTATGCTTTTAAAAATAGCAAGCAAAAATATAACTGCCTAAATCTATTGTGGGTCATGTTTTGTTTTTCCCCAGGCATTAAAAACCTGTGTCTGATCTTTTCTTGAAAACATTTTTAAGGGGGCAGGGTAGGGGAAAGATTTCCTCCCAGGTTGAAAACCAGATATACTTTGCCCTGTTCTGTGTCCATCACAGCCACAGCACTCTGGTTTGAACAGAACCTTGTCTGTTAGAACTCAAATATGAAGCTGTAGCTTGAAAGGTGTTGGCTTTTTTTTCCCCCACCTGATTATAAATAGGGGGTTATAAGGGATGTTTGGACACAAACTTGGTTTTATTACTGTGGAAAAACTTGCTTGTCAAACAGCTGAAATACATGTTTTCAAAAATTGGTTATTTTTAAGGTAAACCATAACATAATTTCATAAAGCATGACCAGGATGTTGTTAGAGTAAAGCTGTAGCTGTTGGTGGCACCACAGTGAATAAGCACGATGACAGCTTTTCAACTCCCAATAGGTACTTTCTCCAGGGTTCTCAAATACACTGGCAACAGCAAAGTCACAACAGTCATGTGGAAGTGCTGGAAAGGTGTAAAACACCAGTGCCTCAGCACCGCTGTCACCTACCCATGGGAGTCTGATGCTCCCTGGAGCTTCAGTGAGGGTAGGCTCCTTCCATTACTTCAGTAATGCCATTACTGAGATGCATCTGCTTTTTCCTCAGGCAATTTCACTGTTTTTAGCATGCTGTAGCAATGAGGGAAGCCCAAGGAACACTCATGGTCAAAAGAGCAATTCACTGAATTACTAGGAACTGATGAGCTCCACGAGACGAACTTCACACATCTGACCACTTGAGCTAAGTAACTTTCTCATTATCAGGTAGCAGGAGAGTGGTGGGTGGTAGCAGTGGAGGAGAACAAGTCAGAAATCCTGATTTCCAGTTCTCTGTCCAGTCCCAGAGGTCCAAATGCTTTACACACTGCTTTTTGTAACTGGTTCCTATTTAACATTTAATGTCTTTAGAAAAAATAAAGAAAGGAAAAAATTGATACATTTATGGTATTTAATTAAATGACATGATCATTAAATACAAAATGAGAGCGTTCATCACCATGATTTGGACTCCATTCTCTGTCACCTGAAAAAGGCAGTGAATGAGAAGCCCAAGGCACACTGCCAAGTGTGTTCACTCTTGAAGGTTTTTTCCAACAGAGAGTTGGAAAGGAGAGTTGGGAGGAGTCTGAGTTTTCCTCACGTTATTTGTTTATTTGAGTATCATTGGTTGACATTGTGTCAGCTGGTTAATGAATGAATCTGGTTTTACGGCTTTTGCACATGTGCCTAGAGGTCACCCCAGGCATATTTTAACAAATTAGAAAAATAAATTAATTAATTAAACTTATTTTCTACTGGGAACCTGTGCACCTGAAATAACAACTATTTTCTCCAATGTATTTAGTTGTGGTCTGCCAGGAGACATTTCTTTCCCCCTTCTTGGCTGAAAATCTGTACTAGCCAGTAGGTTGCAAGCAGGTGCTGTTGATTAATAAGGACTTTATAAGCTCTCATATACACAGATAGCCACCAGTTACCAGCTACTTCCTAACAACACACTGCAATTCTCTAACTAAATTAGGCCTCTTATTTTCTCCTTGTGTTATGCATGGATTTTGAAGGTAGGGTTTATCTGTCTGAATTCAGGCCACCTGTGCAGGTGCAGAAGGTGCTCACCTCCCACACAGTTTCTCCTGCTTTGCTCCCTCACAGTTTAGGCCCATTGATAGGACGACGCAGCTCGCTAACAGAGGCCATCAGTGAAAGGTTTAGACTTTATTTTTTTGCAGAAAGGGAGACAGATTAAAAAATAATAAATAATAATAAATAATAAATAATAATAAACCTCTAGTTTTGAGGTTTATTTTTATTTAGGAAAAAATCCCACTCCTAGTCAACCTGTTTATGGAGAAAAATGTGAACAAAAAAAGTAGTGAACGCATATTTACTACTGTCACAGTTTGACTCGGGATTGGCAATTAAACTTAAACCAGAGACAACAATGCTCTCAATCCCCTCTTCCTCCCACCCAGATAGGGAAGGAGAGAGAGAATGAAGGAGAGAGACTTTCTGGATTGAAAACTAAACTAGACAGCTTTAATTAAACAAAAAAGACAAAAGAAAATACGTGCAATTATATGCAAGTATGTTCAGGAATGTGCAAAACCCTATTGCCTCCCTCCACCCCCAGCAACTACAAATCAGAAACTATTTTCATCTTTTTTTTTGCTCAAATTTTCTAAAACTGTCCTATTGGGCTTTCTGCTGTTTGGCTACATCATAGTCAAAGAATTGTGCCCAAGATGATAATGCAGCAAAAACCTTCCTCATGAAGTAAGATAACACCTTCTTTGACTTATATATGATATTCATGTCAGAATTCAAGCAAACTTTTTTGATTTTTTCCTCAGCACAGCCGCATTTTGATTTTGTATAACTTTCTGGTCACTTTTAAAAGAAAATAATATATGGAATCCGCATACTGTATAATTCTTTTATAAATATTGTATATTTTGTTTTCTATATAATTGCTAAAGAAACCTGGTTATTTTTAAAACTGGGACTTTTGTACATACTCTGTGTATACTCAGCGGCATCCTGGGTGAAAGAACACAGTAAGAAAGTTATTCCTTGCTCCTCCACTTTTTTATTCTTTACGATCCTAATTTCCTTCACAACGCTTTTCTCCAAACACGCAGGGTCAGTCAGTCTGGGAGAGAAGAGGATCTATAGCACATTCCTAAGGTGAACAATCATCCAGGATGAAACAGGAGTCCCAGTACTGACAATTAAACCAAGGAAGCATGATTCAGGAAAATGCATTGTCCTAAATATCAGGTCTGCTTGTTAAAAAAATTAAAAATACAGCTTTCAAAAATTTCAGCCATTCTGTAACCTTACATAGTCTGAAATTGCTGCATAAAGCAATTTATGAAAAAGGAAAGTTGGATACAAACTAAAATAGCAATGTTTCTTATAGATGGACAGAAGGTTACTAAGTGGCTTTTTTTTGCCTACTTTTCAAATTTTCTGGAAACCTTTATTATAACTTTTAGCCTTATATTTATTTAGTCTGTCTCTGAATAATTATTCAATAGGGAGATTTTATGAAGCTATAGATTAGATCCAGATGAAAAATTGCATTTCCTTAATGTTGATGACCATTTTGTAAATTTCTCTTGAAAGTGTACTCCTACATGATTTTTCTTGCTTCCTTCCTTCCTTTCAAAATACTTAAAAAAAAATTGTAAGTATATTTGTTACTACCAAGAGAATTTTATGATTAATACACATTAGTCATATTCCCTAAACACAGATTTGAATAATATGCTCTATACTCACTACACACTTATAAATGTACAAGAAATGAATGCAATTTAAAATAAAAATATTCCTAATCCTTTCAATAAAATAGTGAATAACTGGCAATAACTGCAGTATTTGGTACATTTCACCTCCTTTTCTAAATACAAAGTTTCTGTAGTTTATGATCTTGGCAGTTCTGTTATGTAATTTTCATAAATTTTGTTAAATCCATAACATAGTATTATTCATTTGCACCATGTCATATCTGAATGTCATTAGTGATTATTGGTCTGTTATATGACGCTGGTTTTGTCCTGTCACTGCGTAACTCTTGAGCTCACAGAAACTAAATTCATTTCCCATTGTACTGAAACATACTAGCTTTTTTTTTTTTTCATGAGCAAACTAGACTGTACAAATGTTCACATAAAGCCAAGGCAACAGGGGGATAAAAGCAGATGAAGACAATTCATTTCAAAATCAAAGCAACACTCATAGAAATATGTTGGCAGGATTCACCCAGCTCTGTTTCAGAGTTGCTTAAAGACCATATAGAGCAGAAGAAGAAGAGGAGTAATGGTTTCTCCTGGAATCAGTTCAATCAATTAATCTCTTTTCTTTCCCCTCGCTCATTTAATTACCACTGCGAAAAAGCAGGGGGAATTAAGTCACAAAATAACCATTCACATAACATGATGGATCTAATTGAAGCCTTTGTAAGCGATCAGATCCTTGGGTAAGGCTGAAACAGCCTCATCCCACCCAGTTGTGTGCTGGCAGGGTACACTGCACCAGCTGCTGACTTTGGATGACAGTTTCTGCACAAAGACCAAATTTTCTTGCCTTCGTGGGTAAAACCTGTCAAGCAGCCGCTGAAATTAGATAGTGGTGGCTGGCCCTCCTTCGCTGCAAGGAGCACCACCATGTGGAGAGGGTGGCTAGGGCCAAGGAGGCCTCCTCTACACTGCTGTGCTTTGGGTTGCCATTCTCAGAGCCAAAGGAGAGACCATGGGCACACCCACACCCAGAGGGTGCTTCCCTGCTGAAAATACATGCTTTGTCCCTGGTTTTCATTCCCTTTTTTTTCACTGCTGAGTGCTCCTTGTCCTGCTGGGCAGCAGGCCTAGGGTCCCTGCTTCCACAGGAGACAGGAGGCACTCCACAGGCACTCCGATACCAGCCTCCCCCAGGCCAGGCTTGTTTTCAGACCAGAACCACTAGCCTCCTAGGATCCTTCGGCACTGCCCTCCCAGCCACCCTCACTGGGCCAGGGGCAAGGGAAGGAGAGGTGCCATGTGCAGACACGGGCCCACCCTGAGCAGCAGGGCAGAGTGGACTACACTGCTCTCCCAACACCATCTTTCTCACCCTTTACCGTGTGCAGCAACCTACCCTGCCTTTGATTTTGTTTTTTACCCCCCCTCAAAGGGTCAGGCCAAGGGTGTTATTAATCTCATTACTCCCGACACAGTGCAGACCTCCAGTGCTCACTCGCACAAGTGGTATGTATTGCATGAAGCTGGGGGCAAAACTCCGGCACCCCAACAGCAGGGCTGGAGGCAGGGAGCAATCCCGGGGCAATGCCGAGAAAATCCTAGGAGCAATACTGGAGGAAGAGCAGCCTGCAGTGCCTTCCTCAGCCTCCCTCGCTAATGCAGCCCAGCTGCAAGCCGCACGGGCGATTTCCTTCCTGGCTGCTGCCCTGCGAAAGAGCTTCGGTATTAATTACTCTTGTCCTTTCTCTTCCCCCATTATATTTTGGTGTGGGTGAAGCAGGTCAAAAGCTTTTCGTGGTCTGCAGTCCTGGTAGTGGGGGAGCGGATGCCGGGCGGCGAACCGGCGGATGCCCGGTAGAGGGCATCCAGCTCCCGCCGATCCAGCCCGCTTTCCTCCTCCTCCGCCCTTCTTCGGGGTGCCGAACGCTTGAGCCGCTGCACGGTCCCACATCTGCCAGGATGGTGGGCAAGAGCATGTATTCTCTATTAACATAAAAAAGACTTTTTAGTCAGACCTTCTTTGTTTGTGGGTTTGTTTGTTTTTCAACCACAGGTACCAAACCTCCCAACCCCCCCTTACCTCCAGACCCCCCTACCCCTGGTCCGGGATAATCAATTTCCTGAAATTCTACAAGATTTCATAAGTCATAACAATGAAAATCATAACCAGCGAGCCTTTAATTTCCTTATTCTGTTATTTAAGCAATATGACATGAGAAGGTTTGTGCTATGCTGGGATATTGCCGTGCCTCGAGTGAGTTGTGTTAGGCAGGAGGCCGAAAATCAAGAGCCAAAACCACCTGAAAAGAGGGGCTGTCCCAGGGCACTGTGTGGTTTTTAGCATCATCCAGTGGACCTGTACAAATAGGCTCAGGAAAAAAACCCACAAAGAATTAAGGAAGAAATACAAAAAGATAAATATTATCTCTCTTTTCATTAAACCATAAGCAATAAAAGCGCATCTCATTTAATCTGCATTTAATTTTTTTCCCTACTGGCTTCAAAGTGAAAAATAGGCATTATAAATTACTTAAAAGGAATTAGTTCTCTAATATCCTAATCTCACTATTTTGTGAAATATCCTACAATTTCATAAAACTTTCCCAAATTTCTAAACTAAACGTATGTAAAATCTTAGATTTCAACATCTAACTAAAATTATGGTGTTTTTTTCTGTTTTTCACTGAAAAAAGGTGGTTTTTGAAAAGAAAACCTTCCTCTTGTCCTCTCTACAGAATATTTTTAGTTAGGGAAAGGATGTTGTTTCATGCTGCTTCTATCAGCTATTCTATTATATTTCTTATTATCTGCTTTCTATATTTTGTTACCTGATTGTTAGCAATGTGTATGCCACATTTGTCTCTGACATATTCTTCCTGGTCAAATAGCTACAGCAACAGTAAAATCAGTTAAATGTCCTGGAAGAGAAAACAAAGGAGCTGTTCCTGTTTGCATCAGCAGAGGTGTGGGGAGTTTTACTGCGCTGCAGGCACATTCCAGGGGAAGAATCCTCTTTCTAGACAGAATTCACTTTTAAAGCCCACCTTTGAAGATGGCAACACATCGTGTGAGGTACACAAAGTATTGTTACACCAGCACAAGAGAGTTCTTGACTGCAAAAAAAATCCCAGTTGAATCATGAGTATTTTGCAAAGATGTGCCTCAATCCCAGTCTCTCTCACTCAAGCCACAACAGACACAACTCACACAAAGTTACACGTGTGGAAGTGTTTGCAGAATAAGGTGCTTGACTTTTGCATTTTTTTTCAACTACTAGGTTTAAATTCAAGTGTTTTGAGAAATGAGAGACAGAATTTACTAGTCTGGCTCTTAGTACCCAAAATATTAACTGTTTTCAGTGTGTTGGATGTGCAAAAAATCTCAGAATGATGTCCCATTAGAAAAAGTCAGACACAGGTGCAAAGTGTGGGGGGAAAAGAGGCAGACAGGAAAAGGAGTTCTATAGAGAGAAAGGAGGGCAAAGGGAGAGCAATATACATTGGGAGAAGAGAGAAACAGGAAAAAGTGGTGGGAGGCAAAGTTAACCCAACAAGGTGATTTACCAGACAAAAGAGTGTCATTAAATATGGCTGGGCTTTTTTTCCTAGAAATGCAAGAGAAGTGTTGGAAAAAAAAAGAAAGAAAAACCTAGTCGGAAAAGTTTAATTACATATCACCTATTCAATGAAGTATCATTAAAAACAAGAGTCACTGCAAAAACAAGAAGCCACAGCAATATCTAACGATTAAAGGCACCCAAAGCCAAAGGCTCGGTCTAGTTGATGGGCATTACTTCAGTGTTTTAGTAAAAACACACTGATCATCCATATAATGAAGTGGAGTGGAAAAAACAAGTTATTTGGTCTTATAAGGCAGCATCAGGGTAAAGTCCTTGTCCCTTACAACAGCTAGAGCTCTTTGTGCCACTTGATATCGACTTCTGAGAGTGTTTGAGTGCTATTTGTAGAGAAATACAAGGACCCTATAATTTGAGATTATTTGTGTCAGCATGCAGAAATAAGGAATTGCTTCCGTTGTGTTGGGGTCAAAATAACATTGAGGAGGTATTGGAGGCCATCCTGACAGCTATTTATGTTAGTCAAAGACAAAGTACACTATGTACTTTTCATTATAGCTGTGCCATTCTTACTGTGATAGATAAAGTTGTGTCAGCATTTCCATTACAAAACCCTATTTTTAGAGGTTTATAACTCAGCTGTTAAGTTTCGCTTTAGGCTGAAATTTGGCATGCATAGCCTCAGCCTGCAAGCACTTTTTTATTTTTTATTTTCCATAAATATGAAAAAAATACTTCTGGTCACTTTTTATTTTATAGGAAAGCAGATTTTAACACTCAGTCATTTCTAACTCTGAAAAAGTTTCATTATTTGAATTTAACTGGCTTGTCCATGATATGTCATGCTGCATTTTTAAAAATAGCATTGCTTTTATTCATGTTGGCAAATTGGCTACTGTCCATGAGCAGTAACTATTTTTAATCATGCTTTTAAGCATATATCCATATTTATATTGCTATGTTCCGTGCTCCGGACTCTGTAAGGAATAGTAAATGACAGGCCATGCAGACTTGAGCACAGAGAAAGAACCACAACAGCTGTTAGTTTGCAGCTACCACACAACTTGGAGTGTTTTCTCCAACTCATTAGCATAATTAATTTTTAATAATGACAGCATTCATTTGTTGCCTGAAGAGTAGAGTATAGGGTCTTCTACCACTAGTTCTTACTTAGACAGAACTTGCTTTGTCTAAGTCAATTTTATCCTATCAGTGAAAAAGGGCTCATGTCCTTCACTTGTGACTCATGAACAAAACTGTGCTCTCTCCTTGTTTGTGTGGTTGTGCACTGCCACCTACACAAGTGACCCATAGGGAGCAGAGGATCTGGTGGGTCTTGGGTCCTTCCCTGAGTCCTGCTTGTTTTACAACATTCACCAACTGGCAGATGCTTATGGTATCTCAAAATGGCCCATAGAGGGAGATTCTGTGATTCAATGTTTCTGTGACTCTTCCAGTCTGAACCCACTAAGTGAATTATAAATCATATCCTTTGACAAGATTATTCTGCTTCAAAAAACACCTGACAACACCATACATGACCAAGGAAGTAAGAATTTTAGATTATAGGGCTTCCCTTTGGTGTTGTCTCTATGTACTTTTAAAACAATTACCTAAAATATTTCTGATATGTCATAAAAACTGAAGGATGTATTCTAACCTATAAATCACACACTATTTGCTAGCAGATTCATCCATTGATAAAATTAAGGTCTAGATGACATTCTAGGCTACAATCATGAAGTATCTTTAGAAGGCAGCATATGTGAGTGCAGAATTTGGCCTGCTCTGATAAGTAAAAACAAACAAAATTTTTAAAACCACCTGATCTAAGCTCATGTCTGGTCAGCAGCAACCATTCTATTCATGTCCTGCCCTTGCTGCCCTTATTTTAATTTGGCTGAGTGGCAATTGCCTCTGTCTCCAGAGACGCCTTGAAAAAAAATGAAACAAAGACCTACCAAATAGCAATATGTGTACGGACTTGTAAACAAGATCAGCTTGATCTTTGAGTGTCTATCAAGTCAGAGCTCACACAGACTTCAGAGGGGTTCTAGCTTTGTGGCTGCCTGTGGTCCTTTGAGCACTGAACCGCAGCAATTCTTTCCCACTGAAAGCTAATACATCTCCATTCTGACTGACCACTTTTTCTTTTACTCATCACAGTAGTAGGACTTAACCTGTGCGATTTGTGGCTTGCAGTTTTGACATTGCTTGCAAAAGTATTTTGAACTGATCCTTCTGCATTCCAACAAAGCAATTACGGCATGTACCTGATACCATTGAAAGAGGATGACGTAACCCTCTTGGACAAAGGGCATCCCCCATTTCCCCATTTTTTCCCAAGCTGGCAAATGTGGATCTGCAGGAATCCAGAGGAGCACAAACATTTCTTCTATTTAGCCTGACTGTAACCCATAGTAGAGAGGGAAACACCAGTAAACTCACAAGAGCTCCTAGTATTGACAGCCTAAAGCAGAACCTCACTGGGTGCCGCAATGGGCAGTCAAGAACAGCTGACCAGGTAGTTTGTCCTGCCACCTACAGGCAGTGCACTGGCTCAGAGCATTACACCCCTCTTTTAAGTAACATTACCACCACCACCACCAAAAGGAAAAGAAAAATGGAGCCATGTTTTATTACCAAGAAGCCGCTCTCCCTCTCCGCTGCAGACAGGAAGGGGAGGGGTCTGATTATTGTTGCAGATTTTTCCCCCCTCTTTCTCCAGGTCTTTAATCCCAGACTTGGCTTGTTGCGCTTCAAATTGAAATATCCTGAACAGATGTAAAAACACATGTGAGCCACTGCTCACAAGCTGTGCAAAGCTTTGTTTCATCTGCTGATGATGTGAGCCTAAAGGAGATCTTTTTAAAATTTCATCACTATTCAAAAGGATAATTAATACGTACCCCCAGGCTTTGATTATGCTATACCCAGTGTGTACTGCTGGTACAAAAATAATGAGGCTCTCATCAGGCCGAATGAATACTTGCAGCAAACATTCAGTTTCCATAAGAAATTTAAGATTCAGTGGCGGTACCATGTAGGTGGCTTAATCTAATTTTAATTTGTAACACAATACAATAGATAAGATCATTTGTTTGTAACCAGCACAGGCATTTTGTTTACATGAAACCCCAGTCAGCATTCAGCAGATGGTCTTTTTAAAGGCTTAATTGAAGTTTTCTAATCTAACCTTTTTTCCCTCCATTATGAAGGGGAAAATAAGACACACACACACAGGAAAAAAAGAAGAAAAAAAAGAAAAGAGAAAAAAAAAAAGAAACTAAGGGAACTACAAGGAAGCAAAAAAATAGCTCTAAAACCCTTTTGCAGGGAAAGCACGGAAGAGCATTTCTGCCTGCTGTCAGATGCAGGTTGAGTCAGAGGTGGGAAGACACTGAGGTCAGAGTTTTTAAGTGGCTCCAGAGGTGTAAGGATAGGGCCCTTTGCCCCCACCTTTGTTGCTAGTGCGAAGGTCGGCAACAAGTCACTGCTCTGGCCACAGTGGCTGTTCTGCCTCCTCCAGGCTCCTGAAATTAGCTACCTGAGCTTTTCCACAGATCAGGCATCTTCTTCTCACGCCTGCCTTCTCAGAGGCTCATTATTACCTTATAATTTCTGTGTACTTTCCACATTCTGCTGCTCTGCTTTCAGTCTCCTTCTGGTCTGTCCCTGCTGCCCTCGATATTACCACACTGACCACAATAAACACTTTTCTCCTCACTAGCTCCAGGCTACCTCTGGCAGCCTTCCAGTGATGTGGGCTGGAATGCAACCTTTCCCAAACATTTAAATCCTCCTCACATAGACTGTATTTGAAAAGTTTGGCTCATTGGGGTTTCTAACAAAAAAATCAGTGAGGCATTTCTTTTTCTTTTCACAGGCCATAGGGAGCACACAGAGGACAGATGCCAGGCTTAGGGTCCTTTGGGAGTGATGTGCTACCAGAGTGCTGGTGCAGAGGAGCCCCAGGGCTGTATTGGCATTGCTGGTACTGTGGCCTTGCTGGCATGGCAGAGAGCTCACCAAGGTAGGCACCACAGGCAGGGTAACTCCCTCAGTGTCTGTGTTGATCCAGTCTCACTACCACCACAACAGGAATGTGATTAATGCCCCCATGGCCCAGTTCCAGAGCTTTGCTTGCTGAATTGTGGAAGAGGTAAGAAACTATACCACATAATAAAGATAAATTAGTTTTACTTATAGTAAATTATTTGAGAACATTTGCTTTCTACTTTTTTTGAAGGGAGAACTATTCACCATTGAGGAATAAACAGGTATATCATGCTTGCGATATTATAATAAAAAATGGTGTGGGTTGGATTGCTGCCTGGTGGTTCACAACCATAAGGGCAGAAATCAAAGAAGAGGGCAATCAAACCGGAAATGAACTAAAACTGGTGATTCCACTAGCCTGGTTTTCCTTAGGTGTGACCCATGCCTACACAGCTGTCCATGGAGAGAGGTGCATTCATTCCCTTGTGTGCCAGGCCAAAAGGGGATGAGCCATCTTCAATTCAAAAGCCATAATACTACGTAAGAACAGTGGAGGGGCCAAGCTAATAAGACTGCACATCATATTGATATAATGACCACCAGTGTAAGTAAGAGGACTGTACATGGAGTGATTTATGTGCTGAAAGAAAACAAATATCAGGGTTAGGATAAAAATATCCTTGAAGGATCCCACAAGCCAGCTGGGCTTCGAAGGTCAGGTTCAGCACTACATTCATGCAGCTATGTGGTTTTTGGCAGGGGGCTGTTTAAGTCCTGCTGACTCAGAATCCACCACATGGAGGGGAGACTAACAGATGTGCCCACACAAAATTTGGAAAACTTCATAGGTTCTCACAGAAACAAAAAACCTCATGGGCTTTCAATCTATATTCTAAGTCAATGTTGTTCAAAGTCCATCTTCTTTTCCTAGAATTTCCCAGAAAATGGGATTGCTGAGGGAATGCTATGATTGCAGAGGTAAATTTGACTGGGCTAATAATTCAGGAAAAAGGCACAAATGTCAGAAGTGCTCACACCTAGAAGCTGACACTGTCATTAATTTCTTACTGGGGCTGCACCATATTATCACCTTGCACTCAGTGCAAGAGTGTTAATTTGTGGCAGGTTAGATTTCATCCTTGCTTCACCATGGCTATAGGAGATTCTTCTCCAGACGACACCTGTAACACCTGAAGTGATAGAGGATATCCCTTCAGCCATGTCTGAGCTGACTTTATCTCCTCTTTTTTAGGTAGCCCTTACAAATTAAAGATTATCATACACACTCCGACACATCTAATTCCAGGAGAGAGCAGTGACAAACATTAGCACAGATAGGATGCCATGTGTTACAGGTGCAACAGAGGGATGAATAGAGACATTGAGATATACACAATAATTGCAACGATTTCCAATTATATAAATGGGGACATCTGTACACAGGGTGATTTAGACACTGGCAGAAAATTAATACCAGTTGAGGATTAGGATTTATCCCAAGAAGAACATAAACTAGGGAGCATTTCTTGAACTGCTTTTCTGAAATGAAACATAGCAGAACCCATTAACCACAAAATATATAACCTGATGAGGCTTTTTCCTAACATTATTATTTTGATATGCTGTAAGGGCATTCAAATAGAGACCTTGATGTAAGATGTTTTATTCAAGAACAAAGAAAACATCTTTGGATATAAGATTTCACTTTATTAATTTCATCATATTTCATCAATTTAACATTCAAAGAGTCTTGGCTGTGCAATACTTTGATACTATAATGTTCACTTTCGTATTTTCAAGGTAGTGTGCAGGGATTTATCCTCATTCTAGCAAGTTACATAATTCAATCTCTGCGTAAGTTATTTGAAAGCACAGATACAAACCTAATGCTTACAGTTCCTGTAATTCTACAGGAATGTGGAAAATAAAGGTATGGAATGCAAATGTTCATTGACTGGAAAATGTACATCAGAGATAACCAGTGCCACATTGCTCTCCTAGACTAGAGAGGGGGAACATAAGAAACACAGAAGTGGACTTCTACATTTTTTTGCATAATAAAGTCCTCAAATTAAAGCTTCTCCTGAGTGGCAGGCCCACCTGGTGGGTGTACAGAGGTAGTGCCAACAAACTTAGGAGTGCAGTTAAGAGACCATTGCCTTTTCCAAACTAGCCATCAAAATGGAGCACTGTCACAAAACACATCCATGGCAACTTTGTGATATAACTTTGGAGAGCATGGTTTCTTCTCTGTCTTTTCATGCATCTTAAATCCACAGTTTAAGACAAATTACCTGAACTTCAAACTGGTGTCATTCCTTGTAGCCTTTTGCATCTCTGGCTAGGCGGCACCCTTCCAGGGCAGCTGGAGGTACACAATTCCTTTGAAGATACTTATTTAAGGGCCTTATTCTGTGAAAATACCAGGCCCACAGATTAAATCTGTCTGACACATCGAAGACTTATGTCACCCTAGTTGCTTTATACAAAACATTGGATGCATGATCAGAAGAACTCAGCTGTGTAGTGTTTCTTGCAGTCTAAAGAACATCAGTCATTCATAATTCCAAATCCTTTGTGAAGTACCATATCTGGTAACTATGAAGTAGTTCATAACCAGTTGGAAAATACATAAGAAAAAATGTCAGACATAAAATCACCGTTCCCATTGGTTGTGCCTATATTGCACATATAAGTCTCTAGATTTAGATTGAAAATTGTATTCCTTAGATAATACATCCTTGAAGTTAAAGGACATTGTCTCTTTTGGATTTCCTTTAATAAGGGACTGTGGCTTTTTGCATGTGCAAGATTCATTTAATGTAATTTTCTTGGCTGTGAATCTTAGAAAAAGCTGGCATTTTTACAAAGCTGCTCTCCCCCAGTTGAATCTGAATGCAAACCCATCGCCGGGCTGGGATTCTGTAACTTGACATCTGTTCACTTTGATTTGATGGTAGACCTGCACTGAAGGTATAGCATGTAATGTCCAAACTCTTAGAAAAGAAGAAATGTATTCCCCTGTGATGAAACTGAGGTATAATTGTCACATGAGCTAAAGAATCAGCTTGCAGTATCTAAGGAATTCTGATCGACTAAGCCATTGAACCTAAACAGTTCCTTTCAAGTCATTGGGCATTTTACCAGAACCTGCCCAAATCAGAAGGACATAGAACAGGGGAGTTGTTTTTAAGATGGAGGCTTCCACAGGTCAGTTCATTGCAGGATGTTTGTCTTAAAACTAGCATTTCTAGCAATTAGTTACTCTAACTGCCTAATTCACATCCAAATAACCTGGTGCTGCTACTACTGAGGACACAACTGATCTGCTAAGGGACTACAAGGGATGTGACACTGTCTGCACCAGGCAATGTAAATTGAATAACCAGGTTCATGTTCAGAATGCACCAGAAGCAGCAACCTGATAAAAGTCAGAACTGAAATTCCCTGGAAATGGAAAGCTGTGAAAAAATCCTTCGAACTACCAATGGACAGGAAAAAAATTTGCCACTTGTAAGTGGCAAATAAGACCACAACTGAATACAGATACTTTCCAGTTGATGATGAAACAGTTTCCCAAATTTGAATATTGTTTTGTTCTTTCTATTAAAAGTGTGGATGGGCAAGCAAGCTTTAGTGTGCACACAAACCAGGCATGGGAATTGCTTCAGATCAAGCCTGTGCATGTGTGGTACAGGTTTGCTGCATTTCCAGTGCTGTGAGGTTATACAAGAGAGGACATCCTTTCTGCCTCTAACAGGATCCATACACCCACCATCTCCTTTTGCTGAGCCTCAAGGGACACTGCATGAGGCAACTTGGGATGAGCACTGATAAGGTTGCATTGGAAAAAGTTACACTGGTTGGTTGTAGGGTTTTTTCCTGACATTTAACACCTAAATACCCTTCTCTTGATAGTATTATCTCAGTAATGAACAAACTGTATTGTTCTTATTTTGCAAAATATTATTCTTTTTAATGTCCATTGCTTTATATGCACATGAAGGTGCTGAAATGCCTACTACAAGACTTTGTGTTGAGATCCCTGTGAGCTAAAACCCGTTAGAGCCACCAATGGCTCCATAGCCCCCCTTGGGCCACTTTCAGGCTGTAAAAGCCATATACATACACGGAGAGTAAAAGGCAAGGCTGAGGTGAAGAACTCAGTCTGGAATTCCCAAAAACACGGATAGGTATCAAAGATGATATAGGGGCTCCCTGATGCAGCATGTCTGCTGTCTTCTAAATACCATACCATCCACTTAGTCACTGCCTCAGCTTCTCCCTGAACCAGCACCAGCAGACTTATGTGAATGGACTGGTTGTGGTGCAGAAATACAAATGTTTATATGTCAGTCATCAGATTTTGAAAGGTCACATAAATAATCAACAAGCACTCGGAAAGACAACAGTAAAGGCAGTATCAGAGGCTGATACTCTAAATCACACTTCAGGTGTCTGGTCTCCCTGCTAAAATGTGGTGTGACAGGGACTTTGGCAATCATAACAGCTGGCATTAAGCATTCTTTAGTGAGGATCAGAACATGTCACACACAACTGTCCAGCTAACATTGCTGCACACAACTGCAGCTGGGTATAAGTATTTGTGGCAGAGAGTAGGCAGTGGCCATTGCCTCATGCAAAAGCACAAACTTGACTATGGAAGTCAGAAGTTAGTCTTCTGGACCTCTGTCTTCTCCCACTCTCTTTACTGTGTAACTCAGCAATCTAACTTCAGGACATCGGTCATCAGAATTACTTACCACAATGAACAAAACACACAGAGGTATCTATCAGGAATAATTTAAAAACAAAAACAGAAACAAAAACAGAAACAAAAAAAAACACATGAAGAGATGTTTCTACTTGAAGGAAAGCATTCAAATCACCTCACAGTGCATGCTATTTGGCCCCTTTGAGTGAAGATAGATATGGTTTCAGGCTTGACATTCACATACTCATTCTGCAGTCGATCTCATTTGTTTCTTCCAAACAAAAGAACATTTTGCAGTCCTTCCCTACTTTACCCTCACACATTCTTCTACTAAGGTAAATGATCAAATCCAAATCCCGGGTTAATGAGTGCCAATCATAGCTTCAGCCCCTTTTTCAGGCTTGGCAACAAGTTCCCTGAGCCTTAGCAAACAATTATCATTCAGCTACTGTAGAAATTGATTCGTGGGTTGACGAGAGCAGTCCTCCCTCGGCTGGTAAGGTCCTGCCATGGGAAGCAATTACTGCAAGATGCCAGCTGACAGACTCATTCCGTGGAAAGTCAGGTTGTCTTGATCCTCAGGCACTCTCTAGGCAAATTGTATCCTTACACTCATCTCAAACCTCTTACGAACTGTTGGCTTCTATCAGGAAAAATGGATTGTTCCCTTTGTTTCTGTGGCATTTGATAGAATAAAACTGGACATCCTGCCTGCACAATAAGGAGATTTAATTTTAAAATTCTCACACCAAAATGCTGCAGTATGATAAAGAAAAAGAGAATCATAAAGCAATGAAGATTGCTACTTGCCTAGGGAACAGCAATACAGCGCAGCTAGTATGACATTTTTTGTGTATAAAAAGACCCAAATTCCATTAACTGTGGCCTGTATCTACTGATCATAGTTTTCTTTTCCCCCTAATTTTCAAATCACTTGTAGTAACACTTTTTTGTCTGACATCTTTTGTTTGTTACTTTTGGGTGTTTTTTTTTTAATTTTTTATATTCCAAGGTGGCAATGGGAAAAAGCTAATATTTTCTCCATAATTAGCTTTTGTGACAACATCTGAACGGTGATTGAGATTTTGGCAAACACTGATGAGACAGAGACACATAGCCAGTATCAGCTAACAAAAGATGGTGGCATTTAAAGTCAGCTAAAAGCCATTAGTCTTGATATGTATCATTAAATGACTGAAATGTAAAACTGGCTAAATAAACCAACAGTAAACCATGCAATCCCTTTCAAACACTCCCACTGAGAAAGAACACTCTTTTTTTATAAATTCATAAAATAACTCTTGGACTGGCATATTTAATGTTGGTTGTTCCAGAAGTTCATGGAAGCCTTATCCCTGATTTAAAGACTGCAAAACCTAAAGACACCAAGATGCATAAAGAAAAATAAGGAAGAAAAAACAAGATGTAAGGACTTCTTAACATCACCTAAATTCTGTTTTGCTCTGAGGTACCTGAATGAGTTCTGGAAGCAGCAGGGCTGTTGCAAGCCTTTAAGTAGATAAAGACAAATATAATGTAATTGGGTATTTGCAGTCACAGATGCCTGAGAAAAGAGGGAATCCATGATAGCCAATTTAAAACGTTTGATTGAGAAGTGCTAAATCTGCAAAGAGAATTTATAATGTTTCCAAAAAGTCAAAAAAGTTCACTTAGAGTAATATCAGTTAATGTTGCTACTATTGTTGTAGCTGTTAATCCATCAGTTCTGCTGAAATTCGTAGGACCTGAGAAGATTTTAAAAATATGTTTCATCACCAAATCTCTATAGCATCAATCATCCACTGTGCTCTGTAAAGCTAAGCACGCTTAAAAAAGCTGAGAATCAGGCTTGGCTCTTTCTCAAATTGTGATGAAACATTTGTCAGGATACCTTCTAATTAATTTTCAGTCTTTTTAGGCTTTTTATTCCCCTTGAAAAAACCTTTTACAATATATTTTCACCTTTTCTTATTGCATTAACTACATTCCGTATTCACTGAGTGCTGAGTAGACCCTCAGAAAGCCTTTTAACCTGGCTGGTAAGTTAAAACTCTCTAAATCTCACATGCCCACAGGGTTTCCCACCTTAATTAATTAATAACCCCCTCCTTGTCCTTTTAACTGGGTCATGAATTAATTTTAAAAGTTAATTATGCAATTCTTTCCTCTCCCTTTCCTTATGCCTTTCATCCCTGTGTCCATTGGCTATAAACAATGTGAAAATACAGCCGTGTAAGCAGGGATGGAAGTTGTAAAATTCAGACTGCTGGGAAAATATTAAAAACCCAACATATCTCATCTCTATTTTTCCCTCCTGCTTTTTTTGTTCTACTTTCTATTGCAGGCTTTTGTAGGCTTTGCGGAGACCAATAAACACCACCAATCATTTTAGCAATAAATTAAGGTGTGGTTTGTTGTTCTTTTGGGTTTTTTTAAAGAGAGAAAAATAAGTAACTGTAGACAGAAGTAGGTCTCTGAGGATGCAGAGACTATCAGGTAGGAAAAAAAAACAAACCAACTGAAACAAAACCAAAATAACCCCACCCAAAACCAAAACACAAAAGAAGCAAATGGCTTTGATATTCCCTTCAATTGATGTACTCACCACATTATTTAGAGTGTAAAAATGTTCCAGAAAAGAACTGACTTCTTCATATAGGATATGTAGGTACAGAACATGCCTGCTTCGGTGTGTTTCTTTCTAGACATATAGAAACATGGAGGAGAACAGTCTAAAAAAACTTTTCATACCCCCCATGAGTGTTGTGTAGAACAAAAAACTTGGACTTTTTCCTATCACCTCTAAAAAAATCCAGTCTGAGTTTTAGTTATCAACAAACCCAAGGAAAAGGTGTACCCATTGTTTGATCTCTGTCACTGCCCAAAATATGAAAATGAGCTGTGAAACTGTCAGCCTACCAAAGTCTCACAAATACATTCTTAAGAATGTGCCTTCCAACAGAAACACATTGAATTACCCTGAGCAATAACTGTAATAACTTTTCAAGAATGTAAGATTGGAAAGTACTTCTTAGGTCAGGATGTTTAAAGGCTAGCTATTACAGTCAGGCAACAAAATATTGTGACTCACTGTGTCCAGTACTAGTTCTTGTTATTATAATCAGAAAACTTTACCATCTGGTCCCATATGGGGTCTCAGTGTGTTTTACCAACTTATCTAGGTAAGGTGCAGAAACCCCCCTGGGTCTTAGTTAACAATAATGTTTCCTCTTTGACAAGTGAGGGAGCTGAGACACAGAAAAATGTACCCATTGAGACTGTGGTGAGGACAGGAATAGGATCTGACATCTGAATCCCTGTCCACACCTGTAGCCACCAGATACACTGCAGAATGCTTCTTTTTCACATTAATGTTTCAGAGATTAATATTTCATACAATCATCAAGACAAAGGACAAAGGTTGCCATAAGCCTGCAGTATTCTGTACGGGAAGTAGTATCTACACAAAGAACACTTGCATCAAATCTAACATGCACACCGTGGACCATTTTCCTTGGCATATTGCCCATTAAAGCCATTGGTTGCCTTTTCTTTTCCTACTTCTTCTGCAGTAAGTGACAAATTTCAAACAGTAAGAACATCTTAACTTTGTAAGCAGATAACAGGAGATATGACTATGAATGAACCTGCTCTGAGGATTAGCTGAGGTGAATGCCCATTGAAAATGCATAAAGGTTTCAGGTGTTACTCATGTCACCAAGGGGATGCTGCATATTCATTAAGGTATCACAAGGAGCTAATTTCATATTAATGGCGAGGTCATACATCCTTTCAGAGGAATTCATTCCAGAGCTGCACAAATCAACGTGCTATTATTTTAAGTGTTACCAATTTAAAACTCTCCAAATTCACAGACCAGCCTGAATTTACAAAATTATTTAGTCACTAGGAAAAATGTTAGAGAGTTTTTTTTTGTCTAGAGGAGGTATAACAGAAATGTAGAAAGTGTCTTTATATATGGAAACTCAGTTGAAACTGCGCATTATGTATTCCCTTTTGGTGCTTTGGAAAGCTTTAAACAGTATGTTATACAGATATGTATAGATATACATATATCTGTATGGTATCAGTGCTCTCAGGATGCTTTATTTAACTGCTGTACAGGAATTTGAAAATTTGAACTTTTTTTGCAAATTTCATCTTTTCTTATCCTTTTAATGTTTACATGTATGCCATTTTTATAACAGAAAAAGCCAAAGCCTGCACAGATATAGGCTATATAGGGATTTTTATACATGAATATTTCGAGAATTAGAGAAATATTGAGTACATAAAAATTTGCCTCCAGGTGTTACATAAGTTCTTGCCCCTGTATTTACATGCCAGGATGATAAAGCAGCACTGGCTACAGTGCAGATCTAAATAAACCTTTCTCTGCTTTGCAGGTTAAAAGTACCTCAGTATTCTGTGTTACTAACTGTCATCTGTGGAGCTAATTGGAAACTACCGAGGCAGACCACATGCCATAAGAAAATGGCACTTCACTGAACCAGCAATGTTTTGCATTTGTGGAAAACCCTGGAGGTCCCTTCTGGTAACGGTGCAAGATGTCCACATGTTCCTACAGGTGGACGTATGTTTTTGTCCACGTTTTCCAGGGCAGTGAACTCCTGTGGTCCCACCCATCCTCATAGATCTGTAGCTGTGAAGGAGCTGCTGGCTCCCTGAACACAAACGTCACATTTTCAAAAAGTCAGGCTGGCTGTCTCTCTAGAAGAGTCTCTACACCCTAGGCATGCCACTTTGCTGTGCAGTGGCCCTGCTTCATAACTTGGCTGAGCATTAGTGTAGGCACAGCCAAAGTAGCTTTAAACTCTAGGGAAAGGAGCAGCACTGCTATTGTGTATTGTATGTATGTATATATGTACAATATATGTATTATATCTATATATGTACACATTGAATACACTGCTACTGTAAGAGCCCAGGAGCCAACACTCATCACAGCCGAGGAGCAATTTGTCTGTTGGTCTCGCTTTGCTGCAACCCTGCCTGGACTTCTTGTTGAGGCAGACTTGATTGTGACTATGCAGCAGCATGGAGGGTACAGCTGCCCTGGGTTTCAGGGAAACAGATGTTTTGGAAGTCCAGATGCCTAGGGAGAAAAGGACGAAGAAGAAGGATGTGAAGGGAATTGTCCCAAGCCTAAATCCTATAAGCCTAACAGCTGCCAAGGAAAGTGGCATGAGCATGTCAGTGCCTCTCAGCCTTCTGCTGAGGAACAGCTATGGAGATGCCTAGAGTCAAGTCAGTGTTTATCTCAATACTTCTCAGTGGAGGGAAAGGAAAAAGCAAGGAATGTTCTTCATTTCAAAAGCAACAGTCACATGAGTTTTCTCCACGATTTTTTTTTCAGAATTTCCATTTTGTGATGTATTCTGAATAATTGGAAATTGTGCTAAATGTGAAACAAAACGAAAGTTGTCCCTGCCAAAATTTCCTTTGAAAGGTAAAATTTCATATTTCGGCCAGCTGCAATTATTCAAGTGGGTGTTTTTGAGTAAAGAAACATTTGCAACACATTTTTATATAAAGGGAAAAAACGAGTCATGGATTAGTGATGGAGTCTGATGTCTGCCAGGATGCTTCAGGTATGTTACTGTCCAAGGCAATTCTTCAGACATTGTTAATTGTATGCAGTGGTCCTTCGAATTTGGTCTGTTTTGACTTTTACTCCATTCTCTCATCCTTTTTCCATGCTCCCCCACCCCCTTCTCTTCCTCACTCTCCTTCCATTATGCCTTCTGGGTTTTGCAGCTTGCTGGGAAATCAGGCCCTCCCACACAATGGTTATACAGTTAGGAATATATTTGAATACACATTTAGGAAACATAGTCTGTGTCATGCTGCTATGATACCCAATTCAAATTGTTTAGATTAATGACAGTTACATGCCTAATTTATTACTGTAATTATTGTGATAATTTAGAGGAGATAAATTGAAATCTATTAGAATTTAATGTAAAAAGCTGTAATTAGTCGGCTTTGGAGAGGGGAGAAAGCCAATGCACATAACTGAAAATCCATTAAGCCAATTATAATGTTACTGAGGCAGAAAATATGCAGCCATCTAAAATATACCCATGACTTTAGCATAACTGTACCCTAAGCATACAAGCCCATGTGTCAGATTCCTTCATTAATTTAATAAACACATCAAGGCAAAAAAGTGAGAAATTCCTTAATCATGATAATTAATGCACATAGTTCAGACTGAGAGTTAGGGTAGGGAGATGGGGGCGAATAAAATTTTGTTGCCATTGAGCAATTATCATGTAAATAAAACAGCTGCAAAAGCAAAGGAATGGGTTTACAGGAGAGGAGGGTGCACTGCTAATCATGGCACAGGCTTTCATAAGCGCTAAAAGCTGTCCTGGTGCAATTAAAAAAATAATAAAAATAATAATAAAAAAAGAAAAGACAGCAATTGCTATTACCTATTTACTGTCAAATTAATTCAGCTGCTCCTGAGATGCCATCTGTATCAGGAGAGTGAGGGTGTCACTAGCTTTACGATCCATCAGGAGAAGTGAGAGCGCTGTTCTGTTTGATGGCTCTGATAATGGAAAGAAGCTAAGCAATTGCAACAGATACATCATAGATTTTCTCATAATTACCTGACCTGTTACACTGTGTCACTCTGCCGCCAAACACACTGTTTTTATGTCAGAAGCTGTATGGGCATTCTTTACTTTGATCATTCTGTATTCTGCAGATGTCAGCATTACTGTATTTTAATTGACTCTGGGGTAGCATTAAAAAGCACCTTCTATTTCGGTTGCTTAGACCTGATGAAACTGACAACCTGGCATTTATGAACATTAGGCCTTCATGGTAACTGTGTCAGAAACTGTGTTTTTCCTAAATCCCCTAGGTATCAATAGCAAAATTATGTTAGTAAACCAGTTGAAAAATCAGTGTCTATGCAAAGAGCACCTCTGACATTGACTAGCCATAAAGTTGGCAAACGTTTCCATTAAATTAGACTCTGGAGTCAAAAGTGCATGTTGGATCCCAATGTGCAATTAGGAATTGACCTGTATGTTGAAGGAGGGCTAGAGCTGGCGAGCACTGAAGCTGTGGGTAAAAGTCTTGGTAACCTCAAAACAAGAATTTCTTGACAACTTCCATATTCCCAGCATGTCCCATTTGCAAGGATCATCTTTTCCTCGACAGCTAGTTTTTTCCCTACTTAGCACTCTTGCAGCAGTCAGTGTAATCCTCAAAAATGACAGTTAAAATGGTAGAAATTTTACATGCTGTTGTAGTGGAACTACTTTTTTTTTTTTTTTAAGAAATATACTTGGTTGAGTAAAAATAAACCAGACTACATGTGTATCGCCCATATTCCCCACTGGGCTTTTCCCAACAATTTATTTCCTAAAATATCCAAACTCTATAGGTACCACCAATGTGCTGAGCTTGCTGCTTGACTCACTGTGAATAGCTACCAATAATTATAAGAGAAGTGGAAATCCAACACAGTCTCAGAGTTCAATCCTTGACTCCTTCATTGGTGCTGCTTTAATAAATGTTGAAAATTGTTTGTGAAACAACTCTTGCTTCACTACTAATGTACAAGGACAGGATGCCTTTCCCCCACCACTCCACAGGCAGAGATGTTCCTCATTCCTCCTAAGGTTCCAATGAACCAGGTTGGAAGTTACATTTACTGTTCAGGTCCTTTTTCTCAGATACCAACAGACCTGGGTGGCTGTTCCTCTTCATGTCTTAGCAGTATCACTGTATTTTCTCCCTGTTGATAAGTTAAACTATGTCAGAATACTAACAAGCTGGGGTAAACACATCTGCCTGCAGATATTAAAAAGCTACCGTGTTGTGTGTATCTTGATAGATGGGCCATGCGTAACACTGAGTAGTCTAATGAGGCATCCAGTTAGTACATTTGAGTGTTTGTTAAAAAATTCTCCTAAGCCTTTCCATCATGTCAATGGGGCAACATAAGTGCTTGTAAAGGTTGTAAGAGAGATCCCAGTTCAGCTAATGTATACACTTTAGCAGGACTACCCTCTAGAAACCTTCAGAAGCACTCACCATTTTCCATTAAACTTAGGGCCTTGTTTCAGCTGGATTTACTCACTAGGGTCCTAAAATGAATCTGCAAACTAGAAGTCTAAGGTAATCATTTAGGCATCTAAGTTAGTCTCCACTGCAACTTTCCCCCAGCTAGCTCTTATGCATATCAAGATGACACTGGATTCTGATTTTGGTATTTGCTTTATGAGTAGTTTTTGAGATGGCCTTTATAAACTATTGGTATGTATCCCAGCTGGTCTAGTGGGCTGACTTTGACATAGCGACAAGGGAAGTGTCAATATCATGTGAGTAACACCCTCAACATTTCAGAAATTATCAAAACTCTATTTGCATTATGTATCTGTAATTGTATCTTTGGTCTATTGTTGTAAAATGAATGAAGATAAGGTTTGTGACCTAGAAATCAGAATAAGCAAACAACAAAACACAAGCTTTCTGTTCACTACTGTAGTAGCAAAGGGTATTCCCATCCCACTTTCAAAAGGTAGGGAGGCTGCTTTACAATCTGGGTGAGGCTGTAAGTGGGGTGATCTACCCATCCTGCAGATCTTTCCACAGTTTGGAAAGAATGATTGAAATTTGCAACATCCTCATGTAAGAGCCACAGAAATGTTTAGACTGTATAAAAAGTTAATTGCATGAAGCAAAGAACAAGGAGAGGTTTTTGAAAATAAGACCAAGAGTTTGATTACAAAGTATAAGAACCTCTTCAAGAAAAATATAACAGCTCCTATCAGACTCAACAGTCTTACAAATACAGGCCTTACAACAGCCATTGGCTGGAATTTGAAGGCAAAAATATCATGGCATGGTTTTTTAACAGTAAGTGTGATTAACCACTGGAACAGCCCAAAGAAATGTTGACTAGTGCATCTTTCGCTTTTAGATTTGTGAGTTACTGTATTTAACATGTTTATCTATGCAGCAGTGTAGGTTCTTGACTCATTCTTTCTGGCCTTAAACCCTGGCTTTTCTCCTTCTCTCCTGTCCACCCCCATCCCCCATGCTACACAACATGTGAAGAAATCCGGGTGGAATAATTTACTAGGCCCTCCCTTAGGTTCACTGAAACCTGACTGAGCATCCTGGAGCTCCTGCAGATGGAAAAGTTCCTTGGCTGTAGTGGTGAGACTCATTCAAGCCCTTGAGTTTAAAAAAGCAAAAGAGAGCATATTTCAGGGAACATATTTCAGTTCACAGACAGTTACAGTATTTCACATAAAATATACAAGAATGTCTGGACTACGTCAGACCATCCAGTTATATATCCTGTCCCTGGCAGTGAACAGTATCATCTATCTGGGGAAGATAATGAACATTGGAGCATATGTAATGATGCTTCCACCCCAGTACAGACTTCCAGAAAACAGTTGAGTTTATCAACTGGTATTTTTGTACTGCAAAGCCTTGCACTAACTTTTTTTCTTCTGCAGGTGTTTGGAACCCATGTATGCTTTCACACTATTTTCCACACTATCTGTGGCAACAAACTACACATTTAAAAAATTACCCCCTTGTTTCTTTTGAGCTGCTTAGCAGCATATTGATGTATTGGAGAAGACAAATACCAACTGCTCCAAATTGACTTTCCTTTCATAAGTTTTCAGATCTCCATCATCCCTTCACTCGTGCCTTTTTTCAGAACTAGATTCTGTTTGGATGCATTCTATGTAGTCTCTTTCTGTGCCAACAAAGGATATCCCGGTGATCTTCGTAGTGCTTTATCTGGTACAAAGAGGCCTTTCAATGAAGGTGAGGCTTCCCACACATCCTATGGAGAACTACCGTGAGTTCTGGCAGAGCTCATCCGAAGGAGTTACTATAGGTGATAAAAAGAGAAAGCAGATGTGTTGCTGCGATCCTGCTTATGACCATCTACTATTGGTTACCTCAGGGAGGTTGGATATCATTAGAAGAAACCAAGACTGCATGATCAAATGAGGCTCTGTCAATTGCTTAATTTCCATCACTATAGAGCCAAAATCTTTTATATACGCATTTGCAGAACTTCTTATAGATCTTTAGATGAATTCCTATGCTATTTTTGGATATCATAGTCGTAACAAATGATCCAGCCTGATTTTTTTTTTTAATGTGTTTTTTTGTGGTTTTGGTTTTTTTATATTTTTTTTTTCCCCACCAGAGTATATTGCAATGTACCTTTCTCAGTTCCTTCCCATAACATCTTAAAAGCAATATTGGCAGGATGTGAACAAATGCAATACATAGAAAATGCATATACTTTATTATTAGAATGGCTCTGCCCATAAATTAATAGAAGAATTTGCCACCTAGGACTGCCATCTCCAAAATCTTAAAGCAGGCGTGCAAAGTTAATTGAGAACAATTCTGAGAGAAAGATGGATCCCAAGGTACTTGAAGCCCTGAGGTAACCATC
The DNA here is from genome assembly GCA_020745705.1 of Hemiprocne comata. NCBI lineage: Eukaryota > Metazoa > Chordata > Aves > Apodiformes > Apodidae > Hemiprocne > Hemiprocne comata. Next base: position 89,333,662 of record CM036586.1, on the reverse strand, counting down.
TGGCCTGAAAATCTAGTGGGAGGGGAAAAGTAATTAGATGTTCCAAGCAAATTGCCCCAGACTTATTGATATTGATTTAAAATCCAGATAATCCTCTGTATTATTTCCACAGGAACTCAGCAATACCTCATTTAAAAAAAAAAGTTATGAAGCAGCACTACTCACTGATTGTATCTGCTGCACACACCCATCCTTTGGCAAAATTATACAAACAGCTTCACAGAGGCAATGGGAGTTTCTCTGTCTTTCCAGTAGAAGGCAAGCAGGACAGTATGAAATGTCACATTACAGTTATGCAACTTTCAGCAAAACTGGGAAACAAAACAACTTCTTGTTCTTGTCTGCCACTGATAGAGAACTAAATGTATGCTGCATCATTACTGAAATATTTCAGCTGATCCAGGTTGTATCTCTATTTACCGACCTTCTAAGCAACTTTCCACAGTACAGGGTAAAACATCAAAGAAAAATCAATCTCGCCAAAACCTTAATATTTTTATTTTGAAAAGGGTAAGAGATTCGGAGGAAACAATTCCCATCTGTTTAATGTCCTTCTGGCGATGACAGTCTTGAGGCATTTGTTTAACTATTCCCTGAGTTTTAAAGCACTCTGAAACAATAACAGCTGCTCTATGAAATGGATAGGTGTGTCAAGAATCTCATGAACAGTTCAATCCTGAGGTTCTCCCTGTCTCTGCCAAAGGCCAGCACCAGGGACTTCAGGATCCTAATTCAGAACTGTTGTCACTAATGATGATAATCAGATATTCTTTTTTTAACGTATGCACATTTAGTCTCTTTTTTCCAGTTCATTGTGCCTATCTTTAAGGGGCAAAGTCAGCAATAGTGCCTGCTCTGGACCACTTGGTACCCTTATTTCCTTCTTCTGGGGACAGCAGTGGCATCAAAATGTGACTTCAGAAGAAATGTCAACTTGTAAGCTGCAGCCCACAGGCATCAGAGGTGATGCCTGCTGGGATGACAAACCTACTGACAAACTGTTTACTAAGACTCTCCTTTGTTTTAAGAGCACTTTAAGATTAATATTGCCTATATTTTGATACTTTTTTTGATACTTTTATATACTATCTCTCACAGTATCCTCCTGGACAAAATGTCCGGCATACAGCTGGACAAGAGTACCATACGATGGGTAAGCAACTGGCTCACAGGTTGAGCACAAAGAGTGACAGTGAATGGGGTAACATCAGGCTGGTGACTGGTCACTAGTGGGGTCCTGTAGAGCTCCATCCTAGGCCCAGTCCTCTTCAAAGTTGTCGTGGCTTGGGCCTAACATGATAACAAAGAATCAGCCACGTGGCCGCTCACTCAACTCCCTCCCCCCTCACACACACTGGGATGGGGAGGACAAAGGCCAACTAGAAACTCAAGACTCAAGACAAAGGGCAAGGAGGGTTCTTCACTGATTAGGGTCACAGGCAAAACAGACTCAACTTGGGGAAAAAATAATAATTTAATTTACCACTAATCAATGCACACAGGACACAGACAACACACAGAGCAGGGCTTACATACGTTACCCCACCCCTCCCTTCTTCCCAGGCCCAATTTACTTAGTTCCCCATTTCTCTCCCTCCTTCCCCCCAGTGGCACAGGGGGACAAGGGATGGGGTTTAGAGTCAATTCACAGTCTGGTGGTTCTTAGCATTCCTTTGCCCTCAGGAAGAAGGATTCCTTACAGTCCTCCCCTGCTTCCCCATGGGGTCCCTCCCATAGGAGAGAGTCCTCCACAAACCTCTCCTTCAAGAGTCCTTCCCACCAGGTACAGCCCCTAAGGAGCAAGCTGCTCCAGCGTGGGCTTCCCAGGCCGCTTTGGAAACAGTCACCTCCCCTGGCGTCAGGGTCTTCCACAGCTGCATAATCTGAGTCCACTGGCCACAAAATCCAAGTCCATTGGCCAAGTCCACAGCTCCTGGTGTGCCCAGGGAATGCTCCACCACGTTCCTCTACAGATGCATGGGGACAGCCTGCCATCTTGCTATAGGTTGCAGGGAAACTTCCGCTTGGGCACCTTCTTCCCCTTCTTCCTCACCAATGACCAGGATCTTCACTCTAGCACTGTCTTTCACCTCTCCAGCTCAGCTCTTCTTTTTCTCTACCTACTAAGTGCTCGCTCTGCTCAGCTCTTATCTCAGTTCTTTCGTATGTTAATGGCAGAGACACATCTATTGTCTCTATTGGCTCCTTGGCTGGTTTTGGAGCAGGGGGAGCTTCTCAGCTTCTTACCAGAGTCACCCCTGGGGCCCTTCCCCCTCTACCAAAAATTCTGCCAAACCAAACCAGCACAAATGTCTTCATCTAAGTCTTGGATGCGGACTCGAAGGAATTCTAAGCAAGTTTGGTGATGATACAAAACTGGGAGGAGCTGTCGACTCCCTCAAGGGCAGTGTGCCCTGCAGAGAGACCTCGGCTGGTTAGAGATATGGGCAGTCACCAGCCACATGAAGTTTAACAAGGGCAAGTGCCGGATTCTGCACCTGGGTGGGGGCAAACCTGGTGGCAAGAACAGACTAGGGAACGAGTGGCTGGAGAGCAGCGTGGTGGAGAGGGACCTGGGGGTCCTGGTTGATGGCAAACTGAGTATGAGCCAGCAGTGTGGCCTGGCAGCCAGGAGGGCCAACCGTGTCCTGGGGTGCATCAAGCACAGTGTTGCCAGCCTGTCAAGGGAGGTGATTGTCCCTCTCTACTCTGCACTGGCGCAGCCTCACCTTGAGTACTGCATTCAGTTTTGGGCACCACACAATATAAGAAGGACATCAAACTATTGGAGAGTGTCCAAAGGAGAGCCACGAGGATGGTGCAGGGTCCGGAAGGGATGATTTATGAGGAGCAGGTGAGGTCACTTGGATTATTCAGCTTGGAGAAGAGTAGGCTGAGGGGTGACCTCATTGCAGTCTATGGCTTCCTCATGAGGGCAGAGATGGGGCAGGTACTGATCTCTTCACTCCTGTGACCAACGACAGGACTCGGGGAAATGGCAGGAAGCTGAATCAGGGGAGGTTTAGGTTGGATATTAGGAAAAGGTGTTTCACCCAGAGGGTGGTTGAGCACTGGAACAAACTCCCCAGGGAAGTGGTCACAGCACCAAGCCTGCCTGAGTTCAAGAAGTGATTGGATGATGCTCTCAGGCACATGGTGGGATTCCTGGGGTGCCCAACACAGGGACAGGTGTTGGACTCGATGATCCTGATGGGTCCCTTCCAACTCAGCATATTTGATGATTCTATGATTCTTTATAGGTCCTATAGTGCCTATAGAACCTATAGTGCTATAGGGGAGGGAGAGAAAGAAGTAATTTACCTCCATACTTACATTGAATCATAAGCTTAAGGGTTTTCATGAGTATATGATCTACTCACAGTCTCCACAACCACTAGCAAATTGATCCATGACATTTCACATTTCTTTTTATTCCTTTGTAATTCAACAACATTTGTATTTTCACTGCTGCTTCATACTGTAAAATCCCTTCAGGTGGGAGCACTTCCTTCCTCCTCATTTTGCATTCATACATTGTATAACAGATACCATCTATCACTGAAACTCTTTCAATTCTTTTAAATTTCCCTGTGAGGGAGAGGTGCAACTCAGCTCATGAGTGACTTTATTGTATTACAGGACTTTGATTTTCTCATTTTAAGTCTAGTGACTGTCAATGTGAACAGGTCATATCCAGCAATGATTTTCCTGTGGATCAACAATGGAATCTTATGAACTCCCATGTGGTGCTGGAGATCAAAGCAGATTACAAATAGTACCATTTGTATGGGTGTTTTGCTTTTAAAAAATCCACAAGCCATTTGGAAATGTCTGTTGTGTGAGGCATGAAGGAACGATATCATGGAGGATGCTGATAGCTCCGTTCCATAGAGTTATCAGAGCTGTAGCCAAAGTGGAATGGAGAAATTTTACAAAGAAGATTTAAATATTATCTACAAAATAATAGACAGGCAGGTTTCTCAATATAATTATGGTCATATTTCTGGCTGTAAACCCGAGACATCTTATAAGAATTGGAAAAAAAAAACCCAAAACCCATGTGACTAGCTACATTGGATCTAGACCCAGCAGTCACTGAGGTCAAGGGGAAAACTCGACAGGCTTCAACAGAGACTGAAACTTGCAGGTTAGTGTGCAAGAGGAAAAATTCTTCACCTGACTTGTATGTAGTGGGGGTCATATAAAAGTGGTTGAGAAATCCAGGCCCCATAGTATTTCAGTGGCAAAGTTACAGAGAACACTGCCAATTACTAAGTCACTTATGTATGTTAGACCTAAGGTATTACTAGAGAATTAGAGGACAATAAATACTAGAAGTGATGAAGGAAGACGAGAAGTTTTGAGCCAACAAGTCACTCTCTTTTTAGGGAATCTGGAAAACATATTGCTCATTCTGGCAGAGAGCAGTCAATTAGTGCTGCTCATATCTCAGCAAAAATAGGGGCTTAGCAAGCTTATTTACCCACTGCACTGGCAGAGACCAAAGGATTATTCGGACGGATGTGACCAGACTGAAACCTTCTAGCCAATATGAATGGAAAACCAAGTTTCAGCTACCAATCTGTGCCAATGAAGAACATTGACCCATGAGCATCAGACATTTCTACAGGAGGCCAGTCTGCTGCTGAGGGTTCACTGGCTCTGTCTGGGATCTGGTCCTTCCTCCGGGTGCTTTTCTTGCTCTGCCCCTCAGGTGCTCACACTCAGCTTGGCTCCAGATCTGGTGCATGGCCCCAGATGCAGTGGGGAGGCAGCTTGCCTGGTGCTTGCTGGCAGAGACACTCTGCCAAGAGAGAAAGGAGAATGTCTCAAGGGAAATTATTCTCCAGGAAGTACATCAAAGTTCAGGATCTAATGATCGGTTATGAAGGTGCTGTTTGTTAGTCTTGTTGGCATCCCATGCTACTGTGCCATTGATCACATAAGCTTACATTGATGATACCAAGAGAGGCCTATGGGACTTCTTTAATAAAGGTTAATATCTGCATTCTCAAGAAATGTACAGACATAGCTTGAACATCCCTAGTAATCATTATCGCTGCTGAGCATCTGGAGATTTTGTTTTGCTTTTCAGAAAGAATTATTTAATTAAACAATTGAATAGGCCTTTACTTGACAGAATTCTTCCTCTGCTAAAATAGTGTGAGTGTTCATTTTTTTATTGAAACAATAAAAATAAATCCATGCATGCTGATTGTTTCAATTAGAATATTAGGCCAAATAAATGGGAGGAAACAACAAGGGAAATATGCAGGGCTGAAGTATGTATTCTTACTGAAGAAAAAAGATCCTTATTAAGGATTAAAAATAAAAATATAAGGGACATGTACACCAGAATGAAGTCACGTAACAGTGTATAAGCTGACCGCAGAAATGGGAATCAAGGAAGAGGCAATGCAGTTGGTAGTGTTCATCTCAGAAAAAGAAATAGAGCAATACAGAAGTACTATGTTCTTTTGGACTAAGAAAGGATAGTATGCTGCGAAAGAGAGTGCTGTGTTACCAGAAATACACCTGAAGATGGTGAGAAAGTAATGAAACAGCTCAGCATTTGGCAGTGGCCACTCATCTGAATGACTATGTTCATAAAAAAGTTCTCCCTTCTCTCTATCTCGTTTACCATGTGTTCACAGCCTTGCCGATGGCCTGTGTAGGAACACTTCTCTGTATAATTGATACTCGTTAATTTTGCTTGATGAAAGATTGCAAAATTGGACCTTGGGCCAAAATCTTGCCTCTGGTGAAGACAATGTCAAAAATATCCTAACTTCTGGCTAATCTACTTACTGCTTCAACCAGACATATGCCAAACTGCTTTAAAAAGGACTTTACTCTGACTGAACATGTAAGGAAAAAAAATATAATGAATATGATATTAATATTTGCAATCTGTAATTTTGTTGCTTACTTCTCAACTTTAAGTGTTTTCATATATTTATTCCTTAACCAGGGGTATAAAACACAGAAATAAGCCTGCTTCCTGTGATCTGGTAGGTTACACCATCTACTAAAATATGTAGATATATTAAATAAATTTTCTTGAAAATAAAATAATCTAATTTTAGCATATATGAATATAAGTAAAGTAATATACATTATTAAAGTGGTGAGAGTTCATTCTTCAGCCAAGTGAGGTACTGACACAATTTCTCTTTGAAATCTGGAACTCTTAGTATATGTAACTGAGATTTATGAATAACAGGCACGACCAAAGTGTGTCATGTACTCCTCTTCTATTATAGCCACTGAATGGCTATGTGATGGAGCATCAAAGCCCTTCAAATGTATGCTTTTCTTGGCTGTTCTCAGGTTAGGCTCTGTGTGGATTCAACTCTGATGATAAGCCATTCAAACTGCACAGGCATTTTGATCACAGAAAAGCAAAATGCTATGAATCTAAACTGCAGTGAACTAGATCCTCCATAATGTTAGTGAACTAGGTAAGTGTTTCAAAGGCTGTCTAACTCTACTTCAAGATCAATTGCCAAAATCCATCTAAGAAGTTTTTACACAGGAACAGAGAGCAAATATTTTAAATGCCTTTTTTTTTTTCTTGCCTTTTTTTTTTTTCCTTCTCACAAAGGCATGCCAGAATGCCCATTTTTTAATAATAAGGAATGAGTACTCAGAATTGAAACTCTCCTTTCAATCAAGGCCACAGGCTAAAAACCTAAAAGACAATGGTAGCAGGAGCCTCCTGGGATCTTGGACTGCTGCATTATTCCATCTCCAATATGCAAGCCTAAGACATAACAAGAGTTAAAAAGGCTGTGTCAGGAATATCATCTCTGACATTTCTCTTTGTAACTAATTTTGTACAGTTATGTTACTGAAGTCCACATAAGCAGTTCATTTATATCTTGGAAAAGAAGGGAAAGAAAAACAAACATAATGTGTAACATTAATGTAGGAGGCAGGAAATTTTGTATCAACTGTTTTGCCATAGTATAGGGGCATAGAAGTGTTTTAATGTTGTATGGGAAACTCGCATAAGTAAATCTTTAAAAACTAGGCATGCTACTGTACAGGTACAGATCTAATTGTCTAGCTTCAGCTTTTCTCTAAGGGCCATTTCCTCAGTATTTAAGTGCCTTACAACAAATCAGATTATATTTAGAGAAACACAGAATAATTTGCTTCCTCCTCTGTAGATCTTTCTGCATGTGCAGGTATGTACACACATATCAGAACATACACACACACACAACTGCATATAATGTTTATAATTTTTTAGTGAGAAATGTTATTAAGATTTTATGCCCTAACATCCTTAAGCTGACAGTTTTTACGTAAACTGAGTAAGGCAAAAAAATCTATACATTTGTATTTTGACCATTGATATATCTGAGTCTGTAGATTAATACATTTATGAAAATAATTTCAGGACCTAGTTTAATTTACTTTGTTCTTTAAACTTGGTCCCTGAATGATTACTGGAAAAAAAACATGTTTATTTTCCAGTATTTGTCAAATGCCACCTTAAGCACTGCCTGAACAGGAAGATGCTGAACTGAAATTGCGTGATAAGACCCGGTACAAGATCCACCCTGTTACACCTCTGACCCTCTGCATGCAGCTGGCATCACACACATGCTTGGAGACACAGTAAATATCCTAGCCCAGCTTCCATCTGCTGTAAAAAATACCCAGGCATAAAGGGAAACTCTCAAGCCTGGTGAAATTGCTGCTGTGCTCTCAAGGTTCCAGAGACTACGTACCAAAGGCAGTAAGATAGCTGCCTGTGTGCCCTTTGTTTTCACACTGTCATAGCTAAGCTGTGTGGCCTTATTTAGTAGGACTGAAAGCATAACCTACATGGCACAGCTTTTCTGACCGGTTCTGAGCATTGATTGTACTTTATTTATTCGGTGTTTGAGCTATCAAAGGGAAAAAGTGCCCATGGCAAGCTAGGTTGCAGTAACAATCTGTGCATTTTAAACTGCCTGCATCTACTTAGTTACTGTAACTACTCCCAACTGTATGATTAAATACAAATGATGTTTCCATATATTAACTGCAAGCTTCTTTCCAATATGTGCTGAACATGATATTTAAAACACAGGATTCTTGAATGGAATAACATTTATGGAAGTAATTTCCCAAATGTGTATGATTATCACTTGCAAGGATGTATACACCAGTTAAAATCCACAGTATGATGAGAAATCATTTCCAATCTGCTGAGAATGGCAACAGAGAATTAAAATTCTACTTCTCCACAAAGAAGTCTCTCATATAAATCATCAACCTGTTTGTCACTCAGACATTAACACAGTGTTTAAATTTGTACATTCTGTATGCAATTTCTGTGTAAACATTACCTATTTTACTGTATCAATACTGACTTCTGAAGTTAAATTGTTTTAAATAAAGGATTTAACATTTGAAATTACCTTCAATTCTTGTTCTTTTTTTTTTCTTTTTTTTTTTTTAAATGAACTAAACTTTAATAAATGAACTGCTGACTCTTAATGGATGGTTGTGTTAATGCATTTTGAACAGAATGACAAGTAAGCTAGTGAGGTAAATAAAAAATGGGATAACACTAAGAATGGTCAGTCACTCCAACTCCACTGGTTATCTACCTCTTCTAAGAGTGCTGGCTTAGTAAGCAAGGGAATTCTGATAGTTCTGTTTCATCATAACCTTCATAACTCATTTGATAGGGCTTGTGTAAATGGTAAGCAAAACAAGGCAAGCAACAGAAAACTATCCTTCAGAAGATGGAGAGACAAAAGGAAGGGGCAAAATGAAGTGCAGGATTTATTCCAGTCTGAGCTGTAAAAATAATTTCTAAGTGAGCTACCAACTCTTCAACTGCTTAGTTTTGACCCCAGTCATATAATGACTTTTTATGTGGTTTATTCATTCTTTGTTTAATCACAGAATGACCAGGATGTGAGAGACAACGGAATGAGAGAGTCATACTGCCAAGATGTGGAAAGAGATATTTCCAGTGGCTGGAGGGAAGAACTGATGCCTTTGCACATTACTTTGGGTTTAGCTTAATCTGAAGTAATGTGTACTTCACATCCACATTCAAATAGACAGACTCGCAAAGGAGCAGGTGCAGGAAGGGCTCTGAGAATGATGGGGAGAGCAGGTCTCAGACCAAAACCATCAGTGGTCTGAAGGAGTACTGGCCTGTAGTCAACTTCTTCAGCCTACTCTGAAGGCTGTCACTGAAATACCTCCCCTCACTGTGGTTTAGGAATATTATCCTTTGATTTCAGTACCTGTGATCGACTCCTGGGATGCAGAGAACTCAGAATGTCACCCTGTATTTTTTCTTTTGGGAAGCAGGGATTGTTGGTCTTCAAAGATACTAATCAAACTTAGGTATCTCTTAGGGACATACAACCTGCCACTAGGATACTCAGGATGACAGTACTGCCAATACATCCTGTTTAAAAAAGTGATGGAGGTAACTTGAAGCAGAAATAAAATGGGGGTGTTTCTTTGGTGTCATGGTTGGTGCACTAACAGGGAAGAAACAGTATATTTGTTTTACTAGAATCATAAAATCATAGAATGGTTTGGGTCGGAAGGGACCTTAAAGATCATCTCGTTCCAATCCCCCTGCCTGGGCAGAGACACCTCCCACTAGACCAGGTTACTCAGAGGCCCATCCAGTCCTTGAACACTTGCAGGGAGGGGGCATCCACAACTTCCCTGGGCAACTTGTGCCAGTGTCTCACCACCCTCACACTAAATAATTTTTTCTTAATGTCTGTCCTAAATCTCCCCTCCTCCAGTTTTAATCTATTTCCCCTTGTTCTCTCACTACAAGCCCTTTAAAAAGCCTCTCCACAGCTTTTCTGTAGGCCCCTTCAGGTACTTGAAGGCTGCTATGTGTTCTCCTCAGAGCCTTCCTTCTCCAGGCTGAACAGCCCCAACTCTCAACCCATCTTCATAGGAGAGGTGCTCCAGCCCAGTGATTATCTTTGTGGCCCTCCTCTGTACTCTCTCCAGAAGCTCCGTATCCTTCATATGTTGGGGCCTCCAGAACTGGACACAGTAGTCTAGGTGGGGTCTCACAAGAGCTAAGTAAAGGGAGAGAATCACCTCCCTTGACCTGCTGGCCAGGATTCTATTGATGCCACCCAGGACACGGTTGGATTTCTGGGCTGCAAGTGCACATTGCTGGCTCATGTTGAGCTTCTCCTCCACCATCACCTTCTCCTCCAGACTGTTTTTTAATCCATTCTCCACCCAGTCTGTATTTGTGCTTGCGATTCCTGCGACCCAAGTGCAGAACCTTGCACTTGGCCATGTTGAACTTCATGCAGTTTGTACAAGCCCACTTCTCAAGCTTGTCAAGGTCCCTCTGGATGGCATCACTTGCCTCCAGCGTGTTGACCTCACCACACAGTTTGATGTCATTGGCAAACTTGCTGAGGGTGCACTTGATCCCACTGTCCATGTTGCTGACAAAGATGTTCAACATCATTGGTCTGAGTACTAACCCTTGGGGAACACCACTCATCATAGGTCTTCATGTGGACATTGAGCCATTGATCAGCACTCTTTGAGTGCAACCATCCAGCCAGTTCCTTACCCAACAAGTGGTCCATCCATTGAATCTGTATTGTTCCAGTTTTGAAAACATGATGTTGAGTGGGACAGTGTTGAAAGCTTTTCACAGGCCTAGGTTTCAAAACCTTATTCCAGCATGAAAAAAGAATTACTCCATGCTAGTGCTTGAAATTACACACCCTTGTCTATGACACAGGACTGAAGGTAATATTGGGTTTTGCTTCCAGGCTGCTGCATTTACAAAGCGGAGCTGTAGAGAATTGCAGCTTTCCTATCTTCTGGCAGATGATACTGATCTTGTCATGCCCTGTTACTTCTCAGTGAAAAAATGTATATGGATGTATCCCATCCAGTGTAACCACCTGCAAATGACTCATTGTTCTGGTTTGCTTTGATAGGGTTTTGGTACGGGGGAGGGGTCCCATGGGGGGCTCCGTAAAAAGCTGAGGAGCTCCCTCAGTTCCAAAACCAGCCATTAGAGAGACAATAGATGTGCCTCTGCCATTAACATACGAAAGAACTGAGATAAGAGCTGAGCAGAGCGAGCAGTTAGAAAGAGCTGAGCTTGAGAGGCCGAATGGTGTCAAAATGAAGATCCCGCGGCTGGTGAGGAAGAAGGGGAAGAAGGTGCCCAAGCAGAAGTTTCCCTGCAACCTATAGCAAGATGGCAGGCTGTCCCCATGCATCTGTAGAGGAACGTGGTGGAGCATTCCCTGGGCACACCAGGAGCTGTGGACTTGGCCAATGGACTTGGATTTTGTGACCAGTGGACTCAGATTATGCAGCTGTGGAAGACCCCAACGCCAGGGGAGGTGACTGTTTCCAAAGCGGCCTGGGAAGCCCACGCTGGAGCAGCTTGCTCCTTAGGGGCTGTACCTGGTGGGAAGGACTCTTGAAGGAGAGGTTTGTGGAGGACTCTCCCCTATGGGAAGGACCCCATGGGGAAGCAGGGGAGGACTGTAAGGAATCCTTCTTCCTGAGGGCGAAGGACTGCTAAGAATCACCAGACTGTGAATTGACTCTAAACCCCATCCCCTGTCCCCCTGTGCCACTGGGGGGAAGAAGGGAGAGAAATGGGGAACTAAGTAAATTGGGCCCGGGAAGAAGGGAGGGGTGGGGCAACGTATGTAAGCCCTGCTCTGTGTGTTGTCTGTGTCTCCGTGCATTGGTTAGTGTGAAATGAAATTATTATTTTTTCCCCAAGTTGAGTCTGTTTTGCCTGTGACCCTAATCAGTGAAGAACCCTCCTTGCCCTTTGTCTTGACTCATGAGCTTCTAGTTGGCCTTTGTCCTCCCCATCCCAGTGTGGGGGGGGGGGGGGGAAGGGGGGGGGGGGGGGGCAGGGGAAGTTGAGTGAGTGGCCATGTGGCTGTTTCTTTGTTGTCATGTTAGGCCCAAACCACAACACTCATCAACTAGGAGGATTGTTTGGTCAAAGCAAATAATGTAGTGCTCCTAAAGGAATAGTCAACTTTCTAAGGCAGAAGGATTAGTAATATTATCTCACTTTTGCAAAAGATGAAGCTGGGGGAGATTACTTCCTTCTTCTCCATATAATGTGTCTCCAAGAAGAGGTTGGACTATTACAAGCACTACAAAAGTAAATAGTCACAAAAATTGCATATCCATATGTTGGAGTAGCCTTTCAGAAATATGAACATAGTCTCAGGTTTTTATATCTCAAAGTATTCATTGTTAAAAAAGATAAGGGGAGATTTTTTAATCTTGAAAATATTCCTCAGGCCAGCCTGAAACAAAATAGACTCACAAATGGATAAAAACTCTGGTATAACTGGTATCTAGCATATTTTTATTCAGTAAAATATAAGGAGACTAAGTTTTACCTTACTTCATATTCTGTCTTTTCAGGTGTGCATAATTCTGAGGTGTAGACCAGATTGAAAATGTCAAAGTCTGCAAACAAATTTTTGTTTGTTTTTATTTATTGCTCTTTTTCTTTTTTCTCTTTTATATCTTTTTTTTTCTTTTTTTTTTTTTTTTCCTTTCCTGGCTGCACAACAAATGTTACACCTAACATTTCACATTTTAAAAATACTAGCTGTTCCTGTAATGGTCACAGCAATTAGAGAAAAGCATTGAATTTGATAGATTTGTGTAAGATAAAGAGTTTTGTAGTTAAATGTTTTATGTTTCTTTATCTTTGTGCTTACAATGTAAGTTATATATTTTGTTTGAGTTCTAAAAATATAGTCTTTTTGGACTCAGTGATTAATGAAAACAGAGTATGTATACCATGAAAGGTGACCTATTGAAGGCAAAGTGCTAATAAGTAGCAGATTGTTCAACATGACCTAAACCCTTTTTTTATTGAAAAATGAGATCTACAAAGGTACTTTGTAACATGTTTCATAAGGTCTTAATTTTGCCCAGCACTAACAGGGCCATTAAATCTACTTAGAATCTGGATTACAAAAAAACAAGGATATTTATATTCTTTTTTTTTCCTTTTTCTGAAAAAAAATGCATGCCTCTTGTACTCCCTTAAGATGTTTCCTAAAGGAACAAATGAAACTTACTAAAATCTCCTCTCTGGGGGAAGTGTTAGAGAGAAAAAGGCAGGGGTAGAGATGCTTGGGATGGCCTGTGGAAAAGACTTTTCATTTGCCATTAATTACGGATGATTGTGAAACTCACAAGAGGCCTAGTGAGCACTACTCAAATGCAGCCAGGTGGTTGTCTATGGAGCAGCCACATAGTTTTGGCGTCTTCCAGTTCTTGTGTAATGAGAAAAGCAATTGCATTTCACAGATGCATTCATGTAAAGAAGTGGAGTCGATGGCTGAGCTGTAAACATGCTGTAACTGCTGCTGACCAGGGTTTTTACTGTTGTAGCAGTGCTACCTTGCAGGGCCATCCCCCATCCCACAACTTATTTCTTAGACTCACCCAATGGTGCTGGTCCCTCATTTGAACCATAATCTCTTCAACATCACTACTTCACATATCTTTAAAAAGCACATAGGGCTGGGGTGCCATGGCTCAGAGATGTCATCAGAAAATAAATCAGTCTGTTGCATTAGAAATTTAGGTGAAGCTGGAATCTCCATCTGACTCAGCTTTTCAACTATCCCTGTTCAGGGAACACTCACCTGCTCAAACAGCACCCGACTGGAGGTCCTCCAACACCTCCTAACAAATCAAAGACAGGGTATTGTTCCCTGGATTTACAATCTGTCCAGAACAATCAGCTCAATCATATTTACCTGGAAGAAGAAAAAAGAAGTAGGAATCTGTGGGGGCAGTAAAAGACTCACAGAAAACGCGCAGAGCATATTCCATAACGTTTACATCTTTTCTGCTGCTTGTGAAGAACAACTAACAAGCCAAATGAGCTAAGAGGGGAGACGAATTGTATTTTACTTGTATCCGTGATCATAGAATCATAGAATCCTAAAATTACGGAATGGTTAGGGTTGGAAGGGACCTTAAAGGTCATGATCACACAAACTTAGATGCTAAGGATGTCCAGATGTTTTTGAAAACCCTGTTTTCCAGGGTTTTTTGAACATCACCTGTGGTTAAACCTAAGCCTTAAGCATTTTTGCTCTCCTCACTGCTCTTTCAAGGTAGTCTTTATTTTTATTGTGAGGCATTCATTTACCTATTAAATATCCTTCCTTTACCAGTTTTAATGCTACCTGAAATACATATTCAGTACATATTCAGAATTCTATTAAGCTCATCAGTGGGTATTTGCTTCACATAATACAACAGAATCATGGCAATGCTCCTGTTCCCCACTTGTAGTGCTGACAGTAGAATAATGTGGGCTGCTTGTTCGTGCTGTTCTCAGATGCCCCAGCAAGCAGGAGAAAAGGTGGAAACTACCTCACGCATCTTCCTCAGAACGGTTTCTGTTTACTCTGGGCACCAACTGGCTATTCTGAACCTCTGGTGCCAATGAGTTTCCTCGCCTGTTTCCTGCCTTATATCAGTCTCCTTGGTGCTGGCATCCCGTTCACACACCCAGCTGCAGCTCAGCTCAGGGCTTTTTGTGAGGTCTGTCATGTAAGTGGGCTCATCTGGGGGGAGGCAAGGAGGGAAATCATAGAATCATAGAATCATAGGGGTTAGAAGGGACCTCGAAAGATCATCTAGTCCAACCCCCCCTGCCAGAGCAGGGTCACCTAGAGCACATCACATAGGAACGCATCCAGGCGGGTTTTGAATGTCTCCAGTGAAGGAGACTCCACAAACTCTCTGGGCAGCCTGTTCCAGTGCTCTGTCACTCTCACAGTAAAGAAGTTTTTTCTGATATTCACCTTGAACCTCCTATGCTCCAATTTACACCCATTACCCCTTGTCCTATCACTGGTCATCACTGAGAAGAGCCTAACTCCATCTCCCTGACACTCACCCCTTACATATTTGTAAACATTGATGAGGTCACCCCTCAGCCTCCTTTTTTCCAAGCTAAAGAGACCCAGCTCCCTCAGCCTTTCCTCATAAGGGAGATGTTCCACTCCCTTAATCATCTTTGTGGCTCTGCGCTGGACTCTTTCAAGCAGATCCCTGTCCTTCTTGAACTGAGGGGCCCAGAACTGGACACAATACTCCAGATGCGGCCTCACCAATTCAGAATAGAGGGGGAGGAGAACCTCTCTTGACCTACTAACCACACCCTTTCTAATGCACCCCAGGATGCCATTGGCCTTCTTGGCCACAAGGGCACATTGCTGGCTCATGGTCATCCTCCTGTCTACCAGGACCCCCAGGTCTCTTTCAAAAATTATTATAAATTATTATAAATATTAGAGGGGAAAGCTTATGGAAATGGCTAGAAGTCTGCATTATGAGGACTTTGTACTATTGGTCTTATATACAAATAACAGTTTACTTTAGCTTTTTTTGCCTGCAATTTTTATTCATTGTCGTAAAAAGACCTCAAATCCTCCTTGTAAACTCCTTCAGCTTCTGCTTAGCTGGACTTTTACAGTAGTGTTTCTGGGATGCATTCTGGGATGGTTAAACCTTGGTCATTGCCTTGGAGAGACAGAGGGGCCAAAGCCTGTGCTCTGGCTACAGCAGTTCACAGAGTTGTAATGACTTACACTTGCCTCTTGTGGACTTAGTGAAGTGATAGGGATGGAGATGAAGTCAGGACAACTCAGAGATGTCCTAGAAACACATTGTAATGCGACCTCTTGTCATCATACAGACTGCCACAGTGATATTGATAGTTAACCTCTTCTCAGCCTGAGACTGATACCTGTTCCTTAACACAGCTCATAGATGAAGCTCTGCCAGCACAAAACCATTCCCACTAGAGTACAAGTAGAGCCATGTGCATAGTGCTTCACTGACTCCAGGGAAGATGTGCAGCAGAGATGGATAATCAGCTCTCTTGACTGTCAGGCCCCTGCTCTAACCTCTAAAGCACACTTCGTAAATGTTTGAAGCTGTAATAAAATCTTCTGGGTGTCTGCTTCCTGCAACACTAACTGTTTTAAAGTATTCATGGGTTATTTGTTTATGAGTCTTACACAAATCTATTAAACAGTCGGCATTTGTTTTTTAGTTAAATTTTTTTTTTTTCCCCTTTCGCTTTAATAATTGATATTGTTTTGGATACATAAATATGTCCTAAGAGTATTTGTCGTTTCCTAATGTTTACAGTGGGGATTATTTTTTTTAATATATGAAACTGTGAGATTTTTCTTCCATATAGAGTATGCTTTTCTGTTACATGCACAGCTCAGAAACAGTCACAGACAATGTACCTGGCAATGGCATGTAGATTTGCAGGAATTGCAGTTAATGCTGTTTGGAAAGCCTCCTGTTTTAATTTCTCACTCATCATGTGGTAACAGAGAACAGGAACACCCCTCATGAAATATTACAGAATTCTATTAAGTGATGGATAAAAAAATTCTGGCATGCTTCTATCTATTGTCAACAGTTACTGAATTAGGACTTTATGTCTATTGTGCTGGTAATAGACAGGATGGTGCAAAGGAGAGCAAAAAAGTACAGAGGAACATCTCAGAGATGAAACTGGTTTTAATGAACTGCTTACTTTACATAGAGTAAATGGAAATCCTGAGCTGCTCTAAATTTTGCAGATAGAAATAGTCAGGAAAGCCAACAAAGAGCACTTCTTCTCCAAATTGTTAGTAAGTTCTTGATGTTATTTGCTATGCTTCTGGTAACATAAACCCCAAACATAATAAGTAAAACAGGTAAAGAGAAGCTGGTCTTGTTCTACAATTGAAAAAGAAAGGTTGCTGTAGTTACTGGAATTATCTTGGCATGGAGCTGGTAAAAATAATGTGGATCACCTGAGGAAATGGTCCTTGTAGGCACCTGCCAGCTGATATGGTCACAGATGCAAAATCTTGCATTACCTTCCCCCTTGACCTGGAAAATGAAAGAGCACCCTCTACTTCCTATCTGCCTCCAGAACATGATTCTTGGGTTCCTTGTGCTTGAACCATTCCCAGCTACAAGAACATGACAAGAAATAAGAAGTGCAACAGGTCAAACCTGCCAGCTGGGCAAGCAGATAGTGCCTGTTACTAGCTCTCAGACTACTTTAAATTTCGTGGGCAAGCCAATCGACAGCACAAAAACCCAGAAGAAAATCTTCTACCTCCTACTCTTCCATCTCTTTGTATTTGAATCAAACTTTTCTGACTGTGGTCAATGAGTTGTATATGCAATGATTTGTGGAGCAAGAACTTTATTTTCCACACCAGACTCACCAGGTGGAAGTGCTAAAGTGCTATATATAGCCTATAGGTACCAGTGGCTTTAGAGAAATATCAGGTTGCCGCCAGTGGGAAAGGAGACAGCATCAGGGAAGTTTTGCTCAGGAACCATGGAGGAAGAAGAAAGAGGAAAAGGGGTTTTGGTTCCTGAAAGGCCAGAAATAGCAGTAAGTGTTTGTTTTACATTCATATGCTGGTGACCCTATGCTGGGGGCAAGTGGGAGTCTGGTGGAATGCCTGGGACTAGATCCCATGGGAGGGATCTACTTTCATAGATGAAACCCTTCCCTCCATCTGATGTCAGTGTTATCTTGCACTGCCCCTGCTCCTGTGGCAGAGGGCTGAGAAAGAAGCAGGTGGTGACAGTGGAGATTCAATTATTAGATACTCAGATAACTTCTTTTGACTTCAGTGTACCTGGCCTCTTGGGCACAAAGACAGAAGACTTCACAAGATGTCAATAAAAACGAATACTTACCTATGATCTCTGCGAAACTAGAAACAGGAGAAAGGAAAGACAAATTTTCTGGAGACAGTAGATGGCTGCCTCCTGGAACAACTAATCTCAGAAACCAAAAGAAAAGAGGATATTTTGGACATAGTCTAGAGTGATGCACAGGATCTGCTTCAGTGAGGGTCTCTGTGACAGTGACAACAGCACTGAATTTCAAGAAAAGTAACTTTGTAAAAATGAGGTAACTGGTCAAAAATTAAAAAAATAAACCAGCAACGAGCTCATAAAAGCAGCTGTCCAAAATGAAAGAAGCCTAGGAGCAGCCTGGAGGCTTTTGAAAAATGTAGTGCTAGAAGCCATGTAAAAAGTGTGCCACAATTGAGAAAGAAAACAAGAGTCCAGAAAGTCCCTTCAGGCCTTAACTGGAAAGCTATGCAGGCTATCACCAGAAAAGCATTTTTTCAAAAAAGGAAATATGGACCAAAAAATGAGAAGGGCCAAAAGGAATGTGAAGAGTATGACAAGGAGTTCCCTGAAGGCACCCATGGCAGAAAGCAGGTTAGGGGATTACTGGGACCATTTGGCCACCGAAGTGCAGAGAGGGAGCACATAATGCCAGGTAACTCCCATGTACCAAAGGGATCTGGACGTGTCCAGGAGCTATAGCCCAGTGACTTTGCCTCCAGTTCTGCCCACTGAACACCCCTGCCAGTGTTGGTTGTGTTCAGCAACAACCTGGGAAAGGCAATGCACAGTAAAATCTGCAAGTCTGTCTTTAGGTAGACAACAGATTCACAGCTTGCAAGACACCCCGGAAAAACCTCACAAAACTGAATGAGTTGGAAAAAAGGGGACAAATTAGGTTCAGTATCAATAAATGCAAGGTAATGCATCTAGAGAACAGTAATCTAAACATGGTTGCATGACAATGAAACCTGAGCTGTAATTGCCAGCTGTAACTGAGATGCAACCCCTAGAAAGAGACCTTGGAGTCATCGTTGGCTGGTTTTCAAAATCCTTTTCTCAAGGCAAAGTGGCAGATGCAAAAGGGAATAATTTTAGGCATCATCAGGCCAAAACATGACTGAGAGCCAGAAAGGCTTTTTGCCACTGTGTTAAGCTGGGATGTGCCACATCTCAAGTGCTGTGTGTGCAGTCCTGGCTCTGTCTTAGGAAGGATTTAGTCGAGTTGGAGGTGATACAGGAGAGGAAAAAGAAAAAGGATTCAGGGGATTAAGTAATTGCCTTCCAGGAAGAATGAGTGTGACAGAATCAGGAGGGTGCTAGGTAAGCTGAATGCAGAGCTGTTATTGACCAAGTCCTTGAACTTGACGAAGCAAGGGGGCAAACTGGTTTAAAAACAAGCACCCCTTTATCAAGCGCATAGTGAACCTTTGTACCGTGGTCCCATGACAGGGATGAAGGCAAGCAGTGCCAGCAGGCTGAGAAAGGGAGAGAAAAAGTAATGGCCAGCAGGTCTATAAACAGATACCAGAAGGACTAGACAGGAAAATACCCTCTAACACCAGTAAGCTAACTATTGCAGAAACTGATGCAGTGTGAGAGAAATGGTTTGCCATGATGTGTCCAGGCTCATGTGTTACATGACAATTGCTGTTTTTGCACACAGAAGGCCAGACTGGATGGCATACTAGTTCTATTCTGTTGGGCCTCTCTTTTCTCACATTCTTGTATAATGTCAGGGCTGGAGAGGGGAAAATGTGTAAATCCAGAGTGTGTGAAGGAATCTTGCTGTCTGTCTTTGTCTCTGTACTTTGCCTTGTATCCCATTTATGCTGAGATTGCTGAAAAAAATGGTTATATGTCTGTTGGTTGTAACTATCCCTGCTACAGCACCAGCTCGTGCCAACAAGAAATTACACTCTAAATACACCTGGAAATAGCTGGAAATTTCTTAGATTTCTTCTGTCAATTGACAGAAAGGTGTTATCATTGGAATGGAAACAAACAAAAACTATACACTGGTAGAAATATGCTTAGTGGCCAAAAATACCTAGAAGGTGAGCTTACGCCCTTGGATTTAAGGTCAGCTTGTGATGGAATTTAGCAACTTCAGAGCTGTCTCCATGTAGAAAGCAGAGCTTTTTCCTGCTATTTTTACAGCAATTCCTAGTCAGCTGCTCTTCCAGCCTTCATCTCTTTATTGGCATTTTCTAGACTTTTTGACTGTTTACTCAGCTTTCTTCCATTTTCTCCTTGACCACACCTAACATTTTTTCTTTTGTGATCCTCTTTACTTCTGTGTACTGCACTCAGAGGCAACATGACAGACTGGGGCAGCTCAGACCACTACTTTTACATCTTCTTAGATGAAGTGTGAGAATCGTTCTAGGTTGCCAGTTTCTTTTCCTTCCTTCATCCTTACAAGAGGTAGCTGCAGACTTGACTTCCCTCTCTGCTAGTCTCATTCTTCCCCAGGTTTCTCCCACTTTCACTCTACAGTACCATTTGATTTTATGGAGTATGCTAGTGTGTATGTTCTGATATAGACAGGTATAGTCAAGGAGCAGAGACAACTGCAGAATTGGCCACTAGGAGTAGTTTTACTCTTTAGTAGCAAAATGTCTGCTCCTGAAAGAGTCTTGTGCGGCAGCCTAGGAATGTAAGACAGCACAGTCGTTTGGCATGGAGGAGCTGGCTTGGCTGGGTTGGTTTCAGAGAGTGCCGTCACATAGTTCAAGTGGGGTGACGGCCCTGTGGTGTAAAGTCATATTGCCCTTTCATGTCAGGGCAGCTGGCTTATGTCCTCCCTTCCCCAGTGTCTGTTTGCGTGTGTGTCAATAAGTTACTTGATCCATGCTCTTGCACCAGTCTCTTGAGCTTAACTGCCTGAGAAAATTTGGAAGTATGAAAGCAGTCGACCTTTGTGGGCTGTTTAAAGTCTCCTTCTATCAAGAAATCTCAGTGTTTGCACAGCAAAAATCAGGGGAGAAAGAATGAAAGGAGAACATGAAAAAGCTACAAATTATATTAACACAAAAGTCACAAGCAAAAAATAACTATATGTATTAAAAGAACTTCCCCCTGCAAACATTTCTATTTCCTCCCTAACTTTCAAGCCCATAAAACACATGAACACTGAAGCGAAAACAGTTTGTGCAAAAGCCACTGAATGCTCTTTTACTGCCAACACCTACAGCTGCAGACACCACAGCGCAGCAGCAGACATACTACCCCAAAACTATTGCTGCTCCCATTGCTCCAAAGCCCATACAGCTCAGACATTGTCCATAAATTTGTTTTACTTTTCCCCAGCAGCTCTTGAGCCTGGTTTCTTAAAGAGGGCTAACAATCCATTCCCTCTTGGTAACACCAGGCCATGGTCCTGGTGGTGGTGAGATTGTCCCCTTGCTTTTGCTAGGGTCTCTTCCCCACCCCAGTTTTAAGGTGAGCTTCAAGTCTCCCTGCTACCTTTATTTGGGGTAAAATATACAGCATTTTTAGAGTGATATACTTACTTTAATACTGTCATAAACAGATTTTATGGCAGCAGAATCATTTCCAGCCAAATGTTTGGCAAAACATAAAGAATCCACACTAAGCTTATGACTCTCTGATGTCTCAGATATAAAAAGGGAGACTATATATATTTTTTTTTGTCTCATATTGAGCGTCTTTCTAAGATTCTCTTGCACATGCTGTTTTCCAATATACTCCTTAAGTATTTTTTAGCCTCAATCCATTCACTGTGCCTCTAAACTACCTGTTTTGGCATCTCTAATAACACCTCTTCTGGCTCATAGAAATAGATTGTACTTTGCCCTTTTTCTTTCTGTCTTTCCACACTATTTTTTTTCCAGAGTAAAGTATATTCAGGTAATTATATGCTACTTTGAAAGTGGGTTTACAGCTTGACTATTAGAAGGAGCATGAAGTTGAGGAAATTAATTTTGAGAATTTTCTTTGAGTTAGTGCTGGTTTGGGAGTGGAGAAATCAGTGAGGAGGGAAATGGACAGAAAAAGAGGGAAAGTCTTATAGGGAGAGGCTGAGGGAGCCACGGTTGTTTAGCCTGGAGAAGAGGAGACTCAGGGGGGACCTAATCACTCTCTTCAGCTACCTGAAGGGAGGTTGTAGTCAGGTGGGGGCTGGGCTCTTCTCCCAGGCACCTATTTACAAGACAAGAGGGCACAGCCTGAAGCTGCTCCAGGGGATGTTTAGGTTGGATATTATGAAGTACTTCCTCACAGAGAGGGTGATCAGACATTGGAATGGACTGCCCAAGGAAGTGTTGGAGGCACCGTCCCTGGATGTGTTCAAGGCAAGGCTGGATGTGGCACTTAATGCCATGGTCTAGCTGATGTGGTGGTGTTGGTCATAGGCTGGACTTGATGATCTTAAAGGTCTTTTCCAGCCTTGGTGATTCTGTGACTCTGTGAAAAGAAAAGGTTTTGCTGCTATGAAATGGTTTATCCAGAAATCTTGCCACTTCACTGATGCCGTTGGCTTGTGGCTCACAGGAATACTGCATCTTCTGAGAAAATGAATGCTCCTTAGAAAAGTAAGATTCCATTTTATTGTTTTATGCATACCTTCTTAACCCTGTTGAGTAGAGAGCTGTGGCTTTGCCATTTTTACTACTGTGCTTGAGAAGCAGTTCTTTCATATTGCCAGGGCCTGCCACTCAGACCACTTCAGATGGCAGGACAGAATCTTTTATTGTTGATGCCATTCTCACATTTCCCACTGTTCTGAATACTGTTACTTATATCTTTTTCCAGTTAGATGTGGATTTCCATTCCAATTTGCAAAAGGAACATTTTGGTATATCTTTTAATAAATTGTGGCCTGCTTCCTTCTCCAACTTGGATGCATGTGAACCCATTTAAACCTCCATATCCCAAACTCTTCCAAGTACAAGCAGACATAAGAGCATGAGGAGTCAAATTTGCAAAATGAAACTCAGCTTAACTAACATGAAGGAAACTGTTTTGGTTTAGGTTTGAATTATATTAAACTGTCTTTATTCCCCCCCCCCCCCCCCGGATATTCTTTTTTGATATTTTATTTATTTTTTATTGATATTTATATTTATTTTTTTGATAGCTTTATGCAGGATGATCGAGTGACTAAGACTCCCCTTTGCTCACAGAGTAAAAGCTTCATGACGACTGCCTCTTTAAAATTTACACTCCATGTTATTTCAGTCCAAACCTCAAATCTACAAACTGGTTCAGCTGCTGATGTTGAACCTCCTTCAGTACAGAACATTAATCTAAGCACTATTCGTCCCCATGTTTAAAGTATATGGATCATGTGTAAAAAGTAAATACAATGCATTGTCTCAGTATTCTAAAACCAAGTGTATTTTAAAAGAGAAACTTGATTAGCAATTAATATTGATGCT
The DNA here is from genome assembly GCA_020745705.1 of Hemiprocne comata. NCBI lineage: Eukaryota > Metazoa > Chordata > Aves > Apodiformes > Apodidae > Hemiprocne > Hemiprocne comata. The sequence continues at coordinate 89,310,557 of CM036586.1, read as the reverse complement.
GTTTGATCTCAGAAAATCCTCTGAGTCTAGGGCAATTCAAAGTGCACAGCATATGAAGTTGGGGATGTGTGCTGAAATTCTAAAAATAAAATGAAGGATGCAAAGACATGAAAACTGTCAAGAAATCTGGAAGAATTATCATGTCTATATATGTTCCTTTTGAAAAAGAAATTATAGGCAATACTGAGCTGTGGATTCTAGGGGGACAGGGAAGCTATAAGGTGGGAAGAACAGGAATATAGCAAAAATGTGAGTACCTTCCACAAGAAGTTTTTTTTATTTGAAGGCAGCAAGGAAGAGAACTCAGTGGATAAACTTTGCCAAAAATTAGAGCATTTCTCTGTCTGATAGAGCACCAGAGCAATATAAAATGGAATAAAAGCTGATGAATCACTGTCATTTCTATTGGTAAAAAAGCAATACAAGATCCTTCAATGTCAACATTAAATACGAAATGTGTTCCTTGCCGTATTAAATTGCATTTTATTGAAACAGCCAAGGTAAATTTTAACTCCTGACTACTCACAGTGCTCACTTCTATGCTCTATGACATGGAGCATAATCTTTCTTATAACAAAAGGATCCCCAGGAGACCACAGACCTATTATAAGCAACCATGTGGGATATCACATGCTCTATAGGGGTCATATCCCTCCCTCACTGGGGACCAATGAATGGCTTTGGATATAAGGAGAATCAAAGGGCAAGGTGAGAAGAAAAGGCCAGGGGAATCTGTGGGAGTCGAATGGGGTTGCTGGTGATGAGGCCTGATGCAAAGTCCCAGTGAAAGCCTGTTGGTCTGTGTGTTGGCATCCAAGAGTGCAGGGAACAGGGAGCACCACAGGAAAAACAAGAGGCAAAATCACAGAATGGGTAAAAATTATTTACCTTTTACTCTTAATAGAAATTTGTTAAAGGAACTCTTGAGGAAATACAAAAAGAACAGTTACCAAGAAAGAGATATTTGTGAAAAGTAAGTTTAGGGTTATGCCTGATAAGGGTTGTGAGTAAAATATTGGTGAGTGAAAGATATATGCTGCAGCAGACAAGTAGTTGTACATTCTTATATTGGGAACTTTAGATGCTTTATAACACTAGAAGAGAGGAGACAATAAAACTAATCAACTGGAAGGATAGGTCTTCCACACGTACATCTCTAGAGATCAGGTCCCTTGAGGCATTCCAGCAGGTTGAGCTTTGTCATACAGTATTATTACCTAGCATCAAAATGGTCTGAGCATCATTAAACGCTATTTTCAAGATTCTTTTTAAAAAACAATTAAATATGGTCAAGTAATTAAAAAGAGCTTTTCAAAATTTTAGGAAATTTTAAAATATGATTACTTTAAATATCTATTCTTATTGTGATCAGAAATAGAAATAAATAATACCACTGTCATGCTGATGCTGCATGTTGGTTAATCTGTTAGGGGCAGATATAGGTCTTTAGTAATTCCATATACTTCGCATCGCCTTTCTTTCCATGCACAAGCATTCATTTTTATAGCCATTCTACCTTCTTAATCCACAGCATACATTTATTTTTTCCACCTAATAACAGTGCTTGCATATTGACTTTTTGTATGACTGTGGCTTTTTAAAAGACATAAAATGATGCATTGTCTTTGCAAAGGGCCTCTCCACTGCCCTGATATTCATTATGGAATCCACATACCCATCACCCTCTTATCTGCACCATCTTATTTGCCTGAAAGTAATATAATTACATTTATATGCCATCTATTTCATCTGTGTTTCGTGCTAGTTAAATCAGTTTCTTATGCATTTGTTTCATGCATTCACCACAAATTGATATGTATAACCTATGCATATATTCATCTCGTCAACTATTCATGTACTGGGTTCCTGTGTTCATTATTGACAGAAATTATTCATCCTAACGAATCCATGGGAACACTAGAAAGAGCATATAACAAAAAAATAACTTAAATTATATAAAATGTGTTAGGAAATGTGTGTGTGTGTGTAGAGGTGTGTGTTTTTATGTGTGTGTGTGTGTGTGTATAAAACTAGCCCAGATTAAAAAAGAAGCAAACCTAAAAACCCACTTGTGCATGTTGTCTGGATGTGTGGATTTATAGAGCCCTTTTACTTCTCCAGCAGTGTGATCAGAAGGACCCATGTGCCAAGTATGCAATTCTGTCAGAAAAATAAGCATTTTGCATAGTCATTATCTATTGGTAGGAGTGCTCCAAAATACAGAAAGGTGAAATCTGTGACCATTAACCCCCTTTAGCTCTCCAAGTACATTCAGTGATTAAAAAAATAATGCTAGTAAATATATGACTATTAATGGGCCTGTTTGGGGATGGTCTGTGGGGATGGTGGTTGTGGGATGGTTGGTTTTTTTTTTTTAAGAAAGAGTGAGTGTTCACGTTCAGACTATATCACCAGGCAGCTTCAGTCAGTTAAAAGGAGTCAGTCTTTGCTGCTGAATTGGCTGTCATTGCAGCAGCAGTACCCAGGATTCACACTACTTTGCAGTGGAGCACATGCCAGGGGATTGGTGTGCAAGAAGGTGGAAGGGACTGTGTACTACAGTCACCCTTGTTAGGCTGATCAGCTTTGCAGGACAGTGCAAAGTGACATGAAGGGGGGTATTACAACATGCAGCATATGTAGGATGTGCAGAGGATAATATCTTTGATGTTATGACAAGATGAAGAGAAGCAAGATACCACAATGAAAGATCCTTGCACTATTCTCATGTGCTAGGACAGGAACACCTAGCCTCCATGGTCCAACTATCCTCTCAATTAATTCATAAGTTTCTAAGGAAGGGCTACCTTGATATACAATGCTTTATAATATGGGACTTTGGCTCTTGAGTGGATTGGCCATGTATTGCTGATTGCCTTTTTTTACTGCTTTGATCCCAAGATCTTAAAGTACTTTATAAATATTAATGAATAAAGACTCAGAAATATTCAGTCATTGTGTCTATGCTGTTGCTCATGTCACAGATGGGGGCAAACATATTAAGGCTACAATTTATTCCACCTTTTTTTACATTTCTGTATATGAGTGAGTTATTGCAGTTCTCCTTCATATTCAGGGGAGGAAATGAGAATTTTTAAGGTGTGACTCATTTAATCTATTTTATACATTTATTTATAAGGAAAGGAATGATGCTCCAGAAGTATCTGTTTCTCTCATCAGCTACGAAGGGACACTTAAGGTGACTCACTCAGATTTAGATATCTACATTGTACGATTATCTGTTTTCTAAGAGAGGAACTATGGCTCAGTTTTAACTGAGATCAACTGTCCTAATTTCCACTTCTATGCTTTGACTGTATGACAAATACTACATACTCTATCAGTGTGTTAGATTGCATGTGATATGAAAAACAGGAAGATGGTAAATTATTTGTCAGTATTCAAAAAATTAAGAGGTTGCTCATAAATGTAAAGGTTATTAGACCAGCATCACTCTTTGTAAAATAATGGAAAATCTATCATAATTGTCATTATTAAAAAACGTAGGATTTTTATCAACTGTCACTGTATTCTTGGGGAAAATGTTATCCAAAAAATCCCTCATAAATTTTTTGAGTTTAGGTAATAAAAGTAGGCATATATATACCTAAAATTTTGCAAAGTAGTTAAAAAAGCCCCCTTGGATGCAATGTGCCTATGTGCACCATTGGTGCAGGGAAAATTATTTCTTCCTATAAATATCTTCTCAGAGTGAAAATACCAGGTATTAGAATTCTAGGCTTGAAGACGCATCTCAGAAAGTTTAAAAAGTAAACATCTCTAAAATGAAGGGACAATGGGGACGAGAATGACAAGACTGCTGGTTTCCAGTTCTCAATGTTCACTTGTCTCAGAGGTAAGCTGGAAACTCTGTATAAAGTGTCTGTTTGATTTATGCCCCAAAGATAGACTTCAGGTTTTGGCTGCAGACTAAATAAAGCTGTATGTTGTTATTATCATCATTAATTGTCTTTGTCTATTGCTTTGTGACTCTTGAGTTAAAGCAAACCATGAGTTAACTGAAAGTAGTCTGGTGTCTACCAGATCAAAAATACATTGCCATTGCTGAATTTAAACATTTTTTTATTAGGACAACAGTAAAGTATCTCGTATGATGGGAAGGTATTAGATATGAGAGGAAGATGGGATTGATACAGGAAAATGACAGAAATCCAGAAAGGAATAAAGGAAAGATTACAATTAGTTATGCTGAAAGAAAAAACTATTGATTTAAATTAAGATTCCTACTAAGAATCCTGAAGGTCTGATCTTGGGACTGATTTTATCCAGTGTTTAACATTTAGCATTTAATATTTTAATTAATAACTTCAGCACAGAAATCAGGAGGTCGTTCATTGAATTGCTGATGACATCAAAGTAGTTGTTATTCTCATCATAGAGGAGCATTGGAAGAACATATAGGAAGAACTAGTCAGCTGGGAGATCAAGAGAGCTAGAAACATAAGGAAACAGACTAGTACTGAGTTCAAGGAAAGTGGGAGCTAGCAACAAGAACTTTTGCAAAGGGTTGTTGCTATAAGATAGAAGAAGAAACAGATCACGTGCATTAGCAAAAATGCAGGATGAACTGCAGCTAACAAAATAGATACTGCTGTGAAACAAGGCATTACAATCACCATATGCGTGTGCCTGACAAGACATTTGCAGTAAAGAAGACCAACACAAACTGGGTGAAGCACTGATGAAAGCTGTCTAAAGATCTTAACATACATCTGTCTAGAATGAGATTTCACCTCTTCCACAGTTGACTGCTTCTCCACTTTTGCTGTATAATTGAAGCTTTGGGTGAATGAAGACCTAACTTTCAGACCATTTTGCTGAGATCAAACCCATGCCTCGGCTCCCAGTGACTGCTTAATAATAAAGCGAAAACTAACTTTCCACCTTGAAAGATAGTGTCAACGTAAGAGTAAATAGGTGTAAAATGTCCATAAAATAATGAGGCTCAAAATATGAAGGTGTATAAACACCCAAGGAGTAAGAATCTTAACTGTGTGACCAGTAGATGTCTAGGGAGTCAACAACCTAATTTTAAAAGGGGATTTCATGAGTTTGTGAGCAGATGCTCATTGTGATACAATTGACCCCATGATTTAATGGTGTTTTCATTCTACGTACTCTGTGTCTCACTTCGGAACAGAATTGTTGCTAAACGTATTTGTTAGTAATTAATTATTAATTGTTTACACATCCATTGTAAGTGAGGGAGATTATTTTTTTAATATTATATTAATATACTAAAATTTTGTAGTCTTTCTAACTGAACAATGTTCTTTCCAGGAGCAACCCTGTAACTGCACAGGATTCTCTTTCAGAAGCAGTTGCTATTTGACTTAAATAATTCACATGCAGCTACAAATGTTCGATTTTCTAAAATGAAACGTGATGGTCAAGCATGCAGAATGTTTTCACAACTTCATGTAGATAAAAGCTACCTGAGAATGAAGGAAACAATCCTTTTTTTTTTTTTCTAGAAATACTAGCACTTTTATGTGGAAGTCATAAAAAATTTATAATTCTGTATACCCGTGTTTATACTATTGTATTAGCTTTCCCCTGATTTGCATGAGGCAGAAGATAACTATAATTCACAAGGCAATGCATAATGAAACTACAACAGATAGAACATACTTTATCTTGAGGTACATACACATATTGCCAGAGAAATGTAAGTGGAAACCTTATCCACAGAAAATTTTGCAACTTAAATGGAAATGACTTGATAAAAATGTTGATTTTGGCCATTTGAAAGTTAAACATCTCGAGCAAACCAGTCATATCAGTTTCTTCCCTATATGCAGTAGAAATAGATAAACATTTCCAGCAGGTGATTCATTCCACCTATCTGAGGAATTTACCATAAGTATTTCTCTCTGGTGATGCCAGTAATTTTCCAGAGAGAGATACTACATGATGCTACTTTATTTATTGCCTTATTTCTATTAAGTTAACATCAAGTGAGTGAAATCTATCTATCAGTGAAAAAACTTTTCTTTTGTTCCCTACACTAGCCCAGAGCTATTCAATTTTATTTCTGTAACCACAAGTAAGGACAGGAATGTAGTGGAACCATCCCCATCACTTGTCCAAACAATTTTGGTTATGTCTTCAGCAACCTGACAGTGCTGGTCTGAGCATCTTGTTCTTCCTCTGTTGGTAGAGTTTAACGTTCTGTTTCAGTTACTGCAAATCCATCCCATTTGCAGGCCAAAAAACAAGTGGGCCAACAGAGCCAAGAAAACACCTTCTTTCCAGGACAAGTCATGAAATGCAAGCTCCTACCAAATAATATTTCCAAATCAATATTGGAGGTGTTTGACTTCTATAATTTGATGGATGCTTGCCTGTCTGATGAGAATATAACTGATAAAGTTTTTTGATTTCTAGCATCATCACTTGGAGCCATTCATAATACATGGAAGAAATAGTTCCAAATGTTGTATGATTGTTAAAAAATCCACTGCTTGGTCATTAGGTCCCACTGTAAAACATCCCAGGATATGTCTGTATGACACCATACACAGCTTAAGCTCTTTAGGGACTCAGAAGTCATCAAGTGTGAGGAGAAGCTTATGCTTGAATGGTTATGTTAGAAAGGTTAATTGGAAAGGTTGCCATAATAACAAATCTAGTAGCAAAAAAAATACAGTTTACACACCACTAATTGCAGAAGACTGCATACTTGATATTAGGTTCTGGAACAGTGTAATCAACCATGTCTGTGGGTTTCTTTTGGTTTTTAGCTTGACTAGTTAGAAGAAAATATCTAACTAGTCTTTCTAGCTCAATGAATATTTAAAACTCAATTAGGTTAATGTAGTACGAATGTAAACAGCTGACTATAAAGTGGCTGAATAGGGCCAGTAGAACACCTCTCATTTCAGAATATTCCAGGAGTCTGAAAGGGAATCAAAGGCAGGGAGGAAATCACCTTTTAACAGTTTCTGCTTGGATCACATTACCGTGATGAGAAGAAATGCCATCATGATAGCTGCCATAGAGTAACTATGCAGGGAGATTAACACACTCATCGTGTCTTGAAGGCTGGAATTTAAACAGTAAGATTCTTCATTTTGTAACCTATCACATTTAAACACTGATCAGGATATACTTTCTGAATAAAAGATTAAGACTTCATATATCAAAAAGACTTGTCCATTCTTCATGCTGCCACAGTGAGATAGCTCAGCTGATAGAAGAGGAAATGCCCATTCTGAGGTGTACCTATAACATCTGATTATTGCATTTCAGTGGCTGATATTTTTTGATTAATGCCTGAACATCCAGCAGAGAGAGGTTTTTGCCCCTCTATACAACAGCTGTGCCTTCTGAATCACACAGATTGGCTGAGAGGAGGTGACACTCCATAGGCCAAACATCATTCAGCACAGGCTGAGCTCACTGGAATGCAAATGCATCGTCTTGATAGTCTAGCTTGAAAGACATCTGTAGTCATGGCACAGATATAGAGAGCAAGGGCAGAGCGTGACAGATTGCGGTTGTTGGGGAGAAAAAGACACAATTCCTAGAAATATTTAAGTATACTGCAGAAGCAATCACCACTTCAACGAATCCCTGTTGCACTGGAATGAGAAGAAGTAGGCCCAAGAACAATTCCAGCAAACCTTTGACAATGCACTATGAATTAACTGTGGGTTTGATACAAATAATCTATATTCCTTTCTTTATGGTCACAAACATAAATACTAGGGTGGAGGAAAGGTTGTCTCTTCTACTTGGCTGATTTGCATTTCAATAGCCTGCTGTGAAGATGACACAAAAGATTTATATGTCTGGAGGTGCTTCTCAAAAAATAATCCAGTCTAATATCTGAAAGCTACCTAGGTAAGTTCATATTAGAAAGTTTCTCTGATTTGGGGGAATCTTGTTTACCTCCCTTACCAGTGGTGTGTAGGGACCTCTTGTTCTGTTATTCACCACACAGCAAGGATAAGAGTAGTTTAGGAAGAGGAAAAGGACTATCTGGACTCTCAGGCTTACAGCTTTACTGATATAATATACCATATGATAATAAGGCAGGTTTTCTCATGTACATATAACTTAATTATATTCCTCCAGAACAGGGAGATCTCATAGATACTGCCTATTAGGAACAGTCTCTAGCTCACATTACCCGCTGGTGTCCCTAAGTATTCTTCAAGGGTAACTTAGGAAATGGCTATCTGGAATAGGGCAGAATCCTGTCAGGGACTGTGCTAGGAATTTAACACTTAATGGACATTTTCACATCAGTATTTGAGTCTGTGCACCGGCTCTGTGAAGTTTACTAGTAAAATCCTATTGCTGAAGAAAAACTCAGACAACGCTACACAGAAGCAGTTTCCATCCTCATCAAGGCTTTTTACATCTTCCAGAGTAGAGAGTAGCTGCAGATGGCTGCTGCAAAGCAATGTGGCAATGTGGGCTTTGCCAGGTACAAAACTTGCAATAACAGAAAAGAGGTTGTATGTTTTGCTCCCTTTTCATCTTTGTAATTTGGCTTATGGATACAGGTGAAACCTTTTAAACCCCTGTGGCTAAGGCATTCACATCTCTGGCACATGTTCACCAGAAGTAGGATGCATATGGACAAAGAATTCCTGTAACTCCCTTTCTCCTTGTTCATTGCCTTCCACTCTAATAGAAATCGTTGGTTAAAAGAGAAGGGTTTCCATGAAAGGTGCACACACCTGCTCTTCAGTGGGAACTAACTACACCATCCCACCTGACAAAAACACTTTCCATAACCTACCAAAAGCAGTGCTGCCAGAAGAGCACAGGTACTTTGTTGGATCACTGAGTAGCTAATAGAGACAGCCACTGACCTGTTGATAGCTTTGAAGAACATGAAGGATGGTTACAAATTAAATTACATAGAACACTTGGTGAGACTGTAAGATGATAGGTATAGTAGTGGCAGGAAGTAGTGGATTTAGAGGCTGTTCTGTTAGAAACAATGTAGAATTGAACAGGACTATCTGATGCTTTCTTTCTGCATCTCATCACATCTACATGGCTGTATTTTGGAAGAAAGTCAATGCTCTCCATTTAATTCTCTGTATGTTCCTGTAGGATTCATATATTAAATTAATCCACTGAAGTTAACAAAACCTCTGGAACTTACAGGTTGTGGCCTTTGTCATTCATTTTATACTTTTTTGTGATGTAATTTGAGGAAATAAATTCAGGAAACTAAGAGAAATTATTACATTTTCAGAGTGATTTCTGTTGTCTCAATTCTTCTCTGACAGCAATGGATGAGTTTATTCTCTTTCAACATAAACATCAATCCTGTATTTTAGTGATCATCAGAAACCAAGTCTGTTTTGGTTCAACTATTGCGTAAGTTTATATTGATTTTTGCCTTCCCTTCTCCTTGTGATGACCAACACCATACACCACTGAGCACTGTACACCTCAGTTCAACTGCTAGAATATGAAACTGTATTCCAAAGGAAAACCACATCATATTTGGTCAGGGAAATGATGTTCTACAGCATTTATGTGGCCCTGCCTGTAATAAAGGAAAGAGACTTTAAAGCAGATAAGGCTTTTGGAGCTTGCTAAATAGTCAAACTGAAGCCATTGTAGGCATGTGAACTCAGAGTCACCTTTTTTCTTATTGGCAGGCAGAGATCCTCTGGAGTGCAATAACGAGAAAAAGCCTCTCTGACTCTGTTGTGGCTGCTTTGCTGAGGGTGGGAGTGACAAGATCAAATGCCATTTTGGCACTGATTTTAAGTATGCTGAGTCTCCCTAAGTTGTACAAATACACTAGCGGTCTTATGCTACTGGCCTCCGGATCAGCACAAAATACTAAATGAGATCAAAGAGGTGATGGAATCTACTGAAATAATAAGAATGGATGGTGATAAATACCCACAGAGAGCCTGGTCAAATATCACAACAGGACAAGTTTAGGAAAAAATTCTTAACACCCTAAATGAGCTACTTTGTCCTATGATATCCAGGCAGAGACTTTTTCTTTACCTTAGTCCCTTCTACCTCTTACTACAGAAATATAGAGACAGAATATTTTATAAGATATATCAAAACTATATTCAATATAGTATTGTGATCTGTTAGTGTGCAACTCAGGTTTAGAAATGGGAGACAACATAAACATGGGAAGTTAGTTTGAAAGTGAGGAAATTAAAACCCTTCAACTCTGTGCAGATGCAACATGAGCAAAGCATAGCATCAAATAGAGCATTGTACTTTGCAAGGCTATGAGCTCACATGGATCATGAGCATGTGTGTAACTGTACACGCCTAACAAACAACTTCAGCAGCAGCTGTTTTCAAACTAATTTCAGATTAATTGTTTCCATTGGATGGAGCCATCATATTGCATACTAAGTACCAGTCAGAGCAGATACTGAGTTATTCCTAGTATCCAGAAACTAAGAACTTTATTCACCTTAGTCATAATAATTCTAGGCAGTGGCTCAATACATCTCTAATCTCTTTAAATTTCCAAAAAGCTTTCTGATTAAGATAATTAATATTCACAGTGCTTCTGCACAGTAGGAAAAAGTGAACAATTCCAATATTTTGGTAATTTCTAGGCCCACCGTATAAAATACTCCCAATAACACACACATACAGAGAAAGGAATGCAGCACTTCACAGTAGCACTGCAAGGCTAAATGGTAATGCTAGGGCCAAAATATTTAGGAGAGGTCCTTGCTAGGCTCCCATAAATAAGTAATACCTGAAAGGGAACTAATGAAAAAGCGCCTTGTATCAGGTATCATACTATTATCTACCAAAACTTCTAATTACTTACTCAAGATCCAGGTCCTACACTTCTGTTAATTATTCAAATATTGTTTGTCTATTCACTGGTTTCAACACTGAAACATTTGCATCACCTGACTGGGACACAAATACTATGTTGAAGCAATGTTGGTAGCTTGCATGTATACGACACGTATAGGGAACTGGAAGTCTTTGTGGAGTATATGATGGATGAATGCCAGTGGCAATTCCTGGAATACATACTCTCTGTAATGACACACAGTCAGTGACACATACTCGAGGTGTGTGCTGACAGGGTCCTACTGCAGATGTGCTGCTGTCTGTATGTCTCTGCCATGTTTCCATGACTGTCTGTTTCAGAAGGAAAGGATTATTTCTTGATGACATTTTGATACAAGTTTATTTCTCGACTCACAGTTTGCATCTTATGTAAATAGGCCATAACTCCACTTGCTATCAACATGAACATTTTACTCATATTTATGGAAACAATCGCTAAGACTAAATTCAGCAGCTCATTGAATAAAAAATTGAATCTACAACTGGCACTACTAGCGTTCAAGAAGATGCTCCATCAAGAACCCTAAATGTAGCAGAACATGTTCTTTCAAGTAAGTGACTTATTTTACAAAGTGAAGTGGGTTTTTTGGCTATGTTGGTTCTGTTGCATTCATGGACATGCTGATGCTTGTTTTGGTGTCTAATTTAGCACATGGACATTTCAGCCAGTTTTCACTGACTGCTCTGTACAGCCCTGTGGATTATGCACTTGGCTTTGTTTCAGTAATCTATGAATACAAAGCCTGTTGAGTATGTGATTTCACTCAAAGCTCTATCCATACTTACTTGTTTTCTCTGAGCACTAGCATGGGTGAATGCATTCTTGTTATTTAATTATGCTGCTATCAAACCATCACCCTCAAGAAACTGTGATATCTGATAAAAATATTTGACGTCAATAAAAAAGCAAGTTAGAAAACTGTTTGGTCGTACAAAAGGTGTGATAGCTACAGAAAGAGCCAACTTACAAAAGGGCTAGTGATTCACCCAGCCAAGTTAAACAAGACACAATTGGGGCTAATCGACTTCCCTCCTTCGACCTCCCAAGTATGAGTTTATGAAAGCCTGGAAAGCTAAATTAACCCCAATTGTGTCTTGTTTAACTTGGCTGTTTAATTTAAATGGATAACCCTGTTGTGACTTGGCTCTTTTTGTAGATATCACACCTCAGGATAATTAACATTCCCTCTCTCCCACCTTTCTAAATCAACTTTTACTTTAGTTTACATGTTTTGATTAGCAGTGGAAGAAAAAACAAAACTCTTTACATTTTTGAGCAGGCAAGCTCCTCACTGAATAAAACAAAACAAGAAACTTGAAAGTTCAGTAGAAGTAATTAAAAGGTAGCAATTCACAGCAGGGATGCAAGGATGCTATGTGGACTGCAGCAAGAAACTGGTATGACGTACAGTAGGTAAGGCATAACTCTAATTATAAAAGAAGAAATCTCACCTTTTATATATTCATCAAATAGCACATAGTATCAAGCTCCCCAATTCACATTGTTGTACCTAAATTCGAACTTTTATTGGCAAGCTCATGACTATGAAGTTGCTCCCTCTGACTTCAGCAGATTTTGTTAGGCATTCAAAATACACCAGAATAAGATTACAACTGAAATGCTAAAATGTTAGTTGAAGAATCTTGTGTAAGTCCTCACTTTTCAGAAAGCTGGTTTATTTTTACTGTAGTACTATATTTGGAGGTGGGCTAGCTTCATATTGTAGCTTCATATGAACTAAAGATAGCTGTGAAAAGGAAGATGTTGTCATGAACCATTGGTGGAAAAGAAGGCAACTCCTGGAAAGCTTATAGTCCAAAAATGCAAGAAGGTTGATTTAAGACAAAATAAGTTTCATGGATTTTTATCGGTGGAGTTGTCTCTGTATCAGCATCTGAAAAGCTGCAGTGTCCTCTGACCATGCAAAGCATGTGAATGAACAACATGCCTGTGGCAGGAGCATCATTTGGAGATGGTTGTCTAAGATAGGCAGTGAGGCACATCACCCTTTGGAGGTGCTTCTAGCACTCCTGTGACCATAGAGGGAGCCTAGAGGACAAGGTTCACTAGATCAGGTTATTGAAACAAATCCATCCTTAAGTGCTCAATAAGGGCCATACATCAGCATTCCTGAAATTACACCTGCCTAGTAGAATCAGGACCATAATACTTAAAGAAATTGCATGTGTGAAACAAATATAAGATGTGTTAGTGGAATGTTTTCTGTAATTTATTTAATGATAACCATGATCCTGGAACCCAAATCTTTGTAAAACCTGGGAATGCTGAAGTATAAGAACTTAAACCTGACTGTTGACATTTTTTAATAATCAAACATTGCATAGAAGACTTTTTTATATAAGGAGTTTCATGAGCCACATTAATTTGTGAAATTGGCAAGACTCAAATAATAACTACTATGCTCTTAGTTCCCTACATACCATCTAGCTAATATCGAGGTCTACATGTGTAAATTTTAGTAAGAAATAAAAAAGTACATTACATTACCTCTAAAGTAACACAGGCGTGTTTATACACTTGCATCAGAGGGTCTTTGCATTTCTAGTAATGACTCTTCTGAGATCCTCCTTGCGATCTGTTAAAAATCTAGTCCACAATATTAATAGGAAATACAGAGAAAAAGGTAGCTATTAATATTAAGGATTATTCATAATACACTGGGTAGGAAAACAGATGTGGTTGTGGAAAAAAAGAAGTGAGAGTTTAGAAGAGTTTCATAGAATCATAGAATTATTTGGGTTGGAAGGGACCTTAAAGATTATCTAGTTCCAACACCCCTGCATGGGCAGGGACACCTTCCACTAGACCAGGTCGCTCAGAGCCCCATCCAATCTGTCCTTGAACACTTCAAGGGAGGGGGCATCCACAACTTCCCTGGACAACCTGTGCCAGTGTCGCACCACCCTCACACTAAAGAATTTCTTCCTAATGTCTGTTCTAAATCTCCCCTCTTCCAGTTTTAATCTATTTCCCCTTACCCTCTTGCTTTTTTTTGTAAAACCTCCCTCCCCAGCTTTCCTGTAGCCGCCTTCAGATACTGGAAGTCTGCTATGGGTTCTCCTCAGAGCCTTCTCTTCTCCAGGCTGAACAACCCCAACCCTCTCAGCCTGTCTCCATAGGAGAGGTGCTCCAGCCCAGTGATCATCTTTGTGGCCCTCCTCTGGACTTTCTCCAGGACCTCCATATCCTTCTTATGTTGGAACCTCCAGAACTGGACATAGTACTCCAGGTGGGGTCTCGCAAGAGCGGAGTAAAGGGAGAGAATCACCTCCCTGGCCAGGATTCTGTTGATGCCACCCAGGACACGGTTGGATTTCTGGGCTACAAGCGCACATTCCCAGCTCATGTTGAGCTTCTCATCAACCATCACCCCCAAGTCCTTCTCCTCTGGACTGTTTTTGATCCATTCTCCACCCAGCCTGTATTTGTGCTTGGGATTGCTGTGACCCAGGTGCAGGACCTTGCACTTGGCCTTGTTGAACATCATGCAGTTTGCACAAGCCCACCTCTCAAGCCTGTCAGGGTCTCTCTGGATGGCTTCCCTCTCTTCCATTGTGTTGACCTCACCACACACTTTGGTGTCGTCAGCAAACTTGCTGAGGGTGCACTCAATGCCACTGTCCATGTCGCTGACAAAGATGTTAAACAGCACCGGTCCCAGTACCAGCCCTTGGGGAACACCAGTTGTCACAGGTCTCCATCTGGACATCAAGTCATTGATCACTACTTTTAGAGTGTGACCATCCAGCCAGTTCCTTACCCAACAAGTGGTCCATCCACTGAATCTGTACTGTTCCAGTTTTTTACTGTACCAGGATGTCATGCTGGACAGTGTCAAAAGCTTTGCACAGGTGCAGGTAGATGACATCTGTTTCTCTTCCTTTGTCCACAAATGCCATGACCCTGTTGTCTAAGGCCACCAAATTAGTCAGGCAGGATTTGCCCTTGGTGAAACCTTGTTGTCTGTCACCAATCACCCCTTTGTTTTCCACATGCCTTAGCAGAGCCTTCAGGAGGATCTGCTCCATGATCTTGCTGGACACAGAGGTGAGACTGACTGCTCTATAGTTCCTTGGGTCTTCCTTTTTTCACTTCTTGAAAATGGGAGTTATGCATTCCCCTTTTCCAGTCATTGGGAATTTCACTACACTGGCAAGAGTGGGGTCTATTTGCTTCTGGTTTTGCCTGTTTTTGTAATCAGACAATTTTGTAAGAAGTTCCAGTTCCTGATTAGGAAATGAGATTATCTGAGTTTCCTACAGGTCAAGTCCCAGTATTGCAAATGCTGAGACTTTATCAACCTCATGGAGACATGAACTGCTCCTATCTGTCCTATCCATTGACCAGCCCAGAGTTGGTATGTACACAGCAGACATCCACCTTTGGTTGGGTGAATTACTTCGGTCAGACTTTCAGAACCTTAGAGAAGTAAAACTGGTGTTAACAGCAGATTGTAATCAGTTTCTGTAGGTCAGAAAGTTCATTAGTACTTTCTATGCTAGAGTTTCTCAATAGTTTTCATGTCTATTAGGCAAAGTAATGTCATGATAACCAGAACCTGGAGTGTCCTAATTGCCTAAATTGCATTTGTATATTAGAGAGAAATATGTTCCTTCAGTGACCTTTATGGTACTGAAATTTCAGTACCATTTGAGTGTCATTTTCGGAACCTTTCAATACCATTTTCAGTACCATTTTCAGTACCATTTCAGAAAGTCACTCCAGTCTTCAAAAAGGGCAAAAAGAAAGATCCAGGAAATTACAGACCAGTTACCCTCACCTCCATTCCTGGAAAAATGATGGAACACCTCATTCTGAAGGTCATCTTGAAGCACATGGAAGAGAAGAAGGTCATAAGGAGTAGTCAGCATGGATTTACCAAGGGGAAATAATGCTTGAGTAATCTGGTAGCCTTCTATGATGTTGTGACTAAATGGATAGATGCAGGGAGAGCAGTGGATGTTGCTTACCTCGACCTTAGCAAGGCTTTTGACAGTCTCCCATAACATCCTCATGAGCAAGCTCAGGAAATGTGGGATAGAAGAATGGACAGTGAGATGGATTAAGAACTGGCTACACAATAGAGCCCAAAGAGTGGTGGTCAATGGTGCAGAGTCCAGCTGGAGACCTGTAACTAGTGGAGTCCCTCCCGGATCAGTGCTGGGTCCCGTCCTGTTCAACATTTTCATAAATGATCTTGATGATGGGACAGAGTATCTTCTCAGCAAGTTTGCTGATGACACGAAGCTGAGAGGATTAGCTGATTCACCTGAAAGTTGTGCAGCTGTTCAGGAAGATTTGGACAGGCTGGAGAGCTGGGCAAAGAGGAACCTAATGGGGTTCAACAAGAGCAAATGCAGAGTCCTGCAACTGGGTATGAACAACAAAATGCACCAGTACAGGTTAGGAGGTGATCTGCTAGAGATCAGCTCTGTGGAGAAGGACCTTGGAGTCCTAGCAGACAACAAGTTATCCATGGGACAACAATGTGCCCCTGTGGCCAAGAAGGCAAATGGTATCTTGGGGTGCATTAGAAGAATTGTGTCCAGCAAATCGAGGGAAGTTCTCCTCCCCCTCTATTCAGCCCTGGTGAGACCTCACTTGGAGTATTGTGTCCAGTTCTGGGCTCCCCAGTTGAAAAGGGGTAGGGATCTACTTGAGAGAGTCCATGGGAGGGCTACAAGGATGATTAAGGGACTGGAACACCTGCCTTATGAGGAAAGGCTGGGACACCTGGGGCTTTTCAGTCTAGAGAGAAGAAGACTGAGGGGGAATCTGATAAATGTCTATAAATACATGAGGGCTGGGTGTCAAGAAGGCAGGGACAACATCTTTTCACTTGTGCCCTGTGATAGGACAAGGGGGAATGGATTCAAACTCGAGCACAGGAAGTTCCACCTCAACATGAGGAAGAACTTCTTTACTGTGAGGGTTACAGAGCACTGGAACAGGCTCCCCAGAGAGGTTGTGGAGTCTCCTTCTCTGGAGACTTTCAAGACCTGTCTGGATGCCTTTCTAAGTGATCTGCCCTAGTTTTTGATCCTGCTCTGGAAGGGAGTTGGACTCAATGATCTTCAGAGGTCCCTTCCAACCCCTAATATCCTGTGATTCTGTGAAATTTCTGTACTGATTAAATCCTAACTCATCATTTTTTCCACTCTAGTTGTTCTATAGTTCAAGAGAAAGAAAAAATACTTAATTCAGACTGTCCTGATTTTCAGGATGGGCAAAGTCCTACATTCTGTCTATAGGTGGCTTTTAAATAGCCCTCATACATGGAATAAGGAGTCTAAATTCCATTTTCAGACTTGAGGATTCGGAGTAGGAAAATTCAGGTTCGTTGCTTACAGCCTGAACACTTCTTAATTTAAATGGAAAGCTTTCCAGTACTAGCAGAGGATTAAAAAAAAACCAAAAACAAAACAAAACACAGAGCAAAAAAATTATTTGGAAAGTAAAGCTGCCTTGCTATTTCATGTCGTCCCAACTCTTCTGAGTGAAAGGTATTCTGAAAGCAGATGCAAGTTTTAACCAGAGAGCTTGTTCTAGAAGTCTGCTTGCCAAATGTACCACTGTTCAGTTTATGTGGCCGCAGTAAAAGAAAGGCTGAGAGCGAGTTAGAAAAGATGATTCTTCTTTTTGAACTTTCTCCAACAGCTGGTGCAGAATTGGTTTTAATTTTTGGAAATTTTATATTGACGGGTAGTCAGTGAAAATTATTATTTTTAATAGGCTTTTCAAATTTTACTTCCCCAGGGTCTCATAGTTCAGGAGGCCTCTCCCTCTTATCCCATCCCATTCCAGTTACCAAGTAGTTTTCTCTCATGAATATAATGATTATCAACTTATTTTTCACTTAAGCAGGGAGGAGGAGTGGGAATTTAAACTGCCTGCTTGACAATGCTTTCAAATGGTGATGAAATGTCTTCTTCATATCTGAAGAGAACATGATTATTAGCACTGAAACTGACAGACACGATTTCTGAATATTTTTGTGGCATTAATTTAAATCAATGTAATGTTTGAAAACACTTCAGCCCCTCAAACAGCTGATGCAGCTTAGATTCAATTATAACAAATTGCAACACACTGTCAAGTCTTTTTACCAAGTCATTAGTCAGAGATTTTGAATGTGCGGCCTCCGAACGAAGTTCGGCTGGCTGACAGCTCTAATTGTTGGGAACTGCTAAAGGATTGCTAATGAACTGGGGGATCTGTTGGGCCTGTAGCTTTCTTCAAGGATGAAATTTTTGAAAACTTTCACAAGATCAAAGCGGCATAACATGGACCATTTGCTAAATTGTCAGCAGTAGAGTGAAGCAGTCTGAGTCTCAGCTTTAAAGCTGAAGCTTCAGTAGAAAACACCATGCGACTCCTGCCCCTGAGCTTTTTTCATGTGTCAGTAAAAACCACACCGAGAAACAATGACTTGAAGAAAGAGCCCCAGAGCCTCAATGGCCGCTATGGCTTAATTAGGAGGAGCAGGAAGAGAGACAGAAATTCCTCTCTGTTGTTAGTGGGTGCAAGAGGGATGAAGTGTCCAGCACTGCTACAGCCAGCCCCACAGTTACTTATTTTTCAGCTTCAAAACATATTAAATGGTCAGAGACAGGTGTGATAGCACAGAAGTAACAGGAAGACTTCACTTCTGCTTCCCCACTGGCAGTGGAGTTGCCAGGTTTGTCTTCAGCACCCGAGGAGATGTTTGCCTCACCAAAAGCTTTGCCATTGATTTCAGGGCAACCGGGCCTTCCTCTCCAACACCTACTCCAGCACTCACAGAAGACAGTGGGAATGTTCCCATTGAACTTGGTTGGACATTGGATCCAGCCCAGTGTAGCTGGCCAGCCATACACTGCCAATGAATAGTTCCCAGCTGCTGCTGCTGCTGAACAAATACGTTGCCTCATGTTACTCAGCGGCAGAAAGCCAATGTAGTGAAGGGAAACTTTTAAACTAATCTTAAAATAAAAGAAAGATATGGAAGTGTGTCTCCATCATTCCCATCTGGTTTGTATTTTCCTTTCATATTCAAGTCTTATTTAGGTCTGTTCATTTTTACTATTTTTTTTTACTCCTTTTCATTGAAATTTACTATGGTATCCTTTTACCAAAAGAAAATAATGCCTGCTGAGCTACAGTAACATTGGTCAATTACCCAAATGTCTCAATATAGAAGACTGCCAGGGGGGAAAGAATGTTTGAAATAAGATTTACATTATTACTTCTTTAAATTAACACTTCAACAAGACTCTAGGAAAAACAAACTCTTTCCTCCTCACACTGTGTGAGGTACAGTAGTAAGCTGATGTTATCCTCCCCAAGACAACCTCCACGTTTAAAAAACAACACCGGAGGGCATATACTGAGAACTTTTTGGAGTGCCTGAAATGGCGACCATGATTCTGAACATCATTACAGTGCGAAGTGTCTTGGATATGAATTTTGCATCTCACACCTACTTCTGAAATAATATTTCATATCTCTATTACACTCCATCTTTCCTTCCCAGATATACATCAGCCGTATGAACCTTGTGAAGTAAATATTGCTTAGCCTTTTCTATAGGGCTTTTATAGGCTCTGTTCAGCAGATGTGGAAGAGATTTTCTTGCAAAAACTTGTCTGGGAGATATGAGCAATTTATACTTGTCCACTGCTGTAACTTTCATTTATAGCCAAATGTTCGACTAGGGCTTATTTATTCATTTTTAATGGAATTCTTAAATTAAGACATTTATATTCACAAAGCTGATCAACCTGCAAAATAGTTGCAGTAGCATAATAATCACTATTAATTTTCAACAGGTGATCAATTAAGACATCAGTTGCCCATCAGGACTGGTTTATACACTTAATCTACCACGGGCTTTGTAGCAGGAGAAAATTCACAAAACAATCTAGCACTGCTTGCTTTAGCATTAAATACACAAATTGCCACAGATGCTCAGTTGTATTTTAGCTGAAAACTATAATCCCTGAACTATCTTGAAATATTCCTTAGTTTTCACTCCGAAAACCCATATGGGCAGTTTTCCACTCTCCTAATTTTAAGCATCTTGACTGATCTAATCACCAGGATTCTCTTTATGCTGTTGGGTGAGTCACCCTATTTGTCTTGGACACGTATCTTGTGACTGAAGAAATGATGTGGTAGAGCATCTGTCTTCCTCCGTTGGCTCTAGAGGGAGCTCAAATTACAAAATTAGACTACACACCCAATTTTTAGAGTTGAAGATAGGGCAGAGAAAATCCAACTGAGAGTGTCTAATGACCTGATTTTGGACAAGCTGCACACTGATGAAGTCTTGAAAGTGCTGAGCTGCCTGCTACCATCCTGAGAAGAACACAACTTGTGGGAGTTCACTAACACAGGACTCAACTCATATTTGCTGGTGGCAGTTTACACACCAGTCCTGAAATGTGTATTGCCCAGCCTCCAACTCAGTGTATTCTGTCCCCATGCTCACTGACAAGTCATTCAGTTCAGGCCACAGCAAGCCATTGCAGATGCATGTGGAAGAACAGTGAAGACAAAATCATGTGCAGCTTGGTGCATCCCCCTGCCTCCAAAGGAGAAAGTTTCGTACTGATAATTTTCTCTAACTCATGTTAAAGTCCCACTGGGACATAAATTCCAGGTTCTTTTCCTGTGGTTTTCATGCCAGTCCAGGGTGACTCTGTATTGCCAACATGAAGTGCTGAGCACTGCAGCAAACATAGGCTGTAGTAGCATTACGCAACCACTTCCTGTTGGAACATTGCACCAGACCGTAGGATGTTTGTCTACTTGAGGGTGACTGTAAGACCTGCTTTCCAAAACAAGATGCTCTAGCCAACTCACTCTCCTAGATTCTTTTTTATATTTCAAGCAGCTTCTGTCTAGGTTGCATGGAAGGGGGACAGAGAAAAAGAGAAGAGAGATTTTTTATTTTTGTGGTGAACTGGGAAGCTTGGGAACTGGGACAATTCACTTCTACTTTATGAATTCAAAGTGAAGCCTGGATTTCAGAAGCTAACTCTCAAAGAGCAGTTTATTTTAAAGCAAACCTCTCTCAGTAGGTATCGTAGTTAACCTAGGTAGCTCTTGCCAGGCTGCATTTTGAAGATCTCAGTCAGGGGTGCCTCAGTCTCCCTGAGGCCTCTACTGGGGCTCCATAGGCCTAAACCTAGACTCTGAATTACTCAGGTGACCAAAGGCCTGACTATTACTGCAGTGCAAGTGCTATAGCAACAGCCTTCTCCCACGGGTCTAGTCTCAATCAGTACAGTTGCACTCCTGTATGCAAGCCACCAAGTCCCTTGGGCACATCACCTCCTTCCTGGCTGTTTGGGCCAGCTCCCTCAACTCTCTGACAGAACCAGGCATGCTCTGGAGAACAGCTCACTCCTCCAGATATCAGATTGGACAGGATGACAGCAAGTTTGCCTTCACCTAGTCAAAACAGTCCAACACTGTTTCAGGGGTACCACATGGTTTCCGGCTATACCTGGGATATCCTACATGTGCCATCAGTGCCAAGCTATAAAAACAGCATCTGGTAGACTGCAGCACAGTCCCTCATTATTTTAGGTATTTTGAAATAACTAATCACACAAAAAATAAGAATAGTTGGCACTCTATGACCCTGAAGAAATATGGGACCATTGTTATAGCAATGCAGGTGTAGAGGAGGTTGATCCTGAGCAGCCTGAACACCAGTTGTCATGGTTTGGCTCCAGGTTGGCAGTCAACCCAATAACAGTAATGCTCTCGATCCGCCCCCCCTCCCCTAAGGTAGGGAAAGAGGGAGAAAAATGAGAAAGAGAGGCTTTCTGGGTTGAAAAGTGAAACAGATTGATTTTAATTATTAGTGATGAGAGAATATATATATATTTATAAAGGGATGTGCAACACCCGATCCCCTCCCTCCTCCCCCAGTGACTCTCACAGCAACTCTTCTCCCTGGTGACTCCCAGCTGAAGGGGGGAGTGTCCGGGCGCACGGACGGGGTCCTCGGGTGTCGGCTGTAAAGAAAAATGGGAAAAAAGAGAGAGAGCCAAAGAGAGGGTGATAGAAGTGACAGTAAGCAGAAAAAGAGAGAGAAAAAGGAAACAATAGGCTTGACTTCTGTGATGTCTCAACCTATACTGAAAGCCAAACAGAAAATATTATGAGAAGGGAATATTCTGGTTTGCTGATCCTGCCTTCAGTTAATCTGCTCCCCTGTAGGGGGGGAGGCTGCAAACACTCAGAAGTGACCTTGGTTATTATCAGTCCACTGGTGCTGCTAAAAAAAGTTCACTGAAAGAAAAAAAAATCAGCAAAGAGAAAGTTTGCTTCACTCTGCCTCAAACCAGGACACAAGCCACTCTATGCCACATGGTCTCTGGTCCAGTGGTGACTCCCTATCCCTTCTTTTAATCTACTGGTACAGGTGTATATGTTGTTTGCAGTGTGGGGTATGTACAGATCATTATGCCTCTGAGCTGCCCCATTTTATGTGAAAAATAGGGATATATTTCCTCACACCCCATAGAGACGCTGTAAACTACCAAGACACTTAGTAAGTAACACTTTACAAGGATTAAGCATAAGAGGGTCCATTACAGAAGGCAGATACTATCTTTGGCCAACACCTGCTGATCAATAGCTTGGGTTGCAAGTGGCACAAGACTTGATGCCTACTCAAAATTATTACTTCTACCTGAATGACAGAGCTCCACTGGAACCTGAACCAAGAGCTTGACTTCAGTAGTCAGTTAGAACAATGTTTAGTAATAGCTTTCCTGCATAGTTTTTGCTGTTCCTCTTGTGCTTCTTTAGAAAAGAACTCAGGCCTGAATATCTATTTACAGAAACTGTGGTTTACCAACCATTGTAAAGTGTTACCTCTTGTATTTAATTCCAATTTACTAATAAAAAATATCCTTTCTGTCAGGAAAAAGCAATTTCACTCTATCTGTGTCTCAAAACATAAGAAAACAAAACAGATGCTTGTTACATTTAATAAAGAACATGCATATGCATTGAAATAACTTCTAGCTTATTTTTGTGTGATGCCAATATTTAATTATGTTCATTTTGCATTTGTAATTAGAGGGCAGAACAGATGGTGAAGGCACCAAGTAAAGGAAAGTGTCCATTCATATAACCTGCTGTGTGATGCCAAGAAACTCCTGTGCTCAGAGCCTAACTCAAGCTCTACTGAATCCAGTATGAGTGTATCTATCGAGTATCAGGGGTCTGGAGCAGGCTGCAGGACAGGGCTTTAATGTAGCCTGTTTTCCTGATGTGTACATGGTGAATAAATTTCTTTCAGGTTTGGATTGAGGTTTTTTTTTTATTTTAAGGCAAATTTTGGTTCCACTTGACGTGAGTCTCCTTATTATTTCCTTGCTTTCCTGTAGGTAAAAAGAAATCACTTGCGGAAAAATTAATTGTAATTATTAACCTTAGTTAGGAAGAAAGTCTCACTGTATGTTGCAGTCTGACATTAAAAATTCATGCATTTAACTGCATAAGTCACACAGAAAGCTAGATAAAGCTTATTTAGATAATTTTCAGTATCACTGAATGCTAGAAGCTCAAACAGATCAAAACTTGGATCTTGCATTTAATTCAAAGACACATAAAATTAACCATTATACTTACTCATTTTACAAATGATATATCTTGTATTTCTCTTTCAAATTAACATAGTTGTTTTAAAAATATGCCAGTTTAAACAAAGAATTTTCAATAGATCTAGTACGCACAATTATAAACAAAATAAAAAATGTCATTTTCAGTCAAATGAAATATTTGCATTGACCAAAAATGAATTAGTTTGTGTGTAACCAAAACTTTTAAAAGTACAACTGATTCATCATTTGTCTGGCAACCATCACAACGATATTTCTCCTGATCTCTGAGCAGGAAATGGATGTTCTTAATCAATATGTCATGAACTTTAGCTATATAAATGGCACTGCTGAGTCTGGCAGTAGAATATTAAAGCATGTCAACAAATTCAGGACAGTGTTCAGAAGAAACTATTATTTCAGGGCTTAAAGCATGCTTACACTAAACAACTCAAGAAACTTGATCATTTAGCTCATGAAAAAGATCAAGAGGTGGCTTGGTTGTGATATTTAAGTACTTTCACAGAATGTACTGGCATAAGAGGTTATTAGCAAGAACTAATAATGGGAAATTAAAGCCTGAAAACTTCATACTATGAGTAAAAATTATTTCTAATATGGAGGGTAATTAAGTATTGGAAGAATCTACCAATAGCAGTGCATTATCTCTGCCTGTTGAAGTCACCCAATCAAGAATGAATGGAGGATTTAATGTAATCCAATAGTTTCTAGTTGTCTTTGCTCTGCAGTGGAAGGAGAAGAAAGAATCAATCCCCATATAGTGAATTTAAGTCTCTTGAAAATATGCTTCCTTTTCTCAGTAATCTTTTGCAGATCCTCTTAAAAGGAGTCTGCCACTTTGAGTCAAGCACAAATTATTAGGCTCAACTCAGGGGAAACTAACTCTACAGATGTTCTGAGTAGGTGGTCTCCTGGTGCTCTCTGACCTTTAAAATCCATGAATCAGGAATTTTTTCATATATATGTATTTATTTATAAAATATCATTACACAAAGGTACAACTGTATTGATTAATTACATATGCTTTTCAATAATAGGAAAGGACTACCAGCACAGTGCAAACACCAAATTGCTAGCATTATCAAGAAAAAATTCAGTGATCTTCTGACACAGAATTAGTCACTGAAGAGTTCTGTGCATAATTTGGCAATAACTAATAAGCCCAAGAATTTTGCAGTCTATTTGAGAACAATTTGCAAAGAGAAAACAAAGCAAAATTCTTCAGATAAATTATTCATTTAAATTAGTCATTTAGCTCTAGTAAGGAGTTGTAGACTTTTTGAAAATGTGTGGCAAGAGGATACAGTTTTAAAGAGGCTGAAGCAAAAATACTCTGCTCTTCTAGAGCTTGTTTCACCACATTCTCAAGGCACTTAATAATTAATTATGCTGAATATTAATTATAACCATTTTAAATTTGAATAAACTGAGGCACAGTGCCTTGCCGATGGTCACACAGCAAGTGGGGATAAAAGTTGGGAAAAAAGTCTATCTCACTAACCATTAATTATGCTTCCTGTTACTATTCTCTTATGCTTTGCTACTCTGCTACATTATTAAACTTAATTTCCGAAGGAAACAAGTTTTATGTGACCACACTGTCTACCTGTGTGTTAGCTATAATAAAGGTATTACTAATTATGTAAGTAAATTAACATGGATGTAATAATAATTCATTTAAAATACTTCTGCCTTAGAAAGTGATTTTTTTTTTCTTGTTGACAAGGGCAAACAAATTAGAGAAAATAGAGATTTTTTAGTTATTGAGGGAGGAGTTTACCTGACCAGCTGTAGAGATCTTCAGCACAGATGTCTACATCTGAATCTGTCACCATACATTCTCTTTAAGGTCCTTGGTAAGAAATAGGCACATGTAGGGTGCAATTCACATCACCCTGGAGTTGGTCCTTACAATTGTCAGATGTGCTCCCAAGGAGCACTTGTTTGTTGGCTCTTGGAACAGCCCAGGGTAGTTGGTTCAGATGTAAGAAAATCCACACTCCAACAAGTTGGAAGATGCCTCTGGAGGTCATCTGGTCAAACCTCCTGCTGAAAACACCACCAACTTAGACAAGGTGGCTCAGGGCTTCATTCAGTTGATTACTGAATAGCTACAGGGATGTCTTTGAGGACATGACTACAGGTAGATGCAATGAACCCCCACTGTGAATTGCAAAAGTCCTTGAAAGAGGCAGCCTGACAGACAAGAGAGATCCAAATTAGTGTTGTAACAAAGCCAAGATGACCATCTGAGCTAAACTGATTTATTGAACACAAAGAGTAGGATTCAGTCAGCTAAACAGGTGCTATGGAGTATCTGTATCTGCAGAAAGGTGTAGATCTCCCTGTCTTGCATCATATTCAACAGTCTGTCCAGATTTCACTGGTACTCAAGGCATCTCAAGTGGCCTGGGATGCCTATTGCTTATGCAACAAGATGCTGCCTGAATTGTAGCAGCTTGATTCACAGAATTGAACACTGAACTCACCAGTGCACATGTCTGTGTGTTAACTTGGTGGTTAGTCTCCCATTGTCATTAATGGACGTCAACTTATCCAACAGAGCCTTAAGAGATGTTTCACTCTGCCTAAGATAGATGTGCAGCCTTGAGCAGCTTCCCAGATTTATTATTATGTACTGAGTCTAATGCCAGTGCTTGAATCTGGAACTAAATCCCAGTCTTCTTGAGCTCCCAGACTCACAAGGCTGCCAGAATAGATACCATTACTGGATTTTCATGGGATTTATAATCCATCATTCTGAGGAAGCATGTTGTGAAGTAGGTCAGTAGGTGCGATATGTTTACAACTGATTAAGGTGACAAGTATGTTGAATTTTATGATCTGGTTAAGACAACTGCAAGAAAATGTGGGACTTTGGCTTCCAAAGCATCTGCTAAAATTGGATGCAGGCACAGCTCCAAAATTACTTCCGCTGTTACTGCAAAACTACCTAAGAATCCTGATGAAGACATAAAATACTTATTTTAGATGTTGTTATTTAGAAACCAGGAGCAAGGATAAAGAGTATGTCTTTGTAAACATTTGTTAATGTTGTGATTTTGAAAAGTTTAAGGCAGTAGTAATTCAAATTCTGGTCCCTTTTTCCTAGCTTCAGTTTTGATCCATCAATACTACCACTTTTTCCTCTAAATTCAGTTTTTATTGGTTTTAAAGGCAAAGTTATGCCTTGTTCATAATTTGGAAACCATATTGCCTATATTTTTCTAGGCATGAGTATACAAGTGTCACTTGAACTACAGTTTATAGAGGTGTCACTGTGATTCAGCACATGCTTAGCACTTCATTATTTTAAAAGGTGTGAGAGAGCAAGAGATGCCCTTGAGCTCTTCTCCAAATTGCTGATTTGAACCCTTCATTGGTTTAGAGAACTCCTTGTCTAGTTCCTGACTGTTAAAAGGAATATATTTTCTTGATACGTTGTCCAGAAAATATTTTATTTCAGTGTCAAGTGGTGCCTCAGATGCTTCCTATGACACAGGTTTCATTCCAAACACTTTAATTGTAAACAGAGAAACAAAGTACCTTGTAAAGACTTCCACCTCTTCCATGTCACTACTTCAATTTTTTCTGTCTGTGCAGCGTAGATTTATTCCTGATCTACGTACTTATTTGTAGCTATTGTGTTTTCAAATACCTTCTCATCATCAAGTTTACAGGACACAGCTAACCAAACAATTCTTTACCTGTTTCTGTCAAGTGAGCAAAACCTGCCAAGTTGTTAAATTTTTAAAATGTTTGATTTATATGTTATCATTCAGTTCTTTATTTCTACTTCCAAATCTCCTCTTCTCTGGAATGACTTCCCAGCATTGTTGTTGATTTCTTCATATCTATGGGCCCTTTTGGGGCACTCAGGAAGCTGTCCATGAACATCTCCCATTTTGGAGTTAGTTAAACAAATTCTTAAATATTTTGTTGAAGTATGGCCCAAGTATCTCCCTCTAGAAACATAGCTAGTTAAGAACAGTAGTTGTATGAAAGATGCTCCAAAGTAGTATTATGAGAGGAAGTAATGCAGAAGCATTTATTAAAATAAAAGCTAATAAAATCCCCTGTACATCTTATTTGCTGTATTTCTTTCATATGTTGCTGCAAAATCTACTTTGATCTGTACAGTGTGTCATCAAGTCATACGGTACTGTAATATACCATCACTTATGAAAAAAGCACACATATAATTTAAATACATAAGTAGAGCAGTATGCCACTTTTTTTTCCTTTATGATAATAGATTACTATAAGGATTCAGTCACAAATTTAAACATCCTGGAGTAGTTAAACAGGAATTTTACCCCAAAGCAAGAGTACGAGCTATGTGAATATTAAGAAGCCAGACAACATGCACAGATAGCAACAGAAGCATGGATGGATCAATGAGCTCTATCAGCTCTGTTTCTTAAAGTACAAAGCTTTGAAAAGAAAGGGAAAAAGAGTTATCTTAGGTATAAGGAAATTATTATTCTCATGAGAAATCTGATCCAGCTCTTATAATGTCTTTTCTCTGTTATTAAGTCACATCAATAACACTGTCTGATAATATTTTCCTTAAAGTAAATATAATGCAAATGCTATTAGTGTGATCATGTTTCCAACAGCAACATAATAAAAGGAAAAGATGCTTTATGGCTTGTTTATGCCTCTTAATAACATTTAAGTGATGATATATGTACTATGACAAGGGAAAATAATTGCTAAAAATAACATGAGGCAATATATCTGTGAACTTTTTCTGTTATTTTTTAAAAATCAGTCAGAAATGTAACATCTTCAGGCGTGTTCTTGTTATCTGAAGAAAAAACAATGGGAAATATAAGGAGCTTTCCCACTTTTGAAAGAACATGGTATCATCTGGAGGTTGTTTCAAGCTTCACAAATTCACTGACATATTTTCTATAATAGTTGCATCACACCTATTCCACCAGCTGTTATCCAGGAGAAATTTTTGTGGCAAACATGGTAAATCCAGTAAAAATTTGGAGACTGTGAATTTTGAACATAAACCAAATATAAGCATTAGACACTTGATTAGAGTGATTATATCTAGCTAATCAGTTAATAGGAAGAGTATTACACGTATGAATGCAGGCCAAACCTGTTTAATCCTTGGCCCTGTAGGTTTGTGCAATGCCAAAGTGTTCACACTGTTCACCAATGTTTTTTTGTAAGGTGCAAGCCTAAGACACTTCATATTTTTAAATTCCAATTTCTGATACAATTAGGTGTTTCAAGCAGTGTCATGGTTAATAAACGGTCATCAAAGTAATCTGCCCAAACCCCTTGGTTTAGAAAATTAATATGTGAGAAATTGTTACTGGTACACAGTTTGGACCAATTTTCAAATCTCAGTAGCCTACAGGGCTATGAAATATCATCTGGAGCTTGAGCAGTGAAAAAGTATGATTTTTGAAAGGCAATCCTTCTGGTGGAAGAGTGTGTGCACTCTATGAAAATTGTGTGCCTCGCTAGTTGACATTTTAAATATGGTTTTACAGCTCTGTCACACTATTCAAGTAGGTCAGTGAGGCAACTGGGCAGAACTGAAGCATGCAGTCTTGGTCATCAGAGCATAATTAAAATAATAGTCAAAGACTGTAACTTTCTAGCAGTCCTCCAGTTCTCCTTGAGGATTCTCGACATATTCCATAGAGGTAATTGCTGCTCATCCCTGTATTTGATGAAATAAACAGCAGAGCAAGTGCACCGTACAGCTGGGTGGTGATTAATTTACAGAGAAAGGAAGACAGATGTCATTGAGGCAATGGAGGAGTCCTGGATTCCTCAGAAAATTATTCTGTAAGCCACAGCAAATAAAATGAAACACCAGACTACCATGGTATAATTGAAAAGAAACTAGAAGGAAAGGAACAATGACATCAAGAATCATCAAAATGATATAGAAGTATGCAAAAAGTCTCATTTACAATGTATCTATCTGTCCTACAGCAGCAACAACATATCCACCATCTCACTAAACCTTGAAAAAATGGTGCTGTTTCCACCGTCAGTGAGCAACTATTCATTAGACAATGCATCTCAGAATGGTCTAGTTCCAGTCTGCTAACATCCATTAGCCTCTTTGACTCAATTTCATTAAAAAGGAAAACAGTTTTTACTGTCCAAGGCCTGTCCATGATCTGCATTACAGCAGAGTAAGCCAGGACAACTGAGTGATTCAATTCAGAATCAGATTCACAAAATTGTTCCAGTTGGAAAAGATCTTTTAAATCATTGAGTCCAACCATTAAAAGTGCTAGGTCTTCTGATAGAAAGTGAGACTCCAGTGCCAGACACTCGCCTTATGTCCTTCTCTCACTTCAATACTGAGGAATTTCTTCCCACAGAAATATTTATATATTCTGGGCAATTCCATAAAGCATTCCTTGATGGAAAGCAAACAAACAAACAAACAAAAATTGTTAGTGTGAACATAAAAATAATTCACAGAAAGACAAGTTAGTATATGAATCCCTAATTATTCCTTTGTAAGTTCGTACTTGACCTTCCACCAATTACTTATTTAAAGCATATGCTTTAAGTTTTTCAAGGTCCTCCTCTTCAGTCATCAAAATGTCTTTGTAATTCTTCCTTTCACTTGTCACAAACTTTCAACACTGTTTTTGAAAGCTGACCTATAAGAAGTGCCTCTATGGTTTAAACCTAACCAGTAACCTGTTAGAAGGTAACTTCTACCGCAGTCCCTTCTTCCCCATCATCTTATTTGTGATTAGTCTTGCCAGTTAAGGTCTCTTCAAGCACATTCTACATTTACTATATTTCCTTTGCAAAGTCCAGCTTTAAGCTGACTTGAGCTGTCCTTTTGGTTCCCACTCTTGTTGTAACGGGAGATTCCCAAATGCTTCTCTCGGGACTGTGCTAAGGGAACTAAAGAATCCAGGGGAAAAAAAAACAACCAAAAAATCCCACCTTAGTTCATGCAGGAAAAATTCATTGGCTCACAAGCCTCACTAGCAAGCTCAATAAACTTTAAATAATCTCAGATACCTATTTTCTTTCCTCATTCTTAAAGAATATAGTAACCCATAGCCTCTTGTACGGAATAGATCTAGGGGAATTAGGAAGATGTGAGACTCTCCCTCCAAAATTAAAAAGAGCAAATCCATTTAAGAGATTACTTAAAGCTATTTCCTTGCATTTCTCCTGTATTACAAAATTTGCAAGTTTAGGTTTTGTTACTTAATTCAGCAGCAACAGATCATTTTTTAATTTCAGGATAGATTCCACAGATGAGGCAATAGATTTCCCTAATGTGATACTTTCTATTGTTAGTTGGAACAGTAGATAAGCAACTTGGATACAACACAACAGACTTGCTTTGATTTATTTTCTACAATAGAGGGCCAATATTTTTTTAGTAAATGGAAACCAATTTGAAGGAAAAAAAGGTTCAAAAGAAAAAAAAAAAGTCCCTTGACATTCATTTGGTGAGTCAATTCATGATTTGATAAGACAACATTCACTGTAACTGCTAATATATTCTAAAGCTGGACAAGCACACCAGGCCTGATCCAGGGCCAACGGAAGCTACAGATGGTCCTTCAGTAAAACTGGCATAGGATTAAATCTGATTTATATTTTAAAGCTAAGACAGAAAAATGGAGATGGGAAAGATAAATGTAAGATTCATTGTATTATCCTGTGATGGAATTCTAATTCTTTCTAAGAGATCAACAGACGTTAAAACTTAAGAATAAAGTTCAGGTTAAAAAAGTAATATGTGTTTTGACTGGAAAGAGAGAAAAAGAAAAGGAAGAAAATTAACAGGCACTCTGTGAAACAGTGCTAAATCACTAAAGGATTAGAAGAATGGAAGTGACTTAATTCTGGCTTCAGTGGAAGAAGTCATCCGCTTCACTGTACTGTTTCTGCTTCCTCCTGTTAGTACCGTTTCATTTTCATTAAGTCCTCCATTTGGTCAAGTTCACTCTGTCTTGGCTTGTCTCTGATCAAGTCTTTGGCTACAATATATCCTTGATGATTTTTGGCTGGGCTTTGTGGATGGCAGCTTCTACTTTTCCTTCATCTTTCTTTACTTCTTGGGAATTGCCATGATTCTTATAATTCTAAAATAAATATCTAAAATAAGCAAAATGAATATGCACTGCGAGTTCACAAATTGCATGTTGGCTACCAGGGAAGATTAGGCACCTGTAACATTTAGAATTTCATAATGTGCATCTGACCAATTTTTTCTCTAATACAGTATATTAAACTGAGACATTATGACTTCTGCTCAAAATGTAGTAGCAAAATACAATATAATAAATATAATGCTAATAATGCTTACAATAGAGTAATAGAATCATAGAATGGTTTGGGTTGGAAGGGACCTTAAAGATCATTTAGTTGCAACCCCCCTGCATGGGCAGGGACACCTTCCACTTGACCAGGCTGTTCAAAGTCCCATCCAACCTGGGCTTGAACACTTCCAGGGAGCGGGAAACCACAACTTCCCTGGGCAACCTGTGCCAGTGTCTTACCACCCTCACACTAAAGAATTTCTCCCCAATATCCAATCTAAATCTATCCTCTGTTTGTTCCCCATGTCATGTGCATATAGAATACAGATTCATGTCAGATTCACTACAGGAAAAAAAAGAGTATATCACTCTAATACCTACTAACATCAGATAGCAACACAAATTATGAAAAACTAGTTTTCATAGAAAACTGAAAAAATTGCAAGTTTTAAAGAATTACACCATGGACAAAGTGAGACAGAATGAGTAAGTTTATTGTTTATTAGAGTAGTCTGTGGAAAAGAGAGCTTATGGGACACATGAGACCTAAATCCAATTTTTCAAAGAAAATATTATCACCTGTTCATGACAGAGGAAATTATAAAAATTTTTTCCAGTCCTTTATTATATGGTAGATTATTCCATCAATGACTTAAGATCAGAATTTTTGAGGTCAAAATGGAAAGAGTTCAAATGCTATGCTGTTGGTTTTTCATATATCTGTCTTAGAGCACTAGAAGTTTGACAAATTTTTTATTCCAGCTAGGCAAATGTTCAGGGCATCAGTACTGAAACAATCATAGACAATGAAGTAGTTTAGGGGAGTGAGCATCAAAGAGCATAACTGCCTATGAGAATAAATTCTGGGTAGTCACAGAAAAGGATTGCACTCACAAGTCACACAGCAATTGCAGTCAAGCCCCATACAGCATATGTATATTTTGTGACAGTTTTATATGTTGTAAAGAGCAAATGAGTTATCCATAGTTTCACAGGATCACAGAATTACAGAATCATCACAGTTGGAAGGAACTTCTAAAGATCCTTTAGTCCAACCTGCCTGCTAAAGTAGGATTGCCTAGAGCACATTACTCAGTTTGGCTGAGTTTTTGGTAAAGACCATTATAAAAAGTTAGCAAACATAAGCTACATAGTTTCTTTCAACTTTCTCACTCACATTTAATGTCTTTCTTATTTTGTGTGGCCAGGTAGATTTCCATGTCCTGTGAGATATGATTGAGAGAAACAGGAGTAGTAGAGTGGAAACGTAGTCTTGGGCGCAGTGTATAAGAATTTTGCAAATATATCACTACTCTTGTGCATAAAAGAAATTATTTATAGTCTATATATTTACTATTAAAAATTAGTTAGCAATTAGATAGTGTTATTATGGAAGTAAAAAATATGTTAGTGATTTGTTTTTCCTTAATTCTGTGACATTTTGATTCTTTCTTCTCTCAGTATAAATTGTCTTGGAGGAAAAGCATGTTTAAACATACACAAATTTATCCACTGGTCTAAGATAAAAATTCTAGCACATAAAATACAACAAACCAGAAAGACAGAATTTCCTTATATTTCAGAGGAAAAAAAATAAGGATTTGTGTGACAATGAGTGGTAATATTCACTGTCAATTACTTGTGTAACATACTTCTTTTATTTGTGAGCATCTCTTAAGTGTTTGGGTGGGATTCAACTGCCTGCATGTCAGAATCTATAGCATAGATGTCTACATATCTGTTAATTGGTGTTGGTGTACTTATAGTTAATGGAAAGAAACAGACATTTCTAGAATGTGAGTCATCTTGTCTCAAAGTAGACCTCTACGTTTAGTGAAATCTGTCACCCCTGGAAAGCATGTTTGTTTCATTACTGTAAAGTGAGTTCAGGATTATTAGGTGATATTTAGACACCCACAGTCAGACATAGACAACTAAAGTCAGGGAAGAGGAGATTTCCTTGTTCAGCCTCGGTGCAAATGGCCTACATGTCAGGTGTTACAATGTGGCTTAGCCACAGTATATTCTCTTCCAAACTGTATGATATGCCTTGAAATTAAATTATGTGCAAATGGAAGACAGAATGTTCTATATTCTAAAATAAAAAATTGTTTTATACAAGGCTACACTTCCTTTCAGAGCTTTGCTGTCCTTTTGCTCAAGCATTCTCATTTCCTTTCCATTATTGCACCATTTTTGCAAACTAAAAACTCAATTTTCAGATGTATCACTCCATTCAGAGTTTCAACATAAGTAGAAGTACTTGATCGCTAAGACTTTATTTAAACTGTGGGACATGGAAGTGTTTCTGATCTCATGACTCCATATACACACACCTGTCATGCCTCAACTGGATAGTAGAATCACAGAATCATAGAATGCCAGGTTGCAAGGGACCTCAAGGATCATCTGGTCCAACCTTTTTTAGGTAATACTATAGTTCCTATGAGATGGCTCAGCACCCTGGCAAGCTGAGACTTAAAACTGTCCAATGTGGGGGAATCTACCACTTCCCTTGGGCTACTATTCCAATATTTGATTGTTCTCATGATGAAAAATTTACCTCTTGTGTCCAATCAGAAAGTCCCCAGGAGCAACTTGTGCCCATTACTCCTTGTCTTTTCCATGTGACTCCTTGTAAATAGAGAATCTCCATCTTCTTGGTAGCCACCCTTTAAGTATTGGAACATTGCAATAAGGTCTCACCAAAGCCTTCTTTTCTCAAGGCTGAACAAACCCAGTTTTCTCAGCCTGTTCTCATATGGCAGGTTCTCCAGTCCTCTGATCATCCTCGTGGCCCTTCTCTGGATCCTGGGTGTAGAGAGACAATTATCCTTTTATTACTGGTCTCAACTATTCCTGCCTTGTTTTTTTTTCCTGGAAAAGGGGAAGACAATGTGCTTAAGGTGGATGGGGGCCCCAATGCAACTGAGACATCTGATGGAATACATTTTTAAGATGCCCCACAACATACATCTTCTAGACTTGGTTTCATAATTAAAAGCTTGAGCAGGCTGAGGTGGAAAGAACTATCTCAGTGACCTCGCAGAATAGAACTGAAGTGTTTTGTTTATTTTGAGAAATTATACACAAAACAAGTCCAGCTCTGAGTCCAGGGCGAGGAGTGGAAAAGTTTGCATCACTGAGTTATCACTCCAGAGAGAGCTGGCTAGGCAGAGCTCAGTTACTCACATTACATTTAGCCAGGTCTAACACCTAGGGCTCCTCAGGAGCAATTGTCAGGTAAGAAAGGAAAATACTGGCATGATTTTCAATAGTTTCTTATTTGTTAGTGGTCACTCTAACTCAGTGTGACAAGAGAATAACTGCAAGTAGGTGTGACTGAGTCCTGTCTGACTGAAAGGGAATATGTTTGCACAACTGCATAAGAATGAATACTATTACTGAGAGCCTGCAGAATATGTATAAATTAGGGCATTGACCTAAGGCAAAAGCTACAGTTCCAGTGTCAGATGGCCCCAGATCTTCTTTATGTTTCAGTTTGAGCCCATGTTTAAAAATAACAGGAGAGTGTACATTGGAAGCGTATCTTATTCCATCTCCCAGAAAAGCCCTAAGGAACTCTGTATGTTTACAAAATTCCATTAGTTATACAGGGACTTCTTCCCACTAAAAAGTACAAGAAGATGCTCTGCTACCTATATATATATATATATATTTATGAAATGTGATAGTGATTTAGAAGTATGAACATTTCATGGAACTGATTCATTAGCCCAGCTAGTAGAGCTCCATTTGTGGGTCCGCAACATCAAGACATTCCTGTTTTTCCATTAATTAATGTGTAGACAGTTACAGTACATCCACATATAAGTGGCAGCAGACTTCTGAAGCTGCTACATGTCCTAGAATATTTGTGCATTTTGTCTGGTAAGGAATATTGACAAGTGCCAATGGGTGCAGTAAAAGAAATTGGCAGTATAAAGCCAACCTTTCTTCCTCACTGTCTGTGAGGATTAGAGAAACAAGGCACTGAACACAAGAGCAGATTTTTTCTTTCCTAATGTAATAACTCTATGTAAATGATGTTTCAGGTAGCCTAGTGAAATTGGCATCTTAAACAGAAAGGAGGTAATTTAAAATCTGGATGTGAATAAATTCATAGCACCTGATACAGAATGCTGTATCTAAGTGTTTAACTTTCAAATAACCAGTAATTTTATGTAAAGGTTTTAAATTAAATGAATACATATTAGGACATAGTGTGGGTTTCAGGATTTCCAGCTCCCCGCCCCAAAAAAACAGCCATTATTATCCAAGCTTCCAATTAATGGTGAGCTGCATGCAGTACAGCACTGGCTTAACAATTCTGAACAGAAAGGTTTGAAACTAGATAACAACCTGTGGGCTGTAAACAGAGTAGGCTTAAGTCTTGCTGATTTTAATGTGGTCTGATCAAGGAGACTGTAAATGAAAGACTCTGCTCTAGTTTGCCCACTAATTTGAATTGCACTCATTTGACTTGTTTCCAATACCAGCATTATTACCTAAACATTTATAGTATCATAAATGAAGAATGAAAAATAACCTGAAAGATGCATGGTGGATTTTTTCCTTAAACTAAATATGCATGAAAAAAATATTCCAGGAGATGAAATGCTGACTTATGTACAAAAAATAGACTGCTCTCTAACACATTTCCCTTATTGTTTATGAAATTTCCCACTAATTGCCTATTCAACCAACCTTTCCCTGACCCTTTTTTTTCTCTCTTTTTTTTTTTTTTTCACCACATGTGTCGGGTTACTTCCCAGATGGATTGTGTTTAGTGGGAGCTGAGGGACATGCAAAATTCGGATGGAAGAAATCTGAAAATTAAAAAAATGACAACAATCTACTTTAAAAAATTTTCAGACCCTGGGAGGAACAGTTCTGAGTGGGGAAAGTTTTTACTGACTGCCATCATTGGCCATATGTATTCATGTTTACTCCTAGCAATAGTTATTGCACTATTATCACAAGCTCCTCAGCCACATTGTAGAAATTTAGTCAGTAGGACCTTCCTACTTCGTGGGACAAAAATTGCTTTCTCAGGATGAGATACCACAGTACCATATGACATTTTGTAAAGGTGAGATGTGGCTGATTATGTCCTTTTTACTGATGTCTAACTTTTCTGCTACATTACCAAACACTCAACTATAAGGAGAACATCAAAATGAAAGCAGTAAGTGCGGGAACCAGCATCCCTACAATAGGGAGCTCACAGCTTCTGAGATATCAGGCTAAATTTGAGGTGCTGCCTCACCACTCTGTACAGCTGTTATTCCAACATTTACCCAACTGCTGTTTTCATAGACATTTAATCACCATGAAAATACAGATCCCAAGGAGAATTTCCAAGAGAGTCTTCTTGCTGTGGGAGCTGCTCCATCTGGCTTCCTGGGAGGTCATGTGAGGGTGGAAGTGCAGGCAAAGTCCTGTCTGCAAGGAGGAATTGGTTTCGTGAGACTAAATCACAAGTTCTTGCTTGAGGCTTTGTCTAAGATGCAGTGCTGGTGACAGCTGTCCATCGTCACAAAGTTGGTGGGATGTAGAAGTAGAGGTCTTTGTAGACTTACACTAAGGTTGCACAGCTAGAGGGACAAGGAGACTTCTGTGAGACGCAAGGTCAGAGGGTGTGGATCTTGAAATTATCTTTTTTCTCCTATTAAGTCATTTGAGGCCGTGGAGATACTGCTCCAGACCTCTCTCCTCTAACAAGACACCGGTGTGCCCAAAATTATAGAAAGTAATTAACTTTGAGACATCTACTCTTTTATTTTTTTCTTCTTTTTATTTTACAATTTAATAAAAACGGCCCAATGCACTGAGAAATTATTTAGGGAGACTGACAAATGAGATGGATAAACAGCACAGTCCCCTACGTCTACAGCTTTGCAGACTAAAAAAAATCAGTTTGGGCATGATTTTTTTTTTTTTTTACATTAAAAATGTGTTTCTATTGAAGTGTCTCTGCTATGAGTACCTGATACTGAAAGTCTCCACTGTATGTGCTCACTGGAGGTTCTTAAACCTTGAGCTCTTTTGAAAACTGGACAGCCCTTGATAATCTGGCTTACAGTGCAATTGCAAAAAAGAAGTTGTTTGCCAAGCTTTTCAACAGAAATATTCTAGAGAAGTGGATATTTGTTCATGTTTTAGCTGGAAAACACATCGTGAAAAAACAGACTAAAATAGACAAATAATTTCCTAAATTAGTCAAAGCAGATAATTAATTTGGCCAGCACAACTACAGTCCCAAATGAGTTTTTGGCATTGACAGTAGTGCTAATATTTTTAAGCTTGCCAAGCATGCAATGGGGTACAACCATTACCAGGGCAGGACACATGCTTTTGCTCCAAGTGGAGACAGCAGGTCTGTTTGCAGGCTGGTCCCAATGCACCAGGCACTGCTCCACGCCTGGGCCAGAGACAATCCGAGGGTGCCCTGCTGCCTGTGGCCATGAGCCTTTCCTACTGCATCCTGAGAGCTCTTTGGAGACCTCCTGTGTGACCCTAATCCAGCCTGACCTCATTTAACTTGTGGGAGCTCAAGAAGGATCCTGTAATCACCCAGTGTGGCATAGGGCCAGCTTAAAGGAATTTACATATATCCTGATGGAAGAAAGAATGCTTGTTGTCTGTTCAGTAAACAAGAAACCAGGAATCGTGTGTTGGAGACATGTGGCTGAATGTCTACCAGCTTTCTGCAGTATTTGTAGAATGTCTCAAAGCTTGGAATTACCACCTCACCTTATCCTGACATTGCATTGTTTAATTTTTCTGTGCTTTTGTGATAATCAGTCCCCAGAAACGTGAATAATAAAAACAGTAATTTCTTTCAGGAGCATTATATTGCATTTTGTTATGCTCTGCTTGCACTATTCACTACATTGTTTAGTGCACTATATTTGTGACATCTCAAAGAGTAACAGCAAAATTGGTAAAACAGTCTGTTAACTTCAGAGTGTTTTCAAAAATGTTTATGGGTCACTAGTTGGTCATACCTAAAACATTTTTTTTTTACAACAAAGCAGCATTAACAAAGCATTTTAGCTAATAACATAATCTGTTTTGTAAATATTTGCTGAATACATTAAATATTTACCTTAGTGACAATCAAAAGCTGACTGAAATAATTTTCAAAACATTTTCTTTTAAAACTAATTTATAAGATAGTACAACATGGTGATGTGTCTGTATTTTTCAGCTGTCTTGAAAGCACAGAATAGACCTTATTTATTTATTGGGATAAAGATTATCCACAATTTCAAAGAAAAATTCTTAAATATTAAAAAAAAAAAACAAATTAATACTATTGGGATTACATGTGATGTAATTTCAGCCAATAAATGAGAACAATTTGTAGAGAGAAGCAATACCAGGTTTGTCGACTTTTCATTCTTTTACAACTATTGCTATACCAGCACTATTAGAACATGAAATAATGAAGGTAATTAAGTTTTCATGTGTTTAACTGAAAGAATTTACTATCTTTCCCAGGTTTCAGCGCAAGTATTAAGTTTTCAGGCATCAAGCAATGAACAGTGATTTAAGGTGTCCTATACTTCCGCTACAGACCTTCTTACTAGGCTAAACTTTAATTGTTAATATATCCATACCATTTATGTGCACGGAGCTCTGCAGGATATAGGCAGAAACAAACACATTTTCTGACTCATATTCTTTGCAGTTTATAGACTAGTCCTTTATTTCACTACCATGAAAATACCA
Source organism: Hemiprocne comata (assembly GCA_020745705.1). Classification (NCBI taxonomy): domain Eukaryota; kingdom Metazoa; phylum Chordata; class Aves; order Apodiformes; family Apodidae; genus Hemiprocne; species Hemiprocne comata. The sequence continues at coordinate 89,271,051 of CM036586.1, read as the reverse complement.
AGATCTACAACCAGAACAGGAAATTTCACACACACCTCTCTGTCGAGAGCACAGCAACTATAATGGTTTCGTTATCCTCAGATACTACGTGTAGCCACTGGTCCTTACAGAAGGGGAATGGGTTTGTTGCTTAGCATGTTCCAGTTGACTGTAATGGCTCAATACCTACACATATTTCTTAAGCTTGCAGGCTCGCTTTCATAGTAGGTCTCCATTTGTCTGCCACAGCAGGAAGTTAAACCAGGTTCCTTGTAATTGGTTCATTTCCTGAGGGCTGAATTATGGTTGCCACGTTTTGAAACACAGGGGGATGGCTAGCAGCCTTGACTTTTAGCTGTGAAGAAGGAGGTGTTATGAGTGGAAAATGTTACTGTAGGAAGTGAACTTCAAAGCGCAAAGGAGGAGCAAGTGCCAAGCGGCTTTTTGACAGGCACCTTAACCACCGCATAAATAGACCTCCCACTTAACTAAACTCACAGTAATAATGAATTATGCCATGGGAAAACTGGGCCCTCTTTAGCTGTGCAACTGCAGCATCTTTGCTTTCCCAGTACACTATATATACACATATATATTTGCATATTTAAAGACTTGGTTTATGAAAAAATTGCTTTTGGTTTTCCTGGTTTCCCTTAGAAAAAAGCTGTCAGAGTAGTAAGAAAGCATACATTGACATTTATTTATCCCCTTTGATGAGAACAGCACAAAATGAACAAAACTGAGTGAAGCTGCAGGTATTTCTGCCTTTTTTATGCCTACTGTTTATTTTCCTTACTTAGTCTTTAATTTCCTTTCATGTATTTTATTTAAGACTTCAAATTGTACTTTAAGCCAATACCATTTCTGTAGTCTGTTAAGAGACTTTGCTTGGGGTTTTTTTAGATATTCCTTTTCATGAAGTTGAGAAATCATTTCACAGGAAACTATTTTTTTTAGTCCATAGAATTTTTAAAAATCGTTATCAGAAAATTCTCTTTTGTTTGTCATGTAAGTTATTTCAAAGTGTCACTTTTTGTTACTTTACTTTTCACTTCTGAGCAATCAAAAGAAGTAAATATTACGTTCTTTTCCATTTGAAAAGCAGATCAAGAATGTGAGAAAGCGGAGAAAAATCTACTTTGACATAACATCATAACTTGAAATATTATAGATATTTGGTAAAATTTTGGTAAATTGAGGTATTTGATAAATAGAGAAGAGCAGTCCTTCTGTAGTTAAATATTTACCCACACAAATACAATTTTTTTTTTTACATTTTTTCCCTTTTTTTTCCTATAGAAGTTTTTTTTCTTCATTAATCTTTTAATTCATTTTAGACTGGCCATTCTGAAGGTGACACCACTACAGGAGGGGAAGAGAGAACGTTGATCATTTCTTACATTGCTCAGAAAAGATGTATTGATATAGTCAAAACTGTGCAAGTCAAACTTCCTAACTGGGACACAGTTATTTATAGGTGAAACAAGAATTCCAGTGAATAAAAATATTACTTGGTAAGGAGAGGAATAACACATTAGTGGTTTGGGACATCTTTATACAGTTCTAAGTACACTCATGCTATGGAATGTACCTTTTTTTTTTTTTTAATGAAAAGTTTACCTCACAAATTATTTGTCATGATAGCTGCAATTATTTTTTTTTAATGCAAATTAAACTGGATTAATATATCTAACTGAAAAAATAAGCCTCTGAATGAATGTGTACATTTTGGTAATTACCTTCTGAACAGGTCTAGGCCCTTTTCACAAGATAAAGGTAGTGGATGCCCCATCATGCCCTGCATGCCCCATCATGCCCAGCTGTGACACCGACATAAGAGAGTTGAAACCTCCTCCAAATCAGGCATGAAAGGTGTTTGAACTTATGTCCTTTATCTCCATACTTCTAATCAGTCACTTTTCAGGCTAGGTTTAATTCAGATTTTCAGCTTACATAATTCATTCTCTAATAGCTAAACAAATATTTTATTGTTTATTACAAAAAGAAGAAAAGTCACTTCTCCATACCAGAATCCTCTCTGCCCTAGTGACTGTAAAATTATTTAAAATTATAAGAATTTCAAGTCCCTGACCTAAATTGGTTCTGTGTGACTGCTTAAACTAGTAGGCTATGAGTCACCGAAATTTTGCAAGTCCTGGAGAGGTAAACAAGAGCTGAGGGTTAATGAAATGTTGAACACAGAATACTTTTTAAAATCATTTATAGATCTCCCAAATAAAATTTGCTATTTACATTGCTTTCATTATGTCCTTGTAGATTGGGTACTCACCTTGCTTGGTACATGCCAAGTGATTACTTCAAACCATTACTACCATCTCTAGAGATGAGAATGGAAAAGCTCTTCAAAGAGAGGTTAAAATCAGGATATGTTTCTTCTCCTTAATATCTGATGCTAACGATGAGGAAAAAATGTCTGTGTTCTGCCAGAGACACTGAAAGGTGGTGTTATCAAGCACTGACAGATATCTGTCCTGACCCACAGAAATGCACCACTATAGCTAGTCACTGTGGGTAACACCCAAATAACCTGACTGCTCTTCAGAACTGAATGACTGTCAATATTTATGGAAGAAGTTGTTTGCACAGCTATCCAGGATCCAAATCACCAGCCTCTGGCTTCTGCTGTTTTGGTGTGGTGCCAGTTTGGTACTAGGGGAGGGGCCCCATGGGTGGCTTGTACAAGAAGCTTCTGAAAGCTCTCCTGGCTCCAAAAATTGTGGCCAGACCTCTGGCTGGGGCTGAGCCCATCAGACACAATGGATACACTTCTGCGATTAACATATTAAAGAAGAGGAAACTGATATAAGACTTTAGGGCAGAGGAATCACAGAATCACCAAGGCTGGAAAAGACCTTTAAGATCATCAAGTCCAGCCTATGGAGAGAAGGAGGTGGAGAGCAGAGATGAAAGTGATGCCAGAGCAGGGGTGAGAGCAATGCTGGAGCAGAGATACCAAGATCAGTGACCAAGGAAGGGGAGGAGGTGCCTGAGCAGAGGTTATCCTGCAGGCTGTGGTGAGACAGCAGGCTGTCCTCCTGCAGCCCATGAAGGAGCATGGTGGAGCAGCAGAGCAGATGTGGACCTGTAGCCCATGAGCCACGGTGGAACAGATATGGACCTGCAGGCATGAAGGACCCTGTGCAAGGGCAGGTGGCTGTTCCCGAAGCAGCCCATGACTCTGAAGGAAGCCCATGCTGGAGCAGTCTGTTCCTGAGGGACTGCACCTTGTGGGAGGGATTCATGTCAGAGAGGGGTTCATGAAGGACTCTTTCCCATGGGAGGGACCTCGTGGGGAAGGAGGGGAAGTCTGTGAGGAATCCTTCTCCCTAAGGAAGAAGGAGTGGCAGAAAACAACATGTGACCAACTGACTCCATGTCCCCCTGTGCCACTGGGGGGAAGGAAGTAGAGAAATCAGGAACAAAGTAATTTGGGCTGGGGAAGAAGGGAGGGGTGGGGTGAGGTATTTAAACTCTGTTTTTTGTCTTCTTTGTCCTGTTTCCACCTGATCAGTGATAAATTAAATTGATTTTTTCCCCAAGTTGAATCTGTTTTATCCATGACCATAATTGGTGAGTGAACCCCCCCCTTTCCTTGTCTCGACCCAAGAGCTTCTAAGCGGATTTTCTCCTCCCCATCCCACAGTGAGGGAGAGGGGTGAGTGAGCATCCATGTGGTTTGTTGTTGTCAGCTAGGCCCAAAACGCAACATGGCTCTAGTCATATCCAGGGAAAACACTCTTCATGACATTACTGGGAGCCAAGGGTCTTCTTTCTGACTTGGCAGAAGACCACCTCTCATTCAAACCAGAATAAGGTTTCTAGGTTGTCTTTCTACCAAATATCAACTCATTTAGGTTTTCTTAAGAAGCTTCTGTTTACATACCTTTGACAGCAGGGTGCTCTGCAAGGTCTGACTTCCTCCTTCTGTGCTTGGTCATGCTACACTTGTAGGGGAGGAACGCCCCAGTGTGGCTGGGGATAGATTAACCTCTGGGGCTGGGAACGAGAAGCTAGCTGGGACAGAGGAACTGCACTCTTTATCTGAGGGGTTTAGAGTTGTCTCTGTAACTAAGCAAGTTCCCGTCTCAAGTCAAAGTACTCAAATTCAGTAGACAACACCAATGACAGTCTTCTAACGGCGTGACAGAGTGATGATGTGGGGATACTGAATGTCTTGTTTCTGAGCCAGTTCTATAACTCTTGCAAATAATAAATAAGAAAAATCTGGAGCACATTCAGGCAATAGTGATGGCTGTGATTCCAGTCTTGTCTCATGCTTCCTCTTAATACCTTATTCATCCAAATCCATAAGATTTAGAAAGATTTGTCATTCCCTAGTTTAGGATCTAATCCTGAAAATGTTTTTGGACATTGTATGTATACTGACTGAAATCTCGTGGGCCTGCTTGGACAACCAAAAGTATAACTTCTGCAAGTTCATCTTATAATCGCAGACTTAGGGGTTACATGGACAGAAATAGATTTTTGTCCTCTGATATTTTTCACAATGATGAATTTATTCTCACAAATGAATTCACAATAGTTTTATAGCTCATATTGTACTATTTGTGTGTACAAGGCCACTCAAGCTACTATCTGGGTAGTTAGAGGTAGGCTGTGGAAAATAATTTCTTTAACAGGGTGTGATTAGATGTGTTTATTCAGAAAGAAGGATATTATCAGAGCTGTTGTCCAAACAGATTGACTGCGGGTTTGCATTTAGGCATCATTATACATATTGATAATGTTTTGTAAAGCTCCTTGGAATTTGTGTCCTATCAGTAGAAAGACCTCTTTCAGAAAGGAAGCAAAATGGGGGAACCGCCATTAGGCTCACATAAAAACTGATGTGCCTCTTTTATGCCCAAATATTTCAACTCTAATAAGAGTTCCTGCTGCACATACCACATCAATTAGAAGACCAGGCTTTCATCCCTTTCCTCAATACTTTTCTATCGTCTCTACTGGTGATGCAGCATTATCACCCCGAAAACTGAAAAATGTATTTCTTTTAAAATATATAACTTTGTTAAAAGAGGACTGCAGAAGGATGAAGCATTTGCAGTTTCCTAGTGTTCACAAGACACTCAAGATGTGTGCCTGGCCCTAACGGATTGCTCCTGCTCCCTTACCAGGAAAACAGGAACATTAGAGGTAATTACAGAATTCCTGCGGTTCCCACTGACAGCAGGATCATGTTGTATCTCTACTTGGTAAACACAGACTAAGAAAGTGGCTTGCAGAGCTCCCTGGCAGAAGAGACAAGACAAACTGAAAGCAAGGCAAAGCTTTTTTGCTTTGTCATAATTGCCAATTTTACTACCAGAAGGATAAATTTACTTATAAATAGATCATGATTAGTACAACCACAGAAAAGGAAATATGCAGACTAAACGTTTGGAAAGAAAAATGAAAAGCCTAAGTAAGTTGAAAAATATTTTATTTTATTTTTTCATTTTAACCATTTACCACTAATGCTTTATAGAAACAGACGTTGTGTTTAAAATACTTCAGAAAAAATAAAGAATGTGCTTTTCTCTTCCCTTACATGAATGAAATCAGAGTGTAAAACAACTCAGTTAAGGGAACTTCAAAAGATACTGGCTCAAAATGCCTAAAATTATTTGTTTAAGTGGGTGGAAAATTATATAGTAGAGCTCCCTGTGCTTTCATACCAGAACTCAGGTTTGGTATGTTGAGTTTTCTTCCCTGATAACTTATATTAAATCCAAAAGCTTGGCAAAAAACAAAGCTTTCTGCTTTAACTATTTAATATGTGGACTTATTTTTGTGAAAACTTTTTGTTTCTCTTTTAGACCATCTTAGGCTTCAGAAATGTTATGTGAATTGTATCTTTTCATTTCTGAAGTATGTGACTGCTTCCAGAGACTGACTGAAAGCTTCCAGCTCCCCTTATCATCTGTCAGATCCAAGTAAGTCAGAGTGGTTAACAGAAAGAGGAAAATATTCCAATATTTTTATAAATTCTTCACTAAAGAGGATTTTTTCTGAGCTTTACCCGTAGTTAACAGAACTAAAAGAAAATGTCTTACTGAGCTCCCATTCTTCTTTCTGAGCTTCACTGAGCTTTCATTCCTCTTCTTTTGAGCTGGATCCTGCGGTTCCTTCCCAATGAAATACATACATCCATTCCAGTAAGAGGAGAAAAATAGAAGGTCCCTGTCTTTTGAAAGTTTTTGCATAACCAAGGCACCACTGCCAAAGATAGACTGTTTGGTATTGTATCCAATCATTTGATGCTTGGTTTGGGATCCCTTTCCTCATGGTAAGAATCTTTACATACAGGGCACCCCGTTTGTTAGGGAAGTAACTTCCCAGACTTTGCCCAGAAAAACCCACACATTTCTCAATAGTCACTGAATATCACTCCTTAGTCACAAGGTTTTCTGCACGTCTTAGCTTTGTGGAAGATAAAACTAACAGGGAAGTTGAGGGCCCCCTCAATTCCACTTCCCAGTCTGCACAGCCAGAAATTAAGCATTTCTACTTTACATGAAAACATGGTCTCCTCTTCCCTAGGAGATTTTCTGCTGTGATGTCACCAGAACAAGTGTTCATCACATAACAGGAGGGTCCCCCAGACCTGCTCGTCACCTGCCATTGAAGGACACAGGTCTTCAGAAGGCCCCATGCCATTTGACCCCTGAGCTTGTATCAGGCCTCTGGGGACATCAAAAATATCTTGAGCTGCCCAAAGGTGCTGAATAGGCACCCTTATTCAACCAAACCAATTACATAACATCTAGAGTTTCTAGTCTAAGGACTATCACTCTCCTGCATTCCTGGAGTGGTGGAAGCAGGCGGCTGTGTATTTTCTTCTCCCACATTAATAACCACAAAAGAGCTTGTCACATTTAGTTTGAAAGAGCTCAGAGGGAGCAAATGCACAGTAGTCTGTATTTATCCGTGGAAGCATTCTCCATTATTGAGCACATCAGAAAACTGGCAAAGGTCTGTTTGTCAGAAAGTCTGGCTCTGAATGCAAGATGTTTTGAATCTTTTATAATGCTCTTCCTTGTTTTTTGTTTGGTTGGTTGGTTGGTTTTGCTACTGGAAGCAAAACCTTTAAAACCTGGGCATTCACTAAATATTTGCCACAGAGAGACACTGGCACAGGTTGACTACACACAGACCATAAAGCCAGCACCATCTGAAATACTGCACAGGCACAGATTCATTGCAGGGAGGATTTGAAACATGTCAGGTGCTATCTGGGACTGCTGTATAGGCAACTTGTATAGGGACAAAAGTTCATGGGTTGGATCTAACACGTGCTATGAGTCTGGTGTTTTCTGAAAGGTTTCATTGAGCTCATACTGTAGAACTGTGTTGCATGAATGGTGTAGACTCATCTGGGACTTCTGGATGTGTGGCAGCTTCTCAGATCTATTGTAGATGCTCAATTCCATCTTACTTGATAGTTCCAGCAAAATTTTTGTCACTTTGGGGGGGGGGGGGGGGGGGCAATAAAAAAAAAATCTGCTTGATGTTGTGCCAAAGTGGATGCATTTTCTTACCTTTTCTGGTCTGATACTACCAGTACATCCTTCTCTTAACATCCAGCAGAAGAAATTCCATGCCATAATTCTCTCTTGCCTTCCATACACTCTTTTCCTTTACCGATAATCCCCAAAACAATTCAATCAAAAGTTCTCAAGTCTTGTTTTAAAGTGGTTTCTGCACAAAGAAAGGTTGATTTAAATCGTTGGGGTAAAGGAGATTGCAGTGGGAGGCACTGATAAGATGAGATGAGCCAGCTGGCAGATTTTATTGTAACCGAGGCAAACACAGGTTTCAATAAAATCAGCCAGGAAACTGGAGCAGCCCTTGAAAACTCAGGACATTCCCAGAAATAGTAACATCTGGTCATCATAAAGATTACATTGGTAGATTCCAGTTATATTTGAGATAGGAGCTCTGTAAGGCAAACGCTTACAGCAATGGTTTCACTTCTTTCTTTTTTTTTTTTTTTCTTCTTTTTTTTATGCAGTACTTCTTGAACAGCTGAAATAGGAAACTTGATCTTCTCTGGGTACTTTGCCATTGTCCGCTTCACAGCAAATTTCCTCTGAAGCTCTAACTTGGGTTTATTTGCTGGAGTTTCATTTCCCTGTAAAACCTGCCCTGCAACATGGAGAGGAAATTAAGGTACTGGTCTTTCCACTTTTCCTCTTCATCACTTTCCCTTGTGGTAAGAAACACTGATTAAAAAGAAAAAGTTTATTTAGCCAAAGTGAAAATCAATAGCATCAGTAAGGTATCTGTTAAAAATAAATAAATTATACCTCTCTTTGGCTTCTATCAGCTACCTTTTCTCTACAGGACCTGCAAGCAAGACTTAGTAACAACTCTCTCTGGCCTACCTGGCCTAGCCCTAATAACTTTCTGGCAATAAATTAAGCCTGGGCTTTATTTATTTACTCTAGAAGTTCTGCTAACTAAATTGCTTTTGCAGTATAAGACAGCACTTGTTCATAACTAAGTAGCACTTTGTGCCTGACAACGGGTTAATGGGCCAAAACAACTCATTTTGAGAGTGTTGGTTGTTTTGATCCAGCAAACTGGTTCCAGAATCTCACACATCCCACATTCCCTTTGCACATCTGGACTCTGCACAGACAAAGTTTTCTTTCATATAAACTGTTTATTGTTCTGTGAGATTGATGCCGTTAATATTGGCTTTCAGAATGACAGATTAGCATCAGCAGTTAATCAGGGCTATTAGCAGATAAATATCTGTAATTTAATCACTACAGTAATTTCTTTTCCAATAATAAGATTTACAAATGCAAGTGATTAAGTAATTAGCTTACATCTCCATAGATTACAATTCCTCTGAGCTTTCTTCTCTCACTTTTTTTTCTGAAAGATTTCAGTATTTAATTAAAGTAACTACTCCCTCCTTTACGTTGTCTTTATACACACATGTGAGAAATGAGTTGTTTTTATCCAACCCAAACCGCACCTTTTGTACATAATCCCACAAGGAACCCCCACTTCCAAACCTCTTCCATCTCTCCCCATCTCTACCCACCCTGCCAGTGCTTAGTGGCTGTAATCATTCCCAGTACCTTTCCCCTTCCATGCAGCAAGTGAGGTGCACAAGGGGAAAGAATAATTTACAGGAAGGGGGGAAAAATTGCCAATGGAAAAATTGTGTGCACTTGATAAAATAAGAGCCTAGCTTGCTAAAACAGTCTATCCAAACACTTCTCAAGGATCCCTTTGTTGCTTTTCCACTGACTTGGCCCTAGGGCAAAAGGCAAGTTCTACTCCTTCCAAACTTATATTCTCCTATTTGCAGAGTAATTTGACAGTTACTGTTAATTTCCTAAATGCAACATGAAAGCTGTAGAAGGAAGCTTGAAAAAAGGGTAGGGAGGGGGGAAGAAGGAGAAATTCATAAAGAGCAGCAGAGAATATGGGCAAAATTGCTTCCATGTGTGGTGCACAGGCACAGCTTGGGCAGGGATCTGTGGCCTTCCCAGAGTTTGACCTCTTGAGGCAGTGCCAGTTTGCTAGAGAAAAGGCATTGCTCTTTAATGAAGGCCTAATTTTTATTGCCCCTCCATCGACTTCAAAGTGCTTCAGGTTGCCAAACATAATTTCAGTGGAGGTATTTTCAGGTGCAGAGCAAATACTTCATAAATAATTTGCTCGTTAGATTACAAATTCCATTTAAAAAGGGGTATGGGGAGGTAGCTTTTCTAAGTCTTTTTTGGAAGCTGATTAAAAAATCTTTCAGAGGGGTTCTTTATGACTGTCATTCTGAAAGAAAATAATTAACAGTCTTAATTTTTTATTTATGTTTTTAGATGATCATGCAGCTTGGTGAGATGACCGAGTACAGTGGAGATGTTTTTAGTATGCTCTCAATTAAAACATATAATCTGAGGCTCTGGGTGCCTTCTCCTTCTCCCTCTCCTTGTCCTCCAATTGCTACTAAGCCCAGTGACTGCCAGCAAACCAGTGGCAGCCTCGTTGGAGCCCCAATTAATTATGTAGATCCGTCACACTTCTACATTTTTCATCTGTTTACTCTTCTCAAGTAAAAACGCCTGTAATTAAAATACCTTTCCACTTATCCTCTTTATCACAAACCTGCCACCCCCAATTCCCCCCCCCCCCCTGAAGACGCCAGCACATGGAGCTGCTGAAGCTGACAAAGTGCTGCTGTCAGTCACAGGGAACAGGGATGATTTGAATGGTGTTTATGTTTAATGCACTTTGTGAGCCGAGACGAGCCTGCAATCAAGGCAGAAGGGAAGCTGGCTGGGAGGAGATGGGAGTCAGGAGTAGCGAGTTCCCATCCCAGCCCTCCGGATGAATTACAGCACCAGCGGACTGTGGCCCCCCCCTCCTCGCCTGTCACTGCAGTGTCCCTGTCAGAGCCACTGCTGCCATGGTGCTGAAGTTTAACGCCTTAATGTTTGTAAGCCATCTTCAACTCACTGGACAGAAATAGAAATACCAGTTAGCACTTGGGCACAGAGTAGGTCTATTGCTTTTTAGCTCAAGTCTGCTTCCTCTTGCTAACAATTCTACAAATGTATCTGGTTACAGTTTTTCATGATTTTGTCTCACAGAGGTTCAGTTACCCAAGAGCATGAGGAACAAGTGAAAACCATTTCTAAGAACAAAGGTAGGGAATTACTGATAGTTTTGCCAACGTTAAATTCAGTTTGCATTTCTTTTTCTGGAGAGTGCTAGTTGGAAGATGAAAGTTAGCATAAATATTGTAGAAAAAAGTTTTCTTCTGTTGTCACCTTGAAAACCAGATGGATTTGATTAGATTATAGACTTTTAAATCTGATATATACCAGTTTATATATTGCAGCTGTATACCTGCAGTAGGGCTTATTAGAGACTTATCTCTAAACGCTCACTGAGCAGGCTTCAGCCCAAAATCCTTGTGTTTGAGCCCTCTCTTGACTTCGCAGCAGCCATCTAAATAAAAATAAAAATTTAGAGGTTGTGTCAGGAGTGATTGTCTTATTGCTTCAAAACCAGTGAAATGGGAAGGAAGCTAGGAGTTACCTGTGACCCAGTCTTCTTACTGATCAAGGATAGGTGTATGCCCTTTGTTGTTTCACACCCCTGAAGAGCAGAGCCCGTGAGCATCCCACACTCATGCTACAAAATATGACAGCCATGCAGCTGCAAAGGATCTCTTCTCTGGTGGTTCCTTTGGAGTCTGTGTCTCCCACTCAGGATGAAGGTATCAAAGAAGTGTACATACTTGACTGCTCTCTACAGAAAAGAGGCTACAAAAATAAAAGCTGAGATTCATTGTTCTTTTATGTTCCTTTGACACATAACAAAGGCTTGGCATAAGACACTGAGAAAGTAGTTATAACTCAGCGAGAGTAGTAGCTTTCTATTTTCACCAGTTACTGCTTTAGCTTAAATTATAGAGATACATGTGATGGATCTAAAAAGATCTCTGATTCAGACAGCTGGGAAACAATTTTTGTCCTTCAGCCTGAAAGAATTCTGATGAAAAAACAAACAACCAAACCCAAAACATTAAGAAATAGTCAAGATAAAACAATGGTTAAAAATGAAGAGAGATTCTGCAGTTAGGAGAGACAAGAAATATGTTGCTTTAGTTACTTTACAAGATGCACTATTCAAATATAGCATCACCCGTGCCACTTTTGCTGAGGAGAAAGGACAGCAGAAAGGATAGATGAATGTGAGAAGTGGAAGAATTATTGGGTTTTGTGTATGATTTTTCACTGGCTTACTAAGATTGTGGGTTACTTTGGGTGCATCTGCATTAGCATTTCAATTCAGATCTAGAGTCTGTCTTTCAACCAAAAATCTCCAGGGTTTCCCCCCTTTTTGTACTTTGGTTCATGCCATAGAATGCCTCAGAGTGCTAGAACAGCACCAGATGAAAGCAATCCGAGGGATCCAGTCCAGGAATATGTCTAATGTGGTCTAATCGTTAACAAGAATTTAGTTCACAAGGCTGACTTAGTCAGTTCACAGACTTAGTCCAAGGTAAAGCTGTCCAAACTTCATGCAGAATGGAGCTAAATTCACCAATTTCTTCCCCCGGTAGGCCTGCTCCTTTTCTTCTTTACTATCTGCTTCCTGAGTGATACCAGGTATCACTGTAACACCACACGAAGTAGGAGACTGAGGTGGCATTAGTTGCTTTTATTCCACCACGTCTTAAATGAAATTCCAAACTAATTTTTAGATATTTTGATATTTTTATAGCCTTTTTTTTTTTTTCCTTGCAAGCTATTTCCTCTTCTCTGCTGTGTCAGAGGGAAGAGAAGGGTCTAAATTGCTGAGAAATTGCTCAGAATTGTGTAATGCCAAGTAGAAATTAGGCTTCACAGAGTGAGAAGGTGGGACTCCAGTTGAAGGGAAGCTGTTGGAGACTAAAGCATCATCTGCATTACTGGCCATTCAAAGCTGGGAAGATGAATGAAGTTGCAATGGAAATTCAGTGTTGGGCTATTTTTTCTGAGCAGATAGCTGAACATGGTATTTCCATTTATCTTCTCTTTTAAGTCTAATTTATATTCTAATGACTACAGTTTTACATAAGAGAGGCCCCTAGTACAGCCATAAATATATTGGAATTTATGCTACTGTTGCTATATTAGCCAAATGCTGCTGTGATACAGCCAGGTTCAGATCATACTATATATAATACAGAATGTCTGCAATTTTTCTTGTTTCCCTGGTAACAACTGTAAATGCACCAACTCCCTGGACTGCTCCACCCCTCCTGCTGCTGATGTCAGGCACAGGAGAGGCACATGTGCAACTCAACTCCATACCTGTCAAACCAGGCGGACGCTCCGTTTGATCACCCATGTTTTGGTCCCACAAAGACCATTCGTCTGGTGATGAGAGGGCAGTGTTAATTTAGTCAGCTATCAGGATACTGGAGCAGGGGCGGGGGGGGGAAGAGAAAAAAAATTCACCCACTTGTGCTTTGGTTTTAATCAACAAAGAGAATGGAGAAGCTAAAAGAATGATCATGTGGCTAGAACTGAGACTACGTATTATTTGCTGGAAAAGCAAGGATTAGAGCAATTTCTGTTAATGTTAATAATTTCTGATAATTGGGTGCTGCTCAGTGCCAAAGTGTTCTCAAATTCCATACTCTGTCACATGCATGCCAGCAGGGTTCAGCATGAATAATGTTAATACAACGAAGTGGGAAGGAATGATGAGGATTTTCCATGTGTTAGCTGACAGGACCACTTTGAAACAAGTGACCAGTCCTTAATAATGCAGCTATTATTTTGATAAACCAACAAGAATGAATGTGGTATTCATAAAAATGTGATATGCACCATTGTAGGAGTCCCACTATAATTTTACAATTAATTAAGGTACCCATGGCCATTGTTGGAAAAGATTATGATCTGACCTTAATACCCATGTAGTAAGCTGGCATGTTGCCTATTTTCACCTCTTAATGAAGATGAACATTTGTATGCAAGTCTGCCTTTTGTAGTCACTTTGCTCAGTGTGAGTTTATTTAGATATTTTAGCATTTGCCTCAGTAACGGCAAGTCCATGTACAGCTACAGTGCACTAAGGTATATTTTTCATCATCACCTGTGGAAGAACATACAGTTCATCAGGATAACACAGAAGCTTATCTGGTGACTTTGAATGAGAAAAGTAACTCTTGTTCTCTGCAGTGACCATTCATGTCACCTCCCTATCTTGTCAAGAATACATGATACACCTGATGAAAAAATTTCAGTTCAAATGCTTTTAAAAGGGAAAAATACCTTTCTTATTAAGGGACAGTATTTTAAAAAAATAGCTATTTTCAAAAAAATATGGGTTTTATCAAAAATATCTGGCAATCTAATACTGATAAGCTTAGCATAGTAAAATTAAGTTCAATCAGTAGCAGTTGTAATTAGCAGCAGTGGCAATTTTCTGACAGTACTAATACTAGTAATTTGCATTAATGCTCAGAATTTTCAGTCAGGATCACTGTGCTGGGGACTAACAAAAAAGATGATCTCTGAGGAAAGTGACAGTCTCTGTCTTCTACTCTGCAGATCTTAAGCAAGACTATGTATGTGAGCAGTTGTGGTGGCAGTAGCGCTGCTGGTGTTCATTCAAGATGTCCACATCACTGGGTAAGAGAGAACGGAAGCAGAAAACAAAATGATGTTAAGGTGAGGCCCTCTTCAAGACGGTAGAGTCGTTCCCTCAGGAGAGATTGGATGACCTTACAGAACCAGCCCAAAATGCAGGAGCTGAAAATAAAGAATTCAAGCAGGATAACATTTTTTTCAAGCATCTTAGAAATTGTTGTTCAGGAACTCTTCAGGAAGGCACAGATGCCTGACTAGTGAGAAAGTTGGGCCTTCTCAGCTTTTCAAGAGGAGGTAGAAAACCTTGAGGTAAAGAAATAGATTATTTTCCAGTTCACTCTATTTCGCAAATCTCCATTGCTATTGTGCAGAGTGAAAATTATTTTGCCAGAAGTTTGGTTACTCTGTTCACCTCTGTCAGTAAGATCCCAAAGGGGACAGCTGCGGATATAGCTCTTCCAAGGATGCACATACCTTTTACTAGCAAACACAAATTTCCTCTGCCTAAACTTCAGGCTACGTGAATGGAAATTAATTCCAGATCAAAACCATATAGCTGCAGTTAATGTGGTGCTGTGTTCCAGGCAAAAAGCCCATTGAGCTGAGCTCTCAGGACATGCTAGTTAGAGAAAATTGTCATGGTAAATCTGCTGTTTAGTGACTGTTTTGGAATTCACTCCCATGTAAACAACTTGGACTATAGTATCATGCAAAAAAATACAACATATTTGATTGGCTAGTAAGCCTGCCATGGGCACCACAGTTCTGTGATGGTTTAAAAAAAATCTGGGATAGGATCCAGTTCCAGATTCAACATTTAAATTAGGGTGTCAATATGTGAGTCAAGTGTCTAAACACCCATATAGTCAATGGGGATCAAAAACTGCAATGAATGGGGTCTAGACAGCTATTAAGCTGGTTAAATATGAGGACTTGATTATCCACACATGGTGAAACATCATTTGAGATGCCACAGGAATCTGGGAGATCCAATGAAGTTTCTTAGACATATTGTAGAACCTATGAGATACCTTGCCTTTCTGAATTGACAGCCATGAGACATTACAAAAAGAACCAGACAGACACTTGAGTGTGGTTGAAAAACCTGAATTCTAATTATGTATTCCTAGCTGCTCTTAATAGCCCTTAAAACAGATTAAATCTTCATTGAGTCCAGTGGGAGCGTAGACACCAAACTCATACATGGATCCCTATACTGTGGAAACCTATGTTTAGGCTGCTGAATCTGAAGCTTGAATTCCATTCTTGGTATGAGATCCAGCTGCCAGGAAAGTTAAAAGTGGATATATACTGCAGAGTGTCATAGTTCCAGCTGCCCAGAGATGTCCCTGAGGTCTGACAGACATGTAGCTTGAATTTCCTCACAATTTGCATACAGTGCTAAATAAAGAATGCGGAAGTTCCAATATGGAACCTCTTACAAACTGGAGGTAATGTGCACAAAAAGTTCTGATGCTTATAATTTGATATTTAAGATATGCCAAAATAGTGTAGAAATATGCATCAGTCAATTACAACTACTAGTTTCATACAAAGAAAACATTTATCAGCTCTCTTCAACTATGGACATTCACTGAAGACAAATAAACTTTTCCAGCATGTGTAAATGTTCTAAAATGGGTCTACACACCTCTAGCTGAGATAAGGATTTAATGTATGCTCCATTTTCATTACTAAATTCCTCAAATATTTTTCTTTTTTATTCTTCTAATTTTCTTTTCTCTTTCTTTCTTTTTTTTTTTTCCTCAACCAACAGAGATTCAGAAGTTGCTGTAGTGCTATCCAACTTCTAATATTAAAAATTCTGTCTCATAAAAAGTGGATCTAACAGGCATCAAAGACTTGCATTCCATTGCGATTTGGATGGTAAAAAATGTAAAAGTGCAGATCTACACACCTTAATATTCTCAGTAAGACTTTCCATCTTGCATCTTTTTATCCTTTAACTGGATGTGACTGCCAATTGGGTTCATATTAAAAAGTAATAAACTTGTATTGGACATAGCATAGGTATTTTTATAGGTACCTTTATGTAATTGAGGACAAATGACATCTTGATTAAATTATAATTCATGTAGTCACACTTCACTAGCATTATTTTTTCCAGTTAGTTACATCAATGCTTTAACATTTACTCTTTTTCACCTCATCCATTTGCCTATGTTTCCACTAAGGGCTTGATGAAGTCAGAATTCTGTAACAGTGTCTTCAGCAGTAGAGTTGCTTAACAAATGCTGTTTATTGATCTCATGACATGCACTGTCCTCAAGATCCAATTTATTTTAAAAAATTCCTTTTTTATTGTAGCTTCTCTTACAACTCATAGAATAATTATATATTATATATCTTTGATTTATAATAATGGCAAGCATTTATCTCTTGCTCTGCACATCTGTAGAATAAATCAAAATTTTTTCCAGCACATATAAAAAGAATTTAATCAAATCAATATCATCTATCACTCATCCAAAAACATAAAGCTTATACTCTTTCAGCTGTCCTACATGTCTATTGTCCATTTCCCTAACTGCCTACAGAGCTAGAGAGGAACTTTGCAACATGTGCATTTTGTGAACAAATTAGTCTAAGTGCACCAATGTAGGAAAGTTAATTGCTGAGACAGTTAAACCAGCTGCTTTTGGTGGGCTAAAGCATGGAAGCCTGGCTTGAGTATTTGCACTGTCTCTGGTTATTGCAGTTCTTGTATTCAAAACAATTTAGAGACTGCATCTTACCTGCACAAAGTAATGCAGAACTGTAATTTCCTAGATTTTTGTTTCATGCATTCACTCCAGGAAGTGCTGCTTACAGGTTTTGATGTAAACATGAGCAAGCATTAATAAAAAGTGAGTGCCCAATGAGACCTCAAAAGGAATGAGCCTCGTTTCGTTCCTTGTGGTTTCAAGGTACGAGTTTCCAAGCAAGCAATACAAGACGCAAGTCCACAAAATAATAGCACACACACCCAAAAAAAAAAACCCCAGCCCCACCCCTCCAAAAAAAACAAACAAAAAACCAAAAACAATTACCAAAAAAAACCCACCAAAAACCAAAACCAACCCCAACAGACCCAAAAAAACCCTAAAAACCAAACCAACAACCAAACAAAAACCAGCAATGGTTTCAGGCTCTATACCTAGAGGAAACAGCTACATCTTCTTTACCAAGCTGAGATGGAAAAAGGCTCGTATACATTGCTATTACTTAAAAGAGTGGAAATCCATTCTAACATGCTCCTTTAGTTGTAAACCTGAGTGAAAACTGGAAAATATACTTCTAAGTAACAAATACTGGTATAATCTTCAAGATTTTATCTTTAAAATTTTTGCTAAAACCTCAAGTTATAAAATAAAGTATTTTTTTCAGTTGTATAGTGATCCTGTCTCATAGTTTCCCATAATCATAGCTGATTCTATGATTTTAGAATCATAGAATGTATTGGGTTGGAAGGAACCTCTAAAGGCCATCTAGTCCAACCCCTCTACAATAAGCAGGGACATCCTGAACCAGAACAGATTGCTCAGAGCTCCATCAAGCCTGACCCTGAATGTCTCCAGGGATGGACCTTCCACCACCTTTCTGGGCAATCCGTTCCAGTGATCCAGTACCCTCATATTAAGGAACTTCTTCCTAATGTCCAATCTAAATCTACCCTTTTCTGGCTTAAAACCATTACCCCTTGCCCTATTGTTACATGCACTGATGAACAGTTCTTCCCCAGCCTTCTTATAGGCCCCTTTCAATTATTGGAAGTTTGCTATAAGGTCCCCCGAGTCTTCTCTTCTTCAGGCTGAACAACCCCAGCTCCGTCAGCCTCCCTCTCTTGATCTGCTGGCCACACTTCTCTTGATGCAGCCCAGGATGCAGTTGGCCTTCTGGTCTGTGAGTGCACATTGGTGGCTCATGTCCAGCTTTTCATCCACTAGTACCCCCAGGTCTTTTTCCACAGGGCTGCTCTCTGTCACATCATCCCCCAGCCTGTATTCATATCTCTTGTTGCCCTGGCCCAGGTGCAAGGCCCTGCACTTGGCCTTGTTGAACCTCATGAAGTTCACCTGGGCCCACTTCTCCAGCTTGTCCAGGTCCCCCTGGATGGCATCCTGTCCCTCTGGCCTGTCAACCACACCACCCAGCTTGGTGTCATTGGCAAACTTGCTGATGGTGCTCTCAATGCCACTGTCAATATCATTAATGAAGATATTAAACAACACTTGTCCCAGGACAGACTTCTGAGGAACACCACTTGTCACCTTTTTCCATCTGGACTTCGAGCCATTGACCACTATCCTCTGGATGCAACCATCCAGCCAATTTCTTATCCATCGAACAGTCCACCCAGCAAACCTGTATCTCACCAATTTACAGAGAAGGATGTTGTGGGGAACCATGTCAAAGGCCTTGCAGAACTCCAGACAGATGACATTCATAGGTCTTCCCTTGTCCACTGATGCAGTCACTCCATTGTAGAAAGCCACTTAGGTTAGTCAGGCAGGATTTGCCCCTGGTAAAGCCATGCTGGCTGTCCTGAATCACCTCCCTGTCCTCCATGTGCCTTAGCCTGTCTTCTAGGAGGACCTGTTCCATGATCTTCCCAGGCACAGAGGTGAGACTGACAGGTCAATATTTTGCAGGGTCCTCCTTTCTAACCTTTTTAAAAACAGGTGTAATTTTTATTTTCTTCCAGTCACTAGAAACTTCACCTGACTGCACTGAATTTTCAAATATCATGGAGAGTGGCTTGGCAATTACATCCGCCAATTCCTTCAGGACTCTGGGATGCATCTCATCAGGTCTCATGGACTCGTGTATGTTCAGGTTCTTCAGGTGGTCACGAACCTTGTCTTTGCTTATGGTGGCAGGGACTTTGTCTCCCTGGTCTCCATCTTGTAGACTCAATTAATGTCTTACTGTTTAATTAATACTCTAAATGTCATTTAATACTTAATAACATTACAATGATACTTAATGTTCTGTTGTTAGACTGGCTTATCATAAATTTTTACTGGATTGTGCATTTTCTAACATGGAAGGCCTACACTCAACTATTTCCAACCCAGAATTTCTACTTCCTTCCCAGTGATTGTATTAAACTCCAAGAGATTGTTTCTCCCTAATTTAAACTATCTTAATTCTTCACCAAAAGAAGAAGTTCTCGGGCCAATTCTTCATTTATACTAAATGTTAATAACACAGAGGTCTATCACTTGTATTCTGGCCTACCTCCTCCCTCCCCAAAAAAATAAAAATAATTTGTTCATTGAGAAAAAGAAAAAGGCCAAAATAACATATTAGTAACTTTCTGGACTTGTCCTAAAGCCAGTTTCTTTTGCTTCACCGAAGAAATTCATATTATGCAGAATAAGTAAACAATCAAATAACAGAATCAGAATTCAGACCCTTTGAAAATTACAAAGTCAAAAATACTTTGTGCAAAGCCAGACTCTGTGTAAAATGCCATTAAAGACAATATGGGACAGTACTAGTCTTAGAGCAAAACTTTTCTAAAGATGCAAAAGCTTTCTTGCAGCATCCATTTACCTTTCAAGGTAAATATGCTTCAGATGACTATGTACCTCACACACCTTGAACATATCTTTTCCCAAGAAGCTACAGTTTTGACAAGTAGCTAAATAACATTAGGATGCCACTGCAGTGAATTGACTTGTCCAGTCATTTACTCACAATTTACACTTAATGACTTCGTAAAAATCAGATGCAGTTTGCTAGATTTAGGCTAATTTCGGAGAACAATCCCTTTTCTCTTTCCTGTAGGTCTTAAGGCATAGCTTGCTTTTATTTGCAAATTGACCTGTATTGTTAGGGCAAAGAGATTGTTCTGTGGTTTTATTTTAATTACCACAGTGTATCCTACACAAGACTTGTTTGTTTTCTCTTCGTGAACTCCTCCTCCTTCCTTGTGAGCCATCCCATCTGGCTATACTAGGGAAGGGCAAAGAACTGACATCAACAATGTTGGATATGTGACGTCCTAGGGGTGAAAAGCTGTACACTGCGTCCAAAATCGGGGCAGATGCGTAATATTGTGTGATGCTTCACCAGGGAACTTGTGTCTCCTCATGGTTCAGAGTGTTTTGGTTGGGAGTTCTTTTGTCCTTTTTGAGAGCCTACAACAACTCCAGCTGCAGTGAGACAATCCTCTTGTGCCAAAAGCTCTCATAAAATATACTAATAGGTAATACTTTTTGATGGTGATGCTCTTTGATGGAAAGAATTTTTTTATCTTTCTAGATATACAGTAAGAGACGTTTTGTGGATTTTTTTTATTATTCCAGTCATTTCTAATACATGACGTGACCGAATTTCAGTTAATCATCTCCATACTATCTTCCCTCATATCATCCCTCTACTAAATCCAATAAAATATGACTTTAATCATTTCCATTTGTCTCTCCTCAAAGTAAACTGCACTCCAGAAATAGTGGCACACTTAGTAAGGTCAGTTGCTAAGTTCTTCCCTTCCAAACACTACAAATCTTGATTGATAAATCTAAAATTACTGTGCAGAATCTTTTAGGCCAGGTTTTGCTCTCTGAGACAGAGAAATTATCTGAATGGAAGAAAAAAAAATTAAAAAGGAAAGCCAGACTTTACAGTATAGAAGAACAATATTATATAAGGGGAAGCTTAGCTTAAAATAAGAATACTTATGTCCTGCCTGGCTTTTGAGGCTGAACAAAGGTAATTGCAAAAATCTTCCCTTCTCAAAGCTGGAGATTCCAGAAAGGTGGTTATCCACTGGTAGAGGAATGTGGCCTTTTCTCTGGGAAGTAATAAAAGAAAGTTACTTTGCCAGTACCCTGAAAGCAGCCATGAAATAAAAAGGGAGCAGATTCTAAATGGAGTTCTTCCTCCATCATGGGGCTAGACACTATCCTGCCTCTAGGATTCATGGATACAAGTCTCACTGAGATTTGGCCTACTTTATTTTTCCTCCTATAAACAACCCTACACTTATATTTTATCTCTCCCCTTTTTAGTAGCAAATCTCAGATGTGATTTTTTTCCAATACTCTTTAAAAAAAAGTTAATTTTCAAAACATGTCTACTATGAAAAATGACCAAATTTATTTCTTTCCAACTAACAATTATTAATTCTATTCTAACCTTCGTTTAGAACAGGTCTAGTAGTTCAAATACAAAACAAAACAACAAACAACAAACAAAAAAACCCCAAACAAACAAAAACCAAACCAAGAAACAAAAAACAAACCCAAAACTGAAGTTTCTGAGTAATTTTCTTCTTTATCCTGAGAGTTCCTCAACAGATTTCCTTAGGTGTACTGATAAGACTTTGGGTTACATGGAAATCTAAAATTATCACAGCTGTTGAAGCATGAAGCTGACACAACTAAAAAATCAAAAAAATTACACAGATCTCTGTTGTTTTAAAGTAGAAGTTGCAGAAAAGAGTTTCCTGTCACTGAGCTGATGTTTTCTCTTCATGAAGAGCTATTCTTGTGTCTGCAGATTAGTGGTTCCACAGGACTCAGACGTAGTTCAATGTTATTTTTTGCTACTTGAGCATAGATTAACTTCATCAGTAGAAAATGAACAAACTATGCACTGTTCTTTATCCAATCATTTTTAAAGGTGTCGAAAGATAGGTTACAACAATGCTATTTCTGAGGGGTTTGTATCTCTCTAGTTTAATCAAAGAGGACAAAATTGGTGCTATGGATTAAAATAAACTTGGAGGTGGTCTGGGGGAAAATCTCTTCTCCTAAGGGGACAATGGCCAGATTCAGAACTTACCTAATTTGAGCATCTAATACGGACATCATGCTGCCTTAAAACTGAATTCCTCACACCACCACAGAACCTGGATCTTATAAATCGTGCAGTGCCACAGACAATCAGTGCTGTGGTTCCACACAGTGAGCTTGAGGCTATTTACAACAGGCCACCAGCTGACCACTGTCATGTCTTCAGCTCCTACCTCCCTCCGGAGTGCAAGTGCTCCTGCCACCTCAAGGTCTGGAAGGACAGGCTGTATCCAGAGACCAGGCATCTTACTAGTTTGTAGGCACTGAGCACTACTGAAAATTAACTTGACCTTTACAGCCACATTGTAGAAAGCAGGAAATGTGAATTTCATTTCTATCTTGGCCTGCAGGGCTCCAAACCCCCCTTTTCTCTCAGCCCTGGAGAGTGCCTTAATTATGGAGCTATAGAGCACCTATCCTGCCTTCCATCCTTCGCCTTCAATTGGCACTGGTATATAGCATGCAAAGAGAAAACTCTGTGTCCAAAAGCAGATCAAAGGTTTGCCTCCCAGGGGTTGGGACACTCTCTCAGAAGTGAGCCTGATCCCTATATCTTGGATTAACTGCTTTTATCCTATTACTGGATAAAGCACAATTCATAGTTGTTCCATGGAGTGGAGTCCAGTTCTACCCATTCCATTTCCAAGGCCTCTTCACCTCCCTCCCAGGCTGAGGGAGGTCATTCTCCCCCTCTACTCTGCCCTGGTGAGGCCACAGCTGGAATACTGCATTCAGTTCTGGGCTCCCTAGTTCAAGAGAGACAGGGAACTACTGGAGAGAGTCCAGAGGAAGGTGATGAAGATGATAGGGGGATTGGAGCATCCCTCTTATGAGGAAAGGCTGAGAGAGCTGGGACTCTTTAGCCTAGAGATGAGAAGGCTGAGGGGAGACCTTATCAATGTATACAAGTATCTAAAGGGTGGGTGCAAGGAAGCTGGAGACAGGCTCTTCTCAGTAGTTCCTGATGTCAGAACGAGGGGCAACGAGTACAAGCTGGAACATAGGAAGTTCCATTTAAACATAAGAAAAAACTTCTTTACAATGAGAGTGACAAGGCACTGACAGGCTGCCCAGAGAAGTTGTGGAGTCTCCATCTCTGGAGATATTAAAAACCTGCCTGGATGTAGTCCTGAGTAATGTGCTTTAGGTTATCCTGCTTCAGTGGGACAGTTGGACTAGATGATCTCTAGAGGTCCCTTCCAACTCTAACAATTCTGTGATTGTGTGATTCATTACAGAGTCAGCTTTGCTCTTACTCACTTTCCTCTTCTTATGATTTCTCCCAAAAAATTGTCTACCTTCAGCAGGAGAAAATGAGTCCATGCCTCCCAAATTCTTGCTGAGTGTTTAAAATGATGAGCCAATGAATAAAAGACAGTCAGCCCCTCCTTTTGTGGTGGTTTTGAAAGAAATTATCCCTTCCCTTATGGTTATACTGGGTTCAGTGCTTGCAATACAACTTCAGGGAGGGTCCTTGGACTATGACGAACACATCAGACCTCTCCAGAGACTTGGGCAAAATTTCAGACTTCTACACAGTTTTGACAGATGATGGAGCCTAGACAGTGAGATTCTTACTCCCCAAAGTCAAAATGCTTAGTGGTAAGGTAAGGTGCCCAATATATGGAACTTACAAGCCTAGAAATAGGTGATCATTCTGAATTTTGGTATCTCTAGAGCAAAATACAACCAAAACTACCTTATGATAAGGTTTTAGATTTCTCTGACATTTCATTTTAAGCACTGAAAGACAGTGATAGGTCTCTGCTGATATAAAATTTTTCTCTCCATAGACATTGCAATTGCATCTTAGAGTTTGTATGGAATATTATAGGTCTGTTCCACCAGGGAAAAAGAAGGGGGAACTCTTTTGTTCTAAAACTAACAATTTTGCCAAAAATACAGGAGATGGGGATGATATAGGAGATACATAATTTCCTAGAAAAAAGCAAGAAAGAGTCTGAACTGTTTATTTGGTTACCAAAAATTCTCTCAGTTTTCTTGAGGTAGTTGAAGAACAACATGACAAGAAAAATTGTCAAGAGACACTTGGTATTCTCTGTTCACAGATAGCATTCCCCATTCCCCACTGAACTACACATTCAGGATGACTCTCATAGTTAATGTAGACATGTCCAAGTTTGAAGATTTTCCTGTCAGTACTGTAACAAAATTTGGTTTTACACCAAGTTCCTCTTTTCGTCTCAATAGAATTCAAGGACATTTTTTGAGGATGATCTTTTTTCTTGGGAGTGTCCAAGTTTTTGAGTAATCAAATGTGACAATAATTAGAAAATAGTTTGAATAGGTTAATGAACTATGATTCATTGAGTCATGGATTTCAGAGCAGGTGTCTGACTGCAAGCCAACTGTGAGGTTAGTTTTTTATAGTCACGAGTCTAGGTATGTTGCATGGTCTGGGTCTCTCTTGGAAGTAGACATGATTTTTTTAATGCTGCTTTCTGCTTTGTTGTTTCCATCCAAGATCTGTAGTCTTTATTTGCTTTTCCCTAAACCCAAAATCTCTCTTTTTCTTTTCTATTGAAATTGAATTAAATCTGTAAACTGAGTGATGAAAAGAGGGTCATCTGGATTTTTTGTGTGTAAGAAGCATCTGCTAAACTGAGGACATGAAACTGCGAAAGCAAATTTGACTTCTTTTTGCAGAAAGACACAGGAAAAAGTATTGTGTATCCCACATGACCTTCAAGAGGAGCAGCTATGAAGCAACACTTGGGGAACACCCATTAATTTCTTTCCTAAGAAAGAATATGTTTCTCATGGCTTTTCAGATGCACAAGATGAGCATCTGAGTCACTTCTGGTGAAAGTATCTAAAAACCAACCCATGCAGTGATGTTGATTACTCTGTGGAACGGGGTTGTGAAGTCATTTCAGTTTAAGGGTCCACAGACACCTCCAGCATTCTGTATTGGTATACCTGGTGTGGATGTGAACCAAGGTCTGAGCCCCAAAACACGGCAAATGCCAGATTACTAGACTAAGAGATGCAAAGAAGATAGAACTAGTGTTTAAAGTCCTACAGAAGAACAGCAGGGCTGCTCCAGAGCAGCCCACTCTCCATTTCATACATCCTGTAGCCTACAGTCCTTATGTACCTGTTGTGGTTTAACCCCAGTAAGCAGCTAAGTACCACCCAGGCTCTTGCTCACTCTTCCCTCCTCCCCCCCCCCCCCAATGAGATGGGGGAGATAATTGGAAGTGTAAAAGTGCAAAAACTGATGGAATGAGGTAAAGGCATTTTAACAGGTAAAGCAAAAGCTGTGCATGCAAGGAAAGTGAATTAAGGAATGCACTCACCATTGGAAGGCAGATGATTTTAGGAATAGCTGAAACATCCTTGTTTTTTCACAAATCAGAAATGTGGCACCATCTAAGCTACTGTGAAGAAAATTAACTCTATCCCAGCCAAAATCAGTGCAGTATTAATGGGTCCTCAGATGATGCACTGAGCCCTCTCACAGCATCCCCTGCGCCCGCTCGGAATGTTCAAGTCACCCAGAGCTGAAATTTGTTTGGGATAGCACAAATCTTTTGCACAAGACCCTGAGGTGCTTCTCCACCCACTGCTGCAAAAGTGCCCAGTTTTAGTACTCACACCTCAGAGATGGTACAAGTCATATTAGAACCACTTACACATCTCATTATACGTTGCTCTGCTCTGCAGCAACTCAATGTATACTCCTTATATATTGATAGGATGTCTTTTCCGTTACAGTCTGAGTTTTGTACAATTACATTCTGAAAGAAAAATGTTGTTGAAACCCAAGGGTTTGTCTGATTTCATATCCAAACCAAACCACACAAGCTGTGTCTGATTTCTTCACAGAAACATGAGAAAAAATTCTTTCCAGCAAGGCATGAAACCAGGCATGATTCACATGGCTTACACTTTTGTTTTGAACTTTCGGAGAACTCTGCTCTGTATCTCATTACCAGTGCCCAAGAGACACCTCATCTCTTGCTCTCAAATGGGGATTTTGTCAGGAAACATCTCATGTACCATAAAGGAAGGTTTTGGTTTTGGCAAATCAGATATCTCAAGGAAAGTGGATAAATGGTGTCGGAGATGAGCTTTCATAAACAATTTATGTATGTGCATTTCTCACAGAGAAACGATCAGGATATAATTTGAAACAACACAACGGTACATTTATAAATGTGTTTTGTAAGATTATAAAGCTACAAGCATTATCCCCTGTCAGATGAGACTGTAATATTTGGTATATTTATTGCCTGGCTCTCGCCACAGGACAGTGTGTTTTTTTCTTTAACTAAGCTAATCAGATGCCACTATGGTCTTCATCTTCCTGTGGCCAGGTCTCCAGGTTTTTTATCTTGGAAACAGAATGTTTCATGTTAGACTAACACTGCCTGAAGTTGTGAATACAAGCTTCCTGAAATTTCACTCCTCAGAAAATCTAACTGTGCATTTTGCAATTGGAGCTGCATATGAAATTGTTCTGTGGGAAAGTAATATGGAAATTACAAACTCATACTGTGTTCCAGCCTGTGAGAATTATCTCTTATAAAATAGAAACAAATTTAAAAAAAAGAATAAAAATGTACGTCCTGCAACCATAAATGCTTCCAGGTCTACAGATTTAAATTAAATATTGTATTTACTTGACAACGGTCCACTGTTTTCCTGATTTTTTCTTTCCAGCTCAGAGGTTCAAACAGTAGCTTAACCCATTACAGTCACAAGCCAGCTGTCTGTTCTGGGCACAGTAAGATTCTCCAAGCAACTTTTAAATTCCTCTTCCATCTTGCTCCATTTCTTTATCTCGGTTTCCTCTGTCTTAAGTGGTGTTCCCCATGGCTCAGTACTGGGGCCAGTTCTCTTTAGTATCTTCATCAATTATCTGGACGAGAGGATCAAGCGCACCCTCAGTAATTTTGCAGATGATAGCAAGTTGGGCAGGAGTGTTGGTCTGACTGAGGGTAGGAAGCCTCTACAGTGGGAAATGGACAGGCTGGATTGATGGGATGAGGCCAATTGTATTAAGTTCAACAAGGCCAAGTATTGGCTCCTGCCCTTGGGCCACAACAACCCCATGCAACACTACAGGCTTGGGGAAGAGTGGTTGGAAAACTTTCTAGAGGAAAAGGACCCTGGGGGAGTTGACTGATAGCTGGCTGAATATGAGTCAGCAGTGTGCCCAGGTGGCCAAGAAGGCTGACAGCACCCTGGCTTGTATCAGAAGTAGTGTGGCCAACTGGACTAGGAAGTGATTGTCCACCTGTACTTGGCACTGGTGAGGCCACGCATCAAGTACTGTGAGAGGTTCTGAGCCCCTACTACAAGAAGGATATTGAAGTGTTGGTGCACGTCCAAAGAAGGGCAATAAAGCTGGTGAAGGGTCTGGAGCACAGGCCTTATGAGGAGCACCTGAGGGAACTGGGGTTGTTTAGCCTGGAGAAAAGAAGGCTGAGGGGAGACCTTACTGCTCTCTACAACTACCTGAAAGGAGGTTGTAGTGAGGTGGGGGTTGGTTGCTCCCAAGTAAGAAGTGATAGAACAAGAGGAAATGGCCTCAAGTTGTGCCAGGGGGGTTTAGATTGGATATTAAAAAAAATTTCTTTACTGAAAGGGTTGTCAGGCACTGGAACAGGCTGCCCAGGGAAGTGGTAGAGTTACCTCTCCCAGAGGTATTTAAAAGATGTGTAGATGTGCTGCTCAGGGACATGGTTTAGCGGTGGACTTGGCACTGTTAGGTTAAAGCTTGGACCTGATGATCAAAGCAATTCTATGATTACTTTATTGTATAAAGTGAGCAACAGCAGAATAAACTTCTATTTGCTGTCATGTTCCAGGTTCACCGGACACAACCCAAAAACCCTGAATATTGTTCATGCACAACATAGTGGTTGGGTGAAATACATTTCAGCATCTCCAGTTCAAAGGTGATTATTCTACAGCAGTTAACACAAAAAGATAGCAAGGTGAGCAAATGAGTAGGTGTATTAATTGTGACTCTAACGTAAAAAAGATAATAGGTCCAGATTTTATGTGGATATATACAAATTCTATACTGGGGGGTGAAACTGAGAACCATAGTCATTATTCTAGTGCTGTGTTTATTTGAGGAAATAAGGTAACGCTTGAGCTCGGATGGGAATCCTAGGAATGCAATGCTGTTCAATTCACCACCATTTCTAGACTGCATCTTCATGTTTTTCTCCCATACAGCAAATGCCTATCCAATCCAGATGTACATGTTACACATGCCTCTTTGCCACTAAGGTTTGCAGAATGAATTTAAGCACTGATCAAAGTAGAACATTCTGTATCTTTTGAGGTGATTCTCTCAGATTCAATGGGAAAGGGAATTTTCCCATTTCTTTATTTCAAGACTTGCAGTGTAGAATATTTTGTGGTCATGCTTTCTCTTGCTCCTTCTTCCTTAGGGAAATTCTCTATCAATTCATTATACCATAGTGCAACTCCAGCAATATTGGACATAAGCTAATGCTGCTCTCACCTCCTGTTGCCTGTCAGCTCTTTGAAAGCTTCACTGACCTTCATTTTAAATATTGCTTCTTGTATCAGCAACAGTGCATATATTCAAATGTAATGATTTCAAACATACCTGATTGAACACAACAAAGTCATATCTTGTCCAAAATGCTTTCTGATTTATTTTTACTGTTGGAAGACTACATTTATCAGCCTGATTGGATTAGCAGAGCAGCTAATAAACCGATGTGCTTACTCTTTGACAGCCTCAGGTAAATATGTATAGGTAAGAACCAAGATTAAAAACATTCTAAGTAGCAGAGGCTGAAATGTGTTCAAAGCAAACATTTAGGAAAAAAGAATTGCAATTATGATAAATGGTAGCAGGTAGCCTAGCAATTATTTAATAGTTTCTTCCACAGAGGATGCACAGTAATATTGCCTGTCCTGAAGTGATTAAAAAGCTGTATACCCTACATCCCGCCGCTAAAGCATTTTCTCAAATTCAATCACTGCTTAACAATTGAAAATGATACGTTTCAATGGCATAGAAAAAGAGAGGAAGAAAAGAGAGGATGAACTATATCAACTCTAGGTGGTGTTTGAGAAACTGTTGAAAATTAAAGCGATGGCTTTAGGACAAGATGCCAGCAGTACCAAGCGAAGTTCAAGACTACAGCATGACTTAAACTATGCTGGACATTTTGATACTCACAAATGGGTAGTATATAGGTTTTAAATGTTACCCCAAACTCTGCCTACCACTTTAATGTCTCTGGCTCTCTTGTGGAAACACACATGAACTAGTAGCATGGAGTTGTACATGCAGCATGTAATACTTCTCATCTAACTTTACATGGCAATGTATATGCATACATCTGAGTTTCAGCGGAAACCGGAGCTTCTGGGATGTGATTCATTAAGTTTATGACTAGCTAGACATCTGTATAATAAGTGCTTGCGATGTGCTCTTACACAACACTGGCCCAAGTCAGCTTTTCTAAAGCAGGGTTATGACAAATTGGATATAGAGTGAGATATTTGATGGGCACAATACAGGATGATATAATTTCAAAGGCTGTGTACAATCATAGGGTCTTACAGTACATGTTCTATGTAAAAACAAACCTTTTTAAAATAAGCTTTAGATTTTAACCAATGTTTGGAATCTTTGTTGCTGAAATGCACCTTTTTTCTCCATGTTTTTGATTGTAAGTATATCGAAAATCTGGAAATGGTTGAATATTTCTCTCTATTATTTCTCCTTAATTCATTTCTCCTCTATGCATTATCACAATCCCAAATCATGACATTTGCAAAGATGTCGTCATGCTTGGGAAATCTGCCTTGCAAACATCAAAATAGCACATGGTCACAGTTGAATTAGACTCATTCTATATTTAGACATAAACAATCCCTCTGAGACATGGGTGGACATGGGAATTCTTTCAGCTTGATGGAAACCTAATGCCTGTAAATCTTCCATATGTAGCAGAATTTCTGTAATTTAATCAACCAAGGGTGAAAGTCTATAATTACTTTGGGTAAACTGATCCTGATGAATAAAAAAGGGCCAAGGATCAAACTTCTCATCTTTCACATCACTTAGTTTTTTGGGGTCACACTCTGACAGTTCAGGGATGTACCAGCTTCCTCAAGATAAAAATTGTGGGTGGTTGAAGAGCTAATTCCCATCAGTAACAACTCCCCCAAAAACCTATGGATTAAACTGAAGCAACTTGGCTCCCTCATCTAAGTTAAGATGAGCTCAAGAATCTTGCTTTAACATCACAGATATATTCATTGGCTTTTATGCTCAAATCTGTGATGAACTGGTTGGATTCCAATCTTCTAGTGAGTTACAGGTGGAACTGTGTGCAACTGTGTAGCATCTTATTTATTGTATTTTGTTGTATATTATTTTATTTTTGTTTTTGTTTTGTGGACATTTGAATCCAAAAGCATGGAAGGGATAAAAATAATAGCAAACATCTGTGTAAGTCTGAGATGTGTCACTTGAGATGTTGTAGAATAGGTATGTTCCTGCATTTGGTCTGTCTTACTAAAACAATTTGCCATCACAAAGAAGGTGCATAAAGCAGTTACTTGTCTAGCCCGGTCACTTGACCTTGTGTTTTCTGTTTGCCTGGTTAGTGGTTTCCTGTACATAGCAGCTGACATGGCCTAGAGGACCTCAGAAGCACAGGACCAGTCAATTCAAGAAAAGGCTCTGTGGAAAGACAGAAGATGCCTTGGTAGGTGAAGCCATTATCTACAAGCAGAAGGATTGGCCAGACTCCATTTCTCAGTCTGCTTCTAAGGATGAGTCATCCACCCCCTCTCCATTACTACAGGAATGTTTCATTTCTTGTCAGCTCGGGGACATTAATTCTGAGTCTGGAGTTAATATTGCATCCTCAGCTTTGACTCTGAGCACATCTGCAGAGAAGTGGGAGCAGTCTTCACATCAGCAGAGTGCTCTGTCCAGGCAAAGGAGGGAAGGAGGATATATTCACTAAGAGTCTACTGCACTCGTGTGGTGAGACAGCTGCTGGTATTTAAGGAAACTTGTGTATCTGTGCACAGCACTGCACTCTTCCAGGTAGACCTTCCATGTTGCTTGATGAGCTCTTTCCAGCCTGCATTGCCGAACAGCTTTTATGTACAGTCTTGAGACATTTTAAAGAAACGACATCATAGAAAACAAAAAGCTAGCATGCAGACAGAGCTAACAATTTACTGAGTTTTTTCTCACCTCTCTAGAAAGTCCAGGAGTTGAGGAATGACAGAGTAGGTGTTGTGAGACCTCTCATTCCTGCCCATTTCATGGTTGGTCTTCAGGGCTATTTCATTTTCACACCAGCAAAAGGAACCTTTTCTCAGCATTACAGATGCTTTTCTTGGTTTTATGCTTTTCACAGAATCACAGAATAGTCATGGTTGGAAAGAACCACCGAGTTCAACCTTCATAACAAAAACAAACAAACAAACAAAAACCACCCAACCAAACAAAAAAACCCAAACACACCACACAACACACCACCCAAAAAAAACCCCACACACAACAAAACCCCAAAGAAAGATAAACACCACACACACACTCCATCAAATAACATCCACACAAAAAAACCCTATAACCTTGGCCACTAGAGCATGCCCTGAATCACAGAATCACAGAATCACCAAGGCTGGAAAAGACCTTTAAGATCATCAAGTCCAGCCTCCCCTGGTGCAGCCTCAGGCTGTGCCCTCTTGTCTTGTCACTAGTTCTGCATCTACATGTTTCTTGAATAGCTCCAAGGATGGTGACTCAACCATTTCCCTGAGCAGGCTGTTCCAGTGCCTGATCACTCTTTCAGTAAAGCAATTCTTGCTAATGTCCAATCTAAACGTCCCCTGCTGCAACTTCAGACCATTTCCTCTGGTTCTGTTGTTATTCACTTGGGAGAAGAGGCCAACACCCACCTCCCTACAACCTCCTTTCAGGTAGTTGTAGACGGCAGTGAGGTCTCCCCTCAGCCTCCTCTTCTCCAGTCCCTAGTTCCCTCAGCTGCTCCTTGTATGACTTGTTCTGTAGACCCTTCACCAGCTTGGTAGCTCTTCTCTGGACATGCTCCAGCACCTCACTGTCCTTCTTGTAGTGAGGAGCCCAGAACTGAACACAGTACTCGAGGTGCCACCTCGGCCAAGTAAAAGGGCATGATCTTTTCCCCACTCCTGCTGGCCACGGTATTCCTGATGCAGGCCAGGATAATTTTGACCCTATTTAACTTATGACTAGTGTGTATGTCTCCCTGCAGCTACACAGAAGCAGCCGTCAGATGAACTTTGGAAGTACTAGCACTGTGTTGAATTCCATTCAGGTCTCTGTTCAATACTCCAGCGGCTGCTGGGAAGGGTGCCTTGTTTTTACCAACTGAGTTGCATTGAAACTAGTGACTTAGAGGTGAGTTATCATTTCCCTGAGCTATTCTACACTCCTTTGCATTTTTAACAGATACAGTTGTGTCCACCAATTTGGCTGGTCTTTTTATTTTCACAGGAAAAATACATATTTTAGTGCTTAAAGTAACCTTATTCCTTGCTAGCTAAAAAAATCCTGGTTTGCTTTTCCCCATCTAATTCATTTTCCTCAACAATCTCCACCCCTTATAGCTGTCTATTCATAGTATTCCCCAAGTTAATATTAATTTACATGGCTTATCCAAATGTACTTCATCTTTTAAATAGATTAGGACTCCATTCCTTTGAAGTAGTCATAATATTTGACAAGAAGCTTTATCTTCTCCCCATACCCCCTTCCCCAAATGAATGCAATACCCTTGGAAAGGGCTGGATGCTCCAGTGCTGTCTAGGGGGAGGGAGAAAGACATCTGTGTGTATACATCAGTACACTTAGAGATTTGCATATGTTTGCATGCATGCTTATATGTATATAGCTATTCTGAAAAGTCAGACGTGTCAGAGAGTCAAAGCAGCACATGTCTCCTTCTGTACTGCTGAGCCAACAGTCCTCAGCCCTGACCTGAAGAGATCACCTCTGTAGAGGCAAAACATTTGTATCTTATTAAGGAAGCAGATAAGCTACT
Organism: Hemiprocne comata; assembly: GCA_020745705.1. Lineage (NCBI taxonomy): Eukaryota > Metazoa > Chordata > Aves > Apodiformes > Apodidae > Hemiprocne > Hemiprocne comata. The sequence goes on along the minus strand of CM036586.1, from coordinate 89,238,069 downwards.
TTTCTAGAATTGTAAAGTTTGTGCAGCATGAGAGGGCAACTAATTTGTGAGCAGGAAAGGAGTTTAACCACATTTCTGTCAAGAGAGAGGGGCAGAAAGGAAAGAGGTACTGCATATTATTAAGCTACTTGATCACATATGTCTTTTCAAAGGAGAGAAGGAGACATTAGCAGCAAACAGAGGAACCTTGTCATCTGCAAACATAAATATTTCAGATTTCAGGTACACTGGGAATGTCATTAATGTAAAAACTGACAAGAAGAGGCCCTGGAGTAAGCAATGACCATGGGAGGCACTTCAAGTGGCAGAAGAAGGGGCTCTGACAACAAGCACTGTAATAATAATAAACTCCTTTGAAAGCCACGCAGGAGACTGGTAGAGAATCAGGACAAAGAAGTTCTATTGCTGCATTTCAGTTTGAGTTTGGAGGGGAAGAGGAGAAGGGAGGAAGAACCTGTCTCCTTGTGGTGTTAAGTGCTCATGTTTCTGGGGGTTAAGTAAATTAGTGCCTGTGGCATGCCCTCCACCCTGTGGCTGAGAGGAGCTGATCAATACATTCAGACTCTTGCCAGAGAGCTGGTGAGATGAAGAGAGGATATAAAGGGAGCAATTAGTTAGAAATAATTTAGATTTAGGGTGGAGACTGATGATATTACTTGCCAAAAGGGTCAACATATAAAGATTAAATGGGAGCTTCAGCAACATGATGTGTTACTTTCCTGTCAGCTGGAATATTGTCCTGGAAGTCTGGAGAAGCAACAGAATAAAGGAGGTGAAAGGGTAAGCAATTGCTGCAGAGAGGATAGGCTAATTCTTTATTAAATAAGCACCTAAGTTAGATGATCAAGGTCTTTCTTCTTGATCCCATTTCATATCTAAAGTGTTCATTTTAATGAATTAGACACTACACTGCTTAGTAGAATTACAGAAATTCAAAATTGAAAAGCCACAACATGTTGCATGACAAATTTTGGTTCCTTATGTGAATGAAAGCTATTCATATGTGAACTTTGAATATGAATGTTCAGTAGTGGAAGAACTTCCACATTACTCACCATCAGGGTTAGTAAGAACTATTTATTTCATATCTATGTTATACAATTAAACATAAATCCCTCTGTAGTTATTGGAGGTTTTAGAACCATAATTAAAAAAATAAAACTAACATAATAAGAAATATTTTTGACAGCTGTCATTTAGGTTTCCATAATTTATTACGAAATCACATCACATACTAATCTATATGCTTTAGCATCTTTTTAATGAAGTCTTGGTGATTGCAAATATCAGTATGACACCCTGCTATTATATCTTTTCTGGAAAAAAGGAAGAGACAAATCAAAACTTTATGGATACAAATTAACACATGGTAGGGAATGAGGACCTCCTGCATTATTATTGCTATTTCTTCAAGCAAGAAATTAATCTTTTTCAGGGAGGGAAAGAAAAAAAAAAAAAAAGCAAGCTTGTTTCTCTTTCAAATTGTTCCTGATCCAAAGCAGGAGCCCTAAAGAACTTCCCTCGTCTAAATTTCCAGACTGGAATCAATCGGTTGACCTTTAGCCTTCTATAACTAACTGCCCTAGAAGCTTTGAGTATTAAAGGAAATATATTTAAAAAGCATGTCTTCATTTGTTTTAATGTTTTGAAATTTACCATGCTAATCAGTAATTTAGAATAATCTTGAAATATTAACTGGCCATTTGTAATCTTTTTATCAACTACAAAGAACACGTAAATGGATCCCAGGTTTCCTCCCTGGGGGAGATAAGGGGTTTTTCAACTGATACCTCCATGGCTGAAAAGCCTGGGATCACTCCACAACACGTGGAGACTTCCAGACATTATTACATTTGCTGAATGAAGAATGTTTGTCTTTATTAATGTCCCCTCCAGACAGAAGTTACCCAAATGTAAGCAACTTTGCATCACTCAAACACTTGAAAATAATAGAAAGATCCAGGAGAAAAATTTGAGCCACAGAGCAAAAATACACTTCTATATAGTTGAGCTTGATTCTTGTTAGAGTGCTTTATACAGATATCTGAAGGGCTGAAATGAAAACCAACGGCGTCTGACATGACTGGGTACCTGGCCTGTCTTCTGTGGACTGATTAATCTCAAATGTGCTTAACTCAAATAAAAACTTTAAAAGGACCCTAGAGCAGAAGAATAACAGAAGCAGCACCTTTCTTTCGTTTTCACATTTAAAAGGACACATATCTAATATACAAAAGAACAAGCTGAGACTCAGGCAAGCTGATTTTAGTGAAGAGAACAGCCTTTTTTCTCTAAACAACCATGAAGCAGAGCGGCAAAGGTAAAAGAATGATTTACTTCTTCAATAAGTATCAAGAAACATGATTTCATTCAGTACTGAAAGAGATTAACACAACTCTTCCGTTCAAATATGATAAAGGTTACCAATAAAACCATGAAAAGTAAGGAGTATATGATCTGATGCTGCTGTTCTGGCCAGAATGTGTTCTGATTTGTGATAGTTATCTATTCATGGTGTTCTAACTTTGACTGGGAGTCTGTGTTATGCATTATACTGGCATAAAAGAACAAGATGGTGCCTGCATCTCTTCTGGAAAATGAGAAGCAAATATCTCATTTATGTTACTAAAAGACACAAGATCTACAAGGGGACACATGCATACACTTCAATGTAACACTGTGCCACATGCATCTGAGTTGAATGTTGGTTAATACATTGTTCACATTAGTGACAAACTAGAAGAAAGTTAGGAAAATCTACAAAATTACAGAGATCGCCACAGAGGTGCTAACTCTTACAAAGAAAGATTAGAAGAACCAACCAAATAGAACTGCTGTGTACCTATTATCAACAACCACAGCATCTGAAAGTACAAGCATTAAAAAATAAGGAAAATCTGCTTCAGAAAAGGAAAGGATGGCTTAACTCACTAAACTGTTTCTGTGTCTAAGTATCAGTGGCATAGGAATTATCAGGCTGAAAAAATAAGTGAGACTGTATTTTGCATTTTTTACATTAGCTCACTAATTCTCTGTCTGTCCTTCCCACCTACTCTTTCAGTAACTCCTTAATCTATTGCTCAGTTTCAATGTCCTTGACAGGGACTAATATTTTTAAAGATGTTACATATTGACACCCATTCCGAAAAGAAACGGTCAGATAACAGAGATCTCTTAGCAGTGTCCTTGCTCAGGGAAAAAATATAGGATGAGTCAGAAAACCAAATGCACACAGGAGAAAGATATTACAATGTTAAAAACATGGGAAAAGAGCTTGTAATTTGACCAAGGGGCTATACCTTATCAAGTACCAGAGAAAGAAACCATAAAGAACCAATTAATTGTAAAACAAACAAACAAACAAAAAGCTACTCCAAACTGAAGTGTCTAAAAAGTTTGTGTTCAGATATAGCTTCCATCAATGAAGGTAGTCAATGAAGATCTAGTGACTTCACTCAACAATCTGAAGAGCTATGCAGCTGGCCTCCACTGGTGTCTACTTTAGACTCAGCTGAATGCATCTTCAGACTCCTTTGGCTCTATTGACTAGGTCTTCATAGCCTATAATAGCAGTGGTCTTCATTGGCATTAGACAAATATATTTAGACAACTGAACGGAGCCCTAAAACCTATTTTAAACTTTATTTGTTCTACTAATAGTAGAACTGCTAGCATTTCTCTGCTCCCTAAACATTTTTCTTCCTGTTTTTTCTACTGTCACCATTCTGCCATGATCAGATTACTGCAACAAGGACACTGTCACTGCCATCTTTGTAGGCTGCCATCTCTACGCACGTTTCATGTTTCTCTTTACCTGCCACATTTTCTTGCATGATTATGTGCACGTAATAGCCACAGACATCCTTGAGCATGCACCACAAAACAGATCACCATAGTTTTAGAATACATGTGAATAAAATTACATTGAACAAGGTGCTATTTTAACTGAAGGGATTTTAAAGAAAAATAGGTATGAAACTTCATAATCGTTATGAGAGCACAAATAGTATTTAATATATATAGGATTTTTTTGCTTATAACACACTCTTGTTCTGCTGATTCTTTAATGTTTTTAATATAGTCACATGCATCTATTTAAATCAGCATTCTTATAAAATGTAGGTGCAGTTTTCTTCATACACACTGAAAGATTTTTAATGATGAGCTTTCATGACAAAGAGGTAGAGAAAAAAATTTTTTCATCATGTATTTTTTCCCGTTATGTTCGTACATGTAGTCAGAACACAATTCAAACAACAAGCTGTGACAGAATGCAACAATTATTTGAAAGAAACACCCCTGATGGTCTGTAAATAATTTAAAATCAAGTTCTCTGCTTTCAGAATGAGGACTGTAGGAGCCACCAAAGCACTTCATTGAGCTTAAGTGAGAGAAGATTTGGAAGCTTGAAAGCAAGGACTAATCTGACAAGAGGAAGTAATATAACAAAAAATGAGCTTCCTTAGTGACTGAGATCAACAAGGACATTTATGCCACGTGCCCATTTGTGATCTGATGCCTTGTGGGAAGTATTCAAGTGTGAAAATGTAGAGGAGCTCTTTAGGACAGAAGTGATTGATGTACTGCATGTGAATAATCAACTACATTGATTAGTTTAACTCATTTGTCTAAAGACAGAGGAAGATAAACCTGGAATTCAGCCATACCTTTTAGATCCCAAGGGTTGTATGAGCTGGTACGAGGACATCTTTGAGATTTTGCACTAGGGGTAAAGCGTCCCCAAGATGGTTTTCAAAGATGCAGAGCCACAGACATGCAGAGATGAACAGTTAGAAGGATGATGACTGTTGGCATGGAGAGATTAATCCATAGTTGTGCACATACCATGGTTTGAACCTCCTGCATGGTGGCACTGCAATTAAATGAGCCCAAAGGTTGCATTAGGCAAAATTATGTTGCCTGTCTAGAGTCTGGCAGGATTAAACCTTTTTCTCTGTCCACCTTCAATCATCGCACAATTCACCTACCCAAATCCTGTTTGCTCAGGCTTTGTGCCAAGATTGAAGAAAGTATTACTGATAGGCAGACTGCAGGCTTCAAGTATTTATAAACATCGAGAAGGAAAAGAATCTGAAAGATCCTTCAGACTGCTCACATAACTATTAAATTCATGTGGAATGTAGTGTCACCCCCTGAATGCACTGAGAAAAGGAAGCATTCAATGAGGAAAATTTAATAAAAACAAACATATTCTGATAGGATTACAGCATCAGAAGTGCATATGTTCCACATGTTTTTATTTCTCTTTAAAATTAGAAAAAGTATCTTCGCTTGATGTATCCTGTAGGGCACTAAGCCAGAAAACACTATTATACTATTTCTTGCTTCATAAAGAATTTCATTTAAACTATGAACCTTGTGATAGGTAATTATATGCAGGAAGCAGAGCACATATGAATTTTATATTTATGGTCTACACTGAGGTCACAATTTAAATTCTAAAAACTGCCTTCAGAAATACCAGTTAGTGTGTCGTTTTTATTTTAATTGCATTTCCTCCCCTCTGGTACAGCATGATCAACTGAAAATAAGAACACATGTTTTATGTAACATATTTAGAATCTAGCAATAAACTATTACCATCCATATAAACATTAAACCCATTTGGAATGCTGCTAATGGAGAAGGGGGGAGGTCATGGGAGGTGCTAGTAGATCCTTTTGGCCAGGAGAAGAAAAAAGCATTAAAAAATTTTCACATGCTCCTCATAACAACTGCTGTTAACAATCTGCTCTTCCTTTTCCCACAATGCAATCACTATACATTTTTACTTTAAACTACAGACATATATTTAAAAATATTTAATTTTTTTTTTTCCTTTTTCTTTTTTCATTTTTTCTCTTTTTTTTTTTTTTTTTTTTTTTTTTTTTTTGTACCAGTGAAATAGAAATATGTCAGTTCCCTTTGGTGCAGCAAGTAATGGCATCACAAGCAGTTGGAGCTCAGAGAGGATCTAGTTCCACATCCCATCCAGCCAGGAATGTAGAACCGTGGGACTGTCAGTGCCAGAGGTTGAGACTCTGTTGGTTTTCCTCAAGGGACTGTTTTTCGCAATCTGATACAGAATGTGCTCTCAAGCCTAGGAAGTGGATCTGGACCCTAATGATGCCCTTGTCCTGGCTGGATATGCTACCCATAAGGCTCAAAATTTTGCCTGTGGGCTGTGGCTGATCTCCAAAAGGGCAGCAGTGATTATTTTTACCCAAGATGGTTGTGTGTTTACAACATCCTCGTGGCAAGGAGATGTGTTCTGTCCACCACGATCATAAGTCCTGTCTGGAAAGCCCATCTTCTGCTCTCTGTGTCCAAATTTTAACCAATTATTCTACAAAATGTTGGTGAGCAGGCTAGGGCACTCACCTAGACTCTTTCTGTACTCAAGGAGAAACACAAAATCCACTAGAGGGAGATTAAACACATCATAAAAACCTGATCACTCCCCAGGAAGGTGTGACAAGTGACAGTACAGAGGGTTGCCTATTCATGCTCCTGAATGCACAGGATGAAACCCCAAGAGTTAGAAGACTGTAGTCAAATGAATCCCACACTAAATAATTGAGGAGCTGAATTAACATCTTTCAGATTATCTTCATCCATATAACCAAAGCATTTTAACTCTGGCTTGGAAGAACAGGTTCCAAAGATAAGCAATTTAGCTTCTGTGGTCCATTTAGACCTTGGTTGCTTCACTAGGAGTGATGATACAACTAGACACGGAAATGACATTTTTATGTGACAAATTTCTCACTTAAAATGCAGTGAGATACCACTTTCTTGTGACAGGTCAGATAGGCAATCAATGTATAGATGGTCAGTTTCAAATGATTTAAATATTTTACAAGTAAAAATCCTAATTTTTTTCTATTTTTTCTTACCTATTCTAAAGGCAATGCCTGGATGTTTGAAACTCAGTCACTGTGATTTGAACTGGATATACACTTTTGATCTTGAATTTTAAAATACACTGTGTAACACAACTCCCTGCCATCTAGTTCCTTCGTACCTTCCTCATTTGTCATAGAAAATTTTTTTATTGACTTAACATAGATACTTTCATATGCTGCAGCTGAAAGACCCAGCTCCTCAACTGGTACAAGTCAAACTAGTTCTATTAGCATAAATTGAAGCTGACTGATTTATACCAGCTGACAAAAGAGTCCAGTGTCTAATAAAAATCAGAAAGGCCCTTACATTTTACCTGACACTTACAAAGGTTTTAATCAAATTCCATATTTGCTTGTTTGGTTTTCAGTGTAAGATAATTTTTTTCTTAGTATTTATGGTGCCTCAGGATTAAAAAAAAATGTGGCAAACTGTTACAGTTCACAAGGAAGATATCTATGTGATAATTAAAAACAAAAAAGAGCTGTGACAATAGCCAAATCAAACTGGCATTTGACATACATTTGAAAGCAGTAACATCTTATTGTATAGAGGGCTCACATATTCACTCCAACCTCAGCAAAAGACTTTTCATGACATGGAGATAACTACACATGGGAACAGAAACATTTACCCAGACTAAAAAGAATGATAGCTCTTTTTAAAAAATAATAAACATTTTTGATACATCATTATCTGAATTTCCTGATGCAATCATAGGAAACATTGGAAAATAAGATCCTGGTTCTTTAGACTTTCACTGAATCATTAGTGATCTCCATAGACTTCTGTCTATGCTAACACTGTGATGATGGTTGGAGATACAATTTTGAATACAAAGACATTACCACTGGCTAAGGCAGCCCCAGACCAAAAAATCACTAAGAAAAGATGAGAATATTTTGAAAAACTTTCATGATGTATAAGTTTTGCTCTTCGATTCATCCCTAGGCCTCTGTTATGGGCTACATGATGGTAAGGATGGTCAGCTAGGTAGACCATGATCTGATCTGGTAAAGTTCTCATTTTGTTCTTCTGTTCAGCTTCAGACCACTGAAAAATAAGTGACCTCATAGGCAGGAAACAAATTCAAATCTCAAAAATACTATTGAAATAGGATTGTAAACTGATTGAAAATTTTATGTTAAGTGATTTGTATAAAGTTTGTAGTGTTTCATTTTAAATTCTCTGCTTTCTCAATGCAATTGTAGAAGAAGTTCAAAGACATGAAAGACAAGAAAGAAAGAAAAAAGAAATAGTGCAAAGCAGCAAAATTTCAGACAGTATTTTAAAAGATACTTCAAATTCTGAAAAACTAGCCATTTTCAAGACTGAAAGAAGCTCTTACGAATCAGCTGAAACAGAATCAGAAATATTCCCTTTCCCACAGCATCCCAGCAATTGCACGAAAGCTGGCAATATTGGCACTTTCAATCTGTAAAGTGACTGGATCTTTGGGAGTCTCATAAATCTTCTTAGACAATAGGAAAACAGGGTTTGTGCCCTTGCTTTCTATCCAATGTAATATTAAGGATATATCAAAGTATGACGTCCAAACTCCAAAACCAGTGCTCAGTAATTTGTGCAAATGTACAAATGCAAACAATACAAAAGAGGGAATCCCATGAGGCAGGGAGAAGACTATTTAAAGGAATGGTATCTAATTCATATATACTACAATTTCTTTTATAGCCAAACTGTAAATAACTTTTCATTGTAATATGTCATGAGACACGAGAACATATGCTGTGCTGAATTCCAAACATATGACCTCTGCTGCATTCCTTTCATCTACTCATTATATAATTCTGTCAGCAAGAACAATCAAGTTTATGTGCATAAGTGTTCACAGGATTGAACTTACATACCCTGAAAGTTCAGTCCGTTAATCTTAGTACCACTATTTTGCATGAGAAAGTAGTCAATCTGATAGAATGGAAAATATCAGGATTTTATTTTTTTTAATTACTATAATAGTTCAATTATTTACGTTTGAACCTTTATTTTCTCCGGAAAAAAAAAAAAAAAACTGATCAGCAATACTGCAATTTCTTAGTTAATTTCCATAGTAATCCAGAGTACAATTTTGTTGGCTGAGCTGACAGTGGTGGAATGTCAATTCCTGTAGCTTTACAGCAGTCAACAGAAGTTGGTCAACAGACATCTGAAGAAGAGCTGATTTTCAAGATCAAGCCTTTCCACAGCTCCCTTCTTACACACCAGTAACAAACATAACTCATGGAAGTAATCTAAATGAGTTCAAGTTGAATATGAAATTACAACATTTAAAGAGAATTCAAAGTCCACAGTAATCAGAGCATCATGCTACAGAAGTCAGTGTGTTTTAGATGGAAAATTATGGCCGTGCTGTATTTTGTAACACTGCTAAGGCATGAGAGAGCACTTTTTAGCCTAAACAACTAACACTTAGCTAAAGCATTTCTAATGATGGTTTACCTCACCAAATAAAAAAAATGTAGATGTCTACATCTCAGTTAGTAACTCCAGGCTCCTGTTATACTCAACAGAAACAAGTAGCCACTTTATCCTTTTTCAATCAGTATCTAAAACAGGCCAGACAAACAGTGACATCAGAGTGCCTATTCTTCTCCATTTCACTACATAGCATAAGAGCAAAGCTCTGAGAGTCTCACTGTTCTTACTCCATTCCCTAGACCTGAATTTTCACCTATATTTTGATTTTTTTATTTGAATAAACTGTAAAAGTGAGTTGGCCTTCCTTTTAAACAGTGTCCTGTAATTATTTCAAAATCTTTAATGACTATTACAAAATGAGTCTTCCTTTAGCATCTGATGCTCTTATTTTTCTTTTCAAATCAATCATCCTGCAGGACATCTTGCCTCCAACTTCTCCTTATCCTTTTGTCTGAAGAACAGGAGAGATAATGTTCCATAACTTTGAAACAGTTTCTAACAGCTGGGGAGGGACTTTTTATGAGGACAAGGGATAATGAAAGTGGGGACATTTAGCTTAGACATTGGGGAGAAATTATTTCGTGTGAGGGTGATAAGACACTGGAATGGGTTGCCCAGGGAAGTTGTGGAAGCCTGATCCCTGGAAGCATTCAAGGCCAGGTTGAATGGGTCTTTGAGCAACCTGATCTATTGGAAGGTGTCCCTGCCCCTGCAGGGGGGTTGGAACTTGATGATCTTTAAGAACTCTTCCAATCCAAACCATTCTATGATTCTGTGATGTTATGTTTATCCCCCTAAAGCAAATACATTTGCAGTGGCAGAAAACAGAATCATGTCCCAGATGCCAGTGCTCTGGTCTCCAACATTTTCCAGTATCTCCTGCACACCTAAATTGCACCTACTGTTAAATTTTTGTTATTTAGCAAATTTTTCACTATACTCTGTCGTGGTATTACACTCTGTCTTGAGAATTGAACATAGGAACAGCTAGAGGCAATTAGGATTTGAAGTCTATTAAATAGTGGACTATTGATGGAGCTAAGGAGAAAGACAAAAACCAAATTAAAAAAGTACTCATCTAAGATACACATGTAGATGAGTCGGGTTCAAAGCCAGTTTTACAGGTTTGTCTTTGTACAAACTGCAGCTAGTCCAACACAAAGATTCACTCTTGCTAGGCAGGAGCAGGAACTCAGCCTTAGGTCTCCTTAGGCATCACCTGGACTATTGAAAGAGTAGCTGCTCCGGTGTGATTAATTCTCATTTCTCATAGAAACATTTTGAAAAGTTTTGGAATGGAAACAGGATATTTCTTAACATCTTGGAATTTTTATGGAAGGGGAACATCTTTTCTGCTTTAGTTTTATGAATTAAAAAAATAGCAGTTTTTTCCTTTTTGAGCTATATATTTTTAACTGACACAAGTGAATATGAAAAGATAAACTAAATACTTGATGGATCACTTTCTAGCATCAGCTGTGAAAAAAGTATCATTTTGTTGGAAGAGAAAGTAAAAGACTAATTAGTGAGATTTGCTTTAAGTTCTGAGATCCAAAGGAGTCTGAAATACCAAAAAAGTGAGGGTGAATATATTCATGTTTATATAACCAACATTGGCAATACATTCTAAGCATCGTTGATTAGCCACAGGTTAGAAACATCACCATAACCCAATGTCCATACCATACCCCATGTCCATACCCCAAACTGACAATTATTCAGGAAATCCATTCTAGAATAAAAAAAATTCAAATACTTAGATTTGATACACAGGAAAGGAGAAAAAGGTCTGCAACTGTCATAAAAATTCAACACAGAAAAGGGGAGAAGGTCCAATTTTTAGAATTGGAAACAACATTTTATATCAACAGAGATTAGTGCTTAATAAGCCAAGAATCAACTACTTAAAGTAATTTTAAGTTCCCAGGTTTCCTCAAGAAATCTTGTCTTTGACTTTCCTCCTTGGAAAGCTGCATATACTCTTCAGACAAGTAACAAAATGAAGTAAAAGTGCTGCTACAGACATGGAAGTCCTTCAGTGGAGCTGGGCAGAATAGGACTCCCAGTAATCCCCCACTACCTGCCTGTCTGGTCCTCCTGTCAGGCAGAGAACAGGGAAGGTGATGCGGTGCCTCTCACTGCCATTTTGCAAAGAGAGGCTCAGCAGCAAATCACTTAGGCAAGCTACATGCAAAAGAAGTGTTTTCTGGACTGCCAAGAAGCAGTGTGTCAGGATAGATTTTGAAAAGAGCTCCTGCAGGAAGCTGTGCTCCCAAGCAGCTGCTACTGCCAGGCTGCTATCCCTGTGAGAGGAGCTGCCTCCTGCACCATGTCCTCTTCCATGCACCACGATTAACGGTATGACAAAACAGCGGGCACAGATCTGACCCACTTTTCCCATGTACACAAAATCTACCACCTGTCTGGGCAGAAGCATAGCCTGTCTCACTTTCTGGCCCTTCCACAGTGCTCTTGAAACTGGGGCTGCTCTGGGTACCTCCTGTACTGCAGGTTGCATCCCCTGGGCGTATCAGGACACACACCCAGCCGCCTGTGTGCACTGCCTCTGCTCTTCCTATTCAGGGTGCAGGTGTACCTATCAGCCTTCTTCCTAGTGCTTTTGGCCCTGGCCCTGCCCCCTTGCAGTCCCCTTACTCAAGATGTCAGGGCCACAAAGATGATCCATGGGCTGGAGTGCCTCTCCTACAAAGACAGGCTGAGAGTTGGGGTTGTTCAGCCTGAAGAAGACTCCAGGGAGAACTCATAGCAGCCTTTCAGTACCTGAAGAAGCCTACAGGAAAGCTGGGGAGGGACTTTTTACAAGGGCTTGTAGCAACAGAATGAGGGGTAACATTTCTGAGCTGAAAGAGGGTAAATTTAGGTTAGACACTGGAAGAAATTATTTCCTGTGAAGGTGGTGAGACACTGGCACAGGTTGTCCAGGGAAGCTGTGGCTGCCCCATCCCTAGAAGTGTTCAAGGCCAGGTTGGATGGGACTTTGAGCAACCTGGTCTAGTGGGATGTGTCCCTGCCCATGGCAAAGGGTTTGAAATTAGACAATCTTTACAGTCCTTTCCAACCTAAATAATCCATAATTCTAAGAATCATCAGACAGAAAAATCAAGCACATTACATAGCACGAACATTTACTGTAACAGTAGGTGCAGAGAAAGAAAAGAAGGGAAATTATTTTTTTCACATGATTGTAGAAATCTAGTGCAGTGGCAGTTGAAGTAAATATCACAAAGAAATTAACTGAATTCAGTCTGCAGAGGTGTTCCAAAATGTCTAGAGGCTGCAAAATATTTTTAATAATTTTGTCAAGATTCTGAACTCTCTGTGTTTAAAAAAATTATTATCATTGTTTATTTGTTTTCCAGTGATCTTTGAAAAGATGTAAACACATCATATATAACTCAAGGGCCATAAATTGGGCACCATCCTGAATTTCCTTCACCCAAGATTATCTCATCTATACTAGAGAAACCATTTTAACATTTCCAATGCACAGCTCAGCCAGAATTTGCAAGTACTGAGCATCTCAGGAGAATACCAGATCTTATCACGCTTTCTGACTAAAAAGGTTTAGCAAACTCTGGGTAAACAAGCACTGTTTTAGTTGCCTCACTAAACTATATTTTTGAAGTTCACCCATCAGTAATCATAGCGTGATAGCTTGTCAGAGATCATTGCAAAAAATTCCCAATTGTAAAACTGTATGAACACAACTAGTTATAATACTTTGGGTTTAAATTGATATATTTTTGGCAAGAGGGTTCTGTCAACATTTATCAGGGAGATGTGTGTACATTTTATGTTGTTTTGGTTCCACAGCTAATTTGGACAGCAAAATGAGATTTCCTCATAATGAGTAGAAAGCCACCTGCTTTGTCTCTTTGGAGGAATTTAAAATATTTAGCATATGAGGTATATCAGAAGAGTTCTCATAAATATCAGCAAGAAAACTGTCTAGGCATAGAGATCTCTTGAGTAAAAGAATCAGTATTAATAGCTCCCTTAATCTCACTTAATGTTAATGGACAATTGGAGGAAACTACTCATCTGGAAATTACTTTAGCAAATTAAACATGGCCAAAAATCTTTGCTTAAGTGAATCTGAAAGCAAGTCATCCATCTTACACTGGATTTTAGAGAAGCATCCAAAGTCAGAAGACTGCATGTCAGTTTAGTAAATGAAAGTCACTTATGAGCTCACATCAACATATTGCATGCTCAAACCATGCCTAGCCACAGTTCAGTAACCAGTCTCTTAGCCAACTATCTGTGCTTACAAGCACTGCACTTCAAAAATTTATGAGAAACAAAATTGTGCTAATTCCAGACATGTTGTTTGATGTCTTTTAAATAATTTTCTCCTGATGAGACTTGCTCAAGTTCATTGCTGATGTTTTGTGCAGTGCTATCATGCCAAGTGCTAATTATTGTGTATACTACGCCATCTTCCACGTCCACAAAGACATCAATTTCACAAGTATGTTGTCATGGATTGACTCAGGATTGGCAAATAAACCAGAGGCAACAATGCTCTTGATCCCCTCCCCCCTTTCACCCAGGTAGGGAAAGGAGAGAGAGAATTAAGGAGAGAGACTTTGCTGGATTGAAAACTAAACTAGACAGCTTTAATGATATGTACAATTATATACAAGTATTTTCAGGAATGTGCAAAAGCCTCTTGCCTCCTCCCACCCCCAGCAAGTCCCCCAGCACTCTCCTTAGCTGTGAGCAGTGCCGAAATGTCTCAGCCCGCAGGCAGGAGATAAGGCAGAGCAGATAGAGGCTGGGTTATGAGGTCAGAGATGCCTGAGCCTAGGAGTCGACGTGATGGATGGATGGATGGATGGATGGATGGATGGATGGATGGATGGATGGATGGAGTCCTCCCCGGATGCCGGCCATGGACGGAAGAGAAGGGAAGAAGAAGCAGGAAGGAAGTTGTCTTCTGTGATCTCCGGCCTTCCCCTTAGCTTATGTAGATTTATGGAATGGAATACTTTTGGTCAATTTTGCTGTCTGTCTAGTCCAGCCTCCTATAGGGGGATCATAAATACGACTCCCCTGCTCTCAGTAGCATCTGTAGCAGCAGATTCATTGAGTAAAACAAACTGACCTTTGCGTCTCAGCAGAAACATAAACATTTCAGCATTATCAATCCACTAGCTGGAACACTTGTTGCTAGTTAAAAGAGAGCTTACTGAAGGAAAAAAAAAAATCAGAAAAAAAAGGAAAATTGGCTTCATTCTGGTTCAAACCAGGACATATATTCAACCTTCATTTAATTATAACATGTTCTTATGCAGCATAGAACTATCCTTATTTAGCCCCTTCCTTACTACTCATTATATCTTGAAGTGTTTTCATAAGGTGAGTAGATATGACTCAGCACCATTTTACTAAGAAAGAATGTAAGGTACAATGCAATTACCTGCTTTGCATAAGATACCTGTAAGCATTGTCCTGAATCCATGATGTGTCTCTAGAAACAGTATCACATTGCACTTTTAAACACAGCACACAACTGAGGGGATGCACAGTGATCAGGCAGCGGGTTTGAAGAGCTGTGAAGCCCATAGTTTGCCTTCACATACAACTTAAGCCTGTCAGAGAAGGCATTGGGTCAGGACACCAAGGAGGCCAAATGTATATGCATTCAAACATTATACAGGTACCTGGAGGGTATGTTGATTGCTGGCTATCAGTGTCATGGAAGTGGTGTGATCTCTGTCTTAAGAAGTCTCCAAACTGTTAATTGCCAGAAAAACTGTATCAGGGAGAGATTACTGTGCATATAGTCTTCTTGAAACTCTTCTATAAGCATCTAGCAACAACTGGTGGAAAAATACTTGTCTGTCCAGAAAAGTTATCCTTACGTAAACTTCCATTAAAGATCCAAGTAGATCAGAGGAAATATTACAGACAAGGAGGGTGCAAGTTTGAAAAATTGTGGACTTAAATTTTAATAAGTGTCTTTTCCTCCTTCACACATTTTTCGTCTTCTTAAGGTTCAAGCCCTTAATTTCAATTAAATGCAAAATTTATATAAATAAAAGCTGTGTAAATTAATTTGTTACTTTTTGTGAGTTAAATGAGCTGCTTAAATAACCCTTTATTTCATCACTTCTTTTAGCCCGTGAACTTCTGTGTGAAGTTTTGATCAGTGACTTAAATTCACCTCACTAAGTAAATCAAAGAACATTTTTTTTACAGTAGGAGACCCTATTAGTTCCAATAACTTTTAGTTAAATTACACTCAGCATAAATTTTGACTGGAGTGTTTGTTTATTTTGAAATGGATAAACAAATTTTTAAGTGCCTACTAATAACTCAATTTAGGTATCTGATGATAAATTAATTCTTCATGTAGTTCTGTTGAAACCAGGGGGGATAAATCTGACGTATTTAATTTCTGTTGGAGAGGAAGGTTTTGGAGCCATATTACGCATCGGTTTCCAAGCACTATCCTGTTATATTTTAGCACTGCAACTAGTATAAAAGAATATGCATATGCTGATCATATGATGGAGAAAAAGTGGTACCTAAGTTATGCGTAGTACATCAAAAGAGGCCTGCAAAATTCAAGGACCTATGCAAATTATTAGAAAGAAAAGAATTTTAATTATTTTTTCTTTCCGATAGTTCAGAATAAGATCCAAATGTTGACATGGGTACATTCCTCATAATTTCTTTAGCATACTAAAGGACTTATTGGTATTCTGGAAAGAAAAAAAAAAAAGATCAGTCACCACAGTAGGGTGTTAGAAGGTCAAGTTTAGCCCTAACATAAGTCTAATTCCACCATAAACGAACAAAATTAGATATATTTTTTAAAATTATCTCATTTAGATTATTGACTTCCAGCTTTGCAGGCAGACAGTACACTTGTCTTGCAAATGGAAAAAATACATTCAACTTCTAAAATTATTTTCTACTAGTATTGTTGTGTATATATAGCTCTGAACACATTTTAAAACTGTCATAACTGAGTTTATATACAGTATTTTCCTTTTTTTTAGCCAATCAACCTAATACAGAAGTTCATGTGTTTTTAGGTTTCATTATTGTCATCCTATTACAAAGACTTTAGAAAATAAAGCTGAGGATGTAAACACTGAATTAAATTTGAGCTTCTCATTTTTCCAGAATTTATCAGATAAATTTAAAATCAGATTAGTATCATATCTTTGGACATTTGGTTCATGTTCTTTACAGTTCTTATGTATTTATCAGCTTTTCATTGAAGAAGTCTCTGGTGTATTTTTAATCTCTTTTCAGTTCATATTTTTTCAATTTTCAGTTGATATGAACGATAGATATTTAAACAGAGTTTGCAGTTGAATTTAAAGAAGCTGTTTCTCTTACTCTGACTAAACTCATGTAAACATAAGCCATTGTTCTTCAAATTAGGAACAGAGCTTCTTAAATAGAAAAAGAACGAAAGCAAGAGCATGTACTGAAGAAAGAGAGGCAAACAAGTTAAAGCAATTGCTCTGATTCATGCAAAAACATCTCACATCGAGTTTTAGTTTTCACTTACCACTGAGTAAACTTATCCTTTCCTATATACCCTTTGCTATGAAATGAAGAATATCTGACTTGCAGGACAAAGAAATGTTTACATCAAACTGAGTAGCTTATGATGTAATCAGGCAAATCTTACTTAATGTAGAATCAGGCCATGGATGAATAAATCATAAGCTAATCATGTCCAAATACAGTATAACTTCCCTTTTTGATAGTAAATAATCCAACATGGGAATTGAAACAAGGAAGGATAAATTGTTAAACCAGACAAGTATTGCAGGGCAACTTCCATCTGGCTTCGCCTTCACACAACCACAATTTTTCACAGCAGCACAATGCCAACAAAAATAGCTAATTTACTCTGTACACTTCGAGTAAAGTTACTGGTGAATCAAGTCCAAATGTCCTTTACCATACAGGAAAACTTGTGATAAGGCTTGTTCTCTCAACAATTACTGGCAAACTTAAAAGAATATCTAGGATGAGGCAGCATTTTGCATAGACTGAGAGAGTCCAACGTTACGAGTTGGATTCATGAGACTCATTTCCTATTATCTCCTTCCCCTCCTTCTGTTCTATTCTGAAACTTAGGAAAAAAAATTGATAATATTGTTTTTAAAATTTCTGGACTCTGAATGCTGTACTTCAGATGTGGCCTTGTCACTGTTTTACTACCAGAAAATACAGCGAAGAGTCATGGTTCAGTTGCTGCTTCCTCTTTTCTCTGCAGGAGAAAGTTAATCAAGTTTCCTGGCAGACTTTCTTTCCCTCTCTGCTCAGCTGTACTGACCACTGTGGTGGCAGTAAACTCAGGTTTACCCGCCTGCACAGAAATGGAAATGTTGGCTAGACTTGACTCTGTTTCCTTTTTTACTTTGTGGTCTGAATTATATTATATGTACACGGTACAGTGAGGAAAGTATCTTTTACCTGCGAAATCTCTCCTGGAGATCTGATGGCCCCAGTCTTGTGTAGTATGCCAAATGAAGGAAACATAGTGTGTCCATAGGTTTTGGCATAAGTCTAGACTGAGTATGCAGACACATTTGTACCTTCTCCAGGTTAGCAGACCATAGCGTATTTTACCAACTCGCCAACTGTTTTCCCTTGCTTGCTGAAAATCGTAACAACATGTGAGGCACATCAAACACTTTGATAAACCTCAAAGCGATGTAGCAGGCTTCACTTTGCCATGTGCTGGAAGAGAGTGGGATTCCTCCATCATGAAATGTCGCTGCAGCTTGTGTTAGAGATGACAGCAGCAGACCTAAATCTTCTGTGCATCACGCATAGACAAGTGGCATTTAACTCATCTTGAGTGGTAGCTCCCATATGAATTTCAGGGAGCTCATGTCTCAGCCCTCATCCATTAACAAGAAGCAATTACTCAGACAAAAGATCTCTTCAGAAAAGTAACTAAATATTACTCCAGGCCAATTCTCCCTTTTTGGAGAGCAGAGAAGCAGGTAACTGTGTAAGAGGTCAAAACTGAAATTGTTATTCAGCCTAAAATATTTTACCAATAGCTATATATTGCATAAAATTGTAGTTCCAAATGTTGATGTGAATGGGCTTTTGGCAAATCCATGTGATATCTCTGCTGTACTGTCATGCTTGGTCTGACAGCTGCCATTGCCTGACAGTCATTTCAGTAAACATGATTATTATATTTTCTCCTACAGGTAACAATAATGTTTTACATTTACAGTGTATAACATTCCTTTTCCATTTATAATAATAAAAGTGTATATCTCTTCAAGAAACGCTACCTATATTTACAAAGGGCAGAAGGGAAAAGGAGGTTAAAACACCAATACCTTGCCAACCAATAAAAAGATAAAATAAACAAAACAGTTCTTATTACATAGTGTGTTTTTTTAACAAAAGATGCTGACAATGTATACAGAGAAAATGAAGAAATTGGTCACTCACAGCAGACTCTTCCTAACAAGAAATATAGGAGATGTTTAACGGTTTTACATAATTAGGGTGGAATCCACTGCAACTAAAGTTAGCACCTAAGGTATGCCCACGTTGTTCTTCTTGATGCACAGCCGTGATGCCCAGGCTCTCTAGAGCTGCAAGAGAAAGATGCAGATGACTCTGATAGGCAGATGCCTATCCTATAAGTCTAAATTAAATGGACTAGATTTCATCCCTAGGTTTTTCATCTTTTTTCATCTACTGCCCTTCTCTGATCTTGCAGGTAATCTAGGCCATGTTTGGGTAATTATTTGGGAGTTATAAAACCAAGGGCTACTTCAGTATTTTAGCAAAAAGCTAAAATCAAGCAGCTGGAAAAATTCCCTTCAGTTTCAACATCCTGCTCACCTTGCAGTTAAAAGTAGGAGAATCAATATCTTTGTAATTGGTGTTTATTTGTAACCCAAAATTTTGCTGTCTTTCATTGGAAAATGTAAAAGATGGATACAGGCCATACATACTGCAGGAGGAATTAATTTCCACAGAGAAGGCTGCATGATGGGATGCTCCCTGGATCAGACCCAGCCACCTTTTCCCCTGGGTGTGCCAGGAATACGGAATACAGCCATAACCTGCATTTTCCTGAAAGATCAGGCCCTCAGAATCTGACCCAATTGCTACCAAAAAAAGATGCAACGGCTAAAGGATGTGTGCTCTCACACATAGTAAAAGAAAAGGAGGGAATTTTTTTTCTGTTTAATTTTGTTCTTTGTGACTGGAAAGAGCATCTGCAAGTCACACTAATGCTGCCCAGGGAAGGAACAATATCTGAAGCCAGCCAAAGGACAGCAAAACAGTCCCAACACATGGGGCTAAGCAGCACATATTCTTGACTCAAGGAAATCTCGTGTCAGTGGATGTGAAATGTAAAAGACATGCATAAGCTCTATTAGGAGTTGAGTCCTCAGCTGATTAAAAGAAAGGAGGCAGTTCACTGAAGTCAGTGCAGCTGCAGTAGTTTATATTTGCTCAGAACCCAGCCCTAAGCTTCTTTAATGCATGTGGTTTTATTTCTTAATAATTTATTAAGCATGGTTTAAAAGACAAATCATTGATGGTGATTCCTGTCAGAGAGAGAGCTTTCATGCTAGCTGCATTGTGTCTGACAAGACAACACATGCGGTGGTCCGGCTTCTATTGTACACAAAGAACGGGATTCAATTGCTTAAACATTGGCATCTGTTGTCACTTGAGACATCTCAGGCGATCCCACCTGGTCTGAAGCTGCCTGTCTGGGAGGACACAGGTCTCTTGTAAGCCCCATGACGTACCTGTCAGCTCCATGCAGATGTCTTGGGTATCCTGGGGTATATCAAAGAGCACTAGACACTTACGTTCAAGCTACTGAATCCCTTCCAAGGTCTGCAAAGATAGTCAGAACAATGTGTATTGAACAGCTCCTCTTGATTTGTTGTCTGCTTCTTTTACTGTTTTGAAGAACCTTTGCTACCAGACTTGAATTTAGTAGCATTCTTAGTAAGATAAATTTCTAAAGGAAAGGGTTGTTTATTTTTGCAGCGCTTTACCTGTGCTGGTGGCTATGCAAAATATTAAATATTTTGCAGCTCAGTAGGTCAAAAATAAAGCAAACAGGTAGCTGAGCTTTCTAAGCCTATGGCAGACTACCATCTGTAAAAGCAAAAGCTTGCTAAAAACACAGATTTTATTTACAAGTTTATTATAAATGGAATTTCCCCTAACTTTGGAAAAAAACATTCGGCACCAGACTGCAGATATCTAAGAACCGAATGTAAGTAAGTATCCATATATGAGACAGGTGTGAAAGCTTTAACAGTAGTGCATGTGATCTACAGCTCAATTTACACATAGCATGAAGCACCATATTCCACCTTCTACCAAGGGAGGCAAATCTGCTGCAGACCCATATTACATCAGACAGGCAATGTCCCACGCACTTCAAGCCATCCCTGACTGCAGTAGATACTTGCATTTAGGCAATCATAACATGTCCAGTCAATAGAGTATGGAGTCTAGAGAACTATGTGCTCACCCTGAAGGAGGCACTGAAGGCTGGAATCTCTCACAGGATCCCAGTAATATTTTCAGTGTCATATGGTGTCTCAGACATCCACAAGGGCTGGAAGACAGGGCACAGGACTTTAATATTGGTCTATGGCTGGAAGTCAGATTGCTTAAGTAATCAAAACCACCTCAGTTAAGAAAAAAAGATGGGTACTTGTCATAGGAGACTCCCTTCTAAAGGGAGTGGAAGGCCCTATATGCAGGCCGGACCCACTTCTTAGGGAGGTCAACTGCCTCCCTGGGGCCAGGGTTAAGGATATAAGGAGGAAGCTCCCTGCCCTAGTTCAGCCCTCAGACTACTACCCATTACTGCTGTTCCAAGTAGGCAGTGATGAGGTAGCTACCAGAACTGTAGGGGCAATGAAGAGAGATTTCAGGGCCCTGGGACGGCTGGTTAGGGGATCGGGAGCACAGGTGGTGTTCTCCTCTATCCCACCCGTAGCAGGGATTGATGAGGGATAAACGGGAAGAGCCAGAAGATTAACTCCTGGCTTTGGGACTGGTGCAGCAGACAGGACTTTGGCTTTTTCGATCATGGATGGACCTATGGGACACCGGGCATGACAACAGGTGGGGGAAGCTTAACCTGAAGTGGGAGAAGGGTCCTGGCGCACAAGTTAGCAGGGCTCATCAACAGGGCTTTAAACTAGGCTTGAAGGGGGATGGGGACAAAACCAGAGATGAGCCTAAGGACGGCTGCCAGTCTGCTGTCCCACTCAAGGCGGGAAACGGGGATAAATGTGGCAACAAGAACATAGGGCTCACTAAGAGGTTGGTAACCACACAAATGGTCGGGATATCTGTACCACAGCTCAAGTGTATATATGCCAATGCCCGAAGCATGGGAAATAAACAAAAGGAGTTAGAACCTATTGTGCACCAGGGAGACCATGATATAATTGCCATCACGGAAACATGGTGGGATGATTTGCATGGTTGGAGTGCTGCAATGGTTGGCTATAGGCTCTTTAGAAGGGACAGGTAAGGCAAGAGAGGTGGTGGGGTGGCGTTATATGTTAAGGAGTGCTTTGATTGCCTAGAATTCAATATTAGACACACCAAGGCAGAATGTATATGGGTGAGGATAAAAGGGAAGGCCAATGAGGCTGATATCCTAGTGGGAGTCTGCTACAGACCACCTGACCAGGATAAAGAGACTGACAAGATGTTCTTTCAACAACTTGGGGATGTCTCGCGTTCGCTAGCCCTTGTTCTTGTGGGGGACTTCAACTTACTAGATGTCTCCTGAAGTACAACATAGCAGAAAGGGGCCAATCCAGGAGGTTTCTGGAATGTATAGAAGTTAGCTTCCTGCTACAGCTGGTAGGTGAAGCTACCAGTGGTAGTGCCATGCTAGACTTACTGTTCACAAACAGGGAAGAACTGGTGGAAGATGTAGTGGTTGGAGGTCATCTTGGACACAGCGACCATGATATGATAGAATTTACAATTTGTGGTGAAGTTAGGAGAGTCGTCAGCAAAACCTTTACCTTGGACTTCCAGAGGGCTGACTTTGGCCTCTTCAGGACGCTGGTTGGGAGAGTCCCTTGGGAAGCAGCCCTCAAAAACAAAGGAGCCCAGGAAAGCTGGGCTTACTTTAAGAATGAATTTATGAAAGTGCAGGAGCAGGCTGTCCCTGTGTGCCAAAAAAAAGGAGCCGGTGGGGAAGACCAGCCTGGTTGAGCAAGGAACTTTTGCAAAAACTCAGAAATAAAAAAATAGTGTATCAACTTTGGAAAAAGGGGCAGGTGAATCAGGAAGTGTTTAGGGATATTGTAAGGTCATGTAGGAAGAGAATCAGAGATGCAAAAGCCCAGCTAGAACTTAAACTAGCCATCTCTGTAAAGGATAATAAAAAATGCTTTTATAAATACATTAATAACAAAAGGAGGGTCAGGGAAAATCTTCCTTCCTTATTGGATGAGGAGGGGAACTTAGTAACGGACGACAAGGAAAAGGGTGAGGTGCTTAACACCTTCTTTGCCTCAATCTTTAACAAAAAGACTAGCCACCATCAGGACAACTGAGCTCCTGAGTTGGTAGACAAGGATGGGGAGCAGAATCCCCCTCCTATAATCCAGGAGGAAGTAGTTAGGGACCTGTTGTGTCATGTAGATCCCAACAAGTCCATGGGTCTGGATGGAATTCATCCTAGGGTGCTGAGGGAGCTGGTGGAAGAACTGGCTAAGCCACTCTCGATCATTTATCACCAGTCCTGGCTCACTGGGGAGGTCCCAGATGACTGGAGGTTGGCCAATGTGACACCATACACAAGAAGGGCCAGAAGGAGGATCCGGGGAACTATAGACCTGTCAGCTTGACCTCGGTGCCTGGCAAGGTTATGGAACAGATCATCCTGAGTGTCATCAAGCGGCATGTGGAAGACAACCAGGGGATCAGGTTCAGCCAACATGGGTTTCAGAAAGGAAGGTCCTGCCTGACTAATCTCATCTCTTTCTATGACTGGGTGACCCGCCTAGTGGATGAGGGGAAGGCTGTGGATGTGGTCTACCTCCACTTCAGCAAGGCCTTTGACATAATCTCCCACAGCATCCTCCTGAAGAAGCTACCAATCCATGGCTTTGACAGGTGCACCCTTCGCTGGGTCAAAAACTGGTTGGATGACCGGGCCCAGAGAGTGATGGTGAATGGAGCTGCATCCAGCTGGCGTCCGGTGACCAGCGGTGTCCCCCAGGGATCAGTACTGGGCCCAGTCCTATTCAATATCTTTACTGACGACCTGGATGTGGGGATTGAGTCCACCCTCAGTAAATTCGCAGATGACACCAAGCTGGGGGGGAGTGTTGATCTGCTGGAGGGTAGAAAGAAGCTGCAGGAGGACCTGGACAGGCTGAGGCCAACGGCATGAAATTCAACAAGACCAAGTGCAGGGTCCTGCACTTTGGCCACAATAACCCCAGGCAGCACTACAGACTGGGGGAAGAGTGGCTGGAGAGCAGCCTGGCAGAGAGGGACCTGGGAGTACTGGTGGACAGCTGGTTGAACATGAGCCAGCAGTGTGCCCAGGTGGCCTGGAAGGCCAGTGGCATCCTGGCTTGTATCAGGAATAGTGTGGCCAGCAGGAGTAGGGATGTGATTCTCCCCCTGTACACAGCACTGGTGAGGCCTCACCTTGAGTACTGTGTACAGTTCTGGGCCCCTCACTTCAAGAAGGACGTTGAGGTGCTGGAGTGGGTCCAGAGGAGAGCAACAAGGCTGGTGAAAGGACTAGAGGGAAAGTCTTACAGGGAGAGGCTGAGGATGCTGGGGTTGTTTAGCCCAGAGAAGAGGAGACTCAGGGGGGACCTAATCACTCTCTTCAACTACCTGAACGGAGGTTGTAGTCAGGTGGGGGCTGGGCTCTTTTTCCAGGCAACCAGTGACAGGACAACAGGGCATAGCCTGAAGCTGCTCCAAGGGAGATTTAGGTTGGATATTAGGAAGTACTTCCTCACGGAGAGGGTGATTAGACAACGGAATAGACTTCCCAAGGAAGTGGTGGAGGCCCCATCCCTGGATGTGTTCAAGGAATCATAGAATCATAGAATCATAGAATCCTAGGGGTTGGAAGGGACCTCGAAAGATCATCTAGTCCAACCCCCCCTGCCAGAGCAGGGTCACCTAGAGCACATCACACAGGAACTTGTCCAGGCGGGTTTTGAATGTCTCCAGTGAAGGAGACTCCACAACCTCCCTGGGCAGCCTGTTCCAGTGCTCTGTCACTCTCACAGTAAAAAAATTTTTTCGGATATTCACCTTGAACCTCCTATGCTCCAATTTGCACCCATTACCCCTTGTCCTATCACTGGTCACCACTGAGAAAAGCTTAACTCCATCTCCCTGACACTCACCCCTTACATATTTGTAAACATTGATGAGGTCACCCCTCAGTCTCCTTTTCTCCAAGCTAAAGAGACCTATCTCCTTCAGCCTTTCCTCATAAGGAAGATGTTCCATTCCCTTAATCATCTCTGTGGCTCTGCGCTGGACTCTTTCAAGCAGTTCCCTGTCCTTCTTGAACTGAGGGGCCCAGAACTGGACACAATACTCCAGATGCGGCCTCACCCATGCAGAATAGAGGGGGAGGAGAACCTCTCTTGACCGACTAACCACACCCTTTCTAATGCACCCCAGGATGCCATTGGCCTTCCTAGCCACAAGGGCCCATTGCTGGCTCATGGTCATCCTCCTGTCTACCAGGACCCCCAGGTCCCTTTCACCTGCACCGCTCTCCAGCAGGTCAGCCCCCAACCTGTACTGGTACATGGTGTTTCTCTTCCCCAAATGCAAAACTCTACACTTGCCCTTGTTGAACTTCATCAGGTTTCTCCCCGCCCAACTCTCCAGCCTGTCTAGGTCTCTCTGAATGGCAGCACAGCCTTCTGGTGTGTCAGCCACTCCTCCCAGCTTAGTGTCATCAGCAAAAGGAAAGGCTGGATGTGGCACTTTGTGCCATAGTCTAGACAGTGTGGTGGTGTTGTTCATAGGCTGGACTTGATCTTAAAGGTCTTTTCCAGCCTTGGTAGTTCTGTGGGTGTGTGATTCTGTGTTATCTTAAAAATATTAAATGTCATATTTAGTCAATTGTATACATGCTGATCACCCTGGGCTTCCCTTACAATCTGTGAACGAAAGCAAGAACTTTCAGGATTCAGTTCATCAGATGGATTAGATACGTGCACATTCTGGCAAGTTAAATCAAGCCATTACAATGCACATTTTCCCCCAGTGACTACAGAACAAGTCTAAAGTGACTAATGGATACATGGACATCACAGTGAAGGCTTGGCTTCTCTAATCCACTCAGCTGTACTTGATTTTCTGCTGGTATTTTAGAAGTTTTGTAAACTTAGATGGGGTGATATTCTGGTCCTACTTCTGAGTGTCTGCTTTTCTTTTCTTGCTTACATTGCTGAGTGTAAAGCTTTCATTGTTTATTGAATAGAGAAGGTTCTTGGAATCAGAGGCAGTACCTCCATGGCCACCTAATTAGCTTTCTGAGCACCTACAGTTCTCTAGATGATTAATGTATTTTTGAATATTTAGAGAATCTTCATGTGAAGCTACTCTGTGAGCCCAAAATTCTGATGGAGTCATCTGTATCTCTCTTAGTGCAGCAAAATCAGATTCAAGTTGTTATCTTAATAAAAAAGTCAGTACAATTCTTAAAAAAAAATTGAAGAATTCCTGTGGGTTTGCTTTAGAAGAGGTGCTGGATTTAAATATTAAAGACTCAACAGTATTATAGGCTACAAAACAACAATATCATTGAATTGAATAGATTCTAGAGAGCATTTTGATATATAATTTATATATGTAAATTATTTAGTACTTATGCAAATTAGTCCATTATGAAGCACCCCTGTGCTGTGAATGGCACTTCAGCCCATGGACCCATCAACTGGTAATAAAATAAATATTGAGATAAAAATTAGTTTTAGGTTAAATTTATGTATACTGATGGCATTAAGCTGCAGAGAAAGTTTGAGAGCAGAGAGCTTCCTTTTGTACTGAAGATTTAAGAAAAAGTCCTCTATGCATTCAATGAAAAAGCTTTAATAATGTGAATGTTCTGGAAGAAACCTCAGTCAGAATTACAATTTATGTTACTATGGGCTGCAATTGAAAAAGATTTTTTTGTAGTTAGTGTTTTACATAAAAAGTTCTAGTCTGTCCTGGAGATCTAGGCATCTACAACGGTAAAATAAAAAAAGTAAATTCTAGTCCCCATTTAAACACAGGGGAAGGCTGTCATAATACCAGGCATGATCAGAAAAAACCAAACCAAACAAACGAAAAAACCCACAACAAAACCAAGATGAGAACCACGGACCATCCTTGTCTACAAAACAGTAAGGAACAATGTTAGTTTTCCTAGTTAAAAGAAAGGAAGGAAAGACAGAATTTAACAACACCAAACTGTCATTACTACCATAGGCTTACCTGAGTACTCTCCTGATTCACTGTTTTGAAACAGCAGGTTGGTACCAGTGAAACTTAAACTCCTTGCTGGAAATTACCTCCTACTAAGTGGGTGGATATTTCAAGGGATTGTGAACAACATCCAACTCTGGGGGAGTAATGAAAGTACACTAAATTTTTTATAGAGAACTCAAGCAGTATACATGTTGGCAACCACTGATTTCTAGCAAGATGTAAAAAAAATAGACCTTTCCTTTACTGTGATTTATTTTCTCTTTGATGTGATTAAGACAGTATTATTGATCTGGAATAAAATACAGTTTTACTACATGGGGATTAAACAAAGGTCAACCATTGTCAAGAAATGTGTCAAGAAATTTCCTTATGCTGGCCCTACTAGGTGACTAGGTAAAACTGGTTACACAGGAAAAAAAAAAAAAACACCTCCAAAAATGCATGTATTTTAGACAGAAAGCTGTCTAAAAGCATAAGAATGGAACACCAGAGGGGATTCCATGGGTCATCAAATCTGCTCCCCAGCTGTCTGATTAGGGCTTTCTGTCCTTTCTACTGGGATAACCTTTCAAAGCTTTACCAGAACCTCACTTGGTATCAGGACTTTGTTCTACTCTATGTTATTCATTAGTCACAAAGAATTTTTCTCCCTCTTTATTGTGTTTCCAAATACACACTCTTTCATTAGTATTATTTGGAGTAATCACATCCTTTTTACACCTCCTCTTCGCTAAGCCCTGTGAGTTATAATCTTTCTCTCCTGTTAAGCTTTTCATTCTCTGACCACCTTAACTGACCCTGTTCAAGCTGAATTTATTGCTTTTGAACACTGGGCAGTAGTTTGGCATTCTAGGTGACATCTTGCAAAGGTTCCGACCATAGCAATAATGCCCTTCCTCTGGTACTGGAAAATTTTGACAGCTCTAACAGAAGATCATAAATTTTTTGTATCCCAGAAACTTTCACAGAATGTTCTTTATTTTACATATGATCAATAAGATGATTTGCCCCTCACATACAAATATCCCCATGGTGTAGGAAGCAAATTGGACTATTTGGTTGGATTTAATTCTGTTGGAATTTTAGAATGAAGGATTCAAGATGGCCAAAGATTAAAAAAAAAAAAAAAAAAATTTACAGTAGTTTTGTACGATAATTATTTAATCTAATTCCCAAAGCTACTCCCAGCATATATGGAACTGAGCTTGAAATCACTGCCATAGCAATAACAAATACAGTGTTATGACCCTTCTAGACACCTGCAAAATGGTTGTTGGAGTTTTTAATGCATGAGCACCCAAAATCATTGTCAAGGTAACATCATATTCACAGCTCTCTAGGAAATCAAGGAAAAAGTACAAAAATGGCAAGGATACCTCCTGAGAAGAGCTTTCAATGTCAGCTACCTTGTTTTGGTGCCAGTCTTTAATATAGTCATGAAGAAACTGCACTAGTACACCGAGATTGCAATTATCCCTGGAAAAGGAAATTCATCCAACATATTCAGAGGTAGATCCAGCTCATACTAAATATTCACTGCTGGCTATGCAGCTAAAGGGATTTCTGTTTCAAGACAGATTAGGGAAGGGAGAACTTTAATTCAGACAAAAGTCACTGAAGAAAATAAAAGGACTATTCCAAATCTCACGATTTTATATTCTCTCTTTTATAAAACAAATATCCTAATTGTTCGTCCTTTCCTCTCAACCAGTGTCTGCAGCCAAGGCAGGAACCAGAAGTGCTAAACTGAAGTGACACTGCAGTTTTGACAAGCCAAAACTGGATCACGATGAGATGCAAATCCTGTGAAAATTACTGTACTTAGGCATTCTTCAGTTTCCTTTAGATTATACAAAGTTTCCAGGTAATAGATAAAGAAGCATTCCAAAATTTGTCTTCTCAAAAAACCCACAATCTGTAAAGTCCCAGGTATATAAGGTCAGAACACCCGTAGATTTGCATACAAGGACAATATCTTGCACTTTCTGATATTCAACATGTTGTTTGTTGAAAACCTAACTGATCCTGTAGGAAAATGTAAATAAAACTAAGAATTATTCTTGTTAGAAATTGGACAAACATTATTTCTGGATTGAATCATCATCTTATGGTAGACAAACACTTTAGAATGCAAGGAATATGATGGGTTGAATTTCTCTTTTAATACTGGCCACTGTACAAAGCTCTGATTTTTATTACAGTAACTCAATTTTTTTTTTCCTAATAGCCTTAAAATTGTACTATTATGTGATAAATAATGTAGAAAATTAACTTCCATTAAAGAACTTCATTCCCAGCAATTGACTATTGAGTCCAGTGAAAGTCTGGTTTGGGTAAAGAAGGTGGGATTTAGCAGCGCTAAGTGCTCGGGTAGAATATAGTTTGGGATTTCCAGATACTCTAATATTCATATTAATATTTACCTCAGAAAATCTCACCAAACCATAAAGATTCATCTGAGAGAATAAATAAATCTTATGTTACATGGGAATATGAAGTTTTATTATCATCATTTTCCCTGTTTTATCTTCCCTCTCTTTAGACAGCCAGGTACTGGTAGTAGTTTTAGGAGTGAGAGGTCTTCTTTACAGCCAAATTTAATGCCTATCTGCAAACTGTTTTTCCCTCTAGAAATATATTATTTCTGAAGAACTAAAATAACACCCCATTTTATTAGGAGTTTATTGTTTTGGTATTAGGAAGAGAAGAGAGGAAAAGGGAAAGTGATGTGTCTTTAAATTTGGTATCTGGGCCAATACTTTTCCTGGCATAAACATAAAGCCAGGCTGAAATATTTGCCTGAGATCCAGAAGCTATAGAAAAATAACGCCAGTCAGGAAATGTAATTGGAGCCAACTGGAAGTCTTTACAAACTCACTATATATTTCAGCCTGTGTCAGTTCTTCTAAAATGATGGAACTAGATGAAAGTCACAAAGGAATGAAAATAACCATAAGTGAGTACAACAACTAGTGTTTGGCCATTCGGGATAAATTACCATTTACAATGCATGTGCTTAGTGAAAATAACAGGCCAGTGTAAAATGGTATTTCTCTTCCCTTCCCTTCCCTTCCCTTCCCTTCCCTTCCCTTCCCTTCCCTTCCCTTCCCTTCCCTTCCCTTCCCTTCCCTTCCCTTCCCTTCCCTTCCCTTCCCTTTTTGCTTTTTCACATGTAGTAGAAATTGAAGAACTTAAAACAGAGAAGACAATAATCATCATGATTCCAGTGCCAAGACTTAAATCTCCATGTTTTTAAATTCCCATTGGGCAAAGACATGAAAGAGAAATAAATTTTCACAAGTTGACATGAGCACAGAGTAAAAAGAGGAACTAAAACTATGCGAGTGATCTAATGCTGTCCATAAATCTCTAGAAAAGAAGAGGCCATTGTCATATGCCTCAGGCATTACTATAAAGTAGGTAGGAGAGAGAAAATCTATCCATAGGGTAAGTCATATACCATTTCTAGTGTTTAAGTTTTTTTGGTTACAGAACTTTCCAGGTGGTGCATACAAAAGAGGAGAAGATGACAGTAGAAAAGAAAGACTGGTAGAGAGAGCAGAGTCTTATCTCTCAAGAATAAAGACTTTTTTTCAAGTGTCATGAGGGGTTTGGGCAGAGATGGTAGCATAGTCACACACATGCACAACACAGCCTAGAGCAACAATGCTGACCACTGGCATGCCCTTTTAGGCTCCCTCACTGAAATCAGAATTCGTAACATCCTGTTGTTCTCCTGCCACCCAGACTGTCTTGTTAGGTCTCAACACTTGTGAATGAGATTCACAGGCAGCGGGAGTGAGATGGAACAACTAATTCAGCCAGTAAGAAATGTCAAGAAGAGAGGAGTAGCTTTGATTTAAAGCTTTATCCCTATCCTCCAAACTTCTTGTTTCTGTGAAATGAAGATCTGAAGTCCCAACTTCTCTCTGGAGCAGGAGGGAAACCAGTATGCAGAGTCAGTGTACTGACCCATCTTAACAGCTAAATCTCAGTTGAAGGTGCCAGATCCAAATTTTTCCAAATTAGCAGGGTCCTGAATCACACCAGACACATAACAAACTTATTAACAACAAAAAGCACACCACACTGACTAATAAGAGCTATGGAAGAATGCAATGTTTGTTTATTTGCTTGTTTATTAGTTCAAAGTTCCTTTCCACATAATCAGCTTTTGCTACTAGACTGAGAAATCACCAGACAAAACAGCTTGACTGGGATGGAAAAGTATCTTTTTTTTGTTGTCCTTGACGAATAAAAACCTTCAGAAGAAAGTTACTAAATTACATTGATATTAAAATGCTATGTTAACAAAATTATTTCACTTTGACAATTTTCTCCTTGACATAATCTTGGACCTTGTCTGGAATTCATTAAGTCTATCGAAACATGGACAAGGATAAGACTGATTTGATCAAAAGTGTACTTCTACATTAGATTTTCTTGCAACAAAATCAATGGTTTCTGCAAAGATTTACTTGAAATTCTTCCCTGTATGTGAACTTTTTTTTTTTTTTAACATTGCTCCTCTCCTTCTTTCTAAAGCAACAGCGGTGCTAAATAAACCCCATGAAAATGACACCTTAGTAAAGAGAGAGGTTATTAAGAGAGCTAAAAGTGTTTATGATAAATTCTCTGCTGGGTGTTAAAAAACTCCCTGTGATCAGTATCTTACATAGGCTGTTACTGGAAAGTAGATAAACTACTGAAGTGATACCATCTGGCATATCCTATGCTCCAAATAACAATTAGAATTTGAATACTTGAAAGGTAACAACACTGTTGACTTTTTTCCTGTGGGGGGTTG
This sequence comes from Hemiprocne comata, assembly GCA_020745705.1. Lineage (NCBI taxonomy): Eukaryota > Metazoa > Chordata > Aves > Apodiformes > Apodidae > Hemiprocne > Hemiprocne comata. Next base: position 89,206,421 of record CM036586.1, on the reverse strand, counting down.
TATAAATTATTTTTTATTAAAAAATAACATAAACCCCAACAGAATTTAACCTGTAAGATTTTTTTTTTTTCTGACCCATGTTAGGAACAGCAAACTACTGACTGATTACCAGAAAATATTGCAAGACATTTCCCTAGTGCCTCTTTTTTGCTTTCTATCTGTATTTGTAATTACTTTCCTGGCTGCCTATCTGTTTGGTAGCTCAGCAGTTGTATTTCATTCAAACCATACTTGCATATTTTTTAGGTTGCTACATAACACCGAGTTCCTGATTTGCAATGCGTGATGCCTTGTCTCCTGTGATAACTCCATCTGCTTAACAGGCCAGATGCTGCCTACCAAAGCCATGAGCAGTAAAGTGAAGCAGCACTTCTTACTTTTTTCTTGCTTTTTGCATAGATTTTTAACTGTTCGACTCAGGAGGGAGGAAACAAGCACTGCTTTTGTCACCCTGTTATATTGCATACTATAACTTTAAACCTAGAAGACAGGAAATCAGGACTGGGTCTGCAGGAAGTCATGTTCTGTGAGGCAAAGATAGCAGAATAGAACAGTGGGTAAACACTTGTTTATACATCTCATCCAGAGTCACTGGAGCAAGCCTGTAGCTATTTAGGGAGCACAGAAGATGCAACCAGAAGGATAGCTGGTCAAGTGGAAGGCTTAGTGGGAGAGTGATGAACATCTGGGAACAGGAAGTGTGAAAACAGTCTTAAAGTTAAGGCTGAAGATTTTTATGCAAAAGAAGGCTCATTCTATTCAAACATTCTTGGGAAAGATTAGCATGGTCAGAACAATATGCTACTTCTAATAAAAAAATCAAAACATACTCATTTAGGGACAGTGAAGATAAATCTTTTTGTAGGAAGAACTAATGGCACTCCTTTGCTTTCTGCATTTAAGTTACAAGGAGTTTGTTAAGTGAGAACACCTTTTACTTCCTGCTAAAAATCTGGCTGAAGCCAAAACCAAATATTCAGAAACATAATCACAACTTCATCTTGCCCAAGAAGGACTGAGAGGATCAGGCCTTGGCCAACCATATTCTAGTACCTGTTTGGCATCTGCTCTGAAATTACTTTTTTGGACTGTAGCCTCTGTCATAAAAATCATCTGTTCACACTAATGGAAAGGACTTTCTTTAAAAGTGAGGTGGGATTTACTGCTGGTTTTGTTGGCCAGTGTTAATTTCAAAAGTACTTGGTTGATTTAATCCCATTCACCAGTAGAGTGCATTGATTTAATTTGTGAGCTTCCTTCCAGCTGTAACCTGATTTCCTAAAAGTTTATGCTTTTCTGTCTGCTGGTCTCCTCCTTTTGTAACTTTCAGTCAACTTCAACTAAATTCAAGGAGCAAGTGAAGGTCTCAGTGATGGCAAAAATCTCCTAAGACCTGGGGACTGTGTACAGCAAGGAGAGAGGAAGTAATGCATCACTAAAGGAAAGATAATAAGGGGAACACAACCACTATTTGTTATGTGGTGCCACTTGCCACAGGGTGGTGGGTGGATGGTGGGGGTCCACAGTACCCTGTGTGCTGGGCTAAGGGAGGCAAGAGGGAGCTGAGGGGCATCAAGGGGAATGGAACAGGAAAGAAAGGAGGAATGAGGTGAAGCCATACATGATACTGAGGGGTTTCAAGGGCCTTCCTAATTAAAGCCACAGAGAAAAAATACTCATATTTCATTAATTCCACCGCACACAAATCCCCTCAGTTTGAGAATTTGTTTCACTGTGGTTGTTCTGGTTTGGTTTTTAGTACAAATGAATACATACATTTGAAATTCCTGTTTCCTTCACTTACTTGTTTACTAGCTATGGGTTATGGGCAGAACTGCTGGATTGACTTGGGCTTGTTGCCTCCCTCCTCCCCAGTTCCACCAGGCCCAAATACCCTGCCTTTCTCACTTTTACACAGCATGCCAGAGATGTTAGGTCCCACAAGCACCTCATCTGGGACAGAGCATGCTACCTGAGGCATTCTCAGGTGGAAGCAGAGTCCCAAAAGTGTGCCCAGGAGGTTAGAGCAGCCACCTCAGAGGATAGATCAGAAAGTTAGGAGAAACATCTGGGTGCAGTGGGATTACCTTGTGCCCACCCCAGGAGGCTTTCTTCTGCCAGCACACAATTTTCTGTCTCTAAAGCTCCATGATTACTCACTTTAAGACAAAATTGGTAATAAATATATCTAATTATGAAATTACTGTGTTTTGTCAAACTGGTAAGTGGAAAAACATCTCCCAAGTAAACAGCTCTTCTGCTGGGAGATACATTTTATTTATGCTAGGCTGGAACTGGTTAAAAAAGCTGCTATGTGAAATGTACAGGGTATATACAACTGCATAAGCCCATTTTACTGAGGCTAACTTTGTAAGTCCTTTGCCAATGTTTACTTAGCCACAATAAGCCTACTGTAAATAATTACAAGGCCTCTTTGTTTCCTTTCTAGTTTGTGTGTTGTAGGGTCAGTTTATTGTCGTTGGGTGGCAAGTTACAAGGATTTCCTAGGCCAGCTCATTTATTTTATTTGGCTGTTGGGCCTTGTTGCTGTTTGGAAATTTCCTGATTTCAGTTGTATTTTCTGGTCTGCTTTCAGAGGCCTTTGAGCATGAGCAATCTAAAAAGGAGAAAGTGTGGTGGTTAGTAAAAGACTGCGGCTGTTAGCACAAGCCTTACATAGCAGCCCTGATGTCACCCTTGAACTCCTGGCATCTTTCATCGCCAGCCTCCCAACCCTTCTTTCTCCTGACAACATGAAGCAAAGGTAGCTAAAAAAGTTACATGGGAGACCAGGAGATGAAAAGCAGAGACCACCTATCAATAACAAGTTCAGGAATTCTCATGGCCCCACAGGAAGGCAACATCATCCTCCATAAAATACACAGGTAAAAAATGCTGAGAAAGCTGTATGGGTGATCCAGGCTCATGGTGGAGACCTTCAACAGAACAAATTATAAACCTCAGCTCTTCCTGGTCACTGAGTAGGCCTTAACCATTGAGTCCTTTTCCTCCTGATAGTGCAGAGGGGAGGAGGTGGAGAAGGAGGGTTAGGAATTAGAAATACCAGTGAATACATTATTGAGGGCAGATGGAAGGAGTTTCTGATGGTGGAGACCAGAATAGTTTTTCATAATGCCACCCATTTCAGAGACAGTCCACTTGATACACAAAATGAGCTCAACACAGCACTAGAATTAGTTTCCTTATTCGCCAGAATTAAAAGGTCTGTAAGATGATGGTTAATAATACAGTACAAAGGATTATTTCCCATTTCCCAGTCTGGTTGTATTCCTCAACCACACTCCAATCCTATATCACAGGTTCAAAAATGAACCCTATATTTCCTTCTACCTTCAAAACCTGCTTTAGAAAACATGATCATTCACACCAAAGAACAGATGAGTCAACTCATAGTCAGTAAGTCTAAAACCAGTCCGATTTTGTTCAGTCCTTGTACTTTCAGCTGCGACAGCTGGTGGTGCCATTTAGAACAAACTGTGCCGCTGCCTCTGCACTACCGCGGCATTTTGGAGGTTGGAGTGCTGAACTGACAAACAGGTTTTGCTGTTTGCCATGTGCTCCTGCATTTGCTCATCCATCTGGACTGATATGCCTCGCAAGAGATTAGCTCAACGGGTCCTTGATCCTCTGCAAAGGCCTCTAGGCAGTTCCGTCTCACACACAATAAATAATAAATAACATTATTGGAATGCCAAGAATGTCATTAATAATTTTCAGATACGTAATTCATATTTAGAAGCATTTCAGACATTGCAAAATGCTCCAATACCAATGACATGGAAATGTTTTTCTGAGTGTGGGAGAAAGAAGAAACCATGACCACTAGGAATGTGTCACTATTATTGGGCTTTTTTTGTTGTTATGTCTTTTTTTTTTTTTTTAACATGAGACTAATTACAACTGACTGAAAACTTGATAGTTGAACGTTGTTAAGAATTGAGCTTATAATTTAAAAGCACATGGCCATGAGCAGGACTACTAGGGTTGTTCAAGGCTAATGATATTGATAAAAGTAGTCCATGCAAATAAGGGGACCCTAGAGCTAATAAATGAGTCATTAGATATGGTCCAAATGTGAAATCAATTGACAGTAAATGGGTCCATGGAAAAATACACAAATACCATACAACAATCTGTATGGAGGACAGTTGCTAATCAACAACCAGAGAGGGGAAAAAAGTCCTTACACAGAATAACGTTGTTAGGTACCTATGAAACATAAAACAGTGCTAGAAGTATGTATATGTATATGTATAACAAAATGGACAACAGAATTGTACTTCTTACTGTGTTGGAGGCAATTTAATGACGGTTTGCCTCAGACTATCAGTAACTTCAGTTACTGAAGTTGGACAATAAGGTTTCTCGAATCAAATCCCAGCTCTTCATAGTGACTGAACCACCTCAGCTGATGCAAGAAGATTATTTTTGTTCTGTCATCTCATCAGAAATAGACTTGGCACTCTGTAAATGAAAGAAGACAAAACCAGTTTTATAGGTTCATTCCCTCAAAGTGCTGAGCAATTCTAGTGATTTTAGACAGTTAATGCTAAGCCCCTAGTTAAAATACCTTTGTGATGGCTAGGGTACCAGTATTTTCTGGACTGTATCTTGTGGCAAAACTCTGGCAGCAGAGTGAAGACATGAAAAATCTTGTGCCTGGAAGGAAAACCCGACAGCTGAGGGGAGGTGGCATAGAAGCCTGTTTGAAACAACAGGTATTTAAATGCAGGCTTCCCTAGGTTGGTATCTGCACTCACATTGTAGTCAAAAGGGATTATCAGTACAATCAATGGTTCTCAATACATTGCTCACTCAATCCCCTTTGACATGGTTGTTGTCAACCCATACAGGGGTTGATATACACTATGTATTGTATATGTATACCCTCCTGATATACACACCAGTTGTCCCTCAGTAATGGATGAGCCTCCAGTAAGGTGCGGATCCTGTGCCACCTCTGTCAGTCTTACACAGATGTTTTCATTGCTATAAGACAACTTAGGTGGCACAAGGCATCAAAGTTGAGGTGCAAAGAAATCTAAAAGGGATTTCAACTGATGAAAAATAAGAGTCTACTTTAGGGTGAGTGCTAGTACTGCATGAGGGAGTTTCAAAATAAAATTTTTTAGAATGCCTCAAATAGCACCGAGCACTTATATTTAGTCAACTGAACCAATGAAAGCTACTGTTGAGATAAGAAAGGCACAATAGGTGTGGGCATAAGCAGCAAGAAGCATAAAGTTTCTTTTTGGAAGCACTGTATTTGGACCACTGATGAAATGCCTCACATTAATCCACAACTGGGCAGTTCAGTTAAACTCACATAATCAGTAGGTATAATTTGGATCTTGTTTTGGAAACTAATTTAAAGATTATGACTTATAAGAACATAGGGCCAATTTAATTCATAGTAGCTACATGCTGTTGAAAGTTTCTGTCTCAAAATTCTATTAGGTGCTCCCCATATCTCCATCTCTCCATGCTCCTCTTTTTAGTAAATGCATTTTCCAAAACACTGTAATTCATATCAGCGAGTAGGACTCTGTAAATTATTTTGACACCTTTTAAAATTATTTTAACTGGTGCTTGGAATCCTGCAACTGTACAACACTTCTGTTTGTAAAACTATGCTTAAGTAAGAAATCAAACAGATCACAAATGCCTAGAGCTCTGTAAATAGTACAGATTCAAGTAATCCTCCAAAGAAATTTTCATGCATTCGTATTCCAGAAGAGTGTGAAAAACAATTTTTGTTTTCTCCTATATTTTTGCACCACCAACCTCACAGGGGGTTGAGTATTTTTTCTTCCAATACTGAGATTATTTTTCAGTGTTAATGCATCACACCACAGAAACGTAGTATTAGATTAGCAATCATCTATATGGAAAAAAAGACATGTCATTCCTATCTTTTGTAGAGTACTAGAGAGGCAACAAGTGGGAAAGCTATGATAAGTTAGAATACACACATAAAATACTGCAAAAGTCATCAGTGTTCCCGTTACTTAATACATGCAGCATGAGACTAGGATTCTGATATATACTTGTGTCATATAATCTACACAGTGCCGTGAAATACTTTTAAATATAGCAGAAAAACAGTCATTTTACAATATTTTAAATGCATCTGCATAATGTCACATGTACTTCAGCATACGTGCAACAGATGTTTTCTTATATTAAATAGATGGAATATATGTTACTTACAGAGTAAAAGGATAGGTGACGAATGACAGGTTTTCTGAGTTTTGTGCCTGAAATCTAATTAATACATCAAAATGTTGCTTACTTACAGTAGGTAGATCTGACCTCTAAAACTACAATGTTGGAGATTTCACTCGTGCTGAGGTCCAAATGAGAATTAAGCCCCAAAGTATTCTGATAGTTGTCACAGTGTTACACAAATTACATTTTTAGGATGTGATATAAAAGATCACAAAGGCTTTTCCACTGTGCTTTTGTCCCAGCTTCCTTAGAAATCATCTGATGTAAGATCAAGTAGGACAGTGACACTAAGGCTTTAGATTTAGATATTTTGATGGTGTCTTCGAAGTTACACAAGTGAGCTGGTTGTCGTATTTCCAGTATTCAGTCACTGAAATCTTTCAGTGTTATCAAAGCCCAGGACAGTTTTCATAAATGCCTGTAATCTAAGAGTCACTTCCTTTCTCATTTAAACAGTCATGTTTAGGCCATTTCCAGGGTATCACACTGGCTCCAATGCTTGTGTTAATAGTCACCTGCCCCAAGCTGCTCAGTAACAACTGCAGCACCAGCTGAGCCTCTGACTTCATACAAATTCAGAAGCTTTTTCTGTAGCATTCTCATTTTGAGGAGGGGAGAAGGACTGCCACTCTCACACAAATTTCAGTGGTAATTATGCTGCTTAGGTCAAGGGGAACTGTCCTTTTCAAAGATTCAGTGCCTACCGTAAGAAAAACATAGATAATTCTTTGGAGGTGTATACTTAAAACTTTTTCAGTTTTACACATGGAGGTTGGTATGGAAATGTAATTGAAAACATAAATAATAAATGTATTACTGGCACAGGAATTAGATGTAGTTTCTTGAGTTGTTGGCTCACGCCTGTGGGAACAGCAGGGTGGCACATTTTTCATGTGGTTTAAAATCCAAGCTGTTTTAAATATTACTGAGCACCAAACAAATTAGTGACTGAAGTCCATTAAGCTTCCTAAGAATTTCCTTCTTGAATTGTACCTGGGACTAGCCAAATAAAACCACACTAGTCTACTCATCCTTCTGGAATTACTTGGTAGATTTCTAGGCTTTCTTATGTGCTCATTTCCATACTATCTGACAAATAACAAGTTTATTCTTGTAACGCAGATATCCCCTTTAGCAAACATGTCACTGAGGTTCAGAGACACTTGTTTAAATCCCATAGGAAGGAACAGAGACTAGATCTTCTTAGGCCTAGACTTGTATCTGAGCCACAAAACAACTCCTATTTCATCCCTTGATGACTAATTCATTAGCAGAAACTTTTCCCTTGTAGTGGCCATTGAAACCCAAAAGACATGCTCATAACTTCTCTCACTGGATTCAACTAACTACCTGGTAAATATTTGCAGTATCAAGGGCCTGAGAAAGCAAACTGCGTCCAACCCTGCAGCAGCACACAAGTGGCTAGCCGCCTGTGAGCCTGGTAAGTTTCAGAGGTTCAATTTGGAGACCCACCAAAAAGTTCAGATACTCGTACAGAGTTTATCCAAACGATCTGAACCCTCAAGAATGCAGACATGGGCCTCCTGAGAACAGACATTTTAGTTAGCTTTCCATTCGTTTCTGTTCCCTGTTATGCCAAAAATGCAACAAAAACAGCCTTTGTTTTGGGGTTGGGTTGTTAGGTTGTTTTTTTTTTTTTTACTTGAGAGCCCTAAGTGGAGCCAGAAGCATCACAGAGAAGCACAGATTTACACTGAAGCAAAGTGCAGCAGGGAGCTTATCAAAACTCATCAAGGTTTGGTTTGAATTTCTGTGTCTGTATGCTTGTGTATGCACGTATATGCATGTAGCTTATTTTTCTGCCTATACTTGCTGGCCCATTCAGAGAGGATACTGTTACAGTTAGTTCCCCCCAGCCCCCAAAGACAAGAAAGTAGCCACTTGGTACCCCAACAGGTTGCTATTTGACCGTTTTTCATTAACCACCAAGAATTCAGCACATTCAGAAATTGCTTTCAATATCTGATTGCCTCCACAAATGAAGGAAATCACAGCCACCCACAGTCACTGTAGTCAGATTCAGCATGCTGCTCACTCATCTGTTTGGCTGGGAGGGGATGCTGCTGAACATTTAGGGGGCAATTGCTGATGCAGTTCTTAGGTCTGCTATTTGTAAAAATAATGTACTTTAAAAAGCCACTGAATTGGCATCACTTGTTCAGTTTTTGTGTCAGGACAGTGTATTATGGGAAGGCCTGTAATGAATTATGAATTATAGCATCATAGAATTGTTTTGGTTGGAGAAGACCTCTAAGATCATCAAGTCCAACCATTAATGCAGCACTGCCAAGTCCACCACTAAACCATGTCTCTAAGCACCATGTCTACACATCATTTAAATACCTCCAGGGATGGTGACTCCACAACTTCCTTGGGCAGCCTTTTCTGGAGCCTGACAGCTCTTTCAGTAAATTAATTTTTCCTAATATCCAATCTAAAGCTCCCCTGATGCAATCTGAGGCCATTTCCTCTTGTTATATCACTTGTTACTTGGGACAAGAAATGAACACCCACCTCCTTCAGGTAGTTGCAGAGAACAATAAGGTCTCCCCTCAGCCTCCTTTTCTTCAGGCTGAAAAACCCCAGTTCCATGAGGCACTCCTTGTAAGGCTTGTGCTCCAGATCTTTCACCAGCTTTGTTGCACTCCTCTGGACATGCGCCAGCACCTCAATGTCCTTTTGCAGTGAGGGGCCCAAAACCTCACACAGTACTTGAGGTGTGGCCTCACCAGTGCTGAGTACAGGGGTACAACTGCATCCCTTCTCCTGCTGGCCACAATATTTCTGATGCAGGCCAGGATGATGTTGGCCTTCTTGGCCACCTGGGCACATTGGTGGCTCACATTCAGCCAGGTATCAACCTGTACCCCAGGTCCTCTGGGCAGCTAGCTTTTCAGCCACTCTTTCCCAAGCCTGTAGCCTTGCATGAGGTTGTTGTGACTCAGGTGCAGGACCCAACATTTTGCCGTGTTGAACATAAAATTGGCATTGGCTCATTGATGCAGCCTGTCCAGATCCTTCTGCAAAATCTTCCTACCCTCAGTCAGATCAACAAACCTGCCCAATCTGGTGTCATCTACAAACTTACTGAGGGTGCACTCAATCCCCTCATTCAGATCACTGATAAAGTAGGACCAGTCCTTTAACTTTTCGGTGTATCTTATAGCGCAGGATTGCAAAATGCCATCCACTGCACGGACACTAATTGGCCTACCATTGTTGAATGGCTGTATGAGAGATAACAGGGCTTTATTTTTATTTGCTTGCTCTGTATTTTTTGTGTTTATCTTCTTCTGTCACAACCTTAGTAATAAAGACTGGCTTATCAAAAAAAGCTTGAAAAAATTCCTACTGTTGGGTACTGAGACACTTGAGAATCCCACTTCAACATCCATCAAAGTGGATTCACAGATGATCCTGTACTAGTGCCTTCAGCAGCAACTCAGATCCTAATCAGCAATAAAAGGAGAACCAAGATACAGCATTGTTTATTTAGCTTCTCTGATCCACAGGAAAAGGGAGAATGAAAAAATTCATCTTCAGGCTTTGCACCAAAGAAAGTCCGAGAGGTGGCAGATTAGCTATAACTTTTGAGAGTGTTGCCATGGACGTATAACTAGTAAATTGGCACCTTAAAAAGACATTGTTTTATTAATTTTTGTTGTTTTTAATAAAATTATAGAGTAAATGTCATGACCTTTTAACACTTTACACTTTTAAAGGGTGTAAGTTTGTGAAAGTGAAAAAATACACACAGGAAAAATTTTAGAAATTTATATTATCCTGTTTAGTAGATGTGTAGACCAATCTTTCTCAGATTTTCTAAATATAGCTAGTTTTATTCAAAAATTGTGAACCTAATAGCCTTAACACATTGTATGAAAATATTTGCTCAGGTACATTGTTCACAAGCATTTTCCTTTTACCCCTTCCTCCTCCTGCCCCACACTTTCTCTGCTTAACTAAACACATAGGAAATTAACGAAGTCTGTGACCTAACAAGTGGCAATTCATAAATTCATTAGATTAAAAAAGACTAGTAACATAGCAATTCCTTTAATAGGTTTCCTTCCAATCTCTAATTTACATTTCTGTCTGCCCTGGCAAAGATATTACTTCGTTAAGACTTTTTTTTTCCCCCTAAATTAGAGAAATTTTAATGACTTCTCTTATTTATTGCTTCCATATGCAAGTAGTTATCTTTCTTGCAAATGGAAATGAGAATCAAAATTGCAACAAATGGGGCCAAGCCGCTGAGTGCATATGTTCCTTTTTGGAGAAAGTACACATGCCTGATCGAATTAACTTTAACTTCTCTGTCCATTGAACAGACATCCTCTAATGTGGGGGCTTTTAAAACTGTTCTCGTTAAATTTATTTTGAATCGCTGAGAACACTCTATCACAGTTTCAGCAAATAACCTCTGATAATATTAAACACCTGGTAAGCGCAGTGCCCAGGGGACCCTGTGCTGCCGTGTTTGACCCGTGACCTTCGGCAGTGAAATTCGGCCCTTGTGATCCACTCGGTTTCAGACAAGAAAGCTATTCTGAGGGAAAACACCTGCTCGTGAGGGCTGACCTCAAGCCAGTGCACGGTTGAAAAAAGTCAGCTGGGTAGAAAGAGACCAGAGCCCCGTGCAGGTGTTTCCTACAGCACCACATGGCTAAAAAACAAGGGAAAATAAAGGATAATGTGGGTAACAGTTAGGTGCTCCCTCAGCTGTATATCTGGGTTTGCATAGCTCAAGCTTCTCCTTGTGGATGCCAAAGAAATGAAGAAGAACCTACTGGTTCTGCATTTCTGAGTCTCCCATCTCAGAATCCCAGCCTGGTGGGCTCCAATGGGACTTAGAGCTGTGGCAAAAGACAAATGTGAAGAACTCATCCCCTTCTTCCTACCCACAGCCTTCACTGCTGTTTCCATATTTAGAAAAAAAAAGTATGAGTGTATGGCTTCTTCCTCAGAAGAGTCTTTTTGGCTCTTGTTTTTCTCTTACTGGGATTTCCATTAATCGGCCCTTATTTGAGAAATCCATTGTAAATGGAGAGTTAGAGCAGCAACAACAAAATCTCCCACTAGGAAAGAGGAAGAAGTAAATCCTTCCCTGGCCAAGTTAGGGTTTTTACAGCAATTTATTTTATGCAGTGCAATAATGATTCTTTTTAAGTAGAGTGGGCTCCTCTTTCATTCAGTATTTCTTAATAAAATGTCACATTACTAATTTTTGTCAACAGGTTTGCACAGCAACAGAGCAGTGAGAGGAAAATATTTAGTCTATCTCTTTAAGTGTGTATCACAAAATAAGATTACAGGGATGGAAACCTAACCCTTTAGAAATTCTACCATTAATTTCTTCATACACTTTTCTTCAAGGTCACTGTTGGATGCGGGACTTCAATGTCACTCCCTTGCACACTCAACTGCTGTCAACACACCTCTGTTCACCTGATGAGAGTACCTTTAGCTGGTATCAATAAAACCCTTCCATTTGAAACACTCCCAGGCTCTGGAGCTCTCAGATATTAAACAGCCAATTCTGGACCATTTAAAAAGAACTGGGCAGCAGTGGTAGGGAGAAAGGAATGGCTTTCTCTCTGCAAGAAGAATTCAGCTACAATTTGCAAGGGTTCATTTCAGCTTTGCCTTTTATAGCCTTCAGATCTAAATTGCTTTCCATCACTGGTGAAGGCAGGGTTTCCATGCCTGTCCTAGACATGAAAGGTCAGAGCTGTTTGCTTTGTGCAACCAGTCTCACAAATGCAAGATTCAAAAAAGAAAAAAAAAAAAAAAAAGGAAGAAAGGAAGAAAGAAAGGATTATTGGCAAGCAGAGTGGTACTAACAATTTGCCTTCATCCTTTGCCCAGAATCTTGGGCCTGATAAAGCCCAACATCTGAAAACAATCATTGGAGCGTATTAGAGTTTTTTTCCCAACCATATCAAACTACAGTGTAATAATGAGACATTTATTCTGCAGCATTTTAAGGTTTAAACAATTTGCAATCTACTTCCAAGATGACTGAGAAGGAAGCAGGAAGAACACAAGTTCTTTAAGTAACTTCCTCACTGTTCCCTAGTCATACACTGGGAACACTTGACACCCAATTGCATTCATCCTGGTGGAAGTAAATGCAAGTCATCACTTCACATAAGGCTGTTGGTATGATTTCTGCCAGAGCTGATAACAATGTCCTGTTGTTGATGAGCCTCTGTCAGTTCCACTTAGCAGTGAGAATGTCAAATTGTCAAGTGTTTTTAAGAGTGGAAGGTGAGAGACAACCAGTACCAATTTCACTTGGAGCCAGAGAGTTGAATTCCCCCCAGATATCCTCACTATACAAGGTAACACAATGTGATGGGAGGCTGTAGCCACTGAAAAAACAGTGAAGACATTTTTTAAGATTGCGGTCCTGAGAGTGTAACAGGACAGTATCTTTGCTTGTTCTTTAGAGAAACTCCAGGCTGTCTCTAACAACAGCACAAAAATTACATTAAATCCAGACATTAGACCTGAAAATTACCGGTCCATCTGTAAGTCTTCTGTTCTTAGGGGACTTCCTTCTACCTGCCTACAGCACTGCTATTGCTTAAACTTCACTACTGCTCCCAAATAGCAGTGCACAGCCATTATTCCATACAGACAGAAATCTGACATGTAAAGAATCATAACAGGTAATTGAATTGCTTATTCCATGCTTACACATGCATGCACTGAAAGTCCAATCCAGGTCCTAGCAGACTGTTGTGGTTTACAAACATCTACATTGCACCATTGTCTCCACCGAGGCTCCCCGGGCTGAATGAGAATAGGGACACACAGGAATGGTTTTATTTCACCTGAATTCCTCCAAGATCAACTGTGTTTCCTGCCAACAGAATAAGTAAGGTGCCTCTGAGGTTCCTGATTAAAATTATATTTAAATAGCCAGAGGGAAAAAAAAATAAAAATAGAAGTCCTAAACAAGGGGGTTGCCCATAAGAAATATTGGGAAAAGTAACCTGGAGTAGAAATTAGGACTACTGAAAATAACCTGTATCTTTTTGTGTCTCTCAGGGGATTTTGTTCACGCTAGGTGTGGTAGAAAAGCCATCTCACTACAAGTCACCCTCTCACTGCTCTGCAGACAAGAGACGTGGCAACTTCCAGGACTCTTGGTTTGGTGGCTTTCCCAGGCACAACATTAAATGTGAAGAAAAAACACTTTCGAAAAATAATACAAAAAGAAAGCTTTCCTTTGTGTTTTATTAATCTTTGTTTTCTGGATTAATCTCCAGTAATCAGCTTTCAACGCTGTCTTTTAATAGCCCACTGTTCTTCTCTCCACCATTAGTTTCCTATTCTAAACTGTTTCTGCAAAAGCCAACTACAGCATACAATACTACTTAACCTGATATGGTCCCAAGACTCCTCCTTTATTTCACATTTGCTGGATACCTGTTTAGTTTCCTCACTGGTGCTTTACTCATCCATGTTATGCCGTAGCATTCTCCACATGGCAGTTTCCAGCTGAGCACTAATCCTATCAGGAGATTTCTATAAAGTTTTACTCACTGTTTTGTAGTCTGAAATAATTATTATTGTCTCTCAGTTTTTAGGTGTTAATGACAATTTTGTGGGAGGGGAAGGAATCACAAAGAGATTGTGTTTTCCTCTTTACTCAACATCTGTCTCAAGTGCACTGCTTAAATTCAATAGAATTTAAGCAGGGGGTTTATTTGCTTTAAATTGATTTTTTTCCTCATGTTTTGGTCTAACAAGTACAAAAATACAAAAGGAAACAGCTGTTTTAAATAAAATTACCCTGCACAACAGCCACCTGGTAATGAGACTATCCAAATTGTTAACAATAGGGATAAAAGTCAACAAAGAGTTTTAGAAAATATATCCATTCCCTTGCTCTTGTACATATGCTACCATCTAACTAAAGGAGGTTAAGTTTTTTTCCTTCCCTGCAAAGGTAGGTTATTCCAAAGGTGCTTAATACAACCATATTATTTTGAAGAAACTAGTTCCAGAGACAGAGCAGCAAAGCAGTGAGTCATTTGGCTTCATACAGCAAAGCTACACTTATTTTACTAAGATTGCCCAAAACTGTTTTTAGGGTTGAAAGGTGCAACATTTTCATTTCGCGCTGCGTCATCCAATTTGAGCTAAAAGAAGACGAAGTACAATTCAAAATACTGCTCTTAAAATACTCAAGGAAGTATGGATTTCTGCACGTCTTAGGAGATTTCCATCAGGATTATTTCCTTTATCATAGAATCATAGACTCACAGAATGGTTTAGGTTGGAAGGAACCTTAAAGATCATCTAGTTCCAACTCACCTGCATAGGCAGGGACACCTCCCACTAGACCAGGTTGCTCAAAGCCCCATCCAGCCTGGCCTTGAACACTTCCAGGGATGGGGCATCCACAACTTCCCTGGGCAAGCTGTACATGTCCTTTGATTCATCATTCTGACTTTCCAAAAGCATTGGGGGTTTTTCTCCCCAACTTATAAGAAATCTGTAATTGTACAGATGAAGAAAAAGTGGGAGCCAATGACAAAGGAGGTGGGACAGTCTTAACTCTATTGGTAAGACATGTTCAGAGCCAAAAAAACCCACAAACTTTGGTAGAATAGCAGCACTTCTCCAGTTGTTCTCTAATCAGTCCCAGGTACAGATTTACCATGGGCTAAGAAGGGAAGCAGAAGTCCTTTTACTACTGCCTGCCAAATGCATAATTGTTGCTGTTTAGGAAAGAATGTTCTCCTTTTTCCCAGTTTGTTTGAGTGGTAAATTACCCTTTCCTTAGTTTTGTGGAAAAACATATTCCCTCTGGAAAGCAAACCTGATAGTATGCATGCTTTGATTTTTATGCCTTTTCTATTAAACAAGTTTGGCTAAGTAAAATGTGAGCTCCTTTGGTACTACACATGTGTATAATCAAGTAGTAAAGGCCTGCCATAGCTCTCTGCATAATAACATGCAGTATTTTTCAATACTGCTTTACTCAAATCATTGGTGATGAATTTACAAAACCTCTTACCTGCCATGCTGGAAAAGTTTACTCAAGCAACTCTGAAAAGGCAAAAAGTAAAAGAAGGAAAAAGAAGATGTAAGAAGGTGCATAAATTATTGCAGCCCTGGGGCAGTGTGTGAGTTTTACAGGGCTATTTATTTTGCTTTTCAATAAAAATGTGTAATAGACCCACCGGACCTATTACTTGCCCACTGGACCCATTACCTCTATTGAACAAGGGTAGCATAGCTTAAGGAGAGGGGTGATTGGCAGCCAAGCCTTCTCCAGCACTGCCAGGGCTGCACTGGTGCTGTATCCCACTGCAGATCCTGCTGAGCATGCTTCACACCTTCCCCCCAGTGAGAGAACATGAAGACAGACAGACATAGGACCTGCAGAAGGCCCTGGCAACGGAGTGGCAGAGCCGAAGTGCATTGTGGCCATGAAGAAAATAATTTGCAAGCTTTCTGGTGTCTAGTCAAGTATCTTCACAGCTTGAAGTTGTTTGGTGGTTCAGGTTTCATCAGGCAGAGCACCTTGTACAGCCACAGCTGGGACATGGTGTCCTTCCTAGTAGGAAGAGATTAATGATAATCTATACTTCTTGAAGACGTGCCCTAGTGAGGCGGTGAGCACCAGGATCCCAGCCTGGCCAAGCACAATACAGACTTAGGTGCTTAAAGTTAGGTGCATACAAAAGAGCACTTCAGCTAGATCTTTCCTATTTCTGAAACTCTGATTATAATCTTGGCACAGTAATTTTAAAGGCTAAAACCATTTTCAACAAATATTCAGACTTCATGTAACTGCTAAATAATTATTCACCAGAAACACATAGTTTAGAAAAACATGTTTAATACTGGTAATTATAAATTAAATATTTCACTTTAGTTAAAGTTTCACATTACTGATGGGCTCTTTGTGATGGTGTCAACTGGTGCAGAGACAACATCACACTTTGCTTATATTCCTATCCTGGTATGTGGCAGGAATGGGAAAGTACCCAGCAGTTTCCCATAGAAAGTCCACAGAATCATAGCATCCTGAGAAGAAATAGAATAAAATAAAGCTTACAACATCACTGGAAAAATTTCTACAAAATTTATTCCAGTCAAAATGGCTCTCACTATCCATGAAGTCAGAAAGTGCAGGTGGGTTTCTCCTGGAAGACAGGGGAGGAATTTATTATAATACCTTG
This sequence comes from Hemiprocne comata, assembly GCA_020745705.1. NCBI lineage: Eukaryota > Metazoa > Chordata > Aves > Apodiformes > Apodidae > Hemiprocne > Hemiprocne comata. The sequence continues at coordinate 89,189,946 of CM036586.1, read as the reverse complement.
ATTTCTTAACATAAACTCAATAAATAGAAGGATTTTATTTATTATTTATTTGTTGGTTTCTTTGTTTCTTTGTTTATTGCCCAGGGTTATTTTTTTACTTATTTATTTTTAAAATTAGTTCTAGTTCATCAAGGATGCATTTCACTTAAATCTAATACCAAAATCTACCAGAGGAGTCAATTGTCCTTCTGTAGCCATAAAAGACATTATTATGCAATGCAACACTCCCATTTATGAAATTCTTTACATGTGCAGGCCTCAAAAACTCCTGCAAGGAAGATACATATCCTTATTTGTCTTTTACAGTTGTGGAAACTGATGAGAACTGGTTTACTTGTCCAGGGATATATTGACAGTCATAGGAATGTGTTTCCTTCAGCACACGGAGATTGCATTTCCATTACTTTTGAAAACAGCTTCATCAGGTGGTTTGATTCAGTTGGAAGTACTGAAGCCTGTCCAAAATTCCTCTGATTCACTTGGGCTTAGGACTCACCAAGAAGCTCTTGGTATTTTTGTGTGCAGATACCTCAAGATTTCTTGATATGCAGAGCTGTGTCAAGACCTAATGGTGTCCTCAGAACTCTGACACTCCCTGCTACCTGTATTTTCCTCAGCTGTTATGCAGTTTTTGCTACAACAAATTACATTCTTACAGTGCCAGGCTTGAACCATTTTTAATCCCCAGTACTGGCAGGTTAGGTCCTCCTGTATCAGGTTCAAAACTCAGTTTGGGAGCAGGGAAAGTGCACTTCAGGTCAAACACTTGTAGGAAGGGAGAAAAGCCCCATACTCTCATATGCATCTATTTGGCATCTTCCCCAAAAGGAGTTCTGTTCAATGCATCCTTGCTACACATTTTTTAAAAGTGAAATCCATAGTCTTCATCTGCCAGAAGTGGAGTGTGGAGTTGGTTGCCTTTCGTCTGTGACAGCTGAGGTCACAGGAAACAAATACTCTTTAATTTTCATGTGAGCACAGGTCCACGCATCACACTTTTTCTGCTGTTTTAATTCGACCATATATTTTTCTTTTTACAACATTTATTTTTATATTAAAACCTAATAATGTATTCAATAATAATAATAATAAGCCACATTATAGATCCTCCTCCTAGTGGCTCACCTATAACAAAAAGCTGCTTGTTGGTATAAAAGCAAGACGGAGGAAAGAAGTGTTCTGGTTGTTGCTCTTTGAATACTGGTGCATATTCATGTTGGAACTGACATTTATATTATTTTACACAGAAAAAAACATGGAATTTTCTAGCTTTTCTTGGAAAACTTATGAACAATGACAACTAGAAGTCTGGAATTCACTTAGAAATTCTCTTATTTACTCTCTATTTTTTTTTCCATTGCATAAAACAATCAAAGGATGGAGGCTGTTATTTAAGTGCTAAGTAGGCTGCCAATGCTGATTTGTACTTTAATATTTTTAACTATTTTTGGATGGTTTTGTCTCTATAAAAAAAGACTGTAAAGATTGGATGTAATGTGAGCACGAAGCAGAGGATAAACTGCAAGGAAATTCAGCCCTTGGGCCTGAGTCTCAAGCTGTAAAACAATCCTTCCTGGCCACTGTCTTGGCCCATAGATTGGGAAGACAGCCACTGAACTTTCTATTCTTTCTTAAGGGTAGTGAGAATCATTCACATGCAACTGCCAAACCAAAGCATTTTGTTTTTTTAAAGTTGGCTCAGCCTGAACAGGTTTTGTTTCTTTTTGAAAAAATGAAAAAAAGAAAAAAGTGTTTGGGTCAATTGAGAACAGAACAGTTCCTTTAGAGGCACTGCATATAAAACCAAATGAAGCAAAGAGCCAGACTCCTGAAGGAGGGAGACGGTTCCCTCCTTTTATCCAAGATCCCAGTAGTTAAAGCACCATATGAGACACAGGAAACCTGAATTCCAAATGTTTGTGAGAATTTATTGTCTAGCCTATCTCCCAGTCTACAGCTACTTCTGCCATATGTTAGTCTCTTTTTCTCAACTGAAGGATATTGCATGGAACTGCATGTGGGGGACATGGGGAAGAAGAGACTCAGTTACTGAAGCAGGACATCACACAACCAGGCAGACTGGAAGGGACCTCAAGAGCTCTCTGGATGCACCTTCCACTCAGAGGAGGTCTATTCAAATCAGGTTGCACAGGGTTATCTCCAGTTTAATCTTGAACACCTCCAATGACGTTTATCCCACAGCCTCTCTGGGCAACTTCCAGTGTTTGACCAGCCTCATGATTTAAAAAAAAATAAAAGTCTTATATCAAGAATTTTCAGATTTTTGTGTGTTTCAAGCAGTGTCTGTTGCCTCTTGTTCTGTCCCTGCACACTTCTAGGAAGAGTTTCGTTCTGCCTTCTTTCTTGTTGGGTAGCTGTAAACAACAATTAGATATCTCTGAAACCTTCTCTTCTCCAGGATGAACACCCCCAACTGGCATGTGCTCCAGCACCTAACCAGATTGGTGGCCACTCATAGGACTTCCTGTGCATACTGTGCAAGTGCCAGATAGAGGGAAAAGATAATTTCTTCCACCTGTGGCTAGGTAAGAATATAACAAATGCCACCCAGGATGCCCTTGTCCATCTTTGTTGCAAGGGCACATTGTTTGCTCATGTTCAACTTACCTACCAGGACCTCCCAGATCCTTTTCTGTAACGCTGACTTTCTGAATAGTAATTACCTGATGTCCAGGTGTCCAAAAGTGCTAGACAAACAGCTACTATATGTATGGTACATCTGTGTGATGTGGTAGTTCAAATTGGAAATCAATCCTCTGGTCTCATACTATTTTTGCTTTTTTATTGTGAAAAGTTAGGGCTACTTGAGTGGGCAATGGGCCTTGCCCCACTACCTTATTGTCCTCTGGTACACGTTACTGATTAATATAATCATGGCAATAGATCAGTAAGAACAGTTTGGCAAAGAACAAAAAGGATGTTTGATTGCTGAGTATCCATTGGTCAATGGGAGCGGTGGAATATTTAAGATTCATTAAGATTAACGAAACATTAATACATCTAAAATTAAAGAGCGGAATGTTATAATCTTTAAGAACATATCTTGAACTGGTGTCACAGAGTGAGCAACAAGCCAAGCAAATTGTGTGGCACCTAATGACATGCATTCGGTGAGCATCCCCTGGGGAGTTACTGACACCACTACAAATTGCTTCGTCAGTTCAGTTCAGTTACAAACGCAGCCATGCAAAGATGGCTGGAAACCTCTCTTTCACTCTCTCACATACCCATATGTGCATCTACATGCACCTCCCCACACACACACAGACAGACATCTGATGTGCACTATAAATTTCCATAATGTGCTTAAGAATATGAGGAATTATTTTAAAAGGCTAATTACTATCACTGCCTTTTTTTAATGCTGTCCTACAGATTGCAGAGATTCCTTGAAAGCTGACATACTTTTTTATACCTTGTCTTTTGATAAAACACAGAATCGTGGCTTACAGTCTTACATCATGTTTTTGTCCTTATTTACAAACATCGTGTACTTCTGTTGGGTTGATGGAAAAACAAATATTGCATCAGTAACCCTGTGTTATACGATGTATTTCTATAAAGATCATATTAATGAAACAGATATGGGTGATCATAGCCTAGAAATCTTCCCATTAAGCAGAATAAGGCTTATATAAAGAAACACAGCATATCATATGGGCATTGGAAAATTCATTATTTCTTTAGCACTGTTAAAATCCTATTAAATTCAGAATAAAAGTCAAAGCATTAGAACAATGGAATCCTGAAAGACAACACCTTCCTCTTCCTCAAATATGAGGATTTTCACTCTAGTTGCATTTATGAACAATGTGCATATAAGAAATATATGTGTATTTGCATGGCTGTTATGCTGTAAATATATGTAAATATGTATTTATATACATACATACAGTTTACCACTGTAGAGAGATGGTTTGGGAGAAAGGTGTGTGTGGATACAGTCCCAGCAGCTCCCTTTCACAAATCAGTTTGTGTGGACACTGACTTCCAATTTACGTCTGTGAACAACAGATGATTTACACTGAGTTCAAGGAGATACTCTGCTGAGGCTGGGTTACACAGGGAGGACCTGATGCACGAGGTCGTGTGACCAGTAAGCCTCATGGCACCTCATTTTTGGCTGTGATTTGGACCTCACCTCAGAGCCACTGGTTTTCCTGCTGAAGTCTCTGTACTGACTGTGCCACCAGCTGCAGCTGGCTTTATGCAGAAGGCTGACAAATACAGTCTCTGGGGCTGTACCTCCACTGGTCTCAGAGGTCTGTCTCTGTTCACCTCCTTTACACAGAGAACAGACTTGCCAACAGCCCACGCGCAGATCCTCAGCACTGTCTCTAGGGGTGAACAAGTGACAAAGCACAATTTAGTGGCCCAACAGGTAGTGCTTGAGCACACCAGGCCCAACACACTACTGGTGGTAGGTTATAGTTGCACTGAAGGTAGCTCTTGTGTGTTTGTTTTCCAAGGCCATGTCAACTTTAGGCTAGGTCCCTGAAAATGCTACATAGGCTTAATCAGAATGTAACCAGCCAAGACTGCCATCTGACAGAGGCAATGTGCTCCAGGTTTCCAAAGATGAGCTTTCCATTCAAAACTGGCTCGTTGTCTTTCCTTTCCCTTCACTAAATCCTGTTCCAGTTTTCATTATTGTCTCCACACTGCTTAGGGCACAACAGAATGATGTCCTACACAACACGTGTGATTTATGTATCGGTCCATAGGTTCTTGTCAATCTCTTTTAAATGTTTTTAAAGGCTTAATGCCTAACCATTCCCCAATCTTGATGTTCATAAAACACTGGTGACTTACTCACTAACTCTTTCCAGGTGTTCTATGACTGATTGTAATATGTTGTGAAATACAGAATATTACACTTCGTGGGAAGACCATCAATGGTATTCTTTTATTTCAGGCAAGCTAATACTTGGTCTGTAAAGTTTAATGCCTTTAATGGCTTTAATGGCTTCATGGGCCTTGTTTCATTAAGCTGTCCAGACATTTGCCTTTACTCATGCCATGCACACACACATTCAAACAACAACACTATCTGCAGAACTGAGCTATGAATCTGTGTGTATGAGTGTGCATCTCCATCTATTTGTATATGTTTGTGTACACGTGTACACACAATACACACACTGGACACACTGAGTCATGTGTCCCATTTCCTTAGTACAATGTTTGCTTCATTTATCTAGAGATGAAAACTTGCTGTATCTGGATTTCAAATGCTTACAGGAAGGACCGATGAAGAATCTTAATTTTAGTTTTGGACATGCAAGTCATATTTTGTCTACAAGAAGGGTAATGAGAAATACAGAATCTGACTCTACTTTAGTTTGGAGCACTATCTAATAGGCTATCAATAAAACTATTGCAATTCTACAAATGCAACAAAACTAAAGTTGGCTTAATTTCACTTACTTTAGCCATAGAAAAAATGAGCATCCAGTCTAAGCTGGTCATCTAGGCCACATGTAATGTCACTGCAAGGAGCAATTAACCTGTAGAGAGGAATTGAACCTCAAAATAAGCATGTAAAATAGGTGGAATGAATTGCCTCCAAAATGTATGTGTGCCTCTCACTGCAGTGACTGTAAAGGGAGCCTACATGATCACTAGAAATTGGATGTCCCACTCTTAGATGCCTAAAATTAGGCTGAGACTTATCCCACCTGTAGAAGAGAATTTGTTGCCAAGAAAAAGCAATGTGTTAATATCACAAGTATCTTTGAAGTGAATATACACTATCCTGAAATCTCTGCTTAATCTGTGGAGGGAGGTCTTAAGAAAATCCAAAATTGGGCCGTAACAAGTAGGGAAGGTGTCTGGAAATACCTTAAAAATTGACTTTTTATTGTATTTCTCATGGTCTCTGAGACATATCAGTAACAGAAACAAATAAGCTAAATAACTGAGATGTGGTAATTTTCTGAATAACTTGGGAAAGCTGCATTTGGAAGGCAGCATTGTCATTTAGCAACTGTCCCTTAGCAGAATTTTTAGTATTCCTGTATTGCCGAAGGGTGATAAGAAATGCCAGCTGGAAAGCAACATGACAAATGAAGGCAAGGACATTGCAGCACACACTGCTAATACAGAGAGGTGAGCTGCAGGCTTCATGAATGCTGTCTCCAGAGTTAAAAAAACAAACCCAGAAACTTAAAAACATGGGACTAGAAATGACCCATGATATTCAGGATGGTCCTTTGACACTGCTAGCAACCATGTGTACTGGACATCTGTCTGGCCTAATGTCGAAGTCTTTGCAGAATCTAAATAATAAATGTTAAGGATCTGTAGTACAGAAGACCCAAAGTCACCAGAGCTATAAAGGATAAAGGGAAAAAAAACAAACAAATAAACAAAAAAAAATCAGCAAACTAGCTGAGGGTGCACTCACTTCCATTGTCCATGTCGCCGACAAAGATGTTAAATAACACTGATCCAAGTACTGACCCTTGAGGAAGACCACTCATCACACACCTCCATTTGGACACTGAGACATTGATCACAACTCTTTGGGTGCGACCAGTCAGCCTGTTCCTTATCCAACGAGTGGTCCATCCATCAAATCTGTATTGTTCCAGTTTCGAGACTAGAATATCGTGTGGAACAGTGTTGAAAGCTTTGGACAGGTCCACGTAGATGACGTCTGTTGCTCTACCATTGTCCACTGAGGCTGTGACCCTATTGTTAAAGGCCACCAAATTCGTCAGGCAGGACTTGCCTTTAGTGAAGCCATGTTGGCTGTCACCAATCACCCCTTTGTTGTTCGCGTGTCATAGCAGGGTCTTCAGGAAGATCTGTTTCAAGATCTTGCCAGGCACAGAGGTGAGACTGACTGGCCTGTAGGTCTCTGGGTCTTCTTTTTTTCCCTTCTTGAAAATGGGGGTTATGTTTCCCCATTTCCAGTCAGCAGGAACTTCACCAGACTGCCATGACTTTTCAAATATGATGGACAGTGGCTTTGCAACATTATCCACCAGTTCTTTCAGGAGCCTTGGGTGAATCCCATCAGGTCCCATGGACTTGTTCACCTTTAGGTTCTTTAGGTGGTCTCAAACCTCCTCTTCAGTGTGCCCAGGTGGCCCAGAAGGCCAATGGCATCCTGGCTTGTATCAGGAATAGTGTGGCCAGCAGGAGTAGGGATGTAATTCTCCCCCTGTACACACCACTGGTGAGGCCTCACCTCGAGTACTGTGTACAGTTCTGGGCCCCTCACTTCAAGAAGGATGTTGAGGTGCTGGAGCGGGTCCAGAGGAGAGCAACAAGCCTGGTGAAAGGACTAGAGAGAAAGTCTTATAGGGAGAGGCTGAGGGTGCTGGGGTTGTTTAGCCTGGAGAAGAGAAGACTCAGGGGGGACCTTATCACTCTCTTCAGCTACCTGAAGGGAGGTTGTAGTCAGGTGGGGGCTGGTCTCTTCTCCCAGGCAACTAGCGACAAGACAAGAGGGCATAGCCTCAAGCTGCTCCAGGCGAGGTTTAGGTTGGATATTAGGAAGTACTTCTTCACGGAGAGGGTGATTAAACATTGGAATAGACTTCCCAGGGAAGTGGTGGTGGCACCATCCCTGGATGTGTTCAAGGAAAGGCTGGATGTGGCACTAAGTGCCATAGTCTAGACAGTGTGGTGGTGTTGGTCATAGGCTGGACTTGGTGATCTTGAAGGTCTTTTCCAGCCTTGGTGATTCTGTGATTCTGTGATTCATCTACAGTGGGGGGATCCTTTTTTCCCAGTCCCTGTCTTTAGTTTCCATAACATGAGGTGTGACCGGAATCCTTGCTGGTGAAGACTGAGGCAAAGTAGTCATTGAGTACCTCAGCCTTCTCTACATCTTGGATGACCAGCTCTCCTATTTCCTTCTGAAGTGGGCCTACATTTTCCCTAGTCTTCCTCTTATCATTAACATACCTATAACAATGTGCACTTTCAGCCCAGAGGGACATTTGTATCTTGGGCTGCATCAAAAGAAGTGTGGCCAGCAGGTCACGGGAGGTGATTCTGCCCTCTACTGCACTCTCATAAGACCCCACCTGGAGTACTGTGTCCAGCTCTGGAGTTCTCAACACAAGAGGGACATGGACCTGTTGAAATGAGTCCAGAGAAAGGCCACAAAAATGATCAGAGGGCTGGAGCACCTCTCCTTTGAAAACAGGCTGAGAGAGCTGGGATTGCTCAGCCTTGAGAGGAGAAGGCTCTGGGGAGACCATATAGCAGCCTTCCAGTACATGAAGGGGTCCTACAGGAAAGCTGGGGAGGGACTTTTTACAAGGGCATGTAACAATAGGATGAGGGATGATGGTCTTAAACTACAGCAGGGTAGATTTAGATTAGACATTAAGAAGTTCTTTACAATGAGGGTGGTGAACCACTGGAAGAGGTTGCCCAGAAATGTGGTGGAGGCCCTATTCCTGAAAACATTCAAGGTCAGGCTTGACCTGGCTCTTAGCAACCTGATCTAATCAAAAAGGTCCCTGCGCACTGCAGGGGGGGGCTTGACTAGAAAACTTGTATAGGTCCCTTCCAACCCTATACATTCAGAAGAATATATATATGTATTTGTAACTAGGTAAGAAGCTGAAGAGCTACCCCAGCTCCAACACCAGCCAGCCAAGGAGCCACTAGAGAGTCAATAGATACGCCTCTGTGATTAACATACAAAAGAACTGATACAAGACCTGAGCAGGCAAGCAGTGGGGAAAACAGCTGAGCTGGAGAGGCAGAGTGGTGCCTGTGGTTGGTGAGGAAGAAGGGGAAGAAGGTGCCCAAACAGAAATTTCCCTGCAACATGTGGTAAGATGGCAGGCTGTCCCCCTGCATTCATGAAGGAACATGGTAGAACATTCCCTGAAAGCACCAGGAGGAGTGGACTTGGATTTGCTGCCAGTGGACTTGGATTATGCAGCTGTGGAAGACCCTGACGCCAGGGGAGGTGACTGTTCCTGAAGCAGCCCATGACTCTGTGGGAAGCCCACGCTGGAGCAGCTTGCTCTGGACCTTGTGGGAAGGACTCATGAAGGAGAGGTTTGTGGAGGACTATCTCCCATGGGAGGGACCCCATGGGGAAGCAGGGGAGGACTGTAAGGAATCCTTCTTCCTGAAGATGAAGGAACGATAAGAACCACCAGACTGTGAACTGACTCCAAACCCCATCCCCTGTCCCCCTGTTCCACTGGGGGGAAGGAGGGAGAGAAATAGGGAACTAAGTAATTTGGGCCTGGGAAGAAGGGAGGGGTGGGGCAATGTATGTAAGCCCTGCTCTGAGTTGTCTGTGTCCTGTGTGCATTGGATTAGTGGTAAATTAAATTATTATTTTTTCCCCAAGTTGAGTCTGGTTTGCCTGTGACCCTAATCAGTGAAGAACCCTCCTTGCCCTTTGTCTTGACTCTTGAGTTTCTAGTTGGCCTTTGTCCTCCCCATCCCAGTGTGTGTGGGGGGGAGGGAGTTGAGTGAGCGGTCACGTGGCTGGTTCTTTGTTGTGTTAGGCCCAAACCACGACAGATAGATAGATAGATAGATAGATAGATAGATAGATAGATAGATAGATAGATAGATAGAGGAGAAGGAAATGTAGTGACTGACTTGAACCTGAACAGAAAAGTCAGATCAACTGAAGGATATGAGATACCTTGAAACGTTTTTCTCCCAAATTACTAATATTTTGCTTTATTACTTAGTGTTGAGGGAGCTGGCACAAGCCTAGTGCAGACGTATTGTTATAGCCAGCATTTGGCAAACCATGTCCAGGAAGGACCTGGCTCCACAGGGCTGTGAGCTGAGAGTTGCATGCCCGATGATCCAGGGTGAGTCACATCCAATTAGGTTTGTAGCTGGGAATTTCAACCAAAATTAATATCACAGTGATTAGAAAGACACTCAGTAAGTATAAGGGCAAGAATATCCCAGAGTCAGACCCTTAGCTTGAACACAGCAATAACTTCTGCAGGCTTAACTCTGTGCCCTGTGAGAAGTTCCAGTGACTTCAAAGGCAGTTGGTATGCCAGGTGAAGCATGAGTGCAAGTTTTTACATGACATAGAAACCATGCTTAACTGTCAAACAGCATATGCAGTCCTTACTTTGTTTGGCAAAATACACAGATTTTCATACTGCAGGAAATCAAGCCATTTATATTTAGATGCTTATATATAAATACCTGCCTTAAAGAAGGCAGATTGAAAAATTTTAGCCAACACCACATCTTCTGGGAACTGCTCTAGACCATGCATTCATATTGTACATCATACTTAAGGGTCAGATACTGGAGCAACAATGTTTCTGGTGTTTGTTTTGATCTGTAATTTCCCCCAAGAATTTGGGCTCCAGAAAATATATTTTCCTTTGCTTCATTTCCACATTGTAAAAAGTGGAATGCTAATTACAGCTTTGGAAAGATACAACTTAGGTCTGCTGAATGAATATATTGTCATTCATGAGCTCAGTTTTTTGTTCTCGTTTTGGTAAAGGAAGACAAAATAATTGGCAAGAAAAGTTATGAGGCATTAGATAAAGGTCAGATGCCAAATCATATCAAATTATACAGAAAGGTATTTCCTGTGATTTAATGTATCACAAAGTAAGATATGCATATTTTGCTATTTTTACCATATTCTGTACCAAAATGTAAAAAAAAAAAACCCAACATGTTTGAGCAAAGAAAACACAGGAAACATATTGTGAATATGTCTTTCTACCAAGTTCATTCCAATTCAATCTGCTTTGGCAAACTATAGGGACAGTTGCCTAATTACAAGCAATTAAAGGTTTTTCTCTATCAAATGAAGTGACAGGTGATATCTGATTTTTAATTATGAATAAATCTTGGTCTAGTCATACCTGTAGTCCTCTAATTAAATTCTAAAATATTTATGAAGGATTTAAGAAATCAGCCCTGAATTTAATTTTATGTTTCTTAAACCATTACAGCAGTGTTGTTAATATAATAATGGATATTATATGGGGAACCATAAGCTATTTTAATTATCGAGTTATTTTGGTATAAAAGAATCTATGGCTACTAAGGAAAAAAAAAATGTCCTAAAGAACAGAATCTCAGCTGGTACAAATAAGCATTTGAGTTCATATTCTTATTTACTTGTGAACTTCTCCCCATGAGTGGTTTTCATGTCTGAATAATATTCTTACAGCAACTGTTATACCAAACTGGAAGACAAATCCTATTTGTGTTATATTTTTATTTTTTGTTACCATCCAGGGGTTAGCAAAAATATGTGGTAAATTATAAATATGCCTAAGAATCTATTAAACACCATTATGACAATATATATAATCCAAAATATCATGCTGCTTTAATGTTCATAAAGATAGAAATAACACACATACTTTTAGGTTTAAAAATCAGTAATTTAACTTCAGTGTATTGCAGCAGGTCAAATTATCAGCAAACTTTTTATTAATTCACAGTAGAATATTTTGTAATCAAAAAGAGAGGACTGATTTGCTAATCTATACCATGACCATATTGTACACATATTTTTCAGATAGGAAAATGTGAGAATGGATGTGACGGCAGCACACATTCATTATTTGTGCAGACATACCATTTTCAGCAAGCTAAGTAAAAACATTCAGCAGCAGTAATGTGTGGGAAAATATTTTACATACAAGAGCTCATTTTCATATGGGTTCATTTTTACGGTAATTTTTTTGGAGACTTGAGGAAAAAAAAGTCTGGATAAAGTTGATTTTAGCCTATGTTACTTGTGGGGAAAAACACATGCACAGATACTCAACTGCCACTGAATAACATTGTTTGGTTTTGATCAACCAAATATGTGTGCTTGAAAAAACTTAACATAAATATTATATGGAGGAGAGAAAAACTGATCAAAGAGGATGCAATAGCAGGTTTTTATTTTGTTCATAAAAACACTTTTCAGAAACTGCAGAGTTTTTAGTCTGACAGTGTGCACTTGCACACATAAAGCAAATGAAAGTCTGAAAAATGAATTCTCCCATTCACAAACAATCTAAAGGGGAAGTATGGAAAAAAGATTATACTGTTTAATGTATTTGTATATAGCATTATAAGGGCTATGTAAGACTGTATTCTGGCTTTACAGAAATATAACATACCAGAAAATGGTATTATATTCTCAGATGAATCCACCATCATAATAAAAAATTACTTCTTTGATTTCAGAGAAATACACCTTCTACTGATTATGGAACATAAATTCACTTTACACTTTTGAAATGCATCCAAAAGAGCTGAATCACAGTAATTTTCAGTGGAAATACCAATAAACAACATGGTTTTACATGCATATGTAAAAATTAAATATTTGTTTAAGGCTAAAATGTAACTAAACCATTTTAAATAGCTTCTCCATGTGATGAACCGCAAGCACCTACACAAAATTAGTCAGCTAAGGCATCTAATAATTTAAAAAACCCCAAAACAATAACCATAAGACTTTAACCTCATATTTAACCTCATCCTGCCATGCACATACTTGTGCTATAGATTTACATATATTTAATGTAAGTAATTGTGTTGATGCTGTTCTATCATTCCTCCCATGTTCCCTGTACTTGCTTTATGACACTGTGTCTACTGTTTGTTCTCCTTCTAAACCCAACTCACAATAATAGTGGCAAACAATGAATAATGCAACTCTACATTTGTACATCTACAAATAGCATACAATATAGAATCATAGAATCATAGAATCCTAGGGGTTGGAAGGGACCTCGAAAGATCATCTAGTCCAACCCCCCCTGCCAGAGCAGGGTCACCTAGAGCACATCACATAGGAACGCATCCAGGCGGGTTTTGAATGTCTCCAGTGAAGGAGACTCCACAACCTCCCTGGGCAGCCTGTTCCAGTGCTCTGTCAGTCTCACAGTAAAAAAATTTTTTCGGATATTCACCTTGAACCTCCTGTGCTCCAATTTACACCCATTACCCCTTGTCCTATCACTGGTCATCACTGAGAAAAGCTTAACTCCATCTCCCTGACACTCACCCCTTACATATTTGTAAACATTGATGAGGTCACCCCTCAGCCTCCTTTTTTCCAAGCTAAAGAGACCCAGCTCCCTCAGCCTTTCCTCATAAGGGAGATGTTCCACTCCCTTAATCATCTTTGTGGCTCTGCACTGGACTCTTTCAAGCAGTTCCCTGTCCTTCTTGAACTGAGGGGCCCAGAACTGGACACAATACTCCAGATGCGGCCTCACCAATGCAGAATAGAGGGGGAGGAGAACCTCTCTTGACCTACTAACCACAAGTCCCAACAAGTCCATGGGTCCGGATGGGATTCATCCTAGAGTGCTGAGGGAGCTGGCAGAAGAACTGGCTAAGCCGCTCTCAATCATTTATCACCAGTCCTGGCTCACTGGGGAGGTCCCAGATGACTGGAGGTTGGCCAATGTGACGCCCATCCACAAGAAGGGCCGGAAGGAGGATCTGGGGAACCATAGGCCTGTCAGCCTGACCTCGGTGCCTGGCAAGGTTATGGAACAGATCATCCTGAGTGCCATCAAGCGGCATGTGGAAGACAACCAGGGGATCAGGTCCAGCCAACATGGGTTTAGGAAAAGGAGGTCCTGCCTGACTAATCTCATCTCCTTCTATGACTGGCTGACCCACCCAGTGGATGAGGGGAAGGCTGTGGATGTGGTCTACCTCGACTTCAGCAAGGCCTTTGACACAGTCTCCCACAGCATCCTCCTGGAGAAGCTAGCGATCCACGGCTTTGACAGGTGCACCCTTCGCTGGGTCAAAAACTGGTTGGATGACCGGGCCCAGAGAGTGATGGTGAATGGAGCTGCATCCAGCTGGCGTCCGGTGACCAGCAGTGTCCCTCAAGGATCGGTAGTGGGCCCAGTCCTGTTCAATAACTTTATTGATGACCTGGATGTGGGGATTGAGTCCACCCTCAGTAAAGTCGCAGATGACACCAAGCTGGGGGGGAGTGTCGATCTGCCAGAGGGTAGAAAGAGGCTGCAGGAGGACCTGGACAGGCTGGATCGATGGGCCGAGGCCAACGGCATGAAATTCAACAAGACCAAGTGCAGGGTCCTGCACTTTGGCCAGAATAACCCCAGGCAGCGCTACAGGCTGGGGGAAGAGTGGCTGGAGAGCAGCCTGGCAGAGAGGGACCTGGGAGTGCTGGTGGACAGCCGGTTGAACATGAGCCAGCAGTGTGCCCAGGTGGCCCGGAAGGCCAATGGCATCCTGGCTTGTATCAGGAATAGTGTGGCCAGCAGGAGTAGGGACATAATTCTCCCCCTGTACACAGCACTGGTGAGGCCTCACCTCGAGTACTGTGTACAGTTCTGGGCCCCTCACTTCAAGAAGGACGTTGAGGTGCTGGAGCGGGTCCAGAGAAGAGCAACAAGGCTGGTGAAAGGACTAGAGGGAAAGTCTTATAGGGAGAGGTTGAGGGTGCTGGGGTTGTTTAGCCTGGAGAAGAGGAGACTCAGTGGGGACCTCATCACTCTCTTCAGCTACCTGAAGGGAGGTTGTAGTCAGGTGGGGGCTGGGCTCTTCTCCCAGGCAAGTAGTGACAGGACAAGAGGGCATAGCCTGAAGTTGCTCCAAGGGAGGTTTAGGTTGGATATTAGGAAGCACTTCCTCACGGAGAGGGTGGTTAGACATTGGAATAGACTTCCCAGGGAAGTGGTGGAGGCACCGTCCCTGGATGTGTTCAAGGCAAGGCTGGATGTGGCACTTAGTGCCATGGTCTAGATGGTGTGGTGGTGTTGGTCATAGGCTGGACTTGATGATCTTAAAGGTCTTTTCCAGCCTTGGTGATTCTGTGATTCTGTGACTGGGCTCTCTGCAAGTCTCACAATGAGAGGGCTTACAGATAACATCTGAAAGAGTACTTGAGCACTTTAGGAATGTGCAATGGGAAGTTCCAAGCACACTTGGTGGTGCCATTTAAGAATACCCTCTAAACACAGAATAGAGCTCGAGGAAAGAGAAATGAGATCATGGCAGCAACTCGGGATCATTAATTGCAGTATAATGATGTTAAAATACTCAGAGAAGCTTTATGGTACACATGTGAGTAAATGCAACTTGAAGCTAAAGTAGTATTTTATTTATATACATAGAAATAATCAATTAATATGAAGTTTCATATGTAAGAATGCCCATATAGATAAATGTGTGCACATGTACATCTGTATGTGTGGGAATAAATATATGGGTGTCTCTCTCCATATATGTGTGTACACGTACATAACAGCAAAAAAAATCTTCTGCAGAGATGTGAATATTTTAATATTAAAACCAGAATGTGGCATTTGTCTGTGTGTGCCTATGTAATCCTTGGTCATCAATAGGTGTAGTTTAAATTAGAAGCATTTCTAAGACTCTTACATTTTTAAGGACCATTAGTCTTTTTAGAGCTCTTGTTATGTAAATAATGAATATGTCAGTCACACTGCAAAGGATAAACCAAACTGCAAACATCATAAACTTGTAAAGCCTCACTGCTTCTCTCTGAAGGAACTTTAATCTGTGCTATGCCAGTCTGTGTGCTTATTCCTAGCTGTTGAGTAATGCGGCTGTGCTTGTTTCAAGGTTTAGCAACACTTGCAACCTAAAATCAATTATATGAAAAACAATAAAAAATATTCTTATTGCATGCCATTAAAAAAAAAAAAAAGATACAAAAGGTTAAGCAGAGCAGTCAGCATCTGCACACTAATGACATGATTGTTATGATAGGTGTTTGCTTTACCCTGGAGTGGTAACATTATAATTCATCCATCGCTGAATGAGTGGGGACAATTAATGCAGTCAATGTGTCCCACGTGTTACCTGCAGCATTAACAAGGCAGCTCCAGGCCCCTCGGCAGACACAGCGCTGAAAATTGAGCCGGCTCCCCCATTGAATGTGATCCTGATTACCTCCACGGGGGCCACCTGCTGCTTCGCGCCTCCTGGTTTTGTGCGCTGTGCGGTGGGGCCCCAGAGGACCGACACCCGGGGCTGCAGACAGCTGACACCAATCTGGCCAGCTGAGGAACAACAATCACACCCCTTATGCCCTGCAGTGGCACACAGGGCTTGGCCATCCTGAGCCTGCCGCAGGCATGGGAGCCCATGTGAGGGCATCACTCCCACTCCTGCTTTTTTCAGTCATGACAGGAATTGCTCCTGCGGCGGGTGTCTGGCCTGCCTGCACTGGGATGCTGGGATAATGGGATGGTGGGATGATGAGATGCTGAGATACTAGGGTGCTGGGATGCTGAGGTGCTGCAGTGCTGGGGTACTGGGATGCTGGGGTTGGTGGGGTATTTTTCTGGTGTTCAAGTTGCTGTGCTGTTGTGGCACTGAAAATGGCTGACACCTTTTATACAGCTGACTGCTTGAGCCTTGAAGTCTGTCTGTATCCCATAATAATGGGGATACGGTTTCCTTCCAGTTGTCCCTGTCCTTATTAAAGGAAACCCATGAAGTGAAAACTGGCTTGCTTCTCTGGGCAGGTGATGGGCACTCACCAACCTCTGCTGTGCTCAGGTATTGACAGGTGAGGACCACACTGGCAGCAACAGCTTGGTGCTTTTCATCATCCCAGGCTGGCTGCAGGGGAAAACGAGGGTTTCTGCAAGGCTCTGATAGGCTATGCAGGTCTGTGCTGCTGCAGCTGTGGCCAAAGGGGCAGCGTGCAGCAGTGGCAGGGATCCATGCTCGAAAATAGGAGGAGGAGTCAAAAGGGAAGAGAGAGGTGAAAGAGGTGAGTGGTGCCAAGTTAGGAATGTGCTCCAGAGTGGCAAACACAGGCTTCATTATTCTGTAGTGTGAGCTTCTTGTGCAGCAAGTTTGAAAGGGTTTAGCAATCTGCTTTCCTTTGCCCTCCACTAAGTGAAGGGCATTTGCTTCATGAATATTCCATTACCCTGCTGTTCCCTGCAAGCCCTCAACCAACTTTGAAAATAAACAAGTGTACACACTTCTAGTCAACATCATCCAGGCCTTGCTTTCTTTTTCTTTTTTTTCCATCTCCAAACAGTAAAAAATACTGCTTAGCTTTTGGATGTAGTTCATAATCCCTTAGATAAATCTCACAAACACTATGAAACTGTATTGCACATACACCTCAAAGAACTTGTGTCTTCTCATACCAGGCTATTCATCTTCTGTTTGCAGATACACGTTATTTAAAAAAAAACTCACTTCTTCCTTAAAGCTTTCCAACAAGACCCTCAAAACTCCTTCAAGCATATGCCTCAATTCCTGGAGAATGTGCCATCAACTGACATTATGTGTTTGAACTTTGATGACTACCTGTGTTACTGTCCAAGCCAGCTGGAACATGGTAAGGATCATTTTCTCTGTTTGTAAACCACACAGCACCGCTAGCACTTAAGAAATAGGAAAATTTCATGTATTATTCACATTAATTATTTGTATTCAACTGAGGCTAGGCTCACTGTGGTATGTATTGTACCAGATGTGTCATTCAGTCTGGTATGTATTATAACAGATGTGTCATTTGTATAAAAGTTCAAGAAGTGGGATTGCAGTTCTGGAGAGAGATTTGTGTTTCCAGACTTTCTTGTTTTTCATTCAAGAAAAAAAATCTCCCCAAAATGACAGGGAAAAAAAATAGAAAAAAAATTTTGGTTTGTTTTTTCTTCCCTTCTGGGAGCTTAAGCACACTTTAAAATCTGGACTTTAATCTAGCATTTACCTAATTCAGTCATTCTTACTGTGAGTTGGGGTGTCTGGATAAGTTTGAGATCCTAGACTTCTGTGTGTCATCATCTCTTCAAGAAAATGTAGATAAGAGTACTTGTTTGCCTCAGAGGGAGACTTGGAAGATAGGCATGATGTTATCATGAAGGGCTCAGATAATTGCATGTCTGTATACTTCAAAGTAGATAAAAGAATATTTGGTGTAAATTCTCCCAAAAAAGTATTAAGGTGACACCATTCAAAATGTTGAGAGCAAGAGGAGCAGGAAACGGAAGATGATTCCTCCACAAGTAATACAAGGAAATTGATAAGTAAAATATAAGCTTTCAAAAAAGAAACTTTTTTTCGTCCTTTTGCATGCAATTGAATTTTTTTTTTTAATAGGGAAAAAATATTTTAAAGGAAACAAAACTGTACTCTGAGAATTGTCACGCATAAAAAGCATTTCCTAACTGGTTCCACAAAACAGAAAATTCAAATGCCCTAACTCCCAGACCAGAGCCCACCCACTGAGTTATCTGCCTCCCCAGAGGACATGTATCATTTTGATGCCATGAAAATAGTATTAGTACAAAAAATTCAGATTCCTAAGGATGCTACAGTCTTTGCAGTCCTGAATTAATGAACAAATTTAGTTCAGTCACAGCAAGAATTTTTTTTACTGTGTGATGGCCGCTCCATGGGCACCTCAAAAAGATTTTATTGGCTTGCTTGCTAATAGCAATTATGACAAATATCACCTTTGCTAAAATAAAATATTTCAGTGAGGAAACTTGAAAGCAGCAGCCATTGAACTTTGTGCTACAAGCCATGCTTGGTAGCTAAAAGCTGAAACCAATTCCCTTTCCCTGAGGACTGGGTAAAATGTTGAACGTACATTGCTGTGATCAATTGATTATACCACCAGCACAGCTGCTGGTCTGGTCAGGAGGCCCAGAAGAAAGGCTGTGGCAGGGTGGCCAGTCTATACATTGCTGACTCAACCCAAAATCTAGCCTGTTTCTTCTGAAGAATACCCCGACTTCTCAGTCTAGGAAATAAACATTTGGTGTGAATAAGATTCAGACCATTACTTAGAATTACACCCTATGACATTAGAGGTTTTCCCCAAGATGACTCAATTCATGTTCAGTTTTGTTGGAGCAAAATAAAGTTGAAGAGTGCTCAACCTCAAAAACTATGTGAAGTCAGGTTTAAGCTGCTACTGTAGCCATTGCAGTCCACGAAATAGTAATGTTAAAGGTTCAATTAATTCCTTAGTTTAGAATTGAATACATTTTTAACATGTCCCACCTTTTTTTTTTTTTAATAGATCAAATCCAGATCCTGCCTCAGGGTTTGAATGGACTTTATACCACCGTCCCCTTAAAAACTTAGCTTCCTCCAGTTCTAATATGTGTTGAAACCCCTATCTGAATCTTGTGGAGATTATCAATTTGGAGTCAAAACATTAACAATCAGGAATTGTTTTCATGCTTTTCAACTCCACTTCTTGGAGTGCCCCTTTATACAGTAAAAGCTTCTTTGTTGTAGTTCAGCAAACACTGGCTGTTGGGTTCTTTTCTGTGTGGTTATAGGAGACAACCATACAGAGGTAACCTTTGTCAGTTAGGCATAGTCCTGCCGCCATAATGCCCATTTGATAAATTATACATGGGTGCCTAATGTACTCTCATAAATTATTATAGGCTCTTATAGCCTTGTGTTTTATGGTGATATGTCATGGCACAAGAGTAGACAATATATTGTCCCAGAAGATGCCATGGACTCTAAGACAGCATTACAAATTCTGCCAGTATAAAATAACAAATTAAGAGCTCTAAAAGCAGAATACTTCACAACGCCTCCCTTAATTGAAGAAAACACTCCTAATGAAAGTAAGCAGTTGCAGCAATTGGAGCATTGGTGAGTGAGAGACAGGGTTTGATTTAGGACTCCCTCTGGCTCTCTTGTTTCCCAAGCAATCAGGAGCTTTGAGCGTTCGGTCCCTGGGGAAAGTCATACCTTACCTCACTTACCAACCACGCCTTGCGTGATTAAGTGAAGAGGTAGAAACCTTCGAAAGCATTTTCATCCAGTCCTTTTCACTAGGAGGATGCTGAATAATATCTTCAAACTCTGGATTTAAATACTGTCTAGAAAAGTGGGATGAAAAAGTGGGAGGGCATCAAAGAACTGAGAGATGCCATATCCTGTCCTATGGACAAAATGCAATGAAAAAATTTAGGACCACTGTAAATGGGTCTGGTTTTTACCTCACATTTAACATTCATCATTTAAGATGCTGCTCTCCAGCATTTGTTGCATCTATACCTAAGAGGGGCTGTGGCACAACACTCAGTGTCAGAAGGGATGGCGCAACTCTGCCCACTGACTCTGAAGCTCTTTCTACACAAGTGCATAAAGAACAGCCCTCACAGAGGAGTCACATCTAATTTAAAAGCCTTATATTATCTGAAATATAGAAAATTATGGAAATAGCTCTTGAAAATATTGGCATACCTTAGGATTTGAAAGTCTTTTAAAGGTTTTTTAAAATTTTACATCAGAGGCACATTGTTCTTCATACATTTTTTTCAAACATATTTAAGCTGTAGAGCAGTAGAGCAGAACTTCATGGCTGATGTGGCCTTTTGGTTAGGAACTGTAACATAACAGTGGCTAAAATAGTTTCCCCCTCATTTTATTGGACCATCCCTTCCCCTTCCCCCTCCCCCTCCCCCTCCCCCTTCCCCATCCCCTTCCCATTTCCCTCTCCCTCTTCTCTTCTCTTCTCTTCTCTTCTCTTCTCTTCTCTTCTCTTCTCTTCTCTTCTCTTCTCTTCTCTTCTCTTCTCTTCTCTTCTCTTCTCTTCTCTTCTCTTCTCTTCTCTTCTCTTCTCTTCTCTTCTCTTCTCTTCTCTTCTCTTCTCTTCTCTTCTCTTCTCTTCTCTTCTCTTCTCTTCTCTTCTCTTCTCTTCTCTTCTCTTCTCTTCTCTTCTCTCTTCTAAAATCAATTTCTTTCATTTAAAGGAGAAATTTGAGCATTCTGGGGAAGATCAACTGTTTTCAGGGTAAAACAGGCAAACCATTTGTGTTTTTTTCAGTGCCTATATAAATCACAGTGTCAAGTCAGTTAAGAAAGAGCTCACCAGTCTGATCCAAACATTTATTGCTGTGGATGTAGAACCATAGTGTAAATGACACTACGCTCGGGAAAAAGTTTGTGGTGAAACCAGAAATATTGTACTTGAGAGGCTGGAAAAGTTTTTACCACCAAAACTTAAAAATCTTGTGTCCTTATATCCTAGGCTACTGTAGAGGTTTGGAGATCCTTTTTAATACACTGCTTCAGCTGAAAGCGGCAGCTGACTGTGTGCTTTGTTACAAAAAAAAATAAAAAAAGTAGTTTTTCTGACAGCATGTGGAGATACTGGAGTCTCTATTTAGGAAATGCCAGTACTTTGAAACCTGGGCAGAAGATCCTACTTTGGTGAAACTAGCTGTGATGGTCTCAGGTACTTCCTACTGACATTAGACCTTTCCACCGATTTCAGTACAAATTGAATAGGGCCCAAGCAGTCTAGAAATGAAATAATACATGGAAAAAATCAGTTTGCTGAAATAGCATGTTTAATGACTGTCTGCTATAGAAAAAGAATCTACCAACAAGAGAAGGCTGCTTGGCACATGAAGAAAAGGATACCTCACTGTTTACAAATGCTCCCTATTTTATAACAATACACAACACAGTCCTGAAGTGAGACTTCAGTGGTTCAACCAGAGGTCTTTCTAGGCTCAACTGTACTAGCTACAGGACAGTTAGTCAGATTAAACCAATTTACAAAATTTAAGAACTGGCCCACTGTATCTACAGGGCAGTTGCTTTATGTGACTACAGTCCTTCTGCTGTCCACTTCATCAACATAGACAGGGGTCACAGCAGCTGAAATTTCATTCACTAGTATATTTATGTTCAGAAACAACCAGATAGGTGATCCAACATGGGTAGATTCATCCAAGTGTTTATTTCTGTTCATGCTAACGTGCTGTTTACAACTGCTTTTTATATTTACGCACTCAAAATGCAAATGATTTTTTGCTAATTTATTGTCCTCTGTGAGTGGTCTCTCCCTACAGTGGAAAGAACTCAGCTACCTTATCCTCCTTGCAGGTTGATATGTCTCAAGGGAACAAAATTCATAGAACTGCATCAGAACAGCAATGAGTAAAGGAGTATCACCATGGCAGGATTTACAGCCTCCTCTGTCCACTGCTAAGTACCAGTTCAACAAATCTTAAGTTCCAGTGGCAGGCAGGAGGCAGCTAGGAGGGCTGGAAGCAGGCTAGAAAAGGCTTAACATCCCCTTTTGCTGTCATCATGCTGTAATGCTGCTGGTACACAAGCATGTGGGTACAACCAAAACCACTGAATGTACCAAGAAATACTCTGGTCTGTAATGAAATTCAGAAAAAAAAGACATGTAGAACAGCTAGAAAAACATGCCAAACTTTCTGCCCCTTGCTTGCAGCTTTCTAATATTTAACTTTTTGAAAAATTTCAGAATTCAGTTATTTTATTTCTTAAATATGATTCAGAGCCTTAACACATCTAATAACAGTGGATCAATAAGCCTATTGCCCTACAGTGTATTGCAGCACCAGCAAATACCTATGTTATGAAACTAAGTGAATTTACTGGAGTGTAAACCCCCAGTGAGTTGTCTGTAATCAGCCAGCAAGCCTTCAGGGCAAGAGAATTAATGTATTTTAATATTTTAGGTTATCTTCCATATGGCATAATGCTATACCCCATCTGTATGTCTGAGTGTGCAAGAAAATGTAGGAGGCTTTTTTCCAGAAATAACTTTCCCTTAGTAGAAGCTCACCTGCCTTCTAATGTCTTTTGTCATCTACTGCTTAAAACAAACTCAGACCAAAACTTAGAAGAGTGTGTATCTACAAATAGCATTAAAGTCTGTAGAGCTGAGTTATATTATTTCAGAATTTTTCTGTTTAGTGTTGAAATGCCTGTTCTAATTCCACGTTAAAGGACTCAGCCACTTAAAAAGCAAAGCATTTTTTGAAAAGAAACCTCCACATTTTTGTGGAACCTATCACTGAATCACAAAACAGCATGTTCAAGGCTCCATATAATCATTGTCATATAACTCTGCTGAGGAAGTTTACATCTGGTGTATTGCTTTGTGGAAATAATGGCACTGCAGCCATCAGCTGTGGAGTCTCTAGTTAACATACTCAGGAACACAACTCTTAGTAGGAGCTGGTGAAGGGTGATGCCAAAAGAGAAAAACACATACACATTCATATTTATATAGGTATTAACATTCATATTTATATAGGTATTATACTGTTTCCCATGGAGCATTACAAAGAATTTTTAATAACTCTTCCAGCCCAGAGAAACAGTTGTGGGGAGACAGCAGAGAGGAGCAAGCATCTTGTCCTGCATTTTCATTTCCTGATCACTGGTGGAGGTTTCACCCACTTCACAGGTGTCCTGCTCTCATCTTATGCAGACCTGCTGCACAGTGAGCTCAGTGAGGTGCTAGTGACAGCTCTGGCAGGGGACCACACAGCTTTTTTGGTTGCATCAGGTTGAGTGAATTTTGTGTCAGAAACTTGAAGTATTTTTGACATCAGCAATAGATAATACCCACCATTAAAAAAGGTAGGTTGCTAATGATTTACATTCAGGCTTACTTCATACATTGTACAAACTAGGACAGCAAGACTCTGCATTTACGTTCTCAGTAAAACATTTTTAAAAGACAGGCTTTTAGAGTGAAAGGGGCTGCAATGCTATCAGCATTACCATAGATTCAGCAAGAGAGACTGCAGCCTGAAGGTCACACTTCAGCTGTCATGTACCTTTTGTAACAGAGGTATTATTTACTACTTCAGGAAAAAATAAACAGTACTACATGTTTGATTGGTGTCTCAGAGAAGAAACAAACTACAGAGAATTAAAGAGTGGCATTGATACACTTAAATGGCACTGTTGGATAAATTCCTTTATGAAGAAAGAAAAAAACTTTAAAGACATGTTACACAATAGACCACTTTTTGTACCATTTTTGTTCTGAAACCTGGAATAAATAACGCATTAGTGATATTGGAATTAACTCATTGAAGCACTGATGCTGTGAACAGGCAGGTGGAATTTACAGAATAAAATTCCCTTTCCTGAGACATGCAATCCAGGTGAACATACGAATTTATGAAAAATAACTTTTAACAATCTTTCCTCCTTCCTTTTTTTTTGGTAGCCATGTGGGAAAACACATTTTGCAGGACTGTTGGCAACTGAATAAGCGAGTTTCACAGATGCAGGTTTACTGGCAGAAAAAGAGACCATGAGAGCCTTCCGTGCAATCCCATTAGCACTATGCAGGGTGACAAGCACCTGCGTGAGCTCTGGTGCAGCCATGCCTCGTGCGGCATGGTGTACCATGATGTACCATAGTGGTACAGCCCAGACCACCTCTGCTTCTGGTCTGTGTGTGGAGACACCTGCAGCACGGAGATGTGCAACATCCACAATCTCAGATTTTGCAGAGTTGGAGGCTGAAGAGTTTGGCAGCAACGTGGTAAGGAAGGAAAAGGCAGCATCTGGTTTCTAAACAGGAGGAGATAAAATCAAAATGGAAGAAAAGATAATTTTTACAGAATTTTGAGGGAGAAATTGGGGGAATTTAGCATACCAAATGGTTGAGTTATATCACTAAATCCTACTCCTACACCATCCCTAAACAAGTTGATTTATACCATGTCCTCTGCATTCCTCAAAGCCTAGAACCAAACTTTCCCCCAGGTGCTATGTATTTTTACATAGACTTCTCCAAAGTAATTTTTGAAGGCCTCATTTTAGGGTTGGTGCCTTGTGAAACAGGTTATGCAATCATGTTATCCACTCCTGTATGTCTGTGTTTCATACAGTTATTCTGGATTCTTTCCTCTTAATCTAACTTTTGTTTTTAATGGGCAAGTACAATAGTCATGGTAGACCCAACTTTTTCAAAAGCAATGTAAAGCTAAGAGAGCTTTGGACATTTTTTGCCACATTTTTTCCTGACTGAACTAATTTCACTGGCTTCTTTTCCATACATCCCGTAATTTGGACTTCTCTGTTTTTTGTTGATTTTCCATGTCTCATAAAAATGTAACAGGATAAAAATAATAAAGCAGCATAATAACCCAAAAATACAATATGAATCCACAGTGCATGGAAAGTACATGCTAGAACCAAAGTTATCAGTAACATTTGCAGTTTTCTCAAAGCAGCTCCCAAACTACTGATACAATTAAATTTGATTGATTTTTAAATGTACAAAATATAAAAAAGAATTCTTTGCAAAAACTAATGATGCAGATCACAGTTTTGTCATTAAGTTCTTCACAGCTTGTGACTGACAGCTTTAGGTTTTTTTTGTTTAACCTGAAATTTTGCTTTTAATTTTGTCTATTTCTTGGACTAGAAATGTTGTCTGTTGAGGTCCTTTTCAGATAAATAGGTTTAATCCTGGAAGTTGATGTTTATCCTGTCCCTGTGATGCATAGCAGCTCTGTCTTGGAGCATTCACATTCACCTCAGTGTGAGAAGTTTTCCTGTGAACAACATATATCTGTTTAAACAGCAATTCAGATATAATCTTTCATGAGAAATGTATATGAATATGCATATGCATGTCTATATACACAAGTATTTTTAGTCTAAAGCTGGCCCACCTTCGCAATTTCACTTCCATTGATCCCTGGATCAATGGACAATGGGACAACATCTTATTTCTCTTTAAAGAAACTTTGAACATGTCATAAGCTTGAAAATACACAATGTCTCAATAACTTGAATATGGATAACGAATATGTATGATAATAATAATAAATAATAATAATGAATATTTATATTGGCAACTGAAAAATAAAGCGATTCTCATAGGGATTCTAAAATAAATTGAGATACAAAATGCAGAGTGACCCAAGAAGTAAAACTGATCAATATACTGCTAACTAATAAGGATGTCTTCTGCACTGTATGTTAATGGATATTCATTAATTTGTATTCACAACTTCTCTACAGGGTGTATAACTTATTATTAGAGAAATAGAGGCAGCTAATGAATTCATAAGATTTAACCCAGAAAAAAAGAAGCAAGCAATGCTCAAGCACAGATTCTAGTTCAGGAGTTCCTGGAAGGACAACCATTTTATCTAGGTCAGTCCTAATGGAATGAAGTGGTGCTCGTGTAACACAAAAGCAGCAGGAGAACTGCTGCTACTTACATGAACTACTGGCTCCATAAGAATTATATACTACCCTTACCACAGCCAGCTGAAAAGGTGTGCAGCCAGGGTGGAAGTAATGTCTCTGGCTCTCTTATAGTCTACTTTGTCTAGTCTCTTACACAAATGTCGTATTATCTCAAACTATGTCATATTAGGAGCATATTTTATGACATTATTCAGACACCTGAAGATGTAAACAGACATATGTGTTTGTTGAAGACACGTATTTTGCCAGATCAGGTACTTATCAAGATCCTCCAAGGCAACTGATTTTCATCTTTAAGGACCTAAGTGCTAGAAATGTTTAAACACTTTAGGTGAAATGGTCTTCCATCTGAAAAGGCTTTTTTGGTCAGATTCAAAGCATTTCACAGAGATGTGTTAAAGGGTTATGATATTTTCCATAATTAAAAGTCAAATCAAATTTATTTGATCTTATAGTAGCCAATATTTAATGCAAATCAAGTGAAAAGTGTAATTTTACTCTTTTCTTATATTTAATTTTGACTATTTATTACATACTCAATAATTTTAAAACCAATATAATAAGAATAACTATGTTACAATATTAAACTGTCAGTTTAATGTTTTTGTGCTTCCAAGCTGAAATTTCAGTTCTGGGGAACTTTTTAATCTATTTTCCGATTTTGTGTAAAAAATGCACTTCAGAGTTTCCTAAGCAAAGGAATTTTTTTTTTTCTTCTTAATCAGTTCTAATAAGATCTTTGAAAATCTGGCACTTAGAGCTGGCTTAACTCTGTTTGCTTTCATGTTCTTTGTAATATTCCTACAGACTTCAAAGGAATCAATTAGCTTAATGCTAAGTATTTTTCAAAATCTTATTCTCTTTCTATTCACAATCTGTATAATGGGGAAAGTGATTAGAATATCTATACTACAGAGGTATTCTGAAGTTTTAATTAAGTTCTAGAAATTAATTCGGGATTCTGAGATGGTAGAAATAGAAAGAAGTAACATCCTCCTGTGCACTAGAGCCTCTGGCTGCAAACTGTGAAGCTGTAGCCACATATACCATTTGAAAACCTGGAACTTTAAACTCCCAACCATATCATCTGAATGTGTCTCTCTTCAAGTTGTAATGTATTGAAAAGTCCTCCTGTATCTGGACCTTTCTTTGCTCGTGTTTTATAATGTGATGTCCAGTACTCTCAGTTTTCAATGTTATTCCTCACTAGGATTCTTTTTGTTAGACCCTTGTACCCGTTCCTCTAACTGGTCATTCTCCTTCCTGTCTGATTGGTATTTTCATAATTTCCACTGGTTCCTCTAGAAATACTGTTCCTGTACAGCATGGCCAAGACTGACATTAATATGCATTTGAGGATGGATGTGCATCTCAGGTCACTTATCTTTAAAGGAAAAATTATTTAAATGTTTCCCTCACCCACCAACACATGAAAAGCTCCCCAAGAGGTGATCCTGTCAGCCTCCTGAGAATCCCTTAAGTACAAAATCCCTGAGTGATTGGAGGGTATGGGAGAATAGCTGCTACTCCTTCTTTGCTGATTCTTCTCTGAGACACACTGGAGACAGCACACATCCTCCCACTTTTGTGAAGACATCACTTCCGTATAATTCCCATGAGGCAAAGGTAGATCACACCTGCTTCATCCACCTGCCTGGGACTAAGAGGGCAGGTTCCCTCCAAAGCAGTGCATCCATGAAACCAGACAAGGAGATGAGAGTTTCAGACTGAACAGCTACAGGGTTGTTGAGGCTGAGTGAGTGACAGACATGGGACTCAGTCAGGAGGTTTTCAGCCAGAGATAACATATGATAGTTTTCAACCTACTCAACAGGTACAATAAATTATGTTGGCTGTGTCTGCAAACTCAAAGTAGATGCCTACCTGATGCATGCACTGAGAAACATGGCCAACATGGCCTCAACATGGCCAAACACAGTTAGGCTCAGAAAGCTCCTACACAGCCTGGTATGCTACTTGTAATAAACTAAGCTAGATAATGCACACTTTCATTCCCAGTGGATTTTGACATTTATTCTGCTTCCACCCTGAGCCTGGCACTGAAATTTGTGTTTGAGAGTGAAGGTATTTCTGCAATTGGCCTAACCTCAGAGCTCAGCTGTGTTTTGTCTCTGGGCACATTTCCTTGCCGTGATGGTAAAGTATGTATCAAAAACAGTATCTCAGGAACGCCTGCCCCTTACAGCATCCCTTGCACCCCCTTCACATAATACTTTTAAGCATTGCCTGTTACTGCCAGATGGGGCAAGTGGAACATCGAAGCAGGAGAGTGAGGAGCACCTGGGACAGGGGCAGCTGTGATGGGCAAGGCTAGTACATATCTGTGGCCATGCCACAAAGCAGAGGAGTTTGTGCCACCTCAGCAGCTGTTAACAGGCTATGAAAAGGTTGTAACTTTTAGTTAAAACCCTTCCTTATTGCTTCGGTTAGTCTTCATTTTTGAAAGTTTTTGATCAAGTAAGTTAGAAACTGATCTAGCTTGAAGTGGATTGCATCATCTGGGAGGAAAGTGCAAGGCATAGTATCATAATAATACAATTACACTTCAAACTTTAAAATACATTTTGGCTGCTTAGATTGTCCAAGGTCTAGGAGTTGCCTACCCAGAAAATACCCTGTGAGAGTTTAAAAAAAAAACAAAAAAAGACAAAAAATCAAAACAAAAAAAAAAAAAAAAAAAAAAAAAACCAAAAAAACCCCACCAAGCTACTCTTTGTTTAATCGCATACTGAACAAATGGCATCTAAGAGTTTCCAAATTTAGGATGGGAAAATTAGAAAAAGTTATCCAGAGGACTATTTTCATCTTATTCTCTGAGAGAATTCAGCCTATGCAAAAATAAAACAGTATGGTTAAAACAAAATAACGAGTACAACTCTATAAATGCAACAACTGCAAACTCTCAAGTTTCTTGTTCTGCTGACATTAAAATGCCTAATGCAACTGGCATTCATATATTTTTGTTTTCACTGGGGTGGAGGTTTGTAAACAGATTCTCATTTGGTTAATATCTTGTTTGTGTTTCAAATATCTTTGTCTTAGAACTAATATTTTCTTCATCTTTTTTTCCTGAATGTTCCATGACTCATGAAATTTTCTCACAAAATGAGACTTTACATGAATCAGGCACTCTGCTTATGCAATGTAAATAGATGCCAAGAAGGGGCAGCAAGTCTCTTTGAGCTCTATTTCACTGCTGTGATGTCAGATATTACTTCAGTACTGCCCTTACTCTGCAGGCACCTAACTTTCTTTCTGACATGACACTTAGTTACTGTGTCCAGGATGGGAAGAAAAAAATCAAAGCTTTCAGTCTAGAAACTTTAACCGAAAGCAACAATTCAGACTCCAAGGAGTAGATCTCCTGTCCATGCAACGTGACTGCAAGAACTTTGAAGTTTTTCCCGTCAGTTCACTCCCCTCTTTCTTTCCCTGATAATGTCCCAACCAAACATTTATGGTTATTCAGCTGACAGCCAATAAATAGCAAAGTGTTTGGGGGAAATCTGTAGGTTTTTTGGAAAGAAACCTATAAAAGAAAGAGACACAGGGAGAGAGAGAGAGAAGGAGAGAGAGCATAATCTGTACACCATCTGTTGCCTAGTGCAATTCATGCTGACACAGGGCTTTTTGACATTTTATACCCCAAATGCAAGCACATAGATCATTTCTACCTTGTACTTTTCCCGTCTCATTATCGGAATTTATTCCCTCGCTTTGTTGTTGGTGGAGTCCCTATTCTAATTGTTTCTTACATGTGCTGTAAATCTGTCCTCCAATCAGTAAAGCCCTGGAACATGAAACTGAGACCTAGCAATTTCCTTTGCTTACCAGTGCATCTGCTGGAGCGTAGTGTTGAAATAAAATGAAACATGTTTGCACTCTTTTTCTATCATACTGTAATGCGCCTTTCATTTCGCTCAAGGAATTTTTAATATTCAAGCCATACCCTGCACATGAAGTCATTTCCCTTCGATATAATTGTAATGGTAATACGCATGGCCTAACTGGCAGTGGCACAGCTGGCTGCCTGCCACAGCTGAGCCTCTGACTCAAAGACTTTAATTCTGTCATGCCTCATCTGGTTTTATGTACTCTTTTGTAGTTAGTTCACAAATTTATTCTAGGGTATCCATTGAGATGGGCAGGCCATTGACTTTTCTCTAAAGATAGCACACTAAACTAATGAAGGGTACCAAATACGTGCATTGATAACCCGTGTGCATACTGAATAAAAGTCAGATTATAAGTCAATGTGCCTGTGTGGTCAGGACTTATTGACAGATGCTTAGGCCCTGATTGTGCAAAGATTTAGTGGCAGTGCATAAAGGTAAGCACAGGCAAAACTCTTGCTTCAGCACTGCCAGCAGGATCTGCTGTCACAAGTGGCAAGTGGCACAGCATCTGCATAAGCTACATTAGCAGCTTCTTAGCCCACAGGACCATTTAATGAGTTAATAGCGGTGTTTCGTTTTGTAGGTTTTAATTAACTGAGTCTTTCTGCAAAATCGTGGCATGACTTCAGCCACAAAGAGTTTTTAAAGTCTCTCTTCAAGTTTGTTTTCCCTTACAGGGTCAGAATTTAAGTTCTTCAGCCTTATCTATGATGTCCTGATGCTTTACACACTTACCATACCTCTTTCCCTGCAGCTGCCACAGAGCCCAAAATGAATGCCCCCAAAGCAAGGTTCTGTGTTTATCTTTCTGCTTTCATCTCTTTCTGCTTTCACTAAGACCCTCCATCTTTCTACCTCTAACTCTTCTAAAAAAGTGATTGTTTCAAGAAGCCAGAATATCTGACCCCTGCTTCCAATTACTCACTGGAAATATACTTCAATTGATGGTTACCATCTTCATCCATCCTCACCTTTCTGAGTCTGCTGTTTGTCTCTTCTCTATTTGTCCATAATAACTTAGAGAGAAGATTTGCTTTTGTCTATAAAGCTCAATGCACATCTACTGAGTTACAAGAGCAATAAAGTGTTATTTACCAGGTTTATGGATCACTCACTTTCAGTCTATCGTTCAAATGTAAGCCCCCTCTGAAAGTTAAAAGCTGTTGGTGTGAATCGATTTGGACTTCATTTTATGCTAGCTGAAATCAATGCCCAAGCTTGTTTCTTGTGGGAGGAGCAAGGTCTGACTAGCTGCACACACTGCAGTTTTCTTGATTCGATGGTCAAGCCATGATGCTGAAAAACTGCTATTTGAACCAAACATTTCCTTCAAACTGAGGTGAATTTTTTTTTTTAATTGTGGGATAATTATAACTTTTCTAAAATAATGAAGTGAAATCCAAAAGAAAAAGAGGATTTGAAACAGAAAAAATATTACTTCAGAAAAAAATAATCCTTTTTCCCAGAAAAAAAAGTTGTCGCATTTGCTTTTTCTGTATAAACAGTTTGATCCTCTTTTTAATTAATTCCTTTTTTTCTTTTGAAAAATAAAAAATAAAAAAAAAGAAAACACAACTTGTACTAGATCTTTTTATTAGAACTTTTGAAAGTGTAGAAAATACAGCAAAGCTACAGCTCTGTCAACCCCATATTTACTACCACTGTCAAGTGGTAATTCAGCCAATCATCTGCTCTATAGATCAGCTCTGATTCGTACTACAGGATGCAGGAAAAAATGTGCAGATAGAAGGGAATTGTGGTACCTAGCTACGTCTTGCCCTGATAAGAAGTTAAACACAGCTATAGTATACACCTAAACCAAAATTCACAGATGTCTTTGGTTTAGGTGCAGCATAAAAGAGTTGGAAAACAGCATCTCAGCTTTCTCGAGAACATATTCTGCTGTTGTCTTTTAAAGACTGCCTCAGTAATAGCAACTACTTTAAACAAGAAAAATCGGCTTTTTAATTTGAAACGGGGAGTCAAATGAGGCAGCCATAAGAAAACTCCCAATATAAGGGCTTAAATTCTCAAAAATTAACACAAATGTTCATTTGAAGCATCTATTGGTTTACTTTCCCACTTGAAAAAATCAGACAACTTATTCGCATGCTCCAACTACTAAGGACTTAACTATAAACATTTAGTTTGTAAATTCTTGCTTCTCTTCTCTACTGTGCCAATCTTTCCCCCTTCCTTCATCTCAAAATAATCTAAATTTGGAGCGCATGCCAAATAGCCACTTTCACAATCTTCCTGATAATCCACACAACTGACTGATATGGTAATGAGGTGCAGGAGTCAATTACATTGGGTGGAAGCAGAAAAAAAATCATGTAATGCCTCCTCCATCTCTGAAACAGTATCCTGGCCCATGTTGTTAATACATACCCGTGTCAAAGGTAGCCTAAGGAAAATAAATGCTTGTGCCTCAAGTACGTGCTTGGGTTTAGGATTTTCCAGTCCCTGTTTCTCTCTTCACAATTTATTTTCTTCATACCAACTTTAAATATGAAGTAGGTTCCCAATGTTTACTTAGATTTTTCAGTTTTTAAAAATAGTATTGCAAGCATATGATTCTCATAAAGTATCTTGTGCAGGGGGAAAGGTAAGCCTAGAGGCAAATCCTGTAACCCTCCAGACTGTAAAGGCAGAATGATGACAAATTGTATAAATATGTGCAAATTGTCCAAATGATGTCATCTATCCAGGCTTGGAAAATTCAGGAAGAATATTAGAGTGTAAGGTCAGCAAAGACTCCTTCTTTGAATAAAATTGAGCAATTACATTCAATTTGCTTAAATTTATCACCAAGAAAAATGTTTTTCTTAATCTTAGTCTTCATTTTATTTTTAAAGCATTTTAGAACCTACTGTATTATTACATCAGTGAAGGCCTCCAGTAAATTCAGGAAAACCCTGATAGGTAGCAGCATGAATTAAGCACGCTGCCTGTTGGAAAGGATTGGTGATGCAACATACCTGTGACCTACTACATGAAACTCCTCAATGTAATTTAAATAGCAAACTGCAGAGCCTTGTAAAGGTGTGGGATTTTACTTCTTTAAACAAGCAGCACTTAAGATTACTTAAGAAAATTGCATATTCAAACATTCTGGAACTAGAGGACAGGCATACGCTCCCTGGGCTCCAACTGGCCTGTAAATGCTTATCCTGAAGTCTCTTTAATTTACATTACATAGGTCTTCATTCCCTTCTTTCTCTCCCACTCTGTCTCCCTCCCCTTTCAATACCAGGGTCAACCCTCTCCAATTATTCACCTGCAAACCATTTTTTTCTTCAAGTTTTCCCATTTACATTACACAGATTGGTGTCTCCTTGGGTCAAGATGCTTTAACTTCCACTGCATCTTTTTCTCACCTTTCGATGCTTTGCTTCCTTGCTGCTCACACAATTCACCCCCAGCCCTTCCAGGGGCTCCCATTGCTGTTCGGAGATGGAAAATTAGCATAAAAAGGGAAAGGAAAAGGCATTGTTTCTACTTTCCTGACAAACTTCCAGCCACAGCCACTGGAACATAGGCCCAGCTGAATGTGCAGGAGATTTTTATCGATGCAGTGAGTCATTTGTTGTCCCTGCACATGTACTCCTACTTCTAGAAGTGACAGACAATTCATCAGCTGTTGTATAGGTGTTGCGGACTGATATTAAAGGCTGACGGATGTCAGGATGCTTCCGTGACTTGTATGCCTTGGTAATAGTCCAATTGCCTTTGTGGGAACTCTCAAATCCATTGACATCTGGACCCTTTGGAGCACCTCAGCAATATTCATCTAACAGGCTGTGAAATGGCTATTTCTGACAGTAGACCTCTACACCCATCTCCAGTTCCTATAATTAAAATAACTTAAATTATATTTACTTTTTTTTTTTAACTGGTGTATTCATCAGTGTCCAAAGAGAAAAAGATGACAAATCATAAAACTTTAAAACACATCTGTTCTGACTCTGCTTGTGTGATTCACTGGTTTTGATACTTTACCAGTAGTGCCCACTGCATTTGAGAGGTCAAACTGTTTTGTTTTAAATGTATAACACGTATTTGCCTCTGTGTCAGACTGCCTGCATGCTTTTGAGAGCCACGACTCACACAAGAAGTTGACGTGAGTAAAGGGTTTGCTTTCTAGTCTGCCTCTTTAGGCAAAAATTAAGAACAGATGGAACCTGTTACAAAAGAATTTCTGAAGTATGAGCTTTAAAAATGGTGGCATTTTTTATTTGTTTTTCAAGAAAAAGAAAAGCTCTTACAATGTTAGTGGGATGATATGTGGTGTACAGCTAATTTGGCATCTTGCAGTCTGATCTGACATCAAGTTAACACTAAAGCAGCTGAATGAGCTATTCTCCAAACATGTTTCAGCTGCAAATGTTAAAGCCCCTGTAATTCTTACTTTTAAGAGTGCATTAAAAAGGTTGTGAAACCTGCTCGTTGTAATGATTTCTACAACAGGATCTCTGCAAACACGCAGCTGGAGGCTGTCAAACACACACCTCCTTAATAGACAGCACTGTGTGTGCAATTAACACGTTAATTTATGGAGTAAACTGATCAGGGGAGACTACAGCTTCAAAGTCAAAGACTCACCATTAAGAAAGAAGTGAAGTTACATGGCAGGAGTTGCCTTGCTCTCCACAGCCATTCCTAACACAAAGGCTGTGCCTGTGCTTCAGAGCCCAGCGGTGCTCCCTGGCTCTTGCTCCCAGGTGTGCCCCTCTGCCAGACCCCAATTCCAGATGGGGGTAGGAGTGAGGTGTGCTCTTTCCCTCCTGTCCTGCCCCTGGCGTTATAGGAAACCTCAAGACATAGAGCATACGGGCGTGCTGTAACCAGACACTCCAACTGACTGACTGGGGAGGAGGTAGGTAGCAGCTACCCTCCTGCCTGCGTGGTATACCCAACAGAAAAATACCAAATCAGCCAAAGACATCATGAGACATACCACCATAATAATTTAAAGTTATGAACGCTTCACACCTAGGCATGTGTCTGACAGAGCAGAAGGTAGCTTCCCCACCAGGGTCATGTCCCGCTCTTACATAGAAAGGGAGAGGGTTTGGTGCAGAATGAGGTCCAAGGCACCCCACTTTAGGCATGGAGCCACCAAAAGTCAGTCCCATTCATCATGTCAGGAGTTGGAATTAGCCAGTGGGGAAGCAGCATGGTCTGGCTAACCATCACCTCCTCTCAGTGATGAAGATCCAGGTCACATTGAAGAACTGGAGCCTGGAAACTCCTCCTAGAGCAGCATGTCTAGGCTTCTTCTTTAAAAGATAGGCTCTCTTTTTTAATATATGAGGATTTAGGCTCCTTTTGTATTATAATTTGTTGCATCGATCATTCATGAGGAAATGGGTGGCCCATGCTGCAGTCTCAACCAGAGGCATTCAGATACATCTGAACAACGAGTAGTTCCTTACCCATTTTGTTGAAGACTGTTCCAGAGAGCACCACCCCATTTTATCTTTCTCCTGCTCTCAGCCTTCCAAGCCACATCTAATTTTTGTAACTGGATCCCTCTGAAGCCCTGTCCAGGCATGCTCCTGTGCACCTGCTCTTCCAGTCACTGTTTCCTCTGGGTTCTTCTTCTGGGTGTCTTCCATCAGGAGACAATTATGATGATTTTTCAAGCCCAAAAGGAGCTATTGGACTTTTAATTCTCTTTTCTTAGTCCAATACCAGATCTGCTTTTTTTCTTTCCACTATCTACAAATCTAAGTCCTCAGAGGAGAATGAAGTTGGATAATTCCTCACATACTTCTCATAAGGATCCTGCACTTCACCACACACTCTTCCTTCATTAGAGGTAAATGCGATGGTTGTGGGCAGGGCATATAGAACACCAAGGGCTGACCAGATCAGTCGGACAGTGAGGAAAAAATATGATCCACCAGGAGGAAGAGAAGCTCAGCTTACGGGTAACTGTAGAAACAGTCCTTAATGTTACTGCCTCTGCAGAGAGTAGCAGCTGATTGGCCAAACATTTGTTTGTGTGGTTGGTCATTAGATCAGTTTTTGAGGTCAAAATAAGAGTATTGCTGAGAGAGATTCAGATACTTGGAAGCTAGGGTTTTGAGACCTCTGCTTTCTTATTCTCTTCCTTTTGTCACAAACACAATAGACACTGCTTTCTGTCGTTTGGGGTATTTTTTTAGTAGAATCCATGCCTGCCAAGTCTGACATTCCTGGCCATAGATTTTCACTTCTGTGAGTCACTTAGCCCCCCTTTCCTATGGTGATCTCTTGTGGAGGCAAAAGGAATTTGTCTTTTGCTCACAGTTTCTGAATCTCCTGATTTTCTGGGCACTTGCAAATCCCAGACAAGTGTTCATGTGACTGTATAAGTCCGTCACGGTCTCACATTCATTACTGCATATGCAGAGATACATTTCACAGTGACACCACAGGAAATGAGGTGTATCCTGGGTTTACTTGTATTGTTTGTGTGTAAATCCTGAGTAGATAGATAGTACACAAGTCTACCACTTTTGTGTTTAGTACAATGCCTGCAGATTCAAATGAACCTCTATCCACCAGAGAGAAAACTATCTGCTAAAAGCAAAGCAGGACTTTTCATTATGATTTGGGGATCTCAGATCTGAAATTAATTCCACTTTCTACTTTGCTTCAAACCTGTCTAGTATATCCACCACTCCCCTCCACTAAATAACTTCATAATGGGTCAATGTGTCTGTTAAGTAATTCCCTCTGTAATGCATCTTTCCACTGCTTTGACCAGTCTTCCTCTTGGTGCTCTAGAAATACACCTGCCAACACTAGAACTCTGGTGTAACATGCTCCT
Source organism: Hemiprocne comata (assembly GCA_020745705.1). Classification (NCBI taxonomy): domain Eukaryota; kingdom Metazoa; phylum Chordata; class Aves; order Apodiformes; family Apodidae; genus Hemiprocne; species Hemiprocne comata. The sequence goes on along the minus strand of CM036586.1, from coordinate 89,153,232 downwards.
TTTGCAGAATTTCTAGCTGCTTAAATTGCAGACATGCAGTCACCAAAGCAGGGTATTCTGCTCAGAGGATTAGTGGTGTTTTGCCTCTTCAAACAGCAGCAGGAGAATTCAAGCAGGGAGTGCGTGACTTTTCAGAGAGAAAAGCCAGCCTGCAAGTGCAAGAAGCTGCTGGCCTCTCTGAGAGGCATGGGGAGAGAGGGCAAGAGGCTCTGTAGGAGCAGGCAGACATAGGAACCAGACTCAGCCTGTCTGCCAAGTCTACCACTTTGAACATTTGAAATGTTGGCAGGTATGCAGCTGGAGCATGGTTTCAAGAGCACTTGTACCACCCTGGTCTTCTCTCACACCTCCAGTGTTCACTGACAGCTCTCATTAAATTAATCCCTATAAAGCAGTGGGGATTTGAACAATTTTGCCACTCTCTCAGAAGGTGTTACACCACTACTTCCCCACCATTGAGAAGGCTGGCCACCCAGTTTCTTGTCTCAGAAAAAGCAAGTATTTGAAAAAATCCCATCAACAGAATTCTAGGAAAAACAGAGTTGCCCAGGGCAGTCTAACCAACAGTTAACTCACATGGACTCAAAATAAACAGAGACCTACAAGAAGCCACCATAAAATTAACATTTTCATGGAAACTGAGGGAGACATGTTCTTATAAAATTCAAAACAGTTGCAGCCGTGGGATATATCAATATCTTTAGAAAGAAAGTTTTCAATATAGTGGTTTAAAGCTTCATAGCTGAGTTCTGGATTTTAAGTTCCTCACAGGTAATGCTTGGATGTGCACAGCCAGCTGTCATTCGGACTGGGCCCTTAGGCTATCAGTGGGCATAAACAATGAACATGTTGCCTTGGTTAAACCATTTCTGTCTCTGGATGGAAATAAAAATCTATTCACCACCATTTTCAAACTAGAAATGTTTAGACTCTGCCTCAACTCAAAAAATTACCTCATAAAAACATTTTCTGCCAAGAGATCATGAGGTAAAATTAATGACATTAAATTCTTTGCCTGTCTTCTCCTCTTGCCTCTGTAATGCCAAACTGTCCTTCCCTATAATAAACATCATCAAAAGAACAGCTAGAAATAAACCTGTGAGAGCCCTGCTGTGATAAGCTGATGAGACACAAGGGATTCCGGAGAGCATGACTCATCTGCAGTGATGGCAGAAAGATTCTGCTTTCACCCTGCCAGCATCTTTTGCTGGAATAAGTAACTTTATTTTACACAGTAAGGCTTGGTCACATCTGAGAAGAAGTCTTATTACCCACCAGGAACTAATAAAAAATAGCCTGAAAGTGTAGTATTCTCTGTCCAAGAACATGACCCCTTCAGACAGGTTGTTATGGAACATGGAACGCGGACAACTCACCAAATAAAATTCTGTGCTGCTGTCCCCTGGAAAGCCAGATATAATGGAGAACACATGTGATCCTTCCTTGTGGATACCAAAGACAATTTTCATAACTTACTAAAGAACAAAAGTCTTGTTTTCAAGGATACCTTTTACTGTAGACTATGTCCTATTTATAGATTTAGAAACCTCGCTTAGGGGCTTTCTTAGTTACTTTGTTTAGGTTTGATGCTTAGCACAGGACTCCAGATGCAGATATCTTAGCCTTTAGCAGTTATCGGTTTCATACCCAGAATTTGGATTCATGACTTAAAGACAGAAAAATCATTTAACTTCACTGGTTTCCTGTCTTAGAGCAGAACTTCTCCATTTGTCAACATCGCAGAAGTTTTCATTGCACAGAATAGGTAGAAGTAAAATGTTTCTTCCTCAGTAAAGGAGAAATATTGTTATTTGAGGTTATTGTAAATTATTAGAAGCGCTGAGGAGCTCAGATTTCAAAAAATGTCGATTGACCAGAGTTAACCTGCTTAGACTGTGGTTAAGATGCAACTGGATTTGGGAGGTTAAATTTTAAATGTTGTGCACAGTCCAGGCAGAGGTACTCAATAAGCTTATGTCAACTATAACCACAGCCTGCTGACTGTAAAATTCAGGTTAGACAGATTTCATTATATTTGTGCATTTTACTTTTGGCCCAAAAGAAAACAAGGCTAAAATACTTTCTCATTTGAAGAGAAACCTGTAAAAACCATCTCAGCCAAACCACTGCAGTTAGATGTGGAATATAATCCATTATTCCAAAATCTATAATCCATGGATTGTATGTAGTACAAAGTACTTTAAATAATTCCCCGTTATTAGCCCAAAGCTTCTAAAGATAAATATGATTCCAAATAAAAGTATTTTGTTTCCTTGAACCTTGTATTTGCTTCATGGTTTATTTTAATATTATAGTGGCTGCATAGAGGAGCAAGCACTGAAATATGACAGACACTAATCATGTTAATGTGGATTTCCATTTAGGTAGAAGAAAGAATGTAAAAAATTTGTTAATCTTGTATCTCTGACTACCAAGCAATGATAAATCTTTACGGGATTAAGTGCAAAAGCACATTTGAAAAGTAAACGGACAAAGGCATCTATGTTGGAATAAGTGTTAAGCAACTCCAAGGAGTTCAACAAACACTCAAGTGGGAGTTTTTTCAAACCAAAAGCCTGGATCATTTTTAACCCTTACTCATCCAGTGATTAGCATATTCATAACGAAATTAACTGAGATCAAGTGTCTCTAATTCTATGTTTAAATTAAATTTCTGAACTTAACAAAATGTGTGAATAAATATGAGAAAAAGTCCTAATTTATCCTATATAGGTGTTGGCTTTCTGGACAGGCTGAAATGACTGGCAGCAATTTTAAGGAGCCCTCTCATCTTTTAGGCACCCCCACTTCAGAGCACATGACTTTTTTTTTTTTAATTTATTTTATTTTTAAATTACCACCGTGATGGAAAACCATCTCTTCTCCACTTTCTTTGAAGTATTGGCATGACATTTCAGCTGTGTGCAGTTTATCAACCTCAACATTACCACAATCAAGAGTGAAAAACCCAGCAAAGCTTTTTAGGTTGCCAAAGTGGCAACTGGAGGGAAAGATTGTTGTCATAAAATGGGATAGTGCTGGGTTTTTTGTAGTCACCTGCTATGGGGCAAGTTCCTCTTCTGAAACTGCCCTGGACACACCTGTGCCCATATGCACTGAGGAATTTACCAAAGGATTCAGGGTAGGAAATCTGACTGGGGTAGGAAGCACTTCCTCCTAACCAATTTACCGTTGTATTGAAATTGCTTTTTGCCAAGCCAGTATCAAAGAGATTTTTTAATTTTTTTATTGCTGGCACCCTCAGAACGATCAGTGCAATCACAATTACTTTGACAGGCATGCTGGAATTGGAGTAGGCAGAAAATGGCCTTAATGGGAATCTTTTACAAAGCAGCTGTTAGAGTGTGGTAACAAGACTCTGAATAAATGGCAGCTACATAACTTCCCCTAATCAGATTGGAGCAATCAGCTTGAAAAATTTTCCCATATGTTGAAGAGTGGAGCTTAGGCCTAGGGTTATGGCAAGGACACAGGCCATGGTAAGGTTACAAAGTCTGGCTACAATTAAACACTCACTGCAGAAATTGTGATGATGCTTCGGGGAGCTATTGCACTTTAGCCATTTGTAATTGCACATTCGGAAATTACTCACTCCAAAATTACTCGGGGCCCAGTTACACAGTTTACAAACATATGTTCTCAGAGAGAGGGAAAAACATTATCCTTCCAATGGGTACCATTTATAGATTTGTTTATGGTTATTAATGAAATGCAACTTCATGAGATTGTTTATTAATAGTTGCATGCGATTTTTAGAGGTTCTGCTTATCATTAATTTAATGATTAAGGCACATTTCTGCCTAGCAGGGGCAAAACTCCAATTCTTGCAGTCTCTTAATGCCCTGGTTTAATGCCTCTCCTGTCAGCACTCATTGAGTAATCCAGCCAGAGCATTTCTCCTTAGTAGAGGTATTTCTTCTTAATTCTTTACAGACTAAACCATGTTTCTGTGGGTCGCATTATCTATGGCAGGATATGTGGGCTGGTACCTGATATGTGTATCAGTGCTGTCACTTCAGATATATTTTAGGGTTGATAAAGTGTGAAAGTTAAGTAGAAAATTAGCATTGCACAAGCTGTGTAATTATACAGTTTTTTATGACTATTTGAAAAAAGACAAGGCCTTCAGGGTGTCTCTTTTTTCTGGTAGCTAATGCAAGGAAATCTTCCATTGTGTTCCAAAGCCTATCCTTCCTGCATTTTCCAAGCCTGGGAAGCAGTGAGCTCAATGTGCTTCGCAGGTCTAGGGAACAAGATATACTGGTGACTGACAGGACTAATGACCTTTCCATTTATTGCAGGTGAAAGGAGAAGTGTAGGGCGCCAGGTATGCTCATGTGTGTGATGACCAGTGAACCAACAGAAGGAGGTAAGCATCATTTTACAAAGTACAGCCCGCACACTTTTCAAATGCACCTGGTCTGCACACGGTTTCAGCAAGACAGAGAGGTGTAGCAGTTGGTCTGCTGTTTGGAGGCTATTCTCTGTACAGTAAGACCTCCAAACAGACTTTCGTACAAAGAATCTGGCATGTTACTCTATATCTGATGGGAGGCTCTAAAGGAGAGAGAGTTTCCAGTGCTGTGGGCTACTGCTAAGAGCTGCAGTGTTTTCTGATGACAGACTCGGAATGCAAAAACACACAAATGAACAGCTACATCGTTTGCTTTAAATAGAGTAAATATGATTTCCCATGGTTTTATTTACTAATTTTAACTTCCAAGAGAGGTGCAGTGTTATGTAACTCAGGGAGGAATTTGGAAAAACTTTGTCCTTGTTTAGGTGACTGAAGCTAAGTGAGTGATCTCCTTCATCTCCATACAGAGTTGGGAAACAGAAGTTGGCTCTTCGAGAAGGCAGCTTAAACCTGATGCTAGAAATGGATGTGCTTTGGCTTCAGAGCACATTTCGGGCTGGGATGACACCTCACGGTGTATGTGCTTTCCCACTAACAAGGGGATTCCCTGCGAGTATCTGTTTTTCCCTTAGTCCATGCATAAAATATGATACTCTCGCCCTTACAAGTGTTCTGACAAATGCCATAAACTAATGTAAGATCCCTCTTTATGCATTAGGATGTTTCAGCCGCACCCTCCCCCACCCCCCTTTCTGCATTTGTTCTGCAGTGAATAGAGTTAAATCTGCTAAATTCTGTAAATATGAATTAGTTTGAATTCCCTCATCAGGCCAAATATCTAGTTTTAGCTCTTTTTCCACGAGAATTTTAAAAATAATTTCACGATCCTCTTATTCAAAAAGAAGTAGTTCTAGTCTGCTTGTGTCTTCTCACACAACTTTTTTTGCCTCCTCAATTTTTTGGCTGAGACACAGTAGGGGCAGGAGGCCATTAAAACGTCCTTTGACTAACAAGGTGGTGATACCTATTGCTACACTTTTTATTAGAGACTGAACCTACTAACTTAGCATTTCATCTTCATTTGGAAGTACATGTTGGGCAACAGAGGATTGTTCATGCTGTTTCCCATGGAAACGGCATTACAGTGCGCTGCACTTTATCCGTTCTTAGATGCATGCCTAGCTAGTGTGAAAAAGTCATCTTCTTTTAGAAAGACTTAAAAAGATTCCTGCCAAGATTATATTTTTAATTGAAAATCTTAAATTAGAAAATTATTTTGTTTGTTTCCTTTTCTTTTTATCTTACTTTTCTTTTACCACTGTGTCAAGAATAGGAAGAAAATGTAATTCAGATTTCGCCGAAGTGTCTTATACCAGTGTTTGGTAAGAAAATTCAAACAAAAAAATTATTTATATTTTTCAACTGCACTTGTTTAATTTTCACCCCATTCTGATGCTAACACAAGAAAAGGGGTGGCATAAAGAGTGAACACTTTGGTGTAGACAGCTTTCTGGCTCAGAAGCAATTTCCAGGACATGTTGAGCGCATAGAGCAGTGCCGATAGCTTCTGGAGCCAGGCAGCTGTCTACACTAGGGCTCACTCTCCTGTTAAAACCAGGCTAGCGGAATCAGTGCCTCTTCAGATTTTAATCAAACTACCTGAAATGTTGCTGAATACTGTGTGAGCTGGGGGACAGAAGGACTTAAATTGTTTTCAGCACTGTTCAACCGCAGTCACTGTTGACACCGCTCGTCAGCAGTGAGTACTTTTCCTAGGGTACATGAGACCATAACATCCTCACAGCTTGAAAATCACTCATTCTCACAACGCCCACACATTCTTCTTCATGTGGGATGTTTTCTTGGGAGGAAAAAAAGGAAAAAAAAAAAGAAATACATAGTCCAAATAAAACAGATTATTGCATTAAAAAAACATGGCTATTCACAGGGGTTATAGAAATGTACTCATTTGTAAATTGGTTGCAAAGATTTGAAAACTTAAAGAGACAGCCACAGCCTGTGGTTGTTAGACATATGGATTTTTCTTTCCTTCCTAGAGAAAAGAAAACATTTATTTTCAGCTTAAAAATTGTTTTTGGAACTAAGCTGCAATTGTGCATATTCATTGAAAGAGAGCTGAAGGAGAGTGGAATTGTAGTCTGTCACCTGAGAATCCCAAATGGAAATGAAAAGCTCTTAGAAAGAAAGCATAGCTATCCGTCCTACTATCCATCACTGAAGTGTTAAGGTTAAAAATGTATCCCCCTTGGTACCATGTCTAGTATTTGTGTAATGTGAGGAAAGTGCAGAGCTAGACCATAACCTGATTCTCGGGTACTTACCCACACAAAGCTTTTCAACACCCTGGCTAAGTGCCAACAGCAGAAAACGGGGCTATTTGTAGCTGAACAAGGCATATTGAGTGACAACAGCAGAGCCACACATACAGATGCATGGGGCTGTTCTCATCTTGGGTTCATTCCTCCTCCAGCACTACACCTCACCCTCTGGTTTTGCCCTGCAACTAAATTCTCTGACCAGTTGCCAAGTGCTTCTTGTAGGTCCCCCACCTACATTTCCCAGGGTTTTTTAAATGACCCTCTGATCTGTATGGGCATTTGGTGGGTCGCTTGGAGCGAAGGTAGAGATACCACCCATCTTGCTGAAGAAAGAGCGAAAAGAGAGAGAGATAGAAAGAGAGAGAGATAAGAGAAAGTTAATAGTGAGGAAATTTACAACTAGTTACAATTCCACAGATTCAACCCCAGTGCTGCTGATTTTGTTAAAACTAGTGGGAGCCACAACCACAATTTTAATTAAAACTATTGGAAAAGCAAAGCAAAGCAAAATGGTGGTAAAAATAGTTAGATTCATAGACACCTCGTCTACCCTGTGGCTTCCACCAGTGAGATTTTTTTCCTATTTGCACCCTTCCACAAATGAAATCACTCCTATAGGCATGGACATGAGACATTTTACAACCATGTAAGGAGTGCCAACCACTTCTTAGAATGGTACATTTCCATAGTTTAAATAATGCTTAAGGAATTAAACTGCCAATGAAAATTAATCCCTGGTCGATCATAATACTTTCTGAAATGGTACTGAAGAGTTTTGTCTGGTCTACTGTACTCCTTGCTTTTTTTTTTCCCAAGCAGTTCAAGGGAAATTCTGGCTACAAGAGATTCATCCATACTTCTTTATGTGATCCAACTGTGATTCAGTTCATAGTTTTACCCAAGTAAAAGCTGCAGGAACATCCTTTACGATTGCAACAGCACCAGCTCCTACTGTCATGGCATTTAAAATGCAGAAATATTAAAAACACATAGACGTCTCAGTTTTCATCCACAGATCCTGTCACTCTGGGGAGATCTTGACAACTAAACATACAGAAAATTGCAGTGCTTCTAGGTCAGGAAGTCTGATGGTTGGTGATCGTGGAACAAAACACCTTCTCCAACAGCACAGATACCTAAATTCTTAAAGGAAAATCTGCAGCTTTATTTACCTAATTTCCACTTACATAAATGCAACTTGCTATTCAGCTCTTCAGATTGCATTAGTAACTTGATGGCCAGCAAATAAAACATTTATTCAAATTGCTCAAATTTCTAAGAAACAGAACTTGAATCTGCTTTATCTTTTACAGCAATAGGAAAGGATGTTGAGTAGGGATTTTTCCACTAAGTTGTATAGAGTCTTTAACATGTTAGTGTACCCTGTCTCTTTATATAATGTACAGAACTATATTTCCCCTAGTGTCCTCTTCAAATATCAAATTACTTCTTTGCTGTGTAACTGTGGGGGAAAACAAAGGATTAAGAAGCAAATTCTGTGCAAGAAAGAAAGCAGATTATCTCTACTTATATGTAAAGTTCATCTGCTTCGGGCTCTCAAAACACCACCGTATCTCAACTGCCCAAGTAGTATATTGTTTGGATCCCTACCACTGAAGTGAAAAGCTGTTGCTTCTTTCATATAGAGAAGATTTCTCAATGGAGTCTTACTTGGTTCCATAGTCTTGAGTTTTTCCTCTTAAGAACAACCTGCATCAATGCTATTTTGGAAGACTTTAGGAACTTAATTAAACTGAACGATGCAGGCAAGCCTCACAACACAAACAATTATCTTGCCACTGGCAGTGCAAGGGAGTTTTTGTGGTTGGGGTTAGCAGCTGCAGTAGAGTTTTCAGCACCTGGAAAATACACAGACACTCCTTACACGTGTCCCCTCTCCAGCACTCTTTCAGTCACAGGGCTTTTCCCATCTGGGACAACCATCAGGCTCTAGATCTCTGTCCTGGGTAGGAGGAGTAAGATCTTTGCCTCTGCCTCTGTCACAGGGGAGTTCTTAGTGAAGGTGAAGTGAGAATAGCTCAACTGATACCAGAGGAGAAAGATGCAGTCTCCCAGGCAGTGAAAACCTGCATAGCTCCACCAACATTGGTAGAGTCATATGCTATAATACAAGTTGGTTATTAGTCCTCGACAGCACTCTGTCTGTGCTGTCTACCATATAGGCTTTCACCCTTCTTCCACCTCCTTCGAGAACAGAACTCATCTGCCAGTTGAATACATGCTTTTTTCCCCCTTTAAAACCCTGGTTTCTCTCCTCACTTCAGAGCAGTAATAACTTCAAAGGATTTACACAAGAGACACCAATGATAGGCTCTGGTTGAAGCTGCTGACTTCAGCAAAGACACTGAAGGTCTTAGGGCTTAAGTTCTCTGTGCTAATATATTAATGATAATTCAATATTTACAGCATGAGAGCTTGAGCTTCTTTTTTTTGAGGAAAACAACACATACTTACATTGTGCTCCAAAAGCTAACATCAAAATATTTCAAGGCTGACTGCAGCTATGTGTTATCAATATAAAACTGAAAATGTAAGTATTTTTTGCAATATATTATCACTGGTAGGAGAAAGGGCCAAATTCTGCTTTCTTTATGGCAGCTGATACTCTTCTCGAAGTTAGCAGAACTATTCATTTGAGCCAAGGGAGAAGGGTTTTATTCCCCAGACATGAAATCTTATAGATTATCAAAACTCAAAGGGTTGCAAGTAGGCAAAACAGCTCCTTTGTGCACGGTGTGCCTGCCAGAATGTTTGAGCTAATTGTGCACCCCAGAAAAATGGGCATTGAAGCACCTGGCAGTGGGCACGCTCTCTGCCCTCCCGCTGCCCACAGAGGCAGTGTGACACAGGGGCCGAAACGCACATTCCACCACAACCCCCACAAGTGCTGCACAGCAGCTGTAGAGGAAAGGAATTATTTCCTGTCCCTTTGGTTGACAGCCTTTCAGTCACAGCCTCCAGCAATAACTGGAAGTGTTTTGGTGATGTTAGTCATAACCTCACTGTCCAAGTGAATATCGGTCGGCATGAACTCACATAGTTGCCTGTCATCACCACAGAGTCCCCTTTTTTGTGATAATAATAAGCAAGGACTTGACAAGTGAGGAAAGAGGGTCCAGAAATGAGAGAGCTGAAGAAGCACTCAGAAGGTCCTTGCTCCATCATCACTTCTCTGGGTGACTTTTCCTCACTGTAGGCCCTGCACTGAAGGACCAACGGGCATCAGGAAAGAGTCTACCTGAGACTCTACACTTCCACAAAAAGGCAGTTGCAATACTAGCTTGAGTCCTATTTGCCACCTCAAAGGGGAGTTGTGCGTATACCTACTAGAAGGATGGTGACATGCTTAGGTAGCGCGATAACAGAGACTACATGTGCACCTTAAATTCAGGAGTACAGTTAAGTGGGTACTTATCATTACACAATCCTGTTGCCATCAGCAGCAAAGCAGAAGAGAATTATTAGTTCCTTCTTTTTATTTTTTAATTTACATTTTAATTCAGGCTTCCTTTTTTTTTTTCCCCCCTGGCAGTGAGCTTTCTTTTTCCATTTTCTTTCAAAGCCTCCTTAAGACAATAGGAATGTCACAGATCACACTGGGCAGAATTCAAATTGAGGTCTATGAGATGCTGCAAGCAACATTTAAACTTTGATCATCTGCTTGTCCAACTTTCTCTGTTATTCTGGATTTCACAGTGGGTGAAAGGAAAGTAGCCTGAGTAAAAAGTGCTTTGTGCAAAATATTTCAAAAAGCTCTATGTACAATTAAATGATGACTTTCCTATGCTAACTCTGTTCCTAACCAGGCAATGACTGCTCTGCTAACAGACATTTCCAATATTTGGGAGGAAGAGGCTCTTTGCAAAAGGCTCATGTTAGAATTCAGTGTTTGGGAGATAATTACTAGTCACAGGTTAATAATTAATAACAAAAAGCATATTCACTGAATCTACCTATCTGTTCATGGATTGTTTCTGAACAAACTGATTTTGTCAAATGTATTCATTATTTTAAAAAGCATTCATTATTCTGCAAGCTCTTGATCAGCATGTAGATTATGCCATGTTCATCTATACTTAATTCTTAATATATTTTGAGATGTGAAGTTGGGATTACGTGACACACATTCCTGTGTCCTGGTTAGATAGGAATAGGCTTACTTAAGCAAATACTTGCAATTACCAGTTTCTCTCTCCTTCTCTAAGTATTCTGTAGTCCCTCTGTATATATATTTGCTAAATAGCCACAAAGAACAATTACAAAAAGGCATGAACTTAATCAAACCCTCCTCAGCGAAGACTACTGTGCTTTTTTGATCACTGCAGAACTGAACTAAGGATTGTAACATAAAGCTTTTAAAAGTAAAGGGGATAGTGCCTACTCAATATAAGTCAGAAGGTGAACAGTGAATACTGTCTTGATCTGATTATGAATGTTATCATAGAGAAGAAAGACAGACAGATTTTTTTATTTTCATCTGTGTGGCTTTTTGTGCTATTGTCAAGATTGACCTCTAGCCCTGGCAAAATAAATATAAACCCTCTTCACTCTTGTACAATTTCATATATAACTTTAAAATATTGGCTCTAGCTTCTTACAAAAGTATGAAGGGAATAATTTTCCAATGCAGACATTATGTGGTGTTCATATAAACATCCAAAACTCAAGCTTCTGAATAGGAATCTGAAAGGGCAGATCTATGGTTTCCATAGTGTAGAGAGCCTTGAACTGTAATTACTATTAAAATTTTAAAGAATCCTTGATTACTTGCATATCAATATTGAGGTATGCACAAATGAAATTCGAATTAACTACTAGACACTCACAATGTAAGTAAAACGTTGCCTGGGGAAATTTCGCTGAAATGAAGATGACATGAAAATGTCCTTTTCATTAAATGAAATTACGTGTCATTAGATAAATACATGCTTTTCTGTTGAGCAGCTTTCTGATATTGTCTGTACAATGTACAAACCCACCTTTTTCTCACTTAAGGAGAACAGATAATTCTTCCTTTTGGCTCATTTACGTACCGTGAATCATAGTATATTTGCTATACAGAGCTATACAGTTCAGTAAAGGGCAGACAGTGAGACAAGAAGAGTAGGAAATTATCCAAATAACCGTTAGTTAGTCCCCAGGCAGAAAAATCAGAAATGCAAGATTACCAGTTGCATAAGCTAAGATCTGTAGACCAAATAGTGCCAGAGAACTCCTGCTATTTCATGAAAAGCTAGCAGACCCTGTGGATGTGGAGCTATCAGCATTTACGATTACATTTTTTGCAAACAGTGAACCACCTAGAATTCTACAGATATTTGGTAATAGTAAGCAAGTACGTGTATCATATAGTCCAGATGTATTTGTCTGTAAATCACACTTTTCTAGAGAAAAAGATCTAAGTACCTCCTCAGAGTGCTGTTGGCCTAGAAGAGCCTACAACAGGGTAGAGGAGATTCATTCTCACTCTCAGGGATGAGTTGTATGCAATATAAATACTAAAGACCACAGCTAAAAGTTGCTCAGCACTCTTCAGTGCATGTTTTTGGTGAATTTAAAATATTTGTAGCTAAAGTGTTTCTTCTTGTGTGACTGCCTGATTTTGAAATTACTGTGGAGATGAAACATTAACGGTTTTGAGTACATGAGTGAGCGGTGCTAAGTAGCAAGATTTAGAGCTTGCTTACAGTTTACCACGGTGAAAATGGGGAACACTGAACCACAAACCCCAAAACTGCCTAGCAGCTGAGTTATTTGCAAAGAGATTCACTTGTTGCCTTCCACTGCACTTGTGAAGGAGCTTTTATGAATAGGATAGGAAAATAAGTGGGGTTTTTTTTCTGATTAAAGACAGCTAAGCGGATTCTACGCTGAAGCCAGCTAAAAGGATACTCAATTAAAAAAAAAAAAAAAAAAAGGAGGCTAGGTTGACACAAGGGGCATACATTCCAATACTGCACATCACACAAAAAAAGAAAGCTACGAAGAAAGATAAGAAGGAGTCGGAGTAGCAGCAGCAGCAGCAGGAGCAGCAGCAGCAGCAACAGCAGCGGCGGCAGCGACTGAGGTAAGCCCGAGGTGGGGGTTCAATCGTGCAGTACAGGGGGGTTTCCAAGCTCAGGGACCCCATTCCCAGCCCGAGCCCCAGCACGAACCAGGAAGTCCGCGGCAGCCAACCAGGCGTGGAAGGGGTGCAGCCAGGAGCTGCGCGGGAGATTTAAACGCCCTTGGGGAGCACGACGAGCAAACAAACAGGAGCGGGCAAACAAACAAACAGGAGCGTGACACGCCTGTGAGGCGTGGCACGGCAGTTTGCAAGAGACAGTTTGCGCGGGCAGGGCGCTGAGGAGCTGCGAACTAGGGAGAGAAGAGCTGAGGGTGGAAAGCAGAATCATCAGGGAAGTTAGCAGGCAAGGGAGAGTGGAAGATGGTCTCAACTGGTTTGAAAGCCTCGGTTAAAAGCAATGTTGGAACTCAAGCTGATCTCTCTCAGAGGCATGCAGCTGTCCAAGTGTCAGGCTGCATGGAGTGTCTGAGCCTGTCACTCTTAGAGGATGACAGTAAAGACAACATCTGTGTGTGCTGCCACCAGGTAAATGATTTGCTCATCCTGGTTGCTGAGCTTAAGCAGGAAGTGGAGAGGTTAAGGACCATATGGGAATGTGAAAGAGAAATACATTGGTGGAGCTGCACCCTGCCATCCTTGGGGAAAAGGCAGCAGGTGGTAGCTTCACGAGATGTACAAGATCCCCAGCCCTCTGGTCACCAGGAAGAAGGACGGGAACTAGGAGAGGACAGGGGGAGGGAATGGAAGCAGGTCCCTGCTAGGGGTAGCAGAAGAGTTCTCACCAGACCTTCCCCACATTTCCAGGTGCCCTTACAGAACAGATACAGGGCTCTGGAGATAGGGGACCAGTTAAACAAGGATGCTGAAGAAGCCCCATCCAGGGAGATGCTGAAGAAGTCAGCTCGAAGCAATAGGACTGCTTCTAAGAAGTTGCCAAAGCAACCAGCTCCTCATATTAAGACTGCTTCTGAGAAGAGCAAGAGGAGGATGATAGTGATAGGTAATACCATTCTGAGGGGAACTGAAAGTCCCAGATGCCCGCCAGACCCTTCCCACAGGGAAGTCTGCTGCCTCCCTGGAGCCAGAGTAAGGGATATAACCAGGAAACTTCCTGGTCTGATACGACCATCAGACTATTATCCTCTTTTGATCTTTCAGGTTGGTAGTGATGAGGTGGAGAAAAGAGGTTTGAGGGTAATAAATAAAGATTTTAGGGCATTGGGACGACTGGTCAAGGGCTCGGGTGCACAAGTTGTGTTCTCCTCTGTCCCTCCAGTCTTGGGGGATGATGAATGGGTTAATAAAAAGACCACACAGATCAATGCCTGGCTCCAAAACTGGTACTACCACCAGGACTTTGGGTTTTTTGATCAAGGTTTGGTTTACAAGACACCGGGCCTGGTGACATTGGATGGGAAGACCCAGTCCCACAGGAGAAAAAGGGTACTAGGGCAGGAGTTAGCAGGGCTTATTGACAGAGCTTTAAACTAGGTTGGCAGGGGGTGGGGGGATAAAGCCAGGCTTACTACAGATGAGCCTAGGAGTGGTGTGTCCATGTCAGGGATGAAATCAATGACCCAGTTCAAGCGCATTTACACCAATGTGCACAGCATGGGAAACAAAGAGGAAGAGCTGGAAGCCCGGTGTGCAAACACAGGGCTCACTAACAGGTTAGTAACCACAGAAGTGGTCGGGTCAGCTAGTCAGGCAACCTCACTGGAGCTTAAATGCCTTTATACAAATGCACGCAGCATGGGGAATAAACAGGAGGAATTAGACGTGAAGGTGACCCTGCAGGGCTGTGATTTCGTTGGCATCACTGAGACCTGGTGGGACAGCTTCTATGACTGAAGCGTCAGAATGGAGGGTTACAAACTCTTTAGGAAGGACAGGCAAGAGTGATGAGGTGGGCGTGTTGCCCTCTATGTCAAAGACCAGCTGGAGTGCCTGAAGCTCTCCCTGGGGATGGATGAGGAGCCAACAGAGAGCTTATGGGTTAAGATTAAGGGGAAGAAAGGCCAAGGTGACATCATGATAGGGGTTTCCTACAGGTTGCCTGAGCAGGAGGATAATATAGACAAGGCACTATATAGACAGATAGAAGCAGCTTCACATTCATATGCCATGGTCCTCATGGGAGACTTCAACTACCCTGACATCTGTTGGAAGAACAACTCTGCTAAACGCAAACAATCCAGGAGGTTCCTGGAGTGCAAGGATAATAACTTCCTTTTCCAAGTAATCGAGGAACCAAAAAGCAGCGGTGCTATGCTGGATCTTGTCCTCACAAATGAAGAAGGGCTGGTGAGGGATGTTAAGCTCAAGGGCAGCCTAGGTTGTAGTGACCATGAAATGGTGGAGTTCAAGATCCTTCAGGCAGCAAGGAGGGCTCACAGTAAGCTTACTGCCCTTGAATTCAGAAGGGCAGATTTCAATCTCTTCAGGGATCTGCTCAAGAGTGTGTCTTGGGATAACATCCTGGAGGGTAGAGGGGCCCATGAAAGTTGGTTTATATTTAAGGATCACCTTCTCCAGGCCCAAGAGCATTACATCCCAACTAAGAGGAAGTCAAGTAGAAAATCCAAGAGGCCAGCATGGATGAGTAAGCAGCTCCTAGAAAAGCTCAAACTTAAGAAGGACGCTTACAGAGGGTGGAAGCCAGGGCAGGTATCCTGGGAGGGTTAGAGAGGTTGTCTGAGCAGCTAGGGATCAGGTAAGGAGAGCCAAATCCCTACTAGAATTAAATCTTGCCAGGGATGTTAAGAACAATTAAAAAAGCTTCTTTAGGTATGCTGGGGAGAAAAGGACAACCAAGGAGAGTGTAGGCCCTCTCCTGAAGGAAACAGGTGAGGTAGCAACACAGGATTTTGAGAAGGCTGAGGTCCTCAATGAGTTCTTTGCTTCAGTCTTCTCTGGCAAGTGCTCCAGCCTCAGCACAAAGGCCGCAAAAGGTGAAAGCAGGGACTGGGAGAGTGGATTACCCCCACTGTAGGAATAGAGCAGGTTTGTGACCATGTAAGAACCTGAAGGTGCCCAAGTCTATGGGACCTGATGAGATTCAGCCACTGGTCCTGAGGGAGCTGGCAGATGCAGTTGCTAAGCCTCTGTCCATCATATTTGAGAGGCCATGACCTCTCATGGTCAGGTGAGGTTTCCGCTGATTGGAAAAAAGGGAACATAGCCCCTATTTTGAAAAAGGGGAAAAAGAAAGACCTGGGGAAGTACAGGCCAGTCAGTCTCACCTCTGTGCCTCACAAGATCATGGAACAGATCCTCCTGGAAAGTCTGCTAGGGCACATGGAAAATAAGGAGGTGATTGGTGACAGCTAACAGGGCTTCACTAAGGGCAAGTCATGCCTGACCAATCTGGTGGCCTTCTACAACAAGGCTACAGAGATGGTGGATGGTGGCAGAGCAACTGACGTCATCTACCTGGATTTGTGGAAGGCATTTGACACTGTCCCACATGATATCCTGGTCTCCAAACTGACAAGGCATGGATTTGACAGATGGACCACTCAATGGGTAAGTAATTGGCAGGATGGCCGCACCCAGAGAGTTGTGGTCAATGCCTCAATGTCCAAATGGAGGCAAGTGATGAGTGGTGTCCCTCAGGGGTCAGTACTGGGACCAGTGCTGTTTAACATCTTTGTTGGAGACACGGACAGTGGGATTGAGTGTATCCTCAGCAAGTCTGCTGATGATATCAAGCTGTGTGGTGTGGTTGACACCCTAGAGGGAAGGGATGCCATCCAGAGGGACCTTGACAGGCTTGAGAAGTGGGCCAATGCCAACCTCATGAAGTTCAACAAGGCCTTCCAGTACTTGAAAGGGGCTTACAGGAAAGCTGGGAAAGGGCTTTTCGTCAGAGAAGATAGTGATAGGACAAGGGTTAATGGTTTTAAACTGAGAGAGGGGAGATTTAGGTTAGATATTAGGAAGAAATTCTTCACTATAAAGGTGGTGAGGAACTGGAATAGGTTGCCCAGGGAGGTTGTTGATGCCCCATCCCTGGAGGTTTTTAAGGCCAGGTTGGATGAGGTTTTGTGCAATCTGGTCTAGTGGTGAGGTTCCCTGCTTATGGTAGGGGGGTTGGAACTTGATGATCTTTAAGGTCCCTTCCAACCTTAATGATTCTATGATTTTATACCAAAAAATGTAAACAAAAGAAAGCTTTCAGTTACTATATGGCACCATCTGTTCACAACCCAGAGTCTACAGTTCTCTTTGCTGAGGAGAAACATGCTGCAACTAACAGGGCATGAGAGGAGAGATCTATATTAAAAACAACTTCCCTTCTCTTCAAGTTACTACCAACAGAGAAGTACAATCTTATGGATGCATGTGGGACCATTGGTCCAAGAAAGCTCAGGAGTAGAAGGCTACATGGGCCAGGCATCAGTCTAAAGAGAATATAGATTTAATTATTCTGCAGCATATGGAGTGAAAAACTGGGTTGTTAAAGGGCCTTTGAGCTTTGGAGGCAGGTGCTGAAGGATACATGTAGCCAGTATTAGAACAATGTTAAAGTTTCCAAAATATATTTATGATAATGATCTGTCACAAACATTGCATCAGCGTGAAGTCATTGCACATTAAACTTCTTTATAGTGGTTAAAGGTGAATTAAGCACCGAGCTGAAAGGTAGTGGTTACCCAGGTCTCTGAGAAAGGCTAGCTTATTAAATCAGACGAACATGGTGAAGATTCTGAAAACCTTAAAAAGTGTGGAAATAATGCAAGAAGAGAAAGGTACACAAGGTATATAAATTAAAATTCAAAGTTCTCAAAAACACTTTCTTAGTTTATCAGAAGACTTGCATTCCATCTCCAAGATAGAGGTCAATTCTATGTAAAAGTTCATCCTGACCCAGAAGTGACAGTAACTTTACTCTATATTTATATAAAAATGCATATAACATACCAAGTACATATATATGTGCATAATTACCTTGTGCTGTATATGGGATACATGTTTTCTGTCAAAGTATTTTATATTTGTAATGAAGTGTGTAAGTGGTAAGGTCATGTACTTAGGGACTAATAGCAAGAATTTCTCCTAAGGACTAATTAGTTTCAAAGAAGAGGGAAGGAGAGAGCCCCAAGGATGCTAAAAAGATTGCAGTGAGATATTTTTCTGTCAGTTTGTTTCCCCTTTGCCTCCAGACCATTCTGTAATGCAAAACCCCAGGAGCACTGTAGTAGAAGCAATTTTGCCATTTCATATAGAAAGACAGCTGGAGACAACCCAGGTACAGAGGTGTCAAGATACCCGGTACTTGATCTAACCTGTTCCCATAAAATGAACATAAGAAGAGCAGAGATGCCCAACTGGGCAGGACAGGTGGTCCATCCAGCCTAGCCCTCTGCAGGAACAGCAATGAGAGATGGAACACACGAGCTTGGCCCTTCATGGCAGACCATTTCCTTTGCATTATCCCAGCTTCCGCAATCGTGGGATTAGGGTTATTAGAGGTTATCTTCCTCTCTAGTCCTTTTGGTACCTGCTTGTAGATCTGCTTATCATACATTTCCCTCTTCTCTTTCTCAGTCTGCTGGTACTTCTTGCCTTCACACCTCCCTTATGAGAAAGATAGAGGAGCTGACTACATGCTTGGCAAAGGAGTTCTTGTCTTTAAACCTGCCTCCCTCTTACTTCACCAAGGGCTCCCCAGTTACAGTATTGCAGGATGTGGTCAATAACTCTTTATTCATCTTACCCAGTATCCTCATGATACTGCTGGCACACTTATGCTTTCTCCCCTTCAGCATGTACCCTCTCAAAAAAAAAAAAAAAAAAAAAAAAAAGGATCCCAGGATCCCAACCTTTGTAGTATCCCTTTGGAAAGCATCTGCTCTCTCCCCTTCACTTCTTCTCTTCACTGTATCCCTCCCCTGTCACCTCCAACTCAAGTAAGTCTTTCCTGAGACACAGAGCCAGGACTGCACACATAGCACTTGAGGCATGGCACATCCCTGTTTAATACAGTGGCAAAATGTCATCATCTGCTTTGTTTTCAGAGCTCTTCCTGATAAAGCCCAATTTTGCTGCCATTTTGTCTGCCAATGCACATAGAGATGATGAGTTGGAAACCAGCTGGTGATGACTCCATGGTCTCTTTCCTGAGCTGTGGCTGCCAGCTCCGCCTTCAACATCGTGTAGGCACAGATTAAATTACTGTTCCCCAGGCTCACCACTAAAATATACCTTTTATACTGAAGTTCTTCTGCCACGTCTTAACCACTCATTCACCTTTCTGAAGTCTCCTTGGTCTCTGCTGAATAAAACTAGTGCTAACACTGATCCCTTTGGGAGTCTACCAGTGAAATTTCTAAACCCTGAAAAATGACCAGGTGTTTGATGAGATTTAAGTCCATAAAAGAACTTCTCTTACAGTCCTGAGGGAACTCAGTTACTTTAACAATCTTGATGTGGAACCTTATTAAGCCTTTTTGAAAACTAAATACATTGCCTGCCCTGGCTCTTTTTAGTCTGTGTGCTCCCTGACTCCTTCACAGAAGTGCCTCAGGTTGGCCAGGGAGGACTTCCCTTTACAGAAGTTGTGCTGTATCCACCCAGCACTTTCCAGGGCACTGTGCTAATCCTTTTCCTCGGGGATCCTTGTTCGTCATTACAAAGCCAAAGGGAAGAGAAGTCAGATGGTCAGCAGTTTCCAAGATGAAGCCTTTGTATGTTTGTAGCTTATCAAATATATGTATTTATATTTATGTTTCTATACTGTGCGACTGAGGAGTACCTCCCCACTGCTTTGCCAGGGTGTATACTATGGTTGCAGCTTGACTTCATTCCCACCATCTCTCCATGGTGTTGTTTGTGCACAAACGACAGAAAGACACCAAGAGCCAAGGAGGAGGTGCAGCATAATTCCTCAGTCACAACAAGGATTGTGGCATGCAACACAAACAAAATCTGCCCCTCTGGACCACTACTCCTGTGTCTTGCACTCCAGGAGAGAAATTTAAAGAAACAATATCACAGTAGATAGGGAATGCAGAGAAGCAGAGCCCATGTAACAGTAATTGAGAAGCAGAGTTTCAAAGTTTCAGGGGCAAAGAAAAAGGATTAAAGGATCTTGGGCTTTGTCTACAGTGCAGTGAGTGAAGGAGCCATTGTCATTCACTTCAGTGAACTTTCACTGCCTCACACCACAGTCAGCAGCAAAGCCACTGGTCAGCCACAAGTGCACACAAGTCAGCCACGTAACCTCCAGGAGTTGCGAAGGAGAAGCCCCATGCTGCAAAGGACTTGAGATTCAAGATTACTCCAGAAAGAAAACACTGGGGTGGTCTCTCTTTCCAGCAGAGGCTGAAGAGACCTTCTGGCTAGCCTCTGGGACCCTACAATGCTTCCAATCTGACACTGTAGGAAAGTCATCAACATCCAGCTAGCCCTCTCGGTACTGTTATGTGCTACTCATTCTTACTAATACTAGTAATACTGTCAGGAATGACTGGAACTGGCCAAAAGTAATATAAATCTAAGGATAAAGGAAATCAGGCAGAAGATTAAACTACAATTGTGATGAAGAAAGCTAAGAAAATTAGTTAGCTATAGCAAAAGACCTTCAAGAGCCACAGAAACAAGTAGAAAGCACATGGAAAGTGGAAGGAGCTTCAATGAAGAAGAATATAAAAAATAGGAAGATAAGCAGCTAGACTAAGATATAAAGGATATATCAGTAGCAAGGCACATAAAGAAAATCATTGCTGAAAGGGTAGCTAGAGAAAGACTTAGAAAAGAGTTTACTTTTTAGTAGGAAAAGAAAGATCTCAAGGTTTTTTAGACTAAAACAATTGTTCAAAGCTTTTTTGCCTTGACCAAACTAGCCATCATAAAGCTGGCATCAGTAAAGATTTAAGAACCTGTACTGGAAAGAACAGTCAGAATACACTGTGATGGCTAGCTGCTCTCCACTTGTCTGAACCTGTGAGATTCCACAAAGAATGCTCAAAGAACTGAATAGAGCGGGCCCAGGACCACTTCTTGGAGAACTCTCAGGAGTTTCTTGAAGATCAGAAAATGACAAGTATAACATATATATATATATATATATATATATATATTATTCTTTTAAGGCAAAAAAGAGGAGTCTCATAACTACAGATTCCCAGAAAATCTAACAGAACAAGCAGTTTTAAAGCTGTTCATGAGTAAATAAGTAATAGAAATCCCTGATTTTTTTTTTTTAAAGTGATTTTTTTCTTTTTTGTGACAGGTTTTCCTTATAGGAAAAGTAGATTTGATCTATCTACCTTCAGTGATATTTTGACTGTTGTTTACAGGTGATTTTATGATCAAGCTAGGGAAATGTCAGTGGTGAAACTTATTAGATGGGAAACTTTACTACAAGAGTAATTATAAACTCCCTACAGTGAAACTGGAAGTTCTGAATTAGTCTGCCTGGAGTCTGGTACTGGTCAATATTTTTTTTAATTACTGCAATAAAACGATAGAATGTATTCACTGAGTCTTAAAATACAGCCATCTGGGTAGGCATGTGACGTGTTGGAGGTCACAATTAGAATTATAAGAATTCTCAAGGCTGAAGGAGCAGGCCATTCCTCTGTGCTGAAAGTTGAACAGGTGGGGAAGAAGACCATTCTGGCTGGATGAAGAGACCTGGCTGCTACTAAGGGAAAAAAGAAGAGTTCATGGCCTTTGGAAAAAGGGGCAGGCCACTCAGTATGACCGCAAAAATGTTGTGAAGCTATGCAGGGGGAGAATCAGAAGGGCCAAAGCCCAACTTGAAATCAACCTGGCTGCAGCTGTCAAAGATAACAAGGAACACTTCTATAAATATATTAGCAACAAAAAGAGGACTAAGGAAAACATCTATCCTCTATTGGATGCAGGAGGAAACATAATGATCAGGGATGAGAAGGCCTCAAAGAAGTATTTAATGCCTTCTTTGCCTCAGTCTTCAGTAGCAGCACCAGTTGTCCCCTGAGCTGGAAGACAGGGGTGGGAAGCAGTTTCAAGTCCCTATAATCCAAGAGGAGATGGTTAGCAACCTTCTGCACCACTTAGACATACACCAGTCTATGGAGCCAGATGGGATCCACCCAGGGGCATTGAGGGAGCTGAGAGAATTGCTCACCACGACACTTTCCACCATTTACAAGCAGTCCTGGCTAACTGGGGAGACCCCAGTAGACTGGAGATTGGTAAATGTGACCCCCATTTACAAGAAGGGCCAAAAGGAGGATCCAAGAGGATCCTGTTGGTCTGACCACAATGGCAGGGACTGTTATGGAGCAGATCAGGAAGGCTCTACAGAGGGGCCTGAACAGGCTGGATCAATGAGCTGAGGCCAGTTGTATGAGAGTCAACAAGGCCAAGTGCTGAGTCCAGCACTTGGGTCACAATAACCCCAGGCAATGCTGCAGGCTTGGGAAAGAGGGGCTGGAAAGCTGCCTGGCAGAAAAGGACCTGGTGGTGTTGATTGACACCTGGCTGAATATGAGCCAGCAGTGTGCCCAGGTGGCCAAGAAGGCTAGCAGCATCCTGGCTTGTATCAGAAATAGTGTGGCCAGTGGGACAAGGGAAGTGATTGTTCCCCTGTACTAGGCACTGGTGAGGCCTCACCTGGAGCACTGTGTTCAGTTTTGTGCACCTCACTACAAGGACATTGAGGTGCTGGAGCGAGTCCAAAGAAGGGCAGCAAAGCTGCTGAAGGGTTTAGAGCACAAGACTTATGAAGAGCACCTAAGGGAACTGGGGCTGTTTAGCCTGGAGAAAAGGAGGTTGAGGGGAGACCTCGTTGCTCTCTACAACTAGGGCAACAAAGATGATTGAGGGAATGGAGCACCTCTCTTACGGGGAAAGGCTGAGAGAGCTGGGACTTTTTAGTCCCAAGAAGAGAAGGCTGAGACCATATTAATGTCTATAAGTATCTAAAGGTGGGTGCAAGGAGGATGGAGCCAGACTCTTTTCAGTAGTTCCCAGTGACAGGACGAGGGACAACAGTCACAAGCTGGAACATAGGAAGTTCCATTTAAACATGAAGAAAAACTTCTTTACTATGAAGGTAGCAGAGCACTGAAACAGGCTGCCCATGGAGGTTGTGGAGTCTCCTCCTCAGGAGATACTCAAATCCCACCTGGATGCAGTTCTGAGGAATGTGCTCTAGGCAATCCTGTTTTAGCAGAAGGGTTGGACTAGATCATCTCCAGAGGTTGCTTCCAGCTCTGACAATTCTATGATTCTGTGAACTACCTGGAAAAGAGGTTGTAGCAAGGTGGGGGTTGGTCTCTTCTCCCTAGTAACAAGCAACAGAACAAGAGGAAACGGCCTCACGTTGTGCCAGGGGAGGTTTTGATTAGACATTAGAAGAAACTTCTTCACTGGAAGGGTAATTAAACACTGGAGTAGGCTGCCCAGGGAGGTGGTTGAATCATCATCCCTGGAGGTAAGATGTGGTGCTTAGGAGCATGGTTTAAGCACTGGACTTGGTAGAGTTAGGTTACTGGTTTGTAAAGTTAGGTTATGGTTGGACTTGATGATCTTAAAGGTCTTTTCCAACCAGAATTATACTGAGATTCTGTGATTCTGATGAACTTAAAGAAGTCTTCAGAAAAAAACCACAATGCATCATTCAGTAAAGAAAACTAGAGTTCTGTCCCTGTAAGGAGATAATCAAATAAAAGAGAATGATCAGTGGTTTTAGTGTATAATAAAATGAGAATATCTCAAATTTTAGAAATAAATTCTTAATAAATCTGGGTGAGTGTTAAGAAGGCTTCTAACGACTTGAGTAATCAGATTCTAAAACAGTCTTCCAGATGGAGCAATGAGACAAAAATTAACCATTATTCATTTAACCTGTCTACCTCAGTTGAATCAAAAGTAAAATGGAGATAGTAATACAAACTTAGTTCTTCAGAACACCGTGTAGTTTAAATATATAAATCTTTTAACATAACTTGAGCAAGAATATTGCCAAGTATTTTGACCTATTAAATACTGTTATATATAGATATATGTATACCTATGTTACGTGTTGTTACAGCTCTGTGGGCACCTGAAATAACTCTCAGTTTGATGGGTCAGCACACTCCTGGTTTGCTGTGCAGAGTCTTTGTCTTAGTGCCTGTTCTAAGTTTCCCCTAAAAAACAGCTTCTTCCTGTTTTTTCTTACTGTACCTTTTTCCTTCATTACAAAGAAGTAGAGATTGAATGCAGTTTCTTCATTGTATGCTCTTAGTTTTTCTGAGGCTCTGGGTCTGATTTTGACATCTCTTCCACCTTAGACTGATCTATCAACGAAACGATAAACAGGGCTTTAAATCTGAATGTATGAATTCGCCACGGGGATATTAAACAGACTTTTTGACCTACGACTGTAAAATTCTATGTATTGTTGTACACCTCTCTGTGGGACCATTTGATCACTTTATTATTTATAGATTAAAGAACATTGTTGCTAATTAATACTGTTCTAATTGTTGGCAGTGTATACGTGCTTGCTTTGATGTTTTTTTGATCCTGTATTTTGGGGATTTCACTTACTACTTTTTTGGATGATTTGGGATTTTGGAACCTGTGTTTTCAAGCCCTTGTTTCATTTTCTTATTACTGAGGTCTCCTATTTTCTAACTTCTTTGCTTCTTGTAACGCCATTCTTTTTTCTTTTTAATCAAGTCTTATGAAATGGGGCAACCCCAATTAATTCCTCAACATTATATGAGTACATTCAGTTTTCATTTGTCTTTTGAAAAAAGGGATTAGTATAAAGGTTAATACTTTGCTACCTATATCACATTAGCCTTGTATTGTAGCTTGTTAGGAAGAAAAGCTTACCAGTTAATGCAATACAGGGATTTCAGGCTAATCATTAGGGGTAAGCTACCAGTCTGCTAATATTTAAGTTGGTTTCTGTGAAAAAGTAGTTCTACAGTCTCTTGGATGCACACTTTTCATATATAGTACAGCCACAAAATGGAAATGTCTCTCTCAGTATCTGCCAGAAAAGCATTTGACTACATAAGGTCAGACTGCATGATTGTATCAGATTCTACTGATGTTAAAATCCACTAATGGTTCCATCACAAATCCCAGTTTTTAATGCTTTGATCAGAAATCTGGGTTTAGCATGTTACAAAGTTGTTAAGTTACTAAGATATATAGGTACTATACAGAACTTTGTATTACTATTTATGCTTATTAAGTAGAATTAGTTTAACTAATTCGGTATGAACGACATGAGCTAACTGAAACACTGTTGTTGGTTTTGTTTCTTCCTTTTTTTTTTTTCTTTAATGGTCAGCAGAAATAAAAGTTTTCAATAGAAAAAAATAATTTCTGGATTCATGATAAAATTCTACAACTGCAATTCAACGTTAGAATTCACATTCATTACAAACACAACTTTTATATATATGTATATAGAACATGATACCACATTTTAAAATGTATAAAAATAATTGTACAGAATGTTTCAAACAAGAATATTATAAGGCATTAAGCAGACAACTACAGTTAAGTTATAATTAGTTCCATTGTGAGTTTCAGCTTCAAAGAAACCCAAAACTTCTAAGAAAAAATTCAGCTGACTCTACCAAGCTTTGCCTACATGATATGGCCTAGATCCACGAAAAGAATTAGGAGTCTAATAGCAATTGTAAACATTTAAGTCCAAAATGTAGATTTTCAAAACCCCAGCTGAGCTGCTGCCTCACCCTAGGGAAAGACAGTTGTCTTCCCATGGCACCTAAATTTCTGCTTATAATGTTCTCTAGATATGTCAGACCACATCCAGAATAACAGGTATGTGTCTCTCATTGGAATTAGGGAAAAATGTATTTGTACACCAAACGGTAACCCTGAAAAGCTCCATTAAACTGCCACCTGACCTGGCAGGCACTGATCACAACCAAACAACACACTTTGCCTGAAAGTTTCTGCAGGAAAGGTACAACTTCTATCTCTGCAAGTGCCTTAAGATACCTGATACCTGAGCTTTGATCTTGGTCTTGGCTCATGCTTATGTGTAACCAGCATCCAGAACCTTGCTTTTGACCCACTACATTTCTGACAATACGTCTGCGCTGCTAACTAGGAGGTCAAAGGAATTACTTAGTACGTAGTGCACATTGATTTATTGTTAGCAAGTTCCCTGGCTCTGCTTTGGACAACTCCTAGTACCTTTCCACCAGGCAATACCTGTACAGGGTTCTGGGGTCAGTCTGCACACAGCAGTGTAGGCAGCAACCGCACAAGGTCTGCCTTGTTCCAGCCCACACAAGACAAAGTACTGTCTCCCTCATCAGAGTCTCTACAGGTTTTGCACCCTTAAACTTGCCCATGTCCTTCTTGTGACACTGGCCAAGGCATGCAACATATGCCATCAGATTTACACCATAAAATCATGACTCTGGGAGGAGAAAAAAAAAAAAAAAAGAAACCAAAGAATATTTCTGATTTGGAGCCACAGTGGGATGCACAGGTATAATGAGTGAGGTCCAAGTCCAAAGGCACTGCTTATATGCTGGAAAGATGCAGCTCCACACAATTGTCTCAATATAGTTTCAGCTTTACTGAGAAGTGCAACTACAAGAAGAGGGAGTCCGCCCATTCCCTTTGCTTTATTTACTAGCTTAGGCGATAGGCAAAAATGCTTGGCCAAAGTGTGAAATACTCTCTGCATCCAAGAAAAATTCAAACACAGTTCTCCCAAGAGTGGGTGCACATTCATCCCCTCTTGCTCTTGGTGAGTCACAGTAGTTTCATCTTGTCTGCTTCCAGAAGATCTTGTGTTTAAGATCTTGTTTAGATCTCTAATTCAAGGACAGAGTGTAAATCTGAGGCAAGGACTTACACAGGATTTCTCTAAGAGGTTATCTTACGGGGCTGCCTATGCAGCACACTGGATTTCATGAAAAACTTTTCTGAGTCCCACCTTGTCTCACGCTGCATACAAAGTTAGGTCATCTAATTCAGACCTGGGGATCTCATCAAAGAGAATAGTCACACAGTGCAAGGCGGTGGTCCATGCAACTATACGTACATTTGATTTGCCATTTGAGCAAATGAACACCCTGTATTCTCTCACTCTTCTCATCCTTTGAAATCCCACATAGCTTCTACTAAAAGTAAAAAACCAAGTTAGGGACAGCCTGAGAAACTTTAACGAGGCAGAAGTCACGTGGTTTTGAGTTTTATTTCCTTCACACAGATTTACAGATGATCCGCAGAAGCAGTGGAAGTAGTAGAAAGCACAGGAGAGGTATCAAGGGCAAAGGGTGAAGTCTTAATCTCAGAGAATAAAGTATAGAAACTCCCATCTACTTAAAAGACACAGAATTTAATTCCCATTTTTATAGGCCTTTCTCATCCACATCCAGCCTTCAACATGTTAATCTCTTTATTACCTTCTCATCCTAGAAATCTGTGCTGAGACTCTTTTGCCAGGTATTTTGTGGGGTGCATCTACTCAGACCTAACTTGCCAGAACAGTTTCTAAAGTACCCCTCCATTTGATTTAGTCCATAAGGGAAACACGAAAGCGCTTAGTTTCTGTGGGAAGTCGAAGTGTAGAACACAGTAGAGTCCCATGACAATTAACAGTATTAATGATTAATGTTTTCGCTTCAAAAATGGTCTCTAGTTTCCACTTCTTTATGTCTAGAAAGTAAGTTGAAATTAAATACTTAACATTTTTTTTTGGTGCAGAAGAAAAGGGCTTGCTTATCTTCTAGTGGGGAACTTTGATAGCTGGTTGTGCTCTAACAGAACCGGAATGTAACTTTTTTCAGTATTACACATTACCTTACTGACACCAGCAGTTCTTCCAAAACACAACAAAAGCTTGAGCCTTTTCCCAGGCAACGGAGTTAATAAATGGAGGGACTCTGGCTGAACTCTATTCCCATTGAAGCTTATAACAAAACTGTTAGAGAGGTTAATAAGAGCAAAGCTAGGCCAGTGTTGAAGACACTTGCAGATCTCCAATTATTTCCACAACTTTTTCATTTATCTGATTTTACCTATAAAAATGGAAAATTATTTTACTATTTTGAACTTTCAGGAATAAAGCTCCTGTTTCCAATACAGCAAAATTCACACACCACTGCCTCATGTCTTTTGCTTACATAACTAGTCCACTCATAGTCTTGTTATAATTTGGAGAATTCTCAGAATGGCTTAAATTAAAATCTTTCACATTTTAATTTTTTTAAGTAAAGAGGAATGCACAGGCTTTTCTAGGCTAAACCTTGTAACTAATAAAACATCAAAGAAAGATGATGAAAGAGATACAAAGATAGTATATGTAAATGCTACCAAGTGATAGTAGGTTGTAAGAGGAATTTAGTATAGCAAAGATTTGGAATTGCCAATTGAGGTTTAAAAAAACTGAACCACTGAAATCTTGCCTCTCGATTCACTAAGGAGCTTTAACTATGCATTTCCCTCTAGAATCCTTGGAAGTTGCCTAAATACATCTCTGCCTTGCTTTCTATATGTAGGGCTGGTATGCATCCCCTGCATATACATTATGTGAGGGGTGGCCCAGGCTCCCTTCTGTGGTGTGTTCCTTTTACCACCAGGTCCCCAAAAACCCATCCCCAGTGACGCTGAGTGAGGTTAATGTTCACACAAGGTAGTCAGGTACCAAAAGATGCCTGTGTTTCTGGAGATTCTGCTCCTGCCTTGAGCTTGCAGGGGAAATCAATAGAAATCTGCTGAGGGTAAACTGAGCAACTTCAAGCTCTGTTGCATGATTGCACTAATCCAACTCCTCCACCATTAGGCAATCATCAATCATTTTTCCACCTCACTCAAGGCCAAATTCCACACTGATGTGCATTTGCAAATCCCGTTGACGTCAGTGGTTAGTGGTGTACCAAAGAAGAAGAATTTAACTCTTCATATAATTCTCTCCACTCTCTGAAGGTCCTTTTTGCCTTCCCTGAGGCAAGAATTTTTCCCTAGCATTATATTTAAGTTTAAGCATTGTAATTAAAAAGGCTGGCCTTGCCACTCTCAGGTACCAAATCACTGAGGTGTATGCTTTAAAACTTCCTAACATTGATGGAAATCTCCCTGTATTCCTGTTTTGTTGGGTATGAGAGACCCTGAGAGGCAACAGGGTACACTGGCAAAAAGTTTACAGAAGCTTCAAGGAAAAAAAAAAAAAAGGAGATGGAATCTCATATCTTGGTATCTTGGGACTTTTAAAAAGAGAACCAGGGAATCACAGAATCAGAGAATCTTAGGGGTTGGAAGGGACCTCGAAAGATCATCTAGTCCAAGCCCCCTGCCAGGCAGGGTCACCTAGAGTACATCACACAGGAACGCATCCAGGCGGGTTTTGAATGTCTCCAGTGAAGACTCCACAACCTCTCTGGGCAGCCTGTTCGAGTGCTCTGTCACTCTCACAGTAAAGAAGTTTTTTCTGATATTTACATGGAACCTCCTATACTCCAGTTTACACCCATTGCCCCTTGTCCTATCACTGGACATCACTGAAAAAAGCCTGGCTCCATCATCCTGACACTCCCCCTTAACATATTTGTAAACTTTGATGAGGTTGTCCCTCAGTCTCCTTTTCTCCAAGCTAAAGAGGCCCAGCTCCCTCAGCCTTTCCTCATAAGGGAGATGTTCCATTCCCTTAATCATCTTTGTGGCTCTGTGCTGGACTCTTTCAAGCAGTTCCCTGTCCTTCTTGAACTATGGGGCCCAGAACTAGACACAATACTCCAGATGCAGCCTCACCAAGGCAGAATAGAGGGGGAGAAGAACCTCTCTTGACCGACTAACCACAGTATGCACCCCAGAATGCCATTGGCCTTCTTGGCCACAAGGGCACATTGCTGGCTCATGGTCATCCTCCTGTACACCAGGACCCCCAGGTCCCTTTCTCCTACACTGCTTTCCAGCAGGTCATCTCCCAACTGGTACTGGCACATGGGGCTGTTCTTCCCCAGATGCAAGACTCTACACTTGCCCTTGTTGAATTTCATCAAGTTTCTCCCCGCCCAACTCTCCAGCCTGTCCAGTTCTTGCTGAATGGCAGCACAGCCTTCTGGTGTGTCAGCCACTCCTCCCAGTTTAGTGTCATCAGCAAACTTGCTGAGGGTACAGTCTGTTCCCTCATCTAGGTCGTTGATGAAAATATTGAACAGTACCGGTCCCAGTACTGACACCTGAGGGACTCCACTAGTCACAGACCTCCAACTAGATTCTCCCCCATTGACCACAACTCTCTGACTTCTTCTTTTCAACCAATTCACGATCCACCTCACTACCTGATCATCAAGACCGCACTTCCTTTGCTTATCTACGAGGATGCTGTGGGAGACAGTGTCAAATGCCTTACTAAAATCAAGATAAACCACATCTACCACCCTACCATCATCTATCTACCTAGTTACTTCCTCATAGAAGGCTATAAGGTTGGTCAAACATGACTTCCCCTTGGTAAAACCATGTTGACTGCTCTTAATGACCCTCTCAACCTTGATATGCCTAGAGACAGTGCCAAGAATAAGTTGTTCCATCACCTTTCCAGGGATGGAGGTAAGGCTGACCGGTCTATAGTTACCCGGGTCCTCCTTCTTGCCCTTTTTGTAGACTGGTGTGACATTTGCTATCCTCCAGTCCTTAGGCACCTCTCCTGTTGCCCACGACTTACCAAAGATGATGGAGAGTGGCCTAGCAATGACCTCTGGCAGTTCCCTCAGCACCCACGGGTGTTTTACATCCGGACCCATCGACCGAGCCATCCCCAGGGCTCCTGGGGAGAGTCTGCAGCAGTAAAGAGAGAGGCAAAGAAGGCATTCAGTACCTCTGCCTTCTTTATACCCTCTGTCACCAGGGCACCCACCTCATTCAGCAGTGGGCCTATATTGCCTCTAGTGTTAGTTCTATCTGGAATGTATTTGAAGAAGCCCTTCCTATTGTCTTTGACCTCACTTGCAAGGTTAAGTTCCAAGGAGGCCTTAGCTTTCCTAATTGCCTCCCTACATCCTCTGACAACAGTCCTATATTCCTCCCAAGTGTCCAGCCCCTCCTTCCATGATCCATAGATTCTCTTTTTCCACTTGAGTTTACCCAGCAGTTCCTTGTTGAACCATGCTGGTCTCCTGGCTCCCTTACTTGATTTTCTACCCATTGGGATGCTCTGATCCTGAGCTTGGGAGAAGTGGTCCTTGAATGTTGACCAACTATCTTGAGCCCCTTTACCACCTAGTACCCTTTCCCATGAGACTTCCCTTAACAATTGTTTGAAGAGGCCAAAGTTGGCCCTGCAGAAGTCCAGGGTTGTGGTCTTGCCAGGTATTTTATATATAAAGATATATATATTTATTATTTTATATATATATATATAAAATATATATAATATATAAAGATATATATATCTTTTTTAAAGGCAAAAGGTTACAAACATTCAGCATTTCTAGGAACCTTGCAATAAGATCTCAAGGGTCATTAGGGACTAGGCTGTTTTTTAAAAATCTCATTTTAAGTGTCTGATTTATAGGCTAGGAACTAAATTATCTTCCTGAGCATTTAGTTCCTTGGTGTATTTCTGAGGGTTAGTATGAGTCCTGATGAATCCATAGGAGTTTTAGAGACAGATATATTCTAGTCCCGCAAGTCACAAATTTGTTTTGTTGCAGTCTTTCTTCTCAAGCTAGAAGTGAAAATGCTCTTTAATTTCAAAAGTGGGAAGTGTCCTGGCTAGCTTTTATGTTCACTCTCAACAGCCCAATTTATCATTGATTTAACAATTTCAAATACAGTTTGGAATCGACTCTGGGATGTGCAGCTAAAATGGGAAGATACTGTTAATCTTCAGACCTCACCTATTCCTACCAAGTAACATTACCAGCTGGTAAAAGGTCATCCTGTAGAGTTAGGTTACCAGGGCAAGTCAGCCTTTCCCCAGGATGGCCTCGTATATACTGAGAAGTCACAAAGTATTTTGTGGGGCATTGTCAGTCTCTGGGAGAAATAAAAGAAAGGGAAGAAATGGAGAAGAAAAATAAGGATTTGGTCATTCATGGCTCCCTTTGAGATTCTGGATCTCTTCTCTTCCAATACAGCTTTCTATTAGCTGAGTCTGATTCAGGGCCGAGCACTGAATCCTCACACTGTAGGCTGCAGCTCAGCTGCACAGTAGTATCTTTACATCTGTGCCAGCTAGGGTTATTACTGAGTTTTATAACTTCTGCTATAAATAAAGCCTTGTCATCTAAGCATTCAATTTAAATACTTCTCAGTTTATTTTTGAACACTGGAAGTTAATAATAAATATCATCTTTGTTTTCTAATTTTTTTACTGAGTTGATTTAAATGTTCTTGACAGCTCCAATCCAATCCTCCCATCCAAGCTGACAAGCATGACATGCATCTCTGCATACAAGCTCTCAATTATGCATAATCCAATGTTTTCTAGGGTTTTAATTGAATCACTAGTCTCAAACTTGTTATTTTTAATTTACAACATTTGATTTCTGACACCGGCCCCTCTATGTCATAAATTATGCAGGCAAGAGCCTTAGTTGTGTGGGTGATTAAAAAAAACTAATTAGGCATGATTAAAAAAAAATAAAACTGAGACCTCTTAAATATGTGCATGTTACCATGTAAAAGAAGTTTATTTCACTGGAAATGCCTGGGTGATTTTTTTTTTTATTTTTTTTTTAAAGAGATTATGTTCAGTTCAGTACAATTTGATTGATTTTGACAGAAATGAAAGAAAATGTAGGATTTTTTCTTCCTGCATATATACCCAAAATTGCATTACATGGCCCGTTGATGTGAATTTCTCCCACAGCTCATTGAATGTAATTTTGTTAAGTGGGCAGGAAAATGAATATGAAGAAAACTGAATAGAATCCAACATTTTCCTTGGCACCAGCAGCAAAGCTCAGACATGGCATATATAGATATAAATATATGTATATATAAACATGTGAGGTACAATTAGAGGTATTAACCTTTTATGCCTCAGCTAATAACAGCAAGAAAGAACATGTGCAGAATTTAAAGACCAGTAAAAGGTAGATAGCACAGGAATTATGTGTCTGCAAAGGCTGTACCACTACAGCAGCAAATTAAAGGAAAATAATGTTTTTCTCTTAGATGGATTTAAGAAGTTACAAGTGTTCTTGCTACATGAACTTGCAGATATTTACCATTATTGTTCACTAATATCTTAAATCTGGCTATTTTAAATACACTGTGTCAAAAAGAACGTAATCTTCCCCATTTTTAACATGCTTTTTTCCCCCAACAATCTGGGGAAAAATGAGGAAGAATCATTGCTTCCCTCCAGCTGCGCTACATGATCTCTGTGCTCTGAGCCTCAAGTCTATGCATCATGGACATACACATTGCAGCTGCTCCATCCTGTTAAATCAGGCTGCGATGATACTATGAATGAACTAAGGAGCTCCTTCATCAGAAACTTTCAGTTCAGGACAGAAATTCTACTCCTCCTTAATGCTGGACTTGTATGTAGTTCCAGCCAGGCTGCTCTTCCACTCGTGTATAACCGTATGCTTATATGTATGCTTATACAGTTTTCTGGATTAGGACCAAAGACTAGGATGGAGGTGCCTGAGGAAGAGCTGGCAGATTTGTTAGTCCTAATCATAGAATCATAGAATCATAGAATCATAGGGGTTGGAAGGGACCTCGAAAGATCATCTAGTCCAACCCCCCCGCCAAAGCAGCGTCACCTAGTGCACATCACACAGGAACTTGTCCAGGCGGGTTTTGAATGTCTCCAGTGAAGGAGACTCCACAACCTCCCTGGGCAGCCTGTTCCAGTGCTCTGTCACTCTCACAGTAAAAAAGTTTTTTCTGATATTTACCTTGAACCTCCTATGCTCCAATTTGCAGCCATTACTCCTTGTCCTGTCACTGGTCATCATTGAGAAGAGCCTAACTCCATCTCCCTGACACTCACCCCTTACATATTTGTAAACATTGATGAGGTCACCCCTCAGCCTCCTTTTCTCCAAGCTAAAGAGACCCAGCTCCCTCAGCCTTTCCTCATAAGGGAGATGTTCCACTCCCTTAATCATCTCTGTGGCTCTGCGCTGGACTCTTTCAAGCAGTTCCCTGTCCTTCTTGAACTGAGGGGCCCAGAACTGGACACAATACTCCAGATGCGGCCTCACCAATGCAGAATAGAGGGGGAGGAGAACCTCTCTTGACCTACTAACCACACCCTTTCTAATGCACCCCAGGATGCCATTGGCCTTCTTGGCCACAAGGGCACATTGCTGGCTCATGGTCATCCTTAACAGCTTTAAAAATTCATGGTGGTGATTGAAAATCCAGAATGATTGGCTGATCCTCAAGAAAACTCACTGTGAATTCTGGAGCTGTGATGACATTTCACCTGTGTCCAGGAGGAGGAAGGCATTTCACAAGAACACTGGCCTTTTCCATTGCTGATACCCCCATAAATATGGCACTGAATAGATGTGCTCCTTTCCCTGCAAGGAAGCCCCATCAGGGAAGCCCCATCAGAAAGAAGACAATGATGTGGAAAGGGCTAAGGGGAGATCAGAATGGAGAGCTGAGGCCATGTGATTTTCCTACAGTGGGCAAAGCTACTGAGGCAGTTCTTCACCAACATTTTAAGACCTCCAACAAACTGTAAGCTGCTAAGAAAAAGCAAGAAAAAATTCCATCCCTCCATTAAAGCCCTTCTGGGGTGCCAACATGAGACAGAAGGGCCCTGAGAGACTGTGGCAAGTGGGAGTTGTGAAGCACCACAGGTCTTTGCATATCATCTGCATGAATGTCTACAGCAAGGCTTTCTGCTGCTTCAGATGGTTAGGAGACACACTGCAAGTCAAAGTTGGTGATGATTTTTTTTTTAGTTCAAGATGCTTGCTAATGAGCTATAAAGAAAACTTTAAATGTTTGTCAAGATATTGTAATTGATATCCAGACAGCTTTTGTTTGGATCAAGAAATGTGAGTGCTTGGACATGGAAAAAAAAAAAAAAAAAAGAGAGAGATCTAACTATCTTCAGTGTGATCCTCCTGCAAGTCCTGGGAAAGGTTTGGAACATGCCCTGGTGATAGAATTGGTGAAAAACCATGAGATTAAGATGATACCATGCTCATACATTTCATCTTTTCCTACCTGAAGGCCTGTCTGGACTGCCCAGAGATCTGTTTTAAAATTTGGAAAGGACTTATATAATCCTAAGGAGAAATCAGCTGAAAAATTGAAAAACTATCAGCAATTTCAAATGTAAGAAGAGATACCAAACTACAAATATGGAAGGTAGAATAGATACACTATATTCCCATTTACACGTTTTCATATCTGCCTTTTCATTCTGAATTTTGTGTTCAGTTACTGTGCACAGTCTTAAAAACTCCAAAAGAAACACTCAATACTTTTACAAATCCAGATCCTACTTCCAGGGAATTTCCTAATATAAATAGTTTTAACCAAAACATTTTTTTTAACCAACAAAATCCAAGGTTTCCCTCAGAAGAAAGAAATTATGTTGCAGAAGAGGTAATTAAAGATCAAATCATGCACTGTCATAAAGCTCTTCCACCACTGTGGTCAAAGCGGTTATAAATCTTCTAAGGTCTGTATTATAGTTGGCCTTTCCATTAGTACACAAGGATAAGTGGAAGAGTCAATGGAGAAACAGCTTCCTTCTCTTGGGTAGCCTGCTCTCAAAAACTTAACAAAACAAAAACAAAGCAGCAGAAGTGCTATAAAAATATTGGAGTTTGTGGAGAACTTGACAGTGGCCATAATTTTTTTACAACATCCTTCAGCCAGAAAGCTCCTAAAATAAAAACAAAACTTAAAAAAACCCCAAGGCTTAAGACTGGATCAACTTCAAACCTTTACTATAATAGGCAAACACACATTATGTAAAGTTGTTAATAAATCTGTCTGGTATTTAAACTAGATAGGTTTGTAATTCCAGATAGTCTTCCTCAGTATAATTCTTGTAATAATTTGAAATATTTCTCTAATTTCTCTGTGGACTGTTTCTACTCAGATGTTCTGTTTCCTGTTTTGTCCTTCAGCATAAATAACTCTTCACCCTCTCTTGTCTTTGCCGTTTGGATGTACTTTAGGACAGCTGTCCTACTTCCTCTCCGTTTTGCTTTTGCCAAATATGTTTAGTCTGTTTCTCCTTCTTTGGCTGAAACAAATATTCAAATGGTCTACATTACATCACCTGAATCTCTGCCCTCTTATATATGTCCTAATATAAATTAATATGTATATAAGTAATATATATTAGTGTATATAGATATATATAGAAATATAGTGTGTGTATAGATATATAGATATAGATATAGATATAGATATAGATATAGATATAGATATAGATATAGATATAGATATAGAGATAGAGATAGAGATAGAGATAGATATACTAACGGCCTTTTTCTTTTCTCTCCTTTTCTAGCTCTACATATGCCTGATTACTGGTAATTTTTATTTAATCTCTGTCACCATGATTCATCTCAATCTACAGTTCCGTTTATTTCATCTGAACTAGTTACCCTAGGCTTCCTTTATACTTAATGGAGATAAAAGGGTGCTTTTATGATGTGGTTCTGACCTCTTTCAGACTTCAGCAAAGTAAAGGAATTCATGGCTGAAAAAATTGTTTGTTTCTCTCTTACTGCAAAAAGAGTCTAGTGTAACTAACCCAGGGATAAACATGCATCATAGACAGCTATATTTGGCCAGAATCACACCACCCAACAACATCCTAGCCTTTCAGACACAGCCTTCTCCAGTGAATAGTAATTTGGGAGCCTTCTTAAGTTCTCTACTTACTCCCAGTGCTTATCGGGGGTAGATACTCACCCAATTCTCTTTGGACCTGTTCTCCACAGTGGTTCAAATTCAGTTCTCAGTACCTCAAAACAAACACGGGAGAAGAGACTAACACTTTTCTTCAGTCAGCCTAGAACTTAGAACCAGGAATTCACTGTGATATTAGTTTCACCTCCCTACTAAGAAAAAGTATAAACCTATGTGAGAAGCTTTTTTAGAAACCTCTAAAGAAAAGCAGGTGATTGTTGAAGTTCTTAGGCCACAGACCCATGCTGCTGCTACTTTTGTGGCGTAAACAAGAAGGATGCATATGTAAGAGAACCCACATATAATGGCTGTCTCAGTAATATCCTTACATTTAGGTTTGATTTCCAGGAGGCAGCACTGCTCTGAAATCCCATGGCTCCTGGTATGCAATTTGCGACACCTGGCTCTACTGAGAGGTGGAATAATCAGTTCATATGATAAAGCTGTAGATATCTACCCATTCTTTCATGTGAGCTCAAAATCACTCATGAGACAATTTTATAAAAATGCATTTGTTTCTGAGGGCTAAACAAGATAGTGAATAAAGACTATCCATATCCGAATCTGCCAGCTGGAGGCTTCTGAGTAAGACCAGTTTGTTCTGTCAAATTAAATAGTCAGTGCATGTAAATTTCTAGTTGTAGGATTTACACCCATTTCTGTGCCACATCTGGTCCTTGTTTTCTTACCCACTTGTTTCACTATATCTTCAGCTGTTGGCTTGATATTACATCCTGTAGAGGATCTAGCACTGGAGTTTTAGATTTCCTAAGGCCTCTGTACAAGTGGTAATGTAAATAACAGAAAATAAGTTAATTTCCACTGAAGAATACAAAGAAAAATGTAATTATATTAGAAGATTTCAGCTGAGTGTCTGCGGTTAGCTCTTCTCAGTATTTTTGCTCATATAGAAATATATCACGGCATTCTATGGTGGAGACAAGGAAAGCCACGTTCAGTGCCAGTGTAAAGAAAAATACTAAAAACAAATAGGACCTATGTTTACTTCAGGTCTGTGTTTCACCCTTTCCTATGATGTCACCTGTACTTGGTTGTGGCATCGCAGTCAAATTATTTGTCTTCTTGTAAGAATTGTTTCCACTTTCATTGTGCCAGGCATTTATTTGTCCCATGAGCTCTGTATACAGATTTTGTTCTCTGAATGGTAACATTAACAATGAACTGTCATTTCAACAAAAGAAAAGAAAAAAAGTTTGGACAACATAAATAACAATAACTACAACCACAAAGGCTGATGAAAATTAACTATCAGACCTTTCTCTTTGCTTCTTCAATGAGGATTTGGGCACCCACGTTACTGTTACTTGAGGACATGTTTAGGTGAAGTCCATTTTAAAGGAAATGCAATCAATCCTAACAGGCATTTATTTTCTGTGATGAGAAGGAATACTGTGGCAGCTAAATTCTCTGAATCGCCTGAGTTATTCTGGAATAAATCAACCACAACTCCAGAACATGTTAACTCTGTAAACCTGTCAGTCATGATCAGCAAATTGTTAAACATTAGAATACAGAAGAGCATGGCTTTGATACACAAGCCCTTGATATAGGTGCTGCAACTTCAACACCAAAGATGTATGGTTTCTGCAAGCATGTGAGCTGAAATTTTATACCAAAAAGCCTCCACTATTATTCCTTGAAGACTTCTCAGCAAGGATTACAATATACATATTTCATGCAAAAAATCAGACATAAAAAACAAAATAGCTCTTATTTATGAGTAGGGAAATTCAAAACCTAGAACTGCAACCTTTACTTAATGCCAAGGCCATGAAAATGCAATGATCCACAGAAATTCACACTTTCGTCTCTGGGGGCATTGTTACAGGCTCATAAAAAGTCAAATTGCTGTTACTTGAGCTTGCAAATAATTTATACCTATCATTTGTCTTATAGTCCTAGCATTTGCCTGGTGTGCTGACCACCTACTCATGGATGTATGTTGTAGCAATCATGTTCTTGACACAGTCACCAGAAGAGAAGAATGTTTTATCTGAGAGTATTTGAAATGTCCAGGACTAGTCTACGAAGCAAAAAACTACAGGGTCATACGTAGAAAAAGATATTTTTTCCAAAGTCTTATATCATGAATTACCAAGTAATTTCTTCAAAGGTAATAGCAAAGAATCCCTGCTATGATTGTCACTTATTTAATTCCTCTTAGCAGTTAAACGAGTATACAAAATATTTTAAGAAAGAAATTGCAAACACCAGTACACTCTAATAAGTGTAAGCACGGGAGTACATCTTTTAACAAACTTACTGTTCTTATTGTTGCCATTTTTGATATTGTGGTGCTTTAGATGTTAGCCTTTCACAGCCTTTTCCATCATAACTGTCAGTGTTTAGTCAACAAGAACTGAAATAAATTCACAACCTAATCTTACTGCTATCAACTACACTGCATTATACACAGTGTTCTGGTGTTTTATATACATTTTCCCACAGTTCATAAGTAGGGAAGCTTTAAATTAATTATTTTATATCATGCAATGAAATCTACACTTTTCAGCACCTATGATTTCCCTTTTCATTGCAGTGAAATTACTGCAAAAAAGCAAGCTGAAATCTGAATTAGAATTATCTCTGTTACAGAGAGACTATTTGCAATCACTCCAACATATTCAAAACTTTGGCCAAAGGGACAAATTTGTCAGTATCTCTCTTCTTTAAATTGCTGTAATAGAGGTTAGACAGAAAAAAAAAAAGCAAAGCTTGTTAGACCATCTAGTTCATCCTTCCAATCTCTATCTATCATCCCTT
The DNA here is from genome assembly GCA_020745705.1 of Hemiprocne comata. NCBI lineage: Eukaryota > Metazoa > Chordata > Aves > Apodiformes > Apodidae > Hemiprocne > Hemiprocne comata. The sequence continues at coordinate 89,113,805 of CM036586.1, read as the reverse complement.
CTTGGGAAAGTACTGTAGACAGCCCCTGGGTGTTCTCTACACATAATATTGGTTAGACAGAGGCTGAAGTTTTTGTTTTCTCACTACACGTCACCAAAATAAACAAACAAAAAACCCTTCTGAGCTGAAACTGCAACTGGCTGATCTAAAAAAGACCTGCAGGAGCTGTTTAACAACTGCGTTTTCCACCCTTTCACTATTCATTTCTAAAAAAAAGCTGATCTTAGTGAATATACAATGATGTCAGTCAGCGAAGTACAGTCCTATTTTTGGCACCAAGAGGCAAGCAGCATTAAACTTTCATAAAATAAAATAGCAACATTAGGTTTAGAGAATATAAGAATCAAAATATTCGAATGTTTCCCTAGGTTCAGTTAAATTCATATCTGTGCCATCAGGAAAATAGTAACAAGAACATAGCACTGTTGAATTGCTCCTGTCCCACTCCTTTCCCTTCTCTGGAAAACTCAGAAAAGAAAACTGCTTCCACTCAAGTACACTAGTATTTCTTCTTTGCTATTCAGATGGAGACTGGGACTGCTGAAAACAATTTATTTCCACATACATTTCAATCATGCAGTATCACATTTTATGGAAAAAAAAGCACCAAACCACAACATCTTTACATTTCAAAAACCCTCGAATATTTTTATATGTCATATGTAATATTGATTTTAATTACTGTCTCAAGTTTTTAAGAGATCGTTTCATTGTAGCTCCAGAGAACTACAGATGTGGCTCAGCCTCCTCAAAAATGCTTGGCTTCACAAGACAAGAAAAGTACAGACCTTCTGTGCTGCAATGAAGGGATGAAGGGTCGCATGGACACCAATGAGAGTGAAATAAAGTCCTTGGGTAGCTGAACTTGTTAATTTTCCAATATTAGTTTAGTTAGGAAATTACTGGATTGTACAAAAACTTCTATCTTTAGCTAATCATATCACAACTCTCTTTATTGTATATTCTGTGCCACACACAGGCAGACAGCTGAAAAAAAACCAAACAAACTCAACTAATCAGTTACAAGTTTCCTTGTTGGGAAACCCTGGAACGACGTGGATCAGATTTTGCACTGTGATGAAAACTCAATAGGAAATCAGAATATGACTGTGGCCTTTTCTCAGCTCATGACTAGAATCATGTGGCTTCTGGACAATCAAGAGACAGGTTTTCCACCTAAAATGCACCTCACTCAGCCCATATCATTTTTGCTTGCCATTGAATGAAAAAATCATTCCTGGCTCATGAAAGCTAAAAAGACAATAAGGACCTGAATCCAAAGCCCTGTGAATTTAATAGAAAAATTCCCACTGGAGTCAAGAGGCTGAGGAGGATCCTGTCCTGAGCAATTTACAATATATATATCCTGATCTATTTTAAGCCTGGTAGAGATGGAATGTAAAGTTTACATTGTACATGTATTGGATATGTTTAATGTAATTTCAAAGCATATCATTGATTAAGATATTGGAAATGTATGAAAGCTTAAGTAATGTTATAATATAAAGCATATACCCATTTGTTGTAGTATATGCATGTGCATTCACTGGTAATAGTTTCCTGAATTTTTCAGGCAGTCTTTAATAGAAAACAGTGATAAATGCCACTTACTAGACACTCTCCACTGATCTCATACCAAAAAAATTGCAAAACACCAAAACACAAATTTACACCTTTAGTTTAGCTTTTGCTTAAGACAACCAGATGTTGGAGCATCAATTCACATAAGTTTCTTTCCCACCAAATGTTTCTGAATGGTTCTAGCTAACAAAACTAAATCAAGACAGAATGTTTTCTGATGAAACAGACAGATATCTGTCTGATTAGGAAATGCTAAAGTTACTACCGAAGAGTTTTATTGTAAGCACCTGAATTAACGTTGGTAAATGCTACTTTTGCTAGACAAAAAAATAAAAGTCTGTGCAGAAAGAATGTAGTCTTGCTTCTAAAACAGGAACAATCTAGGACAAAATTTGGTAAGTCATTCCCATAGTATATTTAACACTGATGTCCAGGTATGAAATTACATTGTCCATATCAGTGAAGGTTTGGTGCTAACAGGGTTTCATATAACACAAAAGACACAGATAATTATATTTTTTAACTAAGGAAGAATATATTTTTTTTTTACCATTTCACTAAAAATCATACCTACCATTCTAAATTTTAAACATTTCTATAAAAATCACAGATAGATTCAGTCAGGCAAATAAAAAACTTTGCCAAAGAATTTATCCTCTTACGACCCATGCAAGCAAGCACAGTCCATTCTTCTAAAAACAGAACATGTAAAATGCTCTATAAGAAGACATACAAGGAGAGCCTCATCCTGAGAATTTCAGTTTGTGTGTGCTTTTACTCTCATAACTAAATACTGTGAAAGAGATAAAACATAATTGCATGTCTTGAAATCAGACAAAAAGAAATCAACTAAATTGAATTATTTTTATGTCTACTCAATAGGTACGGTAAGAATTATAATGTTGTTTAACATCTTAATACATAGGTACGTTTGTTCTATTTATTGATTACCATATGGAATGTCTTAGTCTTAGTGTCCTAATGGGGTTTTTTGGTGTTGTTGACAGTGCAGACCCTGGACTTAGTCTCCTTCAGGGCATATACCCTGGTCCATATTTTCAGGCTTATGCTAGTGATCAGGCTGGTGATCGCCAAGTTATCAGTAAATGCAACCCAATTCACTATCTACACAACAAATTTGTTACTGTGCAGGAAGGTGACCTGTAGCAATGCATGGTGATGTAGCTGGAAATTGTAATGCAATACTACTGCCTGAGACAGAAAGAAGCATTCCCAGGCAAGAACACTTCCTAACTTTTAAGTGGTTTTAAGGGTATTGGACCAGACTTTTATTAATTTTAGTTATTATTTATTATTTTACGTCTCCTTGGGACATGCAGATTTCAGGAGAGTTGATCCTTTTTTGGTGAGTTCAAACTTTGTAGCTACATAACACCATAGGCATTTTTGCCTGCATAACTGTCTATTTTCCATTGATAGGTGATGAGACAGGAGGTGTCAGTGCAGCCACATCTTCTTTTTCAAGGAAAACATTCCTTAAAGTTTTTACAATATTTATATTTTATCCAAATGTAGTTTTGTAAACTGATTAGAAACAGCCATTCATTCCTTTCTGTAGAACAGATCTGGGGGAGGAGGGGGTTATACAGACCATGATTTCTGGATGGTGATTTACTCTTTGTTTTAAGGGCATTTAAAATTGCTGCAGGATACATTTCCTATTAGTAGTCATACCAAATGCGTATACAATTAATTAACAAAATGAGATTTTTTTTCATTATTTACCCCTATTTTTTACTTTTTTCCCTGCTATCACAGGTTGAGATCATTCACAGGAAAGCAGAGCTTTCCCCCTTGCCATGCCGAAGGACAGATAGTTCTTGTTTGAAACCCAGCAACTACGACAAAATGAGCTCTTACGTAGCCCACCTTGTTCTCTGTATCCCCTTGTCACTGCCAACTTCGTGCTGACAATCACTGATTGACTCAGCCCCAGCACATGTTTGAAGTGAATCACAATGTGATGGCCAATTCCTCAGCAACATTTCACAGGGACCAGATTTTTGCTTTTAACTACAATTTAGGTAAGTAAATGGGAACATACTGTAAGATTAAAATAATATACTGTACATTAGACTCCCAGCTGCAGCCTCATCATATCATCCTTTATAAACTTGGCTCAAAATCCAGAGGGACTCTGGACTGCTTAATTAGTTAATTTCTGTTTTGATTGGAAAGACAAAAGTAAACCTTTTGGAAATGAATTCATCAATTCAAACTGCATAACAGGCTTTATTGAAATGCAGTCTGCAATGTTCTTAAGTCAGCCTCATCACTGAATGTTGGGACTTATCTTAATTATGGTTGGTTGTAATACTGTACTTATATTAATAATGTTCTTATGTTAAAGAGATTTTTTTGACCTTTTGGAGTGCAGAAATCAATGAGAAGTTGATAAAGCCAAGTTCATTGCTGCCTAAAGTAAAGCAAGCCTGATTTGTTTACTTACCTAAGCCTTCATCTGTCAGACCCATTCTGAAATGATTTATAGACCTCTACCCAATGAAATCATTTAAAGTAGATTAGATTCAAGGAACAATCACCTCTAATATGACAAGCTGATGGAGGCTGACAGGTAACCAAGTTGCTCTGGATGGCAAACAAGTTCCTGAAATTCTGATTAAATTAAAATATTAATGGTACCACTGGGAAAATAAGATTGAATCATGTTAGGCGAACTCAGTATTAGAACCAAAATGCAAATAGCGAATCATTCTGTGTGAAGAAAGCCAGCTGAGGTACCAAGGGAAGTTACCTCCAGTAAACGAGAGAGCAGGAAGTGAATTCAAATGAAAAGCATTGTGTCAAGAGCTCACCTTCACCTTTCTGAGGTCTCTAAAACAACAAGGCCTAACAGGCTCTGGGGTTGGTCTGAACACTTTTGAGAGGTTACATGTATTTTTGGACTTGCAGCCTAGTACTAATGAACAATTCCTGCTTTCCTAAGGTTATAAGGTTATTCTTTGAAGCACTGATCCATGCCTTTTTCCCCCTTTTTTCATGTTTGTTTAGTTTCTGTTTTCAGTCCTATACATTAAGTGGCCCTGGCTGCACTGTAATTGCTATATAACTAAATGTATTGACACTGCCTGCTTTGGGATCTGTATTAATTTTTACATACAGGGTAATTAAATGTGCTATTTGTCTCATGTGCATTAAAGGAACAATAGATGCCTTATCTGCCAGACACATTGAGGTGTGCAATTACATGTTAAGAGCAGTTGTGTTTTGCTTCACACCACCTTTTATTAAGGGTTTTTTAAATATCTTTAACTGTTATTTAATGGCAGCTGTGAAGTAAAAACTATCCATCACAAGTAACACTGATGGGATTTCTCTCACCTCACTTTAGACATGGTACACATCTTCATCTGATATAATTGCCCCCCCCCCCCCCCCCGCCGCCCCTTGCTTTTCAGTTAGCAGAGAGAAATAGCTGCTTACAGATTTCCAGTCACCTGGTCTGGTCTTTATACTTTAACCTGGATGCAATAAACTACAACCTGGACATACATGCCCCCACCATTCTGTATCTTCCAGGAGGAATAAGCTTGGTGGAGGCAGCAGGAAGCACCTAGAGGAGGCAGTGGCTGCACTCACAGTGCCTCTCTAGTGCCTCAGCTTTAGAGTAACAGAGTTCTCCTGTGTTGTTTTGGGTTGTTTTGTTTTGTTTTGCTTTCTAGCAGGTACTATATCAATCATGGTGACAATGGTCAGTCCATTGAGACCCAGCTAGGAGTCTACCTGGGTCTAGATAGCTAGGAGAAAAATGCTAGCTTGGAGAAGAATGTGGTTAACTGGAAAACAAAACAGCATCTAGACATCAGCAGAGAGAAAGGGCCTCCTAGAGACCCTTATCTACAAGGAAGGTTAGTTTTTCTGGATTAAAAAAAAAATAATAATAAATTGTTATGCAGTATGGAAGCAGTGGAAGGAAGGATGGGACATGCATGGAGGACTGACCATGGTGGGGTAAAAACGAGAAACCTGAAGTTTTTTTTATCTCAATAAGAAGAAAAAAAAGGTCAAGAAGAGAGCACTTCCAGGAGAATTCCCCAGACAATGTATCAGCTCACAAAGGTGTTTTATTAATTTAGTGACTGCAGAAAAATTGAGATGATGGAGAGACACTCATATGGGGTCTCAGACAGAAGACACTGCTGTGGTTTTCTGACCTGAAACCAAGATGAGGAAAGGATTTTATTTACAGCTCAATGTCACAAACAATGGCTATGTCAACACTCTCACTACTAGATTAAAAACCTATTCAATTCTAGCTGGACTGTTGGGACCACTGCAGTGTGATCTCACCAGTAGCAATACTAGAGTAAAAATCAGCAGCAATGGAAAGAACCTGAAGCAGACTGGTTGACCCAAGAGACTGAGGCACAGATAGAGCCTGGGGGACCACCATAACACAATGCAGCATTGTAGAAAGAAAAAGTGCCCCACTGATTGCTTTAGCACACAAAACTAACGGATTACCAACTTGACAACCAGCACTATGGACCTTGGAGAATAGCAGCAAAGACCATGCTTTTGGGGTGACTTTTCCAATCATCTATTCTGATTTGGAAAAGTAATTGACAACACCAACTATTAAAGAAATGAAGAAGCATCTTGCTCACTACTAGAATAAAAGAAGGGATTATAAGAAGATGGAGGCAGCACAAAATCAGCCTGTAAATATATGACTTGCAGGTTATCTGCGGTTTGTCCAGGTTCATGGGTAACGTAGTAACAGGGAGGAAGTTTAAGCTTAGCAACAATAGGGTCTTTTTATTCTTACCACATGCTGCTGATGAAAAAAAAGTAGAATATAGTAGACTATAGTAGTGTACAACCTACACTAAGAGTACTGCTAGGAAAAAATCGTAGCTACTTAAAAGTTTAACTAATGCCATTTGGGAAAAGGATAGTCGAGCTCACAGAATGCACATTTTGTGTATCTTCCTGAGTGTCTGAAGCAAATTTTCACACATCTGTGAAACATTATTTCCACAGTTCAATTGCTTCTGTCTATACAATGTGGCTCTAAGATAGAGAAAAATCTCCTGTGGTCAAGTGGGCAAAGTACCATGGGAAAGTACCGTTTTCCTCTACTCACTCTCCAGCCCATAATCATCTTGTTATGTTGTAAACTGTGATGCGACACTATGTCCAAGGTTTAAAAATAATAGACCCAAGTCTTCATTTCCTAATTATTCTAGAAACTACTTTTCTTTCAGATTTTTGCCATGTTTCATCAAGCCATTATTTCATGAAAACATTGAAAATGATTCAATGTCCTTAGCTATCTAAAGAGAAAGCAGGTTCTTTGATGTTTTCATTTTTAAAAGGTTTGACCTTACATACATGTCATGTCGTAGTAATGGAAGTGTGTCCATAAGATATTATTTGTAGTCTTGCTATGTCTCTGCCATTCAGGATATTAACTCCTTAGTCATTAATTTCAGTCCTGTAACTGTCTGATACATGTTGTCATACAGGACAGCTCTAAAAGTCCAGTTTATCTTAAAAGCTTCAAAACTAATACAGTCTAATATTTTGACAGTTAACTTTGATATCACTACACAATTAATCCCTCATTACATGAAAAAGAGAAAAACATCTGTTATGTAAAACCTAGGGCAAACAGAAGGGCAAGCAGGAGGTAGAAAGACTGAGCATTTCTCTAGTAAAACCTCAAGCAAGATGAGTTTCAGAGTAAAGAATCTGTAACTTCATCCATAAAAGCAGCCTGCAAGGGGAAATGCAATTTTGAGAGAACTAAAGTTGGGCTTTCATGCAAATTCCTGTTCCAAGTTTAAACTTTTCCCCTGAATTTCCTTTTAGAATATAAAAATTTTAATGAGACAGTAATAATACTGTCTTGAGCAGTCCCTGTAATATGCCCATGAACAAATCCTTCCTTCTCCTTTCAAAAAGGTGGGTAATATTCTGACTGTATTGAAAAACATCAACTCTTAAGTTGTCTCCTATATTTGTATTCTTCCTCTTCAATAGTGTCACTTTCTGTCTTTCTTTCCCTACATAGATCTCAATAATATATATCCACACATGCAAACACAGAGGTATGTCTACATTTCAGTGTGTGTGAACTTTCCCATATACAGGAAGGACATACCTTAATAACTATCTGTCTTCCACCTAACTGTAGTGACAGATGTTTGTTTGGATTAGGATTATAATATTCCACTACTTTTATGCAACAGAAAGCTGAGAATATTGTTTGAACCAAAAGCAATACACCCCAAAAGATCTGGTGGTCACAGCTAAATAAGTATCTTCAGTTTGTTGCATATTTGATGGTTGTATTATACATAAGATTTTTATGTGTAATCATAGATAAATAAGGGTGTATGTTGTTTTTTTTTCTCCTGTTCATTATACAGCACAGATTGCTAGTATATGGTTTGCCACATGGTTCCTATCTTTTATACACTCGCTTCATGCATAGACCAAAAGCATTGAAAACATGTGAGTAGCTGTTGTTGACACTGGGTAAATATGGAAACCATATATTAAATTTCAACATCAACTATGCAGGCCTGAATTTCCTGCAGCTTTGATTCTAATGCCCTAGTATTGTTTATGCTATCAGTACTAGGCTTACATAACATTTGGGCTCTGGACCTGAGGGTTGGGTAAGATGAAACCACTTTTCCTTTCTAGCAGAAACTTTTCTAGCTTTCTCCAAAACTCCAAATACTACAAGATTGCTTCATGGAAATATAAAAAAGGCCCACATTCACAACAACATCCCAAATTTCAGCTACTTTTGCCAATGACTCACTGTCTATGGTGCATTCCAAACAAATAACAGTCAAGTGTTAGTTCAAATGGCAGATTTTTTTGTCTAATCTTGCTACCTTGTGATTTGCCTTGTCAGTTATGCCTGGAATATTGGTGTGTTTCACATCAAATCAAGCACAGCAGTCTTGAGGTTCTTTCCTCACAGAATTTTGTCCTTGAAACCAAATTCAGCTTGAAGGCTGTTTGTTGACTGATCAGGCAATGCTGGTGGGAATCACCAAGAATATTGGAGCTCTCCAAGTGCTTTTTGTGGAAAAGTCTCACTCAAATATGCAGGCTTCACAGCATTTCTTAACGCAGACAGGTTTTGGATCTGCCTGGGCTTCTCTCTTATGAGAACTTTTCCTCGTGCTCCACCCTCAGTTTTGTGATCTACCCCAGGAATTAGACATGACCTTAGCTGCAGCTCATTCCATAAATTCTTGTGAAATTGAGACTCAGATTAGAACCAAAAGCTGGGATCAAAACATGATGGGCTGGTATAAATGTTTTAACACAGACTTACCAGGGTAGGAGGCATGAAGAAGTGGGACAACCTGCATCAGCCATAGCTTTTCGCTTCAGTTTTATGTTTGAATCAGTGGTTGTACAGGCAAGAGATAAGAAATACACACATGCTGCAGCCAAATCAGTGTCTGAAAGGGAAGGTCAAAGTGCCATATAAGGGAAGATGGGGAGAGCTGTTCCTGGACATTGGTACTCCTCGGTTGTTCAAACAGAACAAACACTTAGCAAGACTTGGAGATTCTGGATGATGCTGACATGTTGATGGGCGTTGGAGACAGCATCTCAAGCAGTTTCTGCACTGCCTCAGTGCAGCCTGGCCGTGTTCTGACTGATAGTTGCTCTTCATCCCCCTGTGCTGGAATTATGGCTGGGTAACAACCAAGCCCATAGCACTTAGTTTTCCTGTCCAGAAGTCTCCCAAGACTGCTGAAGACCCTCACATTTGTTCCTCCTGTGCCATCACTCAGGTGCCTGGGCTGTACCAGGACATTACACACCAGCTCACAGGAGTCAAGAATTTGGTGCAGCAGAACTGCTGGGGGAAGCATCCTCTGTGCCATACGGATGGTGCTTGACCTGCAACAGCCCCATGTGAGTTTCACATGACCCATGTGGGAAGTGGGTGTCATGAGACAGTGATAAATAGACAGCCCAAAATCGCACTCTTGTATTAACTTATTTACTCCTTCATCTTATTTTTATGTGATTCAGTGACTTAGGACAACACGAAAGCCTGAAAGCCAGGGTGGTTCCAGGATCAGGAAGGAACATCAGCAGCCAGGCAGGTCAGACGAAAGAGTGGCTCTCAGAGTGGTGGGTTGGGAATGACTCCTCTATCCAGCTCTGGACTGCAGGCAGGATGCATTTGGGCAAGATCAAACTTGCCATCTTTCCCATGGAGGAATATCAAATGGCAATGTTCACTGTCAGAGTGATGTGAAAGTTGAGATTCCCTAATGCGAGAAAAGTGCAGATACCAGGTTTCAGTAGGCAGTTCTGTATTTTTTTTCACAGTGCTTTTATCCCTCAGAAGTCAAAATTGTCAGCTTTTATGTACATGTGCTCCAGCATTCAATATTAGAAGCTACAGAGTATTATTTCTGTGTCTTCAGCATTTTGGAGCACAGGTTTGTGGTATTATGATGACTACAAAACATTTAATTTTTCCCTCTCCAAGATCAGCCTCTGAAATCTCAAGTTGTCATTACTCTTTGTAAGTTATTTAAAAAATATTTTCTAAAACTTTATCCAAATTTTTGGTATGATAACCCTCCTTTTGTAGATCAGAAGGACAGGCTCAGAGCTACAGCTGTTGGCATTCACAGTAACTGTGCAAGAGGTTTTTATTAAGTATGGGGAATAAATAAGTTGAACGATCTGATCTGCCTCACCCTTTTCAGTGTTAATTAAGATAAAAATTACAAGTTTTTAATCCCATTTCCAAAATTTCTAAAGCAGCCATAGCATTGGTTATTCAAGACACCATGTTCACATTTCCAGGAAACGATGTGAAAGGTGGAGACAAATGAGCTAAACTGACAATATACCTTAAGGGCCACAGTCCAGTCTGCAAATTTAAAACAAGTCTTAACATTTAGTGTGAAATATTGCAAGGCTTTCCCAAAGGTTTGAAAATGTCTTGTTGCAGAACCTGTGGTTAAGTTCAGTTTGGTGCAAGCTTACTAAGGAGTTTTAACTTGCAAATTCTTAGATGATCCAAAATTTCAAAAAATGAAATGAGGTTCTAATTTCAAAAAGCCTGCTGCTCCTTCATTTAAATGTTTAAAAATTAATGTACTATTTGCGTCTCCAAATAATGTGTTTTTCTGCTTTTGTGTATGTCATGATTAGTGGAGAAGATTAAGTTCATTTGGAGACCAAAACGACTCTCTCATTAGAAAGTTTCTCAGTGCCTTCTGCACATGGCTATCCTAAAAATAATGTGTCTAAGAGAGATGTGTGGATAGACTCTGATGAATTCTAGAAAGTGTGTTTACTCCCCAAGTTCTCAACTTTGTGTTGTTTTCTGTGCTTGGTGCTTTACGAGTGCTTGGCCCCAAGACTTAATTTTTAGGGTCGCAATGACTCATGCTCAAAACCTGTTCTGCAATATTTGATGCTTTTCAAATAAATTTCAAATATTCTGTTTAAATAAAAAATTTTAATCTGAGCATAATTTTTATACAAATATTTTTTAAAAGTTAGTAATTCAGAAAATATAGGTAGACCAGCTACAGTTAAACTTCTGAAAGCAAAAAACCGCTGTCAGATATTTTAGTGAGACTCCCTCTGCTAAATAAAATTAAATTCCTTTTTAGCATTAGTTACCCAAATGGTAAGTTTAGCCGTATTTATACATAAAGCCAGCTCTGGTCTGATTGCCATATTATTCCATGTCTGTCTGGCAGAAACATCTTCCTTAGATAATATGAATATGACCTTTAATTTGCAAACATTCTCCTTCATTTCCAGTTTGTAGCAATATCTAGAATAACTGCTACTTAGCTAACAGAGTTCACTTAATTTTTTAGGGTTTTGTACTTAACCTTGATGCTTTTGTTACAATACAATTTCTAAGGAACATCACACCATAGCAGTCAAACATGGTTTGAGTCAGATACTGCTATATATAATGATTCTACCCTTGACTGACTAGAACAATGTTGATTTCTGGAATTTTTGATTGGTCTTCATAGAGATTCTCATGTTCACTAATCCATCCCTTAAAATAAAAAAAACTTTTACATGTTTTTTCCTCTCTCTGTGGAACTCGGATACTTTCAGTCATGCAAGTAAATCTTGATTATTTATTTTAAAGGATTAATTTCCATTTTTAAAGCATTTGCTTCTAATTCTGCCATGAGCGGAACAACTGTTGCTGTCTTTCAGCTGGTATAATCTGTTCCCAAAACAAGCAGTATCAACACTGATTTTAAATTTGTGTCATGTCATTATATGCTTATTGCTACTCTTTCTAATGGTGGGTGTTTTCCAGACAGATGCCCAAGAAAGTATAAGAACTGATCAGATCAACATGCTTAGCCAGATACTGCAATTCTGTAGGCAAAATCTGGGGCCTTTCTCAGTACCCAGCTCTCCGCTACCCTCAGCTGGAGATGCACAATAAATTGTGTGAGCTCTAAAACTACCTCTTAGATTAGTTCATTCTCTGTTGCCCTTAATCATATGATGTCAGTGTGGATATAGTGACATGGCATCCCTGCAGTGCCCCAGAGGGGCTCCTGCCTGGGCACAGAGAGTTGTGCTTCAGAGTTCACCAGGCATGGTTCACTTCAAGGATGGATGACAGCATCAGGAAGACAGGTATCCTCCTCCTGGCAGGGCTGACAGCTCCCTTTCCATGGAAAGGTAGATGAACATCATCAGTTCAGAACAGCTGGTTGAGGTCACAGACACTACTCTATCTTCCATGGCCAGTTGGTCTGCTGAGGATAGTGGCAATGAAAGAGCCCTCGGTAGATGCCTTTCAGTCCAGTGTTGGTACCTGACTCTTAACCTGTGCCCACACTATCACTGCTCTTCAATGTCACTGCTCTCCTGAAGTAAAGGAGGCATAACTTCACAGCATGCTTGAGATTGGAAGGGACCTTCCCCAACATCAGTGGAGAGAGACCAGCCTTTGGAGGCAGATCCTGTCCCGCAGCTGGTTAATTAACGGAAGTGGTTAGCTAAAACAACTATTTTTGCATTGCCTTGCCAAGAACCCAAACAGCCACCCACCACTGGTCCGTTAATCCCAGAATAACCACTGGATATCACATCTCGCAAGCTGAAGGTGCTGGGAGTATGTTTTCTGGTATTTAAACTATTGAATCCTGATCAGAGTGATCTTGCCATGCTTGTACAACTTGACCCTAGGACTATGAGTCACCCTTAGGCACACTGTCAAAGGAAAAGTTTCATAATACTGTTAGAACATAGTCCATTCTCTACTCCAAAACAGGATTAACAATATATAAAACATACTTAACAGGTACTTTGCTAACCTGTTCTCAAAAATATCCAGTGATGGAAGCTGACTTAGCCTGTGTTCTGGTGTAACAGTAACTTTGACCAGCTTCTTTCCCCATCTGCTTGCTTATTCCTGTTTTCACACTGGCTTTATACCCATATAGAAAAGGACTCCAGATTCTTCTAATATAGCAGAGCAGGCACTGCTCTGAACCTTTCTTGTTTCTTTTCTGATTTGGGAATAAATGCTTGTCAGTGGTACTATTGCAGTTGGCATCTCTGGGATTCTCATGTAGGTCACCAACTGAGCAGGCCTGGCACTCGGGGTACAAACTCCCTGCTCTCACTGCACCTGCCTCACAGGTTTTGGACTTTTTTTTTTTTCGTTTTAAATTACATTTTGCATTCAGGAAAACAAGACGTGATTTCAGAGGGGTTCAGATAACAAAGCTGGATATGTCCTGTTTATCTACAAATTCTAGTCCATAGACATTTTTGCACTTGTATTTCAATTTAGTGGTTAGAGCAAAATAAAACCTAGAGAACAGAATTGCTCTCTGTTAGTCCCCTCCACTCTCCCAGGGGAAGATAAAAGGGAAATATGGAATACTAAAAGTTGAAAGTTAAAACTACAACAGATTTAATAGAACAGGGAAGGGACAGTAACACATGGGATAAAGAATAAATACACAAATATATACAAAATATCATCTCTATGGCTGCTGATGTAAGTGTTGGAAAGTCCCTTGTGGCAGAGCCGACTTGGGAAAAGGGTGCAAGGTACTTGCCAGTACTGAATGGATTCAGATGCTGCAGAGCACGAGCAAAGCTGATGACAAAGGGCAGGAGCCCCTTTCCAAGACCTCCAAGTGCAGCGAAGCAGCCAGGAAGAAGGGAGCAGGAAAGGGAGGGACTTGCTGTCCTCCTGTTTTTTATAGGGTATGGCAGGAAATGGGGGGGAATATTGACCCCTCTCTGTTCTGCCCCGTGGATTCCTCAGGATCCTGAACACCCTCTCTCTAGGTCCTGGTACTGATACCATGAAATTACCCTTGCCTCCTCAAACAATAACAACTTGCTCTGTGCTTATTGCAGGGGCAAAGTGGAATAGTCTCTAGGCTTCATTGCAATATAAACATCAAATTATCTTATCAGCAGTCACAGCATGGTTTTACACTGTAAAACACAGACTTTAGCTGCAATAATAACTGTAGAAGTATAGAACGCATAAGCAATAAATACAGCTGTAGCTGAGAAAGCAGCTATTATATTCATCTCTGTAGAATTCAAATCAGTCTCCTATCAACTTTGTCCATTGTATCCCATGACCCTGTACCTGATCTTCTGGTAATGGCTCCATTCATCATAATGAGCCCAAATGTCCCACAAATATCATAATGTCCAGATGGAGAACATTTGTTAAGTAGCAGGTATATGAAATACATATATTTGTATATTTATGTGTATGCTGAAAGGTAAAATATTCATAACCCACTGAAGAAAGCTTAGGCCTTTCTTAAAGTAGGGTAGTTTTAATGAAAATAACTGTGATATGAACTTTGCTTGCAGCTTCCTTTGGTAGATTAAAGGAAGAGCATAGAAATAAAGATATTAACATGTTATTAATGTTTATTGTTGAAATATGTATATGTGAGACGTGCTCCTTCATGCATTATGTAATGTCTAAATTACACAAATGTGGGGGAGTTTAATAAGTCATCCACATGATTTCATCTTTTAATGTAATTTTGCTACATTCTAAATGAAGCAGGGAAAAGTCACTACTTTTAGCAGTTTTTTAAATTGCTTTACATTTGAAAGGAGCTGAATAGTAAAAGAGATAATAGTGTAGGTAACATAACATTAAGATCATTGATCATTTTTTTCTTAATAAAAGCAGGGTACATGAAGAACTGAAGGAAAACTGTGATGAAAAATGACACAAATGTCCAACAGAGAAGGAAGGTTGATTAGCAGTAAATTTGCAATTGAAATATGTTGTCTGTAGATGGTATATCAATTTCTGTAAATATCTGTTCCTTTTTTTTTTTTTTTTTTTTTTTTTGTCTTCAAGTTATTCCAAGTAGTGCATTTATTGAGCCATAGTGGTGAGTGCTGGACTGATGACAGAAGTGTAATCCAGCTCTGGGCAAGAGTTGAAGGAGATAGCTGAAATATTTCAGGATAGCACTGAAGAAACAAAAAGCTGTTTTCAAGCTCATGCTGCATGGATAATGACTACAATAATTTTTTTCCCTGATGACTGCTTCAACTGTAACAACTCTTGGGGAATTTTTAACCAGTCTTATTATTTAATTATTCTTTTAGCAGATATCTTTCAAGTAGCAGTAAACCTGGTAAAGCACATGTTTCTCACAACACTGGGAGGAATGGGGAAGAGGAGATTAATAATTTTAATGCACATTAATATATTTGTTTATTCTTTCTTACTAATTTAGTTTGTAACTATGAACATTTAGTAACTTCACAGAATCTCAGAATCACAGAATCACCAAGGCTGGAAAAGACCTTTAAGATCATCAAGTCCAGCCTATGACTAACACCACCACACTGTCTAGACCATGGCATTAAGTGCCACATCCAGCCTTTCCTTGAACACATCCAGGGATGTTGCCTCCACCACTTCCCTGTGAAGTCCATTCCAATGTCTGATCATCCTCTCCGTGAGGAAGTGCTTCCTAATACCAACCTAAACCTCCCCTGGTGCAGCTTCAGGCCCTGCCCTCTTGTCCTGTCTCTAGTAGCCTGGAAGAAGAGCCCAACCCCCACCCAAATACAACCTCCCTTCAGGTAGTTGTAGAGAGTGAGTCTCCTCCAGGCTAAACAACCCCAGCTCCCTCAGCCTATCCCTGTAAGACTTTTCCTCTAGTCCCTTCATCAGTCTCATTGCTCTCTTCTGGACCCACTCCAGCACCTCAGTATCCTTCTTGAAGTGAGGGGCCCAGAAGAGCTCTTTGCAAGCCAAATTCACTCTGTTGTGGCATGGGATCTGGTTCAAACAGAATTTACCTATCAACTGATGAGGGAGCTCAAATCAGAGAGTGTTTGGCTCTTTTCAGTAACACCATTAATGTACTTTTGTACCTTCCCCTACTGCCCCCATCCTTGGGGTTGGGAAAGGGGAGTGGATACCCACAGGAAACCAAAATGGGCTTCAAAATGTCTCATCTCCCTGTTGTAAAGACTCTTTTGCTAATCTGAAACCCTTACCTTCTTAGACAAAACTAGTTCTTTTTAGTGTCAAAAGCACTCAGGGCAAAACTCAAGTCTTGAGATTCACATTGTAGTTCTCTTATTGATTTCAAAGGGAATATGGCCTATGGAAATTCAGAATACATTGCAGGCCAAGAAAGAAAAATTGTGTTTGGTTTAAAACATAAGTTAGTATTTATTGCTTTTACAATCTTTCATTATTTCAGAAATGTGGCTTGTCCTACATGTTCCAAATTTGTCATAATCACCAGGCTAATGCAAGAAGCAAGGTTTTTGCTCTGTTGTAATGTACTTTGTTTCCAGTTCTTGTCTGAGTCTGTCCTTAGACCACCTGATATCACAATGTATCAAGCGATAGATGCAAGATAGGGTAGCTGTTGCAGTGGTGAGCATGCTGGGAGTGCTGGCTTTCAAAATGCAATTCAGTCTGAAAACGAATGGGGAAAAAATGCTGCCTACAAGAAAATATTTTGGTTTTAGTAAAGCCAGACCTTGTAAATGAGATTTCATCCTTTTTTTCTTTTCCTTGAACATAATCAGGTGGAGGAGTTGTGTACCCTTCTGCTGGGATGGTTCTGTGAAAGTTTGATATCTTGGATCAAGGAAGACTAGAGGTGTAGAATTAGCTGATCTTTTAAAAATAAATGTCAGTAGAACTTTTTAATCATTGTAAGTTGTTTCATAAAAAGTCTTAGAGTAGTGGTCTGTTCCTTTCTGTGTCTCAGTCCTTCCATCCCTAATTATCACAAGGCTCCAACACCCTTGTCATTCAGTTTCTGTTAAGGTAATTGGACAATTGGAGGGGGTACATTGGGAACATTAAAAAATGCCCCAGCCATCCTCTTTTTCTACAGTGATGAAAGAACTTTTCTTCAGCTATAAAACTGACTACAGGTTCATCTTCAGGATGAGGGCTGGGGGTGTGGTGGTGTATGCAGATGTGACAAAAAAACTTCTATGAAGGAGAAAGTGGCAAGTGAATATATAGAGGAAGCTGAAAATATGCACCAGGAGCAAAAAGTCTCTCAGGATGGTATGCAAAGTGGTGCCAGTGGCTACCGAGGGACAGAGACAGCTGTGGAGAGGAGGGCTGAGGGTGCCACACAACCCTCAGCTGTCCATGAGAACAAACAGGCAATACCTTAGATGTGTTCAAACTGGTTAAAATGAGCCCTTTGCAAGTGCTAAAGAAATTAACAATGGTGCCTCCATTCCCTTCTGGTGTGTGTGTTTCTTCACAGCCTAGGTACCATCCCACCCCCAGCCTTGGGGAGCCTTGTAACAGGTCAGAAGAGCATTTCTTCAGAGGCTGAGGCCACGGATCATAGATCTGAAACTCAATATGTGTGAAAGTAAACAAGCAGAAGTAATGTAAGTTCCTTTTTCAGTCCAACCCAGAGTGAGCAGACCTTAATGCAAGGGTTTCTCAATGTGGAAGAAGAGCAGAGAAATTTTAGTTATCTTAACTCGCACAAGAGTTTACAAGGCCTAAAAAAGAAGAATGGTAAGAACAAGAAGTTGCCAGAATAGATGCAAAGAGGGATTGCTCAAAGATGCGACTGAAAAAAATACCTGTACAATAATTAATTAAGCTTCAAAACGTCCCTCTGAGGTAGGTAAGTATTATTAAACAAGAATATACAGAATTAATTAAGGTTTGCAGGAAAAAGAAAGGGCAGCAAAAAAAAAACAACACCAGAAACAAAAAAAAACCCCGCACTGAATAAATTAATGCTAGCCGAAGGGATAAGGAGAAAAAGATTCCCACAGACAGAATCAAGGAAGAAACATATCGTAGGAAGAAAACATGCCCATTAATAATGGAGCCGTTATTGGAACTGATTGCCAATGCTTCCTTCATTATTGGAGCTGATTGCCAATGCCTCCCTAAGGGAGGGCAAAGATGCCAGACTCTTTGCAGGGAGGAGGAGGAGGAGGGAAAGGCATTACATCCCTGTTTAGCTTATCTTTTCCTTTTTGCTGACATTCTGTCAGGCAATCACCTCACTTTCAGGCTTCAGAGTTTTAAGGCAGGCTGTAGAAATGCATGCTCAGGACACCTGCACAGTACCTCTGGGACTCTGTATCTTAGCATCAAGATTCTCTCCATAGCACAGACATGAAGTACGTTCATGGAGTTTTCATAGGTGCCACCAATCTAGTACCGTAGCTATCGCTGCCAAGAGATAAGAGAATCACCAGACCCACATCTCCTTAAATTCCAAAGGTAAGTTATTTCACCAGGGCATGGAAGGCCAAGCACCTCTATTAAAAATAAAACCAACCTAAAACCTAAAAATCTATGTGCAATTTTCTTGGTAAGAGAAGGAGAGACAGAACCTAGTGTATCAACCACCATCACTGAATATTCTGAAAAAAATACTTAGTATGGTCCTACTAAATAGTTGTTCTGGGTCTGACTGGGATGTAGTTAGTTTTCTTCACAGCAGACCGTAGGTGCAGTATTTTGGATTTGTGACTAAAACAGTGATGATAACATTCTATTGTGGAGCAGTGCTGAGATAGTGTTGGAGTTTTCTTTATCCTACACTGCTCCTCCCAGAAGCAGGCTGAGGGTAGACAACAGCTTGGAACTCTGAGGTCTGAAGAAAGCATTAGACTGATACTTGTTGAAGATGGTCCTCTGGCTAACAGGAATGAAGAAAAAGAAGAGACAAACAGTGAGGTTTTTGCCTTAGTCTTTTACCAATCCCCCTCAGCCAGAGGACCACAAATGTGGGAACAGTGATTTTCCATTTGTGGACACTGAAATTGTAAGGAAATAGCTGTATCAGCTGAATGTACACAACCCCATGGGGCCTGATGGGATTCATCCCACAACACTGCAGGAGCTACCAGATGTTATGACAGGACCTCTCTCAATCGTCCAACAAAGGTATAGGGAGTCTGGGGAGGTGCCTGCTGACTGGAAGCTAGGCAGTGTTATTCCAATGCACAAAAAGGGTATGAGGACAGACTCAGGGAACTACAGACCTGTTAAGCCTAACCTCCATTCCTGGTAAAAATATAGAGAAAATTATACTGAAAGGCATTTAAAGAATAATGTAATCATCAGGCACAGTCAGCATGAGTTCACAAAGGGAAAGTTCTGTTTAACTAATTTGATATCCTTCTATGAAAAGGTCACCTGTCTACTGGATGAAGGGAAGGCAGTAGATGTAGGTTTTTCGGGATTTTAGTAAGGCTTTTGATATTGTCCCTTAAAGCATCCTTCTGAACAAGTTGTCCAACTGTGTGATGAACAGGTTCACAGTGCACTGGGTGAAGAACTGGCTGAAGGGCAGAGCTCAACTGGCTGTAGTGGATGGGGCTACTTCTGGCTGGTGATCCATCACCAGCGATGTTCCTCAGGGTTCAATTCTAGGGCCAGTTCTGTCCAATATCTTTATCAACAATCTGAATGCAGGAGCTGAATGTGCCATTAGCAAGTTTTCTGATGATACCAAACTAGGATGTGATGTTGACTCTCTGGAGGGATAGGAAGCCTTGCAGAGCGATCTAGATAGATTGAAGCATTGGGCTATGATTAGCAGGATGAAATTTAACAACTTCAAATGCCTGATTCTGCACCTAGGGTGGGTAATGTCAGGCACAAGTATAAACTGGGAGAGGAGTGGCTGTAGAGCAGCCCTGCAGAACGGGATCTGGGGCTTCTGGTTGGCAGCAGGCTCAATGTGAGCCAACCGTGTGCCCCAGTAGCCTAGAGGGCAAACCCCATCCTGGAGTGCATCACACACAGCACAACCAGGTGGCTAAAAGATTATCCCTCTGGATTCAGTGTTGGTGCAGCCTTACCTCGAGAACTGTATGCAGTTCTGGTCTCCACCATTTAAGAAGGATATGCATCCAGAGGAGGGCAACAAAGCTGATGAAAGGGCCGGAAGAAAAATCATATGAGAATTGGTCAAGGACTTTGGGCGTGTATAGTTTGGAGAAAGGAGGCTGAGGAGGGACCTCATTTCTCTCTACAGCTTCCTGAGGAGAAGTGGAGAGGGAGGTGCTGAGCTCTTCTCTCTGGTATCCAGTGACAGGATGCGTGAGAATGGCTCAAAGCTACATCAGGGGAGACTTAGGCTGGGCAATAGGAAGCGTTTATTTACCAAGAGGATAGTCAAACACTGGAGCAGGCTTCCTAGAGAGGTGGTCAATGCCCCAGGCCTGCCAGTGCTTAAGAGCATTTGGACAATGCACTTAACAACACAGTTTAACTTGGTCAGCCCTGAATCAGTCAGGCAGTTGGATTAGATGATCCCTGTAGGTCCTTTCCAACTGAAAGAGTCTCTCCTCTCCTCTCCCCTCCTCTGCCCTCCTCTCCCCTCTTCTCCTTCTCTTTTTTTTTTTCCTTAAAAATTGTCCAAAAGATTCTTCTGAATGTGCCTTCAGTTCAGTTTTCTTTGACATATTTGTGCAAACAAATTGCAGCCCATATTTTTGCAAATAGTTTGCTGGAAATGCTCATTTAGGGAATTCATTACTCTCAAATCATGTTTTGATGTTTGTAATCATTCACCTACTTATGCACTCAGGTGCCATAATGATAATGAGGAAGATATTGTTGTTTCTTTTCCCCAACTGGATGACCTAACATTAATAGACAGAAGCAGTGCCTCAGCAAATCACTGGGGCTCATTGTTCTCCTAGGGAACATGTGGAGAAAGAGAAAAATATGAAGATATGCTGAGTAAAGTAAAACTGGAGATTTCTTGGGGTTTGATATTCTTCTGCATTATCAAATGGAAAAAAAAAATTAAAACCTGAAAATATTTTCATTTCAAGAATCCTGTAAAAGCCATATACATTCTTTTCAACCATGCAGTATGTTTTTCTATTCACAGTCTAATTATAATCATGGAAAGTATCAACCAGGGTTTGGCTGCATAAATATAGCCTTCCAAAGGATCGAGGCATCTCTAAGATTTTCTATGATTGCCTGAAATCTGGCTAGAGAACAAAAATACAAGGCATACAATCTCTATTTTTTTTCTTTGAAAACATTCATACTGTTCCAGGTAAGAAAACTCTGTGAAGAGAAGACCTGACTATTAATATCAGAGTGGTTGTACTACAGTTGTAACTTGTTCTGGGAAACCTTTACAAACTAGGCTACATCTTTGCAGAATCCAAATAATTGTTCCTTTGTGTATGATACGTATGATGAAGATGACATCATGATAACATATGCTTGTGGTACTTTTGGCTTTTTTTGAGCTACGAGATGGAAGATGTTGATTGCTTGTTTTAATAAATTAAATGCTTTTGTTAATAAAACAAAATGTAAATGTTTCTGCTTTCTGTTATCTAAAACCACATCCAGATCCCAAGGAACATCCAAAGAAGATAGCACCCCTAACCACAAAAAATCCACTTACATTTTTACAGAGCAGAAAACCCCATTATAATATCTCTATTTTGCTTTGGTTTTCTATTTTATTACATATAGAAAATATATATATCATTGATTACTCTTTATGCTGCTCTTCTACAGCATTAGATAGGAGATGCCAGTTGTGAATATCCTTCACACGGTGCATTGTAAGGCAGGAAACTACACACTTGAGATCTAGATAGCCAACAAAACTTTAGTCTTAAAGAATAAGGGCCCTTGTACAAGAAACCCGTATGGTGTAATTATGATATTTATTTCAGGAAAGGAACCTCGCAAGATATTATTGGTGTACTGAGGTCCAATTTTTAAAGAATGAAAGAATGTTCTGCTTAGAAGTAAAGAGGTAAGCATGGGTGTATTACCAGAGCCATAAGCCATGTCATAAAAAAACAGCTTTCTTCTTTTCATTCCTCAGAAAAATCTCAGCTTCAGCATTTAAAAAATTATTGCTGAAAATACTTTTCACACTTGTACACTAAAGATTTCAAGGAAAAAAACAAAGATTGGAAAATATTCTATAGAATATGTTGATTACTTTAATCTACTTGATGTTTCCATGAAAGAATGCAAATTGTGGCTGTACTTTAAAAATTTGAAATCAGCATCTTCTCTTGTAAACTTCTAATTGCAGATCTTGTGTATCCTTTGTACAAACCTGCACTCGTTTGTCTGAAGTTTTTATAATTCCAGTAACGATGTCTTAAGTACACCACAGAAAGGCCCCGATCAGTGCTGCAGCTGATTCTTAACACAAGACTTTTGTGGAAAAAAACTTCATAATAATTGTAGAAATATTCATAGTACTGCAGAAATATTTATGCAGCAATTTTTAAGCTTATTAACTCCAGAAATATAAAATCACTTTTAGAAAGATTGTTAAGAAAAAAACTTCAATGACTTTTCTGTTCCTACAGTGACTATTTGAGCTTAATTAAACTGAAAATAGTATTTTTAAATCCAGCTGACTCATATAGAACAAATCTGTTTAGACATTTAAAGCAGAATTCCAAATCTTTTTAAACTCTGAAACTAAAGTGATGCAATAAGAAACAGTCCAGTTAAAACAGCTAATAGAAAGACATAAGACTAACTTTAAAAATATTTCTTAGGCTTTCCATCTACATGAAAAAGGCAGTTGGAATATACTGTGTATGCTTTCGACATTCTGCATATTCAGAATATTTGAAATAGACAAAGGAAAGTGGTGACCCAGAGAGATTGTAAGAGATAAAGTATACCTATCAAATCCAGACAAGCCTGAGGGAAATATCTTTCTATGAAATCATAAAGACTGACTGTAGGAAACTCTCTTAATTGCACAAGCAATGCTTTTTAAACCTCTGCTCAACTTTGTGGATTCAACAGCACTCCATCTATTTATTTTTCTGACAAGCAACCACTGGATAACTTAGAAGGAAAACGTTGCACAGGAGGAGAATTTACCGTTCAATTCTGCGATGCCTCTGCAGCATGATGATGGCACTGAAAAACCTTCATGGTGAGGAATATAAAGTTGTGAGTTTTTTTAAGAAATGTAATGTATTCGTTTCCCTCTGACATCTTTTATGGGTCCCAGTGATACTGATTCTTATAGTGTTTGGATATATAGTGTGTTTATTAAGACAAACTAAAGGTTGGTAACAGGGATACAATGGGATTTCATCTGGCTTTTATCTTCTTATATACATCTGAATGGCAACCACAGGATAACTCTGAACTGAGTGCCTGATTTAAATGCTCTTTTTTCTTCTACTCCAGAAGAAACATGTAGGTAGCTTTCCATGTAAATAGTCTTAGAAGACCAAAAGCCAACACAATCACGTTGGAAGAAATCCACAGGCTGTCTTGAGCAATGTTACTGCACTGCTTCTCTTTTATAGACAAATGGAAATTATGCTAAATTTTAGTCTCTTTATTACTTCAATCTGCATTCCTTTTGTTCATAGCTTGATTGCATGTGGGAATTCATATCCGTGCTTTTAAAATTACATTTCTGAAGTATTTTGTGAACTATATGATGACATCTCACAGAGGTAGTCCATGCACCACAGATTTGGAAACAAAACTAAACAAAGCCCAGGTTTCTAAGTGAGTTTATGTAAAGTTTACCTTTACATAAAAGTGTAGTCTGTAGAAAAAAATAAGATTTAAAAAAGTTAGAAATTATGCAAGGATCAGCAAGCAGTTAATTACCCACGCTATACTAAACAGATTTTACCCAGTCTTCGATTACCTATTTTGCCCAGCTGCAATTATTTTAGCTATCTCTGATAAATGTTCTCCACAGATATTACCCACAAACTGCCATATGACCATGGTTATCACTTCAGAGAAACACCATTTTGTGTGTGTAGATTTTTTTAATGTAAGTGAGCAGGTTATTTATTGGGTCCTTCTTTTTCTTTCTTACATCTCCAATATGAATAAAAAAGGATGTAAATTCAATCAGATCCATAATTATGGCAGATGGGACACTGTAAAACAAACAGAAGTGAGACAAAATAAAACTAAAGTCCAGGTGATGCCATGTCAAACAAAAGACAGATTCATAACTTCTCAGGAAAAAAAAGTTAGAAAGTAACCAGAAGGTAATGTTCTTTTGGATTCTCCCATGGCAAGGACATAAATATAGTCAATGGGGTATTAAGACTACTGTAATTAGGAAGGAAAAACTAAGCAGACCAAGAGGCCAAAATGGCAAGAATCTCTGAGCAAGCACAGAAATCTCCCTTGCCTTGCAGAGAAAAGCCAAGACAGAGAGGTCAGGAGCAAGACATCACTCTTCCTGTATGTGGTCTGTATTGTTTTGCTACTCCATTTCATTTGATCTGCCAATAAATCAAGGTATCATTGATGACTGAAATGGTCCAGGGTGTTGCTTGTTGTTACTGCTCATCCACCTGCACCTGCTCATGTAACACCAGGAAAAATAGCCAAAGTTCAGCTCTAAGCACAGCACAGTGTTTGGTGACTGGAAAACTCCGAACAATGACAGAACTAGAGCCAGTCAATAGAAAACACTGAGGAGAAATAATGGAATTTCCACCCCTCTTCAGAGCTCCGGTTCTGAACCAGGAACTAAAGAAGAGCTTTCTCCACTGAAATCCTAACCCCAGAATCCTTTGTAAGGATAAGCACCTGTCATTATTCTCCGGCAGCAGAGGGAAAAGACCGTATTTCTAGTAAGCTAGAAGCTGCTTACGTGGGAGACAGCTTTAATTGCTTTCTCAGCTAAAGAGATTCATCCATGGACCTGCTGGAAATTATCCAGAGGAGGGCCATGAAGATGATCAAAGGGCTGGAGCACCTCTGCTATGACTACAGACTGAGAGTTTTGGTCAGCCTGGAGAAGTGAAAGCTTTGGGGAGACTTTATGGTGGCCTCCTAATATCTAAAGAGAGCCTACAGAAAACATGGAGAGAAACTTAATCAGAGTGTAGTGACAGGACAAGGGCTAATGGTTTTAAACTGAAAGAGGGAAGACTTAAAGTTAGGCATCAGGAAGAAATTCTTCACCATGAGGGTTGTGAGACATTGGAATAGGTTGCCCTGTGAGGTTGAGAAAACCCCCTCCCTGGAGGTGTTTAAGGCCAGGCTGGATGAGGCCTTGTGCAGCCTGGTCTAGTTTGAGGTGTCCCTTCTCACAGCAGAGGGGTTGGATCCTGATGATCTTTAAGTTCCCTTCCAACCTTAAGCCTTCTATTGATTCTATGATTCACCTCTTTCATTCATTCATGTCTTTGGTCTTGAAAAGTGCCCTGGGCAAAAGACTGCCCACAAAGTTCACCCTTGTCTGCTCTTGGAAATGGGTGGCTAGCAGCTGGGTCAAAATCATGAAGCAGAAGGCAAGTAGGAAGGCCTGAACTGGGGATTCCACTTCCGTTTGTTTAACTTGAGTCCCACCATCTCAAAACTTGGTTACATATGTGACGTTTGTCTGCTCTCAGAGCCTAAGTCACACTGAGTTCACAACTAAAATTCTCTGAAACTAGACTGACTAGAGGAAATGGCCTGAAGTTGCTCCAGGGGAGGTTTAGACTAGATATTAGGAAGAATTGCTTTACCAAAAGAGTAGTCAGGCACTGGAACAGGTGGTCCAGGGAGGTGGTAGAGTCATGACCCCAGGAGGTAATCAAGAAATGTGCAGATGTGGCACTTTAGGGCATGCTTTAGTGGGCACAGTGGGTTTTTGGGGTGTTGCTTTGTTGTTGGTTTTTTGGGGTGTGTGGCTGAGGTTTTGTGGGTTTTCATTTTTTATTTTTCCCCTGGGTTAACAGTAGGATTCAGTGATCTTAGAGGCCTTTTCCGACGGTGACAATTCTGTGTGTGTGAGATTCTGTGTGATTGTCTCTTCCAGATTATCTGGTGAGACCCAGGGTAGGCATCCCTGCATTTCATATAATGCCGCATGGAAGTGAGAAGTAGTCAGGACATGTGTGCTGAGCAGCAATATCTCTGTTCACATGAAAGTCATTCAAGAAAATAGTTGCTGCTGTTCTATTATTCACAAGCGTTAAAATAAACTGGTGTCTGGCCAATGGTGTGAAAATAACCGTAAGTCTTCACTATGCTGTCTCATATACAGAAAATATACATATACAAAGTGAATTTATTTGAATGCATTGGTCTCCATTTTTAGTCATTGCTATCACCATTTCATGACAGTCATTTGTCACAAATAATTTAGTAGATGTGTATGTGTTCCCTCAGCCCTTACTGTAAAGGACACATTAAGATCTTTGTAATAGCCTATGTGCCACAATTTTTGGGAACAAATCCATCCCTATGCCATATTATATTAAACAGTGTTCCATTAATAATGTTATCTAATTGGTCATACCAGCTCACATAATAAGTTACTACAGTTGTTACAGCAGAAATGGAGATAGAAAGGAGTCTCACCTGACTTAGACATTTTTGTTGCAGACAAAATGTATAACTCCTAACTTGGATGCCAGAAGCATAGATTTGTCCTTATAAATCTGTCACATCTGGGAAGAATAAGCAATGAAGTTTCCTTACTGCCCTAATTTAAACAATTTGAAATTGGGAAATTTAGCAAAAGGTGATACAAGAACGCTGTGTAGAAAAATTACCAAATGAAAATTTTAAAGATTTCAAAAATGCTCATTTTCCACAACCGGAACTGAAAACAGAAACATTTGAAAATATATACCAAAACCAAATACAGACATTAAATAGAGCCATCAGTAAAAGTTGCAAGGTGCTCTTTCAGAGAGATTTTAACTTGCTCCTTGCATATGGGATATAAGGTCCCTTAAAAGGTATTGTGAAGAAAAACCTAATTTTCTGAAGCTGAGACACATTGCCTGACAAAAGCTCTGCCAAAATAGTTATACATCCATTCAAAACATTGACTGTGCTGTTCAGCACTCCCTAAACAAAACGTGGCCTCATTCAGGCTGAGGCTGAATCCCTGAGCAGAGTAGAAAAGTACCATTTACTGCTGAGATGCAAAAAGCATGTGAGGGTCTCCGTGGGTTTTCCTGATGAAGAAGACAACATCAACAGAGAAGAAGATATTACGTTATGCACGACTGCCATCTTATTCTTCAGGAAAGTCCCAGAAAGACATGAAAAAGTTGTTAAAACTAGTAGGAAAAGAGAATCTGCAATTACTAGTAAAGAGACTGTGGTCTATTTTCACTAACTTTTTTAAATCTCCTTCCAGTGTTTAGCTTGAAGGACAGTAGGGCATTAGTGAAAACCAAATAACCCTTCCATTCTATAGCAATACTGATAGGCTCAAAGAAAATTGCAGATCTGCATTGGAGTGCAATAGCACGTGTTCTGGTACCTAGAAGAGGTCAGGAATGTTTTTAAAAGAATTGGTGAGCAAAAATGAAGAAAAGGAGGAATGGATGACAGCAAATTCCAGACTCATGCCATGTATGTTTGTGCTGCAGTGTACACCAGTTATCCTTTTATTTCAAACCCACAGTTGATGTCCCCCAGATTTAATCTGAAAATGTTTAGGCATGATGTACTGGGTTTTATTATACATTTCTGTTTCTGTTTAACTAAATAATGATAAATTTAGGAAATGTACAGGAGTTTTCAGAAATTTTATGAAGGAACAGTATCCAGAGGGAGAGCTTAATCCTGAGATAGTGGTGTATATGAGCCTGTATGGAAAAAACAATACATTAAAGAAAGTCAAAGGTGAATTATTTTTCTTGTCATTTTGATTTTTTAAAAGTTTTTTACAGCCTCATTTCACAACTCTTGCTTAATCTAAGCAACAGTTAACCATAACAAGGCTACTCTGAGAGAGGAATCTAGGTGAAAGTGATAGGATATACACCTGTATCCGATTTGGTCTTGAGACTTTTAGAGTTTAACATAAACTACTTTGTATTATTTGATTCTCCTTCTGGGTCTTCTGGAATAAAAAATCTGGAGAAGCCTCAGTAATGTTTAACTGCACTAGAAACTGTCCAAGTTGCCAGATAGGCTACTGTATCATGGTGATGTCTTCTTCAGCAAGGAAAATAAAGGGATAGATGTAGACTCATTATTTTCTGACAAGTATGGACTGTGAGTGAAGAAAAAGGGCATGCCAAGCTGAGAACTAGAGGCTTATGATATCCCTGTATTCTCACAGGTGTTCTTGCTGTAATGCCTGCTTTAAGAAAAGGTATTCTTTTATTCCTGTCTTCACTTATAAAGCTTCAATATTTAGTGACAATCTAATTAACATCATGTTATTGACTGCAGCCAGGTATGGTGCTGGGAAGCTCGGCTGAGGTTTGTTCCCCAAGGACTTGGACTGACCACTCTCCTACCACTAACGAATGGTGGCATATTTTTGTGATTGGGATTTATGTTCTTGTGGGGCTAACCTAAGAATAGCAAACTCATTTTTAACAAGTGACCTAAGTTATATTTGGATTTAGTCCTGCAGAAAATGCAATACCAGAGTTCTAAATTGCGCTAGGTTTTAGTCTATAAGGCCAAGTTCTCATAGACTGACTAGTGCCCAAAATCTAATTAGTCTGTTTAGTCAGGCTTGCGTGTTCCATTGTGTTTGCTAAGTCAAGAAATTACATCTCAGAAATTATGCACTCCTGTAGTATGCCTTATGAACACAATACTACGGTAGTTTGGGTAACCATTCTCACTAGACTTTGCTTAATAGACCTTATATTTTATGTTTTCAATGAACAACTCATACAGGGTTGAGCCAAGGGCTTAATCACTCTTAATACAATAAAGCAGCACTTTAAAATATTATTAACCTCATCTGTCTAGATTTGGAACTAATAGACCATTGTGTGTGTATTGTCTTTATCCCTGCCAGTTATGTACATATTTATTAATCCTCTCTTCCAGAGGAAAAATTTCTAAAGGAAAACCAACAGTAACCTTCAAGTGAGCGGGCACAGGTTAGAAGGGCACTAATTAAATGTCAGACTTGACAGATTAAAATTATGAAATTTAAAATCACCGTGGAGCTCTTTGTCATTGTCAAATTAGGAGTCAGTGTGATGAGGAGCACGGAAGTGAATGGTTTAATGGATTGAATGGGAATGTGGTTTAGCAGCAGCCTTTTCTTGAATTCAGATCAGCCTGTAGTTCAGACCAAAGGCTGCTAGTTCAATTTCACATTCAAAAAGAGTTGTAGCTTACCTGCATCAAGAATAGATGTGTATATATGTTGGTAGGTTTAAAAAAAAATTAAAAAATTAAAAACTAAAAAAAAAAAAAAAAAGAAAAAAATAACACAAATATATTTCACAAGAAATTATTTTTACACAGATTATTTATTCATTTAGATTAGAGTAGTATCATCATATTTTCTGTTATTTGGCTATGGGATATTTAATGAGATTTTAAAGTCAAAGTTCTCATTATTTGTTTTTGAAACCAACTTTTCTGTTTAGCAATGTGGAAGACAGGGAATATTTAGTGCTGGATAGGTTATGTTACAGAAAGCGAGATTAAACTCAAATGAGTGGGCCACATCCTGACAATACCTGCTCTGATATGCATCAGGAAGAATGCTGCTGACTTCAACAGAGTTTATACTGATATGCTTGAATGGTGTTGAATAAAATGGAAAATGGGATAAATAAAATGTCATGGATCAAAACATTGCTTACATGGAAGTGTGCTTTATGAGGAAATGCACTTAAATGATTGATATTGTTAAAAGTTTCATTTGCACACACATACTATACACACAAATGTACGTCTATATATTTTTTTATATATAAAGTATATGCAATGTCTTTCAGACATCCGTTGTAGAAAAAACTCCTGTAAACTAGGCTTGTAAAGTATGAAATTAAAATATTTCCCTTTCTTAAGTGTGTCTGCACAATTTTCTAACCCCCTTGCCTCCTTCTTTAAACAAACCAGAAAATCATTAGATTGCCGTTCTGAAAAACTTCTAATAAAGGATCTCTTCATTCAAACATTTTTTTTGAAAGATATAGAAGATACTATACAACAGCAACTGAAATCAATAGGATTGGATTTTAAACAGGATTAGGTAGTTATTTAAACCAGTGGGAAGTCTTTTAAACCATTGGGAATCTTTCTATTGAATGCAAAAGATGTTGGATTTAAGCTGAATTCTTTTATCAATATATCTAAATTTGCATTACAAAAAGCATCAATAAAAATGTCAAGCCATTAATTGCATTCATAATGTTTGGGGGTTTTCTTGAGACAGGTGATACCTTATGACAAAATGATGCCAGGTAACTCTTGTCCTATGCTCCAGTTTCATCTAGGCACTGCTTAAGACATTTGACAGAAATGGCATCTTCAATTCAAACACTGGTTTGGAGTGAGATGTCTTTAGCATACTGTAAACCCCACAGTCAAGGCATCTACCTTCCACCTCAGTGAGAACATACGTTGAACTGGAAGGCAAGACTGAATGTAAGCCTACAATTACATTTCTGGGGAATTCTGCTCAATATCTTCAAGTGAGATGACTTAAATGCAAATCCTAGCAAATCACTAACCTGTTGCAATCACTGACAACTCAGGTAGACTTAGCAATTCTTCAGTCATCTCTTGGAGAAAATGTCCTTAATTCCCAAACTTTAGCCAGGTTTCTAACCTTTCTTGACCACGGTCAAAGAGATGAGAGGGGCCACACCACAACCTCTCAATAATCTTAACAAAAAGAGGACCGTAGAAAAATTACACAGCATCAAGAAATGATTTCTTGAAAAAATTTAGAGGTATCAACTATTGCCATCAACAACAAAATAAGATCCTCCACATATTTCACCTGCTACAGTGACATTACTCCAAATAAAATGTTCTGGGAAAAAAATGTCCCTATACCTCTAATACCTCACCAAGCATCAAAGCACTAAAATCACTGGGGAAAAAAGTGCATATATGCTCTCCTCCCTATCCTGCATTTACAGAAGCCACATGAACCAAAAACACTGATTTCTAGCTACAATGTAACCAGGAATTCCTAGAAAAGGGGAGGAAAAATAATTCAGGCTAATCTGAATCAGACAGTCTGGAAAACTGATACTGGATTTTGTGCATGATATGGTAGAAGTCAAAAATAGTGCTATGATTTAATACTAAAAGGAAATTCAAACTGTTCTAAAACAAAACAAAATTAACAGAAACTAAACTGAAGTAGAATCTCTGTGGAGGACCTAGTAGATTTCCTTGTATGACTTCTACTGTTGACCCTTTAACGATACACTCAGTTGCAAAATCACTTGCAAACAAAGTGCTGGTGAGGAAGAAGCCCCTAAGCACAGGCACCCAAGAGAAGCACTGTCAAAGCAAGAGATAGACTGCTTAAAAAAACCATATTCAAGTGATCTATCTCATGAACAAGAAACTCCATGGGGGTTTTATGTAAGTATTCCAGTCCCTTTAACCATCTGAGCTAACCACTATGAACAGTTTTTCTAGAGATATTGAAAGATATTGAATTTGTTCTATAAAACATTAGTCAGCATGGTCACTTTTTTGGCATGGGAACAAGTATGGCATGAATGAAAGAACAAAGAAGTAAGCAGAAAGCTGAGAAGTCACTTAGCTCTGTCATGAATTCTACTAATTGCTTTCAGTAAACCGGCAAATCACAGAATAGTAGACTCACATAATGGCAGGGGTTGGAAAGGACCTCTGGAGATCATCTATTCCAACCTCCTCAAAATACTTGTTTCTGAATAAGTAAATAGTAAGTGTCAGTATTAGCCATTAATTACTCAGTAGTCACTGAATATCTACTCTTCAAAATGCAATAAGAATTTATTCTCTTGTAAGAGATGGTTTCAAGTCCTGCAAAGAAAGCATATACTTCCACATTTAAATACATTTATATCCACATGAAATTAATAAAAAATACCAGTCATTCTAAAGAGGTTATGATGCCAAATAGGTGACATTTATTAAAGGCCTTTTCCTCATTTTTGTCTTTTATGAAGACTTCCTAAATTATTTTTAAAATGCCAGGGATTCCTCTTGAGTTCAAAACTTTCATTTGCCCAAGTCATGCATTATTGATCCATTTCAAAATATCACAGTGACATACATTTCCAGTACATTATCTTATCAAGGGGTGCAAGTCACTTAGAAGACAAAACCTTTATTGTTGCTGTATGTTTGCTTTGTTTTAAAGAGGGCTGATGAATCCCTTCTTGAGAAATGCCACCTGTTTGGTAAAGCTGTGTGAGAACAGCCCCACACTGGTAGACCTCAGCAGGGAGTTCAGAGAAGATGAAGGTGGCCTCAACCAGCACAGGAGACATCTACACAGTGTCTGCTCCTGTGGGACAGTCCAGAGAATTGTCTCTCTGGAGCACCCCCAAGAGGGATAAGGCCTTTACATGGCCCTTTCCTCAGATCGTTGGCCAAGGAGGTGGCCAATGATTACCACATTTGTAATACTACCTGTCATGACACTGTTGGGCTAAGGAAGCAGCACAAGCCTGTGAAATTACTCCAAATGCCTGCCCACCATGTTATTAACCCAACTAGAGTCTTTTAGGTCATTAGGAGTAGAAAAGGTCTACAAAAGAGGCACCCAATGTGCAAAAATAAACCAAATGAAGGTGGGGGTTTTTAAAGAAAATGGGTTGCAAAAATACATACATCCATCACCTATGACCACCACACATGTTTCTTGTGTGGATGGTGAAAGGTGATGCACAAAATTAGCTAATGGAGTCTGGATTCCTCCAGATTTGTGACACAACTGATCTTTTGGCTATAAAGGGCAAAGGGTGACTGAAGCTCTTCCTGAAACTGGGATATTCACTATATTTCTCTCTTGTTCAGAGTCTTAGGTGTCTAACAAGGACTGGGCTTTTCCCTCAGTGGACTCCAGGAAGGTTTCTCTTCTGTCGATAGGTTTTTATTCAAACTTATAGGAAAATATTAGCTCTGAGTTTTTTCCCCTCTTGCCAGCTATGGTTGAAATTGACTGGGGCTTCCAAAGTTATTAAGCAGACACACACAGAAAGAGAAAGGGGCTTAAACACAATAACTGTATAAGCTGCTGCGTGAAGGAAACCAAATATCGTATATAGCTGCCCAGAATGGATACATGGTTTTCTGTCCCGGTGGATAGAGGATAACATTAAAGGAGTATGTTTGTCATGCACAATTATCATTTTCAGATATACTCACATGCAGTGCATAACCAGCTGGGTTCCATGGCTCCACCAGCAATGCCAATATAACATAGCAGGGCACTTAGTCCTTTTGGCATGCAGTAAGTACATCCTGCCAGTTATATTTGGCAGCTGTCAGTGGATTCAACCCACATAAAGAAAAACAGTCAACCTGAGTCAGGGAATTGCCTTTTGCCTTTATGTGGCCTGAGAGAGCAGATCCACAATTTAGTTTCTTATTGGCTCACAAAAAGGGGAACAACTTGTAGCACTTGAGCAACATGCAGCTCGTGAGTTATTCAAGTCCAATTCTCAATCTGGATGACACATGGGTTGTGCTGGCATGGAGGCTGCTAGGTATGCTGACATTCAACCTGTGAAAACAAGCAAGCCAGTGGGAGCTGTACAGCACATTTACCTTGTTCAGCAATGGAGCAGTGGGGACTCACAGGGAGATGGTTGCTTTCCCTTCATGAGAGCTGTCAGGGAGACCAGGAGGTAACTAGTACTTGATATAGTGTCTCTCAAACATGTGAAGTTTTTGTAAGGAAAATTGTAAGATCATGTTAGTGGTATTCTCATGTGGTAATAGTCCCATGGGAGTCAGTGGCACTAATTGCATGAATGAGAGTTCACTAATTTAATTCAAAAGTCCTGTTCAGGACTGAGGTGCGCTGGTGGCCACTCATTTCTGCTCATCCTGAAGATGGATAGCACTTCTATAGCAAGCTTCCTGGTCTCCCTCATTCACTGTAGGCAAGCTCAGACTGACCCGCTCAAACTGGGACACTATCTTAAATGGTACAAGCTTCTGTTAAAAATAACACAACCTGCAGCAAAATGGGAACGTACACACAAATTCCTCCTTGGCAGAAGTCAGGAGCTGTTCTGCAGAAAAGCAGTTACAAGGGCTATACAAGTAGTAACATCCAGCATTGCTGGACCCAAAGCAAGATGCTTGCCTGAATAAAAACATAAGGCCAGAAGGAAACATCTGGGTCACCAAGACTGTCCCCTGAGAGCTAGGGCAGTGCATTGCATATCTGCATATATGTATTGAGCTCCCTCTGCTCCCAACAGAAGGCTGTTCCTGAAATTGAATGGTTCATGATAATGTGTTTAAGTGCTGAACAATCAGATACTAAAAATGTTCATTTAAGAGTCTGTATTAAATGATGATGATGAAGAGGTCAAGTAAGATTTGTTACTGTGATTTTTAAACTGTCATTCAGATGGTTTCTAATTTAGGACAGAAGTGATTGAATCAGAAATCATCCATAAATTTAATATAATTACACTCACTATGATACAAAAATTTAGCAGCAGATTGCTGTAAATCCTTAAAGATCAAAGAGGTACAGATAAGACCACAAAAAACAATTTGTAAAGTTGTGATCGTGTATCCTTAAGGAGTCATATATCACTACAGAAAAAGAGACATTGCTCAGTAAAATGGGCAAATTAATCAGACAACATTAATTCTAACACTGCAGCTGCTAAAGCAGTTTAATCTGTATACCCATGTCTTCCTGTTATGGGGCACAGTATTTTTCCCTTTTTTAAAGGTAAATTTGTTAGTACTTGTTTCAATGAAGATTTCATATTAAACCATAAACAGGGTAGATACAGTCCACAGTGAGGGTCAGTGAGGTCTGATAAAATTTCTTACACCATCAAAGGGCATGGAGTTAGCTAATTGCCTTCCAAAGGTTAAAAGTACAAGATAGCATTTCCTAGACAATGCCAAATAACCTTGGATGTTAAAACCTGATGAAAGTCAACTGGAATTCATGCATCTGTCTTTACAGGAATTAATACCTTACCAACATTTAAATCAGAA
The DNA here is from genome assembly GCA_020745705.1 of Hemiprocne comata. Classification (NCBI taxonomy): domain Eukaryota; kingdom Metazoa; phylum Chordata; class Aves; order Apodiformes; family Apodidae; genus Hemiprocne; species Hemiprocne comata. The sequence goes on along the minus strand of CM036586.1, from coordinate 89,078,800 downwards.
ATTTAAGTGTTTTTTTTTTAAATGCCACTCCCTTGTGAATGATATTCAACACTTTGAATATCACAAAAAATGATGTCAAAATGACTCAGTAATACAAGATGTGTTTGTGCAGTCCATCCTCTGAGTCTCAAGTCAAGCACCAAACACGAGAACCACTGTTTCCATCTATCATTCTCATAAACTAAGAATTGATCATTCATTTGCAAAATGAATTCCAGTTTCAGACCTAATCCCAAGGTCCAAATACACCAAATAAAAAAATAAATAGCCACTACTACTATCAGACTTATTACAGCCTGATAAATCATGTTGGTTAAGTGATGGTTGTAAGAAATCATATATTACTTTTAATCCATCTATTCGTCTGCTCTGTATATAAATAAAGCATGTAGTCTCTTTAAATAGATCTTTGGAGTCTATTACTTTCCAGAGGCTCTAAAGAAATCAATGAAAAAGGTATGTATGAAAATAACACTGTCTTTACTTATTTGTTCCCCTAACAAAATTATAAAACAGTGTACAAATCCACAAAGCAGTGCGGAAGGATTTGTTCTGACTTCTTTTAAAGCGATTGGATGTTTGGCCAGTATTTTCAGTGAGAGCAAGCCAGGACATTTTCTTATGGTGAGTCTGATTCTTGTAATTAGTTACTGGGGTGTTCTATTCCTACCTTGATCTAACTGAGTATTTGAAGCAGATACAAATGTTGTGGCTTCATTAGTAAAATGTAGACACACAGATGATACAGGATTCATCTCATCTTAGATCTTTTAATTTAGACAACTAAAATTTTGATGAATACCGCAAACTAATCCTCAAGGTTCCAGCTATAATGAATGGAAAATGCAGATCTTCCAAAGATGGTGCTTACCATCTATTTCAGAAAAGATGACTGGTTCCTGCCTCCAGGTGCCTCCTTCAGATCTCATGTCCTAATGCAGCAAAGCATATGGGTAAGGAAAGTGTTAACTTTTCGGGAAGTGTTATGCCTTGTCCTGTAACAAGCAGCAGGTAAGTGAGAAGGGAATGATGGAGGACCAGGCCCCACCAGGTGCTGCTCAGGGGAGCAAGCTGGTCACCACACACAGAGAGAGAAAAACCAAGAGTGGGATGAGCCATGTGTTCATGCTGCAGGTGCTCCCAGGGTATTCCTGGGATAAGTGTGAGCTTTACCTGAATGAGGAGCTGGTCTGCAAAAATAGTAGCAGTATAGCTTCAGGCTACAGACACTTCAAGTGTCCAACTACAGTTCACTGTATGTGAGCTTCTTTTATGGAAAAAATTGAGCTCTAGGCCTAGATTTAGTTGTTTAATCATAGATAGGTAACTAGTGCCAACTGAACTCTCCTGGACTATCAAGACAGATGTAATAGATATAAGACAGGAACATGTGATACCAGCTCTACCAGCACTTAAAGGTAAAATGGGGTTAGCTAGGACATCTTGTTTGCCACTGGATGCTTTTTTGTAGAACAAAATGCTACAGCTTTATTAATTAAAATAGGCACTTAGGCACCTACTTGCCATGTAGGCACCAATGTGTCAAGACACATCTTCCTTTGTACTCTGAATCTCATTCTAAGGACTCAGGGTCCACGAGCCCGATGCAGATATCTCATTTAACCTCAAATAACCCTGTACACCAATACATGTGCAACTGAACAGAGCCTTCTGTGTCTGGCTGCAGAGACCCTTTCCCAGGTGTACTGGTAAGATGTGAGGAACACCTCTGGAACTCAAGAGGTTGTAAACAGCAATGACTACACTGGTATAATGCTCCTGTTTGAGATACTTGTATTGCCAGCACTTCGCAAAATGTAATTACATCATATCCATCTGCTTTAGCACAGAATCAGGGGACCACTACTGCGCTGGGAAGGTCAGTCTTACATCCTTAATCGTTCTGTGATGTTAGTGCTAAGTGACCCATCTCCTAATCAAGGATGCAATGATACTGCATTTTACACATAAAACCTGAGTGTACAAATTCATTCAACCGGCTTCAATTTGAAATATGGGCATTAGCAGCTGTACAATTTGTGACAGACTGATCATTTTTATTATGTGCCTGTTGGCATGGCCAATATTTTCTCTCTTCATCACCTGCACTTACATCTTCCTTGCCTTTGGATGCTGTGCATGTGCAATGTACAATAAAGAAACTGCATTACCTTTCACCCCTGGAGAAGGTGATCCCTTCGAATCAGCATGGTGGCTATTGGCAGGCAGTACACATCATTTACATCTTGGTTGCCTTCACCCTGCTTGACCTACGTATGAATACTGCAATTCACCTTGTCCCTATTGTTGCCCAAAGAATAAAAAGGTAGGATAATTGCTGCTGCCTGTCACAGGCGTAGCATCATACCAGACTAGTTCATACGAGTTTGTGCAAAATGGTGCTCAACTGAGAAGAAAATTAAAGAGTTAATAATTTTTTTCACTAACTGAACATATAGGAAATAAAGGAGAGGTTTCCTGTTGGTGATAAATTAGCTCCCACCCTCCTTTTGTTTGTTATTACAGTCATGGTTCAAAGCCCTCTACAAAAACAAGGTCCCACTTTATTATAGGACAGTCAGGTTCAGTGCACAGCTTGCAATAAAGAAATTAGCAAACCAGAAGCTGCAATTCTGTAGAAACACTCAAAAACGAAGAGGATTTAAAGTGACAAGATCCAATTAAATTTAATTACCCAAGCTGTATTTTCATTTTAACTGACACTTTTTATTAAGGAGCCACATGCACTAAAGCTAGAAACCTGGGCCAAATTGCATCCAGTAATACAGTTATCTTATGCAAAATTCTGAGTATCTAATTTTCTAAAATGAAATTAGAGACATGGGGTTTGTAAAAGGTTCTCTTTGTCTGATACTATAAGATGTTGTTTGCAATGTACCTAAGCTACTGTATATCTATGCTACAGTAGCACCTGATGTACCTAATAAAACTTGTTACTGGGGAAGAGTCTTAGCACACCTTTTATTATTTTTTAATATGGAAATATTCAGTGAAAGTCAAGGAGACTTAACAACTGCAAATCTAAAACTCTTGAAAACTAAACCATTAAGTCTTTCTGACTTTCACATGAGAAAATAATTTCTTAATCTTTCAATTTTAGGCTTGAAGAGGCACATAAACCTGGAAAAAATTATTGTTTTAGCATCACCTTATTTATCCACATGGCAGCAAAGAGCAAAGAGGGGCTGCAAGAACAGCCCACTGTGAGACTTACAATTGGGAGTTTTTTTCCCTGTCTCTGTTTTTAAACAATATATAGGTAAAAATTTGAAATTAAAAATTGAAAGGCAGCAGATTAATGGTTAAACAACTAATATGAAAAGAGGAAAAGGGACACATTTTTTTAAGCAAGATGAAGTCAGTGGGAACAGCCTAGCACCCATGAAGCCTTCAGAAATGTGTGAGGTTGTACAGTGATTCTTTCTTCTGCAGGGCTGAGTAGGATGTGCCAATTCCTTTGGTGGCTGGGAGTGGGGCCATCATTGGTGCTGGCACCTCAGCACCCCCGCCCTGCTGGCTGATAGGCCTCTATAACAGTAGGATTAGTATTCCCTCAGGAGCAGGAGTAGATGCATGCTGTCCCCTCCTGCCAAGGCAGAATCATAATTCTCCCATGAGTATGGCAACGGTCCTGCTCAGCCCTCCTGGGGACCTGCACTGCTGTGCTCCCCCCCAGCCATCTCACACAGCCCCTAGAGCTGGTGGGGACATGCATGGATGCCATGAGTGCCTCTCGGGCCAACAACAGCAGGGGACCAAAGGGTTCTCCAAGGTAGAGACATCACCAGGACCAATTCCTGGAGGAGAGGAGAGGTGCTGGGGTGTCAGGCTTCAGAGAGAAAGTGCTTCCCCCCATCAGCTGTCTCCCTTACAGCTATTAACAACAGCTTTACCAAGACCATAACCAGAATCTACATTCATGAAAGTGAAGCTGGCTTCCTTTTCTGTCAAGTACTGCTGCTAAACTTCTCAGGTTTCTATGCAGAAGAGGACTGTGGTTACAGAGGCTCTATTTCTATATGGGAGAAGAGAGAGGAAGAGACTGGAATAGACTCCCAATTTCTTTTATTTGTAAATTGTGAAAGTGAAGTATGCAATTTCTTTGTGCGAGCAAGTTCAGAGACAAAAACTATCTGTAAAATATTTTAAGAATGGAATGAGGTGTAGCCACAGTTGGATGGTTCTCCATGTAAAGTTTCAGTATCATTCCCCTTTACAATATTTCAGCTTATATCCTGTGAAAACAGTAAAGCATGTGGGTATTAACACCTACCAGAACAAACAATGTGATGGACAATCCCTTGTCACTCTCTTCTACACACATTAAGCCAGAAGATTACAGCTCCCATAAGAATTAGCTTGTTTATTTAACAACTTCCTATTAGCACATTTGGGGAAAAAAATAACAAAACAAAACATAGTTATGTGCGCTGTCCCCCCAAAACTGAATAGCTGCTTTGAGGTAGCACCGTATAAGTGCATTACCAGGATTAGAATGTAAATGCTTTGTACCATCACTTTCACCTGGGGTAGGTTCACTGGCTAATTGTGTGCCTCTGTGCCCTATAGCCAGAAAGCTCGGTGGTGAAGTGAGTAATTTTTGAGAGGAACTCATAATCTGTTACTGGAAAAATCATTCAGTGAGGGAGATTGGACCAAAGGGAAAAATAGGGCCATAAGGCAAACAAATCACAAATTTCATAATACTTCGACTAGAATTCCCATACTGGAATTTTAAATATTCAGACCCAAGGTTGGTATTCCTTGAAGAAAAAACAAATAAATCAGGTACTCATATATTCCAAACCTAGAGGTACTCACAGTTAACTTAGGAATACTTTACTTTATCTCTTAGTTATAGAAATCTGGCAATGGCACAGTCAGAAAGTATGCATCAAAAGCCACTGGGCTCACACAGCTAAGTTCCTGCAGCTAGTAACACCTGAGGGGACCATACAGTTAGCACCCTTTCTGGCTACCTCTGGCCTCTTATCCTGAACAGCTGTCATATATTCCCAAGGACAGCCCATAGCAAGAGTCCAGAGAAAGTCTCAAACTTGCCTTCAGATTTATAGCATGACTCCTTGCTGGATCCACCAGCAAACCCCAAAACCACCACAGGTACACATCAAAGGTCCTTTGTCAAACACATGCTTTTCATTCCTCCTTTCAGACCAAAAATTAATGAGGGAAGAAACAGTTTTAAGCAGAATGCAAACAGACACTATAAAATAAACTTTTTTTAAAGGGTAAGTTGGAGGAAGGGGAGAACATACATATGCAAAATGGAAAGAGCTCTGTTATCTCAAGAACCAGGGCTTCCTATCAGGGCTAACCCCAGTTCATACATGGTTATGAGCTGTATGTGGATGAACTCACTTCTACCTTGTGTCCACCTATGTATGACCTCCAGCTTCTCTGAGACACATCTCCACAGCTCACCATAAGTCAACTGGGCAATGGGGCAGAGATCTTCACCTTCCCGCTACAGTTGCACTTCCATTCAGCTCTTCAGTCCCAGGAATGGGATGTAATTTTCCCCTTGTACTCAGCCCTGGTGAGGCCTCATCTTTACTGTGTGCAGTTCTGGGCCCCTCACTTCAAGAAGGATATTGAGATGCTGGAGTGGGTCCAGAGGAGAGCAATGAGGCCGATGAAGGGACTAGAGGGAAAGTCTTATAGGAAAAGGCTGAGGGTGCTGGGGTTGTTTAGTCTGGATATGAGGAGATTCAAGAGGGACCTTATCACTCTCTACAACTACCTGAAGGGAGGTTTTAGTCAGGTGGGAGCTGGACTCTTCTCCCAGGCAACTAGTGACAAGACAAAAGGGCACGGCCTGAAGCTGCACCAGGGGAGGTTTAGGTTGGATATTAGGAAGCACTTCCTCCCGGAGAGGGTGATCAGACATTGGAATGGACTTCACGGGGAAGTGGTGGAGGCACCGTCCCTGGATGTGTTCAAGGAAAGGCTGGATGTGGCACTAAGTGCCATGGTCTAGCCGATGTGGTGGTGTTAGGTCATAGGCTGGACTTGATAATCTTAAAGGTCTGTTCCAGCCTTGGTGATTCTGTGATTCTGTGAATCCTTACTGAAACATGACTTGCCAGAAGTTGATTTGCCTCCAATTTCTTGCCTCTTTCTGCCTAGGCAACACACAAATTTACACACAGTGTACAGCAATTCAGTTGTTAATTATAAAAAGACTTCAAACATAAGTAACTTTGACACGATTCCTTCTAAAGATACTGCACGTTATAAACTGCCCTCTGTACCACTTGCTTTGATTAAGACCACCTTACTCAGATCCTTTGAAGCCTACCCAGTCCTGCTCCTTGAAAGGAAAGGGGAAACACTCACAATGGTGTCAGTGGATGTCCAGGGTATCAGCTTCATTCTCAGAAAATAAAAAAGACAAGTAAAGTCTGTTTAATACTGTGAACATTTAACTAAAAAAAGACTTCTGCTTTCCAACAGCCCTTCCTAAAAAGCAGCAATAATGAAAAAAAAAAAATCTTCGTTTGCATAAGGCAGTAATTTCTCTCACCCTTTTTGATTTTCACATTATTTCTGTTACTTGCAATGTTTCCACCTTCAAATAATCATTAAATATTAACATTGTTGGACATACAGAATAACTAAAAGGCTTTTTACTCTTCCAGTTGAGGGATCTTTAGTAATGTGATAAATCAGTTTAACCAAAATATCAAACATCAAGTAGACGGTAAAAAAAAAACCAAACAAGACGAGCTATTATACAAGTCATATGCATATTCATTTTGTAACTTCCAATTACCTGCTCAAGAATGGCTTCTTCTTTTATTACCATTCAAAATCCATTAATTAGAAGTCACACAATTAAGCACAATAGCTCAAGAAAAAAATGTAAATTCAGCCCATAACCACATATTAGTTTAGAAAGATGAATGACTGAAGGGGAAAAGCCCACCCAACATCCAGTCACACACATACCTTGCATTTCTCTAAAGCACCTTTCGGATGAGCAAACAAATCGTGTAACTCTATCCTGTGCTGATTCAAAAATAAATGCTGACCAGACTCAGCTGGCTCTGCCTGGCTGTGGAGGGTGTCTCATTTCTAGCGCCAGGGACACTTAACAACTTTGTAGTCATTTCCATGCTAGTCAGTAGAAGCAACTATAGAACTCTATGGAAGATACTCATTAAGATTGGAAATGGGGGAAACAGCTTCTCTTGGCTGCATTAAAATATGTGATCTAGCTGGTTGGTGAGTCTTGTTCACAGGTTCTAAGTTAAATCAGTCTCTAGATTTGAGGTCAAGAGAAGATTTCCCTAAGCTCCAGACTCACTGTGCTGGCTGCATGGTTCTTGGCTTTTCCTGGGATCATCTAGGAGGGTTTTTTTAACATGTCTCAAGTCATCACAGGATTTTGAGGATTGGTGAGGCTCTTGATCTCTCCTGCTCTCTTCCCAAGACACACTTTTTTGTGAACCTTGTTCTTTTTCTACAGGTCTGCAACTGACATGTTGAAAGTTGCAACACAGCCAAAGCATCCATTCATGTCTCAGACTAGGCCTGATATTTCTAACACGGAAGGCTGCAGTTTAGCTTTACTATTGTTTGTGGTCTAAATCTTCAATAGGACTTCCGTGTCAATGGTGGTCACCCTGAAGTTTACAAATTTTATTGTGTACAGATATGCATTCATACATACATATATATAAAATCAACCAGAATGAAAAATATATACATAGTTAACAATGTGACTAAGGAATGCTGGAAGTAGGTCTAAATAAATGCCAGCACCATCAAGAAAAGCACGACTGGGAGAAAATGCAGATATTCCATTTGTTTGCCTGGTTAAGCTGCTTTGTTATGCTCCATCCTCCTTTCGCACTGCCCTCCCCCCCAACACCACCACCTTTTGTACTAATCTTCCCTACATCTGCTGCCAGCTAGGCCAAGCTCAAACAGCAGTGTCAATTCGAGGGTCAGAGAGGTCAGCAGTGACACCCGATTTAAGTGTTATTCACCCTGATGCTGTGACAAGACAGATACAGCGTGGCCTGACTAAAGTGATGTATGTTAAATTTGTTGCAAATTACTGGCATGATGGATGTATTGATGACCCATTGCAGCTGTCAGGATGTCTCTATCAGTCTCTCAGTTACGATTTCTCCTGCTGCTCAGCCCCATCCCCCTCTGACTTCTCCCATCAAGCACAGGGCTTCTTTATACTCCCTGAGAAACTCAGGGTGCAAAGCACAGGGAAACAAAGTATAAACACCTCCTGTGAACCTGAGGAGCACCAGAAGCCATCTCAAGAAATGTAAAAATTTGGTGATTTATAGGCCTGAGTCATTGTTCAAATTCACTTAATCTGGACACCTATAGAAAACTACTCATGGATAATAGGTTTTCAAACTAACTCTTGTTTCATCCAAAGTATTGCAAACATGATTATTTGAGCTCTTGCTTGAAGTATCTCACTCATGTAAGAAATTCTCTGAATGGGAGCAGGCCTTTTTTTAGCTTTTGCTCTCAAGTAGAGCAGAGACATAACTAACCCTTAGTCTCTGCAGCAGAAATTGGGAGAGCAGAAAAGGGCAGATGGGGACTACCCAGGATATTCTCTTCCTGCTGCTCCCTCCCCGTCAGAGCAAAATCCAGCTTCCCTAGCAACGAAAACCATGGGAGAGAAGGGCAGCAGCCACTTTAGAGCACGATCCTTGAAGAATCACAGCTTGTCTGCTGCTCATGGCAGCTCAGACTCTCCCCTTCGTTCCCTGTGGGAAGCAGGGTGTGTGCAGGAAGCCAGGTCTGACTTATGTCTTTACAATGCTGCAAGACTGGAGCTTGGGAGAGGCATAGAAGCCCAGTCTTGTGAAATGGGGTGAAACAGATGGAGATCAAACCCTCTCAAGTATCATAAATCATCTCTACTTTCAAACCTATGTCCCTCCTAGGAGTGCTTCCTCCTGGGCAGGCACAGCAGTAATTACAGACGTACAGCCCTTCTATAAATTTTAGAACAGATAGAGGAAACCCCTAGTCATGATGATAAACTACATCTCCTTCAATAATTACATTTAAGGAGCATCTTCTGCAAATTTCTTCTATTTAAAGCATTTGTTTGTTTGTGTTTTTTTGCATCAACTCCACTGTAGCTCTAAGTTAGTTTTGTCCTTGCTTCTAATTATCTTTACTTCCTGCTGCTGCTGCACATTTTGTTCTTTCATTGTGACTCCCAGATTGTCATCTCTTTGGTCTAGTGTTTCAGAGTTACACTTAATAACATCTAATTTCTTCACAAGCAAAGTTGCAGCTCCTGTATTCTCAACAACTTGCATTGTCTAGGGACGGTCCAGGTGCTTCTGCTCTCCTGTTTTATTTTGCATCGTGCTAAATGCCACCCAGCAAACAGGGATATTCAGGGCCACAGAAGTGCAGTGCCCTAAGTGGAGACACTCAGGATAGTCAGTGTACAAGAATGTCTGCAAATCTGAAGATGTTCTCAAGAACACACATCTTACGAAGGTCTCTTAGGGAAAAGGGAGAGTAGAGACAACAGTTTTATTGCTTTCAGTCGAGCTTGTCATTAGAAGACCAATATGGCTATCAGAATTCCAGTTCCACCAGCATCCTCAGCATCTTTCATCATGAGAGATAGATACCTCTTCAATTTTGAGTAATCAAAACCCTAAAGAAAGGAGAAGCAGCAAGGAAACCTTATTCAAGAACTGGAATAATGTCAGTCAATATTGTGGTTCCTTTGTTAATTTTAAGCCCTTGTGAATGGTCGTTCATGGCAGAGATGAAACACTAGACAATCAGGAAAGACTTGAAAAAATAGTGGGCCCTTCAGCAATTCAAGTATCTTGACAGAAGTAAAAGGAATTTCACCAAGCTACATGTGTATTGAATTGAGCCCCAAACTAGTATAAAATCTGTACTTAAATGTTATACTCAAAACTTGAGATGAGTCTTAAAACATCTTACATTATAAATCATTATAGGTGGTATTCAGATCTACCTCTCCTTCATCACAAATAATCACACAACAGTCACCTGGATGTTTCAGTGCCTAAACAAGAGAGCTCATCGCAACTCATACTCTAGAAGCGACCAGGTGATGCTGGGAAAAAAAGAGATAGCAAAGGGACAAAAGAAAATAATTTTTAAAATTCTGCAGTTCGATGTCTTCTGGTGGGAAATAAAAAAACCACAACTACAGTTGTTTGCATAAGCCCATCAGCGCAGGATCACTTCAAGACACTTTCTTAACAGCAGGCTCTCAAATTGGAGAGATTTGATTCTCAAATCATCTATGTTTATCTGAACTCCACCTCATCTTGAAAACTGACAACATGAGAGTCATGGTTCTCCTCAAGGAGACTACAGGAAAATGTTGTAGCTCAGGACACAGTAGTTAGGAAACACTGGCTGACTGTGAACACAGCACCACATCTTACCAGCAAGACTGGCAGCCATGGCTGGTTTTCATGCGCTTTACTTCTTCCAAGGGTTTTATTTAGATTATCATTGTCAAAGAATTTGTCCTTATCTGTGAGTCTCTTGGTGATACTGGCTAAAAGATTAAAATAAAGCTTTAAGTTGTCAAATAAGGGAACTGTCTGCACCACTCACTACTTGTCAACACACTCCCAGCAGCCATCCCAAATCTGGAGAACAGTACCTTACAGGAACTAAACGTCACAGCAAAGTACAAAGCATGTTTTTATGGCATCACCTTTACTAACATAAACAAACGAAGACATGTGTGCATACACATTTTAAAGTATTTGACTAAATCTCCCAAAGATAGGCCTCCTTTAGGTAAGAATTTGTCAAAATAAAATAGATTGAAACCATGTTGATTAATGTTACACTTCAAATATAAAATCTAGCAGAGATAGACAAATATACACTTAAAGAATTATGTCATTGCTGTGAAAAATTGAGACCATCTAAAGGATCTAGTATAGAAAACAGAATTACTTCACATGGAAATGAACCCTTTTCTCCTTACCCATGGATCCATTTCCAGACTAGGTGCTAGAAACATTCCAGTTTGCTCTTGCTTGGCTGGAAAATGCATCAGTATGTCCAGGAACACATGCATAGAACAGCCAGTTCTGTGATATGGTGGGTAACCTGGGATTTAAATTCTTCAGGCAAAGGCGAAATTTGACCAGAAATATCACTTCCTGAGAAGGTTCTACCCACTAAACAATCACTTTGAAAAGCTGTATTTCAAAAGAAAGTGTGAACTTCGACTGCATTTTAGGAGCTAAATCTTGTATCAAATCCCTCAAGGGACTTAAACGATACAGAATGTCCCTTTCCTCTGCTTTGGCCAGATTGGGACCAAAAATGCTCACTGCTGTTGAGATGAAGACACAGAAGTATAACATTCAACACCCACAAAAACTCATGATCAAAGGCCACGGTGTGTCTGATACAGAAGTACTTGCAGTCTTCGAGCACCAAGAGAGTGAAGGTGTTGAGGAGAGTCATTTGGAAAGTAAATATGTACAGCTGGCTTGAATCTCTTTGTATAAATGCTGAGATGGTGTAGTATGTTTTTTTTAGAGGGGGAGGGCCCCAGGGGTGCTCATGTGAGAAGCTTCTCCAAAAATTTGGCCCCACCTCTGGCTAAGGCCAAACCTCTCATCGACAATGGATGCTCCTCTGGATGCTCCTCTGCGATTAACACATTAAAGAAGGGTAAATGAACTGATATAAGTCCTCAGGGCAGAGGAGAGGGGGAGGTGAGAGCAATGCCAGAGCAGAGATTCGAGCAGAGATACCAAGGTCTGTGAGGAATGAGGGGGAGGAGGTGCCCGAGAAGAGATTTCCCTGAGATGGCAGGCTCTCTCCCTGCACCTATGGAGGAGCATGGTGGAGCAGCCCGTAAAGGACCACGGAGGAACAGATGTAGACCTGCAGCCGTGGAGGACCCCGAGCCAGGGCAGGTGCCTCTGCCTGAAGCAGGCCGTGACTCTGTGGGAAGCCTGCCCTGAAACAGTCCATTCCTGAAGGGCTGCATCCCATGGGAGGAACTCATGTCAGAGAGATTCATGAAGGACTCTCTCCCATGGGAGGGACCTTGCAGTGGAGCAGGAGAAAAGTGTGAGGAATCCTTCTTCCAGAAGAGGAAGGAGCAGCAGGAAATGGAGTGATGAACTTGCTTTAAATCCCATTCCCAGTCCCTCTGTGCCGCTGGGAGGAAGGCAAAGAAATCAGGAGCAAAGTAATGTGGGCCCAGGAAGAAGGGTGGGCTGGGTTAAGGTATTTAAGCTCTGGGGGCACTATAGCTTTATGACTAACTGTTTGCCATTCAGAAAGGAAGAAAAGTCTTCTGTTCAGGTTTGTCGGGTTTTTTTGCTAGATGCCATAACTTGACCTATAGATCAAATATGGATATTTTATTGTAAGTTTTTTATTATATTGATATGTTTCTCATTGTATTGGAAAACTCTGTTTCTCTAATAGGATGCAGAAAGTATCCGAACATGAAAACAAACCCTGGCTAACGTGATCCAAATTCCTTTAAGCTTATTATATTAGTGACATTTCTGTCATATTAGCACCCATTTATATGACATTAGTGAAAACAATCCATTAAAATGTGATATGAGAATTACATATGCAGTACGCACATTGTAATTAAGGTTCATCAAATTACTAGGATGAAGAACAACTTTTCTGGTGATAAAACGAGTAAAAATCACAACATTTTTTCTAACAGTTTGACCTCTTGCAGTATTGCCACTGGTCATTTCCTTCAGAAGTGTACCTGCAAGCAAACTGCTGAGACCAAATATTATGCCTACAGGAGGCTGAAGTACTCTGGGATGTAGAAGTGTTGACAACAATTGTCATTTGCCATCAGTAATTCCAGGGAATTTGGCATTTGGATGACAGCTCTCAGCAGAGCACTTCTTCCAAGGTGCATGACCACATCTTGAGAGCTCCAGGTTAGACCTATTTACCACATCTACACATCTCTGACCATTAAGTATCAGTCCTTACGGTTCAGAGTAGCTGGTACGTTCCCTGCCTACTGAACAGGGCTGCATAAATAACAACTTTAAACTATTAACATTAAAGCTTTCAAAAGTGTTTCCAAAGAGCAACGTAATGATGATCGTATTAAAATCCATCATGTAATAATAATAGGTAATGAATAATATATCTTGATTACAGCTCATCTCAGGCCAATTATCACCAAAACAGATATGAACAAAGCTAGCCAGATGGTCTGGTAAAGAATGTCCATAAATATCCCAGCCGCACACCTTCTGGCATAAAGTGCCAAGATCTGCTTTGCCTAATCTCACAGCAGGAATTTCTCTGGAAATAATCTCTCTAAGCAGTTTGCTGAAACCTAAGTCCTTATTTGAAGGATAAAGTATAAAGGAAGGCTGTAAGAAATAAAGGCAGAATAAAATAGAAATGTAAATGTAGGTAAGTCCTGTGGTAGAGTGTCTCTCAATATGAAAAGACCTGTACCATGTCCCATCTTTGTGACTCTGATGCTAAGCAACCGAGATAAAATAAACTTCCCACAAAATGGCTCAGTAACAAACAAAAAATGATTGTGCATGAAACCACTCAAGTTATAACGAGACTAATCCAATGGGCAGTGGTTTAAATTGCTGAGAAGTTTGGAATCTTTTTCCTTTGTCTTTCCTTGGGGCTTCTGCATGTGCTGTAACTTCTCTATGCATGGAGAGTATAGTTAGTATTTTCATTTGCTGCCTAAGTAGCAAATTACCCTGTAAACAGCCCACAAGAGCTGGTCTGTAATTGAATTGTAACTGTTGACTTTAGACATTTGGTATATCTGCTGCAAGAAGTAAATTTTCAAAACTTCATCTTGATGCAGTCAGACAAAATGAAAGGTAATATTCTTTATCTGCCACAGATTGCTGCAGATGAACTGCTTTCATATGAGCTTAAATAAGATTTAGTGTATTCCATCCTTCAGCTGGCCACAATTGAAAGTGATCAGGATCAATATAGCTGCCCCTGAATGCAGCCCGGTATTGTGCATTACAATAGAGGAAATGGCTGTATTCAAAATTTTCCTGTGTCAAATTAATTTCCATGTTATCCCCAAATTCAATTAGATGGGAACCCCGTGTAACTAAAAAGGTGTCCGACATCCCTTAGTGACAAATTACGGTGCTTAGTGTGCATATCAAGGTGAAGTGTTGAGCCTTGCTAATCTTCTCACTAATTCTCAATTACCGTAAAATGAAGCCATAAATCACACAGACAGGGGATCGATGGAAATGTTGTTTTCAGGGTGATTGGCAGCCTCCCCAAAGGTTTTCTGTAAGTTGGTTTAAGGTTACCATTCTCTAAGGGGAGGGATGGGGTAGTCTTGCTCAATCTCTATGATATAGGCCCACAGGCCTTTTGGGGATAGTGGGGAGGGACAGCACCAATTTCAGCCCATCAGACATCCAATTTTTCTCCTTTTCATACCTGCTGTAGTAAATGAGAAACAAATTAAATTTCACTCCACTATCTCCACAGAAACCATTTAAATTTTTCATGGAAACTAAATTGTCCCTAGACAAATAGCCCCCTGATTCTATGAAAATATACTGGAGCGCTGGGGACAGAAATAAATTTGTGTCACTCTGGATATGCCATTCTCTGTAATGTCATTCACTGCCGGCCAATAAATGAGTCCCTCCCGGAACACAATGGTAAAGCCTTGTGCTCTGGTGGATTTGCATTGTTCCCCCACTCTGGAGCGGTCTAATATTCTTCCTGTTATTAATTTGCAGCCTAGGTTTTACATTCATGAGGCCAAGATTGAAATGTAAATGAGGCACAAAATAAGTAGTCAGCAGTAGCCCTGGCCGAGCAGCCTGTGTCATAGACTCATGGACTTACATGAAAATAGTTATCACTCAGAGAGATTAGCAGCTCAGAACATCAATCACTGCTGCAAGGAAACAATGAATAAAATCGCCCCGACAAGAGGAAGGAAATTACAAGAGCTTTAAAGTGGAAAGGGAATATGTAATACTGCTACCTGTTGTTGAAGCACTAAGATGGCTGTAATAAAAAAGCTGGCTTCCTTCTCTCTCTCTCTCCCCTTCTTCCCCGTTGCTGTTGATCACTGATATTTAAATTGTGCCATTTTTTTCATCTCAATTTATCTATTAAATGAGCTGCAGTTCCTTGGCTGGAGGTCTATGATACTTCACACTGCACCCAAATGAAGCCCACAGCTTTGAGTTTGAACTCACTTTAAAATGATTACATCCTATATATCACCCTATCTCTCGGCAAACAAATGAATATATAAGGCCAGAGTGCTCAGGTTTCAGGAAGGCTCAGAGGATGCTGGACTTTGGACAAGGAGGCAATGGTGGGTTTACTCCACTGTTGAATTTTCCTAATTCTCAGGTGGTGCAGAAGTGGTGCAAGTAGGGTATTCTCAGGCCAGCTCTTCCTCAACAACCTCTGAGCAGCTCTAAGGAGCCGTCAGTAACCAGAACCTGGGTAAGATTCTGCTAATTCTCCTTTTCTTCAGCATCACTGATCGCCCTCATCATTAGTGGAAGCACCACAGAGCTACCCTGTCCAGTCAAAGCCATCCCAAATTTCTCCTGATGCCTGGAGAACTCCCAGGTGGATATGTTCACTGATCAGAGTGGCTGTGCTGACCTTGGTCCACAACTTCTGCTTGGATAAATAATTTCATAAAATGCACTCTAGCTTACACCTCTAGCTAGCAGAGCATGATTTCTACACTGATATCAAATATATATAACTTAGTTCTCCGAAGCAGTACATTTTCCAGACTAATTCTCTAGCTTATCAGAGTATATTACATTATCTGTTGGACTTTTTTTCTTGTGTGTTCCCTGTGTTCAGCAAATGCAAAACACTATTGCATTCACCACAGTTAGTTTTGCCTGTAGGAGGAAATGTGTCTGATTATTACAGCTGGACAGTGAGACCACTTTCTTGCCATTCTTCAGACAGCAGAAATATAGCAGGTGTTTTACTATAAAACTGCAAATTTCTGGTCTAATTTTTCACTCCCAAAAATGTAGATCTTCAACCACAAACGTAGCTGTAAAAGTGTGTCCTAGTAAGATGAGTTCAAAGAAAATGTCAAAAAAAATTCTAATCCTTCCTATTTTGAGGTAGCTTGTTAATGTGTTTGGTCATAAAATCATGCACACACGTGCCTCATGATGGGCAGGAGCATCTCTCTAACTTACTTTCCCAAAGATGCTGGACTCTTTCTCATGTGTCTACCTCTAAAAAAATATTTGTTTGCAGGGAGAATTCTGTATTAGGAAATAGTGCAGTCTGGGTACACTTTCAGTTGCCATACAACTCTTAAGACTGTTAAACAAGATATCAAATTTTTAACAGTTAAAAATACAATGCCCTTCTCTTGATGCAACTGGCTTTGGGACTTAGGATAAACTATTTAAACCTTATTGCTTTAGATAACACATTCCAGGTAACAATTTTCATTAAGGATGTAAACTGTTTTCATGCAAAAATATCAACAGACTCTGAAAAGCTGGATATTTTAATACCAGTTTTTAAAACAGGGAAACTAAGTCTTAGACAACTGGAGAGTTTTTCATATGATCACACAGCCTGGTAATGACAGTAAGACTGGAAACCAAATCTCCATTTTCTTTGCAAACCACTAGATCATGTTGCCTTGAGAAATCAGCTTTCCATTCCATTCCTCATCAGGAGGAAGAATTAATTCATGTACGTAAGACACTGAAGTAAGCCAGTAGAAAAATTCTGTGTGAGTGCACAATATAATGAATATTTCCTATTATATGGACAATGGACATTTTGGTCAAATAATCTCTGGAGAACTAGGACTGAGATGAACAGAAGTATTAGCATATCAGAGCTACTGCATATCAGAGCAAGCAACATTTCCCTGAAAAGCTACTTTTTCCACAATAAATATGCTACTCCTTTCATTGCATGTTCATTTTTAAAAGCACAATGCAGACATATCATATAGAGAGAGTTTCAAACATTAATATGTGGTTATATGTCCAGGAGCCTTTATTCTGTTTCTCTCCGCAGAATTTCTCTAAGGATAATGCACACTGCTAAGAAAAGGAATTTTAAATTTAAGAGGAGCAAAAAGCCAGCATAAAATCAGAGGTTCAGCTGTGTATTACAGCATTCCTTCAAGAGGTTGAGAAATTGATCATAGGTGAGCTAGCAGAAGATATTGAGCCTTAAACTGCCTTTTTTTTTTTTTTCCTTTCTTAAAAAGGTAAAGTCAGACCCAAACTGTTACTGGAGCCTTAGAGCCCCACAGCAGCCTGCAATATGTGACTAAGGAGCAGGAGCAACACAACTCACTTCCTACACCAGGCAGCAGCTTCTACTCTCAAACCCCTCCTCTTTTCCTCCCATTGCCATTGTCTTCACTCTTAGTGTCTCAGAGTATCTATTTAATTGCTTATCAAATGGATAGTTATTGTATCATAAAATCTTCAAAGCCATTTCCCAGTCCCATTCAGTCGTGTGGCTGAACTTTTATACAATGATGTATCACAATGGATTATGCTAATAAGCTTGTTAATAGCTCTAGCAGTGTTAACTGAGCGCATTAAAACAAACTGGTCCTTGCAGTAGATTGGGAAATGTTTTATAAGGGGCATGTGATCTAAGAGCAGTCATGACAAGGCTAGTAAATAACAGCAAAAACTGGCATGACTAAAGAAATACTCACCTAAATTATTTATATGTTAATCAAAAATACAGATATTAAGAAATATCATTAGTTCGTAACTAACTGGTTTATGGATTTGTGATTAATATCTTATTTGCACGCGAAGTAAACCCTCAGCCTTTTGTTCAACGTTTCTAACCTTCAAATCTTTGCAGGTTTCCTCTCTGCAGCCCTTTTCCTTCACTAAAATGATTACATTAGCTTGTCAGAGAAAATAGACTTTCAAGGTAAAGACACAATTTCTTCTGCGATATATCCAATATATTATTGTCATATATTTTTTTAAAGTCAAAATATATCAGCATTTCAAGCTTGAGGGTAATGCAATTAACGCTATACAGTATATATTTCTCCTGAACCTCCATCTTACGCTTTGAACATTTATTAGTAGAGGAGACAGTGATCTTGTTTCATTCATACATATCAAGTTGGGCTGTCAGCCAAGTTATTGTGAGGAATGTTAATTCCACTTCAGTAATGATCAGATTGGGATGGATATAACATAAGGACTAGGCACACCTCTGCATCTACATCCTAGGGGTGTGGGAAGGTGATCTGAACAAAGGTGAAGTTAGGCCTTTCATGGGGTGCCTGAACTCCTTGGCAGATTTCTGAATTATAAGGTTTTTAGAACCACAGTCTCTCATCAAACACTTCTCTTCTTGTCCTTTATTTCCCTCTCTCCAACATCTTCTTATTGCAGCTCTTTCATGTCCACTCCTGTTTTTCTGTTTCTATTTCCCTCTGTGTAACACTTTTCCTTCCCAATTCCCCCCTCCACTCAACACAGTAACCTGTGTTCCCAGCTCTCAACCATTTTTTCTAGCCTCTCTGCTTCAGACTGAAGTCTCTAGTCCCAGGAACTACTCTCACATTACTTCCACTTTTGAGGGCTATTCCCTGTAAAGAGGGTTGAGAGTCCCTCCTCTTTCCTTCCCTTCTTCACTTTCATTGTCAAAGCCTTGTTACTATGGAATCATATAAGCTATTAATACTATTAAACTAAATATTGTCCATCGGCTTGGCACACCCCCTTTTCAATAAATTTAACTTTTCTCTCTCTTGGAATGCAAGTAATAATTTTTCCCTACTTAGAAAATAGATTCCTCAAGGGAGTGGGGATGAGTGTAAGAGTCCCAGAGATTTTTCACCTGTTATTGTTAAGAAGTTGTTCCAGATGTATTAATGAAAAAAGGCCCAGCAAGGACCAACAGTTCAGGATCTGAAAGCAAGATTCTGTGAGCAAAAACTAATCTGAACTGAGAACTATCTTCCAGTTGGTTTTTCTATGTAACAAACTAACCACATCCCAACTTTCAAGCATATCCTACACTTTATTTGCATTTCCTTTACCCAAGTCTATCTCCCAAAAAACACTTATGTCAAGTTGACCTTCTAGGTTTTTGTCTTTGCAAGCACAGAAATTGTAGTGCATTTTCCAGCAGCTGCAGGTTGTTTGTCTTTTATATTTATTATCCACCATCTACCTCAGCCCAGCAAGACATGCATCACAGTCTAAGCCAAGCAAGATATACAAGTATAATAGAGCACAGACCAAAATGAAAAAGAAAGTGAAAAGTAACAGAAAAAGACAACCCAAGATAACAGAAAACTTTGAAAGGTGTGGCAAACAAAATTTATTATAATAAAATTTATTATTATAATAGATTTCTTGTCCAAGTAGATGAACACAGACAAACTATTAGGACATGAAATTTCACATTTGCACTGTTCAGACTCAGCAGAGGCTGAGACCCTGGCCCAGCTCTGTGCATGTCCATTGCACAAGATCATGGAACAGATCCTCCTGAAGGCTCTGCTAAGGCACATGGCAAGCATAGGGGTTATTGGTGACAGCCAACACAGCTTCACCAAGGGCAAATCCTGCCTGACAAATTTGGTAGACTTTACAATGCAGTCATGGCATCAGTGGACAAAGGAAGAGCAACCAATTTCATCTGCCTGGACCTGTGCAAAGCCTTCGAAACTGTTCAGTATGACATCCTGGTACTGAAACTGAAACAGTATGGATTCAATGGATGGAGCATTCCATGGGTAAGGAACTGGCTGGATGGTCACACTCAGAGAGTTGTGATCAATGATTTGATGTCCAGATGGAGACCTGTGATGAGTGGCGTTCTGCAAGGGTTAGTACTCGGATGGTGCTATTGAACATCTTTGTCAGCAACATGGACAGTGGGATCAAGTGCACCCTCAGCAAGTTTGCCAATGACACCAAAGTTTGTGGTGAGATCAACATGCTGGAGGGAAGGGATGCCATCCAGAGGAACCTTGACAGGCTTGAGAAGTGGGCTCTTGCAAACTGCATGAAGTTCAACAAGGTCAAGTGCAAGGTTCTGCACCTGGGTCAGGGCAATGTTAAGCAAAAATACAGGCTAGGTGGAGAATGGATCAAAAGCAGTCTGGAGGAGAAGGACTTGGGGGGAGTGGGTGGACAAGAAGCTCAACATGAGCCAGCAATGTGCACTTGTAGCTCAGAAAGCCAACTCTGTCCTGGACTGCATCAAAAGCAGCATGGTTGGCAGGTCAAGGGAGGCGATTCTTCCCTTTTACTCGACTCTTGTGAGACCCCACCTGGCATACTGTGCCCAATTCTGGAGCCTCCAACGTAAGAAAGACATGGAGCTCCCGGAGAAAGTCCAGAGGAGGGTCACGAAGATGATCCGAGATCTAGACCACATCTCCTATGACGACAGGCTTAGAGAGTTGGGGTTGTTCAGCCTGGACAAGAGAAGGTTCTGGGGGGACCTCATAGAGGCCTTCCAATACCTGAAGGGGCCTATAGGAAAGCTGGGGAGAGACTTTTTACAAGGACTTGTAGTGAGAAGACAAGAGGTAATGGCTTTACACTGGAAGAAGGGAGATTCAGGCTAGATATTAGGAGGCAATTCTTTAGTGTGAGGGTGGTGAGACACTGGAACAGGTTGCCCAGGGAGGTTGTGGACGCCCCTGGAAGTGCTCAAGGCCAGGTTGGATGGTGCTCTGAGCAACCTGATCTAGTGGGAGGTGTCCCTGTCCATGCAGGGGGGTTGGAACAAGATGATATTTAAAGTCCCTTCCAATCTTAGGCATTCTATGATTCTATGCTCACTGCAGGACACCTCAGGGTCCCATCCATTCCACAAATACATCAAGCTTCAGTTTCAGCTTCTCTGTTACAACCACAGTATGGATTTGCATTGAGATCTAGCATGGACCTCTACACAGGTCTGCAGTCACACACACACAAGGTGCAAGGTGAGTTTGGGATGAAGTCCTATGGTCAGATCCACAGCTGTAGCCAAAGAGCTGAATCAAATTGTCCAAGCCTGCACAGGAGTTTGGTGACAGAAACAGAAAATAGCATCCCATTCATCCATGGCCTGGTTCAGTACCACACGCAAGTAAATACGGTAAACAGCAGCGTATAATTCTCCATTTCTCTGTGGGGTAGAGCTTATGTCAGAAAAATCCATGTCCAGGGATCCTCTTTAAATTAATACTGAATGAATGTAGGAACTCTGATGAGGTTCTTTAAAAAAAAAAAAGAGAGAGAGGATTCCTATTTTTCAAGCAAATTGGGGCTGTACCAATGTGAAAACTGACTATAAAAATGAAGTTTCCAACTAACCTCTCATAGAATAAGAAAGCTAATGATTACCTTGAGTCCCTTCTTTGCTGCTCATGTGTTCCAAAACTGACCTTTTGAAACTACATTTGAGGAGGGGTGGAAGAAAATATTTTCTCTATGATCCTTCAGTTCTTAGTCCTTTGCTGACTCAAGAAGACTTTGGCAGTTACGTTAGTCTTCTTCCTTACACCCAGAAAGCTGATTTTTGCTTAAGCCATTTAGTAATAAAACATTTCTGAAATCCTAAAAGTTTTGTCAAAACAAGTAACTTTCACTTAATTTGCCATCTTTTCAGCATGGAATATGAGATGTAATGCTTTTTCCTGGAAATACCAAGTCACAACATAATTATTTTAGCTTGTAACCTGATTAGACTTGGCACCCCGATTTTAGATAGCTAAGACTAGGTGAGATAGTTCCCACTTCAAGTCTCTGAAGAAGGACCTGGCTGAGTCCAGCATGGAATTTTCTGAGCAGGATGTAAGGACCTTCACCTTTCCTAGCTAAAATTGTATTACCTCTTTGATATCTGAATTTGCCAATCCACCCATGTGGGCATTACTGGAGCTGAGAGCAATGCAAATCCTCACTTGCATGTGCAAAATTGACAATGAAACTGTAGCAGCTCATTTAAGTGTTTGGAGGCAGACACAATGCAACTACCTCAGCAGGGTCACTCCTAATCCCCAGCAACATATTCTAGACAAATCGTTTTTTTAAAGCAGGGAGGGAAGGCTTTGGCAGACCGCAGTCATACTCTCTCTCACTAGTGTCTTACAGGCCTTGGCCTGCCTTCCTCCATCTTCCTAAACAGGTTTGTGGAAGAAACCAGCACAATTCATGCTGTGGTTCATCCTGGGCCTCCTACATGTTACCAATCCCGGCACATTTGCCAAAACGTGACTGCTATTGCCTTCTACGACACAGGTGCCAGAATACCTCTAGGACACCCCTCGGACAGCTCCAGGCTTTGAAGCACTGGACGAGTTTTGAGTAGTGAGTCGTCTCCAGATGTCATGTTTCCTTTCAGGGACGGTTGACAGGGATTATCCTCACCTTCTGAAGCTGCTTTATCCTTGGCTCCTTTCCAGGTCTTACCTTCTCATTCTCTACTCAGGCAGTTGCTTGGCCAAGGAAAATGGTACAGGTGAGAGCCCTCACTGGTATGCATCACTCATGCAGAAGGAGATGTCAAGCTGGAGCCAGCTCACAAGGAGGGATCTTGATACACTCTGACGTGACTACCATGAAGGAAAAAACAACAGGCACCAGTAGATGTCTGCCTATGAATGAAGCTGGGATGAAAAGTGGAAGAAAACCCACTTTTCTTTAGCCTGATTGTCAAAAAAAAAGCACACAAAGAATCAGCTAGCTACAAGGAATGAAGTAAGTGGTCTCTTCCCATTATAATCAGGACACACAGCCTGTGATATCTCTGGGAGCTCAATCTAAACAAGGCCCTATCTTCTCGTCTCTTTCATATTATGAATAAAAACATGAAATTAGTTTTATGTCAGAAGAACAACCCTTAAGACACTTGTAACTTATAATTATAATTTCTAAGCTGTTTGGCTTGTCAGTATCAAGGAATTCACAGCCCAAGACTTCCAGGACTTTATAGGCTGAGACATGCTGTGCTAGCAACTGAAAATTAACTATGAATCTCTCATCTGCATCCTAATTTGTTAACTACAGTGAGAAACAGAAAGTTAAAAAAAAATAACTGTATGTGCATAGCCTGCTAGCACGGAAGAAGCCATTAGCTGTGTTCTTTTACTAGTCAATAAACTCCTAGCGATGGATAAACATAGGGGTTTTCTTCATGCAAAAGCTTTTTTTTCTTGTAAACAAATACTGTAAATTTTTCATCTTCACTCAAGAGCAGAGCTGGACAGTGACAATTTCAAGATTCTACTGGATTCACAGGTAGCAAGAAAAAAAAAAGTGCCTTCAAACTCTCTTTGCCATGCAAAATTTCATTCCCTTGCTAGATCTGGCTGAAAAATGGTAACATCACCTGTAATGTATTTTGAAATAAACAATATTTTTTACATACTTTGAATAAGAATTCTGAGAGGGAGGGCTGACCAAAAAATAAATCAGGAATGGAACTACACTTCAGCTTTCCAGCTATCACTATAAAACAAGAAAATAAACTGCAAAAATAAAATATTATTTGAAAGAAAAAGAAAAATCCAAGATATTTCAAGGACAGTCATTACCGAATTTTTGTTCTTCGAAAAAAAGTACTTAACTTGCCAGAGGCACTATTCCCTGATTTTGCAGTTTTTCCAGTTCTATTTCCTTTCCAGCCTTGTGATTTTCTTCTTACAATAACCCCACTGAAATTCTATCTCTTCTTATTGTTTTGAGAGTGTAAGGGTCTTGTTTGTATTCCAGATTTTGTTTTATGAGAGGCAGCGTGGGGTTTTTTGATGTCATAGTCAGCTACCTCCTGTCTCTTTAGAATACATTAAAAGATAGAACTTACTGTCCTAAAATAAAGGGAGGTAACAATCATTCTCATCATTTTTGGATGGAGAAATGAGGGCATATGAAGCTGAAATGGCTTGCCCAGCTTCTTACCTTTCTGAGTACCAAGGTCAAGAGAAGGACATGCATCTTTGACCCAATGAGAGGTACTACACTTTAATAAAATTCCCAAATATTCTCTTTTCTTTACAGTTTCTTCCCATGTTGTTCCTGTTTAGTAATATTGCCTGTCTTGCTTCTCCACTTCCCCTTCCCCGTCTCCCTGGGTTTTCATGACACACTGCTTCACTGTTTGAAATTTTTAAAATTTAAATTGTTCAGAAATAGATCAAAACAAACAAACAAAAAATCTTCAGAATTTCAAGGGTTCTGATTATATCAGATCCATTTCTAAATCATTCCTAGTTTTTCTTTTGCAAGATCAAAATTCAATGATAGTGATTTGCATAATTGAATCACTGTTGTGCCACTTATGTGTACAAAGTTATAATTAGTCCTGGAACACTGACCTTAGTTTTCCTTTTTTGTGAACAGGGCACTTCTGAACTTCTAATAGCACTGACGTTCAGCCAAACACAAAATAGAATTTGAAATTAAACTTTAAGCAGTAGAGAAGTGCAAGTAAAGAGAATGTTTTTGACTCTGGTATTAAAAAAAGCTTTTCAGAGTTTATACATTCTGGCTGTGACAGAGTTAAATGGTTGATCACAGATTTTTGATATATATTGGCTGTACCAGATTAAAAGTTAGACTTTATTTGTGGCATAAATCCAGTACATGAATATGTAATGCACATTCTCCTTTTATCACACTCATAGAATACTCTGCAACTTTAACCCCCAGGATGCTATCTACATATTTCCCTCCATATTTTGTATTCACAGAAATAATCAGATTAGTTGTTGGATACCTTTTAGTAGCACATTTTCTTTTAGTAAATAAAAAAGACTGCCACTTTTCATCATTTTACAACACCTAGAAAGATAGTAAAATCTTCAGAGTGATTGCATCTTTCTTTTGCTTGCTCTCACACACGTTCCCTCTAGAGAAGCAGATGTTTGACTTGTCTCATGTAAAAGGCAAAAATTGAGTTATGGCTTCAGAGTGCAAGATTTGCAATGTTTGCTACAGTTTATTAATGTTAACCAAATAAAAATGACATTAGTGAAAAAGATCTACATGATATCTCAGAACTCCCAAGATTAGGCCAGATGGTCACTTCTAACTGATATAATCTAGTAAACTCTGTTGAGAGACAGGCTATTGATTGAATTTCTGACTTTAAATTCAAGCCCCATATCTGCACATGTCCACAGTGATATCAGTTGCTTGAAATCCAATACAGAGGTGTAGATTGGGAGATGATGTTAGTTGCTACCTATTAAAACTGTCAATTCCATCTGTTGTCTAACACTTTAAAATACTGAGTGTAGTTTTTAATAGATCAGTATTAGATTAAGAGGCCATATATTAAGGCTGAGAAGCGTGGGTAAGTGTGTAATTAAATGACACAATGGAAAAGGAACTCTGTTGGCTGGAACTGGCCCAAATTAGCATCAAGTGAAAAGCAAATGCTGTGATTTAGGATTTCTGCAGCTGCCAGGCTTCCCTAAAAATGAATAATGTGCAGCTCTATTGAAATCCTTTTTACAAGCAAGTAAATCATGATTAAAATGTGGATGTGTTGTAAGTGTTATGATTATCCAGCTCCCCATCCTGCGCCTTCACAGGTACTTCAGCGACTCTATACATCTGCCAAACTGCCAGGCTCTGATGACATTCCCAGAAGAGTTGTCTCAGGTGGCTGATGACAGCCCCATCAAAGCCATGTTCTAGAAAGCCATAGTCCTGAGGGGTCTGTATCGCCCAGAATAGAGTTGAAAACCATGGTTGGGGGTCCCGGTGTTACATATAGGGTGGTGGTTCAATATGCCCCTTCCCCACATGTATGCAGTATCTCCAGGCACTGGCCCAGTACCAAGGGCTGATGGGGAGGGAGGGCAGTGGACACCCACT
This sequence comes from Hemiprocne comata, assembly GCA_020745705.1. Taxonomy (NCBI): domain Eukaryota; kingdom Metazoa; phylum Chordata; class Aves; order Apodiformes; family Apodidae; genus Hemiprocne; species Hemiprocne comata. The sequence continues at coordinate 89,052,902 of CM036586.1, read as the reverse complement.
TCCAGCATTGCCAGCTCAGCATCCAGCAGCTGTTACTGCTTAAATTTAATCAGAGAGGGAAACTGCCCTCCTCCAGCCCTACATACCACTAAGACCCCAGGAAAGGGAGCACTCCTGCAAGTGGGAGAGGCAAAGAGAGACAAAAATGTGGGAATGAATCTTAAATGCAGACACATAGCCAGACAGAGGAATTTGCTTGTTTTATAGCTCCCGGTATTTGTGAGTTGAAGCAAAATGAGCATATTCAATATCCTGGAAGAAAAGCAGTATGAGTCCTCCAGCCGTCTAGAAAAGGTCTGGAAGCAGCTTTCTCATAAAAACGGATGGTTTATTTTTTCATAAAGTTTATCTAGAACAAGCAATTAATCACCTAATTGCTGATCCTAGCTGGGCCAATGCCTCCCAAAATAGAAGTGAGTGACGAGTCAGACGGAACACTTCTCGGGGGGATGGGGACTGGGGGGTTGTCCTCTTTCTGATTAATTTTCAGAAGACATTTCAGTTTAAATGTGAATTTTGAGAGCAGAGTGACGGTGGCCTGCGGAAGATGCAGGAGAGGATTCGCTTGAAGAGAAGAGTTTGGAAGAGACCTGAAAAATTCTGTTTGCAAACTATTAGTGGTCCATGGTCGAAACAGCTTTATAAATTCCCCCAGTACACCACTAGAAGAGTTTTGGAAATATAAGTCTCTGCATGTTATTAACCAGTACAAGGTACATGAAACATTAATGGAAACTGAATGTTAAGCGAATACTACTGTATACCCATAGAATACAAATTGTGAATTCAGAAACACTGTATTCCCAGCAGATACACAATTTGAAGAATTATGCTCATTCCAGATAGAAACATAGACACTATTGTGTGATGTAGCTGATAAATTAACCAGCAAAGGTCCAGTTGCATACATCAAATACTCAAATCTGCAGGACCAGAAATATTCATTCTGGGTAGCATTAAGCTACTTAGAATAACAAGTATCTCCAACAAAATAAAAAACAATGGTACAGATTATTCACCAAAAAAAAATAAATCAGCAAATGGATTATTTCCTCAGTTCTGCTTGCTGCTAACTGTCGTAAGAGCAGAAACTGTCATTCATGAATGAAGAACCTTCATGATCCCTTTCTTATAGGTTTTAAACACTTGGTATCACACAGCAGTACAGATACTAGGGCAACAAAGCTGGTGGAAGGATTCTGAGAACAAGTCTTAAGAGGAGCAGCTGAGGGACCTGGGGCTATTTAGCCTGAAGAAAAGGAGGCCGAGGGGAGACCTCATCACCCTCTACAACTACCTGAAAGGACGTTGTAAAGAGGTAGGCACTGGTCTCTTCTCGCAAGTAAGTGGTGATAGAACAAGAGGAAATGGCCTCAAGCTGCAGCAGGGGAGGTTTAGACTAGACATTTGGAAGAACTTTTTCACCGAAAGAGTTGACAGACATTGGAACAGGCTGCCCAGGGAGGCGGTTGAGTCACCATCCCTGGATGTATTTAAAAGTCATCTAGATGAAGAGCTTGGGAATATGGCTTAGTGCTTGACTTGGTAGAGTAGGGTTAATGGTTGGACTCAATGATCTTGAAGGTCTTTTCCAACCTAAGTGATTCCATTATTCCATATAGTTAGTAATACAAGTGTGGACAGCAGCAATTTCACTCACACCATGGCTTTCTTTTAAGTCATCATGATTCTCTGGCCTGGCCACTTTAATGGGGGTCTCCCTGATATGACCAGCAGCACCGAAACCATCAACAGAGCTTTTATAATGGATTTCATAAGAGCTAAAGGTTTATAATACGTGAATGGATGAAGGATCGATGTTTCAAAGCTTTCAGCATGCTTTGGACTAGAAGAGCTAACTTTAATTACTTCATTGGGCCACTTCCTAACTCAGACTTTATCAAGTTAAAGGTTAAAAACCTCACATCCTTTAAAAACTTTTTTATTAACCCAGAAAGTAGGAGAATAATAGTGACTGTAATAAATTGTCCTTTTAAACACAAAATAGGTTTTCAGACTGATGCTGTCCAGTGAGATCTGGGAAACAAATGGCTAAGGATAAAAAATAATATTTTAGTATAATTTCTCTTCCTCCTTTCTCCAACAGAAATGGGTATTCACAGAAGGAACCAGAACAACAGCTGAATCTAAGTCATGAGAAAATGTTTGCTGGAGCTGCAAAGACTAAGAAACAAGTTAATTGGGTTATTTTTAGGAAGAAGATTCCTCACTCTCCAGGTCTTGTTAATGTTATAGGTGGATTTGTATTTGTATCCTTGTAGAATCAAATGCTAATTTTAAACAGAAGGGAAACTGGTAGTTAAATTTTCAAAATAAAATATTAGCGGAAGGATGACAATGGAAATCACAAATTGGGCATGGAAAAAATTAACCAAATACAGTATAAACTAATTATAGTGGACTGCACACATGCACACGCACACACCCCACACACACATTTACAGCTAGTCACAAAAACTAGTGTTTCAGTGGACCAAGGAAAAGTAAAATCCTGAACATAGCTTAAGATGATTAAGGGGATAGCATCAAACATATGGAATATACTCATGCTAAAATACACAAAAGATTCCATTGATATTGAATTTTCACCAGCTGCCAACTTTGCTAATACTGTTATGAGCACACACAGGTAAGACATGCTTCTAGACTAGCACCAAAGAGGATTCATCAGTGCTCACTGCAGTGTCTTTGCGCACCTTTACCCAAAACTGTCCCTAACCCAAAGTCTTAAGCCATGATATTTTCCAGCCACAGCTCAGAGCTTCTATTTCTCTCTAGTTGGAACTGTGCTGCAGGTGCCAGTGCTGTAACAGGGGAAGGAGAAGCAGGGGCTAAGACAAGGATGGAGGGGAGAGACAGGGGCACCTGAAGGTTCTTCCCAATTCCTTGTCTCTCTCTTCCTCCTCATGCAATGGGCATGTGGTAGGAATCAGACTTTGTTGAAGGCTGCATCACCCAACAGCTTCCACAAAGCACTGTCTGCCCAGAGCCCAGTGGGAGCTTCTGAGTGCAGAGCAGGGTTGAAAATCTCTTCCCTTTTGAATAAGTTTTGCTGAGTGCTTAGTGCTTTCAAAAAATCTGACCTGAGTTATGACCACTGAGGGCTTTTGAAAATTGGTTCCCTGTGAGTCTGAAATGCTTAATATTCACCGGCTCCTAAATGCAAGTGTGTAACAGGAGCTTGTTCCTTTGTATCAGGATAACTGAGTTTCTGATTTTGCATAGTAAATATCACCAGATCAGTTCTGCACTTGTCCTTGCCCATCCTAGCATTAGTAAAGCTTGTTCACGTAAGTAGCAAGTTACTGAATCATGCCCATAATTTCCCATTATTTTTCAGTTCTGGATGCAGGAGGGGGTGACCTGCCTGACAGAAACGCATTGAGTAAGACTGTCCTTTCTAACTGGTTATTGCAACTGCTGTTCTTTTTGTAAGTTATTTAGGTTTACTTCTTTGCAATATCACTTAGCACGTTTTTTTTTCTCCACTTATATCATTATTGTAACAATAAGTGTCACCGATGCAGCAGAAACAACCAAGAGAAAAGATTGCAACTCATTATCATTCATTACTGTAGTGAAGAGAGATTAGAAACATAATGGAAACTGAGAGAAGATGTACCTTAGTGTCACTTGCCTTGTACTTTGCTACACATGGAACAGGATGTACATGGAAGACAGGATCTTCCATGGTCTGTGATAGTGACTTGGTCACTGACTGCCAGTTGGTAACCTTGGGAGGGTCACTTGACCTTCCAATGACCATTGCCCCAGTGTAACCTCAGATAAAAAGTAGAATCACATGGAAACCTGGTGCTTTATTTGAGGAGAGCTTTCCTGCTTTTATAGCTATATTTTTGAGCTTATGTAGATAGAGCTGCTTAGTGAGTTATAGTTATTTAATACTTCCCATTATAAGACCATATTTTCGGATGTTGTAACTCTGCCAAATGCTAATAGTCTGAGCAAAAATGTTTCATGTTGTGTGACTGCCACAGTGTGACAAAAGAAGTAGTAGTAATATTTAAAATTTTAAGCACAGTTTCTAAACATGAAGCATTTCTAAAAAAAATGGGGTTGTTTTAAAATAATTCTTAAAGCAGTATTTCAGACAAGCCCTCTGCTTTGCTAGAGCAATACAATATTTGCCAGGGAGTGCCATCTCAGCTGAGAACTTTCTTTTGCCACCCTCTAAAAATTTACGCTGTTTAGGCCAAATTATTCAGTTTTGAAAAAAATCTGTTTGCTGTTGTTCACTGGAAAATCACTTTGATTCAGAGAATAAGTTACTTGAAAATTCCCATCAACATACAGATTGTCCTACAGTCTCATCAGTTCGAACAGGTTGAGCCAACAGGCAGGGGCCACAGGTGTGACTGAGCACACTTCATCCCCTTGTAAGTCCTCTGTAGGACAGGAGCACCTGTGTGCTAGTGCAGGTCCAGAGAAAGACTTACTCTTCAGTGTTTCCATCCAATGATGGCCTTTTGGTTTTTTGGTACCTCAGCAGTTAGGAGAAAAGGAAACTGGTCAATGTTCAAAAGCTTTCCATTTTCTAGGCTTGCTGCAGTCAAACTTTATGTTATGGTGAGGAAGAGCAAGAAGTCCAGGTTCCAACAATAAATATCTTATAAAATTATTCCAGGAATAAAACTATTAACATGTCCATATTGTAGCTGAAGGGTGCAATGATAGCATGTGACAACATATTTGATCTATTTTTATTTCAAACCAAGGAGTCATACACCTTGGATATCTACTGCAAAGAAGAACCAAGCTGTGCATGGTCTGTACTGATTCTGGGTGTTTTGTCAAATGTCTGAAGGACATGCTGCTGCACCACCACCTTGCTACTCCAATGATATAGATCAAAGCAGAGTCAAGACAGCCTTCACATGCCAAAATTATGCTTCTTGACTGCCGTATAGCTTCATCCTCTGAGGCTTAATGCTTCATCTGCACAGTCACGGGTTTGTCTGACAGCACGCTCAGGATATAATGCAAGATACAAACATTCCAGTGGTCTCTTCATGAGCTAGATTAAGTAGAAGTTTATCTGTGAATGCACATAACTCAAGTTTTTCTCTACTGAGTCTACACTGATTCAGCTAGACTACATAAACTAGTTTTAACTCTGCTGAATACCTCTGCTCTGCAGTATGTTGTGTAGACTTACATATCAGGGAAGAAACAGTGCTCAAAATCCAAACTACTAGAAATGATCTGGATGAATGATATCTGGCACATTCTTTCCTCCTCCAGCCAATAACACAAAGAACTAATCTTTAGTAGTATCTCCCAAATGCATAGGTGTGCAGATAGGGGGAAAAAAGCATGCCTAAAACATGTACCTGGTCTTGGAAAGCTACGAAGTCACTAAACACAGATATTTGCTTTCCGTTTAGGTTTTTCTGTGGGAGAAGAGATGCAGTCTGATGCTGCTGAGAAGTGAACATCAGCAGGTTTTTTGGAAGTTCCCAGCATTTAGGTGGGTGGTAATTCTCCTGAGAGCACAGCCAAACAAATGCTAAGAATGTTGGATACCACTCTCATTATAAACTCATATTTGGAAATTATGCAGGGCACTGTCTCCGTCCAAGCGGTGACTCAGACGGGCTCGAGCGGTTAGCCCTTCTATATTTAGGATTCGCCCCTGATTTTGGGGATGGCGATGACGCCAATGTATGATATACCAGAAGCCCTAAATAGGAGAGCACACACGTCCACACGCAATGAAGACCGGACACAGAGTTATATTTTATATGTTTTAACTGTTTGAATGGAGTTACAAATGTGTAGGAGGTAAATTTAGAAGGTGGGATGCAAGGGGTGTGTATGTGTGTGGGAGTTTAGATTGAAAAGAGAAGAAAACTTATGATAGAGAGGGCTGGTATAGCGCGACGCGGTTTCCCTCTCAATAGGGTCGACGTTGTGCGTGGAAGTGAAGGCCGTCTGTGGGTTTACCCCAGAGAAAGATTGCGGTTAATGACAGAAAAGAAAGAAATATTATTAAATCTTACCGTCTCGACAAGCTGCACGAGGCGGTCTGTAGCTTTAAGATGGCGGCTTCCACGTGGCGGTCTGTAGCTTTAAGATGGCGGCTTCCACGTGGCGGTCTGTAGTTTTAAGATGGCGGCTTCCACGTGGCAGCAGCGGCGGTTTCACAGCAAAGACAGTAGCAGCTCTGGGTGCGGCGGCAGTTTGCAGGCTTCACGGCAGCAACAGCAGCAGTTCTGGGTGCGGTGGCGGTTTGTAGGCTTTACAGTAAAGGCAGCAGCTGCTCTGGGTGCGGCGGCAGGCTGCAGGCTTCACGCTTCACGGCAGCTGTAGCGGCGGCTTTAAGACTGCGGGCTGCGCTATAGCAAAGCGGCTCGCGGCAGACGGCAGGCTGCGGGCGTCTTCCCCGACGGGAGGAGGGATAGAGAGAGAGCGCCTTTGGGGGAGATTCATTGTTCTTTCAGGTTCTCTCGAGGCAGTGGGGCTAGCAGATACTGAGCTTACCGCTCCTGCTTTAAGAGCCCGGCTCTCGAGTAGTAACTTTATAGTTCTTTAGGCTTCCCCTTTTTGGATTCTCGGGTGGAGACCTAGCCTCCGTAGCCGAGATCCGAGGCTCTTTTACCTCTCCTCATCCGCACAGACGGGTGCAGGTAGGCGGGTGCGGCGGCAAGGCAGTAGGACACCTAGGCAGCAGAGAAGTCCAGCGGCGAAAAAAGCGAGAGCTGCCGCGAGCGGTCTCTTTATAGCCCCTGGGAGCCTTCTGATTTGGTGCATCTTTTGAATCCGTTCATTTGCATATAGTTCCAGCCAATCAGATAGCTATCCAGCCAGCTGCAAGAGTTCCATCCAGGGCTTAGCAGCAGTCTTGGTCTAAGGCTTTTCCAGGCTTGTCCTGGACTGTGTAGCAGTTCCTGGTGCAGTCCTGTCTCCTTTACCAGGTGAATAGTTCTTTATGGGAGACAATTTTCCTTTGTTGAGGGGTAAAACCCTCACAGGCACTCTGACAAAACCTTTATTTAATATTAAAATGACACCTTACTGAAAACTTTCTATAGGAGAGCTCTTCATATAACACATGCCACCAGACATGGTGGGCCACTCACTGAATTCAGTCCCTTGTTATGATAGGCAACTGGTACTACATAAATTTATGAAGATCCATCATACTATTAATTAAAGTTCCTAGGTTTGGGATTTTTTTCCTTATTTATCCTATTAGAAGGTTGTTCTAAAATTTAACTGATGAATAGAAGTCTTTGAATTATCATGCTTGTTTCAATGAAACTTTCATCAGGAAAAGCCTCACACATTCCATCTTAGAATTTCTCATACAGTTTCTGACAGGATAAAAAATGGTGATTAGTAAGTTTGGATGCAGGAGGTAAAGACTCTTAGTCTGTGATCTTGATGAGGGAGGCAAGTTCTTGATCTAAACAAGGAAAAGCACTATGTCAGGGTTTCCTTCATCTCAGGGGAGGTGACCTGACCATTAAACCTTTGCCTAGGAGGGTCTGAGTATCTTTTATCAGAATGTGGCTTGGCTTTCCAGAGTCCTGTTTGCTTTTTCCTGCATGAAAGAGACTGAAAATTTGATATTCCAAAATATTCAGCAGGCAACTTTATGGTTCCTCTTTCATATTTGCACATAGCAACAGAGAAAGAATATTGCCAACTCCAAGCTTTCAAAATTAATGAGCTGGTCTTTCAAAATCATGACTGACTTTAAAATCCCCATCTTAAAAAATAATATCACTGACATTCTTGTCCCACAGATTTGACTTTGTATTTTGTAGGCCAGAAACTTTGGTTTATTAAATGACAAGTGATCTTTTCACTTAAGTCAGTGCATTTAGGGCTTTTAGTTTTATACTTCCCCAAGCTAATGTTACAAGAGGCTGATTCAGCCTACATTTCAGAGATTTTTGGAGATAAAAACACTGAACAGATTATGTAACTTACTACTGTAACTGGAGCCTTGCAGAAGACATTCTACTCAAGGAGCTATGGATCTTGGGCAAGCCATGTCTGCTCTTTTTGGGCCTCATTCTTAGGGCTTATGAAGCCCATATGTTAGCATGAGTAATGTAACTTTTCCATGGATTGGATCTTGTCATGACCTGGGTAGGGCAGCCCAGAGAGATTCAGAGTGGACCCCCTTGCTTTCTAAACTCCTCCTCAGAAGGGAGCCCAGGTGTAGCTGGATTCAACTTCAGTCTCGGACCTGGCCCCTCCAGGGAGAGCGATTAAAATGTCACAGTCTGAGGAAATGCTCGACTGTCCGATACCCCTTGATCAGATTAAGGTGAAATGACACTCAAGGTCTGTATTTTAATATTAGGTTTAATTAAAACTATATAAGGAATGCTGATACTTCAATTATTATCTCAGACTGCGAGATCATAAAGGCTGATTATTTGGATCACGAAACTCACAATACGTTTATATTCAAGCTGCACAACCTGAGAAAAATTGTGGTTAAGCCTTGCATAACGTAATGATTTTAAGAAGGAAAAGAGAGAGAGAATAGGAGAAGTTGGAGAGATAGATAATAGAAAATCACCAGTCCTGTATCCCGCGTTTGTCCAGCACGGAGGAGAGTTGGTGTCAGTGCCCACCATCACAGCTCCTCCTTTTATAGGCCTGTTTCACTTAAGGAATAGTTAGGAAATTATGAAAAAGTGTGGTTGAGACATATTACTATCATAAAGGCAGGCTGTAGGCCATATGCAGGCCATCATCATTGTCTCCATCCTCTCAGGCAGTCCTTTTGGGATGCAAACAAGGCTTTGTTTGAGGGCTTATAATGGTGTTTCAACACTACTTCCCACAATTGAGGGTCCTGAGGGCTGGTCCCTCATAGATCTGCACAGTGTGCCATGAGAAAATCCATCCAGGGTCCATCAGTGCTGCATAAACATGGGTTTCCCAGCATCTGAAGTGGCATAAATGTACTCGTTATGTGTATTTCCCTTTTTACTCTACCTTATGAAACTGGCTATTTGATTATGCCATTTGTTGTCAGTTCTTTCTTGCTGAGATCCAAAAAGAGCCTTGCACTGTGTCCCCCTCTGCAGTGCAGAAGAAGTGCAAGCTTCAAAATTCAGGAAGTCTAGAGCTATTAGTGCTTCAGTCCAGTTCGGTAGCAGGGATCACCAGTGTGCTTCTTCTTAAGCACAGCATGGATGTGGTGAACAGTCTTCAGTTTAGTGAACAGCCACCAATGTAGACAAAAAGATCACAGATTGATTCATTTGAAGTGCTGATGCCTGTTGTGAAACCCACTCCACTCTGCAGATGTAGCCAGCATCCCCAAACACATTAGGTAATTAAAGAAGTTAATAGAAAGAACTGGTAAAAAGTAATTAATTTAATCTAAAAATGTTGTTCAGGTCATAAGCTGTTCCTAGTGGTTTCTGGGTTTGGAGGGTTTTTTAAGTAGTGTTGTTAGAGAAAAACCGCTGCTGTTACTGCCTTTTCCAAAGTAAAGTACTGCAGCTGTTAATGCAAACTCTAATTAAATGCACAAGTCTGAATTTGATATTTGCTGGTGTCTCATGTCATTTCTTAACTCAAACTGCTAGACAGACTCAAACCTGACACCTCTGAATCTTTCATAGAATATTCTTCCTGCTGTACAAATTTTTGTGTCATCAAAACTTTGGCTTAGATATGTGTGTGTGGGTAATGGACAGAAACTTAACAAGCTTTTCTTATCCACCGTTAGCATTAGCCTGAATCTTTTGGTTAGATGGGAGTTAATTGCCAAAAGGTTTTATGTTATATCTAATTGGCTCAGTCATCCTTCTATACCATGAACCCTACCAGACTGCCAGTGTGCCCTGAACTCAAACAGAGGGTAAGAGCCCATCAGTTATTTAGTATGTGCTAGAAGTATGCATTTTCTTTTCACTCCATGTGAAAACAGTTAACCACAAGGAAAGAGTCCCACCCCTCCACTTTGCAAAATGGTGAAATTAAGTTTTCCGTACAGCTACCAGGGGACTGCAGTAAATTACCCTGGTAACAGAGTTTACATTGATTCTGAAAAAAGCACTTGTCCATATGTAACAACGATAACCTTTTAGAAGGTTTGGAAAACAAATCTGACACCCCATTAAAAGGCAAATGATTTTTTCTCCACACAAGAAAAAGAAACTTTTAAGACATGGAAGGCTATTAATAAATAATGGGGCTTTTTTATAGGAAAGGCTGACATGAAAGCTTAAGCTATAAACTGTATCAGAGGCAGTATTTTGACTTGTGTGGTTTATTTGTCAAAGCAGTGAGATGGGATCTCATTTTTATTAGCTGCACAAAAGATATTTTATTGAATGTCACATTGTAATTTGATTTTAAAAGGAATAGAAAAAAATTACATTTTCTTGGATACGTAATACTGCAAAAACATGATAGTCATACTAACCACTAACCACAATGAGTAGTAATATAAGCCCTCCAAAATATACACTAGTACCTCACCAATACAAATGTGTATTTTGAGATTCTGGGTACCAGAATATTTTCCCTGCATCCAGTTTAATTTACAACTATCAGAATAATTTATTAAAAATATGTGCAAGTTATTAAATTATGTATGTAAACAACTAACTTAATAGTTAGATTAGAGGAGAGGGACAGCTTTCAATATTTTAAAATTTGTCTTCAAGCTCATTCAAATAGTTGATTTATTTACAAGAAAAAGATTATAGCTGAATGCAGTAAATAACAGTGATCAATATCTGGACATAACAGGAAGGGGAATAAAGAGAACCAACATAGCGTGAAGTAACCTGTATAGGTTGTGTTCTTTTTCCCTTTGCCATTGACTCACTGCAAGTTGCTTAGCCTCCCTTGATGCACTTCCGTGTCCATGCTTGTGAGCACTACTGCCAAAGGTAGCAAGGAGGCTCAATGTCTGAAGAAAGACAGCACTGTTCTTGGTGCCTGTTTTATCTCAAAAGACCGTGGCATCATCCCTGGGTGGGAAGCCTGGTCTTGGTCCCAGAATGAGAGCATCAACATGCAGTACTCAGCCCCTTTGCCTCAGTCTTCACTGGCAACCCCTCTACTCACAAGTGTCATGTTGATGGCCCACAAGACAGAGACCAGAGAGACAAAGTCCCCCCCACTGTAAGTGAAGACAAGATTCGTGATCATCTGAGGAACCTGGACATACTCAAGTCCATGGAGCCTGATGAGATGCATCCCAGAGTCCTGAAGGAATTGGCGGATGTAGTTGCAAAGCCATTCTCCATGATATTTGAAAAGTCATGGCAGTCAGGTGAAGTTTCCAATGACTGGAAGAAAGGAAACATTACACTCATTTTTAAAAAGGGTAGAAAGGAGGACCCTGGGAACTACTGACCTGTCAGCCTCACCTCTATGCCTGGGAAGATCATGGAAAAGATCCTCCCAGAAGAGGGAGGCATGCTAAGGCACATGGAGGACAGGGAGGTGATTCAAGACAGCCAGCATGAATTTACCAGGGGCAAATCCTGCCTGACCAACTTAGTGGCTTTTTACAATGGAGTGAATGCATCAGTGGACAAAGGAAGACCTACGGATGTTATCTATCTGGAATTCTGCAAGGCCTTTGATATTGTCCCCCACGACATCCTTCTCTCTAAGTTGGAGAGATACGGGTTTGATGGGTGGACTGTTTGGTGGATAAGGAACTGGCTGAATGGTCATATCCAGAGAGTAGTTGTCAATGGTTCAGTGTCCAGATGGTAAAGGGTGACAAGTGGTGTCCCTCAGGGGTCCGTACTGGGACCAGTGTTGTTTAATATCTTCATTAATGGTATTGACAGTGGCACTGAGAGCACCCTCAGCAAGTTTGCTGATGACACCAAGCTGGAGACGTGGGCCCAGGTGAACCTCATGAGGTTCAACAAGGCCAAATGCAGGGTCCTGCACCTGGGCTGAGGCAACCAGAGATATGAATACAGGTTGGGGGAAGACATACTTGAGAGCAACAATGTGGGAAGAGATCTGGGAGTATAAGTGACCCAGAAGCTGGACATGAGCCACCAATGTGCACTCACAGCCCAGAAGGCCAACTGCATCCTGGGCTGTATCAAGAGAAGTGTGGCCAGCAGATCAAGAGAGGTGATTCTGCCCATCTACTCTGCCCTGGTGAGACCTCACCTGGAGTACTGTGTCCAGCTCTGGAGCCACCAACACCAGAAGGACATGCAGCTGTTGGAGTGTGTCCAGAAGAGGGCAACAAAAATGATCAGGGGGCTGGAGCACCTCTCTTATGAAGACAGGCTGAGGGAGTTGGGGTTATTCAGCCTAAAGAAGAGAAGGCTCCAGGGTGACCTTATAGTGGCGTTCCAGTACCTGAAGCGGGCCTACAGGAAAGCTGGGGAGGGGTTTTTTACAAGGGCTTATAGTGAGACGATAAGGGGTAATGGTTTTAAACAGAAAGAGGAGAGATTTAGGTTAGATATCAGGAGGAAATTCTTTAGTGTGAGGTAGTAAGACACTGGAACAGGCTGCCCAGAGAAGTTGTTGAAGCTCTATCCCTAGAAGCATTCAAGGCCAGGTTGGATGGGGCTCTGAGCAACCTGGTCTAGTGGGAAGTGTCCCTGCTCATGCAGGAGATCTTTAAGGTCCCTTCCAACTGTAACCAGTCTATGATTTGTTCTATGATTCCCTTCCACTACCCCCCCAAAGCCACCTCACTGTGCTGTTCAGTCCTGTCCAGTTTCCCAGCTGCTCAATTTCTACAAGTAAAATACAGGGAAACAGGAGGAAAAACATTACCAGGTGAACAAAAATCACCTTGAAAAAGTAGGAAGATGCATATTCTGCAATAGCAGCACTACTCCATGGATTTAAATCTTGCTTATCCCACTGGAGTTGTCACTGTCCCCTGGACCATTAGCAATCCTGTATACCTTGCAAGAGTCTCTAATTCCTCAGTTGAAACGAGGTTGCAAGTCATCAACTCTTCCTTCAAGATTCAGTATTTGATAGTGCCCATCCTTGGATAATCTTATTTAGATAGCAGCAGTTCTGGCAGAAAATCAAAACACTAAGTACTTCAAAAACATTTATCAATTCATGGTCCTCACCAGGGATAGTTTAAAACCTGACATAAACCCCAGAGGGACACATGTAAGAAAGATCAATGTTCCTTCATCCCAAAAGGTGGGATTTAAAAACAGAAAAGGAAATTTCAGGGCCAAAGCCATATCCACTTGCAATTTATCTACTGCTTTTAAAATATTTGAGGCCAAAATCAGTAATAGTCCTTTTTTGGCATCATGGTGTTTATTTTTTGGGCCCTGACTAAAGGGGTGGGATGCAGAATGCATGAGCGTATCTACAGCTCCTATGGGGTGCCTGCTGTAAAGTCCACACATGGGTGTTGAAAAACACTGAAGTGTCTTTCCATGCACAGAAGCTCTTTAATACCTCAGTGCCATCATATTCCCTCTCACTTTCAAGATGAAAATTTTGTTCACAGGGTGGAGTGGAGGTTGCTTTCCCAAACTGCATAATCTGGTGATTGGGCTATTTTTCTGAGAAGTAGACACTCCTGTAGGCAGAAGAGATTGATCACATTTTACTGATTCTTGGGTAAACAGTATTTCAAAATCAGATCTCTACTATGTCCTTTTCCAGTTGGCTTTGTGAAGACAGCAGTAGCTCCCACTGCCTTGTGTTAAAAGCTTGCTGCAAGTGAGCTGTAAGTTAGCTAACAAACAGCTCAAGTGCTCAAGGGAACTGAGGGGGGCAAATGCCAGTTTCTGGCAGCTTACCGGGGTGAAACAGAAGCAGGATAATAACTGAGAAGCCTGACAAGTGTAAGACAGGTCTGAACATGTAGAAAGGCAGAATTCTGGGCTCTGGGGACTTCTCCAGTCAAACAGCGAAGTTCGCAAATGTTCTGGTTGGTCCTGGGATTTGGCAGCAGTGCATGCATCCACTTTTGAAAAATCCTTCTGTTTTGCCTCAATGACCTAACCAAGCACTACATACTTTAGTAAGATTTTAGAAATTTCTGGAGGTGAAATCAGAAGGTGTGAACATAAATTCAGTAGAGCATAGTATGCAGATGCTTTCATAAGGGGTAAGAGAGGTTCAGAACATGAATCGCAGCAGTAGCCTCCTGAATCCTAGTCTCACTTCACAGCTCCTACAGTAGACCTGTAATTTTGCAGTAAATCCTACAAAATGTAGAAAAATATTTAAATTTTAAAGGAACACTGTTTTTTTTAGTTTTGTTTGTTTGTTTGTTTTTAATACACTCAAAAGTCAGCTGGGAGGGTTGACAGGCTCTTTTGGTTGGTTGGAAATTTTTTAAGGAAGAAAATATCAACAAGTAACATCAAAGTTAAATGACAGTACCACAGTACCTCCAATTGGCCTTATCTAGTTATATCTCCCAAATCTGTCTTTCCCCACCAGCAAGAGCCTCCAGTCTAACTGTCCTTAAATATTTGGAAAGTTCACAGACAATATCCATTTGTGACCATCAATTAATTATTTTTTTTTATGCTGGGAGAGCTCAGTGCCTGCATTACACGTGTGTAATAGCACCAATGGTTGGAAAAAGCCACATAGCCCCTTGTGTTTCCTGAATAGGTTAACTATAATACCCAGTATTCTTATGGATACCAAATGTCTGGCTTTTCCTAGCCAATCACACTGGGCAGATGAGGGCAGCTCATCAGCATCAGAGACCATATGTTTATTCTGCAGGCAAAATCCAGATTGGAGGGATTTAGGTCACCACAGAGAGCAGCACAACACCTCACACACACGTACCTCTAAATTACACTTTTGCTTTTGGGAACAAAGGCCTTCAGAGAGGTCAGCTGGGAACTCCCCATACACTCACCTTCTCATTGTTTTATTGCTCAAAACATTATTTTGCTACTTGGCTATCAGGATAACCATACTCCTGCCAATCTTATTAGCATCTGTTTCATCTGATCATTAGCATAATTCATTTGGCAATTAGCATATCCTAATTGTTGCTGGGCACTTGACAGTGCCCATAGCAAATTGTGCCAGGAAGAAAGTAAATGTGTCCAACCACATGGCTGACTCCAAGGGAGTGTCCCAAGGTGCTCCCCGCCTCCGCCTTCCCTCTTCCTCTCATCAGCCACTTCAGGCAAGCATACTGCTTTGTTGAATGACCCTCAGAGACCACCTGCCAATCCATCCCTGAAGAAACTTTTGCTTCAGCTGCAGCGTGGACCATGCATGTTTGTTCCTGACGTAGGACCCACAAACTAGGCTACCATTTCTACACTGCAGCTGCAGTGTATCTCTCATCTTCTCAGGTCCTACAATCAGCATGGAAACAATCTTTAGCAAACAGCCAAGCACTTCAAGGCTTGACCTGTATCAGTAATTCCTTCAGTTTCTCTGTAGAATGGCAATAAAAAACATTCTTCTTACAGCATTATAGTAAAAGATCAGGCTGCTTTCAAAGCACTTTAATATTGTTTTAGGGACAGCACCATAAAAACATAATCATAGAATCATACAATGGTTTGGAAGGGACCTTACAGATCATCTAGTAAAAAAAATCATAGAATCATAGAATGTACTGGGTTGGAAGGGACCTCTAAAGGGCACCTAGTTCAGCCCCCCTACAATAAGCAGGGATACCTCAAATTAAACCAGATTGCTTAGAGCCCCATCAAGCCTGACCTTGAATGTCTCCAGGGATGAGGCCTCCACCTGCTCTCCAGGCAACCTGTTCCAGTCCTGAGGTGCATCAAGCATAGCATTGCCAGCTGGTCAAGGGAGGGGATTGTCCCTCTCTACTCTGCACTGGCATAGCCTCACCTTGAGTACTGCATTCAGTTTTGGGCATCACAATATAAGAAGGACATCAGGCTATTGGAGAGTGTCCAAAGGAGAGCCACAAGGATGGTGAAGGATCTGGATGGGATGACTTATGAGGAGCAGCTGAGATCACTTGGATTATTCAGCTTGGCTAAGAGGAGGCTGAGGGGTGATTTCATTGCAGTCTATGGCTTCCTTACAAGGGGAAGAGATGGGGCAGGTACTGATCTCTTCACTCCTGTGACCAATGACAGGATGCAGGGAAATGGCAGGAAGCTGAACCAGGGGTGGTTTAGGTTGGATATCAGGAAAAAGTTTTTCACCCAGAGGGTGGCTGAGACACTGGAACACACTCCCCAGGGAAGTGGTCACAGCAACAAGCCTGCCTGAGTTCAAGAAGCTTTTAGATGATGCTCTAAGGCACATGGTGTGATTCTTGGGGTGCCCAACACAGGGACAGGAGTAGGACTCAATGATCCTGATGGGTCCCTCCCAACTCAGCATATTCTATGATTCAGTGATCCACCACCCTCATATTAAAGAACTTTTTCCTAATGTCCAACCTAAATCTACCCTTTTCTAGCTTAAAACCATTACTCCTTGTCCTATCATAACATGCCCTTGTGAACAGGTCTTCCCCAGACTTCTTATAGGCACCTTTCAGGTACTGAAGGTTGCTATAAGGTCCCCCCAGCGTCTTCTCTTCTTCAGGCTGAACAACCCCAACTCCCTCAGCCTGTCTTCATGAGAGGTGCTCCAGCCCCCTGATCATTTTCATTGCCCTCTTCTGGACACACTCCAACAGCTGCATGTCCTGGTGTTGGTGGCTCCAGAGCTGGACACAGTACTCCAGGTGAGGTCTCACCAGGGCAGAGTAGAGGGGCAGAATCACCTCTCTTGATCTGCTGGCCACACTTCTCTTGATACAGCCCAGGATGCAGTTGGCCTTCTGGGCTGTGAGTGCACATTGGTGGCTCATGTCCAGGTTTTCATCCACTGGTACCCCCAGGTCTTTTTCCACAGGTCTTCTCTCTAGCATGTCTTCCCCCAACCTGTATTCATATCTCTTGTTGCCCCGGCCCAGGTGAAAGGCCCTGCACCTGACCTTGTTGAACCTCATGAGGTTCACCTGGGTCCACTTCTCCAGCTTGTCCAGGCCCCTCTGGATGGCATCCCGTCTTTCTGGCATATCGACTGCACCACCCAGCTTGGTGTCATCAGCAAACTTGCTGAGAGTGCTCCCAATGCCACTGTCAATATCATTAATGAAGATACTAAACAACACTGGTCCCAGTACGGACCCCTGAGGGACACCACTTGTCACCCTTTTCCATCTGGACATTGACAACTTCTCTCTGGATGCAACCATCTGGCTAATTCCTTATCCAACAAACAGTCCACCCATCAAATCCATATCTCTTCAACTTAGAGAGAAGGATGTTGTAGGTGACCATGTCAAAAGCCTTGTAGAAATCCAGATAGATGACATCTGTAGGTCTTCCCTTGTCCACTCATGCATTCACTCCATTGTAAAAAGCTACTAGGTTGGCCAGGCAGGATTTTTCCCTGGTAAATCCATGCTGGCTCTCCTCAATTTCCCTGTCCCCATGTGCCTTAGCATGTCTTCTGGGAGGATCTGTTCCATGATCTTCCCAGGCACAGAGGTGAGGCTGACAGGTCGTAGTTCCCAGGGTCCTCCTTTCTACCCTTTTTAAAAATGAGTGTAATGTTTCCTTTCTTCCAGTCACTGGAAACTTCACCTGACTGCCATGGCTGCCAAGTTTCTGCAATTGACACTATATTGAAACTTTCCTGTGGCAGAGTAGCTTCCAACTCCTCGTGTTTGTTGCCCGTGCTGCGTGCATTGGTGTAAAGGCACTTCAGCTTGGCTGCTGGCCATGTCACCTTCTTAGAGGAAGACCCCTTTATTCCCACAAGGCATTTCATGGATGCTACCCTGTTGTTTCCTATTACCCCAGGAGCCCTTGGCTCATCTCTGTAAGATCTTGCCTGTGCTGCAGTGTCCACAGCATGCCTCAGGGTGACAGGCTGAAGGCCCTTAGTAGCATCCCATCCTTCCAACCCTGGTGTGTCTTCCTGCAGATTGTCAAAGACAATCTTGATACTATTGTCCCCCTCCCCCTTCACATCTAGTTTAAAGCCCTGTCAATCCAACCCTTCTGCCATGGGCAGGGACACCTCCCACTAGACCAGGTTGCTCAAAGCCCCATCCAGCTTGGCTTGAACAATTCCAAGGATGAGGCACCCAGAGCTTCTCTGGACAACCCATTCCAGTGTCTCACTACCCTCACAGGAAAGAATTCCTTCCTAATATCTAACCTAAAACTACCCTTTTTCAGCTTATAACCATTACCCCTCATCTTATTACTACATGTTCTTGTAAAAAGTCTCTCCCCACCTCGCCAAGGCCAGGCCTGCCCTCTCCAGGATGGCACTTGACTCAGGGATATCCCTGAATCATCCTTGGGCATGTTCCTGTAGCTGAAGGAGGGCTGTGCATCTCCTCTGTGCTCAGAGGCCACCTGGACCTAATGATGTTTTTGACATTTTAAGTTTGAGGGTTTTTGTTTATTAATTATAAGTTTTAAATTAATTTCAGATTTTTAAATTCTGCAGATGGTGACTAGCACGTCAATATCCAAGTACTTATTAGATTTACAAGAACATTGACTTTAAGGGAATTCAAACCAGATTTCTTCTATTAATATTACATTGTTGTGCCAATCTCTCAGCAGTCGGTACGTTACAAAAAAAAAACATCAGAGGGGTGTGGTAGTCCTCTGCAAAAGTTCAAAACAACACCACAGCTACAAACATAATACTGCTCATCTTGGTCTAATATTCCCAACCTTTTCTTGACCCAGGATTAATAACCAACAAAAGGAAAACATAAGGATGGCTCTTAGAGGGGTTTTGTTTCACCTAAGCTTAAGATGTCTGCCATACAGACCTCTGTACCTGAAACAGTCATCATCAGCTCACTTCAAGGTCAGCAAAAGGGCCGTACTTCTGTGTTGCCTCACTTGAACTGTTTTACAGGTCATCTTCTTGAGGATGAGACAAATCATTCTTAGAAAAGCTGGACAGCTCAGATATAAACCCCTAATTCAGTCAGATGAATCCCACCTCCTGACTGTCCTTTGTAAACTCCATTGATTTACAAAGCTGGTAAAGAAGTAGAGAGAAGAAAAGTAGCTACTTCTGTACATTTGTACAATAAAAAACAGGGTCTCGACAGAAATAGGTGACCATCATGAGGACAGCATAAGCAAATATCCCCCATTTCCTCATCTTCCAGGGGCGGCCTGGTGCATCATCTAGAGAAGGAGGCGGTGGAACCTCCAGCAGCCATGCTGCAGAGGCTGGACATAAGGCAGGAATTCCCACCGAGGCTCCCTGGAGGAGCAGGGAGCAAGAACACATGAGATTGGCAGTGCTGGAGCCACACATCCTCTTCCCCTTCACTCAGGGCACTGTTGCCTTCTCTTGCCCACATCTGTAAAAATCTCCTCTGTTATTAATTACCTTCAAACTTTTTGAAGTAAGAACAGCCTTACCATGTTATCCACAACACTGAAATTCATGCTATTGGAATTATGTTGTTTATTATTCCTTTTCCTTGTTAAGAATTTATACATTTTATTTTTACTAATTGCCAGAGATTTAGCGGGAATTTAGTTGGTTTTCTGAAAGTTACCTTTCATTAAGCTGGAGTGTATCACTTTCAGCAATGCAGTAGTGTTCTTCTGTCATGTGAGCACTATTAAAAATGCCCCTTTTTGATGTGCAACCCCTTTAAATCTCCCTATATATGCGAAAGCCGTCTGGCTCTAAGGCAGGGGTTCTTATTTGGTTTTTTTACAACCTAGCAGAGAATAAAACTAATAAGTATTTCTCCTTCTTTAAAGATTGATTTATTGTCAGTTCCAAAAACATGCCTTTTCATTTGAAAAGTCATTTGCTCAGTTATGATTGCATATAAACAGCTGCTAAGGGTCAGCACTGGCCTTGGTGCTTGTTATTGCTTGCACTCCTTATGATTTTAGCTCAGCATAACTAGCAGTGGTGTCCTGGGATTGCAGAGTCTGTACTGATTACCAACAAAAGCCTCTTTAAGATCAGCAGAAGCAGTCTAGGGACTAATGGTGCCAAGGCAGGCTGAGGCACTGGAGCAATGCCCGAGGTCATAAAATGAGCAATGACAATTGCCCTGTCCTTGCTGATTTTATCAGCCTGAGAGTTTTTTAGTATCACACAGAAGACAAAAGGAATCTTTAGCCCTAAATTATATTATCAGTTAACATGAACTGTTTGAGACTCAGTTTTGGATTTTTGTTTTCTGTTTGGTTTTATTTCTGGTCATTTATTGTGTACAAAAAGGGGCAAATGGATGTCTTAGTTATATGTATAAAGGCTTTAAGACAGTGGCAGCTTCTTTCACTACCCACTTTCTTAATATGTTTATTTTGGAGAAAGGAAGAAAGAAAAAAAGGAGGTGTTACCGTTCTATATGTATATATACATTGTAAAGTGTACATTATTCTTACGTATGAAAAGTTAAGCTGTATGTCACATTCATCAGTAGAGTTTTCATTGTGGGTTAGGCTAAAAAGAAAATTATCCGTGACTAGCTCATCTCTCACTCCATATGAACATATCAGACAACTAATATATGACTGGCAGTCTGTGCAAAATGCACAGGGATCAAATTGAAGGAGTGTTCAGGCTTCCTGAGCTCTGATCATCTGAGTGAGGAAGATTTCAAAGCATCGTGGGAATTCCCCAGAAGTTACACCAGAGATGAATTTGTCCTTTAGAATGAGGTTTTATACATCTCATTCACACACAGCAAAATGTTTCATCACAAGTGAAGACACTTTTTAAGAGAGTCTTAAAATTAATCCCAAATGAGTGAAACTTGGCAGATCTACAAATTCAAACTGAGATGCATGAGCAGATCTTGTGTAGGGAAATTTGTATAATATCTGCCCACACTGTACCTGGTTCAAATCAGAGCTAGTCACATCTCTACTGAATTAAACACATCACAGAAAAAAAAACATACCAATAAGCAGTTCAGTTTCATGGTGCTCTGAAGTACTGGCTATTCCCACTTCTAGTAAGAGTCGCATATTTTCAAGTACACTCAACTTCAAGAGCTCCCAGGCCCAGACCTGCTAAGGTGCTTAGGCACTAAATTCACTTGGATTTTAAGTAAGAGCTGAGCTCCTAAATCACTTGCCCATTTTTGAAGAAAAAATATAAATTAAAAAAAATCCTGAAAGCAGCCTCAAGAGCCCAAGATAGCTTTTTTTATTTTCTTTATGTGGACTTCTCATTCAAAACAGAAGGAGCTTGGGGTGACCAAAAAAATGGTCTGGGACTTTAAGCTTGTAATTGCTTTGCAGATCATTTCTATTTTTCATGCATAATTTTAATGATATCTGACACAAATCATCACTAATGGCATTCCAGAGTTCAAACGTGAAGAACATAGATTCTGTGGCATAATTCATTTCTGGCAGCAGGGGAATCTTAAATCAAGATCCAGACAATTACGTAAGCACAGTGGAGACAATTTGTCATATATCACTTCTGTCTTGGATCTGCCTGTGCACTCTTTCGTCTACCTCAGTTGCTCACCTCTAGGTATCCATGCAAGGTGTCTAATAGGTTGTTAATGAAGGGACTCATTGTATCTGATGGAGTAGGCAGAAACATTTAGTACATTATTAAGCAGAGGAGCACAGTCAGGGTCAAAGAGTGGCAAAAGAAAGATGACAAAAGAATGGAAGAGTAAAAGTGATTTCAAAGGAAGATTCAAATAAAAAGACAGTTTCCACTTAGCAAAATGTCCAACTGCATGCAGAGAGCTCTACATACAAGACTGAGAAATATTGAAGTCTCTCTTCAAACTTCTCATGTTTTGGTAGATACACAAGCAGACTGCTTTCAAAAAAGCATTCACTAACAACTTTTGAAAGCATTTTGAAAGCAAAGAGAGAATTGTTGGATCATGGAAACCTGAAGAAATCATAAACAGAGGGAGCATGAACACTTGTGCTCAGTGCTAAGCTTATACCTTGGCCATCTTTCTTGCTTTAAGTCCAGCATGCATCAGTACCCCAGTTTTGCACTTGGTAGGCAGACAGTGCATTGCATTAGTTGGTTAAAAGGAAGACAGGTGTGTTTCTCTTCATATACCCACTACCATCTTAGTCAGCTTTAGAAGCTGAATCTACCTGTATTGATAGACCTAAAGAACAAATGTTCCTTGCGGGCTGGAGCAGAGAGGGGAACACACAGCCCGTCACAGGCAGTTACTCTCCCTCTCAACACACCTAACGCCAGTTCACAACCTGCCTTTTCATCTCTGCAGCAGGTAACACCCGAAGAGGGACACAACACTGAAACACCCTTCAAGGGAGAAATTTTTCTTCCCTGATGATATTTCCAGAGGGCCTTGGGGGCTGATCAGTCCATTATCTGTGAGGACTTTCGAGGTTCACTGTAATTCAAATAGAATCCTTTAAAGAACTGTATAAAGTACAGTCGTGCTGCATGGGGGTACCAAAAGAAAGTGCAGCTCCAATTTCCCTAATGCTCTGAATGAATACGTAGCAAGATGCAACAGAATAGCAGTGATAAAACCAAGGAAAACTCAAGAGCCGTTGAGTTCTGTTTGTTGCTCAAGACTTAGCTCAGGGCTAAAACACATCTAAGCTCTACTGACTCTGTTCTTGTATCACTCCATGGGGAATAAATTGGATAATATCAAGTGCCAGTAAGTGCTCATTCTTGTTATGCAGACAGTAAACCACACTAATATTATCTATGTTTCTGGTTTTTTTCATCGGGCATTCTCTTGATTGAACACTCCACTTATTTTTTTTCCATCAAAAATGGGCTGACAGAGATGTGTGGGAAAGAGCTGGTGCGCACCTGGGTTTGATGTTGGTGTGGAGTCAGGATGACTCACAGAGGCACTCCCAATCTAGGAAGACCTATCACTACACACTTGTGTAACTTTGCCCACATCACAATCAGTCTACTTAGCACCGTGAGTAAAGTTATGCAGAAACTTGAATATGTCTTCTGGATATACCTCTCTACTTATATACTGTTGCATTTGTTTCCATTTAAAAAATACAGATCATGGCCAATTCAAACACAGGATGTGGCTTGACTATTTGGAGAAGAAGCATAAGATGAATATAAAAATGTCTGTTGTACTCAGGAGTACCTAACAATCCAGAATCTTATATATATTTCCAAAGCTATTCATACTACCTTTATTTTTCTTTTTCATTTTTTTGAATTAAGAAACTTTAAAGGCATAGTTTCAGATGTGGCTTGGTTTTCAATGCTTCTTTTTAACACTCAGTGCTACTTTAAAGTTTTGTCTACATATGACAATATGTTGGCCTAATTTTGTGAAGAAAATGATAAATAATAAATAGTGGTGAAAGAGGAGAAGTAGAATACCAGCTGTTTCAAATATCTGGGATTTTCAGTCATTTTTTCTAGGAAACAGAAAACTGGAAATGTCATGAAAGCGTTTTAGCCTTGGAAACACTTGGAAACACTTTGGAACATAGTTCTAAAGGACAATGTTTATAAATGATACCCCATCAAATAGTTCACACTGCCAACATCAAGTGAGGAGATGTCTTTCAAAAGCAAAAACAAAACATAGCAGGAAATGCATTGTGTGCCCAGTGTAGTTATGCAAAAGTAATAGAAGATCTTGAGGCATGAATCAGCAAGAAACATTAATAGATTAATTTAAGATAATGGCAAACAGATTCTAAACAGCAGATTTGTCAAAAACAGGTGGCATCTTATCTCCAGTACCAGATGAATAGGATTCTTCTTCTAACTCTGTTTTCTCTACCTGGATCCCCACTGCACCAGCTAAGGTAACCTGATATAAAGTACCTACCATAGTAAGACTGTGATCAACTAGAAATTAAAAAGCAAAGTTCACACTCCACATCAGTTAAAATACTCATCCTATAGTGAAACATTTTGGTGAAAAGGCAAAAGGAAATAGGGTAAAGTCTATGCTTTTGTGAGTAGCCAATAATTTCCAATAATTTCAGCAGATTTGTAGTTTGCATTTGTTGCACATCATGTAAAATCTCTGTGATCACAATGAAAGCTGTCAATGAAAGCTGTTGTTTTCTTAGTTGTACAGACCAAGTGGTAAATCCTAACAGAGGAACAGAAAATATTGAAAGATTCTATATTGAGTACTGTGTAAAAGTAATGGGATATTCCTGTTGCTATACAGGCTGTTGCTGTATACAGACACTGTTTTGATTATTCATATATGTCCCCTCATATGAGCAGAAAGCATATAAATAAATGTACACATGTGGGTCATGGTCCTGACATATGGTCCATATGTCCCAGGTGAGGAAATTCTCCCACAAAGTGCTGTTTGACTTATACTTTCTAGAAAGTTTAATCCTACAAGTGGGACCTTATATTGACCACATGTAATCTTGGCATTGAAGTTCTCATGAGATTCAAGGCCTAATTTGATAGTAAAAAAAATTTTTTTTGAAGTATCTCCACTTTGTCTAAACCAGATGTAGGAGAGTGATAAGTGGACCAGTGCTGGAGTCTGGTGGACATTTGAAATGGATGATGACAGAAAAGTGAGCAAACATAACACAGAGCATAGCAGGCTCATGGCTGTGAGGATATTTGGTAGAAAAACACAATGCAGCATCTGAGGCCATAACCCTAGACTCTTTTCTCTAAATTCAAATACCAGTGACACTTTGAGGAAATTAGCAGGGAGCTCTGGAAGCCTTTAAAACCACACGTCAAACAACTTCTCCTGATGCTTATTTCAAAACAGAATCTCTCATCTAAAAAGCATATGACAGGTACTTCAGCTAGATAAAATTATCTCTGCCATTTGCAGCATGAGCGAGTGATTCATTTTAGGTCACGAGTTAATCTTCAAGTAATAAATAGGCCAGAAGTTCTAATAGTTCTGTCCAGCTTGTCAATGAAACAGTAACCAACACAATACTAACAGAGTGATGCCTGACCCAGTGTTATTGTTTTGGGGATATATATATAAAAGCTTATTACATAGAAGGACTTGGCAGAGCAGAAAAGCTGAGCTATTCAATGTGAGAGACAGAGCAGGGTGGACTACAGGACCCAGCAACCAATGCATGAAGGACACTATGGTTCTTAACGCTCCTTCTGTGTGAACATGTGCAGACCACTCCACTTCCTCTCCCACTCTCTGTCACCCCTGTCTACCTACGCAGTGAAGTCTTTACTACAGGGATGCTGAGTTTGTGCAAATTTCATGTAACAAGGTTCTCCAAATTCAATTGAACAGGGATTTACATGAGACAGTCCAACAAAGGGTTACAAGGATGATTAAGGGACTGGAACACCTGCCTTATGAGGAAAGGCTGAGAGACCTGAGGCTTTTTAGTTTGAACAAGAGAAGACTGAGAGGGGATATAATTAATGCGTACAAATATAAGAGGGCTGGGCATCAAGAAGGCAGGGACAACCTCTTTTCACTTGTGCCCTGCGATAGGACGAGGGGCAATGGATTCAAGCTAGAGCACAGGAAGTTCCACCTCAACATGACGATTTATTGTGAGGGTTACAAAGCCCTGGAACAGGCTCCCTAGAGAGGTTGTGGAGTCTCCTTCTCTGGAGACTTTCAACGCCTGTCTGGATGCATTTCTGAGTGATCTGCCCTAGATTTGGTCCTGCTCTGGCAGGAGGGTTGGACTCGATGATCTCCAGAGGTCCCTTCCAACCCCTAACATTCTGTGATTCTGTGAATTTTTCAAATTATGAAAGCCCTAAATTTCCGATGATGAGCTAGGTGCTAAATATTCATAACCCTGTATGCAAACATGCTGACATTTTTCTCTGTGTTTGATGGTCTTAGCTGCTGGTTAAACATACACACTGAGAAAAGAACTGTCACCTAATTTGGGGCTAATTTATTTTAAATAAGCGTGTTCCTTGATGAATAACCTGGTCACCACACAATGTGCTACTGGATTCAGATTTGGGCCCAGCCCACTGTAGACTAAGTAATCTCAGGCATGTGAGTCATTAGAAGAATACCTCTGAATATTGTGCATGTAATTGCAGCAGAAAGACTACCTCTATTTACCTCTCCTGGAACGGCTGCAGTACGGACAAGCAGGCTCTGTTGACATTTCTCAAAACCAATTATTCAGCTGTTAACAGTTCAACTATTCTGTCCCTCCTGCCTCCTTTTGAAGGTCATGCTTTTAATATGTGCTATGTTATACAATAAACATGTTTCTGTAAACACATGAAATAAAATTTAGCATCTAATCACCATAAAAAGGGGATTACACAGAATAGTCACATTGAAGAAAATGCCTGTTTAACTCCTTTTGAGTAGTGGTGTATAAAACTTTATCTCTAATCAATATTTACTTTAGCCTTCATCTTGGCTTTTTGGCAGTCCTTTCTCTATCTGTTAGCACATCTCTAATTTAGAAAAAAGTCATGTTTACAGGACTTTTCTTCAAGGATGTTGTAAAGTGTAAATTTAAAGTTCAATGTTTTTATAAATGTCTGCCAGAAGTTAAGGAATTTTAATCAAAGATATTACAGACAGTTATTTTCTATTAGGTCAGTTAGCTTGTCTGTGCCGCCAAAAACAAAAGTTGTTCCTTCCAATGCAGTCCCCAAAGTGTTGCCTGGCTGTGCTTCAAGTGACTAAAGCCAAAAATATTTTTCTATAATTTTATATTATTTATATCTTACAAAAAGTTGGAATGGTTTCTATATGGAGTAATGTCCCAAAGATTACATAGGTGTCATGATAAAAACTTCCCTGATCATCACAGAAATCTGTGCCTTTATGCAGAATACAGATCAGCTAGCTCTTCTTGCTGTTGAGTTTCATTATAAGAGCAGTACAAACTCAGATTGGAGCTGGCACTTGAATGGGACAGACTGCAAGTCTTACTCACTCCAAGAAGTACCTTACTCCACAGGCATGTTCCTTGACTTGAGTAGGCCAACTTATTAGGAGTGTATGTTGAATGAATGAAGGTACTACAAACTTTCACCAAAAGCAAAAGCACAAGCACTTTTACAAATTATTCGCATCAAAATTGTTATAGAATAATTCTAACCTTGGTTTGAACTCATAGATTAGGTATTCAGATGAGTGAGATGATCTAATAGCATCTTTCACACCATCTGAGATTCAATAAGGCCAAATGCTGGGTCCTGCACTTGGGCCACAACAACCCTATGCAACGCTTGGGGAAGAGTGGCTGGAGAGCTGCCCAGAGGAAAACGACCTGGGAGTGCTGGTTGACAGGTGGAAGAACATGAGCCAGCAGTATGCCAAGGTGGCCAAGAAGGCCAATGCCATCCTGGCTTGTATCAGAAATAGTGTAGCCAGAAGGACTAGGGAAGTGATTGTCCCCGTGTACTTGGCACTGGTGAGGCTGCACCTCGAATACTGTGTCCAGTTTTAGGCCTCCACTACAGGAAGGACATTGAGGTGCATTGAGGAGTGAGTCCAGAGAAGGGCAACAAAGCTGCTGAAGGGTCTGGAGAACAAGTCTTATGAGGATTGTCTGATGGAACTGGGATTGCTTAGTCTGGAGAAAAAGAGACTGAGGGGAGACCTTATTGCTCTCTACAACTGCCTGAAATGAGGTTTTAGCGAAGTGGGTGTCGGTCTCTTCTCCCAAGTAACAAGCAATAAGACGAGAGGAAATGTTCTCAAGTTGAACCATAGGAGGTCTAGGTTGGATGTTAGAAAAAATTTATTTACTGAAAGAGTTTGTCAGACACTGAAAGAGGCTGCCCAGGAAAGTGGTAGAGTGACCATACCTGGAGGTACTTAAAAGATGTGTAAGTGTGGTGCTTAGGGACACAGTTTAGTGATGGACTTGGCAGTACTAGGTTAATGGTTAGACTCGATTATCCAGAAGGTCTTCACCAACCTAAATGATTCTATGTTCACCTATAAAGAGAATGAAAGGTTACTAACTCAGCAGGAGATGCCTGAGCTCTTGTGAAATCCATCCCACACAAGACCACCTTCTGGAATACAGCAGCAGATAACATAGTACATAGAATGGAATAAAGCAGGATTGATAAATTAATGTATAACCCTGAAGGTATTTGGAACTCAATTGACAATCAAAACTACTAGGTGTAAGACCACATGCTAGAAGATGAGCCCTGCAATATACATCTCAACAGTAAAGGAGTAATCAATTCAGGTATAAATAAATTTATATCAGCACCACCAAAACTCAGTGTGTCTTCTTAAAATTAGGATTAATTCATGTGTGAGGAGGAATTCTGAAACAATCATGTAAGTTTTGGTCGTTTTCTTTTCTATTTGCAGTCTTTACGAGATCAAGAGTGACTGAAAGGCTGACTGCTCTTTTGGCATTTCTGGCTGAGAGTAGAAGAAGGAGAGAGAGCTTATTCTCATGAGGTTTTCAATAGATTTCATAGTCAAAGAGGTTAGAATAGTTTGAATAAGCTCCACATAAACATCTGGGGCCTCATTCATGGGATATTCCAGCTGTTTTGGAGCAATCCAATGACACAAAGCAGCAGTAAAACCCAGTTTACTGGCCAGTTAAGTCAAGTTTATGCTTTGCATCCCCAGAGTGCTCAAAGCAGCCAATGTCAGTGGAACTCACTCTTATTTCTGGGCTTTGAGCTGAACTGCAACATAACTCCAAAATTCTCTAATGTATCCGTTCGTACTAGACATAACATCCTAACTCAGCATGTGTCTGTTCATCATCATCCTTGTTTACAGTGCTATTGTAATGACCTAATTAGGAACTAAAAGTACTTTCAGTCAATTAACACTCCTTGAAGCCTAAGGTTTAAAAAAAAACTAAAACCTTCCATGAGTTATGGTAAGTGTTCTGTAAAGAAATGTAGCCTTTTCTTTCTAGTTAATCTATTTCCCAGGAAACACACTGTAATTGCAAGCCCTGTAATATCGTATTGCCATTGCTAGTAGCAGGCTATAAGCTTTGCAACTGAGTTTGCAAGGCCTCAGGGCTGAAGCTTGCCAGGCTTGCTCTGTCTGAACTTTTCTTCACCTGCTGGTAGCTTTGTGCTTCTTGGTTTATCTCGAACACCAGTTTTTCTGATTTGCCAGGTGTCTCTGGCTAGCTTGCTTTACTTTTGTTTATCTTTGCAAAGTACCCGCATGATTTTACACCTCTAACATAGAAATGATCTAACAAATAATTACGTAGCATGGAGAAATACAGGCCTGGTGTGACAGTGGAGAAGTGGAGACAAGATGCAGTGTATAGAAATATCTGCATGGGGTGAAAAGAAATGTGGCACAGACTTGGCACTCAAGGCCCACAGCTATAAGCAATTCACCAACAGTCACTTCAAGAAATGCAGAACTGGAGCTGGGCAAGACTGAGTGTAAGTGTGACATTAAAGACATAGTATCTAGCATACCAAAAGGGCACTGTAGTTAGTAAATTTGTATATAACCTAAAGCTACAGACCCAAGAGGAAAGAGCAGATACTTAAACACAAGATAGCAAGCATATAAAAAACAAATAAACAAAAGAAAAACAAACCTAACCCAAACCCTTAAGTAGATTCTACAGTGAGGAAGAAGAAACCATAAAGATGAACATCATAATTCTCCCACTGAAGACCTCCAGATACTGACAAGTCTGCACAGCACCCTCAACACCCTCAACAGCAGAATGGAACCACCCACCTTAGAGTAGGGAAAGGTTGAGCATAGTAAGAGAAAAAGGGGTAGAAATTAAGTGTGTGTATAAAAATTTTAACTATATTATTTATATTAATGAGACTTTCTGTATGAAAATATTATTTTCTGAAGTAATTAAATTTGGACAAATGATTCTTGGATTATACTGTAAAGATTTTAGTTGTGAAAAGAATGCATTCTCAGCTTTATATATAAAGTGTGTTTCCTATTTGCCTATAAACACTATTGTAAGTATAAGAACACATATAACAAATAATAGCCGTCACCCACCACATCCCAGGATTTTACAGAAATGCATTATTGAATGTTCTTGAAGACATTGAATATTATAATGATGAGTATCATGAGTACCATTAACAGAATGTAGTAGGAGGGCTAAATGAAAAATTGTGAGGAAATTAATAACCCTGGACATAGAACAGGGCTTGTATTTTATACAATAAATAAGTCTTAGGATTCCATACCACCTGTGAAGAGTGGAACAGCTATGAAGGTCCAGTCAGCTGTTCATTAGGTGAAGCAGGAGTTTCTGGAACTGTAGCATAACGCTGTTGGCTGCAGAACTAAATTAAGGTTACACCAGGAGCCATAAATACAATATTTCCTGGTTTTTCTGTGCTTCATTTAGCAACCTCGATATTCTTTTAACCACAGGTATTTAGTGTAATGTATATACAGTCTCTGTTTCTCATTAGATTTTTTTTTTCCTTTTCTGCCTGTCTCTTAATAGGGATGGATGGAGCAATTAAAACACAACTCCACTTCAGAGCATATTGCAAAACCCAAGAGGAGCTTCTGCCTCTCAGAGTGCCAGAGGGCATAGCTGGCAGCAGCTGTGCCATTTCTTCCAAAAGTGTTTTTTATATATATATATGTATGTATATATATATGTATGTATTTTTCTGCAGCTAATCATTTCAGGTGGACACTCAAAAGGAAGAAGAAACTATGACCTGATTTATTCTCAAATCACCTGGAGTGTTTATTAGTACATTTAGGATATAGCCAGAACTGGTCTTCTGGAGGAAAGTGGAGGTAAAAGGAGACAGATTACTTAATCTCCACAATCCTAGTGTATCTATTAGGAAATGCCCCACTATCTTGCCCATATTACCTCTGCATGTGATTTTTGCCCAACGTCATATTCCCAACTCTGAGACAATTTTCACTAATTTTTCTTCTCTTTTCTCTCATTGCCTTTTTTAAAAAGGATATAAACGTGTTTGATATTGATTCCAGTCCTTGTTTTCAACTTCAGTAATTTCAAGAATATCAGAGGAAAAATGGCTTATTTCCATCGTACACATATAGCAGTGGGAGAAATTTGTATCATACATTACCAGAGCCTACACACCTAAAATTGAATTTAGGACATTCCGATGTTTAGGACAAACTGATTTTAGGGAAAACATATTCTGTTTTTCATTGGAAAGTTTGCTTTCTCTAAATCCTTAATAAAGAAGTCCTAGGCTGACCTATGGACTAACTTATCATATGTTTCAATTGAACATATTACTTATTCAATCAGAAATAATATTGATATATTGTAGATACCTCATCCAGCCAAAAAACCCAACTAGTAGAGTATAAGAGTGTGAGCTACACAAAAGAGCAGCTCCTCTAATTCCATGGGTTGTCTTCATCTGAAATACAATGCCTTAAATGTCTTAGACAAATAAAATATTTTGATTTGGGCTGTTCTGATTCCCCAATTAAATATCTTACTATGTCAATTTTTACTTATAGCATACTGAACAATTCCAAATTTTTTTTTAAAATTATTTTTTGTTTGTTAAAAAAAAATGTTTCTTGAAAATATCACATTGAAAATTCACAGCCAGCTTTATATTTGATCTATAACCAAAATCACATTGGACTTCATTCTACATCAGTAAAAGACAGATAACTGAATGTGCTGATGTCTTTTCAGTAGATTTGCTATAATTTGGTTTATTAATTAATTAAAATGAATGAGCTTCTCCCCTCTTACTTCCATTATCCACCTCACTGCTTACTCATTTATTACAGTTTGTCATACTGCAATATCAAGTTTTCTGTGGAGGCAAATGAGGTTTGGGGTTGTTGGAGAGGTGGGGAAAATTATTTCATTTTACAGTATTTGGTTCTCTGTGGCCCAGATGCCTGAGTGTTTCTACAGTTTTTGCTCCTTTAGTTGTTTCTATGGTTCTAAGAACAATGATAATGAAAGGAAATATGCAGTCAGTTGTGCTTATTTTAAAATGCTTCTTTTTCTACAGCACACTAGCAACCAACCATGAACCTCATGACTAAAACACAAGACAGTTTTTTAGTGCGTTTCATGTTCTATTACAGCATCTTATTTAGCCCATACGCCAGATATTAAAATTAAAGTAACAATACCATTTACTTAAATAAACCATGCCACAAATACAGGAAAAACCCATTGAGAAGGATTAACAGGGAGACAGCTTTTAGGATGTCTGTGTTAGCACAGTATATTACATTTAAAAATACACAAAATTAAAGACATCACGTTTCCTTTTTTATCGTTAGCTGTCTGATAGACTATTTATTTCAGAAAATAGTGATTGAATACTGGCTGCCAGGTAATAAGCTTTCTCTAGTCTGTTATAGGAATTAAATTATCAGCAATCAGTAGCGCTCCTGGTAGCCATGTGTTATCTGTACAGCATACTAGCTGTCCTTTAAATCAAGATGTATCTTTTAATCAGAAGTATCTTCTATCCACAAAGAATTCAAAGTTAGTGCAAGTCCAAACCAAGTTAGAAATAAAGACAAAGGCCAACTCATCCATGAGTTACCATGATTGGTCCTGTTACAATTATTTTTATTTCCATATATGCTGGAAAAGCACTTAGCAGTTGCAGTGCGGGGCAATCATTCCTCTGTGCTCCCCTAGAGATTTAGCAGGAAGCATCCAGCAAGCTCAATGCACCACAGTGTCCTCTTCACTAATTTCACTAATAAGAGGGTCAGTCATCTTTTGGAATGATGTGCCACACTGCTTTTTTCTTTCTCAAAGACGTTAAGCTTCTTGATACAGACTCAGGAGGAACCAGGAGACCCTTCCTTACACAGCAGCAAAACAGCTAGCTCACTGTAGGCCTTTGTAGGGAGCAGGATGAAGTCAGGGGAAACTGGGATTTGTGAGTCTCTATTCAGGGCAGCTTCATCTAGACTGGTTCAAGTCCTGCCAGTTGAGAGACCTTGCCTCACAGAGGTATGCAGTATCCAATTACCAGCATATCCAGATGGACACAAAGGGCAGGCTCTTTCTTGGCATAAACAGGAGCTGATCTAATGAAAAAGGTCAATAGTACATATTAAGGCCATGGACCTCTTGTTTATTTCATGTAATGTTTTGTAAAGTG
The DNA here is from genome assembly GCA_020745705.1 of Hemiprocne comata. Taxonomy (NCBI): domain Eukaryota; kingdom Metazoa; phylum Chordata; class Aves; order Apodiformes; family Apodidae; genus Hemiprocne; species Hemiprocne comata. Next base: position 89,019,896 of record CM036586.1, on the reverse strand, counting down.
CTATCTATAATTTTCTGGCTTTATGCATGGGAAGATTAATCTAGAGAGGAAATACAAGAGAACCCAGACTGGATCCAGAATTTGCCTATGTACCCTCTTTGTCATGATTACCATAAATTGTTGATCCCTGTGATCCAAAAACACATCCCACAGATCCCAGATATGCATGAAGTAAACCCAAAGCTCAGCAATTTCAGGTGAGCCATAGGAAGGACTACTGTAGATTTGCTAATTTTCCTTAAATACTATCCACTTGTGACTGTAAGAGACAGGACGCCAGATTAAACTGGTGGTTATTTTTAAATGTTTCCATGTTCTTGAGACTTAATCTTAAGACCTTCTCAGAGATTCTCAAAACTTGAGAGGACAGGGCCCTGAACAATTTTTTGGGGCAGGAGGTCTGGACCAGAAAAACTCCAGAGGCTCCAACAACAATTATTCTATGATTCTGATGTCTGGAGCAATTTTGCACTAAGAACTGCAGTCATGAAACATGATAGAATGCCATTTCAGGACTGGAACACAGGCTTCAGTGTAGACTTTCTCCACATCCTGCATGGGTCCAGGAGGTTTTTAAGTGCTGTGGCTTGTGACTGGTTAACCACTACTTGGACTTGGGAAATAAGCGTTTTAGCCCCGTTCCAAAGCATCATCAGGGCATATGCTGGAAGAAGGTGTTGTGCTTAGGGTTGACCATTCAATAGGAATTTTCTGCTTTTCCCAAAGGCAGATCCACATTGAGCCAAGGGTTCCTGAAGTAGTCATGTCTGATGAAACTTCCAGCTCAAATTAAGTCACACACTGACCACTTATTAGTTGCTCTACAGACAGTATTTGAGCTCACAGAAAACGTAACAGAAAGCAGAAGAATTGTTAAGTGAGGGGCTAAGAAAATGAGGAAACACAGAGAGAAAATACTTGCTATCAGACTGTGGTGCCAATAATGCCTGGTGTAGGTGAGATGCTGTAACAAGGGAAGAACAGGGAGGGAAAGGATTGAGCTGAAAAAGGGGTAGACCTTCAGAGGCCTCAAGGGCTACACAGAGTAGGGTTGCATCATAAGCCACATCAGCTTGCTCCACAGGCATGTTCAGAGGCAAGCATGAGAAATGTAACTTTTCCCAGAGATAGAGAAGAATGCATTAGGCATATGTCCATTGTACACAGGGTTAGATTCCCCAAACCAGATTTCAGTTCTCTGGGACACCTACACAACACAATCTAGTACCATGACCTCAAAATCATCAGATCTGCTTCTCATCTTCACTGTCTACTCAGGCATAAGACCACTCCAAACTGAGCAGGCAATTCTTAAACTGGTGCTAGTTCAGTGATCTGTACCATTCATACATAAGATGACAGGATAATTTAGCCTGGAAAGGATCCTAGATCTCTCTATTCCAACCTCCTGCTCAAAGCAGGGAAAGATTTGAGGTCAAACCTAGTTGCCTAGGACTTTGTCCAGTCAGGTGTTGAAAACCTCCAAGGAACAAGAGACTGCACAACCTCTCAGGACAACTTGCTCTACTTCTAGGCTGTGCTCTTTCAGAAAAGTTTCTCCTTATAGTCAGTCTGAACTTCTCTTGTTTCAGCTTGTGCCCATTGTCTCTTGTTTTCCCACCATGCACTTCTTGGAAGATCCTGCTCCATCTCCTCAATAACCCCTTATAGGCACTGGAGGGGGGGGGCCTTTAGGTCCCCCTGAGGCCATTCATTCTCCAGACTGATTCAGACTGGCTCCCTCAGCCTGTCCTCAAAGGGCAAGTACTTCAGCACTCCTGTTTGTCCCTGGCTTTCCTGTATTTGGGACCAAAACTGGACAGGATATCTGTGTGTGGTCTAATGAGTGTTGAGTGAAGAAGAACAATCTCCACAGTGTTTTAAAATGGAGAATTTTGGCTTTTACATCAACCTATACATCCTAACCTAATTCTAGCTGCTCTATGATCTCACAGAGAGCAGAGAACAAACAGGAGGCAGCAAGATACCTCATTGTTCAGACATGAAGTTGCACCAGGTGCACAGTTCTCTTTCTGGTAATCTGGAGGCCATTGTGTAGTTCCCTATCTATGGAGCCTCAGAAACTCTTTATTTTTCTATATATCTGAAAAATTAGGAGAGTCATCTAATCTTTTCATAGTCAACCTGGAGTTCTCGGGTGTCTCTCTGAGACACCTTTTATAGTCTTGACTCATCTCTAAATATGAGGAAGATAGCAATATGTCTTTGATTTGTCGAATGCTGAGAGAAGTCTGGATGAGAGCACTCCTGATAACTTGCTGCTATGGTTATTATCTTAGGACACACTAAAAGGTTTTGGGCAGAATTAGAAACCTGCAGGAGAGAGATTTTTCTTGTTGGTGTCACTACAAATAAACATTATTACCTATAAATTCAGTACAGGATTAGGCCCCTTGTATACACATTACTTTTCTAAAGCACTAGCCCTGAAATCAGCTAAAGCAAACAAATAAAAATTCAAGATATTCATCAGTCATCTGCCTACAGCGTCTTTGTGACACTCCATATGGTTCCGCCTGCGTAAGTCATTGCTTTCCAGACAACTCACATTGGCTTCTTCCTGAAGGACAGCAAGAGAAAGACATCAAGAAGGGTCAGAGCAGTGGCTGCCCACAGCCTTTTACCATCCTCAGGAACTCCCACTGCTATTCCACAGAAGCCAGAGCACCAAAAGAGACCACAAAATGGCAAGGGAAAAACACAAGGTGTTAAAACACCTAGTCCTATCTTTCCTTAGCTTTGAAAACTCTTCCGGTTTCTAGAGCAGCCATAAGAGAGTAACTGACTTTCATGCTGTGCATCCCAGTCACCCCCTCTGAGAATCCCCCTGCACGACATTTACTTTAATAGGTCTAATTATAAAGAAATGCACTTTTCAATCAGAACCGAAGAACCAGTAGGTTTTCTTCTTTAACATGCCAACCAGCTGTTTTGAAAGGTACATCTCTAATCTCTTTCCTTCCACATGTTCAAACAGATGAAAGTAATTTTGTGCTCAACTGTCTATAAGTAATTAGACTGGGATGTAAAGGAGTCTTTATGTATCAGTTCAGAAAGAGCTACACTCTTAGCATACAGAATAATTATTAGCAATCTTCTTCATCTGTAAGGTATACCTTATGCATTTTACATGAGTCCCCATTATTAACATAACCTGACTATCAAAGCTCCATTGAAACTGGTGTCTTCTTTTTCATGTAACTGACTGAAATTCCCCAGAAATATAGTAATTTGAAAACAGTGATGCTGATGATTTGTTTCAGCTGTAATTTGGTTTTTGTGTTGTTTTTTTTTTCTCTTCTGTGTTGTTTCCCTAGTAAAGACCTAAACCAGTGGGGCTCCAATATACACAAACAAGTGTTCTGCTTTTCGTACAAGATAGATATTAATATTCAGTGAGGGTGCTAGAATGCTGCCTTTTGTCAGATTCCCAGGCTAAATTCCCTTAATCTTATTAATTAGAAGGTCAGAAAAAGAATACTTTATTCGGAAACAAAATGTGTGTTCTAAAGATAGCTTAAATCGAATCTATGAATTTACTAGAAAACATTATGGCAGAATACTTCTTTGAATCCAACTCAGGACTATGTTTGCCATCTCTGTAGGTAGGGTAGGGCAACTACTGATAAGTCAGAGGGACAGAGGCATCTTTTGAACTCAAGCTATTAAAAAAGTTTAATCATCTTTCATGAGAAAAGTGAGAGCTTCAGGACTGGGACTGGACCCAATATAAGGAAAGCTGGAGAAGGAGAATGTAACGTTTTAGGTTTTGCACCCTGACAAATATGTTCAGGCAAAACTGAACCAGTTTGTAAGGAATGCTCTAAAGGCATGGTACTTTCATTTCATCTTGCGTGGCAGACATTTTTTGAAAGCAGATTACATTCCTCAAGGTAAAACCTTCACTCCACAGCTACATATTATGGCCACATCTTTTTAAGAAATGGAGTCACAATTTTCTTGGAAATAAAGTGCAGTTTTAGTTTCTTAGAATCATAAGGTGTTCTTAGGAAAGGGAATCTGACTATTAGTAGTTTCACCAACAAAGAAGGAGGGGACATGGTTATTTGCCAACAGACAGATTTGCATCATGAAAACAGCAGCAGAGACACTGAAACCACCTATTTTTCTGTCACTGACAAAAAAGAAATATTTTGTCCAACCATATATCAGAGGGACTTGGCCAAAACTTCAAGGAGTATTCTGCATGTCAGTGCAAGTGACTTAGACACATGATGTCTATCTCTAGAACGAGGCACACTCTGTGAGTACAATCAGAAGCCAGGCACTTTTCATTTGTTATTTTGATGTATATAGCACTGACAGAAACTGTACTCTACAGATGTGTAAGAACAGCAGGCTCCTGCCCTGAAGAGCTAATTGTCTAAACAGACCAAAAAGCAGCACAAGACCAGAATGAAACTGAAAAGCAAAGTGAGAATATGGCTATTTTTTATACAATCTGTTACAGTTGTGAGTAGTGGTCCAGCAGGACAAAGACAGGACAGTTACCTGTCAAATCCACATTGTGATGAAGGTATTTCAATGAAATGCTTTCATGATGGATCAAAATATTATCCCACTGCAGCTCAGTTCAGTCTGGCCAGTCATACATTGAAGTGCAAGAGTAAAAATACTCCGTATTACACACCTTAAACGAACTGGGAAAGGCTTGACAAAAGCCCAGAAGTGGACTCAGCTCACTTCTAAATGGCCTTGTGAGGGAGGAAGGAAATGCACAACCTCAGTGGAGTAAGCTGGCAGTAGACTGTGTGGTACACTCACTACCGACTCCAAAAGCAGACACACACTCTACTCTAATCAGTCTCTTCCTGACAAACCTAAGACATTGATTCTGTTTACTAGCTAGATGCAAACACCTCTGGTATGTACCCTAGCAGAAAATGCAGCAGCACAAGAGCATGTCTGCAACAGAGACAGCTTTTCAGAAGACTGATTTTCAAAATTAGAAGTTGTGCCCAGAAAGAATCCATCATAAACCAAACCAAGGAGGTTGGAAATATTACCCTATGATTAAGGTAAAAAGGAAGCATTGTATTTCCACAGTTTGAATCAATGCTGGTAAAAATGCTCTAGATTTAACTTTCAGCTAGACAAAAGATCACTACTCACTACACAGGAAAGGATGTGTTGTGATGAAAATAGCATCAGGCATGCATTTTTCCATTAGAAATCAATTAATCTGTGTCTGCCCCAGAGTTCAAGTCATGTGACTTCATGCATAACACTTAATGCATTCAAGACTGCAATGTTAAGTATCCCATGGAGACACAAAAATATGGAAACAGAACAGGACTGGAACTGTGATTATGTCATGCGTTCTTGCCCTTCACATTATTAGTTTTCTCAAAGACCAAAGGTGTGTATGATACATTACAAATGTTGTCTCTCTGCAAATATACAAAATAATAACTTCCATATTATATATTAGAGATGTTGGATATTTTAACCACTTAGGAAAGAGTCCATTCCCAGTTTCACTGGAATGTCCTTCCTAGGCAATCCCTCTCCTCACATAGACTCCTGTACTTAGGTGCTTTGTTAGGTTGTTCCCGTTGATTCTTGGAAGAAATGTTTTTGCATGTGTCCCCTATGGCTTGACTACTTTGCTAAAAGATTAGTTATGTGGAGAGCCCCAAGCTATGCAGGGCTTTTCCATCATTGCTTGCAATGGTAATCCCTAGAGATCTGGAGATTTGATCCCACTGTACCTTGTCAAAGAGCGAAGAAATGTTCTGGGGCACATTCCCTGGGCATGGGGAGGTGTCAGAGAAGCCCCCAAGAACCTGTGCATGGGATCTGCTCTCAGCTGGCCATGCCCTAGGATGTGCCTATCCTTACAGCAAGAACAGAAACACAGGGTCTGCATCTCTTTTGTCCTAAAAAAAAAAAAAAAAAAAAAAAAAAAAAGCTTCTAAAAGGACAGGGAGAAAGGGTAAATAAAAGGCAAGACCAAGACACTAAGAGGGACTGGCTAACATAACTGTTCAGCCACACACCAAAGGAAACATGGCACGCCTCTGAAACAACACGGCTAATTGCCTTGATAGCAACTCACCATACCAGGGATCTCTAAGAGCCATCAGGACCCTCTGAGACAAGAGATGCTTGAGAAAGAAACTCAAAGAAGAAAAGGACAAATAAATAAAACATATAACCCCTTCCCCAGTCATAGAATGGCCACAGACCCCATGATGGATGAGAACTTCACTAGTTCTCGCTGATTTAACACAAAGGTGCTCAATTGTTGTGTGGATGTCCTAGAACAGCCAGAAAAATTACAAAAGACTCCACACATACCATGACAACCCTGTGGCCATTCAGCTGCTATGTAAGACTGGCTTCTATGTTGGATGGTGCCCTAAAACTCATTGCAGATACTGGGGACTTACAGAGCTATGTAAATTTCAAGTGTAAGCTGCTATGGAAACCTAATTTTTGCCTTGACACACACCTCTAGTACTAATTAATTGTGTTATCTAGATAAAGCCCTATTAAGTCATGAGTGGTTTATGAGGATATCTTTCTTTTTTTTTTTTTTTTAATTTTACAATCTAGGATCCTTGTGTATTGCATCTAAGCAGTAAAAGAGACTGTGCGGACAGGTCCTGCAGATACTATTTTGTCTTGAGATTATTCTTTGGCAAAAAGTGTATTCTTCTTTTCACTTTTTTCACATTGTGGCTTTTCCTTGTGTTTACCCATTTCGAGTCCTATTAATTATACTAAGAATATACATCATGGGAATACATCTCTTGTTGGAGAAAAATTGTGTATTTATTTTTTTTCATTCTTTTAACTGAGGGTCTGTGACTGTTTATTTTGTTTTCCCTAAATTCTGTGGATGCTTGCTGTGATTTTATGATGTATAGTAATTTTTTCATTTGTTACACTTTTAAATATATAAATAGCATCTAAAACAATGAACAAGGTTTGCCAGGAGGCTATGGTTCCCTGGTGCTGCTTTAGTGAGTGCTTTATCTAAGCCCCTCCATGTTGGTTTAAAGCAAGGTGACGAGTTCTCTGACCCCAGTCCAGAAAAGCTCTTAATTCCAATAGATTTGTTGCCATGTTAAAAAATAAAGTCTTTAAGTGGTCTCTTGGATTAGAGATTCAAGTCCCTGTGTCCCTGCACCTCAAGCCCATTACTTACAAGCATCCAAGCACAGAATTAGGTGGGCACTTGCATCCTCTCAGTTTTAGGTCCGAACATGATCAATTTTCTGTAAATTGCACAAGGAAACAGAACCAAACATGTATTATCCTTCCTTTCTCATGCTCCAGAAGTAAAATAATGCAGAATAGCTGAAATGGAAAGAAAACTTTCCATTAGCATCCTGTCTCCCCACAATACCCCACAATAAAAGTCACCTGTGTGACATAACTCAGCTACCTTACCTTTAGAAAGCTCTCAGCTACAATTTTCTCCACTGAGAGCACACAAAATGAGTTCCTGTCCTGGGACATCTCAAAGCAGGATTTCTAGTGCTCTCTGTGAGGAAGGTAGAGCAGAGGCTCCTGGCTGAGAGCTGAGACACCATGTGTGAGAGGGCAGTGCAGGCAAGCACCACAGTGGACAGGTGGGCTCCTCTCTTCCAGGGGAGAGAGGTGGAGACAAGAAAAAAAAATTAGACCACAATACTCATGCTTCAACCTATTTATCTGTGGGTAAGCCCACTTTTTGTTTCTGTTGAGGAATTTGTTTCAGCTACTGATGGTGATAGCAGAGTTGTGGAAATAAAACAGCTAGGTACCAGCACTGGTTCTTTGTTCTCAGTAGCATAATAAAAACAAGTACCTTTGCTAGTAAATAAACAGACTGTTGAAGCAATTCTTTTGATCCTTGTGAGAGCCTCATATTTAGAAAGCATTTGCTCTTGATTGCTCCATTATGGGTTCAAGCTCTTTCCAGGACACATCATTGATCTCCTCTCCGAGTTTTCATCAGTGCTGTACTTAATTGTGAGGAACGGTCTGAAAGAAAGTATTGCCTGTTCATACCAGCCTCCTGAGTTCAAAGGAGGTATATGCTTCCTCTCAGTTGTTTGAATGTTCACTCTTCATTTCAGGTTGTCTTTGAAACTCACTTTGCTTCTCAGGGCTTTTTTTTTTTTTTGGGGGGGGGGTATTTTTCCCCTGTAGAACACAGCCCATAAAGAATTCAGAAGAAGCCAAATTGCAGTGAAGAAAAAAAATAGAGCAAAAACATAGTGTTTTATCCATATTGAATACTTTGCTGTCTACTGTGTTCTCTCTCTGTCACCTGAAATATTGTTCCTCCCTGAGAAAAAAATATTCAACACAATTTTTAAGCAGCTTGGCTTTATTGGGAAAGGTGATGATGAGTTAGTGGTAATATGAGTCAGACTGAATGCTTTCATGTGTCATGTCTCATCCAGAGCTCTGGTTTCCTTTTTCCTCCGAGAATGTATTTACAAGGAATGCACTTTTCTCATCTTCATTTGTGCATGCTACAAAAAACACCTCATTATTTGATAAGTTGGCAACTGTCCATGCCCAGGACTGAAAAACAGACTTCTTAGGGGAAAGAGGTGTTTCTGGCAAAATTGCTTAATACATGCTAAATGAATGAGTAAAGATAAGTGCTAGCAGTCTCCTTGCTCTTCAGCGCAGTTGTCTTTGATAATTGCTGCTAGGATACATCATGATCCCATGAGGCTGTGCAGGACATAAGGCTTTGTCTCACTATCAAGACACTCAACTTACATGCATGCCATCCAACTTCAATCATCTAATTGAAGACCCTACCCTGGGAGCTCCTCACTCTAGATGCCCCTCTAGTGAAGAAAGGGAGACTGTCATCATCATGGGCAAATCAAAACTTAGGAGGGCTGAATGATATGAGCCAGCAGTGTGCCCAGGTGGCCAAGAAGGCCAACAGCATCCTGGCTTGCATCAGAAATAGTGTGGCCAGCAGGAGAAGGGAGGGTATCGTGCCCCTGTACTCTGCACTGTTCAGGCTGCACATTGAGTACTGTGTTCAGTTCTGGGCCCCTCACTACAAGACAGACATTGACATGCTGGAGCGAGTTCAGAGAAGGACAACCAAGCTGGTGAAGGAAGTGGAGAAAAAGTCCTATGAGGAGAGGCTGAGGGAATTGGGATTGTTTAGTTTGGAGAAGAGGAGGCTGAGGGGAGACAATCAGTCTCTACAACTCCCTGAAAGGAAGTGTAGGGAGGGGGGTGTTGGCCTCTTCTCTCAAGTAAATAATGCTAAGACTGGAGGAAATGGCCTGAAGTTACACCAGGGGAGGTTTAGACTAGATATTAGGAAGAATTTCTTTACTGAAAGAGTAGTTAGGCACTGGAATAGGCTACCCAAGGCAGTGGTGGAGTCACCAATCCCTGGAGGTATTTAAAAGCTGTGTAGATGAGGCACTTCAGGACATGCTCTAGTGGGTTTTGGTTTTGTTTTTTTCTAGGGCTGGGAGGGTTGACAGTTGGACATGGTGATCTTAGAGATCTTTTCCAAACATGACAATTCTATGATTCTGTGATTTTCCAAAGGCACATGTTTCTCCCCATTTTCTGTGCAGAGGATCTCAGGGCATTAAGCTAGCTTCAGCAGTTCCATTATGTGCTTAATGGAAGTTAAGTTACAGATGAGGAACCTGAGGCACAGAATCTATCCAAATTACAGCCTGACAAACTGAGGGAAGTTCCCCAGTACAGCCTATGCTAGCAAGTCGATGGGGAACACCAAAGAAGTGGATGTTAGAGAGTATTAAGACAGAAGCCACTTTGGCACTTTATGTGCAGGCTAAGGATGTAAGCCAGCTCTCTTTGGTTTCTTACCCCAGCACAGTCTGGTTTTGAAGTCTTTATTTGTCTCTTTATTCAGTCCTCACTTGTAAAATGAGGAGTAAAGTTTCTCCTCCCTGACAGTAAGTACATTACAGATCACAGTATAGAATACAGAAAAATCCTATGTCAAGAGGTTTGAATGGGAAGAGGTATCTACATTTCTTTAAAATAGATGGATAAAATAGAACTAAAGCTCTGCAAAACTGGCTTATTACATCATTTCAGGAGTACATGAATCTTCTAAAAAGCAATAAAGGACAAATTACGCCTCCACAAGCACCCACTTCTCAAAAAGTGTACCTGCAATACCATACCATAATCAGAGCTAAATGCAGACATGAGGTGTTTCCCACAGTGTATATAAGCCAGTGTAAATTACATGTCATGGACTTTGTATTGAAAAAAAAAAAAAGAAGTGGGGGATGGAAAAAGGAAGGGGAAGTTCCATATTTATTTTGGTTCATAAATATTCATTCCCCTTATGACCCTCTCGTGTCCTGACACAGAACTGTGCTGTTTTTCATTTTGCCATTAAAGAATGTCACATCATAAACAACCAGTTCCACCAGATATGTATAAAATCTCACACTCAGCTGAGCCCATAACTTTCCATGAATAATCAAATGCTCTATGCAATAATTTTTAAACTAATAATTATGCACTATTTGATCAGCTTGTATATTCATAGTAGACACCTGATAAGCAAACACTGCAGTGTTTACTGATTTTTCTTCTCTCTCTCTCTGTTCTACTTATGTGCTTCCCTACTATGACAGCATCTAAGTAATATCAATATGTTTAAAAATGGAAATAACATGATATTTCTTAACTGATTTCTTACTTTCTTTTCCCAGCTTGATTAATTTATGGGTCGGTCAATTATATTTTATTAATTTTGCCTTGAGAAGAAACAGGTTTTTACAGTATCTGCCTGTGGAATTCGAGAGTTATGGCTACAAAAACCTGACTTTTTCATTTGTTGCTGAAAAGGCAGGAACCATCACTTCCTCTTCATGGGGACAGAAGGTTCTGCAGTGTTTCTGCTCCACCTCTTGAGGACACTCTGCCTGGGAGCTTCCCCTGCTAACTAAAGTCCTGCTGGCACCATGGACCTTCTCTGCCATGAGAGTTCCTTCTTAAGGAGACAGTCATCTCTTGGGAAGACAAATGCCCTCCAGTCATTCTGGACATCTTTGCACCATAGATACTATAGCTTATTCTACGTTTACCACCTGAAGCAATACAGGCATGGGCACCAAGGTTTCTTCATCCCCACCATCTTGCTCTCCCAATAGCATTCTGCAAACCTCAAGGGTCCCAAGACTTCACATCAGCTTACCTATCTGAAGGTAAATGCATTTAATACAGGCAGGACATTGTGCAGGAGGTGCAGTCCCCAAGCACCTCTTCCTACTATAGCTTTAGCATAACTTTAATCAGCTGCTCTTGGTTGAAGGGACAGAAAGAAAAATGGGTTGATCACTCAGCACTATTCTCTGATTCACCAAAGCACTATTCCTGAACTCACCTTCTAGCTTTCACTATGCACAAGCACAAGGAAGAAAGAGCAGGGCTGCCCCGCTCCTGTGATAGTGTCAGTCTCAAACTCAGCCATAACATCCACTTAACGCCTCTTTAGAAGAGCTAAATGGATTTTGTAAATTCCATGGTAAATTAGTGCTAGTGTTATTCCCATAAATCTTGCCATTAAAATGATTTAACTCAACTGTAGCATTATCAATGCTCAGTAAATTAGGTCCATAAAATGACATTTGCCATGCCATTAACTGAAGATAATCCACAAAGCTCATTTCTAACCCGCTTTATATTTTTTATAATGTCCTTCATAAACACCACTGTAGCTCTCTTAGACGCATGCAGTCACCAGTGTATTGATAGATCTGACACAGCATACACTTCAGATCAATTACGGAATCAAGAGACTAATTTAGACAATCTTTACTTGTGGTCAGAAAAAGATTCATTATTTATGAGTGCAAACAAAACTGTATCATTGTTCTTCAATTCAAAACACATGCTCTTTGCAACAGCAGCCATCTTCAGACTTTCTTTAGTCAAAGTAGATTTTGTCCCTGGAAATTGTTGGGAATTTCAGAAACTGGCTGAACAAACATATTTCAGAAATGAAAATAGAGACCTTGAAACAACCAGGAAAACAAAATTATTTAAAAATACTTTACAGGTTGGCCAAAAGATAGATTTCAAAAAGCATTATAATCATTAATTTTTTCATGTTTATATTTAAAAATTACTCCCATTAAGCCTTGTGGTGGCTGAAACCCATTCACAATGCTCACAGTTTTATTTGAGGAGAAAAGGTCTCAAAAGGTATAATTAATTGTTCTGGTCTCTCAATTGCTTGATTCTACAAATACAAAAATTTCTAGCCTAACACTAACATTACCATTCCATAAGATGCTAAACATCCCCTGCTCCCGCTAATGACATGAAGATGATGTCATTGAATGATGTCTCTCTTGATGGATTTGTAGAGCAGTTCACTTGTAGATGACCTCACTGCATTGGGATAGAGGAGCCAGCAACTGCCTAAGACAAGAAGAAGCTACATGGACAAATACCGAATCAAGAACAGGACTCCATTCCACAAAATAAGTTTCAATTATAAGAATAAAATCTCCAACTTCCTTAGGTCAGTAGTGTGGCTTTAAAGCAAAATGACAATTTTGTAATGTCCATTCTGTGACACCAAAAAGGATGTGAGCAGCCTACCCAAAGGAGTTTTTTTGTGATTACCACTACCTGAAACTACCTCAAGACAGAATACAAAATAACAAGGATCATGCTCTGGCAGTTTAGGAAGATACTGCCCTTCAGATGATGGAAAGTGGCTCCCATGTACAATGAGGTAGTATTTAGCTGTGCTTGCATTCCCCTTCTGCTTCTGCACAAAATACAAATACTCACCTTTAAGGACCACATAAGTGTTTTACGTGTTCAAGCGTAACTCAATGAGGACATTTGATGGCATCTTGTTAACCCTGATGGAGCTCCTGTCAGAAGACCACCTTCTAACCCTTTTCTCCAACTGTCCATTCCAAGTTTATGCACCTATTCATGCTAACAGAGGAAATAGCAAAGTCTTACATTTATTGTTCTTAATCACTTTCAAAAAGGAGAAGCCAATAATTAGAAAGGATTGTAAAGACAGCTTTGTTATCTACCTAGCTATCGTTACCCCAAAAGAAAATGATCAGCTTGATCATACTTAAACTCACCACATCTATAAGACAGAGCTTATTTCCCCAGACCAAGTCAATCTCTTTTGTTGCACTCAGACGATTCAACACATGCAAGCATGAAATACCTAGAGTATTTTCATAGTGAACACCAGGAGTTGGAAGGATATCTTAAAAGGCATATATTGCCATACCAGCCATCTGGCGCAGATGTGAGGATGGGCATGGGATGCTGTCCCTCCTATACAAAAAGCACCAGCAGTCTAGAGAAATGAAAGCAAAGAAGAAACTACAAAATATCCAGAGATTTGTTGATGATGTGGGATATGAAATATGTTCCAGCTTCATCCTACTGAGGTCAAGATGCCAGGAACAAACTGCTACTCTCCATGGACACGCATTCTCAAATAGAAGGGCTTCATGTTGCTACCATGCCCTTGCTGAACTACTCTCCTTTAGTGAGGAGAATTTAAGCTTGCAGCCCCTCATGAAAAGTGCCTAATGTCCACCCACTGACATAGAGAAATCATAAAACATCAAGTCAGGTGTAATATTTTTAGAACATGAAAGTAATAGAACATGAAAGTAATGATTGCCACAACAGAAGTCCAGCTTCAGCTCTCATTAATAATGTATGCTGCCCCAGACACTTCTTGATTACTGTATGTGAAGGCGTGCTCCATGGGATGTGCATGCTAGCTTGATACAATTCTTAATGAGTACAAGATGTTGTTGTGGCTTTTGTTACCTGTTCTTCATTAGTTATGAGTAACAAAACGCTAACATTTGTTGGGCAAGACCAGCTAATTGAAGGAACAAATTTGAAAAAAAGAGAATATGCCTTTATGCACAAATTATGCCAAGGGGTTACTTGCATTTTTATTTTAAAAACAAAATGAAATTTTTTTAACTCTTCTGTGGTAGAAGAGCTTAGAAGACAAAACAATTATGAGGGATTTCTGCATAACCAAATCCTCCTGAAATAGGCTGTAAAGTTTCCTCGAAAAACATGCAATACTTCAACTTTGCCAAAAAATATTACAAATGGCCCAATAACCTAGGCTTTACACCCTTAAAGGTTAAACTTTGTTTTACTTATGGATTTTTATTGTTAAAAATATAGAAAAAACAGATTTTTATTGGTATAAATCTCAGCCAGCTCTTGTAAAATTTTTACACTCAGTCAGCCTTAAGTGTAGGGCAATACCTGGCTCCTTGCAAAAGCATTAGTGAAGGCTGGCTTTACTCTCTGAAAATAACTGGGCTCATTGTGGACCTTATTTAAAACTGAAATTTTATTAGCCCATTGATGAAATGCCAGCCATGCAGAAGATATTCTAGAGTACATAACAAATATCAGAGGTTTAATTTCTTTAAGTCTTGTGTATACAATGTTATTGTATTGTCATTTCTCTAAGCTATTGTAAAATCATTATTATATATGTACCAGTCAAAGAATCTAATAGTATGATTATTACCATCATCACTCAGGATTATTATATGCAAAATGGGCAGTCATTTGCACCTCCTGCTGTGCCTTACCCGTGCTGTACTATCTGCACACCTTGTGATATTTTGCTGTTTTAAATAAGATACGTGTAGGCTTACTCTGCTGGCAGTTACATCAGTGCAAGCCCAGTGAAGCCAGCTGTGTTGCAACGACTGCAGAGCTTGGTTCAGCTTCTCCTGTCCTAGAACAAAAGGAGTACAAGCTATTTTTAAAGCCTACATTTTCACTTGTTCTTGTATTGGTAATCTCAAGGCAGATTAATACCTCACTTGTAGAGTTCAACTCAGATATCTAAAGATAACCCTGAAGCAAGCTTCCATATCACTAATATTCTTCACATATTATTTCGCTGATCCCGAGAGGGAATCTATAATAATACAAAAGGAATCTGGAAGATTGAAACTGCAAAAGAAATATATTTTACTTGTGGTCTTCAGAACAAAAAAGAGCATTAGAAGTGTTTAGCCTTTGGCCAATATAAAACCTATGGCCCTGAGCAGCCTTTTACAAAAAAATTAGATGCATAAAGGAGAATCAGAGGAATGACTAGAGCTGTTTGCACTTGTAGTTTCATCAGCTTAGCTCAATCAATTTTTTACCATTTTTTTTAATTAACCAGGTGTAAAGGTGTGTGTGAACAATTTTCTACCTGTTAAAAATCTAAGTTTGGTGAATGGCATCTGGGAATAGATTTAAGCTAAACTGAAACAGAGACCTTAGGCCAAAGCACCGTCATAGAATCACAGAGTCATTGAATAAGTCAAGTTGGAAGGGACCCATAAGGATCATCAAACCATCCATATGGTGCACTATCTATGTTGAGGACATTGTGGCAAAACAGGCTTCTCAACCTGTCTTCATGAAGATCAACCTGCAAATACAAAATACACATTAGCAAAGGGGTTACACTTGGAGCCAAAGCTCGTCATCCAGGCTCCTCTTTCCAATGGCGAAAATCATACAAAGTTATAGCGTTAAGGTAAGTAACTTTCAGGAGATCCCTTTTTTTGCCATTAAGTTCAAGAGGAGCCCACATAACTAACTAGCTTGGCAAAGATACTTTAACTTTAGGCAGTAAAGCTGAATGAAATTAATCCAAACCAAAATTAAGTTACCTCTTAATGGATGGAAATCATAATTTTTAATGTTACAGTGCCAGAGGCAATCCAAGGAGGTTGACAATGGGCTGCTATGAAGATCAGTGTGTTTCCACGAAGCACTAAATAAACAATAGGAGATGGAAGAAGAAGCCCACATTCCTTAAAAGGACAAGATGTACAAAAAGTAAACTCATGGTTTTAAAAAAAGAAAAAAAAAAGAAAAACAACTAAGAACAGAAAACAAAGCAGTCTGTTTCTAAAAGTAAACTTGAATCATCAAATGTGTTTAATGTAAAGAACACAGCATGTGGCTGCATCAGAAATATACATTAAGTAAAAAAATCTTGTGTCTGGAATAAATTTCCAAACTGTTTTGTTTCCTTTAATAAGAGAATATAGAAGGTGGGGGGGAGGGGGGGATGGACAAGACTCTGACACCACTGCTCTGCCTTTTCTCAACTGTGCAAAAAAGATTGAAGAGCTGAAAACATTTTACAGAGTATCCCTGGGGTGTGGGGGAAAGAATCTAGATTTATCCACATAACTCCAGGAATTTAACTGAGGTATCTACTTGCATGGATTCCTCTACTCAGGCTCCTTCTGACAAAACAGAGGCTGGGCTTTATGTCCCTCTGAAGGCCTATGACTCTTTCCACTCATCGTGGAGGGTGCTTGTGGTGAGGATACTGCCAGCAATCAGTAGAGATAAGTAGTTTATAATTAGGGATGAATACCAAACCTAGAACCAAACCATGAAACTGGTCTTAAGAAAACAGAGAAAACTGCTGGATTCACGTAAGTGCTGATGAACAGCATCTGTGCATCCCTGTACTTTTGGCAATGACGCTGTCACACCATTGCCTCCAAGACAGGAAAAATATCAGAGTAAATGCTGCAGTCTTTTTAGGTCCTTGACAAGAAAAGTTAGTTGCTGCTTCCTGCAGGCCATACAACAGCCAAAATCAGCATTTTCCAAATAACTCAAAGGGGAATCCTCTACAGAAAGAGAGAAATATCTTATATGGAAGACAGCTACAAAATACAGAATATGTCTACTGCTCATTTAAATTACCTGTAACGCGCTATGCATTTTATGGAGCACTGCCATGTTCCTGGTTACCTGTGACTTGCCATTCTTTGTGCTGATTTCCTGTGTGCTGAGGATTATATTTCTTTGTGATAACTTAGGCTTTCTTCATAGGTGTATTTCTGCTAGAAATACCATAGAGAATTGAGAATAACCGCTTGATTTTTTTGTAATTGACTACTATTTTTTGTGTAAGGTAAAAAATATCTGCTCTCTGGCCAATGTTTTTCAACAGCTTCATCAAAATTATCGGCGTAAGAGTTGCCAAATAACATAAAAATTAGTTGGAGCAGTATATTCTATGGGCTGACCAGGAATGCACTTTTCTTCTCAGATCAAAATGAAGTATTACTGCAAATCTTCCAAGTCACATTTTTCATCAAAATTCCTGTAAAATTAATAAAATTGAAACCTTAATACTCATTTCCCTACAAGGATATCACAAATGTTGCTTCTACATACTGGTATTTTACCTGGTAATTTAGGAAGAGAGAGTATTTAGCAGCTAATCTTAACCATTAAATGTCAGATTGGACAAGTGGAATTACAATAACGTTTGTAAATGTCTCCACATAATTTCTCTTAAAATATACATTCTTCAGTATACTGTAGAATAGCAACACATATGGTCCACTTCCAAGACAATTGCTTAGTCACCTTGGTAGTGCATAAACAGATTTACAGGAACGAGGCTGTAAAAATAGACTATATGGAAAGGTGTGGCTTCTTAATCCTAAAAGCCCAAATTTAAATTCACTGCTGTTTTTGAAATGACACACAGACAGTACAGTACGTGCAGCAGGGTACTCTGTGTATCTCACCATCTTCCGTGTGAAGCATGAACAGAAGGTGAGAGCACTCGAGAGCATTTGCCAAGTGTGCATCTTCCTGGGCTTTCCAGAAAACAGTTGCAGCAAGCCAGCCTGTGATCACCAGGCTGTAGACTGTCTGGAAAATAAGTGCTGCTGCAGCCATGTGGCATTATAATCAATACTAGTTTGCAAGACTTTGTTCTTTCCACTGAAATGCTACATCTACGTGACTGATAGGTACGGATGATTGATAAAAATAGATTTCCCGGTGTACCTTGCTTGCTTTCTTTCCTTCCAAAAAAATTTTTTTAAGTGAGCAGCAGAGAGCTGTTTGAGTGTTTGGGTCTTTGGTAGTCAGGTGCAGAAACTGTCCTGCTCATTGCCCTTATGGTTATGCTTTAAGCGTCTCCACACCAACATTCAGCAAAACAGTTTGTAAATTGTAAAGCAGGAGACACAAGTTTGCACTGAAGAAGGATGTGGGACCAGCAGTGCATTAATCTCTCCTGTAGCTGCAGCGTGAGGTTCTGTATGTCGTTTGTACTTTTTGCTCACTGGGTTCAGGTCCAACATTTCTTTGAATGGTTTTAAGGGTGAAATAATCTGTCCTGTGATCTGTTCCACATCTCATACATCTTATATTTTAGTTCTGATCATAGTTGTACAGGTCAAAAATGTTGGCATATACTTCCTACAATTAATGCTAATATTCTGACTTGCCCTTTCTGTTTTCACTAGACTTCTGGGTTTTGTTACTAGTCCCGAGCATACTAGGTCTCTTTCAAAAATTCTCCAAAAAGTTTTCTGGAAGTTTTCTGTATCTTCAACCAAAATTCTCAAATCAGGGCAGTCCAAGAGAATCTGTGGATTGTCGTACTTGCCCACATCCTTTACAGCAGAGTGTTTTCCGTTTCTCTTTTTAAATTCGTATGTTCATACACAGGATATAAAGCAATCTTAAATGTGTATCAAATATTGCAGATGGCTAATGTGGCAGAATTAATTTCCTGAACTTCAGGTAAAAAAGTAAGCAAGATCCTATATTAATTTCATAACTACCGCAATAGGTCCTATTACATTATTACCTGGAAATATTCCAGTAGATTTTTACAGCATACCAACTGCAGTGGAGGAATAAACAAAAATGCCTCTAACACCATAAGTTGTGCACTGAAAGAAGCATAACTCATATTATTCAGATAAAGCATTTTTTACATAACAGATGATCAGCCAAAAGATTATATGAACAATTCTTTTGATTACACGTTATTTTATGCATGAGAAATGTTGAGGAAGCATTAAAGACCTCAGCCTATGTAACTTTTTTGCCAGTTTTACAGGTATAAATGAAAATGTCAAGTGCTTCTAATAGGTTAGTTTATGGGGCTGTGGTAAGTATTTATAGAGATTGGTCTGGATGCTTTTCCATTAGGTACAGTACTGTACAGTTTTTGGCTCATACTTGAAGGAAGTTATAAACCAAAGTGGGTTCCTCATTCCTCAGCATTTGACATATTCTGATTGCAGAACATTTGGGGTTTTACACGATTTATTGTAAATAATCTCTCCTATAATGTTCACAGCACAATAATTCATAACCCTGAGGCAAGACAGTTCTGCAGAAATGACATTATACAGAAGATAACTTTTCAGAATTTACCATTTGCACATCATGTTCAGAATCTATAACACATGTAAAGTGGTCAAATACTCATTTTTCAAATATTTTTTCCTATCATTTTGTGGTATTTTATTAAAAATAGTTACAGCCAACCTAATAGCTTGACTGATAACTTAATATGTTACCACATCCTGCAGTAGTACAAATTGGAAGTGGGAAAACAAGACAGAGTATAAGATGCCTACTATTGGGTGCTGTGTAGTGAGAACAGGCTTGTCATGTGTTAACAGCAGATGAGACAAAAGGAAAGGCTAACACAGAGAAAAAGTATGTGTCACTAGAACTATGTTGTTAAAATGACACATTTCCTTATTCAAGAAAAATTGGTTTGCTTTTACTAACCTTTCAGTCAACTCTGCAGTCAGTCATTTTCCTTTGTATTAACCTGTTTTCACCTGTCTTTTCTCACTGTTCCCTTTGAACGTGAAATTACTAAAAAAAAAAGCTATTAATATTTCTAAAGGTAAAAAGACCATTCTGTACAGTTGAATAATTTGAGTTGGAATCTGAACAGTTGGGTCCTGTTCCCAGGTTTATGACCAACTCAGGGTATAAAGGGTATACACACTTAATTAAAAGACTTCTTGTTCGTTTCCCAACCCTTTCCACCCAAACTTCTATGTCTGGAATTTTAAAAAGCTGCTAAAGAAACAGATTCCTGAGCACAAATCTGTTATAACTAGTAAGTAATAACTGTAATAAGATTCCCATTCCTTTTAAAGGAAGGAGAAGAATGTCTACGAGAAGCAAATCACTCTTAAAGGGTTACAAAGGTGACATTTCAAGGCTCTTTTAGCCCTGGAGGAGATGAGCACCAAAAAGAATAACAAGACAGATGATGGGACAGAATCTGTGGTCCTCAGGAATGGCTACTGCTTGGGTAAAAAACCCAAACCAATCTCTTCGAGGTGTCCCGGTCCAAGCGGTGACTTGGACTCGGATGGGCTCGAGCGGTTAGCCCTTCTATATTTAGGATTCGCCCCTGATTTGGGGATGGCGATGACGCCAATGTATGATATACCAGAAGCCCTAAATAGGAGAGCACACACGTCCGCACGCAATGAAGACCAGACACGGAATTATATTTTATATGCTTTAACTGTTTGAGTGGAGTCACAAATATGTAGGAGGTAAATGTAGAAGGTAGGACGCAAGGGGTGTGTGTGTGTATGTGTGTGGGAGTTTAGACTGAAGAGAGAAGAAAACTTATGATAGAGGGGGCTGGTATAGCGCGACGTCGTTTCCCTCTCAATAGGGTCAACGTTGTGCGTGGAAGTGAGGGCCGTTTGTGGGTTTACCCCAGGGAAAGATTACGGTTAATGACAGAAAAATAAATATTATTAAATCTTACAGTCTCGACAAGCTGCACGAGGCGGTCTGTAACTTTAAGATGGCGGCTTCCACGTGGCGGTCTGTGGCTTTACAGCAAAGGCAGCAGCGGCTCTGGGTGCGGCGGCAGGCTGCAGGCTTCACGCTTCACGGCAGCTGTAGCGGCGGCTTTAAGACTGCGGGCTGCGCTATAGCAAAGCGGCTCGCGGCAGACGGCAGGCTGCGGGCGTCTTCCCCGACGGGAGGAGGGAGAGAGAGAGCGCCTTTGGGGAGATTCACTGTTCTTTCAGGTGCTCTCGAGGCAGTGGGGCTAGCAGATACTGAGCTTAGCGGCTCCTGCTTTAAGCCCGGCTCTCGAGTAGTAGCTTTATAGTTCTTTAGGCTTCCCCTTTTTGGATTCTCGGGTGGAGACCTAGCCTCCGTAGCCGAGATCCGTGGCTCTTTTACCTCTCCTCCTCGGCACAGACGGGTGCAGGTAGGCGGGTGCGGCGGCAAGGCAGCAGGGCACCGAGGCAGCAGGGCAGCAGGGAGATCTAATGGCGAAAAAAAGAGAGAGCGAGCTCCAGCGCGCGGTCTCTTTATAGCCCTTAGGAGCCTTCTGATTTGGCGCATCTTTTGAATCCGTTCATTTGCATATAGTTCCAGCCAATCAGATAGCTATCCAGCCAGCTGCAAGAGTTCCATCCAGGGCTTAGCAGCAGCCTTGGTCTAAGGCTCGCCCAGGCTTGTCCTGGACTTGCCCAGGCTTGTCCTGGTGCAGTCCTGTCTCCTTTACTAGGTGAATAGTTCTTTATGGGAGACAATTTTCCCTTAGTGAGGGGTAAAACCCTCACACGAGGCCAGGTGATTTCTGTAGTCTTATGACAGAAGCTTTGTTAAGATTCATCTTTCTTCCATTTGCTCTGTGTTTTATAACTTTCTGTCTTCCTAAGGGAGATGTTGCAAGGGAAGGATCTCTGGCTTAACCCCATTCTGCAGGGAAGGTCCAAGCTTCCCAGGAGCCAACTGGGTACCCTGGTTTAAAGCTTACAAATATGCTGTCTCAACGCTACCTGAACAAGGAGAGCAAGGAGACTGCTGAGCTAGGGGAAACCTAGCTGAACCATCACACTCCTGTTAAGAAAGGCTGAACACTTCTATGCCACAGAGGGTGGTGTGCCTGAATTGGTGCAGCTCCCATGAGGAGCTGCAGAGGAGAACAAATCTGCACTTGGGGAAATAACAAACTCAGAGTAGTCTAACTGCAGTGGTTTATACTCAGAAATCCTGGGACTGGAGCTCACAAGACCTTTTCAAGCAAAGACCGGTGTTATGAAACGATAGCTGTTCATGATAATCAACAATCCTGAGCACAACTTAACAACATTGCATAGTTTGGGTCTAAAAAGCTAAATCATCAACTTTCTTCCAAAGGAAAAGTCTTTACAGAGCCTTTTTGTTAGCTAATTAGACCAATTTCACCTCCTAGAATGACACTTCGCCTGTTCAAGCCTTTCCTCAAAAGCAGCTTCCTTTTATGTCCACCTATGAAAGATTATTATATTCTCCCTGAGGTTTTACCTTTATACAT
The DNA here is from genome assembly GCA_020745705.1 of Hemiprocne comata. NCBI lineage: Eukaryota > Metazoa > Chordata > Aves > Apodiformes > Apodidae > Hemiprocne > Hemiprocne comata. The sequence goes on along the minus strand of CM036586.1, from coordinate 88,997,722 downwards.
AGTTTAATTCATACCCTGACTTTGCACTGAGTACTAATACATCTCTTTATTCTCTAAGACAAGCATTTCTTTTACCTATCATGGAGTGCAGTGCTAACAGGTCAGGTCTCTCAGTGGAGTAGGGTTCCCTGGGCCACTTTGATCATGTTTAGGAAGTTCAGGGACAGCAGTGAAATTAAATGTCAGTGATTCCTTCTTTAGCTATCATCCAAAATACAAGAACCTGCACATTTTAGTATTTCATAGGAGGAATACTCACCTGCTCCCAGCAAGAACAAAAAAGATATATGAAACTTGGAGCTTTAAGTGTTGCAGCTAAATCCATATTTCCCATAAATAAATAGCCTAGTTTATAGAAGCGTTGAAACACCAGATGAACAGTGCTTCCACTTACGACAATCAGGAGCCTAATGCCCAAGGGAAAAAAAGAAAAATGAAAAATCTATCAAAGCAGATCTTGCTTGTATCCTATTCATGGGATTTGACTGGCCTGGTGCTTTCATGATAGATGTTCTGCAGAACCTGAACTGTCGTTCTCTTTAAATGAGCCACAAAATTACAAAAAAAAAAAAAAAAAACTTCAAAAACTGAGCAAATTGTAAGCCCTATGGTGCTGAACATGCAGACAACTGAAGACAATGTTCTGCAAGCTGTGAGCTCCAAGAGCTCTGTTCCTCCCAAGGGATTAAACTTCACCCTTAATGATGGCACTCAAGAGTGTCAACACTGATTATTCAAATTCTGATCATCTCAGCTGATGAGATAGGGATGGTTTGGGGAGCTGCTGGAGAAAGGGAAATGCTTAAGAAGATTGATAGGAGGTGGATCAGAACAGGCAGAAGGAGAAGAAACAGAGGAAAGAGAATGGGGAGAGGAGAGAAACAGAGAGAATAAATAGTGCTCCATAAAACTAAATTGTGAGCACACTTTAAATCCCCAAACAGGACACCTAAATAATGGTGATGTCTATTTATTTCGCTCCCGTAAAAAGTCATTTGTTGTCCTTCATCATTGTCCACAGTTTTCCGGTACACCAGTGGGAAATCCTCTGTGGATTGAAGTGGGCAAAAGTCCTAAATAAAAAACACTGTCCACAGGTCATAATTAGAAATGGAAATTTGCCTTCTCCTGGTGATCACCTGACTCTCCTTAACTGCAGTGAGGGACCAGGCACAGTAGTACAGGCTACTGAAAAGGTCAAATACAGAGCAAGGGCTAGATACAGATACTGAAGGTGAAAGCAAGGATCCAAAACCTGAAAAAAATAACATCACTAAAAATAATGAAGGCTTTGGGTGACATTTTTCAAAGCATGCAGCAGGAGATGAACAGATGGAGCCTGTGTGTATTTCCAGTGTTGTGTTTTGAACTTTTAGCTCAAAAGGCCTAGGGGTAAAATTAACACTTAATAAATATGAAGTTTTCAAATATTTATTGCTTTGAAAGAAATTGCTTCTAAATAAAAGGAAGAGTTGACACTAGTCAAAATAATCCCAGAGAAACATCTTTGTCCAATCCTCAGGAAACCTTGCCGTTTTTTCCTACCCCTCTCTCCTGTCTTTCCTTGTCATTGCTTATTTGTTTGCATATTGATGCTCATTTATTGTCAACACTTGATAATTAATCTCAAATTACCCAAGTTCCACCATTACAAAACATGCACCGCCCCTCTGCAGATCGGCTGTGCAGGCTCAGGCAAACAACACCACATACAGTACACAATTTTTGTCTAAATTACCTTAGCACTTCAGGTAAAATGCATCCTGTGTGGCTGTAACATAAGGGTAAGATGAAACCCTAAAGGTCAGATGTTTGAGTCTGGGGCTTTGAACACCACCAAATGCCTAGGTGCAAAGGAGATTGGCTTTGGTCTTCATCAGCCACTGCAGTGACAGCTCTGAATCTTCCAAGCAGTGATCAACAGTGATCCTTAAAGACAGCAGAAGATTAATGAGTGCTTGACCTGTCTGAACGTCAGGCACAAAGAGTTCATTGTCGCAGGACTCTCTTGTCAAGATAAACCAACAACACACTTCTGGTTTTATTTAGAGCAGAGTATTAGTGATCAGTAGGTATAATCTGAATACCTTTGGCATTGTTACCAGCCATGCAGCATGAATCAGCCTAACAATATTGGTAAGGGAAATCTGGGGTATGACTTGAGGCATGCTGTTGCACAAAAGAGCCACGTATAAGCTGACTTCATCCGTGCCCTGGAAGAGCCTATCAGGAGGGCAACACAAAGGCACAGCTGCAGCACAGGTCACTTGAGCATGGGAGGCACTGAGGTGTAAAGGAACTTTCTGCTGGCTCTCTGTCCTTACCACAGGCAAGGTATGGGAGAACCCACTGCTCCTTTTTTGGTCAGGAGAGGCCAGTGCAAAGCCTGACAGTTCAAACCTTACCCAGGTCTGAGGGAAGAGCAATATAGTTATATCCCAAGCCAGCCTGTGCTTCAGCTGAAATGCTAAAAAGGACAGTGAAGGACATTCATCAAAACACAGATATTGGTTATAAAAAATTACGGTTTTGAATCCAAAATGTTGTAGGCATGTTGACTCTGCATTTATATTGTGACTCTGATGTTGTTTAAAAAAATTACTTTCAGCACCCCTCCCTAATGTTTAATTATCACAAGCGTTGAAGCAAGGCACATAAGACTACATCCCATAGTACTTAACTGGAAAATAACATATTGTCACTGTACTTACTGCAGTCTACTTCAATTTCATAGCATTTTTAAATCATCTAGGAGGAGGAACATAAAAAGAACTGAATGATGCTGTCAGACTTAAATGGATCCTTGCTGCTAGATTTGTAAGAGTGGTATACCTGAATATGGGACAGATTGCTGCTTTATAAATATGTATAGTAATAATGCCAGAGAATGTGTTGTGGAAAGGATACTTAGGCTGGTCAGCTTTTTATTCCTTGATTAAAAAGATAATAATGAGCTTTTCATTACAATTTTCATAGTGGCAAAACTACATTCATGCTGTGTCTTTGTGGATCTAAGTAAAACAGGCTTGACCCCTGAAGTCACTTTTTAATAATTAACTCTCACTAAGTTCATTAAACACTAATTGAAGCTATAGAAGAAAAAAATTGTGAAGTATATGCAGACAGACAGAAACACCAAATGTGATTAAAGATACTGACTGTGGTATATACATGCAATACAGTACAAGTATTATATAGGTTTCAGACTCAATTACATAGAGGTTTTTAACTCCTTTATTCCATTATAATTTCTACTATGTTCAATGTTACTAAAAGTTTCATTAACAAAGAGTTGCAAGTTAAATGGCATGGACATCCTAACCAATAATCTTTGAAAAGATCTGGAGAAGCAGACCCCAAACTGTACGAGATGCAACCCCTGAAGCATCTTTCAGTGCTGTGAAATTAGATTAACAATGGATAGAGATTCAAAAATCTTGGGAGTCCAAGTTTTCAAACCTAATATTATTTGTAGATGTATATAAAAGCAATAATTTAAATATATATATTTGACAGTTTTCAGTGTTCAAAGTCATTACTGACTTTTCATTTTATTCACTGAAGTGAAAAATTAGATGCTTGCAGTAATCAATAAATAAGTGTATCTCATTACAACTAGATCAAATAATATGAACTGAGATAATATTACAGCTCACTGCTTTCCAACCTTTTACCCCTCAGAACCCAGACCATTTCAAGTGTGGGCTCAGACTCCAACTAAAGTACTGCACATGCTCCTCCTCCTTAATGTGCCTGTGGCCTCCTTCCACGCACCCCCAAAATGTAGAAACTGCTGTTGGAGCTGCTTCCTGAGAGCACTTCCTCAGACAGACAGAAAAGGACTGGTAGCCTGAGTCTGGGTCCCAAGAGACGCAGTCCTGCCACAGCCTTCTGCATGAATTAGGGCAAACCATCATCAATGACCTGGATGAGGGGATGAACCGTATCCTCAGCAAGTTTGCTGATGATACGAAGCTGGGAGGAGTGGCTGATACACCGGAAGGCTGTGCAGCCATTCAGCAAGATCTAGACAGACTGGAGAGATGGGCAAAGATGAACCTAATGAGGTTCAACAAGAATAAGCATAGAGTCCTGCACCTGGGGAGAAAAAACACCACACACCGATATAGATTAGGGGTTGACCTGCTAGAAAGCAGCCCCATGGAGGAGGACCTTGGGGTCCTTGTGGACAACAAGTTATCCATGTGACAGAAATGTGCCCTTGTGGCCAAGAGAGCCAATAGTATCTTGGGACGTATTAAGAACAGTGTGACCAGCAGGTCAAGGGAGGTTCTCCTCCCCCTCTACTCTGCCCTCATAAGACCACGTATGGAGTATTGTGTCCAGTTCTGGGCTCCCCAGTTCAGGAGAGACAGGGATATACTGGGAAGAGTCTAATGGTGAGCTACGAGGATGATTAAGGGACTGGAACATCTGTCATACAAGGAAAGGCTAAGAGACCTGGGGCTGTTTGAGAAGACTAAAAGGGGACCTTATTAATGTCTACAAATATCTGAAGGGTGGATGTCAAGAATGGGCCAGTGTCTTTTCAGTGTTGCCCTGTGATAGGACAAGAGGAAATGGCACCAAGCTGCAACACAGGAAGTTCTAGCTGAACATGAGGAAAAACTTCTTTACTGTGAGGGTGACAGAGCACTGGAATAGGCTGCCCAGAGAAGTTGTGGAGTCTCCTTCTCTGGAGTGCTGCGTAGGCAATGGCTAACAAAGTGAGGCTCCAGTTTCATTAGCCTCCTCTAAAGATTATGATAACACAAACAATGAAGAGTGAGAGCATGAAAAATGCCTGTGGTATTTTAAACTTTTGAAAAAATCACATTGATTTCAATGGACTTCAGCTCTGCTCTTTGATCTTGCTTGTACAGACTCATCCTTGGTACTTTTTAGTCTTTTTTATTCTAGGGATATTGTAGGGAAGAAAAAAGGAAGGAGAAATTATTGGAGCTGAGAAAAAGCTAGGGAAAACTAAGGAGCCGAGTCTGTTGTGACAGTCCTAGTGGTTTCATAGCCTAGGTCCAAAGAGTTTTACCTGGGAGTGCTTTAGAGATCCCTCATCTAGGAACCTATGCCTCTCACATCTGAACACAATACAGGGACAAAACCTAAATCTGTATCAGCTCTTGCTCTCACACTGTTTTTTGGTTGAAGAGGTAGCAGGTAGACAGCCTGGATATAAGCACAAAGCACGCTACAGTGTCAATTTAACAGTCTCCAGGAACTGCCATTGTATGCACGGCAACTAAGTGGTACTTAGAAATTCACTATTCTATTTAAGAAAGGATAGATGGTGAAGTGGCTATGGCACCAATCATCAGGAACCAGAAGACTCTGAGTACATGCTTTGTCAAAAACCTGAGTAAGTCACTTAGGATGTGCCTAAGAAGATTGCTAGGTCACCCCAAGCCAATTCCCACCAGAACAAACTATACTGTCAACTTTTACATTTTCCTCAGCAGCCAAAAAGCCCAAAGATGGCAGTTCTGCTGAAGCAGAAGGGGAGTTCTCATGCAAATAAGAGGTGGGACACTGTGTTCATGCTCACATTCACCCCACTGCTCCTGGGAATGCACTTGGAAATCCTGCATGGACTAAAAGTCTTGTATACAGGTAAGTGACAAGTGCTCTCCTCCTGGACCACCATGGCTAGAGACAAGACCAGAAGGGCCCAGATGGACCACTAAGGACAGGCAATGTAGACTCAAGGCTCAGTCCAAGTGTCACGACATTATGCACTATTCTAGAGTAATGGGAATGCCGAATTACTGTCAAAAACAGCTGTATCAGGAGACTAAATTCTCATTTTCATAAGTTGGATCAGCCATCTTCCATTAAAGTTAATATGTCTTAAGAAATGTTAAAAACACCACATCTGAGATTCAAGAGAGCAAAAGTATGTCCAAACCACAATATTTTTTCTTTTGTCTAGTTTTACATTCTTTCAGCTGGTAAATAAACAAATTTTTCTTAGTTTAAAAGATATGTATAATTTATTTCTAATTTCAGATTTGGTCTGCCACATTCGGTCAGTAAAACCAGTGTTAATAACAGCTAGGCTCTCAATAAGAGAGTTTTACCGTAGTTCATAATATTAGCACAATAAAAGAAAAAAAAAATTAAAAAGTGAGATGCAGTGATTCCTTGGAGGTTATACATGCAAATTGCCCTGAATCCGAGCAACAGTTCAACAAGAAAAGCAATATTTGGGGACAACAGTTCTGCTTTTGTAATGAGCCTGTAAGATTCATTCCACTGAAATAGCTACAGGTATATTATACCCCATGAACTATTACAAAATTAAACTTCATAAGCAATATGCCAGTGCTTTGTGTGATGCATTTGCTAAAAGAATCATTCAATTTATCATGTTTTCCTGAAGCGTTATGAGACAAGGTCTTTGAATAAAACTCATTTCATTAGGCTACCTTGTTACATGGGAAGATAAGATCTACACTTGACTAAAGACATCATTCCATCATGCCCATAATCACCCTACCTGGAGAAGTAAACATTCGGGACCTTAGAAAATGGCATTGCACTGCCTCACTAATGGTACTAAAAGAATACATTAAAAAAAAAAGGTCCAGATGGACGTGGTGAAAAATTATCTGAAAGCAAATTCAAGTACACAAAAAACTCATCTGTATGTACTGGGGGCAAGTTGTTTAAGACCAAGCATTTGCTCGGGCAAATAGCATGCAGCAGTATGAGATGGTTAAAAGACAGTTCAAGGGGCACTTTCTGCACAATGCCTATGTTGTTTTCCCATGCCAGTTTAAAAAATATACTTCTTGAACATTTATATTCAACCATTATATCCAACATGGATGCTGCTACACTACTTAGAAAGACGTGCAAATTTTCCTAGCCTGTTTTGTTAAATAACACTGAAGGAGATCCAAGCTTTGGCCCCAACTGTGTTACAAATTTGCTGTGTGGTTTTGGATTTAAGTGCTTCAGTTTCTCAGTTTGTGCAGAGGAAACAGAACTGATAATACATACCCAGAAGGTAGGTGTTGTAATACTATTTTAGAAGGCCATATAATGCATTTTGCATTTAAGCAAATATTCAGAAGTTATATAATTTGAAGACTGGTGTAATTTTTTTCCAGTTTCCTCTTGTTTTCAACAAGAGGAAGCTCAACACAGAATATGTCCTTGCCTGCTGTGGTGTGAGAAGTAGCTCCAGTGAAGTCAATACATTCAAAGTCAAGGCAGAAGCAGAGCTCTGGCTTAACAAACTGTATTGTATGTCTCATACGAAATGGTTCTGTATCAGCCCCACATCAGGTTGCATCATGTACACTACAGAAAATCCCATTTCCAAATTTTCCCCAGGGCAAATCAACATCCCAAAGACCTTGACTGGAACAGGGGTCAAGGCCTACACACAAAGCCACTGTGTTCCCAGACAGAATATCTGGTTGCTGTCTTGCGTCGGGTCTCATAATGATGGCCACAAAATAGATTGGTGAGAGAACTGAAAATGTCTTTTTATTTTCCTGGTTTAATTTTCAGCCAGCTAAATTCCTCAATCCAGTTTGCTATGCAGCTGTGTGACTGGTCTGGCCAGCCCCAAACGGAGGAGACAAGAACACGTTATTGGGAAGGAAACTGCAAATGGGTTTATATGGTATTATAACACATTATTCTCTTGCAACCTTAAACAGGATTCTAGGTGGACAGTAAAACACACTCAGAGATTTTTTTTTTCCATTGCTATTACACATCTAAGTTGTAGTTCTCCACCTTTTCAAAAGCACTTTTAATTATGTGCTGTTGCTGAACCCCTTGTTAATAAACACCACAAATTGATTCTATCAAAGCCATTTCTCGATAGAAAGTTATGGATATTTTTATTTCCTTCAAAATTATTTTGTCTTGCAGTGAAAACAAGAACATTTCTTTTTGGATTTTACTATTTTTACCTTTCCACCTTTTTTTTGCCTTTCCACATTTTTTCCCATTCTTACCTTCTTCCTGGTTTATGTTGGGCTTTTTTTTCCTTTATCAGCAGGGGAGAGAGAATGGAAAAGACAAATTATCCTCCCTTTTATGGGGAAAAAGAGGTTGCATGGGATATTACTTCTAATGAATTCCATCTGCCTGCTGAAAAATGGGCATTTTTAGCTATTCTTATGTCTTGGTAAACAAGAAATTTAAAACAAAATTGCGCTGTTTGGTCAGCTATTCCTAAGACCTTAGTTGTGGAATAATTTCATAACCTTCAGAGGGTAACTACCCTGCTAATAAATGCATGTCACTTAGAGAAGCTATGGATGAAACCTCCAATGTATTTCCTTGTCTTTGCCTTCTACCCAATCCTCACACAAATTTTTGCTCCAGACTGAAGAGTTCCCAGCAGCAAAGTTTCTCCCTTACAATCAGCGTAGGAATAAGCTACAATTCTGTTAATGATATGTGTATGTAATCCTCATTGCTACACATCCTGGTCTTCACTATATGGATTTTGGATTCAATAGTGCAAATGTCAAACACTGTGAGAATCTGTCCTGGAAAATCTAAGTCTACTCCAATTTCAAAATAGCCAGCGAGAAGTGAGCTTTGTTTTGAAGTCCTGTTTGATGAGGTGTTTGAAGGAAATACATTCCCTCTGTCCCAGCTAAGCTATAGCATCCAGGGAGAAGCAAAGGCTGAAAATGCAAGAGAGCAAGATCCTTCAGAGAGCTGCATGCTTCGCTGATGGTAGGATTTGGACACAGCACAAAGAAAGGGCACAGGGACAGAAAGTTTCTATTTTTACAGGTCAGCAGTGTGTTAGGGAGCTGTTAAAGGCACTTCATCTAGACTGTATGTTCTTTGATGAGGAAATTCTCTTTTTACTGTAAATACCTGTTCAGCACTTTGCTGTGGGTTTCTGACAGAGATTTCACCAGGATCATCACTCTCATATAAGGCACATATCCAGTGGAAAGACTCAGAACTATGATTTTTATGGCAGGAACCTAAGAAAGTCAGAGCTCTGAGAAGCATGAGCATGTCACAATAAACTCACAAGCACTTGATTTATCAGGATGGGTATATCACATCTGGACAGATGGCTCTAACTTAAAACCGTTCTTCAGACACTGACCTAAAACCCTTCTTCAGACACTGACCTAAAACCCTTCTTCAGACACCACCACCGATGGCCACTTCTGAAGCTCTGAGGATGGGGATAACATCTTAACATCCACCGATGCATTAGTGTATGATAGATATATCTGTTTTAAAGACTCAAGAACCTGTCTTGTGAAAGGAAAATAAAACATAAACACACCATCAGGGAGACTGAAAATGCAATAGGAACAGAATATGAGGAAAAGTAACAAGAAAAATGGAAAGAAATATAACCTCATTGAAAGTGCTTTCCAGCTTTTTACAAATTACAATCCCCAAAACATTTTTCAGTGGTGCTGCACATCCTTGCATAATGAATTCAAGATTATTAACAATAGGTTTGATTTTCTTAGTTACCTTTTGCGATTCCCTTAGAAGTAGTCCACTGACCCTCAGGGTCCACTGGTAATCGCTGTGACAGTATAATTATGATTTACTAAGTACGAAGGAACAAATTTTCAAAGAGCAGGGTTGGAATTTCACTTTGTAAATGGAAGTAATAATATTCAAAGTAACACAATTATATCCAAACATGACATGCTTAGAAAACGTAGAGACACATAATTTCTTAATCATTTGTTATAAATGTCTTTATACAGGAACAAGATATTCCTACAAAGAATTCTTCTTTACTCTCATACTGAACCCTATGTCTCCCTGTCTTGTACTTGGCAGCATTATATATATTTAAGTTAAAAAACAGCAATATGATATGAGGCCATATCCTCAGCTGGAGTAAATCAGCTCTACTGAAGCAACAGAGCTGTGTTGATGTACTCCAGCTGAAGTTCTGGCCAATTTTTCAAAATAAAAGTACTTTGAAGTGACCCAAACTACAGCTTCCTAACAATCCTGTACAGCAGATGAATGTAGATCTCACGAGTTGTTGCAAGATCCTGATCTCACATTTCAATTGAAAATACAGCCATCGCAAAAGTGATGTATTACATCTCGGTTCTATTGTCCATGCGAAAGGTGAAGGAAAGCTAAGGGCAGCAAGGGTCTGGGGCTAGAGTCTGTTTCTGAAACGCCAAGACAACAAGGCTGTAGGTGTCAGCTTGCCTCCAGTTTGTGCTGTCTCGCATAATCCACCCAACCCAGGTGAAGGTCACGTCTCTATCACTTGGCACTTCACAGTCATTTACATTTATATGTAATTGTTTTTTGAGTGTGCATGTGTTCAAAGGAGTTGGATGGCTTGGGAATTGGTAATAGGATATCAGAGCCTGTCACCGAAAGGCCACTAGTTCAAAACCAGAGCAGCCAAAAGGTGCTAACTTTCTGATAGCTGCTCAGCTGCTTAAATGAAATTATTTGATTATTTCGATCTGGACGTGTGTCCCTATCATAAAACCACTCTGTCGCTGCAGCTGTCAGAAGGGACACTTTGTGGATATTGTCAACAGAAAGGTCAAGGACTGATGGTGTGTATGTGCAGATGACCTCTTCCTCTCACCCTAAGCGGCCAGTTTTCGAGGAGTCAGAGACACACTGCTGGAACAGTGTGGGAAATGTCACCCAGCTGCTGCCCTTGCTGGTCCTCTTCTGGAGGTTAAACCATGACATCAGACCTGTGAATGTTAAACCTCATGCCTTTCAGAATAATTTAAAAAGCCTTGAATGAAATGCTGTGAAGACACTAATAAATAAACATGCAGAGAGACCTGTAACAGGCTTCGAAAAAAAGCATTTGCAAAACCTGTGGCTCAGTACACCTCTCCTACTAAATTTCACTGACAATGCCAGCAGGTGCCTGGTGGCAGAATTACTGATTTGTATTTTTTTTTTCCCTAGCATCTATTTTATTGAGTGGTTTTTGTTTTGTTTTGTTTTGTTTTTCCCCTAGCTCTGTATGATTTATGCTGTTCGCTAAGCTCCTTCTTCCCACCTAGAAAATAATAATTGCTTCAGGTCTGTCTTTCCTGCAGAGGGATGGAGAAAGGGATGGAGGTCCAACATACCTATTGAGCTACCTAGAACCCCAGTATCACAGAAAGCCATAATGAGGCTGCTTGCCCTCAGCAGCATGAAGTAAGAGGTAAAACGTCCCTCCGTGCTGCTGCAAAAGCCTGAGTCATCTTGCACTGAGCAGCACCAGCCCAAGAGGTCATGAAGAATGCAATTTGTTGAAGGTTTCACTAGACTCCTTTCCTCCCGACACAAGGCAAACTCTGCTGGGAGCAGGCTCACATCCACCTGCATGGGTATGACAGTGCACAAATTATTCACAGAGAAGGTAGACAGATCTTTAAATCAGGAAGCTAAGGAGGCAAGACAGCCATCTAGCCATGACAACACAGAGTTGAAAGCTGGGTATCTCCTGAACAATATACCCCATTACTTGTTGTGATTGCTGTTACAGTTACCTCTGAGTTACCTGTTGCTCTGGCTCTGAAGTTATTGGTGCATGAGCCAAGTAGATACAAGCTGATGTGGATCTGCCTGTAGAAGCTGCAGTCAGCTCACTGGACTGAAGTGTACCTGCACTGGCAGAGACAGGGATTTATGCTATTGAGGTACTGAAGGGGGATCCAAACCCTGTATTCCTAATACCTCAAGAGAACTTGGGTATGAGTCAGAGCTTTGTATCTGATCTTGTTTCAAGTAAAGAGTCATCTAACAGAGTTTCCTGCAACCTCAAAAATATCCTTCCTGTGCTCACAACTCACCACCTGAGCTCCACCACACTTTGAGTCTGAAAGCAAGTAAAAAGACAAAAATCTCTTTCTTGCTATCGCTTTGGGAAATTTCAATTTCTTCATTTTTCCATGGTTGTTTGTACACCTGCACAGATGATCAAACACTTCAGACTTATTAAAAACACCAAAAGCTGAAACACATGTACTGTGGCAAAGCAGGTGGGTACTCTTATTAACCAAATCTGGTGTCTGGAGGCAGCTGGTAACCACCTCCCCTTCTGAAAACAGAAATTAAAATGGTGCCCTGTTTATGGTGATTAGCTGAGTCCAGATTTACACAGAATTAACCAAAAGACACTTTTGACCAAAAGAGCAAAAGTAGTCACAGCAGCAACCGCTGGCATGAGCAGCTGGATCCCATTCTTGTTGAAGGTCCCAACATCAAAAGTACCTGCTTGTTTGCCAAGTCACTTTCAGAGAGCTCAGGGGCAGATAGTTAAAGGTTAGTTTACTTTCAAGAAGACTTTCTAATCACAGTTTTCATCAGTTTTTGAAACTGGCATAATTTTATTCTGTTGGTGCTATACAGTATTTTTTGGTCACCTGTCCATGGTCACATCTTCACTACATAATTATTTGGGTGTATATCCATCCAGAGGGACCTTGACAGGCTTGAGAAGTAAGCTCATGCAGACTGCATGAAGTTCAACAAGGTCAAGTGCAAGGTCCTGCACCTGGGTCAGGGCAATCCCAAGCACAAATGCATGCTGGGTGGAGAATGGATCGAAGAGTCTGGAGGAGAAGGACTTGGGGGTGATGGTGGATGAGAAGCTCAGCATGAGCCAGCAGTGTGCACTTGCAGCCCAGAAAGCCAACCATGTCCTGGGCTGCATAAAAAGAAGTGTGGCCAGCAGGTCAAGGGAGGTGATTCTGCCCCTCTACTCTGCTCTCATGAGACCCCACCTGAAGTACTATGTCCAGTTCTGGAGCCCCCAACACAAGAAGGACATGGAGCTGTGGGATTGAGTCCAGAGGAAGGCCACAGATATGATCAGAGGGTTGGAGCGCCTGTCTTATGGAGACAGGCTGAGAGAGTTGGGGTTCTTCAGCCTGGAGAAGAGAAGGCACCAGGAAGACCTCGTAGCAGCCTTCCAGTACCTGAAGGGGCCTACAGGAAAGCTGGGGAGGGACTTTTTACAAGGGAATGTAGTGAGAGGACAAGGGGTAATGGCTTAAAACTGGAAGGTTAGACATTAAGAAGAAATGATTTAGTGTGAGGGTGGTGAGACACTGGAACAGGTTGCCCAGGGAAACTGTGGCTGTCCCATCCCTGGCAGTGTTCAAGGACAGGTTGGATGGGCAACCTTTGAGCAACCTGGTCTAGTGGGAGGTGTCCCTGCACATGCAGGGGGGTTGGAACTAGATGACCTTTATGATCCCTTCCAACCCAAACCATTCTATGACTCTATGACTTTATATTGCACCTTACATCATCTTGTTTCTTTTTGTTTGCAGCAGCACCCTCCAATAGGTGTCTGGGGGAGGTTTATTAGTGTATTTTGTATTAGAGTAGTATGTATAGGCTGTTATTAATCACTATTCAAACATGGAGCAAGAAAAAGTCCCACCTCTTATTCTTCACATGCAAGATGGTTAAAGTAGCACTGGGTTGGGAGACTGAACAGTGGCAGAGGCAAGGAAAGCCCTGAGGGTCCTGGTACCTACTCATCGTCCTCACACCTGAAGCTCATCCACACCACTGCAATTTCCTCTTGCCAGCACCTCTTGTCCTGCTTATATTTTATTAGCTTGCCATTAGCACAGTGCATAGGAAAGCTGCAAATGGGATGTGAATAGCAAGTTTTGACAAGTGAAAACTGTCTTTCTCTTTTCTCTGCAGGTGTTCAAACACTTGGAGTAACATAGAGCTGAACTGCCCCGCACCACCACCCTGTCCGGCTCCAATCCTGATGGAGCTGTGGCCACAAACAGTAAAACAACATTCCTTAAACCTCCAGCGCACAACCTCCCCTTGCAAATGCTGTGTGTGGGCAATGACTCTGTCTCCCCTTGGCCGAAAGGTACTTTGTGGTGATCACCTCACAGGAGGCAGCCGTTTGGAAGGGGCAGGGCTCAATCATTCCTTTGCACATTTCTCAAGCTAGAATAAACGTTGAAAATCAACCGGTGGGAGGTCCTGTGAGATGTTTTGTACCTGAGTGTGAGAAGTGTTGACCTATCTAGTTTCTCTGGTCACCTGCAGTTAAATGCAGGTGCCTTCCGTAGGCATGAGTCTGCTTTTGTAGTTATCTACCCTGTGAGACATGAAAACCTTGTTGCCAGCATGCACAGTTGAGTTCATGAGCTCATACTCCCTTTATTAGAAAGCAAGAAACACCACTGGAAACAATGAAATGCCTGTTAGTCAGTAATTGGCAAGTTAGAAAACTGCAGCGAACTACATTCCTCCCTAATTCATACTGACAGCTGTGTCTTTTTTTTCTCCATTGTCTTTTACTCAATCTACCACACAGGTGTTGTAACAACTGTTTGAAGTAGCTGAATGGTGGGTTTATGGCATGTGACTGCTAACACTACAGTGAAGATGGCTGTTTGTACAGTTTAAAACAGTAGACGTGAGCAAATCCAGCTAACCATTCACACCTAGGAATGGGTAGTGAAAGCTTGCTCAAATTTCATGAGAAAAAAGGGACATTTCCCTGTAGCAGATGCTTGCCAGTATACCCCAAAAACACAGCTATCTAGTGATCCTGTTTTGAGGAAGACAGAGAGAAGCGCAAAGAGCAAATGTACAGCAGGTTAAGGCTGAAGTATGAAAAGGGATCTAACACATCACCTGACTGAAAACTTCCTGGTACCAAAGATGCTCCCAGCAGCTCCTCATTTTCTAGAGCCCTGAACCAGGAACCCAAATTAGTTCAGTATTTCCTACTGCAGCCAGATTTCCTTGATAGTTCCAGTCCCAAACAGGCAGAACCTCGGCAGATTTTCAAAGGCCGTATCACATTGTATATTGAAGTCTTTCAATGAACTTAGCCTCACTTATCCTGATATATTCTAGCCCTTTTAAGTGTGGGTGGGATTTCCTCATGCATAACCATGACAAGGACAGAGCTTCCCAGAAGTTAATGTTGAAAGTAAATTGACAACTTAGGGATTGTAAACCATCTTTTTCCTCACTCTGGGATGGAGGAAGTCTATTTGGTGTAGGCTCTTTTCAGCAAGAAATACATGTCGGACTTGCTCAAGTTGAGCTCATGGCAATAGTACTATACCAGATATCCTGCTTAGCAGTGCTGATGTGCAGTTAAATAAATTGCTAAGTTTTTGGCAACATATAGTATAAGATAGGTACAGCATAATAGAGTGAAATGGCCATGGATCACCTAAGCTACTCAAGCACACACACCAAGCTAGAACCTAGCAGATGGCTTAATTCAGGAGTGTAATAGTAATATTATCAGGAATTACCAGCTTTGAATTAAGATCAGGGTAACAATGTCACTCTATTCTGAAGGAAGCAAGCAATATACTGGGCTGTGTATAAAAAGAAACACTGCTCAGGAGATGTGTAAAGTTACACAGCTCCATTCACATCAGCAAGCAGACCACTACAGGATTTTTGTATTCAAGTCAAGCACTACATGAAGATCTCATCTAGAGGAGAACAAAGATGAGTAAAGGTCTAGAGGACACAACATGAAGGGAAGACCAAATGAACTGGAAGTATTTAAGAAATAAGTTTGAGAAGAAATTCAGTAGTAGTCTTCAAGTGTGTAAAGGCTCTCCTGCAAAGAGAGGACAATCTCTTCCTTGTGCTTGTGTTTGATAAGTGATGAAACTGTGGTTTAAAATAAT
The DNA here is from genome assembly GCA_020745705.1 of Hemiprocne comata. Taxonomy (NCBI): domain Eukaryota; kingdom Metazoa; phylum Chordata; class Aves; order Apodiformes; family Apodidae; genus Hemiprocne; species Hemiprocne comata. Next base: position 88,982,069 of record CM036586.1, on the reverse strand, counting down.
AGATGGGATGATTCAAGCTAGATCTAGGAGAAGCTTTCTAACAATAGGGACCATGGAGCACCAACACAGAGTGCCTGGCAAGACCACAATGTACGCATCACTGTGTCTTAGGCAAACATCCACAAGAATGAGAGAGATAGCAAGGACCTGGTCTGGGGTAGGAAGCTGGACCAGACAACTTCCTGAGATCCCTTCCAGCTCTGTGATCTCTTGGCATATCATAGCAGGTAATGTCTGTCCCCAGTATTACTCACCTAACTCAGCAAACCTCTGGGTTGGCACATGCCATGCTACTGCCCAAACACAGTTCTGGACCGGCACTTTCCTAACCTGTTTCTGACCATGTTGGTCTGCTGGGGTCTGCGAACGCAGAGGCAACCAAAACTGATAGCTCAAAGACTCTCTGTTGTACTGTAGTATTACATTTAGGGAAAATATTCTTCAAAGGATCCGTCAAGATGGACAGCAAGCACAGAAGTGTTATATCCATGGTACGCAGCGGAAGCATTCATATTAGTGTGGTGGAGATTTCAAAAGGTTTGAAAGACAGGCATTGAACACTAAAGACCTGGTTACTTCTGATACAGAGACAAAGACTCTGAATTGGTTGATTAATAAGTGGTTAATAAAAAAAATTATGGGGTCTAAATCAACTGAGGTTTAAATGGAATTGAACTGTTTATTGTTTGTTACAAGAAAGCAAGCATTTTGGGGACTGGGAATAAAAGACTCTCTGTCCTGCCTGTATTCACTAGCATTATCATTTGTTCTTCCCACTGTTACTACTACAGCTATTTTTGGCTGATCCTGAGAATATAATTTAACAACAGAGTGTCTACAGAACTAATTCCCTAGTTTCTCTGCTTTTACACTGTAGGACGTGCATAAAAACAAAACAGCTCTCCAGTACAAATCAGGAGAATATGCCGCAGAGCATGGCAGTGCTGTTAGGAAAAAAAATCACTTAAATATTAAAATGGACTTTCACACATGGTCTTACTTCTGGACAAGAAGCAGCCAGCCAATATGAATGTTTGCAGTTTACTCACAAATGCAATAGGAAGTTCCTTGAGGTACTCCTGCAGAGAAGTGACTAACAGGCATAACAGATCCTCCTGAGATAAAAAGAAACCAACCCAAACTTTCATATGCAAAACTAATCCAAAATAAACTGTTCTCTAAGGCTTATAAATATTTAACTTTTCCTCTTTAAAATACTGCCTAGCCTTGGTGATGGCAGGGACCTGAGATTCCTTCCAGTCTTACATCTTACCTTTCTTATATTCCATGTTTCTCCTTCCTCACAACTTTTCTACATACAGCATTAACCATATGTAGAAGAAATAAAATGGCTGCAAGAAAGCAGTTAATGTTTTCAGGACTTGCAACTCGATAAAATGCATAAGGAAATTTACTCCTCAGCTAATTTATAGGCTAAAAATCTGTAAGTATTTGATTCAATACTCAACAAGTTTGAATTACTATATGATTACCTGAAATTGCAGGGGATAGAGCTAGATGAACCAGTGAGTTTGTTTAATACTATGGTTGCTTCTATGGATGATAGTTCAAAAAACCAAACAGAACATACAAACAGATGAGGTTTCCCCATCAGGAAACCAAATGTATTTCTTCATAGGACACTAAATGCTAATTTTCAACAGTCAATTGCATGAAAAGTAAAAAAAATTATTATTTATGACACCAATAAAAACTAACTCAGCTTGAAAGATGAATTTCAGTTTTCAAATTATACCAGTGAAATGAGTGTGAAAGACTTACAGATCAAGAATTATTCATAGAAATTATTCAGACAATAGTTTCAAATAACCAACAAATGTGAGAAAACTGTAAGCTATTAACACACAATTCAAACACCAGAAAAGAGGCAGTGTATGGAATAAATTGTTCAAGACAAAGAGTTTCAGTGCCCAATTTTTCTCCAAATGGTGCTTTACCAGCAGCACCTTTTCCACAGACCAGGTCACTAACGTAACATTTTCAGTAGCACACTACATACAGAGGACATTCACCCACACTGGCCTTAAATATGAGGCACCAAAATTCAGCACCTAAATTCATAGAATCATAGAATGGTTTGGGCTGGAAGAGACCTTAAAGATCATCTAGTTCCAACCTCTCTGCATGGACAGGAACACCTCCCACTAGAGCAGGTTGCTCAGAGCCCCATCCAACCTGGCTTTGAACACTTCCAGTGATGGGGCATCCACAGCTTCTCTGGGTAACCTGTTCCAGTGTCTCACCACCCTCCACAGTAAAGAATTTCTTCCTAATGTCTAATCTAAATCTACTCTTTTCCAGTTTAAAGCCATTACCCCGTGTCCTATTGCTACATCTCCAAATGAGGGTGTGACTTTTCCTAGAACCTCTTTGAAGCAGAGAGGGAGAGAAAGGCTGTTCCAGAGGACCATTCACAACATCCAGTTTGGGTTTGTATTCTGTTTTGCCCTCTGAAGAAGGCTACAGAAGAAAAAATTATTCTGAGCTCCTAATTTAGACACATGAGGAACATAAAGCAAGATGTTGTGAATATTCATTTTATTGCCATGCAGCAAACACTGGAAAATGACCAGGAGAGACAACTCCCATATACATGCGGGAGCAGAGAGAACCAGTCTGGAAGGACCAGCAATATGTCACCTGCCTTCCAGGTAAGTAATCTCAACAGAAAGCCTCTTAGTCCTTCTCTGGGGAGGATCACTTTCCAGAACCTGTAATTCTGGAAAATTACTGTCAAGGTTTAGCCAAGTAGCAGTAGCACCAAGATGCACAAAAACAGCAGCAAAATCCTTTGTCTACTCATAGTTAGAATCTACTACTCATAGTCCAGAATCCTTTGTCTACTCCAAACTGCTGGATGTTTATATGCTGTTCATATGAGATGGAGGCATTTTATTCCTAGGCCACATCTTCTGGCTTTCCATTTTACATCTGATGCTTCCTCTATACTCCTAACACAGGCCTGCTGTGATGTGACGTGTGGAAAGGAAGATCTAGTGAGCTACTCACATGCTGTGCTCTGTTCCTCATCACTTAGATGTGTTTTGCTGCTCTGGTCATGACTGGAAACATGGTCTTGGTAACTATACAGAGTTCACCAGTGATACTACTTCAGTTTATGTATCTCATGTTGTTGGCAAAATTACTTGCCTTTGACAACTGATGGTCAATTAAAGATCATGTGGTTCTTCACTTAAGAAAGTGCAGCAGCTTGGCCAGTTTTCATGAACATTGTGTCACTAAGCACTCCCTGCAGAATCACTTGAAAGTGTTGTTCTTTCTCACTTCATGCCTTAAAATGGCATTGGAGATTGCTCTGAACTGCTAAATAAAACTCCACATACATCCGTTCACTGTTAAGCAGTGAGATACTTTCCCTTCTGTTTCAGTATCAGGACAAATCCAGTATGACAAGGCTCCAAGAACTCCTGCTTTCTCTCCTACACACCCCAAGATGGTAGAAATCTTTTAAAGTTACCTGGCTTCTTGAATTTATGTTTGCTAGCAAAGAAATTTCATGGAACAGATTTCCCTGTTTCAGTGCTACCAAACTTGATTCTGCACCTCAACTTCAAACCTCAACTTTAAAGCAGACTTTAAACCTGACATGGAAATTTATTCCAATTTCTCCTTGATGTGCAGGCTGTTTTTTATTTTCATCAACCCAGTTTCCTCTTCTTTGCTAGTGGGATCTGCAAACGCTTAAAGAGGCACCTAAAATTTGCTCACCAGGCTCAGCTTAGCTAGAAACAGATTAGGCACAAAGAAGAAAAATAAACCCTTTATTTTCCAGAAATATTTTCTTGATAAAGCTGTCCAGGAAAGGTGGGACACCAACTCTCACCCGTGCCACACACAGCTGGGATTATGGCAAAGGAGATGTTCACAGTCTCCAGCAGAGAAGCACTTTAAGGCGTTTAAGGCACCCTGTGAGCACCAGCTGGAGTTTGTAGCAAAGGCAGCTGTTTCAGTATGTGGGAAAGGGGATTGCAGATTAAAACAGACAAGGCAGCTTAAGGGAGCAAATTCCCAAGTGTAGACACCCCTTCCTCATTGACAGCTGTGCCTAGGAACAGAGAGTAGAGTGTGCACTTGCTCCAAAGCCCAGGATGCACAAAAGGAAAGCAGAACAGTGCCTCAAAATTGCCAGCAAGTGCTGCTGCTGTCTTCAGACCCTCGCCAGACCATCATTAGGGAGAGCCACATGTGCATGGCAGACATCACACCAGACACAGCTGTTGGCAGCTCCTTGCAAGTAGAAGGCCAGTGTCTCTCCTCCAGTGCTTAGTTGGAAGGATACAAAAGGAGGAAACTCCATTTAAATGCCAAATACACATGCACAAATCTTTTAGAGGGCAGGAAGGGCAGGAGCTTATGAGAAGTTTCATGTCTCCTCTCCCTCTATCCCCTGCCTTAATACCTTGCTGTTGTGGGTTTATTTGCTTCTTAAAGACCAGAGGATGAACACAGCTTGGAAACTCTGTGCACAGCAACAGCCCTTTGCAAATCCAGGCATGACCACTTACTGACTTTAGTTTGTGTTCCTACATTTTGCTTTTGCACTTAAGCAGAGGAAAAGGCTGGGACTAGAAACAGTGGCTTCCCAGACAGATGGACAGCTGAGCTGGGGAGCAGAAAGAAACCTGACCATAAGCTAAAGTCCCAAGCCCCAAAGGGCTTTTCCAACTCTAGTCCAGGCTGGAGCCCAGCCATAGTTCAGATTCAAACTCAAAGCCTGGACTCAAGGAAAGAGCTGAGTCTAGCCTGGGTGACCACCTGCTTGGCACATCCCTGTTCGTTCTCCCAGGGCTTTCAGCAGGGGCATAGACCACTTGTAAAGGGTCAACCATGAGGGGACTTTCCTTCTCAGCATGCCCTGGGCTGACACCAGAATACCTTTTTGCATACTTTTCAGGTTTTAAAAAATGAATCCACTCATGGTCAAGCTGAACTGTGCATATGTCTTATCCCATGTGAGCATCCTTCACATCTGAGAATTTCCCAAGGACCAGAGGAAGAAACCTGCCCCTCTGCACCTTTTCTCTGGTGGGAACACCTCAGATCCATGGAGCCCTTTACTTACCTTCTGCCCACTGCCATTTTCTGTCACAGGAAAGCAGGATGCAGCGCTGCTTTGTGAGAACTCCTTTGCAAGTGCACAATGCCAAGATCAGCACCGTGTTCCTCTCACAAAGGCGGAGACCATCATGTTTGCTGCAATGTATGAGACACAGCTTCCCACAGTTAAAACAATTTGGGAGAACTTGTCCTAGTAACACTGTCATCAACACAAAGAAATCTGTTTGATTGGATACCAAACTTTTCATCTACTACATTAACATCACTTTTATGCTCCACCATCTTATAATTTGGCACGCTAGTATCACTGAGAAGCCGCAAAGTTCCTGTTGTGCTAGATGCTATGCAAACACATGGCAAACTTGGATTGCCTGCCTTAAGGCCTGAAGTCAGGAATCAGAAATACAGCATTAACTTCCCAACCCAAAAATTCTCCCCAAAATACTGCAGTGTGTTACTGCACTGTCCAAAAACACCCCAAAACCACATAAGAATATTGCTAGGTATTGTGTTTCCCCCATTTTCCTGTAAAAACCCAGTGGTTTTTTATGGGGAGGGAATCACATTTGGGCATCATATTGCATGGTGGCAATGCTCAGTCCCATTGCTCCACAGGCAACCAGTGCTGGAGATGGTACTCTCTCCATTGCTGGGTGAGTTATTGCTCCATTACCAGCCTGAATTTGGAATGCTGCTCAGACTGCAGCAATAACAAGACAGATAGGTCTTTATGAAATCTACACTATTAGCACTATTTGTTTTGCCATGAGTTGACAACTTTAGTAAATTGATCATAATTGGCTATCAAGGAAAACACACAGCTCTGCTCACTATTATTATGGTATTGATTTTCAATAATTGCTTTTTTTAGAGACGGGGGGAGTGCACGCAACGCTTTTGTGTTGTAAGAGAGTAGAGCCTAGAAAGAAACTGGTTATGTGTGTCTGCTCTGTGTCTGGAACCTCATTGTGGCAAAAAAAAAGTGGATAAAATACACACCAGAAGTAGCTGAGGCAAAGATTTTTTATTTTTTTTTTTTTCTCTGGCACTATATTTTAGCATTAAAAGAAAAGAATGGAATTAACCATGTAGCTAAACGCAATGGTAGCCCTGTAGGATATGCGTGTTAGTCAAAGGCTGAAATACATTAACACTAAAAAACTCCACAGGGGTATTTTAAATATTCATTAGGAAATTTACAAGCTTTGGTGTAACGGCAGAGGACTCCAGTGTTTTTATAATTGGAAGCTGGACCAGTGGAAACTTTCTCAGCCATGGGAAAACAATGTGGCCCAGTTTCTGTTCCTATGTTAGAGATACTTGATTATGCTCTCTAAATATCAATCCCCTGAACACATCCACGCATACCTGATATTCAAGTATTGTTATGTGCTATCATTCATTATCAGCTCTTCTGTTTGATGTTCGTTTTTTCCTCCTTTTTTTTTTTTTTCTTTTAAATACGCAATCATGCCCATGGCCCAAAAATATAGCATTCTTCTCTTCTTCTTTCAGATGAAAGGGACAATGTTGCTGGGAAGAATGTAAAAAGTGTCTAGTGTCTCTCAACAGGTAAATGATTCAGAAAATACGCTGACAAACACATGCACTTAACATAAACCCAGGCAAACTGTCAGTAATCTTATTTAGAGATGACTCACTCAAAATTCAATTAGCACGAGATTAGAAGCTGATCCAGCAAAATAAAATGCATCTCTGGAGTGTTCTTTTTTTCTTTTTCTTTATTTCTTTTTTTTTTTTCCTCAATTCTTAAGCTATAAAATCAGCCAAAAAGTCAGAATTCCTTCAGTTTTCTGGCCTACCATTTCTCTGGGCACAGGAGAACTGCCTGAATTCTCGCTTCCTCACTTTCTTGTTCCATAGATGTCAAACAATCACCATGAAAGACTGGGAAAGGAGAGTTCTGAAGATTTACCCCTCCCAGGAGATCTTTGCCCAGATTTGCTATAAAACTCAGCGTAATCTTTGATCTTCCAGTGACTTGTACTCTTCTCTGTTACTTGAAACCCAGCATTATTATTAAGCTTAAGTAGATTGCTTTAAACTTCTAAAATATTTACTCTCCTGCCTCCCAATGGGATGTTAACAATAAAAAATTGCAAGGGCTTCTACATTTGTTTTTACTTTACATAAACGAATTAAGCAGCCTCTACTAGACTCGTTTAGACCCACAATAATGTAAACTGAAGCAACATAAAAGAGCTTTCACATCCATGTTTACAGACTGGAAATCCTACAGTTTTTGGGAGGGAGAAGTTTAGAGAAGGTGCCTAACTCATCTTTACTCTCTTGGCTGTGAATGAACCTGAATAGGCCTCTCCGTTCATAAGGGAAACGTGTGACACTAACAGCTCGGTTGTTTGCTTTTGTATTTTTTCAACTGAGTTCAAAGAAACTCATTTGATTGTATCCCTTCCCCCTCCCCCACCCTTCATCCTTCATAACCATTGTTTAATGAATTTTTATTAGAAAAGTATGGCTGCACTTATGAAAAAAAAAAAAAATCTGTCTTTGAAACCAGGAGGAGAGTGTGTTTTCCCTGGCATTAGCCTGTTAGTTTTTAATATCAGGTTTGCACTGGAGTTGACTCCTGGTGCATTTTGGAGCCATAAGCCAACAAAGTGAAGCTAATGGGAAAGGAAATAATACAGGAGAAGAGAGCCCCTTTTGAAGTGTGGGCAGGAAATCTGCACAACTCTCTCCTCCTCCTCCTTCTCCCTCTTTTTTCCCCTACCCCCATCCCATGCAGTGTCTTTCTCTCCTCATAAAGGGTGACTTTTGCTCATTTTTTTGTTTAGAGGATGGAACCAAGCAAAAACACCAGCTTCTCAATTAGCAAAACTTCTGGGAAAAACATTACCTGGTGTAAAAGGGACAAACAAATCAGTAAACCTAAGGAATGAATAAATGAAGGATTCAACTACATAGTTTCGGACAAGGTAAAAGATGTTGCCTTCCACCAAACTTTACACTGCAATATGCTTCCTATAAAGCCTCTGAGAACCACCAGTGTGCACAGTACTCCTCGGCTCAGTGGAGATAACTGGAACATGTCACAGGCACCTCAGAGACTTACCAGCACTCCATCATGTTAAAAACAAGAAGAAATTACCAGGCAGAATCACCTCCAGCTCTCAAACGGCACGCTGGTGATGCAAAGCATTGCTATATTACAGTCACACATTTTGTCCCAGCCATTTACTGTATCTCATCCTCTGCTGGCATCCCTTATGGAACTCAATTTGTTTTGTGTAGCTGTGAGAAGTCTAAGGTAATGTTGGTTGTCCTTTTTCCTTTTCTCTTAGTTGCAGCTTCAGTGTTTCCTGGAGAAACAAATGGTGACTAAGAAGGCCTCTAATTTAGGATGTGGAAGTTTGCCTATGTTGCCTACTCAGTTGTCTACTTTGTCACAGACTTTTTCGTGACACTTGGGTAAGTTACTTTATCTCAGATTCTCAAATATTTAAGAGCTCCAAAATACCTTTGTGATTTTGTTTGCAACGCTGCAGCTTAGAAAGCCATAATCGCACTTTCCTATCATCCAGCAGTACCTAGGGGAAGAACATGGGCAGGAGGAAGCTTCACTTTTGCAGCACTGGGAATCTTCAAAGTATCAAGAGACTTGAGATAAAGAGATGCAATGGAAAGTGAAACAGATTGCAAATTTTAATAATAGAATACAGGAATCACTGAATTTATCATGTCCACTATCCTTCAACTCAAAGGCTGTGATAATGAAAAATTATATGACAAGAACCATGGAAATGGTTAAGACAGAAAATGCTAGAAGTATGCCAATAATCAGGGTTAATATTCTGCCACAGTGTTCCAAAAGGGCATACCAGAACCTGTTCCCATAGATGTTAGAAGTCCGACACCTCCTTCTAACACGAGCCAGTATTTCCTTAAGCATATTGTATCAGACTGAGTCACTTGTAAGTTTTTTTGGGTGTTGCAGCAAAAGCATGGCTGGAACATCACCTGGCAAGCTACTCCATGTGTGATGATCACATTCAGGAAAAACACTGAGCACAATGTATTTGTGGGTCGCAGGATACTGGCAGTAACTTTTTTGCTGCAGCTCCCAGAGGTACCTGGACTCCCAGCTGTAATAAGCACAGAAAAAACTAATGTGCTCAGAATTTGAAGGGTAGCTTCCTCCAATGTCTTGACTTCCTCAAAACCAGTTCCTTCATAGCACTAACATTATGGACTTGTTTATTAAGCTAGGTAAATATGTTTCTCTCTAGCAAAAAAAGTGAACAATATCTGAGGAGATACTCCCTGCTATTTCTTATTTGTTGTTTTTGCCGATGACAAGAGAAGGTCAAAAGAACAAGACATGGCAGACTTGCTGAAATATTCCTCTATCCTTTGTGATAGGCTTGACAAATTGTTAATACCATGATCCAGTTGTACACTTCTCATAAAGGACTGAACATGCCTATACACTACAGGGATAACAGAAAAGCAGTAAGTCCTTCCAGACAGTGTGCTAGGCATACAAAATGCTACACATTTTAACTTGCCATGTGCTTTTATAGTCCTTCACAAAATACACTATTATGCAGTAGCTGTGTGGTGTCTTTCACATTCAGGATGTTGAAATAGCAGTTATCATTTCTGAAGTAACATATCTGTGTCAAAGTTAGCTACCCTGAATTGCTGTTAAAGCTGATGGAAACAAAATGGGTGCTTATAAGACCCAACCCATTTCCTCCAAAAGCAGAAGCCATACGAATCCCATCCTAAAAGTGCTTATTTGTTTCTATGTCACCTACAGAGAGAGCATTGAGTAACCGGTTCAGATGTAGCTGTTCACAAGAACAAAGGCTGAGTGAGTGATTCCCATCCCTGGGGAACAGACTGAAGCAGGGTTTTAAGGATCGGTGTAGGAAGGACACAAGATGCTGGGAGACACGTGGCCTGAAAGAGGATGGAGTGTTGATGGAGCTGTGACAGAGGAGTTTGATCCAGGCTGTAGAGGTTCCATGTGCACTAGCAAATTTATAAAAATTACACAGGCAAACTCCTGCTGACTTCCACATGTGTGCTCAGTGTCAAGCTCAGTTTTAACATACCAAGTGGTCTGACCCCATCTGCCTCTACAGTAGCACTGGCACTGCCAGAGTTCAGGACCTTGGAGGCAGCCCTGAGTGGCACTGATTAATGCTTCTGCTACAGGAACTGCAGGTGGTAGAGTGTGTGCAGGTCTGGAGGGAAAGAGCATTATTTGGAGATGGCTGAACCACAACTGCCTTGCTGAAGTCATTCCTGTGCAGCCAGGAGGTCTGAAATCCAGGAGGCAGAAAAATGTAATAATGGTGGGCAGCCACTCCTGCCAGGCCATGAAAGATAGCAGCCACCACGCTAAAAGGATTAGCCAGCTTCTTGCACATGAGGCACGAAGGCATCAAACCCATCACTAGGGATTAATTGAGCTTCCTTATGGAAGTGTTTGCCTCTCTCAATGGCTATAGTCAGACTCTCCTCCTTCCACCGGATGACAAAAGTTATATAGGAAACATGTAGTCTTGACATTCTGATTTAAATACAGCCCACTGAAGTAAAAATCTTGTTCCCTCATTATTTCAGTAGGGTTTGGATTTCATCAAAGAAAAGAATAATCATAGAATGATAGAATGGTTTGGGCTGGAAGGGACCCTTAATGATTGTCTAGTTCCAACCCCCTTGCATGGACAAGGACACCTCCCACTAGACCAGGTTGCTCAGAGCCCCATCCAGCCTGGCCTTGAACACTTCCAGGAACAGATCTCCTGTCTAGTACCACCAGCAGCATATTGGCTGGATCAGAACCAATGAGTCTGACTTCAGATGGGACGCGGTTATGGGGTAGCTGCTGTGTGTCACCACAGGAGGTGGAGATCTTTAGCAGGGAGGACATGCACAACTACCAGCTGAGAGCTGGCCTTGCTCTTCTACTCCTGAAAGTTCCTCATCTGATAATCTTTCAAATGGTTGATGTAAAGTTAAATATTGGTCTGAGATTAGGTCAACCTGCCTCAGAAAAAGGCTGTTTCTCCACCTTTCAAAGAGAGCCAACAAAACAAATGGTCCAAAGAAATTATATCATATCAGATTGGGCCTGAGGTTTACTTTGGATGGCCATTCTCCCAGAATACCCATCCAAACAATAGTTTATTAAAAAGTAGTGAGGTAAACTCCACGTGCAAGAGCAAGGGGAATTGTTCCACGTATTTGGCTCCAAAAGGCTGGAGGAACCCTTACCTGATGTTATTTTAAAATGCTCTGCAAATACACTAATAAGAGGGGGTTTCTGCACAAAATGAAAACTTATACAATCCCTTAAAAAAAAAAGCCAAACCTTAAACATGTGAAAGCTTATGAAAAATTAGATGATGTGAAAAACACTTTAAATCAAAGCAGCAGGTAAAGCTGGAAATAAAGTTATCTTCAGTTAAAATCTCTATGTACCACATTGACGGTAATGCTTCATTTCCTGTAGACTGTAAGTAAATCAAAGCCTACTTTGGGTTTCCATATCTGTCTAAGATCTCATCTCCAAGACTGTATTATTTTGGCATTTCCCACATTGGAACTACCTCTGGTCCAAATTTGGATAATAGACTATGATAACATATTAACAAGTAATAGGCATGAAATTTTTATCCATTTTAAAATGTATTACTGAAAATGAAAACAAACACATAAAAAAAGCCAGCATTTCAAGAGTAATCAGCAATAGAACTGAGAAAACAAAAGACTTAGGTCACCAGAGAAAAATGAAAGGAAAGAAAAGTATAGCTAATTGGTGGCACTTCTGCAGAGAAAGAATGTAAGAAAAACTGCATACCTATTCAGGAAAAGTAAAACAGATGTGTGAAGTGTCTGACTGAGCTATTGTTTTAACTTCATAATCTAAAATAGCTGACTTGATTTCATTTTAACAAGGGATTAGTTTAGCAGACAGTTTGGATTAGCAGCAACATATATAAATAAACATGCCACCCTTAAAACTTAAATACTCATCTTACAAGATGCAGGACAACAAAATCAGAAAAATGCTAGTCTTGAACTTTTAGATTATAGAGCCAGAACACATGCCCATTCCACAGAGACAAGGAATTAGCAAGAGCCCTCACATTGAACACTGTAATAAGAGAAATATTTATAATTATGATTTCACTGAGAAGCAACTCAAGCCCTGCTCTATGGCCTAATTGCAGAGGATTAAAAAATATTTTACACCTATGCTATTTTAAGAAAAAGAGGGATAAACTCATGTATTGCTATTCATATGAGAAAGAGCCTGACACAAGTCAGAACTCATGGGCCGGGTATTTTGTAAAAAAATATGCATGTTGCTTTGGCCATGGGAGAGGGGGAAAAAACAGCCTGTAACTGAATAAAGCCCTTTTGTAATATGCTTTTCACACAGCAACAGAGGTCAGGATTAATAGATCTGAGAAAGGGAGGTGTCTGGGCTGATAACCAGAAAGAGGATGAGTTTGGGAGAGAATCACTCTTCCTCCCTGTAGGCAGAGAGCTGTCTTTCAATGAGCAGTCTCAGAGCCTGCACTAACTTCTACATCAGAAACATGCACAGACATTTAGGGTTTTATATAGGATCTTGTATAGACCCTTCCAGAACTGCCAAGCTGGATGTGATTCTAATGTCATGGTGTTTTCTGTAGCAGTCATTTTGCTACCATCTGTTAGAGGTCAGCACTAATATGGGTCCTCTATTATTTAGTCCCCTTAAGTAAGTAAAGGCTTAAGACTGCCACCGATTTCAGTGCACTTTGGCTCTTCCCATCAGGATGGAGACCTGCACTTGGCTATGCAAATCACAAAGACTATTCACCTACAGGACATGGGCAGGGTGCTCCCAGGAATAGCAACTACCTTGGTGTTGCAGGAGTTTTCAGTTCAGTCCCTAAATTCCTGCATGCACTGGCTATAAGGATAGCCATGATGGAAATGGACTTCCTTAGAAAAGAGTACTGCAAGGAGAAAGGAAATATACTGTTCTCCACATCCAGGACAAATAAGCTGAACCCAGAAGCCTTTAATTACAGCAAGAAGTTTAAGCTAGACATTAAGATCTGTTCAAACGCCCCAGGAGCAGAAATGTTGTGAAGACTTCATCAGTGGAGGTCTGTAAAATGAGTTAGACATATATCTCTGGGAAATGGCTTAGGAAGGCAGAGCCTGGGCTATATCTGAGGTTCCTTCTGTTTTCCATGGAATAACATTTATCTGATCAAATACTGACAGACACATTGGCTGCTCACTGTAGGTGTATGGCAGGCAGAACTTCATGTGTATTAAATCCAGAGGATTTACAATAAAAGTTCCCATTCATATCAAGAATCTCTAGTGAGGACTTGCATGTGTCTGGAAACATGGCTAAAAAAGAAAGTTCCTGAGAAAATTCTTGCAGGTGCAGGAAAGCAAGCTACTGAAAAAATCAGAGAGTGTCAGACCAGAGACACAGATCTCCCAGCAAGATAACTTGCAGGCAAATGCACAAGGTAGCAAAGAAGATGGCATGCCATGGCCATGCTCTGTCGAAACAATGCGATTCAGAGGTAGTGTGGAAGGAGACTCTTGAGCTATTAGTTTATCAGTGGTCAATTACTGATGCATAACTGCAATTCTTAAACAGTGGCAGCTCAGGCAACCATATGGCCAAGACCTTTTTTACCTCGGAACCACGATAGGGAGTTGTTGACCAGGACAACTGGCCCTTCTGCAGCTACTCAGCTCTCCTCTTGTGTCACAATCACCAGTGAAGTAAGAAAAGCACATCCATGATGTTGTATAAGAGCCAGCATCACCAAAATTAAAGTGTCTCAGCTAATTGCCTTAAGTCAAGGCAACTTCAAAGTATAAGTAAATATTTTTTTTTAGAGCTCCCAGGCCATCCATTTGTCATGACTGAGACTACCCTGGGAAAAAAAGTAGTGTTTTGGTCTCAGTGTTTTCCAAAATGACTGTTTCGTTGGCAAATTTTCAGATGCCTGCTCATCTAGACATGAGGGATATTGGACTTTTGAATCTTTTCTTCCTGTAATGACACATCACTGTTTTAATTTTCTTGAACAAATTCTCTCCCCCAAGAGGTGGAGGGAGAAGGTCTGCCTGTTTGCTACAGCAAGGAGAAGCAAAAGGCCCATCAGTAACTTATAGTCATCTGATTGCTTGTCAGGTTCTTCCAGACGTGAAGTTCACCCAACCTGAGAGGATCCAGGAGAAGCACATAGCTGCAAGAAGGCCTGGGCTGAAAGTGACCCTGACAAAGGAGAGCTTAGGAAATCAAAACCTGAAGCAGCTCCTGTCTGCTTAAGACCTTTGTTTCAGTTAAGAGCAAGAGGACTTTATCAGCACATCCAGCCCAAACTTCCCTTGTATATTTGGTCTACCCAATATCTCACCAACCAGGCATTTATCCCAGCATAGCTGCGCTTTCCACTCACATGCCACGTGTGGTGTAGGGGCATCCTTCAGGGGATGGAAGGATACACTTGTCCTAGGGCTGGAAGTCTTCACAAATGCATTCCGTGTACTCCACAGTATAACGAGAGTAGCGGTGAGGGTCTGGCCTGTGACTCAGCCCTGACCTTTTCTTCTGTGATACAGCCTTAAGTGGTGTAACCTAAAAGTGGCAAATAAAAACATAGAGCAGGGAATGAGGCAATACAGGCATGTGCTGCTTTCCTGCCTCCAGCCTTGCCAGCACCTGGCAAAGCAGAAAGCAGAGGAAAAGCAAGTTTTGACAACTATAGTACATTTTTGCCAGAGTAGACTGTGAGATGTGTCCTAACACTATTTTAATTAAAATGCAATATCAATTTGATTTGAACCACCACCTTTGATACCAAACTCAGCAACTTTATGTAGTAGGTTTGAGTGGAGATAAAAAATTAATGTGTTAAATAATTTAGGCATCAGAGTGAGTCCCATGACCATAATATAAACATATTGATGTTGGCAAGAAAACATTTATTATTAATTTTACATAAGAGCTACAAAGTTCCAGGTGCATTTCCTACTTCATGCCAAACTTTGTAGACGTGCAGAGTTTCATGGTAATTAGAACTTATTTATTTGTATCAATTTACATTTATGTTAAGAAAAAACATAATTTAATGGAAGGAGGATTGGTCTAAGTTTTCTATGTATATTTGGCCTGAACAAGCACTCTTATTAAGTTTTCAGTGCTGTTGCAGTAAATAAGTAGGTGTTTACAGGAATACAGAAAGTATTAACCAACCATTTTTGGAATTGTCATGGCAATGCCCCAGATTTCCTATAAAATCATGAATAGATACTGAAATAAGCTAAAAGTTATTTTATTCTGTGTTTGCTTTTCTTATCTGGAATGATGACCCCCATCTACAGAATATACATATGTGTACATAGATATAGACACATCCTGTAAGTACACATTCATGTGTGCATGATACAGATATACATGCATATATTCAGGAGCCTATACATGCACGTAGGATAAACAAAAGTGTGGCAAACACTGAATCTGCAAGAAAGTATTTACATATTTTTGTTGCTGTTAATAATCACTTGGCAAAAGGTTGGTTTTGCCGTTTCTTGATAATATGCATCTTTGAGAGGACTCTCATTTTCTGAATACTGTGACTTTAAATGAAGACATCCCTTTGCCTACTCTCATCTAAATTCAAACTCAGATATTACAGTAAGTCACTGTGTTTGCTCTCTTCATGATCTGGGCCCAAATTTCCAAACAAATATTTTCATGCCAAAATTTTAGACCCCTAAATAGGGAGAGAAGAACAGTGTCGTTATATTTGTTTTTCTTATTCAGCCAGTTCCTGTTCTGAAATAACAGTAATGGAGGCAGAACAGGCTGGCCAGTGCTGAGCCCTGGCTCTGGCAGCTGTGCAGCACTTAGCAAAGCGGCTCACAGGAGAGACGAAGGCAGCTCTTAGGTGGCACCAAGCCACTGGGCCTGGCTCCAGCAAGAGGAGAGAGCTGAGACTGCAAGGAGTCAGAGCTGGACCTCCTTGAACTCGGGTTCTGCCTGAACGGTGCTGCCTTGCCACCGTAACTGCAAACTCCAGCAGTGACCTGTGATGGAAGAGCGAGAGGTTTGACCAGAGTTGTTCTCCTCTGCCCCGAGCACGGCACAGCTCAGCCAGCCCAGGAGAGCCAGACGTCCATATTATGCAGTTTGTGTATAATAAAACATATCTCATGCATTTTTAGATCATCAGCTGCAGTATTAAAACAGGCACCTTGCTGAGAAAATAAATGCAAAAAACATGGCCAGAGGAGACAGCACAATCATATAGCAATTCAGAACAAAATCAGAACGATTTGTTCTTTTTCTTCTGTTTTGTTTTTTTTTTTTTTTCACTAATGTAATTAAAGACTTCCTCAGCATGGACACAAAGGGAGTATTTAACGTGAACTTTAAAAAAATAAAAAGATTTAAAGGTTTCATATACCTTCAGGAAAAAAAAAAAGCAGTTAAAAGATTTCCTTAAAAAAAAAAAGATCCACAAATGGCTGGTGAAACTCCATAAAGCAGCTGGAACTTGTTAATAGTCACACTCTCCTGTGACCTGAGATGCAGGAATCTAACCATGAATTTTTTACAGATATCCTTTAAAACAAGTGCTGGTTGATATCACCATGGTCTGCTGGACTAAAAGTTTCTGAAGACACTGTGGCACATAGAGAAGGTCAACTCTCCTGATATTTAGGCTTCCGAAAAACAAAACAAAACAAAACAAAACAAAACAAAACCAACAACTTATTTTTCCATTTATTTTGCTTAAAAAAGAAAAAAAATAAAAGGAACACTTAATCAGTAGCAGTGACTCAGTATTAAAAACCAACAGTATTCTTTTCCCTGTGCTCTGCACATATGGTTCCTCTGAGACACCAGAGTTAATGAATAATAATTGTAATTTCTTCACTAGCCATTGCTAACTTTGATACCATGTGAAAAAGATTAAAAGCCAGAGAGCAATTTTCTGCAGAGATGGACCCAACAAACCTTCTGGATCTAAACAGAATTTTGCAGGGAGCTAATAAACAGGGTCTAAATGTCTCTGCCTTTATCACAGCCCCCCAAAAAACCCCAGCAGAAAACATGCTCAGAGTCATGCTCCCAGGCACTGAAATCAAAATCGAAATTCAGATTTTGGTAACATCTTACTGAGAAAAACTGAATGTTGTATTAAACCAAGGGCTCCTGTAAACACTGTTAACACTCATGATTCAGAGTTGTGCAGAAATAAAGGCCATGCTTTCTTGCAGGATTTTGCTTGCCCCCATGCATCAAGGATTAGGGCCTACTGTGGACCATCTGGTGACCTGCCTAATCTTCCCTCACAGGTCTCCCCTTTCTTCCTTGCACAGGAAGAAATAGCACATGCTATGTCAAGCAAGTCTATCAGCACACCGAAGCTCCCAGAGCTGGCTTCAGACAGGGTCTCAGTGGCTCTCTTGTCATGGAACTACACGTTTAGCAGGCCTTACTGTAGAAGCTGGAGGACACAACCAGCCCTCTGGGTTCTGGATTACAGGCACACCCACATTAAGGTGCAAGAGGAGTGAATGCAAAACTGTTCACAGTAGCCAATACCCATCCCCATGGTAATGCCAGCATGAGGTTTGAAGACACTGTGCCTAGACTGGAGAATCTTTGTTTAAAAAGCCATGGGGTGGGCTTTATTAAGTTTTTGCTAAAGCAAAGTCAGGAGTGGGAAATTGTTTTCAAAAACCCCCAAAATATATCAAAATTTGGTGTTGTGGCAAGGCAAAGGTTTGCTCCCTGAGCCATTAACTACTTGCTGGAGGTAAGCTCAGACTCTGATCATCCACCTTCAAAGCACAGCAGGATCAAAGGGCTGTGCTAGCCAGGACACTGGAATAGCCAAGTCCTTTTGTCTGCACAACTGTGGTAGGGAAAGCTATTTTATTTCCCTGTGCGTCTGCCCCTTTATTTAAGTGATCTGGTAGGAGGGGTTGTGGCTTTAAGCATTTCTCCTCCCATGTTTTTTGCTGCCTTGCTCTGAGTTTGTACAAGGCCCAGAAAGTAATAGAGCCGAAGCACGGCTGTAATAATAGAGCCCTTGGGAAAGGTGGCACTTCCATGGCTGCAGGTGTTGAAATACTCACCCTGAGATCTCCGTCTCATTAACTCTGCTCACTAGCCTCCTTATTATTGGAAAGGTTATTACAACACTGTGCCTATGTGAAATAAGTCAAGCTCTGATTTGGACATATCACCCTCTCAGAAGCACCACTACATTTGGCACAGCCCAGCTGTCAGTCTCAGCAAATAGGCCAAGAACTGGAAAGATACGAAGACCGGCTGTACTGAGCCCTGCAGAAGGTCATTCAGGGTCAAATCAGGGTGGTAATATGGGGAAGCTCGCTCTACTGGAGCTCATCCCATGCCCATTCTGCAATGAAAACTACAGTCTTTAGGGCTGTCACTTTCCTTCACAACCACTAAATTCAGAAAAAAAACATTTTTTGAAAAAACAATCTCAGAAAAAGTTAAGCTAACAAATTCTAAATGGGGAAAGGTGTTAAATTATGTGTGGCCTCATTCTTGTGCTCTCCCTGACAAACAAAATGTGGCCAAAAGAGAATTACAAGCTACGAAGCTGTTAAACTTTCCTTGGACTCTTTATTTCAGATTCCTTGTGAAGGAGTTGATAGACTGTTTACATCAGCATGCTGCATGATGTAGGCCATGAGGAGAAGGAGAGTGATTTTCTTCTCTCTACATGCACATACACACACACACAAACACATGTGTACGCACATTGCCATAGAAATGAATGAGCCCATTCATAGGAAACACAAGTTCTGTTGGTTTATTAGGCTTGGAACCAAGTCACACCATCTCAACCTGCCAGAGCTAAGTTGTACATACCAGAAAAATGTCTCACCTGCAGTACCTGTCAGCCCATTTCATATTAACGTAAGCCTTACAATTTCTGCTGTCCATGGACCAAATCCTGAAGGCCTTTCACAGCCCTGAAAATGGGCAGAAGAAGCTTTTCTGCCTTGAGTCACTGGGACTCACCACCTCCTTAGGAGGCAGGCGGTGTTTCCCGCAGAAATGACTGCCAGAGGGAGGAGGAACATTCCTTGAGGTTCCCCCTTCAGAGACTTCTCAGAATCCCTCTCTCTGGGTGGGCTGGCATCTTCTCTGCCAGAGGGAGCAAATGGCCTATCTCCCACAGGGCCTTAGCCAATCAATCATAGCTGGAGGGCAAGTTGCCTCTAGGCTGTCTTCTGGCTCTTGGTAGCTCTTCCTTCTGTGGTCTTCAGTGCTACCCGGCAGCAGAGGTGCTGGGAATAATCCTCTGTCTGCATCCAGCTGTCTGTGCACTGCAACAAGAGTCCCACAGTGCCCTGCCAAGCTGCATGGCCTTTGAAGGTGGAGCCCCAAATACCACACGTTCCATTCCAAGGCAGAATGTAATGACAGCAATAATTAAAACCGTTATTAATGCGAACACATAAAGTCACTATAATAAATAAATAAACTGTCCAACCATGTCTGAGGTGGTGTTTCACTTCCTCTGAAAGATCAGCTCTGCTCCTGTCAGAAGACAGGATGGCTGCTTTCTCCTGGCTAGTTCATAACCTAGAGACCTGTTGTCTAAACACGCTGGGTTTGTTTCTCCTGTCTACTGGACAGAAGTTCACGGGAAATAGCACATAGATGATTAAGTCAATATTGCTCTGCAACTGCTTACATTCACACACACCTAATTCTGGCCCTTTGCTGTCAAGTAAGGCCTACTAGGCAAGAGAAGATCTTTGATGTCTATCATCAGTTTTTTACCTGAATCTCACAACAAAATTATCTCAGAGGATTCAGAATAATAATAAGTACATAGTTCATAGACTTCTGATTTTGACTTTTTTTCCCCTAATCAATGTAAATAATCTATGCCTACTTTGCTTCAGCCAGTTTTTTCTCTGTACCATCAATACAACCCTTTCCTACACCTTGATCTTTATTTCTGGCATATGCAGCAAAACTTAAGAGCCTCTTCAAAGGTACTGTTTGCTTAAGGTCAAAATAACTCTCCTCTTTCCTTCAGAATTTTTCTCCTCAAATAATCTCTATCAACCTCTGTGGCTACTTTTCACATACCTTTTAGTAACAACATAGGAGTCGTGATTCTTGAAAAAGGATTTCATGCAGTGGTAGTAGTTCCCCTTAAACTGAAAATAGTAATGAGGAACACGCTGTTCTTGCCACTACCATTTTAATCTTACATATTTTGTATAGAGTCCCATCCTAGGTAGTCAATCTGAAACTCGCAGTCCTTAGCTCATCTCAGAACACAAAATTTGGTTTTGTTAGCAGAACATGCTAATGTTGGACTTTGCCACCTCTGTGAAATGCTTTAAAGAGTGTGTCTGCATCTCCAAATCTCTTCGAGGTTCAAATTTAGTTTACAAATCATCCATTTCTAGTTGGGGGAAAAAAAAAAAAAAAAAAAAAAAAAAAAAAAAAGTAAGCTGTGAATTCTCTGGAGAGTTCATGAGGCCATTTTCAGTAACAGCAATAAGTGGTTTGCAGTCAATTTCAGCTAATAAAATAGTAATAGCTAAGGCCTCCCACAACAAAGACATGAAGTCTTTTACAACCACGCCAAAGCCTCCTTCTCTATCTGAGCTCATTAACTCTCATTTTATGTTAGCATCTACTATGCATAAACCACTGGTCTCTAACTGTGACCACTCTCCTGCAAGAAGATTGCATCAAAATCCTTCTTAGAGGCACCTGTGGACAATATAGTTTTGTGCATACCATCCTCTAAAATTATTTTTACTTCTTAGACTTTTTATTAAGGTCAGGCAATGTCATTGTATAGGAGCTTTATTTATTTATTCAGGCAGCAGTATAAGGTACAATTGTCTTAATGCAATCCATCATTCCAAGAGATCTACTGTTTCTTTGTCAACTGCAGTTGTTTCACTGTTACCTATATGTCTTGCTGAATAACCTTCTCTCTCAGAAAATTTACATTTTGCTGGCGTCATGCTAACCCAGCAGCTCTGGTTCTGTTCCAGAATGCTCAGATATTCCAGTCATCCTCTTCGGACATTTCAGTTTCTTTAACAAATTTTCCCAGGTTAAAATATCATCTATGGTTTCTCAATTCCTTCTGTACTATTGAAACATCTTTCTGTTTCCTGATTATTCAAATGGACTGCTGTGCACAATCTAAATGGAAAATGCACAAAATATGTGCTGTGTTTTTCCAAAGACATTCCTCAGAACCCTGCTGATACATCCAGCACATAAAAATACCTAATATTAGACAACTTCCCTGAAAATGATCCCCTAACAACTACTGTGAGTTTTTTCTTTTTCCATATTTATTCAATTCTACTGGTCTATCCAGATGCAAAACATTCTGTCCCTCTTCTCTTCTCTAGAGATGAACAAAGTATGTACCCACAGCTCATTCTCCTATGCATTTTGTGATTCTTGGTGTGATAAACTTACCCAGCTCTTCTTTTACCCTCTTCCTTAAGAGGAACGGAATTTTAATAGGAAGAGGGACTGTAGGGAGGCTGATTCTCTCCTCTGATGTGTGTTCTGCTCAGAGAAGGTTTATTCCCCAGCTGGTGTCCTCTAATGCTTCCTCAGGTATATTGTCCTCCTGTCCTCTCCCGTGAACACATCATCCTGATAAGAACAAAGGCTCAACACATTATTTATTCCACAAAGGATACTCTTCTTCATAAACCTAATACAGACCGTATCTGTCCACATTTTTTTACCCTCATGTTAACTTTAGTTGCTATTAGCTTACCCCTGTAAGCCTCCCCTGACTCTCCATTATCTGCTTCTTGTCAGGAGGATAACATTATTTCAATCAACACACCATCATGTGCACCAGTATCCAATTTAAAATGAATAAATGTCTTACTTGCTTTCAGGGTAATAGTCCATTCATCTTCTGATGAATTGCACTTATGAAGAATCCCCCAGAGCAAATGGTGTGGCCATTGATCTCCTCCATGCTGCTTCTTACAAACTATTTCACAGTGATGTAATCTAGTGCATACCCTTTTCCAGTTTATGGCTTGGGCTATTTTCCACACCATCTGCAGGCCCAGATGCTGCTCTTGTAGGACTCCAGTTATAACTTCCTCAAGCATCTTTCTTTCCACTATTTTGGATTCTCCATTGTGTCCTTCCCTTCATCCTGAACAGGGGAACTGGTAGGTTTGAGAAAATAACTCATCAGGAGTTAGTTCTTGATGCTGCAACAATTTGTTCCAGATCCTAGTCACAACTTCCTGTGTAATCAGGACCTTGGTCCTTAAAATTGTAAAATTTTTTCTTCAGCCACAGAGACTTTGACTGTTACAGTTTTCACTTTTTTTTTTTTAATACATTCTCCCGTTAAAAAAAATCCTTATATTTCATAACTTCAGAGTAAAATACTACTGAACACTTTCACAGTTAATTCTGACTGCCTAAGTAACTTGGAAACCAAAGAAACCTGTCAGAACTTCAGTACCACCTACTGCCAGACAAGCTATTATCTTCTGTCTTCCCTTTTGTGAGCAGATAAAGAGTATGGGGTCATTCACATCTTCCACTGCTATCTTCCACACATCCAGAGTTTTCTCTGCAGTGAAATTTTCACTGCTTCATTCTTCCACTTGAGGTACTTTCCTCCATCCTTTTTATTCCCAGCACCATGTGTTACCTCCTGGTGTTTAATTTGCGTACTGGAAATTTACCTGAGATCTCACCATTTCCCATCACTGGATAGCTGCACCAGCTCCATGGTTCCCAACCAGACTGATGGCCTTGGACCCTTAGACTTTACAGGCTGGAGACGGAACCTCACAGCCTGTGGCTTGCCAGCACAGTGGTTCACAATTGCCACAGTGATAAGGTTGACACCTTGAAGGAGTTTCTAAGGCACAGAGTTTGCTTTGCTGCCTTAGGGAATTACAGAGTCTGAAGCCATATTAACTGTTAAACAGATTTCTTTCTCAGATACTAAGGTTTCTCATCATCACTGAATTCATCTGCTGCCCAAAGCCCACAGAATAAGTTTCCCAAATGGGGAAGCACTCCTTCATCTTGAAGGTCAGTTTTCCTACAGTGGAAGACATTTCTCTTCTTCCTAACCCCTTAGAAGACCTATAACTAGGCTAACTCCTCTTAACATTTCCTAGGTGTGCAAGCCACGTAGCACAAATTCAGTAAATCTGACAGTTCTCGGAAGGACTGGACCTGTTACACATGCAGGGTGCAGATGGTTTGCACACGTCCAGTAACTCTGCTGCTCTCAAGATGCACGGGACTTAGCACATCTGGTCCAAGATCAGTGGTACGGTAATAAATAAAAAAGGCAAATAAACTCACACCTTTGGTGTAAAAGAGAAGCAGGCAAAAACCACAACAGATACACTGCAGTGGGAAAATATAATTGCCCTCCTTTTGTCCTTGACTACATCTTTATCATACGCTCCATGGAAATCCCAGGCTTGCTGCCTCTAAGACTATCTCACCCATGTTCAGTATGATAAATCTCTGAACATGATGAGCAAGGCTTAAACTACACTCTAGGCCCAAGCAGGTTGTCAAACATCTGAGAATCCATTATAAATAAAGGCAGACTTCAAATTCCATGTGGTTAGAATTGCCAGAAAGACAGAAGGGCATCATCTGGAAAATCTAACAAAACATAGCTTTAAGCAGAGTCAGGAGAAATAAAAGAAAAATTATTCAAAGTTACCTGTTACCTTGCTTTTTTTGCTGAAAGGCAGAGCTTGAATTTGTTGTACACATCAGTAACATGCCAGGTGAGAACGGCAGATCTTCCATGTGTACATCATCATAGGCATATCTACATATTCATAAAAGGTCTGAGGCTGCTGCAAGATCTGACCCAGTGAGTAATGTTACAAATTGCTGTCTCTTTTCTCCCGACCACATTAACAAAGCTGTCTCTATATAACTGAGAAAGATGCATCATCAACCCATGAGCTCCTGCCAAGACGTAGGATGTACTCTCAGATTTTAAGGCACTTCACAAGCCAAAGCTGAATCTGAAGTTGGACTGTGCTAATAATACCTTTATGGAAAGGCCCAGTGAATTAATAGCACAATAATAATTTTTTCCAGGTTCTCACAGAACCTGGTTTTGACTAAAATCCTTACAATCCAGCAGCACCATGCTATAGGGCAGAGCAAGAACTTATAGAAAAGTTTTCAACTTCAGTGTACACACTTCATATGCTTTTAAAATAACTGCTACTACAGTTTTTATCTGCCCACTGCGTAAATTCAGTAGGATTTACACATAAGGACTGGTCTATCGTCTGTTTATGGAATATTCAACTTTTGCAGGGGAATAAACTATCTGACATAGCCAAACTCTCCTTCTCCAAATTCCATGTTCTCATATTCCCTGCAGAGCTACAGATTCCAAGAGAAGTGCTGCTATTACAGACAAATGCAAGGCCAACCTTCATTCAGACTCAGTACTCTGGAAGCTTTTTTCTTAATTCAAAACAAGAAGTCAGATTAAATTTTTCCTTGCAAGCTTCAGCAAATCCATCACTTTAAACCCTCACAGCTTAAATATATATATATATTTCTTTACTTTTGAATATGGCAAGATTCTCCTGAGTCAGTAAGAAAGCTGATTTTTTCAAATTGGACCTGCATAGGTCATTGTGTCCTCAACAAAAGAGAGTGGTTTTATTAACATCATTCAAGGTACATTGTCGTTATAGTGGCTGAAGATATAGCCATATATTTAACACCATTTCAAGTCATAAGAACTTACTCAAAATTTTTTAATTTTTTTCAGTTGAAAAGTTTCCTGGCTGGTCACACATGCATAATTTCAAAATGACTGAACAAATCTTCCAAATGTCAGTTTTCTTTTCCAAACATATTTGCCACTAAACTGAGATGACACGTGAGCATTTTTACTGACAATGGACTATTCTAAAGAAAATGTGACTGAGTGAAAACAGGATTACTGCAGAGATTTTCTAATCTACTATAAGCAGTTCAAATGCAAGGATAATTTGTGTTCCTTTCTTGATTATCAGGAAGGCTTCTGAAAAGTTTGGCGTTAAAGGCTAAAGATACCTAAAAGGAAGCTTAGAGTTTTGTCAATTGCTTTCACTCTGAAAGACTTCTCAGAGTTCAGCTTTTAAACAATTTTTGAAAGAGCAGACATCAAGCTACATGGTATGGAAAGCCCTGTATATACCCTGGTGAGGGAAGAGAAGGAGGATCCTACTAACCATACTATTACCATTCCTATTGCAAGATTTAGAGGAAAACGACACCTCAGAAATTTTAGAAATAATGACACTGTATCATCTAATCCTCCTCTTTCCATAATGCAGCATTCTCAACAACACAGTTTTGGGGTCCATTCTTCTAAAAATACCTAAAAATTACAAATTACTCCTAACTGTCAAAGTTGGTAATTGTAATAAGTAAACACAATACTCCCCAGTGAAAAGTCCTGTGACCAAATTCACACACAGAGATACCTGCCTGTGCAGCACAGACCTTAGCACACACTGAGCAACCTTCCCTCAGATGAGCCTGAATTCATGGGGCAATCAACACTAAGCACTTTTCCTATTCTTCCTGGTGCTCTTACAGAAAACAGGATACTGTCTCTCCCTATAGCTTTCACTCAAGAAAGGATTTAAAAGATTGAGGGTTCCTAAGACATTTCTAATTAAATACAATAGATTAGGAGGTCTATGGCATTACAGCTTCATTTGGCAATCCATCAACATTTCATAACCCTAAGCACATTACCTTGACCAGCAATGCGAAATGTGAGTGAACCAGAACACTGACAAGGTGGAGCCCCAAGAGAGAGGGTTATGGAAAGAGAAAGAGAAGAGATGGTGGGGGAAAAGCTTACTGAAAAGAGATCTGAAAGAAGAAATAGAATTATGCTCTCTAATGTTGGCAAATAAGATAAATGGACATCAGCATTGCAAGTTTTATTATCTTTAAGGTTTGGAAAGCAGAATTTCTATCAGGAAAGAAAAGCTGTCTCTGTTGCTTTCAGATCAGGATATGTTAAAACTCAAAATATATGACATAGAAGGGAAGATAATCAACCTTCTAGTACTGAAACAATGCCTAAAAAATTAGTCTTAGGTCTCTGCTCTGCCCTCAAGGTGTTTTTTCTGAACACCATGATCAGAAATGTTACCTCCAGGAAGAGAAGTAAAATTAGTCCTAATGAGGCTGAGGCCTTAGGTCACATCATGTGCCAGAATGAGACAGAAGTATATGGCAGACCTGAGAACCACAGGTGAACTTCTGCTTCCATTCACTAAATTGTCTATTCTTGAGTCACATTGCATTCGTACCCCAGTCAGTAGAGACTCAAAATTCAGCCATAAAGCAGGATGCAAGGTAGCAGGTTCTGCTATTAAACATGCTGATGGTCTGCAGCCAACAACCTGACCTGGAAAAAGAGAGTTCAGCAGCTGAGAGTCCAAGATTCTACTCCAATCCACAAGTGCTTCGGAAGGCTCCAGCTGAGCCTTGGGTTTAAAAAAGAGATACCCAGTTAAATAGGCTTACTAGACAATTCAGTCAGTCTTGTTCACTTCCAATCCTTTACAGGCAAACAGGGAATGGTCCTCAAGCAAGAGGATGCTTATAAGCAGTAGGCATTTTTCTGATCATGCCCTCACTCATTTTCTTTCCAGGATCTTTCTGAAGCATGTAAGGGTTTCCTTGGCACATATATGGGGTTTAGCACAGCCCTAGCCAGCCCAGCAATTCTGGAATGCATCAGCTTATTACCCTTGTGTAGGAAACCCAATATTAAAAAGTGGTGGCAGCTCCAGTACTCCTGTACAGTGGATCCCATCATGATGGGAGACAGGATGCAACCTGCAGTCTCACCTGTCACCAGAACTACTTGGCTCATCTGACCAGGAGACAAAAGCAGTATTATTTTATGACATATGGAAAAAACTAAAGGCAGGAAAAGTACAATTTAATGAAAAGTGATTTCTGGAGTGCGCACTTACAGATGCACTCAACTACATCATATAAATTGTAAGTAAAGACTCTGGATTTTTGTATTGTATTTAGCTTTAGGGTTTTTTCTCAGTCTGATGGATTTCTCAGGGCAGGTTTCTGCTGCTCCAGAGAATCTAATTTGTGCTTTAATGTTGTTGGTTTTTTTACTTTCTTGAATGAATTCCTACAAATGCAAAACATATTTTTATAATGGACCTTTCTTTCTAGTACCAATATTTTGTTTTGTATGTCAGGAGATGCTTCACTACTGGCCTCAAAAGCTTGAGGTGGTGGGATTTCTGCCATCAGAGGGTTACATCTCCTGCTGTGAAAGATTTAAGACACCTCGGCTACAGAAACAAGTCCAGTCTGGCATGTATGCCATTTCCAGGAATCAAATCATATTTCAGCCACGCATATGCTGATCTGATGATCTTGAGGTATTACTTCCAAAAATTAA
Source organism: Hemiprocne comata (assembly GCA_020745705.1). Classification (NCBI taxonomy): domain Eukaryota; kingdom Metazoa; phylum Chordata; class Aves; order Apodiformes; family Apodidae; genus Hemiprocne; species Hemiprocne comata. The sequence continues at coordinate 88,954,425 of CM036586.1, read as the reverse complement.
TGCTTTATACCTGACCTTCAGACATCTGTTTTTCATTGTAGGGGGCTGATGTAAAGAGTGTGACAATCAGCCAGTGGTTTATCAGCACCTCACCATTACACCTGTCCACCAGTAGAACACAGAAGGTTTCTGTAGCAGCAGCACCAACCATACCTACAGTGGACATACTGTTAGAGTTACCTCTGATAGTCATAGATTTCAAGAACCCTGAAAATAACTTTATAGATCTTATACATTTCCATATTGCCTGACAGCATGCTTAGTGGCCTGAAGCAGACCAAGGACTTCATGTGTTCTCTCAGGATGCTATTTTTTCTCTCTTCATTTCCCCACCTGTAAAATCTGTTCTTTTTCCTGCTGAAGGATATAATTTTCATTAGTTTTAAATGTTTGTGAAACATTTTGAATTTGGAAGGTTGGGTGTAGTAAACTTCTGACTAAAATTTACTTTAAGCAAAACTGAGAGTGTGGAGAATCACAGAATCACACACAGAATGTCTTTGGTTGGAAGAGACCTCAAAGATCACCTTGTCCAACCTTTGACCTAACACTGCAAGCTCACCACTAAACCATGTCCCTAAGCACCAGGTCCACATGCAGTTTAAATGCCTCCGGAGATGGTGACTCCACCACTGCCCTGGGCAAACTATTCCAATGCTTGACAACCCTTTCAGGGAAGAAACCTCCCCTGGCTCAGCTTGCATCCATTCCCTCTGGTCCTATCACACATCACCAGGGAGAGAGAAGATACGTTGTAGCTCCAAGCAGCAACTAAGAATCACTTACAAAAATTGTGGGAAGGCAGGTGATACAGTGAGAAAACAGGGCTCTGAATATAGATTCAAATAACAACTGGAAATATATTTTCATGACACTTGGAATCACTTAGTGCATTGAATGCAAATATTCATACATTTAAAGACAATTTTTCCAAAAACATCCAAATACATACATCCAAACAAGTACAAATTATTATCCATACTGACAAGATAAGCTTTTTATAAGTATTGATAAGCATTTATGGAAGTCTCCATGCCTTTGATAAACATCAATTACGAAATCAGAAGGAATACCACTGAATTTGTTTGTCTAGTCCCGTATTATATGTCCTAATCAACATGACCAAATTCCAGGAATTATTCATGGCACAGTAACTCTGGGGATTTTGTTCAAGACCCAGTTACTTAAACTTAGGTGTTAATAATGTAGATGGCTAAATAAGAATGAGGTGTCAATCTACTCAAAGGGGAGATCCGTGGCTCAATCAGCTGCCATTTCAGATGCTCTAGTGTATCCTGTGAGGTGTCAGCTGCTTCTCCAGAAGGTCCCTCTTACATATTACATCAAAACTGGTAGCCTGATTTGGAGGTCTCAGGCACCCTAGAACATCTCCCCTTTGTAAATTAGTCATTATGTAAGTATCTGCTCTTGATTCCTTTGACTGAATTAACTAGACATCCATCTCCTTTAGTGGTTGTTTGGGGTACTGAGCTAACACAGAAATGTACCTTATCAACACCTATATGGAGGCCCAGCTGTACCCCACTCCAGGCTGTAGCCAACCCCTGAGACTGAAGTATGTTATTGTTTACATAAATCAGCTTTCCTAGACTGTGATAATTTGATCTTTGTCACAGAACTAATGGAATATTCATATTAGCACAATTTCTGAGGGCTACAAACCATCCCATTTATTTTAAAGGTGCTCTGAAGAACATTTTTGACATCATCAGAGGAACTGTGTGAGGTAGAGAGAGAGCAGGGGGGCAGCAGGCAGTGCTGGGACTGCTCTCCAGTGTCTTTTTCTAGAAGAAACAGCTCTACTCCAGAGGAAAAGGAGATTCTGCTTTCCCGGCAATTTCAACAATAAAGGACTCTTTCTGTATCACAGCAAAGGAAAATAATAGATTCCTGCCATTCTTTCTGCTGTACAGCAAGAGAAGGAGCCCCTTTCCTTCACAGGTTCCAACAGAGGGGCAGATCATAACATAGGCAGAGTTAAAAGACGGAATGAAAACTTACTGTGATATGACACTGTCTCCTAACTGCTGACACAGATATTTGCAGTACAATGCAGAGAGAGTTAGTTTTGTGTCCTTTTGGACAGTCACTAAGAACTTCTCTTGTAATAAAAATCTGCTTTAGGTAATGGGCTGTCAGCTTTAGGGTTTTGAGCATCATGCACCTAACAAGTGGTTCAAGAGGTGTTGCCATGCTAACACTGTGTCATTGGCACAGGGACAGCTGGAAAAAGTGGTGGAAAGTCAGTACAGAAAGACTGCCCCTTGAGCCCCAGCTATTCACCTAGTCCAGTCCCATCCTGCAGTGGGTCATGGCACCTATGGCCTGCCATACTGCTCCAAGAGACCTTAGTTTGGACTAAGAATTTGCTTGTTAGATGGCTAATGTTACCTTAAACAAACTGCAGCTGAGATGAGCAGAACTTTGCCACCAGCACAAAAGCAAGGGTGACATCACAAGTGCTGGGGTAGATAGATGGGAATTACTGATTATTTCCATCCAAACTTCTGCTCACTGGAGGTAAGTGGCCATATTATTCAGGCCAGAAGGAAAATGTGGAGGAAAACAAGTGGAAAGAAAAACCACAAAGGCTTGCTGTGCGAGAAGGAGAAGAGATGATGAGTTCTGCTCCTTCAGATAATTTTTTTCTGGATTTACAAACACCAAGAAGCAATAAGACACTGAAGTACTATTCCAATCCCAATTAAACTATAATTCTTACGACCCGCATAACCCACTCTTTCCTCTAACAGTCAAAAATGCCATATTTTGCAGATGGCTCTCAGAGGATGTCAAAGGATGTGAAAAATCACACCCAGCCAGGCAGCTCCTGATGGAGTACATGTCTGAGGAGGCCCTAGAATGCGAGGTACTCAAGGAAGCCATATAAGAGAAAAAACATTTTTTAAACTTGCCTGATATGTCATAATATGAATAATTAAAATAACAAGGAAAAATCACCCTTCTGTTTCAACCTCATCTTTTTGGGGGGAGGGGTTGTTAGCACAAATATTAGACATAGGATGCCTCTCAGCCTATCACACATTTTGTTAGGATGTCAGAAATCTCCAAGAGCAACAGCATTGCACAGGAGCTGCTGATAGCTCCTCAAATGCATAGATTATTCTATTTTTGATGAAATGCATATGTCAATCTCAGAGCAAAATTGAGCCCTTAGGGCAAAATTCTCTTCTCAGATCCACACATCAATGGGAGTTCCCCTCATGCAGGAAGAACAGACTATTGGAGTTGAGAGCTGCTGTGTAGGTCAGGGTGGAAAATTTTGTCTGTATTGTTTATTTTTTGAAATAGTAAATTTAAAATGTAAATTTAATTTTCTGTCATAACAAAACATTTGAACAAAATCTAAACCTGGCTTACCAGCATCACAGAAAAACATACCACATTCACAAAAAAAATATTTAGCTCAGGGCTTTTGGAGTGAAAGAAGAGGTAAAATTATGTCTTCAGAAAAGCTGAATATATTAAATTCTTTATTTATAATAGTGAATCTCTTCAGAATAAAAATGTTCTTTACTATAGCAGACTCACTGGGGATAAGGTGTTTGAAGGATCAGTTTTGTGTAAGCCTTCACAAGGTGAGAAATGACATTCCTAGTACCTTCAGGCCTGTACAGACTCTCTGGGCATGTAGGTAAAGCAAAGCCTCTTTCCACCATGCTCACCACGAAACATGTCCAGCATATGAAATAGAATTCTGTTTCCCAGAGGGGACGATGAAGAGGAAGGATCACTAACTTAGAGTAGCCACTCAGAAGCTCCAGTGCAACCTTCCCAGATCAGCGCAGACCAATTTTGTCCATAAATTTTGGGTTAAATGTCATAAAATGTACAGGTACAAAGAAAGTAGCCAGTCAAGGATTTAGCTTTGGAATCACTGCCAAAGTGTGTATCTGAGTCAGTTCTGTGCTCACTTTACACATGCTTTTTTTTACATGCTTCTTTAATGATAAAGTTAACCCCTTCCCAGTGAAATGGTACATAACTTATACCTCCTTTTAATTCCTTGTTCTCTATAATTGCTAATTTGAAAATTAGCAGCTATTAAAATGATGTTTAGAAGAGTAAATTGGTAAGTATATCTTATACTGATCCTCTATATGGGTGTGAATTTCACCTGAAAATTCCAGGGTGCTGCTGTCAGGTTTTGATGCTGGTGATCTGATTTATTGTTCAAAGACTTCCTTTCTCTCTCACTTCTGCTATTTAGTCCCTTTCAACATCTTCTTGCTTGAAAACTTCTATACTCATTAGTCACCATTGAGATCATTAGCACGCAGCCTGGGCTCTCTGTAACTACCATAAACAAAGACATAAAGTGCTTTTTCATGTTTCTTACTGCAGTTTTGGAAGCAGATGATATTTCAAGGGGGTAAAGAGACTTACAGTTTCAGACAGATATGGTACAAGCAAAGCAGCAGACGGGGACAACACATAAAGCTTTGGAAAGATGACACTATTTTGAATTATTAACAAGAAACAATCTAAATTAGAAACTCCACTAATGTGCCTGTAGGAACCACATACCCCTAACACAAACGTTTATGAATTAGGTAAGTATTTAAGTGCTAGTTAAATAATTATTTGCCTATAACCCATTCTGCCTGTGGACATGTAGTTAGAAATCTTTGTTATCCTGCTATAGACACTACAGATATAAAACGGTTGCCAGAACAGCTATAAAAAGTTATCATCCTATTTCTACTTGAGAAATGTCAAACTTTGGTTTTGTTAGTGGATCTCTTGGAGATATTTCTCCGGCAGTTTTTTAACCATAACCTGAGAAAACCTGAGAATAGTATTTAATTGCAGGAATAATCACTGTTGAGTATCAAAAATAACTTAATACTCATTAGTTCGACTATTGCAGCGTTCTTGACTTGTAAATTCATGCAATGAATTATTGAAAAGCCATTATTGAAATAACCTCTTCTTTTCTAACATGGCTGCTTATGTTTCCCAGATGAAATACAGCGTGCATCTGTTTCCATAGCTACAGTTAGTTTCTGAAATAAACATTACTTCTTTCTCATTCCTATGTCCACATACAAAATGCTAAACTGTGCCATCTTTTCCAATCTTATGTATTGTAACCATCACAGTTCATTTAAATTACAATATAAAGATAAAAACCTATCTTACCTCAGAATGCAAACATTTAAGTGACATGAAAGATAGTAATTCTCAAAGTTTATAAACACAACATGGGATGTACATATACAACCTTTAAAGGAGAGACCTTTCTGTGACTCCTGTTAAAGTATGAAACACGAGGAGGAGGAGGAGTTTATCCAAAAAGATATGGGAGGTGGGGAAAGGTTTAAATAAAAAGCAAGTTCCCCCAAGTGTGCTTATTGTACCTCTTGGGTTCTAGCCCTTTAGTTTCTGGAGGCTTGGAAAGCAAACCTCTGTTCCATGGCTGAGTGGAATATGGGGCAATTTTATTTGATGAACCAGGCAGTCCTTTTTAACCTTGTCTTTCTGCAGCAGAGAGTTTCTGTAATTTTCAAATATCTCATTTACCTTTTCCAACAATAACAGTCAGTTCAAGGAATTCAGGGTACTGTCCTTAGGGGTAATCTTGTCATGTCCATGCTAAGGTAGCCTCATGCAGCAGTCCTGAAGGAAACAAGATATAAACAGGTTCTCACAGCTTAGACCCAAAACAAGAGCATATAAATTGGCAGTTGTTCTGCACCTTCAGCAGAACCGTGCTGAAATATGCAAGCAGTACTCAGCCCTCATGGTGTTGGAAAAGATGTGTGGACATTCTAAACGTTTGCGTTTGCTTTTTTTTTTTTAAGAACCCTTCCACAAAGCATAATCAACACAGAGCAAAAGTAGGCCATATCAATCCCCAGGAGCCTAAGTAGACAGATGTGCCTTGCAGCATACCTTAAGGGACAAAGGATTGCAACTATTTTGGACCACTTCAGGAAGTAGATCCCAAAGGGAATACCTTGACAGCAGCCTCCTTTATACACTGGAAGCTCTTCAGAATAATTGTTCTTTACTGACCAATATAAACATCAAGAGAGATGTAATACTTTAAGTAGACAAGTCTGAGCCACTCAAGGCTTTAAATATTGAAACAAACCCATTCAGTATCACCAGAAAATGAGCAAGCAGTCACTATTAAGTGCAGAATGGTGGCTAACATCAAGATACACAAACATCTGAGCCAACATACGATGTATGCAATATATTATGAGATTCTACAATAGTTTACAGACCATAACTATCTCTGCCTTCATGTAAGCATGAAGACACTCAGATCAAGAATATATAACTTGCTAGGCACTTGAAACTGCACAGATTACAACCCAAGTGAAAGGCTGAGACTAGACTAGCTTGTGACCTGTCTGTGCTGAGGTGCATGATAACAGTACAGCTGTTACTCTTTCAAAATTAAGCATTGGTCTGGCAGTGAGGAACCTCCATCATCATTTTTCAGAAAACTCTGTGAAAACTTCTGCAATCTTGTTTTAGTATTTTTTATAGAAACACCACTATAGATTACAGTTACCAAGAAAGATTGGATGGAGCAAGCATTTAAGCAACTAATAAAGGAACACTGAGTAACTAAGAAAGCAGATAAATCAAAGCAATTAAAACAATCTGACATAAACTATCACTTGCAAAGAAAAGTTATGTCTCTCTGCAACAGCAAAAGTCATGGAGTCCAAGGTAAACTAATTGAGGCCCAAGAAAACACATCTTCAGGTCTGAGACCTGATTTTCTCAGTTCTTGAGGTGCACATAGTTTTGATAAGGAACTAGAATTTGAACACTTAAAGAAGACAAATTATCTGAACTCACCATCTCCTTCTTCTCCCTTTTTCTCCCCTATTTCAAAATTACTCTAAACAAAAGTTCACCAAAATTACTTTAGCCCTCACAATATCTTCCAGTGTATAATTTATTCAGGAAGAGTATTCATAGTAAAAAATTATCTTTCTTCTGCTTCTCCATGAATGAATCTCTGAACACTCCTTGAAGAAAAGGTATTAGACACCACTCAAAGCCTAGAGATGCTCCACTTCCTAACAGAATTACCCAATTATTTAGCAACAAGAACAAAGGGACAAATAATACCAAGGCCTTGATACATTAATCATGTGCTGCTCTGTTAATAAGAAGGGTTCCCATGAGCATAACACCCTAGCTCAGGCCCTGGCTCCCAGTCCCTGGCAACCCTAGCTGGACATTCCAAAGCCATAGAAATCTATTTATACCAGGAAACATTTCTGCCTATTGCTGCACAACAAAAGCTGTGTGCCTCTGTAACAGTGCAAGTCTCAAACACTAAAGAAAAATTACATGAGGCTCAGAAATAAACATTCCCAGAAAATCAGACTCTATTCTAATTCTACCTCACTGAGAAGTGGCTCAATATTTTATTTGCACTCCAGCTTTCCCTTGATAGCAACATCAGTAACTACAGGAGGAGCAGTAGCTATCCCACTGTATTAATAATGGCTGGCACCTCCTGCAAACTTTTTGTTGTGATCAATAGTCCTAGGACTCAGATACACAGAAAAGTCAGGTTCATCCACAGATATCCATATACATGTTCATAGTCCTTGGCAAACATGGTATAAACTAAATTAAATTAGCTCTTGAAGAAAGACCTCATTTGTCAACCAGTGATAAAATAGTCATTTATCTCACCCCCTAATGCCAGGTTAGAGCTTGTGCATCTTCTAATGAAATCACTTCAGATTTGGCCAGCTTCTGCATTTCCCAGCTGTTCCCCTTGCTTTGAGCTAACTTAGCTTCGGTTTGCAGCCTAGAGCTTTCCACACTCTGAACAATTGCATATCCAGCAGCACCAGCACCGGATCACAAATTATGATGAACACTTCACAATGTATAAGGTGCACTGGGATGCATCTGGATGGCATGAAAACAAAAGGGGACTGGGACTGTTTTTCCCAAGTCAAAATATCATTTGGCCTAAGCTGAATGCACAGTCTGTTGGCCACAGCTACTATCTGTAAGCATTTCATATCCTTTACTGTTAATCAGAAACTCACACCGCACTGAAAGTTTATGTGAGCTGAGAACGTACCTCTTACTGATCTCTAGTCAGAAGAGCCCCTAAACCCTTTTCCCTCCACCACCCCCCATATCAGAGGCCTCCAATGCCCATAAAAAGGAGCCTCCTTTGCATTTGGTGTTAATGAGTTCCACACTTCTTCAAATGGCTCATTGTCCAAGTCCTGTGTAAGCTTAAAACACCGTAACCATCTTTCTCTTCCTATGATCATAGGTTCTTTCGTGGATCAAGTGATTTCTAGACTTCAGCAGACAGTCCTGTGTCCCAGTCCTAACGGTTCTACAGTGTATGAAGACTGGCTTTTTATTTCTAATTTGAAAAAGGATAACTATAGACAATTTCATATGTAAATGTTGGAAGCAAAGAGTCTTAAAGCTGAAAAATATAAGTGTTTATTAATTAATCAAGCACCCAAAAGTTAGGAATTGTCATTACTGGCACTTAGTGTGCAATTGAATTTTACTCCCATGTGTTTACACATTATGATACATTCCTTAATTATATGATAAGTTTTCTTTCTTTTTTTCCACAGGACCACAGCTTTGTTCAGTGCACAGTGTCCAGTGCATACAGGAGCTGCTCAATATTTCTCTTTATCCTCATGCTTTATTTACTGCTCATCCTCTGAACATTGCTTTGAATACAGAGTTACTTCTTGCCTCATGGGTTTTATGCCAATACTCACAAATCTAGTATATCAGTGTACTATAAAGAATAATTAATTTATGGTCACAATCCCCCTATGTACATATCAGAAAAGTGTCATTCCTACGTACACATTTAGGAGAGTGTCATTCAGCCCATTTTATAGATTGAAGCAGAAAGACACTATGACCTGCATAATGTAAGACAATAAGTCAATGGTATATTGCATGAATCTACAATGCTAGGTAATGCTGCTCACTTCCTCACAGTCCCAACTCTACACAGCGTGTGTTAATTAAAGTCGTGACACTCAGAACTGGGCATTTCTGTACATCAGATTCCCAGTCTTGTGACTTTAACCCCCAGAAAAGAGAAAGCACACATTCAGTCATATCCTGGAAACGTCTTACTATCTTCAACATATCCACTTGAATGTCTGTAGCAGACTAGGTCTACTTCTCCTACACTAACTGTGCTAATAACAAAGCCAAACTTACACTTTTTGCAATGTTGTCCCTCCTTGCCTACACAAACACACCTACCTACCAGTATGTCATACAAGTGAGGAACACTCCCAGAAAACGGCTTCATTCTCTTCACAGTTCTGATTCATTCCTTGCACACAGTTTACTTCTTGCAGCAACAGAGACAGAGGTCCTATGGTAAGAATGTACATGGCAACGTAAGTTGGAACCATATGAGATTGCTTCATTGAAGAACCCAAGGCTATGTATGTGTCAATTTAAATTCTGTCAAGCTTTGAGGCATTTGTTTCTTATTGTTTATGTGTATATGTACATTTGTATCACTCCTCTCAATAGGTTTTTTTGCAACCAGGAAGAGAGGAAAATTGGAAATTTCATGAACTCTAGGGTCTTTACTATGCAAAGCTGATATATTTAGGAAATATTCAAAAATTATTGTATTAAGACTCACCTAGGGAAAACAATAAGATTATTCTTTTTCCCAAGAATCTGTAGAAGAGCAATTTGCAATTTAGTTGACTATAATGTCAGAAAACACAGTAGGAGAACCAGGTAGAATGGAAATCATAGCAGAAAAGTAATTTGCTTGCTAAACTGTCAAGAGTGGCATCAGCTACAGTCAGCTCATTCCCAAGAGATCCACATCTAGCACATTCTGTGAAGTATTTCTCCAGGACCGAGAGCTCTTCCTTTTCAGCTACCCCATCTACTCAGAAAAAGGAAGCCAAGGAAATCCATATTGTAGAGTCCTGTATGAATCTATTAGACAATGGTCATTGTGTAAAAGGAAATCTCCTCTGAAAAAGAAAAGGGGTGGAACTGCTGTCATTTGTGCAGTGGAGGACACACAAAGGAAGCATACTTACCATGGAATTGGACATGTCTGACCAAAGAGTGATGTCTGCAGATAAGGTGGCTACATCTGAACTAGTCTGCTTCTGAAGCACATCCTTATACTCACTGGAGGTCTATTTGCTAAAATTTTCTGCTTGCTTCCACTGACAAGTTTGATGTAGATTTCTGAATTGTAAACATCTGAATTTAAGCAAGATGAGATCAAGATGCCCAGTTTCTGTAACTCAGGCTAAAATGGGAGCAAGTCTCCCAGCCACAAAGATCAGTCAGGTGCCAGGCACACAGAAAAGTGGAACATGAGACTCCTGGAGAACTTCAGTGTGTGGAAATAGAGGACCTGCATCCCTTGGGCTTCAGTAGAGTTTGAGAAGCAGCCAAGAGTTCTGTGTTAAGGTTTTGGAACTAAGTGCTTAAATTCCTCTGAAGTCTAACTTTAGAGGGAGGCATTAGGATACTTTTTTGGATCCAGCTTTCTGACCCTGTATTTTTATAGCCTCTTGGTAGCAATTATAAACCAGCAATTAAATGTAAGGGTAGGATCATTACCCTTAATCATATTGGTAATGAAGTCTGAGTATTTGATTCAGGGAAGCGAAATTACATACATTTCCTTTTGTTCTGTTGTCCAATCTCTAGTCATTTACATGTGGTCTTTGAATGTAGATCTGTCTTTCTGTGGTTGCTCCTACAGACTTGACTATACAGATTTCTCTCTAACTTTAACTGGAGTTTTGGATATGCAAGCAATATAGGACTCAACCACACATACTGGTAAAATTTCCACAGTTCACGGGTATTCATGCCAGCAGATACTCAGTCCTATTTTCTGTGTAGCTCCCCATAATTTTTTTTTCAGATGTTTTCAGCTCAAAAAATAAGTCAAAGAGAGAAGGCACTCAAGAAAGAAAAGAAAATTTTGCTGACAATTCATAAGGAATTCATTTTGTTACTGTGCTTGTTACTATCAAATTCAATTCAGGTCCTACAGAGAGAACTAGAGACAGTAGCCAAAAAGGCTGATGGCAATAGGGTCAAAATACAATTTCGAGGGAATTAAAAATAAATTCTCATGCAAAGAAGAAGAAAACTATACCCAAAAACGAGAGAGAGGAAACCTCCCTCAGAAGTGTCCATGATTTCAGAAAACAATAGAAGAAGTAGCCATTGGAAAAATATGATAACTAACAAAAATGAAGAGGGAAAAAATCTCTTCCTAACAATCAAATTGCCAAAAAACCTTATCTCTCTTTTCAACATCTGAATATGAATAGACAAAAAATAGGAGTGTTAAAGCATATTTATTTATAGATTGCTATTAGATGGTCTTCTGGTGAAGCTAATCTTTCAGCACACGCTGTTATCACTTTATATTTTTTGTGATTGCTCTTAACAGTCCATGCTACTGACAACCATTCACTGCCTGCGTATCCTTAAGAGACAGAAAGGAAGGATTAATTTTCTTATAATAGCCTGTCTCTTACATAGTTAATGACAGGAAAAACAGGATGTCAGTTTGTGGTGTTGGCTTAGAGAGAAATAGTAATCATGATGTGGGAATATTGTACCAACTGCCTTCCAGCTATGTTCCAGGTCAGAGCTCCAATAGACACAAATACTTGCAGAAAATGCAAGGTTAGAAAGGCTTCGTACAGGTTCTGACTTCAGCTTATACAGCTTATACAGCCAGCTGTAGACAAGAAAGAATAAAGACAAGCCAGGAGGATTTGGGGGAAGGTCTGGGATACAGAACTACTCCTCTTGATGAAGTTTAAATGCAACACGTGTGTCAGACAAACTGACTGTTAAACAAGACAAGTCTAACCTAACTCTAGTGACTAGTCTGGAAGTTTAGAGTCTGATCCACAGACTGTAATCTAACAGAAAGATTTCCACTAACCCAATTTGCTTTGCTGCTATTGATGAAACAACACAGTGCAAGGGAACAAGAGGATTCCCTGGGTATACTTTTCAACATCAGAGTGTCAGATTACAGTTAGAAAGAAAAAAACTATAGGAGAAAATTACAGCTAACATACAGACAAGCAGGGACATGGAAAAAAACTCCTTAATCACCTGAAAAATAAGAGCCTGATCTAGCACCTGTCCTATGGATTTGAACAGACAACAGATTGGAGCAATCAATTACCTAGAATGGTCCACTATGAAGACTTCTTTATTCCTCCTGCCACTAAGGAAAAAGTAGCGACCCTTTGGAAGAAAAATAGGATACCAAACAAAAAAAAATTATACTGGTAGATGGATGCAGAAGTAGCTTCTGATTAGTCCCAAACAAGCTATAACTTGCTTTGTAAAACTTACACAGAAGCCAGTGAGATCTGCATTTGAAATGGCTACAGAGTAAGATGCACTGGGTTTGTTCCTTGCAAGAAGAAAGTGCATAAGGTGCTTAAAAAACCAAAAAGCATTAAACACAGGAGAAAAAGCTCTGTTTTGGGGGTGGGGGGGGATGCCTTGTTATTAGCAGTCACTTTGGCAGTAGTTATTTTGGGTATCCGTTAACACATGATTACAAATATTTATAAGTTTATTCATATCTCACTTTTACAAGATGTACATTCATATCATGTGACTCAACATAATACACTCTGAAACTGGAACTCAACATGTCTGGTGATTTCATGTAGGAGCATGCTTGCATAACCGAAACCTAAAAAAAAAATTTGTTTGCTTGTTTGTTTTTCTCTTCCACAATAACAAAGGGGTACAAACTTTTAAGACGGGTTGGTTTTGGAGATTTTTTTTTTTTAAACATTTTAGCAATCCCTGAAATGTCTGTAAACTCAGACACACGATGTGTACAAAAAATAATGCAAATGGTACTTCAGATCATACTGGCTGCTCATAATTTTGCAAAAGCAACAGGTTTAAAAATATAAAAATAAATGCAAAGCATTGTCAAATTTACACTCAACATAATTAAAATAATACACATGTAGAAATTTTCAAACAAAAAAAAATAAATAAAACATCCACATACATTAATACAAAGAAACAGAGATATTTGCCTGTCTTTGATACATACCATAAGCCTAGATTAATGAAAGTATTGCCTTTCAATAAATATCTTCAGCTTCGAAATCCGCTATTTCCTACATTATTCAACTGATTTTAGTTAAATAATAATTTTCCATATAAGGTGTATGAACTACATCAAGTTTTGATTTTTTTTTTTAAATCAACAAGTTTCTAGGCTGATTTACTAAAATTAGGCAATGACTTTTAGCATCAAATCTGTCTAACAGACAAACAAAATTTGAGGGATATCTGGTATCATACCCCTTTTGAAGAATGCCTCAAACACCAAAGCCTATGGCCTTCCCCTGACCTGGCTAGAAAGGACAATTAAAAAAAATAACCTATATACTGCTAGCCACTGGGTTACCTTGATGGCACCCATGTTGCACCTTTCAAAGATGTGACTCAGAAATGCAATTCTACAAAAAGCATGAGGTATAAAGCAGAAGGCTCTATTCTTCTCTGAAGGAGAGGAGATCATGCTCTGTAACACTGCATTTTTTTGTTTGTTTTTTTCCAAACAATACCAGGCATTCTCTGGCCCTACCACATCTTACTGCCGTCAGTAGAGATTTTCAAGTGACCAAATGAGAAACTCTTGCCATGTTAGTCACAGCGGTTTGGTAACTTGTTAGCCATGGGAATATTGTTGCATCAGGGAAAGAAAACAACAGAATGGGGTCAGTAGGCTGCTTGCAGATGAGGAGTGGGGCACTTCGACCATCCTTTTTAACGAGGAACACAAAAAATTTCCAACCGTATTGGTTCTGCTCACATTATAGAGTTGAGTAGTACAATTAGCAATTACAATGACACCACCTGGATCATTAGATATTATAAAAATAAACACATTTCTAAGAAAGATGTGTAATCTATTTTTCCTATACTTGGAAAATTTTCCTCAAACTGAAGGGGGAAAAAGCCTGCCACCTCCAAAGTAATAATGTCTCCAAAACCTGAAAGTATCTGTTGTGTTTTTTTAAAAAAAAAAAAAAAGAAAAAATTATTTTGCCTAGCACATTTAACAGAGAAAAAAACATGCGTATTTTTTGTCACCAAAAAGAAAAAAATTCATAGCCTGGGTTTGCCTTAGGGATCTGGATTTCCGCAGGACTACATATCTATTGTATTTGACTCAACAGCCCCAAAGTGTCAATGTTCCGTCAATTCAAAATCTTGTCTTATTATTATTTTATAGGCAAACATAGGACTAAAAGATATAGCAGAAAAAGCATGCAAAGAATTGACATCAGCACACTTGGTCTGTGTGAAAAATTTATCGTAGGGGAAGTTGGAAATCAAGGTTTTCTAGCAATTTGTGCGTGCTGTTGGGAACTCAGATTTTTGGTTCTCGCCTTAGCACTGCTGCAACTCAGCCCCACTGTGTCATAAACCAAACTCCCACTGACGTACAGGGTCAGAGGAATGGGCAGTAACTTCATGTTCTGTGGAAATAGCTCACAGACACATTCCGCCACGTTGAATCACATTCAATGTTGCCTTTAAGACTTTTGCTGAAGTCAGGTAGAGAGTTTAAATTTCTTGGAGCAGGGCCTCTGCTACTTACGGTTTTGAAAGGTGTCTAGCACCACAAAGTTCATGTCAGATTATGATCTGGGGGATGCTGCTATATTACAAAAACAAAAGTAATAATACTCAGTGCTGACAATGGATGATGGAACCTGGCCCTTGAATTATATGCCTTAATTTCTACAAAAATGGGGATAATAATTCTTACCTACTTCATAATGGGTGAGGATTAAATAATAAACATTTACACAGTGCTTTGCAAATAAACATTATATAAGTGCTAAGTATTATGATATAAACCAAAATGTCACTACATCTATATGACCCTACTAAGCAAAAAAGTTCCAGTATAATTTTCTTCACACATTTCCAAGTCAATAAAAATGAGCCATGGAGTCAGCTTGCTATTTAGATGCAAATGGATTAAGTACTTATTTGACAGTTCAAAAAAAATCAGAGACTATTTTTTCCACTATAAAGGGGCCCATGTAATGCATAAAGCCTTTTTATATAGACTTGTTTATAAACAGCATTATTCATTTTGCATTCATTCAATTTATTTTTCTAATACCAGACCAAACTTTTGAGGAAGATTCTTTAGTAATCCACATACACTAAAGGAAGGCCTCCTTCAAGGGAATTCTGGCCAGCAGATGCTGTTCCGATGATCTTGGAAATCTCACACTTCTCAAATGAAACATTACACAAAGACCAGGCTAGATGATGGTGGAAAATAAATGAGGCATGGCATGCCTGAGAATCTAAAAGAATCACAATACTTTCAAACTTCAATAAGCACCTCAGGACCTTGACTATCTTATTTCCAACGTCCGCCTCCTCAAGAAAATAATTAAACAAACACACGTTTAAAAAAAAAAAACACCCAATACATTAACAGAAATGGAATAGATGCTTTGGTCCAGATTCTCAACTTGTATAGATCACTGGAGCTCCACATGGTGACTAGAGCCACAGTGATTTCACTTGGTGAAAAGTACAGCCCAGTACATGGTAGTCCTGGTAGGACTCCTTGTTTCTTCCCAACGATGTACAGATGACAAGAAGAGGAGGTCACCTGCATGCATCCAAAACAAGGCAAAGCTTTCATACCACCACTGATGCAATTGGCTTGTTCTAGAAATTAGCAAAGCAGAACAGGTTTCAGGTACAGCCCTTGCGCCGTGCACCTTTTCATTTCCTTTCATGCTAAATGAAATGCCAGAGCAGCATGAAGCACCTTGGTAGAGTCACAGCAACACCCTGCCCCTTTTCCCAGGCTGATCTATGGTATCTGCTTCAAAACAGGCTAAGCTGATAAATCTTGCCACCTTCTTCCCTTCTGCAGCAGAAAGCAAGACTGTCCTTGAGACGTCCATTGAAAGCAAACAGAAGAAACTATTAGAATTTTTTGTTCTGTAAAGATGCATATGCTACACTGCCAGTCTTGTTTCATGTTAGCAAGGAACTGTATCCATGTTACCACTATTTTTAAAATACAAGGAAGAAGCAGTGTGTGGCAAAATTTCTGAGAGAAATCTACAAGCATTTTTGCTGTGTTGGTACCTAGTGAAACAGCAAAGGTGAAAAAGTTATTCCTTCCAATATGAGGTGGATACATGGTGTACATGCATCCTGTAACACTGTATGATCAGTAGCACTTCACAGCCTCACTTAGAAGATGTCTGAGAAAATCAGATCCCACACCTCCAGCTTCAGCTGAGCCAGTCCTATGGAACAGTTTCAGGGTGGAAATCACTCCCTTGTGAAAGTCCAGCATAGGACTGGAAAAAAGAAATCACAGAAGCCTCTCTTAAACTCTCAGAAGAGAACCTGAAAGGGTAGTAATTAGATGACAGGTACCAATAACAAACAGTCCCCATTCAATCGAAAGCTCTATGCCTTTGGTCTTCAACACTGTGCATCAAATTCTCCTTCTACGGCCGTGGGTCTCCAGGACAACAGGTTACTTGTTACAGCCTAAAGCATCTCTGTAGTAACGCTTGTTATTTTTCAGATCTGCATGTTAGAAGTCCTGGAACCACTCCAAATATTTCTTATTTTAGCCAGAAATGTATACATCATCATGAATAACATTTTACTTTCTAGGTAATGTTTAGCTTCGATAAAAAATTGTTAATTGCCTGAGATTTTTGTCCATACTTCTCAGCAACAAGTAACACTACCTTAGTATTTTGGCCTTGCTTTAAAAAGGTTTGGGGCTTTCACAGAGAGGTAGAAAAGGCAGATAACATTTATCAGCTCTAGCTAATCCAAAATATAACTGCGTCTCATGTAATAAATAGAAGGGAAATAGCACAACTTTGACATTCCAGAAATTTTGCTTGCTATGAAATATCAAAACTTGAAGGAGAAACAAAAAAGATGTCTCAAATTTATCTACAGCATTATAATTTTTTGTCCTATAGTAATTGGGATTTGATTAATATCAGCCAAAGCCAAAACTAGTAATAAATTGCTAAAAGAGACATT
Organism: Hemiprocne comata; assembly: GCA_020745705.1. Classification (NCBI taxonomy): domain Eukaryota; kingdom Metazoa; phylum Chordata; class Aves; order Apodiformes; family Apodidae; genus Hemiprocne; species Hemiprocne comata. The sequence goes on along the minus strand of CM036586.1, from coordinate 88,937,283 downwards.
AAAAGCAGGCTTAATAACAGTACTTTTCAGAGTATAACCATCCATTAACACAGGCCTCGGCAACAAAGGCAACGAAGAGCCATCTTGCTAGATGTAGACAAGACCAGCATTTGTACCTTCCTCTCTTCTCCCCACCAAAAATTTAAAAATATAATAAACTAATTAGGAGTGAATAGCATAAAAGTAAAAATGGGAAGTCAGTAAACCCAGACACTTTGCAGGATATCTTAAAGGATTTCCATACTCCCCATCCTTTCTGGGTTTATACTATTTTCCTTAAGCATTAGCTTAAGACTTGGTGCCTAAATCCCAGGCAAACACTAATATGGCCAAATATTGAACTTGTCCACCTCCATAAAACACTGCCGTGGGTTGTTTTTTTTTTGTTTTTTTCTTCACTTAAAATGACTGTTAAAGTGTCATACAGACTTTTCAGCTTACTTCTCAGAAATATGGCACATAAACTCGACTAGAAATCATGGCATCTACCTTTTCCCATATTGATACATACCACTTTATCCATTCATAGAAGTCTAGGACTGTCATTTTGGCAAGGAGCAATGCATCAATCTGAGCATAAAGGACTTAAGTTATGGTTCTTGCAGAATTAGTAATGAACAGAATAAGTACGGCTATTTTTCTTTAATCTATAATATTTACAGTATTGCACTTTACTGCACTTAATTGCATTTCACTAAATTAATGCTTCATCAGTATTATGCCTTAAAAACATATGTCCATCTTTGTTGTATAAGTCATTCTTTCTACATCCTTAAAACAGCAAGATTTTGATTCAAAGATCCAGACATTTGGACTTAAAAAATAGAAAAATCGACCTGTTTCTATGGCACAATGCATCTCACTGAGTTCAGGTGATTCTGGCAAAACAGGTGCATTTCTTATTGTTCCCATCTTTCAAGTTGTCACTAACAATTAGTAAATTCTAGTCTCTCTCTCTGTTTCTCCTTTCAAAGGACATAGCCATTTGAGATGCACATTTTTTGTTATTGCTGCTTTTTCTTTTTTTCTTTTAGGAAAGAAAAGGAAAAAAAAAAACAAAACTGCCTTGCCTCAGATCTGAAATTCCACATTTAAATTCAAACCAGTTCTGCAGCAGCAGCTCCTCAGTGATGGAAGAGATTCATGGCAGTGAAATAATACTGTTGGCAACAAAGAAATGTCATCTTTAATGGAGACCAGCCCCAAGGATTTATTATTTATTATTATTACTATTTGTTTTGTTTAGTTTCGTTCTAATATATTTCTGATCTTCAAAACGTGTTTAGTTAGACACATGCACAAGGTAGCAAAACTGACAGCAGCAGATGACGTTATGCTGGAGCGATCACTTTTGCCAGGGTCAAAAATCCGAAGTGTCCCCAATGTTCACAGATTAACATAATTTAGAGATCGTTTCCTTTCTTTTTTTTTTTTTTTAATGGATTTTTTTTTTTTAACTCTCTCTCTCTCTTCCTCCCACCCACTTTATCCTCCACGAAGTCTCTGACTCGTGGGTGCGGGTTGGGGGTGCCCGTGTGGGTGTGGGTGTGGGTGTGTGTGCCCGTGCCCCAGGCGGCAGCCGGGCGCCCTCGCCCCGCGCAAGGTCCCCACCGTGCCACACAGCACCAACGGCCACCAACGGCCACCAACGGCCACCAACGGCCACCAACGGCTGCCGCGGCCCCCCTCTTCGCCCGGCTCCCCCGGCGGCCGAGTCCCTGGAGGCGAAAGGGCGAGGAAAGCGGCGGAAGGAGGCTGCCGCCGAGCGCTCGCAGACCTTGGGAGAGGGGACAGAAATGAAAAAAACAAAACAAAACAAAACAAAAACCAATCCAAACCAAAACAAAAACAACAACAACAACAAAAAGACGAAAACAAGAGAAGGCGGCAGGGCTCGCTGCTCGCCCTGAGGCCGGGTAGAAGAAGAAGCGGGGGGTGGCAGGGCGGCCGTCCGTGCGGGTCACACAGACGCCTGCGGGTAGCCGGGGCGGAGGGAGAGGTGAAGCCTGTCAGAGCCCCAGAGCCTCGGCGTGCTTGCGGGCCTTCAGCCGCAGGTCGGCGATGCTGGAGTTCTTGCTGTTGCTCTTGGCGGCGGCGGCCACCACAGCGGCGGCGGAGGCGGACTCGGCCAGGGAGGCGATGGGCAGCCCGAAGGGTGGCGGCGGGAACATCAGGTAGGGCGCGTGGGCCGCCAGGTGCGGATGCAGGTGCGGGTGCGCGTGGGCCACGCCCTCCAGCTGCAGCTGCGCCTGGACCTTGGGCGGCAGCGACAGACAGACACGGCGTCACACACAGCGTTACACCCGCCGTAGCCCACCACCCCACCCCAAAACCGCCTCGACCCTTCCCAGCGGCTGAAAGAGCAACTTGTTAGCGGAGCCCCCCGCACGCAGGGGCGGAGAAGAGCAGGCGCGCAGCGCAGCAAATCTCCGCGCTGCGCTTACCCAGAGGAGCAGTGGCACACTAGACCCTCCTCATATTTAAAAAAAAAATACTGAAAAAAAACCAACCATGCTGCCTAGCACACGGGCGCCAGCGAGTGTTAAATAGCTAATTTTTATATATTTGTGTATTTATTTTCCCGGGATGTTTATACCTTACTAAAAACTCTGGCCACCGGTCCCTTATATACCGGGCTGGTGTTTGCTTTGGAGCTTTCTCGACCTACACAAACACGTTAGGTTGACTGAGAGATTTCAGCTCCGGGTAGGTTCGGGGAGGGGTAGGGGAGAGTTTATTTATGTATTTAATTATTTTGGTCCAAATATGTCTTTTAAAAATCGATACAATTAATCTGTCAGCTCCACGTGTCTCTGAGACGGAAAAGGTGGTGGAGGCTCCCTTTGGGCTGGGAAAAATCGATTCCCCGATTAATTGACAAAAAAAAAAAGAAAAAAGAGGGGAGTTACAAGCGGCGGGTGAGGGGTGGCTGGAAGCGGGACGGAATTTCATCCCCCTCGTCCCCGTTTTCACCTGAGGGGTGCGCCTCGCTGGGAGAAGGACCCAGGCCCGGTGCCTGCGCTCCCCTCCTGCCCCAGTCCCGGCTGACCGACAGGGCGACAGTGCACCGGGGAAAAGGCTCCCCGCCTCTTGGGCAGCCGGCTCCATGGGAAAAGGCCAGGCCTCGGCAGCCCGCCTCAGAGGAGAGGCAGAACGACAGAGCCTGCATAGGTTTCCCACCTCCTCGGTTTCGCCCACCGGGTTGGAGACCCTCCTCCCGCAGCGCTCTCCGGCGCCGGACACAGACCGAAGTCCCCCAGGTGGCTCGGGACGGGACTGGGCCGCTCGGTCGTCGCGGTATGCGGGTGGACTTGCCCGGGCGCCCCCGCTGCCCTCCCCTCCCCGAGAAGGCGCTGCGCCCCCGGGAAGCCTGTACCACGTCTGCGTGCGGCCGCGGAGCTGTGTGCCGGCCCATCGCACGGCGGAGGGGGTGGGGGGACCCATAGATCCGGCAGCGCCTCTTGGGGCCGCGGGACCCCCCGCTCGTCCCCCTCCCCGGGCCCTAAGGGCGCTGAGCTCCCTGCAGCCGAGCGGCGGCTCCTTCCTGAAGTTTTACAGCCTGTTTTTAATACGTGCCAACTTCTATATAAATGGCACTTGTAAACGTGTCCGGCTTCTTCCCGTGCAAACGAACGGGGGTCGGAGCTTGCCGGGAGAAAGGAAAATAAAACCGGAGCTAACTACCTGTTGGAAAGGCATCCTCAGGGCTCCCATATTCACATAAGGGGCCACTCTGCAGGCGTCTAAATGGCTGGCGGTTCCCAGGATCACACCTGCGGGGAGAGACAAGGCCGGGTGAGGGGCGAAGGCGGCCTGGGTCTCCGCGGCCGCCGCCCCCCCCCGGCTGGCCCATGCCCCTTACCCACCTTTGTGCATCTGGTTTTCCTGCTTTCGGCACTTTGCTCTCCTGTTTTGGAACCAGACCTGTGAAAATAAAACGCAAACAAAAACAACAACGAAAAAAAAAAATTTGAGGTAGACTAGACAGCTGCTAAGAGAGGATTGTCCCAGGGGCTAGGGATGGAGGGGAGAGGTGAGGGATTTAGCACAAGTTGCACTTGATGATCTTAAAGGTCTTTTCCAACCAAAATGATTCTGTGATTCTCTGAAATTTGCTGAGGTCTCTCCTCGGGTGCAGCCAAGGGGGAGAGCTCAGCCCCGTGAGGAATGAGCCCCTTTATGTGCTGCGGAGGGGCTGTTTGGAGGGGTCCTGTTTTGTGATGTGGTTTCTCAGCGGGAATTGAACCTAGATTATCAGAAAGCGCCCTCGGAGCCAGGCACACCGGGGGCCAGCCTCTTCGCCCCGAGTCTCCGAGACTGCCGTGTCTCCCTGGCGGGCAGTGACGGTCCTTGGGCCACCCGACTGGAGCGAGGGGTCGCTCCCACAAACACTTAAAATAAGCCCACAGACAGGTCGAGTGGGACCCTCCCTCCAACTCACACCTCAACATCCCTGGAACTGCCAGCATGGGCCAGGTCAGACCCCTGGCCCCTAAACGACCGGACAGCCTGCCCCCTCCCGATCTGGGCTTGGAAACGATTAAGACCTCGGGGAAGAGGCGTGATACTGAACTTGCACAAGAATCATAGAATCATAGAATCCAAGGATTCTGAATTATTTCCCATTCCCCAAAGGTTAAAAGAAAACAAACCGGCTTCTGTAGACTCCTGAACAGACATTAGCAACGTCTTTGCAGGCTGGGATGTAAAGTTCTCTTGCCCCTATCCGAGAAATGCCTGTAATCCAATAATCCTGTCCTAATTCCAGCCTTTCGGACTCAAAACACGCGCAGAACTTGCAGTTTCCGCTGCGCCTTCCCTGCCTCTTTTCCAGGGGCATTTCAGACCTTCATTACTTTCCCCCTTCTAAAGTGCTTGGTTTAGCAGTTATCCCCAGATCATCGTCAGAGGCACGGACCAAAATGTTTTGCAGACCCTTATCCTTACACCAAAACCTACCAAATTTGGGCAAACATTGACTTTCACCGCTGATAAAATCTTGTAGCTAAGTAAACACCTACAATCTTTGATGTTTCTGCACTTGCCAAGAGATCATACGGTTAATTAATACTAACTGCACTTCCTACATCAAATTTTCCCTTCAAGCTTTCTTCAATTGCCTTAATGATGGTCATTTACAACGGAGTAATTAGTGCAAAGAAAGGCTTCCAAAGGCATTAATTACCTCGAGTACCTCAGTGATTTTCTTAAGTAGGAATTGGCCTTCTCTGATTCGGAGCATCATTTTTTCCTGCCCGGGGTGGCCGGGGAGGAGCGCGCAGCGGGCGGGCAGCTGCAAGACACTGCGGATGCGGACCCACGGACAGACAGACCGACCGATGGACAAACCGACCGACCGCTCCAGTTCCTCGCTCCCAGCTCCCCGCAGCCTGGTCGCTAATGCAGCCCTCCCCGCGCTGACCCCGCTGCCGCCTCCCTGCCCCGAAACGCACAGCACGGCACAAGCCTGTTTTTCCCTAAGAGCAGTACGCAAATATTAACAACATGCAACGCTTCTCTTCTTAACCGGGCCGTTAGGGATTTATATATATATTTATATATATATATATACAGAGAGAGAGATAAGCATGGAAAATATCATCGTGCTGTAGCGACAAGAATACTTTTTTTTTTTTTTTTTTACGGTTGTAAATCCTTGCAGGAAATCTCCCTCTGTGTGTTCCCCACGCCTTCCGCCTCGCTTTCCCCCCTCCGCAAAGGAGTATAAATTGTCACGAGGAGTTTAAGCAGCGTTTAAACAACTTCTCTTGCAAATCAGAGCATCTTTCAAATATAAATTGTATTTAAATCTGGAAAACGAAGTGCCCTTTCCCTTTAGCTATGAAAAAATAAGGTTATGAGGAATAAAAGTGATGAATTAGCCACTACGTTAAGCGATAATAAATCAGGCTTGGTGTGATTCACGATCAATTCCAATTAGTCATGAATATGCTAAGTAAAGCACAGTACACTGTTTTAGACAGTTATTTCTTCATTAAGGATCACTCAGTGATTTCTTTCACAAATGCTCTAATCTGATTTCCTTTTGATTTCCATTAGAGACAGTGAATAATGACATTTAATTTAGCCCTGCACCATAAACCCAAAGATATTTGTTGTAATTGAATTACTGCCTGCTCCTCACTATGGTCTCATAACTTTCAATTATAACCCTGACAGCTGGGTGATATGAGTTTCCAGCACAACACTAAAAATAAAAGGTTAATAAGGACTAGCTACCATAGGAGCTTCAATTTATTTACAGCAAATTTCCACACTAAATTGAAACTATATCCTTTAACAGCAAGGGACAAGCGATTCAGAGAGGAATTAGAGAACAACTCTGAAAGTATTAAAAAAACCCAAACCGCCTTAAAGAAACCCTTTCCCCCCTTCTCCTTTTTTCCGCTTCCATGTCTTGATGTATATCAAGGTATCTGCTTATTTCCCAATTAATTGTCTATTTCTTCCCTTTTTTGCTCTTAATATTTGTTGTATTTCTAGTTTTCATCCATGCAAGCCTCTCTTGTAAGATGATTAAATTTATTATTTTTTAATCTTTCTCATAATCTCTGCCTGAATTAGTATATTTTTTTTCTTTTTTTGATGTGCTGTTTTAAGATCTGTAAGCACTTGAAGCACCAATTTTCCTGTGCCTATGAACATCCTGTTAAGGTGCTGCTCAGTAATAAAGTACTTGAAAGAAAGAGTGCAGAATTCAATTACAAGTAATTTATTTTTATAGAAACAGTACATCAAGGCTGTGGAAAGATATTACAGAGCCCAAGTAAGAAGATCTGGGAAGATGACATAAGAGTTGATGTCCCCTTCAGCAAAAGTTTAATCTTTTCATTAATTTATATGGTGTGGTTAGATCAATCTTCCAGGAGAAAGTAGGCCAGGAGCACTCTGAACCCCTGCAATATCCCCTGCAAGCCGCCCTTGCTAAGGCATGTGCCCATCACCACCCCTCGCCCAGCTCGGTTTATACTGAGAGAGGCAGGAGCTGAGGGGAGAAAAGAGCCTTAAAAAAAAAAGAAAAAAAATAATAATAAGAAGAAAACAACCTAGCAACTCTATTTATTTCGGGAAATGCCTCCAGAAGGCAGTTGTTTAAAGCGAGGTAGTCGCTCACGCAGACAGAGGCTGGCTGAGGGGGTGCGGGGGGGAGCCCTGCCCGTCTGCCCTCTGCTGTGGGGCATGGGGGGGGGGGGGGGGCACACAAGCTCAGGAGGGGGACAAGCCCACCCCGCTCCCTGCTCCAGCTCAGGGCTGTATTTCTTGCCTTCCTGCTGTACCCTGGGATGGGGGTAGGCAGGGACACATCTACCTATATCTACCCGCGCACACAGGTCTAGACAGATACACAAATGCATGTGCATCACCTAGCTCCAAGGTATGCAGGCATTCTGTTCAGTGGAGGGGGTGGCTAGGTCACTTTTTTCTTCTTGAGGTTTGGTTTGGTCTTTGCGTCTGTTAGGCCAAGCACAGAGTTATAACCCAAGAAGGGATTTCCTTCATGTTTCTTTCCTGATCCAGGCCTGCTTGGAGAGCCACAGGTTGATCTTATTATTTCTAGGTTGTTTTTTTTTTTGTTGCTTGGTTGCTTTGTTTTTTGTTTTGGTTTGGTTTTTTTTGGGGGGGTTTATGTATGACATCTGTTTTTCCCTCGTTGGCTTAAGGGAGGAGGGTAGTGGTGGTGATGGTGGTTTTTTCCTTCATGTAACTGAAAATCAAATTTTAAAATAATCGATGTGAAACCACCCAAACAGACAGCTCTGATGGCCCCAGAACTGCAGCAATACGGACCTCTTTTCAAGGTTTCAGAGGCTAATTGGTATTTAGCTGTATCTGAAGCGGGATGGGAGGGACTGGGAGATACTCCACCAGATGGGGTGCCATGCATTCATAAGCTTGCTCCGCGAATCAGAGCCAGCACCTTTCCCTCGGCTCTGGCTAATCCCGTCCCTCAGCACCCGAACCGTCTAACCTTATTGACGGCAATTGTTTTCTGGGCTTTTTTTTTTTTCCCATAACGGCCCCATAAAAGAAGGAAGGGAAAGAAAATGAGGATTAAGGGACAGCTAATGGCACGTTTGCAAGGAAAAATACAATAATTAAAAAAAAAATAGCGAATTGCTCAGTTGTTAGAGACTTGTCAACACTATCACCACCCCCCCCCACCCCCCCCACCCAAAAAAAATATAAATCAAACCGCCTTCCTAGGAAATGCAAGGCATGGGCAAATACTCCCAGAGCAGAATTACTGTTTGGCAGGACAGGTACAGCAGAGTTGCAAACAGCTTCCCCATCGCACGTGTCGTCTCTGCCTTCACCTCCCCTCTTTGGATGAAACGGGGCACTGTGCTAGGATCCGCTGGCAGTTAGGAAGTGAGGTGAGGACGTTTCCAGGAACAGAGCCTTTCTCTTACCTGAACCCTAGCTTCAGACAGTCCCAGCCTCTGGCTTAGTTCCTCCCTCATGAAGGCATCCGGATAGTGAGTCTCATCAAAAAGTCTTTCCAGCTCATTCAGCTGCTCTAATGTGAAATTGGTTCTGCTTCTCCTTTGTTTGAGCTTCGTCTGTCCATCTTCATCTTCTGACTTCACATCTTCCCTCTTCTCTTTGCACTCGTAGATCCCTGCCGGGAGGGGGAAGGGGAAAACGACACTGAGCCTCCCCTCGCACCTCTCCGAAGTTTCTCTCCACAGCACACGGGGGTCTCCCCCCTCCCCTCTCTTCGTCCCAATACTCAGCTCATCTGGGGGGGGTGGGGGGAGGTCCCCGGGCCTACCCCGGGGGGTCGGAGGGGCGGGTGGGGCAAGGGGTTCCGGGTCAGGCCGAGCCCGCTGCCAGCTCTATACCGGGCAGGGGACACCTCGCCGGGCGGCAGGAGGGAGGGAGCGGCGCTGCCCTGCCTGGCTGATGCCCCATCAGAAAAAGATATATATATATATACACATATACATATATATATGTATAATTTTCTTTTCTTTCCAGGGTGAGGGGATAACCGTGCCGCCGGTTGGCACGGGCAGTCCTGGAAAGGGGTTAATAGGAAAACCAATGTCGCCCGGTACCTCCAGAGAGTTGGAAAAGGAGGGGGAAGGGGGTTTCTCCCTAGCCGTTTTCTCCCAAAGTAATGAGGGTTATGCAGGAAGCTCCCCACCGCTGTCATGGTGAAACCACGGTGAAAATGTTTGCCTCGTAAAATAAACTTTCCATGGGCCTGAGACTGAGATCGAGACCATGGGTCCCTCTCCCCCTTGTCACCCCTCATTCCGCTAAAAGACCTGCCGGCGGGTCGAAACTCCCGGGGCTGCAGGCCTGCGCGGCCCAGTACAGGGGAGCGGACTCAAAGACCTTGGGTACCTCCAGCCCTTCCAAAACAGTAGCCTCCCCCTCCCCCAGCCTTCATAGAGCCCAAGCAGGCTCGGGGCGTTTGTCTTGGGCAGAGGGAGGCAGCGGGGGAAAACAGTTAAAACAGTTGTCCTTTTTTAGGCTGGGGGGGTGGTTTCTTGTTTTGGTTTTATATCTTCCTTTCTTTTTGTTTTTATTTGGTGTTTTGGGTTTGTTGTTTTTGTTTTTGGTTTTTTTTTTTTTTTGTATGTATGTTGTTTGGGTTTGTTTCTTTTTTGTTGTGTTTTGTTTTGTTTTGTTTTGTTTTTTGTCATTCTCCTTAATGTCAGGCTGACAGAAGCATTGACCCTCTTTTAAATCTGGCTAACGGAAAGAGAGGTGCCCGGGGCACCTCTGGAGGCTGACCTGGTTGTCCGGGATTCCCCAGCCCCAGTGGAGTCCCAGGATGAGCCGGCCCCAGCTACCTCCTTTGTCCTATTTCACCTCCTGGGCCGTACGGAGCTGGAGGGAGCTACATCTGCAGATGATCCCGAATTAAATCCGTTTTTCCTCATCAAATACACATTTTTTGTATCTGTCTATATATGTATATACAAAACTGTGCTCATGCACATATATATTATCCTATATATTTAACGGCATCCCAAAATGCAAATTACTAACTGCAAATTGTAAGTTAATTGAACGTAATAAAAAGTCCTGAACTGCATCTGTGCTTAAGCAAGGCGGGGAAATAAGACGAAGAGCTCGTTTTCACTTCCAAAATGAAAACTGTCCCTGGCCGTAATCGCTCCTCCGGGCTCTCCGTCTCCGATTCCGGGATGTATATCGACTGCATAGAACTTTGGGAAGGGCCTGGCCTCCGAGTACGGGTGTTCGCTGGTTGGATTTAATGGCGTTTTGTTCGCATTTCTGCTGTAAGGAGAACCCTCATGAAAAGACGAGGGTGCTAACCCAGCAAATGCCTAGGGAAAATGAGGCGCATTCAAAAGCTCTGTCTCCTTTCGGAGATCCGAGGCTACAGAGTGTCCGTGATAGGTATAAAATATTAACTAGCGTATCGGTGGGACTGAAATCACACGCCGGAATCAGCTGAAATTAGACTGAAACCTGGCATGAATTTAAACTGTCAGAAGCACCTCAGCTCTTTCCAACTCCTCCCTTCCATCCCCACCCCCAGCACCTCTCCACAGATTAGCTTAGCTAAACATACAAGCCAGAATTTCGATACACAGAGAAAAGGAGGAGGAATAGAGATTTTTTTTTGTTTGTTTCTTTTTTTGTTTTGGTTTGGTTTTTTTTTGGTTTTTTGCGTTTGTTCACATTATAATTTTTTTAAGATTTTTTTTTTTTTCCTGGGGCATGCCTTGCTTTCATTTTTTAAAACCATCTCCTGTGCGAATTATTCCTCTAAACTGAACCTTCTAGCTTTGCGATGTCTCGACCGGAGAAGGAAAATAAGCAGTGCTGAGCGGGGCTGGCTTGTGCAGAAATACGGGTACCCGAATATGTGATTATACCCCGTCCTTCTGCTTGAGGAGGGGGTGGAAGAGAGGAGGATATTAAATAAGCGTTTGGGTTGTAAATTAAACTGCCTTTCTCCCAATGTTATATTAAACAAGATCAAACGGTAGGAAACAGCTGAAAGACTGGTTGTTGTTCCCCAACCTATTAACCCTTTTTTATTACCCCAAGCTAGGCAGTAGCTCCCCAGGCAGGTCCACCTGTCTAACTTGCCTAGAGACACTTTCTCAACTTTCTAATCCCTCCGCCCTTTTTATTCTCTCCTTTCCCTGCGAGGCTGTGCGGGATTTTTATCCTGCTGGTCTTAAAAAATAATTTAAATTTTAATTTATTTCCGCTAACAGAAGGAATGGCGTTTTATCCCTCGGCCGGCGATCTCCGCACCCCGGTGGGGTGCGGTGCTGCCCTGGCCCAGGTAAGAAGGGCAGGTAGGGGACCAAGGGATCAGGCGGCAGGGCCGGCCGGTGCCTTTCTCCGCAAGGATATTCCGTCTCCCCCGGGCCCAGGCAGCTCTCCTAGAGCCAGGCTCCTCTCCTCCTCCTCGCCCGCCGTAGCCTGTGACTAGGACAGGCTGACCGACACAAAACAAATTTCCAGGGAGAGCCCTCTCCACATCCAGATTTCTCCCAGAAGAAGCAGCAGCATCCTGACGGCCCGGAAGCAGGAAGAACAGGTCTTCTCAGGCATTAAAACTCCCCGGACAAGGTTTCCTCGTACAAAACCACACAGATAGACAAAAATGTCTGACGTCCTGCGCTGCCCCCTTCCCCCGGCCGAGTGAACGCCTAACTCACCGGATCGATTTCGGATGTGAACAGGGGCTGGCAGAGGTTTGGGAGGGGGGGGGGGGGGGGCGGGCAAGAACCGAAGTTGCGACTTATTTTTCACGGCTACGTTCGGGTTATGCATGCAGGCGTATGCGTTTCTAAGCGTGTGCTCCTGCCGCTGCGGGAGGGAGGCGGCCGGAGGAGGGAGGCAGAATGCGGGAGGAGAGCCCGCTCACCCTGCCAGGGCCGGGGCCGCGGTGGCCGGCTCGCCCCCACTGCGGAGTGCCGGAGGTGGCCGGGGAGGGGGCTGGGGCGGCTGGCGAGGGGCACGGGGAGGAGGGCGCCCAGCCCCGCTCTTACCTTCCGCCGTCCTGCCCGTGCTGAACTCCTTCAGTTTGTCCTTGTCGCTCTCTACGTGGTCTTTGAAAAGATGCACCGGGCAATGGTTGCTGCTCTCGGTCATGTCCTGCAGGTTAGAGTCAGAGTTTCCAAGCTCCCTCGAGCGAGCCAATCCACTCTCCAAAACTTCCCTGTACGTTATCGTCTCCTTCTTGTTGCTGCTGCCACTGCCGCTGCTGCTCTCTTTGCTTTTCTGGTCAAAAGATTTGGATACAAAAGCCGTAAGTTCTTCCATGGCTGCCCGGTGATCTTATCCACAGAGATCCACTTGTTTTCAGTCGGAGATGTGGCCGTCCTCCGCACGCTGTTTTTGCACGTAGAAGATGGGCTGTATAGGGTTAGATCACTCCTGCTGTTATTTATGCCTTTCAATTTGAGATCACACTATTTATACATGGCTACCTCAGCCCAACCCCCAGCTCTCCCTGTCTCCAGCAATTACTGACTGCTCCATAGTCGCAGGCGGACTCCTAGCAGCTATCTCCCCCACCTCAGTCCAGCAATTGGCTTTCTTTTCATTTCATCACTCTTTGGCATCTTTGCACCTTGATTTAGGGAGGCGAAGAGGCAAAAGCGAAAAAGAAGGGGAGAGAACGAGAGGGAGAGAGAGGAATAAAAGGGAGGGGGGAAGAGAGGGAAACATGAAAATAGGTATCTGCATTCTGTAAATGGGTTGCAGAAATGAAAGTCGAGGAAGACTTAATTGATTGTAAGGACATCCTGTGCGTGGCAACACTGTGAGTAAAAACGGACCCACAACTAATCAAATAACTATGCTCCTGCAGTTAAATGTATCGCTGTCAAGAGGAAAAGAAAATGAGTGTTCAATAAAAAAAGGTAATGAATAAAGAGCTGGAGATGTGCATTTGTTGTAACCATTGGAAATTCTAAGAGATTTGTTATTTAACTAAGTTCGCTTAATTAAATAAGTGAAAATAATCAGCGAACCAAAATGCTAATTTAAAAGTGTTGCCTGTTCTGGCGGGCGGGTGGGTGCGTGAAGGGGACTGTGCTGTAGCTAAACAAGTTGCGAGGTGTCTCGGAGATCCGTGTCGGTGTGTTTGGAGGATTTGGAGAGTGTTGCTTGGCTGGGGGAAGTTTATCCGTAGGTAGGGGGACTCTCCAGATACGTGTAAACATTGCAGGGGCTATTTTCTTGTTTACTGTTATTATGACGGCTGAAGATACTATTGGGGAAAATTAAAATCTAATAATGTGTCTTTGGATGTAGAGCTACCCTACTGCGTGCAGCAGAGGGATAATTTGTTAACACGAGAGTTTGTGCACGACAAATAGACCATTAAATCGTATGGAGTTTTTTCCTTTAAAAAACAAACAAACCAATCAACGCAACAACAATAACAATAGTAATAGTAATAGTAATAGTAATAATAATAATAATCAACCCTATCCTGCCGAGTTTAATCCAGGTCTGGCAATAATTTTCCCACCTTGTTCTTGGTAGGCTGCTGTTATTTTGGTTGTACTCCCGGAATAATTATTACTTTGTGCGCCTGAATAGCTGCCTGAAATTCATCTACAGATAACAGCGCCGGCATTTCTAGCGCCTCTCAGCACCGTTTGATCCGCAAGCGGAGCTGACTTCCCGGCTATTTATTTCTATCCCTTCTCCCCGAGCTTTAACGCGAAGGGTTATTTGCCATTTGGAAGAATTTTGTCTTCTGCTCGTTTGGCTTTTTACGTCCTTCTCATTCCCTCGCCTACAGTACGAGATAATCAGAGCCCATCATTACGCCACCCTCTGCTCTGAATCGCAACCAAAGGAGGCTCCTTGCTGGAGCAAGGGGCCATTGTTTCTTTTCCGGGGGAGCGTGGGACTGCTCTGAAAATTACCAGAACATTAAAACACTAAAAATACTTTTAATTAATCCAAAGGTGCCCCCAGCACCAGAGTTAACACCTCCACAGGAGGAGGGGAAAAATAATAACCGAGGAAGCAATTAATAAAGAGCTTTAAAAAAAAAAATCAATCTCCCCCTGTGCGAATTTAAAATTATTATCTGGGGGACAAGGATTGATCATTTGATCTCGGCACTGCGGATATCCCTGACATTTATTGTATTGTGGTGTCTCGGTGGCATCCTTCCTCCAGAGTTCATTTAACAAGTCAGGGAGCCGAGGAAGCCTTACAACTTAACAAACAGGTCTTGTCATCGCAAACGCCAATCAAATCCGAGGCTCTAATGTATATCACACGGCACCACATAAATAATAGAGGCAAACGATAGACGTGGAAGTAACGTATGGCTAAAAAAAGATCCCGGCGCGACAGGCTCCTTGTGCCTCTCTCACGCAGTCAGCGTGTGTAAGGGCTGGTAGTGACGCGATGCGAGGATGTCACGGACCCCTGCACACGCGGGGACACGGGCACCCGTTGCCGCTGGGGAGAGGCTCCGCGGGGCTGCGCCGTCTCCGGGAAAACTTTTCCAAAGCCCTCGGCTCTCCCGGCATCGATCCCCCGCAGTGCCCAGCCTCCCTCGCAGCAAACAGCAAACAAGGATAAATATTTACACACTCCGCTCCCCTCTCCGCTTCCCCAGCCCCACTGTGGCACGGGGCGCCTCGGCTTCCCCGGAATGCCGGAGTTTGCACCCCCTCCCCCGGATCCCCCTACCCACCCACCCACTCATTCGGGGCCGGGTCCCGCTCCTCCTGCCTCCTCACTGCGCCCACCCCACGCCTGTAGCCCACGCGGGTGAGGGGCAGCGCATCTCCCGAAGACTCCCCGGGCCCTCCTGCCACCGCCGGGGATCCTGCCCCCGAGGACAGGGGCAAATCCCCCCCCTAATCAGAGGGTAAAAAGCCCTGTTCCCTCCGCCCCCATCCTCATCCCGCCCTCCCTCCCCGCTTCCCGGCAGCGCGGGGGCGCCTGGTGGGAAAGCCGATTGCCCCTCCGACTCCCGCACCCGCAGCTTGGCCCGGGGCAGCCACCGGGCGCTCAAACCACGCGGCAATCCGCGGGCCACCGCCCCTCGCCGCCCTCGACGGCAGCGAGGAGGGAGCCCTGCTGACTGGGGGAACTTGCCTCAGACTCGCTCCGAAAGCGAAAAGCGAAACAAAGCACCGGAAAGGGAAAGGGGGAAAAAAAGGGGGAAATATTAAAAAAAAAAAAAAAAAAAAAAAAAAAGCGGTGCAACTCGCAACCCTCTCCGGGGATGCGGCCGCCGCCCCACTCTGCAGACCGACCCCCGCGGGGCCAGCCGCTGAGGGCGCGGGCAGCCCCGCGGGCGCACACTGCTTGACTGCGCGCTCCGCGCAGCGCCGAGCTTGGTGGGCCCGTCCCGTCCCAACGGAGCGGTGGGGAGCGAGGGGAGGCGAGGAGCGCCCCGGAGGCCCCCCCCGCAGCCCGCGGCTTGAGGACACCTAGGGCAAGGTGGTGCAAGTATGGGCAAAGGTGGGGGGCACTTTAGACTCCTCTACAAACTTTGGCAGAGGGTACAGAAGGGAATTACGCTTATTGCTGCTCCAGATCGCGTGCTGGGGAGGAGGGAGGGAGGGTGGGAGAGAGGGAGGGAAGGAGCTGCCGTCCAAACCCGAGTCCCTGGCACGCACGGAGCTCCTGGGACCCTGTCGCAAAACGAAGAAGTTACCAGCGCCCCTCAGAGCTGCCCCCTGCCCTGTCCCCCGCCCCCCACCTCAGCTCGGCACCACGGGTACCACTTTGCCTCGGCAAGAGACACGGCGTCCTCCCTTAATCCCACTCCTCCCAATCCCTTGCAGGACCGGGAATCAGCGGCATGTTGGGAGCTCCTTTGACAGCATGGCCTCCCGGGGCACTTGCGAGGCACTGTACCCCCAAATCCTTCTTGTCCTAACTGGGCAAGAAGGGGGTCCCGCTCATTCCACCCCCCCCTTTCTTTCTCTCTTCTCACTTGCCCCACCGCCGGCCCTATGGGGATGAGTCCCCCCCGCAGACTCGAGCCCGCCCTCGGGCCGCTGCCTCCCCAGCTGCTGCTCCCCTCAGCACCCGCAGCCCCCGCAGCCTGCGCAGCCCCAGGCTGACGGTGGCATGGAGGGGGCAGGTGTTTGCGGGCAGCCGGGCGTCGGTGTCCGGCCCCGGGTGCTCCAAACCCGAGCGGGGCAGAAGTGCGAGGGGAGATTTGGGAGCAGGGGATCTCTCCGTTCTAGGGAACAGCCCCGGACCAGCTACTGCAGCGTGTATTTAGCGTGGTATCAATACGTGTGCTATTCTTTATCCCGCTTTCAAAGAGACCTCTAGGCCATGAGGGTTGTATTCTCCGAGTTAAGCGAGAGTAATAGTTATGAATGGTTTAGCGTTGCATTAGCTTCAAGTATTTCCAAGGCAAAGTATTGGATTTCATATTTATAAGAGGAATTTACATTTGTACATTGACTCATTGTATGACGTAGGGTGCAACCGATTTCCTCCCCCTCCCCCCGCTTCAGTTTGTTTTGGTCGAAATGGAGCAAATAAGCAAACTGAAAAATATAATCGCTTTAATCCACCCTTTAATAAAGGCTGACCCTAAGAGCAAGATTTTGTTGAGTAGGTAACTGAGTCCTCTATCTCCATCCATACCTCTCGCCCTCCTTCTCTTTCGTGATTAATTCGGAGACTGTAATCACGGACATTGTACATCAAACCTTTCTGCTCACGCCACAGACTCCTGCAGATTTTTATTGGTTTACATGAAAGCGAGTAAACATATTTCAGAGGATGCCCTTTCAATCTGGCTCCATTTCCACCGCACATAATTCCAAGGACAATTTGTTTTAATAATAAGAATGGATGCAGTGTTAATGGCTTTCAATTTGTGTTAAAAAAAAAAACAAAACAAAACACAACATTAAATATTTATAAGTATCGATCAAGGGTTTCAGGATTTTACAGACGTCTTAACACATTTCATAGATGTTGGGGTTTTTTTTGTTTGGTTTTGTTGTTGTTGTTTTTTTGGGTTTTGTGTTGTTGGTTTGGTTGGGTTTTTGTGTGTTTTTTGTTATTGTTTTTGTTTTAAATTTAGGAACCTGTGTAGTATTCTCTTTTATGCTGCTTATTGATTTAAGCAACATCCGTGTCTCAAATGAGAGACTAATAGATTTTCATTAAAATAGGCTTTCTTAACCCTGATTGTGAATGGATATGATTGATCCATCCAGCATACTACACACCTATAATATTAATAAAGGACATTATCATGGCAGGACTTACTTTTCCATCATCAGGGCACTTTCCCCCCCCCCCCCCCCCCCCCCCCTCCTTTAAACCTTAAAGATTTATTTAGGGGCTGTAAAATGGCCCACAGGAGATAAACACATTGGGAAGAATACAGTTTTATATTAGGGGTTTTTTTTGTGTGTGGGTTGTTTTTTGTTGTGTTTTTTTTTTTTTTTTTTTTTTTGTAGCTTCAGTGGAAAGATTTTTTTTTTTTAATCTACAAGCTGCTGTGGCAACATATGGTGAGAATTAAACTGTTTCCCCACAAATCTAATCTTAAAATATTTATGTTGAGTTTTATTTTTAGAAAAACATTTTTAAAGTAGAGAAAAACAATATTGGATGAAAAGTAAAATAAAGAACATTGGAAAGGCTATAGTTTAAACTAACAATACCCTGCTTCCCCGGCTGAGGCTGATGGACGGGCATCGTACCTGATGAATATGTTACGAAGCGGTCGGGACAGGAGCGGCTACAGTAATTAATGGAGTGTGACAGAAATGCTAAGGGCTTAATTGTCTTTATTTCGACTTCTAGCGACGTAACCGAAGGGACACATTAACTCAATATAAAACCACACAAATGCTCTCCTCTTTCCTACACGGAGGCACATGCAAACACACACGCTCACACACATGCACAACGTCTCTATCACAATAATTTATTAAAAAACCTACCATGCCAGCAATGTTAATTACTCATATATTCATTACAGGGAGCCTAGAGACGTTCAAATCATCTACTTTTACTTCTGTAAAAATAAACGTTCACGTGGTGAATTACAATAAGCAATTGCTTTTGTGTGTAATTAATTACAATTTAGTGGGCGAGCATAATGGGCCAGTAGCTCCCTTGATTTCAGTCGCCCAGGATAACTCGAGTAGAATTGGGAGAGTCTATCAGAAAAACCACAGGAAAAGAGGGGGAGAAAGTTCCGAACTGTAAAGTTTGTCCTGATTTTAGCAAGACAAAATATACACAGAAAGAGTTGTTAGTCTCCTTCACTAATGTGTGAGGGACGCTGTAATTTTGAACTCTGTAATAATGATTAATAAGTCAAAAGGGCATATTTTTCTTTTATGGTATGCGGCGCTCAAGGGAATATTCCGTGTACGTCTTTAAAACGAAGTAGGAATATTTACACACATGCACAGAGTTAGCAACAGCACCGAAGAAAGAAAAAACCCACGAATATTTCAGTGAACTATTACATTTTTTCAATTATTTCCCAATGAGTATTTCAATGAACTGTTACATTTTCCCAATTCACAGGGAAGATTTATGGGATTATTAAGATTTCTAGTGGAAATATTATACAGTGGAAGTTTATCGTCTCTCAGGGATTGTACACCATTTGATATCAATTTCCAGATGTTATGATCTTTTTCGGAAAATAATTGAGTATATTAACTTCTTTCCTACAGAAGACTGTTTAGGGGTTTGTTTGTTCATTTATTTATTTATTTATTCTGTCAAGGACACAACTGTCTCTCCCTCCCTCCCCCCCGCCCCTTTCCCTTACGAGAATGAAATTGTTGAAACATTAGAGCAAACTTAAATCAGATAATGGTTTAATACTCAAGGGAAGGAATCATTCATTTGCCAGTTTATTACAAGCAGAAGCCCGTGGATTTACCTATATTTTTACATAAGAACAAGTTAGAGCTTGCTTATTTCTCTGCCCACAGCCGTGGGCAGAAGGGGAGGCGCAGCGGGTCTCGGTGGTTCCGGAGCCCCCCCCTGGTCTCGGGGTTGTGTCGGGAGGACCCCGCTGACCCCCGCTCCTCTGCGAAGGTGCCGTTAAATCAAGTTGGAAACGACACATGTGTTTTCCAAAGGTGTTTCCCAGGTGATTCTCGCCTCCTCCTGAAGTGAGTCCCCAAGTACCCGCAGAGTCGGGGAGCGTGCACACTCGTGGACAATACACACATGTACACAGGCTGATCCGCGCACACAGGCACGCATGCACACACACAAACTCTACGATCCCCCCGCTCCGCGTTCTGGCGGGGCTCCGTGGCTGAGGCGGGATGTTCACCCCCTGGTGCGGCTAGGGGCTCCGCCGGCCCCCCGATGCGCCCCTGTCAGACTGAGAAGGATGCTGCCCTTGCCCGGGGCTGCATCGGCGGCAGAGGATGGGCAGGGGGCTGCTGCGTGTTAATGGCAGATTCGCAGCTGTGCTCCGGAGGGAGCAGGGCTCACGCCCCCCTGGTCCCCTGTTCCCACTCGAGTGGGCTGCGGGTGGGCGAGGAGTGCAGGCCGATCCCTGCTGCTGAGCTCTGCCCCGACCCCCGGGGTTGGAAATCGGTGGGTGTCGCAGCTGCATCTTCCCCGAGGAGGAGTCCCCTCCCTGTGCCCGCTGAGCTGGTCCCGGCCCTGGTTGACCCCCCTCCGCAGTCGCGGTCCTCGACGGGCTGAGATCCCCACCCCCGCCCTCGCCGTCCCCACCCGGCAGCTGTCGGAAGGAATGGGGCTGGCCAGAGGGAGATTTCACCCCAAAAAGGGATTAAGGGCTGCGGCGGGCTTCAATGCCCCTGCACGGCAGGGTGGGGAGTGAGGGAGCTAACGTTTCACAGGTTGCCTCGCGTTTATCGCGGTAGTTAAAAGGGAAAAAAAGAGGTGGGGGAGAAGGAGAGAGAAAATCAACTTTAAGAGTCTCCGGGTTTAAATAACAGCCTTTGATATTTTGACAGTAAAATGGAAAACACTTAACAGGAGTCAAGTTTTGATGTCTGAGGCTGGCAGCGCCCCCTAAAATTATATGGTCTTGCCTGCTGCTTCAAATTGGACCCAGGACCTTATAACGTCTCTCCAGGTCTTTATCTGCAGCCTTTCTGATCGCAAAACCATAATTGTATCATTTTACACCAGTCAACTAAGCGAGTGCCAGTGGAATAAAATTCACAAAGTGCACACACATACCAGCTCTCCAGCTAAAGCAGTCTGTTCTTTGCTAGTTGTAAAGGCCTGCAAATTAAATACCAATTACTGGAAGCAATAAAATGTTTTTTATTGCACGAAATCTACTTAAAACAGAAAAGAATAGTCGTTTTATTTTCGGGAGGGGGAGGGGGGGCAGCTCACGAAGACATATATTGGCAGAGAAAGATTATATACAGCTCCTGGACAGGGCCACAATGGAGACATTCTATCACCGGCAGCAGGCAGAACTTCCCCCTTGTTGTACAGAGGGGGGTTCTGCAGAGGTGCTTATGATAGGGATTATTGTAGGTGAGACTTGGAGAGGTGCGAAGCCTGGGAACAGTAGCTCTAGGTAGAAGCAAGTGAGTGGTGCAACTAAGTTACGTGACAGTAGTCCAGTGTGCTTTTAAGCCCCTTGCCAAATGAGGCTCTAAGGTGTCCATGGTGAGAATAACATGGAGTGGGGAGAGGATGGCCTGCAAGGTAGCACACAAAGCAGATTGCCGTCCTTCCGCTGCCCTCTCTTCCTTCCCCTCTTTGGGGAAGAAGGGGTTACGGGCTTTCTACCTTGTGAGTATCAGCATGAAAAGTCTCCTAATTCCCCATTGTACACTCACTCTCAGGTAGCCCCTTTGGAGGCAGCCTGGGAGGTTGCAGCCAGCAGCTGCTGGGGTACCAGCCTCACAGCTATGCTGCCATTCCTCCACAATCATCCTCAACTTTCTATGGAGTGAAATGACATCAGCAAACCGGCCATCAGGAGGGATGTTTATCCAGACGAGGCAGTCTTGAGCTGGGCTGTCCTTCATTGCAACACAGCTCTGTGTCTAGCACAAAAAAGGAAGAGTGGAAGTAGCCAGAAAGCCATGCTCTGGCAGAGGAAAATCAGTGTGATAAGTTATCTGATAAACTTCATTTAATACACACAGTCCTTAAACTGTGTATCAAAACCTCTCTCAGATACACGCAGCCCACTCCGAATTTCGCTAGCATTTTGTTACTCCTGGAACATCCCATCCCATGGTTTTCCCTTACATTGTGCACACATTTCACCCTTGGTTTCACTTAATGCCAGGAGCTGCATGTGGACACGACAACTTACAACAGCCTTGGGGAGCACCTACCATGCACAATGAGTCATGACACTTATGCTGATTGGGACTCGAGTTATTCCTCTGCAAAAAGGATTTGAAAGAGTGAAGTTTATTTTTTCCAGTGACAGAGGCTATCTGAGGATTGCAAGCTTGTTTTTTAACATGACCCTATTCGAAGTGAACTAAATTCTGCAACTCACCAGAGTGTAATACACTGAGCCAGGTTGAGGCAACAGAGATCTTCCAAGCTAATTACCAGTGAGTGCACAGGCTTTCTGTAGATGAATTGGATTTAGAAATGCTCAGAGACTAAACTTGACTAGACTTAGAAACACAGGGAAAATTGAAACTCTGCCATGTGTTTTATGCCATTACAAAGGTTCTTTGTGCTTGCCATGTGAAATCTCCAACTTTTGAAATGACTGATTTAAGCTGCCACGCTGTTGCCTGTGCTGTGAGGAGGCAGGGACTTGGGGCTGCAGGTTATGTGCAGGTCTTCATGGCCTAGAGGAGTCATCACCCCTAGAGCCTGTGTGATGCAGAGAGCCCTGGGATGATGATGGCCTCCAACAAGCCCCTGGAGGAGATGGTCCTGAGACACCTGTGAAGTCGTGAGGCCATCCTCCAGCAACAGGGGGGCACCTGCACTGGTGGGAATAGCAGCAGCACTGATAGGGCTGCTAGCACCAGAAACAGCAAAGTCAAGTATTTTCTTTCCTCTCCTCAAACTGGAGGGGCATTGGGGCTTATTTTCCCAGCTGATACTATTTTTTCCTCAGTTGCACTTTCCCCCCACCTCTGTGGCAAGAAGTGCCCTGACAGTGATTTGCCCAGGGTTCACTCATGAGAACTCAGCTGTTCAGCAGTAAGGATGTGGCCTTCAGAAATAGTTGGGTCTCCTGATATAAGCCCGAAGGAAATGGAGGCCCAGAGCTGACACCTGCAGGTCCCTCTGCTGCACTGGGTCCTCATTTAAAGCTGAGTGAGGAAATGCTGTGGGAAGGAAAAGGTTTTAGGGCATAGTAATGCTGATCCTTTTGGGGTAGGAGGCAGGAATCACTATCAGAGAGAAGGGTGTTTATTCATTTATTTTTCCTGAAAGAGGGGAATTCTGTTCTCAGTGTTGCAAAATAAGCAGGACTTAGGCTGCTGCACACCCAAATCACTCCATGTGCTCCTGTTTACACCCCTCGCTGCGTGTCCACACACGCAAATATTCACCCATTGACGAGGCTGCAGAGGTTTCTGGTTTTGTTTAAAAATTGGCTGCCTGCAGCCTCCCCTTTGTTCCTCTGGGTACGCATGAGCAGCTGTGGAGAGCTGCAGGGCTAGCCAACAGACCTTGTAGCCCCCACAGATGTCAATTAGTTTCTCTCGGGCTTCCTTTGGATACACTGGGGTCTTGAGACCTCCATGTGCTGACTTATTTGTAAAGCATGAGTTATTCACTAACTCCATGTTATTAATTAGAAGATTATCAGCTCTCAGTGGTTCGCCTGCCTGCTGCAGGGAGGTTCCAAGGAAACCTGTGTATGGATGGTGCTCAAGGAGAGCGTCAATTGATTAGTATGGTGGAACACTCCTGCTCTCTGCATTAAAGAGCAACTGGAGGGACATGAAAGGCTTTGGAGACTCTGAGAGCCTTTCCAGGCTTGGGTAACCCAGAAAACAGCTTGCCGTCATGGGTTGGTGAGGGCTGGCCGGCAGCTCATGGAGGCAAGCGAGGGGATGGGGGCCAAAGGCCTCAGAAAAAGGTGTCAAGAGTCATGTTGGGCTGTAAGGGAAAAAACCCTCCACATAAAACCTTCTGGCAACTAGAAAAAGACAAGGAGCTGGGTGCTAAAAGTGCAAGGAGGAAAGGAACAGTTAAGTACATTGCCTCTAGATACCACAGCTTTTTAAACTACTTAAACTGACTGCGCTGCTCTGGGAATGCATTTTAGAGGAGGCAAAATTGAGTGCATATTTAATTTACCTGATTTTCTTCATCCTATATATTTTTGGATCCTCCTTGTGCTAATGAATCCTTGCTGCGTTCATGGGGAGTGAAACTTGTTAGTATTAGCAGAGGTCACTGTGGCCTTTCTCCGAGCCATCGCTGTCCTTTCCCTGACTCGATCAAGTGTTTGGGATGGTTGGGCTGGGGAAGGAGAAGAGTCAGCTCAACCTGCCTGAAGTTTGACCCTTCATCTATGAAAGGAGGCACACTTTGATCTAAGGTGTGGCATCAGGCGCAACATATAGGGTTTTTTTATATATATAAGCTTTTGTACAGAAAAAAAAGAAATCAGGAGGTCAGCTGTGTAGTAACATGTAAGTCTTGGTGCAGACAAAAACCACCAGCAAAAGCCAGAAGGAGAAGAGTTTGGGTGCAAAAGATGGGTTGGTGCTTAGTCTGCTGAAGTCTGGGTAATATCTGGGGTTTGTGACCTGACGGAGATGCCTGGCTTTGTCACAGATTTCTCATGTGTATTTTAGTAACTTTTTAATATTTTTCTGCCTCAGTTTCCCACTTGTAAAATGGAATTTCAAAAAAACCCCATTTTGTCTTCTCTTCATTTGCCTGCCTTATCTAAGAAGTCTGTAAAGTTTAGGGGATTACTTCTTTTTTTGTTGTGTCTATTGCTTGGTAGTTCCATGTTCCTTGGGACCCTTAGGCATTTTCCATAACACAGATAATAAGCTTAACAGATTCTCTCTTTTTTTTCTGCCTTTGGCCACAGATCTCATCACATCTTGTTCTCATGAGCCAAATGCAGTAAAGTATCTTCACAGCATCTCTCTGGGGTCTCTGTCCCTCACTAAACAGAGTTTTAGCAGATTACAAGTAAATAATAGTTAATAATCATTGCTGTCCCAATGACTGACCCATCTTACATGTTCTGCTTGCCAGATTAGTCCGGACCATCAGCCATTCAAAAAGATCTTCTTAAGATTGAAACACTAAACAGCAGAATGGTTCCTGCAATTTTAAAAGGGGTGATTCACAGAGAGGAACCACAAAGGATGTAGACCTCATGCTTCTGTGATGAAGATGCACAAATCCTTTACCAGGGTGGCTGGGAAGACCAGGGCTCAGGTTTTCAGTCCGGTCAGTCATTTATGTGTCTCCATTCCCTCTCTAATTTGACAGTTAAAACTGTGGTGTGTGTTGTCAATTCCTCTTGTCTTCAACCCATTTAAGTTGTACCGCGCTCTTCAGAAAGTCATGTCCCACATATCTCCTAAATCACTGAAAGGGGAGGCACCTCAAATTAGAGAGTGCATTTGAGAGGGTAAGTTTAAGTAAGTACAAATTGTTGGGGTTTTTTTTCCATTACAGCAAAAGAGCAGTATGATCAGATTAAATCTGGCAGACCTAACTGGAACAGTTTAAGAAGTTACCATCACCAGCTGTTCATTGCTGTTCCTCTGCTAGAGGTTACCTCGTTCTCCCACCTGCAGAAAGAGCGGAGTGAATGTAGACCTCAGCCACTGAAATGCACGGACCAGCACCTTAGCTTAGACTTGCTTTCACTTTGTGTGCCTATGTAGTTTGGCATCTGGGGAGTAAGTATTGAGGACTACTGTATTCATAGTTTGGATAGTTAAATGCATGCTTTAATACCTGGGGCTCACTAATTCCTACTTTTTTATGAATACACAAGTAAAATGCATTGGAGCGTTGTGAATAATTTTCCTTATTTAAATTTGGATGTAATAGCTCATGTGATTGCTTTTCCAGAAGCACAAAGATGCAATTACTTTTAAAAATAACTTACCAGTAACAACACGGCTGTGTTTTTGTCCCTTACTTTCTAAGATTTTTCAAACTATTTTTTTCTCTTTGTTGTTTTGTTTTCTCATGGCAAATATTCAGGCTCTGTGGACACAGACTTCATGCTGCTTGAGGGAGGAGATATAAAAACGATACTGTCCTTCAGAGAATGTTAATGGGAATGAGAGAAAAGAAAACTCCCTTTGTGGTACACTATCAGGCAACCTTCCTATGCCTCAAGATCCTGCAAATTCTAATATATCATCTTTATATTATAAAAAGATTGAATAAAAAGTCAAATGGAAATTGTACACGCTTCACATTCCTATTACTTCTAAAGTTATTTTAAAATAAAACAGGTCCATTGGGAGAAAAATTGTATGAATGTATTTGCTAATCCTAAATTGTAGTTTAAGAAAGATATTTGGGAGAGATGGTTTTACAAATATTTCTTAACATTGCTTTAATTTTGTTTGGTTTTTAATTAGACAAGCAATAGTAAGTTAAAGTAACCAGTTTTTTCTGTCTCCAAGTTAGATATGTGATGCAAACCAGGTGACTTCATGTGGTTCTCCTACTTGCCAAGTTGAACAAAAGATGTCAGAGTTAGATCTGCTACTGGAAGCCATTTTCAACATAAAGAATGACAAAGTAATGACTTTCCAGAATGAATATAAAAAATGCTGAAATTTGTTTTCCAAGCAAAGTAATTTATAGAATATCAGCAATGTTTTGCCTGTTTGTTAAAATTACACTTTAACACAAAGATAAGTAATATGGACTCCTTAATCTGCACCTATCTTTAGTATTTAGCAAAGTGTAGTGTACGGGGGGAAAAAAATCAACATTCACTAGGAAGATCCATATACAGTCTCCAAAATCTCTATGAAGTTCAACAAGGGCAAGTGGAAGGAACTGCACACAGGTCAGGGCAATTCCAAGCACAAATAGAGGCTGAGCAGAGAATGGATTGAGAACAGCCCTGAAGAAAAGGGCTTGGTGGTGTTGGTCAACGAGAAGCTCAACATGAGCTGGCAAAGTGCGCTTGCAGCCCAGAAAGCCAACTGTGTCCTGGGCTGCATCAAAAGCAGTGTGGCCATCAGGTCAAGGGAAGTGATTCTTTTCTCTATTCTGCACTCATGAAGACCCCACATGGAGTACTATGTCCAGTTCTGGAGGCCACAACACAAGAAAGACGTGGAGCTCCTGGGGAAAGTCCAGAGGAGGGCCACAAACATGATCCAAGGGCTGGAGCACTTCTCCTATGGAGATAGGCTCAGAGAGTTGGGGTTGTTCAGCCTGGAGAAGAGAAGCTTCTGCAGAGACCTTCAAGCAGCCTTCTAGTAGCTGAAGGGGCCTACAAGAAAGATGGGGAGGGACTTTTTACAAGGATGTGTAGTGATAGGACAAAGGGGAATGGTTTGAAGCTGAAATAAGGTAGATATAGATTAGATATTAGGAAGAAATTCTTTCCTGTGAGGGTGGTGAGACACTGGAACGTATTGGCCAGGGAAGTTGTGGCTGCCCCTGGAACACTGGAAGTGTTCAAGGGCAGGTTGGATGGAGCTTTGAGCAACCTGGTCTAGTGGGAGGTGTCCCTGCCCATGCAGGTGGGTTGGAACTAGGTGATCTTTAAGGTTCCATTCCAACCTAAACCATTCTACAGTTCTATGAACCACTTTCTTCAAAACAAACAAAAAGAAAGGCTTACATGATATACACAGCTGTAAATGCATACAGGTCAGTTGCAGAGCTGACCCCATTTGGAACTGAACTAGGTGACCTACTGAAGTCCTTTTCTACCTGAATTATCCTTTGATCCTAAAATCACAGTTCATGGTTAACCATGCTTCTGATGCACATGCAGGTCATAAATCCCTGACGTAAAATTTGAAAACCACCAGTATCTTTAAGGTCCCTTCCAACCCAAGCCATTCTATGATTTTTTGGTATCCCTGAAGCAGACTACACTCCATCCACGTGTGAGATGCTTGTGGTGAAACTACCTAGCACTTGTCCATAGGAAATGAATTTAGATGCATCACCACACTTGAAATACTTCATAATTGCCTTCCTGCTTCACTACATATTTTCAAAGGCCTGACCTTGGCAATTAATTTTCAGGTGGGTTCATATGCCAGCCTCCCCATTTAGGTTTAGGAGGCCAAGCTCAGAGCCTGGATGGACATCCAAGCTGCTGAGTGTACCACCATTGTGAGGCTAGTCTGCCTCATGCCAGGGTAGGGGCAAGTCCCTCAAGGGGTCTACACAAAGCATCTGATGTAGGGTCTTTTTTTTACAGTCTCTGATGGCCTATAGCTATCAACCTCCTAACATCTGTACTTAAATAACTTATATGCTACAGCTCATATAAACAGCTCATGTCCACCACCTCCCATCATAGGCCCTCTCCTGTTCTCCTCTCTGTTCCCAAAGAGGAAGATGCTGCAGCCAGCCCCTACCAGGCACAACTGTGTGTCCACATCAGCCTTTCAGCTCAGTCCAGGAGTGCACTTGTCACTTGAATCTGATGCCCATCAGACACCACCTATGTACCAGGAGCCGATTTGGTGCACACCGATCAGTAGTGGGAGTTCGGTTTCCAGGCCCTGACTAGATAGTATCAAAGTAAACCCTCTGAAGGGCAGATGAAATGTGTGTTGGGTCCCCAGAACCATTTTGCTCTAGAGGCCAGCTCCTGATTGTATGGGCTTCTCACAAATATATAGACATAGCCAGGATGCACCCCCTTGTTGTGCTAGTAAAGCTACCTCGGACGTGCTCCTGGCAGTAGATAGAGATGTGATGGCTTCCCAGAGTTTCTGCATAAAGCACTGAAGAGTGGATCTGTTATCCCTCAGAAAACTGTAGGAATATCTTTGTTTATTCAGACATTGTGCTCTGTACAACTGTACTTGCCATGCCTTTCAGTGAATCCAAGAAGCAATGATGCCTCATGCTAAAGGCAACTAAAGACACCCAGTATCAACACATTGTGTAAAAACTAACTAGTTCTGCACTGTATAAAGTACACAGATGAGGCCAGTAAGGAGCAAGGTTTCCTTACCCCAAAGCAAGATTCAATGTAACCTTGAAATCCCTGAGAGTGAGCAACTAAAACCTGAGGAGACATATCAGACATGGAAATAGCAGATTGATAAACATTTTAATAACAATAAATTAATAGACACCTTTTGCCAATGTAACATCTACACTAAAGTCACAGTTGCCCTAATAATTGCTACTTCTTTGATATGATCCAGGTTGTGGGACTGT
This sequence comes from Hemiprocne comata, assembly GCA_020745705.1. Classification (NCBI taxonomy): domain Eukaryota; kingdom Metazoa; phylum Chordata; class Aves; order Apodiformes; family Apodidae; genus Hemiprocne; species Hemiprocne comata. Next base: position 88,908,984 of record CM036586.1, on the reverse strand, counting down.
GGAGAAGAGTAAATAAAAGATATTGCAGGCAGACCTTCTAGGCCAAACACACAGATCTTCCACTGACACTAAATACTTATTACACTGAGATCCCCTTTTGTGCAGAGAGAAGAAGAAACCTTGAAGGACATGCAGTCCTCTGTTTTCCTGAGTGGAAAGAAGTAAAAATAAGCCAATACATTTGCCAGGCTTTTAATTTGTAGAGCTGCAAAACCACATCCAAAGCTTTCAGCAGTTGGAGCGGGTGCAAAAGAACAAGTAGATGAACTGGAGTAGATCCACTAAGTGTCAGATAACTGCTCCCAGCATCATTGTGCAGAGATTACTGTGAGAGTGATGAGCTCAGAGCTCAACTAAAAGGATCAAAGAAGGAATAGATCTCCAGAGAAATGTAGAAGTCCCTCATAGGGACCACTAAGGTCTCCTGCTCTTATCTATTGTCCTGAATATACAGAAATATGTAATATAAATATTAAAATCTGACTGGAGAATGCATGGAGGTGATTTCAAGTGTGGGAGCATCAGATGAAAGAAAAGGTAGAAGGGAGATATGTTTATTGCACCTAAACTAGCAGGTCATAGAAGTCACACCAGATCTGTGTGCAGTTTCTCAGTTCTGGAGAACAAGAATGGGACTGGACTCTCAAAGCATCTGGAAAACGAGGCAAAGGAGACAGAATAAATTTAAATTATGCCAGAGATGGGATAGGAAGGAAAAAGAAAGAGGGTAATCACTGACAGGTCCTAGAAGGGTGTACATCTAAACCATCCAAATATGACGACCAGTCTAAAATCCCAAGAGATGTAAAGAGGAGTCACCAGTCTGCACCTATTGTTCTGCCTCTCAGGGAATTGGGAATCCTAGAATGCCAGCCAGTCTGTGTGAATTCAAGACTTGGAGGCTTGGGAGGTTTTGGGTGTGAGAGCCCCAGCCAGAGCAGAAGCCAGGTCTGCTGTAAAATAAAACCACCTTCCCTTCCTATTAGGTCTCACCCTGAGCTCTGCTACATTGTTGCTGCCAGGTGCAATGGGGTATTACTTTAAGTAACAGAGAGGGGAACAAATAGACCAAAATTTGGTCTAGAGCTTTTAAAGGGGAGTTCTTTCAGGTCCCTGCATCCCACAGAAAGCACTGACTAATGTGTGGAAGCAAACAGCTACCGTGAAAGCCAAATCCAAATCAGACACTTAGCAGTAATGTACTGCAAAATTAAAAGGCTGATGAATGAAGATGACATTATGATAGGCAGCCCTTACAACTCCTACATAATTCAAAGGGTAAGTTGAGTTACAGGTGTTGAGAGCTTAAATGCACACTGACATGGAGTGTGCTAAAGTGACAGTGGAAAGGAGCACTTATAAATGATGAAAACAAACCATTTCAACAGATAAGTTCTTCTTTGGAGTGGAAAATGCAGAACCGTAACTAGCTAGTGAAACACTGGTGTTAAAGGCGATGGGAACCAGGCAAGACTTAGCTCAATAGCTGAGGAGGCTTCAGGCCATTGATGTGGGTTCAAGCAATTACAGTGTTCAGGGCCAGGAGTGTGTACTCACTGCTAAGGGATCCACGGATGCCGGCGTACAGATTTGGAAGCTTTTTCTGCACAATTGGCCTCTGCTGGGGACAAAGAAGGCTATGGTCCAGAGGTGTTTCTGGCTCCCACTGCTCTGTTCAGCTCAGCTCAGCTCAGCTCAGCTCAGCTCAGCTCAGCTCAGCTCAGCTCAGCTCAGCTCAGCTCCAGAGAGCCTTATTTTTAATGCAGTTTTCCTTGCTTGTTCACTTTCTTCATGTTTAACCTTAACAGAGATTTGTTTTGACTATTGGGAGAAGAGAGTAAGCTCAAGCAGGTGCACTGGGTTTAACTACAGCTTTGATATGCTTGGTTATACACAGATATGTTAACAAAAAGGAAAAACGAAAGACATTGCAAAAAAAAACCAAACACAGGATAGCAATTTTTAAAGTGTTAGGCCATACGTACTTAATGCATAAATTACTGAAAATAGTCTGCAGATAAGATTCTTGCACTACTGAGCCTGACAGTGAAACAAGTGAGGCCAAACAATGGAATAAATACATATATTTTTAATGACTGCCTATAATTGTTCTGTACTTGTATCTCATCAGAAAGTAATTATTAATTTTTTAAAAATAAGTTATTTCAAACTTCAATAAATCTTTCCTATAATGTGGTTCTGAGGTGTTTTATTGGTCTGAGGTATTCTCAAATGGCTGATACAAATAAAGCAGTAGAAAAGTGTCTAGTAATGATGCAAAAACATAAACAAGGCAAGAAGGAGAGTTTTTAAAACTGTCTTTTCATTTAAGTCTCTTCTGTCCTCCTGACAAAACTCATCTTCATCAGGGTCCCCTTTTTAAATAAGATTCTTCTTATTTGGCCCAATGTGATCCATTGCCCCTTATTCATTCTGCAGCCTTCCCCCATGCTGAATGTGTCTTTAAAAAGCTTTCGGGGTTCCATGCATTTTCAACTGCTCATATGGGGATAACAAAAGCCTTAGCTATTTGAAAAAAAAAAACCAAAAGCCATGAAGTTTAATTAATGTGAGAGAGGTGTGATAAATAAACAAGCAACCAGTGACAGGACAAGAGGTCACAGCCTGAAGCTGCTCCAAGGGAGGTTTAGGTTGGATATTAGCAATTACTTCCTCATGGAGAGGGTGATTAAACATTGGAATAGACTTCCCAGGGAAGTGGTGGAGGCACCGTCCCTGGATGTATTCAAGGAAAGGCTGGATGTGGCACTTAGTGCCATAGTCTAGATGGTGTGGTGGTGTTGGTCATAGGCTGGACTTGATGACCTTAAAGGTCTTTTCCAGCCTTGGTGATTCTGTGATTCTGTGAAAATACCTCTTTTGAGTACCCAGGAAAAGATGTAATGAAATTCCACAGGAATAAATGTAGTTATTCCACATAGAGACTCCTTTAGGAGGTCACAACCTGATCACAAAATGGTTAGAGTAATGCCTGGTTATTCTGGGCACATGCTGCTCTGGTAAAAACAGTCATAATAATGGTGAGTTCAGGAAATCCACAGCCATTTTTATAGCGTGGACTTTTCCTCCCAACACATGGCTGATTGATAACACCCAGTGGTGGCAGCAGGAATTGGATGGATGGATCGCGGTTTCCCCTCAATATTAAACCAGGACATTGTCCTCAATCCCCATATGTTCCCTAAACATAGCAGAGCTATGTTTGAGCACACAGTGTTCACCTCTTTGCTTGCTGCTCTCTGCCACCCGCCACCTGAATTCAGCGTGCCCGCCCAAGCACGCTTACTCACATAGGATGTTCACTTATCAGCTATGTACCGTATGTAAAGTATAAACTGTAAAAATCTCCCTTGAAAAAAAGTCCAAGGAACATTGTGTCTCAGAATGGAACCAGAAAAAGGAAATTATTACATAAACTATCAGACTAGCCTATTTATTTTGCCTGAACTGAATGAAGCATAAAGAGTAAACTAAGAAACCAACTGATGAAAAACGAATTTGATATTAAATGCATAAATTAATCCCATTTTAAAATATAACATTGAAGGTATTGGATAATGAGAAGTAGAACTGCTTTCATGTCATGTCAATTTACTGATCTAAAAGTTAGGTGTCCAGTTAAGGCTGGTGGTGTGGGCTTTCTCTCCTATACTGCCTAAAGAGGCCATCACCCCTATGAGGGAATTTGTCCTGTTTCATTTATCTCGCCCATCTCAGCCCATGCTGGGTGCCTCAGAGGGAAAGCACACTTCTTTGCTGACTCTAGAAGAATCCTAGACAGTTCTCTCAGAGTCATGCTGAACTCTAAAGTAGGATACAGTAAGTTTTACTCTCCTATGCAATACCACGGACTCATCTTCATAACTTCTTAAGAGTTGCTATAACAATTATATTCAGGTAACCGTGTGTATGGCTGTGGCTCTGTCATGCTCTACAGATGGTAACATCCCACAGTTTGAAAACAAACCCTTTCAGTAGTTATAATAAATATAAATTTACCTATTGCCTTCTACTGAACCTAGTAAGATTCACTCCTGTACATATCAGTTGCTATACTCTTCACTTCTTCTGCATTATTCATACATAGATTAGTGAGTGTACTTAAACATATAAAAAAAGTGATTGCATTTGTATACTTTTACATTTAAGTGTCTCTGAATATGAATAATATAAAGACAGCTTGCACAGTATGGACTAGTATCTTGAAATGTGAGAGTATCTAAAAAGTTAGGTAATTTATCTAGTGTTTTTAATTAGCACCTGGTTCTCTGTGGCTTTATCTACCAACAAGCTTGTACTGTCAGGTATCACTGAAGGAATATCAGCTTTACCTACTCCTTATTTTTCTACAACAATGTTTTACAATAAGGAAAATATCAAAAGTACATGGCTCATTTAATCAACAATTTTGTAAGTGTTTTACTTATGTCAACAAATAACAAATTGTTTTTAACGCCTGATACCTAGAATGCAGTATGCAGCATAAATTATTCAAATCAAAGCAACATAAATCTTTGTACAGCAAAGGCAAAGCTGCAGAATTCATTACTGTGTATTATAGCTTTGGATAGGACAATGACCTCTAATCATAACTCCTCAATATAGTCCTTACACTTAAGATGCCAACTTGCCACTAAGGACCTGATTATCTATAAATTTATGGGAACTTGCAATAACTGGTGTTTGCCTCCTGATAATGTTTTCTGACACATATCAGGAGATTCAGCTGATCTGTGTTAGAGATTATTGTACAGAATCTGCAGTTTATACAGGCAATGAGTAGACAGAAGGTCCATTTGAGACCTTTAGCTATAGAGGAGCACATAAGGAAAACTGTTTCCATAGAAACATGCCCCACAGCTGTAGTTAGTATAGGAAAAATAGTTTTAGGATTATTTCAATGAAGTTCTACCTTTTGTTTTCAATGCAAGATGTATACAATAGGTTGTTTCATAGTGTGATCTCAGTGTAGCTAAGGTCTTACATGTGAAATTCACCCCAAAGTGAAGGACCCCACGTTTCTCTTCTGTGTTCCTAAGAGTTTGATTAGATCATGCACACAGTGTCCACAGCAGAACGATTTTTTACATAAAAGAGTATTGCTTTTCAGTATTTATTCTCTGTACAATAAATGCTTATTTTTACATTAAATCACAAAATTGTATATAAATTTATCAGAAATTCTAGATAAAAAGCAAAAGGCCAGATAAGCTTCCAACAAATCCAGGGGAAGGATGTCCAGTGATTCCAGGAGGAGATTAGTGAGGCTAAAGGAGAATTACAGGAAAACAGAGGGTGGGCATGAATAGTTGGCTAACAGTTTGGCAACATCTTCTTTCCATTCAGGTCATTTCCAATTTAGATGAAAAATTTCTAACCGATTCCCTGGAAATGACAAGGTTGGTGTATCTCCAAACGAGTAAATCCAAGCTATTTTTAGGAGAGCTTTAGGTCCTGCTTATTTGCGTGGCTCCAAAGGCAAAAGGCACAATCCACAATCCATCTTGTGGTGGTAAGACAATTTTACCCATCCAGTTGAGTTTTTTCTCCCTCTCATTTCAAAAGTGTTAACAAGGCTGCAAATTTCCCCTTCCTCCTGGTATGAGCATGGACTTTATTAGCTGCTTCCAGGTACATATGCAATGCACAGAGTAATATGACTCTTGGATATTTCCTTACTGAATTTGAAATTAGTTTAGCTGAATTGCAGCAAGTCACACTATGGAGTGGGAGATGCATGACTAGGAGCTGGATTTTGGTCACGAGTAAGTGAACAAGCCCAATAAACAAGGATCTGTTGCCATGTCAGCTGAGGTTTTGTGTGTTTACGATAAAAAGAGTGGTAATTTTGTTTCCTCTGTCATTTCCATACAGCACTGAAATCACATCCTCCTAGACAAATTTTACTTTTGGACTTCATACCCAAGCAGACCAAATGCAAATTGAACAGGTATCTGTCTCAGTGTCTCTGGAAGGCACATTTTCTAGAAACCACATTCTGTACAGGGAAGGAAGACAGAGCCAGATGAAAGATATTTAGAGAGTAGCACGCAATAGCTCACAGGGACAGAGAAAAGGTTCTTAGGTTTGATCCCACATACTGCTTAGCAGAGCTGTGCTTCAGGGGCTCCTTCTGCCGACTGGTTGTCGCCATACGATGGTAAGTTTTAAAGCTACATGCTGAAACCGGTATTGGAGAGTAGGTGCTGTCAGAACCCCCAAATGACTCAGCCTTGCTTCAGAAGTGATGTCCTACCATCTACCAACTCAATAAAAATACAGTTCATAAAAGCCAGGCAAAAATAACTTAATAACCCACAGATCAGGAAGACGTGAGCAGATAATTCACACATACTAGACAAACTCTCCCACATGCCTCCAAAACACCTCCAAGGAAAAGTTTATTTCCAAAATAGAGATCACTGCCTTAGTAATTTTCTTTTCAGGTTAGCAATATGACCCATTTTTGGCTTCCCAACAACTACAGTAAGGCTTCAAGAAGATTTTCCTCATAGCATTTAATTTGTGAATGGGGTTTGCATGCACCCTTCCAAATAAGTATCAAGAAAGTTGGCCTCGTTGTTCATGATGGCAAGACAAGGGGAAGAATAATTGTGTCACAAAATATCTATCCCTGTTCTCCCCACAGAGACCTAATAATTACTTGTTCAAAACTTAGAGAGGTGGAAGAGCTAGCTCAGATTCCACCTAAGTTTGAAGGATTAATCTTAGTGTCAATTCTAATGGTACAAAAGATCTGAGTGTAATTTCCTCTTCTTCCTTGTGGTCTACCAGATTGTAGAAGATTGCATGTATTACTCTAAGGTTCTCCAGGGGAAATTTCCCCGGGCTTTTCTACAAGGATTTTCAACCACAGTACAGCATTTAAGGGGAAGGGCATTGGAAGAAACAGAAACAGAGTACTTAAGAAGCATAGGAAGCAAGTTTTGGATCAGGCAGAGAGGATAATAGGGGGAGCAATTCATGATGGTATCTGAAGATGACAGAGGAGATCCTGGCTTGATGAAAGGAACAGGCAAAATTCCCACTGGCTCAGTGGACCCTGGAGTTTACTCCACGAGGGAAAATGGTGCTGTGAGGGAGAACTGTCAGTAAAAAGCAGGAGTCTGAGATGTGGATGTCATCTATCTGAATTTCTGCAAGGCCTTTGACACGGTCCCTCACAGCATCATCCTCTCTAAATTGGAGAGGTATCAGTTTAATGGGTGGACTGTTCAGTGGATAAGGAACTGGCTGGATGGTCACATCCAGAGGGTAGTGGTCAATGGTTCAGTGTCCAGATGGAGAACAGTGACAAGTGGTGTCCCTCAGGGGTCTGTACTGGGACCTGTGTTGTTTAATATCTTAATCAATTACATTGACAGTGACATTGAGAGCACCCTCACCAAGTTTGTTGATGACACCAAGCTGGGTGGTGCAGTCGATGTGCCAGAAAGACGGGATGCCATCCAGAGGGGCCTGGACAAGATGGAGAAGTGGGCCCAGGTGAATTTCATGAGGTTCAACAAGGTCAGGTGCAGGGCCTTTCACCTGGGCCAGGGCAACAAGAGATATGAATACAGGCTGGAGGAAGACATGCTAGAGAGCATCCCTGTGGAAAAAGACCTGGGGGTACTAATGGATCCAAAGCTGGACATGAGCCACCAATGTGCAACTGCAGCCCAGATGGCCAACTGCATCCTGGGCTGTATCAAAAGAAGTGTGGCCAGCAGATCAAGAGAGGTGATTCTGCCCCTCTACTCTGCCCTGGTGAGACCTCACCTGGACTACTGTGTCCAGCTCTGGAGCCCCCAACACAAGAAAGATGTGGACCTGCTGGAGCATGTCCAGAGGAGGGCCACGAAAATGATCCAGGGGCTGGAGCACCTCTCTTATGAAGAAAGGCTGAAGGAGCTGGGGTTGTTCAGCCTGAAGAAGAGAAGGCTCCAGGGGGACCTCATAGCAGCCTTCCAGTACCTGAAAGGGGCCTACAGAAAGGCTGGGAAGGGGCTTTTTACAAGAGCACATAGAGATAGGACAAGGGGTAATGGTTTGAAACTGCAGGAGGAGAGATTTAGGTTAGAGGTCAGAAGGAAATTCTTTAGTGTGAGGGTAGTGAGACACTGGAACTGGTTGCCCAGAGAAGTTGTGAAGGCTCCATCCCTGGGGCTGTCCAAGCTCAGGTTGGATGGGGCTCTGAGCAACCTGGTCTAGTGGGAGGTGTCCCTGCTCATGCAGGGAATTTGGAACTCAGAGATCTTTAAGGTCCCTTCCAACTCTAACCATTCTATGATTCTATGATTCTATATATCAGCAAGCTGAATTGTCACATTTTAGTACAAAATTGAATGCCACGAGCCACTGCTGGTAGATGCACAGAAGAAGGGAGCTGCGGAAAGTATAAATGTAAAAAACTGTTGCTTCTGGCAGAATTACCAAATACAAAATTTTAATAAAAGGTGAAAACAGAAAGAGCTTTGATTTGAGGGACTCTGAGTGCAGGCAAGACATTAACTTGTTCTCACTGTAAGCTGACAGGACTGAAGGAGCTGCAAGGTAACATTGCGAAGGGACCCAGCCTGCTTGGGAGCCTCAGCCACCGAGCATGGCTGGAACTTTTGTTCAATGTAGAGGAACCAGATCTGCAGACACAGATACTCCAGCCCACGTAGCTGCTCCATCACAATGAAGATATCTTTGGCTGCTCATTTCGGGGTTTTCATGGAGGGAGGCTTTGACTCTTTTGTTTTCAGAAAAATCTCTCAGTGACTTTTCCCCCCATATTTTACAAAAGAAAAATAAAAAAAGAAGAAGCTCTGTAAATTGAATGAAAAAGCAACGAGGATTTCTAAAGCTTCTGAAATCAGTTCAAGCACTGAGGCAAAGCTAACACAGCTAGAGGCTTATTAGAAAGCCACAGCAAAAGGGGACTTTACCCCCATCAGGCACATGTGACTGTCCCCCACCACGGGGAGAGATGGGAAACGGCCAATGGATTTCATGGTTCTTTCACCAAGCCTTCTCCTTGCTTTCTATTTTGACTGTATTGCAGGGGTCCATTTTAATGTGCTGGTTTTATTGTTTTGGTTTGGTTTTTTATTTGCAGTGCTATCCAGTGCCTGACTGGAGAAGAGAGAGGGAGACTCAAGAAAGACAAATACATTTTGCTTCAATAACAAAACATCACATTTCTAAGAGAAGGAAAACAACTGCTTTTTGAAAACAGGGCTGTGCTTGTTTGTCTGTTAGTTCATACAGAACAGTTATCAAGCCAAAGGAGTCCTGGTGATCGTGCTTTGCCAGTGGACACAGAACAAAGGATTATTAAAAATAATATAAACTGACGACATATGTTAGCAGTATTAAAATTGATGCACATTCCTGCACAGAGTAAGGAAAGCCAGAAGCTGAATTTTATCCTTAACAAAGTCAGAAAATAAAAGCAAATTTTTTCAGTCTTATTTCTTCTAACAGGGAGGTATTTCTTTCTGTCTGCTTGGGGAAAAGAGGTTGGAGGGAGCAACGGTTGGTTTGGACAAAATTCAGTCAATCCACCCCCCAAAGTAGATCCAGCTTGACACAAGTACTTCTGCAAATATTTCCTCCACAAATCAAAGCTGTGAGCAAAGAGACAACTGTCAGAATTTAGCAGGATTTGGCCCACCATCTTCAAGCACAGAAATGCATTTCATAAGACATTTTGATATTAAGTATTAAAACTTTTTCACGGGGATGGCACATAGACATTGCAGCCAGAAATTAGGGTCCTTTTGTCTCAGCCATGAGACAAACAACGGCACAAAAAGCCATCCCAGCTTCAGAAAACTCTCCCACCTAGCCTACAGCTTCTGTATTACCACAAGAAGTTCAAAGGAGCTCACTGAGGTCTTTCCTTGCATCGCCCCTTACCCCATGCTCACCTGGTCTTTTGCACCATCTGGGAATCTTCAAATGAGCCTGGGTTTGCAGTTTCACTCTATGCCTGACCTTACAGTTCCTGCAAAGGCAAGAAACTTGATTGTGATGCTCGCACATTACGCCGGGATGGCACGCTGTCAACACATGCAGTGTTAGGGACTAGAAAATCCAAATACAGTTTGCAAAGCCATTGGAGGCTTTCCACAGAGTACTTGCAAGGGTCTCTCCTAATAGAATTTGCCAAAATTCACATGAACTCAGATTTAATCCAATCAGTTCTACATCACATGTCTTTCAACATTGACAATTCTTTTTTTTTTCTAATTGTGACTCTCTTATGGAACCAAATGAATCAGAAAGCAACTTAAATGAAAACCAGCCCAGATTGTTCTACACTTTAACCTTACATCTGTGCTTAATTAGGATGCTCAATTTCCCTAAACTCAAGTAATAAAATGGAAGTAATCTGTGGCCTGTTTGTCAGTCATTATAGGGCAGCAGACCTGCAAATCAAGGCAGGCTCAAATGCACAGGATCCTGTTCAATGTGGCCATTGAAGGCAACATGGGAGATGCTATTGTGCAGCAGGCTGGAAGGGAATCAGGAGAAAAGTTTTCTGAGAAAGACACATGTGAATGACCTCTGTGCTCAGAGTGTGGCTGAGCCTTGGAAGAAGGGAGCAAATGAATGTGGAAAACATGTGTGATTATTTAAGGCTTCCCCATTCTAACTGCATGAGGCTCTTATGAAGGACCTGATAATAACTGGTGCTGGACAGTATCTTCAGCCACAGCAGAGGCAGCAGCCTCATCTTCATATCAGAACTGTTCTCTTGGGAGTGCCAGCACGTTCAGCTGGTGTAACATTTCAGGGTGTACTTTCCAGACATTACAAGGTCTTCAGTGGCCTCATCACTCCCCCAGCCTTGTTCTCTGGTCCTAGTGCTGCACACCACATGGATGCAGTTGTGTGAGGGGTTGTGCTGTAGACCCGTGAAAGAAAAACTCTCCAAAACCCCAGGTGCCCCTTTCCAAGACTTTCTAAGGACCTGCATTATTTCTCAGCCCCACACACTGTGGCACCAGCTGATACTGCAGCAAGGGAGGGCTGACATCTCCCAGGAAGGCTTTGGCACCATCGGTGCTGCTGCATAGAGTGACACCCTCAAATACCTTGTCTCCTTGCAGCCAGAAAAAAGTATTTCCAACTAACCCACATCCTTAAAAGTGTGAGAAAGGTTTGTCATCCAGAGGTGTTAAAGATGCACTATCCGGGGCTATGGCAAGTCACTGGAGGAACAATAAAACCCTACCCCACACACCAAGGTCTGTCATCATTCATTTCAAACATGCACTTCAGAGTGTTGCTGTTATGTTGTTTTTTGACATCTTGAGATCTACATGAGAAATCCCTGTGGATGTGCTGTAAATCCATATCTACAGCAGTAAGTTTTCATTGCATCAGTGTTATTAAATATATATACACACTTATATATATATTATTTGGTGATGCTGAATGAACAATTGGCCTTTAACTCCTCCTAGACTATTAGGTCGTCCTATAGGTCAGTGAAAAAGTAATTTTCCCTAGATTTGTAATAAGGTCTGGGATTTGACCTATGACCCCAATGTCACAAGGTATTCATTATCTCCACACAGATGATATACAGACCAAGAAACATATATTTTTTATAGAACTGAAAGAATTACATTTGATGGATACATTTTATTAGATGGATTTTATTGCCTGGATAAACTCAATTAGCAGAGCTCATTAATTTTGAAAATGCAACTTATTTACATCGAGCTATTCTTCCTGTGGCCATTAGCATTCAAAACATTTAAACTTGAGCTCAGGTAATTTTCTTTGATTCAGTCAGCAAACCAGATTAAAAAAAAAAAAAAGAGAGGAAAAATATTTTAACCAGAGCAGAAACCTTGTTTTGCATCAATGCAGAATGCTTAATTTACCTTGTAATTTTTTTTTTCTTACTTTTTAAGCTGGGTTCTTTCTTTCATTCTTAAAAAATATTAGCTAACAGTCCAAACATCATTTCCTAACAAGAAGTTGCAATGTTTTGATTCCAAAGGAATAAAAACTAGCACTTTATGTTTTTGAGGTGGTAAAGTTGTTTGCTCTGTCTTAATTTAAGAAATGGATTCAGTGTCCTGCCTCTGGACTCAGGAGGCAATTTTACCAGTCCATAAAAAGGTTCCAGTCACACAGAGTACCCATATTTGCAAGAAAATATTAGTGCCATGCATTAAGCTAAATGCAAAGGGCTGAAGATGTAACTGAAATGTGACTGCATAAAATATATCCATATCAAAACACACATGTTGTAAGATTTTTTGTGAGGTAAAGGACAAGTCTATAAATCATGTGTCTATACAATATTGTCCCTTAGCTGACTCCCAGGTGCATTTCAGACATGACCACAAAAACCCACCCCTTGTATGGCAGATGCTTCTATCCCTAGTGAAAAAGGGGACCGAGAAGCCAACTGCAGAGGGTGGGGTTCAAATTAAGTGGTATTAGGCCTATTAAAGTTGGATATCCTGATCAAGCTATGCTTTTGTAGCCAAGAGAGAAAGATTAAACTCCACTTGAGATGGAGCCACTGCACACCATAGGTCAAGAGTCTGAGGTGGGTGACTCACCCACATGGGTCCCTGCTTCTGCCCTTGGTGCTGCAGGACCCCAGGTAATGTGCCCAGACCAGATGTCTCACATGCATGCCGTCCCAGCTAGGAGAGGTGAATTCCATCCACCTATGTCTTGGGAAACATTAGCAATCACTGTGTTAGCCCAGAGCTAATTATTTAGGACGAAACTCCCTCAACTGTTTAACCCAGTTCCTGCAGCCCAGAGCTGCTGTGAGCAGCAGGGTGGGGGGAGCCCCTCCACATAGGAAAAGCTCCCAGAGATATATGAGTTCTCATTACAGCTATATTGGGAAGAAAGTGGCACAGACAACAGTATTCCTTTCATCTTCTGATGCAGACTACCTCCTCTGAGGGCTTCTCCACATAACTGTAATTTAGAACAGTCGTAAGGTTTTACTGGCCACTGGCTTGGGTCAGGACTGGTGGTGGGGTGGCAGTGAAGCATGAATAACCCCTCCACCAATCCTGAGGATCCAGCTGCTAGAGCGAGGTCCACGGTTACCATTAGCACCAGGAAACAGCTTTTATTTTGAGACTGAACTACTTGTGTGTCCATTCAATGAATTCCTGTTAAAAGACTAAACCTGCTAGAGGATAAAAATTCATTACAAGTGAGAAGCAATTTACAGTAGAAAATTGACCTATAAAACCAACACATTTCCATTGCACTAATCCAAAACATATTTCAGAAAATAGGTCTGTACTCTGAAACAGGTCTTGTTAAAACAACCAACCTGTTAAAATTACAGGCTTGGTGCAGCAAGCTTGTATATTTTAACAGGAATTTCATGTGTTGGGCCATAGTCCTAGGAAATTTTCTAAGGAAGTGACCTTACTCCTCAAACAGCAGTTGGAGATTTAAAAGCAAGGCACATCCCTTGGACTTCAGAGAGCAAGCAGCTTACAAGGCTCCCTGCACCTCGGATTTCTTCCCCTCCTGCTCATTTCTTCATCACCTCTCATACTGTCCCTTACACCTGGAACATTTTGACCTCTTCCTATCTGCCAAATATTTTCCCTTCTCCATGTCACATTCCTCCTTAACTCACTCACTTCCTCCTGACTGCTTGGACCTGGGGCTCCTGTTCTCACAGAATCACAGAATCATAGGAGTTGGAAGAGACCTCTAGAGATCATCTATTCCAACTCCTCCACTAAAACAGGATCACCCAGAGCATATTACACATGACTGCATCCAGACAGGTCTTGAATGTCTCCAGAGGAGACTCCACTCTGAGCAGCCTGTTCCAGTGCTCTGTCACCCTCATAGTAAATAAGTTTTCCCTCATGTTTGGATGGACCTTCCTGTGTTCCAGTTTATGCTCATTGCCCCTTGTCCTACTGCTGGGCACTACTGAAATGAGCCTGACTCCATCCTCCTTAGACTTGCCATTTAGATATTTATATACATGCATATGGTCTCCTCTCAGTCTTCTCTCCAGGCTGAGAAGTCCAGCTCTCTCAACCTTTCCGCATATGAGAGATGCTCCAATCCCCTAGTCATCTTTTTTGCCCTCTGCTGGACTCTCTCCAGCAGTTCCCTGTCTCTCTTGAACTGGGGAATGCAGAATTGAACACAGTATTCCAGCTGTGGCCTCACTAGAACAGAATAGAGGTGGAGGATGACCTGCCTCGACATACTGGCCCCATTCTTCTTAATGCATCCCAAGATACCATTAGCCTTCTTTGCCACAAGAGCACAATGCTGCCTCATTGTTAACTCCTTGTCTACCAGGACTCCAAGATCCTTCTCCTCAGAGCTGCTTTCCAGCAGGTCAGCCTCTAATCTCTACTGATGCATGGGGTTGTTCTGCCCCGGGTGCAGGAGCTTACATTTGCTCTTGTTAGATTTTATTAAGTTCCTCTCTCCTAACAACTCTCTATCCTGTCCAGGTCATGCTGGATGACAGCACAGCCCTCTGGTGTGTCAGACACTCCTCCCAGTTTGGTATCATCAGTGAACTCACTGAGGATACACTCTGTCCCTTCGTCCAGGTCATTGATGAACATGTTGAACAAGATCAGACCAAGTATTGACCCCTGGGGAACACTGTTGGTTACTGGCCTCCAACTCAACCCTGCTCCATTAATCACAACCCTCTGAGCTCTGTCACACAGCCAGCTCTCAGTCCACCTTACTGTCCTCTCATCCAACCCACACTTCCTGAGTTTCTTAATAAGGATATTATGGGAGACAGTGTTAAAAGCCTTGCTGAAGTCAAGGTAGATGACATCTGCTGCTCTCCCCTCATCCAACCAACCATTTATGACATCACAGAAGGCTAGCAGATTGGCCAAGAATGATTTACCCTTGGTAAATCCATGCTGACCACTCCCAATAACTTCCTGTTCTTCAACGTGTTTAAAGATGACATCCGGGACACATTGCTCCATCACCTTTCCAAGCACAGAGGTGAGTCTAACTGGCCTGTAATTTCCTTCTTGCCCTTCTTGAAGACTGGACTGATATTGGCCTTCCTCCAATCCTCAGGCACCTCTCCTGTTCTCCATGACCTTTCAAAGATAATGGAGAGTGGCCCAGCAATAACATCTGCCAGCTCTCTAAGCACTCATGAGTGTCCCTGTCAGGGCCTTTGGACTTATGGATATCCACTTTGGCCAAGTGGTCTCTAACCCAGTCATCCTCTACTGATGGAAAGTCTTCCTCTCTCCAGACCTTTCCCCTTGCCTCCAGGGTCTGGGTTTCATGAGGGACTGCTTCAGCAGTGAAGACTGAAGCAAAGAAGGCATTCAGTAACTCCACCTTCTTTATGTCTTCCACCACTAGGGCACCCACCTCATTGATCAGTGCGCCTACATTTTCCATAGTCTTCCTTTTTCTATTGATATACTGAAAAATTATCTTCCTGTTATCTTTAACCACAGTGGCCAGGTTAAGTTCTGCTTGAGCCTTGGCCCTTCTAATTTTCCCCCCGCATAGGTTCACTACATCTTGGTATTCCTTGTAGGTTGCCAACCCCCTTTTCTTTTGTTCCTGAGGTGCAGCCAAAGCTCTCTGTTTAGCCAGGCTGGTTTTCTTCCCCATCAGTTTTTTTTTTTGGGTCCTGGGGATGGCCATCTCTTATGCCTTTAAGAGTTCCTCCTTGAAGTATGGCCAGCCTTCCTGGGCTCCTTTGCCCTTCAGGACTGTCTCCCAGGGGACACTCTCAACCATGCTCTGAAACAGGCCAAAGTCTGCCCTTCAGAAGTACAAGGTGGCAGTTCTTCTGGCTCCCCCCCCCTTGCTTCTCCAAGAATTGAGAACTCTATCATTTCATGATCACTCTGCCCAAGATGACCTCCAACCTTTACATCCCCCACAAGAGCTTCTCTGTTAATGAGCAGCAGGTCCAGCAGGGCACTTTCCCTTGTTGGCTCCCTCACCAGCTGTGTCAGGAAGTTCTCTTCTACACACTCCAGGAACCTCCAGGACTGTTCCCTCTCTGCGGTGTTCTATTTCCAGCTGACAACTGGGAACTTGAAGTCCCCACACTGAAGCTCCAACACTTGGAAAAGAAAGCCAGGCACACTCTGCAGTCACCTTACAAAGCCCAGGAGACACACACAGAGGCATGGTGACTTGATGATAACTCCCTGCAGTCAGGACAGGAACATCTCACATTATCCTGGAGCATGCCTCCCCTTTTTTCAGGACAGGCTCACAGGCCCACAGTACTTGAACCTGGATCTTTCAGTCCTTGTGTAGGAGAAATCAGAAGCTTGGAGTGGGAAGAAGAACATACAGCCTTTCAGGAAGGCCAGCTTCAGTTCCTGAGGGCTCCAGGTCCTGCTTCAAGCCCACTGAACTCTGTGGAAGGAATTCAGTGGGCTTTGATCACTTATGGCTGGAGGGTTGAACCACAGCAGAGAAAATATTAGAATCACAGAATCATAGAATGGTTTGGGTTGGAAGAGACCTTAAAGATCACCTAGTTCCACCCCCCCTGCCATGGGCAGGGACACCTCCCTCTAGACCAGGTTGCTCAAAGCCCCACCCAACCTGCTCTTGAACACTTCCAGGGATGAGACATCCACAACTTCCCTGGGCAACCTGTTCCAGTGTCTCACCACCCTCACAGTCAAGAATTTCCTCCTAATGTCTAACCTAAATGTACCCTCTTCCAGTTTAAAGTCATTACTCCTGTTGTATTGTTGTGTAAAAGAGTTTTGCTTCTGACAAAATATTTCAGTGGAAAACAGATCTCCAGAAGCAGAAGAGGTTCACTGCAATCACTGGGAAGCTGCTGTGTGTTTGTAGGGGTTTTTTTCTGCTGTTACAGAAATGCAACTTGAACTTAACACCACTCCTGTTATTAACTATATTGAGAGAAT
This sequence comes from Hemiprocne comata, assembly GCA_020745705.1. Taxonomy (NCBI): domain Eukaryota; kingdom Metazoa; phylum Chordata; class Aves; order Apodiformes; family Apodidae; genus Hemiprocne; species Hemiprocne comata. The sequence goes on along the minus strand of CM036586.1, from coordinate 88,892,047 downwards.
GAAAACAGTCATCCCAGGTGTGCGAGTTGGCCCACCATTTCTCAGCTACAATGACATTGTAGTTAAGTAGAAAAAACTCCTGTTTTTCAGACTTGTTACAGCATCTGAGTCTGTTCAGCTTTTTGGTCTGTGCCTGCAGGAAGGGGGTCAGGAAGCAGAAAAATGTGTGTCCTTCGGGTATGGCAGGAGGACCCAGGACCAGCCACAGCTTTTCTTGCCAACAGCTTCCCTCTGCCTTGCAGAAAGCATAGACACTACCAAGCAATGGCAGCAGCATGGTTAGTTCCTGGAACAGGAGAACTCTGCTGGGGTCTACCCAGGGCTGTGCCAAGATGCACCCTGTTCCCTTGCTGCTCCTTCACTGCTCCCTCATGGTCTTGCTCCTGTCCAGGGGGATAAGATTGACAGCAGGGTATGTAAAGCCAGAGAGGTCCAGTACTTTCCAGAGGCATCTAGAGAGGCTATTCGCTACTCAGTGTCTGGGGATGAATAATTCAAGGCTGGTCCAGCAGCTGGAGTCAGCAGAGACCTTGCAGAGAAACACAGGCTCCACTATCAAACCATTGCCTCCTCCACACTCCAAAGCACGCAATATGCCTTTCTTTTGAAATGCTCTGAGCTCCTCATCCTTTCAAATGGCTAACAAATGTGTTTGATTATGTGGCAAAGCAGATTTTCATATGTTGACAAAGCCTTGTTAATCAGGAGAGCAGGGCTCTATCTAGACAGTTACAGAATATACAAGGAGAAATTTCAACACCTCATTAGAAAAATAAATTAGTGTATTTTCTGAGATTGTGGCATAGGCAAAACATATCCTCATATGGTATAAATACTTGGTGAGATGAACTTCATAGCTTTACCATGATTTCACCACTTGAGAGTGAAGTAGCCATCCCAAGCTAACACAAATCAGGACTTTATGCTACTCTAGATGTTCTGCCTCCCTCTTCTTCTTGTGATGATCTCCATCAGCCATCAGATCATATAATTTAATATAACACAAAGTCTAGACCTCTTGACACAGATCCCCTCCTGCATCAGAGGATGGACAGCTTTAATTTACACCAGATGGCTTCAGACTATAAGAAACCCTGTGCCAGATGAGGGGTAGCCAAGCACAGGTGTGCCCCACCCAGTCCCAAAATGCCTTTTTTTAGTCTCCTCCTTTCCATCCAGGGACAAGCAGATGTGGGAGGCAGCAGGCAGCCCTGCTCTGCACCAGCTGAGAATTATGCCAAACACCAGTTAATGCACCCAGGGGTCACATCGAGACACTCTGTACCGAGGTGAAAGGAAAAAGAATCTGTTCTTCTAATTTAAGTAAGAGTCACAAATCAAGGGGAAAAAGAAAGCAAAAAACTTTAGAATGAAATACATGAAAATGTTTAATATATTGCCAGAATGTCAAAAAAAATGAAGAAGTGGATTCCAAAGAATCTAGAGAAAATTATCCCTTTGAGTCAAACACTAATGAAAGTCTGCAGTGATATAGAGATGATCTCATGCTTGTGGTTATTTCCCGTTTGCAACTTTTTTTCTTGCTATAGTTTTTTGGGGCTTTTTTTAGCTCCCAGATGTTGTAAAGTTAATTACACAATCATTTGTGTATTACCAAAAAAAAAGAATAAGGAATACTGGATACACATGAGTCACTATGGTGCAGCACTGAATGAAGGGAAATGACCTGCAGAAAAACGCAATTTATACATAGTATCAGAGCTGAAAATTTTCAATATTCTTCAGCCAGATGCTGTTTTTTTGTAAGGGAGAAATTTTCAGCTCAGCTGAAAGTTACTAGGAGCCTCCTCTGTGCACAAGCAGCATGAGCAGGACAACCCCAACCAGAAAGTAACACTTGCCACTGAAGCGTGGTATAAATATAAACACATAAAAGAGGAAAGTTTTTTGCAGATTGGTATGTCACAAACCTTTTTATTGTGCTTCGTAGTCCCATATGCAAGGCAAGATGTAAGGAGACACGTTCTTCAAGGCCCACTCATTTAGGGAAACACATGAGCTTAAGTACCAGTGGCATCCATGTAACCCATTGCTGCAGTTCATAGCCGTGCCACCAGCCTGGTACTGGTGATACACTGAGAGACTCAGCGTGTCTGCACACCTGCAGGATTTGCACACCTAAATATGGGTGCTCAGGATCACAGGAGTGTTTGGAAAGTGTTGATGTTCCTCTCCTTTTAAAGAATGTGATTCCTTAAAAGTTATTTCAAAGTACATAGAGCTGGCTTCAAAATATGGATTAAGCTCCTTAGCCAGCTCTTCTGAAAACATAAAAAAATATTCTGGTCCATTTTCTCACTGGCAAGAATGTATACCTGTGGACAGAGACCAAAGAGATCACACACCACCTTATTTACTTTAAAGAAAGCACAGTGCCTGTTGAAAGGCAATCAGCCACCCTGGATTGGGCTATGCAGATTTTTTGATGGTACCATATGACTAAGCCTCTTCCAAAAAGATCTCAACCATGCAGGTAACTCAATAACTGTCAGAGCAGAAACGGAACGATTCCCATGCTATAACGTGGTGTCATCTGCCGTTGAAGGTTAAAGCACTTGGATGCAAACACCAAAAGAGAGGACAGACTTAATTTAAGGCAAATCCGGGAGACAGGTAACATGGATATGACAATAGTATCTGGCCTTTGGCGACAGCATTAAAATTAGGAGATACTTTACCTAATAAGCACTGGTGGAAGCAAATAGATTACCAGGAAATAATAATTCATAGATTCAGAGAATTCGAGGCACAGAGTTTCTCTTGTAATTTCACTTCTCAACAACCATTTTCTTAGCTTTTTCCTGACTTTCTTTTGAAGGCTACTGGGTCATCTTTTGGCACAGAGGATGACAGTTCACTACCTCTGACTATTTAAAGTTAACTCTTTGACTATGCCACAAGGGCTTGGGGGATTACTGTGTAAAACAGATTTTTTAAAGTTCTTCCTACTGGATTTGTCAGGTGATGAGACATTTTATTAACTTTGTTGCTATGAATTTTTATCAGGCCAATGAGGAATATTAATTCCTAAGGGTTTTGAACTAATAAAATTGTAAAATGAAAAGCTGTAACAAGTGCTTCATCTCTTGATAGCTCTGTTTTAAAAACTGAATCTCATTGTGTGACTAGTCTTGACTTCTGCTTTTGAAAATTCTTACGTTTGCCTTCATTGCACAGTGTTTTTTAAAGCCTTGACCCCTGGAATCCTGTGAATATGTAGGAAACCAAATTTCATCACAAAACCAAAATTAAATTCTCCAAGTGTTATACAAAGAAACATGTAAATCCCTGATTGATGTAGATTCCTAAACTGACCAGTTTTAGAACCAAGAGGGATTGTTGTGATTGTCTCACTACTTTCCATACAATTAAGCCCCTAGAACTTCCCTATACTAATTTGTGCTTCAAGATTAAAAACAGTGCTTGCAGCAAAGCGTCTCTTTTAAAAAAAGTGTTTCATTTTGATTTAAAATCTCCATTAATGGAGTAACCAGCACAATCCTGTGTAAATCATTCCCAATGATTAATTATCCTTGCTCTTAAGAGTATGTACCTTCTTTTTTGGCCTGAACTTGCCTTGCTTCAGTTTCCAGACATTGGTCTTATTAGTCACTGTACCTTTGTCTGGCAGACTGAAAAGCCCTGTATTACCTAAACCTTTTCCTTGTGGAGGTACTTACAGGCTATGATCAAGTCACTGTTAACTTTCTCTCTTGGAAGTTACTTAAATCTTTTCCAATTAGTTATCCTTTAATTATTCTCAGAGCTCTTCTCTGAACTCATACTGATTTTTTTACATCCTTTTTGAATTTTGAACACCAAATCTGGACATAGAACCACAGCAAGCACAGCACCAATACCAAGACCAGTGAAAAACAGTCCCACTCCTTATTCCTTCTTTTTATACCAGCAGGAACTGATCTAGCCCTTCTGGCCATATTTTTGTGCTGGGAGCTCATGCTCAGGTCATTTTCATCCTGACCACAAATACTGTTTCCAAAATTTTCTGCTTGCCCAAGCAGAGCTCCCCTGTATGTGTTGTTCCCAGACTGGTAATTTCACATTCAGCCACCCCAAATCACTCATTTGGTCAGGTCCAGCGTTTTCTCTCTGTATCAGTGACTATCCCCAAATTGCTGTCTCAGCTGTGAGGAGCTCCATCTTCGACCCTTAAGTTATTGCTAAAAATGGGAAACAGCAAGTAAACCAAAAAACAAGGAATGCACCTTCTTGATGGAGACTTCCTGTCTATAATCAGATTTGGATGCACCACTGAACTCAGTTTCAGTGTATTTAATGTGTGACATTGATTTTATAACATTCTGCTTTGCTATTCAAGATGTGTGGTCCCATATGCGATAATGTCAGTGTTTTATTATACTGCAAGTACTATTATTTCTGTCAACCAAAGTTGTTATCACATTAAAATTTAAACTGAGCTAGTCTGACAAGGTTGTTCTAGAAATAATTACTAATTATATTTCCTTCCTTTAAATCATTATTAGTCTGGTCCCATATCTGCTGTTTCACTACTTTGTCAGGTAATGCTCTCAGTTACTTGGGGTATCTCTTCTGCTTTTTCTAAACATGGGTGCATCTGCTTTTGTTCTGAAGTCTTCCCAGAATTTACTGAAACTCAGCATTAGTGATCCACCACGTTTCTCAGCTCACTGCCTGAAACTCTCAGACGTGATGACTTGAAAAGATCCGATTTTAGTATCTGTAATTTAACACCATCTTTAGTAATTGTGGAATGGGGATATTTTTTATCACTGTTGCATGACTTAAATACATTACCTGTTTTCTCCTTCTCTCTTCCTCTAGCCAGGGTATAGAAAGGTTTATTGAATATTTCAGCCTCTTATTGACAGTTCTGCCATGTCAAACTAGTTAGAGAAACAACACTTTTATTTGGATTCCTTTTGCTCTTTAGATACTCAAAAACTCCTTCCACTGCCTTACATTCTGCTGGCTACAGCTTTCCCTTTGTATCCTTTTTCTTCCTACATCAATATTCTTAATTTCCTAATTGATCTTTACTGCTATCTACTTTTATTTCTTCCATATACTGGTTTTTAATTGCTATACATGCTTTCTATTATCCATGAACTTGGCTGTTTTTTAAGCCTCCTTTCTTGACTTTAGGTTTTTAGCTCTTAAGTAATTCATAAAACATTATAAAATAGTTCAGTCTTTCATATTTTACTATTTCTCTTCTTCCAAGCTGACTCATGTTTTAACTGTTCAAGTTTTGTAAAACTGGACTCTTAGAAACTTTAAGTAAATATATTACTGATGTGAACTTTATGTAGTTTGCATAAACAGGCATAACCAATCTGAGCCTAAACAACTACTGACTTGTAGTTCTCAGCTCAGCTTCTATTCATCTGTCAAGATGAGGTCCAATCTAGAATTGTCCTGGTTAGGTTGCCGTCCTTTCTGAGCTAGAAAATTGTCATCTATAATTTTGCTAAGTTCCAAGGGCATTTTAATACCTGACAGCATGAAACTTCCAACACATGTCATTCAGACTGAAATCCTCCATGATAGCACAGCTTTTCTTTTTCTACACCTGATAGAAGGGTGTTTAAGCAGCCAGTTATCCTGCTCTATGGTGAGATTCGGCAGGCAGCAATAAGCACCAGCAGCCCCCCATCTTGTGCTTTATATTTTGGAACAGCAGTCTATAAGCATTTAAGAACACTTGGCAATGATTCAGAGACAGCTGAGGCTATATTCAACATAAACTGCCATTCTCTGTCCTTTTATGCTAATTCAATCAGTCCTTGAAAAAAAGTTTTGTACCACTGATTCTAACATTCTAGTCATGCCAATTTTCCTTCCAGTGGCTTATAATACCAAGTGGAGCGTGTGTGCACTAATCAGTGAGCAGGTCCATTTCCTTTTGCTTATTACTTTGCTCCTTGCGATCCTTGAAGGCAATTAGAGACTTTTCTTCAGGTCTCTGGCACCTTGATTAATTTTGTTCTGAGTATCTTGATTTTCCTACTTTCTCTCTCCTTCATCACCATGCCCTTTTGTTGTTGTTTTGTTTAATACCTTTCAGACCAGTCTAAGCAGCCTGTATCCCTGAAAACTAGTTTCCATCTGCTATGATTACTTCTTCTGAGACTAGTTAACCTTCCTTTCCTCCCCTCACCACAAGAGAGAAAAAAATTCCATTGAACCAAGAGGTTTTGCCTGGTGCCATTTGCCTCAGCAGGATCTTGCTTCTGCACACCAGTTGGATGCATCTTCAGTCTGTCCATGGTCTCTGGAGTGGCTGCCAACTGGCACCATGTAGTCCTGGATCACAAGAGCTGGGCATGGCATAGGCAGTAGAGCTGGGGGGGGGGTGTAGCCTTCCCTGGCAGCACACTCTCCTCCACTGACATCCAACCCATCCAGGCCCATTCTAATCTAGCTTTTTTAAAAAGAGAGTGGGGCTTTGCACCCTCTGATTTCATGGAAGTATAAGAGCAAGATTTAATGCCCTGGCCATCAAGAACCACTGCCATTTTGAGTTATCTACATCACATACTGTGCTGGATCAGGGATATGAGAATGTGGGGATCCAACTAGGGCTCAGCTGATACAGCTGGGCACTTGGCTTCTCAGAGTCCTCAGAAAGCAGATAAGGGGCCAGAAGCTCATTCCTTCCCAGGCACTCTCCAAATCTGATTGCTCACCTGTGTGATCCCCAGCTGCTCAGAGAAAATCTCAGGTAATACCGCATGCAGGGATGCTGGCTTGCTTTCTAGGATTTAGGCAGCCCAAGTCCTCCCTGAAATACATGGTGTGAGTTCAGACAAACATAGCTAGAAAATAGGTTTGAATCCCTCACTTTTCTCACAGGGCTGTAGAAGAGATTGATTCAGCAGAAAGACAGAAAGCTTTATGTTTGTGTGCAGGTAGTTCTATAGCCCAGCTTGTGTAGGGTGAAAGGTTGAAATCCTTTTTTTTTTGCAGCCAGACAGATCATGCTGGAGCAACAGGTATTCCTTGGTAGGTTCATATGGAAGAGAGCAGGTCCAAATGAGACCTTCCTTAGCGTGAAGTTTTCTTCCCTGTTTGTTCTCCTATACAACAGCCAGCTTATACCCCAAGATCATTATTCCACTTTTATTTGTTTCCATTCTGCTATTTATCCATTTAGCATCATCCCACAACACCTTCTGTGTGCTGCTCTGAGAATCCCTGGGCTTTGCTGGTCCTCACTGGCTTTCCTGTCAAGCAGAGTTGAATCCCAGATTCTTTTTGCCTCTCTGTTTTGTTATTTATTTTTTTTTCTGTACATTGATTATATCAGTAGAGTGAAGGAAAGTATTACCTGGAAAGACAGCGCAGTAAGAGAGGCATTGGAAGGGAAGTCAGCATATATTTATTGTCAGTTTTAATGCATCATTTGTTGAATCTGTATATTTTATGTGGTCCAGAAATAGTTTCTGTATATCTTGTCCATCTTCTGTTTTACCCTGCAATTGGAATGTTAGCGTTTCTTGTTCTTTATTGAGTTTAAACTCCTTTCTTTGATTCTTGGGAAGCATGCTAGTTTCCCAGGTTTGAAAATTGCAGTGGGTCTGTGGAGTGGCTAATTCTTTCTCCCAACAGGCCTTTTTCTATAGTATTTGATGAGATGATAGTAATAACGTTTCACCTTTCCTATTGTGTTTGTTAATTTTTTTCCAGAAACTACACAGCATAGCCAGCTCCAGAGCAAAGAAGGAATGATTTTGCAGCCTAAAGACTGACAAACCCTGCTTGTCATACACACAGACAGATCCTTTTAGTCATTAAAAACTTGTGCTCTGTCTCTTTTCAAATGAAGACTGGGACAGGAGGAGGCCTCAGGAAGTGAAACCATGAAAGTAGTTCTTCCCTAAATGGTGTCAAATATGCAGAAAAAGAAACTGGAGAGGGGGGGAAGACCTTTTCCTCCTCCAAGTCTTTGAAGAGTAGCTATCACTATTGCTGGGAAAAAATAATTGCAGTGTATCTTGTTAACATGACGTATTGACCACTGCTAGCAACTGTGAATATTCTCTGTGATGCTTGCCCCATGCCAGCAGACAGAGCCAACCCTCTGAGCCACTGGCACCATGTCCTTCAAAGCCGACGTGCACCAGGGTATAACCAGCAGGGCTTAGACACCCTCACAGAGATCAACAGCAATGCTGTAAGACCTGTGCCCTACAAACACTTTCACCTGTATTTTTCAAAGTGCTCCATCCAAAGTTTTAATATAATAATTTTACTGAGGGAGAAACTGAGGCAAGGGAAAGCTATGGGAATTTCTGCACTTTATACAACAGAGCCAAAAATATAAATTCAATTTCCCAAGTTCCCTATAAGACAGTCAAAATGTACTCCTTCATATTTGTACTATTCAAATAGGAAAAGCTGCTGTCAGATCCACATGGGCACTGGGACAGAGCTGCAGAGGTTATCTTAAGAGCACAAGCCCAGGCACTCCTGGTAAATATCTGTTTCTGTGTTTGCCAATGGTCATGGCCATCCCACATGAGCATCAAACCCTGCCCAGGTAACAGACACACATTCCAACTCTTGGAAAACGTGGAAGGCATTTGGAAAACAAATGGTGGGTGGAACTTCAGTAGACCAGATACCTACAAGGATTTTTTGGATTTTTTTTTAAATTGGCTGAAAAATTATATGTTTATTCCCAGGGGGTGAGTGTTTCAAACCCAGCTAAACCAACACAAAAATAAACTGTTGGGTGATGCAGCTCACAAAATTGCCATTGAGACTGAAATTCAAAAAAAATTCCTTCTACTGTACTTATAGTGCCCCAGTGGAGAGCTGTTGGCTGGGGGAACAAACCTCAACAGGCATCATGTAAGGGGCTGGTTTGTAAGCCATCATAGGCTGAGAAAATCAGTTCGTCCCTCTCAGGAAAGGGCTAGAAGAAGAGAAGCAGTGATTCTCATTTGCACTTCAGTCAAAATAGTTGCATCAGTCAGGTGCTGCTGTGGACCTTCTGTTGTTTCAATCCTATGCAAGCACAGGTGGGGGAAGCTGCCTGCAGGATAGATATCCTGGTGGCTGAGAAGGATTTCAGAAACTGATTTTGTTTTGTCTTGCTTTCTAACTTGTATACCTTGAGGAGATACCTTGAAATGCTCATAGGGTGAGCTGGAAAAGAAGAGCAAAGCGGGTAGCATTTATGCCTGTAAAGGAAAAGCAAGAGAAAAAGAGATTTCAGCCGTGGAAATTGCAGACCACCTTTTGTCATCCTTTGAAATACATGCATAGCTGTTACATCTATAGACATCCAGGTAACCCAGAGAAGGAAACTGTGTCGGAACTGAATGAACACCGTAGAAACCCATCTCCAGCAGAAGCTGGAGAATAAGAGTTGGAACCAAGGCTGCCAGTCCCTAGTCCCTCCTCTCCTTTTGATGCACTGTCTGACCCTGTAGAGGTTAATGCCAGAATACCACAGACACCTGAGTGTTCACTTCCACTGATTCAGTAATCTGGAGTCTGGTGAAGCCTCACCGATCCATGGGTTTTTTTTCTGCTCTTTGTAATAGAAGCAAAAAAGAAGCCCACCCACAGTGAGTGTTGTAGATGTTGCTCAGAATTTAGAAAGAGTTTCCAGATACGGTAGATTTCCCCAGCAGTAAAAAATAATTGTCCCAAATTTCCACTATGCCACTATAAAATGAGGCAATTTGGAGGTTTTCTTGATTCTTACAATCCTCTGAGGCATGCAAGAAAGATGCGCATTATCAACAGAACAAGAAACAACGTGGGAAGAAAAAAACCCATATTATCTATGTACACAATAAAAAAAAAGAATACAACACTGAAATGGCTATCCATTATAGGTCACTGTTTGCAAATACACTTACATAATAAATTCTCATTAAAAAAAAAAAAAGAGGGAGAAGTGGAATAATTGCCATTACGTGTCTGAGAGAGTGTTTTTCCATTAGCTGTAATTAATACAGCAATAGTAAATGAAAATAATCTCCCATTTTCCACTTACTGTGAGGAATCGTTAAAGAGAAAAAAAAAAAAAAAGAGAAGTTAAATGAAAGAAAAACAAACCGTAATAATTAATATATCGATGATTTGTTATCATCTCTGACCTGATCGGTCATCATGAGGTTTTGGTTTTATTTAATTAGAGTATGGTAATTACATACAGAATCCCAGTGTGCCGATGAAAACTGGCAAGTGAAAGCATTGACCTTCTGCTCACATATGCAATGTCTTCTTACAGTGCTAACAGCCTATATGCATCAATGCTAAAAGGCTTCCGTCTCGCAGGAGAGCCCCTGTATCAGGGGGATATCATTACTGCCTGCAGCAAGATCACAGTGTGGCTCTTCGTGGTGCTTAGGAGTCTGGGGAGCCAAGGAGACATTGGGTTTTGCCAGAGTAATAATTGGGTGCTATGAGATTATGGAGTGCTGCCATAAACTGAAAATGAACAGACAAGTTTTTTTTTTGTTTGTTTTATGAAATGCTATTATTGTCACTTATTATGTTCTTGGTCATGAATTTTCTCAGAGTTGCTAACAAAGTCCCACATAAATCCAGCCTGTCCCTTTCTGACCCTTATAACATCATGCAATTTTCCTCATTCACCCTTAATTTGAGGTATAAACTAATGTGAAAACATGCATTTTATGAAATGGCAAGTTTTCTGCTACATACATTTCTTTTGCAATAGGAAGCAACTGCATTAGAAATCAAGATCTCGGCCAGACCTCCTGCATACTTCTCGCAATACATAAGCAAAAAAATATGTTGTGGTCAAACCTACATTGTTCCATTTGCCAATTGCAAAATAATAATAATGTTTGATGGGCAAAAACTCAGCTGTCAGGAGAGAAGACAGACGATTCTGCTTATTGAATGCTATTGACTTCATGGGGCAAATAAACAACTTGCAAATAAAAGAGAGGAACCGATTCCTGTCCTAAGATTGTGTGACGTAGCCTTTTTCTGTTTGTATAATGTTGTGATTAAATATGGTGGGGCCCTAGGGAGTGAATTTTTTATTTGAAGGTTAAGCCAATATTAGCAAAAAATAAAATAAAATTAATCAAATGGCCCAGAGCATCACAGCCACAGTTGATTCCAAGAATGTTTGGTTACAAAATGAGCAACTGACTAATTGTGTAAATGCTGTTAATTAGCTGTGCAGAGCCCCTAACTGGGCTTTTCCCTGTAACTAATAAGAAATCAATTAGCTAATGAAGTGGCCATTAAATGCTATGCTAATCTTAGCTGGGATATTTTTAATGTTTCTTCTGCTGCTTCTTTTTTTTTCTTCTTTATGATCCTTCCTAATTGCCATTGCCATACGGAGCTCACAGCTTTCAGCATGCCTAATGAAACATCATTATATCATAACTGGCATTCTTGGAAGAGTTAGTGGCAAACCTGCTTCCCAATTATTTTTAATTGCCAGACATACTCATAACTGGGCCTTTTACCAAGTAGTTCAGATCCCTGCACTGTCATGTAATATACCCAAAGATTGTGTTTTCTTTTCTTTGCATATGAAGCCCAGCGGTAGTGTTGGCTGTGACGAGGGATGCGCGTAACACCCTAAACAAGGAACCCCAGCAGTTGCCTTCACTCTTCCTTTGATTGGAGCCCGTGGAGACGCAGCATCACCTTCCCACTGAGCAGTTAAAACTAGACAAATCTCAAGGAGGTTTTGCATGTATTTGAAAACTTCCAGTGCCCAGCAAACTGTATTCGCCACCGACCAGGCAAAGCTAAAAAGGTGGCTGTAGCTTCTGGGTGCTTATGGCAAAAGACTGCAATTTACCAGTTATTATTAGGATTAGCAAGTGAGGAGCGTGACAGTAATTCCCATAGATTTTGTCACTTTCTAGAAGAGATCATTATCACCATTAGTTTATGTCTATAAATTCCAACTTGGAAAAGGCATAAAATGTTGGGAGTATTTTGGAGTTTGGGGGTTTTTTGGTTGTTTGGCTTGGGGTCTTTTTAGGTGGCATAGTTGCAAAAGCAGCATCTCCTCTTTAACGGAGCCATTTGTAAGAGAATGGAGGCAAGACCAAGTCCCAGTTTTTAAAACACTCCTGCAGCTAAGAGATTTATTTACCAACCTGGCACCTATCTGGTAATGGCATCATATTTAAACCCTGAATCTCAATGAACTTCTCGAAATCTACTCGTGCTGAAGTAGGTTATGTGTCAGGATTAGACTGGCTCCTCCCCACCCCCCTCAACACAATAGTATTCAGGACATCTGTGCACAGAATACGTGCTTTTTAAAAGAATGTTTTCAAAAGGCAGTCTTGTCTCTCTCTCTGTTTTGTTTTGGTTTTTTTTTCCCCCCTCCTCCCCCCTTTTTTGGATAACATGCAAATTGACTTGGTTAATTCTGCACCCCAGTTTCAGGAAATCTGCCACCAGCAGCTGCCACTGTTTCGGATGTCAGGAGGATACAGATACACTGTGACATTTTGTTCATTAAATAAACAAACCAGGTTCAGGCTAACAACATTAGGTAGAAAGCCCCATCAATTCTTGTACATTTAGTTCACATAATAGGAAGTGACAATTGTTCCTCAGCTTCATAAGAACTATATTGAAGAACAAAAGAAAAAAGCATACATAATGTGGCAACAGCAACAACAGTTGCCATAAAATCCTGCAAGGTTGATTTAGATTAATGAGGCACATAACTTTTTGCCCAAGGCTACTTAAAATAAATATGGCTACAAACATGGCTACTAAGGGAGAGAAAAAAGAAGTCAGAATTTTTCTTTTGTCTTACATAAGGTTTCGGTCTTAGATATTCGATTTAACTATTAAATAATAAAACTACTCCAACAATAGCCCCTCTATAGGCAAATGAAAAAGATTTACACTGTGTAGTAGTATAAAAGCAAAATGAAAACACAAAAAAAATCCCTTTCTGTACATTTCAGTGGCATAATATTTTACTAAGAAAAGGTGTTAACTAGTATGCTGACCTTAGGTTAAAATGCTAGAGAAATTAAAAACTCAAATTAAAAGCCATATGTCTTTTCCATTGTGACAAATCAATCTATCTGAAATATCAACATTTCTGGCTTTTGCATCAATTAAATGTATTCTAGCTTTTGTACCTTGGAAATATAAACATTAAATAGCCAAGAACACAACTAAAATTTTTCAGCTCTACACTGTATAACATAAAGTCAATAAAACAGGAAACTCAGTAATGTAAAAAAAAAAAAAAAAAAAGAAAAAAAAAAGAAAAAAAAAAAAAAGAGAAGAAGATGACGAAAAGGAAGAGTGGCCTATCTAAAAATCAGACCATCCTAAGGCTTGGATATCACAGATAAGGCTGTCAGTCAGACTTAGACTGAAAGGTACAGACAATAGAAAAAAATCCTTGCACATTAATATGTATAGCACCATGATGTGGCTTTTAATATTCCAAAGGGACTGCAGCAACTCCATGGGAAAAAAAAAAAAAGCCAAACCTGAGACTGGCTGGTGCAAATCCTTGCCGAAGGCAGGAGCCCCACTGGAGGACTTGCTACGTGGATGTGCAAAGGTTAGCCCTTCATATCGCCTTTTTTGGGTGCTTTCCCCTCACATGTCCACCCATCCCTGAGGTGGCTGCAGCGAGGTGCTCAGCTGAGACACAAGGAGGCTCTCCCCACCCCTGGCAGCTGCTGCCGACCCAACAACAAAACCAACAAACCCCCATCACTACCTCCAGGACTATTCTGAGGATTCCCACCCCAGCCTCCTTGAGACAAGCCTAGCCTTGCTCTGCCCTGGTCCTTGTCCTCCACGTTGTCAGAACCCTGGAGTCTCTTTGGAGCTTCTCCAAACTCCTGTCTGTGCCCAGGGAACCAGCTGGGAAATGGAGGTGTCATTCTTATTACCCCCCTCCCACAGTACAAATGGGGTGCCCTGCCCCCCACAGGCAAATTTGTGCTATCACCACATTCAGCTTGTGGGTTAGAAAACATGCTCATCCAGACCACTCCCTAGTGCCTCCATCCCTGCAGAGGTTAAATAAAGCAAGTTGTTCTAGGACAGGCTGGCATCAGTTTAAATGCAGGGATGTTCTGGCCCTTTGATTTCTAGCAAGCATATTTCTGTGTAGTGTCAGGAATCACAGATTCTTGCTGTTAGGGCATCTCCTCCCCAGATGGGACATGTCAAGCAGAAGGCCCACCCTATCTGGAGCAGGGTGATACATGGTGCAAGATAAGCAGAGAAGCTTAGAAGCAGATGTGCAGCTCTCATGGTGCCACATGGGCTTGGAGGGCTCTTGGGTTCCAGCAGAACCCAAACCAAATGCTGTTGAGAGCAGGGAGTACATTTTCAGTGTCAGCTTCCTAATGATCTCAGGGTGTCCATCAGCAGTGAAGCTGTTTTCCATCCTAAGCCTGCAGGTGGAGGACAGGCAGATGCAGCAGCTCAGAAAAGGTGAACACATCAAGTGCAGTGTAGTGAGAGTAACAGATGAGGGAGAATTTTGCCAGAAAATTACGATAAGGAGTTCGTGGGATCAGTAGGATGATAAACACCCAGGTTGGACTACCTGCTGTCGGGGGACAACGGGAGTTATTTCTGAGGGATCTCCTTAGCCACATTGTAAACCAGCCTGAGTCTTAAGGGGATCTGCATTTAGATGGCAGAAGGTTATGCATCCAAAATTTAAAAAGAAAAAACCAAACATTTATTCATTGAATCATTCTAGTTTACATTAACTTTAGCAGCAATGGAAGTGTAAGGCTGTAACAAAAACATGCAATTTCTTTTTTTCTATAGACTAGGTTATTTTCTTCAGAATAAGACATGCATGTTCTTAACTTCATGTATTTAACTCTAAGTATTTATTTTACTTCTTGGAATAATTTAAAAAATATTTCCCCTCCAGATCTTACTATGATAGGAGCACTGCTGAGGTCAAGGAGTTTGTTCTATTTAAATGAGCCAATTAATTTCCCTTGTGCTGCAGTTTTACACACAAATTGTGTGAATACCATTCCCGTGACAATGACATACCTGTTTTCAGCTAAAATAATTTTAATTTCCTTGATATGAACAGCTTTTTAAGTGAAGAAGTGTTGAAATATGATGCTTTGCAAACTGAAATAAGCACTTCAAAATCTGTAAAAATGTTAGAGTGAATCAAGAAATTGATCAAATTAAGAAGATGTCCCCAATAGAAGTGTCACTGTCATTTTGAGTGGCATTTCCAGCAGACAGCAAAAGAATAAGTTCTTCAGATATTCTCTTGGGTGGGTTCTTTAATTCCCTGATATTCCAGTAAGAGGCAGATGGACCTCTTCCCTCCCTTCTTTCCTCCCTCCCTCTGTCCCTCCTTCCCTCTTTTTCCTCCTCTCTTCCCCTTCCCCTTCCCCTTCCCCTTCCCCTTCCCCTTCCCCTTCCCCTTCCCCTTCCCCTTCCCCTTCCCCTTCCCCTTCCCCTTCCCCTTCCCCTTCCCCTTCCCCTTCCCCTTCCCCTTCCCCTTCCTTCCAGTATCATGGCTTTGCTAGACTGAAGTTATACACCCAACCCTCTTGAATTTTCTCTTGAACTGAACATAAGAATTCACAAACTTTGTGAGCTGTTAGATCTATATATTTTTTTTATTTTATTTTATTTTTAATATAGTATTTAAAAATTATCATTGGGGATTAGTATTGTGGGGACTAGTTTTAAACTCTGCCTATTTGGGAAGCCAAGTACTGCAGATGGAGTGAGTAAAAATGAGGGAATATAAAGAACAGCAACTTCATCTGAGGAATTTGTGAAGTTTACAAAGTATAACTGAATGTCTCAGTTGCTGTGGGTGAAGAGGTGCCCAAGCCTCAGAGTGGGATTTACATAGATTTCTCTGAAACTGGTAAATTACGAAACCCAGGTAAACTCATTTAAGTAAGGGTTTAAAGTAGTTTACATATGCCTGACTGAGGATTTTGCACCAGTACCACCATATGGATTTAAAATAATTTTGGTTGACAGCACTGCAGCTTTTCTAATGTAGATGAATGTGTTTGTCAAAAAACAACGTGAAAAAGAACAAGTTATATTCAGGTTAATCATTAATCTCAGGAACAGTGTTCACACTGTAGGCTACACATCACTAAGAAAAAAAATATAAAACAGGAACACATGTAACAAGCTATTTTTAAAATTTTAAACATATTTTTCTTTTTTTTAAATATTAAAGTCCACTTTTTGAATTACCTCCAGAACAAAAGAAGGATGAAAATTCACACCGAACCTGTTGTCACCTCCTACCCTCTCCAGCAAATGCCAGTGGTCACATTTCTTGCAAGCCTCAAGAAGCTCAGCAGAGGACTTGGGGCCTTTGAAACACAGCTGATGTCTTCACCAACAGGAGTGTACCCCTTCCCCACAGCGACTGGAGTTCCACAGCCTGCTGTCTCCTTGATTCCTGGAAATCTTTCCCAACCTAGTTTCTCAAAAACAATTAAATAAATCCATACACTTTGTGCCTGTCAGATTTTTAGCCATAAAAGCTGCCTTGTGGTACTTTGCTCTTTCAGTTCCTCGGGCCGGCAGATCTGTTCTGGTGCTGTATGCTCAGCTAACAGCTTTCCCGGAGCAGCTATGGAGATTGCCACAAACTCCTGGGGCTCGTGTGTACACGGGAAACACAGTCAGGAAATTAAACTTTCCCTCCCCATAATTAATAAGAGCTAAACATTTGTGTGTTTGTTGCCAATTTTTTAAGTACTGAAGCCAAGTAAGAAATACATGAGCATTTCCAAATAAAAAGTAAATATTCCTTACTAATGGAGTTTAAAAAACCCCAGTGTTGTGCAATCATGTAATAAAAAAAAACAACCAACAACCAACTAAGTTTTTTTTTTTTAACTTTGGTTAAGGAATTCTTTAATAGTTGCTGCAGGCATATTTTATTGGCAAGGCTGATTCACTACAGTATGTAAGCATGCATTAAATGTTAAGCACATGAGTTATCTCGCCGACTTCAATGTGCCTGTTTTCATTCTGAAAGCGAGCACAAGCTTCGGAGCTTTGCGGCACAAGGAGCTAAGATAGAACTCCTCCTGCTAGGCATATTGCTAGGGATTGCACGTTTTGCAGAGGTCATTCCATGGAGTACCATACTCAGGAATAAACCATGCTTTTTAAGAGAACTGTTCTTACTTTGGAAGTTCTGGAACTGAACAAATGCCTGGTGAGGCACGAGAAACAATATGCACTGGTCGACAGCATTTTGCCAGCACATTTTTAGGTGAAATGCACTGAGCCCTGAAAACAGATAATAGGCATGCTTTCTCTGAAATATCCAGAGCATCTCTCATAGCATGGCTTGGGCTATGCCACAAGAGCAAATTCTGAGGAGCTTTTTAGTTCACGTCTCATTTTGCTTCTCTGCAAAATCCTGCATAATGTTCAGACTGTTTCAGGGAGAAAAAAATACAACTGTTTTTTTCATAAAGGGGTACGAATCACTTCATTACAGATTGGGGTAAACCTCATTCTAGCGGCTCTTTGCGTAATTTTTAAACAATTGTGTACTAGACATTCCAAGGGGGTTTTTTACATTGGATTTTCTAAATCAAAGTCTTAATATTTTAGTTCCTATTAAGCCTCCATTTTGAAATTATGCTATTCGTTCTCTGTTTTAAGCAAAATAAATACTGAATCCTGCACAAAGAATTTGTAAAATCAGGTCTAATATGTGTCTTTATTATCAGCTGCCATATCTTTGTGATTAAAATATTTTTACCTACAGAAAGATGGACTATCAATTTGAACAATTCAGTCTGAACTCACTTAGAGGAGACAAATATCAGAATTGATATCTAAGACATGTCAAGGGACACATTTTTTAAATTATTTAAAGACATGCTACACCACTGAGAGTCATAGAGAACCCATCTAAAATTTTGAATAAACACTTCTCAGCCCATTATGTACGGCAAAGATCATTTTTGTAACACACTAAGCAAAGAAAGTACGTTTGTGCTTATCCCATTAATCATGCAAAATTATTTTAATTACTTTTATTGACGCACCGTGTACACCTATGTCAGTGTGTACATTATAAATAATAAATAATCATTATTAGACTTGGTTGAATTATTCATTGAGGATAAATTATCTGACAAATACAGGCTTTTTCTCTGCTTGTGACTTGCTTATGAGCATTCTTGTCTTCTCTGAATATATTCCTTTTTGGATGTTTGAATAACGAAGGATATTCAGCCAAGGACTGTGACCTGCTCACTTAAATTTCTCCTGATTCAATTACATGTGAGCATTTGTGAAAAGTGAACATGTCAGTCACATGAGGCTGATTCTGCTTCAGCGGCTGGTGGGTTGGAAGAGCATTCCAAGGATTTGGGGAGGGGACCTGGTATTGCAAAGGCACAGAGGCACCTCTCTTGGAGCTACACCTCCATCTCTCCTCACCCAGTCAGCTGTGTTCACAGTGAGCCATGTACAGTCTCCCTAGAAAGCTGATAATGCGACAGGGATCACGAGCTTAACAGAACCAATTTATAATTAATAGCTCATAAAATCTTCAAGGAGTGCATGAGGAGACCCCCTTGGGGATGAGAGGGATGAAATGAACAATTAATATGGGAAGGGGACCCTTCAGAGCAAGAGGATTTGGATTGAATGGAAAATAGCCTGGCAGCACCCTGGTGCCGAGTTCCTCATAGAGATGACATGGATGTTTAGACTGTTCACAAACTTTCTGGCTATTTAGCCAGAGCCCATAAATTCCCAAGGCTCCAGCTGAAGTGACCCCCATAACCAAATCCCTAATCGCATAAATAAGGATACGAGGACAGGGAGGAGGAGGATACAAAGGTCCAGACCTGAGAGAGCCACAGGGCTTTCGGGGACCTAGTGTGCCTCCATACCCAGCTATCCCTGCTGTTGGCACTGGTGGGGCTCAGGGGAACGCCTCTGCTAGGGCCTGGCATGAATCTGATCCTAGAGCAGCCCATGCAAGCTGGTGGGCTACCTTTTCCTGGCATCCCACTTGCCAAGCTCTCAGGTGGTCTGGCTGTGGTGGGTGAAGGGAGTCAGGACACAGCTGCCAACCCAAAACCACGCTTGCAGGCTTGCCAGGGCACCCCAAAACTGGGCAAATCAGGGGTCTGCTGCCAAGGCGGCGGCCAAGTGGCTGGGAAGGAGGTCCCTCTGGTGGGCATTACCCAGCCTGGGGCGGGCTGCAGAAGGACATCCCACAGCTCTGGGCAGTCCCAGAGTGTCACAAAGACAAATGTTGGAAGGCGAACACTCAGTCAAGCAAAAGACAACAATGAATATTTCAGTTTGCTCGCAGATGCCTTTGTCTTGGCTGCTGACGCGGAAGTTCGCAGTAAGAAAGGCTATTGTGCTGACAAAAATGTGTGTGAGCAAACATTCGCAGAAAGCAACTAGAGGAGGGCAGGCACCCAGCAAAGGGAAGGATCCCCTAGAAGCAGGAGGGTTTTCAGGAACACCGCTATTTCCTGCGATTTTGCTTGCTTCTGATTTTACCGCACCGAACCAGTTCTGGTGGTGGCAGTGTGGCCCCAAAGCTGCCCAGCCCCTAAGCCAATGGGAGGCAGGTGGTAAGAGGGTGGCCTCGGTGAGCCCCAGGGCACCATGTTGGGTGTGCTGTCTATGGGGTGGGGGGGATACATTCCCATCCTGCATCCCACTGACAAGGCCCATTAAATTAAAAGCAGTGGGCCAAACCCTGCCCGGGAACCAGATGTGCTTCTGGTTTAAAGCAAAGCTGGACACACGCAGATTGGTGCCAAATTTGGCCCTGTTGCCTACTTGGTCCTTATGCAGCAGGAGAGATTTGCTGCCTTTTACAGCACCTCCAGAGCACCACGGGTCTGAGGGACCAAGAACACAGTGCAGGTGAAAATCTGCCAGTTCCCAGCACGTCAGGTAGCCAAACCCATGAAAGCTGCATTTTGCTGATGTTCTCTTTCATTGAAGATTAAGCTTCCATTTGTTTTCCAGCATTTGATGCTCTAGACTAGGTACCAAAGTTGTCTTCCTGACAGTGAATGCCAAGTGCGATTACTCACCCAGCTAGAGATCCTCACCTCCATCCAATGGCTGTGCTCAGGGAATGTCCTCACTGCAGGAATGAACTGGCCATGCTGCCAACCGCTGGAGCATCCATCCTCCTTCCCCCTGTGCTCTCCTTCTTCCCTCCCTCCCTCACTGCTTCTCCTTCTTCTTCTTTAATTTTTTTTTCTTTTGGCTTAATATAACTGTACAAAGGCAACACTAAATAAGGAAAATATGCTTCCCAGTAACCGAAACTGACAAAAACAAAGATGACATGTTTATATAATTAGTTACACATCTAACTTTTTTCAGCTTTTCTTCCTTTCAAATATCCCACAATGACTCCACAGCCCAGGCCGCGAATGAAGCTGAAATAGATACATAGCAATGAAATCAGTCTTTTTTTTTTTTCCCTAAAAACCATTATAGACCTTAGGTAACTCCTGAATCTTGGAGTCCCTCTGTGACTGCTTTCTGCTGTGAGAGCAATTCATTAAAAGTTAATTAAAAGGTGAAGTTCAATATGCAGTTTCCTTTAGCTAATCCTCCTAAGGCAGCTTCATATGGCACTAATGTATCCATTTTGTTGATGTTAAAAAACAAAAAGGCAAGATTGTCTAATTAAGAGGTTGGTGTTTACAAGAGAGAGGTTTTCTAATTGGTGACTCTGAGTCCAAATTAATCTTAATGCTGCTCATTTAAGCATTGGTACTCTAACTTGGACTTTTCCCGAA
Organism: Hemiprocne comata; assembly: GCA_020745705.1. Taxonomy (NCBI): domain Eukaryota; kingdom Metazoa; phylum Chordata; class Aves; order Apodiformes; family Apodidae; genus Hemiprocne; species Hemiprocne comata. The sequence continues at coordinate 88,871,243 of CM036586.1, read as the reverse complement.
CAAGAGCTTGCAAGACATGAATCATTTCCATGACCTTTGATATAATGATGTTCAGCTTGCTTTCTTCTTCTGTGCTTGTACCTCTTCAGGGCCCAGTTCTGAGTCCCCTCACTGCCTGAGCTGCTTCCCTCCAGCTTCTTCTTAAGGGCTTTGCTGGGCAGGTTGGCTCCTAAAGGTGGAGTTTCATCTCTGCCTTTCAGCATGTTTTCACTCAAATATCAAAATATGTGTTGGATTTCCATGCACATCAGTTATTCTTCTGGTAATATGTTTTAAACACTTTACAGAAATGAACATGCTCCATCTGATTATGCTGGTGCCAAACATATTTTTTTGTCTAATAAAAGGCAAAAGCATAATAACTCTATTCCTAGTAATTCTCGTTTCTTTTGACAGTAGCTGCTGACTTCCTGTTCTTGGAGCAGGAATACAGAAAAAGAAAAAAACACTGCCCCCCTCTTAAAATATATGAATTCACAGTGTCCAGATGCATTTATGAGAAAGGGCAAAAATATCCTAAGCTGTTATCACTTAGCCAGTTTTGGCCATCTGGACTTTAATTTTGGAGACCATGCTGGTAAGAGTATGTGGAAGAAATCTACAAAGTATCATAAAAATAAAACAACTACCTCAAGAGAAAAGCAATTCTAAAACATAGGCTGTCCAGGACAATTCATTCCTTTTCAAAAAAATACAGATACTGACAATGACGAAACTTGATATGTTCATCAAGGACTGTCACAAAACCAAATAAAAATGTAACTTACCCAGAAAATTAAAGTGCCACCTAAGGGCTACACAAGGGGACTTTCTATTTACAATGTTTTACATCGATTTTTGTTTTTGCAGTCCTCCAGTGTGCTAGTGTTTTTCTCTGTGTATATGACAATCTGCTTCTCCTTTAAAATTAGCCACATAGGCAAAATTCCACTTTTATCTCAACGTACCTAATACGGTAATTTTATGGTCCTCAATAACATCTGAAGGTTAAAAAAATCCCTCTCACCAACTTGACAATTTTCCTCAAGAGCTCTACTTCCTCTTGTTTCTTCCTTTTCCTTTTTTCATTTATATGGGGGGGGGGGGGAGAAGAGAGAGAGAGAAAGGGAGAAAAACAGGAAGAAAAAAAGGCCTTATTTCTTTGCAAAAACATGGAAGTCCCCATATGTCTGTTTGTACTTCTCAGAAGCTGCAAACATGTCATACCGGATTGAGAGTTGTGCGGTTGGAAACTATTTGCTACCCGCTAAAAAAGGTCTTTTGGGTACGCCCTTGCATGCAAGGTATGGAAGCTAAAAGTGGGACCAGCCTTCCACAACTCTAGCTTGAAAAGTACACTGAAGGAAATAAAAAAAGAAAAAAAAAAATAAAAGGAAAAAAACCAAACAAACAGAGAGGGAAAGAAAAAAACCTAGATTCCCGTAAGGGAACGCCCAATCCTTCTGGTTTGTCGTCAGCGCACAAACACTAGACGTATTACACTGTTTTTGGGAGCTGGAATAGCATTCTGGGTATACTGAAATTAAGAGAGTTGGGCATGTTTGTAAGCCTGGCAAGATCCTTGTGATATGTTTTCCAAGAAAGAAATGTGAAAGAGTTTCCCAGTTATAGTCCCCATACCTCTGTTGAGAAGGGGTGCTACAAATCACATGAATAATTAGTGACACTCTTAAGCATCTAGCACTGTGCCCATTTATTTTCTTGGCACAAAATGTATTAGTTCTACACTATTCATTTAGTCTGCATTTAGCAAGAGATAAATTTTAGTCGGAAGCTGTACAGAAAGACAATATATACTGTATGTTGGAGAAAAATCTATTAGCTCTAAAACTGTAGCTGTCTCTAAAAAAAAAATCAGGAGAAATAGAAGTTAATTTATATGAAAACCTAATTTTTGCATAGTTTTTGATTGTTAAAACCTTCTAACTACATGGCCTGCAGTGACCTTTTCAGGAATTCCATACTCAGAGTTATATTCTCACCAAAAAATGCACTTTTTTGTGATCCCTTCATTTATATAACAGCTGTGTGCCTTTTGCTATAAATGTGGATTGAAGGGAGAGAAGAAAAGAGAAAGTTTTTCTTTCTCCGCAAATGTAAATGAGACTTTTCAACTATGCTGTAGAGTGGAGGAACTTAAGCCTTCCTAGGTGTTTCTGCTTTTCAGGCTTTGAGCTCTTGCTGTGCCTCACTTTCTCTATCCCACCTCTGAAAGGCCCTCAACAACCCATGGCTTTGTCTAGCCGTATTTTTGAGTTTAAGCTACACTTCACCAGGACCACTTTTAGCTTCCATATTTCAGGAGAAAAACAAACAGAAGCGGAAACCGTTTGATGTATTTTAAGTAGAGAAAGCCAGTAAAATATATTTTAATGGGGTTACGAAGCCTTTCAGGCAACAGGATGCTGGTTCAGTTCCAGCCCAGATGAGGAACAACTAAAAGTTGATACCATTTAATGCCTATTAAGGCCTTTGTAAAGTGAGTAGCTGCCTAAATACTGTTCTCAGTGGCCACATCACAAAAGCATACTATCAAGTGAGTCCGTCTTCCAGTTTTTTTCTTGCTAGTTTGTTAGCAAGAAGGCAAAGCTGTGGGGACCAGCCATTCTTTCAAGCAGGTTATCAACACTTTTGGAGATCTGTGTGCCAAGATGAAATCTGCCCAGAGAGACTATCAAGGCCTGGCATGAGGTGGTGGTAGATTAAATTGCATGAAAATATATGGATGGAAGTTGCCGTTCCCTCTCACAAGACCTCTGTAATAGGTTAATGACTGTAAATCCATTAAAATACAGTTTTAGACTGACAGTCTCTAAGCTTGTCTCCAATTCCATAAGGGAATGGATTGTTAGACTTGTAACAGGCATGTGGTCCATTCTGCCCAAACAGACACCAGATGTAGGTGTGAGCAGTGCCAGATCCCAGCAAGGTGGGCACACCTGCACACCAGCAGACTCAGAGCTGCTCTACAGGAACCTGGTTTGGCCCCAGGAAGAAAAGTTGTGCCCTGGGGAGATACATAACCTAGGCCAGTCCTTCCTCCCACCTCCCCTCCACCACACACCCATCCTCCCACACTAAAGGTACCCACACCTGTACAGAAACCCTCCTCCACAACATCAGCACGTGTTTGCCTTCCACAGCTAAAGCTTTATATGCTGACACAAAAACAGGCAAGATTTTTCCTTAAAGGGATATGTGTTCAGCTGAGTAAACTCTGTTTTACTGGCACATCTCTCTGTTGTTCAAAACAAGTGAGAAGGGAAAAGGCACAGAACAAAAGTCTGATTCAAGAATATGGGAATACAAACTATGTTTTCACACATACACACAGACTTGTTTGCTGAAAGTTTCACATATATCAAATTAAAACAGATAAAGCAACAAACTCAGACAACATTTACCCATAGGGAATACACTAAGCCTTTATTTAGCCACTGAAAATTTACTTCTGCTTGTCTGTATCACTAACCTGCTTGGGTAGACAGATGTTTTGATGCCAGAATATCCGTAGGGTTTCCAGAAAATATATCATAAGATTCGCAGCTACAGACACATCCTTGTAACAAAGCAAATTGGACTTAGATGGGAGCTTTGTGCAGAGCTACTCAGCCTACAGAAGACTGAGGGCATTGGCAGAAGAAAGTTTTAGTGCCTCAAGAACTTGGCTGTAAAAACATGGATACCTGAGGTCATAAGGTGTATCTAGAGCTTGGAGGAGAGAGGGGAGTTCATGGTTACGTTCTGTGGTTTTGGGGCAGAATTCAGGTGCTACAAGTCATAACTAAGGCTTCTAATCCTTTTATGAACATGGCCCTGTATGTTTTTATGCCTTTAACATGGCAGTGAAGGCACTTTCCTGCCTCCCAGCGGTGTTTTAAAAACAAAAACCTGAAAGACCGTGGAGCACACGCTAGTCATAGGGTCAAGCTTTGGACCCCATTTCTATATTGCTTGCTTTGTGCAGGGTAGTGGCTGTAAGATCCGAGCTGTAAAGGTCCCACGCTGTCTCTGTTCTTGTGTGATTATAAGGGTCTGAAAACATGCAAGCAAATAAACTCCAGCTACATAAGTGGTCCTGGAGAGCTTAGAGGGCAACGTTCCTCCTACTGTGTTTGCACAATAAGACACTCCATAAAGTTGCCTCAGTGCTGAATGACCTGAGCAAGCACAACCTATTGAGGGACACACATGCTAAAGATGCTTTTAAGTTCTCCTTTTATTTGAGACTTAGGATTGCTTTAAAGTTCTCCATTTTCCTTTTCATAATGTAGAATGAAACTTAAAAGTGGCCCCAACTTGTAATGAAAGCTGCAACGAATTTTAGCAAATAAAAAGCCACTTAAAGAAAAAAACACTACTGTCCTGGCTGGGAATTTTAATAGTGCTGCACGCACAGCCAGACTGCTTGTAACTTTTCTATTAAAATGTTAAATAGAGAGCATTAAACAGCTTCCAATTAAAGGGTATATTATCACCTCGATGCACAGGGAGTTTCACACGTAAATCCCTATGTATTAAGAAGAGAATATACCCTGTGGCTTTTTAAATAACAAATAAAAGTTAAAAGAGATTTTGCAGGAGGTAGAAGAGACATGGAAAGGTTTGTGTTTTAATACACTCCAAGAGGAAGAGAACTAATGTTTGAAACTGTATAGGAAGATAATGTATTTCCATTTTTTTTCCACTATTCCCAAATATTTCCACTGGGACGTACTTACTAACTTGAAAGTCTAAGTATTCCATAGGACTGGAAGTAATGATTTTTGAAGGGCTTTCATATGCACTGGCTGGAGGTGCTATTGGTCATGTCTTTTTACCACTGAGGGCTTCCTTCCCATTTCCACAGTGCCTACCCTATGAGTCAAACCTCATTTTTCTAAGGCAAAGGCAAATATGTCAATTAATTTGAGTTAATATTATTAAAAAAGGTCTGAACCAGTTAAGAAATTCCCCCTTAGCATGTCTCATGTTCCTCCAGGGCCTTTTGAAGTAAGATGTGAAGAACTGCCAGCCTCCCAGCTTATATACATGCTTAAAATTTTTCAGTGTAATGCACACTTGGAAAAATCAGACAATACTGACAAACTTTGTTAGCAATTATTGTTTATGATTAATGCCAGAGGCCATTCAACCATGACTGTTCACTGTGGTTGCAGTGACACGAAAGACAAGTCTATTAGCCACCTTGCCTCTTGGTCTGTGGGTGTATCATAGAATCAGAGAATCATAGAATATGCTGAGTTGGAAAGGATGGACTTCAAATTAATGTAAGGTAATTTAAAATGTAGTTGGCCATCAAAATAAATAGATGGGGCCAGCAGGAGGAATTTTGACCTATGTTTTGAGCTCCTTGCTGTTCAGTTAGGCATTGCAGATAACTATGGTCAGGATACACACTACCTGGTCAGGGACTATGCCACTTTTCTTCTTTGTATCAGTCTTCTCTGGCAAGTGCTCCAGCTTCATCACAAAGGCCACAGCAGGTGAAAGCAGGGACTGGAAGAAGGAGGCACCCCTCACTGTAGGAGAGGAATAGGTTCGTGACCATCTAAAGTACCTGAAGGTGCACAAGTCTAAGGGACTTGATGGGGTCCATCCACTGGTCCTGAGGGAGCTGGCAGATGCAGTTGCTGAGCCCCTGTCCATCATATTTGAGAGGTCATGGCGGTCTGGTGAGGTTCCTGCTGATTGGAGAAAAGGTAACATAGCCTCTGTTTTGAAAAAGGGGAAAAAGGAAGACCCAGGGAACTACAGGCCAGTCAGTCTCACCTCTGTGCCTAGCCAGATCATGGAGCAGATCCTCCTGGAAAATCTGCTAAGGCACATGGAAAATAAGGAGGTGACTGGTGACAGCCAACAGGGTTTCTCTAAGGGCAAATCATGCCTGACCAATTTGGTGGCCTTCTATGACAAGGCTACAGAGATAGTGGATAGTGGTAGACCAACTGACGTCATCTACCTGGATTTGTGGAAGGCGTTTGACACTGTCCCACATGACATCCTGGTCTCCAAACTGACAAGGCATGGATTTGACAGATGGACCACTTGGTGGATAAGGAATTGGCTGGATGGCCACACCCAGAGAGTTGTGGTCAATGGTTCGGTGTCCAAGTGGAGACAAGTAACGAGTGGTGTTCCTCAGGGGTCAGTATGGGGACCGGTGCTGTTTAACATTGTTTTGGTTTGAGCAAGCTCTTTGCTGATTTTTTTTTTCTTTCAGCAAACTTTTTAGCAGCGCCAGTGGACTGATAATAACCAAGGTCACTTCTGACTGTCTGCAGCCTCCCCCCCTACGGGGGAGCAGATTAGATCGAAGGCAGGATGAGCAAATCAGAATATTCCTTTCTCATAATATTTTCTCTATTTGGCTTTCAGTATAGGTTAAGACATCACGGAAGTCAAGCCTTTCTTTTTCCTTTTCCACTCACTTTTCTGCTTACTGTCACTTCTATCGCCCTCTCTTTGGCTCTCTCTCTTTTTTTTCATGTTTTTTCTTTACAGCCGACACCCGAGGGCCCCGTCCGTGCGCCCGGACACTCCCCCCTTCAGCTGGGAGTCACCAGGGAGAAGAGTTGCTGTGAGAGTCACTGGGGGAGGAGGGAGGGGATCGGGTGTTGCACATCCCTTTACAAATACATATATATATTCCCTTATCACTACTAATTAAAATCAATGTTTCACTTTTCAACCCAGAAAGCCTCTCTTTCTCATTTTTCTCCCTCTTTCCCTACCTTGGGGGAGGAGGGGGGAAGGGGGAATCAAGAGACTGCCAACTCGGTGCCAAACCAACACAAACATCTTTGTTGGAGACATTGACAGTGGGATTGAGTGCATCCTCAGCAAGTTTGCTGATGATACCAAGCTGTGTGGTGTGGTTGACACCCTAGAGGGAAGGGACACCATCCAGAGGGACCTTAACAGCCTTGACAGCCAATGCCAACCTCATGAAGTTCAACAAGGCCAAGTGCCAGGTCCTGCACCTGGGTTGGCACAACCCCAGGCACAAATACAGGCTGGGGGAAGAATGGCTAGAGAGCAGTTGTGAGGAGAAGGACTTGGGTTTGACAGTAGAAGAGAAGCTCAACATGAGCTGCCCGTGTGCGCTCGCAGCCCAGAGAGCCAACCACATCCTGGGCTGCACCAAAAGAAGTGTGGCCAGGAGGGCCAGGGAGGTGATTCTACCCCTCTGCTCTGCTCTGGTGAAACCACACCTGGAGTACTGTGTGCAGGTCTGGAGCCCTCAGCACAAGAAAAATATAGACCTGTTGGAGGGGGTCCAGAGAAGGCCCACAAAAATTATCAAAGGGCTGGAGAACCTCTGCTATCAAGACAGGCTGAGAGAGTAAGGCTGTTCAGCCTGGAGAAGAGAAGGCTCTGGGGAGACCTAATAGCAACCTTCCAGTACTTGAAGGGGGCCTACACGAAAGCTGGGGAGGGGCTTTTCATCAAAGAAGATAGTGATAGGACAAGTGGTAATGGTTTTAAACTGAAAGAGGGGAGATTTATGTTAGATATTAGGAAGAAATTTTTCACTATAAGGGTGGTGAGGGAATAGGCTGCTCAGGGAGGTTGTTGATGCCTGCCCCATGCCTGGAGGTTTTTAAGGCCAGGTTGGATGAGGTTTTGTGCAACCTGGTCTAGTGGTAGGGGTCCCTGCTCATAGCAGGAAGGTTGGAACTAGATGATCTTTAAGGTCCCTTCCAACCTTAACAATTATATTATTCTATTATTCTATTATTTGGTCAGAGACCACCTCAGAAGTTCTAGGTGTTTTGTGTATTTCTGTCCTGCTCTGCTTCCCTTGTGCCACAGTAGAACACCTAAGGACCTCAGGCACCTACATAAGGGTTGCTGAACTTAATGGTCTGTTCCACCTCATGCAGAATTGTAAGCATTTTATACGGAAAATCTGGGAGGTGCCTCTGGTGCACAGACCTTCTAGGATATTATGGAATAGGTGCTGTTATGGTTTGGGAGACCCCGGCACTGTGTTGGACACCTATCAGAGAGAGAGGGTCCTTAGCACCCTGAGAGACTGACAGGGGTCAGTATTCCCGCCCACTTCCTGTCCCAATCTATAAAATCCGGCAGAACCGGCTGGCCCTAGACATTGCAGAGCGGGAGAAGTGGCCAATACTTTACCTCTACACAGATTCCTGGATGGTAGCAAATGCTTTGTGGGGGTGGCTAAAGGGATGGAAACGGGACAATTGGCAGCACAGAAGGAAGCCTATTTGGGCTGCCTCCCTGTGGCAAGATATTGCAGCCCAACTAGAGACACTGACAGTAAAGGTCCGGCACGTAGATGCCCACGTACCAAAGAGCCGGGCCACTGAAGAACAGAAACACAACCATCAAGCAGACCAGGCAGCTAAAGTGTTCCAAACAGATTTGGACTGGGAGCACAGAGATGAACTGTTTTTAGCCTGGTGGGCCCACGACACATCTGGGCATCAAGGACAAGATGCAACGTACCGATGGGCCCGTGACCGAGGTTTAGATCTGACTCTAGATACTATTACACAGGTTATCCATGACTGTGACATATGTGCAGCAGTCAAACAAGCCAGACAGCTAAAACCTGTGTGGTATAATGGACGTTGGTGCAAATACAATTATGGAGAAGCCTGGCAGGTTGATTACATCACCCTCCCTCAGATTCATAATGGCAAGCGATACGTGCTTACAATGGTGGAAGCAAGCACTGGGGGGCTGGAAACATATCCTGTCCCTCATGCCACTGCTTGTAACACTATTTTGGGCCTCGAAAGACAAGTCTTATGGAGACATGGTACCCCTGAGAGGATTCAGTCAGACAATGGAACTCATTTCAGGAACCACCTAATTGACAGCTGGGCCAAAGAGCATGGCATTGAATGGATATACCACATCCCTTATCATGCACCAGCAGCTGGAAAAATTGAATGCTACAATGGCCTGCTGAAAACCACTCTGAAAGCAATGGGTGGTGAGACTTTTAAAAATTGGGATAAACATTTGGCAGAAGCTACTTGGCTAGTTAATACTAGGGGATCTGCCAACCGAGCCGGGCCTGCCCAGTCAAACCTTTTACATACAGTGGATGGGGATAAAGTCCCCGTTGTGTGTGAAAGGAATCTACTGGGAAAAACTGGGTGTACCCTGCTTTGGGCAGAGGCCAACCCATCTGTGGTGTTGTCTCTGCTCAAGGTCCTGGACATACTTGGTGGGTAGTGCAGGAGAATGGTGAAGTTCAGTGTGTACCACAGGGGAGCTTAACACTAGCTGAGAGCATTTAGTTTGGGTTGTGTAGTTTTAATTACTGCATGATAGTAATAAGTTGTTTTCAGTGTTTTTCTCTCCAGGAGAATGCAGTGGCGCCCAAGAAGAACTTGCAGAACAAGAGCATGAAGTCCCAAGAACCCTGTGACACCTCCTCTGCCCTGAGAGACTGTCCCGATGGATGAAAAATCCAGAGTCTGGACTCAATGGACTGACTATACCGCATATGGACAGTTCACAACCTGGTGAATGATTGTGACAGGAAGTGGATTGGAATAAGGGGTGGAATGTTATGGTTTGGGAGACCCTGGCACTGTGTTGGACACCTATCGGAGAGAGAGGGTGTCCTTAGCACCCTGAGAGACTGGCAGGGGTCAGTATTGCCACCCACTTCCTGTCACAACCTATAAAAGCCACCAGAACCAGAAGCCGCTCTCCTTCCTCCTACTCCTCTTCCCCTGCCGGGTGTGCTGCTGGCTTCCTTTAGCTTCCCACGTGCTCGCTCCAGAATCCAACTACATCGGGTGCTGTGAGGAGCCGTGGACCTCTCCTGGAGCGGCCCTGCATTTCCCATATCTCTGCCATCATCGAGATCAGTTTTGTATATTTGTATATAAATATTTACTCACTCCCCCCCCCCCACCCCCCCGTTTTACCCTTTTTTTTTCCTTGTGTTATAGTAAACTTGTTTCTAGTTTCAATTACCAAAGTTGAAGTCTCTCTTTTGTATTTCCCTTTCTATCTTCCCTTGGGAGGGAGGAGGTGGGGGGTAATAGAGAGCAATTCTGTCCTCTGGTTGTCTGGGGTTCACCTTTAATATTTAAACCAGAACAGGTGCCCATGCTATCCCACAATCTGGTAGCAATAGTTGGGGGTTCTCACAAGAAAAGCTTTTGTGTTGACACCAATCTGTGACTGGTCAGGAGTGAAGCATTGCTCTCCTCTAACCACAGGCAGAAACCACTGCTCCAACACTGGATCAATGCATGCAAGTGTAGGAGCCCAGAGGATATTTTCCTCTTTGCATGGACTCTTTTTAGTCAGAAACCTTGTGCATCTCTTTGGAAGAGGCTTCCTCACTTTTCTGGAGTTTGGACTTCTTCTAAAAGTTTTCCTAAAACAGTTTTAGGAAAGAGCAGCAGATGGAAAAGCACATTAACAGAAGTTCACTCCTCTGTTGGGCAGCCATATGACAACATTTGACTCCATAAGATGAGGTGGTGACCCCAAGTTTTCTTTCACCTCTTGCCAGAAGGAAGGGCCTGGATGCACAAGGAATGCAACACTGAGAGGTCTGATAGAGCTTGCCGGGATATGCTGGGATATGTTGGGACAATACAGCTTGTTGGGAGAAGGGAGGTGCCAGCAGATAGCTGGCCTCCTCTTGTATCCAGCTCTAGCTATGCTGCTGCACCACGGGAGAGGAGGAAGCACAGCTCTCTACTGCTGTAGTTGCTCTCCTTATTGTCCCACACTGCTCCCCCAGCCCTGCTCTGGTCTGACTACATGGGTCTTACAGCAGTCAGTAAGAAGGAGCTCCCATGAGCACTTCTCCTGCACTCTGCAGCACATCCTGCACACAGCCAGGCTGGAGGAGCAAAGTTAGGAGGATGGCTACCTTCTGTGGCAGTATGAACACCCCCTCTGAAATGCATTGCCTTCAAAGGGGAAAGAGTCAGTAGGAACAGCCTCTCACCCTCTGACCCTTTCCTCCTTAAACACCCTCAGAGCAACTTCTGCATAGGAGCCCATGTTACAGAGCTGGCACCTTTTCCTCTGCTGAGCCAAAGGCAGCATCTGTCTATTCCTGCTTCTCTGCCCTTCATCAGACCATTGTGTTTGGAGGTTGTTTCTATGTTCCATCAAACAAATACAGCTTATTGTGTCCATGTCAATGTAGCATTTCAGCAAATGTTACGATGAAAGAAAAAAATAGCATTGAGGTGCAGGTCTCAGATGGAAGCAAAGGAGGCTGCCTAATTTCATATTTATGCACCATCTGCTTGACAGTAAAAGACCTGAAAGCTCCCCCACTCTCTTCCACCACAGACTCCCAAGGAATATGGCACCTCTAAAGCTTTGGCACAAATGCTTGGATTTGCCTGTATTATTCATCAAGTGTCACCATTTATTCAACAGTTTTCAAAAACAAGATACACCAACATAGACTAAAGCAGATAACTTAAGATAGCCAGTATTTCAAGTCACAGCTTCAGTTTTTTCCCATGAGATTTTTACTAAAACCTCTCCTCTCCTCTCCTCTCCTCTCTCCTCTCCTCTCCTCTCCTCTCCTCTCCTCTCCTCTCCTCTCCTCTCCTCTCCTCTCCTCTCCTCTCCTCTCCTCTCCTCTCCTCTCCTCTCCTCTCCTCTCCTCTCCTCTCCTCTCCTCTCCTCTCCTCTCCTCTCCTCTCCTCTCCTCTCCTCTCCTCTCCTCTCCTCTCCTCTCCTCTCCTCTCCTCTCCTCTCTTCCCTTTTTGCTCTTCTTTAATAAGCAAATGCTGGCTATACCCTGTGAGTTTAGAGTGGACTGTTGGTAAACCTGTTATCCATCACAGTAATTCATAGAATCTGGCATGTACCAGATGGACAATACTCCATTGTTTAAAGTGAGTGCTGTCAATTTTTGCCATTGATATTAAACAAAAGTCAGGATTATTAAAGCATATGGGTACATACACTGTTTAAGCCTTGGCTTTGAGAAGGTGACTGCTGTTGTTGAGCATTCTGAAAATATATATAGTGTGCTACAGTACACAAGGTACCACAGATGTCAAGGGGAAATGATATGTGAAAGCAGTGTACGTTTAAAAATGCAGCACTACTGTACCTTCTTAAAAGAAAAAGAAACTTTCCTCCTTCTCCCTCCTTCCCCTTGTTGCCAGTTAAAATGAACTGTCAGAGCCTGGATAAAGATACAAACAGGATTGCATACCTTACCAAGCCTACAGTGACTCTTAGACTTTGATCTAATTCTATTTGCTGCTTTATGATGCATGAAGCTGTCAGATAAAGAGGTGTTCAAAAAAATCCACTCGAGCTGTCAGGGCTGACAAGCCCTGTGATGGATTACAGAGAAAACAAAAGGGTTATCACCTTAACCACAAACATTTATATCTTTTTTTCATAAGGGTGCTTCAATCAACATGTAGTTACCAGGGTGCAGGTTGTTGTGAGCCTGTACGAACACAGATCCAATGACACATGTTGAAACAGCATTTTAAAAGTACAACACACATGCGTTGGCACTAATATGCTGCTGACATGATACAGTTGTGCTTACTTAGATCAAAGATAAGAACCCTATAGTTTTCTGTATAAAAAGGATTATTTTCTGAAGAACAGATTTCCCCCTCCCCATCCGTCTTTCAAAGATTAAACACAGTCATAACAGTCTGAATGGGGTTTAACTCAAAAAAGCCTAGTACTTAAATATGCCCATATGATTACTTACACAATAGAAACTTCAGCACAGGATGAAGAGCAGTTAGCATTTGGCCCATGTAGAGGAAACAAACAAACAAAAAATTGCACTTGCTCCTTTTTCAACACCAGAAAGCAATCTCATGGCCCATTCATCTACTATCTCTTCCCTCACCAAAGTCTATCAATTCTTAAAAGGCTCCTGCAACAGACATTATTGGACCTGAAATTTGTCAAACAAAGCTAATGTTCTACCTCTAGTGCTGCATCTTTGACACTCTAGTGAAAAGAAGACACAAAAATACATCAATATTCTTATCTGAGCTGATAATACAGATGGTTTACCTGTGATTTATACTCAGGATCCCTTTTGGTCAGTTTATCTATGTGCTGAGAGTGACCAGAGGCTATGCTGTAGGATACTATAATCAGGTTTAAATCTTCAGTGGTTGTTTTCTCCCCTACTAAGTGATTGTGATAGCAAAGTAAGCTTAACACTATCCCTAACTGACTGGATTATAACAGGAATGTGACAATTTCTGGAGGATAGGTCCAATGGTAGATACAGAACAGGAGGATCCTTGTCAAAGAAGCCCAGAAAGTCTCCAGGTCACAGACTACTGGAACTTGGGAAAAACTTCAGGAAGATTTTTCTGTGATTGTCCTGCTTCCCCATCTTTTCTCAGAAAAGCTGTTACTGGCTACTGTCTCAGAGAGGACCTAGGTAGACATTTGGTGCAACCCTTTATACCTCCATAGTTCTAAACAAGGGAACTTGTATCTCCAGCAGAAAAGATTTTTGCCAGTATATACATGTATCATACATATGTCTACATGTATATATAGCCTAGATGAAGCCTGCCAAATTAGTAATGAGTTTTGGTAGTTAAGGTAAGCCCTGTACATGGAAAGAAAGTTAAAGGTGAGGCATCTTCACACATCATCTTATGCACAGGTGAGTTCCTGATGTGGTGGGTGGAAGAAAGAACTTCATTTTACTTGGCAGTGCACCTCTAATGAGGGAAAATCACTTGGTTTGGATACTGGGAGAACAACAAAACCATCCTGAAGCTCCCCAAAAGGTGGGCTGTAAGGTTATAATCAGCAAGTACAGACTTTTAGAAGGTAGAAGGGAAAAAAAAAGATAATCCCAATAATAACAACAGAGCCAGGTTCTGTGTTGATGTACAACCCGGGATATTCCACCTGTGAAACACTGGAAAAGGTATACCAGAGCAAGACAGAAGCAGAGAAAGATCTCAAGGAGAAGCATTTGGGGCAGGATGAAAAGCCATGAAGCAATACTAGTAGAACTGAAGAGTTCTCTCACACAAGTACAGACCACCTGATAATCCCAATAAATCACAATGATATTAAAGTTCTCCTTTGTGATAGATTTCCTTTTAACACCTAGCTGTCTAAAGATGGAAAAAAATGAAGAAAAGAAAAAGGTCCAAACATATTGCTTACAGAACCAAATTTAGAAGTCCTCTTAAGTGCCTCCATAACTACACCAGGGTGGGACATGATCTTGGTTAGCAGCTGTGGGGGGAGGGTGGACAGGCTTCTAGCAGGCTTTTAAGGCTGTTTCTCTTCTCAGCTCTACCTCTCTGGTGTGACTTGCCAACCACTAATAGCCACAAGCATTACCATCATTTATTAAACTATATTCCTATGCCATAGCCACCCAACAAACCAATAAAACTCCTTTTCAAAAAGTTGAAAGGCAAGCTGCTTCAGATAGGCCATTATTAGTATGCACGGAGTGTACATTCACAGGCAATAATACAGTGGGAATTCAGCTAGCCTGAGCATAGGCTGATGTGAAGCATATGATATTACTTATGTAGGCATGAAAGCAATCTGCTTTAATATCAGACACTTTAGTGCAAAGAATGTCAGGGTTACCAAAGGTTAAAGACAGGCCGCTGGATTTTTTTGTTGCCTTTTTTTTGTCAGTATGAGCTGAAAAAATGTGGGATGACTACTATTTCCATTTTCACTTTTTGAGGGCTGCTGGTTAAAATGGTAATAAATGACGCAAGTTAAAAAACAACAGCAATGTAAAAACCAAAAGATTGAACGTGCTACAAAACATAACCTAAGGAGAAAAAGAAGAGCGTGAGAAATGGCCCACTGCCATTCAGCTGATGTTGGTAAACGTTGCACCTTGCCCTGACACTGCTTGCAGCATTTGAGCAATGTCTCATTGAGCCAACATCTTCAAGGACTGCTGGATGGAGGCACAGAGTCTCAGAGGCCAGATTCCCACTAGACCCTGCCATTGTTGTCACTTGGTTTCTCATGCTGATGCTGGGAGCTGCAGATTTCCATGCCACTTGGCCCATGAGTGTCTGGCCTGGCAGGGCGGTGGCAATTTGCTGCATTTTCCATACTGGGAGCTTGACACTCTGCCTCACTGCTCACCTCCTGTGCTTAGCAGGCTGCAGGATCAGGCCCTTTGTACTGTGATGGCTCCTGGTCCCCGCAAGCCCTTGCTTGCATTCTGCCACCAACAGCTGCTGCAGCGCTTTGAACTTTCACTTTTCCTTTTACTAAAATTAAAAACCAGGCACATAACCAAGCTGAGAGCTCCCAAAATCTCAGGTGGGAAGCATTACTGAGAACAGAAGCCATGCGGACAGTTTTTCAGAGGCTGATTGCTTTTTCAGAGTGTATTAGCATCTATTTTTTTTCGCCAGCTTTGGAATCCTTGGGTATTGGGGAGCCTAAGAAAGAGAGAGTTCTTACACCAAAGGATAAAAAACCAGGATAAAGAACAAAAAAGGAACAGAAAATGAAGATGTTTCTTGGATTTGTTTCAAAAGCACAGCTCTCTTTCTATTCGATTCCAGGTGTTATGGAAGATAAAAATTGTAAATATTGAGGAGAAATAATGCCAGGTATTATAAAACCATTTGCTTTCATAACCTTCTGTGAAGTGTCTAAATCCCCTTTATATACTGATAGCCTTCTCTCAGGCTGCTGCTACCTGTCTGTTAGTCCTCATGCAGGACTGTGTCTGTAGTTGACAGTTTATGATACATGCAAAGAGAGAGAGAAAAGAGAGAAAGAGAGAAAAGAGGGGAAGAAAGAGAGAGAGGGAGAAAGAGAGGGAGGGAGAAAGAGAGGGGGGGAGAAAGAAGAAAGAGAGAGAGAAAGAGAAGAAAGAGAAGAGAGAAAGAAAGAGAGAAAGAGAGAGAAAGAAAGAGAGAAAGAGAGAGAAAGAAAGAGAGAAAGAGAAAGAAAGAGAGAAAGAGAGAGAGAAAGAGAGAAAGAGAGAAAGAAAGAAAGAAAGAAAGAAAGAAAGAAAGAAAGAAAGAAAGAAAGAAAGAAAGAAAGAAAGAAAGAAAGAAAGAAAGAAAGAAAGAAAAAGAAAGAAAGAAAGAAAGAAAGAAAGAAAGAAAGAAAGAAAGAAAGAAAGAAAGAAAGAAAGAAAGAAAGAAAGAAAGAAAGAAAGAAAGAAAGAAAGAAAGAAAGAAAGAAAGAAAGAAAGAAAGAAAGAAAGAAAGAAAGAAAGAAAGAAAGAAAGAAAGAAAGAAAGAAAGAAAAAAAAAGAAGGGGGGAGCATACAGTAGAAGGAAGACAGATGGGCCTATCAGTTATGTATATTGTGACCCACCTGCCAGTCACATCCCCATGGGAATGTGGCATAATAAATACTGAAAAATGGAAAGTAGGAATTAAACTTAAAAAAAAACAAAAACAAAACAAAACAAAACAAAAAAAAGCCCAACACAACAACAACCCACAACAACCAAACATATCGAACAAAGTAAATTGTCTGGAATGGAGAATTGTAATAAAGATTTTTAGAAGGATATAAATCAAAATTTCAAAAGAAATTTGCTAAGTGGGGTCTCAGCTAATGTGCACTCAGTGGCAGGAGGGCTTAAATTGTGGATCTGGAGAGGATGATTGCCAGCACGCCTAGGTATAAGGGGGTTGATTCAATAAATATTCATGATGGCAGCACGTATGCTCTAAGCACATACCCTACCCCAGCAAACCCAGCTCAGCTGAACTTCACCCCCCACCCCCCAAGGAGCCTCTGCATGTTTTTGCACTGCCCTCAGCTGAGCCTCGCTGCTTTTTGTGATTGTGTGAGCACACATGTGCATGTGCAGATATATGAGCCCAGCCCCTGCAGACCAGACCTGACTTACTTCTCCTACACCTGCCCTCCCAGAGCTTGGCAATAAACTCAGTTGTGAGACCTCCAGCTGATCATGACCATCTAAAAGAGTATCACAGAGTGAAAAATCCTTCTTGCTAAGAGCAGGAGTAATCAAAACCTATTCTTCCTATGTTGAGTAAGTGTGTAATGAAAAACTTGCTTCCCTTCTCAAATGACATCTCTTGCTTCTGTTGTGCATTTCCTTCACTCCAGTCCTGTGTTTCTATAGTATCATGAAAATCCCATCCACCTTCATGCCAGCCACAGGTTTCCCTAGACTCCAGAGTTTCCCCCATAATTCTGTGTTATGTGAAGACACAGAGAATCCCCAGCCTGCACAGAGACCTGTGGAAAAACATGTTTTGTCCTTCATCATTTCATAAGCACCAGCATCTGCCCACCTCTATGTTGTAAAATCTTACATTGGTCCGTGAAGGTGATTCTTCCCTGCAAAATCCTCTCACCTGTTTAACAAGTACGCGTGTACAGTGGCAGAAACAATCCTTTTTCCTTTTCCTCTTCTGCTACCCTTTTGCATCTCTGAATTCATAGTCATCCTCTGTTTCTGTCCCTTTCCTGTCACTGAAGTCCTTCTCCTTCTCATCCATTCATTCCCCCGTCAGGGAGATATGCAAATTAACTCTAATTCTAATTTAAGGGCCTCTTTGATGTAGGTTCTGTCTAACCAGAAAAAAATGCCTAATAATATCTGACTTCGTTTCTGCTCTGACCTTTTCACTGTTTTTAACCTTAAGAATTCTTTGTCTTCACATCACAGGCAGGGAGACAGGGCTGTGGCTATTTAAATTTTTTTAACAATATGTGAACTGAGGTAATTACCTAAGAGAAAATATTAGTGGAAAGGTCCTATCTTTCTGAATAAGGAAAAAAACAAAACCTTCCAAAGGAAGAGAAGTGTGTGGTTGAAGAATGCTTTTGCCATTACTGAGTATTCATACTATGTGGGGGGGAAAGGATGGGGCTCGCAGCATGTAATGGAACCCAGGAACCAGTAAAATGGAGGTGGTCTCTTAATGTGGGGCTCCACCTAGCTTAGAAAGTGTCATCTGTTTGAGTAGTGGTGGGCAGACCCACCTGTGGTGACATCCTGTCAAGAACTTAATGAGATCTAAGTCCCCACATAGAAATAAATACCTACACTTGTTCCCATGCTCATTAAACTTTCTAGGACACACCGCACATGAAAATAGTCCCCACTTCCAGCAACTCAAAGGGGTCCTGACTTTGCCATGTGGCTTGAACAGTTAGATCACAAATTGGCCTAGTTGGCTTTTGGGGGGTAGTCTCTCCACTTACCTCCCTCATTAAATACAAGGATCTAAATATTAACTGTTCCATATTAGTGATGGTGTTTAACACGTATGAAATCTGAGACTAAAATACATCCTACAGCAAACACATGAGACTACCACAAGAAGCATTTTACCCTGCAAAAGGAATAGCTCAAACCTCATGGAAATCAATGGTTGAAGATTGACTGAGCCCAATACAGAAAATGGGGGATTTTACTGGAAAGTGATTGCAGGAGCATGAATATAAAGGGTATACAAACCTCTGCAGGCTGTAAACACCAAGAATGAAAATATACACAAGCTGCTTGAGTGAGGTGTGTTTTCTAGTAAGATAGAAGCAGACACTCCAAGTGAGCATCAGCTGAAAGCACTGAAACAGTGGAATAGCTTTTCAAAGGAATTAAAAGGAAAAACAGGTGAAGTAAAGGCATGGGAGTAACTCCTCTTTTATGAAGGATTAATTAAACAGGTTGATGTTTTCCCCATACGTACTGCTGAAGCTTTGGGGGTCAAAATCATATGAAGATCATCCTTTCTGTAATGTCCTTTGAAAGTTAAGAGCTGATGTGCATGTTACCAACTTGTGGCTCTCCCCCATTTCATGTGTTTTGTGAATTATAATTTCTCTTTACTTGATCTTCCATACATAATTAGACATTGCAACAGGAATTGAGACCTCCTCATCCCATGTCAACTGACAGAGAGGGTGCCAGCTCCCGTCTTCACCCTGTTCATAGCAGGTCTTTCTTGATCAGCCACTTCAGTGTATGTCAGTTATGCCAGTGTGTCTCTGATGAGCCAGGCAGATTATTACATCTAGGGAAAAGGTGGCCCATAAAAAATACTCACCAGTGCTCCACAAGCCAATGGCTTCCCTATTGAAGCAGAGTGATTTATGGGTGATGTGTGCAGCCTGGAAGATTAATCTACGTATCAGCCTGACAGTTTTCACACTGGATAAGAATAAAATTGATGGATGAAAAAATATAAAAATGTGCTGCATGTTTAATATATTTTCAATCTTTCCAAAAATATACCTAGGAAATCTATATGCTCCTTCCTTGGAAGAAAAATATTTGATTCTTCTCTGAACTGCCAGTAAACTGCAAGCAAACATCAAGATGGACACCAGAGATATGTAACTCTACTAATTACTATCACTGGGACCTAAGGGACTAATGCAGGAGGTGAGGTCACATCCAATCCCACAGCTGTATGACTCTTCAGTTAAATCCTGATGGTCAGGAGACAGTACCATGAGTGATCTTACAAAACTTTTTAAAATACAAAATCTTAGGACTTAGGAAACAACTGCTGGGGAAAAAAAAAAATTAAAGAAAAAAAAAATTAGCTTGTCAGTTATCAAACCTTTACATTAAGAAATGGCTTCACTTAAGGGGGATGTGAAAGCAACAGAGAGATAGGAAAGAACATTTACAGTGTTAATACAGCAAACCAAATGACACCAAGGACTGAAGATGAGAAAGTAAAGGGCAATGGATCTTGGACAGATAAGTCACTCTGTCACATCTACACTTCATTCTCAGGAAGCAAGAGGAAAAGACTATACTTCAGCTTTTATTGACTCTGCAGTCCAGGCACAGCTTCTGCTTCACAGAGCAATGCTTCCTTTTGCAGGTCCTCAGCCAGCTACTGCCATGCAGTGACACGCGTGGATTAACACACAGGCTATCCCGTCTGAGATCTGTGCCGATTCCAGTCTGGGTCTACCTACACCATCATCCCAGAGGCTGCCCATACATCCCACTTAGAAGGTTGCACAGCCAACCAGTTAAGATACAAAAGCTCAGACATATCTGGAGTGTCCTTTTTTGAGCAGAGGGCATTCTGTAGATATAAGTCTAGCCATACAGCTTCATGCTTCTCAGGCTTCAGATCGTCTACAGTCATGCCTCTACAGCCATAAAGCCATTACCTGTGTGGGAAGCCAGGTGAGCAGAAGCTGGAGTATCCCATGTTCATGGTCACTTCCAAGCCCACTTTTTCCTAGTAGTACAGATACAGTCTTCATGATCCCCAAGCAGAAGATACACTTGACAAAAATAGCCTTGGAATCTTTTTGTGGGTTGTTGTTTGTTGTTTAATTTGTTGGTTTTGCTGTTTTGTTTATGGGTTTGTTGTTTTGTTTGTTTGTTTGTTTTTTCTGCAGAGCTAATTATTCATTTTTAACTTCCACAAAGCAGATTGGACAAGCCACACTTCACTACAGGAGCAGAGGGCAAGGCAGACTGCATTCTTGGTTGCAAAGAGGCTGCTAGGTGGTAATAACAGTGACTCAAAAAGCAGAAATATTCAGACAGCCATCCACATGTTGTTTAATTGTTTGTACTACTTTTGCAAAGGCAGTAAGGAGAGACGAAAATGCACTTTCTCAGAAAGGTAATCAAAATTGTATGACAGCTAACGATTTTTCCGTGAAAACTATGAACAATATTTTGAAAAATATTCTTATTGTTATTGTTACTCATATATATACAGTTGTGCTCAAAATTAAGTTTAAACAGGTAATTTGTAATTTTATTGCTCCTCTCTCTCCTTTTTCCTCTTTCTCTTTTCTTCACTTTTTTTCCCCTCTATTCTGTTGATTTTAGAATAATAGAGAAAAATTAAAAGGGGTGAATGAGTATTGAATAGCTGAAGGAAACACTGATGCCACCCCCTTATTTCATTAAAAAGGCAATCTTAAAATGGGAAAGGACATCTCTCCACCAGGATATCTTTGAGCTGGGACACCTCTGCTCGGCCCTGTATAATCTGCTGATCTGCAGAGATGTCCCGGAGCAGAGATGTCCCAGCTGAGAGATGTTCTGGCAGAGAGATATCCCAGGGAAGAGTTAGTGGTGAAGAGTTGTCCTGCTGAGAGTTGTTGGAGAGTTGTCCTAGATCCACCCTAAAACCTAATTTTCATTGCTATAATTTCTGGCCTCTGTTCAGGCCTGATTCTGCAACTTTCTTGACATGCAAAATGTATAAGCTGCTTGCATTTGACTCAAAAGCCCTGTGAGATGCCAACCCAGACTTCATCCTGATTCCTTGGAGGAGGATCCAGGCACTGTTGTAGAGAAAGCTCAATAAAAATTAGACATCTCACCAAAATATTTTAACTGCATTGGGGTGGAACTTACATGGGGTCATTTACCCTACTTAATGAACTGCCTTACTTTCCCTCCTCTGTCAGTGCTGTTAATTTTATTCCCTGTTTTCTTCATCAACATTTTTTCAGTGCAGTCCCTTATGTGTGAAATAACCTCTCTCACTTTGACAAATTCCTGTACCTTCATCCTTCATTTCTTCCTTATGTTTATAAGTCAACGAATCAAAACTTCAGGGACTCAAGCTTTTTCTATTCTTGAATAACTAAGTTACTTTTTCCTTCTGTATATTCTGTCTGTGTCTCTACAGCCCTTCCAAGTTGGCTTTCCCATGCAGCTTGCTGAGTTGCTATTGCTATTCATCCATGCAGCCTTTTGGTGGTGGGACCATGAAAATTTGTAAAGTCTTGGTGATTTTCTTCAATGTTGCACAGAGCCAAGTACATCCTGTGTAATTAGAAGAACTCCATCAAGTTCATATGTAGGGCTTATTATTAACATGAGTGTCCTAAAAGATTGCAGAGAAAGATCGAAAGGAAACATTTTTTCCCCCCATTTTCCCAGCTTGCTTACTCTGTGCATCTAACAATTTTTTGTCTCAGCTTTATGGTACTCTTGGCAACATGCTTCTCTTCCCTAGGTTCAGCAAAAGGAGTTTTAAATGAAACAGCAGTAGGAGAGCTAAAACAAAAAGAAAACAAACCATGGGAAGCATGCAGTATGTGTAAAGAAACACACAGAAAAGGAAACCTGCACTAGCATGGTCAAGGTTTCTGCAAAAACAGTTGTTCTTTTTTTCCACAATTAATGTCCCCTCCCTGGAAATGTTCAAGGACAGATTGGATGGGGCTTTGAGCAACCTGGTCTAGTGGGAGGTGTCCCTGCCCATGGCAGGGGAGCTTTGGAACTAGATGATCTTTAAGGTCATTTCCAAATTTAACCCTTCTATGGTTCTATTGTTCTAAGCAAATCTGGAAGAAAAGGGTGTTTGACTTAGACAACCGGCTGGTTCAAAATTAATCACAATCTAGTTTTAATCTATCTTTCAATAAATACTACAATAACTGTCAGCACCAGCAGCATTACACATGCAAGTAACTTCAGTGGAGTCACTGGGGTAAGTAAAAGGGCTGCATTAGGCTTTGTATTACCTGAGTCCCCAGTCCTGGAAAGCGTAACCCATTAATCAGTAGGGATGTAGGGATAACAGTCCTGTTTTTCTTCATTTTGTGAAGCCAGATCAGAGTGATGGGAGCTTCAGTTGTCTTTGCTCCTTCCCCACCCAGCAAAGCTCCCTCAGTTCACAGCTTATAGAATATGACAGAAGTATGCATTAAGTCTCTTGCTGGAGGATTAAAGCTTTGCAAACCTCTTAAAGTCAGCCAGACGGCTCCAGCACTCGTTAAAGCTTTTACCTCATTTCAAGCCTGGGTGCTCCCCAAAACTGGACTAGCAAAAACATGCATAAAGGAAACCTCTTCATCTCACTGTAATAGAGGGGAGGCCTATTCTGACTGAAAAAATTACGGGCACTACCATGAAAAGTACAGGAGAAACGTAATGGGACTTTAGCAGTAACTTGCATGAGGAGGGTACCATGGTGATTGCCACATCCTGTATTGCATACTGGAGAAATAACAGAAAAGGCTCTGAGCTTGCAAAGCTGAGCTGGTTTCCTAGTAAGAAAAAAATAGCACTTCAGCTGCAGCTAGCACCATGCCCAGGTACCTACAGACTGCTTTCACCACACCTTCTCCAAACACTTCCTCCCTGCAGACGTCTCCCTACTTGATGCAAATTGCTGAATATTTTCTTCAAACAACTTTTATTGGCTAGATTCTTGTGCCAGCACCTACTGATGTACCACAGCCAGAGCTGGTTAGTGCACAGCTTAATCTAAGGTGCATCCATAATGCTTGGCATAGTGACCCTGACAAAACTGAGAGGCTTGGCATGTGCTGTGGAGCTGCCACAGATCCTTTTTCTTTCCCTGGAAATCAAAGCATCCCCATATGCAATAACAGATGTGGGCACAACACTTATAATACACTGTTACTTTAGCCCTTTTCCCAGCTCTTCTGAGACTGAGCTGACAGTGGGATATTTCTTTCTGCCTTTTTGCCAAATTCATCCCTGGAGGTTGGGGAGATTGCCCTGGGACTTGTTGTTGCTTGTGCCTTTACTGCTGGTCATAGGCACATACACCACCCATGTTGCGCCAGCATCCTGACATTTCTGAGGCATTGCCTGCTTTTCACCATCCTTCATTTGTGTTTGTTTTTGCTTTCACATCTGTCCTGCTGTTACCTGGAGTCAGTCTCATTCTATAGAAGGTGGGACTGCTGCTTTTGTTGCTCTCCTTGGGCAGCTAACTGGCAGCTGCCATCAGGGCTGCTCTGCGGGTCTTCTTGCTGCCAAAGAAAGCTGCTGGTTTAGCCTGTTGTTTTCTTATCTGTCTCCACCCCTATTCACCTTCCCCATGCTGGACTACAGCCTATTAGCTTGCAGCCCTGAAAGCCAATGTTATCCTGGGCTGCACCAAAAGAAGCAGGGTCAGCTAGTCAAGGGAGGTGATTCTCCCCCTCTACTCCACTCTCATGAGACCCCACATGGAATACTGTGTCCAGTTCTGGAGCCCACAACAAAGAAAGGACATGGAGCTGTTGGAGTGATACCAGAAGAGGGCCACGAAGATGATCAGAGGGCTGGAGCATCTCTCCTATGAAGACACGTGGATACTGTTGGGGTTATTTAGCCTGGAGAAGAGAAGGCTCCAGGTAGACCTCATAGTGCCTTCCAGTACCTGAAGGGGCTACAGGAAAGCTGGGGAGGGACTTCTTACAAAGGCATGGAGTGATAGGATAAGGGCTAATGACTTTAAACTGGAAGAGGAAATTTGGGTTAGATATTAGGAATAAATTATTTACAGTGAGGGTTGTAAAACACTGGAACAGGTTGCCCAGGGAAGCTGTGGGTGTCCCATCCCTGGAAGTGTTCAAGAGCAGGCTGGATGGGGCTTTGAGCAACCTGGTCTAGTGGGAGGTGTCCCTGCCCATGCAGGGGAGTTGGAACTAGGTGATCTTTAAGGTCCCTTCCAACTCAAATCATGCTATGATTTTATGAAATCCTCTTTGTGCTTTGCCCTGTGGAAGCATGCTATCCTAGGCCAAACTTAAGGTTGCCCAGACTGCTCATTTTCCAAAAGTTAATAATCTACTATCATGTTTTCACTGTTAAAAGAGATGGAAAAGAGAGTGTCGTGGACCGATATTAATGGTTATCGGATGTCAGGATGCTTCCCCAACTATCCCCCCCCCCCCCCCCCCCCTGCCTTTTATTGGAGCTGAAGAAGCATCCCAGAGAGCTTTGCACCACTCCAGGTACCCTGTCAACACAGAGACCTTGCTCACTTGAAGTATGCATCCATCTTCAAGAGGGGAAGAAATTGTTCTAGCCCTTAAGGTCAGGTGTTTGGGGACACTTCTTACTGCCCAGCTGACTGTGAAAAATACTACATCTTGTACACACTACTTATCTCCTGTCTGGTAACAAGATTGATTTAAAAACATGTAGGAAAAAAACAAAACAAAACACTTTTGTTTCAGTTGCATTTAAAAGACTCAGCATTTTCTTCTTCTCAATCAAGCTGTTTACAATTAAATATTATCACAAGTCACATTTATTCCTAAATTTATCATATGCAAACAATCAAATTTAATTAAAATAGTTCTTTAACAAGTACACATTTGCTGCTGTTTTAATGTCAAATGGGTGAAATTAAGGAAGTCACTGCCTGAACACCAAAACCCAGCTGCTGTTGAAGCAGTAAGCCAGCCCTTGGCAGAGCTAGTCTTTTCTGCAGGTGCCAAGAGGAGCATTTCTTCATTCCAGCTTACTTCAGTGTCAATTCCAAATTACTGGCTCATACAAACTAAAGAAATTATGTTGAGCTAAAACCCAGGAAGCCTTGTTTTCCTATTCCAGTTAAAGAATGCAAAAAATATGTAGAAAAGTATGAACTGTTACTTCTAAAATCTTAGGGGCTATGGATAACCATCAATGATCAGTTCAAAACTTTGAAACACAAGACTTGCTGGTTAAGTTATCTTTTTTCCTCCTAACTGTGAAAAGTTTCATTGGCCATAACAAGGATACGACAGCCAGTCACCTTGACCACCACAGCTTGGCTGGAATCACACTCATGCCTGGCTGCTGTTTTCATCCTCTCTCTCAGCACTTCCATCACCTTTGCTGTTTGGAGGCACTTATTCAGGGAAATAAGTGCTTCTTACAACAGTTTCTTTGACCAGCACATCCCCTATAACACTCTCATTTCTGGTCTGAGAGCTTTTGGCTTACACCTCCAGTGTTACAGGCAGACATCAGAATCCACCACAGTAACTACTGACCTTGTGGTCTCTTGATGGTCCCAGATGGGACACCTGGCTCTCTCCTTGTTTGCGGACCTGGATGTCCTCTGCACAGTCACCATGGCTGGGATCGACCACCCTCACCCACAGCCAGGCTGCACATGGGGTACCTTCATGGTCTCTGAAGTTCAGAGGTCTCCAAGAATCTCACCAGAGGCAACACCAAAAGAAACAAATTATGCTGTGATGTGTTGAGCGATTTGGATCAGATACTACACATGAAGAAACTCCCCTGGGGTCAACACATAACCAGAATAACAATGTGGCCTGTAGCTTTATGGTATTTGAAGTGAGGCCAGAACCTGATGTTGGGTATCTGATTTGGACTAGATTTTGATACACCATATTTGAGGAAACAGAGGAAGTTTTTTCAGTCTGAGCTTGTCCTAAAATAGTGCCTGTTGTTTTACTTTTTATAATTTTATGAAAAAAATCACTAGTTTTGCTTATTATTTAATATTTTATGTTAAAAAAAATCTATTTACTGAAGATCCTGAATGCTTTCCTGTCGGTAAGAATTTTCAGGGGTTTGTTTCAAGGAAATCCTGAATGTGTTTTTTAACAGAAACGTCCATTAAAAATTACATGTTCAAAAGTGCATTTAATAACAACAGCAGTCATAGAAAATAACTTTTTCTGGCACCTCACCCTTAAATTCTCTTAAAACTTGCGAGACTCAGTTCTGTAGTGGACCTACTGTGCTAGAAGATCAAATTATGAAGGTCTCAGTCAAGAAAATATAGTTTGGAGGTTGTTGCAAGTAATTATCAACTTAGTCAAAACAGCAAATTAATTCACACTGTGAATTAATTATCTTCAACATCACTGGCAGCTCTCTTTGACTTTATATTTATATCATTATCATTATTAATATTCTGTTCCATCTGAACTCTTCTTGACTGAATTTGACTTCTAAGGAGCACCTTTCCATGCTCATAAAATTCCATCACTAAGGAAATTGGTGAGAAATGAATGGCACTTACCCATACAAATCTCAGTGTTATCAGCTCTTGAGAGCCTATTCCAAGCCTTCTGGCAGTTAACACTTTTCTTAAAGCTTCTGTTCCAGGAATCAATTACTTACATGGAAATTTCAACTTTACTGTAAAGAAAGAAAGCTTCTAGTCCTCAGGATTGTATAGAAAAGCTTGGGGGAAGGAAAAAAAAAAGGCATAGCTATCACAAGACAAATAAAAATGTCCATAAATGATTACTTTTAAAAATTGTATTATGTTTCAGTCAGTCTCTAGATTTTAGAGGTCTTTGTAGGTGACATCTGGAAGGACAATTCTGCTGGAAGCTCTCAGTTACCATCTTCCAGGATACTCTGTGTCTGCTATTAAAGTGGTTGTTGAGAGTATTGCACTTGCCTATTTTTGCTTTTGTAAAATTTTTATCAGTGCCCTACAGTGTTTAGTAACCAAAACCGGAAGTTAAACCCACCACATTTTGTTCCACAACAGTCTTGCTTTTACTGTTCCTGGAGTCAGCAATGCAAACTGAAATGTCTCTTTTTTAAATTATTCCCTCTCTCTAACACCAATTGATTCTTCTGTTCTTCGTCTTCTTTGAATTATTTATGCAGCAACGTCTTGTATTTGAGCACAAATGTTCAAAAGACAGCAGAGATGTCCCAGGACATTGATTTGTAAGACTGAAAGGGTGCTCTTTTCTGCCTCCTTAAGTATGTCTTCACTATCCCAATTCATTCCCACTGTATGTGCTGCAGCAGCAAAGTATCTTTGGTGTCATTTAAAGTCTTTGTCCATCTTGGAAGTGCCTGAGATATCTCTGAGTCTAAACCTTTGATTTTAGGAAAAAAATAGTTACTCTGTGCTCCTTATGTGCAACAATTTTTTATTTCTTGGTTATTGATCACCCAGTGGTAATACTGAACAGGAATCAGATCTTTATTTAGTAAAAATCAGAAGTCAAACCAGAGACATATTTAGTTTCCAGGTGTCAGTTTATCATTTAGAGAAAAAAACCACTCTTTTCAAATATAGCCCTTCTGCATTATGCACTTTTGTGCTTTAAAGTATTAGATTGCTGCCCAGCACTGCAAACATGGATGTGCCTTGAATGCCAACACATTCAGACACCTACACCAGCAGTAAAATTTGAATTCATACTCCTTAATACTATGCTGTGTAATTTGAATTTGTATACAACTTCCATCTTCTATCTTCTGCACAATTTACCACATGAATCTGAAAGTAAAATGTAAATCCAAAACAGCTTCCAGGCTGCTTAGGTGTTTTAAGGCTTGCACTATTTTAGATAGTAAAGAATGTTTTTCTGCCAGTTTTTATCATATGGGGCACATTCTGGACAGAGCTGAGTTCATTAGATAAGAAAAATCCAAGTGACTCCCTACCTATATTTCTTGCCTCTTTTGGGCTTCTGAAAGTTAAGTATCAGCCAAACCAAAACTAATGTTGTGACTTCTGAAACCTCTACCATTGTGTGTTTAATTTCCAGCTCTGCAAGTTCTGCAATTTCATTTTTATTCCAACAGGAAATCTCCAGCATTTGTGTACTTCACTTTGTCCTTATTACTGAATTGCTCAAGTTTACCCTTGAAAATGCCATTTTTACCACTGCTTTTCTAGCTAAGGGACCAAGATCAAAGTAGTAGTATAGTTACTAAGACCTTAAAAAGATCAGTTACCACTTTTGGTCCAGTGCCCCCTGAACAGGTCTGCCAAAGGCATTAGCTGGTAACACATCACTTTTCTGAAGCTTTTTCCGAGGCTAATATTTAATGCTCTTGGCACTGATGTTTTTTCTCAGCAAAAATCAGAGTGAAGCTCTCAGCTAATGTAAATTAACAGCACTCTTGCCAGATCCGACTACTGGTCCATCTGAAGATCTGTCCCTCTCTTGGTTGAAGTTCCTCATAAGAGATCTGCTCTGTATATCATTACCTATATTACTGTGTGCAGTACAGAATCAATCACAGAATCACCGAATCACAGAATCACTAAGGCTGGAAAAGACCTTTAAGATCATCAAGGCCTATGACCTAACACCACCACATCAGCTAGACCATGGCACTAAGTGCTACATCCAGCCTTTCCTTGAACACATCCAGGGACAGGGCCTCTACCACTTCCTTGGGAAGTCCATTCCAATGTATGGTTTATAGCACTGAAGAAAGACACCAAAGCAAAGCCAAAAGTCATCGTGTTACCACATGTGATGAGTCATCATCTGTAAACTTTTAATGTGGCCAGTGCATCTTCATATCTGAACAAACTACATTAGCTGCTTTTTAATTATCAGAAAACCAAAGACTCACAGTACACTTTCCAGGTTGTGTTGTTCATTTTTTTCTAGCAGAAGAAAATAATCTGGAGAACAGTGTGCCACCAGAACAAACACAGCAAGGCATCCAGTAAGCAGACCTCCTGGGTGGGGTAGCCAGCTCCTACCTGGGCTGGTGAACACTGACCCACCTTCTGCCCTGGTCTATTCAGTCACTGCTTTCCCGAGCTCCGAGTCTCAATGCTCCAAAGCATTTGCTGTGTGAATTAGGGTGCACTGGGCAGCATGTTAATGTGAATGCACAGACATGGCTATGGCCACCTAGTCACAAGCCTGCAGCATTCATACCACAGGTTGCTTTAAAATCTTATTCAGCAAAGGTGAAAAACAGTTCAATAACTGTTCTTTTGGATAAGAATTGGTTTTTGCAGCAACAGTTTACGATATCAACAGCACCATCATTTCTTAGCATGTCTTCATTTCCATCAGCTATACCATGATTTGTGGAAGCCAGGAGCTCACAGGCATCTTTTCTTTGGAAGAAAATGACTAAAATTGATTTTAAGTTGCCTTTTAGCATAAAATGTAAGAACAACTATTATCATAGAATCATAGAATGTATTGGGCTGGAAGGGACCTATAAAGGTAATCTAGTCCAACCCCCCTACAATAAGCAGGGACATCTCCAACTAGACCATATTGCTCAGAGCCCCATCAAGCCTGACCTTGAATGTCTCCTGAGATAGGACCTCCACCACCTCTCTAAGCAACCTGTTCCAGTGATCCACCACCCCCATATTAAGGAACTTCTTCCTTATGCCCAACCTAAATCTATCCTTCTCTAGCTTGAAACCATTACCCCTTGTCCTGTTGTTACATGCCCTTGTGAACAGATCTTTCCCAGCCTTCTTATAGGCCCCTTCAGGTATTGGAAAGTCACTATAAGGTCCCCTTGGAGTCTTCTCTTCTTCAGGCCGAACAACCCCAACTCCCTCAGCCTGTCTTCAAATTATAATTACGGCAGTTTCAAATAAATATATTTTGCACAGAGAATCTAAGATGGACAGTTTCTCCATCTACCAAGGGGGTTTCTTCATGAAGCTTAGAATTAACATGGAAAGATTGATGAACTCATGAGACAAAGTAATCAAAAAAGGAAATACCTTAACATTTACATGCAACATAAATATTTATCAAAAAAAATACCCATTGGACCAATATGAAACATGGATCCTGAAGGGCTGGAGAATAAAAGATTTAGGCTACCACATAAAAGACAAACATTTGAAGCAATGCTGGCCCAGGCTCTCCAGGGGTAATACACAATCTGTTCTTGGCCCAAAAGCTGTGAGAAATGCACTTGTCATTTTGTCATAGGTACTTTGACAGAAAGGTCAAAGGAAGAATTTATGAAAATCCTACAGTCATTAATATCTGCTACAGAGAAAAAGTGATCAATCAAACTACGACTCACTGCAAACTTCTGAACCCTGTTTTCTTCTTCTATTTCAAATCATAAAGCCTTATATTATGCAGTACTTTCCGATTTTCATTATTTGAAGCAAAGTGGCAAAGATAATTTTTTTCTGAATCCAAAGACTCTGACTAATATTTTGATGACATTCTCCGTGGGAAAGAATACATTTTCCTGTTTTTCCCTGAACCATGACATATTGTCACTTCTAAAAGGTCATTTCAACTGGCATTCATAAGTACAGGAGAAAGACTTATTCTCTTGTAAAACATTGCAGAGCCTTGATTATTGTTTCACCTCTCAGCCTTTTTGTTGAAGACTGAGCCACCAAGCCAGCTATGTTTTCCTCTTGGCTTTTCTTACCCCACCCATTTTTCAGCAGTGGCCTGGTTGTCAGAAGCTGCAAAGGGTCTGATGCATGGCTGAGCTGGAAGTCATTTTGTGTTGATAATCCTAATGACCTTTTGCAAGCCAAGGAAACTCTTGATCCTTGGAGTCTATGAAGAGCAAAGAAAGTGAGCTTTGATCCAAGACACAGAGTAATGACAGAATTGCGCCCTCTTTCCTTGGTTCATCTACTTGGGATATAATCATTTCCCAAAGAGAAGCCTTTAACAAGAGGAGAAATGGTTTCTGGTGGCTGGGAATGTAAACACATTGGTTTAAAAACCACTGAAAAAGGAGACCTGTCATGAGAGTGCTAAAGATGATCTTCAGTGAAAATAAACCATATTTTAAGAAGTTTCCAAGTGATTAAAGAATGTGATAATATTTGCTGTTAAACATGTTTCACTCTAACATTTAGGCTAAAATAAATAAATAAATAAAAGTGGGTCACAGACACCCCTGGACTCTCAGCATGAGAAGTTCAGTGGCTTTTTATCCAGATCAGCCCTCCGTTCAAAAAGGGCAAATGCAATTGACTTGTTATGTCACTAACGATGACATGCACTCGCCTGGCAGGCTTTTGGGTGACATATATTCCCCACCAAAGAGCAGCACAAAACATCTGTAGGCGACGGCTTCCTTCAGGCTTCCACAGGAGGCTGTGAATGACAGTAGGTCCTGTGACAGAGAGGAGAGGCAGCATGTCTCACCTGCTGTGCATTCCCAGGAAGATATCATAATAAGAGCAAGAGCCTGGAAAGGGAGGTGAGTAGGAAGAAACCTCTCTTTCCCATCTTTCATGCCACACTTCAAGCAGTGAAGAAAAGGGAAGACAGCTGCTGTGTCTAACAGATTACTTTGTCTCTCCTGCAGACTCTGCTGCAGTGGGATGAATAACTCAAGCCAGATTTATAAATGCAACGCTAAAAAAAACCAAAAAAAAACCAACCCAAAACTTGTGCTGTTGGAAGTAAATTCAGCGGATAGGCCAGATGGAGACCATGACTATACCAAGCATAATTCTGAAATTAGTAGAAGGCTTGTCATAAGGTATTTCAGATAGGCAGTTAAGGAAGCAACTATGGCACAGACACCAAAGTTTCCAAAGAGGGTTTGTGTTTTGAATCATTGTAGCCTACAGCTGCACAAAAATACATAGCTCACCTTCAAGAGAAAAAAGAAACAAGGATTAATGTGGGCAATTGGCCTGGGGTGTAAAGAAGGCTATTTACCTGCAAGATGTGATGAAAAAGGAGAGCTCAGCACAAGCTGGGAATGAAAAACGTGGGAGCACAAGAATATTCAAGCACCAGCAAATGGGCCAGGAATGGCTGCTGAGGACCAGCTCTGCTGGAAAGAACTGGAGGACTCTGGTGGGCACCAAATTCAGCCGATGTCCACAGTGACATGAAGCAGACATGAAGGCTGACAAGCAGTCTGGGAAGTATGAACAGAGACATGTCCCACAGTTTGAGGGAAAGGATTGTTCACCTCTACAGGGCACTTATTATACCACATCTACATACTGTGTCCAGTTATGGGGCCCCCAGCACAGGACAGACATGGACAAACTGAAGGGGGCTCAGAGGAGGGGCTGCTGGAGATGGGTGCACTTGTCCCAGTTGGAGTTGGGCTGGGTCAGCCTGGAGAAAGGTTGGCTTTGGGAGCACCTAATAGTACCACTGCCTACCAATGCCTATAGGGGGTCCCCAAGAAGATGGCGATGGGCTTTTCATGGTGATGCATGGAGAGAAGACAAGAGAAAACAGGCAAAACTGCAAAAAGAGAAATTATTCATGGCATAAGGAGAAGCTTTTTTCCCCATAAGGACAGCCAGGCAGCCGAACAAATTGCTATGAAAGGCTGTGCTGTCCCTATCCTGGGAGGTTTTCAAGACCCATACAGACACAGCCTTGAGCAGCCTGGTCTAACTCCAGAGCTGTCTCTGCACAGTTTTTGGGCACAGATTTGGAGTTGAGACCTCTAAGGTCCAACCTCAATTATTCTGTGATTCTTGGAAGCTTAAGGAGCAGTGAATCATCCCAAAGTTTCATCTTGAGCAAAATTAAAAATGTTTTAGTAAAGGCTACATTAAAGCAAAAAGCTCTTGACTGCAAAAAAGGAACTAGCCTCTCATTGTAGAACTATATATGCCAATTTCAATGTGAACTGAATATACTGAGAAGCAACAAGTGATCAGGAATAAACAATAGCTGCTGCCTCTTTCCCTTCAGTTTAAACTTTCCCAGATGCCTAGGTTAGAGGTTACAAACAGGTATCTTCACCATGGGGAAAATACCTGCTGCTTTTACTCCCTTCGAAAACTCCTCCATCAAAGCTGCTTCAGAGCCCCAAAATGCAAAAGAGAGATTTGACAGGAAAGTGTGAAGATGTTATTGCTTTCCTAGAGAAAGAAAATACCTGGCTTCTCTGGTCTCTATAGCAACAATATGTAAATACGATTAGCATTAACAAGTAAGCATATGATCTTGGGTGAATCTTTTATCTTAACTTACTCAGAACACATTTTAGAGGCCATTCACAGTGTTATTATATATAAATTCTTTATTGCCCTCTTGGAAAACTCTATGATGCACACTCATTCCTGTTATAAATCTACTGACTCACACTAACAAGAGTAAGTATGTCTCTAAGTCTATGACCAAAATGACACAAAGATTTTCTTTAAAGTTGCTCGGCAAGGGCTGCATATTTATGAGAATAGACCACTTGGAGGATTATTTATCACAAGCAACAGACTTTCCAAGCTACTGAGCAACTTTATTACAAGCAGGTACACACCGGCCTATTTCAGTTATACACATTTCTCTCACATCGTAACAAGACGAAAATTATGTGATAAACCTGAGTTTGGCACACTGAGCCATCAGGAAAATCCACAGCACTGCGGTGCAACATCTCTGTTAGATATGATTCTGTGGTTATATTCTTCCTCCTTGCTTTTTAAACTGACTTTTCACAGGAACGGCTGGGCTAGGCTCTAAGGGTGAATTTCAGGGCCAAGCAACTGGCTATCTAAAGATCTTGATACTCTGGGATACAACTCTAGTCACCACCTTCCCTATGCAAACACAGAGGCACTTTTTATGGGGGGCAAAAAAGATCTTCCTGCATTCAGGATACAGTCTTTTACAAGGAGCTGTACTGGATCATTGACAATCCCCAGTGGGAAGGAAAACATTTTATAGTAATACAGCTGGATGTCCTCCCCTCTCTGTTACCATAAGTGTGGTTAAATTACATATGCACAAGTATGGATGAGCAAATAGATCCTCTTGTTTATATTCTAGGAATGTATACTGTTACAGGTGTTTCCAGTGGAAAGTCATTCAACTCTCACTGTGAATCTGAGCCATTAAATCCTTATTTATATAAACAGGTCTGCTAAAACTTAATGGGAGCTGCCAGTGTGAATGGGGCTGGCTAGATCCCTGCCTCTACACATCTTGAGAAGTGCAGCTTACATTGCAGTTGCTCAGACTGAAACACTGGTCTTTTCGATTTATATTAGTCTGTGCAATGTTGCACGTTGCCAAAAGGAAAGGTAACAGAGGGAGCAGATGTCACCATGTTTGATTTACATTGCAGTTTGTGTTCTTACCACTCCTGATGCAGAAACTTTGCAAATTACTGCTCAAACTGGCAGCGTATTAAAGCCACATGCAAATAGCTATATCCACTTCAAGGCTGTGAAGAATCATGCCCTCCTACTAGTAGTGTCTCCTACTAATCAGGCTATGTATCAGGTATCCTCTTGGCAGCAAATGGATAATGCAACAAAGACAGAACATGCCTAGTATCTAAGATGAAAAAAAAAGGTAATAAAGCTCCATTTATATCATGTATTGGCCCTTTTGGACAGTCTTTGGAGCATTACTAATGTCAGTCCCATGTGCTAGTTGCCTTTTGAAGACCTTCATCTATTTGAAGCTTTTCAAACACTTTTGAAAGAATGTCTACAAAGTCCTGCAAATGCCAAGAGCAGTTGATTTAACACGACTTTAACTAAGGCAAAATGAACTGAAGCAATTTCTCTTGTCCCTGCAGGTACTGTGTTGAAATATTTTATCTGAAGTCTTCAGAACTATCCCATTGAAAATATCTTTTAAGAAGCTTCAGTCTCTTCACACATCAAAAAATTGTGCAGTGTATTTGGAGGGAGGGGAAAATCCCTAAAATCAATGTTGTTATTGCGGTCCTAATAGGCTCTGCCATATTCTAGGCAGTCTAGTTTTGATAGCGGCAAATTTCATTAAGATCTATCTTGAGACACCACACAGTTTCAGAACTCCTTAGAAGTC
Organism: Hemiprocne comata; assembly: GCA_020745705.1. Lineage (NCBI taxonomy): Eukaryota > Metazoa > Chordata > Aves > Apodiformes > Apodidae > Hemiprocne > Hemiprocne comata. The sequence goes on along the minus strand of CM036586.1, from coordinate 88,836,076 downwards.
AGAGTTTTCCTTCAAAAACATTTCAAGCAAAGGCTATAAAAATACTACTAGGGGTTCTTTTCCTTGATCGCAGTGGTACCTCTGGGAAAGGACTTAGTACTACCTTTGTAGTTTGGTAAGAAGGAGCTACTGTCCATCCTTTCAAGTGATTTGAGTCAGACCCTAATAGGGTGCATTGTAATATGGTGCAATATCTGTTTATTGGCTCTATCTCCTCCCACATATGCCTTTGTCAAGATGTTTCTGCTGATACTGTATTTTGTTAATTTTTATAGAATCCTGTCGGGTAAGGTTGTGAAAAATAGAAATAATTGCAAACTAAGTAATTTACAATTAACATGATTTAATATATATAACACAGTCTAAAGAACAGTCTGTGCATTTCTATGAAGAGCACAATGTGTAAGGAATGGGAATTACTGAGAAAACTTTGGAAAATTACATTAAAAATGAAAGCTTCTAGGCAGAATAGGAGCTGTCTGCAAAAATGAGTTCTCATCCTGGGGGTCAAGAGGGGTTGTTATTAATTTACATCACCTTAGCAAGATGAAGGTTCCCATACAGGAAACAGAGAGCAAAAATCATTCCTTTCCAAAAGGGCTGTTATTCAAAGGACATTTCAGGATATTCAAGAAAAGTTTAAAAACTTTTTTTTTAAAAGCAAGTAGCTTTCAGTCAGATTGTTGGCCAACTGTTGTCATATTGTGCTTTTCTAATGCTGCAGTAACTATGGGTTGTGGGGAGATGAGATCCCATAAAAAAAATTCATACCAGCCCGTGCTGCAAGATGGCCTCAATACTGCAGACCCCAAAAGAAAATAAAACAATTTACTTCAGGAATAAATGTGGTCTATTCAAGAGCCAAGGATCATGGGGGATTATGCTGAACCTTCACCTCCCAACACCTGCTGCTCCACCACCACCACCAATGGGAGGAGAAGAGAGGACACAGGCAGAGAATTATCTCATTTTTGTCTGAAGTGTAGGGGTTTTTTGTGTAAAACTTGTGCTCGTTTTAGCTCTTGACGCCCTGCTTGGTCCCTCCTCTGGGCATTCCCCAACCTGCCTCACTGACAGAGCTGCGGAGGCCAGAGAGACCAAAGCAAGTCTCCTGGGGGAGAGCTGGCTGGTGTAAGTAAGGGCTATGTAATCAGGCCCATGGGGAGCCTAGCAAATGTGTAAGGAGCCACTTTCCATAGCCAATTTTAGCTGTAATGTCTGGCCAGAACCTCATGGCCAGGTCAGCTCTTGCCCTGGAAATACTGGCTCCAAGGTGGACTCAGCACAAAATGCACCTAGGGCACTGAGGCTGGCACTGCCAGTGCTGCTGCTCTGTAATTCCTGCAAACACAAAGTGGTTTATAGCCTTGGAATGAGTATCCTTGCACAGCACACCTGTCTCCTGGAATGTCATCTGTCTCTTCCCTAGGTATCTCCTTCTTACTCCACAACTCCCTTTCCCTCTACAAAAGTGAGGTGATTCATTTGTATTCTTTTCTGCATTAGCCTTTCCCAGTAATTTATTCCATGTGTTTATTATTCCCTGCATGTACTAGTAGTGCTGGAGTTCCCTCATGTCTGCGTTATGTTCAGAGTTTCCTATTAAAAATATTTCTCTGCCAACTCACTACTCCTTTCCATAATGATGAAAACCTCTCTCGATTAACTACCACATACTCTATTTCCCAAAGAAGATAGAGCCATCTTCCCACGTGAGCTCCATCCTTAATTTTGGTGGTAGTGGCCTGGTATGTCTTATGCTAGGTGAATCACCTCCCGCCTGTAACTAACCCCCCACCTTTGAATACAAGCCCTAGCCATTCTCCAAATGGACTCTTGTACACACATCTTCACCCAACATTTGTCATTTGCAGGCATGACTATAGCTTTAGGGGGTTAACCACTGCAAGTGAAGGTAAGGTCAAGGAAAGTAAGGTTTAAAAAACCCCAAAAAAACCCAATCAGCTCAGTAAAACACCTTGCCAACATTTCTGGTGGAGGAAGGAAATACCATGTTAAGACCACACTCAGCATGGAATGCAAGCCAGCTTTGGACACAGATGCTAGCCAAGAGCTCCCCTAACTAATTGTTAATTGGCATGAAGAGGTAAAAATGAAAAGGCATTGCCAAGGAAGAGTCATGGTTATAGTGATGCAGTGAGTCAGGAAACTCAAAAGCACTCCAGGCTGCTGTTTCGTGCCACCCACCTCCCGAGGCAACACCATCACAGAGATGGAAGAAAGTGTGCACATCCCTCGTGGGGCTCACCTCAGTAAAGGTGAGGTTTAAATGGATGCTGCACAAATAGAGCACAGAGAAACAGGGAAGCACACAGCACTGACGACTCCCTCATAACAGAAACTTCCCCTCTGACCTCAAATGAGATGTTAACATGATCCAGTCAGAAAAAAAGAAATTTCGTCAAAGGGACAGAGCCAAATTCTTTATGGAATGCATAGCTAGCCTACCTTTTTCCTATTAACTGTGGGGAAGAAAGAAAAATAATGCCCAGTTTTTCTTGCAGCAGACTTAGAGTATGTCAATATTAACATCTAGCTGAAATGACTCTAGAGAACTTGTTGGTTTATGCAGATTGAATTGTCAGAAAAACTGTATGAAGATCCTAGGAGCCAGTTTTTTGATTTCTATCTGTTGTTATCAAGGCATGGGAGACTTTAGGAATAGATGCTGAGAAATGGCTGTTGGTGAGCTGATTGGAACATAAAACATTGCAATAATGAGCCACAATTTTTAAGAAATACCCTAAGTTGTTTTGTCATGCAATTATGCTAAAATAATTTGCTATCTACCTAGATGAAAATTATTGCAGTGGGAACTTTTTTTTTAATTAATCTTTTTTTAAAAGAAATTGTATCATTTTTAACATGCTCTTTTCTATATGTTACATAGTCGATTATAAGTTGGAAGCTGTATTTTTCCTTTTTCTTAGCCAGTTCCAAAAAGCAAAGTGATGAACTACATAAATATATGAAAATCCACATTGTGCATGTAATTGAAAAATTATTTTAAAGTAAACTTTTTGCAGCAAATGTCAAATCTATAGATTCAGAGCAAAAAAAGCTCATTCTATCTTCAGATCCTCTTTAATTTTGCTTATGAAAATTGCCTCTTAGGAGTTCTTTAGTGATTTATTTAATTAGATATATTGATTTTTTTTTTTTTGTGGCAAGGAAAAGAAATCATGCTCTTATGAAGTAATAATGAGCTCTGCAGAAAGGCTTAGCTATGATTATGTCAACAGTTTAGAAGCAGTCTATATCCAAATTCAATGGAAGGTTTCATTTACCCAGAAAATATCCAAGTGGAAAACAGCTTGGTGAGGGCATTAGTGCTCACCCAAATCTGCGGTGGATTTGCATACAGTTGAGACAATTAGAAAAGAAGGTCCTTATCACTTTTATGAAATCAAGCTGAATCACCAGAGTACCCCAAATACACAGGCTGGCATCGGGTACTTTCTGTTCTCATACTTCGCAGGATTTGGAGTAGGTTTCCATTTCATTTTCCTTATATTGCATCAGACAGTTTCAGAAAAACAGAGAGAAATAAACCACAATGCCACAGTAGTGGAGAATATTTTGCTGTGGATTTTTTTTTCAAAAGACAGTCTCCTGAGCCAGGCATTTGAATCATAAGGACTTCTGGGATGGGATTTTCACTCAGAGATCTCCATTCTTACGTGGATTAAGAGGATTAAAAACCATTAAATGACCATCCTCCAAGTCCCTAAAGCAGATTTGCCTTTTTCTATCCTCCTTCAACTGGAGCAGACTTGGGGGTAACAAAGTACTGCACAAAAGACTCCCTTAGCATGACAAAAGGTGAAACAATCCACTGAACTGCCAATGTACCAGACAATGAAGTCGGTGCAGTCTACTCAGCTCATTTTCATCAGAACAAATGGTATCAAACTTGGCAATGGCATTGTTCTTAAACTTGAACATGGGGCTCTTTTTCTCCCCTCTTCTTTTTTTTTTTTATTTTTTATTTTCCCATCCGAAGCTCAAGGTGTCATATTAATTATTTAAATCTTCAGAAGATTTCAACTGTATCCTCCAAGGCTCTGCTCAGTGCCAGAAGGTCTCCAATCTGCATTAGCTTTTGTTAATTAGAGCTGAAACAAGGACTTTGATCTCAATGAATATAATAACACAAAAAAGCAAAACTTCCTGTGTGATTTATCTTTTACTTATTTTCTGCCTTTACTGTTTTTCCACTCTATTAGACTTTGATTTACCTTGTCGGAGTAACATTAAACAACTCGGGTACAAAAGAACTTAAACAGCTTCAAAAGCCTGACTGAAATGATAGTTAAATGCTACATGAAGTGATCCTGAGTCTTTAAACTTTGAAAGAAAATGACACAATTTTACTTTATTTTATTTTATTTTCTGCAAGCAGGGGCTGGTGGGGGGGGGGGGTTGGTTTGTACAGCATGGATGCTTGTCTACTGATGTCAGATATCACAGGTTTTCCTGTTGGGATTGATCTTTCCTCATTAAGAGCCTTGTTTCTAGAGCTACAGCGCTGATAGAACAGAAGGCCAGAGATATTCTGCAAGATGTTCCTCATGCATCAGGCTTGCCCTGAGTTTATAGCGCTGCTTAGATCCGAGGGGGTCACTGCCAGGGCTTGCCTTGTTAAAATTTTTCTCATTAACATTTATCTTATTGAATAGCTCTGAAAGGCAAATTTTTTTAAGCCCCAAAAGAAAAACTAGAAAATTTTAGTGTCAGATGAGGTCTAGTTGTATATTCACTTAAGCACAGACTTATCGTTACAGTCCCCTAATATGAAAAAAATAATCAAAGAATATCTGAAAATGCTGTGAGTGAAATCTACATCTGAGATTTATGAGATACATGAGGGTAAATTTTCATCATGATGGACAAAGAGTTGCGCACACAGCCTTCATTAATAACAACTCACAGTGCTGAAAATGTACCCTGTATCTTTTACATAAGGCTCACTACAGAATGGCACAGCCCCAGGAGACTGGTCACTCATGGTTTATCTGATTTTAGGGAGAATAAATTAAAGAGTATCTTGTGAATTCTGGACAGAAAGTAGGAGAGCTGGAGTGAATAGTCTTAAAAATAATACCTAAGAGCTATGATGACCTGCTGGAGGAACAGACTGACAGAAAGCAGGCTTGTCTAGAAAGGAACAGGGTTTTGTTGGGGAAGTTTGGAGACAAATGCAGCACTGCCAAGGTCTGGCTTCATCTATGGGACCAGGACCACCTGGGCAATGGTAGCACAGACCCCCAGTGCTCGCAGCAACAACATGCTTCAGCTCCAGGTGTGCAACCAGGTTGGGAATTCGGTAACCATCTGATCCATCCCGTCAAAACCCATAGAAGAGTTTCAATTGGCTTCAAGAGGCTCCCAGCCAGCCCTTGCCTAACTAGAGATGCTACCACTGAGTCCCAGTGGATTTGTGACATGCACAGCCACCCCCTCGTTGACTAAGACCATTTTTTCCTATTCTCATGACTTTCTTCTATCTTGCCAGCCCATTTTGCAAAGGCTGGTGATGGCAGGTAGCAGGCATGTCATGCATTTCAGCAGGAGTCTGTAGTGATGCACTGAGCAATGGTTTTAATTTTAAACACTGGAATAGACTGCCCAGGAAGGTGGCTGAATCTCCATCCCTGCAGGTGTTTCAAAGACGTATAGGTGTGGTGCTTAGGAACATGGTTTAAGCATTGAACTTGGTAGGGTTCGGTTAACGGTTGGGTTAGGTTATGGTTGGACTTGATGATCTTAAAGGTCTTTTCCAACCAGAATGATTCTGTGATTCTGTAATTAATTATGCAAGCCACAAGCCCCCATTGTTTTTCATACCTGCTTCTTTTGGAGTAGAATTTGAGGGTTTTTTTGTAAATTCAGTATTACCAGTCAATTGGAGGCAAAAATGTATATAAATGTAAAAGCTTAGTTTCAGGACCATATATTTGTTCCTAGCAGGGAGGTGGGCCTGGAAGAGAGAGGGCCCTCATGCAGCAGTTAAAGGGAGGTGAGGGTAATGATTTTGCTTTGCCTTTCCTCTTCCATCTAAATTACTAGAAACTGGCCAGAGAAAAAGGAAGGGCGACAGATTGCCTACAAACTTTGATATTCTCTTAAACCAGTACTAGTGATCCCACCACAGTGACTTGCCGTCCCACCACCAGCCAACACACATGCCTTGCAAATCCAGGCAAAATCTGGTAACATCCGGATTTACCATCTTTTACCATTCCCCAACCTTTGCACCCTCAAAGGTTCATGAGTTCTGGAGCTTTCCTAAAAGTTTGGGAAACCAGAAAGGATAGGGTGGGGGCCAGTTGGCTTTGGAGAAGATGTGGAAACTGCCACCTTCCTTGAACCACTGTACTCAAAGCCCCCAAGGCTTTGCTCAAACCTGTTGCCTTTTACAGGTCCGAATCCTACTTTTAACACAGTCTTAAAGGATGGGAGAAATGACTGTGTATTTTAAACAAAACAACCTGAAACCATGTAGCAACCACTCTGAAGCTACTGCAGCACATAGCAATGGCCAGGTTGGGGGCTCTGTTCAGTACACCTGGGCATCCCATTTCCCTCACTGCCTGTTCTTGCTCCAAGAATATTGATTCTGGCTTTGCTTCACTTTCATCTGTCAGCACAGGTTAGTTTAGTTCATGTCAATGCCATCACAGACATATGCTGGGTTTTTTGTTCACCCAGGTTTCTTCATTTGTCCCTCTATCTGGACTCAGTGAGAGTACCAATTACTGCTCTGTGCTGTGCTCCCGAGGAAGGGGCAATAGTCTCCCCCATGCACAGATCCCTCCTCAACAGCCAGGGAGTCTAAAAGGGTGCAGGAGGGTCAAGCTGCCTGCCAGGCATATGCTGGGGCTGGGTTGACTGCTGTGGGTGTTAGCAAGGTGCTCATGAGCCAGTGCCCCTTTGCAGCTTGTGAATCACCACCATAATCTACCTGGAGAAGTCCTAAAATAAATGCTTCTCACAGCTGCCTGCTGCCAGAAAGGATGAGAGTTTCAAAAAATTGAATAAACTTCGCCAGTGCTGTACATAACTCAGGAGATGTTAACCACTGGCCTTCAGAAAGCTTCCCTAGAAACAAAAAGTTGAGGTTTGCTTTGAGGTTTAGGTTTCGGACCAAATATTTTTGCTGCTTAGCTCAAGTTGTCCCATTGAATTTGTTAGACATGAGGCCGAAGTCAAAGCTGGGAAGATGAGATGGGCAGTGACCTGCCATGGAGGCTGTAGAAAGTGAGAACAAGTAACTTAAGTTCAAGGCAAAAGAGCAGAGAGAGTCTAGGGAGAGAAGGAAGTCAAAGCCACAGACCAGGAAAATTATAATCTTTGTAGCAGTTTTCTGAATAGATATAAGGGCAGGGAAATTGCATTTATCAATGTCAAGGAAAAGGTTCTGGAAGCAAAGGAGGCACAATATTATTCCCATAAAAATCAAAGGAAATATAGTAATTGACTTCAATAACAATAGCATCAACCTCCAAATCACTAAAGGTTTTCTCACAGGGTGTAAGACTTCTGTTGTCTTACAAAGTCTACTTTTTAGCATTGAAAAATATAGGCACGTGTCTCTTATTTTAACCCACTAATCTTACATTTCCCCTAAATATTTATTTTGGGGACACAAATGGAGAATCATCTTTAATTACTTTACCTCTTTGAGAGATTATCACTGTAAAGCCTTACTCTTTTCCTACATTTATTGCATTTAAAGTCAGATGATCTATCATCTTATTACTACTTTTTACAGCTATTCTTTTAGATGCTTGACTGCATTCTCAATTTAATTCAGCACACCTCTACTAAAAAACAAAACAAAATAAAAAAAAAAAAAAAACAAAAAAAAAAAACACAAAAACGTGTTGTATGTGCATTGCTTTATTTGAGAATGATGTACACGATAATATGTTTCTGTCTGCACATTGTGTCTGATTTAACTGACAAAAGATTGAAGCAGTTGTTGTGGCCAGAAGCTATTGGAAAGCAGCCAGCATTAATAAAAAATAAACACAAAGTAGAAGCAGTGATGCCATAAAACACAAGGACAGTGTGTTATGCTTTTCTGCATGAAGTGGTATCACGTCACGGATGCAGCATATTTACCAATCGGGCAAAAGCAACCTTTGGGTTTGAACTTCTTGCATCACTAGAATGGCCACGTTCTAAGGAGAACCACTGGGCTCAGCATAGGAAAACAAATGCTTCACACAGTCACAGAAGTCACTGTGGTGATAAGACAAGCCAGGAAGAAATAATGATGTAACCAAAAGACACCATGTAAATACAGTGCCTGCAGAAAGAGAGGTGCCTTAACCAAGAGACATTTGATATGAAGATCCCCCATTTTGACTCTTTTGCTGTTGCCATTCCTTCCAATTACTTTTTTTAAACTGTGAAAAATCTGATGCCTTGGGCTTTGACAGAGCCAAGAGCAATGGCTAAAGCTCAGCTCTAAACCCAAGAGATGGGAAAATGCAGCTTCTCTTTTAGATCCCCAGAGCAGTGGAAACAGGGAAGAGCAGTGGATGGAGTCCCTCTCCCAGACCCACTAGGCTTTTCTCCTGGGCACGTTATAAAATATTCTAGGGATGCTGTCAAGAGGGAGAGGAAAATGGTAGCCCTACCAGCACAAGTCCTGGTGCTATTGCCTGACCTACTACTGCAGCAGGGCCCTATACTTACACCAGTAGTTTGTAAACCCAAAAGGAGGACAGAAAATCTCTTGTTGTAGTGAAGGTCTAGTCCTCTGTGTACTTTGGAATTGAAGTCATCTACAAATGCAATGTAACGGGCTTGTGTGATTTAAGTAAACTACAATTTCTTAGAGTCTTCGTCTGCCAGACTAGAGTGTGAACCTTTGCTGTAATCTAGTCTCAGAAGATGTGCATGGTTGCACTCAGGTTTGTTTCTTCAAGGACAGGAGTTTATGTATTTTGCTCAAGGTGACAGACGAACATATTTCTTTCATTAATGTGGCACTATCAAACAAACTCAAGCAAATGCATAGCTTCCCTCTCCACCACACCTGCTAGAAGGATCCTACCGACTGACCGCAGGGCTCTCCCAGGAACTGGCTTTGAAATGCTCCTCAGTGCTGGAGGGCATAACTCTTTTCTCTGGGCTGCATTTGAACCATTTCCTCTTCAGCCACATCTCTTTGTTACCATGATAACTGGAGTCAGTGTCTGCTTCAAATGAGAGGAACATGCACCATCAGCACAATGTCCTTATTTGTGCCTGCAGCATTTCATAAAGTCTTCTAAAGGTTTGATGTTGATATGGAGCAGATGTTGACTTTGTTGGGGTTGCTCAGTTGCAACTGATAGCATAGTTTGGACCCAGCCCTTTAGCTTGAATAGCAATGCTGTACTAAATTAACTATTAGTAGCTTTTCATTAGTTTTGAATTGCAATAGCTTCTAGCTTTAGGGACAGTAAGTGCCCTACAAAGTTTGCAGGTATTTGATGTACCAATTAAAGATGGAAGAAGAAAAAATCAGGAGGCCAAGTAAACAAGAGGACACAATAGGAGCAGACAAAGTAGTTCCTCTGGGAGGATGAGGATCAGCATCAAGTCAACTCTTAGGACAGTGTTTTGAAGGACTGTGACATAAGGGAAGGTTAAGGAGTGGTTTGAAGAACAGTAGTTTCTCAGGTTTTTATTGTGGGCACAAACATATTATGGCAGTATGCAAGTGATCCAGAACTTACTAAAATAACTAGATAAACCAAATAAATTATTAAAATGGACAATGCTGAAAGAGGAAAGGGATATCTGGTTTGTTTTGGACAGCAAATTAGTCAACGAGTAGCCTTCAGGTGTTGTTTTTCCTCTCATTTTCAGGCTATGTCATCAAATCAAGACAAATGCCTCTTCATTTGAGCCACATAATGAATTTTATTAATCTTCAGGAAATCTCGCTTTCAAAGTGTCCTGCCTACTTGTTGAGCCACTCTGAAATTAAGAGCTATTCCCCATTGTTTTCCCTGACCTTCAGATTAAGCAGCAGCAGCTCTACTACTCTACCTCATATACCTATTTCTTCACAGATGTCTCTGAAAATGGAACAGGTTCTCAGTTCCACCACTTTTCACCTCAGAAAGGCTTCCTTCCATCCTCTCCTTGCTGTCTTGATCATTCTGTGTCCCTCAGCTAATCCAACAGATTCATTATGGCATGTGTCAGTGATCAGTCAACTCAGCTGCCATGGGAACGTCTCTGTAGTGTCAGATCTCTCTGAGTGAACCACAATTGCAAGTGCCATTGCTGAAAGGCCTACAATGTGCTGGTTCATGTTCAGGATGCTGAGCTGTACCACTTCCACTGCTGACTCCTTTCCTGAGCCTCTTGCCATGCGGGACCAGGCATGTGGTTTGGTATCAAAAAAAGTAACAAAAATTAATTATTATTCAGATTTTTCTCACCTGTATTGCATACCATGTAGTTCTCTGAAATTAAATGCAAGGCTCTGTAATGACATCAGAGTTGAAGTCAGTAGACTTTATGATCTCCTTCCCAATGTGTTGTTACTCACAAGGTTTGGGGGGAACAGGAGTGTCAGAGGAGAAATTTCTGCTCTCAGCTGCTCCACAAATGAGAGCTATTGGAGACAGATACCCTTCAGAGATTAACTCTTTTGGGGTTTAGCACATATTTTACAATGGGAACAATCACCCCTGGAAAATGTTATTCTGTACTTTCTATGTGTCACACACATTAAGAGGTTCTCAAATTGCTTATTCCTCTAACGAATGAAGAGATGAATAGACATGTCAAGGAGTGAAAGGACTAAGGTCTGGTCAATCACTTGGTCTGCAGTTATACATATAGCTAGTACAGAAAAGGCTGGAAATGTCAGACACATAAAGTGTCCCTCCCCAACCAGCCCTTCAGCAGGCAAATAAAATCTCACAAATAAAGCTTTCAGGAAAAAATATTCTATCTCTGAAAGTTTTCTGCAAAGAGCAGGAATTTTCTAGAGTGAAGATTATATCCTTAGAATACATCACTCCACGTTTTTATTCTGATACTCTCTTGAAATCCCAGTCAACACCTCAACTGTGTCAGCTCTAGGCAGACACAGAAGGAAGCACTGGTCCCTTCCCCAAAGAGCCTCTGATATGAATCAACAAATCCCGGTGGAGACCACAAGGAAGTGTTGTATAACTGTTGTATCTTCTCCAGGTTCTTTCCATGTCCTCAACACCATGTAACCTATGTGCTTTTCAGCAGACACCTCAGCAGTGGAACTTTCATCTGCTGCTAATGGATGTCTCTACATTGCACGGGGCTTACTCTTTCTCTCAGATGTGCCTGGGTTCTGGAGAGGAACATGAAGTTTATGACAGCTCTACGTTCCTCATGGAGATTGCAAGTCCTTGGGAAAGCTGGTTTTAATTCATTGGCACACTTCACCCTTAAACTGAACAGCTCCATTTTTACTTAAACAACAAAACTACCACTCTGGAGCATAAGTGCAGACTCTTAAGTACACAGAGTCCAAGCCTTCATGCAATCTGGACATAAAGACAAAGCAGTGGAGAGGGCAGAGGACAAGAAATTATCTGTGTTAGAAGGTGTCTACCTACGTTTAATGAACTGGGATCACATCGTAGAGCCTATTCTGTCTGGCCCATCCATCCATCTATTCATGCATCCCTTGCCATGAAAATTATGAAAAACAAAAAAAATGTTGCTCCTGCAGCAGACATGAGGTTTGGTTAAAGCCCAAGTAAATTATCACGCTTATCTTTTGCATGTTTTCAGTTCTCTGTCTCTAATGATCTGATTGCCTGGGTAGTCCCTTGCCTTCCCATCCTGAGAGGTCAGCAAGTGTTCAGCCATTAAGCTGCTCCTCTTCTCACCCACTGCTCCTGGGTGAAGGATCTAGTTCAAGAAAGGAGTGGATTCACCTTCTCTTGCTATAGCTGTTGGTCCTCCTAAGTAGAGGGAGATTGTCTCTCTGACATGAAAGGGGCATATCAATCTCCTTCACTTTACAAGACAGAATTACACAGAGTAAAAAGACAAGGGTGTCAGAAAATCAGATTATGAGAAACTGTGCTGAAAGCAATCAGGAAGTCTTTAAGAGAAGCAAGTATAGTCTGTTCACATCCCACAGTCCTATTTATGGCCCTTCTCAGTTTTGCAGAGCTGCTTTACAACACTACCACGTTTGCTTCCCCAAGTCACCCATACCCAACACCTCACTCTTGCCCATCCTGCCACCTTTGAATTGGGCTGCATATTAAACTGTTGCCTTTGAAGTGATTCTTTTGTGGGTTTTGTTCGGTTTTTTTTGTTGTTGGTTGGTTGGGTTTTTGTTTGCTTTTTCCAAAGGGATGATGAGCTGGAATGGAAAAATCAATCATTATTTTAGTCGAGGCTCTTACCCAAGTGCTCATTTAACCTGGTTTGAATGTCTTGCTGACTCAGAGGAATTAAGCTGGAAGATAGCCAAGGACCAAAGAGAAAGTTAAGACAAAATGAAGTTACTAGGCACCCATTGGCTGCTATTGTTAGAACTAGTCTTAAAAACAAAAACAAAGGCACATGCAAGTCTGGTTTCCTGTGTGGTAAACTGAGTGCTTTACAAGGACTTCCATTATGTCATGATTCATTATTTCCTCCTCTCAGCCTAAATGGAGCCTGAAAGTAGAATTAACAGCAATAGGATCTTCATTAAAACAGCTCTGCTGAAAAGGAGCAGATGAGGATAGTGTCTTTAATGGGAGGGTTCTCATTTTAGCACTCTTTCTTTATTTATGGAGTACTGTACCTGCACACGACACTTTAAAACATCTCTCTTTTCAAAACGTCTGATAAAAATGGAGATAATATAGTTCAGTTGTAATAAAGTAGGCTTCTGTAGGAACAACAAAGGTGATAGAATAAAAAATGGGAACTTTATGTTTCTCCAGACTTGTAAAGCAGTTCTGTAAAACTCAGATGAGAAGTAGATCCTTGCTGTAAATGATACACAGAGCCCAAAATTTTTTAGAGAGTTTTACATACTGTATTAAATTCTTCTTCCCATAAGGAATGAGACATGATCTCTTCATCTGGGAGGGTTACATTCTACATGTAATAACATTTAGGCTTTTCTTTGTAAGTCAAAGATACAGCACTCCCTACAAGTACTCCTGACCATATGGAGCACTGTCTGGTAACGATTCATACTCAGTTCTGCTTCCACTTAGGGTTCAGGCCCTAGGGTGGGAGCTTTGTCTGATCAACAGTATTCTCAGTTGCATCCCATTTGGAAATTCATCAATCAGAGGTGAAAGGTAGAGAGAGGCTGAAATCAAGAGGATGTGCCACTGTCCTAGCTGAGGTGTCCCATGTTTCCACTCTGCAGCCAGCTGACAATAACCCCATTTTTTCAGATGGTCTGTATGCTGCACAAGTCCAATTACTGTGCCCCCAGTTAGCCTCTTGCCAATTGTTAAAGAGTAAGGGCTACTAAATGCATTTGTTTCAAAAGCCCATCTTAGAAGAGTGCATTTATGTATGACACTTCTCAGAATCCAGATTTTCCATTCCTGCATTGCAGCTTCTCTAAAACATTTGCAACCTTTTTTTCCATGTCTCTTTAAAAAGAGTGGGTCGTTATTTAATCACAATGCATTTTCCCTCATTGTTTTCTGCCTCAGTCAAGCCTCTGTTACAGAGCACTGCTGGCTTAGTATGGTAAATAAAGCAAGGTTTGGTTGCTTTTGTCCCCCCAGCAATCATACCCACCTTTCAGTCCCACTCAAGCAGTTGTGAGTGAACTAAAGGATACAGAAGATTATCTTGCAACACATTTGGCCAGCATCACTTTCTTTTGGAAAATTAGTTTTGCTTGTTGGATGTGCCAGTCCCCTGCTCTAGGACCCATCTCTACAAGGAAATCTTTTAATTACCTCTTCCCCCCAAATGACAGCTTTCACCACTGGAGTTGAGTTCTTGGACATTAGCAATTGAATGGGAAGCCTTCATACTGTATATCATTTTAATCTTTCATGTTTAAGTAAGCCAGATGGCTTATTATTACAAGCTCTGTTTCAAAAAGGCACAAACTTTCTATCAGAGGATTTGTAAGATGATAGTAAAAAAGGGAGATTTTGCATCACACAAAATAGCCTGAATTTTAATTGCACATCATAGTTTGGCAGCAATTTTCCCATAATTACCATTCCTGCTAAATGAATAGGTGGATTAAATGGATAACTAAAATGGCATTGAAACTTCCTAGAATGGAGATTTATCCTCTAATGTATGGAATAGCTAAGTAAAGTTGTCAGTTGCTTGGGTGTAATTCACGCAGGTTTAATGTTTCTCCTCAGCAGAGGACCTGTTTTACTAGCAGTAAAACCTTGGCTGTTATTGGTTGGGCTTTTTTGCTATTGGTGTTTTATCTCAGTGTTTCAGATATGTCAGATGTCATTTAGCATGGTACTCACAGAAGCTTTTGATCGATGAAGTTGAAAAATAAAAGATGCTTTCATTTGGGCCTTGGCTGTGTTCCTTCCAAACACTTAAGAATATCATTCCTGTTCTTCCTACTTTGGGTATAATACCACAGTCATTTATCCTTATAACATAGCTCTTGCACATGTATGTATGTCACAAAAAAGCTGAAAAGGACAGCTCAGCTGATTCGTGTTCTTCCTGCACATGAGCTATGGCAACCTGGAAACTTGCGCACTTTAAACACACACACAGAAACACTCTGATGCTGACATGTCAAGTGAGTAACAGTTAAATCATTATTGAGACTTCTGGGATGATGGAGTGTATTCTTGCTTAAATGCATATGGATTTTGTAAAAGCCCTGTGAATTGAAAAGACAAAATACAACCTAAAATGTTAATTCAGGCAACCATGTTATATCTATTAGTCCCAACCAAATATCACGTGATGAGCAATAAATGCTGCTATTGTTCAGCTGGTATAAGCCCGCTGTAACAATATCTGTGACCCAACCTGCATCCTTGGAATTCAAGGCCAAAATTCTCCAGGCTTGATTTTCTCTAATACATGACCAATGTTATGCCATTCAGGCCATGCTTAGATGCCCTAAGGTTTAAGGTTTAAATATTATTTACATCCTCTGTGTTGCTTCTTGCCACCACAAAAGTGGGGTAAAGGGCATTACAAGTCAAACAGAATCAGGCCACTTAACAGAATGACTGTCTTTGACTGTCACTGAATTTGTGATACACGGTGTGTAGAGTCAGGTATGACAGCACTACTGAGCTGCTGGTCTGAGACATTAAGCTCTTCTTTCACTGAGAAGATGTGACAGTGCTGATACATTCGGACAAATGAAGTTTGTATCTTAATCATGACATCCTATGGTTGGTATTCATCCCACTTGATTTTATCTGTTTAAATGCTAGGCTAAACCAGCTGTGCGGACGCCTGCTGGAGTAAACAGAGGGATTTGTATCTCGAGTCTCAAAGACAAACATCATTTTTAGGGTATGATTAATTGTTCTGTGGTGCATGGTGAGTATAGAGGCTATCTAGATGATTGCCCCAGACTGGATTCCTATGCCTTGGGTAGCCAAACAGGAAAGAAAGTCAGATATCCTTCATACCTGAAGTATTTTAGATCTCCCAAGAGGCTGGAGATTTGCACTCCTTCTACAGCATTCTACAACCACTTCATGAAGATATACATATCCTTCTCTAAGCAGAAAGCCAGTGATCAGTAAAAAGGGTAGTCACTCATAAATTTCTGGAAAATTATAGGCATATTACTTGTGCTATCTGAACATCTGCTATTCAGCATCTCTCTTTTACTTAAAGAGGGATTTAGCAGAAAACACCAAACACAGTTAAAATGCAGAGCATTTTAGCAGGGCTTCTGAAGAACTCAGTGTTGCTTGTCTACCACCTCCGAATAATTTTGGAGTGCCTGAACCAATTTAAAGCTTATATGAGAGACCAGGAGATAGCAATGGTCAATGGGACAGAATCTAGTTGGAAGTCTGTGACTAGTGGAGTCCCTTAGGGGTCGGTACTGGGACCGGTACTGTTCAATATTTTCATCAACGACCTGGATGAGGGAACAGAGTGTACCCTCAGCAAGTTTGCTGATGACACTAAACTGGGAGGAGTGGCTGACACACCAGAAGGCTGTGCTGCCATTCAGCGAGACCTGGACAGGCTGGAGAGTTGGGCAGGGAGAAACTTGATGAAATTCAACAAGGGCAAGTGTAGAGTCTTGCATCTGGGGAAGAACAACCCCATGTGCCAGTACAGGTTGGGGGCTGACCTGCTGGAGAGCAGTGTAGGAGAAAGGCACCTGGGGGTCCTGGTGGACAGGAGGATGACCATGAGCCAGCAATGTGCCCTTGTGGCCAAGAAGGCCAATGGCATCCTGGGGTGCGTTAGAAAGGGTGTGGTTAGTAGGTCAAGAGAGGTTCTCCTCCCCCTCTATTCTGCCTTGATGAGGCTGCATCTGGAATATTGTGTCCAGTTCTGGGCCCCACAGTTCAAGAAGGACAGGGAACTGCTTGAAAGAGTCCAGCACAGAGCCACAAAGATGATTAAGGGAGTGGAACATCTCCCTTATGAGGAAAGGCTGAGGGAGCTGGGACTCTTTAGCTTGGAGGAGACTGAGGGGCAACCTCATCAAAGTTTACAAATATGTTAAGGGCGAGTGTCAGGATGATGGAGCCAGGCTTTTTTCAGTGATGTCCAGTGATAGGACAAGGGGCAACAGGTGCAAACTGGAGCATAGGAGGTTCCATGTAAATATCAGAAAAAGCTTCTTTACTGTGAGAGTGACAGAGCACTGGAACAGGCTGCCCAGAGAGGTTGTGGAGTCTCCTTCACTGGAGACATTCAAAACCCGCCTGGACAAGTTCCTGTGTGAGGTACTCTAGGTGACCCTGCCTGGCAGGGGGGTTGGACTAGATGATCTTTCGAGGTCCCTTCCAACTCCTAGGATTCTCTGATTCTGTGATAGCAGCCTTAAGATATTTTATTGCTCTCAGTGCCACAGAAGTTGGTGACCAGGCAGAGGATAGAGAACTAAATCAGCAGGCCCTCAAGTGAGAGAGGCTGGAGTGGGAGTTCAACAACAGCCCAGCCTGCATGGCCAGCAGGCCAGTCAGGGCAGTGGCACCTCTGGACCACACAGCACAGGGCAGGGACCTGCCTCATCCTGTTGGGAACTATCAGGCTTGTGAGGAGCTGAGGAAGCCCCATGTCAGGCTAGGAGTCAGTCTGGGCCTCAGAGCAAACTGTCACCCTCTCCCACCACCACCATCTCTCATCAGTACCTGGGGAAACAGTCACTCTGGATAATCCCAAACTGACCTCCAAAGAAACAAGCATCACAGTACCTAAGGCATTGCAGAAATAAAGCAAAACAATCCAGCTGTCCTCCTTTATTTTATGCAAAGCAGTCTATAAAGTCATTTAAAAAACTGGACTGACAATACCATTTTTTCCCAATTACAAGCAGTCATTAATGTAACACATCATATTCAATGTTAGCAAATTGCCTGAGCCACTGGTTTGAGGAGGTAGTTGTAGTCTAGCAGCTTAGGTTGTAGCTTTCTAAGGACTCATTCTGCTCAAAAAATCATTTATCACAGAAGTGGCTTAAATGTCAAAAGCTTAATGTAAATGTTGGCAAGCTATCCAAAAAGAGAAAAAATACACCCAACACTTATTTGAAGTGCCCAAGCCTTATTGTCTTAAGAGGTTTAAGTGGTCCTGAAGTCTATTAACTGTATTAAAAAAGAGTTTATATCATGCACAGAGACAGTGCTTTCCAAGTGAGATACAACACTGTAAAGTGAAGCCTATTACTGTACCTCTGGGAACAATGACACTATCACAGATTTCAGCTCCTGCTTTCTGCTTTTTCCAGACAGGAGCACTGGCTTAAACACAATCATGTCAGTGAAGAAGCAGAGCTCTCTTAAGCTAAGAAATCTGAGAGCAGCCACTTTTTGCCACTATCTAGCACTGTCACAACACAAAAAGTAGTGGCATAGATTAGCTGCTCTCCATCACGGATGCACTTTCCTGATGTGTGCAGATGCCACGCATGCATGGAGTCACTGGTCTTGTAAATACACTGATTAAGCAGGAGGGAGTTTCCTTCCTTTTAGAAAGCATTAAAAGCACTAAAATTTTTAAAGCTTTAATGGGGAAAAAAACCCACAATAAAAAAAACCCAAACATGCCTCCTTTTTCAAGCCCGGCAGAAAGTATGAGAGATCTTTTGTACACAGGCTGATATTCTGGATCCACTGATACATGTGATCCACTTGCAGGATGGGGGTTTAAGTCTGCATACAGATTATGTGCCATTTGGAAACCAATACAGTTAATGAGCTCAATTCTTCTTCTGCAGGTGCAATTATGCCAGAAGTAACCTTGTTATGTGGTTATGCTGCTAGAAAGACCTGTAACAACAAGACGTGAAAACTCAGGACACTCTTCAAAAGGAGCAGAACGATTACAATTTGAGCCTTTTAGGGGCTTTAAATACATATTATTTGCAAAACTGAGAGTCCAAGATTTCTTGAAAATACCTATTAAAATAGTTCTTCTAAACCCAACTAAATATCTCCCTGTTGTATTTGCAATAAAAGAATCCATCTGTCCGAGTGTTTTAAACCACCAGCCATCACAAGGCTCCCTGAGTGCCATCCACACAAAGTCTATAGTAATTGCAATCGTGTGTCAGTACATGGGAACCAAAGAGTGAAATTAACTGGTGATAACCAGAAACAAAATAAAGCTGACCAATCTGTAGTATTTTCATTGTTCAGTTAGGAAGAAATGAAATCGCAAATGTACAGCACAAAGAGAGAAAGAACTAAGCTTGATTTTTAAAAAAACTCTTTCACTTCTCTAAGATATTGACAGTGGTTTAGGTGATTTTCTTTCTTTCAAGCATAAATATGTCCTTTAACAAAATTATTTCTTTTCTATCTTCTCCTTAAAAAAAACCCACAACTATATCCAACTCTTCCTACATGTGTGAATAGAGTACAAATCAGCACATGAGCCAGGACTCTCTTAAATGGAATAACTATCATTGAATGTAAAAAAAAAAGATAATAGGCAAAACAAATTGTTATAACAAATTACATGTAAGTACCTATGTGGAACATTTGCCTAACCAGTTACAAAGCTACAATTATGTGCCAAGTGATCTGCTTTTATCTGCATTTTTCTTCAATCTCAGAGAAAAAAAATCTCAATGCAGAGTGAATTGCAAATTAAGATGACAAGAAAGTCTCTGATAGAGTGTGTGATTCTGGCAACACCCTTCCCAGGAACTCAAAAGTTAGCAATGCCCAACACTGGCTCCTCATGTCTGTCTGTGCCCCAGCAGAGTTGTTGAAGGAGTGATTATATCAAAGATTGCCTCTATCTGTAACTAATGGACGCGTGGATAAGAGAACGACATACTGCCAAGCAAACAGGGAGTGCTCCGGCACTCTAAATGTGGCCGTGTTTGCACGGTTATTGTAAGTGCAGCACAAAAAGAGGAACAAAACCTTCCATCTCCTGCCTGCAAAGGGCAGTTGGACTCACTGACTCTGGCCAGCCACTGGCATGGAGAGGAGTAATGCTCCAGGGTCAGCAGCTCATTTCATGTGCCAACCAGTGAGTAGATGAGGCTTCGGCAAAGCAGCCCACAGTTTGACAGAAAAATTAATTCTTTCTGTGCAAATCAGTGCGGCCTGGCCTATTAAGGGACAAGTCAAATAAATCTTTCAAAGGCACCCTGTTGAAGTTACTTTTTCAGCAACCAACCTTTGTGGAAATCCCACACCAAGCCCCATCTATCTTGATAATGCAGAGTATCCACAGCTGAAAGCAGTTTAACGACTGAAAAACAACTGGTTGCTGAAGGGAAAAAAAAAGAAAACCTGTAATAAAAATAAAGGAGGCTTTAGGGAACAGAAATCATTTTCAAACATTGTAATAGTTAAACCATTTTAACCTTACATCCATTACTTGCAAACAAATGTGACATTATGAATCAATTGCAGTTATGTTGTTAATAGAATTTATTAATACCAAGGAAAAATAATATACAGAGTATCCTCAATGGATGTATAACTACCCTCTTAAATGGAGTTTCCTGATATTTTAAATGAACGGTGGGGTTTATTTTGGCAGTAGCATTACATAACTAATGTTTCATATTACACACAAAAATTATTTTGGTGCCATTCTTGAAATGAAAAGTTTCATTTCAATAAAAGCTTGTAATTGTAACACTTAAATGCTATCATTAATAGCAAAAAGAAAGTTCTCCCAGAAACATTAAAGAGTGAACTTCCCCACTCTTTCCTCTATTACAGCCAATGTCTTTTTATTGTCTGTTTTCATCTCCATTTTTCTTTATCTGCCAAACTACTTTGCATTTCAAGACATTTCCACTCACCTTGAGTTCTTGGTTCAAAAAGAAACAATAAAGTTTAATCTTTTCACTTGACAATGATGTATGGGTCTGCTGAAAAACACTTTTCAGGTATTATCATTAAAAAGTCTCTCCTTTTTTTAGTTTCTCTTGGACTCTTGGTACACAGAGAAATACAAGATGTCACGCATGCAAGGGCTTTTATCAAAGCTTCTAATAATACCACTTAATTAGAAACCAAAGCCTGCTAATGTTCCTTCTGAGAGCTCCTCAGAGTAGTTTTTCCCTAGCTTTAGTCATCCCTCTTCAACTAAACATTGTCTAATGACTTTATTAGTGATTTCAAAGGCTAGCGAAGGCTACCACTCTGCTCTTTTCTTTCCAGATTACATCTTGCTGGTCAGGGAATTTGCTGAGCTCTACCATCAAGCAACTGGTTTGAATTAGGATTTTTTTCCCTCCTCTCTTGCAGTTAGCTACTTATTAACATTTGTCAAAACAAAGGAAAACGAAGCCTCTGAATGTTTAATATTGTTCAGCATTCTCTGAGAAACACAGTCAGACAGTGAAAATACGCCAATTGTTCCCTTCGCTGGAACGTACAGTACTTCTGAAACCCTGCTGGGGTTACTTAGACTAAATGCCTTAACTTAATCAGACTGATCACAGAACTGTGTTAGAGTTATTTAACTTTTTGTATTTTTAGAAAAGCTTTGGAAAGAATTTTTAAAATGTATGATTCGTTATGCAGGAGCCATTCACGAACCCGCCAGCCAATGCAAACAGACTGCCTCACCAAATAAATGAAAACGGCCTGACTGATAATAAAAAGGTTTGGGTGGTATTTTTATTTTTTTTTCCCTGAGAAAAGTGACACTTAAATATATAATGTTACCAATTCTATTTCCAGGGATTTACCAAATCTGTAGGCATCTATTAACAAGAAGGAAAACATTGTTTCAGTTGAAGGCTCTCAAACCTACATCCAGCTAAACTAAACGCAAAACTAAAATACTCAAAGGATGAGGGCTTTGTTTCCAAAGCAGATTGATTTTCTTAAGAACATAAAGATGATTGCACTAATGTAGCTGTTAGTCTAAAAGTCAATGTTTTATCCTAAACAGAAAGGCGGAGTTGGATGTTGGAGGAGAAAGAGGGACTGTGGAAGAAGATACGTTAATTATATTAAAAAGCAGATTTTGCTTTTACAGCCCCTTGAGTGTGAGCAGTGGATTCGTCATTTCGGCTGAATGGTACATTCCATTCTGCACAGCGCTGGAGCTGAACTCC
The DNA here is from genome assembly GCA_020745705.1 of Hemiprocne comata. NCBI lineage: Eukaryota > Metazoa > Chordata > Aves > Apodiformes > Apodidae > Hemiprocne > Hemiprocne comata. Next base: position 88,814,352 of record CM036586.1, on the reverse strand, counting down.
CTCTCTCTCACTCATTCACTATTCAGAAACACTTAAGAAATTATTACCACATGTCCAGGAGTCACTCATGATGATGACCACTAATGCCTTTCCTCTTGTTACAGTATTAACTCAAAATATACCACTGTTGTCTTTGATTAGCACGAGCAAAGCTAAGAACAAAGACATACCACTGACATAATGACAGTTTTATGGCTCCTGTCTTAAAAAAAATTGTGCTCGTTAGCATTCAAAATATAAAACACTCTTTTCAATGCTTCAGCACAAAACGAACATAATATTCTTTTTGCTGAGAAACCTCAAAACCACTGACAAGTTACTGATTTCCTGCAACACACATCTGGGGTACTTGCTAAATATGGAAATTAAAATATCAGGTAAGCTGGGGCATTTTTTCTCCTGCAGGCTCAGAACAAACCTGTCCTTTTGGAGCAATGGCCTCCCCAAAGTGATCATTGCACAAACGTATTCAAGTAGCTTCACTGCAAAGTGTCCGAGGTGTTGGCAGAAACCAGCCCTTTGTAAACACAAACCCACTGGGTCCACCTGGAAACAGCAAAGCCTTGCTTCACAAGCGTTACAAAACAGGATACATTAAGTTAACTTCTACAAAGTCTTCCTCTCCTTCCCCCACCTCTGGAAGAAGAAGCCTTACAGATTTCCAACCGGGTCCCTCTGAAGTACAAATCAATAACCCATGTATAAAATGTTTCCTTTAAGCGTGACAGAAGCTGCTATTTATTTGCTCTTCAATGTTTAAGCTAATGAGGTATGAGCACATCTGCAATAGCTAAAAATAACACGCACCTCATTGATATTAATTAGCTGACTGGACTCTCATCCAGAGATCCTTAGTTCCCTTCTTTATTCCTTTGCTCCATGAAGAGATGGACCAGAAGGGTGGGAAGATCAAATTACAGAGTCGAGGGCCCGTAGCCAAGAACACTGGATTTCTGGTTCCCAGATGTTGCTATCCAGGGAGCCCTATCTCCTCACTGCCACACGCAGACATCTCCCACAGTTGTCCTAGGCAGTTATGTGCATGCAACAGCAAAGTTCGGCTGGGCCTGGAGTCTGCTAGTGAAAACAGCAGCATGAATGTAGCACCATCGATCTTCAGTGCCACAGTGGTTCATCACGTAGCCCACATAGGGCTGTAAGGATTAAAACAAACATATTGAGTCGCATGTAGAAATAAACAGAAAGAGAGGGCAACCACCGGGAAAGAGATTTTACATGTTTCCTACAGTTCATGCCAACAAGAAGTCAGCCTCATCTTGTGCTTTCCTGGGCTCCCAAATTGAAGATGTACCACATGCAAAACCTCTGCAAGTGAAACTGCCTGATGCCTGAACAAAGCAACGTTGCACTTGACCTCTTCTGCCAGTACTACCACAGAGGCAATCAGCCTCTGTCAGACAAAATCACCCCTGACAATGAAGTAAGCCAAAATTCCTTCAATCACTTGTGTGCTCTGCCTTCAAATGAAACAAATCAGCAGGCAGTGTGCTAACTGCTATCCTTGATAAACTATACAAGAACAAAACTCCTCTGTGGATGAGTTTGTAGCAGTGATAAACTTGGGAGAAGACTGGTGAGGTGGTGTGGCAGTGATGGTAACAGTTGGGTGACTGCTTGGTGTAGGAGTCCCAGACCTTGGGGGTCCTGCTCTCAGGGTCCTACTCTCTGAACTCTTGGGGAAAAAAATGGGATTATGGAGCTCCTCACCCTTGTGGGGCAGGAGGGACTGTTTCTGCAAAGAGCTACGGGTAATGTTGTCTAAATGCAGAGTCCAGAGTACTTGTCATGGGGACTGTAATAAGGAACTTGTCAGCTAACTAGTGAGTTTGACAGCTGCTGGAGAGAGATGGGAGAATGGGAGGGGAAACTCTTCTGGAGGTACAAGGATCTGGAGGGGCTTCCCTTTCCAATAAAACCACAAACAGAACGAAAGGCAGACTGTGTGAAGCAAAGCAAGGTACACCAACTCCCTCCAGCAGATCTGCTTTAGGTCTTGCCATGAGACCAAAAAGAGCAAGACTCCTCCCAAAAAACCTTCAGAAGAGCATCAGCTGTGCCTTGGAGCTGGACCCTTCATATACAGCCCACGACCCACACACGGGGTGTGAACAGAAGGCATCCCACAGGAAAGCAGAAGAGTGCAGGGGTTCTCCAGTGCATCTGGTGAAGTAGGCAGCACCCTGACAGCACAGTTAGTGGAAAAAGATATGTCTGCCCTGGGTGTACTGGGAGATACTGGTACCTACCCAGTCTGAATAAGCCCGGGTGTTCTGATAAACAGGCTGTCCAGACCCTGCTGCTCTGCTCCTTTCTATGGCAGGAGTGAGCTCTGTTTGGGGATATATCTACCAGAATTTTTAAAATAACATTCTGCTTATGAATAGAACCAGTGAGAAGTCCACAGTCAGAGGAATCAATAACCTAATTAGTAACTAGTGCTAATTAGAGATATATTAGTTCAAGCTACTCATAAATGTTCAAGTAATGCAAAGCCACTCATGAGAATACCAAGACAGCATTTAGGTAAAAAAAATACCATGTGTACTGCTCCCCAGGATTTGAGCTTTCATTACCACAGGCTCCAATCTTTCTTCCAAACAGAAAAGACACTAATGAATGGTATACAGATTGTGTGTGAGAAGAACATCAGTTTTTATTCAGCAAGATGAGAGAGACTTAAACCAGAATTAAAGATAAATTACAAGCGAGGGATCAAGTTTTGCTCTCATTTACACTGATGTAAATCTGGAGTTGTTCTGTTAACTTCAGTTGTGTTGATTTCAATGATTGCATATTTATATTAATGATATTGAGCAAATACTAAAAGCAGTGGGGGAAAAAAAAGAGTAACCATTTTTCTTTAGCAGACCCTGTCATCTGCTGCCTGGATTTCAACAGAGATCAATTACTGAAATTTTGTAGTTGAAATGTTTGCATATGTCAGTTGTAATGAGTCCAACAACTTGGTTTTGAATGTACAGAGCCATTTACAAAGTTCCAGTTCAGTGTACCAGCGTATTATCTTATATGTCCAAATTTGCTAGGAAATGGTGCACTTTGAGACACCCATAATCTTCTGCTTCTGATATTGTTGGAGTATCTGTTGGAGTAGCTTTCAAAACCTAGCTCCTAAGAAGACACCACCATAAAAACAAAACAAAAACCCCACCACCACAAAAAAAAAAAAAAAAAAAAAAAAAGACAAATAAAAAAAATGTGATTAGAATTGAGACATCTCAAAACAAACCAGTAGTAAAAAAAAACCCTCCAGCCAAAACGGAAATAATGCACCACTGCTAAATCTGCTCAGCCCAGCAAGGCAACTCAGGCAGCTTTCCCCTATTGCCCCAGTCATTGTTTTCAAGGAGCAGAAGCAGTTGCCATGCAGGCCCTTCCCAGCACCTCTCTGCCTCTACCAGCACCTTAGAGACCGCAGCAGTACCCAGAACAGACCTGCATCTCCAGCTTGGGCTGCCAGCAGGCACTGCAGAGCATCCCCCCATGTGTCCTCCGTGTCTTCCACGGAAAAATCCCCCACAAGCTAGGTTTGACCCACAGGCTACCAGGATGCCCCAGATTTTTGCAGAGTATCCAGATATCTATCCATAGAAAACTTGTGGGATTGCTGGCATGAGATTCCTGTGTGAGTTAAGTGGCTAGGTATTTTTGAAAACCCGGCTAGATCAGCCTCCTTAGGCCTAGCAGATACCTTTAAAACCCTGTCCCATGTGACTAACAGCTGGGCATGAAACATCAGCAAATGTTGTGGGGCCCATCTGTGGTGGGTAGAGCTCATTTTGGAAATCATTCAAGTTGGTGTCCTTGTGAACACTTGGAGGGAGTAAATCTGTTGCCACTAACATTCCAAATTGCAGTTCTGCTTGTTTCCTTAAATCTCGATGCAGAACTGGGCCTGAGATTTAGGATGTATAGCTTTTAACAATCTGCTTTTTTATGCTCTGATCTACTCATGTGCTTAGATACCACGGCAATGGGCTACTTAAATAGAATAGCTTGAATTCTTTGTTCTTTTGAATCCCTTATCCATATATAATGCAATTAAGTCTGTTGTTAAGGCAGTCCAGATGGGCACTGTTATCCTCTGATATACCCAAATATCAAAATGTTAATCATAGTATAACATTTCATTTGGTTTGTTATTCCCAATTTCCCACTAACAGCAGCTTTTAAAGTTGAAAAGACGAAAAGAGAAAAAAAAAAAAGTTACTTACAGAAGTTACAGTTATGTGAAGGATTTGATCAAAATACAGTTAAGTAAATAAAAGCTCAGCTTATATCTGCCTTCTTTTCTGGTCAGTCCACAGGAGACATGAGCTTTACTGTTCCCAGGTCCATGTGGAAGAATATTGCCTGAAGCTGTGGAGGTTTTTGACTTCCGACTGAGAAGAATGCTAACTCATTAGGCAAATGTTGGCTGCATTCATTGCCTTCTTTGTATGCATGTACCTGAGGAAGGAATTTGGCATCTCATACCTAACTGGATGAAAACCGCTTTCTTCTTTAAAGCTTTTTTTTTTTTATTGACACGTGAACTGTTGAGTATGTATACCCTTAAAGAATTTTAATTATTTTTTTTATTATGGAAGTGCAGTGTCCTTTGTGGTAGGAGACAGTCCTTGCCTCAAAACCCATAGAATTTAAATATGTGAGACAAGAAGAATCACTAAATGATGGCTGAACTACAATCAGGACTTGACTCAGTGTTGCAGTTCCATTTCGTACTTCTCCTCTTGTTTGAACAAGTCACTTTGGATGTGATTCAGCTCAAACACCTAGATTTAACAATTCAGTTCATATTAGACACTCATTTCAGAGCAGATGAACAGCACCTAAAGGCTCCACTGATAGCACTGACGGGAGCTCCATTAGATAGTTTTCCAGCCACAGAAATACACGCACCAGCTAAACATGGCACAGCACAACATAGGAGCCACAGCCACTTTCTGGTGCATCTACCAAAGACTGTGGACATACTTAGGACAGAGATAATTTAGAGTGGGAATGTGATTTAAATGGGCTGATTGACCTGCTGGAGGACGCTAGCTGTCTATCGTGCATTACAGAGAGGCAGATGCCTCAAGTCATGTGGTGTCAATATCTCCTGACAGAGTTTTCTCCATTTTTTTCTTATAAGTACTGCCAGTGCTGTCATCGACCTACTGCAGGAAAATTCCTGTCTTCCCTCTATTCACCCATGTTGCATCACAAATGGGAACAATCTAGTGGTGATCCAGCTCCCTCTGGAATCTAAAGCAGTCATAAATTTAAGCTCTCAATATTAATTATTTTTTTGCCTCATAAAGAAGCACACAGCCCTGCTTGAATCAGCATCAAAACTTGCACCACAAAACTTCTCTTTTGCAAACTGGACATTGTTAGATAAACCTGGATAAAACGCAGGCCACAGCCCAGGTCTCCAGCACTTCACAACAAGAAGACAAAGCAAGCAAGCTTTTTCCAAGCCTTAGACCAGTTTCTCCCACTCACAGGCCCTTCCTGAAGCCTGGTTACCTCCAGCCATTTTGGTGGAGTCCCCTCCAAGGATCAGCTCAGGAAAATGGCTCCAGGGGCCTGCGGGCTCCTGCTGCCCAGCCAGATCATCCTGCAAATCCTCTCCTCCGGGTAGCTGAGCTGGTCTCCCCATCACTGGCCAGGGCAATGCCCAGTGGGCATGATTAAGCCGAGCTGCCCTGGCCCAGCCCAGCCTGACACAGCCTCCCTCCCCTGTGGGGATGCGGGCCCAGGAGGCAGTGGAACTCAGCCTAGCCCTGCCCTGCCCAGCCCTACCCAGCTCTCCCAGCACCAACACACAGCTGGACGGGCACCGGGAGAGGAAACTCAGCATGCAGAACCCTTATCTGTCCATCAGTCCATTCGTCTGTCCAGCCAGATGCCCTTGTTGCCAGGTGACTGTGGCCACTTGCCTTTCCCTGTCCCCTGTCCCCTTCTTTCAGAGCTGACAGGGGCTGTGATGCAAATTTGTTGTTGGCAGTGCCAGGGGCATTTCATAGAATGGTTTGGGCCGGAACAGATCTTAAGATCAACCAGTTCCAACGTCCCTGCATGGGCAGGGACACCTCCCACTAGACCAGGTTGCTCAAAATCCCATCCAACCTGGCCTGCAACACTTCCAAAGAGAGGACATCTTCTTGACAACCTGTTCCAGTGCCTCGCCATCCTCATAGGAAAAGGTTTCTTCCTAATGTCTAATGTTTAGATAGCAAGCGAGTTCACTCAGCCCCTCTTTTCCTTTCAAGTGTAATTTTTTTGAATATAAGCACAGCTGTAAAGTACAGCTATATTAACAAAAAGCCTTACAAGCAGGGGCTGGTGTACAGAATAAAACTCCCCTCAGAAAGTGCCTAACGTGCAAGTTCACTTGCCACTTTTTCTGTTAAATTACTGAGTTGTTTGACCTCTTTCTTCTTTCTCCCACCCAACCCCCACCTTCAAAATACCAAAAGCAATTAGAGCACATTACTGGCTAAATCACTTGTTAAATTTCAGTTTTTAAGTCAAAGCCAATTCTGAATTATTGCAAGCAAAAAAGAACCTTAATTGCAGCAAAGCTCAGGGCACTTAACTGGTCCTAGCTGCCAGATTTCAGGAGGATTATTGCTATTATAAAACAGAGCAGCAATATAGCAAGGCAAGACACTGATAACTTACCAAGTGCTATGTGAAAAGAAACGGATTTTTCCAACAGTTGAAATAGAGAATATGATGCTATACTACATTTATAATGATTGGTAAATCAAACTATGCATTTAACTCTCTGAGTAGATTTCAGGTGGGCACAGAAATTCACTTCAGGTTATTCTCCTCTTCCCTCCAAATGAATTAACAGCCTGAGGGGAAATCCTTTACCTGTCTGACACTAATGCAGACTTTCCTAACTAATACTTTTCACCTATGACAGTCACAGGTCAATCCCAGGGCTTCTATGATTCCCTGGTTCTATAAATAAGCCTGGTGCTGTGATCACCCCTTGTGTTTTGCATGGCAGAAAGGCTTTTTCACTCTTAGAAACTAGCTAAGGGGCCATTAAGTAAACAATAAAAAAAAAAAAAAAAGTGTTGTCTTCCTCCTGCCCCACTAAGTGAGGGTGGTGACTCCAGCATTGTAGCTAGAGCCAAGTCTCAGGTGAATTTCAATCCTTCATTATTCAGGACATACTGTTTTTTCTCTTTCCCTCTAAAATGACAGTCATGCTGTTAAGCATAATAATTGTTTATGAGTGAGCACTGCTTTTTGTCCCTCTTGATTTTGCCTCTAAGGCAGGCTTCTTACTCAGCAGAGGTCAAGGGTCACCTGCTAAATCATGCATACCCACAATCCCTTGTGAATTATGCAGTTGACAAACTGCCGCTAATGATTAGTACAACCTGCATTAAAATCCTGGCACTAAATTGATATTACTTGAGTGATGGATTACACCTCTAATGAGCGGATTATTGCCACAAGTGACCTTGTCGGCTGAAAGAGTGTTTCAATATAACTAACATATCTCACATTCTCGTGTCACAGTGGTTCTAAAAAAATATTGTCTCTCCTTTTTGATTTTTTTTTTATTCCAACGTTGCTTTCTAGTCCCTCAAACAAGCGGGTAATCTGTAAACAGCACCTCTGATGGGATTAGTCATTAGACTGCATCCCAATTAATGCAGCCTCGTGCCTCTGAAATATCCAGTGAACAGAAAGATATTTTTTTTTCTGCTTGAAACTACCATTTAAATTTTGCTCCCTCTTCTTCGGAGCATTGAAGTTCACCTGTGAGCACCTTGCCTCACTGCTGAGGGGATCACACAGCCCCAAATTAGGAGTAGATTTGTTGCCATTTTAGAAGAAAAAGTTGAAATGATGTCTGTGAACTTCAGTGCTCTTTCAGAGAAAGTCATTGCTGCTTAATTGTATTGATGGGAACAGAGCATGGTCATTTTCTTTATCAAAGCGCTCAGCCACAGTTGATCACCTGCACTGCTCGATCATGCAGGGTGAAACCCCGAGCTCTTGTGTTTTGTAGGTGTTTGTGAGCACCAAAGAACTGTGTCCAGCTACCCCAGTGTTTCGTAGGACATGGTTCAGACGGCAGTGCCATGGCTCACCAGTGTCCAAGTGGCGGTTAATTCACCAGGAGGGAGGAAATACTTTTTACTAAGTGTTTCACCAAATAAGAAAACCCTCCTGCAAAGGGGCTGTGCCTCAGCCGAAGCCGTAGACTGTCTGTAGAGTTAATAGACCCCTTGTGGAGCCTCCTCACGCCTTTGTCTGGACACAGTTAGTGGTATATTCACAACTGCCTGTCACGCTACACAAGTGCAGATGAGGCTGGGGGGGGACCTTATATTGATGGAATTAATTGAGCATAAGCCATGCTGACTGGCGGGGAAAATCACATGAGAGAAACAAAACACACGTGCCTTGCCAGTGCTGTGCTTGAACAAAGAATGAGCAGCTACAAACAAATAAAAATCGTGGCGGAGGATGTCAGCATGAGCTCTTTATTATCAGTGGCATTTCATTCCCCCAGGGGCCCTCACACCCCTCAAAAGCAAGGCTCATTCCCCCAAAGTCAGCCGCGGTATACCAGAGAAAATCTAGTTTAAAAAATGCAATATTAAAATTAAGTCCTGTGACAGCCTCTGACAGGGTCAGATTCAATCTCCCCGTCCATATTGCTTCCCTCTGACCACAGCCGCTGCCTTTTCTGCTCCCCCCCTCCACCCCACACACTATCTAATACGTTTGATGTTCTGCAAAATGAGGAAAAACCCTAGCGCTATAGCTATAATGAGAATGTGTTCTCAGGATGCCCATTAATTAATCCTGGGAGACCTCTGCTCCCCTGTGTCGTACCATTAAAGCTACAGGCAGCTCAGACACTCTCCCTGGCAGTTCCCAGGGATGCAGCAGAGGTGGAGAGGGGGGTTTGCGGGGCATTCTGAGGTGATGGCTCTGCACACCCTGGTCCACTCTGCCCACCCGAGCCCTTGCGTGGGCACATCCAGCCTGTGCTTGCTTAATTGGCCATTTGACCCGGTGCCCATAACACCAGCGTTGGCTACTTCTGTCTCCCATGGCAGGGTGCGAGAGGGGGAAAGTTGCAGTGGGTTGGCATTGAGATGTTACACCAAACGTCAAGGCCAGGCGGATCACCCCGCACACATGACAGCTGGCCCAAAAATAGCAAAGGCAATGGAAGTCAGAGGTACCTAATGAGCCTCCTCTTCCCTTGCTGCAGTGGGTGTTCAGGTTACAGGCAAGGCCAGCAATCTTATGCTACAGAGACCTCTGCTTTCTTTCTCTTTTTTTTTTTTTTTTTTTTTTTTTTTATTATTCCCAGCTCCCACGTATGCTTTGGGACAGCTCTACCAAAAGAGAAAAAAAAAGTCATGGTTTGAAGCTGACAGATATATTCATCCAAATATTGCCACTGAGAATCTTTCAGGGGAAGGAGGTGGGAAAGAGAAAAGAGAATATTATTTTTAAAAAAAACGTTTCCAGCAAAGAAATTGCCACATGCCGCATAACACCCAGCTTTAGTACCTGATGTTAATAGAAGTTAACAAAACAACACAGAAATACCCTGTCACCCCCTCTGCAGTGATTACAGAAGGTACAGTAGCTATGAGAAGTATCCACAGACAGCAACAGGATTTGCGAGAATGCTAAGAATAAGAAAACTCTGTCACCTTAGGCTGGCATCAGTGACATCAAATGTAAAGTGGCTGTCACATGCTTCAGGAGCCTCATGCATGATCAGTCTTCTGGTGTGTGCAAGGGGGTTGGTGCTGCAGGTTTAGCAGCAATTCGAGGAAAAGCAGCAGCAGGTGAAGAAGCATCAAGAAAACCCACCTTCCTACTGGTCAAGATCTGCAGTGCCACCTTCACAAAATACAATGGGTCAAATTGCCTCTTACGCTATTAAAGTACACCTCATCTCTCCACTGCAAAATAATCCTTCCCTGCTCATAAACATAGAACTAAAAATATCGTACTCTCAGGGTCATTGTGGACTATGTTGATGAGAAAATTCAAGCTCTTTCGAAGTGTGAGATGCATATGAGAATGGTGTCCTTTGCTTCTCCCTCTGCTGCCTGGTGTGAAGACTGAATCCATTCCAAAATTACAAAGAAAACATACACAGACATTTTTTTTCTTCTTCTCTCCAGCTCTTTTCCATTCAGAGTCAGCAGGGAATGGACTTTGTTTGTACTTATTTATAATTGCGGTATATTGAGGAATGTTCAGTCAGAAAGATGTGTTGCACATCTCTCCTCAGAAGCCCATGCCTATTTTGATCTTTTCCAAGAGCGGTATCAGACACGTCTCCAGTTCCTTAGACAGATTTGTATCTCACACACATGGGCTCTGTAGTGGAGGACTGCAGATTTGTTTTCCTGTGGAATTCAAGTGTTGCGGGTTGGAAGAAGAACATTTTGGTTACAGAGTTCCTTCCAGTAAATCAGTCATTGCCTGGTTTTTGTTTGTTTGAAGATGTGGCCCAACACCTGCTATGTCCTCTTATGTTAAATAGCTCGCTAGAGTAATTTGCTTCTGGCAGCAACTTCCAGAGATGGGTGCTGCGTGCTGAAACAATTGTGCTGCCCATATAGCATGTATTGCCCTAATATTTTTATAGCTATGCACACAGAAGAGGGCTACTCAAGCATTTTCTGTAGAAAAACAGTTTACTGACGGTTTCCATAAAATGTTGCTTCTTTCCAAGGAAAATTCTACTACTGGCTGAGAAACTAAACAACTGAAAACTAGTGGGCTATTAGTCTTGAGGCAATAACCAAAAAAATGTTAATTAAAAAAATGTAAAAATGGCAATTCAGAGAGCAGAAAAGCTTTTCCTGCAGGAAAGCTTTATGAAGCAATCAGTGCTGTACAAGATGGATAGTTTTTATTCTCTTTTATGCACAGGGCTTTTAATCTGACCTGCTTCACACATTATGTGTGCCAGGCAAAAACCTTCCATGATACAATGTAAAAGAAGGTGACGTGGCACAACAAATACACAAATATTTGAAAGATCAGTAACCAGTGAGAGAAAGACATTACAGTGTTACCTTTACTGACACTTCCATTGTCAGTCTCAGATCTGGGGAGTCTTTCTGAAGGTGCCTTTCCTGGAGTCATTTCCATAAATGGAAAGTCCCTGCTTCTAATTTAAAAATAATAAAAGGTTGCAAACTCTCTTAGCTGTGGAGGGAGGATTACTAATGGGCAATAAAGCCTTTAAAAAATGCCAGACAAATAAAGAAAATTCGGGACATACTCTTTTCATGTATTCCCTTATTCTGAAGACAACATCTAATGAGAAATTAGGAGAAATCTAACACATTTTTTCTCATTTATTTGAGCTGGCAATTCTGGAACTATTTAGTGTGATAAAAAGTAATAGAAGAAGATGTCGTTTGCTGAAGCTAAGAAATGTCTCAGCTTTTCTTACAATCAAATTAATTTGCTTAATTTCCCATGGTCATAGAAGCAGTAGTGTTTCAGGCACTTGGAATTAAGTACAGAGATTCAAGCCAAGAAATTTTAAAAACCATTAATGACTATGGTTATGTTAAAATCCAACAGGTTGGGGCATAGTTTTCTAAGTAACGCTATTACACTAGGAATATACCAAAAATGCACGCTGAAATCCTGCACTGGCAGAGAAATTAGATTACTAGTTCTTTTCCATCTACACTTTCTCCGGTTCCAGATTTCTGTGGTTTTATTATTACAAATTATTTTAGGAATCCTTTTTCCTATAACAGTGAACATACTTGTTCTCTGTTTTAATCACTGTGAGACACAACAAGGCTAATAATGCCATATATTAAGCAATTAAAACACTTGGCCTTCAACCGTGGTGATATCCCAGGAGATTACCCCTCCTGCTGGGTTGTATCACTTCTACTACATAGCTCCTATATACTTTTCCTCTTTTGGAGGAACAGAGTAAAATACTGGCTAAAGGAAGAAAATAAGGGCGTAAAACTGCAAGGATTTTTTTTCCTGAGCTTTTAAATTTTGCAATTGTCCTTCTTATGACCACCATCCATTCTAGCTACACAGACACTACACTAGTATGAACTTCATGGAATATATGCCTTGAAGGCTAGCCAGGACTAATACAATCCTCCCATTTGGACAAAACTGTGGTACTCTTAATCTTGATGAATAGTCTGATTTTGGTCTACATCCACCAATTAAGTTGCCTAATGTCACGAGCAACCTGAGCTGGAAGGAGCTATGTTTCTGAGGACTGCATCAAAGCCAAAAGGTGATGTGAGGAGTAAAGCACTGCCAAATGCCATGAAAAACACCATTGCATGACCATTTATGAACAAAGGAATCTGGAAAACCCATGTACTCTACAGTTCAGAGGGTAAGCCAGGTAGAGATTTAAGGAAGGATCTTTGCTGCTTGGAGTTATAAAGCTGAGTACTTTAGATTTCTACACCTCAAGCAGGTTTGGCTCAAGTGAGTGACTCTGCTGTGGTGACAGGGAGCATTACCATCAGGATGAGTTTGGGGAGCTGAGCCTCAGTACAATGTCCATGTTAATCAGAATTGTCACAGGAAAAAAGAAATAGTGAGATGAATACGCACAAGAAAACCTGAGAGTCATTGTAGTTGGCTGAGGTAAATAGTAACAGGGTATTGAAATGGGCCCCGTATGGTCTGCAGGAACATCTTTGAGCTAAGAAATACACTGCAAGTGAAATGTGCTTTACAATACGAGTGTTAAAACGTGGTGCTCTGCTTGAATGATTTTCACAGAAACAAACCCCACTTTTTCAATGTTTGTGGTAATCCAGTGGAGGTGAACTACAGCAAGACCTTAAGGATGCTCTCTCCTTCCAGTAACAATAGATAGAGGCAGTGCTGTTCCTTTTTTCAAAAAACACTTTCCTTTTTTTTTTTTTTGCCAGTTTCCTTATGCTGTGCAGCACAGAACATAATTACTTTACACTCTAGGCTCAAAAAGTCACTAAGCATCTGATAAAAGGCAAAGAAATCAGTATGATTTTCTAGCTAAAAAAAGGGCTTTTCTTATTGGAGCTGATAACTCTCACCAAGGGCTCCAGGCTTTTGTTACATCAATTTGAGGAACTCATAATCTCTGCATTATGAATGTTCAACCAGGATATTTCCTGCTGTAGTGCATCAGGCACCTTCAATATCACAGCTCCTGTTGTCATTGTCGGGTAAACGGCTTTTGACACGTTTTCAATATGATTACATTAGAACAAGTGGGTCATGATTGATAACCTAATATTCAGGCCATGCAAATCATCAATCACAGGAAGTATATTAATTATTCAATGTAACCGTCTAATGCAAGAATCAATGTTGGAAATGAAGAAAAGAATCTCACAGCTCCCAGCAGAGGCTACACCAGATAATAAAAAAGGAATACTAAATAATCTCAGCCCATAATCCTGTTTAATAAAATCCATTTATTTAGCTGTCAAAAACATGATACAATTATTTAAAAAAACAAGATAATGAAAAATATTTTAATTTTTTTTTCTTGCGGAAAAGAAACTTTTGCACTCTTATGCTCTGATTAAATGTGAGGTCTGAAAATGTGCTGTAAATAATGAGAATAGCTGCAACATATGTGAAGAGAAAATATCACTCAGAGGAAACAGGTGTTCTCAGTTATGCTTAGTGAGGTTAAATCAATTATGACAGTGTGACACATGGTCTGCAACAACCTGAGAACCATACAGATCCCCTACACATCACACACACAGAGTAATAATTCTGCATAGGAAGGGACACATTCCCTGTGTGGGGAACCATATACAGCCAAAGTCACTTAAGTAGCCAAAGCAGCCCTACAGAGAAGAACCCATTCAGTGTCTGCCATACTTCTGTCAGTAAATGTGGCAAAAATGTTTGTAATGCAGAAATGGAGAGGTGTAGCAAGCAATATCTGAAGGTGTGAACTTAATGAACCTCCTGGCTGATGTGTTGTTGCATTGTGAACAGGGGATTAGGTGGCACACACCTGAGAAGGTAGATCTCTTCAAGCTCTAGTTGACCTGTAGTCTCTGCTAGATTTTACCTATTTCCCAATCAGTTCACCCTGCTTCAAACAGCCCAGAGCATGTTAAACATAAAAATCTCTGGTAATTAATGCTGGTATTGTCAGCATCCACTTAGGCAGGGGTCTATGCATGAACTTCTACATTTTCCTTGTAACATGATCCTATATAACATACACTCCCCAGTTAACAAGGCCCTTTGCAATTTTTGGCATAACGCTGTTTAGATTGTCACTGAGATGATCATCACATAGCCACTTTTCTTTTTGTTTTAGTGAGGAATCCCTTTTTTCACATGCTTTCCTTCTCTGTTTTAGCATCAGATTTTCAAAGTATTAATTTTAATCATAGGATCTGTTTTTTTACAAGGAAACTTCAAAATGTATTGGTGCTCTCCCCCTCCCCCTCTTCCCCACCCTCAGCATGAGATTTCTCACAAAAGCTCCAGCACACCAGAATTAGGAAGTAAAGGCAGGAGCATTTGACTTTGCCTGTATATACAGAGAAACCCCCTTGCAGCTTGTCCTATTTCACTTTGTCTAAGATTTACAAAGGTCTACACATTCTCTCTGAGTGGCAAATTGTGACAACCTGCAATAACAAGTCCACCAAAATGAAATGGTGACTATCACCACTAACATTACTCACATCGTGACAGTCCACTTGTGGAAAGGCAATAATCAGCTTAATTTCATGGCTAATACCAAAGACACATTGTTACTGCCAAGAAACAGATATTCTATCAAGAAACATGGCTTTTGAGGTTAGATGCAAGAAGGACAGTGACAGTCGTAGCAAGATGTTTGCATATCTTGTTAATAGCTCTAGGAAGCCCTGACTTTAATGAGGCAGTAGCCCCATCCACAGTATCTGCCCAGTGAGATACACCCGAAGATATCACTCAGCCAAACTTACAGACCTTGTAATTTATCTTCCTGCTAGGAAACAGCATAATTGTTTCAGCATCCACCCGCTTAAACGGCAGAAGGATTTGGCAATGCCAGGCTTAGGCTTGTGGAGAAATGCTACAGAACAGCTTGTGATCTTCAGTCTGTGGATGGAGATCCCCAGGGGCACGGTGAAACACATGGCAGTGAGTCCCCACAGAACCATTTGCCTCCTTTGCCTTAGCAGACACATCAACAAACAGGGCTCTGCATGCCCCCAGTACTTGCTCTTACCTCAACTTCTTTTGAGTACCTCTCTCAAATACTGTTTCCTACCCATCACCCCTCTGTTAATACCCATCATAAGAACCAAGATGCTTTAGGTCCAAACCAATGCCAGCCCCAGAGGCATTTCAGAAATACAACCTTTCTCCTATTTCCAGACCTCTTCCCTGTTCAGGGACACATGTTAGCTGAATCCAACAAACACAAAGCTGTTGTAGGGTTCCAAAAGCAATTAAGTATTAGGAGCATGAGACTGGAAAGGACTTCTAGGTTGAGAGTGCAGTTCCTTGCTCTTACAAGGACTATCTGTACAACACCATTCATGAACCTCCTTCAGAAACTTATTGGGTACTAACTTTATCAAAAAAAGGTGAATATGTACATATATATGTGTATGTATATATGTGTATGCATAATTTGGGCTTACCAGTCCTATGGAAAGATTGTTCCATAACATAACTGCTGCAACAGATAGGAACTCTGTTCTAATTTCCAGCCACAAAACATTCATGACCACTTTCTGCTCATTTATTCTGGTGTTAGCGTTGTTCTGCAGCTCTTCCCTTTCCCCAGAAGCAAAATACTGCAGAAAATGCAGTCAAGCCCTACATTCGAAATGGAGGGTGCAGTTTAATGTACATAGAGACAGTCTCAACCTAAAAAAGAGTTCTTAAACCATATGGTCTTTCTGAAATTGTTGTCACATTATTAAAAATTCTCATGTCTGTCTTCTAAAAAGACAGCAAGAATAGAAAAATATTGTTGAATACGAAAAAATTAAACCAAAGCTTTCTATGTTGAACCAGTTAATAAAGAAGTTCCCCTGAACTTCATAAGAGAGCACAAAGGGTTATTTTACAGGAAAATGGAAGTTGAGTGTGGTTGACTCTTTCCATTCAGCCTGTAACAGGGAAAAATACAGATATACAGATAAAGCAAATATGTTTAAATAATCGTTTTCCTAGCCAGTGAATCACATATTTATTTTGGAGGACATGGAAAGAAAAAAAATAAAAAAGAAATAAAATCAAATTGTCTTTCCAGAGAGGTTTGTTTTGTTTTGTTTTGTTTTTTCCCATCACTAATGTGTGTAAACACAAATAAGAAACAGGTGAAACTCTATAGTCGAGCAGCAATATGACTGTGACTGTGCTTATTTTTTGCTTCTCCCATTACCCCCAGCACAGCTTCTTTACTGGAACAGGCTGCCCAGGGAGGTGGTGGAGCCACCATCCCTGGAAGTATTTAAAAGAACTATAGATACAGTGCTTAGCAACATGATTTAAGCACTGAACGGGTAGATTAGGTTATGGTTGGTGGATTTAGGTTATGGTTGGAATTAATTATCTTCAAGGTCCTTTCCAACCAGTATGATTCTATGATTCTCCCAGCACACTGCCCCATCCTGCTGTCACTTCAGGCTGTGGGAGGAGAGCATTGTGGGTCATCAGAGAAGAGTCAGCAAAGAAGTTACAAGCAACTTCCTGCTATACTGCAGTAAGGCAATTTGAGCCTCTGTTAAAACAAATGTGGTGATCACTTATTCAAGCACTTGCAGTTCTTCTTTCAAGGCAAGTGAAATGATGGCACTGAGCAAAGGAAGTTCAAACTTAGAGCATTTTGATCATAACAGAAGTGCCACACAGGCCTTCCTTATTCTTGCCAACTCTTGTTGGTACATTCAGGCTCCTCTTTTAAAATATTTTTAGTATATCTTTTATGATTAGTTCTAAACCACACTGTATTTACCCAAGAGATCAGACCAAGTTTCTGCCTCCAAAATATTTAGACACATTTTTTTTAAAAAATTGCACAAGAGACCCAAACTTATCTTTCTGGTCTCACAGGCAATTACACATATAGGCATTCAAAAAAAAAAAAAAAAACCAAACCAAACCAAAACAAAACCAAAAACAAAACAACAACAACAACAAAAAGAAAAACCCAGCCTTTTTTTTTCTTCCATACCCCAATAGGCAATTGATTAAACACATATTATTATAGCTGTGGATTACCTTTTCAGTTTTCAAATCAGAACATACATACTGTTAGTTACCTGGCCTCTTGCGTGCAGCGGTGGGGACAAGTACAAGAAGTCATACAAAAGGTAACGGAAGCCACACAAATAGAAAACTGGTCAAAGAACGTGGAGCCAGAAGGTCCATCAGAGAATAGAATCTGGCCCTCAGTCTATATCTTGAAGTTATTTGGGGCAACTTATCTGCAACAGTTTAGCTTTCTCTTACTTTGAAAGCTAATCTATACACTAATTTTTATCAAAGCATACATTTGACCCCGTATCTCCAGAAACAGAAGATAAAACTTTGCCAGTCTTGCTTGGTGTTAAAAAGCTCTTGGCCCAGCCCTTCATTGCCACTGCCTCTAGCCAGAGATTTTCAGCACTGAATCTTTTCTCCAGCCACCATCCATTTTCAGATTGCTGCCAATTTTGGCCTTCCAAAATCATTACATTTCTCACAGGAAAAGGACGAAAACAACTCCAGCACATTACCATGCTAATGCAGCTCTGCAGGTTTTAGGATCTATGCTGGTACCTCCAAATGGTGATGCTTCTCCCTCTCTGGGCCTCAGACTCCTCCCACAGTAGTACTCAGAACCAATGTGTGGTCTCCCCAGGGTAGCTGTCTAAACCTTTTGATTGAAAATCTGAGAGGAGGTTGTTGCTTTCAACAACATGAGCCACCAACTGCGGAGAGGACTGGGCTCATTACATTCTACCCGATGGGATTCATTTGCCTTATTTCACAGGTGGCTTTCACCTTCCTCTAGGCTATTCGGTTGAGAGAAGAACAACATTTCAGCCCATCTTGGAAGATGTTCCATTCTGCATCAAAGATGTGCCTTTAGAAACTGAGTACATCTGATGCTAGGTTTCTCACACAGCCAGACAAATGCTTAGTCACCTGATTGAGGCAAGATGGATAAGGAGATGGAGAGGTGCATGGCAACTCTGTTTTGTGCCAAATCCAATCAAGTTAGTATGTTTGGAGAACATCTATTGGATTGAGCCCCTCAGACAAGAAAACAAAGGCAACACTGCATTTCTGAGCTGCTCAGATTGGCAAGGCTGAGGTGTCTCTGAGAATGCCCAGAAGCAGAATTTATGTTCCTGAAAAACCCAAATGTCAAAAACTTAGTCAGCTGCAGAAGTGAAGTAGGAGCTGAGCAGAATTTTTGAGAATTTAGGTTTCAGACAAAGATACCAATACCTCACTTGGAAACTTTGGTGTCTTGATAGATCTGGCTCTCACTTCAGTGTCTTCATTCCCCTTCTGTAAAATGAGAATAGGAGCACTCTCTTCTCTAACAGGAACACACTAAAAATGCACACAGCAAAATCAGTGACTTGATGACCCCAAAAGAAAAAGTGCAAGCCTTTGAAAGAGAAACTACAATTCATAAGGGGATTTTGCAAAGTAGGTCTTCCACCAACAGCTGAAGCTGTTGTGTCCTGCCTTTCACCTGGCCCAGGACTGTGCTGGCTGTACACAAGTTACTCTGTGCTAGCTGACCACCAGTGTCCCTTCTATAATACCTTGAATGTTGTTATCACATCACAGTGTACAGGACTCGATATGTTATTTCTCATATGGGACACAAAACATATGCTGGACATGCTAGTTCCTCAGTCTACCCTGCTCCTGCTTTGAGCTGTCCATGTAGTGTCAGGAAAAAACCCTGCTCTTCTCCCAGATGAACCTTCTCCTTCCTCCATCATGGAAATTGTCCAGAGTTCCAGGGAAATATTCACAGGCATTTGTTGCATGCAAATAGCTGCCAAATAAATCATTGTATATTGCAGCACAAACCCTGAGGGGGTTTGTACCTATGGAACTTGCTACTGTCACTCCACTTCCCTGTATACCTTAATCATGTTATTCATTCAGCAAGGAGGATGAATGTTACAGCGTGAGACTTTAATCCCTCACTGCTGAGGATCTGATTCTCAGACAGAGAGAGAGAGAGCAGAAAATCCATAGAAAAAAACTTTAGGTAGGAGTCCAAGACCATTATTTCTCAGCATTGGGTTTAGGCAAGGACTGCATTATAAGAACACCTTCCTAAAATACTTCAGGAGAAATGTGCTGCATGAGAGCACACTCATCGTGCATGCTTGTGTATATGTATGCATGTCAGTAAATACAGGGCGTGAACATCACCTTTAAGGCAGTGAATTTGCAACATTTTAAAGCATCTGAAAAATTCGTATCTTCTCTCTACCTCTGTGGATCACAAAGCAAATCTACAAGAATGTTTCCTCTGTCCTCTAACCCTTTGATTTTTTTTTTCCCAGAAAGACAATAAAAACCAAATAGCAGCAGACATCAGTGGGAGAGAAGCACAGCGTTTAGTGGTAATGTGAGAGCCTGTCTTTTCAATAGCCCCAGTACATGTTAAAGGTATCAGTTTATTGGATATCTCTGCAGTCGGGGCTCTCTGCATGAGGGGCAACGCCTATTTCTTCATGCTGGCCTTGATGGTAACCCCAAATGGATCCCTTCCACCAAGAGTTAAGCTCTCAGGCCTCTGCTAAGACTGCCAGCAAATGTGCTAACTACCAGGTCCTAGACAAATCTAGAGGAAACCAGACCAACACTATGTCACAACCCATGATCCCCCCAGGAGAGCTATGGTGTAACACCAACAGTGACTGAAATTTTGCTTACCAGTGTCCAAGGGTGATTATAAATCAGCAGCTGAAAGATGTAAGGCTCTGAACTAGTCTCTCTAGCAAGCCAGCTTTTATTTCAAACACAAATAGGAAAGCACAAAAATTGGCCACACAAATCCATAAAAGGAGCTGACACAAAATAGTCCAGTTTAGCATTTATGAGAAGCCCCATCTAACAAAGTTTTTTGCAGGGCTTTCCTCTGAGCATGATTGAGTGACAACTTAATGAGCCATCTTCATAATGCCAGATCTACTTACACAACCTGAAGCTGCAGTCCCAGTTGCATCTCCAGTGTATTGTTTTTATCTCAGCCCTGCTTGAGGAATTGACCAGCAGTAATTTTCTAGCTCCATTTTGATGTAAGGTGTCTGAAAGCCTACTGTGTCCCTTCTTGGCCTCATTCCAGATCCTCTATCCATCAAGATGGGAAAGAGCACTGCCTTCCTCGAAAGCCCCTACTTCTGAGAAGCAGCAGAGTGACAAAAGTCATGACTTAGTGAAGCTGGATGTGGCAGAGGTGTCAACTCACTGATCAAGTCACTAGTTTTAGTAGTTAATTATAATAATAATATTATAGCAGATAGTCATAAACTGCATTGTTACTGGTCCAGGAAGGGAGTGCAAAAAAATCACTTTTAAAATTCAAAATAGTGAAAAATATATTTATTCCAAAATCTCACCTATGAATCAGATTTCCCATCTGGCTGATGAGTAAATCTAAAGTTTGTGGGACTCCCTACCATATTACCACAATTCAATGATGTTGAGGTACCTTGACATTATTTTCATTCTTCCAGTACTTACCAGTCTCCACCACACAGATTTGATGCCTCTGTCTGTTTTGTAAGCCCCACATGATTACTAGTTTCCCAAGTGGGAGAAACTTGGAGTGTAAGAATAGAAGGACTGAATCCTATTTCTTCTGCAGCCACCCAGTTCTGAATGGCCACAGTGCGCAGCATAGTGACAACCATGACATTCCTGAGTCACCGTGGATTTGCTGCAGAAGTTGAATAGGCAAAATACAAAAGATTGTAAGGAGGAATGCAGATACAAAGCTCTCCACAGTTCCTTCTTACCATCTCTGTGAAGCTAAGGAAGAATAATTGTTTATGGACAATCTCAGTTGATTCTTTTGTCCTTTAGTATCAATAATTCTCTGTCAATGAATGAAAACACAATGGTTAACATTACAGATTAATTGTTGCAGCTTGATCTATAATTAAGGGATTACATGTGTGCTAAGATTTTCAGGCATAGAAATGAAAAAGAATATGATGAGATGCAATATCTGGCTGACTGTGCAAAACTAGAGCTCAACCTTGAGCTGCTACCCAAAAGTGGTTGAGTTCTGTGCCATTTAATCTCAATTTGCGTTGAACACAGAGGAATGAAGGTAAGGGACTACACAATTTGGAATTCTAGCAAGACATAATAGAAACCAATGCCTCTCTTAGGCACGTGCTGTGAGAGTTTGGATTTTTTATTCATCTCCCTGCTTTTTTACTGGACCAAATTAATTGGGAAATGTCAGCACTTTATATTGTCACATAATCCACAAGGAAGGTAGTAAAAAAGTATGATTTTGCACCAAGTATCTTCTGCACAGTACTCCATAACATAACATAGTCTAGATAATCATGCTCCAGGAATTCTTCATGGATGGACCCTGCCACGCTAAACCTCAGAGATCCATTGAATTGCTCAACAGCCACTATTCTATATCATGGCCAACAACAGCAACTGTATCTTTGGGCCAACAGATCTGATTAATTTTCCTTGATCCCAATTTCCTTCTGCTTCTATCCCAGTGCTTCTCCAAAGCAGAATGTCATGACACAACCCTGTGGCTATTCAGCTCATCCCCTTTCCCAACACTAGAAAGCCTTGCAGCAAGACTGAGCAAGCTTTGTTTGTACAAGGGAGAAAAGCAGTGGCTGTATGTTCTGATTGACTGCAGGAAACCACAGTTGTATGGGCAATTGAAAATCAGCTGTTAATCTTAAGCACAACAGGTGGTCAATGTAAGGTGGGTAGGTTAGGAAAACATGCTCAACCCTTCCAAAACTGGAAGCCTGTGCAAAATGAAGGCAGAGAAGCATTCACTGCTAAATGGTTTGATCAGGTTGCAGGCACTGGTTTCAAGAAATGTGTGCAAAAAATAGTTTTCTCATTATACATCTTTAGCCAGACAATTATCCTGGAAAATACTAATTTAAGAGTGCCAGTATGTGCTGTTGCAAATTATTGACAGTTACTTTCTCAAAGGCAAAAATGTTTTACTGGAAAGGGATTTCTTATTATTCATCACTTTTAGGAGGTTACATTGTTTCAATTCAGCCCTAAGTTTAGGACTGAAATCCAGACACAAACACATGTGCACTCTTAACCCCTAATGTCATCCTGAACATAAAGGCTATTAGCATTTTTCTCTTAATTATGTTTCTGCTGTTAGAGCCTGTATTTTCAAAGATGTTTGGCCCTTTGTTTTATGCAGTGTGCAGATTTTCATGAGGCCACATACAGACTGTTAAATTACAGAGATATTTAGGATATGCATTAAGTAATTGCGCACTCATCTTTTTTTCATTTTTTTTCCTCCATTTTATATTTTCATAGTTCACTGGCCAACATCAGCGTAACAGCTCTACTGTAAAAAAAAAATAAAAAATCCAAGCAATAATAAGCAGAGACTTTGTACAGAAATTCACCCTATTCTGACAGGCCATTTCCTTATTTATTTATTTTTTAATCAGGAAAGATATGTGTTTTACAGGACAAATAGGAAGACACAAGCATTACCCAAGTGACCTTGCAATCCAGCTTTTGCAAAGCTGGGAAGGTGAAATGCCATGCCACAGGCCAGGCTTTTATTCTTGGCTCTGCCAACAGCCAGCTAGCAATGCTGGGCACCCACCTTGGCTCTCTGCACCCTGGCTATCTCATCTGTAAAACAGAGACAAGATGCAAAGTACACTTAGATCTATGGTTGACCACAGTAGTGCAGTATAATGGCTAATTTTCTGAGGGAATAAGTGTTATTCCTTCTCAGAACTTGAATAAATTGGGAAGGCAAGTGGGAATGTCACAGATCAAACTGAGGAGGTTTTATCCCATCAAACTGTTGTACAGCTCTAGCCATGTGCCTATATGTCCCTCTCTCATTCTTCCTGTAAGAAGGAAACAGTCTTACAGGTTTTCTGTTTCTGGGATCTGGGCTTCCCCCTCACTTCAAAGTGCTCCTGCACAGCAGTTGGCTTTGCAGAATGCTCCTTCACAGAGCTGTATGTACAGCCAACCGTGGGCTACATGTATAGCCAGCCACCTTGGTTACAGACCTGCTGCTGCAAGAGAGGGGAATGGTCAAGATTAGGCATGAAGAATGAAATCCAGCAGACTCAGCCATGTCACAAAGCTCATACATGCATGCGCACATGCACATTACATAGCCACACTCAGATAATTCACCAGGTTCTTATCTTTCTTACTGAAGCATACAACTAACCAAGTGTTTTTTAAAAATCTGTTTCTATGGTCTTACTGCATAAGATCATCAGGTGCAATTCTTAGCCCCTGATTTTATGATATAGCACTTGCTGAAGACCTGTCTGAGGGGATGTTCAAGAAGTTTTCAGCTTAGAGGAAAGTTGTGAGGGTCCAGCCCTCAGGACCTGTACTTGCTTGAACTGGTGTCAAAACCCCATTGTAACCCCTCAAACAAAGTGCCTGAGAGGATGGAGACAATGATTATGACCTGCATATGGCCTGAGGTCTGCAGGTACAGCAATTGAGGTAAGGACAATGATCAAGGTGAGGAGGGGCCGGAGGTCCACTCCAGCTGCTCAGTCTTACGACTCAGTCACCCTTACTCATCCTTGCAAAGCAAGGAAACTAGGCCTATAAAACAGGGGGCTGCAACGGTGGGCTTTGGGAGCCTCACTGACACCAACTCTCCCTTGTTGGCTGGCCCAACACTGGATCCAGGACCAGTGATTTTCTATTCTCTCTCTCTAAACTTTTCTTCTCCTACTCTCTCTCTTTCTTCCTAACATTATCAGGTAACACAAGGCCTAACCATGCTTTTTTTTTCCTCAGGTTGTGCAGCTTAAACATATATATATATATATATATAGTGACTTTTGTGATCTAAATGTCAGCCTTTATGATCATGCAGCCTAAGATAATAATTGAAGTATACATATTCCTTCTATAGTTTTAATTCAAATACAGACCTTGAGTGTCATTTCACCTTAATCTGATCAAGGGATACGGGACAGTCGAGCATTTCCTCGGATCGGGTCATTTTAATCACTCTCCATGGAAAGGCCAGGTCTGAGACAAAGGTTGTATCCAGCCACACCTGGGCTCCTCTCTGAGAAGGAGTTTAGAAAGCAAGGGGGTCCACTCTGAATCTCCATGGGTTGCCCTACTTGGGTCGTGACAAAAGCCATGACAAGAAGTTTTATGCCACTAACCAGCATAAGCAGCTATACCCCTTTGCATGGGTCTTCTTTAGGACTAAGGGGCAAAGGCCAGCTTCAGCATCCTAGAGTTGATAGCATCAGATCACTAACCTAAAGTTTTCAAATTCTTTTAAGGGATGATTGTCAAATAATATGGTCAAGAAAACAAGATTCTCTCCTGTGTCATATAATAACAGACCTTTCTACCCATAAACAGACCTTTCTATCCGTGCACATATATTTTTCAGTGGTGATGTTATTGCCTCAATAACATCAAGTGTCAAGGAGTTGCATGGGTAAGTCATGCAGTATCTGCAGATACTGTTTTAGGTCCACACAGATCACCCCTTCAAAGAGCTGAAATCACTAGAAAGCTGTGGGCAAGGGGGCCTCAGCCCAGGCTGAGATAATCCCTCCCGAGGGTGAGCTGGCCACGCATGCTTAAACATACCTCAGTTCTGGCACTACACCATCACCCGACCACAAGCCTTAAATAGATTCAACAGGTGTGAAAGAGGGAAATAGCATGGCAAGTAGCATGGCAAAGATATATTTGCCCATCAGATGTCAAAAATGGCCAGTACAAAGCCTGGTTAGTGCATTTCTACAAAAGCCTGCTTGGGGAGCAATGTTTAATTATAATTCGTAAAGATACTGTATTTAGGAAGCTAAGGGTTAGCTGTCTTAATTTTTTAGCATTCCTTGTTGCAAAAGTGGAGGAGAGAAGCAAAGAAATTACTCAGTGAAAGCTCTTGGAGATTGTGCCTTTCTAGTATATAAATTTTGGTGCTAGTTCTTTGTTTAAAGAGAGACTGAGAGGTATTTGATCTCCTGTAGCCCAATTCTGGGCTTTCGCTTGGTAGCCCTATTTTTCATGTTAGGAAAAAGGATAAATAAGAACCCATGATATATCTGGTTTATGTTCTTCATAATTTTATATACTTTCACCATGCTCTCCTCTAATTGTCCTCTCACACTATAAACTTTTAATTCTCCCCAGATACAGAGTCCATGCAATGCCTTAAATAACTTTCATTACCTCTATCCATTGCCCCTCCTATTTATGCTTTATATTTTCAGTTATTTTCCCTGTTACTTAGTCCCTGATTTTAACATTTTTCTTGGTTTTTAGTCACTGCTACTCACTGATTTTTTCCTTTGACAGCCAAGCTCTTTTCTGCAGTGGCTTTAGTTCATTTACAACCCAGGGATGTGAACAAAGTAGATCAAATTATTCCTTCCAATATGTATTACCATGTATTTGTCAGCACTGAATTTCATCTGACATCATTTTCCCCAGCCACCCAGCTTTGTTAAGTCCCACCAGAGTTTCTCACAGTCGTATTTTGTCTGGACTAACCTAAATAATTCTGCAGATTTTGCGACCTCAACATTTTCCTTCCCCACTTCTTACAGATTGTAAATGGATCTGTTAACTGCTTGGGATTATGCACAGTAATATCATCATATCATGCTGAAAATGAACCATTTATTCAAACAGCCATGATTGGTGACAGAATTTCAACCCTCTCCCCTCCCCTAGAATAACTGGATTTGTTGACTTGATTTTCTTAGAGGTTTTTTGAAAAATTAAAGGTGTAACTATTAGTCCTCAGAAGCTGAAGACAACTAACATGTAGTCCTGACCAGTCTCTCAGGTGCTGAATATATTTATTTGAACAGATGCCTCATCTTTTGACATCTACACTTCCTTAGTCAGGAAAAGTATCCTTGAATGCTTGCCCTGTTTTATACTCTTCCTTAGGCATCTGCTGTTCGCCACTTCTGAAGCAGAGCTGGGATAAACGGGCCTTTGGTCTAGCTTGGTACAGCCATTCTTATGCAGTAATTTCATCTTCATTATCTCAAATATTAGGTTTCAGGTTGGGTTTTCCCCAGATTCCCCATGATGATGAATGATTTAAGGAAAACATTAAGACAAAAGTGCTCAAAAGCAGCTGATTTTAGATCACATAGGATGACAGCATTGTATCATGTCTGAATGTAACTAACTTCCTGCTTACTCTCACTTTCAAATCTTTAATGTCGACAGTAAAATAAGACAAATCTTATATTAGTACACCCTGGAGCCCATCAATCATTTCCCTTCCTCAGTAGAATACAATTATTTTCGTTTATGATTTTTCCTACAGTTTGGAATCCATATGACAGTGTCCATATTCAACCACCTTTCAATGAATTAAGAAAAAAATATTTTTGAGATGCATGTAATGTTTCCTATGCTGTTGTTATCTATACCCTCTATAACATTATTTTTTTTTTTAAGGAAGAAAAATAGCAGGCAAGCACATATATAAAACAATTTGTTTATAACACCCTGCCTGTGATCAGAGCTCCACAGAAGCTCTGTTTCCTTCTTTATTGTTATTTTTGGTGTTTTATGGTGTTAGAAAGACAAGTTAGACAAGAGATTCATTCATCCTTCTGTTTTAGAAGATTAATATACTACTTGCCATTATTTTACACTAGACTTGAGTGGCTTAGTCGTAGACTCTCCTACTGACATCAGCTAAAAGTCCTCTAGCATTTACACTGGGCTACACCTGGACTGCTATTTTAAATTGGAGGATGAAGGGTCTGGATGAAGGACAAATTAACGGCATTTGTGTTGAGTTGCTCTTCATAGCAAGTCAGATGTGTATGCTTTTGACAGTAGGAAGATTAATCAGCAGTGGATATTTGGGTAATATTCCTCCTCTGGGCCTGTTACTTGCTGCCAATTTTTCAGAAATATGTGAGGTTTAGAGCACTGGTGATTAGGCTTTGTACTTTTGGCATGAGGTCTGACATCTGGACCACCCAGGTGAAAGTCCACTGCAGTTCAGGAATCAGTTGACTCTAAATGTCTGGGAATGTCCCCTTCCAAAATTATGTTTAGGGGCTGATCCATGAATTCTACAGATGCTGCAAACATCTGCTTATGCTCCAAGCTCAGAAGACTTCTGAAATAACAGAATCAAAAAAACCACCAACACTAATTTGTTGTTTTCAAGACTCCAAACCCTCCATCCCCAAATCTGAGTGTTACAGAAAAAAAAATAAAAAAATTGAAAGGGAGGTTAAGGCAACTGCTCTGGGATTCTTGATCATTTTTGACTGCCATTTAGCCTGGAGATGCCATGTTCCACCCACAAATCACATGTCCAGTAACCAATCCGCTCAGCCACAGCCAGCCAGTAATTGTTTGCTGCACAAACTCTGTAACACTTCATTAGTTCTGCCACACATCTACTTCCACTGAAGGTAACTTTCTGAAACGAAAAAGCACAGGGCAACATTACAACTTCCATCTATTTTTAGTGTGACTTTAAAAAAGAAAATACAGGAAATGCAACTGAGGAAAAGAGGGCTGCTCGCACTGTAGTTTACAATTTAAAGCAAAAATATGGTCTGCTTTTTTTTTTTTTTTCTGTCAATCTTAGATTTCTCCAATGAGACTGTGTGAAATGTGCAAAGTTATGTGATCATTTCTGACAGCTCTTGGCAGCTGGGCAGGCAAGCATTGGAAAGGATATCTCTCTCCCAATCCAAGATTAAATTTGGACTGAAACACAGGGCTCATTTAGGCAGCAATTAAAGGACCTTATAGACTGAGGGAGAATGAAATGATAAATGCAAAGAGGCTTATTTAATGGGGATATTAAGTAAACTGCTGGTAAAAATGCCCATTTATCATCCACTGATTCCTAATTGGTTTCCTGTTCCTGCCTGCATGTGGCATTTTCAGAAGGAATTACCTTCCTTTAGTGCGACTGTTGCAAATGCAATAAATCAAGCCCATAGATTTCTAGCTAATTTAGATGGAGACTAAATTGGAGCCAAAGCATGCAAGAGTGCTTGCAATTAATGTTCATTACAACTTTTAGCTTCAAAAACAGGAAGGATCATTTTAATGCACCATTCCCGAGCAACGACACTATTTCAGGACTCGGCCACCCTTTGTGTGCTCAACAAAAATCATTTGCTTTTGTAAGAAACTGACCTTCCTAAAAACTTCCTAGGAATCTAGGTTGAGGTCTAGCCATCCTTTAACCACCTGTGCTTCAAGAAAATTCTCTGTCTTTTCTTTCATTACATGCTTCATCTTTCTATAAAGGCCAACTCACACAAAAATAGCTTGTGTTCACCATGTTGTTATTGATCTCAGCCACCTGATTCCAGCAACAGAAACTTTATTTCCACCAGGTAGTGTGAGAAGGTAACAATTTTTTAGCTGAAAAATCAATAAAGTAAACTACAGTTTCCCAAGCAGCAACTTCCAGTAGGGGTCTACGGTCTCTCGGCATATTCTTTTTCCAAGGGTTCAGCTTTGCAGAAGAGAAGAAAAAAATCTTGCTAGCATGGGAATTTCTTTGTTTTGCTGTTCTCACAAGGTGCTTTAGAGATGGTCTGTGTCTCATTTTATGGCATTTTATTATTTGATACAGCAAGCTGCTTTTCAAAACACAAGCAGTGACCCAGACTTTCAGCATTTGCTCCACTTGTGTTTAGCTCTGATAAACAGCACTGTGAGCATAAACAAAACCTGGTTAGCTGTTGTAAGTTCCAAACAAATCAAAAAGAAGAAGAAAAAAATCATCTACTTCCTGAATCGACTGAAGTCCATGGCACTCATTTATATTCAGTGGAAAAAAAATTGTATTTCCTAGGTCTTAATCCCAAAAAAAGTTTTTTAATGTATGATAAGATTCTCTTTGTTTCCCTTATCCACTGAAATAAAAGACTGATTGTTTCTTTGTTTTGCTTCCACTAATACAATTGACACAACCTAAGTACGTTATGGCAATCAAGCAAAATAGATTTAGAAACACTCTCTATTCTTGGTGTCACAAAACAGATTATAATTTATTTTTCATTCAGACTTAAACACAGTTACAGTCAGGTTTTTTTGTTCTCTCTTCTGCTTGGTCATTTACCTTTTAATTCCTTGTTTTCCTTTTGGATCACTGCTCACTGAATTAACATTCAGAATTTACAGCCTTCAGAGCTGGCATGTTTGTTGCAAATTATTGGTTTTGAGTGGGATAGGTTGAAACCCAAGTGGGTGATAAAGAAATCCATTAAGTTACTAACACACAAATCTTCCATCTTTCTCTGTAATGTACCCATGAATGGTTAAAGGCAGTACCCTGGGGAAGATGAGGGTTACACTTATTCGCCTCCCCCAACTATATGTAGATAAATATTAATTGGAAAAAAAAAAAAAAAGTGGACATAGAAATACAAATGTTGGTATTAATGCCCATACCAAGAGCCCATGCTGTGGAGAAAATGGGCTGGCATTCTGAAGATCCAGTTTCCTTTTTCCAGGCTCTGCTACCAACTTACTATTTCACTGTACGCAGAATGCTTCATTTTTCATGCCTCATCTTTCCCCTCACAATAACATGACTGCAACCTGCAGATGGGAAGTACCATATACAAACACTAACTACTTTCATTTGTTTACTTTTAAGCAGCTTCAGAATATTTACCCTGAATGCCAGGAGCACAGAGTAACATTGAGGCAGGCCTGGGAATGCTCTGCCATCACAGAAAGCAAGGAGTAAGTGTTCCTGAAGTGAAACAGCCTGTCTAGCTCTTGCCCTAGCCACACTTCTGTTTCGACACTTGCTGTACACACAACTGAAATGACATACATAGTGTTAAAGGAAAGTGTAGGTTATACAGAAAGGGAGAGAGCTTAAACTTGCCATTCTCCCTAATGATTCCCGTTGGTTTGATATTGGATGAAACCAGCTGAGGTTCCAGGCAACAGAAACTCATATTTAATTTAAATTTAACATCAGGGCCTGCTCCCATTTTACTGTCTCTTTTCCCTGCTCCCATCCTACCCTCTGCATTCAGATGGTGACACCTGCCTTTTGTGTCCAACCTTCACCAAAACAAAAGCAGACCCTCTGTGAGCCCAGGATACCTCAAGGGATGACATGAAGTGGGGCCAAATGTCCCATTTCAGATGTCCCATGCATTGCCTCACCCAGGCGTCAACAGCTGGGCCACATCCAGCAAGATTGCCTGCCTGCTGCCAGCTCTTCTATCTTTCAGCCAGCCTACAAGGTGAGACTAACTCCTTTCCGATTTCTTCTTCTGATCATTAAAAGGCCAGAAACAGATTTTTCCCAGCAGACTATATTAAGCAGTTGAGGCCTAGTGCACTGAGCTATTACACTTCAAAAGGCAGAGACTGCAAATCTTGGACTACAGTCCTCCCAATTCCAACCAACTGACCAGAGCTTGATCTCACATTAATGGGTTTTATATTCCTTTAACGCCACTGACTCTAAGTGGAGCTACTGATGTCTTTTTACTGAGGCAAGTAGCATCAGACTCAGCCCCCAAGCTTTGTGGTTGGTAGGGTCTGTTACCTAACCAGCTCAACAATTTTATTAAATTCTTCTCAATTTACCGCTGTCAAGGCCTCACGGTCTTCAGAAAGAAAGACTTTTGGGTTTTCTTTAAACCAGATGCAGCTCGTCTGCCAAGCGTTTAGTCAAATTAAGTTCCAATTTTATATTATTTTTCAGCCACATGTTACAACAAACAACAGAGCAGAAACCCACATATGTTTTCTGATATTGGAATAATGAAACTCAAAGAAAGAAAGAATTGAATTTCCTGTGGTTCCTTTTAAAATATAAAATGTGTAATATATTAATGGACTAAAATCAGTACACATGGAATATTACTTGGTCCCAACTGAATACAAGGTTGTACATTAATGGAAAAGTACTGCTGATGTAAACGAAGAGGCAGAACACTGTACTGAATAACTGGGAATTTACTACTCAACCAAAACCATGTACAGAATTGGTACAAGTCAAATCCACTGGCAGAAGGGGAGAAAGCACATTTGTGTTATAAGCAGCTGCCTGTAGCCAGTGATGGTGGAGTGAGCCGAGTCTGATCTCACGTGCCTACAAATGAGGAGTAATTCCAGTGCTTCCACAGAGGCTGTAAGAGTGCAAAACAATTGTGGAGAAATCTTAATTGGCCCACAGTGTAATTGACTCCACCAAGTCCTCATGAACTCATCAGGCAAAACACATGTAATACCCCAGTCAAACAGACACGGTCAAGTACATTTCATTCCTTGTAATCCCTGTCCTGTAAACAGTCCATCTGCCCTGATATAAATTTGCTGTCTGCTTGGTTTGCTCTGCAATGCATGGATTTGATGAAGAAAGATTAACACTGGTTAATGCTTTACAGGTCCTTGAATACGAAGGCCCGCTAGTCTGTGTGCTACTGGTCTTTACCCTACGCAGACTCCACAGAGTTGATGACCACCCAGGGTGAGAGAGGTTTAGCTCAAGTTGTAGGCATTCATTCTTTTGACATCATTGGCTCAATCCACAATGTGTCAGTAGCCATCCCAGAAAACATACATGCACCATGGAAAGACTAATTTCAGGGAACAATGGCTAATACCCACAGGGCATAGCCTTCAAACCTGCATGTCTTACAGTAAACTGTGAAGACTAAAAGATGTTCAGGTGCAAATTATTTATTCCCTGTAGGGCTGGAAGGGAAAGCACCACAGAACCCAAAGCCTCTCTTCCCTCTCCATCTCTTAATTGCTTGCCATGACTTAGGAAAAGAACAAAAAAGTAAAATAATACAATGACCTGTGCAACTCACCTCAAAACTGTCCTGTGTGAGGAATGTATCATTTTTAACTTTCCCTTTGGCATATATTAGTCCACAGCATTCTTCACATCTGTACGGTATCAGACACAGGAGGGAAACAACTGCAGTAGGTAGAAAACAGCACAAAGTAAAATTACAATCTGAATCTTCTGGACAATAGTAAAATGCAGTAATCCACAGGGATAAAGTGACCATTTCAAAATTAACCGCATGGGTTTACAGCTGAGAATTAATTTCCTCTCTATTATTATGTCAGGTAAAATAGTCACAGTTATACACTAATTTATATGGAATCACAAAGGAAATCCTATTTCATTAAGTGGATTAAGCATTAATGTATTACCCTTTCCGTTTTTATCTTCATTTCATAAAGTGCCTAACAGGAGGTCAAATTAAGAGACCAAATTAACATTTAAAAAAGTCATAGTTAATGCTATACCACAGTGATTCTAACTACACTATTCTTTATCATGATAGTATCAAGACTATTTTAACCTTCGTACTGGAAATTAATAACTGTTATTTCCATGGGGAACCATTTTTCCCAAATGTAAATCATTCAGCAAAGTCAGGCAGAAGAAACAAAAGCATTACTCATTTCACACAAAGGTCTGAGCAGAACAGGAAGAAAGAAAGCAGAAAGTGCTAAATCAGTTCCCTGATCTCCCTGCATAAGCCCTAAGTTCAAATCTGAACTCATGTTTATGACTGAAAACAATGGAGTTCACCCTAAGCCACTAAATCGTATCAGCTACTTTGAAGGCATTTCTTTAATTACTGATTATTCAAAACAAGATGACATGACCACTGCCCACAAAAAAACACATGCACATGCAAAGCCTTATACAGAGTCACCCACCAGAACAGTTCCCCAAATCAAATTCCAGCCACAATATTTTGTTTTCTTTGCTTGTTTGTATTTCTTTACACCACAAGCATTGTCTTGCTAACACAGTTTCCAAGGCTGTTGTTTGCTGTTGGTAATTCATGTTATCCTCAACTAACATTAAAGGTTTATCACTCCAATGTTATTATATCAGTTTTCTGAGGAATTTCTGTTTTATTTGTGTAACGGTGTTTATATGTCAAATATGTGTCAAGTCTGAGGGCACTGAGAGTTTAATAGCTTGGAGTAACTAGTGAAGTCACATCTGGAAAACAGTGTTTGTTGGAATTTGAATAATAAACTCATCTTACCATAATGCCAAACAGGAAAGATTTCTGTATAGAAATACATAACTTTGAAGAAATATTTTTTGTATTCCAATCTTCAGAAGCACCAGTGCCAGGTTGTAGCTAGAACATTCAATTTAATTAGCACATATAATCACATCTGCCTTTCTCCCCCTTTACTCATAAAGAGCTTTAATTTGAAATGCTTTTGTAGACCAGTGAAAATAGATTTTTCACATAGGCAGGGAAAGGAGTAAGATGGAATGTACCAAATGTAAATTGAACCTGTCCTCTGCCAAGGACTTAGATGTGCCATCCTTCCCACATTCTTTTCCTACCAGCAAGCAACCCAAATCTTTCAAGTCTTTTCCTAAGATCTGCTTCTTCTGTGCAAGCCACTTTGCAATCTTCCATTTCAGGCAGTGGCTGGCTTCTCCACCATCTTTCTGTCCCCACACCCAAGCATAGCTTTTTCTGTTGGCTGGTATTCATCCTTCTCTATATTCCTCCTAATTTTTTCAGAGTTAGACTTCCTTTTCATGAGAGCCATCTCCCTCCTTAGAGACTTCCCATGCTATGAAAAGAACACAAAGACAGCTCTGACCTCTCTTTACCAAACTCTCCATCTTACTCTTACTCTGTCTTTCAGCAAAGGGTATTCTGGATCAGTTGCCAGCATGAAAAAACAGGCTGGTATCAGTGGCTGGTAGCTGTAGTGAGAAAAGAGAGGAAACATGACTGGGGACATTAAAAGAAAGTCTTTCCTGGCCAGTCACGATCTGTCCCATGGATACTGTGCCTGAAAATATACCTATCACTCAGGTTACAGAACTTCTGCCAGGTCAGGCTATGTTTGGCTAATCCTGAAAATCCAAAAAATATCTTACCAGTTCACAAAAATTTCTATCCTGTAAGTTTTGTATCTCCATAGCCAAAAAATCATTCCACAGCTAAGAATTATTGCTAGCACACTGCACAAGAATTCCAGGAAAGGAAAGGGCCAAGTATGTCTGAAACATCCTTCACCTCTTATACAGCATGAGAAGGCTGTATAATCACATTTCAATGTTTGTTTTTCACAGCTATTTTTAATATAGGTAGACTTGTTTGGATAAAAAGTGCTAGGCTGGTCCAGTTCGTAGAAAGGAAAAATTCTCCAAGGAAAAATGCAGTAAGGAAAATGTTTTTATTGTTCTGTCACAAGTAGTCTTCAAAGCAAATCAGTGTTATTCTATCTTTATCTAGCTAGTTTGGCCCACTGTACATCCGGGACAAAATGCAATGCATGCCAAACAAATATGCCATTAAGATTGCTGGATTTGCCCTCTGAACATGTTTCTTTCTCAGCTGAATATGGAGAGGGGCTCAATGACTAGCACTAACTACCTAGAATTTTAAATGCCTGAAGTGGAAGAAATCAGCTACATTGGTGCCAGATGCCATGAATAAATCAAATGCCATTTTATGTTGACACACAACGGAAATATCATTTCATGCCAGCTCAGCCAGCTCAACCCAGAAAGACAGAAAAGAAGGGAGACTACAATAAGGTGTTATTAGTCGTATTTGGCACAGATAATCCAGCCATCTTCTGGTCTCACACAAAACAAATTCACAGATGTGTAGATGGGGAAAGGAAACAGGGATGTGTTGGTACTAGTTTACCAGGTATTTGAAAAGACAAAGCTTAGGAAACTCATATTCAAGAAAAGTCATACTCTTCCATGTCATGGAAGATTTCTTTGCTTCCTTTTCATTTGGCCAGGGAGTCACTAGCTGCAATCACACAAGGGACAAGTTGCACAAAGTCACTTCAGCAATTCAGGAACCCAGAAGGGAGCTTGGAAAATGTTGTTCAATATTTTAGAACTTGTGAAGTGTCCAATGTGTGGCAGGCAGATCACAGATCCAGCAGGCTGGCAAACAGAAACTGGCTAAGGGGTAGAGGGGTCAGGGGTCCAGAGAAGCTGCTGAACGATTTTGGTGTCTGATTATTCCTTTGTAGCTCTATTCACCACATGGAAAATATGGCTTAGAAAACAAGCCAGAATGGCCACACTGGCCAGCCGTCCCCATGGCAGCCCTCCAACAGGTGGAGCAGATTATGGAAGGAAGAATGATCTGTTTTGTACAAGTTATTGCTGGATAGTTCCCAGATGTGTTGATAAAGCTGCAGGCTATTCAAACAGCATCTCTGGGTCTATCCTGACTCCTCTACTTCTACCCTAATCTTAAATATAAGACTGTCAGGGAACTCAGTTTACTTAAGAAGTCTCACTTTGTCCTGTGAAATACAGCACATTTTTTTTGGAGAAAACATAAAATTTCCCGGAAAATCAGGAACTAATAGGAAGAAGATGATCCGCAAAAATGGAACGACAGACGCTTGTCACAGGTCCATATGCAAAACATCACTCATTTCTAGAGCTCAGAAATCCAAGAGAAGGAACTGGCTTTTTTATGTAGGACCACAAATAGAAGTCCAAAAATAATTTTGTACAAAGCTGTGCAAGCTTACATGGGTCTGCTATAAAAACATGTTTCTTTCAGGTACCAGCAAAATGGCAAGACAGGTTACTGAGCTATGGCTTTCCATTTTACCCAGTGAGCTTCTGTTGCTTCCATCTTTGGGAATCTGTGACTGAACTACAAGAAAAAAATGCCTTTCCAGGCATGGTCCCCATCAGCTGTTCACTTTCTCTCTGCCAACTGAAATGAGGCTGCTAGTCCTGGATTTTCAGCAAGCTCATGACCAGCAGAAAGCAGGAAAACTGGGTTAGTTAATGTTTTTCCTCAGCATTGAAAATAGACATTCAGGCACATAGAAAAATCTGCAGACATTATGAGGTTAAGGCATTCCTGAAGATTTTGCTGCATTTTCGAAAACATTGCTTTTGTCTGAAAAACAGTGCAGTTTATAGCCCTCTTTAATGCCTTCACTATGTCAACCAATGGACTCTGTAGCCAAACAGACTGAAATTATAGCTTTATTCATTTAATAGGGTGTTAGCTTTGAAGTTTAATTATCAGGGATAGGAACTCTCCACATTCAGGGAAATGCAGACTGAAGCATGAAATCCAGTTGGCTGCAGATCATTTCTACTCCATGTCAGTGCAAGGAGGAATTTCAGTTGCGTGCCTGCAGAAGTGAAATCAGATCTGTAGACTCTCCTCGTTGCCTCTTACAATCCCAACATCCGATCCAATCTGTACAATCTCTTGTTCATTTCCTTCCAAGTCTTGACAAGTTCTACTCCTCTTTCCTCAAAGTGGCCCCTGGGAAAGATGAACTTGATTGGATTGAATTTTTCATTTCTACTGCTGTCTGTACTACCTTTTGGAGCATCCAGCATTGCAGCTTTGGCACAAGATATCAACAACCACATCAAAAATCCTGAGACTTTAAGAATGATCTCAACTCCCTGAGAACTCTCCCAGAAGATAGAGGGACCTCTCTTTGCTGTTTATCACACTCAGCGCTCATCTCACCTTCATGAGAGTAGCTGTAACACTCTCCTAGTGCAACAACAATTGTCACTTGCATTGCAATGATGTGAATTGGGTTAATTAATCCAACTGGCAGATGTGGCCTATGCAGTCCATTTATCCTGCCTTTTTTCCTAGGGCCTCAAAAGAGATCAGGAACAGTTGTTAGGACAGCACACAGAGCACAAAAGCCATTTAGAAACCTCCTACACTTCCAGCACATGGTTGAGTATTTGGAGCTATGAGTGGCCACAGCCACAGTGGACATGGAGACAGTCCCCAGGCTGGCATTCAGCCCCAGCCCAACTGAGAAAGTTGAGACACCATGAATTTTAATGATCCCAGAGAGGTAAGGAAAGAAGGACACAAGCCACAAGATCTGCAGCAAGGCAGATTTGCTTGGGAAAGAGACTGACTTCTTAGGGTTTAGGGCTCTGTGAACATTGAGCCTCAAGGTTTATAAAGAGAATTCCAAACCTTCTCTGAAAATGTCACTGCACTTCAACCAAACAATCCAAATCAGTGACAATCAAACCAATCTTTTCCAAATTCAGCAATGGCCTGTCCTCCCAGTTCCCATTCTCAAGCTTGTAGGCTTAAATGCCAGCCAGTTTTCTTAGAGCTTGGTTCTCAAGCAATGCTTAAAATGTTATATTTGTTACAGTACACAAAAATTTCCCTTTCATGCATCTTTAAAACTTAAAAAAAAGACTAAGGATTTAAGTTAAACTTTCCAAAACTGAGATGTGCACTGTAAAAATTGTTCACTCCTATGCCAATAAAATCAGTTAGCACAATTTCTCACAAAAATGATTGGAAATCTGAGGGTTTTTTTTAAAGGCATTCTGTATAATTGAAAAAACAAATTGTTTTGACTCAGACATCAATTATGCCATAGTAAGTATCTTATTACATTATTTTAGAACTACAATAGATGGACCTATAATAGCAGTATGA
Organism: Hemiprocne comata; assembly: GCA_020745705.1. NCBI lineage: Eukaryota > Metazoa > Chordata > Aves > Apodiformes > Apodidae > Hemiprocne > Hemiprocne comata. Next base: position 88,776,637 of record CM036586.1, on the reverse strand, counting down.
CAATCCAAGGTCATCGAATTCAACAGCTACACAGCAACTCTAACCAAGAGTTTTAGATGTTAATTGCAGCATTGATTGAACAAGAATATGCAATGAACCACAAATACACTGTTCATGATAAACAGCTCTGCAGATTCTCCCTCAGTATTAAAAGGCCAGGTAGAAAATCAAGCATGACTTCTAAAAAAAAAAAAAGTCACTTCTGACAGATAAATTCCCTTCAGCTAGAAAAAGGCAAATAGGATGTAATAATTAGGATGAGTTATCCAATATGCAAATCAGTTCCTGTGGATTGCTCAGGAGCTGCTGAAGGTTATTCAGCAGGTTTATCCAGAAAGAGTGGATTCCTTTAAAAAAAACTCTGGGGAAAAAAGCACAATGGAATGAATAGGCCCTGCCCTTTCACAGAACATCTAGCTGACATGTAGCTTGCTAAAAAAATGTAAATTATATAAAGAAAGGCTAAGCAGAAATGTACATCAAGTGCCATTATTTTATCACCCACTTTAATCACAGGCTGCTGTTCAGGATGGCTTGGGATGTTGGTTGTTACAGAAGAGATTTCTGTACCGTTATTAGTACCTCTGAACAAATGCAGTGAGCGGGGGGGAAAAAAGACAGCGGGGAAGAGGGAGTGAGAGAGAGAAGGAAAATGTAGCAGCGGTTAAAGCATAGTTTAATAACTCCAATCTCAGTCACTTTTTTCATATGTATTGTATGTGCAAGTCCATAGTACAGCATAATGTGTCATAATTTGGCCTCCAATTCTGACAGCACTGCTTGACTTGGGCATTAAATCATTGCCCGGAGGAATTCACATTCTGGCAATTCCTGATGGTAGGACTGTCATCTCCTCCCACACATGACCTATCATTTTTGACATGATTGAATCAAAATTAGTCAGTACATTTAGATGTAAATTAGAGACATCCAAGAATAATAATGAGCACAAAAATATAGCTCTGTGTAATTGACACGGCAACAGCTTAGTACAGTCTTCCATAGTGTCCTCGAAATTATTAATATCATGATAACAGAAGTAATGTATCAAAAAAGTGAGAAAACTTTTCTTTTTTTTTTTTTTTTTTTTCAAAAGGAGCATATTTAACTATCCCTTAAATCTGAAGGAAATCTGTAAGTGTTTGCTCATCCAGCACTTGTCTCATCTGGATGGTCCTACCCAGAGACAGATGTAACTAGCTGGCCAAGAATCTTGCGAGGGCTGTCGCGTCCTGCCCCACCTCATGTCTGGTCCCTCCATCTTCACCACTACTTTCCCCTCAGTCTCTGGTCACCTCCTGACCCAGTGCCAGCAGGAGTCCCACCAGGAGTACTGCCAGGCTCCCTTACAGTGACTGCCACTCACTCCAGTAGGTGACGCCTTCCAAAACCAGGCACGACCCTTGTGCGCTTCCCAGCAACAACACTGTGCCTGGTGTTTTCTCCTTTATAAGCCCCTTTTTTGTGTATTTGTACTGACCCAGAAGGTTGACGCTGTCAGGAAGGTACCAGAAGCTGCTGGCACCCTGCCCCATGGGCCCAGCTCTCCCTACAACCTCCCTCCACACTTGGGCAGCTCTGGCCAGAAAGGATCTGACTTACCACTGGGCTCCCTCTCCCCTTCCCAGCCCTGGGGAGAAGCAGGGAAAATCCCCAGGGAGCACATGAAGGTGGAGGCCTGAAACTCGAAGAGAACTACTCCAGCCCTTCCCCAGAGCTCTTTCCTCCACCAGGCAAAGTGCCCTCTATCTTGCAACCACCTGAGTGAGTGCCCTCACCCAGGGTGGCTGTGAGGGGTGCAAGAAACAGGCACAGACTTCTGAGAGGAGAGACAACCCCAACTCTGTAAAAAATGAAGTATGTAACACCACCACCACCCCTACAGGCCCCTAAAGTACTCTTTTGTCAGGTGAGAAGAAGGGGGAAACAGGACAAGCTCTTAGCTTTTTTTATTGTTTCCCCATTTCCAAAAGGGGGGTTGCTATCAGGGGATGCAAGTGCCTGAGGAAAGGACAGGCCTCAAAAACAGAGCCAGTGTACACACCGGGCTGAGACAGACAGAAACAGGCTCAAAATTAAGAAACATTTCCAAGCAGTTGTACTCTTTGCCCTACAATATGCTGTTTAATGTTTCTGGTGGCGGTGTTTTGTGCAGGGGTTGTGCCAGCGCTGCTGTCCGGGAGGAATGGCTGCCCACCACTCGCCATCCCAGAGCTGCAGGACACATCGTGAGGGGAGATCCTGATTTTGTTCGTGTGTGCTCCACAGGAAAACAGGTTACTGTTTAGGACCAAAACTATCCAGTGACTCTTTTTTTTTTCTTCTTTTTTTTTTCTTTTTTCTTTTTTTTTAATATGGTGGGAGCATTTACATGTGTTAATGTGGCACTCAGTGATCTCAATAACCCAAGTCTGTATTACTACCTTGAAGCAAACCTAAAATCTCCTGGGGTCATGCCAACATCTCAATGGTTGCGTACTGAGTATCTCCCTAAAGTCTTTGATTACCATGTTGCCGGGGGAAAAAAGAAATTAGCTGGAACAATTTCTGTGTCAGTTGTCTGTGATGAAAGAGGAAGTGCCCAAGATTACAACGTCCTCGGTGCACTTGCTATACCCTCACTCAACAGAGATGTTAATATTTTGAGTAACCAGGTGAAGCAAGTGTCAAAGCTGTTTTATTGGAATATGTTTTTCTGGAAGCCACAAATCATAAAACCATTTCTGAAACAATATTGCAAACACTACAAAAGTTTCCCCGTGCAGAGCATATATGGCCAGAAACACTGCTTAGTGAAGCAAGTGCTGGTGAGAAAGAAAATTGTCTACCTCTTGCAACTCGGTTTTCAGGGCTAGTTAGTAACTAACACCCTGCAGTTTTCAGGTGCTTGGCACCTCTGAGAATGTGGCTAATGCATGTACATAATTTACATTTAAGCTTAAACTCAAGCCAAAGTTTATTGGATGAAGAAATCTCACAGTATACATGGCCTCACTAGCTCTAACAATAAATAGCCAGGAATATTTCTGTAACAGAAGAAAAACACAAGCAGTTCTTATGTACCTCAGGCAGATGTTCATTGCTGTTCTCTTTGATGGGAGTTGAAGGTAAAGTGCTTGTTTTCTAACTGCTTTTCACCCTGAATTGTCACTGGATATTTACCACCTCTTGAGTTTGCCATAGCACCCAACATGTGCTTAAGTGTCACATCTTGCATTAGTAATAAACTCAGCACAGCTTGCTTTTTGGGGTTTAAATTGATCCATTCACATGTGACAGAAAGCCAGAGCAAGTAAAGCTAAACCCAGCTGCAGTTTGTACCAGATTAGGCTGGATTAAATTAGCTCTGTGGAACCTATGACAAAGTGGAACTGGACTCAGAAAAGGTGGCAGCAGTTAAACTAATGAAGAGACTTGTGCACTATACAAAGATTCACAATCACATTAACATATATAGGCTAGTTTATAAAAATTAAAGGGCATTTCAAAGCACGGTTTGGATTTGACACAGAATGCTACTAAATGGACTGGCATTCGGGAGTGTAGGGCTTTGAAATCAACACAGAATGCCTGGCTTTCCTTCAAGGATTTTGCCTGAAAATGTCTGTCATCTCCCACTTCTTAACAAGAACTTAATTAAGAGGCCTGTCTCTTTTTTTTTCTGCTCAAAAGATGTTGCTTCTAGGAGAGATTATTATTGTGGTGGGAAGTGACCAAAGAATAAAAATCAGGTTAAAAAAAGGAAAGAGGAACGTCTTATGCTTCTCTATGGAGAACGTACTGAAGAAGCAGAGGCCAAGGAAGATTGATTGAGCAGAAAAAAAAATAAAGCAGAAGATAGAAAGAGGACTAGAATACTTTTTCAGAGCAGCATTACTGGGCTAGATTCAGAAGTTTCAGAAGGAGAAAAAATGAAGGAGTTGGCAACGGGCCAAGTGAAGCACGTTCCCCATTTCATGGAGGATGCAGCTGAGACTAAGCGAAGCTCCAGCAGACTGCCAACAGGAATAAGCATGGATAGGAAAGGTCTGCATTTTAGTGTTACCACTGGTGGAAATCTGAATTCACCATTTATAAATTCAGGATGAGAACTTCTTTCTAGAGTTGAGAATAACCAGGACATAAATCCCCACATCTAACAACATTCTGTTTTAATTCCTTGCATTTTGGGAATGTAAATTATGTTCTCTTCGCTTCTGGTAACATTGGTTCTGATAAGTCCCCCTGCAGTCTGTGCTATGTCTAGCAATCAAAAAATTTAGGATACAGGCAGAGTTCAAATCTTCATTCAGTCCCAGAAATGAAATGTTATTTTTGAAGTTACTTGAGCAGTCTGCAATAAATGCTACAATAAGCCCAAAATATGGACCCCATGCATTCGGTTTACTATCTTAGGCATACACACCTCTGAGCCCTACACTTCAAAAGCCTTAAGAGTGTTAAAACAAGGGGAGAACTTGCCACAGTAAACCTCATCATGTTTCCCCATGCAATGAAGAGGAAAGTTTTTTCTTGCTCAGTGAGAACACATGGGTGGAATTGCTCACATGAAAGATGAGAAGTGCTCTGGTGGGTGCCTGCAGAATCAGGGCCCTACTCTTAAGTCATCCAGCCAGTTGTGTATAATTTGAAAGATTAATTGCCAAAGAAACACTTCTACTTTTGTATCCATCTTTTTTTTTTCCCTGTCGTACCCTAATGGTACCAAGGAAACCAAATGCAAAAAACAAAGGTATTAAATATTACATTATAAGAGAGAGCATAAAGCACCTTGATAAGGCTGACAAGCCAGCCTTGTGGGGAAATATTACAAAAATAATTCTCTTGCAAACTTTAGCTAGCTCTTTTGAAATAAGTCTTCAAAAATTTAGACAAATCCCACCTCAGTTTGACATGCAACAACAATAAAAGACATGCATGATACATAAAATTTCTGTTTGATAAACAGATCAACCAAGCTACATTAAATTAGGTAATTAACACTTACTTAGTTTGTCAGACGTGTTTAGGGGAGCAACTTGATTCTTGAAAGTGCCATAATCTCCTCTGGCATTTCTTTACTTGCTAAAGCAGAGCCTGATACAGTTAAAAATGTGAGGTCTCTCAAAAATATTTTGAAGGAGAGAGTAAGGCACACTGTACAGCTGTATTTAATGATTGCCTCTACATTGTATCAATGACTGGTCTAACTAGGACAAGGTGAAAACCCGCCTCCAGCTCTGTAGAGGCAGGAAAGCGGAGTGTATGTTTATTATCACCCTAGTGAACAGAAATTCACAAGTAAAATAATCATACATTTTTATAAGCAGGGCAACTCAAAACCCACCCGCAAAGAAGAATATCAGTGTCTTATGAAAGTGCTTTGGCAAAATAAACTCTAAACCATATGAAAAAAATTCTTTGGTAATAGTTTTTTTAATCTTCTTTGCATCCTTAGGTATTTTTCCTTGTACTTCCACTTCAGCAAATGGGAAACATTTTGAATAATCTGAAATATTCAATTTAGTAGTCTCCATTGCATCAGGGAAAAATTCTGTTATTACAGAGCCCTGCAGGAGTGATAAGAAAACTGACTTAATCCTCAGATTACATTCTGTTTGCCTCAAGTCACTAGGCTTTTTGAGTGGGAAGAAGTATTCAGCAAAAAAGAGCGTTTATCTTAAAAAAAAAAAAATTTCTTCCCCATCTTACCTTTAAAATTACCTGGCATTTTCTGGTTTACAGAAAATACCATATAAAGTGTCATTCTGTGATATTGCAGGATTTATGCAACCCTGATACCATCTGTGTCACAGAAGACTGGATTTTGGAATGTCTTTAGCAAATTAACACACCAAGAGGATTTCATAAGAGAGAAAAATTAAGAGTTTTATCTTATCTATTCCTCAAGGTGGTTCATAAAAATATACTCACAGAGGTCTGACATTAATTTGATTTTCTTATTAGTGCACTTCATCTTCAAACTATGACAGAGAAAGATCAAATTGTTGTACTGTACAATAATTTTTCACAGTCTCACATATATTCCTTGTTTATAAAAGTGCATTTTCACACTGGTGCATTGTCTAAAAGATTTTGGATACAGAAAAGGTTTGTATAGAAGCAGTAACTGGCTTTAGTTGCCAGATCAAAATATTTTCTTTAGACCATGTCAGGTCTTACTGAGATTTCAAAACTTCCCCTTCATTTATACATACTCAACACTAAAAATTTAAGACTGAGCCTCAGGAAAAGATCATCCTTCAATTCCCTGGGCTATCTCGGAATATGCTATTTTAACTGCCAGATTCTCAAAAGTTTCCCCTGAACTCTTTACGCACATTGTCCATCTGCATCTCAAATATCCTTGTTCCTGAATTCTGCACCTGCTCTTAGTCTAATGCCACAGATGTTTTTACCAGATGTCGGAAAAAAAAAATAAAAATGTTCTCAACTGGCTGCAGTACAGCTGATCTTGTCTTGGATATCTTTTTTTGTAATTTCTTTATTTATTTTACTCAGTTCATTCCATTATTCTTTTATCTACAAATTGAATGAAGGAAAAAATGAGTAGTTCACATGACCATACTATGCACATTTCCAATACAAAGACAGGCTAGAGAACTTAGACTGAAGCCACTGTGAACAAACATGGGTTTCTTTTTCTTGTAAACATAATGAACTAGAAACTACCCAAAGTTACATTCTCACGAGTGTAAAACAAAACAAAACAGAAAAAACAAAAAAAGTGTGACTGTTGAAGAAGAAGTTCCAATGCTCTCCATAGTAACAAATACAGGGTTTATTAAATACAGAATTTGTCATGGAAAAGAAGACAGTGGCTTTTGCCTGGCAAGAAACTGAGGATGATGTTTGAGGAAAACAATCACATGGAAAACAACAATTGCACATTTTAGGTTTTGAATTCTCTAAAGGCAATAATCCCTGTTTATCAATTTTCTTTTTGCTTCCTGCCTATTTGATCATAAGTTAAATAATAGCATGAAAGCCATCATTAGGCTTCAGAGTCAACAAGATATTGAAGTGAAAGAAGTGAATATAGGCCATTCTGAGCTGCTGTCTCCAGTTATTACAGAAGCTAGAGAAAACATGGCATCAATTTGCTGTCAGTCCAAGTGGGGAAGGCTATTTTTGCAATTATATGCTAGAGGCTATTTTTAATGAAGGATTAGAATTTGGAGCACAAGATGACAGTTTCCTAAAACAATAGGGCTTGTTCAGCTGCTGTGAGCCAACATCATTCAGCCACTGAATTGTGGCCCTGATCCGTCAAAGCACCAGATCTTCAAGGAGACTATTTGCATATTTTTCAGTTTTATTACTTGAGCACCTGAGAGCTTTTTGGCATGGGCAGGAATGCCACCACCAAAGGCACTGTATGAACACTAGCAAAACAGCCCTGTCCCGAGCAACTCACAGACTAATTTCTCTTCAAGTTTAGGGTTCTCTTGGATCAAGGACTTCCTGTATCTCCTAATTCAGTTCTAGTAACACAGCTGTTACGAGACAGTGGGCAAGCATGGTATTTCTGTCTTCCAAACTGCACCAGTTCAGAATAAAACAAACCAAAAACACAAACAAACAAACAAAAATGGCCAGGAAGAAATTTGAAAATGACAGTAGGAAATCCTTACTTAGGCTAGACTATGAGTAGGAAAATGCAACTTACCAGCCCATAATTCTGAATCCAAGCTGGGGTTTTTTGCACTTAAGAATAAGAATGTGCTCTGTTACACTTTATTTTAGAAAGTGTGCTCTCTTCTAAGGAGACTGCAGTTTAGCTTCCAAAGCCACCAAGTTCTTTATTATGTAACTAATTTACTCCATTAAAACATACTGTAAATTCCTTGGCTGAAAGCAACAGTTTTATTGAGGGGGTGAGCTAGATTCTCAGCTGCCAACCCTTACGCTTAGTGAAGTAACAGAATTAAAATGGGCTTAAATTGTCATTTTTGGAAGAGTACTGTTTCCCTTAGTGTTTTGGCTCATCACAACACAGACTGTTGACATGCACAAAAATCTAATGCAACATGGTGAGTCAAATTATTTGGCTGGTGTCACTCTGCAGAAGTCTGTCACTGTGTTAATACCCAGATTTGATAGATTTTGGAAAAATGTCATTGTATATCCAGTGTTCAAGCTCTTTCTTCTGGGAGTGTAGTGAAAACTATTGGACCTGTTACATTACATAGAATACTCTAGCAGGCAATTACCCTGAAGTTTTATGGTCATAACTTACCACGCAATTATGGAATATTACATAGAAATACCTGCAGATCAATTAAAATAAACAAACTCCACTATGCTGCAGCTCAATGGGAACTCAAAGTGTCTTACAGTGGCAAAAAAAGCACAGCCCTTGTATGCTTAAACAGGGGAGGCAGGAACCACAGAGGGAGGTGGTTTATGACATGGGTGAGCAGATGTGATGTCCATACTCTAAGAAGGAAATGGAAAAATGGAAAATGTGAAGAAAGCATCCCAGGAGCTATATAAATCCTGGAGAAAATGCTTTACAATGAGACGGTCTAGAACCTCAGTTTATTTCATTGAAGCAAGACTGAGAGGTTACATGATTTCAGTATGTAAACACCTTCTCAGGCAGCAAATACTGTGCAAAATTCTAGGAGAGAGAAGTATAGCAAGAGCCCAAAGGCTGAGAAGCTGAACCCCAACAATTAATATCCAAATAAACATATCTGGTTTTAATGCTGCAAGGCAGCTATGAAGCTTGGGAAATCTGTACCACTGGAAATGGTAGGCTTTTCACTTTTCTTGTTTTTTTCCATGTAAGACTGGTCACCTTTCTGAAGATATAGTTACACTGAAGTACAAGTTATTTGGGTTCTATATATATAGTTTGGGATATGTAATGGTCTAGAAGGCTAGATGGATGGTCTCTTCCTGACCTTCAACTCTAAATGTTCTTGGAAAAGTACAGCTGTAATTTCTCTAATGGTCTAGTGGGAGGTGTCCCTGCCCAGGGGGGTTGGAACTTGATGATCTTTAAGGTCCCTTCCAACCCTAGCCATTCTATGATTCTATGATTCATACAACAAGGCTTTTCTCTCTACAGTAAAACATTCAGATTTAAAAGTAACTAATTCTCAAGTGCCTAATTCTGCTCACTAAGTAAAACGAGAGCCTACATCGACTAATTCATGTTTGACTGAGTACTATCAGATTGGAAAATTCTGCCTTCAAGTAGCCCAACAAGATCACCATTACACTCAACTCAATATTCTATAAACAGGGAATAACAGCCACTAGTCCCAAGAGCCCACATTTCAAACTTGACAAACAAGGGAAAAGTATAGCATTATGAGAGCAAAAGTTCTGTTAATTCTGCAATAACTCTTCATGAAAGGGCAGTGTAGTAGGGACACTACCTGCCTAAGGATTCATCTACCTGCTTTATCTGCATCACCTTCAATCTCCAGGAAGTTAGCAGTGGGACTACACATACATAAGAGAAGAAAAAGTTACTGCAAATAGGTGTAAGTCAGATCTTTCTCCCAGTACTACTCAGTGCCAGTGGCCAAAGACACTTACTTCAGCCAATAAGTAATTATGGGTTACAAAACAACAAAAAAAAAATAACAGTACAATAAAGCATAGTTACCAGTCCAAGTTCTACCTAACTGAGGCATTCCAATAGTATTAGTCCAGAGAAGCATCACTGAATTCCCTGGTTTGGTTGCACTGGTTTCATTATATTTGCACTCCTGTAACTGGAAGCAAAACTGGGAGTATTCTGTGCAACAATTTGTTTAACATAAGAAGCATAATGAGATACCTTTTTGCTTTTTTATTATTATTAACACAGCTTTATGAACAAACTGACACTTTGTAAGAGATGGGGTACACCTCAAGATTTCAGGATGAAGATTACAAAATTAAATAGAAAATGCAATTTTTCTCTTACTTCCTTGTACTGTCTCAGGACATTTACTGGGTGAAGGACAACTTTTTGTCCAACTGAGCTAAAGCAATGGCTGTCAGTGAGGAGAATGCATGCAGTATAGGACAATGTTTCCAAATACAGATATAGAATACTGTTTAGAGCACACTGAAAAGAAAGTAAGTGCTATAACTGGAATGAGAAGAACATTTAAGTTGTTCTGAAAGATCAGAGGGCCAGGATAGTAGAAGGCAGCACACCTCTAGAGGGACATGTCTTGGCACTCAGGGTTCTGCTCCCCTCTCATTGAGCACAGGACAGGCAAAGGAGTGATGTCCTTCACCACATGTGAAGCAGGAACATTACAACTCCAGTGGTGTTCATATCAACTACTCCATACAGATTTTCCCCAGCTAAAAAGCTGCATCCTAAATGCAAAACCCCATAATTGTCTCATTCTCCCAGGTTTTATTTGGATGATACATGATATAACTGCCTAAGGTAAATGAACCACCCCTAGAAACTATAGTTGTTAACATCCTTCTGCAACCTATTTGCTCTAAATGCTTCCTGTGGCTTCCAGGTTGACCAATACATTTGCGTGGTGTAGAATCTATTGATTGAATGGACATTTCTAGCGTGTGTGTGTGCAAAGTGAAATACAGAAAATTAAAATGTAGGAAAAAAAGAAGAATTAAAATACATCAAGCTAAACATGAACACACACACACAAAAGAAAAAACAAGTGTGTAGAAAAAATTATTAGTTTTAATATGATAATGACAAAATAGGTTTTGCACCAAAGCTATGTACCACAGCAGGGTTCCAAAGGCTGCCACTGGCAGAGAGACAACCCACAGAACACCTGGGGCACCTGGTCATTCCATAAAAGATGCTGGGTTCACTGCAAGAGGATGTCTAAGGCCCCAAATCCTGACTGCAGTGAGTGCACTGCCCCATGCAGTGCCGTATCAAGGGAAGTGTTTCTGAGAGAGGCTTTGGCTGAGCTGCATCTGCCCCATTACTCCAGCTGCAGGAGCAGACAGGGTGGTTTGCCCCTCCATACATACAGTGGGCAAACTGCAAACTCTGGCAAATCTCTGCTGGTTTGTGTTGGGTTTGCCTGCGTTCTATCTAGATATTTATTTCCTCATCAGACATCCCCGAGCCTGATACAGCATGCCTCTTTTCAGGACCTTAAATTACAAAAGCAATTGCAATAGATATAAACCCAATACAGTTTTGTGTCCTGTGAGTGCAAGATTTTCAAAAGGGACCAATGATTTTGAAAGGCTTCCATATGGCATATGTATGTCCGGCAGAGATGTCTATAAAGTGACCAACTTCCAGAGATGAGGTATTCTTTATTTCCTTCAAGCCTACTGTCTTTCAAAGTTTTCCAGATGAGCAATGAAATGCTGATAAACCTAAAATCACTAAATTACTTTGGAAAATTTGAGCTAAAAATGTATCTACATGGAAGAGATTGACTTCAGCTACTTGACATCAAAAGCCAACAGTTGCCTTTTCTGAGGTCAAGAGCCAGGCTTACTTTCTCTGATAAAGTGTTCTCCAAAAGGAACTCATTGCATCTGACGGAAAATTAACACACGGCAAAGAAGATCACAAAAGACTATGACCTTTCTCCTATATAAATATTTAATCAGGTACTTGACCTCACCGGATTACAAATTAACAGTAATTGGGACCCAAAAGGTTTCCTCCTCTTAACAATTTTTTTCAATTGAACATGTTATTAAATTGGTTCAACTATTTTTTTTTTTTGTAGAAGGGAATTTTTTACTTACAAAAAATATATTGAGGGACGTTATGAAGACTACCATCCCTCTTAGCAGTTTTCTGAATCCATGTGTTCCTCTTCTTCCACACAAAGAAAGTGACACATCCTACCTAAGCTTCACCTACAGAAATTGTAGACATGAGGCACAAAGTTGTTTGTCCTGGACCCCAAATCCCAAACAGCAGGTGAGATGCTTAGGGACCCCTGTTAACATCCTTCTATCCTTGTACATGTACACAACAGAAACAGGGAAACTTCCTCCAAAGCTTTTGAATATTTCCAAAAGCAGCAAAGGATGGATTTTATGTAAGCTGGGACCTCAGATCCATTCAAGACAATGATTTTCCAGCCTGGGAATTTTGTTTTGCAACCATCCTGTTAAATAACATGCACATGTCATAAAGATTATACAGGCTTGCCTGTCCACTCACAGAGCTCATAAGTCCATAATCTGTACTCAAGTGAAACTACCACTGAAGTTTCCAAGAGGATTTTGATTTGCCCAAGGCTTTCTGACTCAAAAAAAAAAAAAATCTTCCTTTCTTTCTTCATTAGTGCTGCAGTCTCGGCTACTTATGTTATATTTTTATCAACAATGCAATTTTTCATTCTGCCTTTTCAAAAGTTCATAAAGCATACAGAAAAAATTGATCTGAAAGGAAACAGCCAGCACGTTTTTGGGAGAGGACTTTTACTGGACATAAAATAATTTGGTTCAGCTGTGTGCAAGTTAAAAGAGAAAAAAATGCAAATATAGCAATTTTGTGGGATTGCTTGCTTTTTCTTTACATCTGTAATTCTAAAACAGCTTTGAAATGGCAACTCTGAGTTAGGACAGAGATTCATTCTTATCTGAAAAGTGCCAAGAGCATGTTTAGTGCCCTGCCCCACAAGAAAAATCTGTGTGTCACTATGACATCTGCCCTCCCAAACAAGAAAAGTCTCATCCCTTGGGACTGCATATCTGCAGCTTCGATTTCAGTGGGAGTTATGGTGCACAGCACAGCTCAGTTGCAGCCTTTCAAACCTAACAAAACCTGTTTCAGATGATCAGAGACTGACCTGAATACAGAACTTGAAGAGGAAGCCTGGGGAGGAAAGAGCTTAGAGTGATCCTATCAGTGGCAGAAGGAAGTGGTTTTACTTGTGAACAGGCAACAGCATAAGTGAAAGGAGAACTCACATAAATGACTGCAGGAAACAGGCCCTCAGATTAATTCAACAGTTTCCCATATTAACCTCACTGTAAGTGCCAACGGAATTACTAAGGTGACTTTCAGATCAGCCTTGACAGGTGATCATATCGTTCTTGAAATTCCTAAGTGCCTGTTCTTCAGGTCCTGAAGATCAAGGCGATGCTCACCTTCACCTTGGCAATAGCCAAATCCATGCTAAACACCAGGTCCCTACACACCACCTGTGCTGTACCAGGCTTGTGCTGGGCTAACAAATCAGGGGAGTTCTCCAGCTCTTTCCTAAGGTGACTTTCTAGCTCTAATTTAAAAACCGTGGAGTTATCAACCAAATACCAACGTCTGAGTAAGTTTTCCTATAAGCACAATATTGAGATGAGAAGGTTGTCTGTGAAGCCCATTCACTGGCTCCAGTCCTAGAATTCAAACCAGGTGATGTATGTTCACTCCTCTTTTCTGACAGCAGCAATCTTGCTGAAGTCTGTATTTCTGGGCTGTGGCAAACACCTGGTGACTGTTAAAGTTCTGTGTCCATTTTGGCTTCTCTAGGCTGTTTGCCAAAAATCACAGTCATATGTCGTTCTTTGATTAAGGCTTGTCTCTACGTCTCACATATCTATGCAGAGTTCTGTGGCTGATTTTCCCTTTTTTTCCCAGGATTCTCTTGTGCCAAGTTTTTTCAGAGCAAATTCTTCCTTATACAGAAAGTGTGCTCTGGTCTGCCTCTGCATATTTATGGTTAAAGGCTCATTTGAGCTGCTCACCTATGGGTGCCTATAAGATCTGAGATGCCCTCCAGCTGCCACTCTAGTAACACCTAGGTGTCCTTTAAGTCCCACATCATTCTTTGTGGATGTTTCAGGTATGTCTGTGCATCTTAAATGGAACAAGAAGCCTATTTGTGGGCAAGTGAATCAGGCCTTTGATGTCTTATGTTAAAATGCATACACTGTAGAAGCATTTGGGAGTTCAGAATTAGGGAACTGGAGTGCAATAATGTCTATTCCCTTTCTTAACAGTTATGCATCAGTTGTAATGCACTTGATCACAGCTAAACCTGTGGTCTTTTCAATTAGTCATACGCCTTGAGAGATGCTATGATTACCCACATAAACCATGTTTCACTTCTGATTTTGGAACCTGGAAGATATTAATAATATAGGCATTACAGTCTAACTTACAGAGATCTACTTGATGCAGTTAAACTAGTCTTTATTTATGTTCACCATTTATGATATCTCTCTTCATCTGTGGCTAAAGTACAGCCTCAGTGGTATGGTTTTTGACTAGGCATTACAAGGTGTCCTCTGTTGATGAACTTTTATTTTGCCTTACTGTGATAACAGCCACCCTTGTACTTTTTGTGACTGATCTCCAGACGATCCAATGTGAGCATGAGAAGTGTTGGGTTTTGTCATTCTCTGCTTATAGTTCATGTGGCTACTTCCATAACACAACATCCCACATCCAGGGTAAAAAATTCATACATTTGTAGCTGTCATACACTCTGTTGCAGCTCATTCCAGGTCACCTGTTTTCATGTCGTGAAGCAAAGGATATTGTCTAGACAGCTGGCTTACAATTAGTAGTTAATGTCTTAACTGGACCTCCACATTCACAGCCCCTTCCTAACCTTCCTAAAAATAATTGCAGTGAGCTTGACAATGTTTCACTGAGTCCTTTCTAGTGTTTCATAAAAAGCGATCTATGCTTAGTGTCTTGTCTTCTGGTTCTCAACAAAATCGCAAAACTTTCTGTGGCTGTTGCATGTTCTACTTAGAATATGCATTCATACACCTGTCCCGTGTCATTGTCATAGCCCTTGAGGCCTCTGCTGTAGATGAGTTAGGCATCATTCATTTTGTGGTCTATTTCTCTCGTTAGCTTGAGATTGACAATTTGGTGTTGTGCAATTTAAGATTGTTTCTTCTTGCAGCTTCCAGTATTCTCCACAATCATTCCTGATGTTCAATAGCGGTGCTGCCCCTTCCTATTATGTCATTCACAGGTATTTTCATTCCTGGGAGACCTCCTAGTGTTTGGGTCATTGTGCTGCAATATGCTTCTGGTGCTAAATGGATTCCAAAAGGCAATCTCAGGAAGCAGCATCTGCAAAATGGTGATTTGAAAGCAAATTTTGAAGTGTTCAGTGTCCAGGGGAATCTGCCAAAACCCTCCCTCTGTATCTAATCTTCTGAAGAACTTGGCTTCTGCCATCTCAGCAAACATTTCATTCCTTGAGAGCAAATGGAAATATTTTCTTTTTTAAATGATCTTGTTCAGCATCTCATGGTCACTGCAAAATTTAAGACGAATAATTTTTGCTATTTTTCTCCACAGTTAAAAAAGTTCAAGCCTGTTTTATTGCCCCGGCCGATCCTGTGAATGAAGCCATCTGTTGTCATGTTTTGCTGCACTTTTATTAGTGCCACATGTAAGAGATTCTGCATCTTCCATTAACAGTACTTTGAATGTCACCAGGTGACTCCTTTTTTCCGCAGCACACTTCACTTCACGCATTGGCACATTCACGTCTGGTTCAGGTTTGTTCCCGGGGCTATGAATCTACGGGACTTTGGCACACATTCCAGTGACGAGACCAAGCTTATGCCCGTGGACTGTTTGCTCTCCTTGGTGCATTACCACAACGTCTTGTTTTACTCTTTGCGTCTTTGAACATCAGTGACACTTCACGCTCGGCCAGGCCTGGAATTTGTCCCTTGCTTTCAGATTTCACTCTCACCTTTGACTTCTCCAACTTTATACTTTCTTTTGAACAAGAGTGTTTCAGTGTCTCTCACTTCTTTCATTTGCACTCCTGGGCCTAATTTGTGCATCACATGGAGGCCATTTGTGCTTTGTTTTATTAGCCATTCTTTTGACTCTGCAGCATCTTTATTTGTTGAGCAAATGCACAGCTCGCCTCTGCACACTATTTATTCATTTCATTACCTGCTGCAGTGTGAGTGTTTTTGCAAACATCCTTTCTTGATATTAGCAAATATACGGGACTTATTTGTATTCATTCCCATCAGCTGACAAAGATATTTTTGGCCTTTTTTTAAAATAAAGTATCTGCGTGTCTCCTACAGACCCATTTGACTGGTTTTCAGAGTCATGGCTCAAACCTCAGTCTGAGTACTCAGAGAAATTTCAACTTATCCACCACAAAGTGTTTAGTTTTGAACAAGGGCACTTTTCAATGCCCTAAATTCGCAAGGACTGGTGTGGTAGTTTTGAGTCTGTGGTAAGTTACTCTTTTGTTCCACCTATATTATTGATAATGCTTCTTCTAGAGGCTTTTCTTTACCCCTGCGGGAACTTCGATGATTGAATGTCCATTTCTTCCACTTTGCCTTCAGGAAAATGTGGTACTTCTGTCCATCAAACTCAGTCAAAAATTCTGTCACACTTCTGTTTTGTTTGCTGTTAGAGATTTCATATAACCTCTACATATCTGCCTGAGCTTTCTCCTTGCCTTTTGCAACATTCACCATAATTTTTAAACATTGGAGACTTTTATCTACTCCAGGCACCTGCTCTTTAGCGGAGTGAAAAATAAACTTCTGTTTTTCTGCTCAAGGAACAGCATCAGTTGGCTCTGCTTTTGTTTTTGTTTTCCTAGACCCTGAAATAGAACCTCTTGGTGGCCTGCTGATGAAACTGGGGAGCTACTCTAATTGTGTCTCTATGTGATAAAAGTAACATCTCCATCCATAAATCAGAAACAGCCCCATAAGCCATCCGGTAAGAGATCACTGCATTTCCAGCCCTCATGACTCTACATGCAGTCACAGAAGATTTGCAGACCTGCCAGCTCTCCATCAGTTTGTGAAAGTTAGTTCTAATGAGGACAGGAAAATGTCACACCAGATTACACTTCCCTGGATTTTTTGCCAAATCCAGAGCACTCTGTTTCACTTTCCTCCTCCTCTTACCATTGATCCACTTTCTTGGACTTTAAAACCCTGGTTTGCAATGCATTGCACAGGCAGACCTTCAGATTGGTGTGCCAGTAAGGCAAACTACTAAATTTGGAGCTGCAGCTGATATGGCAGTGTTATACATCAGGCATCACCTGCAACTTTGTGCTTTTAGTAATGTACTTCTGGGGAAACCTGTGGCATTATTTTATAAATCAAATAAAAATGACAATGAAAAATTATGAAGCTGTGTAACAGAATATTTGAAAGACAAGCTAGCATGTTTGGATCTAAATGGATGGGCAGGTATTTAATATACTGCAGCTAACCTGAGCCAACCTAAAACAGTTTATCTCCCCCTTTCTCTGGAACTGCCTTCCTAACCTTCCTGTCAGGCTTTATGCATGACCATTTTTAACCAAAACAAAATTGTTTTGTCTCCTCTCCTGTGTAAGAAAAAACCTCACTGACTGTCACCTCCATAACTTATTTCTGTTTCTCTTCTTGGAGTTCTATCTGTTTCACTCTGTTCTTTCTGTATTGATAGAAGCTTTGCTTCATATTTGTTATTGGCACACTGGTGGAAAGCTGCACACATAGACCAGAAAAAGCTGAGATGTTTGAATTGGAGTTGATTTTTTTGCGCTATTTATTGCTTCCTTTTTTGCAAATGGAAAAAATGTTGTGAAAGCAGTAAACTGTATTCCTACCAAGCCTGGTGTAAGCACTCTGAAATTCACTTAAAGCCTAATCCTTAGTACTAAATTAGGCCAGTTATCCTGGAGAAAGACTTGCCATGTAGCTTTGGGATTTTAACTGTCATAATGTTCTTCAATAATGTAGCAGGCGGCCAAGGGCTGAAGTATTGTATTCAGCCCTTTGAAGTATGCAGCAGGGTAGGTTGTATTGGTGAAATGAAAGTGAGCATGTCAGAAGGGTTATGGGGTGGGTGGAGTGCTGTGGTGGTAGGGAGATAATGTTAGGACCATTGTATCCTGTTGACTTAAAACCTTATTCCAATCTTGAGGATTTTTGGTGTGCAGACTGTGCTGAGGAAACATACTTCTGATACCTTACTCTAAATATATATACATGTATTTAAAACAAAACAAAATACACTATTCCAAAGTATGTATACAACAGTGATCCCAAATGATAATACTAATGTACTCTCATTCCCCTAGAGGTTTGCTCACTTGTTTGCATTTGGAAACAAAATAAAATTCCAGCTTTGTACATCAGACTGTCTTTCATGTTTAATTCTTTATTCTCAGGGTTTGGCTTTATTTTATGAGTAAAAATGTTTGCACCCAAGAAAAAGCATTAATCTCGGACCAGCCCAATTATGTACCTATGCTCTAAGACCAAAGAATCTCTGGGTAAACTTATTCAAAACCAGCCAAATTACTTAGGTGCTTGCATAAATTTCCAGGATGGAATTGAAGGATTGGGGGGTGAGGGAGGGGGCTGAAAACCCCATGCAAATGGAGGCATCAATTTTTAATTTTATAATCAGTTAAACTTTCATTTAAATTTAAATTTAATTAAATGTAAGTATTTTCAAAGATTTTGCATTTAACATGTCGATGAGAAGTGGGAATTTTCATGAAGCCACAACCATCCAGATGTTGTAGCAGGAGAACAGCAAGTGAGTCATGAGCCCTATAGAAAAGTCTTAGAAGCAAAAAATGTAAGATTAACTGGCAATACATGTTATCCAATAGGGACAAAAAAAGAAAACTAACACAAATGATGAAAAGTCACTTTTTTACCAAATCTTTACCTCTTTCACGATATTTGAAAAGCTTTTTTTTTTATTTGGTACACCATTTTATCCCTGATGATTTTCCCATAAGAATTGTGCTTAATTTTAACGGTATCCAGTCACACACTTTATGCTAAAAATCCTGTTCCTTTGCATGAGCCTCTCTTCAGCTAAAGTAAAAATATGCCATTGCCATGCAACCAGCCCATCCCACTGTGCATTTCACTTGTGCATTGAGTGTTCTCTGTAAATAAGAAGAAAAACCTACAAACTCTTAGCATCCAAACAACTGTTTCTTTTAACATAGAAACCGAAGCTAAGGTCTAGAATAGGCAGATATTAAACATGATTGGTCTAAATATATGCCTAAGGACAGCTTTATGGTAATTCTATGTACCGCCCCCTCTGTAGTCCATTGCATTAAAAGCAGAAGCACAAACATGAGGCAAAGATGGAAAATGCCATTACAGTATTTTGAGGAAAGCAGCAAACCACTGTCTATGAAAATTTAATAACCATTGACTTCTTTTTTTTTTTAATTTCTTACTGTGAATCCAGGACAAACTTCTATTTGACAACCATATGTCCTTTAAAAGAGATCCATAAGTCTCCAAATAACCCAGACTGTTCTTCCCTCTCTCTTCCCCTCTCTCTCTCTCTCTCAATCTCCCTCTGTCTCCCTTTTTAATGCCCACATCTCCACTATCAGGAACAAATATGATTTCTGATTGAACATCACTTTATTTGCCAGTTCTGTGGTCTTTTCTTATCTTGTTCCACACTTCTCAGGCTTTGTGGTTAAATTATGTATTAAGGTCAATGTCAAAACACGGAAGATCTGTAATCTACAGGGAGCTCCCTTTTATTCGTTATTACAGTGAAGGCTGAGCGCAACTGTCAGGGAGCTTGGGATGTGCTCAGCATGGAGGCTTGCTACACAGCAGGGCTCTACAAAGCCTCTCTCCTTGTTCTCCCAGGACGAACCCTTGATAGATTTACCCAGATAACCCATCTCACTTTAAAGCTCTCTTGTCTCTGCTTCAATCTGAAAGCTGTCAAGTGCACCTATATAGTAATGTCATAAATCAAACGTAAAATGTGTACACTGGAGACACTGCGAGTGTCATGTATTCACTTGTACTTTGAGATCTTCTAAAGTAAAATGGTGTCAGAATAAGGAAGGCTGCGAGGAATGTTTTTTTCCTTAAAAATGACAGAATATTTGAAAAGGTTGGCTGTAAACTTTTAAAAAAACTTTTGTTGCTATAAAGCCAAATTCTGGTTTATCCTAAATTAATCAGGGACAGCTATTCAGCAAACAAAAAAAAAGAAAAAAAAATAGAAGGAAATTGCAAGATATCTATCAGTAAACAATGTGATTTAATGCAAGACCATGTATTGATTTTGTTTCTTTGGTTTTCTTCTTGACAAGCATTTGTCAACACGGATTTGTATTAGTTCTCAGGTTTGTTTATTAAAGACACATTGTTCTTTCCCCGGACTAGAAACAATTCTCTTGCAACAGGAGTACAACATCAAAGAAGGATCCTAAAAGAAGATGCCAAGCATGACAAGAAAGAAAAGGAGCCCTCCATGTGGAATGTACCACCACTGAACTTAATTTTTTTCTTATCCTCAGCTAAAGAGAATTTTAATTTTTTATTGGCAGAAAAGGCTTGCTGTTTCTTATTTAGTGGAGTCTACATTTTCTTTTTCTTGTGGGAGGAAAGGGTTGCGTTTGCAACTTCCATCTTGCCTTGTAATCTGATAACTCCTAGCAAAACATCCTACAAAACTAGTCCTGCAATTCAGACTTTCTTGACTTTAAATGTTCTGGCTCAAAGCACATTTATTTCGAGACCAGTTTAGATATGACACTTAATGAAGGGTACCAGTGACTCATACCGTATTGGGAGGTCATTAATCTGTGTATTCCATACTGTATCCCAAAGAAGTTTGACACGTTTGCATCACTAATCTGGAAAGAACATGAGCATAACTTTGAAAAAATCTCACCCATGGAAGCCCTACAAGAGGATTGTCTCTCCTTTTAAATCATTTGGAAGTGAAAAGAATCCAGTTCAGCTGGGATCCAGAGAGAGTGTGCTTTATGGTGGAGGGCAAGGGGAGGCCCAAGAGGTGTTCCACTCTGTAGACAGATGTCTGAGTCTGAATTACAAACCAGCTGGGGCCAAAGGTCATCCCAGAGGGTGCCAGATGTTTTAGGCTGGGGAACCAGCCCGAACAGGATGTGATTCTAGTTTTTTCATTTGCCTCTCCTAGTGCTGGCTGCAAATCTCTGCAGCTCCTTCACCAAACACGCCTATGGTCTGCATAGGTTCAAGGAGCTACTTGGATCTCTTGAAGCTATAAAACCATTCATCTTTATTTCTGTGTACCTCATGCAATATTTCAAAAGGATTCAGGTACGGGCAGTGACTTCCTCTGTTGCCCATACCACTAATAAAGACAGCTTTGGTATATGAGGTGTTAGTTTTGTATTTTCCTAATCTATATCTTTTGTCTTGTCTTCATTTAAAACAAAGGTCTTTCTTCACGATGGTATCTGTTTCATTTTCTTTCAATTTGAAAGTGATGCAGAAATGCTTTGCCATCAGGATCTCAGCATGATCTCTCAGGACCCGTGATACAAGAACATAAGAGTGACGACGTTGGGTCACATCAGCAGTCCATTTGTCCAGGATCTCCTCCCCATTTTTGTCCAGCCAAAGACCAGTAAACAAGTCACGTAGTAATACTTCCACCAAACTGCTCAGAGACTCCAACAATTTGTCATTTAACAACTTCCTGAGACAAAGATGACATCTTTAACAGGCATCAACAAAAATTTATTCCATGAATGTGTCCACCCACAATGTCACTATTAAAATGTAAGCATCCATAGCAGGAGTTTCATAGCCTAACTACATATTGTGTTGCAAAAAGCCTCACTTTACACTTCTGGACATTTTACCCAAGCTCCATAAAATGGAAAAATAGCAGATAAATGTTAAAAAGTGCCTGCCTTAAAGGGAGTGAGAAAGGGGTTAGAAGCTTGTCTTGTCATCATCTGGAATCTTTTGATTATTCCAAGCAGGAGAGGACTTTGAAGTGTGTTTAGATACACAACTGTAATAGTATTGTTGTGTAGAAGTACAAG
Organism: Hemiprocne comata; assembly: GCA_020745705.1. NCBI lineage: Eukaryota > Metazoa > Chordata > Aves > Apodiformes > Apodidae > Hemiprocne > Hemiprocne comata. The sequence goes on along the minus strand of CM036586.1, from coordinate 88,754,894 downwards.
GGCTCATGAGGAGAGCAGTTCCAATCAGTGCATCTTTACTAGGAGTGTTTTTCCTGTTTCTTCTTAAATATTGTATTTATTATTGAAGATGAGAAATTCTGAAAAAAAAATCTTTTTTCCCATCATCCGTCAGCCAGATTTCTTCAGGGTGATCCTAATAAGGGCAATACTCTGTGCTACTGAAAAGTAAATGACTGTGATCTCACCAACTGTATCTCTTCACTGCAGGTTTAAATTCTACTAAAGAAAGCACTGGCTGTGAGAAAGAAAATATCTTGGCTGGATGCTTCAGTGTATGAACCTTTGTATACCTTCTCTTTCTCAGGTGAATAACATTCTATTGAGGCTGATTATTACTAGAATTAAGGATCTGTGTGTTGAGAATCGTTATTTTCCAGAAGGTTGAAGTATAGAAAATGTAAATAGAGCTGTGCTTTTAAATAAAGGTATAGTTTAAGATTTCCAGAGAAAATACACTTTTCTCTAAAGCTAGTCATTAGAATTGAAATAATTTCACTTTCTTTAACTGTCCAAGAAAAAAATCAACCCATGTTCAGATTTTGCTCAGCCCTTTCTCACAGAAAAGTTCTTGTAGCCTCTCAAAAGTATCTCTGGGTTCCAAGAGTACCTTGAACTTGTCTGCTTAATGTAGTAACAACTAGTCTAACATGAATTTTTTCCCCATTTTGTTTTTAATAAGAGGCAAGTAGGTTTGTTGTTCAATGTTCTTCTTTTTGGAGGGGTCAGAGGGTATACCCTAAAAGCTCAGAGTTACATTATTATCAGCAGTAACTGATCAAGAGAAGAATGAACAGTCAGAAATACAAATCACATTATCATCCATCATCCATATTTTTCACCTTCAAATTCTTTTCTGTGTCAACATTCCTAAGTGGCAGCAACAGTAAAGAAAAGTCCCTGAAACCTCTGCAGATTTTTTTACAGGTCACTCCACAGAGCAAGTTTAGGGCTTTCTTTAAATTCATGTTTTTATATTCTCAAGCCATTGAGTGTCAGGCTCACCACTGCTCCACTTTACATATATGCTTCTCACTTCAGAAGGAAAAGCCACGGTGCATCTGAAGCAAACCCTATCTGAAGAGCCATGAAAATAACTTCTGACTACCAGGCCTAATTAATGCCTCCATGCTGACCTCTACATCCAGCCCATATCAAAAATGTTACAGCAGAGCTGATTCAACATGAACTCAAGATCAGGCAAGACCTGGTATTAATGAATACTAATGAACAGTAATTACTGGAACTCTGCCACAGAAACCCACTGCAGAGACATATGCTAATGGGCTTTACACAACCAGACACAGGACTTCAAATCCACTAAGAAACTTCTGCTAGACTAAGAGCAAAAGGAACCATATGTCACATGCAACCCTGTTTGCACCCATTTCCTCCCTTGACCCTTTATGCCTGTCATCTAGCTTTTCCCCTCGATATAGGCCAGCTCAGTTCTGATTTCCTTGGCAGACATAAGGGGTCATTTTCATCAACTGGATGGATGGGTTTGCTTTTCTCCTCTCGTTTCTCCCTCAGGATGGGCAAAAAATTACCTGCAGAGGGGAAAGGGATTTTAGCAGGACAGGTCTTAGTCCACAACAATTGAGAAGCTAATATTACATGTCAGTGGGAAGACAGATCAGAGTATGACATCTGGACCTTTCCTAATATATTTAATGGAAAAATTACCCTCCAGCAGGAACACATATTTTTAAACATGGTGGTGGTGGTCAGTTTGACAAGCCTCCTCCCTTCTGTAATATTCAATGATAGACCTATCTCACTGAGAGGGTACCCTGACCTCTGTGAAAATTTCTCCTGAGATGACCTTGACTTTCTCCTAATTTCTGAGGCTTAATCCTGGCAATAAAGTAATAGTCATAAGAATAAATGTAATTTAATGAAGCCCCCAGGTGAGCTCTTTATGCAATAAACTTACTGTTCTGGGCTAGTGCAAGAGGTCAACATGAGAAAAGCATTCAAGCTTAGGGGTGGATAAAACATCTAAAACTGAGTGTGGAGCAGCATGGAGTGAGAATGCCCCAAACTGAAGACTGAAGAGGGATTATCTGTTCCTCCGTGGACTCACAGATACTTGATTCACACAAGCTTTATAGTACCTGTATTTTTATTGAGGCCCTAGCTCCTGGAATCATATAATCAGAATCTCAGTTTTCATTTTACTTATTAAGCAAATTTTTGACCCTGATGCGTGTGAACAAAAGCTTTTAAATATGACCAATGGCTCCGAAACAGTGTGCTAATAAAAAAGTCTAATGTTCATTGACTTGTTTTAACTACATGATTTAAGACAACTTCTTCTTTGGAGTAGATGCTGAATGGCAACACTTAGGACTGTGTGCAGTCTGCTGAGAGTGCTGCCTGCCAAAAGATTTGCACTCATCTTTGAGTATAGTACACAGAGACAGGCCCCCCCAAAACCCTTCAGTTACCAGGTTGCTGCTGATCATACCACACTTAAGCTTAGGTTGAACATGCCCTGAATTTGCCATGTGTTGGCGGCAGCTTATGTGCTGGTCCTTGTGTCCATAGACATAGGAGGGAGCTTCTGTGAGGAAAAATTAACCATCTCTGCCAATTTCCATGGGGACAGAAATAAAAGGGCATACAGCAGGTTTACCTCTTCACTTGACTGCATGTTCCTACCCATACTTTTAACATTTGTGAGGGTTTGACTTATAACCAGCAAGAGAGCATAGCTTAGCTCCTGACACAAGGAAGACACATGACTGACATGACAAGTAGCTACATGCTCTGTAGGGCCATGAACACTAAGAAACACAGGGGACTGTGGTTAGCAGTGCTGGTCATCATCTACCCAGCCACTGGCTTAGCTATCATTAAGTACTCTGTCCATTCAGATTTTTTGTTCTTTGTGACTTCTTGGAGTTCAGTCCTTCTCCAAGGGTATTTTCTGTCTCAGATCCTCAGTCCTCACCTCTTTTGCCCTCCATTTTACCCTGCTGTATGCAGAGGTGTCCTAGTAACTTGTGCTTCCTCTAGCTTTAGAATTCACTGGTGAGCTGGGGATGGAGAGATTTTTGTGATTTGAGGGGTTGTTTTAACTGGTGTGTTCACTCAGTAAGAGTGCTGGCTACATCTGCTTACATTTAAAAGTCTCTAGCCTTCTGGCTAGAATAGAAATATTTCAGGCTTTTCCCCTTTAAATAAAAGCCTAGACTCTGCAGAATCTGAACCTATCACATCACCCACAGAATTGCATCAAATGATAGAAAGCCATCCCATGGGCTAGCTTTTTGAGATCTGGTTCGTCCTTCTGTACTTCCCATCTCCTCTCCAACCTTCTCCCTTCTCTTTTCCCTGCTGCTTTCATATCTTGCTAACTGAAATTGAGCTAAACAGAACATCACAATGGACCCCTAATGGTCAGCAGAACAAGAGGTGTATTTGTCAGCTGTAACTATTTAGGAAAAACATGTGCACCTGCCAGCTGAAAGACCTCAATACACTTGACCTTCAGTTTGAAACAGCAAGCAACAGAGTTGTTTTGCTACCACCCAGGCAACATATGAAAATCCATATCCTTGTCCTCTAGGATGCTAGTGGAGTTATCTCATTCCTAGAAGTGAAGTGATCCTATACTTTCCTCGTGTCTTGACCAGAACTTTTGTGCCTAACACTCTGAAATAGCTCTTGCTCATTTAAGTATCTCCTGATATATTCCATGGGTTCCAGAGTTTACGGAAGGGATGGTCTTTTTTCCTTTCTTATTTTTCCCCCAAGCAGAAATGTAATTGGGTTTTTAATTCATTGTCTATTGTCCAGAAGTAAGAAATCAATTTAACTACAGGTGCCTGGATTTGACTGGATTATTTCTGGAAAAGATTCACAGTATCTTTAATTAAGTACTAGAAGCTAAAAGAAGGAAATGCCGTGTCTGTCTACTGTGGCTGTAGAGCTGCTCCTCATCTGCTCACCAGGACAAAAGCTTTTCTATCAGTCAGCAATCAGGCTGTTAAGCTAAAATTACATTTTCTTGATCAATCAAGAATTCAATAAATTAGCATTATTGGTCACCTTCATCAACACATGCCTTTCTTCCAGGTTTTTCTCATACTATTTTCCTGTAGCTGATATATCCAATTCTCAGTGTTAATAGGGCAGACCTCAATTATACAAAGGAAGTACAAGCTCTGTGAAGTCATTGTAAGCATTCATTACCATTTCCATTTTTTATATTATTCAAGTGCAATTAGTGAGGTACAACACCTATTAAAGACAATATTTAAACACCTGGTTATTTCAGTGGAACGACCAATGGAAAGTGCTCCTGCCACCAAGGCCATTCACTTGTCAGGCATATAGTCCCACAGCTTGATAATTTACCCTTAGAGCTGTTTGCTATCCAGGTAGACTTTAAGGATGTGGGGTTGAATTTTTTATATATGAAATCCCAGACAACACTGGGCCTAAAACTTATTATCTCTCCATTTCTTCTAGCGGGGGGGGGGCGGTAGGGGTGGGGAGGTACATTTGCAAAGACTGTAGCAGCAAAAGTCAACTTTGAGGACAATTTAATTCAACCTACTAGTCACAAGAGACGGGTGCAGATTCAATAAAGGAGAGACAAGAACAGTATCTCTCAAATAGTCAAGGCCACTGGGCAATAGACATACTCCTAGTCACATGATGCTACTTTAACTACATAGCTTTCCCACTCACTTTACAGCTGTAAATGGCTCTGAGAAACCGTCATATTATAGCAGCTTGTCCAGTCCAAGGTATCAGTCCCCCTTACAAACTTTAACTGACTTGTAACCTTACCTTGACACAGGTACCATAACACATTCTTATCATAAGTGTTTTAACATTAGCAATATTCCTGAACTATGTATCCATTGCAATTCCAGTTCTTTTTTTTTTATCTTTACTTTTATTTTTTTTTCCCAAGAGGTGTTCTGGAATTGTATATAGTGCTTTAGACTTCATTAAGTCATAAAAGAACAGGGTGTTATGGCAACTTTGGTACTACCTTTAAATATGTACTGGGCAGAACTGGAGATGGAAAGATGTGAATTCAATCCCTTGAATACTTGTATATCAACAGTGCAAGAGCCACGTATGAGCAGAAAAAGGTCTGTTTGCACATCAGCATTAAGTTTTGCCAAAAAGATTCCCATCCCACCTCGTAGCTCTTTATCATACCAGAAGACAAAAGAACATCACTTTTTTAACTTGTCCTATGGAGAACGTGCTAAATTTTGAAAGCTGGCCTCTTTTAAAAGCTCATCTCCCATTTCTGAGGTTTTCCTTTTTACATGTGGTAAAATTTTACATGCGTTTGTGAAGGATTCCAGTCTTCAAGGAAGCTTAGAATAGCTGATGCTTCATTCCTAACACAAAGCTTTTCTGAAAGATTAATAATCAGTATCTTTCTACACAACTTGTTCATCAGCATGTGAGCAGTCTGGTAAGTACCTGATATGCTCGAATATTTGAACATACAGTCTCTTTTAGGCCTAAGTGGAACAACACTGGCAATATGTAGTGTTACTCCGACCTGAGTCTGCTTCCCATGTCATATTCTTCAAAGAGCTGCACAAATATTAACAAAGCTCCATACTTCCCTTTAAGACCAGGTATCATGATGGACTTTTTAAAAATAGTGGAATTCATGAGGGATGAAACAGCTGAGCAATTTTAACCACACAATATATCAATTCCAGATTGGGACTTGAGCATTAAAACTTTACAGAACCAGGTTGCAAGTTAGCTCAACACATTACTGACAACCTTTAAAATATGTGGTAAGCATAAAAACTTTCCACATCCCTGCAGTGGAAATTAATCAGATGCTTAGCAAGGAGGATTTTACATAGTATCAGTCATGAAGCACTTGAGCAATTAATATATTAATGAAGGATGACAACAGGTCTTGTGCTTGAAACCCAAATCCTTGAAGACCACTCCAAGGTTATCAAGACAAAGGTTAAGTCAAGGTGAAAAAGCATAGATCTTGCAAGGCAAGTCACAAAGCCCTGCACAACTACAATCCAAAGCAGAGCAGAATAAAATATAAAGTATGCCAGATGTAGCTATTTAAAAAAGCTAAGGAAAACTGATCCTACAAATCTTTGGCTGACATCACTCCAAAACGAGAAGAATACAACATACCCTTCCCATTACTAGCTGGTTATGGGCGTGTTAAGCTGTTAACAGTTATTGCATCATCAAAGAAGACATTGCTTTAATATGCTGTCAGAACAACATGCACCCCTTAAATATTCCATAAAGAAATGAGAATAGCACTGTGAGGGGGAACAAATGGTGGTTTAAGATACATCTTGATGGTATCCTTGTATTGCATCATTGAGGGCTCAGTGAGCAGGTGCTTAAATAACATCTTGAAGTCACTGAAGTTTTTGGGCTGGAGGTGGACCAAAAGAAGTGTGTCATGAAAATGAATCACTAATCTTTTATGCTGTGTTGTAGAGAGCAATAAGAAAGATCTGGACTTGATAATCAATGCTGAAAATATTCTACAAATTCTCCAGATTTAGTGAATGGTAGGAATGGCTGCTTATCTTGGTGACTGCTGGAAGAAGCTTGTTACATGCAGATGGTTGCCTAAGTGAGATTTTACGCTGACTTCACTGCACCATAGACTAGGTCCTACAGTGCTGGGCTCTAATTTACTTACAGATAGATCAGTGAGCTTTTAAGTGAATCATCACAGATATGTTCACTCAGGACCAGTGTTTCCATGCTTCTTTATTCAATCATAGCTCAGTAGTACTGTGTCCTACTGCTTTTGACAGGAAAGAATATGACAGCATTAAAAAAAAATATTTTCAAAGGGTGGCCTTAAAACATTTTCTCCAAATTCATGCCATGTTTGAACACCTAATTTGTAGAAAAATCATCTCTTTTCCTGTTCATGTCATAATCTTCTTTCATCCTTCAATTCATTTCATTGTAAATCTGCTGCAGATAAACCTCATCTTGAGTCATCTAACATATCACAGAATCACAGAAATGTCATGGATGGAAAAGACTTCTGAGATCATGAGATCACCAAGTCCAACCATCAACAACAAAACAAACAAAAACTCAAAAAAAACCCAAAACAACACCAAACAAACAAAGCTAAAAGAAAAACAAAACAAAAACAAAAAACCACAAAAACCAAAACCAAAAACAAAACAAAAAACCAAACCAACCAAACAAAAATCAAAACAAAAAACAATAACAACAAAAAAACCAGCCTTGGCCACTAATGGCATGCCCTGAAGTGCCACATCTACACATTTCTTGAATACTTCCAGGGATGGTGACTCAACCACCTCCCTGGGCAGGCTGTTCCAGTGCCTGACCACTCTTTCAGTAGATAAATTCTTCCTAATATCCAATCTAAACCTCCCCTGCGGCAACTTCAGGCCATTTCCTCTGGTCCTGTCATTATTCACCTGGGAGAAGAGGCCAACACCCACCTCCCTACAACCTCCTTTCAGGTAGTTTTCAAGGGCAATATGGTTTCCCCTCAGTCTCCTCCAAACTAAAAATCCCCAGTTCCCTCAGCTGTTCCTCATATGACTCATTCTCCAGATCTTCACCAGTTTGGTTGCTCTCCTCTGGAAACACTCCAGCACCTCAATGTCCTTCTTATAGTGAGGGGCCCAGAGCTGAACACAGTACTCAGAGTGTGGTCTCACCAGTGCTGAGTACAGGGGCACGATCACTTCCCTACTCCCACTGGCCACACTATTTCTGATACAGGCCAGGATGATGTTGGCCTTCTTGGCCACCTAGGCACACTGCTGGCTCATGTTAAGCCGGCTGTCCACCAGCACCCCCAGGTTGTTTTCTGCTGGGAAGCTTTCCAACCACTCTTTCCCAAGCCTGTAGCATTGCCTGGGGTTGTTGTGACTGAAATGCAGGACCTGACACTTGGCCTTATTGAACCTTATACAATTGGTCTCAGCCCATCAATCCAGCCTGTCCAGGTCCCTCTGCAGAGCCTTCATATCCTCGAGCAGATCAACACTCCCACCCAATCTGGTGTCATCCGCAAACTTACTGAGGGTGCATTCAATCCCCTCCTGCAGATCATTGATAAAGACACTGAACAAGACTGGCCCCAAAACTGAGCCCTGAGGGACACCACTGGTGACCAGCCACCAACTAGATTTGACCCCATTTACCACAACTCTCTGGGCCTGGCCATCCAGCCAGTTTTTTACCCAGTGAAGAGTACACTTGTCTATGCCATGATTCGCCAGCTTCTCCAGAAGAATGTTGTGGGAGACAGTGTCAAAGGCCTAACAAAGTCTAGGTAGACAATGTCCACAGCCTTCCCCTCATCCCATAGGTGGGTCACATGGTCACAGAAAGACATCAGGTTGGTCAAGTAAGACCTTCCTTTCATAAACCCATGCTGGTTGGCTCTGATCCCCTGGCTGCCCTGCACTTGGCCATGTGAGCTCACTCAAGATGAGCCTCTCTATGATCTTTCCCAGTACCAAGGTCAGGCCTGTAGTTCCCCAGATCCTCCTTCCGGCCCTTTTTGTAGACAGGCGTCACATTAGCCAGCCTCCAGTCATCTGGGCCTGCCCCTAGGCCTTTAAGATTCCCTTCTTGAAAAGCAACCATCTCTCCTGGACCCCTTTGCCCTTCAAGACTGTCTCCCAAGGGACTCTTTCAACCAGTGTCCTGAACAGGCCAAAGTCTGCCCTCCGGAAGTCCACGGTGGAGGTTTTGCTAACCCCCCTCCTTACATCACTAAGAATTGACAACTTCACCATTTTGTGATCGCTAGGCTGAAGATGGCCTCTGACCACCACATCCCCCTCTTGTCCTTCTCTGTTTGTGAACAGGAGGTCTAGCGAGGTGCCTCCCCTGGTAATCTCACTTGCCAGTTGTGTCAGGAAGTTATCTTCCATTCAGTCGAGGAACCTCCTAGACTGCTTATTCTCTGTGTAGTAACTTGTTGGACAGAATTATTTATACTGGTGGTAATTTCATTAAATCTGTTATCCTGCAGTGTTGGACAAGTTTCTCAGTAGTTAAGTCACAGGACAGTAACTGTGCAAGTGGATATCTGTCAGTAACGTGAGAGGAAGTTCTGTCAAGAACTCCCAGATTTCCAATTTTTTGCAGGGAAAAGCTAATTGGAGTGTTACTGTTGGAGCAGGAAGCTACTGGATCTCACTGTGCCCCTGCCCAGATCCTTGCTTACACCTTTAGGCCTCTTCCATTTGATAGCATATTTCACAGCAGGCAACACAAGGACAGCCTCCAAGTATATCCATGTTTCCGCACTGAAGTTATGTACGTTCATTGTTGAAGGCTGTTACTCGTTATTTGTCCATCTTCACCTCAATGAGGAAGAGCACTTGTTAACATCAGTGGAGGAATTTTGTTTCACTCATATACCTATATGCCCTTATATTTATGGAGGTCCATGCTTAAAACCAATCTATTTAGGAAAACAGATACAAAGAAAAATCGTGTAAGTGAATTATTCTATTGCAAATGTAGCAGCTTTGGGATGTTGTGTACAAAAGAACTCACTTGGGGTTCTTCACTCTCTCCACCTTTTATAGTCAGCTCTTCCAGTTATACTCCACTCTTCTGGACTACCTATATCACCTAGCACAACATTCCAAAATAACAAAGAGTTTTTCTTTCACCTCTCCCATCTCTGTTGGAGGATTAGTGAAGTGAATGATTAGCAGAATTTCATTGCTGCTGATGTGAAGGGAAAAAAAACCACAACACCAAACCTGTTTAGAACACTATTCCAAATACAAATGCAGTGAATAACTTCACAGTGCTTTCCTGACCCCTCCCCCTTAGAATACACAGCTCCTGGAAAAAGCCATTGCCTGGTGCTCTTTGTGGCATTCCTCACCAAGATGCCTTCTGACTGGGAGCTGTATGAATACACAAGTGTCTTCTACAAGTGGCAAAAGGCAAACCAAGTAAATTAAAGGGAAAATGGCTTCTGAGACCTTCAGAGAGAGCTTGTGACAAGACCAGGAGGAGAATTCAGCTGGATATCTGAGATACCTGTGATTTATCTGTTGATAGCAATGCTCAAGGCACAGGGAGTACCTGATCAATGGCACACTCTGTCTACAAAAGAAAATTAAAGAAAAGGGAAAAGCCTTGGCAAAAATCTGTGGTAGCCAGTAGCCCAAAGCCACAGAGGAATAACACATTCGCTCTTTGGACATGCAGGTGTTCAGTTTATACTTCCTATTTCTTTTCTGCTTCATAATGCTCCTGCCCTGATTCAGAAGTGTTGTCAGTCTGTGCATACAACAGAAGTCTCCAGAGCTTTGGCACCGAACTTCCATGTAACGCCTTCCTTTGTTTTGCCACTAGCCTTCTGCATGCCCGAAAGTACTGTGGATTCAGGGTACAGACAGTGAAATCCTGCCACCTAAAACATAATGGAGAAAGAGCAGAATTCATCCTGTAGTCAGTTCCTGACTGTACTGCGTTGTCCCTGCAGATATGATTTTGCTTTTTTTCCCACTGTATCCATACTGTCAAAAGTGATAAGCCAAAAGCTTTCTCTTATACAGCTGAAAAGATGTATTTCCCAAGTCTCCTTTCAGATTTGATTGTACCGTTTTTATCATAGATGAGATTAAAGTATATGCAAGCACTTTTCATTCTAGATTCTTTATTTTTTATTAAAACAACCATTTCCCAATTTTTCGATAACTTCTTTTTATTCTTAACAAAGATCTTCCTGTTTCTTTCTCTGTTTCCTTTCTGAACTCAAGTATTCAATCCAATTAAATTATCATCTTTATCTAGTATTTAGCATGAAGAGTCTTACTGTTTAATAAATGCAGTCATCTCTTTCTTCTGTCCAATACTTAGTTTTTTCTTCAACTGTTTGTACCTTGAGGAAGATGCATATTTCATCAAAAGATCGAATAACACATTAAACACATACTCCCTTCTACCTTCAAAAGACCATATTAACCCCCTCTTAATTTGGTGAGGTATGCAGCCTTCATCCAGTTTCTACTGAAGACAATGAAATATAAGTTTTGTCTTTAAAGCAGATAATTCAAGCCCTTGACAAGCAACTACAGCAAATCCAGGGCATATCCAGAAGGAGGCATCATTTTCATAAATGGACGAAGACGCCAGTCTTGACGCTATCAGTCTGATGCTCCCATGTGCTCAAAAGCCATTAAAACTACTCCTTTAAAGAAATAGAGATAAAAAGCTCAGAATATCATGTGACACAATATAACCTATCACAGCAATAAATCAAAGATTCTGACCATGATTACAGATATTATCTCTTATTACCTGCAAAAGAAAATATAAGCCAGATATCCTATTTTGTATCCAGGATGTCTCTTGCGGCTTAGCAGCTTTCTAATGAATATCAGCTTAAAATAAGCTCATCTCCTTAGAGATCTGCTTCTGTGAAGGCAATATTCCCAAAGAAAACCCGTGACTGCTAAGTAACCTTTGTTATACTCATATGGCAATGATCTATTGGCCTAGGAAGCATGTACATTTTGTATAATTCTCAGTAAAAGGTATTTTTTTTCCCTAGGAGGTTTTAAGAAAATATCCCTTTAAAATGTTGATGTAAAACTAATTCTCTTTCCTGACTGATTAACACAAATATTGTTACTATGGAGCAGAAATGTCAATTACTGTGACAGCAACCTGGACTTGATTTGAAAAACAGTAGAAGAAAGGTTAAAGACTGTAAGAGAAATATATGAAGGTAGTACTTTTAAAACAATCTACTTAAATGGTGTGAAAGCTTCTGAAATATTGCACGTGAAAAATGAGATTTTATCACTTATGTGTACTTTGCACCAATTTATAATGAAGAAACCTAGCAGGCTCATTATGCAATTTTTATTCATCCCATGAAAGCTGTTAGAAAGTTATCACAAAGTACCTTTTGCTAAATGAGTCAAATTAATAGAAAACTCATTATTTTACTACACTTTTCTGACAGCTACAGTGCCGTAATGGGAAACTTTTCAGCAATATGTATCCAGCGTAATTACAATGTTTAATAGTTTAGTTTTGAGATATTTGTTACTTACCTCATTATCTTCCTATAAACCTAGATCATCAAATTTAATGATATTTCAAAAATCCTCCATCTGTGTCAAAAAGTTTTAAGCAACAGTCTTTCCCTTGCTCTTTCAGTACCTCTGGATTCTGTTGTTTGATTAGTGGATGCCCTGTCCTCGTTTAAATATGCTAAAACACTCACCTCTTCTGATTAGCAGAGTCTGCCATGCAAAGCCTTTGTGTTGCACTTTCTACTGATTTGTACTGTATTACACTGAGATCCAAGTATGTGTCTGCTCTTTTCTATCGAACTCATTTGTCTTTGACGGTCAGCCTCACATGTGCATTTGGTGTCAAGTGCTGGAGAGAGAAGCAGGCACAGAAATGCCTCTTCTCCTCACTCTTAATTTTTGTACTGAAGGGAATGTGGATTCAATGCCTAACAATTGCCTTTCAAGTCTGCAGCAGAACCACAGATAATTATCAGAGTTTGGATTTGAAAACACTGTGCCAGACAAAAGGCTTCTTGACAAGCCTGCCTCTAGGGGATGGGATAACGTAGCAGGATGAAAATCACAGTGGCCTAGTACAGCGAGAAAGAGTAGTATACAACTAGTTCTTTGGTCAAGCTCCCACAGCAGTTTCAAGATATTGTTGGTATCATTCCCCATCCAGAGTAGGGGAAGGTTGAACAGGTGCTCTGTGACTTGCTGTGCCAGCATTCCTGGAGTTTCTAATAAAACAAAAGGACTCCTGGCCTTTTTTCTGTGGGTTATCTTTCATTTCAAGTTATTTCAATGCTAATAAAGGGCCAAAGCAGCAGTTACTATGCACATACCCCATTCCAAAAACATAGGGTGAGACCTGGTTTACTGAGGCGGTTGATAGCTCAGGTGGCAAAACTGAAGCCTCCAGCATCCCTTTATCACTGAGCAAATGTGCTAACTGAGCAAATGTGTCAGCTCTGCACTGAGCAAGGTGTCCAAGCAGGGAAGATAAGGTGAAAGACTATGCTCAGAACTATGCTAAGGACAAAAAAATGGACATATATCTTCCGTTCTTTCATACATGCTGAAAGTCTTTTGAAGAGCAGTCAGATGAGTCTCTCTGCTGAGAAACAGGAGAGCTGAAATCACTCAGGTGTCAGTTCAGAAACTTTAGTATAAGCATCCTTAGCACCGGCTCTATTTACACTACCACCTTCATGGGCCAAACTTCACAATTTTTTATCTAGCAGTCTTCGATTGCCTCAGATGAGCACTTGTGCAATAACGTGTGGTAGCCTGGAAAGGGGGACAAGGCACATGGCATGTCCTACAGATTCGGAAGAGTCACAGTGGCGTCTCTGAGGTCAAAACTGAGCCTACGGGCTGTAAAACACTATCAACATTCACCAATAAACTGTTCACACCACTTAGTTTCATTGGAAGCATATGTGTGGGCAGCATACCGTGCTCAGCATAATCCATACCCAAAGCATACCACCTGCAGAGCACCTGGGTCTTAACCTCTAAATACAGCTCAGCAGCTCCATTACAACAAGGCCCAGAATGGTCAGTCTTCCTCTAGGATGAATGAGGAGTACAAGTTGCCTTTATTCTGCCTGCATTGCCCAGAGCTTTCTAGGCCATGAGGCCTGTTTTGTACCTCACAGAACTCGTAACAAACACTTATCATCCACCCAAATGAAGTTAACGTGGAGGTGGTACAAAACTCTCTTCAGTTTCAGTCCTTCCAACCCCGAAAACAAAATCAAGTTTGGTCTTAATGGATAGTCAGTTAGAGGTAATTAGGAGTGGTGGTGATGGTGGAAGATCATCCCTAGCTCACTGATTACTCTGTGGCAAATGAACCAGATACTAGTACTCTCAGAGGAGAATGCTGAGTTCCCATGAGGCTGAAATAGGCCTTTTGGGAGGGAAATGTTGGCAAACCTAGAACCTGAGCATTTGCATCTCTTGGTGAAGATATTATTTTTTCAATGTGCAAAAACAATTTTAAAAGAGAAACCAAAAGAATACACTTTTCCCCATTAAGGAAGTCTGATAAAAACTGTTCTTTCATCTGGCATTTGATACTCAAATGCACTTTCCCATTCACAGTTGGATGATTTTTTTTTAAGTTCAACCCTAATTTATTTATCTTAAAGCAGGCAATGTACTGTAATTTTACAATAAAGGCCTCCCAATCAAAGCTTACCTTATCCAGAGGTAATTAATACAAAGATTGTTGAATTAAAGATGTGAGTCTTGACACTTTGGCGGGGGGTAAGGGACATGGTCTCAAAGGCCCAAATTATGCCTGAAACAGACCAATTAACACCATGTATCTTCTTTTATGTTAACTTCAATTAAGGTTTCTTAAAATTTTAAAGTTATTTTCTTCTTTACTATCTCAGAATGTCAGAAATGTACATCAAAGAAAAACACTTCAGTGTGAACACCATAGGTAACGCTCATTTGCACACAAATCTGCATATTGCAAAGGAGTTCAGAGCCCATTTTGCATGAATTATTGCCGGATGTGAGTCAATGAATTAAACAGCTAAAAAATAACAATCATCCAAGTGATGATAAGCTGCACCTACTTATGTTGACATGATGAATTTTAAAAAAAGCAAGTCAGAATTTGAGTTAAGTTACAGTGGAAATAAAGAGGTGATTTAAATTACAATGCTAGCCAAGCCTGTGTATTTTAAAATACTTTGTAAATTCACTTTGCTTATCATGATTTACAATTCCTGAACTGGAAAAGGACTTTTTTTTTTTTCTACCAGATGAAACAGAGATGTATACATTTTCACACTCTTGCCTCTCTTGGTTTTAACAGTAAATCCACTGACTTTTTTTAAACATTACATACAGTGTGTCATCTATGTAGCTTTTTTTCTGCAGTCATCCATCTATAAGATCGATTTGTCCTTGTACAATTCCTCTTGCAAGATGCCACCTCTTCATTTGCCACTGATTTGCCAGAATCTCGCTCTTTATCTTGTGCCAGTGCAAGCAACATATTTCTGAAAGTGTCACAGCAAAAAAGAACGTAGGCTAGCACAACTACTGCAGAGATAGTTGACTAAAGAAAGAGTTGATTCTTCAAAGAGTTACATTTTAATCACAAATAAATTATCAAATAATAAACAGAAATCCAAAGGTTTCCAATGTAAAGTCTTGTTTTTCAGAGTCAAATCTATCCCTTCCAGAACCTGTATGTGGCTCCCACTGACTCCAGTGTGCTCGCACCTAATCAGAACAGGCTGCAAACAATGGATTCCTCTGCTGGGGCTTTTTCTTTTCTCCTTCACAAATTCTTCACACATGGAGCGATATTTTTATTTTTTTTTTCTGAGCTTGTATGTTCTTTGTAATTGCTTGAGTGATTGCTTCTACGAACATATTTGGGTTTATGGATTTTCCACCAATATTCATAATGCGAGTTCCACAGGGCTTTTGCCATTTAGAATTCAAACCCCACTTTGTGTGAGTGGTTATATATGTCACTTGGCATGCTGCTTCTTTGCTCGTCAGATGACATCCCTTTTATAAAAAGAATGGTAGCTTGAGAAGTCTGAAGTTGACTGCATTTTTCAAAAAACTAAAAGGGGCTTTAAGGAGAAGTGATAAACAGGATTACAAAAATTCTGATTGCACATAAGGGGAAAATATGCCGCAGTGAGGGTGGCTATGAATGGGAACAGGCTGCACAGAGAAGCTGTGCAATCTGCCTGTCCTTGGAGACATTCAAAATGCAACTGGAAAGGCCCTGAGCAGCCTGATCGCACTTGGAATTTAGGCCAGCCTCGAGCAGGGGGTTGGACCAAATGTCTTCCAGAGGTCCCGTCTGACCTAAATCTGTCCATGACTCTAATCTGTGACTCTGTGGCTTCAATATTAATGGAAAAAGAATTGCCAAAATTTGACTGGGCCAAAAGCCTGATGCAGTTAACAGCAATGTCTAAATTTTCCCACATTTTCTCTCTGCTTGCCTAGTAGCTGCTGCACTCACTACAATGTTTAATCCAGTGACAACCCAGAACACATGCCCAGAGCAGAACTTGGGTGGTTTTGTTAGTAGCAACTCTACTGTGGGTTGCACTTTTCTACAGTTTATTACATTTATTATAGTAATTATAGCAGCTTGTCCTTTAAAGAGCTTTAGGACAAGTGGAGCATGACCCCAGCTTCCACTACATTAAAAATGGCTTACTCATCCCCAACCACCACAGGAACAAGTAATGGTTATGGTCAAATGCAGGTTTTGTATGCACTTTTCTCTCTAAAGACCCTCAAGTGTTTGGAAGTTACAATAAATTTTACACCTGTATTACCTCCATCTTTTTCTTTGTGATCACGGGGCAAAAAGGAATTAAAAAAAAAATAGAAAAGGAAGAAGAAAGAAAAAGCCAGTTCAGCTCAAATTGTAAGGGCTCAAATTCCATCTGGTTTAGCTCATTTTTTCTCTGAGATGTCAGTATTTTTTAAAGACCAACTGTGATAAAACTTATCTTTGATCAAAAATTCTGAAAACGCTGGCCCTTGGCCAGAACTCATCTGTTTCTCAGTTTGGGCTCAATTCAAAAGTCTACTTTTTCATGAACTATGCCACGAAACTCCTAAAGAACTGCAAGCTTCTGTGAAGGGAACCATCCTGTCATGGTGACAAGGAAATTGTGCTGCCCTTGCTACCTAAGTAAGCTCTTTCCTAAAATCAGTCACAGAGCCTCATCCTTCTGAGTATTCGAAATCTCACTGATTGGGATGAATCATGGAATCATAGAATGGCTATGGTTGGAAGGAACCTTTAAGGTTCCAACCACCCTACATGGGCAGGGAAACCTCCCACTACATTAGGTTGTTCAGAGCCCCATCCAACCTGTTCTTGAACACTTCCAGGGATGGGGTTTCCACAACTTCCCTGGGCAACCTGTTCTGGTGTCTCACCACCCTTACACTGAATAATTTCTCCCTAATGTCTAACCTAAATCTCCCCTCTTCGCGCTTAAAACCATTACCCCTTGTCCTATCACTGCCCTCTCTGGTGAAAATCCCCTCCCCAGCTTTCCTGTAGGCCCCTCCAGATACTGGAAGGCTGCTATAAGGTCTCCTCAGAGCCTTCTCTTCTCCAGGTTGAACAGAAAAATGAAAGAAAACCCTATTTGACTAAGAGCTAATTTTGGCCTTAGTAAAGGAGACATCCTAATCTCTTTGATCTTAAACCAGAAAAGTTCTGCCTGTAATATAGGTGTTTTGTTCCTCAGCTGCAGACCAAGAAAAAAGACTGTGGTTGCTGACATTTAGCCAGCTGGTGGGTTTGTATCAGCAAATCAGTGTTTTCAATGAAAAGCCTGTGTACAGGCAGTCAGCAGGGAGGAATGCAGGTGATCTCTGTGATATTTAGGACTGACAGTGGAACATTGTCCAAAAAACTTGGAATCACTGTTGGAAACAACCACAATTGCTACAAAGAGAAGGCGGTGTCCATTTAGTACCTCTTCTGAAGAACACAACATCTGACCAGGAGGCCCAGCCATTAGTGTTTTACCACCATAATGCTGAGCATGAGCCCAACACACTCTTCAACCTCAAAGAAAGGAACAGAGTTACAAAGGAGGAAAAAGGCTCCATCCTTCTTACTCATTCTTGCCTTACCATGACATAAATAGTAAGTATAATCTATACTACCAATGGTCATCTGCAAAAAAAGACTGAGAGAGGGCCATTGGGCAAGTAGGGCAATCCTACACAGTATTGTACTAGGGCAGGGTCGTAGAGGAAGAGCTAGCTAGCTGTGAACATTCATTTAGGGACAGGTTATAAAAGCTATTTAAGCACCTAACCGCCCATTAGAAATAAGGCATCTATGAGGCATCTGAATTGGTGCATTCAAACCTCAGGAAAACACTGAACGCTTTAATTTATGGCCAACCCCTCATAAACAGAATTGCAGAATTCAGTCTGCAAACACCATCATGAACCAAACTCTACAGAATTCTCACAATTATTACTATTAGGCCAAGTAATCATCTCCAAATGTAAATGATGGAAGCACTGTTACTTGAGTTATTTAAAGCTAGATTGGACAATTCTCCAGGGAATATTTCTGGGGGAGAAAGTGGGGACTTTGTTAAGATTAAACTGAGGCTATAAATAGGAAGACATGAATGCAGTGCAGCATTACTGAAACAGCAATGCTGTTTTATGGGGTTTTTATAATCTGAAACCAGGGAAATTCTCACTTCCCACAGCAGTCTCCACCATCCCCAATTGCTCATATTACATTGACCAGTAATAACACCCTGTGGCTTTTCATTCATTCTGCAATGCTGTAACTTCTACCTTTCTTCTCATCACATGTCAGAAACAGAGAGATCTTGTGCCTTTCCCATGAGCCTGTGTGTGGGTTTTGATTCCAAAGTTTACAACCCACATGCATTTGGATGATCCAGTATGGCTTGGACCTTAAGAGGAGAAGTCTCAGAGCAATACGGTAAAAATAAACATGATTTGGCACCTCTGTGCTGTACCTCCAGAATGAGGAACACCTAAGAGAGTCTCCAGTCTCTGCAATGAGGAGAAGGTAAAGAAAGATGTGTTACCCATCCATTTAAAAGTAGGCAGTATTTCAGTCCATACCTTAATAGTCTTTGAAAGGCACCGTGTTTTCTTCTGGGTGGCCTTCTACAATGGGGTCACAGCATCTGTGGCCAAAGGAAGAGAAACCAACACCATCTACCTGGGCCTGTGCAAAGCTTTTAACACTGTCCCACATGACATTCTGGTATAAAAACTGGAACAGTACAGATTCAGTGAATGGACCACTCATTGGGTAAGGAACTGGCTGGATGGTCGCACTCCAAAAGTGGTGAACAATGGCTCAATGTCCATATGGACAGCAGTGACAAGTGGTGCTCCCCAAGGGTCGGTACTGGGACTGGTGCCATTTAACATCTTTGTCGGCGACATGGACAATGGCACTGAGTGCAAACTCAGCAAGTTTGCTGATGACAACAAAGTGTGTGGTGAGGTCAACACGCTGGAGGGAAGGGATGCCATCCAGAGGGACCTTGACACACTTGAGAGGTGGGCTTGTGCAAACTACATGAAGTTCAACAAGGTCAAGTGCAAGGTTCTGCACCTGGGTCAGGGCAATCCCAAGCACAAAGAGTGTCTGGGTGGAGAACGGATCAAATATAGTCTGGAGGAGAAGGACTTGGGGGTGATGGTGGAGGAGAAGCTCAACATGAGTTGGCAATGTGTGCTTGCAGCCCAGAAAGCCAACTGGGTCCTGGGCTTCATCAAAAGAAGCGTGGCTAGTAGGTCAAGGGAGGTGATTCTCCCCCTTTACCTGGCTCTCATGAGACCCCATCTGGAGTACTGTGTCCAGTTCTGGAGCCCCAAAAATAAAAAGGACATGGAGTTCCTGGAGAGGGTCCAGAGGAGGACCACAAAGATGATCAGCGGGCTGCAGCAACTCTCCTATGGAGACAGGCTGAGAGAGTTGGGGCTGTTCAGCCTGGAGAAGAGAAGGCTCCAGGGAGACCTCATAGCAGCGTTCCAGTACCTGAAGGGGCTACAGGAAAACTGGGGAGGGGCTTTTTACAAGGGCTTGTAGTGAGAGGACAAGAGGAAATAGATTAAAACTGGAAGAGGGGAGATCTAGCTTAGACATTAGGAAGAAATTCTTTAGTGTGAGGGTGGTGAGACACCAGAACAGGTTGCCCAGGGAAATTGTGGGTGCCTCTCCCTGGAAGTGTTCAAGGCCAGATTGGATGGGGGTCTGAGCAACCTGATCTAGTGGGAGGTTTCCCTGCCCATGCAGGGGGGATGGAACTAGATGATCTTAAAGATCCCTTCCAACTCAAACCATTATATGATTCTATGAACTAGCTGGAAGAATAAGTTCCCATTTAACCACATGAACACCTGCAAATAGTGGGATGTGTCCTCAGCTCCTGGTCACGGTAAGAATTTACATGTATGCAAGTGAAGACAAAGCAGATGTAGAAAATGTTTCTGGATCAGAAAAGTCCGTGGTATGTCCCCCCTATCTGAATGTAAAGACATGCACCATGTACAAAGCACAGAAAAGCCAAGATTTTCAGGCAATATATGCTGTGCAAAAAAGCAGGATTTCAAGGGAACCCCTATCCAAAGGGAGTTTGATGCTTTGAGGAACCTGCTCATCTATTTTTTTATCTTTTTGTTTTTTTTTTTTTTTTTTAATTTAGGGTGACTGCTTCATTTGCCTGACTTTTGCTTGTTTGTTTCAAGAATAATTACTGCTGCCTTGTCAGTGCAATCCAGAGGCAGGAAGATGGTGGAAGGGGCTTCTTCATCTACTAGGTTTCTAATTCTGACTCATAGAATTGTTACAGGCACTAACATGCAGCATAGTTTATCATTAAAACAAACCTTTTCTTCAAGTGCTTTCTTCAAATGGGGTTTATTTGCCTGTCAACATGAGACAGAGTGGTGCAGATGTGCACCTCTGAGATCCATAAGCTTAATCCTGAGTTCACCAAGAAAATGAGATGTGACACCCAGCATTTCTGGTGTCTGACCTACCTGTATGCTTGACAACAAGGCCATGTGACTGTGTTCTCCACCAGCTTCTAACAGCCCCACAAACAGCACTTAGAGTGAGAGCTTGCTTTTTTCCCCTTAGACTCTAGTGTGTAGGTTTAAGGTGAAGCTGAAAAAATGTTCCATAGGCACATGCACTACAACTGGGCAGATAGCTTCAACAGGCTGGGCAGCATGGACACGTGCAAACATACTTGAATGCACACAGGAAAACATCCAGCTGGCCTAATCCCCATCATACTCTCACCCATCTTTCTTGTAATGTCACTATGCTTTCCTAATTTTCCTGCAGGAATAGTGGGTGAGTTGTGTGGACAGGTATTTGAAATACCTACAGGAGTGCTATCAAGAAAATCCCTGTTAATGAAAATAAATAACAGTAGCACTTCCACTCTCCCCATGAATGCACAAGGGGACACATTGTGAAACATGTCAAACTGTCTCCTAGTTCTTGTCTCGGTTCTTGCCATAAGTCCCTGCTACTTCTTACTGAATACTAGTCCTTTTTAATAGCTAAAAAAATCCTTGCTATTGTGGCATTCCAGAAAGCATAAGCCAGGCTCAGACCAGTTAACATCTTTCTTCTTCTGCCTCAGCAATGGTATTTTACTGCAGCTGACAGAGAAGAAAAGTCCAGCACCCTTAGCACTGCGAGAAGTAGACCTTCAGAAACCAAGGCCCACCTCTTCCTACCACTGCTGTATGTGGCCTGTGGGCTTAAAAAGGCTTTCCTTTTGCTGTAGTCGCTATTTGTTTAAAGCCAGAATTTTACGCTAGACATTTACAAAGAAAAAATGTTTTCCAAAGTATTGTTTAAGCACCCAGGGTGAGGTAGATTCAGTGTACATGATGCTACAGAAATTATTTCTGCCCTGTTTCAGCTACTGCACACAGGACTGCTTGTAGCATCGGAGCAGAAGAAAAGAAAGCCTAGGAACCACCCAAAGAGAAGGCATATGGCCCTTTATTTTTTCCCATTCTGAAAGAAAACTTCTAAAATGCAAAAACTTGCATTTCAATTCCCCTCAGTCTCATACATGTTCAGAGTCCTTTCAGTAACAGTAACTTGAGTTTAAGTGTGAGAATGCACAGAGTGCTTCCTCCCCCTGACCTGCACATGCAGACATGCCACAAGACATTTTCCAAATCCCCACTGCTGAAACTGGTTTAAAATCAACACTCAGACAAACAGAAGAACACAGGCTTCAGTTGCTGTGCGCATGAACAGCTTCTTGTTGAAGACAGAATTAGCAGGAAGGCATTTCCCCATTGAAAAGAGGAAAAAAAAAAAAATCACTGTTGTGTCTTCTCTGGTATAGACTCTGAAACACTGCTGAGTGCTCATTCTGATCACTTTTCTTACAAGTGATTTATCTGAAGGATCTCCAAGTTCAGCCAAATACAGGTCCCCGGGCAGAAAGCAAACTCAGCCTACAAAAACAGAAAGTCAGTGAGTCCACTCTCACCACAGCTTAGTCTTGTCCAATGTATTCATTCTTCCATTTCCATTCACCTTTATGGCCACATATTATTTCCCACAGTTCTAGTAACATACATTTGTAGCATGGATATATTCAGAGTCTCGATTTCTGCCAGGAAAATGGTACAAGGGAAAATAAATTCATGTGATTGTCAGGATAAAAACATTTAAGTCCCACAAGAACTGGTTTAGCAGTGGATATCGGTGTCAGTGTTCAGTGTCATTGCTACGTTAGGACTTCGAACAGAAAATTGTCTTACAGGAGGCTGCATTTGTCAATATCATATGATGTGCCAAATTTTAAATGTGACCTTCGGAATGCAAAGGTAGACTTCCAAAAGACCATGTTAGGAAATTGAAGCTTTTCCAGGAGGCTGCCTAGTCTGGTTTATTGTATGGCTAATTTTCATCCCTCTCAGAGGATTTTCATTTGACACTTCTCAGTTATTCACCACTCTTCATCCCACAAGTCCTATACAAACCTGAAACTATTAAAGTGAAAAAAATGAATCTTGGGTTTATTTTGTAGTATTTTGGGGGTTAGATTCTGTGTTGCTTTAAATGATACAGTGAAAACCTGTGTAATGGGTGACTTCTCTGACAGAGAGCATCCTTTTTTCACCAAAGCCTAGAAACAAATGGCAGCTGCTACAAAGGGAAGTGCAGTAATTAAGTAAGTTCTAAAGCCATTGGCCTTTGAAATAATATGCTTTCTATAAAAGCTGTGTAGCAGAGGGTAAACTAACCCACAGGTGACTATCCCAACCAGAGCTGTAACAGCAAAGATGCTTCTTTCATTCAAGCACCATTCTATTCATTGAATGAAGTCTTTTTTCAATATGTTTTGGATAAAATAATGCAATTTTAAAGCTGCAATTGAGAAAGGAAAACATAAATATTAAAAGGGTGCAAGAAGTCTTCTGTAATTACCTGCACTTTTATATCACAGTTATTCAGTGTTTTTGCAGAACACAAAGCAAAGAGGGAAGTGAATACGAGGAACATCATTGTTTCTGTTTATCCAAGAAGCCCGAAGTTCACACTAAACTCTTGTTCTTTAACTCTTTGAGAAATAAGTCATGAAGTAAGCACAAGAGTGAACATACTTATGACTCAGTTTAGGTTTAAAATAATAGAATACTTTCAGTCTCTTTTTACATCGGTTTGCCAGTGTTTCCTTGGCATAATGCTTATGTGTAATGCAGTTAGTAAAAAGGGACCTGATTCACTACTTCTCCTGCAGACACTGATGTCTGAGAAAAGCCCCATCAGGTCAGAAGGACAACATACAGTGCACAGAACTACCCGAGATACCAGGCAACATGAACAGGAGCTCAGGGGGGAGATTCAGAGATTGGTTACATCTAAGTAACTAGGAATCTTTATTTCTCGCATTTTTTTTTCCTCTAGGAAGGAGACCTAGGACCACAGACAATATTTTTGCCCTTCCAGGTAATAGGATTAAGGATGGAAAAAAAATAAACCAGATCCTTTACTTCATTCTGAAGTCTAGTGGCCTCTGACTGGATCCAGCGAAATAAGTGTAACAAACTGATCGTGCAACGAACAAGTTCAGTATCATAATGTATTGAAATGCTGGTTTAGGTACCGTATCAGTAGATTATACTGTCATCTAGTGGCAACTACTTAACTTGCAGGCCAAAATACTGGAGACCAGTCCACAGCCTGCAGATACCTATCAATATTCTCTCGACCAGCTTTCTAAAACAGCTAGGTTACCAAGGACACTTTCACAATAATAATGGGAGACACGAACACACATTGCGGACTTGATCCTCCTGCATATTTCGAAAATAAAAGGCCCCTAAAAACTATCTCAGAAGACACATAAGCCACCTAAACTTACCCTACTCCCTGAATAGTGGAAGGTAAAAACCACAAGCTGAAAGCCAGAGAAAAGTCAGAACCCTCTATCATGATGCAAAGGTGAAGATGCAAGACCCTAAGACATCACACACCCTTGATATTTTACCTTTTTTTAATAGGGATGCATTTTACTAGGATGTCGCTGACATGAGAATGCATGATGACAAATACTAATTTGGAAATAGATTTAGCAATAAAGAAACCTCTGAGTGTTCAGAGAACAGAAGTAAATGGAAGGAAAAGGACAAATTCATCACTAGACTAATATGAGAAGGTGATTAAGCATTATTAAGAACCCTCAGGCCTGTTTAAGAGTCACAACTCTAAGTGTTCACCCCACTCTAACATAAAACTGCCCATAAAACAGTTGATTGAAGGATTGTTAGAGTCAATCCACTGTTGACAGAGCCAGCCAGAAAGCGTGCAGTTTTTTCAAGTGGCATTGAACTGTTTATCAGGCTAAAGTACTGACTAGTCTGCTCAGGGAAACACCAAATTTAAACATCAAAGCACAAAATTCTCACACACCCTCCAAAAATACCCCAACATTCTGGATTAGATTTAAGAGCATTGTAAGAAACTAATGAATTTCTTTAAAGTAGGTGGAAGAAACAGTGGTTTCAATTTTCTTGTGTCACCAAGCAAAGCATATAGGCTGGAGTATTCTATCTCTCATTTTTCCGAGGATGATACAGACATGGAAGACATCCAGACAGAAGTCCAAGGAGAAAGAGATGGAAAACAGCAAAGAAACATCAGATTTAGCCTGAGGAAACAGAAGGATGGGCATGAGGGGAAAATGGACAAAACCTATGGGGCTAGATGCTGACCAAAAACAAGGAGTGTGGACACAGATACTGTGTGTTGCTCTTTAGTTCACTCTGGTGTCAAGAGACAGGGATGGGTAAGACTTAGAGGGAGGGAGAATGGACAGTCCTGTGGCTATGACCTTGTCCTGAGACAGAGACCCCCTGCATCCTTCTCCCATGGACTTAACTCTACCTGCCCAGGGAAACAGGTGTTTGTACATCCAGATTTGCACCCAAGAAGCACTTGTTCCTATGCCTCCAATACCACAGATTTAACCAACCCTTTTGGACCAGAAAAGGTTCATGACTCTTACAGTCATGTTCTGCCTGCAGTGGTGGGCCAGTGTAACCATAGCTCATGTAAAGCACCTGAGTCTGAGAAAGCAGACATGAAAAAGTTATTTCTAGCCCACACCAAGAAGGCAGTCTTTCAGAAATGCTGCTGTTCCTGGTTGTTAAGGCAGATGGTTAAATTGTTTATCCAGAGTATTTTTTTCTGCTTCCTGCACATCCTGATATTTTGTCCACTTTTGTGGATTGCTGTGGGAGAGATACTAATATTTGCTGGACAAGACCTGTGGGTTGGATTTGTGCAGATGTCCTGGTTGTGAAATCCGTTGTACTCCATTACTCGTCATCCATCCAGTTCTCCAAAGAATTCTCTTTTTATGGCTGTAACAAGTAAATTTTCTGGCTTTCACAACTCATGAGGAAAGACAGTGTTCCCTTATTTATTTATACTTATATTTTTGTAATTTATACAAATGAAATTATCTACAGGAAGGGATTCTCAGTAGCATAAACGTGTCATCACAAAGAAGACATTTGTAACAGCATTAAAGAAACTTCAAAACTAAAAAGCATTTTGATTGCAGCAGGACATTTAATATGCATGCCCCTCACTGAAATTAAGCTACATTAGCTAATCAGTGAAGAAATAAGAGAAGCAATATCTTGGTGTGAATTAACAATGCTGGCTCTGAAAGACAGTTAATTGAGATCTGAAATGGGGAATTGCAAACAAGAGCCCAAAATATTCAGAATTAGCACATGTTTTGAAGCTTGACAGCACTTCCTCTTAATGAAAAAATTCTTATCTTATAGGTGGGAAGGCGTGACCAGAAAGTCAAACCCCAAGGGATGACAATTCCTTCATCCAACTCCAAGTGTAGCTCAGGTTTACAGAGGAGAAAGGTGAGGGCAAGAGGAGAGGCAATTAATTTATCCTGTTTTTTCTAAACCTGTATTATCATACAGTTACTGCTACCAGTATTCAGACTGCCACAAGAGCAGCAGTCTTGAACAAGAAATTTCTGTGCTAGACACTGCACAGGAAGAGAGAGACCTTTCTCAGACACCGTTCAGGAGGCAACAGATGGACAGACAGACCACTGATTGCAAGGACATAAGGAGCAGGCAGGAGGCAGCGTGGGCAGGAGGAGCATTAGCAACCCAGCACCTCTCTGTGCTTTGAGAACAGCACTTAATCGAGGATCCTAAAACCCTCCATAATGGGATAATCGGATAGTCTTCACTTCAAGATGGTAAAACAATCTCAGAAAAATAATTCCCTAATAAGCATGTTTTATACGTACAGATGATGGCTACTGTACTGCTTTTGGGGACCCATGTCAGGGAAGCCTGTGGTGCCCTACAAGGGTACTTCACTGTCTAGAGACAATTATAGAATCAATCATGGAATCATAGAATGTATTGGGTTGGAAGGGACTTCTAAAGGTCATCTAGTCCAACCCCTCTGCAATAAGCAGGGACATCTCCAACTAGAACATATTGCTCAGAGCCCCATCAAGCCTGACCTTGAATGTCTCCAGGTATGGGGCCTCCACCACCTCTCTAGGCAACCTATTCCAGTGATCCACCACCCTCATATTAAAGAACTTTTTCCTAATGTCCAACCTAAATCTACCCTTCTCTAGCTTGAAACCGTTACCCCTTGTTCTATCATTACATGCCCTAGTGAGCAGTTCTTTCTCAGCCTTCTTATAGGCCTCTCTCAGGTATTGGAAGGTCACTATAAGGTCCCCTTGGAGTCTTCTCTTCTTCAGGCTGAGCAACCCCAACTCCCTCAGCCTGTCTTCAGAACAGAGGTGCTCCAGCCCTCTGATCATTTTTGTTGCCCTAACAAATGTTCAGAAACCCAAAGTCCCTCAGCATAAGCAGCCACTTTTGCACACATACATCTCTTCACACACTGCACTCTTCCTGGCTCGTGACAGAGCCAAGGACTGGCTGGAGTCTGCCCATCCTCTGCCCCTTGCTTTAACTAGTGAAGATGGCAGCTCTGCAACACACAGCCCTCTGCTATAAGCTTATAGTTTAAGATTTTAACTGCTGTAACAGTACAAGTATCACACATCTACAGACCAACCTAATGTTAATTTTATATGCTCTTATAATCCTCTACTAATTACATGTTGCATTTTTTTGTTATTTTTATATCACAAACTCAATTAGCCAGGGCAATGGGAAAGGCTGGAGACGGAATTACCCAGATAAAGCAAGAACACGGGTAATATAAAACAGATGTAAATTAGGTTGTAAGAACAGAGTAAATGTATTTAACTTTGAAAAAGCTGATATGAAGAATGAGGCAGTAAACATAATGAAAATGAGGTGGCAGGGGGAAGTGGTTAATCCACAACTCGAATAATCTTCACACAGCTAATCAAAAGTTGATTGTCCCTGTTTGCACCTGCAGTAAGCCCTGTTGCTGCTCTTCTGACCAAAAATTCCAGCCTCTGGCTTGTGTAGGCCTGGGACTGTAGCAACTAGGGGGAAAATTTGAAATTCGATCTGTCTTGGTGAAAGAGATCCGGTCCCTCACAGATATAGAGGCTCTCAATTTGTAACTAGTGAAGGTGGAAATCATGACTGGCACATAATGTTTTGCAGGCCATAGATTTCTAGCAGACCACAGATCTCTAGAGGTGGAAACTAACAGAAAGCAGCTCCTGGGCTCCACATGCATGGCATGCTGCATGTTCTTCAAAACATTCCCACCAATTGCTGCACTGAGACAAATTCCCGCCTGGCTAAGCAGCCATTTTGGTGCACTTCTACAAAATCAAGATGTGCTTTAATCGCTCAGAACTTGTTCAGGGGAACAAACAAACAAAAAAACAAAAGCAAAGAAACAAACAAAAAAAAAACACAAAAAAACTCCCACAACTTTCATTCTCCTGCCACAGCAAACAAATTTTGCTTCATCTCTTCACACTACAGGTATCAGTTCCTCTGTCCTATCAGTGCAGTCACAGACAGGTTTTTGTGCTCTGAGTTTTGTTCTAATAAAGAAATAAAAGCAAGAAAATCAGAAAAGCCATGGAGATTTTATGACATTTGGAAAGAATTCTGAAAATCTCCCATGCTAGGAAGACATTACGTCCCATCCAAACCCTGGTCCCCACGGCCATTCCCAGAAAACAAGGTCAATAAAGAAATTACTTAGAAGCACAGTGCCTGTTTTCAATACTGACTTAGAAGAGCAGGAAAGAAGTGCCATGGGACCAGTGAATCTGGAAGATTTTAGAGTTGGAGGCTTCTATTGCAACACAAAAACTTAAGTCAAGAGCTTCTTCTCATTTCTGACAAAAAACTTGTGTATTTCAAGAGGTTTTGGGTGTTCTTTAAGAATCAGATTTATTTGCACTGCTGCAGAGTTTCAGAGGAAACTGGAAATGTGCCTAGTGCTGGACAAAAACTCAAAGAATTTGCACCCCAGTTGGATTGGACAACTGCATTTCAGCTTTACAAACATGGAACTGAAACCTCAAATTTCATTGAAAGCCCATGATAGAGTTCAACATTCAATTTACATTCCTGAACTTGATTTCATGCCTTATCTACAAATATCTTTGTCTTTTATTGTGCCAATTTACTGTATAATTTGCCTCATTTACAAAGCTTATCAAAATTGAGAACTGAAAGTAAAAAGTGACAGTTTAAAGCATGTAGTAGAAGAACATCCATGCAATTTTGTGTCCAGCACAGATTCATACAGCCTAACTTCTGCTGAAGTTCACCAGCAGAGAAGTTCCTCTTGACTAGGTATCAGTGATGGCCATTAGCCAGCCAAGGGAGACTAAATAGCACTCAGCTGGCTGAGGCTGGTACAACACTAATGTGACCATAATTGCATGCTGGCATAGCAAGACTTGTCCTCATTTAGACAACCTCTCATCAAAGAATGAATGGTCTTGAACAGAAATATCTTACTATGAGAAAATTAGTAATGGCTGAGATGAAGCAGAAACAGATGACAGAAATACTAGCCATACATATTTAAAATTTACTTCTTCAGTTTGTATGAACATATCATTCATATTAGAGTCTCAAAATGAGATGTGAACAAGACTTTTCAAGTTCCATTACTTCAGAAAATGCAGAAACAAAGACCAAGGTCACCTTGCAAATTACACACATCAAGTAGTTGTTTTTAGCTTGGCTCCTTCTGCTCTTCTAACCTGAGTTTGCACTTGCATTGGTTGCACTGAGATCATACAGCTACATCCATACAGACCTGCCAGCACTCCAGTGCCACCCATTACACAGCCACCCCAGGTCAAAAATCATCTGAGCTGCACATTTCTGGAGGCTGGGGAAGAAAATCCCCAAGTATGGATGTTCCCCTCCCACTTCTGCCCAAGGACCCGCCATTGACCTTGGGCTTACCTGAGCTCCCTTTTTTCAGCAGTGGCCATAAGCAGAACTTTAAAGGAGAGTAAGAGTGGGCCAAGCACATGTGAAACTTCCCCCCAAGCTCTTCCCACCTCCAATTGTTTTCCGTTCAGGCAACTTCAGCTTGATGGAGTTTGTCAGTCTGGTAACCCCAATGGTTTTTTTACCTGAGTACTTACTCAATCTCCCCTGAAACGTGTAAAATGTTTGTTCCCACTAAGTCTACTGACCGTTGCATGAAGAGTAACCTCTTTCTGTTTGTTTTGAACCTGGCTATGGAGCTATGTGACCTGCAACCTGATTCAGTACAGCCACTCTTACATTTTCACTCAGACATTTGGTTTAGGACAAAAAACTGCAGGTCGTGCCTAATTTTACTATGAAACACATGGAAAAGAGCTGGCTGCTTCAAATGGGATTCTCAGCAGCCATCTGGCCCACAGTGTTAACGAAACAAACTGATAGGAAAAGCTGGAAGCGTGTTTAATAAAAACATTGGCTTTTCAGGCTAAGGCCACTAAGGCTCAGGGTTACATTTATATTGGATGAGGATTCATAGCTCTCAGGCTTCTGCTGTCTTGCCACCTCCATCATTCCTTTCCAAGCTGCAATGTAGGCATCACTTTTGCCTGCTGCATTACAAGAGGAGGAGCAATTTGGCAATATCATTTGAGCTGGGATACTAGTCCAGGACAGAGAAAACATCCAAATTCTGCCTTAATCTTCCATGTCCCAGGAGAGTGGTTCAACCAACCAGCAGCAGATTAGTTTGGTGCTGAAGCACTCTCTGGTCATTCAGTCACTGCCCAGGCACCATGGCAGGGGGAACTCCAAAAAATTGATGCCTGGTAAAGCAGGCAGCTGCTCTGGGTATATTCCGACTGACGAATGGGAAGCCAGCACTCCAGACCCTCTTCCAAATGTTGCTTCTGTATTTCATGCTGAACACCCTGGGAGATTACTCCCATCTCTAAAAATCCCCAAGTCTTAGTCACAAGACAGACACAGAGGTGCAGATACATGCCAGGGTGGTTTCAATCCTTGGCATTCATGGAAGTGGAAGTTCAGGTGTCCATTGTACACCTGTAAATACATACTTCAGATGTGCCAAAGTATCTGGCCCAGCCTCCAGCTGTCTCTCCAGAGACTGCATGTCTGCTATAGGACCTGAGACATGATTGTCAGACTTATGCAGACATTTCCATTATCCACCAAAATGTTTCAAATGGTATTCAATGCTTGGGTATAGGCAACTGGGCTGAGCCCTCCTACACCTTCCTCCGAGCCAGTGGAACTTCACAGTCAATACTGGACACCACAAGATCAAATGCAGGATATCAGGGCTGCACATTGCCTAAATACATTAATTCTACTTTCTGTGCTCTTTAAGAACCTTTATTCTTCCCCAGCACAAGACCTCATTGGCTGCCACATCTCACATTGAGAGTGTAGTGTAGATGTCCTGCATTGCTGATGGACTTCCCCTTTCTCTGCTATGTGGTGTCACTGCCTATGAAAGAAACTTGGAGAGCACTTGCCACCTGATATGATATATTACATTTAGGAGTCACAGACTGGTATGGCCATGAGTCTCATGATGCTGCTTCTACTTCTTCCCTACTCTGATTGCAAGAAGTTTCCCATTGTACTAATAAACTGTATGTCCTTCAAGCGAGTGCTTGGAGTAGGTTTAGATCCCAATGGTTAGTGCTCAGCAGAAAAGCACTATTTTTCTGTAGGGGACAGATCCACTAGAGAGACATGAAGTGACATCTTCATGCAATTTTTTTCCTAACAAACTTCCAGACTTTAGCTAAGTATATACAAAGGATGGGTCTCAGCAGTTTGTTACTAACTGAAATTGATCCTGCCTGTGAAGGCTGTGAGCCTTCCTGGGGCTGAATTTGCTGTTCAGGATCTCCACAGGGATTTGTTCTTACTTCAGAGCTCACGGCTTGATCTGGTCTCCCTGAGACATGGAGATCTGAGCCAGGCCTTTCTAGTCAAATAACATGTTCATCAGCTAAGTATCTTTTAATAGTCACAAAACCCACATCTCCTGCAGAACAGATACGATCTAGTTTTAGGTAGTCCTGTGAGGAATTTGGCTCAATGATCCTTATGGGTCCCTTCCAACTTGAGATATTCTATGATTCTATGATTTGCATTGCAAATACAGCATCTGATACATTAAGCATATTTCCTTGATTATGAACCAACTCTCATTCCTACTGATGTCTCTGTTCTTCTTAAGCTGCTGCTAATAGCTTGGACAAACAGGAGGTGGTTTGCCTCAATCATTTGAATACTTAATATTTGTAATTTATACTGGGTGATTCTTACCCTAGATCAATATTCACATATTTATCCTCCTCAATTAGATGATAAAATTGAATAAAAGAAAAAGGTACAAATACGTAATAAGGAATAACAATTGTTTACATTAACGTTGCATAACACGTTACTTATCTGCAAACCCAGACATTAACAAATCCAATGTCACTGACAAACCACAAACTGTTTAAGAGGCACACAGACATTGTCCAATGCAAGCCAAGCATAACCAAACTTTTGCCAAGTCCTAACACTGCAGCATCCAGGCAGCTCTAGTCTATACTGCTGTGGTGTCTCTAAAAAAATAGGGTTATTTGTATATACAATTATTTTTTTCATAAGCCTCAGGGACACAAAATTTTAATAGTCTCTTCTTTCCTACCTCTTTTCCTTTCACCTAAAAATTACACTCATTCAGTGCATTTCTGCAGAAACTTTACTTAAGATTTTCCTAAAGTGCCTTCTTGGATAAGGACCAAAAATCATAAAATTAAGAACTTAGGACTACAGAAATCAAATTAATAAGCTAGTGTGCCTGGAGGAGCATATAAGAAACCACCATAAAAATAATCACAACTGTAATGCACACATATGTATGTAAGAATATAGCTGGGGGAGTGCACATGTGTGTCTGTGTGTGTTTATATTTACAGCCTCTCTTGGAAAGGTGTATTACACAATATACATTAGTAAAGCACCTATGAAAATTTTTTCTAGACAACACAACAGAGACCACATAGAACATACTAATATTAATAGCTGTCAGTAACAATTTCATGCATCAGGTATACTCTCTTATATTGTGTGCCTCTGATGGCAAGTCCTGCTTGCAGGACTGAACACCGAGGACGTGATGGGCTTTTTGGGAGATATTTGCTGGTACAAAGGCAGCATTTGAAGGGACCTTCACATTTGTGTGGAGCTAGTTAAAAGCTTCTTATTATTAGGACCTCTGTTATGCATAATTTAAACTGACACATAAACACTTTCAGGGGTCCTCATCCAGAGTCCACTGAAAAAGGCCATTCTCTTTAATGAGTATTGCATTGCCTCTCTTTTTTTTTTTTTTGCTAAGTTCATATTTTAGTTCAAGTTCAGCTCAGCCCTTTGATTGTACAATAGCAAACTCCTGTTCCACAAAAGTTGTTCATGGCTTCCACAAATTGTTTTTATAACTAAAAATGGTAAGATCTTCAAATTGCCACAGCATGGGATGTTTGCCTTCTGGTTTTTAGAGCCCATATATGCAAATAAACTTATATCTCATTTTCAATTTGTTCCCACATCCATAAGACTTGGAAATTCATTTTGCTTTTGTTAATGAAAACCAGGTCTCTTGTACAGACACTTGTTCCAAGGATTTAAGGCTTTAAAAAAGGCCTACTTAATGTAAGCAAAAAGGTTAGCTTGTGTGAAATTATTCTGACCTTGTATTAAATTGTTGTTAACTTGTGTTAACTATGCTAAGTAAGGCTGACCTGGGGCAAATAGTATCACTGAACAGTACATTTGGCAAAACCTGACTTTCTAAGGAGTAAGAATATTTGGCAAGTCAAATCAACTCTCATAGGCTGTTTAAGCCAAAAAAAAAAAAAAGGAGAAGAAATGTCAGAAGTGTCAAAACACTTCTCAGCATTATTTGAGTGAAATGTTTTATTTCAGAAACATCGACATTTTGTATTCTCATTTTCCAAATAAGACATTGAAATTTTCTAACTGGAAAGGTACTTTTTGCTTACAAATTCAACTGAGCTTCAGAAAGGAGGCCTTAGAAAGGGATAAATAATCAGATAATTAATAATCAGGGAATTGCCTTGATCCAGCTGGTCTTGGCATTATGTTTTCAAACCAAAATCTTCAAATCCATTAGAACTATTTGCAGGAAAACCTACAGCTTCTTAGCTGTGAGGAGATGGCTTACTAGTTTGAAATGATTAAGAAGAACTTGTCTTTCTAAATTTGACTGCCGGTTTTGACGTTTCCTCAATGACCTTGAGTACATCACTCAACAGTCTGTGCTTCAGCTTCCTTGTCTATCTACTTGGATTTTACTAGGATTGTACTGAAATAATCTTGTGTCAAGAATATTCATTTACCAGCATGGATTGTCATTTACTTATCAGTTTATCTGTGACAAGGCTGTCCTGTAGTGTCATTGTCACCTTCTTAACTGGGAAAGTAGAGCTTCAGGTGTATTTTTATCCCACTATGGATTATAGGAGTTTGGTTGGTGTGATTATTTCCATTCCTCTAAGTAACCAAGTGATATTTGTAGCATGTTTGTCTGCATTTCTAAACTGTTCTGCTTCACATTTGCCCCTTGGTAGTGTTTCCTTCAAAAATAATTCTATTGAACTGGGGAAAATAAAGAAAACCCATCATGGCATGCGTGGTGCAACACATGATTCCTTCCCTGATGGGGGAAGGTTTCTCACGTGACCTACTGCATGCTTATGCTTTTTGCTTTCCTCACAAGGAATTATTTTCCACAACCAAGCTTTAAGTACCAGTAAAATACAAACCCACTAGCACAGGCCATTACCAGCAAGGTGAAGCAGCTCACACGGAAGCAGGAACCTGTGCTCTGGGACCTCTAAAGTTTTACAATATCAATTACTGGGACTAAAGCGTAGGGAAGATATTTGCTTGCAGGAAGTTTCCAAATTCCCTTTCTCTTTGTATTCCACTCAGTGGCCCCTGCCAGCCTGTGGGCTGCCAGGTGGCACCTGGATGGGGACAAAGCAAGGCCTCTGCTCCCAAGGGACCTGCACGGGATGCAGGATTGCTGCAGGGCACAGTGGCAGCCCCAAGTAGTGTGCTTTCTCAAGCTTCTGCTGACCAAAACTGTCCCTCTGACAGCAAAAAGCAAGAAGCTAAAATACTGGACAATTCCCAATACCCACAAGTTTCATTTTGTAGCAAATTGAAGCATCTTTCTCCTTAACTCTAGGAACATTAACAAATATCTTTATCTAATTTTCACATGGATTGTTTTCCACAATGCAAATCAACACTGGCTGCATTCACACTGTTACCTGAACCAGGGAAACCTTCCAGCTCAGTCCTTCCAGGCTCTGCCTCAGCTCCAAAGGAACACTGCACAGGGACTATGCAGTCCCTCTCACATCCCCATGATTAAACTCTCTTTTTCCCCAAGCAGGGTGGCCATGTCCAAATTACCTTTTGGGAACAGACCCAGGCAAGTGATGGGCTGCTTGGCTGAGCTCCTGGCTGCCCCAGCCAAAATCTATGCCCAGCCCTTTGCTGATGCTCCAGCCCCTGTTCTGCTACTGGGGCATTTTGGAGGCATCAATGCATTTATCTGGGAGAGAAAGGCAGAATAACACTGTTATCATCTCAAGCATGGGACACTGACACAACTAGAGCTAAATTATGTCCCCACAGTTGCAGCAGTGGCCAGTGGGAGAATAGGCAGAGGGCTAGAGTGCTGCCTGGCTGCCCGACTGCTTTTTTCACAAGCCTGTCTTCTGAAGATGATGAAGAGCCTCAGTACACATCCTACAGCCTTTCTAGAGTACAAATTATCACAGCAACACTTCAGAAGCATGAAGGGGGAAATCTTCAGCAGTTGAGAATTCAGTTGAGCTAGGCCAAGGAGTACCAGGAAAGGGTATGACCACACACACAAGCACTCACTCAAGGGAGAAACCAAGGGGAAACTCAGCCCACCTGTGGGACTCACCTTCTGTCTGTGGAAAGCAAAATGTCTACTAGAGACTGGGTTTTAATAGCTGATGTCATAGATCAAGGACCACCTGTTTCACAGTCTTCCGGTTTGTGGTGGTGAGAAAGAAATGGGAAAAACCTTTTCCCAGCAGAAGTGCATAAATGGTTTGGGGGATGTTACTTGTTTAAATTAAATACTAAGTTTGGCTTCATTCTTTCAACTGTTCCCAGAAAAGGTCAGAAAAAGCATTAATTTCCTTTTCAATTCTCATCCCTATTTCCATTTTACTAATTTTTTTTCTATTAGGACTAGTTCCAGATTTTTCTGTTCCAAGCTGAAAAATTCGAAGAATGTCTTCTATCATATCATCCTCTTACAGACATAAAAGGTATACACAAAAGATGTGTTTAGCATGAAAACCCATACATTTGACTAGCTTTGTTACCTTTGTTAATATTTCTTCCAATGTCCAGCACGTCCTTTCACTTTGTGGATCTCATTTTTTCTGAAGATGAAATGTTCACTCATCTTGAGCTTTTGTCCACCAGAACCCCCAGGTTTCTTTCCACAGAGCTGCTCTCCAGCCAGGTAGGTCCCAAACTGTGCTGCACTCCTGGGTTATGTTTTCCCGGGTGCAAGACCTTACATCTGTCCTTGTTGAACCTCATAAGGTTCTTGTTAGCCCTCTCTTCCAGTTCTTCAGATATCCCATTTCCTATGAAGGGATGTCTCCCAGAAGCAAATCTTCTGTCATTGTTTATGGTCTGTTTCAGGCCAAATCCCAAAGAATTCAGTAGAAGCTCATCTTCATCAACTCTAAGCTTTGTTCTCCACTGACTTGGCAATGTGGACGATCAAACTAATGGAGACATCTAGGGAAATGTACATACATTTGCTGCTGCAGAATGGCAAAAGCAAGATACATTAACACCCACGCTGCCACTGCTGTGCACTACACAACCCAGCAGAGAAGATTATTAAGCAAGGGGGATTTTTCTTTGGACATTTTATTTGCATCAGGCTGGATTAAGGAACATTTTCTCAGAGCACATGCATCTTTTTTTTTTTTTTAAATGGTCATTATTAGAGCAGTACCTCTGCAAGAAAACGTTGTGGTAAGAAAAAAAGACACCTGAAAATTTGTTTTCTTCAAAAATTCTCTGCTCTCCAGCACTGTCATTCATTTTCACATAGGCCTTGAGGAAGCACAGCTACATGTATTTTGGCTGCTTAGCAAAACCAAGCAAGAATGACTGCCAGGTATGCAAAATGCCTGCACATCTTTTCCATTACACCAAGATGAATACTGCTTTCTGAAATAAATGCAGGGTCTGGTTACATTCCCATCCAAGAGAGAGACAAATTTGCCACTGACTGTGGGAGTGCAACACAGGACCTTTACAAAACAGACAGGGCACCTTTGTATTTCCTACTGAATATGAAAAAGAAAAACCTGAGTACCAAAGTCTTTCATCAAAAAGAAAACAAACATGTCTTACAGGCTTTTTAATAACTTTTTCCCCACTAAAAAGAGTAAAGCTGGTCTGAAATTACGATACCTGTTTGAACAGAAAGCATATTTTCTTCCTAGCTTGGCAGTATATCATTCAATCTATAAACACGGAGACATAATATAAAGTAATAAAGAGGAAATACAACACAAAGTAAGATTCAGACATATTAAATTGCTTAATGAAAACACAAGAGAGAAAAAGAGTGAGTAAAAAATATGGTTTCCTTTATTGAGAAAAATCCCTTTTCAAATGTTTAATCAATAATGAGATTCGTATTTCCTGACTTGAAATGGTTTTTACATTCATTTTTTCAGAAAATTATTAAATATATTTAATGAATATAAACTGTCATTTTTCTGCAGCATAGCCTGGCAGCATCCTGGATAGATTGTTTTCTGCTTACTCTGTTTCCCTTCTGCAGCTGAGTGTTCCAAGCAGTGCATTTCATAATTTCATTTCAGATTACTCTTGTCACTGAATTCTATCCAGTAAATGTAAATACACATTTGCAAATGCACCTGGGCAAAAGGAAATCCTGTAGGATCATGCTGCCAGTAATTTGGAGATGAGTCAAATTAACATGGAACATTTGTTACCACTTAGCATTTTTATGTGCTTGTACTGCAGAGCAGATTGAGGCTAAAAGAGTATTATAGTCAAACTGCCAATATTTCTGCTTCCATATTATTTGACGCTTACTCAAAATCCACAGGCTATTAAGTGTCTGGAGACTAGTGACCAGGATGTCAGAATGTAAGACTTCCATCAGTGTGAGAGGCCTTAAACTCTATTTGTTCTATGATGTGATGTCAAGACAGCAATCCAGTTCCTCCATATATGTGACAACTGCTGTTTTGGACAGCAAGTATCTAAACAATGAGTTTGCTCAGGCCAGTTTGCTGAGGCCAGCAGACACAACAGAGAGCTTATGGAAGATGGAGGTCCCTCTGGATGGGCACCCAATTGCCGGCTGGGAGGCTTCCAGCATGGCACCTGTGCTTAGGTTGCACCTATTCTTTGGCAACTGGTCCCAAACTCAAAAACAGCTTCTACAGGGCACGTGAGCTGTCAATAGCCAGATCTCCACATTTCCCCATCCCAAACCACTGGGGATATAAGCCACCATTCTCCTTCCCTGAACCATACCCTGTGAATGCCTCTTGAAAGATGACGAAAAATTAGTGAATATCAGCTGAGGTTCCTTAAACTGCACTTTATAAATAAGGGTTGGGAAAATAACAGTGTGCAGAGCATGGTGCCTGGTTTGAGCTGCACTCGTGGCCAAGCAGTGTGTAGGTCAGGGGGCTGGAGCCCCCCAGGTACTGCGTGTGCCAGGCTACAGGGGAGGAGCTCCTGAAGTTGCTTTAGATGGTTGAGCTAGGCTGAGTGAAGCCACAGAAGGGGGACAGACAGACAGAAAGTAATACACCCCAGTGTATTGAAGTAATCTTATTTACGTATCTGAGTTAAATTTGGCTAGTTTCTAGGGAGTATCACTACAGGCAGTATGGACATATCACCTGGAGCATCATCTCCTCCCATTATAATCCTCTAATGATGGTTTATAAACAGAAATGCGGTCAAGCCAGAAATATGCTGTCACACAAAACGCTGACATCTCTAAATATCAGGAGTATCCGAGATACATTTTTTTCTCATCAAAAACACTGCATTTGTTTTACTCAGAGGAAGCAGAAGTCATAAGAAAAATCAACATCACGTTACCTAATCTTTCTCATTTTCATTTTTAATTCCCCCAGCATGGGGCTGGGATGGCTTCATTCCTTTGCGCTGAGTGCCATGACAACCAACAAACCCATCAGCTATCTGCATTGCCATTCTGCTTCTTACCTGGGGAAAAATGTACACACCACATGCTCAAACTCTTTTTAAACCTATGAAATATAAATAACTAATATGATTTGACCTAGATAGCTGAATGTAATGTGTCATAACATCCCAATATTAAAAACAAAAAGTGTAAAAGCATTTATATACATTAGGAAGACTAAGTAAAGTAGCTACAAGGAGTTCATCAGTTGTATTATGTTTTAAGAGAAGCTTTCCTTAAATGAAATGCTTTCAAAATTAAAAATGTGAGTACTGTAGGTACTAATGTTACACCATCAATACAGATTTCCATGAACAGTGTAGTTAAAGCACTTTGAGTGTGTGTACTTCTATAAATTATATACATCACAAATCTGGAAAATGAGTAGCCCCAAAGAAAAAGGTATTCTAAATTGCCCTTAGACCTCTAACTTTTGCACTTCATTGGAACCTAAAGCACACAGGTAAGATACCACAGCTTTTAGCAATATTCATCTATGAAACAAGCTGTAATTACATACATGTTCAAACATGAATAAGCACAATAAAGATATGTGAGTTTCTTGCCACTAGCATTTACACAAACACGACTTATGATTAGGTGTATCCAACTAATTACTTGTCTTGCATTTCTCTTTAATCTTGCAGTTAATCGATATATGCTAGAAATTTTATGTCATACCATTGTCCAGTTTGCATTTGATGTGCCAACACCAACAGTATATGCAGCTTCACTTCTTGTCCTTATAAATTATGTTAATGTTTTCACAGATAACCTATTTAAATGTCCTAATGTTTTCCCTGGGAAGCATCATCAATCTGGCAGCCGGCCTTTGCAAAAGAATTAAGACTCTCATCTCAAAAACGACAGAGCTTTCAGACCAAGCCTCACACTCTTCAGCTGACTCAAGCCTTTAATTTAATTAGCATCTCTTATCTCAGCCAAATTTAAATTAATACATTTCTTGGTAATACAGGTAAAAGGCCTAGGACTTGTACCCTATGACCTAAGTAAAGAAATTGATTATTTTAACTTCATTCAGTTTAATTTTCCTGCTCTCTAATCAGTATTATCCCATTCTACTGCAACTTCCTCCTCAAATATCTCACCAGTTTTCTTCATATCACTGAATTCCCAGAGCCTTTTTTTTTCTAATTGTATTTTCTTCCCTAAAATGTCTCTCCAAACACATAATTGCCTTTTCAGTTTCCCAGATAAAATCCAGAGATGTTCAAACACTAATGGCTTTGCTTCCAGCTACCAACCAGGATTATAAATCTGTTCACACATCACAACTCTCTTCATGAAAATTGGGTTCAACTCTGTCCCAAACTTCAATATAAAATGTTTGAAATCCACTGATTTAAACCAGTGTGCCGCTAAAACCAGTTGCTGATGCAAAACGACCACCTTCATAACCTTAACGTCTTGACACATTCAAATCTGTCAGGATGTCCAAAACGAATGAATTTCATTTGTAGCTGGGAGACAAATAAAATTCATTTGGGTGGAGGTTTCCCCATAAACTAATTCCATTAGATTCACTGCTGCCTTTCACCTGGTACTGCACTCATTCATCTTTTGCTCAGAAACAGGAAGCCGAGGCTGCTTCTTCTGCCATCCCTGATTCAGAACACATGAGCTCCAGTGAAGATGCACAGGTTGGCTTGAGGCTGGAGTTTGGCCCACAGGAGATAGTGAAAGCACTTTTTCTCTGCTTGAGATCAAACTTCTTTCACAGAAGCGCAGCAGAAAGGAGGACTGTAGGAAAACATAACTGCTTGTACATGTTGGCCTCTGCAGAATGTTTTATAATCTATTATAA
The DNA here is from genome assembly GCA_020745705.1 of Hemiprocne comata. Taxonomy (NCBI): domain Eukaryota; kingdom Metazoa; phylum Chordata; class Aves; order Apodiformes; family Apodidae; genus Hemiprocne; species Hemiprocne comata. Next base: position 88,714,183 of record CM036586.1, on the reverse strand, counting down.
AGTTTTTATTCCTCAACTTCATGAAAGTCTAAGAAGAAAAAAAGATAAACATTTAACTAACGTGTGAGGATACTTCTCAAGGTCCTCCCAATCATTTGTTATTAGGACTTTTTTGTTGTTTTTTTCAGCTGTTGCAAGAGAATTCCTTTCACTGAAGGCTGGCTGCAGTTTCCAACAGCAAATCTCATAACTGGAATTTAATATCAAGACTACCCAGGTATGCTCAGCTGCACTATAGAAATGCATGTTACTTGGTCTTTTGCATTCCATTTTTTTAAACTTCAAATGAGTGCCTGAAAGAGGAACATGGGATTATAAGATTAAGAGGAAAAACACGTAAAAACATAAAAACAAAAGCATAAAATAAGCTGTGCTAAAGATATTTCTAAAAAAAAAAAAAAAAAAAAAAAAAGAGAACCAGAGAAAAGAAGCCACATATATGACCCAGTGTAAATTGTACTTAACTATCTATAAAATATATGTATATTTCTATAAGGAGACACGGAGGTGTGAGAAGTGTGTTTTCAGCAAATGAGAAAGATCGACTGAATGGCAGCCAGAGCCCTTAGAGACCAAACCTGCTTATAGGAGAAGCAGCAGGTAAATAGGATAGAAAATGTAGCAGCCTGATGAACAACAGGACTATGATTCTATGACTATGATCTGACATTGCAAGGTGTAATAAGCAAAAGCAAACAAGGCCAGTAAGTGATGTCAAGGATTGAGAAACCAGCTGTACTTCATGCACAGCTATGTTCCAGTTCTGGGAATGCTGCATTCTGGGACTAAGAGTTTTTGCTGACCCAGTGCATAGCAGCTGTGGAATGGAGTTCTCTTCACAGGCTGGAAATATTGCTGAAAACCAAGTTTGGGTTTCAAGTGGGTGTTGGCAAAAAACAATGGAAAAACTGACACGTGTGTGACACAGACAGTCCCCTGCTGGCCGTCAGCTCCACGCAGCCAAACTGCTGCCAGCCGATACAGCTCCAGCTCTGCGTAGTGTAGTAACTGCAGTAGCTCCTCAACAAACTTCTTTCCAGTTCTTTGGCACTCGACAAAATGCTTGCTTCTCCTCCATGTGCACGCTGCTAAAGTTACAAACAGAAGATACTTTAATATATTCAGTATGCTGTCCCCTTTCCTACACTGCTGTTGCACTGGATTGCCCTAAACCCTGGGGTCACTCTGCATGTCCCAACTTGTCAGCCATTAGAGTTAGGCTAGCCTCCCAACCCTGTTTTAAACCTTTGGACTAGACATCAATGTGAGGATCACATGAAAACAATTAAATGAGAAACTCCTCACCTTCCTTTGGACACACAAAATCTGACTTTTGATTAGAGCAACTCCAGGGAAAGGACACCTCAGGGACGACTTCAGAATGTGAGAAGTTCTGCGCCAGGCTCTTGGGAGCTCACAGCAGGACAGATGTGCCAGCTAAGTTTCCCAAAGCTTTCAGTCCCAGGTGGGTGTCATAGGAATCCAAGGCACTGTTGTGCCATGTTTGCATTTTAAACACTGATCATATGTATCCCAAGCCCTTCTTCAGTGAATGCAGCCCACAGGAAAGCAAGATACCATCAGAGCTATTCTTTCTTCATTGTGGCCAGTGTTATAGCTTCTCTGTCTCTTATAGAATCATAGAACCATAGAATCATAGAATGGTTTGGGTTGGAAGGGATCTAGAAGATCATCTATTTCCAACCCCCCTGAAAGGGCAGGGACACCTTCCACTAGATCAGGTCGCACAAAGCCCTGTCCAACCTGGCCTATCTTTAGCAAAGCATTCAGTCCACCAGCAAGAACCTTCATTTGGGGTTTAAATGAGGGAAAAAGAAGGCTTGATACAGTATTTGCTACATACAATGTGTGTGTAAGAAAGAGAGTAATTTTCTCCTGCATTTAAGCATATAGACTGGCATCTGAACTTTCCTCCTCCCTTTATCAGCACAGTGCTGCTTTTAAACGTTATTTTCTGGCCATCTTCATTTTCAGTGCACTATTCCTCTGTCATTCTCACTGTCACAAGAATCAATAGATAGTAATAGCATTACATGGGCAGGGAGTGTTAGCCTTGCAATAACTTCTGGAGACACGGACATGTGGTTTATTAATTCATCATCTATCTTTGACCGACTCTTTTCCCCTTTGCCCCCTTACTTACCTTCCAGGGCCTCACCCTTTAGAAGTGGGGTGGGAGGACACAACTCTATTACCTTCTTACATGACAAAACAGACGGACTGAGAAGGCAAAAATCAAAGAAGATATGTTACTTGAGTTTCACATAATAATATTTCACAAGTAACCATTTCTGACATTTAGAAGAATGGACACATTCCTATTCCCACCACAAACATCTGTGCAAATGAAACCAGCTTATACCAGGAACCACTGACCCAGAACACCTGCTACTCCTAACAGCAACTGCCTGCTGTAATGTGCAATTTACTGACCTGTTCCATAAACTGCATTTATGCCTGTTTATCAAGATTGTTTATGTGAAACTAACTAAAAACATAAAGATCATTGTTTCATAGTCACTAACATACAGACAACAGAAATGTAACGTTAAAGACGTTAAATAAAACATTGGTTTGCTTTTTCAGCTCTGGCTGCCTAAATCTGCTCTCACTGTAAGGGCACAGGACCAAGCAGGCTTGTCAGTACTGCACACCAGTGAGAATGAATACAGTCAACTCCTGAGCTGCCACCACCATCAATAAAGGACACAGAATGACAACAATCCTGCCACATAAATACCTATGTTATTTTTGTTCAAATCTAAACTTCTTGTTTCAGGGTATTTTTATAGACTACATTTCATATGTATTACATTGCAGGAAGTGGTTATGATGCAAGAATATTGCTACACTCCCTTTTATAGTTATTTTATTAAATAGTGCAAAATCAAAGGAAAACACTGTTTCAGTAGACCACTGATACAGCATAGCACTTCAGGAGAAAACAACAGCCCAGACCTCTGTTTGTAGCATTCAAGAATCTTTCCTCTGAACAATCATGGGTTTTACTTAGATATCCAGGGTAATGAATATTCTGCTGTAAGAGAGATGCTATTTGTTACTGGGAGAAAAGCCTTTTATGAATGCTTGTATAAGACAGCTTTATGTTCCTCTGACATACCATTCAACTGATTTGCCATATATTTATTGCTTCTTCAACTACCTTGAAAACAGCAACAAAACCAGAGGCATGGTCAGTCAGTCACGAGATTACATACATGTTACTGCTTCACACATAGCTGGAAGGCTGAATTTTCTGTTGGAAGAGAAAACAATTGAAGCGATAGATTGGAATTGCTAATTTTAACTCTGCCTAGCCCATCCGAAATAATACAAATATTCTCTTGTGATTTGGAAATTATGACACCTTTTAAGTGAAAGAAAAAGATGACAAAACATCACAAGGAGACAGAGAGGTATATGTCTTTTTATACGATAGGTATCACTTCAGAGAGCTATCTATCTGATGCATTGGTTTGGATAAGGAGTGAGGTGATTCTTCCTTCTCTGAATAGATAACATGTATATACACATATTTTGCTTAATTTTGTGCTGGTTTGGCAGGATTTTTGGTAGTGGGGGAAGGGCCCCAGGGGTGGCTCCGGTAAGAAGCTGAGAAGCTCCCCCTGCTCCAAAACCAGCCAAGGAGCCTTTAGAGAGACAATAGATGCGCCTCTGCCATTAACATACGAAAGAACTGAGGTAAGAGCTGAGCAGAGCGAGCACTTAATAGGTAGAAAGAAAGAAAGAAGAGCTGAGCTGGAGAGGTGAGAGGCAGTGCTGGGGTGAAGATCCCGGTGGTTTATGAGGAAGAAGGGGAAGAAGATGCCCAAGCAGAAGTTTCCCTGCAATCCATGGCAAGATGGCAGGCTGTCCCCCTGCATTCATGGAGGAACATTGTGGAACATTCCCTGAAGGCGCCAGGAGGGGTGAACTTGGCCAGTGGACTTGGATTTTGTGACCAGTGGACTTGGATTTGCTGCCAGTGGGCTCGGACTATGCAGCTGTGGAAGACCCCAGCGCCAGGGGAGGTGACTGTTCCCAAAGAAGCCCGTGACTCTGTGGGAAGCCGGCACTGGAGCAGCTTGCTCCGGACCTCGTGGGAAGGACTCATGAAGGAGAGGTTTGTGGAGGACTCTCTCCCATGGGAGGGACCCTGTGGGGAAGCAGGGGAGGACTGTAAGGAATCTGTCTTCCTGAGAAGGAAGGAGCAGCAAGAACCACCAGACTGTGAACTGACTCTAAACCCCATCCCCTGTGCCACTGGGGGAGAGAAATGGGGAACAAAGTACTTTGGGCCCGGGAAGAAGGGAGGGGTGGGGTAATGTCTGTAAGCCCTGCTCTGTGTGTTGTCTGTGTCTGTGTGCATTGGATTAGCGTGAAATTAAATTACTATTTTTCCCCAAGTTGAGTCTCTTTTGCCCATGACCTTAACTGGTGAAGAACCCTCCCTGCCCTTTGTCTCAACCCATGAGCTTCTAGTTGGCCTTTGTCCTCCCCATCACGCAGTGTGTGTGAGGGGGGGAGTTGAGTGAGCGGCCTTCTTTGTTGTCGTGTTAGGCCCAAACCAAAACAAATTTACAACAGTAAATATACTTCCATGTCTTCTCTTTATAGTGCGTGATGCAATTTATAAACTTCACCTCAGAAACATCAAGTTTAATATTCTTAGTAAATGTTTAGGAATTTTGTAGTGCTGACGGCATAACATACCACTATAAACATGACCTAAAGTCACTGCAGTGGCAGTACAGGAGATACAGTATGTGCACAGCCTCCAGCACATGCTACAGAAGTACAAAAATCCTTTCCCTTTTGCAGGTTCATATTGTTCCCATTTCCTAAAATATAGGATTAGGTATGTACCAGTTACACCAGCTCCCACAATGCAGGGAAACAACAAGGATCCTTCAGCTGCAGCAGTAATAGGACATTCTTTGTATTTTCCTTTACTCAGAGAAACATTTTGAAAAGTTGTATTGCAACTGAGGTCAAGGTTATAAGTGAGTTTAATAGAAGTTGCCACCTGTGATAAGAAGCGAAGACTCATAGGAAATGGAAAAAAGTTTTCTTATTCTCTTCCAGAATAAAATTCACCTGGGAGACCTTCAGAGAATCTAGACAAGGACTAGTGCTTCATTCCTTTAATATGGCTAGAAGTATTCTGTCTTGTTTCTACAAGCATGAGGAGGAACAGCTACCCTGGTAATATGCACAGATTCTTTACATCTTAAGTTAGTAAGAACAGATGAATCTGAAGCTTCCTTATTCATCCTCAGAGGAGTTTTCTAAGGAGTTCAATATTCACAGTTATGTATTTTTAAGCAAAACACTTAAAAGTTGTATCAGTAGCAAAGCAGCTGATGGGTGTTTTATACCCTGTTAATATAAAAGCCCATGCAACTAACTGTGATTCAGCCTTCTGGGATGGTAGGAAGGGAGGCTTTAGTTGATGAGCTGTGCAGAGTTACCACTAAGGAATCCATGCACACATCTCTAGCAATGTAATGTTCATGTTCTTTCTTCAGCAGACAGCAGCATGGTCATTAGAAAACATAAGAGAGAGTTTCCTAAAGCTTAATAGGCTTCCCCTTTCTATATCTAGCAGTAACCTGTACACAGTAAGCCTTTGTACTGGACTATGGACCCACCAGCATGGGTTTGGTCTACTTAGTTTAGACTTGTTTTTTCCCACATTGGCTGTACTTTTTCTGTCCTAAAAGGATGTTTTAAAAGTCCTACCTTGTACACCATCACCTGTAGTTCAAAACTCAACAGTTTTCACCTGGTGCTTAATATTTCCCTTTAATTTTCTCCAACCAGAATCTCCCTTCCCATTGGGCAAGACTGGGAAGTCCATCATCATGCATATGTATTATTCTCAGCTGAATTATGTCTTTGGAAATCAGGTCATGGCAAATAATTTAAAAAAAAAAAAAAGAAAAGAAAGAAATCTTGCTTGTGAAGCAGAGAAGACAGAAGGGGTTGTTTCTTCTTTGTAAGACCCAGGTCCGCAAAAATATAAAGTGTGGAAATTCTATACCCACCAATCTGATATCTTTTCTAAGAAAGACTACTCTGTAATACACACATGTAACCCAATTATATGGTTTGGTTTATCTTTTCAGATGTATTTATTTCTTCCAGATTGCAAGCTAGTCCTTGCATTCTGCACTTATGCCAAGCAACCTCTTGGACAAATTTTGCTTGAGAACTTACCAAATGATAACTGTATTTTAATAAGCTTTTGATCCAACAGACAACAAAGTAAACAGGGAAAGCTCTGCTAGAGCCAGATTCTCTCTGGGTTTTTAAGCTGTATGTGAAGTGATCAGTATATGTGTACCTATTCATGCATGGGAGAGAAGTTCAGATTTAACTGTCAATATGCATATGTGCATACCGCAGCATGCAATTTGTTTTTAATTTTAAAAAGCTAATAAACAAGGCTTTATGAGTTTACTTTTCATTAGAAAAGCTCAATAAACATAAGTGCTGGCTTTCTCCTTGTCTGCTCTCGTCAAATAACCTCAACATATTTTACCCATTGAAAATTTCCACTGTTGATCAGTTTAAAATTGATCACTCCTTTCTTGTATACTGTTGCAATAATGGCTCTGCAGCTGAAATAAAAGGGTTTATTCTTATATATAAAAGGAACACAGTCATAATCATGTTAAGATATTTCCCCCATATTGTAGAGTTATAAAAATGGAGAAGGAAACTGTTGGAGGGAGGGGGTTGCCACTCCACAGATTTCTATTAAATGGAAGAAACAATTCCATAGAGTATGGCTACACAGTTCTGGCAGTTTCTGCCAGCTTTTATTCTACTTATATTTTACTGAATAAACTCTGTTCTATCACATCTGCATCCCTATTTGTCCTACTAAAGCAGTACTCTGCTGGTAGTAACAGTAAGTTTCACTGAGGTCATTGATAGTTCAAGGTGTTCAGCATCTCACTTAGGTTCTGATCCAACATACACTGAAATAACTGATTAATTCCTGATACCAGAGTACATTTCACACCACAGTTCCCTGGGCAGGCCCTTTTTCTTCCAGGTGGTCTATTATGCTCTACACTATTTGCACATTTGGCTCTTCAGAAAGTATGTTGTTGACACGTGGGCAGGAAAATCTCTTACACCCGAGGCACACACAGCTGCATGCTGCTGGCTAGGGCCACGCTCCCATAAAGTCAGAGATGACTCTTCCAGTTGTATCGATGGGAGCTGGAATGGATCCTTCAGTCAGCACACCATGGCCCAGAAAACCAACAGTATTTGTAAGCTGCTTAAGTCGAAAACTTCAGAGACAGAAAAAAAAATATATACATATGACATGTGCTGGCAGAGCCATAAAATATTTGCACATACTCAACTGAGTTCACTCCAGGTGTCCCTCTCCAAAAATATCTCTTCTACTTTGTGGACTTCTCTAAATATCTTGGTAAAATAGCAGCAAATTTAAGAACAGTGCTAGAAAGGGCAGTCCCACGCTGTTAAGCATTTGATGCTCACTTTCCAGGAGTCCAGCAGGGGTCATGTGAGGGACAGTGACTGTTTACTGACACTTTTTTCTGGTACCCTTTTCCCTCCATTCCGTCAATTCTCCAGGGGCAGCACAGCTACAGAGGGAAAAGGTGGGAGTTGGAATAACTCCAAAGAGCCTGGCTCATTCCCTGGGCTGCCATTCCTGATGTAGAGTGGTAAAACGAGTGCTGTTTCTTCACCAGTATGCAAGCCTGCTGTAATTTGGCTCTAAAGATGCCAGCCTAGGATCTCAGGGACATAGAATTCCACATGGCCATGTTGCTCTAGCAAAGTACCTTGTCTCCTGCTCCATCCGTGTAATATTTTCACCACATTGAAATAAAACAGGGCTGAGCTTACTGCCTTACCCACTGGGAACTCCTGACTCTTGAATGCTTGATTTCCTAATCCTAACGCTGGGTGGAAAAGGGGTTTGATATTTTAAAAGTCTTCCCAAATGTATTTAATTAAGTAGGTCAGTCTCTCACACCTAGGTGACATATTTCCTTCACTTTACTACCAAGCAGTTATTAGGCTGTGCTTTCAACCAGCGTTTTACCATTTAAGAGATTTACTTACATTAAGCTAATGAATACATGCACAGCCTTTAACTGTTTATCTCTGGCCTTCTACATCATAGTTTTGGCCTTGCAAGTACCAGGTGGTACCCAGCCTCAACTCCCTTGGAGATCATCCAAGCTGAGGATCTCCACATCTTACAAGAGACACACAGTGCAAATCATCCCCAGGCCTTCTGTATAACCCTTTTCCTTGTCGCCTGCATCTTCAGCCCCCTTTGTTCTTAAAGTGATACTTCTGAAGTGAAGGTTTTCTGTTATATCTTGACACATTCACAATGCATGTGTGGTTCTACTCGATGCTTGTCTCTGCCCCGCTGTTGCTTTGCTGCATAACCTCTATTTAGCTGCATGCTCCAGCAGCCCACAGTCCATCATTGTTTAAAAAAAATTAAGTTCCCTTTGACAGTCCAGGTGGTTAAAATTGGTTTTAATTCCCTTTCCTAGATCTTAGGATTTAATAATCAAATTTCTACAGAAGGTCTCCCCATGGAACTTTATACCCAAACATTGAGGCTTAAGTTGGCTTTGAAAAATCAAGTGTATTTATTTTATTTGACATTTATTTTTATATCATTTTGGCATAAATTATTTTAATTCTAATAATCACTTTGTTTAATTTTCTGCACTGTTTATATTCTCTTTTGTTCCCATCATCAAAGTAGTTGTTTAATGGTTAGCTATAAATTTAGATCTGTTCAATCTCAGGTGTCTTTCAGCCTAAAGAATTAATGGTGCTTTTGATAATATATACTCCAAAGGTATATTGTTTTGAACAACTCTTTTGACCTACTTGTTTCCATAATGTTTGAGGTTTCTGTCAATGTGATTTCTCTTTATCATTTTTCTTCTCTTCCCTTTACCAGAGGCTGATTTTCTTCTAACAACCTATTCCATTTCAATTCAGTAAAACTCCCTTTATTTTTTAATTTTCTTAGGTTCTTGAAGTCCCCAGATTCCAAAAACATTAATTTTACATTTTGTCAAATAGAAGGAAGCTCAGTAAATTCAAATAGAACCAGACTGAATAATCTTACCTATGTAATGCCCTTTTTCCTTCACTTTGAAAAATTCAGCAACTGTGGATGAAATTCTTGTTCCTGTGATAGGTTAAAAAGAAAATTAAAGTAAGTCTCATTTCATTAGATCTGAAATATAAAACTCTTTGTCACTTTTAAAAAAAAAAAATATTATTCAAATCTCAGGATAAGTAACATGCAGACACTCCTCATCCATCTAGTAGGAATTTTATCTTACAAAGACACCAATCTTGCAATCTTCTGAACAGAAGAGCACTTTCACTGCCTCTGAAAGCCAGTGAATCTATAAGCACTTGGATCACAGAGGTGTTCTGGCACTTAAAAATACAGACAGGGGCATAGTAAGTTCTTTAAATATGTACAGAAATTGAACTCTCTCTGAAATAATTTCATTCCAGCTCATTTCAGTGTCTATAACACAACCCATTGTACTTTAAATGAAACAAGCCAGCAAAATCAACACATAATTTTGGGATATTTCTGTCCCACGAAACAAGAAAAGGGTGCTATTGTAACTAGACAAACTATAAACAGTTAAGAAATTATAAACTATTAAAAATTATCACTTACGAAATATAGAAACGTTTCTGCAAATACCAAAGTGATTTTGTCTTGGAAAGAACAAATATTTAAGAAGTGACTGCAAACAAAACTGACAAGGACAGACACAAAATAAGAACTCCTGAGCTATCTCAAGTTAATTTTGTAAATCACTGTGTAATTTACACAGCAAGTTTAGGAAGTTGCTAATTTAGCATTCTAGTATCTCACTGGACATTTTCACTTCTCTAACATCAGCTTCAGCAAATGAAGAGGAAACCTGTCCTGCAGACACAGGTGTACTGGCAGCAGCAACACCAGTCACGCAGCTGAGAACTGAGCAAGCGTGGCAGCTATTTGCTAACTCACAGCCTGTGTCTGCAATTGTTAGTGCTTCAGAGGTGGCCACATCAGACAGGGACTTGTTTATTTTACAAGTTATTGATATCTACACTAAAATAAACGAAGAGAAACACTAAAATAAATAAAAAGAAAAGCAAGTATTATTATGGCATAACACCACCATGCTTCCACAATTATTTTGGACATTTATCATTTCACATTATGAGAGGGGACACCGCTTATAAATATTTGAGAATTGTTCTTTCTTAACAAGACAGTTCTATCCATATAAATTGTTGCAATTAGATATTCATTATCTCTCCTGCACCACTGATTAACAAGCTAAAACTGCAATCATTAAGGCTATGAAGAATTGGTCGCTTCATGTTCATATAGACTTTTACTATCTCTTTGTAACTGATTGAGAATATTTTCTGATTTATATTGAAAAAAAAAAAGTTTAAACTGCCTGACAAATATTTCATTGTCCTCATACAGCTCACTGCTGCCACTTGTTTGGAAAAATGAAAGCTAAGTTGAAAAATGCACCTTTTCCATTTTCATCTCTAATTGAATTCTCTCTTGACCCCCTTATTCCCCATGGCTGTATTTCAGGTTTTGATGATAAGAAAAAGAATTTTGTATTTGGATAATACAATTTTCTCACTTGCCTTCAGCGACCTTCAGCTCAATTTCCTCTCCCCAGAGACACTGTATATTATAGAATTGAATCAAATTCCTTATTCATAGAAAAAAAGTTCCAATTTAATCTGAATATTCAGCATTTTACACTGGTCAGGGTGATGGATGGCAAATTGAAATGCTTTTGGTTCAGGTAATCAAATGGTAGAATTCAGACTTGTATTGAAAAAAATAATGAAGTCTATTCAATATTCTCATAAGGTGCAAAAAATGCACATTACACAGTAGAACTGGGGCTTTTTGTTATTACCTAACCAATAACATCTCCATTGCAAAAAGTATAGTAAAACATTAAGAATTTAGGTAGGTTAGAACACATGAAAAGCAGCCACCACTGAGGGAAAATGCAGGCATCTTCCTAAGAGTGTTCAAATGAATGACTACAAAACTGGAGGAAAACCAGATCTGTTGCCAGTATGTACCTACAATGTTCAATGCTGGCTTACTGAAGCCTTTTAATATGTTTTTTAATGCTTTTAAAGAAAGAAACACAGGCTTTTTCATCACTTCAAGTAATCTGATACACTAAACTACTGTAATGCTTCATTTCTACCCCCAAAAGCTTTCTCACTATCCCCAAAGACTACCAGATCCATTTTGGAAAACTGTCCTGTTGCTTTTGGAGTTCAACCTCAAAAGAACAATTGAACAACTTCAGTTGGCACCACTCTACTGATGCAGTACACCTGGACTCTTAAACAAGATGTCTCGAGAAAAACAAGAAGATAATGATGCTGCATAAATATGGTTTGGATTAAAAACTCTATCAACAGTTCCTTTCTTTACTTCTCAAGATGCATGGAATTACCCTGTTTGTTTTTTAAATACTGCATTAAAGTTACTTCTTTTCTATTTATGTGGAGCATTTAAGCCACAAGGAATGCTTAACTGCAGGCACCACTAGCATTTAATTAAAATTGCAATGCAGCCATTTTAATTGCTAAGTGCCTAATTTCACTGGTTAAATGTAAAGGCACTGTGTTAAAAATCTAGTCCTAGGCTGCCTTCACAGACTGTACTACAACTTGTGCAAAAGGGGAAGCCTCCTCCATGTTTATGCTCTCACCTCACACATCCTTACCTCCTGCACAGCCATTATCCAAGCCAGGCTGACGAGGGGAACTCCCCTTCAGATTAACTTCCCCATACCTGGCAGAGGTCAGGTGGCCTTCACAACCCGAGGAGAACATTTTTCTTTCCTCCATATCACAAGCAGCTCACAGGGCCAGTGCTCAGACTCAGGCTCCTTCCATGGATACACAGAGCTTTGCATGATGTTGGCGACACTCACCAGGCATTTATTTTCTGTAAGTAACCCACTGATGGAATTCACCTTAACAGTTTGTGCAGTTTCACAGCCACAGGGTGAAGATGGGGTGTGAGACGTGGAAAAAGCATAAGGATAATGGCTACATTAGAAAAATTTACAAGCAGAAGCTCTTCTATTGAAGTAACTCTTACAAATTAAAAAACATTGGCAGGACAAGGTGAACAGTAGTAAGAACAGTAACTTGCAATCCACCAGCATAGTCATGAGAGAAAGGCTGAGCCTAAAGAAACACACACATATATTCATTTCAGGCAAGTCTCAGATAAATACAAGATTGCATTTTCTCAATCTAGCCCTGCAAGAGCAATTTAGGAACCAAACATTACATGGCGTCACTGTACTGGTGTAAGGGCAGTTCTTCTGTGGAAGCCACTAATGAGTACACTGATGAATAAAGAGCCCAATTACTGTTAGCAGATCCCTTAGCTCTTCAGGACTAGCAGGAATAGAAGTCATTAAAATGCATTATTTTCTACGTTAAAGTGAACAGATACCAAATAGATCCATAAAGAAATAAAGTGTGGGGTGTTTAACATCATCAGAAACACAAAAATGTGTTGGGGCTTTGAGTAACCTGGTCTAATGGAAGGTGTCCCTGCCCATGGCATTGGGGTTGGAACTAGATAATCTTTAAGGTCCCTTCCAATCCAAACCATTCTATTATTCCATGAAAAATGAACTTAAGATGTCATAGGATTTAAGCATGTGATTTTGAAATAATTCAAGTAGAAGCTTGCACTCTGTCCTCAATAGGACAGGAAATAAGCACATACTTCTGACTAACCTGTTAGAGGCATTTCAAGGTGTGGAACACTAAGGGCATTTGCTGCATGTGCTTACTTCTCCTGACACATATTTGGAACTCCTTTTGTGAACACCTCTGTGGGAATATAAAAACTCGAAGACACACGTGAAATAAATGTATACAACATTGTACAAACAGAAATTAGAAAATAATTTTAATTTTGTTGAAAAGTTACATTCGGATCTTGATCCTATCAGAAGAGTTCTTAGTACTCTTTCTTGTAGAATGGCTAGGTACAAACTCAGAACAGTAGGGCTACATGAGGAGGGGCTTAAAAGTCAGGAAATGCTAGCACGAAAACACTAATACTATTTGGCTTCATGTTACCATAGAGACTATTCCCAAAAGCAGTATTAGCCTGTGGACACTAAGCCCCATGGGGAAGCTTTCACAACAAAGAGATACCAACAGCCTCTTCTGGAGAGCAGTTCAGATCAGGCACCCAGCTCAAGCCCAGAGAAGTCTGCATCATCCAGATATATTTAGCCCCTGCGAATACTCCCCAAACATTCAAAAAAATTCTTTAGCATCAACTACTTTCCCCAGGACCATGTGGGACATGAGGCAAGCTTTCTCCTCTTTCAGCTTGCACTTTTCTTATTTCCATAATGGTCCAGCATTCTTCTAATGACCCAGATCATTTATGAGTTCAAATATTGGATCTAGATCTTGGCACTTGCTGACTGCTGTCATATTCACTTCTCTTTTCAGCTGATAATATTAAAAGCTAAACATTAATTACAGGGACTATTTCTCTAGCCTTGTCTCTGGGACAGGATATGTAGCTGGGAACAGAACAGTCCATCACAGCTGCAGTCTATTTGATAACTGCTGCTTAAAAGCCAGACTATTTGTCTGCTGGGTACACTGCCTCACTGACAACTGGGGGAGGTGGGTACTCTTAAAAGGAGTAACTTGGCTCAAGGTAGCCATTTGATAGGGTGCCTCAAGTGCCTTCTTCAGAGAACAGGACAAACAACGTTGTGACACTGCACAAAATACTCTGGCCCAGCATTCAAAAGGCTTTTGTTCCTCCTCTGTATGCCAACTCCAGCCAAAGTGGAGGGGAGCTCTATGCTAGCTGGCACACCAGGCGCTCGCTGCTGATGCACCGTGTCTTGTTCCCTGTGAATGTAAGCCAGCTTGGGTAGCAATTTAATAAAGCAGCTGAAGTTAATGCCATTTTTTGGCACCACATAAGAGAGTCTGTTGTAGGGTCACACATATGCATAGAAGGGGTCATGTACCAGCAAATTTTCAGGAAACAGTAGACATGCACACTATTAGACTGAATTGCTGTCTGGCTCCAATCTCTGAAATATGTAACCAACTCTTAACCCTAAGTCTCAGCACTCTGGTGCATTTAAATCACAAAAACGTGTAGGATTTTTATGTCTTAAACTAAGTTTTTAGAGTAGGAAAAGAATATCAAGAATGTAGAACCAGTTCCTATACAAAAACACTTGAAGAGCAATACCGCTGGTATTAGTGCCACTACTGACACAATATTTAGATTAATAAACACTTCTCAAAATCTGGGATTACTTCTAAAATCTTAATTTTCAAGAAATTAATCTGGGGCTCTTATATGTTTTTAATTAGAATTTTTGAGCCATTAATTGTATTATTTCCAAGACTTTCTTTGCAACCACAAGGGCTTTTTTTAACATACACGTTTAATGGAAGACAATATTATTTCATAATCATGAGACTCTGAAGCTGGAGCTTTATAAGAAAAACACTAAATCTTATTAAACTTGTGATAAAATTATTGGTGTTGGCAACCTTGCAGGCGTATGCCTTGAGCTGCACAGTGTTTTCCTCCTCTAACTACTGTAACTAAAAGGACTTTAATGAGAGCAAAAGAATGTGGCTCTGTCTGCCCAGAATCTTTTGGAATTCTCACTTTTCCCTAATGAAAATGAAAACAAATACTTTTTTTTTTTTTTTCTGTAAGCTTTTATGGACATCTGAACTGATTTCTGTAATGAAAAAGGATTAAGCAAACTCAGAGAAATTATAAATGTGGTTTGTATTAGTGTACTAATTAGCTCATAAATTTAAAAATAGTTAATCTTTAAGTTTTGCTGAATGAAAGTAGTGGTCAAATCACAGATCAGATTGTGGAACTGGAGTAATGCAGTGCTGAATTAAAACCCCCTGAGCATAGCTGTCTGATCCCATAGCATTATGAAAACTGGAAATGTTGCTACTGGCTTTGAAGAGCACAAGGTGAATTTAAACAAAGTTGTAAAATATTACTCGAGCAGCCAGATGCTTAACAGACAATAACAAAAAAAAAGTGATTTATGAGGTGTGTGCTTCTCATTGTGTGGCAATCCAACGATTAACTATGTTAATTATTTTTATTTCAGTGAACTAATTAGCACACTGGTAGCTAGCATAATTCCATGTTTTACTGCAGTTTCCATGTAATGTATATATGTATGTACACAGATTGAAAGACGATGCCCCAGAAATATATGTGCAATTTCAGAAACAATTATGGGTGTCAAGTGATAAAAATATACTTGTCCATCACACAATTTACATTTCCTTCGAACTATCAAAGTAGCAAATAAGCAGAGACACTAGCTGTTTTACACTTGCCCCCTGATAATCTGAGGAAGTCTGCTCTGATGAAACACAGAGAAATGTGTATTCTATCCCAAAACAATTTCAGATCTCAGTTCTTCACACTGGGTCCTAGTCAGGTGGTGGAGATGCAAGAGCCAAGTACCCAGGCATGGTTTATGGTATGGTAGCAGACAAATAGCTGGCAGACATTGCAGGCTGCTCAATACAATAGCTCAGTCTCCTCTCCCCTGTAATGGTTGCACCTGAACAAGGTTAGAAGAGAATTGGGCTTGGTAACACTCAACATGGAGAATGAATAGACTCCCATTCTCACACCCCATAAACATCCTCATGCACATGTTGTTAAACACCACCCTAGAGACTGCATTTGAAGCAGGTTTCCATAAACTCCATGTGACCTGCATACAATGCTAGATAAAACCATTGAATGAAATACACCACTAGAAATATGTGAACCTGGGATTAGAAGATCAGGGTGACTTAATGAGGGACCAGCCTTCACATCTGGACTGCTGTAAACATTGCCCAATCCAAGGACCCTGTGGAAAAAACCCCACATCAATAATAATTCAGAAATGTTCATTGCTAGCCCTGCAGTGATATGCAGTAGGAATTAATCTAAAACCATGACAGCAAACAACTGCTTAAACAGTTTTCGTCTGGCTTGTAGTGCACCTGCTCTTAGAGTATCTACATCTTACACTCTCTTTTTTCTTGCAGAAATGTATATATTCTTACATTAAACCAACTTCTCGTGTCAAGAGACAGCCAGTGACAAGGCCTTACTCTAACTACATGGTGTGATGATGAGGAAATAAAATGTGTCTGCAAATAAAGAATGTTTAAATGCCTGTACTTATCATTCAAGCTGGCAAGTCACAAGGCAATTTGTAATTACACCTCTGACTTGCTCTTAAGGGGTTGTGCATCAGCAAGCTATTAACCAGATCCAACATTACTGCAGTGTTCTACCTCAAAGTGGTAGGAGAGACAGAAAATTCAAGCTTCAAGTCTCAACATCAGGCTCTTCTGAGAGTATTCTTGGCTGCCAAACAAGTGCACCAAGTCAGCATTGCTGACATTTTTCAGTCTGCATATGATGCTACTTCTGGAGGCTGTTTGACCTGTAGTTCACCATCCTAGCTCTATTTTTGGTAAGCTGCTGCAAGAAAGGCTGAAGTGGCATAGTTAGCTGGTACAGATGGGTAGCTCAATTGATTCCCAGTTATTACCATTTTCTTTGCCTTTCCCTTCAGTTTAAGTGAGGGCTGCATAAGGCACCCAAAGTCCTCCCCATTCCCCCCCCAAAATAGTACCAGGTTTTGTTTGAGTGACAGAATGCTAGGCTTTATCTTTCACCAAGTGAAAAGCAATATTTATACTCTCCTGAAGTCCATCTGACTGCATACAGTAAGCAGGTTTACAAAGAACATCACCTTGGCAGTGCAACCTCAATGAATCCTTCTGCCCAAAATTTTCAATTACAGTGACTTAAAGAAAAGTGACCAGCTTGTCAGAGATATTCAGCACACCTGCTTCCAACTAAGTAAGCATGTTAGGAAATCAGGACACCACTATTTTAGTGCTTATATATAGGTTAGAATTCAAGTTCAGATGCCTACATTTGAAAACTGTGGAAAGTGTCAGCAAAAGCATTATAAGAAGTCTGATCAAAATGCAGTACTAACCTTAAAGCAGCATCCTAAGGAGGTACTTTAGTTCTGTTCCCCATGTGACAGGCATATGAAAAGCTCTAGAATAAGGACTCATAAAGATTCTGCAGTGAACTGCATTTTGATCTCAAGCACGTGTTTCACCTCAGCCTCATACTCTGTGGAACGATGATGACTCTACTTTTCAGACTGGATGAGACAACATCTAACAACACAGCCCTGTGCAACCAGTTGAACGTAATATTGCACATTTATCCTACCTCACATTAGACTTCTAAAATGTAGTCGTGTATACCTCAGATACTAATTGAGATTCTCATTAATTAGTGGAGAGGAACAGGCCCTTTTAAGTCATTATACATCTGACCTAAGTTAGGATAGCATTAATCTGGGCTCAGAAATGCTGCATTATTCCCACCAAGTACAAGTCTCCCCACATGAGATGGAGACACCCCTTTCACGCCCACAGGTCTAAGTTGTACATGCCCACAGTTATCAGGGAAGAAGCCCAGCCTTCATTGCGAAATGCTGATTGGGAACAGGAATATCCACAAAGAATAGCACTGCCCTGTGTCACCATCACAATGGCAAATAAAGGCAAAGAGAACTTTGATATTTAGCCATTAGTTTATACTCAGTGCTGCTGATATCACCGCATGTGTCAAGATGGGTTTAAAAAGGTCAGAAATGAGCTACACGCAACATACCCAACAAGAACTGGAAGCTAATGTGGTCTTCAGTTTCTGCATTGGAGTTAGCACCTCCCTACACCACATGGAGGGAGGTACTGTGTGATGTTACATACTAATGTGGGTGGACTAAATCCACTGCACCATGTAGTTAGGCCCAAGCAGTCCTATTATTGGTATGAATTATACCAATACACTACTCCCTTGCACTTGTTAAACAGACCCCTTCCTTATCTAAAGTGTAGTCTGCATCTTTTACAACAATGCTAAGTGTGATCCCATCACTTTAACTTTCAGATATCATGTTGAATAGCACACATTCACCACGTTTATATTTAGTAATTATTCAAGGGACTTTTAAGGGACCCCAAACTTAAACCAGATAGATATATTTCACATAAATTGCAACACACTAGAACAGATTTCCATCCATTGAAAGCAACATAGAAAAGGTACCACTTCTGTACTTACCATGGCAGCAAGAACATTGAAACAGTGGTCGAAAAGGAATTCCAAGTTTCAGTTCTTGGTGGAAGATATAAACAAAAGAGGTTCAGTTTAGTGTTTTTCCACTTTTGGCTAAATTTGGGCTCCTGTATCTCTACAAACACACATCCTAGCAGTAGATACACTGATGAGGAAACTTGATCCACCCAGAGACACGTTTAAAATATCCCTGTCAATTGCAAGTATCTGTATGACCGGGTGATGATGCCCAAAGCACTTTCTTCTGTTTAACAGAAGACACACGGCATTGATTCCTCTCTCATACCAATGTCAGTCATGACAAACTCTCATAAAGTCAGAATTAGAATTGCTTTGAATATATCTACCATGCACCAGAGAATACTGTGACCGTGTATTTCTCAGAGGTGGGGTTTTTTAATTTCTTTTTTTCTTACTTCTCACGTTCCTCTGGGAGATCTCATTGCCAGCTTCAACAAAGGATATCATCTGTATAGAGATGATGTCCAACTCTACAACTCCGTCAGCTCATTCTCTGATCCCCTTCTTGCCACCTGTCTTCAACATGTCAATCAACAGATGGCTACACCATCATTAAGGAATGCTTCAAAGGCATTCAAAATGTTTTAAAAGTCCCCTTTGTTCCATGTCTGTGTCTCTGCTATCAGTCTTCTTAATTCAGCCCTTCAGTTCTTAGCAAAAAAAATCTTGCTGCTATCCATAACACAGGGTTTTCATTTTCTTTTCTCCAACTTTAAAGCTACTTCCGTAGTATTTACAGATTTATCCATGCTTGGACATCTGCTTCTTCTGTGTTATGTTGAATGCTTTACTCCAGATTAAAATAATGCCATTTTGTCCACATTGGTTGCCTAAAAACACACTAAATTGCACCAACCAATGGGCAGGAAACAGTGTACTACTCTGCTTTGAAAAGTGGAGACTCCCTTACGAACTTTGAACACCCTACAGGTTTTCTTGAATACAGAATCTCGTTTTAAGACTTGTAAATATGTATCTCAGTGTCTACAGCAGTAAGTCAGAGCCCTCTGATACACTTACAAGAGTGTTTTTTGCCAGAAAATATTTGAATATTATCAAAATATAATGGTGTTAAACTGTACCAGATCTCTCTCACAGCATCTAGTCTTTTGCTTCTCCTCATCCCTTTTTTACCTCCATGTCCCTTCTCTTCAAGCCTCCAGAAATTACAATGCAAGCCCATTCCTTCAATTACTTACCCTATTTTAGTATTGTCTGCATTTTTGGCCTTCTCTTCAAACCACTGTAACATGCACACAGTATAATCTCTGGTACAGCCTCAGTTCCACAGCAGTAATATTCCAAGGATTTATGATAATAACCCATAATAAATCTGGAGAGGCTCTCACGGTAAAGAAAGTGGAAGAATGTAAAATGAAGAAACAAAAGTGTACCCACATGAGGAAAACACAGTGTAGTGGAAGTAGGGATCTGATGTAAAAACACTGATGGAATGTTGGTGTACAGAATACCAAGAAAAAAAAAAATAATATGGGGCAAGCTCAGCTATGTAACATCCCATTGACAAGTGCACCCATGAAGACTGGCAACCACACCTTTCCAGCCTATGTTACCCAGTGCAGAAAGGGGCTGCAAACAGATTGACACAAACTGCCCTCTTTCTTCATATGGGGATTGTCTTTTTTATTTGCTACTGCCTCCACTCTCCCCTTTCGTTCCCTCATTTGTAATCCTGTGAAACTAATGGCAACTACAGCAAATATTTGTGCAGAAATAGTATTTTGTGTTCTTCTCTAACAGGATTTAAGAGCTGGAACCAGCAAAGTTGAAGTCACATACTTTGCCAGCTCCTCCGAGAAAACCAGACAGCGAGGAGCAGCCTGTGAGCCACAGGTCCAGAAACCGAGCTCTTGTCACATCTAACCTGTAAATTCAGTACATGTGACGGGACCGGGGTGGCCCAGGCAGGCAGCACTGCGGCAACTCCGAAACCTCACACACCCAACACGAAGAGCAGGACACCGGTCTGATCACTCACTACCCCGCAGTTTTCGGGGCGCGAGGCCCAACCGGCCAGCCAGCGCATCTCGCTCTCCTCCCTCTGTCCCTAATGTTAGGGCGCCGCCGCACCCGGCCCCGAGACCTGTCCCTTCGCGGAGGCAGAGGCCGAGCGAGCTGTGACAAGCAGCTCCCCAGCAGCGGAGAGGGAGGATGGGGCCGTGCCCGCGCTCCCCGCCGAAGGAGGCTCCGCCACAGCCGTCCGGCACTGACTGCAACAAAGCGCTCCCGGCGCAATAGCAGCTCAGAGGCAAAGGGCAAGGCGGGTGGCGGGCGAGGAACCCACAGGAACCCTCCGTCTCGACGCCACGACGCATCCGGAAAGCGCCGCGCTCCCCTCCTACGTCTCGCCCCGCCGCGTTACCATAGTGACTGCCGCCGCGTCTCCGGCGGGGCGGGAGAGAGGAACTCTCGCGAGATGTCGGCGGGCGGGGCGGGCCGTGCCGGAAGACAGGCGCGGATTTGAAGGCAGCGGCGGGAGGGGCGCTGTGGCGCGGCGGAGCAGGTGGGTGGTCGGTCTGTGGCTGTTGCTGCTGGCGGGCTCGACACGGGTGGTGCGCGCCTCCGCCGAGTGCCACCCGCATCCCCCTGGGGGTCGCTCTGAAGCCACCTCACCCCTGAGCCGCTGGGGGAGCGGTGCTGGTCCCTCTGCCCGCGCTCCCTCCCGTCAACCGTCTCCCGTCGGGGGGGAGCAGGTGTGTGGCGGTGGTGGTTCCCCTCCCAGTTCCGCTCTCAGGTGGCGCCCCCGCCGTACTCCTCCCGCCCCGGCCCTTTGGGTGCGGCTGCTCCGGGGCCGGCCTTTCCCTAGCGGTGCCTGCTCCTTGGGGATGCGGGCTGCCGCCCGGCGCCTGGCTCTGTGCCCGCCGCGTTTAAACGGCCCGCGGGTTTAAGGCCTCTCCCCTCCGGTCCGCCGTGGTAGGCGATTATGGCCGCCCGCCGTTCCCGGCCTGTTTTCCAGTGGGAGCAGCTGGGCACCCGGAGAGGTGGCCGCTGTGGCTGCACAGCTTCACTGTGCGTTTCGCCAAGTGCTGCTGGAGGGTTTCTGGCACGGCCGTGGGCACTGTGAAAGTGTTGATCGGAAAATCTGGTGGAACAACGGGGCCTTCAGTTTCAGCAACAGCATAACTTAGCTATTAAGCACAACGGTTTAAAAAATTTAACTGATTAAGTACTAGAAGGTTTTGAGTTCTGCTGTGGGATGAAGACTGGGCTCTGATTTTAATAGCACATTCGTTTGCTGGGTGTTACTAATTTCCAAATTCAAGTGCTTGTTTTAAGGCTTACAGAGGTGACAATGGTAACTTGGGTTCTGTTCTCAGTGTGTAACTCCAGTCCTCTGGCTCTGTAAAAGTTCATATACTCTCAGTGTTTCAGGTGAGCAACTGAACCTGAAATCATACTATCCCAGTTCTTGAATCACATCATGCTTTACATTGGCTTTAAAGAACTGTGAAAGTGAACATGAAATAGATCAGTTCTTAAAATATCAAATTACTTAGTGGTGCTAAAAGAGCAGGCAAATCAAATGCTGAGGAAGGATCTTCAAGAAGGCAGGGCGTCACTCATGGGAGTGCATCTTGGGCTGCAGTATGCAATGCAAGGTTTTAAATAAGAAGTACAGACTTCAAAATGGAAATTGAGCCTCTGGTCTTAGCTATAAATCTCTTGAAGGCTTGCTTCTTAAATCTTAATTGTACTATCACCAAGGCTTTGCATAAACTGCTTAGACATTTAGTTCTTAGCAGGTTCAGTTATAAGTCTTTTCAAGGCTGCTTGTCATAATAAATGCTTTTTTAACACATGTTTTTTGAGAATAGTTGTTAAATAGCTCTCTGAGACAGTCTGAGTGCAGTATCTTTCTCTCTAGTTGCCATCATTTACACGGTATTCTTGTACAAGAAATCATCCTCTGGATTTGACTCTGATTAACTGCTTATACTTACAAAATTATTATATGTTGTTGTAGTCATGTTAGTGTGTATCTCACAACACCTGTTGGTGTTTTGACGGAATAAATATCAACACTTTTTAAAAATTGTAAGATTAAATAATAGTATTTTTTTTAACAGGAGTCCTAGAGGCTGTGAAACACTGAAAATCAAGTGGAATAAATAGATTGTTGTGAAACCTGTGTTTTGAATTTAAGCCGACAAAAAGGGAAACTGGTAGAAAATGTCACCAGGGAAAGTTCTGCAGCCTGTACTGAAAATGAAGGTGGATGAACTCTTTTTGTGCTGGTTGAGTCAGCCTGCAACTCAGCTGATACTCAAGGACTGCTTGAGAAGAGTCAAGAATGAGGAGAAAACAGAGAGTGGTAATGGAGACTCAGGAAACAGTAAGAATGAGAGGTTTGCTAATAAAAATTGCAATTCCAAGCAATGCGTGTTAGGAGATACCAGATTGCCTTTGATGTCTTTCAGTCCTCCTCAGCTTTCTACTGCTCTTCCATTGGCAACTCCAGCCAGCACAAGGAACAATTCTAATGTCAGAGCAGCACGTCGATCCTCAGGAACTAGAGTTGTAAGTTTGTTTCTCACTTACTAGACCTGTTTGTTTAAATGGAAGTGAATTTGTGTTTGTGGTATTGGCAAATCATGCAATTAATTAAGCTTCCCCACAGGAGGTGTTGGGAGTGGAGTGAAGAAGCAGCACTGCACATAAAATGTCAATGTTTGTGTGTCATCAGTGTTAATGGCTAGGTGGCCTAAACTTCCAGAAGACTGTTCTTGGCTCCTTGCAGCTCTGTTATTTTTTATAACTCATACATGCCTGACACATAATGAACTGTTTTACATTTCCAATAATTTTTCTGATAAGCAATATTGCCCTTGTTCCTTGAAACTGTAGGGTGGAAGGCATCTTAAAAATTCCATATCTGGTACAGCTGATTAGATTTGGTATATCCTGGTTTTAAGCTATAATGTCAAACATCACACAATACTGATCTGTGTTGCAACTAGTTTACATTTTACATTTGCTTCAGTGGGTGCAGCATAGGTAAGGAAAAGTCAAAACAAGATGATACTTTTTTCTGAAGTCTTGCCTCTCCTATGCAATACAGTTAGGGCTAGTATATGTGTTATTAAATTTCTTAACAGGCATGACCAAAGTAGAAGTTGAAGGAAAGCTAGAAATAGTTTTATAATAAAATAGTAGTTTTCAGTAATGTACTTGTCTCCACTGAGCAGTGTCCAGTGTGGAGAAGGACCCATATTTAGAGTGGGAGAATGAAAGAGAAGTAATTGTAAAAGCCCAAACTTGGATACACAGGTCAGATAGCCATGAGTAAGCAGGTTTCATTTGTGAAATACATGTCACACTTTATATTAAAATAAAAATCTAGCATTGTATCAAATATGGTAGTTTACAAAGACTGTTTAGTTCACTAAATAGATCACAGTTGCTGGATACCTCTTGTTTAACTTTGGCCAGAGGTAACCCAAACCAAGCGTGATGCTTCAGATGCCATGTTTTCAATAACAGGCCCTTCCACTGTTAGATGTAATCTAGTTGTGAATAAATATAAGTCCCTGTGTTTGTTTGCAGTGTTATTTTTATAACATGCTGCCTTGACTGCAAATATTCCTTTGTCTAATGATGCCAGGCAGTATTGTTAGTACAAGACTCAAATTTGGCTCCACTGAATCTGCATATTAACAAAGTAATTGTTTGGGTACTACATGGTACACTCAATGCTTCCTTTCTAAGGAGGTCTTGATTTGAAATAAACAATGCTCTCTATGCATTAATGACACCCCTGCCCCAACCTGAACTTGCAGTTCAGTTCAATCTAATTTTTAGCCCTTTTCATAAATTGTAAAAACAAGACCGGATAGAAAATTGTGTATACTATTTCTGCTATGGGACTATAAATTCATATAATATAATAATACTGGTAAGTTGTAAGTGGTCATCACTTCCATCCACTTTACATACTTCAGTATCTAACTCAATTCATTGGCCCAGCCTCCTGGTGTCCCAGGGTAGCCTTCTCAGGTTGGTAAGGATAGAAGAGGGGTAGAGCTGAGGATATTTAAGAATATCGGTTAATTCTTGTCTGTTGGTGTGTATTGAATGTACATACTTACCTTTCGACCAACAGGAGTAACAACATGACTACTGTTTTGCACTAAAACATTTAATCTAAAGTGTTGTCTTGATTTCATAAGTATTAATTTTCAAATCTAGCTTGGAGTCCCCACTTTGTGGTTTCAAGGCTACAGTTTGTCTAGATTGACCCTATAATACCAAGGACTTGTATTTGATGCATTTTCACTAGCCAGACAGCAGAGCATGACAATTTATTTACTTTTTTCTTTAGTTTTGTACCATTATGTTTCGTGTTGTAGTGAAATGTAGGAAGTTAGCAGTTTATTCTGGTATTGGATGAAAGCCAGCAAAGGGAGAGTTTCCACTAAAAGCCACTGTTACTTGATGTACTCGATCTCTGATTCATGTACTGTAATTTCTCTTCATGCACTGTGATTTCTCTTCATGCGTCCTGGTTGATAGCTTCAAGGAGATCCCATAAAGAAGAACTAGAAGAGATTAGTAAAGAGTAACCTTCTTTACTTATTGGGAATTATTTTATAGTGCTGAGAGAGTACCAAGAGTGTTCGATTGTTGGTTGGGTTTTTTCCAAGGAGTTGGGCAGGGGAAAGTTTCCAAGCAATAAGAGACTTACTTACGGCTTTATTATTCAGCTGAACTGAAGCTTCATCCAAAAGTATAAATTAAATTTGGAGCCCACATCAGCTTTTAAAATAGCACAAAGAATCGCATAATTGTGTGTTCTGCTGTGACAGTGTATTTTCTCAGAGAGAGCAAAATATACCTCTTTTCCATCTGCAGCCATAAACTACCTGCTGCAATGTCAAAAGTAATACATTTGGTTTTGCACACTTAGTCATCGTTCACAGATTGGGTCACAATAGTTTTACCTACCTCATTTGAGTTTAAGTAAGTTTGAGGTCCTTCTCTTATTCCTATAAATGAAAGAAAATATTCCAGATAGGTTTTTTTAAAAAGCACTTGTACTGTTCATCCAGCAATACAGATTTGAAATCTAAATAGCAGTCCTAAAAAAATGGTAAAAATTAATGTGCTGAACTCTGTGTGCCTGAGGATGATATTAGGAGAGGGCTTTTAAAGCCAGCCAAGTCAACTTAGGCATCTTATTAAACTTTCTTACTGTATACAGGAATCCTCACAATACAACATACAAGCAGTAAACACATTTTAGCAGGATACATTTTCCATATCCCTGAGCTGAATCACCACATTTGCTTATGGGTAAGGTAGCTGTACACCTTTTCCTGTTTCTTGAGATGTTCTTGCAACTTTTTTGGAGGACACTAAACAATGAAGCTGCTAACAGAAAACTCATCCTCAGGTTATTACCAGGTAGTGAATGTGAATGTGTAGGAAACCACATTTTCATGCTACAGGTTTCTGTACTTGTTAGAAAAACAGAATGGGGAGCATTCTTGGAAGACGAGTCTTGGAAGTACTTAGGTATTTAAGCTTTAAGACAGTAGCATTTGAGCAAAACGAGTTGGTGTTCTGGTGGCAACTGTTAAACAACGTTAATAGCTTATAGCTATTGTATTCAAGGAGATCTTTTTTCAGAGCTTAGCTTGTAGTAGAAGTTTGAAGGTTAGTATTTTATCTAAAATTCAGAAGTTGCCTCCTGTTTTTGCTGAAATGTCAAATTTAGATGAACTCTACAATGAAAACTCATCTTATAGTGTGTTTTGGTGCAAGTAAAAACAAAAGAGTGTTTGTTTAGGGTTGTTTTTTTCCCTTTAGGGAAGGTCTTTCCCTTCACTTGCATGGTGTCATTCACAGTGAGGTCCGTTTCTGACTGCATCCATTGTACAAACACTGTAATTGCGAAGTTCTGGTCATCTTTGTGGTTTGCTGATCATTTGTCATTTGTGATGTGCTCACAAGCCCTCTGTTCTGCAAATAGGCTTGTGACTTACTAAATATATTAACCTAGCAGAAAATCAGAGGCATAGAGAAATCTCAGCATTTAAATCTTGAATATTTTGTGCCTATAGTGTTGCAAAGAAAGGAAATTGTGGAGCTGTAACTTTCAAACTTGAAGAATAGCTGTTGTAACTTTCTTCTAACCCTTGTCACTGCTGTACATGGATTTAAGAGTGTTTCTGGCACTCTAGATTATCTTAAGCATATGGGGTATACACAATTGTACACCGTTCATCACATTGTCAAAAATGCCAGGCCTAAAAGCTGCCGCAGGCAAGATGTTTAATCCTAACCAGCTGGTGTGCAAGGCATCTGGGGAAACAATTCACAGAATTCCCTATGGGCATTTTTGGGGGTGGTGATGCAGAGAGAATGTGATATGATCTGGAGTACTTCAAAGTTATTTTCCGTTTCTCTGTAGGGTCACCCTTTGGTATAAAGGTGCTTATTGGATTGGTTGATATATCCTTTCTTGATAAGTACACTGTTTCTGTTTGTTATGCCGTATTAATGATAAAAACGCTATTGTCCCATATTTCTGTAATTTGTTATTTTTTTTTACTACTTAATTGCTGCATAGCTTTTTTCATCGCTACCGTTCTTGCCAAATTTGTGTTACCAGTTAGTTGCATCAAATGGAGTGGTACTACTAGAATCCATTTTAGTTTAAAGAGACTAAAATGAAACTTTATAACATTGACAGAAGATTGAGCATGATAATAACAACACTTAGCACTTGCGTGCTGGAACAAGTGAGTTCTGCTGAGGACTTGAGTTACAGGGTAGGTAGGCTTAGACCTGTATCCTTTAGACTAGTGGCAGACTATCTCCATGTTCTGCAGATGTGTAGTAAGTTTTTTGGCAGACCACTTCCTACTAGCAAGGAGAGAAACCATGTTTGTAAAAGAAAAGTAAGAGGAATGACAGTGTTTGAATCCTGCCAGCTTTTTGGTCGAGTAGTTATTAAGCTTTGATGTCAGCCTTGAAATTTCAAGTGTCTAGTCTTACATGTTTTCTGCATCTAAGTTGCTACCTAGGATACCCTAATACTAGATGCAGCGTTAAGGACTAAGTCTGGGTTATGTAAGTGTATTAGCATTGCTCTGCACACCAGATTGCACTGTGCAGGACTGAGAGTAGTCTAGCACATGCAGTCCCTAACTCTGTATTACGCAGAGTTAGTGTTAATAGTGCCATCACTAACTGGGGAGGATGGTGGACTTGGCTTCCAACTCAAGCCCATGACCTAAAAGCAGACTGTAAATAACCTGGTATCAAACTGATGTACTTTTATGATGATAACAGGGTACTATGACAGATGTCAGCACTAATGTGTTCACAATAAAGCTCCTTCTATGGTGCCAACAAAGAAAGGACAGCCAGAAGTTCATCTTAAGGTCTGGAAGAGTGCAGTTTTAGGTGTTCCTAGAAAATCATTATTAGTTTCAAGTGCAGTGAAATAATAGTAGCCAGCATAAGCAGCAATGGTAGTATGTTGCGTTATTATTCTTAAGCTTTGCTGGATGGAATACTTTGGAATAGAAGAATCATTGTCCTGATTAGAGAGCCAGCTATTCATTTTATGTATAAATGAGAAACTGAAAGTTATTCACTCTTGTGGCTTTTTGATAGTGCTCTTTATTCTAACTGGATCTTGTACCCTGGGACATAAATGCTGTGCTTTTCTTAGCAGTAGTATTAATTCTTTTTACACATTGTGCTTTGTTAGAATCAATAGTTATCCCTTGTCCTCTTTCAAAGTGGCAGTTGCACTTGAAAGAGAAGATATTTCTGTCCTACTGGAAACTTGTAAATGTTTCTTATGTGCTGCATCCAGTCTTGAGAGGTTTTGGCATTTCGAGTGCTGAAAAGTCAAATTCAGAATTATACATGGCTTTCCTCAAATTTAACATTCATCTGGATCCTGACACAGGACAAAATCAAATACTTGGATGAAATTTATTAATCACAGGCACTCTCTCTTGTGTAACTGCCACTTAAAAGCAAAAACACAAAATAAGTTCATAGCTGTATGAGATCATTACTTAGTTGCAGTTGCTTCTCTCTGCCCAGTCTTTCAAAACATTTAAGCTTAATTATAGCTTTGCAGCAGTCATTTAAACAGTTCACTCTTTTAACAGGTGGCCAGTCTGGGAGGAAATTAGATATTGATATAGAGGAGTTTGCTTTCTTTTTTTCCTTCAGTGATGATTGGGAACCCATCTTATACTTTTGAGAAAGTCTCCATTTGCCCTACACTTGCTCTGTCAGCAAAAACTAAGCTTGAGGCCAAAATTATGTCTAGGCTTATTTCAATATAAAACTATTAATGCTGTTCATCCAATGGACTAGTTTGTACACTGATAGACCTAACCAATGGCTGCACACCATTTTCCAGCAAGCAGTGTTATGAGAAAAATCTACAAACCACCAATGGTAATATCTTATGGCTGAGTGTTGCAAATCGAGGCTTTGCATGCTCAACTATCCTGAAAAACTCGATGAAAGTTAGGAAACCCAAGTAGTTGCATTGATTTGAGAAGATAGCAGTTAAGTGCTCTCATTTGTTTTCTGCAGTCCACAACAAATGGTTACTAAACTAAATGTTCTAATTGTGGCATAATATGTAAATAACTCCTTTGTGTTGGGTTAGTGTGGTGTTCTTGTCTTCAAGTTAACCAGATGGTACTAATGTCTTGATAGATAAGATTAGTTTATATTGTGGACAACATACTGTTCAATATGGGTCCATAGAAAGCTAATCGGTGATCAAGAGATGTTTTTAAAAGTGTACTCTGGTGCTTCATGTTAGATGTGCCCCTTTTGCATAGCAGTCACTATTTTCTATGAAAAGTAGCTAAAACTGTAGAGCCACTCATGTACCATATCTTGACCACAGGTATTTGCAGGGATAACAGACTCTTAGGGCTGTTGGGATATGCACTTAAATAACCTTATGCAGACTGCTTAGTTTCATTTCATAGGGAACTAGCCTTACATTTTTGTTCTCTACAGATCTTACTAGAAACTAACAGATTTCAGACAACAAATGAGAAGTTGGGAGCCTACTAGGAAACTTTCACAACACTGGTAAAAATCTGTATACAAGGAGGATACAGGAAAAGACCTTATGAGTGGTGACAAGGGAAACACTGCAAAATAACCATAACATGGAATTGTAAATGCATCTGCTGTGAACAAGGTTTGATTGGACCTTCTTGACAAAAGAAGGCATGTAGAGCTTATGAAATGGCTTGACTTGATCTGTCTTTAGAATTCACAGAGGCAAGAGAAGAGTTTCTAAACAGTTTTATTGCTTTTGAGGCTAGATTTCTATTTAACAGTTAATATTCTAGATTTTGTAAACATTCCTATGAGATATGAACATCACTGATGTAAATGATCTTCATCCTTGTGGCATAATTCATTGACTAAGAAACAAAGCAAACTATTTGAAATTAATGTTGAAAGCACTTAATAGGCTAGATTCTTCTTTTTTCCATTTACTCATAGTCTTCATGAACAGTCACCACTTGTAGCAAATAGTTTTTAAAAGTCTTTTGTAACTTAAGGTTTTACAAAAAGATCACCAAATTTGTTGTCTTACTTGCTCTTAACACACTTAATACCTCCTAGAATTTTGACTGTTTGGCTTATTTATCAAATTTAAGCTTTGTATCTTAGAAAAAATCCTATTTAGAAATACATAATTTAGAATATTTAGAATTTACCTCAAGACTTCTAGTGATGGAGAATGGAGGAAACTGCTAGTCAAGAGTACTGTTGCTATTATGGCAATATATCTGTGTTGTCATACCTCTGTAAGTTGTCTTATTACTTAAGTCTCATTTCTTCACCCATAACGATTGCCCCTTTAGTTATCATGCCAGAATCATAGAATGGTTTGGGTTGGAAGGGGCCTTAAAGATCATCTAATTCCAACCCCCCTGCATGGGCAGGGACACCTCCCACTAGACCAGGTTGATCCAAGCCCCATCCAGCCTAGCAGGGGATGTCCACAACTTCCCTGGGCAACCTGTTCCAGTGTCTCACCACCCTCATAGTGAAGAACTTTTTCCTAATATTTAGCCTAAATCTACCTTATTCCAGTTTAAATCCATTAGCCCTTGTCCTATCGCTACAAGCCCTTGTAAAAAGTCTCTCCCCAGATTCCTGTAGCCCCTTCAGGTACTGGAAGGCCACTATAAGATCTCCCCAGAGCCTTCTCTTCTCCAGGCAGAACAACCCCAACTCTCTCAGGCTGTCCTCATAGGAGAGGTTCTCCAGCCCTCTGATCATCTTTGTGGCCCTCCTCTGGACTTGTTCCAACAGCTCCATGTCTGTCTTGTGCTGGAGGCTCCAGAAGTGGACACAATACTCCAGGTGGAGCTTATTTCAGGACAGAGTCGGGTGGGTTGGGAAATGAAAATTAAAGTCAGTATTTGTAAATTATGTATTAAAAATCAGTATCAGTGCATTTCCTACCCCAGCCCCAAGTGGGTCACCTTGTCAATAGATGTTAATATTCTTGATTGCTTAGGCAGTTAAATGCATAAAAAGCAGATTTTTTTTTTGCTGCTTCCCATTTATTCTTGCATTTTCCCATTCTGTAGACATTTCATGTTTTACAGTACCCTCTCTACTAAAATTCAAGGTCAGTAAATCTTGCTGTGTACTGTAGTCTCCTGAGAAGGGAATGTTTTGCTTATTGCTAATAGTAATGTAAAAGAACACAATTGGACAACTGAGAATTTAGTCCATTGCTATAAAGAGGTTTTCCCCTGCAAGGGTCTTTTTGAAGACTTGAGAGAGGGAGTCTTAGAACTCTTTCCAAAGAAAAGCACTGTCATTCTTCATTCAGTTAGGCTGTGTCAACACTTGCATTGCTATATATAGCATTAAGCAGAAAAGTACTGCAGGTGCTACCAAGCCTGCCTGAGTTGTGTTTTTTCACTTTGTAGATCATAAACTCAAATCTGACCAAGATGGACATAACTTTCTGGTCTTTCCCTTTGGTTTTTACTTAGTACCTTGAAAACTGCCATTACAACAATGATTCACAGGCTACCACTGATCTGCAGTAGTAAATTAAAGATCTGCAGACTAATGTAAATAGCAATGTAAAATCTACTCAACAAGCATTTGTTTACTGAAGTGCCACATCACTTCCATCTCCTGTTATGCATTGCATTTTGCAGAAATTGGGTTAGGTTCGTTAGAAGTTCAGTCTGACTGTGGAGCCTTTAATCTAAGGAGTTAGGAACCAATTAATTATCAAATGCCTAATATTTATGGAAATATTGGGGCATACCTAGTTCCAACATCTTCCAGTATATCTAAGGCCAGGTATGGACTATCTGGTCTAGTAATAACTCTTGATAATATTACATAATGGTGATAGTGTAGTCACAAACTTTTGTGAAGATGGGGGGGGGGAGGGGAAACCCCAGCATTTTGGGGTATGCATTTTGTATTGTATGCTTATTCTCTTACTCTAAAAAATAATTGCTACTTTCATTTGTTTGTCGTCTTGTACATTTATGCAATTTCTTCTTTGTCCTTCCTATCTCATAGTATCTGGGTTTTACTCAGCATTGTTAACTGCTTGGCTTCTATTTTTTGTAGATCTTCCTTAACGATTTGATGGAACTAGTAGTGCCTTTTTTCCATTTTAAACATCTGACATATATGTTTAATCATGTTGTTTCCTCTTCTTTCTGCATTGAGATAACTGCTGCTTTGCCTTAGTTATCTTCTCTTAACTGCTCTGTTCTCCTGCTCACTAGTCAACTAGTTACTTTTGGAAAGGGTTACTAGTGGAGATATGGCAGTACTCTTTCCACAGTTAACCCAGGTGCCTCCAATTTCTGCAGCATCGCAGGCTGAGGGATTCTATTAGGTTGTAGGCTGTTGCCAGTGGTCTTGCTCATTCAGCCTTATGTAAACATACTCCAAAGGCCAAACAGGCTTTCTGTCACCTTGGTTCACGTGTTACTGGGTTGAAGTCTGGACCCCAGTAACTAAAGGCTTTGTATGGCTGAATACATCTTATTACATATTTAACTTACTTTCTTGGAAGCTTACTGTAATGCTTGAATGTTTTTTTCCCAAAGAGTTGAGGTCAGCTCCCCATAATCTCTTAAAACGTTAAATCTACTGTCAATATATGCTTCTGACAAGAAGTTGCATTTTTGTAGGCAAATGTTTAGTTTTTTGAGGTGTTCTTCAGATTTCTATTTCTTGCTCTATACCCAAAATATTAGCGATCCTCATCTTAGTCTCGCTCTAATACTTTTGTGTTAAAGCCACAAATACTACACAGCTGTTGTGTATGTTCAGAGTTCTGTTAAAGTGGTAAACTCTTTAGCCACAGTCCCTTGATCCAGACCCATTCATAGTGTGTATCTTTAGCTTTGGAAGGAAGCTCTGAGCATGCATCTTCCCTGCTGTTTATCTAGCTAATAATAAGCTGGCAGGGTACTTGAACAGCTTCACGGCTGGCATCCAGCCCTTCACCCAGGAAAGGAGTTTGCCATAGCTTTCACTGGAGAGAATTCAGATTTAGAATAAATGTAACACTATACCTGAACACTCCTAGTTCAATCTGGATGGAAACTGATGTCCCCTTTCCCCTCTGACTAATTCATGACTGAAAAGGTTAAAACAGATCTTAGGGGGTTCTTGATCAAATTGCTTTACAAATGAGTATATCTCCTTAAATGTGGCAATACAAAACCCTTTTTCATTCATATGGTGAAAAGGAGGTGATTAATAGCTGCCAGTGTACTTACTTCTCATGATGTATTGAAACTAAGTGTGTAATTGCATGTACATTCTTCATATATTGCAACCTGTGAACTGTTAACAATTATGCTGCATGCGGGTATGTAAACGACCACTAGGTTTGAAACCAAGTTAGTGACAATAGTTCTAAAACAATATTAGGCTAACAATGGGATTGACTTGACATATAACCTCAGACAGTGAAGTAATATTATGACAACAAAATACAGAATATTCAAAATACTGAACATAATATGCTAGTTAAGTGGTGACAGACTCTGAGCTCCATTTGGAAAAAGGAGAAAAATCTGGAACTCTTTCCAAAATGGAGTTCAGAACACTGATTTCTTATTGAGGCTCCTTCAGCAGGCTCAGGTGAACTGGAGCTTCAGTCTTTTAGGTTAGCTCTCCATGTGGCAGTCATTCGTCTTAATTACATACTACAGCCACCTCAAACAACACTGTGAATGTAGTAGTGGATAGAAGTTCATCACCTGGTGAAAAGGGGTGAACATGGAAAGCAATTTAGGTGAGAAGATAGCTTTCCTTACTTAAAGACTACTTTGCCTAACCTGAAATTGAGTCTGCCTTGCAATACGACCTTTCTGACCTTCCCCAAGCATCTTGGGTTTGAGAGGGGTATCTGTTGCCAGAGTAGGATTGTTCTTCTACTCTAACACCTCAAGTTTGTGTAAGTTCCAGACATGCTGCTGTTGTGTGCTGTGTGCCCAGCTCCCTGCTAGCTTCCCTGTGGCTCCAGGGTTATCACAGGTTAGTTGATTTGATCTTCCTAAAAGACAGCAAGTGACAGCCAGTTTTGCTAGATGCAGTTTGATAGTCTGATCATACCAAGCACAACATGTCTGACTCTTGCCTTGTCAATTCCTTTCTTATTCTCCCACTTCCGAAAGAAATACCATCATAACCAGTTGCAATAAAGAAGCAGGTGGGGGAAAATGGATGCTAAATTAAAAACAAGAAAACAGACTTTTGTCATAATTTACTTTCTAACAGTGTGTGTTAAACTTAAAAGGATCCAATGTAGACAAATCATGTTTCACTAGTACTTCTTAGGATATTTACTGTGGGGTTTTAATATATTGTTGCATGACAGAATGGCTATGAATGGATGAATAGGGCTAAATATTATAGGTAACCCAGCATGGAGGTAAAACAATGCCATTCAGTAAGAGAACTCTTGAACTTAGTGATAAAAGAGTTGGCTTAGTGTTTCTTGGGCTGTGTACATCTTTGTGTCATCAAGAAAGTGGCCTTATTTAAAAGCATGAGTGATGAAAACGGAGTAAGACTGGCCAGATCTTTCCTTTTATGCTGTTAGTAACTAAACTTGTGCATGACAAGGCGTGGACAACAAATGGGCAACATACAGATATCTTGGAGAATTTAGGGGTGCTTAGAGTGTTCACAGCTTTGAACTTGAATAGCAAGACTTCCTATACCCATAGCTGTAATTATATTTGTAACACACTGTATCAAAATACTAGCATTTATGCTAATTTTACTGTGAAAATTTCATCAGTTATCAAATAATGTATCTAAGAATATAAAGAAGGACGGACAGAAGATCACTTTAATTTCCACACAAGCTTATCAGATTTCTGTTTCTTGAGTAAGATTGCTGTGAACTAAAGCATGACTTCAACACCCCCACCCCGGCCCCCCAGAAATGTATTTGAGATTAAATAAAACAAAAATGAAGGGGAATGGTAGCTGACTCTTTTGTGCTACTGTATACCTGTCACATTTCAATCTAGTATGTGGATATTAAGGTTTATAAAACTCCTATTTAAGAAAAAAAATGTATCCTGTCAACTTTTTTCAGATTTTGTTACAACATTGATATTTCTAATGTAGCTTTTCTGTAAAGCATGATTTCATTGTGGTAACATTTACCTCATTTCTGCTACTGCTTTCTGCCTTAGCATTTGGAAGACTAGATTCTTGTGATACAGTAACTTAGATCTAGATGAATGTAAAAAACTATTTCATGGAGCTGTGAGCCACTCTGAAAGTCCATCTGCAGCTTTTTCTGTTGTTGTCTTCATTTTCCCAGTGTCTTAGGGCTCCTGGTAAAAGGCTGAAGAGTTTAAAAGGAATTTAATTGCTGTGTAATAAGCCTTATCCTTCAGTGAGATACTTCCTTGAAGCTAGACAGTGGGTGTTTTGTGACAGAGGGAAAAGCTGAGGGGGATGGGAGGAGGAGGAAGCTACAAAATGACCACGGCTGGCCTCTCTGCATTCCTGTAAGGCTTGCTTTTTTAAAATTGGAAGCTGCTTTTATAGATGTTCCTCCAAACAGGTTTGTTTTTTCCATACTGTCCCATTTAGACTTTGGAATGCATGTACGAAAGGGCAGGCCCCCAAAGTGACTTTCCAATCTTTTTTGCAATTCCAGCCAAGTTCCCTTTAATGTATGGAGCAGGCGAAGTTAAGCTGACTCTTATAATATCACAGAACTCAGGCGCAGCTGCTGCTTTAAGTGGCACTGTGTGATAATACAACAGCTCTGCTATTTACTGGGACTCAAGTGCCTGGACTGGTACACACAGACATTATATGAAATCCGAAAACATGAGGATAAAGGAGATTTCTTTGCGGCAAGATCCTGATCTGAGAAAGGAGTTGGCATTGCTAGCTCGAGGGTGTGATTTTGTTTTACCTTCTAGATTCAAGAAGAGACTGAAAGCTTTTCAGCAGGTCCAGGTTTGTCTTTTCGTTCTTATACAATTAAGTTATTGTTGTCAATTGTATCTTCACAACCATGCAAACTGCAGGAAATACATGGAAGTTCTTTCCAAACTAGCAAGATTTTGATAGTCTGTTTCCATATACAGTGATTTCTTATGTGTTTTAGAAGAATGGGCGAGGTAGCTTTCTGCAAACAAAAAATGAGGAGAGTTTACTGAAGCAAGTAAGAAAGTATGATATATGCACAGAGGCATATGCAGTGGAAATTTGCTGTGTTTAATGCTACTAGACTTTAAAAGACTGTCTTCCTTATTCTTCATAATCTGCATGCATTTCCACAGGAGTGAAATTTACCTTTTACTGAAACTGGGCACATAAAAATACACTGAAATAGGCTGTAACTTTACTAACTCAAACACAATATGTTAAAAGGTGCTTGCATACTTACATGATGATACTGAATTCCTTTAGATTATATTCATCTTGGACTGCTGTCTTACAGCAGTGAGTTAAATCCACCATCTTAAAGTGAGCTCAAAATTGAGAACAGAGTAATTTAAAGTGTCTATTTAGTAGGAAAGCTACTTGTAGAGTATATGTCAAAGAGATTATATTGGGGGGGGAACCTAAACTGATTTATTGGAAAAACTGAAAGTTGGTATTTCCTAACATACTTAACTTTAAAGGCTTTTGGTAGTATGTGAAAGCATTCAGTTTGTCCTTACCTCACCTGCATTTCTAATTCATAGTACATGAATTAGAACCATCAGTGACCATATGTGTGACTTTTTTTTCCATTTTGTTATTAAGGAAAGTTTAGCAGTTGGATAAAAATTACATTATCTTAGCATTTCTGGCTTCTAATATCATTCTAAATATAGCCTGGTACTTAATTTTGAGTTGAGTGCACCAGTGTCCCTTTCAGGTGACCTTCAAGAGAGGGCCATAGAGCCCTATGACCCTAAAAAAGTGTTAACCTTCTGTCTTCTATATTATTGATTCAAGTTTGTTTCCGCTGATCTATATAAACAATGTTTATTCCTTTGTGCAAAGAAGAGTGCTAGTGCTGATCCTGCTGTTCTATGCCATTCAGCATAAACTTGTGAATGGAAGGATTTTAAGACTTGAATCTTTTGGGCTGGAGACAGAGAAGGGAATCTGTTGACTAGATACAGCAGAGAAAAAAAAAAAAAACAACAAACCTATCTTAGTTACTAAAAAGTAGCAGTACCAGTTAATATTTAGGCACCTCAGAGCATGAGGCAAGTTTAGTCTAGTCATGGCATCCTGTTGTAAACAAACACACTATTACCTTGTGTGGTGCCCCTTAACTTGATCTGTCTTTCATCTAATGATAGTTGGATCACTTGCACTTTTACAGGGCTTTTTTATGTTGAGCTAGAAAACTTGTTGAGCTAGAAAACAAGTCCTTTAGGAAACAGCTTGTCTAATCTAGCAATTGCTCTATTTTATCATGCTGCTGACTATAGACTTATAATGCAGGCAACAAACAACTTTTCATTTCTAACCAGACTTGTGCGGCAATTACAGAATGATGTGTGTTAAACCACATATTACAGACAACATTCTGTGAGCAAAACAGCCTCAATAGTAGTATAAAACTAAAATCTGATGTCTGTCTTGACTCGATTTGATAGAAAGTATTTTATCCAAGGTTCCTTTTTAAATGATGCTTCATTTCAACTTCTTGACTTTAAGGAGACCTTTTTGAAAATACCTAAAAAAAACCAAAGGTGCTGATAACTGTTGGTATAGAAGAAGATGGAAATTATTTGACATTTCATGTCAATGTCATTTTCAAGTCGTCCTCATGGGTCGAGTGCATTTCAAATAATCATCTATATAATCGAAGAAATTTCATGTTGATATTAGACTGCTTAGAGCTTTTGTAGAATAACTTGAAAAACTTTTCTCATTTCAGTTGCTAAGCTCAAATGCATTGGAGTTTACAACCTCCTGTACCACTATAATATTAGCTTTCATACAGAACAAATCAGAAATATTATGTGAAATTACAGTGCTAAAATGAAGCAGAAAGGGAAGCTGATCTGTTTTTTCTCTACTTTTCTCATTTTTAGTAACTCTGCAGTATTTGTAACTTGTTAAACAAGTGGCAGATTGTCCTTAAGAGGTTTGGTGCTATTAAAGCTATCCTTCTGAAATAAAAAAATTATGGTGTTGGATGGTGAGAGTGTGTGGCTCAACATCTGGTTTGAGGTGGATTGGAGCAACTGGGTCTTCCACAGGTTCTAGGAATTCTAAGGCAGTGACTTTTTTCCATAGAACCATGTAAGTAATCTGTGTAGGTAATCCCCTGTGTTTTGGAAAGGGGTGGTCACTGGAGTGCAGCAAATCAAGTTTCATAAAAATCTTTAAATAGACAACCAGTAGTGAGGTGGGTGGCTCTGAAAAGTAGTAGAACAGGCTGTTTCTCAGTAGTTGCATTTGTTAATGAAAATTGATAAAATTGAACAAAATAGGGCTTTCTAACTGTTGAAATATTCTCTATTACTTTGGGGAACTACATTTTTTACTAGATAACTCTGCATAAAGCTCAGTAGAACTTCAGTCTGTCTTCTCCCAGTGTTCGTTGTAAGAAAGACCTTTCTTAAATAATTTAACACCTACACAATATAGTGAACTGGCAGTGCAGCACTTGAAGAGTCACAGTGTCCATCTTGCTCATCAGTTTCTCTGAAATTTTGGGGGGAGAGGAAACTATCGCCATGTCAAATGTACTAGCAACTTAGATATGTGAACTGAAAGGCTTATTATGTACTTATCACTGAGCAGAGTGTTTTAGCCAACAGCTGGTGACATCCCTACCTGTCAGAGCTGGAATATAAGCAGCATCATTACCCAGGCAATGCGAGAAAAATGTCTGAAGTTGGAAACAAAACACTAACACAATAAAATACATCTGAGTATGGTGACATGCTTATATACCCATGTAATGCATTGTTAACTGAACTAGGAAAATAGATATTTTATGTATACTTAGAGGCCATACTATATTATCTGACAGTTAGAACTAAACTTCTATTTGACTTTAAGAAAGTCTAGTTTTAATTTGTGCTGAATGTGATAACTTACACCCAAAAAAAAATTGGCCTAAATCTTAATTAATCCTCTGAACACTGGTGCCAGAACCAAATACATGCTGGTGTATTTTCTGATACTTTGACTGCACCATACCTTTATTTGCTGTTACTAGTTTGGGATTCCTGTAGTTGTATGCATCACACCTCAGTGTGGAAATGGAGAACTACTGGTTCCATGACCACCTGTTAATGATACTAAATGCTGCTTACACATGCTATTTATGTCAGCTGTATGAGAACTATTTCTTCCACTTCTGCAGTGCCTCACAAGATTGGCTTTCCTTCTGAGTGAAGTAAGCTTAGACATTAGTGCCTCTGGATCACTTTTGCACTCACCTGTTACCAAAATGCTTCATAAATGCTTGTGGCAGATTCAAGACAGCAATGAATACAGAGCCTGCAGGTGCTAATGTGTGCTGGACTGGTGTGTGGTTGTGTCGTAGTGCACTGATTCTTATAGTCATTAAGATAATATTCCTGTTTCTGAGGTAAAAAGAACTTAAAAGTTTAAGTAGGACAGTTAGTTTTACAGCTATAGTCACAGAAGTATACTGTGTAAAAATTAGACATCTCTCACAGGTCAGCTTTCCTATTAGCATCAATTTTCTAATTAACATAATTTGGAGACCTTTTAACACCACAGAGGGAGGACTCAATATCTATTTTTACATAGTAGTTTTACATCAGACACACAAATGCTTTTCTAAAGAACAAAATCCAAGTACTTGCAGGGGGCAGCAGGGAGGGAATAGAAATCTCATTCTGATTGTAGCTAATAGTTATATTTGATGCTAGTTTGCTGATTAAAATGGCAATTTTCTGGAGAAGATGCCAGCACATAAGATAAAATGAAAATATATAAGCTGCCTGCTGAGATTGGCTAGGTAAGATGAAAGGTTTTCTGTAAATGGTCCCTTGCTAATGGATTGCCAGGTCTTAAGCTCTAGCCTCTTGAAGGAAGCTATTAGCAAACTGGTTGGTTTTTTACCACTTCAACAATGGAGACTCTAGTTTGAACTTAAAATGTATTGGCTGCCCTGTGCTAGCAGCTGCTTTACCTGCTTATGACTGGTAATGAATGTATGCAACTTTGTACTGTTTCTGTACAAAAGGCAGTATAGTGCAAGTTTAAGCTCTTACTTTACTTGCATACGTGGTTTAAGAGTCTAGATATTGGTTCCCTCTGCAGCTAAGTTTTTTGTCCCAGCATTTCAGGCATTGAAGAGTTCCATTTTATTTTTCCTCTGAAATAAGTTTCACTAGCCTTTTCTCTATTTAACATACTTCCCATAACTTTACAATCACTAATGCTACTAATAGTAGATGTGTTCTATAACTATTGATGGTAGTGCTTTCTATCCTAGAAAACCTCAAACAGTTTGGCACATCTTCACATAAAAACCTCCTTCAACTTTTACAGGATCAGAGCTATATGAGATTGTTTTTGCAATTGTCCAAGTCAGAATTTGTTGGCGTGTTGCCAGACAAGAAGTTGACAGAATACTTGCTCCAACTGTTGACTGCAGTTCAGTAACAAGGCTGAGCTTGTTGACATTTTTCTGATTTGAGTGGATTTTTCCCAAGCTTCATTGAATTGAGTGATTGAAACTTTTTTTGTTGTAAACAGAGAAAGATGAGAAGCTATTGCAGAGTTTAAGAATTAAGTGGATGTCTGTCTTAGCCTTGTTTGTTACTTTTGATATTGAACTGATGGCCTGTCCTGACAAGGGCTGTTTTCTGTAGACAAATGTTAGAATTGCCTCAGGTAAGTGACTGTCAGCTTTTCCCCCACTAAAATGATGTTTAGGTTAGTTGTGACTTCTTTGCACGTAGTGAGTCCCAGTGTGGTCTGTTGGCTATGTGCAATCAAAATGATTATGTACTAAGAGAATCTTACCAGCTTGTCTCCTGAAAACAGTTGGGGTGACAGGATGATACTGGTAAAGAATAGGAATACTGATTTATTGGAGTATTTTCCAAGAAAGTTGCAACTATGTGACAAAATGGGTATACCAGTGACTGGATACTTGATTTGACCTGATTCATAAAATGGAGGCTGTTTGACAACAGCTCACAGCAAATGACTAATATTTTTGCACCACTTCTGTCTTAACA
The DNA here is from genome assembly GCA_020745705.1 of Hemiprocne comata. Lineage (NCBI taxonomy): Eukaryota > Metazoa > Chordata > Aves > Apodiformes > Apodidae > Hemiprocne > Hemiprocne comata. The sequence continues at coordinate 88,673,086 of CM036586.1, read as the reverse complement.
CAAAATGTAGAAGTTGTTGTCTTTCACAGGGTAGATTTTTAGGAATAATTTTGCTTTTTTCTATTTTAGAATCCGTACTTTTTTCCTTTTGTGACTTTGCAGAGCAGGTGGAGGACACAAAGTATTTTCACTGGTCAGTCACAGCAAACTGTTACAGGATCCTACCTCTAAAGCTTGTGGTTAAGTTTTTAAGTAAATAAAGCAAGTTACTGACAGACATACATATAATATGCAAAGATCTCTTACACACATGACTTTGGCAGGCAAGTAACTGCCTTTTCATTTTTCCATTTCACCCTCACCCCAGGGCATTTCTGAATAAATCATTAAACTCCTAACTGCACAACTAGAATTTTTTTGTTGCTGAAGCTCTATAACACTACAAAAACCCAAAAGTATGCATCCATGTTTGGGGGGTTTCTACATCAATAATGCATTTACAAACTGCATCCTCCAGTTCCCAAGAGGATTGCAGGTCTAGGTCAGCTATACCAAGCTGCAAATCAGGAGAATCCTGGTATTTCCAAAATTACAGAGTTGTAGAACACAGGTAAGGGAACTGTTAGCACAGCGTGTGTATTACCGAAAGTGAAGAGATTGACAAGTGTGCAATAATGGATAGGTATCATACAGAAAAGTGATGCTGCTGTATCTCAGATGGAGGGTTCAGTCTTCACTGTACTAGTGAAAAACAATTTTTTTGCCTGTTTCTTACATGAGCTTTTGTATGTGTGAATGTAATAGAGTTGTCTGTGGTGACCTGTGTAAACGTGCTTTTAGTTGAATGCGTTTTCCGTTCTAATGTGCAAGATAGAGTGCATACAAAGTATTTCATAGTTTTGGGTGGAAACTTTTTCTGGATGCTGCTACCTACTATCTCTGCCTATATGATAATTAAGACAGTGTCCCAGGTAGGTTTATGCGAATGGTGCAAAGTTTGCATGCTCTGCTGAAATACCAAGGCTTGAACACAGGATTCCATTCAGTGGTTTTCTCTTGAAGATCACTTTGGCTGTTTAAATAAGTCTTGGTTAAATTAAAGGGGAAAAGACTTACTGATAGTTGTGCCACTATCAAAACTAATTGAAGTAATTCTTTAAGCTTCAGAAAGACTTAAGAGTATCCATCAATAGCCATTACCACAGCAATTTCACTTAACCTCAGTGGGGTGCTTCTTTCCTTAACTATCATGCAATTAACAGTAACTAGCTGAACTCCTTCTTATTGTGCTGTCTTGAGACTTCAAATACGAGTATAAGTTAGTTTCAGGTAGCAAACAACTAACAATTTCTTTGATCCCAAAATCAGAGGTTATGATACAAACAGTATTTCAGTGCTAAAATAGACCTGAATTTTAGTTGGTTAATAAGTTGATTTTTCCAACATGAAATTGTAAAATTAATGCAGATTCCTATTCCAGCCACTTGGTAGGTAGAGGCACTCTTAAAGAATAGGTATTTTGCCATTGAGGTTGATATTTGTTGTCAGCATGGGCCATGTTACTAGCGAGTTACTGCATTAAAGACACAGAAGAATTTGATACCAAGTGATTAAAAAAGTTTCACAAACAAACTTGGCACTGGTGAGGCCACACCTCTAATACGATGTTCAGTTTTGGGTCCTCACTACAAGAAGGCCACTGAGGTGCTGGGGCATGTCCAAAGAAGGTCAGCAAAGCTGGTGAAGGGTCTAGAGCACAAGTCTTATGAGAAGAAGCTGAGGCAACTGGGGTTGTTTAGCCTGGAGAAAAGGAGGCTGAGGGGAGACCTTATTGCTCTCTACACTTACCTGAAAGGAGCTTGGAATGAGGTTGGTGTTGGCCTCTTCTTCCAAGTAACAAGTGATAGAACAAGGGAATGGCCTCAAGTTGTGCCAGGGGAGGTCTAGATAGGATATTAGGAAAAATGTCTTCACTGAAAGGGTTGTCAGGCACTGGAACAGGCTGCGCAGGGAAGTGGTGGAGTCACCATCCCTGAAAGTATTTAAAAGATGGGACATGGTTTAGTGGTAGACTTGGTAGCATTAGGTTTATGGTTGGGCTTGATGATCTCAAAGGTCTTTTCCAACTTAAATGATTCTATGATTCTGGGCTTTCTATTTGTAGCTTGGCTGCCAAACTGGGAAGGGATTTGCCTGACTCAGGTTGTCAGTGGACAGAAGAGGGAAAGGATCATTAGATTTGCTGTTTCCTTTATCTCAACTTAGAGTGCCAATGTCTACTGAGCTTATGAACACACTGAGCTTGACATAGTTAAACCAAATACACAATAGGTTATCCTTGCTTAGAGCTGGTTTTATGCACTTATTACAAGTAAGAAATGGGAATATATTTTTTAGGCCATGGAACTAGAGTTCTAGCTCTGTCTTAGTCCTCTGAGTACTCAGAGTCAAGAGATTAGTGACTTCTATAACAATGATTGTAAAGCATTACTTCAAAATAAAAAGGGTGTAGTGTGTGCACAAGTCTAAAGTCATTTTTAGACTCAATTTTTATTGTTGTGATATGAAGGAGGATCCTCACTGCTTTAAACCTCACTGAATCTCTTGATTTGCTCATGGAATTGCTACATGCTGGACCACTTCAATACCAGAAACTCAGGGCACTTTACCAAAATGGGACAGAGCAGTGTATGGCTCAGTCTCTAGAGTAAAGTAAGTTTAGCACTGAGGATTATAATTTGCATTGAATCACAAGACCAAATGACAATAGATTTTTGTGCAGAAATAGGCTTGAGAGTAAACTGCCAAGAACATCATAAATGAGATGAGAATGGTAACAGGCAGTCTGTGTAAAACGGAGATGAGCACATGCAGCCTGATGTGCAGGCAGAAGGCTCCCAGTGCTTTTGGTTGGAATTTGAAGGTGAACATGGAATTGCTAACTAGCACATAGACTGCTTTGGAAGAGTTGCAGAACCTTCCTCCCTTGTGTTAATTCAGGTGACCAGTATGTATAAAATCAGAAATGGTGTAATTTCAAGTACTTTTGCTTTTTTCTTCTAATAGCGTCTGGCTAGAACTTCATGGAAAAGTGTATTAATTTTTCCATTTCCCCTCGTAGCACAGATTTGAATGACTCAGACCAAACTGGATCAGAGAACTCATCTGTGTTAATGCTAACAGCAAAAGTAAGCTAGTCTAAAACTACATCAGGGTTAAAATTAATAAATGTGAATCTCTTACTGTGGAAAGGAAAAAGGAGCATGTATGATAAAATTACTGTCTGTAGCACATCAAAAAACAGCTGCCAGACAGTGACTGAAGGATAGCAAATTGAAGTGCAGGACAGGAAGAAGCAACTGGGACTAAAACATTTGTTGCCAGAGGAAAGACTTTTGCTTATACACCCTAACACCTGTTTTTAGCATGGGTTTATTTTCTGTAGGTGTGTCTGAGCTTGATCATTCATATGTCTTAACTTTCTGACTAAGTTAGGCAAGATGAATCATAATCTTAGCATGGGTTTGAGCCTAATATAGTAAGTTTATTTCAAACAATACTGCCATAGTATTCCTCTAATCTTCCTTATGTTAGCATCAGGACCATGTTGCTTTTAAGTGGAATCAACTGTGTGAGGCTTGATTGAGGATAATTTTGTGGGTTTTTTACTTTGTCTTAGCTGTGTTGGTGACCTGAGGGAATTTACCATACTGCTGCACTATCACCTAGTACTGACACAAAGGTCAGTAAACTATATGCAGGAGTTGGGGAAGATGCAATGCGTTTGTGGTGTAGCTTGCCTTATTCTGTGCTGTGAACCTTCATTATTTAAGCTTTCAGATTACATTACTGTTTTCAAGCTATTTTCAGGGCAAATACAGAAATCTACCTTGGAAAAAACATATTTTGAAAGCTTTCAGTTGTCAAAGGATCATCTTTCACTGAGGAAAAAATACTCTTAAGCATATCAATCTGAATGAGAAGTGTTACAGTCAGTGAAGTCTTGCAATAATAAATCCGTCTCTTTAGTTTATGTTCATGAAGAGCATACAGAGAACAAAGGGAAAAATATCACTTCTTTAACTTAGATAATTGGAAATGTGAATGTCTACCACAAAGTCAAGAGAGCTGGCATTACAGAAGAGATGTCCTTCTGGACTTGTCATGGGGGAGAAACTCTGGTAGCAATCTTCCTTCACCTATCCTGAAACAGATTCTTGAAGGCACTTTAACATGCTGAAATGTTTGAGATGTTGTAACAGATTTTTATTCATGTCTTTTCCTTCCAAATGAGACTGAACCCCTTTTTAAAGATTTAAATTCCATAAAGCTACTGATCATGTAACTTGGTTATGTAGAAGAAAATGTTGAGTTCTACTGTGAAATCAAAGAGTAAGTTAAAGAAGAAATATTCCTGTGACTTTGTTGGTCAGACTTAGACTGTTGGCTATAAAAACAGAGGTGGGGAGGCTCGTCATAAACTCCTTTTGAGCTGGCTTACTGGTAACAATTTCTTACATTCACAATCACCATTTAATTTTGATAGACCGTAGGACACTGTATTTTGTAAGAACTTACTGATTTTAGTAGAGAAGAACCTTTTCATTTAAAAAAAAAATTGTGTAGCATAAACTTAGAATTTTCAAGTTCACGTGCTAAAAAGCATTTGAGTCTCATCACTGCCACCCTATTGCCCTTTAGGTCTCTGTGTTGACTTTCATTTTCAATTGTCTATCAGGGAACTTCATGCAGTATCTGCTTTTGTTGTTGAGTGGTTTATAAGCATTGTATGTGGGTGGAAGCATGGATATTAGGATTTAGAAGGCTGAATAGCATACCTCTGCAGAAAATCCTCTTATCTTATTATGCACTTTGTTTTACCTCGGTAACATAAGCACACAATGGGATACATAAGAATAGAAAATCTAGTCTACTGAAGAACGAAATTAACTTATGCATGGCACATTTGAAAAGTATTGCAACTTTTTTTTTCCAATTCCCAAGTTAAAAATAACATGCATTTTTTTAAATTCCCTACTTAAATACTAAGGATTTGAACGAAACTGTTAACTGTTTGATAGGTAAAAATGTCTTCATAATATTTTCAGCATTTAATGTCATTTTTTTGTTTGGAATTGTGGTGTACCACTTATTAGTAAAAACTTAATGTGAAATTGGGCGTAAATGTGAGGTAGAATTTTTTGGGGTGATACTGTCTTGACCCTGTTGTATGTATTCCATTGACTTTTTTCTAACATGATATCCTGAAGGAAAGTCCAATCAAATAGTATAATACAGCAAGAGCTGAATGCTAACTCTGTAAATATGTTAAGTGTTTTTTTCAGAGAAACAGACATAACAAATTTTGGTGTCTGTCAGGTACTAGAAAACATCAGGGTTTCTGAACAAAGTTATTTTTCTGTAGTCATGTTAAAACAATGTAAATACCAAATGAGTTCAATGAGCTTGTGTTGTAATCAGTAAGCTGTCTAAAATTACTACATTTGTAAATATATTCAGCTTATTTCCTTTTCCAGCAAGTAATTTTTAAGTGAGGTTTTGCTCACTTCCATTTGAATCCACATATTCAACCTTTTTGTGGGGTTCAGTGCTTCTGGATCCTTTATGTGCAGAGGTAGATCTGAGTATACAGTCTTTAAACACCTGGGCACAAGCACCCCCCTTTCTTTTTATTTCAGAAACAAATCCTGTTGTTGAATGACTCTATCATAGTGTCAGCTCTCTGTTTCAGTTGAGAGAGAGGGAAAAGGACACCTAATTTTAAAATCCCCACTGCCCTCATTTTTTCTTAGAACCACGTTAGCTGCCATGTGCAACTCATCTGTTGGTAGGTGTAAGAACACTATATAGCAAAAAGACTGAACTTCTGTCTTTGGAATAAGATGTATCCATGTTCTCTGGTATTTACTAGTATAATTCTATATTCTAATTAAAATATACCATTATTATAAACAACTGCTGGAAAACAGTTGGAAAAAGATTTGGAGAGTTGCAAATTAAAATAGGAAGTTGACCCTTTGAAATGTGACCCACTGGGATATAAACTCCCACTTCCTCCTTTCTGAAAGTGAAGGCAACTAAGTGTTGTGTAGCTGTGGACAGTCCTTATGGTTTTATATGTCTGGAATGAAAACTGGTTATATATTAAAGGTTTTATTGAATTCTTTTATAGTAAAATCTTACATAAATTTGTCTACATTCTTGCAAACAAGGAATTTTCAAGGAATCCTCACTTCCCGTCTTTTATATAAAACTTAAACTGCAGTGGAACTTTACAATACAATTACACATTCTGGATTTTACATATACCTGTTGCAAAAGTTAATGCATCATTCAGTCCTGACACTGCAGCATACATCTGCTTGTATGAGTTATTTACAAGCTTACACAGATGTTATCTTTAACTCCAAGCTTGTTTTTATGCTATTTCTTAGCAAGTTACAGTGAAAATCTTCACTTACCAAGCCAGTCTCTTGTCATTTTAGCTTACTGGTACCTGTAGTAAAGATTTTAACTTAAAGCCACAAGAAAACGTAGCTCACTTTCTAAATGCTACATTGAGCATTGAAATGGAATAGTTTGTGTGAAAAGAATAATGGACTGTTGCTGCGGATTTTCATTTCAAAGATTAGCAGACTTCTGGCAGTTCTTGTTAATGAAGAAATTCCCCGGTTAAAGTTATAACTAATTTGAGAACAGCTTAATCTTACACAATTAGTGAATTTTGATTGCCCTGAAATAACAGAACTGAGTCTCTTCAGCTATAGATATATGCATCTACAGAAGTAACTAGCAGAAATTACAGAAAGTAGCAATGCTTTGAGAGCCCTTTTAGACTCAGACTCTTTCATTAGAGCACATACAGCAGAATCCCTGGCTCTTCTTGGGAAGATGAGGAGATGCAATACTAACCTTAGTACATTAGTTGGAGCTGATAGTTTTGGACAACCTGTTGGTTTCTTTGATACTGGCTCTTATCCCTGTGTTGACTGACATTAATAGTATAATTGAATAGTCCAATTTCAAGTTGCTAGTGGCATTTAAGAAGCATTAGAGTGCTCAGAAGTCCCACCTGGCAGATGCAGAGTGAGCTGTGTTCTGAGCTGGCTGCTGGATACCATGTGGAATATTCAAGGACATTTTAGGATGTGCCCTAGATGGTATTCTCACTAGATGCCTACATGTAGGCACCAAATAAATCTATCAGAAATGACTGAAGTGATCATACACTTCCTAATGCAAATGAAGCATTTTATAGTTTCTTCTTTCACAGACTTTGAGAAACTGACATGTTGAAATAGGCAACATCTTTCAATAGAGTGAAAATTACTTTGTCTTGCATTGAGAGGTTTGTATTCTACACTTGGTTTTAGTGTTGAATAAATATACTTTTAGATATATTTTTATTCTAATCATGCTGAATTCAAAGTCATGCTTAAACATAACATTTTTTTTTTAGAAAAATCAATGTTCTTCACCTACATGTCTGTCTTCAGTTCTGAATCTGTTGCTTAACTTCTTCCTCGTAATCATCATATGCAACAAATGGTCTGTTCACACCAGACAAAAAGCTGAAAAATAGACTTTATTGTATAACTCTTAAATAACACCCAAGGACATTACATGTACTAGGATAGTCTTATTAAAAATCCTAAACTGCTATCTCCATGTGCATATAAGAACAGCTTTTAATCTGGATTAATGGAAATAATTTATTGTGTCATCTGAGGTATCTGAAGTAAACTAATAGCTTCTGAAAAAAAATATAAAGTTTTGAATTAACAAATAGGTCTGTTGGTAACCTTTCTTCTTCTCCTGGGTCCTTTTCCAACGTAGTCTTCCTTCTGCCCCTACCTTTCCTTTTAAAATAAACTTTTTTCATCTGATGCTCTAAATTTTCCTAGCTGTAGATTTAAAAAAATGTCTTGTCTGTATGTAGTAGGTTTTCCTGAAATACTGTTTTACCTCATGTTACCTGAAAGGTTCAGGAGATGTTAGTAGTCTATAAATGACAGCTACCCTTTTCTCAGATGAGGGACACCTCATGGGGCATCTCTGAAGAACTGGAACACCTGCTGCTTCAGTGGCAATTGGAGTAACTCAAGTGGGAGCGGCTCTCCAGACAGATCTAGTAAATGTGGAAAAGGGGAAAGAAAAGAAAATAACCTTGCAGGTTGGAACAAATAGAAGAGTTTGATTCTGTTAAGTAAAGGATGGTTTGATTGCTTGTGCTCAAAAGCATGGCAGCTATCTGACTGTGTGGTACCAGTCTGAGGAATAGGTCTTCAGTCTGGTTTTGCAGAGGGGTAACTGCTAGGCCTCTTCGAAGTGCTGATGCTGGGTTTCTAAAAAGAAACAAGGTGTTAATCCAATTATATACATTATTTGTAGTGCTGGTGGTAATGTTACTCAGAATAAAATGTTGCAGTCCTTATACTTCCCAAAAGTTTGGAAGTCTATGGTTGGAGCAGTTCTTTGATGCCTTGTAGCACTTTTGCCCTAGCTAACGGCTCATTAGTTGGAGCAGTAAACTAGTGACAAGGTACCAAAAGCAGTAATTGACAGTATTCTTAGAAAATGGTATACATTGATTCTAGGTATCACAGATTCAAGGTAACTTTTTCCCCTATGAATTAAAACTTCTAACTCAGTTGAGGTACTTCTGCAGCTGTGAACAGGAATGCTGGCTCAAATGCAGAGGGGAAAGAAAGGTTAATTCAGGCTTTTTTTTTTTTAGCATGTGTAGCATTCCAGTGAAGGCTCCTGCGTTGGAAGCCTGCAAATTAAAATCTGCTGTCTGTAAGCATCTTGTTCTTTCATGGACTTAAAGGATTTTGATGGTGGTACGAAAGCTGGTTATCTTTACAGAAACTTTGACAAAGGGGATAAAGAGTAAAATGAAGGTTGGAGTTTTTGTGGGGTGTTTTGTTTTCCCCCCCATAATTCTGGTTGGAACTGAAAGTTGGAATTCAGGATCTTGAACATATTTAAAACTAGGATGACTTACCTTATAATATTAACCATTGTTTTAACATTTAAGCAGTGGCCTTCGGATGAAAGTCTTCATGTTTAATTGTTAATTTTGAGTTGTCTAAAGTTAGGGTGGACTATTGTTAACTCTGTCACTTTGCTTGTTATCTTCGGTTCTCTGACATATTGGACTTTCTTTTGGAAGCTAAGTACAAGGTAAATTCTTCTTTACTGAAGCTATAAGTGCATTTAAATAAATCAATTATCTTCTTACTGGTCATCTATTTTTTAGTAGTACGATATATCACAAATTTTTGAGACACGGATTTCTAAGCTCTCATGCTATAACTGTCTATAGTTTACCCAAAATCTCTCAGCAGGAATAATTTACTACCTTTATAAAAGTCAAGCATTTTTAAAGATATATATATAAAAAATTTCACTGTAACTAAAATTAAACATGTTGGTGGTTTGTAACAAAGTTGTCATGCTTCTTTCAAAAGTTTGAAGCTATGAAACTAGAAATACTTCAAAAGCAAATTCTTTCATTACCTGTCTGTTAAGCTAGAAGTTGAAGTTTTTTTCTTCTGAAACTGATAATATAACCTCATTTATTTCAGATGTCTCCAAGAAGCTGTCTAGTGAAACTTGATATGTTGAAGAGTTAAGTTGTTTTTATTAAATTTTTAACATCCTAGAAACCTTTCTACATGACAGGTTTTGGCAATATTCATTAACTTTTCCAATGTGCTCTCAAATAGCTTATTCAGCCTATCATCAGAAATCTTTTTGAAGGTGTGTTGTAACATGTAATACCAAGAGATTAAAGTCATCTGAGGATTTCTATTATGCATTATTTCATTGTACCTGACTGTCAAATGTGTATTTATCTATTTAGGTTCAGACAAAGAAGGAAGAAACTTTGCCACCATCACTTAGTCAAAACATTCCAACTTTCTATTTTCCTCGAGGATGTCCTAAAGAAAAAGTTAATATAGATGCTGTGATTGCCAAAATTGAGAAAACTTTCTCTGAGTTTCCAAATGAGAGGGCAACATTAGAAGACATGGGGAAGGTTGCAAAGGTGAGAGCTTGCTGGCTGACTGCTTTTAGCACTGTACACCTATGGAAAGGAAACATCAGTTCTGTTGGCTTTGTTTTCTTGCATTATGTCTTTTCATCTCCTATACGGTAGTAGCAGTAAGACATCATATTCAACACGGTTAATGGCACAGTTATGTGCTATTATGGAAATCTTTATTAACTATGTCTCAAGTAGCCCTACATCTTGCTTACAAAAAGAAACAAACATTAAAACAAAACTTGAACCAAATCCTGAAGGGCACATCATATGCTGTTCTGTGTTCTGTATTCACCAACAGATAGAAGGCAAAGGCACTGTTAATGTGTATATTGTTTTCAGGTGTCCACACTGCTTTTTCTCATTCAGCAGTGTTGTGAATCTCCATTGTAAACACATTTAAAGACAGAATGGTTTGGTAACTTGAAATTACAGCCCTCTAGTTATTACCAAAGAGTCAACTAACTTAGAGTTATGGCAGAGTGACAAAATATTGAGCTTAGAAAGCAGCAAATATTTCTTTTAAGTCTGTGTAACAGACAATAAGCTAGTTAAATTAAACTTAAATTTCCTTTTTGTTATGTCGAATCAGTGCTTGAAATACCACTGCAAGTCATGGTCTTGGTAGTGAATCTCAGGTTCTCACCCCTGTTCCAGTCACTTTGCATTTGAAGTCCACGGTCTAGAAAACAGAAATAAAGACTTTTCACAAGAGCAGGTCTGGGTGTTCAGAAACTCCTTGTCTGCCTCACCAGAAGTATTCAACAGCTTAGCTGAATGGTAGGATTCCTGCAGCCCACAGCTCCTTTTGTGAGGAGAGGTGGAAGAGACCCTTCCCTCTTGGGAAGAAAGGTGGAAAGGTCCAGTCACCTCCAATTCAGTGATGAAAGGCACCCTCCTGCAGCACAGGGAAAGCCTCTCAGTCTGAGGACAGTATTCGTCAAACTCACTTTTTCCTTGTTTTTTGAAGGACTTAAAATATATCTAGCCCTTTAGCAGAGCTCATTAGCATGGACTGTGTTCAGCTGCTTGGAGTGTGGACAGAGCAGACATGTGACTGCATTCATCTATTAGGAATGCTGCAAGTTGCTCTGTTTTTCCATGTTGGATTTCAGCCTAAAGCAGTTGTTTAAAATTAATTATCTTGAATGCTGCAGTTGGTTTCAGAAACAGTTTTAAAAAAAATCTCTTCCGTAATGTTTTCTTTTTAACATTTGTAAAGCTTAAGTTTTGAAAGATTTACAAATGAGGGAGTAACTCTCAGATAAGCAGTCAGCACTGACTTGATGTATACTTTATTCTAGGCTTGTGAATGCCCGCTTTACTGGAAAGGTCCTTTGTTTTATTGTGCTGGAGGTGAACGAACAGGATACGTGTCAGTTCATAAATTTGTTGCAATGTGGCGGAAGTAAGTAGATTTTTTTTAGAAGTACTGCATTTTTTAATTGAAATGTGATATTTTAAGCTCGGAATGGGATGCAATTTGTAAAGGGAAATAAAGCACTTTCCCATAATCAACCTTTGACAGCAAACCTGTACCTGTATAAATATAAGTAAATCATCACTTTAACATAAACAAACAAGTCTTTATTTATAGTGTTCATAGATTTTTAAAGTGTTTGGTAAATGACTGGCTGTTTATGGAAAAATGAAAACCGTAGCCCTAACTTGTAGATGCCAGTTCTGGACAAAATGCTTTTTCTTCTTTCTAGTTCTCCTTCCAGTTCTAACTGAAATATGTAATTTCATGTAATCAATATCATGGAGTAACCCCTTCCTTTAATCTAAATGCATGGGACAATACTGCTTTAAGTTCACTTTGACATTCCTAATTAGCTTTTGAACTAAATGTTGTGGTTGCTGTTTCCTAGGCCTTGCTCTAGGAAGCCCATACAAGGTAGCATGAGGAACTTTCTGTGTAGAGTATTAAATGGAAATATTTACATTTCAGAATACTTCAGACCTGCTATGATGATGCTGCAAAGTTTGTTCATCTTCTAATGAACCCTGGATGCAACTACTTGGTGCAAGAAGACTTCATTCCTTTTCTACAAGTAAATTGCAACTAAAGCTAGTTCTGGAAACACAACAAAGTTATGAGCTCACAAAGCCCTGATTTTTATTTTGCTTTTGAGCTAAACATTTTCTTGCTCTTCATTAATGTTTATTGATAATATTTAGTGTAACTCATGTTGTGGAGTCCACTGAGCTGCTAATGAGTGACTTATTTTACAATTTTTCATTTTATATAAGATGAAGTCCTTGTTAAGAGCTACAGTAAGATACATGGATATAAAACTGCTTTCACAAATCGCACATGTATCAGAGAATTCTGACAGCTTAGAAAAGCAGTTGAAGTTATTTAAGTCAAGGAGGCCCTTTGGCAGGCAGTGTGGCTTATGAATGCAAGACCTACTACAGTTTCTCTGAATGGCACACAACACCTTTACTAATGAATGAATGAAACCTAAATTGGCTTTTACTGATTCATAGCCAGCCACAGAATTACAAGCTACAATGGTCAGCAGTGCTCAGAATCTTCATCACATCTAAAACACAGGAATTTTTTTGTTTTATCTGGCTTCTTTAAGAGCACTTCATTTTCAAAAAGTGAGCAGTGTTATTTACACGAACGAGGCGTGTTCTAAATGAGGTTATCATTCATGATTGTGATAGTTAACTTGAACTGTTTTGGTTAAGGAAGCAGATGTGCTGTTTCTATAATCACTAATAAACACTGTTTGGGATATTGTTATTCCTCTTTTGTAGGATGTGGTGAATAGTCATCCTGGCCTATCATTTTTAAAAGAAGCATCTGAATTTCATTCTCGGTACATTACCACAGTAAGTGATTTTTCTTTACAAAGCTATTTTTTGTTAAGTAGGAAAATTAAAATTATTAAGATTAGCCAATGTGGAAGCATCTTTGTCTCTTGAAAAAAGTTGAGTATGTTGTTGGTCTTAGTTTCAACATAACTTGAAATATTTTGAAGAAACACTCAATTTCATAAGCATCATACTTAACATTTTTAAGAAATTGCTGAACATAGTATTATAAGAGAAACACTGAATTGTTATAGTGTAGCATAAGTTAATGAACATTAAAGGAAGAGCAGACTGTTATCTTAAACACTTAATTGTGGCTATAGACTGTACACATTAGATTCTTGACCTTAGTCTGGGTTTAATTAAATGGAATTTTGAATAAAAAGTCTATATTAACATGATTATGTTCAGTATTAAGATAAAATAATGGTAATATTGAAGGTGTTTGCCACTTTCCTCTCTGGGAACTTGTCTTTCTAAGCAGGTTGCATATGCGAAAAGTTCCATTTCTCTCTTCCTAAGGTTATGTGACTGAAGTATTCTTTCTGTACCCTAGGGAAAAACCAGTGACATTAAATTTTATCAACTGTAGATTAGACAGCTGATTCCACTGAAGTCTCAAAAGATGAAAAGTCTTCAAAATGACACTCAGTTCCCTTTCTTTGTGCATGTGAAAAATAGCTTAATGAATATTCTCCAACAAAAAAAAAAAACACATTCAGAGTTACCATCTTCTATCCAGCTTATAGTCTGATCCAGACCAAAACTGTGAAAGCTTTTTGAAAGCGTTTGGTTTTGGTTCTGTGTATCCTTCTTATAGAGACTGCCAGCCTATCAAATATGTCTGGCTGCATTAGGTTTTGCTTCTTGTTATGATGATTACATGAGGTCACAGAACGTTCTTGTCCAATGTGACTGAAGGAAATTTTTCTGCCTGTGAGTAGTTTTCTTTCTTTATGGATTCTGGGTTGTATCAAATCCTGCTCTGCTTAATATTGTGGAACCCTGCTACCTGTCCTGAACAGAATTTAGTGTGTTTTCAACAGCAATTCGTATTTCATAAGAAACCCCAAAAGCAAACTACTATTGTTATGAATATAGGAAAAATATTTGGAATACTACTGTACCGACCAAGAAATGGCTGGACTATCTGCCCTTTCTTGTCATATTTTAGGATGGAGTAAATGTTGCTCAATGCAGTCTTCTAAATTTCTGTCCTGCAAGTTGTTATGACTTCATAATAGAGAAAAATTGTTTATGATTAAGGCATTTCAGCCCTGTGTTCAAAGTGGCTTTACCTTGCTATATGAAGCTTCAGCTAAAGGATTTAAGCATTGCATTTGAAGATTTAGTGCCTGCTCATGCTAACTTCCAGTTACAAGTTAAATGTTCTGTTTTTCTGCTGTATTTGCATGTATATACGTGTATATCTGTGTATGTATACATGCATTACACCCTTCTCTTTAGTGAAGCAGATGTGTTTTAAGTGTTGTTCAACCAGGGAAGCAATCAGTTTCTGTCTGCTAGGATTATAGATTGGTTGGTCAGTCTAGTGGTAGGGCTAGGTACGTATGTTCTAGACAAAGCTGAAATGTATTAAAAACATTTGTCCGGACAAGTGAGACACTATATGTAATATCTAAGTATGTTATGTATATATCTAAACTATGAATTTTTGAAATTGTAATCTCTTTATTGCACCATTTCCTCTCCCTTCTGACAAACCCCTGTGCAACATAGTAAAGAAGGCAGTTCTCTGACAATTTGCTTATACTCTGCTTCATTCACTTTAGAAAACGTGTTTTTTTAGGTCTGTTCCCAGTTGTCGTTAGCAAACATTCAATTTTGTTTTTATTTTTAGACCAGTTAAATGTATAACAGATGAGATAATGACATGCAGATGGATTAAGTTGCAAAGCTAAGGCAAAACCTTTTTTAGAAAAAATAGCTTTGTAGTGTGAGCCAAAAATGAGCCTTTCCTAAACTTGCCATTAGAATTGAGCTAGTTAGTTTTCAGAAGCAGGCTGGTATATTCTCCTTTGTGGACTTACTGAACCATCTTTTTTTGTTCAAAGAAAGAGCTACAGTTAAAGCTTTAGTTTAAAACTTGAGGGATAAATTCCTCTTCTATTTGTAATTTAGAAATTATTGGTTTGCTTAACAATAAAAATCTGAAGTGATAAAACCTTACATAATACAGTCTTTAGTTTGGAAGAGGTTTTATTTGGAGGAAAAGGATTCCTAAAGAGATTATTCTTTTTACTAGTGACTGCTGCACTGCAAATGATGTGCTATGCATGCAATATTTGATCTTGCTAACTAACATGTACAATCAAGCTCCAATTAAGCAGCTATAGTTTGTAATATGTTTAGATTTTTTGTCCACTTTTGTTAGTGGTGAATTATTGACTTGAATTGTGTATCTGGTTGACTTAAGTCAAAATAATTGAGGTGCATACTGAATTCAGTGAAACAGTTTAGTTTAGTTTGTAAACTAAAAACAAAACAGATTATGCTGGATTGAATGAGTTTACCAAAATAATGTACTTGTAAAACTGATTTAAACAAAAGTGTTGGATGCTGAACTGAGTGGATTTGTTTCTGGTTCCAATATCATTCGTGGCACAAGAACTAGTAATCTTTCTTGCATAGATTTTTTTGGTTTTCAGTTAGAAAACATTCAGCAGTCTCAATTCTATTTCTGTAGCTTTATTTATGAAGTAAAATATTCTTACAGTAAATACAGGTATTTAAATGTGAAGTAATGAGATATATTAATAGTTTTATTATATTATATCCTGTAGCTCTGAAATACTGGGAGGTAGTGACATTGCCAATAGACATATTCTGGATAGCATACAAGTATTCTATAACTTTGCTGTGTGAGATATGGCTACTGCAGCATTGAAATAAAATTTATCAAGATCAGTTTAGAAATAGTCTGGTAATATGGCATATAAGAGAAGCACCTACTAAGTAATGAGAAGAATGGAAACAGGAGAAAGATGAAGTTCTGTAATGCAGCTGAGCTAAGGTCCATCTTTGGCAGATGCTTGAGAGGGCGTTTGGTTAGCATACCTAAGATCACCTTTTTATTTTCTGTTTCCACAGGTTATACAGAGAATATTTTATACAGTAAACAGGTCCTGGTCTGGGAAAATAACTTGCAATGAGCTCAGGAAAAGCAACTTTTTGCAGGTACATAATCTCTACAATTTTGCAAGACAGATGTTTCTACAAGATTAAAAACTGCCTTAACTAAATGCTGAAGGGAGTAACAAGCAGCGTTTCTTCCTTTCCCAAAAACTGGTGAAGGCTCAAGTGCATTCATTCTATACACTAGAATATGTTTAAATGTCATCTTTTCTCTAGAGCTGCATAAATGCCTGTGTGATTAGCAGAAGTCTGGCTGATCCCTTCATTCCTCCACGGACACATGAGTTTTTTTTACCTTGTGGTTTCAGTCTCGGCTGCCATGCTGCATGCTTGGCACTCTCTGAAGATTGTGCCGCCGATACAGCATTAGATGTTAACTTGGTTATGAGAACTTGGATCATTCAACAAATGTCTTACAAATTCTTTAATGTGTTCTATTTATCCTTCTGATAATAGAATGTGGCATTATTGGAAGAGGAAGCTGATATTAACCAGCTGACAGAATACTTCTCATATGAACACTTTTATGTTATCTATTGCAAATTTTGGGAGCTGGATACAGACCATGACCTCTATATTGATCGGAAGGATTTAGCTCGGCATAACGATCATGGTATGACAAATAAAGCACCTTTGTTTACATGTATTAAATGACCTGTAAACTTTCAGCTGAGGAAGTGGTTACCTGCCAAGGCCAGTGTTCATGAGGCTGCTGGTAGAGCTGATCCTGCTGACTAGGGAAGTAGAGCAGGATAAGTCGTCTGTGTCGCCGCTTTGTGTCTAGCAATACTGAATTTGAGGAAAAATCTGAATTTGATTTCTGATCTTGGCAAAGTAGTACAGGACGAAATAAATTTGTAAGTGTGTAGGCTTGACCCAAAAAAACCCAAAACACTTAAGTCTTGCAATATTATAAATGGCTCCATTTTTCAGTTCTGGGTTGTTATCTTGGAAACAGTTTTACTGATATCATTCACGTAGCATAGCTGTAAGGCAAGGTATGGAAAGAGCAGAAAAAGGCAAACATACATTCAGGTACTTTGCTTATTTTAAAGTTTTACTAACTGAGCTGCAGGACATCTTGTTGTAATATTATTTAGCAGCTTTACATTTTCTACATTCCCAATATACAATGACTGTGATTCTGTAGTCCTGCACACTTGTACCTATTTTAAACATTATTGTAGCTTGTATGGAATTGTCGGGGGTTTTTTGGGTGCTTTGTATCCTCTGCCATCTTAAAAGTATTCCCTTGAGGACTGGAAGGCTTGCTTAAGCACAAAGTTACTATGGAGTATTATCCCACATTAAGACAATAAACACAATTCTGATTGCTTCTGAAAGCTTGCCCACTGAAGTCTGACTACACTTGAGGACACTGAGGAGGGCAAGCTTCCTTCATGTGAGAGCTTGCTCTACTGAGTTAGTACACTATAGAAGGGAAGCAGAACTGATACCTTGCCACTTACACTGAAGTTTTGCATCCATGGAGTATTGATTAAAACTTAACAGCAGCTGCAAGACTAAATAGACTCTATAAGAGCAGAAAATGGATATGATAACCCAACTTTAGTCTTAAAATTCTATTTTTTTTGTATGTCAGACTGAGATAATCTGGGTTCCTAAATCCTGTCCTTTTGTACTGTCACTGGTATAAAATTAGGCTAGATCAAACTCTTGATGTCGTAAGAAAAATATTAAAATATGTAGCTGTTGAGAAGGTTGAACTCTGGTATTTCAAAAATAGGTAAGAAACAGCAGCGCACGTGTGAAACAAACTGACTGGGCTGTAGTTCTGGGAATAAATACTGAGCCAGGGACTAATGTCCTTACTAAAATAATACAGTGATAGCATCACCGTAAGTACATAAAACAGATGAACTGTTCAAGTGCCTTAATTATCAGTATTTCTACAATGCTAAAAAAGTATTTCAGAGCTAGAATAGTAAAAAGTAATTCTGTGAAAACAGTATCATGTGCTGCTTTGAGTACCATCCACAAATTCTTCAGGATATACTGAATAACCTTTACAGAGGTAGTACTCGGTTAAGACATGTCTATAAAATCCCTGAAATGGTTTCAAAATTAGAAGCATGGATCAGAACCATGTCAGAATCAGTTAGGTATGCTCATCATGCATTAATGTGCCAATTCCATTTTGGCTCTTTGCCAAAACCAAGGTCATATAAACTGTAATGGCACTTGAAAACATGATTTGCTTGACAAAGAACTGCTAAATGCTATCTTACTAATCAGCTAATTTCATTACTTTTACTATGCTACTATTTCTGCACCAAGTTAGAATTCAAAGCTGGTTGGTTCTAGCTTTGCTTTTGAGACCTTGTGTTAAGTGACCCTCTCCAAGAGAACTTAAAGGGACTAAGGAGTGCTACACTTGGTCTTTCTCACAGATGTGTGTATATATAAGAGGTTTCTAATCAACTCTTCAACTAGACAATACAGAGCAAAAAATAACTTGCATATAATTGACACTGTTTTAAATCTTTTTTCACAGCAATATCAAATAGGATGATAGAGAGGATCTTCTCAGGAGCAGTAACAAGGTACTGGTACTTATTTTATATGCTGTACTAAATCTGATTTAATATTTATATATTTGCTTGTTAAATGAAGTGTGACATTCCCAGAAAAAAATGCTTTTCCCTTGAACTGGAACAGCAAACTTCAAGAGTTAGTATTGTAGTTTAAACTTTAGTAGTACTGGAGTGCTCTTGAACTTTTGGCTCAGTTCAAGTTCTTTACTCTCCTTTCTTTACCTGAATGGACAATTGCCATAGGATATTGTTTGGTTTAGCAGGAATTGGAATGAGGAATGGAAGAAATGTTGGCATTGTTATTTTCCATCCCTCAAACCTGTAAAATATTGGGCTTTTCAGTACTACTTGTAAAATCAGTCATGCTTATTGAATCAACAAATTTACAAAAATGCCTCCAGTTGACTTAATTCACATTTTTGACAGTCATTCTTCATTGCTCCCACTTGGACTGACTTACTCTTGCATGGTTATGGCATTCAGCTCATTTTTGAAACATCTTGCTAGCACAATTTCTGCAGCTAGAAAGCAAATGATAAACAGAAATGACATCACAAAAGCTGAGATGAGTGAAACAACACTTGGCAGGTGTATGTCTCCTTTATGAGAGGGTGTTGGTTTTTTTTTTTTGGGCAAGACAAAACACCCATCGTGTTTTTCTAGACATCGAGGATAAAACAACAAAAAACGAATTTTTAGGAATGAAATGTAATATGTATAGGAACTGCCTACCTGATGTTTTACTAAAGGTTAACCATATGCCTTCAAGAAGTATTTGCATTGCTGGTTCTGTGGTGTAAGCATAGAAAGAGACAACCTATGTTCTTGCCACAAAACGCTTCCTGAATGCTTCAGTTTTTATCTTCACATTTCCATTCCAGCACGCTTAGCTAGTGGAGTTCTATACAGCTTGCAGTTCTCATCACAAAGCTGATGAATAAAAATTCTAAAGTGTGTGTGCTTGCATATAACACATCTCAATTAATTTTTAAAAATATCTCCTCTGTTAACAATTAAGCAGTGACATTGCTTCCCAGGAAGTAAGCTGTAAGTCCTTCTGGACAGACTGCTGCCTTCCTCTTTATAGACGTATTGCAGTAGAAGCAAAACAGCACACGAGCTCCTTATCCTGAATTATGAAAGCAGCCTGTGACAAGTCGCCTTATGAGCACTGCAACTTTTAGGAGATAAATGCTCCATTAAGAGCACCAAGGAAAACAATCCTTCATTTTTTTATGTATTTTGTTTTTAGTAAAAGCTATGTGTTTTAAAATAACTTGTCTATCTTTTCCCTCATTGGCCTTCAAGAGGTAGGAAAGCACAAAAAGATGGGAAAATTAGCTATGCTGATTTTGTCTGGTTTTTGATATCTGAAGAGGACAAGAAGACACCAACTAGGTAAGAAGGAATTTGTTTTAGCAGAAATAAAGACTGACTTTATTGGTCTTCCAGCCTTTAAATAGGGGCCACTGATGCTCAGCTGGAACTGTAATGGAAGAAGCTAAATGATAAAAACAGGAGTGGAAAACTGGCCCAGTTTGTTGCGTCGTTCTTATTTAGCGTCTCCTGATGCTGCTGCGAAAGTCTGGTTTAATGACTTTTAAGAGGCTAATTAAATCACAGAATCAGAGTATTGCCAAGGCTAGAAAAGACCTTTAAGATCATCAAGTCCAGCCTATGTTGTAATTCCATATGCTATGTGTGGCCTACTTGCAGGCAGGATTATAGGTAAAGGAAACTGCAGTTGTTTCATGATGTCAGTGACTTTGGGAAACTCTACAGCCAGCATTAGCTGTAGGATATTTATAAGAAACCTGTTGCATGGTGTCTTACTGGCTTGTTCAATACAAAAAAAGAACTTGGGTTTTGATGCAAAATTCAGTTTTTCATTGGGTCCCTTTAGTTTTTATGTAAAGCCACATGTTTTAGTCTCCTTCCTCACCCACCCACAACTGAGAAGTGTGTTTTCAAATACAGTGATGTGTGGCATGGCAAATACCAGAAACTCTAACCACAGTAGGCTTTGTTTAATGATCTCCTTTGGCATTATGGAATGTAGTCTTAGGTCTAGTTTTGCATCTGTAAGTAGCGTGGCCTTTTAAACAGGCAATATGAATTCTTAAAATTCTGTACGAAATTTGTGTAAATGGTTCTCTGTTATTAATTACTAAATTTTAGCATTGAATACTGGTTTCGCTGCATGGATCTTGATGGGGATGGTGCTTTGTCTATGTATGAATTGGAGTATTTTTATGAAGAACAGTGCCAAAAATTAGATAACATGGCCATAGAACCTTTGCCATTTGAAGACTGTCTGTGCCAGATGCTGGATCTTGTGAAGCCACAATATGAAGGTAATAAAATCCTTTTCCATCCTTACTAATTGAATGGTCTTCCAATGGCAGCCAGACATTAATTTTCATTCTAAAATTTAATATGCTGCATTACGATTCCTTGTAGGCTTTTAATTTGGGTTTGTAGCAATGTTTAATGTCTTAAATAAAATGTCTTTCAATGTCTTTAATGAAATCTTGTCACTCTGGCTGAGGTCATGCTTTCAAGGAGAGCTCTTAGCTGTTCTGTTCACATGCCTCTTGCCTGTTCCATTACTTGAGATTTCTTCAGAGGGAACAGTTTCTAAACAATGTTTGTCTCAGTAGAGCATGGTTGGTGGAGAGCATTTAAAATTAAGTGAAGCAGGCTCTGAGGAACACATTTGTATTATATGGTTGCCTGCAATAGCCTCCTGATCTTGGGGTTCCCTTCCAGTCTCGTACATAATGCTTCTGAAAGGCAGACATTTTCAATCATGTTTCTATTCTGCATTTCAACTGAAGTAAGGCTGATTTGTCTGTTCTGTATCATGAAGAAGATAAAAGGAAGCTATTAAAAACAACCAAGAAGAGTCTTATTTAGGGCAACAAAAATGAAAGCCAATTGTGAAGGGTTGTTTTTTTCAATAAAAACTGAGTGAAGTTTAAAATGTGGATTAAGAAGAAATTATGTTGTTTTCCTACTGCAAAAACTAGCAGCATAAAATGACATTTTACGTGGTAGATTTGAAACAAAAGAAGATACTTTCACACAGTTATGACCAAACTGTGATACAGTTAGCTACAGGATGCTCTGTGTGCCAAAAAGCAAATTCTTTAACTATCTATATGAGTGTTAGGTGTCTAAGCTCCCATCGCAATAAATGGAAACTGAAGAGCAAATCAACTAACCAGATATGGGCGTCTAACTTAAACTGGGAGCTTATATAACTAGGATTCAAATCAGTTGCTTGGTTGTGGAGAATTGCTGCCATTTGAGATGGCCCAGTACATCAGACATCTGTGTGGGTCTGACAGATACGACACAGGTGCCATGAGGGATTTGTGGTGTTCTGGAGCATCAGCTATAAGCCAGGCAGAATACATTCAGGCACTTCAGATGGCGACAGACACAAGTATGGCAAACATTTCCAGATGGGATTCTTATATTGCTTCACTCTGATGTCCTTTAGTTATGCTTTGTTAGGGGATGGGACAGTGTGCTGAGAAAATACTGGTTTAAGTCTGGCTTTTATTAAACTCTTCCATAACCTCTGCAGTTAGACCTCTTTGATAACAGAAGGCTGGCCAAATTTAAGGTGAATCAATAAAGCAGAGTTTTAAGGATAGTCATGTGTCTTTCCTCCTGTGTCTGGTATTTTTCAGGCTTTTTGCAGAAGCTTAATATTCAACTTTGAAATAAGGTAACATTTCTGAGCAACCTGACAAATATTTCTAATACTCAAATCCTTTGAGTCTTTAAAGTATCACTTCGTAAACACACAACAAAACACCTCTGAGCATTTAGCTTTCCTCTCAAGCAGTAAATATTGGTCAGGCTAGGTTAGTGAGACAAACTAGTCCCTGTGAAAAATTCATTTGTATGAAGTGCAGTCACACACTGTCATCTGTCAAGTTTGTCTTTTCAAGTCAGGGAGAAGAAGGGGACACTGCACAAGATTTCTACCTTGTACCCCAGCACTTCTTGGCAAGGAATGGGTAGCTCACTGGAGCCTTCTCTGTCTCGAGGAAGCTTAGACAATTAGTGTAAATTATTTTTAATAGCTAAGCAAGGCAGAGTGCGTGTCACTCCAACATATACTGAAGGACATGAGGATGACAGCTAAAGCAAGTGACAAACCTAAAACATTCTAAAGTTTTGTCCACTTCAAAGGACACTTCTTTAGGTGTGTATTCCAATTTTCACTTGGCTCCCGTTGCAGGATGTTCTTAAGCATAATGATGATTTAATTTGAATAACCTTCCTCCTTTTTGAAGAAGGGAGAACTTCAGCTCTTAAATACCCTATCTCATAATCTTCTTTACAGGAAAAATTACTCTGCATGATTTAAAACGATGTAAGTTGACAAATGTGTTTTTTGATACTTTTTTCAACATTGAAAAATACCTTGACCATGAACAGAAGGATCAGTTTTCTATGCTGCGGGTGAGTATGAAGCTTTAAAAGTCTTTTTAGCTGTGTGCTTAACAATTAATATGTTTTTATATAACCTGCCATGTATTTATTTAGGATAGTGAAGGTGAAGGCCAAGAGGTCTCTGACTGGGAGAAGTATGCTGCTGAAGAGTATGATATCTTGGTAGCAGAAGAGGCAGCAAGTGACCAGTGGAATGACGGGTAAGAATGTAGTAAGAGGGTTGGTGTGAACCCTCTGTACTGATGTAGAGCCTCACCACCATCATCTCTGATGCTGTTTCTGTAGAACGTTGCTGGTAGCTGTCTTCAGCCATGTGCTAAGTGAGGAAGGAAGAGCCTTGCTTGTATCCTGAATTAAATATTCCTTGACAGTTTGTGATCACATAGGACCTTTTCTTTAACAAAACCCACTTTAAATTTTGGGAGGAAATAACATTTGAAAAAGTTCCAACTCTAAACAAAATAAAACTGTAACCTGTTGTTAAATGAAGAGCTTCATTAAGAGATTTTGGGAGAAAAATCTCACTTCTGAACTGAATTATATCGCCTTAGAGGTATTTTCTCACCGTTCTTGGAGACTAAATAAGATAATAAATCTTGCTGTTTCAGAATCACTCATTTTCTTTTGCTATGTAGCTTCGAGAACCTCTTGGAATCCAAAGTCCCAAATTTGCCATTAATTTTTTGTTATTTAAAAAGATTGGGAAAACAAGTACAAATTTAACTTGTTTTAGGCCTTAAGTTGATGGACTTTTCTAGAGAAAACACATTTTCCTTAATTTCCTACATCAGTATTCCATTTTAAAATGTCTCTGATTCTTACCAAGTATTTAGAGAATTACTAGCTCTGTATTTAAGGGACTGCTTTAAAACCCGAGCAAGCAAAATCCTCTTAAAACATTGATTTCAAGAAACTTCATAAAAGAAAGCATATTAGGGAAGAAAGTGGGAGAGAGTTGTTATCATTACCCAGCCTCTTCAGCATTAAGGGGGATGATACTCTTAACTTTTCATGGAATCCTCCTCTAGAACTGATTCATAATACCAAATTAACAAGCCAAAAAATAAGCTTTGTTACTGTAAGTTAGTCAATATTCAACCTTCAATGGTTTTTATCTTGTTTAATCTCTTAAGGTCATAGGATAAGTTTGGGAAAGATATAGAATAGGTATGTACATTTTAAACAATTGTTAGTGACACTAATGGTGAGTATAATAGCTTAAATTTGATGGATCAGAGGAAAGAACAGCTTCTAAAGTATTGCTGGCTGTGAAATGTTGTTTATTTATAACTCAGCTGACAAAACTAGTGGGATTCTTATAAACCAGTGAAGGATTCACCATTAGGATATGGGGTAATGGCTTTCAACTGGAAGAGGGTAGATTTAGGTTAAACATTACAAATAATTGTTTAGTGTGAGAGTGATGAGACACTGGCACAGGTTGCCCAGGGAAGCTGTAGATGCCCCCTCCCTGGCAGTGTTCAAGGCCAGGTTGGATGGGGCTCTGAGCAACCTGGTCTAGTTGGGAGGTGTCCTTTCCCATGGCAGGGGCATTGGAACTAGAGCATCTTTAAGGTCCCTTCCAACCCAAACCATTCTATGATTCAGACTTTTGGCCCTCTTTTAGAGCACCTTTCTAGAATTAACATGTTTAAAATTTTGACTCCTGATGGCTTAAGAAGTTACTGGTGGATTTACACTGCTGCTGACAGGATCAGACCAGCCTCCACAGTGTCTGCCATGATCTTGGTGTCTATCAGACCAACCCCCTTAATATTAACCAGTAAGTCAATTCATCAGCAGGTCGACCCGAGAGCCCAGGCTAGAGACAGAAATTAATAGCATTTAAGAGCCTTGAGGCACTGCTAAATCTGAACATCTTAAATTTTAACTGGAAGCATTTTCTTAAATGTTTTACACCACTGTTCTAGCCTTGTTTTCTCTTTCCTCTGGTGGTCTATCTGTTCACTTCTGTTGCAGTAGTTTTCTATCTCCACCTTCCTGTTTTAAAATTCTGCTGCTGTTGTGACTTTCTGGAATTTGAGTGGTAACCCCATTTTGCCCATTTTCAGAAAGAAAGTTGTGGAATTCAAAAGTTGTTTTTTTTTTACTAGATTTGTGTCAGCCTCAGCTGAAAGTTGATACACTAAGATACTATATTCTGTCTTGCAGCTCTTAAAGGATGTTGTAGCTTCTCTGTGGACTTACCTGAGAAACTAGTTCTTTTGTCAGTTGAGAGATACTATGGGTTCAGAAGTAAACTATATGGTCTGTAAAAGCTAATCCTTTAGCTAGATTGTCAAGGAAGGATTTGAGCTTGTCCTCTAGCATTCTGTCCTGAGACTACCTGCAGTATCACTGGCAGCTGAAACTCAGTGGAGGGAAAATACCCTTTGGCATTAGTAGTAAGGGACCTGCAGGTCAGGAAGTCAGGTTACTCTGCACCTCTGATTAAGGGTTTGTAATTGCTGGGCTGTTGTAGACAAGTGTATTTTTTAAAGTTCCAAGATAATGTTCAGGCACAACTTCACTCAAGGGCAAACACGATACAAAGTAAGAGCCTCAAGGTGCTTTTATTCTGATTCAGTTACCAGCTCTTTGACTGCAACTGTTTCTCTGAGCTGGGAGTGTCTCTGTGATTCTTGTGTAGAATAAATTACTTCCTTTGTATTTCCCTCCCCCCTCCAAGATGTCTGTTCCCTGTGCAGATAAAAGCTGCAAAAGTCATAGCCAGTATTTCTGGGGTAGATCACTTCTGTTCTTTTCCAAGAACTTCTGTTCTTCATTCAAGCTTCCATGGTTCTAGGCAGTCTTCTTTGTATGTCCATGCAATTGTAGCTTTAGAAATGCCAGGAGGGGAAAAAGGGACTTTTTAGAGGACTTGTAGCTTTATGGTTATAGTTTTACAAAAACTAGGAAGTAGCAATAAACTTTCTAATACTGCAAGAAGTAACTCAAATAATTTCAGTGCCCAGATGTGTAAAACTGGGACAGCGTTTCTAAATTTCCTTGAGTGTCTTGGAGAGAAGAATAAGTGATGCTCCATGAGGCCACCAAAGCTTTTGGAAGAGAGTAGGATTTTCATTTGGTCCAGTAACAGTCTTCTGAGTATAGGGTAGATGGAACTCTCAAATAGTATCGGAGAGATCCTCATGCTGCCATTTTAATGACTGGAAAAACTGCTGTCACCTGTCTTATCACTATGCAATAAGTAAATCCAAAAGGTTTGTTCAAGATGTTAACTGTTTGAACAGACAATTAAAAATGAAGAACATTTTCATTCACAACTGAAAATGTTCTTCCTCCCACCTCTGCTATTAATGCTACTCTATTTTAGTGTTGAGAGTGGACTCTTAGTATTTAACTCGGCCCTGTGTCTTTCTCTGAAAGAATACTTCTAATCACCACATGTTGTCATTATAAAGTCACATTTGAAGAACAGATACTGCAGCTTCTCAAGCTCATTCTTGGCCTAGTCTTGTTAAGTAGATGGAAATGATCATGCGCTGACATGAGATTTAGTAGCACTTGGGAAGATGTGCATGAACCTGAGTCAACCTAGCCCAGGAACTGCTGGTCAGTTCTTTCATCTCACATCATAAATTTCTAGGGAGATTTATGTTTAGTTTTTTAATGGCTATCAATTACATATTGATCCCACTGTAATAGTACTGAAGCAGATCTTTTTTAAATATCAGCCTTGACTGACTTGAGTTAGGTAAACATAACATTTCATTATACATCTGTTCATTTTCATCAGCAGCAGCAGTTTATCAGTAATTCCTCATGGAAAAAATTGGCTTCTGCTTTCTAGCATCTGCTTTAAATACACAGTTGGTTGCAATCATGTCCTTGCACTCGTGCATTTTAGTAACACTTTCACTGTTCTTTCTCTGTTCTATCTACTACAGATATAGTTTGTTCTACCTAATTCAGCATAACTTCAGCTTTCTTGCAAAGAAGTGGAAGGGTTTCTGTCAAGCACCTGTCTTGCATTTGACAATTTCTAACTTAGGAGTAGTCCACTAGAGCAGTGTGCTTTGAATCCTTTCAGTAAAGCTGTGTATTCACTAATATGTTCTGCACGTGATGGGAGAATGAGATCTTAACTTCAATTAAACTATGGCAAACTTAGTGCTGCTTCTGTTACATTTTTCTTTAAGTATAAAAATACAGGAAATTATGTTCTTCCTGCAGGTTTCTTGTTAGTATTCTAACATTTAGGAGCTTCCCAACACAGCTGGACTCTCTCCTTTTCTTTTTTTGCCCACTCCTAGGTACGAAGCAGAACTGAATCCTGTAGACCATCAGAAGGCCAATGTCCTAAAGTATCAAATGGAAAAAAGACCATTTTTTGAAATGCCTTCCCATCTGGCTGATGTAGACTTGGATGAATATGACTATGAAGAGGACTTTGAGTAGTGGTTACTTACAGTCAACACTTGCAGAAGAGAAGGGACAGTCTGCAGCAGGTCTGCTACACACCTATACGTTTCAGTGGGGTTTGTTTCCAGGAAGTCAGCTTAGTTTTGTGCTAAAAATATTTAATCACTACACTACCTTTTAAGTAAAAGAAGCGCATTTGTATGGAATGATGGAATTTTTTGTATTTATTCAATAGTCTATAGTTTGTAAAATAGATTAAAATATTTATTTACAGATGTTGCAAAATTCCTTTTTGGAAGAATAACAATATTTGACTTTAGGGAAAAGTAATCTACTGTTTTTAAGAGAACTGTATAATTCTCTCTAAGTTGATGTGTGGTGCACTGACCATCTCCATCCTGTATGGGAACAGGTGTTCCTGTCCTGGTATGGGAGGTAAGGAGACAATTTATACCTGGCCTGCAATGCTTCTATGCTCATAGCCAGCCCTAGGGGGTTTTTATGCCTAGGCAAGGAAGAGACATGACCTGTGAGTGCAGGGTTTGGCTCTCATTTACATAGAGTTTCCTTTGACAAGCTGAGCTTATTAGTGCGCACGAAAAGCCAAGGCCTGAGACAAGTTGCTTTGCTTCTCTGTGTAGTCCTTGTTTGCCCCAACCTTTATTCTGCCTGCCCCTTGAAATTTCATTCTTTTTCATCGATGTTCATTATAAAAATTATTAATGAAGTCTGGCTTAGTGTTCATGCTTGATCCAAAATGAGTGTGTTCATTCATGTAGAAGGAACCAATTTTTTAAAAATCCTTTGTATAAATGTTACTTGATCAGTGATGTGCACTAATCTGTTGTGGGCATTCAGTGCTTTTGTCTGTCCTCCCCTTCAGTTGTTTGCTATTGACACATTCCATGGATATTCATCAGTGTCACAGCAGCTTGAAATTGTTGCCTCATGCTTACTGTTAAATGGATTTTGTTGAAAAAATGTACAGAAAGATGTAAGTTATTTTTTGGTTGCAGTGTAGATCTGTTAAAATGTTTAAAAAAACATGTTTGTATTTTCAAATAAAGATTTTCATACATGTAATTTAACAGTTTGAATTATGTTCCCTCTACTAAAGAACCATTTAAGATACTCTGGGTGACAGATGTGTGCAGTCTGGTTGGATAATTACACCATGCTGCATATTCAGAGCAACCAAGCTCTAGTGGGTTTTTCCTCATCCAAAATACAGTGTTGCTGAGCAACTGGAACAGGCAGAGAAATCTCTTCCACTCAACTCATGTAGACTTAAAAACTTGTCTCTTTTAAGTAAGGAAACTCATCACGAACAGCTGTTAGTGAACTGTACCAAGGAAAACTCAAGTCATTTTAATACTGTTCAAAGGATTCTTAAAAACTAAATCAGGGTTGATTATTACAGTTTTAATGTCAAATTTCTTTCACTACTTGCCCATGGTTTGGGGAATTTTAAAGATACACATAGTGTTGTTAAGCTCTATTCCCTAAGGTGCTGCATGAAAGGATGACCAACTGGCTTTCTAGAATATTATCCTTGACCTTCTATTGCTGTTCAAGGAGGTGGTGACTTTTCCCTACCTGAAACCCTTCAGCTGGGTTAAGAAGAGGGCTTGTAAATGAGTAAGTAGAGCTCAGGGCTCTCTGTCTACAGTAGATCTCTTCCACAGAGCCTGTAGCTGCTGTTGTTACTTTGTTTGTTTAATAGGCAGCAGGATTTAACAGGCACTTCATTATACTTTTGATAACCAAGTCCCTTTCTTCCTAAAGGATTTGCACAACTCTAGTAAAGCAAACTATGGTGTTATTGTGGCAGTGACTTTTCTTGCAATGTATGAACTAGAAAGATTTGGGTACCTTTCCCCAGAAGGGCAACTGCCTTCCCTATTCCTTTGTTACAAGAATTAAAGAAGCTGCTTGTTTGATGTGGTCCCAGATGTAGTCCAAGTTCCAGCTGTACTCTGCCCACCTGGTAAGTGTTTAAGCCAAGATCTACAAATGTAGATGGAAACATCACTATCATGTGATGGTATGGGGGGGCAGGGAGTCACAGGGAAATGGAACAAGTTGACCTCGATGAGAACTGACATTAGCCAGTGGAGTGCTACCTCTCCCCTTGCATTAGCCTGCTGCATAACTTAACCATGCAAAATGAAACATAATGGTTTTACTGTTGCCACTTCAGAGTATCTGATACCTGGGAGACATTCCTGGTTTTTCACTTCCATGTTCATGGGTGCTCAAGTCTCAGTCTGATTAATAACAGGGCAAGCTAGAAGGCCAGGAGCACTACTGCTTTTCTTTCTCCAGACTTAGTGTGGGAATATCGCCAATGGATAGCAATGGTTATGTAGTTTATTTTACACAGTTACACATTATATATATAAAATAAAGCTTATAGGATTATTGCAGTGTACAATTCCGTGGAGTTGTGACAAAGGGTCAGTGAAAGCAGCCAGCACTTCCCAGCCTACTGCCTTTGAAACACTCTTGGGTGATGATCATTTGCAAATGCATAATGGAAAAACCACTTTTGAAGGGCCACGTTTACAGACTATTTACAATGTCTTTCTAAGCTTTGTATTTTCCAAGTAAATATACCATGATCACTGTGTATGAAGGATTTCTTCCAGAGGAAAATGCTCAGTCAACTAGTCCACTGTTTCCTTCTTTGTTACTTAGAAGCCTTGATGCAAGTCTCCTGGGAACATGTCCTGATCCCCACAGACCACTAACCACATCTCTGTAAGCAGTGGAAGCTAGAGATCTTTGATCCAGGTTTTCTGTTTTACAGGCAGGGAAGGGCACTGCCACATCACTTGCCATCACCCAGCAGGCCACAGCATTCACAGCTTGGCCAGGCTCCTTTCTCTCCGGTGTCAGGTACAAGGAAACAAGTAGGGATCCCTTTGGTTATCTCAAATGGTAAAGAACATATCCAGCAGAATGCTGCCCACATGATTTGAGCAAGCTTGTCTCATCTGCTTTACAGTCTTTGAGTCAGTATTTGTCAATACCCTGATTCCAATCCTTTGGTTGGGAATTGTTCCAAAGCAGCAGCAAGGACAGGGATGCAGTTGAATAATGATGTTCCCAACACCCCCAACCTTAGAAGGACAACAGCCAAATAGGTAACACCGTGCAGAGCAATGCAGAGGAGGCAGCTGCAGTGCTAGGAACTGGTTCTGGGGGGATGCCTACAGACAGAGATGTGACTGGAGCCATATCTCCTGCTGCCTTGGTTGATGCCATCACAACCACATTTTCAGTTAAAACAATTTGCAGGAAAAAAAAAAGGTAGTGTGTTCTTCACTTCCATTTATCCTCTGAGCTTCTTAACTGTCCTGTACCAGAAGAAAAAAATATTAAATCAGTCTCATATTATCAAGAAAACATCATGTAATAGCACATAAGGAACCAGAATAAAAGCATAGCCTCTAACCACTGAGCAGTTTGGCCACAGCTGGCTCTTGCAAAGCACTATATTTAGCTTCCACAAAAAGAAAGAAGCATTTCTAGACCACAAGGAGACCAAAAAGGCACTACAGGGAAAGGCCACATACTAGTTAAGTAGTGCTTATTTCTGTATGGCTTCAATCTTGGTCCACAGATTTAAGTTCTTGTGTTGTCTATCTTCAATAGGAGCTGCTCCAAGTACATGGTCCAAATAGTTCATGTTTTAAAAGACATATGTCTGGAAGAAATGTTAGAAGTCCCTTTTTCCCTCTAGTCCTCTACCTCACACCATGCAAAACATGAAAAGAAACCATCTGTTCAACTTTACGGGAAAAACTCATTTAAATAAGTAAAAAATCAGACAAGGTCTGCAAATGTGGCTGATTGAGATTACAGATAACCAGAGCCACTGGAAATCACAGGGTTGCCTGAATCACTGCAAAAAAAAACCTGTCTGCCAAACACTAGGTTTACATTCTATTGGAAGTTCAGAGAGATGTGGGGGAAATACAGGAGAGAAACCTGAAGGAAACTCTCAGCCCCTTGCAATGGCTGACACAGCAAACAACCCTTAGAGGACAGGAGGGATATCACAGGCTGCAGCACAGGGAAACTCATGGCCTTATTTACTTTTTTTCCTCTCCCTTTCAATGCAGTCCCTGCCACGAGACCAACAGTGTCCTTGCACTCCACTGTCTCAAAGGACTAGAAGTCCTTTCCTGGTGCAAGTATCCATGCCAGGGCTGAGCTGAGACCCAGGCAGACAGCTGCAGTTTTGCCAAACTA
The DNA here is from genome assembly GCA_020745705.1 of Hemiprocne comata. NCBI lineage: Eukaryota > Metazoa > Chordata > Aves > Apodiformes > Apodidae > Hemiprocne > Hemiprocne comata. The sequence continues at coordinate 88,641,424 of CM036586.1, read as the reverse complement.
TTATTTGATCCCAAAGGCCCAGAAGACAGCCCCCAGGCTATGCTGGCTGCCACTCGTTTGCATGCTTCCCTTCAAATCCCCAGCTGGTTTGGGGACAATTTAATCTCCCCAGCAGCCTTGACTGGAAAAGGGCAAGAAACAAGGGATGCTTCAGTGAGAGCCCTGGGCTGACCAGTGATCAGACACATTCCGAGTCTTTCACTCTAAAGAGCACAATGCAAACACCATTTCTGAAGCAGACATTCCCTGCAGGCCATGCAGCAGAGTAATCTCTGCAATGTGTCAGTAACATGAAGCAACTGCAGCAAATGGGTCCTAATCAAGGAGCTTCACAGTATGGGAAAAGAGGAAACTGGATCCTCCTCTTAACGCATCCAAGCTGGTGTTCAATGTACCTAAGAATGTCTAGATGCTACAGTAAGAATCACCCTAAAAATGTTGATCAAGCTGGAGGAGGAAAGAGACTACAGCTGCAGCTGGAAAGGGAAGAGGGGAGAACCCGTTTTCTCAGCCTGAAACAGGCCACGAAAGAGCAGCCCCTTTGCTGATTGATAGATGGGGACTCAGGAGATTCTGAGTTCACATTCACCCATCTCAACTACAGCTGTACGCAGAGCTGGAAAATCCAAGCTGGAATTACCTGGTCTGCACCAACCACATCAACATCGACATCTTCAACTGTGTCTTTTGCTTGACCCTCCTCTGAGATATCTTCTGTCTTTATCTCATCTTTGCTGGAGGAAAAAAAAACTGTGTCTTGAGAAACTTTAACAGAAGTTGCACATTGCATGAGTGTGCTAAGGCAGAGTAGTTCACATATTAAGATCTCCTCCTGAGGTATCCACAGTAGCCCTAAGTTTCTGGCCCAATATTTCCCAGGTAAGAAAGAGGCTCTGAGGACTTTCCAATAAGCAGTTCAGAAACAAAATAATTTAAACTGGGATGGATCTGCAATCACACACATGTTTAATAAATCTTTTTTTCTGTTTTACTTGTGTTTACCAGGTCCATTCAACAAGTGTCTAAGACCTGGAAAAGCATGCATTTTTCTGAGATTTGTGTTTCATCTTTTAACCTACTAATATGGGAAATGGCACCTAGCACCTCAAGAAATTAAATGCAATAAAGGAAAATACCCCAACTGAGCACTCTGAGTGCTTTACAGAGCTTAAAGGTAGACTCCAGACTCCCTAATTTCTGCAATACCTCTCTTACATCCAAGTTCTGTAGGGTTCCCATCAGGCATGTCTGCATGCTGCACACAGCCATGCACCTCTCTAGAAGCAGGTCACCAGCTACGCAGTAGTTACTAGCAGATCTGCAGAGACAAGAATCCTTTTTCATTTCCAAAGATGCAGAAAATGTTGTCAGGCTGCAGCAACAGCCAGGGAGTAACTGACACCACAGCCCCTCTAATCAGGAGCAAAGACAAGAGAAGTGGGATAGGGACTCTCCTCCTTCCTTGGCTTTTTCTCTGCATGTTCAATATTAGTCCAAGAAGACATGGAAGTCCTGTGACAGTGGAGGACAATCAGGCTAAAGCAGCAAATGTAGATATTGGACTGAAGAAACCAAAACCACAACCTGTCCCTGGGACACAGGCCAGGAGGGGCACACATCTGTGCCCTTTGCCCATGCAAGTATTACAAAAAACACAAGAAGAGGTGGATAGAGAGACCCCAACTGTCAATACCAGGACAAGTGAAGGAGTTTGTAACACATAAAACTCACCAGTATCTTCTTCCCAGCCCTCCTGGACAAAGGAATGGTAAATGTTCCTGCAAGTGCATCTCTCGAGATTTCAGCCTCTTTCTGCTTTTCCCTGCTGGAGAGGCAAGCTGGGAAGCACACTGCAGGCCTGCAGCTTTGCTTGCTGCTTCAGTCTGGCTGGTTTCAGGCAAAGACCCTGGAACAGACAGTGAACAGACTCCTTCTTTAGCCCCACCCTCAGAGGTCTTGAGATGGACATTTCCAACATGTTCCCCAGAGCAGTCAAGCAATGGGGCCAAGCTCAAAGGGAGATCTGGAGAAAAGCATCCATTTATGGATGGAGCCAGCTAAAAGCCACATGAAAGAAAATCCATTAAATTTGCCCACTGGTCATTTTTGCAATCTAGATTTGTGATCTTGGCTCAGGTCCATAAGCACTATCAGTACTGCTGAGTATATAAAACCCTCAAGAAAGGAGGGTCTTTGGGACACAAAGGAACAAGGCTTCTGAAAGCAAGTCTGCAGAAAGAAAATTTCTGAGGAAGGATAAGAAAGAAACTAAAGGACACTCTGGAAAAATTCCCTTTCCTCCACATACAACTGCACACATCCATGGCACTTCACATTTTTACTGGTAATTGTTTTCATAATGTCTTTACTACATTTAACTAAGTCCCACCATATCCATGCAGTGAACACCTCATTACAGATTGAAAGTCCATGAGAGCTGCTGAAGTCTGGATGCAGCCCACCTAACTATAACTCTGTAAGTTAGGAGTAAAATCTTACAGACTTCCTAGAAATTCATGAGAGAGAAAGACTCCAGAATATGATTTGGCCCAGATCATCTGGGCTGAAGATCTGAATCACCTCTGGAAATACCCCTCCTGCCTCAATTATCTACAGGGCCTAAAGCAAGACCACCCTTAACTTAACAATTAAAAGCAATGAACCAAGTCTCAATGGCACAGACAAATGCCAGAGCTCACTAGAGAGCAGAATTCAGGATTATCTGAATTCAGCTCACTCAAAGTCTCCAGACCTTCCTGCTATTGAGTGATGAAGAGAATTCAACAACAGCAAAGCTGAAGCCAAAAGCCACAGTTAAAGGGGGGAAAGTCCACAACATCGACCACACGGTGGTACTGCTAATGCAAAGGACAAAGTGCATTTTAGCTGGGGCAAAGCAAATGCAGCTGATCCAGAACAGAGAAGTTTTCATACCATTAGACAATTTCCTTTTAAAAGAAGATGTCTTAGATGTACCCACAGGGGACCACTCTCCTGAACTGCCGAGGACAGAGCTCTCCTCATCTTCATTTGCCAGTAAAGAGTTCCTGTACCAAATCAAGGGCTGCCATTCCTCTCCTCTGCAAGGCAGTGGTTCTGCTACGTACCTCTGTAAGTAAGCGTACCTGGAGAAAACCAAAGGCAAACATAAAAATATTCAGTACCTTTCCCATCAATATGTAGGAAAGGTATTGCTAGAAAGGCATTTTCCCTTTACTTGGCAAAGGTGCCAACAGAGCTGTCAAAGAAAAAGAAATGGCATCCCTTTTCTCAGAAATACCCGATGTCTCTGAAACCTCTGAATATTTAAAATGCAAATGCACTCAAAGGTAAAAGAGTGCTTCAGTTTTAGCATTAGAAACAACACCAGATCCACAGGAATTACAGCATTGCATCAGTCTCTAGAAAGAATTTCCTGTGCAGGAACAGTCGCTGCCAATTGCTGCTGCCAGGAGCAGTGTGAATGGAGCAGAACTCTGCGAGGTTGCATCCCTTCTCCTGGTGGCCCTTTTCTGCCTCATGGACCGCCACACAAAGGACATCCTAGGCGAGAGATGCTCCTTGTGATTCCATAGTACAGCAGGTCAGGAAATGGGGTATTTAGGCCACAAGCGCCTGTTTCGTCAAAATTGAAAACAAGAACAACCATCTCAAACGCAATCCAGTTCTCTCAGTTTCCAAGTAACATTTCAAGCATCTGCAAGAAGCAGTTAACAGCTCCACAGTTACAACAACATACAGGATGTGGGAAACATTGGTTCAAATCCTGTTATGCCTGATTCAATCCAGAGGCTTGACATTGGGCCTCCTTGAATCCCCAGGTGAAGCTATCGCCTTTTCTGGAGAAAAGAGGTCTCTTTCAAACATTCTTTTTGAAAAACAGGACATTTCTGACAAGGACATTCTGACCCATTCCTCCTTCGTAACAGTAAGAAAAGAAAACCAAAGTCTGACTCAGGATTATAAACTGGATATTCACTACATTTCAGCTACAGCTCATCACTTTAAAATCAAGCTTATTGTTGTTAAAACAGACCTCACCTTAGCAAATACCACAAGTGACAGTTTTAACGCCAGCCTGTACAGTGTATTATTCTTTCTTTGATTAGGAGTGTGGCCTGGAAAATATCAGACATTTAATTCGCTTTGCAAAACAAGAAAACCAGTGCTGGGAGGAGGTTAGGGCAAGCACCAACTCCAAAACAATTAAACTCCTGGACTCCTGGGGCCCCAGGGATCAAGAAACCTTGGTAATGGAATTTGTTGGTTTCAAACAAGCACGTATTGTAACTACTGTTTTAGGGTCTAATCCAACTGCTATCAATGTCAATGGAAAGACTCGACTAACTCAGGAATCAGGCCCTTCATGCTGCTTGTTATTCAGTAATTCATTTCTTGTGTGCATTTTGTGGCACAGGGCAATTGACAAGTCAGATATTTTACTGCTACAGCCTGGGCAATTACAGGGGAGGGGGTTAAAATCCATATACTATGATGGTGTTGAAATATACTCCTTTCTAACAAATGCCCATATTCTGTATCTCATCTGTTACAGGTACATTCACATATGTTAACATACAGACCTGGACATCAATCCTATGATCAATAATAAAAATGAAAATAACCAGATGTTTATTTCTAAAAGTTCGTGTTGACCTAAAACATTCCATCCAGTAATTTATGATGGAGCTAAACCTAAATATTTCTATGAGGAAATATAATCTCCAGCCCCTGCAAGGCATTTTAGGCCTCCCAGAATAGACACTGTTACTCTAGTAACATTCATAGTTCAAGTGTAGTTGTGGATAAAACTGCAGTTTCCCCCCTTGTGAATTTTCTTGTTTCCCATTTGTTCCCTGCAGCAGTGGGAAGGTCCAAAGCAGTAAGAACTGAAGTCAAAGTGTATTCCCTGCTAGGTTCTGTATTTTCCACAACAGTTTTCAATTAATAAACCTACCTGACTGTCTATATTCAGGAATATACTTCTGGAATATGTACTCTGGTCAAGAGTTAAACATAGCCATAGGAAAAAAATTATCAGGATTTAGCTTTAAATCTGCCCAGATCAATGATGCAATATTTTTTTCTCGTTTAATTAAAAATTAGTACTTGGAGGTAAATTAAATTACAAAGCTTTTTAAGAATGGATTAACAGAAATCTATTTATTGTGAAGTGTCACCACACAGATGATAACAGCTCTTTAAAATCCACACGGCATGGACAGAGTTGTACAGAAACTGTACAAAACAAGCTGAAGCACCTTCCCTGTGAGGTCAGCCTGAGAGAGTCGAGGTTGTTCAGCTTGGAGAAGAGAAGGCTCCAGGGAGACCTCATAGTGGCCTTCCAGTACCTGAAGGGGGCCTACAGGAAAGCTGGGGAGGGACTTTTGACCAAAGAGTGTAGTGATAGGACAAGGGGGAATGGTTTTAAACTGTAAGAGAGGAGATTTAAGTTAGACAACAGGAAGAAACTCTTCCCTAAACTCTGGTTCCTGCTGGAACCATCTGATCTTTACGGTCCCTTCCAACCCAAACCATTCTGGGATTCTATGGTTCTATGAAAACCAGTTTTACTCATAGATCTCAAACATTTTCTCCATGAAAAATGTAATAATGGAAAGGGAAATTATCACTACCCATAGATTATCCATTTCAGCTTTACCAGGGGTTGTAATCAGTACATGGCAACTATTTTTCTTCCATATTTTGCATTCTGGGTTTGAATTAAGTTTTTAAAATACACTGCCTGGGTAGCTGGCAATCTTTAATAAATTGTGTTTGTGAGGTAAAGTAACAGGATGGTAGACAAAGTAACACAGGAGCAAACAAGTAACACAGAGCTCAGCAAGACGTGATGGTTGGGGTTTTTTTTTCAATTTCTGCTGATGACTTCTCCAAAGTGGAACCTTTCTTGTCAGGTAGTGGAGTGATTTGTCCAAAAAATTCAAAAAGGCAGATGAGTCTTAATGTTTCATCTTACATTCCCATGTCTTCAAATAGGCTTTCAGGAAAATGAAAATACCTGTTATGTATTTTGCAACAGTTTTTACAGTATCTGCAAGTAGAAGACTAAAGTGCAAAGATCCAGATCCAAAAATAAGCAGCACTGACTAGGGAAGTAACAACAAAGGTCAAATGGAAGGAAGAATATTGCTTCCTTCTCAAAAATTACTGGAGTTGAGGCAGGTGAAGAACAGATTAAGAGACATAATCATACATCTCTCTGTTCAGATGCATAGTGCCCCTGATGCCAAAGTCAGGCCATCATTCTTCTATTATTAAATGTAAATATTTAAACCACTGTAAAACATGGGGTCCAACTGGATCAGGTAATTTCCTCCTGTAAATAGTAAATTATCAAATGTAACAAACACGTTATTAATAGTGCCATGCATATTTCTATTCCATAGATATTCCATGGAACTCACGTATTATAGTCCTGAAGCTATGGAATGAGATCATGACATAATAATGAACCGGGCACTTCCTCAATCTTTTCTGCTTTACTTTGTTCAGAAAAGCATTCCTGCCCCTCCACCAACCAGTCAAGTTGCAAATCTCTTCCACCAAATTATTAACACTGTCTTTCCTTTAGAACAATTGCCATATGTGGCCACAACTATGCCTAAAAAAAGATCTGGAGTTCACACTGCATGTACAATCTGAAATAACTATTACAAAATTCAACAAGGGTCTCTCAAACTAACAGCCTCGGGGGTGGATTGATTTCAAAGGTTCTCTGAAAAGCCCTTGTGGAACTTCTGCAACACTGAAGGTCAAGTGTCCTATGTACAGGGATAAACAAAACACAAACTGTGCATGACAGTGTACAAGAACTTAACTTACACTAGTCTTTTGTCTGGCTTCAGCAGCCTGTTGGAAAATTCACTGATGATTACCAGAAAGCTCAAGTTAGGAGGGAAGCATTTTCCATCTACTCCAATAGCTCCTTGAAAAGCAAATTCAATCCCTTCCCTAGTGGAAGAAAAAAAAAAAAAAACGTCATAAAGGGACAACTAACAAAAGCAATGACCACAGAAAAAGTGATGTTACGTGGCACATACTTGTGTATCATAGCTACAGATTCTCTGGATTTCACTTGGTCCCAGCCAAACGTTAGTGAAAAGCGACGAGCAAGTTCTTTCATATTTGTGAAGGAAGCAGAGGAGAAATCCACACCCATACTGCTGCCTTGGCTTTCTGCATGTGTCTGAAACAGCTGCAAAAATGTCTTGGATAAGCAACCATATGAAACGCTCCAGGCAAACAAAGCAGCAGGAGGACAGAGAGAGACACACAGCAAGCAACAGGTAGGTTACACAGCTCACAGGCCTTATAAAAGAGCAGGTAAGTCATGCGCTTCAGGAGCACGGGACTGGAACAATGACAAGGAAATGACACAAAGGGCACTCTTGTGCTTAACAGATAGGCACAAATGAAAAAAATAAAAATAAAAAATGATGCACAGAAACAGAGAACTGATTCCTGAAGATGATGGCTCCACTGACCCCATCTCCTGTTGGGACTTCTGAACCAAGCTCCAGAGGCCTAATTTGCCTGAGAGGCTTTCAGAATACCAGAACACAGATACAAAGCAGCAAGTATGACAGCAACATAGTCCTATTTCTGAGAGAGAGCCTGGGTCAAAAGCAGATCTCGAGCCCAAGTAACTACGTTTTGGGGTTCTTGCCTAACAGAACATGGCATTAGCTTGTTCTCTTCAACCTGTTAACTTTCAAGGTCAAGCAAAGGCCAAAAAGGGCTTGTTGTCTATGTGATACCTAAACACAAAGTCCTGACTATGTCAGCAAAATATATGTAGCCAAATGCTACTTAGCCAAGTCTAAGCTCAGATTTCAGGGGCTAGTTCACAGATCTAAGCCCCTGGCAATGTGTGTGAAATGAGCAAAGCTCATGTATCAGTACCCCCTGGGAGGAGCCTGCTCTGTGGCTTACAGCACAACTCCAAACTAGAAGCAGCTCCACTCACAGACAGAGCCAGCAAAAGCAGCTGCTAAAATAGCTAAGTGGCCTCTCATCCATCAGCAGCTGCAAGTCCCAGCAACTGAGACCCTTCAGATGAGCTGTGACCCACTTTCATCCAGAAAAAAAATACTGAAAATACTGGGGATTAGAGCTGGCCAGACACAGACATTTGTGGTTCCTCAAATTCAATAGGAATCGAGATATTTAGTAAAACAGAGTATTATCCTTACCCTTTGTTAAGAGACACCTACTGTGTTCCAAGAAACACTCCATAATCCCTCATCAGTCCTAACACACTATGCATTTTAAGATCAGAAACAAGACAAAGAAGTCATGCACAACAGTACATTTTAAATCAGATTTAATGATTTGAAAGGAGTTTTAATTGTGACATGCAAAAAGAACATACGTATAGAAAAGAAAGGCAATGAAACAACTTCTTCCACTAAGTTTTTAAATGAATTTTAATAATTATGGCAAGGTAGGTAAAAAACTCTAATAGGAATACAGCTGTCATAAGAGCCCCTAGCCTCTTGCTTAACCTTACCTGCTGCAGGCAGAGAATCAGTGTCTTGGCACTCTGAATTTTGTTATTGTGCCTCGTCTTGCTTAATGTTTCTTTAATTATGTCTCCAAAATCACTGTAGGTCTATTAACAGCAACAGAACAACTGAGAATTATCATTCCCCTTCTTTAGCACTGGGAGAACATGAAACACATGACTCTTCACATGACACAAGACATTCATAAAACATTCCCAATATCAGAACATCCAAGCTAAAAGGTGAAAACTGAACTTTTGGTATTATTTCATATGTTAAGCAATGGTATGCTCCTTTAAGAGTAATGTGAGGATTAAAGATATACTGAAATTGTTAAGTATTTATGGTAACAAAAGAACAAAGTCTCCTCAGGTGAGAAAGAGAGTTTTCTTTATTTAACCAGTGCTTGCCTTGGGCCCAATGAAGTAAAGAACAAGATCCATATTCAGGTATTTCCAAAGTCCTGTTAGATGACAGAAAGAAACTGCCCACTCTGTGTTGTACTCAGGCCTTTGGAAACCCACTTCTGAGTGGCTGAAGGTCTACAAGTTGCCTAAACAGCCAGAACTCATGTGAAATGTAGGGCATCTGCCTAGGAACTGTGAGGTTTATGAAATAAGCTGACCACTTCAGTGTGAGAATCTCTATAGTTAAAACACTCTCCCAGCCATAAACGGCTCCTCTGCAATCGCCTCTCTGGAGAAGCTGAGGAGCAGATGTTCAGACACACCCTCTCCTCAATTTCCAGTTACTTTGTCTGCAGTGAGGTACCTTTGCAGAGCGAAGAGGAGGGATCTGTCCCACACTTGCTTGATTTTATAGCCCTTTTGTGACTATACAAGGATTCTGAGCCATAAGACTATCAACCACACATCTTTCACGAACACTGGAGTCACTTTCAAGAACTAAAATGCCCTGATAGGCAAAGCAACCTTATCCAAAACATTACCTTCACATAATACTTGTAGATCTCAGCAGCCGCAGTCATCTCGACCACATTATACACTATTAATTTGCAATACGCTGCAAGAAGACTCCGCTTTTTGTGCAAGTCGTCAAGTTTGCAACTTTCATCCTCTCTCTCCTCCTCTTCTGTCAGGTCTGGGGAAACAAAAGCATTGAAGCTTTGTTCTACTACTTTATTCAAGATATCTCAATTTTAATGATCAACTTTCATCTAAATAGCACAGCCTCAGCTGTGCAGCCAACATACTAAGCAACAGATGCTAGCGCTCGTTCCTGTGTATATCAGAAAACACAGGTTTATTTCCATTTCAAAGCTTGCAGCTGATGACAGTGAAAACGAGTTATTTCCGCAGTCTTCTACTCTGATCTTCACAAGGCTTTCACTAGTCAGAATCTCCTTGTACAACGCTGCTCACAGCTACAGAACAGAACCAAACAGAGTGCAGAATAAAAGGCACAATCACACCAAATAGAAGAGACCAGACAAATTGCAACCACTTTTTTTTTTTCCAAAATAACACAGATGCCAGAAAGCCAGCACAAACTCAACAGAAACCTCACAGAAGTTACTATACACAGTCAACGAGAGAAAAGTTGAGATGAAATTTTACAAGTGGTTATCAACAAGAGTGAAAAAAATAAGTGATTTCATATCACTAAGAACATATTAAGCCTCTGGAACGTGGGTTAATTACTAGCTAGGTAACTTGTGGAAAACAAATACTCTTAAGAGTCTTTCAGCACATCTCTGAAGGTACTTGAGGACAGCTTTTTGCAGAATAAGAGCTGAGATAGATTCTTTACTGCTGTGAATGTCACCTATCAACTGCCAAAAGGCTTCAGCTTTTGACCTATAATTTTGAAGTGGACTGTTTTCTGCTTCTAGCACAACTGTGGGCCTGGAAACAAACATAATGCAAGTGACTGATCAGAAGAATCTGCAAATTAAACTAAAATGAAGCAGCTGCCAACTATGCACACAAACAAGCAAACCCATAGCATGACAAAATCACTCCTTCAGAAGGGACCTGATGGGATGACAGGGACCCATTGTGGGGAGGACCGAGAAATTGAAAGCATCATACAAAATGAGTTTGAAACAGACCTCAGGCCATTTAACCCAAAACTGGATCAATTTTATCAGTTTCAGATACAGAACTTATGCAACCTGGAACATAAGCTGCTTCAAAAACTCCCATGAGTAGGATACTACAACCCACTTGAGCAAACTTTTCTATTGTATTTCTACTCTTACCAATAAGGATTCTCTTCTACTATCTCTGCTGCAAACTAGGCCCACCACTTCTACCATATACACTGTGACCTGAAGAAGGGTGGTGTCCAAAACTGAATACAGAACTCCACCTGAACAGCTGAAGGACAAGAGTTTAACACAGGAATCTAGAACAAGGCTTTGTTTTTCAAAGCATGACACTTGAAGTTGGGCTAGAAAACACAATAAACTAACAATACATTGCCAAAATACTCCCAAAAGAAACCAGCCTTCACAATAACAGCCTCGATATGGCATCTGAATGTGGTTGGAAAAGACAACAGAGCAACAAGTACTACTTTGCACTAAATCTGCCTTGTACCCCACCCCCAATCCACTAGTCTTTTTACTGTGATAGCTTAGAAGTGTGCAGGCATAGAGTCACATTGTAACACTGCAAGGCCTTCCACTAACACCATCATTTGCACCACCAAAATCAGTCTTCCACATACGTTTACATTCTCACCCATGCCTGCAAGTACACCAGCCCTTTTCATCCTACAAGTAAATGGGCAGCTATTTCCTGTGGTTAATCCACAGTGGATAACACGGCAACCACTTTGTTTCTAAAGCAGCCCAACAAAAAAAAAAAAAAAACAACACAAACCCAAAACACTAGCCCAGCCCCTTTTCCTGGTATGTTAAGCAAAGATGACAAATGACAGCAAAAGTGGTAGATGGTTTCTACAGTGATGAAGACATCTAACCTTTGCTTTCATCTTCTTTCTCCATGAATACATGTTCCTGGATAAACAAAAGCAGTTTTTCCTGAAGTGACATGCTAGGAAGATAATCTAGAAGACCAACTGCTTCTTCATTATTATTTGAATCCTGATGACTCAAAATCAGCAACCAGTCACAGAGTATCATAAAGGCCTGTATCAAGCAAACAAAGAAGTATTAAGACCGTGTTACTTTTCATGCCAACTCCACTTTGCATCTCTATCAAACACCCCAAGTCACAATCTAGCGTCTATCCCACTTCTTCCTTGCAAGCTAAAAACTTCTCTTTGCCCCAGTATGTGGCAAAAGACCACACCTAAAAGCCTTCCAGGACTTGTACCTTAGGATACAGTATATACAAGTATCATCCATGAACACCACCTAAAGATTTTCAAATTCCCATGGGAAGGAATGAGAGCTCTATTATGCTAGAATATCTTGTTTAACATGTGAATCACTGGAAAATTTCTTCCATTTTTTCTTTAATCTTATTTTTAAACTAGTACTCATATCAAAGCATTAATAAAGCAACAATAGCAACCAGTACACTTATGAGTCTCATCAAAAAACACAATGCTTATCAACTGGCAAATCGAGTCATTGAGATTCAGGCCTTGACTTTGCAGATGGACCCATGCAAACATATATCTGTTCTTGATTAAAGCACTCATTTTTGTAGAACTTTAACTAACATAACTGATTTTTCTTCAAAATAAATAGGTGAAGTTTTTTTTATGAGGGTTATTTCTCTGCTAAGAGATAAAAAATAGCAAAAATCAGTAGAAGAAAATTCTAGTATGAAAAGAAAGGCAGGTATTTAAAATGAGGACTGAGTATGAATGGCAGTTAAGTCATAAACACAAACCTTTTCTCTTACATCTTTTTCCTTATGGTGGAGGAAGCACATGCAAATCTGATTGAAATGTCTCAGCTTTCTTCTTAGTGCAAAAAGAGTCTCCTAAGAACGGATTTAGGAAAAGTGACAGGACAAATATGTTAGGGACAACGATTCAATAGAGAATAACAGAACAGACAAGAGTTGCATCTTTCTTCTACTGATATCACTCCTTTAAGATAGCACAGCTGATGAGAGTATGAAAGAAGCTGACACATCACAGTAGCAACAGTTTACTAGCTCTGACCAACTTTAAAACCGTGTCTTGTTTTCAGGCACAATATCTGGGATAGAAAGGTCAATCCATAAAAATATATACTTCCCCTCCCCCACTCTGGTGCAGAAATGTGACAAATACCAGTAGGATGTGCATCTGTCATGCTTGGTGAGGCCAGTGGTATTAGGCAAGTCACAAACTCTGTTTCTCCATATGTAGGATGGGAACTCTACTAGCACGTATTCCTGTTTATGCACTTCAGCTAACCCTTATAAGGCAGAATGATTTCCACTTTAGAGATGGAAGTAGAGTCATAAAAACTCTGGTCCATTCCACCTAATTTTCAGCTTCTGGAGTTGCTCTTCTCTCTCCCTCTATTGACTACAGAAGGAACACAGTTTAACTATGCTGCTAAGTTTGGCACTCAGAAACTTAGACACCTCTATTTATTAAGATGAATCCATCAAGAGAGGCTATTTCATTTGCCCACAGCCACATAAAAGACCTTCTGATCCTTCACCAAGTCCCAGCTGTTGCACTGCACTGAACTCTGAGCAGTCAATAGAAGAGGAATGCCCTTACAGGAGGGCTGGATTTCATGCTATGCAATTGTATCTTTATAAGAAAGGGGATCCATCCCAGGGCATGCTGAGAAGAAGCAGAGGGGGAGGCAAAACATTGCCTTAACACTATTTGGGATTGGGGGGAAAGAAACAGCCCTAGAGCTGCTGTCCAGGAAATGTTCTTTTTTCCTCTTGGAACTTCTCTCTCTGCCAACATCCAGATTTGGCCCTGCAGAGTGGGCCTTAACATTGTGCTTCCAATCAAAATCTGCTCCCGTATGAAAGGCCAAATTAAAAAATGTGCTGCCTCATTATCAGTCAGGCTAACCGTGTCTGGACTGAAAGGCAGAACATACTAGAGCAGTGAGAGATGCGGGCATCCACACAGGAATGGGATGGGAATAGAGAGTGAATCAGTCACCAAACGGGTAACCTCCCAGCTAGCATTTCTCACACAAAACAAACGTCAGTGTCAGCATCCTACTCTGTACACACAGGAGCACCAAGGGGAAGGGGACAGAATGACAGAAGCAGCAGCACTCAGGGTAGTCAGAAACCACCACAAAGAGGAGCCGCACAGGTACACATTCACACGTGAACCAAAGCATGTAAGAGTTTTCTCTCTGGTGTCTTAAACTAGACTGTCTGCTGAAGTACCTGCCTTAAAAAAAAAACTATATGGAAACCAATTAAGAAAGTAAATTGTCAGCTGATGAGAAAAGTATCATTTTCCTCAAACTTTCTGCTAGAAATATGTAAATAAAACAAGAAAATAAAATCGAAACAAAACAACAGGACTTCCTGGAGTTTTCACTGAATATTCTTTGTTGCTTAAAAGAAGAAAACAACAAACTGTTTGGCAGTGGAACAAGTTCCTTATCTACATCAAGCTCCAGGAATTCAATGCACATGTTTTGCAGTAAAAATAGAGGTGAACCATTGTTCACTCATTCTCTTACAGACTGAAAAAGCATTGACATTTTTTAAAAAAGAGGGCAAGACAGAGAGAAAATGCCTCAACTCAATTCGTCTGTCAAGAAAACACACAAATTTTCTTCTTAGAGAGCTTGTTTTCTTCTGGCAAACTGAGATGAGAGAAGCAACTTAAGCACAACTTGGGGTTCCAATATTACATGGAGTGGCCAACCTTGGGAGAATTTTCTGAAACTGCAGCTAGCTGCCACAGGAGAGAAAAATATGCACACTGGAGAGCTGGCAGGATCATCTGCAAATAAAAACACATGTCCTTTATTTACATGAAAGGCTTACCAGCAAAAAGCTTAGGACTAAACAAAGTGTCCAAGCCTGACACTCTGCATGCTGCTTGCATGACCATTTCTGCACTGTAAAGTATTTAGGCTCTCAAAATAAACTCAACAGGTTTATTATATACAAGCAAACGTTGCCTCCTGAGAAGCTTCATTACTAAGGTGCTGTTTCTGCAGTGCTCTGATGTTTTGATGAGTTCAGTGGAAACTAACCATGTCCCACAAAGGGTGTTCACAGAGGCTAACTTCAGTTTAGATTCTCAGGATTTCCCTACAGACTCTGCAGTCAATGGGAAGTACTGAGCATGCCAAAGGATCAATCTAGATGTCAGATGATCATCAGTTTTGGACAATCTCCAAAATAAACAAATGTATGGCAATGTACTGATTCCAATAACATTAAGCCAAAACCACCTTTGGTTTCCTACACTGAGAAATGGAAATAGTATCTTCTTGCCCCACAGGACACTGATTATTTAATATTTCCTAATTTTTCTGCTTTCAACAAGAAAAACCTCTTTCAATGTTAAATACTAACAACTCACCAGAACAGGCAAACTCCCATGTTCCACTTCAAACACCAGCAATCTTACAGTCTTGTCATACAGATTCCACTTGGTGAGATCATGGGCACTGCAAGTGAATATGAAAAAAAAAAACGACACACTAAGCAAGAAATGAAATTTCACCTGATCAAACAGGTTAAATGTATCACATTTTTGCTTTCATGTGAGGTACAGCAATAATGTTAAACAACTAGACATTAATTATAAGGGGGGAGGGGGAATGAAATTAAGTTTTTCATTAACTAACACTGCAACCTTTAGTCCATACATAGCTTTACAGTCTGCATTCCTGCCATAAAACTGCAGTGTTGTGAGGAGAGGCAAAAGATTGAGCTCTGTACCTTTTCCTATACTCTATCCACACTCTCTAAGTGCCCAAAAAAGATCTAAAGAACAATTTCCCCACCCAGCTTTAAAAGACTGTTTCTAATACTCCTGAGTTTTTGCAAAGTCTTGTTTGCTTTGCAAAAACTGAGCAGCCCTAGCACGCCAGATAGGTAAAAGACACATGAAGAAGGTGGCCCAGTGTCTCTGCCCTCTGCTGTTTTACAAGATAATTCACATGGTGAACAATCCATGCAGAATAAAGCTTTTTAAGAAAAGATGAAATAAACTAAAACAAACAAAGCAGATTACATCTGCTGGGAAAAAAAGACTTGATTCACTATACCCTCTTCAGAATGACCACCATTGTTGACAATAAGACAGTGCAAAAGCATCCAGCTAGAAGGGAGGCACCACAGAGAGGATCTCTGTGTCCACTCTGACATCCCAACTCTGTAGCACACACTTCTCAGCCACTTTAGGGCTGATGATCCAACCTCAGTAGCAAGTCCAAAAAGAATTCTGTATCTAAGAGTACAGTTCTGTTAAGAAGAAACTAGACCTTGCAGCATCTCTCAAAGGAATCATTTTCATTCTCTTACGAAAAAAACTTACTAAACCAAACAAACGAGCAATTCTCACTTGTTAGGTCAAGACTTAAGTATTTGAGACAATAAATTGTGTAAATAAACATCTCACTTATGAAAAGCTGCTACTCTTCTCAAAGCAGAGTGCATCCGGGAAATTTCTCCTGCATCTGCACAAAATCCTTCTTCCTAAATTATGAAAGTTTGGGAAAGAAAACGGAATTAGCCAGTGTGGGGCAAGGCAACCTCTATGCTCTCTTCCCAACCAACCCACGAGCTTGAATTACTCTCCTTCAGTCCTCCCCAGTCCCTTCCACCTTTAACTATCCTATACGTCTTCCTCTACTGTAAAAAGAAAAGACACGTGTTGACTGCAAAGAAATTCTGTGTAAGGAAATGTCCCTGTCATTAACAAACCTTTGGCAGCCTCCCTAGACTACAGTATTTCTAACAGAGAGTAAAAACTAGCAATTAGGCTAACACAGAAGTGCTAATAACCCTCAGACTCACAAGGCCATTCATGGTCCCTCACACAGTTGTTAAGGATCTCTGGAAAGTTAAGTGCTCACATGGTGCTGACCCTCCTTGCTTCCAGCTGCCAGATCACATTAGAAGATAGCTAAAAATATATTAAATACTTTCCCATAGATGCAATTGCTGTAGTTTCCACAAGTATGCTACATGATTATGGGAGATGGTATATACAACCAGGAATTAGAAGGGAGGGGTTCCGGGAGAAAATCTCTTTATTTAGATATGGATCACACTATGGAGGAGTAGAAGAATCCCTGGTCTAGCACTCATCTTGTTTCTCGTAAGTACACATTCTACCCCATTGACATAGATACCTATTTAAGATCAACAAAATAAATCCACTCTGAGGGTAGGGAATTTTTTGGCTTGACACAGTTTACAATATCCCAGTGTCCAATAAAAACCTGCGAGTGTTAACTCTCATACCATGCACATGTCACATACTCATGACACCTGTTCATGACGGCACAGTTGATCAGATCAGCTGCAGGGTTCTGTTGTTCAGTTCAGCCAGCAAGCTATTCATATCACCACCAGCTGTTTCTGCTTTTTAGAACTAATGAAAAGCTTTGAGGGAGACTGTGCAGCCCTTCTTCAAGGGGAAAGCGGTTGTTTCAAAGACCCCTAAGCTGTACAATCTGCACTACAGACGGCTGGGTTGTTTGTTTTTTTCCTAATGCCATCTCTACAGCCACAGTGGCAGCACAAATGACATCTTGTGTACTGCCAAATATGTAGAAGTGCAAACTACATCTTTTTAGGAACAGTCTCATCACCTATAGATCCACTGCACTCATTAGCTGACTTTGCACATAGTATCTTTGGCACAATAATGGAGCAACTACAGAGCTTAGGTCCAGAATATTCAGAAAACAAAATGGCCTGATGCTGGTGGGGAATATCTCATTTATGATTTTCCTCACTCTATTCCTACCAAAATACATCTGTTTTATAAAAACATAAACAGTCCATTTTTTCAGAGGTGTACACCCATCTTTGAAAGTTCTGCTCCTCTCAAGCAGAAAGAGCAGGCAAATAGCAGCTCCATATGCTCCTTAATTTTTTGGCTTCTTTTTTCAAAGGAAAAGAGTCTGTTTATCTCCACAATGAGTCACACTCACCTTTTGCCAGAAGCCATCTAATAACTGGTTAAACTGTCCTATCAACTCATCTATCAGTTGAGTTCGGGCACAATCCACCTGGTTATAGATGGCAATTTCTTCACTGCAGAGGATATAGTAAGTCCTGGAGGAAGCCTCAAGCACAGACACGTCAGAGTGTTTGGCCACAATGTCTTTTACCTCTCTCAGTAAAGCATCCAAATGCTGCAGATGATAAAAGGGGTATTACAGGTAAATTGTACAAAAACCCACTTATGCTTTAGATACGTTTCACTAGGCCCACATATCTCTACAGATCATACAACCAACATGAAATAAATACCAGTCTAAGGAGCAGAGGAGCAGGATTAGAGGATACAACTTGTTTTCTGGGTTTATAGTTCCTTTTTGTTTCTTTACTATGGTCTCTGGATCTTCCTAAAGAATTAAGCAACTGCTTTAAGTTCTACTTTAGCAACACACATTGGGTACTATGAAAAATAAAGACAAAGGTAGGGAATAAAAAAAAAGCTTTTCCAAAAGACAAGTGTGTCTCCAAATAATGGAAGTTGTCTTCCTTAGCAGCAGAGCATGGAGAATGTTTCAGCTCTTGTCAGCAACTGGGGTCTTCACTCTTGGTGAGAGGAGGTAACTTCTGCCATTCTGCTGACTCTCTCTCTTCCAGTTAAGGTTTTGTGCCTAACATTACCTCTCTGTAAATGTCCCTGCTTAAGAATACATTAAGCTATTCCAAGGATTTCATCTATCCGTTTCTGACCATCCCTCTCCCATCAGCAGACATATTATCTCCATTCTTATCTTTCAGTTACTATCATTCCCCAGCAGCTGGGAGTCAGTCCTCAAGGAGAATGAAACCTATTCTGCAGTAAACTCCTGGGAGACACCAGCTTAGACACATGGCATAACCCACCCTCTCTCCACCCAACAATGAAAAACCCAGGGCTGGGCCTACCACATGAAACCACAAATCATCACCCACCAGGGTCAGTCACAACACATCAGAACTGCCAAGCACTAAGGCTTTTCTTTGGCAGCCCCCCATCAAAAAGCAAAGGCTGAATAAGACCACTTTCCTCAAGGTATGAGGCCATTTCTTTATATTTCAAATGTTGTCTACTGGTTCCAAGTCCCACTAAACTCTGTACATTGTCACATAAATTCCACGTTCCACATGAACCGACTACCCCAATTCCTATTCACCTGCTCTAGATGTCCCGTGCTGTAAACATCTAAATCATAATACTGAGGAATCTGCAGAAGGTTTGCCACTTTTTGTGCATCTGTTGAATACTGCAGAGAAAAAAACAGGATATGAGTACACTGTAGGAATTTTAATGAAATATTTAACATGCATTCACAGAGCAGCTGTTCGTTACCTTTGCCAAGAGCTGAGGAAGCACGATAATAAAGTGTTCAGTAATTTTGGTACAATCTTCCAATTGTATTTTCTTCTCTTTTGCTGACAGAATCTGCAGATAAAGCATTTTGTTTCAATTATAAAATCTCTTAGATTTGAGTGGAATTTTACATGTAACCCAAGGTTAACTCACATGCCTTTGTCTAAAGCATATCAAACTAAGATAAAGATACTTTTCCATGGAGACAACCAAATGCTTTTTTTTTGTTAACCTTAAATGAGATGCAAATCGCTGAACAGCTATATCTTGTGGATAAAACACTCACCATTTGTCAAAAATATGTTTCAACTGACTGTCCTCTAAGGCTCATCTCCTTCAACATCCACTACTAATAAGAGCTAGAGGTCAGAAGACACTGTCGTTTCATAAAAATACGCCATTTTATTTCCTAAGATATACCTACCACTAGGAACATGCTTTCTGGCAAAGAACATAAGGCAAACAGAATGTGATTGCAGGACAATAAATAAGAATAAGATGCACTGACTTTTTTGGCTGCACCTCTGCCCACTGGAGGATGACCTTCAGCTGCTTCTCTAACCGTTGCAAGGATAATTTCAATGAGAGCACTTTCATGGGCATCACTCAGTGCTGTAAGTAAATCAGTCTCCTTTCAGCATCACACAAAAGAAAAATGAAGCTGCAACAGCAGCTAATGTAAAGCCTACTCATTTATCTGAGCAACCATGGAAAGACATTACAGAAAGAAAGATGCAGTGTTCCCAAATAAACACCTAAAGAGTACTTCATTGGATTTGAAGAAAATTATTTTCTACATTTACTGAACACAAAAACAGTTACGCCTCTCACGGCTAAACGTTTCAGGGCAGTTGGGCTCCCAGAAACACAGGCAGTTTTAACGAGACCTACTCCTACTGATTACATTCTCATTCAGGACAAACCTGCTTCTTTGAGTACAAAAATGCTTTAACTCACTGGGTCTACAAGCTTTGATTTTAATCACATGACACCTCCATTTCTACTACAGCAACTAATTCATAGAATCATAGAATGGTTTGTGTTGGAAGGGACCTTTAAGATTTAAGTTCCCTTTAAAATAATTCTACAAAAAACCCTAATCCTCTAGAGTGTTAGACGTCAATGAACTCAAGATATAACTCATTCTTTTCAGGCATGAACAATAGCCTGACAATACTGCAGTTCAACCAGTTAATACTTTTAGATTCTTCAGTTTTGGGCAAACAAACAAGGTGAATGCTCTGTAAGCATTATGGCTTAGTTATGCAAGTATTGTTGCAAAGTTTCTAAACTAACATTACATAAATACAGAACAAATTTATAATAAATATACTGAACAAAAAAGTATGTTGGTATCACATTGGCAGCGCATTGAGTTGCATCTGCTTTGTAGCCCTTGGGGACCGCAATTTGGGATCAAAGGGTACTGCAATATGGAATGATCTTAAGCTAGCTGAAGGCAAAGCTCAAAAAACAGTATCAAGAGATTCATTCAGACAAAATTAAGCTCTTTGCTTACCCACCTTCTTCATCTTCTTCACAATTTTTTAATAGAAGAGTGGTCATGCACTCCCAGTCCTTCAGGAATGTGCCTGCCCAGTCCCACAAGCTGTCTATGAGGTATGCAACATGTTTGTGCAGCTAGGGATTAAAAACACAACCTTATAGAAGCACACACATGGCTAAAAGAAATTCAACTTCTTATGTTCCGCTCCCTTTTTCCAATTACAAAACTTTGTCATTCGCACAAATATTCATACACAGCATTCCAACATACTTAGTTTGAGACTGATCACCTTTTAAACATCCTGTCTCCAATCTGATACAAAGTAGGAAAGTGGAAAAAAAAGCTGGAAAAGCAGGAAGAGAGCTTTGCAGAAAGATTCAGAACTGATGTGCCTGAGACACTTTGGCCAGACGTAGGTCTGCACCACTGCAAAAGCCAAATACTGAAGTACAGCATTAAGCTGATAAAACTCTCAGCAAAACTATGCATTTCTTAGTCAGCATAGACCCATGGTACAGCAACTCCCATCTGCATGCAGAAAGACATGGACATGTACCAAAAAACCCTCACTCAGTGGCATTAGTTTTTCAGGTTGTTTTCAGAAGCTGCTTCATCACTGATTCTCTCCATTAGCATAGTTGTAAATCAGTTTTAATACAATAGAACAGAAATGTCTTCAGTAAAAACTCATCCTGAAGAGTGAAAACATTCCAAACACCAAACACTTCAGTGCTCACAAGAAAAATAGTTTTCAAAACGAAGCAAATACTTGGTGTAACACGCAACACTCAATCTAAAAGGCTTACTGCAGAGGCTTCTCCTCACCTTGCTCTCCAGGAAAAAACATATTAATCTTTTCAACTGGTCACTACTCGCCCCAAACTTCCCTCCTCCTTTGGGCTGAATTTCTTCATCTCCCTCACAGCTAAGCAGCCTGCCAACAGAAAAGGAAGTCAGTCCAGTTCTGCCACATTTTTCTTATACTCATTTGCCAGTGTAACTAATTCTGTGAAGATACCAAGGACTGTATTTCTTTTAAGTGTCTGCTTTACTCCAAACCACATTAGACTTTTTTATTAGATGAAAGGAAAAGAGATTAGATTGTTTTCCATTATGGAACATCTGCTATCCCTGTGGATGCAGAGACTATTTCTGACAGTTTTCACAGGTAGCCTGCCAGCTTTCTGGACAACTGATGCAGATTCCACGGTGTTGAACAGATAACAAAGTAGGCATTTGCTCATGCTTGAAAAGGGACTTGCTCTAGGCTGAATTTAAACCTCAACAACAGAGTAGAGATATTACTACCCAACCATTATTTACGTCACGGTACATCTTGGATCTGAAGCTTCTTAAGAGAAAGCACAGTATCTTGTGTTTATAAGAGGCCATTTACTCAACTTCAAAAATACAGTGGAAAAACTGTTCTTCTTCTTCTGTCAGAAGTATGAAGCACAGTATGACACTTCAATTTCTATTTCCCTCTTTATCCAAAATGAGTGTGACTGTACCACTCATGAGAAGTCCTAATCCTAAAATAAATACAGGAAGGCCATCCCCACAGATTAATGTAAGGCCCAAACAACTCTGACTTCAGGGCAGGACCACACTACTCAACGTCAGTAAAAGTTTATACTTTCAGAAAGTGTTTCTGCTAGTATAATTTATTCCAGCTAAGTAACTAACCTAAGTTAAAAAAGCAGACCTTGAGGAGATGTCATGCAAACCAAGAGGGGGAGTGGGCATAAGCATTTATACTAAAACTTTTAGCAGTATGACTAGAAAAAGGAGAATGTTGCTAATATCTCTATCACACTAGAATGAACATTCCTATATTGGCAGAACAGCTGGAGAGAAGAATTGGGCAAACAAGAATAAGGATGAGCTTTACAGAGTCAAAGTGTCCACAGTGCACTGGGAAGCTGGGTAGAAAAAGTAGTTATCAGGGTAATCACTTCAATGGAAAAAAGCAGCAGTGTTCTGAGAGGAAAAACACCTGATTCATGATAGAACCAACATTTATTATATTAGGGCCAACACAAAAGACTAAGACAGACTAGCAGATGTGACAGAAGACTCAAAGCAGAAATTTATCTTCATTTGTCTTTCTGTTGGATTTGGCTCCACAAACTCCAAAATATCAGCAATTCAGCTAGACAGGAAGAGAAAACTAGCAGGAGATTCTACATATGTAGAAACACAAACCATTATTATTTCTGATTTTTTCCCCCACAAAAGTCTTGCCAAAATATTTTTAACTTCATTCCTCTTGGTAAGACAGAATTCTGTCTCTCAGCTGCGGAGAGAGAATATTTATTTCTTCTCTTTCTAGCATGCCAACTTCATTCACTTTATGCAACCATTGTTATAAGAGGTCCATTTGTAAGAGTCACTCCTGGGGAAGACAAACCCTGTACTTCATTAACCTGACAGAAAATTGGGAGGGCTTTTTAATCTGCTGCATCTCTCATTATTCAAAGCCTTTACAATGTTTAAGGCAACTTCCAAAGGGAGAAGAGGAGGCCATTTTTGTGATTAATCACCAAAGCTATGGAAATCCAGCAGATGCCAGGTGATGAATCAGCTTGTAAGAAGCAAAGCAACAGGAAAAGAAAGTAGAAAGAAAGGAAGTATGCTCCACATAGCCTGGCATCTGTGGATCAGTCAGTTGTTTCATATTCTCTGTGTTAGTCTTGCAACCCTTCTCATGCCAAAGCTATGCAGGAGAACAAATTATCACCCCCAGACAGCGTTTCTCTTCTGATTCAGAAGAAAGCACATCCACTGCCCTTGTGGTACACACTTGCAACAGGAAAAAAATGAATGCTTAATGTCTCTCTTAAATAAACCCACCTTCATTCTGAAACAAATGAGAATATTGGGTGCAGGCAGAGATACCTTTTATAAAGGAATTCCCCAGCTGCTACTGCCAGTGGACGGTGAGTGGTATAAACAAACTGGTATAACGTTTCACAGTCTTCAGTTGATAACACATCCTCACAGCTCCTAGACAAAAATAACAACGGAAGTTACAGGTCAGGTTAATCTCTAAAGAATATTATGAATGCTATGTCCAGCTCTTACTAGACCTGGTTCTCCATAGACATGCAACTTGTTAACACAGCTAAATTTTTGTAGGATTTATCTAAAAATTCTACCAAACAAGACTGTCGGCATTCTTTTATTCACTGTGTAGAGAAACAAGAGGTCTGTGCAAGCCATGATGAATCAGGCCCACTGCAGGGACACAAACATTAAAGTATAATTAAGGCTGATTAGTGGTCATGGTAAAAAGAGTAATGGTTACAAAAAAGGAAAATCATGCCTCTACTTTATGCTTAGATGTTCACCACAGAAGATAATAAACAAGAATAAGCCTTAATTTTGCAGAATTATTTTTAAATTATTTATTACAGTATTTTGAAACCTATGTTCTATCACACTAGGCTTATACAGAATTAACACGTAAAAAGAAATCAAAACACATTCTTGATAGCATGCTTGTATAGCATTCTTGATAGCATGACTGTAACCTTTCTGTGCAAACACACTCAAAGTCACAATTTTTTTTCATTCGGCTACACATCTTGAGAACACCACATGCCAACTAGTACACAGTATTAATAGCAACCATTTACAAAAAGGAAACTGAAGTATCAAGGTTGATTCACCCACCGAAGAGACACCAAAGGAGTGAAGCCCAAAGCAAGGATTATAGGTTCAAAATGCCCACTTCTTACTGCCATAGCCATGTCATTGGACTAAACTACTTCAGAGAATGAAAAAGCAACATATGAGATCCTTACACTTATTAGAGCCAAGTTGAGGGGGAAAGGGTTTTGATCATAGAATCATAGAATGGTTTGAGTTGGAAGGGACATTAAAGATCATCGAGTTCCAATCCCCCTGCATGGGCAGGGACACCTCCCACTAGATCAGGCTGCTCAGAGCCCCATCCAACCTGGCCTTGAACACTCCCAGGGAGGGGAGAGCCACAACTTCCCTGGGCAACCTGTTCCAGTGTCTCACCACCCTCACAGGAAAGAATTTCTTAATAATATGTAATCTAAATTTACCTTCTTGAAACTATTCCCCCTTGTCCTCTCACTACAAGCCCCTGTAAAAAGCCCCTCCCCAGCTTTCCTGTAGCCCCTTCAGGTACTGCAAGGCTGCTATAAGGTCTTCCTGAGCCTTCTCTTCTCCTGGCTGAACAATCCCAACTCTCTCATCCTGTCTTCATAGGAGAGGTGCTCCAGCACTAGGATCACCTTCTTGGCCCTCCTCTGGACTTGATCCAACAGTTCCATGTCCTTCTTGTGTTGGGGGCTCCAGAACTGGACACAGTACTCCAGGTGGGGTCTCATGAGAGCAGAATAAAGGGGCAGGATCACCTCCCTGGCCCTGCTGGCCTCGCTTCTTTTGATGCAGCCCAGGACACAGTTGGCTTTCTGAGCTGCAACTGCACATTGCCGGCTCATGTTGAGCTTCTCATCAATGAAAACCCCCAAGTCCTTCTCCTCCAGACTGCTCCCAATCCATTCTTTGCTCAGCCTGTATTTGTGCATGGTTTTAGTTATTACTGCACTTAATCCTCAGGTAGTAAGTTTAAAACTATCTACAGCCACTTCCCAATATATTCTTTAAAGCCAATTATTCATGCTCTTCATTTGCTGGAAGTGATGTCTTACAAAAATTAGCAACCCTTCCTGCACTTGTCCATTTGTTCCCAAAACCACCACATGCTCAAGCATCCTCACAAGCCACAAAGCCCCAAAGCATCCTCCAGCCTGACTGAAAAAAGTGAACTCACATTACGTTAGAGTATCACTGGAGTGCCCATTGCGAATAGCCTCTGATTTATAGAAGCTGATACTCCATGAATTTTAGCTTTACAGTGTATTTATTCCAATATTACTTGAATTTTTCACTGTTTTCCCATAGTTGCTTACAATGGTCACTGGAACAGTAAAAAGGTCAATCACACAAGCTAATGCTTGCCCTCAACCAGAAAGAAAAGCTGCCTTCATAATTCAGGCAGGTTTTGGTGGCCTCTTCTAACATGCAATTCCCTTTATTACATATTTGCAGTAACAGAACATATTGAAAGTGCTCTGAGTATATATACCATGAAATCAGCATAAAGGAAAATATTTATATGACTCTTACTCAGCCAGCTACAGAACTGCAGAAAGAGAGTAAAAAATGTGTTTGAGGTTAAGCAGCAAGAAATTGAAAGAGGTAACATGGTGCATTAGAGTATATGAATAAGCACTGCTGTGTCCTGTGAAGCCACGAACAAAGTATAACATTTAATAAACTTCCACAAGTTTAACAGGTGAGAATAAAAAAAAAAAAAAGACTGACAAGAAATTGCACTTACAGGAGTAAGAATACATGATATAGCAAATTTTTATATTGAAAGGGGCTATGGGGAAGTTACTGAAACAAGCTAGCAGTCTGACAAAGTTTCTTTTGTTCTTTTTCATGTCAATCCATTATTTAATTATATTAAAGCCCTAGTTTCTATGAAGCTGCCCTTGTCATTTTCTCTATATATATATTTAGAAAACTGTGGACAGCTTGAAAAAGAAGTTTCTGCACAAACATACTGCGATCTAGAGTGGGCCAAGACAGAATTACAGAACAGCTGAGGATGGACAGCACATCTGGAGATCATCTAGCTCAAACCCATGCTCAGAGGAGGATCAGCTAGAACAGGTTGCTGAGGGTTGTGCCCAATCGGGTATTTAATATCTACAAAGTCAGAGACTTCACAACTTCTCTGGCAACTTGTTCCAGTATTGGATCACGTTCACAATGAAGGACTTCTTTCTTATGCTTAAACGGAATTTCCTGTATAAACATACCAGTCAAATGTACACTTTTTTATATTTTAATTTATTTTTTTTATATTTCAGGTTCTCTCTTCTTAGCACAGTTATGGAAATAGTGAGCACAACACATGTGGGTCTTTATCTAAAAAAAAAAATCCTTGCCTAAATTGTCCAGATAGCTTGAAGTGTTCAGCAACATGCCTGCCACCTCTCTGGGTAAAAATTAAAGGCTCTGCCTTTCCAGTACAAATTAAACTGCCCTTCCTTAGAAATGTCCTTTTCTTAGGAAAGACCTTGGGGCTCCCAATGGACACCAAATTGAAAACGAGCCAGCAAACACGTGCCCTTGCAGCAAAGAAAGCTAATGGTGTCCTAGGCTGAATTAGAAGAAGTGTTGCCAGCAGTTCTATGTAGGTGATCCTTACCCTCTACTCAGCACTGGTGAGGCCACATCTGGAGTGCTGGACCCATGCTGGGCTCTTGAGAGACATGGACACACTGGAGAGAGTTCAATGAATGGCCACAATTATTATTAAGGGACTGAAGCATCCCTCCTGTGAGGGAAGGCAGAGAGAGCTGGGACTGTTCAGGCTGGAGAAGTGAAGGCTCAGAGGAGAACTTATCGATATGTGTAAGTACCTGAAGGGAGAGTGCAAAGAAGATGGTGCCAAGCTCTGCCCAATGACAGGACCAGAAGCAATGGACACAAACTGAAACACAGGGGGCTCCCTCTAAACATTAGAAAACATGTTTTTTACTATGAGGGTGACAGAACTTTGTCGCAGGTTGCCTAGAGAGGTTGTGGAATCTCCATCACTGTTGATATTCAAAAGCCATCTGGATGTTGTCTAGGTGGCCCTGCTTGAGCAGGGGAGTTGGACCAGATGACCTCCAGAGGTCCCTTCTAGCAAAGGAGGGGAAAACCACCCATTTTCTTTGCAGCACAGGTGACAGACACTCATGGCACTACTTGAGCACCTGATCTTCTTTTCATTCCTTTCCTGAATGGGAGGGAATACCTGTATGAACTAGTACTATTTTCACATACTGCTCAGCCACTACTCTGTGATACAGTGAGGTTTATGCTCATAGCTCCAACTCAAATGAGAGCTTAGGAATTTCACTTGCCCCTGGAAGTAGCAGCACTTGATTACATCAGCTACCACTATGATTAATACTACCACAATAAATCCGTGCCTTTACTTTTTTATGTACATAAGCCAATCATCAAACATTCAAAGAATACTTTAAAACTTCAAATACAGCAATAATACTGCTGCAAATTTACAGCCCTCAGAATACCAAGCAACACGTAAAGGTTAAGCCAGAAGTGCCTGCCAGTGTTTAGGTGCCTAAAAATAAACAGGCATGGCCTTCCACATACCAATGTCATGACATATCATTTTCTCTGCACTTCAGTGTGCACATTTCATGCACAAGAAGTTGAGATATTCCAGCGGGAGATCACAGACCCATTTAGTTCTGCATGTGGCACCAGTTGAAAGATTTAATTCCTTGCTTTTTGTTCCATTTTACTGTACACAAGACACATGACTGCTGGAGTTGCTTCTCTTGGTCTGTGCTATTGCTTGTACCAAAGATAGCCATCAAAATCATTACAGTAAAATAAAAATACAACTCATGCATTTCTGAAAGTTTTGTCACCTTATTTTTTTTGTTTTCAATGGCTGTGCAGGGAAAAACCTGGCACATGCTATGAGGACATTGGTAATCCAAGGTATAGCATCTCAATCTCAATTTTTTATTTAAAATTGTTTCAAGTTAAACAGACAAATCTGCAAATACATTGTAAAAGCATTATTCATAGCCTAAGCACCATCAACCAAAAATATATGTTTAAAGTGTTCTAATGTCTAAGATAAAACATTTTAAGCAGAAAAATCAGCTAATTTGTTCTGTTATCTCCCTCTTTTTTACCCTGCTGTCATTGCAGCTATTTCAAGACTACACTTCAATGATCAGCAAGATGATAACATGGGTGCCACTACAATATGACAAGAGCCCTTTCCCACCCACTTTAAAATAGTATTATCATGTTGCAATACGCTATGATTCTATGCTTATGCTGTAATAGAACAAAGGAAAATGCACACTTGACAGATGCTGCTTGGATAAGAATTCAGAATAGATCTCAAGGTTCTTAAATAGAGGTGCATGATGGCAGAAAACTTCTGAAGGTAACTTCCAAGAAATCATAAATCTGAGAGGATGGAAAAGAGAAGACAGGGGAGAATGCACATTCCTTTGCCACATTTTGGTCTTTCACTTTTCTTTTCTTTGAAATAGGCAAAGCATTACCATAATTCCACCTGAATAGGTGTGGTGGACCTGAAGGAATCACAGAGGAGCTGTGAGGAGCTCCATGCCATTCTCTTTTGACAGTATCTAATCTCCTACAAGCAAGTTACTGATGCAAGAAAACAGAACTGCAGTTTAATTTGCTTCACTGCTTCGTATACTACTTCCATCAACTTCAACATAGCATTTCTTTATTTTTCCTAAAAGCCACTAAACAAGACAAAGATGGATAATTTCCTTATTTGTATGCAAAGCATGTCTTGCTCTTCAGCTTATTTTTTAACAATCTCAAGAAAACACTTTTTGTAATACCACTTAAGCTTTCAATAAACCTAACTGTTCTTCTGCACAATGGCTTGTCTGAATAATCTTGCCAGATGCAGTGCAATTGCCTAACAAATGTCAATTTCTCCTCCACAGTCCATGGCTTAGCTATGAAATAACACTAGAGAATCAAGAGAGTTCAACTCTCTGCTGACACTGCATTATTTGTCATGGGACATCTATGCCTACCTAGTAACATTATTTGACATAGCATCCTTTGCCAAATCCAGTTTTCAAGTTTCTTCAACAGTGTAGCCCCTCCTCTCCAAACTAAAACATCCTTCCCAGTCTAGTTGAGAATCGTAAGGAAGACTAAGATTTTTAGACACAACAGTTATGTACCCCACTTGACTTGGGCCTTCTGTGCTAAGCAGGAAACTGGAAACTTAAAAGCCTCAGTTTTTAATTTTTAGCTTGGATTAACTCTACCGACCGCTGTCAAAGCACTGTGGTGAGAATTAATCTATTTGCAAGCTCCACTAAATAGTTTCTAAACTATTTATGTGAGGTCTTTGAGTGCAACATATTCACAGTTCTTACTAAGGCAGCTCTTCCACATTGCAAACTTGAGAGTATTGTGTTTAAAACTCACTTTAATTTCTAGTTACATTTAACTAATGTAATACAAAGTAATTTTCCCCTTTGCTATTTACATATTCAAGCTATTTGTAGATTTGTGCTCCTACCTGCACCACATGTAACCTTTCCTCATTCATCTACTACAGTTACCTAATTAATTTTGCTGCTCTCTTCCAAAATCCCTCTACTCTTTTAGGCAGTTAAGCACACAAAAATGAACAGAATTGTCTGGTGGTAGGCACTCTAAACTAATTTGCCTCTTAAAGGGCAATGTTTCCAGTAAGATTCCTTGGTCTCTCATTGTCGCTCATGTTTTCTCCCTCTGTTTCCTTCCCAATTCTATTCCCACTCAGATCCTTTGCAAGATTAATGCTAGCAATTATGCATAATGCAGTAGCATTAATAATTTCTATTATGCCAAACCTCATAGGCTCATTTCAGTTGTGGGATTGCATCATGCTGTGTAAAAATAGAAATCTATTTGCCCAAAGACCTTGGCATTCCATCGAGACAACATGCAACAAACAAGAAGAAAAAAATCTGAGCTCTCAGAGATAGACAAGATGAAAATACAAACATGGATTTGAAAACAACAGGCATATGCATAGCAAGAAGGTTTTGAATCACCACTGGATTATATTTTTTTAATACTGCAACACATCTAAGTGAATTGAAAATACCAGTGTTTTCACTGCCTCCCTAGCTAGCGAGAGAGAACATAAAGGCTAGCATAGCTTTTTTGTGGGCCAGTAGTATGCAGAGTATTCAACGTATATTCCACAGACTTGGAACACAGTGATTGTTAAGACTTGGAACACAGTGATTGTTAAGAAATGGTCAAAGCTGTTACTAACTTACATGGAGCACAGCTTCACTGCAACCATAAAACATCACAAAAAAATTATTTGGCAACGAGGTCTTGCTACTGTACTCATCCAAAAGACAATTATGGAACCCAGTAAAAGAAAGTTACTGATAGAGGAAATTTTCCCCAAGAAAGTCACAGAGCACCCAGCAGGCTGATTGGAGGAAGAAAGTTACTCCTGGCCTTGCTTCTTGCCAACACATGTCATGAAACAATAGAATATTTATTCCAAGCTTAGAGACATGTTTTAAAGGTTAAGATTATATTATTAGTTAAAAATAATCCATTATCCCAAATCAAACATAGAGAGTTCATGAGACAGAGGTACTTGCCAATAGCTTTAAAAATAGCAACTTGATCTGAAAGGTCTTTCATGTCTCACCAAAAAATGCAAGTTCGACAACAAGAATTCAGTTGACAAATTTGCAGATGACTAAGAGCCATCCACAGAGAAGCCAATAGAGCATGACAAAAGCAGCAAAAACTTTGATTACATCAAGGCATACAAGTAGAAGTGCTATTTAGAGAATAATAAGTGACAACTTGTATAAAGGCATAGGAGTTGCTGACCCCAACTCCATTTCACGCTTTAATGCATGTAACAAGGAGCATTACTGCTCAGAATCCAGATACTGGTTTTAAGCTATGAGACACACTTATCTGAGACACAATAGCCCTGAAATATCTTTGTTTTTGCAATGCCAGCAGCGAGTGCCTTCTGACTCTATTGTAGGGGACTGAGGCATCAGCTTTTCCCCTGCTAGAAAAACATCTCAATGCAGGCTCTTATTAAGAAAACTGTCTATATTGCCTGAATTCTCTTAACACAGGTTTTGTAGACTGGTCAGCACTACTCTTATCAAAGAGAAGAGGTGTCACTGAATTTGCTTATTGAGTCCCCAGTTCCCACTTTTATCACTCCAATAATTAAGCCAAATCAGCAGGGCTCAGAGCAACTGGGGCGGAGGGGGGGGGGGCAGGGGCAGAAAGGAGGATGACTACACAGCAGATGGGCAAAAAGAAAGAGAAACGTGTATTTGTTGGGCTCCACACAGCCTAATTAAACCCAATTTCAAAATGTATGAATTTTACTTATGAAAGCTACATTTTTATGATGGAAAATGTCATTCAGAAAACTTTAGAAGGTATTTATTCACTTTGGAAATCATATTTAAGAAAAATTTAAGGAAAAAATTGCTTCAGGGAAAAAGAAACATTGATCAAACTTTTATAGTCACAGCTTGCATTAATGAGAACATGTTCTTTTACAATAAAGTCAGAGATGACAAACAGCTGCAGTGCCAATATAGCACTTGTTAGTTCAGATACAGAACAAGAGCAGCCCTGACTGGTGTACAGCATCTTTCTACATCAACAATGGTGTGCTGCTCCTCCTAGCACAGGGACACGCTATACAGACAAAGCATTTGTTCCAGTAGCTACACACCATGGAGAACTAAGGGATGTAGAAATGGACACTGTAAACAGAGGAACAATATAACCCTGACTGCTACTAGTGAGGCCCAAACAATGGTATTCCCTTCAGAAACGCATACTGTGTTCACAAAGTCATGTGCTGCTCTGATATGTATGTTGAAGTAGGCCTAGAGAAATGCCACTCAAACCAATGAAGTTTGAAGAGAAAAAGACCAGACTATAAAGCAGCACTTCAATATACAAACATACTTGAAATTTAATGTAAATACCTACAACATCCTATTATTTGGCCCATTAAGACCTACATAATCATCTAGCAATAAACAATACTTCTAGCTTAAACAGAAAAGCAAACCCCACAAGGCTACTGGACAACGTGCTGTGCTGTACACAGAGGTAAGCATCTGCATCAGCAGAATTCAACTTACCCTCTGAGACAGAAGAGACGTTTATTGAGTTCTAACATCGCAACTGTATTAACAATGAAATGTAGAGGGTTTTTAATTCTCATTTTGCATTGAAATCTGTCACAGATTTTGCAAATAAAGCAATTTCTAAAATAAACATGCCATTCAAGGATGTATCAGAATAGGATTCACATACTTCTGTAACATTACTCTAGTTTTTCCCTACACTTCCAGCATTATCCTACCAAATATATGGCTGGCTCGTAATTTTCCAGTAAAATAACTCTTTTGTAGGTCTTCCACCTCAGCAAAACCAAGACATCATACACTTGCTCATTGCTGGTCAGTCTGTCTGCTGTGGGCTCAACAACTTACAGGTTCTCTGCCATGGAGTAAAGAATCTGAAAGTTCAAATTTTAGCCACAGCCTAAAAGCCCAAGGCTTCTTGC
The DNA here is from genome assembly GCA_020745705.1 of Hemiprocne comata. Taxonomy (NCBI): domain Eukaryota; kingdom Metazoa; phylum Chordata; class Aves; order Apodiformes; family Apodidae; genus Hemiprocne; species Hemiprocne comata. The sequence goes on along the minus strand of CM036586.1, from coordinate 88,608,741 downwards.
ATCAGATGGGGAGGCAGGGAAGATGTCAGAGTGCCCCAAGCTCCTGGCCAAGGCCTGCCAACCCTGGAAAAGCAAATGGGGTGGTGACCCTGTCTTTGGTGGGGACTTCCCCCAAGACAGGCAGATGCTCTATTTGAGAAAAGCCACAACAAAAAAGTGGAATTTCCATTCAGAGAGAAGCATAAAAATATAAAGATGCAGTTTTCATACTGAATCTCAGCACAAGGGTTTTCTTAACATTGGTATTTCCCACAGAAAGAAAATGCCATGTCTTGAGTGACTTCAGCAGTAACTTATATCCTACCCAGGAACAACTGTCTCCCAGCAGGTAACTGATTATAGGAAGATTTCATCAGGATTGTATTGGGATCTTGTTGCCATTAAAACAGTACAGTAAATTAAAAAAAAATAATAATTATTTACTGTGACATAAGCATCAAGAGTTTCATGGCTTGAACTGCTACTTCATGGTCCTTGTCCAGAGGCATGGACACAATTCGATCCTAATGGATGTAAAATGACAATAAAAAGATGTAACATGGTCTGTTCTCAATAAATATATTTTTGCTACAGCTAGATCATCTACACTAGTAGAGCAGACATTTATTTTTATTTCAGCAGATATTTCCTAAGAGACATAAGGCAACTTGATTACTACCACGTAGTTCCCCAGCCCCTGAAAATTAACAGCGTGTTAATTTTTTAACTGAATTAATCATGCAGTAATATGATTTTTATAGATGTAACGTATGTGTTCACAAGAAATCAACTACAGCCTACAAATTAAAAGTGACTGACAACTTGTTTTTAAGATGTTACTGCTGGCACTTCAGTATGTTAAATGAAGATAAGCCTCGAATTACAAGCATTATATGATCAGTTTCTCCCATCAACAACAAAGTGCGTGTATCTACATGCTACAGAAGCCAGTGCCTTGCTGTAAAGACAATTACGACTTGAGTCATAAAGGTACTTCACGGAGTAGCAGCAATATTCCTGACCTACAGAATTCACACTATTGTAACTTTGTACACAAGCAAACACCTCAGAAAACAGTGGAAATTTTCTCATCCTGTGTATCCAAGAACTCGTACTCCTCAGTGTGACCTACATCTTTAAGGTATATTAAACCTTTGGACTTGCTTGTTTTGGGACTAACACCTTTCTCACTTAAAGTGTCATTTCTAAACCTCTAGATTCTTTTTACTTTGCACCTTCCTCTTTCTCACAACCCAGCTGCAAAGTGTTGAAGTCGATGAATCCTGAGTTTGAACACTTAAGGGTAAGAGAAGGAGTATGCCATACTCCTGCTTGTGGGAAATGGATTGATGGTTACATGATTATATTTCCCATCACTAAGGAATCATGACTTAAACTTCAAAAAATTTCAGACCAGCCTGTATTTAGTGTGGTTTTTTTGTGTGTATTTGGGTTTTTTTTGTTTAGAGAGGAAGGAGCTGTTGTGTTCACGTTGGTTTTTTTTGATTGGGAGATGGAGTTTGCAATAATACATTTATATAGCATCCTACACACAGAGGGAGATCACAGTACAAACACACAAGACCTATTTCACCAGTCTTTGAATACCAATCCTGCAGCTGGTTACCCAGCTTACATTAACCTTCTTTTAGAAGAAAAATAAGGGACTACCACATAACTGTTTAAAACAGGCATTAATCTTAAATAGCCAAGTTTCAGTCTGAATAGTTTTTTCTTAAAATACCAATATTAATCCATTTCTTGCTCTTTGCAAAAAGAACATTAATTACCATGACATGCAAGCATTGGTTATGTACTGATTCAGAGGGACTGAGATCAACCACAGCATTTTGAGCTTTCTTATTCAAGTACTGAAAGGTGCAGCCCCATTGAGGTAAGAGCATTTGAGAAAATCATTACCAACAGCAGGATTAAAGGAAGTAGAGGGCTTAATTCTCAAATTAGTCATGATGTTGGAATGTGATAAAGGCAGCATACAGGGTCAATGCAGCCACAGAACAAGCTCTGAAAATTACAGCATTTCACCTGACTTGTTCAGAAAGGAGATAAAAGATCCTTCTTCACGATTCATACTGACATGGTGGATCAACAGAGAGCCATTCCCACATCAGTGTGATACATGGTCAGCCAATCCAGCATCTACAAGGTTAACCCATTATCAGGAGCAGCAAAAAAAGGGACCCTTTAGAGTATCTGAAATTCTGTAAAAAAAAAAAAATGTAAAAAAATCTGGGCCATTCTGGATGAATGCTGGAAATAGCTGACCATAGTGCACACTTAACACAATTTTGATCATGAACTGAAGTGCACAACACCAGTCTGTGCATGAGTTATAGTGAAACAGAAAATTCCATAGAAACAGAGGGAAACATCTCTTCAAAACTCCTTCATCCACTCAGTCAAGTAGCCTGTCCCTCCAGTACTCTAAGGTCCTGTCAGTCAAGACAGTGGGGAGATCAGCTATGACCAAAATATCAGACACTGTGTATACACCCAACCCAGACTCAAAAAACAGCAAACAGTAATCCATTTACCTTGAATCTGCTAGTAAAGAGATCCATTCTGGAAACAAGTTCTTTCCTGCTATAAATTCCTTGCAGTCCTAGAAGACACTTCAGCCGCACTTCAGCTTGCTACAAGACAAAGAGAAATCAGCTAACAGTAAAAAAAGTGTATCTTTGATGCTATTCAGTATTGGCATTTGTATTATGTAAATAAGAGTTCTTTGTGCATGCCTAAAGCACACTACCCAAATTCTTCCTCATTAGTGACATCAGTACCATTTTGTTTGTGTGAGCATGCTCACTCCTCTCTCTCTCTTATGCACGGGAAGTCCGCAGTGAGCCAAACTTCAAGATGACATAAAAGTTGGTGTTAGTGTCCCTAAGAAACTCTCACCTTGCAGTTAATAAAAGAAAAAGAATGCACCTTCACCTGTTAAAGATACAAAGACAAGAATGTGGATGATGTACTTAACAAGACCAGCACTCTTCCAGACAACAGATTTTGCTTCCTTCTTTTCAACATTTGACTTGGACAATCGTTAAACATGGGCAAGGACTCCAGGAAATTCTGGAAGATTCCCAGAGGAAGAGGTACACCTTAGAAATGCACTGGCTTATCACTGTGGATTCTTACAGAGTTAAATGTTATGCCCTCTCCCTATTCTGTTTTACACTAGAACACTCCATTTTAAGCATTCCAAGAAAAGGGTTGCTTTGAATTTAACCCAATTAATGTAGGCAAAACGTATTTATCCCTGCAAGGTGGTTTTTTCATCCTATTAGTACTGCTCCTTCCTACATGCCTCAAAAAGAAGTGTTTTCCTTATCCAGCTTTTAAATTATCTCATGGATATTGCTACACCTTTCAAATGACAAACCCTTAAATGGCATTAAGAAAGTCGTTTTGAGGATATAAGACAGAAAAATCACTGTGTTCTGTAAACTTATAATGCTAAGGATATCAGCAGAGACACTTAGATGAACTGCAGGCTTTGTATCAGTCTCTTCATATTTCTTCCTTAGTTTCTCTTGCTAATAGCAGTAACAACAATCAAGGAAACCCAAGAAAGGAGACCACCTACACAGAGGCTATCCATTACTACAAGTGCCTGTTCGCCTGCTTAGATGGAAAGCAAAGGATGATGCCCAGTTGCAGGTTCTGACCAACAGTTTCGCATAACACATCTTTTTGCTAGAAATACAAAATGAAAGGTCAACAGGTAACAAGGAGTACTGCTCTCTGATCTGCCTGTGACACACCACCAGAACATATTCTATATTGTACTTCAAAATTAAAGGCCTTGATTGAGAATGAGACTGTTGCCCACACCTGCTGCTTCCTACAGCCACAAGGGCTCCATAACACAGAACTCATCCCCAGTCATATCTTGGCACCCATCACTGCCCACAGGCACAAACTCAGCTCAGCCAATGTACTGAATCCTGGCTTCAGCTGCCCTCAGTGTTTATCTCAGGGCTTTGCTTGTGAATAGGGACTGCATTTGTGCTTGGGGAAAGGAAAAAAAAAAACAGGAACAAAGTTTGTGGTGGTTTGTTGGATGGTCATATAGCTCTTGGTACATAGCTAGTGATGTCATTTGCATTTCTCAGTCAGGTGGCATTCAAGAGTAGGTCTCCAGATGTAAAGTTTATTAAACTACACTACCTGCCTTCCAAGGTATGCAGTTCACACCCGAAAGCTCTCAGTCATAATGCTCTATATCATAGAATCATACAATGGTTTGAGTTGGAAAGGGACCTTAAAGATCATCTAGTTCCAACCACCCTGCATTGGCAGGGACACCTCCTACTAGACCAGGTTGCTCAGAGCCCCATCCAGCCTGGCCTTGAACACTCCCAGGGATGGGGCATCCACAACTTCCCTGGGCAACCTGTTCCAGTGTCTCACCACCCTCACACTAAAGAATTTCTTCCTAATGTCTAACCTAAATCTCCCCTCCTCCAGTTTAAACCCATTCCCCCTCATCCTCTCACTACAAGGCCCTTGTAAAAGGGCCCTCCCCAGCTTTCCTGTAGCCCCTTCAGGTACTAGAAGGCCGCTATGAGGTCTCCCCGGAGTCTTCTCTTCTCCAGACTGAACAGCCCAAACTCTTTCAGCCTGTCTTAGGAGGAGAGGTTCTCCAGCACTAGGATCACCTTCATGGCCCTCCTCTGGACCTTCCCCAGGAGCTCGATAACCTTCTTGTGTTGGGGGCTCCAGAACTGGACACAGTACCCCAGGTGGGGTCTCATGACAGCAGAGTAGAGGGGCAGAATCATCTTCCTTGACCTGCTGGCCATGCTTCTTTTGATGCAGCCCAGGACACGGTTGGCTTTCTGGGCTGCAAGCACAAATTGCTGGCTCATGCTGAGCTTCTAATTCACCATCACCATCAACTCCTCCTCCAGACTGTTTTTGATCCATTCTCCACCCAGCCTATATGTGGGCTTGGGACTGCCCTGACCCAGGTGCAGAACCTTGCACTTGGCCTGGCTGAACTTCATGCAGGTTGCACGAGCCCACTTCTCCAGCCTGTCAAGGTCCCTCTGGATGACATCCCTCCCTTCCAGCGTGTCAACCTCACCACACACTTTGTTATCATTGGCAAACTTACTGAGGGTGCACTCAATGCCACTGTCCACGTCGCTGACAAGGATGTTAAATAGCACCAGTACAAGTACTAAACCTTGGGGAATGCCACTGGTCTCCAACTGGACACCAAGTCATTGATCAAAACTCTTAGAGTGCAACCATCCAGCCAGTTCCTTACCTGAGTGGTCCATCCATCAAACCCATACTGTTCCATTTCGGTACCAGGATGTTGTGTGGGACAGTGTCAAAAGCTTTGCACAGGTCCAGGAAGATGATGTCAGTTGTTCTTCCTTTGTCCACTGATGCCATGACCCCACTGTAGAAGGCCACCAAATTAGTCAGGCAAGATTTGCCCTTGGTGAAGCCATGTTGTCTGTCACCAATCACCCCTTTGTTTTCCACGTGCCTTAGCAGAACCTTCAGGAGGATCTGCTCCATGATCTTGCCAGGCCCAGAGGTGAGACTGACTGGTCTATGGTTCCCTGGGTCTTCCTTTTTTCCCACTTTTCCAGTCAGTGGGAATTTCACCATTCTGCCACGACTTCTCCAATATGATGGACAGATGCATTGCAACTTCATTGGCCAGTTCCTTCAGGAGCCATGGATTAATCCCATCAGGTCCCATGGACTTGTCCACCTTCAGGTCCTTCAGATGGTCATGAATCTGCTCTTCTCCTACAGTGGGGAGATCTTCCTTTTCACAGTCCATGCCTTTGCCTTCTCTAACTTGGATGGTGTGACCGGAGTGCCTTTGCTGGTGAAGACTGAGACAAAGTAGTCACTGAGTGCCTCAGCCTTCTCAGTGTTCTGCATGGCCAGATCTCCAGATTCCTTCTGAAGTTGGCCCACATTTTCCCTTATCTTCCTCTTATTGCTGACATATCTGTAGAAACTTTTATTGTTCTTAACATCCCTGGCCAGGTCCAACTCCCTCTGTGCTTTGGCCTTCCTTACCCAATCCCTTGCTTCTCTGACAGCTTGTCTGTACTCCCCCCAGGATACCTGGCCCTGCCTCCACTCTCTGGATACTTTGTTTTTACATTTAACTGCATCCAGGAGCTCCTTGCTCATCCATCACTCCTGCCTGCCTTCCTCTTTGTTGGGACACATTGCTCCTGGGCATGGAGGAGATGATCCTTGAATATGGACCAGCTTTCCTAGGATCCCCTCCTCTCCAGGACTTTGTCCCACGGTACCCTACCAAGCACATCCATAAAGAGACCAAAATCTGCTCTCTTGAAATCGAGGATAGTGAGCTTGCTTTACTCCTTCCTCACTGCCCTAAGCATCCTGAATCTGACCATGTCATGGTCACTACAGCCTAGTCTACCATTAAGTTTTACATCATCAACCAGCCTGTCTCTGTCAGTGAGAACAAGGTCCAGCATAGCACCTTTTCTTGTTGGTTCCTCTACCATTTGGAGGAGGAAGTTGTCATCAATTCACTCCAGGAACTTCCTGGATTGCTGGTGATTTGCTGTGTTGTCCCTCCAGCAGATGCTGGGGTAGTTGAAATCCCCCGTGAGGACCAGGGCTTGTGACAGCAAAGCTGCTCCTATCTGCCTGTAGAGGGCCTCATCCGCTCGGCCACCCTGATCTGGTGGCCTGTAACAGACTCCCCACTGTGGTATCTCCTGCTCCTGTCTTCCCTTTAACCCTGACCCATAAGGTTTCAGTCGACTCCTTCTCCATTCCCAGATGGAGCTATATATATATGTATATGCTTCTTTTAAGTATTGAGAAAATTAGTAACTATGAACTAATAACTACTTCCTCTATGACTAGTGCTGTTTTCCTCTATTTTCAGCTGCATTTTCTCCTTCTCAACCACCTCTCCTTTTCTAGATCCATCACTCCTCATAGCTTCTTGATCATTCACAGTTACTTCACATCCTTCTAAAACCACCCCACTACTTAACCTTCAGCTCCTTTTGACAGTAATATAGGCAAGTACAAACACCTAGCCATCTACTTCCCTCATCACAACTACCGTCCTAATCTTGACAAAATACCTGCCTTGACGAAAGACCTGTTTGGTCTTTCAGAGCTGTGACAGAGTGAAGGGGAATTATGTAAGCACGTTTTCAGGATACTCTGAACACACACTGTCCCTCAGCTGTACAACAGTATATTTTGACCCTGACTTGCAAACAGACTGGCAGAAAACATCAGTAAGACAGCAGGCAACTCTAGTGACCTCAAAGAGCTCTGCATGGACTCCAGCACCGCTTAGATGCATTCAGTTATGAGATTTCAGCTTCACCACTATCACAGGGATAATAAGCTCAATAAGCTTTACAAATACAGGTTGGCACCTGGATCATTTAATGGGATCACCAAGTCATTTTATTTTTTTCTCCCCAACACCCCTCAGGTAAGAAATTGGGGAAAACTAGGTCTCCTTCTGAGCTACTCCTGAACAACAAACACAACACAGCTTACCTGTCCTGTCAAGGTAAAAGAATTTTTAAGAACTGCCCTCCCCCCCAGTAAAAAGAATGGGTACATATCCACAGATATGACCTGTTGTCGCGGAGCAGAAAAACACTATGTTACCATGACCATTTGAAGAAAGTATTATTTCAGAAGTAGCCATTACCATGGGATCAGTTTCTATAGCTATGTTGAATGGGAAGCAAAATTAAAACCTTCTCACTTTCCTGAAATTTGCCAGGAGGATCACACAGACAGGATACAGAAGCTCATTTCAACAGCAAGTTCCTGTTTCCACAGGATTTCTTTGGGTGTTTTTCATAGTCTAATGATAAAACCTCAATAACTTGCCCTGAAGCTCCAGACAAAGCTAGACTAACGTGGTAGGAGGTCCCAAGTGTGAATCTTCATTGTCTTTGCCTTCCTCACTGCTAAGTGCCTTCCACTTTTCTCCATCCTTAGTCCTCACTGTCTTGATTTTTCTGTTCTTTAACTTTGAAATTTTTACACAGCACCTCCCTTCAACACCTGTTGCTCCGATCAGCACAGGTTTGATTGGATCTGGATGCTCCTTCAGCAACTATATATTCCCTTGGAAGAACAACAGTGCCTTTGAGCATGAGTTAGGTGCTTGGGTTTCACAACCGCACTGATAGGTCACTGGGCTTACATGTAACACTGTTCAACTGCACACAGTTATCAGCCTTAGTATCTTGGTCTACAAAAATTAAAAGTTAAATTATTTCTTGCAGAAGAGCAAAAACTACTTGAAAATGTATCCTTATAGCACCACTCCACAGCTCCTAGTAGGCCAAAGAGAGATCCTCATATGCAATTTTGAGCACATTACCACTGAATCATCTTCTTGCACCTAGGAAATAACTTAATAACTTCACATATAAATAAAAGGTTTCATATCAGGGTATAATGGCAAAATCGTACCCAGTAAGGAATAAAGAATTATTATATTCAAATAAAAGACTCTGAATACAAAATGTTAATTTTAAGCTTACTTGCCCCTTCCCTCTTCTCTTTAAAGCCTCCCAAATGACTGAACTTAATTTCTGTTTACAGCACTGTAGATGATCCTGGCCAGGTTTTCCCCCACCACTAGAATACTTTTGTGGTTGTTACACCCTGGGGCCTAAATTATTTGGCAAACTTCTCTGTTACATTCTAAAAGAAAATTGGCTCTGGGAGATATCAGCATCTAGCCACCCACCCTGGGATGAAAACGCTTATTAAGGAGGAGGAGTGGGAAATAACATTCAGATGTATATAAAAGCACTGCTGCCCCTGTTACTGCCAAGAGTGCCCTGCTCTCATTTTGGAATCAGGCAATTTAACAGTGGCTGCAAATCACAAAGCACAGCCAGGACTGCAACCACCAGTAGTGGCACACCACCAGGCCTCAGCCAAATGTGGAACATGGAAGACTTCTCATTTATCTCACTCTGCTTGCACCTGCATCGTTTTCAGATAATAAGCTTTAGAAAAACAACTATCTCCAGTTCCCAGTAAATGACACTGGATGAGCTATGTGCATTAATCAGAGACACCAGCTGTTAATTTTCATTGTACAGAACTGGGAACGAAGACACATCTTCAAAAATGACCTCTTTTGAGAATTCTCCCAACTGAACTTATCCTAAAAAGATATTCTGATCAGATAAAATTTATGCAGGGAAAGACGACAGTTATTTATAAGATTTGCTCTTCTAAAAATCTGAATACTACCTTTACAGTAATAGGAGAATGTGGGGAAATAAGAGGCTTTGTGCTCCCCCTCCTGGCTTTGTGGCAAACTACAATTTTATTCATAGAACAGAAACATTACCTTAAGCTGACACAAAACAACAATTTCAGTAAGTAGCCATTCATGATAAATATTCCTATCACCCTAAAATCTCTCGTGAATTTTAGATGCATGAGAAAAAGCACATTTTTGAGTTACTGTTTTCTTTTGGTTGTTTTTGTTTCGTTGTGGCCGTTTGTTGTTTTGTTTGGGGGGGTTGTTGTTTTTAAACGTGCCTTTACTCAATAAGAAAAAAAAAATCCTGTAAGGAAAAGGAGAAAACCCTTTAGGAAAAAAAATGTACTTTTTGTGAAGATTTTCTATATCCATTTAATTACAAGTGAGAAACGCAATATTAAAGACTATTTTACTACAGATAACATGTATTTGTTCATTTTTATAAAATAAAATAGAATTTGAAATGTAGCCATCAAAACTAAAAGCAGAGTTTTAGTCAACATTTAACGCTGCACGTGCTTGAAGGATATAAGCCATTTTACAATTTAGTAATAGTTCCCAATTCAGTAACATATAAATAACTGCCCACACAGGGACACACACTACTACAGAACTGGAAAAAATGTTCTGTTATTTTGTGCTACAACAGCTTTAAAAATAAAACCTGAAACAGGGAAGAAAGTAAATTCTTTTTTGTACCACCACAGCCTTCAACAACTACTCTCAGGAGTTTAAATGTTAGAATTCTTTAGAAAAAAACATACTAAAAAATCCCATCTATTGCTTCCAGTAAGAAAAAGTAAAAGTTTACCTTATCATACAGCATCCACCCAATGTATTTTAAGTAGCTATCATTTAAAAAAGCATCTGGGTATGTTTTGATCCAGCTGCCAATTTCTTCAATGCAAGTTGCTCGGATCTCAGGAATCACATCGCTGTGAAATTATAAAATCGTAAAATTGATGCATTAAAAAATGCCTCATGTACATTAATTATGTTATTTGAAATATTTTATTTTCTGGAATTGCAGAAGCATGTACAATCTAAAATACTTTTGAAATCTTCATATTAAAGCTTTAAGTTAGTCTTTAATCAACAATTAGGCCACTTTTAGCTGCAAATGTTTCACACAATAATTATTTTGTAATTCTGGGTATCTTCTCAATCACAAACACACTGCTCCACAGCCAGCAGGAAGAACTTAGGAAACATACTTAAGAGGTCCTTTTGTAAGCCCAAATTCTTTAAAGTTATTGAACTGCTACACTTTTCTTGATACCATCAGTGCCTCTAGGATGTCTAACTTAATCCTGGTACCTGGACAATCTAAGCAAGAGTTTCTTGGGAATGCAGATACACATCACAGCTGTATTTTTATTCTTACCGGTAACGGTTCAGAAACAACCCTTTGAAAATAGCATTCACCGTGTTCTGTATCTCTAGAAGCTTCTGCTCATACTGAAATACAAAGAGAACAGAAGGTCAATATTGGTCCCACAATTCTACACATGAAAAATTCACACCAGTGCACTTACAATACTACTGCGGTGCAAACTGCTAGCATTTACACACGGTGCCAACAGAAAGTGAGTGGTCTGTATCTACACTAGCAGTAAGACTTTTTGTACCTCCATCCTGATGAAAGACTTATCAGATACCAACAGCTAGCCTGGATAAAAAAATACTTATTTGACCTAGTGAGTCTTAATTTATCAATACGAAGAAAGTATATACATATATATAGCATAACTACTAAGCAATCTTCACATCCAAGTCCAAATTCTCTTTTTATGCCCTTAAACAGAGATGGAAGAATAGCAGAAAAGGGAATTGTCCAAATTGCACCTATTTCACAATAAGCATGTATTTTAACTGAACCATGAAAATCTAGTTTTGAACTTCCGGAAACCTAAGTCACTTAATAAAAACATTCTCTCATCAACACATCAGGAAGGGTGTCAAATTGGGTTTTTCCCCCCAACACATATAATTCCACTGTTTTTCCCATAAGATCAGGCTTATGATGATACTAAAAATCCCTCTCTCACCTAAACACTTTTTTTTCAAAACAGGAAAAGGGGTTGTTTCTATAACAGAGAAGTCCATGGGTAGTTGAAGCTCAAAACAGAGGTAACTGATTCTAAGGTCAGGGGAGAAGGAACTATGCTTGATGTTCAAACATCAAGACAAGTTCACCCTCAAGCCAGATTTATTTCTTACAGGTTACAGGCCTGTCTCTGGGAGCTGATAAGGAGCTTTCTGGCTGAGCAGGGAAGAAATTAGAGAGACTGAACAGCAAGAAAGATACAGATCATACCTGAAGTTATGTCCATTTTTCAATATATTACTTGTAGAGAGATGACAGCTATTCTGTGTCCTTTTCTATTTATTGAAATTCAGTTCAAGAACTAACATTTTGGTTTACAATTTGTATGAACATATGAAAACTGCATTCCCACAACACCAGAGCTACTGATGCAACTACACGCACGTGTAAAACCCCTATGATGCCAATTTATAGAAGCAATTAGTATAGCAGATATTCCAAGTTAACAGTACACACAGCAGTCATTTTTCTACCACTTCATCTAGCCAGTTACCTCAAAAAACTGCAGTAACCCAAAAGCAAGCTGTCAGCAATCTCTCTTTTTACATCTTCACACATCCCCCATACAAGACACCCCCGCCTAACCTCTTTTCTTTTTTTCTCTAGCTGGTCAAGTCTGTAATTGGTCCTCTTGCCACTTATCCTCTTCTTCTCCACCTCATATAACCTTTGAGCATTGTGCTTGTTGACATCAAGGTTCAGACGTACACTTACAACTGCTGTCAGAAGTTTCATTGCTAAAAAAGAAATAAACCCAACATATGTAGCTTAGTTCAGAGATACGTAGCATAAATACATTCACCACAAAAAGGGTATCGTTAGCCAAATCCAGTTTATTATCCAAAATACAAATACAACTAGATTATAGTAATTTGTTTTAAAACACAGTGTTTAATTTAAAGGCAGACAATGATAAAAAAGGAAAACTGAGTGATATTACTGGTGATTTACAACTCGACTAGAATTTTAGTCAGATTTCTAGTCAGAGAAGAAATTTACTGGGCAACTCTCAGTTTATGCAATTTCGATTTTTCTGCCAAAGTCTCTACAGCTGTGGAATAGAAGATTTCAGTAACAAAACAAAGCAACTGTGAAGCCGGCCCATAAGAGGATGCGAATCTTAATATTTTACTGGAATTGACAAAAAAATTCCTGTTCCTCTAAGGATCAATAGATAGTTTGCATCATTTTTTGAATGGGGTTTTTGAGCCTTCAAAGCAAACAGTATACTTTAGAGCAAATTATACTTTAAGAGTTCTTTGCATGGCAAAGAGGGTACTTGCTGGCTTTAGGGGGGGAAAAAAGTAGTAGCTTTAACATCTTCATACTGCATGAAACAAAAATGTGTAACAAGCAATGTTCTTTTTAGCACAGGTACCACAAGAATAGCAGCTCTCCAAAGGAAGCTTTTTTAAGTTAAGTATTTAATGCAACCTCATCACATTGATTAGTGGAGGAAGGAAAATAACAAAACAGAAAATCAACTCTGAAAAAGCAGTTACTGGGAAAAAAAAAAATCAAAACATAGCATAATTCTACAATTAGAGATGTCAGGCATTAAGGAGAATTTATTTAGAAAGAAAAAGTGGTCTAGATCTATCATATCTGAAGCATACAAATTCCATTCAGACACACATGGGAACAAATTATTTTCACAGTACCATAGGAAGAGGACACTGTCAGTGCAAGAGAACAACTGAACAGTTTTGTTTGTACACAAGTCAACAAAACTCAAAATCTACAACTCTGAGTTATTTTACCTGCCAAAGTGCTTGTGTGTCTAAATGCTCTGACCATGGAGTCTGCTAAGCCTGTAAGCAGGGAGATGATAGTGTCCATCAAGTAGCTATCATATAAGATGCTGCACTGGCACTGCTGGACAAGCACCGCAATAAATTCACAGAAATTGGCCTTGAACTTCTTCCAATAGGGTCCTGTTCTGATCAGTGGGTAGTCTTCATTGTCCTGCACAAGAAACAAGAGTCAAGTTAAAAGACATTAATTAGTTTTGTTTGTGCACACCATTTACATCTCTGCCACTAAACATCACAGGGAATTCTGCTGACAGTCAGCTTCACCTCAGCCCCCCCCCACACACAATTTTTTCATGGTTACTACTCCAAAGTAGGCATACGCAACTAGGTTACAAGCAAACATAGACACAAACTAGCCTCATTGGAGCTACACTGTTATGATAGGTCAGATATAAAAGCAATGTGAGGTAGCTGTGAATGGACAGGTGGGAGAGAGCATGTGAAACCACAGCCCCATAAATAATTTCCATTGGCATAAACCATGAGCACTCCTGGCCTCTTCTACTTGCTCACAGATAGTACCCACTTCCCCATCCTTCCCGTTCTTGCAAGGGCATGGTCAAAGCCAGGAGGAAACTGAAGCGACTGAAAAAAATTAGCTACTTTGCCAAATTGTTTTTCAGTAGCATCAGTCATGTTCAGCATGGTTCAGCATGTGATTACACAAATGCATCTTTAAACAAAAATCTGATGCTGGGAAAGTGAAAATAAACAACTGTGGTGTGGGGCAGGATGGAACTGTTTTCTTCGGCAGCACTTCCAGCTTAAGGAGTTTATCAGGCTACAACTTAATGACAAATACTGAGTCACTCACCTATACCACCAGCATCTAAGTCACCAAAAACTTCCACAGAAAGTAGGCAGTACTTTTGACATTATGCAAAAAGCAAGTTACAATAAAGCCACAAGCACATTCATGGTACAGTTGATACTGCCAGGAAGAAAGCAGACAGGTGGCAGTTCATATGACTTCGCACACAAAGTGGTGCACCTCATGTGAGGAGCACACTAGGAAGACTTTGTAGATGGCAACTTCAGGCAGTCTGAACATTTATACCATTTGCATCTCACATATCCCAGGAATAGGTCTGAATATTAATTTGCATCCTGTTAGTTTCCAGGCGTGAATGGAGCCAGGGAATTCCAAACTTCAGTCACTATGGAAAACATCATCTTGAAGGAAGGCCACTACTGAGCTGGTCAAACACCTCTCAGAGGTATTACAATCCACAGCTTCACACTCAGAATAGCCTCCTATACTTACAAAGCACACTTTATGCTCTTCTCTAGTAACTTTGTTTCCAAAGCACAGGATCCACTGCTTTCTTGAAAAGTAAACACAAAGACAGACCGAGCTCAGGGATGTCCGTAACCCAGAGCACACTGGAAATATGGAAATTGGGATCCATTCCTGACCAGGTTGCAAGAGTCAGTTCAGAGCCTAACAGTAGTAGCAAGTGCCAAGACAGAAACTAAAGTCCCCAGCAGGCCCCATTTTAAATGCTCATTGACTGCAACACAAACAGTAGAAAGGAAACCTATAACTTCAAGAAATACCTACTTGGTCAAAGTACCTTACTCCTCACTCTGAAAAGCAGCACAAATACAGGAATACATCTCGCTTTTTAAAAGCATTTCTACCGTCCATGTATATTATAGCGGGACACTGTTTAAGGGTAATATGCATAGTGTAAATATACAGACAGCACAATGGGCACAATACCTAAATTCAGGAACTTAACTTGGGATTCCTTAGATTCCCTCCATACCCAGTAGAGAGAAGCAACTCTAACTCCAGAAACCAAGTTAGATTAGGTGCTTAACCATTCAAATCGCTCAGCTGAGGCTCCTGCTTTGACTCATCCTGGAAATGTTTCTCCCTTTCATACAGAGTCTATGGAAAGAGAGGAAAGTAAATGTGAAGTGCCAACAACAAATTAAGATGAGTTGGCCACAATGCAGCAAGTGTTGTATGTGAAGAGGCATTACAGAAAAGCTGTTTCTGGTCTCAGAATACTCTTCCAATCAAACATGTATGTTTGCAAGAGAATGTTTTGACGAAAACGAGCTCTTGAACAAACCTGTCTACCTAAACCTCTGTGTGCATACACGTGCACATGCATGGGGGCACACACGTGTGTGTAGAACCTACTAGAAGGGATAGGGAATGCTCTTGAATACCACTGCAACTTGACACATAGCAGTCTGTTAAAAATGCCATAGGAGCAATTCGTTACATCAAATCAGCAAGTCACCTTCACCTCCCTTTAAAATCAACAAGAAACAGGCACTTTGAAAGCATGAGTGTGTTTGTTCCAAACCAGAAGTCTAAAACAGACCAGATGAAGCAGATCTCAGAAGTGCATTCACTAACGCACAGCTTAAGATGACTAGTTCTGATGTATCTGCCTCCACTGGAAATGGGAAATACTGCCACAGAAAATGCTACACTACAGCTGCAGAGAACTACAGAAAAGCCTTACCATGTCCACTGGCCAAGTAACTGTAAGGATCCAAGGATAGGCCATAAACTTCTTGTACTGCAACCCAGTTTCCTGTAATACACATGACAAAATTTTAAAAACTTTTTGATCATATGGCACAATTAATTCATAAAGGCAAAAACATCACAAACCATGCATCATGTTTAAAAGCCCACTAAAACGTGACAATTTGTATTAAACATCTTACATAATCCAACACATTTAACAAAATCGAATCCCTTCTCATCTCATTAAATTTAAGCAAATATATAAAAGTGTGTTTTTCTTCTGTAAAATCTGAGTTTGCTTGCTACAAGTAAGAGACAACTTGGTCTTAAAATTCATATGAGGTATAATCCTCATCATTCATTCTAAGAGATGCTTCTCTAGCAAATCTATGCATATACCCCTTTCTAATACTTAGTAACTAGGTACCATAAAACACCTAAACTGCAGAAAATAATTCTGAGCTTTTCGAATTACAGAGAAATGTTTTCAGCACTAGTGTAACTTCATTTAGACTTGTTTCCTCGACTCTGCAATTATTCCAAGACAAAAGGCATGAAATCTACAGTTCTTTCCTAGGCTCAGTAAAGCACAACAAGTACATCTGGTTGTACAGTTATGCATCAAATTTAACTCTACCATTGCGAAACATTTCAGCAACAAAACAGGAGAAGGAAGGAAACCTACAAAAGAACAAAGAACTGCCGCAAGAAAAAAATGCCATGTACAGGAAGAAAAGCAGAAGAGAGAAACAACAGTTTAAGAAAGCAGGAACACAAAAAACAGTGGTGCTAAAGACAAGCCTATCTCTCCACTGCAGCCCACCATGGCCCACAAGAGGAAATAAATGGCCCTGAATTATACTATCTTACAACATTTTCTGTTCAGGACACCAGTCCAAGTTTTCACAGAATCACAGAAAGTCTGAAGTTGGGAAGGGCTCCTTGAGATTACCTAATCCAAGCCCACCTGCTCCAGCAGGGTCAGCCAGAGCAGGCTGCCCAGTGCAGCATGTGACCAGTACCCTTTGCTCCCAACCCCTGGTAACATAGTTAGCATAACTAACACCATTTTACAAGGCAAGCAGCCAATCACTGTGACAAAACAGGAGACATATCTGTTCCTCTTCCCCAGTTATCAGGCCCTGAAGGTCCTGTGAACCAAGCAGATGAGCCAAACAGATTTCTTTGTACTCTCCCAATCAGCCTCAAGATTCGTAGGCAATAGACACATTACTCCCTCCCTTAACAGCCTTGAAGGTCCCAGGCACCCCATCAACCAGGTGGTGGCAATGACCCTGCCACTGAACAAGGAAGTGTAACAGCACACAGAACACTGTCTATAAAATCAGTTACAAGGCCTAAGTGGGGAACTGGGGCAGGAGCTGTGACTGATAGCGAGACTCAGGACCCACCAGATGCCTCCATCGTCCTCTGCTTCCTCCAAGGACTGAGTGAGTGACACGTATTCTTTTATACGATTTTTGAATCAAGATTATGATTGTTATATTGATATAGCAAACCACATATTAAGATTTGACTTGATCTGCAGAGGGTCCAGGTGACTAGGAATCATAAATTAAGGTGTATTTTAAATTCTGCATTATGCTACTTACAGGCTGTACTATATTGATTCTGACTGTAGAAACCCTGTACCATTCTCATCAGAAATTCTGTGCTATATTAAGCATAATATCCTGTTAGGAAAATAAAGCTTTAATTGTAACTACAGCCAGCCCCCAGTGTGTAGTAGTGCATGGCGTTATTCCTCCACAGGTTCATGGGGTTTCCTGTTAAAGAACTTCATAAGGTTCCCCTCTGCCCAACTCTCCAGCCTCCTGAGGTCCCTCTGAACAGCAGAACCACCACCTAGTCTAGCAGCTACTCCTCCCAGTTCTGTATCATCTGCAAACTTGCTAAGAGTACATGGGGTTTCATGGGGTTTCCTGTTAAAGAACTTCATAAGGTTCCCCTCTGCCCAACTCTCCAGCCTCCTGAGATCCCTCTGAACAGCAGAACCACCACCTAGTCTAGCAGCTACTCCTCGCAGTTCTGTATAATCTGCAAACTTGCTAAGAGTACATGCTGCCCTCCCAGCCAGGTTGTTACTAAAGATGTTAAACAGTATTGGAACAACACCAAACCCTGGGATACACCCCAAGTGTCTAGCCTTCCACTGGACTTTGTGCCACTGATCACTACCCCATGGGCCTAGTTGTTCAGCCAGTTTTTGGTCCCCCTCACTATCCACTTACCTAATTCATACTTCATCAGCTTGTCTGTGAGAATGTTATAGGAGACACTGTTATGTCTTACTGAAGTAAAAATAAACAGCATCCCTGCTCTCTCCTCATTCACCAAGCTAGTCACTTCATTACAGAAGGTCATCAGGTTGGTTAAGCACCATTTCCCCTTTGTAAATCTATGCTGACTATTCCTGATCATCTTGTTCTTCATGTGCTTGGACATTATTTCCCAAATTAGTTACTTCATCATTTTCCCAGGGACCAAGGTGAGGCTGACCAGCCTGAGTTCCTCAGATCCTCCTTCTTTCCCATCCTGAAGCATTCTTTGTTTTGAGTCTTCAGGAACCTCTCCCAGTCACTACAACTTTTCAAAGATAATCAAAAGCAGCCTCGCAACAACATCAGCCAGCTCCCTCAGCACTCCTGGGCACATTCTTATCTATGTTCAGTCTGTTTAAATGTTCCCTGCACTGATTCTCCTCCACAGAGGGTAAGTCTTTCCCTCTGATCCCAGGGATCTGCTCTTTCTGAACACCAGTCTTACCAATAAGGACAAACAAGGCATTGAGTACCTTGAGCTCTTCTGTGTCCTTTGTCACCAGGGACCCTGCCCCAGTTAGCAGTGGGCCCATGTTTTCCTCATTCTTCATTTTGCTATTGATGTATTTGTAGAATCTTTTCTTGTTGCCCTTCACATTTCTTGCCAGACTCAGCTCCACTAACATCTCCCACTAATACTTACTGAGGATTTTGGGGGGACATGTTGATACCCGGATGTAGTGTTGCAATTAATTAAACAAACAGCAAAGCAGTGGTTAAATCACCTAAGTTATCAAGAATGAAGAACTAGAATCCAACTCTTCAATCCTCTGAATGCTATAAGCAAACAATATAAATCAAAAGGCAAGATGAGATATTCAAGCAGATATCTGGTAGTATTCTTCACTTTCATTACTACTTTTATAGTATATAGTACTACTATTATAACTTGTTTTCAAAAATATTTTCAAAGTCACAGTAGTCCTATATGGCACTACTTCTCAACTAACTTAACCTCTAAGTTATGTTTCCATATTATTTATTATAAAGATGAGAAAGAACTACAAGCAAAAAGAAATATAAAAACAAAGAGGAAACAACTAACTTGAAAATAGCAAACTCCTTTGCTCTTGCTTTTATCGTACTTGCGCTTTAAAAGAAATTGGTTCAATCCTCAAGCATTTTTTCAATCACCTAATAACTATGTGTAACATTAAAATGGTTGGGTCAGTCAAATTTGTTTCTATATTTATGCTGCCTCAATACTAGTTATAATGCAACAAAAGTAAATTAAACGAGCTGAAAGATTCTGTCTTTAAAAATACTGAATTCTGTATTAATAATTTAGGAGGTTTTTTTAGAATCAGTTTATCTAAAAACAGACAAAGAATTTCAGAATTCACTGGATTTAGAATTAAAGAAAAAGAGAGACACAGAGTAACACAGAGATTATAATTTCTTTCCATCAGTAAACTACTTCACTAGAGTAGCATGACAAAATACTGCCCCAAAACCGAAGTCACTTTGTTTTCATAGCATGCAGAATATGGGTCCTAAGGCAACTGTAGAACCTTCCTTTTTGCCCACCAGGATAGCCACAAAGGTTAAACAGCTGTAACACACCCAGGCTGATGATAACAATAGTCAGATCTTTGTACCTTCCAGAGTGCCTACCCTATCATGAGTGCTATTCAGGGCTAATTTAGTTGGGAAAGAAGTGCCAGATCACTAATTCATATGGCCAGACACGTATCGGATTATTTCTGTCAAAAATTAGCTGAAGTGCTACAACACTTCTAAAATGAAGACGACTACGTTGGCAAATTCATCCTCTGTGGGAATTTCTACAGCAGCTGGTCTTTGAGAGAAGCTCAATTAAAGCAAGGCTGATGACTGCTGCTTGACAAATCAATTCAGAGGTGGCAAACACATAAAAAAAAAAAGCGCAGAGGCAACTGCAAGAGCACTGCAGAAAATTTTATGTTGGCATAATTAGCCAAGGAACAGTCAAATAGAGAAACAGTAATTGTAAAGCTATGTATTTTTCTTATCAATCCCCAAGAAATTAGATATTAACTATTGTTTTGACAATGAAAAATCAGAAATGCATTTTTCTTCTTTCATATGTAATAATACAGTTATAAAAATTCATATTGTCAGTAGAACAGGGAGAAAGATTCAACTAAAAATATCAGCTAAAAATATCTTTCAATTAGCTCATCAGTAATCCATAACAGCATTTTTAAAAGCGTCAACCAAGAACTAAAGGAATGTTTTTAAATCTGCTGCAATGCAGGCTTATATTTATCTCTATAAAACTGTGATCAAAACAACTCCTAAGAGTTCCACAGCTCCCAATAAGAAGCAGTAACTCTGTCCAGGTTGGCTATTAAAGGAGAAACTATTGTTTTATATAAAAAAGGCATGCGAAGTCAAAGCTGTGCCTACCTCATCAAAGGTCTCTGTCATTTTTCGCATGACATCCTTCTTGTGCAGACTTTGAAACATCTCTGCTGTCACCATGCCTAGAAAAGCAGTGTTTTAAAAAGAATTACTGACAAGCATATTACACTAACCAAGTCCAAACCACAGTAGGGACTTAATTTTCAATTTAGAAACAGCAAGAAAGGGAGACTCTGGCTGTTTTATCTCTGTTTACACTGATATGGGCAACACATATATATACACAGGAAGACACAAATTCAGTTGTCGTTGAAAATACTGATGAACCAAAACTGAAATTCACATTAATCTGCCATATGCTGCCTGACACAGCTATTTTCTCTGCCCATTCATTTACTTCAAGGATTTACTAAAATTTTGCCCACAGCTAGTCAATGGACCCAAAATATTTTCCATAAGAGAAGGCATATTAGTCAAAGACCTGAAAAAAAACTTTGAAATATAAAAGGTACATCCTAGCTTCTTAAGTGCACTTAGAACTTTTAAACTAACAGAACGGTCTTAAAACTCTTACTTGCAACCCTGAAGCATTCAGCTAGCAAAGTGTCCCCAAAAGTCACTGTGTGTCAATGTTTGTTATGAAACAGCTTCACAGGCCTCTGGTAAAAGTTACCACAATGAGGCAAGAGATTGCGTTCCTAGCCACCAAAGCAGGGAGCTTAATTTGCAAGTTGTTTATTTTCAAACAAAGATACTAGCAAAATCAAAGATTCTAGGAAATTGCAAAACAAATGGCAACTGAAACACTGGAGTTTAATTAGAATAGTAATCAAAACCATCTTTCCTGTGGGGATTCTGCAAAGCCAAGTGACATGCCACTTCAGCAACCTGACTTTGCAAACCATGTTCAAATACATCTCTGAGAGTTGGTATGCTGTAAACACAGAGTAAAAGAATTCACATGGCAACATTCTTTACTATTAGTTCTCCCCATCTGGAGTTTGTCTTGATGAAGAGTACAGCTTGTAAGTACACGACCTACTGGAGAGAAAAACTCCATTTTAGAAAGCACACTTCAGTGTTCTGTCACCCACAGACAACGGAAAGGGCTACTAAGAGTTGGTAAATTACCTTGACAGCCTGAGCACTGAATGAAGAAGTTGATCAGATCTAGGAGTGCCACATTCCTGTCCTGTTTATAAGCTTCAACCCAATCATCTACTACAGACTAGAAGAGATTAAAGAAACTCATTAGTCAGGAGCTGAACACAGCATGCTGCACTCTGCTGAAGACACCCACAATAAAGACAAACTAATATTGTTCTGTTTCCATAAATTATAAAAATGAGGATAAACTCCACACCATTTTGTTCCATTTCCAATAGCACATGTAGAAGCCTCCTTCTGGGGCAAAATTAAGTCTTGAACTGCTCATTCACAAGTTCTGCTCTAGGCTGTGTTGCTATTTGCAGTCACTTTGCTCCCTGTTAACAGGGAAAATAGCCACAGTTTTAATAATTTTAATATAGAAAAAAACCCAAACACCCTTATCTTGATTTTTTGTCAGTACTAAGGTAACCGTTTCATTTTTGTACTGGTTTTGGCTGGCAGTTATTTTTCTCCACAGTAGCTGGTATGGGGCTGTGTTTCAGATTTGTAGCCAAAACAGTGTTGATAACAGGGATGTTTCAGCTGTTCCTGAGCAGTGCCTGCACAGCCTCGAGGCCTTTTCTGCTTCTCACACCACCCCACCAGTGAGGAGGCTGGGGGTGCACAAGGACTTGGGAGGGGACACAGCTGGAACAGCTGACCCCAGGTGAACAAAGGGACATGCCACACCATAAAACAACATGCTCATCATAAAGAGCTGGGGGAAGAAGAAGGAAAGGGGGATGTTCAGAGTGATGGTGTAACCATTACACGTGACAGAGCCTGGCTTTTTTGGGGATGGCTGAACACCTGCTTGCCTATGGAAAGCAGTGAATGAATTCCTTATTTTGCTTTGCTTCTATGCATGATGCTTGCTTTACCTATTAAACTGTCTTTACCTCCACCCACGAGTTTTCCCACTTTTACCCTTCTGATTCTTTTCACCATCTCACCAGGGGAGAGTGAGCGAGCAACTGGGTGGTGCTTAGTTGCCAGCTGGGGTCAAACCACAAAAACTTTTTAAAAAAAAATTAACCCCTGCACCATCTAGTAAGTAATATTAGCAATGCTCGCTGGGAGTTCTCTTCTTCCCTAGCACCTGGTTTGTACAGAAGGCTGAAACAGCTCACATACTTCACCTAAGTGAAAAAGCAACTCCAAATTTCATTTCTAAGGCAGCGTAGCTTACAGTGTAACACAAGCCTGCTGGGACAAGCCACCCGGGCTTCAATTCACCTGCAGCACCACACAGGTCTAATGAACTCTAGCAGCAGCACCAGCCTGGACACAAGCTGCTGCCTTTCCAAGCCCTTCACAGCATGCTTTGCACAGCAGAAGCTGAACTCTTCAGGGAGCTCTACTGAATTTGACACAGCTGTAGCTGGCAAACATTCATACACACACACACTTTGGAAAAACTAAGGTCTCGCATCCAAAATACAAATGTACTTTTCAAGTGTGTATACATCCACTTTGCTTACAGATACTACATGCTGGAGGCATATGTATAACCCTGCATAAAAATATTTGGGGCTCCAGATTTTAATCTTTCATAAAGAAATACAAGCATAATATACACATATGCTCACAAAATAGGGGTAGGTGGGCTTCCTCACACTGAAGAAAGTTGCTAACTATACAGATGCACAGGAAACCTGAGTATTATCCAAACTGCTGTCAAAATGCACTGCAATGGGAGTAAAAGAAAAACACCAAAAGGCAAGCTCCCAGAAAAAAAATGCCAAATTTTCAGAATTTTCTGAACAACCAAAGCTTTCTACTGTATTTTAAAAAAGCATTGTTTTTATGAAGATTGGTTTACATACATTTTTCCTTCCTCTTTTTAAATATCCGATACCTACTAATGTCTTGAAGCTGCATTCTTTTCAAGAGCCATGCTCTTAACAGTTTTCCAGTCAAACATGTTTCTTCCCCTTTTCTATCCTTCCCAAAGCAAAACAAAATTTAAATGTGCCAGGGCATAAATAACTGAAATGACAACTGTTTATCCATCTTCCCTCCACTGACTCCTCTCAGAATTCAGAGCTAGAAATACCTGCATGGCCTGTTTCCCCATGCTAACCACTTCAAACAACGTAACTGCCTCAATCACTTCTCCATTCTGCAGCTGGCTCACTCTTCTATTGCTGGAAGAACTTCTCCTTATATTTTCACACTGTTCACGGACCTTCCGTTTCTCTCTCTGAAATGAGTCAAGCAAGGACAGTATGTGAGACAATGCAACATACAACAGCCATTCACAGATACATTAATTAGCCCCTAATAACAAGTTTATCTTACTCTCACTGCAATGACTTCCTAAGGTGCCAACTTTTAAGCTTCAAGGACACTGATAGAGCCTTATCAAACATGACCTAAAGCCCTATCAAACATGACCATACTAGAAGGGGATGAAAGAAAGGATTTACCAGTTCAAATTTTTTCCTCGACAATGAGTCGTAAGCATAAGAATCATAGAATGGTTAGAGTTGGAAGGGACCTTAAAGATCATCAAGTTCCAACTCCCCTGCATGAGCAGGGACACCTCCCACTAGACCAGGTTGCTCAGAGCCCCATCCAGCCTGGGCTAGAATGCCCCCAGGGATGGAGCCTTCACAACTTCTCTGGGCAACCTGTTCCAGAGGGTTCCAACCCTCACACAGTAAAGAATTTCCTTTTGATCTCTAACCTAAATCTCTCCTCCTGCAGTTTCAAACCATTACCCCTTGTCCTATCACTATGTGCTCTTGTAAAAAGCCCCTCCCCAGCTTTTCTGTAGGCCCCTTTCAGGTACTGGAAGGCTGCTATAAGGTCCCCCCAGAGCCTTCTCTTCTCCAGGCTGAACAACCCCAACTCCCTCAGCCTTTCTTCTTTACGAAGGTAAAACAGGAAAGGAGCTTCTGAACAGTTATGTACTACCTGGAAGGCATTTTTCAGTGGCAAATGTAACTTGCGAAAAACAGACAGTAAGCATAGAACCTCTTCTATATCTTTTCACTCACAGGGTAAACACATAACCTGTAAACTAACATCAGCTGCACACAATGCACAGCTAAGGGAGAACATACACTGAAATAAACAGACTGTTCAAAAGCCACCACTGAGGCCCTGATGCCAACAGAATTTGGGAGTCAAGCTGTAACCAGTAGCTAGACTTTAGATGCACTGTATTGCAACTGTTTAATGCAATACTCAATTTTGTAACAATCGAATGAAATATAAAATAAATTTCATAATAAAAAAATTAAAAAGAACTTACTGGTGTTTTCAGGTTGCCATTACTCACACAGCTGCCATTCTGCACAGCAGACTCAGGCACAGTCTCATCATGGACAGCATTCTCTCTGAAGTGTAAAAAACGTTTAAGGCGTTAGCAGTAAGAAGACAGCTCCACTTCAATACAAACAACAGAATAAAGTAAAAACATATATATGTATTCCATTATTTTTAATTAATCATTTGGAATTTAGGTAATTTTGTTACTAAAAATCGAATGGCTAACTTTAAGAGCACAATAGAAATTTGTGGCCTTTTCCAAACTACTTGTTTTCCTGTAAGATACTCAGATACTTAGGAAGGTAGCAAAACTATCAAAGATATCAAGGAAGTAGAAAGTAAGTAAATAAAGTATAAAGCTGATGTTGACTTAAGGCAGCCTTTGTTGACTTAAGAGCTTTGCACCTTGTAATACAAGTATGCATTCACTTTGTGGGTGCTCTAAACAAAACACAGTATTAACATTTGATGGATCTAAAAGTTAAAATGAAAGGAAGAAACTGTTTTACTTTGTCCATAAAACATGCTGGGAAAAAAAAAAAGACACATGAGAAATTCACTTGCAGGTCAATGCCAATGTGATGGAAGAATAATTTTGTAAATAGAGATGCACCTTTCTGGGAAATTCGAAGCCATACATTTATCTGCAATGAGATTATGCTACCTCTCATCATTCCCAATGCTAACAACATGCTTTGCCAAAGATCATGTTTGAGCAGACAAGCTGGATCCCACTTGTGCAGCAGATCCAGTGCTGGCAGAAGGTTGCTATAGCCTCCTTTTAAACTATGGTGGCCAGGACATGAAGCCAGTTGACTTGTACTATAAGAAGGCACCAAAAAAAAGTAAACAGGAGAGTGTACAGTTACTTTTATTTTCATGCTACTGTTGCAACAAGAGAGTGTTCTAACACAAGTGACCACTTTACAAAGAAAAAAAACAGTGTACTATCCTGTCAGATACAGTCAACTCTCCAATATCCATTGTTGGCTAACCCAGACAGGGAATTAATTGTGCTATGGATGCAGAGCCAGCTCAACTCCAGCTCGGTTTATCAAAGCCAAATAAGCATTGTTGTTGCTCTTCTTCCAAAGACTGTCTGCCTGAAACAGTCTGCAAAACAAATCCTAAGGATGAATAGACTCAACTGCAGGACCAAGGTCCTAATGTCATTTCATTAGTGAGAGTAGGCAGAATTTTTTAATTACATCTCTGTCTACTTTTTGAAACTATTGGGACACAACTGATTTAGAATTAGGCTTACCAAGACCCCTATAAAAATTCTACATAAATATAAAATTCTACAAAAATATATCAAATTTCTGCATAAAATTCTGCAAAAGCTTAACTTATCTACAGAGAAAAGTCCCATGACAGTTACATTCAATGAAGATCTTGTAATGAAAAAAAGTTCAAAATGTGCCAGTGTTGGACAAATGCAAGCCAAGAAAATAATTCAGGATGAAGCAATCCTACATCAGCTATCTGGACTTCTGCAAGTTATAGGGAAGAGAGGGACGAACTATAGATCACAATTGAGTCGCACACTATAAGCAACAGATTGCAGTTTTCAAATGTTTTCTTTGATTTGTAATTGTGAGCCACACAGATTTAATATCTCCAGCACCACCAGTAACTTCCTAGTAGAAAAGAAGATGCAGCAAGAAGTAACAATACATATTGTTTTTCTGAGGCCAGTTAGCTCTTCCCAGATTCTTCTACAGACCACAAATAAAGAAAAAGAATCCAAAGGTGTTTGTCAAGAAGCTGCTTCTCCTATATGATTAAATCCTTCCACTCTTGTTTTCAAAGCTGACTGAAACATCACAGGGCTGGACTAACATGTTCTTACTTGCACTGTTTCACTAGAACCACAACTTAGATGCCACACAACATTCGTGGGAATATTTGTTACCTGTTTCTGCATTGTACCTCAATGTAACGCTCAACACACTCTCAAATGATTTTGCTGAATTGTTTGCATATACTATTTAGCAATTTACTCCATCCCACAATGAAAATAAATGTATTGCATTCAATTACAACTTTATTCAACTTGGACTCAATTTTAAACACTTAAATAACGAAAAAACGAGAACTTCTGCATGACAGTTATGTTATGTACTTGTCTGATCATGTACTACTTTTAATACCTGTCTGGAATAGACTTCTTTGAAGCTTTAACTCATGCATCTCTTTACCAAGAACATCTTGAAGGATGGCACTACACATGGTGTCTACTGGCCCTGTGCTACTTACTTTCTCAGCTTATGCCAGGCAAAATGTACCTGTAGCAAAAGGGGTCAACGAAGTAAATTAATGCCAAGTATATGGAACAGCACACTTACCAAAGCTCAGCAAAACCTCCAAGAATGAGAAGACCATTGTTCTACAGCTTCCTCATGCTGGGCTAACACATCATCTCTGTGATCAAACCAGCTACAGTAACTTTCACACACACACTAAACATCTGTCTTAAACACTCAATAAATGTAACTAAGCACTAAATACTACTACTAAAAAGCTATTTCGTTTCTGAATTGTTTTGGTTATCAGTGCACCACAGCACACAGCAATTCCACAGGAAACACCATGCTACAACCGACAACTTGCACAAACACAGAGATTTTTTAAATCCAGATACCATCAATACTCATGTTTCTCCTCTTTTCTTTTTTCTTTTTTTTTTTTTAATTGTGACACTTATGTTTCCAGTAAGGTTATTCATAAGGCAAGTACTTACACATTTGCAAGAACTAGAACAGAGCCTAGAAACTGAACCCCACAAAACTACTTAGAAGTTAAATGTGATATTTCAATGGAGTTTTTATTTGCACAACTAAGCTTCTGTTGAAGAAACTGTTGAAATAATTAAGACATCCTCTTATCTTCTTGAGCAAAACAGAAACCACTGTACCTAGCTGAGGATGTCATGATCACTTCTGCAGTGATTCTTATGGATAAGTCCCCTTAACATCTTTTCAACAACTTTTCAGCCGTAGGGTTTGACAAATTTTGAACTAGTCTTTTTTTTTTTTTGCTCCTCTCTGTTAGCCTACACCACACTGAGCATCTTTTGCATATTTAAATTCACTGCCTCATACACTGGTAGGAAACAGTTCTCAGCCATCTCCTTTGTTTCCATCAGCAATCAGTAAGAAAGCATAAGCAGAATTCCATTCCTACCTCGTCTTAATTTTCACCTCTTATACCCTCTTACAGATGATTCACAGGCTCATTTTTACCTCACGTTCCTGCCACACTACAGTCCTTTCACTAGAACTTGAAGTATTATTGATGAGATACAAACACTTGAAGTAGGAAGGAGGCAAAATCCTTCATCCAATCCTCAAACACAACACTGTTGTGAGAATTTCAGAATTCAGTTTTCTCATCTTAATAAACATTTGGAGCAGATTTAGTGACTCATGCTTAGAAAGAAAGCTACCTCTTTAAAAAAGAGATAACATATTCCTTTAGCTGTGTAAAAGGACCAATTAATCTGTGTTACTGGAAGAATCCTAACCTTAGATTTTTAAAATTATAAACTTCAGTACAATTGCTTCATCCTTTAGAAGCAACGTAAGAAGCTCAGCTAAACAATTGTCAGGTGCCTTCCCAACACTTCTGAAACTAAGAGGCTGGCTTCAGATAAAACATCCTGGAAAGGACATATGGGAAGCAATACTAATTGTCTTAATGCACAGTGAGGAATACATCTCTCAGCTTTCGTTAGAGCTTAATGAAGTGAAAGACCTGGACCTGCCTTGCTCAGAAGGTGACAGGATCAGCAAAGATTGGGCTGCACTGAGTTAAAAACATGCAACACCAGACATCTGAGAAGATGCACCCTTTGAAACTACACAAGTTATGCCCAAATGTTTTAACTTTACCTTTTATATATATATATCTGCTCTAGCAGAAGTCTTCTAAGTACCTTTCTGTAAATAATGATACGAATACATGTGGTTTACAGATCATATCAACTGATGACTGAAAAAGTACATTATGAAAGGGAGAAGACTTGACATATCCCTGATAAAAACCGCTATAGAGAAGCAAGGCCCCCTTCAATGCCAACAGGGAGACTACAAATCACTTAGCACTCTCCCCCCTCACCATCCCCAAATTCACCACTGAAAAGAACACATGCATTGACTACGAACCTGACCATTATATTTTTTTCAAAGTAGGTTAATTTGCACCATAGTGAATCAGGCACAGAAAAGCTTGTAAGGCCAAGGTCCCTGTCAATCAGCGTAAAACACTACATTAAGAAGATGCTAAACAATACACAAAAGGGAATAAAACAGAGACATAAGTAAGAAGACATAGAGCATAGTAAATCCCTTTCTCCTTCCCTCCTATCCAAAAACACACATTGTAGACCGTCCCACCATCCACTAGGCACAAATTTAAGGCACAGCGCCTTAATTTACCAACAAATTTGACAGGTAACCTAGGCCGGGTCTTACTTTTGGCAGGAGCTGGCTGAGTTGGGCTCAGCTATCATTTCCGCTACATTATTTCAGCGGCGCAGACACCAAGCTACCGTGATCAGCACTGCTTCTGTGGAAACTTCACTGACATCGGCAGCGTTAAAACCTTCATGACGCTCTGGCGGGACAAACAGCAGCCAAAAGCTGCCAAGAAACGAAAACGAAAAAAAGAGTTAATTCGAGGTATTATTATTCCCCTCAAATTAAGCCAGACAGTCCCCCGCAAAACCAAGTCGCAGAAGGGGGTGCACCTTTGAGAGGAAAATTAATTACAAGAGGATAATCTGGAGGTGGGGACCGCTGCACCTGGCAGGAGCCCTGCAAAGCCGCCGACCGTCAGAGAGCCGCCCGGCGCCCCTCGGGCAGACCCCCGCAGGCCGGCGGCACCGCGCCGCGCTCTCCCCGCAACAAGCGGCCGCCACAGGGGTTTCGCCACCGCTGCCCTGAGACGACGTTAACAGGCGGCGGTGGTTGGCCCAGGAGGCGGGGAACCCACCCGCGCAAAGACGCACGCAGCCGTACAGCGGCGGGCTCGACGCGGGTGCGCCGGGCCGAGGAGCGCCAGAGGAGTCGGCGGAGCCCGACAGTGGCGGCGGCGGGAGGAAAAAGCGCGACGGTGCGCCCGCGCTGCGCGGGGCCCTCCACTCACCTGCCGCGGGGACGCGCTCGCCAGGCCCGAGGGCGCGCCGACGCCGACACCTCCCCTCGGCTACCCCCCCGCCCTTCCCCGCTCCCCCTGCTTGCGGCAGCCCCAGCCCAGCGTCAATCACGGCGGTCCCTGAGCGCCACCCGACCTATCACAGGCGGGGATCCCTGTCACGTGTCAAGTAGGAGGGGCGGTGAAGCCTTGGGGCTTCCGTAGCGGCCGGAGCTGGGGCGGAAGGACGCACCCCGAATCTGTCCCTCCCGGCTGCTGGGTCCGCGAGTGCGGGTGCCCGTGCCCGTGCCCCTGCCGCGCTATGGAGCTCAGCCGCCTCTCGCAGTGGCGCCTCCTGCGCTGCTGCTGGCGGGCGGCGGCGGCGGCTCTCGGCGCGACCCACGGGCCGTTGTCTGCCCGCCCGCTCAGCGCCGCTGTTCGCCTGCGGGCTCCGCAGCGGCCGCCGAGCAGGGGTGAGCCACCGTGGGCGGGCGGCGGAGCGCGGCTGAAGGGGGTGGGCGGCGTCGGTGAGGGTGAAGAAGAAGAGGAGGAAGAGGAGGAGGAAGAAGACGATGAGGCGGAGCTGGAGGAGCTGCTGGGCCCCTCCCCGCTGGCCCTGGAGGCCGGCGCGCAGCGCGTGGCCGTGGTACACCCGGCGGTCAAATGGGGCCCGAAGAAGTCGCCGCTCACCACGGGTGGGTGCCGGGGGTGGGGGGGAGCGAGCCTGGGGTCGCCAGCCCGCCCTGCCACTCTCCGTCCTTCCTTGCCCGCGTCGCTTGTTGGTCTCCGCCTGTTCCAGACCTGTACGGCCCGCAGGAGCGCATGTAGGGAGTTTGTGCCGGTAGTGTGAGGTAGAACAGTGGTAAAACTGCGTAATATGAACGCAGAGTAGATAAAAGGCCTAGGTCGGTGTTTTCGTGTACTTCCGTAACTTTTTTAACAGAACCCGTTCTCTGTGAGTGTTGGCAGACCGGTGCTTTGACTTGTAAGTCACGCTGACTGTGGGTCTTAGACGGCAAAACAACTCGGAGCACAGTGTTTCACCTGCTTAAGGAAGCAGCCGGGTTTTCCCCTTATTAGCCGAATGTTAATAGCCTCCAGCTCTCAACCTGCCTGGCCAGGTACGCAGAGGGCCTCCAGCCTTAGGCTTAACCAGCAGTTGGCTGAATTATCATGGAATGGTTTGGGTTTGAAGGGACCTTAAAGATCACCTAGTTCTAATCCTCCTGCATGGGCAGGGACACCTCTCACTAGACCAGGTTGCTCAAAGCCCCATCCAGCCTGGCCTTGAACACTTCCAGGGAGGGGACCCTCACAGCCTCCCTGGGCAACCTGTGCCAGTTTTTTCCTCACTGGAAAAAATTTCTTAATAATATCCAATCTAAATCTATCCTCTTTCAGCTTGAAACTGTTCCTCCTTGTCCTATCACTCCCTGCCCTTGTAAAAAGCCCCTCCCCAGCTTTCCTGTAGCCCCCTTCAGGTACTGGAAGGCCACTATAGGGTCTCCCTTCTCTTCTTCAGGCTGAACAGCTCCAACTCTCTTATCCTGTCCTCATAGGAGAGGTGCTTCAGCCCTTTGATCATCTCAGACCCTTGAATACTCCCCTGTCCATAGAACAGTGTGTACTGAAGATGAGGTCTTGTGCAATTCAGGCCTCTCATGGACTTAAAGGAGTGCCTTTGTGCAGTTACTTAGGAATGCTGTTGCCAGTCATCCCTTTATAGCATTGCTATTCTTAGATTTCCTTCAGAAATCTTTATAGCTAGCTACTATATATATACATTAAACTTGAATGCTTAAGATGTATGATGAACTTGGTTTGATGCTCTCCCCTCCCTGGAATTGTTCAAGGCCAGGTTGGATGGAGCTTTGAGCAACCTGGTCTAGTGGGAGGTGTCCCTGCCCATGGCAGCAGGTTTGGAACTAGATGATCTTTAAGGTCCCTACCACCCCAAACCATTCTGTGATTATATATATATGTCAATTTATACATAATACCCCTTCTTGTATTCAAGTTTATTATGTGATGAACCTAAATATTACCTCATTTTATTAGTGATGCTGATTATAATAAATTGTCACTTTGCAGAATAAATTTTGTAACCTTTTCAGAATTTACATAAGCATTCCTATTTTACACCTGAAAAAAAATAATAACCAAAAGCACCTTTCTGTCCAGACATCCAGAAGAATAGCAGTGATGCCTTTCCGTTTATTTAGGCCCTCCAGATGATGAGTCTGCAGTCTGAACAAATGTTTTGGAATGATTGTTGAAACACCACAGGTACAAGAAATCTGTGCATTTTACAAGGAACACTAACAATATGAGGAAAAAGAGGATCATGGTTATCTTTAAAAATGTATTACCCTTTGGACCAAGGTAACCTATTTAATGTATCAATTATGTTTTGCTCTCTAGAGAAACTTGACAAATCTTTTACGAAAAGAGGATCTTATTCCTGTTTGGCAAGTCAGAACTGGATCTACTGATCTGATACGTCTGTGTCATCTTTGTGATTTTACAAAGTCCTCAAAAATCAGTGCTTTGACATGTAGATGTTTAAAAAAAAAAAAAAAAAAAAAAGACTGATTAACCAGAATGCAGGATTGGAATCTACTGGTTTTAGCAAGTCACAAATCTGTGTAGGTCCTTTATGAGTAAGTACCAGTGAAGGTAGCAGCAGGATATGCCATATTAGTAGTGCTTTAAATATTGCCACAAAACACCAAGGAATTAATTGTAGTTTTGCTCTCATCTAAGTTCTAAATTAATAACCATGGAAATAATTTTTGCTGGCAGAAAGATGCTTTGTGTGGTAAAATTACATCCAACTATAAGTTTAATTATTCTGATTAGAAGTAAGACAGCTTGTTCCTTGTGCTACTGGTTAACATAAATACCTTAGTCTTTTCCCTGTTCGTGCATGTACTGTAGTAACTGGAAATCTGAGAAAGTAATGGTAGTATATTATAATCTTTTTTTTCTTGTGTTCCTAAAGCTGAATTGCAGATTGCTGAAGCCGTTGCTCTTGTAGATACCATTCAGAACTGGGCAGTTTTAGATAAAATAATTATTCCTACAAAAAATCCGGATAAGAAGTTTATTTTTGGCAAAGGCAACTTTCAGGTTTTGACAGGTAAGAACTGAGATTTTTCAGCATTGTGTCATTCTAAATGGAGGATTTCTGCAGCTGAACTGTTTAAGATAGGTTTGAAAGCTGAAGAGAGAGAGAATTTTGTTTACCCATCAAATAATTTTTTTAAGGTTACAAAAGCAACCCAGAATAAAAGTAACCCATGCACACTAAAAATGTATGTGGCAACTTCATCCCTACATTTGTGTGATTGACATAAGTGGAACTGGCAGATGTTTTTCATACTACTAAATTAGTGCAAATCTAACCATTCTGTGAACAAATAATACAATGCCATTTGATATTTTATGAACATTCTGCTCAGTGCAAAATGGTTTTATATTCTGTATATTTGAAAAAGATAATTCACAATTAACACTGTATTTTGTAATTGTTATCCGTCTTTTAGAAAAGCTTAAAAAATTGCCCCAGGTGACAGCAGTCTTCTTGAATGTGGAAAGGATATCCTCACTAACAAAGGTAATTAAATATAATATGAAATTACATTACCTACATCAATTGTTCAGAGGCTATTGATGTTATAAGAAATAGGGTCTGACGTTGCAGATGGTAATATATTAAGTCACCTGGACTGAGTTTTATTGAAAGGAAACTTAATTTCTGTTACATTTTTTCAGTTGGTAAAGTGTTTCCAGCTCTTGTGCACTAAATTTTCCAGCAGCCTAATAGCCATTTAGTATAGACTCTGCTCTCACACCTGCCACTGGCAGATGTTAAAATGTTGGAAAAGTTACTCAAGGTCTTTTTCACAAAATGGAGGTGATACCACAGCTTTTGTTTTGAAGAATGTCAACTTTTTGGATTAGCTATATGCACAAGTTCCTATACCTACATGGATAGTGCATTTATTTTCCTATAGTTTTGTGGATGCTGTATTGTATTTTAAATATGAAGTGTAAATTCAGAGCAAGCTTGTGTCTGAATGTTTCAAATGTTTAAACCTTCATTCCTAACCCTTAAAAAGAAACTGTATTTTAAATGGATGGATTATGTCAAGGGAAGGAGCATACTTTGATTTTTTTTAACACTGCCAGTAAAACCAGCTGGCATATGAACTATAAATGCCCTTTGAAATGCTTAGACAAACTAAAATAAATACTTTTAAGGTATTTCGCATGTACAGCATCATGCAGGGTGTAAAGCACATGCAAACTCTGCAAGCAAACATTAATGTTTTGCTGGTAGTTTTGAATGCTTTCCCTGATTATGAAATGAACAGAGATGGTCTTTAATATATAGTTAGCTTGAGCACTTCAATTTATTGATGAAACACAACTTGAAAATGTTTCATTTCAGTTTCCTAATTTTTATTCCCTAATTTATAGTGTGAGTACTTTGAGTACTTTAAGTACTAGATTTGCTAAAAAAAATTTCCTTTTCACAAATGTAGCTTTCAAGAGCATTTTAACAGGGTTGATTCAAGAAAATGTTTGAGAACATGTATAAAACACAACCATTCTGGATTTTAGAGATGGCAGAGGGGAACTACTGTATACTTTTAAGTGCCTTTTGCTGAACTAGGGAAAGGCTGGGATTTTTGTTTGGTCAGTTGTGGGTTTTTTATGTACTTCTTGAAAAGCTGGTTATGAAGTAATCTTCCTGCCTTCCTCTATTCCTTTTTTTTTTTTTTTTTAATTTCAGTAATATTTTTTCTTTTCCTCTGTTATCCCTATCCTTTCCCATACCAGTATTTTGTAATAATTTTTTTGCAAGGACTTGACCACTGAGATTCTTGATTCTGATACACACTGTAAGAGCTATTGTCAGAATCCATTAAAGACAATGGAAGGATTCTCACTGAATTTGATGAGCCTACACATAAAGTTCTACCTTCTAAAACTCTCTTTTTTACCTTTCTTCGTGGTCAACCAAATTTCACCTTTGCATAATCGTTACCCAACCATTGAAATGGGAGTCCTGAGATCCTCTGAGTTCAAGTGTCCATCAGCAAACTATAACTGCAGTGCTGTGTAGGAATTGATCTACAGATACTGTGGAGGACAGAAAACATCTAGGTTATTTTGTCTTACATGGCTAAAGAAAGAACTAGAAGATGCCTGGGGCGTGAAAGTCTTTGACAGATACACAGTCGTACTTCACATTTTTCGTTGTAATGCCCGGACCAAAGAAGCAAAACTTCAGATAGCATTGGCTGAAATTCCACTTCTCAGGTACCTCAAGCTGTGCAAATCACATGCTGCTGTTTACATATTTTAGTGACTGTTGCTTTACAGTAACAAAAATGGTAATACTGTACTGTAAAGAAAAATGATGCTGTTTCAGTGCTGGCATAGTATGCTCAATGATTGATTAGAGTATATAAATATTTGCTTTAATGTCATTGCTTTACGCCACTGAAGTGCTGACACTTCAGAAGGTGTTCAGTGGATGTATTCCTTGTCACAGAATCACAGAATCATCCTGGTTGGAAAAGACCTTGAACATCATCAAGTCCAACCATAACCTAAATCCATCCACCATAACCTCTATCTTCCCGTTCAATGCTTAAATCATGTCCCTAAGCACCACATCTATATTTCTTTTAAACACTTCCAGGGATGGTGACTCCACCACCTCCCTGGGCAGCCTGTTCTAGTGTCCAACCACTCTTTTGGTAAAGAAATTATTTCTAATATCTAGTCTAAACCTCCCCTGGTGCAACTTCAGGCCATTTCTTCTCATCCTGTCATTGTTCACTTGAGAGAAGAGGCCAAAACCCACCTCCCTACAACCTCCTTTCAGGTAGTTGTAGAGAATTGGATATGTCTAGGAATTGGAGTCTAGGAATTGGATATGTGTATCCCATATATAATATTGATGGGTTTAATGAGGAAAGCTATAAACAAAGAATATTAAAGGCATTCATTTGTATCTGAATTTTCTACATTTCTACATTCTACAGCACAGAAATATTTGTACATGGAATGTGATGCGAGTTGCATGG
The DNA here is from genome assembly GCA_020745705.1 of Hemiprocne comata. NCBI lineage: Eukaryota > Metazoa > Chordata > Aves > Apodiformes > Apodidae > Hemiprocne > Hemiprocne comata. The sequence goes on along the minus strand of CM036586.1, from coordinate 88,572,699 downwards.
ATGTACCAGCAGCATCTTTGGCTTTCTGAAATGCCATTATAATTTGTAAGAGAGTTGCATGATTTTTGAAATCACCGTTGAGTAGCCAGGAAAATCTGCATTTTTTTTGCCAGGCTTCTTGCCTGTAGCAGGTTTTATTTAGAGCTCTGTCATGGGGTAGTTTTATTTATAGTATTAGAATACTGCTACTGCTTCACATTTGTTGGGCATTTTGGGATACCTTGATTAAAGAAAATCACTTCTAATTAACTGTTACTCCATTGCCAGGTCAAATCTGAAAAATGAGGTGTCTCGGCTAGATCAGCAGAGAGGTGGCTGGAGATACATCATGGGCTCAGGTAAAGTCTAAATATTCTCATGAATTAGCTGGGTTTTTTTTTCTTCATAGCCTTTAAAGACATGTTACTGCATCTTATTTTATTTGGAGGAGGCCAGAAGGAAAAACTCTTTGTGTTCTGCATCTGATTAAGTGAATGTACAAAAATTTATTGGAAAGTAACTTAAATAATAAAGTTTTAGTCTGTACTGGCTCAGTAAGAGGCCATGGGCAGAATATTTACTACCACAGGGGTTTATTATAAGAGTATATGGTTATTTTAGAGTGCTTAGCATATGTTTTAAGAATTACTTATCACTGTGGCCCTATGTTAGGCAAAAATACATAGTTTCAGTTGCTTAGCCCTAGTGCTAAATCACTTGATTTCCAAGTACACATCACTTGGTTTATTGTTTCTCTTGCAGACTATTCTGCCAAGTTTTCATTTGTATTTTCCAGGTGAAACATTCATGGAGACACAGAATCGTATCTTGAAAGAAAAAGAACTTAAAATTAGGAATGCCCTGGAGAAACTAAGACGAAAAAGGTCTTTACTTAGAGCTCAGCGCAGAAAACGCGAGTTCCCAGTTATCTCAGTAATGGGCTACACTAATTGTGGTAAGCAAAAGCACGTGAAATTATAACACAGAAGAGCTTATGTTGTCTCATTTTTAATTAGAAACTCTAGCCAGAATCTCATTTCAGTGTGAATAGGCTTCACGTTGTAATTAGTTTTTTAATTGTGTAATGAATATATGTCAATTAGGATGTAGTTAGGAAAGCAAATGGTGCTTGTTGTAGTTAGATTTTTTTTTTATTATTATTTTTTTTTCTTTGCAGTCTTGAAAACATGTTTTGGAGAAATGCCTAGCACATGTGGTTCTGAGGGAGTTGGGGTTGTTCAGCCTGAAAAAGAGAAGGCTCCAGGGGGACCTCATAGCAGCCTTCCAGTACCTGAAGGGGGCCTAAAGGAAAGCTGGGGAGGGGCTTTTTACAAGAGCACATAGTGATAGGACAAGGGGTAATGGTTTGAAACTGCAGGAGGAGAGATTTAGGATAGAGATCAGAAGGAAATTCTTTACTGTGAGGGTTGGAACCCTCTGGAACAGGTTGCCCAGAGAAGTTGTGGAAGCTCCATCCCTGGGGGCATTTTAGCCCAGGTTGGATGGGGCTCTGAGCAACCTGGTCTAGTGGGAGGTGTCCCTGCTCATGCAGGGGAGTTGGAACTCGATGATCTTTAAGGTTCCTTCCAACTCTAACCATTCTATGATTCTATAACTAATCATAGGCTAGATTTAAATGAATTAAATAGATATTAAAATATACGTTACATCATGTAACTCACCCAGGCCCTGCAAATTAAATTTTTACTTGAAACAAGACATTAAAATCTTATCCTTTTTTTCATTCATTAGGAAAAACTACCTTGATCAAAGCCTTGACTGGGGAAGCAGGACTTCTACCCCGAGATCAACTGTTCGCCACTCTTGATATTACAGCCCATGCTGGCTACCTCCCCTCACATATGGCTGTTATTTATGTTGACACTATTGGATTTCTGACTGATCTCCCACATAATCTGGTTGAGTCCTTTTCAGCTACATTAGAAGAAGTGGCTTACTCAGTAAGTAGTTGACTATAAAAATAGAGAAATCAATTTCCTTTTAGATAATCCTCACCCCTTCAAAAAAGGGGAAGTTAATTGGCTTGCTGTTCTTAGTGAACTATGTGGCTAACAACAGTAGTCTCCTAAGATAATGAGGTAAATATCTTGCCATAAGCCAATTTTCTGAAACTTGAAATCACACAGAACACATAGAAGAAAGGGTTTATTTGGAGTATGTGTGTCCTTCTCCATGATATGTGAACCAGATAAATCAGATTTTGCTGATGAAATATCTGAAAACCCAAACAGTGCGTCCGAATAAGTTGAGGCTAACTTTCTTGAGAGTCAAAACTGAAATAAAGCCTCTGGAATTATCTCTTTTTAACTTAAGGTTTCCTGTAACACTGTAAGTGGGTGATTGTGACTTGATGCAGGCAGCATATAATAAACATAAATGTACTTTCCCAATAATTTTCTCATTAGTTTCCTGTGTTATAGCAAAGTGTAAAGCTGCATACACACAGACATTTAAACAAAGAGACCAAATCATCAAAGGTAATGAAATTCAGTGGTAGCTGGATGCCTGGTGCTTCTGAGGATTAGGCTTTACCATGTAATAATAGGACTTTCTCTCCAGCTTTTGCTGGCTGCAACTATCCTGCTTCTCTTTTATACTGAAGTGCTAAATGAAAGGCAAGAAATTTACTTCTCACTAATATCCAGAAGTTTGAAGCATTATCTTAAGCAAAGATGACAAAACATTTTGAATGCAAATATTGGAATTTGGTTGCTTGGTTTTTATCATGGCAAACATGATCGCGTATGTACTTGAAACTGATAAATTTTATAAAAAGCTTTCTAAGTGAAGTAACAGTAACTCAGGAGCTAAGGATAAGGATAAACTTCTGCATTTTGATGTAAAAATATAATTACAAGTTAGATGGGAGTCTTTCCCCCATTTTTTGAAGCAGTTTTTCAGCCATTACTCTTCTAAACCTTTTTAGAGTTCAGTTGTCTTCTCCAGTACTTTTCAGCCCATATTGTTACACAGCCTTAGCTTTGAAAAATTGGGTCACTTATTATTTGAAATCTGAATTTGGGAACTAGCTTGAAACTAGCTTGATTGACAGGGTTTGTTTCAGGGTTGTTGGAGGCAATTCCTACCCACTGTCAAGTGAAAAACTAAACTGTCACAGATTTCCTTTCATCATGGAACAAAAACCAGTGTTGGCTTAATACTGGCTTAGCAGTTCATTTTACAGTGTTAACTTGCCACTGTATTATCTAATGGATAGGAAAGTATCTTTTATGAATTGGGAATGCAAAACCAGTATAAAATCTCTGCAACCTGGTAACTGTTGTGTATATTGATGCTTGCTAGGATCTAATAGTTCATGTGAGGGATATTACTCACCCAGAAACCATCCTCCAGAAAGCAACTGTTCTGTCAGTTCTGAAGAATCTCAATCTTCCCAGCCATTTATTGGACTCAATGGTAGAAGTTCATAACAAAGTGGATTTGATAGAAAGGTAAGCAGGAGATGCTAAGTGTACTTAAACATTATTTAAATTCTGGAAGCTTTTAAATTCTAAGTGTAAAAAAGAGCTGCCATACTTCTAAATACATTTAATAGTGTTTCACAATCTTTTACATGTGTAACTATGGTCTTAAAAGGAATTAATTCTCTTCTAATTACAAAGGAAATAACATGAGTCAGACGAGAAGTGGCCTCTGTAGGAAGGTGCCAGTATAAAGTAACACAGTTAATTGTCCATGCTTGGAATATTTTCACAACCTAATCTTCATGAGCAAATATGTTAGCAATTGTTACCTTTCAGGTACAAACCGACTGAAGAAAATGTTTTAGCCATTTCTGCTCTACATGGACATGGTTTAGAAGAGCTGAAAGAAGAAATAGAGAAAAAAATTTTGATAGCAACAGGGAAGAAGATTCTGACAGTTAATATCAACTTAGAAGGGCCTCAGCTAAGGTAAATAAATGTGAATTGTAAGAAGGACTTGGAGAAATATGAAACTCTTAGTCTTGCATGTCCTAAAATTTCCAAATCATTTCATACTGATTTAAATCTGTGGTAAGAATTACATGGATAATTATCAAAGTTTTCTAAAAAACACCCCCATTAGATACCTGGAGTCTGCTTCTGAACGTGTCCTTCACATTGTTACTACAATAAAACATACTACCTGAAAAACCATGCCACTGCTCCTGGAGCCAGATTTCTGATAAAAGCACAACTCTGGAATAATTATGAAAGCACTATACCCTATTTCCAAACACCAAATAGGAAATGAAAAGTTAAGTGAAGCGCCTCAGACTTTAAAGTATTACTTTACCTAGATTGGAAAATGTTGACCTAAAACAAAAATGACATTTTATGCAACGTGTCATACCTTTATGATGCTAATATGCTTTTATTTTTACAGTTGGCTCTATAAAGAAGCAACAGTTCAGGAAGTACAAGTCATGCCTGAAGATGGCACAGCCAGGGTGAAAGTGATAATTGGCAGTTCTGCTTTTGGCAGATACAGAAACCTCTTTCCTAACAGTAAGATTTTTATGCCATGAAACTGCATCCTTTTCTAGGAAAAGAAACAGATCTCATTAAGAGAATGTGAAATGAAGTTAATGACCTATTAGCCTGGGTGTTGAAGAGTGTATTTCTTCCCTAGCTGATGTTTTTGATGCATTTTAGAAATGGACACTGTTTCAGAAAACTTCTGTTTGGAAACAGTAAGAGCGTTGGGCTTCATTCCATCAGCAACTGCAAGAACAGTGCTAAATTTTCAATGTGAAAATGTTGTTGGCGATAAGCTGTGGACCTCAAACAGATGGAAATCACTGGATGGCATCTGAATTAGCCACGTTTCTTTATATTATATAAATGAAGCTTTTTACCCTATTTTTCAGAATAAAATATTATTTATTTCAGTTAAGGTGTCTCAGATTGTCCTTGGAAAATGAAAGTTGGTGAACAAAATGTTGGTGGCTCTATATCGATAATACAGATAAATAGGTATTCAAGCAGAATGCATGAGCCTAAGTAAAATAACTGCCATGTCTTATTGCAGTGAAGTAAAAAAACACATTTATATATTTAAGCAATAAGTTACCTGTGAACATCTTTTACCCAGACAGTTTTCTTGTCTACAGTAATTTATCCACAATGCCTATTACTGTCTCAGCTTTTAGAGAAAACATTTAAGGTGTAGCAACCCATAGATTTTTGTGTGAAATTATTGCACAAAGGAAAAAAAAAAAAAAAAAAACCAAAAAACTGATCTATTACCTGAGTTATGAATTAGTACTGGGACCCAATAAAATCATCAGTATCACGGAAAGGAGCAGCAGAACTATTTAAGTCTATATTAGAGACATCATGTTTTATTAGAGTACCAAGCCCCTTGGGGCCCCAAAAGATAGGCAGAAAAAAAACAGTATGAAGTACACAGAGGAAAGAACAAGGATGCAAAGCACTGTAAAAATAAACTTTTAGAAAGTATTCTTCATAAATGGAATGTTTGGGTTTTTACTCCTACATATTCCACAATTGCAAGAGCTAATCTCCTGAGGAGGTAGCATCTTAGCCTTCCCTGCTGAGAGGTCTAGGGCAAGTTTGAGCTGATGTCAAGGAGGACGTGATTTCAAACTTCTGCAGACACCTACTGCAAGCATTAACACCTTGACAGATGTTTTAACTCAGCTTTCGCATATAAAGTGCATCTAAAAATTGAGGTATATGGCTGAAGCTGCATAGTGAACTTGATACAATGCCTGTTTTTGTTTTAGTCCTGATGCTTGCCATTTCTTACCTTCATGATCATGTTATTGCGCAGTTCATTTTTTTAAAAAATTAGAAAAATAGGATTAAGATGCAATGGCAAACAGCATAAAGCCCTTGGTTTTTACATGAGCACAAACTGCTTACTGAGAGGAAAATAATTATAGAGCTACTAAAATAGTTAAATAAAAGACTAGGTGTGAAACCCCAAACGAGCATGATCGAAACCAAGAATCTATATTTCTAGAGCAGTCAGAGTTTAGCTAAGGACTTTGTTTTATATTTGTTTATTTTCAATGTAAGGCAAAGCCTAATGAAACATACTTCATTATCACAGATGAAACTGTCTAGGGGGCTACTTTTTTGTATCTTTATCACTGCAGAACTGGCATGAGCATTAAAAAAAAAAAGTGTTCAAATACACATACCTCTTACAAATCAAAGAATTTTGTGACTACCCTGTTGGTAAAGGGGCTCATAACTGATAATCAGCACACAACAACAGTACAGCCACTTCTAGAGCTCCAATGTTAATGATGTATTGGTGTATTTATAAAAATCATGTCAAATAGGATTGTCAGTACAGTATCTTTGATACACAAAAATAGTTTAAATTGTTCCTTTTTTATATTTAACACCAGTTCTGAAAACAAGACAAACCAGGTTCACAGGGATATAAAAGACTGAGAATTTGAGTTGTAAGGAGTGCAGAGTGTCTTCACAATTATAAGAAAAATAAAAATCCTACCACAGCTACGGACGTATTTCTCCTTCTTGCTCATATGTAAAATAAGATTAACTTCTTGGGATTTTCAATATTGCCAACTGCTACACAATCTAAGCACCTCCAAGTAAATTATGTCTATACCATAATTCTCTAGAGACTTCAGCAAGGTCTACCTGTTCTTTCTGTGAAAAGGCCTTGAAACCCTGATGATGTTGAGAGCACTTTTCTTACTGAGTCTGTAAAAGAACCCGTGTTTACATTAACTGCACCTTCATGGGATCCAGGGTGTTTAAACAAGGACACATTAAATGCAGAAAAAGCCTTTCCAGCTTTTTACAGATTAAGAAGCTGACAATTAAATGCTCTTTACTCCAGCCCCTTTACTTTGACAGTGTAATGGAGGATTAATTTTTGTGTTAAGTTCTATTACATCTTTCACAAAATCATTGTTTCCTATAAAGTCGCCAGCAATGATGTTAATACATTCTTTTTTTGGTCCTGGATACTGCTGCTTTATCCAGATTTTCAAGCATGGAAGACTCTGGAGTGTCATTTTCTTCAATGATCCAAAGGGGTGTATGAGAATATACCTTAAATTTTCAGTAAGGTTAATCCCCGCTACAAAGAATTTTTCTGAAACAAAAATCAGAAGGTGACACATTAAATATTCCTTTGAGGAGAACAGAAACCTTTCAGCACTGCATTAGCTCCAGATCTCATTCCTCTGGGAATCATTAAAATACTAACTTCACAGTCTTTCTGTATTGTTTCATATGCCTAGAACTGCTTCAGCAGACTCCCCTTGTTGCAACTGCATGCTGTAGTAAACAGTGACTGAACCAAGTTGGGCTATTGAACCATTCCAGCTTAGCTAAATGTATCTAAATTACTCATTGTAGACTAAAGCTTCTCCACTAACTATCCTCCTTTGTAAATCATGTTTGTTTCTGGAAGGGTTGCTTCCAAAAGTTTAGCCTTCCCCAATGACAGAGGGGAAGACAGGGTGCACCTAAATGGGCATTGTCCTTTGGCTGGGGAGCTCGAGGAGCAGTTTTCCCTGTCGTCACCCCATGTGTGCACATCACAACTGCGTCAGAGGTGAACTGAATTTCTTTCAGCTTAGACTACACCAGCCTGCTTCAGTGCTGCTGTCTCCTGATGCAGCTACCGTTCTGGTAGGGGTTTCTTGTCATAAGACAACTAGCAGAGTCCATTTCCCTCATCGTCAGCGCTGCCTCAAGTGGCAAGCACTGGAGTGCGGAAGCAGCCTCCCACCTGTGAGATGGGCACAACAGCACTGGTGAGCTGTGCTGTGCTGAGGGCTTCTTTCCCATAGGATCACACAAGTGAAGCAGCTGCTACAGTGTATATAGTCTATGCACCTACACACACTGACACAAGTATTTGCACCACCAAAGATGAACGTTGCATTCGCCCATGGGTGGGGAGAGAGCTCAGCAACATGGGTGCATCTCGTGCACACGACACGCACCAAGTGGTTATATCCCATAATGCTATGGTCACCCAAATTCCTATTTGTTTTGCATTGCTGTACGTGCCTCTTGTTTCTCCCCCGAGGTGATTCCCTGTGCCTACCTGGACGGCCCATCCGCTTCTTTCGCTCTAAATAGTGGATAAGAGCACGAGTGGTGGTTTTGTTTCCCCACCAGTACGGGATGGCGGGCCACAGCTCATGGTGCTTCTCCACTTCCATGTCCTCTTCATACGAAACTATCACCTGATGGCCGTGCTGCCACATGGATCGCAGCGTCGGCACCACCTAAGAGAAAGCGTGCCCAGGCTGAAGTTGGCAACACAACCTGTGACATTGCCTCAGTAGAGAGGTTCAGCTCAAATAAACCTTTTAAGCCTACAGCCCAGTATGTCATTGGCTGGGCTACAAGCTGCAGGGGAAATAGGAGCCTGGGAACTTCAGCAGATTCCCCCTTTCCTCAAAAAATTAAACTGTGGTAAAGTACGTAACTCAAGGTCTTACACCTGTGTAACAAGAAACCATGCCCATGCCGCCCTCGTGCACATGCCACTGCTGAAAATTCGCTGAGAGAGGAAGACACAAGCTGTTAGGTGAAAGGAGATGGGGGATGGGCAAAGCCCTACACCCAGCCATAGGAATGCAGGCACAGAGAAGCAGGAATAATTTTGGCAAATGCCCCACATTGATCCAAATTTGTCACTGTAGCCGTCAAAGAAAACTGAACTGCTTAAGACTTGGGAAGTCTTCAAGAGATGTTAATTCTGATTTCTCAAAATGGAAAGTTTCAGAAATCAGGGTGCCCCAGACGTTCTGAATTGAGAGAGGGGAAGACTTGAGTCAGAAACCTTCTCAGACAGACAGATGGTCTGGAACAGGCCTTTTAAATTTACGTGTTTCAATATGAAATTACATTTTCCAACCCTCAGAAGTTACTATCAGACATAATTTAGGCCCTCTGACTAATTTTATTTGCAAAACCACTTAACAGGTATTGGGTTTTTTTAAGAATGTTGTGGTTAAAAGCTGTGTCTGTTGCTTCTGAAAAGGAAATGGTGGCTTTTTGATATTACAATTAACTTATTAATTAAATTAAAATAAAAGCTAAAGGCAGTGGAAAATGTTTTATGTAAATCTTTGAAGAGAGCTAAGGATTGAATGAACATGGGAATCCCTGTTACTTCATCCAAGAAAAACGGACTGCTAGCCCTAATTAGGTCAGAAAATACTGCAAAATTAAGACACAAGCTAGTCAAACTACAAAAATCTGTGGTTGACAGAAACCTTTGCTTTACTCCAGCTGCCTTTCTAAAGCTGGAACCTCTTAAAAAAAAAAAAAAAGGTGTGGGATAAGAGCCAAAAAAAAAAAAGGCAGACTATCAGAAACATGTACATGAGCACAGGTGCTTATTCTGCAAACAAAGCAGAAAGGAGAATGTAGATGTCTAACAAGGGATTTTTCAACCCTAGTAATCCAGATCAAAGGAAGACACCTTGAATAGTTAAGGCAATTAAAATTTTACACACAATGTAATGTTGTCACACTCTGGCCTGCGCCAGTACTACATACAGACTTCTGTTGACAGTTGTTTCATAAATACTTTGACACTTTTGTACAATGACAGAGTTGCAGTCTTGAAAGATGGTACATATTAGACTATTTTACAGTAAGTGAGCAAGCCCTTGGTTATTTGATGTTAAAACTGCATCTGTGGTCCTAAAAGACCCCACAGCTACCTAACCTGCAATAGGAACCTTGCAAAAATGGCGAGATCCATTGTGCTGGTCACAGACCCCACAGAAATAAAGTCTTCCTGCTTGAGGGAAGTACTTGGCTTCTCTTTTCCCCAGTGCCCTTCCTCCCTCCCCCTGGACACAACTTGGAAACGTTCCCCTTTCTTCAGTCAGGTGATCTCAAACCATTTGTTCATCACCTTCGTTCAATGAACTATCAGCAGCAGTTTGCCCCTTTTGTAATTAACAGCTTTTTGCCTTTTTAAGAGCTGGCCATGCATCTGAAAGCAAATTAGGCCATCTTCTTCAGTACTGCTCTGCTCATCCACGACTTACATACTAAAGTTATTTGGGGAAACAATAAAACAGTGTCACTCAGGTCTTCAGTTATTCAGCTGAGGCCTGAATACTCAGAATCCCCTAGTTTTGCTGAGAATTGTTCTATTTTAACTCTGCTGTACAAAATGCTTTGAAATGTTAATATTCACCCGCTACTGACAAACCAGCTTCAAAGGCTGAATTCGAATCACAAACAGGGTCATCATTATCCTGTACCCCTCACATCTCCAGAGAAAACCCTCTGTTCCTGTGCATCTTTGAAATGTTAATTGTTTAACTGCTAAAAGCTCCCACACCTTGTAAAAAAAGAGGAAGCTAAAAATTTCAACCTCTAGTATTTAGCAATCAAATAATTTATGATTATTTAAATTAAGGCTTTTCTGAAGATTTGGGTGACTGAAATACATTTGGCAGGTTGGAAGGTCAGCTCCAGCTCATATCCAGGAAAAAAGTCAGTGCCACCAGAAATGCACTGAGGGCAGAGATGCTATTAAGAGGAACCATGACAGGCTGGAGACATGAATTGACAGAAACTTCATGAAGCTCAACAAAGGCAAATCCAAAATCTTGTGCCTCAATGGACTGACCCCATGGACCAGGACAGATTGAGGCCAGCTTGTTAGAAAGCTGCTCTGCAGAGAAGGACCTAGAGGTCCTAGTGGACATCAAGCTGAACATGAACCAGCAGTATGCCCATGTGACAAAGGTCAACTGCAAACTGGGCCGTATTAGTAAAGGCACGGACAGCAGGTCAAGAGAAGTGGTTCTTCCCCGCTGTTTGGCACTTGTAGGGATGCATCTCAAGTGCTGTGCCCAGGGGGGCTTCCCCAGTACAAAAAAGTCACTGACATGCTGGAGTGAGACTAGCAGCTTGCAACCAAAGCAGGCAGGGGCTGAAGCATGACACAGAAGGACAGGCTGAGAGAGCTGTGTCAGTTCATTATGAAGAAGAGAAGACTATATACAGGTCTCACTGCTGCCTGCAAATACCTAGTGGGCAGAGGTAGAGAAGACTCCTCAGAGATGCACAGCAGAAGAATGAAAGTCCTTAAAAAAGGAGGAAAAAAGGATGTCATACTTACGTTTCTAGGGCACAGTTTACACTGGAAAATCTCTTTTATACAGGCAATAAGATGACAATGAAGTTTCTTGGTTAATCCATCAAAATTCCTGCAGGCTAAGATGACAACTTCCTGAGGATGAGTTTCCAACCACCTTAACACTTCCCACAGAATATCCTACAAGTGAGAGTGATGGCAACTTAGAAAATCATCCTTGCTACACAGGGAGAAGGACATAAAACCAACAGAGCAATCACATGGTGGGGTAGGCAATCACAATAATTAAAATGAGCACAGGTTTCTGGAGGATGGCCATCTGACTGTGCACAAGGTGGTCCAGAGAGATGCACCCCAAGAAAATGTACTTTCTGCAGCTCTGTGCTGGATGTGCTTCTAGCACACTACATTTAACAGCTTTGTATTTCGGTAACATCCATGGATCTCCTACTGCCAAGTGGCAGGTTAGCAGTACACCCATCTCCCAAAACTTCTTTAAGGACAAACAACATACTACTGACAAACTCAAAAACAGGGAAAAATTCTCTGCTTGCTTAAACATGACAGGACCCGTTTCCCCCATTTGTTATGGGCAAATGACAACTTCTTCAAGACCACATGTAATTAGCAGGGTAGTCAGGCACTAATTCTAACTGTTTACACGAGCATGCCAGTCACCATGAAATCTCAACACATGAAGGGTTCAGGCTCATAAGCTTGAAACTGAAGCTTAGCCACTTAGTCTACAAGTGAAGAGCTGTATTAGCTGGCTGTGTCTGGCTGTACAGGTCCCAGCAAATGGAAAGAAGATGTAAAGTCCTCCACAGTGACAGAGCACATGCAAAGAGCAACTCTCAGTAGTTTCTTCACAGCAGCTGACAGTAATTTTACCAGAGGGTCCAGACTTGAGTCTGCCTTTCAATTAAATAATTATTCCTCAAAAAGAAAAAAAAAAAGGTGTTTCTGTGATTTTGTTAGGCTTTTAATACCTTCTTCTCTCTAGTAACTTCTCTCCTTACTGCGGAAACGGGATTGCCCTGTGTAGTATCCTGGGACAACACAAAACAAACCTCAGAAACATCAGGGAGGGTATAGGCAGTGGAGAGCAAGGCACAGCAACTCCAGTTTGAGGAATAATTGATGCTCCAGTCTCACTTGCAGCTGCTGAACCTAACTTCCAGCCCTGCTAGTTTTCTCTAGTTTGAAGTCCTCATCTTAAAAAAACAAATAACTTACTCAGAAAACGTTGGGCTAGCATTTTCAGATTCTGATGGCTCCTAAATAAAAGAAAAAGCACTGCTTTTACAGCTATGCCAGAGGTAAGGAAAATACCTGTACAGTAACAGTTGTGTAAACCATATGCACGAAGTACAAATTCATAGATCGATCGTTAGCCTTGTGGGCAATCCTGAAATCCAGATATCTAACTCCAGCCTCAAGTTGCTCTGTCACAGTCAGTACCTGAAAGATGAAACAGAAGACAGCAGTCCTGAGAGCTCGGAAGGGATGTATTTCTTTAGTTTACAAAGCTGAAAAAGGTGTACAACATTAGCCCTGTGACACTTTTCTCAGGTCTTTCATCTCTAAAATGGCACCGAGTTGCAACTTTGAAGTATTTTACTCTCTGACAACAGGGATCCCAATTTCCCTGCAGCATATACTGCAGGTACGGATTAGATTAGTTTCAGACCTCTGCCCTTGTTGTGTTCTGAACGCTACAGATTCATTAACCTGTGCATAAATACACAATCGCTCTTCACAAGACTATTCCTATGAACAAAAATTGCAGGATCAGCACCTCAGAAATGCTGTATTTATTTTATTAGATCAAAGACTTTACCGTGGTTTTCTCTGCGGAGCTTCACTCATCTTCAACAGAAGAAGAAACAAAAATAGAAAAAAGTACTGGCTATTGTTCTTTTCCAAGATAAAGTCTCTTTAAAAGTTTTAATTAACCTGTAGAAGTCCTACAAAACAGAGGTCCTCCTCTATTTCCACTTCCCTCAGACCTCTTCTACTGGATTTGAGGGCTGAATGGAACAGGTGATAAAGCTGAGTTTCTGGGGAAGAAAGTCCCAAATGATATTTCTCTTATCTGTATCAAGGCTCTCTTTGAATAAGAAAATAGAATGAATTTAATTAAATAAGTGTAAACACTGATTTGTCTCAGTTCAACTCTGCTATGGACAACACTTTCAGGTTTCAGGAAGCATATACTGTACTGATTTAAGTCAGAAAGGATTCAACAACAGCTAAATCAAGACCAGATGTTGCACCTGAAAAACCACATTCATAGCTTCAGTGCTGAAACGGAGCTTAAGACACATGGTAAGATGCTCACCTTGCCTAGCTGCAACCATCTAGGATGGGAATATAACCCCCCAGGCTGTGCCTGAGCTGCAGGGCTGGGGAACAGCCCAGCCCCACATGCTCTGGGGTGCAGTGGTACGGTGGCCGGGGACAGCAGCTCCCTCTGTGCCTGCCCACCAGGCTGGAGCAGATGGAGGAGAGATCTGTGCACAAGTCCCACCTTTACTTGGAGCGTGCTGGAGATGAGAGTGTATATGGCTGTAGGTCATATATAACCTTTGTGGCCAGAAAGAGCACTGGATGAAACAGGTGCTCTGAACTGCCCTTTGGATGAATTAATTTCTTTCTGTTGACTGCATGGGGAAACTAGTCAAATTAGACTCTCTAATTAGTCACTTGGGTTTGGATACTGAATTAGACAGTGTGAACATTGCCCCTCCAGGGCAAAATTCAAGAGGAAGCCTTAGAGAGCAATATTGTTCAGTACTGTAATCTCACACCAGAGATCCAGGACATGACTGGAAGTTACACATCTGAAGTCAGCCGTTGTGCACAAAATCATAGAATCACAGAATTGTTTGGGTTGGAAGGGACCTTAAAGATCATCTAGTTCCAACCCCCACCCCGGCCATAGGCAGGGACACCTCCCACTAGACCAAGTTGCTCAAAGCCCCATCCAACCCGACCTTGAACACTTCCAGGGAGGGGGCAGCCACAACTTCCCTGGGAAACCCTATTTCAGTGTCTCACCACCCCCACAGTAAAGAATAATTGAAATATCTGCGTCTCTAGACTGACACCTGTAACAGCCAGGGTTCCAGCCAGGCACCACCTCCTAGGCACTGGGCCATTCAGGAACCTGTGGGTCCTACCATCAGTACAGCTCCTTGATCACTGCCCTGCATACCAATGGGTGGAGTCACATCCTTGCAAAGATAAAATGAACACTGCAGAGCTAAGGAGGGGCAGGATTGCAGCAGTGCCTCTTTCTCCACCAGCACTGGGCCACTTCCCTCTCAGCATGCTGGGTTTGAACCAGGAAAGGACTATAATGACATAAGGAGTTTGTTTGTCACCAACAGGGTCACTTCACTGTCAAGCAACCCACAGGTAGGAGGTATCTACATCTTCCATTGGCTTAAGTCCCAAAGCAAAAAGCAGCTCAATGCAAGACACCGTGCTAAGCAAGAGCCTTCCCACATCAGCTCATCACTGCCATTACATATTTGATATCTGGTGGTGTCTAAGACTCCAGTTTGCCAGGGCTGCTCAAATGCAACAAACAGAGCCTAGGTATAATTATTGCCATTCATAAATTATTCAGTTTTAACTCCCTAATAATGAACTACTCCTTCAAAAAGAACAAAAGTGAAAAGATTTTTGGTACCTCTTTGATGTCAGAAAAGTCTGTTCTTCAGAAAAATCTTCAAAAGCTCTAGCTTAAATTATAATCTCCAATTTTAACATACATTTGTGAGGAACAAAGAGATAACTACTAGCTTAACAGTTAGACATGAGGAATGACACCTTCATTCTCAATCTTTACAGGAAAAAAATTCCCTTCAACAAGATTTTTGTCTCTGCTGCTTGGTGAAATACTTACACAATATAGATGAGGAAAACAACTGACATCTCACACAACAGTGATGGTAAAAATGACAAGCATTACCTTCTGAACAAAGTGCAAGAGAAAAACCTCTTTTGATAACAGAAATAATAAATCTTATTTATAACAACAATAAACATGTGAAAAAAAAGTTGAGTTTCTAGTACTAAGTGGTCAGCTTTAAGCAACATCTTTGTCTATTTATCATTCCTGCCTCACCTACATGCTTTTTCCCCCACAAAAATAAACCACAACAGTAACTGGTATGGGGCTATGTTTTGGATTTGTAGCCAAAACAGTGTTGATAACAAGGGATGTTTCAGCTGTTGTTGAGCAGTGCTTGCACAGCCTCAAGGCCTTTTCTGTTTCTCAAACCACCCCATGAGCGAGGAGGCCGAGAGTGCACAAGGAGTTGGGAGAGGACATAGCCAGGACAGCTGACCCCAGCTAAACAAAGGGATATCCCATGCCATATGACATCGTGCCCAGCAATAACAGCTGGGGGAAGAAGAAGGAGAAAGGAGGAACAATTGGAGTGATGGTGTTGGCCTCCCCAAGTCACCCTTACATGTGATGGAGCCTAGTTTTCCTGGGGGTGGCTTAACACCTGCCTGCCCATGGGAAGTAGTGAATAAATTCCTTGTTCTGCTTTGCTTGCATGTGCAGTTTTTGCTTTACCTATTAAACTGTCTTTACCTCAACCCACAAGTTTTCCTACATTTACCCTTCCGATTCCCTCCACCATTCGCCAGGGGAGAGTGAGCGAGTGGCTGTGTGGGGCTGAGCTGCTGGCTGGGGTTACACCAGAACACCCAAGCACGGTATCTCACAAGAACACAGATTTCTGGGTAGCAGGCTATTCTTCCATTGCACACGGGAGAGTGTGACCACTCTCAGCACTGCAGCACAAGCTTCAACTTTGCTCAGGCATGACAAGAAGTGTAGACAACAGCTACCTGTGTTGTAGACCACTTCATAATAATGGGATGCACAATACAGGGCATACATTTGCTTAAGAACTTCACCATCTTGGATTCATTGCCACTAACAGCAGAGCTTCTGTCCAAGCAGTAGGTCATAGTGTCATGACTTCCTGTAGAATACAACAACAACAAAAAAAATGTACAGAAAATGTCATTTCTTAACTACTCAAGCACCACAATACCGGTGTTCATACTGCATGTGCATGCCTGACATGCCACCTCATTTCCAAATCACACACCTATATTGCTTGACAGCCTACGTAGTTATGGCAAACACGTGGGCTCTTCTGCAGAGGCTGCTCACTGGAAATTCCTAATTGGAATTCAATGGACATTGGCCTAGTGTGGAATCCTCCTGAAGGGAAGGCATCGAGACTTTTCACTAAAGTGGTCCCCATCTAAACTACACATCATTGTCATTTCCCTCTAACCACAATAAAGTTTTGACTAGCATCTTCCACTGAAATAATTATCTTGATGTGAAAACCTACCTTTTTCAGGGAATAAATAGCTGCAGGCTGAACTTATCTACAATTTGTCCTGCTTCCACAGTGTCCAAATGCAGGATTTCATACTCCAATCCCAAAATCTCTGCACAGGAAGACAGGTGAATTTCTGCTTGCAGTCCCTCTTACACCTTTGATTGGACCAACTCCTAACTTGGCACTTCAAGCATTTATATCTTAAATACCTGTTAAAAATGCCCTCCTGAACTAAACACCTACATTCCCTACAAAAACAATATAAGAAGTGGGCACTTGAAGGTTTCTGAGGTAAATCCGAGTCTAAGTTTACATGTGATAGATGGACAAGATCCGCCTTCTAAGGACTTCAGAGATCACCTGACTATTTCCAGCACACGGAATTACATAGGGGCAGGCTTAAGCATCAGAACCAAGTAGAGCCTGCCCAAATATTTTACTTCTTTGAAGTCTTAATAAATCTGACACACCTCTCACATCATGTTTAGATGAAACTCCGTTAAAACTCACAATGTCTTCAGAACAGGCGGCCAGTGATTTTGCTAGCTTTTTCTGTTCCATTATTGCTTCTGATTTTATAAAACATCAATAAGAAAAGCTAATAACTCTGTGAGGAGACTTGCTGCAATTTTTACAGAGTACCTGCAAGGAATTTGCTTATCATTTTGGCTTTTAAGTCTTCTGTCGAACAAATTGTTCACTGGTGCTAGGAACTGCCTTCTTGAATGGTCAGTCTGACTGGTGGCCAATGGCAATATTTCTGGTGGCCAAAGAAAAAGGACAAGATTGTATTTGAACTAAAGAAAATTCTTTGAACTTGTCAATAATAGTTTAATGTCTCACTCAATTTTTTCACCTTTAAAACCTGGTTTCTGCTCATTCTCCTGCTTTAAACACCCAAACCGAGCTCATTGCAGATGGAAGATCGATAATGAGGGCATGCAATCAAAGAACTTTGTCTTACAAGATGTAAGAGTCAAGCCATTAAATACCCATGGACCAAATCCAAATGTGAGAGAAGTGAATAGAAGTCCGTTAACAGGTGTTGCATCTACTGAGGCAAATCAGCATAGGGATAGTAACCTTTCATTTAGGAGCCTTCCTGTGATGTCAGTGAGTTACAGTAATGAAAGGAAGATGGGTATATCCATGACACAACAAATGCCATGCAAAGGCAGTGAGCTAGCACCAAGCCAGCTAGCTTCACAATTTGAAGCAATATCTCCACTGCAGCACTGTGCTGAACCTGATGTAAACACAACGCTAATTACTAAGACTTGCTTCTGTCTCCTTGTCATGCTTTCAGAATGCACCCTCTCATGTTTCTTGCATGCCTTGTTGTCTCTCTGTCTGAGATAAGCTTCCACTTCCAAACTGGGCTTCCCCCAGTCACCGCTCCTCCCTCTGAAAAACTGCCAAAGCTGTCTTGACCTGGTTGGTCTTCATCTGCTTTCATTCTGACCTGGGCTAGACCAATTCTGTAGGTCAGTTGGATAGCCACCACAATCTTCCAAGCTAATAGCCTGAAATGCTCTGTAAGAGTCCTCCAGCGTTTGCTGAAATAGGCTTGTCTTCAACTTGTCTTCTTCATGCCTGTTCTCCATGCAAGCATATTCACAAGACAAACAAACATTCCCAGGAATAACAAGGTCACTGTTATGGGAAGAACCAGGAAGTCAAAGGCATACATCGGCAGGTTCTCACCTTTCAACAATGTCCAAGAAACACCGCTGTGAAAGCTTTTTTAGAAACAACATGGTTCCTTTTCCACCAAAAAAAAACCCCACTGAGCATGCTGCTGATTTTTTGAAGGAATTTTAAAAGAAAAAGGAAGGAGGAAAAAAAAATAAATCCTTTTTTCCCCCCTCCCCTCTAAGAAACCCCAAACATTACAGACTAAAAGTATTTACATGCAAGCAGATGTCACACAAACCCTCCCCCAAGCCATTCTCCCACACACTGACCCAAATAATAAATGTAGCCATCCTGAAATGGGACAAACAGGATGCTTCAATGCTTAAATGACACGCTACCAAAACAGTGGAAAACAAAAGTTAATCTTTACCTGGAAGAGCTAAGTTATAAAGAGGAATATCCCAGAGCTTCTCTGGTAATTGTGACATCCATTGGCCATTTTCATGGCACACCTGAATGGAGGTTTGCAAAGGGCTTTCCATTAGTGCCTGCTCTAGGACTTCATAAGATGTTTTGGGAGGAAAAAAAGAAAATAAAAAGAATAAACCATTATATGCATATACAGTGATTTAATTAATACCATTGCATCTGTGCAGAATGAATTTATACATGCCATAAATGTCAACCCTTCTCTCAAGTAGTTGCAGCAAAATGTCAAGAGCTTCTTGGCCACAACACGTGCTGCTTTTGCTAACAGTCTCCCAGCACAATGCCGAGGGAGGGCTCTAGCTTCAAGCATGTATATTGACCCACTGGAAGCACAAATAGAGCCAAAACAAGTATGTGCATATCTACATCAGCTATTGCAACATCACGAGGAATAACCTACCTGCAGCGTGAAACAACATCTGTCCCCTGCCCCTGTGCAGCCTCAGGAGCACAGCAGCAGGACTGATGGCAGGGCCAGGACAGGGCACAGAGATATGTATTTGTGCTGGTTTTGTGATCTGCCAAACTTCCTCACTGGTCCCTGATACCTTTTGTTGCATCTTGGCACGTTCATTCCTGAGATTGCTTCTCCCCAAAGTATTCTTCGGGTTGCTTTTGGGAGGTGGTCGGTTTTTCTGGATTTACAGGTAAGCCATGCTGTCTATAGGAAGAATCTGTGGTTTCCTTAAACATGATGCAATAGATTTTACTTTTTTTTGGCAATTGCATAGGGTCATCTGAAAGACAACTTTAGGAATTGCATTCCTAGGTTTTATACCCATACCACACATAACAATCTGTTTTATATCTGCCAAGGCACATAGCATTACTCCTCCAGCCTACCTCGCTGTGCCTTTGACCTGGTGTCTCTGTGTACGGTCACCCCAATTATCCCAATTATGATATGAATGGGACCATGCCAACAGAGGGAAATGCCCAGCCACCCCAGTGCAGTGACACAGGCTGCACGTGTCCAGTGTGTAACCTGGGATTTCCTCCTGGTGAAGAGCGGCTACCTCAGAGGTTATCCATACACACAAGGCAATTGCACAAGCAGGAAAAAAGCAGTTTAACCCTCTCTTGCTCCCTTTGTCTCCTTATTTAAAAAAAAAAAAAAAAGCAAACAACAGATGTTTGATGGGCCCAGTGCAAAGCCCAGCAGAAAAACTCCCATGTGTTTATTTAGGAAAAAAAAAATAATTCAGATCTTTTTGTCCTGCATAATCAAGTGGTCTCTACATGCCCCATCTGGTATTCTTAGTCTTGGAAGGAAGTTCAGACCTCAGGCAGATCAACTCATCCATCCTCTGGCTCTGCAATTTAACACGCCAAGCAGACCCCTTGCTCTGACGACAATGGAGATCTGCAGCTGATCTTGTCCCCTTCTGTGTTTTGTACTTCCTCAGACTGCACACCACTGCCCACCCAGCACATCTCTACCACAGTCTACATACCACGCAGCGTCAGCATGGACAGGGCCTGCAGTAACTTAAAACAACTTTGCCATTTAGTAGCTGTTCCCCAGCCCTGAAGCTGACAGCAGCTGTGCAGATGCAATGCTCTAGCATGTGGCAACACTTACATGGGTCCTGTACATGGATTAGAAACCTAACCATAAGCACTGCTTTTTCTCTTTTCTTTGGGGTTGGAAGCTCCCTTTCCAGAGCCTTTGGGGCTGCCTCATTCTTCTGTTCCTCAAAGCCACCCACACTCCCACAGAGCAGACATGCAGCCCCTCAGCAAGCAGCAAGGACCCGTAAGCCCCACAGGCCAGTCGCACCTTGGCCCAGCACAAGCTCCTTTGCACAGGAAACACCCTCAGGACATGTCTGAGGATGCAGGTTTACCTGAAATGGGACAAACAGGATGCTCCAATGAGAGCCACCCTCTCATCCCACCACATGATCTCACTGCCTCACCCGGGCTAATGTGGGCACAGTCCTATGGCTACAGAAAAAAGCTGGTTTTCTGCCATGCTGGTCCCTCACAACAGTTCACTACCAAGTCAGGAGAGCCCAGCGGTGGCCCACACCAAGAATCATAGAATCACAAAATGGTTTGGATTGGAATGGACTTTAAAGATCATCTAGTTCCAACCCCCCTGCATGGGCAGGGACACCTCCCAATAGATCAGGTTGCTCAGAGCCCCATCCAACCTGGCCGTGAACACTTCCAGGGATGGGGTGTCCACATCTTCCCTGAGCATCATTCCCTGTTCCCAGAGAAAGCCCCAGCAGAGCCTCCAAGCCTTATGATTGGCTTTTCTGGGCTGCATACCAGACCCCTTGGCATTGCCCAGCTGAAGCCCACAGGCAGCAAGTTCTCAGCCAGGCAATAGCTGCCACCAGTGTCCCAAACTCTGTGGGACCAGGACACAGCAGAGTGCCCTGCTGGGCCTGGGGAAAGCCAACAGAAAGCAAAAACAGCAAGATCAAGCCATGGTGCAGTCATGCAAACACAGACACGAGAGATTCACACCTCCTCCTCATCTTCTTCCCACTTCCCTCCACAGCACCCTGAGGCTGGGGATGGCAGCCACCAGTGGTGCACAGCAGGAGCACCAGCACCACAGTCGACTGCTGATCAAGTCCTGTACAGAAGTGACAGGACCAGCTTTTGGCCTGATGCCCTGTGCAATGCAAAGCCCTAGATGCTCACACCGCCACTTCCAAACTCAGCTGCCAATTTGTGTTTGAGATGTGTCATATCCTTTAGGGAGAAGCCAAGGCTTGCTTGGGGGAGTAAAATTACAACCATTAACTACTGCCTCTAATGGCTAAATCCTAAACTTTGCAAAGGGTTAACTTTTTCTTTATTCCTCCCTTCCAGACTAGGGAAGTCCACCCTACACACATTACCATGATTAATTACTCTTGCTCCCCTTCCTCACACCAGCTTTCTACCCTGACCTTGGGCAGTCCGAGTGCCAGCAGCAGTTTTCTTTTGGGGACTCTGCCGGGACCAAAAAAATAAACAAGCAATACAACATACAAACATGCAAAGACATTGGAGATCAATACCCTCTAAGCTCAGGACACCAAGAGCATCGGGTGGGATCTCACCCGGGTTATGCCCAAAGCATGCCCGGCACACACAGCCCTGCCAGCCTGGAGCGCTGGGCCGCGGCCAAACACCACGTAGTTCCAGGCAGAAAAAATAATTAATCAATGTTTGATGATGACATAATTAAAACATTCGCTGCAGCCAACCCCGAAGCTAACAAACATCACCGGAACTACAGGTAACATTTTGACGAGAACTACCCAACTCTCACAGCGAGGAGCAAGCTGCCAGGCCCGCCAGACCCAGGGGCGACGCCACGAGAGGGGGGCTCAGCGCAGCCCCCCACACCCCGCTGGCACCCCGGACCCTCCGGGAGACGGATTCCCCCTGGCCACACACCCCCCCCTTTTTTTTTTCCTTAATTGTTTTACTTACTCCGACGGAGGATTTCGCTTCCATCTCAGCTCCTCAGGGAGACGCGCACACCCCGCTGCGGGCAGGACGCCATGCCGCCCGCCCCGGGCAGCGGCTACCCTGCCCTGCCCGCCCCGCCCGGGTCAAGTGACCGCAGCTGTGAGGAAGGTGAAGGAGGGGCAAGAGAGATGAGGAGGAAGAAGAGGGGAGGTGGTTCTGGTGAAGTGGCACTGCCTGAAAGGCGCAGGTGAGACACACAGTGGGCTGAAGATGTATTGCTTGGGGACGGACCTACAGGCAGGGGACTGGCAACGACATGCAGGGGAGACACCAAAGTAATAGCGTGTTGCCAGCCCTCCTTCAGTTGCATTTAGAATCATAGAAGCATAGAATGGTTTGGGTTGGAAGGGACCCTAAAGATCATCTAGTTCCATCCCTCCTGCCGTGGGCAGGGACACCTCCCACTAGGTCAGGTTGCTCAGAGCCCCATCCAACCTGGCCAGGAACACTTTCAGGGATGGTACATCCACAACTTCCCTGGGCAACCTACAAAAATTTATTAATAATATACATTTTTTAAAATGAATTAAAAAGCAGCTTTATATATATTATTGCCTTAATTGCCTGTTTTGTCCAACAGTTTCTATTTCTTCCATTTGCAGAGCTAATCTGCAATTGGCTAATTCTTTCCCTCCTCATTAGCTTGTACAGCCCATCATCCATAGTGAAATTCGTTCATATTTATTAGGGCACCTTGCAGAAATCTAGGCAAGCTCCTCAAAAAGCTTCACTGTGTAGGAAGGCAGGAGGTAAATAAGTGAGGGAATGCCATGTAGGGGCAAACATGAAAATCCTTGGTGTGATTTTTGGAAGCAAAGTCCTGTCTCAGCCTCCCGAGAGGCTCTCTAGTGTGGTGGAGGAAGGTCACTTACTTCAACCTGTGCCAAAAGCACATTAAAATACAGAGTTGCCTAAATAAAGAATGGTGAGCTGAAACTGCAACAGAAAGAACACACAGAGACGATTAACTTCTCTTTCTCCTCTGTAAGGGAACATTCCTAGAGGGTCACCTACAGTGGAACTAGGATCTGACTGCTCCAGGACCATACAGCGAACAGGACTAGGGAAAATTCAGGCTGCTGCAGTGTTGTGCTTCTTAATGCAAGGACATATTTTCCAGATAGTCCTTTTTCACTACCTCATTTTTGCATGAGGCAGAGCAAAAGGAAGAGCAGTGTTCTTGTACAGAGCAGCACTTGCTGTGCCAACAGCAGCAGCTGGACCAGGTTAACGTTCAGCTAACCAAGTAATTCCTGTTGCTGGCTCCGAGGATGGCAGGGCTTCCTGGTCTTCAGGGTTATGCCACAGTTCAGACTGCTGTTTATATCTCGAGCTCTTCTAGAGTGTCACAAAATTAGCTGGTGGTAGGGGCAGAATAGACATGCAGCAGGTGGTAAAGCTGGGCACAAAAAAGGACAAAATACCGAAAGGGAAGAGGTCAAGCAAAGAAGGTAAGAAAGGAAAGATACTACTTAAAGGCTGTGCAGCTTAAACAAACCACCGTGATAGAAGGTAGGTGAGAACAGTTACAGGGGAGTATTGCTGTGCTCTTTATGGAATGAAATAAATGGGAAAGTATTTCAACTGGGAAAAGTTAGGAGGAAAAATCAGACAAAGTTGACTTTAATGTTTCATTCACTTAGAAAGTTAAGACTGTGACAGTGCAACAAAACAGCAGTCAGGCAGCCTCTGGAACCATGATGAATACAGCCAGGCATGTTTCTCGTCTTGTGAAGTAGACCTGTGTGAAGTTGTTGGGACTAGCAGGGAAAACATGACTGTAGAAAGGAAAATTTTAAAGCTTTTTTTTTGTGTTGATTTGAAAAAATAACAGAAAGAACCATGAAACTGAAATCCCAAAACATTTTATTCTGGGGACATGACAACAGGACTTTACACCATAGTAATGTGAAGTATCTGCTGACTGATGTGGAAATGAGCTTGCAAATCTCAGCTCAATGGAAATATTCAATCATAAAATCTCAAGGCCTCTCCAAACTCTCCTAATACCCACCCTTTCAGGTCTGAGTCTGGGTCTCAGTTCTTTGTTTGCACTGGAATTACTTACAGATGTCAAGAGAGCTGCTCCTGGTTTAGTCCTGAGATCACAATCTCTCTAGAGGGATTTAGGAAGCCCATAAAATGAGGAATGACCCCTGACTAAGCATGTCTCCTGAGGAGGGATCAAGGCAAGGATGAATTTTAACAATCTTAGCAGAAAAAATGATGATCAGATTTCAAGATGAAGAAGAAAGGGGATGAAGAAGCCCAAGATTTCTCAGCCTCCTTCTCAAAATAAACATCTGCATTGAAAAGACTAAAAGTGGAGTTCAAAAGCATTGGACAAAGAACTTACCCAGAAGGAGCTTATCAGGTTTTGAAGCATTCAGTAATGAAAAGGGTTGAAGCTGGTAGCATATGTGAGAGTCAAAACAGGCAGATACAGAAGCTCAGCGTGAGCACTGATTGAAATGCATGTCCAATTTATAGCTGTGGATCAGAGTAAAATATTTCTGGTTTGTTAGTCACAGTGACACCAGTTGTAGAGACTTGAACTGGACTTTATACATATAAAGAGCTTTGGCTTCCTAAAGCAGACCACACTCAGGCTCAGGGAAATAAGTTGTTTTTTCAGAGGACATAGAGGTTTACTAGATTTTTTGAATGGCTATAATATTTTGGATGTTCTTCTTCTACCCCGGTTTCTTATTTTCAGACATGGCACATCTTTATGCTGTAACATACAGAAATGCCACTAAGCATTTAAACAACCTTAACTGAATTTCCTGGATCTGGGGTATTTGTTCTGAGGATGTTTGCAACACCCCAGCAATGTGTGTGTTTGCTCCTGCCCTGACTTACTGATATGTCCTCTCAACCCTCACCTACTTTCTGTCTTTGGGAACAAACGGGCAGCTTAGTATGTCTGAGTGGGACCACAATGAGTCTGGGGGCTGCAGTCTGGAGTCCTCCTTTGTACCTGATTCCCATGCTTGGGCCTGCCCATCAATGAGTTAGCTCTGACAGCCTGGCACTGGCTGGCAGGAAACCTCAGGCAGAAGTATTTGGGTGGGATTTAGGTTGCCCAAACACATTACAGCATGCCAATGACATCACAAAGAAACAGCCCTGTTTATTTGCAACAGGCAAGTTCAGTCATAAAATTCAGTGGCTGGTAAGAATGCTACTGTGATGGTTAGACTTGGAGTACAATACTGCTCCTGTCTCAAAAGCTAGAGCTGCAAGTAGTGGATTTTTCCTCATCAGAGTGCAAGATGAGGGTAATGTTTTGACTTCCTTTAATACAACAGAAAGGAGAAGAAAACTTAGAGTTGCGTTTCTTTAGCTGAATTTTAATCAAAATTTTTTAAAAAGAAAAAAATTGGGCGTAAAATTCCTCAAATTCCTCCAATTTGATACAGTCCCACCAATGTCAACTGAGGCTTTAGCAAGCTAGGAGCGAGGTCCAGACAAAAAATTTCTCTCCCTAAAAGGAGCAACTGAGATTTTAATTTCAACTTAACATCAGTGTTGACAGGAAGGGTTAAAATGCCCTAAAAAACATTTGGTAAAGCCAGTTTATTTCTTGTTTGGCACCAGCAATTTTAAGACACTAAAAGTGCTTCCAAGAGGACAACTACAAAGTGGGTCAAGCACTGGAGGTGTGTGTTGCAAGGAGGGGAAGAGCTGGAGAAATAACACAGGTTTCCTCAACCCGTGGGACAGACTCTTTCACCCTTCTTGTTAAAAAGGATGCTTTCTGTGGCACATCCTCTTTGGAGCTTGGTTGTCCTTCACAAACACTCATTCCTGTTTTTGATGCCCCACTGGTGAGAAAAGTACCATCTGTGTTTTCAGAGCTGAGGGAACCTGAGAGCAGAGAGGGAGAAACAAGCAGGAGAGGGCTGACCCTGTGCTGCCCCACAGACACACCAGCTAAGTGAAGCTGCTGCCCTGGAGACTGGGATCTGTAGTAGTAACATATCTCTGACAGGAAAAAGAAAATATTTTGCACTTCAGGGGAAAAGGGCAAGAAATTCCTGCAACAGACCGCCTGTTCATGGACAAGAAATTCAGTGACAGAGATAAATCTTGGAGGATCAGAGGGACAGGGATTGAAATGGTCCCATTAGGTCTGTAGGGCTGGCCTTTAGGGATGATTATCTGATGGTCCCATCATCCCCAGTCACTTTGTGATAGCAAGTTTTCTAGGGTCCCACAGCTGAAGCCAGTTCTGTTAGTCAGGGAGAGATAGGAACTATGAGGAGGTACGGGTTCTTTTTGTTATCTTGCAAATAGTTTTTGTCCCCTGGGCCATCAGATCAGCAGATCACAAAGGGACAAGTGGCATATGGAGACACAAGAGAGCTGCTCATAGTGTCCTGCTGAAAAGAGTCTTAAGGGGGAGAAAACAAACCTCTCTTCTCAGAACCACCATCTGAGAAGATACGAGCAAGAGGAAAATCAGACTTTTTTGGTAGAACCCATGCCAACAGAGAAAGAAAAGTTGGGGAGACATAAAAAATAAATGCATTCCTGTCTACCAGAAAGGATCTCCAGTTATAGGGAGAAGGGAATCCTCTCTTCATTCCTCCATTTGCTCTGTCAATGTATTATTTAGTCCTTCAAAATTGTGAAAACCAGGTAAATTCCTGAACTGTTGTCTCACCACACACTCCCCATTGTGCATTATTTTTATTTTTTTTTTAATAATTCTTTCTTTTTTTTTTTTTGGTAGCTGTGACAGGTCAGAAACAAAGCCCTTTACTCTGATGTCCTGAGCCCTGGAGAAGCTGAAATGACAATGCAGACTAACACCTTTTATCCAAGAAGGCAGCTCTCAGACTGGCATGAGAGGCAGCAGCCTGGGCAGAAGAGGGGCTGCAGCGTTACCCAGGGAAAGGCAGGACCATCAAGACACTGAGCACTTCCCCTGTCTTTCCTGTGTGCATCTCCTAACTTGGTGGGGAAAGGAGGAAGGACTCTTTTTATGCTTAAAGTCATTGCTATGGGGAAGCTGAGGGAGCAAGTCTTGAGTCCTTCAGCAGCCATGAACAACATCCCACCTTCTTTCTGCAATCAGTTGTGAAAACCAGGCATCTGCGTCCTCAGGGACAAGTTTCCGTACCTTTGATGCTGGGTGAAGGTTAGAGCTAAGAGTGTCTGGGTCTTCAAGCCATCCAGACTTTAACTCCTATGGATCTCATGTAGGTTAAGACTTGATGGCTCTGCACTCATCATGGATCATTGAGAAATAACTATAAATATTCTTCTAAAGTTGGTGGGTTCATTTTCCTCCCTGCATTACTGATTTGTATTGTCAACCATAACCATAGCATGCCATGGAGGAAGACCTTTTAAGGGTCACACTCCAGCACAGAGGTGACTCAGAAGCTGATACAGGTCAGATAAACTGAGTCCTCAGTGCAGCACCAGCCCTATCCCGTGCCCAGCAAAGCTCTACCTGTTGTGCTTCCATAGACTTGGTGCTTCTGTTTGCATTCTGTGTGCATTTCAGATGTATCAGAGCACAAAGCAAAAGCACTCAAGGATGGACATCTTGGGCATGGCAGACGTGATCTGCGGTGACCTGCAGTAGAGGTTCATCTTCCAAAAGGACTTCACCCTGCAAATAGTACAAGTAAGTCATCCATGGCAGAGAATTTAGGTGCAGGGCTGGTAGCAGCTGAGCTCAGGATGTCAGTCTGGGTCAAACATTGGTCATATTAAAGGCCAAGATCTACAAGAGAAAAATGACATAAGTTTCCAAAGGGGCCGGATAACCTAAGAAAATACTTCATCTTTTATTACATTTATTTATTTTATTACAGAGTAACAAAGCACCATCATGACCTCCCCCACTACCACAGGGCAGTAATTTACAGTCAAGTAATTTATAACTACTAGATATATACTACTGGACCTTTTTTCCTATCAACATGGCCTAAAAAACATAATCCATTTGTGGATTATTTTCCACTGGTATTTGTATCAGGAATGTGGAGCTGGGAAGTTGCACAAGATACACAAGGGCGGCAGCTACCAGGGCAATCCCACTCTTGCATGCTTAGGACAGCAGTTCTGCTGGAAGTGTATGTAAAAACATTTCAGTTTAACATTTCCCACCTACAAACGATGTCTGTGTTATGTTGGAGATTTGTGTTAAAAGGAGATTTGCCAAGCCTCAAACTACAATGTTAATGAACAACCTTCTATTAAAAGCAATGGTAAGAAGCTAAATGCTAGTAAGAAGCTAAAGCACTAGCAGCTCAGCAGCTCTCTGAATGAATGTCACCATTTCTGTTTGAGGAAGAAGGCACAAGCAGATACAGAGGAACTGCTCTAGCAGTGACCAAACCCTACCTGACTGGCATTTGCTTCCACCCATAAGCAAGTTTTCCATAGCAATTTTCTTACAGTTGGACTCCAGATGTGCTAAGGCTTTTCTAACCACCCCCGCCCTATCAGGAAAAAAGTCCAGTGCCTCTTATAAACAAATCAAATCTTACACAAGACTTAAATCTGAAGACTATCCTGTTTGACAATTGGCTTTTCCATGGATTAAGATGTTCCTGACTGTCAGGTTTTGCTGTAAAAACAAAGTTGATTTCTCTTACGATTATATACCTCCGTATCTATGTTACCTGCAGTGATCATGGCAATGGCACATAATCAATTCATAGTAATGAAGCACAGTAATAGATCTCACTTACAGGAGCATATCACAGACTTCTCAAGTTTGGCTACAGAATCACAGAATGGTAGGGGTTGGAAGGGACCTCTGGAGATCATCTAGTCCAACCCCAATACGAGCACATTTATTTCAGCACACAGAAGTTGCAGGGAGCAAGGATATTTGTGGCAAGTTGAAATGCAAGTTTTCCCAGTCCCTGGTTACAAATGAAGAACATGATGATGCACCCGCTGTGTGCTGTTGCACTTATCTTTTTTTAAGTGAATAGCTGCGTTACTGATATGAAAGAAGTTCATTCAGTTTGTGGGTGTGATGAGAACCATCAGCTACAGATTCTGACATTGCTATAAACAGAACTGAAGTATTTCTAATCCTGGAACGATTCTCAGGTCCTCTGATATAAACAAGAGTTGGTATCAGGCTACACGCTTAGACCCTTATTTTCATTCTCCACTCCACACTGAAAGGAAGTTCACATAAGGCAGGTGCAGTGATTTAAATAACCTGGTTATTTAGTAGTATCTGAATAACCTGGGGAAAGTAGGCTATGAAAAAACAACTGGTAGTTTATAGGAAATAGAACTTGTCAAACAAAGGGTATGTTTTGGTTTGGTTTTGAGGTTTTTTGGTGGGTTTTTTTTGTTTTGGAGAGATTTTTAAGGAAATTAAATTTACGCAGTAGCATTATGTTGTATCTGTCTTCCTGTTTTCTTACCCCCAGCACTTGGTAAGCCATGAGTTGTGTCCAACCAAAATTATGTCAGCCATAGCATGGAGCTCTTGAAAAAAGACTTTCTTTAATGTTTTTATAATTTGATTAACAGGTGCTTGAGTTTTGGGCCAAATGCAGAGGGGGGGACACTGCTGGTCTCCCATGGAGGTTACATGGTAGGGCCAAGAGGGTAGAAAGTTTGGGGAAGTTTATGTTCTGTTTCTTCCTTCTGCCATAGCTGGAGGGGGCTGATAGCCTTGCAGCCAGCTGTACACCATATTAAGAGGTCCCAGAGATTCAGTGTGAAACATCTGCCTTACAGGCCTTTACATATGAGATCCTGCAGTCATCTCCTCTTGCAGTTGTGCTGCAGCACCAGGTGGACCAAGGCCTGAGCAGTCCATCCCATCCCAGAGCTGCCCAGCTTCGGCTGGAGGTTGGCCTGGAGACCCCACAGAGGGTTCTTCCAGCCCAGGCTGCACTGTGAGCCTGTGGACATGTCCCAGGACAGGAGATGGGACCCAACAGACAGAGAATCAGGAGGATGCTAAGAAGGTTAAAGCCAAACAGTCCTGGCCTCATGGGGCATACACCTCTCCAGACTAACTTGATTTTTAGATTGGGTTTCTTGTTAGCAGGTGGAGTATATGCAGGTGTGCTTTTGTATGCCTGTCTCTCCTCCCATCATATCTGCTCTTTCTTCCCAGCAATTTCTGAATACAAACTAACTTCCTTCTAAAGTCACAGAGGGGAAGAACATGTGTAGCATGCCATTCATCTAAGCTATTTCAGATCAGCTCAAATGGACACATCCTGCTACTAAAGTTTTCCAACTGGTTTCCACCCCCAGAAGCCCTTCCTCAGGGCACCACTTTACTAAAGACGTTACAGGTACCCTTATGTTCTCAGTGGAATAACCATGGTCTCCAACCTCTCTTTTCTTCCTGTTGCTTGTCCCTTTCCTTTTCATTACTGATCATCTCAGGAAGGAAACGCAAGTAATCTTTCAGAATATCTGCTTTCCTTAGCAAAAAGGGATGCAAAAGGTCTGCCTCACACATGTGAGCTTGCTCCTTTCCAATCCTGCTTTCTCCCACTGAATACTGCGATCTGCAAGGACTACACCTACAGCTTGGAACACAAAGCTGTTTCTCAGACCTGGGGTTGAGGAGCACAATACACTTGTGTTAAGGTGAGATCCAGCCATGCACACCAACCTCTGTGCTTCTTATTCCTGTACAAAAAGCTTGAGCCGATCCCCTAATTTGAACAACCGGGAGAGAAGAGCCTGTACTTCAGGACAAAGGCAGACAAAGTTTTTTGAAAGTTTCTTTGCCCATGATGGGAAGTATGATAAATTTAAAACAGTCACCCATGATGGCTCATAGTGGCACTCTAAGGCAGGTAGGGAAACAAGTCAGCAAGATACCACCACATATGCACCAAGTGGAGCACAGACAACTGCTGGTGGTTGGAGAGTAAGTGGACAGCTAAAAACAAAACATGGTTCTGCTGACTTGGCATCCCAATTTCACCCACCAAGTGGTCTACTGTGAAGGGAAAGTGCTGCTGCCATGTTCCTGCTACTGCAGCTTGAAAGCAGATTGTGAGATCATTGTTTAAAGCTATGACATCACTGTAGGGCTGGGCAAAGGGGAAAATGGTCATAAAAGGATAAAAAATTTTCCAATAACATATCTGTCAGGCATCAAAATACTTGAATCTTTCTCACCTTTTACCCAGTAGTCCTGAGCTTCCCCATTTTTAAAACAAAAGTGAGCATAAAATCCCCTAAATTTTTTCAGGTTGAGAAATGCAAGTCCCATTGCTTTTACAGTGTCAACTCCCTTTACTCTCACAGACAATGTTTAGGAGAGGGTAATTCTACAGGAAACATAGGATACAGCTGGACAAATACACTTATGCAGCAGCCTATGTTCCCTTTCATTGCCTTGCTTACCAGAGCATGACTCCCTAAAGAACCAAGACCACTGACAGGCTTGTGTCAAAATGTTTGTGTACAACAGGAGAACTGTGAACCTGCAGCTCACCTTTGGTCAAGGGTTAGTTAGGAGTTATGTATACCACCAAGATTTGCCCTGATAGCAAGCAGTAGTGGTCAGGATGTGGTTTTTCCCTTGGTTCCTCCAGTGTGGGATTTCTGCCCGTGCTTTCAAAGAAGAGCCAACCAACAGTGGTGCAAACAGACAGAGAGAGCTGCTATCTTGATGGCTCTCATTAGCAGAACCAACCCAAGGGCAGAAGTCCCCAGCTTATGCAAGGCCTTGGCATGATAATCATGGCTAAGCAGAAGTATTTACACAATCTCCAGTTATTATTTAATCTGACACCTAAGGCAAAATGTGAGGTTAGTGTCTTGCAAAAGTGCAGAGTGATGTCAAGGGCCATAAAATTTCTTACACAAGCTTTCTCAATTCAGGCTCAGAAAAAACCCCAAACAAATACAAACATGACTCACATATTCTGACAGAGCAGCTGAGTCTCAACCTCCTCTTCCAGCAACGCATGAGCAGACATGTCCCTGCCTATTACTGTCCCACTTGTCTTGATTAGGCAGGTTTCCTTCCAAAACAAAAGCTAACAATTTTGCTCACTACCTGAGAAATGAGGGCAACAGAGCCCATTTCTTACTCTGCTCTTCTTTAAAACCCATCTCCAAGGGCTAGCCCACAGGCAACCAGCACAGCTTCTTTTTGAAACACATGCAGACTGACAGAAGTCCAAATGAAATGTGGATTCGTATCTTTTCCCACAGTTAACTCAGTAAGGGTAGAAGTCTTTGAAGAGTTTTTTAAATACATACAATGCCACCTCCCCCAAGTTGTGCATGCAGGTGCCCCCAGGGGAATAGAGAGGAATACAGAATTCCTGTTTTCCTAAACAGGAGATTCCCAAGTCCTTGTATGGGCAGACAGCAAAGGAAAGCTCTTCACACTAGGGCAGCCAAAGTTCACATAGCCATCTCCCCTTGTCATCACCCCCTACACACAGAGAGTCTTCATTTTCCTGAGGGTATTATGCTCTTTAGCAGCATTTTGGTTGCTTAACCCACCAGATCTTGGCATCACCTGGAGTTTCATCTGAGGAAAACCTAGCATGCACCTGTAAGTTTTCCCACCAGCGGATCAGAGCCACATGGCAGAGGCTGATGTGGAGAGCAACCTCTAGAGAGCAAGTCATCCCATCCTAAACTAAAGCCAGACAAACTGCAGGCTAGAATGCCCTTTTCTCTCCACCAGCCTTCTTTAATGCTTATGGCAACTAGCTCCTTGACAAGCTGTCTCCTGGAGACAAGAAGCTCTAACTGGAGCTAATTGGTCAAAGTTGCTTTAGGGTGTTGCAGAGAAGTTGTTTGCTGACAGCAGGCCAACACTGCATGAACAGTCATGACTGATAGTTCATGTTGGATCAACATCCTACAAGATGCTCCAGCAGTACAAAATAAAGTGGAGTCAGGCATGGGCATGCAGTTCACCATCAGCCAGAGCATCTGACAGAGATGTTGTGCATGCTTTTTCTTTACAGGCTGGCTTTCTACCAGCTGCAAAAGGACAGACAGGCAACACCTGGTCCATCACAGAGTCTGTTGGCACAAGAGGAACCACCCAGCTTTTTTGGGACATTTAAAACACTTTGTGAAGTTTTTTTTGTGGTTTTGGTTTGGTTTTTTGTTTGGTTTTTTTTAGGAAATGTGTGTCATTATGCCCGAGAACTGTGAATTGGTTCAAAAATCCCATTGCTAGATTTACTGTGACATTGGAATATGGCTTCATCATGAGCCCATGCTGCCTCAGGTCTTGTCTCAGATGTATCATCCATTTTCACAAGTATCGAATTCAGCATTTAAAAGGAGTTTCAGTGAGAAAGGATGACACCAACAGAGGTCAGTGCATCACCGTAACTCAGTCTCTCCTAATCTCATCTGGTTAAAATAGGTCACCTTGTAGATAATTATTTTTTTAAATGAGGGAAGTGTTGTAAGTAACATATTTTAAGAGGAATCATCCTAGTCACTAACTCATCCTAAGAATAATAACAGAAGAGGAACAAACAACAAAACTCCCTATTTTTAAAGGGAAAGAAATAACTTTAGTGAACCTAGCATTTTTTTTGACATTTCTTCCTCCTCCACTCCTCAACCACGCACAAACTTTTAAAGTAGATGCTGAAAATAAATGAGGAGTTTATAAAATTACCCTATGTGGTTTTAATTATTAACAAGGTCACTAATGTGACAGGAAATGTCCCCTATGAACTCTGGCTCACCTTAGGACATTGTATTTGCATCAAGAAGCAACTGTACATGGAAATGTGCAGTTAAAAAGGATACCGCCTTTGTTTCTGGCCTATTGACAGATCCTTAGTGACAGACTGTAGAAAACAGCAACTCTGTTTCAGTGACCTGCCTCTTAATTTTCAATAGAAAATTTTCAATAGAAAATTAAGAGCAAATTCCTAGGATAGCCACCTCGGAATGGCCACGGCAGCTTCAATGCCTGCATGCTGAGCAGAGATCACCTACACGGAAGGAGTGGAAAGGACACACTCAAGGCTGATTCACGTTACTCCCACTCGCTCTTGTGAAAGTGGGAGCAAACAGACCTCATTGGCATTGACAGTGAGTGGGAGGAGGATGGAGCAACAGCAGCAGCAGCCAGAGGAGGGAAGATGGAGTCTGCAGGGCTTGCTATCAGCTTTCCTGGGTATTAATTTTTGCATTCTCTTCTCTCAGCAGTTACTCCCACTGGTTCCCGTTACCAACCCCTACTGCAGTCCCCATGTTACCAAAACCCACCAGGTGTTAATGGAGTAGGAGATGGCAGATGGGGGCTTTGCTGGGGCTCTCCAAATCTGCTGAAGTTTTCTTAAGAAATCCTGTTTGCGCCTCAGCTACCCAAGAGCAGAGATTATAGCAGTGATCTCTCTCCAGCTATTCCAGGCAGACCGTCTTTGTGTATCCGTACCAAGTTTTCCCTAGCAGGGTATCAGCTGTCCTTGGTGTCCTTTACACCTTGCTCTCATATAAGCAGTATAATGAATATCACATGCTGCAGAGGGGGTTATTAAACACAAAAACCAAAGATCCTGTTAAATGAGGGGAATTAAATTGGGTAATGCCAGGCTCCAGCATCCCTTAACCGAGAGGACTTCTGTGCCAACCTACATAAACCTCCCCTTGGGAACTGAGCTTAGAAAAGACCTTTAAGGACTGGAAAGGTAGAAGTACTGGTGAGGTTGCACCTCAAAGACTGTGTTCAGTTTTGGGTCCCTCACTTCAAGAAGGATATTGAGGTGCTGGAGCATGACCAGAGAAGGGCAAAAAAGGTGGTAAAGTTCTAGAGCACAAGCCTTATGAGGCCCATCTGAGGGAACAAGGGTTGTTTAGTCTGGAGAGAAGGAGGGTGAGGAGAGATCTTATCACTCTCTACAACTACCTGAAAGGAGGTTGTAGTCAGGTGAGTTTTAGTCTCTTTTCCCAGATAACAAGTGATAGGCTGAGAGGAAACAGCCTCAAGTTGCGCCAGGGGAGGTTTAGATTGGATATTAGGAAAAATTTATTCACCAAAAGGGTTGTCAGGCACTGGAACAGGCTGCCCAAGGAAGTGGTCAAGCCACTATTGCTGGAGTTGTTTAAAAGACACGTAGATGTGGTACTTAAGGACCTGGTTTGGTACTGGATTTGGCAACATGCTAGGTTAACAGTTGGACTCAGTGATCTTAAGGTTATTTTCCAACCTAAATGATTCTATGAACACTGTCACTACTCAGCCTCACTGCCAAAAGGCACAAGCCTACACCATCACTCAGTGATGGCCCAGGTAACATTTTGACCAATGCCACCTACATTTGAGAGAGGAGTTCAGGTCATCAGAACACTAAGGTGGGATTCAGCTCATCCATCTCCACAGATACCTACAGTGTAAATGTCTGCTGATGTCTGCATTACCCAAGTAAGACTCCTTTTGCAATCAAAGGAAGTAAATAATTAAAAGGTGCAATTCACTAGCCTCCAGTAGACATCTAAAATCAGTCTGCTGAGTTACACCCTAGAGCTGCCTGTTTCTCCCCTCCACACAGCAAAGAATTTGTTGCCTTCAAAGCAATAACCTTTCCTCTAAGAGCACAAATGAGCAGTCTGGAGGAGGACGAAGAGACCTGGCCCAGGTGGGAGTCTGGCAGAGGATACAAGTGCACACAGCTGTGGCCAGTCATCCCAGGAACACTACCTGAGGCATATTCAGCTATCCCAAATTATTCCAGGCCAGAAAAATACAACCTTCCCCAAGCCAAGATAGTACAGTCAAGTTTGTCCATAGTACTCTTTTTTTTTTTTTCCCCAGAAGGAGTAATTTATGCTGAATCACTCAAAAAACCACACTGTCCCAGAAAAAAATCATGGTACAGTATAATCTCAAGTTCTTCATGTTTTTCACTCCTTTTATCCACAGCAATATCCCAGGTCATTTGGAGCTTCCATCCTTGGTTTGTAGGTCCTAAGAGAAAGCAAACACCTGGTTGAGCCTTTCTGTAGATGCATTCAAAAGATAACTTTATGCCCTATTTACAGTTATTATGGCTGTACTGGCTTTCCTGAGTTCCCATCACATGAGCAAGTACAAGCTGCTCCAAGGAAGCACGTAAAGGGGCATGGGGCAGAAGAAGGTAGAAAGGCTGAAGGGGGATCCAGGTACAGGCAGGATGCATGGCATAAAGCAGGAATGGCCAAAGTTAGTTTGCACCACAGCATCTGCCAAGGCATTCGGGACATGGATCAAACCCCACCATAGCCCTTTACAGATGGGGAAGTGCAGGAGAACAAAGGCCACTGATCAGGCTTTCCAGCAGGAACTGGTACTTCCTGTGACATGGGAAGTCTGGATCCATATACACCCCCACTTTCCCAGAGCAAAGTTAAAGACTTTCAGATCAGAGAATGCTTCCCAAGACGCCCAGCATCCCAAAACAGAAAGCAGGCCAGCATCACATAATACAGGCGAGGTTCCCCTTACCTGCTCCAGACCAACCTCACGCTCCTTGGCTTTCTTGTAGCCTGCCTCTCACTGCTCCAAACTCTTAATATGGCCATGTCACCCCAATGGTTTTGATGTGGGAATAACTTCATCAGCCTCCACAGTCCCACATCCTCACTGACAGAGCTCACAATGTTCAGAATCACAGAATCACAGAACTACCAGGGCTGGAAAAGACCTTCAAGATGACCAAGTCCAGCCTATGACCAACACCACCACACCGTCTAGACTACGGCACTAAGTGCCACATCCAGCCTTTCCTTGAACACATCCAGGGACGGGGCCTCCACCACTTCCCTGGGAAGTCCATTCCAATGTTTAATCACCCTCTCCGTGAGGAAGTACTTCCTAATAGCCAACCTAAACCTCCCTTGGAGCAGCTTGAGGCTGTGCCCCTGGATTGCAGACCAGACCAGCTGTCTGGGTCTGAAGTAATTTTTAAAAGTGTGAAGGTCTTTGCAAAAAGTACAGGAGAGGGCAGTTCAGCTTTTCCCCTACCACCCTCTCCCTTTTGGATACAAGAAACTATCAGCAGGCAAGAAAAGCCCTGCAGAGGATGGAGCAAGCATCTTCAGTTTTCTCTCCGTTCTAGGTGTCCCTCCAGGTACAATTTTTCTAGTTAAAGATTTAATTCAAAATTATGGCACCCACTCACCTTTTTCTACACCTGCCAGCAAAATGTGCTTCCTCTCATCGCACTGTCACATTTCTTTTCATCATCATCTCAGCTTCCATGTTAAGTCTCACCTCTGATAGTTTTTTCTCTTCCCCTTCATCTTAAAATCCTTCCGGTGTATCAGTGCTATGATAGCAGTAATTTCCAGTAGCTACCACACTCTTGAGAGGGTATTCACCCATATCTTCTCTTCCCTAATGCGGCTTGGGTATTGCTAGATAGAGAGTTGAATGTTTTCTTCTTTAAGAGGGCAGCAACTGAGTGAGGATGAGGATCTTACACCTCCTCAGAGGTTATCACTGCTTGCATTTACAGTTCACGTGAGTCTTATTTTGGTGCAGGAGGACAACCCAACATCAACACCAACTGTTTCTTCAACTTTTGGGTTGTCAACACTGCAACAAGCAGCACAAACAAACTCAATAAACCACTAATTTGAGCAGCAAAAGCAATCTACAATCCTAGACAAAATTAATTAATCTACAGGTATTTCCACCCTTCAGCCTTTCTTTATAGGACACCCAGTTCCTGCTCATACACCTCCTGAGGAGATGCCTCTTGCTCCTGCAGCCATTTTCCCTGTCAAGCTCATTTTGTCTACTGACAAAAGTCACCACACAGGACATCCAGTAGTCTTCATAGTTCATTGGGCGAGTGGCTTCTCATTTTGCAAGAGTATTTTCATGTGAACAGAAGGTCAATGTTCAATCTCTGTCCTTTGCAGGCTGTGTATTATTACCCTCTGAAGTCTCAATCCACACAGACACAGAGAGATAATAGAAAGAAGGTAGCAAAGATTTGGACTCAAAGTTGTGTTTGTGAGTTTGACGCTGATGTGACTATGGAGCATGATAGGCTCAAGGTAAAATAAACAAACTATGCAAAGCCAAGTCATTTCAGCAGGGCAGCTACTTCTTTGTTCTGCCAGAGACCTATTTACCCACAGCAGGAAGCCCCTGTCAACTTTTTATTTAAAGTTAGCTACTTTTTGTCTGTCCCCTCTCTCATTAGCAAAGAGACTATCTTTACTGTTTCTCTTGGAGACAAAGTAGATAATCAGAACAATAAACAGATTAACAAAGATTGCTAGAAAAATTCTTATCATATAATTGTTTGGGCTGGAAGAGACCTTACAGATCATCTAGTTCCAATGCTCCCTGCTTGGGCAGGGACACCTCCCACTAGACCAGGTTGCTCAGAGCCCCATCCAATCTGGCCTTGAACACTTCCAGGGAGGGGAAAGCCACAACTTCCCTGGGCAACCTGTCCCAGTGTCTCACCACCCTCACACTAAAGAATTTCTTCCTAATGTGTAATTTAAATCTCCCCTCTTCCAGTTTAAAGCCATTACCCCTTATCATCTCACTACATGCCCTTGTAAAAAGTCTCTCCCCAGCTCTCCTGTAGCCCCTTCAGGTACTGGAAGGCCACTATAAAGTCTCCCTGGAGACTTCTCTTCTCCAGGCTGAACAACCTCAACTATCTCAGCCTGTCTTCATAGGAGAGGTGTTCCAGCCCTCTGATGATCTTTGTGGCTCTGTCTCCTTGTCCAGGATTAAGAAATATTTTTACATCATCTTTCCTGCTCAGAGTCCTAGGTACAACACTAAAAGCAGGTGGAGCAAACCCTATATTTCTGTATTTGCCTATTCCAGGCCTGTGACTGCAGGTGGGTGCAGCAGCAATGCCAGCACAGCCATGACGTTTAACCAGCTTCATTCACATCCTAGCTGCACTTCGGAATATTTGGAGACCCTTAGTTTAGATTTAATCAGTTTTCTCAAAGACATATCTTTTTGAGAAGGCAAGAAAAGGCAGTCAGGTTATCCTACAGTACCTAAAAAACACAAAGAACAGAATCTTCCCACTTGAAAGTCTATTTCCAACACACACAAAAGCATGCAAGAGAAGTAAGATTTGCCCAGCCTGGTACATGTTAAACATACATTAAACATAGTAAATACTTAGAAAAACTTATAAAATGTAGGATGTACAGAGCAATCCCATATAAGGGAAGCCAGCTCCTGTCAGTCACTGCTGTCTTTTTGACAAGCTGTTTTATGTTCTGCTTGTGATCCACACTGGGGAGATACCCCATCGGCAGGTTACCCCTGGGCAGGCAGCAGCCTTCCTGCCATGCTTCTCACTTTGTGGGGCTGACCCACAGCATACTCAGGAACTCAGTAATCATCTCAGAGTCTATTATGGCCAAAGATTATAGATACTGGCTTGTTCCCTACATGGACAAAGGGAATGAACCCAGTCCCATACTCACTTCCTGTTCAAGGCAAAAGGCCTTTGCCCTATTTTGGTCAGTGAGGTTGGAGAATAGTCCCACCATGGTTTTCAATCAATACTTTTTTAGGAAGAAAAATTTCAAAACAGTACATTCTAAAACCTGAAGTGAAATAGTGGTCCCTTGGGCAACAGAGAAAAATTCATCTTCAAACCCTTCTTCAGTTTGGAAAGCTGTGCTATGACAAGAGAGATCCCAAAGCACTTGTGCGCTGGAGTCTGAGAGCAGTATGCATGATATCTCCCTTTAGAGAGCGGGGGAAAGAGTGGCTGGAGAATCACAAACCAGAGACCATGGCTTGCATTCTTGGGGAAGCTCTAGCAAAAAATCATGAGGATATTAAGGGCTTCTCAAGAGCAAATTGTTTCAAAACTATCTACTTTCCTTTTCTGGCTGAGCAAATAGCTTAGTGGACAAGCAATTCTGCAAATAATTGGGTATTTTTTTATTGAATAAGGTATCTGCACACACTACCTACTTTTTTTTAAGTTAAAGGTTAGGATACTTGACTTACCTCCAACATCCTGCCTTCACATTCCTCTCCAGACCAGGTAAACAGGAAATCTTGC
This sequence comes from Hemiprocne comata, assembly GCA_020745705.1. Lineage (NCBI taxonomy): Eukaryota > Metazoa > Chordata > Aves > Apodiformes > Apodidae > Hemiprocne > Hemiprocne comata. Next base: position 88,532,645 of record CM036586.1, on the reverse strand, counting down.
ATAATTGTGAATGTTCCTTATACCAGTTTGGCAGCAACATGGTACCAGAGGGCATTTAACACCTTTGCTTTTAAGAAGCCCCAGAAGCTTAATTACTATTGAAATTATGACTAGGGAAAAAAACAACAGTCCAGTTGTTGAGCAAACATTAGCATAAGCTGAATGTTTTATTTCTCAATCAAGTTGTCTTTGTGCAACTCTATGGACTCACCTCCTCTGTTCCAGGGCAAGGTAGGAGTGAAGCAGAATGATGGCTCAAGAGCCTCTATCCTGTTTTACCAATTATCAGGTCAAGTAGCACAGGAGCAAAGTGCTTGCTAATGACCTAAATTAATAATCTATTATAAGTTTCTGAAAAGTACCTAACATGGGGTTTACAGTAGACTTCAGGTAACTGCATTGAATCAATGCACTTTGGAAAATCCTGTTCAATGGCCCAGTATATTCACAGAATCACAGAGTTATTTGGGCTGAAAAAGACCTCTGAGATCATCAAGTCCAGCCTATGGCCTAACACCACCATATCAGCTAGACCACAGCACTAAATGCCACATCCAGTCTTTCCTCAAACAGCTCCAAGGATGGTGACTCCATCACTTCCCTGGGCAGTCCACTCCTATGTCTGATAACCCTCTCCGTGAGGAAGTGCTTCCTGATATCCAACCTAAACATCCCCTGGAGCAGCTTCAGGCCGTGTCCTCTCGTCGCTAGTTGCCTGGGAGAAGAGCCTGGTTCCCACCTGACTGCAACCTCTCTTCAGATAGTTGTAGAGAGTGATAAGGTCCCCCCGAATCTCCTCTTCTCCAGGCTAAACAGCCCCAGCTCCCTCAGCCTCTCCTCATATGACTTGTTCTCTAGTCTCTTCACCAGCCTTGTTGCTCTCCCCTGGACCCGCTCCAGCACCTCAATATCTTTCTTGAAGTGAGGGGCCCAGAACTGTACATAGTACTCAAGGTGAGGCCTCACTAGTGCTGAGTACAGGGGAAGAATCAAATCCCTACTCCTGCTGTCCTGAAACAAGCCAGGATGCCATTGGCCTTGCGGGCCACCTGGGCACACTGCTGGCTCATGTTCAACCGGCTGTCCACCAGCACTCCCAGGTCCCTCTCTGCCAGGCTGCTCTCCAGCCACTCTTCCCCCAGCCTGTAGCGCTGCCTGGGGTTATTGTGGCCAAAGTGCAGGACCCTGCACTTGGTCTTGTTGAATTTCATGCCGTTGGCCTCAGCCCATCGACCCAGCCTGCCCAGATCCCTCTGAAGCTTCTTCCTACCCTCCAGCAGATCGACACTGCCCCCCTACTTGGTGTCATCCACAAATTTACTGAGGGTGGACTCAATCCCCACATCCAGGTCATCAGTAAAGATACTGAATAGGACTGGGCCCAGTACTGATCCCTGGGGGACACTGCTGGTCACCAGACACCAACTGGATGCAGCTCCTTTCACCATCACTCTCTGGGCCTGGTCATCCAGCCAGTTTTTAACCCAGCAAAGGGTGCACCTGTCCAAGCCATGGGCTGCCAGCTTTTCCAGGAGGATGCTGTGGGAGACTCTGTCAAAGGCTTTGCTGAAGTCTACATAGACCACATCCACAGCCTTCCCCTCATCTACTAGGCAGGTCACCCAGTCATAGAAGCAGATCAGATTTGTTAGGCAGGACCTTCCTTTCCCAAAACCATGTTGGCTGGACCTGATCCCCTGGTGCTCTTCTACATGCTGCTTGATGGCCCTCAGGATGATCTGTTCCATAATCTTGCCAGGCACCAAGGTCAGGCTGACAGGCCTATAGTTCCCTGGATCCTCCTTCCAGCCCTTCTTGTGGATGGGCGTCACATTGGCCAACCTCCAGTCATCTGGGACCTCCCCATTGAGCCAGGACTGGTGATAAATGATGGAGAGCATCTTAGCCAGTTCTTCTGCCAGCTCCCTCAGCATCCTAGGATGAATCCCATCCAGACCCATAGACTTGTTAGGATCTAAGTGTTCAGTAGTGCTTAGTGAATAAAGCTCCCTCTTGGCCCCTTTGATCTCAAATTCCTTTCTGAACTGTGGTCAAGTTGAATTGGAGGGGCCAAATATACCACCTACTTCCTTCATGTCACATCCCCCTTCGAAATAGGTAGGGCATTGCCCTGGGACATGTGTCTTGACTTGCCCTCCACCTGATCAGACCACAAAACCAGATCTCCTGCTTGTTGGCAAGCCAGAAAGCTCTCTACATCAGAGAGTTGGTCATTATGGATTTTTTAACAGGAATAAATCAACTCAGCTTCTTTCTTTCAAAAGTGCTAGGAGGGACCCCTCACCAGGAGAGGTGCTGGTTCTGGAGAAAACAGCTAATTCTAGGGGCAATTTGCATACAGCCCCATGGAAACTGTGTTTAACGTTACTGAATGGGTAACTACAGTTCCTCTGCTCCTCCATGTGTGGGTTATTGTGGAAAATTATCCTCATGAGGCATCGAGCACTTCCTCCCTAGTCATCGTGTCTGAGGGCTAGCTCAAGGCTTTTGAACAGCAGTGGTGGAAAGGCCAAATACGTCAGAGAAAGACACTGAAACATCTGGTCTGGTAAACGATGAGTATTATTGACTTTTCCTAACATCACAAAGTGTCAGCATTAAGGATCTGAAAATGTATTATGTGCTGTGTATCTTTCCAGGCAATAAAAAGGCAGCAAATTCAATGCAGAGGCTGGATTTCACTGGTTATCTACAGGCTTCAAGCATTCTCAAATAATTAAGGGATCGCAATAGTTCAGTGAAACCAGCATGGTATTGGGTCACTATTTCACTAGGTTCTAAAAATACCCCTTTTTGTGCTTTCTGCAGCACTGTGTTACAGTCAGGTTCTACTTACCAGGAAATGAACTGAAGGTCATGGAGTTATAGGAGGCAAGGATAGTCTTGACAGAGCCCAGGGTTGCATAAAGCCAGGACACATGGAGGGACCTCCTCCACAGCACTCTGTTTTAACACAGGCCCATTTGCCAAAACTTTCCAAAGTGCATTTCTCTTACATGCAAGATGCTATCTCTGCCCTGCCTGCAGAGCACGCAGTAGAAGCAGCAGGAAGAGGTGAGCAACTTCTCCACTTCCATTGCCTGCCCATTCAGTTTGACCAGGTTTTGAGCAGGACCTGGCTCACTGCAGGTGTGCTGAGGCCTTGGGGAAAACCCCAAATTCAAGAGTCAGCTTTGGTGTAGTCACTGGTGCGGGAGAAAACCCTGCACAATTTGAGCAAAGGAAGAAATGTTGATAGGCCAATTTTACTCTCCTTCTCCTTCCCAGAGGAGAAAGAGGAGGTGAGAGAAATGCAGCAAGAAATCTGGGCAGATATATACAGCATTGAAGGCAGAGACAAGGACTTCAAAATCAACACTGAACAATATAGACCACAGATAGACAGCAGAAAGCTGATAAAAAGTGAGATTACTCTAAATAGAGAGAGAAGTTCAGGGGAAAGAGAAGAAAAACTAAAGGGAAAATGGAAAAAGGAGGAGAATACTTGAAATAGGAGAGGAAGAGTGTTATAAGAAGGGGAATAAGAAGGTGAAACCATGCAGAAGATACATAAAGGTAAGCCCATGTGTATGGGTGCAAATATAACCCCGGACAGGATGACTCTGGAGACCATCAGTTTTTGGTATCACAGGTCATCCTGGTAACTCTCAGCTTATTTGTACCCTGACTGTGTGTGGTCATGGTACTATCTGAATGCAGAAAAAAACCCTAATCTGTAAGCATATTTTTAAATATGGTGGCATAGTTTCTTTTCAGCAGCATAAACAGTGTCCTAAAGACAAGACAGAATAATTCATGACAAGGTAAATGGAAACAGGCTGACAAGGATGTAAAAATGAAGTCTGGATACTACAAATAGGTCTGATCACCGGAAAACCAGTTCAGGGGTAGCCCCACAGTAGACAGGCAGTCCAGCTCAAGTCATCACTCTTAAAGTGTTTATTAAAATCTGCCATATCGTTGCTGGTACATCACTGTAACATGTAAAGACAAACCAGGAGTTAGATTCTGCTTCAGTAACCACACAGACTTGAAAATCCAGAGCCGGTCATCAGAAATTTCGACCAAACTAAGCTTGAGCATGAAGAGATCTATAGAAAGTCACAAAAGCTATCAAGGTGTAACACAGATTAATTTTACCTCTCTAACCTATTTCATCAAGCCACTGGCCCATAGAAGAAGGAGTATCTTCAATTCCAAGTAAGCATAGTCTCAAATGTAGGTTCAGAAATCCTCACACAGTTAAATTCTGTAGTTCATTGGATTTCTCCTTGTCAGAGTTACTACAGGATGCAGACATTTCTTCTTTGTTATTTGGTGTCAATGGTCAAGCAGCATAGAAATTCTGTGGGATCCCTTTCACACCCAGACCTGTTATCTATTTAAAAAATATAAGAAGAAAGAAAGAAAGAAAGAAAGAAAGAAAGAAAGAAAGAAAGAAAGAAAGAAAGAAAGAAAGAAAGAAAGAAAGAAAGAAAGAAAGAAAGAAAGAAAGAAAGAAAGAAAGAAAGAAAGAAAGAAAGAAAGAAAGAAAGAAAGAAAGAAAGAAAGAAAGAAAGAAAGAAAGAAAAAGAAAGAAAGAAAGAAAGAAAGAAAGAAAGAAAGAAAGAAAGAAAGAAAGAAAGAAAGAAAGAAAGAAAGAAAGAAAGAAAGAAAGAAAGAAAGAAAGAAAGAAAGAAAAAGAAAGAAAGAAAGAAAGAAAGAAAGAAAGAAAGAAAGAAAGAAAGAAAGAAAGAAAGAAAGAAAGAAAGAAAGAAAGAAAGAAAGAAAGAAAGAAAGAAAGAAAGAAAGAAAGAAAGAAAGAAAGAAAGAAAGAAAGAAAGAAAGAAAGAAAGAAAGAAAGAAAGAAAGAAAGAAAGAAAGAAAGAAAGAAAGAAAGAAAGAAAGAAAGAAAGAAAGAAAATAAAATTCTCCAACTGAGTATAATAGAAACATTTGAATGTTGTACAACAAATATCACAGGCAACCCACCCCTACTTGGAGGGTTCCCTGCTTCAAGAGGAGCCCAAAAATAGTCATTACATGTAGTTTGTTAGAACCTTTGAGATTAAGTTATTTAAGATTATCAAGCACTACTCAATAATTTTGCCAATTTATACATTGTCTTGTGGTCTTTATCTCTGTATTAACCAAACAAGTCATAGTAACTTGAATGTGCTTTGCCCATGCAAAACAAATGGGAGTTCAGAAAACATTGATTCTCTTCTAGAACTGGAGAACTGAGGAACAGAGACCAAAAAAGCAAGGCTCGTAACAACCTTTTGGTATTTAATTCTCCTGTGGGCTCCTAACCATTGCTGCTTGAGAAATCTTACCAGTTCTCAGCCATGGGAAATCTGCTCCAAGCCCTGTTTTCAACTAGAAGGTCCCAGATCCCAGATCAGATCCCCATCCCTCCTGGAACATGTCTTCCTCATGTTGCCCAACTGATAACACTGTTTTTTGCTATTTCCCCTTATTCACAACCCTTTTCAAGCTATGGTCAGCTTTCAGGGAAGGATTAAAAACTGCATTTTATTCTCCTGATGTACTTTTTGCTAATGGACTGAAAAATGGAGAGCGAAACAAGTTTCAGATTCAAGAATCCCTGAACAAAAATGCGGATAATTAGTTTCTCAAAATGTACCAAATGCTTTTAACAGACTAAAAAAAAATCCCAAATTTTTTGAGTTCAGAATGCAAAGCTCTGCCCTGATGAATTTAAGCATTCCTTTTTCAAGGAGCCATCTGTGTTATAAGTATTTACATACCCTAACACAAGCAGAAAATGAGAATTAAGGCAGCAAAATTTCTGATGAAAATACAGTAGGAGATAGGAGCAAGACCCAGTTCCTTACAGTGTATTACAGAATATGCTATAGAGCAGACCCAGATCCACCAGCTACCTTCAGATCCTGATCAGATACCAACTTTGGCTAACCAACATAACCAACACTATTACTAGCAATTCTCCAAATCTTCCTTCCAAACACTCCAGCAGCCATGAAAAAACAGCTGCGCTCAGCTGGGGAGCAAGCAAAGCATCTGGATGAGCACATTGGGCAAGTGAGATGAGCAAGGACAGGGCTGCTACAGGCCGGGGGCATCTCACTCTCTGAGCACAAGACATGGCAGGTCTGACATATAGAAAGAAAGAAAATTGGCTCACCTTGAAAATCTCTCCAGCATGAGGTTCCTTGGCCAGGGCAATCTTGTCCAGTCCATCATATGCAGACGTGACGTACATTTCTGAGTAGTCTTTTCCACCAAAGCAGCAAGAGGTGATCCTTGGAGTAGGCAGCCTCACAGTTTGAATTCTTTTTCCTGGGGAAAAAGATGTGGTTGTTTCCTAACGTCCATTTTCCAGGACACAAATGTATTAGTACTGCACATGGCACAGATGTGGCATTTACTCAGAAGGCATCAGCCCTTCAGAAACACCATATCCTAAAGGACAGTTCTTGGAGAAATCAAATTCTTTCCTCTCCCTTATCTCTATTTTTAGGCTTTACCTTCTATCTGCAAGGTTTTGTTTCCTTTCTCAAAATGAAGTGATAAAGTATTTGAAGGCAGGAAGGGCAGAGACACCTGGGCCTGGGATGGCTGTCATTCCCTAACAGTGTTTCCCTTTCAAACATTTCAACACTGAGAATTTTTTCTTTATTAATTACAGGTATTTTTTCTCACAATAGATATGCAGTGTGTGTTTTTTCTTAGTGGCATTACTAAGAAGTGAGTATTCTGCATCAACAGACCGTGGGAGCAGGGGTACCTGGCATTGGGAGGCAGCATGGAGAGCAGCTCCCTCCGTGTGATCAGGGCCTGGACCAGTGATGTTCATGGCAACCCACAAGGAAGGAACAGGCTATAAACAAAGTCTTCTTACCTCGCCTTCAAACCATTCCTCCTGGCTGCCTTTTGTCTTGTGTTCATGGCACATAGGTGACACTCAATATGCACATCCTGGTGGGGAGGACTTACCTGTCTCTGGGTCTATACGAATTACTCTCCCGCCATCAATACAGGCCACCCAGAGCTTCCCTTCTGCATCAACACACATCCCGTCGGGCATTTGCTCCTCCTTTTCTAGGTGGTACAAAAGTTTGGGGCAGGCTGCAGGGAGAGTTATGAAGGTAGTGTTACGTGGGCTGGTACCAGTTCTGTACCAGACACCAATCTAACATCTTCCACACTCTTGCAAACAGATACATTCATTTTCTGTGACAAAGAAGTGCTGCAAAATGTGTATCACACACACACACTTTGCAGATGTGTTAAAAGTCTAACCTAACATGGCAGAAACAAGCCCCCAGTACAGCCATAGTATTTTGGGATGGCACTGAATTAGGGCTCCTATTATTTTACCAAGTGAAGAGAATGAAATGCCTCAGTCCCTCTCGTTAACCCACTAGCTGCCTGCCATACCACGACTGCTGCAAGTACAGTAACTTTTCCTGGACTTTCATTGCTTATGGCAGCCTGGACATCTTTTTATTAGCAATACATCACATGAATAGTGGCTTGGGTTTGAATGTTGGTAATAAGCAATCTCTGCTCACTGAAGATGAAGTGCTTTACTTTTCAATGGCCAACCAAGCTACTAGTTTTGACACCTGGACACCAACCTCTAGCAGTCTAGGCTGCAGTGCAGATGGGTTGGTGGACATGTGTGTGGTCTATAGAGTGTTGTCCATAGCCAGCAGTCTGCCTGCTCTGGCCTCAGTGCCTTATGGCCATTACACCACCCAAAAATCTACAGACACCAGCATAAAGCCAAGGCCAGAAGTCTCAGACTCATTACATTTTTGTATTTAGGGGGAAAACGTTGCATTAAATCTTGTCTATAAATCTTACCTCTGAAAATCTTTATAATTAGATAACAGAGAAAACTGACATATGAGTAACTGTAATGATTTTGTATTATTTTCACCCAGGATTTTTCAAAGTCCGTACCGATTAAAGTTCAAAGGCAGTTCAGCCATTTCAATTCCCATGGAGTATAATGGGTTGATAAAACACAAAAATATTCCACAGAGATTTGAAATGAGGTTACATCCATTTTCCTTGGATTTAAATTTCTCATTTTGCACATATCATTAAAAAAAATGTTTGTCTAGATAAAGAATTTAAGTGAAAGTTGCCAAACATCTGAAGGTAATTTTAATTTCAGAATTGGGAAATGATGATAACTTGATTTTTTAAACATGTTTCTGTGACATACGTGCATGCACATTCTGTGGTTGTATTTATGGAATTAGTACAATTGAAGCATTCCAGTAGATGGCACTCGAGAATAAATAGCAACCCGTAACCTAATTCTCACTCTGCAGCATAAACGGCTTCTTCCCTGCAGCTCCTGGACAGTGTCTAAAGATAAGCTATCTACCCAGACAAAAGTTAAGTTGAAGAATTGTCAGAAGTTCGTTCCCCAAATACACCTGGTTTCTAACTAAATGAGAACAATCACAGCCAGCCTGCTGAGAAGTTATAACCAGCAGATGTGAGAACCGTCAAATTAATCACTGCATTTTACATGCCCAGGTCTTGCTGCAGAAAGAGCAATAGCGCTACTTGTCACCAAATTTAGAAAAGCACGGGTACCGATCTTTCCAGTGTGCACATCATAGCTGAAGGCATGCACAGCATATGCCAGGCTGTCGATGTGAAAAAAGGTCCTGTGGTCCAGGGACCAGTCCAGACCATTGGAGATGTCCACCTGGTCTAACTGTTTTATTACTGAATGGTCAGGGAAAAGGGTATAGAGAGCGCCTTGCCGCCTCGCTCGGACCCCAGGTGCCGTCTCTTCAGCCATTGTACCTGAAACAGAAATGGGAGCGCCAGTTAAAAAGTAGAATTTTGTTCCTCATGTTTGATCAAAAACCTCCTCTAAATGTTGCTAAGAGGTCCTAGGGAGACCAATTAACCAGGTTTAGAAGGAGGAAAAGGAGCATGACAGGAGCAGCTGCCTCCCACCAAGGTGATCCTGGCCAACCAAAGGGTAAGTTTCTTCGTTGCCATGAGGTTTAAGTCATAGACACCAAAGACCCTCAACGCACCCAGGTCTGAGGTTTTGCTCAAAGCAGAAGCCAAGATGCAGGCAAGCATCATGTGCTCTTTTTGTTGTTGTTCTTTGTAGGCTACTTTTATCATTCAAATGGGCTATGACCATAAAATATAAGTGATATAATCATAGAATGGTTTGGAATGGACCTTAAAGATCACCTAGTCCCACACCCTGCCAAGGACAGGGACACTTCCCACTGGCCCAGGTTGCTCAAAGCCCCATCGAACCTTGCCTTGAACACTTCCAGGGAGGGGGCAGCCACAGCTTCACTGGGCAACCTGGTGTAAATCACGGTTATCTCAGAAGCAAGTGGAGAATACTACAGAAGTGAGACTTCCTCTTAATTAATGTATGCCTCAGTGTTACACTCATTATTTAGTTTCTGACTGTCTCTTCTCTGGAAAGGAGAGAGTTCTGCAGTGACATGACAGCTGGGGTGGAGCTTCCTATCCTCTAGCTTGAATCCATTGCCCCTTGTCCCATCACGGGGCATGACTGAAAAGGGATTGGCCCCTCCTTCTTGACACCCACCCTTCAGATATTTATATACAGTAATAAGATCCCCTCTCAGTCTTCTCCTCTCCAGACTAAAAAAACCCAGGTCTCTCAGCCTTTCCTCATAAGGCAGTTGTTCCAGTCCCTTAATCATCCTCGTAGCCCTCCCTTGGACTCTCTCAAGTAGATCCCTGTCCCTCTTGAACTGGGGAGCCCAGAACTGGACACAATACTCCAAGTGAGGTCTCACTAGGGCAGAGTTGAGGAGGAGGAGAACCTCTCTTGATCTGCTGGACACACTCCTCCTAATACACCGCAGGATATCATTGGCCTTCTTGGCCACAAGGGCACATTGCTGTCCCATGGATAACCTGTTGTCTACCAGGACTCCAAGGTCCTTCTCCATGGGGCTTGCTCTCTAGAAGATCACCTCCTAACCTGTGCATTTTGTTGTTCCTTCCCAGGTGCAGGACTCTGCATTTGCTCTTATTGAACCTCATTAGGTTCCTCTTTGCCCAGCTCTCCAGTCTGTCCAAATCTTGCTGGATGGCTGCACAGCCTTCAGGTGAATCAGCCAGTCCTCCCAGCTTCATGTCATCAGCAAATTTGCTGAGAAGACACTCTGTCCCCTCATCCAGGTCGTTAATAAAGATGTTGAACAGGACTGGACCCAGCACTGATCCCTGAGGGACTCCACTAGTTACAGGTCTCCAGCTGGACTCTGCACCACCATTGATCACCACTCTTTGGGCTCTATTGTGTAGCCAGTTCTTAATCCATCTCACTGTCCATTATTCTACCCCACATTTCCTGAGCTTGCTCACAAGGATGTTACAGGAGACAGTGTCAAAAGCCTTGCTAAGGTCAAGGTAGACTACATCCCCTGCTCTCCCTGCATCTACCCCTTCAGTCACAGCATCATAGAAGGCTATCAGGTCAGTCAAGCATGATTTCCCCTTGGTAAATCCATGCTGGCTCCTCATGCTGACAGCTCCATTGACATGCCAGCCCTCAAGCACAACCATGAGTCAAATTAATTTCCTGATTTTTGAAATAAGAAGAAAAGGCTGGCTGGCAAAACAAATACAGAGACATTTTCACTCCCATCAGTCACTCTCCACTCCCAGTGTGGATTGCTCGGCTTGGCTAATAACCATTTATATGGGAGGAGGAAAAGCACAGGGGGCTTCTGGCTGCATTGCAACTGGTGACAAAAGTCCCTCTCGCCTTCAGAAGGCCAGGTATCTCTCCCCACATCCCTGTTTCCCATGGGCTAACCCAGGAGGCTGTACCTGAAGGGTGCAAGCTGCAGTGCATCTTCTGCTCTAGGACTTGCATCCTCCTCTACACCTTCAGAAACCTTCCCACCTGCATGAGCCCTTCACCAGCCCTTCACCTCCTATGTAGGCAGATATTTGAAAAACACCATGCAACAAGTAAGAGGGGAGCCTTCCTGCAGGACAGCCCTTGTCAACAGCCTCTGCCCTCATTTAGGTCAGGGGATGTGGGGTCCCTTGTCCTTCTTCATCAGGCAACACCCAAGAAGGACATTCACAAGACAGCTCATGCTCATGACATCGTCTTTTCTGGGGAACTCAACAGGGGAATTGAGAACATGGAATAAAATGCACTATACAAAACATACTTTAATTAGTTCCCCTGTGCTCTGGGGGAAATTTCTGCCAGGAACTTACCAGCAAAAAACCTCCCCTTTGGATCCACTTTCCCATCATTGAACCTGTTGTTGGGTTTATCCTGCTCGAGCTCAAGGATGGTGGTGACTGCCTGAGTATCCCAGTCCAGAAAGGCAAACCTTTCCCCAGGGCAATGACATAGCCCCCACACTGCCGCAATGCCACCGAGCCGACGCGGGAATCTGCAGGCGAGAGAGAGTGGGAGATGGCAGGTGGCTCTGGGGCCATCAGTCAGCCCTATCCCTCCCCACTTCAATTCAGGGATCTGGGCTTGATTGGGACATTCCTGACCCAAGAAAGGCTGAGTTGATGCTAACATCCTTCTCCCCTGGGACTGTTAGCTCATCTCACTGGCTCTGTGTTATCCAAATCTTTCCACCTTCTGGGAAGACACAGCCATTAGGACTGTACCTTCTCCTCTGCAGGTCCCAAATGAAACATGCCTTCCCATTGTGGTTTAGCAAGGGCAACATGTGCATGGCCCCCCCACATCTGAGCATGGTCCCCTCTGCTGGGCTGGCTTGGGCCACACTGTGCTCAGCAATGTGTCACAGGAGGGCAGAGCGTGTGGCTCCATGGAAAGTAAGGGAGACCACCATGCTGCTGAACTTGTGTCAGAAGGAACAGACAGGGGTGGACATAGAAGGCTCCTAAGATGAAGCAGTGAGTGCGGATACTTACCCACAGACACACTCTGCACCTCATTGGTAAGTGGGCTCCAGCGGCAAACTTTCTGTGAGTTAATGTCTACATAGACAAGTGCACTCTCCCTTTCTTCCCAGACAGGGCACTCCCCCATCCTGTTCTTCTCCTTCACAACAGATTCGATTTTGATGGAGGACATGGTCTGAGAGGAAGAGGGTCAATAAAAGGTTTAATTATAAGCTCTCATATGACTTTTTCAAACCTACAATGCTTAGAAGCAGAGCTTGTAAATTGCAAAGGCCTCTGAAACCCACATGACAGAGTAATTTAGAAGTTCCTGTGACACTTCCATGGCTTCATGGCTGGAACTGAGCACGAGGTACCAACATTTCTCCCGAGCAAACCTTTCCTTGGCAAGAGACTTTAAGCCAGAGCTGCTGATGAGGCATTCACCTCTGGGCCAAGGAGTGCTGGGGGCACAGCTCTGAGCCGGGACCAAGCTGTCCCCATGGCTGGGGACCTGTAATACCAAGGGTCCCCCAGACTATGGGGAGGGACCAGTGAGCAGCAGTACCAACGGGTCAGAAGCCTTTTTGTGGAAAAACAAACTTCTGCTTATGAAGGCAGATACATTGACTTGCTCCATAGGAAGATGTATATGCACCCATAATACCAACTGCAGTTTGCCACCAAGGCCACTACAAATGAAGTGCCTGCTCCCACACCGAGTCAGTGTGAATATGCAAACACCGGGGAAGGTTCCTGCCTTTGAAATCCTGCTGCTTTGTTTTCCCTCCAAGCATTTCCTCTTCATCAGCCCCCTCACTGCCCCAGCCAGGGCTCCAACCCCTGCCGCAGATTCCAAATTGCACCCTGTGCCAGGCCATGGGGTGTAATTATCCCGGTTGCTGCTTCAGGAGCCAAGTCATCCATGAAGGTTCCATCCCGGGCATCTGCTTCTGCTGGGAGGTGTTCGTAGAATCATAGAATGGTTAAGGTTGGAAGGGACCTTAAAGATCATCAGGTTCCAACCTCCCTGCTACGAGCAGGGACAGCTCCCAGTAGACAGGTTGCACAAAGCCTCATCCAGCCTGGCTTTAAACACCTCCAGGGAGTGGGCAGCAGTGTTGATGCCCCTGTCCCCACTGCAACAGGGTGTTCACAGGGACACCAGCCACTCAGCCATTGCCCTGGCACAGGGTGCCCAGTGCCGTATGTTTGTGTTCAGATCACCTTTGATGTCTTCCAAAATTAGTAGCTCAGCCCCAGGGCCTGCCCTGGCCCTGCTGCAGTGTAGGATGTGAACAATAATCTCTGCCATTCAGCTCTTACAGAAGGAAGGGGCCTGCTCGCTGCCTCTGTCACTGCTAATGGAGATGCCGCTTCTACACCCCCCCGGCCTCAGCACGTTTGTTCCACAGATTGGAGAGAGAATTCCTGTGAGACAGCCAATCCCTGACATAACACTATTGTGAGGGATTACTGCCTTCAAGCAGGCATTGTTTCCTAGTAGGTGAGCTGGTGGTAAGGTTTACAGATAATTAATTAGCACTAATGCACTTCAAAGTATGTGGGAAGAGCCTGTAATCTCTGGGAGTGGAAATGCCAGGGCTGGGGATCCAGGATCTTCCCTGTTCCCCTGTCCCAGATGTGCATGGCAGGCGTCACAGAGCCAAGGTGAGATCCTAACCCATTTATCAAATGTATCCTTCTCCCTTCCAAGAAAAATGGAAAACACATTGCTGCTCTCACCCCCGCCAGAAAATAGGGTTCGGCAGCAGCCCAGCATCTGCACAGCTCCACGAGAGGCAGAAAGTCTCCACGTCTGTAGCAGTCGGTGTGTGTTTGTCTCATTAGTTGTTTCATTGACCCAACCAAGCCTTAATAAAGCTTCCTCTTCCCACCACTTGCCATTTCATTTACTGCCCCTTCCCCAGCTTCAGCAGCAACAAAACAGGGGCCCAGATGATAAGCCATGGTGAAACACTGATTCACAGCCCCGTCCTGCACACTGTGTGACAAGTACACAATCACACCATCACCAGTTGCTTCACAAGGCACAGGCAGGGGAGAAATCAACCTGCCTGCACCAGCTGCCTGTTTTCCCCTCTCACAGCCCCTCTCCAATGCTTCAGAGACTTTTCCTGTCCTTCAGAGTCTCAGCACTCATCTGCCTTCCATGGCTCCATGTCCAGCCTCTGCATCCTTCCTCTCCACTAAAAGAAATAGCTCCTGTGTGTGCCTCCAGCAGTCAGGTTGTTGGGTTTTTTTCCAACAGCTGAATCTTTCACCTCAGATTTCCCCCGTGTTTTTAGGAGGAGGGCAACCAGAAAGGAAGATTTGTGCCCTGCTGACTGAGGTGTCTCTAATTTTTATGCTCAGCTGAAAATTGAGGCTTTTAACAGAAAGGGTCATCCAATCTCAAGAAGCAGCATATGCCCTCCAAAAGAGTCCCCACAAGCTATCAGAGATGCGACCTTTGGTCCCTCCTCCACACCTGGTGGTCCAACTCCTGCCAACAGCCCATGGAGCTACGTAGCAGCAGCATTTCACAGAACGCAGAATCTCCATGTGAAAAATGAGGAACTGAACCAAAAAAGCCTGATTCAAAACATCCCAGCTTCATCACTCCCCAGGCATCCTGCCATCCAGTATCTTTCTGTGTGGCACCTTGCACCCTGCTTGCCACATCACTGATCCCATCAGAGCGTGCAGGGAAAAAAGAGCAATTCCAAGCAGAAAGCACCCAATCCTAGTGTATTGTTCCTAGACAAAATCCCTGAGGATGAAAACATCACATTCACCCTGCCTGTATCCTCTCTGCAACATTTTGTTGGTATTTTAGCCTCCTGGCCTCATGCCTAAACCCCTCACAGAGAGTAAGGGAGTGGCAGATTGCACCAAAAGATTTTCCAAGTTAAACTGTTTAAAGTTATCAGAATTTGAAAACAGTAAGAAAAATGTCCTGGTAGGAACAAAAAACTAATGTAATAACATTCAGCCTGTTACAAAACCTAAAACCTCTTTCCAGTAGCTCTTTGAAAACAGCCTTTCTAACCCTCAGTCCACATCACTTTTCAAATGATCTTGACAAAAATTGGTCATTTTGGTACCCCAAATATACAGGTAAAATACAAACAAATAACTGGCCTTGTAAGGTTTCTTTGCTGTTTCTCTCCCTCTCTCCCCTGTGCAACCACAAATGATTTCATTTTTTATTTCAAGCTGAAGCTTTGAATAAGCAGGCAGACAGCTAAATCTTTTCACGTCCATACATTGAAACAACTGCCTGTGTAAACCAAATAATTCTGAGTACCATTTTCTCTTCAGTCAGGCAACTGAGCATGACACCAAGCTGAAGAACATCTATGCAAAACTCTGCAGCTCATCACAACAACACACCTGCTGAGGAAAATATTGCAAGACCTGGGTTGGTGTCTCTTTTCCAGCACTGGTCCAATGAAACCGGCAGCTGTTTTCGGCGACGATTAAAAATGTGCAATAGTTGATGTTATCTGCACGAAGCAGATAACCTTTTACATTTTGTATTCAGTCAGCAGTCACATGAATGATGAGGCATGGACCAAAGCCCTTCTGAATGGTCTAGTTCCCAGTGCCAGCAGCAGAACATGTGATAGGGAAAAAATCCTTGCTCAGTATTTTTCTCATGTCATGAGTGGGAGAGGGAGACTGAGACATTGCACCATTCGGTCGCCTGGAGGGCTAGCCCAGTCATCCCAAATTTAGGGGCAAATCAACATCTCAGGTGATAAAAAGGGGAGGTTAATAAAAGATGCAGGGGAGGGTTTTATGGTATGAGTCACTCTGAATAATAAGGAAAAAAATATTCTCGTGATTAAGGCATATTAGCTTCATCAAGACTTGGCTCCTATTCCCAGCTGTGCCACAGCCTTCTTTTGTGTACGAAGTCGTCTACTCATCACCTCGAATATGCAAAGCTCCATCCCCGCCTTGGCAGAGACCTGTGAGCTGCTGCCCCCAGCATGCCCAGGGAAGAACTTTAGCCAGGGAGCTCAACCATTGACATGGATGCTGCAGGACGGCAATCCCTTGCTTGACTTGTAAGACTTTTTTTTTCTTTCCTTCTTTGTCATCTATTATTTTTCTGTCTGTGGGAGGGGAAGGTGGAAGGTGCCAGGTGCCTTCTCACACTCATCCCTGCTCAGCAGAGGTCCAGCAAGCTGGGGATAAGGACAGGTTTGCACTGGGGAGAGAGTCCAAGATGGGCACTGACCCAGAGCCACCACCAGCATTTTGGTGGCAGGGCACCTCTCTGTGTCCTGCCTGCTGCAGCGAGGGGGAAAGGTGGGAGACAGGTTGCTGTGGGCTGTCACTACCTCCACCACACTCAGCCAGGGCAGCAGCTGCCTGGAAGGAACTGCCCCCAAACCAGCATGCAAGAGCAATGCTTTTCTTAACCCGTGCGAGACTTTAATGACCATTTTAATCTGATTTTCCAGTGGTTCACGGGATTAACATTTTTCCCAGATAAGCAAATAGCCAAGATAGACGGAGTATTATCCTATCGTAGTCACCATTGATTCAAATTCAAAGATTAAAAATGTACAGTCCAAAGCCAGAGACAAATTCAGACATCTCTAGCAAAAAAGGCAGTAATATTTCCAAGTCAAACTCCTGCCAAGGTTTCTATATTACAAGCAAAGTGGTTGTGGACACCTTGAGAACCCTTCTCAGCCTTCCTTGGGCTCCCAGCCTGAGCCATCAGCTTCGTCTCCTTTCAGCATGAGCCCTCTGTCTCTGCTTGCTCTCAAAACACTTTTCACATTACCCTCTGCTTCCCTTCTTTTGACCTACAAGATAACTTTGAAGGGCAGTGCAATTTTTTTCCACAGCATTTTCAGCTGAAGGATGTATTTAAAAGGAAATTTCTGGTTTAAGATCATTTTAACTGCTTTCATTTAAGAAGAAAGTGACTGGTTCTCAGGTGCAGAGGGAGAAAAAAAAAAAAAAAAAAATCTTTTTTTCTGCAAAATATTTCCCACAGCATTGTTTCTACAGGAATTTCAATGGAGAAAACCACACTTATAAGTCCGCTCTGTACTTCTGGTGACTTGACTGACTTCTCCAGTACAGGCTGTGGCAAAATCAAATGAAGTCATGGAGGGGGTTAAAGCATTTGCCTCACCATAAATTAAAAATATAATAATAAAAAAGCATATGCTGCTTTTCTGGCAAGCACCTTGGATGCTGGATCATTGGTGGCACCAGGCAGGACAGCAGCTGGGAAAATGCTGCTAGAGCACATCTCTGATTTACTCAGGTGGCTGCAAATGCTCTCTGGATACCCCCACCACATTCTGCACCATCTCTTACTCCTACCTCACTGACTTCTGGACAACCAGCACAAGTATCACATCTCATACCCTCAGCATGCCATTTCAAAGTCTCCCATGCCTACCTTTCCAGAGATTAGTCGCTTTAGGAGGAGACACATCTCAAAGGCTTTGTGGAAGCTGTTGACACATGCTGCAACCCCACAGCAGCAGGTGCACAATTCTGTTCCTAGCCAGTCAGCTATTATTTTAATTATTTCCACAATATAAAGTGCCTGCCAGCACCATGTACTTTATTTATATATAACATTGCTGAGTTGCAAAGCAGAAGTTTAAAGTTGGCCAAAGGTGGCCACATGCCCCTGTACCTCTGGCTGATGCCTCACTCACTGCAGCATCTCCTTCTGAGATGGCTTCCTCTCTCCTTTCCCACTGCTTTGGTGTCCGATGCAAATCCTACCACTTCTTTTTATAGTCTGTATTTTTGGATGGAAGCATGGCTGGAAGAATGTTATCAAGGTTTTAGCAAACCACGTATATTAATGTGGTATTTAAATAATTGTTTTTTCTTCCACTACCTACAGGCACGCACCCAGACAATAGCTCTGAATTTGTTCCTGTGCCTTTACAAATATTTAGTAAATCCATCATTCCCCTCTTTTTTTCACAACTTCCCAAATTACGGTTACGTCACTTATTCCCCTTGAGGGTCCATCCCAGCTTTCATTACTCTAGAAACCCAACTTTGCATAAAATGTGATGGTCCTGATCGTTTAAAGACATTGGTCACCTAGGGAGAGTCATTCTCTGTGGTTGTCTCCCTCTTGGAGACAGCAACAGACATGGTTACAGTCCATGAAGACACACAGTTATTAAAAACCCCAGGCAGGCACAGGTGTAGTTACTCACTCCAGCGATATCCCACTCAGCAGTGCAGTCCAAAAGAGAAGCCAAGGCTTATCTTCTCGTGGCTTCACTCTTTTGTAGGATGGGTGTGGTCCCTCCCCGGTACTTGAGATGGGAAGAACAGGAGCTCCCCAGGCAGTCAGTGGTGCCTGCTTTTATTTCAGCAGAGCTATTTTGCCAGCAAAGTATTACTTGAGTTTTCTCCAGCTTGGTTGGGAATAAATACGCTTCACCTATGAGTATAGATTTTGGTCACGAGGGTGAAGAAACCCTTCAGGGCACAGCAGCTGCACCTCCTGATACAGCCTTTCCTGTCAGTGGGTTCTTGCTCAACCCTAATTGAAATCAGTGCCAGCCTTTGATCAAAGAGGTGAGTGCCATTAATAAGCGAGGGATTAAACAAAAGTCAGGAACCTTACCTAATTGAGGGAACCGGCAACCACACAGCTCCAGTTTGCTGGATCCAGCGCTCTGTCATGGGACTAGAGTCAAAATACACCGGCAGCGCCTGTCTGGGCTCCTCTGGGCTGGGGCACAGGAGGCAGCTACAGGTTCTGCACTGGAGGCTGCGGCACGGCGCTCCCAGGGCATTTCGGCAAGGTCAAAAATACAGCTCTCCTGGCAGAGTTGGCTCATCCTGCTCATGTGATGCCTGTGAAACCGGCGTGACGAAGCTCAAGCTGGTGATCTTACAGAAGGAGGAGGTGGCATTTATTAGTATAATCTCTATGGAAGCTTATTTAACCTGCTCCCACTCCCACACTCACAAGGACATGCATGATGAGGGGCTCCAGCAGCCATGTCTTCCCTGTGTCTCCCAGGTGCCTCTTGTTCAGTGGTGACAAAGTAATCCTTGACCAGATCTTTCATGCTTGTACCAGCTGTTGCTGTTACCTTTCTAGCACAGCAACAACAAGAAGCATCAGCAGGTGTCCCACACTGTGCTGGCCATCACCCTACTGCCATTGCCATGGGGGGATGGTGAGCACAGGTACAAAACCTCATGGTTTTGCATGCAATATGATAGTGATAGAAGAGAGCTTACTTGTGTTTATGCCTTCTATTTTCTGCAGTGCCTCCAAATGTCAATTAGCAATCAACAACAGCAGCCCTACAGCACAGTTCCTGAGCTACAGGCATCCCCAGGTTCATGACTTCAGTGAGGTCAGAGCTCTCAATTTGTCCCACTCACCATCTCCCTCAATTCAGAGGCAAACTACTGTGCTTCGAGATTACTTTGCAGCACATAAAGCAAATGAAGGACAGTGGATCCTCAAAGAACAAGCCTCAATTGCCTTCACTGCCTCACACTCATCTTCAGCCCTGAAGTGGGGCTGCTTAAACCTCCTGTTTTTCCAGATGTCGAGACATACCCCTGCATGATTTAAAGATAACATGCCAAGAGCCAAATTTGCAGTTTATAAACCAACCGAGCAACACCACAGTTCTTCCAGCACATACAGGCCTGATGTTACCAGCAAAAAAAACAATCCCGTGAGTAAGCTTGCTATTGACAACAGGTGCAGTGAAAAAATTACCCTTTCCTGCACATTTCTAGAAGCAGTGGCCACTTGGGCATGCAGGCCCCTCTTGCCTCTCTGGTTGCCCTGGGGGAGTTTGGCCCCCCCAGGAGGTACATGCAGGTGGTGGTTTCTTTTAAATACAAATGGCCCAGAATGCCTAATGCTTTCCTGTCATCACAGATCTCTCCAAAACAGGCTGAGATCTTCAGAGGATGGACAGAGATACGGTTGTTGATCCCAAAAGTTTGGGTTTTTATTTAACAAAATGAGCAACATGATGACATGCACTGGGGAGAGATGATGATTTGCTCCAGCCCATCAGGGTTTGTTTAAGCACAACCACAGCTGATGCCTTAAAAATGTCACGTAAAAAGAAAACTGCAAAGGCAGAGTAATAGGTATTAATGTTTTGGTGGTTGAGAATATCGTGGGACAGATGAAGTTCCAGTTAAAGGAGTGGTTAAGACCACAAATTGATATTTTATGAGGAACTCTGAAAATATGTAAAAGAGACAGTACAAGCAGTTTAATCAATAAATCAATATATCATAAGTTGCAAATGAGACAGGAGAGTAAACACTAAAAAGAAAAAACATTAAAACATTATTTAATCATAAAAGAAAGTTACAATATTCAGTAGCTTATTAGGGTGAGAATCTTTATAGCACGACAGAAAAAGCACCATCAAATGTTTAAAATAATAGTGTTTAAAGGGAAAAAGATCAGTTTTAAAATATTCCATATATTTCAGTAGTTTTTCATGCTTCCCTGAGGAGATATCGTAATCGTGTTATGGTTTCAAAGCAGAAGATGCTGAACACCAGACCTTCCAATTTGTCTTGGTTAAGTCAGTCCTCTCAATTCCATTCTGAAGAGTGTAAATTTAACCTGCAAATGGATATGGTGGGACTCCTTTCACACCTAGCCCTGTTATCTATTAAAACAGAGAGGAAAAAAAAAAAAAAGAAAGATTAGTGCAATACTTCACCACTATAAGACATTTACTTTTCTTTCACAACTAGACATGTTTTAGCTTAGAAAAGGACTGTATCCTCCAACTTGACATCCTGCTATATGTTGCACACAGCAGCTCATCATAGCCAGGAACTTCAACCTATGCTCTTTCTCTGAAGCTCATTAATCACAGGCCAGAGTCCATTCCCCAAAAGCCTCTTCTCAGATACTACTAAGCCTTAATTCTGCATTTCACAATGTAACCTTTGGTATGGAGATAGAGAGAATCAGGGCTTTAAAACAAATCCCAAGGTGATTCTGTGATTAATTTTTTAAAGAGATAATTTAGTTATAACTAACCAGAAAGTAAATAAAAGCAGGTGGTTTTATATGCCATTCATTAAGACAAGAAAGTATTTACAAAATTCTTCCCATCATAAATAGAAAACTTGAACTGTGTGGGGAGGGGGAACATTGGAAAGAGGTGGTGGCATAGAAAACTTGCACTATCAGCATTGTTACAAATTTTAAACCCAAAAGTATTTTCAAATCTCTAAATACATTTAACTTTCTCATCCTGCAAATGGAACCAAAAATAAGAACAAAAGCTTAACATATATGACCAACGTTTTAACAACCTCCCTTTTCCTGCTTCCCACCACTCCAACCAGTTTGCTGTCTGAAAAATGCAGGAGGGCAAAAAAATCCTCTTCTAGATTGACAGGGACAAGTATCATTCACCTTGAAAATCCCACCAGCCTGCGGTTGCCGTGAAAGCCACTCTTTATCCATCCCATCACTGGCAGAAGTCACATACATTTCTGAATAATCCTTTCCTCCAAAACAGCAAGACGTTGTCTTGTCAACAGGAAGTTTCACAGTTTGGAGTCTTTTTCCTGGAGAAAAATATGCATGCTGTTTCCTGGTCCTCTACTTACGACAAGAAATTTAAGCAAATTATTGCAAATAACCCGCATGGAGCCAGGTGTTCCACAAAAGATGGTACCAGGGTAAGAGGAGGTCACGTGCCAAGTTTCAGCATCCTGATGAGCATCATGACAGGATAAACCAGGCTTTTGCAAATCACGTTGCTGACAATATATGATTTGAAATGTTTCAGTCTCAGTTATCACAAACAAATCCCTCCCCCAGTCCCAGCCTATCTTCTAATTAAATGCTAACCTCCACAGTACAGACATCTCTATCTGAGCTCATCATTTAGGGTGCCCATGGGAGTCAATGGAAATGGGATATAATTCCTCCATAAAATAGGTCATATGAATCATAACCTAGACCTGCTGACTTTCCTACTTTTAACTACAAAGGAAGCCTGGAGTGAGCAGACCTCATGCAGCTTTACTAAGGCATACCTTGTGCTACATCTCTACTGCCTGAAGTTAAGGAAGATTAATTCCTAGAAGCTTTTCCTGAAATTTCAATAGCCTTTCAAATCAAGCTTGCATAAAATAAGGATCATGGGACATGACTGAAGTTTACGAGTAATTAGCGCTGCCGTAAATAATATTACACATTTATTAAACCAACAAATAGCTGCCATTATAATGACAGTAGTAAACAGATTGCCTCCAGTCTTAACCAAAAAGCTGTCGAGACACCTTACAGCAGATTTTTCTAAAACTCCTCCTACTTCTGGGCATTCAGTGCTTAAATGTATCATTCCTATTTTATTTCCCTACAGTTGGATTTCTCTTTCTAGAAATCTGCTAAAGCACATGAGTCTCCTTACAAAATATGTAATTTCCCCACCCCCCCAGTTGCATGTGTAAAGGGCTTGGTCCTCTCACAGTAATTAATTGTTTACTGCTGTGTTGAAACAGCAGGACAGTAACTTGCATGTTGGGAACCCTATAAGGAAAAACAAAAAGCAGAAAGTTTGGTCTCTTTAACACTTATGAGATGTTTTTGGCCAACTTCGGAGTGGGGCACCACTTCCCAGGAGGTGCTTACCAAAGCAAGAACCTGGCTTCCTTTTTGTGAGCTCTAAAACCTTTCCCTTTCCCACAGGCTGTGCCTTGGTCCCTTGCAGCACTGCAATGAACTGACAAAAGCACAGACCAAACAGCTCCACCTGTACCACAACACTAAGCAGGGCAGAGGCACAGGCACAGATTAAAGCAGGGCCACAATATTAAGCCATTGGTGCATTTCTGGCACAATTTTGGCCCACCTGGTCGGGTAAGCTGCTCCCCAGAGACCCCATTTGGGCTCTGTTTTGGTGCAGGAAGACAGCCTGGCTGTACAAAATAAGCTACAATATGCCACATGGTGCAGGACTAAAGGACATTCACTGATCCATTTTACTTGCTACTATGGATATAACCCAGCACATTCAGAATACAGGACTGAGAAGGAATTGCCTTTCTTGCACCAAAACCCCTGGCACAAGAGCTGGATACTTTTAAACTGTCTTTTAATCCCAAAATAAATAAAAGAACACAGCAAGTGAGCAGTGGTGAAAGAGCCTCTGGCGTGCAACAGCCAGGGAAGTTTCAGCGCTCTGGGATTCCTGATGCTGTATAATAAGCTTATTTGGCACACACTTTGACCCACAATGGCCCAAGGAAAAATCAAAATCCAAATGAAAAAGTCCTGTCTGTTGCATGGGAGTGACAAGGAGCAGTATGAGTAGAGCTGGCTCTAGCAGCACTTTGTGGTTATCCGCTCAACTGGCAGTGGAAGGATTACATTGCTACACGGGTTACATGGTGGCTCATAAAATGCTCCAGGGGGCACTCTAGAAATTGGCTGACAGAAAGTCTGGGAGGAAAATGAGTGGGAAGGGCATTCATAGGGAAAAACATGCACTGTAGGACAAGAGGCATGAGCTCCAGAGACAAAGGAAGAGACTCTGACTGTACTTGCAGTGATCTCAGCAGATAACGGCAAGGAAGATATTGTTTACAAAGCTCTAAGATCTTCCAGCAACATCTTCCTGGAGATGCAAGAAAATCTGCACCTGGATGCTTTGAAATCTACCTGAAGTATTAATCTATGTTTGGTATCTGTACAAGAGAGATAGCAGATCGTTTAGACACTCTACAAAGCATATAAAATACATTCATTATGAATAACTCTAAAATATTTAACTTCTATTTAAAAGACATGATTGCATCAAACTAGCAGGTCCCTAAGTGACAGGAAGGTATGAGAAGACTTGGCAATGTAAAAGTTAAGCATCCCATTTTGAGCCCTTCACAAACCCAGTGGAATCAGTCATCATAACCTTTCCCTGGAGCACAAAAATTCCCTGAATTTAAAGGCAGCAGCTACTTCGGCTAAAGAAGCCTAGACCTGAAAACCTGCTTTGCTCTGAACCTCAAAATCTGCATTTAGAAAATATGCCAAATAAACAAGTTTCCTCACCCATCCCCCCAAAAACACAGTCCAGGCTTTGCTATCAGTGAAACCTGAAAATCCTTCACGTGCTTCAGACAAGCTCTTTATCAGTGGATGTATCTGCAAGTGGCTGACAGTCATTCAAGGCACACTTAAGAGCTATTGCACATTAAAAGAAAGGCTTTCTGTGGAGTTATCTTCAAATCTGTCTGGGTCATCTCCCTAAATAGTTACAGTTCTCTCAGAATTCAGCAAATTGCAGATTTGAGACATTACTTTAAAAGATAGCGCAGAGAAGGCAGACAAGCCTGAGATATTCACAAAGAAGAAGACTCTTTTTGACATGCACACTTAACCTGCAGAACTTCTTACTCCTGTTTGCTGTTGGTGTGGGGAGGTCTACGTGGGAGAGGGGAGACAGAACAAGTTCACAGAAACTTGAAAATCCACTGGCAGTTACCGATACATCAAAATCATACCCAGCTCTGAAAGACCCTGAGTGGAGCATAGCTGAAAGCTGGGAATGTATTAGGGCTATCTACTCTGCTTTCCCTAGTCCTACAGTCTCCCTACACATCTGCTTATGGACTCTATTCCCATTAACTTTTCCTTAAGGAAAAAAAACCTCCAAAAGGCAGGAGGAAAGGAAAAAAAACAAGTGAAAAAAGGAAGAAGCTGAAGGCCAGGGAGGAAAAAGCTAGAAACAAGGAACCAGAAAGGAAAAATGGCAGTCCACTGCTCCACGAGGGTATTCAAAGGGCTGGCAGAAGTCACCAAGGTGTGCTCTATTCATCAAAACATGAGGATATAGGATGAGAAACAAGCCCCGGAGCTGCTGGGATCTCCCAGCTGCAGCCCCCTCCTCCTAGGGTTGGAGTGCAGACTCTGCAGTAGAGGAGAAAGTCCTGCAGGTTGGCAAGACCTTGGATGGGTACAAATCAAAAGGTGAGGGGGAGAAGCACAGCCTGAACCTCAAGTAAGACGTTCCAGCAGAGTCAGAAGACAGGCTGCAGCCTGACTCACCTAGTGCACACGTGTGCCAGGGCCTGCTGCACACTGCAGAGGAGGGATGTGTCAGGGGACAGTGGCATGCCTGAATCTGCAGCCCCACAGAACCCCAAGGCTTTTGTTAGGGCTGGACCTGGGTTCAAGAGACCCCAGATGCACCCTAGTGCGGTTGCTTCTGTGCTGCATTATGCAAACCTGTGCTGCCTGGGATCTGTCAAAATCATGCTCCCATTCTCACCCACGGGCTGCCTGCACAGTGTGGGTCAGTCTCTCTGAAGTGCTTCACAAGTGTCTTTTATGCAGACTAGAACCACGCCTGGCAGACCACCAAAAACCAACTGAGAGTAGCAATGAATGACAGACTCAGACAATGGGCACACACAAGACATTTCTGTAGGAATGATAAAATGCTGTGGAATTCATTACATATTTTTATTATTTAAATTGCAAAATGTATCGTATAAATAATTCTCAACAATTAAAAAAAGCATTGCTAGCATCAGTGTTGTGTGGGACTTGTATTAACTTCAGTAGGCTGCCCAAAATAATACACTGTGCTGAAGAAACAAGACAAAAAATGGCTTCAGTCATCTTTGTCTTTTCATGGCTTCTTCATCTTCTTCCACATCATTTATCAGTAAGGTAAATGCTGACACTAAGTTTGGAGGATGCAAGAGGATGCTAACTCAAACAATTCACAAGCATAACAGTAATCTCCTCCACAACTTTATCTTTTCCAACACAACAGAGGCTGGGAATAAAGGAGACTTCTTTACAAAGCTAATTTTTGAGAGCAGAGACATATAATCTCTTTAAAACAGGGAAGAAAAAAAAAGTAGTAATGTTTTTAAAAAGAACAGATATACCATTTCTGTAGGGAAAAAAACACCCTCTCATTCTTTGCTTCTGTGTCTTATTTCTTCTGTTTTTTAACACAAAATTCCAGTCCACCCTTTGCAAACACATACCTGTCTCAGGGTCAAGACGAATCACTCTCCCACCATCGTAACAAGCTACCCAGAGTTTGCCTTCTGTATCAATGCACATCCCATCAGGAATGCTTTCCTCTTTTTCCAGTCTGTATATACTCCTTCGGTTGCCTGCAGAGTAGAAAAAGCACAACAAAACTGAGACAGTTGTTAAAATTTTGATCAGTCACAGGACAGCAGAGTTACTTGTACTGTTATATTCAAAAGCTGTGCTGAAGTCCTCTCAGTTCCTTGGTAGGAAAGAAATGGATCGTGTCCGCTGCCCTGTTTGTTTCCCAAGATGGTTGTTTCTCAGCATGAAAGCCTGTAGATCAATTTCTACCCACTGAAAGTATAGTCTTTTTTTCTGGTGTTCTTTTCTACTGCACCACTCCTGCTCCCTACTTACAATATTAAATTAATAACTGAATAAATAAATGTTAAATATATTCAGAAAATTAATTACTTGTTCTAAAACCACTTTGGATCATTTCAAATATGGGTCGTTTCAGTCAGGGAACGGGAGACTTTGTTTTCAAACAGATTGCTGGAACCTGCCAATAATCACTGTTCCAACACAAAACTGACCTTCAAATATATAAACTGAGAGTTTATATAAACATAGAGTTAGGAAAAGCATCAACTTCAAAGGCATAGAGTCAACCTAAAAGCAAACAATCTGAACTTCTATCCACTGTTATTAAAGAAAATTAAAACCAACCTTCCAACATTGTTTATTTTATGCTCTGACAACTTCAATGTTTCTCATATGTAGCAATACTTTTTAACGAGTTCTTTGTGCTCCTGGGGATTGTCAGATTGCCCACAGAAAGAGAGGGAGCAAGCATGGGTGAGAGAGAGAAAACCACCCTATTTCCTAAAGAAAAATACATGGTAAGCCATAGCAGAGAGATGTAAGATGCTATACCTAAAATTAGTTTAAATGCACAGTTTTAAAACTAAGTATCAAATTGAATGGGTGTTTTTAAAATGTACTCAGAAGCAAATTATTAGTCCAAGTCACTGGAATTTTTCCTTGCCCAAGCTTGTAGAAGCCCGTAAGGGGTTGTTCTGTTTCAAATAAATTAAGGAAGAAGTTTTTGAGTTCCTGCTTTCCAGTTGTTGCTTAGCTCGGTCTGCAGAATCTTCATTTAAGAGCTTATATTTTTTTTAAAAAAACAACTAAACAGGATGAAAAAAAAAATCTAGAGAAGCTAGGAAACGTTTTGTACCGGACTACAAGGTTTTCTTTTACTTTTCCTATGCTGTCAGGAATAAGACGCAACCACAGAAACCTAGCCATACAAGAAACACATTGCGCTTTTCACACAGGAAAATCAGATAGGCATCATGTTCAGTGTCAGTAGTCCAGATTACTACTCAAACTCTGCCATGCAATTTAAATACTTCATAGTATTAGCAGCAGCCTCTGACTGGTTTGAGCTAGGTGCCTACGCAGGCACAGATGGATGTTAATAGAGCTTCTGTGGTTTTGTTCTAAACAAGTTTCTGAAGAAGCGCTCCCAAAGCTCTGATCATCTCTGCGTAATAACCAGAATGGAATCAAACATTGCAATCTTTAGGCACAAACAATTATTTCAGAATGCAACAGTTCGTACCAATTTTTCCAGTTTGGAGGTCATAATCGAAGGCATCTACTGAGTAGGACAAGCTGTCAATGTAAAAGAAGGTTTTGTGATCCAGTGACCAGTCTAGCCCATTAGAAATGTCCACCTGATCAAAGTGCTTCACCACTGAGAGGTCGGAGAAGAGCGTGTACAGAGAGCCCTGGTGTCTTTCCAGCACGGCAGGTCGAATTTCCTCGGCCATCGTACCTGTGAAGAGCCAAATGAAAGAAAACAGGTTCAGAGTGAATGGGCTCTCCTCCAGGTTTGGTGGCAGCCCCTCACTCTGATAATGACCACACTGCTAAATTAGAAAGGAGAAGCGTAGGGGCTTCAGAGATTCAGGGAAGAAACAGAGTTAAAAGCAAAAGAGAAAAATAGATTTCAAAAGTGTTTGCTTTTAGCAGATGATGACAAAACAGAGCCTTTGTTGTGTGGTTTTTTTTTTTCTGTTGAATTGTGGCAGACACTGTGTGCAGCGTGATTTCTGCTAAGCATTTCATTCAGTCATTCAAGTGTTAAGAAAGGTGTGGTCAGTATTTAACTTCCCACAAATCTTAAGTCTTGTACAGCAGAGAAACTGGGGAAAATTCCTCTTCCCTCAGAGTCTTTCTAAAGCCTTTTCAAAAACAAATCTCATCATCGTGGCATAAAGTTGACTGAGACTGCCTCTTGAGAGACTGGGTAAAAACAAGTTAAGGTAAGCCTGGGGACCCAACTAGAGGGCAGATGTACAGAATAGCATTTGAAAAACCGGGAGGACAGGATCATGGGATGGCTGAGGCTGGAAGGCACTTCTGGAGATCATCTAGGCCCACCCCCTACTCAGAGCAGGGTCAACCAATGCACTTTGCTCAGGGCAGCATTACATCTTGAGTATCTCCATGGATGGAGCCTACACAGCCTCTCTGGACAATCTGTTCCTCTGTTTGATCGCCCTCAGTAAAAGAGTTTCCTCACACTTAAATAGAATTTCCCAAATTTCTGTTTGTGCCCATTGTCTCTGGTCCTGTGACTGGGCACCACTGAGCAGAGCCTGGCTCCCTCTTCTTTACTCCGCCTCCCTCAGGTACTTACACATACAGATAAAGATCCCTCTGCATCTTCTCTTCTCCAGGATGAATAGTTTCATCGTTTTTCAGAAATACCCTCTACAGATTCTGATTTATGAAGAACAAAACTCACAATATCATAAATTTCTCACTGGAGAAGTATTTTCTATTGGCACTCTGCCAGCATTCAAAACAAGCATGCCAACAGGGAGGAGACAAGACCAGTATCTTTAACTATGCAAGCTCTGAATAGTGGGCCTCTTTGTGAAAAAGTAGTCCTGATAAGACAGTGTCCAGGTGATACAAATAGATTTGTAAATGGGATTAAACTCTGCTTGAAGACAACATCAACACCAAAACAAATCCCCACCACTGAACTGTGAACGAACCCTTGCTGCATCTACAACTGATCACTGCATGTTGTCACCAAGACGGCAGCAGAAGGAAGGACCTGCCTGCAGCATACCTGCGAAATACCTCCCTGCGGGATCCACTTTCCCATCATTGAATCGGTTGTTTGGTTTGTCCTTGTCGATTTGAGTAATGGTGGTTACCAGCTGCTCTTTCCATTTCAAAGCAGCAAACCTGGTTCCCAGGGTGATGATGTAATCCCCCGATTTCCGGAGAGCCACAGAGCTCACAGGAGCATCTATAAAAAGGGTGAAATGGAAAAGAGGTACGTGCTATGGAGAGACATTTCTTTTCTTTAGACACACAAGCAGTTAACACTGAACTCAGTGAGACCACAGGCAAGAGAAACAACATACTTTTCTTCAACAAAACTGATGTTTAAACACACAGAATTGATCCTTTCATGCTAAGAGGGCATACTTACTGCATACAGAAAGCGGCTAGAAGAAAACCATCACTTTGGGACACAAACTCAGGGAACTTCAGTATTACGACCATTCCCAAAAGCAGTAATCATTACCAGCATCTGGTTCTGCTAGGTGTTTTAAAAAAACCAACACACTAAGAGGGGGACAAGATACAGGAACAGATATTTTTTATGACAGGCTACTGTGTTGGTTCCCCCCTCCACAGAGGAAAAATTGATTGCCACATGAGCTCTGGAGCAACTGTGTTTGTTTAGCTCAGCTCCTGCGTAGATCAACCCTGCATGGCCGTTCAGTTGTAACTCCTGGAGATGCAGAGTATCTCAGCTCTGGGACAGACAGTCACACTGGGCAGGGGAGCCACCCCTCTGCACCACACTTGGTCATGCAGCTCAGACATGACTCCAGCAGCACTAAAAACACACCCCAAGGAGTGGCAGAGCTTTCCAAGAGTTAAAGCAAAACAGAAAATTAGTAAATGCTCCATTAGTAAATGGTCAGTTTACACTCATTCAAGCTATTATGCTGTAAAACCCCAACTGCAGTTTCTAATTCCTCATTAAGAAATAAGGAAAAAACACAGAGAAATGACTGTGAAAATAACACTTCTGTAAAAGCCAGGCACAATATAAGGAATAATAGGGTTAAACAGGGCAATAAAATCTGGGATAGTATTTAACAGACATGATTTGGAAATATGCATGGGACTAAGCACCAACTTTCTAATTTAAAAATAAAACATTTCTTGTATGTACAGCTTCGCAGAGGTATAATTAAGTACTAGTTTCACCAACACAGCCACCACTGCTGCCAAGAGGAGCTGCTCCTTTCTGGCTGCTTGGGCTTGGCTCAGGACGCCCCTTCCCTTTGCAGCCCCAGCAGTGGAACCACCATGTGAGAAATGCAAACGGCCTCTGCCCCCAACACTTCAGTTGCACACCTGATTGCAACCACACTGCTGGTGGGTCTGGGCTCAGCTACACTGGGCAAGTAGGTGCCACTTCAGAAGCCCCCCTTCCACTGGGGCATCCCCGAAGGCCTCGCTCGCACCCAGGGGGGAGCAGTCCCCAAGCGCAGAGCCCATATACACCAGCCTGCCTGTCCCTGAAGGTATCAGCCCCCAGCTGCAAGAATGGCCCCAGACCTCCCCGATGAAGCACCCCAAGGGAGTGGGGTGTCCCAGGCTAGCAAGAGTGACACAGGCACCCTACTACTGTTCACTGCATAAATACAGCCTAAGCGACCGCATTGGTCCTTGCACCCCACTCAGTCCACAACCTCCCCAGAGGACTTAGTTAAGTAGCATGGGGCAATGGGTGCAAACTGGAGCGTAGGAGGTTCCATGTAAATATCAGAAAAAACTTCTTTACTGTGAGAGTGACAGAGCACTGGAACAGGCTGCCCAGAGGGGTCGTGGAGTCTCCTTCACTGGAGACATTCAAAACCCGCCTGGACAAGTTCCTGTGTGATGTACTCTAGGTGACCCTGCCTGGCAGGGGGGTTGGACTGGATGGTCTTTTCGAGGTCCCTTCCAACCTCTAGGATTCTGTGATCCACAGGAACTGATGTATTTGCAACAGCATTTTATGCCAAACAAAAAACTGACCATAAGGTCCACGCCATCCCTGGCACAGTTACATATGTAGCAGTGTTTTCCCTGTGGAGCTGAAAAGGACATTTGAAGTTGTTGCCAAGTGTGCGGTCGTAATTCTCTGTAAGCTTCAGTAATGATTAATTTCCCTCAGTTTCTACTTTGGACATCAACTTGCTATTTTAATCAAATGGCACTCCTAGCTGTTTGGGGGTTTTTTGGTCCTTTAATCATAGTATTCCCAAAGGCCCAGCTATTAATTATAACTATGTTATTACTAAACAGAGGAAATGGAAGTAAAAAAAAAAAAGTACCTCAGTTACTATGCCTTCTGCATCTCCAGAGAAGCCACACGAAAAAGATTACACCTTTGAGAGTAGGTCGGAGTTAGGGGTGGAGACATGGAGAAGCACGTTCCCTCAGCTAAGATAAGCGGAAATAAGTTTGGGAAGCAACACTTCCTAAATTAGTATCAGGCCTTCTCTCATCTTAAAACTGGTAGTCACAGTAATTTGAAGGGTGGACAAGCCCAGATCAATTTACTATGAACAATGTGAATAGCTTACGGGTGGATGAAAGCGAGTGATTTTCACCAAGTGCTATTGAACATGAGAAAATAATAAATCCAAATACTTAAACCATTTAAGGAACTGTCTTCAGACACAAATATCTATGTTATCACATCCAGAAGTAAACCTGCAACTCCTTATGAGAGTTAGCACACCTCTCCTTTTCTGGAATAAATACTTAAAACTATTGAGACCCTGGCTGGTGACACTGTTACCTTAAAAAAAACCCCAACATTTTCTTCTATGTTACTGGCACTACTCATTCCAACCAGTAACAAAATTCCCAGAAACATCAACACCAGAGAAGGAGAGTCTTGGTGACCCTTACCTCTGAGACAAAGAGGCAACCAGAGAGATCATGTTTGTGAATGCTTTGCAGGAAAGAGAAGGAGGTCAAATGTAATCCAATAGCACAAAACCATAAGAAAACCCTCTAGGACCATGTCTGGCCAGTCACTGTGTTTAGTTTCTGCATGCAACACAAGGCTCAGTGTCTTCTTTGGCCTAGTAGGGTCAGGTTAGAGAGAGATGTCTCCTTACACCAGAAAACGAGCACTACCAGGCATCACGTCCCACCCAGGTTCAGCAGGGACGAAGCACCAAGTTAGAACGCAAACTCTTGAGTTCAGTAGAGGGTTTTTCGAGCCGTTCCTTACCCACAGAGATGGCCTGCACTTGCTTGGTGACCGAGCTCCAGCGGCACACCTTCCTACCCGTGATGTCAACAAAGAGCAGCGCACTTTCCTTCTCATCCCAGACGGGCGACTCCCCGATCCTGTAGCCCCCCTTGGCAACACACTCGATCTTAATGGATGACATGTCTGTGGAGAATGACATGCCATTTGACACATGTCTGTTAAGAGCAAACGCAGGTAACATCAACTCCCAGGACCTCTGAGCGCTGAAGATCAGCGTTGGTGCCTGCGGCCGGCTCAGAGCCAGTTTTCCCTCTAGGGGGATTTTACCTGTGCGGTGCACCGAGCTGCGGGATTCATCGGAGCTGCCTGGGCCGATCGCCCGCTTCGTGCTAGTCCTCGACCCTCACACGTGCAACAACACGTGTGTGTCCGCCCCTCTTCCCCCCCCCCCCCTTCACTGCATGCGCGGAGTGGCCTGGCGCGGCTGCGGAAGGCACCCAGCGCCGGCCCGGGCACCCTGCCAGCGGTGGTGTGCACCCGGCCTGCCGTCACATTTAGAAAAAAAGAAAAAAAAGTAAAAGACAGAGGGGAAAAAAAAAAAAAATTCCGGGGTTGCGGACGAGCTTTGGCTCGGTAGGGGAAGGTCTGTCCGCCGGTGGGCCCGCCCCCGCCCGCTGAGGCGCAACTCCCGTGGCGGCGGCAGCGCAGCCGTGCGTGGGACGTTATAATTTAACATATACATAGAGAGAGAGAGAGACATAAAAAAGAGTGATACTAACATAACCAACCCCCACGCCCCTACCTGTTCCCAGCAGCACAGCAAGGGTCCCGGCTCCTTGCCGCTCTTATAGAGCAGAGGGGAGGGGGGAGGTGGCTACGCTTTGCCGAGGTGAGGGGCCGGAGGCGGCCGGGCCTCGAGTGCCCTCGGCAGGGGCGGGCCCCCTCCCCGCCCCCTCCTGCCCCGCGGGGAGAGGGGCGGCCATCTCGCCCTCTTGGGCAACGATGAGCAGCCCGGGTTCCTCCCCGTCTGGGACTGCGAGACCGGCGGGCAACAGCTGCTGCTCGGCTCCCCCACCCAAAAGCTGCTTGTAGGAAGAAGAGGGAGAAGAGATTGCCCTCCGCCATGGCCAAGGTTCTCCGCTCCCCGGAGAGGCTGGTTCCCTAAGGCCTGGTTTCTGCACGCCTTCCCCCAGGGAGGCTCTCGGTTCCCTCTGGCGCTTGGAGCAGCTCCCTTGGTTCCAGGGTGAGGGCGCAGCGCTGCGCACCAGCAAGAGCTCAGCACCCACTGGGGTCCTACCGGTCAGCCCCCTTGCAGCTCCTGCTACAGATTTTCTTTTTTTCTTACCGTACACTTTCCTATTGGCAATTAGCTCCTGTCGAGCATTTTTACTGGGTTACCTTTATTTATTCATATAGCAGGTGCTCAGAGCCTGGACTTTATTCGGTCACATTTTTTTTCTTTCAGTGGTTTATTTGGAAAGTTCATGTGTTGTCTCGAAAATGGGGTCTGTTACCGGGTGAGCAAGAAGCCAATCCACACAGAGTGGAGATACTTGTTTTAATACCCAGTTCTGCACAGAAAAGGGAGTACGGTCGTATTCCACAAAGCCAGCTCAGTTTCCTGAACCTCAAGTGCTACTTTTATACCCAAAAACGTGAGAAAGAACTTTATCTCTAACATTATTCTATCACTGGCACACAGGATTGGGCAACTAATTCCTTGCTTCCATTTAAAGTGGCAACGCTCAGGAATTTCACTGCACATGCTCAACAAGTAAGGGGCTTGTTGTTAGTAGGGGTCCCTCTAGCCTGTGGGTGTGAATTTTAGTATGCTAATGACTCATTAATGTATTAATACAGTGATTTCAATTACTCAGTGTGTTTTTCCCCCGTGCTCAAGGCTGTAACCAAGATAAGCTGTGGGGAGTGCTCCTTTCCATCCCTTTCATCTGCCTTGCAGGTGTCCTGCAGGCCTGTCTCAAGGCCAGGCTGTTGACTACTTGGAGAGTGTTTTTCTCTAATTGGAATCTGGTTTTGTCTAATTCTTACTGTTTCACTGTTATCTAAGCCCTGGTTTTATTCTGTATGTCCCTTATGTTCTCTTTTATGTTATTTTTCCCAAATGTGATTTTTTTTCCCCCAAATTTTACTTATTTCAATTAGTCACTGACAACACATGAGCTACACATGGTTATCAACACATGTTTCATTCAGGCTTCCCTCGATGGACTACTACTGTGATACTTATTAACTTACTGTCACCTTACCTGAGCAGTTAGGCTTTTATTTTTACAGCCTTGCATAGCATTGCTTCAGCTTTGAATTTTCTCTGTCCCCACCGTGGCGTCGTACAACAAACAGCAGGATTTCACCTCAGACCTGATGCAAGCAAATTATTAGCGACTGCCCACACAAGAATAACATCCAGAAAAAAATGCTAGAGTAGGCAATACACTTTACAACAAGAAAAGAAGATCCAGACATTTAAAATATAAAAATATGCAAAGAATTAATTGAGAATTTGTTAGTGCAGTGAAACATAACTGTCACTTTTTTCAAACCTCAGCTATGTTCGCTGCTCTCCCACTGTCCTTGCACACTATGAGGCTGTTTGGGATACTTAGCCAACACAACAGCTTATTGCATTTAGCAGCAGGAGACGCTCACATGCTCAACCCACCTGGCCAGTCTCTCTGCTCCTTGCTGACTTAGGCATTTGCCAGCATGGTTTGGAGGCATCAAAACAAGCTGTGTGTTGGCACACACCTTGGGAGAAAATTAACAACTTCCGCAAGCACCTGGTTACAACACAAACTCTGGTCTTCTTCCAAATGTAGGTCTCTGGGTACATGGGATAGTACTCCTGCTTTGTCTTGTCTGTAATGGCTAATCAGGCCTGCCGAAAGATAAAGCAGGGAGAAATTAATGAGGGGGGGCAGGGGATGCACCTTCACAGAGAGCATCTACTGAGGTCTTTTGCCAGCACAAGTTGACCAGGGGAGAAGACAGCCCAGGGGAGGGGGCTGCTGAAGGTGGTGCTGCCTCGCGCGTTCGCCACTAGGAGCTTCCTGCTCTTGTATTGCACCCATAATGTCTACTCTGTGGCCTCCAAATCTGAGCAACAAGGAGCACATGCAGCATCTCCGTGGCTTCCAAAGGAGATGGCTAGTAGCCCAGCGTTTATTCCATGTTTGCATGCTTACCCCTCCAGCTTTGCAGGGAGCAGGGGAATCTTACTACTGCAACAATGACGAGCGTAAGGCATATATCTGTGACACAGGGGGTCCTGTAAGGTGAAGTTGTTAAGCAGGACTCAGAATGGCTGTGCTTAGGGTGATTACTGCTGGTCTGATAGCCTGGCCCCAAGACAGGACATATCGTTAACCATATATACATAACAACAGCAGCTGGAATGCCCTAAATCGGTTAAGCCAGTGCTTGAGTAAATCTTTAAATCAAACCCCTAAGCCAACCCTGAGTCAATTTTAGCCCCCGGACAACGTAACTTCATCTAAACCTGGAGAGTATAAGTATTCTCTGTGTTGTTACTGTGTTGTGCTAGTTTCTTGGCATGAGCCTGCTAGCACCCAATCCTGTGCAGGATTGTAATAAACTTGATATCTCATCTCTGTGTGTGGATTGGACTTTGCACACAAGGTAAAGAACCCAATTTTGGGATAACAAAGTCATAGCCCTCACCCAAGCCTGCAGGTTCCCTGAGCCTGCCACAAGCCATTACCCTTGTTGCCAGTCAGGAAGTGCTCAGCAGTTCTGGAGAATGGCCCAGTGTGCCACAGAGCTGGAAAAATCCCCTCACTCATAAGGACTGAAGGTAAGGAGGAGTGCTGGACCACTTCAGTGGTTATATAAAGAAACAGGATTTTGCTTATGCTGGCTCCTGGCAGCTTGAAGTTGTTATTCTTTTTTTTTTTTTTCTTCCTTTTTTTTTTTTCTTTTTTTGAAGAGCCTGAACCTGTAATTTCTTCATCCTCAGAGCAATCTTCATCTTTTTTCTTTCACCTGTAGTTTTCTTGGTTTACTTCCATGTCCTTCTGTGGTCCCAAAAGCAGGGTCCATTACCTGGGGTGCAAGAAGCCAAGCCACACACAGAGTGGAGATATTTTCTTTAATATTCAGTTCTGTGCAGAAAAGGGAGCAAGGTGGTGTTCCACAAAGCAAGCTCAGTTTCCTGAAACACAAGTGCTACATTTATATCCAAAATGTGAGCAAGAACTTTAACATTATTCTATCACTGGCACACAGGATTGGGCAACTAATTCGTCGCTTCCATTTAAAGTGGCAACGCTCAGGAATTTCACTGCACATGCTCAACGAGTAAGGGGCTTGTTGTTAGTAGGGGGTCCCTCTAGCCTGTGGGTGTGAATTTTAGTATGCTAATGACTCATTAATGTATTAATACAGTGATTTCAATTACTCAGTGTGTTTTTCCCCTGTGCTCAAGGCTGTAACCAAGATAAGCTGTGGGGAGTGCTCCTTTCCATCCCTTTCATCTGCCTTGCAGGTGTCCTGCAGGCCTGTCTCAAGGCCAGGCTGTTGGCTACTTGGAGAATATTTCTCTCTAATTGGAATCTGGTTTTGTCTAATTCTTACTGTTTCACTGTTATCTAAGCCCTGGTTTTATTCTGTATGTCCCTTATGTTCTCTTTTATGTTATTTTTCCCAAATGTGATTTTTTCCCCCAAATTTTACTTATTTCAATTAATAACTGACAACACCTCCTCCTCCCTACTTGAAGATGCTCATCTGTGACTTTAACCAAAAGGTGGGATGGCTGTAGGCCTTACCCATGCCTGGTACAAAGTGCAAATGCTGTATGTCAGTTGTCCATATTTTACAACTGCCTCAGAGTACTGCACGTGTCAGGCCTTCTCTGCAGCTGGGGAAAGTGCAGCCAAGAGGGGGGATGCAACGGTGCCAAGGAGCTGAACTAGCTGCCACCTTCCAAACCTCAGTGTAAGCCTGCCCTGCTGTTATGTCTGTTAGGGCAACCATAGTGAACAGGTGGGAGCATACAGCTAGCAGTTAATAATGCATTTTAGGGGGGACCCCAAAACAAACAAAAAAATCCCCCTAACACCAAGCAAGAACAGAGGTAGAAATTTAAGATGAGTTACTGCAATCAGTTGGCTGAAAAGCAAGCCAAGTAAAGTTCTTGGAATAGACTTCTGTGTTTGGATCAAGCTTTTTTTTGCTTAGTAAGCAGCAAGAAGGGCCAGGAGAGATAAAACCACTGAGTAGTCTCCACTGTTTACTATTTTGAATTAGGACAGCTGTGTATTTAAGTAGTTCAAACATTTGCCAAAGTACACCATTTCCTTGCCTTGCAAACATCTCCTTGGGAGAAGGTGGCACGAGAGTGTTAAACAGAGACTTGTGCCTGTTGATGAATTTATACGTTACATCAAGTCCAACATCCTTTGGTATCATGGAAGTTACTGCAGAATTGATTAGGAATCTCAAATGGGGAATCTTTTCTAAAAAGGATTGCATTGAATTTCCTTGAAGTCATATTGAACCACTTAGCCTCTGAAGTCCAGGTTCTCTCACAGAACCAGCAACAGTATCCTCTACTTACTACAGTTTATTATGCAGACTTCTTTCTGCATCATTTCTCACACACTGTCCATGGTATCATGAAAAAGCATCTCGCACCTAAGAATGTAGTGCTATAAGTAGACGTGTTATGTGACCCTTCCCAGTGCTACCAACTTCTTCAGTGTTTCACTGACACCCCTCACACCTTCACACACGCACCTCCAACTTCTTTGCCGTGGGAGCACCTGCCAGTGCTAGTTCCTGCCCCCTTAAGCTGCCTCACAAACCCTGTTCCTTTCCAGCCCTCTCGTCTGCGCTCTGAGCAGCAGGGGAACAAGGCGCTTCAGAAAGGGCAATGGTTCTTCAGTGGAGTACGGCCAAGACATTTTTCATTAATGCCTTGCTCTTCTGCTCTTTGGACCCCACGTGATCCAGATTTGCATTTTGCTTGCCTCAGGATTAAAAAAAAAAAAAAAAAAAAAAAAGAGCATTGATACGTTCTACAGCAGCTGCAAAATTATAGCCACAACAGAGGCTGTGCGAGGGAGCCAGGAGTTCACGGAACGGCAGCATCTTTCATTCAAGTAGCTGATTTAGCAACAGTGCTTTCAGTGTTTGCAATTTTCAGGCACATAAGCCCTTCTTCAGGCCCACATCAGAAGCAAACTTCAAATTAAGTGCAGATTTGGGTGACTGCTCCAAGCTTAATTCAGCACATTGAACCAGACTATTGGAGATGCGTCTGTTTTCTGTATTAGCCGTTCACAACAAGTGTAAACTACGACTTGCTTATGGATATTCTGTATCACCTGGCTCATCCAGCTTTTGGCCTCTGTGCTTCCTTAAGCCAGGAGAGATGGCTGGCTTGTTGTAGGAGAAATCAGAAGGGAGAGGGTAAAGCAATGCACCTACTCCCTTTTAGAGAAAATAACAGAACAATGGCTGAGCCATCAGCTCTGAAGGAGGTCAGGATCTGTCCAACCAGATGCAAATGAAGCCTAAAATGCCAGTCATGCCAGGGCAGGGCCCCCTAAACCACTCAGCACCACCCTTCTGAGATAAGAGATGGAACTACAAAGGAATGCTGCCAGACACCATGGTTTCAGGTGAAGTGGGTGGGCTAGTTTAGCGTTGGTGTTTTTTCCCTCTTAGATAACTCGTTCCCTCACTAGGACCTGCACTTCCAAAGGTATAACCAGAGCCATTTTCCCAAATGGCATGTAACACGTTTTCTTTTTATAGGTACTACTCCAGTGGACTCCTTGTGGTTGCTGAGACCAAAGGAAATCAGAAGAGTAGCATATCTTGATGTTAATCACAAGCTCAAGGGCTTTCACATGACCAGGAGATTTCTTGAAAGCATCTTCCTTTATATATTGCTGCTGTGTTAGAGGTTTGAAATCCTTCCTCAGGATACTGGCCCACCAGTTTGGCCAGCAGGACAGCTCCGGGGCTGTTACTGCACTCTGTCAAAATAGGCCTTGTGTCCCTGCCTTGCCCAGTGCTCTTCCCAGAGGTGAGGGCAGGTGGGGCAGCACCTGGGGTAAAAAAAACAACAGAAAATTTAAAAAAATTCTCTTGAGGAGGGTTAAGTCAAAAGAAACCATAAAGGTGTCATTACAGAGCCTAGCTGGAGATTTAAAGCAATGTCTCAGACAAGGCAGCTTAGGCAGCCTCAGGGCTGCTGGAAAAGGAACGGGGAGGCAGGAAGGGTCTGCCCAGCCTGAAACAAAAGAAGAGTCCCACAGAAAGGGCAGGGCAAGGTGGATCCAGGTGGTTGTCCCAGCCAAAAGAAGCTTGCTGGAGAAAGATAATCTGGAAGCTGTACTCAGGGAGGCAGGGAAACTAATGGGCAAATATCCAAGGCTGCTTCTTCTTACAAAACAATGTAGCCAGGCAATCTTACCTAAGCTAACTGCAGAGGAGTTAACTTGAGGAACAGAGACAGGCATGCCTATCTGCTTTTTTCTAACAACTTTCCCAACTGCTATGTAACATTTTGTTTCATAAAGCTGTGCTTACAGGCACTTTAATCCACTTCTGTCGCATTGCTCCAGAAGACTCCAGCAGTTGTCATATGTGCTGACCTGGTTAGGAGTGGAGCCCAGGAGCTGTTATTCCAGAATGGTTTCTGCAAGAGGGGAATGTTGCAGAATTGCACCCAGGAGAGGCAAAAGCCTCTTCAGCCATGAAGCTGGCATAAAGGAAGATTCAGAAGCAGGAATAGAAAGGCATCTCTCTTGAAACTGGAACCCAGAAGCCTCCAAGTCTTCACTTCTTCCTAAAGCAGCAGCATTGGGCACTCCATTGTTTTCCATCTCTGCCCTTCTCCAGTATTTTTCCCTTGCATGCCAAGCTCCCAGGTTGTGCAAGCAGCTTCCTCCTGCTCATTAATTCACATCAAAAGCTTGTTTTCCCAACAGATGTGTCAATTCCCGGCAGTGCTAAACCTTCTCAACTACAACGATCAAAATGACTGGTTTCATGGGGTTATCTTCCTGGCACACAGAGGCAGGCTTTGGACACTGGGTAATGCTCAGTCCCTCCCACATATCTGATATACACTGTGTGCCTGCAGTACAGGCTGTGAGCCTAGGCCTAGTCATCAGTGAGGTACCACATCAAAATCAAGCAAATGTTGCAGGCTTATTTTAATAGTTACACACTTGGAATTCCTCCTTCTACAGCTTGGGATTCATGGTGGAAAGTAAACAACCCAAAACCATACTACAAATTACAGACGCAAGTCAAAGTGAGAAACACTTGCCTTTGGACAAAGACATATATGCAGAAATGATGGTGCTGGGAATCACTGTGCAGACTCTGTTAATACTTGTGAGAACTTAGCCCAGTTACCACCAACAAATAACCATGCTTACTTATTTGTAAAGACTCCACAAACAAATAGCAGCTGTTTCCAAAGTAATAGTGATACCAGTTTCCTTCCTTGGTCCTGTCTTTCCCACATGCCAGCCAAAAGCAGACTTGTACTTTCAAAGGGAATGGGAGGCCTCCAGTCAGAAAGTCACAAAAAGGAAGTCTGTTGCAAGAGCATATTCAGGGAAGAAGAAATCCTGGTCCTGAAAAAGAGCTGAAAATATATCACTTACTGCTTCTTCCTAGTGTTGTTTTTTCTTCTCTGCTTGCACGTTTACTGTCTTTTTCCTGCTTTCTTTTTGGATGAGGGACTTGTCACTTCACTTCACCCAACCCACCTTCACCTCCACTCCTGGCCTGCCTGGGGCCAACCTGCCTGGCCACTCCTGCGTCCACCACTCAACTCACGGTTCTGCCTCTGCCTGACTCAGGAGAGTCACTGCTGCCACCAACATACAGACTGGAAACCCCCAGTCCCTTCGGAATGCTGCCAGCTACCAAGCTGGTCAGAGCAGAAGGGATGCTATCTGATAGGAGCAGGTGTCGCTGCACAACCGTTCTCTCAATCTTCCTCTTCTTTTTTGGCTTCTCCCATTCTCTGACACAGTACCTCTCTGCCAGCAAGGTGTTATCACACGATTGGCCTGTGGGAGCAGGGGGAACTACAGTAACAGGTCATGCGAAACTGACATAAAACATCAACCCAGGAACTTGAGTGCACTGATTTCTCCTTTGCACATGCAGAGCAATAGCTGGCTGGTAAGTACTCATTTGTGCACGTGTGTGAGTGTACAAGAAGAGGGATAAGCCAGAAGGCCTGGCTATGGCTCTTCATCTGTAACTTGATTTGTCTAACCAGGGAAAACAGTCATACTAAGGCATAAACAAATGTATTAAAAAGTGAGGCCAGGGCAGCAAATGGTCTGTTACATTTGCTCAGCTAGGCAGAAACAAAAGCCAGGCCTGGACTATTCGCTATACACAGCAAATTCGTGTTCAATGACTTTCCTGGGAGGCTGAAGGGTGAAAGGTTTTCCTTGACACTACAACTTGTTAAAGTACTACCAGCTCTGCAGAAATAATTTACTCCTGATGGACACTGTATGCTGTTAAGACTGTTGAGTTTAACAACCTGCCAGACACAGAAGGTAAAGCCCTGAATAAATCACAACAAATGAAAATACTGTTAGCAGTTTCATAATTTAATGAAAAAGTACTTGTAAAAAGGGGACATCTGAAAAAGACCGAGTCCATCTTGGAAAATTGTGTATATATATATATTTATATATATAAAACAAAATGCAAAAACACAAAAAAATTTGACAAATAAGGTTAAGAGGTAATACTTCAAACAGTTAGCCACCGAACACACAATAAAAACTAGCAAATGCACTTTGGGGACAATACTTGAGAACTACATAACCAAGGGCTCCTTCATATATCTATTAAAATAATGTAAAAATTAGCAAAACCATTGCCCAGACTGCAAACAACTGAATTAATAAGCCCAGAAGAGCAGAAATGCTGAGTTTTGCTGAAGCACCATTTTCCCTCCCTTCTGTCATAGGCTTTCGGACACAAAATAACACAAATGCTCTGCTGACCTCCCAGGTAACTGTTACCACTACAAGCTTCATATAATTTCATGACCAGCAAGAGAGGATTACTAATAAATATCGAAGGAGAACTAAGAGAATCAGAACTGGAATACAAATGTACAGACATTTGTTTACTTAATTCTGAATGACCCATGGCTTAGAACACAAAGCATTTCCCGTTAAAATAAAATATGTGGAAACCTAAAATTCTACTGCATATTTACAACAAAAGAAATAATTTTGAAGATACAGCTCTAGAAAGATCAATTACACAAATATACAGAAAATCAAGTAGTAAAAAAAAAAAAAAAAGATGCATGAAGCAAACAGAGCAGAATTGCCAAGTATACTTTTTATTTAATTACTGTAAAGTCCTCCAGCCCCTGACCTGCTAGTCCCATTGTAACTATGGAGATTTCAAAGTTTAAAACAAGTCTAAAAATATCATTGCCATTTCCCAAGCTAAATGCAATAAATAAAGATTACAAAGAAAAACAGGTTGATGTTTGGATTCCGCAGAACAATCTTCACACTGGGTGGGGAGCAACTTTTGTTTCTAGGTAAAATGAACCCCCAACAGAAAGGAGCCATATGACGTGCCCTTTACAACCTACAGCCCATTTCAGCCAGTGATGTGGGGACAGAGGGTGTTATGTATCTATGAAACGTAGAGCATTTCAGAGAGAAACAGTGCAGTTACTTTGTTGATCAACACAACACCATCTGGAAAACAGGAAGTTTGTTTGCATTCAAACAAAAATCTCATCACTAAAACAACAGAAAATAATTCCCCCTCCCTTCTCACAACCTCAGTACTGGCTGAAATTTAATCACTACTTAACAACCGCTAATTTTCAAGGACATTAAAAAAAAAAGTTTTAGTTTGGGAAACAGCAACTGATCCAGAGATTGAAAAGCAGCTAAAAAAAAGAATAGTTTTTCAACAATTAAAAAAACCCCACAAACATATTCCAAATGATGACTGGCTAAAATTTTACAGACCTAGATGCCTGAAGTAAGGCTCCTATACCCATATTCAGGCAACCAGGGCTGAAAATTTGTGCCTGCATAAAAAGTTCAGATGGAATTATTTCTAATTCACCTTATTTTAAAAAATACCAGGTACAAACATCTCTGGACATGAAATCTCAGTTTCAAGAGGAAACTGGCATCACCGGTGATTGCCTAAATTTAAGTGTCAAATAGCATTTTTCTTTGAAGTAGTACATCTACTTTTGTAAACACTATCCACAAAATTAGCCATCTGTACTTGTTAGCTGGGTAAAATATTTACAAGTGCATCCCACAACAAGCAACTATGTACAGAGATTAAAAAAACTGAAGTACTAGAAGTTGTATATTTACAAAATAAGCAAATTATTGTGAAGAGAAACACAACCTTCAGCAGAAGCAGGGAATGGGGGCATGTCTAGAGGTCAGCGATTTTGGCAGCGCCAGCGACACCTGCTTGCACCCTCCGCAAGGAGCTGCAAACACCACTGCAGTTCAAAGCCCCCTGCAGAAGAGGGTCGTCACTTAGTAGTCACTTTCGGCCTGGTCCAGCAGAGCACACCGGCATGCGCTTGGAGATCTGAGCACAAATGTTCCCGGGGGAGGAAACCAGCAGGACTTTTCACGTGCTTAACTTCCTAACACATCCGCAAGTGCGTTGCTGGATCAAAGCCATATTGCAGGTGCCATAAGAATGCAGTTACAGTGTCTTTGTTTGCAGTCTCTTGCACCACGTCAGAGCAATGCAAGGACTTTTATACCTGTCCACCACCCCAAGACTGACATGACATGAACACGTTGCCTTGCACATAAACTGGCAAGGGGGAAGCAGTCTCCTGAATTTATGCAAAGATTAACCGCTTCATGCTCTCCCAGGTGTTACCCTCTAAATAAAAGACATCGATTTCCACATGACTCTGCAACAACGCAGTTAACCTTGCGAAGACTGCAAGCCAATTCACAGTTGAACAAAACTACTCTGATTTCTCTCCCCTCCCCCCATCCCCCTACTGCAACCTCTTTCTAACATAGGTCCTGCACTATTTTCTGGAACCTTTTGATGCTGAGCTTTGCACTGGTACACTGGAATAGATAAAGGCCGAGTTACCCCGTGGGGGCTTCTAATCACCTTTGTACCGAACTGTGAGAAATCATATTCTTTTTGTTTCTATTGTGACAATCTCTTCCGAAGTCCTTACTTGGGCTTTCTCTCTCTGAGCTGCTCCGTCTTAACCTCATTTGCTCTTTGTTTTCATCACTTTCTGCTTCAGAGTCACTTAACT
This sequence comes from Hemiprocne comata, assembly GCA_020745705.1. NCBI lineage: Eukaryota > Metazoa > Chordata > Aves > Apodiformes > Apodidae > Hemiprocne > Hemiprocne comata. Next base: position 88,488,080 of record CM036586.1, on the reverse strand, counting down.
CTAAGTCAGGACAGTACCCATCGTTGTCCTGATATGGAGCACCCTCAAGTGTCTGCTTGCTCCACAAGCGATCTTTTGTTGCAAGTCTTCTTGTTGGCTTTTCACAGCACCGAAGATCTTCCGTGGTCCTCACCAGACTGTTGGTAGCCTCTTTGAAGGACCGGCTAAAATGTTCTATGGTGGATTTTCTGAAACCACTCTGACTGGCTAAGTGAGCCGTGAGCACGGACTCTTGTTCGTAGGGCGTCTGGCTGGAGCTGTCTCTCTGGCTCACGTCTCCAGCCCTGCCCATTAGACCATTGGACTTGGCTGCCAGCCTCGAGTTCTCCTGCTGCACTCGCCCATTCCCAACGGAAGACTGTCCATGCAAAGCAGCCTGGAGCGCTAAGGGCTTCCCAGACGGCTGGCCCCGGTAAAACTCCGGCATCGGAGTGGGGCCAGAATCCTTCACCTTGCCCCGAGGCTTGCCAATCCCTGCCAGCAACCCATTGCTTCTGCTGTCGTGCTGATACCTGGAGTAGGATTTTGCTTTAATTTCCAATGATTCCTTTGAGATTGGCACGCTCCGTTTGCTGTAAACAGTGCTGTTGTTGTCAGGAGAAAGCGGTCTGTTGCCAGGCTTCAGCGAATTATTTTTGCAATCTCCTAGTGCTGATTTAGGCATTTTCAACTTCAGTGTGATCCTGGGAGGTGGGTAGAACAGTGTGTTCTCTAGTGCACTTGTCAGGGTATGGCCTACAGCAGAAAGAGAAAAGGAGGCAGAAGAAAAAAAGGCTTTTTTAAAAGAGGGTAATCGTTTTGTTATCTGTAACAAGTTTTATAGTCCATTAGGTCATTCAACAGTAAGAGGCATTTGCAAACAATTAGTGTGAAATTATTTTGGGACATTAAAGAGAAGCTGGGATAAAGAAAACTGTTCCAAATTATCCACCGTTTAAGAATTTAGGTAAGCATTTTAGCATTTCCATTAAAAACAATAATGTGCCCTTTCTAGAGGGCTTCCAGCCAGTGAATTGAACCAGTTTTGAGACACGACTGAAGTAGTTCCAACAAAGCTATAAAAAAGGTTCATATTCAGTTCTGGATGGAGAAAAAACAATGCTTCAAACTGAGTTTCAATTTGGACTTAGTTCAAGTCTCTGCTCCGTATTATAAAATTCTCTATGCTTTAGAAGTCTTTTCACCCTAATATTTTAAGTCTTTATGATACATGCATTCAGCACCATTGCAAAGTAGCTATCAAGCTATTCTAATAAGCATTAAAAAAGCACTTGTATTTGTGAAGACATAAAATAAATTCAGTTGACATTTTTCATAAAATGCATTTACACAAAACTAAAGTGCTTTAGGGTAGTGCTGCTACCACAAAGTACTAGCCTGACCTAAAACAGTTTAAAAAAAACAAACCACCCTGTCAGTACTTATGAAACCTATCCATGTTTCAGGGGTGGAGGAAAAAAAACACTAAGGTTTCACTCTAAATTGGTCATTAAAAACATAGTATGTATCTTGAAAGAACAGAGAGATCTCAATTTCACATTGAAGAAAAAGCTGCCTTCCCTATTAAAAAAGAAAAGTAATTGCACTGTAATGTATACTGTTCCCCTTTCTGAATGTTGGGTTCCTGATCTCAAAACTGTCACTGTAAAAATGAAAGGCAGAGTGGGTTTTGGTACATCTGCATTCCTAACCAGTTACTGTTCACTACTAAAATCCGGAGTACTTAAACTCTTACTGAAGGAGAGTAACTGCAGATGGCAGGCTAAGAAATGCCTCTCTGCACTGCTCATCAAGCATGCAAGGCAACAGGAGAACAACAGCGATTCCCATCAGTCACTCTTCTCTTTTGCCTGAAGGAACCAACTTCTGACAGTAAGCAAAAACCCTTCTCAGCTGAAGAGTCAAGCAGTAGCACAGAGCTTGCTCTGGTCAAGCAGAACCATCAACCAGCAGCCAAGGAAGTGGAAATCTAGAGATCACCAACAGCTTGTTTCTGCTACCTGGATGCTGTAGTGATTGATAAGCATTAGGCACTTACCAGAAACAGCCATAAAATAAGCAAAATATCCAAGTAAATATTTTAAGAGATTAAAGATTCTGTGTATGTTGCTACTTTCATTAACTGAGTACTCAAGTTCTTCAAATGGCAGATTTACAATGTTAATAACACTAAGTAGGAACACATTTTTTAGTTTAAATACGGATAACATTTATTATTATTTTACATTTATACAATTACCTGCGGCAATTTCCTGATTAATGAGCTGGACGTGCAAATTGAAGACCTGTTCATGTACTTTACTGTGAGACAACTTCAGTTTCTCTCTCCTGCTTACCATGTAGCAGAGATTTCTTACCTATGGAGGAACAAAAGGAGACTTAATAGACCATAAGAAAACAAGTCCTGCCATAGTTAAAAAAAGTGAATCAACAGCAGAATTAAAACAGCATTATGTGCAAAATTCCTTGGTAAAGTTCTTGTGAATATTACTAAACACAAGTAATTGTGAATTAAAAAAAAAATCCTGGAATCTTTTATTTGCAAATTTAATGAAACCTTGAATATATTCTGCAAGACAGCAGAACATATCTTCATCTATAGGAACAGTGGACAAACACAAAATTCTAGTCAAAAGAAAACCAAGTGATTTCTAAAACTTGCTTATCTGTAAGCCTGCTTCCACTATGTACAATACCGGGGACATCACAGCTGGCAATACTGGATTCTCCTAGAATTTCCCTGCAAAGTGTTTAATAGAATCATTTTTAACAGCTAAACTACGTTTGTTTCCCCAAAAATTATTGCAACATTTAAAGTAATACTTTTTTAAAAAGCTACTCAAGAAAGCTGGCATATTTGGACCAAAATTAATATGTAGATGACCTCTAAAAGAACACTCCAACTTCTTGGGCAATTTACACATTTTGGCTCACCCACTCTTTTCCATCCTCACTGCTTTAACTCATGAGGTTCAACAGGGCCAAGTGCAAGGCTTTGCACCTGGGTTGGGGCAGTCCCCAGTATCAATACAGGCTGAGGGATAAAGGGACTGAGAGCAGCCCTGCAGAGAAGGACTGGGGATACTGGTGGATAAAGAATGGGATGAGAGCCGGCAATGTGCACTTGCAGCCCAGAAAGTCAACCATAGCCTGGGCTGTATGTGTGGCCAGCAGGGCAAGGGAGGTGATTCTGTCCCTCTACTCCACCCTGGTGAGACCCCACCTGGAGTACTGTTTCCAGCTCTGGGGTCCTCAGCACAGGAAAGACATGGAGCTGTTGGAGCCAGTCAAGAGGAGGGTCACGAAAACTGTAAGAAGGATGGAACACCTCTCCTATGAAGACAGGCTGAGAGAATTGGGGTTGCTCAGCCTGTAGAAGGGGAGGCTCTGGGGGGACCTTATAGCAGTCTTTCAATACATAAAGGGGGACTGTAAGAAAGATGGAGAGAGACCAGGGCCTGCAGTTACAAGACAAGGGACAATAGTTTTAAATTGAAGGAGGGTAGATTTAGATTGTCCATAAGGAAGACATTTTTTACAATGAGGGTGATGAGACACTAGAACAGTTTGCCCAGGGAAGCTGTGGATGCCCCATCCATGGATGTGTTCAAGGCCAGGTTGGATGGGGCTTTGAGCAACCTGGTCTAGTGGGAGGTGTCCCTGCTCTTGGCAGGAGGGATGGAACTAAATGATCTTTAAGGTCCTTTCCAAACTAAACCATGTGTGATTCTATAATTCTATCATCCAGTTCTACATAATTCTACTTTCACTATTTGAGTTAATAGCAATATTGCCACCTAATGTAATCAGAATAGGAAAGAGGCACTGGAAGTTCTTGATAAATACTTAAAAGAGTTTTCAGAACACAGAAACTGCATACTGCAGTTTGAAACTGCTGGTTGAAAGATGTGCCAAATATACTTCCCTCAGCACTCAATTCCATCTGTTCAGAACTGGAACCTTTCTCACCAGAAAGGAAATTCCATGCTTCCCAAATCTCTATTCGTCCCAAGATATAATTGAATAGAGAACTGTGGCACAAAGTAATTCAGAAACTTTAAGATGGACATTTCAAACTATGAATTACCTCCACTCAGATTAAGTACACCAATTTCAATAAGATTTTATGCAAACCAACCATTTGTAAAAAAAAAAAAAAAAAAAAAAAAATTTCAAAATGGTCTCTGGAAAGAAAAAGCACCTAAAAAATCCCAATCCTCCACTGAAAGCACATTATGGATTTTTGTATTTCTATTTTTTTAAATAAGGATCCATATCCCAAGTGGTCCTGGAAAGGACATCTGAGATTGATTATGACTAGACTCCAGACAACAGTTTCTCCAACACTCATCTCCCTGTATTTTCATGTTATTCTCTCTCCAATATTGTTTTCCCTTTTCTTACTACACTATTTTCTCTCTTCTGCTTTTCCTTCCCATCTCCAATGTTTCTGGATCACATTTAGCACATCTACTTCATCTTACTATCTTTTTTATATTCACTACCTATCTCTCAGCATCTGAAAACTGCAAGTGATTACTAGCCAACAGGCCAACATACTGGGCAGCCTGAGTGGTAACACACATGGCTTCCTTTCCCATCAGCTGCCAGAAAAAAGCACTCGGTATAAATCCCTTCTCTGAATTTTGCTGAAGGACTCCATCTTTTCAAACTACCAGCTAGCTGGCAACCTGCTAAGAGCCCAGCTAACTGATAAAAAGATAAAATTCCCTTTCCCTCCTTCTCAGTAAAGCCACAAAAAGCAGTGGTAGAATCAGAGGGATCTCTTCAGACTGCTAACCAACCGTAGCACCTGAGGCAGCTGCATGCAGTGAAAGCTTCTAGGTCAAGAGAGCAACAAGTGATACAGCCTGCCCACTACCTGGGACTAGCTGACACCTGCATACTGGTGAGGAAGAGATAGAAGAGTCCTGAAACCAGATGTCATGGGAAGCGGTACAAGTACAGACCAACATTCTTCTGTGTCTGTGGAGCCAAAAAGTCACCCTGGACATTAACCATCTAGGGCTTCACCTACTTGCCTTCAAAACATGATGGTGAGCATCTCTGCTTTAATATATTTTTAGGATTCCTCAAAAGCTTAACGCACACTCACCAAAGAATATTTAATGATTTACCTATGCAAATTGATTTTTCCAAACCCAACCTTAGCTAATATTTACCACTTTATCATAGCCATTACAAAAGGCCTTTTTAATTACAAATCAAAAGTCCCTCCGTACCAAGACAGAAGGTGGAAGGTATTAATTTGTTAAGCCTGCCCCATTCCTTTGCTGTTTACACTTACTTTTGTTTAATAAAATAGCTTTTTTTTTGTTATTAATCTGTATCACTACCAACTACTACAGCTGGTTCAAATAAATTTACTCTATTTTAATATTTACACGATTAAAGTTGAAATCAAATAGTCAATTAGTAAGTACATCCATTGTGCATATAAACATGCATCTTAAAATATATAAAGGAATATCCTCTAAGCAAGGCAGGAAGCACTCCTTTCCCATTGAATCTCTCACTGGACTGAAAAGAGACAGCTCCTGAAAGTCTCTGCAGCAGGCAATGCAGCCTATCAAAAGATTGGAGTTGAAGGACTCTTTTTTTTTTTTTCATTAGAATTTTTTTAATTATCTCCCCGTGCTCCCGCCAGTCCCACTCTCATCCACAAAGACCTTGCTCACCTGCAAATAGTTTTTCAAAACTTTACCAGTTAAATTCTTACCCTCTCTAGATCCTGCCTCAAATGCATGAACATCCTCATGCGAGTATGAATGCTATCTTCTTTTGGCTGCACCAAGCCATTTTCTTCATCCTCCTTGGGAGGAAACAACGGCTTGTTAAAGTTACTTTTACGCTTTAGTTTCCAGTAATTGTAGATGAAGTCTACAGCAAGTTTAGGAAGGCCTAGTTCTGCTGCAACATCCTCCACTTTAACTAGTGAGTAAAACTCTTCTTCCAGCTCTCGGAGTTTCTGGGCTCGCAAACTGGTTTTCTCGCTCTCTGTTTGCTTCTGGTCTGACACGCTTTTGGGGTGTTCATCAACATCAGGCAGCGAATTCTGTTTGTTCTTGCTGTGTTTTAGACAATATGATTTGAACTTGACCTCATCCCCATCATCCAGGATAGTCTTCATCTCTAAGCTATGCTCAAAGGCACAGGTGACATGAAAGGCAGTGATGCAGCTTTTCACAGAGCACTACAGGCAAAACAAAACATCTCAATCACCAACAGTAGTAACAAACCGGAAAAAAAAGGCAGAATTATCTTAATTACATGAAAATCCATCCCTACAAAAACATATTTCCTAAGCACTCATCAAAAGATCTGTTGATATCTTTGAAGTTGGTATTACCTGATTTACTATTTTCTCATTTGTGAGGTATTCAACGGAAGGACCCTTCTATCTGTCTCTGACCCACATAGTAGCAGTCCTTACACATCTCAGCCTCATTTGAAAGAAGGCAACTCAGACTAAATTCTGAATCTTTGTGCTAGTGAACTAATTTGATAGCAAACAGCTATGAAGAAGTAGGCATCTATCCAATGGTCATCTGCATTGTAAAGCATCTCTGAACACAGGAAAAACAGCATGTATAACCAAAATTGCCCTTCTCACATAGACTCAAGAATCACCACAGGACAAGTACGTACCTGAATACAAGCACCAGTTTTCAGTTTGCATAAACTACACACTAGAGCCCATCGACTTGGTGGAATGTGAGACACCTTTGTGATTGGCTCCATCCTTTCTGGGCAAGCAATACTAACCTGCAAACAAACAGAAAACCAGCATGGAAAGCAGTTATCAAGGCAATAAAAACAAGCTCTCCATTAATACCAGAAGAAGAAACATGACCGCATATTTATCTCACTGTGAGATCTTCATGTGCTCATACTTCTCAGCAAGGAACCCTAAAAGTTCCCACATGAAAACAATACTGTGGAATACCTGGTGGCTAAAAGTTGCAAGCCTTCAAAACACCTGAAGCATCTACAACATTCCTGGTTATGAACCAGTTGAAAGACTGCAGTAAGTGCTGCTTAAGCTTATTTCCTTTCAATTCTGTTTGGGCTTTTTTGTGTGGTGTGTTTTTGTTTTTGTTGTTGTGGGGTCTTTTTGTTGTTTTGGTTTTGGTTTTTTTCTTTTCTGTGCTCCTTTAATAGGTCTAACTTTGAAAGTACCACAATATAAACTACTCAGAACAAAACAGGGACATTTATTCATACTGACCTGAAAAGTTCCTTCTTTAAGATCCACAGATCTTCTACAATAGCTACTTCTGCCAGCTCACAATTTGAGGCAAAATCAGTCAGCAGCTGGAGAAAGCCTCGCCTCCCAGCTCTACCTCTCCACTGAGCACTCCCAATACAAGAGGTGATTCTAACACACTTCCCTAACTACAGATTGTATCAAGTATAATTTGAGGAAGAATACAGCAAACTTCTCTTACTGCAAAGCATGGTCTATTCTCTTGTGGCAGTTTTCACATACTTAGTCTGGATTATACATTTATCTCTGGCAGACCAGATAACGGATACTAATATTAAAGTAAGAAAAAAAAAAATCAGAAAAGCGCAGGATACCTTTTTCCTATTCTTTTATACTAACATTAACATATCCATTGTGATAGAAATTTCTTAGCTGCCTGTTGTCCATAAGGGAAAAACAAGGATTGTCCTACATAATTTAGACACCAAAACAGACATCAACTATCTCCGTAGGCACCCCAGAGTGACCCCTGACAGACAGGATTCAACCAAGGGCAGAATCAAAAAGTTGGCCAGCTCTGAACGATCAACATGCAGAACTGGGCCAGTATGAGAATGGCACATGGCAGATTTCAGTGAGATAACTGCTCTGTCCCAAGAATCCCAGGTCTTCAAAAGCCTGGATTTTGATGTTTACACAGCACTTTTTGAATTTAGCAGTTGTGTGCTTTGGAGGGCTACCTGTCTGAAGCAGAAATACAATGCTGATTGTAGCTAGGAAGATCACCTTTCTATGAGCAATTCACCTGAACAGAGCAGACCTGTATTTCCCGTGGTGGGATAGGGACCTCTTGTCAAAGGGGTCAGATCTAAGAATTCAAATAAAGGAGCTTCACAGATCATGCTCTGTGGCACTGTGAGGATAGAATAAAGCTGTTTCCTTAAGAAATCAGTTAGCTGAGATCTGAAAAGCTTTTTTTTTTTTTCCTAGAAAGCTTTAAGAGCATTATGCTACAATACTCTTCATACATTACCTCTGTAATCCTCTCCTAATGAAATCCAGGTTATATGAATTAGTTTAATGTGCGACAATTAAACTCGTTGACCAGAGTCAGCAGACTAAGCTGAATTTCCTAGCTTCCCTTTTGGGGTACATCAACAATCACCTGATGCATGCATTCATTTTAAAACCTGCTTAATCCCTGAGAAGGAAAGGCTTTGCTTCAGCAAACCTCCTTTGTGAGGTGGACTTATTCAAAGACAGCAGTGCGAAGTTGATCAAGTCTGGGAGTCGTAGCTGCTGCACTCAAACTGAGTATTTTTTGCTACTCTCTCCTTATAACTGCATTGCCCTAAGGATCATTTATAGTAGGTGGAAAAGACAGCTTTGCAAGAAATTACTTGGTTCATCATTTCTACATTTGAAAAAGTTCATCATCAGTTCATGAATTACTTAATTACTTAAACTGACTGAAGTAAGATTCGTATTTGTTATAGTACTTCACACTCTGATTCCCCAACTGCAAGCTGCATCTTCTGGAATATACTGAGGTCAACAAGCTGCATGCCCTTTCCAGAAGTCTTCATTAGAAAGACAGTGAGATGCTTCAGAGAGGGTCCAGGGAGAAATACATCATCAGGAAGAGATGACGATTTATCTCTTGCAGTCTTTCTATGAATTGGTGGGAAAGTGACAAAGCTGTCCCTGAAGCACTTGACTGGTTCCACAAAACCATGTCCAGCACTCTTAAACATAATCAAATATAGCTTTTTTGCTTCCAAAACAAAAGAACCTTTCATCAACCTAACTCGACCTAGCTCACAGAGCAGGTTACAAATCACATGTGTATTTCTGCAACAATACTGTACAAAGACTGACTGCAATTCTCATCCTAGTTAGCACTACACTAAGAGAGAAGATTTCCTTTGGGAATTAAAGGAATTATATCAACTTGTCAAGTTGTCTATATTACTTTCAAGAAGAAACCAGAATCTTCAGTGAAATTTTCTGGGGACTGAGTAATACCAGCCTTCCACCATGCTTCCCAGTAGGAGCTGGGACTTGACAGAGACCTTTTCCTTGTCCCTCTCTGCCCCTTTTCCTGCTCTCCCTGCTCCCTTCCCCAGAGGGGACTCATAAGGTCAGGAATCATCTATGATGGAAATATTGTCCATTCAGCTAGTAACTCTGCCTGTTTATATTACCCCACTTTGTAAAAGCACAAAGAGGCGCTTACAGTGTCAGATGCTGTTTATTTATACTAGTCTCCTGCTGTCTGCACGTTTCTGATACTTAAAGAGAGGAATCAATGCAAAGTTTGTTTGAACTTCACTGTCCACAAGGGATCCAGGGAGTGGAGAGGCCAATCTTTTCATTCCCCAAAACCTCCTGTAACATGTAGCTGTTTTCTCTGTTATTTCTTCACATTGTATCAGGCTACATTTTGACTGCTGTACTCTAAAGAAGTTTTAAGAGTGGGAGAGAGTGAGGAAAATGTGCTGTTGAAGCCTCTTCTCTGTGATGCACATGAACCACCACCCACGATTGTCACCCTGCTGTTCTCTGCTCCCCTGCTGCCAGCAGCTGCATGAGTGCACAATTATCTGCATTGCTGGCTGAGAAGGGCAGTCCAGCAGCTGGAGCACTGTTGCTCTCAACAGCAGCTAAGGATAGTCAATTTGATACCCTTCCAGTTGTAGCAAGGAAGAATAAATTTCTGCCTCAGCTAATGCCACACTGATTGAGGGGGGATGTAACTGTAATGGGTTATCCAAGGCAGAGAAGGACCTTGAATTTCAAAACATGGTGTAAGTTCTAGTCTCAGTGTTGCTTTTTTCTTTTTTTTTTTTTTTCTTTATTTAAAGAATGCCTTTCAAGAAAACATGAAAGAGACTACACATTTACACTAAAAGACAATAAAGGGATATAAACCAACGAGGAGTCCATTTTGGAGAGTAAAAACCTTTGAATGTCCCCATCAGTCAAGTGAGGGTTAAGAAAGCCCTTTGACATCAGTAGCTAACAAGGAAGGGAGGGAAGAATAAACATTTAAAATCGGTGCTGAACGAGTTAATGAATATAACTGATGCAATTGCCTGCAACAATGCTAGTCTATACTTGGTAACCCATGAAGTCCCTCTTTGAACCTTTTACTACAAGGCACAGACAGACATGTTTATGGCCCATTCCTCTCTACATTCTGCCTGGCTCCATTTTGTTAGGGCCACAAGAGGAAATGGCAGTGACTGTTTCTTTTTAGGGAGTTCCAGTGTGCTACTATCTTGAGGAGAAGAAAAATAGGTATATGGGAATACACATTCTCCCCTAAAGTAGCCATCCTCAGCTCTTTAAATTCTGGGCCTTATTTGTCCCCTGCAGCACCTAAGGCCATGGTGAATCTTCAGATGGGAACTGACCCGCCATTTCAGTAGCGATTCCCAAAGGCTTTTCTGGCTTGTCCAGTGACTGAATTGTTGCACAAGTAACAGCGCAGGAGATCAAGAGAGAGAATGGATCCAAGAGGTTTTTCATGCCCTTTCTGGCAGGTGTCACCTCCTCACTATGGCTCACACACTTGCCATTGGTGTGGAGGGGAGAAGGTTTCCAAGGCCTGAAGTGACAGACTGGACTGTTGGGAGCAGCCAGATTCAAGGTCTCCTACCTGGGTGCTCCTCCATTTCTCTCCCTCAGCCACAGGGAGGTGAGAAGGCAGAATGTCCTCCCTGCCCTGCTTCCCAAACCTGCTGGGTTCCTCTTCTGTTGGCAAGAGCACCAAGGCAACCACATGCATAAAAGACTGCTTAGGAAAACCAGTCTGCTCAGAGCCAGTAGAGCTTCCAGACAAGACGCTTCATAAATATAGGAGAAGTCAGGAGATTTTGTTTTGTTTTTTATTTTCAAAATAAATATTTAGTTTTTTTCTCAACTCCTCTCTCCTTAATGGTGGAAGAGATGTCAGGAACTACAATTAGGCCTGAAAGAAAAAGCTCAACTGCAAAGATAGCTTCTTTAAAAAGCAGATATATGCCTGAGACAGAGCTAGGAGTTACACGTCACATCTGCTTGCTATGTGAAAAAAAATGCCCAGAATCTTAAAATCTACCTCCAAGTTTTTCAAACGTGAGGCCTGGCTGCACTTGGGAGCAGAAGGTTCAGAAAAATACGGCACTCATCCCCCTGATGTCATGGTGCCAAAAGATCTGGCTACTGCCTTGTATTAAACCTGTAATGGATCTGTGGATCTTACAGAAAGGAAACAGCAATACTCAAAGTACAAAATTAAACATAAACCCCACCTATACAAGTGAACATCCTGATTTACAGAATAATACTGTGAAGCTAAACTTGGTCCAAAATGGAGGAAGAAGTGTAAAGCTTCATTATTAAACTATCCATAGATGTATGCATGGATATATCAAAAAAGCCTTTACTTATGATATATACCACAGAAGATAGTAATTCCCATCTTCCCACTGTTCAGAAAAAGCAAAACTGCAAATATTAGAATCCATCCTATACAAATAATGCAAGAGGGTATTTAAAGAAAAAACAGAAAAGAAAGAAAAGAGAGTAGATGTATTCATGCAAATCATACACTTAATTGAGCACACAAATTCATCAGAAAATAAGAGACAATAAAGCTGCAGTTTTACAGCAAACACTAGCTCACATCAGTAACCCTTTCTAGCAGGTCACTCAGATACCATACCAACACCAAGAAGTTACTGCTGAGTAAATGTAAGGGACAAAGTGATTAATTAATGGTCATAAGCTGGATTCTTTCCTAGTCCTCACAGACTGTGCTGACTCATCAAAATAAAGCCAGGTATTAAGCAAGCCAGATACCTTAAATCATGAGAACATAAAAAGGCAGAGAAAGCAATATGAAAAAGGAGGACAGAGAGGAGTCTATGATACAAGAGAAGGAGGCAGAAATCAAGTTTTACCTCTGGAATCCAGAGAGCACAGCTCACATGTGCCCACTTGGTCCCTGTCCTAGTAGCTTTCATGGCACCTCCTCTTTTGGGACACAGGAGGCACTGAGGATGTATTCCCAGAACGCAGGTGCGACACAGCCAGCTCCCTTCAGGTACTTTTAAGATTCCATAGCATGCCTTGGAGAAAAACAGATATTGAAATCATTGCACTGATATGATTTCACACACAAGCATTAATATTCACACAGAGCAAAGCTTTCAAATAGTAAAGGCACAGTTTAGCCCTTACTTCTTCATTCTCCAACTTCTGTACCTTAATTTAAGTCAAGTGATCAAAGAGATAAACAGCCTCTAGAACAAAGTCTTTCTATGCTGGCTTCTTTTTAAAATGTGTGCTAGTATTATTTGTTTATAGGGTAAAACATACCCATTGTGACTGCACAACACCACTGGTGTTAAGAACCTTCCTACTTGTTTTCAGTGACTTTCAAATTTCTGAAGCAAAAAAACCAACTTTGACATTTCTTTAAATTAGCTTCTATATTTAATAATTTTTAAAATCACAATTTTCTAGCACTAACAACTTTACACTCTAACATAATTGTATTTAGATGTGAAGGGATATGAGCTGTTTGATTGCAGACCATTTCCTGCAACAATAAGTAACCTTTGTAATTGTAAATACTGTAAACTATAACCTTTACAGTTCTGTAAATAGTTTGTTACTTTAAATATTTATATGATATTGTAAAAAAAAAAATAATGGCGTATACCGAAATTATGAGGTGTTGGGTTTTATGCCTATTCCCTGAGTATTGCACTTAACTCCTTCGGAAATTAGAACTTTCTTAAGTTTTGCAGGGTTTGAGAATTAAAAACAAAAGGAAAAAGAAAAGAAAAAAAAATCAGTCTGTTTTCTGATTCAAATTCCTGGCAGTTCTTAATGACTAACTACATGTGTATCTAGATATATCCTGCTGTACACACATACAGATACATTAAAGCTCAGTGTATCTGAAACCATTGGCTGCCACCAAGGTCTAATTCCACTCAACTGCTCCAAATAAAAGTTGTATCAAAAGCGTGGCTTTCACTATTCCTAACATCATCTCTGGTAACAGTAACACTGAAAGCCTCAACAGAACAGGATCATTAACTGTAACCAGTCTTTCAGATTCAAGTCCCTGGGAACTACCGACCTGTCAGCCTCATCTCTGTGCCAGGGAAGATTGTGGAACAGATCCTCCTAGAAGAAATGCTAAGGCACATGAAGGACAGGGAGATGATTCAGGACAGCCAGCATGGCTTTACCAGGGGCAAATCCTGCCTGACCAACCTGGTGGCTTTCTACAATGGTATAACTACATCTGTTGACAAGGGAAAAGCAGGGGATGTAATCTGTCTGGATTTCTGCAAGGGCTTTGACATGGTCCCTCACAGCATCCTTCTCTCTATATTTGAAAATATATGGGTTTGATGGGTGGACTGTTCAGTGGATTAGGAACTGGCTGGCTGGTCACATCCAGAGGGTAGTGGTACTGGACAAGCTGGAGAAGTGGGCCCAAGGGCACCTCATGAGGTTCAACAAGGCCAAGTGCAGGGTTCTGCACCTGTGCCAGGGCAACCAGAGACATCAATACAGGCTGGGGGAAGACATGCTAGAGAGCAGCCCTGTGGAAAAAGACCTGGGTGTACTAATGGATCCAAAGCTGGACATGAGCCACCAATGTGCAACTGCAGCCCAGAGGGCCAACAGCATCCTGGGCTGTATGAAAAGAAGTGTGGCCAGCAGATCAAGAGAGGTGATTCTGCCCCTCTACTCTGCCCTGGTGAGACCTCACCTGGACTACTGTGTCCAGCTCTGGAGCCCCCAACACAAGAAAGACGTGGACCTGCTGGAGCATGTCCAGAGGAGGGCCACAAAAATGATCCAGAGGGCTGGAGCACCTCTCTTATGAAGAAAGGCTGAGGGAGTTGGGGTTGTTCAGCCTGAAGAAGAGAAGGCTCCGGGGGGACCTCATAGCAGCCTTCCAGTACCTGAAGGGGGCCTACAGAAAAGCTGAGGAGGGGCTTTTTACAAGAGCACATAGTGACAGGACAAGGGGTAATGGTTTGAAACTGCAGGAGGAGAGATTTAGGTTAGAGATCAGAAGGAAATTCTTTAGTGTGAGGGTAGTGAAACATTGGAACAGGTTGCCCAGAGAAGTTGTGGAAGCTCCATCCCTAGGGGCATCAAGCCCAGGCTGGATGGGGCTCTGAGCAATCTGGTCTAGTGGGAGGTGTCCCTGCTCATGCAGGGGAATTGGAACACGATGATCTTTAAGGTCTCTTCCAACTCTAACCATTCTATGATTCCATGAAGTCCAGTACAAAATTCCCACATTTGCTTCCCCAGGCTTCTGATTACTAAGCCTTCAGTATTTAATATGAAGTGTAACCATAAAACATTGCAAATCTATGTCAGGCCTGTAGAGAGGGGGACTTTTCCAAATTAAATCCTGCATTATGGAAGAGACTTTGCCAAGACTTACAAACCTAAATGCTGTTTTGATGTGATAGCTGTTGCAAAAACCCAACAGGGGGAGCTGTAATCTAAAACTTTACAAGTTGTTTTTTTTTCCTCCTATGTGGCACATTCCCACCATTCTATTACTAAAGCAGAAGTGGCATTACACCTAAGATCACATTTAGGAGGCTGGAAACGGATTACATTTTTTTTCTAATTTAATCCAACTACTGAGCGGAGGAGAAAGGACTAGACCACTAAACCAGTCATTTCACAATGCATTTGAGCTGGCACAAGAGGGAACTATGAAGGATGAAATCTCTCACACTCCTCATTCCCTCCTATCCCCAAACTGTGTGAAGACCTGAGGTTACTTGATGAACTAGGGCCAAACCAGATTAAAAAAATCAACTTATCTGTTGCTATTGTTAGGATTAGCTCTAGCCCAGACACACTTCCCGGTTTGTTTCAGGCAAATCTGCCACAGGGAAGCATAAGAAGCAGAGACAGCGGGCCATCAGCTCAAGCCCAGCTGTCAGCAGGCAACCACGAGTCTCCAACTGCAAATTCATCATTACTTTTGCACAGGCACGAACAGGGGCTGAAGCAGGTGGCCCAGCTGCTGGCCATATTCCTGTCACTGACCATGTTACTGGCACTCAGGCTCACGTGGCTGCTTCACACAGTGAATCAGATCAGGAAAGCAGCCAGGCTGGAAGTCAGCCCACTGCAAGCAGGGAGGTGACAGGTCCTTCTTCAGCCAGATACGTTTTCTGAGTATTACTTGCAGTCAGTACAAAAATACATTTATAAAACCCCAAACTTCTTAGTCTCTTATCAATTTACAGCAAAACCCCCTTCCAGAACAGGAGACACAGAAACCACAGAATTCATATCCCTTTTTTTATTATAAGAATATCTCTGCCTGACTACACTGAACTCAGCCAGTGTAAAGTCTTGACTACTATAGAAATGCTATAAACGTGAGCAACATTCAGACTGAGAGCACAGTTGCTGCAGGTGCTTATGCCTTCTATAAACGACCAGTCTGTTGAAGTGCCTACATGTGGTTTCAGATGGCTAGATTTGGACAGCCCATGTCCGGTTGACTAACTAGTCAGTCAAGGAGGAAAAACCCCAGGTCTGAAACAAACCATCTTTAGATTCTTCACATATAGGCAAGCCAGCATTTCTTGTCCTGTTTATGTTCAAAAGCAGGTTTATTAATAGGGGGAAAAACTGTTTACAGTCATAGAGGAAGTACTTGAAAGTCCCAAGAACACGCTCTGTCTTTCTATTAGATGGCAGGTGTCCACATATGTGCCATGTTAGGCCCTTTCATCTGCTGTAACTGTTAGGGTACAAAAATTCAAGTTAGTTGCACCACCCTTCATACCTAGAAAATCACAAAGCCCTCCAATTACCGTCTAATACCAGATCAAATTCCACACTTGCTAAGGCAAACTAAGACCACAAGACACTGTCAACATTTCTTGCAGGCACTAACCTGATGGACACAGATGTTACACTTGTCGCAAAACACCATATCATTCCCATCTTCACTGTCAGGGGATCGGCACACATCACAGATGACATCTTCATCATACTCAATACCCAATCCTTCTTCAGTCTCAATAGCATGATTCATGTTCTCATGACAGTGCCGTTCCAGCACTTCAATTGTCTTTTCCATTGTGTTTTCATCCAGGGGCCCGCATCCTGCAACAAAGAATAGGGATGGGGACTTAGAGGGCACTAAGGTGCCCCTGAGTCTGAGATGCAGGAAGAGAGAAGGGCAACTTATAGCAACTAAAAGCAGTAGACACAGCAGGATCTCTCCCCTCATGCATACTAAAAATAAAAAGTAAAATAAAAATAAAAAACCTGTTTCACTCAGTGGCTAATTGTAGCATTATCTTATAAATACAAGTAGAACTACTATGGAAATAAAAGCTTAAGTTGTACATAAACACAAGACTGCACCTTGAAGAAAAAAATACAGCGTAAGAGGCAGACAGCCATTTCTGTAACTGCTAGCTGCTCCCATAAAACCCTCCTTCCCCCTACATCACTTTAGGAAACACTAATGACATCCAAAATTACACACAATGTTCTTCTGAAGACTAACTCTCTAGGAAATAAAACTTATTAAGAACACTTTAGATCTTACAAAAATACAGAAGTTGCCACCATCCTGTACACTACATCAGTGGTAAGAACGATGGATATGAAAAGTGCTTTTATGGTTTTATTGGGTTTTTAAAAATAAAATAGCAGATAAATATACTGTTGGCAATCCATATTACCTGTTCACTTGAACACTGCTTATGCTATATACACTTACTACTAACCAAACTATGCTGCCTATAGTACACTGTTTACTCAGACCTTCAAAGTTTGGAATATTCGTGTAACATTAATATCAGAGGCTAACATTTTAACTGCTGGACTATACACAAGAATATGGCAACTAATTTTGATTTCTTGTTGCAACTGATAAACAAGGAGATAGAAAAGATAAATGACTGCTGATACAAAGTGCCTTCTGCTATTAAACTGTTCTCTCCAATGCCTGGGTATTGTCTCACTCCCCGAATTGAAAGAATTACAAAATCATTTGGGTGGGAAGGGACCTTAAGAGGAGGGTTCCAGCCTAATCCCTGGCTCCAAGCAAAGTCCATGGTGAATCCAGGCAAGGTTGCTGCTCAAGAGATATGTCTAGTCAGATCTTGAAAATGTCCATGAATGGAGATCTCTCCCTCAGAAAAGCTTTGATTTTGCTAGCAGCATTCCTGTACACCTGGGCAGCTTGTCCTTGCTTCTACCTCTTACATGCGTGCTTTGGAACCCGAGCTCAGTCATTAGTTCCCTCCTTCACCAAGCCAGTCTCCTGAAACATCTGCTTGTTTTCCCGAATGTCTGGATGGATTTTTCTTGTGCCTAGAGGAGACTGTTTACTTAAAGTCCTGCTAGTGCTCTTCAGCAGTTCCACTCATCCGAGTTGCCTCCCAGATCCCACCTACCAGTTACCTGAATAAGCAGAAACCTGCTCTCCTGAAGCCCAGGACCAGAACGCTACTTCCTTTCCTCACATCCCTCAGGATCTCAGTCACCACTTTTTCATAGCTATTACAGCCAGTGTTGCCATGGATTATCACATCCCTACAGGTTCTTCCTTGTTAGTGAACAGCAAATCTAGGAGAAGACAAATATCTCCCCCTTTTGCCCACCTGTCCTTCCTAAAGGATCTGCAGTCATCCATGGAAGAATGCCAGCCACAGGCTATTCCACCACAACTCAGTTATTCCAGTGATAATTCCAATGTTATTTTCCATAGCTCACTCCCCCTCATAGCCCTCTATAGCCACAACTTGAATGGAAAAAGAAAGTTTACTTAGCTGATTTTAAATGGGCTAACATGTGTGAAACTTAATTACTCTGTTAAGAACCCAGCATGCAAGCTCCTCAGAACTCTGAATTTGTGGCAATAATATGTTCAAGTTTAAGAAATGGAAACATCTGCTTTTCCTACACAAAATTTTTAACTTTTGAAGTCCTAAAATTCATTCCACCTGGTGTAGGCTTTTTGTCTCCTGCCTCAGCCTGCAGAATTTGCACATGATTGTGGATGTGAAGTTCTTAGGCACAACAGGTAAAATATAAAACATTAACAGATTGAGCAGGTCATTATTTTAAGCATTTTTACCTCCTGTTTCTTAGCATTTCCGCTCAATTCCCATTCAGCCCATTCAGAAATTTAAGAGATTTCACACAGCAGACTACAACTCAAACAGAACAAATTAACTGCTGCTTTTAAAATTAGAACGTGTTGTGAAATTACCCATTTCTGTAAGCTCTTCATTTAGCTCCTGAAGCCAAAAGATGTCCATGTCATCCAAGTCATAGCGACACACAGATTCTGCCAGCTCCAAAATGTTGATGTAACCTGGTTCTGTGGGCTCTTGGCTGGAACAGTGGATGTATTTCCTGGGTCGTGTATACAGTACTTCTTTCACCTTTTCTGCTACAATCCTAGAGCAAAAGTAAAAAATAAAACCGTAAGAAATGGAGAGTAACAGCTTTTTAAGACCCATCCTTGAAAGACTTGAAGTATCTGCCATAAGAGCAAAGAAACCTAGTGTTCCACAGATTTTCAGCTAGCCGGTAAGTGTAGCCAGGCTGGGGAGATGGGACTCTGTAAATGTTATTTCTTCACACAAAATGTGCTAAGGTTTGCTACATATACAGAATCTTTTTAAAAATGTAAGCCTGTGTATATATGATTTTCAATTTAACAAATGCTAATCGTGCAATGATGCAAGAGCTTTTGAAAGCATTATGCACAAAACCACCTACAATCTTTGTTCTATATTTCTCTTAAATGATAGAAGGAAATCTTGCCAACTGATTTCTTGAAAATACCAGCTTTTTCAGGAAAGCTTAATTTATTCTACAGGAGGGGAGGGGAGTGCTTGTTCTTCATTTGGGATAAACAGTCTACTCTTATTTTGTAAATGACACTTTATCCATGTTACAGACCTACTGAACTACTTTTGTTATGGAAGAATGATTCAGTTGCCAAGCAAAAATGTAAAGAGGAAAAAAACAGCTAAAAATCATCCAGGAAGCAAGCGAGAAAAATATTGGTGTTTTCAATTTTACAAGTACTTTAAGGGATAAAACTCAGTGTGTGATTAGTAAACTAGGCTATGGGAATGGAAAGACTGACCTTAGCTAGATAAAGTCAATCTTACTCTGAATTCAATGCAAGAGGCCCCACATGTGAAAGGAAGCCAGGGAGATACTGAACGGAATGGTGCCATGCGTGAGCAGCTCTGCATGCTTTCTGGATCTAACCCTCCACAAGACAAGGAGAAAACAAAAGCTGTGGGAAATAAGGCGAGAGGAGTAAAGAAGGAGCCAGCAGCAGTCAAGCAGTATCCCACATAATTCTTACTGGACAATGTGGGTTGTCAACGTTAGCACAAACAATGTTCTTCTGCCATTCTTCCTCTCCCTTCACCTTGCTCATTTTATCCTCTTGTTCCCTTGCGAGCATTTCTTTTCTCTGGTCCAGCCAAATCTATAGCATTTTTTTTCCTCTAATGTAATACTGCTGGTATGAGATGCAATATATTTATTTTTAATAACTTGGTACTGACAATAGCCCCAGTGGAAATTAAATTATGCTGGCATCAGCGCTGTCACTGGACAATTCATTTATCTTTGTCTCAAAGACCACACTGGCAATAACATTTCTATGTTGAAGCACCCTCTGTTCACACCACGAAAGGTTGCAGGACTACACTGTTACGTTTTCCTAAAGCACAGTATGACTGATTTAGCTATATCCTGAAACTCAGATCACTGAACTTCTATGACATTAAGCAGCTATTTCTGTCCAGAGAAGGCAGAAAGGGTTAAAGCTTTTGCAACAATAACCAAAATTCAATTATATGAACAAGTGAATAACTTTATCAGGTGTCAGTACCTCCTGTATGCCTGGTGCTCTATATCATCATGTTTTATAGGGAAACCTTTCAAGTAACATGTGTGAGCTTGGGTTTATTTTTGATGTATTAAACTCATCATACTCAAATGAGAAAACAGTTTTTAACTCATAGCATCACATGACTCAGGAAAAAAGATGCCCTTTTTAAACTCGCAATGTAGATACTCTAACAGTGTACAGACAGAACCCAGTCTGGACTGAAGTGCCACAGAGCTGTTTTCCAAATTGGTACTTGCTTGGTTTAACATGTATGGAGGCTGCTACATTTGAGATTTAAATAACAGCAAAGAAAAGCTGACTGCATTTAGAAAACCTATTTTTGAAACACCACCTTCTCTAAATTGACATTTTGTGCACGTGATCTGCATCTGATAGCCATTACCTGAGAGAAGGCTGTGGAATAGTTTCTGGACTGGCTGGAACTTGGACCCCTTTCTCCCATTCTTGTTTCCATGTGTCTGCAAAGATGTAATATTCTTCAGGGTTGACATGGTGAGAATCTGGTAGTTTCATGGCACTAATGAGATCCTTGCGGAACACCTGCAAGAAAAAACAGGTCAAAGAGTGGCTTAATAAAGAATGTTGCATTAAAGGAAGCAGTAGGTGTTTTTCTTAATCTCCACTGAAACAATGAATATACATGGATTTTTTTTTTTTTAAAAGAGTACTGACACACAAGTAAATTTGAGATTACCTAGATTATAGCTATCATGGTGTATCACGTGCAACATGACAGGAAGTTTACACTCAAAGCCATGCTGCTGCCTGAAGGCTGATCAGAAGGAGGAAAGCTGTTACAGGCAACTAGATAGCAGGAAAAGGAGGCCTGCACCTGATTTAAGACTCCTCACCATAACACTTTCAAACAGCTCATTTCACTTGCCAGTCTGTAGGCTTTATCCTAACTTAGATATGAGGTAGCATATCCTTTTCTTTCACTCAGTTTAGCTACTTTAAACTGTCATATTTGTCATGGGGTATGAACAGTTGCCATGGTGAAATTGATGTATAGGCACTTCTTCATTTATTACAACCACTTCAAGTTTTTACTGGTCGGGATCTTGGGATCAAAGATGAACAGCTGCCTTTGCTGAAACATGAGACCTGTGTTGCTCTGTGTCTGAACCCCAGCAATGCAGGCACAGAGACACAATCCAGCCTCAGTATCCTTTAGCAAACCTATACACTGAAGCATACCATTGAGAAACAAAGCAAACCCCGTCAGTGACAAACCTTCAGCCATCACATTCAACTCTTGGCTCAAGAGGATTAAGATTTTAGGGGCACACAACCCTGATTATCAGACATCTCAAAGCTTACTTAATGTCAGTACGTGTCAAATACAGGTGCATACAATTTAAATGAAGTGCATATACATCCTGCGTGGTTTTTTTCTTCACTGCCACACCGCACCAGTTTAACATTCATAAAAGCAAAACAGTGACTGTGGCTTGGTGTTAGGGAGACATCACAACTAATTAACTGTATTACCATAATAAGAAATCAAATCCTCAAAGGGCAGTAAAATGAATCAGAAAATGTCCCTGCAATAAGCTGTGGCAGGTTGAACTCTCTTCTTACTAATTCAGTTTTATAGCCAAGAATTTTCAGTTTGACAGCACCAGACCAGTTATGCCTACTGCAAAAATTCTCAGCTGTTCCTGGAAATCATCATATAAACATTATTAAAAAAGCTCTGTGCTAAAACTAGGTATTGAAATAGGCTGCCAGTGACCTGGAACATCACTGTTACTTCATTATGTCCTACAACTGCATCTCACATGGGCTGCTGGGAAAGCAAGCTGACCAGGGGAACTCAAAACCACAGACTCAAGGCTCCCTTATTTGCTACTGATGTGTTATCTATCAGCTTTGGTTCAGACCAGACTGTTCACTGTTGTCTTCTATGTAGAACTTCTCAGGTACCCAACAGGCCTATATAAAAAACTAAATTACAAGCGTGAAATATTAATATTGCAAGGATGTATTTTTTCCCAAGCAGTATGTGTACACACAAAAAAAAATTGTAAAGTTATTTACGCCACTTAAAAGGCATTTTACTTTTCTGTGTTATAGGTACAGAACAAGGTTTACGAGAAACACTAACATAACACAATCCCAAGAACTCCAGGAGGAAAAATAATCGAATAAATGACAAATGCAATGGCTGGTTTAATTATCAGAAAAGATATTCCTCCAACATCTGAGGTAAGTGCTTTACAAACCTCATTTTAAGCCACTGACAGAGTATAGAAGTAGAGTGCTTCATATCAAGCCCGCTATTTTTTAAACACGGGACGAAAAATGCTATTCAAGGCATCAGTATTCTAACTACATTGCTTAGCAGCAAATTCATCTTCTGATCATCCATTATGTATGTGAACTGTATCATCTCTATTTTTAGAGCTCAAATCCCCTGGAGCACAGACATCTTTTGTTGGTTTTTTGACTGTTGTACAGTACTGACCACATCATCACCATGCTGCAAAGTTCTCTGCTTCAGTTTTCTAAAATTTATGACAGAGGTACCACTGAAGGTGAAAGATTTAACCAATATAAACACAACTGTTGAAACCTTAAGAAATCCCAGAACTTGACCAAGAATTCCTAAGAACTGCCTGTTCATACTTGTGATTGAGTATTTCCTGCACATGCCTGGAATAATTACTAGCTCCGGTTATTCTTCATTTCTTCACATGTGGCCAAGTAGAGTCTTCCAACAGCAAAATACTCTCAGAAGACAATATATAAGAACATGCGCCTTGATCACTCACTCTATATTTACTTTGTTGCGGAAGTAAACCAAAACACCAAGGACACTCTAAGACCAAGAACTAAATTTTAATTCAGCAGTCAGCCTCAAGGCTACGAACTAAGCCAACTCAACTAAGAGCAGACAGGTGCCTTCAGGATTTAGCTCTTTCAGCCACGCAAAAGCAGTTCTACTTCACAGAATGACAGAATGGTTTGGGTTGAAAAGGACCTTAAAGATCATCTAGTTTCAACCTCCCTGCATGGGCAGGGACACCTCCCACTAGACCAGGTTGCTCAAAGCCCCATCCAGCCTGGCTTTGAACACTTCCAGGGAAGAGGCAGCTACAACTTCCCTGGGCAACCTGTTCCCATGTCTCACCACCCACACAGGAAATAATTTCTTCCTAATATGTAATCTAAATCTACCCTTT
This sequence comes from Hemiprocne comata, assembly GCA_020745705.1. Taxonomy (NCBI): domain Eukaryota; kingdom Metazoa; phylum Chordata; class Aves; order Apodiformes; family Apodidae; genus Hemiprocne; species Hemiprocne comata. The sequence continues at coordinate 88,464,712 of CM036586.1, read as the reverse complement.
TTCAGCTTATAACCATTACCCCTTGTCCTGTCACTACATGCCACTGCAAAAAGTCCCTCTCAGGCTTTCATGTAGCTCCCCTCAGGTACTGGAAGGCTGTTATTTCTTACCATACATAAAACACAACCCTTCGACTTTATTTTAATATAATCTGTAATATGATAAATATTGAGAAGACCTGAAAAATAAGCACAGATGATCTAGGCTAATAAGACATTCCCATCTGGACACATCACTTCTCAAGAGTAGACTCAAGGTAGCCCTGCATGTCTGTACCATGAAAGAGCCTTGCAGAGCTGAGCTACAACCCATCGCAGCTAGCAGAACCAGGTCCATACACACAGAAATGGGAAACTCCCCACCACTGTAAGCATTCACAGGAATTTTTAATTTCAACTGAAAACAGTCCAGCCCTTTGAGTAAAGCATGTCAATGAAAAATTGGTTTGCATAATAACAACAACAATAATAATCTTAGGCATTTTGTTGAAAAACTCTAATAATTATTTCACAAGCTAGAGCTGGGGTTTAAATCTAGAAGAGGAGAGACCTTTTTCTTTGGCCAAGATTACTTTTTTTTAGGTCTGCAGTAAAAGTCTGCCTGGATTTGCTGAGGCAATGAGAACTTCAGTCACCTCTACAGAGGATGTACTGACATCTTTAAAGCCTTTAAAAGCTAAATTCTACAAAAAATCTCAAGAAATAAGGATGCTCTGCTCCCCCAAGGCACTAACACACCAAGCAATAACAATATAGTGGAGCTGTGAAAGGAAAGATATGGTTCATATATTTTGTTTTTTCAGACTTCTGAGTCCTATTTGGAAATTATGTTAGAAGAGTATGTCCAAGGAAAATTAACTTCTTAGAATTTGCTTATAAATGCTTCACCAAAACCTGCCTGTGACTTTAACCCGAACTCCTTCTGGAGGCACTCTATGAAAATTCAACATATAGTCTACCTCACAGGACCCTCCTGCGCTTACTCTGTGAATAAATCAAGCCTCTGAAACAAAGAATAATCCTTTGTTTGAAGTATTGTTATCCACTAAAGATCACAGAATCACAGAATATTACGGGTTGGAAGGGACCTCTGGAGATCATGTAGTCCAACTCCCCTGCCAGAGCAGGAACACCTAGGGCAGGTAACACAGAAACACATCCAGGCAGGTTTTGCAAGTCTCCAGAGGAGGAGACACCACAACCTCTCTGGGCAGCCTGATCTGGTGCTGCCCAGATATCAGGGAGGATACAAGTAATGCTATAATCAATTACAGAAAATATTAGCAAGAAAGACAATACAACAGCCTTCTATAAACCAAATCTTTGCTGAACAATTCAAACATCAGATCTGCACTAGCAGTCAGGAACTTTTTATTCATGACCACTGCAAACCTAAAACCACATTTAGGAAAAAAAAAAAAAAGAGTAAAATACATTTTCCAATACCTCTCTGCAAGCTACTACTGAGGCTGACTGATGCCATTGCTCATTCACCTTGTCTTGCCCAAATGCATATGTGAGGGAAAACAAATGGATTGTGTCATCTTCTAAAAATGGAAAGAAACCCTCTATTTATTCTCGTGACACTCTCTCAGCTCCTCGGTACTTTGACCACCTGCTTACAAACCTCTCAAAAAGGGTAAGCCACTTGCCACATGCCATGACTGGGAAGCCACACCTCAAAGGTTTAAGTAAATTATGTTCAAATTGCTCTGTTGTTACAAAGTGGGATTTCTGCTGGATTCCATCTAATTGTTACAGTCCTAAGGTATCTCCTGTGCCCCACAGAGCCCTGAGTGAGTCAGCAACATGTGTTTCTGTTCCTCATCAAAAGACTCGCTGTCCCAAAAAACACAAGAGCCATGATTTTTAAAAGGCAGAAGGGAACTACTATCTCCCATCCTGTCACCCCGCAAGTGTGTCTCAAAAGACTTTTACAAAAACCACCATGGAACAGGGGAAAATATCCTCTCTAACCAGAGAAAGCTGAAACAGCTAGTATTTTCCTGGATTTTCAGTCTCCTTCACAACCCCTCTAGAATGTCAACTTTGAAATTCCAGGTGTCAAACACTCAAACTACACTGGGTACTTTCTGTAAAGTATAAAGTAAATTACACAAGAGTTTCATCATGTTTAAGGTCAAAGCATCTTTTTTATTTTTTATTATTATTAAAGGATCTAATAACTTTTTTGTTCCCGTAAGCATTAAAGCTTACTCTACTACTGTAGATCTCAAGTAGAACTCCTTCAGCAAAATATAAACACACTTATAAAGCAGCAGTTTACACCTAAAATCACCCCATAAATAATAAAACAAAAGCTAAACAGTAATATGACCCATCACAAGTGTAACAGAGCCACACAGTATCTGAGCATAGTTTAATCTTTATACAGATGTTTCACAGTATATGCAAAAGATTGACCATTTATGGAAGATGAAGCTCTAAGGACAAAATTTGGTGGGTTCATCCTGGGGAAACAGAATTTTTCTTGTTCATAGTTGCAACCTGGACATGAAGTTTCAACCTTACTATAGAGGAGTCTGGAGACTCAAGACAGGGTGGTTTTTTTTGTAGGAAAGTAAATAAAAGGCAACGTAATTTTAAAAAGGAATGAAGCACAGTTCCAGGCATGTATACTGAATGAACTGAAAAACTTGAGATGTTAAAAAAGCTGGGAAAAGCATAAGTAAGTGCAGCATTAAATTTGTAGTTCTCAGACATCCACACAATTTGGACATGCACTGCAGTAAATGTTTGAACCCCTACTCCCTAAAACTATTTTTATGGATTATCCAGGACTCAAGCAAATTAAATAGTGTATTTTTCTTTTAAATAGCCATGAATCTTCCCAGCCTCCTTTACAAGCCTGTACAGGAAAAGCCAGGAAATCAGATACTAAATCAACTCTACTTAACATTATGTCTCTGGCAGTGTCTCATAAGCCAGAAGAATTTGCAAGAACACATCAAGTTTCCTTCTGGTTGCTAATAAGACATAAGCTTCTGATTTTGGGATTAATCCTTACAATCAGTTTTTAAAATTGTACTAATTTATACAGATATTTAGAAAAATCTGTCCTCGTCATCATCTGTCCAATTCCTTTTTTAATCTTATTTAATTCTCAGTCTCAACAACTTCCTGTAGCAGATGAGCTTCACAGTCTAATTACATGATGCATGGAAAGGATATCCTTTTAATTGCTACAGTTTTCCTAATTTTTGGCCTCATTCATCTCCCCCCACACACCTTTCCTCCCCAATTCTTCCATCACAAGGACAGGCAGGACTGAAACTCTAGCTCTGCTCTTTCCACACCATCCATACTTTATTGTTACACCTGTTCTTTCACTTCCAAAGGTGAAGTAGCTCAGCCTTTTCAAAAGCAAGCTTTTTCCACGCCCTTAAACATTTGGGTCACCCCTTGCTGAAGAGTTCAAAAAGCCTGAGACAGTACTTCAAAGGAAAAAAAATATAAAGATAAAAATAACCAAAGTGATTGCACCTCTGACTTACAGAGTTATTGTAAAGCACATACACTGTAAAATACCTACAGAAGTATTGTAACTGTTTTTTTAAAATAAACTAACCCAAGCAGGCTAAAAATAGCTCATTGAAATGTGCTAGGTACATTCACCAGAGATCTTCAGAAGCCTGTACAGATGTCCAAATTAATTCAAAATTTTCTAAGGTAAGCATATGCATAAAGGCAACAGTCTCCTATTCTATTATGCATGGTACACACACAGCACTATGATTTAATGACGTTGCCTATTTTTTCACAGAACAAAACCAACCACTTTAAAACTGCAAAATGAATCCATTTTCTGCCAAGAGTCTAGTCCTACAGGGTGCTGCTCAGGATCAAGACCTGTGATTTATGTGGCAGTTAAATGCCACTAAAAAAAAGTTTCACATACCCAAGTAATGAAAACAGGTCATTTACTTGTAGAAGACAAGGTACATTTCACATGATAACACAGCTGTCGCTATCAGCAGTGAGGGGTTAAAAACTATTATTGCTGTGAGATTCAAAACCCTATTGGCAAAGACAGGTAAAATACTGCCATCTTACATGGGAAGGGTTAAAAAAAAAAGCAGAAGGCTAACTTAACTCCTTCACAGTTAAGAGGGAAAGAGGACTGAAAAAATGAAAAATATGTAAGCTTGAGTGTCATAAAGATCTCTTAGGCTCTTTTGTGACCCCACTCGCCTAAGGGAAAAGAAACAGTCAGTCATTCAGGATGGTCCTGCTAATAGGTTTTCCCTGCAAAAATGATTCCAACTACTCTGCCATCACTTTTTGCTGCAGCTTCCACAGAGACAGGAAACTGCAAAGTACAGGCTTCATGCTGAGCCAGACATTCGAATGCCTCCTACCCTGCTACTCCCACACAGCCTCCTGCTTAGGCCTTCAAGCCCCTCCTGTCTGTGTTTAAATCCACGTGGGGAAACACCACAAACTGCATGTTGCCAACATCATCACAAAGGTCTGAAAAACTGTTATGACTTATACTACTGGTGTGCCTGTAACCTTAACACAATTTATTTATTCAAAGTAAAAGCTAAAGCTGATCAGATAGCAGAATTTTGAATTCACCATTTCAGTAGTTTGTGATAGATTGTAATCCAGAAGGGGAGCACTAAGAAAGAGATGTCTTGCTTTTGAAATTGCATACAAAAACACTGAAGAAGCATTGTTACAGGTTTGCCTTGTTCTCATCTTCTTCTCCAAGGAAAATGGGGTAAGCAGACCCCAGGTCCAATCCAGTAACATCCCTTCTGCACTGATGTAAACCTCTGGGATAAATCAGGCTCTGGGAATGAGCTTTGACATTTGCACTCTAACACTGCACTCCTTTGCCCTGCAGTAACGACAGATGACCTTGCTCCACTGAGGCCATCCCTGCACCCACCTCGATTCTGAAGCACCTGGGAGGCAATTCAAGGCAGAGCAGTTCTCAACTGCAGCCATTTGTCATTTTTTATAGGCAACCACAGAGAATCACGGCTCATACAGACAAGGCCTGTGAAGTCACTGACAGTTACACTAACCTGCATGTTGATCACAGCAGCAACACCAAGCTTTTTATTTGGAGAGAACCCTGGTACTTGGGTTGGGCAGGAGAAGGCTGAAGAAGTGGGGAAAAAAGCCTATGTATTCACATGCAATTTAATTGAGAAAGCCAGGCTTACTGGCACGAAAGAAAAATTAATGTATGAAAACCACAAGTAAAAATATTCCCAAACAGCTATTTATAGCTTTGACCTTTTAGATTTTCTGCATCACTAACTCCAGAAACAGCCTGCTGCCTGGCAAGCAGAGGTGAATGAAAGGAGAGCAACGCCAACTTGTTAAAGAGAGCTGTTGCTAAAAGAATGCTGTCACCCTAAAATTTTAAATTTCTTTCTAATAAATATTAGACAAGGTGTGTAGTGGGGTCTCTTTTCAGTCTTTGCTTTACACCCTTGTCACCACTTGATGCGTAAATAATCAATTTCAATGCTCTGCTGACATCAGCACTTCATGTAATACACTCTCCAAATTACGCTTTTCAGAGGTTGGAAAGAGTGCTTGCTTCTAGCAGAAGGAAAGGAAAAAATGGTGGACGGAGAGCCAAGAGTCTTAAGTACAAGCAGTAGAGGTTATTACTGTCACCTTCCCTTCCATTCCCTTTCCCAAAGGACTTTCTTTTTTTTTCAGGGTTCTTTCAAATTTTGTCCTTGGGACGCTCCTCCTGAAGAGGCCATATTCTAAGATTTGAGGGTTTTTTTTTTAGTTCTTCTTTTTTCTTTTTTTCCAGGAGGGGAATCTTGGATGAAATATGACAAAAAGATGCCAGTATTACTGGAAGGATGATGTTATGAAATAAACTTTTTTAATTCCAAGTCATCAAAGTTTTCATATTTTTCAAGCATTAAAGGGCTCAAGATTTTGTCTTGGAACAGGCAGAATGCAGCAAAGAAGATATCAAGAGGAGGAACTGAAAACACTGCTTATTTTAATTCCTAGAAGTTATGTAAACAGAACACTTGAATGCTATATGCATGGACCACACCCTCAAAATTGCTGTTTATAATGTGCATGCACACATAAAGACAGTATGGAGTAAAGGCAAAAAAAAACAGTAATAGAACAAACCCTAAGAGGAAGAGATACAAGAAGAAAGCTGGATGGCAGAAGGATGGGCTCAGTAAGGGACTAGCACTGAAGTGTATTTGAAAAAGCAACAAGTCTGACAGTGTATGCATTTCAGTTCCCATTTGCCCAGCTTGGCTAGTAACAAAACTCCTCCCTAGGCAAACCTGAGCAATAATTAAAAGACCTCAGTATCCAATTTTGCTTTTATTGAAACATTCATGCAAGTTTCTCTTTTAAAAAATGAATTAGTGAGTTTTATTAAGTAAACTTGTGATAAAAATTAAGCTTCCAAAGAAAGGACATGTTCTGTAACATTTACCTGGTTCTTACCACACCAAATATATAGTTAGCAGCACTTAGAAAAGAAGCGTGAAGTATGTTTGCTGAATAGCTTTTGCTGTATGAGCACAATCTACATAGTTTAGGCAACCTCTCACAGTTGTATTTAAGCAGGTAAAAAGCTGCTGGTATAGTACACAAAATTATTCTGGGACATAACTCTAAGCTTTAAATTCTAGAGAAGCAAAGTGGGTTTTGTCAGTCTTTTTTTTAAATAACCTCAGACATTACTAGTCATACTAGCATGCTGAAGGGCTCATTTGGAGGGAATGTGATCACGAGTAAGGGAAACTACCTACAAGAAACATGCCTCCCATTGGCAGTTATCTGACTTCAGCCCTTAAGACAGCAAGCATGAAATCTGGAGAAGGCAGCCAACAAGTCCTTCCCAAAGAGGGCTACCAGTGGAATGGCCGATCTGATGGATTCAAGCCTCCGATTGTGCATAAATGCCAGTTTATTCAATCGCTGAACACAGATCCAGTGACAGGTGGGGATGGCAGATTAAAAAAACTTCAGGGAAGGTAAAGGTCAAGAGTGAGAAAGTGGCAGAAAATGAGCAACCACTGATCATAAATATCCTGTCCACTTAAGTGTCCCACTGTTTTATCCTAAAGCAGAAAGTATCCTTCCCATACATACCATAGAATCATAGAATCACTTAGGTTGGAAAAAGACCTTCAAGATCATCAAGTCCAACCTTTAACCCTACTCCACCATGTTCACCCTAAACCATATCCCCAAGCACCATATCTAGACGACTTTTAAATACATCCAGGGATGGTGACTCAACCACCTCTCTGGGCAGCCTTTTCCAATGTCTGACAACCTGTTCAGAGAAAAAAACTTTTCCTAATGTCCAGCCTAAACCTCCCCTGGTGTAGCTTTCGGCTGTTCCCTCTTGTCCTATCACTATTTACTTGTGAGAAGAGACCAGCACCTGCCTCTCTACCTGCCTCTCTGTCCTTTCTGGTAGTTGTAGAGAGCAATAAGGTCACTCTTCATAAGACGACTTCTCTAGGCCTTCCACCAGCCTAGTTGCTTTTCTCTGCACCTGCTCCAGCACCTCAATATGTAATATGAACCATTTCTTTCTTTGGTATGCTCTAAAATCAAAAGACCATCCCAGCTTTTTCAATTTCAAAATGAGACTAAATTTGAGGGGAAGAACTAAATGTTTCTGTCTGCAAATACTATAAGCCATTTTGGGACATCAAACACCAGAGCTCTTATAATACTGCTGCAGTGGAGAAAACACAGTTTCACAGAGAATTTGACAGGTGATAAAAGGACTCACTGCACTAGTTCAAAGCTCATGATTTCAAGGCTTAGGAACATGAAAACTACATGAAAAAAAAACCTATCAGCAAACAATCTTTAACCCTGGTTCTTACCTCAGCAGGTTTCTTTTGTTCATTTGCTGGTGTTTTTGATTTGCTCCTGTATTTAGCACAAGAAGAAAAGGAAGTGGAAGGACCTGCAGGAAAAAAAAAATAGAAAAGGACCATTATAGCTCGTATAAATTAATTTTTCAGTAAAACATAAAGCACTCCAATCTCTTGAATTTTCAAAATTTTTTTACGAGAGGTGGGCAAAAAACTCTTAGGCAGTCTGTAGGCTTGATTACAGCTCCTCCTGTTCCACTTGTTCTTTGTAAAACCACAGCACATTGAGTTTATGGGTACATTCTGCTCTGCCTAATACAAGCATGAGTAAACAGAGATGAGCAGGCAGACCACTTTCCTTCATTTCCTTTCTAACAAAGTGGAAAGAGGAGCAAAACAGAGGACAGAGTTTGCAAGTGATAAAAAAAGTGTGATACTAATGCGTGCTGATGAGAGATGCAAAAAAATCACAGTGTGATGATGTCTAGACAGTTCTGGGCAAAATGTTACTTCAGTAAAGGATACATGAATGACTTCAACAAATATGACAATGAATCATCATTATGTATAGAGTTATTAGACAGGCACAGTTTTATAAGAAACAAGACTTCGGTTTTGTTTCTTTTTTTTTTTTTTCAGAGAAAATGGGAAGATACAACTTCGGGCAGATATGTGCCAAGGAGCATTTAAATATAACTTTATTAAAGAAGAGATCAAAGTGGAACAGATCAAGAATCAGCATAAGATAAGATAACATAACAATTAATACACTGGTTTTAATTCTATCTTATATATTCTAACATATCAATGCTCAACTAGCTTGCCGCCCCCAGTAATTTTAAAGTTGAGGCTCTGCACAACAAGAGACAACATGACTACTTTTAAAAATAATAATTACAAAATAGGACCCTGGAGAGTATAATTTCTCTTGAATTACAGATTTCTTTTTCCCAACTCTGAAAGGGAAAAACATCCAAGTTTCTCTTCAAATTCTAAGAAGGCTCAAAACCTCCCTCTGGTTTACAGGATCCTTTGCCTCATCTTCGTCCTGCTTCAAAAAAACAAAGACCACGGAATGCAAAAGAAATCAAGCAAGGAACATTTTTTTTTAATTGTAAAAGGTGAAACGGTTTGCCCTCAAACCACAGAGGGAAACCACAAGGGGGTGATAGACCAAAGAAAAACTAGTATTACTTACTCTCATTGTCTGAACTGTCACTGGTGCTTAGATGCCTGTGGCGTTTCATCCTGACGCATCCTAAAGAGAAAAAATAAGTTGATGGCAACCATTCTACCAGAAAATCACAGGCTGCTGGCTGATGCCAAGCTCTTTGCACCAAAGGCAAAGCTGTTCTGAAGAGCTTTCAGGCACAGAAATAATCCCAGTTCAGCCACTAGGTTTTATTTCTGCAAGCAACTGTTAGACCACAGCATTATTTGTGAAACCGAGCACACTCAAAGCCAGCATGCCTCTGCTGGGCAGAGCTCGCTTTACATTTTGCAGCAAGGCGTGCAACCCGCCAGCTGATTCCCGGCAGGGCGTGAGCGGCGCTCTGCTCTCAGAGGAGACTCAATGTCCCATCTGTTCAGCCAGAGGAAGAGTTGCCATGGTGGCAGTCGCTAGCTGAGAGACGGGTGGAGGCCAGGAAATAAGGTGGATGCACAGCAAGCCAAGGATTTAGAAATATAACTCACCTTAAAAAAATTTTTAAAAAGGCAAAAAAACCCCAAAAACAAACAGGCAAAAAACCCTACAGGCATCCATACAAAACAAAAGGCAGATTTTAAATAAGGATAATAACAGAAAATGGCGACTGCTACCACTTAATTTAAATCATCACCACTTAGTTCACAAGATGTGGTTTTCAAAAGTTTCGGAAATGATCAGGGGTATCACAGAGAAAGCCTTCTGTGGTGCAGCAGGAGTTACATTAAAAAAGGTATCGAGCTTTTTGTAATTGATTTTTGAATATGTAACATACAGAGAATGAGGAAGAAGAAAATTCTGCACCGCTACTTAATAAATAAAAATAAAATAGTGATCAGCTGTATACTCAATAGCACCAACAGAAATTCATATAAATTCGTATAAGTCCTACCATTCTATAATATCCTATAATATTAGATCCCAGTAAGTCCACTGGTCCGGATGGGATTCATCCTAGGGTGCTGAGGGAGCTGGCGGAAGAACTGGCTAAGCCACTCTCAATCATTTATCACCAGCCCTGGCTCAATGGGGAGGTCCCAGATGACTGGAGGTTGGCCAATGTGACACCCATCCACAAGAAGGGCCAGAAGGAGGATCTGGGGAACTACGGGCCTTGGTGCCTGGCAAGATTATGGAACAGATCATCCTGAGTGCCATCCAGCGGCATGTAGAAGACAACCAGGGGATCAGGTCCAGCCAACATGGGTTTACGAAAGGAAGGTCCTGCCTGACTAATCTCATCTCCTTCTCTGACTGGGTGACCTGCCTAGTGGATGAAGGGAAGGCTGTGGATGTGGTCTACCTATACTTCAGCAAGGCCTTTGACAGAGTCTCCCACAGCATCCTCCTGGAAAAGCTGGCAGCCCATGGCTTGGACAGGTGCACCCTTTGCTGGGTTAAAAGCTGGCTGGATGACCGGGCCCAGAGAGTGGTGGTGAATGGTGCTGCATCCAGTTGGCATCCAGTGACCAGAGGTGTCCCCCAGGGATCAGTACTGGGCCCAGTCCTATTCAATATCTTTATTGACCACCTGGATGTGGGGATTGAGTCCACCCTCAGTAAATTCGCAGATGACACCAAGTGGGGGGGGGAGTGTTGATCTGCCAGAGGGCAGGAAGAAGTTGCAGGAGGACCTGGACAGGCTGGGTCGATGGGCCAAGGCCAACGGCATGAAATTCAACAAGACCAAGTGCAGGGTCCTGCACTTCGGCCACAATAACCCCAGGCAGCGCTACAGGCTGGGGGAAGAGTGGCTGGAGAGCAGCCTGGCAGAGAGGGACCTGGGAGTACTGGTTGACAGCTGGTTGAACATGAGCCAGCAGTGTGCCCAGGCGGCCCGGAAGGCCAATGGCATCCTGGCGTGTATCAGGAATAGTGTGGCCAGCAGGAGTAGGGATGTAATTCTCCCCCTGTACACACCACTGGTGAGGCCTCAGCTCGAGTACTGTGTGCAGTTCTGGGCCCCTCACTTCAAGGATGTTGAGGTGCTGGAGCTGGTCCAGAGGAGAGCAACAAGGCTGGTGAAAGGACTAGAGGGAAAGTCTTACAGGGAGAGGCTGAGGATGCTGGGGTTGTTTAGCCTGGAGATGAGGAGACTCAGGGGGGACCTAATCACTCTCTTCAACTACCTGAAGGGAGGTTCTAGTCAGGTGGGGTCTGGGCTCTTTTTCCAGGCAACTATCAACAAGACAAGAGGGCACAGCCCCAAGCTGCTCCAGGGGAGGTTTAGGTTGGATATTAGGAAGTACTTCCTCACGGAGAGGGTGGTTAGACATTGGAATAGACTTCCCAGGGAAGCAGTGGAGGCACCGTCCCTGGATGTGTTCAAGGCAAGGCTGGATGTGGCACTTAGTGCCATAGTCTAGATGGTGTGGTGGTGTTGGTCATAGGCTGGACTTGATGATCTTAAAGGTCTTTTCCAGCCTTGGTAATTCTGTGATTCAATGTTAAATTTGTTAAATGAGAACCAATAACAGTTTACAATTAATAATAGTAAATGAAAATCACCCCTAACTTTTTAATGGACTGAACAAGCTAATCAGGAGATAAATGAAGTAAAAAATGATTCTGCAAGAACTTTTTTTTTTTTTTTTAAACAGAAGACAAGCACAGTAAGTTACAGACAGCTGAACCTGAAATGCCTGCAGTATTAGAAGTGCCAGTCTGGCCACACCTGAAACAAGCAGCTTCATTTCTTAAACAAAACCACAATGCCATTAAAAAAAAGCAACACAGCTAAATATTCCATTTGATAAACCCTTCACATTAGTTGCTATAAAACAGATCTTGAGATTATCTAAAGACCATGGGATAAACAAGATTTGCAGATAAAGGAAGCCTGTCCAAAGGCTTCAAAGAGAATGCAACTTAATTGTTTGCTGCATAAGTGTGTCATTTAGTGGCAATTTTTAGCAGCCTTTATGAGAGTGAGTTTACTGAATCTGAATGTAACAATCACTAAAAGTTTAAGAAAAACCTTTTTGATCTGTTATAACAAGACATTGCCAACACTCCTGGAAGCTGAAAAAGGAGGCTGTGTGTGCAGTTTTCAAGAAGGTAGATACAGAACTTCCGAGTCAGGTATGTAACCTGGAAGACAGACGGACACAGTGGTCAACAGGACAAGATAAAAAAGGTGTAATTTGTGTCACTTAAACAGGCTATCAACTCCCATTACGTAACAATTAATTTCACATTAATTCAGCTTCTCACAGCTCAAGCAACCTTGGGGATGCAAGGCAACCACACTGTATTCAAAGACCAGAGTCCAACAGAAGAGTGACATCAAAGTCAGAATACCCAAAACACCCCAGGACTTCATTTCCAGCTAGCAATGTAAGGTGGCTTGTGCAGGCACTGGTCAGATGAAGAAATTTCCATGAATCTGTTAGGCAAAAGCTGTTTGACAGGTGGAAGGCGCTTGCGCCAGAAGGCCTTGTCTTTGTGCATGTTTTGGGGGCATCAGACTTGAAGTTAACTGCTGGGTAGTGAGGGGAGGACTAGAAGACTACTTTCATCTTGCCAACTCATGAAGTTCAAAGGCACAGACTTTGATCAAGAGCAAATAAAATGGTACTGCCTATTTGAGAGCTTGTACTCCAGCAGCTAAACCCAGCCCCCTGGAGCATACAACCTTCCCTGAAAAGGAGCAGGTTCTGCCTATGGCAACACCTTCTCTGATAGCAGTCTTCAGTTCCAAACAGTCCCGGCTTACAGACCACCGGGCATGTTTCAAGACCTTGGGAGACAATGAAAAGATAGATCTAGGGTGTGCTGAGCAGTGTTCCTAGTTTCCATTTCTTAGCAACAAATGCCAGTCCATGCTGCTTGCTTTGTTTTTATGTTCAGATGAATTTTTAAGCAGTTGTTAAAAGGTGCTGAAAGCTCATGATAGGCAATCCTCATCTCTTGTAGTCTATATAAACATGCAGCAACAAGACCTTTCCACTCCTTACTACAGACAGCTATCTGCAGAGCACAACATGAACATTCAATTAAAGCAGGGTCAAACACGAGGCTGAGAGAGACAACTGCAAGACGGAACACACAGAAAGCCTGGACTTCTGCCTGGGCAACTCAAAAAGCAGAGAGGAGATGGCTACTTCAAAGACAGCTTACACAGAAACAGCAAATACAACAAATACTCCAGAACTGAAAGCACATATCTGCCAACAGCTTCATAGGAGACAAAAAATCCCAAACAAACAAAAAAATGTTGAAGTTCTATTTGAGAAGTGGGTTTGTAGCAGCTCAAGCAATAGATTGACACCTCCATCATAGCAGACAGAAACAGAAAAAGCAGTCACTCAGGGTAAAAGCCCTGAATAGTACTAACCACTGGATTCTTGCCTGATTTTTTGCAGCAATATTAATGCAACAGTGAGTAAGAGCCCACAAATCACAGGTGTGCTGCATTTAGTAAGACAGGTTATTAAAGTGACCAACATGATATAAGTTTACCATATGCCCCCACATGATGCAGGAGTAACAGTCTCAGCATCATTCCAACAGGACCACTTCTGCAGTGGGCTTCACTTTTGTTTTTAATAGGAGAATCCTTTGCTGTACCTTTGCATACACTGGGACTGCCACACAACTTCCAGGTCACTTCCAATGCCAAAGCGTGAGGGCTCATCAGAAAGGCTCACGAACAATGCTTCCACTCCCTAGCCATTACACGGGGAATCTCAAAGTAATATCCATCTTGTGGTAAAGCTCCCATCTCACTTCTTCATCTGCCTTTGCAGAATCAGCAGCTGATCAACAGGAGATGCAAAGCCAGACCCCAGAACATGGAAACCACTGTCAACCTTTCCCAGCTTCAGTCCAATCCCCCAAGGCAGTCAGGCATCCTACAGTTTGTCCCTCAGCTTCACACAGTGGTACTATTAGCTGGATGATACAGTCCAGAGCAAGGCTGCAAGCAACCCTGTGCCTCAGTTCTTGCTTCTCCAATCACATTTGTTTTATCACTTGCAAGGCACTGTTAAAAGTTAAAAAATAAATCAAATACACACTCAGACATCCCTAAAAGGGCCAAATGTAGAAAGAAAGGGCAATCCACACATATTAAAAAGCCAAACCAAACCAGCAGAACTAAAAATCCTACAGAAACAGGTACAAGCTCTCAAATATCCTAGCTTTGCCCCTTTTCTAACTTCACCCCTGAAAACTGTGGTGACAATAAAGCAAAAAAAATTTAAATGTGCACCTTTATTCTCAACGTGTGCACCAAAACTTCATGAAAAGTTGAGAAATAAATTAATGAGATAGCCAGTGCTCTTTTCTTACCTCAGAGTATCAGTTATCATGAATAGTATGCAGCAACACCAAGAGAGTCAAGTAAATAGTATTTTTACACACAAAATGAAGAATTCAGTAAATTTTTATAACAGATATGAAATATTTTTTCCCACAGAATAGTTTAAAAATTTAGAAAACAGCCTCAAATAGATGCTACTTATAAAGGAAAAAAGAGATGAGAAAAGATGAGCCATCATTAGGAGCATGATGACAACGTCTGACAGCATGCAGCTAAAACCATCATCCTCTTTCCACTTCCATTCTCTTCAACCATGAGTTTTGCAAATGTGTATGTTGAACTTTTTGTTTGAGAACTTAGTTTTAGCATTTAAACTTTGTATCAGTTCCGAAGTACAATCTAAAAAAACCAAGGAGGATAAAGCAACTCAACACTGAAATGTTGGTGCAGAGTGAAAGAGGTGACTCCAGCCCCCCACTCCAAGCCCCAAGAAAGTCTCTTGCCTTGATCTAAAGTTGTTTTTTTTTTTAAACCCACAGAGGGACTAAGAGCTGATTGATCACTTGTATGACTACACAAATTCCAAAGATGCTCACCTTCAGGGATCTTTTAAATGAAAATTAAAATTAAAAAATGACATTAAGAAATTGCCACGTGCAACTTAAAAAAGATAAATCAGCCTCATTCCCTGCTGTCACCTAAGCACTTGAGCGCAGGTCAAGATGCTCTGAAACCTTCAGATGTTTAAACAAAAATAACCCCAGGAAACACACTCTCCTCAGCCACAGGCAGCAACAGCACCCTGCCAGCATTACCCTGGCTTCCCAAAGGCTGCTGCCCATATTGGGAACTTTGCCTTGGAGCCAAAATTGATGCTGGATCCAGTACATCACTGCACTTTCAAGGAAAGCCAGGAAAAAGCTACCCTGCACTCACCTGGCTGAAATTAAATAGGGATCCCAAGCTAAGAGTAATCAACATATCAGCCAGCACGTGCAAGAATATGACTAAAAGGATAACACCGATATTTTCAAATATCTAGAGGAGATGTTTCATACTTATTTCAAAATTATGCTTGCTGCTTTTTGCTTATTCACAAGTATCTGCACTGTTGAAGTGAACAAGAAACAGTCACTTGCCTCTCTTGACCACCATTCCCTTTTCTTCCCAAGGAGAATCAACGTTGCTGACTTAAGGCATTTCCCATTTCTGAACACCTAGTTACCATGCATTACTCACAAAAATCAGTCAAGCAGCATGTGTAAACAACAGACAGTCAAGAAAATTTTCAGAGATTTACTCAAAGCAAAAACACATTTCCAATACCTGCAGAAACAACAGCAACGAACACTTCTCCCTTTTCAAGTTTTTGAGAGTTAACAACTAAATTTACCAAATAAGCTATTAAGTTTGTTCTGACACATCCCTCAGCATAGTTCATCAGTAACAGAGTCGGCAGAAAGAAGGATGAAGTATCTCAGAGTCTGAATTTGCACAGTATATTAGGCAAAACATCAGTGACAAGCGTGCAAAATGAATACTTAAGCCCAGCCAAGATTTCTGAATAGAAGAGTATCACCAAGTAGCAGCAGTCCTTCCTCCCTGGCTTCAGTTTGTTGCAGAAAGGTTAAACATATCCATACACTACTCAGTACCTGTTAAAACCTATAGAGAAGAAAAAGGCAACTAAGAAATTAAAATAACTGTAACACGAATATATTCAAGACCTGTGAGATTTTATTTCTCCACATTTTAAAACAGACTGACAAAAATGGAATTAGCCCCAGCACTAAGGAAACTTTCAAGTGGGATAAAAAATAACCTACTTTCTTTATCTTATTAAAAAGAAAAACAGCATCTATGTACGAAAACCAAATTACAAGCTACATGCAAATCTCAGATTAAAATTCTGTACTTTCATTTTTACAATATGGCTTGTCTACAAAAAAAAAAAAGGCAGAGGCAGTAGGTAGAAATTTCAAAGTCTCCAAAATGTGGTTTATGTAACTGTTAAATTTAGATTAGGAAGCAAATTATCTTGAAAGGTCTCCAGGAAATGTAGTACAGTAAAACCATCTAAATAGGTCAAATTTCATAGTCAACTGCCAAGGAAATTACGAAATATGAGTAGAGTTAATACAACCTTTCAAATAACTAGAGGAAGAGAGATCACTCGTATTTGGGCTTTTTATTATTATTTTTCAATATCCTATCTAATCTCACAAAAAGGCTATATAAACTGGAAATACACCCACTCGGAAGTTGAGTTAGCAGTATTTGCTGCACTGAAAAGGTTTGAAAGGTTGAACAAGTCACAGAAAAGGAAGTTCAGCAAAAAAAGTAACAGTCTCTTTACTTCACTCTAACCAGAAAATTATAAAAAATAAGTAATAAACCCCTACTCAGGAACCCTGCTACAATCTATCCTATCCTTCCCAAACCCCAAAAATAAAATCTTGACTTACTCTCTGAAGACTGCACTGGGCCTAACACAAAATATAACTTTTCTTGCTACTATTTCACACAAAGTCTTGGTTAACATAATAAACTGTAATTCAACAAAGGAGGAATGCATCAGTTTTCAGAAGCAGCACTACCAGTGACAGCCAATTCCTTTGACATTAGGTAAATAAATAATTTTTGTATGCAAGGAGCTGTGGCTAATTAGCTCTGGCTAATAACACAGGTCTGTATGAAGTGCAATAGCAACTAGACACAGTAATTTCCTTACATGTTGCCTTTCAATACAAGGCATTTTGGCACCTGCCACAAGGATATCATGGGGTTAAAAATGAGGAAAAAAGTCCAAAACAACCACCTTCAAGCATGACTTATCCCCTGAAATAGTTAAATTCTGGACTGAAGTCAGCTGACAAATCATAACACCAGGATGAAGAAACCCTAGATATAATCCCCCTCTGCGTTCATTTCTGGATTATGGGCCAAAAGGGAATCCTGACATCATTTTGTGTGCCCTTATACGATGACGATTCATCATTCAGTCTAGAGCAAAGCACTTAATGCCCATCATTTTGCTTTGTGAGTATCAGAAAAGGGCAAGCAATACTACTCCACATTTATAACATGCTTTGATGTTACAATAAAAGACAGCACACCCCAAGTACAACTGCCTTTCCTACCTTGAAAACAGAAGGGCAGCTTTTAATTCCGGTGCCACGTCCCTGCATTGGCCCACCACAAGGGCCGGGAGGACACATTTCCACCAGAGGCCTTCAGCTAAATAGCCTCACACCAAGCAGCTTGTTAAAAATCAGAAATCCTTCTCAGAACAGCAAGTCATCAGCAACATGTGCAGCATCCCCGTTACCTCAACAGAAACTCTCCAAGAGGCTATAGAAAGAAATGAAATTGTGCTCTCTCTCCTCTGCTTCCTCAACACCCAGCAGTGACCCAGCAGCCTTATTTTTGTCTTTGAAGCAAGCTGCCCATGTTGGCCTGTACACAGAGCAGCCAGGTGGGCCAGGCTGACATGGAAATATTTCTGCACATTAAACACTGCAGCTTTAGCAGTAGCATCCTGAAGATGATACTGTCCTGGGCAGAATCAATTAAAAAAATAAACAACATCAGACTGTCATTAATTCAAACCAATACACCCGTGCATATGTGGTTCTGTTCCTCTCAATTTCAGCCCTCATAATTACTTTCCACTCCAGAACATGACACTGTTTTTACACCAGCTGTTTATTAACAGAGCTACTGTTTTCCTAAAGCAGCAGTAGAGATTTGGACACACAAAAAATTAACTTCCTTCAAAATACCATATTGAGTTTGAGCAAAAGCCTGCTTTTAAAATAAAAGAAAAAAGAAGAAAAAAGGCACTTCCTCCCTTGAAACCACAATCAGGCCACTGCTGCATGACCTTGCCATCCTCACACACCTGAGGTGCGTCTACCCAGCTATGGCCTGAACACTCCTCACCCAACTCCCAGTGTCACTCCCAGTCAGGGGAAATACTAAAATGAGGGTATGCCCTCAGGAGAAGGAGCCACTGGCCTCAGGAGAGGGTACCATGCTGGGTATCGCTGCCTGCACATGGCTAAGGGGGTGTGACATCCCCCTCAGTGCTCCCTTTCTGCCCACTACAGCTGGGCCTGTCTCATGGCGTGGGATGAGGGAGTCCCCAGTGCGATAAAACGAGGAACAAGTTCCCAGCAGGAAAGTCACAGCAGCATTAAATACATGGCCACCATCTCAGCTACCATGCAGCAGGTTCTCATTGGAGGCCAAAGTAGCCAGCAGGCCCACAGGGCAGGGAGGAGCGCCATGTTGCTAGAGGGAAGCCATCACAGCTCTAGCTTCCTCAGGCCAGCATCGCACAAACAAACCACCTCTTCTCAGGCTGTTGGAAACTCCACAGCTGCTAATTGATCCCTGAAGAAATCTCGAGGGAGGCAGGAGCTAGCTTGCATACAGCCCTCTAACCACATACATGCACCAGTCGTCACAGAAAAGCACCTACCTCAGCTATGCACGCTCAGGGAGTTCAACTGCTCAGGGGAGTGCTCAGCGGGGGAGACGCAGTTACTGATCATGTGCTGTTTTACGGGGCTCCCTCAGAAGAAAACTCGTGCCTGACATTACCACTAAGCCATCTAATAACCAAGGGGCAAAAGAAAAAATAAAACCCCACAAGCCCATGTGTACTTACTCAAAGACGAAAGTAAGGACAATGTCCGCTTTGACAGAAGACTAGCGTGGACGTAGCACTACTAAAAATGGACCAGTACCAGGTCATTGCATTCAGCACTGGTGCTGAGCTGAGTAAACAAGGAGCTGGCTGTCCAGGAGCTCCCCCGAGGGGTTCGACACCCAAAGATGGCCACGTGCACTGTATCTGCAAGGAGACTGCAGTCACAGGCGTACCAAACACCGGCGAGAAGCAGGAGCAGCACACACACGCTTCACCAATATGACTGAGCAAAAAAACCCTCAGAGAGCATTTAGCTGGGCTTTCTATTTTAAGAACTGGTATGATTCACATTACCTTGGCTCTAAATGTTTTGCAGTCTTTACCGTATCTACCCTCACGACAAGCTTGTGCGAAGCACTGAAAAAGCCCTGACGTTTCAAAGCTGCGGTGCAGAGCAGCCATACATCACGCGGGGAGCTGCCGGCAAAGCAGGCAGCTGCATCCAGGTCTCCCAAGCGCGTATCCTGCGACCTCACCACTTGCTGCCCTTCCTGCTGGTGTGCACACAGAGTCAAACAGAAGAAAAAACCCCTGTGATGCCCTAAGTCACTAAGTATTAGTATCATGCTGTTGTACAGTGACCACAGCAAGGGAAGGGAATAAAAACACTAACATAGAAGCATCACTACTTAATTGAAAATTAGGCAATAACCAGTACTACACTAGTTCAAACGAAGCTGCCACTTTGCCCCATCTGCCTGATGTTGCCAGCAGATGCCCACTTCTATCTGCTTCTCTGCTCTCGAGCTGCATGCTTTTAATGCATGCTTTTGTAACAAAACACAAGTAAGGAACTAGTACCACAGGTAGGAACCCAGGCAGGAAATATTATCAAAGGAAAGAAGGATTTAGAAACATATGCACTATTTGGGATTAGGACAAACAATTTTTCCATTAATAGCACAGACAACAGCTCTCCTATACTGCAAGATACTCACTTAAAATAACCTATTAATTGTTTGGTACTTGCTAATAACATGGGGTTCGTTGTGGGTTGTTTTTTTTTTTTTCCTAAATCTCAAGTAATAAAAGAATCAACAATAGCAGCCTGTATTAAATATTTTGTCTGTTTTGACTCATTTACTTCTTGCCTATAACGCTTTGAAGAGGATAACTGCTTTGCTGCAAAGTTTTGCATTGCTTACAAAACCATAAGGATTGCAAAAGGCAGAAAAAATTGAGTTGTGTCTTTATATTCTACTCGAAGGATAAGAGAGAGCAAGAACAAAAATATTCTCCTTCTAGGAAACATTAAGTCCATAATGTCTTTCCTCATCTGACAAGAAATGTTTTTTAATTTACAAATAAAAAATAAACAATCTGGATGTTAGTTTTCCTCATGTAAAAAAAGGTCAAGAGGATCATTGGATAGGAGCAATTAAAGGGAATGTACTGTCACAGCCAGAACTTAAAATAATATTTGGAATATTCCAAATAATTGCTTGAATACTGACATCCTAATATACTTTCTAGCATTTCAAACATTACATGCTTCTATGCAGTTGCACTGTTACATTAGTTCTCCACATCAAAACACGATCAAAAGTCTACTAGATTATTAGAGGACTTATTTTTGTTTTGTTTTTTTTTTAAATACAACAAAATTTCTGCTAACTAATGAATTTAATTTTAATGGCCCATCAATTAATTTAATGTTATGTGCTACAATATGTAATATACGACACACCAAAGACATTGAGAGGTTTTTTTAGTCGGAGAGATTTAAAATACATCTATAAAATATAAATAGCTTTCCAGGCTTCTTAAAATCCCCAAATCCAGGTGGGAGAAGAGATTGTGAAAGAGATACTGTGACCAACTGATGTTTGACCATTTCTACGTACAAAGACAAAAAGACAAATTACTATGTTTTCTGTCATAAAGCAAGGTGCAGCAATCACAAAATGAACAGCACACTTGCCTGCTGGGGCTGATGCCGCCCTGGAAAGGAAGACCAAAGGATGATCGCACCTGTTCAAGGTTTCTAGAATGCCACATGTTGTTTCAGAAAGCAGTTAGGAGATGTGCCTAGACGACCACGCAAGGTTCAATTTGTTATCAAACAGCCAAGTTGATGTGTAAGTACTTTTGTATTTTTTGAATGAGGGGGACACACTGATCAGGACTGACCATTAACACTCTTCTAAATTCCTCCTTGCTCTTCCTTTACATTGACTAAATAAAAAAGATGAAAATGTCTAAGACTAGATCACCACTTTTCTACTGTTCCTAGTGGAAAGCATGTTCTACTCGAGTTGTACTAAAGCTGAGTAAGTGGATGGCTAAGGAGATGGCGCTTTTTTGGCACAGGAGAAAAGGTGCTGCCCCGCTGAGTGGATCACAAACATCTCAGCAACTTGAACAGGTGGAGTCAGAAAGCACAGAAAGTACCACCCTTTTCATCTTGTGAGGATAAGGAACTGTAATAGCTGACCTTCCAAAGTTGCGGGAGTCTGAAATAATGATCTGACTCAAAACCAGAGCCCTTTATGCATTCTCCACTCCTCTACTGGGAAGAATGGAAATGCCTACCAGCTGTGGCAATAGGGAGGTGTCTCACCACATCTTTATCCATAGGTAAGAGCCCACAACATACCTCAGCTGCTGCACCCAAATCCCATGCTGTCGAGAGCCATAATAAAAGCTCTGCTGAGAAACAGGAAGAGGAAAGGTGAAGTTACAACTGAAAATAGAACTATAAAATTGTACAAAACAAACAAAACCACCTTGCCAGCAGAGGCACTCTTAAGACTCTGTGACTCAATGCAAAACCTGCACAGTTGGTATGTTTTGTAAATGCAACTCCAGTTGGTCAGGAAGATTTTCATAAACCTGTGAAGAAGCTTTCTGTTTTGCAGGCTCTTACTCTGCACGGCTGCAGCGCACAGGCCAGGCTGCAAGCGGTACCAGTTATCAGGGGCTCTGCACTTGAAAGAGGGCACAACTGAACCTGCGCTTGGGCTGCAGAAGAATAAATCCACCTGAGACTCCTCTTCCACCATCCACCTCCACAGCTCTGCAACAGAAAAGTGACCAGTTGCTCACACTAAAGCTGAGCCCCAGGAGCAGCTCACAGAATCACTGAGGTTGGAAAAAACCTTCAAGATCATAGAGTCCAACCATTAACCCTACTCTACCAAATCCAGCACTAAACCATATTGCCAAACGCCACATCTAGACGACTTTTAAACACATCCAGGGATGATGACTCAACCACCACCCTGGGCAGCCTGTTCCAATGCCTGACAACCCTTTCAGTGAAAAAGTTCTTCCTAATGTCAAGTCTAAACCTCCCCTGGTGCAGCTTGAGGCCATTTCCTCTGGCTCTATCACTGGTTACTTGTGAGAAGAGACCAGCACTTATGTCTTTACAATGTCCTTTCAGGTACTTGTAGAGGGCAATGAGGTCTCCCCTCTGCCTCTTCCTCTCTAAACAGCCCCAGTTCCCTCAACCGCTCCTCATAAGACTTATTCTCAAGGCCCTTTACCAGCTTGGTTGCCCTTCTCTGCACCCTCTCCAGCACCTCAACGTCCTCCTTATACTGCAGTGCCCAAACCTGCACACAGTACTCAAGGTGTAGCCTCACCAAGGCCAAGTACAGGGGCAGGATCACCTCCTTGGTCCTGCTGGTCACACTATTCCTGATGCAGGCCAGGATGGTGCTGGCCTTCTTGGCCACCTGGGCACACTGCTGGCTCATGTTCAGCCAGCTGTCCATCAACATCCCCAGGTGCGTCTCTGCTGGGCAGCTCTCCAGCCACTCCTCCCCAGGCCTGTAGTGCTGCCAGGGGTTGTTGAGGCCAAAGTGCAGGACTCGACATTTGGCCTTATTGAGGCTCATACAATTGGCCTTGGCCCATCGATCAAGCCTGTCAAGATCCCTCTGCAGAGCCTCCCTGCCCTTCTGCAGATCGACACTCCCACCCAGCTTACTGTCATCTGTAAACTTACTGAGGGTGTACTCTACCCCTACATCCAAGTCATCAATAAAGATGTTAAACAGGAGCAGCCCCAGCACTGAGCCCTGGGGAACACCACTTGTGACTGGCTACCAACTGAATTTAGCTCTGTTGAAGACAACTCTTTGGACCTGGCCATCCAACCAGTTTTTCATCCAGTGAAGCTCAAGCACAGTCCATCTGCTCCCTCGGATGTCCCCACCAAGAAGGTTGAGCACTGCTGCCTATCCCCATACCAACTATGGCTCCCAGTTAATACCTGCACAGCCATGCCACAGCACCTGTAGAACACTTCTGAAGGGTCTTAAGAAGATGAAAAAACACACATTCATTGAATGCCTTTAAGAATGGGGTCCTTGGGCAGTCCCAAATCCAGGGCAGCAGAAACTATCGTAGGAGGAGCACACCAGAGAACTGCGTGTTGAAACAAGAGGCATCTCATAAGGCCCAAGAGCATTGACACATTTGCTACACCCACTGGGCCACACAGAGAAAGCTTTATGAATGAACACCACTAGTAGATCACTCATTTGGGTTAAGAGCAAGGAATTATCTTCTTCCTCCCTCCGGCACCACTGGAGAAGAAGTATTTGCAGATCGTGAACCTCCAATTACAGCCCTAAGGGGAGCAACACCATAGCTTTAGGGGAAGAGATTAAACAGACTGAGACTACCCAGCTGAGAAGGGAGGATGCAAAGTAGGAGAGGTCTGCCACATGTGGTAAGAAAAAGCAAACAGGATGAAGAGACTACTCGCTGCTTCTCATAGTGTAGAAGACAAGGGACACACAGAGTTATGGAACAAACTTCAAATGAGAGTCATTAAGAGGTAAAAAAAACAAAAGTAATTTTCTACAAAATTACTTAGATTAACTTGATGCTATGGGATGTTGCAGGGGTTTAAAAGTAAACAGATTGAAGACAGTTAGAAAAAAGGAGGACAAGGGCTATTAAACACAGTATGTTGTGTCGATCTGACAGAAATCCCAAAGTAAAACTTTTAAGAGAAACAGAGACTATACATGCTTTTATAATGCTTTCTGTCCCTAGGTGTCCTCTGCTGACCATTATCAAACACACTAACTGGCCTAATTCAGTAAGGGAGCTTGTCTGAATGAGACTTACTCCTAACAATTCACTTCTGTGCAATGGATTTTATCTTTTTAATATATCAGTTCCCAACCGGATCTCTGTGGACTAGAGATCAGACAGGTGGTCTATAGGGCCATGGCAAATATTGAGTTTAGTATGTTTATCAGACAAGATTCCAATTACGATGAGCACAACCACCAGAAATTCTGTCAGCTGACATACTGTTGTCCTTAAGAGTTCGTTAATTGCTGGTCACTGCAGAGAGCTATTTTGGTCAAAATTATTTAAGTAAAAGATTAGATCATTCCCAGTGTGTTAAGAGTTGTTGCTTTTCATTAAAAAACAAAACCAACAACACAAAAAACAAACAAAACCACAAATAAAAAAAAAACCACCAAAAAACCCAACAAAACAAAACCAAAAAACCCCACCATGACAAAAAAAAAAACCCAATTAAACAAACATGTTGTACAAATATGACCTACATGCACCTTAGGGCACTATCCATTCAGGATTTTCTTTTGCAGAACCTAAAAGAATGACAGGAGAAACAAAAAGCATCCTGGCACAACCTGAAACATGTGTGCACATGCGTGCACACACACAGAAACTACTGCCACACCTCACAAATCTGTGTGGAGGAAAGAGCAGTCTCTGCCTTACTGTTACTGCCTCTGGAGGCACAAGTATGTCTTCTACACATTAAATATTTTAGTCTTAAAATAACTAAGCATTGTTAAATTGACTCATGAAACCCCGAGTTTCACACAGCTACTGAGGAAGTATTTTACAAAAGCAACTGATTTGAAACCTGCTAATCTGCCTTTTTTTCTTGTCATTTTTTGTGTCTGCCACAAAGTACCAGAGATGCACCTATTTATGTCTATTCCAACTCTTGTAAGTCATGTCTAACTCTAACATAAATATCTACCAACATACATAGTTGCAAACAAGTACTTTATTCAATTTCTAGGTATTGGGGTCAAGCTTGCACAAAGCTACGAGAACACTACAGAGAATGTGCTGTAAGGACATAAAAATGGCTAGATTAACTTTAAGCTAAGGAAATTGAATAAATAAATAAATAAATAGATAAAACCAAAAGAACAAAAACCTGACCACAAAACCAAACAAGCTGTGAGAATTTCTCAAGACCCAAAATATTTTAAAGTATCCATTTTGTGTATTTTAATTCAGTGGTGCCCAGTTACAGGACAAAGAGTAACGGGTATAAACTAGAATATAGGAAGTTCCACCTCAACATGAGAGAAAACTTCTTTACTGTGAGGGTGATGGAGCACCAGAACAGTCTGCCCAGAGAGGTTGTAGAGTCTCCTTTGGAGACTTTCAAAACCTGCCAGGATGTGCTCCTGTGTGACCTCCCCTGCCTGGGTGATCCTGCTCCAGCAGGGAGGTTGGACTAGATGATCTAGTACTTTTACACAGCAGTAGTAACTTGAATTACAGCTTTCCTGAAGCTGACCAGTAAGCCATTCTTGTGACATGTTAGTAAGATGACAGATGTTAAATACAGAAAAACAACAGGAGTTTATGCTTATTTAATTTTTTTTCCTCTCCAAGGCTTTTACTCTACAGAGATTCAATCCTTTAATAATTAGACTTTCAAAATTTGGATAACTAGCATGGTATTCTCATGCAAATTCTTACAGGTTTACTATCACAAACCCTTCCAAAATACACAGCTGAAGTTATTCCATCTCTGTCCTTACACACAGAGAAATAACCCAAAACCTGTAGCCAGCATTATGTTGCTGCATGCTTGAATTCTGAAAGCTAAACTCTTAAAAACTTAAACTATTTAGAAAGAAGGAACAGTGCTTAAACTTTTGTTTGTAAAGCCCAAAGATGATAGTGATCCGCCATTAATTTTATTAGTCAAAGCTGAGGTTGTCTTTTCCAACCTCAACTGCAAGGCACGTTGCACTGTAGCCCTGCTAAGAGTACAGAATCAGGTGGGAGGAAACACCAATGCTGGTTTTGTGTAGAAATGAACCACTAAGCTCTAACTCCCCTGAAGACAAAGGGGTGGTGCAAGAGTAGTCAAGGCCAAAGCTCGATTTGCAGAAAATCAATAAGTTATTCAAAAGAGCAACTGCACTCAGATGTTCAGAGTCCAGCTGGAGATCTGTAGATCTGCTCTCTAAATTCTTAGTATCTGACACTGACAACTAGAAAGAATGCTTCCCTTTTTTTTTTTTTATTTAAACAGTCAAAGCAGAAGCAAGCTTTGAACTAGAAGTCTTGAAATTGAGATGACTGCATCCCTTCTCTCTGCCGCTCCTTACGATCTTTGGTAGCCAGCCAAATGGCTCAACTTAGCTTCACTTTCCACATCAGTCCAGAAGTTGAATAAGTAATAAAACTTGCATCAGGAGAGGGCTTTATAATCACATTAAAGATATGCAACAGAGACTGGCTACCTTGGTTCACTGGACAGCTTCAACGCAGCTACATAATGAGGTACAGGTGTTGGCACTAATTAGGAATACCCAGCTCACTGCTGACATCAGCCCCTCAAAGCAATGACTGCACTTTAATCCTTTAAGCCACATAAAAGAAAAGCTCTGAGAGTAGGCGGACAAAAAAAATAATAAATCTCTGAAAATGCCTCTGCAGCGGATTGAAATACTTTTGCTTACTTATGGGGAAAAAAAATAGAAGTGTCACAAAACTGCAGGAAGTTTACTGTGAAGCATTTGAGTACATAAAAGAATCTAAACCTTGTGCACGCCAGAGTTTTTAATTTTAGGAAGGGTATCACTGTATACAGTATGTATTCATCACTACTATCAAAATGTATATCCAGAACAGAAGCACAGAATAAAAAGGAGTAGAAGCGGTACATGCAAATATTGTGGTAAAACGATTCTGCCTATGCCTACCAGCCTTCCAAGCATTACAGGGTACATCAAGATAGATTTAAACTGAAATTATTACAAGGCATTCTGCAGGCTAGAACCTCATTGTTAACAGCTTCTTTTATGACTTCCTCTCCTTTAAGAGACTTTATATTCCTTTAAAATCCACAAAGCTTTCATTTAAAAGGTGATACCTGAATGCTGACGGTATATAGGTTCAATTTACACATTGTAAACACCAACACAGATTTATTTTTTAAATACCAGTTCCTCCTTCACTTACATGCCAGGTCATGAGGTAGATGTTTTCGCTTCAGCTGATGACATCACAAGCTCCTAAAAAAATGAAAGGAGTGCTATTTAGGTAGTAGGAGTGACATCAGGCATCTCATGTTTGAGCTACAATTTAATGTTTGGCAAGTAAGTGAAGGGTATATTACATTTTTATTGCAATTTTCCCAAGAAAATAATACATCCATAATATAAAGCCTTAAATTCCATAATTCTCACTTAATACACTGAAGAATTAAGTGCATTAGCTGTACACAAGCTACAATGTAAATACACTAAGTGCTACAATGTAAATACAATAAAGTGCTACAATTAAAATAAATTCATAAGAATACTCTCCAAGTCAACTTTGCCAACCTTTCAACATGAATGTGAACCAACTTTACCAAGACCAACAAAATGAAATTTTAATTAGTATAGTCTCAATCCTGTTTTATAAAAAATAAAAAAAGAGTTCAGGTAGCCGCATGCTTATCTAGCTGACTTAAGGGACTGATTTCTTTCACTGATGCTTTCTTCTTTATAGAGGGTCTTCTATGAATCAAGTATGCTTATAAATTCATAGGAGGGCAAATAAAAAAATAAGCATAGATGGAAAGCTGTGTGGCTCCTGCCTTAACTCCTCACGATATTCCTCCAGATCTTGACAATCCTGAATAGCTCAGTTACTCTGGCAGGGATTCTGCTTACTTGCCCTTTTTAATCTAGTCCCGAGCCTTGAGCAATATTAAGTATGGGAATAAAAGGAATTTTTGCCTCCACCAACTGCCTGCATTCCCCTCCCGCAGGATCATGCACATATATGTTTTGTGTCCTATTGTGATGGACGTGACAAAAGTATGAAAGTAGTTACACCCAACAGATTAATTGCAGCACTCCTCAGAGATGTCAGCTGTTAGGCCAGGGTCTGTCCTGGCATTCAGTCCAACCCATGCCTTACAGTAAAAAGCTAACAAAAACAGAATTGCTATGAGCTGAGGAACAAAGTATGACAGAGCAGAAATTCAAGTAAAAACCAAGGAACCTATAACTGCATATCCTGCCAGAAGAAAAATAATAAAATGGGGGAGGAAGGATGGCAGTGTCTTTCTAACTGAAACAAGGCAGTTTCTGGCCAAAGTGTCAGCACCATGCTGTAACATTTTGCCTTCTCCACCCATCTGCAGTACAAGAAAAGGACACCACCACCCATCCACTGAGGAGTGGCACAGATCCTATTACTTAAGAACTATTGTTGCTCAACTTCAGCTGTGGCATCAAAGTAAAACTTTTCCTTACCATGGGGTGGGGGGGAACACACAATATATTATAGCAATACAGCACAATATATAGTATGCTGACCTCACAGTAGTTTTCTTTGATTTAAGGTTCTGTCTTTGGTTTGTTTTTTTTTTGTTTTTCTGCGTTTTGGTGGTGTTGATTTTTCTTTAATTGTCCTAGTTTCCTCTTCCCATCTCCTTGACAGTCTCTGGCTATACCCCACATTAAGCAATTAATTTTGAGCAACGTGAGATCTGTAGATCAAAGCAGCACCAGAGCCAAGATTGCCAAAACGTGAGCCACTCTATGGGGGTTGGGTTTTTAACTTGAGATAAGCAGATACAAGCCACCGCCATCACCACACACACGGCCTGAAGCGATCCACAGGGCCCATGAGCAGGAGACTCAGTGCACTCAGCACCAGCATCGATGGGAGCCTCATTTCCATTCAGAGGGACCCAGCTCATGTGCAGCAGCAACACAGTGTGCCAAGCTGACACACAGCAAGCAGCGGTGACCAAAGGGATTCTCTTTAAAAGCCCACTGCTGCTCTGCCGCAAAACCCCAGGACTAATGCTGCCTCTACCCTCCAGCTAAGAAATCCCAAGAGTCTCACCCACAAGATGCACTGGAGGAGGGAGTACGAGTGAAGAGACCAAGTAAAAAAAATTAATAAATGCCTGGATTAATTTTTCAAACATCACTTCGAACAAGTTTTTCTTACGAGATGTTTCATTATGGGGCAATTCTTTAATGTCCTGATTGAACCCTTTTTAATGTAAGTTTTCTGTAGGAACATGAGCAAAGCCCTGGTCGTGGCAGCTCAAATGGCATCATTAAAATGCAACACAGCCTACAACTTTTAAGTGTGAACAAAACCACAGCTTTTGCCTCCCAGCTGAACCACAAAACTAATATATTTTTGAACTGTTCATTAAAAACACATTTGTTTGCTCAGTTAAATGCCAAGATGGATTCTGAAATACCAAAAGGTTCGACTAAAAATCTTTCCGTTCTCTAATCCTTACACTAAACAGCCATAATCTCAGTCCCAACTTCACTTATTTCACAACAACGTACAAATGTATTAAACAGCATGAAAAATATAGTAGACCCTGCAAAACATTACTGACGTTTTGGTTTGTTTTTTTTCAAACCAGTCCTAACATACTGATTCAGAAACATTACACTGATTCTCCTTGAATTAATGAGGAGGGGGCTCTCTGCTATTAGGTAAAAAAAAACCAACCAGAAGAGTGTTCCCCTGCCTATAAAGGGTATCAAGCTCCTACCCTGCCCATGAGCAGCAAGTTCAGGAGTGGGGTACCAAGCATACAGGAGATCCTTGCCCTCCTATCTGCACACACTGTGCCAACAGACATTTTTACTCTCAGGGTGCATTTGAGAAATCAATAGGGCAGCAACAGAAACTGTGGTACAGAGAAACAGAAAAGGAAAAAAAAAGGCAACTAAAGGAAAATGCAGACACAGAAAACAAAACTTAGAAACGCACATTAGTTTTTCATAAATGCTGCCTGGAAACTAAGAATCACCAAGGGGGGGGGAAAAAAAAAGGCATGAGGAAAAAGCATCAGGAAGATTTATTTCTTAAAATACAACATTTAACAACAGAAAGCCATGTGGAACAAAGACCTGTTTATGCAGTTATCACTACTGTTATACTATCATTCTCTCTGTAATTTACCATAGTACCTACCAACAGCCAAGCCTCCAAAACAAGAATAGCACTGGTTGAAAACAGTGCTTTGTGCTTCTCTCCTTAACCATCCCACATGATGCACTGCCATTTCCAAAAAGAAAAAAAAAAAAATTAAAAAAAATGAGATGGTTGCAGGAAAAAAGAGCTGCCAGGGTCCAGAAAAATGGCACCGAAACCGGAAAAAGAGCCCCCGTAACAGGGGCTCCACAGCCTCTCCAGGTGAGCCCCTTCCATTCGCATAACACATGGCCACATTTCCCTTGACACAGCTCAAACCCTTTACCAGATGCCTCTCTGCACCACACCCTGAAGAGATCATCCCTTTCTTCTTCATAGATTTAAATTCATGTTTGAACAGTACGCTTGACTCTTCTGTTAGTATGTCCTAGTCTTTTCTCCAAACTAAATAAAACACAGTTTCTTCACCCTCTACTCATAGGTCACGTTTTCTACATTTCTGATCCTTCTAGTTGCTGCTCTCCACCACCCTTTCTACGGTTGGCTCACAAAACCACCTGGTTAAGGCTGTGATGCCCAAATCTGCACCAAGTCTTCTAGATGAACCCTTTCCCTACATGAAAAATGCTCTTTTCTTATTTCAGATAAACATCCTTTACTGTAATGTGAGAAACAGATAGTTTTCTGTACAAATTCCAGTGCGTTTGCTTTTGCAACAGCACAGCCCTGTTGCCTCGCGTCCTGGCCAGGAGCAGTTGCTGCTGCTGGGCCCATCGCTCCCGGCCTGCAGGCATGTAGGGGAATCCTCCTGCTGCAGAGCTGCCCCTCAGCCCCCTTCTCAACCCCATCCAACCCCTCCTTAGACAACCTTTCTCCAAGCTGCCAAAATACCTGCAAGTTCAAAGCATCTTCTCAAATAGACACGTAGCTCCACCCAGTTTCATCTGGGTAGCTAAGGAGCACTCTTCATTCCTTCACCCACATCATCAATGGCAAATATGAACAACATTTGACCTAGGAGACTCCATTTAAATCTCACCAAATTCACCTGCCTTGTTTGAAACTAGTTAGTAACTATCCTCTCCATTCTCTATGCAGCTGCAACCACTTCTGTGAGCATTTAAGCTAATATACGTTTCCTTAGTTTGCTTCTGATAACATGCCTTGTCTAATAACTTGCATCATCTGCTGTGCAATTCCCACCCCACAAAGGACTTAAGACAGAATTAGAAAGCTGGTTTTGTGACAATTCACAACTTCTTCACAATAAATAATCCCACAGATAAAACAACTACTTATGTGGGAAAAGTATTAGAAAATAATTTTTTTTATTTCCAACATTTTACAGACTGTTTCAGGTAGCCAGCTTCTGCCAGTAACATTAATACAGACCTCTTTGAAAACACAGATCAAGACTTTAAAACAGCACAGGAAATAAAGCCAGCAGTTTTCAAGATTATAAGTAAATTGTAGTATGAAGTATGAAGGTAATGGTACTCTCTTATAGTTCTGGAAACATCGTAATAAGACCAAGTATCCAACTACCAAACCAGTATGCATTGTGTTTAGCTGAAGAGACACTTCCAGGCAATACTTATCCTACGGGGACTAGAAGTAGAAAAGAAAGTCAGTAAGCTTTAAGAAAAGTCTTCTAAAATCCCTCCTAAGCATCTCTAATAACCAGGTTCAAATTTTGCTTGTAATTAACTGTGATTAGATGCTGCTTCTTCACAAGCTTCTAACCGTGCTAACTACAGTGAGTATTCAGCAGCATCTTGATTTTTACCTCTTTTCCACATTGGCTTAGCCAAAGAAGTAATTCAGAATGAATCCACAATCTCATTGTAAAAATCTAAAGACAGTTCATCCCACCTCAAGGTACGTCAGAGATGCGCAAAGCATCTAAAAAACCTGCAACTCTCTAGCGCCTTCACTTCGTTCCACAGTTACAAAAATACTTCATTACACCTTTAAATGCAGTGACAAGTCTATTAATAATAACCAGCAACTTAGTAATTCCCAGCAACCAACTAAAATTTGCTGGGAAAACAATTTCCCACAGCTGCTTACCCCATGTTCAGACAAACAATGCAGCAGGATGTCTAGAATAGGTTTCTCAAGGCGACCAACAAGTAACATCAAGCAGTTTTATGAAATGCTCTGAAGTCCTGGACCCCTTAGGCACTCGGATGCTGACCCAATGCAGCCGTCATTTACCACATGTATAGCACCAGCCATTCTGTAATATACTCAAAACTTCTCATTCAGTGCTTGAAATTACTTGTTACACAATGTAATTGACATATACATGCAAAAAAGCAAGTCAGGGGCCAAAACAACTGCTCTGAAAGAAAAAGCTACCAAGGCAGAAACCCAACTTAAGGTGCACAGTTTTTTATATTCTTCATATACCAGCATGGGTCTGTAAGAAAGCAGATGTAATGTGATAAATTCAAGGGGAAAAAAAAGTAGTTTAGGCTTAGCATTAAGGAAGCATCCTGACAGTCAGAACTGCTGGTCCGTGTCCCCAGGGGTAGGATCAGTGGCTGCAGCTCTTGATGTTTAAACAAAGATTGGACAAGAGTCCTAGTAGCTGTGCTGCCAAGACAACATGCTCAGGCTCAGAGCTTGTCAAACCAGCCGGAGGGCAAGGCAACAACAAATGGGACTGGAGTATAAAGAGGAGGACTGCACAAAGCAGTTTGTTCGGCGTGTCTGCACTGAGAACTGCACATGGCCACAGACAAGTTGTCGTGGAGCAGCAAACACTGTGAATCAGCTACTCCACAGTACACGTGCATACTGCTGTGTGCTGGTGAGAGCAAAGCAATCCAAGCTTATAACCCACCCTTACCTCTCTCTTCCCTACATCAGAGACTGAGGGATACATAGACATTGAGGGATGCTACAGTGTACAGCTGCATGGGAGGACAGTTATCACACACCAGCTCAAGTACGTGCTCCTCTTCTTCAGGATGAAATGGTTAAGGAGATTTATTACTTCAGTCTGGTGCAGGATGCTCCTCTCTCCGAAGAGTGGGTGTTTCCTGCAGCAGGTTGCATTGCAATGCAGAATGCTATAGCAAGAGACAGACCCCAAATGCACGTGGCAGAAACCTGCAGCAGAAGAACTAAATTGGGATAAAAGTACTGGGAGCTGTCAGGATGTTTCCTGAATCCACAAAGTTTGGAATGCAGTAAAGGAAGAAGTAACAGATGTATTTGGTGCTACCTAGTATCAGGAGCTGGAGAACGGGGCCGTGAGTCACAAACCAGCAAAAAACAGGCTATTTATGAGGATCTGGAGCCACAAATATAAATCCAGTTCTTGAGGAAAGGGAATACTACTTGTCTTGCCATTAGCCACAGCCACATGTTGGCCAGTCAGATTTTAACTGTCAACCCCCCTCATTCAAGTTGTACATCCTGTCCTAAACAGATGTCCTTGTGTGCATACCCTAAAGCTGAGTGATGGCAGTACATGTTATATTCTGAAGGGAGGTTCAAGTAAACATTTCTGAATCAATAATCTAGATGACCTAAAAGCATCTTTTTCCATAGCTAATTTCCATTATTTAATGAAATTGTATTTGTGCAGTTATGGATATGTTCAGTGGAGATTTAAAATAAAAAA
Source organism: Hemiprocne comata (assembly GCA_020745705.1). Lineage (NCBI taxonomy): Eukaryota > Metazoa > Chordata > Aves > Apodiformes > Apodidae > Hemiprocne > Hemiprocne comata. The sequence continues at coordinate 88,430,870 of CM036586.1, read as the reverse complement.
TAAAGCAATTCACAAAGTGTGAGAATTTCTAAAGTATGGTAACAGATGTTACGTTTCTGATGGCACAGCCATGCCATTCTCACACACTCTGCAGCAAGCCCCATGACCCCACCACACACACACGAGTCACAAATGCTAAAAGCAGCATCACTGCTTCTAGCCAAATCCTCCCCTCACTGACAAAAGATGAAGGGCCAGATTTAGACTTCAGGCTGAAGTAATACCAAACTGTGCACTTCAATGCCTTCAAGTTAGATCTCTGGCTTGAGAACGGCAAAAAGACGAAACAAACCTCCTAAGGCTTTAATTCTGCATGCAGCAACAGAAAAGGTCTATACAGAGGGCCTCAAAGTGCCAAGCATGTTCAGGACAGCAAATTCACATACCAAAAAGGGAACCATGCCAGAAATCTCTCCTCTCACAGATTCAACTGGTGATTTGCAGCCGTGGAAACGGATACCTCCGGGAATCAAATCCATGCTGGGACCTTTCTTCCTCCTCTCCTCACACACACTCTTCAGACATCCAATTCAGCCTTGCATAAGGCCTCAGCAGTTGCCACACCTGCAAAGGCTGTACCTCCTCATTCTGCACTTCACCTTCCCAGCCCTCCAACCTGTCCAACCAGACTCAGCCCTAATCGCCTCCTCCCTCCCAATCCCAGCTACCAAACACCAGCCCCTTTCCCCAGACCCCTTTCCCCTGCTGCCTGCCTGGAGTACACAAACACCCATGACTATTCCCACTGCTAGAAAACCAGTTTGTGTGAGCTCTTCCTAATCTATGTCATGCCGTTTAGCTTCAAACACCTAGTCACAGGATGGCCAGCAATTGCTGGGTAGTACCAGGAGATTGTGCCTCAAACCACCAACAGATTTCACAAAACAAATGAGCCTGATAAGCCTCTGCTCCTATTGTGGTCAATGCAAACAGAAAAAAAACCAAAACAACCCACAAATAATTGACATCAGTTAGTTTAAATAAAAGATTAAGAATACTTTATATCTGGATTTCAGGAGGAACCACAGAATCACAGAATGTTAGGGGTTGGAAGGGACCTCTGGAGATCATCAAGTCCAATCCCCTTGCCAGAGCAGGACCAAAAACTAGGGCAGGTCACTCAGAAAGGCAACCAGACAGTTCTTGAAAGTTTCCAGATAAGGAGACTCCACAACTTCTCTGGGGAGCCTGTTCCAGTGCTCTGTAAACCTCACAGTAAAGAAGTTTTTCCTCATGTTGAGGAACTTCCTGTGCTCGAGTTTCCCTCATCCTATCACTGGGCACAAGTGAAAAGAGGTTGTCCCTGCCTTCTTGACGTCCAGCCCTCACATGCTTATAGACGTGCTATAGATTAGATTCCCCCTCAGTTGTCTTCTCTCTAGACTGAAAAGCCCCAGGTCTCTCAGCCTTTCCTCATAAGGCAGGTGTTCCAGTCCCTAAATCATCCTCATAGCCCTCCCTTGGACTCTCTCAAGTAGATCCCTGTCCCTCTTGAACTGGGGAGCCCAGAACTGGACACAATACTCCAAGTGAGGAAACCTCTCTCACAGTTGGATGACAGTAGCCATGACAAGGCCATGTCTCTTTTTCTGGATACATAAAGTTTTAATGCTCACCAGTGTACAACACAGGGGTTCATACAGGCTACAGAACATATGCTTTCAAGTTTCTTCCACTGTTCTGGGTGTGAGGAATTTGAGTACTTGAAAGTAGCATGGATATACTGAATATTCCTGGCCTTGAATGTGGTCTCAGTGCTCACAGAAAAATCACCATCATGAACAGCTCATATCAAAAGGTTTAGTCAGTATTTAACCAAATGAGAGTTCCCAGAGAGAAAAAACAAAAAAAGGGCAAGAGAAAAGTAACAGTGTTAACTTCATTTGCTCAGAACAGTGATTTTAAGTACTTTCAACATCCTTCAGCAAACTCGAGACATTGGTATTTGCAAGATTTCATAAGGAAAGGCCCTCTGTTCTTTCTTGGTCAGACATCTGATCATTATACCAGCACTCAAACTGTCACCTCCCCCTGCAAAGAAACCAAATAAATAAATAAAGCACCCAAGCTTTGCACTTAGACCGCAAAACACAAGGCTTGGAGCACAATCAAATGACAATTAATGAAGCAGCAGACACAAAAACACAGTAAACAAGACTTTAGCAGCTTCATCCTTTGTGGCTGCAAATTCCATAGCAGCAACGAAAAATGAATTCTTCCTTGAAGATTATCTTAAATGGTCAGAAAGGGTTGGGTTGGTTTTTTTTTGCTGCTATGAAAAAGAAACCTGTGTCAACAGACTAACCTTCTTCCAAAGCCATTCCCGCTCAGTCAAATATATGAGAAGCTCCAAGAAACAAGCAGGGAAATTTTGGTCTCAGTGGAGTTAACAGGAATTAAAGCCAGCGCCAAAACAAAGCCAGAAATTAGCACTGCATTTATCTGATGAATTTCTGAGCAGAATTCCTAAGCAACAAAACTCAGTTTTTTTCTTCTCAAAATTTCCTGATGTTGGCACGCTGGGAAAGTAGGAAGGTTACAAGATCAAGCTGTAAATGTAAGAGAACTATTCTTCCAATAGCTGCCAGAACAGCTTACTGTCAAAAGGAAAAACGTGACCTTTAATAAAACTGTCTATGAATAAATAGCTCTTTATGATTTCTTGTTATTTGATTAAGCAAGACTTCCACTACATAACACTGTTACCTTTACGGAGGCAAAGCTTTTGACATTGTTCAGCAAGGGGTTAAACTAGATGTACAGAGACTGTCACTTAGGTCTGTGTCTACAGGCTTCCACCCATTCTGAGGAGGACAGCAGGTAATGCTGTCCTGCACTTGGGACACACAAATGACATCAAGGTTACCAGTGCTACATTTGCCAAACCCCATTAATGACCCAAAGGGGGGAAAAAAAAAAAAGATAAAGAAGACAACTTGCTTTAATAGGTTTCAAGAGTTTCACATCACTTCTGCTTACCTGAAGCACAAGAAGTCCTGTCAGTCCTAAAAAACTCAGAGAAAGTAAACACAGGAGCCGAGCTTTTTCTCCTTCAAGAATTGCCATAATGCAGTTAAACTCACAATTCTTCCTGACTAAAGCTCTCGTGAAGAGGCAGAGGTGCTACAGAGTACTGTAATGTGTCATTTAAACCTCTGAAAGGTAAGACCTAAAGATGCTTTGTTATGGCCAGTCTGGTACGGGAGCCAAGCAGACTCAACTTCCACAGTCCTTCTGCAAGGGCCAACGGTAGTATTGTTTCTTCAGAATTCAATGTATATGACCAGTCTGATCACTATTAAGTAGTTACAGTAGTGCAACACCTTCAAATTGTTAAAAAGCAATCTATCCTTTGATAGACTGAGCTTAATATAGATTCCCTCCAGTGATTTCAAGGATGAAAGAAAAAAGCATTTAAAAAAATTAAAAATCATAGGGTAGAAAATTGTCAGAAAAGGGTTTGAGAACAAGCGTATCCTGGTTACTCTTAAGTTGAAAGTTACTGCACTAAACCAATGCTTTGCCACTGTCTTGGTTTTCCAGCAGTTCTTCTTAATACATAAAAGTAAGTTTGCTTTTGAAACATACTTATCATCAGTACAAAACACACATCAGCAAATTGTATTTACTTTAAGTCAAACACACAGATTCAACTTGCTTAACCAAGCACAACTTACATATGGTACAGGCATAAGAGCACAGAAGTTTTTGTTAAATATACAAGCAAAACACTCATATAAATACCAGCGTTAATTAAAAAAGAGCTATACCATGATTCTGTTTTTTGCTAGCAATATTAAAAAAATACAGCTTGATTTTTCAGTGGATTATGCTTTTATGGCTGTGTGGTTCTTTGCTGTCATCTGGGCCTAAACCACGACTTATACATGTATGTAAACCCACACAAATGTACTAGCCACAAAAAAATAACACCTCACATAAAAACATCTCTTTATCAGATCTAGCAAGCCTACACAAATCTTACTCAAAAAAAATTCCAAAAGGTCTGCCAAAATATTTTCAGGCTGGTTGCAAATAATCTGGAAGTCCATACTGTCTGGAATCTGGGACAGGAGACAAATTTAATTTGACCTAGCTGATTTATAGGGTCAGGCCCCAGAAGGCTGAGAGACACTCACGAGAAATGCTGTTTTCTCCAATAACAAGGAAAAAGTTGGGAAGTCAAGGCAAAGAGAAGAGGGGGCAGCCAACAGGAGACTACAAAGGCATCAAAGACACGGCTGGGAGATAAGCAGGAACTATAAATCACATCAAGTTATCGTGTGCACTTGAGGCCTTTTTTTTTCCCTTTTTAATTTACTTTAGACATTTTTTCCAACTCTTAACCCATTCATACCTCAAAAGCGGACTATTCGAAATAAGGAAGTCAAGCTCACAGAAGCAAACGTGCAGAAAACAAATTTATTTCAATAATCTAAAAAAAAAAAAAAAAAGAATGAAACGGCACCTGCAAAAGCTATTAGACTGCAGCAACCTAAATTTATGCATAACTGTTTGCTGTTACATACAGAGGCTTCTGAAAAACCTACAAGTACACAGAAGATGCCAAGCAAAGGATCTAAGACAGCACTTAAACCAGATTAACCCACGTAATTGGAGTCACAGGGCTCTGACTGATAATGAGCTGATTGTCAGGCATGCAAGCTTTCTAATAACTTGCATCTCACCTTCTGAAGTTTTATGGTGTTTATAAAGGAAGAAAAACGAAAACATCACATGTTGGATCTAGCGAAGAACCATATATATCCAAGTTTTAAGCAATAAGACAGAATACACTAAATACTGATACATGAAGGAATTTTTAACCTCCTCCTCCTTCACTGCGCCCAGGCCAGTGCCTTAGTATTTTTGACAACAGTTATACCACAGCTATTTCACCTCTGTACGGGTGTACAGATCTAAGTACCACAAGTCAGGTCTCCCTCAAAATTGCAAAAGCATACATGGATGTAACCTGCTAGCCACTGGCAAAATCTCATTCAATTGCCACAATAAGTAAACTCTGAATGCTAGCTGTATAAAAATGTGTTTTGATCAAAATATATTAACTCCCAACTTCAACATACTGAAACAACTGAAAAATACCTGAAGAAAAACTTACAAAATTTTCACAGCATGTCACTGGGCAACCAACAAAAAGCAAAACCACCTATATTGATGGATACCTGTTGCAAAGAACACACAAAACCATCTTGCAATTATTTTATTTATATAAAAAATTTCTAATTATTTCACCCCACAAATTTTTTCACATTTTTTATTTATTTTTTGGCCCAAAAAAGTGAAGAAGCATTAACCAAAGAAAGTGCATGAAATAATTTTTGTAATGCAGACAAAATATTTTGCAAAAATCGTTTACATAGAAGAATCGATGCCATTAACCAGGAGTGAATTTTTTTTCCTATGTATGCCAACAGCCATTAAAATATTGTTGCTGATGATACATGCTTGTTTAAAATCAACCTTTTAGTTGATCCTTCACCCTTAGCACCTTTTGTTGCAGAGCTGCAAGTTCAAATTTGTTAGACAAAATGCTTCACTTCTTAGGATTGCTCGTTTCATGCTACGCTGGAAATAATTACGTTGTTAACATAAGGAAGACTGCAACTTCATTATCAGGTTTAAGTCTCTGCCTTTCCATTTCTTAAATGACAGTCAATTTGATTTCTGTAAAAGGACACAACTGCTCACTAATTAGGCTGAAATTGAATAGTTGCTAGAACTCCCCCAAACAAGGTCAATGCTATCAAAGCGTAGCAACATGACGACCAGTAACCTTTCCCCTTCCCTTGTCAGACCAACAGTCAGTGGTCTGCACACTTGAAAAAACAGAGAAAACTATTTACTGTGCTCAAAATGAGCATTTCTACTCCTTCCTATCAAACAACATTTAACAAGGTTTACATTGCACTGCAGAATAACTACCTGTTAACCCTATTTCTGTGAACTACCTGCTGGGAAAAGGGTCTATTTGCAAGAAAGCAGGAACCAGAGTATGAGTTTGTTACTCCACTTCCCTTGCAAGTACTAAGAAAAGTAGGAGAGGTATTACTCCTACCTCTCCACTGCTGAGGCTTCTCTTCACCAGGTAATGGTTGAACCTACCATTTTCTTGTGTGTCTCCGTAACTCCCATGTATGCTGCATATTTTAGCTCCACAAGGTTTCTGGTTTGTTTTTTTTTCATTAAAGCCAAAACCTGGGTGGGACATAGCACTATCTCAAATGATGAATCCTCTACAGCCACTTTGATATAAAAGCCCGCAAATTAACACTGAAAGAATATTAAAGAAATGCAAGCAGTTAGAAGCAGAACAATAAAGAGAATTAAAAACTGCAAGTAATCCCAACAGGGACATATTTTTCCTCCCTTGTCAGGATACACATTTTTCCTATACATTTTTGTATCTAGCAGTTCAAATATAGCATTTTTTATGTGGCAGCAGAGAGACAATACTGCCATTTTATTCTCCTATACTTGGTATGTAGTCAAGGTCTACATATTTGTGCATTAAAAATAATTTTCACAATATCTTCATGCTTTTTAAAGCAAACATTTAAAAATTGTCTGGTCTGTTAAACCGATACTCACATTTTTAAAGTGGTATGAAGAAAAGCCTGGAGTTTAGTTACGAATTTTCAAGGGCTCATGAACACCCATGTTACTGTATCAACCTAGCAGCCAGAATACCTTTAGCAAAAAACTTTTGTCTAACATTTCTGGCAGATAGACCATGTATTTGCATATCTAAAAAATTTCAGTCATCCAGTATTGCATGATAAACTATTTAGCACACAGGCAAAACCTAAGCAGCAGTTTTCCTCCCACTACGTCATCACCCACCCAAGAATACATTCTAAAACAAAAACTACCTGTAAATTTAAAACACAGCTTGGAAAACAGTCTGTAACACAATCATGCAGAATAAACTATTTGCAATAAAAGCTCCCAGTCAGGTGTTTCACTTTGCACAGCCTTGTAGAGGAGGTATCACCCATCCCTTTGGAGAATCCCAAGCATCCCAGCTTCTGCTGACCCACAGCACAGGGCTAGGCTTTGGAAGCTGATAGACTTGCTGTGCATCAAACCATTTGTGCAGGTGTGGAACTGCTCTCTACGACAGGAACAAGACCCAGAGCCTGCCACCAGAAAAGGCTACTGCACAGTTAGGAGCTTTCAGTAGATATGACAGACCCTCAAAAGATATTCAAGCAAGTTTTTTATAGTGAGGGGGGAAAAAGGAAAACAAAAAGAAGGGGGTGGCAAGGAAAGCCCTGGACTGTAGATTAGCAAAATAATACCTAATTCCCTAAGAACCGTGTGACAAGCATGTTCATTCTAGCAACCAGTCAAGCATGTGTATGAACCTGTTTTTTGACACATCCCTACAGCTCTAACTAAAACACTAGGAGGCATTAACAACACAGTATGTTATGTACAGCATTCAATTCAATAAGCAAGAAACATGGCTCTGTAATCCAATGCTGTAACAGGTGTACTTTAAAGAAGGAAAGCCCTCCAAAGTTTTCAAAGTTTAACAAGCTACGGCAAGCATCCCAGTAGTTAATCCAGGAGAAAGTGGTCATAACAAATAGCATCAGCAGTCATGAGCTTATCCTCCCACCTTCTCCTGTTGTTCTGAACAGGGTGACTTAACAACTGCCAGTGGAGGCTCCGCAGCCATGCTCACAGCTCAGGGTCCCTTCCATTTCTTTAAATCCAAGTAAAGCTTTTATTATAGCTCTACAAGCTCGGGAGCTTTCATTAGGCCCAAGATCACACGTCCCAGACTGCTCTAATCCCCACATTCTTGTTCTCCTACACACTGAAATAAGATCTTAAATGCTGGAAAAGTTCAGATGCCATCCAGGGAAGGGTGACTGGGAAGTAAATAAGTATGAAAGCGCAATCAGCCCAAGGAAACAGGGAGGTGGCTGTGGAAAGTAAGAGCCAGCAACACGTGGGTCTGGTATCTCTCCACAGAAGTCAACACCCAGGCTCTCACATTATACTTCTAAAACTTCTTTACCAGATATAGCTGAAATAAATTGATGTATCAATAAAAATAGTATTTAAAAACACACTTTTTCAGGGTTCTGAACATCGGATGTGCAGTTGTAACTAGAATATAAAGTAATTTTCAAGTGACAGTGTAATTGATCATTTAACATGGATAAATGTAAAAGAAATCATCTCTCCCCCTCTTTTTATTTTAAGTAGCAGCATTAAGTTAAAATCATCTGTGTGCTGAAATGCAAAATTTCATACAGTTATCTCACTTTTCAGAAGTGCCATCAAGCCCTACAGATCTCAGGCATCTCCCACTCCCACCTGACCCAGCCTCCGCCAGCACAAAACCTGCCAGGGCCCTGACATAACATTTTATACATCAGCTCTTCAAGATGCAAATAGCATCTGTTGGCTTCCATTACATAAATATCCCTGATAAGAGCTATTATTAACTTGTTAGGTTCCATTTTAAGCAAAGTATGTCAAAATTGTATTTAAGTCTCCAATTACATGAAGCCTCAAGTGTTATAAACACTTCAAATCTTCAGAAAAGAGAATGCCACACAACTTCAGAGGAAGGGTTCCCCTCTCCAGAAATTTGAAAGCTGCCGAGTCCCCTTAGCTGTAGCTGCCACAAGAAACTGCGGGAGTGAGGAGAGATTAAACTGGCACCATCTAACAGCAAGTTTTGGCTAAGTTCATTTCTGTTTATAATGCAAGAAGTGGCCAGCCAAAAACCAACACCACCACTGACCTAGACAAAATGGCAAGGTTTTTGGTTATAAAATGCATGGAGAGAGTGACACACAGGCTTAAAAAAATATTAACTTTTAAATTTCCTTTTAATACAACATTGTTTGTTATTAAATTGCCCTGCATTTTCTGGAAAGTGGGCATCATGCTACACTATCAAATCTATTCAGGTAAGCGCTCCCAATACTACATACCAACATCTAAAGGAGATGTCTAAGGACTCCAGGAGAAAGACACACCACAGAAATAGAGGTTTAAGCTAGATTTTCATCTATGGATCATAAAAGATTCCCTACATAAATGAGTACACGTTCCTTACTCTAGACAAATCCCAGGTCTCACTACACTTACCAAAAATGTACAGACACCATGCCATGCTCCTTACCCTCTGAGGTATTATGGTCAGAAATTAATTTCAAAGATTGAAATAAGCTACCTAAATAGACCACAGGGAATACGGCAGGGCTATCAGTTTCAAACTCAAACTAGTGCAGCTTGCACAGAGTGTAACTTCATTTCTCACCAGCAGGTTTTACAAATCCAGCTGTTTTCACCACAGCCTCAGCCACCTGCCATCTTACCAGTCAAGAGTTCAGGTCACCATCCATGACACCCCACAGGCCTGCTACAGCAAGCTCCTTGGGATAAATGCCCTACAGCACTCAGCACATCATAGCTACCTCAGGACCATACGCATGTGCTGCGTGCCTATGTGTGCATATATAAAGCCACGCAGGTAAAAATAATAATTGTAGCCAAGCAGCCTTTATAAATTCTCATCCACAAATGAGCCACCCAGCTCTATGAAAACTGTGTGTATTTTAAAAAGCAGAACAAAAAGCTCACAACAACCTCCAGTATCCCAATAAATTCCAGACAGAAACTTCCTGATATTCTGCCACGGAGAGGAAATCCTCAGAACTTTGGAGAAGAAGAAAAAAAAAAGCATTTATTCTGACACTACACTGAGATCCCCTTTTACATTCCCAGTGAATTTTCATTTTTTTTTCCAAGATTCAGAGTTAACGTGCATCCTTGCCAATAAATGCCACTGGACATGTTCCTGTATCAGCTCTCTAGCAAATCTCTGTGGGTACCTGCTTCACGTACATAATGCAAATAAAACGAACAAAAAAAAGACCCACAATTGTGCTGACTGACCCGACTCAGGAGAATTTTTCCTGCTGGGGGAGGTAGGGACGCCTGTTCTGTAAAAGGAACCTAGAAAGAGGAAAATCAAATGAAGGACAGGTAACAGAAACACTTTATTTTCATGACTTTTACTGCAAACAAAGCCCAACTTTTGCAGAAGAGAGCTTTCTTCTGCTCCTCTTTGTCATGAAAAACAGGGCATGTCATGTCCAGTCTAGAAAGATATCAGAAGTTCAGTTAAAAAACCCACAAAACTTTGCACCCTAAAAGCACTGATTTACTATTAAATTGAAAAGGCACTTTCTTAACTAAATGCACTTCAAATTCCATTTTCTCCCTTCATTAAGTTCAGGTAAAGGCTCTTCTGATGTCCCACTAAGGAACTCCATGGCAGACCTGATAGTTACACTAAAGTGCCTTCATCCAGGTAGGCCTTTTCTCTCTAAGCCCATCTGGCTCTGACATTTTCACATTAGCTCAACTATCAGTAAGATACAGTCTCACTTTGTAGAGATTAGCAGGTGTGCTCGAGATGCTCTACAAAACAGCCCACAACAAGCACCAACGTGACGTAAAAAGTTGGCTGCAGATAAAACAGTTTGCATGCACCAAGGCAAAATACAGTTTTCTTAATCTCTCAGTTTTAGTGCAAAGGCTCTGTTAACAGAGTCACAACAGCTTTCAAGCCTGTAGTGTATTTTATTTGCAGGATTTCTAATCACAACTGGATGCAGTCTCCAGCATCCCCTTCTGAACGTGAAAAAAATATGGCTTTAAAGCACAGGGCTAATTTAGTGATATTTTAATTAAAAGTACATAGCCAATCATTAAAACAATTTGTGAACAATAGCTCAAGTTCACATAACTCTAGTTGCTTTTAATGTAAGAGCTGTAGTCAAAAAACAGATAACAGCAGCATTTATTCTTCCCACTAAGATGCCTTTTAAGTCACCCTGTACCCAACTCTTCCATTAATCATCACAGAAATATTTGAAAGTGCTACTTTCGCTACATCCCCAGCCGCTAACCACACCGGTCGCCGTACGTCCATAGAACGAAGCCATGCCTTTGTAGAACGACGAGCTGTATTAAAAAGAAACACTGTGCGATGGAGGAAGGTTGGACCTGGAGAAGCAGCGCCGGGATCTCCCCGTTCCCATCCCCACCAGCACGGTGAGAACCGGGGTGCTATCGGTGCCCAATGCCCAGTGTAAAACTTACCTCGACGGCACGGCTGGCCGGCCGGGCCGGCGGGAGGGCTGCGCTAGCGCTTCATTGTCAAACTCAGTTCTAGCAAGTTCCTCGACATACCGGCGGAGCGGTGCTCGGCAGCGGACAAACACCCGGCTGGCTGCCTGTCTGTTCACTCGTCTGTCTGTCCGCCCGCCCCACCGCCACGCCCAGCTGCGCTTCGCAGGGCCCCGCCGGCTCGGGCACCGGCGGGTCGCCGCCTCTACGGGCTGCAGCGAACAAAAGGGCGCTTCGCCGGGGGCCGCCACCGCCGCCCAGCCCCTGCCCAGGCCCCACCACCCCCCGCGGGCACAGCCCGGCGAGCGCGGGGGCGGAGCGGCGGCCCGACTCCGGCGGGGCGGGGAAACCGCCGCAACTTTTCCCTCCGGACGCGGTCGGGGCCGCAGCGCCCACGCCGGAGAGGCGGCCCGCCTGGGCGCTCGGGGGACGCTGCCCGCCCGGCACTGCACGGCCCGGTCACCACCCCCGGCCCAGCTCCGCTCTCCCCTCGCTGCCCCACGTACCCGCAGGACCCGCCGCCTCCCCCCGCTCAGCGCCGCTTCCTCCTCCTGGCCGGCCTTGGCGCCAAACGCCGCCACCGCCTCCCGCCCGCCGCAGGCCCGGCGCCTCCCCCGCGCACAGGCCCGGCGCGGCAGCCCTGGCGGCCCGGCGCCCGCCCCCCGCCCCGCCTCCATGCGGGCAGTCCGGGCCGCGCTCACCTCCCGCCGCCGGCGCGGCACAGCCCGGTCTGGCCCGGGGCGCCGCCGCCTCCTCCCCTGCACGCCGGCGTGGGCTGCCGCGGCTGTCAGGGCTGATGCTGGCGTTCCCGCCGCGGCGGCGGCTGCTGCTGCTCCTGCTGCGGCTGCTGGTGCCGTCCCGCGCCGGCGCGCATCGCCTCTGCCTGCCCGCCCGCACGGGCCCTTGGCCGGCGGCGGCTCCCGCCCTGCTTGCCGGCTGCTCGGCTCGCCTGCAGCCAGGCCCCGGCCCCGCGCCCGCCCCACAGCTCCTCCTCCGGCGGCGGCGGCCGCACAAGAGCCCTATTGTATTATTGACACTGCTGGGCTCCAGGCCCCGCCTCTTCCCTTTCCCTCCCTGGCCGAGCCGCGCCGGGCCCGGCCTTCCTGCCAGCTGCGCCGGCTGAGGCGGCCCGCCCCGGCGAACGGGCGGGAAGGGGCCCAAAGGGAAGGCCTCAGTTCCTGGCGCTCGGGCGGGCGTCAGGGCTGAGGGGAGCAAACCGCGCCCAGAACCAGGCGAGACGGCAGCTTCTCCCGTCGAGGGGCCCACAGCAGATGAAAGCAGGTGACAGCGCTTAGCCCGAAGCCACCGGCTACCGAGACCCAGCTTTGGGCTGGGCAACTGGGCAGAGGTGACCAGGTGCCTCACCACATCCCACCTGCCTTCCAGCAGCTTCCGAGGGCACCATGTGCTCATTCCCACCCTGTCCAGCACTAAATTGAAAACATTTTACTCAAGTGGCACAACTTGTAAAATGATGAGCAGCTTTTAAACAGCTATTGGTGTTAATTGTTCAGCCCGTGACAGGGTTTCCTCATCGAAACGACATTTGATAGAAAACAGAGGAGGCAGCATCAGTTAGAATTAAGGAGACAACAGCAAAAATTTGGCAACCCTCCTCTGTTATTAGGCCCCACACCCATTTCCCATACTGCTATTACCAAGCATCACTTGGCATCAAATGTGCTGCAAGTTTCCCTTTTGCCTTCCTTACCAGAAGGACTGCTGCAAAACAATTTACCCAGAGAACACCTTTCAGCTGCCGCAGCCCCATTCTTCATGCACACAGTAACTGAAGGCATGGAAAGGCTATGGGAACACAGCAGAGAAGGAAATTGAACCTGGGCTTTCAAATCTGGGATACAGCCCTTTTCTCTAGGCCAGGAATAGTGAAGATATACAGCAAGAACATAATACTGAGGCGTACAAAGGAAAAGGGATGAAGATAAGAGCAGCAAGCATGGCAGGGATAGTTTGGCATGTCTGGGCTGCACTTCTGCAGTTTCCAGACAGCAGCCAAAAGGAGAGGTGAAATGGAACTTAAGAAAAGAGGCACTGTTTCAGGCCAAATGGTCCATCTAGTTCAACAGCATCCCACCTGCTCTACCAAGTTACAGGCTCCTTGCATTGCCTTCCTCCTGGCCCAAGTGGGCATCCACAACAAGAGACTTCCCCCAAGTACTCTGCAAACCTCCAACTACTTACTCAGATTTCCCAAGACAGATGTGGCACATCTCTTTAGTAACCTTCAGCAGATCACTTCTCCAATTACTTGTCCAAGTCAACTTTCACTGAATCCATGTAGGTTTCTGACTGTAAATCACTGCTGGCAAGGCCTTCCGTTGACCTAGTACCTGCTGCAAAAAAAACCAAACAAACAAAACCAAACAAACCACCATCTTTGTTCTTCTGAATAACTGGTAAGTATTCCCACGGGTAATACGAAGTGTAGCTTTCTACAAATGCAGTTAGACTGCAACCAAACAGCTATACTGACACGTGTCACTTCCTTCATGCACCAGTGATCGCCTCATTTGCCTTCTGTTCATTAATATATATACTTGCCAGGAAAACACTCAGAACAGCTTCAGAAAACTGCAACGTCAAGTAAAATACCAAGAACACTCTCTCCACCACCTCCACTTGTGAATTCCTCTATATCAAACCAGGTGGGCCAGGCAGCAAGGCAGGCAATACTTATATTTAGACAAGAGATTTGAAGAGAATTCCGAGTGGTAAAGCCAACTCCATGTGCTATAGAAAAAGACCTGTTTTCTAGTCATAAAAGGAATTTAAAGACCTATTACATTAAACCAAAGAGAAACCATTTTCAAGTGTTAATATCTTCTCTTGGATTTTAAAACAATTTCTATTTCTTGTGTGTCCATGTAACCTTCTTACTATAGTTTATACATAGTCTTTAAGTATTCACCATTCTGAAGGACAACGAAAACATATATTCCCATCAGTGAGGGAAACATTCCTTTGAGAAGTTTCCTGCCAGCTCACTTTATATATGAATTACTTCACCAGGAGCAGATGCAGCCCAGCCCAGGAAAGGTGTTGCACAGCTGTCTTCATTTCCCATGCCTGGGATCACACACACTCGCCTGTACTGGCTGTCACATGTCAGAAGACGACGACATCCAAACCTCTAGTTCTACAGTAAATCCACAGCTGTACATGGTGGGCTCAGGGCCAAAAGATAGATGACACAGGAAAACCCATGGCAGAAAGTCTGCAGGGCTACTCACTTCAATAAATGCGTTTACGTGCAAATAAATTGTCATCTCATTCTGTGTAACTTTAAGCCGACTATTTACTATTTGATAAGAATTTACACAAAATTGCATTTACATCTGCTATGCATTTCTATAGGAAGACTGAGCAAGGTTAATAAATAGGAAGCAGACTGTACACTGTTCTTCTTTTTGAAGACATACGCAACACAGTTTCCACATTTTCTTGAGAAAGGATGAACTACAGATGCTCTTATGCACCTACAGAATATGAGGAATTTACAGAGCCAGATGTTAACATGTTGATAAAATACAGCACAAACATGAAGTCTTCCCAAGGGAGGAATGCTCTGGAAACTATAAAAGATAAGGTCAGGATAAAATAATGTATACATGTTTACCGTGCTCAAGCTGAACCAAGTCATTATTCAGCCATACAAAGGCTGCCCATAGTATATTAGGGTATTAAGAAAGTTACACTGAAATAATGTTTAACATCTGAGAAGTTGGGTCACACAGAGTTTAATGTCGACTGGAGCCACAAAAGCAGCATCTCTAACTGAAATATCTAGAAGCATTTAAGTGAATTTCAACAGAAGAGTGTGTTTTCTACAAAATCTGCTATCTCTGATCAAATGCCAGAGAAGTAAAAGACAACAAACACATCATAGTATCGTGGAGGACTAGTGCAGGGAATAAGAATTGGAAAAGCCTAGGATGTTAATTTTTACCCCTTACCTCCAAGTCTTTGCAGCATTCCCAGGCTGTATGTAGAAACCTCCATGGGCAGCAATTCCAGTTGACTCTGATCAAAGAAATACACAGATACCAAAGCCTGGTATAGCACCTTTATTTGAAATGTACAGAAGCTGTATAAAACTCCCTTCTTCGGCAGATCAGATACCATTGATGAAACCTTGATACAACGTCCTTGAAAGCAGAACAGGCATTGGCAGCTACCGGTGAGAGACAGAAAAGCGCAACTCCCTTATTTTCTTTTCACAATAAGCAAAATTATTGAAGTGATACCACAAAGCACAAACACCAACCTGCAAACGAGAGAGCTCATTACCCCTGTGGAGTAAGTTACTTTCCTCTGTGGAAAAAAAATGCAGAGCAGAATCTCATCTAAGGATGGCTACCTGTCTATAAACCCTCTCCTGACTGAAAACGCTTCTGATACTCGCTGTTAGTAGCAGAAGCAAAAAGGACTCAGAGCTTCAAAAGATTGTCTTTACTTCTAACAGTGAATCCAATGCTTTAGCACCTGTTGGGGCAGCTATCAAAAGATGCCCTCAGGTCATAGCACAGCCCTTCCATTTAATCTCCAGAACCCTCTAAAAAAAAGAAAGCCCCTCAAGTGGTTTTTATGGAGGTACTTCAGAAATGGGGGGAAGGTCTCCCCTTGTAAAAAGATCAGCACATTCACACACACAAAAAAGAAAAAAGACTTTTCAAGTTTTCTTCACTATGACAAGGACAAAATGTACCTAAAAATAAAAGTGGAGATTCTCACATGACTTTATGAACTGGGATTTCATCACCACAGTACTTACAATAAAACAAAATTGGAAAAGCAGAGACATACATATTACTGTCATCTGGACAGAGATTCCTTTGAGCTCTCAGTACTGTAGAGGTGCCTAGCCTTAAATTTATCCTCATCATTTGGGTAGAATCTGTAATAGCATGTTGCTTTTAGTCTTTGTAGTTTGGCAACATCAGACAAACACTCATTTAAACACTCTTCAAGAGCCTCTTAACCTCACTGTAATTTCCTATCAATCAACTTTACCTGATGCTTTTAAGGACAAACTTTCTATACTGGTTTTAACAGAAGGATGTGAGGGAAATCCATGTGTATTTGGTAGTTCTCTTAGACCCTTGACAACACTGGCAATTTTAAATGCCTTGTGCAACTGGGAAGAGGATGACTTGTACTTGACAGATGCTGGTCACATGGCTTAATACATTCTAGGAAGGTATTCAGATATTCTAGCCATGAAATTGTACATAGCTGGGGAGTATCACTAGATGCATAAAAAATAAAGGAATGAGCAGTTTCACATTTTTCTTTATGTACTCAGAAAACTACAGAGCTTTTTTAAAAGCTTTTCTCACTTCCCTCTCCTTTTCTTCTCTCTTACTAAGAGCCAGTGATGACTACATATGCATCAGGAAGACTGCATGACCATAATAAATGTTACCAGCAACAGCCTTCTGGCAACCAGGCATTCTGCAGAGATTAAAACAGTAAAAAGCATTCTTCTATCAAACTGGACACCTAAGATATTAGTGTCTGGCCTGTTAATACACTACAACTCCGAAACATACAGTGAAGCCTCCTGTACATCCTGCTTTTACTAGGTTTGATGCTTGTAAAGTTTTCCCATCTACGTAGATCTTTGTATTTAACTTCCAGGCTGGCAATACTGCAAGTTATTATTTTTCAGAAATTGTTATTCTCCACAGATTGCTATAGCTCAAACTGCGAGCTCTACAATGTCCAACGAACGGGATGGACCACCAAAGGTGCCTTCCAACATGTACTGCAGCAAAAATGCAATACTACAGCATGCAACTTAATGAAGTGCTACAGCCTGCTTGCACCATCCCACTCAAATCCATGCATGGTAGAGACAATACTTAACGACTGGCACTTGCTCATAGCTTTTAATACTGTTGGACTAGAATTTAGATGTTTTAGATCAGGTTTAAACATGCCTTGGAAGAGCTCTTCCTGCAGAACTCCAAAGACCAATGGACTCAGAAGGCTTACTCATTAACTCAAAAAAGAAATGGCACCAAGGTCCAAAGGAATCAACAAGAAACTTGATAACAAAAAACCAAGCATTTAGAAACTACTCAGGCAGACACCTGGGCTGCTGCTACTAAGTCTGAAAAGATTTATTTCACAGTGGCTTTTATTAAATCTTTAGGAAAAGAGCCTAGGGAATCGACACCTTCTAGAAGATATTATCAGCAACACTTAAATATGCACAAAAAGCTGAATGCTGTATGAATAAAGCCTAAACACTTAAAAGCCAGCATCTAAGATAAGGTATTCAGCTACAGTTATCACTCATACTTAAGTCAGCAAAATTAAATTTTTGTCCCTATTAGTCAGAAAGACTGAAGCACTTATTTTGAAATAAAAAGTTTCAGGCAGCTTTCTGGAATTAAGAAAAAAAATCTGTCCCAGTTATGTAAGTTCAGCCTGGTATGTGGGTTACTTTTAAATCCGTGCACTTTATGCATGACTGTTAGGTACCACAAAAGAAAATGGGTGACTTCCTAGTAAGTGGGGCACAGATGCAAAGCTTCTGCGTGTTAGTATTTGAGGATGTGGTTGGTAAAAATTGTGAAAATACTGAAGAACAGCTTTGCTATGACTTAGATACTGTGTAAAAAAGATTACTAGACAACGCAGATCTACTTGGGGTACAAGGTTGTGGGGTTTTTTAACTGGAAAATTGTACAATAATAGCTACATGTAAACAAAAAGCTTTCACTCTTTAAAGCTTCACAATTTAACTCCATATACTCAAAGTAAAATTATATCGATACAGTACTTCAAGTTCTTAGGAAACATTTACACTTCAGGAAGGTTACCCTAGACCATTTCTAGGTGGAATATTCTCATCTCTGAGCAGTGTAAAGCTGAGTTTGGAAATTTATTACATTTTTACCTGTTTTCAGGAGTTTTTACCTGTTTAAATAGGATATACAAAGGAATTGCTTTCTAAATGAACAATTCTACGATTATAACAACCACAATCTGGTTTTGCTGTGGCCACATCACTAGCATTCGTCTAGTACCCAAAAAGGCAAACACAGTTAAAAAGCGCAAAAATTTTACGAGTCAGGAAACAAAAGCAAAAGAAACAACCACATGCACACACAGATCAGGGAGAAGTGCTGTCACAGTCTCCATCCGGGAATCTGTATCGTGTATCTCTGTACTTGTATCTCTACAGCTTGATATATGAATACCTTCTTCCATATTTTACTAGGAAAACGGCAGTGTTAAGTTAATCATACCCTCAGTGACTGTGGGGAGAAATCCCTGCTGTGAAAAATTCACCTTTTTTGGAGGATGGATGACTGCACAGTCAATGCTTATTTTCGATTAGCTGTATCTATTTAAAGTCCCTGTTCAAACACGGAATTCAGTTTTTATACTTAATATAAGGTAATTATGTTTAGTAATATTTTATAATTTTAAAAAGTCTTCCAGAATCCAGTGTTTAGATTTTCAATGTTTATTATGAATCACATTCACAGTGCAATAGAAATTACATAAAAGTTATACAATAATTATACAAAGATTCCATGAAGCACGTACCATTCTGTAATGCATACAATACCTGATGCTTAGGCTAGAAGTGCTCATAACACCTGTTAGCAAGAAATTGAAGTCAAAAGATAAATAACTGGATTAAGAAACTCCTTCATTATTTAAAACTCTTAATTGTTGGTAAGCAGGCTATCAATGTAAAAAAAAAAAAAAAAGAACAAACAAACACAAGGAAAAACTCTGCTCTCTCCTAGCATGTAGAAAAGTTTTTCCACTGTTTCAAACCTAGATTAATTTTCAGTTAACCATCCTGTCCTTCAGCAAAAGCAGTCACAAAAATCAGTTTAGCACTTTGCTTCCAGAGCAGGTTGATGGTACAAAAAAAAAACAACAAACTACAAACATACATATAATCACACATCAGCGTATTGTATGTAAAGGTTTAGAGACCAAGATGGCCCATTATACGCACTTAGATAAATTAAACAAAGACAGTTCTGAAGTACATTACACAATTTTAATGTACTGTCCATACCAGAAAAATACATTTACTGTACATGTGCAGAATAATTCCTGCAGATGTTCATTAATGAGCTGCGCTAGTACTTTGGAGACCGATCTAAGATTTTGAGCTGTTTTCAGCACCTCTCCTCACACACACAAAAAATCCTGGCTGGCTAAGTGCATATAAATGGTAATTTCCACTACCAGTCTGATTCTGGTAGTTGGTTTTATTTTATTTCATTTCACTTTGTCAGATTAAGACACTTTCAGAACACTAATGGCTTAGTGACTTCAGATGATACATTCCTTATTTAATCTATGTATAACTTCAACAAGAGGTCCTAAGGACATATTCTCGATATACAGTTTAAACTAAGGGCAAGCATTTGCCTAGTAGCAACAGAATGACAGCTCAGAACATCTCTTGGGCATGACAGAATTAGGAATTTCAGGAGAACAGATTCTTTCATGTGCTAATTCTAAAAAATTAGAAAGAGGTGTGCTTTTCGCCACCTACTTTTGAAGCTCCAGAGCTGTGAAACTGATGAATCAAGATTCATTTTCAGTTAAGATGCACCAGACCTTCCCTTTTGGGGAAGTTGTCCCATAATGGACAGATGACCATTAAGAGGAACTCACTGCTTTAGCACCTCAGCACAGCCCCAGTCCATTCAATGGATTGTGAAGGCTACATAAACTGGCAAGCCATGATTTTAATTAAGAAATTTGATTTTGTGCACCTGCACACACTATCTGTTCAAGTATTACAGAGGGCTTGTAAACCTGGACAAAAGCTTTGACTTCATGTAGAAAAATCAGTGAACATGCAATATGCAAAACAAAATCCATCATGTATTTAACATCCATATAGATTTGTATTCTAATATGCACTATATAGCAAGAAGCACCCTTAGTGATCACTATGCAAATGCATCTCCCAAAATGCTAGTAGCACTTTTTCAGTCAGTTCTTTGAATTAGTCCAAAGTAAACCCTACAGCAGTGTGTAGTACTATACAGCCAAATTTTCAGTACCCCTACTGAGTGTAAAACTCCTCCCCTGGGATCTAGCAAGGAAGAGCTTTTTTAATGCCATCAGAGCCCTTCTCTGACTCCTGGTTGCTCTATGCTTAGAGGGGCCAGTTTCTTTTCGGTGGTGCTCAGTAACAGGACAAGAAACAATGGATATAAATTAGAACATGGGAAGTTCCACCTCAACATGAGGAGAAACTTCTTTACTGTGAGGGTGATGGAGCACCAGAACAGGCTCTCCAGAGAGGCTGTGGAGTCTCCTTCTCTGGAGACTTTCAAACCCCTCCTGAACACGTTCCTGTGTGACCTGCCCTAGATTTGGTCCTGCTCTGGCAGGGGTATTGGACTAGATGATCTCTAGAGGTCCCTTCCAACACCTAACAGTCTATGATTCTGTGTCCCTTCTATCAAACAATAATGGTGCCAGAGACTTATGCTGAGTCCAAGAGAACCTCATGTATATTCCATACGTGACTTGGGAATATCGGAGGTAGCTGTATCGCCAGAGACCACGCGTGGACCTTAGCAAAAGTACTCATGCTCCAAATTCACCTCGCTTACCAGAATGCTGTGATGACAACTGTCAGCATAAATGCTGCTGCAAACAACTTTATTCAAAAAAGATGCTGAAGCAGAATAAGCCAGATGAGCATTTTACAAGTCATGCACTGCTTCTGAAAGCATGCTGTAAGAATTCACTTCAGACTAGGCTTTCAGAAAAAGTCAATGACTACAGCTTCCTCCCAGGCCCCCAGTGAATACAAACTTGCATGTGGGAGAACTTAGAGCAGCTAATTTCACATAAATGCACTTTCTAAACAATTTCTATTGCATCAAATTTGGATCAGCATTGTACTTTTCAAATACATATTACTGTTTGATGTTGACCAGAAACATTTAAGCATCAACAGAAATTTAGAAATCACTGTAAAAAGTTAGTAAAAACCTCCATTGTTTCTGAAGTTGAAATATAAGTTTCAAACACAAAGCACGTGGGAAGCTATGCCACTTATTCCAGGTCAGGTAATAGAGTATTAAAACCATCAATAGCTTTATAAAAGGGATATATGAGAAATACAAAAACAAAAGACAAAACTTCTCACGTACTACTGCAATATTCAAGCCAAGTGACATCCAAGTGCTGAGACAAAATGTACGTGAACACCTTCATGTTAAACTTCACATTCCCATCTGCATGTCAGCAAAGTTGTAGAAATTGTCTACGTCTTGAGATGCTGATGCCTTGCTCTCCGATACAAAAACCTGTTTTGTTAAACAAGGAAATAGTTATGCTTCACTAATAAAGAAGTTCAAGTAGTCTTTGCTCATTCAAAGCCAGTAATGCTTATTTTTATTTTTGCATTTCATGAGAGACACAACTCTGTTAGTTTCCACCATGTGACAGAATAGTCCTGGCATTCCCTCAGCCCTGATGCACCCTCTGTTACCATCACCTGTTCCTAGCAGACATGCTAGCTGCAGTAACCCTGGCCTCCCACTGATGAAAGTTAAAAAGTTTCAGGCTCAATTATTCAGGGGTCATAGCTTCAGCTAGTGTCCATTTAGATGTATTTTGTTCAGTGAAATCAAACTCCATCGAGGAGAAGGAAACAAAAACCGTAGGCTACCATGAACCTTTCCTTTAACAGAAAGGAAGAGTTTGTAAGAAAGACTGCCTTGTATGATACTCCCCTCAAAAAATTTAGTTACTTATTCATAAGATCATTTAAAAAAAACAACAACAAAACCAAAACAACTTCAATTACATTTCCTTTTTGCAAAATTGATCAACACGTGTCCAAGTCCAAGCTCTAGTTTCCAACAAATCAATTACAAATGCCTTAGGCTGTGCCCAAATAGTTCAGTGTAACAGACAGTTTTGTGACTGTTTATCATTCTCAACATGTGAGTGATAAACTCAATAAAAAACTTACATTGAGTTATTACTATCTTATCTTTTCTATACCTTAAGCAGAAACCATCACTGTCTCAGCACATCAGTGTTGGCACAGCCAAGTGAATTATTCTGAAGCGCACTGGGACTCTAGGAATGAGTTACTCCAGATGACTATGCTCCTACAGTCACCACTTTTCTACTTCAGCTCAGAATACCACATGAATGTAAATCATAACAGTTTCTTCAACTAGTTTACTTAAACTATGTTTACAGGTTAATATCCTGATGGCCAGTAAACTTCTGATTTTTTTTCCTAGACTGTTGCTTGGATGCATGGTAGACTTCTGTTTGAAGGGACTTGAGAACATCTACTAATTATTTGGCAGTTGTTTGGTCTGCAAGCAATTGGTACCATGGTCACAACAGCTGAACACCTTCTTCCCACATCCTTCCCCACCAGGATATTCCAATTTACATTCTGCAGAGTATTTTATGAGTAAGTGAGCCAGAGGAACAATATTAGAAAGCACACTCAAAAAAGCGCAGGTGGTCACATGAGGAAGAATGTCAGAGGTAAAGAGTGCAAACGTACCTAGTCCACACAAATAGGATGTCTGCTTAAGTGCATAGCATAGAGCTGTCCTTGTAACACATTGTTTCTACCAAGCAGCTCAAAAATCTGTGGTAGTGCTATTGCTGAAGAACTTTTCTACTCTTACTAGAATATGCAGAGTTGTTTATCAGATTTATTTCAGAAACAAAAACCTGGTGACATTAGGGTTATTAATTGATTAATTTAATAATTTTAAATTGTGGTTTTCAAAAGCAAATGTAGCCACCTGCTTAAGAGCAGATTAATCTCCTTCCAAATCTTACAGGATACATGTCTTCGTAAGAGCTTTTGTGATTCTTTACTCATCAAAGATACCTATAATTCTTTCTGAGCACTATAACAACTCTCAAAACACAGTAAGGGCAACCAAAGAGGTGAAACCATTTCAGCTTTCCTGAACCTGCTGGTAGCAGTAAGTCCGAAGTTTGTTGCTCCCTAGATTACTTCAGAATTATGTCCCAAGAGAGAAATAAATTTTCTTTAAAAATGCATACCTGTGATATTCAATTATCTAGGGATCAATGCACAAACCTAGCGTTTACCAGAAGTTTTGGAGTTATATTTTGTCTAAACAAAGATATATACTTCTCAGGAAGCCCAGAGTTCTGCTTCTTAATTCAATGCAGCAAGTATTTAATAAGGGAGGTAGATTTTACTATTGACAGGCTGAAAGCATAAGTTTTAAATCCAGATGCAGTAAGTAATTTCATATTTGGAAATGAACCCAAACACTACAGACCACCTTCAAGAACAACCCTTACTTCATAGCATGAAGTACACAGTCTGAAGTTTCTGAATGCATCTCAGATCAGGGCATTCATAGTTTTATAATTACAGACAGGAGTAATTTTAGTGAGGAAAATATACAGTTTTATTTGTTCTAGTAATTAGTATCACTTCAGTCTTTGAATAGAGGAAAATATCTAGAAGAACCAGTGAATTACCTACCCAGTATCAGCTTTGTTCCATATGAAAAGAAATAATATGCTAACCACACTAAAAAAAGCCACTGTAAGCTTCCGCTTAAGAGGCCATTTTTATGGTTAAATTTGCAGTGATGACTTTTGGGTCACAAGCAAGAATCAATAGTATCACAACACTGCCCAGACTGTAGTTACAATATTCTCTGCATTCAGAGAGACAAGTTGAGGTTGCTACACATCAGTTTTTTGCCGGTGCAATAGCAAAGACATACACTAAAAGCAAACATTAGTGGCTTTTAGGATGACTTATCACAAGATGACTGTTTTCCAGAAACTGGGCAGTCTAGTTCTGAGTAACTTTTTCAAAAGGAACTGAAAGACAGCAAAAAGCAGTATGGACACTATGTCTTAAAGACATTCTAGTCTTCTCTGAACTTCTTTGCTTGAAAGCAAAGGGTTTGTTGCTTTCTTGTTATCAGGAATGCTCTGATTGTTTCCAGAAACTTTCTCGAAACTATGGCCATTTAGAGAAATGGGGACAGCAAGCAGAGAGGATGTGAGGTGTAAAGAAGCTACAGTAAAACAAGCTGACAGAAGAAAAAAGAAAAATGCCTTTGAAGGAAGGCATTCTGCAATATCCTACACATCAAAAATGAACCTTGAAAAGAGTTGAAAACCCATCATATTATCTTTGTCAGGGTTTAATAGACTAGGACATCACAAAACAGACTTCAGTATAAGACTTGGAGCAGAGCTTTCACTACTAGATTTATAGAACTTGCTTTTACTAGTATGTGGAATAACTGTTTTAAGAAGTTGTTTCTATTTTCAATAGATAGGGGGATTTAGTACTCTTTCCTAGGGCAATTTTCCTTGTCTCTGACAAGCAACTTGAGTTTTGAGTACAAAAAACCAAAACAACAAAAAATTGGATATTCAGATTTTACTATTCAGAAACATAAAATGATCATTCAGTCCATCAACACTACAGCTTGACCATGAAGGATCCTAGACATTCTGTAACCTTTTTTTGCCAATAAAGCAATATACCAGCTTACCTTGGTCCCACTAAAAACATCATTTATAGTGCTTTGACATCCTTCCACAGCACCATCTCCATTGAACTCCAAAGCAACCACTGGACCTAGAAGACAGTTTCATCTCTAATCAATATTACTTTAAGCTTTGTGTTGAAACAGTAGATGCCTCAACCCCTAGGGAATTGTGAAGCTCGCAAGAAGCATTTTACGTTTTTTGCTTGAGCAGCCATAATGCAAGATAAAGAACTAAAAACACTTAAACATAGTTTCAAAGTACAGTGTTATCTGAGAAGAAAATATCTGCAATTCCATGCTCATTTTTGCAGGGACTCTGGCAGGATTCCAGTTTTACTTCTTGAAAGGCAGCAATGGCACAAAAACACCAAGGAGCGCAGGGCATCATGGAAGTGAGTCAGACTACACTGCTCAAATAGTGAGCCATTTCAGACATCTGGAGTAGGACTGAGTCATTCAGGCATTTTTGCCTCAGTCCCAAGATAGCAAACTGGCTGTTACTTAGACTTGTTCTCACCCACTGTTTGCAGATCCCCTTTCTCTGGTTTCATTCTGAACACATTATTTCTTCCCACACAAGTGCAAAATAGCCCTTAAACTAGAATGTCATCTGATAAGTACAGTAACTTTTGTCCTAGTCTTGCAATGAGCATCATAGAACTCTTATGTTCCCATGAAAAAACCTGCATGTTGCTACTAAGTTTAGGAGTGTGTATTGAGCTTTAGCATATACCAGATAGCAAGATGTCAGTACTTGTGCAGGAAGAGATGAAAAACAATCACAGTCAGATAAATAAAAAGGCCTTTGAAATACTCTGACAGTACACCAGTTGTAAACAGAAATTTAACACCTTCCTGCTTTATATGCATCTACACCGATGTGCTTAAATACAGATACAGAAACACTGAACATCCAGGTGGTTGAGCAGCAATGGTGATAAGTCAGAAATAGTGTAAAAGCATGAGCTTATTTTGACCACCCCAGCCAGATCTGCATGTGCCACTGCTCCTGGGCTATGCGGTTGGACCACTAGAGGGGGGGCAGAGCCACAAAATGCATGTGGAATAGCTCATTTCTGATGCCTTCAGGAGTTCTGCCTGTTTTAAGGCCTGATTGAGGCTTCCAAAACTCACCTCAACTGGCTTTACACTCGTCCTGGTTTGAACCAGGATAAGCCAATTTTCTTTCTACTGATTTTCTTTTTTTTTTTTCTTCAGTGAACTCTCTTTTAAGCAGCACACTTGCTGAAATTAACTGCAAGTTTTCCAGCTAGTGAACTGATAATGCCGAAAAGTTTATAGTTAGTGCTGAGAGACCAAGGACACTGCTCCGCTTGTCGGACCTGCTGCTTGGGACACTAAAGGAGCAGAAGAGTTGTATCTACAACCCTCCTGTTGGGAGGGGTGGACTAGACAGGTGACTGAAATTAGCCAAACCTAGTATTCCATCCCATATTTGCATCATTCTCAGTATAAATTCAGGGATCATGAAAGTCAAGCTCTCCTTCATCCATGGCTGGCATCCAGGGAGAACTCTGTCTATTTGCCTCCTTTGATCCCTAGGCTCGTGTGTTCCTGACCCCTCGTATCTCTACCCTCAGCTCCTGTCTGCTCTGCCACTATCTGCAGAAGTGGTCTGGACCCTTTCGGGACTGCCTTGCAGATCAGGGGAGTGCCATGGCAGTTGCTGGGGGTGGGTGGAGGCGACAGGGGTTTTGTACACTCCTACATATATTTGTATATATTTGTACTTATTTTCTTTTATCATCAGTATTTCATTAGAGCTGTCTAGTTTAGTTTTCAATCCGGAAGCCTCTCTCCTTATTCCCTCTCCTTTCCCTATCTGGGTGGGAAAGGGAGGGGATAGAGAGCATTATTGTCATACATTTAATTGCCAGTCCTGAGTTAAACTGACAACACTATACCATTTAAACACAAATTTCTCTTTCATTCCTGTTTCTTCTCCAGAACTCCCTAGTGACAGCTAGATTTCTATATCAAGAAGAGAAAGAAAACAACACAAACTCACCTTTTTCAAGCAGTGGTATGAATTCTGATGCACACTGCTTGAAAACTCTGTGAGCATCCTCTGCCTTCATTAAGACTTCTTTAGTCTGTACCAGCTGAAAGCCTTTGCCAGTCATCTGTTAACAGAGAAAGAATTCATGTAAAAAATGCTTCTAAAGCAGACATGAACATAGATACTCTGCTTGAGTATCCAGATTACACTGGAACGGACCCATTTTCCCCATACACATTAAGCCACAGAGCAAAGGGACCCTTTTTGCTCTTTTAAAAAACCATTTGCTTTTTCTGCATTTCTGTTTATTTTCATTCCATTCATCCAGATTTTCTCCTCTGCCCTAGTGCACCTAGAGGAGTAAATGTGAATGTTTTTGGTTTATATTATGGCCCAGGGTTGTATTTCTTTTCCCCACAATCCCTCACAAGCTGAAACTAATGGGAGTTAAAAGCATTCAGCATCTGGAGTCAAGCAGTTAGTTCTCATTAGTCTGCAATAGTTCAGTCAAGCATTAGCTCAAACTCTCATCTATCCATTGCTGAAGTTTTCGATTTTGGAAAAAAAAAAGTTACAAAGTTTCGAACACATACAGCTTTTTGCTTCAATTGTAATACAAAACTAGAAGCATGTGGAGAAGGAGCAGATGTATTTGTACTTCTAAAGCATCCATTAATCTACAGAGCAGTAAGATTTCTACAGAATCTCACTAACAAGTCTTTCAGCATGTCCTTAACTCTAAGTTCTTTAGAACTACTAGCACAGGAAAACACATCTATTATCCTCTTTACTGCAGAAAAAAAACAAGCCGTAAGTATCATTATCTCCCTCCACTTAAGTAGCTGTTAGTAACTCAGTTCCATACAAATTAAACTGGGGGAAGGGGGGGCGGTAGAAGAACAGCCTACAGCTTGTGCTCCTTGCAGTTAAAAGCCCTACGGAAGGACCTCCATTGGTTTTGGGTATTTTTTGTTGATCATAAAACACTGGGATCAGATACTTCTCTCAGAAGCTGTGGCTCGTGGTTCCTGGCTCTGCTCTGTCATCTCTGGCACTCCAGGATGCTAGAAGCAGCCAGCCACTCCCAGATTTTAGCCCTAAGAAAGCCCAAACTCAGACAAGGTTGGGAGCTGCTGCCTCACAGGAGAGAGGAGGGAGGGGGGCAGGGGGGGGAAGCCAGCACCAGTTATTTAAGTAATCAAAGACAGCTGACCAGCCCTGACAAACATTCTCTGCCTCTTCCAGAAAAGCATTCCAATACTGGATGGCAGGAGGGTTACAATTTAACATCTTATTTTTTTAAAGTGTCTGTTAGTACTGGGAAAAGGACAGACTGTTTTGTTAGCTGTGACTTTTGGGGCAATAAGCTAACAAGTTAATTGGCTATATCCCTTTCACAAGCATTTCCAATCACTTACTCTACATTTGGCCAAGTTCATCAAATCAACTACGAATTTTCTTCAGAACGTAGCTGTGGTGTGCCGTGGTGGAAAAGTACACTGGAACTATTAGAGGATAGATGTGCCAGTCACAGGATGTCAGCTGTAAAACAACTGTCTGATCAGATGAGCTCCAGTCTCCTACCTTGCTTTAAGGTTTTAAACAGTGCAGTCACTTGGTATGGTTAGTAGACAAGCAGAACCTCTGTGTTGTCCCTTCAGGGAGCACCAGAGGCTATCCAGAGGAAAGTTCCATTAGAAATTGAAAAAGCTGAAGGCAGACAAAGGTTGCTTACCTCATCAATTAACTTCCTGGCATTTGCAGTTGTGTAGTCACCAGCAAAAAACACAGCCAAACACGATTCATCACTGCTTTTCTGTCTCCGCCCTCGAGTTATTGGTATTATGCTCCTCATAGCATCGGTAGAAATTCTGACAGCCTTCAGCTCCTCGGAGCTGGGCAGAGGGACATAATCTTGGACTACAGCATTCTCCGGCAAAAGGCCCCAGTTGTTTTCTCCTGACACAGGGGTAAAATCGTGAATGTTGCTCCACGTGTTATTGAAGATACTCAGCCCAGCATCTTTAAATTGTAAAGCAAGCTCAGGATAGTAGTACTGGAAACATCCAAATTTCATACCTGTGGAGGACTCGATAATGGGCTGGGTGGCACAGCACAAGAAAACCTCCAGCTTTCTGCAGTCCCGAGTGCGAAACTGTTGGCAGGCCACTATGCATTTACAATCTTTGCAGTCACGGAAAAACACACTGCCTTTTATTGGTCCTAAAAAGATTTGGCAGTTTACACAGTCATCAATAGTGATTGTAGCAGAATGGTCAAATATGTAGATACTACAGTTCTCACAGTCTTGGATGATGAATTGTTGCCCTGCTACTTTTCCAGGCAGACGACCCACAGTTTCGTCTTTAAGTCCGGAAAAAGTGTAATCTTTGGGGTCAATCTGAAGGAGGAAGGAAAAAAAAAAAAAAGGAACATTAAAGTCTTCACATACAGAG
This sequence comes from Hemiprocne comata, assembly GCA_020745705.1. Lineage (NCBI taxonomy): Eukaryota > Metazoa > Chordata > Aves > Apodiformes > Apodidae > Hemiprocne > Hemiprocne comata. The sequence continues at coordinate 88,401,654 of CM036586.1, read as the reverse complement.
AATATTATAATGCTAGATGTCAATTGACTTGCATTAATTGAGGTAGCACTGAATTGTACTGCCAGAAAACTCTTCAAAGAGTGATGAAAGATCAGAGGAAGGTCTTCTGGCTAAACTGCTGGGATGCACAGTATTGAGGTACAAGGAATAATTGAAACTACACTTCTGAGATGCTCCAGGGAAAAAAACTCAGTTTGCCCGCTGAAAAAGAAAGGGGGTAGGGGGGGCTAGTTATCTTAGTGGACTCTAAACTGTTTAAACAAGGATGATGGTCCTGGGTATTACCATAATAAATGTAATAAATGAATTGGCCAACATGCTTAAAGATTCATAAAGCTAGAGATACACAGTATTTCCTTTTCAAGTATCTTTCTTGGTCATATTTTACCATAAACTCAACATATTGCAAGAAGGCTTTGCTGCTTTCAAGCAGAAGCTCGTTTGTCACGTTTGCAAACTACAAAGAGCTTGCTTATCTGTGCCACAGCATTATCTTGTGGTAACAACTACAAGATTTTTATGCTAACAGCTATGGGATTGCTTTAGCTACAACCAACACGCAAACATTGGAAAGGCTGGTGCAGGGGGCACATCTACAGACCTCTACTCCTCCAGCATCCCGTTGCCAGGGAGGGTACACTTGCGAGAGGCTATGGTTTTCCCAGGGTCTCTCCATTGTGAGGCAGAGACTGAAGAGCCACAGAGCACCCAGGATGGTATGTGATACAGGTGGACAGCATGAATAATATAGCCAGTGCTCTTGTAACACCAAAGGAATCTGAGCTGGGTCATTTCTAGATATGCATGAGTCTCAATAAAATTACGCTTCCTGGAGCAAATTCTACTCTGCCCTCTTGTGAAAGCTTATTAAAATGGCACTCAGAAGTATACAAGTACCTGAACTAGCCTAACACAAGATCACTTCACAAATCTGCTATTTGATTACCAGCCCAAGGGCCCTAAATCTTGCTGCACCATAGTCAGTGTTAACGCAGTACAAGTTTCTGGATAGTCTAATTTGTAAGAAACTCCTCCTCTTCAGCATTTCAAACATCCGTATGAGATTTAGAGACCAGAAAAAGGCATAAACCAGGATGAACTAGTTCCAGACATTCACTAAACCAGCTCAGCCTGGATATCTTTTGTCCAAAACAGCTAATGAAAGCTAAAAGGCTCTACCAACTGATACAATGTACTTCTTCAGAGACAACCTATCTAACCTCCGGACAGGAAACCAGGCTTGCAGCTGATGAGTCTTCCAAATTAAATGCAAGCTGAGATAATGAAGATGGCTTCCTAGAGACCTCCCTTCAATCATATTTAATACCACTAGTACATATCCAGGAAATTTAGTTGGAAGAGTTACTAATAAAATTGGGAGGATCAAATGATAAGGGACATAGCATGGAAACTCAGATACACAGTATGATTAGGATTCAATCCCTCTAAGGTCTTAAGTCATATATGGATCAAATATGTAACATTCTTGAGATACATATATTCATATTCTCTCCTACTTGAGAATATAAGTATCAAAATTGCTTTTGGACATGTCCTTCCTAGGCATCTCCTAGAATGTGTGTGTGTGTGTGTACAGTGTGTGTACAGTGTGTGTACAGTGTGTGTACAGTGTGTGTACAGTGTGTGTACAGAGCAACAGTTACTTTTCTTAAGGAGAAGTTCAGAGTTTCCGGAACTTTCAGATTTTTTGAAAGTTGGCAGCCAAGCACGTCCCTCTAAACAGCTCTGTTCTAAAAAGCCTCTGAAGCAGTGCTAGCCTGTCTTACACAGCAGCCCTTACAGGGATGTACAAAACTTGAACTTCACCTTATGATTTTATTCAGGCCTTGGTGAAAAAACACTTGTTAGCTGACCCACAGCTTCTAGTTTCAAATGAAAGCACTTGAGAAAGAGTAGTAGTTGAGTTTAATGATAAAAAAGTCAGCTTATTATCAGATTCAGAAGCTCAGTTTTATTTCCCTGACATGAATTATGAGTTCTGCCCTGACACAACTCTTACTTCTCAATTTGTTCACCACACTAGGGAGTTTATAAGTTTCCTTTAATTTTGCTTTGAAGTTTTCCTTTCACAGACCAAGGGTATTTAGTGACTAACACTACCGTAAAGTTTGAAGGGACTGAATGAAATAGATTTAACATTCACTCCCCCCACGGGGTTTGTGCCCCAGGAGGGGGTAACCCAAGAGACTGTAGCAGATCTGAATGTTTCACTTCCCCGGAGTAAAGATAGTATGGCCAGAGAAAGGAGGACGAAGGCAAAACTAGGATTTTGAGGATGCATCCAACAGCTGCTAATATGCTCATCACAGAGTTTCATGCTCATCATCTCTGAAGTTTGCAGTTATCATCAAGAGGTTAATATTAAATCACTGTGTCCACCTTCCTTCCCCTGACAATCAGCACTAACTGCTTCTTAAGCTCTGTCTCAGCAACATAGCAAAAAAGCAGGCTAGGAAAACCAGAAACAACAGAAGAAAGTAACATCTGCAGCCTCGTATCACCCTAACCAGAGCTATGTAGACTTCTCTACCCGTTCATCTGGTGCCATTTTTTTCTGTAAAATGTTAAGTATGTGACAGGTCAGCAGAAGACAACTGCTTGATAACTCATCTATTTATCCATTGCATTTGGATAAAGCTTCAAAGAACTTGGTCTAAATCCACCCATCTCACACAGAGAGATGCCTTACTCTCCTTCTCTTAGTACATTTTTAAAAGTCTTTTTTTTTTTCCCCAGGCTGGTGCAAGTCCAAATGATGACAGTATTTATGGAGGCAACTTTTAATACTTTCAGCTGAATTTAAAGAGTTTTTAGAGTAGATGCAAGATGTGAATTAATAATTATGAGCACAGTCCAAGAGTTAAAACCTCCTAACGGAAGTTCTATGTGCAGGTTCAGGAATTACTCCATAGTGACCTAATATAACCAAATATGATGACAAAAAAGTAATCCCTGCTTACACAATATTCTTCCTCCTCAACAGAGGCACAGAAGTCTCATCTTTGGTTACCAGCAATGACACTGGTTATAAATCTGTTACAAAAGACTGGAGGACAAATCATAAGGAGCAGGAATTTTAAAGGACAAAGAAAGGAGAGAAGTGAAGGCAAGCAAAAGTTTGTCATGGTTGCTTTGAACTCTAGGAAGTTCTGCTGCAACAAGCACAAGCTGTATTAAGCAGCTTTCCTTCCTGCAAAAACTTGTCTTGCAAGAAGGTCAGAGGCCAGATGTGAAGGCTGCAGATGACATGCATCTCTTCAGCCACCATTATCCAGTTCACTAGCACCAAGACTAGGCAGCTACCATTTGGAAGAAGACTTAGGAGTACCAGACCCTCACACTGTCAGTGGTAACTGTCCCTAGAATCACCAGGTATCCCAACAGCTTCTTGAACTCTTTCTAGCATCTAGTTCACATCTTAAGAAGACTTTTTTCATGGGGAAAGGAGTATTAGTCAGCAATTATATACCACCACAGAAACAAGAAGGCATTGCTGTTCTTAATGGATTATGGTTCTCCCCTAGTTGGCTGGGTCTAGCCTGCTGAGCAAACAATAGTTTGTAAGGTCTTTCTCAACCACTTACACTAAGATCTTTTAAGTATTATTCTCAAAAAATCATTCCCTGTCTCTTTAAATCACAACAGGTAGTGGTTCAGGTATAGGCTTATATACAGTCAATGACATACAAGAGTTGGCTGCTCACCCAGTGACATTAAAAGCTGCAGCTAGAGGGTAGGCACACAAACTTAAGAGGCTTTACATGCTATTTTTGTCAGCAGGGGAATTAACAGAAAGGAAATAAGCAAGAAAAGTGCATTCCCAGGCCTAGACACTTCTGCAAATCCGTACTTGCATGGGTTTGGTGCCCTTAAGCACTGAGTTGCAACATCCTCTTGAGACTGTTTGTTGCAGTTACTCACCTCTGGCAGATTTCTAGATTCTTAGGCAACAAGGGAAGGTGGAATGAAGGACTGTATGCACAGGTTCCAGTCACTAGCATACAATTTTTCATCTTGAAGCATCTCCTGTGCACCCTGGCTTTATATGTGACTAATACAATACCCCGAATATGCATTTTGTTCTATTCTTTGCAGTCTTCCCCCTCTTCCATAACACCCATTATAGTGTAAAATGGTCATTCTCACACTTTTCTGAGCAACAAACCATTGCCAAATACTGCAGATAGGAGAAGTGGAAGAACAAAGCAAGCTACTAGACGCCTACATCTGACTTAACTGGAAACATTATTTTAATATGAACCTGCTGTCAGTTTCTCAGTTGATAGACTACATTTTGAGTTCACTGGGAAGTGTAAGAGAGATGGACTGGATTGAAGGACAAAGTATTTCACTGTCTGTTAGAAAACAGGGTTTTTTTTAGAAAACAAAGAGGAAAAGAGATGAAAGTGGTTTTATTTATATTCCAAAATAAAATATAAAGTGGCTACCTAAACAAGATCTAGATAGTTCAAGATGTCTGTCACCTCAGACCATTCTAGCAGAATCCTTAAACGTAAAGTAACTAACAGAACACCATCTTTGATTTATTTAGAAAGTTGTGTCTGAGGTTGTGGGTTTTTTTAAACCATTTGAATACAGCCATCACAGCCCAATATAGCAATGATAGCTGCATGTGTCCCACCAACTAAAGCACTTATGTTTTATGTCACTTGACATAAAACAAAACCTTATGTGTTCCTTCTAAAAGAAAAAAAAAATCACCCGGGCAGCAAAGTCCATGTAAGCTTTAAATGCCATTGCAATCTTAATCCCACTTCTTTATACATGAGACAAGAGCAAAAACAACACTGGAGATTTCTGTATTTTTTCTCCTGTAGAGAAGGTTCCAGCACATGGGTACATCTGCCATCACAAGACACCAAACCCCAGTTCCTGTCTATATGTGCCCATACTCAGTTACTGGTGTAGGCATCACACTGGTCACGCATGTAAACTACATTAGTCATACAGAAGGCAGTAAGGTAGGAAAGGAAAAGGGAGGCCAGGAGCAGAAATACAGCCTTGCGTTCCAGGTGGAAACCTAGCTGAAGAAGGCTGAGCACCACCAAGTTCCTCTCCCACGCTTGGTCAAAAGGGGACTCTTATGACAGCCCAACAACACCAACACATGACAAGTCCCCAGGATGTGGTGCAGCAATAAGAGACTCTGTAACAAACTGTGCTCAATGTATTCTCCTGGATTAATAATCCCAGAGCAGGCAGAAGCTGAACACTCATCCTTTTCTCTCCTGTTTTCAAGATAAGCTGATCCTTTGATTGTTCTGCTGCACCCCAAGTAATTTTCACACACTTCCCCAAACCCAGTGGTCAGCATTACAGAGATCTCAGCAGACCTATGATGCAATCTAAATTGCATTAATTTTTGCATACCTTAATAACACAGAATTCTGTCCTCAAGTGAAGTGACGTCAAAATCTGAAAAGGCTCCTCAAATTCATATACTTTCCTTAATTTCAATTTAACTATCAGCATCTTATAATATTTTGTATTTGGAGTTTTCTACCACACAATCCATTTTTAGGAGTATTATACAAGAGTTATATGGTCACTAGGATATTGTTGTATGTATTGTATTTGGCTAGGTCTACCCTAATGGACAGTAGCAATACTAACCACCTTTTGCCATTAGAACACGATTCAGATAGACTACACTAATGGTGCTGTCCTCCAGAAGCAGAAGAAATAGTTTCACTAGAGTATCTCCTCAGGTTCAGAGCTTCTTCCAGCACAGCAGTCAGCTAGCACCTCTTTCCACATCCTGAACCAGACAAGCATGCACGTGAGCATGCCTACATTTCTCTATCTACAGTGAGAGTGCCAGCATGGCATCAGTTCACAGGAAGACAGCTGGAGTGTCTGAGCAGCAAGACTTACCCACCTGTAAGAATTTACAGAGGATAGCTTACAGGAACTGTAGACAATTGCCAAACCTTCCTAGGTAATCAAAACTGCATCACTGAAGAGGAGAGCCTAGATTTAGAAACACAACCTCAACCAAGTTAGAACATTGTCACATTATTAAAAGTAACAGGAAATTAACACCAAAAGACCCAGAGCACATCTGTTGACTGAGTGGAGGTTTTCTGGGTTCAGAATGAAACTCAGTGCATGTGCTAAACAAAAAGGAGCCTTTATGCCACAGGTTTTCTGACTGGCTTCAATCTAAATTTGTGTACAAAAAAAAATTGTGAAATGAATAAGTATATGTCATGCATCAGAAATGAGAAAGCAAAAGACAACAGGGTAACGCATCAGAGACAATACTTAAAGCTACTACATTAACACTGACTTAATACAAGCTGGGATCAAAAAGCTTAGCACACTAAGTGCTCAGTATTCCTTTACCTAAGACCAGGTTTCTCTCTACTTCTTTCCTGGTTTAACGTACTAAGCATACACCCAAAACGCCAATGAAAGGTAAGGCTGCGAAGAGCAAGAGAAATGGGCTTAAATATTAAATAGCCATTTTTGAGCTGTACAATAGAAGATTAAGCTGTAAATTCGACTGCTTCTGCAGTTCAGTAGTACAGCCCAAACTCACTGATTCTTCTGGTTTCTAAGAGTCTTTTATAGAAAAGGAGGAAGTTGCTGTACATGCAATATACTACATGCTTTTTTTTCTTCAAGGATATAGATCCTGGGTGCTCTAATAGTCTCGACTGTTAGCTTGAACCTACTTCCAGCACGTTAACAACAGTCAACTCCTTAGCAACAAGGCTGACTTTTCTCTGAATCAAGTACTTCTTTCTAAGCCATGACTCTTCTGTTAGTTTCAGAAGTTAGTGTCATATAAGCAGATAGGGTAAAAAGTCTCTTATCAGTTGAGCTGTAGCTTATTAATTTGCTCCAAGATTAAATCATATAATTTCAAATGCTCCTTTAGTAATGTACTTTTGCACGGGGCTCAGAATTGTTCCGCTGCTCTAAAATATGGTCTCAGTACAGCCCTCTCGCTCCCTGTGAGAATCGTCTCCATACAAGCAACAAGCTGCCACCCTTCCCGTCAGTCTCCAGCACTGCACTGCAAATATCCGCTGTCAAGTCAGAGCAACAACCCTAACATGGCTCAGCGGTCTTTATCCTCAAGGAACTGATTTCTCCGGGCCATGCGCATGCTCTCTAGCTCATCTCCATCTGAACTTAGTCTTCTTGGAATACTTAAGGGACACCCTTAAGCACCTAGCCAAGTTTAAAAACCAAATAAGCTAAGCATTCAAATGAGTTCACACATTTTCTTTTCTATACTTCTAAAATATGGCCTAAAGGTTTGGGGATTTTGTTTGTTATAACCACATCAATTAAGCTTATGGCCTGCCCAAGGGTTTTCTCCCAAAGCCCCACCCAAAGGTGGCAGAAGGGGAGGGGAGACCTTGGGGGACTATTATGTCATGATGTATTTAGGAAGTGAAACTTTAAAACAGGGTGAGAAAAAATATATTTAATCCAGTACTTAAGTGCTTTCCTGCTTGAGACATGATTGCCTTCAACAGGTTAGGAACAGCACTGGGAAGGTATTTGTCTTCATCTGTCACTTCAAGCACCCATGGGCTAGTTCTAGTTCCTCGAGCTTTAAAAAAAAAAAACCCACACCAAACCCGCCCAAAAAACACAACCTAAACAAACAACCAAAAAACCCAACAACGCAAACAGCCAAGGAGGAAGAATAAATATTATCGACACAAATTGATGCCTCCACTGAAATACCAGGTGCGGGGACCTCAGCTCACGCAGGCACAAGCTGGGGGCTACCCAGCCTCCCGGTAATTGCCATTACACCGCTTTGGTCAGGGGGAGCACGCACCCGAAGGACTCCAAGCTCTATCAGAAACCCCGATGGTGGACAGACAAAGCCTCCACTCGTGGTGGCTGTCACAGCCGACCTGATGGCCACATCCTGCCTGGACCGGCCCCGTGAGCTGCCCACCGAGACCACGGACGGGTACCGAGGCTCACAAAGGCGGCAGCCACAGGACCCAGCCTGCCGCCCTCTCCGTTTGCACAATACTAGAATGCCTGGTAAAATCCCGAGGCTAAATACTTCGTTTTTCAAACAAACGCACTTAAATGCACGGACCGAGCCGTGACAGCGGTAGCGGGGGCAGACGAGCTCCTTGCCGGGGCACCCCCCCACACCCTCGTGGGCGCAGGGGCCCTGCCAGGGCTACCGCCCCGCACAGCCCGTGCGGCAGAGGTAGGCGAGGCGCTGCCCCCCAAGACAGCCGAGACCCCCGCCCAGCCCCAGTCCTCCCCGGCGGCGGCTGCTCGCGGCCAGGGGGCAACGACCGGGGCGGTACCTTGGCTCGCTGGTCCCAGCTGTACTGCGGCGCCTTCTCCTCGCCAGACGCCGCGTCTTTGCCGGTTTCCCCCGCCGCTACCGCCTGCTGCTGCTCACCCTGCGCCGGCTTCCTGCGGCGGGAGAAGAAGCAGCCCATGGCGCTGCCGCCGCCGCCCGGCCGGCCCCCGGGGAGAGACTAGGAGGGCGGGAGCGGGCCCCAGCCTCGCCGCCCCGTCCCGCCCCGCTCGCTTCCGGTTTCCCCCTGTCTCCCGTAGCGACTGCTGCACTTCCCGCCCCCCTCCGTCCCGTCCCGCTGTAGTCGTCACCGGGCGGGACGGAGCCGTGTTTGACAGGGGGAGAGAGGAAAAGGCTCTGGGGAGACATTATAGCGGCCTTCCAGTACCCGAAGGGGCATGCAGGAAAGCTAGGAAGGGACTTTTTGCAAGGGCATGGAGTGACAGAACGAGGGGGAATGGTTTTAAACTGAAAGAGGGTAGATTTAGGTTAGACATTAGGAAGCAATTCTTTAGTGTGAGGGTGGTTAGACACTAGAACAGGTTGCCCAGGAAAACTGCGGATGCCCCCTCCCTTGAAGTGCTCAGGGCCAGATTGGATGGGGGTCTGAGCAACCTGGTCTAGTGGGAGGTGTCCCTGCCCATGCAGGGGGGATGGAAGTAGATAATCTTTAAGGTCTCTTCCAACCCAAACCATCCTGTGATTCTATGAAAGACCCAGTCACAGGCAGTAGGGGGAAGCAACGAACTGCCAGGGCTGAGGGGACTAGGGGGAGGTGGGAAAAAGCGGTTCTTCAGTGACTGCCATAGCCCCCCCTCCCCAGGGAGGGTGCCCCCACACCCACCCTGCAGCAACGGGTCCCGGGCTGCCGCAGCCACCGGGCACGACCCCTTCACAGTGAAGGGCACGGTAACTGCTTGTGAACCGACAGCCTCAACGGGGGTGAAATGACTGCCACCTGCGGGAACCCACCCGTGTCTCACCGGAGGCCATAGGCGGGTTCAGCAACAGAACTCAGAGGCAAAATGTCAGGAGTGATGTGTAAACACAAACCGACTAGCCCTGCATCAGGCAGTTTTTTATCGATGCAACCTGCATTGTAGGCAAGCATGTTACCCTCTGGATGTGCAGCACCACAGGTATCGATGCCGTGTGCACATTTCTGAGAGGACTGCAGCAGAAGGCCCAGCTTTTTCTTGACTTCTTGCTGGTTCCAGAGCACCAGCAGCAAATGGCAGCATGACAACCCACTGGTGTCCCAGTGCCTTGTGCCTTCCTTTGCAAGTAGTCCAGCTTTCTATGTGGGTTGTGGTCTGTTGTTTGGTGGGTTTTTTTTACCCTGAGAAAAAAATCACAATTTTTATCAGACTTTCCAAGCATTTAAAGACATTTTTCCCCAAGATTTTACCGATTTGACTCCTGGGGGTAGATGGGGAAGGCTTCAGAATTGTCTCTGATGCTTTGTTATCCAGCAGTGAGTTGATCTTGGCCAGCTGCCCACCCAGCTACTCACTTACTGCTCTTCCTCAACAGGGGAAGAAAAGATGGAAAAGCTCATGGAAAAGACAGGAAGATCACCTATCATTTACTGTCACAGGCAAAACAGACTCAACTTGGGGAAAAGTATTTTTTTGCCAATTAAAAATAGAGTTGGATGGTGAGAAACAAAGACTAAATGAAAACAACACCTTCCCCCACCCTATCACTTCCCCCTGATCAACTTCACCTTGCAAGCAGTGCAGTGGAGTTGGGTAATGGAGGCTGCAGTCAGTCCCTAATGGTTCATCTTTGCTGCTCCTTCCTCCTCACAATTTTTTCCATCATGGGTCCTTCCATGGACTACAGTCCTTGAAGAACTACACCAGCACAGACTCTCCCTGGGCTGCAGCTTCTTTAGAAAATATCCACCTTCTCCATTGTGGGGTCCCCTTGGGCTACAGCATGGATATCTGCTCCAGCATGGTCCCCTCCATGTGCTGCAGGGGAACCCCTGCTCCAGCACCTGTAGCACCTCCATCCCCTTTTTCTTCTCCCACCTTGGTGTTCACATTACTTTTTCTCTTTCCTCACTCATCTCTCTTACACTGCTCTGCAGCATTTTTGCCCTTCCTTAAGTATGTTTCCCCAGAGGTGCCACCAGTCTCGCTGAGGGCTCAGCTGTGCCCTGTGGTGAGTCCATTGGAGCTGTCTGGAGGTGGCTGTGTCTGGCATGGGGCAGCTCCTGGCCTTGCCTCACAGAGGCCACTCCTGCAGCCCCCTGCTGCCAGCACCCACCAGCTTTCACCCAGTACATACCCACTAACAAAACTTTAGAGCTATTTTATGTAAAATAAAGGTTGGCATCTCTGCTGTAAAAGCAGAAGAGGAACAAAAGAGGAGAAGCCCCAGAAAAGTAGCAGAGAAGTGCTCTGGCAGTTGAGCATGCTGAGAGGCTTGCCCCGCTCAGGGCCCCGAGGACAGCACAAAGGAGGAAGCTGGACCAATTGGTCAGAAATGGTTGCTAAGGAAGAGGGTGGCTGACACTCTTTTTGGCGTCAGCTGTACTGCGAAACCTTACGCCTGGGCAGGTGTGAAGCCTGCTCTGAGCTTTTCATGTTACAGCTCAAGTCAACAGGTCAGCCAGTGCTACCAATGACAGCACAAAGTACAGTTTTACATCTCAGCTACAATGCAGATTTACTCTATGAGCCATTCGTCTGGATTTCTGGGGCACTGTCTGGATGGATCCTGGTCTTTCAGCAAGTCCTCTGTGCAGCAGCTCCTTCCACGGTGGGTCCAGCCAGACCAGTTGGATACAGTTTGCCACTGCTCGGAGTCTGATACTCCCTCACCTCTTCTAGCTAGTTCTGTTTGAAGTCCAAAAGTTCTCCCAAGCCACTCTGTAATTCATGCAGATTAGCAAAGTTCTGCAGTCTTTTGGTGATGAGGCTCCTCTTTCTGTACATCCATAAAAAACCAAAACAAAACAAAACATTTTTTATATTTTATACATTTTTGTTAAAAGCTAAAATACCATTTAATTAATCTATGCAAAACCTGGAACTACATTACTGGAACATTGTTACCTCACATTAATGGATTATCTGTTGTATGAGGGGACTTCATAGTCTGTGTGTGTAAAGAGACTTCTTTATCTACTGAGGTGCAGCTGGCTCTGCAATGGAAATATCTCATCACCAATGTCAGTAGTGCTTCACAAACATATTTAAATGCAAGAGAAGAAAGTAACTTTTACGTTTCTAATGAGCAAATGCAAGCCAAATTCAAGTTTCTGAGTTGGGATTTTTCTGTGCTGCCATGACCAATATGCTTGTTTTTAAAATGATAAAATACAGGATTTTTATCTGACTACAGCTGATCAGGATAGGCCATAGGTTTTTTTCTCTTTGTCACAACACAACCTCTCAACCTCCAGGATGTTTCCTGACACCAAAGCTCCAGAATATTTATTCCCGTCCAAATTAATGACTTGTAATTTATGAGGACATAACCTCTTAAGAAATTGCAAATGCCTAGTTCAATTCCTTATTCTCTGTTGATATGCCAGCCAGACCCAACCCTCTTGGCTTCTGAGATTTGATACAATCATAGCCTGAAGTGTTGTAACACAAGATTGCAATAGTATCATAGTCACTACCTACCATTACTACACTTACTTTAATTTCAACAAACTGCCGTAATTAGTGATTTCCCTCATGGGGATGTTGTGAAATATATCTAATTAAAGTCTAATACAGAGCTTTGTGATCTCCAGACAGTAGTTTCTAAGTAACTGAAAAATAAAACATTTTCATTGTAAAGGTTATATTCTAAAGAATTTGGTGAAAAAGACTTGGTATATCTGTACCTTCTGGGCACATGTAACTCAGAAGGAGCCCTTCAGGCCTCCACTGTCCTTCCTAGGAGAGCAGTTATTCTGTTCCAGCAAAAGTCCCTTTCAGGCAGACAAGCAAAGCGTGTGCACGATCTCTGTCTCCATATGGGCTGGCTTTTACCTCCACATAGCTTTGTAGTGCCTGCTTACCCATGGGTGAGAAGGTCTTAGCTCCCTTTCCTCCTTCTCTTGTTTCGCACTCTTGTGCATCACCCCAAAGGCACAGGGAGGAAGCTGATCTCAGTAAACATTAGGACCTGGAAGTCTGCCCAGGTCTTGAACAGGTAGCGTAAGGAAGCAAGTGCTCCCTTTGTGCACATCTGGACTTCCCCAGACACCGGGCTGAATCAGCTTTGCTCTGAGCTGCTGCTGGAAGCTTGCCAAAGCACACAAAGCCAAACTTTCACAATCTTCTTCTCAATGACATGCATTGTATTCTGTGTGTGTGCTTAAAGCTCTTGAAATCATCTTTCTGACAAAATCTGAAGGATGTCTTGTTTAAAGCAGATTTTCAATCCTGTTGGTTATAGAGAAGACCTTGCAAATACCACCTCTAAGACATGAAAATCAAGAAGACCAAACAAAAGGACTTAAATACCACTAATTTCGAAAAGCTCATTTAATGTTTTCTACCAGGAAAGGTTATAAATCCTGTACTTATGATCCTGGCAACTTGTCTAGAATTGGTGTAAAGGTTTGAAAATTATTCCTAGTTAAAATTATATTCACCTATACTGAAATTGTGAATTACAAACGAGACAAATTACGCCTGACACTGGCAATTCCTTATGTAGTATTCAATAGAAAGGAAGAGAAGGATAATTTACTACTGAGTTCACTCTCTGAGGCTATGTTCTAAAACACATGTAAACCAGAACCTTTACAGAAAGCATCCTTTGCCTCCAGCTGCTTATTTAAATCCCCAGCCACCTATGCAGTGGGACAGCACAAATGTTTGTACAGACATGTGGTAAACTGTGTTGGGGAACTGATGACTGTGAAAAACAATCATTTCAATTAGACATCAGTGCATTTGAGTCTCATATAGACACTTTTTTTTTTTTTTTTTTTTTTTTTGCAGAAGCACATGACAAATACACTGAATAGCATTTTCACATAGCAGTCATCATGTACTCTGAGATCACATGGGCTTTTTTTTTTTTGTGTCTCTCTGGCATATCCAGTACTGCTAGAAACTCTTGCCAGACTGAACACGAACAGAAGCTAGTCTGAAACTTGAGACCAATATGGTTAATTTTGTGATAAAATGCACAAGAATCTATTTTGCATTGCTATTGGTGATTTTGGAGTAACGTCCTCCTGGTTTTCAAGCAATATATGGCTTAACATAGCCCTGGTCACCAGTAACTTTGCTGAACCACACTACTGCTGGTCAACAAGGAAATGCATTGTTTTGTAGCTGTCCCCAGCATAGAGTCTGTTAGCTGTGGTGTACAGCTTTAATCCTGGGATTATTTAAGTATGAACAATGGTCAGATGTACCTCTGTCCCAGGTTACTGTGAACTTACATGTTATGAAAAGGAAAAGTACAAACAGCAAAACTGAATTGTTCACATTTGCTAACTTGCTTGTTCAGAAATTACCTTCCACATCTTCCTAATTTAAATTACCTTCCCTGTAATAAATTACATAATGTCCACACATCTTTTTCTGTCGCAGGTGTGTGAGACAAAGATGAGCAGAGTTCTATGCAGTACGTGAGATGCAGACAGATAGAACACTATTTAAAATCATTCCTAAAAGGCACTACATAGAACTACAAGTTATTCCAGAAGATTTTTACTGAAGATCTAAATAGTAAATAATTTTAAAAAGACATAAATTAAATATTTTTGGCCAAATGAATGAAGCATTTGAAAGTAGACTGTAATATATTTTATTCTATATAGTTGAAATATATCTCCTAATATTAGAATAATGGACAGCATAATGTATGACACAAACCCCCACATTAATTCTGAACTTTGCTGCAAGCCATGTCTGTGGCTGCAATTCTGTAGCTGAGAGGGTCATAATCTGCTTAAGGGCTGCTAATGTCATGAGTGCACTTACTCAAACAGAGTCCAATTAAGTTTTCAGCTATTAAGCATGTTCTTGTTTAGCAATTACAGGTTCATAGATCTTACACAAGAGTCTAGATCCCAGATCCTTTTTTTATTATACGAAGAAAGCTGCCATAACTGGAGTGTTGCCCTATATTCAGTTTGCCAGAAAAGCCTGTGTTCCACCTGAGGAGGAAGAGCTTGTGTTCCTGCTAAGGCAGATGGACTCTTCAGTTTAATGTTAAATGAAGATGCAATGTAATGACAGCAGAGTTTCAGGAGTGTATATTTTGTGGTTTATGTTTAATAGGGCAGCAATTCAGATAACAAGCTACACTGCTGATCCAGCAAGGCATGTATGCAATGTGCTAAAACCTACAGATTTCAGTGGGATTTAATCAGGAGCAAAGAGTTAAAGCACATAGTTAAAATTAAGATGAGCTTTAATGGCTCGCTGCATCATAGCCCAGCAACCCTCTGTTTCTTTCCGAGGCATACAGGATTTTTTTTGTTCTAGAGGCACTCCAGTTCCCCTTCTATCCTCGTAAAAATTGATAGGATCATTTTCCAGCATCTGCTTCCATTTACATCTCTTTATCATTTATCCAGGTCTCTAGCAGCTAATGTTGGGGTGCTCAGTAGAACACTGTTCCAAAGGTGGACTCTTGGAAAGTTTTGCTCTGTCACAGTCCTAATGTGGAAAAGGAAAGCCAAAAATGCACTGAGTAAAGGTTGCTTGCTGTCTTCACTTAATACTTTGCCATTTTTACAGCCTAGATAACTTTTTGACTGTAAAAGGATAGAGGTTCTGTTAGTTTTTGAGTTGTATTTTTTTCTTGCTTAGTGTCTGACATAGTATTAACCCTCTTCCACTGTTGGTCTGAGCTGCTGCTGTGGCAAGGGAAAGGGATTGCTGAGGGCTGGGTTAGGCACTGTTCTCCTAATTGTGGTGCAGCAGACCATCAAAGATGGGTAGTTCAAGGTAGCAGCATGTTCACGTGCTATTGCATAATTAATCAGAATCTGTCTATCCAAAGTCTTATCATGCATAGTTACAGGCTATCAATGCTTTTCCAGTTTCAGGCTTGTAACATTAATTTTGTAAGGTGGCTTTATCTATGGTAACAACCTGCCATGCACATTATCCTTGTGGGTGAGAGCAGTGGCTGCCTGATTCTCCCAGGGGAGTGACAAAAAGTGAGAAAAGTGGGATCTCTAACAGAAATGTAAGAGACATTACTTTTCTGGACCTTGGTGGAATCCTGGCAATAAATTCTCCAGGGCTGCAGCAGCACTAGACTCTGCTTACATCAACTTTAGGTGACTACACAGGAATCTGTAGCCTTGAACAATCCTTAGACAGGTGAAGATTTTTATCAAACCTTGGCAGTGTCTTAATGAGCCAGTGAATCATATCTAAACCAAACATTTAAATATTAAAGTTCACTCTAAAAAAGTCCTGCTGTTAAAGTAAACAAACACAGGATTCCAATTGTTTTGCCTTTTCTTCCCTTTCTTTCTGTCTTTTTCTATCTTTCAGCAGAATGTGCAATAAACATTTTAGACACTGTTGTTGGAAATACTGCTATCTCACTGTAAGACTCTAAGGAATAAATTAGTTAAACTGTTGATAACACCAAATAGCAAGGGATTCTGCAGAGACAGCAGATGGAAAGAAAATACTGAAGTAATTATTATTTGGAAGAGAAAGACTCATTGCACTAAGACTGGTTTTCAAATAATGCAGTTTTCACTGAAGGAGCAAAAATGTTCGGTACAGAAATCAATAAATTAAGATGGTCGGACAGAGAGGAACTGGAGTGGAATGCAAGGTATGTTCTCTGAAAAAATAGATCCATTCACTGGAGACAAGTACATATTAGAGAAATCTGACGTGTGGAACGACTTTCATCTCAGTACAGATAGAAATACAGTTTTTATACTGTAAGGGAAAATCCCAAAGGAATTCTGTGATCAGATACAGGGATAAGTACACTCCCTGTAACCTACATATAGTTTAAGCAAATTGATTTTTACTTAAAGGTCAAAAGAAGGGAAGTACAGGCATGTCATGAGAACCTGGTGCAGAGCTGGCCGATAAACAATGGGAAATGGGAAATGTCTTTGAGTTAAGGCAGCTGAAGTCTGTTCTCATTCAGCCATGTGCTGTTTTGATGAGTTTCAGTCCTTGTCTTTTCAGGAGCTCAGGAGTTAATCAGACTGTGGTAACCTCTGTCACGTTCCACAAGGTGGGTACGGAACTATCACGTCCCACGAGGTGGGTACGGCTCCCCAGAGCCGGGGGCTAAAACTAAATATCACTATATCTTTTAACAACCCATTCGGTGAGATTAAGCTCGGGAATTCTCCGCGCAGTACTCTAAGAGTAACGACATTACCCAGGTGGCTTTCACAAAACACACTTTTACTTAAAATTGAGTAAGATTATAAAGCTTGTCAAAAGGAAACACACAACAATATCACTCTCAAAGCAACAGATTACAACTAGCAGAACTTAGCAAAATGGTTCTCTCAAAACAACAGGTTACAACTGGAAAAACTTAGCAAAATTAGAAATTATGTTACCCCTATGTGCCAAGAATAAGGTTAGAAACAGAGGGACAAAGAGATGAAGAGAAAGGCAGAGAGCGACAGAGAGAGAGAGAGAGAGAGACAGAGATGAAGAAAGAGTGGATAGGAAAGATATCAACACCCTTGGATCCAGCGACAATCTCAGCATGACATTGTGGTCCTTGGATGGTGGGCACACACCCCGAGGATTTCGAGTCTGCCTCTTTTATGGCACCTGGCCCTGCCTCTCCTGGTGAGTCTTGGCCTACCTTGTGCAGACTCAGTGTTGGATTTGGGAATGTTCTGGAAATGAGCTGGTGGGGGACAGGGGTCCAGGTGATCACTTGGCTCCTCCATCTGGGTTGACCGAGCAATGACCTTTATTGTCACACATGCACTCTGTCCTTACACAGGAAAGTGGTCTTTCACAAGATGGCACTGTGCCTCCACGGGGCTCCTCTTGCTGGCCACTGCTCCTTATCAAGTAAGGACAGTGTCCCATTTATCGGGGTGGCTGCCAAAGTAGGGGCTCCGCTTGCAAGGACAGATGTCCAGTTTATCCAGGTGGTTACCAAACGAGGGGCTCTCCTTGTGAGAACAGGGTCCAAGATGGTTATCAAGTGAGGCCCCCACCCAAGCACAATGTCCAGTTTGTCAGGACAGCTGTTTTGAGACAGTTACTGTTTTTGGACTCTACAACCTCTCTAAAAATTTTTCAGTGAGAGAGGCATCAAGACAAGGCCAAACAAGAACCAAAGTCCAATAATGATGGTTCACTTTGGGACTCATCCTTTACTCTGTTTCAGACCTATTCAGCAGGATGTATGTCCCCAGCACAGCAGTCTATTAATTGTCTCTGGTTTTAATCAGAGAAGGAAAAATCTCTCCTTTACTTCTCTAAGTGACTGCACATCTTCAGCACAGGCAAACAATTAAAAAGTGCCTTTTATTTTTTATTTTGCAGTACTAACTGGGATCCACTGCTGCCAAACAAACTTGATTTGTGGGTAGGTTTGCTTAGCCCTAGCATAGTAGGTCTACTATTTAGATATGTAACTCTGAGCTTGTCACCCAAAACAATCTCTTTGTTGGCAGTGGAAAAAAAACTTTGGGATAGTACTTCATCCCAAATAAGCACTTTTGGATGGTAGCTAACCAGACCTATCTCAACTGTCTGTTTTTCTTTGTTAACTATGAAGAACACAGTCTTAGACATCAAAACTTAAGCTGTCTAAAGCTGACCTTCCAAAGCTGTTTTAGGTAAATCACACTTTTTATGTGGAACTGTCTCTCACTGATTATTTCCAGCAGTTCTCCTTAAGCTATAGGTGCTATACAGAAATGAAACCACAGTCCATGCCAGAAAGGGCTTTAACCTGGAAAGCAGCTAAGCCAAATCAGCTCACACACACATTAAAGAGGTGCCTGCTATAACAGCTCAGCTTCAAATAACTGTCTAAATTATACTCACTTGTTAATTCTGAAGGTGATGCATCTATTTAGATAGTACACTGAGTAAATAACCCTGGATCATACCTTGAAACAAATCCAAAAATCTTATTCAGGCATATGAAAAGAGGTTCCAATTTAAATACTTTTGTAAGATAAGGGAAACAAATGTTAATTTTCTGGATTAAACTGGTTTGTGGTCAATTTTGTATATTGCCTATTTAAAATTATTTCTCTGTCCTGGTTTGAGCCAGGATGAAACTAATTTTCCTTTTACTGATTTTTTTCCTTCAGTAAGCTCTCTTTTAACTAGCAACAAGTGTTCCAGCTAGTGGACTGGTAACGTTGGAAGGTCTATGTTTCTGCTGAGACTCCAAGGTCGCTTCTTAGCTCTGCTGCTACAGAGGCTACCGGGGCAGGAGAATTGTATCTGTGACCCCCCCGTAGGGGAGCTGGACTAGACAGACAGCAGAACTGACCAAAGGTATTCCATTCCATATATCTATGTAAGCTCCGAGGAAGGTCAGAGATCACAGAAGACAACTTCCTTCCTGCTTCTTCTTCCCTTCTCTTCTGTCCATGGCCAGCGTCTGGGGAGGACTCCATCCATCCATCACCATCGACCCCCAGGCTCTGACCTCATAACCCTCATAACCCAGCCCCTGTCTGCTCTGCCTTATCTCCTGCCTGAGGGCTGAGACATTTCAGGACTGCTCCCAGCTAAGGAGAGTGCTGGGGGAGTTGCTGGGGGTGGGGGGGAGGCGAGAGGCTTTTGCACATTCCTGAACATACTTGTATATAATTGTACATATAATTAAATCTGTCTAGTTTAGTTTTCAATCCAGCAAAGTCTCTCTCCTAATTCTCTCCTTCTCTAGCTGGGTGGGAGGGGGAGGGGATCGAGAGCATTGTTGTCTCTGGTTTAATTGGCAATCCTGAGTCAACCTATGACATTCTCTTTAAAATAATTTTCTTTGAAGTTCCTCTCTCTATTTCACAGCTATTTACACACCAAGGGACTAAAGAGGAAACGACAGAAAACAAAAAGCAAATAATTAGAAAACATAAAAAATGCATCCAGGTGCCATGAGTGTAAAAGAAGAGCACTAGAGAAAGGCCCCAAACCCCAGAATGTGAGGGAGACTGAACTTAAGTGCAAATAAGACAAAATGTGTCTTCCATAAAGAGCAATTGCACTTTGTAAAAATGTATTTTAGATTGATTCATTGCACGCTCAGCATGGCTCAGAGGCTGCAGAATATGACAGATGAGACGGAAAACAACGGGAACAGGACCTGTGACTCCAAAGAATGTAACTTAGGTCTGTCTCAGCATGTCCTGCAACCTGCTGGCTGTCCTGCCAAGAGGCTGTGCCAGCAAATCCCTGTGAGAATGCTGGTTTCCTCCTATCAATCCTGTGGGAAAGTCTGGTTTCCTAATCACACAGTCACAGAACCACAGAATCACAGAATGGTTTGGGTTGGAAGGGACTTTAAAGATCATCTAGTTCCACTCTCCCTGCATTGGCAGGGACACCTTCCACAAGATCAGGTTGCTCAGAGCCCCATCCAACTTGCCCTTGAATACTCACTCCAGGAACTTCATGTCCCTCTTGTGTTGGGGACTCCAGACCTGGACACAGTGCTCCAGGTGGGGTCTCACACAAGCAGAGTAGCCAGGCAGAATCACCTCTCTTGACCTGCTGGCCACACTTCTTTTGATGCAGCCCAGGACACGGGTGGCTTTCTGGGCTGCAAGTGCACATTGCCAGCCCATGTTGACCTTCTCCTCCACCATCATGCCCAAGCCCTTCTCCTCAGGGCTGTTTTTGATCCATTCTCCATCCAATCTATATTTGTGCTTCGGATCACCCCAACCTAGGTGCAGAACCCTGCACTTGGCCTTGTTGAACTTCACACAATTTGCATGGGCCCACCTCTCAAGCCTGTCAACGTCTTTCTGGATGGCATTCCTTCCTTGCAGCGTGTCAGACACACCACACAATTTGGTGTCATTGGCAAACTTTCTGAGGGTGCACTCAATGCCACTGTCCCTGTTGCCAACAAAGATGTTAAACAGCACCGGTCCCAGTACCAACCCTTGGGGAACACCACTCATCACTGGTCTCCATCTGGACATCAAGCCATTGATCACAACTCAGTCACGTTCAGTGTTTTCCATTGCCACATTTATCACAATTTCCATCTCATCTTTGTGCCAGCAGCTTCTTTCTGGCGCCCCTAATCATACTTCTCCCTGCTGCTAAAGTCAGTATCCCAGGCATTGGGTCATTCCTAGCCTCCTTCTCTTGCTATGGGGACTCCAGACCCTCTAAGAGGATGTCAGCATTGACGGCTTCATCCCTTCAAAGGAACAGGACCCACAAAAATGGGGAAAGAGAACATTCTTATTCTGCTGATGTTAAAGGAAAATGTTACTTCTCTTTGACTTTCTGAGTCACAGCAGAGAAGACATTGCTGATTTTACCTCCTGGTTCTCATTGTCATTCCTTCTTGCACTGGAGTTGCTGGGTTCCTTATTTTGCTACATGAAGACAATAGCAGGAAAGATTAATGATCATGTGTGATTTGTTGACAACAAAAGCATCGCTGCAAGATGTTCGCTCTGCTGAGTGTTTGGAATTTCTGCTGCATTAAAAACTTTTCTCAATCCTATCCTGGCAGTGGGAAAAATTTTGGGCTGGCATAAAGCTGACTGTAAGGTGGGGTACAGCAGCACAGGACTAGCACGTATGTGACAGTACCTCTGTAACCTTGGCTTTTCCTCAACTGTATCAGGCTGCTGGGAGTGACTTTGACAGTGCCTTGGGCTTAATACCACTAGAGGTCATGCAATGTACTTATTATCTAAGCTGCTTTTGAAACATGCTCTAATGCTTCACATCTAGTAGATGTATTTGTAGACTTATGTTCGCAGGCACTGCTTAGGCTTTGAGAAGTCCCTTCTCTGTCTGCATGTAATAACCACACCACAATAAATCACAGAATCACAGAATTGTCATGGTTGGAAAGGACCTCTGAGATCACCAAGTCCAACCATCAACACAAAAAAAACCCAAAGGAACAAACAATCACACATACACGCCACCAAAAAACACCCACAAAGAACCTCCACCTTAGCCACTAGAGCATGCCCTGAAGTGCCACATCTACATGTTTCTTGAATACCTCCAAGGATTGTGACTCAACCACCTCCCTGGGCAGGCTGTTCCAGTGCCTGACCACTCTTTTGATAGAGAAATTCTTCCTAATATCCAATCTAAACCTCCCCTGCTGCAACTTCAGGCCATTTCCCCTGGTGCTGCCAACACCCACCTCCCTACAACCTCCTTTCAGGTAGCTGTAGAGAGTGAGAAGGTTTCCCCTCGGCCTCCTCTTCTCCAAACTGAACATCCCCAGTTCCCTCAGCCGCTCCTCGTATGACTTGTTCTCTAGACACTTTGCCAGCTTGGTAGCTCTCCTCTGGACACGCTCCAGCACCTCAATGTCTTTCTTATAGTGAGGGAACCAGAACTGAACACAGTACTCAAGGTGCAGCCTCACCAGTGCTGAGTACAGGGGCATGATCACTTCCCTACTCCTGCTGGCCACACTTTTCCTGATGCTATTTGCCTTCTTGGCCACATGGGCACACTGCTGGCTCATACTCAGCCGCCTATCAATCAGAACCCCCAAGTTCTTTTCAGCTGGGCAGCTTTCCACCCACTCTTCCCCAAGCCTGTAGCATTGCATGGGGTTGTTGTGAGAGAAATGCAGGACCTATCACTTGGCCTTGTTGAACTTCATACAATTGGCCTTGGCCCATCTATCTAGCCTGTCCAGGTCCCTCTGTAGAGCCTTCCTACCCTCAAGCAGATCAACACTTCCACCCAATTTGGTGTCATCTGCAAACTTACTGGGGGTGCACTCAATCCCCTCATCCAGATCATTGATAAAGATATTGAGCAAGACTGGCCCCAAAACTGAGCCCTGAGGGACACCACTGGTGACCGGCCACCAACTAGATTTGACCCCATTTACCACAACTCTCTGGGCATGGCCATCCAGCCAGTTTTTTACCCAGTGAAGAGTACACTTGTCTATGCCACGATTTGCCAGCTTCTCCATAATGCTATGGGAGACACTGTCAAAGGCCTTACCAAAGTACAGGTAAACAACATCCACAGCCTTCCCCACATCCAATTACCCCATCTCTTATATTGCCCAAACTTGGAATTTATCTTAAACAGCACACAACTGAGGAAGGATGAAGAACTGGACATATGCAAATAATATTAGCATGAAAAGCCCTTTTTATAGAATGAAATATCCTGTCCACTAAAATGAGGAATAAAGAGGGAAAGACAGTGCAGTACAACATAAAATCCTTCATTACAATAGCACAAGAGGTGGCTTGTGTCTGACCTGGCAACTGTGATACTGATTCCACTAACATCTCTGCCTTGGATTTTCCTATCTTGGGGATACAGCTTGAGACAATATAGACAGCATCTGCATCATCTGCAGCTGCCAAATGCTCTCTGTCTTTTGATTTCAAGCCTTTTGGTGTCTTTCTCCTCTTTGCCTTTGGCCAGCAGCCTAGCAGTCAACCAAATAACAAACATCCCTATCTCTATCATCCACATCCAGTTCCACCTCAATTAGGCGTGTTTTAGGAAGCTGTCAGACTTCACATTCTGTCAGAACATGGCACAGTCCTACTATCATAATTTTTCCAGAAGATGCAGATCTGTTTTGAGAGGGCTTAATTGTTGGAGCCAGCATGTTTTCCCGTAGAGCTTGCCATTGGTGTTAGCCAAGGTCCATAAGGAGCTAAAACTTGTCCAATGGCACTGCCCTCACCAGCCCATTTGCTTATTCTTGGAAAAGGACCAGCTCCCAGTACTGGCATCACTTGATCTTATTCTGCTCTTGTGTCTGATGCCCATCTTTCAGCTAGGCAGCCCCTTCTGCCTCCCTGACTCAGGGTTCTTCTGAGTTGTGAGGAACTGTCTGCTTGTGTAGCCTTTTGAAAAACTTGTCTCCAGATTTCCTACGTGATTTGACAGACCCTGCAAAAGGATATCAGTAATAGTCAATCAGTTGTTTAATTAAATTGTTCTCATCCTTTTGAAGCACCATTCTCTTATACTTTTGCCAGTCTGGAAAACTCTGAAGATAAGCATTGTTACTAAACTAGATATTATATTCATAGTCTCATAATTGAGAATCTAATCTCATTTTATCACACATTTATAATCTTATCAATGCATATAAATACCTCAAGGGACTGTCTAAAGCAGATGGAGCCAGGCTTTTTTCAGTGATGCCCAGTGACAGGACCAGAGGCACTGAGCACAAACTGAGGCACTGGGCACAAACTGAAGCACAGGAGGTTCCCTCTGAACATTAGGAATGACTTTTTCACTGTGAGGGTGGCCAAGCACTGGCACAGGTGGCCCAGAGAATTTGTGGACTCTCCATCCTTGGAGATGTTTAAAAGCCATGCAGACATGGTCCTGGGCAACTGGCCTGAGCAGGGTATTTGGACCAGATGACCTCCAGAGGTGCCTTTCAACTTAAACCATCCTATGATTTTTGGCCAGTTAACTGACATTCTATCACTCTCTTAGTAAACTATTTCTTTTCTACATAGGTGATTGTTTAGATTATAAAAAATTTATAGGAGAGCTTGTTTTCCTGTAGAAGAAACCAGAAGTTTCATTATTTTTTTCAAGAACAAGAGCAAAAATAAATACCTTCACACAAAATTACTCAAGATAGATCTAAGCTTTTTCTCTTACATGTCTAGCCATGCCTCTGGGATGCCTAATTCAGATGAAGCCAAGATATTTACCATAACTTAACTTCCAAAGATTAACTTTCTAGCCTATGTGATGCCTACGGGCATAGTCTATTGAGTGCAATCAAGATTTGATCAAACATAATTTTGACTTTCTGTTTCTCTGTCAAGAACAGAACAGATGGCTTTTCCAGAAGAGCTTTGTCAAAAGATTTGGTAGAATTGTATAGATCTAAAACAGAAATATTTTATAACACCTTTGAATGCCACAACTTTGTACCCACATTTTTCCCAATCTTTTCTCCTTTGTGCTCTGGAACTGTGTTTGAGGAAACCTTCTGTGGGGACTGTTTCTGGTAGTGACCAACTGACAGCTGACAGTAACAGAGCATCCATATGCATGCTAGCAGTTTCAAATGATGATCACATAAGTCCTCATAGGGCTAGACAATATTAAATTGGTGGAGAAGGTAAAATTATCATTCATGTGCCTCAATCAAGGATCACTTGCTCTTTTCCAGAACTTTTTCAGACTCCCCTGGCACAAGTTGAGCTGTGGCACTAGGATATTAACTTGATTAAATAACTTATGGGGAATGTGGTGGGGAGTACTGAGAACAGTGATCATGTAGCTGGTTCTTTGAGCAATCGTAACATTGAAAGTCACAATCATGATTTGCACCTGCAATGGGTAATGAACTGCCTTCTTCTGGGGAGCAAGAGAAAACCTCCTTTGTCCCCAGTAGGACGACACTTTCTGATATCACATACAGCTAGAAGGGGAAAGCAGTCTGTTCGAGTATGAGGGAGAAGGCAGAGCATTTTTCTCTAGATAAAATTTCTAGTCATATCCCTTTCAGACACTTGGAGAGTTTACCATGACATAAAAGCTGTGAGATGTGGCTGCACAGTCAGTGACTTTTGCACCTTGCAAATAGCACAGAACAGCTTTTACTCTAGCTAGACTTTTGTCTATTGGAAAGGCTAATGTTGATTTCTGCATTTGCACTGATGGAAAATGACAGTTCTGACATGTTCTCGGATACACAACACTTCTGCAGAACTGGTGCTAACAGAGAAATGTGTCACAATTGTTAACACTTCCAACAAACTGGAAATTCAAACAAACTTGTTTTTCAGTAAAAACACAATGTTATTCCTAATTTAATTGCAGAGCACTTAGTTGTCCTTAAACTCACATCTGCAACAGGGCATGTTTTTTGGGATCTTGAGGTGTGAGCATATCTTACATGGACACAGGAGCAATACGAAACAATGCAAACAAGACAATCCCACTATTGCCAGAAGCTGGCTACAGGTTCAAAATAGGTTTCCATTTTAAAGCACAGGAATGGGAAGTTTTGGCTTAGAGAGGAAGAAAGGAGAAAGAAAGAGAGGCAGTAAGGACATGCTATCTACTCTGCCAAGGTTGGCCTGCCTGCTAATCAATTTTCTACTGCGTTCTGGATTAATGTGATAGAAAATCTGAGAGTGCAAGGGAAGTTGCATGAACACTCCATGTATTCAGATAAGGATTTGTTTGATTTTCCAGTTTGTTATAAGCACAAGCAACTTGAGGCCTTTCTCTATCAGAACCAGTCCTACGTCGGCATGTTAGACCAATGAAAATCTCAGAACTGCTGCATTCATCAGCACAAAGGGCCAGGCCAGCCTCAGCACACTTGTGTAACACAGAACAGGTCTCGATTCTGTGTGAGCTCTTCAGTGTTACTGACAAGGAGTGGCCAATGTTAGCGCCAATAGCTCGGAGGGAGAGCAGGGCTTGAAAACAGGACCTAACATTTGCCTCATGTGACACTGTTAAACTCTGGGAATAAGAATAGACCTGAAGTGCATATCAGTTCACATGATAACGACTTTCAAAACAAAGGAAATTATAAAAATGCTGAATGGACTATTTGATGGTGCTTCTGGCAGAATGAACTATTCACTAGGAGAAGACTGGTAGGCAAAAGGAATGGGGTGGGCGGATCCATATATATCTCTATGGTGTTTTGGTCAGACTCACATGAATCAATCCTGCAAGTCAATCAACTATGTGCAAATGCATGTATTTATTTGCATTTAATACCAAAATCCACCTGCACCCCTCCAGGTATGGCTGAACTTTGTTGAACAGAAAGATACTGTCCTTTGCTTTATTTCCATGGCATCTCACAGCTTTAGTTTGAAGTCTTTGATACCTCAGTTGTGATCCCACTTGACCATTGCCTTTCATCTCCCTAAGCATACATCATTGTTTCTGCCTCAAGTGTGGTGGTCTCTCTCAAACAGCAAACAGATCAAAGACCTCTGCCCGGGACAAGATTTTGAAAAAAACAAAACAAAACAAAACACAAAAAACAAAAACAAATGGAAGAAAGCAGGAAGAGAACAAAATTATAGTTTTGCTCTGTGGGCAGGCTGACTTCTTCAACATTTGTGGTGGGCGCCAGACAAAGGCAATATCCACGTCCTACCTGCAGAGAACAGGAAGGAGGTTTAGTGCCAAACAGCTTGGGAAGGCAGGTGGAGGCCTGCCAGAGCAGAGTTTGGAGCACAAAGTGTAACTACAGGGTTATTACAGTGATGGGGCTACCCCTGGAGGTGAAATTACTGATGTTCCTAACAGACTGAAAACATTGCAGCAATCTGCACTGCTGTAAGGAATCGAGCTGTGTGAAGACAGCTCTTTTACAAGGATGCAGCCTCATTTACAGTGAGCTATAAACAAGCCCTTGACTTGATACCTTTTTTCATATTCGACATCATACACTCCAATTTAAATGGGTTGAATTTGACATGCACCATGATACCAGTCCATGAGTACAGAGAAACCAAACTTGGCCTTTGTAAACCAAATACACTGTGCATTCTCAATTCCCTGGTGACAATATGTTCGATAGAACATTGAGTTGAGAGAACTTAATTACATCACTATTAAACTCTGACACCCTAAACAGACAGAAACAATCATACTCCCATCACCAATTTGTGTGTGGGATTTAGTTACATCCACATAGTCCAGAGTCAGGATGAGTTGTGCCTGATTTTGTGCACGACAGTGGTGAATAAAATTTTTTTAATTCAGTAAAAATATTTCAGGTCAGCTACTGCTGATGTACTGATTTCAGTGGAGGTGTTCCTAGGATAAGGTGGTACCTGTGCAGAGGCTACAGGTGCAAGGTGCAAAGCAGCAGTGAGAACACCTGTAAATGTCAATGCAGAGGTTTAAAGCTTGTGCTGTTGGTAGCACTGACATGCCAAACTATGTGGCTTCCCACCACAAACACTATAGTTCAGCTGGAGAGAAAAAAAAAAAAAAAGAAGAAAGTAAAACTGGGCTATTATGCTTAACTATTAGAAGAATTGCCTGGTTATTTCTCATCGTTGCCTGGACAGCAAGAGGCGTAGTGCCTAGTGAACTGTGTGAGCATTGAAGGATAAGACACAGGTCAGTAGCAGAAGACTTTGCAGAAAGTAAATTAAGATCTTGACTGCATCTCAGCTGAGATGTAGATGAAATTACATTATACATGGAAATTGTCTTCTTAAAATGAGCCACCATACACTTGGTGACAGACTTTACCCAGCACTATACAGCACACCCACACAGAAAAAAATAAAAAGAGAGCCTGTTATTGCCATTCAGATTTTTATTTTACAGCTTTACCAGCATTACACATACTTATCTCTGTATTGCATACCTGTAGTCTGCTGTCATACTTGCAGGTTGTTATATCCTAAATAGATACATTATATTGCATGTAGGATATATATCCTAAAGATACAAAATAAAGATTTATGGTATAATGCTCTCATTATACCAGAAATGTTAAATTTTGAATGTGAGATTTAATGTCAGGCAGTCCTGAGGCAGTAATTTTTCATGGTTCAGGTAGGTTTAAGAGCAAAGTCTTCAAGGCAAATTAATGTTTTTCATCTCTTAAGAGGTTCACAACTGATGGCACTATCAATGTAAACTTTCAGCCCTGCACAATCAAATATTTAAAGGCATATAATTATGCCAGATTTTGAAGACTGTTGAGGAGTTTGCATAAATACCATATTTAGAAGTACTACATGTAAATGAAAATGTGAATTTACATAGCTGTCGTCTAGAAATGTTTCTAAAAAGGAGTCTCCTGAACAAAACTATAGGTGACAGGAGACAGTTCCAGATCCACTAGCAGGAGCAGACAGTTTGGAAGAGACTCTTGTAACTAAAGCACCCCAATAAATACCCTCAGAAACAATCAGACAGCAACGTTAAAAAAGAAAACAGCACTAAAGGAGATAGGATCTGCTGTATAACTAATTAAACATGTGCCCAAAGGCATTCTGCTTTCTTTTTATACAAAATAATGGCTAAAATACATGTTAGAAGTTGTCATTGAAAATAACAATTCTGGGAGAAATGTCACAAGAGCAGAAATGCCAGCACTGCTCACACAACCCCTGGGAACAGGGAGGGAACTCCTCTGGTAGCCAGAGGCAAAGCACACTCCTGCTGAAACTGATAAAAACAAAAAACACCACAAACCTGAGTTTTACAGTGTTTGGTATTTCTTTAAAACCAAACATGTTCATTATTCGGAATTCCCTGATGTTTTGTGGGGTTTTGTTTGGGGTTTGGTTGGTTGGTGTTTTTTTTTTTCTGGTTGGTTGGTTTTGGAGGTTGGTTGGTTGGCTGTTTTTTTTGTTTGTCTGGGTGGGGTTTTTTTGTTTGTTTTTTGAGAGTTTGTGGCTCATTAAAGAAAAAACTAAAGGAGAAAGTTCTGATTTTGGCTAGTTGGCAAAAGCAACATTTCTTTCCTGCTGCCAACTTGAGATGATTTTGAAACAGCAGGCATTTGCTCTTCCTTTATTCAGCAAAGAAATTTCAAATTAAAAATATTGACTAACTCTATTAATTTCCTACAGTTGTTTTGTTTCCTAGGAGCAAATCTCCAGTAGGATGTATTTGGATGGAAAAACCCCAATTTAGCAATTTGCAAGTTTTCCTGTATCAGGAAATAATGTTTTTTAAAAAGAAAAAAAAAACAAAACAAAAAGAATCAGAATAAGAAAAAGAAAAAACCCACGTGGAAAACACTCGAGTATCTTCTCACTCCTTTAGGAGAGCTTTTGCAAATTCATTGAGACGCAGAGCGACCAATGCCTGCGTTTTACTTCCTTCCAGGTCTGAGGGAGAGCATCAGCTCCTGACCCAGCTGGATTCCGGACACGGGCAGAGCCCACTCCAGGGCGATGTTCTTCAATACCGCACCCGAGCAACAGCAGCTCACCGGCCCGCTGTGCGACGCGGGTGGACCCGAACCGACCCCGCAGCGCTGCACCTGAGGTCCCTGAAGCAAAACCGGCCTCGCGGCGGGGCGGGAGGCGGCCGGCTCCCACCCACCCAATACCTTCCCATGCTTCCCCTCTGCCGGGCGTGGGCAGCCGGGCTGGGCACAGCACAGAGGAGGGAGTGCGCTGCATCCAGACAGCGGACGAGCCTGGGCTTCTCGGCCGAGACCGCTACTGGCAGGGCTGCGCCTTTAAGGGGGAGGTAGCGGCAGGCGGGCTCCTGCGCGCCGCGGCCGCTCCTTCCCGCCGTCCCTCCCTCCATCCCACCTCCGCCGGCCGGGCGGTGGGCAGTACCCGCGGGCTACAGCCGCCGCGGCAGCCTGCCCGCAGCCATGGCTCTGCCCCTGCGCTGCCGCCGGCTGCCCGTGCTGCTGCTTCTCCTGCTGGTAGCCGGCGGGCTGCGGGCGGCGGAGCGGAGCAACGGCGGTGGCAGCAGCAGCAGCGCCATGGAGGAGCTCGCCACCGAGAAGGAGGCGGAGGAGAGCCACCGGCAGGACAGCGTGAGCCTCCTCACCTTCATCCTGCTCCTCACCCTCACTATCCTCACCATCTGGCTCTTCAAGCACCGCCGCGTCCGTTTCCTCCACGAGACCGGCCTGGCCATGATCTACGGTGAGTCCCGCCGGGGCCGCGGCACGGCGTTTTGCCCAGCGTCGCCCTCCCGTTCCTCAGCCCCGCTCCGCTCTCCTCCGCCCCTCTCCCCGGGCAGGCGGCTCTCTGAGGGCCGGTGTCACCCCCGGCAGGTGCTGAGAGGGGCGGCCCGGAGGCGGTGGCGGACGCCGGTGCTCGGCCGCGCCCCCGCTCTCTGAGGCGAGGTGCGGGCGTGCGGCGGCGCTGCGGCCCGGCTCCCCCCTTACGGCCGGCGGGCCGTCGCGCAGGGGTAGGCCGCACCCCGGGGGGAGGGGGAGCCCCTCAGTGCCGGTGCTCCTGGGATTCCCTTCTCCTGTCAGTGCCTTTCCTCGGGCCGGGGCAGAAGGAGACGGGATGGGAACACCCGGGCCGCTGCCCGCCGTGCGGCAGCAGAGCGGTGTCTTGCGCCAAGGTGCGCCCTGCCTGCGTCCCCCGATGTTGGAGCGGCTGTGCTGGCAGGGCACGGCGTTTAGTCACCCTTCCCGCTGCAGAAAGCCAGCTTGCCGGGAGTACGTCCAGCAATTTGGAGTGGCGGGCCGTCAGGTTTTTGCAGTAATGATTTTGGAAAGCGTTACCCAAACGACCTCCGCGTGCCATGTGTGAAAGGGCGTGTTTAAACGTGGTTTGCCCACTGGGTGTTGGTGTGGTGCTGTCACGGGTGGCCTGAGCTCGCCGGTCATCACCGACTGCAGTGACTCCAGGCACCTTGGGCAGCGCCCACAGCTCGTCTTTAGCCCACCTGGTGGAATAAGGGCTGTGCTGAGTTGAGTTTCTTTCCCAACGCTCCTCTCCCCCGGTGGATGCGAGTCAAGTGAAAGTAAATCCTGCAGCAGAAGCTGCATGTGTGGGGCTGATGCTTCAGAGGAGCTGGGCTTTGCGCTGGGGCTGGCACAGAGGACCACAGGTGAGCCTGAACTGGCAAGGCAGGGTGCAGGCTTTGCTGCCAACTCACACGGTTGTATTTCACGTGCACTTTGCTACGGAGGCCATAAACAGTTGTGATGAGGAGCAGCCATCCATTTAAAAAATGGTCTGTCTGCTAGCGATTGGCTACTGCCGTAGTGCCAGGGGCACTTCTTCTCCTTCGTGAACTGAATTGGTCCCTGCTGAAATGTATGAAACACCTGCCCAGTATTGGTCGGAATAAGCATATTGAGGGTAACCACAGATGAGAAATTGGGCCCTCAAGGAGAGGGGGAAAGTGACCCATTTCCTCCCCAATAAGTACTACTGCTATTAGAGCTACATCGTTGCTTGCAATGCAGTGGAATTTTCCTCTGCTGATGCTTCTCTTAAACCATCCCAATTTGCTCTTAGTCACTGGTGTCTTTGCTGCATTGCTGTGTATTTCCCATGTGCCTTCGTGTGGAAAACTGACAAATTAACAATTCGGCATTTAAATAAGTTATGCACTAGCATCATAATGCTTAGCAGCTGAATAGTGGTCAGGAGGTTGTAGATTAACGCTGTGTGCTGCTTGGAAGAGTCAGAGTAAGGTTGTATTGAAGATGTTTTTACATATTACCTTGGTGTTGTCACCTTCAGAAAGTTTGTTAGTGATTTAGGTTGTTTACTTTATAGTGGAAATCTTGTGTATATGGAAGCGCTAGTATGTGCAATTAAAGTACCAGGGCATCAAGGGCATTTGGGTATGCATTTTGATGAGCTGTACAGAAAATAAGAAATTGTTCAGCTGGAGAACTTCTGCCTTTCATGAAGCTCAAACTAGTTTACTCAAACACTCAGTTACTGATTCATGAAATGAATGATAGAGTCCAAATTTGATGTGCAAGTGCTGCAATCCTGTTTTAGGAAAGGCACTATGCTATAGCCCTTTCTGCACCATAAGCAGCACTGCTGAAAGAATGATTGCACCAAAGAATTGCATGTTCTTGGTTTGCCCTCATTTAAATAATTCTGTTTTCATAGGTCCTTCCTCAGGACGCCCACCTTCTAGATGAGCCCGTTTAGTATAGCAAAATAGATGCTCTTCTCCCTCCCAAGCAAAATGACGCTTGCCATGTTGTGGCAAACATAGGAGGAAACATGTTTAGCAAGTTAATTTCCTTTCTAACACTGTTAGCCTTTCATGCCAGCAGAGCTCTCCTGAGGCCTGTCTTCACTTAAGCATTTTGCTGACTTCCCTTAGAGCAAAGGAAAAAAAGCATAGCAAGTGTCATAGTAACTGTTGTATTTCTGATAACCAGGCTTCATTCTTCAAATAGTAGTTTCTCCTCTTCTTTGTCACTTAAAGGATAGCAGTTAAACTAAGAGTTGGATTTCTGTTTTGCTGATAAGTTGCTATCTGAGAAATGCACACTTTTCAAACTATGTGTGTATTTAAAATGCATATATTTGCCCAGTCTGACTTAAACACAGAATAATATGGCAAAACATAACAAAGAGTTTATAGTCCTAAAACCACAAGTATCTTGAAAGAAACAGTTAAGTGTGTCTAGGTGCTCTCATAAGGATGTATTCCATAAAATGTTATTGGTGTAGGTTCCAAATGCTGCACACTAGGTAACTTTCACATGGCTTTATGGTCAAGTCTACAGCACTTGTACGGTTTGTGGTTAATTTTTCTGACAGAAAAATCAAAGTGTACCTGTGACAGCAGTTTTCAATTCTACCTGAGTGAGTGGCTTTTATTTACAGGAGAAGTAAGCTAGCCCTTCTAGTGCTGATTACTTTTTGTTGTGGAAACAGACCTTGGGGGAAAAAAAAAAAACAAACTGTCTTGTTGTACCTAAAACCCCTCCAAAACTGTTGGTTTCAAAGTGATGAACCTTTGAATGAGTGTTAGACCGAATACACATCTGACCCAAGCTAGTTAGGTGAAACTGCAGGTCTTGATGGTTGCTTGATTCTTTTGCTCTGAGGTGATGGAGCTGGATTTCTTTTTTTTTGTTGCTGTTGTTACCTAGCCATGTTAATTTACAGCAATGTGCAATGAGACCTCTTTTTCCTTGAGCACAGTAGGAATCAGGTGGCATGACACTGGCTTGAAGCAGTGAGCAGAGAAGCTGCCTCCAGCTAGAGCTTTAACCATCACTTCTCGCTTATCTTTTCTGAGAATCCAGATATGAGCACATCCTGTTCAACTTCATGATGTCTCTGCTGTTGATTCGATCACATTTCTGTTAAAGACAACACGTGTTTCACCCAGCTAAAAAGACCCATAGCCCAAGTACTGCTGGTGCTGCCGAAGTCTGCATTTCTTCCAGATTTTGAGTAGCATGTTTTCTGCTCCACATCGAGTGAGAGGTTGCTGTTGTGCTTGGCAATTTCAGTATGGTGGTCTAGTTAGCCAGTTCACAACAGAACAAAGGCTACTGCTCTGTCCAGGTTTGCTGTCTTTTCCATAACTTCATCGTGCTTGCTACTTTGATTTGAAGAGTAAAAAGTCATTAAAATAATCATGTAGCCTTTCCTTGTTTCTTATTTCCTGTGTTCTCACTGTCTTTTCAACAGCCAGTGGCTGCTTGTCTGTCTGTATTATTCTGATGTGTTAAATACCTTTATCTGGAAACATCTGTTAAGATGTGAAAGAACATGAAGTTTACATGGATATTTAAGGACTTACACTGCTGCTTTTTTATTTATTTTTTGTAACATGCAACTTCAAAATAAAAGTATGGACATTACAGACCTTAGCTGCACATGCTAGATCTGCCAGTCGAATATGTGAAAGAGGAAGGGACCCCACTTTTTCCATGTCTTAAAATACTTTGCACCTAAAACTGCAGGTTGTGGTGCAATGCTGATTTGATTATGTACCATGCCATTGGACTGTAATTATCCACAGGTTGTTCCAAAAGGTGTGTTTGTTGTAATAAGTGCTACATACAATTAAATACTGGTCTTGACACTGTAACAAAGGTGTTGCTCTGTGAGTTAACTACTTGCATGCGGCGAATGTTTTGCAGCTGCTACTAATTCAAGTCATTATGGAGCAATCAAACAAACCAACCCCCCAAAACAACCCACAACAGAGCAATTAAGGAATTGATATTTTGCTGACTCATGTGTGCCAACTTGTGATAGTGATCTTGAAGCTCGATTTTCTTTGTGCTGGTCTAAGTCCCAACGATGAAGTGTTCTGAGCTGTGCTTTTTGTGAAGAAGTTCAGCTCTGTGTTTGGCAGGTTTCTCTACTGAGCTGAGAAGAATCCCCATGTGGTTGGGAGCACAGGACATGAACTGTGCATCTTTAGTTCTCTGGGGAGAGCTTGAAGGTGGGATGTGGTGGTAGCTCCCCAGCACCCTGCTCTTTAGGAAGCAGTTGTCTGAGTATGTAAGCATGTCCCAGCAAATCCAGTGGTATCATTCTCAGTAGACAATTAGTTTGTCCCTTTTCGTAAGTGATACTTTGGGTCATTGGCAATCCACACATCAGCACAGGTCAGTCCTACCTTCCTGACTGCAGGGTTGTTCTGAAACTGCCTGGAGGCCACACAGGAGGAGGAAGCATTAGAGGTAAAACTGAACACAGGAAAATAAACATGATACATGAAGAGGCATGTACAGCTTCTGTCACCTTTTGTAGATCAGAAATAAGAGAGAGGAAGTAAGTGGTCAGGATAAAAACATTGGCTTTATTCTGAAATACTCTGTATCAGATGAAGTTTTTGTATGCACGAAGTAGATACAGAAAAGGGCTATTTTTATCTCAGCTGACTGCAGTGCTCTCTGTTACAATTCTAGTCTTCACACGTGCTAGAGAGAACCTAATGCAGCTCCATGGCCTTCAAAATAATGGCAGTGTTGGTGTTCTATTAAACCACTTTTACATAAGCTTTCTAATAGTAGATTTAGGAGCATAACTCTGAGCACCCAGTTTTGAGAACATTATCCTTTCTCTGGCAACCTGCTTGTTCTTCCTGGATAGGCTTCTAAATCACTTGGTTACAGGCTTCCAAAGCGAGTCCTGCTCAATTTCTTGGCTGCTTGGGACATCTTAATTGTGTTGCAAATCTTGTCTCTAAGCTTGCTTTGTAGCCTACAACTGGGTGGAACTTGTAATTTTATCTTGTGAGAGATTTTGGAAGAAATGCTACATCTTTTATTTACCCACCTCTATTTTAGATTTGTTTTTCAGGTGGGGTAGTTGGATAGCTTATAAATTGCTAATGCTTCTGAAATATCTTTGAACTACAATTCAGCTATAAACCTCAGAGTAGTGGTTTTGTGTGGGTTTTTGTTTGGGGGGTGGGTTTCTGTGTTTGTTTTTTTTGGGTTTTTTTGAGGGAGGGCAGTGGTTTTAATGGCAATTAAGATAAATTAATTCATTTTTATGTGTGTTAACCTCAGTTTCATGAGATGTCCTATCAAATCTGTGCCAGAATAAACTTCTGATCACCAGCATGAGCCAAAGAAGAGAGAAATGGCAACTGGATTTCCTCTACGTGGCTGTTTAACTGGCTGTTAAAGCCAGTACTACCCAACAACAACACACAGTTGTAGGAGCCAGCCAGAGGCTGAAAGAGAAGGTGTTTCTTTCATATACTGCAATTCTCATCTGAAATAGAAAGTTATCACAAACAGATGCCAGTTCTGCAATATTGCAAAGCTCACACGCCTGCCTGCCTTATGCTCCTGTGTGCCTGCACTAAGATTGGCTGTGTTGGTAGGAGCATGCTAAACTGAGGGTAGGTAACCTGATGTCTGGTGCACAAGCTTATTGTCAGACAGTGAGGTTGTTCTGCAGTGCAAGATGGGCTACTGTTACTCTTGTTTGGGCCCTGTAGGAGCCTGAAGTTTTCCTTAGTCCACTTCAGAAGATTTTTTTTTTTTGCAGCCATTTCTGATTTTTCTTTCCTACCTTGTAATAGAAATATGACTTTAAACCAGTCCTCCAAGGAATCTCCCTAAAACACACAAGGACTGAGCTCCTCTGTAGATGCACAGCATCTGCAGCTACTCCTGTAGCTCCTGCTCTTGATGCAGGTGAGAAGACTGAAAATGGGATTGTGAGGGAGTGTATGAAAGCTGTTATGTCCTACATTCAGGATGCCGAAAGCTGCTTCTCAAGTGCCGATGGTGTCCCTATCTCAGTGCTGCTCTACTCAGTCAGTATGTTTTGAGAGAAGGTGAATGGGACAGCTCAGGTCTCGGTTTTCAGCTGGCCATTTTCCCTTTGATATGTTAGTCCTTCATTTTATGGGTAATTATAGGAGGGTAATAGGGAGCATTTCCTTGGCTATGTTAACAAAAATCTATATACCAATTGGTACATAATCTTATTGCTGGGTTTCACAGAGCTACATTGGCTTATACGTTATGCAAAACTGAATGAACAATTCAGACATTGTTCTTTCCAATATTTAATTTTTAAAAAAAGTTGTGCTGGACTGAAGTGATTCTAGCTGTGCCTTCTCTTGCGGTGTGTCTTTTATAGACCTTTCTTGCTTTCTGTACTATAGAAAGACTAGAACATCTTAACACTGAAGTCACCTTCACCCCAAGGAATTAGCTGCACTGCAGGGTGCTGTCGGAAGTGCCTCTTGATTCATTTGTGATTCCAGTCCTGGGGAACATGTTAGGTGCAGGAGTGCAAACTGTGAAACATCTTTCTAAACTATGGTGTGTCCTGGGATTGCTAACAGAGATGAAACTCTGAAGACTTCTGCTGTGTGTGCTCTCAGCTCCTGCTGTCAGCAAAGCTGGTACAACTGGAAACAGGCATAAGCCTTGCCCCTGAATTGTTGGGGCCAAAACTCTCCCTTCTCATGGAACTGGCTTTGCCTCCAAGCCAGGATGGTTTCCTGCAACACACAGATAGCTCTGGAAGCTCTGGTGGGAAAGCTTGATTCTCTGACAGAAAAGTGTCAATTCAGCTGTTTATGCTCCCCCTTGTGTCTTCTGCCCCCATTAATTGTAGATGCATAGTAGCCCTTTTTCCCCATCCTTGCTTTGGAAAGTTGATCTCCCATCCCAATTTGTCTGTACAGTAGTTCAAGACACCATCTTAGAGTTGGGTGAAACATTTCCCTTGCTTCTGGTTGGGAGATATTTACACCCTCATCCCCTGCTATCTGAAGAAGCATTCTCTCTACTAAGTAGATGTGGCAGAATTGACCCCCCCTTACTGATCTAGAAATGAGAAATCTGAAGCAGGAACCACAGGTCAGCCATCATTTAATTAAAAACAAATAAACAAAACATGTAAGCCTCAGTACTATTATGTGTTATTGGACACCTCCTGCAGTTCTGAACTGTGTATCTTGGCTTGTTACAGGCCAGAAGTAAAAATATTTTGCACTTCCTATCTAGTCCTTTAACAAGTACTGCGTACTATGGATTCTCTTTCCTTGCTTGTGTGCTGTGACTGCTCTGAGTCTGGCACTAAGCTCCTGAAGTGTCCCTGTGTGTTCAGAAGACGGCCTCAGTATTTAACTCAAGGCTGTGGCAAGGGATTCAAACTCGAGCACAGGAAGTTCCACCTCAACATGAGGAAGAACTTCTTTAATGTGAGGGTTACAGAGCACTGGAACAGGCTCCCCAGAGAGGTTGTGGAGTCTCCTTCTCTGGAAACTTTGAACCTGTCTGCCTGCCTTTCTGAGTGATCTGCCCTAGTTTTGGGCCTCCTCTGGCAGGGGGGTTGGACTCGATCTTCAGAGGTCCCTTCAAATCTTGAACATTCCTTGATTCTGTAATTTTGTTGTTTCCATTCTAATATCTAGAAATACTAGCTTGTAGACATACGTATTTAGTGTTTTTCCCCTCACAGGGTCTTTATTTGTGACTCAGGATTAATGCTTTATCCCCACTGAAGACTGAATATGTAGCCTTTCTCCCTCTGCTTTGGAGTAAATGGTGTCTATATTGAAAGGATGTGATACAAGCAATTATTTTTTTAGAAGGGTATTTATATTGAAGGGGTTTTTACTAGTGCTGTAAAAAATACACAGTTACTCTCAGGAGATCAGATCTTTTCTGTGTCTACCAAAGATGGATAATTTAGCTGAAACACACTGCTTTTTTTCCCCTATTAAAAAGCACTTCAGCCTGCAATTAACTGAGTGTGTAGAAAGAAAAGAGCAATGGTATAAAACTGGTTTTTTTTCATGTCCTGAAATCAGACAATTTGGTTTATTTCAGAAGTGCCTAAAGGCCCTTGAAAGCTATGGTAGAAGAAGCTAGGTTTTTTATGAGGGAGAAATAGTTGAAGGCTCCCCCTCAATTAGAGCAGAGGAGATGAAATGTGCTCTTTGCCAGGGGAGGCGCGTGGTTTCTGTGCTTTCTTCCTGGCTTCAGTATATCGTGTTTGGTTTCAAAGGCTGAATTTAAGCTCTGCATTTCTCTTGACAGAGCTGTACATGTCAGGGATGAATGGAAAAAGATCGCACCCCTACCTGGTAGTTCTGTCCTAGCAAAGCTCTTATCCGTGCAGCACTGCTGCCAGAAAGTGTTTGTGGGCTCACCTGCTCTGCAACCCTGGATGGCCCAGCAATGGGGTAGCTCTACCACCACTGGAGGGTCTTGCCCGTAAAGCCATGCTGGTGGGGCTTGCAGGTCTGCTGTAGCCTGGGCTACTTCTCCATAGCTGCCATTTTCTCTGTTTGCAGTGTCTTCAAACCATCCCTGCCCTGTTGAAATAGGTTTTAAAGGCAGCTGGGGACCACTAAAATACCTGGTGCGAACAGTGCACATAATGAGTGTGTTACTGGTTCCTCTTCTGTTACTTTGTAAGCTGCTTGGGAGGGGGGAGTTTAAACAGCAGAGCTGTGGGTGAGTCTGATGGACATCTTGGTGTGCTAGCTTTGTGGAAATGTTCAAATAAAGTGGTATGCTTATTCTTGAATGTCTTGCCTCTCCATAGTTGTCTTCACTTCTCACTATGCTTAAAAATATAATTAGTACTGAGGAGATTTTTAAGTAAGTGCTCTTTGACTTGTTCTCCTGCTCTTTCATTATGAAGTTGGGGGACTATCCTTAACAAAACAAATAAAAGGATGGAAACAAAGGAGCACAGTGTAAATGTATTCTAAAATGCAATTAACTTGTCTGGGCATAAGATGACAGTCTTCAGTGTGCTGGCTGTGTGTAAATGTGCTGTGTATGCACCTGCAACTCTTACCACCAGTAGCAAGCTGAAGGGAAAGCTGCATGTGTGGCTCGGTGTTCCCATCATGTGAGATTCTTCCCTGTGTCAGCCCTGCAGCAAGTCCTGCTGTGGCCATGGTCAGTGCCAACATACTGGGAGTCTTGTAATTGCTTCTGAGTCTCAGATGCTATCCCATTAATTCAAGAGTTGGATTAAATATGAAAACTGCTGTTAACCTTTGCCATTGCTTTGAATAAGAGATATGAATAGAAAGATGTTATAACTGATGATAGGTTAAAAATACCAATTGTCCCACAAGGATATGACTAACTTTTGATTTGCACTCTTAGAATCCATTAGAATGGATACTATCTGTTTCCATGCTAATTCTGAGAAATTATTTTTTTCCCCCACTTCTTGGAATATCTGGAATATTGTGTCCAGTTCTGGGCCCCTCAGTTCAAGGACAGGGAACTGCTCGAAAGAGTCCATGCAGAGCCACAAAGATGATTAAGGGACTGGAACATCTCCCTTACGAGGAAAGGCTGGGGGAGCTGGGTCTCTTCAGCTTGGAGAAGAGGAGACTGAGGGGCGACCTCATCAATGTTTATAAATACGTTAAGGGCGAGTGTCAGGATGATGGAGCCAGGCTTTTCTCAGTGATGTCCGGTGATAGGACAAGAGGCAATGGGTGCAAACTGGAGCATAGAATGTTCCATGTAAACATGAGGAAAAACAACTTTACTGTGAGAGTGAGAGAGCACTGGAACAGGCTGCCCAGAGAGGTTGTGGAGTCTCCTTCCCTGGAGATATTCAAAACCTGCCTGGATGCATTCCTGTGTAACCTACTCTAGGTGATCCTGCTCTGGCAGGGGGGTTGGTCTAGATGATCTTTCGAGGTTCTTTTCAACCCCTAAGATTCTGTGATTCTTTGTACTTGCTATCAAGTCCTTCAGTAGTGAAAGGGGACCTGCATTTGAAGTATCATATACCTCTTTTCTGTTCTTTTACTGCTGCACAATCCTTCCTATTTGCTCTTTCCATTATGTCAATCTTTATTGTGCTTACTGATTGTGTAACAGCCTTTTTCCTAGTAATAGTTTCCTTATCCATGAGACAGCTTGACTGTTCTTCCTTAAATTGCTTTCTTAGTGGGTGAATTGTTAGTGTTTAGCCCTGGAATCCACCCTCTCCTGCAGCTAGAGAACTTGCTTTCAGCCTTTGCTGAACATACAAGTCACTGTGGAGTTGGACCCTTGCCCCATCCTAAACTCTGCTGGGGCTGGAGATAATGTATTACATTCCTTGTATACCCAGCACTTCTATTTGCGGTCTTAGGATCAGGCTGGTTTTGTAGATGCATTACAAACTCTACTTTTGTACACTGTGAAATATTTTAAATTACATT
Organism: Hemiprocne comata; assembly: GCA_020745705.1. Classification (NCBI taxonomy): domain Eukaryota; kingdom Metazoa; phylum Chordata; class Aves; order Apodiformes; family Apodidae; genus Hemiprocne; species Hemiprocne comata. The sequence goes on along the minus strand of CM036586.1, from coordinate 88,361,127 downwards.
TGGAGAAGTAGAGGCTTCATCTGGGCATGTTTGAAAGTGATCTGGGTTGGCTTTTTCATGTAACAGAAATCATCAAAGACCTAGCTAGGTTCTACCTAATTGATAATGTATTTGCTTGTCTGTCTATGAAAAATGAAGTTGATAACCCAAAGTGGTTGAGAGAGAGAAAATACAATTCATGCTTTATTTGTGTTTGCTAGTCTATCCCATATTTAAACTTGGGATTTCAGGCCAAGAATAACAACTTACTTCAGCTGGCTTTTAGCTTTTCCATATTATTGACTCTTTCTAAGTAGCCTTTAGAAGTTGGACTCAGTAGAGGAGTTTGAACTGGCATATGTAGGGATCTCCTTGGCTAGTTGGGAGGGATATGCCACCTGAGGTGGAAGAGACGTTTACAGCAGACATGAAACAGGGTGTGGAGTTGGCATCACCAGCTACACAGCAGTGCTGCAAGGACTGGAAAATGCAGGAATAAGCGTGGAGGAAGAAAACTGGTGAAAAGGCTTATTCCTGTTGCGAAAGTGTGACCTGGTTGTTTCTTCTGGGTTATCTTTGATATTCTAGTTGAGTATTACATAATCTTGTATATTAAGAGCAGAGAAGGACTGTGTGTGACCTTCTGCAGACATGTCTGGCAAGATTGGCTGTAGTATCCTTTCCTGGCTCTCAGAACTGAAATGGGCGCTTCTGCTTGCATAGCTTGTCTTGAAGATTTTACTTCAGCAGTTATCACTGCTGCACAGCATAAAAGGTACCATTTTGTCATACTTGTCTGCAATATTAGTGTCTCAGAGAGCATATTCTCACCTGACACTGTTTACAGTGAATAGTTCTCAGAAGGAAGTGAGTGTTTTGAAGACATGATGGTGTGAGCAAAGTAGTCTTAACTCTGGAATAGACTTTCATGAGGGCAACTGAGTGCCAGTACAACACTTCAGTCTAACCATTACTGCTTTTCATCTCTGCATGGCAGTATGTGTAACTTGGCAAATATTTTGTTTATGAAGTTCCTATTTATCTCTATAAACTTCTAACCTTTCAACCATGTTCACATGTGTTAGAGCAATGTGGTGATCTGCTCAGCCCCAGACACATTCATCAGGCTTCAGGAAGTTGAATGGAAAGATTGTATTTCTGTACCAGGTTTAATTTTTCTCTGAAGTTCTAACTTACCAAATTCTCAGGAAGTTTGCTGCTCCTAAATCTCTCTCTTGGAGAGAAGGAGCCTCCTTAGAACACACACAGGCTTCTTGGGCTTCAAAAAAATCCAGTGGCTTACCATCCTCTTAATGATATTTTACAGAGATTCATGGACATAAAATTAATCTTTTCCTCAGTACTGCATGACTGAAGAGATAGTGAGGGATTTCCTAATGGAGACCTGCTCGTTAAATAGAGTAACTGAATATGATTGTAGCATACTCAGTTTTTACGTGTGTCTGCATGAAGCAGAGACATGTCAACATAGATATTTCAGTGATACCTAGAACTTTATCTTCTTCCTCTTATACTAGCCTCAGGGAACCATAAAAAGAGTTTATTGCTCTTGCTGGCAAATGCTTGAGTGCATTTATTTAGATGTTTTCAGTTTTCAACTGTAATGGTTTTGGGATCTCTTCCAAAATGTAAAGCATAGGACAGTTCTATTTCTTGTTCCCTGTACTAAAGCCACAAATACCTCATCTTCTCACTGCATCAGGTGCTTATGATGTCAGATATGTAAGTGTTCTGCCAAACCTAATTAGGGATAGGGGAAACTTTGCATTACATGTTGTGTGTATGTATGGCAGAGCCCCTCTCCTAGAGTCTGGAAGGTCAGGGCAAGAGGTGTAAGCACAATCTACTTTGTGTTTATGAACATTTTCTTCTTAGCCTGTTGAAGTTAAGCCCTCATCAGGGCCTCAATCTTTTAGGTACTGCTTAAACTTGTAGTTATGTGCTTAAAAACAGAAACCACCTCTGAAGCATTTGGGTTGCTAGGCTCACTGGCCAAAGCCGTAAGTTGTGTTTTCTTCACTGTTACCAGACCACAAGCTGTTTTCCTGCATTAGGTGCTGCCTGTACCACAGCTCTGAGAAACTGGAGACTCCCAAAAATTTGGAAGATGATGTCTATATGAATTTTGGTAGCCTCTTTTCCCTCTTCTTCATATGTGAGGTGCTGACACAGATACAGATAAATCTTACCCTTCAGTGGTTCCTTTGGGTTTGACTATTCTTTTCTGGTCTTGTCTTTTAGTGCTTCTGAAAGAAGTATTATACTTGCCCACTTTTCTATGGGAATTGCCTAAAACTCTTTCCTTGTTGCTTCTCCCCAGGGCACATCCAATAGCTTATCTTATTGCTGACAACCTGGATTCCTCTCCATATGTCAGACCTAATTTTTTTTTTTCCAGTCTAAACTAAAAATCTTTGCTCAGTTCCCTGCCTCTTGGGAATGTGGCAATTGGCTTAAGCTCAGAATGGCTGAAGTAACTTGTCACTTCCATCTTCCTCCTGCTACCACAATCTTCTCCATTGCTCAGGCTGGTTCACTGAGTACTGATGAAGTGATATATATCTTGTCTTCACATGCAAGCTGTTCAAGCTGTGCAAGTTGTTTCTAGGTAAAATAAATGTAATATATGAATTCCCATCTCTCTTTGCACAGCTACAGCCCAGGCTTTCATTACAGCAATAATTCCTTCAGTGGTCTGCTTCTCAATACCCATGAGAACAGTTGTGTTCAGTTGAACTTCTACAATTTTTGTTAGAAGTTAACTGTTTTCCTTGATGCTCCCTAGCTTTGTTGCTGTGTTCTCAGCTGTCCTCCTGTTTCTGTGGGTCATAAGACATGCCATCCAGACCCTTCACCATCCTTGTAGCTCTCCTTTGGACACTCTCCAGTGGCTTGATGTCCTTTTTATATTGTGGTGCCCAAAACTGCATGCAGTACTTAATGTGAGGCCGCACCAGTGCAGAGTAGAGCGGGACAATCACCTCCTTCAACTGGCTGGCAATGCTGTGCTTGATGCACCCCAGGACACGGTTGGCCCTCCTGGCTGCCAGGGCACACTGCTGGCTCATATTCAGTTTGCAATCAACCAGGACCCCCAGGTCCCTCTCCACCATACTGCTCTCCAGCCACACATTCCCTAGTCTGTTCTTGCCACCAGGGCTGCCCCAACCCAGGTGCAGAATCCGGCACTTGCCCTTGTTAAACTTCACGTGGTTGGTGACTGCCCATATCTCTAACCTGTCAAGGTCTCTCTGCAGGGCAGCCTGCCCTCGAGGGAGTCGACAGCTCCTCGCAGTTTTGTATCATCACCAAACTTGCTTAGAATTCCTTCGAGTCCTGCATCCAAGTCACTGATGAAGATGTTGAAGAGGACTGGGCCTAGGATGGAGCTCTACGGGACCCCACTAGTGATAGTTGCCAGCTGGATGTTACCCTATTCACTGTCACTCTTTGTACTCGACCTGGGAGCCAGTTGTTCACCCATGGTATGGTACGCTTGTCTACCTGTATGCTGGATATTTTGTCCAAGAGAATACTGTGAGAGACAGGATCAAAAACTTTGCTAAAGTCCAGAAATATTACATCCACTGACTTCCCTTGATCAACTAAGTGGTTTACCTTGTCATAAAAGGAAATGAAGTTTGACAAGCAGGACTTTCCCCTCATGAAGCTGTGCTGGCTGTGACCGATGACTGTGTTGTCATCCAGGTGTTTTTCCATACCTCCCAGAATAATCTTCTCCATAATTTTACCAGGCACTGAAGTTCGACTGACTGGCCTGTAGTTTCCAGGGTCTTCCTTCTTGAATATTGTTTTAGATATTTTAATTAATGCTGTATGAATCAGTGTTTTTGCAAAGTGAAAGGTAAAGATATTGCTGTCTCTAGGAATCTTTAAAAACAACAAGAATTGTCTAACATTATTTAACTTGGTAATAGGCTGTGTCAAAAGCAAGACCTACTTTTCAGTCCTTGGACTTCCAAAGAAGGGTTAAAGCTTGACTTGAGGGCAAAGTACAGGTTGCTCAGCTGTAAGAAGAAACTTGGACCACTGATGCCTGTTTACCAACAGGTTATGTTATGGAATTTTCTTGGAATGGTGAGTGAGGACATTAACTCAATTAGTAACACTAGATTAAAACAAATTTGTAAAAAATTGTCTTTTAGTCAACCTAATCTTCTGAGATCTTCAGAACCTTAATTGCAGAAAGGGACACTACTTAAGAACAAAAGTTGGCAGCTTTTGCAGTGATGGCAAAGTGCCAGAATCTCAGTGATGCAATATCTGCATGGTGTTAGCTGTACACTGAGATCCTCGAACCAGTTACATTTCTGACCCATGTGTGTGCACCCACATACAACATACATGCCTTAGAGTATCACAAACAAACAGGCTATTCTGGAAAGTGAGTAATTCAACTCTACCTGAGCATGGAGACAGTTTTGTGATGCTTCACTTGATTGGATACAGTATTTTCTTACATTTGATTTAGTATAGAAAATATACCACTTGGCATGTGGAGGTGGTGTTTTTTTCCTAAAAACACCAGAAAAATTTTTCAACTAAACAAACTTAGGTGCACTCTGTTATCCTCATACATAAAGTGAGTGTGTATTGTATGCAGAACAGAAAAGGTCTATGAATCATATATTGAAATAAGGATGTGATCAGTGGCAGTCTCATGCAGCTCAAGTAATCATAGAATGGTTTGTGTTGGAAGGGACCTTAAAGATCATCTGGTTCCAACCCCCCTGCATGGGCAGGGACACCTCCCACTAGACCAGGTTGCTCAACAAGGCCAGGTTGCTCAACACCTCCCACAAGGCCAGATTGCTGGCCTTGAACACTTTCAGGGATGGGGTATCCACAACTTCCCTGGGCAACCTGTGCCAGTGTCTCACCACCTTCACAATCATTAGGTATACTCCTCAATTTGACAGTTGTTGCTATAGGTGATTTACCTGTTACATTGTATTTGCCTTACTGCTTAAGAAACTTGAAACAGCAGCTTGTTAATTAATATGGATTTGTGGGAAGTTCCTAAGCAGGGTCTTGCAAGGTTCAGAGGCAGTGGGCTGGTGAGACCAGGTGGGTGTTCTGGGGCTGGTAAATGCTATTAGGAAGACCTTACTGATTCCTGTTAGTGGCTGTTTACCAGAGGTCCATTCTGTAATGCTGGGCTTCAAAGTTAAGAACAATTAAATGGTAAGCAATACCCTATTATTAAAATGTCTGTGGAATAAAGCTCACTTTCATACTGTAATTTGAACTGACCACATTCCATGGACTTACTACTGGGATGTCACATTTGCAGGACGTGTGCTGCTAGACAAGTGGCTCTATTGACCAGTGAAATTTATCTGTGACATAAGAGTTTGTGCTTCAGGATTGAGCAGTTTTGTTGTGAGCTTCAGTGAGCAGATCAGCCAGTGCTGAAGAGCTCACCTACTCTGTGAGGAAGAAGTTGCAGAACAAATTGCTTGGGCAACGGGAACCTCAAGGAGAAATGCTTAGCTGAATGGATCTGTGGAGAGAGATTTAGCTACGGAGGAGGCAGCAGATCCAGTCAGGCTTGTTGAAGGAGGCAGATAGATTGACTATGGGAAGGCAGATATTAATTTTTTTTTTGAGGTGATAAAGCAGTGGCTGAAAAACTGGTAGCTTTTCTGCAATGAAGAAAAATATTACAATTACTGGTCTAGACTTTTCATTGCTATATTCCTTTGCTAATTGGCAGATCTTTCTATGCAGTCTGTCACAGGGCAGTAACCTCAAGTTTTTGAGGTGATAAATAGGAAATCCTGAAAAAGGATGCTTTTCCATCAGGAACTTAACTGAGGAGGGGCTTCTGGCTGTGGTTGGGATTAGGCTGTTGAGCTATGTGGCATATGTTTTTGGAAGTCAAGGTCAGTTGCACCATCTATCTTAACCACAGCTATATTGCTCAGCCTGTAAAGATGTTTTTAGTCATGTGTTTATGCTGCTGCTTTTTTTCTACACACTCTTACTTGCTAGGCACACCCGGCACACCTGAAGGGATGGTGTGATAGCAGGGAGCAGGGGAATGGCTGGGCCGCTGTTGCTCATCAGCTTCAAGTTAGCATCCAGTTCTCTTCACTATGCTTTATACTTCATGTGGGATGGAAAAAAATGTGTATGTATTTACAGCTCAATGATATGTTAGCATCCAAGCATTGTAAATCCTTAATAATTTTTGCCTCCTAAGGATGGAAAATAGTACCAGTTCTGAGGTACACAACAGGAAATGTTTGGTCAAAGCTGCTTGGGTGACTTGCAGCTGAATTTGGATCATGAGCTCCGATTCTGTCCTTACCTAATGATTTCCACCAGTGTAATATCTTCTGTTCAGGGAAAAGCAGAACCCTTCACTCTGAAGCAGTCGATGCTCTGCAAGCTCTTTGCTTCTTCAGTGATCTTACAGGGCCCCAGTTAAACACGATCTGATGTTGCATACCTTGACTGTGCCTGTAACAGTGCTCGAAGCAAACCTTTTAGTGGTGCCCAGTCCTTATGCTGGTTGTCGAATATGTTTGTTTATATGTTTAATGACATCTGCCAGACTTTTGTATTGTTATGTTTGTGGTCTAAAACTTGGCTGACTGTAGTCTGAGTGTTTTCCCAATGGTCTGGCAGTTCAGTCTGTCAGCATTTAGCATGAGTAACTGGGCACACCTTTTGTCTTTTATAGTAAGAATCCAGAAGGTGACACTTTCTTCTGTACCTATCTGTATCTCATAACCTGAAATGTTATGGTAACAATGATAATGCTGTACTTGTCCTCCAAGTTCTGCTATTCCTTCTGAAATATCAGTTAGTTGTTTATGCTGGAAGAAGATGATAGGCGAAGTGGTCTTTTTGCTTCCTTATGATAATTAGATCTGATTCCAAAACTGATCCTGTGTACTTGTGGGTCTAATAGCCTGGTAACACCTTACTGTAAAGAGCAGTTTGATCTTCCATTTATTGTTGCTTATCCTGCTCACATTTCATAACAAGTCCTCTTGCTTAAATGGATACAGCTTGTTAAAAGCTTTGTAAAAAATAAGAAATTGCAAGGGATGTGTATTGGTTGGGTTGCATTATCTATTGTGTGAAATGTTTTTAGAGTTCGGGAGGCAATTTCTTATCCACATTGGCTGAGAGCAGAAGCACTGAGCAGCTGGTTTGCCTGCTACCGAGGGAAGGCTCGCTGAAGCAGTAATTCTCGCGAGGTCCTTGGCATAAATAGGCAGTAATTTTTCTCAAGAACTAAATTAATTGCTACAGCTTCAGAACATATCATTGTCAGGAGCCTGACGTGAGCATACTTTCTGTACAGAGGCAGCAGAATGCTCCACAGTGCCTGTAACAGCCTTTCAGCCTATCTGTAACGTTGTTTTATTTTTGTCATTCCTTCTTTGCGTTATTGATCCTTAGACAAAGGAGTGGGGAAGGGTAGTCTTTCTCTCTGTTTGGGAAGGAGGGTGCTGCAAAACAACTTTATTTATACATAAGCACTTCGCAGCTTTTGAAATACAGCATCTGAATGGTGTAGTGCTTCATAAACCCTTTTTGACCAATTTCCACCATTTTCCTGTTTCGTTTTGAAGAGTGTGTACATTTTCTAGCTGACCGTTGTACAGATCAGCAGTTCTTCAGTGCATGCTTTGAAAGCCTGGGGTTTCATTATGGCCCTATTGCCATTCTTCACAATCTGAAGAAAGCCTGCATTCATAAGGATTACTGCATCTGCAAAGGATGAAGAATAAGTAGGAATGATTAACTCCAGTGGTCATGAATGGACAGATTGTCCCAGGCATTTGTTCAGTTGTCAGTATATTGTAAAGTATTTGGGCTGGCAAAAAACGTTAGCTTTGAGTAACATATTAGTTTTATTAAAAGCACAGTGGAGTACTCGGAAAGAGTGTATTCTAAGACAGCATGTGGTGTACTAGTGTATGTCTCTTCTTAAGTATGATTGATTTATTTCTCATTGAAATCTTGTAACAGTAGATTTTAATTCTACTTTCCATCGCTAGCTGCGCTTGTGTTATCAGACAAGTTTTATCAAAGAGGTACTCGCAATTCCAAACGGGATGCTGCATTGAGTTATGCCAGGAACACTGAAGAAGGAGGACCTTGCTGTACTGGCTGAAGATCAGAGTACATTGTGGAGTCTGAAACGTTCCCTGTGTTCGCAAATATAAACAGTACTGTGGCCAAGAGTTGCGCTTGTGTGCCTTCAGATTCCACTTTGCCACTCCTGTCCTGGTGGATGGTGGTAAATGAAAGTTTTTTCTGTGGTGTTCTGATAAATCACTTCAGCAGTTCTATCTGCAGTGATACTGGTCTCTTCTAAATAAAGTGTTAATCAGGAGTAAGTGGTCACTGGGCAGTTGCTGTACTCTGAGGTAGCATGCAGCACTTTGCAATGCTCCAGTGCCAGAGCAACTAAATAACATCCGACATTACCAGTTTGCTCTTGATAGAACAACCTGGTTCAACTATGACCAACACTTTAAATAGATAAGACATTAGAAAGCTAGTACAATGTCATTTAAAATAAAGAAATAGAGTGAAATTGTTTGGTAAAGCTTTTTGCAGGGTATGGGAACCTCGTGTGTCTGGCACTGACTCTGCCAATCAGAACAGACTTGTCTTTTGTGACTGACAGGGGCTTCCAATTCCATCGGTACTAGTTGTTTTAGCAACTGCACAAACCAAATGTAACACTCGTTAATATTGTATGCAAAAATATTACACTCACGTGGGTGTTATTTAGTGCACACAGTATTAATATTCTGGTCTGAAGAAGGTTTTCTTGCCTTTGAGTTTTCAGTATGGAATCTGTTTTGGTTAAGTCAACAAGCAGACCAAGGGACTTTCCTACAGCTACCAGGCAAATGTTAGTGGAGCTTTTTAAGATATCTATAGTTACAGATAACATTTCCTGAACAGTATTTAACTAGTGACAGTTTATTACTAATGACAGATCTTACATAAAGAGCCTTTGAATAGCAAACTAAGAGCTTAAAAATAGTAGCTATTTGAGATATTTGTATTTAGAGGGAGGGAAGCAAGGGGGAAGAGATCCTTGATGAAGACATAGTGCTGTATAATCCATCTAGGCGCATATTTTGAATATTGTTTTATTCAGATTTTCAGTGAAATAATTTTGCTCACACTTGCCATCTTTAGAGTCTTTGCTAGTAGAAGACTTGAGCACACAGTGATGTGCTTTTTTGCAGATCTCTGCTAATGTGTGTGTGTTCCCTGGTTTGAAAATTGGTGTGACTACATTCCACGACATCAGGACATCTGTGATTATTGCTGATAGAAGTTGTTAATTGAATATTTGCACTTCTGTAGGCATCAGTTGCCCAGCTGTTATCTGTCAGGCTGGATTTGCATTGCTATAGTCATGTCACAGATTTTTAATTTTTTCTCATCTTCCTTTTTGTTAAGTCATGCTGAAGGAACTTGCCTGTATAGTACATTCGTATGAATCAGCTTCCACGCTACTTCTGGCACAGAAAATCAAATAACAATGTTCAATATTACTATAACTCATGGTCATGTGGATTCCTAGGATTTTTTCATCAGGTCTCTTGGAAACTGCAAAAGTAATGACTGTCACACTCAAAGTGTACTAGACCCACCTGTGCTCTGCTTGTGTCTATTCTAAGAAAATGCATAATCATGCTTGCGTCAGTGTACCTCACCTATGCTCCAGCTTTAGTTGTGCTAGCCCAACTTGTGATTTACCTTGAGCTCAAGGATACTGAGTTTCTAGCAATGATGAAGGTCAGTTCCTAGATCCTGTTGGAGACAGTGTGTCCAAAACAGCAAATGACCTCATACAGTTGACTTGAAAGTTGTACTAAGTGTTGTCTCTTCTGAGCTTTTACAACAGAGCTTGTATGTGGTGTATGGAGCTGTTATAATGTAGCTCGTCTCTCTATGGTTTTCTTCCTTCCTTCTCTTTGGGAATATGATTGCTACTCTCTGGGTGTTCACACAGACAATCCTGTGATGTGTTTGCAGGGGAGTGCTATTACTCCATCTTGCAGGTAAGGAGTTGTGGCAAGGAACAAGATCAAAAGCATTCACTGAATCTCTTCTACTAGTCACTTTTTGATGCCTGCAATTGGGATTTTCTTCTCTTTATGCTTCCAGATATGCTTTTATGTGTCAGTGAAGCTTGGAAAGCCCACTGTTTTTGCAAACCAGACCTCTAAATACCTACTTGTTCAAGAATTCAGAGTCAGGCCTCTTGTGAAAAGCTGCTTGTGGTTGGTTGCATCACCCAGAAGCTCTTATAGACTCAAGCCTGGAATCCAGCTCTGCAGACAGCATGGCTTTGCTTTAAGGCTTTGTCAGTCTTGGAAGAGACCCACCTTGCTGATATCCTTTCCAAATTTTAACAAACAGGATTTGGTCCTAGTGCACAGCAGCCTCCTGTGAGCTGTAAGAAGTCCCATCTTAGAATAAAGATGTGTTGGAATGAGGTTGGACCACACATTTGAACTGTCTAACACAGTGCAGTGTTCTCGTGTTCTGCCTGCTGGTTTCTGGGACTGGAGAACAATTTTCTAAAGCACAATGAAGTTAAGTTTATTGTGCTGTATGTACAGTGGGACACTTCAGTGTGCTTTAGAAAATTGTGTTCTGCACAAAAATGTACCATTGGAGTTAAGATAAAGTAATGGTAGCAGTGATGGAGGGAAGAGACTAGTCAGGCATTGCAGCTCTGTGCACTTTTGGTTACAGCTTCTTTGTAATTTGGTTCTTGGTGAGAATTTTTATCTTTGCTTCTATAACCTGTCATCACCCAGCCTTTTTCCTCCCTCTCTGAGCTATGTTATGATGTCTTCCTAGCTCTAGTGTCTGTGGGTTTTCTGGTGTTTGTGAGTTTGTGCTGTCGTTTTGATCCAGGTAAATGTGGATGCCTAGGTAGATACCCAGAACTGTGTCTAGTCTTTCATAATGGATGGCAGACTGCAATGGAAGCCTCTTTGGCTCATAAGCTCATTTGGATTTTTCTTTCTAGTGTGGTAAGTGTTGTCTTAACACCTACAATACAGAGACTTACTATTGTCACTTCTTTTTTCAGAAGGCTTGATTTCCTTTTTTGAATCCCCTTTAAAAAAACTTTTACGCAAGTCTTTTGTCAATATTTTACAGCAAATTTATTTTAAAGCACAGGCACTAATAAGGATAGAACTTAAGCCTAGCAAAATAACTCATACAAATTTTATTTATCAGAACTTGCCTTGCTTTTATGACACATTTCCTCAGAAACTGGAACTGTGAAATGTCGTTCTGACAGAAGTATTTTATACTCCTTGTCTGCAAAAAATCGAGTTACTTTCATGTAAGAACACCTTTTGCAAAATCTGTAGCAACATTAGATGAGGATACCACAGAGACCACTCAGTCTGTCAGTGTTGACTGCAAAGTCTCAAGTCTTGTTGACATCTTTGCAATTTTTCTGGCCTTCATAGCTAATAAGCCTGATACTCAAAGCAGTTCTTTTAAAAATGACCTTGTGCCTTTGCTGGAGTTCTTGCCGGCCTCTTTGATTTCAGAGTTGTGCTTGCAACACCTGGAGGTGTACCAGGCTTTGCCTGGAGGATAAAGCAATAATGATCAATTGTATGGCTCCATACTCTTGTTGTATTAAACTTCAAAGCAGCTAGCAGAAAGAATGCTTTATGTAGCACAGCAGGACCTTGGTTTTGGTCCTGATCAGTGGGAACTACTGCGAGGCTCAGGTTGCCTCTTCAGAAGGGGAGTATCAAGAGGTAAGTGACTTGGCAGAGGCTGCTTGTCGAAGCAGAGCTACAACCTGCTCTTTTCTGGTTGTCCACTTGATGCTGAGCAGCTCACTGGGACCTGAACTTTTCCAGAGGGACCTGGTTGTTTAAACACGCAGGAGCTGCCTGAGAGGTGCAACCCACATCCATTAGTGAAATGTCAGCAGTCCAAGCTGGACGTAAAGGTCTGCTGATGCGCTAGAAAAGAGCAGATGGGACTGCTCCATAAAGGCTAACTTTTTGTCTCTTGCCAAAAGCCATGGGGCATCTTGGGGAAATACAGACTGAGTAAACTGGTTTGGGCAGCACTGTTGAACATAAGGGCTCTTTTTTTTTCCAGACTCCTGATCTGAACTCTGGTTTTGTCTTTGGATACGCAGGAGTCAGTTTTCATGATTGCTAACTGTCTGCAGGTTCCCATCAGTTGACTTATTTGTAGTAGCTGACAGTGTTCATCCTCTGCAGCTTGTATCACAAATTTGCTAGCTCAAGTTGGAGGCTGCTGTTGAAGCAGCTGCCTTTTCTGGTTTTTGGGCAGCCTAAGCAAAGAACAGTTACTTCCTTCTTTCTGCAAACCCTTAGCTACTAAGTTTTTTTGTCTCAATTCTAGAAAGTCATGCATACATTATTAAAACTATTTGTTATATAGGCATGTTTCACCAAGGAAATCCATGATAACACTTTTAATTATTTTTGTGTAAGAAGCCGTGTAGCTGCAATTGAAAAGTGCTTCTCTAAGTTATGTGGTTTAGGCATTTTCTAGAATCTTAAAAAATTTCAGTTTTTAAACCTGCGGAAGTGGCTTTTTTTAGGTCTCGGAAGTGGCTTTTTTTAGGTCTCAAAAGTGGCTTTAGCAACTTTCATCTGACATCTAAAGGGAAAAAAATTACATGTTTTTTTTCTGAAGGCTTGAGTCAACTTTAATTTCTTTTTCACTTTAGTTGTGTATGCTAGTTGCAAATGTTTTGTAAGAACATAATTTTTCTCCTAATATGTCTTTAGATTTTGAACTTGAGCTTGAACTTTGGTATTAGATTTGTCAGACTTAAGTCTGTGCTTCTACTTCAACACTGTAATTTGTTCTGTTTGCATTTGATTATTGTTCTTTTTTGCCTATCCATCTTGATCAACAACCTGACAGATAAATCTTGCAAACTGCTAATGGCTTTTAAAAGGGAAATCATTAAATAAGAACTCTTTAAGTGCATTGGGGGCTTTCAGTGTCTGCAAAAAATGAGCTTCATTCATAGCACTTCTGTGGCTTTAACATGAATTGCACAATGGAGATCCAGTGTCTGCCTGTGGGGTGTGAATGAACTCAACTCTAATACTTTGAGACATATTAAAATCTGGTTTCTGGGATGTTGGAAGTGTTGCGTTGGGCTGAAAATGCTCCACTGGCCTGGAAGCCTTGAGCAGTGGGATGAAAGGAAAACTTATTTCTCTTCCGACTTGGAGCTTGGAGCAGTGATAGGAGGAACAGGCAAGTCTAGGCTCTGACTGGTTTCTTCTCTTAGCCTGTAAGCTTGGCTGCTTGGTAGGGGATGAGATGACAGCTGTGTTTCTGCTGGCTCTGGGCAAGAGCTGTTCACTTACCTTAGTGGCTTCCCCAACTGTTAAGGTATATAGAGTGACAGTACCAAAACTAAGCTTGATGGAAGCAAAATAGAAGCTTACAATATGTTGCCCTAGATAATTTACCTCCAGTGACGCAAATCTGCAGTCTTTGTGTCTTAGCTACCAATCCAGCTTGTGTGCTGTGAGAGCATTAATAAACACACATACACTGACATTTAACCTGCAAATTCATATGATAACAAATCTTAAAAGTAAATACTTTTAAAAAGAAAGTTTCAAAAGTTGCTTTTCCAAGTGTTCAGGTAATCATCCAGCTCTTACCCATGTTGTCTAGAAACCATAGTTCTAGCATGTGATTTTTAAAAATCAAAAGCTTTTTGCAAAAAAAGACTTGCATGTGCTCTGAAGGTAGTGCTGTCTTGATGAGCAATGTTGACAGATGGAGATTGTTTTAGCACTTGAGTGCGAGGTGGTCTAACCTTTTATCTACACAAACCAACGTTTTGGGGTTTTTGTGTTAGTTTAAACTATTTATCTGATACCAGAGCCCTAACAGCCACATAGCTATTGAGCTGAGGTACTTTTTTGTGAGATGGCAGGTTTAAGCTAGACAAAATACAATATGTTGATGTCACTGGCACTTGTATTATTCTGTCAGGCATTTTCTTAGTCTAAGAAAAGAATATATTTGGAGACGTGAAAGCTAAGTGAAGCCAGAATTAGCTGATGCTGTATTGCACTAAAAAAAAATCTAAATGGAAAAGTAAAAAGTGAAGGCCATGAAGGTTGCATCTGAGCAGTAATGTGGCTGATCACTTGAACTCACGTAAGCAAAAAGGACTTGCATGGAGAGCAGCAGCACTTGGTCTTGTGGCCTGCTTACTACCTGTGCTACCCCGAGTGTGTAGATGTGAATCCCCTGTCCTCTAGTTGTATGGGAAGTGGGCATTCATGATTCTGATGGCAAATGTATAATTTGCCAGGTTCTTATATGTATCATGTGCAGCTAATTATTTTAAAAGCAAGTTAACTTAAGCAATTTTCTAATTGAACTAGTTACACTTAGTTTACCCTTTGTATTGATAAAAATCATGTAATGAGAAACAAGTAAATTTGGAGGACATTTTGGTATTGCTTATCTGAAGCGGGCCTGAAGGTGCAGTGGTGTAAAGCAAGTGAAATAGAAAGATCCTTCTTTTCGTTCAGTATCTTCCTGAAAGGGCACCCATCTTCCTTGGCATGCAATAATTGCTTTATAGTGATTATTTTGAATATATATCCAAACTCATCATTTACCAGCAGTCCTGGCTGACTGGAGAGGTACTAGCAAACTGGAAATCAGTCAATGTAACCCCCATATATAAGAAGGGACAGAAGAATTATCTGGGAAATTACTGGACTGTTTGACTTTGGTACTGGGAATGCTGATGGAGCCGATCATCCTGAGTGCCGTTACACAATACATGCAGGACAACTAGGTGATCAGGCCCAGTCAGCATGAGTTCATGAAGGGTAGGTCCTGTTTGACTAACCTCATCTCCTTCTATGACAGGGTGACCTGCTTATTGGATGAGAGAAGGCCTATGGATGTTGTCTAACTTGACTTTAGCAAGGCCTTTGACACAGTTTCCCACAACATTCTCCTAGAGAAGCTGGCTGCGCATGTGCTTTGCTGCATTAAAAAAATGGTTGGATGGCCGGGTCCAAAGAGTTGTGTTGAATGCAGTTAAATCCAGTTGGTGGCCGGTCACAAGTTGTGTTTCCCAGGGCTCAGTGCTGGGGCTGCTCCTGTTTAACATCTTTATTGATGATTTGGATGAGGAGATACTGAGGATGCACTCTAAGTTTGCAGATGACACTAAGTTGAGTAGGAGTGTTGGTCTGCTTGAGGCCAGGGAGGCCTGGCAGAGGGATCTGGACAGGCTTGATTGATGGGTCAAGGCCAATGGCATGAGTTTCAATAAGGCCAAATGTTGGGTCCTGCACTTTGGCTACAACAACCCCTGGCAGAGCTACAGGCTTGGGGAGGAGTGGCTGGAGAGCTGCCCAGGGACCTGGGGGTGCTGATTGACAGCCAGCTGAACATGAGCCAGCAGTGTGCCCAGGTGGCCAAGAAGGCCAATGGCATCCTGGCCTGCATCAGGAATAGTGTGACCAGCAGGACCAAGGAGGTGATCCTGCCCCTCTACTCAGCCTTGGTGAGGCTGCACCTCGAGCACTGTGTGCAGGTTTGGGCACCACAGTATAGGAAGTACATTGAGGTGCTGGAGAGGGTGCAGAAAAGGGCATCTAGGCTTGTTAGGGAGAACACATCTTCTGAGGAGAGGCTGAGGGAGCTGGGGCTGTTCAGCCTGGAGAAGAGGAAGCTGAGGGAAGGCCTCACTGCTCTCTACAACTCCCTGAAAGGAGGTTGTAGTGGGGTGGGTGTCAGCCTCTTCTCCCTAGTGACAGGACAAGAGGAAATGGGGTCAAGTTGCCCCAGGGGAGGTTCAGATTGGATATTAGGAAAAACTTCTTCACTGAAAGAGTGGTGAGGCACTGGAACAGGCTTCCCAGGGAGGTGATGGAGACACCATCTCTGGAGGTGTTAAAAAAAAATGGGTAGATGTGGTGCTTCCAGAGATGGTTTGGTGGTCACAGGGGTGTAGGGCTGATGGTTGGACTTGATAATCTTGAACGTCTTTTCCAACCTTAATGATTCAAGATTTTAGTGTGGGCCTGGGAGTTGTGTTGAAACAGTTAGCATGGGAAAGCCTGCTGGTTCAATCTGAGAATCTCTTATGTTTGGTCTTGAGGTTGCATTTGGTTGAGGGAAGGTGCAGGGGAGAGGAATGAATTGCCAAAAGACAGCATAAATAAATAACTGTATGCACTGTATGTTTTAAGTGTATGTATTAACTGTATGTTAAGATAGGAGTAAGCTCATGGAGTATGCAGTGGTTCTGCACATGCAAGTGAGATCAGCCTTTGGAAGGATGTTTTACTTGCCTTTTTCTGTTCTGCCAAGAGGTCTTGCACCAAGCCCCAGGGGGGTCTTTAATAAATCTCATCTCAATAGTGCTCAGCTGGCACCTATGGACTGGGAGGGGACATGAAATCATAGATTCCCAACCATGTCTGTGCCACTAGTGACACATTCTGGGGTTAGAGTTGGAGTAGGATGCAGAGGAGAGCCAAAGCAGATATGGGTGCTTGGGCACCATGCTGGCACCACTGCTGCTAAAAAGGCTGGAAAGGATGGCAGAAATGTCAGGCCAGAGCAGCAGCTGAGATCTGCCAGGAGCAGGCAAGGAGGCGTTGGTCTGTAGTGGGAGCAGAGCAAGAAGTTAGTGACTAGGAACTGTAGGATGAGTTTGGCTGGAGTAAGGTAAAGCTTGAAGCAGTTTAGGAGGAAAGGAGGAGGGTGGTAACTGGCAATGTAGGAGGTTGGAAATTGCAGCTGTGGGACCTCTGGACAATGTGCTGCTTGTGAGCAGGCTGAGCTTTTTGGCTGGCTTTTCTTGTTGCTGCTCGAAGTGCAAGCTTCCTTCTGCCTCTCTAGCTCAGGGAATCAGTCAGGAAGATGCGTCACAAAACTGCTCACACACTGTAGGCTGTGGCAGCAGACATTTGCCTGGCTTCTGTGGCTAGTGCTAAAACAACTGCTTAAATTTTACACCATGTATGAAAGCGGAAAAGGCAGTCTTGGGCAAGCAAGAATTGATTTCTTTATTCCTCTGTTCAGCTGTCTATAAGGTCCTAGATGACTATTTCCTGGCTTGTTTTTGTTTCTAGCGTGAAAGCGGAATGGATGTCAGAGTAGCTGGGTCAGCAGGTTAAACAGCTGCAGAGTGGGATTGAGAATTGTGATGTGTTTGTGGGAAAGCCATGGCCACTGAAGTGCCTATGCTCAGCGCAGTTACCCAGAGGCCAAACAGAAGGAATGCATGGCTTCTCAGCTCTGCTTTGGGAGATGTCTGTAAGTGGCTGGTTGCCCCTACGAGATGGGGCAGATCTTCTTTTGAGATTGTGTTTGGGTGTTGCAATAACAGGACTTCTATGGTCAGATATTATGATCACAGAAAGCCAGAGTTGTCATCCTGCTGCTATTTTTATCTTTTGGATTGGTGCATTTTCCTGTAAGCCACAAACCATTTTGTTTACAAGTGCTGGTTGGTCTTCTGGCCACAGCTATAGAGCATGGGGCACTTCGTTCAAACTTCTCCCTGTTTTTTTCCTTCCTAAGACTTTGCTTGGGCCCCAGTCCTAATCAGAAGCTCCCAGAAATGATTTTTAGGATGAAGGCCTCCGTGCACACCCATCACTTGAAATATCCTTCAAATGAGCAAAAGCCTGAGGCTGGGCTGCAGAACTTGTCATAGCAAAACAGGCTTATCTATAGTTAACAGCTCTCCATGTAGCTATTGTGTGGCCTTTGAAACCAAAGCCATGCTGAGATGGGTATATTTCCTGCCTCCTTCCCCCTTCATCCTCTCTTTATGTCAAGCCTTCAAAATTAAATGACAGTGTCAGCAGAGAGATTGCTGCTGCTTAATGAGTTTCAATCTAGTTGCAGATTGAAGCCTGACTCCTTGCAATGACTGATTAATAACTCCTTCTGCTGAAGCTCTACAGCATGTTTTAGGGGAGGGGGAATAATTATTCTCTGGGCTTTTTTCTTTTAAAATGGGAAGCTTCATTTCTTGATAGTGCCTGAGCCAGGTGACGTTGGCATAGATCTTCTGTAACGAGTGCCTTGATGTTACTCTTTTTTGAACTCTGAGGAGCTTGTGGCCTTCTGTTTTTGAGATACACCAAACATTTCCAGCATGTGTATGCAAATAGGGAGAAAAGCAGTAACAAACCACAACAACTACATAGGAAGTTTTCTGTTATATACCATAGAGCTGCTACTGCTCCTGCTGTTCTTCTCAGGTGCCTGCAAGCATGGTCGCCAATGTTCCTTGGGGAGAAGAATCTCAGTGTTTGGGGTTTTTCCTCATCTGGCTTAGAAGTCTATTTTGAAAGAAATACTTCAGCTCTGCTCCTGCTGCAGAGGGCTGGAACCAGTTGCAGTTGGTGCCCTGTTAGGGAGTTGCTTCTGTATGGGGCAAGGAGAGGGGGGGCAGAAGTTTGTCTTCATGGATGCCCATTGCTGCTCATGCCTCTAGAAATGAGTGTGTTGTTAGTATTTGTTTGGCTTTGACTGCCTTGGGTTTTATAGTTAAGCAGGAATGCTTATAGTTTTGAAAGTACAAAGAATCTTTTGAAATGTTATTTATAGAAATATTTAACTACAACTGCTTTGTTGAATCTGTGTTGCATGAAACTATGGTCATTCAGTAAACAAACTTGAAAACATGGGAACAAGCAGAGTTGAGAGTAGTTGCAGACTCTGAGCTTCTTTGTAATCTCTGACAAATACCAATGCCTTTTATAACTGGTGTCTTATTTCTAAGTTGAGAATGTTTCTTTAAATTGTCTTCTGTGGCTTGTCTGAGCTCTTCCACTGAGTCACTGCTGAAGCTGGGATTTGGGTCAGGAGTCTTGACTCACAGTCCTGTGCTTGGACCAGAGGCCACATCTTCTTATTGCAAGACAGCAGTTTCTTCCAGGGCTAAGCCTTCAGTTTAGGCTCTCTAGTATATGTTGTTGGGTTGTGGTTTGGTGTGTGTTTCTGGTTTGGGGTTTTTTGGTGTTTTCCACCTTCTTTTCTGGAGTTTTACATTCTAGGGGAGAATATAGGGAACAATTTTTCCTACTGGTTATTTTTCTGCCACATAATCATGATTATGTTTCTGTGGTTGCCATCTTATTTGGAACAAATGAATTTTTCCGGAGTTATAACTCTCCTGTGCAACTGTGAAGCTGTATGTGAAACTTAATTATTCAGAAATTAACTACTGAAGCTCCAAAGCAATATTTTGTTTAAATGTATCTAGAGTTGTATTTTTAAATTACTTTTTTACTACCTTTTCCTACCTGTTCTTTAACCCCATTATCAGTAGGAACATACATTACAGAATAAAGCATATCTGCTTGCCTCTGTAGTTCATAGATTTTTTTTTTTTACCATTTCACTGTACATATGAGCATGTAGATCTCACTAACATGACCTGACATGAAAAAGAGTTAGTTCCCCTAGGAAAAAAACAGAGCAGCAGTTAGTCAGAAGGCATTTTTGACCATCAGAGATTTTTTTTAACCCAAGGCGTGTCAGAGGGTGAACACCATGTACGTGTGTCCAGCAGCACAGAGCCAACAAGTTAATTTGACATTTGGTTCTGCACAGTGTCCCAGTAACTCTTTTGAGTAATCTGTTTATTCAAATTCAAAGCTGTGCTTTGTTTGGGTATTTAAAAAGTGAGTAAGATGCTTATTACAAAGATACCCTTGATAGCACACTGCTGTGTTCCTAACAGGAAGAATTGCCAGCTTGTTTATTGTCTTGTAACTTCCTTATCTAAAATAGCCCTAAGGCAATGACAAAGCATGACCTTGAATCTGTTATTCAGTTTTTCAGGTTTTGGATATCCCCAAAATTTCCTTCAGACATCAAGAATTGCCATAACCTTCCTCTCTATTCCCTGTTGAAAAATGCTTTCTTTTTAACTGAAATGTGGTGAGGACTTGCCTTATGTTTACGCTGCTAAACGTTGTGCTGGTTTGGTGGGATTTTTTCTGTAGTGGGGGAAGGGCCCCAGGGGTGTCTCCAGTAAGAAGTTGAGAAGCTCCCCCTGCTCCAAAACCAGCCATTATAGACAGTAGGTGCACCTCTGCCATTAACATACGAAAGAACTGAGGTAAGAGCTGAGCAGAGAGAGCACTTAGAAAAAGAAAGAAGAGCTGAGCTGGAGAGGTGAGGGGCAGTGCTGGGGTGAAGATCCCAGTGGTTGGTGAGGAAGAAGGGTAAGAAGGTGCCCAAGCAGAAGTTTCCTTGCAACCTATGGTGAGATGGCAGGCTGTCCCTCTGCATTCATGGAGGAAAGTGGTGGAACATTCCCTGAAAGTGCAAGGAGGGGTGAACTTGGCCAGCGGACTTGGATTTGCTGCCAGTGGGCTCGGATTATGCAGCAGTGGAAGACCCCAGCACCAGGGGAGGTGACTGTTCCCGAAGCAGCCCGTGACTCTGTGGGAAGCCCGTGCTGGAGCAGCTTGCTCCGGACCTTGTGGGAATGATAGTCATAGGATACTTGTTACTTGATTCAATAGAAATAGAACCTAATAAAAAAATTTACTAAAATAATGACTTTGCTGTACTAAGTTAACTGAACGGGTTACTTTTTAAAACAATGTGCTTTGTGAAACTGTCAGTCAATTATACCAAGCATCCTGCAGGTTGTGATAACATCAAGTCTTCTAAGACCTGTGGTGCCTACAGACAACACTCATGTTGATTCTGATCCACCTGGGCAATCTACTAGCAGGAGACTGGAGACAGGACAAAGATGACAAAGGACTAGAATCAACAAAGACACCTTCCCCCCCCCCCCCAGGAGACCCTCAAGCATGCATAATTACAAAGATAGCCAATTCCAGGAAATAAAATTACTATGTAAAAGAATTCTGGGAACTCATTGACATAAAATATGAATATGTATGTTTTTCGTGTATGTTAGTTGGGGTGTTTTGCTAACTTGTCGGAGCACTTATGGTGGAGAATCCCCAGTGCTGCCCAGAGCTGCAATAAAGGATGCCTGCTCAGTAACAGATTGTTTGTTGTTATTGGGTCTTCATCCCGGAATCCTTACCCAGCCACATCTAGCCTCCCACTTTGGTGAGGAATGTTAGAAAACAAGGGGGTTTGGAAGCTCTGAATTTTTGTTTCAGGAAGGACTCATGAAGGAGAGGTTCGTGGAGGACTCTCTCACATGGGAAGGGACCCCGTGGGGAAGCAGGAGAGGACTGTAAGGAATCCTCCTTCCTGAGGAGGAAGGAGCAGCAGGAACCACCAGACAGTGAACTGACTCTAAATCCCATCCCCTGTCCCCCTGTGCTGCTGGGGGGGGAAGGAGGGAGAGAAATGGGGAACAAAATAATTTGGGCCTAGGAAGAAGGAAGGGGAGGGGTGGGGTAACGTATGTAAACCCTGCTCTGTGTTGTCTGTGTCCTGTGTGCATTGGATTAGTGTGAAATTAAATTACTATTTTTCCCCAAGTTGAGTCTGTTTTGCCTGTGACCTTAATCGGTGAAGAACCATCCTTGTCCTTTGTCTCGACCCATGAGCTTCTAGTTGGCCTTCGTCTTCCTCATCCCACAGTGTGTGTGTGGGGGGAAGCTGAGTGAGCAGCCACGTGGCTGGTTCTTTGTTGTCGTCTTAGGCCCAAACCATGACAAACATAAACTGGTGAAGACAAGGATTAATTTCAAAACAGGCTTCCCAGTTTTCAAGTCTCACATCTTCCGCAGCAATGCGACAGGCTGATGAATGCCATGCTGGCAGCATTGCACCATTAAGAAAGTAACTAATAGATTAACAATGCTGAGCGTGAGACCCTAACAGAGATCTGGAGCTCTACAGGCACTTGCTTAGCCCTTCTTCAAGGGGTCATCTACTGTTGTTCCTCTGCACTCCTGTATGGGTTAGCACAGTGAATGACAAACAAATGGTATAGAGAGTGGGCTGCTAGTGCTTCTGGAGGTGGTGTGTAATGTTTGATCTGATTTTTGTGTGCAACATTACCTGCTCAGTTCTGGATCAGAAACAACACTTGAATTACTTTGTCAGAAGTGTTGAAAGTTCCTCATGAATCACTGTCAAATTTGAAGGTGTGGACTGTAAAGTTCAAAGGTAGACCCTATATTAGGAAAAACACTTTCCCTGTTGTTTTTTCAGGCTACTTGAAGTAAAACTTTCCAACTGTGGTATTTTGATGTGCACAAACACCCTATAGTAAAACAACTGTGTGATAAATACTGTGTATTATTATTAGTAGTCTTCTGCCTTGCAAATATTTACAGGGCTTTCTTTCATCCTTTTTGCCAAGTTTTTCTTCATCTTTGTGTCTTTGTCTTCAAGCTAGCAAAAAGTTCCATGTGGGAGAATGGAGGAAAAAAAATCTAGACTTTCACATGTGAGAAATCCTTTTAAAGTTTTCTTTACATGGTATTTCAAAAGCAAACAGGTATTTTACTCACTATCACATTGCACCACGAGGAAACTGGTGTCCAAGTACCCAAAATACACTATTCTGCCTCTACGTGGGTTGCACTAAGGGGAGACAGGCCATGATGAGGCTGGGTCTCACCACTGACAGTGCTGCCCAGCTTGACAAGTTAGGCAATCTGTAGTGTAGCTTTCAAAATGTATTACTTTTACATTAAAAGAGAGACTACTAGGAAGTGCTTTCTCTGTTATATCACAGTATCTGTTTTCCTTTAGTTATGTGGCATTAACAGTAGTTGAGCATCTCCTAGTCCCCCCCTCTGCCTGCTTTCCCAAGGTTGAGTTGTGGCCCTGTGCAGAGCGCAAGTCGGGATGGATTAAGGAGTGAAAGTGTGCCCTTCCCAGTCTGCTGGATTGTTTTGGCTTTGACCAAACTTGTATTGGCACTTCTCCTCTGACTTAGTTTTAGAGTCAGCAGCGCAGTTGTTTTTTAACTAAAATCCCCAACAAACCCAACTCCAAAGCAACAGAAATCCCCAAGACTGACCCAGGAAACAACAAAGTAGCTTTTTAAAGAAACCTTTGCAGCATAAAGTACCCATCTGAGGGGTTCAAATGTTCGTGGGAAAGAGTATGAATCACAGGATAACTGGGGCTGAAAAGGGTCTCTGTAGGTAGTCCTGTCCAGCCCTCAGGCCACAGCAGGCCCCCACAGCTTGGGTCTCTCGGGGCCATACTTGTGTGAGTTTTAGCTGTATGCAAAGATGGAGATTATACAGCCTTTGTGAGCAGCCTATTCTGGTGCTCAGCTACTTCGTTGTTTAGAAACCAAAATCAAACCTTACCTATCTTTTTTTCCCTGCATTGCAACAAGTTTGTTGCCTTTAGTCTTAATCACTGCACTTTTCCGAAGACCTTGTCCTTCTCTTCTCTGTCTTCCCTGTAGATAGCTGCAAACAGCAGTAAGATCTCCGCTGAGTCTCCTTCAGCCTGAAACATGATTGACACAAACTGTGCTGCACAGGGAAGGACCCTCGGTATTTGGTGCCTGGCTCTTTACCAGAAGCATATGGAAGAAACCGAATCTAAACAGGGTTGAGTTCAGGCATTGATCCAGTCCACTGGTGCACTGGATTTGAATTCACTGATTGAACTATGTGTTGTGGAGTGCAAATACCTGCAGTTCCTTCAGGTTGCTGCCTGCTGAAGCTCCCTGAAACCTTAGGGCTGGTTCTTCAGCTGATAATTGGGCTGGAAACCATACAGAGCTCTGCTCTGACCGAGGACAGATGCTCATTCTCGTGGCTGCCTATCTGAATTCAGCCTCACTTCAGTGAGTTCTGTATTCAAACAGAAGCAAAAGTAAATATGCCATTTTTAAATGGTATATTGTGTGGATTGGTGTTAAGTATGTCTGAGGTCTAATGTTTGGAGTTTTATTATTAGTAGTGGTTTTTTCCCAGCTTTTTAATGCTTCATTTCCAGTAAGATGTTCTTTATGTACCAGCTGCATGATTGGCATTGTACACACAAGATAATGGCATAAATGCTTTCTCTTGTAAAATGAGAATATGAGTATTGAGCATTAATTTTTGAGATTATCCTGCTGGAGTCTTTGAACAGCGATGTAAACTTGCCTTTGCAACAGTTACCACAAACCCCAAACTTTAAAAGTAAGGCTCTTCTCAAATTTGGATGTATTTGTAGCCCATTTCTAGATTTTTTTCCTTTTGTCACAGTCTTGTAGTAAAAGAAAGTGCTGGATTAGTGGCCCTAGAGATTCCTTTTTTGAAGAGGTAAAATGTTCTTAAGCAGGGAGATAAATATTTGCGCTATTGATCCACGTTCTCCATAAACTCTTCACCAGCAAGACTTCGTGGTGCAGAAGTAACATGGAAATTGCATGCTGATTCTTCTGTATCTGTTCCTAGCCTCCTGCATCCGTTTGTCCCCTTGCTTCCAAATAAGTGACACCATACAGATTTTATGCCTGTGTTAATAGCCTAGAAGTAAGTCTAGAGTATCCCATTAGGTTTGTCCATTGAGCAATTTCAGGTGTCTCTTTCCTGTTTTTGTTCTGCAGCTGCAACTCTGACATTCCAAAAGTGGTTGCAATGACATATCCAGAGAGAACTTAAAAAAGATGCCCTGGCTTTCCATGTAACACCTAACGGCAGGCAGCTTAGTAAGGGCGTCCTTTCTGAAGCTGTAAATCAGACTGTTCAGTCTGCCTGAAAAGTGCTTAGGTTTTTAGTTTTTTGGGACCTCAGGGGCTGACTAAATATGTAAGCTTTTTTAATGTTGCTTTATCAAGTGATATAGGATGTAGAAGTGGTCTAACAAGTCCAGGAAATCTTAAGCATGTGAAAGACTTGATGTTCATTGGAAAAATGAAAATACATCCATATAATTTTCCATAATGACCTTAATTTTTTTTTTTTTAGAAAAGCATTAATGACTTCAGGTTTTCTGCAGCTTACGTCTCTGTCAAATGTGTCCAGCTGGCATATTTCACTTTAATGTTCAAAGCCTGTAATTTTGGGCCTATATGATAAATATAGCAGTATGCCTTTACCTTTTGTAAGACGGGGAAACTTTCACCTCTCAATTCATCTTTTGAACTACTAGTATTTTTTTGCTAATGAAGCTGTCTGTTGTAGTTGTGTGGCTTCCTTGGCCCCTTCTGTTTTCACGCCTGTTTCCTTTCACAACTGAGCCCCATGTAGCTTTAGCCAGTCAACTGCTCCTTGCCTCGACCAGCTGCTGCTGCCTCTGCTGGCCTCATGGCTTGACAGCGGCTCCCCTGGTCCCAGCTGCATCCTGCTGTGAGACAGCAGCCTGGCAGCAGGCATCCGATGTGAGGTCCTCAGCGCACAGGTCGTCCAGTTTGGTATTTTATCAGTAGAAGGTGTTTGAAAACAGGATATTTCCCTGTAAATGTGTTAGCTGAGCCATGGAACACTGAGGGTAAAGGAAGTTTCACTTCAAATACTGGGCATCAGTTATCAATATAATTGACGTTATCCTCAAAACTTGTTTTAAAATAACCGGTGTTTCATAAATACGCCATGGAATTGTTTGAGTGGATTATATCTAGTTGTATAATGCAATCATATCCTGCTCTCCAGTGCATTTTGCTAATGCAGTAGCAATGGGGGTTTCCCATCTGCTTTTGCAATGGATTCACTGAAGGACAGTCTCTCATCCTAAGAGGGAAGCTATTACATTTATCGGTGTCCCCCTCTCCATTCTCAGATTAGTAGCAGTATAATTTGGCTTTCTGCCACTGCTGTGCATAAGCTCATCTGTACAGTTTTAATTCTGGCTTCTGGTTTAGTACAGGATTTCTAGCTGATGCTGGTTAGATCAGTTTTTAACAGAGTCTTCCTGCTGTATTCTGCTGTATTCTAGCTCTTTGTGTGAGGGGGTGAGAGCAGCAGAAGGCTTTGGCTGCTTGTCTGGCTGAGTTGATGGTGATATCTCTAGCCATAACTGGTAGCGTAAGAGGCTAGAGGTGATTGGCCCTAATCTGTCACTTTGTGCAGAGCTGCACTTCCGCTGCATCCATCACACATAACTCCAGGATTGGTAAGAGCATGCTTGTATAAACCTCTGTAATTAAATTGTCAGTGTTTGAAATTTCAGTAGGTAGACTTACCTTGTTGAGGGGGGGTGTTTCTTCTCCTGTGTTCTCTTTGAGAACAGACTTCTCTTTTCTAAACAAGATAGATCTTAATCTTCCAGTTACTTTTAAATGATTTTGTTGCCACTATGTTCTCTTGATTGTAGAGGAAGGGGGCTGGAGATGAGCTGCCCACTGGTGTCACAGCTACTACCTGCTGTATCTTCTCTTGCATCAAAACTATTTTTTCCACTCTGAACTTGAAAAGAATGAATCGTGTTCTTTGTCTTGGCTTTTTGGGGGTACAGTTTGGTTACTTTTTTACACTCTGCTATAAACATAAGTTTGGGGGGTTTTTTTGTGGTGTGTGGTAGGATTTTTTTCTTTGTTATGCCTCACTTCTTCTCAGGTTTACCTGTCAACTTAATTTAGCATCTGGGGAAACAGATCTATGAATGCTGAGTAAGGGTCACAGGGAGCAAACCCCGCATTGAGTACTGACTTATCAACAAAAGGATCAAACATCCATCTTCATCTTGCAGTTGTCTGGAATGAAAATTAAATTGCAGATCATTCTAAAGCGACAGGGGTCTTTAATAAGTGGTTATAAATTTGTTTACTTACCAGACCAAAACAATTTGACTGTTCTTATGTTCTTTCCACAGAACTGGGGTCTTTTTCTTAGGATCCTGTAAAAGGACTGGTGCTCAGTTAAAACCTTATGCTTCTTCAGCCTCCTTGTATGCCCCTTCCATTAGGTTACAAATTTTTTTTTTTAATTGCTTGATGCATGTTTAAGCTGATGCACGTATTGATAGTGTTTTCTGGTTGGATTTTATCTAGGCTGTCCGACCAATTCTAATATTCTTGAATCTCAGGTCTCTTATGATTGCTCATTTTTTGCCTTTTGTGAAATGTGAAAAATGCTCAGAAAAGACGTGTAGTTGGCTTCTTTGTGCGTGTCATCCAAACGTTAGTTGCAAAGTTTGCAGAGTATGCAGGAGATGGTGCAACAAGCAATGTTTGGTTGCTTAGAATTGCTAGGCAAAAAGGTGCATCCTTGCTGCAGCTGTAAAATATTACAGCAAACATCACTGTTTCAGCCTAGTTATGGTCACATGTTTTCAGCAGTCGTTATTTGCCAGCAATGGTGTATCTACTCAGTTCTGTCCTTAGGCAGGTGAAATGTATTTGATGTGTCCTGGTGTTTAGCTTCTCAAGCAACTTGGGGTTTGTGTATTAGAGGTGTGAATGAGGGTGAGAAAGATAAAACACGAATCAGAGTATTTTGTTTGTCGCTTCAGGCAGATACCAGATTTTATGAATTCATCGGTGGTTTTGATGTGCTCAGGGGCCTCTCTTCCTCTGCAGGAAACATAGTAAAGATCCACTGCAAAATGTTTATGGTGTACGTATGCTTTGTAAGGTTCATGCGTTATACCTTGGATAATGGATACCTTTGAAACTAGAAAGTTAGGTATGGGAGTGGCAAGTCAGCCTCATGGATTTTAAACTCTCTTCCAGGACTCATAGTGGGGGTGATCTTGAGATACGGGACTCCCTCTACCAGCGGCCATGACAAGCCATTCAGCTGCTCACAGGAGGACAGGCCGTTTACCACCCTGCTGGTCAACGTCAGTGGGAAGTTCTTTGAGTATACACTCAAAGGGGAGATAAGCCCTGGGAAGATCCACAACGTGGAGCAAAATGACATGTTGCGAAAGGTGAGGGTAGACCATTTCTTGTGCTTGGCTGAGTCTATCTGCTTTATCTATCCTTCGCTCCCTCCCCCTGCAGTTCATTTGAGCGCTAGGTAGTATCAAGTATCTGGCTTCCTGATAGTAACAGCACTTCAATGCCTAATTCAAAAGCACCTTCTGTAATATATCTCTGATGACAAAACTGAGCTCTGCTGCATATATGTAGTGCTTTCCCAAAGCTCCTGGTTGCTGTTTGGAGACTTAATGTACTTTTCTAACGTCCGTAGAATTCATAAAGATGAGCTGAACAATAAAAGCCTGATGCTGCCTTGTATAAAACAATATAAGGAAAAAGATAATTTCTAAGTGAAAAGTTATTGTTTCTTGGTGCCTTTTTTCCTAGGGTTTTTTAATTTGTTTATTGTCAGGAAATAGTTCCTGCTTACATCCCTATATGTATGTCTGTTTCTAATTGAAGTTTTCTGTTTTATTTTTTAGGTAACGTTTGACCCAGAGGTTTTTTTCAACATACTGTTGCCTCCTATCATTTTTCATGCTGGTTATAGCCTGAAGAAAGTAAGTGTAATAATTTCTGAGAATAGCTATTTTTTAAGAAAAAAAAGTGAGACTACTGATTTGTTCAGGAGTGCAGTCTCCTTTTCAAGCATTACATTTTATGGCAGTAAGAAAAATCTCATTTCCTCCATAGATGATTAGGTCATATTGTTTTAAGAGGAAATACATTTGCTTTTTACTATAAACACATTAAACTCTGCTTAATCTTGCTGATTTGTTTTCCTTTGAACTTTGTCAGAGGTTAACATCAGTTTCATTACAAGTAAAAGACTTCCTGCAGTGAACTGTTTTGGTCCTTCTCAAATACCCAAAATGTGGTAAATTATGTTGAAGTGGACCCATGCCTGAATTCAGTGGGGATGTGCCAGACCCTGAATGGCAGAAGAGCCCAGGTTCTGCTCTCACTTGAAGAGGCCATGAACTGGTGCTGGCTTTCAGTTTTGCAGCTCTTACACCTCTTATGAAAATATCTGTGTGGAAAGCTTCCTGTCAATACGCTACTTGTGGGATTTATTACATGATTCAGATTTGGTTTATTAAATTTATTGAAGCTGGACAAAATTTACATTGCAGTAATTGGAGCATTTCTCTCAAATAGAGAGTTGTGTCTGTGTGTTAATGCAAGTGTAGTAGTGTGCTGCATGTTTTTGAACAGGTGATATAGCTTGTTCTAAATAAGTATATAAACCTCTTTTTTCCTATGCAGAGACACTTTTTCAGGAATTTGGGGTCTATTTTGGCTTATGCCTTTTTAGGAACAGCCGTCTCTTGTTTTATTATTGGGTAAGTGAACTCTCTGATATCAGTTTCTTTCTATACTAAAATTTAAGTTGATAGAGTGTATGTTGAGCCTTCCAGATTGCCTCAGGCTTGTAATTTGTTTGAGTACTTTATTTGTGTATCCTCCAGACAAAATGCAAATGTAACTTTTGCTGAGATTCATTCCACTTCTGAACAATACTGTCTCTTGAAATGATACTGTCAAGTTTGAATTACTTGACAAGTCTGCAGTACTAAAGAGTGGCATCGAGTTTTTGATGTAATAGTGCAGTCCAAAACAAACCTTAGACTCTTACTGGAATTGAATTTACCTTGTATTGTGGACAGTACTTGTAATAGAATTTTAACTATCAGACTTCTAGAGATGTCCCTTTCAGTGCCCACATGCATGCACGTGCTCTTTCTCTGAATATATGTGTGTGTGTATATATAATTTTATGTGTATATTGTACATTCACATTTAGTTTGAGATAGCTAGTCATGTTGGTTTATTTGCATGCAACCTCTTACACTGCTAATATTCTTCTCTGGTTGTATGCATATTCTGAAATACAGAAATCCCGAATCGCATAGGTGACCTTTGTTAGTATCTCAAATCATTTCACTAGAGAAATACTTTGAAGGCCATTCTTGGCTAAGAGCTTTTGGCCTGTGAACTGTATTGGGAGAAGCAATACTAACCGGAAGTTTCAGTGGGAAAAAGTTCCCACTGGTGGAAAAAGGAAACAACCTGTAGATTGTGTGTACTAGTTGTGCAAACAGTTCCTATGCTTTGCTTACTGGTTTTAAATGATACCTTCTGGATCATGTATCACTTGACTCAGCTCATGGTTTGAGGCTTTAGTGTTAAAGTGTGGCAGTGTTCCACAGAGCTTTAGCATAACCAAGGCCACCTGAAATATTGTTGCTTGTGCTTTTCCTTTGCCTGTCTGCAATGCACCATCTTGTTTGACTGGGACTGTTTTATCCTCTTTCTCTTCAGGAATCTCATGTATGGGGTTGTGAAACTAATGAAGTTGGTGGGTCAGCTCTCTGATAAATTCTATTATACAGATTGCCTCCTCTTCGGTGCGATAATATCTGCCACTGATCCAGGTAGCTTGCTGAACTTCTCAAAATAATCCCATTTCTAGGATTTTTAGATGCATAGCATGAAGACATTAACAGCACTTTATTTTCAGTTCTGTTGCGCTAGTATCCCTAATCCTCCTCTCTGAAATGCATACAAATTTTGAGCATTGTGAAAGCTGTTCTCGGTTTGGTGCTGGACTGGTATGACAAGATGATATGTTTGGGGAAAAACGTAATTTTCCTGTTCAAAGAATTTATTTTTTTTTCCTCAGTAGGTTTTTTTTGTTGTGTGCGTCAAGTTTAAGACTGCAAATAGATGAAATGATTATGTTGACTTGACAGCAGGACTTCCTTCTTTAGCTATATTGCTTGGGACATTGAATGATTTAAGAGCAATATTGGAGGCTTTTAGGTTTTTTTAGGTGGGGGGATTTTTGTTTTTCTCCTTCAAATGAACTTCATGTTTTACAAGTTTAAGCAGAAGAATGCTCTTCTAGGAAGGTAATTTGATCTTTTGCCAAAATAACCTAGTAAGCCTTCAAAGTCCAGCAGGTTCACACAGGTGTCTCGGCTTCACAGGTCATTCTGGAGGGCTGGTGGGGCTGGGGTAAGGGGTGGTGAAGTATGAAGCTTGACATTTAAAGCAGCTAATGTGGGGTGCTCAGTGGAGATTTGTGCAAAAATGGGAAGTAGCTCCTGTGATTGAGCTGAGCTCTGAACAGCTGGTGCTTACACAGAATTTATGCAAAAAATCACCATGTGACTTATTTTTTTTTTTAAGCTCATATATGGGAACATCTTGAAGCTCATGGTCTTTCGTATCAAACTGAAGTTTCTTGAAAGGATGCTTTTAAATATTTAGCAGTGTTGCCCTTTTCAAATTTGGCACAAACGCACACTCCTGTGACATAGTGTACGCTTTGGGGAACACAGGATTGTTCGCACTTTCACAATGGCTGAAATAATAAAGCTTTGTCAACCATCCATGCAGTCTTTAAAAGTAGCAAGATCTGCAGAGCAGTTTGTTGATGATCATCTGTGAAATGTTCTACAAAAAACATCAGGGCTTTGGTAGAAATTCTTTGTCTGCACCTTGATTATGGGGGCTTTCCTATAAACACTGTGCAGATGGGAGGACAGCAAAGCCACCTCCTAACAGAGCTGCCCTGAAATTGATCGGTAAACATGACTAGTCCGTTTCCAAGTTTAATTTTTATCCCGTATTTCAATTCCTGGGTTTCATTGCTTTAGGCAAACTGGAAAGTCTGCTCCACCTGCTCACGCAGTCTTTCCTGAAGTCAGCCAGTGTGTTTTTTTCTCTCTTCTTTCTGTAGTTACCGTGCTAGCAATATTTAATGAGCTTCATGCTGATGTCGATCTCTATGCCCTTCTGTTTGGGGAGAGTGTGTTGAATGACGCTGTTGCCATTGTTTTATCTTCGTAAGTAACCACCTGAATTTCTACTCTGAAATGACTCAATTGCTTTTGGTATTTGTCTAAAATAAATGCTTTTTTTCTGAGAAATGTTATTTTAAATGTAAATGGGTTGTCTTGTACTGAATTAATAAATGTTGCACACATTTGCCAAGATCTCTCATACACACATACGCAAGAAAGGCAAATTAGCCTTCAGCATGGGATTGCCTCTTCTGTTGTTCAGATGTTGTTTTTACAGAATAAGACTTTCCTGATGCCACTTCTGACTTCTGATTGTGTTACTTTCTTTCTAGATCTATAGTCGCCTACCAGCCAACAGGTGAAAATACCCATGCTTTTGATGCAGCAGCATTTTTCAAGTCTGTTGGTGTTTTCCTGGGAATATTCAGTGGTTCTTTCATGATGGGGGCAGTGACAGGGGTTGTGACAGCTCTGATATCCTTTTTCATGTTTTGCTCTTCCAACCTAGGTGCCACATTCAGGCATTAACAGGGCTCTCCTGTTTCCAACTAGAGTAAAATTGGCTCTGGCTTGTAATCTGAGTGTGAAGATGTGATCATTATTCATTGGACCTTCATCTATAGAAAGGCATTATAGATACCCAAAAAAATCAACTTCTTTTCAGTGTGACTGTGGCCATACTAAATGGAAGTTTTAATGATGTTGCTGCATGCTGGAAGCCAAGGGGAGTCCCTAAATGCACATGTCCTAATGTTCAGTTTCTTTTTATGAAATTAAGTTTTTGTTCTTAGGCTTGAAAGACATCTTGTATGATAACTGGTGTTTGATTCTATCTTCAGCAAAATCATTAATAGCTCTTTCTGACCCCAGGGGGTTCTCAGAGTCCTGTATTTAAACTTTTTGCTGGAAATCTGATGTTGGCCGTCTTAGGTAAGGGTGTATGTCTACCAGAGTTAATATCAGAACATGATGTGCTTTGCATGATCTGCCGTGTTCTCTTGAAGCCTACTGCTGCTATTTGATTAGAGCTCTTAGGTGCTCAGCAAGCTATCTATGAGGGTTTTGATTTAGGCTTAAGCTGTAGACCTTAGGCTTGACCTGCTCCAGAAATTTTGATGCTTCTTCAGGGAAAAATATTAAAATTCTTTGCTTTCAGACTGGCGAGTTATAACTATATTTGTGCATATCCCAGACTGCTTTGATCTGCCTAGACTTCTGAACACTGACCTAAAAGGGGTAAAATGTGAGATTTGATACAATAACCATGAACCTGTGACTCTTCATCTTAAGCAATAATGTCTCAACCGTATCTTGGTTATATATATGCTCTGCAGATTTGTCTGATATGCCTGCATGATGAAGCCCTTCTGGTATAATGGAGAAGATGTGCTGAAGGTGCTTTAATGTTCTGTCTTCCAGTTCCACTGATCTGCAATCCATGTGACCCAGAACCATGTTTCTTCATCTGGCTTTTAGGCTACCAGCCTAAGCAGCTCTCACTGCTCAAATGCTGTTGCTGTGGTTTTTGCCATGCTGGTTGGCTACAAATTACATCTGAAATGTGTTCAGATCCATTTTGTAAAATCATGCTTCTGAAGCAGCAGTTGGTTCTGTGTCGAATGTTTCTGCTCAGAAAGGTGATAAGCTGAGAGAGGGGAGGTTGTTCAGAAGACAGCCTCGATGGTTGGTTTTTGTGTTTGGGTTTTTTTCATTGTTTTGGTTTTTTTATGTTGTTCTTTAAAGAAAACAACAGAACCAAATCCTTAAATTGTTGCTCAATTATACAACTGTAATTATTTTCTTTTGGAAAAGTAGTTAATCTTGTGCAATACTGTAGAAATAGACCTTACATTTGCATTTTACTCTTGGCAGCAGATTAGAAACCAGAACTTCAGTCATGAATTAAGAGTGTTATTCCTTTATCTGTGAAGTACCTATAACTGAACCTCTCTATGAGTGAGGGCTTTCATGCTGTCAGCCTTTTCTTTGAAAACAGACAGAATTGTTTGTTTATAATTATGATGCAGATAATATACAAGGACTTGTTCTGGCTTTCAGCAAGCTGTCTTGACCTTACATTCTGTGGTTACTTTATAACAGTTAAGGTATTGTACCATTTTGTATTTTCCTTCTAAATTGCAGAATCTGCCTGGTGAAATGAAGTGAAGCAAAAGGCCATGTCTAAGGAATAAAGAAAGAAAATTTAAGAAAACAGAAGTAGGAACTTGATTTGAATTAACACTTTGATTTGGTCAATTTTATGAAATAATAAAATGTATTTTTTCATTATCTTTCTCTGAAATTCATCTCCCTCCAAAATGATGAGCAGAGGCTTTCATTTAATATTTAATGAAATTTTTTGATATGGTGACTTATACAAGGGGAATAAGGAGTTTGATTTACAAAGCTGCCAGAACAGTCTGGAATCTCACAAGGGCCCTTGCCTAATTTTGGGGAACAAGGTTCAACCTCTTCCTCTCCCATTGAGTGACTGTGACTTTCTAGTTTCCTAAGGATACATGAATGTTTTTGGGCCAGGCACTGGGATAAACTCGTGGCGGGACTATTTGAGCGTTTTGTGGGAAGATGGGTTCTAATTGTTGCTACAGTGGATGTTGCTGCTTCAGAAGCATGATCTTAGAAAAACGGTCTGTTTTGGGAGGCAAAGGGAAATTCAGATGAGTGTAACAGTACATCTTCAAAAATTTTAGAGAGATGGTTTACGTAGAGAAGCAACTGTGTGGGGAATTAACAGCTGCTTAAAAAAACACTAAATTTTATATTTGGTGGCTCCAGGGAGACCTTATAGTAGCCTTCCAGTATCTGAAGGGGCCTACAAGCAAGCTAGGGAGGGACTTTTTTCAAGGGATTTTAGTGATAGGACAAGTAGTAATGGTTTTTAACTGGAAGAGGGTAGATTGAGGTTAGACATCAGGAGGAAATTGTTTAGCGTGAAGGTGGTGAGACACTGGAACGGGTTGCCCAGAGAAGTTGTAGGTGCCCCCTCCCTGGAAGTGTTCAAGGCCAGGTTGGATGGGGCTTCGAGCAACCTGGTCAAGTGGGACGTGTCCCTGTCCATGGCAGGGGGTTTGGAACTAGATCATCTTTAAGGTCCCTTCCAACCCAAACTGTTTTGTGATTCTATGATTCTGTGGTGTAATACCAACTCTCTTGGAGAATACAAGTATTTTTTTTATGGTTTGGGCTTTTATTTGATGGCAACCTTCTGACAAAGTAGGGTCATAGCTGAAGATGTGGCTGGGATGTGTGTTTCAGAGCCATTGCCCTTCTCCACATTAGCAGGAGAATGCTGACAAGAAGTAGGTGTGGGTGAGGAGCGGGTGGCTGGCCTCAGGATTGCTTCATGGTAACCAGGCTGCCATTGAAACACTGTCAGCTGTTTGCCTTTGGTGTTAGTCACTTGTGGCTTGTAGTAAATCCTGTATTCTGTGAAAAAGCCCACAGGAAACTGTTTCTACTGAGTCTTCTGGGCCTCTGACTGCTGCTTGCAGGGAGGCAGTCAAGAGTGCTGTGAGCTCCAGACCTCCCAGGACCAGTGAATTTTCTGTGAAAAGTGGTGCTGCTTTTAACATCCCTATCTGAAATTGAGCCATGACTTCCCAAGCAGCAGTGTTGCCCTTGGCCTTAGATTGTGTAGTGCTGCAGAGAGCCCAGGATGCAACTGTGGTACACATGGAGAGCAATGGTGGATGATGGTACAGCTTTGGTATGTCCATTGCGGTACCATTTGCCTTCATATGAGTAGGGGAGAGCACTGCCACCTTACTGTTTCACGTGTCCTTGTTGTGTTCCTGCTGTCCTGCCACTTGGATTTCAGAGAAGACTGTACTAGTTGTTAGCTTTCAGAAGGACCAAGGATCTCTCTAGCACCCACCCCTGTTAGCACACGGTTTCTCTATGTGTCTTCTACTAGAGTTGTGCATAGCTGTCTGTGCCTCAGGTACAGTGAGCTGTTCACAGTTTACCTGCTGCCAGAGTAGTGATGAGGAAAAAAAAACCCAAAATTCCATAAAAATGTGAACAACTTCTCTGTATTATGTGAAGAGCTATATTTAACACTACTGCTAAATATGTAGTATCTGGATGAACTGCTAATCCAATGTATGTTTGATGTTCCTCAAGTGTTGCTCTCCTCTGGAAGATGAACTTGTTTTTTCTTCCTATTGGAAAACTGAATTGCTCTGATTGAGTTCGCTTTTACTCTAAAAAACATCATCACAAACAGAGGAAATATATTTTGTGGTAAGCAGGATTTCTGTTTTGCTTCAAAAGTACAGAAGTAGTTACACTTGCTGAAAAAGACTTGTCAACAAATCTAAGCAGGAAGATTCTGATAAATCTACTTAATCTTAGGGTTGCTGTAGTCAAGAACAGCTCTGTGAATTAAATGCTTCTGAATTTATGTTTTATTTAAAGACATAGGGTATCTTTATTAGGGGGTGGGGGCAGACTGAAGACCAAATGAAACAAAAGAACCCTGAAAAACCAAGGCACACGATCTAAAAGGTATGTCAGATATATATCCCTTCGCTGCTAGCACTTTGCAGGCAAACGTGGCATAGAGTAAGATACTGCCTCAAAGAGATGGAGCTACAGTTATGTCATGGATATGCAATGAAAATATCCAAAACTGTTGCAAGGGGAAACCTTGATTCTGAAGTTTATCTTAATTTGAGGAAACTGATGTTTTTCAGCACTGTTTTGTTTGCCAACTAGCATTGGTTGTTAGTGCATAAAAGTGTTTTTCATAGATACTGGGTACAAAGAAGCCAAAGGATTTTTTTGTTTGTTTTGATCCCTTAACGAATGATTTAACGTGACAAAGTTTACCAAGTTGCACTGCTTCCCCCTGCTGGAAACGGCTCTCTTCTTCCTGATGTCGTGGAGCACTTTCTTGCTTGCAGAAGCTTGTGGATTTACTGGTGAGTTGTTTGGATTCAAGAACACGGAGAACAGAAGTCTTGTCCATCTTAGCAGCCATTTTTCTATTTTTCATTGAAAATTTCCTATGAGAACCATGATGTTGGTATTTATAACTTTCTTTAAGTTCTGTACAGTCTCACTGAAAGTACAGCTCATGGTGTAGCAAAGGCTTTTAAGAGCAATGGTGTGGTTCAAACACCACCTCCCTGACC
Source organism: Hemiprocne comata (assembly GCA_020745705.1). Taxonomy (NCBI): domain Eukaryota; kingdom Metazoa; phylum Chordata; class Aves; order Apodiformes; family Apodidae; genus Hemiprocne; species Hemiprocne comata. Next base: position 88,324,345 of record CM036586.1, on the reverse strand, counting down.
GGGAATCTAACTGACGTGAAAATAACGTTTATAAAATCTCAAGGTTAAGGATAATGGATAAATTTAGTGGAACTTGGGAAGGGAAAATGTGTTGCAGTCACACAGTAAACAGGGTGATTTTTACATGTGATTCTGCTCACAGGTGTGGTGGCTGTCCTCTTCTGTGGAATCACCCAGGCACATTATACATACAATAACTTGTCAGTTGAATCAAGAAGTCGCACTAAGCAGGTAAGAGTGTCCTTTACCTTTTACGCAGAGTATTGTTGTAGCAGTCCATGTACTGTTTTTGAAAAACATCTTTATTGCTAGGTCTTTAACATATGACTGTTTTCTTCTTAGCTCTTTGAGGTATTGCACTTCCTGGCTGAGAACTTCATATTTTCTTATATGGGTTTGGCACTGTTTACTTTCCAGAAACACATATTCAGCCCAGTTTTCATCATTGGAGCTTTTGTATCCTTTTTTGCTTTGTGTGAAGTTTCTCTATTATCTTACGTGCCTGAAAACTTTTAGTGCCTGTTGGCTTTACCAAACAGAGAATGGTGGCTGACCTGTTTCCCCGATGTCTTGCAGGCATAATAACTTTGAGAAGGATCTTTTGTTATCCTCTACATCAAAGCCCTAAGGTCTCTGTGCTACACATTTGTTGGCTCTGTACCTGAGCAAGTGCTAGAAGTCATATATAATAGACCAGATAAATAAATGAATATACTTTACTGTGTGACTTGGCTATTGACAGTCAGCAGTGCTTGTGTTCCTCTTGTATTCAAACTTTGGAGGCCTAGAAAAGGATTCAATTTTCTGTTCACTTCTGACAGGCGCTTAAAAAAAGCAAATTAACTTCAACTAAATAAAGAGGATTGTGAGTGAACAGATTATCTTGAAGTGATGCCCCAAAGGTAGAGGTCAGGATCTGAAGTGAGGGTAGAAGGAAGGAAGTGAGCTGTAGTGTAGACTGTGACATGAAGGGTACACACTGCTAAAGGTGCAGGTGTTGGAGGTGGGTATCCAGTTCCTGTTGTCACTGAGTTGGTACCTGGCACACAAATTGCCCAGAACTGAACACTTTTGTAATAGTTGCACTCATGTAAACTGGGAACCACTGGCTTCCTCTCTGCACCCCACCCCTGTTGAAACGGCTGCTTCTTTGCTGTATTCCTGGCTGCTTGAAAATTCAGGGCAATTAAAAGTGTGCATGAAGCAATGGGAACTAGTCTTCCAGTCTTGATTTCTCTCTGCTTGCTGCAGGAGTAGTGTTACCAGCAGTGGAGATAAAACCTGGTGAAGAGACATATAAAGATGCCCTAATCCAGAATGGACTTATTTTTTTTTCCTTCTTTCTACTATTTTCTCTCATTTCTGTACTGCTTCTAGGGATTTATCTCATTTGTCTTTTTCCTTTGGCCATTTACTTTTTTTCTGAAACAGTAATAAGTTTTCTCTTGTGTCTCCTCACGTCTGTTCTTCTGACCTAAAAAATGCTCCAGAGCCCTGCAGCTATTAGATACAGACACAAACAGAATAGTTGCATCTATCTTTGTGTACTAAGCATTGCAATTTTTCATCTGTGCTGTGGCCTTCTGTCCTATCTTAGGTTACACTATCTGACTTGAGTTTGTTTTCAGTATTTATTTTGTTTTCTCTTCCTACCCAGCTATCTTGTATTACATTTTCTACATCTTTTTTCTACCACTGCACTTAAACTCTCTTGCCTCTTCAGTGCTTTTCTGCACTTGTGAGGAGGGCAGCTAGTACTAGCACCCATATTTTGCCTCTACAGCTACTGTCCCTGTTGAGTTAACACCTCGTGGGGATGAAATATAGAGGCATCATTAGCTGTTGAAAGAGAAATGTTGGAGTGCAAAGGCAGAGCTAAAGTCTCAGTGTCATTGACAAAATCCTAACCATTATTCGTACCTACGTAGGTCATGATGGCTTCTGGTGTCTGATTGCTGCAGTCCTCAGAAGGACTGCTGTAAAAGTTGTCTGGAATAATTACATGAAGCTTTTTGTACAATGTAATAATAAAAATCTTATTTTCCTAGAGACTTAATTTCCTGCAGACATTATTGCTTTACTTTAGCTATGGCAACAAACCCAGTGGTGTCTAGAGTTCTTATATGGTTTTATATAATTTCTATAAGAGAACTGTTTCATTCTTCTAATGTTGTTATCCTAGCAGCAAATGATCAGTGCTTGGTGGGCTTCTGATTGTGTTGTTGTTTTATAGGATTTCAGCACATGGCTCTAGTGCAGGATGTATTAGCTTTCTGCTTCTTCACTGCAACCGCTGGGTGTTTCACAGCACAATAAGGGAGGGACGAATCTTAATACCTACTGTCTTGAATTTCTGCAATACTCTTACTACTCTTTTGAATTTCATTTTAGTGCTCACACATGAGTTTTGGATTTGTCGTCTTTGTAACTCTGTGCTCTTAAGTGCTTGCCAGCCAGTAGGAGATTTTGGCTCTGCAGGAGCCATAATGGAATGGCCACTTGCTGGTCTTACGTTGGTTTTCCTTCTGTACATAGGACTGCATTTCTGTTGGTGTGAAACACATAATCAAATGGTGGTGGTGACAGTTGTTTAAAGTGTGAATTTTTTAAAGGAAAGTCTTCATTTGTACAATTGGTGATCTTAATACTAGGTATAACCTCACTGTACATTTAAAAACTTGGTTAAATAGTTAAAACTTTCTTTCTTTGCAGTGACTTCTTCATGCATATAATTGATGAAAGTCTGTTTCATATAGACAGAGATAACATGAACACTTGATACCATGGTGTAAAAAACAGATGCTTCATGTTAGAGCCAGGTACCTAAGAGTGCATACCTCAAGAAAATGAAATCCTTAACCCTCAGCTGTGAACAGATTGCGATCTTTTTGGGCAGAGCTGCACACATCTACCCTCTCTCCTTCTTGTTGAATCTGGGCAGAAGGCATAAGATCAGCTGGAACTTTCAGCACATGATGATGTTTTCAGGTAAAAGCAAATATGTTTGGTAAAGCAAAAAAACTTATTTTTAACTCATAAGCAATTTGTAATACTACCTTCTGCTTATATTATTCATGTCCGTGCATCCTGAATAGAAGACTTAGTGGTTGTTGCAGCATGCCATCAGGTATCTTTGAACCTTTACAGAAAATGTGTCATGTCTGGGAATAGTGACATCTTGAAATGCCAGCTGCTGGCAGCAAGCACTCACCTCATGCTGGGAGTAGAGTATTTTCATCTGAAGGGGGTGGGGGAATTGCAATGTATCTCTTCCAAAAGGTTATTTCTAGCTGAGATGATACACACATTGTGCAGAAACAGTTATCTGCTGAGAGAATGAAGGCATATTTATGGGCGCCCTCTCCCACTTAGTTGGAGAAAACAAGGTATTTGATTTAAACTCCTTTATGATTTTTGTCACACAGATAACTGTTAAAGCTTGTCATTTAAAACAAATCATGGAGTGTGTGTCTAAACATGTGCATCCTCAAGTGGTGCCAGGGATGCCTCTACAGAAGAGGTCGTAAAGAAAAGGGAGCCAGGCTAATTCCAGTGGTGCCAGTGACAGAACCAGAGGCAATAGGCACAAACTGAAACACAGAAGGCTTCCTCTGAACATCAGGAAACACTTTTTACTGTGTCCAGGTGCTGGCACAGGTTGCCCAGAGAGGTTGTGGCATCTCAATCCTTTGAGATATTCAAAAGCCATCTGGATGTGGTCCTGGGCAACCTACTCCAGGTGACCCTCCTTGAGCAGGAGAGTTGGATGGATGACCTCTAAAGGTCCCTTCCAACCTTAACCACCCTGTGATTCCTTTACTTAATAAGTCTGCAGATGGCCAAATACCATGGCTTCTCCTTGCTAGTGGCATTTCATAAGCAGGAGCAGGGGAGAGGGGGAAATATTGTCTGCCTGTGAACATTTTATTAACTAGAATATTTGTCCAGCTGATAATTTCATACAAAAAACTCACGCTTCAGGTATGGAATCAACTGGAAAAGTGTGCATTTTAATTTGAATTCAGGGACCTGCTTGGCTTCCATATGTTTTGCCATTGTCCCCAACTTGTTTGTTTCTGTGTTTCTTTCCTGTTAGTTTCTGGAAATACTTACACCTTTTCTTAGCACTTAGGGATTCTGTAAGTCACAGAAAACTACCAGGGCTAATTATGTTCTAAATCATCCCAAGGACATAATTTATCAGGGAAACCGAGGGTATTAAAACTTGCTGGAGCCCAGTGCTTTCTACCCATCACCTTGTGCTTGTGTGGCAGGGAGGAAGAGCAAGGAAAGATGCTGTGTTCTAAATAGGCATGGTTGCACTCCTGAAACTTTGCTGTTTCATTCTGTTACATAGGTCTCAGGGGAGCCATGGCATTTGCTCTGGCTATACGAGATACTGCTACCTACTCACATCAAATGATGTTCTCAACAACTCTCCTCATCGTCTTTTTCACTGTGTGGATTGTTGGTGGAGGTACAACTCCCATGCTGTCATGGCTGAACATCAGGTCTGTATACGACTGTATGCTGGGGTAACTTCCCTTTTCAAGTGGCAACTATGCTAATAGGGCATAGTCCGACAGAACTCGTTTTATGCTTGCTAGAGGTGTTCTAGGTATTTAGACCGTTGTTTTATAGAGGAAGGTGCTAGTGAAGAAAATGTATTGATGCTGCTGGGATTCAGCCCAAAACTCTTGGATGCTCTATACATAGGTATCTAGGTCCTTGTCAGCCTAGTAGGATATGGAATAGTGTTGCCTGATACAGCAGCCTCTATATAGAAAAGAAAGAATGAATCTATCTAGTCACATACAAACTCTTCTTACTATACTAAGACATTCTCCTGTCTTTTGTCTCTTAGTAATGGCCCTGTTGTTTTTTTTAAGTTAAATGGAGTCCTTAGTGGGTGAATGCTGAATGCACTAGTGGCTAAACTGAATGCACTTTAAGCATCTGTCCAAACAAACCCCTTGTTATGTAATAGTGGGATAAATGGGATCCTGCTAGTCTTCTGCTTTTGTTTCCTCCTGTTTGGATGGGCGGAAATGGTAAGCGGGGAGAGTATAGACGTTTGTCTGTCAATCCTGCCCAGTACTTCGTACTTTTGGAGCTGCAAGTACATTTATGTTTGAGGATACTTATTAACAGAAGTGCTAGAATATTGTGACTCAGTCTTTGTTAAAGACCACATGTTACCATTCTGTGAAAGTTTTGGCAGTATGGAGGCAAAGGTAAATAGAGTGGGATTAAAACAATACATGCTGTACAAACCCTTCGGAGTGTTTTTTGTATGTAAATTATTTGTGCTCTTTGGCACTTGAAAGCTTACTTTTTCTTATTTTCTAATTGTACTAACCAGAATTTGTATCCCATTGTCTTGTGGTAGGATAGGAAAAAACAATCTCAGGTAAAACCAGTTTCAGTCTTCGGAAGAACTGATCATTCTTAGGGACTGGTGCTGCTTTTAGAAATTTTAAATGAACTATTTGTAGCCATATGTAGCAGGTGCTTTCTAGGTTGCCAAAAAAATGAAAATTAATAGGACTCCCAGAAATGCTTGTGAACTCTTCTCATTGAAGGTAGCATGCTTCCAGCCAGAGACAGGCATTTCAGCAGTGATTTACAGTATCTCAGCTCTGACTAACAGCAGACATTGTGAAATCAACAAAACCAATTCCAGTGCAGCTGTGCCATTAATGATTGTGAGATAGCACTTACTAATGATATTTCTAAGCCTGATCTGACTGGTTTCTGTTCCCACGTGAGAGCTGTGTAACGACTTAAAAAAAGTACCTGCTATGTGCAGCTTTCCATTTGGCACCTCCCACAAGAGAAGGAGGTTTCTGTCCAATAGTGGTATATAAGGAACAACTATATTGAAGTGCAAGCAGGGCAGACACAGTGTCTGTATAACTGGGCAGCGTGCATAGACTGAGGCATGGAGTACAAGGGAGCAGGAGATGAGTTCTGGCCAGCAGTACACTGGGAAGAACGCTGCTTGCAGTCTACTTGCCATGGCTGAGTGAAGTCTGCCAAGATTTGCCTGTAGCCTCTGCTGTGGCCAATGTGAGGATATCCCTTGTCTGATCTCCACTTGAGTAGATTCCAAAGCATCTTCTGAAGTATGGCTACAACCAGGTCAACAAAACAGCCACTTAACAGCTCTTATCATAGGTGCTGGCATCCTGAGCCTGCTGCCCTGCTGCCTGCACCTATTTTGTTGAGAGACCATAAGGTATTTCCTTCAAACCTTGTAATCCAGCAAGGCACAGGATGCATTGCTGACCAGTGAAGTGACAATTAATTGTGTTCTGTCTGTATCAGAAGGTAGCTTCTGAGAGCAGTCAACCATTACCTCTGCCACAGGGCTCCTTCAGTCATCACCAGTAGAGCATTAGGACAGGGCTGAATTCTAGCATGTGGCCTAGCTCCTGGCCATCTAGAAACTAGTTTTGAGGTAGCAGCTTTTTTGGTTTTGTTTTCTACCGCATTGAGCCTAGGAAGAAGTTTGTGGAAGCATCCAAGAACATGCACTTGTTCTTTAGCAGAACTGATCTGGTTCAGTAGTGAGACTCCATGAGCCAGTCTGAGTTGCTCCTGAAGGGAGAGAGGGCTACCACTGTATCCATTCTAGGCTTGTCCTTCAGGTAGGCTATACTTGCAGAAATCATGACTGTGGTAAACAAGGCAGAACAGCTGGAAAGGCTATGATGCTGTTCCTAGAGTACTAGCTGCCAAAACAGTTTTTAGTGTTTGGCTGTAGTTTTTTGGGAGGTTTACCCATTCTTGCTAGTAAGCAGTAATTTTAATTGTCATTCGTTTGACATGGTTGACAGAATATAGTTAACTTCCCTAGTAAGGGAAGGATATCATGTAAACAAGGGAACTCAACATACGGAGTATTTTAGAGAAATGCACGAGTCTGCTTACAGCTGCCTTGATAGTCGCTGCTCTGTTAATGATGGAGGCTGCACATTTTGAGACCACATGAAATCAGATTTGTGCCAGGAGGTGGCAGCCGTGTGCAGCTGATCGAGAAGTAGAAACTTGGTGGTGCTGAAGAACCCAGTGACCGAGCCCTTTCTACTGCAAAGCAAGGAGTTCTGTCTGACCGTACAGATTTTTTAAAAAGGGACAAATTAGTTTCCAACTGAATTTTAGAAATATGCTGCTTTTCGCTTTGACATATCTTTTTACCTAGGGGAAGAGGTAGGCAGGAGGAGATGAAGATGAGGAGATGAAGATGAGGTGCTGTCCCAGTGCCTCACCCAGCAGAACAGTATAGTGTGCTGATGCAGTCCTGAGGCTGTGCAGTAGGTAACTTGTCGCTGGGGTGGCCTGGGATGCTTTCTGAGCCTTGGCACTTGCCCATTAGGTTAAATAGCAAGATGCTGAAAATAAGAAGTGTTCACATACAGGATTATTTTTCAGAAAAGAGGGTAAAGATAAAAGGTGGAAAGAGGTTAAAGATAAAAGGTGGTTTGCTTCCTAGATTAAGTGAAGGGGCTAGGAAACTAGTGCCATTTATGTGTTGGACTTAAAAGCCAGGATTTGTTTGGACTCCTAAAAGTCCAGCTCTGCTGTGAAGTTCACACCAGTTGTATTGTGGTTGACTTTCCACCTTTGTGGAAAGAAAGATGGAAAGCCAGTCAGCCATTACAAACCCCTCATGAAATAGTTGAAATAGTTGGCCTTGCTGTAGTGTGGGGGTGAGGAGAAAACAAGGGTCTGCTTTATTGAAGAGTCGACCAAGCTGACTGACCCTTTAACCTTTAGGTCCATCACTGAGGTTTCTGGGTGGCCCCTTCAATATTTCCTGTGGGCTGAGCTGCTTCTCTAGGAACTGCTGGCACATCGCTGTTGTACTGGACAAGTCAGAAGAGCTAAGACAGATTTCAACACAACACAAAGGGTCTTATCTAAGGTTGTACCTGCACAATTTAGCTAGAACAGTACCAGAGAGCTGACTCCAGTCAAGGCTTTCAGCCTGGCTTGGTACCACTACATTCATGGGCAGCAACACCTTCACAAGGATCCAGAATTGCTTTGCTGTGGCTGAGTGGCAGAGGCATGTGCCTCTGGCCACATCATCAATTGCATAGCAAGTGGAATGTACACTTTGTTCTTTACTTTTGGTGGTCTCTTCTCTCCCATGAGGTGATGAGGGATGGAGAGGCTAACATGAAAATTAAGTTTTAGTAAAGTAAAAATCTGTATGAGGAGAACAGGCAAAATGCCTTCTGCCTCCTCTTGCTCTGTTCTGAGTATCTTAAGTAACCAGAAGAGCAGGTATCTTTCCAGATAGGGCGTGTTACTAGTGTACCAGGGTCCACTGATCAGGCTTAAATGTACAGTAAATCAGAGGACCTGTGGTTTGTAGCAGAGACTTTAGTTTACTGCTTAACTGGCTGGGAAAGCAAGGTTATGACAGCATAATCTGAGTAAAAATAATTACTTATTTGGATGCTTTTGGATTCTGCCACTTGATGCTAAGCAAGTTAAAAATTAACACCAGAAACTGGAGTTAAAGCCATGGTGTCATGTGTTTGATTTTCTTGGCTGTCTATCTGTGAGACATATCCAAGCATGTGAGTGGCAAACAGTTACACTTTTCTAGCAGTAGATTATTTTTTTCTTAGAAAGCAAGGCATGACTTGGATATGAAAATTAAAGCCCCATCCTTTGAGACTAAAGCAAAGAATCAATTTCCTGTCTGAAGTTTTAACAATTTCAGCAAACTCAAGAGCCCTGTAAATCAAAACCACTGGCAAAGTTCCTCTTTTCTGAAGAGTAGCTGACTTACTGATTAATTTATGTCACAGGAAGAAAAGGGAAATTCTAGCATTTGTATTGCAAAATAATGTTTTTTCCATTTTTCATTAGAGGTTATTGACCTGGTTCTTTTCATGTTGAATGAAGCAACACATGGATTAATAACTCCCTCTCCTTCATAATTGTTTCAGATGTGGAAGTTTGTGTTTATTTTAATGAAGTAATTTCAGTTATACTTAGCAAATCTTGAAGCATTCTATCTTTCAATTTAAAATACTTTAGGTATCTTTCTACCATAAAATTAAAGGTTGCACAGACAATGTCAACTTAGACATTTATTGCCTTATGTCTGACTTCACAAATATAATCTTTATAAGAGCTTTCTATGGACTGATTTTATTTATTTTTTTTATTTCCCCCCCTCCCCTTTAATGTACAAACTGAAAAAAAAATCTGGAAACATTAACTTTCTACATAGCTGCTATGTGATCTGCCTATCTGGGATGGTGATAAAACTGACGGCTTGGTGGCAGTCTCAGGTTATACTCTGTTATCTTAGCCAGGGTGGTCTAACCATAAAATGTGCATTTCTTAAATACTATGCCTCAGTGTGCTGCAATGGGAGGAGGTGGGTGTTGATGCTGGGATCCAGCTGTGTGCTATGTTCTGGACTGGAGTGGGGAATGTCTGGTAGGAGGTTACATCCTTCTGTTTTGCAGCCTGTGTTATTCTGTAGTTTAGATCCTTCACTGCCTTCTAGCTGTTCTCTCCTGCCTTCAAAGGGCAGATGCACAGACACTGTCCTTTGCCCTCTGTTGTGGGCTTTTTGTTTTCACCATGTCTTGTTCTGCATTGTTTTCTCCAGTCATCTTTTACTATCTAGTTTCTCCCATCTTCCTCCTTCTTGTCCAATCTGTATTTTCTCATCATCAGTCCTGAGTCTCTCTGAACAGAGATGCAGTGCAGCCTCTGAGCCTCTGGATCTTTCCCTTGGTAGGAAAGAAATTGTCTCTTCTTTAACATGTCAGGAAATAAGCATGGCAGATACTTTCTTACCTCTTTTCTTGTGCTCTGAAACATAGCAATTCACACCACAGAGAAAAAGTGTGGGAAAGGCCCAGCCCCTGTAGGAACTGGGTTGAGATATATCTAGAGCACATGGGTGACACAGGTGTACCTGCCAACCTCTGGTAAGCCTCAGCGGGCAGTTTCAGGAGTCATTATCTAGGCTAGGTCAAGTAAAGAAGCACCCAAAGGCATGCTAAAACCAACCCAAAATAACTTCCTAACTCCAGGGTTTTTGGGGGGGTTTTTTTTGTTGTTTTTTTTTTTCAGGGATTGCATATTTTGTTTAAAAAACATGGTGGTGGGAATTTTCTTCTTCCTCAGCCGTTTTCTGATTAACAGTTAACTCTTCCAAAATAGCTAACATTTTTTAAAAATGCTGTACTCATTATAGACATATGGGAAAACTTCAGGACGCTAACTTGGCAAAGACACAGCAGAGAGGGAGAAGTCATAGAAGGGAATTTATTGGTCAGTCTTTAATTTTAGTTTTTGCTGCATATGCAGAGCTTTCTCAGTGTTGGCCTTTCGGAGCAGAGTGCTCTGACCTGAAGTGTATGTCATTATGGTAGAAGAGCTATGGAACTAGGAATCCAAAACAAATCTATCCAGAGTCTGGTATTTGCCCCAGCCTTCAAGGATTAGATGAGTGCATGCTCTTTATAGAACAAGCTATGGCCTGAAATATTTGGTTTATCAAGATCTTAGCCTGCCATCAGGGTTGTGTACACCTGCTCTTTGTAAAGTGAGGCCTCTGGATTCCTGATCGTCTGGACTTTTATTTCATGTGAGTAATACATAGTTCATGTAGCATGCCTTCATGGAAAAACAAGGCAAAAACCTCACAAGCTGCTAAGGACTTTACATGGAAAATATTAGAAACGAAATATGCTTTCCTTTGTGTTTTTCATTTTTTAAAGTACAATTGAAAAAGGTAAAGCAAGAAGTAAAAACACACTCCGCAGTGACTGGAGATTAATTATGTTAAAGATTGTTAGTAAATGGTTTGTTAAACCAATGGAGTGATTTAGTACATGTTACCAGTTGTTTTGCACTCCTCTGAAACTAGGCAGTATTGATGGCCTCATTTATATATGTATAGCTTCCTGTAATTTCTTTTTCTGATTACTTTTTCCTCTTTTAGACCATGTGGAGGTCCAAAGCAGTAGGCACTGTCTTCAGTCGACTCTGTTTCAATGTAGTAGCTCTCTTGAGAGCTACTGAATCAGATTTTCCAGAGGAGGTAGCCTGTCATGAATACAGGGTTTTTTTGCCAGCCTGAATTTGAATGAATGAAGAATATTACTGGATATATTGATCATAAAGTGCTGCTGTTGTTAATTTTTATGGGTTTTGTTACTTTGTCATTGTTCTGTCATTCTCATTCTTGTATGCTTTGTTTTTTTTTTTATTGGGTAGGAGTTTTTTTTGTTGTTGGTTTGCTTTGTTTTGCTAGGGAGCTCTGTAAAGCTACCATCTCATGAGCATTTTGTTACTCACGTTGCATTCTTGTACTGTACCAGAGTTGGTGACCATGTTCCATCGGTGGAAGAGATGAGTGAAAGCCGCTGGCTGTATTTCAGGTGACTCTGTGCTTTCCTTGATACCACATTAACCTGGTGCTTTGCTTTCTTCATCTTCATGACACTGTGTGCTCTTTTTCTATACTATGGCATGCTGCTGCTGCTTCTCCTTTCCTGCAGGGTTCTGTAGGTATTCCTCAATTCTGAGTCCATTTTCATCTTCTGAACTGGGGGAGCGTGGATCACACATCATGTCTTTAGCGTAAAAAACAACAACCACAGAACAGCGCAGTCTTTAATCCCTCTGTGTATGGGTAATTAATTAAGAAATATCTCTGGCCTGGGAATACTTGAAAGCTGAGAAATCATGGATGTGATCCTAAGGTCCTTAATCACACAGGTATTCCTAAGCATTCCTTGGGGTTATTTCATACAAGTGTTCTTTTTGGAAGGGACTTAGTAGATGGTTCAGCCTAGCCTCTTTCAGGATGTTTTTTAAAAACTGAGGGTTATAGCATTGCTTTATAGGAAGGTGCTAATAGGAGTGAAGATAAACCAGAATCCTAGTCTTCTCCAGTTGATGGTTTCTAGAACTGATACATGGATAAAGAGAGAATAAAAAATAACTGGCATCTGTAGGGGAATGTGTATTTGTGTGTGTGTGTGTGTGTATATATATATAAATATACACAGAATATTTATGTAAAGAAAACTGTTTAGGATGGGGCAATGGTAAGTTTTTTCATGTTGAAGGTTCTCAGTAGACTACTAAATTTGCCAGAGATGCAGTATGTTACCTTGTACAGGGAATCTCAAATCTATTATCTGTTACAGTCATTCATAGAATCCTTGGCTGAATTCTTGGCTGTTACCATAGTAATTACATATGCTAGAATGTAATAAAGCCTGGTATTTTGGTAAGTTGTCATCTGTGTGTTGCAGGGCCTTGGAAAGGTTTTGGAAGTATCAGAAGAAATAATTCCACCCATTTGAAAATGACATAGTGGAGAACGTGAAGTAGTTCTTTCTGATTTATTTTTTTTTACCATTCCTTTCCATAAGTTTAGTTTCCACTTTGCATTCCACATTTTGTGTGCAAAACATTTTCTACCACACTGTTTAAATTACTGAGTTATACATAGGCTTGGAGTTTGGGGGATCAATCTAATTAACTGCTTTCCTTTCTGTGATGCTGGAGTTGTAGCTGTAGAATAAAGACCAAGAAGGCTATGAGTCTGTCAAGAGCAGAAACGTGATGCTTTGACATTGGGCATTAGGAGCTCAATGATAGTCCCTTTGCAATTACAGAGCTCTGAAAGCACAAAAAGCCTTCTATGCCTTAAAAACAAAAAAACATTTTAATTAGGGAGGGGTGAAGAAATACAGTTAAATTGGATTAATTTTTACTGTAGCATACTCTTGTCTACAAGTATCCAAGTAAAATTCCCACGGTAGAAATAAAGATGGCTCACCTTTATGTACTAGTAACTGTGCTGAAGGTATCTATCAAATTCCTAATTTATGCCAATGCAGGAAATAGATGGATTTTTCACCAGTTTTTGGATATATATGCATTGTTACAGCTGAAAAACTGCTCATATTCTTCTGACATCTGCTTTTTAAGGGTTACTTCTTTGAATCGCAGCTGTACAACCCCATGGAACTGACACACAAGTGCTGCAATGGGCTTTCAGAAAGCATGGAGGGGAAAACAAAGATGTTTGCTGGCATCTGCACTGCCTTGGCCTTGGCTGTCCTGCAGCTGATGTGCCCCTCAGTCCCCATCACACTGACTGTCCCTCTTCAAAAAAAAAAAGAAAACACTTTTCAACCAGAGCTTACTCACCTGCCTGTCATCTAGGCAGTCTGAGCAAAATGCCACATTCACTAACAAGGGCACACTCTCTGTGCCCCTGATCTCTGAGAGGGAATTTGCATGACTTAATCCAGTAACATATTTTCTTAATTTGAGAGCTAGGTTAATAAATGAGAACTGATATTGGCCTCTGCAGCACATTTAAATTACAGGAATTTTTTTGAGTGCACTTAAGGATGTGAAATGGATTTTTTTTCTTTTAGTCACCAGAAAAAAAATTATCTTGAAGACATACATGGATCAGCTTTACCTGTACTTTTAATTATGGAAGTAGTTAAGTAAGGATGAAGTAACTAAATGTTTCCTGTGCTTCTCTTCATTGTAAAGGAGGTCGGACAAGACTTCACTGCTTTTTATTATTGTTTTGTTTAATGTGATAAAGATAGGATTTCCTTAGAAAGTTAGGGGGAAGGGGCTGCAAAAACGTGATGCTTGTCATAAGAATGGGGTGTATATACCTTGAAACTTAAACAGGCAGACTTCCTACAAAAGAATAAAGCTTCCTATACAATTCATGTTAGAGTAGAGAATGAGACACACAGCATGCTGGCTGAAAGATATAACAAGTAGTCATGGGAATTTAAAATAGTAAGGTATCTTGTGTTAATCTGTAAATTGAGGAACACACTTTGAAACATGAGCTTAAAAAAATAAGTTATTTATGGGAAAGAATTAGAAATACTCAAAATATAAATTCACCTGAATAATATCTTTGAAAAAATGTTAAATGGACAAGTCTGTGTTGATGTACTATTTCAATATTGAAATAAACATCTGTAGTAAAAATGTCTTTCTAGAAGTTGAACCATTTTAATATTGAGAAGCTCTCTCTTCCCCTTCAGCACAACGTTGAACCCCCACGACTGGCCTGTGATGTACTATGACTTTTCACTGAACTGTATGGCCATCCTGTTTTGGTCCTCCATTAAGGCCCCCCTTCCCCTGCCTAAGGGCAGTTACATTCCCCAAAACAAATGCACAACCTTGTAAGTCAAGTAAAATTCTGAATTGTTTGGCTTTTCTTATGGACTGTGACGTGAATGGGTAGCCCAGTGAGTTAAAACTATTTAAGGAATGCAAGCTATGTGCAGCTCTGGAGAGCTCCTTGAACTGCCTGTTCATAGTACCAGCTGCAGCTTGAGTGTGTTTGCTGTGCTCAGCGTGTTGAAACTCCCCAGTGTGCAGCTGGAGTTTGGAAAGCCACAAATCTTTCTCTTTATTATTACTATGTGTATTTATAAAGGAATGCACGATCTTATATATATTGCCATACTGAGCAGGCTTCCTGCAAGAGGCTTTGTTAGATAACTAGTTTTTCTGCAGAAAACCCTCCTTATCCTGTCTTCCCTGCTTAGTGATAGCCTCAGGAGTAAGATCTAAGCTTTTTAACCTTTCAGAACTCTTTATTTTAGCACGTGCTACAATCCAGTAGCCAATCTGTCTGCCCAGTGTTTTCTTAAACTGGTGAGTCTTTTTAGTCTTGAGGCTGGTCAATGCCAATGAATTCCCTGGTCAGATGTGCCTAAGGGTTAAGATGTCTCCGTAGGTAAAAAAAGCAAGTGATGAGGGAAAGAAAAGAGACTCAGGAAAAAATCCAAACAGAGGACTGGGTCAGCACTAGCTCCATATGAGGCTGCTGCAGGCTGTTTTAGAGTGGCCTTATGGATTTTCCCTGAACTGCATAGTCATTTGAGGCCGTGGTTTGGCTGTGAGTCTACAAGGATGACCCAAAACTTTAGTTCAACGCCTACTTTTATTCTCTTATTGTTCTATTAGGAGGTGATGCCCTGGAAGTTATTTGAAGGTGATCCCTTTTAGATCAATCCATGCAGTCTTCTGTGCCTGAAGATAACTGGATCGCTGCTTGCCTTACGCAAACATGTGTCCCTGGGACACACAAATTATACAGTCTTACTAGCGAGGTTCTGTTGGTTTCTGGTGATCCTCAGGGATGTTACATAATCACTGTGGCTAGAAATAGCTGGCACCAAGTCCAGGTAACAAAGAAATTACACTAAACAAGCTCAGTCCTTTCCAAGAGAGGGGAAATTAAGAAGTTAGCCATTTCAGACAACATGCTTTTGTTACTGTCTTCATTTTCCTACACTGATTATGCAGCATGGTAGGACTGAAACACAACATGCCCAAGACTGACAATCTTGCCTCACATTTGAGGTTGGAGGTCTAGATTTTACAAGAGAGCACAGTGATTAAGGCATGAAGAGAATTCAAAACTAGACAAGTTAAATCTTAACAAAGCTACCCCCAAAACAGACCAGAAAAACCTGAATGTAATTACAAGGATTAAATACCCATCTTGGACAGGAGGTCTATGTGAAAGGATGGTTCAGTAATAAGATGCTCACTAGCTTTGCAAAAGTGAGTAGACAGTTTCTTATTAACATACTACCCTGTAATAATCCACCATCTCATTGTACAGACCCCTTCCTCAGGTGGAAGGCTGAACTAGACAGACCTCTTGTTAATCCACTCTGGCTCTGTTGTGTTAGGTGAATGAAACTTGCAGCAAATTATTATGATGGGTCTTTATATGTTGCTTCACACAGTGCGTTAAAGCTTGGGTGGGTGGGTGGCTTTTAAAAACTAAATTAGAGTTATATCTGGCAGCTGAGTTATTTGCTGTGTTAAATATTTAGCTTGGGTTTATCCTTAGTCTCTGATTTCTTGCTGCTGGACATGAAGGATGTTCTCCACTGAAGAGGATGTCACTCACAGTTCACCTTTTAAGCCAAAAATAATTTTTGCCAGTGTCCTAAAAGAACTGGCAACAAAGGTAAGCAGTTGAAGTTGATGCTGAGATGAAGTTAATGCTGTTAGCCACTGGCAGTTGCTGCTTGAGTGAAAAACTATCTTGTTTATAGCCATTTAACTGCAGGGGAATAATGGACAGCTCTTCCTCAAACTATTCTTACAGCCTCTCTGAATGCAGCTTTGCTGGGTGTCTGAAGTGCTTTTAAAATGCGTTCTGCCAAACTTACAGCATTTGCAACCCTCAGTAACACCACTTGCTTTGTTTTCCTAATATTTCTGTAGGGTTGGGGTTGACCCAGATCAGGATCCTCCACCTACTAATGACAGCTTTCAAGTCTTACAAGGAGTAAGTAATCCCGTCACTTCTCTATTAGGCTGGTCTTATTTTATAGGTAAGATGATAAAGAACTGCAAAAGCTATGTGCACGGATAAAGCCTTTTTCTTTTTCTCTTAGCTGACAAGTCAGCAATGCATTTTACTATATAATATTCAAGTGATGCCCACCAAAAAACATCCTGTGGTGTTGGGTAAAATGCTGCAGCGTTCAAATTTTTGTGTACACTTATATATATATACACACACATAAGGCATCAAAACCCTTCCCAAATCTACTAATACACTCTATATATAACAATGTGCTTTCCTCTTCCCACACCCACCCAACATGCTTGAGTTTCACATGCTGCAGCATAAACAGTCCTCCCTGAAACTGACCCAGAGATAATCCATTTGTCTTCTATTCAATAATTGGTACCAAATTTTGGGCCTTGGACTTGCTTAGAATCAAAGATTAAGTTCACTAATCCCATTTCAGCTCCTGTATACTATACGACAAGCCAGCTGGATCTTGCCTGTACTACCTACCAGCTGTATGGAGCTAAAGGAGTATTGTAAATTGTTGTTTATATTCATGAAACTGTGGCTGTGAATCTTTAGTGCATCAGTAACAACCCAAGAGTTGTTGTTTTCACTTGCTATATTCTATTGGCAAATAAGACTATCAAAAGAATGTTGCTCATAGCAGAAATTTCAGTTTTCCTGATGTGGAAACTGAGTGAATTCATATGAAAAGTGAAAGGTCTGAAAAAAACCTCAACCAAAACAACATTTCCTGAGGCTTCACTGGGAGCTTCCTGTGTCCATACCTAACTTTACATTCTCCCAGAGTACTGCTTGACACTAATTGTTCAGTAGCACAACTGTTTGCTTATGTAGGAACTTGCTTGAGGAAGTTGAATGGCAGGGAAGACGGATGACTTTGGACCCAGAGGATGCACAAGGTGAAAGTGTATGAACTCTGCTTTGTAAACCCCAGGTTGTATGATGCTGGCATTCAGGCTGGTCACAGATAGATGCATGGGATACTTGCTGTATCTGGGATCAGCTTTCTTATTAGTTATTTCTCCTTTCTTGCCTTATTTTTGTCACAGGTTGTACAGGTAAAGAGTTCCTTGCTCAGGAAGCACCTCTTTCATTGCAGAAATTGCATTAGGCATCTCTGGTTTCTCTGTATAAGCCTTTTTCCAGAACACAAAATAGATTCTGAAATGGTGGGTTTGGGTATGAAAAAAGTTGAACTTGGTTTTGTAGCTATCCAGAAGCAACCAGAAGGCCAGGCCTCAAAACACCTCCTACAATAAAGGCAACAGTTATTGCATGAAGTCAAGGTTAGGAAGTGGTATCGTGGTAAGATGGCTTTAGCCAGTTCAGACTGGGCTTGTCAGTGTTTGAAGAATTGCTTTAACAGGAAACACAGCATGGGCATTCTGTTCTCATCCAGTGTCTGTGTGGAAATAACTTGTTTACTTTTTTCCCATGTAAACATAAAGCACTTACCCATGTATTTCTCTCCATAGCTGTGTATTGCATTTCTAATGGATTCCATTAGTCAGTTCCCATTGGATTCCTTTTTCTTTCACGAAGCCAAGATTAGCAGCATCTCACAGTTAAAGAAAATATATCATTTGGGGTGGGGAGAGTGTGAAAATTTACTAAGCTTTTACCCTTGGTGGATCATGGATTTTTTGCACATCGGAAGTACACAAGGCAATCCCATCTTGTTCTTTTTCCAGTAGTTTGAAAGATGATTCATACAAGGCATTCTCACTTCATCTGTTTTCCTGCATTAAACTTTGGCCTCTGGACAAAAAAAAAGCCAAAACAGTAACAAAAGTAAAAACAAACGCAGCTGCAGACCAGCTGGTGCAATGACTTGAAGCACAGCTAGTAAAGGGCTTGTATTCAACACTGTTAGTGCTTCTGAGGTTGATCTAGCACTTACGAAACCTGCATGTCCTTCTCCAATTGTGATTTTGTATGGGTTCCCTGTTAAGCATGTTTCTCTCAAGGTTGGTATAGTTCATCAAGTTTGTGAGAGTTTATCAGGTATGGTAAATTTGCTTGATCTTCCAAGAAAGCAATAAGCTTAGGGGAAAGAACATGAAATAGATCTAGAGTTAAGGAAGCCAACCAAGCAATGAATAGGAGTCAGTCTGGATTATTCCAGTTCGTTTATTTGGGGAGAGGGATGAAGACAGGACATCAGTGAGGCTTATTTGTCAGGTTTGGACTTGTATCTATCTCCATTACTGCATTACATGTGCAATAAGTTTTTAGACTTAAGAAAACTTGGTGGCAGAGGGCTAATTAAGGTGATTTGAGGATAATGGAGAGAGCCTACCTCTCTGCAGTTATTTCTGGTCTTTCTAGGGAAAGTAACCTTCTCGGTATAATCATGTCATCATGTCTCTAAATAGCTTTCTTCTGCAATCTAAGTACAATATTGAAGTAATTTGGCTTTTTGGACAGGACACTATAATGCAAATTATTGGAATGTATGATCTGTTTTTTTTCTGCCTGAAATAATGGAGTATGTTTTTTTATCTTATTTTTAGGATGGCCTGGATTCTGAAAGAAAGAACAGGACAAAACAGGAAAGTGCTTGGCTCTTCAGGCTATGGTATAGCTTTGACCATAAGTATCCTTTTGAAAGCACAGCTTAGCTTCAAGACATGAACTGTTTTTTTCCTTTCCATGTACCCATAGGTAGTCTTAAGCATTTGAGGAGTTAAAAATGAGAGAGATCAAGCATTTGACAGGTTCAAGGCACAGAACTGAAGCCTGAATTTGCTGACTCAGAAGACAGACCTTTCTTTTCTTTGATACATGGTGTGTCACACTTGCCAGGGGATGAAAACCAGTAAGTTCTAGCAGATTAAGGTCTTTCCTAAACAAGACAGCCAATTAACTATTTCAGATCTTCTGATTTGTTCTGTTAAGCTGTTCTTATCTTCACTGATGCTCAGAGCACAAACCAGTTTTCCAGTTCACTGTAAAAACCCTAATCCCAAACTCACTGCTTTGAAGAGCCATCTGCTTCTGTGATGAAGTCCTCTTTGGAAGCCCATTACTGATACGGGAAGTTCTGGAACTAAAAGCCTGATCCAGCTTATTCCCTTCAGTATATCCAGAACTTCCTATGAGTGTTAAAGCAGAGAGTGTCCTTGTGTGTATATAATGCTTTACAAGCTTTCTGAAGCTCTTATTGAAATAGCCCTCTTTAAGCTTCTGAGCAGTTTCTGTGTAGCCGTCCTATCTTTCATGCTTGTGGTTTTTTTAATCTACTTCACGTATTCTTAACCAGCATGTTGTACAGCTGCCCCTCCTTAACAGCTTTCACTCACTTAGTGGAAAGTGTGAAAGTTTATCCTGTGGCCATGGCCAGTCATTTATATCCAGAAATTCAAAGGAGTTTTGGTTCCTGATGGGTAGTGATTTCTGGGGCAGTTAAATATTCATAAAAATCTGTGACAGTGCCTTAATCTTGTTGCAGCCTGCATCTGAGAAGTGAGTCTTCTAACTGGGGCCTTGTCCTTTGGTGGTTGAGATACTGCTGGCTTGGTTGTAGCACAGTAGTTGCATTCCATGCCTTGTGCATCAAGATTTCCCACCCAGGGAAACCCAGACATAGTGTTGAAAGTATTCAGATCCTAAGAGCACTTGCCCGTTCAGGATAAAATCTGTGACTGATGCTTTCAGGAGCAGTGGTAGTGGGCCAAAGCCCAGAAGGGTGTGTGTGTACCAGTTTAAATATTCATAAATTGTAGTAATTTTTAGCTAACTCTTTGTGTAGTGGCTGGTGTCAGTATATCAAGGTCAATTTTTATTATTAAAAATAAAAAGACTTCCGTGGTGAGAGCACAGAAGGATCTGACAGTGGCTATTTTTTCTTTCTTTTTAAGAAGGAAGAACAGCTATCCTCTCCCCCTGCCTTTACAAAAGGGAGGTGCCCTATGAAAAAAAAAAGGACTAGTTGGCAATGCTGACTTCCCCTCAGCTGACTGTAGCACAAGTGTGGTCCCCAGCAGCTGCAGCCAAGGGTGTGGGGAGTGCTAGATAAAAATTACAGCTTAATTAGCTGTTTCAGAGAAACTTGAAGGATCCTGATAGTGCACTTGCTGTTTCAGTGGTGACCAGCAATCTTTAGGGAAGGTTTCTGTAAAGTTTGTGCCAAGGAAACTGACACCCAGAGGCAGAACTGTCTTACTGTATCTTAGGGAGGTAAAATTCTGCTTCTCCTGTTGTAAGGAGGCATTCAAACATCAGCTGGGTTTGTGAGTAGAAAGGCAATTTGAAGTCTCAAAATTCATCCTTTGCAAAGGGAACTTAACTTGAAAAAAAATGCAAGCATGATGCATTTGGCAGAAGGCTCCGATGCTGGCTATTGTCTGCAGTGGTCTGTGTGGATGGATAATTGGGAACTTCATTCCTGTGGAATGCAGGGTTCATTTAATGTCATGGGCTGTTCCCTGGGTTCACCCACAATTGTTAAACACGAAGAAAACTGCAACTTTGAAGTACCAGATGTCTTTTACTGGGTTTGTTTTGTTACCCGTGCCTGTCTGCCACAGGCTGGTGGGTTAATGTGAGAGGAAGAGTTTATTTCTTCCCAGAACTGGGTGTAGCCACACTGTTAATGGAGGAGGGAAGGAGGAAACATGACTCTGCCTTGGCATAATCATGCAGTTATATGCTCAAGTCAACATGCCAGGCTCTGCTAAAAGGGAGGGATACACCTCTGCTAAAACAGCCTCTTGTTTAACCCCATCTTTTCCCTAAGCACCTTGATGTGTTGAGAGGATCAAGGAAACTTATATTCACAAATGGACTTGATTCCCTCTATGCTTAAAGGCCTAAGAAAGTAACTAGAATACCTGAAATATATATTTACATTTAAAATAATCAGACTGACTTAAAAATAACGAAACAACCAAAAACCCTGTGATTTCAGACAATGCTTGGAATTCCCAGCACTTTTCCCCTGAGCTCTGTTCTTGTCCCAGTCAAGATCAGCCTGCTGCTCTGTAGCAGGGATGGGTTTTTTGACTCCTCAGCATTTCCTCAGGCATGTCATCAGCCTGGAGTACTAGTGTGAATGAATATGGACTTACCTGGGGGCAGACCTGTGAAAAGAGGTGTAAAGATACCTTCCTTTCCCACCCCTGTGCCCTTTCAATGCAATCTAAGTAGCATTGCTTTC
This sequence comes from Hemiprocne comata, assembly GCA_020745705.1. NCBI lineage: Eukaryota > Metazoa > Chordata > Aves > Apodiformes > Apodidae > Hemiprocne > Hemiprocne comata. Next base: position 88,302,794 of record CM036586.1, on the reverse strand, counting down.
CTTCCTCCCTGTGTAACGTGGCTCTTGTCATACACTTTCCCTTTGCGTTTCTGGGGCTTTCTATGGTGTGTGTGTGCACTGCAGTGATGTCTTCAAGCCTTAGCACAGTAAAATCTCTGTGGCTCAGTGACCGAATAGCAGTTCAAGTTCAGTTCAAACATTGCTTGAAGGATGTTGGATGGACAGTATTGCCTTATTTTTCTGTGTTGGGCCACATCAGTATGTCACTTGGTTACCTCTAGCTTGCAACCTTGACACCTTGCACCCATCGTCAGAGCAGAAATACCTTTGGACCCATTAACACTAAAGCATTTGTACATCTCCTCAGTTGTTTTGACCCTAGAGAGCACAAAAGCTTAACATATTACTACTGCTTGAAACTTCTAAAAAGAGAGTTAGCTAGTTCCCCTTGCAGAAAATGTGTAAGTAGAGAAACTGCCCTTGGAGGGATCAAGGGGAAAATGTTGGGGGAAAGATGTTTTTAATTTATTTGTTTACAAATGTGAACTTTTTCAATGGATGTTTTATACAAGGTTATTGCACAGTACATAGATCAAAGTCAGACCCACATTTGTGTACAATTGTCTTTTTATTTTCAATAGTGGTTTTCCAGCACTGATGTTTTCCTTAACTGCTTAAGTTATTTAAAGCCAATTCTCACTCACAGTGGCCCTCCGTTAACCACAACTCTACCTAGCTGGTGTGGCCTGATAGCCCGCTGTCTGACAAGTCCCCAGGTTTATGATGTAAGTAGAATGACTCAATACTTCTGTTTTGTTTTTTTATTTATGTAACTCCAGCAAAGGAGGGGTTTGTTTTTCTCTTTTTAGGCAAAATGTTGGTGTGATACTGGTCTTGCAAGAAAGTGCTGGGTTGTCCTAGGCAGAAAAGATTAAAGATACTCTCCCTTAATGCAACAGCTTCTCTTAGTAGAAATCAGAGATGATCTTGTTGCTCAAATACTACATTAAAAAAAAAAAAACAAAAAACAAAAAAACATTTAAGGATACTGGAAAATTACGGGCCTAATCAATAACCAGTTCTTAGTGAATAACTTCAAAATATTTAGTCCCTTCTTAACGCTTTTAGACAAGATTCTTTTCTAAGCTTGCATTGAGGTCTCTTTCAGAGAAGACACTGACACATCTACCCATGCAGGAAAGAAATCTGGGAGAGCTTCCCTCTATTGTTTCCACTCTGAAATTTGAGATCACATTTTGGAAACCGTTAATCAGTTACTTATCTCAGTCTAGCAAGTCACTATACTGTCTTTACAGCCATGTCTTGCAATAATTAATGCTTCATTCTCCTGTTACTCTTGCAGAATCCTGATACATGTCATTCCTATCTGTAGAGTGCTTATGAAATCTACAACTTCTAACGAACTGCTTGTAAATAAAACCATAGTACTATGTGATATCACTCAAATTTGCAGGTTCTCTGAAATGGTAACATCTCTGCTATGTTAAAGTAGTTTTGGACCAGATTTCTATTAATTTTGTCCTTGAAAATTATGAATTCCACTTGCAACTTTGAAATACTTCTGCACGTTTCTTTCTGGTATCATTAGCATCTTGCTTTTTACTTGATAGTAACATTTTAAAGAAATTTTAAATGTCTGCTGCCTGTTTGGATCTTTTAGTAATGCAAGAAACTGGCCTTGTTCCCATCTTTGCAATGCCACAGGAGATCTTAAAACAGATCTAGGCTGCAAGGTATCCATTATTTCAATTAGCCTACTTGTGTGTTGCCCTTGTGTCTATGTATGATGTAATAAGATTAGTTACCCAGTAACTGAGGATCTAACCAGATGAACATGCAAGCTTTGGTTTTCATTTTCCCTAATAGTTGAGCTCCTTTCTTCTCTTTACATCTCATTCTTAGCTACTACTGCATGTGGAAACTTATTGTTTAATTGGATTGGTTCTGTGACAAGCACACACACCCTCCTTAGGGTGTTACTTTCATAATTAAAGTTGCTTATAGGGCTGTGTACTTTTTAAGGTATATAATGTGGAACTTTCATGTTTTCTTTATATATATAGTGTGTCTGTTCCTATTTTGGTTCATTGCTGCATTAATTTTAGGAAAAAATCATAGAATGTCTTCAGTTGGAAGGGACCTCTAAAGGTCATCTAGTCCAACCCCCCTACAATAAGCAGGGACATCTCCAGCTAGACCAGATTCCCAGAGTCCCATCAAGCCTGACCCTGAATGTCTCCTGGGATGGGGCTCCACCACCTCTCTAGGCAACCTGTTCCAGTGACTCACCACCCTCATATTAAAGAACTTTCTCCTAATGTCCAACCAAAAATCTACCCTTCTCTAGCTTGAAACCATTACCCCCTGGCCTATTGTTACATGCCCTTGTGAACAGTTCTTTCCCAGCCTTCTTATAGGCCCCTTCAGGTATTGGAAGGTCACTATAAGGTCCCCTTGGAGTCTTCTCTTCTTCAGACTGAGCAACCTCAGCTTGTATACTTTATTTTTTTCAACATTTCTGAACTCTGCAGTTGCTTTCTTGCTCTTTGTTTATTTGCATGGTTGGCTTTGCTACAGTGCTTGACTATACCATTTTATTACTGGCTAAAAAGCTGTGGAATCTTTTTGCCGTCCTATCAAGTGCAGGTGAAGCAACTGAGAGCATCATGTCTTTGGGAGGAACAAAAAACTGCTTGGAATAGTTGTGCTTTTGTGAGAGATTTCCAGCAAAACGTACATCTGACAGAATTAAAGACTGAATTAGACCAACAAAAAAGTCTGTAAATACTCAACAGAATGTAATACAGCTAGAAAACATGTTTCAAAAAGAAGCAGTAAATCCTAGATCTCATTCAGGTGCATGTCTGAGCAGTTATGACATCTACATAGAGAAGAAAGCATACAAGTATGTAGCTGTACTGACTGTATATTTGTGTATTGTTTTCAGCTTTTCGTTTTTGTTTGGGTTTTTTTTGTTGTGGGTTCCTCCGCCCCTCCTCCCCCCTGGTTTTATTACAACCTTATTCAGAATTCCATAAGTAGGAGCTCATTTTTGTAATTAAATGCCAAAGGGGGGGAGTTTAAAGTCTAGAAGTCAAATAATCTTATTACGTAGTCCACCTACAAACAGTTCCGAAGTATGAAATCGTGTCCTCTAAGCTTGACTTTGCATGGTGTACATGTAAGGTTCTGAGTCATCATGCAGGGGTGAGGTATAGTGTTTTTTTTCCACAGCTGTCGTTGCTATTCCTTGCTGATGTTCTCCCACTGCTTTAAGGCTGTGCCACTAGGCTCACCATTAAGTGCTTCCTACCCAAAGACAATCCAAGTCGGAACTTAAAAGCATGAAAGGCTGCTGTAGTTACAGTGTTTAAAGTGATCATTTTCAAAAATTCACTCCTATTTTTCTCTCCTGGTGTTATCTTCAGTGCATGACCATTTGGCTGGGCTTTCCAATTTATCCCAAACTAATGTAGGGCTCTTTTTCTTCCCTTTTGACATATTCTTTGAAAGTCTTTGAATTTGGTAATTCTCTGTTTCATCAACCATTTATCCCATTTAAAAGAAGCATCCATGTTATCAACTGCTCTTCCTGATGAAACACTGCTGGGATTATTTTTTTTGCTTGTTTGTTCAGGGGTGTGTTTTGTGTTCTACACACACTCCCACCCATTTTTTATTTAAGTATAGTTCTTTCACAATACACAGTGTGACAACTTAGTATGAAAGTAGAGGGAATTGAACAATTTTTCTTAATATACAAGCCCCATAAAGAAATTTCATTTGCAGTCTATAAGTCTTAGAGGAGGTAACTCTCAAAACTGGTAAGAAAACTTGCAGTCATGCCTCCCCCCTCCCCTTTCTTAGTGCTTCTAGCTCCATAGCAAATGGTTTCATTTCCTTGCTGAATTTGAACTCAGCTGAGAAACGGAGAAACTCTAAGCAGAGCATCAGATTTAAGTTGTAATATATTTTGCATGCATGCTACTTGATGCTTTTGGTTTGGAGCATCAAGATACATAACTTCTGATGGAGATTTTGCCATCTGTGATGCCCCTGTTGTGTTCAGCACCAGCAGCGCACGTGGTGCCTACCAGCACTTTTTAAGTGCTCCTTTTTGCACTGCCTTAGGAGCCAACAAAGACTGGCTTTATAAGCAGTAACTCTCTATAAGATTTAGCTGTTTTTAGAGTCTCCAGCACGCATTCTTAGGAGCATAAGCAGATTTTACCACAAATAGGACAGAATGCTGTGAGGTCCCTCAGGGCTATGGTCAGCACCTCAAAGCAAAATCTACTCTTTTGTAGGGTTTTGGATTTAGGTACCTAGCCATTCTAGTTTGTCAGTGTAAGTAGTGAAGTTCAGACCTATGTTTTTTGAGTGAACTGAAGCTTTTCCTACAGAACTGTAGGGGATTGCAGAGGCCAGTTTAGGGTTATTCTTGGAAGAATTTCAAGTCTCTAGGGATCTACTTGGATACGTTTCCTGTCTTTCTTGAAAGAATTGTTCATGCTGCATGAAGCACAGTAGGTTTATTCATCCATCCTCTTTGCTTGCAAACATAGCAAATCCACATACTACATGGGATTGTTCATGTATGTTCTCTGGGGAAATATGTGAAATTAATTGCCTGCTGCTTGTGATGCTGTTTGGCAGTGAACTAAATAAGAGGAGCTTAGCTCGTACAAGGCAATGTTTGTTCACTGTGCTGAGAGAAAACTCAGTGTTTTCTCTGGAACTGATCATGCTTACGTACATGGACGTATAGCCTGGGACAAACCAGCAAAGGCTGAGTTAGGACTTGCCATACAGTATAAGGGCCTTCTCCCCTGGGTATCGTGCTTCCAAGAGCTCTACAGCCTTTTTGGGAAGCTCAAGTGTACTGTATGTTCTTACGAGTTCTTATCTGCTAGGTCCTTGCTGCAAGGACTTTCTGTTACATGGTATTGTGGAGCCAGGAGAAGTTCTGGGAACTTGTTGTAGCCACTCCACACGTGGCTCTGGTATCATAGTACCTCTTGGTGTGCTGTCAGCCCTGCATTCCCCTCCTTGGTGCTTATCCAAAGGCAAACACCATGATAGGCAACTTGTGATACAGCTTCTCAGCTTCTTTGGCTCAGTCTAGAGAAAAAGCAAACTGCTTCCTTCTTACTCACTTCAGTTTTTCTGCTTTTCATCTTCATTTGAATGTCTCTTTTTGAACAACTAAATATATGGGGATGTCAGATTTCCCTAAACAGCTAATCATTAGGTGTACCTTTTTTAAGCATCTTGGTCTTGTCCCTCAGACTTTTGCTTCTTTGCAAAGGCTGCTGCTGCCAACTACAGCTGAAGCCTTTGGTTTCCACCTTTTTTCTTTTTCAGATAGTGCCAGTAGTTCAGTGTTTTCTTTGCAATCAAAGCAAGCAAGTATCCTAAAGTGTATTTGCACTTGGAAAAAAACAGTCCTCTCTATCACAGTAACCCTGTCTCTAATAAGCCATGATAAATTTGGATGCTACAAAGCTTCTAAGAAATTAGCACTCATTCTAAGTAGGGCTTGTCTTGCACCTGGCACTGAACTGCACCATTTCTTTCATTGGTTTTGGTAAACTCCTGACACCTCTTTCAATCATCATTAAATATTCTGTATCATCTAGAGGCTTCTGCTGCTTCATTTTGGCTGATTATCATTCGGAAATAATGACAGTAAGCTTTCCCAGAAAGTTTTTATTTGACCAGGCGCTGTATTTTTCATTGTGGACAGGTCAATCAGGGTTTCTGATCTGAAGTGCCCTGAACTCCTGTTCTGCAGTACAGGTAGGGCTTGCTGCTCAGGCTGATGACAGGCATCCTATCTCGTGTAGCCTGTGCCTGCATCCCCTTGCCCAAGTGGAAGAAAATGATGGATTTTGGAAATGTAGCCTGATCAGTGTCCAGTCTACTGAGGAGAACAGCAATGCGCACACTTACATGTCAGCTCTTGCCAAGCAGTGTGGAGCTATTCTCACAGGGACATGTTTGCTTTCAATTGCAAGAATGCAAGCTGATAGTACTGACAGAATTTTCCTCAGATATGAGGAAACCCCATTTTCTGACCAATTCAGCTCTTCTGCCTTTGAAGACCATGTTGAACAGGAGTGGAACATGGTACAATTGCTTGCTGTTGTATTATGCTGTGTAGGGAACTAAGTGTTTTGTTATACCTCAGCAATTTTTAGTCCTTGGCCACATATTTCATCCCATTTCTCCCAAAATAAATTAATAGGGTTTCATGAGCCTCTTTCCTAAATTATTTGGAAAAGAGAACATGTCTGAAGTAGTTACAAAACTGTGAAGCAAACTCTTATATCAGCCTGTCTTACTTTCATGGCTTAGAAGTGTTCCTAAGAACTAGGTCAAGTAATTTTCCATTTAGTACCAGGTAAACGAAGTAAGCAGATAGTTTAAAAGAGTGTGTTTATTTTTCCATCTATAACAAAAATATGTTGAGGAAACCTTGAATGTAAAGAATTTGGGTCTAATGGGTTCTTATTAGTTTGCATGAGTCTTTTACTAATACAGTTGCCTAATTAGCAAAAGATGCAACTCTTACTTTGTATCTGGAATAACTTCGTTGTGGTTGGTCTCCAGTCTCTTTCTTGTACTGCCTTTGAAATTGTCGTGCAAAAACCAGTGTATACTGCTCATGTCTCCTATACTTCTAGTAAGCTTCCAGTGCTATTAAATCCCTAGTTATCTGTCTCGTAATCTAGTTCTTGGGTTCAGCTTGCCTTCACCTCTCCACAATAGCAGTGGTTGTACAGGGAGCAGTAAGCTGCTTTGCAAACACTGGGTTCAGGGTTATTTTTAACGCTTCTTAAGGCGGTGCTTCACCGCTTGCTGCTTCTGTATTGACATGTACGTAAACTCTTCTGTTCATTTATCTTCTTGGCAAAGACCAAATGCTGTGCACTGAACAAAGATTTTTCTTCCTTTTCCAGAATCAAGAACAACTTAGAGAAGAGGATTCTGATTTTATTCTGAATGATGGTGATCTTACTGTGACATACGGTGATACAACAATAACTGCAAATGGTTCTTCTGGCCCCCACACAGCCACCACTAGCCTTGATGGTAGGAGAACAAAAAGCAGTTCAGAGGAAGCACTGGAACGTGATTTGGGAGCAGCAGATCAAGAAGTTACAAGCAGGGGTACCCGGCTAGTATTTCCTCTGGAAGACAATGCATGATTACTGACTCAGCAAAAATAACTCTTGCTGTGTGGATGGATCAAGGAAGACTGCAGGCCACTGTGTCACTTGAGGTGGGGAGGTTTATTTAAACAAGTTAACATGCGTAAGGGGTTTTACTAAGGTCTGAATATGTCACCTATTTTTTACTCAAGATGCTGACAGTGGGGTTTTCTAAATGTCTGAAAGTAGACAAATGAGAGAACTGGTCATTCTCCTCTTTTCAACTGCATATTGAATCCAAGTATAGCTAGCATGCTGCAAGTGTCTTGTTCAGCTGCAGCAGCTCTCCCTGAGAGGTACGTGAATAAACCAAGCTTGGCTTAGCTTGGCAATGTGGAAGAAGAAATATAAACATTATAATTATTATGACGTAAAGACGTGTGTGTGTAGCTGAATGGGGAGAGACCCATTGTCAACGTCTCTTGTGAGGTTGAGGAAAACTGAAGTCACACAGGACAGTGCACATTAGGACTACAGATGCATGTATGCAGTGCTCTGTGAGGGATCTGTTACTACAAGCTCTTCTAATGCATTGCAGGGAAAAAAAGGGAAAATAAGATTTCCTCACTGACCATGTGTTTAACTGGGAAGGCAACAAAGGCTACTTGTCCCCTTAGCTTTGGGCAACTTGACTATTGCCATTAGCCTAACTTCTAGTACCTCAAAAGAAAAACACCCAAACCCTGTGGTTTAAGATATACCTGACCCGACACAAGCCCAGAGCCAGGCGCTCTCAGGCAAAGTAATGAGGCAAAAATTTCTCACCCGTAAGGGTCTTAAAATCAGATGAAGATAGTTGGAAACGTATCTCAGGCTGGGGAAAGCAGCAGTTAAGAGGAGGAGAGGAAAAGAGGGAGAGAGAGGCAGTATTGAACTTGCATGGAACCATGAGGTTTCGTATTGCTCAGAAGAATCCATGGACTCTGCTTACAGTTCATGTGTGTGATAAACAGCAAACATCTAATTAAACAGACAAACAAATGCTACTGGCTTTACCATTTGTGACTGTCCTAAAAGAAAGGTGTTTACTCTTGTTCTCTTTCGCAGAGTAGATGTGAAACTTCAGTGGGGCATTGCACAACATATAAGCTACAGAAGTGACGAGCTGTAGTATCATCTTCAATGTGAAAAGGGAAAAATCTTTGCCTAGTATTTAGCCCACTTACACGTAGGCTAGCATTAACTTACTGCTAAATGCTTTTTAATTTCCAAATGAGGAGATATCATTGTCTTTGCCAATAGCTGAAAATTTATGCTTTGAAGAGCAGTTCAGCTATTTAAAGCATGCTAAGATGTGATTTCATTCTCATGTCTCAAAAGGTTTATTTTTTTAAAGGATTCTGTGGCCCACTAATGTGATGTAATATCAGTTTGTCTAAAAAGTGTGTTTTTCTTGCTGCCGTTTCAGTTGTTCCTCTCATAAAATTGTGTGTGAGTAAATACCCACTCTGTTTTTCCTTAACTATTGAACTTAACAGGCTAACTTTGGCAAGAGAACTTACTGCTGAGGAGAAACATTGCAGTCGTATTGTCTAGTCTGCTTTTGTTCAAATGTGTTCTCTAATGGGTGATCTACCTCCTTGTCTGTCCCTCCAAGGTAAATTTTTTTAGGGCACTGATCTGTAATAACTGTCTGACATTATTAAGAATAGAGATGCGAGGAAATTGCAGCTTTTATTGTGGAAAAACTGGAGCAACAATACAGCCTGAGCTCTCTTAAACAGTGAAGACTAACAAACCCTGGTGGAGATCTCTGAGCAGAACAACTCCTTTTCAGTTCTCTGCTTTCAAGGAAGACAAAGCAGATCGCCATGATCCATGCTATTTATACTGTTTGCATTACTTGTTTTTCTACTGCCAGCACTTTAAAAATAAGTTTAAAAAAAAAAAAAAGTTATTTCTTCCTAAGTTACAAAACAAATTGCATTTATTTTGTACAAGTCTTAGCATGGACAGCGTGGGTCCCAGAGTGAGAAACTGAGACTGCTACTGCAACTAATGTGAGCTATTAGCTGAGTCATATGAACCAAATTTTGGGTTGGGACAGTGAAAATTACCCAGAATAAATGGACTTAATACAAATACATTAAGGCAAACCTTTATGTGTAGCTTGAAGCTGATGCTTACAAAATCACTTGGGCTGAAAAACAGAGTTATGCAGAGACAGATCTCTTCTTTGGAAAAAAGATCATGTACAGGTTCTGGAAGTAGAAATTCTGTGTCATTAGCTTCCTCAGGAAGACTGAATCTTTTGAAAGCATTAATAAACCATCCCAGTGCAGATGCTTCTCTGTCTGTGTTTATAATTCCCATTGCAAAAGTGTACAACTGAATGAAGTCTGGCAGTAAGTCCAAAATGTGGTTGTGAATGAGCAGCCAAAGAGGGTGGATCATTGATGAGAGGTGAGGAACATAAGAGTTTAACTACATCTTCAAAAATCACTTAAAACATTTATCCAGCATAGTGAGGAGGGGCCCATACACACAAGCTTCATTTTTATTAATATAAAAATTATTCTTTGATTTTTATCTATTTTTTGTTTTTAATCTTTTGCAAAATTGGATTTCCCCATCATCAAAAAGTAAGCTAAATCATCTAGCCCCCTTCTTACCAGCCCTTGTATAAAATCCACATGGCACTACAGTACTGAAAATGTGGGAAAAAAAAAAAATAATCTGCTTGTCCTGAAACATTGCATCTTGCACTAACTTACTAATAGATCCTTTTGTTTTTCGAAGTGTATCCTTTTGAAAGAATAATTTAATGTTTTCAGTTCCTTTCCAGTAGGATCCTGAGCTGTTAAGAGCTTACCATAACAGCAGATACGTAATTTCTTATAACCTTGGTGTGAAGTTTTCAATAGAAAACACAGCTTAAGATAATGAACAGCAGTTGATATATTTTAGTATCCTCTTCAGATTGAAAAAGAGAACTTGTATAAAATTATGTCTTTGCTGAAAAAAGTATTGCTATAGTAGCATAGGACGTAGCAGCTTCCATGGCTGCCTTTGTACTTGGCACCGAGTGATTTCTCCTTGTAGATTTCTGCTTGCTGCATCGTTGACTTACTGCTGAAAATCTTCACCTGAAGTTGCCAAGGAATCTGCTAACTTGAGACCCTGGGGATGGGCCAGATGAAGCCCCCAGTCGCTTTTCAGTGCTTCACAGAAGCTAATACTGACAGTAAGGCAAGACTGTTCTGCGAGTGCTTGAATTCCTGTGCAAACTAGTCCTTCCAATGTACTTATGTTGAAGGCAGCAGCAATCCACAAAGAGTACACAAACATCATATCTAAACAGACGAAGAAGTTATTCTAAACCCTCTTGTGTATTCACCTTCACCATTTGGGGGGAAATTACATTTTTGTTTACAGACTTCGGAAGAGCACAAAAAATAATGTAGAAAACGAGCATTTTTGTGCTTTGCTTGCTATTAAATTCAGTGTGTGAAAGAAATGACCCTGTTTTGAGCCACCTGTACGACACAGCACGTGTTTTGTGGAAAAGCACAAATTCTCTTAAACTGCCAGCAGTTCCATGGAAGTTATCAGCTAAGGCTGAGCAGCAGTGAGCAGCCCCTCTGACTGCCAAGAGCAGAACCATCTCAGCCTCACTGCAAACATGGGTGTGACACTGGATTTTTCAGCGTGTTTTTCGTGAGCGGTGTTGGAACCACTCCCTCCATTGGCTTCAGGAGTAGCTCTCGATCTCATCTCAAGTTATCAGGAAGGAGGAATGCTGTGACTTATGTGTTTATGCTGTGCATTACATGTCTGCTATGCAGAGGAAGGGAACAGTGTAAGCTACCTTTTCTGATAAAGACTGAACAAGGGTTAAAGTGTCACATACTTGGTACTCGACCAAGTCTGGCCCTATTCCAAGGATGCAAGTTTTTTGGCCTACAAAAGGACCAAAAATGTCTTGTTTCTTTGGGTCTTTTTTACACTGAAGGAATTGTCTTTGGGGAAAGGACTGCAGAAATTTTAACTGGGGGGTGGGAGGCGAAATCTAAGCTTTTTTGGCTGAACTTCCAAAGAACTGATCAAGTACATAACAAAGGTTAAAATTATGTCTACTCCTAAATTATAGCTACTACATTTCACTCCTGTGAGAAGGGAAAGACCTTATAGTAGGAAGTCTAATGACCTTAACAGATAGCATGAGAAGCTTACAACAGCTAGGAGGCCAGATCCTGTGTTTTTAATCTTTATAATCAGTGAGACAATTTGTAGGTTGGCATGGAAAGTATGGTCCTTCTTGTATAATTTCAATTTAACTTGAACTGCAGTCTCTCTTCAGATAGTATTGGTGAGAGGAGCTGTTTTGAGTCTAAATCTGAACAGTAAAATCCTAGAAATTATTATGCTTCACATTCCTTTCAAAGAAAGGTTCAGTGTTTCTTTTAAGTCTGAAGTAGCTCACAGGAATAATATGCTTGACCTCAGCCTTGGCAGACATGGTCTCTGCTTCTGCACAACTGTGGGAATGGAATTTGAGTACTCAGAAGACCCAACTTTGTGTGCTTTTCCTTAAGATGTGGGAGAGGACCTTTTTTGGGGGGAAACCAGAGAACTTACAGATGCATCAGCAGGGAGTATTATTCTCCAAAATACTGAACTCATGATCTGCTGAAACTTAGAAAAAAAGGAAGATAAACCGTGACCAGCAGGCACAGACCATCCCTCAGGAAATCAGGCAGTGGATACCCCAAACCAACTATGTACAATCCCGGTCATAATCAGAGTCACAAAGTACAACAGAGCTGCTGAGTAGCTCAAATACATTCCTAAGAGAAAAAAACCATGTAGAACAACAATTTCAAATGTCCCTATATTGAAAAATGCTCTTTGTAAGAAGCAGTCCGTGTAAACCTTATTTGTAGTGCAGAAGGAGGGTCTTGCTTCCCAAGTTTGGGGGGGAGAGTTGAATACTGTGCAGTGAGAAACCACAGATACTTCTTGGTCTGGGGTTTTTGGAAGTGCCCTTCTGAAAAATAACTTCCAGTGGAAATAAGCCTGCGAAGTGAAAGAGAAGGAAAGTGTGGAGGAAACAGTGAATTACAAAGCCAGGAAATGGCTTAAACAGGCAGCTTTACTGTGGGAACAGCATTGTAAACAATTGCTACTCTTAATCTTGCACTCTGCAATGCTGAGAAGCTTTGCAAGCTTCTGCTTACCTTATCCTAAAACGAGGGCAATGGGATAAGGCAAAAGTAATTAAACTACCCCATCCTAATTGATTGCAAAGTCAAAAGCTTTCACAGGGAAGCAATGACTTGCTCCACAGACTCCAGAGCAAGGAAAGTAACTTTCAACATTTAAAAAAAAAAAGTAATCTCACATCACTACTGTGTTTTCTTGACTCTAAAAAGCCTTTAGTAACTTTGAAAGTGGTTCTAGGGTAACTGTAGTCTGATAAATATGGAGGTGCCTTTACAAAAGGTACATACAGACAAACAGGACATAGGTGGCTGGCCAATCATATTTGAGTCTGTGTTGCAGACTCAAATGAAATTTCGTATCTTCATTTGATACTTGCAATTTATACAAGCCTTTGTTATGGAAATGGAAATGTTTTGAAAAAGTGATTAAATATGTTCAGATTTTCAGGGAATAAAATTACCTATCTGGTTCGGATGCTTTACCCACTATGCCTTTATCCTATGCTACTTTTTTGATCATAATCTGTTTTGCACCACCCCATGTAGACTTGCAGACTTCCAAAATGCCACTGGCTTTGATGCTTTATCTAGGAAACTTAACTGGGAGAGACAGCTCATAATAATTTATCCTGGAATAAGAGACTTTGTTGAGTGCCTACACTGTCTACATCAGGAAGCTGGGTGGTGCAGAAAGGTGCCTGCAGGGAGGGAGAGAAGCCCTGGCTTTTTGAATACCTGGTTATACCGGTGTGGATAAAGCCAGTGCCCCTCCTAGGTTTATGTGCAATGGTACAGAGCCAGAAGGGATTTATATTGGTGCCTACAAAGGAGCTGCAATCTTTGAGGGAAATTAAAAACATTTGGGTTACTTCTAGTTTTTGTTAACATAATGCTTTTTAATTTTCTGATGCCCCGAGTTTCCTGTATTTTATTTTTTTTTACCTTTTAGAGCTTGAAAGCATCCCATATAAACACAGTTGATATGTGTTTTAAAGGGGGGGAGGAGCAGAACAGTCTACCTGCCTAAACACCGTGTCAAAGCTATGATACACAGCTAGCTTATGCAAATTTGGTTAATTAGATTGCAATAATGTGAAATGGCGCAATTAACGGTCACTTTCCCACTTTTATATGGAAAAAAACAGATTTGCATTCCCTCAGAGAAAGTGAATGCTCAACTTAAAAGGGTTTTGCTGCAATGTTAAAATACTTAACTTTAGGCTATGAGAAATACATTGGATTTCTTTTTTAACTAGTAAAGTCTCTGATGTTGTTATTACAGAGTCAGGGAGAAGTAGGTCATGTCATTCCATGTTATAACATATTTATGAATTTTATTCCCAGATTTTAGTTTAATCAAGGTCTGATTCTGAATTTCAGTCAAATTGCCTGGCTGAATGTCTTGGTGTTGACACTGAATAATACCAGAAAGCAGAATACCAGAAGATACTTTTCTGGATTGTAGCAGCTGATTAGGAACAGTCATTGTGAAATAACAGCTTCTAGCACATGGGGTCACTTGATGTAAGTTTGTCTGATTTTATTTTGGGATGTCGGAAGTAAAGAAAGGGATGTGACCCATAGCTGGTTTTGGTGGAGCAGGGAGAATGTAAACCATCTAAGAATGCCCCAAATTTGCTTCATTCCTTTCAGGGAGACAGGCTGCTGTGCCTTTCCTTTGATATTTTGGATGGGTGCTACAGATGTTCTGGGTATGAGTTCTGGTCTGTCCATAAAGCACAACATGGGAAGCAGCATTTAAGCTGATTTCCATCAGACTGCCATTATCAGAACTCCTACCCTCTTGTCATTCACAGTATGAACACATCAGTAAGGTTGCAGGAGGTGTCTTAAGGTTATTTCAAGGATAAAAACACAACGGGTTTTCAAAGTGTATCATGCTGTCCTGACTAAGGCTACTGTGGTAGATGGTCTGTCCAAAACTTTTGGTAACTTCTGTTCCCTTGTTATCAAAGCACCTAAAGCCTGCATGGTATGATGGGTTCAAGTGGGGTGGGAGCCAAGAGCTGTGTCAGAGACTGCCATAATACATATTAAGTCCTTTCCTTCCTAGAGGTAGTGTTTCTCTTTTGTGTGCAAGAAATTGGGTGCACCAAGTGTTTTTAACAAGGCTGAAGTGATTACTGTGAGCAGAGATTTGTTGAACTGGAATATAATACTGTATCCCCTGATACATCCTCTTCATAGTGCTGATAGCTACAGCAACAACCATCTTTCCAATCTTTGCAGTTTAAGCTGTGAGGATTTAAGGAGGACAGCCGCTCTCTGCACAGTCAGGGTTTGGTTTTTTTTGGTCTTCAGCTCTTAGTGGCACAGCAGCGTGCAGGTGCTCTGAGCTCTGGTTTGGGAGCTCAGTATCCTAATGAGGTTAAATGGCAAGGGATTATCCTTTAACTACAACAGTGGGTGGGGAAGAGAGAGAAAGCACAATGTTGTGAAAGCTCTCCATGTAATGGAATAGTAGTAGTGGAGGAGGAGAAATATAAACACCTGCTGGGCTTTCTGCCACTGGCTGATTTGTGTACATACTTAGCTAAACATTCAGTTGTGTGGACAAGATATTGCAGTAATTTCAGCTTTGAGTGTGCTGATTAAGGCCTCATCCATGCATTCCTTTCTCAAGAGAAGAAATCCTAGTGCTGCTTGGAGCTCCTGCCCTGCTAACAAGTTTCAGGTTGGATATGGACATAAAGGGACCGTTCTAGGTCAGCAAAGTACTGCAGCCTTCCGTTTCTTCTTACTACTCCGTTACTTCACATAGACCTTGGGGTAGGAGGCACATGGTGTTCTGAGCTTTTGTGGCATTCAGTGTTGTATGTGGAGTTAGTTATACTGTTAGCTGTACCAGAACAAGTGATCACATCTGACATCTGCAGTCAAGTCAGAAATATGTCACCTCTTCTTCTTTGATTAGTCATAGCGTAAAACTTACTGTGGCTTGGCACATTTGTATAAATTCTGTATTTCAGCTCAGAAGTGAAAAGGGCTGATACTGGCAGGTCTTTACTCAAGGCAAAGCTAGCAACTCAGTCCACTTCTCACAATACAGAATTGATTTGGGGTTCCCTTCCTTAAAACACAGTTAATGATTCCCAGCTAGGAACATCCAACAGTTACTCTCATATCCTTTGTATTTTAGGAAGGGCTGGAAGCTACAATTAAAAGTAAATGTTATTATATGCAGCAATAAAATACAGATTTATGTCAATAAGTGTGTGATAGAGAGGAGTTATGACTTCTAAGTCTGTCCTTAGAAAGTGTGAATGATCATGCAGACAAGGATGGTGTACTTCATTTTCATGTACACAGAGCAGAGCAACAAGGTAACCAGAAGCACAGTGGAAATTTCATGTGATGATTAAACACTTGGGTTGCTGCAGTTGGGTAGAAGAGATGCCAAAGGAAGATCTGGTACTTGTAAAATTTAAAATGGCATGGTGTAATGGGAACAGGGAATGGTGATTCACCTGCTGCTGAAACAAACTAGAGGGTACTGGCTGACATGAACCAGCAGATCAAAACCAAAGGCAGTATTTTTACCCTAAGCAAATAGTGAAACTTGCTGTCACAGGCTGCGTGCTCAAAAGCATGTCAACAGGTTCAAAAGTCAGCAATTCTGACCAGATCAGCTGTTCAACACAACCCAGACCTGGTCTCTGCCTGCCTTAGGCACTCCCTGAACAGCTGAGGAGCTGGAGGAGGACTAAGGATGTCTTCTACAGTATTACTTCCCCTAAGCGTGTCCTGCTAGCCTGAATCAGGCACCACTGCTGTGAGGTTTTTCCCCTTTCAAACACAGAGTATACAGCTGTACAGCTAGTCTAAGGGTGTCAATAAGAAAGATGAACAAAGCTGGTGAAGGCTCTGAAGTCTTATGAGGAGCAGCTGAGGAAACTGGGGTTGTTTAGCCTGGAGAAAAGGAGGCTGAGGGGAGACCTTGTCACACTCTGTAAGTGCCTGAAAGGAGCTTGGAATGAGGTGGTGTTGGTCTTTTCTTCCAAGTGACAAGTGATGGAACAAGAGGAAATGGCCTCAAGTTGTGCCAGGGGAGCTTTAGACTGGATATTAGGAAAAATGTCTTCACTGAAAGGGCTGTCAGGCACTGGAACAGGCTGCCCAGGGAAGTGGTGGAGTCACCATCCCTGGAGGTATTTAAAAGATGTGTAGATGTGGTGCTTGGGGCATGGTTTAGTGGTGGTCTTGGCAGTGTTAGGTTAATCGTTAGACTTGATGATCTTAGAGGTCTTTTCCAACCAAAATTATCCATTAGATATAAATTGATGAGTTTGTTACTGTACTAACAAGTTAGCACTGGGGATATTTTTCCCTGAAAGAAAGGGAAAGCTTAAACAAAGAAGCTTAAAGAAAACAGGAACTTTCACCTCAGGATAAATATTTCCGTCATACCTTGTGTTTTGTCATAAGAACCCCAAAGAAATGGGCACTTCTTGGTAGCTTATGAAATCACTGGCAAGGCTTCTGCTCACAGCGCGACCTTCTCTGGGCACAGATGGTCTTCCTCTTCCCAGAGATGCAATCTCAAGGCTTTGCTGTAGTTTGCATGCAGTGAGTCACTTTATGTTCTGATGGCACAGAAAGAGAAGGGAGAAGGCAATCCCATTTTTCCAGTGATCCACAGGGTGAGCAAATCTGGGCAGGAATTATTAGAGTTCCAGCCAAAGGAGGTGAAACCCATCATATGCTATTCTTGTTGTCTTGTTTCCACATGAACAGCTGGAAGCAGTGTCTCTAGCCATTAAGAGTTGCTGTGTTTTGACTGTGTTTTTCCATTCCTGTCAATAATGAGGTTTAAAAGAGACTGGAAATTTTAGGAAGAAGTAGTTCTTGCTCTTTTCCAGGTGGAAAGTTTGGCCAAAGTGCACAGGTGCTCTACGTTTGGGAGTGTGACTTTACTCGTTCACCATCTTACCATATATGCCAAGTGTGCACTTGCTGCCAGGGTACCTCGTTCTGCTTTCACCCAGAGCAAACTGCCCCCTGCCCTGAACTTCACCCTGTGGCCAAGAAGGGAAGCTCTGCAGTCAGTCTGCAAGTGAGAAGCATGTTGAGTTTTACAGTAATAAGTAGGGTTTAGCAGCTGTGGGAAGACATGAAAGCTTGTAAGCAGGTAAGTTAAGAAGCTCACAGCTGTTTTTAGTGAGAAAGGGTCTCTTCTTCAACATGATCGAGTGTTATCTTGGAAAACTGAGATCTAAGAAAACTACAACTCTTTCCTGCCTACAACTACAGAACCCCTTTGTTCAGGAGGCCCGAGAATTGATGCTTGTAACACTACTTGTTTTAAACTTTTGGGTTTGTTTGATTTTCAGTCCGAATAAACCATTCTTCTTTTGCTTTTGCAATGTTTTCCTCAAATATGTGGGAACTTCCTTCCAAAAATAAGCTTTGTAAGAGTACTTGGTACATTTTCAGTATGCTAACATCAGCTGAATATTTGAGCTGGATCAAACAAGGGACGAATGGAAATGATGACAGGAGATGGTGATCAGAATTAAGCTGTGCTTAAAGAGCTACAGAAATTCTGCACACCTTTTTTCTGTGTCTCCTTAAATATAATCAATAAAGGATGTGTAAGTGTTTCTCAATCTAACATAGCTTCTGTTCCAAGATCAGTACACCCATGATATGACTGAGTTCAATGTTCTCGAAGCAACTGAATTTTGTTCATTCATTTACCCCCTATTTTCCCCAACCAAGAATGGGTTCATGAGGTAAAAACTGTTCCCTCTTAAACTAACCCACAGCCCAGGACAATGTCATTTCTGCAGAGCACTTGAAGTAACATAAGCCATGTGTGTTTTCAAGTTAGGGGCTGTTTTCTTTTGCTATTTTTAAGAAGAAGAAAAAAAGTGACAGCTTACATTCAGTTTTGTGTAGTGTAATGCTTGAAAATGTGATTTTTTTCTAAATAGACTACATGTTCTGAGCCATCTGATCAATGAAATAAAATTATCAAATCCATCTCTATTAAAAATCTTAAACAAACCCAAGTCTGCTCTCTTGGTATGGGACAAGAAATAGTATTTAACTACTACATTATTACATACAGTCTGAAAAAGGGAAGCATAACCTGAGGTAAAAATACAGCCATCTTGAAAATGCACTGTTTGGTTTTGTTTTTCTAGGAAGGATGAGTACTTAAACACATGCCCCTGCTCTAGTCAGAAACTTGGGTTTTGGTGTGACATTTTCAATACCAACCACAGTACTGAGATGTGCCTGTCTTTCTCTGGAAATTCCAACCTTGCCTTTCCAGTAGTGCTTTTAGTCTTTATACTAAGAGGAGAGAGCTTTTCTCCATGCTCACTCACACCCCACCTCTTGCTGTACACGAGTCACCCTGTACAGGTGACTGCGTACCTGTTTCTGTCCTGTTACACCAGTGAATTTGTCTTGTGTGGCGAGGGTGGGTTTTAAAACAGCAAACAGGAGTTGCACTGGGTGGGAGGCAGAGCTTTCCTGGTGCCATCTGCTGTGCCAGAGGCAGCCTCCTCCTGGGTGCTGGACCAGCCAGCTGCTGCAGGGTTGGCTGTGACCACGGAGCTCCAGCTGCCTGCTCCCAGCTGGGTTCCTTGCTATCCGGACCTTGAGAAACCAACCAAGTGCCAGCTGGGTTATCCAAAGAGTGGGGTTCCACCTGGACATGTCTGTGGGTCAGGCTTTCCAGCCAGCAGTAGGAGTTTGGGTTTAGACCCCAGAGAAGCAGCAGCGTTGAGCACCCAAAGACAGTGTAAGGGAGGGGAGCACAGGGCATATGGGTGCAGTTTTGTCTAATGGACCATGGGAGAAAGTCTCCTAAGGTGCAAGTAACATACACATTGGCAAAACCTTACTGGAAAAATAAACAGGACAAGACATGATTTACCCTAGCTGGATGTATTTATAAAGGGAGAAGATGGGAATACCATCAAACTTCTCCTGTAGTTCTTCTTTCAGGAGGAAAGAATTAACTGTTACAATGTTATGGGCAAACGTAAATAAAACTTCCCCCAGGTGACTAAAAGCTAGCAATAGCTGCATGCTTCAATAAAGGTGCCGTAGCTGTGTGGGGCAGGGGCAGCAGTAAAAAAAAATCAACAACCCAAAACTTCTAAAAAACCAGAAAGTGGTCCATCCTGGGCCTTTGTCCAAGAAAATTTGCAAAGACGGATATGTATTTTTTTCTCATAGAAGTTACCCTTAATTATTTGGAGAATAATTCTATGCATGTATGAACATGGTTTTAATAATCAACCTAATTTAACCTTTTGGCAGTTATTCCAAAACCTGACTGTCCAAAGAATGCAGACTCTGCTCTGTATTAATTGCACTTATGATATTACAGGTATTGAAATTACTGCCTACAGTTAGATGCTTCTAGTACTACAGCTGGTTTAGTTGAAGGTGTAACTATTGCCTTCCCAAGACAGTTTTTACCTTTACTGGTTTAAAACCTCTCAATATTGGAATGAACATTTCCTGGGTAGAGCAGTAATGAAGCCCTGCAGACATTGAGAAATAAGTCTCAGAAATTATTCCACTGGGCCCTGTACTGCTTCTGCATTCCCCAGATCAAAGCATCGTTAGAAGATGAAAAAATTGTCCTAATCAAACATCTACCTCAAAATTATTCTAGATGTTCTGTAACAGATCACAAGAGACTTCTCTCCCACTTCTCCCTGGACCTTCTGCTCCCATGCACTAGTAAAGATTTTTGAAAATAA
Organism: Hemiprocne comata; assembly: GCA_020745705.1. Taxonomy (NCBI): domain Eukaryota; kingdom Metazoa; phylum Chordata; class Aves; order Apodiformes; family Apodidae; genus Hemiprocne; species Hemiprocne comata. The sequence continues at coordinate 88,282,691 of CM036586.1, read as the reverse complement.
ACTTTATTAAAGGCACAGCTTAACTCTTCACAAAGGTGGGATTTTTGCCATGAGGATGGGGCATCACCCACCTGCTCCGTAGCCAGTAAAGGGGTTTCCACCTGCTAGGGAGTGCTCCAGGTGCAGCCCTGGGGAACTTGGTGTCTCAGAGCTGGTATTCCTCCTCACAGGAATCCATGGAGCCGTAGGTACAGGCGTGACGGGACATGCTTCAACACTCCAAGCAACCTGAAACTCAGTTTAGAAATAAGCTAAGTTTATTCAGACTTAAAACTGCTTACTAGCTATTTTCTTCAAGGCTAGGATCACCAGGTTACAAGCAACACATTAACCTGTAGTGGAGAGCTAAATGCAGCAGGAAGGTCATTTTCCAGTGTAGAAGTATCGTCAGCTACACATAACCTATATCACTTCCCAGGATTTTAACTCTTTTTTCCCATTAAGGAACAAAGGCTTAAGAAATACTGCTTAGTTACCTCCAGTCTGAATGTAACTGTATAATTAGAATCATAGAATCATTCAGGTTGGAAGAGACTGGTAATATCCAGTCCAAGCTTTAACCTAACTTCACTAACCTACCTCTCCCAGCCCACTGCTAAACCATGTCCCTAAGCACTGTATCTAAACTATTTTTAAACACATTCTGGGATGGTGATTCAACCACTTCCCTGAGCAGCCTGTTCCAGTGCTTAATAACCTTTTCTATAAAGAAGTTTTTCCTATACATCCAACCTAAACCTCCCCTGGCATAATTTAAAGCCATCTCCTCTTGTCCTATCACTAGCTACCAGTGAGAAGAGAATTGTAAGGTTCTTAGACGACCCAACTAACACAAACATTTTACTAAAAACTTACTGAGAATCAACAGGGAGAAGTTTCCAATTTAAAATTTAAGGTGCAAAATAAAATTCATGCTAAAATGACTCAATATGCTGCAGAGCAGCAGTCACTAGGAAAGAAGCAGCTCAAGGCTGGGTCCTACTTTCTATCAATTTCCATGTCTGAGAGCAACCAACAATAAAATATAAAAACCTTTGCTAACAGCCAAGACCAAGTTTCAGGTATGCCAAAGCACTTCTTCACACAAGAAATTGAGGTTATATAAATAACTATAATATTAGCTGGTGATCTGATCTCGTGGCGTTAAGGCAGAACTGGGAGTAGTTCTGGGTCCTGAGCCTGGTGGAGTGTGGAAGCAGCTCAATATGAAAGAATGAACAAACCAAAGCACTTTACCAAAGACAGCATTGTTAAATTGAGGCCTGAATTGGAAACTAACAGGCTTGAAAGCTGATTAGGATTTTTTGTCGTTAATGTGTGAAAAAGAATAATACAATTACATCCTTGTGGTAAGACCAAGTTAGCACACAGAAATGGCAGCAGGCTGTCTTCTGCTGCCAGTAAGAGCAGTAACAGGCTTAAACTGAATCAAGGATTCAAACAGATGCTAGAGAGCATGTTTTAACAGTGGACATACTGGCATATTGGAGTAAATGATTGCTGGAGGATAGGAAGTCTCCATCTTTAATGATTTTAAGAACAACTTGGAGCAGGTGACAAATGTCCCATCCTATCATCTTTAAATCCATTTGAGATAAAGTTAGGTATCACTAATTGTTCTTAAACTAGTTTTAAGTAAAAAAGGCAGGGGTAGGAGACAATTCGCCTAAGTCATCCCTTCTCCAGCAGCAGCTGAAATGACTGTGAAACACCAAGGAAGGCTTTTCAAAACTTTGATCAGAGAGGCCTTTGCTGTACTTGGGCTGATCTCCTGCAGCCCTTCCCCATTATTTTAACCAGCACACTTTACATCTCTGCTGCACTTTAAATGCCAGAGCGCACCTGGAACTTGTACTGTTTCATGCATATGCATAAATAAGGGCCTAACCATTTCACAGATCTATGGCAAAACATTAAAGACAGCTCACCCACAGCTAGGCTGATGCTGGGGTTCTGTGGCCCCACACCCTACACTTGCCTATGCAGTTGGGACTTCTGCCCATTGCAAGCCGACAGCCACACAGCTTTTCCTTATATGAACACATACCACCCTTCTTTTCCCCTCAACTCCTGTCTTCTCAAAAAAAAAAAAAAAAGGGCAGAAAACCACCGAGTTAATGGTGTGGGCTTTGTTCTTTTCTTGATTTACTGTACAGGTCTAATATATTCAAATCCTGTCAAAGACAAAATTAGCAGATTTCCTCCTAGGAAATATTACGAGACCTTAGCCTATTGCAGAGTACTCTAGATGAAACCACTTTCCATTTCCATGAAGGTCACCATTGGCTTCTTTTCACAGAGCACAAACAAAATGTACAAAGCATCTTTAAACCGGGGCTCATGGTTTTTTGTACATTAGAGCTGTTTTTTTTTTTTTCAGAAGACTACAGCACTCTGTACAAAACTTTCTAAGAATCACAGGGCTCCTGGACCACACGGCTTCATACCTTGCCATAACATGGTTGTCTACCAGATCAGTTCCTTCCTATTTCTAAATTAATGGAGTTGTCTTTTCAAATGAGTTGTCTTTTTTCACTCCCTTCCTGCTCCAGAGCCACACTGTTCTCATGGTTAAAAAAAGGCCCTTCTTCCAACTTCCAGGCTGAAGTGATTCATTGCTCATGTACAAACATCTGTTCCCATGCCAGTATTGTCTATGGCTTGATCACCTCTCTCCCACACTGCTGCACACCATTGTCCTCTTTCAACCTTGACTTTGAGACAAAATAAACCACACAGTCTTCTCCAAGATAGAGGGCTGTTATTTCACTTGACATTCCTGTGTACCTATTAAAAAAATCCCAATTCATTCCCATGGGATTTGGGTGACTGGGAGAAATAACATGTTAATGCCACTGTATATTTGCCCTTTTCACAACCAGCTCGCTCAGGTGTTCAGAGTCCCCCCGTGGGCCACCAGTGTTCCCCCACCAGGCACACCCACACACTGGCTGCTGCTACAGCAGCTTTGCAAAGCCAACTCCAGCATTCCAAATGTGTCAGCTTCTGGCAGCCTGATACAGACTTGGCCTCTCCAGAAAAGCTAACTTATTTGTCTAACATCTCACAGATAGTCTGGCGCCAGTGACTGAGTCCAGTTCCTCTGAAAGCTTTGGAATACCTTAACCATGAGACACTGCCCCCATCCTTTCTCCTCCTTCAGTCTCCTACTGGATTCCTGCATGCTTTCTAACTTCTGCCACAAACCGGGCAATGCTCACAGTGCCAAGATGTGTTGCACAATCCAGTCCTGCTCCAGAGGGGTCTAACCCTGTGTGTTGACCAAGTGCTGTAGAGGAGAAAACCATCCACCCATGATATATGACTGCCAAGGAGCATGGAAGGGCAGGCAGCAGCTTTCCTTCAGGGCTTGACTTTGCAGCACAGACATTGACCATCTCTGTAGCAGTGTGCCCATACAAGAGGTTTCCTGGCATTTTTTAAAAAGCTCTTACTGAAAACAATAGATGTCAGTGATACACATGTGAGTCACTGCTAGAACTGGGACTTTGAAATCCAGTCTGCAAACACCTGTCACTTGAACCAAGGACATGGACAAGGATCTCCGCAAAGGCACTCCCAAATGCACCTCAGGCAGAGGCAGCTGGGTGAGACAGCTCTCACATCATCCCTTGTACTCATGAGCTGAGCCTGACAGTATCAGGAGGTGGTGGAAGACTTTTTTTTACAGGCTTAAGCTTTACCATTTCAGTTTTGCAGGAGAGCGCTTCTTCCCATGCATTCCACTGTGATGCCGCTAGGAGAGTGGTGGGGCAGTTAATAAATTCCTTATGCAGACAGGAAGAACAGAGTCTGGTTTGCAGGAGAAATGTGTTTGTGTGGGCTGAGAAAGGGATGGTGTAAGGCAAGTTGCCATTGCTGTGTGGACCAGCACTGCCCCGGAGGGGCTGTGCCATCACCAGTTGTCTGCACAGTCACTTGAACAGAGAAGCGGGAGGACCTGAGTTTGAAGAGCTACCAGTTTCCCTCTGTAATTTGGATTTGGCCTCACCCTGTTCTCCACCCCCTCCATCTCCTCTGAACAATGGGGCAATCTGCAGTGCCTCACTGCAGCCCAAATCTTGGTCCCTGCTTCTTCTCCCAGCTTGCTGTCTTCTTCCCTCCCACATGCTCCTAGGTGCCTTATTCAGCTGAAATAGTCACAGCTTCCAGCTCCCTCTCCTTATCAAATCTGTCCCTCATCCTTCTCACACCCAAGCCCTTTGCCCAAGAAATCCCACTCTCTGCAACTCAAAGGCAATTCCCTCCCCTGCCCCCTCGTGTTTGTCTCATCCATCATCAATGTCTTCTCCCTCTCACCTACAGTCCTTGCAATTATGAAGCACTGGAAAGCTGAATGCTGGATTCAGAAGTCTTTCTTAGGACTGCCTGCAAGAGGGAAAGAGGGGCTAGAGGAGCAGGCATGAGTGGGAGTGCAGGAATGACAAACTCCTCCCCGCTCAGTCCCAGCCCTAGTTACATGGCTTTGATTCCCACTGCTGTACATCCTATACCACACTGAGCTTTTCTACAGGAAAGAAAAGAGGATTGAGCATGCTCACTGAAGAGAAAATCAATGCAGATTTTATTTGGTATAAAATAAAGATACACACACATACCAAAACCACTTATATTGAGCACATGCTATCTGTTTTTTACAAACATTAATGTAGTTGGCCAGATCAGAATAGAAAGCAGAGGTAAAAACAAAACACAGGAGGCAACCTTTATACAGATGCCACTTCCCCCACCCAAACTGGAGTTCCTGTCCCAAAGCAGTCAAGTGACAAATTATTTCAAAGAAACATCTTCGAGAGTATTTGAACACAGGCAAAAGCCACCACATCCTAACTCTGGGTTCAAAAGAACATGCACTGTTTTGACTGAAGTTTCCCAGACAGACTTGAACCTTAAGAATAACTTTCAGCCTCCGTACAGCTAAGTTTGGCAGAGTTGGGACAACTGGAAACAGGGTGACAAATTTGGAAGCCCCGGGGGAAGACCTGATCCCCATTTACCAACAGCAAGACATGTTGCTGCGGGTGCTGTAGGTCAGCAGCAGACTTTAATGCCTCAGTGCTAAAAGCAAGAATTGCCAGGGGCTCAATACCCAGACAGGCTGTAAGTACTAACAGGTTATAATCAGCTTCCAGAAGTTTGCTTGGTGCCAAGACTTTCAGAGGCATGCCCCAGCAACAAGCAACAGGTCCCTTGGTCACTGAAAACCACCACCTCAATGAATTTGCATTTAACAGTCATCTCTTTAAACCGTGGTCAAAAGAAGGACAATCTGGTGCCACCAGGTGTCATGCCAGGTTAAACAGGAATAGCTAAGTAACATCCAAGGTCATCCCAGTGCTGCATGGATTGCAGGGTAATTCTGAGAAGTGATATTCACCATTCTTAGTGTCCCCCTACTTCAGACACCATCAGGGACTCTTAGCAGCAACTCTTCATGTTCAAGAAAGGAACAGAATGTGCTGTCAGGCTTGTTGGCGCTTACAGTCATTCAGCTCAGCTCTTCACTGACATGTCATTTAATTGCATCACCATAATAAACCCAGAAATCTGCACTATGTTTGGTTTTTTTTTTAATGAAAGTGGTGATATTGAGAACTTAACATAGCAACTCAGAACTTTTCCTGATACAGACTGATGGGGTGGGGGGAACTAAAATGACCCATGCAATACAGAAGTTGTTAAATAAATACCTTCACAACTGTTCAACACTTCTCAGAGGACACTGCAACTGGGAGAGCTACTAAACTTTTCTGTTGCTTCTGAGGTATGCAAGTACATACCATGGGTATCTACGAGGACTCCACCAGTAACGTTCTAGGGAGTGCAAGTAACCAGGGGCAAAGTATTTCCTAGCCTTAAGCATTTCTCACAAGTATGCTGTCTCCCCAAAAATCTCCCCAACAATTTAAATACAGATATAATGTTGTAAGAGAGCAATTAACAATTCCAGTGTGGAAATATCACAGCCTTTTATGTATAATTATAGTACTCAAGTTTCTACCTCCCTTAAGGCAAACACATGATGACCAAATGTTAAGTAAAACCAGATGATAGATGTAAGTCTTCTGTCAGTTTTGTTCCCATTTCCCATTATGACTTTTTAATATATTAAAGTTGTTGACTCATTGTATGCAATGCAGCACAAGTAGGTATTTTTCTCAAATCTCAGTCTGCACTACTAAAACTCTGTGGCTCAGTCCTGCTCTCTGATTCGAAGCCTGCCAAGTTCAGCTCAGCTATAAAATGTGTTTATTATTCCCTTCCTTATCGTGCCATCCTCTCTGCTCTAAAAGATGCAGTTATGGTTCAGATTTCTGCATCATTCAGTAGAACTGGGACTTTACTTCAAAATCTCAGTTGAGCCTAGTAGCTGTAAAAAAAGCTGGTGACAGACAGAACCATAAATCTCCAGCTGCTCTAAAAATGCAGTTTAGCCACGTGTGTCCTGCTTTCAGCAGGTTCTGCTTATTTCCAAAGAGTTCTGCCAATGAAACTCCATGCTGGCTGTGCTCAGCAAACCTGTGTCTGTCCTTCCAGGTAACTACCAACAATGACATTTGACAGTCCTTTTTTCTTTTTTAATTCAAGATACGGGTTACAAGGCCAACAAGGGTATGCTGTAAGCATCCTGAACGATGCTTTTCAACAGCATCAAAACACACTGAAGATACAAACAGGATGCATTTGCTGGCAAGCCTTAGTTGTCCTCCTTAGGAGGGGAATTTTAGGAAGCCTTCTAGTGACTAAAGCGCACGGGTTGCAACATCAGTCATTAAGCAATTGTCATCCAGTCTTAGATGCTCTTGCACATCCTGCTCTAAGATCCCACTCTGGGCTACTTACTAATTTTTTCAGCTTTGGATATTACCTGTGGAATGTTTTGAGGAGTCTCTAGTGAACTCGGGTGCTCTGAACACAAACCATGAATTGCACTTTCTGTATTTTGTACTTTGTCAGAGTCCTTCTCACAGTATAATAAAAAAACCCTACAAGAACAGTTTGGGGTGAGAAAAAAAATTTAATTAATCGCTAATAAAGAGAAACTGTGTTAGTGAACAATTTCCATTGAGAGAAATTAGTCTTGACATAAAAAATGCGCCTATGTCAAACATGGAAACTGTTTCAGAAAATAGGAAATAATCTGCAATTAGTGGATCTCTTCCCAGCTACAAGCATCAAGTTCACCTAAATAGCAACATGTCTCTTTTCATCATGATGAACTGGTGTAAGTGAAACTAAGTGTGGATTTCTAAACAATTTTTATGAAAGACATTTACCAGCAAGATGAGATTGCCTGTTGAGGTGAAGTGCTGCATTATACAAATCTGTGACTGCAACTTTGCTGAAAACAAATCAACAAGATACACTGCATTATAATCTCCCACCCAACATAAGAAAGTAAGTATCGGATCATCTTATTTTCTTCCCAAACCTGTCAGAACAAGCCAGGCTGGGTGTACTCCCAGAAAAGCTTTCCAAATTAGGTTATCAGACACTGGTGATCAAGGCATTAATACAGGTATTGTCCATCTGTACAAATACCACTATTAATTACCGCTAGAACACCCAGAGACTAATTTTGCTCTCACAGAAACCCCCCCTTAGATAATATTGTTGTTGTTCCAGCACAAAAAGAGACACCTGTAATTTTTACTTCAAGTAGAAACCAAAGGGTGCAGAATTGCATGAAGCACACTACCATGAAATCACAGAATCATAGAAAATGTTTAGTTGGGAGGGACCCATCAGGATCATCGAGTCCAACTCCTGTCCCTGTGTAGGGCACCCCAAGAATCACACCATGTACCTGAGAGCATCATCCAAACACTTCTTGAACTCAGGCAGGCTTGGTGCTGTGACCACTTTCCTGGGGAGCCTGTTCCAGTGTTCGACCACCCTCTGGGTGAAACACCTTTTCCTGATATCCAACCTAAACATCCCCTGCTTCAGCTTCCTGCCATTTCTCCAAGTCCTGTGGATAGATTCACCCAAAAACATTTTTATGACTACATTTTCCTGTCAGACAATGAAAGAAACCTGCTTCTTGTGCTAACAAGCTAAAATAAATGAAGGTTCATCCTAACTCACTGGCATGTTCTACAGCACGATATTCAGAACACAAAAACCTGCAATGCAATTCAAATGTTTCCTCCAAGATAATGTGACATCTTTGAACTGTCTTTATTTCCAGCATTTTATATAAATATAGCTTTCTTCCTGATCCTGGATTATCCTCAATTTGAAGATCATGTTCTCAGTTTGTTTTTCAGGACTGCGTGTAAACATCAGTATAACCCTGTATACTTGTGTGGAGCCATTTAAATGCTGCCAGACTACAATGGACTGCAAAGCAGCCCCTAGGGAGTTGCAATACTGCATCCCTAAATTGCAATTGAACCTTCTATCCCCAAATTAAGAAATTAAAGAAAAAAGGTTCTTTCACACACACACACACACACACACACATCCTTCTCAGAAAAGCTACAGGAAAATGTACCTGTAGGTACACGCTTCTCAGGGTGTCTACAGGAAAATGTCATTTTAAAATCCAAAATGAAACTTAAGTTTTACTTTTTTTTTAATACAAGCTTTTTATTTCGCAAGTTCATGATCAGGGTATCTTGGCCTCGTTAGGAAACATTTGCTTTTGTCCAGGAGTTGCCAGCTGAGAGGATGTTATTGTTCAGAAGGGATGTGACCAGGAGGACCCTGTGCACCACACAATGTGTCAGCCCGGAAGCCAGTGAAGAAAAGTGATTCCCTCATCTGGCTGAGAAAACAAAAGGGAAATAGTGTTTGCCTTCCAGTTACAGTTACCCCTATGCGCCGTCCCCAAGAAACATGTTAGTCACCTGTATCTCATGTATCACCACCTAACTATATCAATATATTAAAAACAAATCCTACTTTTAAAAGAATTAGATTTCTTTAGAAAAGCAACACTTTCTGCCACAAACATCTTTGAAACACGTAAGCAGGTGAATGCTTACTCCCTCCACACAACCACCTACCCTGCTGCTCCAAACGATGGACAGAGCTGGACACAGTCCCCCTTCCCTCGGCCAGTGTCCCCCTCCCCAGAACATCAGCAACCCGCAGGGGCAGAGTCCATCCCCACAGACCGGCAGCAGGTGAGCCGAGTCCCCCCTGTGACAGGCACCCTCCTGCCCATCCAGGCCTCTGCACTCAACTTCACAGAAGCCTCTAGTACACGTTTCAGAAGCGATACGACCAAGACTGCCTCGTCACTCGGGAAAAGCGACGCTCCTGCAGCAACACCTTTCAAACCCTCCAGTTACGAGTGTCAACATTTGGAGACCTTTTGAGGTTTTGTGCAGTTGTTTCGAAGGATACCCATGCTTCACACGTGGTCGCGCCTTCACTTTAAAGGGCTCTCACCGAAGCTTTCTCTGAATAAAACAACCCGGGTGCCCTCTCCATGCACCCCTCGGTGGCGGCAGCCGAGGAAACACAGCCTCACCGAAGTCCACGGCGAGGAGGGTCTGGACCAGGCAGCGCTGCCTGTACCTGAAGCAAGGCAGGTCTGACTCTGCCCGGGTGCCCAAGCCGGGAGCTCCCACCCCGTGATGCGACCGTCCATCCGCTCCCATGCCAGCGGTGAATTCCAGCACTCGGCTCTGCTGCGGTCCCCTCGCCAGTACAGGCGGCCACGGCACAGCCGGGCCCGCCCTCGGCGCACTCCCTGCCTGGCCCCGCGGGCCCGGCCCTCACCCGGCGCGGGCTGTCCCCGCCGGCCGCAGGGCTACCGGGCGTCCGTGCCGCTGAGGGGATAAGCAAGGAGGCTCATGGCCTCGCCGCAGGCGTCCTCCACCTGCCGCACCTGCTGGCGGCTGAGGCGCTCCCGCCAGGCGTGGATAGCCTCCCGCGCGTCGCGGGCGGAGATGAGGAAGGGCCGGTCGGAGGAGTAGGCGGCGCCGCGGGTCATGTTGAGCACGAAGGCCTCCAGGGCGGGCGGCACCGTCAGCCCGGCGAAGCGCAGCAGGCGGCGCAGCTGGGCGCGGGGCTCCAGCACCAGGTCCTCGTAGCGCAGCTGTGTGTAGCGGTGGCGAAGCCAGGTCGGGGCGCGGCGGGCCAGGAGGAGGTCGCGGAGCCAGGCCTGGCAGATCACCTCCAGGGCGCCGCCGAGGAAGAACTCAGCACGGTGCTGCGGGGCCGGCCCCCGCCCGCCGCCCCCCAGCAGGCCAGGCGGCAGCAGGAGCTGCTGCGGCTGGTGGCGGGGCGGCCCCCGCGGCTCGGCGCGGTGGCGGCTGCGCAGCACCTGGACGCTCTCCCGCAGCAGCGCCTGCCGGGCCTTCAGGCGGGAGTTGTGGACGGCGCGGGGGTCGCGAAAGAGCTGCACTACCCGCAGGTTGAGGCCGGGCTCCCGCAGCAGGGGCAGCAGGGCGCCCAGCTCCAGCAGCCGCACGTCCTTGATGACCACCACCGGGTACTTGCGGCACTCGGCCTCCAGCTCCCGCAGCCCCCGCGGCGGGCACGTCTCCTCGCAGGCGGCGCCGTCGACCAGCCCGATCTCCTGGCGGGTCCGCGGGGCGGCGGGGCAGAGGGGCGGCGAACAGATCACCTTGTTGGTCCGCCAGCCGAAGATGCCGGTCGTGGTGAGGTTGGGGGCAGCAGCCAGCGGGGCGGAGGCGGCGGCCAGCGGGTCGCGGGGCCCGGGCGGGGCGGCGTAGAGGCGCAGGACGGAGAAGTCGCATCGGAAGAGGGCGCGTAGCATGTCACGGAGAGCGCCTTGCAGGCTGAGCGCGTCCCCCGGGTACAGGGCCTGCCACAGGTGCCACATGGGCTCGTAGAGGTAGAAGACGTCGGGGTGCTGGTTGAAGAGCTCCCCTAGGAAGGAGGAGCCCGTGCGCCAGGTAGCGTGCAGGTAGATGTGCCGCTTCCCCCCCGCCTCCGCCGCGCTGCCGTTACCCGCCGCCCCGGCCGTGCCGCCGCCCTCCTCCTCCTCCTCCTCCTCGTCCAGTGGCGGCTGCTGCTGTTCCCAGCCCCACTCGCTCAGAGCTTCCTCCAGGCTGGGGCAGCGCCGCAGCAGCGGCTCCTCGTCCGGCCGTCCCCGCCTGGCCCCGTAGTCCAGCGCGTAGGGCACCAGCAGGAGCAGCAGCAGCGTGTACAGCACCAGTACAGCGGCGAAGCGCCGGTGCTCTCCCCGCCACCGCCACCGCCGGCGGTGGCCCTTCATCGCGGGGAGGCGGCTGGGAACCGGCGGGGCTCCGCTGACCCTCCGGCTGCCCGGAGGCCGGCTCTTCGCGAACAGGCAAAGTTAGCTGCGGCCAGGGGGTGTGGGCTGCGGGCGGACCTCCCCGCCGGGGAGCACGCCCACGGGCACGCCGGACAGACTCTGGGCCGCCCACCTCCTCCTCCTCCTTCTCGCAGCGCGACGGCGGAAGCGCCCGCACCTGCCCCCGCCGCCGCCTGAGGAGCCGCCGCCGGCGGGGCTCGAGCTGCTGCTGCTCCCGCTGCTGCCGCTGTGCGGGGCTCCGGGCCGCCCCTCGCCCGGCCCCCATCCCTCCCTCCTCCGGGCAGAGCCGGAGGGGCGGGCTCGGCACCTCGGGAGTCACCCCCGCCCGGGAAAGGGCGCACCGCAGAGAAGTGCGTTAGCGAGGACAGGTAGCGAGCAGCTGAGGCAGACCTGAGGAAGAGCCCATGTTCCTGCTATCTGCCAGGTCTCCAGCGAAAAAAACACGCCACAGTAACGAAAAGAGGTGCACATGTATTTTTAGGATGGATGACAGCTATTAAAATCTGCAGTGGGTTTCAGAAACTGCTGCAGTTCGGCGCTGTAGGGAGCTGCGGGATTTCTCAGCCACGCATGTGTGCATGCTGATGGGATACGGACATCTCTTTCGTGGCTCTTTGTTCCATTTTATGCATCTAAAAGTTTCGTGGCTGTCTGAACTGGTCACCCTTGGTAGCTGGTAGGAAGAAATAAGCACCCACAGTGGGACAACCCACCTGTCTTGGATGTCTGATAGCCTTCTGATAACCCTTCTCTTTATTAACTAACGTGAGAGCATAACATTACAATCTCTTAGATTTCTAATTTTTTAGCCATTTAAGATTAGCTTAAATAAAGCTCTTGTAGGATGAAGAGTCAACAAGAGGCTGACATCAGGTTTTTAAATTCAAATGTACAGCTTCATAATCTCCATCCGAGCTCCTGCCTGACTTTGGAAGGTGTTCATAGAAAGAGAGGGACCACAATCCTGTGTTCCTGGTTGAGACATCCTGGCAGGAAAGCAGTGTCCCTGTCCTGCTGCCTGTAGCAGGGGCTGCTGTCCGTCCTAACCTCTAGACAAGGATGCTGTCCTCTGTAAAACACTATTAATATTTAAGTATGGCACACAGAGTGAAATTCAGCAAGGATAACACAATTTTTGCACTCTCCATATGATGTTTTGACTCCCAGAATAGTCCATGTGGTACATATTAACTTGTAGTAAGGCACATGACACAACCCTAGTATCACATACAACAGGGCACAGAAATGACCCCCTAGTTACATAGGTTCTAAAAACATTCCTCCTATAAGATAAATATATAGATACAGAATCTGCAACTGGTGCACATTTTTCTGTCTGAATGTCTAGGTATTAAAAATCTCATTTCACATTTATCAGGCAACGTATGAAGAGCACAAAGCAATGTGAGAGAAAAAGCATGCTTCTCTTCTGTCCAGGTGGTGAGCCAGCAGTCTGCCTGCTAACACTTCACTTGACCTCTGTTAAGTAAGTGTTAAAGACTGGGCTTCCTGCAGTTTATGGTGTGCTGAGTGAGGAGATGGTGCCAAACAAGACTTGTATGCTCCTGAGCAGGAGAATGTAGAAACGATGCCGTCAGCAAGGAAGATCTGCCCTAAAATACATACTTATCATGGCTTTGGGCTATTTAAATGGCGAGACAGACCAGCCTGAGCTTCAGCTCTGACTCTGTAAGGACCAGGATTTCATCCAGACCCTTAAGCAAGTAAAGGAAGACAACAGAATAAAAACACACTTGCCAAAAGCAGGTCACAGTCTTGCCAAAAACCCTTCCCCTATTCAAAGAACATGCACATCTAGTATTTTGAGGAGGTTTCTCCAGTGTACCTGACCAGCAACAGGACACAAGGAAATGGACTGAAGCTGCAGCAGGGTAAGTTCGGGTTGAACATTACGAGAAGGTCCTTCACTGGAGGGTGGTCAATCACTGGAACAGGCTCCTAGGGAAGCAGTCTTGGCACCAAGCCTGTCAGAGTTCAAGGAGTGTCTGGGTGACGCTCTAAGTCATATGGTTTAGTTTTAGGCAGTCCTGCAAAGAGCAGGGAGTTGGACTGAATGATCCTGGTGGATCCCTTCCAAATTAAGATACTCTCTGACTCTGTGACTGTTCTGGCATCTTGCAGAAGAGTAATTTTGGAGGATTTACCAAGATGGGATCCTGAAAAGTGCAGATGAGAATGGATAGTTACAACTTGTTTGCATTTCCCCTTTGTAAAACAAAATAAAACCATGAGTTGGCAGTAACATCAGCACACATGGCAATACATGTTACCTTAAACGAATTTTGTATTTGTTTCTATGATATGTAGTTGTCTAAAAACTAAAACCAAGGTCTAACCAAAGTAAAACTGCCTTGAAAAGAATGAAACATCTCACAGAGTAAGATGGCCTGCCAGACAAATGAGAAGCCAGAGAAATAAAACTCTGTATGTGCTATACTGATTTTTTAAATTTTTTTTCAGCCAACGGAGCTACAAACTTCTGTGACAACTGTTCTAGAAAAAAATGAGAGATGGAAATTACCACAAGCTACATCTTTACTAAGATAAAACCACAGGCAGTTCTTAAAAGATTATCAAGCAAACAAACAAAAATAATCACAGTAAATGTTTTGTTCTGCACCTTCACAAAGGTTCCTCTCCAGAAAGAGGATTAGCCTGAAAGTGTTTACTTCGGTTGTTTTGGGTTAGGGCTCTTTTGATGTGGGGAGATTCCAGCAAAGCCAGTATTCATTCTGCTGCCCAGCAGGTGCCTGAGCTAGGCTTGAAATTGCCAAGCTCTGGCCTTCCTGAGGGGTCACGAGAAGTACCTAGCTGCAATGTTAGGTAGTGGATTGATGGTCCGAATAGAGCTGGAAAGAGATCAGCTTTCACTTTTTGGTTCTGTATTAATTTGTTCTGTCTTCAGCACAGGTAAGTGGGTGACTTTATCCCGTTTAGGCTTTTTCATTGAACCATATAGACACTATTTACATATATAGATGATCTGTGTCTCCTTCCAAGAGCAGGGCAGTTCAGTACCCAAGGGAGGCAGCCAGGTTCTTCTCCATCGATCTGCAAAGCAGCCTGCCTGCTTGCCATCTAGATCCTGCCTTTTCTTGGTGACCATTGTGTGCTTGATGTTATTTTATAAAGCAGGAAAAATGAGAGAATTTAGGCATAAAATGTTCTGCATAGTTTAGTATGGCAGCATTTCCTTTCTGGTTTCCAAGCTCTTGACTGAAAGTAATGGCTGTTTTTAATCTAACATAACATTGGCTTCCTGTGTATTATCTCTCTAACTTAATTTTTACTCTTCCGTCTCCCACGGCACTTTTACTGACGAGAGACAATAAATGCTGGAACGCCACGTTTCAGCTTCAGAATCATTTTTATCATCTCAGCAGAAGTTTCAAAATAGAAGTAGTTGCCTCTATCTCTAGCCATCTTTCAGCTCACACATGCTCTTGTAATTTCCAAAGAGTGCTTTGTGATTAAAAATAGCTTGATTAGCTGATAAAATGAAATACGCTTTGCACGGGGAGCACTGCCCTCAAACATTCTGGTTGTTCATGAGTGCTCTGCTTGCACATGTTGTCACTCACAGCCTTCAGCCAAAAGGAAGTCCGTGGTTAATGGCAGCTTAGAAAGCCTCAAGAAGCGATCAAACTAGGACGATATTTTTCTTTTTGAAGTTCCTTTGTCATCAGATGCTTCAACATGTGCAATACCACATGTTTCACATGTGAGACCAGTTTTAGTAGCTCACATTTCAGAAGGCACATGTTGAGAATAGTGGGATGGAGAAGCCGGTCAAGGCAAAGCGGCTGGTGCAGAAGGGATTTTTTGCAGTGGAGTTTCCCCCAAAGCGGAACAGAGACTGAGGGCCTGCAAAAGGTTAAAAATATCACAGGAGGTTTGAGTGACTTGGTGGAAATTTAGAGAAGGTGATGGAAGTGCAAAGTCTGTGTTCCTCTGTCCTCTCTCCCAAATGTCTCCAGCTGCTTGTAACTGAAAACTGGTGAAGTGGTAAAGGTATCTTTCCTGCCTGATGGGAGAGCATGAGCTGGGGGGGCAGCGTTCAGATACGGTCAGCTCCAGCACTGCAGCCTGCTTCTGGGCTCTGGGATGTTGGATAGCACAGTCCAGCGTTGCTGAACTGGCTGCAGCAGCCTGGCAGGTACCCAGCTAGGGCAGCTCTTCTGTGCCTGAGAGATTTCCACTTTCGATTTTTAAAAATGAACCTATTTTTAATATACTACACTGTAAGCGTCCGAGTGGGGGTTGTCTATGGTCCTAGCTGGCTTCTTCAGTTTTCCAGGACAGGGCTTTACCAAGAATGTGAGATCTGGGTATTGAAATGGCAAAACAAATTTGAAACAAGGGGGTTTTATAAATTTAAATCATTGTCTCTTCTGTGTCATCAGTGATCTCCTCCAACTTTTCTAAGAAAAGAAGATAATGCCCTCATTGAGGGTGATGGAAAATGCTATTAGGAAATGCAACAAGAAAATGAAGGAGCTGGAAGGCAGAGCGAAGTCAGTATATTAATTTGTTGAGGTTCAAGGGGAAGTTCAGAAGGAAAAATCTATTATTATCTGTAACAGTAGAAATTCAGATAACTCAGTAACAATGAAAGGAGAAAACATCTATTCCACAATCCAACTCAATGTAACTAATGTAACTTGAGTATTTCTGAGTTAGTTATGCCAAGGATGACTCTAATTTGAAGTCTTCAAGGCTTTCCCCTGCAGCATGTGCTCAGTTCTCCCATTAGCAGTGAGACAGTAATCTCACAATCCAGAAACGGGCTTAGGCTACACAAATAACCAGCACCTCCATCAGGCCTCCCACTGCCTGGTCATTTACAGTAGCTGCCAAAGAAGAATTATTCCAGCAGTCATGTCTTCAGGGTCTCACAGCTTCGAGTACAAGGAGTGCCTCAACACTAACATCTGTGGGAAATAATTGTTTTTAATGGCAGAAACTGTGAACCTTTGTCTGTTTTCTCTCATTGTCACAGACTTACTATTGCTGAATTAGAGCTGCTGATTAAGGATAACAGCAAGCTTGCACAAACCAACAAGTTAAGCCATTGTGTTGGTGTAATTAGGGAACTAAATCTTTGACAGTTCAGTCAAGTGAGGAAATGAACTAGAAAATCTGAGACCTATTTTTAACCAGGGCTTGTTTTTTCCCCAAAAAAAACCCACTCTGACAGCCACTGTAACAAAACTCTTACAGCTAGCTCTCTTGTGCCTTCATAAGGCAACACATTCGTGCACAGAATAGAAGTTTTGGTCTGAGGATCTAGACGCTTTTTCATTCATTTCAGTCTTATGTCCAAATCTGTACTGGCACGTGCAAATAAAAACACTGAGGGCTCAGTCACTGCACCTACTTTATAAATTTGTCCCCTCAAGCATTCTAAAGATAATTTTGTAAATTCAGAATTTCTGATGCAAATTACTTCCACAAGATGTTACTGTGCCTGTATGGAAGAAAGACAAATGCCAGAATGTATAATTCACAAGAAATTTTTTCTTGTATATGCTTGTGTCAGATGTAACTGTTATGAGGAAAATGTTAGTGGGCAAAAAGGTAGAAATCTGGGAAACTCTTGGGTTCCTGGAGCCCTTGGGAACCAGTTTAGCTCCCTAACTGTCATTACTGGTTATTAACGAGGAAGTCTTCCCTGGGTTTGTTTTGCTGTTAATTGGGGTTTCCCAACTTGAATGGTAGTTGGCAGGCAATAATTTATTTTTTCCAGCTGTCTAATGAATGTAACAGATTTAAAAAACTGGTGGTGGTCTCTTGCTTTGGGCCTTCACTACAAGCTTTACAAAACCTGGCCGAAGGGACCATAACATAACTATGTGGCTGCAGTGCACCACATATTTAGTGATGATGCATCTGTATGCTTAAAACTCTGTATGAAAACCATTTCGGTTTGACTGTAGCCTTTATCAACAAAGAACTTGCACACTGGCTAACCACAGTTCCTCAGGCTCTGCAGGACAACCCTGCTTAAGTTCCCAGTGCCACCATTTCATTTCATGGCTCCTAAACAGAGGTCTTTGTGAGTACAGGCACGTCCAGCTGAAGCTGAGCACAACTAAGCTGATCGTAAGCTGCTAGGTATCCATAGTTTTAAATGGAAATCTTCATGGTTAAGGTTTAAAATCAACTTTGATTACATATAGTTTATTTTAATAAAATCTGGAAGCAATAAACTTTGTTATTTGTCTGCAAGGACAACAGCAGATTTCCTGGTAGGACCCCCACGTGTGCACATGTGTGCAGACTCATGCATGACTGGGAATTTCTGTAACAGACAGACAATTGTATTGATGTGCACTCCTACTCACTCTATCAAGTTTGTGGTTGTCAGAGGTAAGAGGGATTTGCTTCTCAAAGCTGCAGAACGAGGACAAGGTGCTGCTGTGTTGCAGTCCCAGGACAGGTGTCTGCTACCTGCACTTCTCACTGTCAGAACTGAGCTTGGGTGGGAGTAAGAAGTAAAGGATGCATAAGGTATCAGCACCCTGGCAGGAAAAAAGTGATTAGGACAAAACGCTTACACAAGTTTTCTGGGAAGGAGAGATGACTAAAATTTACTCTGGGCAGTTTTTTGATATGCAAACGTTGTCAGGCTCGCTGCTGCTTTAGCTATGTAGACAAATTAATGCAATTTTAGATTTTGTATGGCTGTGCAATTGTCTCACAAAATTTACTCAAGCTTGAGCACTGAAATCATCCACTTTTCTGCTCTCACAGTAGCTTCACTCTTAGAATACCTATTAGAAAAATGAAGAGAAAACCCACAAACTCTACTCATTAAACAAGTGAGTGAACAGAAGAAAACCACACAGTAAAAGGTCAGTGCAGGACAGAGCAGCTGATTTACAAATGAGAGAATAAAGTTCTAGCTGAACAACAACAACAAAAGCTACATGCAATTGCAGAGCTGCTGTGCAAATTAATTTAAACCATGCAGCTCAAACAGAAAGTAGTCTGTAAGCTTCAAGCTGATCTCAGCACAGTTGCTGCAATACTCCTCACATTCTACTCCCGGAAGAAATTCCTGCCCGTTTCACTTATGGCCTTCGGGCTTACTATAGAAACGTTCTGGGAAAACCTGATCTCAGCACCTCCTGGAATTATCCTCTGTCCAGGCAGGCTTCCCACATAATTTATTTGCTGCTGGGCTTGGTCGTATGGAGAAGAGCATGAAGGCAGTACTGCTGGTAGGACTGAACGGGTCAAATCACCCTGCTCCAGCTTGCCAGCCATGAGGTTCATCAGCCAAGACCAGAGGATGTATTTGAACTCCCTATACCTCTTATCTGCTTACAGGATGCTGTATTGTAGTCTCCTTTGCTGACTTGTTTTTGTGGTGGTGGTTGTTTTTTTCTTTTGTCCTGCCTTCACTTTCTTCATTCCTCTTTCCTACAGGCTTTTTGTGTTTATCCTCTTGCTGAATGGACTGGTCACCCAACCTCCAGGGAAAAGCACTGACCCACTGGAGGCTGAAGCAGCTCCCAGACAGGAGCTATAGAGGGGCTGTTGACATTTGTTTTGTTACTGGGGTGAAATGGAAGGAAACTCCTATTTTACATCTTGTTTTGACAATTTGCCATACTTTGTGGTTTTACTGTGGGGGGATTATTTTCATGATTCCTTCTTCAACCTGCCATTGGGAAACACCCCCTGGAAACACTGCAAGCCTACTGGTCAAACAGGCAGAACATTTTACCAGATTTTCTAATATTTAAATATTTGAAATTGTTGCCACAGCTGCCTCCATCAGAGTTCTAAAGAAGGTAAGTTACTTCAAACAAGGTAACTTTGATATGGACCTTTCCTGACCAATGGCACCAACCCCACTGTAATGGGGTCCTGGGCTGTGGGCAGAGTGGGGGGACCCCAGGATGGGCTGGGCAGGGACAGTGGTATCTGTGGGGCCCAGCACTTGCTAACTGATAATTTTCTGAACTCTTGCCTTTTATTTCTGCCACGAGTCACTTTGAGGGATATGCTAGAAAACCACCTACATCTGAGCTGGCCTGCTGCTGTAAGGACCAGGCTCTCCCACATGTGCTCACTAAAAATTGCTAAAACAATGGAAACATACTAGTGGGTTATTGCCTTGTAAGGCTTAGTCTACACCCTCATATACCCAGAGGAAGCGTAACACAAACATGGCAAAGGTATGTCTTCCCTGAGTCTCCTTGATGCACCCACAGCTGTTTTGCAAAGGGTGTGGGGTGTCCTCTTGATAATTGGTACTGATTCAAGTAACTTCTCCACCATGAAGAGCCATGCCTGCTTCTGAACCAAGTAGCTAAGCAGGCCCTTTACATTTCAGCTACTCTGGGGTTTTATCTAGTAGTTTTGGTGAAAGGACTTCCAAATTGTTTTCCCCCAAGCTCATAGCCTATGGCATGACTTGAAATAAAGTTGTTTCTTGGCAGCAGTATCACCTTGCCTCTCAAGTATCTCAGCCATAGCAGACTTTCACCTGATGAACACTGAGGACCTCCTTTGAGGCTCTGGTTTGAGTCATTTCCCGAGGGTCACTTCCTGAATACACAGAACAAGTCTTCCAGCTGTCCTGGGCCCTGGCATCCTGACTTACTGACACTCATCAAGGATATCAGTCAACTCAGCCATGCTTGGTCATTTGGGTAACTCTTTAGTCTCATTTCCCTCATTCTTGTTCCATTTTATTCATTGCTCTTCTTATAAAACTCTTTTTTTTTTTTTTTTTTTTTTTTTCCTAATTTATAGCATGAACTCTCTCCATCCAAGAGTACCTTGGGCTTTGATTTACCGCACCTTATCATACCAAGAAAAAGTGTTTGTAGGGAAATCTAAATCACCATGTTTCACAGTAACTTGGCTTTACTGACTTCAAGGGTTCAGATGACACCTAGGGATTGCTGAGGGATTGCTCAGTGCCATTGCTCTTCCTCAGGGGGAACCTGACAGTTATTCTACAAGGAAGTCAAATAGATCAATTTGCTTAAACGTTGTGTCTGGGATCTAAGATGCTCCCCTGTCTGTTTACTTGGTGAGTTTATCTTTATCCTGTGGGATTCCTAAAAAAATGAGTTTTTCTTTAAAGGACTCCTGTAAAAGCAATTAATTAAAATTATCTGTGTTTGTGTTAGGAGACCTGGTTTCCTTCCCTACATGGCCCAAATAAGAGTTTCTTGTGATCTGAGTTCCAGCCCTTACATGTTGCATTTTTCTGCCTCAACTGCAATTCCTTCTGCCCAGCAACACGCTCAAATAGAAAGCGTTTAACGTCTTTTCTGATTTAATTAGTGATGCCTCCAACGGATTCATGATGAAAGCAAAACTGGCATCAATGCCAAACTGTGTGGCTTTGCTAAATGCTGTCTGCATCAATTTCTGCTGCCATCGAACGAGAAGATGGTCAAGAAAATTAAAATAATTTAATATGTTTAATAGATTCTGGTAACGTGTCAGGTTTTCAAATGATGGACGTTCATGAGTCATCAGTACCCTCATCAGCAATCAGTAGGGAAGTAGATAGCTTCTCAGCTGAAAAAATACACAGGTTTCCACTGGAATCTAAAACATCTTAAATAGCATTTACAGGAAATTAAAAGTGTGAGAAGACTTAACAATTCAAAATAGGTTTATCTATTTCAGTTTGGGAAAAACTCAGACCAAATGACACAGCACATGGCTAGTATTTCAATCCCAATTAATTTGCCTGTCAAACTGGACTGGTGTCTTTCTATGATCAATTTAAGATGTGTAATTTTGCAGTTCAGGGATAAAACAAGAACTCATTTTCTCAGTCTGTCTTTGAATAACACAGCTTTTATAAACAGACTAAACCAAATTACTTAAAACCAGAAAGGGTATTTCCTGTCTGCACCTTGCAGTTCTCCTGCTTATGTTATCTCTGTCTGCTCTTCACATTATCCCTTTCTGTGTAAGCCTGCATCAGCCCAGAAGCAACATCCTTAGAAAGCCACTCTTTGGATGTGTCTGCAAGAACTTACTGATGTCTTATCAATGCCAAACAGCTATAGTTTCAGTTTGGTAGAGTGAGGTGCTCATGTTACCTGTGTTACCTATGGGCAGAAATGTGACTTAGTTATTTCTGATGTAGAGAACTGTATTAAGAGGTTGAAATACAATAAAATTAAATCAAGAAAATGTCACCAAAGCTATATGACATATAACACAAAGTTGCAATAAAACAAATTAAAGCATAAGTGAAATGGAAGTTAAGTCTTGGGGTTGTTTGGTTTTGTTGTTTTTTTTTTTACTATATGCTCAGTACAGTAAATTCAATATAAAAATAATTCTGTTAATACCAAGGTTAAATTTCCTTATATAAATTTTAAAAAATTACTTTGAGCTTGATCAAGATGTCTAGTCCAAAGGATTCTACTGAATAAACGTAAAATGTAGCTGAACAGAAAAGCAGAACAATTATTTTTTTAATCACAAATTCAGAGACAGTTAGAGAGCTCCCTTTACTTTTTGTTATGATGATGGGATTATTCCTGTTATCCTCACATTACTGTCACAGAGTCTTTATAATACAAACATTAGCAAAATAGTTTCAGTAGGACTCTTCACAACCCTTAATTAAACAAGAGCACATGATAGACTCAAATCTCTAGGTTATTTTAGGTACATAGAATAGTTCAGAGGCTCACTGTAAGAAAATATTTAGGATCACGTTAAATTTGGGGAATTTTTTCTCACCTACTCTTTCTTATCATTAGCCTCGCTGACAGGTCTTTTTCTCCTCCCCCAGTGCTACAGCATTAAACTGTATAAACCACTCTACCCAGTTCAGAACCTCCTTGCAGCTCTGGCTGGACTGCTGCTGGTGTACTCTTAGCACTCTTTGAACTTGTGGTGGCCCACACCACTGCCCATCCTGGCATCCTGGGCAAACTTAAAATGGTTAGTTGGCCCAATGCTTGCCTAGAAGATGCTGAGACTTTGTGACCTTAAGAGCTGGATTCTTGGGCTGTCTCTTTTTGGCTGGGCCAAATATAGACACATGCCCCGTACATGTGGTATGCACAAAGTTGTCACTTCCCTTGTCACGACATTAAAAAAAGAACATGGGGATGGATGTCCCTTTGGCAATAAACAAGTGAAAATAAAAGGTAGGGAAAAGTTGGGGGCTCACCCTCTCTGTTTCCCCAGCCCTCAGGACTCTGGAAAGGCAAGTCTGGCACTGCAGGCAAGGAGTTCATCACATAGAACAATGTTTTCTCAATGCTTCAAGGCAAGCTGGAAAGCATCTGGGAGGCTTAGCTGTCAAGATTGTTGTGTTTTCTTTTCCCAGGGTTTTCTGTTTTGGAGAGTCTGGAATGTCAGTCTTTCTTCAAATATCAGACATCTCAGACTCATCTGATTCTTTTTTAATGAATTTTACATGCTCCAGCCTCCAAGATTTACAGAACAATCAGGTCTGAGACTCATGAAGACTCAAATCCACTTGAACTTGAAGCAGGTCACTAAAATGCAGTTATTTTTATGCAAGCAACTTTTAAAGTGCTCACCATTCTCCACATTACACACTGTTGTTCTGATGTCTTTCTGCAGAAAAACAGTATGACAAACAGGTTTTTAAATTCTCAGCACAGCCTTATCACACTGAATGGTCTTAAAACCACTTTTCCATTGTTTTAGTAGAAGTCACTACAGAAATTACAATTAGGAAAAAAACCTCTAACACAACAAAGCCAGCTGCTCAAACATTAATTCTAATTCATTAATTAAAACTACTGTTTTTCCTTGGTATAACTTAAAACCAGATGACTAGCCTTGCTCTTGGTAACACAGCAGGTAGGGTAACTTTCCTGTTTCAAACTGGGTCATGCATCACCTGACTCATTTCTGAAATCCCGATAAGAGTAAAATTGCACAAAAGCTTACCAAAAAGAAACTATTTGACATATTAACCTATTCCTAGACCAGCTCTTCTCGTCTCACAAGCCTGTGCCTCAGCAGCTGCAGGTGATGTACCACCACCCCACTGCACTACTCATTAGCCCACACGGCTTTTACAGGCTGCTTGTGGATGGGATTTTGTCCCCCTGGCAGCAGTTTGACTCAGCCGTGTAGCACATAAGCCCACATAAGGGCTTGAGGGTGTTACATTGGTCATTAAAAAGAATTACTAAATTAAAATCCCACTGCTCAGTTTTGAAAAATCCCTTGTGCCAGCAGCTTTGTAATTTGTTCAGGCACTTTGGCAGAAAATATCTGATGGAAGTAGCTGGCACAAATGAAGGAGGGTACCAGAACAGACTGCAGAACATCACCTGGCACAGCAGGGGGATTTTCTTTTGCATGTTTAAAAAAATATGACTATGTCAGTGTATCTCATTATTATTCTGATGTGCCCTTGTATTTATGTGAGTTGCAGTCAGGAAATGCAAATGACACTAGTGATGTTCTGGTTATTTAGGTACCAAAGGTGGTATTCCAGGCACCTGAGTGTGGTCTCAATGTGTGTCTGAGGTTCTTTGTCACCACTGATATACACAGGGCATGTGATATTCCAATTATAGAATGGTTTAATGCTGCAGGATGCTGAGCATTCTCCCCTCTCTGTTTTTGCTGAAAGGCAGATGTGCTCATGCTGCACTGGAAAAACTCAGCTCAATATTCTGTTGGATTGAGCCTTATATTAACCTACTATAGTTACTTTTATTTTAAGTGCAGTGGTGTGGTCATACAGCTATGCTCCTTACAAAAAAAGAACAACAGACTCAGTTTAAGAAAATACAGATTGGGAACCCCCATTTTGTTAATTAATTGAAGTAAATTGTCAGGAACATTTAGGATTTAAATGTCCTAATATAAATTTCTAATTCAAAGGATAAGTGATAGCCACATAACAGTGTGTTATTATAGATAAGGCATTAGAGTAGGATTCAGGCTATCTGGATGCCGTTGCTTTTTCTGTTATATTGAATTACTGCATTGCGTGAGACCAGTGATTTCCCATGTCTGAGCCTTTTAGGGTTTGTTTGTGTTGATCTTGACTGGGAATAGTATTGTAATGAATAAAATAAGAACAAATACGTAGCTCTTTACTAGAATTGAAAACAGTATTATCATCAAAAAGACCCAACATAAATACCCAGGTTTCAGGGTAAATCAGAAATTCAATGCTTCTCTAGCCACACCATCTGCTGAGACCTATAGGCACAGCTTGACTGGCATAGTGTCTAGAGATAAAACAATTTGCAATTTGTAGCATAGGGGGATAAAAGTATCTCTGCAGTGGACAGATTAAGCTGCTTTTTTCCTCATTCTAATCTGTTAATCATGCACAGGGCTTAAGTATGGCTCAAGGCAGGCCAGACATTAAATGATTTAATTTTGCACTATTTATTGAACTGGATTTAATTTGAAGATAGGCTGTTATCCACTGCTCAGCAGTTCTTAAAAAAAAATGAATGTCCATAATGAGATTTCTGCCATGAACCAGTGATTGTGCGTTTAAAATGGGTCACACAGGGCTGGTCTTGCTAGGCTCCTGAGATTGCAGCTGCATTTTCAACAGTCATGCAGGCTAATCTTTGCAGAATTCACTTGAGGGTCAAATTTGGGAGGGTACACCTTTTAAAGTATTTACCATCCCTTTTTTTGTGCATGTAAAAAATAAGTGATGGGGGCCAGTAGCTTAAAGCAACTTCAGGCAGCACAGAAAGCAGATAATAAAATTAAAAGAGGGAGTCATGTTTGGAGGTGAGGGGATGACGTGGTAAATCTAAGCTCAGCTAAGCAGATGGAAGCCAGTGGCCCTGCTGGCCCAGGGGAGAGTCTGCAGCAATTCCTGGGGAGAAGGGGACAGGCCCCACTTGCAGCAGCTGAAAAGGGCTGGGATGCTGAGAATGTGTAAATGTGGTCTGGCACCCATAACACATGTAATTGCTGTCAGCATCACAGCAAATCCCAGAGGGAGAGAAACGACCAAACATGGAAATATGCTTTGGAAAAGGATGGAAAAGCAGCTAAGCAATGGAGACTATTAAAGTATGTTGAAAAGAGGCTTCTATTATTTTCAAAATGTTTGCTTTTATAGTTTTTGGAAGGCTGTGAGCTCCGCCTGCAATGCTTTCACCAGCAGAGCATTTCTTGGATTTTTGTGTGTGTGTGTTTGTGTGTGTGTGATTTTAGAGCTGAGTGCACCAAACACCAGAAGATTCACTGGTCAGGACACTGTGTTTGTTCAGGGTAGGGTCAGATGTTCTGGAGGCACTGCAAGATACAGAACAGTGTGTTTTGAAGTGACTGGTGTCCACTCCATATCCTTGCTGATGCTGTGTTCAGGAGTGCATGTTACTGAAACTCACTTCTGATTCACGTTGGTCCTGCTGTGACATCTGCTGCTGTTCCTTAACTCATCTCAGACATGGGGCTTGGAATTGCTGACCAGCAGCAAAGCCTCTGTGCTCGCTCCTTCAGAGCAGTGATCATTTGCTGCAGTGAACATTTCTTTTGGCTGGGAACATGAGGAAATACTTTTATAAGGAACTAAAAAATTGAACAGGGCTAACCTGGAATATTTCAGTAAATAGGTCTGTTAGATCATCTACTCCCTTGCCACATAAGCTGGCTTGCTTTATTTAGCACAGTGAAAGACAAAGGTATTAACCTGCCATTATTACCTGATTTATGGGTAACAGGAGAGGTGCCTGAGGACTGGAGGACAGCAAATGTCACTCCAGTCTACAAGAAGGGCAAGAAGGAGGACCCGGGTAACTATAGACCGGTCAGCCTCACCTCCATCCCTGGAAAGGTGATGGAACAACCTGTTCTTGTCACTATCTCTAGGCATATCAAGGACATGGGGGTCATCAAGAGCAGTCAGCATGGTTTTATCAAGGGTAAGTCATGTTTGACTAACCTTATAGCCTTCTATGATGAAATTACTAGGTGGATAGATGATGGTAGAGCGGTAGATGTGGTTTATCTTGATTTCAGTAAAGCATTTGACACCGTCTCCCACAGCATCCTTGTAGATAAGTTGATCAGGTATGGGTTTGGTGATCAGGTAGTGAGATGGATCAAGAACTGGTTGAAAGGAAGGAGTCAGAGAGTTGTAGTCAATGGGGCAGAATCTAGTTGGAGGTCTGTGACTAGTGGGGTCCCTCAGGGGTCGATACTGGGACCGATGTTGTTCAACATCTTCATCAACGACCTGGATGAGGGTACAGAATGTACCCTCAGCAAGTTTGCTGATGACACTAAGCTGGGAGGAGTGGCTGACACACCAGAAGGCTGTGCTGCCATTCAGAGAGACCTGGACAGGCTGGAGAGTTGGGCGGAGAGAAACCTGATGAAGTTCAACAAGGGCAAGTGTAGAGTTTTGCATTTGGGGAAGAACAACACCATGTACCAGTACAGGTTGGAGGCTGACCTGCTGGAGAGCAGTGTAGGTGAAAGGGACCTGGGGGTCCTGGTAGACAGGAGGATGACCATGAGCCAGCAATGTGCCCTTGTGGCTAGGAAGGCCAATGGCATCCTGGGGTGCATTAGAAAGGGTGTGGTTAGTCAGTCAAGAGAGGTTCTCCTCCCCCTCTATTCTGCATTGGTGAGGCCACATCTGGAGTATTGTGTCCAGTTCTGGGCCCCTCAGTTCAAGAAGGACAGGGAACTGCTTGAAAGAGTCCAGTGCAGAGCCACAAAGATGATTAAGGGAGTGGAACATCTCCCTTATGAGGAAAGGCTGAGGGAACTGGGTCTCTCTAGCTTGGAGAAGAGGAGACTGAGGGGTGACCTCATCAATGTTTACAAATATGTAAGGGGTGAGTGTCAGGGAGATGGAGTTAAGCTTTTCTCAGTGATGACCAGTGATAGGACAAGGGGTAATGGGTGCAAACTGGAGCATAGGAGGTTCAAGGTGAATATCAGAAAAAACTTTTTTACTGTAAGAGTGACAGAGCACTGGAACAGGCTGCCCAGAGAGGTTGTGGAGTCTCCTTCACTGGAGACATTCAAAACCCGCCTGGATGCGTTCCTGTGTGATGTGCTCTAGGTGACCCTGCTCTGGCAGGGGGGGTTGGACTAGATGATCTTTCGAGGTCCCTTCCAACCCCTAGGATTCTATGATTCTATGATTTTATGAAAACTGGATAGCAAAGCAGAGAAATCAGATCTCTCATGAACTAAATGTATCAGAAAAGCAATAAAGAGGTTGAATATAAAATTGCCAATGCCAACTTAATGCATCCATCTTTCTCTCTCTACTAGATTCTGAGTAAGACAAGGAGTACTTTCAATAATCACCAAGAATTTTGATGTTTTGTTTTTTCCTTCTCCTCCTTCTCTTCTCAATTTCCTCTTAGCCACATTCCTGACTTGGTTAAAGAAATTATTCAGATACTAAATGTACATTTTTGGGATATGAAATGGAAAGGAATGCTAGCCACCAGAGGCAAAACTGTGTTGTGAAGATGAATGCATATCTCACCTCACAGCCCAGAGAGGGCTGCAGCTCTTGACTATGGTAGGTGGGTTTGGTGGGGTGGGGGAATTAAGGACACAAATTATTTATTCATTGTCACTGTACTGCTAAACATTTTCCTTGAGTTACTGATAAAATCCTCAGGGCTGAAAGTGCTGGATAGGTAAAGGGTGTGTATTTAAAGCAATATAAACTCTTTCCTTCTTCTGAGCAGCTATTAGTCCAAGACAGCTGCCATGGATATCCCTCTGTCCAAATTACTTGCTGCTACTTAGCAGTGTCTTGGACACAAGAGAAAGGTTACTTCTAATTTCCCCCCAAGTTAATGAAAAGTATGGAGAACATTTGAAAGGTTTTTTCGGGTAGGAATTATGGCCATTGTAGGTCAAGGTGCTCCTGGAGAGTCTAGCCAACTGCATTAAAACACAAACCTAAAGAATACTGAACAACAAATCCTATGATGATTACTAAGAGTATTACACTCCCTCTGTAACACAATCAGCCTATGGGCAGTTAGGTGCTGTTATCTGGCAGGAGTGGCAGAGGAGCGCTTTCTTTTCCTAACACCTTCAGTACTTCTTCACACTTTATCAACCCACTTTAATCTCTGACTCATAGACAGTTTGGAGATGACTACACTTCCTCCTCTGAGTTGATCTATTTGCAGAAGTTAGTGGCAGAACAAGACTTTCAGGCAAATAGGGTGACATTTTCCAAGTTAGTTGCTTCTTTGGTCATCACAGTCTCCTCAGAAACATGCCAATTTTTTTTGCAGGCCTCCATCTTTGCCATTTCCTATGGCAGCTGCACATTTTTTCTCTCCAGCCCAAGACACTCTGTATTGCTCAGCAGCTCAGGAATCAGTTCAACATATGTTGGTCTGGTCACACAGGGATGAATAAATTAATATTTAGTAATTGGCTAACTCTCATCATGTAAAAAGTTGTTTATTTAATTCCCAAGGGCCAGTTTCATGTCTGTCTGTTCTTAACAACGACTGATGGCACACAGATCAATATCTTAACAAAATTAGGGTTGTCTGTAATAGGACCAACCCTTCAGTAAGTATTCCTTTGCTTTCCTGACAATCTCTTAATAAGCTACCGTATGTGTACGGTCTTGTATTTTTTTTACCCAGATGAATAAATGGAGCTACAGTATCATTGACCCCTCTTGGCTGCCCTGTTATCATTTCAAATGCTGTGAAAGACTGGACATTCAGCTACTTTGGGTACATGCCTTGAGGGGCAGCTGCCTTTGGCTGCTCCAATTTTACATGTTGGCATTTTGCCTGGGATTCACAGAATTACAGGATGGTTGAGGCTGGGAGGGACCTCTGGAGGTCCTCTGGTCCAACACCCATTTCTTTTGACTTGGTTTTATACTTCTATGTTGGAAGCATTCATAGCTGAGCTAATGACCCTGCCTACTCTTTACAGAGAGAAAGTGCCTGTTTTGGTTTGAGCAAGCTCTTTGCTGATTTTTTTTTTTTTCTTTCAGTGAACTTTTTAGCAGCACCAGTGGACTGATAATAACCAAGGTCACTTCTGACTGTCTGCAGCCTCCCCCCCCCTATGGGGGAGCAGATTAGACCAAAGGCAGGATCAGCAAATCAGAGTATTCCCCTCTCATAATATTTTCTCTATTTGGCTTTCAGTATAAGTTAAGACATCACGGAAGTCAAGCCTTTCTTTTTTCCTTTTCCACTCACTTTTCTGCTTACTGTCGCTTCTATCGCCCTCTCTTTGGCTCTCTCTCTTTTTTTTCATGTTTTTTCTTTACAGCCGACAGCCGAGGACCCCGTCCACGTGCCCAGACACTCCCCCCTTCAGCTGGGAGTCACCAGGGAGAAGAGCTGCTGTGAGAGTCACTGGGGGAGGAGGGAGGGCATTGAGTGTCGCACATCCCTTTGCAAATATATACATATATTCCCTTATCACTACTAATTAAAATCAATCTGTTTCACTTTTCAACCCAGAAAGCCTCTCTTTCTCATTTTTCTCCCTCTTTCCCTACCTTGGGGGAGGAGGGGGGGGGAGGGGTGAATCGAGAGTGTTATTGTTATTGGTTTGACAGCCAACTCGGTGCCAAACTGACACAGTGCCAAATTCAAGGTGCAGATTGTTTGATCTACTGCAAATACCAGTTTTCAAATGGGATGAATCATGCCCAGAAACATCTGTTGCTCCCCACTGACTACAAAGAGAGCCCAATGCCAAAGCAGATGTCTGTACTCGGAATGTCAAATCTGAGTAGATTTAGCCTCCTTGCTCATTTTTGTATTCGTCTTTTAAAGTCCCCTGGCACAGCTCTGTACACTCTTTGTGGTCTTCCCCCTTGCTGCTGAACACGAAAACTTCACCGGTGAGGACAGGGTAGAATCTGCATTGTCCTGTCTGAATTACTTCACATCCTTTAAGTGTTTTGAAATTCCAGCTAACCTCCCTGGGCAACCCATTCCAGTTCCTCACCACCCTTATAGTGAAGAATTTCTTCCTAATATCTAACCTAAATCTCCCCTTTCAGTTTAAAATCATTACCACTTGTCCTATCACTATCTCCTCTGATGAAAAGCCCCTCCCCAGCTTTCCTGTAGGCCCCTTTCAAGCACTGGAAGGCCGCTATAAGATCTTCTCAGAGCCTTCTCTTCTAATACCATAGGTGCAATTTAGTGGAAGTTTGTTATGTCATTCTCCCCTGAAGAGTAGCCACCTGAGCTATTACCAGCTCATGTTGAAAGTGTTTTCAAACCAAGTTACATTTGCTACACGATCAGATGAAAAGTAACATTAATTAAGAAACTAGCCAGTAGATTCAGAAAGCAAAAAAAAGAAACAGAGCAACCACAAACTTCACTGGCTAACTGTGTTTGGAACGATTCCCAAAGTCCTCTCCGTGTTTTGTTCAGCTAGGAGCCGCTGGGACATGTCTGCGGCTGGTTGGAGCCAGAAACTGATTCCCTTGACAAGTTGTATGCCCTGGCACTATAATCTCCCCTGCTACAACCTGCTGTTTACAGCAAAGCTCTGCCAACAAATTTCTCAGCACGATAGCAATTCGGCTGAATATAAACACACTTTTGGAGACATCCTGTATCCCACAGCCATGACACTTCAGTTTTAAATAGGGTATGGATTTATGACTCCCCAGTTTGTGAAACACGTCTCAGACAGCATTAGCTTGTGATCAGCCACTGTGCTTTGGAGAGTCCAGGCTGGCCACCTGGCCTGCCCCCCGTTAGTATCAGTTTAGCAGTTCTAATGCAAACACATTCCTTTTGACAAAGATATTAATTAAGAGCTGAATTTATGAGGATCTAAGCACATACATTTTCTATATTGCAGGCCTCAACAGCTACTTCTTTTATGAACATTTCAGTGCTAACAAGAAATATAGCTTATTACTAGCTTTAGACAAAGAGTAACTATAACTTGGGGATGGCGCTGATTACAGCTTGCAGGATCCCATTTTTGCCAACAGAAAGATGACAAGATTGAAGGGGCTTTTAACAGTTTGGAGGTGGTAAAGTGAGGTGCTCTTTCTTAAAAGGATTAGGGTCTCAACTCTGTGTTATAAAGCAGAACTGAGTCCAATGAAAATCCGTAGGTGTTCCAGCCTCAGAAGGAAGTTCATGCATATGCAATGAAGCAGGGCAGGAATGGCTTGTCTTCAGACGAGTTAAGTACTTGCATGGTTTGTGGGACCTATAGGAGTACAAGTTACTAATATATACCTGATAATGAGAATAACCTGCAAAATACGCTAGAACCAACAACCCTTCTACAGCTTTTGTGCTGTTTGTGGCAGCAAAAAGGCATTTCAAAATTGTTAGGATCCATCATGACAAATGATGGCAAAGCCAGACAGCTTAAACCCTTTGCCTGAAACCTTGCAGATCTCAGTACTTGCTCCTCTGAAGCCCTTAACTCGCAGAACTCTCCACCCATAAGTATGATAAGACTGCACAAGCAAGATCATTTTTATTATATAAAAATAATCACAGTCAGGAACTTGCACAGAAAACAGCAGGAAAAAATAAGAGACAACTTTGACAGAAGCTCATCCACATGCAACTCCTTTTCTTGTGATTTCCAGATGGCACCTATATTATCACTTGTTATGGAAGTCATGTTGATGGTGTCCTAAATGTGTCTGTCAATCGTCTTACTGTGCTTGATGCTGATGTGGGCTTGCCCTAGTTAGAGTTCTTGATGTTGTAAGAAGCTTCTTCTTCGAGGATTTCCTAGGAGCATTTACTTCAGAATAAATACATCTCTTCATCAGTCACCCTAGTGGCCTTCCATGTCGCTGCACCAAAAAGTATGAGGTCTGTAGTGAAAGCATGTATTTCTGGGAGGTTCTTAGTTTATGAAGGTTGTTTGTTACTTAGACATTAATTGCTTCTTGCCTATGCAGATAAATAAAACTATTTTCTTCCTGTTCTTCTTCTAACACTTCTCTATATATTCAGGTGTTTTGGAATGCATACAGCAATACACTTTGATTTCTTCTATCGAAGAACAAATTTTTTATACACTGAGTAATATTTTAAGAGACCATAGAATCATAGAATCATTAAGGTTGGAAAAGACCTTTGAGATCATCAAGTCCAACCGTCAGCCCTACACCCCTGTGACCACTAAACCACCTCCTAAAGCACCATCTCTCCCTGTTTTTTGAACACCTCCAGGGATGGTGGCTCCAGCACCTCCCTGGGCAGCCTGTTCCAATGCCTCACCATCCTTTCAGTGAATAAGTTTTTCCTAATATCCAATCTGAATCTCCCTTGGTGCAACTTGACCCCATTTCCTCTTGTCCTGCCACTAGCCTCTAGGGAGAAGAGGCCAACACCCACCTCACTACAACGTCCTTTCAGGTAGTTGCAGAGAGCAATGAGGTCTCCCCTCAGCCTCCTCTTCTCCAGGCTGAACAGCCCAAGCTGTTCAGACCATGGCATTCAGAATAACTAAGATAATTAAAAGGAAGCCATTAACTCACTATAGTTACCTTCTACCTATTTCTGCTAGTAGTGCATAAATAGTACTGCAGTTGGGGTGATGTGCATCACACTTCTAATTCTGGAAAAGTTATCAGTCGCAGGTGCCATGCTCTGTGAAAATGGATTGCATCCAAGCTAGTAAGTCCTACCACTACCCAAGGTGCTGTGCAGACCTCACTGCCTTAGTCCATATGGGAGACAGTCCATAGGAGGAAGGGTATCACTGAATCATGTATGGCAGCTCTACAAAGAACAAGTTCAGTGTTGTACTGCTGGGGTCCTTATAGCACTGTGCTCCTTATTGCAGCTGGAGAGTGGTCTAGAAATATCTGCATTAACTAGGTGTAGAAATCTAGTTGAACCTGACAAGTTCTGGTTATTTGCTTTGGTTCAGAGTAATGAGAAAGTATTGATATTGGATCTGGACTTCAGTCCCAAAAGCAGTGTAGCAGCTACATTCATACTGTCTGGTACCCTAGCCAGTAAGTCGGGCATGAAACCAGCTACTACATCTCTGCAGTGGGGCCAGTAGGTCAAGGGAGGTTATCCTCCCGTTCTATTCTGCCCTGGTGAGGCCACATCTGGAGTACTGCATCCAATTCTGGGCTACCCAGTTCAGAAAGGATAAGGAACTACTGGAAGGAGTCCAGTGCAGGGCCACAAAGATGATTAGAAGAATCTGCCCTATGAGGAAAGGCTGAGAGAGCTGGATCTGTTTAGCCTGGAGGAGACTGAGATGGGATCTCATAAATGCTTATAAATATCGAAAGGGCAGGTGTCAGGAGGATGGGTGCAGTCTCTTTTCCACAGTGTCCAATGACAGGACAAGGGGCAATGGGAAGAAGCTGCAGCATGGGAGGTTCAAGTTAAATATAAGGAACAACTTCTTTACTATGAGGGTGACAGAGCACTGGAACAGGCTGCCCAGAGAGGTTGTGGAGTCTCCTTCGCTGGAGACATTCAAACCCCGTCTGGAATGTTCCTGTGTGACCTACTATAGGTGATCCTGCTCTGGCAGGGGGGTTGGGCTAGATGATCTTTAGAGGTCCCTTCCAACCCAAACCACTCTGTGACTGTGACTCTGTGTACCTGCAGCACTTTCCTATGTAAGACTATTGGAAAGTGGCAAGCTGGCTATGTACCTTCCAACCATTTCTGGCAGCCTGCCTAGCTGCTCTATACAGAGCTCAGGATATTCTTTGGTGACTGCTTGTCTCCTTACCTGTTTTGCATTCATGAAGCTTGCTTTGGTCTTCTTTCTTCTGCTGCTTCCTGTTAAACTGTTTTGTTATTGCTGCTATTCTCCCTGTTTTGTAAATAGTTCTCTCATGTTTTCACATTTTGCATTTTGCAGCTGCTGTTACAAAACTGAAGCAGCTCTTCAGCTGTAGCTGAAACATTGAGTGTTTCTGTTTTTTACTGGTAGGCTACTGGAGAGGTGTCTATTTGCCTTCTTCATTTAAATGAGCTTCCAGTTACATGCTAGTGTCATGACCAGGTTCACCTGTTGTAGGGCATGTACATTCACCTATAATTGTTAGATACTCCAGAAATGCCTTTTTGCAGCACACTTTGGAGATTTTAATGGCATTTTATGTATCTGTAAATAGAACTCTGTGAACCAACAGGGTATTCATACAGCAAAATTTTACTTAATCATTTGCCATTTTGATTAGACTCAGAACCAGTTCAAAAATGCCCAAAAGATTTTAAACATTGGTATTTTGCACTAAAATTACTACCTTGGCACTAGACATAATCATCAAGGAACACATGCTGTCGCAAGTTGTAACAAGAACCTTCGCCTTATCTGGTTTTAAAATAGTTTTCAGTATTGTATGGTTGCTATTTTTTCTGATACAGAAATAAACTCCAGTAGTTCTTTCACGGAGAGGTTCTAGTGAGTCAATGCTTGCTCTGCTTCCACCACCACTGAGACAGCACTGCTGGATTTCTGTACCAAGAAATTCTGGAAGTGGACAACAGTAATTTTTGTTCTGATGTATAATTTGCTTGAACTAGGGTACCACCTAATAGTAAATTTATGCATAATGAAAGCTCTCTATTTTACCAGATGTTTTACCAGTTTCCCTCATTATTCCCACATTTTTCCATTCAGTTTTCACTACCAATGTGGTCTATAGGACTTTTCAGGACCTGGTTTTCTTCTGTGTTTTGGCAAAAGGCCACTGCTTTCTTCAGATTAAGCTGATCTCTGGCTGAGGCTTCCAATACTTCTTTCAGCAGCAAGACTTGTTTTATGCAACAGGAAATCCTCTCAGTGTACAGGTGTTAGGTGAGGATGAAAATATTACAGCCTCCCTAGCAACAGAGCTATCTGGGATTTATCACTTCAGAATGCTCTGCTAAAAAAACATGATTATCCATTCCCAAATTCTCCCTCCTTGACTCTGTCTTTTTGGAAATGCTGTGCGAGGTCCAGGTGCGTAAACTCAGGTTAGTCCCATAACTTTCACCCAAAAGCATCTAAGCAACTAGATAAATATTTTCTCACCAACACCAAATGTAAACACTTGTGGTATCTCAGTCAAAGATCAGCTGGGTAAAGATTCCTAGTCCCCAGATCACCTGGATAAAAGGACTAGTAAAGCCTTAATAATTTATGTAATTTATGCTTGCTTAGTATCT
The DNA here is from genome assembly GCA_020745705.1 of Hemiprocne comata. Taxonomy (NCBI): domain Eukaryota; kingdom Metazoa; phylum Chordata; class Aves; order Apodiformes; family Apodidae; genus Hemiprocne; species Hemiprocne comata. Next base: position 88,247,279 of record CM036586.1, on the reverse strand, counting down.
CCAAAGGGATTTATTTGCCAAGTTCAGCAAAATGTGTAAGCCATATTGTAAGGCACAAAGCAAATCTAATCTGTCTGTAAAACTGCAGTCATGATCTAATGCAAATACTCCTTTTTCTATAGTGATGTGCTACCTGCACAAGCTGTGGGACTAAACTGCATGCAGGCATCAGTTTCATCCCCACTAAGGCAAAAGGTTTGCACAGTATCTAAGTGTGGGATTTGGTGCAGATTAGCTGATTTGGAAAGGAAAAATCATGAAGGAACCTCTTTAGCACAGTTCTCTGTACTAAAAGAATGTACAGAGTTCTGCTTTTTTTGAACCTACAGAGCATCAGACAAATTGACAGGAGTTTTCATCACCAAGCTACTTCTCACCAAGCACCCAACAAATACCTCTTCTCAGAATCATACCTATGCTATATTTGTTTAGACTGCTCTGAGGTCTGCCTGCCTCTTTCACCATCTGGACTACCTCTCATCCTTCCAGATGCAACTGAATCAAAACAGTTCTTAGTAAAGCCTGTGGTAGTTCCTGAGAAACTTTGGAGCATCTGTCCTTTTTCTTTCTTTTAGGCAGAGGTATTACCACTGTTTTGGGTAAGAAGACTGTCTTAATCTCTGCTTCCAGCTCAGATAAATGAACTTGTAGATTTCTTGCAATACTCACAAGTGAAAAATTAAGGTTACTTCCAATGATTTCAACTTGTTTTAATGCAGCTTGTATTTGTATTTGTATCATATTAAAATACCAGTGATCTCATAAACAAAGTTTTTCACAATGTAGCCTATTATATAGCAATTTTGTCATTTGCTATGTGTTCATTAGAAATACTTAGCTCAAGGACCAGCCCAAGTTAATTTCTTGTACTTCATTTATTCTTGAATGTCATCCTTACACTATGTCTTCCGTTCCATGCCTGAAAATCAGATTCAAACCCCACTACTACCACTGGACCCCCAACTACAAGCTGCAATTCCATTACTCAGCTGAATAAAAAGAGATGCCCTTAACAATACTAATGTCGTCACAGCTCAGAATGGGAGACCACTCCAGTCCAATAGACAATACATTGCTCATTCCAGCACAGCACCCCAAATTATTTCAGATTTGCTGATTACCTGTACATCAAGGAGCTAGTAATGGATTCACCTAAGCACCGTATCACAGTATCACAGTATCATTCTAGTTGGAAAAGACCTTCAAGATCATCAAGTCCAACCTCTACCCTAGCTCTGCCATGTCTACCACTAAACCCTGTCCGCTGGCACCACATCTGTCTTTTTAGATTTAGCCAGGTGGCTCAACCACCTCCTCGGACAGTGTGGATCACCAAGTCCAACTCCTGCCCCAGAACAGGACAACCCCAAAATTCACACCATGTCCCTGAGGGCATTGTCCAAATGTTTCTTGAATATTGTCAGGCTTGGTGCCATTACTGCTTCCCTGGGGAGCCTATTCCACCCTCTGGGTGAAGAATCTCTTCCTGATGTCCAACCTAAACCTCCCCCTGCACATCTTCCTACCATTTCCTTGGTGTCCTATCGTTGGTCACCAGAGAGAAGGGGTCAGCACCTACTCCTCCTCTTTCCCTAACGAGGAAGCAGTAAACTGCAATGAGGTCTCTCCTCAGTCTCCTCTTCTCCAGGCTGAACAGACCAAGTGCCTTCAGCCGCTCCTCATATGGCATCCCCTCCAAACCCTTCACCAACCTTTTGGCCCTCCTCTGGACACTCTCCAGCAGCTTCTTATCCTTTTTGTACTGTGGCGCCCAGAACTGCACACAGTACTCAAGATGGGGCCGCACCAGTGCAGAGTTAAGTGGGACAGTCACCTCCCTCGACCGGCTGGCAATGCTGTGCTTGATGCACCCCAGGACTTGGTTGGCCCTCCTGGCTGCCAGGGCACTCTGCTGGCTCATGTTCAACTTGCTGTCCACCAGAACCCCCAGGTCCCTCTCCCGCAGGGCTGCTCTGCAGCCTCTCACTCCCCAGACTGTCTGTATATCCAGGGTTACCGTGTCCCAGGTGCAAAATCCGGCACTTCTCCTTGTTAAACTTCATGCCATTGGCGATTGCCCACCTCTCAAATTTGTCCAGATCCCTGAGCAGGGCCTCTCTGCCCTCGAGAGTGTCAACTGCTCCTCCCAATTTAGTGTCGTCCGCAAACTTCATAAGTAGGCCTTCAAGTCTTGCATCTAAGTCATTTATGAATACATTAAAGAGTACTGGCCCTAAGATGGATCCCTGTGGAACCCCGCTAGTGACCGGTCACCAGCCTGATGTGACCCCATTTACTATGACCCTTTGAGCTCGACCCACCAGCCAATTTCTCACCCAATGTATTATGTGCCTGTCCAGCTGGATGCTGGACATTTGTTTAGAAGGATACTGCGGGAGACAGTATGAAAGGTCTTTCTGAAATCCAGAAAGACTACATCAACTGGCTTCCCTTGGTCAACTAGGTGGATAACCTTGTCATAGAAAGAAATCAATTTAGTCAAGCAGGACCTTCCCCTAACGAACCCCTGTTGGCTGGGACCAATGACTGTGTTGTCTTTTTAGGTGTTTTTCAATAGCTCCCAGAATAATCTTCTCCATAATCTTACCAGGCACTGAAGTGAGCATAACAGGCCTGTAATTACCAGGGTCATCCCTGCTGCCCTTCTTGAAGATTGGGACAACATTTGCCAGCTTCCAGTCAACTGGTACCTCCCCAGATTCCCAAAAGCATTGAAAAATCATTGAGAGAGGTATCGCTATGACCTCCACTAGCTTTTTAAGTATCCTTGGATGAATCTCATCAGGTCCCATTGACTTATAAGGATCCAGTTGGAGCAGCAAATCCCGCACAAGTTCAGGGCTGATTGGGAGACTGTCATTTGCTCAGTCATGGTTCTCTAACCCAGGGCTCTGGGGGTGCTCAAGCCCATCATCAATGTTGAAGACAGACGTGAAGAAAGCATTAAACATCTCTGCCTTGTTTATATCGCCGTTTTTCAGGTGTCCATGATCATCAAGTAATGGGCCAATGTTATTTCTGGCCTGCTTTTTGCTATTAACATATTTTAAAAAGCCCTTTTTATTATCCTTCACAGTGCAGGCCAGCTTCAACTCTAGTTGAGTGAAGCATAATCTTAAGCATAATGCCTGGAAATAATTGAAAACTATGGAGAGAAACCTCTGGAGAGGCATATAGAGGTGTTTTCCAAACAGCACCCCTTGGAAACTTCTGAGGGCCATTCAAGTCAGTTGGACCTGGTGGTGTTTTGTTCCCGTTGCATGGTTGCAGATGACTGCAGGAGGTGGAAGGCAGTAGAGGATTGGGCCCTGGTGACTGAGGTGTGTTTGGGTGCCAGGACTACTGCTGCTTACTTGTTGCAAATAGGACAGGGAGTGCTCACTAGTACCATAATATCAACAACTCCTAGCCCTCTTATCTATTGTCTTCACTTGTTATTAGATTCTTCTCAAATGCAGACGGTCCAAGAGCAAACACATGCTTTTCATTTCTGACTGGTCACTCTACTGTGTGTGAGAAACAGTGGTCAAGGAATTGATATCAGTATGCCAGCTAATGTGAATGGTGGAGGTCATGGAGCTATGCAATCTACAATAGTTGAGGATCTCTCTGGAGAGATCCCGAGGTGAGTGACTGAACATTTTCTGCCATGATGCATGACCTGACATGCTTTGCTGCAGTTCTGCCAGGGCAAGTAAAACTTGTGGTGATACGGAAAAAGCCTGGTGAACACAGAGTAGTTCTAGAAGATAGGAATGGGTCCATGTCCAGTAGTGGATAGAGGTTACAATAGGCACAGAATCACAGAATGGCTCAGGACTGAAGGTACCTCTGGAGGTCATCTGGTTCACACCCCTGCTCCAGCAGTGCCATTTAAAGTCAGTTGCCCAGGACCATGCCCAGATAGCTTTTGAACATCTCCAAGGATGGAGATTCCACAACCTCCTTGGGTAGCCTATGCCAGTGCTTGGTCACCCTCACAGTAAAAAAGTGTTTCCTGAATGTTCAGAAGCAGCCTCCTAGTTTCAGGTGATGCTTGTTGCCTCTGGTCCTGCGCATCACTGAGCAGACCCTGGCTCTATCTTCATTACTTCCCCCATCAGGTACTTACCCATATTGATAAGATTGCCCTGAGTCTTCTATAGGCTGAACAGTCCCAGTTCTCTCAGCCTTTCCTCACAGAAGAAATGCTCCAGCCCCTTAATCATCTTTATGGCCCTTCATCGGACTCTCTCCAGTATGTCCATGTCTTGCTTATACTAGGAGCCCAGCAGTGTACTCAGCACTCCAGGTATGGCCTCACCAATGCTGAGTAGAGGGAAAGGATCATCAACCGTGACCTGCTGGCAACCCTCCTCCTAATGCAGCCCAGATACTCATTAACCTTTTCCATTGCAAAGGCACATGGGTGGCTCATGTTCAACCTGGTGTCCACCAGGACCCCCAGAGCAAGGCTGCTTTCCAGCTGGACTACCCAAACATGCATTGGTGCATGGGGTTTTTCCTCCCTAGGTGCAGCATATTGCACTTGTTGAATTTCATGAGGTTCCTGTCAGCCCATTTCTCCATCTTCTTGAGGTCCTTCTGGAAGGCAGCACAACCCTCTGGCATATCAGCCACTCCTCCCAGTTTTGTGGCATCAGCAAACTTGCTGAAGGTACACTTCCCCATCACCCAGATCATTAATGAAGATGTTGAACAGGGCTGGACCTAGTATTGACCCCTGAGCTACACCACTAGTTACTGGCCTCTAACTAGGCTTTGTGCCACTGATCACGGCCCTCTGGGCCCAGCTGTTCATCCAGTTTTCATTCTACCTCATTGGCTGCTCACCTACCCCATACTTCAAAAGCTTCTCTATGATGATCTTGTGGGAGACAGTTTCAAAAGCCTTACTGAAGTCCACGTAGACAATTTCCATTGCTCTCCTCTCATCTATCAGTACATGCCTTAAGAAATTTTTTATCAAGAGATTTTGAAAGGCAGATGCTCCACTATTTCATAGGTTGAAGAGTTTTACAAAGAAAGCTTATACGGCCAGATCTCTTTGTAGACAAGAGAAATCAGCATTTAAATCTGAGAAGACGTAGATGGGCTTGAAAGCCCAGCCATAGGGTATTTTTTCTATAAAAGGGACGAAGCTGTTATCATATTCTTGCTTCTCTATAGATATAGTAATTGCATGTCAGTGCAGCTGACAAAACTAGACAATCACTACACAAGTTGTAACATCTCTGCACATAGGAACAGAATAACAACACGCTCCCAGAAGGATCTGTCATGGGTGCAAACTTAAGCCAGTGCATTTACAAAAAAAAAAAAAAAAAAAAAAAAAAAAAATCAAGACAATTCTAGATGAGGAAAACATTTTTAGTTGGAAAGGGTACAATAAAAGAAGAAAGCATCTACATTTTTTAGCAAAAGAAAAGCAGCATATGGTAAAACTGTCTAAGAAAGTTTGAAGGCATGGTGGGAAAACTGAAGAAAGCAGAACCAGAATATAAATGGCTGATACAGGCTTCACAAACTGAAACACTTGCTAGTATTTGTGAAAGTCAGGCCCAGTTCACACAGAGGATTAAATTAATGGTTCCTCAGGCTAATCCACAAACAGGTAAGAAAACCTGGGGCCCAGGGCAACCCCACTCACCTTTTGGAATTATATTACTGAAGGAAATTGTATTATATCCACAAAAAAATTCAGAGTAAAGCATCATTATTGCAGCAAAGAGGCTTTCCACAGTTTCAGTTTCACTAAGCTACAGCCTGACTGTTGAGTGTACCTATTCAGTAACACTAGAGGTATTTCAATATTCCGATAATTTGCTGTTGACTGAGAGATAGTGACCTGGGATACAACATGATCTCTACATTCTGTGACTGAGTCTTCCATGACACCAAGCAGGAGAAGGTATTATAGTGCTACCACTACTGCCCTGGTGGGAAGAATCACATAAACCTAAGCTGAACCTCACAGACTGCTACCTTCTATTTATGTTATCTAATCAGTACCGAACTATATAAATATCACACATCTCTTGCTTGTTCTTCAGTTAAAAAAAAAATAGGTTTCTTTTCAGTCTCATGCTCAGCTCTGCTTGTTTTCCTTCTTCTCTACGTGCTGGTTGCATCCCTTAAAGTGTCCAGTAAGCCAAATATCTGCTTTCTATCTCTTTCTTCACCCATCATGTCATATATGTTTGTGGGGTTTTTTGTTGATTTCTAAAGAAAACTTTACAAGTCTGTAAGGTTTCAGCAATATGCACACCTGCAGGGTGACGGCTGACCCCCCTTGTCCTTTGAGGTCTGTAAGAAAAAAATGACATATAGTCAGAATTTCATCTAATATTCTACCCTGTAGGCAAAAGAATGCTTTAGGTGCATCAGAACTGTTCAATAATCTTTGCTCAAGCTGATGATAATGGAGTGATTAGAAGACTGGCAGTATGCATTATGTTTCAATAGACACCCCTGAGTGGAAATTTAACTGCACATTAAAACCTGATTTTTAAGCAGGACTTTGATACAATAGCAAATTCTTCAAATTACACCTACTGTCTTACTGTCTTCATTTAGCCAGGTTGGTATCCTTACAATTTCTTTATCTACACTTCTCTATCCTCTTTTTCCTTTAGGACTACATAAAATCTTTATTGGTCTCTCAGAAAAATCTGTTGGATCTGCAATTAATGATACTCTTAACTAAGGCCCTGAAATGTCTATTTAAACATACACCCAAATAACAGGAGGCACAAACCATTATAAATAGCAGACTTAAAATCAGTTTCAACAGCTTTTGAAATCTGTCCTATGTTATAGTTAGTTGGGAAACATCACCAGATGAAGAACTGAGCGTAGGAAGCTATGGTTGCACCTCAAATGCCATTGTAGTAGAGAGTTATCAGATTACCTCCTTCCTGTTAAGGATAAAGATCAGATAGATCATTTTCCTGTTGCTTTTCAGAGGTATTTTTGTGTAACTTCTGGTGTAAATCATGAGCTTATAGCCTCCTCTGGTATTCAGTCACTTGGATTGATTTTTGCATGACCATAAAGGCACATGATGGGAGACCTGACTAGTCTCATGCATGACGCATGAACTTCACATAGCTGGCTTGTCTAGTGGTCCACTGCAGTCTGTCATGTTCCTACCCTCATGCATTTCCTTCTTCTGTCTTCGAATCCTGCTTGACAAATTGTCTCATCAGTTAAAGTTGAGAAGCAAGGGAGAGATTGCCTGCTCAGAGCAGTCTCTCTAAAGAACACACAGTTCAACAAAAGACTTGCACTGTAATTCCTCCTCCAATATGTGACTGGACACAGGTGTTTATATGACATTACAGAAAGGGACACAACTCCCAAATATGACCTAATCCTATGAGCAAGGGAGATCTAAGGTAAAATACATCTAGTTCATGTCAGTGTTACCTGGAAGGGCAGCTGGGTGGGAAGTGTCAGTTACCATTTGAAAATCAAGAAATATGAAGTAAACCATTAAGCTTCCTTGCATTAAATCTCATTTTTAAAAATAGTTTAAATCTACTTCTAGAGAGGGCCTTCATGCCTTCGCCCTGCCCAGTGCTCCCTCTCCCAGTTGTAATCATATACCAAGCCTTGCTACTGTAAACTGATGAAACAAAAATAGAAATGAAGCTTATGATGAAGGAAAGGAAAAAAAAAAGGGCAACGATTTGGAGCATTAAAGACTTTTGTGACTGAGGCAGCACAGATGTTATACATTTTCCCCAGCCTTTGTACCCTGTTTTGAAAGCCAGCCACAGATTTCTGATTCACCAGCCACAGAAGGGTGTATTTTCATTGCCCGGGGGCTTTAGGGTGTGTGGTTCTTCCCTCACTTCTTGATCCCTCAAAGCGAATGGATCAGTGAATTGACCTGCATTAAAACTCCTGGCAAAACAGAAACAAGACTTTTTTTAACATGGATCAATTCCCCGATTCAGTTCACTGTGTGGCTCCACAAACAGCACAGCTCAGGGTGTGGTGTGAGGGGAAATGGACTTCTACGGGGCAGCCAGGAAGCAGGAAACCCTTCAGACAGCACTCTCATTAAAGCCCATGTTTCATGGTACTCAGCTTGTCACGAGGTAGCTGATAAAATCTGGAATCGTTCTTGCTGCAAAAATCCCTTTTTTTCTTTTTGTTGTTGCTGTTGTTGTTATTTTTCCTGATGATATGCTGAAATAGGTTGCTGCCGCACTCCTCTTGCCACCAAGGGCACAGGTGACACGCACATGCTCCTGTCATCCTGCAAAGCCTGGAACTTCCTCTCTGAACAAAGATCAAAGCGATAGATAGCACAGGTATGCTTAAATATGTAGGAGTTAAGTTATATCCACAGTTGCTTTGTATAAAGAATACTTGAAGCCTTAATATCTAATAATTTTGTTTAAATGCCATTCACAGTATTCCAACTATTCATTACTACAGTTTATACCATTGCAGTATCTACTGACTGTGTGGACCTTTAGTTAGCACCTAGGACAACAAATTATGGCCCCAAACATTGTTTGACTAAATCAACTAAAGAATCAACAGACTGCTGCTAGTCTAAAGTAGGAAACACATACGATGTCAGAGCAAATGTAGGAACACCAGTAAAGTTTTAGAGACTTTTCCTTTGAATGTTTAGTAAGTTAAGGCTTTTTAAGAAAGTTCCTGGTGTAGAGCTTCTCTGAGCTCATGTTCATTTTGAGCATCCTGCCCACAGATGCACTGAGGCCATCAACTTTCTTGGAGTTCTGCATCTGAACCCTTAGGTAAGATTTAGCTTACCTAGGTAAAAATGTACTAGTGTTTTTTATTACACTACAACCTGTAAGATTTTCAATGAGTTTTTGTGGTTGTTGTTAGGATTATGAAATTACATGAAGTACTATGTTTTTATATGTTTTACATTATGTTGGTACATTAAATATATTTTAACTTTAAAAGGACACTTCTGAGGCCTTCTTTCTACTGCTCCTCCTGATCCATTAGCTAGTCCTTTCAGTGTGCCAAAATAAATGTGTTTATGGAGAAGAGGAATAAAAGATTTTGCTGAGGCAGATTACAGTCCAATATTTGTTGATGAGATCAAGCAACACAAAGCCCAACAATTAAGGATATGACAATTGCAGCAAAGCAGGGATTATTACAGGAATCAGTCAATCATAACATTTCCCACTGATTTGCTTAGTTTCTTTCTATAAGGAATCCATGGCCAGGCTGTTGTCCTTGCTGCCACTATAAAATTATACAGAGGGACAAAAGCACTTTCAGCTGCTCGGCATTGTAGCAGTGAATGTCTGACATGGAGCTAGGACAAAACTGGTTCCTTACTCCACTCCTGACGTGCAAACTCACATCCTTTGCACTGAACATCCACTAATGGTGGTTTATCCACCTGTGCAAAAGCAGAGGTTTGGTCAGGGAAGCAAACACTCAGGTGCCTCAGAAGAGTCAGGTGGCAGCCCAGACTGTTGTCTCAGCATGACACCGAAATGCAGTCTCTTAGATGATAGGTACTAAACAAGTACCTATCACAGGGTCACAGCGTGGCTGGTGTGACATGGCCTTTGGGAAAACCTCAGAGTGATGGAGCTCCCTACCCTAACTACCCGGCTTCTGACCCTCCTAGCAGGACAGGTGTAGCGTTTTGCTTTGCTGAAAGGAACTCTGCGAGGCACAGCCACCCTCGGGCAATCATGTCTTTGTGGGGGTGTTTCCGAAGACAAGTGACATTTCTCTGACAGGAAGATGCGGCAGAGGTCCAGGAAGATGCTGGAGGGCCACCCTGGGCGACTCAAGCCCCCACACCGCTCCATGAAGCCCCCCCTCCCTTGAGCAGAGAGGGTCCCCGCAGCGCCCCCTTGGCCTCGGTTCCCTCCCAGCGCAGGCGCGCCACCACCGCCACCTCGAAGTCGCGGGGTGGGGGGGAAGAGGGGGAGCCTGGCTCTCGCGAGAAGCACAGCGAAGTCTCGCGAGAAGTGCTGACGGACGGCCCGCGCGCAGCAGCAGCCGGGGAGGCTCCGTGGCGCCTCCCGGAGGTGCCGCTGCACACCCCCTTCCCTCCAGCCGGTTCAGCCATGGCGGCACCGCTACTGGTCTCGCCCGGCCGCCGCAGCCGCTTCGAGCAGGAGCAGGACCGGGCCGTCCGCGCCCTGGTGCGCAGGGTGACCGGCTTGCGTGAGGAGGAGGAGGGGGAGCTGGGCGGCGGCCGGTTCCAGACGGCGCTGAATTTCGCTTGGTCCAACTTCAGGTCAGCGCCCGCCACCCTCCGCCTCGGGGAGAGAAGTTCCGCGGCTGCGACGGCTCCGCCGGTGCCCGTCAACCGCCAGGGCTGGGAGCGAGCGAGTGGGGTCCATCGTCCCGCTCCCGCCGGAGCCCACGGGCGCTGCCGGGGGAAGGAGCCCCGGCGGGGCCGGCGCCTGGCCGGACCCCTTCCTCTGCGCTGAGGGGTTGCGATGTGGTGTGTCCCGCCTGGCAGCCGCTGCCTCCTGCTCGCCTGGAGACAAGGAGGGTGCCTGGTGGCTGCTGGGGTGTGGTACAGGGCCGTGTCCTGCCGTACCCTCCGTGCACGGCATCTGGGGTAGCGCTGGGGGCCGTTCGCGGGTCCTGTCCGAGGGCCGGTGGCTATTGCTTCGTCACTTTTAAATCTCGCCCTTTTAGGGCCTTTCTTCTGATCTGTAAAGACGTACCTTTCAACATTTTTGTGTCGCCATGCAAAATTTTGTTTAGAGGGAAGTAAAAAAATAATTGTGTGTGATGAGCAAGTAAACAAAACTCCATCAAATCAGGATAAAGCTTCTGGCCAAGAGGACCGTGCTGCTTACACGAAAGGTTATCAGTCTGTAGAAAACGTGTTTGATGTTATTTGAGTTTGTAAAAAATGTGGTCTTTATTCACCCGTAATGTGTATTAGCTGTATCCCTTTAATTCTATTACACTGCCATCTAAAATGTCCATACTAAATTTGTACATACTGCTCTTTTTCAGTTATCACAGTTGTTTCAGTGTCTGCTGCTACTTATTGTGTGATCTATTTCCAGTTTCTCTGACTAGCACTTACTGCTGCTTCTTTGGAGTCTTATGTACTTGCTTAATTCCATGCAGCAGGTACCTAATCAATTCGAATTCACTACTACTTACATTTTTAAATGCTGTTTAAATCCATTTCTTTGTGTGGGCAATAGCATACTGCATTGGATCAAGTCAGACTGTGAATCCTAACTGCTGATAGGCTAAAATAAGCCTATTTATTTAATAACAAAATTGAAACCCAAAAAGCCACTGGTCAACAGCAAAAGTGAATCAGAGGTGTGGGAGAGGTGGATATGACATGTAGCTGGTGTTTTTAAAAGTTACAGCTGTGTCAAAATAGTTGCTTGTGACAGTCGTTACTCTGAGTCTGCAGAAGGGTAATGGTAGCAGGCTTTCTTGAGCCACCAGGTAAATGTGCCCTGTCTTCCATCTCTTGTCTCAATTCTCCTGTTGTGTTGGTGACCTAGTTGCTGGTGTAGCTCTGTGCTCTTTTAAATTGGGGAATAGTTGGGTTGGGGTTTTTTTGTTGTTTGTTTTTTAAACAACATGGCAGGAAAACAGAGAGGTTGATACAGAGTTGAGGACAAACTTTTTTGATGGGGAACTGGGAAGAGGAAGGTTTTTGATGTCAGAATTGTTGTCTATATTTGTTGTCTGTTCTGTTGTCAGAATTGTTTGTGGAACTTCAGCCTGAGATTGACTAATACTGTATTTCCAAACTGTGAGATCTTAAAGCAGAAAATCTCTTTCATTTCAAATTTGTGAAATTTGTGGTTTGTGTTGTTAGATTTGGTGATGTTTCCATGCTGTAGTTCTCAAATTCATTTGTTTCTTTCCATGCAGCACAGTAGTCCATTTCTATTCATGATGTTCCCAACTTGCCTAAAGAAATGTATACTTTTTTTTGCATGTGTGTGTTAGGGTCATTAATTAAAGCTTTAAGTAATAGTAGACTAAAGGAATTTCACCAATATCTTCCCTACATCTGAATTTTTCAGCAAAGATTTTTTGTTGCTTGTTTGTTTGGTTTTTTTTAATTGTTGTCTTTCCGATCTTTTTTTTTCTAATCCTTCCAGTTCTTGTAGTTGCCACCATTTTCCATTTGAACTAATGATTTCCTGTGTAAGCTAATGTGCTGTAATAAACCAAATGAGCTATATTTCTAAACCTAAATGTTAGCTACCTCATTAATTAGTGCATTTTATTCTGCTTGTAATCCAAAGCTTTACACACAACTCAGTAAAACTAATGGGTCTGTAGTTCTTTAATATGGACATGCCTTCATCCTGCAGTCATACTAAAAATCCTTGCTGGTTGCCTTACAGCTTTGTTTCTTACTACTTTACTTTGACATTGAGGTGATTTTAGATTGTCTTTCCAAATTCAGTCTGCGTAGCTTAAGTTTTGCTCCTGATTCATATCCAGTAGTGTTCATTTCTGTCTGGTCATGAGAGTTTTACACCTGTGTTCCGTACGGTTGCTGCTGGAAGCTGAGGCAAAATTCTAGATTGGCTTTGAGGTCCTACATGTAGAGTATCTTGACTTTGTGTTCACTGCTTTCACATCCCATTCCCTGTTTATTCTCTCTGTATAACTGAGGAACCTTATTCGTATTCTAATTTCTTCTGCAAAGTTCATCTTACCTTTCATGAGTTCTTATTGTGTCCCTATACATGCTACTTTTGGTGGTCTATCTGTCTTTTCTTATAGGCACTGTCCTTTACTATTTATAAAGGAGCTTCATTTGGATTAAGAGGCCTTCCCATATGGGTGTTTTGCCTGTCTTTGTGATTTTTGTGCATTCAACATGGATGCCTTTGACAATACCCTTCTTGATCTCCTGTCTCCACTTGACTTAACTGACAGGACAGTTTGATTGCTTAGTTTGCTGATACAGTGGTAATCTTCCATTCAGCTTAAAGTGCTGGTTAAATGTAACCTGCATTCCATTTTTCCATATTTAGAGTCAATCATAGTTAATCCTTCTTGAGCTAAGAGACATTGAGATTAAATTTTGTTGATGGTTAGTGCTCTTGCTGAATTAAGCATTAAAATAGTAATGTTGTCCTCGTATATGTAAATCAGCTTTATTTTCTTCCTTGCTTAAGCTTCCTTTTTAGGCATATTCTAATACAGATTTCTTACACAGATTTCATCGTTTTCTTGATGTGAACAGTCACAAAGTAGAGAGGACGATAGAAGGGTAAGTTTTATGCTTACAGGTTAATAATGGATTAGGTAACTTTTTTGAAGCATTTTTGATACTATTTTTGTTATTAGAATACATGAGAAATTGATAGTTCATTCTGACCTTGGAAAAGCTGCAAGCTGGAAAAGACTAACAGAAAAATTTCTGAACTCACCACTCCCAAGTACAGAAGAAACAAAGGTATGTATGTTGCAATTTTTTTGTTCTTTTTTTCCAGCACTCTTGTGTTTATATTGGCAGTTGGGACTGTTGTTGTTGTGTTGTGTTGGAAAGTTCTGATGACTTATCAGGGTTTGCAGTTGCTGTTCAGGTCATGGATTTTCATGGCTGTATTCCTTAGTTTCCCTCATCTATTTTAGAAACGTTTATTGTCAGTGTTTCAGCACGTGCCTTTTCAGGACTTAAATGACATCTTCTCATTGCAGAGCACATGTTTTATGGTCAATATTGTACTAATGTTCTGTCTGTTCTCAAATAGCTAGCTGATCCGCTGTTACCCTTTGCCCAGTTTTTTTACCCTAGGTAATGCATCTGGATGTTGTAATTTTAGTATTTCCAGGTGGAGTGTGCCTGCCCTGTAGCTTCCTTTTTGGAGACTATGTATATGTTTCAACTTTGAAACACTTTGTATCAAACCACTTTAGGATACGGACTGGATGGGTATGGCGAAAGTTGTCACAATCATCTTTCCAGTGTGGTAGTTTAATAATGAATTTGATCTTTGAAAACTGGAAGTTCCTGCTATTGGGAAATTTAAGCCTGTGTTTTAAGAGGTGGTTCTCCATATAGTGATATTCTTTAATAGCTCAGTGTGTTCTGAGTTGTAGTCTGATTTTACTTCTCATTGAACTGATGATTGCTTTCTTTGCACTGCTTTAGGTTCCATCTAGTATGTGGTGAAAACCCTGTAACATTCAACAGCTTACAGATGTCTGTTACTACAGTTATTGTACTGTACTCCACACGTTTTTGAAATAAGTACCATTTTAGTTGTGCTTGTTTAAAGAGTCAAATAAAATTAAAACCGAATAAACCAAAACAAAAACCCAAGCAAGCACTTAATACTTGAATGTTGCAAGAATCCTAGGACTTGAGAGAACTTTTTTTTTTTTCTTATTTTGAAAGTGCAACTGGGGTATAGCTGGAAATAGGTGATCTCTTGTATTTGGGAAGATAAACTGCATTTAGTTCTTAGCAGTGGCACATAACTGGGAAGACCGAGTATCAGTTTTACGACTGGTAAATTAAACACCAGTTCACACGTGATTCTGTCAATGACTACTGGTGTTCTTTCACAAACTCTTGTAAAGTCAGTAATGTTTGGTAGGAATGTGTTAAATACCATATATACTAGATGAGTGGGATGCTGCTTTATCAGAAATTGAGGTTGGTTTTTCTTTTTAAAATACAAGTGGATCTCATTTCCAAAGAACTTTGTAAGTGTGTGTATGTATGTGTCAAAATACAGGATGTAGACAGCAGAATCTCTGTGTGTCTGGATATTAAAATGGCCTGCTGAAGAACTTTGGAAAATTAGAATCAGGCCAAAGAAAAATCTTTCCTTAGTAAGAAGTGCTTGTGCCTTAAGCAGGTTTTAGGGAATAGGCCATAACACAAATCATAACACAAAAAAGAAGATAATGTGAAGATAATACAAAAATGTAACTATGTTAGCAAAGTAGTTACATGTCCATTATCACTTGCCCTCTGTTGACTTCCTACTTTCACAGTAATTCAGGGTTGCTCTTGTCTATCTTCCGTATTCTTTCATTATCAGGTCAGTAAGAGACAGCTTATGCTGTGGCTGCTTTTGAAGTATTTGTATATCGATTGGCTAATTAGTATGCAAAAGAGAATGGATAACATTCAATATCATGTTGCAGATGTTATTTTTGTAATTCAGGGCTCAGCAGTGGGGACTAATGGGGAGCATTTTTGCAGATAACAGGCTGAGTTTATTTCTAACCAAAATCTTTTAGACCCACTTACTGATTTGCTTTTTTTAAAAATGTGTTTTAAAGACAGATACACACTATTCCATACTGTCTCTTCTGTTGTGTTTGTCTGATTCTCCATCCAACACCACCTATGTCGAAAAACCAAGAGTCAAAGAAGTAGGTAAGTTTACGAGATGTTTATATTGCATATAAAAGATACAATCCATTAGTGCAATCTGATAAGAAGGACATTTTTCCTCTCCATTTTATTATCTCCTTTACTTCAAGGTACTTTATTGATTGTCTTTTTATGATTTATTAATTTAAAATAGCCTGCAAATCATTCCTACCCCCATTTCTGTTTCATTGCCTAATTAAGTTTTCCAGCCACCAAAGTACCTTGGGAGCTCTTTTTGGCTTGCACTGCTATCACTTACTAATGTTCTCCAGCAGTTCAGCAGTGCTTACATGCTCAGAGACAGACAACAGGTTTCTATCCTCAGTCTCTGTCTTGCACCTCAATAGGAGGTCTTCTGAATTTGCTTTGGGGATTGTCAATTCCTATATTCCCTATGTAGTCAAGGAAAGGGAGGTAACTTTGAAGGTTTCCAGAGGGAGATCCCAGCTACCTGCTTTCTAAAGTAGGACTGTTTCGCTCAGTGCCTAAAAACAAGGCTTCTGCTTAAGTTTGAGTGGATACCATCCCCCATTTGTTCACAGTGTTGTATCATAGACTGAAAGAAGAATATTTCAGACTAACCTAAAGAAAATCTTGCATCTTAAGATTCCTTTTTGAATGATCTCTGCACATTCCCTCGGCGGTGTTTTGAATGCACTTTCAGCCCATTCCAGGAATGTGAATATGAAGAGGTTATCTCAGACAGCACTAATTACAGTTGAGTAAGCTTCATGTTTAAGATATAATATATTCTAAGTGTGATTGTTATTTTTAAAGTATTACACATCACATCATGGTTATGTGCTGTCTTTTTCAAAGAGTAAGACAGTTCTTGCTTTATATTGTTTACAGTCTGGGATCCTTGTGCATATGTAAATTATATGTTTAGAATGTTTCCACCGAGCTAAATGTGACTAGTCACAATAGGTGATATGTTGCATTCTTGCATGTTTATCCAGGATTGGAGTGTAGGATACTGTAACATGATACAGATAAATGTGTTGATGGCACATTATGTTGCATATTTTGAATGTACAAGCAACAAAATTGAGAATTAAGGAATATACGTTGTTGATATGTCACAATTTACATGTCATGTTGAAAGTGTATAACCTTGTTAAAGAAACAGTGGTGTAACCTTAAGTCGAAGGGAATGCCTTTTCTTTTAGAGTAACAAGGTATTTTAGCTTTGGAATGTTTTTAGGAAAAAGTCAGAGTTGCTTATTATTTTTATATTTATACTTCTCTAAGAAAAGGAAGAAGAATTTGATTGGGGAAAGTATTTGATGGAAGGAGAAGAAATTTACTTTGGCGCAGGCGTAGATACACCAGTAAGTAATTCTTAAGGTAAAAAAACCAAACTGTATAAACTAGTTTACAGAATGTTAGAGACCTGGCTGAGTTGTCCTGGTTTGTATGCTCTGCATCTTGATTCTGGAAGGATTCCTTAATACATTGTTTCTTGCGTAGTACCTTGACGTACACGCAGACCCAAGCAGAGTAACAGTAACACAAATGCTTTTGTTCTTCACCAGGTTTTGACTTAGACCTGCAACTAAACGGGCTCCTTCTGCTGACCCTGCCTGCCTCTCATTAGAACTTGCTGTAGTTCTGTGATCTTTCCCAGTTCTCTCATTTGTCTGGCTATTAATGTTATGTCTAACATATACTGGTCTCTGGTATACAGTTGTGTTAGTCTTAGTGCCCTGAATTTATTTTCTAGTGGAAGTAAGAAGAGAATAGTTTGTTTGGCTTGAATAGAAAGGGAATATAGATCAGTCTGCTGTATTGTACTGAAGCGTGCTGGGTTTTGTTGCACTTAATAGGATTGGTCTGGAGAAAGTGAAGAGGAGGAAGACACTCAGCCTTTGAGCAGGGAGGACTCAGGTATTCAGGTAGACAGAACACCTTTAGAAGACCAAGATCCAAATAAGAAAACAGTACCTAATGCTTCCTGGAAAGGTTAGAATAAACTATAATTCATCTGATATGGTCATACATACTTAAAATTTGCAAGCTAATGCAGTTTTATTTATTATTCTTAGATGAAGTATTATGGTTTAGATGTTTAATTGTAGTTTTAAGGTGCACCTTATTGTTCACTACTGCTTGTTTTATTTTTAACAGTAAGTAAGAAATATGGAAGATTTTATCTGATTTCTGTTGTTGCTAAAGGAGAATAATTCTGTTTATTTCTGTAGAAACAGGCATGGATATTCCAATATAGAAATGAAAACTTATGCAGTAAATGCAGCATGTGATTCTTTGTCTATAATGTAAACTTCTATAACTAAGTATCAGAAGGCTGAAACAATTTATCTGCAAACAGAAATGGTTGATTCAGTTTTGGATATGAAGCATTTTTTGAAAAAAAAATAATTTAATGTAATTAAAACACTAGTGGCTTACTCTTGAATAGCTTCAGGGGTGTTAACTGTATCTGTATATTTTTGCATAGAATGTTGTAGGATATAGGGTACCTTGCATAAGAACACTGCATAATATTCATATGTTGTATAAGCAGTAACTAACTGGGACTAGGCAAAGCTTTCTTGATAGCCACATTTAAGAAAAAACTTTTTTAGTTTAATGTACTGAATGCATAATAAAAAAGGAATATAGTGACAAAGTTGGTGATATTTGAAAGTTTATTTTTAAAGTCAGCTTGGTTTTGTATATAATGTTTGTGGATTGCCTGAGATGGAAAGAAGCACATTTTCTGAGGAAGAACTGGAACTACATAAATCTTCAGGTTTAATTTTTAGGACTTTTGCAGCTTCTAGGAGATGAGGCATTTCTATGTAAGTTAATTTGTGCATTACAATATCATGTGTGTGAGTGCAGGAAAGGGTAAATATTTGTAAATTGTCACTTATCCAAACGGGTCCGTGATTCTGCAGCTGCACGGATGGGCTTATTAATAACTTTTTCCTGTGTTTTATGAGCATTTCCTGAATAAATAAAAATACTTCAGACTGTCACGTGTTTCCACAGTAGGTGAGCCTGATGCCCGTAGCTGGCTGGAGCAGCATGTAGTTCCTCAGTACTGGACAGGAAGAGCTCCTCGCTTTTCACATAGTTTGCACTTGCATTCCAACCTAGCTGCAGTCTGGTAAGAAAACAGGATAACTTACATATTCCTTACTGGCATATAATGCTAAATAATTACTTTATTAAGCATAAAGGGACTATAGTTATTACCGATTTCGTTAAAAACAGAATTAAAATAATACAAATGCGTATGATGAACAAATCAGCTCTTTTTTCTATCAATGGATTCCTTCCTTTTATTTAGTTTATATTATGTTTGTCCCATCAGAGAAGGTGTTTTCCTTTTTCAAAGAAGGAAATCTGATTCTTGAATTTTGTTTGGGTTGACCCTTTCGAAGGTCTCTGAGGAACTAATATGGTGCATTGTAAGTGGTCCTGGAAATGAGGAGTTCCCTAAAGCTTAACTTTTTCTTTGGTGTTGGTCAGACAAAGTCAGTCTTAAAAACAAATTTTGTGCGTGATGGGAACATAAAGCAGTACATCATTGTGATCCGCTGTGGTTTTGGAAGGAACATCAGAGGAACTGCAATTAAAAAAAGCTTGATTCTTCCCTCTGTCCCAAATTCTGATGGATCAGAACTGCAGTAATACATCAGATTTGTCTTTAGTTCCTTAGTGTAATTAATTTCTTAATCAAGGAGTTGAATTCGTTTAGTGTCAGTTGGTTATCCAACCAGTTCTGAACCAAAATTTACAGTGGATATTAGGAAATCAGTAAATAAAGCAGCGCTGTTTCTGTTGCAGTGTTGATAGCAGATGTATGAGATATATATATGTATGATATATAACCAGAATAACTTAATCTGGATTTTTGAATTTTGAACATGAGTACATAAATTTTGCCACCAATCATGTTAATTAGTCAAAATATTAAAAATGTAAATAATTGTTCTGTACTTCGCTAAAATATGAAAAATACCATGGAAGTTTTACCAAGAATTGTGTAATACAGGTTCACAAAGAAAAGTTCTTAGCTGACTGTGAAAGTTTCCGTGTCTCAAGTAAATTTTTGGGCTGCAGTGTGAATTTTCTTATATGGGTTAGGGGAATTGATATTTTGCTTTTAAGCTTAGTATTTTTAACAGAAAGTAACTATTTTTTTCACAACATTTAATGGGAAATAATATAGCAGTTGAGGATCAAGTATTAAAAAAAAAAGGCAACACAAACCCCAGAACAACCCAGATGATGTAGTTCACATATTTGCTACCTAATTGCTTGTCTTGCTGTGTTGTAATAGGTGACATTTGAAAGCTTTCCATAGTATTTTGCTTAACAATATGAAAACAAACTCTGCTTTTGTTTATGTAGTTAAAATGCCCCCATGAAGATTGAATCTACTCAGATATAATTAGAACAAAACTAAGCCTTAAGTTTCTTGCCTTGTTGTTTCAAGTGATTGAGTTGTTATTTCAGCCATTAAATTGTTTTAATTTCCTGTTTTCTAAGGGATCACCACTTGTACACCAGTGATCCTTTGTATGTGCCAGAAGAGAGAATACTAGTCACTGAAAATCAGCTTATACGGGAAACTCTTTGGTAAGAGCAACATCAAAAAGCTTGCATCTTAACATTTAGTATTTCTCTTAAGGAAATGAGGGATTTATCTTTGAAATTGTGTCTGAAGAAGGAATTATTAATGAGCTTTTAGCTTGCACCATTGCTGACAGTAAAGATGCTGCTTATATGAGTTAACCGTTCAGATTCACAAAGAAGAAAGTAGCTTACTGCTTGTTGGTAGCATTAATTCTTCAAGTCTCATTGTTAAGAACCACCAACTTGTTTGTATTCTACCCCCATGGATTTTTAATGGTGTCCAGTTTTAGAAAGTAGGTTTGACTCATCCTATAGCTGAAAATTACCTCAGCTGGAAAAGAACTTGAGGAGTTGTTTACTTTATGCCAGTGTTTTATTATTCTTGTTCTAGCAACCACTGAACAATACCACTAGCATCATAGCTGTTGGGTGGTCCACTTTTATTGGAAGGAAAGAAGCTTTTAGGAAAGGGAGAGCTAATTATTTTATTAATTATATACTTAAGAGTCCATTAAGGGGAGAAAAATTACTGCTCTTTTTGTTTCTTTTCAAGGCTACTTTCAGGAGTGAAAAAGCTTTTTATATTTCAGCTGAATGACGGAAAAGTGGCTGTGCGGAATGATATTGTTGTAACTCATTTAACCCATGTAAGTAGTTTCTGAATTTCCATGTTTCCATAATTGTTCTTAATTTAGTCAAAGCATATCTGACTTAATAAAACTACATGGGCCATTTCCATATGAGAGAAAGTGATGAAGTGATGGAGAAGGCAGAATTTTATTGTATTTTAATTCATAGAAATATCTTGCCATTTCATTTTTAGGCTTTATAAAATAAACATTTTTATGAGATTCTAAAAAGTTGTTTTTTTTTTTTCTAGAATTGCTTGAGATCTGTATTGGAGCAGATAGCAGCATATGGCCAAGTTGTGTTTAGACTGCAGAAGTTTATTGATGAAGTGATGGGACACAGCCCAGAAAATGTAATGCATGGAACAGTTTCCACTCCAAAGAAAACAACTGAAGCCCCGTTCAGAACCTATCAAGCTTTTATGTGGGCTCTGTATAAATACTTCATTAGCTTTAAAGAAGAACTTACTGAAATTGAAAAATGTATAATCAACAAAGGTACAGTGCAAGTGAAATTTTACTAGAGGGGGGCACACAAGGAGATTTTTATAGGAGGGAAACATGCAAAACGTTGCGCAGATATACATGTTGAAACTGTGAAAGATGCCATGTTATGTTTTAAAACCTCATTAATAACATTGACAAAGTTATATTTTTCTGTTGGATCTTACCTTTATACATCTTTGGATTTTTTTCCAGATAAAACAGTCACTCTTTCAATAGTAATAGATAAGTTGTCTCCCCGACTGGCACAGCTGAAGGTACTTCACAAAGTTTTCAGCACAGGAGTAGCAGAAGTGCCGCCCGACACTAGAAATGTCGTACGAGCATCTCACCTGCTTAATACTCTCTACAAAGCTATTCTTGAATATGACAGCGTGGGAGAAGCATCTGAGCAAACGGTAGGGAAAGTAATTCCTTCCTTAATAGAACAACACACTAGAATGTTTATAATGAAAATTTCTTTATGGTGATGGAGTACCCTAGCCTTCAGCTACTGGGGATTGAGGACAAGGTTGATAACTGTAATGCATTCTGTTGTCTAACATGAGTTCATTCAACCTGGACAAAATCATATTTATGAGAAGATCAGCAGCAGTGTGTTTTTAGAACTGAGGAGAATCAGGAGCCAGGAAGCTGTCATGGAAGAGGGAGCTTTGAAATAGTTTTCCCTCCTTCTATTTCTACAGCTGCAATAATTCAGTTAATGCTGAAATGTAGGGCGTTGGGTTTTGACAGTAATTTGTTGATTATACTAGTGAAAATACAGCATATATCCTTTTGTTTTCCTGTTTTCTATGTTATAAAACCATGGAATGATTTATGGCTATCAGTTATTTCTTAAGAGCTATTAGAGAGGAAAGAAAACTATACTACTAACTGCGATGGGAAAAAGTAACATGAAGAAGTGTGCACAGTGAGTGCTTCCATTAAAACTACTAAAGGTGTAATTGTTGGTTGAACTTGTTATCTTTAAAAATCCTTAAGTGTAGTTATGTATATCTTACAAACTATAATTGCATGGTTAAGAGGCTTTGCCATATTGCTTCTAATGCTTAATATAAAACCATGCCACTTCTGTTTTTCTTCCATTTCAGGTATCGCTTCTGTTCTCTCTCTGGGTTGAAACTGTGAGGCCATACTTACAGACAGTGGATGAGTGGATAGTCCATGGTAATTTGTTTGATCCTGCAAAGGAATTTATCATTCAGAGGTAGGGATGCTGGTATGGACACCCATAATGCTGTGCAAGTATGAATACAAATCCTGCTGTAGAACCTAGGAAATAAAGGGGGACAATAAAAATAGATTTTCACAGTTATTTTACTTTAATAAAAGTAATTTCTTGATAATAATTTTATTACTTGTCTGAGACTCACCTCTAGGGTAATTGCATTAGATATGGAATCCTACCAGATACTGTTCTGGAACAGAAATACATTGTTTTAATTTTCACATCTATAATAAATAATCAGCAGTCTGACTCTGAGTGTGTTGACTTCTTATAAAAAGCAAGTAACCATTTTTAAAAATCAAGATGTTTGGAAGAGTTACAAAATTTAGTTTTCTATTCTTTTACTAATCTATAGTTGTTATAAATAAAATGCTATTTAGCATTCAAATGCTCATTGCTTCTGACGTGTGTAGTACAAGTTAATATGGTGTCTTCAATTACATGCACATAGCCTAAAAGTTAATTGAGCTGCTAATTTCTCTTCTGATTGCATGTGACATTTAGCTGGTCAATTTTTTGACAGCTTGAGTTGAAAAGTGAGTATAGGGCTTAGACTTCTGGCTCATAATTACAGATCAGTTTCCCTCATATCTGCCATAATTAACTGAACTTCTGTTTGTTAAGGTGGCTAAAGGTGAGCATGAAGAGATCAGCTTTAGTCCTATTGTAATAATTACTTACTAGCTTAAATCTCTAACATCGTTATTGTGTCCTGCTTGACTTTTCTTTCTGTGGGTCTGCAGTTGTGTTCTCAGTGCTACCAACAACGTTGATTTCAAACTTATATCTGAGCTTGATTTTAATTATCTAATATAGGTTTTTTTTCCATCTGATTTCAAAGAACAAACTGTGTATCTGATGTAAACACCATAAAAGAGCAAATTAAACTAAGAATTGAGTTTCACGTACTCTAAATTTTTTTAGCTTTCCTAGTAGCATTTGCTTCATTGTGGGTATTAAATCTGCAAGTAAATCAGTAATCATTATGTTAGTAAGGATGGATGGCATTGGGAATAGTTACCTTCCCAGACAAATTTAATTGTAAGTACTCTATTTGCCTTGTTTTGAGGATTTATTTGATTAGGCAATTATTTTTATCTCCTGTGAGCTGATTCTTTATCCTGCTAAAGCTATTGCCCTTTCTGAGGCATCTACATAGTTTATAATATGGGTAAGCATATTTTAGATAATTTTGAAAGTTCTTCTTGACTATTCTAAAAGAAAGGTAAAGCATAGAGCAAAGATACATCTTTGTAAGGAAGTTTCATCTTTTGGAAAAGGAAATGCTCAACAGCTTTTTATTTCTTTGCAGAAACAAAAATGTTCCAGTTAATCACAGAGACTTTTGGTATGCTACCTACACATTATATAGTGTGTCAGAGAAGACAGAGAATGAAGAGAAGATGAGTGATAATGCCAGTGCCAGTTCTGGCAGTGATCAGGCCCCTTCAAGCAGGCAACACACTATGGTCTCTTTTCTGAAACCTGTGCTAAAGCAAATAATTATGGCTGGAAAATCCATGCAGCTGTTGAAGAATCTTCAATGCAAAGATGGGTCTCCAAAGCAGGCTGCATCAAGAGGTGAGGTGTCAGTTTGTGGACTATTGTGCCTTAGGGTGTTGAAAGCTATGGATGTATTTTTTTGTAGTAGTGTTTCTTTGGTTTAAGGATGGTATCATGCTCCCTGTTGAATTTTAGCATCATGGTTGGCAACTTTGAGGTCTGATTGAAAACACTTACTTTTCCAGTGCAAATAAGTGAAAAGAAAAAAGCAATTAAAGAAAGGGTGTCCTCTTTGCTTTTTATTCCTTTAAATTTTTTGTAAACTTGTTTTCATGTGCTTGCAAAATGTTCTAATAGTAAAGCTGTTTTGTTTTAATGAATAGTTGGTTTTCTCCATCACTAAGGGATTGAATAATTCTGAGCTAGCAGGTGGAACTTTTTGTTTTAAAAAACTTGCTAATAATTAGGTGAAATGTATTTGGCTATTTAGGTTATTTATCTTGAGTGATGCTAAAACAGCAGAGCAGTGTAACCAGTGTTGTGTGTGTGTATTGTTTTTTGTTTTGATTTTTTTAAGTACTTTTTTTTGGTTTTGCTTTTTCTAGATGTTTAGCAGTGGAGATGGTTAAATTATTTGGGGAAATTCTTAGGCTTACTTCCTCCTTTGCTGGGAGAATATTATCTAATCTAGTGAATACTGCAGGTTTGTTTCAGGTGCTAAGAATTAATTGCCTTTGCACATGAAGGAGAAAGTTCTCCTAACAGTCCCAGAAATATTTCATATTCCAGACACCCAGCAATCCACTTGAACATATGCCTAACTTCAGGCATTGGAATAGTCTTTTAGCAATACTTGGTTAACTATGTATTTGACTATTATCCCGAATAGGAGCCTAAATTTAGTGTGTTAAAACTGACCAAGTAAATGTTGGATGATGGAAGAGTTCTTGTAGTTCAGACTGTTTTCTCTTAGAAGAAAATCTTACCATGGAATGTGTTGCCCAATTTAGATGCTGAACGGAAGAGTTTGTATACACTCTTCTTGGAGTCAGTGCAGTCTCGCCTGCGGCATGGGGAAGAGTCTGTTCCAGATATCATCACAGAACAGCAGGCCACGAAGCAGAGCCTGATAAAGATGCAGTCTATAGCAGAAAGACACTTGGAACTGGATGATGTCCATGACCCACTGCTGGCGATTAATTTTGCCAGGTAAATGAATGATCTTCCCACTGTGCTGTTGAGAGCAGTGTTCTGCTTGTGACATGTGGTAGACCAAATTTTTATTGCTGCTGAAAACAAGCAAGCACAGAATAAAGAGTAGCACCAACAATTCAGTGACAGAAGCTAAGAAAACACTACCCTTGTGCTTAGTTAAAGAAAAACAATAATGTATTGGGATCCCATTTTTAACGTCCCCTAATCAATTGTGTGTGTGTGGTGGTGGGTTTTGTTTGTTATTTTGCTTTTGTTGTTCAATTTTTTGCTTTGTTTCTGTAATTTTCTTTTTCTTTCTTTGGGGGGTTCATTTGACTGCTGTATATGCAGGCTGTAGTTGTAAAGGTCCCATGGTAATGAGTTTGTTTATTAAGCTGTATAGTGTTTGAACTTCATGGTTTTTTTCGGAATTGTTCCCTGAGCAATTATGTGATTACAGTATGCCACCCTTTTTTATGTTCTTGGTAACACAAAAACAGTATGGAGGATCAGTTCATAGCCTTAATATGTACTATAGTTATGAAACAGCTTTTATAACTTCTGCAGAGGGTCAAATCTGATTAAAATCTTTGAAGGTATGACATTTTTGTGTTACGTATTGTATGAATTGTGAACCTTCTTCCCTAAGTAGTTTGCTTTACTTTGAAGATTATATTTGGAACAGAGTGACTTTCATGAGAAGTTTACTGGTGGGGATGTTTGTGTGGATAGATCTTCAGAATCAGTGACCTGCCAGACTTTTGAACTGACATTGAGATCTTGCCTTTATCCGCACATAGACAAGCAATACTTGGAATGCTGTGGAAATCTAATGCAAACATTAAAGAAGGAT
This sequence comes from Hemiprocne comata, assembly GCA_020745705.1. Taxonomy (NCBI): domain Eukaryota; kingdom Metazoa; phylum Chordata; class Aves; order Apodiformes; family Apodidae; genus Hemiprocne; species Hemiprocne comata. The sequence continues at coordinate 88,221,393 of CM036586.1, read as the reverse complement.
TATAGGTAAGAAAGTAGATTTTTTTTTTTAACTTTTTTTTAATTACCAGTTGTATATCATATGCTAAAAGCAGGAATTCTGTGTTGTGTTTCCCCTCCAATTTGATAACCAACAATAAAATCATTAAGGAGGAAAGAGGGATCTAACATGATAGAATCCTGAGTGAAAACTTGGTCTAACTAAATCAAGAGCAAAGCTATCACTTGTGTTCAGTGGTTATTCAACAGGGAAATTGTTTCAAATGGTACTTTGAATGGTGGTGTCATTTGAAACTGGAAGACAAATGTTAGGAAGCCAGAATATATTTGTTTAGTATGAGGTTCAGTTATGATATTATAAAATCAGAAAAAATATGTGGTATTTTACTATTACTCAGAGTAAAATTAGAGAAAAGGAAACTTGGCAGAATGTTGCTTTCCTAAATGTTCAACTTCAAGAAGCAGTTGGGCAAGATTTTTTTTTTATCTGTAACAGTTGCATTTGATTTCACTTGCATGGTTAAGAGTGAGGAAACGTTACATTTTTGTTCCCTCTTTAGGCTGGTAGAATATTTGCAGGCGATGAGAAACTTTTTCTTACTTGAAGCTGGAGACACCATGTATGACTTTTATACATCTATTTTTGACAAAATTAGAGAAAAGGAAACTTGGCAGAATGTTGCTTTCCTAAATGTTCAACTTCAAGAAGCAGTTGGGCAACGCTATCCAGAGGACAGTTCAAGGTAAAATGCAAAATCCTGCAGAACATAGTTTAGTTAGGTTTCTTTCACACTTACCTATACTAATATACTTATATATTTGCATAGCAAAGTACTAACTATTGTGTAGTCATTACAAGAACCTGTTTTAAGGAAGTTTTGAGCTGTTGTCAACCATTCCACCCAAGTCCCCCAAATTAAATCAGATGACTGGTATTTAACAATAAGAAATAATAAAATACCCCAAAGCTAACCACTAGTTTAAAACAGATTATCAATTAAATAACTTATTTCTTTGCATAGGTTATCTATATCATTTGAAAGTGTCGATACAGCGAAGAAGAAACTCCCTGTCCACACCTTAGATGGTTTGACATTGAGTTACAAGGTAGTGACTTCATTTTGCTGGAGTTCTTCCTCTAGAAGAGAGTTGAAATGTTGTATTAAAGTGACTTATATTTTCTGTCTTGATTATCCTCTCTTTCTCATAGGTTCCTTGGCCTGTGGATATAGTTATAAGCTTAGAGTGCCAAAAAATTTACAATCAAGTTTTTCTGCTCTTACTGCAAATAAAGTGGGCCAAGTATAGTCTAGATGTTTTACGATTTGATGGTAAGAAACTTCTTCAATGAGAGATACTATAAAACTTGTTCTGTGGTCTAAGGATATAAGCAGTCTGCTGCTTTCTCTAGTAAGTAGTGTAGGCAGGTCAGAATTTCCATTCATTCTGCAAAATATTAATCTCTATTAGCTTTGCAAATCAGATCAATTAACTAGAGTATGTTTTTCACTTCTTTTCAGCCTCAGGGACAACACTATTTATTCGTGCATTCCATTTGTCTCTTTAATTCAGGTCTAGTTAACTATATTGGAAACTTGTTAACCTCATTCTTCAGACTTGGTTGTTGAAAGAAGCTCAGTCTACCACACCCTAATGTTTTGCTTTATGTATAGTCCAAGTTTTTGTGAGTAATATCTTGCAAACAAGTTAAGAAAACTTACCCTATTTAAGTCTGAAGCAGTAAGCTAGATAGCTCGGAATACATGCTCTAAGCTACAGTTTAAAAATTTGGGGATTGTAGAAGGAGATATCTTAGTTTCTCCTTCACCAGGTTAATGTTTATATTCTTTCTGTCCCATATAAAGTGGATACATACTTCACGTCCTAGAAAAACAAAATAGAAACTGGGTGGATTCATCTGTGTTTTGTACATTAGTTAAGTACACAATTTCAGGAAAAAAATTAGTTTTCTATTGTTTAAACTTTATGGGTATGGGTTCGTGCTTAAGTTTTTTTTCCCCTTTGTGGAGATAGTATACGTATTTGTTTTTAAAGTAGATTTTTTTTGTATCCTTTCACATAATCTTCAACTCTTAAATAGCATTTTCTATTCCAGTATTTATCAAATTGCATTGTACATATACTGTCAAACTATTCAGTATATTGTTGCTGTATTGTAATAACACATCTGAATAGCAAGAAAAATCTTCCTTCAGTATTGTGTGCAGAATAAAAAAATAACTAATTGTAGTTTTAACTAACATTTAGCTACAATTTGTTGTCATAAGCACTTCAATATAATGCTCTTGCCTTTTCTTTTTAGAACTCGTCTGTGCTGCAGAAAGCCCCCAGGTTAAGGAAGGAACTTCATTACAGCAAGGAATGCTTCCTCTGTTTGGACTGCAAACAGAAAGTATAAAACAACAGATACATCGCATGTTCCTCCTAAGAGTGAAACTTATGCATTTTGTTAACAGCCTGCACAACTACATCATGACCAGGGTTTGTCTTATATCACAATTTCCTTTATTTCAGAACTTGTAATTGGAGATGCAGTGTTAACTTTAATTTAAAACATAGAAAGCAAAAGCTTAGTCCAGTGCCCTTTCTGCAATATGATTTAGAGCTAAACATGTTTTGTTTTCAACTTGGCAGTTTTAAATCAGTAATTTAAAAAATGCTTTAGAATTGCTACATGCATATGATTGACCTTTGGATATTATTAGTTCTTTTAGATTTTCTCCCAATGTCGGATGGCTGAAGTACAATCATGTACAAATAGGTTTCTGTTAAGCTGTTACTCTCTTAAGAGCTTGTAATACTTACAAAAGTGTTGCTACAGACATTTTAGTTAAATGGATCTTTCTCAAAAATCTCTAGTACACAGATCCAAAAGTGTATACGTGACTTCTCAAATATAAAGTCAATGCCTGTCAATTCATATCTGCCCTACTATTGCCTTTTCTTTTCTCTAATAAAATTAATATACTCCAAACCATCTCCTCCAGGCATCTAAAATTTGAAAGAGTGTGTGAATCAGGCTGATTCAGGCTATTAAAAATAAAATTGTAAGAGAGTCATAAGCTTTTGTGTGCCAAATGGAATTTAATAACTATTGTCTTCTCTCTAAGATTCTTCACAGCACAGGCTTGGAGTTTCAGCATCAGGTAGAAGAAGCCAAAGATTTAGATCAATTGATAAAGATTCATTACAGGTATCTGTCTACAATCCATGATCGCTGCCTATTGAGAGAAAAAGTAAGTAAAAAAAAATGGCATTATTTGATATATTAAGTTCAGGAGGACAAGAGAATAGTTTAGTACTAATTATGCTGGCTATTTTGCAGTTGGTACACACTAAGCAATATATAGGTACTCTTGAGGAAACTGTAGTTTTTCTGGAGTTAACCTTGAGATCCAGTTTCCCTTGAAAGTCTCAGCACAATTCTGTCCAGGAGAGAAGATAAAATTAAATTATTTGTGTTGGATTTTGCACGACTGCTTTGTTTCTAAGAGATGGGAGGATCTGAACAAACTGAGGCTTGGCAATGTAATGATATCCCATGTACTGTCTATGCTTAGTCCTCATCAAAACAGCTGTGGAATGAATTAGAGAGCTAATACAAAACATCTTAAATTTGGAAGAATTACATAGTACTTAGAAGATTGTTTTTACAGATCACATTAAATGGTATGGGTTACCTTTGTGTTGTAGCATAATAATGAAAATGATAATGCTTAACAATGAATTTGACTGTTTGTTTTGTTTTAATTGTTATTTTAGGTGAGCTTTGTGAAAGAAGCTATAGTGAAAGTGTTAAATTTAGTACTGATGTTTGCAGACCGTTGGCAGGCTGGTTTGGGGGCTTGGAAGTAAGTATACATACCTAAAATCCTACATGGTTGTAATTTCACATCTCAAAATCATATTTTGAGATATTTTTTTGTGTGAAATAACGGGACTTTGCTCAACGTTTAACAGCAGATATCAGAGCCTAATTGCTATTTCTCAGCATAAGTGAAATTTCTTATAGATAGAACTTAAAAAGTTTCATGCATTGTGTCCGTGTATGTTCTGTGTTTTCTAATTAAAAAGATGGCCAATATATAACTTCTAAGTGTTTGAAGAGGTTGTAGAGCATAGCAACAAAGAGTGTTTCTTTTGTGTTTGTTTGTTACTTGTAACAGTAAAACGAGATGTTCACAGGTATGGTTTATGATCGTGTTACCTGGATATTATTTAAAATCGTAGGCAGCTAGATGCTGCCATTCATTCATTGGGTTGTGAAATGTGGGATTATGTAGTTTGGCCTTCATTCTAGAAGGAAAGAGAATATTTGGTTTTCTTTAGAAAAAATAATAATCTAAATCTGATTTAAACCTCCTTATTTTTCTACTCTGTAAGGTCTAAAAAATTATGGTAAAAATGGGAAGCTGTTGAAGTAATTGAAAGTTCTGCCACTGAGTCAGGATTTTAATGAAAATGTTTTATTCCATTAGTTCAAATGCTCAAATTCAGAAGTTACTCTGTCCTTTCATATAGTACTTTTTCTGTAGAAACAACCTGGAATGGGCGTAATATTCTGAATTTTTAGAAATGATGTGTGCTTCCTTATGTGTGATGATTGAAGTTAGAAACCCACCTCTAATTTCCAAGATACCATTAATGTCATAGAATCATGTTGGTCTGTGAATCAGTTGTTCTTCTCTAAGCCATAGAATAGACTATTTCAGTTGGAAGGGACCTACAGTGATCTGATCCAACTGCCTGACCACTTCAGGGCTGACCAAAAGTTAAAGCAACTTTATTAAGTGCATTGTCCAAATGCCTCCTCAGCACGGACAGGCTTGGGAGATTAACCACCTCTGTAGGAAGCCTGTTCCAGTATTTGACCACCTTCTTGGTAAAGAAATGCTTCCTAGTGCCAAGTCTGAACCTGCACTGATGCATCTTTGAGCCATCCCTGTGCGTTCTGTCCCTGGATATCAGAAAGAAGAGATCGGCACCTCCGTCTCCATGTTCCCTCCCCAGAAAGGTGTAGAGAGCATTGAGGTCTTAGTCCCCTTTTCTCCAAACTAGACAAGCTCAAAGTCCTTAACAACTCCCCGTAGGACATTCCTTCCAGCCCTTTCAACAGCTTTCTTGTCCTCCTCTGGATACATTGAAGTACCTACACATTATTTTTAAATGCTGGGGATCAGAACTGCACCCAGAACTCAAGATCAGGCTGCACCAGCACTGAATCCAGTGGGATAATCACGTCTTTTGGCCGGCTGGTTATGCTGTGTGTGATGTACCCCAGGATGGGGTTTGGCCTCTTGGTTGCCATGGCTCACATTGAGCCTGCTGCTGACCAGCACCCCCAGGTCCCTTTCTGCAGGGCTGCTCTCCAGCCACTCCTCCCAATTTATACTTTATGCTTTTGCTTGTGTAACCTGCTACTTAAAGTCTGCATGACAATGGGCAACTCTCCAAGGCTATGTCTAACACTCAAGGGTTGATCTGTGGCTCTGAGGCCAGCTGGTGTGGACTGGCTCACAGCCATGTTTTTCAGGACTAATTCTTTTTGGCACAGACCTAGAACTTGGATCCCAGTCCCCTCTGGCATTAGGAAGTTGCTATTTTTGGAGTGCTTTTCCAATCTGAAGTGTCAGAAGTAATTTGTGAATGCTGCTGTTAAAGACTGAAATTCAGAGCATGTGTTTACATGGTCTTGGATGTGGAAGGAATAAGTCATAACTGGTGTAGTGTCATCTGTATCCTCTTGGGAGGGGGGAAAAAAGGAAAGGAGTGACTATTGTGAACAACATCTCCCATCTCTGATGAATGCTAGCTGGAATTCAAAGGTTGGGCTGATAGTAAAGCAGTGTGGGTATCCCTGTTTTACTTGGCAGTGTAGGTTTACCCCAAGGAACTCTGAAGCAATACAGATGAGTGGCTGTCTTGAAATACAAACGTATGTAGGAACAATGGTTGTCAGCTGGAACCACACAGTTCTTCCTAGTTACTACAGAGATTTCTAAGATGATGATGAAATTACTAACACCTGTGTAATAGTGCTCAGATGCTCCTTTCAGAATTGCCTTTGTTTTCTGGAAGTGGTGTACACAGGTGTAATTGAAATATTTGAAGTCCAAGCCAGAGTGCTATGCAAAAAGTACTTTTGTAATTTACTGTGAACTTTTGGTCATCCATAGTGGCTAGCCTGTTAAGCATTCCTCTGTTGAACTGTTTCATAGGATGGAATCCATAGAGAAGATGGAATCTGATTTTAAAAACTGTCACATGTTTCTTGTAACTGTTCTCAACAAAGCTGTCTGTCGAGGCTCTTTTCCTCACTGTAAGTACATGAGGCATTTCACGTAACCTGCACTTACACATGAGCTTTACTAGGAATGTATATACATTTTCACCTGTTTTAGTGTTTGTCAGTACATCTTAAAGAATCTCATTTTGTGAGGTATTCACAGAGGGACAAGAAGCTTTACTTCTTAATTTATTAACTTCAGTATTTCCTTAGAGTATTCATGCTGTGCTTTTTTTACGGCTACTACCTTCAGTTTACCCACTTTCCCAATGAGAGGATGCTGATGTTATCCAAACTGCAACAAGCAGTTTTCTAAACAAAGGAAACTAAGTTCTGGAGGGCATAGAAGAGCATTATTTTTGTTGTTGGGTGACAGCTGTGATACGTCTTGAACAGATAAAATTTTAGCATTATGGTGCCTCAGCTTCAACTGCACCGAGATCTGCCCATCTGTTGGAATTTACTTCCTCGGTAGCAGAAACAGCTAAAGATGACATGTCTGTGCTTAGCCTTGCAGCCTGCTATTAGCTTAAATTGGTAATCAGTGCTAGTTTGAGTTAGGGGGCACCTGCTGAATGGGGTTAGCTGGGATGCAGATGGATGTTCTGATGGCTTTCTAAAAGAGGTAATGTCTGACATCACAGCTACTCAGTCTGCAGGAGCTTGTCTGTAAGAATGGCTTACTGCATATAACCCCCCCACAAGGGTTATTTATTTTTTGAGTACAGCAGTTAGTATCTTAAAACAATTTCTTAGCAGTTCTAACCACCTGAAATAACTGATGGATAACTGATGATGAAAGTGGTGAAATGCTGTCTGAACTGTCAGAGGTCCATAAAATGTCTTACCGTCTTAAATCCGGAAGTGTTACAATTTAAAAAATGAACTGGTGTCTCCCTTTTAAGCTACAGAATTGAATATTGCAATAAATATTTGGAGACTGCTGCAAATACAAATATTAATTACATTTTATGGTTTGGTTTGCAGTGGAGTCTTTAGCTTTGTCACTGATGGCTGGCATGGAACAAAGTTAACACCTGAATCCATTGAATTACGGAAGAACTTGAATCCATTGAATTACTAAGAACTGAAAACAGCATTTATATTGAAACTCATTTGGTAAAAAACTATAAACATTTTACACCAGATTGAAATGTGTATAGCTAAATAACACTGATTCAGAGCTGTGTAAAGTATTTTAAAATGTAAATAATGTACAGGTATTTAAGTGTATTTGTTGTGGCAGTATTTTCTCTGTATGTATGTGTCAATGTCAAATAACATGTATGGTGTAAAATTCATCCAGTGTAAACAATATTGCTTGAAAATACGTAAAATGCATTTCATGCTGTAAAAAGGATTATTATTTTTTTTAAGAATAATTGCTGATTACTTTTTCATTAATTTTGCAGCTGTGAGTAGGTTACAGGGCAGTGTGGAGTGGTATGGCTCAATTATTATTCAAAAGGTTGGCTGAGTTAATTTTTGGCCTTTTTTGCTTTAGAAAAAAAGGGTAAGAAGCATTCATCTTATTTGCCTAATTGTTCTTAAGAAGTCTTTGGGAACAGTTGTGACTGTTGCAATAAACTGATGTAAAAATACAGGATTAACTTACCAAAATGGATTATGGCAGACCATAAAATACCAGTATTTTTTATGTTAAATGATCAAATGCTTACTAAATTAGTGGTAACTCTTCATCCGTTTACACACTGTGATCTTGATCCTACTTAATATATTTAACTATTGGATTGTTGGGATGTTTCAGAGGTGGTCAGATGTGACTTGACCATTCTCCTCTAAGCCTTTTGCAAGCAAACCTCACATCTAATAGCTAATCTCTTGTGAAGCAGTAGCTTGTAATACAGAAGGGTACATTTCTAGTGGAGTAAATGTGGAATGTGTTCTGCACAAGGTTACTTGCCCTGGTTCCTCCCTTTGGAAGTTTCCCTCTAATTCTGACATCAGTAAACCTACATTTTAAAAGAGCAAATCAGTCATAGCCATTTACTTCTTTATTTATTTGACTAAATAAAATATTTCATAATTGGAATTTCACCGTTGTGTGTGTTTCTGCTGAAATCCAGTTGGTAACTTTGAAGTGTGAGGGCTGTTTCTGCAAGGTAAATGAAACTACCAACTGTGAGACCATGTGACTCACATTATAAAACTCCTTTTTTCATCTGTGAACTAGTAATGACTGGATATACAAGTGAATATTTGGGTTCTTGTTTGAACAGGGTATCTCAAAAGGTTCTTCAAGTAACAGTCATAAAATGTTTTCAGGAAAAATATATATTTTTTTTAAGTGTAACACTGGGAAACTTGCTGCCCCCTAACTTAGGTTTCTATTATACTCTGCTACCACATGACACACTTTTCAGAGCAGATGTTTTGTGTGGTAGGTGTACACCTATTAACGAAAGTAATTTGTACTTCCCATTTACCATGATTTGTTCTCATTTGAGTTTCCATGTTACTTAATACGTTCGGAGACAGTGTATGTTCTTTATTAACTGTTTCTTGCTTGCTCAGAGTAAAACTGAATAGCATGCTAATAGTTTGAAAAGGCATACTAGTACTGGGAAATGCAGTGCTTGTATGTGCTGATTCATTACTTTTTTAGTATATGTATGTCTTGGACTCTGTGCTTTTAAAAATCTAACAAGTGATTACTTTTCATGGAGTTACCTTGGATAATATTAGCTAGATACGGGAAAAAGAATACTTCAGTCCTTCACATTGATTAAACAATAATTCCTAGTAAATACCTTTACAAGTTTTACTTACTTGTTTAAAAATAAATTACTATTTTTTTAATTTTTAGACCCTGTACAAATGAAAGAATTTTCCTTTCCACGCAAATTCCTGCTTAGGAATGAACCTCTGCGGAGGGAGACTTCTGCACACTTTGGAGGTGGATAATGCCTGCACACCATTTTTTCAGCCAGCTTCAGATATTTGTTTGCTCTTTTGTCATCACAAAAGCACAGTGGAAAATCTAGCTCTGTCAATACTGGTTGATTCTAGACGTGGGACATCCTCCATGCTTGCTTTTTTTTTGTGTGTCAGTAATATTCAGCTGACAAATTGCTTGTGGTTTTTTTTTTGTGTGTGTGTGCATGGCCTGTGGTGCCACCAGGACCTTTTCATTAGTCCCCTGGCAGTAGTGAAAATGGCTGTTTACCAGTTTGGAAAAAAAAAAAAAAGAAGGCTTATAGTGAGGTTTGGGTTATTTTAGCTATTTATTTGCTCAAATTCCTTTTAACGTTTTCCGATTTCTTTACGGAGCGGTGTTGTTACTTGGATTCTGTCCTAGTTCTGTTCCTTCTGGACATTTTTTACCCTGTTTCCAAATTCCCATTTTTATCAGTTATATCTAAATTTATTTGAATCTTAACTTCGAGACCCTTTCTTCCTCTTTGATGGAGGAGACCTAGCATTTGAGTATGCTTTACTTGCACTTCTCTGCAATTGCCTAACATACATGTCCTGATCCCTTGCATAAGCAAAATGAATGTAATTTTTAATAGAATCAAGAATGGATTTGATGCTTGTTCATGCCTGTCAGGATGTTGGTGGGTGGACTCTGGCATGGTTGGGAGTGCAGCGTGAAGCATTCTTGGAAAGCAGAGGGGGGGGGTTGCCTGTTTTACAGAGTTAAATCCCTCTGAGTTAGCAACAGAATATTTGTCTAGCATTTGAGGGAGCTGGAAAGCAGAACTAGGAAGTCCTGCTTGCTCAGATCCATTTAAAATGATCCGCTCAGCTCTAGGAGGGAAATCAGAACCAGAGAACTGCACATGTCATCAGGTGCTAATGGGTATTTATGAACATGCAGCACATGTGCTGTGGCCAGCTGTGCTTTTGGCAGCATGTGTGCTCTCAGGGGCAGGAATCTGGCTTTTCTTGGAGTTAGAGGTGGGCGTGGGTGACCAGTTCACTCTGCATTTGTGTAAGGCCTTGAGGAGCAGAGTTTCTGGCTGTAGCAAGGGTAGGAGTTAGGTCTTGATGTAGCTGGTCAGGCTTCCTAGTGTTGGCAGGTTCTCACTTGCTGAGCTGGCTGCCCATTGAGAGCTCTGAGACAGTTACTGCTCTCTGCTCAGTCTCTTCTGTTTTAATGCTCCCAAGTGCTGTGCCCTTTACATAGATGCCTGTGCCCTCCTGTAGGCTGAAACAATGAGTTTTCTCTGTGTAGTGTGGAAGCATACAGCTTTCAAAAGCCTTGCTGTGCCTTAAACCATTTGCCAAGGGAAGTCTGTGCTCTGTGAAAAAATCTTACCCAGTCCTTTAGGATATGGACAGGTGGCTATGTTGCCAGAGGTTGGATTTAATTTTTAAACTGATTAATAGAAAATTACTTTTCTTTCTTCATAATTTTGCATTATGTCCTATTCTTGGGGTGATTGTGGCTGTTACCCATCATGGCTTCATAATACCTTTCTGTGTCAGGTCATGACAAGTTTCCTGTATTGCCTTACCTCCTTTCTGGGGATGAAAAGATCTCTGTGGACTCAGCAGGTAGAAAAAAATTAAATAGCTAGTTGTGCAACTAAGCCTAATTGCTAAAATACTTGAGTGGAAAGGTGTAAAAACAGAGAGTACATCAGCGTCTTAGACATAGCAGACACCTTATGGCAGCACCACAAGATTCCTCTTGAAGCTCTCAGACTACTGTGGAATGGAATACTTCAGTGGATTCCTGTGAGCTCCTGCGGGAGACTTTCTTTCATTAACTGAATAAATACTATAAAGCCCAAAGAAAGAAAGAAATTAAAAATAAAATTAAAATAGCTGAAACTCAGGAAGTAGACTTGTGGGTGTCTGTATCTAGTCTTCAGACAATTGTAATAAGCTTGTTACTACCCTATTATCTGATGTTCATCTGGTATAGGTGTAGGGTACATAAATTATCAGGAGCATGATATATTAGTGTTTGAGATCTCTCTAAAGATTGTTGACAGGCATGAGTTAAGTACCAGGTGTAAAGAAATACCAACCAAGAAAGGGCTGTTTGAGATCCAAAGTCTAGCCCTTGGCCTCATGAAAACCACACCTATCTTCCTATTGATAGGAGATCATCTAATGGCTTCATCAGGAATATGTAGACACACATGTCTTTAGCTAGCCCTGATTTAGTGTGGCAAGGATAATTAAGAAGGATGGAGACAGTAGAGGGAGAAGCAAGTGATGGAGACCTGCTGAACCTCTCAATCAAATACTGTCATTGCAGAAAGTAAATTGCACAGAAGTGGAAAGAGCAGGGAGTTTTGGGGGCATTACAGAATTAGATCAGGCAGCTGAAATGGTGTGATGTGGACTCCTTAAAAATAGTTTTGATAAATATGCCTCATTTTACATGAGAACATAGATATCCAGATGGTAATATGCGATTGTCCTCTACTTCCAATATCAAGTAATAGAAAAGCTGCGTAAATCTTGATTAGCTGCATGTCATCATCAATTATCATCAGTGTTTTTTAATCTGACCTTACGGGTAGCTGTAAACTCCAGTATGGGAATGTTGATAAAGGGCAGATTGCTCCAGCAGCGGGGAAGTAGCTCCTTGGCCCTCTCAGTTACTTCAGAAAGAGTTCGGCGAGGCCTGGGGCTTCAGCCAATCCTTAGGACAAGCTGTTACTGCCAGGACAGCATGGCGCCAGCTGGCAGTGTCTTCCTTTCATGCCAAGCAGCAGCTCCTGGCAGCGGGTGGCTTTCAGCAGGTGCAGGAGCTGCAGTGGCAGTCTCTCATGGGAGGACTATGAAGTGCTACCTATCTAGGGACAAGCTGCTGCTGCTCGGCTCATGCTGGCAGCTTTTGGCTTTGCTTGGAGCAAGGTTCCTGCTCTTGCTGCTCCACTGTGGCTTGGTAGCAGAGGTCTTGCTGCTGATGGGACCCAAGCAGTGGCATTAAGACAAGGATGTTCTGAATCTACTCTCACCCAGGACAAGGAAATAAAACCAATCCTGCCTTACAAAGGTGAGTTATTCTCTGTTTTAGCAAGCTTGTTGTCCCAAACAGGGTTTCTGGGAAAGGGTACAGAATGGATTGCATAGAGAAGTATCAGCTGTCATTTTAGAAACTGAAGCATCCAGTGCTGGTTGTGTTTTATACTTTCAACTGAGCTGATTTTAGAAGCTAGGCTGATAAGGAGCTGTGATGGCTGAAATTCATTCATTTGATGTATGCACTGAAAATACTCATGAATATGTACAGTCAGAGGAGAATAAGCAGCCACATCCCAGAAAGTAATTGTTTCTTAGAAGAGACTGTATTGCAGCACTGGGAAAAATATGACCGTGAAGATGTGTCTGTGATATGATGAAATGGTAAGAATAACATTTTGAAATTATGCGTAACTTCTCCACAAGCTGTGGGAATTCTTGATGATATGGAATGGGTGGAATAATTGGATTAGAGTACTTGAAATAATGAGAATTAGAGGGTTTAGCAACTTATCCTCACTTTCCAAAGCCCTTTTTTTGTAGATGCTATTACAACAAGGCTATTTAAGGAAACTTAATGGAGTGGAAACTTGTTTGAAAAAAACAATAGATGAAGTGAAGGACTAATTACTCTGTTCTCAGCAAAAAAATCAGTAACAGCACAGTGTCCCACTAACAGCTGTTGAAAATGGAGCCCTAAAATTGCTTGCTACAGCAATACCGCGTAGTTTGCTGATGATTAGAGAGGATTTTCAAGAGTAAATAAAAAGTTGGATGCAACTTAAAGCAGTCAAATACAAGCAAATAGGCTTTGAGGGAAAAGTGTTCGGAAGTTCCCATGCTTTCAGCTGACTGTTACCCTTACATAAAGAAGGTTTATGGATTCTGCCTGCCATAAAAGAGTGGATGGAAAGAGCAATCTTGACAAACTTTAGTGCCAAAGAGCTGGCAGTTGCATTTTGTGGTGCAGCATCAAGTTCATTAGATGAAGAAATAAAAACAGAACTTGGGAGAATATCATGTTAAAAATGTAAGCAAAATTAAATTAACAAGTATATACATGTATTTCGTGTTTTATAGGAAAAAAAAAAAAGTGGGAGGTTTTCAGCAATCACTGGAAAAGAGACATTTTTTTTTCTATTTTTCGTTTCGATGAACAGTGGCATTTCGGATACGACGCAGACAACATGAGCACCCTCTAGAGGACATTTTTAAAGGGTTCTCTACGCGATACCCTTTGCTGCTCCAAGGTTAGGTTCATCCTTCGTGCTGGGCTCTTTTCCTCACCATCCTACCCAAAATTCTAGTAGTAAAAAGTGAATGCCGGTCTCGGGGCTCCGGTTTTCCCTACGAGCGGCTCCCACGGTGGTGCCGGGACACCCAGACCCTGCTTGGACTGGGGCGTGTGCCGGGCATTTTGCAAAATCGAGCTGTCTCTGGTCTGCATACAAGTACGACGGGGGCGCGGTGGTCTGATAAATAGATTTATCTTCTGGTGTACAGATTTCCCTGTGCACACGGTACAGAAAAGGTCGCTTTCATTAAGAGCAATGAGGCAGCCGAGGGCGCAGCTCTACCGCCTGCGGCAGCTCCGGGACGGCTCCCGGCAATCCGGGAGGAGGAGGAGCCGGAGCCTACCGGGGAGGGGCGGCAGGTTTGGGATGAGGCGGGAAGAGGAGGAGGAGCTGGAGCGGCAGGAAGGGTGTTTCCCTGCGCAGCTCCCGGTTGAAGTGACTCAGACAGGAAACTCCCCGCCAGGCGCGGCCCAGGAGCTGAGCCGCCGGCCCGACGCGACTTTCGGCGGCAGCGGCTGGGCCGAGTGGAGCCTCCGGGCCGGCCGACAGAAGGGCCCTTCCCGTCGCCGGGCAGCGCTGTTCCTGGGACTCTGCGGCGAGCGGGTGAGCAGCGGTTCCCCGGGAGCGGCCTGCCCGCGGGGTGGGGGCTGGCCCTGCGGCCGTGGCGCACGCAACTCTACCGCTTCGGGTGCGGCTTCACCCCCCTCCCCCGTTTATAGACGCTTTACCGAGGCGCCGGACGGTTCCGCGCCTCCTCCGCGCCCTTCTCGCTAGAGACCGCGAGCCCGGTACGCTCATCTTTATTTATTTCCCCGCCCTATTTCTGGTGCTCCTCCGGATTGCCCCTCTCGCAGCAGGCTATGGCCCCCCGAGCTGCGGAGCCCGGCTCGCCCCGCCGCGGGGGCGCGGGGCCTCCCCGGGGCCCCAATGCCGGTCTCGGTGCTGCCGCGGGGGCTGCCGCTGCTCGGGCCCCGGGGTGCCGGGCATCGCCTCCCAGGCGCTTCTTGTGGCCGGCCGGCGGGAAGGGGTGGCCCGGTCCTGTGAGGCGGCAGTGGGCAGGCGGCCGCTCCCTCAGTCGGGCTCCGCCAGTGGGTGAAGAAGCCTCGGGAGCAGTTACTTAAAAACCAATTTTAGTCTTTTTTTTCTGGATGTGAGGTCCGAATTGTCCTGTGTTACTCGTAGCCTGTGTGTCTGTAACGCTGAAGTGTTCTCGGAGTTCTGCTTCCTAGGCTGTCTTGAGAGCGGGTTGGATGAGAAAACGTGAAAGTAAACAGAACTATACACGTTTGTCCCGTTTTTTAGAGGAAGGAGGTGATCTAGTGTCTGTCTAAGGACACAGGGTAACTTCATCTTGGGGAAGTTAAGTTTTATCCAGTTAAAATAATTACACTGTGGTGAGAGCAGCACTGTAAATACAAAACGCCCCGAGTGGGTGGTCTAGTACCCGATCCCTGTCCTACCTGTCGCTGAGGAGCAAAGAGATGAGGACAGACACGTACCTCATCTGTGTGAGTATTCCTCTAGTTCCTTAGCAGCTCTGCTCATCGTCTTTGCCTTCCAGGAGGCTCTCATTGCCTTGGTTTTTATTCCATTGCTGTTTGATGACAGGTTTGAGTAGCATTTAGACATGTAAATCGGTGTTAGCGCCAGGGAGGCTGTTAGGAGGAAGTTGTCTTTGTGGGATGTAGCCAGTCTGCCTGAAGTGGTGGCTGGAAGTGCACATTAGAGGGGGAGGAAAGCTGTCTGGAGAAATTTCTGCTTAATTAAAGGTCATACTGTGCTTTGCTGTAAACTGTGGGAAATTAAAAGCTTAGGCTAATGAGTGACTCCAGTCCTTATTGCATTCCAGTTACTTGTTTGCCATAACTTTATTACAGTAAACTTACTGAACAGGTACACACACAGTGTGCTGGTTAGCGTGTTTTTCAAAGTGGAACTTCTAATGATACCATAACATCTGGATTATGTTTATATTAATTGTACTTGAACAAACTTTTATGCTTAGACT
This sequence comes from Hemiprocne comata, assembly GCA_020745705.1. Taxonomy (NCBI): domain Eukaryota; kingdom Metazoa; phylum Chordata; class Aves; order Apodiformes; family Apodidae; genus Hemiprocne; species Hemiprocne comata. The sequence continues at coordinate 88,205,859 of CM036586.1, read as the reverse complement.
GAGTATCTCTGAGCTAAATGCTTAAAAATGCACTGTTAGTTCTTCAGTGTTTTGGTTCTTAGCTTTATCTAAGTGATTTTTACCTTTTAAAAACTCTTGTTGGCTTTTTGAACACGGAGGTCCTTCTGATTTAATGTAAAAGGCTCTTTAAGCGTTCCCAGACAACTGATCTGTGAAGTCTGGCCGGTGTAGGCAGCCAGTGTCTCTGTGACTGCCAGGAAGGAGGAGGAGGAATTCGGAAGCAGCCTGTACAGCGTTGGGGTACAGCAGGAAGGCTTAGTTCCAGTATTGTCAAGGCTTGCTCAGCTTGCCCTCTAAGAAATGTACCATGTACAGTACTCTTACTCTGAAGTAGCTTAGATTTCTTTTTCTTTCTTTAAAGGATAATGTGATTGATGGAGTATCTCAGTTGTACTCTGTGTTTTTTTGGATTGCCACACCTTATTTATTTAGATAATAAACTTCTCAAAGTCTTAGGAAAATAAACAACAGAACACCACCACCCCCCTTCAAACTGTCCTGCTGAAGTTGAGTAAGACTTTTTGTGTCTTGTTTACAGAGCTTGGGTTTGGTCAATTCCTGTTAGGGTCCTGATGAGGAGAACTTAAGTTATTTTTAAGAATATTCTGTAAGAAAGGGAATGTTCCACAATCAACCCAGGTTTTTCAGTTCTTAACTACTGAATGTGTGATTTACAAAAGCTGGTAGTCCTTCAGTGATGTATATGCAATATCCAATGTGTTCATTAACAGGGTTCTTGCTTCTTCTGTTTGCCTTAGGTGGAAATATGCCCCTGGGCTCGAACCCACAGATTCTCTTGACCCATTACACAGACTTGAAAGCTTAATTAAATAATAGTTATCTGTTCTAGGTATTTTATGTTAGAAGTTTGTCTGATAGAGTCCTTAACTTTTGCATAGTGCTTTATGTATTCATTCTGCAAGAAAGGTGCCTTGGAAGCTGCCTTGTTCCTGAGGGCAGGTTCCACAATCTTGTCATAACTTGTCTCAGAATCATCCGATTTTTATTTTTCATTTTGTTTCTCAAAGATTTCCAAGGTATTCAGGCCAAAGAAGCTTCAAAAAGGCCTCACAGAGCTCCTTTTCTTGGGTTCAGTTTTATTTGTGCCTTTGGCCTGAAAGCTGCTAGAATCGCTTGCACTGCTATACGAGAGAGAATTAATTTTAGCTTAATTTCCAGACATACTTATGTGCGTATCAAGACATTCTCATTTTACAGTCATTGCTTTGCCTTCTCGAGTCAAGTTCTTCAAGTGGTTCCTTTGCTGTACCAATAAGTAAAATAAACACTAACGTTAGAGTGGCGTGTTATACCCTCATGAATCAGAAGTCAGCCATATGATTGACTTCGCTTCTCTTGAAACAGTGGTAGTGTGAGTTTCTGAATGTTTATTGTTTATATATTTTAAAATAGCTGTAGTTACTATGGCAAACCCAATTTTAATAAGCCATTATTCTTGAACCAAGTTAAGTGCTTGTTTACCTAAGGATGCTGCAGGAGCTTGACACAAACCAAGTGTGAATGGCCAGTGAACCACATAAATGGTCAGTGAAGTGGTTCTGGTGGATCCACCCATGCACTTGGGAATGTGATTCATTTAAACAGTCCCGAGCTTCCCTTTAGACATACTCCCCTTGGATTATGCAGAGAGGGAGTGGTAAATAGAACAGATGAGGAAGCTGTTGATGTTTGAACACATAGTTTGTAACAAGTGGCCTCAGCCGACCTTATTCTTGCAGGGCATTTTGTTAGTTTTTGGCTACGTTGTTATTAGAGTACATAACAAATTAAAGCCACCTATATTTGTCCTTTTTTATGTGCCTGTGTGCAGCTCTGATACAGAAGCATGAAAGAAGGACATTTCAGAATTGTAGGTATACAGTCATATTTCACAAAAACTTACTCATAACTTAGTAATGGTACTTATATTTCAAGCTATTGACATCAGTTTAGGATTCTGCTTTACTATACATCTGCCCTTAGAAGCTGACGCTTGTAGGGCTCAGGGGTGCACTTTGCTGTGTAATGCTGATAACAGAGTGTGTATTGATTTGTTTGGTTTAAGCGTAATTCCATTAATCCACACCACCTGCCTTTCTAGTGGTAAAATTAAGGTATGATGTGTGGATGAGACTTGCCACAGGAAGGCAGAGCGTGCAAAGTAGCAGATAATATTTCTATCTCTCGGCACCAAAAATATAGTAACTCATCTTTTGAACAGCTCCTTCTCTCTTGTAAACATGCCTACAAATAAACCTAAAGCTTTTTTTCTTCATGCAATGTCCAAGATTTTCTCTGTGTCATTATGCACTGTTTGTTCTCTACCTTTATGATGTCTGTAAATATATGTGCATTCATAAATGTGTGTGTTGTGGAGAAGCTCCTGTCTTCAAATGGTTCAGTGTTTTTTGGGAGAAGTGAAAGTCTTGGTCTTCTAACTGTAAAAAGCAGGGTTGTGCTAAAGGTGGGTCCGGCACAAATAATTGTCAGACGCTTGCCACCTCGGTAGAAACTTTCCTCCTCTCAGGCTGACTCTCAGCAGGATAGCAAGTGAATTTATAGCTGTGTGTAGCCTTTGAGAAAGACCATTGTGGGAGCAGTGTTTTAAGGTTGTGGGCAGCAGAGCTGAGAGCAGATCTGGCTGGGGATTCTGGGGAGGGAGCCCAGCTCTCCAGGCTTTCCTTTCTATGAGGTGGTGGTCCCTGATTCCAGGGATAGCTGGGAGCAGCACTTGAGCCTGGCTGCCAGATCCCTCCCTTGCCTCTTCTGTACCTGTTTCATTCTGCCAGACCTCTGCTTCTGCTGGTGGGGACCCCAGTGGGGCATCAGTTTGGTGATGGCTCAGGCCTGGTGAGGCACTGAGCTCAGGGAGGGCTCTCAGGTTGGAAATCTCTTTGTAGCTAGGTGAACTGCTTGCTGGGCACTCCCTGTGTGGCACTTACCTGGCTGTGGTCTGCCAGGTGTGATTTGCAACCCTGATAGCCAGAGAGAAGTAAAGGTGAACATGACGGTCCTTCGGTGGTTGTGTGTGTGTTGCTGGGACAGTGCCCTGGCATATACACACCTTAAAATGGATGTTCTCCATAAAAGGAGAGGTTCTACCTGCCAACAAAATTGGTTTTTATTTCAAGTAGTCAGGTAACAAGTGAGGAACTGACGCTTCTATTATTTCTTTCATTAGAAGTAAACACCAGGGCAGCAGGCTGTGGTGCCCCCCTTCCCCTGGTTCATGAGAGTGTTCCTGGTTTACAAAGCAGTTACTTGTGGAGTGAAATGGCATGATTTCTCCATGATTGGACCATGTTGGGAGATTTTCTCAGTGTAAAAGGATGTCTCCCAGCAAGCCTCTCACAGGGCTAGTTTCTGCAGGTCTGCTTTTCAGAACTTTTGTCAGGATGTAGTAGAATGACCAAGCAACTTTTTAAAACCAAGAACTACTCATTTAAAGCAAAAAGTGCCATTCCTCCTCCCCTCCCTCCATCAAAAGGCATCTTAAAACTTCTAACAGCATGTAGACTTATGCTTTTTACACAACAATCTCTACAAATTATTAATAGGGTTGAGTCTCAGTACTGTTCTTCTGAATGAGCACAGTATTAAGTAAAAAAAAAAAATTAAACATTGCTTTTGATTTTAGAAACAAATCCTCAGATTTCAAAAGCAGTACTGTGGTTTTATGTTAGGACATGAGTCTCAAGAGTTGATGAGTCTCTGAGTAGTGATTCCAGCTCTGTAAATGGTACAAGGAGCTTTTGGAGATGCTAACCTTTATGCACTAGAAGTACACAAGAGATTTGCTTCCGAGGTCTAGTTAAGAAATACGGTATTGCTGTGTTGTCACTTTAAAATACTTTTTAATTCTGATAGGGACATGAACACTTTGTTGGTGGGAAATAAAAATGTTGTAGACCTGAACTTGATTTATAGTCATCTTTCAGTATAGCTCTGATTATTTTAAGTGAATTCACTGACACATTAAATCAATAAGGACAGTACACTAGATTATGCGTTCTGAATGTTAAGTTTAGGTGAAGTGTCCTGACATATTGCTCAGGATGATGTTGGTGCTTGTCGGGTGATACAAGAAGAAGAGCTTTGGATGAATTTTCACTGAAACTGCGTATATTTATGTATTGTGTAAAAGTGAAAGTATAAAATGTTAGCGATTATGAGCTCATTCAGGGGAAAAAGAAAGACTAAGATAACCAGAAGTTTTTTGCTTATTTCCGTTCTCTCCTCCATCCTGTCCTTTACTAGTTCCTTAATTTTTAAAAAGAACTATTAAATTAAAACTTGCCTACTCTGATTTTTTTCCCCTCCTCCCTGAAATGCATCTGATAGTACATTTTTAACAGCTTCTGAAGCCTGTTTTCTTTCTCAGATACTATGTTTTTGCAAAATTGTATGTTGCTTTTGTACAGTGTTAGATATTAAATACAAAAGGTACTTTTAAGAATTAATAGTACCAATTTATTTATTTATTTAGTACCAAAATATCTTCCAACTTATTTTTCAGATAAAGGAGCGTGCATTTTTGTTTGTGTTTTGTTTGTTGTTGTTTTTTTTTCTTCAATGACTGTTGAGGGAATTGTTCTGCTGATTGTAGTAAATACGCTAGAAGGAAGGAGGAGTGGGAATGTCAGTGCACAGCCTCTCTTTTAAGGAGTCATTTTTATTGAAGCCCTTTTTTCACTTGGTGCAGTGCCAAAGCCAGAGCTTCATCTGCAGGTTTGCATTGAAAAAACCTGCTGGATATAATGAATGCCTGTCATGTCATCCCAGGGGGATGTGCTCTAAGATGGAGCTGGGTGCATAATACAGAGGCCCTGTGGAAAGGAGACCTGGGGGAGGCTGTGCCTCCTGCAGGTGGGGGCTGTTGCCAGGCCACCTCCCCTGAGAGGCTGTAAGACTGACCTTGGAGCAGCCACGCCTGGAAGTGGGCTCAAGAAGAGAGCAGCTGTCCCTCTCCCCTTAAAAAGCAACATTTTCTTCTTTATTTTTCCCAGTCTTCTGAAATAGTACAGTTAAAAACTCACGTGCTTAAATAGTTTGTCTAAGGTCGAGGGGTTGCGTTACTGCTTAGATTGAAATCAACCAACCAAACCCATGTTGAATAGGCATGAACACGAGCAATCTGTGAGGGTAGTCCTGCAGGATGAACACTGCTGTGTCTGAACAATGCCAGGCTAGCTTCATGTGCACATGTGTTCTTTTCTCTCTGGGGTGGTTATTGCTCTTGCTGCTTCCTTCCTTGTTCTTTGCAGAATCCTCACACTGGGAATCTTACCTTTGCTAAGAAATGAGAGAGCTTTTCACAACTACTGAACATGCCATCAGTGCTGTGCTTCAGTGCTTAGCTTCTGTGCTAAACTTTAGCCTTGCCCAAAGCACTGCTGCGCAGCATTAATTCCTAACACACCCGTGCAGCAGCAGGAAGAATCAGAAACAGAAGTATGGAAGAAATGCACATTGAGGACAGCTGCAGGGGATAGCAGCACAGCAAAATGGCCAAAGCAGCAAAACAGGAAGGTTAAACAACAGGGGAGGGAAGGAGTGAACTGGGTGAAAGGAAAAGAACGTGAAAAAGAGAAGGGAGGGAGTTAGTCAAGGCACAATAAAAAACCCAAACTGTAAGCAAAATGTAAGTTGCAGTTGATGCATCTCAGATATGTAGTATTGGGGGGAGTGTTAAAGGGGCGAGGCAAATAAGTGTAGCAAAACAGACCTCGCCACCCCTAACCTAGAATGAGATAATAGTTAAAGATTTTGAACTTCACTCTAGTCTGAAGAGAAGCCAAATATTGCAGAAGGGTTTTTAATATGTACATAAGTTTACAATTAATAAATTTTTTGTGTTCACTCAGAATACTAACTTGGCTCTGTAAGAATGAATTAGTAAATCAACACAAGCCCCCTCAGCCATCTAGCAGATTTTATTTTATGTTCGTGACTTATATCTTAAGCTTCAGTCATAGAATCATAGAATCCTAGGGGTTGGAAGGGACCTCGAAAGATCATCTAGTCCAACCCCCCCTGCCAGAGCAGGGTCACCTAGAGCACATTACACAGGAACGCATCCAGGCGGGTTTTGAATGTCTCCAGTGAAGGAGACTCCACAACCTCCCTGGGCAGCCTGTTCCAGTGCTCTGTCACTCTCACAGTAAAAAAATTTTTTCGGATATTCACCTTGAACCTCCTATGCTCCAATTTGCACCCATTACCCCTTGTCCTATCACTGGTCATCACTGAGAAGAGCCTAACTCCATCTCCCTGACACTCACCCCTTACATATTTGTAAACATTGATGAGGTCACCCCTCAGCCTCCTTTTTTCCAAGCTAAAGAGACCCAGCTCCTTCAGCCTTTCCTCATAAGGGAGATGTTCCACTCCCTTAATCATCTTTGTGGCTCTGTGCTGGACTCTTTCAAGCAGTTCCCTGTCCTTCTTGAACTGAGGGGCCCAGAACTGGACACAATACTCCAGATGCGGCCTCACCAATGCAGAATAGAGAGGGAGGAGAACCTTTCTTGACCTACTAACCACACCCTTTCTAATGCACCCCAGGTTGCCATTGGCCTTCTTGGCCACAAGGGCACATTGCTGGCTCATGGTCATCCTCCTGTCTACCAGGACCCCCAGGTCTCTTTCACCTACACTACTCTCCAGCAGGTCAGCCCCCAACCTATACTGGGACATCGTGTTGTTCTTCCCCAAATGCAAAACTCTACACTTGCCCTTGTTGAATTTCATCATGTTTCTCCCCGCCCAACTCTCCAGCCTGTCTAAGTCTCTCTGAATGGCAGCACAGCCTTCTGGTGTGTCAGCCACTCCTCCCAGCTTAGTGTCATCAGCAAACTTGCTGAGGGTACATTCTATACCCTCATCCAGGTCGTTGATGAAGATGTTGAACAACATCGGTCCCAGTACCGACCCCTGAGGGACTCCACTAGTCACACACTTCCAACCAGATTCTGCCCCATTGACTACAACTCTCTGACTCCTTCCCATCAACCAGTTCTTGATCCATCTCACTACCTGATCACCAAACCCATACCTGATCAACTTATCTACAAGGATGCTGTGGGAGACGGTGTCAAATGCCTTACTGAAATCAAGATAAACCACATCTACCGCTCTACCATCATCTATCCACCTAGTAATTTCCTCATAGAAGGCTATGAGGTTAGTCAAACATGATTTACCCTTGATAAAACCATGCTGACTGCTCTTGATGACCCCCATGTCCTTGATATGCCTAGAGATAGAGATAAGAACAGGTTGTTCCATCACCTTTCCAGGGATGGAGGTGAGGCTGACCGGTCTATAGTTACCCGGGTCCTCCTTCTTGCCCTTCTTGTAGACTGGTGTGACATTTGCTGTCCTCCAGTCCTCAGGCACCTCTCCCATTACCCATGACTTACCAAAGATAATGGAGAGTGGCCTAGCAATGACCTCCGCCAGCTCCCTCAGCACCCTTGGATGCATTCCATCTGGACCCATCGATTTATGGATGTCCAGATTACTCAACTGATCCCTAACCCAATCCTCATCTACTATGTCAAACTCCTCATCTATCTTGACTACTTCTGGGGCTATATGAGTCTGGAGCTCATGGGGAAATCCTGCAGGAGTAAAGACAGAGGCAAAGAAGGCGTTCAGCACCTCTGCCTTCTTTATATCCTCTGTCACCAGGGCTCCCACCTCATTCAACAGTGGGCCAATATTGCCTCTAGTGTTAGTTTTGTTAGCTATGTATTTGAAAAAGCCCTTTCTATTATCCTTAACCTGACTTGCAAGGTTAAGTTCCAAGGAGGCCTTAGCTTTCCTAATTGCCTCCCTACATCCTCTGACAACAGTCCTATATTCCTCCCAAGTGACCAGCCCCTCCTTCCATGATCTGTAGATTTTCCTTTTCCGCTTAAGTTTGCCCAGCAGTTCCTTTTTCAACCATGCTGGTCTCCTAGCTCCCTTACTAGATTTCCTAACCATTGGGATGCTCTGATCCTGTGCTTGCAAGAAGTGGTCCTTGAATGTTGACCAGCTATCTTGAGCCCCTTTATCTTCTAGCACCCTGTCCCATGGGATTTCCCTTAACAGTCTTTAGGTACACAGCTAAAACAGGCCAAGCAAAACCCCTCTGTGAATTCCTACAGCACAAGTGCTGTTGCAGAGGGGGTTGTGTGCTTCAGACTAAGCTGCAGCAACAGGCTGTCCCTCTGTTCTCATGTGTGGGGTGCCTTTTGAGCAAGCTTAGAGGGTTAGACTTCTCCTGTATCACTGTAATGGATTCTCAAAGAAAATGAGTGGGGATGGGTAGAATCAGTTTCCCATTTTTGAAGTGTGCACATCACACTATGCTTGAGATTCCTTCCTGGGGTTAACATTTGGCCCTGCATTTTATCATCAGGAAGTTGCATCTCTCTTCCAAAGATTCAAGATTTGGAAGGATACAGTAGATGCATAGCACAAGCCAGGCTGCTCATCAAAGTACTCGGTGATTACTTGCTGTATTGCCCACCGCAAGTGCTGCTCCTGTAGAATTAGTATATGCTGGTCCATGTGCTCTTGGCTGCTACAGCAGGAGAAGATAAGCCCACTCTTGTACTGATTTACTAGAAAGCATATAGAGACTCCAGCCTCATGCTATGATGCAGGAGTGCTGGGATTACACCATGTTCTCTAATTGTGGTCGAGTTTTCTTACTGGTATTTCAAGAGGGAGTAACTAGTAAACCTGCATCTGGTGGCAGGCATCAAGGACATTGATTCTGTCCTACCATGCCTCACCAGTCTTGATGTAAGCTTTGTCCAAAGAGCCTTTGAGTTCCCGTTCGGAACCTGTTGTGATGATCGTAGGGTATCAGACCTTCCTGTCGTTGGAAATGTGCTTGAATTCCTCCGGAACACTGGAAGGAAATGCCTACAGTTACTTGACAAGTGTGACCAATTGTCATCTGAGTGCTGGTAGTCAGTGAGCCGTTTCAGCTGAATGACAGCATCGTTAGCCGTGGTGGCCTCCTGACCTTGATTATCTTGTGGGAGGAAGAGTACTGAGTCATGAAAGCCTGGCGTTCAGGTTGCAAGGGTGGTGCTGCCGTTGCTTACTGAAGTACCCAATACTGCCCAGAATTTGTTTTTTTGAGGTGATAAGACTGGTATATCACTGAGCACTGGAACCTTGGTTGCGCAGGTTTTGTTTGTGTAGAGACAGAATTGCTTGTCCTGATGTTTCCCTGTAGGGAACAGGAGCTGGACTGGTAGTAGTGTAGGCTACCTTAATTGAGAAAGTTGCCTGAAAAATTCACACCTGACTGAGCACACGAAGTGCTTTCAGTTTGGGAAGTTGAGGTTTTCTTAAAAAAAATAAATAAAATTTCTGTGCTTCAGCATTATGTTTTCCTCCAAGTCTGTGTCTGCTTTTGGAGGGCTGCTTCCTCCCCTGTGCCCCTCCAACAGCAGGGCAAGGCAGTTAATGTGAGCCACGCTGCCCTGTAGGAGCCTACTAATAAATTGTTTCCATCGTGTGGCCATTCTTGTGGGACTTGCTGTGGTGCTGAGATGGGATAATTCAGTGCCAGAATTTTTGTTTTCCCTTTTGCACCTATTGAGCCTTTTTTATTCCCATCACAGATGTATTTTTGAAAGCTTAACAGTTTGTCAGATCTGTTGCACAAAGAACTGTCAGCTGCTGTTTGCATTCTCCTGTCTGTTACTTTAATCAGGCAGGCCAGTAAGTGATGTGAAAAGCATTTTTCTTTGCTCCTTCAGCTTATGCAAATCTGTTGCTTAGGAACGAGGAGGAGCTCCAGTCCCGAAAGGAACATCTTATGCTGATCCCCTTGGCAAAAAGGCAGATTGTGCCATCCAGAGCACAAAAAAAGAGTTCAAATGGAGGAGATCCAGTGCATTGCTGTTCTCAAACACTTCAGTTATCAGTATGTTAAAATGTTTTCTACTCAGTCTGAATTGGTAGGTATGCAATTGAACAGCTGAGGCTTTTGAAGTTTAATGAAAATAGAACTAAAAGGGAATTTTTGAGAGACCTTGGAGGTTTGAAAGAGAAGTGAAGATTATAGTAATCACTGTGCAGTTTTTGGAAGAGAAAATCTGTTCCTTTTGTTAGCTCTTGCTTTCACAAGGACCTTTGTGATCAGAGTCTTATGGTGTAACTTGAGTAGGAACATAAGAAAATTTGATTCAACATTCTGTGTTAATAGAGAAATTATTGAATTGATTTTCTGCAAGCCAGTAACGTAGAAGAAACAGAAGAAACCTGAAAATGTTGTCTTGCTGTAGGAGAGGGTTAAAACTTAACTTCTGCTCTGCAGACCAAGGCTATTCCCGTGGGAATGTTGTCATTAGTTCCTGTGGAGTTCACTGAGATTGGTCCCACAGATCCCAGTTCAGCTGGCCATTCAATCGACTTTTAAAATTCGTATCTATTTCAATTTGTCCCCTTCTATGCATGGACTGTGGAATGCCTTTGTTCCTCCTTTTTGAAGGGTATGCTTATCTTCTTCCTGTTTAACTGTACATAGAAGTTTCCTGATTTTCATCATGGTATTTTGTCCTGTAAAGTAGGGTAAGTTTTGCTTCATTTATTTATATCTGTTTTAAAAAGGCAAAACAAATAATGTGGATACGTAATTCATGGATTGCGTGGCAATTGTAATCTTCGGTATCCATTCCAGGCTTGAGATTTTGTTTTAATTTAAGATTCAGAGATACTTTTGAAAAGACTTAGGAAAGAAGAGAGGCAATGTCAAAGGAAGTGCTGTTTAAAGTGCAGACAGGCTTCCTCTTTGTCTTATTTTGAGCCTGGGAACATGTACGAGCACTTGGAGATGAAATTAATCTATTTAAAAGCAAAATGAAAAAACGTGTCCACTGGACTGCAAAAAGGCATGGAGCATTCCTTTCCGACACTTGTTTTCAGTCAAATGAAACAGTGTTCTCATCTGCAAAGTCATAAAATATCCTAAAATTTTTTTAATCCAGCAGGTTTTTGTTAGTTGTTTAAACTCCACCTTAATTATCTCACTCTTTGGCGTGATCCTTCTCTGTTTTTTGGATAGGAAATAATTTTTTCCACTTACAAATTTCAGTATTTGAGATCTTTTTGGATTACGTAGAACATGGTCTCACCAAAACTAATTCCCTGAATGTCCCAAAACACCTCTGCTTTCCTGGGCTGTATTCTGAGCTAGTATTTGCATGTGCTTCATTGGTGTTGGATGTGTGCTGGTTTCAAGAGCTTATACTGTAGTGGGTGCAGCTGCAGCCCATTCTGTGCTGCAGGAGCTGGGGTGTGCTGCAGCATCCCTTCTTGCCCCGCTTGTGCAATGGCCCTACCATGTTGCTGAACGTTCTGTAGTAACTTCTCTTGCACTGGAGAAAGAGAGGGAAGTTGTGCTTCAGTGGGTCAGGCTTTGCTGATCCCAGCTCTGAGCGTGGTGTGCGGCCCTCGGCTGCAGCCCAGAACTGCTGATCTGCCTTTTGTCACCGAGGGCCCCGATCTTCCCTCTCCAGCAGTGGGAACTTGCCCTGCAGTTATGGTGGCCGTAGGATGTGTTTTTCCTGAACTCTTTCAGGCTGTTGGAAGTGTAGCTATTTGCATGTTGCATGGATTCACACTTATTTTAAACATCAGGTTTTCTTCACACTTGTGGTTAAAGGACTGAAAATAAAAGCTTTGGAGAATTAATCAAATTCTGTTTTTTGAGATGTGTATTTAAGATACTGGTGTCCAAGAATGGTGAAGTAAATGGGTCCCTGTGGTCTGACTTGTATGGCTTGTAAAAATGAAGAGTTTATGATAATTTCAGTGCTCAGCCTTCTCTTTTGCATCTGAATTATGACTTCGTTTTATACTTCGTTCCAGGAAAAACACTTCACTGTGTGAAGCTGGGCTCTTGCATTTACCTCTGCGCCCTGTTGCTTTTCCATAATTACAGAGGAAGATTATCCAGTGGTGTTACTTGTCTGACTCTTCTTTCCCTCAGATTCAGCTTGGCTCAACTCTCTGCCCATTTCACTCTTCTCACCTGCCTGGCTGAGTCTGTCTGGAGGTGGTGGTGGTGTGTCCATTTGGGGCAGGGAGGGAGGGGGTCTGTGAAAAGACATTGCAGTGGTAGGTGGCTGCTCTAAAGAGGATTGGACCTCAGGAGGGGTTATCTCTGCTGTTGCTGCTCTGGGGACAGCCTAGACAGCTGGTGGTTCATTCAGGAGCAGATGGGACATGCCTCATTTTTCAACACCCATTTTCAGAGTCCATCCAAAAAGTGGGATGAATGAGTGGAGGGAAGTAATTTCATCCATAACTTTTTCATCTGCCACTACTAGCTTGCTGCAGCCCTTCATACCAGGGCAGCTTGAAGACCCAGCTGAACTCATCTGAGCAAAGACACTTGTTTTGCTGTCAGACCATTGGGAACATTCTGGTAGTTCAGCTGAAGTTGAGCTGAAAAGAGTGCAGATCCTTAGTTTTTATCTCTTGCATACTTTTTTTTTTTTTAAATTGGAGGTTAATGATAAAAGGAAATCAGTGTCCATGAGCAGCTGAGCTGTTGCCTAAATGAGAGGAGCCTTTGCTCACCTTATCAGCTCAAGTGCCCTGGGAGGTGAGTTTGGCTGCTGTGCCTCCATGTGTAGTATCTGTGCTTGGGAGGGTTCCCTCTGCATGACGTTGCCTGCTCACTCCGTAGATCTTTCCCTTTCTGTGCTGTCAGCTAAGCCCTTCTTTCATTTTCCATGGAAGTTTACCTTCCAGGGCATGAGAGTCTGAAGCAGTGTCTTCTGAAGAAAGTTTGCTTTCTCTGTAGCTTGATACTCTCTACTCTTTTTATTTATTTTTTCATTCATTCATTCATTTATTTTAACCTTAGGGCTGAATTTACTATTTATCTGTTTTCAGGATACTCAGTATACCTTTTGATTTTTTTTTTAATGTTTTGTGATAATGTGAATACTGTCCTCATCATCTCCTGATCTTGTCTAACAGTAATAGAATTTAATAATTTTTGTGGTGAAGGGCTTTATTTTTTCATCTGAAAGTAGATATTATCAAATTTAGTAATTTGAGGTTGAACTTTTTATGTTGGGAATTGATGTCTTTGTAGAGCTCTGCTCGATAGATTCTTTAGGCCACTAGAGGCCGTTTTTCTTGGCCAAACGGTTGTGGCAGAGGCTAATGAGGAACTGAGTGGTAGTTTCTGCATTTACAACAGGGTCTCAAGAAGCTTACAGTTACCTAAGTTCATTTGTTTTGTTTTTTTTTTTTAACTTGCTTGCTAGCTACAAGTTACATCTGTGGGAGTGTGTGTGCTGTTGCTGAACACATTTAAGAACTGTCTCCTATAATCAAGCATCGTTTTCCTGTTTCAGCTGTTTATAGACTGAGTTCCTGAGTTGTCTTTTTGATCTTCTCTTTGATAAATAATCTGACCTGCTTAATTCCACCACTGAAAGAAGTATTAAAAACTAAGGTTTTTTGTAACTACTTAACTCCCTAGAATTTGGGGTATTTTCTTAACTTTGAGCTTGACAGCTGAGTAATCTCACAGCAGTCTCTCACAGTGATTCTGAAGCTAATGCCCTCTACTCTGTTTTCTCAGTCCTTACCTTCTAGGTTTTTTATTATTTATTTTGGGCACTTTTAAAATTTTTTGTCTGTAAGACTTTTCCCCATAATTTACTCCTGTTAGTATTTTTTTCCAAGTAGTCTGAAGCCTCAGGAGGCCTTAAAGAGTGAGGCTGAGAGATACATGCTGAGCATTTTCTGATATGCTTGGAATTAAGAATATAGATCTTTTGCAAAGGCTTCAACATTACTCCGTAAAGATGGAGATGAGAAAACATTGTCTTTATTAGGATTGACAGTCATCTCCTCTAGATACCAGATCACTGTTGTGAGCAGGGCACTGCATATCACGCAGTTGTGTGGCTATGAACAACAGTACAGAATTCTGACATTTAAAAAAGGTTTGGCAACTCTTTTGTTGGAGTATGTTTCAATGGATCAGGTTGCCTGGAGAGATGGTGGAGGCCCCGTCCCTGGAGACATTCAAGGTCAGGCTTGATGAGGCTCTGGGCAATCTGGTCTAGTTGGAGATGTCCCTGCTTATTGTAGGGGAGTTGGACTACCTGACCTTTTAGGGGTCCAACCCAATACATTCTGTAATTCTAATAAGCCAGCTCTGAAGTTTAATCAAAATGTAAACAACACTAAAGGGACTTCAAGGTCTGGTGCCTTTTTTTTTTTGTTTTACTTGTGGACAAAACGTGATGGAGGTGGCTCCATCACGTGGCTGCTTCTCTGCAGCACAAGCTCGTCTGAGCAGGGGAGACCCAGCCAATGCTCATCTCCTTCAGAAATGAAAAAAAAAAAAGAATAATATCTTAATTTAATCTAGTCAGTGGCCTTGCACTAACTTATCCAGAGTTTCCCTAAAAACCCTGCGATTGATACCTCTGGCCCTTGAACACAGTGGGAATTAGCACTATAAGGCTGAAGCTTGTCTGTGCTAGAGACAGATTTTTTTTTTCTATTTGCAATCCAGAATAAGGAGCTGAGAATTGGTATGAACGCTGCAGTCTCCTGCTCAGAAAGCTGGCTGTGCTCATCAGACACCAAAATTTAGCAAAACAGCATGCTGGCTTATGTGATCCTCTCTTGTGGAGGAAGGATGTCAGATAATGAGTGGTTTTTAATAAGTTGTGTAAGTCTGGGAAAATGTGTTATTGGAGTGCATTTTGACTTTACTGATGTAATGATGGGTCATGATACCAGGAGAACAAAAAGAAAAAAGAAGTAATTCTCACATGTCTTCTACATGAGAAAATCCTTCCTGGAAAATCTCAGCTAGGTACAAAGCTGAAAACACAGCATTGTAGGAATTTAGTAAGAAAGTAATTCTCACAGCTTGGGTAAATTTACTAGTATAACTAGAATGATCAGTATGACCACAGCATTTTTATCTGTTGTCATTTAGGTAAACTCCTAATCAGACTGCAGCTTCTGAATTTTTTTAGTAGGTCTTTGAAGTTTCTTATGTTTTCTGCCAAAAGGAAGTCTGTTAAAATATTAGCTGTCCTGCCCAGTAATTTCACCTGTGACAACTCATAGTAAGTTACTCTTAAGAAGGCAAAACTATAAAATTCTGTTACTTGCAAATTTTAGTTTTCTTAAATTAATTTTCCTGAGGGGAAAAAAAAATTCTAGTTTTGCAAGCCCTCCATCATTGTTAATTAGGAACAGCCTTTGTCTTTTGGAGCTGGTTTTATTAACAAAAACAGCAAAAAAGAAAGGGGAAATAAACCCAAACTTCAAGAAGATATTTTTGGTCGTGGTCCCAGGGCTTCTGCATCAGGCAAGGAGATGGCATGGACCATATGGTGCTGTCACCTGGCTGTGGGATGTTGTCTCCCGGCTGAGCTTTGGCTGTCTCCCTGCCACCACTGTTGTGAAACCTGCTCACTCTTTGGGGAGCAGAGGGGAAGCACCAGTCATGCCCTCACAACATTTGCAAATGTGCCAAAGCTGGGCAGGAGGAAGCAGCTTTCTCTTTCACGTTGCTCGTTACCAGAGTAGAAAGCTGAACGGGAGGCTTGGACTTGGCCAATGAAACAGCAGGCACATGGATACCTTTGGCAAAATTACAAAGTGGAGCTGTCAGTGAGTGACCTTAAAACAAGAAGGCTTTTGTAACATTCTGTCCCCAGTTGCTGATATTTTCTCAGTTCGAAAAATGCTGATCTGTCTGTGGGAAATCACGCTGAAAGGCTTGGAAAAATGCACTTTCCCATATTTCTTTCACAACCCAGAGAGCAGCAGGAAGCTTTTGTTTCTTAGCATCAACAGACTGTGTTTGAGGAGGAGGAGGAAGATGTGTGGATTTGGGGCGAGGTTGTTGATACTTTCCTTTAACTTAATGACAGGTCTGCTTTATGTGGATAGGTGCAGTAATTTTTGGTGTGGAACAGGCAGCTGATTTTCGCTGTGGTTTGTGGAGCAGTTTTTTGTAGCACGCCCCTGTTGGGGCCAGTGCTTTGTGGTGGTTCGCCTATCCTGCAGGGTAGCAGGGCAGCGGCCTGTGGGCCCATCCGTCCCTCTGCCAGCATATCCCAGAGCAGCCACATAGCCAGGTGTTTCTGCTTTGATACAGAGGCTAAGAGGAGGAAAAGTTTCAAGCTTAATGGTTGAGCTGCAGATACTCAGGCCAAAAATTAAAATGCTGTTTATTTAAAATGCTCTGGCTCCTTGGCAACTCCCTTCGGTTTCCTCTAGGGTAAAACTGTTGAGAGTCTGACCTCCTCACCTGACTTTTGCCCAGAATTTTTTTTGGCATTTGTTTATTTATCAAAGGGAGGATGCAGTAGTTTTTGCCAGTCTCTAATTTAGAATAACTGTGGTTCTTGTGAAGGAGCTTGAGCTGGGTGTAGGCAGGTGTTGGGCAAGTGTCCCAGCACAGGTCTGCCAGCCAGCACTCCTGTCTGTCCAGCCCTTCCTTGTTTTTCAGCAGGGATCACAAATTGCGCAAGATGGGTGTGTGTTTGTTTATTTATTTAAATAAAACCTGATATGCTCAGGCTTGAAGGAGGGTTTGGGCTGGGGTTTCAAGAAGCGAAAGGGTGCTGGACCTTTCTGGTGGTGGTTGTTTTAAGTTGTGGGCAAAAGCTCTCTCCATATGTGGTACATGCGCTTTGCAGCAACGACTTGAGACAAAGGATTGGTCTCTGAGGCAGATAGATGATCACTTCTGGCTACTTGCTTCCCTTTGCTTTGGGTTTTGGTTTGTTTGTTGTTTTGTTTGTTGTTGTTTTTTTTTCTGTTGGCTAAGCCCTTCCTTGGAGGTGAAGCTGCTGTTTCTTTGGTGCTTTCCCCAGGGAACCGTAATTAGGTAAGAGAAAGTGAGGAGGTTTTTCTGCCAGGCCAGTAAAAGTGCAGCAAGCGATGGCATCACTGGCCTGTCCTGGCTTTCTGATGGTGACCTTTCAGCAAAGCTGCAGTGAGATCTGCTCGTTTCCCCCTCCATGTGGGGATGGTAATGCATGGGGGTGGCACATGCCAGGCAGGGCCCTGCTCCTCCGGGGTGTGGACACTCCTCTGGTGTTCCTGCCCTCCTGGCTAGAGTCAAGGGCAGTGCTTAGCCACTCCTTTCACTGTAGGTGCATGGTTTTGCTCTGGTGAGTGGGGGGAAATAACTTGCAAAGCTCTATGGAAGACAAGACAGCTTGATTAGAGGTGTTACCTTAAAAATGAGGAATTTTTTGCTCCACTGAGGAGGTCATTATACAGAAGTGGATGATTGAGTTGTTCCATCCCACACTTTCTCCTAACATTTCTTCATGTTGCTATTGTTGGTTCAAAACCCCATACAGTGGCAGCAGTTGGAAGTGTATGGAGATTGCCATGACCCTGAGGGGTTTTGAGCCTCTCTGTCACTAACTACTCAAAGCAGATCTGTATGTCCTAGGACATGAGACACTGGAGACTGCTGGCACCTTTTGACAGCTGGTTCTCCTGAAGATGGGTATGTCGTAGTATCTGCATAAGGTTTTGAATATACATTGACTCAAAACTGAGCATTAGATGTCATCCTTTCCTCTACTTTTGGTGTATTTCTAGTGTGCAGCCCTGGGGGAAGAGAAACATTTCTCAACTCAGTAAGGAGGATGAGGATGTTAGTCCTAAAAGTATCTTTTTTTTAAACTTGTGTACTAAAACCAACTGGGTTTCAGTTTGACTGTTTTCCTTCCACTGTGTCTGAAGGGAAACTGCACATTTTCCACAACAAAAGTAGTTCCCCGCTCTTCATATGTTTTCTGTGTATATAGTAAGGCATAAGAAATTACATGTATGTGTGTATACATACCTATATGTGTATATATTTTAACCAGGTGCAAAATGACTGCTCAAGTAACGCTGGAGGATGCCTTGTCCAATGTGGATCTCTTGGAAGAATTACCATTGCCAGATCAGCAGCCATGTATTGAACCCCCACCGTCATCTCTGCTTTACCAGGTATGTTGTCATTGTAAGAAAAAGAGTTTTTCCATTTCCCATTGTGACTCAGAAAAAGAGGAGTATGTGCTTTTCAAAAGACAAAACAAAGCAACCAGAACCAAAGTGTGATTATATTTGCAGATTTGCAATAAATATAAAAATTCTTTCCCCTACCAAAGACTTCATTTATATTTTGCTTTCTCTGCAGCCAAACTTTAACACTAATTTTGAGGACAGAAATGCATTTGTCACTGGCATTGCAAGATACATTGAGCAAGCTACGGTCCATTCTAGCATGGTAAGTAGATGCTCAGATATATACTTTTGTATTAGTTGGAATAAAAAGAGAGGAACATGTCTTCTTGCAGAAAACCAGAAACTGGGTTACCTACAACACTTCCAGGAGGCAGTAATATGAAAAAGTGTGTGGCTTTTCTTTTTTTCACGTGTGTACTTGGTAATTTTTAAATTGTCTGTCTTCTTGATCAACCAATGTTGCTCAGAAGTTTTCTGCTTTCATTTCATTTTTGCTTGCATTTTTCCAGAATTCAGAGGTGAGTTAGTTGTATTGACAGCTAGCTGCTGTACCTTGAGTGAAAAACTACCTTCTATCCTCCTAGATTTCCACTATTTCTCTGTCAGTGTAGTGGTGTTGGAAGGTTTTTGTTGGCTTCCTCACTGAGGAGTGTGTATGCTACTGGTTTATTGGCATGCTTTTGTGTAAGGTTTTAATAGTTCCACAATAGAAGATAAGACTTCATGCTGGTAACTCCATCTCTGCTGATGGTGTAGCTGTTCTGGGATACAAAAGAACTTGTGGGCTGCGAATGCTGGTCTGTACTGAAAGTGTTGTTTCATGTTACTCTTGGAAAATGCAGAATAATATGTCTTGTAATTCTAGAGGCCAAATCACAAACAGTGGAATGGGCAAATTAAACATCTGATTACATACCATAGAAAATTATGTAACTTTACACCAATCTACTTTTAAAATTACATGACAACTCCTTGACCTGTTTTGGTTGTTTGGATGTTGTTGGACCTCTCCTTTGACACGTAAAAAAGGATATTGCTCTGCATGGGCTGACTCTTTCATCCTCGACCAAGGATGCACTTGGTCAAGTTTAAAAAGCAAACCAAACACCACCCTACCACTCTCCCCCCTCAGATTGTGATACTTATTTCTATTTATAGATAAGTGTCTTTAGTTTTGGGAGGAAAGAACAACACAAAAATCACTCTAATCTGGGGAGATAATTTTTGTCATTAGGTAAGCATAATTGCTGTAGTTGTTGATTAATGGTCTGATAGGTATTTGTTGGCTGAAGTGGTATGAAGATGATGATGTGAATTCTCTCAGAATTAGGTTGGCTGCTAAAACAGATGACTGGGAACAAATGGAATATTTTTTAGCTGTTGGATTTTAGCCAAGCTGGGCAACACTAGCCGGTCAGCTCTGATACATGTAACATGCCAGCTAAGCCTATGAATTACAGTAATATTATTTTACATACAGTATGATGTGTCATTCAGTTTGCAATATATGTGTGTTTGTACCTATACAGTGTGATAAGATAAATAGATTTGTTTGGAATGATGGAAGACAAGCAGATTTAACGCTTTTGTATGATAATGCCTAATTTTATTGAGTGTCTTTCTTACAGAATGAAATGCTAGAAGAAGGTCAGGAATATGCAGTTATGTTATACACATGGAGAAGCTGCTCAAGAGCCATTCCTCAGGTAAAGGATGAAAATTAAACTGTCATGCAACACGTGAACTTCTGTCTTATTTTGGTGTGGAGTTCCACAGGCAGAACTTTGTAAATGGGCTCTGAAATTTGGTCTGCTTTGACTCCTGAATTGTTAAGCTGGGCATGCCATAGAAGAATGTCTTTCAGCACTTGGGGACCTGTTGGATTTATTCATTTATTTACATTATAAGGCATCTGTAGCAATACCCTTATGGGTTTTGTGTCATTCTTACTGATTGGTTCGAGAGTACTACAAGGGTAATATGCTCTAGAATAAAAACCTTTGATTGTCAGAGATCTGTTTGAGGTCAAAATTTCATTGAAGAGAATGGATCCTTCCCACTCCCCAACTTAAACCTTATCTGAATTTAAGTATTAACAAGTAGCGTAGCGTGTAACAATTAACATTCAGGTTAAACATTTAAGTTTCTAGACATGTTAGGTAGTAATTTTCTACATGTCAGTGCTAAATAGTGTTTTCTTCATCTGTATGCAAAAATAAAACCCTGTCAACAGGTCAGCCTCAAGTGTCTGGGAATGGTTGTACAGGTGTGAGGTGGGAAGAATATTAAGACACATCAGAAAACTGAACAAAATTATAAGCATAATTGACTGACACCTGCTTGCCTTATAAAGAGTTTGTAATGCAAGAGTTATTTTTGTACTGAAATGTAAGGCTTATCGTGTAGCTTAAATATTCAAATTCAGGTGATCTGTTTTAATTTTTGGTTCTGGCCCTATTTTAGTGCATGATTTTGAGCAAGTGGCTTAATGTGGGGAGAATATTGGCCTAACCATACAGGGGTACTTGACAACTAAATTATTTGCTTTGAGGTAACAGAAAAGTCTTAGATAATTTTTTTTTCCTACACAGTTAAGCTTAGAAGACTAACATAAAATTACCATACTCTGAAGTTAATGCATTAAGTGTGTCATTTTAGAGTAATAAGTAATTTTCTAAGGATATTGGTTTCTGAGGATTTATGGGGAAAAGTTCCAATTGTAATGATCTCTTTAACTATCTTCAGGTCAAGTGCAATGAGCAGCCTAACAGAGTAGAAATTTATGAGAAAACTGTGGAAGTTCTGGAGCCAGAAGTCACAAAACTGATGAATTTTATGTATTTTCAGGTAAAAGGAACGGAAAAAAAATTGTCACTAGCCTTGTATTTCTATATTATTATTTTGCATGCCTGATATTGTGTGCTCTGATTACCTAGTCATTACAGTTCAGAAAAAAGCCCAACCCATGTTTTCCCACAGAAGTGCAGAATTTATAATGCCTATCTTAAAAACTTCAGGTGGGTGTCCATTAAGACTTTCAGCATAAAATCAAAGGTAACAGCAAATGGTCCCTGTGTAACACATGGGGACAGAAATCTGGCACTTCAGGAAGAAAGGAAAAAGAAATGTAATACATTTCACATGTATACATGAAAGCATCTCAGCACAGAAGACATCTGTTGGGGAATGAGTGATGCACAACACTGGACACCAGAGCAGCAGGTGCAACTTTGCTATGGAAAGTCATACTTGAGGCAACTAACCCGGTTGTTGTGACCTGTCAGCTACCCGAGCTACACAGGTGCTGGAGAATAGCAGTCTGTCTTGCCTTCTTCTCCCATGCTGGCAGCTTGCCATTTGGTTCAATGGACTGAGGATGTTTCCAGGCATTATTCAGAGGGAGCTGAACCAGCTAGAGACTGCAAGCCACAGAACACACAGGAAGAGGAGACCGAATGAAATTTAATATTTCCTGTCGTCTTCCCCAAGTGGCAGATCTTGCCGAGTGTGAACAGTCTCCTTTCATTCAAGGAGATTAGTGCTCTTCAGTCAGAACAGATTCCTCTTTACATTCCCAGTTGCTGTCTTTTTTGTACTTGTAATCTCAAACTCAAATGACCTGATGCACGCTTGGAAATAAGCCCTCAAATAAACGTACCAGAATGATTTTGAGAGTTGGCATGTACAGTTCACTGTGGGGGTTTTTTTGTTTGTTTTAAGGGAATGTACCTATCATCTGCCTCTTAATACATATACATTTCCTCACTAAAGAGCATGAAGTCACTTGTTTCAAAGACATTTAAAACTTTTATTGCTTTAATATGCAAAGAAGAACCTTGCTGTTGGTGCCAGACAAGCTCTGTGGGAAAAATCACTGGTGACACTTGCAGCATAGAGCAAGCACAGGGAAGTGGAGCTGAAAAGCCTGTGCTGATGCCTTGTTAGCCTTGCATGCTTGAAACATTTTTCTGCTTGTGTGGTGCTTTTCATTGGATCAGCTCCAGTTAAGCAATAGAATTTATTTTTTTTTTCCCCTGGAAACATCATGGCTTGTATTCCTTCTCTGTCTTTCCCCATTAGAGAAATGCAATTGAACGATTTTGTGGGGAGGTGAGGCGCTTGTGCCATGCAGAGAGAAGGAAGGACTTTGTGTCTGAAGCATATCTGATTACCCTTGGCAAATTCATCAACATGTTTGCGGTACTGGATGAGTTGAAAAATATGAAGTGTAGTGTGAAGAACGACCATTCAGCCTACAAACGGTAAGTGGCAAGGAGCAACGGGACCCGTGTTTCTGCTGCCAGGATACAGACCTCCCACGAGATGGCAGCAATTGTTCTTTTTCCGACAGCTTTCTCTTCAAAGTAGTCCCTTTTCATGTGCGACAGGTTACTTTGAAACAAGGGATGCATTGATTGCAGTGAGGCAGTTGAGTAAATCTATTTTCTTTATGCTGTTCTTCCAGCAGCAAAAGGTTTTTCTGCCTTTTAGTGCCAAACTCTTCTCTCTTGGCGTATGCTAAATGTAACGAATACACTTTGCCCATGAAAGTTTTTCTTTTTGAGAGGAAACCACCCTTCCTGGTCCCTTGTGCTACTTCCATTCCATCCTATCCTATTTTTGGCATCCACTTTTGACATATGTAGCGGAGAGTTGTTACACTTCTTCTTAAGACATTTCAGCTTTGCCTTTTGAGGTTGTCATGACTGTAGGTGTAGCTGGGAGGGGAGGAGGGTGGGATATCAGTGGCCAAGTTTTGTGTTTGAGCTGACAGATGGTCTCGAGTATCGCTTGTCAAACACTGTGACCACTGCAGCAGGGGAAGGCAGTCTTGATGCCTGCTGTAGCATCTGTGGTCTTTCATGAGGAAAATCACTCAGCCAATGGTTAGTCAATTTTATCTATGCTGCTTCCACTTACATGGGATTGAATTTCTACCTCAACCAGCAGTTGCCTTTTGTAGCTGTTGTTGTGCCTGGAGACCTCATAAACTTACTTGGTTTGCCTTTACTTATTTCAGTTAATATCCAACCTCAATTCTGGAGGGCAAACTGTTTTCTGGAAGGCTGACTTTTCCTGGGCTGTTGTGTGACTTGGCTCAATAGAGCCATTGCTGCCCCCCTCAATTGAGGGATATACCCAGTGGTTTTTGCATTGGGTTGGACTGGGTCTTTTAACTAGGATGCAGTGGGGGGGATTTGGGGTTGGAAAACAGGTAATTTGGGATAAATTCAGTCCATATCTGTCTCATGTTGAACTACATTTCCAGCTATTTTCCTAAAAAAAAAACTTCCCTTAATCTTTTAGAAAACTGGCCCTTGACAAAGATGTGTGAAGGCCATAGCCTGCGTTTGGACAGGTCACTTTTATAAAGCTGTGCCAAAAAAGCACTGGCTGTGTCTGCCAAGTGCTCTTTCTGCTTGATTCTGGAGTTTGTAGGTGCACTGAGGTTGACAATCCTGTATGAGCAGTGAATGATATCCCATTGTACTGGCACTTAAAGATTTGCTGACACCTCACAGTTCCCCTGGCAGATTCAGGGACAATTGTGTTTCTGTTGAGGGGACAGATACGCTCATAAGCAGTCCTGCTGAAGGGAAATACTGTTTTTTCCTCTGTTTTTCAAAGAGCTGCTCAGTTCCTGCGGAAAATGGCAGATCCTCAGTCCATTCAAGAATCTCAGAACCTCTCCATGTTCCTTGCCAACCACAACAAGATAACACAAGTAAGCTTTAATTGTCTTTTTGCGAAGAGCCTAATGCTTTACAAAACTCTTAAAACTCTTCCAGTTTGATAGTAACTGTTGATTCCTAGGGAGTATAAGTAGCTGACTAATATCCTTTTCTTCTATTTTTTTACAGTCTTTACAGCAGCAGTTGGAGGTGATCGTTGGCTATGAAGAGCTGCTTGCAGATATTGTGAATTTATGTGTGGACTACTATGAGAACAAAATGTATCTAACGCCCAGTGAGAAGCATATGCTTTTGAAAGTAGGTTTCTTTTTGGTAAACAAAAAAAAAAGAATGGCTGAGACAGGACACAAATGTTTAATTCCTATTTGCTTGGGGTTTTATTTGTTTTGTTGTGTTTTTTTTTTTTAAATAGAAGCAAATAACTCAAATTACTCCTTTTTTCTTTTTTCCCTCTCCACTGTCATTTTATTATATGCTAAATCTATTTAGAAAGTTTCTAATATGTTTTTTTTTTTTATAAATTGAAGTTGACCTGCTTGAATTGCAGCCTTTTTAGGAAACCAATTTCATGGAATTGTGTTTCTATGAAGTATCCTGACAACAGAAAGTAACTACTGTGGTTTATTTTTAGATATATGGCAAGTTAGTATAAAACGCTTTTGAAGGTATCAAAGATTTCAGGAAAGAGACAGCTTAAAATTAGGGTTAGTAAGTAGATATGTCTAGATGGCTGGAATATGTACATATAAGAGAGTGCTGGGCAACATGAAGTGTGATTGATATTATCAGCTGCAAGTCTTGCAGTGGAAAAAAATGTAGAGAGTGAGAATTGAAAAGCTGCCTCATGACAAATATTTTGAGCCCCTTCGGTGTTTAACTTCAGAAGATCCTTGTTTATTAGGACCAAAGTGAAGCATCCTGGAACAATATGTGAACTCTGGAACATTCACATTCTGTCTGCAGGGATGTGCAAAATGTCTTTCATATTTAGGCCTTTTGTTTGGTAATTGCATGCTTAGAATACATTAAGTTGTTGATGCTCAGCTCTTGCTTTTGTAAATACTGAATTATAACTTTATGTTAATGGATAACTTGGACAAAATACGATTAGGTATTTTTTGGATGCTTCTGAGCTGTTAAGTATATCATTTAGAGATGTGCTGAAAGCCATAAAAAGCAATAGCTCAGAGATGTTAGATCTAAACTTCTATTACAAATAAGTTTGCATATACAGGATTTTAATAGTGGAAAAAAAACCTGTCTAAAACCACCCAAACTCTACTTTCAGTGAGATTTTTTTTGTATTATAAACCTTTATACAAGCAAGTAGCATCTTTTAAGGATAACTAATCAGGCTGATGTTAATGTAAAAGGTACTACTATACATGTAATAAAAGGATACCAGAGTGCATGTGTTTGAAAATATACTCTGTTTGAAGGAGTGTGGGTGTTTCAGGACTCTTGTTTTTAAAGTGATACTTGTTTTTAATGATATTAAGAATGGTCTTACTGCTGCAGGTTTTTACCTCTGGGATCCTTTTACAGAGAGGTTTGGGTTTTTCCTTTTTCAGGTTATGGGCTTTGGATTGTACCTGATGGATGGAAGTGTCAGTAACATTTACAAGCTGGATGCAAAGAAAAGGATAAATTTAGCCAAGATAGACAAGTACTTTAAGGTTGGTTAAGAGAGGTTTTTCTTAAGACATGATTTTTAAGGTAATTCTGTTTGTGTTTGAAATGTAATTAAATAGAATAAGGAACATATTGGACTTTCATGTGGATAAATAATTATTTCCTTTCACTAAGATTTGTGTTTAATAATTTATCTAATCTGATTTATTCCCTGTGTGCAGCAGTTGCAGGTTGTCCCACTGTTTGGTGACATGCAGATTGAACTTGCAAGATACATTAAGACCAGTGCCCACTATGAGGAAAATAAATCCAGGTAAGGGGGAGACAGACACATAGAGGGAAGCATCTGGGCTGGGAAAAGTCAGACCCTTGGAGGGTATTTTCATAAACACCCATTAGTCTGTGGTAATTACTTTAATAGGATTTTGCCTTGGTCTGCTTTTTGGTGTGGGTATTTTACTATTAATGTACTTCACGTAATAAATACAACTAAAGAAACAGGTTGTGTAAAGAACTTCCTATGCTGCTGAGCTCATTCTTCTATCTGACATTTCTTATCGCCTGGGTTGGAGAAAATGAATTTTATCTTACACTAATTTTTATTTTTTCCTTTAAATATGAAACATTCTTTAAAAGAAATGAAGGATTTTACTAAGCAAGGTGAGCAGTAGTAGTGCATGGGTAAATAGGCATGTGTATACTGTATATGGAGCAGCAACTTAGCTTTTCTCCCAGCTCTTTTTTTTTTTCTGGCTAGGTGTGCAGCACAGCAAAATGTCTGGAAAATGCAGCTAGTTTTTACATAACTGGCTCCATGTTTTATGGTTATTGCTTTGTTTTAGTGAACGTTTCCACGCTCCTCCAAGACCTTCCCTCCATGCAGTTACATGAATTTAGAATGTAGTGCTTTGCATTTTAATTCCTGCAGAAAAAACACATAACCTGCATGTAATTGCTAAGAGAACATGAACAACACTGGGCCTACTGAGCTACTAAAAATATGAGGCTACTTAACATGACATTCTTGGTAGCATGTCTTTTGTGTCCTTCTTGATAACATGGTGATAGTATTTAATAATGCCTTTTTTAATAGTTGGCAGAATACTGTAGACTCTTCATAGTTAAAGAAGAATAACAAAAACCTATCTGAAGGTAGCTAGATGTATTTTACACCCTGTACCTGTGCTTCTGCCCTGCCTTTCAGTACTTTTCAGTCCTGTCCTTAAGTGAATGCTCCTGAAGAGAGATGCCAGAGTATTTTTTTAAGACTTGGAAGAAGTGCTGTTTGAACTCAGAAGGGCAATCCATCACTAATGGGTTGTGCAGGGTCAGAGGTAGAGGTGTGAGGAGAGGAAAGGCCTCAAATAGAGGAGAGGAAGATTATTTTTTTTTAGAACTCATGCATTGTGGTTCTTTCTTTGCAGTATCAGTTGTACCGCTTATTGCCTAAACTGATTTTGGTGGGGTTCTTTTGTCATCTGAAACAGATGGACATGCACATCTTCCAGCAGCAGTCCCCAATACAATATATGTGAGCAGATGATCCAAATCAGAGAAGACCATATGCGTTTCATATCAGAACTGGCTCGTTACAGCAACAGTGAGGTGTGTGGGATTAGAGCTATTCATGCAAATTTCATGTCACTGAATAGAAGTTTTCGTTGAATATCTGAAGAGCAGGTAAACCTCAGGCTAGATAGATGATAAAGCTTGTTCACCTGAATCATGAAAAGCTGGTGCAGAGCCTAGTATTCTGTCTCTGCATGCTATTTATTATTTACATTAAAAATAATAATGATACATCATACTAACTGTGGTATTCTTCTGCTTATATATATATCTGTATCTATCTATACATACTAGGATATGTATCTATACTAGGATACATACTAAGTATGTATCCTAGTGTGGGGATTTGTGGAAAATTAATATGGGATTTGTGGAAAATTAATATGCCTGAATTAAAACAGCAGTGTTGCAGGTGCTGCTGACCAAATTGTCAGGCACCCTGAAGCAAACTGTGGGATCAATAAACAAGCTGGTGTCTCACAGGCTGGTACCCCACAGGCTGCTGCCCCACGGGACCAGTAAACAGCAGGTGTCCTACAGGTAGGTATCCCACGGTTGTTATCTCGTGAAGTAGTGAGAAAAGAATGTTGTAGCAAGAACTGAGAGGCACCAGCTGGGAAGTGAAAGCCCTGGATCATCATGACATGGACAGCGAATGACAAGACATGTAGCCAATCATATATGAGCTGTGTATGTATGTAACCAATGGGGTTTGTACTGGGGTGGACCATCTGGAGTCAGAGGGGTATAAATTGCCACCATTTTTAACAATAAAGGTCTTCAGTTATAACTCTTATAGAGTTGTGTGAAGTCCATATGCCGCCTCGACATCCTAGAACTTTTAGCCTGTCTCTTTTGGAATAGATTGTCTAGCCCTTACTCCAGATGGGTGCTCATAGCAGTTTAAATGAAACTAAAAGTTAAGTGATCAGCAAAAAAAAAAGAAATGGACATGTATACACGCATGTATACTTATATATAACATACAACATACATCTATAATTAGTGTCTTGAATTCATCTGCAACAATATTGTGGTGATTAGAAATACCAGTGATTCCTGTCACTTGACCAAAATTTGTGAAGTTTAAGTATGTAAAGTCTCTAGAAGAAAAAGGTGATATTAATGCAGATGTTAGTACATGATGCTGTTCCATGTTTAAAAGAAATCTGTGTAGAAATTCGGCTATGGATGCCGGATACAGCATGTTCTGATGTGGGTTTGGTTTTTTTGTTGTTGTTGTTTAATAACGTTCTAGGTGGTGACTGGGTCTGGTCGACAGGAAGCTCAAAAAACAGATGCGGAGTATCGGAAGCTCTTTGATCTCTCTCTCCAAGGCCTGCAGCTTCTCTCCCAGTGGAGTGCACATGTCATGGAAGTGGTATGTTATCTGGGGAATAAAATCAGATGAAAAAGAGGTGTCTTAGTGAGATTGGACAGGCTTCCCTTTAACGGAATGAAAAGTGCGTGTTGTGTTTTGTTTTGTTCCCTTAATTCCCTTCTTTCTTCACTCTTTTTCTCCTCCTGCTTCATGCCACGTTCTCAGAAGGCACCTGAAGTTCTCTAAGACTAGCAGTAATGTTGCTGCTTTGAAGATCCAGTAGCTCATACAATCTCATACACTACATTCAACTTACTATATTTAATGGATAGGTGATCCCTTCTGAGCCTTGGCCAGGTGTTTTTACATTGCTCTTGATATTTGTATTTCATAGACTAAGACTTCATTATTTTCCTTTAAAAGTTGTTTGAAACTAAGTTCTGTTATAAATATCTGTACCAACATTCAGTGACACAGGAGGTGATAGAACAGCTTCCACAGTTAGACTGTTTAGCCCTGATCGCTCAGTAAATTGAAGCATGTAAGGTCTTAACCAAAGACACAAATATGGATCGAAAGGCTCCCTCTGGCTTTAGATAGGGCTTTTAGTCAAAAAGGAAGTAAATGTGAGGAAAGGAAAATTGCAGAGGAAATGAGGGAGGAGAAATACAGAACGTGCCAAGTTGTTTCTCCGTATTTTAATAATTTATTTTAAAAACAGAGGCAAGTTAGAAAAGTGGCTTTTTTTTTTTTCAGTAACAGACTGCGTAGGACAGAAATTAAATAGGAGGACGCAGAAGTCCTTTTCATGCTGCAGACACTGAGATAAAAGCTGCACCAACACATGTTCAAGGATGGGTTGAAAGAGTTGACGTATTGTAGGAGAGAAGCCAGACTTGCTCTTCCTCTGCCTCATGTCTGAGGGAGCATCAAGCCATTTGTACTGCATGAATCCAGTGCGATCACAGTGGGCATATCTAGAGACCCAGTTTTTTCTTTTCTTTATTTTTAACTGCCTCTTTTAAAAGCCAGTAGGTGACTCATGCTTTTTCCTGTATTATCCTATTTCTATTTAAATCAACAGTGTGTTTTATTATGAAAACCTTGTTCTCCTTTTCTCTCTCATAAATGAGGTTGCTGTCATCTATTTCTGGCCTCTGCAACTCCCAGACTTTATTTCTGTCCTTGCAAACTGCTGCATTCAGGCTCTCTTCATAGTGACAATCTTCCTATTTTATTATATCTCTGTAGAAAGTCTCTCAATCTTAGCTCTGTTTTTGTCATCCCCATTCCAGAACAAATTTTCTCTGAGGACCACAACAGGGTTTTTTTGCCCTTTATCACTGCTTTTCTTTGTCTTTCTGATTTGTACAGATTCCTTTAAGTACTTCTCATTTAAGTCTATGTTCAGCTTCTCCCTGTCCTCCTACTGTGAATTTATTCTGATCTGAATCCTACTTATTTACCTGTATTCTGCTTTCACTCAGTATCCATGCATCCTCTCATGCATGTTCAGATAAAAAGTTTCACTATGTGTTTGATGCCCAACTTAACCCTGTCAACTTAATGCCTCCAAATTGTTTATTATTTTTCCCAGGGACCTCTTTGTAGCACTTAGGTTGCAGGGTTTGATGCTTTTTTTTGCCATAGGTAAATTGGTGCAAATATTAATCCATTACAGTAGGAAAAATTATCTTGCTCTGTAATCTTAACACTTGTGCAAAGGTAATATCTACCAGACTTGGAAGCATTCAAGGCCGGGTTGGATGGGGCTTTAACAACCTGGTCTAGTGGGAGGTGTCCCTGCCCATGGCAGGGTGGTTGGAACTAGATGATCTTTAAGATCCCTTGCAACCCAAACCATCTATGATTCAGACCGTACCATTCTCTGAACTCAAACTGAGAAAATTCTATGTGAATGTGACTAGGATTTTTCACTAACTGTACCCTGATGGACATTAGACCAGCCTGACACTGCTCAGGAACATTTTGAGCTGTGTTTGCAGTGACTGAAAAGGCAGTATTTAAGAGAAATGCATGCATGCAGATGATATTGTCACAGATAATACAGCTGTTCCCACACCTTTAAGCCTAGCAAACAAAAAACCCAAACAAAAACCTGTGTAGTTTTTCAGTTGTCCTTTGAATTCTAAATGAGAATATTTGGCCAAGTTGGCATCTCCTACTTTTGTGTGTGCGTGATGGACTTTTTTGTTACGCTCTCGGCTCCCTCCATGTTTCTCATGCTTGAAGAAACTTTTGCCTACACTAGCAATTGCTCAATAAAAAAATACCCTGAAGTGCATTACCTATGGAGTGTGAACTGCTTTTTTTGAGCTAATAAGGATCTCTGGCTTTCAAGAACATTTTTAGGCAAATTACTGTTTGGCATTTGTGCTAGATAGTAGTTTCTGCCTTTTTGCAGGTTTTGAGAATAGTACCAAATACTGTTTTTCAGTTATTCTTGAAAACACTGGAGTATTTCTTAAAGAATGTTGTTTGTGTTTACCTATGTTTTGTGTTTCTCAGTTCTTTTTTCCTCCCTCCCATCTTTTTTCTCCCTATTCTTCTGTGTGAACTGCAGTATTCGTGGAAGCTGGTACACCCAACTGACAAATATTCTAATAAAGATTGTCCTGACAATGCAGAAGAATATGAAAGAGCAACAAGATACAATTACACCAGTGAGGAGAAGTTTGCTTTGGTTGAGGTGAGATGAATATTTTTTACTGGGATTTTCCAAATATTCATTCTGCACAAAGAGGAAACATTCTCTGTAAGCATTTTCTACACCCTGTGCAAAAAGACAGCACGCCCTGTGTTGACTCTGAAAGCCACATTTAATATGTATGAGGAGCACAGCAAAACTATCCTTTATCTTTTGAAACTTGTTAATCCCTCTTTTCTAATGTTCTGTTTTTAAAAAAAAAAACAGCTATACAAACAAAATAAGAAAAATACACTTTTTGCAGGTGATTGCCATGATCAAAGGTCTTCAGGTGTTGATGGGAAGGATGGAAAGTGTTTTCAATCATGCCATTCGCCATACCATTTATGCAGCTCTTCAGGACTTTGCCCAGGTCACACTTAGAGAGCCATTAAGACAAGCCATTAAGAAGAAGAAAAATGTCATTCAGAGGTAGGGTTCTTGTTTTCATCTTCTCCTCCTATATTTTTTCCCCCAAATCTTACTAAATTTGTTGCAGAATTGCAGAGCGGTTAAATTTTGCCCCTTTAAGTCTGTACTCACCTACTAGTCTGGTATTCACAGTTAGCTTGGTTGAATATGTACTGGAAGTTGAAGAAGTGAAAAATTAATGGCTTATGATTCCAGTGTTTCCTTATGCTTCATGTTTACATCCCACCCCATAGTCTTATTTCTGCCCTTTTAGCATCCTGCCTTCTTTCTCAGCTTCTGCCGCTTTTATCTTATTAGCCTTACACTTGTCCTCCAAGTGCTCTGTCTGCCCACATTGATTGGTGGCATTTGCTGACCTTTTTGTCCCTATTTGTTTGCTTCTAATCTTTACTTGTTTACCATTTGTTTACTCCCATGTTTCATTGCAAAGTTCTTAGAGGTGAAAGTCTTTGGCTAACTAGGCCATTGCGAAATGCTATGACTACCACAAAAGTACCATCCTAAGCTAAAAATAAACAAATTACTCCAAATTACCAAGCTTGCAGGCAGTGTTTTTGTCCCAGGGACTTTTCGTGAATTAGGGAAGTATTTTTTCAAACCTACTTGGATCTGGGATGAGCCATTTTTTTTCAATCATCCACAGCATGACATAGGATATGGCTGGCTGTGTTCCTGACAAGTATCTGAAGTCCAGTTCACTGTCTGGAGTTAGAAGTATGAAGCTGTTTGTATTAATTCCAGCTCAATTCTGGAGTTCTGCTGGAAACAGGAACTCTGCTGCTTCTTTTCATTTCAAGCCAGAATTGTCTCTCTCTAGTTTGGTTAATAATCTGCTTTGGTTTGATTGAATAGTCTGCTTTTTGTAGTTTAGGAGAACAAAATGGCTTGATGTGCTTGTGGACGATCCCAGAGGTGGATCTTGATAAATGACTTTTGTCTCTGATGAACCAGTTTCAGAGGTCAGCTTTCTTCTGCCAGAGGAGAAGGGCTCTGGACTATCCGTTTTGATAAACATTGCAGAGCAATAGTTTTGTGGATGTGGTATTCTTGAAGTTGTTTGTGAAATCATCTGTGGTTTCTGAGTTACCCCAGGCTCCTGAATGCTGTTGCAATGTTTCTGTGCTTGTGGAAGAGCACTTAAAAAAAATAAAATGTTCTCACCAGTGTAACAGTCTGAAGTTAACGTGGATTGTGTTCAGTGTTTTGCAGGCCATCAGAAAGACAGTCTGTGACTGGGAAGCTGGTCACGAGCCGTTCAATGACCCAGCTCTAAGGGGAGAGAAGGACCCCAAAAGTGGTTTTGACATCAAAGTCCCAAGGCGTGCAGTGGGACCCTCCAGCACTCAGGTATTTTCCTGTCTGGTGGTTGTGATATCTGTCAACAATTATTGCATGAAATGTTTTGGTGGTTTGGGTTTGGTGGGTGTTTTTTTTTGGTTTTTTATTGCTAAAAATCTACTTTGATTAGGTTTATATTTACAAAATTATATATACTTAACCAAAATCCTCTGTCTGGGTTGCTCTTACTTTCTACTCTGATATATAATTTTTCCAAGTGTTTAGTCTCAATTTGATTTCACGGGAAGAAGTATTTTCTCATTGAGCTCCTAATGTTTTTTACATAACAATTTTAACTATTTGAATTACTTCCTTGACTGAGCCCTATCCCTGGCATGGCTGGCGGATTTTTTTTTTTAATTAAATCCCATTATTCAATAGATATCAATGTAGTTTGAAAATATGTTTAAATTATAAATGATTGCCTGTAAAATATGGGAGAGTATTTGACTTCTGACAAGATCCATCTTACTGTTCAGTAATGAATGATAAAACTGCTCCCCAAAATGTATTTAATCTGCTGCTGCTAAAACAAGAGGTATTTCAAGTGTGTTTTCTGTCATAGTAATTGAAATCCCATACCTAGACGCTTGTTCTTGTTACCTCCATATAATTCTCTTTTTTTATTTTCTTTGTGGATTTGTTTGGAGGGTGTGTGGTCTGGTATTCGTAGCTCATCAGAGAAAATGAGGTACTGAGCACTTTGGGTGAAAAATTGAAGGCAACTGTGGTTTGTAAAGGCAATCTTTTAATACATAAAATCTGTGGGAAGAGAGCATGTATGGATAATAATCTTGGGTAATAAAAAATTGCTGAAATTTTGGTAAGATGTTTAACGATTATTTTGCTTTGGGAATTATTGTTTGATTTTTAATTTTCTGGGGAAAGAAATAAATATCACCACTAGTGTGCTTCTCCTGTGCTTGGTATGTTTAAGGGCTTTGTTTCACTGGCTGCAACAGGCTGTTTAGACTACATGGTTCTGTCTGCTTTTTCTGCTCTTGGGCTGGCACACTTGTCTTGGCTGACAGGAGGAACGGAGATCAGATATATTGATTTTAGATAGGTTTTTCTGAGTTTCATGCAGTTCCAAAATGTCTATCTATGAATTGGTAATACTTGGGCATCAAAATAATTTGAGAGGCAAATGGTTCCCTGAGCATCCTCTGAAATGAATGGGAACTTTTCCCTTCGCTTGAGGGAGCACTGGATTGCAGTGATCATTCTGAAAAAGAAAACCTTTCTGTATGTCCTCTTCTGCATGCTCACTGTGCTGCTTTTCATTTTTAACAAACTAACACGTTTTTCTCTACTTCTGTTTCCCCTTCCTTATTTACCCATGTGTTTTTATTAACGGATTCTCTCTCCCCTGCCTGCCCCTGTCTGTTGGTTTTTAGCTCTACATGGTTCGCACTATGACAGAGTCCTTAAACTCTGCTGAGCTGTTGAAGCAGCTCAAGTCTCTGGGATTGGAAAAGCTATTGCATGTGACACACAAGTTTCTGAGGCAGTCCTACATCTATCCGCCTCTTTTAAACTTTGGTGGTAAGACATTACTTATTACTTTTACTTTTTGTGGTGATATGAACTGTTCCACTGCAAATGGTCTGCTGCTGAGTGTCAGTGGAGGTCCCCTTGGCATGGGTAGGCATTTGTGCTGGTGCATAGGGTAGCATTGCATCTGTTCCTCTTGCCTGAAAGGCTTTTACCCACACGGTGCCAGTTTTCGATTTGAAGTGGAGCAGTCGCTTACTGATAGTGATTCTCGGTGTTGCTCAACTAATGTACCATGTGTATTTTCCTTTTTTCCCCCCTTTCCACCACAATTGTTTCCTTTAATGATACAGCTTTACATGGTGAGAACTATGTTAGAGTCCCTCATTGCTGACAAAAGTGGTTCCAAGAAAACCTTGAGAAGTAGCCTTGAGGGGCCCACCATATTGGACATAGAAAAATTCCATCGCGAGTCTTTCTTCTACACTCATTTGATAAATTTCAGTGGTAAGATATGTAGATGATCAGTGTCCAGCTTAGCATGTCCTAACACCTCTAACACTGACCTGGGAAATGTTTCCGATTGCCTAAGTCAACTTACCTTTGGTTTATTTATCAAAAGCCTTGGTCTGTCCAAACTTTTTCCCAGACATGATATTCAGTATTGTGGTGGGATTTTTATTTTGACTTGTTATACGTTTGTTTATAATGCGTCAAATTTCATATTGTAACCTCACTTTTCTATTTTTTTAATGTACGTATTTATATAAACAAGGGACAGATAAGCCTATGCACATCGAAATTTTTAAAAGGAAGTAGTTTTGTGTTTTGGGTTTTCGGGAATTTTTTTTTGTTTGTTTGTTTTTGTTTTAAGTACAGAGGAAACAAATTCTCTGTTGTGGTAAATTTGATGTCATTTCACTACTCTTACTATTCAGTTAATTGTAATCGGAAACATACTGTCCTAAAGAATTCACCTACTGACATTGAATGTATCTAGTCTTTGTCATCACCATGCTGTGTTGTCTTTCATTTTTGTTTTGCTGCTGGACTCCTTTACCCTCAGAGAAGGGGGAGCCTGTTAATGGCATAATGCTTCTGGGGAATAGCACTTTCAAAGGTCTTCAGAAGATCTTAATGTAAAAAAAAATCATTCCTGCTTTGGTTCTCAAGCCTCCTGCAAAAGAAGGCTTGTGCCAAGTGTTTTCTGGAGAGGTGGGAAGCACACCTCCATGCCCTTGACAGCAGCTTTAGAAACTTTTCGTTTTAATCCCTCCTTCATGTGTTTGTCTTGTCGTTTCCTGCCCATCTAATCAACATGAACACGTGGAGTGATTCAGTCCTCCAGAGGGAGAGATGGTACTGGTGGATACAGTACAACTTTGTCTCCTTCACCTGTTGCTTCCCAAGTTAATTGTATGGCTTTCTCAGCCCCAAACTGGGAAACTAGAAAGGACCCTTTAGTGGTGCACACAGTTTTTCTCTTTAACTGCTAGTGTGGCCCACTTCCATCCTTTTTTCTGTAATAAGGCACCACTTTGTGGACCGACATGCAGTTAAAAACTCTTTGAAAAAGTCATGGGCTTTGTATTTTGAATTTGGTTTAGATATTTGGCCTATGTGACTAGCTCTAGTGACTCACGTCTGCTTTTTTTGTTTCACATTGCATCATCAGAATCAGAGTTGTATTGTTCCTGATGTAGTTCTATAAGAACTTATTTATTTTTTATCTTCCTTATTTATTCTGAAAGAAACCCTGCAGCAATGCTGTGATCTGTCCCAGCTATGGTTCAGGGAATTCTTCTTAGAGCTGACAATGGGCAGAAGAATCCAGTTTCCCATTGAGATGTCCATGCCTTGGATTCTGACAGACCATATTTTGGAGACCAAAGAGGCATCAATGATGGAGTAAGACCTACTTGTGCTCTTCTACTGAATTATTAGTCTTAATTATGGCCATTCAATTTTGTAATGTTACTGCTTTAATTGGTTTTAACAAGCTGTCACCAAGAAGGTATTCTAAATCATTATGAATTTTTCCTTTTACATTTGCCAGTTTCCAGATTCTCAAAAGGTTTCTTTTTGAAGTGAGTAATCGAAATATGAAACCTTTCAATAGAAGTATCATTGTACCAGCCAAATATGTTGTTCCCTGAGTGAGTTCTCCTTACTTAGTCCTCAAAGATGTTGAATATAAAATGCAGAGTAGTAAAAGCATAGTTCCATTTTGATGGAAAGCTACATCTAGAAAGCAGATTTCAGACTGCAAACGTATCTATACAATTTCTTGAACCAACAAGAGACTCTTAAAGGAGAAATGGTGATATTTTATATATAAACCCAAACAAAAAATCCTGTTTGCATGTACCACGTGTAGATTACAATACTGACTGGCTTACATCATCTTAACTGCACTATCCTAAAGAATCCTAAGTTCTATAGCCATGTAATTATTTTTTTTTTCTATTCTTTTTCATTCAGGTATGTTCTGTATTCTTTGGACCTGTATAATGACAGTGCTCACTATGCACTTACTAAATTTAAGAAGCAGTTCCTCTATGATGAGATTGAGGCAGAGGTAAATAACCGTACCTACTGGAGAAGAATAGTCTGTACCTGAATGTCAGAATGATGCTAAAGGCCAAGACCTACTATAAGCGATTCGAAACAGTTGGAGATAATAAACAAACTGAGAAGAAAGACCAGAGAATGGGTAACTGGTTGGGTGATAATGTTGTAAGGAAACCTCACGTGAATGCTGAAAACTGAATGCCATCTTCTCTTGCACTGGGAAATCTGGATGCGTTAACTTCATTAATTACGGTCATTAAACAGTGGGAGATCTTGGATAAGCTTCCCTCTTTTAACTTTAAGTACCTCTAAATGCAATTTTTTTTCCCTCCAAGGTAAACCTATGTTTTGACCAATTCGTCTACAAGCTGGCAGACCAAATATTTGCATATTACAAGGCAATGGCTGGCAGGTAGCTATTCCAGTAGTGGGAACTTCTATTCATGCATTTCTGCTCTGCTTTGCTGTCTAATACACTTTAAGCGTTTTCTTCCTTTCTTACTAGCCTGCTGCTGGATAAACGGTTGCGGTCGGAATGCAAGAATCAGGGAGCAACCATTCAGTTGCTGCAGTCCAACCGCTACGAGACACTGCTGAAACAGAGACATGTCCAAGTGAGTTAGCTCATACTCTGTTGTATTCCATTTGCTTGGAAGTTTTCCAGTGGTGTTGATTTATGTACGTAAATGAAACTCTTTCCATGCTTTTTGTTCTGTCATCTAAGTGGCATAACTGACATTTGAGATCAGCTTTTTTGTCATATCAAGAAGTAAATTAAGGAAAAAAACCTTAAAAGATCCTGTTTTAATGGAAATGTCTGTTGCAGTTAAGCAAACACAAGCCAAATAGGAATGTCATGTGTTGTGGTGTTGTCTTCCTAGAAACATATTTTGCCAGTTTTCAGTATGTTGTCAGCACAATGTCATGGAAGCATAAAATGCTGATATAAATACTTAGATGTAAATGCAACGTGTCATTTTACTTCTTTTTGTGAGAATTGGGGTGTAAATTGTTGTACTAAATTTGTTCATTTATAATTTTGTCTGTCTGCTTTGTTTCCGTGTGTTCGAAATGCAAGTTCATTATGTGAGAATCAGTTCATCTGTGGAGTCTCATAGTCCTTGTGCAGCTCATCTTCTAATTTGACTTCCAGTTCAAAACTTCATAGGATTTTTTTCTTTAGCTTCTTGGTAGGTCAATAGATCTGAACCGACTGATCACTCAGCGAATTTCAGCAGCCATGTACCGGTCAATGGAATTAGCAATTGGTCGATTTGAAAGTGAGGATTTGACTTCCATTGTGGTGAGTGTTGCCTTGTGTTGCAGTTTTGCTAGAGCACCAACACTGCAATTGGGGTCTAGATGCTAGGTTTGTTTTGGTTTAATTTATTTTAATTTGATCTAATTTTTATCCTTCCCCCCCCATTGAGAATGATGGATATCTAGCCTTTTTTTTTCCTTTTTTTTTCCTCATTATAAATCTGTTTGGTTTTTTTTTTAATGGCAGAAGCAAAAAGGTTTTCTCCAGCTTTGCTAGAGGTCCTCTAAGTATTTTCTCGGCAAGTATTTGTACAGTCACTTCTGAAAGGAGAAGAGGCTGAATGACTAACAGAAAAACTTATTTTATCCTAAACCTTGGTTGAATAAGTGGGAAATAATTTAAGCAGTCTTATTAGAAAAATAACAAAAGTTTTCCCGCTGATGTTCTGTTTTAATTTTTCTCTAAGTGTGAAATAATACAATGCTACGGTTGAAGTTTGTCTGATTTACTCTTGCCAGAAAAGCACCTTAGTCTTGCAAAAGGCATTCGTTTAGTCACCTCCAGCTACGTCAGAAATTACACTGGAAAATCTTCTGTTGCTATTGTAGTGTATTGTGGACTTTATTAATTCCGATGTGCTATGATTTTTGTTCCTCCCTGTACCTTAACCTGCATCTCTGTTCAAACAGTGCTTTGGCCTGACCTGATGCAGTACTCTGGAGTGTGCTGCCATACATGGGACTGTGCAAGTCCTAGTCCTGTTGAAACTGAGAATCTTTTTATTTTCTTGCCTAGAAAAAAACGTTAACCTGCTGCAACTGAGGGCCTTGGGAGTAAGGTGTAAACAACACCTATACAGAAGGCATGTACTAGAAGCCAAGAGTAAACAAGGAAAATGAGCATTTTTGTGATTTAAATTTTTGTAAATGTCCACTTCTGTCCACCCTTATCAATAAATTGCAGACCAAAACAAAACAGCCTTCCTTGTCCCTGGTAGAATCCAAATGAGTTTATTTAACTCAGGCAACTTGGTTTTGTAGCATGACAACAATAATTTTTTTTTGGTGGAGGAATGAGATCAGACTTGTGCCTGTGGAAGAGGAACATCTGTGCAATATTGAGGTGTCTTTTTGAGTTAGTTTCCTAATTAAAATGCTAAAAAACAAGTTTTCCAGACGGCATGAATTTGACAAGTAAATATGCAGTCAACAAGAAAAATATCAGACACATTCAGTTCTGCTGGAATGAAAAAAAAATTACAAGTTATGCAAGAAAGTTTACCATTGGTCTTTCCATAGTAAGTTTGCTACCAGTGAGATTTTGTCATGCAGTTAACTGCCTTAATTTAATTTCATTCTT
Source organism: Hemiprocne comata (assembly GCA_020745705.1). Classification (NCBI taxonomy): domain Eukaryota; kingdom Metazoa; phylum Chordata; class Aves; order Apodiformes; family Apodidae; genus Hemiprocne; species Hemiprocne comata. The sequence goes on along the minus strand of CM036586.1, from coordinate 88,166,422 downwards.
TACTGAAGAGAAAGCAAATACTGAGCCCACAGAGCCTGCTGACTTTTCAGCACTTTGTATTACAACCTTTGAATAACTGAAATGTGTTTTTCCTTTGTTTATGTTAGGATTTTCTTAGTGGCTAGGTTAACAGAAACCGTTGACAATGTGTTTCTTAGGGCACAGGTTCTCACTCTTTCTTGAGCTAGAAAGTGGCAGGGCTAAGATGTCCCTCCACAATGCTCCTTCCTCCTTCCCCCCACCCCCTTTTTTTTTTTTTTTTTTTTTGTTTAATGGAAAATAATTTCTGCTGAAAACTGTTCGGTTTTCTCAGTGAGAAACTGATACTAGTAGCTTAACTAATCAGTAATTTCTGCTGGTTTTCAAGATAAATTAATTAAATTAAGGTAGTTAAAAGACTGAGTTATTTTTTTTCTCCTCAGATTGGACTCAATATTGAAATAATAATCATAGTGGTTAGTTTCCTGTAAAGTAACTGTTACTCATAGGTTTGAAAAATCCTTTGAAATGTGGAGCTATTAAATCTGACAGCACTGTATGGGAAGATGACCAAAAGTTTGACGGACAGCCAAACGAAGCCACTGGATATTCCTTCACTGGGTCATTGCACAACAATCTTTAAAAGCAATGCTTGGGTTTTTTTTGGAGTGAGAGTTTGTGTTCTTTGTGTTTGGCATTCTCAGTGTCTGATGTCAGAGATGGATTTATTTTATCTTATTTTATTATATTGAAAGTGCCAGAAACTATATTGGGAATTTCTGGTCAAGAGGAGAAATGTTATGAGAGACAGTGCTCATATATAGTTGTGTAATCTGAAGCTAGTGATTCGGTGCATACCTTCACAACATTTGTAAATGTCTGGTCTGGTCTTTCATTGCATCTTAGTAAATTCTTTACTGGAGTAAACTATGAGAAGGATTTATGGAAAAATGTGATGTTATTACTACTAGTACTACTACAAAAGTTATTTTACCAGAGCCCTGCTGAGCAGAAATTACTTTGTGATAGCTTGTAAAGTAGGAAATGCAGAAGATGCTTCTTGGCCTACGTCTCACCACACTTAAATGTTGGAGTTTTAACTTTTGTTCAGTTGAAGAAGAGTTGGCACAAATCTGGTTTTGGGATCCATCTGCAGTGTGGACCAATTTTAATGAATATTCTTAAAGTCTCAGAGGGTTTTGGTGGGAGATAGCTACAAAACAATCCCAAGATCACTGAGCCTTTCCAGCTCACTGAAGTAAGAGACTGACAGAGAGTCAGTTATTAATTTTTACTTCTTTCTAGTCTTCTATTCAGTCATGGTTATTTATGTACTCTGAGTTTCTCTACTTTATTAAATGCACTGCTTGCTTTCTTTCCTCTTGTTTTTTGTAGGAGCTGGATGGCTTGATAGAGATAAACAAGATGACTCACAAGCTTCTGAGTAGGTATATGACCTTGGACAGCTTCGATGCCATGTTCAGAGAGGCCAATCACAATGTGTCAGCCCCTTATGGAAGAATCACTCTTCACGTCTTTTGGGAACTCAATTACGATTTCCTTCCAAACTACTGCTACAACGGATCCACTAACAGGTTAGCATGGGAGCTTTTTGTTTGCAGCAGTTCTACCACCCTCCTGCAACTTCTTTCCTAGCAAATGCTGACAAGTCCATCTCCATTCATTTAGTGTGTTTTCCACTTCTTATGCTTTGCTTGAAATGAAGCAGCATGAGTCATTTTGCTAAGTACTGTCAAATATATGAAAGCCTGTTATTTGTCCACAATAGAAATCAAATGTAACCACAGCATCCAAATTCTGACATTTTAATGACATAGCTACAATATGCTGAAAAAGAAAGCGTGTCCAAAAATACTGCAAAGTGCGTATCAGGAAGATATTTTGGCAAACAGGATCGTCAGCTGTGGGATGATGGAAATAAAATTACATTCCTGATTCTGTGTTAATGTGAAGAAGAGCATTGTATACTGGAGAAGGGAAGAGTTCAGTGTTCTGAACTACAGTTGCAGCCTTTAAGGAGAGTGAGTAATGGAAATAGAGGAATATAGGATCGAAAGTTTCAGTGAGTGGAAGGCACAGTGCTTAAGACTGGGCTTCCTGCTCATGTGCTGTTTTTAGGATTTGTGTTGGTTTTAGCCTTTACTCAGATTTTGGTTTAACCACTATGAAGTGACAGTAAAGTGACATTGAATATTGAGCTGTAGGAAGAGGAAGAAGACTTCTCATCTTTCACTGTCTCCTTGGAGAGCTTTCACTGTCTGACATGTTCCGTGATGGTTGTGTTGCGTTTATATCCAAGATTCTGTCTGTACAAAAAAAAAGTGTGTTTTTTTGGTGACTAGGTTTTAGCTAAGAAACTTCTGTTAGATGAATCTGTCTACATGGGAGAGTTGAATGTATTTCCAAGGAAGCTACTGTGCAATTGATATATCTGGAGATCGATATTGGAGTATTCTGTGCGATGTATGAAGAATCATATAAGTATTATATTAAAATAAAATCTTGATGGAATGCTGATCTTTCACCTGTCAGCTATAATGAAAGACATTCAGTAGCTCTTGTAGCAATTCAGTCTGTGTTTGTCCTGGCTATGAGGACTGCTTCTCTGCAGACCACAGTGCTTGGGAAGTGAGTGTGGAATGCCAAAGGACACTATCAGGATTCTACTGCTTGATGGTTTAAAAACTGTATGCACAAATTGAGTTAGGCTGATCCTCAAGCTTGTCAGGTAATTAATTCAAGATAATTAGTTAAAGACATGATAAAAGGAATCAGGTCTTAAGTAACATGTGTACCATTTGTCCAATTTCTTCACAGTTTCTCTGGTTTCAGTCAAAAAAAGCAATGTGGACAGAATTAACCCATGTGTTGCATTCACTATATAGGGCCTATGGATACTTTTGCTGGGAGAGGGTACAAGGAGTTTCCAGCCCTTTTATAGTTCTTAAGCACATTCATTATGTCTATTTGTGCCTTGCTGTTAGTATGAACTTAAAATTGATGAGCTCTCTACATTCAGCTGTACAGGTTGTGTGCAAATACAGGAGTGCACAGTGAGGAGCTCTGTGAGAGCTGCTAGTTTAATTCCTGAGTGTTGATAGGTAATGTCTTGCATGAAAGCTGTTTCTAAACAAGGGAAGAGAAGTAAAAATTAAAGGCTGGAAAAAAGAGAAATTAATATAATGAAACACAGAGAGGTTGCTTGGTGGTGAGGTGTTGGAGGTCCAGCTGCCAGGAAATGTACAATACCTGGGGCTTGCCACTCATTAGTTTGACCACAGCCTAGGTGTAAAGATCCTTCTTTTAAAGTTAGTGTTTTGGTAAGATTAACTTGTATCCAGTACCTTTTGAAGCTCTTTTCCCAAGAATGCCTGAATGCGATGAGTTCAAACATTCATAAAAGACTGTTTAGAAACTGAGCAGATTTGATTCAAAGGCTAAGGCTGTTCATGCAGAAGTACTGAAACATGTTGCATGTTTAATTATTTGGGACTCAAGAATTTTTTATATCTGATAATGTACTGAGATTAAACAGTGAGGCTGCTATTAAAAGATTTGCCAATTTAATAATTGCAGTTGCCAGTTTTCTGAAATGTAGTCTCATTAATGCTGGCCAGCTGTGCAGCCACGTCCAGAATGTGCAACAGTTCATGGAGAAGGAATGGGGAGATGAGCAAGGGGACCTCTGCAGATGAGCAATTAGTAATGAAGTCCAAGGGTGTTTTTAATCCACCTGTTATTGATCAGCAATGAAAGAGAAGACACTTTTGGATAATGGCATGAACGTATGAACTACAAGTGAGCTCAAAGGCCAATGTCCTGAAGCCAGCAGCAACCATACAGAGGCCAAGTATGAAAACAAGAGAGGTGATTTTTCACCCGGGAAATGTGCCAGCCTCTAGGAACAATCAGATGTTTTTGTGAAACAAAAATGGTGGTATGTTAGTGCATTTTTGGCTGTTTACAGATTTTTTTATTTCCCCACTGCTTTGTGCAGTCCTTTTTTTAAAGCTATGTGAGGTTTTGGAATTCATGATGTGCTGTAGTAAGGAGTTTGCAGTGATGCTGTGTACTGCATGAAAAGGTATCTCTTATATTGCTCTCAAGCTGTTGCTTGCCAGTTCTTACACTGAGAGTAACCGTGAGCAGCCATTTCCCATTTTTGTCTTTTCTGTGCTGCTTGGGATTTAAGAGCCCTCTCTCATGTTGGTCCTCAGTTCCATGTTTTTCTAAGCCAAAGGTGTTTCCACACCAGGAATCTTTCATGCTTATGCTCACATCTATACTTTTCTCATTGCTCTGTGTCTTTGTGGAGTTTGGAGGACTAGGGCACTATGCAAGGACAACTTTCAGATTTTTGTTTTATTCCTTTTCCACCATCTGTAGTGTTCCTTTTTCTGCCTTATTTCCTTCACTAATTCTAAGCTGGTCTTTTCCTTTCATGATAGTATGTTTTGTTTTCAGGGCTGACAGAAGAGCAAGTGTCAGACAGCTTAGACATTTCTTTGGATTGATGATTTTCTGTGCTTTCTTGACAGAAATGATTCGAGCTTCCTGAGACAGCAGTCAGTCTCCATTTTCTCTCGTTATCCAAATCTGTATTCTCTGCTAAACATTCATTTTGTATAGCACTCTTCCAAATGCAGTATGACATTTGTCTTCTGAGGATACAGACTTATCACAGAATGAACAAAAAGACTGACTTTTTATTTTTTGATCTTCCTGCCTGCCTCCCTCTTCCGTTATTTTTACACACAGAATCGCCAGAGTTGGAAGGGACCTCTAGAGATCATCTAGTCCAACTCTCCCACTGAAGCAGGATAACCAAGAGCACTTTACACAGGACTGCATCCAGGTGGGTTTTGAATGTCTCCAGTGAAGGAGACTCCACGACCTCCCTGGGCAGCCTGTTCCAGTGCTCTGTCACCCTCACTGTAAAGAAGTTTTTTCTCATAATTAAATGGAACTTCCTATGTTCCAACTTGCACCCGTTGCCCCTCGTTCTGACACTGGGAACTACTGAGAAAAGCCTGTCACCATCTTCCTTGCACCTGCCCTTTAGATACTTGTATACGTTGAGAAGGTCTCCCCTCAACCTTCTCTTCTCTGGGCTAAAGAGTCCCAGCTCTCTCAGCCTTTCCTCATACGGGAGATGCTCCAATCCCCCAATCATCTTTGTTGCTCTCTGCTGGACTCTCTCCAGTAGCTCCCTGTCTCTCTTGAACTGTGGAGCCCAGAACTGGGTGCAGTATTCCAGCTGTGGCCTCACCAGGGCAGAGTAGAGGGGGAGAATGACCTCCCTCGACTACTGGCCACACTTTTTCTTTATGCACCCCAGGATTCCATTTGCCTTCTTGGCAGCAAGGGCGCATTGCTGGCTCATGGATAATTTACTGTCCACCAGGACCCTAGGATCCTTCTCCTCTGAACTACTATCCAACAGTTCCACCCCTAACCTATAGTGGTGCTCGGGGTTCTTTCTTCCCAGGTGCAGGACCCTACACTTGCTCTTATTGAACCTCATGAGGTTCTTCTCTGCCCGACTCTCCAGCCTGTCCAGGTCACGCTGAACGGCAGCACAGGCCTCTGAAGTGTCGGCCAGCCCTCCCAGTTTGGTATCATCAGCAAACTTACTGAGGATACACTCTGTCCCCTCATCCAGGTCATTGATGAACACGTTGAACAAGACCAGACCGAGTCTTGATCCCTGCGGGACACCACTGGTTACAGGCCTCCAACTTGACCCTGATCCATTGATCACCACTCTCTGAGTTCTGTCACACAGCCAGCTCTCAATCCACCTCACTGTCCACTCATCGAGCCCACTCTTCCTGAGTTCTCTGTCTGCCTTGTGCTCCTTTTAAGACAAGTTTTCACAAAAGAACAGCTGTGTCTTCTTGTCTTCATATACTCTGTGATAGTCACTCTTCAGAAAGATTTCCAGCCCTTTCAAGGCATTGCTGGAGTAAACCTGAAAAGCAGCACTGACACTGAAAACTACCTTGTTTCTGCTACAAAGAGCCAAATGGTGCAGTTATAAAGCCTGATGCAAAGTAGGGGTGACTGTAGTCAAATACTCCATCATATTTGACAACAAGCACCTTAACTTTCTCCACCTACAAAATAATAATAATAAAAAAAAAAGTTTCTGCCTAAAGGAAATGTGATAGCAATGGGGTGGTGGATATCTGTTACTCTTTCATCCTCTGTTTTGTCTGCTATTCCCTCACACTTCTGTTTGTAGCCTCTGGTTCTCTCTATCTTGACATTCATGTTCAAGAAGGGTAAGTTAGATCTAGCATTCACTAAGAGAGGTGTGGGGCTACCCTTCGATCTAGTAGACAGGACAAGCTAGTTTGAGAAGGCTGGAAGTGTATATACCTATTAGAGAGGTGCAGAGGGACACTTTCTGTATGAGTAGGGAGGGAGGATTGTGATATTACTTCTAAGATGAAGCTCAGGAATTTTATGAACGAGATTGTCTGCCTGATCTGATGCCTGCAATAGCAAGTAAGTGGACTCATTGACTGAAGTGGTCTCTTTCAGATTTCTCAATATTTTCTCAAATAGATTATGGCCATTAGAAATACAGACTCGTTTAGGTTTGTTTGTGAAATGCTCATTATGTAGTCCTTCCTGGTAGGTATCATGGAAACACCAATATAAAATTATTTGATCCCTAAAATACTTGCGTATGGGCTCACGTTGTCCTTTAGAAATCAGTGTTGCAAAGCTTTGGTAAACCAGTAGGCTTTTCATCTGCTTAATCTACTTTGTCTGCTTGCAAGCCCTGTTGATTAAAATGGATACATCGCTGTGAGATCATCAACGCTGATTAAAAATGAAAAGAACTGATTATCTTGGAGTATGCCAAAACCTGCATCCAGCAGTATCTGAGGGAAAGCAAAAATTTGCCTAACTTTTAGCATTGATATCCAGAGAGCTTCAGTCCTTCAAATAGATGTTTCTGTTTCTTGGAAGAGGAGCAGGAAACCAACCAGCAGAATGGCAAAAAGAAGAGACACACACACACGCACACACATTTAAAAAGTTTGAAGAATAGCAGATTATGCTGAACTGTAAAGGTTTCTATATAGCCCTTAGTTTTGAGAGAAGAAATCTAGTATTTATCTGAATGATATGCTGGGATTAGTTACAAACCTCCTAGAACAATGCCCTCTCTTTTCCCTGTTGGACCCTCTACTTAGCCATCGCACTGCCATAAGCTACCAACCATCTCTTGCACCTACTTCCTTTTCTTAACCTCTTTCTTCCTTTCTTAGCATCTTTTCCCCAAGTCCCTCAAGAAAGTATAAAATAGGTGCTTGCTTGCTCTTTAAGAAACCTTTAAGGTTATTTTGCTACTAGTCTAAAACATTAGAGATGGAGAAACCCCCAAGAATGTAGAGAGGCACTGGGGAACACATAAGAGTTATTTGTGTTTTTACAGAGCTAAGGAAACTTAGACTGTGTCTCATAAGTATTTCTCTGCTACTTGATTTCTGACGCAGTGATTTCTTCTCAATCCAAATACAGTCTGACTCTCCCAGACACTAATGACACTGTAGTTCAAATATATTAATAATATAATGACTTTTCAAAAATATAGTAATAGTTACAGCTTCCCAAGTCATGGGATGCACCCACATTCATATTCTGAAACATTCTTCTTGTGAGAGTTTTAATTTATCATAAATCAGCTCTTGCCCAATCTGTCTGCACATTGAAACCCAGTCTTACCTCAAATGACATGGTAATTCTTTCATTTTAGAGATTTTCTTAGGGCTTGAAAATTGATGTCAGTTTAAAAAGGAATAGGATTTGGAGAGGAGAAAGGGGGAATAGAGTAATCTCTGAGGCTGTCATATGTTGCAGATTACTTTGAATTCCATCAAATGTTTACAACATCTCTGGTAAAGTTGTTAATGAAGTATCTGTGCAGAGAACAGATTCAAATAATCTGAAGAGGAAGTTTTCAGTTGATATGTAAGTGAGAAGGGGGGAAACTTGTAAGCTGGGGAAATGTAAATGTAGGGAGATTTACATTTTATATATATATATATAGGATCAAAAATAATACACATAAATTATCTCTTTTTTTTCTCAAAAGCTCTAAATGAAAACATTTTCTGAACTTGAGCAAGTACAAGTACTATTGGTAAGACAGGGCTAAAATACATATGAGTAAGTAGCTGAAATGGTGGGTGTATCTATTTTTGAGCAGGTAAAAAAAATACGGAAAACCTTGTTCTGAAGCTGTAGATTCTCACAAGAATGATTCCGATTACTCAGAAATAAAACACAGTGGAAATAATTGTAAGCAACATGATTCACTTTACACATGTTTGGGTGAAACAGTATTTTATCAGTATGATTGTTTTTGTTTTCAGCTAGAAAATGGATGTATTAAGAATTGAATTTCTATGATCTTTCTAGGAAAAATTACTAATGAATCACTTACAAAATAAGTTGATTAAATTCTAACATACGTTAAGCACAAATGAAGATATTCTTGTATCTTAGGACATTATAATGTACTGCAAACTTCATTTCCTGAAACCTTTTCCTAGATGCATTTATTTTACTCAGCTATCGCTCAGAACAGCCTGACCTGATACAAGCATTTGATGTACACTTCTTAAATAGATGTGTTTCCTCTTCCTTGTTTATATACAGCTTTGCACCATTTACCAGGAAATCCTTTTTATCCATTTAAAAAATAAAGTAGCCATCCAACCCGTAAACACAACAACCAATAATTTTGCTCAGTACACATCAGCAGAATCAGAATTGTCATAGACATTGGTTAACTTCCTTCTGCACTAAAATTGTAGTGCTGCAAAATGTGCATTGCACAGTTAACAGGCAACATTGGGGAGTAAGTCTGTGCTGCTTGTTCATGTGAGGACTATGCCTGTAGAGCTCTGCCTAAGCACCATTCTTCAGACTCTGGGGCCCTCGGTTTGGAGTGGCCTGGTTGATCCTATCTTTTGCAGTACTCTAGATCTTTGTAGTTCTCTTGTCATCCTCTTAATAATATACAGAGGTAAAGCCAAACATGATTAGTAGTGGTACATCTTTGCACTAAAGTATGATCAAAGTTTTGAAACATTAATTTTGCTACAAGGATTGTACCCTTCCTTCTGACTGTTTTTTTAAAAGGTATTAACCTAAAGTATTACACCTGTTGTGAGTTTCTTTAGGGTCAAAAAGCTTCAAATCATTAAATAGAAATGTAATCTTCTTTTGGTGTAGTTCATTTTCAAATATGTAATTTTCACGGAATCACAGAATGTTGGGGATCAGGAGGGACCTCTGAAGATCGAGTCCAACCCCCCTGCCAGAGCAGGACCAAAAACTAGGGCAGATCACTCAGAAAGGCATCCAGATAGGTCTTGAAAGTCTCCAGAGAAGGAGACTCCACAACCTCTCTGGGGAGCCTGTTCCAGTGCTCTGTAACCCTCACAGTAAAGAAGTTGTTCCTCACGTTGAGGTGGAACTTCCTGTGCTCGAGTTTGAATCCATTGCCCCTTGTCCTATCACTGGGCACAAGTGGAAAGAGGTTCTCCCTGCCTTCTTGATGCCCAGCCTAATTTTGGAGGCACAAGGAGCTTCCTTACTTTCTGTGAGAGGCTACTGCTACTTTGTTAGTTGCTTCTGTTTTTGCTGGGCTGGGCTAGAATAGCGATGAGAAATATTTTGGGACCATGCACACCACTGGAAGAAAAGGGTAAGTGATGGAGAACTGCAGTATGATTTGTGTCCAGGCTTTTGGGCAATGCAGACTTACGTGCGTCCCTAGTTTCAGCTTGGGCTGAAAGGCTACCAGTCTGGCTTTGATTTTATATGCAGACAAAGCAGTATTATACAGAGCAAGGTGCTTTAGGCGCATACCTACTAACCTAAGTATAATTAATGAATTCTTTATTTTGTTTTTATAGATTTGTTCGGACTGTTCTACCATTTTCTCAGGAGTTTCAGAGAGATAAGCAGCCTAATGCGCAGCCACAGTATCTCTATGGATCAAAGGTCAGACTTAATTCCCTTTATATTTATGGTATGCTAATGTTTAAAGGTATCTTTTTAATTATAGAAACTATGGAATCGGAAAGTTATTAAAATTGACTCGAATACATTTTGTGAGTAATTTAAGTTCAACGTACTTTTTTTTTTCCAGACTGTGGTGAAGCTCACCATATGTTTCAGCCAAAGCGCAAGTGATTAGTCTGATGGTTAGTCTTATCTGACATAGCTAAAAATAAGTCCTTCTCTCAACCACCTTGCATTGCACAGTTGCTTATAGTGGCAGAGCAGACTCAAAGAAAAGATTAATTAGTCATCTGGTGAAGTGAGAACAAGAACCCATCTTGGGTGCAGCTGCTCCCTTTTACAGTGATGAATACTTTGATGTCAGGAGAAAAGGGACCAGACAGGAAAAACTGCTTTAGATGTCATTTGACTTGAAAGGAATATAGATTCTGACCATCCTAAACTCTTGGTTACCAAACTGCTTAAATTATTTTTTAAAAAGTAGCATTTCTTTGACACCTTCAACCTAAGGACCTCAAAGTTGTTCTGATGATCTTGGCCTTCTGGCCATCTCATCTCCTGTATTAACATCATCTTTCTTGCTTTGCAGATTAAGAGTGTCTAGAAGGTTTGTGCAAGTTTTCAATAGAAGTGCACATGATATGCAGTCATGTACTCTGTGCCTTAAGGCACAGTACTGAGGTTGGAAAGGAGCTTACGTGGGTGGCAATTACAGAGAGTACTTGGCACAAGAAAAGAGTTGTGAAGCTACCCAAGTGAGGAAAGTTAGCCTCTATTCACAGGACCAATGCTATGCTCATGTATGCAGTATTGGATGTTGGAGGGATGGATTTATTCTCCCTGATCGCTGCAGGTTTATTTTAATACGCTTCAGAATAATTACTGGATCCTTAATGACAGTTAAAGGCATAGCACATTAACATATATCTGCATTTTTAATATTCAGTCAGAAATACCAGTTTACTTCCAACACTGGTAAAAAGCAACAGTGTGGTATCTTCAGCAAATAATATGAGAATATTTAACAAGATGTCACACTCAATTTTGCATTGTTTTCTTGAGTGTCAGGGGCACAAAATTAAAGTATGGAAAAGATCAATAAAAATATAATTATGATTGTTGACTAAAAAAAAATTTAAAATTATGTACTCAGTTATCCTTGTAATTTATAGAAGTGCACTGTGTTGTTTTCATGTTTAACTACTTTAATTATCTAGCTCCTACTCAAACATGAGCATAATTAGTCCTTGTCTTACTGTTAGTTTCTGCAGGTAATAGTAATATCTTGGTTATATGATGTGATCTCTGTAAAGTGATTTGCCCAGCAAGCTTGGTTTTGGGAGCTAAAGAGAGAGCTCAGAAATTAGAAATCTCAGTCCTAATATATCTGCTGCATTTGTAAAACTTTCATGCTCATAAAATGTGAAGGAGGTAGAAAAGGATTCAGGTGTCTTTAATGTGGAATATAACAGCTAATTGTCTGGTGCTGTGAATAGTGTTTTATATAATTGTTCTCTAACAGAGAATGATAGAATATAGAAAAGTGGGATTTTCTTACATTAGAGTTATTGTGTACCTTACTATTTTAGGAATTCACCAGATGCAGTGTAAAGAGCAAAAACCCCATTGAATTTAGTAGAGATTGCTAACTTAATTTACCTAAGTGATGATACAGTATGGTGAGTGACAGAGGATTAACTGGGGAACCCTTTTTTATCAGTCAGTTTACATTATTAAAATGAGTTTAGGAATGTATACTCTCAGAGTTATTCAGAAATGTGATTATTTTTCTGTAAGAGCAGGAGCAATCGAGGGGGTTCTTAGAAGCATTTCTGGAGCAAGTTTCATAATTAGATATGCCTATAATAGTAAATATTACTGACTCTCTGTAATTTTTAGTTTTTACAAGAGTATATTTTAAGTATTGATTCAGATGTGTTTTGGAATTGAGGATACCTGAATGGAATTTTAGGAGGACATTTCTACTGTATATAGCAAGTGACAGATAGTAATTCTTATGTGAAAGAGGCTGCATATTCTACCTTGTGATATAATTGCATGATATAATTCTGTATTAGGCTTGTCACAGAGCACATCCTTGTTTGGGTCCTTTAATTATTATATTGTTGAATTGTTTCCTGACTGGGTAATGATTGGCTATGGAGTAGCTATGAATTTTAATTTTGATGTCTTTTTTGAGTTCTTGAACTGAAGATATTCAGGTGAGCACTTTGTATTGATCGTATAGCCAAGGAATATGACTTTTAATTTTCCTTACCGGACTTTTTTATTGTTAGTTTTGGGTTTTTGAAGATTTTGGGGTTTGGATTTTTATGGGTTTTTTAGCAATGCATGGGGTTTATTTTAGATCAAGACATGATCATTGTGGTTTCTTGTGCATTTACAGTCCAATACATGCATGTATTGGACTGTAATGGCTAAGCACTTCCTGTGCAGAAGCTTTGCATGAGCAATGTGCTTGCATAAGATTAATTAAAGAACTTTTTCTTGTGGATCTCAAAGTATTCACATAATCTCAGATATTTCCAAATGGATCAAAGAATTTGGTCTATAATAATGTGTATTGATCACAGAATCACAGAATGTTAGAGGTTGGAAGGGAACTTGAAAGATCATCCAGTCCACCCCCCCTGCCAGAGCAGGATCTCCTACAGCAGCTCACACAGGAACATGTCCAGATCGGTTTTGAATGTCTCCAGAGAAGGAGACTCTACAACCTCTTTGGGCAGCCTGTTGCAGTGTTCTGGCACCCTCACAGTGAAAAAGTTTTTCCTTATGTTTATGTGGAACCTCCTATGCTCCAGTTTGCACCCGTTGCCCCTTGTCCTATCACTGGACACCACTGAGAAGAGCCTGGCTCCTGACACTTGCCCTTAACATATTTATAAACATTGATGAGGTCACCCCTCAGTCTCCTCCAAGCTGAAGAGACCCAGCTCCCTCAGCCTTTCCTCATAAGGGAGATGTTCCACTCCTTTAATCACCTTTGTGGCTCTGCACTGGATTCTTTCAAGCAGTTCCCTGTCCTTCTTGAACCAAGAGGCCCAGAACTGGACACAATATTACAGATGCAGCCTCACCAGGGCAGAATAGAGGGGAAGGAGAACCTCTCTTGACTTACTAACCACACCCTTTTTAATATACCCCAGGATACCATTGGCCTGCCTTCTTGGCCACAAGGGCACATTGGTGGCTCATGGTCATCCTTCTGTCCACCAGGACCCCCAGGTCCCTTTCCCCTACGCTGTTCTCCAACAGGTCAGTCCCCAACCTGTATATGGGGTTGTTCTTTCCCAGATGCAAGACTCTACACTTGCCCTTGTATTTCATTAAATTTCTCCCCACCCAACTCTCCAGCCTGTCCAGGTCTCGCTGAATGGCAGCACAGCCTTCTGGTGTGTCAGCCACTCCTCCCAGTTTAGTGTCATCAGCAAACTTGCTGAGGGTACACTCTGTTCCCTCATCCAGGTTGGTGATGGATATATGGAATAGTACTGGTCCCAGTACTGACCCCTGAGCAACTCCACTAGATGCAGGCCTCCAACTAGACTCTGTCCCGTTGACCACAACTCTCTGACTTCTTTCCTTCAGCCAGTTCACAATCCACCTCACTGCTCGATCATCCAGACCACACTTCCTCAGTTTAGCTGTGAGGATGCTGTGGGAGACGGTGTCAAATGCTTTACTGAAATAAAGATAAACCACATCCACTGCACTATCATCATCTATCCACCTGGTTATGTCCTCATAAAAAAGGCTATCAGTTTGGTTTAACATGACTTCCTCTTGGTAAAACCATGTTGACTGCTCCTAACAACCCTCTTATCCTTGATATGCCTAGAGATAGTGCCGAGGATAAGTTGTTCCATCACCTTTCCAGGGATGGAGGTAAGGCTGACCGGTCTATAGTTACCCAGGTCCTCCTTCTTGCCCTTTTTGAAGACTGGAGTGACACTTGCTTTCCTCCGGTCCTCAGGCACCTCTCCTGTTGTCCACAACTTACCAAAGATGATGGAGAGTGGCCTAGCAATGACCTCCACCAGTTCCCTCAGCACCCACGGGTGCATCCCATCAGGATCCATGGATTTATGGATGTCCAGATTGCTTACCTGATCCCTAACCCAGTCCTCATCAACCAAGGCAAACTCCTCCTTCATCCTGACTTCCTCTGGGGCTCCTGAGGACAGTCTCCAGCAGTATAGACCAAGAAGGCATTGAGTAACTCCACATTCTTTGTATCCTCTGTCACCAGGGCACCCACCTCATTCAGCAGGGGGCCTATATTTCCTCTAGTGTTAGTTTTGTCAGTTGTGGCCACGTTCTCCATGACATCTAAGGTTTTCTAAGCAGTATCTTAATCCAATTAGGAAAACAGAACCCTACAGATACAACTTACTTCTCCTGGCTGACATGGGAGCAGACGTGTTTAGTGGAAAGGAGCTGATCTGCAAAAGCTCATCAGCCTTTTAAGTGAACTGGAGTATTTGAAAATCTCATGGAGTGTGGTCATTGAAATCCCTTTACTCAGGTGAAATGCATGTAGTACTAATGAAATGAATGTTAACAGATAGAAATTTGGTGATATGGGATGGATGCATAAAGTACTTAATAATCTACATATAAGAAGGAGTCTCTTCTGTTTGAAATTAACTTTTCCAAGTACTTGGTTTTATAGAGGTTGTGTAGACCACAAGTGAAGAGTTTCCTTTCTGGCTTATACAATATTTTCCAAAGGTTGTCATGTTTGTATGTCTTCTGCATTTTGTAGATGCTAACTCATTTCTTTCGTGAAAAAAAGACCCTTTTGGAAAATGCTTCTCAATGGGAATATAATTATTTTTTTAATCCAGTTCTGGTGCACAACTTAACATCGGTTTGCACTATGTTGCATCTTGTTATCAGTTTAATAATCTGTTATAATGTTTTTTCCCCTTACTAAATCACTGTTAAAACTGGGCAGTGAACTTCCAAAACACAGAATTGCCAGAAAGAACCTGAGTGAATCTGTAACAAAACTTTCTGATCAAGAGACAAAGAATCATGTAGTTCTATGAGTGTATGATGGCAGAAGTTCTTCAAAACTAGTGCAGAAGTCAGAGGACACTTTGTGCATTGCTCCTTTGTGGCAGGTGCAAGATTATCTGTTGCTTGTGAGGTCATGTAAATGTTTATCTAAGTAGTGCACAGCAAACTCCTTGGGTGGAATGGTTTTATATGTAGATGAGGTAAATCCTATTCCTGGGAACGCTTCTGTGGTAGCTCCTTGCCTTCTCAATTTGGTATATTTATGTGCCTTTTTGTATATATGTGTTTGTGTATAAATAACATAAATTCGGTAGGTGAATTGCCTCAAACCTGTTTTAAACTGAACTGCTTCTTGTTCTCAGTATGGCATATACATGTGTGTATAACACATAAACACATGTAAATATATGTATTTGGACTGCCTTAAAACCCACATAAAAAAGGAGATGCAGAGAAGTAAACAGGTTTTCAGGGGCAAACATATTAGCAGAGGTGAGCCTGTATGTCTCTTGGCTTCATCCCTTTAACATTAAAATATTCTTTTCTCTCTTTGGTGAAATCCTAGTCGGAGAAGTGTTACCTTTAATTTGATTACAAGATAATTTTAAAACATTTTATTCTGCCCTTGCTACCCAGCCACCTCTTTTTGGCAATAAACCTGTAGTGTTGGCTTCATGCTCTGAAGAGAACTTTTGCGTGTCTGTTTCATGAAACACCTTCACTCAAAACAGCAGTGAACTGTTGCCATCTTCACAGTTTATTGAAGACTGGTGTGTAAGACAAAGAAAAATGTGTCAGCTGGAGGAAATGCTATGTAGGGGATGGAAAACATTATTTCTAGCTTAACACAATAAGGACACCTTTTGAAGTGTTTTCTAAAGTAATACCCCCATTCAGCGCACATTTCTGTGTGTCGTAGCTATCCCAGTAGGAAAAAAGTAAAGACAACGTGTCAAACCCATGCCAGCTCATGTCTCCCTAGCCATATGAGAGCTGACGTCTTTCACAAGTTGTGGGAAATGTTGTCAAAATACAGTAGCTGAAAAGCCCCGCTACCTGCTGTGAAATGTTGGGTGGGTGCTCTCTTGCCAAAATTGTACAGCACCTCAGCTTCCAGGGCACGGTGGAAAGGGATGGCAGCTGCCCAGACAGCAGTTCTGCAGCATTTACTGATACAACCGAGCTGTCTCAACAAGAGCTGACTTGACACACACATTCACATCAAGAGCAGTTTAAAATGCCTGCAGTCACAGTGTATCTTTGTTTTTTAGAAATACCGTATTGTACAGCCATCCTAAGATTTATTGTGTTTTTATGGAACACAGATGCACTGAAGAGATTTAAACAGGGTGCCTTACAGATAAAACCCAGATGAGATGCATCGTGTTGTGAGGGTGAACAGATTTCTGTCCAAAGGGCCCTTCTTGGCACTTTTCCATGAAGTTCAAGGCAGAGTGAGGTAATCAGGAGATTTGATTGTTACAAAAATAAAATGTGTTTTGGCGCATTTTCACTTCCTTGCCCCTTGGTTACATAGAACGTACTCTGTGGATGGGTAGAAATTTGCAGTTAGTGAATGAGTTTTATTATTAGAACTGAGAAAGAGAAGGAAGGGTCAGGAGTTGCTTCTCTGAATTCTTCTACAGGGAGTCACTTGCCCATTGAGCAGAAGATGGCTTGTGGTGGGTGCAAAAGAGTCCAAAATATGGCAACCCAGGGTATTTCCTTCGTTTCATTAGAAGCGTCCTTACAGAGAAACTATCTTGCTTATGTTTTTAGACCGAGGGGAAATTTCAAAGACAGGTGGTGAGAGCATACCATTAAAGTCCTGGAGAGTTTAGTTTATGCACCGAGACCAACTTCATTCAGGTGCGAGCTGTGGAGACCACCATGGTTGGCAATGTGCACAGCATAGTAGTTCATAGTGTGTAGTTTGAGAAGCAGCTGGGATTGTGGGGGTAAAACTCACACTGGCAAACACACACTCAGGGTTGTATGTTCCAGCTGCCTGTAGTGTAGCATGTAGCACTCTGAGTTGTCATCTGAAAACTTACACTCAGTTTAAATTTTTTCTAATAAAATATTGTCACTTTTGATTAATTTTTATATTTGGTTGATGTTTTAGATTAAAGAAAAGCAACCAAAAAAATCCCCTCAAAATGTTAACCGATTATTTGCTACGTGCTTCATTTTTAAATGACAGAGTCTGGCTGAAGTGCTTACTTCTTGGATATTTGAACCTTTGTCTCCAAGTACCTCTGTTGGGAAGTGACATGACACTGGAGGTACAGCCGGGAGAGCTGCGGTGAGCAGTGAGAGCTCCTGGTTGTGAGTGCTGACAATGCACACGATGCATTTGAAGCAGTTGGGATGTCACACGTAGCAAAAACCTCCTCCCGAATAAAAGGTTTCTAATTTATAGCTGTCCTGTTGTTGGCGCTTGTTGCCAGCTTTTGGAAGGCGGCATGACAGGCTCCTTGCATGCTGAGGGATTCTCTATGATTGTGGCCAGCTGGATGCCACCTGGATGTTTTTCTTCGGTGTCCTGCATCACTTGGCTCTGCCTGCCATGCTCCTCTGAGGTGTACACTGCACTTTTGGTCCATGTCTTCCTGTGGTCTTGTTCGGAGGTCTCATTTTGCCCTTGCAAACGCTCGCGTCTCTTGCGGCAATAGAGGTGCAGGCAGCTGTAGAGGAGAATTGCGGCGATGATGAGGAGCAGGATGCTGCTGGTGAGCCAGATGCCCAGTGCCAGCTCTTTCTTGGTGTTGCTTTTGGATGCTGGGTCTTGTTCCAGTGTATTAAAAACTCTGCACTGGTCACTGGAGGGGTTGGCGGACTGGCAGGTCACGCACACGATGTACGTTGTTAGTGGAGTTAGGTTTTCAACAACAAAGGAGGAGCGACTGGTGGGCACCCTCTCCTCCTTCTGGAAGTTCTTTCTTGAGTAACTTGGTAGATTGCTGTTCCAGTTTGGGTGGTACATGACACTGTAAAAGCTGTCGGTACAACTGGCCATTTTTGGCCAAATGACCATTGCCGTGTTTCCTGTGATGTTTTGGACAGTTATTCCCATTGGGATGTTTCTCAGGTGTTGTTTTTTTTTCTCTCTCGATGCTGACCTTCCTGCAGAAAGGGGAGATGCTGCTCCCCCAGGGAGGTAGTTGAGAAGCTGCAGCACTGGGGATGTTGTGTGGATCTTAATCGTAGTGCTCTGTAATTTAGGAAAGGAGTTCATTAGGAAACTATGCTCTTATTGTTGATAGCGTGTCAAAGTGAGAGTTGGCAGTTCATGAAGTTTGGAGAATTTTAAACTGTATTTTTTTTCTCAAGTGAAAGGCTAGATGTATGCTTATAGGTAATCAACAAGTGCTGCTGCCTAGTGATCCAGGTGATCAGTTGTATCTTGTCTCCATGAGACACAGTGTGTTTTGCAGAATTAGCAGTTGAGGAACCAGTTCCTTTCACAGTTTTTTGTCAGACAACGGTTCACTCACAACAGGGAATAAGGGGATGCTGGCCCCTCAGCATCAGGTACAAAATTTGCCCCTATGTCAACTTTGCTGTACATGCTGCCTACTTATTTGGGACAGTCCCCAGAATAAGGTCACTGGATATTTTTTGTCTAAAGGAATTTGTGGTTAGGAAACATTAAGAAAAACAAGAATTCAAGACTATAAAGAGAAGAGGTGAATATTCTTCGTGCTTCTGAAATATATAGCCCTCCCACAGGGAAAAACAAATGATCAGAAGTTTACACAGATGCATTAATAAATGCCTCTCCTTTGCAGTAATGCTGGAGTATTCTTTTTAACAGAACAAACATTCCTAATAGGGAAAAAAAGCTTAGTATTTAACAGAATTTTAGGAGTCAAACTGTCGTGGAAGAAAAATGGCATTGAATTCTAAATTCAATTGAAGCGCTTGATGGTTTGGCACCATACTGCAGACTGACAGATTGACTATCCAACTAATTAATTCTACCTGTCACACAAAATACTTGCCCAATGAATATGTTGTTAAGTGAGGTTTGGGGTTTTTGGTTTGTTTTTAGAGGAATGAAATGCAGCATTTGCTTTTCTCTGTAGACTGAATGTCTTGCATTTTATTTCACTTCTTTAGTGCTTTCCTTATTCTCAAAGCTTGCTTTTGTGAGCAATTAATTGTCTTATTAAGTGGCAAGTGAGGGGTGGCAGGAGTGGATCTTGAGGGATGAATTCCTCTACTATCCACAAGTCTTGTCTTTTACCTGTCACAGTCAATTGAAAAACAAAACAGTACATGGGAACATCGCCAGGCGTTATTTTGTCTCCAATATCATCTTACACTAGTTTCTCATTCCCTGATACTCTCCATTTCTTGCTAGTGAGTTGGCACATCTGCAGCCACAGCTGGAACAGCGGCTGCAATGATTTTTACATTGGTGACATCAGAATCACGATAGTCTTCATGCTAGTCAGCATCTTGGAAAAAGCTTTCCCAAGCTAGGCTTTGTTGGTGAAATACAGTATTCACTATAGCATCCCTATTGAGTAAACAGTTTTTTTTAAAAAAACAATGAATACTCTTTTCTGTGCTAAGTGATTGTATGTAATTCCATAGTCTGTCTGCCTTGAACTAACACTCCTCCTCATAGTAAAATTAGCATTAGAAAACCTGCCAATGTTTTGAGATTCTGAGTTTGTGTTACCATCGTAAATAGTGTGAGGAAAACATTGATTTTCTGCAATTTTCTAAATGCTTCTATGAAATAGTATCTTCCTGTCGGTACAATGCATTTGCTTCTGCCACGGTAGACTTTAATTAAAATTGTTATTTTATAACAAAGCAAACCTAATAACAGACAGTGTCTGGTTTGGTTTTGTTTGTTTGGCGGGCTTTTTTTGCTTTCACAGTTGTGAGGGTAACTTTTGAAAATGAGCCTGTCTTAGTAATGTAATCTGATTCTCTTTCAGTTTAAAGTCAGTTTCTAGTGACAGTCATTAAAGTTTTTTCCACTGTTAAAGTTTCTTACTATTTAATGAACATGAATGCCCGTGACAGTAACGCCATATTTCATTGTTTATGACTTGATTATAAAAATTAATAATTTCTTTTTTAATTAGGTTTTAGATGTGAAGTTTCCTGGCTAAGTAGTAATTGACTATTGGAAATTCTCTCAATGAAGAAAGCTTATAAGATTTTCTCGTAACGTAGTCTGAAATTATTCTGTAAGACTTTTGTCTTTTATACTAGATAGAAGGCTGGCAAAATATGTATTACTTCAGTGGGATTTTGATAGTTTCCTTATATTAATAGTACAAATTCTGTGACTGTTACCTATGAAAATTGTTGCTTGAGGCTTTGGATTATACTTATTGGGAAGAAAAAGGTCTGTGTTTATTTTCATTACAATGCAAAACCTTAGATATGACTGCTCTGGGTAGATGCTGCCGTTCTAATTGTTTGGTAAGTGCACCCTTTTTGATACAGCAACAATATAAAGGAAAGGAGTTTGCTATCAAATAAACTTACTAGACAGACACATTTGACATCTACTCAACTTTTGCAGATATTAAAATCAGGCACATTAGTAAGATTAGAGCTCTTACTTGCTCATTTGTCTTCTCTTTAGCTGGTAGACGCCAGTTACTTAGAATTATAATTTAATTTTTATATTTCACACTTCCTAACACAGTTTAGATACATTAGTTTTATCCTCACAGCATTTTGTAAGTGGAATGTTTGGATTTAAATAAGGATAATACATTTCTGTTACAAAATATCAGTTATTAGAAGACACATAATTACTGGCTTGTAAACGTTTGGAAAGTCCATTTGATGTTTTATAGATTATAAAGTCAGTACTTACCGTCACTTCCTGACGGAAATTTCAGAACAGAATTTTTATACGGTGATGCTGCTGTAAAAATGGCATAAACAATACATTTTCTGTGTCCTTCTTCACATGAGTTATTTCCTGCCTGATCTCTGCTTGCCAGTTTGCTTTTTCTTCCCCTCAGATTCCCTGGACTGAATTCTCATTGCTTGGTGTTCTCAGTTTTTTTTCCCCGATGCTCCTGGTGACATGGTTTCTTTGTCTCTTCCACTTAAATTCACGCAAGAGCACATCTTGTTTAAAGGTGCTGTTGCCTTGCTTTTCAAAGAACATGCAGGAAAAAAAATAATGGCTTTTCCCTCCCCCCCCCCCGTCTCTTGCTTGCCTCCCCTTGGACGGTGTGCTGCCTGAACATTATATGTTCTTGTGCCTGTACCAGTGATGCTGTGAGTGATTAATGTTAGCACATCGATGACATCAGCAACTAGCAACCCTCTCTCTCTCCCCCCCTTTTTTAATTTAAGTAGGGAAGGGAGCAAACATAGCTTAAAAAAAAAAAAAAGCTCCCTCTCTTTTCTTCCCTTCCTCCCTCCCCCCAACTTTGTTAGTGGCATCTTCCTGAAGGATTTTTATGCTTGTGTGCTTCGTTGGGGGGAGAAGCAGCAGTGGTGTGTGATGGTGTTTTCTAAATCTCTTGTCTTAGTTTATAAAGCTCTGCTAATCCAGCATGTACAGGTGGACCATTTTTGTTACTTTCCAATGAGGGTTACATAAAAGAAAGATATTTAGTTGTATTTTTACGTGGACTGCCTTCTTACTGTTACGTATTGGTGATTTTTTAGATATTGAAATCAGGTTTTTAGGGCTTGCTTTTGTATGACAAATTTCTGCTGCATGGAGTTCCCTCCCCTTAACCTCACAGACGTAAAATGTTTTGACCTAATGGAGTAAAATTCTCCTTGCATTATAGCCGAAACAGATAGTTTGGACACATTTATGGTAGAGACATACCTGATGGGGAGCATCAAATGCAAGAGACATAATCTGACCTTTTAGGGACAACTGTATCAATGCTTAGTGTATGGGAATATTCATCTGCACGTATTTTCTGAAGTTTTCACCAGTGCTCTCCCCTGTCAATGCCCTGGACCCCCTTTCTGTAAGCAGAAAGCTATGCACATGGACACCATGTACTGGAGGGATGCAGTTGAGGCTGTCACCCGCAGGGGTGTGTTTGAAGTTTAGCCCTTTAGCCAGCTCCAATCTAGTATCAGGACTGTGTCCTGTATTTGGAGTCTAATAATTAGCCAAGCGTCTATTTTAGTTTACGTTCACAGGAAAGATGGCTGAGTATTTGGAAACAGCGCTCCTCCAGCAAATCAAAAGTCCTTAGAACAGAATTTCCCAGACAGGTGGATGGCTGAGGCTGGAGGACCCTCCAAAGCAGGGTGACCTGCAGCAGGTTGCTCAGGGACATGTCTGGTGAGGTCTTGAACATCTCTAAGGACAGAGACTCCACAGCCTCGCTGGTTGACTGTCCTCACAATAGTGAAGTTTTCTATGATGTTTAAATGGAATTTTCTGCTTGTGCCCATTGCTCCTTGTCCTGTCACTGGGCACTGCTTAGCAGGGTTGGCTCCATCATCTTTACTCCCCCTAGCAGTTACTTAGGCAGGTGGATGTGATTCCCCCTGAGCCTTCTCTTCTCCAGGCTAAACAGTACCAGCTCTCTCAGTCTTTCTTCATAGGAAAGATGCTCCAGGCCTTTAATCATCTTTGAGGCCCACTGCTGAGTGGAGGGGATGGATCACCTCCCTTGAGCTGCTGGCAGTTCTCTGCCTGATGCAGCCCCGCTGGCTGGTGGCTGCCTTTGCCATGAGGGACATGCTGCTGGCTTGTGGTCAGCTTCTTGTTCACCAGGGGCCTTCGAGATAAGAAAAACAAGAAAACCCAAAAAGCCACCTTCTGCAGGTCAGGCTGTCTTGCTGTATAGTTTCTTCGCACAGAGGGAGGCAGAAGTTCAGGCACATAAGAAACATAACTAAACCTTTAAGTGAATTTTCAGTACTGGCAGCTTCTTTAATTTTCACATTGCAGAAATAAATTGTTGGTTATAAATTTCTGAGGTTGATAAAGCATTATAAAATCTATGAAATATTTCCTCTGTGTGTGTTTTTATAACATATGCAAAGTTTCTCATTGAGGTCAGGAGTTGCCTGATTCAGAAAGTTGGTTTGGGGTCTCTGTTTCTTTCTGTTACGACCTAGATGGTCTCTTCAGAGCCTGTGCTTTCATGTATTTCTTTTATAACGCAACAATTTTTGACCCATGAGGGTTTGTGAAGTACATCTAAGGCATCCAGAAAAGGTGGCCAAAAAGTGTTGACCTGTTGCCAAATTTCTAAAAATTTAGAATCCAATTTTTAAATTTCTAAGTCCACAGTTCAAAACATGTTGGAAACTGGTGTATATATATACATTTACAACTTAAATAAAAATGTCTCTTCTATCCTGAACTCTTCTAAAGATGATTTATAAGTCCTTTTCTTTTATGAGACAAAAATCTTCCAAGAACTTGGTAGAGTTTAATGACTGGAATTCCTAGTAGTGTCTTTGTGCAATTTGATACAGGCTTGCATGGCTAATTGGGGCAGGATCTGCATTGGAGGAAAGGTCAATGTTCTTCCTGGATACTGGTGAAGGAAATTTTTCTGTTAGAGCTGATGTGAGTGGAGTCAAAAATCTAACAGTATGCTGACTTTCATGCATGTAATAGGGAGAATGAAAACTGCAGAAAAGAAAACACACTGACAAGATTCTCTTTTAAAATTAAATTTCAGGATATTAGGAGAACCCACTTAGAGAAATGGAGGATGTTGATAGCTAACTCCCCTTTGATCCACGGCTTCACCAAACAGTTCCTAAATCCCTGCACAGCATCAGTCTGTACAGTTGTGTTTGCTTTGAAGAAATAGTCATTAAAATGTCAAAGCACCTGATCCTCTTTATACAACTCTAGAATAATTTCCATGAGGTTACATCTCAGACATGGATTTGCTTTGATTTTGTGTACAGCTAAGGGATTTAAAAAAGAGGGATCCCTTATTAATTAGTTGCAGAGAGCAGTAACTGCAGAAGGCTATTTTTTTGTAGTTTGAGTCCTTAGAGGCATAAAAAGCCTAGTAGGAACTGAAAATAGAAAACTTCTTTTAAGATGTTCTGTATATGAAATGTATATAGGAAGAGAACCTGTGCTATAAATTTAGGGATCTGAACAGTGGCACCGATTACTTTTTAACCTTTTATACCTGTGTAAATGGAAAAATATGAAAGAGGGAACATTCATGGCTTTATAAATGGTAAGTGGAAGATGTCTGGTGGGAAAAAAAAAACGTTTACAGGTTTCTCTTGTTAATACGGACATTTTGGTTGGAGTTCCTGCTTTACAAAAAGAAAGTTTTTTATTTTAACTTCCTGGAGAGAGAGTGAGATTTAAAGTTATTTTCTTTTTAATATGCTTTAAAATGCTGTTTAAATTAGATTATTATAAAGATGCAGTCAGCTGAAATTGTCAGTAATCATATCTGTTCTCATGTTTCAGGCATTGAATCTGGCATATTCCAGCATCTACAGCAACTACAGGAATTTTGTTGGTCCACCTCACTTTAAAGTCATCTGTCGACTTCTTGGGTATCAGGGCATTGCTGTGGTGATGGAGGAGTTGCTGAAAGTTGTCAAGAGCCTGGTATGCCAATTGTCTTTCATTTTCTGCTATTCCAAATGGCTTCTTATAGAAAATGTCTCAAGAAAAACAAAATGAAAATAACATCTCAGATAAAAACTGATTAAAATGTTACTTCCATTGAAGTTCAGTATAAGCTGTGTTTGAGAGTACTCAGACTTGTCTTGTGGAAGCAATAGATGATGTGCCTTGGAAGCTTGAACAGTGTTTTGAAAACCTTGAATTCTGTATTGGAGATTAAATGAATTTGTGGAGACCTATGCTGTTAGGTATGCTATGGGTAAACTCTGGAAAGGTATGGATGTTTCAAATAATTTGATTTCAGCTTAAAGTTTGTACTGTAAATTCACTTTTTCAGTGTTTTTTGAGAACAGCTGGAGTGTGCTTTCTGCCTTGCCTAACTTCAGGGCTTTCATTAGTAACATCATTGGCAGATGACGCAAGGAAGGTTTAATCTCAGGGCTTGATCTAGCAATGGATAGCATCAAGCCTATTTAGAAGAGTGCTCAGACCAGCTGTTGAAGAAGTTACCCCTACAGCTTGGGTATCTGGTGTTGCAAAGGACCTTTTCTGTAACTAGGAGGAGGTTGAGGGACTGGCTGCTCGCGTTGTTGTTTTTGTTATTGTTGTTATTATGTATACAGTCATAATGCATTGCAGTTAAGTTTAAGCCAAAGAATTGGCCTTTCCTCCCTGTCCCTGTTGCCTCTAAGGAGCAGGCTGCCAAAATAATCCAGCTGTACTGGGGGATAGCTAAATTTTTCATAATCTCACTTCAGGCACTCAACACATTTGGCAGTTTGTTTACAGTAATTCCCACAATGTTTTCAGTTGGTTTTGACATGCTAGAAAGGTTGGAGCCTGCTTGAATGGGAACTGTGGTCTAATCTTCAGGAAAAGAGGAAAACACAGATATTTTTCGTGGTTTGGGATCAAGTGTTGGTTTGTTGTTTTGGGGGAGGATTTTTTTAGTTATTTGTTTAGGTGGTAAATCATCACAATCCGTTAAGGGTGGCACTGGACAATTGGACATTTATAAAGGAGGTTAAAAGGCCTGGAGGGAGCTATCCTGCTGATGCCTGGTGCAAGTGCTCAAATGCAGGTTTGAGACAGGTGTCTAGGAAGGCAGACTGACTGTAGGCTGGGACTGTGTCTTAACTGTGGTATCAGGAATAGCCAGTTTCAACTCCTGCAGACATAGCCAATTCTAAGGATTCTTCTGATCTTGCTTTTGAAGGCTCTCAAATGTAACTATTTTACCAAAAAATTTAAAAGTTGGTTAGACAATAGAGACTGCAAGAGAAGAACATTATTTCCTCTTTTTTACCTGCCTGGTCTTAGTTGTTGTGCCACTCTTCTGTAGCAAAAGGTTTGCTAATACCATATGAAGGAAAATGCAACTGTATTTATTTGAAGAAGTCACCTTTTTGAAAATGATGACAGAATGAAATGCAAGATCTTTAGAGCTTGTTCAGTTCATGTGTAGTTTGAATGTAGGTAGTTGTAAAGTTTCTTAGTTCAATAACACTGACATGTTCACAACACATCTGCTTTCTCTTAGTTACAAGGGACGATTCTTCAGTATGTCAAGACCCTAATGGAAGTGATGCCTAAGATCTGTAGGTTACCAAGACATGAGTATGGTTCTCCAGGTTAGTTCATATTTGGTGTTACCATAGTAGCCTTAATAAGATGATACTAATCACTGTCTTCTTTTACTCCCTCTCTTGTCTCTCCAAATAATCAGAACTTAGGGGGTTTTTTAATAACAAGAATCATTGAATGTTGGGCTTTCTGAAAGTATTTAGTAAAGTTGTAAGACTTTTATGCTTAGAGCAAATCAAAGGTTGGCAGTCTGTACATAGACAGCTTTACATATGTGTGTGTGTGTGCGTGTGTGCGTGCATGTGCGCATGTGCGTGTGTGACCTGGAGAGCTGGGCAGAGAAGAACCTCATGAGGTTCAACAAGGGCAAGTGCAGGGTCCTGCACCTGGGGAGGAAGAACCCCATCCACCAATATAGGTTAGGGGTGAACCTGCTGGAAAGCAGTTCTGAGGAGAAGGGTCTAGGAGGCCTGGTAGACAGTAAATTATCCATGAGCCAGCGATGTGCCCTTGCTGCCAGGAGGGCCAATGGAATCCTGGGATGCACAAGGAAGAGTGTGGCCAGTAGGCCAGGAGAGGTCATCCTCCCCCTCTACCCTGCCCTGGTGAGGCCACATCTGGAATACTGCATCCAGTTCTGGGCTCCACAGTTCAAGAGAGATGGGGAACTACTAGAGAGAGTCCAGTGGAGGGCAACAAAGATGATTGGGGGATTGGAGCATCTCCTGTATGAGGAAAGGCTGAGAGAGCCTTTAGCCTGGAGAAGAGAAGGTTGATGGGAGACCTTATTAATGTCTATAAGTATCTGAAGAGTGGGTGCAGGCAGGATGGAGCCAGACTCTTTTCAGTAGTTCCCAGTGACAGAACAAGGGGCAACAGGCACAAGCTGGAATATAGGAAGTTCCATTTAAATTTGAGGAAAAACTTTTTTACTATGAGGGTGACAAAGCACTGGAACAGGCTGCCCAGGGAGGTTGTGGAGTCCCCTTCACTGGAGGATATTCAAGACTTGCCTGGATGCAGCCCTGAGTCATGTGCTCTAGGGGATCCTGCTTTAGCAGGGGAGTTGGACTAGCTGATCTCTAGAGGTCCCTTCCAACTCTGACAATTCTGTGATTCTGTAATATTTGATATTGAGCTGGGACGTTCACAAAAGTTTCTATTTCTAGTCTTTCTCATAAGCGTGTTGAGCTCTTCCCTCTGCAAGTTAGCGTCTCACACTTGTGTGTAAATGTCTAATTTAGATAACCCCAATTCTCTGGAAAAGCTTCGATTCCCTCTTCCTTTGCCCTTATCAAATGTAAGATAAAAGGAGTGGTACTGCTGAAAGGCAAACTGGTCCTGCCAGAATAGTTGTCTGGGGCTTCTGTGGGGTGCTTCTTAGCCACTTAACAGGAGGTGTGACAGTTGCAGAAGAAGAAATGACTTTGAAAGCTGCTTGCTACTATGGAGAAATAATTGGCTAATTAGTATTTATCACATTGTTCATGGAAATTCTGAAATGCCTCCCCCTCCTTCAAAATATTCCTCCTCCACAACTTCTACTTAACACAGATTAATCCTTCCATGTGCCTCCCACCTCCTGAGTATATATTTATTTTTTCCAAAGTGGCTTAGGTTTATTAAATGCCACTCCGACTGGAATGAGGTTGTTTTTTTTCTCCTTCCCACAGCTTGTTTGACGCTCATTACCAATATTAAACGAAATCAAAGACTTCTGAAGTGTTTCCTTCCTGTTTTTCTCCCTTGAGCGTAGAAATGGATGAATCATGGTAGTTAGCAGTATAAAAATAATGTCTGAGGTTTTTAGCCACTCATTAAGGTCTGACTGCACAAGCAGTAGGTATTCTCAAATATAGATTATGCATCACCAGGGTCTGCGATGCTGCAGGTGACATTAGGAAGCTCCTGGTCTCTTGCCAGAACTGTTCACCTGTAAGGAGTGAGTATATAGCAGGAGATGCCCAGATGTTAAGCAGAAACCTTCTCCTGAGGTTAAAAGGCAATCTATTCTATAGGAAAGGCAAATCTTTACCTGTGCAATGGTAGCCTTCACAGGATTGGTTAAAACATTTTAAAATCTCCATCACTTTCCTGTTTTGTAGAGATGACAAACTGCTTTGACCTCATATTTAGTCTTGCAAGAGAAATCCTGTATGTTTAGATGCCTACTATACCAAGAGTTCAGAGTAACTCTGGATGGAAAATCATAGCCACTAGAATTTGCCTGGATCTCAAAACCCAACTTTTTGTACTCCCTCACTGCCCTTGTTCCTAGCAGGTTTTTTCTTGACATGTATTTTTCCTGTTCTGAACTATTTCTAGCAGTGGACACTTAACTTCCCAGAGAGTCTCTTCCAAGAAATGGGGGGAAAAGCTGTTATAGCACTGTCACACCGCTTCCCCCTTTCCATTTGAAGACACTAGACAGAAAATGCATGTGAAAGGCCAGGGCACTGCCATCTCTTTCTTACATCATTGAAGAATCACGTTGTGCACTCTGATGCCTCTCCCTCATGAAGCTGTCTCTCCTTGGAACAGCTCTTACTAATAAAGGAAAATGTTCTCTGCGATGAGGATGTGCTGTAGATTTTAGCCCTCATCTACATCTTGAGAGGAGCTGCCAGATTGTGGAAGGGCAGGCTCAAACCATGCTTGGTTTGAATCCCTGTCCCCTCATTGCTGTGCTAAATTCTCATCTGTAGGAGTCTTTGCCACACCCTGTTTACTTGGTTTGCCACAGAAAATGTAAGCTAATACATGCGGACTGTTCTTTGTTCCCTCCTCTGCCTCCAAAACCTTCTTGTAGAAGTTAGTGGTTGTAGTAGTGAGTCTGAGTGTTATGGAGCATGTCTGTTTGCTGCTTCTATTCTTTCGCAACAAATTGTTTCTTTATGATTAGCACTACCCACACATAGGGAACAAAACTGTGATTCTGATCTACAGATGAAAGACGGAGATTCTCGTCTGTCTTGATGTAACATGCATTTATCAATTCAGAATTGATTTCCTGAGTTAGTTCTCCAAATGCACAGTGATTTAAGTATGCTCAGTAAATAAGTCGTTAGCTATTTCATGCACTTCAGACTTCATATGGAGAGCTTTGTTTGGACTCTGTTGATTGTAATTCCTTGAGCCCTACATAACCAGCCCTCTAGACCTGTGGATTTCTAAACGGGGATTTATTCCTGCTAAAAGACATCAGACTTGTTCAGGACTCCTGTTTGCCAATGGGTTTGTTTCCATAGGAACAGTCTAAACCAGTGGGGAACTTGCTCTCTTGTACTCAAAAAAATATTTGTCTAAAAATACATTAAGCGTAAGGATTTTTACAGGAACCTTTTAAAGTTGCTAAAGCTCTTAAAGGAATATTGGCTTATAAGAGTTTGAACTTGAAATTTCCTCTTGGAGGTAACATTTTCTTCCACTGTTTTTCTAGTATTTGAATATGGCATTCCTGCTTTTTATAAACGAGTATTTCATGTCCTGTCACTCTGAAGTGTCATTGGACATGATGAGGAAAGGAATTTGTCAGCTTTGCTGTGAGATGAGGCTGGTTTTTGTCACTGGTATATTACCCCTTGAAAATAAAGTTGTTGTTTTTTTAAAAAAATCAATGAGTTTAGCAAGATACAAACTTGGTGAAAAAATAGCCTAATTGTGTCTTTTTTCCTAAGTATAGCATTTCCATATTTCTTCTTCAAAACAAAACAACAACAAAAAAAAGCAGCAAGCAAAACACACAAAGCTGGTGCACGGAAAAACACTCCCTATTCTAGGCCATGATCTCTTGAAATCCCGTATGTTCCCATGGCAATTTGGAGAAGCCTCTCAGTGCCCCATGCTGCTGGCTGTTGTGTTCTCATCTCTCCATGGGCTGATTGTGCTGCTGGTAACACCTTCTCTCCTGCTTTGGCTGCTTCCACCCTGCCTTTTTCTGGGAAGGTTCAGGTCAGGATTTAATAGGAACTGGAGCCTGGGCTCAGAAATGTGGTGGAGGGCAGGAGTGGCTAGAGGCTTCTGGGGAAGCATTGCTAGTGATGCTTCCTGGTGTCCTAGGTTTTTGATTCAACTTGGATGACTAGGAGAATAAGTTAATTTCTTGGTGGAGGCACAGTGGCTTGAGTCCTTGTGGGAAAGAATAGGAAGGGGATTTATTCATAGGTTTTTCTGGAATAGTGGTGAAAGATTTGGGAGGGAATCACGGACTACTTGAAAGAATTTGGAGGCAACACATACCACCTTGATGGCTACAAAAGGGCAGTAAGGACTGATTAGATTTGCCGAACAAAAGTTATTTCTTTCTAGCAAAATAAGCACAGATTCCATGATAGTAATTTCCAGATACCAGTATATGCTTAAATCTTACCAACATTTCTGTTGAAAGGAGCAGCATGAATGCTGATACGCAGAGTTAATAATGTCTCTTGTGAGCTAAAGAAGTATTTGTAGCTAATATTTGAAGGTTGACAACCAAAGGTTGTTACAGCATCCAGTTTCTTGGGAGCAGTTTTGCTGTTGCAGATCAGCAGATTTTACTTGACAAAAGTCATTACTCTGCAGAAAATAACCCAAAACACAACTAGACCAGTAATTAGATTCAAGATCTAGTTTGTTGTTACTTGGCAATTCAGTTGGAGACTTAATAGCTAATGTTTGTCCTAATCTTTTAGGTACCAGAATTTTTATGAGGTCTAGAACATGTTTGATTTGAGTCTGTAGGTGTGAATTGAGATTGTTTTACAGATAATGAAAGGTTGCCAAAGTGAAGAAATCCAATCAGCTTTGCTTTGCATGTGTTGACTTGGTCTGACTTCCAAAATTAATTGGTGTTGACTTGGTCTGACGTCTCAAATTAATTAGTGTACAGACTGTACAGCCGAAATTTGGCATCTGATGTTTGAGTACTCTTGAGAGAGGATTTTGGAAGCAGAGATGGAACCTAATCCTTTACTAATCTTATTGACTTTGCAGGATCTATCTTATATCAACAGCCTTTGCTTCTGTTGAGGTCTGTGTAAATAAGAAACTGGGATTATAAGATCAATTATTATGACACCTAATGTCATCCCATCTGCAGGAATAGAGGGGTTGAATTAAACTAGCTTTCTTGGGAGAGAAGGAGCAAAACCCCTTGATTCATTTGCCTTGCAAAATGCTACATATATGTAACTAATTCAGTAACTTATGAATTGTGCCTACAAATAAAATTAGGGGAAGGAGAGAGGTTGCATGCGGTTAAGTGAAATTAACTTTCCTAAGACACTCGTTCTTTTCCAGGGCTTTATGCATGGTCTTTCATAAAAATGCTGTTCTTACAGTACAAGGAAGTGTAATCAGGGATGCCATGGCTCAAACGTTAATGAAAACATGAGGATGTATTTCTGCCACAGGATTCCCTTGGGGAGCAGACCATACTTTCAGTGTCATTTCTGTTCCATCAAAAATAGCCTGTGTAGCCCGGTAAACTTTTGTCTGTTTTGCCAGTAAATCAAGCTCTTCATCTAAGAGGCAGTAGTACACCATTGATGGTAGCCTTTGGAATAACTGCATGCTAAATACTGGGTGACAGAATTTCAAAATAATGTCACCATTTGTCCATGAATGCATGTGTGTGGGTGTGTGTGTCTACATGTCTGTATGTGGAGGCTGCAGCTTTGGGTGAAGAAATAAGGATATTTGTTTAGGACGGTGAGAGGAACTCTGTCATCTGGAGTGACTATAAAATATAATATGTACTTTTTCAGGTATGAAACTTAAGGCTTTTTGAGTTCTTTGGTTTTGGGTTGATTTACTGGCTTGCTTTGGTTTCAGTCACACCTTCAGTATTGGTTTAGGTAATAGCATTCCTTGTTGCCTGTCACAGTTCCTCTCTGCTGTTCTAGGTTTCTCTCTGTGTCATCCTGCTTCTTTGTATTTGCTGTAGGCAACATGAGTTATTCTCAGGATTTCGCTTCAGAGCTACCTATATAATGCTGATAAAATGTTCTCCATGTGTTCCAGGCATCAATCACTCTTCTGAAACTCTCCACGAAGTCCATTGGCTGGGTGGGAAATTAAGGGGATCCTGAAAATCCCCCTCCTTTCCCAACCCCTTTGTGGCTGATGGTTGTTTCCATGTTGTGGTAGCAGAATCATCCTTGCTGCTCTGCTCAGCTTCTATTTCTCACCAAATTGCTCCCTACTCACCATACAAGATAAAGGAAAAAACATCCCTGGGTCTGTCCTTCTAGCCAATATCCTGCTTGCTTGGGTAGTTCTTTCTCACCATGGTAACTGTGAAATCTGCAGTTACTCACTGTGTTTTCTGGGGAGTCTTCCAGCGGTTCTGGTGGTTCACCATCAATCTCTGTGTACATGCCATGAATACTAAGATCAGAAGTGTTGGTAGATATTCTAGTTTCATTTCCTCTATGGCACAGACCTAAGTCCAGGATAACACAGTGGACTTTTGTTTCTAGAAAGTCTTGGTATGAGGAAAGTATTTGACTTGATTTGTAACAGTTGATCCTTAGAAGACCTGTCTTGCTAGGCGTGGAAGCCCTTTCATCAACAGAGAAAAACAGGAAGAAAATACTAGGTCGTGTAACTAAAACACACTGTAGACTTGAGGTAAAGCTTGTTTCAATGCCCTCACTCTGCACTTTTTTTCTAGCATTAGGAATTCTTTGTGAAAAATTTTCTGCCATATCAATCTGCCTTTTCAGCCTCATCTTTAAAATACAAATCCCAGTATTTCAGCACTGCAGCATCTCACTGCCATGGTGGGCAGGTGTGTTTAAACAGCAAACACTAGTGCTTGCTGCTGCTCAAACACCTGGGAATTGCAATTAGCCTTTATACCACAGTGTTGAATGGACATTGACAGTCTTTTCCAGAGCTTTCTCATAACATGGTCCCCTTGTTACGGGAAGTGGCGAGTTGGTAATGGGCTGACGTTACTTGTTTGCTTTTTAGCTAGATTTATATGTGTTTCTTTGAATAAATCAAGCTCAGCAAGCACTTGCTACAGCTGACCTTTCTCCATTAGGTTTTCAGTTCTGTTTTTCTATTGAGAGGCTAAGCTAGTAAAGTTGAGTCTGAAATTTACCTCCACTGAATGTGTGTGGGAACATTGATTTACTGTAATTTTCTATTGACAAACAGTTCCTGGAGATGGAACAGAGTCAGCCATGCATCCCTTCTCCATGCGCTTTATCCATCATTTTGTGTTCCTAATTTTAGTGATGTGAGGCTTCCTGTAGAAGTGTGTGGGTTAGCTGTACAGTCCTTCCTTCACTGTATGTTTTCAAGTTCCTCTGCTGAATGTGAGGGATTTCCCTGACATAGATACGCTCCAGGCTGTATTTTATCCTTGTGTTCCCCCCTCTCAGCTATTGCCTTGCTGGGTAAATACTGAAGTCTAATCTCCTTCATGGGAAGTGATCATCAGCTGGGTCCAAGGAACACATGGGAAGGTTGCATGATGTATTTTCTTTTGTCATCAAGCAGGGTTTTTGATGGCTTTTTAAAGGAGCCAGGCTTGTGCAGACAGATGGAAAAACGCTGATAAAAATTAACTTGTGAAAAGCCAGAGAGCTGTCTGACCTACTGCAGTTCTCTGCTCTTCCTCAGCCATCCTGCACTTAGCTGTAACCTCTGTGGTGCTGACTAGATTGGGTCCCTGCAGAAGCTGCTGAGCCTGGGGTCTCTTGGTCTTGTCCCTAACCAAGGGACTGCACAACCATTCTGGGGCTGGGGGTGGAAGGAGCTGGAAATCCATGAGTGTGCTGTCACCATTGTTTAGGAGAGGTTTGATGGAAAAGATGTATGTTTATGTAAATTATGGGTTTTTTTAAATCATAATTTTAGCTGTTTTTAACAGCTTTTGGCAAAACTTTGACAGAAACCATGTTCCACGTGTGCTTGTCAGCAGGATCTGGCGTACCCTTGCCAGCAGAGCTTGACTTGGGGTTTCTGTATTTGATTGTTTTGTGAGGTTGCAGATCACCTCTGGCTGTCTATGGCACGGTCAGTCACAGCCTGATGCCACCCCTCTTCCCCGTGTCTTTAGCCCTCTGCTTCTTGCTGGCCTTGTACTTGAGAATGAATTGAATGTGTTCAAGGGTGCGATAGGTTGGGGACAGAGGCTGGAACAGGACTAATAGCAGATGAGAGCCCTAGTCTCCAAGTTTCCTACTCCTGGAAATTATTATTTTCTTGCCTGTTACACTGGCTCCCTTTTTTGGGAGTGAGAAGCTAGGTGCTCCATTTTGCATTATTTATCCAGTTACAAAGGTCAGCTCACTACTGGCTTTACACATGGTGGAGCCATACCCCGAGGCATAAGGAGCAGGTGGAGGCTCTACAAGAAGTGGAGGATCCCCTCCTGTCACCAGGCAGGAGGAGGGGACCTAAGGGACAGCAGGGAACGGAGACAGGTCCCTCCTTGGAGAGGCAAATGAAACCTCTCCTGGCCCCCCTCGCCTTCCTGGTTGCCCTTGCACAATAGGTATGGGGCTTTGGAACTTGAAGGCAAGGTGAATGAGGATGGAGATGAAGATCCATCCAGTGAGTTGTGCAGGGCTAGGCACTCACCCCCATGCCTTAGGACTTCTTCAACTAAGAAAAAAAGAAGAGTAATTGTAGTAGGTGGCTCCCTTCTGAGGGGAACAGAGGGCCCCATTTGTTGACCTCTGACCCATCCCACGGGGAAGTCTGCTGCCTCCCTGGGGCTCAGGTTAGAGATGTTAAAAGGAAGCTCTCTGGTCTGGTGGAGCCCTCTGATTATTACCCTCTGTTGGTTATCCAGGTTGGCAATGACGAGGTTGCAAAGAAGTCCAAAGGCAATTAGAAAGGACTTCAAGGCATTGGGGTGACTGGTTGCAGGCTCAGGTGCACAGGTGGTGTTTTCATCAATCCCTCAAGTGGCAGGGAATAATACTGAAAGAGGATGGGAAACACCTGATTAACGCATGGCTCAGAGGCTGGTGCCACCGTTGGAATTTTGGGTTCTTTGATCACGGGAAAGTTTATACAGCACCAGGTCTGCTGGCAACAGATGGAGTACATCTGTCCCAAGGAGGGAAAAGGATCCTCGCACGTGAGTTGGCAGAGCTCATTGAAAGGGCTTTCAACCAGGCTTGAAGGGGGAAGGGGATAAAACCAGGCTTACTAGAGATGAGCCTAATGACAGCTTTCAGTCTACCATCTCAATTGAGGTGGGAGATGGTGATACACGTGGCAACAAAGCACAGGTCTCACTAATAGGTTAGTAACCATGGAAGTGGCTGAGAATGGTCAGACAGCAAGTAGGACTTCTCTCCCTAAAAGTGGTGGCAGGACATTTAGCCCAGCTAAAGTGTATCTACACCAATACACGCAGCATGGGCAATACACAGGAGGAGCTGGAGGCTGTTGTGCAGCAGGAAAACTATAATATAGCTGCTATCATGGAAACCTGGTGAGATGACTCACACAACTGGAGTGCTGTGATCAATGGCTACCAACTCTTCAGAAGGGATAGGTGAGGAAGAAGAGGTGGCAGGCTGGCCCTCTGTATTAGAGAGACTTATGAATGCTTAAAAATTTATGAAAGTGATGATAGGGTTGAGTACCTATGGATAAGAATCAAGGGGGAGGCCAACAAGGGTGACATAGTGGTTGAAGTCTGTTATAGACCACCCAACCAGGATGAGGAGGTGGATGAAATATTCTATAAGCAGTTGGGAGTGGTTTCACAATCGATGCCCATTGTTCTAATGGGGAACTTCAACTTCCCAGATGTCTGCTGTAAATACAATACAGCAGAGAGAGAACAGTCCTGGAGGTTCCTGGAGTGCATGGAAGATAACTTACTGATGCAGCTGGTGAGGGAGCCAAGGTGGGAGGATGTCCTTCTGGACTTGCTGCTCATGAACAGAGAAGGACTTGTGGGGAAATAACAGTTGGAGGAAGTCTAGGGCATAGTGACCATGAACTTAGAGTTTTCAATTCTTGAGAAGTAAGGAAGGGGGGTCAGTAAAACTGCCACCTTGGACTTCCAGAGGGCAGACTTTGATCTGTTCAGGAGACTGATTGACAAAGTCCCTTTGGAGAATGTGATGAAGGCTAAAGGCGTCCAGGAGGGCTGGACATACTTCAAGAAGGAAGTCTTAAAGGCCCAGGAGCAGGCTGTCCCCATGTGCCGAGAGATGAGCCATCGGGGAGGAAGACCTGCATGGCTGAATAGAAAGATTTGGCTGGAGCTCAGGAAGAAAAGGAGGGTTTATGGCCTCTTGAAGAGAAGACAGACCTCTCATGAGGAATACAGAGATGTTGTAAGGCAATGCACAGAGAAAATAAGGAGAGCCAAAGCCCAACTTGAATTCCACTTGGCTACTGCTGTCAGAGACAGTAAAAAATCTTTCTATAAATACATTAATAACAAAAGGAGGACTAAGGAGAATCTCCATCCTTTACTGGATGCAGGGGGAACCATAGTGACAAAGGATGAGGAAAAAGCTGAGGTGCTAAATGCCTTCTTTGCCTCAGTCTTTAGCAGTCAAACTGGTTGTTCCCTAGACACCCAGTCCCCTGGGCTGAAAAATGGGGAGGTGGGGCAGAATGAGACCTTCATAGTCCAAGAGGAAATGGTCAGTGACCTGCTACACCACCTAAACTTCCATAAGTCTATGGGCCCAGAGGAGTTGCACCCAAGAGTACTGAAGGAGTTGGCAGATGGACTTGCCAAGCCTCTCTCCATCATTTGCCAGCAGTCCTGGCTAACTAGGGAGGTCCCAGTGGACTGGAGGGTGGTGGCAAATGTGGTACCCATACACAAGAAAGGCTGGGTCCTGCATTTGAGCCACAACAACCCCATGCAGTGCTACAGGCTTGGGGAAGAGAGGCTGGAAAGCTGTCCAGCAGAAAGGGAGCTGGGGGTTCTGATTGATAAGCAGCTGGATATGAGCCAGCAGTGTGGCCAAGAAGGCCAACAGCATCCTGGCCTGTATCAGAAATAGTGTGGCAAGCAGGACCAGGGAGGTGATTGTCCCTCTGTACTTGGCATTGCTGAGACTGTACCTTGAATCCTGTGTCCAGTTTTGGGCACCTCAGTACAAAAAGGACATGGAGGTGCTGGAGCATGTCCAAAGAAGGGCAATGAAGCTGGTGAAGGCCTTGAGAACAAGTCTTATGAGGAGTGGCTGAGGGAACTGGGGCTATTTAGTCTGAAGAAAAGGAGGCTGAGGAGAGACCTCATTGCCCTCTACAACAACCTGAAAGGACATTGTAAAGGGGTAGGTGCTGGTCTCTTCTCACAAGTAACTGGTGATAGAACAAGAGGAAATGGCCTCAAGCTGCACCAGGAGAGGTTAAGCCTAGACATTAGGAAGAACTTTTTCAGTGAAAGGGTTGTCAGACATTGGAACATGCTGCCCAGGGTGGTGGTTGAGTCACCATCCCTGTGTGTGTTTATAAGTCATCTAGATGTGGCGCTTGGGAATGTGGCTTAGTACTGGACTTGGTAGAGTAGGGTTGATGGTTAGACTAGATGATCCTAAGGGTCTTTTCCAACCTAAGTGATTCTATGATTCTAACCTCTGATTTTTAATGTATTTAAATTTTTTAATGTATTTAACATGTATTTAACGTATTTAAACCGCTCCTTTCAGTTTCCTCTAGGCTGCACATACAGAGATAAAAAATCTCATGTGCTGATCCATGGAGGGAGAACTCTAACCCCACACCCTTGGTTCGTTGTGCTCTGCTGCATTGTACTTGAGCACATTCAGTGCAACCTTTGAGTAGGTAAATTGTTTAGAAAATTGGTGTGCTTTTGAGGCAGAAAGAAAAATTAGTCCTGATCCTTATGACTCTTATGCACATGACCAGAATCTTTTGCCTGCTTTCCCAAGGTAAGAGGTGTGCCTGTGTGATCGTCAGTAGATTTCATTCTGGCTTCTCAAATTTAATATGTTTTGCGGTTCTTTTCATTTCAGGTATCTTGGAGTTTTTTCACCATCAGTTGAAGGACATTGTTGAATATGCAGAACTGAAGACTGTCTGCTTCCAGAATTTGCGGGAAGTGGGAAATGCCGTCCTGTTTTGCCTCCTCATTGAACAGAGTCTGGTAGGTGCCTGCTGTGCTTGTTTAAAACCCATCTGTCTCTCAAAATGTGCTCTGCAATTTTTATTACTAACGTCACAAATAACAAGGTTGAAATCTGCAAGTTCGCAGTTGCTGATGGGCAGATGGGTAGAAACGTTTCCCTGCTCGGATCCCTTACAGCTTTGCAGGGGCTTTCATGTCTGTCTGTGAGAATAGATTCAGTAAAGAAGATTTCATGACTGTATCTCTCACTTTGCTGGGTGAGAGACCTTGCCTCATGTACGGTACCTGAGGATCAAATGTTCTGACCTTCATCATAAATTATAATTAAAATGTGTAGTATCTCTGCAGTCAGTCATGGAGTGCCTGCCCTCTTGATGTCAATGAGTCATATGGCTGCTACTGTTATTTTCTTTCCCTGCTAGTCATTCCTCTTGTCATCTGAAACATTGCAAGGCTAACATGGACTTCTTGGACATCCTTCTTGCTGCTTGAATGACTGACATTGGTGCCCACTCTTGCCAGACATTCATCTGTCTTAGCTTGAATGAAGCGGTGAAATGTGTCCAGTGTTTCAGCTGTTTCTTAGATGTCTTAGCCTCCTCTTACAGCATGTGAAGCTGCCCACTACTGAGAGCACAGTGCTTCAATTGATCTTCATCCCTGCTTCTCATTTTCTTTTCCCACTCTTCTTTTATATTATACAATCTGATGTTTAAACAGAACGGCCAGACCTGTAATTTCTTGGTCTTCATGCTTTTGGGTATTTATGGAGGGAAAAGTGGGCATTGCTTCTGGACCAGAAAAGCATCAGGTGTGCTGTCTTCCCTTTCATTACCTGTGTTGTGCTTTTGAGACTTGGGTGGGGAGTCTCTCCCCTGCCTGCGTGTACGGGATGCTCTGCCCATGCTGTGGCAGCACATGCTGCTGCTGAGGCTGGGCTGCCCCTCATGTAGAGATCTTTGCTGGCTGTGAACCAGCTCCATCATTTCCTCAGTAAGCTGGCTGCAGGCCTGTGCTGCACAAAAATAAAGCCTCATGTAAGACTCCTCCCCTGCGGTGTATTAAAGCTGTGGATTTTAAATAAGGTAATGAAGACATTCGGTTCCTCGGAGTTCACAGTGTTAGAGAATCCCTCCCTTGTGGTGGAGACTAACTGGAGGGACAGGTGACAAGCAGCAAACCTGTATTCAGTAATGGGATAGCTGAAACAAAATGAGAAACTGGATTACTTTGGATTCAGGCTAACAAGGTATGTGATGAAAGGCCAGGCAGGTGAAGGCCCTCACTGCTTGAGGGTGTACCAAAGTGACACCAGCATTGGAGGTACGTTCTTTGGGATGCTGCCTTGGAGACAGTTTCTAGTAATACACCCCTGCTTGCTGCCCCTCCTCTTGTTTTTGCCCTCAGTGGTGCTCTGATGTCCAGTTACTAATTTCAGTATTTTTCCACTATGGTCATCTACCATAACTTATCTAGACTTTACCCTGATGCAAATTGTGGGTCTGTAGTGTGTCTGCTAGTGAGTGGTCCTGTCAATCTTGAATGCCTAGCACATGCATTTTCATCGTGTTGACATAGAATCATGGAATCATTGAGGCTGGAAAAGATGTTTGAGAGCATCAAGTCCAAATGTGAGGAACTAGATGTAGGAAAGGTATATTAAGTCTGGTACCCTTGCTGAGGGTGTGGCTGATGAACATCTCTTCTAATACCAGCCTAGAGGAACTACAAATAAGCAGGGCTTCTGCTCCAAAAATCAGGAGAGGGGCTTCTGGTCATCTCTGCATTTTCACTGCAGATACATACAGCAGCCAAGAGCCTTTCCCCCCCTATCCCTAAAGATGTAAAATACTTCATGAGAGCTGGTTCACTGCTGTTGTCATGTGCCTCAGCCTGCCTGGCGAAAAGATGCCTCCACCAAGATAACAGGTTGTGGAAAGAACATTGATAAAAATAGCCAAGCAGTGAGTCATCTTCACCGCTCTGTTTGCACAGGAGCCGTCTGCCACTTTCACACCGAAATTACTTGCTCTGAATTAGTCTTTTTAATAAATAGCCTGTCCTTTACGAACTGCCAGCAGAGGGTGGGAGGAGAGCTGCTGGAGTTTATTTGGGAATCCGAGGTAACCTGGTGAAATCAAATGGTCTTTGGGAGCGATCCAGTGAGGAGAGTGAGCTGGCAGCCTCTCAGTGCGGTCGCCGCGGCAGTTGGCTGCCCCCTGGTGTTCCTGCGATGGTAGCAGCACGATTTTGGAAGCCTGTTCTGGGGATCTGGTGTGGTTTGGGGATCCTTCAGTCTTAAATGCATCTCATTTCCTTTCTCTTCCAGTCCCTAGAGGAAGTGTGTGACCTGCTGCACGCGGCACCATTCCAAAATATCCTGCCCAGAGTTCACGTCAAAGGTATCGGCTAAGTGAAAACACCTTCCTTGGGTAATGCTTTCCACTTTTTGTGCCTGCTGCTGTGGTCGTGGTGACTGTCCTCAGCCATCCTTTACAGCCCACTGCTCTTGATTATGGGACAGAGGTAACAGATTCAGGGCTGTTTGCCTGCCTGAAAAACGTGCTTCTTGGTGAAGCACAAATTACAAGGAGAGGAGAAATGCTGTGACAAAGTGGAACAGATAGCCAGGGCAGTATTTTACCCCTCTATGCGGGTGTGATAAGAGGCTTTTCCTAAGGTGCTGTTTAGCTTGAATGATTGTTAAGTAAATGAGGTGAGCTTGATCACACAGGGTATAGGTAGTCTGTCAGCAGAGTAAGTAGATACTCTGTAAGTGCTCCCTGGTCCCAGTAGACTTTTCACATGCACTTTTCTGAACTGGGCATGCAGTGGTGAATGTTAGCACGATTGCTTCCTCTGCTATCTGCTTTCCTCGTCTTTCAGCATCAGGAAGTGAGCTTTTTTTCCCCCTCATGCTTCTCTTCTTTCTGTGTTGCTCCTCTGTTTCCTTTTCTCTCTGTTTCTTGCTGCCACAGCAGCTGATTTTTTTCTGCTCAGAAAAATACCGTCAGCTAAAAATCTTTGAGAATATTTCCAGACTCACCACAGCTACTGGCACCTCTTCATAAAACTAACCAGACCATTGTAAACAGTGTTTTCCCATTTGCCTGAGAACGTTTCCTACTTGCCAGTGATGAGGGTTGCCAACTGCTTTTTTAAGTCTTGCTATACATAAGATTCCACCCTCATTATACCCCACCTTCTGGAGGCAAGCAGTTTATGTATGATAAGGACAATTTACTTGGCTTAGTACAAGTGGGAGTGTAATATGTTAGCAGTAGCAACATAATAGAGCCTTATATTCTTTCTTTAATCTAGTTAATTAATTGTGTTCTTCTACAAATCCTTTTCTTTGCACATGTAATGCAACATTTTAAAATATAAACATGTATTTTTCTAAAAGTGCATTGAAGATTAAACAGCTAATTAGAACTGAAATTAATAAAAGTAACATTACTAGTTTTCTTCTGCACTGAATAAAGATTGTGTGAAAAGAAGAATTTTGTTTTTTACTTTCAGAGGGTGAAAGACTTGATGCTAAAATGAAGAGACTAGAATCGAAATATGCTCCGCTACATTTGGTTCCTCTGATTGAAAGACTAGGCACACCCCAGGTAATCTCTTTCACTTGTGTCAGAGGCAATTCAAGAAGTTTATGAGCACTAGAAAGCCTGTCCCTTCACACGTGCCAATAGCTGTGTCAGAAATTCAACTTGCATGTCCAGCTTGTTCACACAACAGGGTATT
Source organism: Hemiprocne comata (assembly GCA_020745705.1). Classification (NCBI taxonomy): domain Eukaryota; kingdom Metazoa; phylum Chordata; class Aves; order Apodiformes; family Apodidae; genus Hemiprocne; species Hemiprocne comata. The sequence continues at coordinate 88,124,339 of CM036586.1, read as the reverse complement.
TTATTTTTTTTTTCAGATCCATGGAGCTGCTAAGGTGTTACAGCTCAGAGGTTGAAAACATTTGAAACTGGGGTGGAATTGACATGTTTTGGGGAAAATGCTAATTTGCATGTATGTTGCTATGGGATACCCTCTCAATAGAAGGGCCAGCCTGAGATGTCCTAGTGCAAATTCTGCGAAAATCAATCCATTTTCTTGCACACGTATACATATTTTTAAAATAATTTTTTCCCCTCTCAGCCAGATGATTAGAAACTCCTGGAAAGTGAGTTGAGATGAGCTTTCCTGGAAACAAAATGACCAAAGAGAACATTCTTGAACTACCTTTGAAGCTCCAGCACTGTTTTCCTTTCTCTGAGTGTGAGGAGGACATTAATTCCCTGCTAACCATAGCAGTTTACAATTGATTGAGATGTGAATTGTAGAAACTTAAGAGCAGAGTGCTCTGAAGCAAAGACTTCAGACTGCTTTTAACATCCTACATCCTGCAGCTTGGTAGGTGCTGCTGCACTATAGGGGAGCACTCTCAGTGTGGTGGCAGAAGCTGGGACAAGGCTCACCAGCATTGTCATCTGTGGATTTTGTCTGAGCCAGTTTGTGGTGTCTTTGGAGCTTTCCCATCTGTAACAAAGCAGCCGAGGGAGATGTGCAGAGGAGCGCAGGCAGGAGCTACTGCTGAACATTGAACTCTTTGGCTTTTGAATTAGCATTTACTGCACTTAGCATTACATTTTTTCCATTGAACTGAACCCCCTGGGTTAGTGGCCTCTCACCTCAAGTAAAGTCAGGAGAAACATCTCCTAGAATAAACCAAGTGAAACTAAAAAAGATGGTGGTGTATTTTTTAAAAAAAACCTAAAGTCTTGTGGCCAGAGTGGCCTTTTACCAGCATTGTGCCCTTTTCTTTCTTTCCCCCTTAGCAAATAGCGATCGCAAGGGAAGGGGACTTGCTGACCAAAGAACGCCTCTGCTGCGGCCTGTCCATGTTTGAGGTTATCCTGACAAGGATCCGCTCCTTCCTGGACGATCCCATCTGGCGTGGGCCCCTGCCCAGCAATGGGGTGATGCACGTGGATGAGTGTGTGGAATTCCATCGCCTCTGGAGCGCGATGCAGTTTGTCTACTGCATCCCCGTGGGAACGCACGAGTTCACGGTGGAGTACGTACTGTCTGCTGCCGGCTGGCCACCTGCGGGCAACTGTACTTTGCTTGTCCTCCCTGTAACTGGCAGGGGGGCTGTGTCGGTTTGGCACCGGGTTGGCAGTCTCTCGATTCACCCCTCCCCCCCCGCCTCCCCCAAGGTAGGGAAAGAGGGAGAAAAACCATGAAGAGAGGCTCTCTGGGGCCTAGAATGGAGGGGTCTGTTTGCCCATCTGCAAGGCTTAGTGCGAAAACAAGGGAAAGTGCTGCAGTCACTGGGAGGGGCTCATAATCCATGGACACAGATACTATTGTATCTTTAACAAAAGTAACCCTCTATTTTAAGTATTGCCACTGTGTAATGCGGGATGCCATGACAAACAGGCCATAGCACTTGTCTTTCAATAGTAGTCGCTGAAGTTCAATAAAATAGCATGTATTTCTAACAAGTATTTTCTTCTCTGGATTAAGAGCAAGAACGAACACTTGGAATTTAATGTGATTAACATGAGTTAACCAGTGGCTGTAGTTCTTGGTTTTGTTAATTTTGATCATGTCCTTATTTTGAATGTTGAGCTGTAATGTGCTTTTCACTGAGCAGTTATGGAGGCAGCATAGAATGAATCATAGAATCATAGAATGGGTAGAGTTGGAAGGGACCTTACAGATCATAGAGTTCCAACCCCCTCCCGCATGGGCAGGCACACCTCCCACTAGATCAGGCAGCTCAGAGCCCCATCCAACCTGGCATCATAGGATGTTTCCTTCCTTTCATGCCTGCAGCACGAAGGAGCAAAGCAGTGTGGAATTCCCACTTTGTTTTCTTTGAAAGTGTTGTTTCCTTTGAAAATGAAATGCAATGCCAGTGGAGTCAAACAGGGAGTAAATGTTTTTGAAGTAACTATGCCATGTAAAACTGGGGGGAGGACTTCTGTTTTTTTGTTCAACATCCATTTGCATCACCTGTGGTATCTAAAAAGATAGCTTAATTTACTAGAGATTTTGCCGTATTTTCTAGATTAACGTCTAACATACTGTGGGGTGATATCAATGTAGTTCATCTGGCTGATGACTGGGCAAGAAGTGGGTGAAACATGCTTTACGTGGTGTTTCCCGTTGCAGGCAGTGCTTTGGAGATGGCCTGCACTGGGCAGGCTGTATGATCATTGTGCTTTTGGGACAGCAGCGTCGCTTTGATGTGCTGGATTTCTGCTACCACCTGTTGAAAGTCCAGAAGCATGATGGCAAAGATGAGGTTATAAAGAATGTGGTGAGTTGAAGACATTGTTTGGTGTTTGCTGTGGTAACCAAGGTAACAATAAGTCAGAACTGTGTGTACTCAGATACAGCGTAGATGTAACAATGGCTTTTTAGAATGAAATGTTAAAAATGAAGGTACCAGGGTACTTAGGAACACAAGGCATTAGTACTGGAGTTGGAAGACTGACCAGTGTGAATTCTGATTTCCTGAGGATGTGGGATTTTCTTAATGCTTCTCGTATGTGCATTCAGATTATGACAAGGCTGCTATAAATTGCCCTTTTTTGTACAAAAAGCAGCACTGTCAAAAACTAAAATGCACCCTGGATTTGTACTGGATTAGCAGTGTCAGGGAGACATTCTTAACATTGCTGGGAGAGGTGAGGTCACAGCATTTGCTGCTTTCTTGTCTTAGGGCTTTTTATCTCCAAAGCTAATTCCTATACGTCTGGGTTTTTTTGATGTTTGCAGCCCTTGAAGAAAATGGTTGAGAGAATTCGCAAATTCCAGATTCTGAATGATGAAATAATTGCTATTTTGGACAAGTATTTGAAGTCCGGCGATGGAGAGAGCACACCCGTCGAACACGTGCGCTGCTTCCAGCCACCTATTCATCAGTCCCTGGCCAGCAACTAGACTTCCTGCCCCATGGTACTTTTTGCACCTCTTTAGGCTAAAAAGTATGAGGAAAAAAAACAACAAAAACTACACCAACAGTTTCAAGGAATACTCTGGTCTGCATTTTTCAGCGTGCCTGTGCCATTTGAGTGGTGCAGTCCTCTTCAGCCTCCAAGCACAGTAACTGTAAACGAACTAGACTTATTTTTCTAGACTAAAATTTTATACACTTTGATTAAAAAACCTGCAACTGTAAAAGATTTTTGAGATCTCTTTGCATTCCTGTACCGAAGTGGCCATCTTAAAGTGGACTGGCAGAATTTTCCCCTGAAGTGATCAAACTAATAGCAATGGAGGATAAGAAACAGCTGTGTAGAAAAAAAAATAATAATTTAGAAATCAATTTCTAATTGTTTGTATTAGAGGATTAACTGCTTAATTAGCCTTTATTAAAAAAGAAAAACAAAACAAACAACAAACTCTGCTGGTGCTTTGTGAGTAATTTTTCTAGTCAGTTGATTATTTTTCTTCTTTGCAAAACTAGTCTCTGAGGATCTCTGAGTAATTATGGAAATGAAGGCTAATTAAGGTGATTGTTTCAAAGTTATTTACCATGGAGGTGACTGATCTTTCTAAAAAGCAGTAGTTTGACTAGAATGGGGACTGTTTACTTTTTCTTAATGAGAACTTCTAACACAATTGATGTTTTGGCTGGCGATACACACCTGTGTACCAAAACACATGTTTACAAGTGATAAGGAATTCTTGTTTCCAAGAATCTTTAATGGAGTGATCAGGTGTGTTCTGTCCCAGTACATAAGCTCTAACGATGTTTATCGTGATTTACTTATGGAAAGTATTTAATTACACTTACTGTATTATGCAAACACTGCATGAGTAAAATTGTTTGTAAAACTTTGCAACTGTAAAACTTGAATTTGAAAGCAACCTGTTCAGCCAAAAGTAAACTCCTGCTTGCTTTCACTGCAGGATCCTCACAGAGCTTTTCAGTTGCCTGTTAGGATCAACCCAGAACAAACATGAATGAAGATGGCTGGAACAGGACACAGACAGCTAATTACACATTTTACCTGGGATTTGGATTTCTGGAGGTGTTACTTAGTTAATGTTTCCAACTTCTAGTGTGAAAACAAGAACACATCCCTTAGAGAACCCATTTTTCTCCCTCCCCTCTTCATTGGTCAAGGTTAGAGCACATCTTTTCTCCTGCTCAGCTCTTTTCAGATGTTTCATGGCAACGGAACCCGAGCGCAGCACTGGGTAGAAACCTGCGTCTGACAGAGGCAGCATGCAGATGAGGAAGGTGTGGGTACTGGGGTGGAGGACAACTGGATTTTGGGGAAATAAATTAAATTCTTCAGCAAAACAGATAGAGATTTGTCAGGCAACCTATAAGCAAATTTCCACTACCGCAGGAAGTTTTTCCAGGACTTCTGTGCTGGAGAGCTGCCATGCCTGTGCTTTGTTACACCAGCTTGTTGCAGCATTTCTTTATAAGGTGCTTAACACAGTTTTCTTAAAGAAACATTTATTTTCAGTTCTTCACAGCACTGTGTGAGGATGTTTAGCCAGTCAAACATTTCCCTATGCTTCAGGCTTCTATTAAGGAAATTAACCGATTTCTTAATTTCTTGAGCTAATCCTTGGTTTAGGGACAAATCTCATGCACTCGAGGCTTTGGCTTGGCACTATGGTGCAGAGATGGTTTAATTAATAAAGGCTGGGGTTTTTTTTAAGAAATATTTTAAAATAACTAACAGTGTAAAGTCTAATTCTGTTAAATGGCAAAATTGGTCTCTTAACAGCTTAAAGTTACAAGCTAAGATTTTTTTTTTTTCCTTTAGTTAGTATAGGTTTAAGAGAAGTCAGACTGCAGTGGTATGGGAGATTGGTTCACATTTTAAAATTTAATAATTTTCAGCAGGATGTTTGGCTTTTAAGTGAGTTAAACACCTTTTCACGTGATGTAGCTGGTTCTCCTAAAAGGAACTGTCAAAAAAGTTGTAACCTTTGACTGATCAAAACCCGTGGGTCTGGAGACCAAAGTGCCTCCACTGTATGAAATTGTAACCTGCTGCTTTGCTATTAAAGGTGTAACTCCAGTCTGACTTCTTCCCTGCTGCTCCTGGTTATGCTCTTTGCTGCAGGAAGCATTTAGAGGACTGTGTTTCCATGACTAAACACTGCTGCCATCATGCCCCCTAAAATGAGGTAGAAGTTCAAATCCCATTCCTCAACCAGAATTTAAATCACCTTTTTTCTTTCTTGACACATTGGCCCTTCCTGCACATATGACATGTACTGCAGGAAGGCAGCAGAGTTACTTTCACAGGTGGGAACTGGTTTTTTAATCCTAGTAATAATCTTAAATTATAGTCTTAAACATTAAGCACTAAAACCAACAACTTAGAGCAGTAACTAGTTGTCTCTGTCTTAAATAATTTCTAACCTTCATAACTATGATAGAAATGTTGTATAAAAACTACATCACTTATTTTTATATTTTGCCTTTGTGAACTTAAATTACCACCTACCTCTCTCACCCCTTTTTTTAAACTGTGACATTATGTTCCAATTTTTTGGCCCTTTTTTTAAAAGCTTGTGTCACAGCCAGTAACTGTGTTACTGCAAACAGAACTGCAATCCTGAGTTCAAGCAGCAACATCAAAAACACAGAGCAGCTCTGCAAAGCTGGGGCAGTGCAGTACAGGAGCCAGGACCTACTCTCTTCCCCAAAAGGGGAGTAGCTTTTTTGGCTACTAGTACCTATGCAAATCCTTCCTCCTGCATACACTGGCAAGGCAGGAGCTGCTGCTGTCAGCCAGTTGGACTCTCATTTGATAAGGCGGGTTTGGGTTTTTTTGTGCAAATGCTGCATAAAAAGCAGTTAAGCAGTGTTTTCAAAATAAGTCTTGCTTGGGTGTAGCTTTTCCCTTTCCTCTTTTACAAACTGGGACAAGAGTACTTCTTGCAGCTCCTGTTTTAGTGTGTTTACAGTCAGGGCAGAAGTACAAAGGATCCAGGTTCACTGCAATCTTTTTACCACCACTGCAGAAATAAAGCGATTTATTTTTGATAAAATTGTCATTAGTGCAATACATCTTAAAACAGAAGAATGAAAGTATTTACACATAACTTAAGCAACAAAACCAACTGTGGTCTGAGGTAATTTTAGTATTTTTTTTTAAAGTAAAAATAAGGCAAATAAAAACCCCTTCAGTGTTCTTTATCCAAACAAATCTAACTTAAAAAAATTAACGATTGTCTAAACACAGTTAAAAAGTACAAGCTCAGACATTTCACAGCAGAAAAAAAAATTTCCAGAGCTACACAATTGTTCTTTTCTTAAGTAACATGTAGATATTTTCAGAAGGCTGACAGACTTCCATTTCTCCTGGCTGAGAGACTCTCAGTGGATTGTATTTCGTCAAGACAAGGAGAACTTTCTTCATCATGATTAAAGCCATCGTGCATGCTCAGCAAAGTACCATTTGTGGCTCTATCATCTTTCCGCAAAGAGACTGGCAGGTTTGCCAGGGTGAAATTAACATCTTTGAAGGCATGCAGTAAAAAGATCCCCACAATAATAGTCAGGAAGCCACTGAAGGTGCCAATAATGTCATCAGCCGCCATGTGTTGCCACTCCTTGAAAAGGATGGCAGAACAAGTTAAAACAGATGTTGTAAAGATTACATAATATATCGGAGTCACTAACGAAGTGTTGAATATATCCAGAGCCCTGTTTAAATAGTTGATCTGCATGCTCACACAGACAGTAAGACTTAGCAGCAGAATCCAAGACAAGGGATGTTCCAGCACTGGTTTTCCTGCAAAAAATTCCTTTATAGCAATGCCCAAACCTTTTACGCAGGAGACGGATAACGCTCCAATTACAGAGCAAATTGTTATGTACACGAGAATGTTGGTCTGTCCATGGCGAGGTCCCACCACAAATATAAGAATTAAAGACACAATGACAACAAGAGTTGCGAAGACCACAAAACCTGTGGTTGGGGGGAAAAAAAAAAATACATCGTTATTTATGCACACTATCAACAGTGGCTTAGAGGTACTGGGAAAACACTCATTAAGGATGCGATTGGCTCAGCTTCAACAGAAACGTTCAGGATGTTTCTTGTTACTGCGCCAACATCAAGGTTCAGACAATTTTAGAGTGAGCTAGATACAACAAAGAATGAACCTCAGACACGTTGTTTTAGCTTTAGCAGTCTATCAGCAAGATGGCTACAGGATTAGATTGCTGCATGGCCTGACACACAGACTCACTGAGGTGCAGATGCCACTGGATACAGGCGTGTATCTGAACGCTGTGTAGGGAGGCACGTTCCGGCAGGCTGCTACCATCGTTGGCAGATTTCCAATACTCAGATCATTCCTTTTTAATAGCTCTCCTGGCTATTTCCTCGATTAAAATGGGAGTTGACTTTGCACATGAAGTGTTTTACAGATGTGCATTCGTGAGTGCCTCATCTTCCATGTAAGCATAGGACCTAGTCTCCAGGATTACCCTTACCACAGCATCTACTTTTCCATTTTAAGGATAGCTCAAAGTTGAGCTTAGAGACTGACAAACTTCAGTCATATACAGAAGTTGTGTTTATCCATCTGAGCTGCTGCATTTGTTTAAACTGTCATCTCAGTGGTTCATATCAAAACGCTTTGTTCAAGGCCAGACAAGTTCACTGGCATCATGCAAAGCTTCCTATGGAATTGTGTCACAGAATTCAAATCTCTGCTTCATTTTGACAACATGAAACAGACACAGGCTATCTTCTGGAACTTGAAAGCAACAATAATTAAACTATAATAAAGAAATGATGGGCTGCATATGTTATAAAGACAGCATTCTTCTTACCTGGATCACCTAGTTTCTGGGACATTTCATTTAAAGTTTCTACTTCCTCCTCTTGTGGAGCATGAATTACCATCACTGTTGATCCCAGGATACTTAGTAAACACCCTATTTTTCCATGTAGGTTAAGTTTTTCATTTAAAAAGAAGGATGACAGAATGGCACTAAGTAGAAAAAAAAAATACACACCAGCAAACATGGATTTAATAATATCTCATTCATTTGCTCATCACCTTACATGTTGCTTTGACTGTACAGGTCACCTGCATACACAATGTGCAGCTTAAAAATAGCTACATAGTTGATTTTCTATCTCAAGATACTTGCTATGGTCAGAACTACCTGTTAATATTTGGCATGTCTCCCCAGAACCCCTTTTTAATGCTGCCTTACAGAAACCTCTGCACCTAAGCACTTGTAAAAATAATTTTTAAAAGACAAAAATCTTAACTCAGGAATGAAAATACTGCTCTGGTGTATACAACATGTTTTTGAAATGCAGAAGATGGTAACTTTTCACAGATGAAGGTATAGATGCATTGCTAGAGCCCTTTTATAGCACAGTCACTTCACATATGGAGAAACTGAAGTTACTCCTGATGTTTATTGTTAAGAACAAACCACATTTATTACAGCATGTTTCAGTGACTTTCTAAATAAATATTCAACTTCTCTCTCTGAAATCACACAGCTTTCTGTTAGTGTTTCTTACCTTACAAGAACACTGAGAGCTCCTAAAGGAGTCACTAATGTAGCTGGTGCAAAAGCATAGGCAGCAAAGTTAGCTACTTCGCCAGCTCCCACTGCAGAGTAATAATAATTATTATTATTATATAAAAAAAAACAGGCAGTCTTACAACAAACCTGTGAATCAGTGCAAGTGTTCTTGTATTGTAGACACAAACATGCAGTAACAGAACAATGGAAAATACTAATTATGGCATTCAGGTACCAGTACTAGCAGAACACACCCCTCCCTCCCCTGCTCTTGTATTTTAAGAACAGGCTGGGGAACTACAATGGGTATTAAAATGAATTCAGGCAAATTAGAAGGTATTTTATTTTGGTGCCTATGTTGTACCTCCCCAGCCTGCCAACTTGACTCATGGACTTCTTCATAGAGAAAACTGCAATAGAAGGATACAGGGCAAGGCATACATTAAGTCATGGTCACTTGAACACAGCCAGTAAGTTGAGAGTTTAAGCAATGAAAAAAAAGTTCAGAAAATAAGACATCATCCCAAAATATGCTTCCCTCTAAAAAATCCTGTGTATCTAAGCACTTCTCTGCTAAGACAAAAAATAGAATGCATATGCTAGTGAAGAGATACAAAAGACCAACCTTTGGGCCTAATTCCACCACCCTAAGAGGGCAGTTAATGAAAGAATGTCTGGTATGAGAGGAGATACATTAAAATCATTAGAGCTGCACACAATCAAATCACCAGATAGCATTACCATATATTGTGGAATCTGCATCTTGCTCCATTTTTTCTAACCTTTGCTGCCATCTATGGCATAGTTATTTACCTAAATGACGTTACGCAATTATATTTTTGATACTTACTTGAAAGAAGTCCAGCCCACCACAACCACTCCTTAAGGTATGCATGACCACCTTGACCTAAAATTGAAAGAAAGTTTGCTGCTCCGTTAAAAACATCCATTGACAAACATTAAACCCCATCACTGCCACAACATGAAAGTAAGCCCCATTGCCATATCATGAAATAATTTTTGCAGCCTATGCCCTTAAAAACATGGGCAGCCTTTAGATACTTAGCCTTTATAGACACAGGGGTTGAAAATCAAAGGATCTTCCATTTCTGATGTGCATATGCCTCCCTACAGATTACTTTGAAAACAGATTTCTTTCTTTCGTATTAGAAATGGCACTGACGACCATATCTGCATTATCCTGAAAACAGTTTTTTCGAGTCACTGTAATGATATGAAAAGCCAAGTTGTGTGTCTCCTGGAAGAGTGCTACTTTGTGGAAATTGTGCATGGTTTCTGTGGTTGATTACATGTACGAATGTGTGAAATGTAGTCACACTTTCCCATTCCAAACCAGGGAGCATGAATTACGTATCTCAGGATCAACCATCTTTTAGAAGTAGAGGTGACAGGTACTGAATTAAAAATATTCAGATTCAACCTTCTGAATCATCTGAGGATGCTGCAACCATCCTATCTAAATCTATGCTCTTGCAGTTTCAAACCATTACCACTTGTCCTGTCAGTGCAGGCCCTGGTAAAGAAAAGTCTCCACCTTTATTTTAAGCCCCCTTTATGTATTGAAAGACCACAATAAGGTCTCCCCAGAGCCTTCTCTTCTCCAGGCTGAACCCCAACTCTCTCACCCTTTCCTTATAGCAAATGTTCTCCAGCCCTCTGAGTATCTACATGGTCCTCCTCTGGACTTGATCAAACAGGTCCACATCCTTCCTGTGTTGGGGGCTTCAGAACCGGACACAGTACTTCAGGTGGGGTCTCACAAGAGCAGAGGGGGAGAATCACCTCCCTTGACCTGCTGGCCACGCTTCTTTTGATGCTGCCTGGTTGGCCTTCTGGGCTGCGAGTACACGTTGCCAGCTCACATCTCATTTGTCACCCCCCAGTAACTCCCAAGTACTTCTCTTCAGGGCTGCTCTCAATTCCTTGATCCCCCAGCCTACACTGATACCAGGGATTGCCCCAACCCACGAGCAGGGCCTTGCACTTTTTGCCTTGTTGAACTTCATGTGGTTGGCATGGGCCCATTCCTCAAGCCTGTCAAGGTGCCTCTGGATGTCATCCCTCCCCTCTAGTGCACCGGCTGCCCTACTCAGCTCAGTGTCATTCTCCAACTCGCTGAGGGTGCAACCCCACTGCCTGTACTACTAACGAAGACCTAAAACAGCATTGCTTCCAGTATGGACCCTCGAGGGACACTACTCATTACACACGATTATTACAGTTTTCTAAAAGAATCTCCTGACACTCAAACGCAGTTAACACTCTCCTAAGTTCACTCATGCAGGAGCATAGGTATAGTTTAGGATGCTGCTTCTAAGTTCAATTTGCAAGTAAAATTTAAACTTAACTGACATGCAAAGGAATCCTTCAAAACGTGCCCCTAGAGGGCTTTACAGGTAAATTAAGTAGTATGTATCACACATGGAGTTAGGTGTATCTGACACCAGAGAAAAAAAAACATATCAGCAATATGTTTTAGGTTTCATATACCTGTAACAAACAAAAAACATCAAAATGAGATCTTAAGTTTAGTAATCTTCTGTTAAGCAGAAAAACTTAAATGTCAGCAAATTCCTTAAACATGGATTCACCTGCTCTCATGGAGCCTTTCCTAGCTAACCGGAGAAGGCCTTTCTTTTTCAGGATGAAACTTCCTCCAATGAAAATGCTGGAACTCATAGCCAACACCAGACCAATACAGAAGTCATATCTCCCACGAGTTTGGCTCATCTCGTAAACTGCTGAAGACTGTCACATGGATCAACGAACGGCAGAACTTCTGTTACTTCAAGCAAGACAATGCAACACTGAAACCTGAGCAAAATAAACACATCAGAATTAAACTGGCAGAAATACATAGTGTAAGAAAATCCTCATGGGACTGGTTCTCCCATCTCTGCTATCACTGTTTTAAAAAAAACCCAACAAACAAACAAAACCACCAGAAAAAGCAATCTCTGAAGCACGTCAGCTTGAGCCATGGATGAGTGACTAACAAGTCTGAAAACACAGAGAGAATGGATTCTGATCTGGCACATAAAAACTGAAATCCAAACAAATAGAAGTTATTTGAGAAACATTAGGGAAAGCTTGAAAACATGTGTGATATATTTTTCTTTTCATTAAGTGCACAGATCTAAGTCCAACATACCATGTAACTGACAATACTGATCAAACACTTACTTACGTTGAAATCAGTTTATAAGAGAGTTTGAAAACAGCCACAGCATTTCTTCCAAATAAACTCACTACAAAAATGAAAGAGAAGATTAGAATGGATGTTTAATCACATAGTAACTTCCCAAACACAAACAACCTTGAGATGTATGCACATGCACTTACTGTCTAAGAAACAGGAAAATGTGGAATAGAAATAAGGCATCTGTTTCTTGATTCATTTTACAAGGTTCCCATACCTGTGCAAAGCATTTTTTCAGCTTAGCTACAAGAACAATTGGGGTTTACAGTTGAAATGCTTTTACCTAGCCTGCTCAGACTCAACAACAGCTTAGCAGAAGATACTAATTTTTATGCTCAATCTCTAGCTTAACAAGGAATCTTTTTTCAGTACATCTCCTCTTACACGTTGCAATGAAGATAGCCTAGATTCCATCTACCACACAAGGTTTTGAGTTTACAGTATCTCCATAAATAACTTTTTAAATAGAAAAAAAAGCTCTAAGTACATTTAAGGTGATTAACCTCTTTATAATGTAAAGGAAAATGATTAGGCTTTGATTTCAAGACAACAATGATGACAGTAGAGAGAACGGTTCTAAATGAAAAAAACACCTATAGATTAAAAAACTAAATTGTTTACTGGGAACACCAATCACATATGTGCCAAGACTTGGTTCCCTACGTAATTATTATCCACATATTCAGAAGCATGGCATATGACTTCAGTTGCATTAACAAGCTTTGGATTTACAAGTGAAGGGGGGAAAGAAGAAGATGGAATAAAATGTTTCAATTTCGGTGCTTATTACAATCCAAATTCCACAGCTTTCATATTGAGATACAGCAGCAGCTTCCCCAGGCAGGGGTACAATGCTGGCCTCAAGGCATTGCAATAACAAGCAGTCTCTTCTATGCCCAGGCAGAGATGGATGCACCCATTGATAGTTTAGGACTAGTTAAAATCTTATTCCAGTCTCCATGCCAGGTTACAGTTCTGATTCTTACACCTGTTTCTTGAAATTGTATTTTTCTCCAATACTACCTTTCCCTGTACTTTTTTGCTTCCAACGTTGATTTAATTTGCTACACCTCTAGGAAAAACCTCAGAGAGCTTCAGGTAGTTTAACATTGAAACTGAACACAGATCCTCATACCAGCATTCAGTTAGGCTGTGAAAAAGTATAGGAAAACATTCCCATTTTATAAGCACTTAACATAGCACTATTCAATGCTGCAAGATTCACAGTTCAAAATTCTCAAATCCTCTTCTGTCATTCTTCCATAATAATTTGTAATATCTTATTTTGTGGGGAAAAAAAAAAAATTAACTCCAAGAGTCTGCTTTCATTTTCTAGCAAATTTTAAAAATACATTTAAGGAGATTCTTGCAGAGTAAAAAAATCACCTACCAAACAATCAAGACAGACAAATCATTAGTGCAGGAGACAGACCAGAAGAAGCCACCTCATTAACTGCATCAACTGGCTGGATGGTCGCATCCAGAAAGTAGTGGTCAATGGCTCAGTGTCCAGATGGAGAACAGTGACAAGTAGTGTCCCCCAGGGGTCTGTACTGGGACCTGTGTTAATATCTTCATCAATGACATTGACAGTGGCATTGAGAGCACCCTCAGCAAGTTTGCTGATGACACCAAGCTGGGTGGTGCAGTCGATATGCCAGAGGGACGGGATGCCATCCAGAGGGACCTGGGCAAGCTGGAGAAGTGGGCCCAAGGGCACCTCATGAGGTTCAACAAGGCCAAGTGCAGGGTTCTGCACCTGGGCTGGGGCAACCAGAGACATCAATACAGGCTGGAGGAAGACATGCTAGAGAGCAGCCCTGTGGAAAAAGACCTGGGGGTACTTGTGGGTCCAAAGCTGGACATGAGCCACCAATGTGCAACTGCAGCCCAGAGGGCCAGCTGCATCCTGGGCTGTATCAAAAGAAGTGTGGCCAGCAGATCAAGAGAGGTGATTTTGCCCCTCTACTCTGCCCTGGTGAGACCTCACCTGGACTACTGTGTCCAGCTCTGGAGCCCCCAACACAAGAAACACACAGACCTGCTGGAGCTTGTCCAAAGGAGGGCCACAAAAGTGATCCAAGTGCTGGAGCACCTCTTATGAAGAAAGGCTGAGGAAGTTGGGGTTGTTCAGCCTGAAGAAGAGAAGGCTCCAGGGGGACCCCATAGCAGCCTTCCAGTACCTGAAGGGGGCCTACAGAAAGGCTGGGGAAGGGCTTTTTACAAGAGCACATAGTGACAGGACAAGGGGTAATGGTTTGAAACTGCAGGAGGAGAGATTTAGGTTAGAGATCAGAAGGAAATTCTTTCCTGTGTGAGGGTTGGAACCCTCTGGAACAGGTTGCCCAGAGAAGTTGTGAAGGCTCCATCCCTGGGGGGCATTCTAGCCCAGGTTGGATGGGGCTCTGAGCAACCTGGTCTAGTGGGACATGTCCCTGCTCATGCAGGGGAGTTGGAACACGATGATCTTTAAGGTCCCTTCCAACTCTAACCATTCTATGATTCTATGATTCTCTATTAGTGTAACCTCTCAATTATTTTCTACAGAACTACTGTTCTCTAGAATGTATTTGTGTAGCAAATTATTCCTGTCTGGGTGCAATAACTTCCACTTATTCCTATTAAAAACATGCCTTTTTTTCAGAAATGTTTCCTGAAACTATTAATCTACGTTTACATACTGGCACCCTTCCCTGCTCAACGCCATTAATTATTCTCTCTCTTTTCAGCCAAATACTAACACTAAACAGCACAAGATTCAGATATGACTCATACAGAAAGATTTTTTTAAACAAAGGTCTGTTTTGACAACAGATTAGTAACAGTTCCTCCAGGTACAGCCATTCAGCATCTTTGCAACTGTTCTCTGCTTATTTACAAGAGCTTCATAAGAAGTTTTATGCTTCTAACATTGAAACAGAACACCTAATTAATGCCCTTCTTGCCATAAAGCTTTTCATGGAAGAAAAATGAGTTGAATCAACAAGCTGCTTTTAACAAATATACATTGACTATTAAGTGTCACACTGACTATTGTGTGTCCCTTTCTTCCTTCCCACAGGCATAAAAATCACAGGTAACAGGAACGCTTGCTAACAACAAAACCACAAATGTTCAGTGGTGAGTTCTTTCAAAGGCTTATCATACGTACCAATTTTGTTCCAAAATCCAGAGGCATTCACTCCATAAATATTTCAATGTTAGGTTTCTAAAATATAAGTTAAAAATAGCATTAATTGGCATCTTAAGAATTCATCTAAAAATAATACATCCATAATTTCAAGTTAATATAATTTTCATGCATGACACACAAGACTGTAAATTGTCTCATCTATGCTTTAAAAAGGGATGGGATCTTTGTTTTAAAAACACTTGAATAACCAAGTAGTGTGATTTTAAATTTGATCTTCCTTAGGTATGTCTCACCTGAAGCTTTACAGTTACTTAATCCTTTTGCTTTTCGCTTCACTAACCAGAGAAACTAACCTGTGAGCTAAGCTATTCTTTAGAAGGTAACATACTAAAGCTGAACTGAAATACTATCCTAGTCCTTTCAGTTTTGTTCTGAAATTTAAGTGCTAAATAATATAAAGCTTTAATTATTGACTTTGGTATTATGAGTTTTCAGAGGATGTTTATACACAAAACTTTTTGGCAGCAGGGAGTACGAACACAGAAATATTCCCAGTAAAATTACTAAATTCCCCAAAATACAGCTAACTCTTTAGTCCAAGTCTTCCTCAGTCATGTTCCGTCCACTCATGAGCACATTTTTTTTAAACACAACTATAGAGAGAACATTGAAAGGACAGATACAACATAGCATTAGGCTTCAAAACTTAGTCAGGTGCATCTTTAAAAGGCCAAGATGCACACACTGGTACCCCAAGATTCTGTATATATTATTTAGGAAAGAGTACCTTCAATATTGCACTGTAAATCTGCCCCACTACAGATACAATTTTCCAGCTTTGACAAAGTTAAATGAGTGTGCAAACTTATACACACAATTATTTACATATTACATAGACAACATAAAAACAGAATCTAGTTTCTCTATAATGTTATATACCTGCATATATATAATGTTAAAGGCACTAGCACAAGTACTCAGAAAGGAACACATATGTTAGCAGCTCTGAAGTTGCCTATTTAAAAGTTTAACTAAAACTGTGAGGAAACTTACACTTTATAGCAGATTTCTATTAATAAAAAAAAAGCAACGCTCATTCAATTTTAGGACTGGGAGAAAACAAGAAAAATGCCACACTGAAAAATCTCTGTACATCTTATTCTTTGTATTTGTTGTTTGTAGTTATTCTCTGCTATATAAAGAATGGCATTCACTTTCACATAAAACTAAGAAACTATCTTCACTAAAATAGAGTGCTATTCCTTGACTGAAGGTAAACTACATATGGTTTTTATAGCTTATACTGTATTGACTATTTTCTGGAAGTCTATCAAAGTAGACTCAAGAGCAGAGGATGCGACTTGCTTCATCTTTGCTGTACCTACTACACTAGCTCCACTCTCAATAGTGACTCTCAAGAGTCACCAGCACAGGTTCACTGAAGTTCTACCTTAGGCATTTAAGACAATTTCAGATTTAAGGTGACCCAATAAATTAAAGTCCAATCTAGACATTAGTCACTGTTATTTCTTTGACATGACTGGTAATCTGTTAAAACTTGTCTTCTTTTTGCTGGGATTTTATCCTGAGAATTAATTTTAACAAAAGCAGAATTAGAGTGACATGGCGTTCTAAATACAATGATACTGATGAAAACTTATGCAATAATTTCCTACCAACAAACCTATTACCTTTCAGTGGAAAAAACCCCAAACGTATACAATGAGGCACACCAAAAGCATTTACAAAGAGCCACAATGACTTAAATACTAGTGTTTTTCTAAAAATAATTTTAAAGATACCGCTGGAGAAACAGAGAAAGTTGGCTGGTTGTAAAAGAAAAGAGACTGGAAAAAAAGTCGAGTATTAAAGAGACCCAGCCTTTATCTTCACAGTATGAGAATGAACACAAAACATCATTCTGAACTACAGTGAAAAGCTAAAACTGCTTTCTTCCACCTCAAACTAACGGCACTTCCAGGGCTCTGAAGTTCAGCTGAAGTTGAGCTGGAACCAAGCTGCACAACCCGGAACCTCAGCTAAACTCAATTCTGAGCCAAACCGAAACCAAACCAGTTTCGCTCCCTGATTAACAACGCGCAGGCTCCATTAAGAAGTACAACATCCCTGGAGCTCGAGCAGAACTAGTACACTGTCACCTGCCAACGCTGTCCAGTTCGAGAACATAACAAACATCAGATTTATGTTTTCTCATCTTGGCCTTCTGAGCCTAAACCAGAGCAAGTTTCTTACTATGGAGAAACCCACATGGCGAAGGTCTCCTTGGGCTTCTACAGCTAGGTTCAGCGCCCGGAGTCGTGCCAGCCACGCACCCATCGCCATCCGCTCCGAGGCAGCACGGCTCGCCCCGGCCTGCTCGCTCCTCGCCCGCAGCGCCGAATTCCAAGGCTCAGGAGGAGGGAGCCGAGGCGGGAAAGGTAAGCACCCCGGCACCGGCGCATCCCAAGCGGCAACAGGAAGGCAGGCGGCAGCCGGAAGAGCCAGGGCCCTCGGCGACCGGGACAGCCCGGAGGGCGGAGACGCGGGAAAGGGGCCTCCCGGCCGTGCTGCCCTCCTTCCTGCCGGGCGTGCCGCAGGGAGGCCGCCCGCCCCACGCGCCCCCAACCACCGCCTCCCTTCCTCACCCCACCCTCCGAGGGGGCCGGCCGGGCTCGCCGCCCCCGCCCCTCAGCCAGCCGCCACTAGCCCTCCCCCCACGCCTCTCCCCGGTTACCTGAGGTCGCTGCCCCTCACATCCCCTTCGGGAGGGGCCCCGCGGCCGTGCGCGGACAAACAGGAGGAGAGGAGGAAGGGGGAGGTCGGAGCGGGCGGTGGGAGGGGACGGTGCCCGAGCGCTCCACCGCCATGAGGGGAGGGCAGAGGTGGGTGAAGAGACCGGCAGCAGGGCGCGGCGGGAGACAAGGACAGGCAGCAGCGTCCCCAACCCAACCGCCCCCTCCCCGCAGATTCCGGCAGCGCCCGCCGGAAGAGGCGAGGCGCCCCCCGCCCCGGTCACGTGCCCCCTCCCAAAGCCCCTCCCTCTCCCGCCTCCTAGAGCGCGAGGGCGTCACCCGCAGCCGTTGGTGGCCCGCAGCTGCCTGCCCGCGGCGCCCCCCAGCGGCCCGCCTCGGCCCCGCCGGTCACAGGTGAGCGGCCAGGCAGGGCCGGCCGGAGCCTGGAACAGCTCGTCGTGCTGGGCTCTGCCTTTCCCAGCGTCAGCTTCGGCTGGTAAAACACTCTGTCATGGATGGCACACTGCGTGTGACAGAGAGCGCTGTTCCCGTGCAGCCGAGCCTTCTTCGTTCCCGCTTCTTACCTCAGGCTCTCCCGCCAAAATCCACATTTCCCAGTTCTTACACTCTTACAGAAAACAAGGACTTAAAACTTACAAACCATATGCAGTGAGGGAAAGAGACATTCTACAGGGTTGGGTAAAGTGCATGGCTTATTAATCTACTTAATTCAGGTCCCACACCCTTGGTGCATTCTTTAGAACCAAAAATAGATGTAGATGAATTTAATGTCCCTTCCAACCCAATCCTATGATTCTATGAAAAAAGCTTTAATCTCACGTGAATTATACTTGATATCCATGGATAGACAAATATTTCTCCACAGCTTACAGTGTAGACTTTGAAACAAGTGTAACAAACTTCAGGCTCTAAGGGCTCTTCAGGTTCTTCAAAACTATTGAAAGAGGCTTTACAAAGCTGCCTTCTAACATTAGGGCTAAATAACCAATGCTGCCAAAATACTTGTGATAGCTCCATGTGAAAGATGCAACTCTACCTTTTCCAATAGGATGGAACTGTTCTGTCACATCCCTTAGTGACAACAGTTTCTGCTTCTTTATCCTTCCTCAGAATTTGTGTTGACATTATCATAGTCTGCACAAGGAGCTGATTCGTTTTTACTAAACTTGGAAACAAGACAGGAGATGCAATCTTGGCTAGTATTCCTGACATGAACTTTGCATTAGTGAAATAGTTTAATATGTGTGTGGGTGTGTATAAAAATAGATACATTTTTATATA
This sequence comes from Hemiprocne comata, assembly GCA_020745705.1. Lineage (NCBI taxonomy): Eukaryota > Metazoa > Chordata > Aves > Apodiformes > Apodidae > Hemiprocne > Hemiprocne comata. Next base: position 88,105,323 of record CM036586.1, on the reverse strand, counting down.
TAAAACCCACCAAACAATATGCAGTTATTACCTATGTAATTACACAGTAGGAGGCTGGCTTTTGGGTGTTTTACAAGATAACCAAACTACTAAGTCTTTGAGAAAGTTCCACAGCTAGTGAAAGGGGTTCCTCAAATGGATTACAAAAAATTGATAACTGTATGTCCTGGTTTGAGCCAGGATGAAGCAAATTTTCCTTTTACTGATTTTTTTTTTCCTTCAGTAAGCTCTCCTTTAACTAGAGAAAGTTTTCCAGCTAGTGGACTGATAACGCTGGAATGTTTGTGTTACTGCTGAGATGCCAAGGTCGCTTCTTCACTCTGCCACCACAGAGGCTACTGAGGCAGAAGAGTCATATCTGTAACTAGATGGACAGCAAAATTGGCCAGAGATACTCCATTCCATATATCTATGCAAGCTCAGAGGAAGGTCAGAGATCACAGAAGACAACTTCCTTCCTGCTTCTTCTTCCCTTCTCTTCCATCCATGGCTGGTGTCCAGGGAGGACTCCATCCATCCATCCATCACCATTGGTCCCCAGGCTCGTGCATTCCTGACCCTCACAACTCTCCCCTCAGCTCCTGTCTGCTCTGCCGCTCTCTGGGCAGCGCTCCGGGACATTTTGGGACTGCTCACAGCTCAGGAGATGCCGGGGGAGTTGCTGGGCGGGGGGGGAGGCTATAGGGTTTTCCACATCCCTGAATATATTTGCATATAATTGTACATATTTTCTTTTGTCATTAGGGTTTAATTAAAGCTGTCTAGTTTAGTTTTCAATCCAAGAATCTCTCCCCTTGTTATCTCTCTCCTTTCCTTACCTGGGGGAGGGGATCAGAGCATTGTTGTCGCTGGTTTAATTGCCGATCCTGAGTCAAACCGTGACACTGTACCACCTAAAACAGTCCAGTATAAACAGGAGTATCTAAGTACCAAAGGTACTTAGAGGTACAAAGAGGTCCAAAGTTTAAAGGAGATAAAGAAATCATGCCAGATTTTCAAAACATACACATACATAGTCTTGAGTTGAACAGTAACGTCTGAAGCAAGTGTATTTAGTCTTCTCCTTCTCTCCTACTCCCCTCCCTTCAAAACCCTCTCAACCAATCTAAAATAATAATGAAGGGAATAAGACAACAAACATCTGAAAATATTAACTGTACTCCTTTAAGTGTTACAGACTCTTTGTGGGACTTCAGTCATTATCTGTTAATCCTCTTCCTCATGTTTCTTCAACTGCTAGTTTCTTAACTGCTAGTTAATTTACTGTAATCTGTTCACACAACATAAGAATTTTTTAGAGAGCTCTCAACTAGGTACAAATCATTAAATCTTCACTTCAAAGCCAGGGGTCGTGCTCAGTAACAGAAAATACTCAAAGCATCTCTGAATAATTTAAAACAGCAGGGTATTTCAGAACTCCAAGTACCAAACCAGTTGTAACCTGCCTAACCTAACTCATTCTTGTAGGGTGACTCAGCAGCTCAAGCCATCTTTGCGCTCAGTGAATTTCACAAGACAGGTCAGCTAGTGTAGGTACTTTTGCAAAGCTATGGACAAGGTTCTTCAGGGCTCACTATCTACTATGTGTATAAACACATCACAAGGTTTAAAAGGACAAAGAGCAATAATGTCACCCACACAATCTTGGAAAACATTACCGGGTTAGCAGGTGGTCTAGCTTGTGTTGCATACTGACTTTTCCTTGTGCAGCAATTTCCAGCAGGGGTTGCAATGAAAGCCACCTCATGCCTGCTGCCCAGAGCTGCTCTTTGGTCCCTGGGCAGAACAGGGCCTGCAGGCAGAGTTTTACAGCATGCCACTGGGGTGGTGAATTTAAGGAGGTCCACACCTAGCAGAAAGTTGATTAGAAAATCAGGCAGCTGTAACAGGATCTCTGGTGGCCACATCCCTGTGGCATTAAAAGAAGACAGCTGAGCAGAACAAAGCCATGTCTGAGAGTCTATTCATACAACAGTCACACACAAGGGACTTAGGGGACTCTACTGAAGACTTAAGCTCTTAGAACCAACCTTAGAAAAATTCACTGGGACTTTTTTTTTTTCCTTTTGGCACTATGAGATGTTTGTCTTTAACGCTTTTCCCATAAAGGGGGGAGTGTTGATCTGCCAGAGGGTAGGAAGAGGCTGCAGGAGGACCTGGACAGGCTGGATCGATGGGCCGAGGCCAACGGCATGAAATTCAACAAGACCAAGTGCAGGGTCCTGCACATTGGCCACAATAACCCCAGGCAGTGCTACAGGCTGGGGAAGAGTGGCTGGAGAGCAGCCTGGCAGAGAGGGACCTGGGAGTGCTGGTGGACAGCCGGTTGAACATGAGCCAGCAGTGTGCCCAGGTGGCCTGGAAGGCCAATGGCATCCTGGCTTGTATCAAGAATAGTGTGGCCAGCAGGAGTAGGGATGTGATTCTCCCCCTGTACACAGCACTGGTGAGGCCTCACCTCGAGTACTGTGTACAGTTCTGGGCCCCTCACTTCAAGAAGGACGTTGAGGTGCTGGAGCAGATCCAGAGGAGAGCAACAAGGCTGGTGAAAGGACTAGAAGGAAAGTCTTATAGGGAGAGGTTGAGAATGTTGGGGTTGTTTAGCCTGGAGAAGAGGAGACTCAGGGGGGACCTCATCACTCTCTTCAACTACCTGAAGGGAGGTTGTAGTCAGGTGGGGGCTGGGCTCTTCTCCCAGGCAATTGGTGACAGGACAAGAGGGCATAGCCTGAAGTTGCTCCAAGGGAGGTTTAGGTTGGATATTAGGAAGCACTTCCTCACGGAGAGGGTGATCAGACATTGGAATAGACTTCCCAGGGAAGTGGTGGAGGCACCGTCCCTGGATGTGTTCAAGGAAAGGCTGGATGTGGCACTTAGTGCCATAGTCTAGATGGTGTGGTGGTGTTGGTCATAGGCTGGACTTGATGATCTTAAAGGTCTTTTCCAGCCTTGGTGATTCTGTGATTCTGTGATTCTGTGATATGATCTGAGGGTGATATACATGCTTAGGATTGGTGACATCCAAGACTGCCAATGATAACAGTGCTGTAAATGACATACTTGCCTTTACCACAATGCTGCTTTAGTGGCCTAACTCCAGAGATGTACAAGAAGAGACTACAGAGTTGAATTTTCCTGCTAAAAGTATGTTCTCAAAATGCATACTCATGTTATTTACTTAAAAATCAGAGATGCTGCATGAAAGCCTCTCTAGTTTACTGGTCTTTGTACGTTGTATTAATATCAACACCTTCAAAAATAAAATTGCAGTGGCATAACCTGTAAAGAATGCATGCCAATCACTTCATTCAAGATTTTATATTGGAGACAATCTAATTTCCTTGTTTTAAAATTTACTTTTTGTTTTGACCAGTAGTAATACTGATGCATCCCCCAAAACACAAGTACAAAGACTGCAACACTTCTTGATCATAAATCCCACAACTAAAAAAAAACACCCCAAAAAAACCCCAGAACATGCCTGAAAGTCATTTACTTGCTAGTACCCAATACAAGGAACTAGAAATTTCAGGTGAAATATTAGATAGGCAGCCACTATGATTTTCCAATTGATTCCTTCTGCAGGAAGCTGTTGTGACAGTAAATTAGACTGGTGACACAGACTTCCTTACGGCTGTTGCCACTCAATGCACACCCAGCTGTGGAGTAACAGATCTTGAAATAAAAGCTCTAGCAAGCAGCCAGTGTACAGGAACACGTGAACAGAGCACATCATAACCATTAAGACACAATTTGAAGTGGCTCAGACCCCAACAAACATGTCTGCCAGGGAAGTGTTTGTTTCACCTGTGAGCAGACTTTGGTACAAGGAAGACATTAAGACTACAGCTTGCTGTACAACTGAGCCCTTCATGTGGCAACTGATCTGTACATGTGAAAGAATGCGCTGCTCAGTGAAAACAAGGCTGCTATTTTATTAAAGCGTAATGGAAATAGTTTGGGCTTAGGAATTGAGATTATTCTGTACAGCAGCTAGATGTGCAGGAAACTGATTTTTCCCCCTGCATGATAAAGAGGAGTCATGAAACAAGCATTGAGCTATAAATAAATCATTTATTTTAAAACAATACAGGTTAATAAATAGATTAGTTATCATAAAACTTAATAAATAGCCTTTTATAATTTACACAAGGCAAATACAACATGCCTATAACTATTTGTTAAAAAGCAAAGAGAGTAAGCTTGACTTGTAAGCAATTAACAAATCTATATATACATTTGGAAGCTAATAAAATAAACCATTTTTATGTAATCTGTAGTAACTATATTGCAATAGCATTGAAGCAACCAAACCTGACACTGTATGTTTGTTGCCATCTACCTTTTCCCCATATGCCATTAGAACTATTTTTACATTCCAAGGGGGGAAAAAAAGAAAGTTAATTAAAAAAAAAAAGCTCCACAGTTTACGGCTTTAACTTAAAAATACTCCTTTTGAGTAATATTTTCCACTCTGTAGAGCGACTGTTGGGGGTGGGACGGGACCACAACAACAACAAAAAAACCAAACCTTACTTGCAGCTTTTAAAAATTATTTCTTAATCCATAACATTTCAACATTGCTGTCTTGGGCACTAGTAATAATAACTGTTGACATAATTGGTGCCTGACATGGTACATATGAAATTCTGCATCACTTAAGCCCATATTCAGTAGCACCAAAGAATTATTACAAATACTAGTATCTGTAAATAAAAGACAACAGGTAATAGATAAACCTTTGATAACATCTGATTTAATAGCAAAGCTTCAGTAGTTACACCATCTCAAGACGACTGAGGAATATCTGTAGAATCCTTGATGTTTTATAATTATGAAACAAGGTGAGAAGGGTATAACGTGCAAACAATGGCCCAGTTTAAGCACCCCATATTTAATAACCCCAAATCTGTCTGCAAATACAAATCCTCTATTTTTAAATACAAAGGAAAGCTACACCTCAGATTCTAGTATTTCAACAAATAAAATCCAGTGTTTTCATTTTTCAGCGCTAGTTACTTCAGAAAAATACATATATTCAATATAAACTCCGATTATTAATAGGAAGCCTCACTTGTCAAACTGTGATATGATAGGTTCTTTATAATGTTAGTTGCAGCTCACTAGTAAATAGCCTCTATTTACAGATACAGAGTCCTGGAAAGTCAATACAGCAGATAACTTGTTTAGATATTTTTCTTCTTTACCTAAGTATTTAAGGTGTAACAAATTTTTTTTTTTTGGTTGTATCAAAAATGTTCCTATTCTCCTACTGAATATTTGAGGGATTTTTGTGTTTGACACCTAATAGAGATCGTGACTGACACATGTAAATCCTCCATACACTGAAGGGATAATGATCAAAGAGCTATCTTCAAGTGAGTATCAAGCAAATAGGTTTGACAAGTATAGAAGAAGCCAGACATACAAAGCGAAACACCTTTCATGTGGATCTGAATTCAATTCAAATGCATCCCACCACTGGAGCGAGTCCACTGTTTGTATGCGTAGCCTCTCCCTCTTCTACGTTGGAATTGGAACTGAAGTCATCTGGTTCGTAGCTATTGAGAGATCTAATGCAAGAAGAATGTGAAAAGGGCAGACCTGGGAGGGACACTAAAGCTCAGGAGACAACTATGCACATTTGCTCCCTGAGATGATGGAACTCAGCTACCTGTCTTATTCAAAGTGCTTACTTGTCAAAGGGGTAGGGGAAGAATAAAAAAAAAGAGGGAAGGGCTAAAATTCAACCGTGTCTCCTTTTAAATCAGAAGAGCAATGGGATTAAAAAAGGTAGGACACCTAGAACAAGGAGGGTGTGGGATGGAGGGGCGAAGAATCCTACCAACAGTGACAACATAAAATGCTAATACATTTCTAAAGTTAGAACTGAACCAGATCCAGGCACAGCAGAACTCAAAAGAACACTGCTGCATACTGAACAAAGTAGCAAAAATAAATGTTTCCATTATTTAGCATTCATAATGTAAAAGGCTGCAGATATAAATGATGTGCAAGGCCACGAGATTTTCTTTCACCTTATGTGCTGGCTTTTGACATCTCTGTTTGAAACAAGGTTAACTAGACACCTCTAGAAAGCTCATCACAGATGAGGAGCAGCTGGGGAGAAGAAACCTATGCAGACATTTACCAGCTGTAAGGATGGTCAGAGGATCACAGAAAAACAGCTGCTACTTTATTCTTACTCTGCATAGTGAGTGCTTATCAAGTAAATTTTGATGTGTGTGGTACATAAAATGGCAAGGTTTAGACAGGGCAGTCAAGTTATTCTAAATCTAGTATTTACTAACAATTTGCATATGCATATGCACCTAACATACAAGGAGAGGCACTTTCTAAATAAACAGGAATTAATTTTAAAACAAGACAAACAAATATGGCCAAAGGAGAACTAAGATGAGACCACAATAATTTCCATTTTAACCTAAAGATTTTCACAGAAGTCTTCAGACACCAAAGGCTAGTACAAAAACAATACATAACTCATGAACTCTGAACTTCAATTTTGAAAAGATAACTTGACTGCTTCAGAAAACAGCTAAAATTTTTAAAAAGTAGGTCACTACAGGTCTCATAACCTATGTACAATTCCCGTTTCCATCAGAAAAAGGGAATTAATATGACAAAACACAACCGCTCACAACCAAGATACCATCTTCTAATCAGTAGTAGACAGAGGTTCATTTTAACCAGGTTTCACAGTCCAGCTCCCCTCATCCACAACTCTCAAGACTTTCTAGAAACCATATACAATATTTGAAAACCCATGAGGATGGCCTTTTCTCTGCGAGTGCTATTTTATTTCATCAAGATACCCAGTTTCCATGCTGGACCGTAACAACGTGCATTTCTGCCAACTCAGACTCTTTCCCCCAGTCTGGAGTTCTAAAACAAGGTTCCAAATAATACAGTGGGGCTCTTACTCCCTCAGAATAGTCCCTTCAGAATACTAAATCTTTAGGATCCTCTGCTCACAATTACTGCTGCCATCAGAAGGGCCTCTAACATTCCTTTTAAATGAAAACAGAGGGTGAGTTCTAAGGTAACATTAATTTAGGTTTCTAAGGTAACATTAATTTAGGTCAACAAAAAACATCACGAGAGTGGACAGTATTGCACCCCATTAATCAACGTCCAGATTCCTGTCAGCCAGCCACAAAGCTACATTCATGATTTCTTGATAAAGTGTCATGAACTTTTTCAAATGCTCTCTCGTAATCACATTGGGCTTTTTTTGTTTGTTTCCAGAGAGACCTGCTGAACTAGAAATGCTGAGTTCCACTGGACCCTTTGTACTTAAACAGAAACCAACATGCACTACTTTTCAAGCTCTCCTTACAAGTTTTTGACTCAAGATGTTCTAACTACCAAATATAAGTACAACATGAAAATTAACTATTTCTTTCTTTGACATACCAATATTCTCTAAATGGCTTAAAGTGAAGAGTTCAGAATCATCCCAATCATAGCTTAAGGTATTTGTACTACCTGTCAAAATATTATTGCTGAACTGTTCACACAGGTTTGTAAATTACTGGATCTGAATGTATATCCCTGTTGGCTATCTGAAACTCAGCACTCTGAATGCCTGTGCTTTTTCATGTTACGTGAGGGTCAGTCCATCTTTGTTTGAGCTATGAGAAATCTCATGCTCTTCTTACTCAAATTTCTTTTTTTTTGGTGGTTGCTTTTTAACTACTTCACAAAATGGTTTCCTGTATTTAGTCACTTAACTAGAATAAAGGTCTGCTGGACTGCTTTAGCCAGTCCTCCCGTAGATTACCTCTTCCCATTAGGACTATGGGTTTTTCAGAAGCTGTCAAGGCATCTAAGGGTTTCAGTTCAGGTTTTTTAATTCTTCCAAAAATGTGTGGCTCCCTCTGGATGTGCTTAGAATTTGAATACAGTCCAATATTATAGACAGTGAAATTGAATTATTAACCAGTACAGGCCATCTGAAACAGATACATTCACATTTATGCAGTATTTTTGGATTACAAAGGCACTGAAAAAGTTCTGAGCTGCTTACAAATAAGCCACCATATAGGCAATGAGTCTGTGCATAATTTCCACATCCTTCACAGTCTTTCTGTCTGCTCCCAATTAAAAACTCTCAGATGAATGGGGTATGTCTTAGTGCACTAAATTACAAAGAAAAATGCATACCTGGACACTACCATCAGCTGATAATTAATTAGTGAAAGATTTTTAATGGTCCACTGCTCTGTATAAATAATACAATTTAAAACTCCCCAGTGTCTTCACTGCATGGCAGTCCAAGTTGCCAAGACAGTCACTAAAAAAGACAAATCTGCAGTCCATGGAGTCAACAAATATTTGTCTTGGAATTCACAGCTTTGATGGTGAACACATTGCTATATCAAGATTAAATTGTTCCACTCACTTCCCCCCCCCCATATTTTAAGGTATACATCACTCATTAAAGGTGTCAGATTGAGTGCATTAGAAACTGATGGTCTCTGTCCACCAAAATGGTACCTCAGAAGCCGTAAGACAAGCTTTCACACAGAGGTCTGTCAGAACATCCCCCAATCTTTTCTGATAGATTACCTTTTATGGTAAGGAAATACATCAGTCTCTATGCTGACTCAATCAGTGGTTCAAATTAAGGTCATTTATTGTGTTGACTGGGGTACATGGACAACTGTTCCTTTGAAACTGGATGGAGGACTCCAATTCATTTCACGTAGGCCACCAAATCGTCAGAGGGTAACTACCAACCTGAATCATATTTGATTCAGTGACCTAGAAATTAAAGGCTCTGCATCCTTCCCTGAGCCATCCAGTTTCCCCTAATTTTTTTTTTTTAATCTGTCTTCATGTTAGGTTTATTTAAATCCCCGATACTGAAGTTGAATTCCTTGAAGACTTGTATAAGAACAATTCCAATAGATACTGTGGTGAATCCACAAGCCATTCCCAAGAAATCAACCACTCCTACATTACTCCATTCCCTGAAAAGGATGGCTGAAGCGAGCAGGACTAGGGTGGTAAACACAACATAGTAGATGGCACCAAACACAGAGGAGTCGAAACATTCCAGTGCCTTATTGATGTATCTGAACTGAATGATAATGCTACATCCTAATACTGCGAGAAGTACCAGGCAGAGGTACAGAGCCCTTTGACTTGAGGGGTTATTGTGAAAGATATCTTGAGCAGCCAGCCCAATGCCTTTTGTGCTGGGAACAGTGAAACTGCCCAACAGAGAGCAAATACTGATGTAAACCATGATATTAGTAGGTCCATGAGCTGGGGCTATCCAGAAGATAAGCAGGAGAAGCATTAGCAGCACTATGCAGAGATAACCCACGAAAACTGGAAAACAAAAAGAAAGCAAGATAATAGCAAGGTGAGAACTCTTGGTCTTCTAAAGATTTTAGCAGCTAAATCATGTCATACCAGTGAACTTGATGTATACACCACGATTAAGATTTGCTATTGAATACAGACCCAAATCACTGAGCTTTTAGAGACTATATGGGCATCTGCAACTGATGATGTTGTCATGCTCTTTGTGTAAAACAAATAATCATGTAGTAAGATACACACTGTTGCACATTTGAACTGAATTTAAGATGGCTGTTTTTTTTAATTCTCTCTTCCATCAGGATCATACTCCTATGACAGATGGTAGTGAAAACACCTCATTCATAACCAGTTCAATAAAGCACAGTGTGTGGATACAGCGAAGAGCTTAAACATGAAGTTAGATCCCATTAAGGTGAGCAGGGAGAGTTGGAAGAACTGGCAGGCTGTATCATTTACGTTACAGCATCAGTACACAGATTAGACTGGTGAAAAACATTTCAGGCTTTACAGTTTTAAAGACATATATTTTCAATTCATTTTGGTCAGATCAAAACGTTAAATTTAGACCAGGGTATTTATTTTCTTTTCTTTGTTATCAATTTTTTTGGATAGCTGATGTTATTAGGCTTGAGTTTCTCTCACCTAAAGCAGTTAAAGGGAATAACAACAGCTGGCAGTTTAGCTCTTATGCAAGAAAAACAAAAGTGGGTCTGGCACTTATTAGCACTGGTATGTGTCCTCCAGGAACTAGTGTGGGGCTTCACATTCTCTGTGAGAAAGAACAAGCATTTCAGCATATATCTCAACAGCATATTTCTATACACCTTCATTATGCAAAGAAATCTGCTTGGAACGTAACTGCACTCTAGTATAAACTCTTAATAAAAAAACAAATGCAGAATTAAAGAACAAAAGACAGCCGCTATTTTTTGTTTTGTATGAAACAACTTAAATTGGGATACTGGAATCTTACCTTTAATCTCTAAGTAGCAAGATACGCTTTTTCATAATTTCAGAAAATTACAAGTTCAAATGGCCATTGTTCTGATCTTGCTGTGCAGGATAAAGTTTTCAAAAAGTAGCCACATTTTTCTTTCTGTGCACATGTATCAACAATCGTCTGAGTTCCAACTACAGCAAGGCACAGTTTTACCAGAAAAAAGCTCTACTGGCTTCCTCTGTCATGTCATGGTTTCTCCAGAAGTCAGTTTTCCTACCTGAGAGAAGTGGTAAGCCTCTGCCCCCTGTGTGATCTTGATCAATCTCAAAAAATCATTACCAGTTAATAAAAGAACAAAGTACCTGGATTCGTAAGCTTCTCTTCAAGCTCAGCCTGAGTCGTTACACTCTCAGACTTAGGGGAATGGATGATGAGAACAACAGACCCAGCGCAGCTCAGCAAACATCCCAGCTTGCCAAGAATGTTCAGCTTTTCTTTCAGTAAGTAAGAAGCTAAAATAGACCTTTCAAAAAGAGCAAGAAAATTAAAAGTTTGACCTCATCTTAAAGCTCCAACAGTGATGTCTTACATGAATTTCCCTCTTTAAGAAATAGGATCAAATGTTGGTGTTGATCTTTGACCAAATGGTGGTGGATCCTTGAAAAGCATTTCTGACTTATCTTAGGAAAAGTTCATCTAATCTCAGTCTTACTCAATCCTTCATTTTCATTGTAGGAAAAAACAAACAAAACAAAACCCACAACAAAAATCCCAACTACAACACCCCCAAAACAAACACATGACCCCCTCCAAAAAAATCTAAACCATCACACCAGGCATCTGACACCCAAGGCAGATATCTACCCATTAACAATTTGGGGAGCTGTCACAAAGTCCCATTTTATAGGTGCTATGCAGTCATGAGATAGAAGTGGCCTCTGCTTACAAAGATTACAGGTCAGACATGTAGCTGACCAAAATACACAAAACTACGTGGCCTGGGATAAAATAATAAGTGGTTAAATAGAGCACCAGCAGCATGCTTCATAGTGTATAAAACTAAAGAAGCCCATACAAAGCAATCTGCACTCTGAAGTAGATGACCAGTGCAGTCAGACACACAATTCAGCAGCCAACAGCAGGCAATAGAAAAATCTCGATGCAACGCACAGCTTTGTTTTTAAAGAATTGTACTTTTTCACTGCAGTAGGTTCACAACTGTACTTTAGTTATTCACAAAACATTCAGTTGCATATTAAACTCCTTTTAGGAACAGTCACTGCCCTTTTTGTTTCCTCCCTTCACATGAAGGCAACACGCAGGAAGCTGTGAGCATGCATATACAAGGGGCTCTCTGACTTCAGGAAACTGGGCCAAATCCAATTAAATGAAAATCACCATCAAGAAACACACATGGGTTATGGATAGACAGGGAGAGAAAGAATGTGAGACAAAAGGGCAGATCTACATAGTAAGGGAACTGTGAATAAGAGAATAAGTAGAAGAGCCCAGAAAAACCACAGTGAAAGGGAAAAAAACCGCAATGAACCAAACAAAAAAACTCCAGATGTCTATCTGTTCCAGATCATAGTGACAGTTAAAGCAGAAGCAGAAGCTACTCAGGAACCCTTTCTTCACCATTGCCTGCCCCCCTTTCCCTACTTTGCTGGGGCAGACAGGAATAAGTGACATTATAACACATCATTAACAGTCATAAGCCTGACAACTTGTCAGTGGAACTCCAGTGATCACCAAGTCTATCTGACATTTTATTAAGTAGTAGTAATATTCAAATAAGACCAAGAAAAGCAAACTCTTACCCAAATGGAACGCCAAGAGCTCCCAAGGGCGTCACTAGCACAGTTGGAACTGCAGTGTAGGCCAAGAAATTCCCTATTTGACCCAGAGCCACTGGCAAGAGAACCAGAAATAAGCCTTTAAATCCCTTCGTAAAAAGAAGTAATGAAAACTTACCCAATACTGTTTGGGAAAGACTGACCTAAGGGGAAAACAGATGTTACACATTTGCTTAGTTTTGTTAGTTTTGCGCTTAAACAAAATGGCTGGCATTTTTCTATATTTTAAAAATTCTTTTTTAATGTAGGATTGATATTTGCCACACAAGAAGATCCAAGGGGGCACAGTAAATAATCTCATTTGCAACTTTTCTTAGTTGAATATAAGTAAGACTATGATTTGGAAAAACTCATGGATTACACTCAAATATCTCAGTATTACACTCAAGTATTTATATGAGAAGGGCTAAAAGTATAAATAAGGCATGATTTCAGCTTTAGAATGTGGATACATGTAACACAAATGCACTTGGTTATAGTTCTTAACAGCAGTGTCATCTTTTGGGGGGGGAATAAGGACAGTACTGAGGAATCTACTAATTAAATACTATATCTACTATATATCTTCAATATCCGGTAGACCACATCAATTTTTCACAACACTGTAAAACATCAAAAGTAATTCCTGACACCATAAAAGGAACAGATGCCTGACAAGTCACAGTAACAGCCTCACAATCTTCTTTTTTTCTTTCCCCCAATAAAAGCAAATCCCAAGATGTACCACACTATTGCACATCACAGCTGTGATAAACAGTTCACACATTCCAGTTTTTAGTTAAAAAAGAAATGCTGGATGGTTTTGCAAGTGCTGGCAAGTTTATAATAGGTCAACATGATGCTTGCATAGTTACAGGGTCTGTGGTAACTGGCAAGAACCTTGAGATTGAACACAAATTACATACAGCTCAAATTTCTAGTTGATGTTAAGAGCATTTAAAAACATTTCAAGAATCCAAGCTGCCTTTATCCTCAGGCTGGCATTGCCGAAAACTATCAAATATCATTACCATCATCCTGTTCTTTACACCTGCAAAACACTGTGCAAACATTAATTAATTTACCAAATTAGCTCACATTATCAGTAGAGCTGAAGACCTGTGTAACCTAAAGGAAACACGAAGGAGACAAACAAATTTACAAAACAGTAGAGTGTGGCAATATCATACTAGTTCAATTCACTGAGGCTTTCTCTCTATGTGCAGGAGTAAGCCAGAGAAATTAATAAGCAGCATTTCTAGAGCACAAGAGTCAGTGATCATCTCCTGAAATCTCCCTGCGTCTGGGACAGAATAACTCAGCTATCAGCCTTGGACTTCTTTTCCAGCAGACATATGGGGAAATGTTGGCATTCTCCTGAAGGCATCTGAAGGCACTGGGGCAGATCTTGCAGGGAGGATAGGACACAGCTAGCACGCTGTGTTTCTGCAGGTTACACACGTTTCCAAGTGAGTCTGACAAAAGGTTGTGCTTTTTGTAGGTCAGCTGCCTTAACTTTCTATTGGAAGAACCCTAACAGATGGTGCCAACACCAATCCTTAAAACAGGCCTCTGAAGCTTCAAACTGCACATATTGTATGGCTACTGAACTTATCAGAGGTTTTCAGTATCACCACAGTCTCTTACCACCATGAATGACAGACTAGGACTAATTAAAGTCAATTAAAAAAAGAATCTCAGTAATTATCTCCCTGATGCTGAGGACCTTGTTGCCAGCCTACCCAGTCCTCTCTGGATAGAAATTTCTCTCCAGATACATCAATTCTCTAAGTCAATTCACAGCTTCAGATCTTGAAGGCACACCAAGCTTTAAGCTTGCCAAAGGAGTACCAATATTCCCTAAGTTATTGCAACACAAAATTTGATGCACACTGACAGACCTACATTAGCATGGAAATCTGAAGTATATCTGTACAGTAAAAGATGTCTGCTTTATGCATGTCAGGGGTTTTATTTCAGACCAACTTCAGCCTGCTCCCATAAATTGAAAATCTATTTGCAGCTGGTGTGCATCAGGCACATTCCTAGAGTGCATCTCCCAGCCTAGTTTCATCTTAAAGGCTAGTTCAGGAGCTCCAACACTGCTCCACAACATGAAAGAAAACCCAGTCCATGGAGACAAACAGATTTGTTTCACAAGTGCATTCTCCATCTGCAAGGAAATGCTGACACAGATGCATCCACTACAAAAACCAGCCACGTCTATGCTGCTAACAAAACCCGCACTGAAACTAATTAGCCAATTAATTAATTTAATGCTCATTGAAATACCTGTACACATGCTGCAATCACTCTTTACACTTGTAAAAAAAAAAATAAATCCCTTAGCAGAATCTGTAGCCCTTCATTTGAAGTCTTCAGTAGTCCAGTGGTTCCCAAGGCCCCAAAATGGGTAAGCAGTGTTATGCTGAGTCAGCACACCAACACAGAAATGCTTGTTCAACATCTGAACAAATATTATGAAAACAAGTGGACAGATTTTATGCAGGTTTTGTTAGTCATCCAAACTCCAAATTACCTGCTGGAGAAAATTATGCCCCAGATGATTGGATTTTGCCGATTCCCCAAATACTGCCTCTCTCTGCATCCCATACATGCCTGCTGGGCCCTTGGGATGGCTGTTTGTGACTCTGTTGCAATTCTGAATAGATAACAGCCTTAAGGAATTCTTCCCTTGGTTCCTTTGCAAACTTACTGAGGCTTTGTTTAGAAATATCTGCACCTAGCTACTGGACAAAAGCCAACTGATACCATTCCCTTCAGCTATTTTGTCTCCATTCCATTCAGTCAACTCTTTTAAGCATGAAATTGTTTTCTATGATTCACCAAGATAAACTCCTGTAATAAATTCTCCTATTTTAACTCCTTCTGCTCAAAGGATCAAGACGGGGAGCCTCACAAGTGATTAATGCATAGATTTATTGCTACTTAGGCAGTACTGATCCTGGCAGAGGAGGAAGGTGACTTAAACTCCAATTAAATTAGCTGAAGACTCTCCTTGGTATCTCTGCTGGCTTCTATACTTGCTGTGAACTATCCTTCTACAGGTCTATCAGTTTCCATTCCTTTTGCATAGCTTGAAGATAAAACCAGAGACTTACTCTGTTGCCATGAAACATGGGCCACAAATGGACGCATATACTTCTTAGAAACAGCATCAGAACATTTTCAAGTAATTTGCAAAAGGCTGGGTTAGAGTCTAAAAGTGGGGTATGTTTTTAAGCTCATGGGTAGAAGAACTAGGGCTGAACTGCAAGAGGAGAAAACTAGCTGCTCCCTATGCTCTGGATTCACATCAGAGAATTAACTTAGCCTGAGCAGAGTTTACAAAGATACTAAGAGTGAAATTACACTGATCTCATATCAGCACCACACAAGGCTTCACATTAATCTTGTAGATTAAAACCAAAACTGAAATTGTATCTTTCAAACTAGAAATCAAAAAGGATTTTTTTTTTCTTTTTAATTGAGGCTGGCTAAGTGCTTTCTGATCTAAAAAAATAACGTGCTCAATGAGCCCTTTTGTGCAGAGCAACAATTTCTTATTCAGCGTTGACTTTCATTAAAAACTGAGTGGACCAGCACAATCCAGAAGCACAAACTGTGCAAGAGCCCAGAGTCAAAGTAGCATGTGGCTGCCAAAGGGCTGCAAGTACCAAATGGTTCAGAAATATGGAAAGATGTCTGTCTTTGAATTGTCCTAGCTCTTTGCCTTTCTCAAACACCATCAGACAGAGAGAGATTACTAAAGGTGGGATATTTCTGAGGGATGGGCATTTTGTGACAAGTGAGCATGAGACTCAAGATGAGAACCCAGATTTCCTGATGTCTCATTTCACCATCTAACTGCAACTTCTCCCCTTAAAAAAAAAAAAATTAAAACATCAAACCTTTAAAAATACTTACTTGCAATAGTGCCAGACCACCATACTATATCTGTTAAGTACGAAGTACCTGGAAGAGGAAGTATAGGAAAACATATTAGAACAATATGAAATTGCAGTATGGGAACTATGAAATAGAATAATTTCATCAGTCTCAACTATTAAGGACCTTCATCTTAGCCCTTTTCTTCAAGGTAACTGAGTGGGAGGAAAACAAGAAAGAAGGTGATTGGATTTGGCCCAAGTGTCCAAACTGGGCCTTAAGACAGCATATTAGCCGGACCTTCTGGTTTCCAGTGAAGTAGCTATGCGATGCTAACATAGTATTACTTACAAGAGCATCCAAAATGTCATCAAATGCTTCTGAAGGTGCCAATGAAACATACAGATTAGAACTACTACTAGGAGAATGGGAAACCTAAGGAAATCAAACATCATTAGGATCAATTAGTTTGCTAATATAACCTCAGTGAAACTGTATCAGAGAAATGTACCAGAGAAATTGGTTTGGCACGCAGTTTTGTCAGTACCGTAAGTGTGGACCAATCCTCCTGCATTTGAGCACTGGAAAATGCTATGATTGAAGCCTCTGAATTCTGTACATAAGGCCATGTTTCAAAGAGAGTAGTAAAAACTCTGGATTGTCTCTTAGTGTCTCCTAATACCAAGGATTATTATTTTCTTCATCAGATTATAGGCACTTTCCTTGGGATGCGCCAGGGGAGCCTGTGCACCACCTTTCCTAAATTCTACTTCTGTAGAACATCAAGGCTAATGACCACTTACTAAACTAAAGCCTGACCTTCACTGAGCACAACCTTGGCATCACATCATGCTCTTACATTCTGCTTCTCTTTCTAGCCATTCGGTTCTGCATTTATTTGGGAAGGTACTCTCTCAACAGCTGCTGGAGCAATAGGCAATATTGTACCCACCCTGAAATCACAAATGAAAGAAAAACACAGTAATCTGTAACTCTGGAGACATATAAAATATTAAGCACTTGCAAATCCCACTATATAATTGATATGAGATGGAAAATGACTAATGAAAATGGCCAGCTTTAGAGTGGGTGTAATAATTTTTTTACTTTTGTTATTTCATATAAAATAAAACCACTGTTGGGGGCACAAATTATAGAAAATATTGAGTCAAGGAAGATAACTTTGCAAAATATTTGTCACTCACTGCTGTTTCCAAATAAGCAAAGATTACTAATTGCATAGATACTATATTATTGATTCAATAGAGAGGACAGAAAAGTGCCTCCTTGTTAATTATACAACACTTACTGAAGTCAACGGAAAAAAGACACCATCTGACACTGACCATCTCGGGGTCACAGCTCCAACTGCTAGATTCAAGGCAGAACCACACTGCTTCTCAACACTAAATAGACAGAAGCCCAGGGTATTTGCCTAGATGTCTCTACACTGAGATACACAGCAAGATACACAAAGAACCACCAGTCATATTTTCAAAACAGGATGTTTTACAGTTGCCAGCACTGAGAAAGCAGGCGCACACCCGTCACCCTCTTAAGCCAGTGCTCCACTGAAAGCTCTTCAGGAGCAATTAGACCCAACTACACTGCAAAATGGAAACTTCTACATCTGCCTCGGGATGGAAAGTAATTCCTTTCCCACCCGTTTTCTCACTGTTTCCCTAACAAAACAAAACAAAAAACAAACAAAGAAAAAAATTGTACTTCTGATGCAAACATTCTCTCTGTGGACAATAAAAATGGATTACAGCCATCCTGGAGGAAAAGGGAGACTACGCTTGCAAAACAATAGTTTGTCTGAGGCGCTTAACCGTAAGGTCATTGCAGAAAAAGCAAAATAAACTTGTTACATCAGGCTGCCAGCTGGTAGGAACATAGTTGCAAGCTTGCTCTGCTCCACTGCATCCACTCTGAAACGCACTCCTGCTCCAGCACTAACCATCTCAAGTACATTTATCTGTAGCTACATACACACACACACGTGTACAGTGAAAATACCTAGCATGTCCTGGTCACTAAAAATGATTTCTCACAAGAGAAAGTTCCCAGAATCCATGGACACATGCTCTCACACACACAGACACCATCACCTGCAAAACAAGTGGCTGTTGACAACATATGTGCTATGAAAAAGTTTCATGCAATTCGTGTTTACAACTTTCCCCTCACGTAAAAGCATGATATTAAGAGCAAATACATATATTTGCATTTTCCTCTAGCCAGAGCATCAAGATGCAACTAGCAAAATGCTATTCAGAGGCTACATACTTTGGGGAACTCAGATTTCAGAAAAAATTACAAAACATCATACCCTGTGAATTTACAGTTTTGTTCTGGCTAAACTAGATAGCGCAGTCCCTGAATATGTTCATCTCAGAAAACAACAGTGAGGTATGGGATGACAATAAGAAAAATAAAAGAAATCCTTTCATGTCATTGATGTGCCTTTCTTCTCTACATAAGGAAACCACCACATTGGTAACTTGCGGTGTGTGCCGGTGGAAGAGCTAGAAATAACAAGTGACAAGACGTGCTGGTGTTATTCATGGCAAGAAACTATCTGAGCCAGAGAAGTGGGAAGAAAAGTCCCGCAAGTACACGAAAATAATGCAATAGAAACCAATGTCTACACGCATAGATACACGAATCCCCAGTGTTGTATTACAGCGTGACAGCAGACCAGCGAGCAGGCCATCATACATCGGGATGCTGTTGCTGATGACCACCTCAACATACTACCTGTCATCTCCGGTAATTAATCACACCCCTTACACGGAGCTCCATGTCTGATGTCAAACACGCTTAAGGTGACAAACTAAGGCCGGCTCCCCAGCTCCATCCGCCTGGAAGGTGTCCCCCGCTCCAGACGGCACCGTGACACCCCACCCCCCCGAGCAGAGGTCTGTCAAAACCCGGGGTGCCGGTCCTCCGCGCCCCCCCGGCTGCGCCGCCACGGGATGGACTTGGCCGCACGGCAGCACCTCCCCCCCCCCGCCCAGAGCCGGCGCCGCCGCAGCGCGGAGCAGCCGCGGCCCTTCCGCGGGAGGTAGGGTAGGAAGCTGTCCCCGAGGGAGGCCAGGCTGCTCCCGGGGCGGAGGGGGGGGGGGCGCTCCGCAGACCAGGGCGTTTATCGGGGGTCCGGAGGCAAGGAAGGGAGAGGGAGGTCAGAGAGCCCCGGGGGAGCGCTCCCGCCCGCCACCACCGCAGCGGCGGGGCCCCTACCTCTCCCGCGGGCCCGCACGATCCCCTTCTTCTGCAGGACGAAGGTGGAGCCGTTCACCAGGCTGGAGACCACGGCCACGCTTAAGCCTAGTGACACGGCAGCGGGGCCGGGGCTTTGCGCTGCCCCCTCGCCCGCTGCTGCACTGACCGCCATCCGCATCGCCCCGCCGACAGCTGCTGTTGGCACGGCAGCTGCCCCGGGCCCAGCGCACCCGGCAGCGGCTCTGCGCCGGGACCCGCCCTGCGCTGCGCCGTGCTGCGCGACCCGCCCCGCCGGGGGCGGCTCTGGGCGGGCAGCGGCGGCAACCGCGGCTCCTGGCGCCTGTCCCGCGCGGGGATGGCAGCAGGATGACGTCATATCAATGGCATGTCTCTCCCCCCTCCAACCGCCGATCTGACGTCACGGCTTTGTGCCACCTCTCTTCCCCCCGCTGGCACCGCAGGGGGCGAACCGGTACCGGGCAGAGAGCTGCCCTGGCGGCCCCGGTGCCGCTGCTGACGGCTTGCGGCGTTTTGCGGCGCGGCTTGGAGAAGGGGGGTTCCCCGGGGTGGGGGAATCCGGAGCAGAAGCTGCCGTCTCCGCCGGAGCGAGCTGCGAGCGTCCGTGGGCACGGGGGCGCGGGAGGACAGAGGGATGTGGGGGGATGCGCAGGGATGTTCAGGGCACTGGAACAGGCTGCCCGGGAAAGTGATGAAGTCACCATCCCTGGAGGTATTTAAAAGACGTCTAAGACGTGGTGCTTAGGGACATGGTCAATGGTGAACATGGCAGTGCTGGGTTAAGGGTTGGAGTTGATGATCGTAAAGGTCTTTTCCAACCAAAGTGATACCATGATTCTGTGTGGGAAGATCGGGAGAAGGACGTGATTTGCAAGAGGACAGAGGGAACCCTCCCTGGTGTGGGAGCAGCACTGTTGAGCAGTGCTCTTGCTTTCCCTGGGGGTTTTTAAAATTTGTGTGTGCTCCCTGGTCTAGCCAAGAGCATGGGGTGTTGCAGTAGCAGGGCAGGAGCAAGGCAAAGGCTAGGCCGGGGCTTGATGCTGCCATTGCAGCCCCCACCAATGACCTAGAGCTGCAGCTGGATCCACCCCACAACCAGCTGGGTAGTGTGCCAGGTAGAGATGGAGAATCTGCAACTGAGTGTGTGGCTGCAGACTAGTAAAGCTGCCAGGGGTTGTGCAGAGTGCCTGAAAACTGTGGCACCCATAATCACTCTGGTTTCATCCAGCAGTAAACCCCAGAATCTGCATTTATTTCCACAAAAAAGTTCACTTTCTCGTAACAGCAGCTTCTCCAGATCACAAGTCCTCCAGCCTCTCTCAGCTATCATCCAGCAGCTTTCAGGTTCTAGGAGGACAGAGCACAATTCATCCTGCCATTGCGAGGAGGCCTGAAGGTCCCTCTGGTAGCAATACCCCCGGGTTCATCATTGGTATTGAAAATAGTGAAGTTAAAACTTAGTCTCTCAAAGCATGAAGTGCTGAGCTGAAAGCAATCTTCCTTGATAGGCAGAAAGATTTTGTAGCATATCCTTCATTGCAGTTCTCACCATTCTCACATAGGTGTTGAAATAAATCAATCCATACATGGATTACTGTGGCAGTATCCATGGAAGGAAATGGGGCATGATACCTTGGTTTGGTGTAAATGAAAGTGCGCATTTTTGCTATTTGTAACTATTGGGCATACTTCTTAAAGTGACTTTTAGCATTCCCAGGAAATATGAGTTTAGAGAAGAGGCAAACTCCTGAAAATGTTTCTCTTGTTATCATATTTCTCAGTTTTCCTATGCTGTTAAGGCAGCTGTTCTAGGAAGGCACAGGAAGGCTGCAGTATGCTTTTGTTCAAGTTTAACAGCAAGAAGATGTAATACTTCCTGCAGTATTGCCCATATTTTCACCTAGGTTGCTTCATCAGATCATTGTATAAATATTTAATGCTATGGAAGAGTGAATTTATCCTTGTGAGACTCACAAGACCTGCAAAATGAGAGTACAGGACGTGGAAGAACAGTCATCCATAGCAACCCTTGGAAACAAAGATAGAGGTGAAGACGAATACAGGCTAATTATAAATATCCATTTCTGATCTATATACAGCCTAGTAACATGTACAGTGAAATTTATTACAGGAAATAATTTATGCTTGCACAGTGGAAAAATGATATATATTTAACAGCCTTTGCATCTCATTATCAGACGAGTTTCTAAACAAAGCTCAAAACTGGCCAGTTTTTATAATTGAAATCTCTCTCTAGTGTGGTTGAACCAAGTCAAAAATAGTTACCAGAGATTTCAAGAAAACAGTTTATTTCTCTCTTGCCATGTCATTTTAATCTCCTAATTGTAAAGTTTACATATGCCTTTCTAAAGTACATCTTCGAATAGGTGATTCTAAATACACTTAATCGGCCTTATTCAGTTAGTTACTATTATACTTGCCATGTAATAGTTGGAGTGTTCTTAAGAATTAGTCATAGACTAAAATAATAGGCACAACACTGATAAATTTGCAAATATCTTGAAAAACAGAGCTTCACTAATGTCTTTTAAAATCACTTGATGCAAAAAAAATCTGCGTTATCTAGTTTACAAACATTTTGGACCAAAACATAAAGGTACCTCAAAGATAACAGCTGTTATCATTATTTGAATGGAAATTAGGTGATCTTCCTTAAAGTATTACATGTACACAGTATATAAACTCCTAAGGTCCATCTAATCTTCTGAGACTGAGTTTCATTGTAATAGCATCACTCCCCCTGCTGAAGTTGTGTCATCATGTTTGTAGTATTGCAAAACAAGATGCTTTGGGTTAGTTTGTCTTGTACATTGCAATGCCACAGTACTCCTGATGTCACAGCGGTCTGACATGTCATGAACACACAAATTGCACAGGAGGAACCTCAGATTTATGTGTCATTTCCTTCAACAAACTCTGGTTCTTGCCATCAGTCTTATTCAACTCCAATCTAAGGACTCATAGTACTTCTAGATCCACACTTGTTGGCCACATATTGCTTAATTCAAACAATATCTGAGGGCTGACATAAAAAGTGTACAGGTTGCTTTATAGAAGTAGCTAACTCTGGTATTGGTGCTCAGGATCAGTCAAGAGGTATGAGCAGTATTTAATAGACTTATGTGGGGCTTCTACCTGGAGGAAGGGATGAGTGAAGTTGGGCTCTTGAAACTGAGTGAGCAAAGTTGGTAGAGGTTCCACTTTTCTTTTTTTTTTTTTTTTTTTTTTTTTTTTTTTTTTTTTTTTTTTTTTTTGTGGGGATGTTGAACTTTTTCTGGTTAGAGTGGGCTCTTCCCTCATCTGAAGGGGAAGAAAAATGCTTGTGCCTGATATAAAGGAGTGCATTGTTTTCTCTGTAATGGCTTTGATTTGTTTATTATTGTATTTTATGTATATAAAAAAAACTATTATCTTTGTTTAATTAAAGCAGTTGTTAGAGTGTTTTAGCTGTGCTAGAGGACAATCATTATCAGTCTGTATCTGACACAGAATGAGAACACAGTAGCCGTGCCCAGAAGATAATCCAAAGCTCCTTATGAAAGAGCAGGGTAGATGTTTACCAACAGCTGTATTAGACCCTGAGGCAGGAGCAGTAATTCTTCTTGGCAGAAGCACTGTAGACATCCACTCTGCCAGCAACTGAAGCAGTAGGAACTGAGACTGCAAAGAAACCAGAAAGAAGACAGTGGCAATCCTTGCTATTTTTTCTGGCCTTTGAGAACCAAAGACCACAGTAAGAGCAGTTAAATGTTAAGACTTGTGTGATGGTCCACTGAACCTGGGCCTGAAGATGACCTAAAAATCCTTTCTAAGGAGACTTGAGCGGTTGCCTGGAGTATAAAAGTGGATTTGGTGTAAGTGGGTCATCACTGGTATGACTGGGTCCTTCTTTGGCAAGGAAGTGACCTGAAACTTGGTTGTTACCCAGCTCTTGGTTTGCTGTGGGCATCCATACCTGTGGATGGGAGAACAAATGGAGACCTGCTGAAACTGCACTTGCACTGACGTGTTCAGTTAGGTTTTTTGCTGTCTACTTTATTAATAAGGACTTTGTTGAACTGGACCAGAGAAGACAGTGTGTACAATCTCTGGGCCCATGTTTGGAAGCCCATAGTGGTCTTTGTGAAATTAAATTGTAGCATTGAGCTCTACTACACTGTAGACAATGGCCATGAGACTCCTGAAAGCATCCTCTGAAGCTAGAACAAAAAAAAAACAGGATAAGCCTTAATGTCTGACTGAAACTGCAACAAAATGCTGCCTTACATCCTATCTGCAGTACAGAAGGTGGCACAAGCCTCTGTGGTCTCTGTGCCCTATGGGTTACAAGAGGAAAGGCAGCCCTGGGAGTACAGTGGCTTCCTTCCAGGGCAAAACATCAGGCAGCAAATCAGCACAATCCAGTACAGCCTTGAGTAGATAAGTGAGGACAGGTTAGGTTGCCTTTGTTAAAGGGTCCAGGGTTCATGCAATGGAGCTTGTTATTGGTGTGCAAGTCTTGAAGTCTGGTCTGAAAGAGTAACAGAGGCTTGCTGTCACTTTTGCCCATGGAAAACAATTTATTTGCTAAATGACAGTGGCCACATATAATACTGGAGTTTTGGAGAACTTAATCATCTTTCCTGAAGAGACGGTGCAAGGCTGATGTTAGGCTATTGACACAGAGAGCACGGCAGGTGTGCTGCAGACATATACCATTTCAGCTCTCTTGTGAGGAAAACAGATCTCCTCACAAAGAATCAGCAGCAGGCAGAAGCTCATCAGTTAGTTCTGATGTACATTCATGATCAAGCTGCAAAGAACCTACATTATTAAACATCGTGACTGCTCACATTTGCTGGGCAGAAATCACTTTTAGATCCCCAGTGACTAGGGAACACAGGAAAATGCACAGATTTTCCAGTTAATCTTGTAGCAGATTATAGAGTCCACCTACATTAGTTGCCATTCTGACCAGGGCATACTCTTCTATGCTGATTTCCAGAAGTTGAATAGACCACCTTAAAGTGATGAATATATGCATATGCAGCTCTTTGTCTCCATATATTATAAGGGTGGTGAATGCCTAGCATATGCTAGTATTTTAGCATGAAACTTTAGAACAAGTCTTCCAGTGAAGGTATGGTCATTACAATGATCTTCCAAAAAAAAAAAAGCAGAATCTATCACAAATTTGTATGCAAAGAATTTGCCTGTCTCTCCCATACCTTGGCTGTTAATTAACCACATTAATCTTCTACTGAGCTAAAGGAAGTTCTGGACATGTTTCAGACTTATAGATGTTGGTATGTTATTGTAAGCTTTGGTGTGGTGATCTACATCACTCCTATCCTGGTTTCAGCCAGGACAGAAACAATTTTCTTTTTTGTCATGTGACATCTCAGTCAAGTCTCTTCTAAGTAGCTGCACTTGCTGAAATTAACAGGATATTTTTCAGCCAGTCTCTTCTTCTAGGACTGATAGCATTCAATGTTTATAGTTACTGCTGGAGAATGGAGAAGGGACCAATGGTATAGTTACTGCTGGAGAATAAGAAGCTAAACTTCTTATGTGCTGGAAGGAAAAGGGCAGAAAAGGGGCAACACCTGTGACCCTTCTGTGGGAAGGAGCAGACTGGATAGGTGACTCAAAATTGACCAAAGTAAGTGTTCTATCCCATAAGCATCATACTCAGTATAAATCTGAGCGATCACAAGGGTCAAGTTCTTTTCATCTGTTGCCAGCATCTTGGGAGGACTCCATCCGTTCTTCTGCCTTTGATCCCAATCCATTCATTCCTGCATCCAGCTCCTGTCTGCTGCTGATGCCAGGAGCCTAGTCCGGGACTTTCCCAGGGCTGCTCTATAGCCTTGGTGGTGACATGAGCATTGTTGGGAAGGGGGGACATGATAGTGGTTTGGTAAATATTAGTATTTATTTTTACATATTTCATTACTTTCCTTTTCATCACTACTGTTTCATTAAAGCTGTGCAGTTTAGTTCCCAACCCGTAAGTCTCCCTTATTCTTTCCTTTTCCTTTCTGAGAAGGGAGAGGGGTTAATTGTGAGCATCTGTCAGTTGTTTACTTGCCGGCCCAGCACTAAACCTTGACAACTTCATGAGCTGCATACCAAACTAGCATGTAGTCATCACTGAATCACTTGTGGTGGTAGTATCTTCCTGTTAACCTGGTCATCTGCTCAGTTCAGTGAGTGGAGACCAAGATTTAGAGTATAACTTGGAGACTTGGACAATTAAAATTCTCTCAAGTGAAGAACATTGGAGGCACTCCTCCTAATAAAGTAAATTAACTCATAAGATTTGCTGGGTAGTTCCAACAATATATATATATGGCTTTTCTACTGCATTGTTCCTCAGATAAGAGTACTTTTCTAGCAGACACTTCAGGGAATACAGCAGCTAGCTGCCTGCTCAGAGATCAATCTTTGTGAGGTTGTGTGCATCCTGTACTGCAAAGCCTTAGTTCCTTTGTGAAGTTTATTTTTATATGGGTGCTTTTGAATGGGGTTTCAAGTCAATATTGTTGGAAGCCTGTAGATGCACTGCAATGCATCTGAACTGGATTTTTTGTCATCAAACTAAACAATAGGCTACCAACCTGAGACCTGTAATTAGTGGAGTCCCTCAGGGATCAGTGCTGGGTCCAGTCCTATTCAACATCTTTATCAATGACCTTGATGAGGGGACAGAGTGTCTTCTCAGCAAATTTGCTGATGACATGAAGCTGGGAGCACTGGCTGACCTGAAGCCTGTACAGCCATTCAACAAGATTTGGACAGGCTGGAGAGCTGGGCAAGGAGGAATATAATGAGGTTTATCAAGAGCAAATGCCAAGTCCTGCACCTGGGAAGGAACAGCAAAATGCACCAGTACAGGCTAGGAGGTGATCTGCTAGAGAGCAGCTTCGTGGAGAAGACGTTGGAGTCCTGGTAGACAACAGGTTATCCATGGGACAACAATGTGCTCATGGCCAAGAAGGCCAATGGTATTGTGGAGGACTGGCCTCCACAAAAGGTATGTCTCTCACACAAATTGATTGCATTAGAGAGACATACCTTTTGTGGAGGCCAGTCCTCCACAATACCATTGGCCTTCTTGGCCATGAGCACATTGTTGTCCCATGTCTCTCACACAAATTGATTGCATTAGAGAGACATAAAAGTCAAAAAAAGAGAAAAACAAAACAAACCGAAGCGGTGACAACCCTGCGGGGTGTGCTGCTGTGACTTACACAGTGAAGGGCAGAGACCCCTGCCCCCCTTGCTATGTTTGCAGCCAGGACCCAGCCTTTGGCTGGAGCACGGCAGTATTGTTACAGGAGCCACAGGTAGGAGCTGAGGACTGAGCAGACAGAAGGCCAGACCAGCCTGCATAAGCATGTAAATAGGACGGCCATTATGGGTCGTTATCGGTCGTTGGCGCCCATTGTTCTCTGCTGCTGACAGAAAGGAGAGAGAAGAGAAGAAAAGGGAATAGGAGATAACACAGAGCCTTCGGTGGCTGGGTGGGACTTCTGCTATAACTCCTGCATTCTTTTACTCCTCCCTGCCTGCACCCCTGCACTCCGGGACTGCTGCTATTCCCTGCTTCCTGCTTGCTTGCACTCGTGCCTCTTCTCGTGGAGCCTGCTCGCCGAGGAGCTGCCTGAAAGGAGCTGAAGAAACGGAGAAGAGAGCTAGAGCACGCTAAAAAAGCCCCACTCGCCCAAAGCCCCGCTCTTAAAGCCACAGACGCCACCAAACCTGTCAGTGCTTCTGAACCAGATACTGTAAGAGAGACCCACTGACCGAGAAATCCTTCCTTTCCTTGCGTTTTTTACCCCGGGCAAAAGTAATCGGCCACATACACAGACGCACCTCGTCTACCCTATAGGGGAAACTCGCAGGGCACACTACCCCCAACTATAATACTGTTTCTTTCTCTCTCTTTACCTATCGCGTACACATCCCAAGTTTGTCTCCTTTACCCACATTTGCATATCCTCTCCCCACCATACACTCCCTCTGCTCCACAGCTGTTACAGTAAAGTGGTATTTTAAGCACAGTCTCTGTGCTGGTGCACACACGCATCTGGGCAGGGTTTGTGTTCTGTAGAAATACCCGGTGTAGCCAGCCGGTCCCAAGCTAGGGACGGACCCACTGGGAAATTAAAACCAGCCAACTGGGGGCTATTCCTCTTCTAATTGATGAGAAGAGAAGGGGCGATCCGTGTCTCGACTTGAGTTTTCCAGCCTGGGTCAAACTTGGACCGCAACAGATATCTTGGGGTGCATTAGGAGGAGTGTGACCACCAGATCGAGGTAGGTTCTCCTCCCCCTCTACTCGGCCCTGGTGTACACCTCACTTGGAGTACTGTGTCCAGCTTTGGGCTCCCCAGTTCAAGAGGGACAGGGATCTACTTGAGAGAGTCCAAGGGAGGGCTATGAGGATGATTAAGGGACTGGAACAACTGCCTTAGGAGGAAAGGCTAAGAGACCTGGCACTTTTCAGCCTGGAGAGAAGACTGAGGGGGCATCTAATTGATGTCTATAAATACAGGAGGGCTGGGCCTCAAGAAGGCAGGGACAGCCTCTTTTCATTGGTGCCTAGTGATAGGATGAGGGGCAAAGGATTCAACCTTGAGCACAGGAAGTTCCATCTCAACATGAGGAACAACTTCTTTACTGTAAGGCTTACAGAGCATGGGAACAGGCTCCCCAGAGAGGTTGTGGAGTCTCCTTCTCTGGAGACTTTAAAGACCTCTCTGGATGCCTTTCTGAGTGATCTGCCCTAGTTTTTGGTCCTGCTGTGGCAGGGGGGTTGGACTCGATGATCTTCAGAGGTCCCTTCCAACCCTGTGATTCTGTGAATTTCATCATTATAATGGCCCATGTTTAACTACTTTCCCCCTGAAGCTTCACTTTCAACTTACCATGCACTTGCAAACTGTAAACCTTTGAGCTTTTTGGACCCAGATACTGAATTCTAGGTGTTTACAGTATGCCACCATCCTAGTATTTTATCTCCTAAATATGTGCCTTCTCAGAAGCAAAGCTACATTGGTGGCTTCACTCATCATTGCCCCTGAAGGCACAAAGAAGCAGCCTGGCTGTTCTGGGAGAACAGTACTGAGAAGCTGGGGTTCCCAGCTACTGGGGTTAAACAGGGTCCTAGCAGGAGAAATGGTGATGGGCTGATGCAAACCATTTCTAGGGAGATTCTACTAGAGTGCATGGAATCACATGCATCCCTGCATCAGTGATAGGACAAGGGGCAATGGGTGCAACTGGAGCATAGGAGGTTCCATGTAAATATGAGAAAAAACTTTTTTACTGTGAGAGTGACAGAGCACTGGAACAGGCTGCCCAGAGAGGTTGTGGAGTCTCCTTCATGGGAGACATTCAAAACCCACCTGGACAAGTTCCTGTGTGATGTACTCTAGGTGACCCTGCCTGGCAGGGGGGTTGGACTAGATGATCTTTCGAGGTCCCTCCCAACCCCTAGGATTCTGTGGTTCTGTGAAAGAGAGGCTTCCCATGAAGTTCCTCTGCTCCAAATCAGAGCAGCTGCACAGCCAGCTACTTCAGCATTTCATATTTAGTATTTAAAACTGAGTTTAATATTTAAAACAGAGTTGGTTTGAGAGTTGTAATAAAAGGCAGCTGTGGTAGTTACTTACCTAATCAATTACCTAAGGAAATCAATTGGCATGAGGTTAGTCTTGCTGTGTTTGGCAGATGTTCAGTGTTATCATACAATCTTTGCACTTGCTGATCTGCACCTTTTAATAAGACAAGGCTATATTTATATTAAGTGTAACATTAAAATCTTAGGCAATGTCAGAAAGGGATTGTCACTTTTTAGGGAAATTAATTCATCTTCTATAAATCCTGGCAATGCCTACATTTAAAAGTAATTTTTCTTAGTAGTCAAGGTGCCTATTATATAATAGATCAGTGTTAATGCACTGTTGTACGTCATGGACCCTAACATAAAAAGGGTTTCAGTGATGACTACAATGCTTGGGTTAAATTTACTCTGAGTTCATTGAAAGCAGCTGACAGGAATGTTAACTAAGTTAGGTGAAACTGGAAGTCTTGTTTCTGGTTCTTTGCAGATGAGGTACCAGGGATGTGGGGCAATTATTAGACTGAATACTGACCTGCTTCGTATTTCAGCTACTCCACTTATGCATTTGGCACACATATGTCTTAAGATTTCTTCGATAGTGTTTGCTCCTCAAATACTTACTCCAAAGGGATCAGTCCCTCTTACAGTTCTACTGCTAGTCGGCTCAGCTTTATCTTTATCCTGCATATATGAAGATTGTTATTACTGGTATCTTGACAATGATGGACTTGTGCACAAAAGGTATTGGGGGGTTGCTAAACTGTCAGAAAGAGATCTGAGAAAGGAATCCCTGTGCTTAGCTAAGCACTAACTTTGAAGTGCCTATAGACGTTTACTGGCTAATTGGGATGTCCAGCAAATACTGTAGGTAACGTCAACCTTCAGGGCAAGTCTTCCTGTGTACAGACTGCAGAGGTATTCAATGTACATCATACTGTCTCTAGCTTTAATGATAAAAGGTATTTTAATGCTGATTTTAATGATAACCACTGCTGAAATGAGATCTTGTGGTTGAGAGTCATGGACAACTGTAACAAATAATAGTATCTCAAGTCTAACAATCTAATCTTAAACTCAATGAAACGATGGGGTTCCTTTGTAAAATAAATGTGACTTAAAAAAAAGAAATGGAACAAACCAACACGTTTTTAAAGGAGCCTGCGAACAAAAGAGTATTTTTAAATCTTTTGTCTCAGGACATCTTTCCTTCCAATGAGGCTGACTGCATAATAGCACTGTAAAAGCAGATAAGATAATTGCTACTTCAGCAATAGAACAGCAGGAACTTCTGAAGCTTCTTCCTCTCTCTGATTTAGCCAGTAGCTGAAACAGAACCGTTCTCTACCTTAATGTTCCTTTTGGACTTTGTTTGGCTGGCTTCAGTTTTGCCAACCCCCAAAGTTAGTATTTGGGAGAGTACCCTCTTTTTGGCCCTTAAATAAATATTTGTTTTGTCAGTTTGTTTTGTTCTTTCCTTTTAAAAACTTCTGCCCCACTCTGAGCTCAGGGACTATAATAGGTACAGCAACACCTTCCAGGCTAGAGGAGGGAAGGCTTTCAGCTACCATTGTCAGAGTTCCTGCTCCTCAAAAAGCAAGAAGCCAGCTGGATTTTGAGCTGGGCATTACTCAGATGAGTAGAGAGAAGGAAATATGCCAGCTGCAGTATCAAGTAGGAAAACAGAGATCTTAGCTCAGGAACCAGAAGGATGGTTCACTCATACTGCACTGCACCCAGG
This sequence comes from Hemiprocne comata, assembly GCA_020745705.1. NCBI lineage: Eukaryota > Metazoa > Chordata > Aves > Apodiformes > Apodidae > Hemiprocne > Hemiprocne comata. Next base: position 88,074,694 of record CM036586.1, on the reverse strand, counting down.
ACTACTGCCTGGTTTAAGAGGAAGACACATTTTGGGTAGAGGTTGGCTCTTTCTACACATTCCTATACTCATGCCAATTCTTCCTGCTGTGGGAATGGCTGAGGAGCACTGTGAATATATGCTATCCTGCACAAGTCATGGGGGGCTGCCAAACATTAGTCCATTCTTCCTTTTGCCTTTGCAATGAGAAAGTGGCCAAGTGGTTGCTGACAATATAGCAGGATGCAAAAGTGCTCTTCCCTGTAGAGCCTGTGCACCTATATTGTAAAACACAAACTCTTGTCAAATGATCTAAACAATGAGAAAATCAGTAGTAGCAGGTTCAAAGCCATGGCTTGTCTGGCTGCTAGAGGAGTAGCTTGAGAAAACGACCACCATGCTGAGATGCTGAGACAAAGTGGGTTTTTTTCTATCAAGTAAGAAAACAGCCTGCTGTTTGCAGCAGTTCTTAAAGCAAATGCATGCAAATGCTTGCTCATCTGAGCTGTGAGATGAATGCATGACAGTTAGCCTCTGAGATTCAGTACTGAGCTCTTCTCAATATTTGAGATGAAGCACATGGGTCTACTAACAGGAGCATGCTGAGCAGGAGTAGCACACTTACATGCTACCTGAGGGTCTGGTCTGTCAGCTTTTTTCTACCAGTTCACTAATTAGGCATCTTTTTGCAAGCACAGAGGTTTGCAAGCAGGATTATACAGGTTTCTGAGTACACAGTGATTATTCATTGGTGAAAGCACACAGAAGATAGCTAGGTCTAACATGCCTAGTATGTAAGACTCAGCATCCCAGTGCAGGGCAAGATCTTCTCCTTGGCCCCACATGAGAAAACGCCAGTCTTTGTGGCTCCTTGGAGCAGGCTAATCCTCTGTGTTGCTGAATTGCTGTCTTCTAACTATCTTCTGCTTTTTTTCCTCAGTTTTATAATTTTCACATTAGTGGTTTTCTCCTGAGGCCTTGAGTTAATAACTAATATGAGTCCAAAATTTCTTTTTTTTTTTTTTTTCTTTTTTTCAACATGCTTTTTGTAATCTTGCCTGGCTCAACAATTTTCTTCAGTAAATCCACACAATTAATTGGACCCTGGGCTCTGGGCTACTGTTTACAATCTTTGGAGATAATACGGCATTTTAGCACAGCTGTTCTCAAACCAAGAATCGTTGGTGCATTAGGTACCTGGGGAATACATCTCCTAGTGAGGGAAGGTGGCCTGTCCCTGGGGAGCTGCTGAGAGGTGAGTAGGAGAAGGAGGAAAGCAAGAAGATGGCCTGGGAACAGAGCCAGGAGATGAAGAAGTGCTTAAAAGGTTCCCTCCAAGTGAGAAGACAGGCAGCACCAGGAAGCGTGGATTTTGAGGCCTGCTGAGAAAAAGCCTTCTCCTGTTGCCTCTGGTCCTGATGTTCCTGCTGAGGGGCGCTGGTTTGGCTCTGAGGCTTGCAGCAGTCACAGACTTCTCCTGCTTGCTTTCTCAGCCTGCCATCAGGAGCTTATTCACAGAGCTCCTCCTGCTCCCTCTGCCCTCTCCTTGCCATATTCCATGCTGCACTCCAGCCAGCACTCCCTCTGAACCCATCCAAACCAAAAGCAACTCTTAGTGGGAAGAGCACCCAAAATCCAGAATGTACTTATGGTGAGGGGGATGTAAAAAAGCAATCTGAGGACTGCTGGCTCGATGCATCTTCTCCCACACTGCCGAGGAAGAAGTAGCACTTCTCACCATCCCAAAATAGCATGACAATATACAAGTGCCCAAATGGCACTGTGTGCCTATATGACAGGGATTTCTCCTTAGTCACAGGGAAGATCTCTGTAGGGGCTGATCATGCTAGCACCTGGCTGGCTCCCAGGGGAAGAGCTAGGGAACCTGTGGGGACAGATACTCATCCTGAAGAAATTTGCTGATAGCATCCATCCTTCTTCTCTGGCCCTTCCAGGCAGTTGTCCAGCCTGACAGCCCTGCCTAGCAATGACTTAGGTGTAAATATTCTAGTGCATTGCTGTTGGTGAGCTCCCAATGTCCTTTAGGGTGGTGCTCAGAGGAGCTCCCTCCATCAAAGCCAGCCTTAGGTCTATCTCCTGTCATCACATAACAAACTGCATAATTCATACAAAACCTGGAAGCTGGGAAAACTGTAATTTTGGCTGCTGGTTTTTACTTGTTACTTGAGTATTGACTGACTCCTTCTCCTCTTGAGTCCCCTCTCTGCTGTTTTTCAGTGGGTTTTTGTTCTTGGATTTTTAAAAAACCTTCAAACTCTCTTCCTGTTCTACTCCACTAAGTTTTTTCTGGTTGTTTACCTATGTTCCAATGTCCCAAGTTTTTGAGGGGGTGAACCTCCATGCTTTCTATCTCCTTTTTAGTTAGATAATTAAATATTACTGCAATAGGTCTCCAACACTGAGATGAAGCATACAAGAAATGGGAAATCAAGATAGTTTCTTGAACTTTGATGCAACAGTAATAATTAGCTTTGACCTATATGGTAGAATTAAATTAACAAATTCCCTGCTGTGAAACTATTTTTCTTCAGTATAACAAATACTTGCAAACTGAACCAGCAACTTAACTGTAGCATGTGTATTTTTACAGTCAGACAGTCTGGCCAGTTTAGATGGCCCGTGTAGGTTAAACACAGAGTATGTTTTAAATGGTGGTTTCAGAGTTGACAAGAAACGCCAAAATTAAGGTTTCCCAAGCAATTTTAATTTGTCCCTTCAGTTAAAACGTATGCTGATAGTACAATACTGGTTCAAAAAGCTGAGAATCACTGTACTTGTATGACATGGGTAGAAGTCAACAACATGGACTTGCTTTAGGAAGGAGGCTACTATAAGGCAGAGGTCTTCAGCTTCTTGGAGCATTTGAAAGATGTCAGATGACTTAGGGGTCCAGATGGAGAGGACTGTAATTTTCTTCTCCAACTGAATATCATGTGGGACAGCTGGACTGTGTTGCTGTCAAGGCCATGAGGGACCCTGTAGGTGTGGCTTGCCCTGACTGGCCTCAGCTGGGACTTCCACCCACACTCTCTGCCCACTAATGCAGGACCTCCAAAGCAGCTCAGGGCCAGGTGTGAGTTATGTCACAGAATCATAGAATGGTTTGGGTTGGAAGGGACCTTAAAGATCATCTTGTTCCAACACCCTGCCATGGGCAGGGACACTTTTGACTAGACCAGGTTGCTCCAAGCCCCATTCAACATGGCCTTGAAGTAGAATTACATTGTGTAAAGAAATGCTGAAAACTCTGTCTAGGCAGCATCATGAGATTATGAAAGCAGCCAAGCAAACTGCACCTGGGTAAATGAAAAAGCAGTAGATCAAATGGTCCTCCCTCAAATGCAAGTGCCATGAACTGTTCCAGTGCTAATTGATAGCGTATCGGTGTCATAGCAGTCTGTACTCCTGGCTGGGTCCCTGACATGCCGGAACAGTTGTTTGCATCTCCAAGACTCACCTCAGACCTGACTTCTTGCTTTTGTCTGTTACCACCCTGCTCTGCTTGCCCAGCTCAGGGACTGTGCCACGTTGGTGAAGGCACTGCCTGTCCTGTGCTCACCTCATGGCTTGCCTTCCCTTCTAGAGTAGCCCTGCTCCTGCTGCTCCCTGACAATTAGCTCAGGTCTTCCAGAGCCTGGAGCTGAGTAACTGAGAGCCTGTTCTCCAGGTTGTGGCAGGGTCTGTCCTCAATGCTTACCCACTGTCTCCCAGGCTTTACACAGGGCCTTGCCCTGAGGTTGCCCCTGCTGCTCCCAGTTGACCTGCAAAGCCTTCAGGAAGCGTGCAGAGGCAAACAAGCAGCCCATCAGGCTTCTTTCACATCCCCTGCGCTCAAAGCAACCTCTGTCCCCTGGCTCACTGAACCCTTCAACTGGAGTTGGGCAAGGTGTAATGGTCCTGATCAGCAGACCGTTGTACACTGAGGAGTCAGTGATCTACTAACAGTGCTGTTGTAGTTTAGGCCCAGCAGACAATGAAGAACCACATGGTCCCTCACTCACCCCTCCCTGCACTGTGGGATGGGAAGGAGAAAATCCAACTAAAAGCTCATGGGCTGAGACAAGGACAAGGAGGGTTCACTCACCATTTACAGTCACAGGCAAAACAGATTCAACTTGGGGAAAAAAAAATCAATTTATCACTAATCAGATGCAAACAGGACAATGAGAAAACAAAGAACAGAGCTTAAATACCTCACCCCACCCCTCCCTTCTTCCTGGGCCCAAATTTCTTTGCACCTGATTTCTATACCTTCTTCCCCTCAGCAGCACAGCGGGACAGGGAATGGGGTTTAAAGTCAGTTGGTCACATGTTGTTTTCTGCTGCTCCTTCCTCCTCAGGGAGAAGGATTCTTCACAGTCTTCACCTATTCCACTGCAGGGTCCCTCCCATGGGAGAGAGTCCTTCATGGGCTGCTCCACTGTGCTCCTCCATGGGCTGCAGGGAGAAAAGCTGCTGTTTCACTATGGGCTGCAGGGGAACCTCTGCTCGGGCACTTCCTCCCCCTTCTTCCTCACCACCGACCTTGGTATCTCTGCTCCGGCATTGCTCTTACCTCCCCCTCTCCTCTGCCCTAAGAACTTATATCAGTTAATTTCCCCTTCTTTAATATGTAAATTGCAGAGGAACATCCATTGCTGTCGCTGATGGGCTTGGCCTTAGCCAGAGGTGAGGCTGCATTTTTGGAGCCCGGGGAGCTTTCAGCAGGTTCTTACAGGAGCCACCCCTGGGGCTCCTCCCGTGCTATCAAAACCATGCCACAGCAACCCAACAGTCAAACTGAATAAGCCCAGATATGTGCTTTGCTGCACATACAGGTTGGCCTTGAAGCTTGTGCCGTGCTGCACATACCCCTTGGCTGCAGGACAACCTCGGCCAGCTCATGGCAACAGCTCCAGCTCAGTACCACTGATTACACCAGCTGTACGTCCTTGCCCTTATCTAACAGTGCAGCAAGAGGTTCTCATGTGAGCATACTTTCTGTTTGACAGCAGAAGTGATGAATAGAGTTGTTTTCTTGTAAGAAAATCCTGTAATAGCTGGAATGATCCAAATTCTGTCTTTTTCCACAGATGGGGCCTGCGCAGTGTGCTGCATGTGTATCAGAGGCCTGTTCAATGCTGCGTGACTTGGGGTTTCCAGCATCTAAAGAGATGTAAGATGGTCTATACTATTCTCTCTTTCTGTAGTGTTAGATTTAATGAATAGGATTTTATATGGCACTGTACAGAGTCTGAGTAACTTTCTTACTGGTATCATCATCAACTGGCACCTTCTGGTGCAAAACATTAGAGTACAGGAATTTATTGGTCAGATGCAGCTACTGCAGGACCTACTCAACAGGTACCAGCTGCTCAGCAGAAGCAACCAATGCACCAGAGTACCTGGACACTTGGAGAAGCCCTGCCATGTCCTCCATGACTACTCCTAGACGAGGAGCCCGCAGAGGTAGGTGTCATCCAACCTCACTCCCCATCCAAGATGCAGATGTAGGGCAAGAAGCAGATAGAAAAAAGGGGTAAGAAGGGCCACTGTGCTGGCAGAAACTCTACCACCTCATTGCTCATATCACTGCCCCATTGACGTGATGACAGGAAAGGAGGTGCTCTGTAGGCACATCTGCATTGTCAATCTCTGAATTAGCAGAGTAGCTCAAGGACAATCTGGCACCCGACTTATCCATTGCCCTGTCTCCCTTGCTGGGGCCCCTATGCTTTTCTTGTCAAGAAGGATGGGGTGCCCATTCCTCTGTAGTTTACTAATCTATAGTATTAGACTAAATTAACTATCTGTGAAAGTCAACTGATTTGTGGATAGTTTTAAAGGTATCAGCCTTTAAGAGTTTGGGAACAAAACATAATAGTTTACTGAATTTCTGGTTTAAGAAGCCTGACTAAGAGGCAAATCTTCCTCATACAAGCCTTTTCTTTTGTTAAACCATAGAATCATACAATGGTTTGAGTTGGAAAGGGACCTTAAAGATCATCTAGTTTCAACCTCCCTGCTTGGGCAGGGACACTTCCCACTAGATCAGGTTGCTCAGAGCCCCATCCAACCAGACCTTGAACACTTCCAGGGATGGGGCTTCCACAACCTCCCTGGGCAACCTGTGCCAGTGTCTCACCACCCTCACAGTGAAGAATTCCTTCCTAATGTCTAACCTAAATCTACCTTCTTCCAATTTTAACCCATTACCCCTTGTCCTCCCACTACAAGGCCTTGTCCCTCCCCAGCTTTCCTGTAGGCCCTTGCAGGAACTGGAAGGCCACTATGAGGTCTCCCCTGAGCCTTCTCTTCTCCAGGCTGAACAACCCTAACTCTGTCAACCTGTCTCCATAGGAAAGGTGCTCTAGCCCTCTGATCATCTTTGTGGCTCTCCTCTGGACTCTCTCCAGGATCTTCATGTCCTTCTTATGTTGGGGGCTCCAGAACTGGACACAGTACTCCAGGTGGAGTACTCACAAGAGCGAGGGCAGAATCACCTCCCTGACCCTGCTGGCCACGTTGCTTTTGATGCAGCCCAGGACATGGTTGGCTTTCTAGGCTGCAAGTACACATTGCTGGCTCCTCCCAAGTCCTTCTCCTCTGGACTGTTTTCAATCCATTCCCCACACAGCCTGTATTTGCGTTTGGGACTGCCCCGACCCAGGTGCAGAACCTTGCGCTTGGCCTTGTTGAACTTCATTCAGTTTGCATGAGCCCACTTCTCCATCCTGTCAAGGTCCCTCTGGATTGCATCTCTTCCTTCCAGCACGTCAACCACACCACACAGCTTGGTGTCATCAGCAAGTTTGCCAAGGGTGCACTCAATTCCACTGTCCATGTTGCTGACAAAAATGTTAAACAGCACTGGTCCCAGTACCAACCCTTGAGGAACACCACTTCTCACAGGTCTCCATCTGGACATGGAGCCATTGATCACCACTCTTTGAGTGCAATCATCCAGCTGGTTCATTACCTAATGAGTGGTCCATCCATCAAATCCATACTGTTCCATTTTTGGTACCAGGATGTTGTGCTAGACAATGTCAAAGGCTTTGCACAGGTCCAGGTAGATGACGTTGGTTGCTCTTCCTTTGTCTACCAATGCCGTGACCCCATTGTAGAAGGCCACCAAATCAGGCAGGCAGGATTTGCCCTTGGTGAAGCTGTGCTGTGTTTCACCAATCGCCCCCTTGTTTTCCACGTGCCTTAGCTGAGTCTTCAGGAGGATCTGCTCCATGATCTTGCTGGGCACAGAGGTGAGACTGACTGCTCTATAGTTCCCTGGGTCTTCCTTTTTTCCCTTCTTGAAAATGGGGGTTATGTTTCCCCTTTTCTAGACAGTGAGGATTTCACCAGACTCCCAAGACTTTTCAAATATGATGGAGAGAGGCACTGGAATTTCATCAGCCAGTTCCTTCAGGAGCCATGGATGAATCGCATCAGGTCCCATGGAATTATGCACCTTCAGGTCCTTCAGATGGTCACAAACCTGCTCTTCTGCAGTGGGGAGATCTGCCTTTTCACAGTCCATGCCTTTGCCTTCACCAACGTGGGTGGTGTGACCAGAGCCTTTGCTGGTGAAGACTGAGGCAAAGTAGTCACTGAGTGCCTCAGCCTTCTCAGTGTTCTGCATGGCCAGATCTCCAGATTCCTTCTGAAGTTGGCCCACATTTTCCCTTATCTTCCTCTTATTGCTGACATATCTGTAGAAACTTTTATTGTTCTTAACATCCCTGGCCAGGTCCAACTCCCTCTGTGCTTTGGCCTTCCTTACCCAATCCCTTGCTTCTCTGACAGCTTGTCTGTACTCCCCCCAGGATACCTGGCCCTGCCTCCACTCTCTGGATACTTTGTTTTTACATTTAACTGCATCCAGGAGCTCCTTGCTCATCCATCACTCCTGCCTGCCTTCCTCTTTGTTGGGACACATTGCTCCTGGGCATGAAGGAGGTGATCCTTGAATATGGACCAGCTTTCCTGGGCTCCCCTCCAGGGCTTTGTCCCACGGTACCCTACCAAGCAGATCTTTGAAGAGACCAAAGACTGCCCTCTTGAAATCGAGGGTGGTGAGCTTGCTTCACTCCTTCCTCAATAAGAAAAGTTTCTATAGGTATGTTAATGATAAGAGGAAGACTAGAGAAAATGTGGGCACACTTCAGAAGGAAACAGGAGAGCTGGTCATCCAAGATGTAGAGAAGGCTGAAGTACTCAATGACTACTTTGCCTCAGTCTTCACCAGCAAGGAGTCTGGTCATGCCCCCCATGCTATGGAAACCAATGACAGGGACTGGGAAGAGGAGGATCCCCCCACTGTAGATGAAGAGGATGTTCGAGACCACCTAAAGAACCTAAAGGTGAACAAGTCCATGGGACCTGATGGGATTCACCCATGGCTCCTGAAAGAACTGGTGGATGAAGTTGCAAAGCCACTGTCCATCATATTTGAAAAGTCATGGCAGTCTGGTGAAGTTCCTGCTGACTGGAAACAGGGAAACATAACCCCTATTTTCAAGAAGGGAAAAAAAGACCCAGAGACCTACAGGCCAGTCAGTCTCACCTCTGTGCCTGGCAAGATCTTGGAACAGATCCTCCTGAAGACCCTGCTATGACACAAGAACGACAAAGGGGTGATTGGTGACAACCAACATGGCTTCACTAAAGGCAAGTCCTGCCTGACTAACTTGGTGGCCTTTTACAATAGGGTCACAGCCTCGGTGGACAACAGCAGAGCAACAGGTGTCATCTACCTGGACCTGTCCAAAGCTTTCGACACTGTTCCGCACGATATTCTAGTCTCGAAACTGGAACAATACAGATTTGATGGATGGACCACTCGTTGGATAAGGAACAGGCTGACTGGTCGTACCCAAAGAGTTGTGATCAATGGCTCGGTGTCCAAATGGAGGCGTGTGATGAGTGGTGTTCCTCAAGGGTCAGTGTTATTTAACATCTTTGTCGGTGATGTGGACAGTGGAATTGAGTGCACCCTCAGCAAGTTTGCTGATGACATCAAACTGTGTGGTGAAGTCAACATGCTGGAGGGAAGGGATGCCATCCAGAGGGACCTTGACAGGCTTGAGAAGTGGGCTCGTGCAAACTGCATGAAGTTCAACAAGGTCAAGTGCAAGGTTCTGTATCTGGGTCAGGGCAATCACAAGCACGAATACAGGCTGGGTGGGGAATGGATTAAAAACAGTCTGGAGGAGAAGGACTTGGGGGTGATGGTGGATGAGAAGCTCAACATGAGCCAGCAATGTGCAGTTGCAGCCAAATGAGCCAACTGTATCCTGGGCTGCATCAAAAGAAGCATAGCCAGCCAGTTGAGAGAGGTGATTCTCCCCCTCTACTCAGCTCTGGTGAGACCCCACCTGGAGTACTGTGTCCAATTCTGGAGTCCCCAGCATAAGAAGGACATAGAACTCCTCAAGCTTGTCCAGAGGAGAGCCACAAAGATGATCAGAGGACTGGAGCACCTCCCCTACGAAGACAGGCTGAGGAAGTTGGGGTTGTTTAGCCTAGAAAAGAGGAGGTTCCGGGGTGACCTTATAGCAGCTTTCCAGTATCTGCAGAAGGCCTACAAGAAAGCTGGGGTAGGGCTTTTTACATGGGTGTGTAGTGAGAGGGCAAGGGGCAATGGTTTGAAACTTAAAGAGGGGAAATTTGGGCTAGACATTAGGAAGAAGTTCTTTCCTGTGAGGATGGTGAGATGCTGGAACACATTGCCCAGGGAGGCTGTGGATGCCCCCTCCCTTGAGGTGTTCAAGGCCAGATTGGATGAGGCCTTAAGCAACCTGGTCTAGTGGGATTTGTCCCTGGCCATGCCAGGGGGGTTGGAACTAGATGATTTTTAAGGTCCCTTCCAACCCTAGCCATTCTATGATTCCTCGCTGCCCTAAGCATCCTGAATTTGACCACGTCATGGTCGCTGCAGCCTAGTCTACCATTAAGTCAAGATGCTGCCTCAGCATCTGTTTTTCAGCATCTAAGCACACTATGAAGTGACAAGGACATGGGCCCAAGCTGAAGTGTCAGAGTGGGAAGGAGGGAGAGGCTTATCGCTTGGTAAGTTTTCGTGGAGTATAAACATAGAAGATTACTGGGCTGTGAAAAAGATGATGGCTGGCTTGTCAGTGATAAGGGAAGGAATGGATTGTGAGCAGGAAAAAGATTATTAGATTGGCAACTGCAAAAGAAGCAAGTCACAACCAGAGATAAAATGTGTAGGTCGGCAATGGTGATGAGAGGGGGCAATTCTGACTAAAAACTTTGCCACCCAGGGGTAGCAACATTTGAGCTTAAGAGTAAAGGTGTCAGAGGGAATAGGCTGGCCACTGTCACTAACAGGGTGGAAGAAATTAAGTTGTTTTTTTTTTTATGAAAGTTTTTGCCAAGTGCAAAATTGGCACAACAAAAATTCACCCAATCACTCCACACAAACAAAATTTAATGGTACTGAGAACCTTCAGTTTTTCAGGTCATGGCACTCTGATTCTCATATCTTGCATTTCAGTTAACTAATAGTGCCTCCTTTATTACCTTTTCTTAAAAATAAGGCAGGTAAGCATGTGCCTTAGCATAAGCCAGTTTAGATTTGAATGTCTAAAATGGATTGAGAAACAAAACAGGTATGAAATGACAGCACAGAAAATTCTAGTACATGTACTTTCTAACTAAATCATCGCTTCAGCAAGCTGAAAGCATTTATTAGCTTCAGATTTAGTAGTTTCTGGATGCTGATCTCTGCCTATGATTCCAAGACATCTAAACTTAGCTTCAGCTTAGCTGGGTATGTATTTAAGTAGCTGGTTGATCATTTTGCCTTTCCCCATTTTTGTGCTGTATCTTTCTCTGACAGTGTTGACATGCTTGGGAAGAGTGGAGTAAAACAATATCATTATCATAAGTCAATCCCCTTCGAAGGAGTGATTAGAGTTTTCGTCTGACACTCCTCTCAAGAAAAAAGTGATTAGTGAAATTAGCAGGGTAAATTTTGTGCAATGCTTTCTCTTTTCAGCATCCCTTATTATTGGTGCTCACCGCGCACATTCCTCCCACAATGTGGAGCTCTTTCACCAGAGAAATGGGAGGATGGGCTGGGAAATACTGAACTTGTACTGAACAGCAGCACGAGGTTAAAGTCTCGGACAGTATGTCAGGTCACCATTTTGGAGTGAAGGATGGTTATTAAAGAGGAGAGCTGTCAGTGCTACATTTAACACCTTGTTCTAATGCCTTAAATTATTTTCTATGCACTTAGTGAAAGAAATCTAATGTTTAAGATAAACAATCAGCTGCAAATGATCAGGTGAATACTTCCAGCTCTCAGTTTAGCTGCAGCCCTTTGTTCCCAGGGTCCCCCTTCCCCTCCTTGCCCAGCACTGAACTGGATTTTTATAAAATATGGCTCACTCAAGGGCAAAAAGTTAAAAAGCTCAGCAGCTCAAAGACACTGGAAGCTCTTGTGAAATATGCAAAAAACAGGTTCTTTAATGCATATCTGAAGGGAACACTTTAGCTTCTTTCAGAAAGATAACTAATTTAAAATCCTTCAGAGCTAAGAGCTGACCTGAAACTCTGACAAATCTCATTTGTAAGCCACTTCAAAGCAGCTTACTCAGGCCAGTGGCTGTCTCTGTACCAGGTTTACTGTACCTGTACAGGCTGATTACACCCGGGTGTAAGTTTGCTCCTCTCCTATTTAGTAAAGGAGGGGAAAGGTGTCTGAAAGATTTTGGCTGTTGTACAAGTCTTGATATATTTTAATCTTCTGCTATGTGCCTACGAAAATGGAGAATGCCACTATGAGTATGAAGTACTATCCCCGTGATACAATTATTTTTAACTTGCCTATGCTTCAATATGGGAATACTGTATGTTGTATACCTATGAGAAAGTTGTGTCAGTAGGCAGCAGGGAGAAAAGCTGCCTCTACCTCCTCCCCAGCTGCTGAGCTTCAGTCATGCTGGACCTTTTGTCAGGGAAGCAGGAGGCACCCACAGCTCCTGTGGAAGGAGCATCAGAATGGACTCACTGGCAAAGTGGGGAGGAAGGGAGTCAGCAAGAGTGGAGCAAGTACAAAGAAGGGGAGAGAAATTCTGGTTGAAACAAGGAGCCTGATCGTGCAGAAGGCAGGCCCACAACCAGACATAATGGGAAAGGAGTTTCCATATACTCTTCTCTGAGTCCCCCTGTGCTTGGTTAGCACAAAAACTGACAGTGAAGTGCTTTTAGGCTTCAGAGAAATGGGGGGACCCCAAGGTTCAAAGGACACATTTTCAAGTCTTTTTAATACAGCTCACCCAGCAGATCTGAGGCTGAGTGATCTTGTTCATCTACAACACAAAAGATTCACACAGAAGCCCTTTGGCATGCTTACTTCGGGGGAAAGGGAGGAAGGAGGGAAATCCAGCACTGCTGTTGGCTAACTCATGGTCCTCTGAGCCATGGAGAAAGGTTTGGCTTCCAGACAAACTGTGCATGGTCCTACAGCCATGACATTCAAAGTTTCTGACCCTGTGAATCTCTGTACCAAAAAAACAATGTTACTTGTGCCTACTCTTTTATTTTAAGGGGTGCCATTTATATGAAGATATCAGAGCCTACAGCTTATTATTTACATTGCCTACAGACTAAGGCCATCATTAGTTACATATCTTATGTTCAACTACCCTACTAATGCTTACATCAATTAGATTTATTCAAAGGATTTCTCATTAACTGGAAGTTGCAACTGGTGAAATTATGCTACTGCAAACATCATTGAAATTCAGAATGGATCCTTTAGATGTATGTGTGAGAAGGGAAAGTTCTGGAGGAGTACAAAGGACCTACTTGTTTCTCTACTAAAGGAGCTTCAGAGCTTTCCATTGCCTGCTGCCTCCTGGGGCTTCTGTTCTGTTGAAGGAGAAGCTGGGTAGGCTGTCACTCTTAACTGGTACTTCTGTGAATAATCTTCCTGGAAACAGAGAGGAGCATTCGTAATTGTACCACTCAATGTGTCGAAGTGTTCACTGATGTGCAAGATGCTTAGGGTCTAGTCTGTGCTAAAAAAATTATCAGCTATGAAATCTTTCATACAATTGTTAAGATGTGTGCTAGGTAAACACTTTTAATCTTCTTATAACTTTGGAATGATGCACTTGGGCTCAAATTTCTCATTCTCAGTCTCAACCCAAGGGAGACTGAGTTAGAGACTAGCATCACAGCAATATTGCATAAAGATAAATTCTCAGTACAGGAATATGTATCCAAAAATATGACCCTCTAACTGTGATGGCAGACCTGTACTGTTATGGAATTGAGGCTTAAAATATTAATGCATCAGACACTGAGACAGAAGCAAAAACATATGCTTCCTTATAGTATTAATTTATGTGCAAATATATGTGTAGGCTGTTAATCCTGAAGCCTCAGAGGAAAAGGCTTAAGGAAAGGAAGTGTCAAATGGGAATTGTCAACTTGCCCAGATCCTGTTCTGGCCCTTCCCTGAAGCCCATAGCACAGGCAGCAGGAAGGAGACTGGAGGCTAAAGGCAGGCAGGGTTAGATGACAATTTATCATCCTCTCACTGCTCAAGGACTCTTTGCTGCCAGTAAAATGTCAAAGCTGAATTCTCTTCTGGAGAACTTGCTTGTTGAGGGGCAGGGTTTGCAGGAGGTTTGCTTTTAGTACAGGAGTGGATGCTGCTGAGGAGAAGGGACGTGCCTTTGAATGGCTAGGTCTATCTATAGCAGAAGCTAAAAACAGCACAGGGAGGTGAGTCCCAGCCAGCACTCTGTGGGGGAGCCGTGCTGCCTAGAAGGACAGACATGGCCCGGCCCTTGCTGCTTCTTACTGGAAGGTAGAGTCAGCACACATCTGTAGTAGTCCTGTCCTTTCCTCCCTTGGAAAAATAAAGCCTGGGGATAATCCCTGTTAGCACAGACTAGAATCCTTTCCCTGTTCCTCACAAAGTCTTTCTTTCCCCAAAATCCTGTTCCTGGGAAATTATCATCTGAGCAGGTGAGTTGAAAACGAGACCCAGCTGGCTCTGAGGCATTAAGTAAAAAGGGAGAAATGCTTGTTCCATTTGTGTAATTCCTTCGCCCCCCCCCTTTTTTTTCTCTCAAATTCCAATTACAAAGATAAGTTGATTATTTTTTTTCTTGAATAATTATCTTCTTTTTTTTTGACTGGAAAAGGAGCTGGTTATCTCTGAGAAGATGGAGGTAAAAAACGAACTTATCCAACAACTTCAGTATGACTAATGCTGATGGAGGCACTGAATCATTTGTTTCCCTGCTCACACTGGCATCCTACATATAAATCAATAATTATATTTCTTGACCTGTAGTGTGATGAAGCAGGAGCCAGTATCTGATGCTGCAGAAAATGCACTGCATAATGGCAGCAACTGTAAAGTCAAAGAGCATGAACTGTGATCAAGAGGTACCCAGAGGAGTGGCAGCTGCGCTGGGATTAACACAGGCCATGTGCTGCTCTTCCCTCTACCCCTTCATAAAGGCAAGGATAAAGCCTGTTACCTTCCCTTTCTGAGGCCCTTCCTGGGAAAAAAAATGTTGGCCAGTCTGTTCCAGAGTGGTTTTGGGGCAAACGTTTGCAACTATTAGAGACATCTTACACTGCCAGCCAGCCAGAGGAGCAGCAGGCAGGATCTCAAGCTTTTTTGGCTTTTATGCCAAAAGTGGATCCAGCCATCTCCCACTTCAGAGGCTCAATATAATTTTGACAGTAATTAAGAACTCTTCATCTACTATAAAATATTATTTTAGGCTGAGTCTAACAATCATTAGGACAATGTTCAGTGTGAATTTTGCAATTATAATTGGCTCTTCTTTTTTGATGAACTTGTAAGGGCTGTTGCAGAAGTAGCTGCAGTTAAGAGACCAGGAAAAGATGAACAATAGCTAGATTTAATCTCAAAGAGCACTGAGCTCTCAAAACAGCCCCAAAGGAAAACATATTCCTGAAAACCGTGATAGAGAAATAAAAGCAGAAGGACAAGATGGGATATGACTTAAATTCATTTCCTTGGAGAGACAGCTGGTCCAGAAATGTAGAAAAAGAGGCTGAGAGAACTATTAAGAAACAAATCAGTCTGAAGTGTAAATGTGTGGGTGTTTTGAAATAGTGGGAGGTATTCTGGAAGGATGATGGGCAGAATGAACAGCCTGAGCTTCTGACATTATGAAGACAAATTTAAACCTATTTTTCATTGTGATTAATAGTGCAAATCTAAGTCATATTGGACAACAGTTGTGGATAACTCTATTAGTCCTGTCTCTATACAATAGGTAAAGCACTTTTCTGCTATGACATGGATGAGGGGCCAGTGCAGCAGCACCATTTCCATCTTCTCTGGGATGAAGAAGAGGAAACTCTTAGGAGTTTCTGGTTTCAAGGCCCTGCACCTGGGTCAGGGCAATCCCAAACACAAATACAGGTTGGGTGGAGAATGGATTGAGATCAGACTTGAGGAGAAGGACCTGGGGGTGTTGATCAATGAGAAGCTCAACATGAGCCAGCAATGTGCAGTTGCAGCCCAGAAAGCCAACCATGTCCTGGGCTGCATCAAAAGCAGCATGGCCAGCAGAGCCAGGGAGGTGATTCTGCCCCTCTACTCTGCTCTTGTGAGACCCCACCTGGAGTACTGTGTCCAGTTCTGGAGCCCCCAACATAAGAAGGACATGGAGATCCTGGAGAGAGTCCAGAGGAGGGCCACAAAGATGATCAGAGGGCTGGAGCAACTCTCCTATGGAGACAGGCTGACAGAGTTTGGGCTGTTCAGCCTGCAGAAGAGAAGGCTCTGGGGAGACCTCATAGCAGCCTTCCAGCACCTGAAGAGGCCTACAGAAAAGCTGGGGAGGGACTTTTTACAAGGGCGTGTAGTGAGTGGGCAAAGTGTGATGGATTGAAACTGGAAGAAGGTAGATTTAAGTTAGACATTAGGAAGTAATTCTTCACTGTGAGGATGGTGAGACACTGGCACAGGTTGCCCAGGGAGGTTGTGGAAGCCCCATCCCTGGAAGTGTTCAGGGTCTGGTTGGATGGGGCTCTGAGCAACCTGATCTAGTGGGAAGTGTCCCTGCCCAAGCAGGGAGGTTGGAACTAGATGATCTTTAAGGTTTCTTTCCAATTCAGACCATTCTATGATTCTGTGATACTAAGAGTTACCCCAGATCTCTTCACCATGCTACACAAGCCATTTATCCTTGTGTAATAAGACCACAATGTACATAAGAAAGGGGGCTCATTCTTTGGCAGTCTCATAGCTATAGCTTTTGAAAACTCTGCCCAAGCCCTGTGGTGTCAGCCTGTTGGTGGCATAGACACAAGGTATGTAATGGTTATCTGAAGTAATTGTCTTCCAGACTTTGTATGTTCAGCTCTTTGGGGCTACGGACTTAAACTTCAGTCCTCCAACTATATAAGACCTATCTGAGCAGTTCCAGCCAACAGCAGTGTGTGTCCCATCGAGCTGTATGCCCTCTCCAGGACTCCTCTGGCCTCATGGCATCATTAAAACACCTGTTGTTGTCTTTCAGGAGCCAAAGGATGTGGAATTATGCTGTCTTGGCTATTATCTTTCCATGGACACTTTGGAATCAGCAGGTTTAAGTAATGTCCCACGGAAACATTTGAGATGATCTCTACATTGCTTATGCTAATACATCTGGGAATACTGTGGAAATTAAATAAAAATGGGATGTTAATGGTGGTCCAGCCTTAGGACATCTCACTACCCTTTTTAGATAATTAGGTTTGTTGGATTGACATTGATCTTAGGCAAAATAACAGGGGAAAAAACTATATAGCATTATACTATGAAAGAGTAGGAAGGGATCGATACAAGGAGATTTGGAAAGCTTCCTTGTTAAGCAAAACAGATCTTTGTCTTTGCTGAGATGACAAATTTGATAAAAATAACTGTATATATTTAATAGGTGTAACTTTCTTACAACATTAGACTTTGTTTTGACTGGAAACTAGTTTTTTACAGCATTAGGCAAGTACATACCAGATTAAACAGTTGGGATGCAACCGGGCCATACTGGGATCACAAATGCACACTAATACAGCTGTCATTGTGGAATCACTCAAAAGATATGCACTATTTCTAGTGTGCAGAAAATGAAACTTGCAGATGACACAGGGAGAAGAAGAATGACCTGCTCTCATCATGCAGAGAAACCTGCACTGTCACATAACCTGAGTTTCATCAAATTCAGCCAAAGAACAAGGAAGGCAAATTACCATTTGCAGAAGGGGGCTGGGAGCTGAGGAAGAAGAGGAAGGGGAAGGGTATCCTCAAAAGTAGTTTGCTGTGAATAGAATTAGGCACGTTAGTGGACAAGCACGTGAACATGTAATCTTGATATGCCAGACCAAAGAGGACCTATGGAAGTAGGTAACAGGAGACAGAAAAGGATGTCTGTATGATGAACTGTATATAGCACACTGAAATAGGATGTGTAGCTCTGCTCGTTATATCTTAAAAGCATGTTGAAAAGCTAGTGATGTAGAAAAGCCTTGTAAATTATTTGAGAGATAAAAGAAAATGAGAGTTAACAACTTAAAAGAATTTGGTTTACATCTCAACAGGCAATCAAAGGGTGATCTGATAAAAACTTGTAATAATTTCTTTCATGGTGAGGGGGTATTGATGTTCTTCGGTTCAGAGGAAAAAGCAGCAAGAATGAGTAGTTACTAGTAAGAGAGGGGCATATTTCTTTCATTTAGTTTAGCAGTGGTAATGACCTGGTGGAGCAAATTCCCAAGGGAAGCAATAGGAGATCTGGTCACGGAGCACCAACCATGAGCTGCCCTGCAAATGAAGGGGAACCAGGTGTGACAGCAGGGCAGGTAGGGGCAGTGACCCAGGCTTCTTAAAATTTTGATTCAAGGCTGGACAGCTGCACTACAGGTTAGCCTGGAGCCCAAGCAGCCAAAGCCCTAGGAGCTGGGGGAGGATACATAGAACCTTGCCTTTTGATGCTTCACATCTAGACTGGGTACATGTTTTGTGCCATCTGTATTTGATTGCAAAAGCATTAAATTTTACAGCCTATGCTACACTGAAAAATGGACTAGATGATGTAATAATTCTGAAATTAAGGTCTACAATTGTATGCATGAGCAGGCTGTAAAAGTTACATTATTTAAGCAGTGGAAGGTAATAATGCAACACTGTGACTTGTTCACCTGCAAGCAGGCAGTACAGTAATTACAGCCACAGTTTCCTTTTCTTGGTCCTTAATTGCACTGAAGTACTTTAATTACCATCCTCTTAGAATCTGCATTGTTAGGCTTTTCTGGTTCACAGAATCACAGACTCACAAAATCGTTCTGGTTGGAAAAGACCTTTAAGATCATGTAGTCCAACCATAACCTAACTCTAGCAACTCCAGTGCTTAAACCATGCTCCTAAGCACCACATCTGTACGTCTCCTAAACACCTCTAGAGATGGTGATTCAACCATCTCCCTGGGCAGCCTATTCCAGTGTTAAATCGCCCTTTCAGTGAAGAAGTTTCTTCTAATATCCAATCTAAACCTCCCCTGGCACAACCTGAGGCCATTTCCTCTTGTTCTATCACTTGTTACTTGGAAGAAGAAACCAACCCCCATCTTGCTACAGCCTCCTTTCAGGTAGTTGTAGAAAGTGATGAGGCCTCCCCTCAGCCTCCTTTTCTCCAGGCTAAACAACCCCAGTTCCCTCAGACGCTCTTCATAAGGCTTGTTCTCCAGACCTAGTCAAAGGCCAGGAATTCATTGCCATCTCTTGGTTCATGTTATTCCTTCCTGATCCTCCATTTTCAGTAGATTTGTTCTCATGGACTACAGCACCTGGAGTCACTTGATCCCACCTCCCAGTAAATCTGGTTGCCTTACTGAAATGCTGGTGAGCGTCTCTCTTCTGCCTCTGCTGCAGGGAAGCCCACTGCCCCCAGAGCCTCTGCCCCCGTAATGTCTCAAGTTGCACCAGGGGAGGTTTAGAATAGATAAGATATTAGAAGAAACTGCTTCACTAAAAGGGCAATTAAACACTGGAATAAGCTGCCCGGGGAGGTGGTTGAATCACCATCCCTGGAGGTGTTTAGAAGATGTACAGATGTGGTGCTTAGGAACATGGTTTAAGCGCTGGACCTGCTAGAGTTAGGTTATTGGTTGGTAGTTACACTATGGTTGGACTAGATGATCTTAAAGGTCTTTTTCCAACCAGAAAGATTTTGTGATTCTGTGTGTGATTCTGCGAGTGAATGATCACTCAGCTCCTAGAGCGTGGGTCTCCCAGGCTGTGCCTGATCAGGCGATGTTTATTCAGCCCAATGGCCACACTCTGGGCCATTGGGTCTTTGCACTAGACAGACACAGTTGCACTGAGGAACACCATCTCTGAGCCAGGGCTTGGAGTACTCCAGCATCCCTTAAAATATATAAACAGGCCTTCGACAGAGAGGTAAAAATGGCTGTACTTGAATTCCGGGAAACTTATGGCTGTGACCCTTTCTGATAAAAATACACAAGGTGACCATTTCAGCTGCACTTTTTGCATGGAGAGCTCTTGTAAATGGGGTCCCAGTCATCACACCTCTTACCTGCTTGAAGCTAAGGAACGCCTTTGTGACTATAGTAGAAATATCCTGTTCTCATTTTGACAAGAGGTCACACTGGTATTCTAGATATTAACAGGCCTTTTGCAATTTATCTTTATTTAGTGCATTTTTTTAACTGCTGCAGTGTAATGCCACCTCTAAATATAAGGGTAAAGTACTGGAAATAAGAATTCAATTATCTGTAAGGCACCCAGCCAGTACTGCAGCTCTTAAAATCTTTATTTTGTCCAATAATGGTAGGGTGAGTAAAAATCACCCTCTCCTGTCCTTGATCTCCACAATGTCCTGGGTATGGTGAAGTGGACGAGTTCCAAAATATGCCAAGCTGTTAACCCTAATTGTTCTACAGTTTCAGATGCAATGGTTGCATAAATCTCTGGCTCTTCTCCCAGGCATTGATCCTTTACTCCAGTACGGCTATTCTAGAACAGGAGATGGGTTTTTCAAGTTCATTGAGATCATATGAGATTTTTCTTGTAATATTTTTTTACACACTGAGATTACATGGCTTGCTTAAACTTTTAGCAGTCCAGATGTGGTCTCAGCTTCAGCCATCTGGTTGCTGCAACTCAGAAATTTTCATCTGACTTTTGTCAAAGTACTCTGGAGGTCATTTGTCTGCTTATGTGGTATACTGTAAATCCTGGGGAATATTTTTAGCAATCTAAGTAATTTATGAGAGGCTCTGTTCAAAATATGCAACAATAAAATTGTTCCAGACTTAGGTGTGACACAGCAGTACAGTAGGACTGAAAATGTTTGCAGAGTTCAAATGATGTTACTTGTGAAGGCCAAGTCTATAACATCTCATCCAAGTGGATAGTGGTCAAACAGATGGCTACCAACCTGCTTTTCCTTCAGAAATTGTTTAGGTTCAGTATTCAATTTTCCTTTAGTGCCCTTCAGATGATCACTGTACTGGGACTGCTCTTTTGTACTTTCCTTAACCTTGTTGGTTATTACATGCTCTCAGGTAATACATTGGCTTTTGAATGAATTTCAAAATAAATATTTACATTAGTGTTCATAACACTAATAGGAGAACTTGAGAATAAAAATTTAGTTCAGAATTCCACCAAATAAAAAAAAAACACAAAAGTTGGCTGATATATTATTATTATTGAAATCCCCCACAAATTACTACACATTTTAGTGATGAAAATAGCAAAGCTTGTGTGGTCTGAATGGCATGTTATAGACTTGAGTGAAACACAGAAAATCAGGACTGCTCAAGAGTTGTAATCTTTAACTTAAGACGATTAATTAAGTACTTAAGATGCCACTGCAAGATGCTTTCATTATCAATGGCACTCATCAGTGAAAAAATGGATCATTTGTTACTTTATTTTCCACTTGGGTTGTTAATGGAGACTAACTGTACACCATTTGTCATTTCTTTTGAAGTTTAGGATGGGTGTATCAAGGAAATGCATGGGATGCTGCTGAGAGCTAATTTGAATGTAATATTTGCGTAACAGGCAAAAATGTACAAAATCACATTTACTCTCTATCACCAGCACAGTTCTGAAACAAGACTCTGAAAAGCTAAAGAGTGGAGCTGAATTAATACATGCAAAGTAATTTTCATTGGCACAGTTACTTGTTTTTTGTACTTTTTCTTTAATTATTATTCTGTATTTTGTTGTAGTAATAAATTTAGACATACTAAAATTAGTGTCATGTTAATTTTTATTGCAGTTACATGATGGATATTTAATGCCTTAAGGGTCCAACTCTGATTTAATTCTGCCCAGTAGCAGCCCTTTCCAATTAAACTAATCTAACAAGACCATCATGCAGATTCAGTATCAGGCACTATACACCAGTGAAGTGAGGCAAAGCATCACTTAAAGAATCCAAATTGTCTCTTTGTGATCTCTGTAATCTAAAATACATCCAATTTACCAAAATGTACTCTAGTAATACAGAAGCAGCTGTAAAAGAACTGGGACTAAAGTGATTTCCTTGTTATGTTGGAGCAGTGAAATATTAAAGTTATCTTGATGCCCTCATTGCTACTAAAATACCACTTGACCAGAGCCAGCAAACCTTTGTTACATGGACAGGGATCAGTGATGTGTTAGCTACTGAAGCCATAGCTGTTTGTATAAATTCAGGTCTGCAGAACTTCTGCCCATATGTAGTTCTGACCACTCAAAGTATCATCTGTGAAGCCACTTAGGATGCTTATGTTAGTTAGCTGGAGGTCTGTTAGATGCTGATCTTAGGAAGAGCTAAGGTGCTGGCTAACTTTTACTCTATTGGCCTCTGTCAGGGAAGCCAGCTTACAGCTGAGACAGTGTGTGTCACACTGAACAGCAAAAGATGCTAAAATCAAACGTAAAATATGTTTATTAAAAATATTGAAGATAATAAATACTTACAGTAATTTCTGAGTATGTGAAATATCTGCCAAAAAGTGTACAGTTGTGTATGTCCAGCATCTCCTGCCTTACAGTACTCATTACAGGTAGGGAATTGACATACCGGTGAGAATGTTGCACTAGCATTGTCTCTAATACACCAGACAATCTGTAAAAGGTGGAAAATTAGGGCATGAGTTGGCTGATGTGCAGCAACATTTGATAGGCAGGCCTTTTTTAGCTTTTCTCTTCCTTCTCCAAATCAATTTGCCTTCACTATATGATAGTCAAGCTTTATCTCATCTCCTCTGCTCTGTGACATGTTGCTTCTCCTAGTGATAGCACTGCATTAAACAGTAGAGAAACTCCCTGAACTTTGTAAAAGGACCTAAAAGGACCTAAAGGCTTTTTGGGCTGTGGTCTGAATAATTCCTGTATCTGGTGCCCAGAAGAAAAGACAGAAGCAAATTGCTATTAATTAGCCAGTTAATCAATAATGAAGACAGACACAGAATCACAGAATCACAGAACTACCAGGGCTGGAAAAGACCTTTAAGATCATCAAGTCCAGCCTATGACCAACACCACCACACCATCTAGACCATGGCACTAAGTGCCACATCCAGCCTTTCCTTGAACACATCCAGGGACGGTGCCTCCACCACTTCCCTGGGAAGTCTATTCCAATGTCTAATCACCCTCTCCGTGAGGAAGTACTTCCTAATATCCAACCTAAAACTCCCTTGGAGCAGCTTGAGGCTATGCCCTCTTGTCTTGTTGCTAGTTGCCTGGAGAAAGAGCCCAGCCCCCACCTGACTACAACCTCCCTTCAGGTACTTGTAGAGAGTGATAAGGTCCCCCCTGAGTCTCCTCTTCTCCAGGCTAAACAACCCCAGCACCCTCAGCCACTCCCTATAAGACTTTCCCTCTAGTCCTTTCACCAGCCTTGTTGCTCTCCTCTGGACCCACTCCAGCACCTCAATGCTCCAGTACCACTTCTGCTTGCAGCCTCCTTTTGTATCCAAAGACTGAATGAAGTAAGAAAGCAGGAAGACTCCAGAGTGCAAACTGGTCTAATGCCCCAATCCAGTGTGGTTTCACACCAGGGTTAAAGGTCAAAATGTGCTAAAATAATTTGTAAAACGGAGGTTTCTGGAGCTTCTCCTCAGTGCTGAAGAATTAGCATTAGAGAAGAATCTCACTGGAGAACAGCCTTCAGTAACAGGTGCCTCCTAGGGAAACTCATGTTGGTTGAAGTTCTGAGAAAAATTATGACCTGTGGCTATAGGTGTAAAGGATTTGCTTTTTCCCTTGTAGGCTTCCAAATGGATTGATTAACTGATCTGTTATATATATAGGCATCTTATACTTTGGTATAACTTTTTCCCCAACTTGTTGTTTACATACATGTGAAGTACTTTATCCTAGCTCGTTATTTTACTATTAAACAACGACAATATAATACGATATGAGCACTGCATTTGCATTGCTATTTTCGCTGTGGTGGCTTGGGTTAATAAAAATTGTTTAAACTTGGGTGGCATAATTCTCTTCTGGAAAATTATTCTGATACTTCAAGGAAGCAGCAGTGACAACTTTGAACTAGCCTTTTCTGAACAGAGAATTCTACTGTCAAAACACCACATAAAATGCAAACCAAATCCAGTTTGCAATCTCCTGGGAGTAAGCCTGCTGTAACATAACAGGACTAACATAACTGGAGTGAGCGGAGTTAACTTATCAGGACTTATTTTAGAAATGAGACCAGAATCCTGTGACCTTTCTTCTTATTAAAAAAATGTACAGCATAATGTCTTGGCTTGAAAGAGCCAAGACAAGAATTTACTCTCACCTCCATCAGTGTTAAGTTCATTCTTCCAGCCCTGTATTATCTTGCTGTGGAATTCACTTGCCTTTCTTTACTGTGTAGGGTGTGGAGGGATGGTGCCTGTACTTAGGTGCATGCTTCCTCCATCCTGCTTTAAGGTGCAATGAGTTGCATTTCAGGTGCCTGTCCCTTGTCACTGCCACTAGAAGTAGCCCAAAGGATGAACTTGGAATGCAGGATACTAGGAAAAGTGAATCAATCCCACCTGTATTTTACAACAGTGTAAGGAGGGAAGGAGAGGAGAATTGAGGGTCACTGATTACAATAAAAATAGCATGTTTCCAGAGATTATTTCCGATATTTTTATATTTCAGATGAATAAACCTGTTGACATCCCTCTGATTACATCTAGCTTATACTAGTGTAAATCAGTTATATATTATTTAATCTACATCAGACTTTGTGTCTGCATTTGTATTATCCAGGCGAGAAATAAATACAACTGTGGATTTCAAATGGGATTAGAGCTGTCTGTCCTCCATACAGGAAGGAAGCTCTTATGACTGAGGTAACATGACTATGATCTTTTTATCTTTGAAATGTCATTCATTAATACCATATTAATAAAAAAACTGTATTAATGTCAGCCTCAGAAATAGTTAATTATAAATATAGCAGGCCATAAGACTAGATTTACCTCTTGGCTATGGTTACAAATGTAGTGTATTACCTCCAAAGCCAGCTCAGATTTTCTCAGGTCCTCTTGAGGCTATCTTAATAAAAATATCAGAGAGAGAAGAGAATCAACAGGGAACTGAAAAGAACTTAAAACTTCATCACTTACTGAGAGGGTTGATGGTATGAGCGACAAAGGCTAAAAACTTTAAAAACCACTGCTGTCTCAAATGAAATATGTTGAAAGTTGGAGTCCATCTGGGACAGAAGTAGGAGTAGGAATCCATGTGGTGGTGGAAGACCTGTATTTAGTGTTTTGAGATGCATGTATTCACAGAGCCAAAAGTATACACAGTTACCAGGGGCCATTGTGTGGGTGGCAGGGATCCTGTAGAAGAAGGACCCTGACCTTTGTTGTGATAAAGCTGGAGTCTTACCACCACAGTGTAGACATCACAGATTTGTATCATAAAGTCACCCAACTTTACAGCAAAGGTTTCATATATGTTTTGTTAAAATCTTATACACTGTAAATGGAGCAGTAATTTGAAATTAGTACAGAAGATTCATAGAAGCTAATTTCCCAATATTGCTATTTCCCAGTCTCTAATTTTTTACAAAGTATTATGAATAAGATGAAAAAGACACTCAAGGTCTAATTTTTCAAAAATTCCAATAATGGTATGTTGAAATGACACAGCATAGAGACAAATCTGTGATCTGGTTGAGAGGTGACACAAATCTACAGCTCTGAAGAAAGCATTAAAAGATGGGTTCAGCTGCTATATAGTATTTAGTGGTGTTAATACTCTTGTACTGAAAGCAGAAAATATAACAGGTGAATGCTGTTGGTTGCAACACTTTATTGTGCTTGCATATCACAAAATCAACAGAAAACTAGCACCGGAACAAGCTGAAGTACACATTGTCTTGGTAGATTGTTTTCTTTCCTGTTTGAACTAATTACTTCATTTAAAAGCACCAACATTGTTGGCATCCCCTCCCCAAACTTTAAGGGTGCAATATACATTAGCATGTCTGAAATACCATGTGTTTCTCCCTTGAGGATAAAACAGTCTCTGTAATTGCAGTAAGTGGGGTAGAGATTGGCAAAACAGAAGAGATGCAAAAAAACTCCCTTTATAAACGAGCATGTTGCAGAAACACAGCTGAGATTCTCCACAACAGCTTTTACACAGTTGTGGAAACAGAGCTGTGGACAGTTGCCTGATTCATAAGCCAAGTTAACTGATGGTGTTTTGGGCTGGTATTCATTTTACATATTAAGGACATACCTAACAATCAATTTGTCTTGATTCCCTTCCCTCCTCCCCTTGCCTTGGCCAAGATCCCTGGGCTTCTGCTTTGACCAACCTGTCTTTGACCTTTCTATTCTGCTACTAATGCCTCTCCCAACACTCTGCAGCAAGGACAAAACATGGCATAAGTCCAACATGTTCTAACTTTTTTTTTTTTTAAAGTAAGGGCTTTTTTTCTTATGAAGCATTTTTGGATGAAAGGAGACCATCTGGCTCTAGGTTAACAAATCCTTTATAGAAATACCGCTTCCTTTCCTGCTTAAATGACTAAAGATTCCTATAATAATTCATAAAGTGTTTCCCTATATATTAAGCAACGTATAAAAGCTAAAGTGTTTTTGGCCACCTTCCAGGCTTTAGGAGAAACTCAATACTTGGTAGCTTCTAAATGGGAAGAATTAAAATTAGCATCATGCTTCCTTCTTATATATTAGGAGATTTTTCTCATGCTTTGATTATTGGCTAAAGGATACTGTTCCCATCACTGTCTAGTGAGGTTTCATCCTGCATCCATCTACCCAAACTAAAGGGCATAGACTTTTTTATTTCAGAGAGCTAATGGATTTAATGCTTTTCTCATTTTGCTAAATAATTACCATTTTGTTTCTAAGTCTTCTGCAACAAGCTATGCTGTGCATAACAATTCAGGAAAAAAAATTGCAACATTTGTGTTTATTTGCGTAAACTAAAAATTTGAAATATTCTTGCCGCTCATAGTGCCTACTGAACATCCCTCCATCACATTGAGTGATTGTGGAGCACATTGCATTCCCCATTGATGGGTTAATTTGCAAATGTTAACTAGGCAACTAGCCTCCTGTCAGATAGAACACATTCCAATACTGATAACATATTTGCATGGTGTTATGATAATAGAGAATCATTCTGCTCTCAATATATAGGTTAGTACAATAGTAAGGATATATTTCAACTTCCAGTGAAAAACCATGTTGATTTTTACTGCCCTTAGCAGTAAAAACCCTTGACGTTTGGGTGGATTTTAAAACTATATCTTGATAATTTGGCAAATCTAATATTTTTAAGCGAACATTTTATGAATTTAGCTTAGTACTGTAGTTTATCAGTCTTATGAATGTAGCTTAGTACTGTAATATAGCTTTAGATGGCTTTATTAGCAAATCTGATACAGAATATTCCTGTAATTGAAAAGGCCTTTTAAAATACAAGCATTTTCTGCTTGGCTTTAAGTTAATAATTAGATTTTAATTGAAAATGATAGCTTACAGGTGTTGCTATTTTTTAGTATATGGAATATATATTTTTTCCATCTGAATTTCTGATATATCCCTTACTGTATACCAAATACATTTAATTTCAACAGGTCTGTAATGGATATCTGAATTGATAATTTAAAGGAATAACAGGAACTGCCACAGAGAATTCATTATTGTTGTCGAGTTCAGAGATGCAGGATGAAATCAGACCAGACTGGTTTGGGCTGTAAAGTGAAAGACTCCCTGGATAAAAACTGTGGGGCCAGCCTGGGGGAAGCAAAACAACCTTTCCTCTTCTCTAATGGAAGACATAATCTGGAAAACAAGCTTTTAGGTTTGCATTTTTTCTGGGAGACTAAAAACCAGGGTGGTTGGCATCGGTTGAGTAAAATAAAGGATATATGAGGCTGAATTTTTCAGCTTAAAAGAAGTTGATGAAAACGTTACCATTTGTTTTAATAAGGACAGGATTCACTCTACTTTTTAAAATAATTAACTATGCAAAATGTAATTAACAATGTATTCTAATTAGCTACCTGTGGAAACTGTGGCATTATTGTGACAGTTGTCAGTTGCTCCATCCTTCTTTTTTTTTTTTTTCAGTTCTCTGTAGTCTGAATTGCTTTTTCAACACCACCTCTGCACTTGAGCTGTGTCAGCTCTGCAATATAGTGTGATTCACACAAGACTGTTTTCACAAAGAAAAATTGTCACAGGAGAAGAACTTGTTGAAATTTTTGGTGTAAGCGATATTTGTAATTCAAAATCAAAGTAAGAAAAAAAAAAGCAGGGAGGGGTTAACCTAATTCTGTTTTAATGGAGGAACAATAGTTTCCAAACTAGAACAGGTATATAGCACTGCCCAGTAAAGGGAGGAGTGAAATCACCTTGGAAGTGTGGATGAGTGTGAAGCATATAGGTTGGAACAGAGATATATTAGAGAAAAAGACAGGAAGTGGCAGGGCTGTTACCACTCACAGTGACAGAGGAGCAGAAAGCCAAGCACAGAGACAGAAGATCTTGTTTCATTGTCCTGAGGAGTCATGAGGAAAGAGGGTTAGGATATCAATTGCAAGACGCTTGGGTTTTTAAACATGGAAGCCACATCCTTTGTTGTTCTTCTCCTTACGTAAACAATATTTATTCAGTAATAAAAATGGCTACTAGATATTATTATATGTGGGAAAGAGGAGAATCCTCTTACGCCCTTACCATCCTGTTTTCCCCCTGTGGAAAGTGCTGGTGTGGCATAATAATATGTATTGACCAATTTGAACTGATGGTTTTCTTTGCAAATAAAATAATGAATAAATAATGGACCTCATAATTAACTTTTAATTGTATAAAACTGAAATTTTGGCCAATGGTTTAGTTAAGAGAGTATTACATTAATAAAGGCTAATTATGAAAGTTTCTCACTTCCTTTGGGAAAGACTTAATCAGTGAGAAATAAGCCAGGAAATTCTTATTCAGACTTGTTTTAGGCCCAGAGTGGACTGGATTTTGCATTTTGTGGATAATAATACACAAAGGCTTCCAAATTCAGTGGGAGAGTTCAACGCAAATGGTTCTCGAAAAAAATTACAAACAAAGAAGTCATTGTCCTGTAAACAGGCACTGCTCTCACAGAAATGGTTTTGTGTCCCATTCGCATGCATAACAATTACTGATACTCACTAATGAAAGAAAAAAATGCCCCACATTCCACAGCTGTTATAACTAGAATGGATTCCCTAGAGTACACAAATTTAAAATAATTATTAGTAAAGATTTGATAGTAATACCTAGAAGGCCTGTAGGAAGGACTAGATACTACTCTTATGTAAACATATACTTGCTTATTTTTGGTCCTTTCTGTTTTAAAAAAAGTTCATTTGCACCATTTGTTTGTTGGCTCTTAAGGTTTTGTATTTAGTTCCTCAAAAATGCAATTGCCTCAAATTTTGAGACTGATCTGGTCAATACTTATGATCCCATAGTCATGAGTGAAATAAAAAGAAATACGGTGCTGTCTGGATTGTCCAAAGATAATTCTCTTCCTTCTGTCTGTTCTGCTTTAGATTAGTGTGATATTTTTATTCAGTCAGTGTCTGTTCTTCCCCATCTCCTTAGGCCTGACCTACAGTGCTACAGATGGGCACTGCAGGGAGGTGAGGGGAGGGCACCATTCATGTTGCCAACCCTACGTACTTGGGCCTTTCATGTTTTACACAGATCCCACATACACCACCATCCTTCTTTTCCTCTACATCCCACCCCTCTACCGTGCCTCTCCTCTTGTAGAAGCTGGTATGGCTTTCCACCAGAATTAAAACAAAAGAGAGGTCTCCTGCCCAGAGCCAGATGTTTTTAGAGCAGTCTGTACTGTTTGAAGGTGTTCTAAGAGGTGGACCAGAAAATGTAACCCCTTGGTTTTAATGTGCCTTTCATACCAATATATTTACTTTATAATAACAGTGATTTTACCATATGCCTCAAAGCGGTTACCTGTGAATGATTGACTGTGTCTGTCCATGGAAACTGGATTTTTCCATTTATCTGGAGAAAGCAAGAAAGCTATGCAAGGGTTTTGGCAGTTTTGTGGTGAAAGCAGAGAGTTGCTTCCAACTCACCAGCAGTCTGCCCTGCAGGTCCTGAGGATGTCAGTGTCTTTAAGTCAGGGACATCAGATCCACTTAATTATTTTATTGGGTGCAAAATAGGTCACTTTAGCAAGCTGGGGCAGAAAGGATGATGACTGGAGAACTGATTTGCAAGACGATACATCCTACTTCAAGTTGGAAATATGCATCAGAAGAGTGGAGCACAAGGCTTGGTGTGGTACCCACATCAATTGTTTGGCTTGAACTTGTGTTCTGAAGTCTGTCAGACCCACACACCACCTTCACTACCTTAGTCACTCTGAAGTGAAACAACATGCCATGGTTACATAATAACATCGAATAACAGCTATTGATGGATTTAATACTGCAAATACTGTGCATAGAGACAAACTTAAGGTCCCAGAGTATTTTAATTTTATGATTTTTTGTAAAAATAAAATTATTTTTAATAATTATATCAAAGTACTTACTCATGTTGTTGTACCAGACATACTTTTCTCTCTGGAAGATTTGGTGGGTACATATTTTTATAAATGAGAGTGTCATTTGAGATTGCACCATGCTATTACAGTGCATTTTAAATACAAATGAAAATTATTCATTAGAAGTGAAATCTAAATCTGGAAATACAAACTAATCCATATATGCTTCAGAAGTATCTCAAGTGTTGAATTTCCAATGTTACTGCAGCCAGTTTTGTCTTGATTTTTGTTGAAGCGAGTGCACACCTAATGATTGGGCCAGTGATTCAAGTCTAACAAGTTAGCTAGTTATCCATTCTTCAAATTATTCACATCAATATTGCCAGCAAAAGGCTATTGCCCTTTGTTATTTAATAAAAGTAGGACAGCACTCTGAAACAAATGCAGATGTTCTTCTTGGAAAGCCAAACAAACAATGGCAGTGAATGTTGCACATGCAAAGTATCCCATTTGGATCTGACTTGCAAATCACTTAAGCAAGCAGTAGACACAACCAGTGGGCATTGCGGTTTCAACCAAATTTTACTAATTCCTTCTGGTTTTGGCTCCATACATTGCAAGGCAGTTTTTATTCCTACTTGGAATATGGTGATATGACTATTTTAATGGAATCATGGAATAGTTTAGGTTGGAAGGGATGTTTAAAGATCATGTAGTCCAACCTTCCTGCCATGGGCAGACATTTTTCACTACATCAGGTTGCTCAAAGCCCCATTCAACCTGACTGTGAACACTCCCAGGAACAGGGCATCCACAGCTTCTCTGGGCAACCTATCCCAGTGTTAATTTCTTCATATTTCCAGTCTATCAGGTAAGAAAATACTAAAATATTTCCCATCCTGGTGTGGTAGCTCTTGCTCAGCCATGGATTACATTCTTAAAATGATATGCAAGATGAAACTTCTAGTTCCCTTATTGTAAACTTAAAACTTCTGATACGTAGGCATTTGGGCAGACTTTTCAAGAGAAAGCAGTCATCTTTTTGAAGGTTCCTATTCAAAGTTTCTGGAGTAACTTGAGAGAATACGTATTTCTATCTTTTAAAATACATTTTCAGGCACTTCAGAAATTTCATACAGTGTGTTAAAGTGACCACTGTATCTTGATCCAAGAAGGGCCTGTGGTAAGTCATTAGGTCATGGTTGCACTTGTAACTTTGAAAATGAACCCAGGAGAATCAAATTCACTGTGCTTTATTACAGTGCTTCTTAAAGAATAATAATAACTAAACGTTGTGTGCTTTTGCCTAAAAGCCAGGAAATTGTTTCAGTTCTGTTACAATTTCGTTGAGTCTGTGCCTTCACACTGGCCAAAGCCAATCACGGTCCCATCTGCCAAGCTTTGCTCCTACCTTCCTAGTTCCTCAGCTGTCGGGGAACTGAAGCTCTAAGTATTGTGAGAAACTTTACTTTTGGTTGATTTTGATTTCATACTGCTGATATATTTCATCAGCCTCAACAGACTTATGCTGAAGCATGATTATTTGCTTCAGTTCAGCTGCTCATTCCGGGGTCCCCTCACTGCCCACCATTAGCAAGTTCTCAATCCCTTCCCCAACATCCTTCTCCCCTTCTGCAGAGTGGCATAATTTTCCCCTTTCCAGCTTCGACTCTTCCAGGCTGTTTCTGCCATTTTGTTTGCTTCTGAACCTGAAAGATTCATTATTGACTTTTCTGCTCTGAAACATTTAAAAGCTGCTTCTTTTTTGTTTTGTTTTCTTAAAGACATGTATGGTTTGCAGATGGTCCCTAATTTGACTTCTAAAAAATCCAAAACAACGCCCAAACCTTCTTTTAAAAAAAAAAGTCTCTGCATCCTAACTAAAAGGGCACTTTGTTTTTTTGTTACTATTGGCTTGATTTGAGAGGAAATCTGTAATGGGGGCCCAACGCCCCCTCCCCTCGGGCCGGCCGGGCCCAACCTCCCCGCACCGCTCCCCTCCCCTTCACTGCTGCGGCCCGTTCGGGGACAGGATGTCCCGCCTCCCCCTTCTCTCCTGATTGGCCCAGATCTCTGCTGGCGTAACTGGCGCTGAGCCGCGAATTGGCCGAGTTTTCCCCGTCTCCAGTACCGAGGGAGGGAGGGATCGGCGAGCGGCACCGCCGGCAGAGGGAGGGGGGGCGGGAGGGAGGGCTTGGGAAGGAGGGGCGAGGATTAACCGGGGCCGAGCGGGCAGCGGTAGCTCCGCGGGAGGCAAGAGGAGAGGAGCCGCCGCCGTCACGGCCGGCCGGTGAGTGCGAGGGATCCTGGCGAGCGCCCCGACGCCTCCATCTGGCTTGGCGGGGAGGAGACAGCGGTAGCGCGCCCCCTTCCCGCACCTCTTCTCCTGTCCCTCCGCACCCCTTCTCCGTGACGCTGGCCGCTGGGGAGGGTGGGGGTGTGGGTGCGATCGGCCTCGGTCTGGCGGCGCGGGAAGCGGGGCCTCCCGCCCTCAGCCCCGCGGGAGGGGAGGGGCGGCGCGCGCAGCCCCCCGGGCCGTGCGCAGCGACCCCTGCCCGGGCGGGGCCTTCAGCTCGCCCCTCCCGGCCGGGCCCTGTAAAGCCACCCCACGGCCCCCGCCCCCTTCCCTCGGGCTAGCCGAGGTGGGTTTAAGCCGCGGCTGATGGTCCTAACGGGTGGTGACAGCAGGCGGGGAGGGGGGGGATGCTCCTGGGAGAGAGGGTCGTGCGGCCAGGGGAAGCCCCCCCGGCTGCCACCGGGGGCGGCGGGGAGGAGGGGTGCGAGTGACCCTGATAATCGCTTTATGTTGGCCTGCGGCTTGCGTAATCGGCGATCAATTATTTATTTCATGCACCACTTCAGGGTGTGAGGGGCGGTGTTAGGCCGCTGATGGTGCAGCAGAAGGGAGCCTTCCTTCCACGAATGTTACAGGGAAGGGAAGTGGGGGTTCAAATAGTGTTCTTAATGCCTGTTCCTTTCCCTGTGCCGTTTTGGGAGCTGTTGACGACAGAGGGTCCTTATGATACGTTTTTGCAGATCAAGTGGAAGCCTTCCTAGTCTGAACAAAAATAACCTTGTGAGGTTTATTTCGTGTGCTGGATTGTTATTTTCCTCATTCTGTGGCAGGTTGGGCTGCTCAGCCAGCCTGGAGAGAAGGCTGGAGAAGGAACCATGTCTTCTGAATCTTTTTGTCTGGCTGCTCAGGCTAGGTTTGACTCCAAATGGTTGAAGACAGATTTACAGGTAAGGAGTTAAACAGTTGTATTGCACTGTGACCTTTCAGGTGCAGATCAAGGATGATTTCAGTCTAAATAGCTGACAAACAGAAGACTTCAGCATTGCTCCTCAGACAGATGTATAGGGTTTTTTGATTATGCTGATTTAAAACCGATCTTGAAGAAACACTTAACTCATTTTGAACTGCAAATAGATCTGTATTGTCAGTCCAGTCCCTTCTACAAGATGTATGTTATCTTTGCAGAGTGTCAAAGTGCATAGCTGAGTATGTAGCATTACTGCTAAGACTATGAATTCTTCATTTATGCTCTTGTTAAACGTCTTGCTTGTGTAAGAGCTAGCAGCTGTAATGGACAAGTGAACAGAAGTGAAAGGTGATGGAAGTCTTCATTTATATTTTGAAGAATTCAGATTAGCTTTTACTGTAGTTGTTTGTATAACAGGTGTGGACTTCCTTTAAATTTTGTCTTTTTTGAAGGGGGTTATTTTTTTGTCAAATACACGTGGTTGAAATAGAACTGATCTTTGTTGACATGTGCTGGTGTTGGGAGAAAATTTTCTTTTGCATTTTAAGATGATCTGCTTACTTGTCAAAGTTGTGTGATACAGGGATGAGGATATTATCATGTTTTCCCAATTCAGATTTGAAAACTATGTGGAAAATATAGAGAAGTACAGTGGTTTGGGTTCGTTTCAGATGAAATGGGCAGCTAGAGTAAGTCCTGTCTCGTCCATCTTCCTTCCTCTAAGTATTGCATATAGATGCCTTACATTGAATAACCTTTCCAAGTTCCTGCTCAGAACTTAGAAATTCTTGTTGAATTGGGCCAGCCACTCTTATTCTTTTGTATAAAAGCAGTTGTGATGCAAAAGCAGCCTTTCTCCAATATTTCACATCAAACAAGCTGAATCAAAATCAGAAGTGACAGATAACAGCCTTAGAGGTTGCTTTATTTGGTAGGTCTTGTATTTAAATGCTATAAAATGACAGGGCTTGGTCTTGATTTGGCTAGGTAAGTTCTGTTTTCATCTTTTATTCTTACCAAAGTAAAAGTTTTGATCTGAAGTTAAATGTTTTGGCTAATGTGTTAAGTAAATGTAGTAGAAAACAATTTGAAGATAAGCATATAAAGGAATACAGAAATATTTTTTGTCCCCTGGAAGCTTGCTTCTAGATTACAAATATATTGCTTCAATGATTGTAGAGCAGAGGAAAATTTTAGCTGAAAAAGCGGCAATCTTTGTTTGCAACAGTTGCTCACTATGCATGTCTATTTTCCTTCTGTATTATATGGGGTGCAAAATGTGACTGTTCATGTGATTTGTCAGATTCTGCATCTCATTTGTAGTTCCCTTTTTTCTACATCCCTTGTTTCTGTTTATGTAAACTTTTGACAGGAGGGTTTCAGTTGCTGTCCAAACAATTATTTTCAGCTAAGTATGTATAAATGCAATGAAATATTTGTCTTTTATGAGACTGTTGTGCAGCTGGTGTTGTAATAATTCCTTTTAATAATAAAAACATTAAACTTGCAATAAATTTCTGTGAAGAAGCTTGTTCATAAATAAGAGTTCTTTATGAGTAGACTCTAGAGTTGGACTCTAATTGCCAGGGTAGTCCCCTTTGTTTTCTTCCAATCATGCTGTTGTCAAAATAATGGGATTAATGAAATAAGGAAACAGTAATCATTTGTGATCTGCTGGATGCAAACATAACTTCTCTGGAATCAGCAGACTAGCCAGGCCTCCTGGGTATAACATAATTTCTTATTAGGTTGACTTTTTTTGGCGTTACACAGGTCCTCAGCACAGAACTTGGTCTGGATGTATGTGTTCAGTGTATTAAAAAGTGTGCATGCGAATCTTGAATTACTCCTTTTTAATGTATTAAATGGTGGCTGCCTTCTGTAGAGTAAGGGGTTTTGGGCTCTGGGGAATTCTTCTGTTGCATGATTGACTATTTTAGCTACTGGTTGACTAGCATGACCTGGCTGTGTGTGAAGTTACTTTATAGGTATAAATCCTGTCTCTTAATCCTTTAAGTTCTGTGTCTACAGGGTATGCTGATTTCCTACTGTGTATATTTTTACTGGCTAACAATAGAAGGGCCTTAGTGATGTTCAGGAGACTGTCAACAGAAATTGAAAAGATGAGGATAGTACTTAGGAGAGATTTGAAGAAAGACACGCTTTTTATGTGAATTAATCAAGTTGCCTGCAAATTATTGTTTGGAATAAGACCCAGAAGCTCTTTACTTTGCAATTAGATTTTTAACTTTTCACTGCACAGCAGTCCAGGAGTGGATATATGGAAGTCCTTGGAGAAAGAGAATTACACTGGAGAATTCTTACCTTAGGACACATACAAAGATTGATTAGTCTTTAAATTAACTTTTTGGTTGGGTTTTTTTGTTTTTTTTTTGTGTGTGTTTATAAACGAAGTTCTTTGCTGCTGCAAAATTTGGGGAATGTAGCTAGAATGAGAAGTGAAGTGTTTAATTAGCTGGGTAGTAATCTCCAAATTCTGACTTGCCTTTTTTTTTTAATCGCTGTTGCCAGAGTTTGCTCTTCAGAGTTGATGGATGTGGCAGTTATTGTGGATTAAGCCAGTGAAATCTCTCTGAAAATCATCAGATTGTTTTTTCTTTTAGCTCAAGATGATGTTGCATTAATAATGTAATACACAATATTATAATATATGCGTTAATAACTCTATATTATAGTGGTATTAATGTAATACGAAAAGAATGACACGTGGATTTTAGTGTGGATTTTAGCATGGATTGTGTTTAATCACCTGCATGTGTCACTCTTCCAGCTGTCATCCAGGCCAAATGTAAATGTTGTTACTCAGTTTTGGGTGTTACTGTTAAGAGACAAAGCCAGGGTGATGTATTATTACTGTGCTTAAGACACAAACCCTTTTGTAGCAGTGAGCCTCTAGCCTGCAGGATTAACTGGTGTGAAATGTTAAGGGAACTGTATCTTAACAATATATTTTTGCTTACATTAGTTTATCTGAAACTAATCAATATTATTGTAGGAAGCAAAATGCCCCACAGAGACCCAAGTGCACCCCATAACTATTCTATGTCTTTATACAAACTTTGTAATTAATTGACCTATTATTGTATGCTTTACAGCTTTACATGCTAGTCTAATTTTGAACTGATTAGAAACATTTGTTTTATTGCAAATGTAAATTTCCTGGTGGAGCAAAATTAAGATATCCTGTGTTGTCTGAAAAAGCACAAACTGTTACAGCAGCTGAAAAATTAGGTTAGTTCTCCTCCATATGAGGTAATATCAGTACTACAATATGTAATATATTTTCATGTTGTATATATCAGTAATATGTGTATAACATCAGCATTAACAAAATAGTCTTGTCAAGTTACAAAACAGGTAGATTTTAGTATAGGCCACTTTTTCATGGATCATGTTTAACACTGTTGGTAGAAAGGTTAGCATATCACTTAGATTTCCAATTTATTTTTTTTTAGATTTGAATGAATACCTTTAAAAACACCTACCTATTTATGTCTGTTACTAGTAGAAACCATCAGATTTATAGCAAAATCTGTGTGTAATGGGAGATAGTGTTTTAATGTCTGTTTCCAAAGAAGACATCCTTTTTTTAAATAGGAAAGTATAAAAAATATAGAAATGGAAGAGCATATTAAAATTGTTTGCTTAAACCTAGCTACCCATTTTGATGAATCAATCTGTGCTTAAAATAATCCTGATTAAATAAATGTTCTGTGCTACTAATTTAGAACCTTATGCAGTGAGCTCCAATTAGTGATGGCTGAATAATGAAAAACTAGAATTGCTGTCAGCTAATGGGATGCAAATGTGTGTTTAAATGGTGTTTATTAATCTGCTTATTCTGGATCCTACAGAGAACTATTGTTCTTGATAGTAGGGGCTAGAAGTGAAAAACTTTGATTTTCCTGTAATACAGAAAACCTTTAGGCAACAGTCAAGGTGCAAGAACTGTCTACAAAAGGAATACGATGCATTTTCATTGAGTTAATGATTGGCAGGCCATTTCTATCATATTCATTTGCCACAGAGATGAGAGTGAACTTTTAAAAATGAAACTGCCGCCTTGTAAGAGTTGCATTGGTCTGAAATCTTTGTACCTTCAAAGTCAAATTTGGGATTTTGATTTTCATTAAAATCCCATTCTTCTGTATCAGTGTAATTGCTTGTAAGAAAAGAAGGTAAATAGTGTCTTGCCTTTTAAAAGCAGGAAGTTAGTGAAAGTTGCTTTCTTTATTTTGTTATTTCCTATCAATTTTTTTCTTAGTTTTGGTTTTCTGATGAAAAAATGAAGGCCTTGTGTGAAAGTTCTTATAGCAAACTACAAATGGGAGCTCCTACATTTTGAAAGGAAGGGAGGGTTGCAATAGGGATTTTTTAATTTAAAAAATGAAGTAGTCTGTCCCTGACAGTGGTAAGTGATTGCCAGGCTGAGGGGTGAGGACCATAAGTGGAGTGGTAGGTTAGAGACATTAAATTTATTGGTTATGCAAATATTCTGCAAATGGAGAAAGTCAAGAGAATTTCTCTTTGAAGTTTGAGGGAACTACGTAGTTTTTCTTTGCATATGACCAGTAACTGTTAACAAACTTTTGCAATAAATGGAAGACAAGTAGACTGTTACTGTAGGGATGTTTCTGGTTAACCCCAAAGCTGTTGGAGTAATATGGGGCTGCTGAACTTTTCTGACTTTGCTATTAGAGCTTTAGAGCAGTGTGTTTAGATGTAATGATGTTTCACTGTGCTTTGCAGCAGCTGTGGTTTCAGCACATAGTTCAGCAGGGAAGGAAGGAAGCTATAACAAAATACTGAAGAAGACAACAATGAAAAAGGAAACACAATTGAATGGATTTTAAAAAGTGGAAACAACAGAGAGGCTTGGGAAAGGACTTACTGTTCTATGATTTTGCCCACCATTAGAGGGCTGAACAAGTTGTCTGTGGGTTTTTTTGAATAATATTTTTCTTTAGACATAAAATTAAATGTGGTCTTTAAAATACAGCCAATGGCTAATTTAGAAGTGACTGAATGGAAGAACAGATTCTCTCTCCCTTCCCCCCCACTGGCAATTCTGAGGTGAAGATTATTTAAGTAGCTTATATTTTAAATGTGTATTGACATTTTGTGATTATGAAGTCACTTTCTTAATTTTCAGTGCAATTGTATAATCAGGAATCCTACCTAAATCAGGCCTTGTTCTTTTGTGTAATTTTATTTTCCTGACTTTTCCTTGTCTTGAGCTTGAGTTAACTTTTACAGGGGTTTTTATACTTTCTGCAGGAAAGTTGATGAGGACACATCAAGAACATGATCTGCTGTACCATGTTGTTTGACTTAAACAGTTGACTTTAGAACAAGATCACAGCTGCTGCTTATTCTTAAAATAACTTATTAAAAACAAAATTCTGGTGCTTTGAGAATTCTCAGAATCCTATCCAGTTACGGTTGCAAGATTTGATTTTCTTGAAATGTAAGGAAATGTTAATGCACATGCCTTATTCTCTAGAGTTGAAGGAGATGGATAATGACCATGAATTGTTATAGTTCTCTATTCTTAGAGGTACCAGGATGGGGGGCAGCAAAACTGCCACCCTCGATTTCTGAAGGGCCAACTTTAACTTGTTCAGCAGCCTGATTGCCAGAATCCCTTGGGAATCAGTTCTGAAGAATACAGGAGTCCAGGAAGGCTGGACACTCTTAAAGGAGGAAGTCTTGAAGGCACAGGAGCAGGCCATCCCCACATGCTCTAAGGTGAGCAGGAGGCATAGAAGACCAGCCTGGCTGACCAGGGAGCTTTGTCTGGTGCTCAGGGAGAAAAGAGAATCTACGGCCTTTGGAGGAAGGGGCAGGGCACTCATGAGGACTGCAAAAATGCTGTGAGGCTATGCAGGGAGGGAGTTAGAAGGTCCAAGGGCCAGCTAGAAATTAATCTGGCCTCCATGGTAAAGGACAACAAGAAAAGCTTCTATAAATATGTTAATGACAAAAGAAAGACAAGAGAGACCCTCCATCTCCTATTAGATGCAGGAGGAAAGATAGTGATGAGGAAAAGGCTGAAGTGCTTAATGACTTCTTCACCTCAGTCTTTAGTAACAGGGCCGGTTACGTTGAGGGAATCCAACTCCCTAAGCTAGGGGACAGGGACCAGAAGCAGATTGTCCCCCCACAACCCAGGAGGAGATGGTCAGTGACCTGCTACACCATGTAGATGTGCACAGATCTATGGGGCTGGATGGGATACACCCAAGAGTGTTGAAGGAGCTGGCAGGGTTGCTAACCAACCCACTTTCCATGATTTATCAGCAGTCCTGGCAGACTGGAGAAGTACCAACAGACTGGAAATCAGCCAGTGTAACCCCCATATATAAGAAGGGATGGAAGGATGACTCAGGAAATCACAGGCCTGTTAGTCTGACTTCAGTACCGGGGAAGCCGATGGAACAGATCATCCTGAGTACTGTTACATGCTACATGCAAGGACAACCAGGTGATCAGGCCCAGTCAGCATGGGTTCATGAAGGGCAGGTCCTGTTTGACTGACCTAATCTCCTTCTATGACAGGGTGACCTGCTTATTGGATGAGAGGAGGCCTGTGGATGTTGTCTACCTTGACTTTAGCAAGGTCTTTGACACTGTTTCTCACAGCATTCTCCTAGAGAAGCTGGCTGCTCGTGGCTTGGATGTGCACACACTTTGCTGAATAAAAAACTGGCTGGCTGGCTGGGTCCAAAGAGTTGTCTTGAATGGAGTTAAATCCAGTTGGTGGCCGGTCACAAGTGGTGTTCCCCAGGGCTCAGTGCTGGGGCCGCTCCTGTTTAACATCTTTATGGATGATTTGGATGAGGAGATAAAGTGCACCCTCAGTGAGTTCGGAGATGAGACTTAAGTTGAGTGGGAGTGTTGACCTGCTTGAGGCCAGGGAGGCCTGGCAGAGGGATCTGGACAGGCTTGATTGATGGGTCGAGGCCAATTGCATGAGTTTCAATAAGGCCAAATGTTGGGTCCTGCGCTTTGGCTACAACAACCCCCGGCAGTGCTACAGGCTTGGGGAGGAGTGGCTGGAGAGCTGCCCAGGGACCTGGGGGTGCTGATTGACAGCCAGCTGAACATGAGCCAGCAGTGTGCCCAGGTGGCCAAGAAGGCCAATGGCATCCTGGTCTGCATCAGGAATAGTGTGACCAGCAGAACCAGGGAGGTGATCCTGCCCCTCTACTCGGCCTTAGTGAGGCTGCACCTCGAGCACTGTGTGCAGGTTTGGGCACCACAGTATAGGAAGTACATTGAGATACTGTAGAGTGTGCAGAGAAGGGCAACTAGGCTGATCAGGGGTCTGGAGAACAGGTCTTCTGAGGAGAGGCTGAGGGAGCTGGGGCTGTTCAGCCTGGAGAAGAGGAAGCTGAGGGAAGGCCTCACTGCTCTCTACAACTCCCTGAAAGGAGGTTGTAGTGAGGTCGGTGTTCGCCTCTTCTTCCTGGTGACCAGTGACAGGACAAGAGGAAATGGGGTCAAGGTGTAACAGGGGAGGTTCAGGTTGGATATTAGAAAAAACTTCTTCACAGAAAGAGTTGTGAGGCCTTGGAACAGGCTGCCCAGGGAGGTGGTGGAGGCACCATCCCTGGAGATGTTAAAAAAAAATGGGTAGACGTGGTGTTTTGGGAGATGGTTTAGTGGTTAGGGGTTGTAGGGCAGACAGTTGGACTTGATCTTGAAGGTCTTTTCCAACCTTGATGATTCTGTGATTGTATGATTCACTGCCAGCCCTGCTGAGGATGGCAACAGCATATGCCGGCAACCAAACTAGATACCCCTCTGACTTAATTAAATGTTGTACCAGACAGAATAAATTACAGTTTAACTGCAGATGTAAGATTAGCAAAAGATTAGACTGGGGGCTGCCCAGTTTACAGTACAGTAAAAGTTTACTTTGAAGGCTTATTAGGCCCTTGCTTTTTCACCTTGGGATAAGTGAGCAAGGCTGAGACTTGGGTCTATGGGGAAAGTATGAATTCAGTGAGATACATGCCTTACAGGTGTAGAGACCAAAACATAGTCTGGGGACGAGAATGCTTGACAAATGGTGGAAG
This sequence comes from Hemiprocne comata, assembly GCA_020745705.1. Lineage (NCBI taxonomy): Eukaryota > Metazoa > Chordata > Aves > Apodiformes > Apodidae > Hemiprocne > Hemiprocne comata. The sequence goes on along the minus strand of CM036586.1, from coordinate 88,033,284 downwards.
TGACTTGGGGTTTGTGAAGGTGAGGTCTGTAGGAGATGAGGATATGTGGCTATGGTCTTCCATAGGCCATGGAGCTGCTGCTATCTCAGTCTTGGGAAGGCAGGATGCAGGTGGTGGGGTAAGCAGGGATGTGGGGTTTTTATAGAGTGTATATCTCTGGAACTGTTGCCAGTTGCAGAAGTGCAGTGCAAATGTAATTATTACTGAGTTTGTCAAGTTCATCCCTTTAAACACTCATAAATGAAGTTACTAAATTATTAGAGGGAAAGATGTCCCAATAAATCAAGTAATCTAGTGAGAGAATGTTAGACTTAACAGAGCATGGGTAGATGCTCTTGTACTTGCAGCCCCAGTATATCAGCATCAACGAAGACACCAAACCTGTTTTTCTTTTGCAGTGTGCCATTGCTTGCCTTGTGAACTTTCTTTAAACAATTGAGTCGAAGAAGAGCCATAATTTTGAAGAAGAGTAATATTTTTTGGAAAACAGAAATGAAATAGATATATTCCAAATTTGTTCTGGACAAAGTTTTAGTTCTGTTGTCTCATCACTTGCATGGGTTGATAGATTCCTTGCAAATGACTGAATGCAAGAAATATTGGTGGGAGCAAAGGGAAAAAAATGTGTATGTGCTTGTGTTGGCTAATATAGTCCTAAAACACTGTAGAAAGAAAGAAAGAAAAGCAGGATTGTGTAGTCAAAGCAGATATTTGACTTTTCTACCATGCAGTTGACTTGCTGTTATCTTCAGCTGCTAGTTTCACAGAATCACAAATGGTTGAGGTTGGAAAGTACCTCTGGAGGTCACCTCATGGAAGTACTTAAAATTTCAGGCTATTAGGAGCCCAGACCTATTTCAGAATCATAGGATAGTTGAGGTCAGAAGGGACCACTGGAGGTCATCTGGTCCAACTCCCCTGCTCAAGCGAAGCCACCGATAACCAGCTCCCCAGGACGATGTCCAGATGGCTTTCAAATACCTCCAAGGATGAAGACTCCACAGCTTCCCTGGGCAAGCTGTGGCAGTGCTCCATCACCCTCATTGTGAAGAAGCGTTTCCTGATGTTCAGAGGGAGCCTCCTGTGTTTCAATTTGTGCCCGTTGCCTCTTGTCCTGGCACTAAGCACCACTGAGCAGGGCCTGGCTACTCTTCTTTGCACCTTCCTTTCAGGGGTATACACTGATGAGTTCCCCCTCCGAGCCTTCTTGCCTTGAGGCTAAGCAGTCCCTGCTTTCTCAGCTTTTCCTCATAGGGAAGATATTCCAATCCCTTAATTATCTTTGTGGCTCTTAGTTGGACTTATTCCAGTATGTCCATGCCTCTTGCACTGGGGAGCCCAGAACTGGACCTAGTACTCCAGGTGTGGCCTCACCAGTGCTGAATAGAGGGGATGGATCACCTCCCTTAACCTGCTGGCATCACTGCTCCTGCTGCAGCCCGTGTCACCCATTAACCTTTGTGGCAAGGGCACATTGGTGGCTTATATTCAACTTGGCATCCACCAGGATCCCCAGGTTCTTTTCTGCAAAGCTGCTTTCCAGCTGGGTTGCCCCCAGCACACGTTGGTATATGGGGTTCTTCCTCCCCAGGTGCAGGACTTTTCAATTTTCCTTACTGAATGTCATGAAGTTCCTGGCAGCCCATTTCTCCAGCCTGTTGAGGTCCTTCTGAAAGGCAGCACAAACCCTCTGGCATATCAGCCACTCCTCCCCGTTTCTATTGGTTAAGTGAAATACTTCTAAAAGCTTTTATTATGGTTATAGAATTTTGGAATACTACAAATAAAATTGCTTGAATGATTTATCACTTAAAAGCAGACTTTTCTTTCACTTCTGGCTATCATAGTGGCAATTCACTGTTTAATATATCTTGCTGAACATTGACTAGATTAATAGTGAACTTGATATGGTTGGAATTGAATATAGTTATTACAGATTAATTTGTTGTAAATACTGTTTCTTAACTATCCTTCTAGTTGGTTGCTTTGGTTATTGCTACAGAAGTTCAGAGTTCCTTTACTTTCAAGCATGTCTCCTTTTCCTGCTCTCCCAACACATGTACTACTGGCAAAATGTTAACTACAACCTGAGTAAAAGCAAAATTGTTTATTTGAAGGCTGCTTATGGTGGAAGCTTCCACGTGAGATACTTGGGGAAGGAGGGGGAACTCTCTCTGACGTGGTTGCTCTATCTTTATGCAGCATACCAAGAACATTACTGATAAGAATTTGAACACCAGTCCTAAGGCAGAAGATATTTTGTTTACTTTTTCAATTTTTAGTTTCTTGAAGGATTTGGGTGAACTTTGTGCAATTTGAGAGGTTTAGAGCTTAAAATGGAGAAAACAATTCTCGATTCTACCTCACAGCAGCGCTTACAAAAGTTGAGTTTTCTGTAATAAAACAATGCTGCATTGTGAAGAACCTTGAATTGGAAGCCTGGAGGCCTTTAGATTGTAAGCTTAAGGGCTGTGAGAATAATTTTCCATACCAAGCAGATCTGAGAATGCAAAATAAAATACATGAAAAGACAGTTTAACAAACAAAAATCTTAACGAAAACCATAATTTAATATGCAACCCATCTGGAGAGTTCCCTCACTCAGTATTTTTCAAGCTTGTATTTTAGCATAGGATAGTGTTCAGCCGTTGAATGTTTTAAAAAAAACTGATCTTTGATGACGTATCAGCCAAAAATAGTGAAACAGTTGTGTTTAGCTATTTAAAAAAAAAAAAATAATTGTGAAGAATAATTTCTTTAAGTGCCTTACTAAAGTATATGACCACATCTGATGAAGGAGTAAGTGAACACCAGTTACAGACTTAGAACAATGCAAGAAATTCAGTCAATGGTGAATGATTTATTTTTTTTTTCATTTTGTTGAAATGCTACTTTACTTAATACTACTACAGTTTTTAAAAATCAAGCCAAATGTAAAGCTTCTAGCAAAACACAGCATATTTGCAAAAGTTCTATGTGCTGTCTGGCTCTGAAAAACAGGGACTGTACCTTTCAGTAAAGCATGGTGACAGTGTAATTCTGGTGCTGCACAATTAATAAATCACAGGTAAGTTGAATAATGTCTAGCTCACGCTATGTGATTCTTTTTCATGTTATCCCTCTGAGGTCAGGAATTAGCAAGTGACAAATATGTACAATGTGCCAGTTCATATTTTATGCTAAAAGAAAAATGATTGAAATCATTAATATGATTTGGAGTGAATTTCTGAAGTATCCAATATGGAGTCAAGAAACTACTATGGTAATTCAGTGTGTTACTGTGGTGTAAAAACATACAACTTCTCTTTAATTCTTCATATTAACTGAGACTAGCTAGATCATCAAATGACTCCTTTGCTGGTGGTTGTGACTCTTAAAACCTGTAATCTTAATTATTAAAATATCTTTAGGAAACAGATATACAGAATTTCACTTATACTTTATTTTTTAATGATAGGTATTTTACAGCAGTTGTGTAAGTAACATCTTTGTATCACTCCTCACTTAAAAGGCGTTGGATTTGAATAGTGGTTATGTAACACAACAAACACAACAGTGCTTCTAAGTAAGTCTTCAGTGGCTTTGGGTTGTTTTTTTTTTTTTTGTTTGTTTGTTTTTTTTTTTTACTGTCTCCACTGCACCACTTTGGTATGCTAAAGGTATTCTGTTTTTCAAGTTCATGTACTTCCCTCCTCCCTTAAGCTATACAGTTGCAAATTATGTCCTGGTTATTACAGAATTCACTTGGGATGTCGACACGTGTTTTGCAGCATTTTATAAAGCAACATTAGTAGAAGACAAGTCATGGTCATTAGGATTCTTCAAGGGAGATCCAAATTGATAAATCACTAGGAGACTCCAGTTACAGCAGGTGCTTTCATGAGCACTTCCAGCTAGCACAGCTCTGCCCTCTGTTCCAGTGCAAGTATTTGTACCACTGCACACGGAGTGCATTTGAACTGACCTGGGCTGAAGCTGAGGCAGCCCCTCACTCTTCCCCCAGGTGCAGCTGGTTCCATAATCTTGTTCAGCAGACAATCACCCACGAGCAATAGCAGGCGTACGAGAGGAGGCATTGTAGCAGCTGGAAGGAAGAGGGAGAGCTGTAGGGGTGCTTTGCACAGCAGTGACCGGTTTGGACTGGTTAAATATGTTTATGAATCTGTGCCTTGATGTCATGTGCTCTGGTTTAGTGCCCAGCTCTTTAGTTGCTGATTTGGAGATGGGCCTGTAGTGGCTATCTTCATGCTTCCCTGTTTTGTGACTTGATGCACCTTGACTTTGTTTGGATAGCTTTTCCTGAGGGGAAAAAAGACACCCCACTCCTTTCCCCCCAGATTATCACATGATGTCATCTTGAATGTATTAATAGTTCTGAGGTGACTAAATGCATGCTTTTGATGAGAATTTTTCCCCAAAAGAAAATTCTTATTTTCTGTGTTTGAGCCTATTTAAAAGTTACTGTTTTGAGCTTGCAGTCTGAAAAGTGCATATCTAGAGAATCAGAGATCCTGAAGGTCATTTGAATTTTTATCGTACAAACACACAATGAATATACCAGTGAAGCAGTGAAGTGATACATGCGTTTTCTTTCTTCTGGGACAAAATATAAAACCTGATGTATTTTAAGTATTAGCATGAGAAAAAAATATTGTTTGTAACTCTATGTAATGCATTATTTTTAACAGCTTGCTTTTACACGAGATGGACTATGTGGCTTGTGGAATGAAATGGTAAAAGATGGTGAGATTGTTTATCCTGGAACAGAGTTAACACAAAGTGGTGAACTACCTCCAAGAAAAGGTATGGACTTTAATTTTTGGTTTTTTTTTTCATCTTGATGATAAAAATGAATTTAGATTTCATACAGTCCCACAGCTTTGGTTTGTAGTCACCCATCTATACAATTTGCAGGTGTTCATGTTTTGAATTAAATTGAAACTTGAGTTCTTAAAAGTGTGTAGAAAGGTACTGTCTTAAGCCTTCAAATGGAGGCTTAAATTTGTTCCAGCCTTTTGAAATTAAACTTCATAACTAGACATGTTATGAGAGAGGTTTGGCAGTGTCCTTTGGTTTGGTATGCTTGATGTGTGTATAGCTGAAGCCTTAGTTTAAAGGAAGTGGACTCAGGAATGGGGTAGAGCTGATACTGCTATTTCTAACTTTGTTTACAATCTTCGTAAAGTCACTAAAAAGGTCAGCTAAAAAACGATCCACAACCTGACTGAGAATGTAGTGTGGTTTTTTTGTTTGTTTGTTTGGTTTTTTTACAGTTGTCTTCTAGTATACTTGAGAGCAGTTCAAACACTGCTAATTGTACACATGACAGAGTAGTGCATCTATTTAGAGAGATTAATTTGGTGGAGGTGGATTTTGTGGATTTTGTTTTGTCATGGGTTGTGCCAAAATGGAGTGAATCCACTCTTGCCTTTTTTCCTTCTGCTGATTGTGGTGCTTTTTTGACTCCTTTTTGAGCAGAAAACTAATCTTGTCAAAAAAGGAAAAGGTTTGTTTCCTAATCTATCTGAAATGGGCTCACCAAATGGTCAGATAAGTTTGTCAGTAATTTATATGACCCTCAAAAAAATGAGGCTCTGTCCGGAAGGGTGGAAATACTACCTTTGGTAGCAGTGAACTATTATTTCAGCTTCTGTTACTTCCAGAACTTTACTGTTGGATAGATGGGATGTTCCAAGCCAGTAATGCTTAATTTCTTATGGAGTATATTTTTTTTTGGTGGTACCTACGGTTTGTCTTCTTTAAAAAAGGAGGGAGAAGGGGAATTTTTTTTAAAAAAAGTCTTTTTCACAAGAGGAAGTTATTTCTACAGGAAAGAAGGTAAGATAATTGGTTTATGAGAGGAGAGCAAATTATATATTCTTTTAATCAAGTGTATAAGTATCCTAGATAGTGGGTGGCTGCATGCTGTAGTAAAGAGTAGAATTATGCTCCTAACTGTTTCAGAGCTAGAAAACATTTTTGTCCTTACTCTGATGCTGGCCCTGTTGAATATTGTTGTTGACATTGGACAAAAATACAACTGATCTCATCAGAAGGGCTACTACAGCAGCTGCTAATGAAATGAGCAGAGGTACTGTGTTTTTTTCTTAGAATTGTCTAGTTTCATGTGTATTACAGAAAGCCATTATAAAGTTGATGCAATGGAGAGTTATCCCCTAAATGAGCCATGCAAAAAACACTTTTCCATTCACTGACAGCTCATGATAGAGATGTGGTGGTCATGGTATAACATTTCAACGTACTCTGCTGTCATGTAGCAAAAAGCTAAAAAACATCTGTAATAATACAGACAATATATTAAAGTAAATACCTGGAAGGATCAAACAGTATAAAGTTTTAAAGGCTGTAGGATGCTGTTACTTAAAAATACAGAAATTCTCACAGTTTACTGTAGAAAGAAGATATTTATTTTGCCTTAAAATGACTATGGTCCAAGGTGTGATGAGGCTTTTGGAAGCATTTTTTTTGTATCTGTGCATGGGTTGGTGTTTTGGTTTTGTTTGTTTGTTTGTTTGTTTTTTAAAACAAGACTGCCACATGTTGTTTCCAGTACTGTGTTGTGGTGGTTGACCTTAGCCAGCTGCCCACCCAGCTACTCTCTAACTCGCCCTTGTCAATGAGGTGTGGGGATAAAATAAAGTGGAAAAGCTCATGGGTTGAGATAAAGCCAGGGAGATCACTTACCAGTTATCATCGTGGGCAAACCAGACTTAACTTGGGCAAAATTAATTTAATTTATTGCCAGTTAAGATGGAGTTGGATAGTGAGTAACAAAGGTAAAAATTAAAACACCACCTTCCCCTCGCCCTTCCTTCCCAGCCTCAGTTTCACTCCTTTGTTCTCAGCTTCTCTAGCTGATCCTGCAGCAGCACAGGTCAATGGGGAATGAGCATTGTGTTCAGTCCATAAATATTTCATCTCTGCCACTCCTTCCTCCTCGCACCCCTGATCCTGCATGGTATCCCTCCCATGGTCTGCAGTCCTTCATGAACTCCCCCAGCATGGTACTCTCCATGTGCTGCAGAATTACCTGCCCTGCTGTGGTTCTCTCTTTCCACATGAGCGAAATATGTGCTTCACCACAGTCTCTTCCGTGGGCTGCAGGGGTGTATTTGCTCTGGCTCATGGAGCACCTCCTTCCCTTCATTCCCTTCATTAGTGTTAATATGCAGTTCCTCACTTCCTGCTCCTAGTCTGTCTGCCTTTTTTGCTCTTTCTTACACATGCTCCCCGAGGCACCACAGTTGTGGCTGAGGGGCTCAGCTGTGCTGTGGGGTGGGTTTATTTGGACCACTGCGTGCAACATGGGGCAGCCATGGCCTGTCTTCACAGAGGGCACTGGGTAGGTGCACTCCCCTGCCTGTGCCATAACCTGGCCACCTACCCCCAATACATGAATATGGTAGGGTAGGTACAAATAATTAACAGATGTAGAGATCTATTCTGAAGTGAGGATTATGTGAGTCTCTCAGCATTTTACTTCCTTTAGCCATATTATTTGATGAGAGGCTATTACAATATATTACAGAAAAAACAGAGTTCCTTTAATATTTTGCATGGGAAGTCTCATATTTTGAGACTTCTGAAATACCTTGATTTGGCATGGTCTTTAGTTTTGTCTTTAGCAATAATGGGATAGAAAAAGTGACAACGTTCCTGGATAAAAGTTAAAATAGTCTTCAGAGACTCCATAAAACATGCTCCTTCATGTGTACTCACTGCTCTGCAATCATATGGACTGCAGTCCTGTGGAAAGATCATGTACAAGATGACACAGAATCCCTCATATTTCTGATTTTGTTTTTGCATCCTTAAAAACAGATCTGTCTCTGCATACACCAGTTTTTATGACACATTGTGATTTTCTTAAAAAATTAAATCATGAATTAGACTTAAATAGCACAAGTATCCTTCCATTTTGTTCTTCTGGAGGGGTGAAGTGTAGGTATTATATAGCACGGGTTCCATCTGCTCCTTTTCACAACTGCAATGTCTACCTTCCGCATAGGTGCTGCTAAAACATCTATTTCTTGAGAAGCTACAGTAGTTTAGAAATTTGAATACAGCTTTTTCAGGCTCTTAACTTTTAGAATTAATGTATGGATTCTCTTTCAGTTAAGTTAGCCTTCATAAATACTGTTGTGCTGGCCTGCAGGATTGTTAAAATGTAACCATCTTGTTTACTAAACTTGAGTTTTGAGAAGAAAAAGCTAATCAAAACTATTTTTGGTCAGTGTTGATCAGACTGTGTATTTGATTCCATTAAGTGGTAGTGAGTTTTGGAACCAGAAAAAATGGTGATCACTTTGCATCTCTGAACTTGCAGCTCAAATTGAGTTTAAAGAAATTAAAAACTAGAGTATTTCAGTCTGTTCATTTGGTAGTTACTTTTTTGCATAAATGATCTACAAATGTAGTTCAAGAGACAAGGTTAACGAGCGCACCGGTAATGAGATTTATGTAAGACCCAATGCTTTTATATTAAAAGCAGTATGTTTTAGTCTCAGTATTCAGATCTGCGGCAGTGTTGACTAATTTGGAGATAAAGAGAGGTTGCTTTAAGTAGTCCTTTCTATTCAGACGGTTTTAAGAAGTTTTGGTTTATAGTCATCCATTGTAAGCCCTTTTTCTTCTAGTGCTATAGCTCTCTTTTGATGCTGACTGGGCTGTTCAGAAAAGGCATTTCGTTACTTCAGGGACTATCAGCAGTGGCAGTACACTGGAAGAACATGCTATTGATAGCAAAAAGCATTCCTTTTCTCTCTAGGAAGAATATGCAAATACTGTATTATTTTCCTCTGTTAGCAAGAGCATTTGGTTAGGAACAAGCTCTGTGGTTTTTATGCATGGCACTTTCAGAAAAATGTGTTTGATAGATGTGTTCAGCAGAATGTGTTTGCATGTTTCCAAGTATCATCTGAGGACACAGCTGTGACAGTAGTGATGTCCAAATACAGGTGCACTTGCAGCATGGCGTGTGCTTAAAAGATAATCAGGCTGTGCTCAGGAAATTTGGATGAGATTTAAATCTTGTATATTGGAAGCTATGTACCGAAAATAATAATAAGTATTAAAATAATGTTACTCTTACTGAATTTTTAAGTTGAAGAACCATTACTGTAAATTTTTAAGACTACACAGGTCTCTTTTTGTGGGTTGGTGTTTTTTTTTTATTTTGATTCCTCAGACTTTTGTATAGGTGGGAATTTCTGTTTCAGTTAGCTATTTCAAGTTTCAGGGCAAAAATATAAAATTGTCAACTTCATGCCTCTGTCCTGCCTTTGGTAAACACTGTGGGCTTCCTATTATTTTCTGTTCTCTCTTTCCTGAAAGTGTGACCTTTGTCAGCCTCAGGCAGTTGAATCCACAAGCCCCATTCAGTGTTGCACCTGCAAATAGCTTAATGAAGTCTAAGTGCCACAAGTGATTCCAGATGGGCTGGCAGAAACCAAATCTTTATAAGAACAACAGTGTGTGGGAATTGGTTATGGTGGCTACTGTGCAGACCATGTGTGTATCGAACTAGTAGTGAGCAGACATACAGGCTGGCTCCTGCTTTGAGCCTCCTTTCTTGTGTGTGAAAGAACTTGTTAAAAGTGAAAAGTGTCACTTCTCTCCCTCTTTTCTGCTTCCCCTGGCTCAACTATATTTGCTGTACCCAGTGGCTCAAGTGTTTAGTACTCAGCTGTGGATGATTGTACTCTCTTTACAGTTGGAAGCGTGTAGTCACCCCATTGGACTGTTTGACTTCATAAGTGTGCTTTTTTCTATATTCAACAGATAATTTAAAGAATGCATTTTTAAAAACAGTTTACTAGGGTAGAAAAGAAACTTTATTTCTGATTAGGGTTTGGAGATAGAATTTCTGTCATTGGGCATCTACACCTAGAACACTGTGTAAACAAGGCTTGCAAATGATTGGACATGTATCCTTCGTTCTCAAATAACTACCAACTGAAGTGTGTGTGTGTGTGTATATATGTATAAAATAAAACCTCTTTGACAGAAAAACGAATTATTATTCTGTATTGCAGCTGAAATACTAGAGCTGGGGCTACCAAATACTATTTTAGAGTGGTTGTAAAATACAGTCCTTGCTTATTCACGCTGCCTAACTTCTTGCCTTATGAATGGCATCATGTGTTGGGAAACTGACGCAGGTTTTTTCTTTCTGCTGAGGTATTCCTGACTGTGTCAATTCATTGGCATTTCAGAGCCGGACAAGTTCATACTGTAACAGGTGCCAAGGAAACCATGCAGTGGCAGTTTTTTTCAACTTTGAATATGAAATGTAAGTTCCACCTTTAGCTGCTTCCTTTTTATCCCCCATTTATACTGGATTAGGCTATTGCGGTGTAAGATGGAGCACACATGGTGAGCTACTGCTCTTTGGTTTGGGAACTGACTTCTAACTTCAGTTGCTCGCTTTTGACTGGCTAGGCATACCTGCCTCAGCTTGGAGGCTTAAGGCTGTAAACCAAAACATAGTGAAAAGGAAGTTCTTTTAGGGAAATGTTACACAGTTGTTTTCCCTCATCACAATATTCATGCTTCAGTCTAAGAAAAATACATGTTGTCACACTGCAGCATGTTTTTGCGCGCATTGTTTTGAAAGCTGGCTTCTTGTTATTTTGGCCTATGGCAAGATTTATTTCTCCCTGCTCCTGATTCTCTTTTTAAAAAAATCTCTCTCTTTAAGCATAACTGTGCTTCCACAGTTACAGTGTCTGTCTTGCTGCTTTAAATTTAGACTGATACCAACTTTGTCCCTTATGGTACAAGTGTTTTTTTACAAGTATAGTGAAAAGTCTTATGTGTGTGGAACCATTTGACACGGACTTTTAATGTGATTTTTAACTCAGTTCCTTCCTGCTTCTTCTCTCAATGTTTCCCTTTTCTGTACATGTAGACAATGGAAAAATAATCCTCCTTGTGGATTCACATGTCAAGGTTGTTTTCATACAGTAGGAAGCCTAAGTTTCAGCTTGGATTTATGACCTCCTATATTTGCAGTGAGGAGCTGGGCAAAATGACGAAGTTTGTTACCCTTTTTTGGCATCCTTTGCCAAAGATCTGTTAAAAATTGTAACAAGTTCTCTTACACCTGCCTGTGAAAAGTAGTGTCTTGGCACAACACCCTTCTACCCACCAACTAAAATCCCAGCCCCTGTGGAGTGTGTCTCTAGATGTGTGGGTGAGTGGAGAAACAGTGAGATGATGGTGTTACTGTGGGAATACTCTGAACTGGGGCTAAACATGGTCCTTAGTCACTGGTTTAACTCTATAGTGAAATCTGTGCCTTTAATGTTACAAGCTTGTGCCTTGGAATAGAAACAGCTAGATTCAGTCACAGTTTCGACATGTGTTACTTGGCTAATGATGACTGGATTGTTGACTCTTCCTTGGTGTTTGAGAGAAATGAGTTATACTTTCTGTGATAGCCACTTACAAGTGGGATATCCAGGCCGCTTTTCATGTTCCCAGGTGATCTTTGCTACCCCTTTGTTAGCCTGCAGACTCATCTACAGCATGCATGTTGCAGTTATGTCTCTGTTTCCTTCTATCTTCATCTGCCACCTCTGGAGCACTAGTGTGTGTTATAGGTTAGAAAGCATTGGCTTTGATTTACAACTTGTATAATTAAGGCACCTTGAAAAGGTTTCTTTTGGGAGGTGCTATCGTTTACAAACAGATTATTAACAAAGAAGCAATCACGCATCTAGTTACAACCAGATTAGGCATTGATTTCCTTTCAGGGCAGATGGAAAGAATAGTAAAATGTTTTTGTACATTATGATAGCTGTAGTTTGCATGTTCTGAGGTAATGAGGGCCTTTGATCTCCAAGTGGGGTCACGGTAAGTCTGGGCTAGCCTGCAATCAGATGTGCTGTGTCTGGCTACAGCTTTAAACCTCTGGCTTATCGTTGTCTTCTGAAATATGGTGGAACAAGTATGTTTTGGGCATGGGGGATAAGATGAAAAAAAAAAAAACAAAATTCTAATACTTGTCTAGCTTGTAGCTGAAACGTTTGTTGGGGGAGTCTCTGTAGCCTAAACTGGCAGATAGGAATGGAGGAGCAGACATTTTTAAGAGGCTGGTGAAAATGGCTGGAACTAAACTCCTAACAGGTAAGTTGCAAATGCTGGACTTGAGAAATTTTGGGGGATATTTTTAGAAAAGGAGGTCAGCATAAGGAAGGCAGTTGCTAATGTTGCCCTTAATTGCAAGGCAATCTTGTGTTTGAACTGACTGGAGATACTGATATTGGGAATATGGAGTTCCATATCCATAAGAAGAGACTTCCAGCTGTCTAGTTCTGCTGTACTTAGAAAATTGAGACTTTCATGCAGCCTTCGATTATAGAGATAAGTGACTAATGTCTGTGATCTGTCTTTATGAAAGTAATCTCAAAAGGACTGCAAATGCTGTTTTGTTCCCTGGGCAGAAAGTGGTGGCATTATTTTCATTACTTGGTGGTAATTACTAAGTTGCTAGATATGTTACAGATGTTGAAATACTGCTGCATAAAATTAGTGCAAATGCCAATATATGGCTATCCTTGATTTTGAAATTAAGGCAATTACTGTCTTTTTTTATGGGTCGAAATGGAATGTGAAAACAAGTAAATACTACAGAAATGCAGGTAGCTGGGAGCAAAATCTAACTTCAGGTGCATCCTCTGCAATAGTGTGTTGCAAATCCTTTGCAAGTCTTATGTGATGGTATCGATATTAAATGTTCATCCTTCCTAGGAGGTTACAGCAGTGATTTCTGGAATCTACGGTCACAGTCTTATGAAATGTAACGTGAGACCTAGCACCTGTGACAGTTAACATGGTGCAATACTACTTCCCACGACCCAGTACTCTTAATGCTAGGTAGTATTGCTGTAAACTTGTGGGCTGGCCATTTCACCTTTACATTTCTAATCTAAAACTGAATTGAAGGGGGAAGTAGCTTAACTGGTCTTTTTTTTTTGTTTTCCCCTTTTTTTCTTTAGATGATAGCACTGAATGCCAAACTGCATCAAAAAAAGAAGAACAAAATGACAAAGAAAAGAAAGATGAAGAAGAGACTCCGCTGCCCACTTACAGGGCCAAATCGATTGTTGAGAGTTGGGTGTGGGGCAAACAACCAGGTATTACAGCTGTTTTGGTCATTCTCACTGAAGCAGTATGTATTCTGTATTGTTCACTACTTTAGTAGCATCAGGAAGTAATTGGATCAAATATACGTGCTGATAGGTGCATCTGTTAGGTTTGTGGAGTAAGTTGGATAAGCAGTTAACTGATTCAAGTTAAACATTTACTATAAGTTCTTTCAGATTTAATTAGACTCATGACCTGAAGAGTCAATTTGCACTTTCATGCTGCTTGAAGGAATGATAAACTGACTTGGAAGAGATGCAGTTACACAGTGAAATGTTAGGATGTCTTAAGAATATTTCTTTTTGGTTGTAGACACTGAAAAGAAATTGCTCACTTTCTGAAGCCTAAATATTCTGCAGGCAATAAAGGTTTAATAGGTGATTTTTTTTATTTTGATTTTTTTTAAATTTCTTGGTGTGGTAGATAAGTTTTAGTGAATCACAGGAGGAAGGTTAAAATGGTTAGTTCAATTAACTGTCTGTCCTGACCTATGCTGACAGTAATCTTACCTCTGATGGCAGCGAAAAAATGGTTTGTATGTTCACATCTTCATGTATGGCTCTATAAAATACTGATTTTGATATTGAAGCCAGTTGACGTTCATGACTGTTTATTACTGCAGAGCAGCAATTCATTGTCTAAAATTGTCCATGTTTAAAAATAGATCAGAAGAAACTTCACTTCAGTGGTTTGTTTTACAGTTCAGGTGCATGATATTGCCTGATTCAAATGTTAGCATTTACAAACTTCGGAGACGTCTACTGCATCCCTTTTCCTCTCACCCAGAACCACTTCAGTATCCCTGGCAAAAATTTTGTCTCTTCAGTGGCAGAAGCCTCATCTGTGTAGCCTTGTTTGCTAGGGAAGCAATTTGTTTCTGTTGGGCCACAGGTCAGCTGCCAGTCTGTTGTCCTCTGCTCTGTGCCAGCCAGCTTGCTCCCTTTTCTTAAGGACAGGAGGACAGATGGACTTGCTGTCACTCTAGTAGTGGGACAGAATTTTGCAGTGTAGGAGGAATGAAAAGAATTGCCACTACAGTGGAAGGGGGAGCGAGAATTGCATGTGTTGCAGGAGATGTAAGCTGAAGGTCACGTTATTTTTGTTTTATATTTTTATATAGTGTTTGTTGCTGAAGAGTAAAGTGAAACTGTTTTACAAAATGGTGATTTAAATGCCAAGTATCATACCAAATTTCTCCCAACTGACCAAGCTGTTTGCATCAAGACTTGGCTTTTAATCTCAAACCTCCGATTATTTGTTAAAAACTGAAAAAAACCAGTTGTTTAGAAAAATAGTGGTATATGTGTGTTTGGAGTTTTCAGAAAGAAATAACACACTTGTATTTACTTATAGTGCTTAGTGTGGTTTATTGGTACACATATGATTACTAGATAATCTTCTAGAAATAACTTATGAAGAATTTATCTAACAGTTTTTTGTATTTGTTGATCTCTGTTACCATTTGTGCTTGAAGTTTCCATCACCTAGCTGTGATGTACAAATCCTTAAACAAAACTTGCCGTTTATTTGTGAAGTGTTACAAGTAGCTGTTGTTCATGGTTGTAGGTAACATTTTGTATTTGTCAGAAAAAAGAGCTAGCAGCTGCCGTTTGAGCCATGGTAGTTTTTGTGGCTTAGTAATTAATTTTGGAAAAATACAGAGAATCACTTCAATTTTGATACTTTTTATAAGTGTTTCATAAAATGAGGAAGATTGTTTAAAGATTTTCTTTCCTGACCCTTCTGAAGAATGAAATGAACCTTTGAACATTTGCCTGTCAAAAGCATGAAGGAACTCTTGAAAAGGAGAATTGTTTCTTAAATATATTGTTGCTAATCAAGAATTGAAGACTCAGTATGTTTTCGTGTTTTATATTCCTTTTCAAGTAAGGTATAATTTGGAGATGCGATCTTGGAGTTACTTTACAAAAAGAGCTGAAGAGGCATTTAAAGTCTGTGTTTCAGTTCAGTGTCCTGAACTGTTGTCTGCTGGGTTAAAAGATTCAGTGTTTTACATTATGAAAGAGTATCTAGATGTTAGACAGTGTCTATCTGTGTTGCAGAAGTGCTGTAGTACAACCTTATTTTGCTGAGAAGTGTGGAGGATCATGCTTTTGAACTTCAACGGGCCAATCCATGTCTGCGGGCCTTGTGACATCCCCCCCTCCATGAGGGCTGAGAGATTTTGAGTGCACACAAAAAACCCCTGTTCGTAAAACATGTTGAGAAGCAGTACTTTTTGTCCCTGCCAGCCCCCCTCCTTGTTTTGTTATCCTGGCGGAAGTTCACAGAAGCAAAATGCTTTCCCTAAGTTACAATTTATGCTGAGATCAGTACTCTGCCAGAACAGGACAAAATGGTCATAGGGTTTTTTTGTGGTTGTTTTTTTTGTTTGTTTGTTTGTTTTGAATGATCTACTTATGCCAAGTACTGTAAAAATGTCTTAAGATTAATACATGATAAATACATCGGTAAGTCATTATTTGACTTTAAGGTGGTTTTCCTTCTCTCTTGTATCTTAGTGTTCATCCATTTCATATTTTGCTCTTAACTGATGTCACTGTTGAACTATTCAGGTCTCATTTTTTATGTGAGTGTGTCTTTAAAACATCTTCCCCCTATCCTGTTCCTACCAGGCTGTATGTTCCTTAACCATTTCTTCTGATTCTTTCTGAAAATCTTGTTTTACTACTTTCATCAGGATTTTTTTCTGAAAATATTTGGATTTTAGTGTCTTACATGATCTGGAGAGAAGTCCAGGTGTTCTCCCCTGGATATGGGGAGAAAAAGAGGAAACCCTTTGAAACACTTGTTCAAATGCTACAGAAAATAGAGCAGTATTTCATTTTCTTGGGCTTCTTTTTCTTAGTCGTGACATGCTTAAGGTTGGATATATTGAGCCAGACCAAAGGACAATGTCCTGACTGCAGCAGCATAAATAGCAGTAGCCAAGTGAATAGTTAGATCCCATGTTTATGATACATTATCTGTAGCCTACAGACTTTGAGCCAGAGGTGGTAGTATGGGGAAATGAGAATGTGTATTTGGATCCCACCCCCCTTTTATTTTGATGGAGCATGATATAAGTGAATAGGGTTTAAGATTTTTGATGCTGATTTTTTTTCAACTAGTTTGTGTAGTTGCTTTTGAACATTCTGAACTTTTAGCGTCTACATTTATATGTTCCAAGGAGCTTTGTAATTCTACTACTTACTGCATTAATATTATCTCTTCCTAGACTTTGACTTGATTTTGGCATCTGTTGGTTCAACCTAATGCCCTCTTCTTATTCTGGAAGAGGCAGTGAGTGGTTATTCCTTACTTGTCTTACGTAACACTGGTGTGTGTTTTAAGAATTCTGTCATAATCACCAGCCAAATGTGTCTTTCTCTCACTGAGTATCTTATTTCATGCAACTTCTTCATCTTTGCATACAGCAGCTATTCTGAACACTTAGTTCTTCCCTCAGTTTTTAGGTTGTGGGTTGTTGTTTGTTGTTTTTTGTTTGTTTTGTTTTGTTTTCTTCTTTTTTTCTTTCTATATTTTTATGCCAGGGAGGGTGTGCTAGGAACTGTATATACTATGTCATCTGTGGGTATCTCATGGGTTTCATAAAGCGGTATAATGATTCCTGATTTTCATTCTGTCTGTCTTGATACCCTGTTTTTCCAGCTTCTGTTGTACAGGGGACCAATTTCTTTTTACATCTACCATGTTGTAGTGCCAAGATCTCACTCCTGAGTGAAAGGTTATGAGCCACTTTAACAGGGAAAACAGGGATTTTGGTTTCCCTTGCTCATCAGTGTACATACAGTCTTCTGTTGTTCACTTACTTAAATGCCTGCACATTTTTGCAATTGGCTCTCATCTTTCCTAACGTAGTGCCAACAGACTTAACGACCTACATGTTTGTCTCCATTTTCACACGATTTATACATGTATGGAACAGCAGAGGAGTTTACACAGGTTTCTGTGGGACTCACTGTTGTTGTCACTCAGTGTATATCGGCTTTTTAATTGTATTCCTTGACACATTTGATAGGCATCTCTATAATTGTAAAGGGTTCTAACCTTTAACATTTCATGTACATCACTACTGGGTGATATATGTCACTTGCTTGGAAATGTCTTCAATACATTGTGTCTTTGTAGACATAAAATCTGAGAGATTTGAGTATTTTCAACTTCCATCCAAAAGTGGTTTTCCCTTAAGATGGATCCTGTTTACTTTTTTGTTGCTGTGTTTTATGTTTGGGGTTTTTTGGTGTTTGGTTTGTTGGTTGTGTTTTTTTGTTTGGTTTTTTTTTTTTTTTTCTTTCTTCCTTAGGGGAAAAAAAACTGGCTAAATCTTTCACAAAGCTTAGAATTTCAGAGCCAGCTCACTTTGACTGTGGGTCTAATCGAGTATTTATTTAATACTACTTGAGGTCAGGTAATTTTTATTACTTGAAAAAAATAGAAATAGCTCAACTGGTGTAACAACTATATGTTAAAAAACAACTTCAAAAACCGTTCAAGAGATTATGATTCAAATTCACTGTAATCTGATCTCATTTTGTCTGTTTAAAATGCTAAATATTGCATACTTACAAAGTTAGTTTAAATTCACTTTAATTGCTGTCTAACTAGAAAATGCTACTTCAAATTTTCAGTAGGAATGCTACTGTTCTATTTGCCCTGTATGACAAGAAAGTAAATGAAGAAATAATCTTAATGCATACATCCTTAAATGAATAAGCAATGTACAGTTGGAGTGTGAATATGGTTTTCTTGTGTATTTAGATCTGATTTATATGAGCAGTGAATTAAGCTATTATGCTGGTAAATCAGTGTCATGACATAGCACTTTTGGGGTTTCCTCATGTGTGAGAGCTTGTTGACGGTGCTGCATTTTGTTTTTCTGATATTGCTGGTATCACTGATTGCACTAAGAAACGCTTTACAGGCAATACATAAGAGGGCAGGTTAAAATTACCCATGTGAGGTATTGTTGAGATACGTGTCACTAGCAGCAGCAGTCGAATCTGTGTTCTCTTTGTGAGTGAGGAGACACGCAGAACTTTCATCCTGCTAGGGCTATTTGTTACATGATAAAATCTACATTTGTACTTGTGCAAAAGTAATTAAAAGCAGTCACGACATTGAAAAAAGTGCTTTAAAACTCCTTTACAGTGACATTTTCTTCTTTAATATAATTTTTTATTAGTACTTTTAAGTTTAGATTTAGAAATGCTGATAAAATAATGGTTCAGTCAAAGGATGAAATTCTACCTCCTCTGGTTTGCATGTCTCAGAACTCCTTCATCTCTGGTTTTGCTTTTACTTTCTTACCACTCAGAATAGGTTTTAACTTGCCTTCTTTTCTTTCCTGCCCCTCACTCCTCCTCCTTCTTCCCCCTCTCCACCCCCCCCCCCCCCCCACCCCCCGCCAATTTGAAAGCTGTTGTCCAACTCCAAGTATCTGTTTGGTTGCTGTTTATGCTCTTAAGGGGTATGTGCATGTCTGTGTATATTTTTACACACACACAAGGCTCAGTTCTTGCTATTTTGTTCAGTATCACGAGTATTGGAGCATTAATTTAAACAAGTTTGGCTCACAATATAAAACTCTGAAAATTAAGCACCCAGCCACATAATGAGAGACATTCTGAACGTGCATGCAACTATTCATTATTTCTCCTGTTGAATACTAATAAGGTGAGGTCTGCTGATGGTGATCTTTTGAATAGGGGAGCAGACAGAAGGAAGCAAAAGCTAAAGGGCCTTTAGGAATTACGTTTGTTGTTTAAAGAAAATATTTTTGGGAGCATATTTAGCTTTGCTTCTGAAGGAAATTGTGTGTGATTGCATTTTTGTCTTTCCCTGTAACTTTTGGATGCACTCCTTATGTCTTGATAGCTTGTAGGGCCTTTAGATTCCTGTTAAGCCAAGCCAACTGCATCCTCTGCTCTTTGTCCAGTGGAAATACTGTCTAGTAGAAGTGGAAAGAGGAGGCAAAATATAAAAATATCTAGGAAAACAGAGCACATTAGTTCTACTGCTGTCAAGAGTGTGTGCTCATTGTAACAGTGGATTCTTGCCAAATTCTGTTTGAAATGT
Source organism: Hemiprocne comata (assembly GCA_020745705.1). Lineage (NCBI taxonomy): Eukaryota > Metazoa > Chordata > Aves > Apodiformes > Apodidae > Hemiprocne > Hemiprocne comata. Next base: position 88,014,015 of record CM036586.1, on the reverse strand, counting down.
GTCTGCAGTTTTTCAGTGTGAAATCTCTTCACACCATAGCTTGTGGCTCAACCAGAGTCCTTGAAAGTTTTTGAGTTTGATATTGGTGTTTTTAGGGTCCTTAATTTTCCAGGTAGAAGTCTGTGGTAGTCCCTGCAAGAACTAATCATGTAAGTATTAAGCAACTGTTTAGTATGTGGGTTTGGGTTTTTTGTTGTTTGGTTTTTTGTTTTTTTTTTGTTTGTTTTTTTTTTTTTTAAATTGAGCAAGTATACCTTCAGACAGGCTACTTGTCTTAAGAGTGCTATCAGGTTAGTGTTCTGGCTGTGGCTGAGATGGTTTAAGAAGCTTCTGCCTTCAGCTGTTTGTTTTGCCCCCCCCAGTTTTGCCAGCATACCCGAATAACACGTCACTTCTTAACCCTGTTCTGTCAAATGACCTGGGTTAAACACTAGCGGTATTTTTGCTTCTAATGCAGAGAACTTCTGGCAGGAGGAATTAAGATGTGAAGACATGTAGTTATGTTGGTTGCTGAGGGGAGGGACAGATGTGATGAATTTTAACAGAAGATGGTAAAACCTTTGCTGATTTCTACTGCAGCCAGAAACATATCTGACTGTAGTTGTCAATTAACAAGTATTTTGCTAATGGTAGTTTGAGAATTAAAACTTGTACGGTATGACTTCAACTCCTACATTGTAGGTACGGATGAGATAAATAATGTATCTCCACCCTTCATGAAATAACTGACAAAGCAAATATTGCAAGGGATGGTTAGCATCAAGGGCTGGCATAGTGGCATATGAACAGTTTTGTTTAAAGAGTTCCCTGTAACCTTTGCAGATGAAATTTGAATCCTCCCTATTAATAAACTATTCTCTCATTAGTCTGTTTAGTTCATGGGTAATAAGTGTTGTTCAGAATTGAGGATTAATTGAAATAAATTTAACTGGGTTGATTCCCAGATTTGTTTAAATCTTTCTAAAGATGAACTGGATTTTTCAAAAGATAAATTTGCTTATGCAATAAGAGAAGATTAAAAACGAGGAAATGTACAGATATATCTCACTTAAAAATAGTGTTACTTTTAATAAAACGAGACAGTCCTTGGTTCAATTTTGAGATGTCTGAGTTACAGGACTACTATAACCTGTTCAAGCCTTTACTACATTTTGCATATGAACTTCCTTTTTGCATGTGTGAAATGCTAAAGAAGTTTGTATGAAATACTAAAGAGTGACATTATTTAATTTTGGAAGAAAGCCTTCCTCAAATTGTAGCAATTTGAGGTTGTGAAGGCAAGGTGAGAAGGGGGAAGGAAAATAAACATAATTTTACTGGACCTAGTTGTAATAAAATTATGCTCCATGTAGGTTATTTTTATATGGTTTAAATCTTGGTAAGGCTAAATAATATTTTCCATTAGAAAAAATATTTTTCCATGCAATGTCTAAGTATTTGAAAGTAGTATATTGTAAATTAAGAGTTCTTCATAGTACTGGTTTCTGAATATAAACGCTTCATGATTTTTAGGGCTAATCACTTGAAAATTGAATTATTTCTAGCCTTTTTTCTTCATAAAAAGTGGAGAGAGAATTTTAGTTGATTCCTTTTTTAGCTTTTATATTGTCTGAATTTGACTTTATTTGTTGATGTTTCATTGTCAGGAAAGCAAAATAACTTGCTTTTACGATCTCTTACTTTAGAAAGCACTCTTGTGAGGCTTTGTTTTATGAAGCATTGTGTAGTCCATGGAATTATGAACTGCTTTTATATTAAAACAGAATTGAACTTGAGGTATTTAAAGCATACAGTAATAGTAATTACTTTGTCAAATGAGCCAGTTGTCCTGTTGGATCATTGAGTAGGATTTTGACTATCTTACAGGTATTGCTGAACCGAATTTAGTTTCATAGCAGCACCCACAAACTCTTTTTTTTTCCCCTGCAGAGACACAATTTTGTGTGTGTATACAGTGGCTAGCTTTAAAACTGGTACTCCTTGATGTGTATACATTGTATTATTTCCATAGGATTCTGTTTTCTATGTGTTCAGAGTTGATACAGTAGTTTGTGTCATCTATTGTATCTAAATGGTTGATGGGAAGTGGTTGGAAAGGTATGCAGTTGTAGACTCCTAGGGAAACTCCTTGGTATGTCAATTTCTGGAAGATTGTAGGTGGTCTCTGCCTCATCCTAAGTGTTTCTTTCCAGTAGGCCCCATGACATATGTTTAATAAGCATGTTATTGTGAAATGGAGGGCTTTTTAATCTAATTCTTCAGCTCCCAGAAATAATTTTGGAGTGTCCACATGTAGATAACTTGCCAACCAGGAAGGAATGATGAGTGCCATAGCTCTGTATTACTTCATAGACTCTGCTGAATGTGGCACCTATTGCTTGTTTTCTCTTAGCACCAAACATAGCCTCTCTTCCCCAAACATAAGCTTTAATTAAAGTGCCTTGTTTTTTTCTTTGTTGGCTATTTCTTTACTTTTCCTATAGATAGGTGAAACTATAATGTGGGGCATGAATCTGCAGAATGAGATCAGTTACCAAAAAGAACAATAATTAAGAAAAGCCTCTTTGTAAAGTAGAGAGAATGGTAATTTCTCTACTTCATTGTTGTATCCTGGTTCTATTTAGAGGTTGATAGAGCTTTAGTGATCAGGGAGTGAAGAAAAAAAACCCTGATTTTTATCTCTTCTGATGGTTTATTTAGAGGGATCATGAAACTGGGATGTCAGTATTGACCATATTCTGTTATGATACTTGGAAGTGCAAAAGCCGTGTGCTTGCAAGAGGTTTTTTTGAATTTTGCTTACAGAATTAAATTTAAATACTCTTAAGACTCTCAGAACATGTACTTTATATTTTGTAGAAGTTTTTACTTTGGTGCAGAATACTTCTTAACTGACAACTACAGTAAGATTTGTTATTATTTTACATCAAACTGTAAACTTTTATAAGGCCATAATGTTAAGAGACATTACAAAAGCCAAACCAAACATGCCTTGAGAGTAATCTTTTTATTTATGAGTTACTTTACATTGTTATCTGAAGTAGCTGTGTGTGTATAACTTGTTGATATTTGACTGTGCCATAGAGTTCTTTGGGGAATTTGTATGGCTAATATTAAGGACAGTGTGGCTTTTTTGGGTCATATTTCTTGTAGTTTGAGTCAAGGTATAGTAGCTGCTGTTGCTTTTGTCTATATTTTTTTAAGGTTTATACTCTAAGGAACGCTTTTAAAATCTATTCTTAGTTGTTGAAAAAACAGTATTTTCCTCATAGTCTGGTGCAAAGATGTAAATTGTCTTAGGGAAAGACTGATTATGAAATGTTGAAATTTGAGTAGCAATTTGAAAACAGACTGGGGTGATGACTGACAACAAACCGTAAATACCTGTGCAATGTCATCTGGTGGCAGAGAAGGCCACTTGAATTCTCTACTGGGTACCCAGAGATGCATTGGAGAGTGGGGACAAAACTTTGAAATACTTTACAAAGTTACAGTTGGAAAAAAAGTTATGCCCCATTAGATACAATTTTACTACCATAAATGGGTCTAAATTTCAATAGCTTGGAGACAGCTGTTCCAAAATCATATTGGTTTTGTGCTGTATGGGGTTTTTTTGATTTGTTTTTTTTTAAGGTTATACCCATCTTCTCACAAACATTGTGCAGTCACATCTTGGGTTTTTTTTTTTTTTGTACCCCTTAGTCACGTGTCAGCTAAAACAAAGGCACTTCTGTGTAGCAGCCAGGCAACAAATGTGGTTGGCTTAGGGACAAGTACAGTAATTCAGAGTGGGGTGGCCCAGTGATCAGGCTGTTAATAAAGGGACAGAAAAGAACACTTCTAAGAATGCACTTCATTGATATTTGTCCTAGGAATTAAAGCTACAGAGAATTAAAAAAACGCTCAATTTCCAAATATCTATTTTCAAGTGCTGTGTGCTTTTTTGGATTTTGGGCTGTTGACTGCTTTTTCTGTTTAGTGAAGAATTAATTCTCTAGTGTTGGTACATAAGTCACGTCTTTTATTTTCTAATAGTACTTTCAAGCATCTCAAATTTCTAATGTTATTTTGTTTCAGAAGCTTAGCAGCTCTTGGCAGTGATCCTAGAGCTTCTGAGAAACTTAAGATAATGTATATCAGTGCAAAATGAAAGCATATCCTTGTGGGAACTTGCAAGGTTGTTGCCTGCACTTAGCAGGAATCTGAGGTCTAATGGTAAGAATTTGCTGTCTGGCTTGTTTTTTTGAAACACATTAATATTTCCTATGATGTTTTAATTTCAGACATGAAATATGAAGGTTCAGATGTGTTCACACAAAACCAGTTTTGATGATAACTTTGGTTTAAGAACCTTTAAGTATGGTTGTGATTCTGTAATACTGTGGATTAGATAGGTGTATGTTAAATACAGAAACAGGGAGTTCCACTAGGTTTTGAGGTTCAGACTTCTGCTCAGTTCACAGTTTTCAATTTGTCTTGATTTTTCTTGATACTGCATGTAACAAAGATGAACACACGTTAAATGATACCTTTCTTTGATTCTCAGATGTGAATGAATTGAAGGAGTGCCTTCAGGTACTAGTGAAGGAACAGCAAACTCTGGCCACGCAAACTGCTACAACAGCTCTTTCAGCTATGAGGCTAAAGCAGAGGCTAGTTATCCTGGAACGATACTTCATTGCATTGAACAGAACAGTTCTTCAGGAAAATGTTAAAGTTAAGTGGAAAAGCAGTAGTATTCCTCTGCCTGCTGTGGATAAGAAAAGGTAATGACACATGCATGCATGAACAAGTTAATACATTAGGGAAGTCATAGAAAGGTTGTAAACCTGTGTGTAAGAGCTTAGTGGGATTTCTTCCTTGTTGTGAAACATCAGCAAAAAAGAAACATTATTTCTGAAGGTGGTTTTATGTGAGGTTACCTGCCATGCAGTTTTGCTCCTTGACTGATGCTTGCTTATAGTATAGTGTCTCTGTTCATACTGGTGGGTTTTTTGTAGCACATTGCTGTGGATGTTATTCTTTAAGGTATTCTTTTTGTTCTGCTCAGCTAGAAAGTATGGATAAGCCTATTTCAGAAGTAATGCTGATGGAGGTTACATACTTCTAAGAACATTAATTTTTTTTTCAATATTTGCTTGCTAAGGTACATAAATTAAAAATTCAGATGTTGAACATTTTGAAATTATTGAACATTGAACATCAAAATTCAAAGTTGAACAGTTTACCTTAGCTTGAGTGAGAGATGCTGTAATTGTACATTTTTTATGAAACTTTCCAGAGAACTAACCGAATAAGAAATCGGCTGATTACTTTCAATGTTTAGATATTTATTGACCTAAAAATAGAAAAATCTGTAAGATGAAGTATTAAAAAAGCTATTCAATAGCTGAACAAGGTTGTTGCCTAACAGAACAAGCAATTCAGCCAGGGAAATTTTTGTAAGGTTGTTGCTAGCATCGAAAATGAAGGAGACAGTAAGTACATAATCATGACCAGTTATGGAACTGAGTTCAGACAGTAATACCTTTCTCTGAGTAGTCTGTTCTCTGAATTGTTATTTTGTTGTGTTGTTGGTTTTTTTTTCAGTTCTCATTAAAAAGAGCACTGGTATATTTAATTTATCAGATTGCTTAAAATGCCAGTTAAAATTTTTAATCTCTCAAAGTCCTTAACAGTTCACTTTCCTTTGATGTGAGATTAAAAAGAAAACAGAATTATTGGTGTCTTTCTGAAGGAAAGCAGTAGGGAATCTCCTGTCGTTTAGTACAAAGGAAAGCTTACTTAAATTAATGTAATTGTTTGCATAAAAAGAAAAGTTTAAAGAAATGTATGTGAAAGTGGGTATTAGCAGAAATTCAAGCTGTCTCTCTTCCCTATACACAACAATACAGAAGCTGCAAAGAGAAATAACATTGACACTTGGATGGAAGGACAGAAATGACACAATTAATGGAATTAATTATGAGTAATTGAAAATTCATTAAAAAATAGCCTATCAGCACATTTTATGCAGTCCAAATTAACTAGAAGTATAAACTTGCTGAGTAAAATGAGTACATGAAGTATCTTATGTCTCTGTATTTTGAATACACCATAATAATTAACTCTGAGTAACTATAGGCACCTTTCTGATGGCTGCCAATTATGCCAGTCTAGTTTATTTTTTTTTCTTGGTGAAGCTTTACTGATATTAGGATTTGAATAAATTGTTCTTTGAAGCAGCTGAAATCGAATTTTGGTTGTTGACATTTTGATGTCGATCACCTCTATTCTCAAGAGGCAATTACAATTCTTTATGAATAAAAATGGTATAATTATATATGCATGCATATAGCTAAATTAAAAAATTGTTGAATATTCAAATTATAAAAACTACTAATCTAAATACATATTATATAAAAAATAACATTGAGAAAATGCACATATACTTTTGTTTAGCCCAAGACCTGTAGGCAAAGGTGTAGAAGGACTTGCACGAGTTGGATCCCGAGCAGCACTTTCATTTGCATTTGCGTTCCTTCGTAGAGCCTGGAGGTCAGGTAGGTCTACTCTCTAGCATATTGCATATATTTGTTATTAGAAGACAGATGATTCATTAAAGCATGTATGTATTAAATATTTGCATAGAAGGATACATTTGTAAAGGTTAGATTTGCATAATTGTGTTTGTGTTTATCTGGTATTACACCCAACAGTTCTGTTGCTGATTGAAGTCAGTCCAGGCCAATACCACTGTATGTGCTGTGTTGTGCTGGAATACTTTTATGTTTGGGAAGGCAAATTGGGATTTAATGAAGAGCACATATTTTTAAGGCCAGGTTTCAGAAAAGTTAGATTTCTTCTTTAGACAGGGTTGATCCACTATATTACTGCATGATAGTAGCAGCTTAGAAAAGGAGTTTGGAGCAGTAGTGTGAAACCTGTTTACTTTGTGCACTTGTCAGTTACCGTCAAATTGCAGAGGTTGGCCAAATTGTCATCTGTGCCACCTTAACCTACTTGTTTGTCTCTGCGCTGTTTATTCAGATGGGAGCTCTTTGTCCAGCCACCTCTATTTCTTCTGATTTCCTCAGCTGATGTATTCTGACATGAGCTGGTTTAAGAGTTGTCACGTTTCTGAATGTATTTTTTAGGAAGCAAATAGTTCTTCAGAAGTCTTGCTGTCAAACTGTTTGTGTGAAAACTTTGAACATAGTATTAAGTAACTTGTAAGGTTGAGGTTAAAAGAAGTAATAGACAAAACATTGTATACAAAAATTTGTGTAATTTCTGTGAAGATAGGAGTGTAACTAGTATTAATGTGTTACTTAGGTGAAGATGCAGACCTGTGCAGTGAGTTGTTACAGGAATCACTTGATGCACTACGAGCTCTACCAGAGGCATCCCTTTTTGATGAAGGGACTGTGTCTTCTGTATGGCTGGAAGTGGTAGAAAGAGCTACTAAGTTCCTAAGGTCTGTTGTGACTGGGTAAGTTCCTTTATTTGAGCATTGCTGAAGTAACTGTTAAATGGCAAATCTCTTTGTAGCTGGTGGCATAAACAGAATAGTTTATGGAAAACTAAAAAGATCATTTTCCTTTTCTAGTGTTGTTATAAAAGCAAGCAAAAGATAGATGTACTGTTTAAATTATGCTCTTTGAATATGACATCATTAACTGAGAAAAATCTGAATTTGAGTATTCTGAATCACTGCATGTAGACTTATCTGAAACATAAGTGTTTCACTAATGTAAACTGTATCCACATGAAGAGTACTGTGATAATACAATACATGTCTACTAGAAAGGGACTTAATTGTACCTTTCTAGTATAGTAAAATGCAGACTTCTGTGCATTATGGGGGAAAATAAACTCTTATTGGACTTAGAGCACTTCCATGCTTTTACCTGTTATTTAAGGAGGCTTAAAATTACCCTTTCGCTATAGTTACCAGAGATTATCTTTTGAATACTGGAACTACATCCTTATGGTGAGTATCATAAAGAATATTTGAAGTCCACCTGTGGAAAATGTTTTCCATATTCTTACCATATTTAATAAGAGCTATAAAGTAGATTGTGAAGCTCGGAGCCATTTTAAAGCCCAGCCGCTACTCTTAAAAATTGATCATGCATGGAATGCGTCAGGTTTTCTTCTCAGTTGCTTTCATCATCAATTTTGTATTTTTGTATTAGTTTAGTCATTCTTGGTGTGTTGTAAATGCTTTTGGTAAGCAAATACGTATTGTTTCCAATTACTTCTGAATGTATATTGTTTGACTCTTAATAGAGATGTGCATGGAGCTCCCAGTACCAAAGGGCCAGGAAACATTCCATTACAAGACCAGCACTTGGCACTTGCCATATTGCTAGAACTGGCAGTGCAGAGGGGTACACTAAGGTGAGAAACATGAGCACTCTGATTTTTAACTATCACTGTCTGTTGGATTGCCTGAGCAGTGCCTGTCTTCAGTTTTCATGGGTTTGCATTTAATTTAATAATAGTGGTTCAAAGCATGCAAATGTTTTCTGTAACACAGTGGCAATCAAGCTCTTAATGTTAGCTAGATTGCAAAATCCATTTTTGATATTTTGGTAATCTGTTTAAAATGGGAAGCCATGACATCTGATATTGCTAAACTTTAAAATGTAGAAAGTGAGTTGTATGGATAACCTACCTATGTTTTTAGGAATGCTTATTCACAGAAGATGTAAACTTCCTCTTTCAGCCAAATGTTGTCGGCAGTTATGTTGCTGCTTCAACTTTGGGATAATGGAACGAGAGAAACAGATAATGAGCGATCTGCACAGGGAACGAGTGCACCCCTTCTACCTTTGTTACAAAGATTTCAGAGCATAATATGTAATAAAGATATGCCCAATACTGAGGAAGACATTCAGGTACTTACTCTTGGATTATTTGAAAGGGGCATTATATTGGTATCAGATTTCATTTGGCTAGCTAAAATAATTATAGAATTATCCAAACAAAACTTAGATTTACTTAGGCAGTAGTGTTTCCAGAGGAAGATGTACATATGCCACTGCTGTTTGGTTTTCATGCGTACGTTTGAGTTTCTCGAGATAGGAGGAGGAGGAATGTCATAATATGGTTAGAGGTAAGCATTGTGTTCAGAGTTAATGTTTTTTTGATAATTAACTTAGAGATGTCGTCAGTTAACTTTTCTGCGTGTTGGGATTGTTTTTGTTTAATTGAACGATGACTTCTAGTGAGTATTACTGAGGTTGATAAAACATAGTAAATCAGTTTTATTATGCCTGTAACTTTCTAGTATAGTCACAGACTGTGTTTCCTTGACATGTGGAATTTTCCTCTACTGTAAGAAAAACAATGTGCAGAGTTAATTTGCTTTATCTCAAATTTGTGCAGATACTCAGTGTGTCTCAGGTGTATTGTGTATCTGTATGTGTAGTGGCATGGAAATACCTTAAATTATTCTGACTGCTCTTTTTTCTTTTCTAGCTCTTGACTTACCCTCTGAGTCCAAATGAAAGTTTTCTAAGGTATCTGACTTTACCACAGGACAATGAGCTAGCAATTGATCTGAGACAAACGGCTGTAGTGATCATGGCTCATTTAGATCGTCTAGCCACACCATGTATGCCTCCACAGTGTAGCTCTCCTACATCTCATAAGGTAACTATTGACAATGTCAAATTTAGTCAGATGTTTTTCCTTAAAGTATAAATTATTTTCAGTTTGGAAGGAAAACAGCTCCTAAGAATCTTATTTTTTTATTATTTTTATTTTCACAAGGTAACCTTGAGTTGCCTAAATTTATCTTACTTTTGTATCTTTTATTACGTCAGCATTCTTTTTATCAACCGTGGTGTATAATTCTATGGTTTGTGATCCATTATTTCTTATCAAAACACTATGGCTAATTCTACCATCTCTTGAGCTGTTCCTTGTGTTTATTGGAGTAAATGCTTAAGGTCAGATTTAGAAACGTTGGTGGTCTGATGTGTTAAAAAGAAAAAAGTAAAAAGTAAATGTTGAACAACTTGAAAAATCTCTGAACACTTACTCTAGATATTTATAGCTTATCAGTAGCAGTATAAACTGAGTATGACGTGTGCAAGTCTTTAAACTGCTGTCTTGTAATAGGTAAGCTTTATTGACTGCTGGCAGCAATGACTGTCAGATTTGAGTATATTTGGCATATAAAGGTTTAAAAATAATCTACTCTATGTATTTTACTGAATTATGTATGTTGAAATTAGTACTTACAGAAGTTCTTATTTTCTAGGGATCTCTGCAAGAGGTCATTGCTTGGGGCTTGATAGGTTGGAAGTATTATGCTAATGTGAGTGGTCCAATTCAATGTGAAGGACTTGCCAATCTTGGCGTTGTGCAGGTTGCCTGTGCAGAGAAGCGTTTTCTAATATTGTCTAGGAATGGACGAGTTTATACACAAGCATACAACAGCGATACTCTGGTGAGAGTTTTTTTACGTGTTTTTGAAAATGTGTTCTCTTCTGCATTACTTCGTAGCATAAGTCAGCTCCTTTAACTCTGTACGCTATGGAACAGATGCTGATTCTTGTGAGCTTCCAGGTTGTTGGTTTTGAACTTTCAGAAACAGTGGTTTTGATATCTTGTGTTGATTTGATGAAATGCATCTAGTTTCTGTAATTTCTCTCGGGCTAAAGGTTATGAACACAACAATAATTGCTTTCATGGGTATGTTGGCACTTAAAACAAGGTAGAAATTGGCAGATACAAAACGTATTTTACTGCAGCGATGTAACACTGCCCAAACTGTGTAGTTTCGCAAACAAAACTATACTGTAACAGTAACTATTTGTCACTAAGATTGCCTGTAAGATTAAGAAAAACCCTATTTTCATATATACTGAAGACCTTTTAAGGATGGGAATAAAGTAACTTCAAAGCATTGCTTTTGTCAGACTCGAATAGCAGAATTGACCTTTTTTTGCTTTCTGTCTCCAATTCATTAATTTAAGTGTACAGTTTTGATATAAGCTTAGGAAAAACTGTACCTTGTTATACTGTATAGGCAAGTGATGGAAAATGTAAGCAGTTTCTATAAGTGTATTGCTTTTGTTTGGTTCACAGGGACCACAGCTGGTGCAGAGTCTAGCTTCCAGAAATATTGTGAAGATAGCAGCACATTCAGATGGGCATCACTACCTTGCTTTGTCAGCAAATGGTGAAGTTTTCTCTTGGGGTTGTGGAGATGGTGGAAGGCTAGGCCATGGGGATACAGTGTATGTAATAAAAATAATTGTAACATTTACTTGTCAGCATTCTGAATTAATACTAAAAACTATTTAGTTCTGTAAATAAACACATTCAGCGTTTGACATTTGTCTGTTATCAAACAAGAAATTGCATTCTCCCTGCATGTTTTCTCTGCCTATGATATTCCCAGTTCTGTATTAATGCTACTTTCTGAAATACTTGTAGATAGAGAGCGTAGTAGCGGTTGCACTGTTAGTAGGCCTTTTATTCATGGTTTGGGAAATCCACAATGCAATTTCTCTAGGAGCACTGATTCACACATCAGAGTGGGGTCATCATTTCCTATGCAGTCATGTTGCGTGTATCGTTCCTTTTTCCTCCTGTTTTAAACAATAACATTAGTGCCCTGCTTTGTGTAGGAGCAGTCTACCACAGGGGTATTCCGTAGTAGGTGCACATCACTGTATTTTAGAGGTTTTAACTGTCTTCCCTCAGTGCTGAATTTCCTATAAAGCAAGGGAGTTACTAATGCAAGGGTTAGCACTGTCACAAAATTGTTTAGATATAGCAATTAAAGATAATCTTAGAATCACAAAAGGTTGAAAAAGACTTGTAAGATCATCAAACCAAACCAACACCATGCCAACTAAACCATGTCCCAGAGTACCATGTCTACATGTTTTCTGAACATCTCCAGGGATGGTGACTGCACCACTTCCCTTGGCAGCCTGTTCCAAGGCTTGACCACTCTTTCAGTAATGTGACCACTACGTTTATACTAGATAAATATTTTAAAAAACCCTGCATTAATTTCATTGGAAATAGAAGACATTACTTCAAGGTTTCATATGTTGTTAAACAAACTGAAATTTTGTCTTAAAGCTCTATTTTTATCTTGATACTTCAGACTAGTACTAAGATTTGCAGGTAGAACTGCAGCAATTGTTTTCTAACAAGTCTGTCGCACCTTCTGTTACCTACTCATCAGATCACCTTTTGTGAAATATGTCGCCTTCTCTTTAAATAGCCCTCTGGAGGAACCAAAGATGATATCTGCTTTATCTGGAAAGCAAGCTGGGAAACATGTTGTTCATATTGCATGTGGGAGCACTTATAGTGCAGCCATTACTGCTGAAGGAGAACTATACACATGGGGTCGAGGAAACTATGGCAGGCTTGGTCATGGTACGTTACTTGATACCTTAAATTAAGTTGTTTGTCAAATAATTTAGTGCCTGACTCAGATGATCTTTTATGCAGCTCACCTAAAGCTGATTTGAGAAACATACGTGGTTTCTCATGAATTGAAATAATTATGGGAGGAACTGTCTTAAAACCACTAAGCATTTATGAGTTCTTTGAAAATAAGCAGTTGGATGGAGAAGAAAAATCTACATTGTTCTATGTTCTCTTCCTTGTGAAGCAAAGACTATCTGATGGGTTAAATTCATATTGTATACCTAAGAACCTATATGGGAGCTTAGTCACAATGCTCAAATCTGAAAACAAAACAAAACCAACACCTCTGACCCCACACAACAAAACACCCAAAAGCAAACAAAAACCCCCACAAACAAATGAAGGAACCTACTAGGCCTTCTGAGTTTTGCTTCTCACAGAATTACTTTATTTTGAAGGTTCTAGTGAAGATCAGACCATCCCAATGCTGGTCACAGGGCTGAAAGGACTCAAAGTTATCGATGTGTCCTGTGGGAGTGGAGATGCTCAGACTCTTGCAGTTACTGAAAATGGTTAGTAGCAAAATATAACTTAACACTTTAAGTAAGCTTACCTTTTCTTCCTTTCATTTTGAAGATACTTATATGGCAGACATTTTGCTTAATTCTAGTGCCTTGAATTCTGTAAGAATTAGAAGCTGAAATTCCTTTTGGGTAAATATATGCATACATTCATACTTTTGGTGTATAATGTATGCAGTTATATTTCCATGTATAGATGTGCAAAGAGTATTCATTATGAATATGCAAATAGGTTTGTTCTATTTATGTTATATATATTTAAATATATATATTTAAATGTATGCATTATTATATAAGTGTAAATAGTCCTGTCACAACAGCCAGAATTTTGAGTAGGAGAGTTGTCTTTGTTAATCGAAGGGAGGTGTTGTGCTGCAATCCTGCTTCCCAGCATCCCTGAGAGAGGTGCCTAGCGTGAGACAGATCAAAAACTTAGATTTCACTGTATTAAGTTATGCCCCAGAGTCATCCCTTAGAAAGCAGATAGCTCTTAGAAAGTAGTTGCTATTTTAAAATATATCTGGTTATGGTGATGTGCAGTATTTAAAAGCTGAAAGTTTTGATCCTCAAGGAAATGGAAACTTTCTTTTTTGATATGCGTAGGTTTACCATTCTTGAACCATAGTTTTATTTGATGCAGAATGGCTTGACTATTTCTAAGTTCCTACATCAGGGCTTAGGTTTAGTAGTTTAGTACAAAAGAGCATGGTAGACAATAGTGCTTATATTTTCATTTTATGAAATGGTTGAATAACAAGAACTGAAAATCAGAAAAACAGGTTTCTCAGGCAATTTGGCCATTTGATGTCAAAAAAGATTTTGCAAGTTCTTATAAATAACACTATATAACAAAATAAAGCAGTTTTTAGTTAAAGATGATACTACAGCCTTGTTTTGCAGTAGATCCTATACTTCATATGTTTTTAAGGAGGACTTTGTGCACACTGATGAATTTTCAGGGTGTGTCATGTGTGATGCTTTTTACATTTAGTTATATCAACATGAAAACTCAAATCTTTTTCTTCCTTCTCACTGTCATGAACCGTTACAAATTAATTCATAACTGCTATACTTCTATTCTTAAATTACAATTTGAAAATTGTGCTTATTATAGAATCTCAGATTTTTAAGAACTTGCTTGTCAGAACAGGTAACTTCATTACATGGAAAAGCAATGCAATATTCTGTTGTTTTCTTTCTCTTGACTTAAAGGCCAGGTGTGGTCTTGGGGTGATGGAGATTATGGAAAACTGGGAAGGGGAGGCAGTGATGGTTGCAAGACTCCCAAGTTGATAGAAAAACTTCAAGATCTGGACATCGTAAAAGTACGCTGTGGGAGTCAGTTTTCTATTGCTTTAACCAAAGATGGCCAGGTGTACACCTGGGGAAAAGGTGACAATCAGAGACTTGGGCATGGAACAGAAGAACATGTTCGATATCCCAAACTGCTGGAAGGCCTGAAAGGTAGTTATCAGAGCTGGAGATACTCCAAAGTTCTTTTTGATGTTGCTGAAACCTTTTTCAGACACTAATGATCTCTGCTTTAAGAGCAATGATACCATGTGCCTTGTCATATTTCATTCTGGTTATGTTGAAGATGGTAATAGTGCATGTTTCCCATCACTCTTGCATTTATACCTCTAGAATTCTAGCAGACTTAGAGCCACTGTGTTACGGCTACGTTAAATGCTGCTTGTCTTGTGTTCTCTTTATTCTCACTACTTTTCTTCTATTAGGTTCACAGAAATGGTTATTTAAAACATGTATTTTTGGATGGTCAGGTGAAGAAATATATATTATGTATATATGCTTAGATTAAGGCATGGGAATGAAATAAATGAAGATCACAGGCAACAAGTAATGTCATTAAAGTTGTGTTTGTGCTGCTACTTATGACTAGTTTGTAACAGAGTGAGGGTTATTTCTTGTATTTGTGAGAAGCGTGAGGTTCTGTAGGGGAGGATGAGGAAGTAAGCTCTTCATTGCTCTCTTTCCTAAAATTGTTTTTCTTGTATGATGAGTGATTAATTGAAAGTAACTTCTGAACTAGTGACTACAGTATAACTTTACAGTCTCTGTTAATAGATGGAGAGATCTTTTAATACATCTTTCCTGAAAAAGTACTGAAGTAGAAGGGATACAAAATAGAAGATTTTTTTTAGACCTGTGAACTTTTGTACTGTCTCTTAATAGTCTTTAAATATTTCCTTAGTTTTTCTTTTACTGCGCTCTTCCAATTCACTACTAAGGCAAAAATGAGACTGTTGACATCTGTAACATGTTCATAGTTAAGTATAGTTGTAATTAGCACTGTTTTTTTTAACATGTTTATGTTAATGATTGTAATTCTAAGTTTTATTTTCAATATTTGACTTTCCTATCAGGGAAAAAAGTGATAGATGTGGCAGCTGGATCTACCCATTGTTTAGCATTGACTGAAGATAGTGAAGTGCATAGCTGGGGAAGCAATGATCAATGTCAACATTTTGATACTTTGCGGGTCACCAAACCAGAGCCTGCAGCTCTCCCAGGGTTAGATACAAAACATATAATTGGAATTGCTTGTGGGCCTGCTCAGGTAATTTTTATTTTCAAGCTGTTAATTGCGATATGTTTGTCCCTCATTGAGGCTAGTTCTGTACACTAATCCCAGTCCTTCTTTCTGTGCTTACGTGATTCGTTATTCTTATAATTATTCTTATTTCTCATTCTGAATGAATGAAGGCTTGGGGAAAAAACTAATCTTGTGCAGTTCCTCTGCTGAAAAGGGATGACTGGCTTTCCCTCTGTTGGGTGTTCGAAGAAGTAGCTATTTATCTGTTTTGTTTTCTGTCTGGTACAGCAATTAGAGAGTTGTCAAGAAGTATGTTTCCTGCAGCAAAGATAGTGAGATATCTGGAGTAGCATCACATTGGAAAATGTGATAAGAGAGTTCTTTTGTGGGATTGGTAGTGTTTTATGTAAGTTTACAAGGATGCCAGTGGAGGGTTCTCTTCAGCAGATGTGCTGATAACTATTTCTAAATCTTCTGTTACTGTTTGAAGGCAAATGTTAGCAGTAGGCTCCCATCTCTAATCAGTGTCATGTTTGGGAAGTAACTGTTGAACTTTTTATATTGTTCAATTTTCAGAGTTTTGCTTGGTCATCGTGTTCAGAATGGTCAATAGGCTTGCGGGTGCCTTTTGTGGTGGATGTTTGCCACATGACATTTGAGCAGCTAGATCTTTTACTAAAACAAGTGACAGAGGGAATGGATGGCTCCTCTGACTGGCCCCCTCCTCAGGAAAAGGAGTGTATGGCAGTGGCAACATTAAACCTTCTAAGACTTCAGGTACCTTCAATTTTTTGCACATCGAGCAGTCATCGAATTAGATGTTTCAGTAAATTGCTTGGATGAAAATAGTGGACTTAATGTGTTTTAAAACATTTTTATTGATTTTAAAGTGAAATAAGTATGATGTAACTTTCTACTCTTTGAAATTTGGCAGCTAGTGGTTGCTTTGTTCTCAGCAGCTGTTGGATCTCGTTAAAAATGAGCTATAAAAATAAAATGTAAATGGATCAAGCCTCGTATAGTCACTCAGTAAGCCCATACACTCAGATCTTGAGCATTTCTAAGAATTTTAAATAGCATTTTTAAGAGTCAATGCCACCTTAAAGTGTCTGACACTCACTGAAGATGTTCTGCTTTTTCTAGCATACCGTAGCAAAGTAGAAACAGTTGTTTAGATTATTCTTTACGTTATTATAGCTCAGAGTGTAGTTCATAATATTTGGTTACTAGTTTAAATTCAGTAATGTGTTTGGGAAAGCCAGCATTTCCCTTTAACTTCACAGATTTAAGAATGAAAGTTGTATCTTGGTCACTGAATTTACTCAGTTGCTTCAGGACAGTCTTTTTTTTTTCCATTTTTTTACAAGTTCACATCTCTTAATTAAAATTTGCCTCTTTTTGTTTTTCTTCCTTTCTTTTTCTCAGCTTCATGCTGCCATTAGTCATCAGGTGGATCCAGAATGCCTTGGCTTGGGTTTGGGCAGTATACTGCTCAATAGCCTGAAACAGACAGTGGTAACATTAGCAAGTAACGCTGGAGTTCTTAATACTGTTCAGTCGGCCGCTCAAGCAGTGCTGCAGAGTGGATGGTCTGTGTTACTGCCAACAGCAGAAGAGCGGGCGAGGGCTCTCTCGGCGCTCTTACCCAGTGCAGGTTGGTCCTAAGATGTAAACCTGTTCGATTTGCGCTTGCATTTCCAGTTCACTAATAGCTTCTTCCATTCTTAGTTTCAGGAAATGAAATGAATGTAAGTCCAGGCCGTAGATTTATGATTGACCTCTTGGTTGGCAGCCTGATGGCTGATGGAGGCTTAGAGTCGGCACTAAATGCTGCTATTACTGCAGAAATTCAGGTATGTTTCAGCAGCTTTGCAATTCTGTGTAAACAGATCAAGAAGACCTATCAAGTGTTTTCTGAAGTTTGTGCATTGATATTACTCTTTCAATGTGAAACTTGAGCCAGTGTTCATATAGAAACATGAATCATACTCTCCTTTTTAGTAGAGTGTTTATTTTCGTTGCCTAGATTGATGATTTTAACAACAGTAACAAACTTTTTCATGAAGCTCTGTATAGGAGCATAATTTACCAAGTGCTTTGTACCTTTCTGTGGAATTCTTGAGTTCTTCATTTCCTTGGTGTCACCTGTATCTCTCCTGCAGAAGTTTCAGACTTACTGCTTATGAATTCAAGATTAATTCTTCACAGCATCCTAAATTTTGTAGGTTCTGTTTCAGACTGGTTCAAATCTTTAATAGATGCTGACTAGTTGTACAAAGGATGAGAGAAATGTTCTGTATATACTGCCTTCTCCTTTGGCCTGTCAGATATGGGACATCCTGTGCACAGATTGCTTTAAATTGCCATGTTTATGTATGGCTGTGAAAACAAAAGTATGCTTTTCCGTTGTCTTTCCATTTAATTAATGTATAGCATTAGCATTTTCTGTTGTTAAAGACATGCAGGACCTCTTGTTTCTTAGCCAAGTCTCCTAGGACAAATTTACAGAATCACAGAATCAGTCTGGTTGGAAAAGACCTTGAAGATCATCAAGTCCAACCATAACCAAAATCCACCCCAGCATAACCTTTATCTACCCATTCAATGCTTAAATCATGTCCCTAAGCACCACATCTATATTTCTTTTAAACACTTCCAGGGATGGTGACTCTACCACCTCCCTGAGCAGCCTATTCGACTGCCTCATCACTCTTTCAGTAAATAAATTCTTTCTAGTATCTAGTCTGAACCTCCCCTGGTGCAACTTGAGGCCATTCCCTCTTGTCCTGTCATTACTCACGAGAGAGAAGAGACCAACTCCCACCTCCCTACAACCTCCTTTCAGGTAGTTCTAGAGAGCAATGAGGTCACCTCTCAGCCTTCTCTTCTTCAAACTAAACAACCCCAGTTCCCTCAGCCTCTCCTCATAAGACTTGTCCTCCAGGCCTTTCACCAGCCTGGTAGCTCTTCTCTGGACAACTCAACAGCCTTCTTGTAGTGAGGGGCCCAGAACTGAACACAGTATTCAAGGTGCAGCCTCACCAATGCTGAGTACAGAGGCACAATCACCTCTCTACTCCTGCTGGCCACACTATTCCTAATGCAGGCCAGGATGCTGTTGGCCTTCTTGGCTGCCTGGGCACACTGCTGGCGCATGTTAAGTTGGCTGTCAACTGGTACCCCCAGGTCCTTCTCCACCATGCAGCTGTGGATGTGGTCTACCTCGTCTTCAGCAAGGCCTTTGACACAGTCTTCCACAGCATCCTCCTGGAGAAGCTAGCAATCCACAGCTTCGACAGGTGCACCCTTTGCTGGGTCAAAAACTGGTTGGATGACCGGACCCAGAGAGTGATGGTGAATGGTGCTGCATGCAGTTGGCGTCCGGTGACCAGCGGTGTCCCCCAGGGATCAGTACTGGGCCCAGTCCTATTCAACATCTTTATTGACAACCTGGATGTGGGGATTGAGTCCACCCTCAGTAAATTCGCAGATGACACCAAGCCGGGGGGAAGTGTTGATCTGCCGGAGGGGAGGAAGAAGTTGCAGGAGGACCTGGATAGGCTGGATCGATAGGCCAAGGCCAACGGCATGAAATTCAACAAGACCAAGTGCAGGGTCCTGCACTTTGGCCACAATAACCCCAGGCAGCGCTACAGGCTGGGGGAAGAGTGGCTGGAGAGCAGCCTGGCAGAGAGGGACCTGGGAGTGCTGGTGGACAGCCAGTTGAACATGAGCCAGCAGTGTGCCCAGGTGGCCCGGAAGGCCAATGGCATCCTGGCTTGTATCAGGAATGCTGTGGCCAGCAGTAGGGATGTAATTCTCCCCCTGTACACAGCACTGGTGAGGCCTCACCTTGAGTACTGTGTGCAGTTCTGGGCCCCTCACTTCAAGAAGGACATTGAGGTGCTGGAGCGGGTCCAGGGGAGAGCAACAAGGCTGGTGAAGGGACTAGAGGGAAAGTCTTATAGGGAGAGGCTGAGGGTGCTGGGGTTGTTTAGCCTGGAGAAGAGGAGACTCCGGGGGGACCTTATCACTTTCTACAACTACCTGAAGGGAGGTTGTAGTCAGATGGGGCCTGGGCTCTTCTCCCAGGCAACTAGTGACAGGACAAGAGGGCACAGCCTCAAGCTGCTCCAAGGGAGGTTTAGGTTGGATATTAGGAAACACTTCCTCACGGAGAGGGTGATTAGACATTGGAACAGACTTCCCAGGGAAGTGGTGGAGGCACCGTCCCTGGATGTGTTCAAGGAAAGGCTGGATGTGGCACTTAGTGCCATAGTCTAGATGGTGTGGTGGTGTTGGCCATAGGCTGGACTTGATGATCTTAAAGGTCTTTTCCAGTCTTGGTAATTCTAAACCTAAATTTGTTGCTATGGAGTTCATTATGACTATGGGTCAGCAGCAAATCTAACCCAGGTTCTTCTGCAGTGGACTGGATTTGTGACTTTTATAAATACAGAGTAAGCATGCTTTCACATGTTGTGTTTCACAGTTGTGAACTGTGCAGTAGGTGCTAGTATGTTAAAACATACATAGAACTCTTTCTTCTTAAAGATGCCAGGAGGGGGGGCCGCAAAACTGCCACCCTAGACTTCTGAAGAGCCAACTTTAACTTGTTCAGTAGCCTGATTGCCAGAATCCCTTGGGAATCAGTTCTGAAGGGTATAGGAGTCCAGGAAGGCTGGACACTCTTAAAGGAGGAAGTCTTGAAGGCACAGGAGCAGGCCATCCCCACATGCTCTAAGGTGAGCAGGAGGCATAGAAGACCAGCCTGGCTGACCAGGGAGCTTTGTCTGGTGCTCAGGGAGAAAAGAGAATCTACGGCCTTTGGAGGAAGGAGCAGGACACTCATGAGGACTGCAAAAATGCTGTGAGGCTATGCAGGGAGGGAGTTAGAAGGTCCAAGGGCCAGTGTCGCAGACCGAGACGGGTAAAGCCGTGACCCACACCCCCTCCTCAGGGGATCGAGGGCTGAGGACCACTCCCTGTCACACTCACAAACAATGCTTAGGAATCAATAGGTTTATTAAAGGCACTGAGGGTTTAGCAAGACTGATATTTAATTAATCTGGCCTCCATGGTAAAGGACAACAAGAAAAGCTTCTATAATTATGTTAATGACAAAAGAAAGACGAGAGAGACCCTCCATCTCCTATTAGATGCAGGAGGAAAGATAGTGATGAGGAAAAGGCTGAAGTGCTTAATGACTTCTTCACCTCAGTCTTTAGTAACAGGGCCGGTTATGTTGAGGGAATCCAACTCCCTAAGCTAGGGGATAGGGACCAGAAGCAGATTGTCCCCCCACAACCCAGGAGGAGATGGTCAGTGACCTGCTGCACCATGTAGATGTGCACAGATCTGTGGGGCTGGATGGGATACACCCAAGAGTGTTGAAGGAGCTGGCAGGGTTGCTAACCAACCCACTTTCCATGATTTATCAGCAGTCCTGGCAGACTGGAGAAGTACCAGCAGGCTGGAAATCAGCCAGTGTAACCCCCATTATATAAGAAGAGATGGAAGGATGACACAGGAAATTACAGGCCTATTAGTTTGACTTTATAACCAGGCAAGCTGATGGAGCAGATCATCCTGAGTACCATTATGCAGTACATGCAGGACAACTAGGTGATCAGGCGCAGTCAGTGTGGGTTCATGAAGGGTGTTGGCTTCTTCTCCTTAGTGACTAGTGGTAGGACAAGAGGAAATGGTGTCAAGTTGCACTAGAGGAGGTTCAGATTGGATATTAGGAAAAATTTCTTCACAGAAAGAGTGGTGAGGCATTGGAACAGGCTGCACAGGGAGACGGTGGAGGCACCGTCCCTGGAGGTGTAAAAAAAATGGGTGGATGTGGTGCTTCAGGAGATGGTTTAGTGGTCACAGGGGTGTAGGGCTGACAGTTCGACTTGATGATCTTGAAGGTCTTTTCCAACCTTGATGATTCTGTGATTTTTATGAAGGGAATATCCTGGCAAAATGTCATTTGAAAGGATTATTTTACAGTTTAAATGTGTCTTGCCAATCCTTTCTTTTCTTCACTTCCATTAAGAGCAGGGAAATGTATGCTAAAACAGGAATCAATAACAGAAATGTATTGTTAACTTGGTAATTGAATTTGGAGTTTGCCTACTCTTGTTTATGTGCCCCTCCCTTGTAATATTATAATTGTTTAAAAAAATGTTCCCATGTGGTTGCTATGGAATTTACAATACACATTTGTCTGGTAGGAATTGTTTCATTTCTGGCATAGGTAGAAGAAAATTGATGATGTAATCATGAGTGTTTGTTAGTAAAATGTTTCAAAATCATAGTGGCAGTTTGCATGTTTTCTTTGACTTGCTTTACTTTTTTACTTTTTTAGGATATTGAAGCAAAAAAAGAAGCACAGAAAGAAAAAGAAATTGATGAACAAGAAGCAAATGCATCAACACTTCATAGGAGCAGGACTCCATTGGATAAAGACATTATTAATACTGGAATCTATGAATCTGCAGGAAAACAAAGTTTACCATTAGTTCAGTTAATTCAGCAGTTACTAAGGTAGTTGCTTCGAAGTTGTCTTTTATTTTTGTACAGAAGCTCTGTTTAGGTGTTTTATGAACTAGTCAACTAAAGAATGACTAATTTTGGTTAGCACATAATCTCCTGCTAGCATTTTACCTCCTCGGAATTCAAAATACTGAATGTTATCCTAGTTTGTCTCTAGTTTTGCTGTCTTACGTTTGCTAAGGAGCAAAGTTCTATACTTAATTACTTGATTTTAGAAAGACTTACTGTCTTGCTTTTGTGGATGTTGATACTTGTTCCTGTACTTTGAAAGTCTGTTCAATAAACATAGGACAAACTTTCAAGAGTTTGTCCTTACGGAGTATGAGAATCAGCACAAATTTATTTAGAACTGAATGTTTTGCTTCAAAGACACTGTAGCTGGGGCCATAAGTGGGGAAGAAACCTGAATTTTAAATTTTTAACATTGAGAAAGAATTGTGAATGCACAACCAACAGGGTGCTGAGGACACAGCTTCTTTGTGTCTGCTACAGCAGCATTTAATAGTAGTATATAATAGCAGGAAGTATTACTAAGAAACATATCGTGCTTTTTCATTGAATTGTAGTGGTAACCATGTGATTTAATCAGTGCTGAAACTTCTGAACTACATAGTGTGGTGACTTTCATTGCAGCCTTTCCGTGAAAGTTGTCAGATTGTTTTTTGTTGTCAGTGATGACCAAAAAAATACAAAATTGATGTATTTTATAAAACCTATTAAATAGGCCTGTGCAAAAGCCATTGACTTTTTTGGTACTATGGTGCAAGCAAGGGAACATCCTACAACAAAACTTTGCATAGGTTTCTTACAGATTTGTGTGAAATTCTCTCAAAGAGCTTAATCTGTGTTTGTGTGGACTGTCTTCACTATCAGCTCCCTTTAAGCACTGTACAATGCTTTTATACCGATTAGGAACATCGCCTCACAGACGATAGCTAAACTGAAAGATGTTGCTCGGCGCATTTCTTCCTGCATGGACCATGAACATTATAGCAAAGAGAGATCTGCTTCTCTGGACCTGCTGCTCCGTTTTCAGCGTCTACTTGTCAGTAAACTTTACCCAGGAGATTGTGTTGGGCAGGTCCCTAACACATACAGTAAGTTACTGTAAAAAAAAACCCAAACACAAACCATACCCCCTCCCCTTCCGCATTTCTGTAATACTTTTACAGGATAGCAGTTTCTTATTTTAATTTATCTTCTTGCCTCATTTATCAGCCTAGTTGCTGAGTCTGTCTGAAGTGTTTGCAAGGAGTTTCTTAAAATTGTTTTCTTTAAAGGAAAATTTCTCCTTGGCAGACAACAGGATCTAAATACAAACATTTTTATAAACTTCTAAAAAGTGTTAAAAAGATGTGATTTCTTAATTGAGTGATAATACTGAGTGGCTGTATTTCACAGAAGAGTTACAGCTTTTGAAATCTGTTTTTTAAATACAACTGTGTGATGGTTTTCTGTGATCTTCCTCTTTTTTATACAGGTCCTGACCTCTTAGGTGTTGGCTCTTTACTGAAGAAATACACTGCTCTTCTGTGCACACACATTGGTGATATACTTCCTGTGGCAACCAGCATTGCTTCTGCTAGCCACAGGCATTTTGCAGAAGTGTCCCGTGTTGTGGATGGAGATTTAACAGGTAGGTTTTGCTTTGTTGTCCTCCTTTACCCTCCCTTTCCACGAAAGTATAAAGTTACAGTGTAGATGTTCTTGAAAGTTCTAAATGACTAAAAAATAGTCAGCGTTTGATTGATGGGAGAGGAGGAGGGCAAATTTAATTGGGAAGGCAAGAGCTTTGTATTAAAGCAGTAGTAGAAGGCAGAATGTATTGCATGGTGATTTACTTCCATGATGCCATGGAAGTAAGGTCTTGAATTACATCTGAATGTCTTCTGTGTTTTCTGTGTTTTAGGCATTCTCCTTCCAGAACTGGTGGTTTCCGTAGTGCTACTCCTCAGTAAAAATGCCGGATTAATGCAGGAAGCTGGTGCAATCCCTCTGTTGGCTGGCTTGCTAGAACATCTGGACAGATTTGACCATTTAGCCCCTGGAAAGGAAAGGGATGACAATGAGGATTTAGCGTGGCCAGGAATAATGGGTGTGTACTACTAGCACCTGGACTATTTATTTATGTTGTTTTAAAGTAGCTATATAAAAATGGTGACTATTCATTAACTACTTTCAGGAAGGGAATTCTACTTCACAGTACAATTTTTTTATTAACCAATTCATATGGCAGTATTAATTTTATCCAATAAATCTATTAATGAAGTTATGTATAGCGGTAGGATTAAGCAGAGTACAAACACAACTTTTTAAAGAAATAGTTCACATAATTTTGCATTTTGAATATGAAAAGTTGCAGTAAAAATATGAGTAGTATATCTACACATTCCACTACCGAATTCCATCCATAAATAATGGGAGAGTACTGTGAACACTTTGAAATAAGGAAGTTTTCTTTTCCCAGGGCACTTTATATAATATGGGCTGGAGTGAAAAGAGAAATAGAAAACGTGCATTTCTGACTGTGAGCATTTTAAGAGTGGAGGGAGGAATGAAACATGGCATAACTGAAGAGACCTAAAGGTCCCACTGCTAGGCAGTAATGTGTTGGGGAGAGCAACAAAATACGTGAAAATTGATTTACAGGTCTTAATAGAGCAAACTGAGATGAAGGTGTGTGCGTGTGAACATGACTCTTGCTTGGATGAAATGACCTTCAGTTTGAATTAGTTTACTGATCGTAGATTGGAACAGTTCTAACGTGTATGTAACCTTCATTCTTTTATTTTTAAAAATATGGATTTAGATGTAAATTAAGTATACAGCAAATGCTTTGCAGGCATAAAACTGAAGTAAATTTCAGGGAGAACTGACCAGAGTAGTCATTTGTCACAACACCGGTTGTTCTGCTCCACCTCCACACCAACCAGACATGCAGTTGGGCACTGATAGGTCTTTGACAGTGTGATATTGGAGATGAGTGCATGAAAGAACACAACATACAGACAAATGGATTGCATAGTATGTAGACAGAACGTATTAATAGCTATTTTGACTTTTAGGCATAATGGAAGAGACAAGCAGCCTTTGAATAGAAGTGTAGCATTGAATTAGGCAACTATTAAAAGAATGTTCAGAAAAAAACCTTTCTGTTTTTCTGTTGATAAATTCTCTATTTTGTTTTATACCTGTAGGTTCCTTTTTTACTGGCCAGAGCTGCAGAAATAATGAGGAGGTGACACTTATACGTAAAGCTGATCTAGAGAACCACAACAAAGATGGAGGATTTTGGACAGTGATTGATGGGAAAGTGTATGATATAAAGGACTTCCAAACTCAGTCTTTAACTGGCAGTAGCATACTTGGTGAGCATAAATGTCTGAATTAAAGACACAAATTACTTGTGTTTCAAAAGTAGATGGCATAAACAGGTTTTTAGTTATCACGCTGACTACCTCCTTCTTTCATTAGCTCAGTTTGCAGGTGAGGACCCAGTTGTTGCTCTGGAAGCTGCTTTGCAATTTGAGGACACGCGGGAGTCAATGCATGCCTTCTGTGTTGGCCAGTATATGGAGGTAAAAATGTTACGTAATAATGGATACACACTTTCTAAAGCAAAGTATTACTTTGCTTCAAAATTCCTGTTGGAGCTCAGTTCTAGCTTTCAACTCCTATTTCTTTTTATTAGCCTGACCAGGAAGTGATTACAACACCAGATCTCAGTACTTTGTCATCACCTCTAATAGACACAGAAAGGAATTTGGGTCTTCTCCTTGGATTGCACGCCTCCTACCTGGCAATGAGCACACCACTTTCTCCTCTGGAGGTCGAATGTGCCAGTAAGCAGAACTTAATTTTGAGCTTAAATAAGTGATAAATACTTGCCAAAGCATGCAAGAAAAAAGACACAGGCCAAATAAATTAACTGGAAATCTAGTACCTTTTTAGTTTTGCTGTTTTCTGAAGAAGTTCTCTATTGATAACATTAATTACTACACTCATCTAAGTCCAGTAATTTAGATAGATTTAAAGGAAGATTAGATAATTTTGAACAGGTAAATAGCCAGGATTTTGTAATAAACAAGATAGAATGCTGAAAGAGAGACTGTATAGCACAATTATCTCACTAACTTGTGTTCAGTTAAGAGTGCCTGAAGCATCTGGCGTTGGATTCTGTCTTGTTGAGTATCTTAATTTGGTGAATAAAGGGTACAGTTCAATATTAATAATAGAAAACTAGCTGTGGCCCTGTTACCTCTAAAGAGATGATGGCTGCCCTTATACTTCATTGTTCCTTAGTTGCAGAATGTTTTTTTTTTCCCCGTGAAAAAGTTTCAGCAAATGGAAGAGACACTAAACTGATCTGTTTGAGCTTTGTATGCGTTTTATTTGAGGGAATCGTTGAATCTTCATTGCTTAATCTTTCATCAGATTTTTGTTTTGTTTTTTGTTTTCTTTCTTTTAGAGTGGTTGAAGTCATCTATCTTTTCTGGAGGCTTGCAAACCAGTCAGATTCATTACAGTTACAATGAAGAAAAAGATGAAGACCATTGCAGTTCACCTGGTAACACTACCCCAAATAAATCAAAACTATATACACATCGAATAACTTTGAGTGATCATTCACAGCCTTTTCTCCAAGCTATTGCAGATAATAATATTCAGGATCACACTGTGAAGGTAAGCGCTCAGTAGTTCTGTTCATAAAAAATATAGCTGAAGGGAGACAGTGGTGGTCTGAAACAGTTTTGTTGGTGAAAATTCTTCCAAACCTTATAACAAAATCTTTCAAAAAGGTATTTCAGAATTAATTTTTGTGATAGGAGTGAGTGGTTGAATACTACTAATGGGTAAAATTTATGTATTTCACTTATTATTAGTACAGTTTTTTCTTCTGCATTTTTGAGTGAGCTAAAAAATTTAAATGTATTCTTGCAAAAAAAAAAATTACTAATGCATTACTTGACATGTAAATTTCTAGTAGTTTTGACAAGACCTTGCTCACCTCCAGTTGAACTAAGACGGAAATTTTTTTGCCCGAGTGCAAGTGTATTTTGTCTTTCAGGTGCGAGTGTGCACCTCTCTTAAAGTCCCTTTGTGCCCTGAGGTTCAGGTTTCACCAAGTTGGAATCGTGGATATTATGAAAACCCCTAAGATGTACAGTGATTACTGTATTCTGTAATACTTTCGGATTTTCTAACCCTTGGAGTTCATTTCCTTTATCAAAAAAACCCAAATAAGTCCTTGGGATAGTAGGATAGTTGTAATGACGAATCAGGTGAAGACAGTTAAAAATCAGGTTAGGCAACTTGGCTATCTCAAGAAGAGAGAAAAGCAGTAGCTTTGTTCCTTGGGCTGTATTGCTCTCCATACAAGAGCAATGATACAGGGTATTCTTTGTAGTATTGGGATGTCGTTGCTGTGTATTAAATCGTGCATACTGCATGGTGTATCTCACTTCTGAATTTAGTTCAGATTGTGGATGTTATTCAGTGTTATTTAAAGGCTGGCTGCAGTATTTTGGGTCTTTCCATTCATTGTTTTTCAAAACAGTTAAATAGATGCTGTTGTGTGTTTTGTAGGACTTCTTGTGTCAAATAGAGAGATACTGTAAACAGTGTCACTTAACAACACCAATCACATTCCCTCCTGAGCATCCTGTGGAAGAAGTAGGACGTTTGTTATTATGTTGTCTTCTGAAGCATGAAGATTTGGGTAGGTAGGCTTGTGGTATAGCTGTTCCAGAATACATTTTGGAGCAGTTTAAACTCTGCTATGAATGGTTTTGGAAATGCACATTCAGGAATTGTCTTTTCCCATTAAGGTCACGTAGCGCTGTCTCTTGTTCATCCTGGTACCCTTGGAGTTGACCAGGTAAAGCACAAAACCTTACCAAAATCTGTAGTGGATGTGTGTCGTGTTGTCTACCAAGCAAAATGCTCACTGATTAAGGTAAGTTGAAGTTTGAAGTGTTCTGTTAAAAAGCTCTATCTTGTTCATTTTATTGTGTATTAAACAGTGACCTAATCTTTCAATGCCTTTCCCAGACCCATCAAGAACAAGGGCGTTCTTACAAGGAAGTTTGTGCTCCTGTCATTGAACGTTTGAGATTCTTATTCAATGAACTACGTCCTGCAGTTTGCAATGATCTCTCCATAATGTCTAAATTTAAACTTCTGAGTTCCTTGCCGCGATGGAGGAGGGTAGCTCAGAAAATAATTAGAGAAAAAAGGAAAAGAAGAGGTAAAGCAACGTTAATGTTGCATGTTCTTTGACAGTGGAAATGAATCTCTTTCCAAAGTTTGCAGCTTGGTATTTGAGACTCTTGTTAGCTAAAGCATCAGTGCCATTTGCTTTCTGCTGTATTTTTTATTAAGTTTTCTTAATCAGTGGTTACACGTTAGTTCCTACTACAAAAACAGGCTGACAAGAGAGTCGGGTTTAGGTGAGGCATGCTTCTGTCTATTCCAGTGTATTAAAATTGGCCCGTCAGTTATCAGTCCCTCTGAACTGGTTTTAGTAGAGTTTAACTAGAAGTGACACCTTATTAAAATGGTGAACAAACACCAAAGTGCTTTTGAAGTTGGTCCTTAAAGATAAAAGCATACTGCACATATTACCAGAGCTAACTTGATAATAGTTGGATGTAGAATGCACCAAGGGCACATTTCCATTTTATTACAGACAGACCTTAAGCATTCTGTATGCTGAGGTTATTGTGCAAACCTAAAATGCGACTCTGTAAAATGTTATCAGGTTACATGAAATAATATGTTTTTTATTTCTAGTGCCAAAAAAATCTGAATCTGCTGATGTGGAAGAATCCAAAATTGGAAATGAAGAGAGTGATTTAGAAGAATCCTGTGTGGTACCTCACAGTCCTGTACCTATAGATAAAAGGCCCATACCAATCAAATCACCTAAGGTAGAATATCGGATTTTGAAGCAACCTTGTGAATAAAAGTAACAAGAGGAAAAAATATTAGCTAAAGCATGATTGCTGTAACTTGACATTTAATATTCTGATAATGGTGTTTGGGATATATATATGGCTCGTTGTTTTAGCAAAACCAGGACTAATTAAAAATAAGCTTGTGTAGAATATGTAAAGATACCTTCTCTAATGTTTAGATTATTCGTATTCTTAGACCAGCTTATATACAGCTTCATTTCAAGTAGAAGGTTGTGATGAGTTACTTTCTCTTTTTTTTAATATTGATGTATTTGAAGTTTTACGTAGCAATTGTAAACAAGACAATGAATTAGAAAAAATACTGAGCTCTTTCCTGGCTCAGTTTCCTTTGTTTTTTTTTCTTTACCTTCCTAGTTTTTTAAATTTAAATATGGTTTTGCTTGAAATAACTTTAATTTTCAGTAATTCAAAATTTGTTTTGACATGCTACCTTTCGGTTTTGCAGGATAAGTGGCAGCCACTTTTGAGTACAGTTACAGGTGTCCACAAATACAAATGGCTGAAGCAAAATGTCCAAGGATTGTATCCACAGTCTGCCCTCCTTAACACCATTGTTGAGTTTGCACTGAAAGAAGAGCCAGTGGATGTAGAAAAAATGAGAAAATGTTTATTAAAACAGGTAAAATGGGTGAAAATCAGTTTACATGTATTAGGAGTTTACATAAGTACAACAATTTCTTTTTTCTTTTGCAGTTGGAAAGAGCAGAAGTTCGTCTAGAGGGAATAGATACTATTCTGAAATTGGCAGCAAAAAATTTTTTGCTCCCATCTGTGCAGTATGCTATGTTCTGTGGGTGGCAGAGGCTTATTCCAGAAGGAGCTAATATAGGGTAACAATTTCTGTTGTTTTCCCTTTCACAATCCTTTAGTAAGAAAAAAAAAATACTTATTTTTGTTGTTGTTTTTCTATGAAGGGAACCTCTGACTGACTGCTTGAAGGATGTTGATCTGATCCCACCGTTTAATAGAATGCTGCTAGAAGTAACTTTCGGCAAGTTGTATGCGTGGGCTATTCAGAATGTCCGGAACATTTTGCTCGACGCTAATGCAAAATTTAAAGAACTAGGTGAATCTCATTTTGTTGCTGTTGGCTCGGGAGAAAATTGTTTTAAATGAATATTGTTGCGTTTTCTGAAGTTTCCAATAATTAGGATCCTAAAATCAGTTCCCTTGGTTTGTGCTGAGAGATACTTTGACTTTCTGCACATCCCTGTGTTGTTCCACTCCCATCCGTTCGCCTTTACTCACTTTTCAGTGTTTAGGAGAATGTTGCCGGTATCCCAGTAACAAGTCATTGATTACCCATTAGTAACATTTTGCCATTAAAATGTAAATTATAAAAAGTTTCTTGGAACTTCAGTTTGTAAGTTCTTAAAGCCAAACAGGGAATAAAAAGAATATTAAACCATCACATAAGACAAAACCCTATTTTATCTAGCTCCCAAATGTCAACTGACTTTGTTATTTATATTACTTTTCAATTAGGTGTGCAGCCCGTTCCTCTACAAACAATTACTAATGAGAATCCAGCAGGACCAAGTCTTGGGACTATTCCTCAAGCACGTTTTCTGCTGGTCATGCTCAACATGTTAACGCTGCAGCACGGTGCTAATACCTTGAGCCTTCTCCTTAATTCGGGCATGCTAGCGTTGACGCAAACAACCCTGCGGCTGATAGGTATGAGACCTGGCTTCTTGTTTGGAGGAAAGCACATGCTTTAGAAATCTCCTATGTGTTTTACCTGTTGGTGTACCACCCCAACTACGGAATGACTGTTCCTTAAGGATTGTACTTAATGCTATCCACCTTTACCACCCCTACAAAAAACACATACGTAAGCACTATTGAGAAGGAAGTTAGTTTGATTATAGCCTGTATTCATTCATGATTTTTCTCCTAAGCCTTTGCTGTGGCCGTTCTTCACTAGAATTTAGGAGTGATAGTGTAATTTTGATGGAAACATTACAAATAAATTAAACAGGGAAAATTTTAAAGGGAAACATTAAAAACTGCCTACTCCCAACTCATTCAGTTTCATTTGTTCTACCTGTTAAAACCGTTCCCAGTCTGCGTATTTAAGCTGGAAGCTTCCTTTTTTTTTTTTTTTGTCTGCTTTAAGAAGTTTTGTGTTGGGTTTTTTTGCCATGATTCAAGTTCTCTAGCCTTTTTCATTCTTGGTTTTCTTAGATAAGAGAAAATACTTGTTCTCATAACTGGTACTGAACTGGAGTACTCATAAGTTTTTCCAGAAAATTTGTTAGTAGAGCTGGTTAGCCGCTGAACTTGTAATTATAATGTCTCTATTATTTGTCCCTTATTTTTATTCAAAATAAAGTATGTAAAGCCTTGCACATTCAAACCCATTATAACACTGGTCACAAGCAGGGTCCCCCAGGGATCAGTGTTGGGCCCGACACTGTTTAATACCATTGTAAGTGATGTGGACAGGCTGGAAGAGCAGGCTAACAAGAATGTTATGAAGTTCAGTGGGGACAAGTCTAAGGTCTTGCACCTGGGAAGACATAACCCGGGAGTGCAGCACAGATTGGGATCCACCTGGCTGGAGAGCAGCCTTGTAGAAAGGGACCGGGGGGTCCTGGTGGACAAACTTAATATCAGTGAACGGTGTGCTGCAGCAGCAAATAAAGCCAACAGGGTGCTAAGTTGCATCAACAAGGGCATCACCAGGAGAGATAAAGAGGTCATCACCCCGCTCTACTCAGTGCTTGTCAGGCCACACATGGAACACTGTGTTCAGTTCTGGTCCCTGCTACACAAAAAAGATGTGGACAGGCTGGAGAAGGGCCACAAAGAAGATCAAAGGACTAGTAAGCCTGCCACAGGAGGAAAGGCTGAGAAAACTGGGTTTGTTCAGCCTGGAGAAAAGAAGGTTTAAGGTAGACCTCATCACCATGTTCCAGTACTTAAAGGGCGGTTACAGAGAAGATGAAGACTCCCTTTATTACACGGGGTCACATGGAAAAGATGAGGGGTCACGGTTGCAAGTTACTCCTGGGAAGATACTGATTGGACACCAGAATGAGATTTTTCACAATGAGCACAGTCAGCCATTGGAATAATCTCCCCAGGGAAGTGGTGGATTCCCCAACACTAGAAACTTTTAAGACGGCTTGACAAGGTGCTAGGCTGTCTGATCTAAACCATGTTCCTACCTATAAAGGGTGGACCAGATGATCCTTGAGGCCCCTTCCAGCCGGGTATTCTGTGATTCTATGAAACCCTAGTTTCCTAAGAGCTCATCTGACTGTGTCATCTGTTAAGTCAGCCTTCCTTTTTGTTACTGCTTTTATACTCCAAATGTTAGCGCCTTAAAGTTTTAAATGTGACAAAGGTAGTAAAAACTTGTAGCTGATTTTAAATTTTTTCATGGTTTGTCCTCTTAGGACCTAGTTCTGACAACATTGAAGAAGATATCATTACCTCTTCTCGTGGAGCATCTGCCACAGTCCTAGAAGAATCAAGAAAGGAAACAACACCCGTTCAGCTCCCTGTTTCTGGACCAGAGCTGGCAGCCATGATGAAAATTGGGACCAGAGTGGTGAGAGGGGTAGACTGGAAATGGGGTGATCAGGTATAACTTCTTTCATACAAGTTTGGGTGTGTTAAAATCTATTTAGTGGACTGTCTGTGAATTTTATGTTCAAACCTTGAAGATAATTTTTTTATTTCAAAGACTTGGAGAATTAAAAATTAAAAATTTGATTATTTGTGGAGGCGAAAATTCTTTTTTAGTCAGACTGTTCTAATTCAGGATTTAACAGGAAATTGGATCACTAGTTTGCTACAATATTGCACACTTCCAACTAGGTGTGTATGGTACTTATGTGGTACATAGGAAAATACATCTAAACATTACTGTTGCTGTGGTTTACTGGGGTGATTTCATTTGGAGACTGTGAAATGCTTTCCAACTCTATGCTGGATTTTGAAACATTCTTGAATGTTTACTATCTAACTACTAGGTTAGCAGCAAAAAAGGAGTAATTGCATTATTATTTTATGAACTCTGGATACAAGTTAGTGTTGTTGATTGATTGCGCAACTTGTGCCTCTTTTTTCTGTCAGGATGGACCCCCTCCAGGTTTGGGTCGTGTGATTGGAGAATTAGGAGAAGATGGCTGGATTAGAGTGCAGTGGGACACTGGAAGCACAAATTCTTACAGAATGGGAAAGGAGGGGAAATATGATCTCAAACTAGCTGAGCCACCACCAGCAACACAGCCCACAACAGAAGATTCAGACACTGAGGATGATTCTGGTAAAAATGAAATTTGTTTAGTCAAAGTGGAAGCAGAGTTTTAGTTTAATTCCAAATTTGCTGTCTTGTATGTAAAAGCTTCTTTCACAGGAGAAGATGCTTCATCAAAGAAGATTAAATTAATAGGTGTACGTTCCTGACCAGAATCTTTCTTAAGATAGCTTTACCATGAGAAAGGAGGATAGAAAAGATGGTATCACATTTGTTGCATATTCATGGGCCAAAGAAAACAGTATTATCCAACTGAAATAGTTTTGGTTACAGATACCAGGAGGTATACATTTTAACATATGTTAATGCCATTCTGAAGTGTGTTTATTCTATGGCATAATTATGCATCAAGTCATATTGCTCCCATATTCTTGGCACTGCATTTGGAGTTTAAGTTGCATAGTGCTAGAGAATAACTTGAAAATATCTGCACAATATGTCTGGCTTATATTTTGTTCTTGCAGTTGGAAATAAGAAATACTCTTTGTGTCAGGTCATCTCAGAGAAAACACAACAGATTTCTCACATCATGTTTGTTTCAGAACTCTTTCTGAAATAGATTAACTGCATGTTATTCCTCTGCCTTTTGTCTCTCCCTTCAGAAGGAGAACAAGTTGAAAGGAATCTTCACCCTACTTCCATGATGCTGACAAGTACTGTGAACCTGTTGCAGACATTGTGTCTCTCTGCTGGTGTCCACGCTGAAGTCATGCAAAGTGATGCTACTAGGACTTTGTGTGGTCTACTACGTATGCTTGTGGAGAGTGGAACAATAGATAAATCAGGTAGGTTGTATAGATACTGTCCGATTAAGCTGTGTGCTTCTGTTTTGTGCTTTGTTGTCTTGTAACTTTGTAAATCTTCTTTTACTAGTTTTTAATCCTTTAAGGCCAAAGGCTGGAAAACGCATTTTCAGAGATTTTAAAATCTTAATTGATGGCAAAAGCAACATAAGTAATCTTGAACATTTTTAGAATGTAAGAGGTAAAAGGAGAAATGCGTGAGATGTGGAGCCTCCAGATGTGTATGGTTGGTTTAGACAATTTCTTAGCAGTCTTTTTTTCTTCGGGGAGAACAGTATGACTGAGTATGTCATATTCATTTCCATAGATGCTTTGTAATTTCAGAAGTAATACTATTAACTACTTTGAAATGAGGAAAGTGTAAGGATGAGAATTGTTTTAAAGGCTTCTTTAGTAAAATTAATTACAGGCTCTAAAATTGAAGTTAATAGTTCATGTAAAGACAGTGGAGTAGCTTAGTTTTATTTGTCCAGAAAAGCCCCATGTAGTATATAGAGAATTACGTAGCTGGCGGAAAAGTCAACTGTTACATATATATATATATCTTTTTGTTTTTAGCTTCCTTGCCAAATAAATTAGTTTATAAAGAACAGCATAGGAGTTGGTGCACGTTGGGATTCATTCGAAGTATAGCACTCATGCCTCAGATGTGCAGCACTCTTAGTACATCTCAGTGGATAACTTTGCTAATGAAAATTGTTGAGGGGCATGAATCTTTCACTGCTGCTTCACTACAAAGACAGGTAATGTGTGTATTTCCAAACTACTTTGATAGGCAATAAATGTAGTAGACTTTATATGCCTTTAAAAAAAAAAAGTGCTTTTTTAAAAACAGATGGGAAATGTCCTTAAATCAGTATTTAATTGGAAAAAAATATAACGTCATCTTACATTTAGGATTCATTGTTTTAAATATGCATCTGTTAGTTTTTGAGCCTTCGGGCCACTACAGCCTCCATTGTTGTCTTGAAAGCCTTGTACAGATCAGAGGCCTAAACAGTGTTGGAAAAATGTATTCCAGAAACTCACTTATGATGTTTCTTAAAAGTTACATAAAGAAAAGAATACCAAAAAGATGGTTAGGAAAAATGTGCAATTTCATAATTTAATTTTAAAGTTACTAAACTGTGTGTTATGTACTGTCTCTTCTTCCACAGTACACTGTTACTCGTGTTTTAATTAGTCTCTCTTAAGAAGCTGCAACTTTGCATCTTGTTTTGGTATTGTATTTCCCTTGTTCCCTTTCATCTTTTATTTTTTCCTCTTTTTCCTTTTACTTCTTGGTTTTTTGTTTTGTTGTTGTTTGTTTTTTTTTTCTTTTACCTTTCCATAGCATCTTGCAGTGCCTTTTTCATTAGCTTGAAAAGCAACCTTATTATGGAATAACTCTTAGTTTCAAGTTTTAAGGCTCAGGGATCAAAAGTTCTTCCTTTATTTGATAAGGCATCAGCATTTTTTAACTAAAGCCTTGTATCATAAATGTCTCTGCATTTATGTGTGCTTTTCCAGCAAATTCTTGCTAGTATTTTTAATATGATGAGTCTTGTGTCATTGTACGGGACTTAGGGCATTATTCCTCCGTGCTGTTCAGGGAATACTCAAGAGAAATGACCATTTCTCATGTACCAGCATCTAATTTAATAACAAGAAAAAGACAAGACTTTGAAGTTTTAGAAAGGCCTGTAATTGACAGAGGTTTACAAGAAGAGAAAGCTCTCCACTGTTACTGGTCACTTGTATTGGTCTTCTGGGTAGAAGATGGGGAAGCTCAAAACCTGAAATACTCCTGTTCAGAATGCACAACCCCATCTGCTCTTTGTTACTGCAGTGCTGCACCTTCCCATCCTCATCAGTCCTGCACTGAGTGGCCAGGTTTAGAGATGCCAGCCTATTCTTTCTGTACTGTGTTGGAGGCCCTAGTTTCTCAGTAACTACATTTGAAAGTCACTGGTTGCTTTTTTGCCTTCTTGTATCATTCAGCTTTATATCTCATGTTTTTTAATCATCACACCTTCGTTGCAGAACACTTGGAAACTTTCATTCTGAAATACATCTTAGTACTAAGTTCTGAGTCTGGAATCTGAACAAACCTTCCCTTTCTGTGTTCCTAATTTTCCTGTGTGCTTTAGTAATTTCCTTTTTTTCCCATTGTGTGTTTGTGTCATGTCCTGAGTATTGAAGAGGTTGGATTCACTAATATAATGTGCCAATAAAGTTGTTTCTGACTTTGAACTGGCACAACTTCTTTTAAAATATTCCTTAGCAAACTGAAGGGAAGATCAGTAGCTCTGCAATTTCCACAGCCAGAAATAAATCAGCGTTATAGAAAGAACTACAAAGGAAGGCTAACTTTGAAAATGTCTTTCTTCTGTACTTAATATGTTTGAGAATTTCTTTAATGTTTGGTGACTTAGAATGGGATAACACTAATTTTGTTATCTTTTTTAGATCCTTGCTGTACATTTATTGAAAGCAGTACTTCCATCCTGGGATAAAAATGAAAGGTCAAGAGACATGAAATTTCTAGTGGAAAAACTGTTTGGATTTTTAGGCAGCCTGCTTAGTACTTGTTCTTCAGATATCCCACTACTCAGAGGTAGAGGAAATTTCCCTCACTGTCTGTTTTTATGGGTAGAAAATGTGTGTGCTAAATGCATAACTGTTGTGTAATTGCTTTGTCTTTCCAGAATCTACTCTGAGAAGGAGAAAGTCCAGACCTCAAGCGTCTCTAACTGCCACTCACAGTAGTACTTTAGCAGAAGAGATAGTGGCACTGCTGAGGACACTCCATTCGCTCAGCCAGTGGAATGGACTCATAAACAAGTACATCAACTCTCAGCTAACCTCCATCACCCACATCTTTGCAGGAAAACAGTCAGAAGGGGTAGTTTCCACGTTTTAAAATAAGCTCATTTTTTATAGCAATATTTATTTTGAAATTATAAATTTTAAATGTTTGTAAACAAAATTAAGCTTAATTTTGAAACCATTTTTTTATTTTTATATATATGTATTTATGTGTTGTAATTTTAAAATTGAAGTATATGTTATTAACTTTGTAGTTCAAAGCAGATAGAAGTGTGTATTTGCTCCCTACAGTTAATGTTACTGTTCTTTGTTAGGCTCTGTTGGATGACTACTTTCCTGACACTGAGAATCAAGAGGTGGGAAGCCTCATGGCAGTGTTAGCAGTGATTGGTGGCATAGACAGTCGCTTGAGACTGGGTGGACAAGTAGTTCATGATGAGTTTGGAGAAGGCACAGTGACACGGATCACCCCAAAAGGGAAAATCACCGTACAGTTCTATGACATGCGAACATGTAGAGTGTGCCCTCTGAACCAACTAAAACCAGTAAGTTTGTTCTACTGAGGCTTTAATACAGAGAAGGGTGTGGTTAAAGACTGATATGGTGCAAAGAAAATATTTGTTCTTCATTAGGTAAATAATATTGCCATTCCAGGCATGGAATGCTCTGAATGCAAATCTGAGATGATGCTTATGCATACCTTTGTAGGGCCTTTAATGCCTGTCCTCATTTGTTGAGGAGGCAAAAGGAGAAGGGATTTGAGGTGAATGGAGAAGGGATTTGAGCTGAAGTCCTCTGACTTGAGGTAAAATCCCAAGTATGGTAATGTGATTTATAGCTCTTACATGAGGGAAGCTTATTTACTTGTGTTTAACTTGATCTGCTGACTAATGTAGAAAGTCTTGGGTATTTTCATTTGAATCTTAACCTCATGTTTTTAAGACCGCTTTAGTGAAAGCACAGAGTGCCTGGTCTGCTTCAGGGACTGCAGCTCTTCATTGCTCAGACTCTGTCTTGCTTTTTCACCAAGTAGACCTGTAATTGTGTGGTACAGATACAGGCTTAGGATCTATGCAGGGAATACAAATAATCTCCAGTTGTTCCTGCTAAAGTGCAGTAAGACAAATGCTACTTTGTTCATTTAATAACCACTGAAACTTCTGAATGATTTTGTAAAATTCAGAA
This sequence comes from Hemiprocne comata, assembly GCA_020745705.1. Lineage (NCBI taxonomy): Eukaryota > Metazoa > Chordata > Aves > Apodiformes > Apodidae > Hemiprocne > Hemiprocne comata. The sequence continues at coordinate 87,975,904 of CM036586.1, read as the reverse complement.
AATGCATATCTGTATTTTTTTGTTTTGTCTGGTTCTTGTCCCCACTGTCTAGCTTCCAGTTGTGGCTTTTAATGTGAACAACTTGCCTTTCACTGAACCTATGCTATCCATTTGGGCTCAACTAGTAAATCTGGCTGGAAGTAAAATAGAAAAACAAAGAATGAAGTCTCCCAATCAGGGTCTTTCAGGTACAGTTGGGGATTTTATTGTTTTTTTGTTTGTTTTGTTTAAATAGCTGAATATACTGTGGGAAAAATACTGATAACAGTGAGCGTACATGAGAAAAAAGCTTTTCTGGAACCTTCCGTATTTTCTTAGTCAACATTAAATGGTATGTACTTAGGAGACAAGTTCAGCTACGAGATTAATTGCTCTGCAGTGTAAGTGGAATACTATTTTTACTTTGGTGAGAAAATGTAAATAAGGTTTCAGTCTGGACTTTTCGTATTGAATTGTTTAAATTATGAATGCATATAACATCTTAAATGCACTTACTGTGCTATACATCAGCTGTATGATTGTCCACATTGTGAAAAGTAGGAAAGCAGTGGTTTTTAGTATCATGGGTCATAGCATGTGTGCACACTTCTTACCCAGGTTCTGTTCAAACTACCTCATATCATCAGTATTTCACAAGCTTTCACACAGTGAGTTAAGATGTAAACTGATTTTTGGACTGAAGTTTTATGAGTGGTAGCCTTTCCTCTTTAACATAAGAGATTCCCAGCACTAATGGCTGCTTAATGTTTCTGATAGGTCAAGTGGATTTGGATCTACTGCGATGCCAGCAGTTAAAACTGTACATACTGAAAGCAGGCCGTGCTCTGCTTTCTCACCAGGATACACTAAGGCAGATCTTATCTCAGCCAGCTGTTCAGGAGAGTGCATTAAATCCTGCAGGTATTCTGAAATGCAACCTGAGTCTGCTGCTGTTTGTTTATATGGTACCCAGAGTATGTGACTATAAACCTTGCTAATGGCAGTTGAAGGGTAGGAATTAGGTTTGTCCTCTAAAGACATAAAATTAAAAATTTAAAGTTTAGAATTGTATTAACCTCATATATTCAAAGCATTTTGACTTTTTAACTTAGGTTATGAAGACTAAGTGGATCAGATGTTTGAAGGTTGAAATATTTGAGTTAGCTAAATTTGTAAGTCTTCTATAGTTAGTAGGTTTTGTAAATAATTTTTAAAAATTTGTGTTTTTTTCTGGTGTGGTTTCTTCTTCTGCTTCAAAGCTTGAAGTACGACTTCTCAATTGGCAATTCCTTTTACTGCAAACGTATTGCAGTTCCCAGTGAAACAAGTATCAGGTTACAGTGTTTTAAGCATAAGCTTAAAAAGAGTTTAAGGAATTGTAGTTTTAATAATTCGAATTAATTCTCTATATACATTCATTCTACATACAAAAATAAATACAATAGCTCTGTCAGCTTTCAGGATAGCTTTTGATGCACTTATAATTTCTATTAATTCTCAGGAATCTGTGAAGCATGTAATGTCTTTAAATATTATCTACTGTATATTTCTGGGCATTTTTGTCAGTTGCCAGATTTTAAGTCAACAGAATAATTCACGTCCCACCTCCAGGAATGGAATATGGTTTTACTTCGATAATAAGTTTTTAAGGGGAAAAAACCAACACCCAACTCCATTTAATTTTTTTTTTTAAACGAGAACAGCATAAGTACATGAGGAATATTAACTGTTTTGTTATTGTTTCATATATGAGAAGTTCCTTTTGTTGGAGTTGAGTGAAGAGTGAGAACACTTTCCTTAAATAGCCACAGTAAAGATCTAGCAAACTTGAATGTTTATGCCAAAATCAAATATAAAAGTTGCAGAATCATGAGCTAGTTGATTTTTAAAAAGTTTACCCTTTTGAAGGGGTAATGAATATGTATAAGGAGCTCTTTCCAAGATGTTTATTGGAGGGAGAAATTACTCAAATCAGAAAGTATGCACCGTGGTTTTGGGGATAAGGAGATGGTTGATTGCCTCTGTAGAAATACCTCTGTATAATAGCCTTATTGTAACAAGGTGAACTCAGAAGATACTTCTGCAAATTCACTGTCCACTGAGCGGTTTCTGCGAGACATGTTCTAGGTGTATTCTAGTAAAACTATTGTTTATCTACAAATATATCATTTGCTTTTTCATATGGAGATTGTGGCACACACGATTTTATCTGCAATGCCTGATTACTGTGGAGAAAAAATACAGGAGAAGGAACAATATGCTTCAGGAACCATTAGGCCCCAGAATAAGTCTCTTGACTGACTTCTGTTACATGGTTTTGGTTAAAATAATGTTTTTATTTCAAGAGGATGGAGCAGTTGCCTCTCCCGACATAGGAGATATGTCTCCTGAAGGACCTCAGCCTCCCATGATTCTTTTACAGCAACTTTTGACAGCTGCTACGCAACCATCACCTGTGAAAGCAATATTTGACAAACAAGAGCTTGAGGTATAGTCTGTGTTTTCTGCTAATTAGGTAACCCGATAAGTAAGCCTTTCTAACTCACATTCCAATTAGAATAGAATAGAATAGTCTAATTTCAGTTGGAAGGGACCTACAATGATCATCTAGTCCTACTGCCTGACCAATTCAGGGCTGACCATGTTAAAGCATGTTATTTAGGGCATTGTCCAAATGCTTCCTAAACACTGACAGGCTTGGGGCATCGGCCACCTCTCTAGGAAGCCTTTTCCAGTGTTGGACCACGCTGTTGGTCAATAAATGCTTTGTAATGTCCAATGTAAACCTCCCTTGATGCTGCTTTGAACCATTCCCAAGTGTCCTATCACTGGATACTAGGGAGAAGAGCTCAGCACGTCCCTCTTCCACTTCCTTTCCTCAGGAAGCTGTAGAGAGCAATGAGGTCACCCCTCAGCCTCCTTTTCTCCAAACTAGAGAAGCCCAAAGTCCTTAATCACTCCCCACAGGACATTCCTTCCAGCCCTTTCACCAGCTTTGTTGCCTTCCTCGGGGATCTTCACATCCTTCTTGAATAGTGGGGCCCAAAACTGCACACAGTGCTCAAGGTGAGGCTGCACCAGCACTGAATCCAGTGGGATAATCACGTCTTTTGGCTGGCTGGTTGTGCTGTGTGTGATGCACCCCAGGATGGGGTTTGGCCTCTTGGCTGCCTGGCACACAGCTGGCTCACATTGAGCCTGCTGCTGACCAGCACCCCCTGGTCCCTCTCTGCAGGGCTGCTCTCCAGCCACTCCTCTCCCAGTTTATACTTGTGCCTGGAATTACTCATCCTAGTTGCAGAATCAGGCATTTGGACTTGTCAAATTTCATCCCAATAATTATGCTCCAATCTGTCTAGATCCTTCTGCAGGGCCTCTTGTCCCCCAAGAGGGTCAGCGGCACCTCCTGGTTTGGTATCAGCTAACTTGCTAATGATGCATTCATCTTCTATCTCCAGATTGTTAAAATAAAGATATTGAACATAATTGGTCCTAGAATTGATCCCTGAGGAACATCACTGATGATGGGTCACCAGCCAAACGTAGCCCCCTTCACTACAACCCTTTGAGCTCTGCCCTTCAGCCAGGTCTTTACCCAGCACACCATGAACGTGCTTATCACACGTTGGACAGCTTGTCCAGAAGGATGCTTTGGGGCTTTTTTGTATCAAAGGCCTTACTAAACTCCAGAAAAACTACATCCACCACCTTCCCTTCCTCCAAGAGGCAGGGGACCGTATCATAGAAGGATATCAAATTAGTTAAAAGAGGACGTTTCATTGTGAACCTGTGTTGACTGTGTCTGATGATAGTATTATTCTTTAAATACCCTTCAGTATAATCTCCATAATTTTTCCATGAACTGAGGTTAGACTAATAGGTATGTAGTTCCCTGGCTCTTCCCTCTCCATTTTGTAGGTTGAAACAATGTTTAAAATTGTTAAGCTGTATGGCTTGTTTGGTTGTTTTTTTAAAAGTGACACTGAACCCTTTTTGGCAAATAAACTTTAATTTCAGGCACACACACAAAACCAGTACTAAATATGTGCGTTTTACTTGAACTGATTGATTTGTTCTTATTTAGGCTGCTGCTTTGGCAGTATGCCAGTATCTGGCTGTAGAGTCTACACATCCATCATCTCCAGTGTTTGAAGACTGCAGCTCTAGTGAAGCTACAACACCCATCACAGTGCAACATATCCGACCCACAAAAGTGAAGAAACGCAAGCAATCTCCGATTCCACCCCTTCCCATTGTAGTTCAACTTATGGAAATGGGATTTCCTAGGAAAAACATAGAATTTGCTTTAAAATCTCTGTCTGGAACCTCTGGAAGTGCTTCTGGATTACCAGGTATTAATTAAATTAAATTAATGATGTTAGGAAGAAAAGGAGAGTTGTGAGCAGATTAAAATGCTATGTACAAGGGAGCAACGGTTACTTCTTATTTTGGATGCTGTCTTAAAAATGTCAGAGAATCCCTTAGAGACAGACTTGAGTTTCTTTTCTGTGTTAGGAGTGGAAGCCTTGGTTGGCTGGTTGTTGGATCACCCTGATGTTCAAATTACGGATCTCTCTGATGCTGATACTATCTCTGATGAATATTCAGACGAGGAAATAGCAGAGGAGGTGGAAGAAGCTGAAGCTGCTTGCCCTGTGGTAAGTATCAACTTAAAAAAAACCTGAGGTATGCCAGCTGGCTGCAAATTTTGTAATTCTTTCCTTTTGTGAACTTGGTTAGAGTACAGAGACATTCTGCTGTCCCAAGCTTTCAAGGCTGTAACAAGGACTATGTTTTTCATGCGTTTCTAAGGCATAGCATAAATCAACTCAAGGATAATCTGTAAATATTTATGCATGAATAGCACAGGGGAAGAGTGGAATGCAGGTAGATGTTTCACTAGTGATGCTATAAGCATCCCTGATAGTTGGTCTCAGTTTCATCTAAAGTAGTCAGTGCTATAGTGTAATATTTGCAAGGGGCTTTTTTTTGCTGTTGTTAATTTTTTAAATCTTTTTTCCTTTGGTCTGAAAAAGAAATCTATGTTAGTTACAACAAAAGACTGAGGATTTAGTGAATAAATGGCAAAAAGATGTTAGTGAACTAACTTAGCTTTTTTCTTATAAGAACTATTTTCACTTATTGATGATAAAATGACCTTTGCACTGCCTACTGAGTGTGATGGCCTTAATGTGAATTCGTATTAGGCCTGTGTTGACTTTCAGGAGCTGTTTCAGCAAGGAGTTGCTGATAAAATGAAATTAGTTCCTTATTTCTATTTATTTTTTAAGGGGTTATGTTGAGTTTTCTGGAGTGTGTGGGATTCTGTAGTTGAAAGACATAAAGGATATTTTGAAGGAGAGGAATTTGACATTGAGTTCTAATATCTTTGTCAGTATTGCTGAGAGAAACTGTGCTATATATTGCCTCAAATGAGAAAATATGTAATGCTCAGAACAAAGTTTTCTGAAAATTCTTATTAGAGATGGAATGCAATAGTTAATTTTTTTCAAGTTAATCAAATATAAAAAAGAATAATTTCTGATAACTTGTCTTTTTCATCAGCTTCTTTTTCTAAAGGAATGCTTTATAACCCATTGTATTATGTAACAAAAAAATAGTAGTGTAACTTAGGTAGGAGCTTGCCATTCACCACTGGCATTTTTTAAAATTTTTCCTCTCCAAACAAGTAGCCTAAACAGTGGAATGTGAATGTGTATCTGTGAGAATACTCACAAATTCTCTTTGTTCTAATTTTCTTTGGCAAGCACATTTTCTAAAAGCAACTCCCAGCTTGTTTCACACATTTTGAAAATTTGCAGTTAGATTCCTTGGCAAGCAATTTTTGGAAACAGAACTTCAAAGTAAAGTACATCATAAATGTTAGCCCTATAGTGAGTTTACCTGTTGAAGGTTTTATCCATTTTGGCGTGCAGTTTGGATGTTATATGTGTGTGTTTTTGTTGGGTTATCTTCAGTCTCTGCTAAATATTTTATGTATCTGACTTGAAAACAAATTTTGTAATTGTTGTATGTTTATTTTGTACTTTTTCCAGTCAAGTGGTGCTGTTGTAACAGAGAGCCAGACCTATAAGAAACGAGCTGATTTCTTAAGTAATGATGACTATGCTGTGTACGTGAGAGAGAATATTCAGGTAAGTATGATGATGAAAAGCTGTATTGAAACTACTTTCCTTCTGGTACAGAAGTCTTTGCATAGCTATGGCATTCTATTGTCCTTTTTCCCTAGGTGGGGATGATGGTTAGGTGCTGCAGAACCTATGAGGAGGTTTGTGAAGGAGATGTGGGCAAAGTTATTAAATTGGATCGAGATGGATTGCATGACCTGAACGTACAGTGTGATTGGCAGCAAAAAGGTGGTACCTACTGGGTCAGATATATCCATGTTGAGCTCTTAGGTGAGTTCACTCTTAGCTGCTTTTTAATAAAAACTGAATGTTACACTAAGGGAAAGTTATTTTTTTGGGGAAAATCCCACTCACCAGGCATTTTTTCTTTCAACTACTAGGATTCCCACCACAGAGTTCTGCCTCTCATATCAAGATAGGTGACAAAGTGCGTGTGAAAAGCTCTGTTACCACACCCAAATACAAGTGGGGATCAGTTACTCACCGAAGTGTGGGAGTCGTCAAAGGTAATGTATATTCAAAGTGGGGCATGGGGAAGTGGTAAAACTGGAAACCACAGACTCTCTGCAGTGTTTAAGGAGAGAATTTTCTGGGCATGCTTAAAAATCACACCATTTCGTAGAGTATTGCATGATCATGAGAGAGCATAGAACGCATGTGATGTCTGTGACTAATGTATTGACACATGATATGTGGCAGCCCATTTTGCTAGTGTGTTCATCTGCTTTTTGAGTCACTCCATTTGCATATAGTAAAGGTCTTTAAGCATCTGTGTAGCTTCCTGTTGTAGTTTGCATTTATGCTTTGGATGAACAACAAATGGTTTTCCTTTTATGAAGGGAATCTAACTTGAAGACTTCATATGGAAGTGAGGAGAAAGTGGGGTGCACTAGTGTCAAGCTGCAAGGGGTATTATAGAAGTAATCTGTGGGGCATAGCTTCTTTGAAGAGGTACAGATTTTGGTCATACTGTATATGTGCTTAGAAGTACTCTCTCCCTTTGGGAACTGTTTTAAAAAAAAAATAATTAAAAATTCAGAGTAAAGGAGTTTAAATAGAATAGTATATATATTTAAAACAATCTTTAGAAGACCCTTGCTGTCTGCCCTTTTCCAGACTATCTGATTAGGTTACTATGTAGTTCCATTAAAATAAAAAGATCACTTTTGAAAGTAACTTTTACTACGTGTTTCTGCTCTGATGTTTTACTGGACACTTTCTGCTTTATTTTATAGAGATTTGTAACATTGTATTTTCTACATATTTTTGTCACAGCTTTTAGTGCCAATGGAAAAGATGTCATTGTGGATTTTCCTCAACAGTCTCATTGGACTGGCTTGTTGTCAGAAATGGAACTGGTCCCCAGCATTCATCCTGGAGTCACGTAAGTTATGATTTACATTTTTCATAATATATGTGGGTTATCCTTTAGCCTTATTTTTGTGATTCCAGTATCTTGACTCATTTTACAGTTAACTTGTACCATGAAGGCTGCTAGAAATGTATTTACTTCTTGTTCTTTTGTGAGATCAGGTGTGATGGCTGTCAGATGTTTCCTATCAATGGGCCTAGATTCAAATGCAGAAACTGTGATGATTTTGACTTTTGTGAAACCTGTTTTAAAACCAGGAAGCATAACACCCGACATACTTTTGGCAGAATAAATGAACCTGGTAAGTTTCAGAATCTAAGTAGATTAACTTCAAATGAATTTAATTTGTTTTTAAAAAAACCCACCAGTTTTAAATTTCAGCTGCTTAACCTAAAGATATTAGTGTCCAAGCTGACCCTCTAGATAACAAAACATGTTTAGCAGATCATAGCTACCGTTACATGTGGTGAACTACACCAAAATATCAACCGTTACGCTTTCTTTGTAGCATTAAAAAAGTTTAAAAAATATGACTATGACAGTAACTTTTAACGTCTGAACTGAGTTTTCAGCTACACCAAGAGTAAAACTTGTAATTCTTTAATCTTCCTGCCTTTTGCTATCAGCCTAAATTTAGGTGGGTAGAACCCTCATGAGAGTAGGTGCAGCTTGAAACACCTGAGATACTTTCTTAACACCTCAGTTGTTCAACAATTTTCCCTATCATTGTGTGACGGCTGTTGCCTCATTTCCTCCATGCTTTGGAGACTCTAGAGAGGTGGGGTGGGACAGGGAAGCATTTTGAAAGACACATAATCAGAATTGTTTGTTTCTAGGACAAGAACAGGAGCAGCCATTTTAACTCCATAACTTTTGGCGCTTATGTTGTTACGCAAAACTTCCCTGACACTACCTTTCATTTCTCTTCTCTCCACCTGTTTAAAAATCAGTCTCATCCCTAATATTTGCAACATGGTGCTGGCTTCTGGACTAAAACTTCTTCATATTTACATGTGGCCAGTCTAATTGGTTTGGAAAAAAGATAAAAATGACCCCTTACTAGAAATCATGAACATGCATTGCATGTGTATGATGGTTTGTCTAAATGGCAAGAAAGACTTTCCATTAAGAAATTGGTTGATAAGGTTATACAGCTATCATGGTGTAAATCTGTATTCTGAACTGCAGAGATCAATTAAAGGAAATAGAAGTAGGTTTTTAAAGAGAGGAAACCAGCAACTCACTAACCACTTCATTCTTGAACATGATTTGGAATTTTTGGGTGTTGTAACTTAGTCGTGTCTATTCTCCTGTAAGAGATTTCTGTTGAGGGTTTGTTTTCATATGCTGTGGTGGTGTACAAAATTCATCTGCAGTGAGCCTGTATTTTGAAGCATGTATCTTGTATTTCAAAAGGAAGGGTCCTTTTAAGTGGCTATTTATTTAGTGAAGAATGTTAGTCTTTTAAGGACTCTATCAGTTTAAAGACTGCATGCCCCTGTAATGTTTTATCATTTCATTTTAGGAGTTACTCTTAGTGTCTTTACTTTCTTCAAGAGTGAATTTTCCTTAATTTTTTAATGTTTATTTTTTACTAAATTATGCTTGATTTCTTGGTACAAATCAAGCATAAGTGTAAGAATAAAAAGTGTGACTATCCCAAATGACAGACATGAAAACTCATAGTCAGGTAAAAATAGTGTATCTTGAGCCATGCCCTTTAAGCATGAGTTGTACTACCATACCTATGTGCCACGCTTCTGTGTTCTACCTTTAGAATACATGCCTGAAATCTTTGATTTATTGTATTTCCTTTCAGATGGATTATGGGTTTAATAAAAGTAATTTTCTTTGAAACATACGTGCTTAACATTTCATTTAACCACACAGGTCAGTCTCCAGTGTTTTGTGGGCGTTCTGGAAAGCAGCTGAAGAGACGGCATAGTAGCCAGCGGGGAATGTTACTGGACGATTGGTCAAGAATAGTTAAGAATTTGAATGTCTCCTCCTCTGTGAATCAGGCTTCACGTCTTATTGATGGTAGTGAGCAGTGCTGGCAGTCATCTGGCTCGCAAGGGAAGGTAACTTGAAGCTGTAACTGGTTTATTCTGGCTTACTTTCTTCTTAAGAGGATAGGTATTTATCTTAGTGAAATGTATTTGTACCCTTGTGTCCGCTAGAAGACTAGCAAAAAGAGACATCTGAAGTACAAAACTATGTTTTTTTGTAGTAAGTGTGCCTATTTTTTAAAAGCTGTGCTTCCATCTTTCTAATTGTTTCATGTGAATTATAAGGAACTTGTGTGGTTTTTGACATACAAGGTAATTATTTTATTCTGTAGGTGGTTATATGGTTACAGTTGCCTTCATAATAACTGATGACAATTGTTCTTAATAATCACATTGATTGTATTTTACTTCATAGAATCATACAATCATGGAGTGGTTTGGGTTGGAAGGGACCTTAAAGATTATCTACTTCCAACCCCCTTACATGGGCCGGGACAACTCACACTAGACCAGGTTGGGCAATGTCCCATCCCCTCTAGTCTGCTCTCGTGAGATCCCACCTGGATACTGTGACTAGTTCAGGACTCCTCAACACAGGAGGGACATAGAGCTGTTGGAGTGAGTCCAGAGGAGGGCCACAAAGATGATTAGAGGGCTGCAGCACCTCTCCTATGGAGACAGGCTGAGAGAGTTGGGGTTGTTCAGCCTGGAGAAGAGAAGGCTCCAGGGAGACTTTATAGCGGCCTTCCAGTATCTGAAGGGGCTACAGGAAAGCTGGGGAGGGACATTTTATAAGGGCTTGTAGTGACAGGAGAAGGTGGTATGGTTTTGAGCTGAAAGAAGGTAGATTTAGGTTAGACATTAGGAAGAAATTCTTTAGTGTGAGGGTGGTGAGACACCGGCACAGGTTGCCCAGGGAAGTTGTGGATGCCCGTGCAAGTTTGTTGCAATACAAAAGCACCTATGTTCTCACTAGCTAAAACTGCCTCCAAGTACTCCCTCACTTGCATGGAATCATACAGTATCGCAAGTTGGAAGGGACCCATAAGGATCATCAAGTCCAACTTCCCACTCTTCACAGGACTACCTAAACTAAACCATATGACTGAGAGTGTCTTCTAGATGCTCCTTGAACTCTTGACAGGCTTGGTGCTGGGACCGCTTCCCTGGGAAGCCTGTCCCGGTGACTGACAATTCTCTCAGTGAAGAACCTTTTGCTACTGTCCAATCTGAACTTCCCTGATGCAGCTTAAGTCCATTTCTTCGTGTCCTATCACTGTCGCCAGAGAAATGAGAATTTTTTCAGCTGTGTGGAAAAAGACCTGGTACTAGTGGATCCAAAGCTGAACGTGAGCCACCAATGTGGAATTGCAGCCCAGAAGGCCACCAGCATCCTGGGCTGCATCAAAAGAAGTGTGGCCAGCAGGTCAAGGGAGGTGATTCTGCCCCTCTACTCTGCCCTGGTGAGACCTCACCTAGAGTACTGTGTCCAGCTCTGGAGCCCCCAACACAAGAAGGATGTGGACCTGTTGGAGCGTGTCCAGAGAAGGGCCATGAAAATTATCAGAGGACTGGAGCACCTCTCTTATGAAGACAGGCTGAGGGAGTTGGGGTTGTTCAGCCTGAAGAAGAGAAGACTCCAGAGGGACCTTACAGAGACCTTCCAATACCTGAAGGTGCCTTTAAGAAGGCTGGGAAAGAACTGTTCACAAGGGCATGTAATGACAGGACAAGGGGTAATGGTTTTAAGATGGAAAAGGGTAGATTTAGGTTTGAGATCAGTAAAAAGTTCTGTAGTAAGAAGGTGGTGGATCACTGGAACAGGTTGCCTAGGGAGGTGGTGGAGGCCCCATCCTTGGAGACATTCAAGGTCAGGCTTGATGGGGCTCTGAGCAATCTGGTCTAGTTGGAGATGTCCCTGCTTATTGTAGGGGGGTTGGACTAGATGACCTTTAGAGGTCCCTTCCAACCCAAGACATTCTATGATTATGTGATCACCTCACCCTCTCCACTACCTCGTTTGAGGAAGTTGTAGGCAGCAATGGGGTCAGTCTGCAGCCTTCTCTTCTCCGAGCTGAACAAACCAAATGACCTCTTAAGTCTTGCCCTCAAGACCTTTCACCATCTTGGTCACCATTCTCTAGACACTCTCTAATAGTTTGATGTCATCCTTATATGGGAGCACCCAAAATGGCACACAGTATTCAAGGTGGGGTCACACCAGGGCACTGTAGAGTGGGACAGTCACCTCCCTCAACTGGTTATTTATGCTGTGTTTGAACACCAAGACATGGTTGGCCCTTTAGGCTGCCAGGGCACACTGTTGACACGTATTCAACTTGCCATCAACTCAGACCCCCAGGTCTCTTCCTGCAGGGCTGCTCTCCAGCCTCTTGTCCCCTACATGGTACGTATAAGCAGGATTACTGAATCCCAGGTGGAGAATCCAGCACTTGCCCATTCAATTTAATGCGATTGGTGGTTGCCCAGCTTTCTAGTCTATTCAGGTTTCTTTGTAAGGCTTCTTACTTCCTCAAGGGAGTCCACAGCTCCTCCTAATTTAGTGTCACTGGCAAACTTGCTTAGCGTACATTCAAATCCTGTGTCCAGAGAATTTATAAAAACATATAAGCATTGTTCATTACCTTATGGTTTACCAATTTTATTGACCCACAGCACTGCTTTGTGGGCAGCCTAGGTGCTGGGATTTGCTTCTCTTCAGTCTGTTTTGGTGCTCTGTTCGTGGCCCTGTGGAGAATGGCCAAAGTACCCTTTGTTCGGTTTGTCTACAGACTGTAACCAGTCAAAGATTTACATTATGTCCCATTTCTTGACCTCCAATGGTATTGTGCTTTCTCAGTCAGAGAAGTGGTGTCGCTATTGGATGAGAGAAACAATGTGCTGCAACTGTTTCTCTTGTATTTGGAGGTTGTCCAGTTCCCATGCATTGCAGCTTTTGTATACCATTCACAAATGTTTTTCATGCTTTCTCCAAACATTTTGTCTTGTTAACCATATGGTGGTCCTAACAATACTACCTGAAAATGAAATTCTGTCTTTCCCCTAGCACTGGATTCGCTTGGAGATTTTTCCAGATGTTCTTGTTCACAGACTAACAATGATAGTGGATCCTGCAGACAGCAGTTACATGCCCTCTTTAGTTGTAGTTTCAGGTATGTGTATGTTCTGTCTGAAGTCTGAAAAACTTTTTTTAATATTTTGTATGTTCAACAGTAGGTTATTTATCGGTTTCATTTAACACGGTCATCTATTTGAAGTGCATGGTGCCTGTTTATGAAGCAAACACCATATCTTAAAAATGTTTTTCTTTCCATGTTTAGGGGGTAATTCCTTAAATAACCTTATAGAGCTGAAGACAATCAATATAAATCCTACAGACACCACAGTGCCTCTTCTCAGTGATTGTACAGAAGTAAGTGAAGTTTGTGTGAGGATTACTCTTGTATGGAACAGGAGAATATTTTCCTGCAAGAGATGGATGAAAAGGACTGTTGTGATTATTAAAGCATGGCATTTTACTTTGCTTCTAAATTAGCACTATTTCTGGCCATTTAGTAAGCTTAATTATAAGTTTTACTATAATTACAGTAGTAAATATATTTTAGTTTTTCTGATGTATATCAATATAGCTATGAACCAGGAGACATTCCAATAAACTGAAATTTTGGGATACTTTTGGTGGGTGATAAAGCTTATTTTGAATCGTTGTTATGATCTTTTTCAGTAGCAGCAAGGAGGAATGCATGAATTTTTAGAAGACTGGAAGCAAAATCATTCTCAAATAGTGAAGTTATATGTTTACCTTAAAGTATGAATTATGTAGGACTGAAAGGCCAGATATTTAAAGTTACAGATTCATTTTGTTAAGTTGACAAAGCCAAGCAAAAGTTCTAATTCTTTCCTGTGTTTTAGAAAGTTATATAGGACCCCAAGATGGCAAATTAGTTTTTTCTTCTTAGTACCACAGGTATATTGAGATTGCAATCAAGCAGTGCAGGAGCTCTGGGATTGATTGCAAAATACATGGCCTCAGCATACTGGGACGTATACGTGCAGAGGATGAAGATTTAGCTGCAGTCCCTTTCCTTGCTTCTGATAATGAGGAGGAGGATGACGATAAAGCTAGCACTGGGAGGTAGGTAACTGTAGGGATGGGGGGAAATGAAAAAGAAGCTTTGTGTCTATATATTCCAATGAGGAGATTGTTCTAAGCTTAATTAGGTGGAATGGTGGTAAAGAGAAATCAGTGTCTTAGTTCATCAGAATTATAAGTAGGTTGTTTGTCGATAGATGACTTTTTAAAGATTATCCCACTGGTAAGGTGGTAGCATATTGTACAGCTCATCTGCTTCTGCAGCACACTTGGAGTTGAAAGCCTAGCTAAAAACTTCGTGTCTTTATATTTGGTTGGTAGCACATGTATATTTAACACTGCTCAGCAAAACAATCTGGGTTTTTTTGGGTTTTATTTGTTATAGCCACCAATTAGCTGTGATGATGTAGCTTGAGTACTGAAACTGTTTCAAACTATAGAATCAGTAAATACTGTAACAGGGTGCCTATGCTATCAAATGCAGGTTGCTAAACTTTGGTTTTTTTTTCTCACTGTGTTCAGTCTTGTTAGAAAGAAGGCAGCTGGGCTCGAATCAGCAGCTACAATAAGAACCAAAGTTTTTGTTTGGGGACTGAATGATAAAGACCAATTGGGAGGGCTAAAAGGTTCCAAGGTATGTTTGTTGTTTCCATGCTTCAGTGCAAACCAGAAACAGCTAAAAATAAAATTTACAAGCCTTACACAACTCAAAATTAATTAAATTTTAATCAGAATTTTAGTTTTTTATCAAAAGCAGGTATGTAGATGTCTAATGGGTGAAAAATTGGATAAAATTTGCGTTTTGGTTGTTACTCTGAAATTCAGTTTGATTTTTTTTCGCAGCCACATAATAATTTGCTTTAGATTATAGTGAACTAATTATTCTAAACATGTGTTGTACTCTATGCATGTTGTGTTGATTTTGACAGGAAATGAAGATACTAGTGAACTTTTCTATGTATTACTTGTACCTGGAGCCAGGGCAATAATCAGGAAAAAAAAAAAGTTGAATTCTAATCTTTAGATTGGTATAACTAGACTACAATTCAGTGTAGTTCCAGAGGAACTTGAGCCCTGTTTGCAGCCATTGATATGTACTTTTTAATACAATGCAAGATGGGAGATAATGCTTGTTCAATTTAAGATATCATTAATCTGAAAAGTATGTGAAGAGAGCATTTCTTTAATTTATGTTGTAAGGAAAACATACTATTTTATCTGTGAGAGTCTTTCAAGAAACGGAAAGTTATCAGGTACCTCTATAAATATGAGGTAATTCTGTAAATATTAAACTTTTTTGAGTGGAAAAGACATGCTAGTGTGAACTTACATGCTTTATCTTTTGAGGTCTTAACAGGTATAAATACTATTAAATGCATAAATTGATAAATTAGGACAGTAATTTAAACTACTTCTAAGGCTTTTCAAATGTCCTTCAAACTTTTTTTGCCATATACTGTAATCAAGAAGTCTGATAGAAACTTTGTCTTTTTAGCTGCATGAAAGTGAATTAGTAAATTACTAAATACTTTTATTATATAGGGGGTTAAGCCAGGTTTGAATGTGTGTTGGTTTAAAACACTTGAAAAAGGGATTGTTGATGTCATGTTATACACACACACAGACACAACTTGATCGAAGACTCCTTTGTAGTAACGAAGAAAATAGGTCTCCGGATGTCTCTTTTTGTTTTTTTTCCCCCTTGAGTTGATCTCTAATCCAGATCCCTAAAGTATTTTGCTACTGAAAAACTCAGTTGTGGTTTTGTGTTCCCATATGCTGATTAGAAGTGTGCTGGTTAACACTTTTAACTAGGTTTATTTTGCTGTTGTGCTTTTCTTGAAAACTGAGTTTGGTTTTCTCAAGAAAAAATTACTAAAAGGAAAATCCTTGTTTACATCACATTTCATGTTTTCTCAGGTTTTGTGTTCAATATGGCTTCAGCATTGAATGCTTTTTCTCAGTTTCGGTCTTTTGCCTGGTTTATATTAACTGGTATATGTGAAGAGTCTGAATATTACGAGGAGTTTAATATATTAAAAAAAAAAGTACCCATTAGATTAACTGGTTTATCACTTAAGAACAGCTGCTCTTTTTATAGTGTAAAGATTTAAAGTTTGTTGTAATGATCTTGATTTCCTGTCTGATCTAGATAAAGGTCCCGTCCTTTTCTGAAACTCTGTCTGCCTTGAATGTTGTACAAGTAGCTGGAGGATCCAAAAGCCTTTTTGCAGGTAATACAAGTTCAAAAGATAAAATTATTTAAGAGCAGAAACAGATTTCTGATCGTGAATAATTCATGGTGGTTTTTTTGGTGTTTGTTTTGTTTTTTTTTTCCATTATAGTGACTGTAGAGGGTAAAGTATATGCCTGTGGAGAAGCCACAAATGGAAGGCTGGGTTTAGGAATATCTAGTGGAACTGTGCCCATTCCCCGCCAGATTACAGCTCTCAGTAACTATGTGGTAAAGAAGGTGGCTGTTCACTCAGGTACTGACTACTGCAATTCTTACATCAATAAATGTAACATATTAAGCCTGAAAATTGTTGCTTTGCAGTTTTCTTGGGTGCTGTGATACCCCAGCATATCTGATAGTTTTGAATTGTTTTAAAATAAATGCAGGTTATTAAATGCAATTTTTTGCATAAAATGTCAGCTCAACTCTAATGGTTCTGATATTAAAGTCTATGCATTTAGGCCATACACAGTTTCTTACTTGCTGGAAGTAATTTAAAATTTGGTAACTTCTGAATAGTTTTTCAGTCTGATCCAAAGAAAGTGTTTTCATATTTGAATATTGCTAAATGGTGGGTTTGGTTTTACTTATTCTTGTAGCATTGAAAACAGCAAATTGAGTTATTATTTCTTCATTTGAATGTGCCAGGCAACCTACTCTCAATTTTAAATTAAATCACATAAAAACTCTGAAGAAAATAAGCAATATGTATTGGGTTGAAAGGCTTGTACAGTTACATGACAGAAGTACAGCGGTGTCAAATTTCTGAGATTTTTGCTAGACCTGCTGCCTGCTTGACAGCTGGAAAATGTAAATGTATGTTTCTACTTCCAGGTGGCCGACATGCTATGGCATTAACTGTTGATGGAAAGGTATTTTCATGGGGTGAAGGAGATGATGGAAAACTTGGTCACTTCAGTCGAATGTAAGAATACCAAATTTGTTTGTTTTTCAGTAAGAGAATATTTGTGTTGCATGTTACAACACAGCTGACCACCACTATTGACAATGACAAGATTTTGAATACAATGGGAAAAAAACACGGATTTGTGAAAAGGTTTTTCAGCAGTATACGTTGATTTACGGTGCAGCATTTGTAGTGGTGTTTGGTCATTTAAAAAGGGGGCATTTAGTTGATACACTACTTGGAAACATAGTGGATAAAGTCTTTAATAGTGTTTTTGAATGTTGTGGATGAAATGGCACACTTTTGACATAGCTTTTGCTTATTTTTGTAAGGTAAGGTTTGCAGAGGGGCCTTGAGGTGTAAAACCATAGCAGTTGTATGTTCCTAAGCTGTAATGGTTCATAATGTAAGCCTTATAGAATATTTTGTAGCCCTTTTCTTTAGGATACATAGCTGAAACTTCTGCAAGACAGCTTTGAGGAAAAATTGTCTCAGGATTTTTCTTTGTATGCACCACAGACCAATGTTTTGAAAGGAAAAAAAAAAACTATTAACGTAGCCAATCAGGAAATCTTTGTAATCATGACAGAAAATCATAGAATCATGGAATGGCTTGGGTTGGAAGGGACCTTAAAGATCATCTAGTTCCGAACCGTCCTGCCACGGGCAGGGACACCTCCCACTAGATCAGGTTCATCCAAGGCCCATCCAACCTGGCCTTCAACACTTCCAAGGAGGGGGCAGCTACAGCTTCCCTGGGCAACCTGTTCCAGTGTCTCAGCACCCTCACAGTGAATAATTTCTTCCTAATGTCTAACCTAAATCTGCCCTCTTCCAGTTTAAAGCAATTATTCCTTGTCCCCTCAATACGACCCCTTGTAAAAAGACTCTCTCCAGCTCTCCTGTAGGCCCCCTTCATGTACTGGAAGGCTGCTAGAAGGTGTCCCTGGATCCTTCTCTTCTCCAGGCAGAAGACCTACTATATTTTGAAGATACACTCAGAATGCATTAAAAATTACAATGCCCAACATGATTAATGTATGACAACAAAGAAATGTTCACAGGGATATATGTGTCAGATAAATGAAAGAGAAAGTCCAGATTAGAGCAGTATTGTTTATTGTTAAACTGATTTTATTAAAAGTGAGACTTGGAACTCTTGAGCATTTCATGGGGGCAAATTTTCTATAGAGGCCATACATAATTTTATAAAACATTAATAGTGCCTCTGATACACAGTCAGTATTGGAAATCCTTGGGTTGAAGCTCTTCCCTGAGGAAAGTACTGTAACCACATGAATAGTGAAAGTTTTCAGTGCTCTCATATAAGCCTAACATTAAATTCTAATTTCTCTCTCATAAAGAGCAAAATCGGGATGGGAGTATCATCACTTAATCTTACTATGTGTTCACAGGGTGGAGAAATAATTACTTCTAACAAATTGCTTAACTTTTGGGCAATGACAGATCAGTTTTCACTTTGTATTATACACTTTTCAGTTCATTATCACTTTTGTGTTTTGGCTTTGTCACCTGGATTTCACAGCGTATGCATAAAATATGTCTTTAAATAAACTTTCAAGTACATTGAAATAGTGTAAATGTCAGCTTTATGCTAAAGAGTATATCTTGGAATCGTAATGTTGCATCTTATTTTCTCTTTAGGCTACTGTTATTACACAAAAATTTTTGGATTATGAAGATTGGAATATAATGTGAAGCTTTTTCATAATTAATGCAGTGAATTCTTACTTGTCTTCTCTAGGAACTGTGATAAACCCAGATTGATAGAAGCGTTGAAAACCAAACGCATCCGTGATATCGCTTGTGGCAGTTCCCACAGTGCTGCCATTACCTCTAGTGGTGAACTGTATACTTGGGGTCTTGGAGAATATGGAAGGCTAGGGCATGGAGATAATACCACACAGCTGAAACCTAAGATGGTAAAATGAATTTTTCTTGTCTCTGATTAAATGCAGATATGTTTATTTGTTTAACAAATTATAAAATAAAGGTGAAGTCAAGCCAAAGACCATGAAAACAGTACAAAAGCATAATTTTGGAGTGAGCTAAATTAGATTTTGATACACATACCTCTAGTAAAAGGCAAGCTATTTCAGAAAGGCCAGAAAGATCCAGTCTTTCTTGGGATGTGATGCAGAATGGCTAGTGCTGTTTTGAACATTCATGTTCTGCATCTACTTGGCTACAAAGCTGGAAGCTACTACTGTTACTGAGTGATGTTGGCTCAGGAGTGAGTAAGGCTTGATAGTCCTTTGCTAAATGGCATGCTTAGGCTGGGCACAATGAACAAGATCAGTCATAAGAGCTTGAAAACGATTTCTTTGAAACTTCTTGCTTACTTTTTCTGTTTTGTAGGTTAAAGTGCTCCTTGGCCACAGAGTCATTCAAGTTGCTTGTGGAAGCAGAGATGCTCAGACTCTTGCTTTGACAGATGAAGGTAGGAATCTCTTGTTCCAGAAGCTTTCTAGTGCATTGGAATATTCTGATCATTGCTTGACCTGCAGTTTGGTGTTTGTTAGGTTTGGTGTTTTCTTGGGGTGATGGTGATTTTGGAAAACTGGGCCGAGGAGGGAGTGAAGGATGCAATATTCCTCAGAATATCGAAAGACTGAACGGCCAAGGCGTTTGTCAGATTGAGTGTGGTGCACAGTTCTCATTGGCACTGACCAAGTCGGGAGTGGTATGGACATGGTATGTCACATTTACCTGAAAGTACTAACAAAGCAATTACCAACTATGTGTTGTATTTATTGCTGCTTGACTGTCTTAACTCCATCTGTGCTGTATCTGTGTACTTTGTCTTTTAAGTTGGCAGCTCTTTGAGACAAGTTGTCATTTGTTCGGTTCCTGTAACACTGTGTCAGTTTTGTATTTTACTCTGTTAGTATGCCTGGGTCTTACTGAATTAGTGGAAGAAGTAGATCATTCCCTCTTTTGGGAGCAATGGAGCATTTAAATGAATGTTAATACAGGACTTGGTGGTGGAGATGGAAAAAAGAGAACCTGAGAATTGTAGTTTGTAGCCTACAGCTAAAGCAGAAATTGAGAAAGTAAGGATGTATTAAAGTAAGGAAGAAGGGTAAGGTTCAGAGGAGATGCGAAGAAACTTCCTTGGAAACAGGGTTTGGACAGAGCTCATTGCTGCTCAGAAGGCCACTGAGTTGTCAATAATGATGTCTCAAAGCAAGAACTGGTATGATGTGATCACTGAGAGTTATTCAGAAACCCTTTTTCTTCTATTTGTCTGCTTACTTCTGCTTTGTTTTGAGCACACACCTGGCTTTTTGAGTTTACATGCCTTTCTGTAAAATTTGTGAGCTTGAAGAAGAAAAGAAATGAAAAAATAAAATGAAATCTGTATGGCAGATCAACTTCAGAGCACTAACCAGATCAAGGTCTTACCCTGTCCTTGTGTTACAAGACTGTGACTGGTTTGATGTATATCAAAGCTAAGAAGACTTAAAATGGTAGTTTTTATTGTCGTATTTGTCAGCAACTGATGAATGATATGAAGAGAAATCCACAAAACTTACGTTTTTATAAGTTACTTAGATTCTTGAAAGGGAGAAAAGCTTTTAGCAGAGATGTAATTTCTAAGAGTGGCCACTGGAAACTATTTCTCTTGCTTTCCCCCCTCTTTGAAGTTGGGTTTTTTTTTGGTAGTGATGAAAGTAAAAGGAAAGGGAATTTGGCAGTCGCTAAGATCTCATTGCAAAATTCTTGTTCATTCCTTCCTTCCTCTAGTTTATCATAACACTGTTACATCTAGTCATAAATCTACAGTTATTTCATGACATTACAGGCCTATGAGGAGATTTTTTTTTTAACTGTTTCAGCTATACATGTCTACACTTTAGGGGTGGCCAAGTTGCTTCTAAAGTTTTATTATTCTTGAATTTGTAGTGATCTGAGGAAAAAATCACAACTTATCTGTTATAACTGTAGGTGGGTGACAGTACTGTATGTCATACTCACCTCCAGCATAACATAACCTTAACTGAGAGAAATTGATGGTGATGAGCGGCAGAGCTGAGTGAATGGTTACTAGAAATGGTGGAATAAATCTCAGTGGCTTTTTTCTTCTTTACTGACATTTTTAGCATTTTAAGGTGTTTACATTACTTTTGGATATGGTATATTTTTTAGTGCAGTTTGTGTATAACAATTTTAGAAGAATTTAAATTATGGAGGCTTGAGAACTTGTATTGAGGCTTGCAACAGTGTCGAAAACCTCTATTCTGAAAACATGTTAGTTCTTGTATATTTTTTTTTTTTGTGTGTGAGTAGACTTGTTAAAAGAGTCTGTTGGGTTTATCCTTGGTAGTATAAATCTGTTTAAGTCTTATCAAAACACATAAATTTTGTAACTATATATAACTGCAGCATTTGTGCAACAGAGGAAGTTCAAGGTAACCACAATTGCACAACGAAGAACAAAAATAGTTGTAATGATGCCTGTTCAATACTGAGGTGAAAAGTTTTGAAGTCACAGACCTGCAGTTAACCTTCTTTTTAGGCCTTTACAATTCAGATGTGAAGAATTTGCTAGTTGGTGCTTGTTTTTAATCCCAGTGATAAATTTAAGTATTTTGATTTTGGAAGCTGCATTGACGGAGGATTGTATAAAAAAATCTAATTGTTTTTGGATTTTAAGATTCCTCTCTGTTGCAGGGGTAAGGGCGACTACTTCAGGCTAGGCCATGGCACAGATGTCCATGTACGAAAGCCACAAGTTGTGGAAGGACTGAGGGGCAAAAAAATTGTGCATGTGGCTGTAGGTGCACTCCATTGTCTAGCAGTTACTGACACTGGACAGGTATGTTTTGCATCACCCTCCTTTTCTCTTGTTCCAGAAAGGAATAAACTCAGCTGTTGAGGAAGAAAAGTGTAATAGCATCAGGGCTGATTAGATGGAATAAAAATGTCATTATATTTATTTGCTTATTAAAATATTGAATAAATATAAGCATGATAGCAATTGAAAAATATATTAGTTTTCATATTACTATTGGAGTGTAAATGTGGTTGTTGTAGCTTTTGTAATGTTTTCCAGGTGTATGTAGTATTTAATGATCAGTTCCCTGCTTCTCACTCTTGAAATGCAGAAGCAGTCATAGTATTCTGGACAGATTTTTCTGCTGTGAGCCAGCATTATCATTATTTTGGTGTTGATTCAGATCCCCAATGTAATTGCTATGCAGCTAATTCTTCTAAGTTCCTGAACACTGTGAATATTGAATAATGTATTAATCAACTGATAACTTACAAATTGGCAATAAGTTATTAATAATCTGATAAAGTACTGCTTTTATTTTTTTCTTTTTTTTTCCTATAATGTTTGATAATACCCCCATTATTTAATGGGGGAAAAAAAGTCAGGGCAATAGGTTCTCTAAAGTGTCCTAGATTAATAATACAAATCCCTAAGATTCCTGTGTAGGAATTCTTAAGAAAATTGAATGAAGCGAAGTAATATGTGGAAATATTTACTTCCAGGTTTATGCTTGGGGTGACAATGACCATGGGCAGCAAGGCAATGGAACTACTACAGTCAATAGGAAGCCTACTCTTGTCCAGGGTTTGGAAGGCCAGAAAATCACTCGGGTTGCTTGTGGGTCTTCCCACAGTGTAGCATGGACAACAGTGGATGTAGCTACACCATCTGTTCATGAACCAGTACTTTTCCAGACAGCGAGGGACCCTTTAGGTGCTTCTTATCTTGGTTGGTATTTATTGCCTAATGTTGGGGTTTTTTTCGTGCCATTGGAGAGTTAGTTGTGTGTGTGGTTTAATAAGTGATAGAAGAGTGCAAAAAGAAGACTGTCTTTTAAAAAAGCATGGCAAAACAACAACAACAACAAAAACGCACACCTCTAAAAAAAAATTTCCAACAAAACTTCCTGAAAGTGGAACTTGTAAAGGTCTTATTTAGAAGCAGCATTAGTTTGAACTTCTGTTATTCTTCAGGAAATGAAGATGCAACATGCTTTATCAAATACCCCATAGACTGTGTCATTAATATAGGATAGACCTTCATGGAGGTAATGGTAGATGGATGCTACTGTAATCTTGGTCTTCTTGCATACTACCTCTTGCTATACTTCTTGATGCTACTGTTACCTTTTGTTTTTAGAGTAGGTAACTTAGGGATGCAAAACAGCAATGTTTTGTGTTGAATATAAAAGTACCAAACATTTTGCTATTTAAGTCTTTTTGTGAACAAGGCAATGTATTTAAAAAAGAGCAAGAACTACATGTATAGAAAATTTGATTAGTATTTTTGAGAGTACCTAATAAATATTCTTGCTATTCGTGAAATTTCTGTGTGAGTAATACTTGTTTTAGGTTCTAGTCATCACAATTTTTGTATCTGTATTACCTTAATCTTCATGAGTAAGTAACAAGGTTACATTATTTTAAGAAAGCCTTCCTGCAAAGCCTCAGTATTGATTTTAATATTGTAACTGTAGGCCTTGCAGTTTAAGAATCTACTGCAGAGTTAGTTTTACAGTCATCTTTCTGACTTAACAAGAAATGAGATAAATTGGTTCTGGTTGTGTATCACATGATTAAAAAATGCTTGCCTTCTCTTTTTTTTTTTCCCCTCACTCCAGGTGTTCCTTCAGATGCAGATTCTTCTGCTGCCAGTAACAAAATCAGTGGGGCAAACAGTTCCAAGCCAAATCGGCCTTCCCTTGCGAAGATTCTCCTGTCACTAGATGGGAATGTTGCTAAACAGCAGGCATTGTCTCATATACTGATGGCATTACAAATCATGTATGCCAGGTAGGCACACAAACATTCTTGTCTTTCGCAGAGCAAAAGGTGACAAAGCTTATCATCTGTTGGGGTCTCTTGAGTCAGGTAAAAATTGTTTCACGTGTTTGGACTCCTCAGGATAGGCCTAAGCTTCTTTTAAATTTTCTTTTGATACTGATGTTAGCTTCATGCTGTTATGTTTTCTTTACATAAGCTCCTAGTGCCTGGGGAAAAAACTGTTTATTTAGGAGTGCTCAAGTAAATAATGTAAAAGGAGTGTAAGTAAATCATGATAGATGATGTGGAGGAAGCAGTGGGAGGCAGGGTGGAAAGAACGATAAAACTTGACAGTGCCTTCCTCGTTGTTGGTAGAGAGTGGAGTATTTGTGCTGAAATTTGTGAAGAGGAACTAATGTAAAATAGTGGCCTTAAAATACAGTATTTAAGCATTAGGCCCAAAGCAGAATAGAGATGAACAACTCTCGAAATTCCGGAGCTTTGAAACCTTTCCTTATTTGACTAAGACAAGCTCATACAATTTTTTGTAACTTCAAGAAGGGAGTAAACTAGGTTTATATTAACCTGTCCTAAATGATTTCAGAGATGCAGTTGTTGGAGCATTGATGCCTGCAAGTATGATTGCACCAGTAGAATGTCCCTCTTCATCACCAGCCCCCCCATCAGATCCTACTTCTACAGGAAGCCCTGCAAATGGAGATGAATGCATGCTTGTAGGAGATATAGAAGAGAGGCTGAGCCCAAACCCATGGCAGGACAGGAGAGGGGAGGTAAAATGTCAAATTAATTTTTCCAACAGTATTTTAACAGTAAAGCTGAAAAATATTGTCCTGTTTAGTTTGATAATAGCAGATATTAAAGAGTTCTTTTATGTTTTAATTTCAGGACTGGTTACTCTGTGCATGTCAGGGTATGGAAGAACTAAAATTGTAGTGTGAAATCAGCTTTGAACTTTCAGAATGCACTGGCATTTAAATGCAATCATGATGACTTCTAGTATTATTTTAGAGTTAATATGAAAATATTAACCATTTGACCAGATATTAAATGCATTTTACAGGACTGATCTTTAAAAATAATAGTAATCCAAGACTAATGGGGTATTTCACAATTATTTGATTAAATGTAAACTTGTATCAACTAATGTAGATAGGATGGCCTGAATGAAGATCTATTTTGTTAATTCTGCTAACAGAAGCAGGCTTGCTACTGAAGAGATGTCTTCCTTTAACAGATGATTAATTTGACATGTATTGTCAGGGCTTATCTTCTACATTGTAGACTTTTCAGCAGGCACTGGTGTTTTCTTGTATGTTTTTGTAGCAGCTGACATTGAGGCGGGTGTCGGCTGGTTTGCCATGCTGGGAACATGAAATAGAAGCTGAAAATCAGGGCACAAATCTGTTGGTTTTGAATTTATGGCTGTTTTTAAATTGCTGCTGTCTTTGAAAGTAAACCCTCCTAATAGTTAGACTCTTCAAGGTTTTACAGTATATTTACAGCTGTTGCAGCTTTTGTTAGTTATTATTTGTTGTTTTGGCTAGGTTGTTTCTTCAGAAGATGCTGTGACACCATCTGCTGTAACGCCCTCAGCTGCTGCCGCCTCTTCCCGTCCTTTCATTCCAGTCACAGATGATCCTGGAGCTGCCAGTATCATTGCAGAAACCATGACAAAAACCAAAGAAGTAATGTTGTCGATACTTTCCTTAACGCTTAAGGCCTTATCATGCTTTATCAAGCAGTTTTGCTTTTTTGTGCTTTTAAAGTTATTCTGTAAATGACTGCCTTTTTAAAATCTATCCAAAGACAGAGGTGTTTTTTTGTTTGCTTGTTTGGTTTTTTTTGTCCAAACTTAAAGGTGGTTAGTTTTAGGAGAACTTTTTCACTTGAAAAATGAATTTAACAGTAGGTTAATGTGGGGGCCATATAATCCCAGATTTACAAATTGTGTTTTAAACTGCCTTTAAACTTCTTCAGACAAGTTAACTTGTTGGGATTCAGTCAGATTCATGAAATACTTCTTTCATCTTCACTGTCTAAATATTTCTGCAATTTGTTTTGTAGGATGTAGAAAGTCAAAGTAAAGTGTCTGGCCCAGAACCGCAGTACTTGGATGAGTTTACTAGCCTCTTAGTACCAGATGACACACGAGTCATGGTTGACCTGCTGAAGCTTGCTGTGTCCAACCGAGCAGGTGAAAAGGGAAGAGATGTTCTTTCAGCTGTGCTGTCTGGTATGGGCACAGCTTACCCACAGGTCAGGTTTTGTTTCCATTGCATTATAACTGTGTCCTTTTTATTAGTAACTTAGTATTTTAGTATATTTGATGTGCCCTTCTACACACTGAGAAACTTAGTAACATTAACATTTGAGTTGAACTTGAATGCATGTGAACTGTAATGATTTTAGTGGAAATATTACACGAATATATGCATGTTCTACTAATGTCAGTAGGAGACTATTTCATGATTTGTTGTGCTGCAGTTAGACATTGAAATAGCTTAGCAGTATCTCTGTGTTGGACAAGTGACTGTAGTTATTGGCATGAAGCTGAATGAAACCAAACACTATTTCCTGGATCTGTGGAATGTTAGTTTAAAAGCTTCCATGTTGATTTTGTTTTGCATCTGACTTTATTTCTCAAATTGAGGCAGTCATAATTGCACGCTAAACGCTGTTAATGTGTTGTTAAAGATACAGTAATTCTTTAAGATTACGTTTGATGCAATGAAGTTTCTAACTATTTACAAAATATCCCTGGGTGTGGGTTTTTTGGGACAACTGACAAACAGAATCGATAAATGCTGTTACATTGGATACCAACAGCTGTATGAAAAAATGATACAATTAATTTATTATTTATATAATATCTGCTTACAGTAATGAATTAAAAGTTGCTTGTAGTATTTTTGTGTTCTTTTCTTAAACTTGGCTTCACTAACCAAAAAGTTTAATAATGGGTTTGTTAAGGAGTGTGCATTGAATTGAGTGAAATTTAATTTATTTGTTAAAGGTATAAATAAGAAGACAGCTTCAGTTTTAAACAATGAAATCTTAAAGTATCTCTGAATAAACTAGGTTCATGGGAGAGCCTAACTGATGCTATTCATGTAGAGGCAATTGAGTGTTATTTCTCAAACTGTTACTTTTTTTAACTCCTCCCTCCCTGCCCCCCAGTTCTAAAATTCTTCATCATGATCCAGCTATGCATACCCATGTTCTGGGTTTGAAAGGTAGTTGTTCCCCTCCCACTCCAATTAGATGCATGATATATACACGCTTATACATTAATCTTGATTTTTGCTTCTAGCATTAATAGTGAATAGCTTAACAACTTTGTGAGTGGTTGTCATGTTTTTTTGTTGGGGTTTTGGGGATTGGTGCTTTTTTTTTACTTCAAGTCAGAATTTTTATTTGAAACTGCTCTTTAAAAAAAAAAAAATTAGAATTTTTTCTTTAAACAGTGTTTTGCAATATTACATACTGGTTAAATAGTTAGAATAGAATAATGTAATTGCAGTTGGAAGGGCTACAGTGATCATCTAGTCCTACTGCCTGACCAATTCAGGACTAACCAAGGTAAAACATGTTATTAAGGGCATTGTTCAAATGCTTTCTAAACACTGACAGACTTGGGGCATTGACCACCTCCTCAGAAGTGCTTTTCCAGTGTTTGACCACCCTCTCAGCAAATAAATGCTCCCTGATGTCTAGTTTGAACCTCTCCTGACACAGCTTTGAGCCCATTCCTGTCCCTGGATACCCGGGAGAAGCGCTCAGCACCTCCCTCTCCACCTCCCTCCTCAGGAAAGTGTAGAGCAATGAGGTCACCCCTCAGCCTCATTTTCGCCAAACTAGACAAACCGAAAGTCCTTAACCACTCCCCATAGGACATTCCTTCCAGCCCTTTCACCACCTTTGTTGTCCTCCTCTGGACACGTTCAAGGACCTTCACATTCTTCTTAAATTATGGGGTCCTGAACTGCACACAGTGCTCAAGGTGAAGCCACACCAAGGCTGAGTACAACAGGAGATGTACACCTTTCATTAATCTCTTGGCTTATGCTTTATAGTTTAGATTTTACAGTTAATTATTTTGTAAGCGAAAACAATTATTGGTGTTGTCATTTACTTACTGGAAGCTTACATTGTTTGGCTTTTAATTTTAGGAATTTTTCTAGCTTTAACAACACCAAAAGGAGTATTTTTGAATGAATATGATGGTTTATGAACCAGAATTCAGAAAAAAAGTGATTCTTTATTTAAAATTTGGGAAGAATGGTAGTTGGCTTAGATTTATTGCACCAATGCAATTTTATTTTCATAAAGTGTACATTTTTCTGTTCTTAGGTTGCTGATATGTTGTTGGAGCTGTGTGTTACTGAACTAGAAGATGTGGCAACTGATTCACAGAGTGGTCGCCTCTCTTCACAACCAGTTGTGGTAGAAAGCAGCCATCCATATACTGATGATACATCTTCTAGTGGCACAGTTAAAATACCAGGTATAGAATTATAGTTATGTTACTCAAATTCAGTGATTTTCAAGCCCGCATGCATTAAATTCTTCCTTAGCTTGCAAAACTGTAGTTAACTTTTAAAGCCATGTTATGTGTCCTTTCACTATAATGAAGACTTTAAGACACTTACTTACTGCATCAACACCTCAATCCTGTGAAGTATCACAGAATCACAGAATCCTAGGGGTTGGAAGGGACCTTGAAAGATCATCTAGTCCAACCCCCCCTGCCAGAGCAGGGTCACCTAGAGTACATCACACAGGAACTTGTCCAGGCGGGTTTTGAATGTCTCTGGCAAAGGAGACTCCACAACCTCTCTGGGCAGCCTGTTCCAGTGCTCTGTCTATGCATTTTTGGGTTCACTGGCTGTGAATAGAGCTGTATGTCATTGCTGTGTTCTATTCAGCTATGATGCTGAGAAGGACTGGGTCTTATTCAGGGCCAGTAACTGAACACCTGTCTTCTCATCTTGAGCATTAGGAAAATACTCTTCATGCTGTCTTTTCATTTAGTGCTGCCTTCAGTATGTTATCTAGTACTTCTCAAAAGCTACAGGCAACAAAGAGCTATTTGCCTTAACTGTAAATAGATGGTTTTTTGTCTGTTGCAACTTTACTTTGGAATGTTCTGAGTATAGTCTTCTGACTGCTAGCCCCTGCTCACGTGAGCTTGGTATGATGTAAGCCTTTCAAAGAGAAGACATTACAGACAAATAAAGTCACTAAACCAAAGGAAGTTATTTTTATTAATGAGTGCTGTGGCTTCCAAAAAACTGTTTGATTTCATGTGGATTTCCAAAATACTGCATTTATTTGTAGTATGGATTGCTCTGTAGAAATGTGTAAACTTTTTGTTGCTGTTTAGGTGCTGAGGGACTGAGGGTAGAATTTGATCGCCAGTGTTCTACAGAGCGGCGTCATGATCCCCTCACCATAATGGATGGTGTCAACAGAATTGTTTCCGTCCGATCAGGTTATAAGAACTAGTGTTTTTCAAAACTGTCTTGTGTGATTTCCTGTTAAATGCTGAGTGAAGTGCACCACTGTCAGTCACTGTCTGAGATTGACTTACTGTGAGGGTTATGCCAATAAAAAAAAGAGGAAGAACCATGTAAATTATATTCTGTTTTAAACTAAAAAAGATGTAAGATCTAGACACACATAAGAGTCGTCTTACATTTTGAATATAGAGAATCTTTTAGAAAAGCATGTTGTCATGCTCTTCCTAAGAGCAGTTAGTGTGTGAAAAATCAGTCTAGCACCCCTGCCAATATATATGCATTTCTGTATAATAAAAGTATGTTTTAACAAATTGGAACACAATTGCAAGAGGATACTTCTTTTGTTAGCTTTTTTCTTTTTTGTAATACTTACAGAAATTGAGCTTTCATACAGTCAAGACAAATGCTCTTCTGCTGTTGAATGCCCAAAAGAACATCTAGGCTCTCTCTTTCTGTTTTCTATTCTGGCCTGTGTACGTGACACTACATAAAATCTTCACATCTTTTATCCTGTTATCTCTCGATTTCATTTTTAATCACTATTAATTTCCAGTAGATTTTAGAGGAATATTTTTAGTCTCATAAAATTTTACATTGAGCCTACTCACCCATTACATTGTGTGCAAGGGTTTCAGTAGTTACTGCCTGTGCTTAGCATTTCTGAGCAGTCGTGATATGGGCTTTTACTGTTGACCCATATTTCCCCAGACTGTTCAGATGCGCATGTGTTTTGTTGAGAAATTTCTGATGGGATTCCTGATTGGAAAAAGCTGCAAAGCTGCATTTACTATTACACATTTTTGTAATAGGAAGAGTATTGGAAAGTAGGACAGCAGATTTTAGTAAGATCTCATAATTGTCTTTTGAATGTGGTATTACAAGTACTGAGGATATCAGCAGTGCTAATTGAAGTGTTTAAGACCAAAGTATTGTTAGTGTAACATTGTTACATTCATGTGCTTGACATAGCTTTTCTTTTTCTTGAATGCATTTATGTGATGTTGATAGTACGTAATGGTGGAGGCAACTTTCTATTGATGAGTGATTTGCATTGGCTCAGACAGTTCAGAATCTGTTCATGTTACCTATTTTCACAGGTCGTGAGTGGTCAGATTGGTCTAGTGAATTGCGAATTCCAGGGGATGAACTAAAGTGGAAGTTCATCAGTGATGGCTCTGTGAATGGATGGGGATGGCGATTCACTGTTTACCCTATCATGCCAGCTGCAGGTAAGGTATCATGTATGACGTTTACAGAAGGGTGAGAAAGTAGATTTACTTGTTTATCTTTTACAGTTGCATTTATTGCGTGGTATTTACATGCTATATTTCAATAGTTCATTTACATTCATACAAAGAAAACATTTTCATTCCTACTTAGGAAACATTTTCATTGAAGTCTTGAGAGGTGCTCTTGTACATAGGGAAGAGATAAAAATATTTTGTAGTCACCCTAGTTTGCCTCTTCATCAGTGAAGAGAGGATACTTTTGAGGTATAGCTCATCAGAAATTCCTTTTTTTTTTAATCCAGCTGATTTGGAATTAGGTGAATTATGTCATGAAAGTGTCTCTTGCTTCCAGTCCCTTCAAAGGGAGGTGGAATGTACCAACCCAGATGCAGACGGACACTCTAGACTGTTGTGTTTAGTCAGCTAAATCCTGCCTATGTTCCGTTCTTATTTCAGTCTGAGGACAAATCTTCCCCATCTGTTTTCTTGCAGGCCCTAAAGACCTTCTCTCAGATCGTTGCATTCTTTCATGTCCTTCAATGGATTTGGTTATGTGCTTGCTGGATTTTCGCTTAAATTTTGCTTCCAACAGGAGTATAGTTCCTCGTTTGGCAGCTTCTCTTGCAGCCTGTGCTCAACTGAGTGCCTTAGGTAGGTGTAGTCTTAAAATTAAGTCTATTTGTTTGGAGTTAAAATGATTGTTGTAAGTACTTATGTTCTCTGTGTGCTTCTGTTTCCTTAGCTGCTGGCCACAGAATGTGGGCCTTGCAGAGACTACGGAAACTGCTCACAACTGAGTTTGGCCAGTCTATTAACATCAACCGAATTCTAGGGGATAATGATGGAGAAACACGAGCTTTGGTAAGAAGGCAGCAGTCCTCTCCTCTTCACGTTTTTCACATTAAGGTGCATGTGAAGTACTAAAATGCTGGCCCTGATGTACAGGGTTTTTGTTGTTAATGGCAAAATAGGAAATGTGCAAATGAATAGCCTTCTTGCACAGGTCTGCAAGTCTGTAAAGGTATTCTGCTTTAGAAAAAACTGGCTAATTCCAATACTCCATATAGGTGTGGTTTTCAAATTGCCCAAAAGTGATAGAAATATTTTTGTATGAGGAAATGGATGGAAATGATACTTCACGTAGCTAACTAGTTTGGGAAGTTAGTAATGTTTTGTCATGGTTATCTAAATTATGTACTTCTTGTAATACATATAAAGACTAACTTTCTAGTTCTGTGGTTTCCCTAGAGTTTCACAGGGAGTGCTTTAGCTGCTCTGGTTAAAGGTCTTCCAGAAGCTTTGCAGCGACAGTTTGACTATGAAGACCCCATTGTGAGAGGCGGCAAACAATTGCTCCACAGCCCTTTCTTTAAGGTAATGGGGTACAATCAATAAAGAATTGATTGGTGTGTTTCTGGATTTTTTGGTGAGATGTGGTAAGCTCACCTAGTCTTACGTCAGAAACTTCTTCTGACAAAATCAGAATACTACTTCTAAAAGGAGAATGAAGTATACAAATACAGAATAAGGAATATCCAGCTGGGCAGAGGTAAGTAGGTCAGAAAAACATGTTGGAAGTACAGTAGGCTACACTTTTTGAGAAGAGATTTGTGAGTTGTCCTAATAGGAATGTGGTATGTACGTGTTTATTTGTTTGTTTGTTTGTTTATTAAATACCCTTTAGGGTTTTATTTACATATGGTTGGAATAAATAAGAAGGTTTAAAAAGTTTTATTCAGTTTTGGATCCTGTACTTCAAGTAAACAAGCTGGGGAAGTCTTGAGAAGAGCAACAGGAACTGTTCAGCAACAGGCTGAAAAAGCTTCCCATGCAGAAAAGGTTAAACTAAAGAGGACTTAGTGTCTTAAGGAAAGGAAATTCTTAAAATACATACAGGTTTATTCAGGGGAAAAAGTAATCCACTGTTCACAATCTTTGTCAGCAACATTGATTTGAAACTGAATCAAATTGAAAATCAATTGAAAATTGATTTAATTGTAGAAAGGAGACAGTTTAGAAGTAGAAGGTAAGAAGTTCAGCACATGGTATTTGGTAGAAAAAAAATTAATCCAGGAGTGTTTTTCACTGGGGGGTCTGTGAAAATTTCTGGATTGGAAGAGGAAATTAGAAACATAACCATGTGACCCAGTGTGGGTACACTTGATGCTGTCCCATCAATGAAGATGGCTCTTAATGTCCCTTGCACTTCACATTATCATTGAGACTGTTCAGGCCCTGCTGGTCTATGAGCTCTCGCTGCATCAAACGCATATTACTTATTTTGCACATTTTTGATACATCTCTAAAATGTATTTTAATTGTCTGCAGGTGCTTGTGGCTCTTGCTTGTGATCTGGAGTTGGACACTCTCCCTTGCTGTGCAGAGACACACAAATGGGCCTGGTTCAGGAGATACTGTATGGCATCCAGGGTTGCTGTGGCTCTTGATAAAAGGACACCATTACCTCGCCTTTTCCTTGATGAGGTACTGCAAGAATGTTTTTAACGGTTCATGGAATATATTAAAGTGTTTCATTTTAAAAGTTATACTGAGTTTGAAGTATTTTACACCGACTGCGATAGGAGTAACTGATAGTTTCAATAATGTTGTTTAATCCAAAATATTTTACAGGTGGCAAAGAAAATTCGAGAATTAATGGCAGATAATGAAAATATGGATGTTCTTCATGAGTGCCATGATGTCTTTAAGAGAGAACAAGATGAGCAGCTTGTCCAGTGGATGAATAGGTTATTTCTTTCAACTGTCATTGGTTTGGTCTGGTGATGCTTCGTTGTTGTACAATGATAAAGTGCATTTTTGTGTGACTTTTAAAAAGCTCTTTTAAAATATAGTTTGTTTTGTATTTTGTGCAGACGACCCGATGATTGGACACTTTCAGCTGGAGGCAGTGGTACTATTTATGGTTGGGGTCATAATCACAGAGGACAACTTGGTGGGATTGAAGGGGCAAAAGTCAAAGTCCCAACTCCATGTGAAGCTCTTGCAACCCTTAGACCAGTGCAGTTAATTGGCGGTGAACAGACTTTGTTTGCAGTGACAGCTGATGGGAAGGTAAGGATACAACAAATAATTGTTGTTACACTCCCTTGAAATATTTAATCCTCTTAGCACAGATGGTGGTATTATTATTGTTATCCTTGTTATTATCATTATTATTATGTTTTTTTTAAGAAACACAAGTATACCAACTCCACCAGTGCAGTCTAGGAATTCAGTGTACTACAGCATTAAATGCATGGAACAAGACCTGTATTTGTTCTCAATTTCAAACTGTGATCAGATTTTTGGAAAATAAAGCTGAATACAAGTAATATGCAACAGAGTTGCATAAAACCGGGCAGAGGGTAAAATGTGATGGTGATTATGTCTCTCTGGCAGGGGAGAGGTGTAATTGGAATCTGTGGTTGTTCACAGTTGGCTGCATGCCTGTGAGTTAGATGTTGGAGAATCTAATTAGCAGACACTTAAATCCTGAGTGAAAAGGAGCACCATGCAGAGGTTTAGGGTAAGGCATAGGAGAAAAAAAGCAGTTCATGAATTTGAAAAAGTCTTTATTTTGATACAGAAGGCAGCTTTGTGTTACGGGTGTGATTGAGAATTTTAGCTAGAGCCTTTTGTAGCAGTTAAATTAATCTAGTGAGATACTGTAGTAATTCTATCCTCAGCGGTCAGTATCATCCTTGTTAATGATTCACAGAAGGATAAGGGACACATTAATGACCTTGCTTGACATCATTCTGTTGAGAAATACCACTTTCAGATAGAAGAGAATAAAAAGCAGTACTTAAAATTATATTTATGGGATAGGAGGGGAAGAAGATAATGTGTTTAGGTGTGTATATTCCACTAAAGAAAGAACACTGGAATAGTGCTGCTTGCAGACACCTACACGTGATAGATGGTTTTGTGATGTTATCACACAAAGCTGTGGTTTTGTGATGCTTTTACAAAATTAGCCTTAGGATTTAAAATGAAATCCATGAAGTCAGTGACAGTTCATATTGACTTGAGTGTAGCCATCTTTTCATGTTTTTTTGTGAAATACTAAAAATATTTCTTGTTTTCTAGAAGAGTGCATAGAAGCATGTAAGAAACTGTTTTTTTCAGGCTTTCTTTTAACAAATACGTACTAGAATACAGTTAAGAATTCTTCTTTACAGCTCTAGTGAATGTTCTTCAAGAGGCAAACAAAACTAAATTTTATTCTTCACTTCAAAGCTGTATGCCACCGGATATGGAGCAGGAGGTAGGCTTGGAATTGGAGGAACAGAGTCAGTTTCTACTCCAACTTTACTGGAATCCATACAGCATGTGTTTATAAAGAAAGTTGCAGTAAACTCAGGAGGAAAGCACTGTTTGGCATTGTCTTCTGAGGGAGAAGTTTATTCTTGGGGTGAAGCAGAAGATGGTAAACTTGGTCATGGAAACCGAAGGTAAGGAAAACTTTGAAATCTTATTTTTAAAATCGTTAACAGATACTTATTATAGCTGCTGTGTATATTAAGTGTTGTACAAGTACTGCCTGTATGTAGAGGTCAGCATGAAGTAGTGATACAGAAATGTAGATTGAATGAACCACAAAGTATTTTCAGATAAACAGTCTGATTTTTGTGTTCTGACATATCTACAGATACTAAAGTCCAGTGACTTTCCTTTGGCATCTGTCATGTGCTTTAGGGAGCAAAACTGCTATTCTGCTCTTGATCTCTGTATGCATTGTTGCCTAGATTAAAGGAGAAGTTCTGTTGGGTTAATCTGTTGGACTGATTTTCCAGAGTGAATGCTGAGCTTTGACTAGATTTTAATGGAAGTGGTTTTGCAGTTTCAGCTTACCTGTAATGCTTTAGTATAATGTATGGTAAAATATTTATAGCTTTTATAGACCTCAAAAGATTTCTGAATGACTAGCGAAACATAAATCTTCAGGATATTAAGCTGGAGCAAAAGTGAATACTCAAGTTATTTTGGGTGTCCTTGTACTCATCTTAAAAACCTCTCTCCATACATTGGTGAATGTGAATGTCTTGACAAAACTTTCAGAATAGACCAAATATTTTCATTTCAGCCCTTGTGATCGTCCTCGTGTAATTGAATCTCTGAGAGGTATAGAAGTGGTTGACATTGCAGCTGGGGGAGCACACAGTGCATGTATTACAGCTGCAGGGGACCTTTTTACATGGGGAAAGGGAAGATACGGACGCCTTGGCCATGGAGATAGTGAGGACCAACTAAAACCTAAATTGGTAAGAAACCTTTGGAGTTCTGTACAGTCTTAGTCCAGTTCTTACCTTTTGGTTTGTAACTTTTTGCCTTTCTGCATATAAAGAATGAAAGAGCAAAATGGTGGCCTGTATTTGTAAGAAGTTAAGAGTTGCTTTAGGAAACAGGAAAGAATTGCAAGAATAAAGTGAAAGTGGAACGGCAAAACTTCTAGAGGTCACAAAAGAGCTTATAAGGAATTTGTTTTAGAGAAGTCTAAATCAAACACCCCACTGCCCAGTAAGTAACTTCCACCCCTTCACAGGAGTAGTTTGCACTGAAAGTAACAAGTGAGCTCCTAGTCTACTAGGTCCCCTCATTGTTTACTTCCTGGAAAATACACCAGTGATTACAATGATAGCTGCTTAGTCACTTGCAAACCTGAACATAATTATTACACTGTTAATTCTTATGATTGAATATTGAGATGTTACTAAAGTATATACTAATTTATTAAGAATTTAACCTAAGTAATTATGAATTATTTATTTGTTATTTGCTGAGGAAATTTGAGTTAAGCAGTTACTGATGAAGAAGATAAGTTTCCATTTGATTCTTAAGGGGTAGATCTGAGACCTTGGACTGTATTGAATGTAGAAAGAGTATACTGATCAGCTGACAAGTTGTAATTCCAACTGTTGTACTCCTGTGAACTAGACTGTAAGAGCTTTAAGTTAGAATAGTGGTATTAAGAAAACTGCCCTGCCTTTGAAATTAGAGTTCATTTTGCTACATGTTTTCTATCGCTGAAAACACAGCAAAGGATAAGATTACATTAGTTGAATCAAACGGAATTTTTGTTTGTAATTTTTTATTCGTAACTCTGTGCTTATATTTTTATTCATGCAAACATGAACTCTTTTCGTTGCTTGGATTTGTGGGAGGAGGTATTGTTAATCCACTTTGGGACCTTATCACCTGTATCCAGATGTTCTCATTCCTGGGCCCCAAAAAAACAAGGTCTACCCACCTTTCCCAGACATCTTTATACATCTTTCTTGGTTAATACAAAAATAGATAATCTGTACTTGAAGTATGTGAAGATTCATGCTGCTCTTAGGGATTGTGCTACCTACTGTCTATTTCAAGTAGGGGTCACAATATATGTGGATCACCATCCTTTTACTTTGTGAATCCAGATCTCATACTTCGTCACTAGATGGCAACGTTTCAAAAGATGTTGATTAAATTCAGTTTATGATGCAAGTGCTAGTAAAAAACTATTTGAAAATAAGACTTGTTTTTATAACTGGATAAAATGCTCACCCAGAGAGCCTGAAACTATTTCAGCAGAATATTGTCTTTAATTATCTTACATGTTTTGTATTAATGGTTTTCCCTGACTTTTTAGATCAGAAAAATAAAACTAGTTAACAAATTAAAAATAATAATCTGGTATTTGAAATACATAGTTTTAATTTTGCTGATTTGAAAAGAGCAAAGCCCTTGCCTTCCTTTGCTTATTCCTGTGGTGTTTCAGGCTTGTAGTTCCAGTGAAGCACCTGTCCAAGTTGGGTTTCTCATCTTTTCTGAAACTTAAATGACAGAGTCTTTTATTATGAAGAAAAAAAAGGTTGATTTCTTTACAGGTGGAAGCTCTCCAGGGCTACCGTGTGATTGACATAGCTTGTGGCAGTGGAGATGCACAGACACTGTGCCTGACTGATGATGATACAGTCTGGTCCTGGGGTGATGGAGATTATGGAAAACTTGGGAGAGGAGGCAGTGATGGTTGTAAAGTACCAATGAAGGTATTTGAATGTAATTTTTTCATTGTTTTAGAAATCATGGGGTTGATGGAGAACACTGAAGACAGATTTGTCAATATATGCAAACTTGCACTCATCCTGGGATGTCAGAATTCCTCTGATTGTGGTTAAGAATGACCATTGTAGGCTACAGTGAAGAGTCTTTAATTTTGTGCTTGCTGTTAAACTGAACTTGAAGATTTATTTTTTTTTAAACATTTCTGGTTCCAGCGATATTTCTCATTTTAATTTTGGTTTCTGTCAAAACGTTAGATTTTACCAAGAAATCTTCGTATTTCATTGTTTGCTGAAGTCATAACTTCATTCCAGAGAGGGGGTATCAATTGATTAAAAAGTAATCTTACTTTATATGAAACCTTTAATGTGAATGCATGGTTAACTTGGAATTTCTTCATATGTTACAAAGATAAAATGCATGTAGCCATCTAATTTGAATTTCAGTGCTTGTTACAAAGATGTATGTTGTTGTGTTTGTGAGATGTGTGGGAGTGTCCCTGTGTATACCTTTGTCCAGTGGATTTTAACTTAGTCCAGAATCACACTTTATTACCTGGATACAGGTAGTTCTGTTTCCAAATGGATGAAGTCTACTAGCCTGTCCCAAATAATAGGGTTTTTATCATGATGTAACACAATATGAAAATACCTTGTTTATGTTTCATCAGTCCCTTAGGATTGTTGGTAAAGTGGCATAATGACCTACACAAAATAAATAGGAAGAGTGTACAGGAGGTTTGAATATTTTTACTATGTTGGCAGGATCACATCCATTTTGTACGAGCCAGGGATGGTTAATGTTGAGTATTTTGAGACAGAACCTTATTGTTTCTATTAAGGAGCAATTGCTGAGTAACTATTGGCAAAACATTTAGAGATGATCTTCAACAGTTTGCTAAATCTCAGCTGTTTTTTAATCTTTAGGTAGTAAATGGTAGAAAGATGAAAGGAGTAGAACACTACTAAGTGGTCTATATACACATTTTAATTTATAAATATACATATAGACACACTTGCACATTGTATTTTACTTAAGGCAGTGCAGTCTATGAAACTATAGCCTCTGTAATTAACTTCAATTTAGTTTGATTTGTTTTTCCTAGATTGATTCCCTCACAGGCCTTGGAGTAGTTAAAGTAGAATGTGGATCACAATTTTCTGTGGCTCTGACAAAACCTGGAGCAGTATATACATGGTAAGTATTTTGTATTAGTTACTTTGACAATGCAGTTTTAGATGTAACCTTGTCTGCAACAGGTACTAGTGTTAGACTGCTTCACTGTTTTTATTTCCCCCCCCCGTCAAAAACATCTTTGAGTTCCTCTGTCTTGATTAGTAATAAAATCTACCACTTTGAGGAGCACTTTATAGTGCTATTTGAATGGAAAATCCAAGTATTTTGTCTTGGATACCTAAGCACAGAGTTGTCGTTCCAC
Source organism: Hemiprocne comata (assembly GCA_020745705.1). Lineage (NCBI taxonomy): Eukaryota > Metazoa > Chordata > Aves > Apodiformes > Apodidae > Hemiprocne > Hemiprocne comata. The sequence goes on along the minus strand of CM036586.1, from coordinate 87,937,107 downwards.
GCGTTGACCACTGCATGATGCAGAAGTTCCAAGGACATCAGTAGAAGTATAAGCTTGAACTGTCACGCCGGGCAGAAGATGGTAGCATAAATAACATATATTATCAAAATTGTTTCTAGCTTGTAGTGGCTGTAGTCTGAGAATTTGATTTTAGTTCATTGTTTTAAATCTCTGTACTCCATTCAGAATTTTGTAGTTTAAACTACTAGACTTAAGTGTTTAAGAAGACGAAACAAAGCCTTCCCAGCATCCTTCTGCCCCCGTGTTTGCATGGCATTAGAGATATCCTTAAACTGTCTGAAAGTCTAGTCTCTGAGGTCAGTAAATGGACTGCTTTTGCAGATGAATGCTTCCAATACTTGACCTTTTTAAGAGAAAAAAACAGAAGTGATACAAGGACCTACACAGAATACGTAGGAACAGCATATTGGAGGTTTAGAACAGAATTATGTCCATGTCATATGAGCTAGGCATGATTAATGTTCAATATTCGGAGACTATTTTGGTATTGGACTGTTTATAAATACTTCTACAGGCCAAATATCTGAATACAGATTTACAGTCTGTTTTTTTTTTTCCCCACAATTAAAACACAGTTTTGAAATGTTTTACCTTCTCTGTGCAGGGGCAAAGGAGATTACCATCGGCTAGGCCATGGATCTGATGATCATGTCAGAAGACCACGACAAGTACAGGGACTGCAAGGAAAGAAAGTCATTGCAATTGCTACTGGGTCTTTGCACTGTGTTTGCTGCACTGAAGATGGTATAAAAATCAAATAATACTTAGCTCATAGTACTGAATTTGAAAAAAATGAAACATTATTTTTTTAGTCAGCTATTGGTAGGTTGTCCTTGCTAAAAATGCTGGTCCTCTGTGTGCATAGATGTATTTTGTGCTTGCAAATGTTGGGTATTTCTCGAGCAGCAAGCATGTAACTGTTTTAAATTGATCACCTAAAACCAACTGAAGGTTTTTAATTAATAAAAAATAAAGTTTCATAAATGATGATGGTCAATATAGAGCTCTAAAAGTAATTACAGATTGGCCAAGCAGTGGAATGAACGGGTGTGACTTTTATTTTTTTTACAGGGTTTTCTGAGGCTGCTGAGTTGTTAAACTTGCTAAATGAAGCACTGTACAAACAATATTGCTTCTTAGAGAGCAGGTTGACATACTGGATATTCTTTGTAGCAGACTCACTCCCACATTTAATTAACAAGTGTGCACAGCAACTGAGTGTTTTATAGGTGTTAGTGGAATAGGATATAGCTGCAGGAAATGAATGCTCAGAAACAGGATTGCTATTTTAAATGTATTTTCCAATTATCTTGCAACAGTAAGCACCCATTTTAATGTCCCATCTAGTAATGCAACCTATTATAGGATTCTCTCTTTCTTCTCATACAAAATGTTAAGCCTTTTAAAATTCTTTTTTTAATACCAGCTTTTTTTTGTTGCTGTGAAACTATGAAATACAGTTTCTGCTGTATCTCTTCTTATTCTCCTGTTCCACCATTTCCTTCTGTTCTGGAACAGACTTTTAAGTTATGCAAACTATGAGGAAATAAATGTATCTTATACTAGGTGCTCTCCATAGATCGTGGGCCCAATGGTGTAATTCAAGATTTATCTCCACTAGATGGTGGATTTCAGAATGGCCATCAGTCCTAGAAATCTTGATTACAGTCCAAGGCCTTATTCAGTTACGTGATTAATAAATGCTAATTTAAAACAAAAAAGACGACAAGCTTCTGTCTTAGCTTCAGAACAATTAAATATTTTTTTTGTTTTGTTTTTTGTTTGTTTTTTTGTTAAGGGGAAGTGTATACATGGGGAGATAACGATGAAGGGCAGCTTGGAGATGGAACAACTAATGCCATCCAAAGACCACGCTTGGTTGCAGCACTTCAGGGTAAAAAGATCAACAGAGTAGCCTGTGGGTCAGCACATACTTTAGCTTGGTCAACCAGTAAACCCGCTAATGCTGGCAAGCTCCCTACACAGGTAATATTGTTGGCTTGTTGCATTCAGATTTTAAACATACTTAGTGTGCTTATTGCTGATCTTTCAGTAGACTTGACAGTGTAAATAACCAAATATTTGAATTTCTAAATACAAATTTACATGCAAATCTTATATATTGTTCTTCTGCCTAATGAAATGAAGTATATAATAATTCTAAGTCACATTTGGACATAATTGTCTTATTGTAGGTTCCTATGGAGTACAATCATCTACAGGAAATTCCTATCATTTCATTGAGAAACAGGCTTCTGCTGTTGCATCACATCTCTGAACTCTTCTGTCCTTGCATTCCAATGTTTGATCTTGAAGGAAGACTGGATGAAACTGGCCAAGGACCCTCAGTTGGGTTTGACACATTACGGGGAATACTGATATCACAGGGAAAGGTATTTATCAGAATATTTTTTTAAGGGAATGATGTGTAACTTGAAGTGAAATGTACTGTTTAAACTGTTCCTGAAGAAAATAGAACTATTTGTCTCAATTTGTTCTGTAAGTGGTATATCGAGTATTTGCAGTCTGATTATGCAAACTTCTTTGTGAATGTGTTCATTATGTCTTCCTCAGCTAGCCATCATAGTGCTGTTGTGTGTTGATCTTAAAAATAACTTTACACTGTAAATCTTCTGTTTGTAGAATAGCTGAATTATTCTAGAGTATTCAGTAGATGCTATCCTGGAAAAAAAATAAATTCAAGAGGTATGAAATGGTCATTGTCTGCTTTTTGTATTTCACTTGTGATCGGATGATGTAATAGTTCATCCAAAGCTCTGTGCAGGTACAAACTTACTTTAGACTGGGCTAAAAGTGAAGACAGGGTACACAGCACTTCAGTTTCAATGGGTAAAGAAAGTGAATTTTTATAGTTTTAAGTAAAGTTAGTCATGAGAAAGTCAAGGTAATTATAATGCTTGAAGGCTCCAACACTTATTCAGAACTTCAGATATGGAAAGCCTTTAAAAACGTCACTTGACCTGAGTGTGATCATCAGTTTTGAACATGGATTTTCTCACTGTCGCAGTAACTTGTCTAACAAAAAATGATAATCTTATGCAAACAGACAAAATCTGCTGGGAGATATATTTACAAAGAGAAGTAGTTAAGCTTCTCTCTGCAGTGCTGGTCTGTGCCCTTAAGTAAGACACATGGCCTGTAACTAGACTCTTTAGAATGAACTGTCTCAAGGTCTCTTTCTCCAGACTCCAGTAAAATTATGTAGTAGGGCAATCCAGCAGAATACAAGCTTCACATTTCATCAAATGTGAATTGGAAAAAAAGAAAAGGGAATTCCTAGCTATTCTGTTCATGACACTTTTATAAGTTTGTGGTATTAATAAACAGCCTTTAGGTATATCATGTTAAGTAGAAGAATGGGTGTGCAGGAAGCATATTCAACATAATTTACTTTAGGAGTCTGCAGAATAGTTACAGAAAGGCTTTACATATAAGATAAAATGTGATACCAGGCATATTTTACATCAGAAGCATTCAACAGAGACACCAGTAGTTGTGATGCCATATTCATATCCAGGCATTTAAGTCAGGCTTACCTTCAGAGATTCTAAAGACTTGAACATCTTTTTAAAGCTTGCTTGAAACTGACAATGTAAAATTTGATACAAATATTTAGTGAGAGAACCTCAAATACGTGAATTTGCATGAAAAGTTTTCTTTCTAAATTTTAATTTGTTGCTTGTTTATTGCCTTCCATAGCAAGATGATCTCATCTTTGGCTTTTTTGATCATTTTTCTCTGACATTAATTTTTCTCGATATACATATATTGTTCTGGAACAAACTAATTTTTACCTGCACTCAGTGGCATGTTGGTTGCTTAGTAATAACTGAATCTGGGTGCAGTACAACCTTTCAAGCCATGGTTTTGAGCGGTACAGGAGAGACTTTCATCTTTGTTTTTTTTAGTATCCCAACTGTTTCAGACTTAAATTGTATTTGCACAAATAACATGTATCTCCCAGCTTCATCTTATGTTGCTTTTGTTTATTTTTAGTATTTCAAAAGCATTTGATGCTTGTTTCCATTTAGTACAAAAAAAGACTTGGGTGTTACGCCTTTTCTAGTGCTTTGTGATGTACTCAGAAGTTACTGAAGGATAGTATTGCAGGATCAGTTTCTCTGTTCAGCTTATCCGTGCAGTGCGTGCCGCTTTCTTATTTGATTGCAGTCTTGCTGATATTTTATTTTTTTGCATTCTCTTTTTTTTAGGAAGCAGCTTTCAGAAAAGTTGTGCAAGCAACTATGGTGAGAGATCGCCAGCATGGGCCAGTTGTAGAGCTCAACAGAATACAGGTATCTTAACTGAAGTTTTGATTTTAGTATCTGTATGTTTAGCCCATAGTGCTATACATTTCTCAAGTCCCTTTGTGTTTCAGCTGTTTGGTATCTGATATTGAAAGGTTGAATTTTTATCACAGAATCAAACAATGAAAGAGAGAATGCAGGAAGGGCTGCTCATTTTGCTTTCGGTGTTTTCATCCGCACTGTAGTTCTTTGGGGGGAAAGGAACACTTGTTAAAATGTTGAGTGAATGATCTAGACTTAATGAGCAAACTGTCCTGCTTGAAAAAGGACCACTTTTTCAAAACTTGCTATGTTAGGTAATTTAGGACAGTAGCGATTCTGATGCCTTTCTTACTTCTCCAAATGGTCACATGAATTATTCAGCTGTTGCTTTCGTAACAGAGGACATGAAGGGGAAGAAAAAAAAAAGCACAAAAAAAAAAAAAAAGCACCTTTGAATATAATTAAAAATCAGGCTGATAAACTCTTGTCCTTTGCTGGTCATCACATGTGGTCATATTGATTGCAGAACTGTTTGATACAAAAGGGCTTTTTTCCTTATCACTGACATTAGAAAATGTAATGTTGTGCCTTAGGCCAGACATGTCTTTCTTCCATAGATATTTCTGTAATGTAGAATAATAAAACATTGTTTTTGTTTAGATAGACTGAAGCCTGGTCTTACAGAGTCCTCATGCAGTTTTTCCTTTAGGGGTGGTTTTTTTTGTGTGTGTATTGTAAAAAGTAAGAAAACCTACTCTTTGTAAGGTTGGAATGGAGAAATCTTGAAAATTGTGCCCAATTGGTTTTCTCTTAGTCAACAGAAGCAGTGTTTCTGCTTCTTTGCCATTTTCTATGAACACTTAACATTGCTTGTCATAAATTTCTGTGATTAAATGTTTTGGTTTAGTTTATTATTTGGCAAGTATAAGCTGAAAAGAGTGTCAGAGCTTTTTTTTGTTTGTTTGTGTGTCAATTAAGGAAGTGATAAAGCAGTGCCAAGTGTTTAACTTTTTAAGCAGGAAACAGCCGAGTAGGTTTTGGGCTCATTTCCTAGTGTCCTCCTTCTACTGTTCATTAATCAAGATAGGCTTTCTCTTGTATTCCAGTTTGTTACTTGAATCTGTCTTGAAATCTAGAACAGAACTGGTAGCTGCAGGACTTCCCTTTTTCATAGCTTCTAGGGAAAATGAAATATTGCTGTAACACGAGATTAACCAAGTGAAGACTAAAAAAGGCCACATTCATAACCTGGCCTAATTACACAAAATTGAGTGTGGGTCACAGTTTCTGGAGTTAGCTTTTGCAGAGAATGAAAATGTGGATTCTCAAATGTTTTGATTTCTTATAATATTTCTTTGAAGATTCAAAGCTACGTTATGTAGTCTCAAACAGCTAATGGTCAATGTTAAGAATTTGCATCTTATTTGCAGTTGTGAGTTTAACTGCAGCTAGGCTTTAAGATCCCTTCGCTTTCAGAAGACTCTTACAGTTTAGATATAATAATGGTGCAGTCAATTCACTTCATCTTCTGTTGTATAAAATAAACAGATGAGAGTTTTTAATTTAAAGTTGTTTTCCAGGTAATGTATTGTTTTTAAAAATATTTCCCCTGATTGCCTATGTTGTTCAGTGGTTTATTTGGAAGTACCAGAACTGGACATAGCAGCTGTCTAACTTGTGGAATAAAAGCAAGCCAAACACCACGCCGTTGTCCTCAGGTCAAGTTTTACATGTACCAGATTTCTTCAGAGTAGATCACATTCACTTTACATACTACTTGGCCCTGAATCTTTCCCATTGGGAGCCTTGTGATAGTAGGACACAATAGTTCCATACAATTTTCTTGCTTAAGGTGCGTGAAGTACAGTGTGGTGGCTGTACTGCAACTAACCCAAGTGCCATAAAACTGCGGGTAGATGTTTCATGCTTTGAGGTGTAGCACAGGGGCAAGCTTCATAGAATCATAGAACCCTAGGGGTTGGAAGGGACCTCGAAAGATCATCTAGTCCAACCCCCCCTGCCAGAGCAGGGTCACCTAGAGTACATCACACTGTTGGAAAGAACAGTGAATTAAGTACTGCTTTCACAGACCTTCTACTCATACTTTCTTCTTTTTAAGAGAAGACTCGGTGATTTCTCAACTTGAAACTTCGTGGGCATTCAGATTTTTTAGAAATCTGTTGAATTAAAACCAGCTTGTGTTGATACAGAATACATAAGGAGGACTCGAGTGTGTCAGCCCTTCCAAAAAACCTGAAAGAAGTCTGGTAGATGTTTTATCCAAAGCATCAGAAGTATGGAGCAGGGCAGGTTGAGAATATAAATTGCAGAACACCAAGGATAAAAAAAAAACCACAACCTTGAGTTTCTCCAGCCTTCTGTTTAATTTCCATTTCTTTCCTCTCTATACTGGTGAAATGCTTTTGTATTCTTACGTGCTTTGTGTGCTTCTCTTGCAGCAAAATACGTGGGACTTTCCTTTGCATGCCATTTCTTACGAATCTTCATCAAATCTTTAAATGCACTTTTTCAGTAGGTGCCTAAGAAACAGATTACTCTGTGTATACACATGTATTTTGGTAGTGCTTACTCATTTTTAGAGGCTTCTGATAAGTATCATAGATGCATATTTAAATATTGTCATTAATTAATATAAGAACATCTATTAAGTTTTATGGCCAAGAACACAGCCTCTGATCTGTCTTATGTATGAAAAACGTACTTGGATTTGACAGTTGAATGTATGAGCAGAGGTATGATGCATTAACTAAATGGATTGTGATCCAGAAAAACTGGATTTCCCAAGACGTTAGCTGCTTCTTCAGAAATAGGGGAAGAAAACTTTTTATCAACAAATTTTATCATTTATACCCCTCTGTCTTTCCATTTCCCTTTGAAGATGACCAAATGAAGTGCTGAGTAGAGGCAGATGAACAATGAACTGTTTGAAATTAAAGATAAGTAAGGTATTGGTGTTTGGGGAAACATAAAATTCCCTATCTAGGGAAGAAAGCCCACAGGGTTGTCAATTGAACTGGTAAGAATAATTCCATCTAGCTGCAATGAACGCAGCTGTTATTTTTGCATATTTGCAACTCTTAACAGTAAAATTACTAAGACCTAATCAACCTCCAAATTTAATTAAAAAAATAATTACCATCATTGTGGTCAGCTGTCTTTGAACTAAGATTTTCTCAAGTAGTTGTAACTATGTCAGGTCATAGAAGTTACCTAGAAAAATCATTCAGCATTGTCAGGTCAGCTTAGGACATGTAGAGGAAGCATCTAGATCATGAAATACTGTTTTTCATGTCTGTTCAATCCAAGCATTAGTCGAAAAATTTCTTCTGTTACAGAGGCACTGGAATTTGTAGTGCCTATAAATTGTGATAATTGTAGTAATCACTGACAGTAATCACTAATCAGCCTGTCCTGCAAGCAGTAACTCTTTAAAGTGTAGGTGTCCTGTTTTTGTAACAGAAACAAGCTGACAAAGCATGGGCTGGATGAGCCGTCAGTGAGATGGGTTGAAAACTGGCTGAATGGCTGGGTCCAGAGGCTGATGATCCATAGTATTAAGTCTAGTTAGAGGCCAGTAACTAGCCGTGTACCGCAGGGGTCAGTAGTGGGTCCAGTCCTAGTCAACATACTCATTCATCTGGGGGATGGGGCAGAGTGTACCCTTGGCAGATTTGCTGGTGATGAACAGCTGGAAGGAGTGGTTGATACACAATGAGGTTGTGCTGCCGCCCAGAGGGACCTCAACAGGCTGGAGAAATGGCCTGACAGGAAGCTTATGAATTCCAATAATGAGAAGTGCGAAGTCCTGCTCTTGGGGAGGAAAAACCCCATGCACCCAATGTGTGCTGGGGGCAACCCAGCTGGAAGGCAGCTTGGCAGAAAAGAACCTGGGGGTCCTGGTGGGAAACACGTTGAACGTGAGCCACCAATGTGGCTTTGTCACAAAGAAGGTTAATAGGTATCCTGGGCTACATTAGGAAGAGTATTGCCAACAGGTAAAAGGAGGTGATCCCTTCTCTTTACTCAGCACTGGTGAGGCCACACCTGGAGTGCTGTGGCTAGTTCTGGGCTCCTCAGTACAAGAGAGGTGTGGACATACTGGAGAGAGTCCAGTGAACAGCCAAAAAGATGGTTAAGGGGCTGGAGTATCTCTCCTATGAGGAAAGGCTGAGACAACTAGGACTGTTTAGCCTTAAGAAAGCTCAGGGGGCATGTCATTAATGTATATTCTTGCATATCTGAGGTTGCAAAGAAGAGGGAGCTAAAGTTTTTTCAGTGGTGCCCAGTGACAGCACCAGAGGCAATGGGCACAAACTGGGACACAGGAGGCTTCCTTTGACCATAAGGAAACACTTGCACTGTGAGGGTGACCAAGCACTGGCACAGCATTTCCAGGGAGTCTGTGGAGTCTTCATCCTTGGAGATATTTGAAAACTGTCTGGACATGGTACTGGGCAGCTGGTTATAGGTGGCTCTGCTTGAGCCAGAGAGTTGGACTTAGATGACCTCCAGAGATCCCTTCTGACCTCAGCTATCATGTGATTCTGAAGTAGTTCTGGGCTCCTAATAGCCTGAGATTTTAAGTGCTTTCATCCTCATGTAGAGAATCAGAATATGTAATAGGGCTCTGTGATATCTGTATCTAGGGATGGATATTAGGTAGTACTGAAAAATACTGTAGTGCTGTGATTTGAAGTTGGGTTCTTCTGCTGTATATGTTAAATATATACAAGATCTGCTGTGGACCTATGCAAACGTTTCACTGAACGCATTAGGTCTGATCTGCATGGTGATGCCAGCTGAAATATGTCCTTACAGTGACTTTTTTATAATGTACTTGCTCAACAGGTAAAACGTTCTAGAAGTAAAGGAGGACTGGCTGGGCCTGATGGTACAAAGTCAGTGTTTGGACAGATGTGTGCTAAAATGAGTTCCTTTAGCCCTGATAGCCTTCTGCTTCCTCATCGTGTTTGGAAAGTCAAGTTTGTTGGTAAGAGGATTCTCTACCCTCCCATTTTGCACTTAACAGTTCTCTTCAGATTTATTTTTCGGAGGACCTGAAGGAAGGAAAAGATAAAGGAAAACAATGTATGTATAGGCAGAGGAAGGTGCTTAAAATGTTAGGAAGCAAAAAAGCCTCTTAAAATTATTTTATAAAGCCCCTCAAGATTAGTGGAAATGTGTCTCGATTGTCCTCAAATTCCAGAGGCAACTCATTACAGCAAACATTCTGCAAAACCTAAACCTGCTTTCCAGCTGTCTGAATTGGTAAATAATCCTGGCTGGTTTTATTAATAGAGCTGTTTTTATGATTCACATATCACTTTGAGCTTTTTGATGGAAAATATTTTAGATTGAAGAGCCATTCTATCTGTGGTATGCAAGTAGTTTATAAGATGTATCTACTTTAAAATGTCACTTGGGAATTGCATTGCTCTGACTTTCTTATTCTGCCTGTGTTCTATTTTATTTTGGTTATTGTACAACACAAAAATGTTAGTTACACTCTGGCAAAACAGTATTTTTGACACTGTGATTTGTTGTATAATCTTCTAAATAATACTATTTTCAATGAACTGAAAATATCCAAATATAAAGCAAAACACGAAGTGTTTTCATATGAACAGATACGACAGCATAGCTTTTAGTAAACTTCTGATTGCTGAATCATCCCCATGGAAGGAAATACAATTTATTTCAATACTTCATTTATTTTTGAAAGAACATTTAATTTTGAGCCTCTTTCCTTCTTCAAGGTGAATCTGTGGATGATTGCGGTGGAGGTTATAGTGAATCAATAGCAGAAATGTGTGAAGAGCTTCAGAATGGGCTGACCCCTCTGTTAATTGTGACACCAAATGGAAGAGATGAATCTGGAGCAAACAGAGATTGTTTCCTGTTAAATCCTGCTGCCAAATCACTCTTGCATATGAACATGTTTCGTTTTCTTGGTAATTAACAACATCGTGACATTCTACTTGGATTGCATGATCAGAATATTGGGAATCTTAACAACAACAAAAAAGGCAACCTAAAAATATTATGTTGAAACTTACAGGTGTACTTTTGGGCATTGCTATCCGGACTGGCAGCCCTCTGAGCCTCAACCTGGCTGAGCCAGTATGGAAACAGCTTGCAGGAATGAACCTAACAATTGCTGATCTCAGTGAGGTAAGTATGAAGTTTCTGAGTAAAGTACAACTTACAGAAGAGAAGCAGACTCTAGCATAATTTTTTCTCCAGTGATTGGCTTCCCTGGTTTCTATATATTTGTGTTTTGACTGGTCTTTTACATTTTGAGACAGTATGTAAGGATGAATTGTACTCACTGTTAAAACTATGAATTTACAAGTCGTTTAGAAGTCGTTAAAGAAGCCATTTGAATTCTAGAGCATTCTCAAATCTTCTCATGGGTTTGGCTAGATAGATGTTTGTGGTTGAACTCCTACTTTTCTAGTAGATCTTTCTGTAGCTGTTAGTGTCTGTTGTGCCAAGGTACAGTAACTGATTGGGTGCACACGCCTACACTGTTTTGAAGTAAAAGAAAATTAGTTCAAACTACTACTGAAAATACTTTGTGCCCACATACTGAACATCACAAACTTTCAATTTCTGTTTACTGAGCTCAGTCAGCATGTAGTAAGAGTTAGGTCTTTGTTACAAAGAAGAGCTCCTTCTTAAATACTGTCACGTAGAAATGTAGTTACTTTAAAAGCACTGAGTCACTTACTTGACAGTAAGGGAATTCCTTTTGTACCAAAATCAACGTTGGACTTTGTAGACTTGATTACATTTTTTAAGCTTTAAATCCATTTTCTTATATAATATGGTTTCTTGGAGAATGCTGCCCAAGAGGATTGAAATCTAGAACACATGCACCCTCCCACGTCCCAGCATAATGAAATTTTCTGTAAAATACTAAGGCATTTAATGGCTTTGAAATGCAGTTAGCTGGCTTGTGGTCAGACATTTGACAGTGCTTTTGGTAGATGACACATGGTGCACAGTTTTGGTATGCAAGAGATGCTGTTGTATAGTGCTGGTAAACTGACTTTAATGTGGGTTTGTTATTTTCAAAAGGTTGATAAAGATTTCATTCCTGGGCTTATGTACATTCGAGACAACGAAGCTACTTCAGAAGAGTTTGAAGCTATGAGCCTCCCATTCACTGTGCCTAACGCAAGTGGTCAAGATATTCAGTTGAGTTCCAAGTATACCCATATTACACTGGATAATAGAGCCGAATATGTGAGGCTGGCAATAAACTACAGGTTTGTTGAAAAAAGAGTCATTCAAATTATTGACATGAATAAGCATTTTCTTTCAAAAATATATAAAAGCTTTTAAAACAATATACTACTTTAACCTCTTAATGTACAAGTATTTTAATATTTTCATGTGATAACAGTGTTGATTTTCTGATTTCTTTTGATCTCTCCAAAGAGAAAAGATGAAACTTAAATTTTAGGAAACAAACTAGCAGGCATGGCTCTAGATTTTAATAGCTGTCCTGACAGAGCAGTTTCGGTAGCCATTTTTGTAGGTGGAGTAACGGCCCATCCGTCTAGTTCTTACTATGCAATAAAGTAGCAGGCTTGATCATTAAATTCTTGGTGAAGATAACTTAGATTTAGGACTTTGGCTCACACAGATTTTCGTATCATCTGTTGCAGTCACAACTAAATTCTTACTATATTCTTACCCAAGTTGGAATGCACAAAAGAGTATCTTCATAAAATAAGTCTGACACCTGTGTGCGGACAAGTTAAATTCACCCACAGGTACCAAAAGCTGAACATTGCTCTGAAATCAGTGGGAAATAATTGTTGAATATTTGAGAAGACAGACCTTCGGTTACTTAAATACCTGTATGGCTAATCCAGACAAGTACATCTAAGAACCAATTGTGGGCATCTTGTTATGTGAATCAGGGGGCCTAGTGCCTATTGAACCATGACTAAATTTAGATAATTTGGATGAGAAACTGATTCATAGTTGTTTTTTTTCTCTCTGCCATATTTAACTGTTTGTTTAGAGAGTGCTTGAGCAGGACTGTCTCAAGACTATATACTTGCTTATTTGTAGTTACAGTGTCTGTCAACAACTACTTGAATTACAGTCTTTGGTTCTTTGGTTTTGGTTTGATTTTTTTCTGTAAATGGTTATGAACTAATACGTAAAGCCATTTTTGACAGCAGAGAGACATTTCATTTGGAATGGATAAATGACCTGTCTGTATAATATTTTAAATTCCTTTGAAGAAATCATTTTGTTCTCTTGCCAATTCTGGCTATCCTCAAAGGACTTAAGCAATTCTAAAGGATTTTGCAGTTAGAAGTCCTTTGGGTGAAAGAACTTTTCCTTTAACATTTAATGTTTAGATTAAGTATCAAGTTTCTTAGTCATATGAAGCTCTTGAGAGAAAAACTAGCACTTGAATAAAATCCATGTGAAAAAGCGGATGTGTAAGATCAGGTTTGTCCTGACATCTTTGTTTATTTTAGTGATGACAAGCCTGAGGACAGGACTTGCCAATTATGTGAATCTCTGTTCTGGAGAGCTCTGTAAAACATCTCAGAAAGTATTTGACAGCAAAAAAAAAAAACAAAACGCAAAACACAAATCATGGGTAGCAGCAGAAGCAGCAAAGTGTTAGACTTATCTGTGTCTGTCTTGAAATACAAGTCCTGTCCTTAGACATCATGTTTTGGTTCAGACCCATTTTTCTTTTACCATAATGTCTGTATAGTGTTGGGTGTGTTTGAGGGCGGAGTTTCAAAGCACAGCCATTCTTTTCCCAAGAGCATTTTGTTTCCACATAGGGTATTTGTTTATTCTTGCCAGGCACAGCACAACCATTGGGAGGTATCTCTCTATACTGAGCTTGCTGTGGAATATGAATTGGTGTAGAAGCTGATACAAGTATCTTGTTTGACAGATGTTTATTAATGTTCCTTTGGCACATAGCTGGAGACTTGAGGAGAGTACTTACAGTTTCCTTGATGTTACAGTAATTGCTAGAAATAATGGCTAGAAATGACACTCACAGATATTCTGACAATGTGTCTCTGCAGACTTCATGAATTTGATGAACAAGTCGCAGCAGTTCGTGAAGGGATGGCCCGTGTTGTTCCAGTTCCTCTACTCTCGCTGTTTACAGGATACGAACTGGAAACTATGGTATCAACTTCTGTTTTGCTACCTCTGTCAGAGTAACATAGAGTGAGATTCTTGGCTTAGATGTTACTAATCCAAACCCCACGTTAGATACTATTTACTCTTGACTGCAAATACTTTGTCCAAGGAAAGACTAGAAAATGTTTAATTGCCCTCTTGCTGTTAATAAGGTTATTTTGATACAGCTGAACAGTGATGTAGTGAATTATTGCTGGAAGAAACAAAGAAAGAAACAAAAACAAACAAACCACAAAGTGAGGACCTTGGAGGTGAATTGGATATTAGTCCCAAGTAAAATGTTAAATTCTTTATGTGATCTAGGAATATGAAAGAAGGTTCATGACTGTCCCCCTGTGGGCAGATGTACATTTTAGTATCATTGTAATAGGAGACTATGCACGGTGCTTCAAATATTTGAATGCTCATTTTGTCAGTGTTAAAACTGGTTAAATATTTTAAGGGAATGGAGGGAACAAATCACCAGTAATTGATTTGCTTAGACTTTTGTTTGCCTATCACTATGTTTTATTTTTAGGTATGTGGAAGCCCAGATATTCCACTTCACCTTCTGAAATCTGTAGCAACTTATAAAGGCATTGAACCAACTGCTCCCTTGATACAGTGGTTCTGGGAAGTGATGGAGTCTTTCTCCAATACAGAGCGATCTCTCTTCCTGCGTTTTGTGTGGGGCAGAACAAGGCTGCCCAGGACCATTGCAGACTTTAGAGGGAGAGACTTTGTTATTCAGGTAAGGTGTATGGGATGGGGTGTGGGCTTGTTATTTTAAAAAATCGGTAGTTGGAGAAGCAGGCTAATTCATTAAACTGCTTATGCAACATTACATTGTAGATTTGACAATGCAACAGAGACCTGTAATGTCTATAAGTACTTTTCTCTCTTGACTTGGGCAAGTGGATATTGGTTTTATTTCCCAGCCATTCGCTTCTCTGGAATTTGATAGTTTTCCACTGTCAGTCATCAGTTATTTTTTGCTGGCATTTCACACACAGAATCACACAGAATCCTAGGGGTTGGAAGGGACCTCGAAGGATCATGTAGTCCAAGCCCCCTGCCAGGCAGGGTCACCTAGAGTACATCACACAGGAACTTGTCCAGGCAGGTTTTGAATGTCTCCAGTGAAGGAGACTCCACAACCTCTCTGGGCAGCCTGTCCCAGTGCTCTGTCACTCTCACAGTAAAGAAGTTTTTTCTGATATTTACATGGAACCCCCTACGCTCCAGTTTGCACCCATTGCCCCTTGTCCTATCACTGGACATCACTGAAAAAAGCCTGGCTCCATCACCCTGACACCCCTCTTAACATATTTGCAAACTTTGACGTTGCCCTTCGGTCTCCTCTTCTCCATTTCATTCATAGCTCAATACCATTTCATTCAGCTCAGTAATAATTTCAGCTAAATGAAAAAAACACAGTCTTCAAATCATATTTTGGTATTTGCTGAAGCAATATAGTATTTTTAAAATTGTTCCCAACCATGTATTCATAATCAGAGAAGCTCGTATATGGTTTTATTTATGTAGCGTAGGGAAAATCGATCTCGTCTTTTCATTGTTCTTTTAAGAAACTTTAAGCATCAGGATCACAAATGTAACATGCTGTTAAAAAAACTTCTCCAGCATTACTGTGAAATGTATTTGTGGTTTGGACAGTGAGTCAAAATATTATGCTTTTTGTTTTCAACAGGTATTGGATAAATACAATCCCCCAGACCACTTCCTTCCTGAGTCCTACACTTGCTTCTTTCTCCTGAAGCTGCCCAGGTATTCCTGCAAGCAAGTACTAGAGGAAAAACTGAAGTATGCCATTCACTTCTGCAAGTCTATAGACACTGATGATTATGCCCGGATAGCGCTGACAGGAGAGCCAGCAGCCGATGACAGTAGTGATGATTCGGATAATGAAGATGCAGATTCTTTTGCTTCAGATTCTACACAGGACTACTTAACAGGACATTAAAAAAAACAAAATGATAGAAGGGATAGTTGTCACAAGCACTGAGGCAAAACGCCAAAACGACAATGAAGCCAAGGACAGGTTAGGTCTCAGAATATGGAGTATATAGTCAGAGGGATGGTAATGTTCTGAACGTGGGGAAAGTGTGTTTGCTGCTCACAGTAGGAATTAAGGGTTACAGCTTAAACCATTGGCTTAGAATAAATGGCACAGTGTATGGGCATTTAACATTTATTTGAAGAGCCGAAAGTGGCCCCCCATAATGCTGCACTACATTTAGAACCTTTGTGTTTACTGAAGTGTTGTAAATGTTTATATAAATATGGTAGTGCAGCATCCAAAAGGCAGTCAAACCTTTAAGTTGTGGGTGCAATAGGTTTTTTTTCATATTAAGTGTTGTGTTCTGTGCATCTTCTTGATTGTATATTGGAAATACTGTGCAACAACTGAATAGTATTATAAATATTTCAATTAACTTTACTAGAAGTTTGTTAAAATTTTTTGAACATTGAATTAACATTATTCCTTGCAGTTCTTCTATAGATAATAAAAATGGCCAATAGTTTCACCTCCACCCCTGGTTTGTATATTTTAGCTTATGCATTATTTATCTCAAATTTGATACCTTTCTGTGAACAGCACCATAATTCTTATCATGGAAAGTGTACTGTATATAATTTGTGCCATGTAAATGCAGAAGTTATAATTTCCCTCCAAATAAAAAGTTCCACCACAGAAAGAAATAGTAGGTGTTTTTTTAATGGTAATGCAGCTGTGAGGTGGGATGAAGGGCTCTACTAAGAAATGTTTCTGCAGTTCACATCTGTTGACCAGGAATTGCTGGTGCTGCTCCACCAATGTTGAGCTACAGCAGGTGCATTGCTGAACGTGAGCTATAGTGAACTCAGAGCAAGTGTACACAGCACATTAATGGCAGCAGGGAGGTGCACTTCCGTTGTGCTGTTGTTCCTAATGATGCTGTTGCCAATAATGGTAAATTTGTTCTTGGACACCTCGGAAAAAAGTTGCTTTTGAGGAAGTGTAAGGGACAGATGTCTTCAAATACCTGAATGTGAGTAAAAGAGTGTGATGACACTCATCTCTGAGAAAATTAGATCATTTTACAAGGCTTGATCACAAAACTTTGTACATCCAGAGTGGCCCATTCGGGTAACTCATTGAAATCAAGTGACATTCAGGTAGATACTATGTGTTTACCACACAGTGTGTGCACTAGTTTTTCAAAGTAGGAAAATAAGATTTAGTTGTGCCAGAGCACTGATAGTTTACTTTAAAGTCCAGTAGAAGGTGATGCCATACCATTTCTTCACTAATTATTAGGATAGGTATATTTAAATATTTAACATTTCACAATTCACAGAACTGAGGGAGTTGGAAGGGACCTCTGGGCCAACCCTCTTGAGAGTCGATTCTTTTTTGGTTTAGGGTGTGCATTTGACTTCTATTCCGACTTCTCTCCTTTTAAATATTAACTGTGGTCATGAAATCATACTTGATATTTCAAAATAGTAATGAAACTACCTATTTGTTATTAGGATGTCAGAGTTTTGAAATTTGTGAGCTCCAGAGGCCTCTATTTTGTGGTGAAGGTCTCTTGTGATAAATGCTCTTGTCTGGATCCTCTGTCTCACTGGAGATGCCAGAAGTCAGGCCTGTGCCCTGTCCTCCTGATTTTCTCTGGCTGGTGATGAAAAAAGCAGTGTCTTTTTTGAGACTTAAAAAAGCTGTAGAATGCAAAAACCTTAAGCAACCTCTTTTATCTTTGCTGCTGAATTGAATTTCTCCTGAGGTAAAGAGTGGGGAATCTAGTACAGAATTGCTCATGTGGTCGTCTGCCATGATGAGACTGGAGCCCTGTGGGCATCCCGCTTGATCAAAGAGATTCTGTAGTCAGCTTTTCAGGAGGTGTGATGGATGAGTCATGCTCAAATGTCATGAGCCCAAGGACTGAGACCCAGTTCAATTGCCATTCTTGAATTTCAAACCCCATTTCAGGAGCATATGAACTACTATAATGTGAAGAAGTTTTATAACTTGATTCTTTCTTTTTTTTTCCAATTTTTTTTTTCCAGAAAAAGCGAAAAGGAAATACTCTTTTTGTAAGGCAGCAGTATAGGTTGTTTATCAGTGAACTTTTGATATGGTCCCTCACAGCCTCCTCCTGGAGAAACTGACTCGTTAAGGCCTTGACAAGTGGTCTGTGTGGTGGGTGGGGAACTGGCTGACAGACCGTACCCAGAGGGTGACAGTAAATAGCTCCTTCTCAAACTGGCAGCTGGTCACAAGTGGGGTCCCCCAGGGATTGGTATTTGGCCCAATGCTGTTTAACATCTTCATAAGTGACCTGGATGTTGGGATCAAGAGCACCCTGATGAAGTTTGCTGATGACACCAAGATGAGTGGAGAGGTTGCCACTTCGGAAGGGAGAGCCACCCACCAGGATGACCTAGACAGGCTGGAGGAGTAGGCTAGCAGGAACCTTATGAAGTTCAATGGGGAGAAGTGTAAGGTCTTGCACCTGGGAACACATAACCCAGAAGTGCAATTCAGACTGGGATCCACCTGGCTGGAGAGCAGCCCTGTGGAAAGGGACCTGGGGGTCTTAGTTGGATAACAGGCTCAACATGAGTGGACAGAGTGCTGCAGCAGCAAAGAAAGCCAACAGGGTGCTAACTTGCATCAACAAGGGCATCACCAGCAGAGATGAAGAAGTCATCATCCTGCTCTGCTGGGTGCTTGTTAGACCACACCTGGAGTATTGCATTCAGTTTTGGTCCTTGCTCTACAAAAATGATGCAGACAGGCTGGAGAGGGTCCAGAGAAAGGCCACAAGGATGGTCACACTGGAGGACCTGCCATATGAGGAAAGGCTGAGAAAACTGGGTTTGTTCAGCCTTGAGAAGGCTTAGGGGAGACCTTATTACCATGTATTTAAAGGGTGGCTACCAAGAAGATGGAGACTCCCTATTTACAAGGAGTCACATGTCAAAGATAAAGGGTAATGGGCACAAGTTGCTCCTGGGGAAATTCTGATTGGACACAAGAGGTAAATTTTTCACCACGAGGACAGTAAAACATTGGAATAGTCTCCCAAGGGAAGTGGTAGATTCCCCTACATTGGCCAGTTTTAAGTCTCAGCTTGACAGGGTGCTCAGCCATCGCATAGAAAACTACAGTATTACCTAGAAAGGTTGGACCAGATGATCCTTGAGGTCCCTTCCAACCTGGCATTCTATGATTCTATGAACCTACTTAAAAGAACATTTCTAAGCTTCCTTCTTTGCTTTCCAATCAGAAGAGTCTCAGATGCCGTTTTACAGTGCAAAATGCTTGGCACCTGACTTAGAGCATTGCTGAGTAGCCGGTTGTCATTCAACTGGCTTGTTTCAAATGGTCAAAAAATGAGATTTGCTCTTAATTGGCTCTTACATGCAAATTCCTAGTCTGAGAAGCAAAAGGACTCAACTTCGCAAATGAGGAATGGTTTGCTGCTGCTCCTTTCCTTCTTCATATGCTGCTTCCCTGTAAAACCAACAACAGTGGTTTGATTTATTATGAAATTGCAGAAGACTGAGAGAAGAATCACTACCCATGTTCAAAATGACTTTGTTGCCTGGGTTAATTCCTGATGTGTCTAAAACCACCTAATTACTGCCAAACACCTGTGAATACTGAGAGAAGGTGATTGAGTCCCATTAGGGTGATTAGTGGACATGTACCATATTACTTTCATAGTGCTATTTCTTCCTAAACATTGTGTTAGTCATCAGGCCCTGGCCCAGGACCCCTTCTACCCAGCTGCTGGAGCCCACCCTGGGGTCTCTGTCCAGGCTGAGCTATGTGGCTGCTGCTTTCCCCTTTGCAGGTTCCACTGGTGACACGTGTCCCAGAGACACACATGCAGGATGCTGACATGGTCACTCACACACACCATTCCCACCCCAATGGGTTAAATGCCCCCCCCACGTGCTACAGTAGCTGATGTAGAGACCCCACTTGGTGCCAGCAGCTGGCACCAGTTTTCACTCACCCCCACCCAGGTCTCACCAGTAGCCAGAGAGTGGGATCATGCAGAGATAGTTAATAAATATTTAATACAAAGTTATAAGAACACAGGCTGCGGTGATCAGGCACAGGGCTCAGCCAGACAAATGTACTGACACGCCCTCTTTTATGTCTGACTGGCCACTTCTATATCCTTTTCTGTCTGCCCCCTCTGGCCCTTCCTGCTCCCCTTGCCCTGCTCACCCCTCACCAGTGGACACACAACCCACTCCCTCCAGCATCCCAGGTCCTCAGGTTTGCATTCCTGTCAGTTACAAAGTCCCAGTTTGCCTGCTAGTTCTTTCTAGCCCATCAGTTACTGTGACTGACCAGCTTTGTTTCTGGTTATTGTGCTTGTTAATGCTAATTGTTCAGGTTTCAGGGCTCCGTGTATTTGTCTCCCTCCCTTTCGTTATCCTTCTCACTGAGAAAGTAACCATGCCCACCCTTCACATGTCCTTACCAATTAGTGTGTGTGACCTGGTTCATTCTCATCCTGATCTCCCTCATCACGTGTCGGTCACGTTTGTCTCTCTCTGTTCTTGTTTATGGCTCCTCTGACCGGATACCCTCATAGGAGCAGACACTCTCCTTCCACATACCCTTGCAAGTACGGTCAGACATGATTTATGAGTTTGCTGTGCAGTTGAAGAATTAGCTGTATGGTGCCCTATCAAGGTGATCACTGAGGCATGGAGAAGTGGACGTCCAAATGTCAGTATTGATGGCAAGCATGCAAAGAAGCAGATTTATACCCAGCAGGCTGAAATGTGCTTTTCATGAGCAGTTTCAGAGTGTTGGTGTGTGTCTGACAAGAACTGGGTAGATAGCTGGGAGACCCGTAGAGAGGCGCGGAGGCGGTCAGCAGGCTGGGTGTGTGTTCGGGGAGGGTATGGCTTTCAGGCAGTAGCCTAATGAGTTGGCTCCAAGCTTCTTCCTGCAGAGGTGAAAACTGTGAGGATGGGCTGCAGGACCTCCAACCATAGCTGAGGGTAGGCCCACACTGGCAGGATTTGCCTGAGGTCTGACAGACTGAGCATTTTCCAAAGGTCACCATCTGCAGAGGCAGTGGACCAGATTTTCTGTAATGGGAGTGGGCTATACTGGCAATTCACACACAGAGACTGGGTACTGTTTTTTCTAGATACTTGAGGTATGTAAATGAAGCTGCAGTGTACAGCTTCATGAAGTCAAGAGTGTGTGTAATTCTTTATCTGCAGACAGGGCTAAACAACACCTTAGGAATTTCTTGATGAGGCAATGCTAGTGGACAAAAGGACGCGAGGACCACAGACTAAACAATTCAGCAATGACAAGCAGTTACAAAAGAAGCAGGTATCATTCCAGGGCAGTTTCATTGGCTTTCAGAGGCAGAAAGTCCATTTTAACTTGATAATGAATAAAGTCTTGGCTGGAGTACTCCTGGGTCTTTCCTAAGACAGGAGCATCCTCCCTGGAGAAAGTACAAAGGGAAGCACATCTCTGGCAGTGTTAGAAAACAGAGATGAAGGAGAGGTCAAAAAGAGTGGGAAAGTCTGATACAGAAAAGCTGGATTAAAACACCCTGATAAATTTTTCAATATGTAAAATATTGGAACAAAAAGGAAATTATCTGTTGCCTGTGGTTTTCCAAAGCAGGTTGAGAAGAAATAGTTTCCTTACAGCTGAGATACTTCACACCTCACCCCTCACACTTGGTAACTTTAGAGATATTTAAGCACCAGAATGCCCAGTCTAGGTGGATAATGAATTTTGATCAATAAGAGTTTTTAAAATCTTGTTAGACATCTCTTGGTGATTATCTGACAATACTTGATCTACCCACAGTCAGGCAGCTGCCCAAATCAATATCTTGAATCCTCTCAGCTTGTTATTCTTGCAATGCTCCATTCAGTATTTGCTTCTCTAAAAATGAGTTTCTATTAAGTAGAACAGTCTGCAATGGTATCCTGTCCATCATGTTCTAACCAAGGTGCCTCGAGAGATCTGAATTTACTGTAGATAAGACACTTGAAATCTTAATCTGTTACTATGAGTGAAGACACTGAAGCTTTTCAGATGCCTGCTTTTCCAGCGTGGACCCACGCTGCTTCAACAGGATCCTTCCTTTTTCAGTAACAGCTTCCTTAACCAGATGGCAACTCCTCTGTGTGCACAGCTCTCCCTGATCCCCATCAGGGCTTGCTGATCATTTAGGAGACTGGGTGCTGTTCTGAGCTGCGAGAGTCCTCCTCTTCCTTCCTGCAGCTCCAGCCAGAGCCACATATCTGCTGGGAGGGAATGCCACTGCTCTGGCTGAATCTGGTGTGGTGGGATGAGCAGTCTCCTCTGCCCCAGGTAAGCCTGGGTCTCACGGTACCCCAGCACAGCAGTGTTTCTGGTTTATGGCCAGAAATTACTCTCTCCTCACTCTCTGCCCAAAAGCTGTTTTTCAGTGGGATCGTTTCCTTTCTCTGGTTTATTAGGTTCCTCCACTGGCCCAGTAAGATGGGTATGGGAGATCAAGCACTGCTAAGCTGGCCCTGCCCTTGAGTCCTTCCTATAGTTTCTCTTTAGCAGCCCCCTGAGACTGCAAATACCTGACAAAATGCCTGCTCTCCTCTCAGAGGCACGGGCTGTGTGCTGGCCATGGCCATGTATTTTATGGCCACAGGGATAGAAGTCCTACTGTTCTGTGGACATGCTTCTTGTCAGCAAAGCACAACCTTTGGAACAGCTGCCACTTCAGCCACTGGATAATGGGATGTGTCAAAGCCAAAGGCTGACTGGTGTGGGATAGGAGTGGTGGGAGCACATGGCTAGGCACAGGGAAGGGTGAGAAGGCAAGATGCCTAGGTCATCCACAGCAGCTGGATCATCTTGGTGCTCCCCAAGAGGTGGGGAGGCCATGGACAAGGGATGCCCCTTGTCCATCAGGTAAAGTGGGTGGTGCTGGGGAAGCCCCTGAAACAAAGGGGTCCTGGGCACCTCTGGCACTTGGAACTGCCTTGTTTTGTTGTTTCCAATCTATTTTTTTTTTTTTTTCCTCCTTAGTATTTCTGGCTTGTGGAAGCCTTTCAGCTGTTTGGAGATTCAGTGTTGGCATTCTAACCTGCTCCTTTGCTGGGATAACCTGGCATTGTCAGCTCAGGGAGCTGGAACTCCAGCTTCAAGGCTTTTACTGCCGGATCAAAAATGCCACAGCCCCATGGCATTGATAACTAAATGTTGTGCAGACTTGTTTTACCAATTCAAACTTGCTCAAATGATTATGGGGATTGGTAAAGTAAATGTTACTAAGCTCAGTGTAAGGTTAGTTATTGTCTATCCTAGAGCCAATATGAAGATGACCCAAATTTTGTGCTGTGGGCTTTGGCTACTTCCGTGGGAATGCCATCCCTTGCACAAATCCAAATTTTTTGGTGTGAAAATGGCAATTATTTTGAATGGCAGCAATGTGTATAGCCATTTTTGTGCACTGTCAGAGGACAGATACTGGACACTGTCAGGAGAAGAAAGCCCCTGGGAGTAAGAAACTTGTTTGCTATAAAATTCTTCATAAAAACAGGCAAGTACAGCTCCAGGTGACAGTCTTGACCCCAGGTGAAATCACTTTTGGCTTCAGTTCCTGGGTGCACATCTCAGACTTGGTTCAACATAAAACTGTCTGCATGATGCACTATGTTAATACCATTTTGATGTTTGCTTCCAAGATGGTCTTGCCTGGTCCATGGCAGTGGTGTTGAGATACCCGTGTATAGGCATGACCAGGGGAGGAGAAGCCTGTGAGAGATTTTTGAGCTTCCTCTGTGGTTAAGACACAGGACTAGGAGTCAGCAGATCCAAGTTCCTGTGTTGTACAAAAAAGCTACTTTGAACACACAGGCTGCATTGATAAAAGAGATCTCATAGGAGTGCTACACACATTTCTTTGATGAGGCCCAGCCTTTCTCCTTGCCAAGTGATGCACTGCAGAAAATTGGCTCCTCCCACCTAGAAAAGGTTGCCATCCTGAAAAGGGAGCAAGGACAAACAGTTCCGATGCTCATCTTCGGGTAAGATGTACATTGCTACACCCATTCAAATAGCCTTGAATCATAGAATCACATGATGTTAGGGGTTGGAAGGGACCTCTGAAGATCATCGAGTCCAACCCCCCTGCCAGAGCAGGACCAAAAACTAGGGCAGATCACTCAGAAAGGCATCCAGATGGGTCTTGAAAGTCTCCAGAGGAGGAGAATCCACAACCTGTCTGGGGAGCCTGTTCCCATGCTCTGTAAACTTACAGTAAAGAAGTTCTTCCTCATGTTGATGTGGAACTTCCTGTGCTCGAGTTTGAATCCATTGCCCCTCATCCTATCACTGGACACAAGTGAAAAGAGGTTGTCCCTGCCTTCTTCACACCCAGCCCTCACGTATTTATAGACATTAATCAGATTCCCCCTCAGTCTTCTCCTCTCTAGACTGAAAAGCCCCAGGTCTCTCAGCCTTTCCTTATAAGGCAGGTGTTCCAGTCCCTTAATCATCCTCATAGCCCTCCCTTGGACTCTCTCAAGTAGATCCCTGTCCCTCTTCAACTGGGGAGCCCAGAACTGGACACAGTACTCCAAGTGAGGTCTCACCAGGGCTGAGTAGAGGGGGGAGGAGAACCTCCCTTGATCTGCTGGACACACTCCTCCTAATGCATCCCAAGATACCGTTGGCCTTCTTGGCATGAGAGCACATTGTTGTCCCATGGGTACTTGTTGTCTGCCAGGACTCCAAGGTACTTCACCACAGGGCTGCTCTCTAGCAGATCACCTTCCTAACCTGTACTGGTGCATTTCTTGTTCCTTCCCAGGTGGAGGACTCTGCATTTGCTCTTGTTGAACCCCATTATATTCCTCCTTGCCCAGCTTTCCAGTCTGTCCAAATCTTGCTGAATGGCCACACAGCCTTCAGGTGAATCAGCCAATCCTCCCCAGTCAGCCAATCCTTCCAAAGAGGTGGTGAGCACTGAAGTGGGAAGAGGAAACTAAAGGCTAAAGGTGACTATGGTTACTTTTGTCACACTGTGTCCCAAGAGTTGGGAAGGATGTGGCCAGCATAACCACAGCCAAGAAATGCAAGTAGGATTGCCCTTATATGGTTATCAACAAATTAATGTTGATCTGGGTAATGTTTGCTAAAGACGTAAGAGTTAAGTGAATGTAGAGACAACTACTGGAAAACAGTTTGAGCAAATGTTTGTTTACAGTAGCTGGCCACAGAAACGGCTTACATGCTCAAAGTGTGCTTTTGGGATATCCATTTAGGCAAGACTTTGAAGCAAGAAATGGAGAGGACCAAATCCCTAGCTAGAGCTTGCTTACAGGCTGTTTAATTTGAAAGATATCTGTACAAGCTGCTTCTCTCCATTTGGGAGTGGTTGCAAACTGTCTTATCACCTTCTCATCTCTTACAGAGTGGTGACAACTGCTGCTAAGGCCTTACGGGAGATGGTAAAACAACAGCTCTGTGGCACCTCTGGGAGTGTCAGGTTATTTTGTGGTCTCAAAACTACTCTGAGACAGTAATGTTTACAGGAGTAGTCATTGCTATCTCTACCCATCAGAGCCTATAATCAGCGTTTCTGCTGCTTTTAGGGAAGAGGTGAATTGCAACTACTGAGCACTCATTTACTGATGTGACTGGT
The DNA here is from genome assembly GCA_020745705.1 of Hemiprocne comata. Classification (NCBI taxonomy): domain Eukaryota; kingdom Metazoa; phylum Chordata; class Aves; order Apodiformes; family Apodidae; genus Hemiprocne; species Hemiprocne comata. Next base: position 87,911,885 of record CM036586.1, on the reverse strand, counting down.
CTTGGGTCATTTAATGAGTTTTCAGTAACTTGTCTGTTGCCTGAAGAAGACAGCAGCTCCTTATAATAACATTATAACCATGCTACTGCTGAGTTGGGGAGCAGGTTGCAAGGTATCTTGCTCTGGGTTAAACATCAGTAATTCTGAAAAGCTACCTTGGGGATGACAAGACTGCTCTGAGAAGGGGCTATGCTATGTGAGTGAGGAATTTTGGCATGATGGAGGTCTTTCATCTGGGTGAGGTTTAAATTGTCATGAAATGAAGCTTTCCTACCGCCAAGATGGACTTCGGGCTGCCAAAGCTAAACAGTCCTCAGCACCCTGCGTGGTGAGATCCACCTTTCAGAGGTGAGCATTTGCATGTAACTCAAAAATGCAAGGTTGGCAATGGTCCCTGGAGAACATCCCTGATGACAGTACAGATTTAGTTTCCCTTTGGTATGGCTTTTGGTCTGATGGAGTCACATCGGTGAATAGATGTTTTTACTAAATTGTTAAGCAGTCATTACAATCCTGCAGTTTTCTGTTATAGGATACTGGACTCTTAAAAAAGTGAAAGGCCCAGGTCACCCAGGACAAGTTACCTCTTCAAGAGACCTGACAAAGTCTGTGGCTGGCACAAAGAAACAATAGGGCAGGTAGAAAAGGTGAAGCCAAAAAAAGCCAGTGGCGTTACTGGGTCTGTTTTTTTTAACAGCCTTGTTGATGTTAATATGAGACATCTTGTCCCTTCCCAAAGACAGGAACTCTCCTTTCCCGTGGAGAGTAAAAAGTCAGAAACAAAAACTGTGAAGTGAGATGAAACAGTATCTTGTGAAATACAACTCTCCTCCATTTGAGTCTGCTGTGGAGTTGAGGATTTATGGTGAGATGTTCTTATAGGTTAGTTTGTGGAAGCCAGCTGTGCCTTTCACCAATATGGCAAATGTTGAATTAAACCCTGCATAGGTGGAGATGCTTCTGCTCAACCAGACTGACACGATGGATTCTGTGAAACAGGGCTGGGCCATGTCTGGTAATCATAGAATCATAGAATCATCCTTATTGGAAAGGACCTTGAAGATCACCAAGTCCAACCATAACCTAAATCCACCTACCATAACCTAATCTACCCAGTGCTTAAATCACACTGCTAAGCACTATATCTATATTTCTTTTAAACGCTTCCAGGGATGGTGACTCTACCACCTCCCTGGGCAGCCTGTTCCACTGTCCAACCACTCTTTCAGTAAAAAAATTCTTTCTAATATCTAGTCTAAACCTCCCCTGGCGCAACTTCAGGCCATTTCCTCTAGTCCTGTCATGATTCACTTGAAAGAAGAGGCCAACTCCCACCTCCCTACAGCCTCCTTTCAGGTAGTTGTAGAGAGCAATGAGGTCACCTCTCAGCCTTCTCTTCTTCAAACTAAACAACCACAGCTCCCTCAGCCTCTCCTCATAGGACTTACTCTCTAGGCCTTTCACCAGCCTGGTAGCTCTTCTCTTGACAACTTGACATCCTTCTTGAAGTGAGGGGCCCCAGAACTGAGCACAATACCCGAGGTGCAGCCTCACCAAGGCTGAGTACAGGAGCACGGTCACTTCCGTACTCCTGCTGGCCACACTATTCCTGATGCAGGCGTATGTGCAATAACATTATAACTTTCCTAGCAGAATCATATATAAAGAGTGTGTGTATCATTAATTGTCACTATGCATTTTTATTAGTTATACATGCATACAGAAAAAAATGGGAGAGGAATAAATAACTTTGGTGGGAAGAAAAAACGTTGCGAACCACTATTAAACTCACTGAAAAACAGTAACGGTCAAATATCTTCCTTTATGAAAAATTCAGAAAACTTCTCAGTTTAAGCAAACTAGTTTCATGTCTGCTAGAGACATTTTCTCTGCTCTGCCTCGTACACACAGAAATAATGGCTCCATAACCCCATTTGAGACTGAGATTTGCCTCTGCATGGACACCAGTGTAACTATCCTAGATTAAGCACTTTTCTCATTCCACTCCAGACTAGTGCAGAGTGGGTGAGTGGAGAGGGGGCATCCATGGTTACTCTGGAATAGATGTGGAGACTGGCATTAAGTGCAGAGAGATGTACAATTTGGAGCCACTCAGTATTTGTTTCTCTATGTAGATGAGAGATCCACACAAAGATATATCTTTGTAATTGCCTCAGCTGAGTTATGATTAACCCTAAGGATATGGGATGACTTTTGAACATGAAGCCTCTCTTGTACAATGAGCACTGTCTCATGCTTATTTTGACGTATGTGCTCTTGCATAAAAGGGTGTTTGCTCTTGTACTTGCCTCTTCTTATACAGAGAGTTACATAATGGTCCTAGTAGCCTCCCTGTGTACCACCTGGATGCTGCTCTCCTGTCCATGGGTGTCTGAAGCAAGATACAGATGTCCAGCAGCTCCCTGACCTCCCAAGATGGGAAGTGTTTGGTGTGCAGGGCAGCTGCGACAGTCAGGGGCTATGGCAGTGAATGCCACCTTTCAGGATCCTGAGCTCAAAGGGTACCATTGTTATCTGCATCCTTCCCTGACTGCATCCCATGACCTGGTGCGTGGAGCCTTTCACAGCCGATTCAGGCACAGACAACAGGACTGGGATGCTCGCCTGTCTCCTTGCCAGCAGCTTGCTGCTAGCAAGTACTGAATGTTCATGGGTGCTCCGCTCTGCCTTGCAGGCCCCCCACTGCTGGTGAGGCACCTCAGTGACCAGTGTGATGAAAATCGTAGCTTGATATGAAACACTCCAAGAACTGCAACAGGCAGAGTCCATATTGAGTGTGGGATAGGTTTGTTAAATACAACTGGGGACTGAATAATAGACCACTGGTGTTGCCTTAGCCTCACTCTGAAAAAAAAGATCACAGGTTTGGCTGCCAGAGATGGATTTCCTCTGGTTTTCCTTGCTGCAGCCCTGCCTGGAATGGGTGATGACTTGTTCCCATGTGCTTCAGGAGGTGAATTTTCCTTCAAGTTTGCTGGTTAATTGTGTTCGCTTTCTTCAGCTCTGGCACATATCAGCACAGGCTTCTTGGATGGTCAATTCAAGATGGCAAATCAACATCCAGCTATTAACTTGGCACTGAGTAGGCAGTGTTGCTGGAAAACTGTGCTGTTCCTGTTCAGTAACTGCAGAGGAAGCCAGCTGGTTGTCACACTCACTACAGCTGGACGGTTTGCAGATATAAATTATAGACTAGATTCCAGCCATCCCTTCCCCCCGACGTTTTTTACATTTCTATTTTCCGTTCTGAAAAAAAGTTACATTATTTCAGGTTGGTGTTGAGCAAATGGAGTTTTCTGTCCCTGTGTTTTCACCAGTTCTGCTCACTTCCACTCCTCTCACCATCCTTCGCCCCTCCACACTTCCTCTCTATTGCAGACAGGGCCTCATAAGGGTCGGAAGCAAGAGGAAGAGCCAGGAGCATGCAAGTAGAAAAATTATAACCAGAGAATAAGGCAACAGATGAGGCAGATGGGGAATGAGCCCACGCACAGCTGGACTTGGGCTTGTCTGAGCCTGGAGTGAATTTGCTCTGTGCATCTCCAGGGAACAAGGGGAAACAGGGATGCAGCTACAAAGTGGTGAATTTAGACACCTGCCTTAGGGGAATCAAATTGTTCTGACTTACAAAGACCCCTTGCAAAAGCATCTCCCCTCTTCCTTTTCATTGTACAGGAGATGTAGGCATCTCCCTCCAGGGACCACTAACTCCGTCACCTAAGGTAATCTAGGTGTCTAAGAAGAAGGTGTCTACACGTGAACTCATAGAATAATTTAGGTTGGATGTGCCTATTCTCCCCATTTTGGGATGCAGAGGCTTAATCAATGAGTTAATACAGTCTGGAGCATTTTTAATCTCATCCTGCAGTGGACACCTGGCTGTGGCTGGGGAGTTCCTTTCTCACTGCTGACTGCATTGACCCAGCATCTTCAGGGACTGCAAGTCACACTACAAGTGTAGTCACCTCAAGTTTGCCAGCATGAAGCCCTCCCTGCTTTAGGGTGCGGTGATTTAGAATCACAGAATGGTTTGGGTTGGAATGGACCTTAAAGATCATCTAGTTTCCAACCCCCCTGCCATGGGCAGGAACATCTGCCCCTAGATCAAGTTGCTCAGAGCCCCATCCAACCTGGCCATGAACACTTCCAGGGACGGGGCAGCCTCAGCTCCTCTGTCTGTTAGAGTTATCTGTATCTTTCTTTGAAGCGTAGGAGAGCGGTGAGGCCAGACACCCGGCTTTCACGCAGTGACGGCAGTGCAGCAGGAGGGGATGAGGAGTCATTCCTTCCACAGGTGGAAGGCATGGCTGGCAGGCTTCCCCACAGCCCCCCTCAACCCCCAGCCCTTGAGGCTGGGCAGGCAGCCCTCTCCTGCCTGGAAAGTCTGTCAGGAATGCAAAAGCCCCTCTCTGTTGGTCTGAGCTATGCAAGTTTCACACAACAGGCAGCCTGTTTGCAGAAGCGTTTCTCCATACTGAGAAACAAGTGTTTATCCACAGCTGCAGCAGGACCTTGTTTAGTGTAGGTGGGCTATGATCTTATTTATTTATCTGTTAATTTATTTATCTTAACTTGAAAAACAGAAGCATATGGTAATTTTCTCCATGAAAACATTTATAGGAGCTGTTGGAAACCACTATTTTCTCTGAAAAAACAGCTAATGAAACTTAAACCAAACCTGGTTTGCCACCTAGCTCTGGTTAGTATTAGTTTGTGGAAGCTGAGAATTTTCAAAACTCAGTATTAGAAAAATAATCAGTGTGAGTCCAGACCCCAGTTGGTGTTGCTGTACAGACTCATGATATGAAATCCTAAGTCAAACTGAGCAACATCACAGCTTTCTCTCTGCAATTTTTCCATATATGAGTTAATAATTTACTAGTACTTTTTGCTTCTTTTTTTCCATTCCCATTGTAGATTCTTCTGCAAGCACAAGGTAGGATCTTCCATGTAGTTCAACAGCAGCATGTCAAATGCACTGCTGTCAGAGACTTGAAGTATACATTAAGCACCACTTTTTCTAGTGCAGCTATATGAGTTACATTGCTGTTTTTTCCTAAATTTACTAATAGAATTAAGGAAGCGCAATGATTGGGGCCTTCAGTGTTCTGTTCACTCCTGACGTTCTGAACTTCCTCCAGCTTTTCTGTGTTAATTTGGATCTTTTTGTAGACACCTCCTGGCTCCCTGCTTTCCAACATCAATTTGTAAGCCTGTCTGCCCAGCTGTCCACTGGTTGTATTCTCCCCTCTGTCACTTCCTCTCAGCCATCCTTTGATTTTCTTGCTGGGAACAGACTTTTCAAATGACTGACTGGACTAACTCTTTGGATTCAGCCTTTTCAGACTTCTAACTGCTTTATACTCCAGCGTCTGAATGGCTTCCTGCATCTCTACAGCCCATAAAGCATTCCCACACTTGGTGTTTCTATTGTGCCAAAGCTTTGGCCAAGACCTGTCTGGATTCTGGCCCTACATCTCCTGGTCTGCATGGCTCTGGGAGGCGAGCCTTGCCTGGTTCTGTATGTTTTTGCTAAGTTCCTATTGCCCTTGCTTTATGGATCCCAGGAAAAAATCATAAACGCTAGATGCATTTCCCTCTTGTTTCTCATCATGCTCAGACTTCAGTCTCAGTTTCTCAGGATTGAGTTTCTCTTCTCCTTCTGAGTCTTTCAGGTCTGCTTAGCTGCTGTTTGCACAGGATCTGCAACTAATCCTGAGTGTCTTGAGTGGGCCTTTATTTGTTTTCCCTAAGGATGCCTTAGCTCCTATTTTTGATGGTGGGCAACTTTCTGCTGCTGCTGCAGACTGGTGTGAATCACTTCAGTTAATCTCTTTGGTACACTTGCCAGGGTCAACTTGACTCTTCCAGGCTTTTTATAACCTGGGAGGGAAATCCTGCAGGTCCTTCCAAGCTGGTGGTGTACGCAGTTTCAGAAAGTCTGAAAGAGCACAGTTAGTCCATCGCATCAGCAGGAACTTGCAGTGTCTGTGTGCACAGAGGCTTCCAAATTATCACAAGTTTATATGCAGATTTTAGGTTAGTTCTATATTTACCAGGAAATGCCCTCACTTCTATGGCTAAGTCTCCAGTTAGAAGTTTATGGGAAACATGCAAAAGCATGACTTTAATCTCCCATTTCACTAGAATGCATGGTGTTGCTTATTTGACATAGAAACTTAACAGGCAATGTTTCTTTTGACTTCTAGGGATTTCTGCCTGGCCTTCCACTGTTAATACAGCTATCTGAGTGATGTAGCACAAATTTTAACGGCAACGTAGGTTAAATGAGGTGATGGGTGTTTGGCGAACCCTTATGTCAAATACAATGGTCTTTGGTGTGAGCCCTCTTGAAATACTATAATTACTGTTCGGCTCAGCAATGTTTTAGTTGCTCCTTACCCTATTTTCTGTCTTCTGTGTTTTGCAGCATCTGTATGGAGGCAAACTTCACCTTTTTCCATGTTTTCACAGTGTCTCCTGCTTTGGGGTCCTCAGCCATGGCTGAAGCACCTAAGCAATAGAAACAAATAAATTATTATGAATTTGAAGGTGAAGAATTTATCTTAGTAAAAGGATTTTTTTTTTTTTTTAAATCAGAATAATCTTTGAAAGGAGAACTGGATTCATTTGTCTGTAAAAAAACTGGATGAAAGAACACCTGTATGTGTATAATCTGTCTGTAAATTACTATTTTCATGGAAATTATGTTTTCTATTATTTAAAAGGCATGCCTCATGCTAGGAAGTCTATTGCCACACTAGAGCAGTCGAGGAGTAGCTGTCCTGTGATACTGAGGATAGGCATAAATAGAGTTGCACAAAACATGACCAGGCACTTCTTGAGTTGCTTCTTGAAGGTTTAAATAACTTCCTAGAGCCTAAGCTATTGTAACCTTGCTGTTTGTAGACAGATTAAACTGGAACCTATTTTACAATAAAAGATCATCCATTACATGTACTCAGCAGTCTGTGGGAAAAAAATTAAAAGCAGCTTTGAAAAACACACTTTTGGACAACTAAGTGCCTCCAAGAACAGCATAAATGGAATGACTTAATAGAAACTGCACAATGGTCCACCTTATCTTATAAGACTTTTGTAGTAAGTGCCTCTCTGCAGCCACAAGAGAGAAGAGACAGGCCATGTATGTACATCCATGACACACATCAAATGAGAAACTGGAGGTAACTATTGATGACCTTAAGGATAATCCTGAGGGAACTAGAAGTGTTCATCTCTGCCTTGAGACTTAGAAGGTCAAAAATGTTTACTCATCTTTTGAGAACAACTGCCTCTTTAGGAAGGCTCATCAGGCAGAAACCATCATTACTACTTCATAACATGCAGCTCTTCAAGGCAATATGACAATACCATCATTCTCTTTGTGAGGAATGAATTTTGTATTGTTTTTCTTCATGTTATTCTGCTTGTAGCTGTGATATTAATGTAGCATCTGTCTCTCCAGTTGGCATACACTGTATGGGGAGTGTAGATTTTATTATCATTTATCAGTTTCTGTTCGATACAGGCAAAAAGAGTTTGGTTGGTGTGGTGTTTAGTGAACATGGCATTGAACACTGCAGTGTGACTCGTGAATATTTGGAATTCTAGTATAAAGAATGAGAGCAACTCTTTGTCAGGATAATCTTTTTAGTACTTTCTGATGGCAGAAAAAGTTATTTCCCCCCCCCCTTTCAAATACGACCAGTTTCTCATAGTGAGAACTGTAATATCTGCTCTTTTATAACTTCTGTGGCAGTTTAACTGTGGTACTTCCTGCTCTTTTCCTCTCCAGCTTCCTGCCCAAACTCAGGGCAGTGTGTGAAGTGTCTGCTCAGTGAAGCTCACCGTGGTCTGTGTACTCTTTCTCTCTCTGCCACTTGTTACAAGCATCTCAGGCTTCTGAAGAGCTGTGTTTGGGCAGGGAGTAACGGGTGCTGGGAGTAAGTCAAGTGCTAGTTCCTCACTGAAATCACATGATGGCAAATCTGGGAATTCCTGCTTCATTTATGAGTGTGCACAGGATGCAATGTCACTCTCTCCTCATCCAGAGATGCTTACTACAAAGAACTGAGCTGAATTCCACAGCAACAAAGTAATTTACCCAAATAAACTCTCTATTCAGAAACCACCAGGCATCTTGCAGCTCCCTCAGCTGAACCAAGTCTTTTATTTTTAACATCTGTGCACCTTCTTTTTTTTTTTTTTTTTTTTTTTTTTCCTTCTTCATTTCGGAGATTTTATTTTTCAAACAAAAGAACCCCTTCAAGAATTCTTCAAAAAAGCAGGTAAAATGCCATCTTTCTACCATACATGTTTTCTAGAGTAGTTGAATGCAGTTCTGTTGTTTTGAGAGGAGTTTTAATATATGCCATAAATTACGACATATTAAAAGGAAGTAAAATTTTGCTAACAGTATAGGGTCTCTGCACAGCATTTATAGGTACCTGAGCATTCAGCATTTTAAAATAGCAGTGAGACACATCAAGTATATACTATAATATTCAGTGGTTCTTTTAGTCACATTTTCTTTTACCTTTACATTGTCTCAAACATTAACTTTTCCCAGAATATTAAGTATTTAAAAGATTGTTTTAACTTATTTTAGATTGTAGATTCTTTGAGACTCGAACTTACTGTAATTTTTAAATGCATATTTCTTTGCCCCTCCTATTCTGTATAAGGCAAGTAGCTCAGGCTTACTTTTTTGGGCTAGATGGTCTGCAAAACATGAATCTTTATGCTTAAAAGTATGTTTAGGTCTGCGTGTTGAGATAACTCTTTGATGTTGCAGAGTGAATGCAACTCTCAAGTAAAATGACTTAAGAAAAAATGAATGTAGCCAGTGTATACTCCCATTAATTTTCTGAAGCATTCCTTCTCATGGATTTTACATGTGTTGGCTGTATTTGCAACAAGCTGTTGTGATTTTTCCAGTCATCTTGCTGGAGCAGTCTGCCAGCAAGAGAGTAGTCTGCAGACCAACAATGGGCTGGTCTGTTCTGCTCAGCACTGCTTTTGCTGCAGGAGGAGAGAGTGAAACAGTCTCACTTCCCAAGAGCTTGAGATTTTACAAATTAACTGTCAATGTTTGGTTTTCAATGAAACTTAAGGCAAGAGGTCAGAGGATTTGTCACTTAAATTTAGTTATGAAATTTTATGGAGAACACTGATATATACTTTTTCTTTTTGAGAATAAGATATATTATTAGATGTTGAAGACCTGCAACTTTCAGGAGATGTGGTTCAGCTGATGTATAGGAATCTTTTTGTATTATTAGTCATAGGTGGAAACCTGAAACTTATTTGCTACCTGAACTCTCTCAAAAGAAGTTGATCTTCTCACATGCTACCATCAGAATTCCTGGTAGCTTCTTGAGTGCAGCTCCTGAATTGTTGCTGAAAGCTTGGCTTTCAGTGCAGACTTTGATCATTCGGGAGGAGCTAATTTGGGCCTCATCAGTTCTCTTTTGAAGAGTCCATACGCTTTCTTCTGAGTTAAGCAGGTCACCATGAGTTAGTCTTAAACATCACTGGAACAAAGAAGGGAAACCACGGATCACAGAATTGATGAAATTTAGGGCTGAACAGACCCTGGTGAGTTAATGAGAAGGTTTGTCTGGGTTATGGGCTTTTTCTGCAGCTAAATATAGGAGGAGAAATTGTTCTGCACTGCAAGCCTTTGGGGATGCTGTTTCAGTAGAAACAGAAAAAAAGTTTAGGCTTGTGGCCATGTGAAACTGCTGTTGAGGGACAAAAGGGGAAGAGCAGAGTGTCAGTCTAAGGGATTTGCCTGTGATTTTCCCTTCAGAAGGTCTGTTACATAAAGATATAGCCTACTAGGAGAACTGAGAAATTTAAACTTTTGCCCTGTTTTTCAATGATAGAGAAATAAAGTACAAAAGGGATAAAATGTATCACCTAAGAAGAACCTTGTCAGTCTGAGACAATGCAACAATTATTTCTATAATGTTTCTCAATAATAATAGCTGTAGAAGTAGTGAGAAAAAAACACCACAGTCTAATGAATATTTTCTTTCTGTGACTGGGTGCTTTTGCCAGATCACATTTTCCCCTGAGGATTAACTTTGAACTGCCAATTAAAAGTTATTACTAAATCCTGTTACAGCAGAAAGCCTTCAGGTTCTTACTGTTAAGTTTTGGCCGTTGTCTCTCTCACAGAATAGATTAAACTGCTGGGGTTTTGGTAAATTACTTTTGTAGTCAATATAAATATTTTAGGGGAAGGGTAGCAACTGCGTTCAGTTCAATTTATTTCATTAAATTAAAAACAAAGGGGAAAAAAACCCTGACATTGAGACAAGAGCAAGTATTACTGCATTGCATTAAGACTGCAGTAAAGTTTGCCTATTGATACAGTGATGCCTCAGTTTCTTCTTCAAGATCTTTACAAAACCTCATCATCCTGCCCTACTTACAAAAGAAAATTCCTAAAATATGTGTACCAAAGGTTGAATGAGATTTCCTACAATTTGGGGGCACAGGAACCAGAATACTGCAATAAGCCTACTATTTTCTGACAGGCACACGCTGTGTGTGTCACTGCTCTTAGCAGGAACAAATGGAGCATTATCTCTGAAATCACCATGTGGTAATGGTTGGCAGATGTTCGCTTTTTTAATGTGGTCACTGTAGGATCATCATCCGCTCTAAAATCTGTGTGTCTAGCTAGGAACAGATCAAACAGGGAAGAGAAATGAAGCCACTGATATTTTAATTTGCCTGAGAGAAGAAAGCAACCACTTTGTGTCCATTAGAAGAGCTGCATAGTGCTGCCAAACCCATCCATTCACATTAGGATGGGTGGAACATAAACACTGTGTTCGGCTATAGATCAAGATTCTGGCTTTCATATTCCTCTCATTTCCATGCTTTAGCCCTGATCCTAGAGCTGTGATCTTGTTGAAAATACTGAAATTCTTGATCTCTGCAGTAATATAACTGCACCCAGCATTTTCCTATCCAAAAGGGCAAGAAAAGGGGTGTCTTTTTAGAGGAAAAGTGATAGCCTAGAAAGGAATACAAGTTGCGTTCAGCAAATTAACGGATGAACCTGCTTCTATGCAGGGTCCAGCAATTTCTGGTTGACTGACGACTTTTTCTTGCATCCATTGCCTTGTTTTGAACCCATTTTCTTGGGACCAACTGAGAGAAGACTTAAGTTGGCAGAAAACCTTCTGCATCATTTAATGGGTTTAGGTACCAGGTTTGCGGTATTTCAGAAGCCGATAAAAAAAGAATAAAACAAGTACTGAATGGGAGACTTTGGTCATTGGTAGCATCAGCCACATTGGGGATTTCTGGGGCTCTGGACTTGTGTCCCAGAGAAGCTGGCTTCTAAAATGGAGCCTCGGTAAGTGCAAAAGGTACCTGATCCAGGGGCTATTGAATTCTCATTAGCTACATGGCACAGGACAAGGGTAGGGACACATCTGTCCTCCACAGGTTTTTTTCAGTCGGTCTGCCATTTGCCAGCCTCCTATTATCAACAGCAGGTACCCTGATCTTCTTCCATGGTTGCATGTCCCTTCGGAGGCTTTCAGCATCTGCTGGCTCAAGACCGTAGGGGTCTCATTTGATGATCGTTGCTTTTTACTAGTTTGCATAAACACACAACTTCTTTTACTCTCTTGGGAGGGCTAATTATTGTTGCATTTATTTGACCAATGAAACTACCAACACACCCCATGGATGCTGCGCTTGAGGTCTCCTCTAACCATTTCTCTTCTCTGACATGAACTGCTTGTACCAGAGAACTTCACCTCTTTTAGACTTCTCATTACAATTATTAGTTCAATTTAACATAGAAAATAGATCTGCTACATTTCTGTTTTAATTAAATAAAGCATCTTGGCATGATGAGCTCAACAGCATTGAGTTTTACATAGGCTGGGCTATGATCTGTCTGGTTGCTACTATCACTGTGGTGATAGTAGCTGCATCTTGCAGCTCTGCCAGCAGAGGTGCGGATTTGTGGAATGATGTAGTAATTCAGCTACTGCCACAGCTGGGCTGCAGTTCTCAGCAGTAGATTGCCTACACAGAACTCCTCTCCAGCGGGATTACAGTCGGTGTTATCACTTTTCCCTGTTTGAAATAATGACCCCCTGAGAAATGTTTAGTCAAATATAATGGAGAGACACTTGCTCATGCTGAGGTGCTCCAGAGCTGCCCCAAAGGCTTGCTCTGCTCTCAGGCCTTGCATTGGGCTGTGTAGTCTTTTCTCTTCCCTTTCCCTTTCCCTTTCCTTTCCCTTCCCTTTCCCTTTCCCTTTCCCTTTCCCTTCCCTTTCCCTTTCCCTTTCCCTTTCCCTTTCCCTTTCCCTTCCCTTTCCCTTTCCCTTTCCCTTTCCCTTTCCCTTTCCCCTTCCCTTTCCCTTTCCCCTTCCCTTTCCCTTTCCTTTCCCTTTCCTTTCCTGGATCATTTGTTAAAATCTCAAATTTTTTACCTATCTGCAGACCAGGAGCACTTGAAGCATACTTTTTTCCTCCCAGTCCAGCAGCAGAAAGCCAGTACCGTTACATGACTTCTTTTGGATTTGTGGATTTGTGATTAGCATGGATTTGTTAATTACTGCGCGGAAAAGCGGCTGTCCCACGAGGCACAAGGCACAGCTGGGAGGTATTTTCTGCTCTGCCAGGAGCAGTAGCAGGGCGACTTCCAGCTTCCTGGTGCAGGAGCTGCTTCAGTGGGGATGCTGGGAAGTTTGCTGGAAGGGAGTTAGTTTGAAAACTACATCAAAGCAGAAATATAAGTTTGACATTTGGTGCTAGTCCCTGTTCCTTGAAGAGGTTGTCTTTCAGAGAAGAAAAGAAGTGCAGCACTTGGACATTGCTTGTCCCAGAAATACATTTGTGTTATGGCTTTGTAGGTTTATAGGTTTGCAGTTTGGTTTTTGAGCTGAACAGCAGGATTAGTTAAAATGCTTTGTGAAAACTAAATTTAAGTCATAACACAAGCACCACAAATACTGAAGATTGTTTCAATTTTTTTGGGAACAGGGTAGTGTTCAAGGTGGAAAATGCCAAAAGATACGCTAAGTACAAATTGGAGAGATATTGCAACTGCTCAGGATCTAGCATTACAAGCTGCTCTCTAACTACTACTGCTCTTAAACTACAGCCTCTCCTATGTCAGATACTGATCATAACCTACAACCATATGCATAGTTGAGGCAATACCTCTTTGTCTGTAGAGACATCATCCAGTAATTGTATGGTTATGAAAGAGCCACTTCAGTGTTTGCACATCTGTCCCTAGTGATTGATCTTTACAAACGGTGTCTGTTAATTTTGGCCATTGTGGCTCTTTGGAAGGACATTTTAGTTCCTAGTAGAAATCATGGAATAGAAACTGCTGCAAATTTTATAACACAGTGGAATTCTCATGATAGGTGGGTAATTTAGAAATTTCTTTTAATCATGCAGAATTAAATTTCTTTTAATCAGGCAGAATAAAGAGGCTCTGCAAGAAATGATGGATCCCCTCCCCTCCTGTCACCAGGCCAAAGGAGGGGACTTACAGGACAGGGGTGAATGGAGAGAGGTCCGTCCTTGGAGAGGCAAGCGAAAACCCTCATGCCCCACCCTCCCAGTTACCCTTGAAAAATAGGTACGGGGCTTTGGAACTTCAGGGCCAGGCAAATGAAGATGGAGAGGATAATTCATCCAGTGAGTCACCCAGGGCTTGTCACTCATCCCCACGTCTTAGGACTTCTTCAACTAAGAAGGAGGGTAATTGTGGTGGGTGACTCTTCTGAGGGGAACAGAAGGGCCCATTTGTCGACCAGACCCATCCCACAGGGAAGTCTGCTGCCTCCCTGGGGCTTGGTTTAGAGATGTTAAAAGGAAACTCTCTGATCTGGTGCAGCCCTCTGATTATTACCCTTTGTTAGTCATCCAGGTTGGCAATGACAAGACTGCAGAGGCAAGTCCAAAGGCTATTAAAAAGGACTTCAAGACACTGGGGCAACTGATTGAAGGCTCAGGTGGCCAAGTGGTGTTTTCATCAATCCCTCAAGTGGTAGGGAAAAATACTGAAAGAGGGTGGAAAACACATCTAATCAATGTGTGGCTCAGGGGCTGGTGCCACTGTCGAAACTTTGGGTTCTTTGATCATGGGGAAGTTTTTATGGCACCGGGTCTGCAGCTGACAGATGGAATACATCTGTCTCCAAGGGGGAAAAGGATTTTTGCAGAGGAGCTGGCGGAGCTCATTGAAAGGGCTTTAAACTAGGCTCAAAGGGGGATGGGGATAAAACTAAGGATGGTCTTCTGTCTGCCATCCCACTTGAGGTGGGAAATGGAGATAGATATGACAAAAATACCATAGGGCTCTCTAACAGGTTGCTAACCAGGGAAGTAGCTGGGAATGGTCTGATAGCAAAAGTGAAAACTAATTGCTTGACTCCCTCTCTGAAATGCTTATATACCAATGCATGGAGCATGGGGAATAAGCAGGAGGAGTTGGAGATCTGCACTAGGTTGAATGGCTATGATATAATCGCAGTCACCGAAACATGGTGGGACAGCTCCCATGAGTGGAATGTTGTCATGGATGGCTATGTACTGTTCAGGAAAGACAGACCAACAAGGCGAGGCGGTGGTCTTATTCTTTGTGTACAAGAGCAACTAGAATGTCTTGAATTCTACCCAGGGAGGGAGGCAGGACAAGTTGAAAGCTTGTGGGTAAGAATTAAGGGACATGCAATTGAAGGTGAAACTGTTGTGGGTGTCTACTATAGACCACCAACCCAAGAAGAAGATGTTGATGAGGCCTTCTACAGTCAACTGGAAGTAGCCTCGAGATCACACTCCTTAGTACTTATGGGTGACTTCAATCACCCTGATATCTGCTGGAAAGCCCATACAGCAAAGGAGGTTCAGTCCAAAAGGTTCTTGAGTGCATCAATGATAACTTTCTAATGCAGGTAGTGGATGAACCAATGAGGAGAGGTGCACTGCTGGAACTTGTATTAACAAATAAAAAAGGTCTGGTTGGGGACGTTGAGGTTGAGAAGAGCCTTGGCGACAGTGACCATGACATGATGGAGTTTAGTATTTCACATGGAAGAAGCAGGGCAATAAGTAAGATTACAACCCTGGACTTCCGTAGGGCTAACTTTGGACTCTTCAAAGATCTACTTGCAGGAACCCCATGGGCTAAGACACTGGAAGGAAAGGGAGCCCAGGAAAGGTGATCAGTTTTTAAATACCACTTCCTCCAAGCCCAAGATAGGTGCATTCCTTTGAGTAAAAAATCAGGTAGAGGTGGTAAGAGACCTGCATGGATGAGTAAGGAACTTCTGAAGAAAATCTCGTGGAAAAAAGAAATTTACAGTTCGTGGAAGAAGGGTCTTGTCACTTGGGAGAACTACAGGGATGTTGTCAGGGTATGTAGGAAGGCAACAAGAAAGGCCAAAGCCCTCTTAGAACTAAAACCAGCAAAGGAAGTAAAAGAAAACAAAAAGAGCTTCTTCAAATGTATCAGCAGTAAAAGGAAGACTAGGGAAAATGTGGGCCCACTGCTGAATGAGGTGGGAGCCCTGATAACAGAGGATGCAGAGAAGGCAGAGTTGTTGAATTCCTTCTTTCCTTCAGTCTTTACTAAGACCAGCCCTCATGAACTCCAGACCCTGGATATAGGAGAGGAAGCCTGGAGGAGGGAAGACTGTCCACTAGTCAATGAAGGGTGGGTCAGAGATCACTTATGCAAATTGGATGTACACAAGTCCATGGGCCCTGATGGGATGCACCCAAGAGTGCTGAGAGAGCTGGCTGATGTTATTGCCCTACCACTCTCCATCATTTTTGAAAGATCCTGGCAAACAGGAGAGGTGCCTGAGGACTGGAGGAAAGCCAGTGTCACTCCAGTCTTCAAATAGGGCAAGAAGCAAGATCCAGGAAATTACAGACCAGTCAGCCTAACCCCCATTCCTGGAAAAATGATGGAGCAGCTCATTCTGGAGGTCATCTCGAAGCACATGGCAGAGAAAGAGGTTATCAGGAGTAGTCAGAATGGATTTACCAACGGGAAATAATGCTTGATTAATCTGGTAGCCTTCTACGATGTTGTGACTAAATGAATAGATGCAGGGAGAACAGTGGATGTAGTCTACCTTGACCTTAGCAAGGCTTTTGACACTGTCTCCCGTAACATCCTTGTGAGCAAGCTCAGGAAATGTGGGATAGAAGAATGGACAGTGAGATGGATTAAGAACTGGCTACACAATAGAGCCCAAAGAGTGGTGATCAATGGTGCAGAGTCCAGCTGGAGACCTGTAACTAGTGGAGTCCCTCAAGGATCAGTACTGGGTCCAGTCCTGTTCAACATCTTTATCACTGACCTTGATCTTGGGACAGAGTGTCTTCTCAGCAAGTTTGCTGATGACACGAAGCTGGGAGGATTGGCTGGTTCACCTGAAGGGTGTGCAGCCATTCAGCAAGATTTGGACAGGCTGGAGAGCTGGGCAATATAGGCATGAGGAATATAATGGGGTTCAACAAGAGCAAATGCAGAGTCCTGCACCAGAGAAGGAATAGCAAAATGCAGTACAGGTTAGGAGGTGATCTGCTAGAGGGCAGCTCTGTGGAGAAGGACCTTGGAGTTCTGGTAGACAACAACTTATCCATGGGGCAACAATGCGCTCTTGTGGCCAAGAAGGCCAGTGGTATCCTGGGGTGCATTAGGAGGACTGTGTCCAGCAGATTGAGGGAGGTTCTCCTCCCCCTCTACTCAGCCCTGGTGAGACCTCACTTGGAGTATTGTGTCCAGTTCTAGGCTCCCCAGTTCAAGAGGGACAGGGATCTACTTGAGAGAGTCCAAGGGAGGGCTACGAGGATGATTAAGGCATTGGAACATCTGCCTTATGAGGAAAGGCTGAGAGACCTGGGGCTTTTCAGTCTAGAGAGGAGAAGACTGCAGGGGGGATCTAATTAATGTCTATAAATACATGAGGGCTGGGCATCAAGGAGACAGGGAGAACCTCTTTTCACTTGTGCCCAGTGATAGGATCAGGGGCAATGGATTCAAACTCGAGCACAGGAAGTTCCACCTCAACATGAGGAAGAACTTCTTTACTGTAAAGGTTACAGAGCACTGGAACAGGCTCCCCAGAGAAGCTGTGGAGTCTCCTTCTCTGGAAACTTTCAAGACCTGTCCAGATGCCTTCTGAGTGATCTGCCCTAGTTTTTGGTCCTGCTGTGGCAGGGGGGTTGGACTCGATGATCTTCAGAGGTCCCTTCCAACCCCTAACATTCTGTGATTCTGTGATATGCCAACCAGAATTCTGTAGGCAGAAAATTTTGTCAAAGTGTTATAGTTTATCATCAGAAATGTTCATACCATAAAGCACTTTTGAATGTTTGCCACTTATACTTAGGAATGTATGCAGGAAGATTTCTGATTAAGGAGCCCCTTTAAAGCAAGAGCAGTTTCTACCTGCTTGGTAGCTCTGGCAATGTGTTTTCTTTTACCTTTTCAAAGACACAATGCATGTTCATAACTCTCTGTTAATTATCTTCTAATTTCCTAACTAGGCAATTAAATTCGCTAGCTCTGTCTCATAAATAGCAGAGACAATTCTGCTTGGCAGTCATGAAGGGCAGTGGGCCCATTACAGGGCCTTGAATACAAATATCACTGAGAAAATTGGAAAAACACAAAGTAAGTCTTGGGATATACCACAGATGAGACAGCTGTGCACCTCAAAGCTAAAATTCCTGAAAACTGGAGAGGGAAGGAGAGGAAGGGACACTTCAGCACAGCTTCTGTAGGAAATGTGGCAGCTGAACACACCCACTCACTGATAGGCAGAAAAAACTTATCGGGACAGCCTTAAATATTCTCAAACATGGCTCAAGCTTCAGTCAAGGACCTGACTTTTTCAGTGTTGTGGTTTGGGCCTACCACAACAACAAAGAACCAGCCACGTGGCCACTCACTCAACTCCCCCCCTCACACACACTGTGGGACGGGGAGGACAAAGCCCAACTAGAAGCTTATGGGTCGAGACAAAGGACAAGGAGGGTTCTTCACCCATTAGGGTCACGGGCAAAACAGACTCAACTTGGGGAAAAATAGTAATTTAATTTCACATTAATCAGATGCACACAGGACACAGACAACACAAAGAGCAGGGCTTACATAAGTTGTCCCACCCCTCCCTTCTTCCCAGACCCAAATTACTTTGTTCCCCATTTCTCTCCCTCCTTCCCCCCAGCGGAACAGGGGGACAGGGGATGGGGTTCAGAGTCAGTTCACAGTCTGGTGGTTCCTGCCGCTCCCTCCTCCTCAGGAAGAAGGATTCCTTACAGTCCTCTCCTGCTTCCCCACGGGGTCCCTCCCATGGGAGAGAGTCCTCCACAAACCTCTCCTTCATGAATCCTTCCCACGAGGTCCGGAGCAAGCTGCTCCAGCACGGGCTTCCCACAGAGTCACGGGCTGCTTCGGGAACAGTCACCTCCCCTGGCTCTGAGGTCTTCCACAGCTACATAGTCTGAGTCCACTGGCCAAGTTCCACCCCTCCTGGTGCCTTCAGGGAATGTTCCACCACGTTCCTCCAATGAATGCAGGGGGGCAGCCTGCCATGTCGCCATAGGTTGCAGGGAAGCTTCTGCTTGGGCACCTGCTTCCCCTTCTTTCCTCACCAACTACAGCCACCACCAGCACCGCTCTGCCTCTTCAGCACAGTTGTTCTTTAAGGTGCTCTGTCTGCTCAGCTCTTACCTCAGTTCTTTCGTATGTTAATGGAAGAGGCGCATCTATTGTCTCTCTAATGGCTCCTTGGCTGGTTTTGGAGCAGGGGGAGCTTCTCAGCTTCTACCCGAGCCACCCTGGGGCCCTTCCCCCACTGTAAAAAATCCTGCCAAACTAAACCAGCACATTCAACGATAACCTCAATATGTTACAACCCCTTGAAAGCAAGAGCCCCTTAGTTTTTTGTGCTGTTGTTTCATGCTAGCTTTTTTTACTAATACATCTTTTTCAAAATTGACACTCTTGTGTTTGTATGCCCTTGCTTGATTTACTTTAAAATTTCATAGTGCGTCAAATGGGAATATTTAATTTATAATCTGATTTTCACCCTGCAGATACAATGTCCCACTAAAATTATTTTTCCTAGTGTGTTACACTAGGCAGCTCAGAAGCACGGAAGAGAAAGTGCTTAACTATAGCCAGTAGTAGACAGTTATGTTTTATCTGTGCTGGAGCTCGGTGAACTTGCTGCCCATGGATGACTCTTCATGTGCCAGCTCGAGAGAGGCTCTTTAGAGCAGGGTACAGGGTGTGTTGGTGTGGGTGCATGGGGAAGTTGGGGGAGGTCTATTCATAAGTATCCATGGGTTTTGCATCCAGCAGCTCCTCAGACTGTCTGTGTCTATCCGGGAATGCCTCATCACTCTTTGAGGAATTTTACATAACGGTCAGGCCTGTCAGCTGAGGGGTGAGCGTCAGCCAAACTTTCTCGCTGCCGTCATGTGCGCCAGGGCCTGGCCCCGGCATGGCACAGTTTGCTGCAGGCATCACAAACTTGTTTTAAACAATCATCCTCTGGGTGGGCTGAGGTCCAGCCTATGGTGTAGTTTCAGCTGGTGGCTTGTGGGGATGGCGTGGAGAATAAACTTGTCAGAAGAGCCTTGGTAAAATAAGGACCTGTATCAGCTTTGAAAACTGACCTTATGGATGGATGGGGAGATACCCAGTTCTGCCTAAATCCTTCCAGACAGGTAATTAGGCTTCTGTTCCTCAGAAACTCTGACACTTCAAAACATTTATCATCAGTGTTTAGATGAAGTAAAGAATTTGGGAATAAAAGGCAGATAAAGACTCCTCAAAGGACAACCTAGTGGATGTGCTGACGAGCGTGGCCATGGGAGACACAAACTCCATGGCTGTGTCTCCCAGAAGCTATAACTTAATGGCTACTGGGAGCCCATTCCCTTCTTACATTGTGTTTACATACTCAGGGAGTGCCTGGTCCAAACAGTGTGCTGCTTTGGGGACCCCAGCTGATGGTACCTTGGTCTATTACCTGCCTTACCTAGCTTTGAAGCCAGGCCAGATTTGAGTGGGAGCTGCTGGACTAGGCCATTTCCAGAGGTCCCTCCCAATCTGGATTGTTCCTGATTCTGTGTCCTCCTTTGCAGCAGGTCTTCAGGTGGCTTCATATCTTCCAGGGAAGAAAGAAACTTCAAGCTGCATCTTACCCACAGGAAATGAATGCCCTGACCACAGACTGCCAAGTCTTCTTTTCCCCAACCCAAGAGATAACAGAAGCTGATATAGTCAAAACAGTTTTGAGGAACTGTTAATGCTCCAACAGCTTGTACTAGTAGATAGCAGCAGCAGAATAACCTGGAGTCAGTTCAAATGCTAGGCTGGTGGGACATTCAGATGCAAACCTGGTTTTGGACCAGAGATTTTAATCCAGCTCTCCTGTATTTCCAATGAGCCTTGGTCTTTTTGATGCTTTAGGGTCCCTCTTTCAATGTGGTTTGAACCAGATGGTCTGCAGTTGTCTAGGAAAAAACCTTTGTCTAATAAAATATCACTTGCAATGTAGTCTCGTGGGCCAGGAGCTCCTTGCAACATAAATTTGTGAATACTTGACATTTTCTTGGGTTCAAAAATGGCCGGACAAGTTCATGCCACAGAAACCCAACAAGGGCTGTGGAGGACAAAGCTATTATCACCTTCTCAGAGCTGCAATCGTTGGAGACTGGGGAAGGCAGGACATGGGAGTCAGGGCAAAGGAGTGTAGCTCTGAGCTACCCTGGGTTGGTCAGCCTGTACGCATGGCCTTGGCGATCTATCAACAGATTTGCTGAGCTGTGTTTTAACCTTAATCTTGCTGCATTTCAGCGGCAGTGCTGTGATTCTTCCTCCACAGATCCTAACATGATCACATATCCTAATGACAGTCTTATAACCTAGTGTACATGTTTTGCAGAAGAAATGTTTTGCAAACACTTTGATATGCATGACTTCAACGAAGGATGGGAATGAAAGGAGAATTTTAATTGTCATTGTGTATTTGCTGTTTTGTTAGGCTGCAGGCTATTTTCCTAGCTAAGTAAAAATGATAAACAGGAAATGAAAGGAGTCTAAAGCAAGTAACTGTGAATTCAGACTGAAAGAAGCATCTTCTTTGAAAACATAGGTACAACAGGCACACACACACAGCCACTTACAATTAGACCTCTTATTTGCTTGAAGAATTTAAGGGCTGTTGCTCCACGTTGTATCCTTGGTGACCCCTGATGCATCAACATTTCATAGAGAGGGACTGTCAGGCTGTGATGGAACATTCCTTCCCTCCTGAGCATTGTACAGTGGTGTAACATTTTTCTCCTGAAGAGAGAAGCTGAGTAGTTTCAGTGAACTATCTTCGATATCAATTAATAATACAATGGGGTTATTTTAGGTACCTTGTGGTAATGAATTTTCTTCTTTTTCTCCTTGACATTTTCTGTGCGTCATCCTTGTTAGCTCATAAGACCCACTAATCAACGAACTTTTTCATGCCATCCATGACAGTTTTATATGGATCTGCCCTGGTGGAGAGGATGCTTTGCTTCAGTCTATCCTTGAAGACAGTTGTTCAGGTGTTCTTAAGAAGCAGTGGTTACGGCTGTAAGTTTTTCTCTTTGGGATGTTGGTGCTAATTTTTGCACACATTTTCCTTTCCTCCATTTTATGTGACTAGCTGCAGATGCTGATCCCAGTCTTCCTGGGGGTTTTTTAGTGTGGATCAGAAGTGCACATCTGAACTGAATCTCTCCCCCACCTTCTTGTGCTGTGATTTGCTTCATGAGGTGGAGCAGTCTCAGAGTGAACAGTCTTTCCTTTTGGCTGAACTTAAACCAAGAGAAGTGCTTTCACTGCTGATGGGCATTCAGTCCATAGGACCAGACTAGGGCAAGTTCAAAGAACTTGAAGTTCTGAGATGTGTATAGTGTGGACTTTAGGTCCTCACCACAGATCCTTCACCCTACAGATTCATTCCCATTGTGCCACACTACTTGCTAACACAGATGTAGTGACAGATAGCTTGGGGACTACTTTTGCCTTCTTTTATTACTATTTGGGGCATTAGAGTCAGTGCAGGGTGATGTATGAGATATTAGAACGTGCTTCTGTTCCTGCCTTCTCCTGGCATTTTTCCAGCCCAGGGCAAACGTTGTGCTTCTCTCTTCATTAGATCAGTTCTCTAGTATCTTTCTTTGGCCATGCTGACAGCTGCTTTTGCTTCCCTGTTTAGACCAGCTGTGTGTGATGCACTCAAATGCAGCTCCTAATAGAAATTTAGAATAGAATTTCAACTCCTAATAGAAAAGCAAAGTCTCCAAAAGTCCTCACCAGGCAAACTATGCTTTGCAGGAGCACCAAGTGCTTTAGCTGGAGGCCAGAAAACCTGTTTCTCAGTAATCTAAACTGGCCATAAAAGAAAACTAGAGTAAATTCTCATACAATCACATCTAACTTGGTCTGGGGTTGAGCAGGACTTAATGTGTCAGGAGACACTGCTCCTACACTCCTTTTTTTGTTTTCAAGGAATTTCTCAGCATGCAAGTAATTATTTCTGCAGTGTGTTACTTGATTACTTGTCTTTGGGTGGAATGGGACATCTTTGGTGTTGTGTACATGCACTCTAGCACCTGTATGTGCCAAATATATGAAAATTATAACTTCAGAGTGTATATCTTTAATGAGGTTATGTGGTCATAAAGCCCCAAGAATTCCACTTTCTGCTAACATTTTCTGTGCATCAGATTTTGTTGCATGGCCCTTTTATTACCTTGGGCACACAGGAGGTAGGTTTAAGTGCTAGAATCAGTATATTGGCGTAAGTGTATGGAAATCATCCTAGGTGACACGTACAAGATCCTGATGAAACTCCTGCATGTACTGAAGATTTTATGACTGAGGATGTTGGCAGTGACTCGTTTTTGTACATTCCCTCTCACTCCACTCATAGCACTTTTGTACATCTCTTCCTTATATTATTGTATATGGCATTGCTGGGGCAAAATTCAGCAGTGGGCCAAAGTCCCGGCTCTGTCACAGCATACGTTCTTCAGCTTCACTAACTTCAGTGCTCCAAATTGAATAACAGCAAATGAGTTCAACTGTGTGCATGTAGGAACCATAATGTAAGTAAGTTGTTGCAACCTGGCTGAAACTATGAAGCCACAGTGTCCATTTTTGTGTTTTTGCCAGAGATACAAAGAAGGAAATACTAGTCGTTGACTTCAAAAAGGGCAAATTGCTTCTCATTTCAAGGGAACCAAGGTTACATTTAAAGCACTTTTTAAAACCTGCTTTAGGATATGAATACCTACAGAATTTATTGGAGGAAGAGCTAATCTGTGACACTGAGTATGTCTGGTGGTTTGCAGTAGGTGCCCCTGTGGTTACCCATCTCCCAGTCTGACTCAGAGGTCCTGGTGAGGATGGTCAGGGGGGTGGCTCAGGGGTCAGAGCGGGTGCACCGTGACCATGCTCTGAGGTTTGCAGTTATAACTTGCTTGTATGTTCCCATTTGAAGACTGTCATCCCACAGCTCAGGATTTCTCCTTTGCTAGCTTCAAATGCTGAGCAGGTGGCAGCCCTTCCCTGGAAGTTCTTTGGTGGCAGCGATTTTGTGCAAATGTTAAGCAAACATTGTGCAATTCTTCAGCAAATGTTTCTGGAGATGCTTCATTTCTCCTGGATAACAGCACAGGGAGCTTGATAGTGTCCCCAGTAAGCCATTTTCCTGTAGCTTCTTTCTCTGATCAGATGCAAAAAACCCCCACAACTTAGTCCTACAAAACCCTCTGATATCACAAAGCCACTTACCATGTGCAAAATCCCTTGGGCTTAGAGCAGGCAGGAACGTGGCTCCTGCTGGGCTGGCAGTCCAGCTTCTCTGCCTTAGGTGCTTGGTTCAAACAGGAGTGAGTGTACTTGGGATGTATTTTCAATTTAAAACAGAATATTTTATTCTTTGTCTGTCTGGCTGCTGCTGCTGCTGAAGGATTTGAAATAGTATTGGTGCTAAAATAATTTTAATCTCAAACCACTACGAATTCCTGATATCTGATGAGATAAAGTTTATTGATGCAATGTTGAGATGTAAGAGGTCTGAGACAGAGGTTTTAAAAGGTTTTCTTGGAGCTGCCCAAGACGTTAGTGGCACTGATTTTAGTGGCAGGATTTTAAGTTTATGGTCTCTCTCTCTTGAGAAAGCCTGGCAAAGGGAAGGCTTTGAGGGGATCTTACTGTTGTCTTCAGCAATGAAAGGTGGCTATAGAGGAGACAGAGCTGGGCTCTTCTCAGAGATGCATGGTAAAAGGCAAGGGGTGACAGCCACCAGCTACAGCAAGAAAAATCCTGGTTGCTTGTAAGGAATTTTTTCTCACACTGAGAGTGGGTTAGCACTGCAAGAGGCAGAAGGCTGAGGAATCTCCATCCTGGGAAATATTCAGAACCTTTCTGGACAAGGCCCTGAGCAATCTGGATTCACTTTGGCATTAGCCTTAGCTTAGACAGGGTTGGGACTAGAAGACTTCCACAGATCCCTTCCAACATGAATTATTCTATGGTGCCTATTACATAGTGATGTGAGAAAGCAGCCTGCTCAGAGCTTTTTACCTGTACTCTGAATGTTAAAAGGAAGCAAAGCCACTCTGTGTTCATTTTCCAGAATCCCTTCTTGTGCCACGCAGTGAATTAAAACAACAGCATGAGCCAGTGATCTGCTCTGCAAGGCAAGTTCAGCAGCTTGGGGCTGGCAAGACACCAGCTCTCAGCAGCAGCAGCTTCCTTCTCCACAGGGTGGGTGAGGGATCTGCTCTCACTGGGGGTGGAGTCATAAGCAGCGAAGATCTGCAGATGCCCCTTTGGCTGCAGGGGCTCAAAGAGAAATATCAGTCACTCCTCTCTCAGCGGATTTGTTTTGAGAGTCTCTTGCTCTTACTGCCGGAAAATCCAATTAAAATACAGTGTCTGGCTAAACTTGGTATCTTCATTGCAAGAGTATAATGAGCTCTTTGCATTTTGAGTCTCTCAGATTCTCAGTTCTCCCCTTTTGTATGGAAGCTTTAAAGACAGATTTTTATTATCTTTTTTATTATTATTAAGAAAGGAAAAAAAGATAGTCTGAACACAGTACCTCTCAGACATCCTGCCCATGTCAAGCGCTGCCAAATCATGTAGCGTGTGATTACAGTTTCCTATTTCATTGCTGAAGTGGCTCTATAAATAATAGTGTTCAAGGAAAATTGCTGGCAGAAGCACTGCTTTTTAAGCGTGAAAATTTAAAAAAAAAAAATCTCAGTATCAATATGCCTTTTTTTCTTTTATTTTTTTTCTTCTTTTTCCTGCCTAAGCCTCCCAGAAGTTTTATAGGTCTAAAAGGAACATATTACTGTGAGGAATTTTGAAACAGCTTTTCATACTATCATAACTGTTTTCCCTGGTCGTTATCAAAGATCTGCAAACTCAAGGTCTAAAAATTAAATTCCAGATGATACTGAAACTGATTTATTCCCTGAGCTGGAAAATTAACTCCAAATGATTTTGAGATCATGAACTGAAAGGAAATTTGTACAGCTGGACTTTCATAGCACTTGGGGCTTGAGGGGGACTCTCGACTCCAACTCTTACACTTTCATCACACATTTGTACATTTCAGCCAGTTTTTCAAGTGTTGGACTGAGTGGCGTGCCTTGTCTAAACAGATGTCCCAGTGATAACTCTAACTGAGAAGAGATTGCCAGGCTGCTGTCTCAGTGGTTTGTTTCAGTAGTTAATCAATGTGATGACTTAAAAAAAAAAATCTCATAAAAATTGTGCTGTATTTCCTGCTTTAATTTATCTGGCTTTAGCTTCCAGGCATAAGTTCAAGAGCCTTTTAGTACCAGATATTTTCCTCCTTTGAAGGTGGCCCAGTAAGTCAGTAATTGCTTAATTATTTTTTAAATTTTTTTACTTATTTTTTTTAAACAGTACAGATGAAATAACTTTGGTCTCTCTTGCAGTAAGGCATTTCTCCAGCCCTTGAATTATTTTCAGAGTGTTTTTTTCTGCACTGCCTCCCTTCTTCCAAATCCCTTTCCAAAAGGGGAGCTCCAGCACTATATCCAGCACATGGTGGGTAACAAATTCTTACATGGCGGGAAAAGAACAAGCTCAATTCCTACCCACTATTTGGACTTACACCTTCAACGATTACATTTGTCCCTTTTTTGCTGCATAGTGCAGGAGATTGTAGGCTTTCTTTGTCTACCAAATGCTGGAGCATTTTGCAGGGCCACTGCTTCTTGCTATATAGCTTCATTTTCTGTAAATCACAGAATCACAGAATCACCAAGGCTGGAAAAGACCTTTAAGATCATCAAGTCCAGCCTATGACCAACACCACCACACCATCTAGACCGTGGCACTAAGTGCCACATCCAGCCTTGCCTTGAACACATCCAGGGATGGTGCCTCCACCAATAGACTGCATACCTTGTTCCTAGACCTATTATTTGAGTAGGACTCTGTGCTGAGGTGTTTGCTCTGAATGGGCTCAGACAACTGCCTTAAAACCAGTTTATAATCATAAAAAATTCAAATGGCAATGCTGTCCATTAAGCAACGGGTATCTCATTAATTTTGGGGCATATATCCCTAAGTCGAAGGTGTCTGTATTTTCAAAAGGGAACTTCTCACACCAGTTCCAGGCAATGCAATACTTGAGCTAAGCAGCTCTATTTTTCTTTACATGTTGGAAGAAACAAACTTATGCATTCATTTACAAATGCTTTATATATGTGTATCAGTCATTCACAGATTGTAGACACCTTTTCCCCTCTTCATGAGAATTTGGTTTCTTTAGCCACTTATTCTCTGCTCTAGAAATCAACCCAGAGTTTCAACTTTTTGACTTTAATGAATAAGAGGAGAAACTAATTTTCTTTTTTGGTGAATAGATTATTCTGCATCTACCCACAGAATGTTTGAAATCTGTCTGCTTGAATCTTGAAAAAAATGTTTATTGAATGCAACACATTTCATGAACACTTTCAAAAAAGTTGAATGGAACAAACCTTACTCTTTCTGGGCTTTACTAGGCAATAAATTAGTTGAACTACAACTCTGAGCACCAGAGTTGGTTTACTTTAAATTAACTGATATTCAGCCTTAAAATGCAGACTACATGGATGTCAGAGAAAGTTAGTAACTTCTAATTTTTTGTTGCTCTCTTAACTCAGAACTATTTTTGCTATGAGGTAACTTCTGTGAACTTTGATAAATGAAAAGAAGACTATTTTATCTAACAATTATCCATAATCTAGCAATTATCTTGTATGAAACAGAGGAAACAAATGTCTGCACTTTGATGTGAAATTAATACATATCTTTGAATAATAGTTCTCCTGAGTACAATCCATTATTAAATTAAAGACTTTGGGATGCATGGAATTACCTAGTCATTGTCTTCCACTTTCTTATGACTGCTAGGGTGAGATTTCCAAATTGAATCAGGGTAAAGAAAGCACTGTATTCCAGTGAAATTGCTGAGAAGTTTGGATAGATCACTTTTAAGGCAACAGTCCTTATTCCCACCAACTCTAGCATTCATTTACACTGTTTTGACTATTAAAAGTGGATTTAGAGTAAGTGCAAATGTATCTTGCTCTGGCTTTTTGGCCGGGAGAAGACTCATTAGTGTGACTGTCAAGCCCAAAAGTTTTGTCTCCTTTCCACTTATTTGCATCTGTGTCCCACAGTGGGACTAGGGTGTCATCTCATAAATATAAGGATAGGGACAAAGAGCAGAGTGGAGCCAGATGTCACACAACAAGGTGATAGTTTCTTCCAGCTCTCTGTTGAGCTCTGTGACCTGCAAACTTACTTTTCTGGGGTTATTTTTCAATAGAGATTTTTAAAGGGATAATGTGATGGTGGAGGGCTGGAGTTAGAGATGAAAAAAACTCATCCAAAGTTTTCTAAAGCTCAGTGCTGACTGTGCCTCTGGGTCTGCCCTGGCACAAGGTGATTGTGATGCTCATGTGTGCTCATGGCAACGCACTTGCTCTCCGCACAGGTTGTCACATGCAGCCAGGGAAGGCAGCCCATCGCTCCACAGCCCAAAGTGCTCTCCTGCACAACAGCCAGAGTCACTATGGGGCATTCCCACTTCCATCTCAGCTGTTAGAGGCTAAAAAACTCTGAATGAGAATAAAGAAAGGGAATGGTGGGTACATGTCTGCCTCCCCCCCCCCAGCTCTGTTTCCCTGTCACGATGTCATGTTGCTCTGTCAGTCAGTGGTGAGTTTTTGATTGTATAAGTCTGTCATGTCATGTTGGACTTAACGTTTGAAAACCAAAATTACTTGAGGGACTGAAGGATCATGTGGCTATTCTTCCAGCCAAGTTTCCCTCAGATCTTTAAGCAGCTGCTTCAGAAATGCGTTCTTGCAGCAGACCTACTGGAGACTTGGAGGGATTCACAGACAGGCTCTCTAATGACTCTTCTGTGCAGTGAACTTTCTGCCCGGGAATGCACTGTCTGCCGTGAATGCCAACAGATGTAATCACTCCTCGGGGGTGGTTTCTTTAAAATAATCTGAACAGAGAGGCCACCCTTGGTCCCTCTTTCAGGGAAACGTACTCAGGTATACTCTCAGGCATAATCCAAACATTTTGATGAGCAACAGCAGTAACTGGTACTACTATAATGTGCTTCCTCAAAACCTCAAAATACTTTACAGCTTTGCTGAATGAAACCTACTGGACAAATGTTATTTAGCAGCCAGGGCACACCTTAGCCCTGAGACAAGCTTAGATGCATAGTAAAGCAGGGAACAGAAAATCCTGTCTCTTGTCTCCAGCTTCATGGCAGCTGCTAGGCTGGGGCATCATCTGCTCCCCTTAAATGCTTAAAGCAATCTCCAGTTCCTGGAACACTTAAACTGCTTGATCACTTTGAGGATTTTCTTGCTCTTCCATTTTATTTTGGTAGGAAAGCTGTGTTTCTGTGCTATATTTGAAGTACCTTCTTCCCAGGTATACCTAAATCAAATAATTCAGAATGACATTGCCACCAACATGAAAAATGTGTCTGCCATGGGTGATGGAGGAGGAAACACTGTGGTCTCTACGGAGCAGTGCCAGAAAATGGAAATGGACCAGCTGCAGCATTCCTATTCATAGGCCTCCTTTTCTGCTGTGGATCAGGACTGGTCTGGTGTCCTTCCCTTCCTGCCTTTCCCCTGCCCATGCCCAAGGGGCCGACTTGGCAGCGCAATGGTTGCAGTCACTCTGTGATTCTGACCTTGTGGCCCTGAGCTTGCATAGTTCAGCCTTCCCTGTGGAGTCACGGATTTGGGCAACTTATATTTGTAACCAAATATATCATGCTAAGCATTTCAAGCCTGTTTACATCTTTGAAGGGCTTGGTCCAAAGCTGAGCAAAGTCAGTGGAAGGTCTCCCACTAGCCTCGGTGCATTTTCAATAAGGCCCTGAGGCGAGGCTCACATTCCCTACATTTTAGCATGGATTTGGATTTTCATAAGCTTTAAAACTCCAGAAAGCTGCTAGTTTCACAAATTACATCCTATAGTGTGTGCTTTCAGCTCCTTGGTTTTGTTAAAATGCTTTAAAGCTGAGAGAGAACTTAATGAATTTGTCAGAACTGTAACATGAACCAGTACTGTCAACAGCACAGAGATACCAGTTATTGAAGATGCCATGTTTCCTTCTAGTGCAAAGTTATTTGTATCCAAGAAATATGAATGTATGTAAAAGCAGGCTCATTTGCAACATGAGGCACGTAAAAAGCTGTGTACAGCAATTGGAGTGCCCAACTCCAGAAAAGAAAGTGCTATATTTGTCTGTTTTCATTTTCACACTTGCTTACTCAGTAGAAGCATAATAAATGTTTAATTCATAGCAGAGCAGGTTATTAGAATAGCACTGAAATTTCTAATCCAAACTAAGGCTTATTAGCTCAATCAGGTCTGACCCTGTCCTAGCTAAAATCAAAGCAAAACTTTATTATGAACAGAATCAAATCCCTTTGGCTCTCTGAAAAGAAGAATAAGTACTAATGATGCCTGAAATCAGTAAAGCAGCGTCCATTTACAGGGTCACTGTCTGGCTCCTGAAATGCTTTGCTTTTTGCTATGACTGTCTCAGAAGAGTACTATTTTTGCATTAATTGCTTTGTAAAACAGGAAATGGTTTTGTTCTGTGGTGATGATTAATTTCTGAATATAGCCACAAAACTATTTAGCAAAGGAAGGAAACAATTTTTTAAAAAATTGAAAACAATTTTGTAAAAGTAAAAAAAACAACTCTCCAACTTCTTAAAACATTGAATATGAAAATGGATGTACACAAAATACTTAACTAGCTCCCTTAAATGTCCACTTTAATTTTATCATCTTGGATGGATGGCCAGTGTCAACGAATCCTGTAGCAGTTATTTTTACCTGCAGAGAAGGAAAAATTCCAGTCATATTAGCAGGCTATGAAAAATTGACAATCATTTTGAAAAGTATAATTATACGTAGTATACTGCTTTGTTTGTCAGTTGAAATAATTTCTGCACCAAAGGTAATTTCACAAAGCAAACTCCAATCTGATAATACTAGGATAAAAAGACCAGCTAAAAACCTGTTAAGTCTATCTCACTGCTACCTCCATTTGCACTTGGGTCCTGTAGGAAAAAGATCTATTTTAATCTGCTTTGCAGCACGTTTGGAATAAAGGAGAAACCAGCAACACTGTGAACTCTGCTCTTCTGCACCTGTTGGTGTTATCTTTTTCCATGGCACAGCTGCCAAGGCATACGGAGGCTCTAATTCCTTTGTGCAAAGAGACTGCAAAGAGACTCCTTATCATCATCTTTTTTATGAAGTAATTTTAGGCTAACAGCAGACAGGAGAAATGTGACATGAACGTTTATTGTGTATCAGTATTCTAGCTGCTACAGCAATTTCAAGCACCTGCAGTTTATCAAGTTAAGACATGAGAACAATTGACACTGTGGGAATAACAATGTTCTGGACATTTGGGGGGCAATAATATGTTTTTTTCTGCACTTTATTTTAGGGAGCTTGGTGTTCAGCTTGAAAGTCTGTAGAATAATCTGTTAAAACTTACAACATTTATTAGTAGAGTATGGGCATAAAAGGAATAAAAAATTGACCTCTGATATTGGTGTTTCTTTTTCACTTAGCAACCTGAAATTTCTTTTTTTTTTTTCTTTTTTTTTTTTCCTCTGAAGTGCAGCTGAAACTAGCCAGGCTTATTTTAATGATTTCAAAATACATTGTCAATTAATCAACTCCTTCTTATTGTTGCACACATTATGAAAAAAATTAAGATCTGAAGACCTTTGTAGGCAACAAATTATGAGAATAGAGCACTACTATATACTTACCCTGACATGTCTGGACAAAGAACACAAAGTAAAAGTAACAACATTGGCAATCTGTAATAATCAATAAAAACCCACAGAAGACATTTAAGATTTCATGATACTCTTTCCTAACAGCCTTACCTGCATGGATTGCTGTCACCCTGTGCTGCCTTGTCTTGCACCAGCTGGGGAGACCCAAGGTAGGTCCGGGTGTTGCTTGCCCGTCTCTACCTTGAGAACTCAGCAGTTACCCACAGAAACTCTTCACTGTGATCTGAGAATGTGGAATCTTGTAGCTTCCATGTGACCATGTAATGATAGGTTATAGAAGTACAACAGAGGAGTACCAAGCCCTCAAACATCCTCTAGCAAGGCTATACTGCTGGAGTTTTACTCATCAGTGCTAATTACTCCATGTTTTTGCAAAAAGGTGCAATGAAAGGCCTTGGGCATCTCAGCAGGCTACTTAGCTTTCTTGATAAATGGTATTTCCTGTTGATCTTATTTTTAAGAAAATGTAGAAATGTTAACTTTATGGCATGAAAAGCAACTCTCAAAGCTTAAGGGGAAAAGAAAACCCTCCCTGGGTTTACATTTGTGTCATGACAGGATGGAGACTGTTTTTCCTTTCAAACCTTCCTGGTTTCTCAGCATCTCTTAATCAGAGCAAGCTGCATGTGCTGAATGGTCTCCAGCTACATTTTACAAGTCTCTTTTAGGGTCTCCTTATTTTTTCCCAAAAGCCTAAATCCAATAAAGTCTATTTCAAAGTTGCATCATTTTCCTTCTGATACAGACTACTTCTAACACAGTCTCCTGAATCTCCAGGCTCATAAAGGTAGATGGTATTTAGCTGCTTAGTACTTGGCTGGTTAGCTGCTTTTTTCTTCCATTTGCATAATATGTGGGGAGCATTTTGGTTCCAGTGAGCGTGTATCAATGGCCCTGTGCACAGATGATGCAGCTATCATGCTTGAGTAGCATTGGCTGAAGAAGTTTTTCAGTGGCTTGTTTTAGTATTGACATCCCCCTTTACTTGTGCAGCTTACCAGCAAGAAATCTACTTCAGTGTATGCACTGCTTCAGGGATGTGACAGCACTAAGCAAGCCTTCAAATGGCCAAGCCCCAGAGTTGTTCCCACTAGCTGTACAGCATTACTTGGTGCCACAGGTTTCACGTTCCCAGTGACTCCAGCCCCAGATGCAAAGCTACTGCTGTTTGCTGGAATTTAGCTCACCAAAGCTAAGATGTCTTTACAGTACACCCCTCCCTCAGACCGAGGTCCCTTGGCAGTCAGGGGGAGGTACAGGTACATCCAGAGCATGATGCATTGACTGTGTCTCAAGGGTTGACTGTAGCCGGACCTGGATGGGGGCCTGGTGCCCAATGCCTGTCTCTCACCAAAGCCTCTATGGGGCCTGTGATGTAAAGCTGGTAGTGGGGACTAACCTCACAATGTAATGCAACTCAGTTATCTGTATCTGTCTGTTCATTTGAATGGGCTTTGGATTGACCTCTTTAACAGATGCAATAAGAGAGGAAAAAGGAAATTACTTTTTTATCTGCCTTTTTTTTTTTTTTCTGCTAGCTGGCCTGTTTGATTATAATTATGTCTGCAGTGCTCCCTGCTCCTAATGACCAAGCTGATAGCTCTTCACTTACATTCTTCCTTCAGCAAAGGCTCCTTCCAAAAGTCTCCCCAAACCAACTCTTTAGACTACACAGTGAGCCAGAGCAGGGCATTGACACATTCAGGGCCACAGTGTTTTTACTTACAGCATGGTTGATGGAGTCTCTGTGTCAATGCCATCTTCAGTTGAACCAGATGAGACTCCCTAAACTGTTTCTTTTTCTGGCAGATTCTTAAAATACAGCCGGCCTTACCAATGTAGCCTGTACATGACTCACTCAGCAGGTAAAGGGAGGTGACTCTGCCCCTCTACTCTGCTCTTGTGAGACTCCACCTGGAGTAATGTGTCCAGCTCTGGAGCCCTAACAAAAGAAGGACATGGAGCTCTTGGAGTGAGTCCAGAGGTGGACCATGAAGATGATCAGAGGGCTGGAGCACCTCTGCTATGAAGACAGGCTGAGACAGTTGGGGTTGTTCAGCCTGGAGAGCAGAAGGCTCCGGTGAGGCCTTATAGTGGCCTTCCAGTGCCTGAAGGGGCTACAAGAAAGCTGGGGAGGGACTTTTTACAAGGGTATGTAGCAATAGGACAAGGGCTTATGGTTTCAAACTGGGTAAGAGGGTAGATTTAGGTTAGACATTAGGAGGAAATTCTTTAGTGTGAGGGTGGTGAGACACTGGCACAGGTTGCCTAGGGAAGTTGTGGAAGCCCCATCCTTGGAAGTCTTTGAGACCAGGTTGGATGGGGCTCTGAGCAACCTGGTCTAGTGGGAGATGTCCCTGCCCATGGCAGCGGGGTTGTAACTACATGATCTTTAAGGTCCTTTCCGATCCAAGCCATTCCATGACTCTGTGATTCCATACACATACAATCCAGTGAATGCTGCAGCAGGAACTGCCCGTGGGAACCTGGCGCTGACCCGCTCCTCGGTGATACCCGGCTTTAAAAGTGGGCCCTCCTCTTCAGTGGTCGTGTTTGGTGTGGTTTTTTTTGTTTGTTTGTTTTTTTTCCCCCCCAGGGAAAACCCGTTCCTGGCCGGCGCTCAGTCTTCCAGCAGGGGTCAGCCTGTGTCCGTCTATGCGCAGAGCTGCTGCGGGGCCGAGGCTGCTGCGGGGCCGAGGCTGCTGCGGGGCCGAGGCTGCTGCGGGGCCGAGGCTGCTGCGGGGCCGAGGCTGCTGCGGGGCCGAGGCTGCTGCGGGGCCGAGGCTGCTGCGGGGCCGAGGCTGCTGCGGGGCCGAGGCTGCTGCGGGGCCGAGGCTGCTGCGGGGCCGAGGCTGCTGCGGGGCCGAGGCTGCTGCGGGGCCGAGGCTGCTGCGGGGCCGAGGCTGCTGCGGGGCCGAGGCTGCTGCGGGGCCGAGGCTGCTGCGGGGCCGAGGCTGCTGCGGGGCCGAGGCTGCTGCCCTTTTCATTGAATGCCCGAGTCTGTCGTCGGCGCTGAAACTCTTTTGCTGATGTTTAGCGCTGCTCCGCAGAACTTCCCCGAAAGCGACCCGGAAAAAGCAGAGTCCTGCTGTCACAGCTCCGTGCGCCCGAGCATCAAGCCTGAAGTCTTTCCTGCTGGACACAGGCGCTGAGATGCGACCCAGGGAAGACAGGCTCTTCCTGCGATGTTTTGCTGGCAGGATGGCTTTTAGAAGCAGTCAAGTTGTGTCAACACTGTTTTCACTCTCTGTAACATCTGCTCCAGTGTACACACGTGCCCTATTCACTTTTCATCTACTTTACTTAGTGCAACCTGATGGTTTTGTGCTTTCCTGGGATGCAGTTAGACAATAGTTTTTCTTTCTGAAAGGAGGTCCCACCTGGGCTGCTTGCATTTGCTCCTGTGCTGTGGGTCACTGCCCAGATAGTTGCATTGATGCAATCTTAAGGCTGCACTTTAAAAAGGAAAGTAACACAAAGGGTTGTTTGTTTTTTTCTTTTGTCCATTGGCTTGCAAGGTACTTTTCTGTAGTCTTGTGGCCCTCAAATGGTCTCCCCTCTTAAGCTGTTTGAATGACATCTGTACAATAAGCTTTTCCCCTGGGCAGACCTCTCCATCATGACTGTCATCATGACCAGCCCCTGACCTTCCTCCATGCACCTTGTCACCAGCCATGCCAAAAACGTGTCACAGTTTCCCTCACCACTCCTCCAGTGCAGACCTCCTTCATACTCATTCTCTCCATCCCAATTTGGCCGTTCCCTTCCCCACTGAGGACTTTCTAGCCCAGCCACCACCTCACTGCAGCAAGGGACCTCTGTCCTGCAAGGTCTCTGCTCCCATATCTCCCCTGAGCTCTGTGGATGGCTAGTGAATGCCAATCCCCAGGAAGCAAGGCCATGTCTCCAGGTGCAGAAGCTGCTGGACTGCAGCAGCATCAGCTGAGCAGAGGTGATGGGACTTTACCACTTACACAGGCCAGGTTTTGACTCTGAGCGCAGCAGGGTTTTTCCCGTGTCCTCAGAATCCTCAAGTGAAGCTGTGGTGCTGGATCCCCTTCAACCCTCTTGAGCTTTGTGAGTTGTTGGGGGGACAAGCAGCTCAGGCACTAATTAAGTCAAGGTCTTGTCTGTGTAGCAGGGACTGTTGCCTTAACGCAGCTTTAAGATCTGAGCAGTTGAGAAGCAGGATTAGGGCAGCAAGGTCTGAGCAACAGGGACTGAGCAGCAGGGGCTGAGCAGCAAGGTGTCAGAGCTCTTGCTGAGTTGGGAAGTCAGTAAGAGCTGTGTTCCAGCACAGGTTGTGTTCCAGCTGCAAGAAGCCACTGAGGGGGCAGCAGAGACTGTCTTCCAGCAGTGGGGTTTAGGGGCTTCTGCTGAATTCCTGCAAGGTGCTGTGGCTGGAGCCTTTCCTCACATGAGTGCCCATTCCAGATCAACAACATAAAACAGGTCACTGCAAATGACTTCATGGTAACGCACCTCCAGCAGGTCTGGCCATGTAGTACGTGGATTGGGAAAGCACATTTCTCTCAGGCAGTCACCCTCCTCTTGACTAAGGAAATGAAGCAACTTGCTGGAAGCTATGAAGTTCTGCCAGTTCGTGACTGTGAGATTTTAAACATTTTACAGCCTAAGGAGAAAGAACATCTGGGCTTTAATGGTTTGTTGTGTCTGGGAGCCACCACCTGGGAACAGCTCTCATGGGAAAAATTTGAAGCAATTTCTTCTTGGGCAGGCCAAAGAAGACAAAGGGTCTTAAATCCCATCACCCTGCTTCCACCTGCCAAATAGCCCTCTCCACAGACCTGGACCAAGATTTCATGGGGAACACAAGGGGGGAATCTTACTCATCTTTGACATGAGCCTCAGGCAGTCTTACTTGTACTGTTGGTGCATAATAATAAAGGTTTATCCACATCATTCCTCTTGTCACTCATTAGTGGCAAGAAAAGGCAACCCCAAAAGCATGGAAGGCTAAGTGGTGACAACCTGCTGTGGCTGGCCTCATGGCCCTGCTCTGCCTGCCAAGCTCTGTTATCTTCCCATTTGGTTCTGCAAGGGAGGATTGCTCTGTGCAGTGTGATTCTGATTTTGTGCAATCCCTACCACCACCCTATGACATAATGAGGATCCTATCTGTAGGATAGGCAGGAGGCTTGTGGAAAACAGCAGGACTGGACCATACTATCAAATTCTGGATGTCAAAAGCATTTGTTACACCCTGTATTCCCAAATCAGTCTTACCTGCTTACTACAGTTAGAAACCCTTTCTATTTATAATAGAAAACACACTGGTTAAGAAATACTGAGAATTCTTGCTTGAACATCACAACATTAGATACCTCAGTACCTTTCCTTTTCTTAAATAAATACAAATAAGTGTATTTCAGCAGTGATAGTGCAGGAGTATGTGTGCGTGCGCATGGTATCTATTGTTTTTTTTTTCAGATGGCAGACCTAGGGAAATATTTTCAGCTGAGCTATTATTCTATGAGTCCCGGGAATGTTCTCCACTGTCCCTAGGATGGTAGGGTCAGGGATACAGCAACAGCTGTTCCGGGACAAGCTGATGGGAGGATTTCTGAGGTGTAGTGCTGAAGCCCTGCTCTGTTTCTCCAGGCCACAGATGAGGCAGAGCAACTCTTCTCTGCCACTGAGACCATTTTAAATTGCTGGTTTGGTTTGGCGGGATTTTTTGTAGTGGGGGAAGGGCCCCAGGAGTGGCTCCGGTAAGAAGCTGAGAAGCTCCCCCCTGCTCCAAAACCAGCCAAGGAGCCATTAGAGAGACAATAGATGCGCCTCTTCCATTAACATACGAAAGAACTGAGGTAAGAGCTGAGCAGACAGAGCACTTAAAGAACAACAGTGCTGAAGAGGCAGAGCGGTGCTGGTGGTGCTGTAGTTGGTGAGGAAGAAGGGGAAGCAGGTGCCCAAGCAGAAGCTTCCCTGCAACCTATGGCGAGATGGCAGGCTGTCCCCCTGTATTCATGGAGGAACGTGGTGGAACATTCCCTGAAGGCACCAGGAGGGGTGAACTTGGCCAGTGGACTCAGACTATGCAGCTGTGGAAGACCCCAGCGCCAGGGGAGGTGACTGTTCCCGAAGCAGCCCGTGACTCTGTGGGAAGCCCGTGCTGGAGCAGCTTGCTCCGGACCTCGTGGGAAGGACTCACGGAAGAGAGGTTTGTGGAGGACTCTCTCCCATGGGAGGGACCCCGTGGGGAAGCAGGAGAGGACTGTAAGGAATCCTTCTTCCTGAGGAGGAGGGAGCGGCAGGAACCACCAGACTGTGAACTGACTCTAAACCCCATCCCCTGTCCCCCTGTTCCGCTGGGGGGAAGGAGGAAGAGAAATGGGGAACAAAGTAATTTGGGCCCGGGAAGAAGGGAGGGGTGGCGTAACGTATGTAAGCCCTGCTCTTTGTGTTGTCTGTGTCCTATGTGCCTCTGATTAGTGTGAAATTAAATTACTATTTTTCCCCAAGTTGAGTCTGTTTTGCCCGTGACCCTAATGGGTGAAGAACCCTCCTTGTCCTTTGTCTCGACCCATAAGCTTCTAGTTGGGCTTTGTCCTCCCCATCCCACAGTGTGTGTGAGGGGGGGAGTTGAGTGAGTGGCCACGTAGCTGGTTCTTTGTTGTTGTGGTAGGCCCAAACCACGACAAGGTGTCTTTACCAGGAGGCCAATACAATATCACCTGTCTGACATGTGAGGAAGTTGTCATGAGATGCACATCTGGAAGGAGAGGCATATATAGAAAGGTGCTTCTGTGGCACATCTGTCTGGGTGCACTCTGTCAATATGAGGAGGTTCCTCGCAGCAGGTCATACTTGTGGCCTCTGCAGTGCTTCTGGCACAGGGGCATGCTGAGAGAGGAACTGGAGTGGGAGACGAGTTTATTAGGTGCTGTACAGACACTTCCCAGGCAGGCAAGATTTGCCTTGAAAATTCCTTGGGAGGGAGCCTCCCTGGCAGATGTAAGCTCTTGGGGCTGAATATGAGAGTTGCTTCAAGAGCCATCTTCTCCTTCCCCTGGGTAAGGTAGGCATGAGAGTGGGCTCTGAGCAGCGGCATCACAACCCCCCCTCTTCAGCTAGCTATTTTGTAGAATTTGGGGTTCTGCCTGGTAATGGGAAGGTCACTTAGTGCAGGGGTAATGTTTTTTCTAGTCTTGGTGGGAGAAAGGCTTGGATGGGTAATAAGATGCACAGGTCAGGAAATACGCTATATATGAATATTACCTGGAGCAGATGTGATATTTTCTAGCCTCGTGGCTGCTAAAATTAAATTGTGCTTAATCTTTGATTGCAAAAATGCTATATTGTGCTTATTGATACTCGGGAAAATAATGTTTTAAATGATGATGCATTGCCAGGTACATAATTTGCCTCCAGCATTTTGATTTGCAAACAAAAAGCAGGCTACACAAAGCATCTTAAATAAAACAGCTTAGACTGTTGATCTTATTAGCATCTGAAAAGTTGAAGAAAAAATGAATTATGAGCTAGCAATTTTAAAGTGGATGTTCTACTTCTTGGACTGGGATAAAAGGTATAACAAACATGGTTTAAATACTGTATTAACCCTTTTCTAGTCCTACTCTGGATGCGATCAGCTTCTAGCTGTGGCTAAAAAACCCCTGCTGCTTCAGGGCTTCTGAGAGATGGTTCCAAAATGAACTTTTCCTGGCTAAAATCTTTCCCTACCTTCACATGATAACATCTCACCTATATCTTATCGCTGATAGAGGCACTGCAAGCTCAGAAAAAAGAACAAAATAAAAGCAAAGAAAATTTCTGTAACTACAGAGCAATGTGATCATTTGAGCATTTCTTGAATGGTAAATGCACTGGTCTTAGAAGCTTAGATACCATGGTGATAGTTGCCTTAGCAATGTTTTAGCTACATAGGTAATCAAGATCAAACATGTTTCTTGTGGCAAAATGATGCTTTTTAAAAAATATATTTTTGCAAATCTTTTGTGGATATGCAATGATGTGGTTTACAGTTTTGTATCTAGGCATCAGGTTTTCTCTCAAGCTTCTTGTCCTCAGCATTCTTTTATTTTTTCATTGCTGTTAATTCAGAAAGTAAATGTCTTTCATGCTAAAGCTTTGTACATATGAGAGCCTGACTAATTTGGTTCTTACTCACATCAAGATAAAAATCCCCACTTTGGAGGTGAGGTGGGATCAATTTTAGAGGTCCTATCCAGGTTTTAATCTTTTAAAAATAGTACAACCTGAGTTGCTGTAGGTTTGCTGATCATGTTTTCACAGCCTGACATCCTTTAAAAATCTGTGTATTTTCACAGCAGGCACTCAGATAAACCAAAAGTAAAGAAAAATAGAATAAGAGGGCAGATACCTTGATGATTTAGAAAGTGTCTAATAACACCACTATGTAAACATATAAAGTGAGATTGAAGACAAAAGCAATTGTATTTTCCATTTGAATTTGGAAGTATTTGCATTTCAGACTTGTCTATTAGGAGGGAAAGCAGTTTGAGATCTTAGCACTGGCAAAACTGGCTGCTCCACTGTCACAATTTTAGCCATTAACCAGGTGTTATGCCCCCACTACCCTCCCAGGGGAAGATAATAAGAGGAATAAGGGAGAAAGACTTCAAGGTTGGAAAGAAATCCCTAGAGTAGGTTTAATGAAATAATAAATACTAATAATGCTTACGGTGAATTACGTACAAATCTATACAATTATGTAAATATGGATCCCACATTCCTCAGTTGGTAATCATTTCCTGACCAGGAAAGTCCCAAAGTGGACTCAGCAGCAGATGGGGGTGCATGAGTCCAGAGTCCTGGTAACAGTCCACAAAAGCCTTGGAGCTGCCAAGCAAGTCCTACTTGGGGAGGCAGGAGAAGGCAACCTGTGTTGATGGATGGGGAGAGGGTATTGTCCATCGGGGAGAGGTATTGTCCATTGGAAATTGGTGTCTTCAGTGTTTCTTGAGATATACCAGCCACGTCCAAAAATGGAAGCCCTGTGAAATGAATAGCTGCCACCTTCTTTCAGTAATTCACCGCACTCTACCTTCCCTTTCTTTTTTATCCCTTTCAAGTGAACCAAGAAAGAACAAGTAAGCAAAAGCTTGTTTATGCTCATGTTTTCCAGGCTGCTAATCATAGAATCATAGAGCACCCCAGGTTGGAAGTGACCTTGTAAGACCATCCGGTCCAACTTTTCATGGGAAAGGGAAAATCATCACAAAAGGGAAAATCAATCACAAAATCATCTTAGCTTTTTGTTATTTCTGTTTCTAGTGAATTCTCCAGCCTGTTCCTTATTACTGTGCTATTTTTGCCCCACAGCTCTGCAGGTCTTCCAGCGTGTCCTGTGCTGAGGTCTCTGCAGGGGGGAGCAGGTATGTGTTCTAGCAAGGCTGCTGTCTCCCACTGAGGGGATGTCGGAGGCTGAAGGCCCCGTTTCCTGAGCTTGTGCTGTCCTCCGTGGTGGCTTCAGCACTTTAGGCTCAAATATTCCTGTGATTTAGGCTCAAATACTCCTGTGATTAGACTACACAGCGTGTGCTTAAGACAGGCTGATCTTTAACTCCGTCTTCATGTCTGATTTGTGCACTTTGTGGAATTCTGAAGTGTTTTTTATAACTTTTCACGCTGAATTTTAATGATGAGAGCATAAAAGCTTTTTGACTGTTATGCACCAAGTTTTATTATAATCACCGTTAATAACCATATAATAGAACCTAATTTTCATCAAGGTTTGATTCACATTTCATAAATGCTGCTGGCAACTGCTGAAATGGCACACTGTAAAACTTGAGTACCTGCTCTGCTTAATGAGGGGCCATCAGCTGCAGCTGAGCTTCAGGGTGACGACAGCTGTCCGAGGGAGCCCAAATGGCTGGGGGGGAGAGTGGTGGCTTTGGTGGGGCTGCTGCCACTGTAGCCACCAAAGAAAGGCTGTTTTGTGGTGGTGAAGCAGTGCTGCTGTAAGTTGGGAAGATGTTCTGCACCAGTGGCTCTTGTGCCTCTGATGTGGAGATGGTTTTCACTTCTTCTGTGGGATAGGCCAGTGCAAGTTCCTGGGAAATCTGTGGGAGAAAAGTAATTGTAGACATGGAAAAAGTAGAAAAGCCACCTCTTTATGTATTTCAGTGTTTTTTATAATGGCTAATTTTGAAGTTCCAGGGAGATTTCACATGTTGGAATGTTTCCTGGTGGAAATAAACCACCAAGAGAAACATCCAAAGGTGCACAAAAAAATCTTCTGCTCAGCATTTTTAGTACGCCTGTACTTAAATAAACATTGAGTCAATTCAACTTCGTCCTAATGTATTTGTTCTCATTTTCTTTAGCAGAACACTCCCCCGGATTACAGGTACTTGGATAACAAAGATGACAGTATAATTTCTAGACAATAGGAGATGGAGCTGAATCAGACACCTTTACATGAAGACAGTTTATCTGCAAATGTGGCAGCCAAACCAGTGTCCAGAAGTTGCAGTGATCTGGGGCTATTAAAAGAGTATCATGGCATGGTAGCGAGTCTTGGAGAGCCACAGACCCTGTGTGAAAAACCAGCAATAAGGGAGGATGGCTGCGTTGCTCCAGGGAAGGATTTCACTCCTGTCCCCATGCAGGGAAGGTAAGAATAAGGACAAACAGAAGATTTTTTTTTTTTCTTAATCCAAATTAATTTTTATTTCCTTGCAGAGCAGATACATATGTTCATTAAGTGAATGTTGCTTCTCCCACATAGTGAACAGGAAGCTTAATGGGACATCAGAGCAGTCTTAATTGCTATGGGAAGGTCCTGGATCACCTGGTTTCTGAACTAATCTCAGCTTTAATAGCAGCCATGAGCAAATGTTGCTGTGTTTTCAAGATCAGCCACATGGCTTGTTTTTCTTGCTTGGTGTCACCAAGTGTCACAAAAGGCACAGAGATAAAGCAGTTTTCGTGTCCCACCTCCCACCTCTTTCAGAAAAATGCATCATGAGGCTGTAAAATGAATCCCTATGGCTAAGACTGGGAACACTCAAATGGCACGAATGATGCCACTGTGACAGCTGCCACATCACTTGAGGTGAGTGCAAGGAGTGTGTGTTGCTTGTGTGCACACACACACACTCCTTGTGCATCAGGAAAGGTGCAGGACAGGGGGCAGGGGTGCCAGTCTTTCCTGTTGCAACAGATACGCTATCAGCAATTCTACCTGTAGGTATTTAGAAATATTTTATAGACCCCAAAATATTGTATCTGGCTTTTTAAACCTTTCTTCTTTACATGCTTACTTTGTTAAACCCCTTTAGTAGCAGGATGGAGTGAGCTTTGCACCAGCAGCAACCACTGCACATGGAAAGCTGGACAGCCAGAATGGACTCTCAGTTCTTTTGGTAGTTTTGGAAATTTGTAGAGGTGACTTGACAGAGGCTAAAGTGAAAGCAATGCTGTACCTAATCTGAGCTCCTGCAGAGCCCAGGCTTTGAAATGCTGCCTGGGGGTGTCTGCCTCAAGCAAGATGGCTTACACTGCAAAGGTGGAGTGCCAGCATGATTTCCAGAACCTTATTCTGGAGACTCTTGTTGCACGGCTACAAATCAGGAAAAAAACATGGTCGATTTCACAGCAATTTAATGTTTGAATAAAATTTTTTTAAAACAAATTAAATAAACATAAAGGTATGATTTATTTAATTCTGTAATTAAAGTGGATCAGAAGTGTAGTGCAGATCAGAATCCTGGGTAAATCTTACCTGAAGTCAGCTAGGCTTTTCATCCAAATAACAGAATTTTATTTTTATTTCTCTCCTTCCCTTGCTCCCTCCTCTTGATGTTGTTCTCCACAGCTGTTTGTGTCAGGTGGGAGGTGCAGTCCTGGGGGCTCCCCACAGTTATGGGCATGCTGGTCACATCCCTACATTGCTGAGCAGGGCTGAGATCTGTCACATGCCCCTGCATCTCATTTAGAAGGAAATCTGCTTATACTGGGTGTGAAAGAGGTTTTAGTAAGTTTAGTTTTTTTATTTTAGTAAGTTCCCTAATTTGGGCAAGGGGGAGTCAGGCTAGCTGGATAAGCTTTACTACACCCCTTATTTACCTACAGTGTGTGTAGGTAGGTAAGTCTACAGCAAACCAAGTCAAGGTGTTGCGTACATCCAGAAGTATTTCAGTCAGAGTGAGAATTGGAAATCAATATAGCTATGCTTTCCAAATATTCAAAAAAACCCAAATTGACAGCTTGACCACAAAAGCCATATAAATCCTTTAGAAATGATTTTTGGAGTATTTCAGGATTTGTTGTGTTGACTAAGAGTTTTACATACCAAATCAAGTCTTACAGAAGTTCTTCATCATGGGGCAGGGTTGAGTTAATGTTGTCTTGTTTTGAAAGAGCATGGTAAATACAATGTGTAAGTGCGACTGGGAGGCTCACAGGAGAAGGGAAGGACTGAGTGCATGTGGAGATAAGGTTTTTCTTTTGTGAATTCACATATATGTCTTGCTACGGGTGTGTTTACCAGTGCTCTTTACTGCCCTGTTAACTGTCCTGGTGCAGGAACAGAAACCACAATTGTGTTCTTATGGGTGAGCTCTCACGCTTCTGGCTAAACTTCTGTTATTTTCCAGTGGGTGTTAGGAATTGTGTACCAGTGATAAGGAACTTATTGTGAACCTTTGAACCACAGTTTGGAAATCGTGGTCACAAGACGCCAGAGGTGAAAAATACTAAATCATGGGTGAGCCTGCCTTCCTGCAGGTGCAGGCAGTAGCTCCAGGTCTTCTGATAAC
The DNA here is from genome assembly GCA_020745705.1 of Hemiprocne comata. Lineage (NCBI taxonomy): Eukaryota > Metazoa > Chordata > Aves > Apodiformes > Apodidae > Hemiprocne > Hemiprocne comata. Next base: position 87,867,619 of record CM036586.1, on the reverse strand, counting down.
ACCTTTTTCATGTTGAGTAAATTGTAGTCACTGCAAATGATTTAGGAATAGATGTACAATTACAGAGCCATGCCCATGCTCCCTTACAGACCCATGTATATCTAATCTTCTATAGTAGTATAATAGCGCTCAGAAAAGGATCTCCTGAAATATCTCCTTGTTGATCTTTACCTCTCTTGCTCCCCAGATACTGATTTTTTTTTTTTGGAGTGGCTTTTCTTAGCCAATGTACATTAGGTGCAGTTAAAATACTGATGTGATCTGTGTGACCCCTCTAGTATCAGTAGTTGCCCTTAAATCATTGGGACTACTTCACAGAATAGGGATAGAAACCTGGATAAACCTTTGCAGACTCACATATTGTTTGATTAATTTTAACACTATGAGAGCTTTTAATGTAAATTGTCCTTTTGCTTGCAAAGAAAACTACTAATGATTGAAAAAAGAGGAGACCAAATGCTTTTTTTTTTTTTCTATAAAGAGGTTCACTAAATTGACATGTGTGTATGGTTTGTTCTAATAAATCTAAATAACCTAAATTGCTGAATTATCTTTCAGATATAAGATTCCTAGGTTCTCTTAATTGTTCAAATGTATGCTGAGACAGGAATTTCCAAAGAAACAGAACAGAACAGGGGATTTATCAAAGTTGCTAAAACTACCTTTAAGAAAGTACTCTTGACTTAAGCAAGGCTCTTTTCCTGGGGACATTCATGTCCAGCCTTTTCTAAACTGAACATTTCCATCTGACTGCAGCACAATCCTGCAGGAATTTTGTGTGTATTGTCTTGGGCTGCCTGGCTGTCAAAATGCTTTCTCATTTACCTCCTCTAATTGAAGAGTAGTACTTTCTGACTCCAGCTGTTGCTGCATTGCCTTAGGCATCCTGTGCTCTCCTTAAAGAGGTCTGGACCAGCCACAATGGTCACTCCAATGGCTTTGTCTTTCCAGAGCATCCATGCCACTAAAATAAGCCTGTCCACCTTCTTGTAAGCAACATACATTCTTCAGGCCTGCTCAACTTCGGGAGCTGCTGGCATGCCTTTCTGAAGTGGACTATGAATGAGCCCCAGTAGCATTCAGTGGGAATGCGCCTGGCCTAGGTGCACATTTATAGGGAAATGTGGTGTAGTTTGGTCTATTGGAAATACAGGTTTTAAAGTACTGCAAAACAGCAGTGAAGTCTGGATTTTGATTTTGTACTTCTCTTCTTCTCCTCAGCCTTTAAACCATTGATTGACCAGGCTTTTTTTCATTATAGTGACATGAAAGTGGTTTTTGCAGTTGATAGACATTGGTCCAGACTGCTTTGGGCCAAGCTTCCTGAGTCCCTTACCTTGCAGGGAGATTCACCCTGCTCTGAGGCCACATGAGTAATGCTCTTCAGCTCAGCCCTGACATCTCCAAAACCGCGAACTACTTCCTTACATCATGTCTCTTCGCTTACATGGTGTGGCCACAAAAAAGGCCTCTTCGTTGCCTTGATCTCATTATCATCAGTGCTACTTCCATGGGAAAAGCCTAATGACATGGCTTTATATCAACCAAATCTGAAATCCTCCTTTGTGATTCACAGGAAGGGGGTAAAGTCAGCTGTTTTCATCTAAGGAGTTAGTGAGCCTTGAAGGCCATCTATAGAAAGGAGATGAATAGCAATTCTTAATCCCATCTAACCAATTACTTTGTGTTGCTATTTAAAACTGTGTTACAGAAAAAAAAAAAAAGAGCATTCATTGGAATATAAAAGTGGTGGAAGGTGGTGGAAATACGGAATAATACAGCAACAAGACCTTGTGGCATTCATTTCATGTCACCTTTTGATCTCTTTCTTTGATGTAATTGCTGGTTGTACCTCCCTTAGGTGGTCAGAAAATAATGTTATCTTCTTAGGAAAAAGAAAAAGAAAATGTTGGCAGTTGTGCATTTATTATATCCTGAACTTTTCACAGAAAATTAGACTGTGAGAAGAAGGTGATGAAACCAAGCTCTAGCATTACTCCATTGAAGATACATTTGGATGAATTTAGCTCTGGAATTTGCTGATCATTTAATATAATTTTTTTTTCCTTTCATCTTTGTGCCTTATAAAGAAGATTAATCTCTGGGATAAAAAATAATCTCTTTTTTTTTAATCTCACTTTTTTGGGGTGTCCTAAGAGTATTGGCTATTAGGCTAAAATGGGATAATCTTCTGTTCAACAGTCATACAGGGAAAGCAGTCATTTTCACATCATAATTGCATGTTTGTGTAGGGAATATTCTGATTTTTCATGACAGTCACACTAACATTAGAGAAGAGTCCAGGACAGATAGATGACTTCACAGCAAACTGCCAAATTCACCATTCTTGTGTAATCTTTAAATGGTTTGACACTGCAGTGAAAAAATATTAAGTTTTAAAGTAATGACTTTAGTTATTGATTTAACTTGGTTCATTTGGTTTTGAATATATGCTCTCAAGCCTTTGTTGCTAACACAGAGGCTGCAACACAGCTTGTCATGAGCAAACTGTGTAGGGGCATGCGACTGCTGAGACTCTCAGCTCCGATCACAGCTCCCTGCTGCTGCTGCTACCACATCACAGAATTCCATTCAAAACCTGAAAAACTCAAAAGAAGCAGTAAGAAACTCTAGCAAACCTTTTGCTTGAATGGTAGGAAGGATAACAGAAGACAATGTTATACACAATAGGCAAATAAATGAGTTACTGGAAAGTACTGCCGCACCCTTCTAACTAGCTGGTTCCAATTACCTGGAGAAAAGCATGTTGGAGAGGCAATGGAAGGAAGACAGAAATGTGGTTGTATGGTGTAACTTAGGAGTGTTTGGCTTCACAGAATCACAGAATCCTAGGGGTTGGAAGGGACCTCGAAAGATCATCTAGTCCAACCCCCCTGCCAGGCAGGGTCACCTAGAGTACATCACACAGGAACTTGTCCAGGCGGGTTTTGAATGTCTCCAGCGAAGGAGACTCCACAACCTCTCTGGGCAGCCTGTTCCAGTGCTCTGTCACTTTCACAGTAAAGAAGTTTTTTTCTGATATTTACATGGAACCTCCTATGCTCCAGTTTGCACCCATTGCCCCTTGTCCTGTCACTGGACATCACTGAAAAAAGCCTGGCTCCATCATCCTGACACTCCCCCTTAACATATTTGTAAACTTTGATGAGGTTGCCCCTCAGTCTCCTCTTCTCCAAGCTAAAGAGGCCCAGCTCCCTCAGCCTTTCCTCATAAGGGAGATGTTCCATTCCCTTAATCATCTTTGTGGCTCTGCACTGGACTCCTTCCAGTAGTTCCCTGTCCTTCTTGAACTGAGGGGCCCAGAACTGGACACAATATTCCAGATGCGGCCTCACCAAGGCAGAATAGAGGGGGAGGAGAACTTCTCTTGACCTACTAACCACACCTTTTCTAATACACCCCAGGATGCCATTGGCCTTCTCGGCTACAAGGGCACATTGGTGGCTCATGGTCATCCTTCTGTCCACCAGGACCCCCAGGTCCCTTTCTCCTACACTGCTCTCCAGCAGGTCAGCCCCCAACCTGTACTGGCACATGGGGTTGTTCTTCCCCAGATGCAAGACTCTGCACTTGCCCTTGTTGAATTTCATCAAGTTTCTCCCTACCCAACTCTCCAGCCTGTCCAGGTCTCGCTGAATGGCAGCACAGCCTTCTGGTGTGTCAGCCACTCCTCCCAGTTTAGTGTCATCAGCAAACTTGCTGAGGGTACACTCTGTTCCCTCATCCAGGTCGTTGATGAAAATATTGAATAGTACCAGTCCCAGTACCGACCCCTGAGGGACTCCACTAGTCACAGATCTCCAACTAGATTCTGTCCCATTGACCACAACTCTCTGACTTCTTCCTTTCAACCAGTTCACGATCCATCTCACTACCTGATCATCAAGACCACACTTCCTTAGCTTATCTATGAGGATGCTGTGGGAGACAGTGTCAAATGCTTTACTGAAATCAAGATGAACCACATCCTCCACTCTACCGTCATCTATCCAGCTAGTTACTTCCTCATAGAAGGCTATAAGGTTGGTCAAACATCATTTCCCCTTGGTAAAACCATGTTGACTGCTCTTAATGACCCCCTCATCCTTGATATGCCTAGAGATAATGGCAAGAATAAGTTGTTCCATCACCTTTCCAGGGATGAAGGTGACGCTGACCAGTCTATAGTCACCCGGGTTCTCCTTCTCGCCCTTTTTGTAGACTGGAGTGACATTTGCTATCCTCCAGTCCTTAGGCACCTCTCCTGTTACCCACAACTTACCAAAGATGATGGAGAGTGGCCTAGCAATGACCTCCGCCAGCTCCCTCAGCACCTGCGGGTGTTTTACATCCGGACCCATCGATTTATGGATGTCCAGATTGCTTAACTGATCCCTAACCCAATCCTCATTTGAACAAAAGATGTGTTCTCAGCAAAGGACTGGTTTTAACTTGGTTTTTGCTCTTAAAGAAACATACTGACACAGATCTCACTCAAGATAAATTTCCCTGTGTTCAGAGTTACTTAGTTTCTCTGCTGCTGTGTACTATTCCTCATCTCAGTGCTTATTTCTTACAGTTATTCAAAATATCTTGGATTGGTCACATACTACAATTTCTGTTCTGTCATCGGCAGACTAAACCCATAGCATTCCCATGTAGCCACTCAGCTGCTTTTTGATTCTGACAGGACATTTTGGTAAACAAAAATCCACCACTATTAGTTTTTGTTTCTAAGTGCTCTGCTGGAAAAATTAGGGGGTATTAATTAACTGCTTCACACTTTTCCCACCACAGTGGGAAGAGATTTAGCCAGGCTAAAAACTGAGCACTCAGTGAAAAAATTGCCAAAAGTACCAACCTGCCAAGATCAAATGTTTCAATTGAGTCCCTGTGACTTTGCACAAAACTGTTGAATTTTGCAAGCAGCTGCTCTCTTCCTAATGGTTAATAATATGGTTATGTGAGGTTCATCTTTGTTGGACCTCTTAGGCCAGTTATGGAGAGATGCCAGCAACATACAAGCTTCAATCCTCTTTGGGGTTGGACAGCTGTTTCCTCATGTAAACCTCTGTTTAAACAGGGGGAGGCTTTTAACGTCAGCAGTGATTTTTTTACATTATAAGGTTGAAGGATTAGGCCAACCAGACTGCCAGACTGAAAAGAAATGTGTTGCATAGAGGCAGTCACAGCTGAGCAGGAGGGTGTGCATGGGGCTTAAATAGCTGATGTGAGGAGGAGCTATTAATGTAAGATGAAGTAAACAGCTTGGTCACTCAGTATCTCTCAATTAAGCTTTTTCTTTGGAAAAGTGTTCTTTGTGCTTCGTTCCTGGCTGATGTGCCTGTGTGTGGGTGGCAGCTCTGACACACCAAACCATCTGAGGGAATCAGAAGTTTGCATTAGCACGTAGTCAGTTGATACTAATGAATAAGAATTCAGTTTTGTCCCCAATTTTCTGCCATGTAGGTGTACAAAATCTTTATGGGGGGAAAACTGTTGAGTCTTTGCTGGCAATGACTACTGGGGAGGAGAAAACCAAAGCTGTGGAAATCCAGAGCCCTTTGATGTAAATGGTCTGAATGGTAACATGGTAACTTTTCCAGGGGCCTCAGCCCTGTGATTGAAGGATAGAGCAAGACAAAACCTGAAAATGCAACCAAAAATAGCTGAGAATGGGAGTCATGGGGAGGAATCTGATGTTTGATAGTAAGTTTGGACCATTTAGCTTTAAGGCTTTGAACCTCAGTGAGCCTGGGGTAGGCCAGGAGCCCATGAACTTTGCAGAGTGTAGCAGAGGGAGCAGGACAAGGGCAGCTTAGTTTCATGGTCCAAACAAGAAACAAATAATGCCAGTGGGGCCCTCTTATTGTAGGACGTGGTTGTACAATCTCTACTTTGCTCTGAGGGACAGTAAACACCCACCTCCTAACTCTTGTGTAAGTCTATGTGCCACCAGGCTGCAAGGCATTTTTTTTTTTTTCTCTCTTTCAATGTATCACTCTAAATAAATAATGAAATATAAATTGGAACAGCAACTGTAACTCATATATTCTGCTTTATAAGTAAGTTTCTTTATAATCAGCATTCTTTTGTTTATCTCCTCATCTGTCTTCCTCTTCCAGTGACTATTATTTTGTTGAAAATATATGGGCCTGAGAGGAAGACTTTGCAGGTTACTGCCTTTCCTAGTAGTCAAGGTAGTCAAATGAGAGCTTGGGTACCTTAGTTCATACTGAGCATTTGCCCCAAAAGATGCCTCATCCTCTGTCCAAGCTACTGGAGAGTGGTCTAGGACAACTCTCCGTTGCTAACTCTCTGTTGGGACATCACTGTGCTGGGACATCTCTCTTCTGGGACATCTCTGTGCCAAGATATCTCTCTGCAGATCAGCAGATTACACAGGGCTGTGCTGATGTCTCAGCATAGAGATGTCCCAGTGGAGAGTTGTCCCTTCCCTACTGGGGAGCTACTGATGAGCATGGAGCAGGGAGAGAGGACTCTGAGATGCTGGTGGAAGAAGTGTCTGAAAGGAGAGATACAATAAAATGCAGAGACAGTAGGGGTAGTGAGAAGGATGAATAGAAACCCTTCCACATGGCTACAGATGGACACCGGGAGAAGCTGAAATACAGCATGAAATACAGAGTGACAGCAGGGTGTAGTGGGCTATGGAGTGAATTAGATAAAAGCAATTTAATGTCATGGTGTTTTGGTTTGAGCCAGGGTGAAGCTCTTTGCTGATTTTTTTTTTCTTTCAGCGAACTTTTTAGCAGTGCCAGTGGACTGATAATAACCAAGGTCACTTCTGCCTGCAGCCTCCCCCCCTGTGGGGAAGCAGATTAGACTGAAGGCAGGATCAGCAAATCAGAATATTCCCTTCTCATAATATTTTCTCTATTTGGCTTTCAGTATAGGTTAAGACATCACGGAAGTCAAGCCTTTCTTTTTCCTTTTCCACTCGCTTTTCTGCTTACTGTCGCTTCTATTGCCCTCTCTTTGGCTCTCTCTCTTTTTTCCCATTTTTCTTTACAGCTGACACCTGAGGGCCCTGTCCATGTGCCTGGACACTCCCCCCTTCAGCTGGGAGTCACCAGGGAGAAGAGTTGCTGTGAGAGTCGCTGGGGGAGGAGGGAGGGGATCGGGTGTTGCACATCCCTTTACAAATGCATATATATTCCCTTATCACTAATAATTAAAATCAATCTGTTTCACTTTTCAACCCAGAGAGCCTCTCTTTCTCATTTCTCTCCCTCTTTCCCTACCTTGGGGGGAGGAGGGGGAGGGGGCTGAATCGAGAGTGTTCCAACTCGGTGCCAAACTGTGACACATGGTTTTAAGCCAGAATCTGATTCAGTTATAATAAAAAATCCTAACTCTATCCAAAGCTTCAGGTAACAAAAGAGTACAAAACTGTCAGTCCCAAACCTTGAAGTGAGGCAGCTTGCACAGCTTGATCTGCCAAACAAAAATAAGACATGTTAACAAGATAAAAACATGGATGGTCATGGCCCCTCAAAAAATAAAACAATCCCACCCTGCAAGGAGTATAGAAAAAAAACCCTTTCCTTCCTTTATTTCCTTTTTTTTTTTTTTTTTTTTTTCCCCATAGCTTACTGTTAGGAGCAGATGTTTTGGACCATAGTTCTGCTTTGTGATAGAGATGTTCTTCAGCCTACCCAACACTTCAAATGTCTCTCCCATTAGAATTAATTAACATCAGAGTGCTTTGTCCTCTTGTTTTAAAAGCACTAGAAATAATTCCTTAGCCACAGTGAAAATTTCTAGGATAGTCATGGTTATACATTTAAGAACTGAAGTTCACATTAAATGGAATGTAGTTGATGGAAGAATAGATTAATGCAGATGGAAGAAATTAGCCAGTGAATTAAAAAACACCACAGGGTCACAGTCTGTAGTCTGGCAAATCATATGATTTTTTTAAAAGCCTGATATTCATAAGGAGCTCAAGTGATTTACTCTCTGAAATACAGCAAAATCTGATAAATGAGTCACCAAAATGCTTACAGGTGGTGACCAAGCAAATGATTCTCTGCTTGATAAGTACTAATAGGACTGCAGGAACAACATGCAATATTGGTGCTAATGCACCAGCAGAAGTCAGAGACCACAAAGAGCTCTGTCCACAGCAGGTCAGAACTAAGCCAAGGTCAGCACCATGAGCTGGAGCCAGGTCTTGCAGTATTGGTAGGTTCAGAATTAATGCACTTAGGGTTGTTTTGGTTCCCCTCCTCCACCCCCCCCATTTTTATATTATTTCTTTTGGGCAGGGTGAAATAGAAAACAGATTGGCAATTATAGCAACTCTCAGTGTTCAGAAATGCAGCAGATACTGACTTAGTACTGTCTGGGAATTAACATCATTCAGAAGCAGCTGTGAAAGGCTGATGGTTTTCCTCACACTTTCTGAAGTATTCCCTTTTCTTGGCTTGTCAGTAAGGACAATAGACACAGTCCATCTGCCATTCACTCCCTGGTATCCTTGAGCAGAGATTTTGTAAGGACTTCCTTGTCTCAAGTGAAGCTCTGGTGATGGTGGAGTATGAAAACATTTCTCTTAAATGGCTGTGCTGGCATTTATATTGAACTGGTTTGGCTGGCAGGCCATTGCACTTGCTGTTCGAGGAGGAAGTGCTATGCTATTGATGAATTTATTGTAAGAAGTCTAATCCAGGATTAATACAATACTTCCTTGAATAGGGTAGGTAAATACTTCCCAGTGACTTTGCTTCCCACTCTTGTGATCTTATCTAATCTATTTTCTCTGCTGCTTGGAAAATACAAAAGTAAAAGCAGCTTCAAATATTCTTTTGTCTCTAATCTTTCTAGGAATGATAGGAGCAACCCTACCTCCTCAGCCACATCAGTGACGTGAGCTGCAATCCTCTTTAGGAGCCTATTGACAGCTGGTTCATCATGTAAACCTCTTAAAGTGTTAAAGCTTGAACCTGAATTTAGTGAATCTGTCTGATAAAAGGAATGGTGAACCCAGAATGAAGGGTAACAAGGAATGCACTTCTGTTTTCTGTGACGTGTCCTTAACTGTGTAAGATAAAATAGCAGGGCTATGTCATGATTTTATATGAATACACAGTTTTGTTGCACCTAATGACAGCGTGTGGCTTCCTTGCCAAGATGCTCCATGTACTGTACAGAGTTCCTCCCAGTGCTCTCCAGTGCAGGCCAACAAGAGCAAATGCTCTACACAGAAGTAGCACAATGAAATTTGTGCATTTTAGACAATGTTTTCAGCTCATGTCTACTTGGTGTATATGAGCTAAGCCAGAACTGTAAGGAATACTTATGTTTCAAGAGTCAAAATTTTGAACATCAACATTCAGAAAACTTGTCTTTAACCACAAATTGAATGGCAACAAGCACCCATTAAAAATCTGTTCATAGTTGTATAACTGTATTTAAGATTATATGGCCAGAAATATTCTCACTAACCTATTTTTACAGAAGACAGACTATCCTTGGCAAAAAGAATTATAGATTGTCATAAGGATTTGTATGTATGGCTGTTGTGCTAAGCACAAATTTGAAACTATAGGTCTGTCAAAAGAAATTGAAAGAGCTCCATTTAGACCCGTCATACTTCCCTTCAGCTAGAAATCTGATGTTTGTAAGGCAGAACACACAAGAACTCCACATCACAAGCAGGCAACAAATGTACCAGTTTGTTTACAATTTAGAGTAGGACTGAACATTCCTTTTCAATCCAACAAATGTTTTAGGCTCAAGCAGATAGGATGTAGAAAAGAGAATTCTGGCTCTTCGTACTTGTTAAACACTGTATGAATCTGGGGAGATGTAGGTCATACGTGCAACACTTTGAGATAATAAAAATTAAATATTGACACCAGCATCCTTATATGTAACAGAATTTCATAGAATCACAGCATGTTAGAATGCTGGGTTGGAAGGGACCTCAAGGATCCTCTGGTCCAACCTTTCTTGACAAAAAAGCATGGTCTAGATGTGATGGTCCAGCACTCTGTCCAGCTGAATCTTAAAAGTGCCCAAAGTTGGGGAACCCACCACTTCCCTGGGGAGATTATTCCAATGGATGATTGTTCTCATTATGATAAATTTCCTTGTGTGTCCAATTGGAATCTCCCCAAGGGTAACTTGTACCCATTACCTTTAGTCTTTTCCATGTGACTCTTTGTGAAAAGGGAATCTTCATCTTCTCTGTAGCTGCCCTTTAAGTACTGAAACATGACATTAAGATCTCTCTTAAGCCTTCTTTTCTCCAGGCTGAACAAACCCAGTTCTCTCAGCCTTTCCTTGCACGGCAGGCTTCCCAGTCCTCTGGTCATCTTTGTGGCCCTTCTCCTGACCCTCTCCATCTTGTCTGCATCTTTTTTGTGTAGTGGGGACTAGAACTGAATACAGTGTTCCAGGTGTGGCCTGACAAGTGCTGAGTAGAGTGGGATAATGAATTTATCTCTGCTGGTGATGTCCTTGTTGATGTAACCCAGCACCCTGTTGGCTTTCTTTTCTGCTGCAGCACACTTCACTCATACTGAGCTTGCTGTCCACCAGAACCCCCAGGTCTGTTTCCACAGAGCTGCTCTCCAGCCAGGTGGATCCCAGCCCATGCCTCACTCCTGGGTTATGTTCTCCCAGGTGCAAGACCTTACATTTGTCCTCGTTGAACCTCCTAAGTTTCTTGTTAGCCCTCTCTTCCAGCCTATCCGGGTTTTCCTGCAGGGTGGCTCTCCCTTTCGGGATGTCTGTTTCCTCACTCAGTTTGGTATAATCTGCAGACTTCATCAGGGTACACTTGATCTTAACATCCAGATCACTTATGAAGGTATTAAACAGCGTTGGGCCTAATATTGACCCCTAAGGAGCCCCACTGGTGACCAGTTGCCAGTTTGAAAAAGAAGTATTTACTACCATCCTTCAGGTGTGGTGGGTCAGCCAGCTCCCCACCCACTGCACAGGCCACTTCTCCAGACCGTAACATACCAGTTTCTCTAGGAGGAGACCGTGGGGTATGTGTCAAAAGCCTGGGAGAAATCCAGGTAGACAATGTCCATTGCTTGCCCCACATCAAGCAAGCAGGTTGCTTTATTGTAGAAGGCAATCAGGTTTGTGAAGTACTACTTGCCCTTGGTATATCCATGCTGGCTTTTTCCCAATCATGTGTTTCATTTGACTTGTGACAGCCCCAGGAGAATTTGTTCAATAACTTTCCCAGGGACTGAAGTAAAACTGATGGGCCTATAATTTCCTGGATCCTCCTTGAAGCCCTTCTTGTAGATGGGAGTGACATTAACCTTCTTCCAGTCTTCAAGGATGTCCTGCAGTCTCCATGACTTCTCAAACTTTATGGAGAGTGGCTTTGCAATGATGTCATCCAGCTTTCTTATCACCCTTGGGTAGATAACCTCTGGGCCCATCAATATATAGGGGTCAAGTCCCTGTGTTAGTTCGCACACCAACTCTTTCTTCACTGACAGCAGGTCTATGTTTGCTTTGACCTGGATTTTGATTCCCAAGGCCTGAAGCCCAACAGACAGAGAAGAAAGTGTGGAGAAACTTAGTTTTTTCAGCATTTTGCAAGTAAAATTTATTTACTTGTACGCAAAATTAGTCATCAGGATCCTACCTGTGCTACATATCTATCATTTCAGGGATGAGATCTTTATCATATCACGGTCTACCTTGCATTTAGTCTTCATTAACAAGAAAGATGCAAGCAGGAGCATATTTTGTCCTATTGAGGTTGCAGTGTTTGATTATTGACCAAAATGTATAAACTGGATAACACCACAGAGCTGAGACTCTAACCATACCTCTTGCAATGAAGAACAAATGTTGAAGGAATCCATCCTTCCTTTCTACATTAATGACTTCAGAAAAATTTAATATGTCTATGTGCTTCTGTCTTCAGTTAAAATCTGTTCTTTTAGCTCTGCCATGTGTCATGAGATTTTTTCTCTCCATCCCACGCTTTTTCCTAATGCTTCTGGAGGAGATAATTCCTGTAGCTTTAGATGTTCCACTATTCTGATTAACTTTCACATTGCATAACATTAAAACAGTACAAAATTATTTTTTCTCTGTGACAATGTTCTATGGACTTCTGCTTCTCATAGACGTTTTATTTGTTTTGAAAAGATTTCTTTGCAGTTGGAACCTACTTTTAAGTGCCATGACTCAAATATGATTCCATTTTTTGGGCTGTAAAGCTGTTATTTTTGCATAGAGGAACAATCATTATTTCATATTGATTCTTGAGGTGCAGAACAGCCACTTATACATTAACTTTTAATAATAATGTCTGGTTATGGTAATTTTAGTGTCCCTCTTTTTTTCTCTTTTGTCTTACTTTGTTAGCTGCTCCACAAAGGTATCAACTTACCTTTTTTTCCTTTTCATTTCCATACTGTCAGAGTATTGTTCAGTTTTCCTGTTATGTCACATCCCTCTGATAATTTGTTCTTGCAAACTGCTTGTCCAGACAATATTGAAAACACATGTCTTAGTGTAGTAGCTTTTTATCTTGGCATCAGTTTCTGGAGTTGTTTTATTCAAAATACATATGTGAGAAGCTGTGTTTTGTTAGTACTGTAATGTATCCAGCTTTCAGGCATCTGATGTGTGCTGTGAGCTTCTCTTTTTGGTGGTGCTCTTGATTCAAGAGCACTAACCCTTTTTTATCTATTTGAGTTTGTAATACAATAGCTACTTAAATGCCTGATCCAACACATACCAAAAGACAAGCTTTGCCTGTTTTTTATTAAAAGCCTTTTTTTTCATGCTTTTTGAAACACTAACAAGTGGTTTTGGTTGCAAAGTAATAGATTTTTCAGGTGCTATATCTGCCTGAAAAAATAAAACATTTGTAAACTTTCTTCTGTCTTTAACTCTCTAAATTATCCTTCATGGCATCTCTGCCAGGGTGGGATCTGTAACAGAGATTCTTCATCTCAACTCTTCTGCCTTTGGAGACACTTGTATCTGTCTTGCTTCTTTAATGGGTTTAATTTATAAGGATCTGCTGGTTTTTTTTTCATCTGTCCCTGCATAGCAGCTTGGAGCCTTCTGCCTTAATGAGGGGATGAAGACAGAAAGAAGCTAATGACAATAGGCAGCTATGTCAGCATGGGGTTTCCCCTTTTCTGCAGATAATCTCTTGCTGAATATATATTTTATGAAGTCAGAAGCACTGATGATTTCCTTTTTTTTTTTTCTTTTTCTTTGGGAGCACAGAATGAGGTTTTTACTTATGTGACCTCATGTCTGGATGGCCAGAAATTTTCATGCGTTTACAAAGACTTATTATCCATATGGCTACTGAGCAGAATCTTACCTTTTTTTTTTTTGGTGATCATTGCCCAGGATTTATTTAGCTTTGGGACAGTGCTGATTTTTAGAATATGCATAGCAAATAGTATGGCATTTCTCATAAAAAAATATATTATGTCAGGAGCAGGATGGAAGGAAATCACTTCTTTGAGACTATGGAGTAAGCAAAGTGTCGCTCTATATATGGCCAAAGGGAATGCAGTGTCTGAGAGCAAAGGATCTGGCATCTGTGTGACTGGGAGGGAAGATGTGCATCATTGCTATAAAGAAATATAATGCATAGTTAAACAGTTTTGTTGGAACAAAGCCACCTGCCATGTAGGAAAAGGAATTTCCTTCAGAACCCTGAGAAGCATGATTTCATTTTGTTGACTTTTCAATGCACAGGAATATGTTCTTACCTGGAGCAGGATTACAGCTTAAATCAGGAGGAAGAGAAGCTCAAATGGCATAATTATTCTTTGGTTTTGTGATCAGTTTCCCCACGTGGGGCAACACTTGCCAAATATAATTTACATGCTGCTCTGCATGAGAAAAGGAAATTCTCAGAATTTCTTTGGAATGTATTATTTATAATCTGTGGTTTTGGGCAATTTTTTCCTTCCTTTTTTTTTTTTCTTTGAGAATCTAAGTTGAATGTGTTTATGGATTCAGATTTTGTGTTTTGAATTCATCTCCCATTGGCAATGAATCAGTAATCTGTGTTTTAAAGCTGCTTGTTAACATACATAGCCTTCAAGTACCTGTAGGTGTCTGAGGCCTTTCAAGGCACAAAAAAAGACATCTGGTAGCAAAACAGAATCCAACACTGTGTAATAAGCTTCCTGAGGCTTGGTTGCTGTATATGTTAACATGTTACATTGATCTTAGTGAAGGGCTTTTGCAGGGAAGATCGTCATCTTTGTGAGATATAACTGCATTGATTCTTGAGTGGTTTCAGTGAATAATCTCCAAGTGTTGAGAACAAATAATGTATTCTTATCAGCTACCTTTTTATTCTGTTTGGTGTCTTTAATTTGTTCCTCTGGGATTTGAAGTGCTTGAAAATACTTTTGTCTCTGATATAACTCAAGGTGGAATACAATGACCAGTGATGTGGATTTACTCTGTATTGGCAGCTACTTGTTAGAAAGTTATGAGGAAATAATGTTTGGAAGGAGTAGCTCATAGTTCTTTTTATTGCTAATAACTTTGAATCTTTGAATAACTTTTTGTCTGTGTGTGTGTGAGAGTCTTCTGTACTAAACAGAGTTTTGTTCATTTGTTTAAATAAACAAAACTCTGTTTAGTACAGAAGACTTTCCCACACACACACACACAAATTGCTTCATCAAGAGCAAATAAAAGGTACATGAACATGTACTTTTTGGTACACCGTAATATAGACATTTTTTGTGTGAGGCTTATATATTATTTAGCAAAGGAATCTGTCTGCTAACTCAGTTAATTATCCATGTTCCTCGTAAAATCAACATGGCAGATGGGGAGGATGCAAATGATTTGAAGAGGTCTCTCCCCTGTCAGTGACTGTAACTATCCTAGACCAGACTTTTAGATGGTAAATGTTACATTAATAACCTTAGTGTCTTATGCTCAGCTGGAAGCTGAAAAGGAAATCTTAGTATCTCCATTATCATTAAAATAATGAAAAAATTAAATATAATGGAAGAACTTCCATTATAGTGAAAAAATACTAATTATTTTATCAGCTTAATAGTGTTATTTCATTATATGATAGCTATATACCTCCTAACATTATTTTTAATCTTACATTTTAATGCTGTTTCTTCTCTGCCTACTTTGAGTACTGTCTCATGCCCTAGCTTTGGAATGAATTTTAGCATTTTTTCTGGGTCCAGTTTACTGAGATCAGGATCTACATAAAGGCCATATCAGTTGTCCCAGTTATGATGTAATACCTTATGGGAACCCAACTATTTACCAGACATGAAGGTTCTTGAACTTGCCTTGTTTCATTTTTTGTGACCAAAGGACAAAAATTCAAGTCCCAGAAAGTTTGCAATAGTTGGGATCCATCATGTTTTTTAAAAATACAAATCACAATTTGATGACAAATTCTGTTTTTTAAGCCATATGGTGGCCTGCTGCTTTCCTTCACCTCCTCTAACACCTCTCCAAGCACAGAAGTCAGTCACATTTTTTCCTGTTGTTAATGAGCTTTTTTGTACATCTATCTAGCTTTTTTTTTTTTCTTTTTCTTTAAATTCTCAGCAATGGAGACACTTAGTTTTTGGTGACAATGTTTGTTTTTTTTCTCTAAAAGTTGCAGGTAGGAATAATGTTATCTCCACATTCCTGGAATGAAACATACGGAACTGTAATTTTAAAAGTAATGTTTAAAAAAGAAAAATAGCTTCTTCATGATTCCATCTTTAAGTATAGCTCACTAATTATTCTTTTCAGTCTCTAAAATTGGGGTGAGTGGCATAAGAGTGTATTACACTAATTATTCTTTTCAGTCTCTAAAATTGGGGTGAGTGGCATAAGAGTGTATTATAAGACTATGCAAGGTCAGAAACATAATTAACTCATGACAGCTTGTCAATACATCACTTGGGTGAAGGAAAATTCTATCAAAATACTCCCATCTCACCATTGTGTAGGAAAATATTCCCTCATTTGGGAAGTGATCAATGGTTATCTTTTAATAGTGCTTCCTTTTACTGTATCATCCTTAAATTCAACGAGTCTGAAAGTGAATCTTCATACTTCAACATATATTCCTCCAAACCTTTGAGACTACAACATCACTGCAATGCTTGAAGAATAACCTTCTCTAGAAATGGTCACACCATCCAGTTGTTTCTCAGACCTATCCTTCTGTTTGTGTTTCTGTCATCCAAGTGCCCCATATTGCATCTTTAAGAGAGTCTGGTCAGATATAAACTTTAAAAATTAAGTTTATAAACCTTTGACATTCTTGGAACCACCTCACAGACTACAGAAAAAAGTGTGAACTCCCCGTGATTTTTTATAAATTCAGTTAGCATCGGAGCTGGTTAAGCTAAAAGCCCATTGTGAGTGCCAAAGAGAAATGCTGGCATTTAGAAGCCAGGCTTGCAGAATATGCTACAGTATTACAAGTGCAGCCATGCTTAAAGTGCTGCTGATAAACTGCCTTCCTGTAGGAGATTCATTTTTCAGTATGCCCTGCAGCATTTGAGAATAATATTTCTTAACAGGTCGTCTATATAATCCATGAAGAAGCTGGGGTTTTGGAATTTGGCCCACTACCAACACTGGCTACTGCCTATTTCAAATTTGCAGCTTGATGGCAGTTGCCAACAGCTAAACTGTTTTGGCCGCACCTGCTCCTGAAATGTATTTTCTCCTTCAGATTATCTGCAGTTTTTGCATGCTCTCTCCTGTAGTTTTCCAATTTTCTCTGCTAAATCAGAAAATACAAAGGAGGAAACAGCTATGCTTTCTTAGTGCAACTTCTCAATCCTCCAAAGGGTAGGTTTTTTGGACCTGCCCCTTCCCTGTGGTCCTCCTAGGTAGTCATGAGTCTCTGGGCTGGGCCTGTCCCCTGTCCCCATCCCATCCCTGCTCCCTCACTGGGTGCTCTGAGACAGGTTCCTGTTGAGGAGCACACGGCCTTGCCAGACACACCCTCTGATCTTGGCTGCCTCCCATTGGGCAGCCAGGCCTTATGGCACCCTGACACAGGAATGGAAAATGTGTGGAGCACCAGCTTAGTCCTCTTTGTTAGAGTCAGAGGACTTCAGGGCAGCTTATAGATTGAATACTTTCTGTTAACTTTAGCCACAGTGGCATCCTGGTGTGCCTAAGTTGTTAACCATGTCCCAATGTCTTCTTGATGGAGACTTCCCCTTAGAGAGAAAAGCAAAGACTCTTGAGGAAAAGGAGCTACCAAGTCCTGGAGTTATCTAAAATTTCATTTTTCAGGGAAGCACAATAACCCTAGAAAGCCTAATGTGATTAAAAAAAAAAAAAGGGAAATACAGGAGACACTCTATTTTCCAAGCTATTTCTGAACTTAAAATTGCAGAATAGTGCACAAGTGAAGGAGGAGAGACCACTACCACATCCCCTTGCAGGACATGTTCATTCTCTAAATCCAACAGAAGTGAATGAAGCTAGCACATTGTCTATGTCCTGTACAAGGAATAATTTCTGTCTTGGAAAAGCTTGGTGCACACTTCGCTGCATCTTTCTTTAGCATGTTCATTCTTTGCCTAGGGTCTTGGCATTGTAGACGCTTCTCAATATGAGACCTGACAGTTGGCTGCAACTCTTGCAGTGTCTTGCTGTCAGGTAGTGCCAGGGCTGCAGTCCTCTGGGGAATCCTGTACAGTCCTGACTAACAGAAAATTAGGAAAGTCGAAGAGAAAATGAGTCTGTATTAAGTAATGCTTTCATTGCTAAATTTTTCTGACATCTTAATGGTGCGTGCTTTTAAAGGGTCTAGAGGTTATTTGCTGATTTATGTGAAGCTACGTAAAGCAGTCATCAGAAAATGTCTGGAGCCTGTTTAGAGATGTGAGCTCTGCAGTCTTTGATCCTTCTCTTGACTCGTAGTGTATCAGTTGACCATACTTCATTTGCGATGGGTAGTCATAGCAGTTCCTCCATGACGTGCTACTGCTGAGAAGAAAACATGATGGAGGGTTGTCCCTCTGTGTGGGCACATATATCATAATATTGATGGATGTATGTCTACAGCTGCTTAGTGCAGAGGAAATGTTTAAAAGTGTGTCAGCACAGTTTGTACCAGGTAACCATTGTTCACAAGTGGACTTTATTAGAAACTGACAAATACCAAATCTGGTGGAAGAATATGTTTCAAGTGTGGTCAAAAACTGGTGTGGTGTTTTGTTTTGTATTTGTTTGTGGTATTTGTTGTTGTTTTTTGTTTTGCTTCAAAAAAACCAAAGCCTCTCTTTTTCTGTTTATTTCTGCATTGTGTTTGTTTACAGTTACAATAAAAGCAATTGGTTCAGTCCATATGATTCGTATAAATGTTCGCTATTCAGTGAAGATGAGGCTTCTGAAATTAGGCTTTAGCCTATAAGAATGTAGAAATGATAAAGTCTTGCTGTTGTTATTAGACTCTCCTGCATGATTAATTATCTCTTATATTCTTACTTTGGCCTCCTTCTCCTCTAGGAAACTTTCCTTAAATTTTTATTGTATTTGTTATGATCTCTTGGCTCAGTACTATTCCTAGACTTTTGTTAGAGGTAACCTCACACTTAAAATAGTTTTAGTGAGTACTAATTCAGGGAAGCATGCTAAATTTTTTTTCCCTTAAGAGATTCAGCTTTCAATTTTTTTATAGTGAAATTTCCAGTAAGTTATGTGCATAACTATTGTTGTTCTTGCATAATAGGTATGCTTCTATAGTCACCTCTTCTTAGTCTCTGACCAAATCCTTTCCATAGAAATGGGAATTATTGCTTTCTGTTGTCACAGAAATAGCTCTTACTGATAGTTGTGTGCACAACGTAGCATATGGCAGATGAAGCTTTATATTAGGTGATGTTTGAAATGTATGCTTTTTACTATAGGGAGTGAAAGCTTCATGCGTTGTGTGGCATGGTTAATCTTTTCAATATAAGGTTAAATAACAGGTTCCAGTCCTACCTAGTGATTATTTTGTTTGTCACAGAAACACAGATTTGTCAGAATTGGAAGGGACCTCTAGAGATCATCTAATCCAACTCCCCTGCTGAAGCAGGATTGCCTAGAGCACATTACACAGGACTGCATCCAGGTGGCTTTTGAGTATCTCCGGAGAAGGGGACTGCACAACCTCCCTGGGCAGCCTGTTCCAGTGCTCTGTCTCCTTCACTGTAAAGAAGTTTTTCCTCATATTTAAATGGAACTTCCTGTGTTCCAGCTTGGGCCCATTGCCTCTCATCCTGTCACTGGGAACTACTGAAAAGAGTCTGGCTCCATCCTCCTTGCACCCACCCTTTAGATACTTATAGGCACTAATAAGGTCTTCCCTCAGCCTTCTCTTCTCCAGGCTAAAGAGTCCCAGCTCTCTCAGCCTTTCCTCAAAAGGGAGATGCTCCAATCCCCCAATCATCTTTGTTGCCCTCCACTGGACTCTCTCTAGTAGTTCCCTGTCTCTCTTGAACTGGGGAGCCCAGAACTGGACACAGTGTTCCAGCTGTGGCCTCACCAGGGCAGAGTAAAGGGGGAGAATGACCTCTCCTGACCTACTGGCCACACTCTTCTTTATGCACCCCAGGATTCCAATGGCCTTCTTGGTGGCAAGGGCACATTGCTGGCTCATGGATAATTTACTGTCTACCAGGACTCCCAGATCCTTCTCCTCGAAACTGATTTCCAGCAGGTCCACCCCTAACCTATATTGGTGCATGGGGTTGTTCCTCCCCAGGTACAGGACCCTACACTTACCCTTGTTGAACCTCATTAAGTTCTTCTCTGCCCAGCTCTCCAGCCTGTCCAGGTCATGCTTAATGGCAACACAGGCCTCTGGAGTGTCAGCCACCCCTCCCAGTTTGGTATCATCAGTGAACTTGTTGAGGATACATTCTGTCCCCTTGTCCAGGTCATTGATGAATATATTGAACAAGACTGGACTGAGTATTGATCCCTGGGGGACACCACTGGTTACAGGCCTCTAACTTGACCCTGCTCCATTAATCACCATTCTCTGAGTTCTGTCACTCAGCCAGCTCTCAATCCACCTCACTGTCCAGTCATCTAGCTCACACTTCTTCAGTTTCCTAATGAGGACGTTAAGGGAGACAGTGTCAGAAGCCTTGCTGGAGTCAAGGTAGATGACATCTGCTGCTCTCCTCTCATCCAGCCAACCAGTTATGTCATCATAGAAGGCTAGCATATTAGTCAAGCATGATTTACCCTTCGTAAATCCATGTTGACCGCTCCAAATAACTTCCTCTTCTTCTGCATGTTTAGAGGTGACATCCTGAATGAGTTCCTCCATCACCTTCCCAGGGACAGAGGTGAGACTAACTGGCCTGTAGTTCCCTGGGTCCTCCTTCTTGCCCTTTTAAAGACTTGAGTCCTCAGGCACCTCTCCTATTCTCCCTCTCGCGCTCCCTGATACTCCTTAGCCTTTCCACCTTACTCCTTCAGCTCTGCAACCATGCTGAGCAGATCATTTATCTGCTTGCACCTCACACAGCTAGTCTCTCTGCCGTCCTCCGGTATGAAAGACAGGCTTAGGCACTCCCTGCAGCTGGAGATCTGGACAGCTATGTGTCTGCATAGGACCTCTGTCTGGGTCACCACAGTCCTCCTGGCAATGGCTTTTGCCTGAGAGGAAACCGTAGTTAACACTCTTCTGGCAGGGTGACAACCCCTAGTTAAGATACCTCTGGAGCCAAGAGGTCAGCTAACTAGGATAAGTATGGTTGTTTCCTTTCTCAGGTTTTTGTAGGATGCTTACTTTTTTTCTGTCCTTTGCTGCATTGTGTCTGGGATTGAAATGGTGCTCATTGCTGAACAACCGCTCCTACTACAGAGTCTTGATTTTCCTTTAAAAGTGGCATGTCTAAACACATTACGAAATGCCTGAAAAAGTGGTCATGGGGCAAATCTGGTGCTCAGTGGCAGGAACTGAGCTCCCTCTTTGAACGTCATCCAAAGTCCACTGAAAACTGAAAGTTATCACCTGCAGGTAATGGGAAACAACAGTGTGTTGTAGGCAGAACCTGCAGCACTCTTCAGCCACTGACTGAGTAACACCTGAGGTGTCATCTGCCCATCAGTAGGAGCAATTAGAGTCTCTCACATCAATTCTTTCCCTCTCCTACTCTGCCTGTACCTCTCTAAGTGGCCAGGAGAGCAGGGGGAGCTTGCTTCTCCTTACACTGCCCAAATGAATGTAGGAGACTGAAGGGTGCATCTCTCCTGTAGAGAAGTACGAATCGCCACCAAATAGTGGGAATCTTGCTCATCCATGGGAGCAGTGGCACAGTCATAGATTGTGGGGGCATCTGAAATAGATGCCTGAGATCTGCATTTGGACCCTTGTATTTTTTAATGCTGTGGGTGAGATCCTTCTCCAGCTGATGTCAGGCAACTGGAGCTTCATCTTTGGACACCTCCATGACCTGGCAGCACCTGCTGTATCATCTGGGATATGGACAGCCCTTTTATGTTAGTTCTTCTTCTGGGTTACTATGGGGATAGTAAAAAGTTAAAATTGCTTGAAAGATTAGCGATGGGAAAGTCTGACTTGGACTGCAAGTAACTAGCTCAGAAAACACACACTTCTTGGAACAAACCTACACTTCTGCAGATAGAGCCAAAATCCTTATACATGACTGTCACAGGAGTAGCCAAGTGGTTTTGAACACAATCTTCTGTTGGAAAGATTTTTCTTAATTAGAAAAACATGCAAATGTGAAAATTAATGTGACCACAGCAGAGGTTGTACAGGAGGCAGGACACTCTCTTATTTTTTTGATGTCAGATCTACATGGATCTACTGTATGAGTGGTGCTGTGTAAGTCTTTGAAGAAGTCCTTGTGAAATACTTTTTTTTTTTTCCATAGTTTTTGGTTTCATTTTTCTGTCATCACACCTGAATGAAAGAGAAGTGAGAATGTAATTTTTTTTGTATGAAGATCAGGTAGGTATAAGCAAAGTTTCTAGCTCTTTTGATTGTGAAGAAATAGTCAATGAGCAATTGTTCCTAGGTTTTGAAATGGATCACTCTGATTTCTTTCCCTTATTTACACAGTGTCATAATTGCCAAGCACTTGCAGGGCCAAGGAGCACAAAGAATGATGCTGAGAGGGTTTTTGAGCACTGCAACCTTGCTCCTCTACTAGTGGGGGATCTTTGAGTGTCGTGGGCTGATAGTCTGTTCCCCACATCGAGCCTTCCTGGATTTGCTTGCAGGTGATCTTTGTTATCTTTTGATGAAGTATATGACTAAATTGCATCAATAATGTCTCTGCAGAACCATGAGAGCCACAGAGGGGCTTGCATTAGACTCTCTGTTCAGGGATGACTTCTATTCTTGTAATCCATGCTATTGTTTAATGGTTTTTTTCAACTTTTCCTTCTAGAGCTTTCAGCCGTCAAGATCCTTTTATGTCCTAATTAGCTTTATTGTTTATATTACTCTCATTCTCTAATTAGAGTAATCACATCACAGAGTAGTTGAGATTATTCTGCTTTTTATATAATTATTTTTGTTTTTTCAAGCCTAGCTGTTTCCTGCTGCTTATTTTGGTCTATGTGTTTTTACTCTGCAAATTGATGTTGTCATGTTCTAATTGTTTTCACTTTGTCTGAAGACCTTTCCAATTTTTACTGTATTGGCCACTCCGAGCAATCTGTGAAGCTCTATAGTTCTATGTAAAAGTGACAAGACCTATACCAGCAAGTGGGAATAACAAATGTGCAAAAAGAAAATGGAAGTGATGTCTTTAGCTTTCTGGATCCTTCACCTCAGGTTATGTCATTTAAACCACCTTACGCCAAACATTTTTCATCTCATTCTGGTTGCCATTGCTATGGTTGCTTTGCCTTTCATCACTCTTTGCACTTACAGTATTGATGAAGACCTGCTGAGGTGCAGGATTGTCAGTAGATATACATATGCTTAGGTAACACAAAGCATTGCTGGGATCATCCTCTAAAAATCAGAAGAAAATGGAAGTTTTTATAGAATTTTCTGGTTATTTATCTCAGATATTGTTCATGTCCTAGGAGGAACAGAAGAAAAGTAAGTGTGGAAAGGTTAATGGTGTGTGCAAAATTAGATCATAACAGCATGTAGTATATGTTATTTGGAGCCTCTTTTGTGGAATAAGTGGCATTATGTGTTTAACAGCAGAAACAGCATATTGGTCTTTGCATGAGTTAAATTTCTGAATGTACAAGTTCAACGTCCACCATCAGAATTTATATAAAATTGCCACCTTTGGATGCAAACTTTGAATGTACCTCAGATGCCAGGATTAGCCAGGACCATATCAGTGATGCTCGGTAAGCACACATTTAAAATCCTGAGAGTGTTTTTTTGCTATTGTTGCAGATTCCATTTTGTAAAAGTTCTAGGTAATCTTTTACATCCAAGGCGATGATAAGATTAGAACAGCACTTGCTTCAAAATACCAGAGTTTCTCCACTTCAACTTTTTGTGAATAATACTCTCCTATTTAAAAAAGGAGGCACTTTGAAACCTTCAGAGTGTGCAGTCATCTCTTCACAGATGAAGTGTCAGTGCAGTGTAGCACCTGAATTGTAATCTGCCCAACATTTGACCCAAGGTACAGGATAATTCAGTCTCTCTAACTCATTCATTTTCTTCAGTTGAGACTGCACATACGGTGATTATGGCAGAGTTTGAACAAGAACAGTGGTCACTGAAGGCTGAAATTACCACATCCTGTTGCTCCACACCTAGCACGGCTTCTGAATGAAAACACTACTAAACGAGCAAGCTGATGCATTAACTGGAGGTTTTAATTTTCCAGAGTCTGAGTTCATGTATACCTCCACAAATTGCAAGAAATGCCACATTCTTACATTGTCTTATGAGGTTAAATATACAGATACTTCATTTTGAACTTGCCTTATATTTAGCAGATTGAATTGCCAGTCACTTTTGAATATTTATTTATTTGTCTATGATTTTACAATTTCAGTCCAGCAATAGCTGGAGACATTTTAGGTTTTCTCTAAGTGTTTCTGGGAGTAATGAGATCTGCATGTTGACTGTATTTCTAGAAGATTTCTTCAGGACTTTCTGGTGGTGAATGGCCACAATTTTGAATGGAATACATCTGTGTATATCTGAGTAATTGTGGTGTTGATAGGAAATGTCTCTGAAAGAGCCAGGCCTTGGGGAGTGCTCTAAAATGGCTCAATTATTTGATCTCTTCCAGAAGCCTGCCCCAAAGCTAGACTCCTGTGATTGTGCTTGATTCTCTCCAGCTCTTTCTTTAGCTTTGGGATTTATATTTTAGCAAAAGACTTCTTAAGAATTCTAAGCTGCAATATGACAAGAAGTAGCTCACTGTCTTACAACTATCTGCAGCACCAGAACCAAGACTTGACAGAAACTCTTTGGAAGGGATTGTGCTGCAGGAATGAAATACTTATACCTCAGAGAAAGCTTTCTTCTGTGGTACGACAGGGTCCTGAGGTTGTTGTAGAGATAGTAGATTTCCGGTGATCTCTGCCTCAAATAACATTTGTGGGACAGAATTTATCTCATTATTTTATGTTTTATGAAGTATATTAATATGAATTTATAAAAATATATGTAACTATTTACCTTAAGAATTTTGCATCACTGATATTACAGTGCAGTTGTTTCACTGTAAATTTAAGCGTCTAAAAACATAAGCATGTGAGTGAGAGTTAGGTACTTATTGGTCTTCTGGCATTCAGAGGGAATTTAATTGACTATTGTAGATGCTGCTTTTAGGCTAGATACATTTATTTTATTCAGTAGAGTCCTCTATGACTATAAGGAAGTGACAACCATGACTAGTTCAAATTTAATGAAAACCTTAATTTAGGTGAACACTATCCTTAAAGAATGTTAAACTAGCTAGATGCACTTGTAATAAAATATTCTGTAGAGCTGTAGGGAATGAAACATTGTACTGCAGACTTACAGTTACATTTTTTTTTCCTCTCCTTTTTTTTCCTCTCCAAAGATATCACTTCAATTTTTCTAAATTATTCAGCCCAAGGTCAAAAAACAACGGCTTTACGGAGAAGACGCCACTGCTGAGGGCTTCCTCAGAGGAAAATGGGTGAGTGAGGTTCATTTTACTTGAAATATTTTTTTCTAAGCTGTTTTCTATTTAATTGTGCATGGTTCTTTCTTATATCCTGACACCAAATCTGCTGGGAAATAAAGTGAACAGCAGGGGTTGTAAGCAGAGATCTATTCTGGAGGACTTTGAGTGGAAAGAAGTCGCTGTAAGTGGGGAAGGGAAGGATGTAAGGTCTGAGGTTGGGGTGATTAGAGAGCCCTAAGGACAAGCAACCAATGGTTATGTGCTCTTACTTCCTTCATGTGGTGTTACATCAGGGGCACTGAAAGACACCGATGACCTGTAGAAAGGGTCCTTATAGGGGGTTTACACACCAAAGCTTGAGGTACATCTTCAGCAGAGACCTGGTGCACCTAAATATCATGGGGTCTTTGTTTTTGCTCCCCAGCCTACACAGCTGTGTCACCAAGAGGAGCACAGTCTGTATTGAATAAATATCTTTCTATGAATTTTTCAATTAAAATCTCTCACAGTGAATATAAGGGTAGACAAGGTCAGCTGCATCTAGTACTTGTTGAAATAAACAACTGTTTTGATTTATTATGTTTCCTGAAAATATGTGACAGGTGGCAGTGCATGGGTTTTCATAATCCAGATTTTACCACAGATGATGATTCATGGGACAGCTCTGCAGAATTTGAGCAAATGTTTCAACTGGGAAGTGAAATGACAAGTTGGTCCAGATCCGCTTCTTCTGAGAAATATGAAATCTTGGACAACCTTCATGTCAAGTTCAATTTATCAAAGATGAGGTCTGAATTCTAACACTCATTTATTTCTACTTCCATTCTTTTTTTTTTTTTTAATTTTTTGCCAGTACTAATTTTTTAAGTATAGATGTCTAGAAAATGATTTATTTTCTGCAAATGAATAAAAAAACACTCCATATTTAGGCCTTATCTTGCCATTGATAGTTTATAAATAAACCCTGGTGAAACTGATTACAGTCTCTACCTATTGATCAATAGCTCCTTGTTCTTACGAGCATCCATCCATCATAGCACCTATTCTCAATTTGTAATTAAATACTTTCTATATTGCTATTAACTTTTTTTGGAAACCATTTCTTAAAACCCCCTTGGTTGATTCCACAGCTTTATTCTTCAGTTTTTTGTCGCTTTTATGAAATAATTCACTTTAATTATAATATGTATCTAACACAATCTGTCTGTAGTCATGATAGTAACTTTTCACATATACACAATGCAAAGTCTAACTGAGCATTTTTATGTCTTTAAGTATATTACTAGATTCCACTCTTTACCGCAAAGTAGTCTTTTACTTCACTCAGGCACGGAGGAAATTGAATCAGTTAATATATTGAAAGATGCCAATGTGATAAGAGGTTAAGTTTTTGCCTGGGATTTAGCTACCAAATTCTTTAATCTTGGATACTAATTATCTCTGCTCCTTCCAGAGTTTCATCACTTTTTACTTGCTTGGTTTGGCCTCTGCAGATAGCTCTGCATGTTTGCATGGAGCCCAACACTGCATGTCTGCATCTCCTTGTTGATCTGCGGTACCTTTCCAATGAGGTGTCCCAATCCATATGTTTCTGTAGCTCATCGCTTCACAATTGTTTTCCTCCTTTCATCCTTCATATGGAGTTGTGTGGAGTGCTGCTGTCCTGCACTGCTTATGAGCAAATGGAGCAGGACTGCTATTAGTGAAGCACGAGCAGATGTGAAGAACTTTGGCAGGCGTCTTTCTTCATGCTCACAGTAGCTTTCCCTGGTGTTTGATGGAACAAAAGCATTGAGTGAGACTGTGAAGTCCATTGTTTCTAGTACAGCATAGTTTTATAATCTAGGGAGTAGTGCATTTCTCTGGCAGGCCTTCCTCTGAAACATTCTCGTTACTTTAGTGCTTGATGGCACATATGGGGCCAGATCCTTGGCTGTCTTAAATCAGCATAACTCCTCTGGGAGAATAGATGGAGCTGAACTGCCCAACACTACATGCAGATCAGACTAAAAATTGTTTGGGTTAGAACAGGGGCTGAAATCCTTCATTGATTTATACTGTGTGCATTTCCAACTGAAGTCAAACAGGATTGTGCTGGAGGCATATATATCAGCACAGGATTTGGCACAGGGTTGGTTCTTGTGTTGCCATGCCAGATTAGTGCTGTAGGAAGAGACAGACTGCAAGCCACCAGCGAGTCAAAGGCTGAGCACTTCTCCACTGTAAGCTGTTAAAAGCGCTACTTCCCTAATACCAAATTCCATGAAAACAAACAGATGGGAGGAAAAGAGCTGTTGGAATTCTACATTTCATAAAACAACCGTTTCCAGAAACTTTTCTATTATATCTTGCCAGCTCCTTTAGATGAGTTTCTGTTGTTTACAGAGAAGTAGGTATGAATTTCCAAAGACTTACTTAATGCTTTTTTATTTATCTTATGTCTTAAAATAAAGGTATTGGTGTTTCTCATATTAATAATAATTTGAATTCTTCTTATTAGTAGTATTCTTATTAATGATAATTTGGAAGTGCAAGAGAAAATGTCAAGTACATTGAAGCTAAATCAGTCTTGACTGGGCTTTAGGAATTTACAACAGAATAATTTCTCAGAAATGCCAAAATAGAACTGTAATGTAGAGATGGGGAGAATAGACAAGCAGGATAGAGGATGCATGACTAAGCTGGTACTAGGCATTTCCCATGAATTACACAATGCCATAAGAAGTTATCAGTTATGAGGTGCTGATAATGGCTTCTGTTGTCATTCCTCTCTTTTCATGTCTTTATTATCGTCTTTGCTCTCTCTGCCACCTTTTTTCTTTTTTTTTTTCTTTTTTTTTTTTCAGTAGAGCAGGGCTACCTGGCATTTCTGGAAGCCATCTAACTGCCTTCTCTTCCTTTGCCTTCTCCTGATTTTTATGCTGCACAAAGTCTGTGTAAAGTTACTACCAGTTGTATTTCATTGGATGTTGTACCAGTGTGTCTGTGGCAACATTTTTATTAGCTGCTAGTTTCTTTTTTTTTTTCCATCTTGCTTGTCATCAGGCTTAAATCAATCCTTAAATTTGTCATTCTGTCAGAAAAGCAATGTTTGAATATTTACTTTTGAAAAGATGGAATGAGAACATCAATACCTTCGATTACTGAAAAAAATGTAATAAGAGCAAATCACCAGAGTTCTGTAAATTCAGATATCTGTGTAACTTACTGATGGGCAGCAAGAAAACAGAGTTGTGTTTTAAGGTAAAATAAAAAAAATTGGTACTTTATTAGTGCTAAACCTTAAGATTTCTTAGTCAAGAGCATGCATTTTCAACATCCACATTTTGATTTAGTTATTCTTAACCCACTCAGTATTGAACTCTGACACTTCAGAAAATTTGATGGCATCTAATCTCCAGGACTGGGCATTCCTTCAAAGGAGTGCTGTGGAAAAAAAAAAAATCTAGTTTTGCTAGTTGATTCATCTAGAGATGCTCATGAGTAGTGCAAGAGAAAATGTCAAGTGCACTGAAACCACTTGTGTTTGGTTTACAGAGACATTGTTAAAACCTGGAGATTCTTAAAGCTTTTTCTAATCTTCAAACTGACTTTTTCCAGCACCTTTCAGGATGTATATTAGAAATCCATTTTTGAGAAAGTCATTCGTGACAGTAGCCTTCTATGCAACAAGCTGTGCTTTCTGCTGGACCATGCCACCTACCCACAGTGACAATGCTCCTTTGCCTCCCTGGGAGATACTAGGGGGAGCTGATGGGGCTCTGGGTCTGTCAGGGCTGGCAGTAGCAGCAGGGAAGTGGCTCCAGGTCCCAGCACCAGCTCATGCCGCAGCATGAGGGGTAAAACCTCCTTCCTGTGCAATGAGACCTGGCTGGCAGCAGACTTGTGGCAGAAGGCCCATAAAGTCACTGAGGATTCCCAAACCCGCTCTGACCCTGCTTAGTGGTGTCCATACTCTAATGTGGTATATTATCAGCCATAAATGTTTACCACAATGCTTCTGAATTGTCAGTGCTTTTAAGAAAACAGAAAGTTTTGTTTTAAACTAGCCATATAGTAAATACATGTTTCTTACGTTTCAGACGCTGTCTAAAATTCCTAAAAGTTTCAGGCCTTTTTATCTTTGTAGTTGTCTGCTCTGTAAGTATTGAATTTGCAACCCTTCCCCTCCCCCCCTCCCCAGTTCCCTAGAATTAGTCCAAAATGAGGTGTGATATTTGGTCTTAGCTAATAAATGTCTTAAGGGTGGGGGCAAGGTGGCAAAAAAAGAAAACACTGTGAAGGACCTTATGTCTAATCAGACCACTGGTGCACTAGCCACCACCTTGGACAATGTTGTAGGGTAGGCAGCTGAGTTTCAGGAGGCAACTTGAACTCAAAATTGTGTGTCCTTTATGGTTGCTTGTCTAATTTAAGGTGATACTGACTAACACCTGAGTGTTCATAGGACAAGGCAGGTAGGATGCACCAGCAATGACTGTGCTCCATGGTGTGAAAGGCAAAAGGCCACAGTGAGATAGGCAGCTCCGTACTGGGGCTGCCTGAGTGCTGCCCTCCCCTACCAAAACTGGCAAAATCTTAGACTGCAAGACTTGAGAAACATTGGTAAAAGTTGGAGTTTATCCATTTAGCTGCTGTGAGAAATACTTTTTTTGGCTAGCAGGGCTTCTCTATCAAACACAGATGATGCTCTGATGTGGGTGTTGCCTTCCAGAAGGATCCTTACAAGATTACACTGAGACACTTTGATAAAGTACATCGAATATGTGACTTTGGCAGTAAGTTTATGGAAGGAATATTACTCCTTCCTGTTAGGTATCCCAGGGCTGCTTTTCAACTGTGGTGGAAACATACCTGAAAATACTGAAAGCAATTTTACAATTTACAGTTTGAAAGAGTCTTATTTAAGTATTTGAGATAAGCTTAGGAGGTATTTTTCAGTTTTTGTATTATTAATGCACGTTTGTTTTTTGTCCTTGCCCTAGATTTTATTTGGCATTTATCCAGATCAAGGTATGTCCTGGCAGATGTTGGCTGTGTCACCTCTGGAAAGCTTCTGTATCCTTCTTGCATTGAAAAAAAAAGGAACTGAAGTTTCATTGATGAACAGGTTGAATGGGTTGGTGTTTTCTGTCTTATACCCTGAGAGAACTGGGTGTCCTCAGAGCCTGGTCTCCATGTAGATGTGTTCTTTGATGCAGGCCACAGTCATGTTCCCTATTGCAAGTCATACTGAATGCCACCTCTCTGGGACACCTTGTGGTGTCCATCCAGTCTGTGTATCCAGTATCTGCATGGAGCCAAGAGTGTGGAAGTGTTTTGCAGAGCCAGTGGGATCAAGGCCCAGCAAATAGCTGGGACCATAGCTAAGATGTGCACCTGGCTGCTGCAACTGCACCCCAGGCAATCTGTAACATATCTGTAGTGTATACTTGGACCATGATGCTACTCAGTGAACTTCTTCAAAACCCAGGAAATGAAATGATCCATGGATATGTTTCCAGAACAGCTTAGCCCAGCCATATGTATGGATTTGTGGATCTGTAAACATTTTTCAGTGGCAGTGCAGATTCCTTTACAAATTTTCCATGCAAAATTGCTCAGTAGTGAATTGCCAAGAATTGTTCAGATTGCCAAGAAATGTTCAGAAGAACAAGCAATGGAATAACCCAAAATAAAAATGATTAGTTGGAGGTGAATGCACACCTGAATGATAAAAGTTTTTGAGGGATGAGCATTCAGTTAGTAAACAAACAAAACTTTTGCAAATAACTTACAATCCTTGTTCCCACTTTATTTCTAATTTAATCAGTCTGGTCTTCAATCTACTTGGCTCGTTTCACTAGTATAAAAGATGATTCACCTTTAGACACATTTCACAAGCTCCGGAGGAGGTGTCTTAATTTTTGAGATGCTGATTTTTTTTTTCTATTTAACTGGGCAGTTCCATTGCTTTGAGTGTGAAGAATCCATTTTAAATAGATTTGTGTATTAGCATTCTCACTGTCACAAATATAATGCAATAATTAGTAGGGTAAATGAGGAAGAAAAGGTTAGTTCTTGAGGGCCATTTATAATTAAAAGTTGAGATGTCTTTTTGGAGGAAAGCGAGTGAGTATTTATTAGGACCAGTGACTATTTCAACTGTAAACTCCTATCAGTATCCTGTTCACATAAATATTTTTGTCCTCCTTGAAAGTGTTGAAATCTGTTCTATATATGTGGTGTTGAGCAACACCAGGGCTGTCATGATCCAGTCTGCCAAAGGAGGGTCTATTGCCACCCTCCTGCCAAAGCAAGTCGTTGAGGTCAAGTTTTAGTCAACTGTCATAGCGTAACCCAAAACAGATTTTGGATTAGAACCACACCTACTGAATTGTACATGTTGATTCTGCTACCACTTATTCCTTTTGCTTGCTTCAGGGAAGTGCTGGGAATTGAGTACGAACAAGTGTTCCTGTATTTCACAAATTCACCTATCATGTCAGGATGCTTTGAGCCAAAAAGCTATCAGACAGTCAGAATATAGGATTCCCCTTCCTTACTTGACAAACCTGGAGCTGTGTGTTGAAAACTGGATGTTCTGTCCCTGTGTTCCTATCTGAGGTCACTGAGATGGGGAAAAATATGTGAGAAGCATGCAATCCAGCAGTGCCATGCTTATTTTCAAGGTAACATGGCAATTCAAGCAGAAGAGTCAAGGAGAAAGATTGCATTTCTAAATGAGGTTTTAAAAAGGCACAAGCAATTCTGAATGTCACCTCACCATTTCCTGCTGGTCTTCATTTGCACAGAACTAAGCTCACATGGTTGTCCTCCACTTTGTTACATAGTGAAGAAAGTATTTCCCTTTTTGGCTAGGCTTGGATAATGTTAACCAGTGACATGGCAGGGTTGAAGATGTGATTTCTGCTGGCTGACAGACTGTGATATTCCCAGAGGACGTTAGGTGCTGCTCTCTGAACGTCTACAAGCATTTCATGGTAGGCTCTCAGGTGTGCTGCAGTAGTCCTTGTCACAAAAGACTTACAAGAGACTACTTTGGGTGGAAAAAAAGTCTCTTAGCTCATATGATACCAAATCATGCGAATAAACAATTTACCTCTTGCTCATGCTTCAAAAGTTGTTAAGTGTTGAATGGGTACTAACCACAATATACTTTTTTTTTTTTAAATTCTTTCCTCTCATTTTTATTTCTTTCCAGAAATGCCCTTGCACATGGATGTGTGTGTGTTATGGATGTGTGCTCATGCATAGAATGTGTCTGCATACACTAGAAAAATCAAAACAAATTTTGAAATATTTTTGAAAACCAAATCGAGTGATCCCTTTCAGACCTCATATCCTTCATCATCCTGGTCCTGCTCTGGCAGGGGGTTTGGACTCGATGATGTCCAGAGGTCCCTTCCAACCCTAACATTCTGTGATTCTGTGGTGTCAGATATTTGTTTTTTTTTCTGTCATGCCCATTAGAACTCGGGCTTGTTCAGAGGCAGGACTTTCTGGCTGCTAGAAGAAAACTGCATCTACTGGTGTGGGGGTGACCTGCTTTTCGTGTTACATCTCTTTAGCACTTTTCCACTTGCTCTGGTTCCTGTTTGTTTATATTTCTATACCTTTATCTCTTCCTTGGATTTACTCTAGCTGTTTTTCTTCCCGTTATCTTATTTTTTATTAGCCCACTTGTATCTCCCTCTGCTTTGTCCATCCCCATGGATACAAACCTGCCATGTAGCACCGAGTTGTGTTGGTTGCAGTTTCTGAAAACAACATCTTGCCTCCTGTGAATTAATAGAAGCTTTCTGAGTCTGTAAGATTTTTTGTGTTGTTGTTTTTGTGGGGTTTTTTTTGTGTTTTGTTTTGGTTTGGTTTTTTTTAATACTCATTTCCCTATTGGCACCAGATAGAAATTCAGTGGATTTAGTGTAGTTTTCCAAAATAGTGGTAATATTGTTCCTTTTTGAGAATACCTGGGATTTATTGGCTTATAAATTCTAACAGTCAGCTCTCTGATACCAGAAAGAAGTAAGTTTATACTGAAGTCTGGCTAGAGGACCCTTTTCTGCAGGAAGCAAGATGCAATACCCCTATTGATTTAAATTTGTGAAGCATTTTCAAATCTTTTGCTCAAAGACTGTATGGTAAGTAGGAAGCATCAATAATTAATAAGATTTGCCCTTGGAAAGTGGGTTCTAAAAGCAGAAGAAGAGTATAGAGTCTGAATAAATTCCAATATTTCTTAGTTTAATTACATGTACCTTTTCTAAAACATGATCATTTTCATTTTCTGTAACTGGCCATTAAACCTTTCTGGTAACTTCTCTCCGTTAACTGGTTGACCAAAGAGTGAATGAGAAAGATTCTTTTTCTTCTTCACAACTTCCATAGGTTTTCAGACTTACAGAATCTTCTGAGAGGCTAAATATGCTATGTGTACATTCCTTAATTTCTAATAACTTCTAATCCAATCTAAACAAAATTTTAATTTTTTCTCCAGCAATGAGGGATAGACAGCTGGAGCAGAACTGTACACTAACTTTTTGAATTGAACTAGGCTTTATGAAATTAAAATGTGATGGGGATTTGTGGATGCTATTAAGGAATTATGCAATCAAACTGTAAGCTATGTCACTGTCATTTAAAGAAGTGTCTGTCTCCCTGAAACAGTGCCTTCTATTCTTCCACTGTATCTGATACAATTGTAGCCATTTCTACACTTCTCAATAGTAGAAACATCTATTGTTACAAGAAAAGGTAAAACGTCTTCCAGCACTTCTCTGTGCAATGGATCTCACACCCTACCTCACTGAGCTGTGAATTTGTGTCTTTACTCTGTCCCTGACAACTGTTTCAGTAACAATGTCTGCTTCCCTCTCAACTGGCGCTACTTGTGCCAGCTCCTCTTAAAGCTGAGGCAAAGTTAGATCGGCTTAGGTGAAGCAATTTCATTTCCCTTTTTCAGACTGATTCTCAGGACTTCCTTTTCTTGGATCTGAAGCTTGATAATAACTGGGGAGTAGATTTGGAATTCTTTCAGAGTCTACCCAAGGATGCTGCAATTTCATAAATCTGTTTTAAAGCCTTTCAGTTCTCATCTGATTGTTAGCTTTAAACGTTTGATATCTCCTAGGTAAAATTTTTAGAGCAAGAGCTGACATTTTGCAAGGTCTATATTTGCACAGCACTGAGTGTGAAGGGTTTCTTCTCACTTGCACCTTACGGGCAAAACAAAACTTAATGAAAATAGATCATCTCAAGTCATGGCTGAACAGCTCTCCAGTCAGTCCAAATCAGACAAAACCAGAGGTATCAAATTGACTAGCCAGTGGCCATTGTCACTGACTTACCACCCTCCTCAGCAGCTCTAAGAGATTTCATCACATCCAGTCGAGGATTAAGATCTCAAATTCAGAAAGAAGAAAATGTATCCCAATAGAAATAATATTTTGAAATTTAAATCATAGGCTGGATTTCTCACTTCATTTTAATTCAGTGAAACTGTTTAGAAAAATTCCATGTATGGAAGCTAATGGGGAATTGATGGGGAAGTCTAGACAGATATGACATAAGATGGGTAAATGTGCTGACCTTACTATCAAATTCTTTGTTGAAGTTGCAGGAGTTTGAATGATTGCTGTAACTGTGTTAATCATGGAGCAAGAAAAGGTACTAGGAAAACTTGTGACACATTGGGAAACATTAGTGACACTGAAAATCACCTTTCCCACTCCCTGAGCCAGAGATACATATAGAAAGAAAGACTGTGAGGCAAAGAATATAGTCAGATTTTAGCAGACTTTTCAGCTTCCTTGGAGGTCCTGAAAGTGGGTTCCTCTCCCAGGGAGCATATATTAACTTACTGAATGAAACAACCTCTCTAATGCCTGCCCCTTTGAATTATTTTTTAATTTTGTAACTCAAGTTCTCTACTGTCAGATGCTCCTCTGTCATTTTTCTTTGCAGAACATATTTAAAAAGAATATTTTTGTTGATGCTGTTGGAAACGTACTAAGCATTTTGGCCTGCAGGCAATGTTCAAGCTGCTAAGTAGATGGATGAAGACCAGGACCATGTGCAGAGGCAGGTAAAGAAGTAGAATCTCAAGGCATTATTGAGAAAATGCTGTAGAAAAGAAAGTTTAGGACTCTCAAACTTCTAGAAATGATGCAGCACAGAGAGAAAGGGTAGATCCAATATAGACAAAAATGGAAGCAGATTTCTGGCAAAAGGGGAAAGAAAAGTTATGGAGCATTCTTCAGATGGGAAAACTAATAGGTATAGAAAAACATGTGGTTTGACTTGGCATATTGTGCAGGGATTATGTAAAACCAACGTCAAAAGCTACAGACAGGGATAGGACATCAGAAGAAAAGACTGCAGAGTGATGCAGAAATAACCCCAATTAAGGACAACATGGAAAAATAGATGCTAAGACCCAGGCAAAATGCCTTCTTTTAAATGGTAGTATTCTGGAGAAACTAGCATGGGTGACCTGGTCATAAATCAGCATCAGCTGTATAGAAGCACCACAGACCATTGGTGAAAAATGACCAATAGACATAGTATTCTCAAGTTATGTTTTATAGTAGGCAAAGTAGGTGATACAGGTAGATATTAAAGAAAGCATAAAAGCCATCTGCATGCAAACATAATGGAGCATGTCTGTCAGTCATGGCTTTTCAACTGCCTCTGTACCCACTTTTCATTGATTTTAACTCAGATGCACACGTCCACAGTACAGAAGTATAAACTGTGGTGAATGAATACCAATTTAAACATTTATCCACTGCATCCCATTCTATCATGTTGTCTACATAAGCTACAAAAAAGTAAAGGAACATGAGGTGATTTCTGCACAGCCTTTAATACCTTGTAGGAGCAGAAAACTGAGATCAGAAAAAAAACAGCTCTTGGTTTAGGTCTGAGCAGTGGACCCACTCTGGTGCCAGATGTAAATACAGTCACAGTGTAATGGTGCACAAAGCATTCACAAACCCAAATCCCTTGACAGGATAATTCACAGCAGTAATATAATTTCAAGAATGGAATGACATAAAAATGAGGCAGCTTAGTTGGAGTGAAATAAAAAAAATAACAGCTCTGGCTGTAAATCTTGTCAGGCAGAATTTTTGCTTTTAAGGTACATACTGGAGCCCACGTTATAAAAAAAGTTTGGAAAAAACAGAAAGTCCCAGTATGTCTAAGTTGGAGAATAAAAGGGTATATTAGAAGTAAAAAGGTAGTTTTCCCAAAAGTCAGTCACATCTGAATGATTAAAATATGGAGGAAATGACATTCTGACAATTTAAGGGAACTATAAAACCCAGACAAAGAAGAACAAAAATATTCTGAAGAGTGGCTAGATAAAAAAAAAACAGAACACACATTTTGATTCGTATAAGCGTGGCTGAAGTTTTCTCCAGGTTTATTTTTATTTCATCTTTCATAAAGGCTGTGCTCTGCTGCAGTCTAACAATGGAATTATGACAGAGTCTCTAAATATTGTTTGGAGAAAGGTAACTCTGATGGGATTTCAGAGCCTCAGTGCAGACTGGTGAATGATGTTCAGTTCCACTTGCAGTCGAAGAACATCTTTTGCTAGGGCTCTTTCTGGGGGTTTTATAAACGCCCGAAGGGAATGGAAGAACATCTTAAATATCCTCATCTTTATAGGAAAAGAAGGAAGGAACCACTCTTCTTGAAAATAAGGTTTAGTTTTTCCCCCTTTAATTTTTAGCATGTGTTATAATAGCACCTGAATGTGTCATCTAGGTAATTACTGGATTTATTTTAAAAGTATTGCTTAAAAGGAAGCTGCCATAATTACATGCACCTGAAGCTTTTCAAGACATAAATTACTGGCTATACTCTTAATAAAAGGCAGACTGTCAAGAGGTGTCCCAAATCATTGGTCTAATGACTTCAGGTCAGCAGGCCTTTTAGCAGGTTTAATTAATGTTTTTAGTTAAAGGTATAGCTGTAGTTCCAGTGAGATTAATATTATGTATTAATTAAGACACAGAAAACTGTGGTGCCAAATCACACTTCAAACCTTCAGAACCAGAACAAAACTGTTGTAATTTGTATTTATCCTTGCTAAGTGCTGTGTTTATAAATTCTCTTGACTGGAACTGGTTTTCTAACTTGTTGCATCTGTATTTTTTATTTATCCTCTCCTGTGTGATTCCTTTCAGCGAATAGATGCTTTGGAGATTCACTCCTAGTGAAAGTGAGGGGCACTGATGGTACTTGCTCTGCTCGCCATGATAAGCAGGGTCATCCTTATATTACTTAGCCGTGCGTTGGCTACTCACCTGCCACTAGATCTTTACTGGGTTAGTGTGAGAGACAAGGCTTTTCTAGATTCAGTTTTCCTGCTGGGAATGTGGACAGAAGCAACAAGTCTTTTTGAGATGAATGACCCCTGAATAATGCTTCAAAGATTTCCTCCTTAGAGCCTGGTCTGCCATGGGTGGCCTTACTGGGTGGGGTTCATTGGGAAGCAGGGCACAGCACTGCACTGGGTCCCCTCTAACTATCATAGAATCATAGAATCATAGAATCCTAGGGTTTGGAAGGGACCTCGAAAGATCATCTAGTCCAACCCCCCCTGCCAGAGCAGGGTCACCTAGAGCACATCACACAGGAACTTGTCCAGACGGGTTTTGAATGTCTCCAGTGAAGGAGACTCCACAACCTCTCTGGGCAGCCTGTTCCAGTGCTCTGTCACTCTTACAGTAAAGAAGTTTTTTCTGATATTCACCTTGAACCTCCTATGCTCCAATTTACACCCATTACCCCTTG
The DNA here is from genome assembly GCA_020745705.1 of Hemiprocne comata. Classification (NCBI taxonomy): domain Eukaryota; kingdom Metazoa; phylum Chordata; class Aves; order Apodiformes; family Apodidae; genus Hemiprocne; species Hemiprocne comata. Next base: position 87,829,718 of record CM036586.1, on the reverse strand, counting down.
TCCTATCACTGGTCATCACTGAGAAGAGCCTAACTCCACCGCCCTGACACTCACCCCTTACATATTTGTAAACATTGATGAGGTCACCCCTCAGCCTCCTTTTTTCCAAGCTAAAGAGACCCAGCTCCCTCAGCCTTTCCTCATAAGGGAGATGTTCCACTCCCTTAATCATCTTTGTGGCTCTGCGCTGGACTCTTTCAAGCAGATCCCTGTCCTTCTTGAACTGAGGGGCCCAGAACTGGACACAATACTCCAGATGCGGCCTCACCAAGGCAGAATAGAGGGGGAGGAGAACCTCTCTTGACCTACTAACCACACCCTTTCTAATGCACCCCAGGATGCCATTGACCTTCTTGGCCACAAGGGCACATTGCTGGCTCATGGTCATCCTCCTGTCTACCAGGACCCCCAGGTCTCTTTCACCTACACTACTCTCCAGCAGGTCAGCCCCCAACCTATACTGGGACATCGTGTTGTTCTTCCCCAAATGCAAAACTCTACACTTGCCCTTGTTGAACTTCATCAGGTTTCTTTCCGCCCAACTCTCCAGCCTGTCTAAGTCTCTCTGAATGGCAGCACAGCCTTCTGGTGTGTCAGCCACTCCTCCCAGCTTAGTGTCATCAGCAAACTTGCTGAGGGTACATTCTATACCCTCATCCAGGTCGTTGATGAAGATGTTAAACAACATCGGTCCCAGTACCGACCCCTGAGGGACTCCACTAGTCACAGACCTCCAAACAGATTCTGTCCCATTGACTACAACTCTCTGACTCCTTCCCATCAACCAGTTCCTGATCCACCTCACTACCTGATCACCAAACCCATACCTGATCAACTTATCTACAAGGATGCTGTGGGAGACGGTGTCAAATGCCTTACTGAAATCCAGATAAACCACATCTACCGCTCTACCATCATCTATCCACCTAGTAATTTCCTCATAGAAGGCTATGAGGTTAGTCAAACATGATTTACCCTTGATAAAACCATGCTGACTGCTCTTGATGACCCCCATGTCCTTGATATGCCTAGAGATAGAGACAAGAACAAGTTGTTCCATCACCTTTCCAGGGATGGAGGTGAGGCTGACCGGTCTATAGTTACCCGGGTCCTCCTTCTTGCCCTTCTTGTAGACTGGTGTGACATTTGCTGTCCTCCAGTCCTCAGGCACCTCTCCTGTTACCCATGACTTACCGAAGATGATGGAGAGTGGCCTAGCAATGACCTCCGCCAGCTCCCTCAGCACCCTTGGATGCATTCCATCTGGACCCATCGATTTATGGATGTCCAGATTACTCAACTGATCCCTAACCCAATCCTCATCTACTATGTCAAACTCCTCATCTATCTTGACTACTTCTGGGGCTATATGAGTCTGGGGCTCATGGGGAAATCCTGCAGGAGTAAAGACAGAGGCAAAGAAGGCGTTCAGCACCTCCGCCTTCTTTATATCCTCTGTCACCAGGGCTCCCACCTCATTCAACAGTGGGCCAATATTGCCTCTAGTGTTAGCTTTGTTAGCTATGTATTTGAAAAAGCCCTTTCTATTATCCTTAACCTGACTTGCAAGGCTAAGTTCCAAGGAGGCCTTAGCTTTCCTAATTGCCTCCCTACATCCTCTGACAACAGCCCTATATTCCTCCCAAGTGACCAGCCCCTCCTTCCATGATCTGTAGATTTTCCTTTTCCACTTAAGTTTGCCCAGCAGTTCCTTTTTTAACCATGCTGGTCTCCTAGCTCCCTTACTAGATTTCCTAACCATTGGGATGCTCTGATCCTGTGCTTGCAAGAAGTGGTCCTTGAATGTTGACCAGCTATCTTGAGCCCCTTTACCTTCTAGCACCCTGTCCCATGGGATTTCCCGTATATTGTATTTCTTCTTCTGTCAAAATCTTTGAGGTCTGTGGGCAACAAAATGTCTTTCTGGGAAGCTCCTTCTGGTAGATCTTACACATTTTTTTTTTTTTTTATTGCAACAGATTCACTCTTTGTAGTATTCTCAATCAAATGTCAGATTTTAATACCGTTAATATACTCAAGCATGTGATTAAGATGCATTATTTCAACAGAACATAAATGTATAAAATCAAGTCTCTTCTTTTACCTTCTTAGGACTTTTTTTTTTTTTTTTTGTGTATGTGTGATGATGCATTAGCCTTCTATCTGGTCACAGATAGTAGCAAAACAATTACGAGAACAACAAGAAATGTTTCTACAGGTATGTCAGTGATAAGAGGAAGATGAGGGAAAATGCAGGCCCTCTTCAGAAGGAAACTGGAGATCTGGCCATGCAGAACATAAAGAAGGCTGAGGCACTCACTGGCTACTTTGCCTCAGTCTTTGCCGTCAAAGGCTCCGGTCACACCATCCAAATTAGTGAAGGCAAAGACATGGACTGTGAAAAGGAAGATCTCCCCACTGTAGGAGAAGAGCAGGTTTGTGACCATCTGAAGGACCTGAAGGTGCACAAGTGTGTGGGACCTAAAAGGATTCATCCACGGCTCCTGAAGGAACTGACCGATGAAGTTGCAAAGCCTCTGTCCATCATATTTGAAAAGTTTTGGGAGTCTGGAGAAGTCCCCACTGTCTGGAAAAGGGGAAACATAACCCCCATTTTCAAGAAGGGGAAAAAAGGAAGACCCAGGGGACCATAGACCATCAGTCTCACCTCTGTGCCCAGCAAGATCATGGAGCAGATCCTCCTGAAGGCTCTGCCAAGGCACGTGGAAAACAACGGCCAACACGGCTTCACTAAGGGCAAATCCTGCCTGACTAATTTGGTGGCCTTCTACAATGGAATCATGGCATCTGTGGACAAAGGAAGAGCAACTGATGTCATCTACCTGGACCTGTGCAAAGCTTTTGACACTGTCCCTCAGGACATCCTGGTATCCAAACTAGAATGGTACGGATTTGATGGATGGACCACTTGTTGGTTAAGGAACTGGCTGGAGAGTTGCACTCTAAGAGTTGTGATCAATGACTTGATGTCCAGATGGAGATCAATGATGAGTGGTGTTCCCCAAGGGTTGGTATACTGGGACCAGTGCTGTTTAAGGTCTTTGTCGGCAGCATGGACAGTGGGATTTGGTGCACCCTCAGCAAGTTTGCTGATGACACCAAAGCATGTGATGAGGTTGACACAATGGAGGGAAGGGATGCCATCTAGAGGGATCTTGACAGGCTTGAGAAGGGGGCTCGTGCAAACTGCATTAAGTTCAACAAGGCCAGGTGCAAGGTTCTGTACCTGGGTCAGGGCAATCCCAAGCACAAATATAGGCTGGGTGGGGAATGGATTGAAAACAGTCTGGAGGAGAAGGACTTGGGGGTGATGGTGGATGAGAAGCTCAACATGAGCCAGCAATGTGCACTTGCAGCCCAGAAAGCCAACTGTGTCCTGGGCTGCATCAAGAGAAGCGAGGCCAGTAGGTCAAGGGAGGTGATTCTTCCCCTTTAGTTGGCTCTCATGCGACCCCATCTGGAGTATCGTGTCCAGTTCTGGAGATCCCAGCATAAGAAGGACATGCAGCTCCTGGAGCAAGTCCAGAGGAAGGCCATGAAGATGATCTGAGGGCTGGAGGCACCTCTCCTATGAAGGCAGGCTGAGAGATAGTGTTGTTCAGCCTGGAGAAGAGAAGGCTCCAGGGAGACCTTATAGTGGCCTTCCAGTATTTGAAGGGGGCCTACAAGAAAGCTGGGGAGGGACTTTTTGCAAGGGCTTGTAGTGAGAGGACAAGGCATAATGGATTAAAACTGGAAGAGGGGAGATTTAGTTTAGACATTGGGAAGAAATTCTTTCCTGTGAGTATGGTGAGACACTGACCCAGGTTGCCCAGGGAAGCTGTGGATGCCCCATCCCTGGAAGTGTTCAAGGCCAGGTTGGATGGGGGTCTGAGCAACCTGATCTAGTGGGAGTTGTCCGTGGCCATGGCAGGTGGGTTGGAACTGGATGATGTTTAAGGTGCCCTCCAACTCAAACCATTCTATGAGTCTGTGAATATCTCTCTTTCATAGTAACAAAAGGACTGCAAAGGATTTAAAAGCTTAGGCTTTCCCTCTTCCCCTCGGGGACACTTCTTTCTCAGCCACACCAGAAGTAGACTTCTCACAATACTGAGTTTAAATAGTCCTAAATGTATTGGGACTAATAGAGCCAGGTTTCTGTTAGATTTTTGGATCATGGTTTGCTGACTTCCTAATTATATTAGACCAAGAATGTAGTCGGACCACTGATTATGCTAGATACCCAAAAGAAGAAGAAAGAAAAAGCAGAAGAGGGGGCTGGAGGAAAAAGACACCATGAATACTCCAACCAAAAGGATCTTGAAAATATGTCTTTCAGATGTTTGAAAATGTGTGAATAAAATTTTGACCAAAACCCAGAGTGTCTGGCATGAATAGGATGTTGATTCTGATTTAGTTTTCTGCATGGCTGGAGCTTCCACAGTGCTTTTCCCAGTATGAATTCTGTGATATTTAAATTGCTGAGCTAATGATGCAGCCTTTCATCTAGTACAAGCACTTAAAGAGTCTCACTTCTCTGTCTATCTCCATATGTTATTTTGGAGCTTTGGTACATCTACAGTGTCAGCTGAAAGTGTTAGTGAACTCAAAAGTCCCCAGGAAGGACAGACACATTAATTCTGAATCCATAATTCCTGTTTCCTTAGGAAACATCTCTTCTATTATTTTAATAGTTTCTTAAGTATTTTAGGTGAAGAATATGTTTTTCAATAGAAAATTGAAATTGGCTAATAGAAATTGGCTAATTTCTGGAATTTGTGTAGCCTATAGTTATTCGTACTGGAAATTCACACCTTAACAACTTCATTAACAGCTGTCAATCTGACCGATTTTCGTGATTCTGCTCTGTTAAAGTTAGACGTAGGAGGACATTTTGTAGCAGATGTAGTGGATCAGCAAACAGAGGAGTACATTGTAGTACAAATCAGCCAGACTGAAGACACTGGATCAAGGAGGAGACGCCAGCAGCAGGTGATGGTCTTTAAATTTTCTTTCACTTTTTCTAAGATCTGTTTTATCACGTATATTTCCATCACCATTGTGTGGCTTAAGTGGTTGTGCTTTTCCCTGTTGTGAAGTGTGTCAATGTCAGCATTAGAAAACTTACTCTAGTAAGAGTAAAGTTACATTTCCTTTTGTCTTTATAATACTTCCTTTAGCTTTCTGTATTAAAATTCTGTAAAACTGACTGACACTTAACGTGGAAGTTCTCATGTTTAAAATAGGTGATGTTTCAAAAGTTGTCTTAGAGGAAAAAACAAGTGTAAAATGCCTTTTTGCACTCACTGAAGTACATTTTCACATTTTGTTGCAAATTATTTTCTCAAGTGTGTCACATTTATTGGCTTCATTTCTCTTAAGGCTTTCTCATTGTTGATGTTGTTTGTAACAAGTTCCTGCTGCTCTCTCCTGGAAAACTTGGTGAAGGAAGTTCTTTTACAGCCTGTCATGTATATCACTGAAAAATAAAAATAAACTTCATCACTTAATGAATAGCATTGACATACAAACAACTGCCTCTCATCCTGTAGATGTGACAGGGATGGCCTGCCTCTGCCAGTGACAGCCGAGCTGAACAACACCAACAGTATTCCTGCTTACACCCAATCTCACAGTCCACAGCAAAATATTAGTCCCACTGCCTCAGCATGGCAAACAATACATTAATGGCAATTACTCTCTTAAACCAACCACCTCCATGATGAGGAGGCTTCTGTAACCTGTGCTGGTGGCAGTGATCCCCAAGGAGCATTTACACTGCTGTGGGGTAGCCAGGCCACAGCTGGCTGCAGCCAACACACCTCCTGCTGGCATGCCAGCAGTGGTCCTGATGCGAGCAAAGGAGCAGGTAGCCAAAATAACTTTCCCTTCGTCCATCCTCCTCAGGCATTTCTCTGTGTCAGATCGTAGAATAGTTTGGCTTGGAAGGGACCTTTAAAGGTCATCTAGTCCAACTCCCATGTAGTGAGCATGGACACATTCAACTAGATCAGGTGTTCCAAGTTGGCTGATTAAGCTGTTTTTTTCTCCACTTGTAGCATACAGGGTCCGGACAGGCTCAGGATTTAGGTTGCAGTTAACCAAATTTGATTTTTTTTTTTAAGTTCCTTTTCTTTAAAAAAGAGAGACTATCTGTATCTACATTTAAAGAGTATATTTGGCTAAACTTGCATGGACATTGGTGTGTAGTAATGGGCAAAGTTTCAGAAAGTGTTTATTTTCTGAAGATTTTTTGTTTCTTTTTGCTAGAAGATCAGCAAAAAGGATTTTTTTTTATTACTAAAATTCTACCATGTTATCTTCATGATGTCTTCAAGTTACTCCTGGTCTTTTCATCCTCTGTACCTCAATTGTATTAGTTTTCTTTTCAGGCAGCCTTTGGGAGTGAACCATGTTGTCTCTGAGCCTAGCCATCCCAGATGCTCCTTGTAGTCAATGCAAAGTGTGCTTTGGCATCCCCACTCTGGAGCACCTCCTGGAGCTGTCTCTCACTTAATTGATGGAGTGAGGGGATGAGGTACAGTTAGCTCCAACCTGAGTGCCTCTAACATACCTAATCAGGAGGAATTAATGTAGGCTGGTGTCTATTATACCCCATCCACAAAAAGATTCTCCTAAATGGACAGGAGAGAGAGCAAAGGAATAAACCCCTAGATCAGAGAGACATAACTTTCACTGATTTTATAAATATTGACAAATGTGACTCTTTTGTAGGTTGTATACAACTGGTCTCTACCCTTGAGTTCAAGAAGAAATGAGCAAATCATCACAACTAGAACCTTTCCAATAGCAAACAGGTTGGTTAAGGGGCTGAGAAATGATCCATTGAAGTAGCAGTTTACATAGACTTCACTATGAAGAAATGGTGTTTTAAAAAGAATCTGTGACTGCCTGTTCAGAGGGGCAAGAAAGGAGACTTCTTGTTTCTTTTAAAATGCATTTACAAGGCTGGTTTGTTCTTGAGTTGCTTTACAAAAAATGCTCTTTGGAGGAATAAAGTGAAAATGTTTGAAAAGTTGCTTGCAATTTTAAAGGTTTATCACATATATTTATAGGTACTTAATATAAAATTAATGCATAAAAAAACTAATGGTATTTCATTCCATAAATGAGCAAAACTTCTCTTTCTTTCACCAGAGGTTCCATCTTAAACATAAACATTCAAGCTTTCCTACAGGAGCCTGGAAGTGTTCCTCTCTCCATGAAGTATCAGTACCTTCATGCAAATATAGAGGCACAAGTAACAATTGCGTCCATCATCTTAGTGGGTGTCTATGTGCTGATCATACTGGAAGTAAGTCATGTTTTATGCCTTGATTTTATTTTTCCTCTACACCATAAATGGAGCACATGGAAGGATTTCATTCTTGGGCTTTAATATGTATATGAATCCTTTCTGTACCATTAGTATGAATAAGATATGAATAAGATATGTGTGAGGAAATTGTTCTCAATTGTAACTGATTTTTGCAAGTTATATTGATGTTGCAGTGATCTCGTGTATTTTATATTCGGACCTATTAGTGTTTTAATATTTTAACAGGATTATAGTTTGTGAGAGTGAAAGTGAGTCTGAGTTATAAAAGGTGCAGAAAATCTGACTTTAAGTTAATTGGTTTTCAAGATAAGGTAAAACAAAAAAGGTTAAAATGAGCACACTTTTTAATGAGTGACATTTAGGTATCCTTTTAACATATTATTTAAAGAGAAAATGGAGTCTGAGTTAACATGAAGTTAAGGGACAGGGAACTTCCAACATATATTGCAACATCATTCCAAAGCCTTGAAGTACGAAACCCAGTGAAAAGGCATAGCAACAGCACTAAGGATGGAAAACATGTCAGAAAGAGTACAAGGCTATAGATGACTTCTGTGTACTGAAAACACCTACTGTCTTGAAAAAAACCCAACAGACTTGGGGGGGGGGAGTGTGTGTAATTTTTTTTTTATTGATGTGAGTATCCACACTGTCAATAAATGTCCAAATAGTATCAAACCTGGTTGACACTAGTATGAAACAGACAAGTGAATAAAGTCTACAAGGTGCTCCGTAGTAAATATGCCCAGCAGGCTCATTTTTCTTCCACATCCCTTGCATATTTTAAGCTTTTAATCCTATTAGTCATTGAAATGGTAAGATAGTTGAATACCTTCTAGTCAAATATCAGTAATGGATGCACACAACATCACAGATGCTTTAGACATCTAGATTATGTCATTCAGCAATGGTGATTTATTTAGGAATCTAAAAATGCCTCTATGTACTTTAGAAAAGAGCAAAGAGATATAATATTTAGTGTGGAGGGGGATTGGACTAGATTTTACTATAAATATATGTAGGCACGCAGCACAGCACCAAAATAATCCTAATACTTTAAAATGCAGCTTTTATTTTCAAAAAACCCCAACTATGCAACCCTTGAGCAATTGCAAAAACATCAAGTTTTTAATGTACGTGAAGGGTGGCTTTGTGCTAAAAAGCTGCTTTGGAACAATTCATGTGTCAAAGGAAATAAAGGCTTGAAACTGGAAGGCAAAGCCAAGGAAAGCATGCATTTTCCTGTTTCTGAGAAAAAACTTTAAAACAACTCATTAGCTCATAGAGTCTGTGAAAAGATCAAGGAAAAATTCTGTTGGTAGAAACATTATTTCTGCAAATGCAAAGGTATAAATACTTAGAAGTAAACTTTTGAATTTTAAAATGTGGAAAATCACCTCTTGCATCCTGGTGTTAGCTGTTTTCTTCACAACATCTGTAGGAATGACAAATGCTACAACTAGAGTAAATTTTAAACTGTAAATATATAAGCTGGAAATAACCGTCGTAGGAAGCCAGACTTGACTTGTTTGGTTCCCTCACGGATCTCTTGAAAGAGATGGATATTAACAACGTTAGAATATGTAATAGTGGCTTAGCTTATATTGAGTATTTATTGTTCCAGTACCTGAAGTCCTGATTTCTCAACACATTGCACTCTCTATTCCATCACAGTTATCACTCATAGAGAAATCAATTGTGTTCCTGCAGGAAGGATCTGTCATGGACTTCCATTTTCAGTGTTGCTGCTCCCAGTCTTTTATTAGTCTTTACTAGTTTCCTGTGTGTTTTTCATTATCATTGACAATACAGATTCAACATCAGACAGTGTGGACACCCAAAGACATTTCAGAGTTATACTTTCACATATTTTCTAATAACAATGAAGAAAGGGGAAGCATTTTATCTGTAACGACTCATAAGAGCCACCTGAAGGCATGTTCCTCCTGCACAGCTCTTTTCCCCAAACATGAACTGCAGATCTTGTGCACACAACCTTCTCAACCACACTGTCCTCATCTTTTAAGCCTTCCTTCTTCTCCCCTTGCCCTTTGCTACCTCAGTCGCCAGGGAGTGTGCAGAACAGGCTGCAGGAGCTTCTGCCTTCTGCAGATACAGATGATGGGAAAAGCTGATGAGGTTCCAGTTGGAAAATGAAGTGCATTAACTGTAAACTGTCATCTTCTCCAAACTTGCACCACTGTAAAGACACACAGGGTAAATTCTGCTTTGAGACAGCTCTTTGCCTCTAGGTCGGCATCAAATTTCTAGGTCAATGTATGTCAAGTACCAGTCCTTGTTGGTGGAGAAGTCTTGCTGCCTCAGGGTGTGCTGTTCTTCAGAAAACGTTAGGCTGTTGAACCTCGTTTCCTCAGGCATGTATTTTAAGTGTTTTTTCTTTTGAAACTGATTGCATGCTACATATTAATAAAATACAAATATGTTTCTGGTAAAAAAAGATGCCTCTTTTTCCTCTTTAACTTCTAATGGTTTCTTTTTTTATGCTTATCACAAATATGAATATTTTTTTACTTCACAATCTTACTCTGCCCTTTAAAATTTTGGTATATTGCTTTTAATTCTCTTTTGATGGGCATCTCTTAGGTACATTTTCTGTTTGAAATCTGGGGGGCTTTCTCTTTTTTTTTCCCCATGTAGTCAAGCTCTCCTTCAGTAACAAGACATTAATTCTCTTCAAACGGATTTTTCTTCAATTATCCATCAGTTCCATCTTTGCTTTTCAATCTTATGTTCCCTCCCCTTCTCCCAGAGAAGAAAGGAGAAAAAAAAAATCTGCTGCTTGTGGTATTTCTGAATTAATCTAATCTATGCTATTTTATAGACTTTTTGAAAACAATGAGTATTTCATTCTGATCTTGGAAGCCTACACTGCACAGGAAATTAAAGCAAGTGTAAGTTAAAAAAAAAAAAGTGTGTCAGGTTTACCTTTGTTGATCTCAGCTCTACCATCTGACCTCTCGGGATTACTGAGCAGCATAGGTAAAATGGGCTATAAGTATGTTTTCATGTTGGTCTACAGGGACATGTGGTGTAAAGTGCTGATGTACAGTTCTATGCTGATGTTGTGGTAGTAAATTAGTTCACAATGTATTTGAAGATAGGCTCTTTCTAGTTTTGATCCTCAAAATGTGTAGCTTCTTTCAAGTGAGAAGTTGAAAAAAAAAAAAAACCCAACATAAAACACTAACTAAATTCTACACTTTCTGCTCCAAACCCCTTTGTTCTTTCAGCTGAGTGAATTTTGTCTTTTGCCTTCTTTGATTTCCATTCTTTTTCCAGCAAAGCCTTTTCTATGTATATAGTGCAAGTGACTGTTTACACTCTGTTCTCTCAGACTCAATAATGGTTATTTCTGGTGGTACAACATAGTCAAGGAAAAATAGTGTAGATAAAACCTGATTGTTTCCTCTTTGTAATACAGTAAGATATCTTTGATTTCTCCCCTTCTCCCTGTATTCATATGCCTAGAGAATGGGACAATACAGTAATTATCCTAAAAATAAATTTGCCTATCTGTATCTTACAATATCTATTAATATTATAAAGTTTTATTGGTATTTAGAAAAGTTTCCTGAGTTGATAAAGCTTTTATCAGTAATTACTGACTGTATATTTGCAGCTATGTTGGAGCTGCATTTATTAGAAATATATAAGGAGGAATGTTAAACATCTATTATTAAAGGACAGAACTTCTGAGAGCCTCCATAGGATTAGGTTTTTTTATAGGAGCTGTCATTTAGTTTAATATCTTGTCTTGCAGGTAGAACTAAGGAGCCCTTGCCAGGATCTTTCAAATGGCATTTTAATGATGTGACATCCTGAACAACATTTACATGTCTGTATTTATCCGTAAAGCACAAATACTTGAAAGTGCAAGATATGGCCTTAAAAGATCTAGCTTCTTACTAAAATGAAGCATGGACTTATAATCACAATTTTTATTACTTTAATAGAAATTGAGAGTGTCACTATATTACTTTTCTGTCATTAACTAGCTTAAATTATGAATAAACATCCCTTAATTTCTTTAACTCAAAGCAGAGTGATTTTTAATAGTATCTAACCAGCAGAAATTAGCTGCAGACAGCAAAACTTTGAATGTGGCTCAGTCTGACTATTTTGTTAGCATTGTGGGCAGGTTGAACCAGTCTTTCTTTGCAGGAAGCATTTTTACAAATTAAATAAGAAGTTTGTTATTACTGCTGCCTGTGCTCACACCATCCAGTTTTTGCTTATTTCTGGTAATGAGGCTATTTATTTGCACATGGAAAATGATGCTTCAGAGGAATAGGAAAGCAGAAGAGATACTCACTGCTGTATGAAACATAATACAAAGTGATGGCAATAGGCTAAGCTTAAGGGAGAATTTTTTCCCATGAGGAAAGTCACAGAAACTATGGATCAGCTTACTCAGCATGGTTTCTCACTTCCCATTCTTTCTCATATTGACCTGTCTTTAAATAGAGACAGAGTGTGGATTAGAGTGTTCCCACCTCCACATATATCCTACCAAAAGATTGGTAGCAAAGGGACAGAAGAAAATCCATAGCCTTTATTGGAAAAGATGGTGTGAAAAAAGAAAATTACAGCCGCTGCTTTACGTGGCCTTTGTGGGAAAGAATATATTCCTGCTGATACTGTTTCCAGTTGTGCAAGGATGGAAAAATTGTTAAGAGGAATTAAAACACTGCTGTAGGAGTTGACAGAAAATTAGGGGTGTATTATCAGAACAAACCCTATATGCTCATTGGTGAGGAGTCCGAGCCCTACCTCACTGAGCAAGAAGAAACATTTGCCCACATCTGCCCTTCTGTCTGGGGCTGGGAGGGGAAAAAAGAGCCCAAGATTGGGGCAGAGTGAGAAATTTGGTGCCCCTGGGTGTGCCGGCTAGCTTCCAGCAGGGTGAGGATGTTCTCCTGCATACCTTTCCTTCCTTGAGAGATTACTGGTCTAGTGTAACAGCTAGCAAAATCCTTAGTTTGATCCCAGCTTGATATGTAACAATGGTTTTGTATTATTAATCCAATTTGAATATTGATTTTACACGGGCTATTGCCTGCCTAATTGTTAGATCTATCATTGTAGAAGTCTGGCTCAGCTCTTTATATGTCTGCTTTAAGGAAAAATATCTTCTGTTGGGTGCTGTGGTACTTCTGCAGCATGTATATTGGCTGCAATTAAGAACTTAATAGGAAAAAACTTCCACTGGATGGTGCTGCTTGCTATTCTAAGGGCTCGATAGGACTGTCTGCTTTAAAAGATGCTGTCACCCAGGCCCCACTTTTTGCAGAATGCTAATTTTTTAAATAATAGGAGTAATATTTTCAATGGTAGGTGTAAAAACTATTTTCCAAAGGTCTGTTTTATATTTTCTATTGCCTTTTAAAACAGATTTCGATCTGCATGTTGTTCAGTTTGTGAAAGACTGTCCAGCACAATGTGTTGCCCTGCCTTGCATACTATGTATGTTGTGGGTTGTTTTTTTCCTTTCTGTTTGAGACAGCCAAAAGAACATTAAATTAGCTTAATTGAATGCTGCTGTTCAGCCTCTACCCTGCCTACAGCAGCCAGAGGATTAGAGTGCCACGAAGTCTTAAAAATTTAACGAAGTATTAGAACACAAATACACTTCTAATGCACACAAACAGGGTCGAGAACCACTCAGCCTCTTTTGGGGCCTCAAATAATGTCTTCCTGTAGCAAGATCAGGGGCAAAAGGGAATGAACACACATTAGAGAGTTTAGGGAGCTGGCTTGGAGGGAGATGCCATGGCATGATCTAAAGAGGAAAAAAAATCCAGGGAGGGAAACTGGAGGGAGAAAGAGAGGAGATATCAGGGGTGAGAGTCTCCAGAGGAACTGCTGGCTAGAGCAGACAGCTCCCTGTGAAGGCAATGCAAATGTTGCTGTTTGCTGTACTCTTGTTCATAGTGCATGACTGTAATTCTGTATGGTTGTGTTATCCTACTCTTAAGAAAAAGCTGACAAAGATTCACACAGTGAAAGTAAAACAGGTTTGCCTCTCACTTTTGTGCTTCACTCCATGTAATTTCTTTACTAGAAATTAACAATCTTATTAGTCTTTGAGGATTTGGAGGTAACTGGGAAACAGCAGTGCTGACATCTTCTTCAGTTTCAGAAAACATTCTGAAACTGCAAATGTAATGAGGGTCTTGCAGTCTTCACAAATACTGCTTTTAGGACACCAAAAAGAAGATGTGCATTTGGGGTAGTATTAAGGCACATGGAATAGGTGCAGGCAGCACAGCCTCCTGAGATAGGTGCTGGAGAAGTGTATTGACCCCTGCATAATGGTATTAAGTTGTTCCCAGGCCAGCTGACATATCCTCTTCTAGGTAGCAACCTTTGTCCTTTACTGGCTTGTGACCAGCTCTCTCTACTTTATTCATATAGGAAGTGTTTTTTGTAGCTAAAATATTACAGGATTGAAATGCCCTGGCACAGGAAAATGAACACCATCCTGTCTTTCCAGGGGGCTCCACTTGCTATTTATCTGACCTGACTCAAGGCCCTGATTTACAGTACATCAGCTCATTAATCTCTGTGTGTCTCTGTCCAATTTAACATTAAGACAAACTATCAGACGTTATGGGATTTTCCCCTTCTAGTGTTTCCTGGAGGTGTATAAAAGTAGTTTTGTTACATCAGAGTCATCCCAATAGTTAGAGACTGGAAAATATCCACTCGTGGTTGTAATGATATAGATAAGACAGACTCCTCTTTTTTTTTGGTATGAACTTGATAGAAATATTTACTAGGTATGATGATACCTTTTTTTCCCCAGTTCTCATTAACAATATTCTGAGCTGGGAGGTTATTTCAAAACTAGACTCAAGTTAGAAGTCAAGCAGTCATTTCAACCCTCATCATATAGGAATAAACAAACCCTCTTCTGGATCATCTGGCCAACAAATAGCATTTCCCTCCTTCCTTCCTGCCTCTACTCTTTTCTCCAGCTTTGTTTTTCCCCTGAGTTTCCATGGCATGAAAATACAAGGGTTTCAGTAGTCTTGCTCATCTCATGCAGCAAGGACGTGTTTATCCTTGAATCATTCAAGGGTTACTTTAAAGCAGTTAATTCAATGTTCCATATCAGCATGAAGCTATAGCCCAGGTTTTCTCTACAAACAGCAAGGGTGATGTTCTGAGGACAAAAGCTGATAAACAGTGAAAAGACTGCAAATTCTTCATTCAGAGCCTTTGATAGGGCTATGGAGTAACAAATACCTTTGCAGAATCTGGTATTGACTTGCAGATTTTATATATAGAAGAAGGGAATTAAAGAGCTAGTTTATTCACAGACAATTTGATCTCCTTAAATCTTTCTCTCTTTTTTTCTCTCTCTCTTCTATGCATCATGTTTTACGTATGGAAATAATTAATGCCATCTGGTGAAACCTGATGTAGTTACTGAATCATAGAATTTCAGAGCGATCTTTTCTAGACAAAACTCCCAAGATATCCCTACCTTGTATTTCTTAGCCTTTTCAGTCACTATACCATAGGAGTAAAAGTGAACTAATGCAGAAGCAGCTTGTCTTGGATACCATATAGATTATTTTAAACCACCTTCTATTTTAGATCATCATCCTATGTAGTGCCATCTTATATTTTGAAACATTGCTTTAGGAAGTGGCAAATTGCTGCCTTCAATGTCTTTCCCTAAGGCAGGGTTTTTTATATATCACTTTCCCCACTGACTTTGAAACAGAACACGTAATTTGGCACATTTTCTGGGTGAAAATAGATATTACAGCAGTATGTTATAGGTGGGTGCTTTCTTACCTTGGGATTGTGTAGATGTCCTTCAGGAGTCACACAGTTTGCTATAGAACCTAATGTTTCTCTTTAAAAAAATCCAAGACTTTTAGGGTTGGAAATTTGTCTGTAAAAATAAGGTAAGTGTATATGGAATAAAATTAATGTATATGGAATATTATTTTCAGAGAGTTACAGGGATCAGCCTCTTTTTGTGGAATTAATAAGAATGCATGTTAGTACTAAAATATGAGACTACTCCAATCTGTGCTCTTAACTGATCTACTGATCTTCAGCACGTATTTCATGCATATGGTAGTACTATTAGTACTACTAGTACTACTACACTACTAGTACTATACTGAATCACCCCTGTATTCTTGTAGAAGTAAGTAAGCTTTTGGTCCAGGAGCGTTTTTTGTATTTTGTTTCTCCCCCCCCCCCACCTCAAGTAAGACATATTTATGCACAGTGATGTGAGTTTTGATTTACAAAAATGAGATTAGTAAGATTTTCCTAAAAATTGAACCTAGCATAAAGTCTTGTCTTATTATTCACATGGCTGGGGGTAAAGATTACTTATAGATAGTGCCTTAATCTGCAGACAAAGATATAAGTAGCTGGTTTTGCTGCCACTGATTTTTGTAATGCTTGTAGTCACTTTGGGATCCTTGATGTGCATAATTTTTCAGCAGCTGAACTGTACATGCTAGTCTCAAGAGCTGCTCTAGTCTATCCCTGAATACTGCATCATGATGTCATACTTTCTGAACTATGCCAAGCAACTCCCTTTTCCTTCATTAAGGTCCCTACAGAATTTACTTGCTACTGCTTAACTAAGTAATTCTAAGGCAATTAATTTTCCTTTATAATTCATTTTGCACTAGCTGTTGACACACATCCCCTGTAAGGGGTTCCCATGTGCTGGGAAGAGTGTCCTGCAGCTGAAGAAGCAGCAGAATGGCTCCTGCAGAGTTTGTGTAGGGAGCAAACCAAGGGGAGGAGGGCAAGGAGGTAAAAGATTAACTGCCATCACCAGCTGAGGGGGAGGCATGTGGCTGTGCCTTCAGTAGCTGATGCTGGTTAGATGGTCTCTTCAATACAGGCAAGCATGAAGAAAACCAAGTAGATCTGGCTGCCTCCATTGGCTTTCCTTTTCTGCTGCTCTAATCTCATCTGTACCTGACTACATCCTGTATTTCTATGTATTGGTTTATATTCTGTCCAATTGTGCAATTTGCCAGAAATAAAGCAAATTCTCATTAACTGAGATTTTGATGCCATTCAGCTTTGAAGTGGATCTGCTACAGGGCAGAGTTCAAAGTACTGCAAGGCTTCTTTTGACCCTGGTTGTTTTCTAACACAAGCCCAAATTTTCAGTTATGTTGCTTGAAAGAGTTAGGAAAAATTACATAAATTAGTTAGATATATTACTATTATTTTTTCTGAAAATTTCAGTTATGATTTCAGCTTCTGATGCCAGTTTCAGGCTTCAGCATTCATTTTCCATACTGTAAGTGGATCAAATATTTGTAACATGAAAGACTGAAGTTTTGTCTATCCTGCTAAAACAGCTGGAATAGTCCAGGATAATGCAGACCACCAAAATATATAAAGTATGTGACAGCAAATTATAAGATAATCTCCATCGAGGGCTCTGACTGAGAAACACATTTCCAGAGGCAGTCAGGCTAATGCTGTCTTGATTATCTTAAGGAAAAACAAACTCTTAGCCTTGAAAACTTCTTCCACTGCTGAGGATATCTTCTTTTAACCCAATAAACCCTTATTAAAACATAAGAAGGAATAGATATAAAATATCAAGTCAGAAAAAGAGGCTATCCTAGAGCAAATTTCACTCCCCTCCTCTCCCTGCCTGTGTCCTGGGAATAAAAATTGAACTAGAGCCTTTTTAAAGTCTAAGGGGGATTTGGCTGTTGATTTTATAGGGAAAGTTTCAGCTACTCTGGAGGCAGGTGGAAAATGCATAAAACCCATATGTGGATATAGCATTGGGAATAACTGCCTCCTGTTGAAATGCAGCAATGCTGCCACACTATCAAAGTGAAATTAATTTCTCAGTAAAAGAAGCAATTTAATGCAACAGGCTTAATAAGAAATGAATTGAGGCTATATTGGAAGCTTTATGCTACTGTCACTGACAGTCATCTTTCAGCTGCCATATATCACTTATAAAAAAGGACTTGTGGAACTAGTGTTTGGTATAATGCTGTGGTTGTTCAGTCTGGAGAAGACTGCAGGGAGACCGTATAGTGGCCTTCCAGTACCTGGCCTTCCAGTACCTGAAGGGGCTGCAGAAAAACAGGAGATGGACTTTTTACAAGGGTATGTATTGATAATACGAGAGTGAATGGTTCTGAGCTGAAAGAGGGTGGATTTAGATTAGCTATTAGGAAGAATTTCTTTCCTCTGAAGGTGGTGAGGCACTGGAACAGGTTGCCCAGAGAAATTGTGGAAATGTTCAGGGGCAGGTTGGATGGGGCCTTGAGCAACCTGGTTTAGTGGGAGGTGTCCCTGCCCATGGCAGGGGGGTTGGAACTAGATGATCTTTAAGGTCCCTTCCAACCCAAACCATTCAATGATTCTACGATGTATTATTTATCAAATCTCTTCAGAAGCACATTTTGGAAATACGCATGCCCTGGGTTCCAGCTGGGAAATGTATGCTCTGAAATTGCATACAGGTCAGCATTCAATTAGCTGCTAAATAATTTCCTTTTACCTCCAGGACCACTATGGGACCACTGTACAAGATAAAGTGTTTGGAACTTTGAATCGTTTTTATAATGATGCTGTTGCAATGTACCAAAAGAATTTATGAACTCCGTGCAAACACTCCAAAGCACTTTCAGATAGATAAAGAAATTTAAATCTGGAGAAGGTCTAGGTTGTCTAAATACAGTTGGAATTGTAGCTCTGGAAATGTATATTTCTAATTAATATCAAGCACAAAGATTTATGGTGTAAATGATTTGGGTTGCTTTCATTTCTTACCTTAAATTTAACTCCTGAACTAGGAGTATGGAAACTATCATACAGAACCAGCATTCAGCACATTGTGTTTATCACACAGCAGGCAGGCAACCATGAAACAAACTTTCTATAGGTAATTATAAAACAAACTCACAGAAACACAGAATTATTTGGGTTGGAAGGGACCTCTAAAATTCATCTAGTCCACCCCCCCCTGCTAAAGCAGGATCACCTAGAACGCATTACACAGGACTGCATCCAGGCAGGTTTTGAATATTTCCAGAGAAGGGGACTCCACAACCTCCCTGGGCAGCCTGTTCCAGTGCTTTGTCACCCTCACTTAAGTTTTTCCCTCATGTTTAGATGGAACTTCCTGTGTTCCAGCTTATGCCCATTGCCCCTTGTCCTGTCACTGGGAACTACTGCAAGGAGTCTGACTTCATCCTCCTTACACCCACCCTTTGTGTATTTAGAGACATTGATAAGGTTTTTCTCTCATTCTTCTCTGCAGGCTAAACAGTCCCAGCTCTCTCAACCTTTCCTCATATGAGAGATGCTCCAATCCCCCAATTATCTTTGTTGCCCTCCACTGGATTCTCTGCAGTAGTTCACTGTCTCACTTGAACTGGGAAGCCCAGAGTTGGACTCAGTATTCCAGCTGTGGCCTCACTAAGGCAGAATAGAGAGGGAGGATGACCTCTCTCAACCTACTGACCACACTCTTCCTAATGCATCCCAGGATACCATTGGTCTTCTTGGCCACAAGGGCATATTACTGGCTCATCGTTAACTTCTTTTCTACCAGGACTCCAAGATCTTTCTCCTCAGGGCTGCTTTTCAGCAGGTCAACACCTGACCTATACTGATGCATGGGGTTGTTCCTCCCCAGGTGTGGGACCTTATATTTGCCCTTATTGAACCTCATTAGGCTCCTCTCTGCCCAGTGCAGCAGGCTATTGCTATAGAAGTTTTTTCCAATCTTTGCCCATTCTAAATTGACCCTATACCATAACCCTATGATGTTGCAATCACCACAATGACGTTGTTGATGTTCTTTTTCATAGCCTCAATTGTTGCAGTTTTGGGTGTTTCTTCATTACTTACATAGAATTCTGCAATATCCATTCCCTTTTTTGAAATCTTTTCAGATCTCAGCCTACCAATATCCTGTATCAGTGAGCTCTACCACTGAGCCATGTGTTGTAAGGAATGAAATCTGGGCTACACTGTTTTCAGTAGCAGTTTATATTGAGATAACTGTCCCTTTGTAAAAGACAAGCACCATCCTTTGCTATTTCATTAAGTCAGCACTGCTAGGCATCCTTCAGGCAAAAATAAATGTGATGTTGATGGTGAAGATGCCCCTTCTGTGAAGAGACTCTAAGGTTTGTAGTTGGATTGGGTGGTAGGGAGGTCTAGTGTGCAAACGAGTAGATTAAAAGCTTTGTATCTTACTCATCTCTTCTGTATTTTTCTGTCTCAATGGCTGCTGCTTTTTTTTTTTTTTTTTTTTATGAAACCTTTCCAGGACGTGAGGCAAAGAACTTTTATAATAAGTGCATTTTACAGTCTGGTAAAACTGACTGAATCATTGAAATGTTGGGATCCGATAGTGGGATGATAGAAGTAAAAGTGATAAGGACATAAGAGGTCACTTTGGCATGAGGCTTTGACAGAACAAGAAGGGCCAGAGAGAATGGGAACATGCGAGGAGTTATTTATGTACAAGAGGGTGGAAACAGAAATAAATCTCTGAATTGCTTCAGGATGCCTGTCTCTGACACCAAAAGTCTCTTTACAGTGACTGGATTGAGCAGTGCTTAGGACTATAGCCCTGGACTTACCACCTGAGTTCAGTTGCCCTTGCTACTGAATTAACTTTTTGCCCATTATTTACTTCTGCTTCCATTCCTAGTTTGTAAAATGAAACTTCTACCCAATCAGGCTGATGCAGCCAACCCAATTTTGTGATCTTACAGACAATTCCTATTTGAAAGTGAAACTCATTAGAATTCAGGTTCTTTAGTTGTTATTGTCTTTGCTCACTAGAGAATGCACAAAGGTATGCACTTTCTCAAGCAGAGAATAGAATCATAGAATGGTTTGGGTTGGAAGGACCTTCAAAAGTCATCTAGTCTAACACTTCCTGCCATGGGCAGGGACATCTTCAACATTCAACTTGATCTTGAACATGTTCCAGGGAGGAGCATGAGAAGGATCAGATGAGTACGAATGATTTCTCGCTTCATCTTTCAAAATGCCTTTAGAGTCAAAAGTCCACCAAATTTCTCAGTTTTCCTGGGGCTTAATCTCTGTGTTAATTTATTTCTGATCTCTTTCAATTCTGTATGTGAGCTTTTGTTTATGGATACATAAGCATTTGTAAGATTTTAAAAATGCCTTTACAAACTTATTATTTGTTTGGGGTTTGCTTTATGTTAAACGAAAATTAAAGAGTAATCCATTCTTTCCTAAACCTCCCCAGACATCAACTTTTTAATATTTACATGTCTCAGAATTTGCATAAGTGTTTTTTCTAGGCTTTATGTTACTTGGTAGTTACAAACTACTTGGTAGTTTGCTTGTGTGTTTGACAAGTTTTTTGTAATGGAGCTTTGCATCTGAATAGTCTTTGTTCATTCTTCAGGATATACTTTTGTATATCCTTCTTGAAAAATCACTAGGATGAGGGAACTGACAGATGACTCCATTTGTACAGCATTTTTTTTTCATCTTTCTGCAGAAATTAAAGGATATTTCACCCATAGGTGACAGCAAACTCTTGGAAACTGAAAATGCTGTCAACCCAATGTATGCCAATTAAGTATGCAGTGGTGACAGCAAAAATGCTTATATGGAAATATGCAATAGTAACAATACAAAAAATCTATACCTAATGAAATCCCAGAAAACCTATGGTATCTTCCTGAGAACTGCAAGAGAGCTATCAAACATGGATTATGATTAGATGAGGAGAAAGCCTCCAGCCTGAGGACAGCTGAGGATTTCCCAGTAGTTTCCCCTTGAACTTGCTTTGCCCTGGTAAGAAACTGATCTCTTTCCCTAACTAACATCTCTGCTTCAAGTCTTTCATTGGAGGGAACTGGAAGGTCTAATTAGTTCACTCTGTCATAATCCACAAAACTGTCAAATGTTATTGAATGCCCCCCCACCTTTGCAGAATCATAAGGGCCCTATGTGTGTGTTCACAAAACAAAATCAAAGATGAAACAGTGACTTATCACACACATTTCTGTCAGACCTGTAATCTGTGCTATGTGCTTTTAGGCCATTAGGACATAAAAACCTTGGTCTGGTTTCCTGCCTTATAACTATGAGTAAGTTATTTTCCAGTGTATTTTGAAGAAAAACATAGGAGAATGAGGCAGATTTTTCTTTTGATTCCTAAATTAGTAATTTATTTTTTTATTTTGCTATTAATTTGGTAAATTGCGTAGTTGTTTACCATTGCCATCAAAAATTTATGTTCAAAGAAAAAAAAAAAAGGCAAATCTTTCCTTTTTTCCTTTACAAGCAGGCAGGCAGGCCTTAAGATGTCCACATCCTACTGTTTCTTATCAGCAAGATATTTCTTACAAAATTAGCAGCAAATGAAATATTTCTAGATTGCCTTGCTTCTTTCTCAGAAATAATTCTGACTGTGTCTGAATAATATTTAAATGCGTTATTGGAAATGTTTTTAATTAGACTTGATCTTTTGTAGTATGATTTTCATTAATTGCATTCTTATTTTAACTGAGTTATTTTACACATTCCATGATCTTCCAGACATGCTGGATTAAATAACTACAAATGAGCACTTGGAGTGAAAAGCACATTTTCATGGCATGCTTGCTTTTATGCTTTCCCCTTAAGAATTTTAAGTGGAATTTATTCATTCAATACATAGGTGTGGACAAATGTCCATATATTGTAGTAATTGTTGCAGTACGAAATAGATGTCTGTGTTGTGGTTGGGGGCTTGAATCCTATTTTCAGAGGCATTGCTTGAATGCTAGAGAAACATCAGAAGTGGAGGAGAAGCACTGCCCAAGGCTGGGTTAGTCTGTACACTGGTGAAAGCACGTTTTGTGGAACTGAGAAGACAGTGGAAAAGGTGTCCAGCAGATTCTAGCTGAAGTGAAGTACATGGCTTTCTTGAAGCCAAAACTGTTTGTAGAGAAAATGTTGATGTAAAAAACCCAACACTTTATGAAGGAAGAAAACTGTGTGTGTGAGACAGAAAGCAGCTGCACAGGCTTGCCAGATCTATCTGGCCCACACACCACAAACTGGACCTGGAAACTCAAAGCCTAGTATGTCTGTACATGTAGGATTCATCTGCCCAGGTCTGAGCTTGGGGATTGCTTTGTAGATACTGGAGATGAACAGGCAACTATGAAGAATGAGGTGGATCACTTCCTGGGCGCTCATCTTCTTTCTATGGGCTGTGAAAGGAAACCAACAGGACTTGGCTTTGCGATCCTTAAGTTAGGGAAGATGAATTGCTTTCCTTCTTGTGTCACCCATTGGCAAATATTAGAAATGGGTGCTTAAGTCCCTTCTCTGCCTTGAGGTCTGAGCTGAGATTTCAGAGTAGGGTTTTGTAGAGGAATGGCTTTTTGAAAAACATTTCAAATAACATCCTATAGTGAGGCAAAGTAATCAGCCATTCTCTCTGGTCAGGTCTTTTTGAAAGGGGGTGAGTTGGAATAAGGAAAAAAAATCCCAAAGAAACCAAGAAAAGAATAAACTACAGGAATTTTTATCCTTTTCCCTCCTCCTTCTTAATAATAATAAGATGTTTAAAGGAGTCTCTGGTCAATTCTTACCCGTTGTTACAGATTGTTCACAGGACCCTGGCAGCGATGCTGGGCTCTTTGGCAGCTATAGCCGCCTTAGCTACTGTTGGGGAGGTAAGTGATCAAACTGTAAGTGCTCACTTTATTTCTGGGTATGATGTCATAACTTTCAGTGTTTGCTCTGTTCTGATTGGGCACATGACAGAACAGTATTTTTGAGGGAGAGAGAGATTATACGGCAGATACTGGAATGGGGAAGCATCTTGGACAAAATAATCAGCCTAGGGTGGACAAACAAGGAGAGCAGACAAAAGTCAGTTGATGCTATTTTGTTCTGATTTGCAGGAAGCTGAGTACAGCCATTTTCAGCTTAATTCAGAGCCATTTTAACACTGTTATTTTCAGTAATGTTAGGTTACCAAGTAAACGTAAATTGAAATACATTGCCTTACGCTACCCTAAGTAATTACACCTTATGCTTACACATTCCAATCCTTTTGTTTCCCCCACCCCCCTTGCTCTTAGTTGATATTTAGGGAAGCCTCTGGTTGATTTTCTGGTTTTCTCATAACTGGCCACCACATCATTGCTATGTTCTCTTAAATGTCCTCCAGTTTGTTCACAGAGAAAGTGGTGTGTTTTTGTTCTCTTATGAAAAAAGAAACTGGAGTGTACCGTATAATTTGGTTATCTTTTATTTCTGTAATGCACAAAGAACAACTAGATAAACCAATAGCCTAATGGAGGCTTTTGATAATGACCCACCTAGGATGCCAGCAGTACTTTGAATGAGTAATAATGATAGTAATACTAATGGTAATAAAGGTAATAATAAAGAGTCCTTTTTGTGTACCTTGTAGGTACAGTTATTAATTTTCATCATGACTTATTTAAATGGCTCATCAGTTAAGTGGAGTTTACATTTCATAGTTAATCAAAAGTTAGGTGTTTTATGGCATTCACTGGTAATGGTATTTTTTGATTGCAGAGGCCAAGCATGGCCAAAGTGGTGGAGTGGATTGATTATGAAACACTGGCACTGCTGTTTGGGATGGTAACTAAAATGTATCTTTTCTTCTAAATTTGCTGAAATAATCACATTCAATATATCACAGAATTGTCAGAGTTGGAAGGGGCCTCTTGAGATCATCTTGTCCAACCCCCAGAGAAGGAGACTCCACAACCTCTCTGGTCAGTCTGTTCCAGTGCCTTGTGACCCTCACAATAAAGAAGTTTTTCCTCATGTTCAGATAGAACTTCCTGTGTTCCATCCAGCTTGTGCTAATTGCTCCATGCCCTGTCACTGGGCACTACTGAAAAGAGTCTGACTCCATTCTCCATCCAATATAGATGTTTCCTGTTTAAATATTTTGTTAATTGTACTTTACTGAGATGTGTTATGATAAAAATTTGGGCTTTAAGGGATTTATCAAAAAGGAGGATGATCAGAGCCCTGAAGGAGCCTTTTGAAAATGTTGATAACATCCTAAAAACATCCTTGAGGTGTCTAAATGGAAAGACCTCTTTAAGTGCCAAGTATTATCACTCTCATTTATCTTGTTAATTTTGTTTACTCAAAACCTTCCTCAAACACACTCTACTGGAAAAGTGGTTTTCTTTGTCTTAGTCAGTGCTGTGTTTGGAGCCAAAAAAAAGCAATCCAGAAATGGAAGAGAAATATCTGATTTGATTATGATAATATATTATTTTAATCACTCTGCCCAGAGCTATTTATGGCGAAAAGACTTGTCCAAGTGCTATTAAACTCTAACAAATATATACAACATACAGAGACAAAATTACAATTATCTGTTGCCATTCTGAACTATTCTTATTTCCTGACACTGCTCCCATGACCCTGCTCACCCCACAGAAAAAGAAAGCAAAAAAATCAGTTGAAATCAAAGATGGAAGGACAGGAAACCTCCTATAGATTTGGGAAAATGCAAGTAATTAATGGAGACATTGTCTTCTGCACTCTCTAGAGAGTTACTGCAGAAAGCAAGAACACTCGCTGGCTTTTCTTGATTAATGACATAAGGGAGATAGATTGAGTACTTAATGTATGATGCCCACTTAGTCACTACAAATAAGATTCAACCAGACTTGTATGACATTTACAGACTGTTTATGCTGAGAACGAAATTTCACGATATGATAAATTAACAAGAGATACCTGGCAGCTGTAGTGGATATCCTAAAATGAAGGTGATCAGATTCTGAGAGCTGTGTCAGATAGGAAGGACTTTTGTCAGGATCACGAACTACAACCCTTTGGTTTTGAGTTGTAATTCAGTTGCAAGCTATTCTTTTTCTTCATCTTTTGGTAGATGGTTTTGGTGGCGATATTTTCAGAGACTGGATTCTTTGATTACTGTGCAGTAAAGGTAGGCTTGTTTTGGTACTCTTAATCATTATTGGGTTAATCAAGTTAGTATTTAATCAAATCTGTTACACCAAGCACTATCTTTGAGGAACATTTCTTAGGGCAGTGTATACTTACCAAGTTAGATATGACTGTGGTCAACTTGCAGTTTTGAAAAATCTCTTAGGAATGAAAGGAAGCCCTTAAGGCAGTTACATTTCTAGAGAAGAAAGGCAAATGCTCCCAGTAGGGTACACAAGCATATGGACAACATAAAACTGAGTTATTCCACTCACTTCCCCTGTATTGCAGTTATGATGTAGCTGCAATCTGTGTTTATGTCTGGCAGTGGGAGAGAGGAAGTTTGGGAACTATCATTAGCTTTACGATCACATGTGATAAATGGCTACAGACCTTTGCACAGTAGCAGAACCAAAGATTACATGAAAAGGGTAATTTTGATGGATTGGTTGTAAAGCAACTATTACTCATAGTGAGGAACTCCTTCACCAACTGCAAAGCTTAATTTTCTTGCGAAGGGTGAAAAGACAGAAAACAAAAGTGACAAGGACTGCTTTGAACACAGAACCCCTAAAAAACCATGAGTGGACACAACCCCTGCCTGCATAGAAAGCTAGACTGTGTTGCCCCGGCAGTGCTGTTCTGAGCATGGGGAAGGTGTCCCAATGTGTGGAGGAGGTGGGAGGTCTGAACTGCCTTAGTCCACCCAGGCATGAAGGCAGAAGGTGGGGGCTCAGTCCTGCTCCTGCCACAGGTCCACTTCATGGCTTGTAGTGGAGCATGGTATCTCTTCAGACTTGTTTCTTCCTCTGCATGATGGAAATGTTTGCCACTTCCAAGAAGTGTTTTCTTGCTACAATAATTAATATTGGAGAAGGTACTCTTAGACGTGCATAGAGTAGGAAATGTTCCAAGCTCACTGTTGTCACATCTTTGATGAAGTTTTTTTTTATAATTTTTTGAAAACTAAGTTGGAGTGATCTAATCCCTTAATTTCATTTCTTTTTGTTTTATTAGGCTTATCGATTCTCTAGAGGCAAGGTGTGGGCCATGATTACGCTTCTGTGCCTCATTGCTGCAATTCTTTCTGCATTTTTGGATAATGTCACCACTATGCTGCTCTTTACCCCAGTAACCATAAGGTACTTTATTGTTATGGCTTTGGACTTGGTCTTTTATGGCCAGCGATCAGTAGTAGATGTGTGCAAAATGCTTGTTTGGACTTTTTTTGATCATCTAAATGGAAATAAAAATTTCAGATACTCCTATTGTAGTAGTGTAAAGAGAGCACATTTTCAAAGGGATTGGTAGCCTTTTCCTTTAGTGTTAACAGCAATCAAGCATTGAATCCTGTCATACTGCCTTGGCAGCTAACTGTTCTGGTTTGTCTCCGTATCTGAACTGCCACGGCCTACCACACCAAATGCTCCCTAGTAGATGAATGGCTTTTTTCCTGTAAACAGCAAGAATTTGTAAATTAAAGCTGCCTTTTCCCTTAGTGGCTAATATCTATATACAATTTTAGACAGTAATATATGTTTTAGAGAAGTTTTTATCCCTTCTAAGACTAGTGACAAATAGATTTAAAAAATCTCCAGATTTCAACTAAAATCCTTGTTTTGGACTATGAAACTCTGAATTTTCTCCCTACTGGCAATCACAACATTGGTACAACCACTGGTTAATTCTACAATTTGAGATTAGATATTTGGAACTTTTGATGGAGAACAGTGACATTGATTACTTCAGATTTCTGTAAATTAACATTATGTGATTTGCAGCTACATTTAATCAATGTGTGATTATAAATTACCATTCAACCTGAATTTAACCTGTGTCTGACCAGGCAAATCTGGTAAATCCAGTTCAGTTTCTCAATGATCTAGTGATTT
The DNA here is from genome assembly GCA_020745705.1 of Hemiprocne comata. NCBI lineage: Eukaryota > Metazoa > Chordata > Aves > Apodiformes > Apodidae > Hemiprocne > Hemiprocne comata. Next base: position 87,802,502 of record CM036586.1, on the reverse strand, counting down.
TTTTAAATGATCCTGAGTGATGTAATGCTTGCAATCGTTATCACGTTAGAGTACACAAAATTCTATTAAGATATTACCCAAATTAAGATGTAGTGTAAAGCAGTAAAAATCAATTTTGCAACTGGAATTTATTCTAGATTGGGAAACAGCTGGTGAATGAAAGCTCCATTTGTCTTCTGTCCGATTATATTTTAAAGAGATCACTTTGCCTTATACCAATCAATAATTTCACCTCTAGCAGTAAACAACACTGGAACTATTAAACACCACTTTTTCTTAGCTGTGTTGCAGAATATTTTGAATTCACTGGAATTCGGGAATAGATTGAAATCCAGACATCGATGCATCTTGAACTACCCTTTACAGGCAGAGTACTGCAGTATTTATTACATTTTCAAAAAATCATAGATTAGACTAGGTTGGAAGGGACCTTGAAAGACCATCTGGTCCAACTTTTCATGGGAAGGGGCGCCTAGATGAGATTATCTAGCACCCTGTTTGGTCACATCTTGGAAAACTCCAGCAATGAGGACTCCATTGTGTCCCTGAGGAGGTTGTTCCAGTGCTTAATTGTTCTCATCCTAAAAGTTTTTTTCCTTATATTGAGGTGAAATCTCTCCCATTGCAACTTGTACTCATTGCCTCTTATTACTCTGTGTGGCTCCTTGTGAAGAGGGAGCTTCTTGCCTTTTGGCCACCCTTTGTGTACTGGAGTTTTACATTACATGTATACTAAGTACTTTAGCTTTATACTAAATGAGTTTGTAACACTGAAGAAGGGAAACCCTGTATGCAGGAAACATCAGTATTTGAATCACTGTCAAAACTAAAATAAAATATTATCTCACCTGGTAAAACCTGGTAATTGCCTATTTTTAAAAGCTTCATGCTGGGGGTAATTTTTTGTTTGCCATTGTCTTCAGCCCTTGTCTACGGCTTCACTACATTGCACTGTGCTGTCATTGCCATGGAGATAAAGCCTGCAGAAAATCCTACTGACTCTATGAATATAAGGATTTATATTTCCATTAATAGGGCGAAAAACATGATACTTATTTCTCTCTGCATTTTGGAGTAAGCTGATAAAAAAATTAATTACTAACCCTTTTTAGCTTTAGTTTCTTTTAAAAATAATTTGTTACTGGGAACTGGAAAAGGGTAATGGTTGTTCATATGGAGAATTATGTAACTAGGGTAAGTACACTGAAGAAGTTCAATTCTACCATATAGCTAACACATTCTGATGGTTTTATATTTTGGACTTGACCTTTCTTCGTGTACGTCAGACGTTCTTCCAGCTATTGCTAGGCCCATTGAAAAGAAATAATCACTAAAGAGAAGTTAAGGTTGTATTTTGTAACATTTGGAAATCAAGGGGTGATGAAGTTAAAATTACAAGTCCAGTTGTGGTCTTGTACTGCAGTTGGTACAATTGGGCCAGCTGTACTTCAAAGTACCCTTTAACTGCATAATTTTATGCTATTGGGGAAAGAGTGTATTTTTTGCACAGTTATTTTTTCTGAAGTTTTTGTGTGCTGACATATGTGTAATTTGACAGTGTTTTTACTGAGTCTTAAATTGACACTCTTGGTGACAGTGTAAGTGTGCGAAGTTAAGCTTTTGTGCAATCCACTTTTTTCTCTTTGAAATATAGAGTTTAATAATATAGACTTAGATTGAACAGTAAAGCTCAGCTTTTCCTTCAGGGAAACGTTTGATAACACTACAGTCAGAGCAAGCTTGACAAAGCATTCTTGCTACCCACTCTTCTCCACACCCTGTAATAGGTGGAGGGGACAATAATTTAAGTGTGAACGCCACTCTTACACACCAGAGCAACATTTTCATAAGCCACGAATAGAAGAAATGTTCCTTATTCCAAAGCACTTAGATGACACCTTAACTTTCAGCCTTCAATACCATGGCCCAAGTTTAAAATCAAATGTGTACTTCAGAAATGAGTAATTGTGCAGATCTGTGTGTAAATGCAGTTTGTGCAAACTGAAGTAATCTACGTGAAGATTACTGTGTGTCAGTGGGCTCTGAGTTCAAATGGATCATGAGGTTACTGAGTCAATCCCTGTATTTGCCATAGTACTTTCAGATGCTTCTTATTAAAGAAGCATTTTACTTTATCTTATTAAAGCAGCATCTTACTAAAGAAACTTTAAATATTTTTCAACTGCTAAAAACCTGTTGAGATTTTTGTTGATAAGGAGGAATGTGTATTTTCTACTCCTGTTGCATTACAGATAGAAACACTCATGATGAAGCTTTAGAGAAGGGGAATAATAGGGATAAGTGTAGGCTGAAAGCTGAGGTCTCTAATAGATGATTCATGGCTAATAGATTGCCTGTGCAATCCTCTACCACCGCTCCCCACATGGAAGTTAATAGCTGATGCCGAGTGCAGAGCCTGTGATTGCCCAGAATAGTTTTCCATAGGTCAGTGTAGCATGGGGACCATGGTTTGAAAAGTTGTATGATGCTGAAAATTTGAAATACTATTTTCTGTGTAGTCCAACTCTTGTAATAGTTGATTACTTTTAATTAAATGCTTTTTAAAATGCGTCAATTTTTCTTACCATTAATTATTGCAGTATTAATGTAAAAATCGATCTTTTTGCATTTGTATCGCTATAATTACTGTAGCACTATAATGCAGCACCATTAAAACTTTTAACAATGCATGTATGACAATGACTGTATTTTGTAAATTTTATAAATTTTAAGATTTAAGTTAGTTTACTCATAGGATAATTGGTTAATTTCATTCTCTTTATACCACAGGCTCTGCGAAGTGCTCAATCTTGATCCTAGGCATGTCCTGATTGCAGAAGTAATCTTCACCAATATTGGAGGGGCTGCCACAGCTGTTGGGGATCCTCCAAATGTGATTATTGTTTCAAACCAGGAGCTGAGGGAGAAGGTAGGTACTGCAAACTTTTCTGCTACTAGAATTAAGTACTTTTGTTGACTTATGCAGTGTTGGAACCTTCTTTAATCCCATACAGCTGTATAAACAGAACACAAAGCACTTTTTCTGCTATGGTATTTCTTTCTTAGTAGAATGATTAAACAGAATAGAGTGATCTTTTGGGGACAAAATTGTGATGAAGAACAGACTTTTTGATATGAATTGAGAATACCTATTTCCTTTTGAGAAGGGGAGGGTTTCCTTATCAATGGCAAAGTGAAGAAGGAAGCAAAAAAAACGGGGTTTTGCTGTGAAGAGAGGGTAGCAATTTGGAAAAGAAGGAAAAAGTGAAAATGAAGAAGAAAATCCAAACATCTTTTTTAGCATAGACCTTCTCTCAAAAGTTAAGTATACTGAGACAGTTTGATTCTTTTTCTAAAAATTTCAAACCAGAAATAATTGTCCATACAAAAATACCCACAGTATGAGAGGCTGTGTTGTCCCAGTAGACCCATATCCTACATGACTTTGCTGCAGGCCAAGACTTTCTCCTTTCGCTGCAGCCCAGGGGGATGTGGGGGTAAGAGGAAAGCAGGGGCTCTTCCTATGTAGCATGGGCCGCAGCTGGCTCCCACCTCCTGCCAACAGTTTGGCATCCCCAGGCTGCAAGTATTTTGAGTTCCAACACTTGGCTTTTCTATTTACGGACAAAATTGGACAAATGAAACATTTTTCTGGGTGACTGGTGCCAAAGGGAATGTTCCAATGGCTGGTGATGGGTGGGACTGCAGGGCTTCAGACACTTGCCAGTGGGACTGTCCCAGTCCCACCATCTCCTCCCACCCACATGGCCCTCTCTGCCCTGTCGATGGGCAGGACCACTGCTGGCAGGCTTTTGCATTTGTAGCCTTCCAGTTTCTGTGTGGAGCTGGCTTTGCCTGAGTTTTCCATGCTTCCAGCTGTCCCTGACAGCCTTCAATAGGAAGGCATCAGGTCTCTCTTCTGCCTCTGTTGTCTGTTTTGGCCAGGTATGATAAACCCCCCAAATAAACACATTTAAAAAAATTCAGTGGGCTAATGTGAAAATACCTGTGGAAGTGGGATGAGGGAATTGTAATATAAAATTCTATTTTTTTCTAATTTGGAGTCACTTATGTTTCTACTGGTGTACCAAAAAAGGATCTCTTCTAATTAACTGAATACACTCAAATTAATTAAGTAGTGTCCAGGTTGGTAAGTGTCTTTGAAAGTTTATAATATTTAATAAATTACATGTTCACCTTCAAAATATTAAAATGGGCTGCAATTTGTTTGGAAGATAACTGTGGAGACTCTGTAATATTCCTGGCGGAGGATTTGATAGCTAAATCTTACATTTTTAAATATGAAATCTGTGCAATTATTTAAAACTTCTTTTCTAAAAGAGAATAATTAGCACCTGCCATGAAGGTGATTTTCCTAAATACTCAGAAACTCATCATCTCTGTAGAACCTTTAGAAGTGGCTATAAACATGGGAAGCAATTAGGCAATCAGATTGGAAGGAAACAGTTTTATATTTCTCTTGAATTAGATATTGATAATTTTAGGAGGACTTGGATCTATAAATAACCTTGCAAATGTGACAATAGAGCAAATTCTGTATTTGAAACAAGCACAAAAACTTTTTGAATGTTTTCACCCTGGATTGTTTTCGGATCTTTTGTTGCATCACAGAAGTAAGGGCATGATAAAATAGATCAGATTCAACACAGGACCATGGCAGTTGTGCTTCTTCTTTCCTGTATTCTCATCTGTTATAGAGAGATATATATAATATAAAAATCTATAGATGGATTTATATATATATATATAAGTATATATATAAAGAGTCTCAAAGACCTATCCTTGGTTCTGAGACTGAGGGGCATGCACTGGCTTATGTGCTCGCTGCTTAGGGCTCTTGCCGTGTAAGGAGATTTGCTTGGGAGAGAGCTGGGAGCAATAACTGGGTATAGCCAAGAGGGAAGGCCAAGAGGGAGCTGGACCATCTGGCCTCTTAGTCTGTGCTGTTGAACTAATAGCTCCGTTTCTAATTTTGTTCACTTGCTGTAGCATGCAGTCTTTTATTCAGAAGACAAAATATATTCTTATCTTGATTTTGAAACTACTTCTAGCAAAGGCTGCAGTGAGAAAGGGTTATATGATCAACCCCAAATCTGCCTCTAAAATGCATGGGATGTTTGCTACATTTGTATAAAGTAAAATTTTTCTTTTTTTATTCTTTTTAAGGAGTTTCAGAAGTAAAAGTTCTTGAATACAACAATGGCATTTTGGAAACAGCACTTGATGTAGTATTTTTCATAGTGTCCATTATGATGTTTTCTCCAGAAAAAATATTTTCTTTTAACCTCTTTTTAGCATTACAGTAATGTTTTTGCCATTCTAGGAAATCTTTCTGCTTGATATTGTCACTGCAATTCCCCTTTTCATTCTCTTGCACTTCTTTTTCACAGTTATTTTTGCATAGTAAATACAGGAGTACTTGGACAAATGCCCCTGTAGGAGGCTGAATAGTGTATTGCACTACGTAGATGACTGGATTTTCTATTTTGTTTTGTAACATCATGAGGAGAATTTTACTAATCTTCCTGAACATTTACTGCTTTACATCAACCTCTGTAAACTGCCTAGTAAGATATTGTGCAAGTTTACACTTTCTTAGAAAACCTTGGATTTTAAATCAACACAAAATGAAGTGCAGCGTTGTTACTTTGGGTGCTGTTGTTGGGTTATAGTGTTAGAAATGCTTTACTCTTTGTTTACAGATTTTCTCCCTAGATTCTGGGGAAAACTCATGTCATATTAATAATAATATTATTATTAAAGCATGTTTTAATTCATAAGCTTTTTTGTACTCTTCATTCATTAAAATATAGGGATAAGATCATTTATTTGTCTTGAGATGCAAATAGATGTCAAAAGGAGTTTTTCTTTGTAGCAGTGGTTAATTTATAATACTGACATTTCCCCTACCATCATGCCTGGAATCAGTGGAATATTTGCATAATAGAGAAGGAAGATTTGTACTCTCGCTTGTTCTTAGTTGGTTTTGGAAGACATCTCACAAAATAGCATTTATATTGTGATACTAGGCTAGGAAAGGAAGACTTTTCGTTAGGAGGAAACGGAAAAATTGTTCAGTGAATGCAAAATTTAAAAAAAATCTTGTATTGCCTTCAGACTACTGCTACTGAGTTGCCATTGTTTGCAAAATTTTACTCTTTAAGAGATATGGGCCTCAGACTTTGGGAACTTTGTTTTTATATGGAGAATATGGCATGAACGAGTTTGAAATGGTCGCTGCTCCCAGAAAGGTTGAAATTTCAGGTGACCTTTCAGAAGGGTCCTCTGTGTTTGGGACCTTCACAAGGATCTACAGTCATCCCTGTAAAATAAGAAGTTGCTTGTGCTCTAAGCTTGACCTGTGATTACAAGATCTTCAGTGAGTGGGTGGTAAATAGGTCTCCAGAGCAAAATGACAATGTGAATATAGTGTGCTGTAGTGTATCTATCTTGATCTGTCTGAAAGATGTAATAAGAGCAAAGCCAGTTTTAGCATGTGCTAGCCACTGGATTGTGTCCTCTTCTTTCCTGTCTTTGTGATAAAGATTGTATGTGATAAAGATTGTGCTGTTAATCTGATGTTTGCTGAGGATTTGGGGTTTTCAGCATCCCACTCACAGTTATTCCTGCCATTTAACAGGAATTCCCTGGAAAATGGGCAGCCATCAGGTTATCCTGTTCTGCCTTTTGGAAACTTTCAGCTTCTATGCTGAAATTTAGCACGATGTTAGTTGTTCATATTTCATGACAAACTGTGGTACCGAAGATTAATAAATAGAAGTGAATCATTCTGAAAAATGGAAAAGAGAAAATCCTATATAAGAATCTCTAAAGGTATTTCAAGTACTGGCAGACTGTGAAACAAATTGCCATATTTTACCAGGCTATTTTTGTTGGGTTTGCTGAATATAAGGCTGTTAAAACTTCTAATCAATTTCATGGAATCAAAGAATTGTCAGAGTTGGAAGGGACCCCTAGAGATCATCTAGTCCAACTCCCCTGCTGAAGCAGGATCCCCTAAAGTACATTACTCAGAACTGCATCCAGGTGGGTCTTCAATGTCTCTAGAGAAGGGGACTCCACAACCTCCCTGGGCAGCCTGTTCCAGTGCTCTGTCATCTTCACCGCAAAGAAGTTTTTCCTCATATTTAAATGGAACTTCCTGTGTTCCAGCTTGGGCCCATTGCCTCTCGTCCTGTCACTGGGAACTACTGAAAAGAGTCTGGCTCCATCCTGCCTGCACCCACCTTTAGATACTTATAGACATTAATAAGGTCTCCCGTCAACCTTCTCTTCTCCAGGCTAAAGGCTCTCTCAGCCTTTCCTCATAAGGGAGATGCTCCAATCCCCCAGTCATCTTCGTTGCCCTCCACTGGACTCTCTCTAGTAGTTCCCCATCTCTCTTGAACTGGGGAGCCCAGAACTGGACAGAGTATTCCAGCTGTGGCCTCACCAGGGCAGTGTAGAGGGGGAGAATGACCTCTCCTGGCCTACTGGCCACACTCTTCCTTATGCACTCCAGGATTTCAATGGCCTTCTTGGTGGCAAGGGCACATTGCTGGCTCACAGTTTATAAAAATCTGTAAAACTCCTTTCTGTCAATGTTTCCTTTTCTCAAGAAAAAAAAAGAAGAAAGAAATCTTAGGTGAGGTACATGAAATAAAATTTATGGGTTTATAATTTTCCTACCTCTGCATGTAGTAATCATTAAAGAGTATAGTGCAAGACAAAAAAGTAGGTTTGCCAGTGTCTCAGATAAAGATTATTTTTATGTAATTGTGTTAGACTGTCAGTGATTTCTGGCTCAGTGACATCTTAAGCAGCTCTTTCTGAGACAAAGTAGTTCTCAGTCACTCACCCAGAAGGGATGTTTAAATCAGTGTAGAAATAATAAATTACTCTTGCTTTTTTCTCATTTTATTAATTTTAAAATACAAAGTAAAGGGCATTTTGTCTAGCACCTAGCTATAATTTTTGCTGTCTCTTCCCTCTAAAATGGCAGATTTTCTCTGGAAAGGTCTGAATCACTAGAAGTTAATTTCACACCTCCAAAAGCAGTAAAAAAGTAATAAAATACAATGACAGAAAGTTAGTATTTTAGGAAAATACTGTGATGCTTCCTCCCAATATGGAATTGATATATTTAACTTTGCATTTAAAATTATAAACCAAGGAAAGATGCCCACTCAGTTTCAGCTCTCAATCTGTATGCAGTGGAACCTTTAGGCTGTTGTTTTGCTAAAACTAAATCTTTAGAATTTCTGTCAACTGGGGAATGGAATAAATATAACACAATCAGCATAGCCTCAAGTAAGGGACATTTTGAAGCATGTACTGCATTTATCTGATGGATTGAAATCTCCTGGAAGAAAAATATTTCTTGCCTATTGTGCATGTCAGTTCTATTTCAGTCTATTGAACACGAAAAAAAAACCTTTATGAAAATGGTATTTTGTGGTATGCAGCAGACATGTGGAGCCCTTTAATGTCCTTTACAGTGCTGAATCCTGGCCCCAGCAGTGCAGAGGATCCAGGAGGTATAGAATGTGTTATCCACAGCCACACAGGGTATGAATGTAGGCTCTGTGGAGATGTTGCATGCCCTTTCTAGGGTGTGGGAAAGGGAGCAGGAGCAACTCATGGAGTAACTGTGCTACCATCTTGGTATCTTCAGCTGCTTTGTTTCTATCTGTGGTACAATGTAAACCCTTTAGTTTCTGGAAGTTCTCCAGAGGATCCCAGTTGACTACTAACTACCTGACAGTGTCTCTGTCAGCCTTCATCTTTCCTGAAAGCATATTCTGTGTGCTAAGCCCAGCCCAAAGCATCAGAGTGGGCAGTGTTCTGTTTTTTCTCTGAGAGCCCTTCTGATACTAGCCATAAAAATGAGTGCACTTGGTAGTCCTCAGCCTCCTCGTGGCTACAGGACACAGGTTGCCCTAGGCTAGTGATCATCAGGATTCATTTCACTCACTGGCTTTTTTGTGGATCAATGCAAGGAGGAAATGGAGAGGAAAGCCATGAGTGAGGGCTGGGAAGAGAATTTAATCCAGTCTTACACTATCACAGGCAATACTGTTATGCAAGCTCTTACCTGAAACAAGCATGCTCCAAGTTAGAAAACAACTTGTTTCTGCTGAATTGGAAAGCTGTTCTGCAATCGCAGCAGAGCAGTATGTTTTCTTTTCCTTAGGGATCTCAGAGATAAGAAAGATCAATGGGGTGATATTATCAAGTTTAACGAAATCCTGAATCTCAGCCCAGCTATTATCTTTGAAAAGTTTGGTTAAGCTCCTGCATAGGATGTCAAAAAATCTAGTAGACAATTTTTTTCTCTTGTGATTGTGTCTCCAAATCACTTTTAAGGCTCATCTACGTCAGCTTTTATATCCTGAAGCTCTGTTAATCCCATTTTTTTAAAGAGCATTGTGATCTCCATCTATTTTAAATTCCTTTCAACTATCAGTCAGACATGAGACCTTCTTAATAACCTCAGCATTTTAGTTTGACTTCTAGGTTGATGTGATTTTTCTTTTCATAGAGAAATAAGTTTTGTGGATTTCAAGCGGCTCATTTCTAGTGCTGTACATTTTGATTGAGAAGCTTCTCATTTTGGCATTTCAGTAACAAAACAGAATTGTTTTGCACTGAACTTGGTGTGATATTCAAAACACAGAAGGAAGTGACTTTGTGAGTCTTTGTGCTTGTTTGCAATAAGACACTTCCCTAAAATCAAGTTCCAGTAACATATGATGGAGACAACTCATATTTAAAGTCGAGAGTTTCCAAGGATTCTTTGGGTTTCTATTTTTCTTTTTTTCTTACCTACCTTAACAATCAGCTTTATGCCTGAGTATCTCTGCAGAGAATTTCTGCTGGCATATTCTGCCTGGTAGCTGGCATCCTTCGTGACATGGGCACATTGTTGCCAACCTGAGAAATGCTTCACTGCTTTACTGCTCTATTTAAGACTAGTTTGAATGTTAAAGTAATTTTTCTGGTTCTGGTAATTCTGGGTTGAGTGTATTCTGACCACCTCTAATAACTTTATTGCTCCTCAACTAGATGTTTCCCAGTAATATAATTTGTCAGAGGATAATTTTTTTTTTTTTTTCCAGTCAGATTTAGGCATTGTGATCTTGGCTGCTGTAGTTTTAGTGTTTTTACAGCTTATTTCCTTTCAGCTTCATTGTTGGAACCATACAAAACTTAATACTTATTTTTCATACTTCCTCAACTGTTTAATGGCACATGGTCAATACTTCAGAAATTTCCAAACCAAGGCCAGTTCACCTTGCTTTTAAGGATTCTGATTTTTCTGGCTAAAATGTTTTGATCTTTCTTATTTTGCTATAATCTTAGAGGCAAGACATATATAAATTAGATTTACTGTAAATTTTAAATTCCTATAATTAAGGAAATACAAATGGGGGTATGGACTTTACATACTTCGGGGGCAGGTCTTGCAAACAATGAGCCTTTACAGATATTTTTTTTTCCTTATTGCTATTTGTAGATTTCCTACAGTTATGAATGTTGATTTCATCCTTCATAGAAATGTCTCCTGTAGCTCTGAATCTTGACTTGATGCCTCGAGGCCAAACTTTCTGAGAATTTATAAAAATTGACTTGTAAAGTCTGTCTTGCAGAGATGTCAGACATTTGACTGTCTGACCTATTATGTAGGCAAACTGTACAAAGGTATATTATTTTCCTCTATGGTATCATGTTTTTCTGTCCTATTCTTAAAATAATTTTATTCCAATTCCTGAAGAGTCTTCTTTCTACTTTCATAAATGAAATGGCAGTAGCTGAAGTATAATGAAAGGCCAGTGAATGAACAGGTATACAGTGTCATCTTTTAGTGGCTGAAGAGTAGAAGAGACAAGGATTTCTCTATAAAATAGCAACTAAGGATGATTTTCTTTAGCTCATGATGCTGAAACCTGTATTTTTTCATAGGATCAAATTCTAATCCTAGGTCTGCATATTTACGTGTTGAGATTTATTTAACTGTCTGCAAACTATGGATTTTTTGCAAAGGACCACTGATCTTTATCAGGTTACCAAAGTTCTTTAGGACTTTAATAAATTTCTTGTGTTGTGTGGCTTTTTACAATGCCCTGTGGTTCAATAGAGAAACATTTTTTTTTCCTCCTTTTTTTGAACTAGAGACGTTTCAGCTGGGACATTTCCACATAAATTATTGTAGTAGGAGACAATATAGAACAAAACACATTTAAGGGAGTAAGTCCCCAATAATCTTAACGCACAAGAGGTAATATCAGCTGATGCTGCATGGGAAGCTGTTGTTTATTTGTGTTGGCATTGCAGAAGGATCTGTAGGTAGCACACAGGTATTTGGTAAATGGCAAGTCATTATAGAGACCTAGAGATATGGCACAAGAAGATGCCAAGACTTTCTAGTGTCTGGGAAATCAGTGGATGCTCTGAAAATTCAGTTTGGACAACCTGAGCTCTCCAGGGCTTGGACCATGCTTTCTTCCAAGTGTCACAGGGCTGCTGCTCTGCTGGGATCATCAGTTCAGACAACCTTTAATCTCTGAATATAGGACAATTTCTTGCTACCAGAGTACTTGGCGGTGATCCCTCTTGGAGCTTCATGAACAACTTCTTTTGAACAGGCTAGTCATGAATGCTTCATAAAATCCCAGCCCAAAGGCTAACCCTTATCCACTACAGTGTGTGTAATATGGAATCATGGAATGATTCAATTGAAAGGGGCCCTGGAGGTCATCTAGTCAAATGTCCTACTCAAAACATGGCTAATTTCAAAGTTTAAGGGTGGGTTGTTACTGTTCATTCTTATTGCTTTAAGTGGTAGCTTTTTAACATATTCTGCCTAATCTTTATGAGAACCACTTCATTCAAGGGTTTCATTAAGCAAAATGTAAAGAGATGTGTCAATTTATTAAGCAGGCAGAAAAATAAACAGAATATTGATATATTTAATATTTTATTGTAAAATAATATTTGTGAATTTAGATGAAATCCTGGTTCAAAAATAGTTTTTGTAAAATCCGTGTTGTCATAAATTGAAAACAAAAGCTGGGCACTAAAATTTAACCATTTCTATGATTCAGTGTGATTTAAAATAAATTTACAATTATTTCAGTGATGAAAAAGAAAGTTAATTATTCAGTTTAGTTTTGGTTGTTTTTCTATCCATGTCAGCAACACTGAATGTATTTCATAGTAACTTGTAATGTTATTTTTTAGTTGTCTGGAATAAATTGTAATGTGGCTCATCTCCTTGAAAAGATGAAATACAGCACATACTGTACTTGGAACTTTATTGATTTATATTCATTATTGATTGCTGAAGTACATATAGTTGAATACTTTTCCCTGTATGTAATATAGAATTATAACCAATTTTTAATTCAGTTTTTCCTTTTTATTCCCAGGGATTGGATTTCGCAGCCTTCACAGGGCATATGTTTATTGGCATCTGTCTTGTTGTTCTGGTCTCCTTTCCTTTTCTCAGATTACTTTACTGGAACAAAAAACTTTACAATAAGGAGCCAAGCGAAATTGTTGGTAAGCGTGAGCACGAAATAATTTTTATTATCACTATATTGAATGTATGCTGAATAGAAACTGAACAGTGCCTACTACAATGTTGTCCTCAGATGGAAGTGCCCACCCTCCTTCAGTCTCTGAACATTAATTTTTTTAACTAATAATTAGTATTTTATTTTTAATTGTGATATTTTCTGACTTTCAGAGATTGAGGTTTTTCTGGTGCTAAGGTTGAGGTCTTGACATTATTATTTAATATCTTTCAAAATTTATAGGGATATTTTGCAACACCTCCTAGCCATAGGCTTGTGAATACCAGAGTTTTCTGTATCACAACAGATGATATCTGCTCAAGATGCTGAGGTCACAACCTAGCTTTAGAAATACCTCAGGTTTTCTTTATGATGGGCATAGTGCAGGGATGCATTCCCTTGCTGCTGGTTTTCTTCCACTGGATTTTTTCAGCAATCTTTTCCTGGTCTATGGTCAGTGAAGGACATTTCATCAAGACTAGAACTTTCCAAGCTCTTTCCAGCTTGCCTCTGTGGCTCTTCCAACCCTAAATTTCCCTGGTGTCTGTTTTCTATAATTCAGTAGAACTAAATCTGTGTCTTTTTTAGGTTGCTCACTTCCACCATCTCTAGGAGTCTTAGTACAGTTGTTTCAATGGCTGTTGAGTATGTTGATCCCTTTTTGTCTTCAAGGTTTTATGCCTTTCTATTAACTCATTCTGCAGTTTTGATAATTGTTCTTAGACTTATGTTTGAGTGGTGAGACAATAATAATCCCCAAATATTCACAACTTCTTTATGTGAAAATAATTCACTAAGTATAATTCTTAGCAAGCTTCATACAAAGATAGCTGAGTCTGTTTGTTCCCTGGGACTGATGGTTGTTTCACTTTTAACTGTGGAAGACTTAGGATCCAGGCTTGTACTGACCATGCAACACTTTTTAATGTGCTGTAAGAAATCTTTGAACCTCTGTACAAGGAGTGTGTTTAGCAACAGGGAGGACAATTTTTGATATACTTGATTAACCTGGCTCCATTTGTAATCTGTGGAGAAAGATAAACCCTTCTAAAGACTAACGTAGCTGTCTACAATAGAACGGATATATTGCAGCCCCCAAAAGTTTCTGTCTTTTGAGTATAAAAGGAGTTCAAGGGGACTAACTCAGGTACAGAGATTTTCATGCTGGGTAACTGAGGCAAAATTAGTACAATTTATCGTGACTTGCCTTTTTCCAGGGAAAATTAATTTTAAGAGTTGCATTTTATTAAAAAGGCAGAAGTGACAGTTCTATCCTCAGTGGATTGTACCCTGCCTCTGATAGAAAGTTCAGAGAAGAGACTTCACTGCTTAGGAAGTCAGCTTTTGTGCAGACATTCCATTTTGAGGGACTTCAGTGCCCATTCAGCACAAGGCACACACAGCCTACCTGTTCTCAGCTCTAAGGATTGGACTCTTTCCCAGTATTAAAAACCAAAGTGTTTTTGAGGTGTTTTAGAGGTGATACTACCTAACTGTTTTCTAAGAGAATTAAGGAGAATTTTCCTGTATATTTGCTTGGTATGAGGTACACATTTTCATTACTGTGCCATTGTACAACAGCTGAGGCTTTCTGCAACCTTAGAGATTTGATCTTGAGAGCAAAATAATGCAACAAACTCAGTCCCTAAAATGCCTAGATATTTTGTGGTGTAACTACAAACTAAGATTTTTTGGAAAGCAATAAGGAATCTTCATTTTCTATCTTCTCATTCCAGGAAAGGTGCTGAAAGTAGTCTTCCTTATTGGGTAAATAAGTCTATTGACTATATACTTCTGGGTCAAAGAGAGAAAATATTTCTTTAGCGATAGACAAAAAAAGATAGGACACTTCTAGCTCACCTCAGTTTACTCTACATCAGTTTCCATTCAAACAGCTAGAAATTTATCTTGCCAGGAATGCCTTTAAAGAAAGTAAGTTACTGAAAATTGGCAGTGCTAACACGCAGAAGGGGATTTTCTCTCTGAGCCATAAATGTGCCTTAGATTTGTCAATTTTAAATAATTAGTGTTGAGTTTTTTCATGTGGGAAGCATCATTAACTAAAATAAACATCCATAAAAAGCTTAATAGCAAGTATTGCAAACTGTGTATCATGGGTGAGTAATCTTCCTACTTGTCTGGTCAGACTCACTGCTTTGAAGAGAGGTGAAAAAGCTGTGAGATAAACAATATCCACTCCCAAGTTGTTCCCAGTAGACTACTGAAACACATAATCTGAGCAGGTGGGGAGTTGGCTTGTGTTCCTATTACTCTTCTTCGTACTGGTGGATGAAGAATTGGACCTGAGCTGGCAATATGCTCTTGCAGCTCAGAAAACCAACCATATCCTGGGCTGCATCAAAAGCAGCATGACCAGAAGGTTGAAGGAGGTGATTCTGCCCTTCTACTCTGGTGAGACCCCACCAGGAGTACTGTGTCCAATTCTGGGGTCCCAAGTACAAGAAAGACATACACCTGTTGGAGGAGGTTCAGAGGACACCCACAAAAAAGAACACCTCTGCTATGAGCAAAGACTGTGAGAGCTGGAGCTGTTGAGCCTGGATGACAGAAGGCTCCAGGGAGACCTTATAGTGTCCTTTCAGTAATTTAAGCAGGCTTATGAGAAAGATAGGGACAGACTTTTAGTAGGGCCTGTAGTGATAGGACAAGGGGTAGTGGTTTTCAACTGAAAGGGGGTAGATTTAGACTAGCTATAAGGATGAGGGTGATGAAACACAGGAACAGGTTGTCCAGAGAGGTGGTAGAAGCCCCATACCTGAAAACATTTAAGGTCAGGTTGGATGGGGCTCTGAGCAACCTGATCTAGTTGAAGATGTCCCTGCTCACTGCAGGGAGGTTGGACTAGATGACCTTTAAAGGTTCCTTCCAACCCAAACTATTCTATGATTCTGTATCAAAATGCTAAATATAGAGCAAGTTCCTACCAGGTCTGTACAGGACTCAAGAATGAGAATCCTTTGTGAAAGAAATAATCTCTGGGAAAGGAATTCTGTTTCTGTTGGGGAGGAAAGGAACACTTGCAACCTCTCAGATAAAACCCTTTGTAATTATGCATCATATAAAAAATTACTTTTCTTATTTGCCTGGAAGTATATTATTAAATCTTTGGTATTCAGCATTTTTTTGTAACTTCCCAACTTTCTTATTCAAAAAGAATTTATTTGCTTTTATTAATTTCTTATTCTAATGAAACTCGTAGCTTCATGGACATTTCCATTAATAACTAGAATTATTATATACTTAAATAATCTCTAGAAGTGCCAGCTTGCAAGATGTCTTAAGTAATACCTAAATAGTCAGAAAATATATTCTACCAAGTGTAAGCAAGTTTGATCCTGACATAATAGCATTATTTGTGAATATACATTTTAGAAAATAGAATTGTTGTTTTTTTCTTTAATCTATTAACTTTTAAAGCATATGATTTGGATTTTTAATAAGCCAAGTAGGCATAAAAACTTTTGGATTAATTTGAATAGTACAATTTATTCACTAACATAATTTTTTTGCCAGTGAAGCACTGTGCACTGTAAGAGGCTAGCATGTTTCCCTCAATTCCTCTCTCAGTAACCTTTGTTCCTTAGTATGTTCAGATATAGCGGTCCCTAATCAGTATATTGTGTGTTCTTTCTTATAATCAGCTGTGCCTCCATTGCTGTGAAGCTAACCAGTAGCTGTTCATTTAGAGCAAATGCTAAAGCATTACTCTTTCCATTGAAATTTTCAGTGAAAATGGAAAAGAAAGTGACAAACACAACTCCATTAGAAGGTAGCTGTTGTGGTTTGCGTTTGCAGAATGTGCTCCAAGGTACTTTCAGGGTTCCTGCTGTCTCAGGTTATCATGATTCTGTGATAACTTCAAATAGCTTGTTTGAAGCAGCTGTTTTAATCAACTGAATACCAGCCTTCTCTCAGCCTGCCCCCAATTAGCAACTAAGTAAGATATGTGAGGTTTAATTGGTCTATTATTCTCCCCAGATTTTTTTCACTGTTTGCCATGTGATTTAAGATTTTTTTTTCTGTTGCTTTGGGCTACACAGATTGTTGAGAATGGTTAAACACTAATTTTAACCACAGCCAGTGCTGTTATTCTAATGATACATTGGCAGATTAATTCCAATGCTGTGTGTTACCAGTGTCTTTACATAGTTGGCTTTCAGACTGAGCTGTAGCACCTGTACAGCAGAAAAACAACATGTTCCTTCCACTACCTACCTGTAGTAGCTTGAAGTGTGGCATATTGCAAAATAAAAGATAATATAAAGAACTCAACCATGAGAGAGAAAATAAAATTCTTTTTAAGATTTAAGGGATGTTTTGAGGGCTATTTTGAGTGTGACTTTCAGCTGATAAACTTGTGCCTTGTTCCATGTAATGAGGAAAAAGATGTTAGGATTAAGGTAATAAGATGAGAAGGTTTAAAAAGTGTATATATACTTTCCCAACAGAATACGTACGGGGAAATAATGATATGATTGCAAGAGGAATTAAACTTGCTCTTCCTGCTGTCTCCTGCCTCATGCACCAAAACTTGAAACCAAAGTTTTTACTTCTCTTAAGGGTTAATGATGCATTGTTTAGACACTGTTATGTCTCAGCTAATCAAGCTGTGGAGATGTGGACCTCAGTGTTGAGGAAAGTTGCTGTCTCTAGGACAGTAGGTAACACGTGGTCCTGTGACAAGTATTATTACTGCCATTTTTGCCAAAGAGAAAGAGTTTTCTCTTAGCACAACAACAGATTTGACAGCAGCTCCCCATTTCTCCTATGTTGCTTGCTCCAGTTTCTGATTGTTTCACTGGCGAAAGAGAGACCCACCACTGAAGCAGGAGTGCTGATGCCAGGAGAGGGGGGAGCACGTTATTCCCTCTGGTGTATCTCACTGTCTGCAGCAGCTGGGAAAATACTGCTGTGGTAGTATGGTAGTCAGTATGTAAAGTCTACAACAGAATGAATTTTCTAATTAATTGTAGTCATGTGTAAAGTGCTTAATGTGTGAAAAACACGGTGCTGTTCCCCACAATGTGAAATGTGATAACCAGATGAGTGAGCAAATCTGTTTCTTTCTTCCATGTGGAGCTTTACAGCTGCTTCTCTAAGAGGGAGTGGAGGAGGGGAAAGAAGAGGTACAAAACTAGCTGTGAAAAGGTAGAAAATGCAGAAGAGGAAAGAAATAGGGGAGTGGTAATTGAGCATTGTCAGGCACATGCAATTTATAGGACTGTGCTGGCTGCAGACCCAAGGTGTCCAAGCATTGTTCCTGGACTTATGAGTTGCTTACATCAGGCCTCATTTTGCCTGAAAATGTCCAAAGGATGACACAGCTAAGGTGAAGGTCAAGAAAGACAACAAGGTAAAACTGAAAAACTCATTTAGCACTCAATGTCTGGTGAGCTTCTCCCTCTGCGTCCCATAGTGACTACAAATGTCTGCTATAGTACTTTGTGCTCCCCCACAACTGACTGTGCACAGGCATCACTGATTGTAATTGTAGCTGAACACCAGGTATGGCTCAGTGCTGTCATTATAATTTTGTCCATGTGAATGCCCTTGCCTGTTGCAGCCCTGAGATGCTTGCCTGGGGAAATGGTCGCTGGGGCAGGTGGCTGTGGCTAAAAGGTTACCAGCTTTGCTGTTTTCTCAGGGCAAGGGGTCTCCGTGTGGCCTTTATATTCTCTAACAGTGCTGTGTGCCCTCACTCCATGCCCTGCAGTGTAATGTACAACCTTTTGGTTTAAAGTTGGGAAAGAACCACTGTGATGACTTGCAAGACAACCCCAATGCTGCTTCAGAGCAATAATAATGTCCAGTGCCACCAGGACATTGCAAAGGCACAGAGGGGATGGGGGGTAAGGCATTATGTAGCATCAGTACAGCTGGATCAGAGAAGAGCCCTTAGCCCTATTTTAGTTAGTAGCATATTTGTAAACCTAGGAACCATTTCTTGCTAGAATCAGTGAGAGGTACTTCAAGTAGCTAGCTGAAGTACATTGCTAAATCTCAATCCTGAGGGTGTGTCTCTACCTACGTAGTTATTTCACTGATAGCCTATAAAACATTGTTTGTCTTTTAATGTAACTGCTGAAAGTAGTGGGCTGTCCTCACTTGAAAGTCAGTTCAGATAAGAAAACCAGCAAGCAAATTATGCAGAGAATAATGTCCAAAGAAAGGGATATTTCAGGATATTTTCAGGCATTCAACTCTAAACTCAATCTGGATTGCACTTTTGCAATATGCATTGCACTCTACTGTCCTAGAGTTGGGGTTCAGCCTGGAAAAGGCTCCAGGGAGACATTATTGTGGCCTTTCAAAACATAAAGGGGGCCTGCAGGAAAGCTGGGGAGGGACTTTTTTACAAGGGCATATAGCGATAGTAACAAGGGGGAACAGTTTTGCGCTGAAAGATAGTAGCTCTAATTAGCTATTAGGAAGTAATTCTTTACTGTGAGGGTAGTGAGATACTGGAACAGGTTGCCCAGGAAAGCCATGGATGCCCCCTCCCTGGAATTGTTCAAGGGCAGGTTGGATGGGGCTTTGAGCAACCTGGTCTAGTGGGAGATATATCCTTGCCCATGCAAGGGGGTTGGAACTAGGTCTCTTCCAACCCAAACCATCCTGTCATTCTATGAGAAGTCCTTACCTAAGATGCTAAATTAATGGGAATTTATGGGAAGAATTTTGAAATCTTGAAGAACAATGTGAAACAGGAAAACATTTGGGTTTTTTTCTTTCTCTTTTTGGCAGTCCAGTTGTATTTATTAACAGAGAATAGTTAATATTTTTACTCTCCTACTGTGGATGACAGCATGCTAAGCTAAAAGATGCAGCTTTTTTATGAATTATCTTGGAATCTAAGATTGTGTCTTTTTGGCACATTTTGTGTCTGTTATTTTAAAGAACTGTAAGACTTTTAGTCTCAAAGGAACTAGGAAGTATTATGGTCACTGCAGAGTTTGTGTTTACTCCTTTCTGGATAGTATTTCAGGATCCACTAAGGTCACGGTTTTATGTTTTAAAATGTACAAAAAAAAAAAATAATCTGTCTTTTATTATTTGCATCTTCTATAGCTTTTCTAATGATCTGGAATGAAAATAAGTGTGGTTATTTACTTTACACAGATCCAAGATTTTTATATTCTTAAAAACTGTAGATAATTTTGTGTTTAAAATCCTGTATATGTCCTTTGTACTGCTTTAGAGTTGACAGAGTATTCCCCTTGGAAAGAGGAAGATGTTGATCTGTCTTTTATTGTTTTCAGATTATGAAAACAGTATTGCAGAATAAGGGAAATAAGACAATCTCATATTATTTGCTTAGTGCATTGATAATGTAGCCATCACAAAAAGGCAGCTGAAATATAACTTTACCTGCCATATGCAGAAAGAAAGTATAATACAGAGGCATTTTGAATCAATAAAGCAGCACCTCACAATTTTATTATAGACATTTTTCACGGGAGGAATCAGTGCAGAAAAATCACTGATGGGATGTAAAAACTTAGGAGGTGATTCCTCCTGTTTCTTTTGCAGCACCTGACCCTCTGGATTTTTGTATGCATACCACAACTGTGGAATGGTTGCACAGATATACACTGTTGACAAGACCTGGACTTTTCATTAACAGTGTTTTGGTAAAGCTATGGCAAAATTTTCCACTTTGCTCTGATGACTCTGAAGCTCATAACATCTTTAGATAAAAGATCACCTAGTTACAACCCCCCTGCATGTGCAGGGACACCTCCCACTAGACTAGGTTGCTCAGAGCCCCATCCAACCTGCCCTTGAACGTTTCCAGGAATGGGGCATCCACAGCTTCCCTGGGCAACCTGTTCCAGTATCTCACCACCCTCACAGTAAAGAATTACTTTCTAATATTGCATCTAAATCTACCATTTTTCAGCTTAAAACTACACTCCCTTGTATAAAGCCCTGCCCCAGCTTTCCTGTAGCCCCTTCAGGTATTAGAAGGCCGCTATAAGGTCTCCCCAGAACCTTCTCTTCTCCAAACTGAACAACCCCAGCTCTGTCAGCCTGTCTTCATAGAAGAGGTGCTTCAGCCCTCTGATCATCTTTGCAGCCCTCCTCTGGACTCGCTCCAACAGCTGCATGTCCTTCTTAGGTTGGGGGCTCCAGAACTGGACACAGTACTCCAGGTAGGGTTTCATGAGAGCAGAGTAGAGGGAGAGAATCACCTCCCTTGGCCTGCTGGCTGCATTTCTTTTGGTGCAGCTGAACTTGCAGCTGTCTGAATAGCCTAAGTCCTGGGGCTGCTCCAGCCTGGCCCACGTTGGCCAGAAGAAAACACTTCGGAGGTGACTTAGGTGTGTGGCACCATCTGAGCTTTGCAGTTTTCTGCCCAGGCTCCAGCTGCTTTTCTGCAGGGATGTCCTGTAAACCCTTTGCCATGGATGTAATCCCGTGCTGGGCATGTGAACTGAAATTAGGTGCCTCAGCGACCACATGGGGCCCCAGCTGTCAGACTTTGAGTCAAAAAAGCTTATATAAATTCTCCGTATTGCTTTATGCAGCATTGTGCATATTTCTTGCATTCCTTTGCAAGTATTTAGCTGAATAAGCAAAGTGTGTTTTATTGCAGTTTTGAAGACCCTGCAACATTTATGCCTCTGCTCACCTTTTTCCACAGCTGATAAAATGAGCCACTCAAGGGAATAAAGACAAGGACATTTCAGGCATTTTTTTTTTTTCAGTATCAGTGTCTTAAGCTTGTCTCCTAGGAGAGAGGGATGAATTGTTGAGCTGGAATATCCCTCAATGTGAATTTATTCTACACTTAGGTTTCACTTTTCTGACTTAGTTTCTGTGCTTTTAAAATGGAGATGACACTTAATTACTGTCTAATGATGCTTAGAGGATTAATTATATAATATCAGAGATTTTAAAAATTACTAAAAGTTATAGATGCTGCTATTAGTGGATTAAGCCATAATTCATGGTACCTAATTTGTTTTTCAGTTAACCTTTAAAAGAAGCATTCTGTTCTGGGAAATTAGCTCAGAAAAATAATTACTTTACTAAAAAAAGTTAAGCTACCATAGCATGTGGAGAAAGAAAAACCAACCCCATTCAGAAGAAAATGCTTTGCATGTTGTTAGTCACAGCCCAGCCATCAAGCTTGTGTTGCTTGCAAAAAGGTAGCTAATGTATTGAGTGTACTTGCAAGTTAAAAATTGCCATTTTATGGTAATTCTTATTGTCTCATCAAGGTTGGTTTTGCTTTTCTGAGCATCTTTAATTAGCAAGTCAGGCCTCTTCAGATTCTGAGACTGGGAATTAATTACACTCTGTTTTTGAGGATGTCATCTTTGTCATTGGCAGTTGGGAGGGAATGTGTGATTACTCTAAGTGAAAATCAATCTGTCTATTCATTGTCAGATTCTAGAAAGAATATGCTTTTTAAATGAAGCATAATATTTTCTAAAATGCAGAAAATGTTTTCTAAAATGTCACAGCTCAGGTCAGTAGCTGAAACTCCATTAAATTAAATGGGTCCAGGACTTTGTATCCATGGTGTCCGTGGCGAAATATGATAAATTACAAAACCAGAACAGATTAGCAGTGTAGACTTTACATGTTTCCTGATCTTTCATTTGATCCTAGAACTAAACAAAAACAAAGAAGCAAAAAGGACATATGTGTATCACCTTATACCTTAATGGGCTATTACAGTAAGTGTGCGCTGGAAAGAGAAATAGGAAAAACATACTGTGGGATGACCTAGAAAAACCTCTTCAAAATTATTACTGCAACAGAAGTTGCAGTATGAAAGATGTATCAGTTGTTCTGATTATCAAAGGACATCTTCCTCTGAAGTAAGTTTGACTGCAGGTTGGAGGTCCACATCCTTGGGATGTTTAGAAAACTAACAACTGAACAATCAAGCATGGACTTACTGTACATAAAGGAAAGATCAAAACCATATGAAAACACCTGTATGTTTTTAACACAGACCAAAAAGCATCAGGCCAACCTTGCTGAACCTTGATATTAGCCCCACGGCACTTCAGAGATGGGACAGGAATGTGCAAAGCAAGTGGTAGTGCTCTCCACTCTGTCGGTTTGCTTATGACACAGATCATAGAATCCTTTTGGTTGGAAAAGACCTTTAAGATCCTCAAGTCCAACCAGATACAGTGATGCTAGCTGTACCTTTCTGAAGGAGAGAAGCTGAAGATCCTTTGTATGAAGTTACCTGTTGGGGATCTGCATCTGGGTTAGATGATCAAAGATTCAGCTTTCCTCCATCAGCAAAACTCTTAGTGAAATTTAATTTTGAAAGAAGGAGAAATGTTACAGCAGGATGAACAGATATGATCAGAAAAGGTGTTTTAGCAAAGACAAGGTGTTGGAAAGCAGCATAATGAACCACGTGATTATGCTTCATGAGCATTTGCCAGACAAAAAGAAAAAAAAACACACGTTTTCTCTTTAAATATTGGTGAGCCACAGTTTCAAAGCTACAGTCCAAGTAACTTGAAATTTGCACAAGAAAACAATATAGAATGGACTGTTCACTTAATGAGGGGGTTTTCCCCCTTCACCTGCTTAAATTAAATGCAAAATTTTCTATCTCATTCAGGCTAGGCCAGCATAGAGGATCATAGAAATATTTCTTGCACCTTAAAGGGCTCAGGAAACTTTTGCAAAAAAAAAAAAATTGCCTGGGAAGTTGCATAGAATACTGTGCAGCTTCTTTCCATCTAGTCCCGCTCATCTATATAGGAAGGAACACAGCTTCTTAGCTCACAATTTCAGACCAGGTTCAAGGTGGATGTTGTAAGATAGAAGTTGCCAATTGAAATAGCTTGTTGCCTCATGGGCCAGAAAGTGAGGAGCTGAAGCAGATTAGCCTTGCCCTATTATTAAACAAAAATTCTGCCTTTTCTGAGATTTAAAATAAAGGAGTTTTGCACAGCTGCCATTGTTCTGTGGTAAGCAGGAGATCAGCTGTGGCCTAAAGATCTGTCACACCCAAGAGTATTGAGGGAGCTGACAGAGGAGCTCCTTAAGTCTCTATCCGTCATTTATCAACAATCTTGGTTAACAGGGAAGGTCCTAGATGTGGAGGAGGCTTGCCAGTGTGATGCCCATCTACAGGAAGGGATGGAAGGAGGATCTGGTGAACTACAGGCCTGTCAGCCTGATCTTGATGCCCAGAAAAATTATGGAGTAGTTCATCTTGAGTGTGCTCACATGGTGAGTGCAGGACTGCCAGGGGATCAGGCCCAGCCAGCATGGGTTCAGGAAAGGTGGGTCCTGCTTGACCAACTTGATATTGTTCTATAACCAGGTAACCTGCCTAGTGGAGTTAAATCCAGTTGGCGGCCAGTCACCAGTGGTGTCCCTCAGGGCTCAGTTTTTGGGGCAGTTTTGTTCAATATCTTTATCAATGACCTGGATGAGGGGATTGAGTGCACCCTCAGTAAGTTTGCAGATGACACCAAATTGAGTGGAAGTGTTGATCTGCTGAAGGGTTGGAAGGCTTTACAGAGGGACCTGGACAGGCTGGATTGATGGGCTGAGACTAATTATATGAGATTCAATGAGTCCAAGTGCCAGGTCTTGCATTTCAGTCACAACAGCCTTGGGGAAAAGTGGCTGGAAAGCTGCCTGGTGGAAAAGAACCTGCAGGGTGTTGGTTGACACCAGGCTGAATGTGAGCTGTAAACGTGCCCAGGTGGCCAAGAAGCCCAACAGCATCCCGGCATGCATCAGGAATAGTGTGGTCAGCAGGAGAAGG
Organism: Hemiprocne comata; assembly: GCA_020745705.1. NCBI lineage: Eukaryota > Metazoa > Chordata > Aves > Apodiformes > Apodidae > Hemiprocne > Hemiprocne comata. Next base: position 87,778,127 of record CM036586.1, on the reverse strand, counting down.
GACGTGATCATGCCCTTGTACTCAGCACTGGTGAGGCTGCACCTTGAATACTGTGTTCAGTTCTGGGCCCCTCACTACAATATAGACACTGAGTTGCTGGAGCAAGTTCAGTGAGGGGCAACCAAGCTGGTGAAGGGTCTGGAGAACAAGTTTTATAAGGAGAGGCTGAGGGAATTGGGATTGTTTAGTTTGGAGAAGAGGAGGCTGAAGGGAAACCTAATCGCTTTCTACAACTACCTGAAAGGAGGTTGTAGGGAAGTGGGCGTTGGCCTTTTCTCTCAAGTAAATAATGACAAGACTGAAGGAAATGGCCTCAAGTTACACCAGAGGAGGTTTAGACTAGATATTAGGAAGAATTTCTTTACTGAAAAAGTAGTCAGGTGCTGGAATGGGCTGCCCAGGGAGGTGGTGGATCTACTGTTCCTGGAGGTATTTAAAAACCGTGTAGATGAGGCACTTCAGGACATGCTCTAGTGAGCTTTTTTTTTTCTTAATTAATTTTTTTATTTTGGGGTGAGAGAGCTGATGGTTGGACACAGTGATCTTAGAAGTCTTTTGCAACTGTGACAATTCTGTGATTCTGTGATTATTGTTTATGTTCTGGAAGAGAATGGAAAGTCACTGCTGATACATTACTGTGTGTCACAAATGCTGATGGAAAAGTAAATGATGGCCAGGAGGGTCTCTGCACAACATGTGGACTTATCCATGTTTTAATATAATTTAGTGTCAGATTATGCTCCTGGCAAGAATCACCAAATGTATTACATAGGGAAGTGGTAGGTTCTGCACCTCTTTGATATCTGGCATTCAGGAGTGAATCTCTTCTTGGAAGAAAAGCTTTAGCTGAGCACTAGTTGTTTAATAACCTGGGATAGCTTGTAGATAACATGAATTTACATTTCTGGTCTTGCATTGTAAAGGTCAGGCAAAAATTACCATTTTGGTGGATGTGTGCTCACCTATGGACGTGACCCATACAAATTGTGAGTCAGTGGCTGTTCAGATCCCTGTTTTGTGTCAAATGTGCAGGCTCTGGACACCCTTTTGCTCCTAGACGTTTGAGTTCTGTCAAATCTAATTCCTTGTTATGGTCGATCTTTACATGATTCACTCTGTATTATCATTATAAATACTTGGTCGCAAGGGAAGGTGGGGGCAATGAAACATGTTTAGTGCTTGTTTTGATAGCAGATACGATGAACCACTAGGGATTTGCTGCAGGAAATGTTAATATCACTGCCTACATCAAAATTGGATTAAATACTTCTTATTTTATTATAGATTTTTTTTTTTTTTTAAAATCGTGTATATTTTGTATACATGGTGCAAAGACTTACACATCCATTTCTTAGGATAAGAACGATTTGCTGATTGAACAGGGATCTTATGATATAAAGCCTTGAATTCTTGGCATGAAATTTGAGGGGAACAGAAAAGAAGGGTGAGGATACATCCTGTTGGTTCATCAGGAGGCATTTGTGCAGAACATTAAGCTTTTATTTGTTCAGTGATTTCCTGGAAAATCCAAAACTTTTGTTTGGCATGCCCAGTCTAAGGTCCTTCCTGAACAGGAACATGTGCTTTTCAGTCATTCTCCAAGGCTTTGATGATGCTGGAAAAAAAATAATCATAAAAAGTGTTGAAAATCCTGACAAGATTTTAGAGACTAATTTCAAGTGTTAATGAGTATTTCTGAACTTACACAGATCAGATATCATTCAGGTCTGCACACAGGTGATGATGGTAGCTTTGTTTATAGATATTTTCAGTGCTTAAGAATTAAGTCCTCTTAGGGAACCTTTAAAATGTTATTATTGGTATTCCAAAAGACAGTGCTAAATTTCAGTTTTGCCTTAGATTGATAAAACTGCTTGCATGAACACAGAGTGACTGCAAACATGTTGTCTGCTTTGAATACAGTGAAGGAGCATTTGCTGCAGTTCCTAACTACAAAGTGACTAGTATTTTGTTTGCAGTGTTATATTGTATATTGGTGATTTATTTTCTGATGAAAAAGGAATGTGATATTATTGTAGCATTAAAGCTTATGGAAGGCATTTGTAAGTGTTTGAAGACAGTACTTACCTTTCTTTGGAAAAGGACTTTGAAATTAATTTATTTAAAATTTTGAAAAGCTTCTATTTATTTTACATTCCCTTCAGCTCTGCAAAATGGATGATGAAAGCAGCTTCCTGAGTGGAAAAATGTTGGAAAACCATTCCAATAATTTTAACAGCTTTGAGTCCAGGGCACGCTACACATATTCTGTGCATCTCATACACATTATACCTGCTTTAAGATAAATGATTAATGATTTAAGATAAATCACATGATTAATGATTTAAGGTTAATGCTTTAAGATAAATGATTTTGCTTCTTTTTAGAGCTGAAACATGAGATCTACGTTTGGAGACTGACTGCACAGCGCATTAACCCAGCCAGCAGAGAGGAGACGGCTGTGAAATGCCTCTTGATGCAGAAGGTGCTGACTTTGGAGATGCTCCTGAGGACAAAGCTGAGGACGTTTCATAGGTGAGTGAGGACCAGCATGTACCATCTTCCCTCTCCGACCCTTGGCGGAGACAAGCTGTAGGCACAGGCAGTTTGTTGGACCAGTAGGGAGCTCCTGCTCATCTCAGTCTACAGCCAGGAATGATAGCTTGGCTTCACTAATGTTGTGGGTAATCTGTTTGCTTCAAGCAGCTGAGGGCTCACATCTGGTAGTTTTAGGCAGAGCTGAAAGTGAAGGCTTTCAGGGATCTTTACTGGGATGAGACCTATATTCTTACCTGTCTCTTGATCATATGGATGATGGGCAGGTACAAAGAGCCACCCTCAGCATTGGTAAAACACAAAGTATTTTAGGACAAAAACTGAGATGTAAGGACTGGAGAATATGACAATATGACCCAAATTCAAAGGCCTAGAAATTTCAGGTAGTTTTTGATTTAAAAAGATCACAAAGACATTATTAGACTTTTGCTTCAACAGTGGCTTTAGCATTGTAAAATGCTGTACTTTCTTTTCTTACTGAAAAATGTGAGTGTTCTTCAGTGAATTGTTGAGTTTGAAAAATATGTTGCCAGTGAATTGCTGCATTTTAAAATTATTTCATAATCAAATCTTCAGTGTGAACCTGAGTGCAGGCGTAATTAACCATTTATATAGAGAGAAGAAGAAGGTTTTTTAAACTAGGACTAGCAAAAATACTAACATTGTTTTATTTGTTCCAACAAAAACAGCTGTTATGCTATGGAAGCAGACAACAGAGAATAGCAGTGATAAATATTCTCAAAATGAATTGACTAAACTAAAGTGAAACTAAAATAATTAATTTTCATTAGTAAACATGGTAAATAGGCAACATGAGCAAGGACATGTAAATATGATTTCTCAAACTGTTCCAGTACTGAGATGACTTTTGTGTACATAATTCTTTGTTGATTTGCACTTTGAATGGAATGACAGTGTTACTACTTAAAGACAAAAAAGGCTGTTAAAATCACTTGATTTTTAAAAGATTATAACAGATTATTAGACTTTATGACACTCTAAAGAAAACATTTCTGAAGCATAAATAAAAACGGTATATTTAATCTTGAAAATCAAGATTTCTCTGGTAGCAGCAGCAATGTAAAAATTCATTAGTGTTAACAACAGCACTCCTGAACTGCAAACCCCAAGGCTTTTTGCTAGAAGGCTGACTATGTTGATAACACAATGAAGTTATTTGGATTTTAAAAACTTCATTATAAAATGCAAATGTAAAATATATGTGTTCTGACTTCTTGATGTTAGCACAGAACCCTTGTTTTATCGCAGAAAGGCACACATCAACTCCTGAAACTATTAAGGGAACTGTATATTGCATCTAGCTGGATCCTGTACTGAGGTCCATACCCTGGAGGCTAGCTCCTTCCAAGCCTGTGGGACTCTTAATGAACTGAAGGGACTGTGTATTAGTGAAACATAATACAAAAGTGGAGCCTTAAGTGAATGCTCATGGGAATTTTGCTGCTGGAAGAAGGCCACGTCTCCTTTGTAGTACCAGTTACTTGGTACGGGGAAAGGGTGACCTATTTGCAATGATACTTCAACACTCTTGGCAGAGCTCTGATTTAGCTCTGGGAAAAAGCAGGTGTTACTTTCTTTCAGGCAAATTTCACAAGAAGATAAAAACTGGGAGACAAATATCCAGGAACTCCAGAAAAATGTAAGTAGATGACAGATTTTCTCAGTATCTATATAAGCAGACTTACGTATTTATACAGAGAGAGTGTTGAATCTAATGCAAATTTAATAACTCTCCTGATAGAAAAAAGATGGCAGTCATGTAGGCTGGCTTCTCAGTGGGATGGGGTGACTGAACCACACTGAGAGGTTTTGTTAGGTTTTATACTTTTTTGCTTAAAAAAATATAATTTAAAGGATCAATAAATGATTCAGCAGTTTTTTCTTAAATTTTTAATCCATGGTCAGAAAGACTCAGAAGGTGTCAATAGGTTGTTTATAACCATGGTGCATGACAATGGCATACACTTCTGCTGAGGTACCCAATACCAACTTGCTACACTGTCTGTGACATGCCTGCTTTATAATTCAAGGAGGGATAAATCACTTGGATAAATCCTATTCTCTTTGCTGTGCACACATTAATACTGTCTGAGTCTTTATGCTGAAGCTGGGTTGGATGAGATGTAAACTCTGTAGTGGGATTAATTTCACCTACATTTCATTGTCTAAATGTCACATCCTCTCCACCTCACTGGCATCACTAATGAATCCAGGCCTGTGTTTGGGAGCTCAAGTCCTTGACTGTGACATCACTGTCTTATGTGTCACACTGAAACAGAATAAAACCAACAGTATTTCTTATTGATTTTTGAGAAGTTTTAAGAAAAGTTGTGGCTGCCCCCTCCCTGGAAGTGTTCAAGGCCAGGCTGGATGGGGCTTTGAGCAACCTGGTCTAGTGGGAGGTGTCTCTGCCCATGCAGGGGGGTTGGAACTAGATGATCTTTAAGGTCTCTTCCAACCCAGACCATCCTGTGATTCTGTGATTCTAAGTTTTACACCTTTTTCAAGGCATTGCATAAAAGACAACCTTTTTAAAGAACAGGGACTTTCTTATACCTTAGTAGAGTGTTGAGCTATGTGGAAGAGGCTGGAAACAAGAGGGGGGACCGAGGCTGGAAGAAAGTGATTCCCTGGGTTGGTGGCAGAAGTGAGATTAGAGCAAAGAAGCAGAGTAATGATGGGAAGTGCTGGATCTGAGAGTGAGAGCATGAGGAGATCAGCATGGGGATGCAGGAGCTGAGCATGGAGGTGTAGAAGCTGCATAGGAATTGTGGGCTTGGCATGTCTATCAGATTTGTACGGGAGGCACGAAAGATCTGACATCTAAGCTATGTCATGGGTTTTCCAAACATCTGAGCAACAAAGAGTGTCTGGAGTGCCCTCTGTAGTAGGAATTGCATGTCAACTCGTGCTTTTCCTGTTCAAATGAATTTGGGATAGGAGAGCAGAACACAGCTGAGTGTATGCAGCAGCTGCTAGCTACTTGTATCTCTTAGATTACATATTCATAGTTATTGTAGGTACGCATGAAATGCTTTAATTTAAATATTTCTGTCTTTTGTGCTGAAGAGGAATATACAACGCAGGAACAGAGTGCTTTTGTGAACTCTATGCATAATAGATAGCTCAGTTACTATTTTTTTTTTCTCCCTATCTACAGCACAGGATAACAGACAAAATTCTTCTCATCAAATGCCTGACTGTACTGGGATGTGTTATTCTTATGTTTTTTCTCAACTCATTTGTTCCAGGAATTTACCTAGATCTTGGTAAGTTTCATAGTTTTGTTCTAAGCAAAACAAACACCTGCCTTTCCTCCCCCTGGAAAAAAAACAGTAGTATTCTTCTGAGTCAGGATCTTTTCAGAAAGCCCTTTCCCATATGTCTCTGGCCTTGCAATTCCACCAGGTTAATCAGAACAGCAGTTTCTGGTGAGGCCTCACCTCGAGTATTGTGTGCAGTTCTGGGCCCCTCACTTCAAGAAGGACATTGAGGTGCTGGAGCGGGTCCAGAGGAGAGCAATGAGGCTGGTGAAGGGACTAGAAGGAAAGTCTTATAGGGAGAGGCTGAGGGAGCTGGGGTTATTTAGCCTGGAGAAGAGGAGACTCAGGGGGGACCTTATCACTCTCTACAACTACCTGAAGAGAGGTTGTAGTCAGGTGGGGACTGGGTTCTTCTCCCAGGCAACTAGCAGCAAGACAAGAGGGCATAGACTGAAGCTGTGCCAGGGGAGGTTTAGGTTGGATATTAGGAAGTACTTCCTCATGGAGAGGGTGATTAGACATTGGAGTGGACTGCCCAGGGAAGTGGTGGAGGCACCGTCCCTGGGTGTGTTCAAGGCAAGGCTGGATGTGGCACTTAGTGCCATGGTCTAGATGGTGTGGTGGTGTTGGTCCTAGGCTGGACTTGATGATCTTAAAGGTCTTTTCCAGCCTTGGTGATTCTGTGTGATTCTCAGAACAGGTTTTCAAAATGCAGTCACATCCCAGTCACCCCAGGAGGAAAAACAGAGAATGCTCAGGACTTAATTTTTCTGATTTCCCAATACTAACAAGCTGGTTAAACATTACGGAAGGAGCAGATTTAACCTCACCATCATTGTACTATAGGTTTGTGTGGATGGCCAAGATGCATTATGAAGATCAGAAAACACTCACTTCTCCATGGAATAACAAAAAAGTAGTCTGGCACTATATCTAAAATATATATAACTCTTTGTATATCTTTAAGTCTCCATTACTGTATCACTAGAATAAATAATTTCACAAAATAAAATCAGGAAGACACCGTATATGTGTGAAATGAAACTAGCTGTATGCATACTTCCTATGTATATACCTATACGTGCAGTTTTTTGTATCTATAATTGTATATCTGCATTAGGACAGGCCTTGCATATTCCAAAAATGGAACCAAATTAAAGCTTCCATTTAACTGAAGGGCAGTAATAAAATCTACCTGTGCATTACCCTACAGAAAGTTAAAAGTAATTTTTTTTTGGCTGCTGAGGAGCTGGAAGTTACAGAAGTTCAGATCTATTTTTTTCTTGTAATCTGCATTCCCCTGCTATGTGCATCCATCCCAGTGGCTGAAAGATGCAACAGTCTGAAGAGGAATAACACATAATCAATAAATCACTGATTGAATCATCATGTACACAGACATTAGACTGAAATCCATTTTTGCTATGCACAATATGGAGCTAGTTATAGCTGTAACATGGTGATCAATTTGTAAACAAGACCTTCTTTATCTGTTGCTGGCAGTTCTGTTGTATTGACTAGTTTAGAAGGGTACCAGTAGCAGAAGGCTGTTCTCTCCACTGGCATGTTGGGAAACACTGGTGTTGCATATTGCCAGCACCAGTGGGAGGTTATACACTACTGTCTGGAGCTTTGTGTTTTAATAGGTGCTGTACCTACTAAATGCATTTCTTCCAGGGACTGATCCCTGGCCCTCAGGCCTTAGAGGTGCAGTATGGCTTGAGTTCACACTGCTAAGACCTTGTTCCCTCAGAGGAGACTGGCTGGACCTTCACAGCACAGCAGCTGGCCTGTTGTTTCCCCTGGACGTTGTATGCGTAGGGTAATTAATTTTTAGATTCATAGTGAGGGCAGTTTTGTAGCCCAGCAGAGAGAGCTGTTTTGACATTATGAGGCTGGGGGCATGTGTTGCGTTGTCGAGTACATGTGATGGAATCTGAGTGCATAAAGCCACCTGGGATAATGTTGGAATAACTGTACAGAGCAGAGAGACCCAAACCTGATACAGACTCACCCGTACTGCTGTTTGGGTGTCATCCCTGACATTAATTGTCTTCAGAACTGCACCTTGGTTTATTTTTATCTCTGATGAAACAAGCAAAAGAGTCTGGGAGCAAAGCAGCACTTACACAAGGGGGAGTGTGGGAGACCAGGATCTTGTGGACTTGGGCTAAGCAGTTCTCTGCCAGTGCCAATACACCCAACAAGACTTGGTTGGCAAACAGGAGAAGTTCTGGTGCCCTGGAACAGTATGAGGTTAGGAAAGGAGATACGTGAGTCAGGCTTTCTTCATCATTTCAGACTGTACCACAGCTGCTGTGGCAGCTTCCCTGTTCTACAGTATTTGCCATGGAAATGGGTGATTTCAGTCAATAACAATTATTGGTTGTTAAGAAGTTAAAAGGTGGACTGACGTATTATAATATACGTAAAAGTGCTGTTTACTAAGGTGTAGAAAGATGTAGAAATTGAGAACACTTGAAGGCTTTTCAGGTCACCAGGGCTAAGGACGTAAGGAAATAGTTCACATCAGCAATTTAACAAATCAATTTTCATCTTTACTTTTCTGCATCAGACAAGTGGGCACTGAGCCACGTAGGATTTCTTGAATGAAACCCAACATCTAAGTGTTTTTGAAAAGCCATAGGCAGTCAGCAAAGACCACATAGCAATGGCCGCACATGCTCCTGGTAGGATAGTCTTTCAAAACTGCAAAGTAGTTGGAGCCAATGCAAGAATAAACTTAATAACTGATAATTTTTTTGGTCCTACTTTCTGCCAGTAAAATAAATGAGAAAAAAATGGCATTGTTGGAAGTGCAGGGTTCTATTATTCAGTAGCTGATCTTCAACTTCAACCTTGAACATAAATATGGTTATATGTGTTCTGCATAATTTCTCCCTGTTCTGTATGCATGACAAAACTGTAGATTAGTGAATAAATTATATTAAACCATACGCATAATTTCTATTTACAGTTAATAGAACCTGCAAACTTATACTGAGATCTCATTGGTGATTCCTGAATTACACTGTCTTGATGAGAACTGTCACTTATTTATCACTGCTGAAGTAGTGCTGCTGTGATCTCAATGGATTTTAAACCTCCGTGCATTGAAATGAATTTCCTAAAATACAGTACATCTTGTACTCTGATGGTTTGGGTAATTTTGTTCAATATGTTTTTCTCATAAAAACTGAAAGTAGATTGTAGTTCAGTGTTTAATTTTCTACCAGAATAATGTTTTATACAGAGGCTGAAGTGTTAGAAATGTAATAACTTTTAATTGCATTTGGTAGACTGAATTAGAAAGATTATAGAATTCTTTATCAGTCCCCAGCCTTGATACAATTTTTCCATTATGAACTTGGAATCATTATTATAATTTGAGGCAGCTGACATTTTAATTTAAATAATAAAATTTGCATACTTAGTTGCCTTTTAAAATGCAGAACACTTTCCTATTCAGTTTTGTTGTACCTGTTTATCAATTCATTTAGTCTAGTTCTATGAAATCTCTATGTTAATGAAAGATTAGTACTGAGACTTTAAATAAACAGATACAGCAAACTTTAAGACTTCTACAGTGCTTTCACTTGGCCCTATGGGATTTTACATTATTGATAGAGCATTGATAAAGCATCTGAGAAAAGATGACAAAAGATGGAAGTAAAGACCCTTTGAGGATTGTACCTGGCACCTATTTTGACTTTAACTCTTAGGCAGGCATGTCTAGAGCTTTGAACTATCATGAGAACCCCCAAAAGAGACAAAAGACTTTAAAGGTAAGATAAAGCAGGATTTTGTTGCCATTTAAACTAGGTTGGCTGTTGTTTTATTTTTATAAATAGAGAATGGTCAAAGTGACTCAGTCAGAAAGATTATACAAAATCAATGTATAACTGACTTCCTTCTGTTTCTCTGGGGCAAGTCATTCCTGTTTGCTTTGGTTTAAGTTATTTCAATAAGCTGCTGAACTACTGTGAACTCTAATTCCTTCTAATATCCATAAAGAGGGACCCATCACCTCTGTGGTCCTGTTTTTGTATGCCCCTCTCAAAGGTCTCTGCGTGTAATGCAGGCACCCCCTTCCTTGCAGACCCCCTCTTTCTTGCTCCATTCCACCTCTGGAAGCTTTTTTCCCAGGGCCAGGCTGAGTAGTTTTTGAGGCAGGGGAAGGGACTTCCTTCCTTTTCAAAGGTTGCAACAAACCCTGCTGTTCTTGTCTTTAAGGAACAAGGTGCAAGCAAAATAAATGAGAGCAAACAAAGCAGATATTGCTTGTCTCTATTTTGGCTGCAGACTGCTGGGAGCTGGGAAGGTATGCCAGGAGAAATACAGTTGTATGTTTGCCTTATTTGTATATTCATTCCCACAGTATTGCTACTACTTTCACTGTTGGAGACAGAACTCTTGCACAGGTGAACCTTTGGTATTACCATCTGTGGCTGTTTTTGTGTTCCTTTCATGAAAGGGGAAAGGGAGAGGTTTTTGGATTTACTGAATTCTTCATTAATTTAGGACTGGTATTTGCTTCAGCCCCAGCAGAAGACAGAGCTTCAAATCATAAATCTTGAGGGAACTATCTTGGCTTCTTTTGTTGCTTCTGCAGAGAGGTTATGTCTTCGTAGTATTGCCTGATCCCATTCTGATTCTTTTAGTGCTATGGATGTCTGTGATCATTCAGACATTGATGTTTAAGCTAAATACTGCCTCCAGCTGCTCTTAAAATAGTCTCTGGAGGAGGTCAGTAGTCAGTGGAGGTGATCAACAGCTGTGATTCATCTGACCTACTTTAAAGGTCTAATTAATGAAATTATTTTCTGTACCTTACATCACTTTGCTCTTTATATGTCAGAGGATGTCTTCTCAAGCTATTCCAAGTTTTAGTCATAGATACTTAAAAACAAAACCCACAATATCTAGATGGACATTTGACTTGACAATTGATTATTTGGGGTTTTCACTTCTAACTAAAATCAGCTTTGGTATTATTAACCAAAGCAGTGTTAGCAAACAACACAGATTTATGAACTTTTTTAAAAAATATGGTTTTATTCTTTAAACTAACGTGATCACTATGACCTTTCTGGGTATTAGGACAAGTTCTATAAATCAGCTCTCCATGTCACTTCTGTTGGGCAAATATCCCAGGTCTAAATTTTCCCTGCCATCCATTCTCTAAAGGTAAAATCCCTCAGTATTTGCCGACTTGTTTGGTGAGAGCTCATTTATGTAGTTAGCTTCTCTTGGAAAACACTCTCATCTTCTGTATTCACTGTGGTTTAACTTCTGACTGTGAACTTGGTCCAGACAGTTTTGAGGTTCTGAGACTCTTTTTGCAATTTATCTTAACTAGTTGTAACTTGCATCACTGAAATGTTTTAGAACTGTGACTGAAATAGTGAAAAAGTAGGGAAATTGTTTTCATTTAATTTAAACTGAGCTATCTTTGTTGCGTAGGCCATGTTGTGCAGAGATGCTTTATATTTTATTGCCAGTGCATTAAAGGAAAGTGTGTTCAGATGCTGTAGATACAAAAGGCCTCTGTTGTATTGTCACTCCTTTGGATACCAGTTGTCATATTTTCTGACTAATTTCCATAATTTACTGAAAATCTGTTGAAATTCACAGGAGAAATTAAATACGTTAATTGGAAAGGGCTTCAGCAGAACCAAAGATAACAAAATTATATCTACAGAGACAGTTAAGCAAGTTATAGAAAAATTTTGTCTTGACTTGCAGAGAGGACTAACACCTCACATTCAGGAGGGGGGACCGGGTCTGAAGTTTCTCCCATATAAGTTCTCTTGGTTCTCATCCTGCTTTTGTTGAAGTGGACATGCATGATTTTTTCAGGTTACTCTGTAATTTGCCTAGGTGAACCAATAATTCTAATGGAATTGGAGCTGAGTGGCACTTGTCTGGCAGCTTGCTTAGTGATGAAGAAAGGACCTTGCCATAGAGAACTTAACAAACTTACCTAAGTTTGCGATTGAATGACAGAATGTCAGAAGTTCTCTGTTGACATTTACTTGGCTTAGAACCACTCAAGCTAGTTCTCCATTCCTGCAGTCTACTAAGATATTAACTACTGACTTTATCAATGTTCTTTTCTGCAACAGAAAACAAGGAATTTTAAACAAGGAATTCGCTGCAGTGATGGTTCTTTCCTAACAACTTTGAGACAGATCAGCAGGGCCAGTACGTGTAATGGCTTGTGCGAGAGTTAGCAGTGCTGTAACCACTGAGAAGAATGCTGAGAAGGAGCACTATGGACCTTTTCTATACAGCTAAAAATATCAGCTTTAATAAATTGTGGTTGGCTGGAAACTCCTTCACTCATTTCAGTGAAGTAGATGGCTTTGGTCCCCCAAAACATTTGGATCAGGGGTGCCTTCTCTTCTGGCAGTAGGCTCCCATTTTCAAAGTATCAGGGGTGATGTTATGCTTATAGAACAATCATTTTTTTTGCTTTGGAAAATAAGTCCAACTGTTAAGCTGGCAGTGTGATCTTGTGGGCAAAAAGGGGAGCATTCCTTATACCTGAAGCTAAGAGTTTATTGTTAGTCTAATTAAAAGCTGTATCAGTGTGAGAAAAACAAAAAACCCAGTTATTTGTAGTCCTCTTATAATACTAAGACAGTCCAAATTATCTAATTAATACAAAACAAAACTCATTAACAATATACGGGTAAAATTCGTGGGGAAAAAACCCAAAACAAACCCAACCAACCAAAACCCAAAAATCCCAAAATACTCCCAGTATCTACTGCTTATAACCTGATGTTAGGGTAACCCTTTGATGCTCTGCAGGGTGCTAGGATTCACGGGTTTAGGTTGGGAGAAGTCACAATAAATGTTGCTATCTTCAGGTCATTGGTGGGATGAGCATGATAAGGGTGCCATCCTCTTTACCAGGAGGTGAATAGTATTGATGTTGATGGTTTCTGCCTCCTTGTTCTTGGGTTTACAGAGCCCATTTTTATATATTTTCTAAAGCTTTTTGAAATTTGGCATTCAGCTCTGCATTATATCCAATATTATCCTGTGTGGTGTGTTGTATGTGTGTTAGATACTTGTTTCTTTTCTTTTTGTAACCCCTAAAATGGTTTTTTGCCACCTCCTAAGTTTGCTCTATCATCTATAACCAGTCCCTCTTGAGTTGCTGCTAATCTTGGGGCCTTTGGTATCACTCTGTGTCTCTTTTTAGCTGCAATTACTCACCCTGTGCACTCTTGTCTGCGGCAATTTCTTTCTTCTCTTACAGTTTTCCATTAATGCTCCACCTACATGAAGCTGTGACACTCCTTTCCATGACTAAAGTGGTTTCTTTAGTTCCTGACCTTGTATGGTAAACAGAGCAACAACATGTAGCATCTGACAAGAGTTTCCAGCCTAATGCAGTAAAATATAGGAATATTAGAGCCATGTTTTTAGGCATTCCTCTTGGAAGGTTCTCAGCCCTTCCAGGACCTTGTAGTTGTACTTGCAGGGACTGATCTGGAACCCTTTTCCCCAGGTGGTATCAGCTACAAATGTCAGTGGAGTCTGGCATATTTGTCCTCACATAGTGCTCTTCTCCTCCCAGCTATTTCTTAATTTGTCTACTATTTTATCTGTTCTGGCATGCAATGGTGTTGGTTTAAGATGTCTAGTAGTTTTACATTAAGGTCGAGAAGAGCACTGTGTGTGACTGACCTACTGGTCTCTAAGTACGTAGCATAGAGATTTGATCACACCATCAAGATATGAATTGTTGTTTTAAAATGAGAATAGATGTAACTGTATTTAAGAGACTTAATACATCTTTGATTCATAGTGATGTTGAAAAAATTCCTGGTGCAGTGTAGATGGACATGAGTTAAAAATAAATTTGGCAATTATTTTGTAATAATGAGAATGTTGGAATGGAGCTAAATTGGTGCAGTCAGCATTGTCTCAGACTCAGAAAGTCTGGCCCTGTTCTTGGATATTTCTCCTTTGCAGCACAACATTGTGTTCCTGAAAATAAGAGAAATCTGATTTCCCTGATCCTTGCAGTCTTAATTTATTTTAGGATAGTTTTCAAAAGCATTCTGCCTTGAAACTGCACAGTCATCTTTACAAGCATATAATTAAGCATGGAAAATATCCTCTGTCCTTGCAGCTGCCCATACACTTGACAAGAAAAAAACCAAAAACCAGTAACAGTTGTATCTGCTAGTGCAGCTTTTGTGCTTTATTGCTTACTTCTAGAAAAGCTGACCTTTCCTCTATCTTGATATTTGCATCTTCTCAATTATTTTTGGTTCACAAGAGTCAATAAGGCTATGGCAATAGAGTGTGTTTGTTTGCAGTGACCTTTACTGAGATAACTGTAAATTGTTTAGACTTATGGATCGGTGCAATATACACAGCTATACATCTGTCAACATGCCTTACCTCTAGATACAGTGCCTAGATATAACAATCTCTAAGCAGATTTTCTTTCTTTCAGTGTTCTATCTTGGATGCCATCCTATCTCATCTACAAAATTGTGTTTGGAGGATTAGACAAAGTTAGGTGTTGACATGGCATTCTGACCTCATGGCATTATGTCTATGCAAAGAAGTCCAGCCCATCCTTTCCTAAGGCACATCTGCTGATGTGTGATTACAGGGCAGCTAGTCCTCTGCCTCCTTGTTTTATGCTACACTTCTGGTTTTAACTTTGACATTACCTTCTATGAGCATAGATAGACATTTCTTTTGCCTTGCATAGGATTATAGTTTCCACCAGCTTTTTTTCATGTCCTTTTGATCCTCTTGTATTGTACAAAGCATTTCTTGTGCTGCTAGCTGTCCTGGACTGTCACCATCACAATTCTGGCCCCAAGGGGTAGCCTTACACTGTGGTACCACAAATAGAACAGAACACCTGAAAATTATTTCCATGAAGTTAAGCCTATGAAAAGAGATTACTCAAAAGACCAGCAAGATAGCAATTTTATAAAAAAACAATATTCAACATAAACCAGTGCTTATCAGTTGAAAGCAAGTATTACTTATAAACATTCAGCATGATTTCTGAATGTATATTTTCAGGGATACCTGATAAAATAGAACAAAAAATTACAGAAACTTAAATACAGGACATTTAGATTCACATTCAGAACTACTGGTGAAACATATTCCATAAGCAGAGCGATTACTACTGGAAATATATCTGTGATTTAACTTTTTCACTCAAGTATTTATATATGCATGTATAAGAATGTAGCTGAGTGTATGCTTTACTTTACATAACATTACAACTACATCATAGTGTATGAAGGACTGGCATACATCCTTAAGTTAAATTTTGAGGGTTTGTGGAGTTAATCAGACTTCTTCTGACTAAGCTGTTGGAACACAGTGATGTACTTTACTTTGTCATGTATTCAATAATGTGCTGTGTAAAAAATAATTCAAAGGGAAGTATCATGTTTGTTCTGGCTGGTAAGACTGTTACGGACAGTGTGGGCTAAAAGGGTTTCTACCATTCACAAAAAGTTGCTGTGGCCATTTTTGCATGAAGAGAATTGTTAAGATCACAGAAAAAGAATATCATACTTTGCTCAGCGAAAAATGTAAAAAACCCCAAGTGTGTCCATCACATTATTTGCAAATAGTACTATATTTTCATATGGCAGAAGCTGGTCTAGCTTAATTTTAGAAAACTCTACTTATTTCTCAACTGCTGAAAATACGTGACCCTGAATACTGTGTAGCCTGAATCTTCCTCACTGCTATTACACCTCCTCTTCACTCCCTGTTGTCCTACCCACTACTGCTGCCATAAACAAGTTTCTCTCTGCCTTCTGAGTAGCCTGGTACAAACCTGAAGACTTGCCAGTACCCATTTAATTGGCTTATATTTGAGCTAAATATCCTGGATTGTTTGTGTTTTTCCTCAAAAGTCAACCTTTCAGATTGTTGATTGTACTTAGCTTCTCTGCCTTGGATTTCTTAATGAGTACCTATCTTTCTTAAAGTATGTCTTCTCATGGTTTACCAGGGATGAAGAGAGCAGATGTTGCTTCACAGAATTTGTCATTTATCATCCTTGTTCTGTATTCCAGTGGGCCATTAGTTTCAGTTGTGGTCCACTGTATTTCTTGAGTCTTTTCTGCAGGACTGTTGAGCATGCAGTTGCTTCCCACCCTGGATTTGTGCAGTTTTACCTCTTCCTACCTTAATGTAGTACCCTGTGCCTGTATTTCTTGAATAACAGACTGTTTTGCCCAAGCTGGCATTGAGATCATGCAATGTTACCCTGGCTTTGGTTGTCAGTACAAAAGTCTCAAGTGCCATTTCATTTTTCATAAAAGTGAATGGTAAGTGTACTCTCAGTATTCATAAAGGCATGATTTCAAATTCTGTGCACATAAAGTGAACATACAGTGTCTACATGTTCACATTGTTAGGAGTAAGCTTATTATGCTTTTGAGCTAGTAGTAGGTTAGAGAAAATTACTTTTACTAAGCAATAGAAATTCTTAATGAGCATTTGAAAGACCTACAGATTACCCAGTAATTTTTTTCTTCCATTTCTTTCTTTGTCACCTACCTTCCTCCCACATATTCTAGCCTTTGATTTGATTCTACTAGATTGTTTTCTATTTTCAAGTTCTTATGCTTGAATATTTCAAAATAAGGTGGTTGTTGTTTTTTTTTTTTGTGAGTAGGATTGCAATTGTGTTCTCATCATAAGCTGTTTATTGTTCCAAAGGTGGTTTTCCCTGCTGGGTAAAGTGTATGAGAAAAGCAAAGCACTCAAGCTATTTCTACTGTACCTTTTTTTTTTTTTTTGTCTGCTCACAGGCAGAAGACATGGGCATTTTTGCTGTGAAGAATGCATTATAAATTTGCAAGGTGCATTTTGTAATAAAGTTTCATTTTCTGTTTTCCTAAAATAAATGGAAACTGTCACTGTCTTCAACAGGCACCATAACAGTGCAGAAATGGAGTTTAGATTCAGTTTCTCTGAATGTTACTTTTTCAGATCATCAGTTGTTGTGAAACAGAGGCACTGAAAGGCAGTAAAGAAGTGATCTGTGGAACTGTAAATGGGCTTTGCTTTCACTGTAGTAATGAGAAGTTATTTTTTGAAATTTTTTCTATTTCTCTTCCTCCTGGCTATCTTTTGAGGCCCAGTAAGCATGAAAATAAATAAACAGAGAAGCCATTGTTTAATGCATCTTAGTGCTTTCGATTCTTCAAAAAGGAAAGATAAACTTCAAATTGAATCCAGGGCAGATGCAAAGCTACCCAAATATATAAAACACTGCCATAGCATGTTCACTGTCATGAACGTACTTAGAAAGGCCTTGGAAAAGCCTTAGAAATCCTGCCCACTTAGAAAGGCAGGCTGCCACATGTTTGTTTTGCATTTAAGTTTGACAAGCAGTTCAGCAGCCAGTCAGTCAAGCAGTTAGGGGCATACACCACCTACTGTGGCTTTCAGGCTTCAAAAGAAGACTTTACTCTCATCCAGCTGTGGGGTGCTTGAAGTCAAATCGTTGTACTAAAGGCATAATAAATAGAAATCTTGCATAAAGTCACCCAAATTTCTTGAGAGACCTTCTGCTTTCTCTCCCTTTCTCTCTGCTCCCTCTCAGACATGAGGAACCGTGCCTCCTCTTTGCAGGCGTAGCAAGGAAAGCAAATAGACTCTGAACAGACTGTGTGTGGAGACTGAAATCAGCTTTGTGTAGCTAGAACTGGCAGCTGATGTGTTTGAGCTCTACTTGTAAGAGCACTGCAGGAGGACATGTCCCTTGCCTGTCCATATTCCCAGGGAACAATATTGTAAGGCAGGGCACTGTTCCCTCATGCAAAGCTGTGTGCATGGAGCTAATACATGCTGGTAACACTCGTGGTGCTTGGAAACACTTGGCTCTGTTTACCTTTTGTGCCATTCAATTATATTTCATTAGCTTTAGCGAATAATTGTTATCTCTGGAAAGCATATTCAAGTTGATTTGTTTTTGTTGGATGCAGGAGGGTAGAAATAATGCCAAGATCTTCTCACAGATTGTTCCAGAACGATTGAGAAATTGCTGTTCTTTAATTCTTCACTTTGTTGTACTTGCATACAAAATGTATGTGACAAAATGTAATGTTGCCACATTCATACACAATAGCAGCAAAATTCTGCTACTAAGCTCCTGATCTGCTACATCTACTTCCCCTTGCAGTACTCCTCTAACAGGAACTGCCATCACCATGTATTTAAGGAGGAGCTGAACCCACTGTTCTTTACTGGAATTCAGAAAACAGCCAAGACTTGGCAGTCAGAAGAAAATTAGCCAGTGCATGCCCTAGTGGAGGATAGGAACTTGAGAGTTCTCCCTTTCATTTGCTACTCTGCAAACTCCTGGAGCACTCCTGTCCCTGTGGTTTGTAACTGTTTCTGCAAAGTCTCATTTGCCTTTGGTGTGAATGAGCTTATCAAGGATTTTGAGAACATTTTCCTCGAAGATCCTCTATATGACATATATCATATGCCATTTCAACATTCAAGCTACACACATACCCAGAGTCTGGTGCACAAAACCCCTGCGTATGTTTTCAGCTTGTGCCAGAACCCAGCCTTCATCCAGAGCAGTACAGCAGATTACCACTGTTTGATCAGTTCTGGAGTTTCTTACCAAAGGGTGGTAAAAATGTCATTCTTCTTCACAAGAAAATTTGTCAGCTGTTTGGAAAGAAGAGAAGCAAGGTTGTGTGTAACTGAAGCTGCAAAAGTGAGTCTTGTACACAACTGATTGCTGAGGGATGTGGCTAGGGATAGAGAAGGGCAGCTGCTCAGACCCTTCACCAGCTTCATTGCCTTTTAAGTCCTGAGCTGCTGGTTTTCTCTTTCTGGCAGTTATACTGAAATATATATACTGAGCTGCAGGATTTTCAGTGGATGTTCCTTACTGATCACAGTGAACCTGAAACTCATTTAAAAGGTGCAGTATGTCGCTGAAAGCTCCTAAAATGTATCTTAGAAAGTAAAATGAATTCTTAGACTAGAGAATACTTACGTGACACTGTATAGGGTTTTTTTTCAGAGAAAATAGCTAACGTTCCCAGCTTCATGAACAGGGAGAACCTTTGGCCTCTTTCTTTCTTTTATATTTAAACAGGATGGAATGTAGTTTGATTTTAAACTGTTGAATGTTTTTAATCTCTTTCTTCTTTTGACCTAACAGAAGAACTCTTACACACAAGCTGTAAATTGAATGGCCTAAACTTCTATGAATTTTCTTACAACTGTGGTTCTTGTAGGCTTTTGGAGAGGGTTCACTTTATTTATCTACCTGCTTTATAGCAGGGGCCTGTTCTTCTTAAATTATATTAGGTATTTGATTATAAGTTTATGATGAAAGTTGTTTGCCAGCAAAGATGCTTGTTATTCTTCCTTCCTTCCTCGCTGCTTCTGAAATTTTGTGAATCCATCACTTTCTGACTGTGAATATATGAAATAGCATTAGTTGTATGAAATAGTCACAATAAAGAGAGAAATAACTTGAATAGCTGGGAGGCTTTATTCCCAGAACTAAAGTTAAATATGATAGTTTTTTGTATTAAAAAAAAAAAAGAATTGCTACTTAGGAAAAAAAATAGAGAAGACAGAAAGGAGAGCATCATTCTGAGGAAAAAACCACTCCAACCCCTTTTGTTTCATGTCTGAAATCTCATTCTGTTGTTTAAGATAAATGTGCCAGAGGAATCAAACACTTCCAGAAAGCTTTTTAATTGTGCAGAGAGAAAGTGAGCCTTGCTTGGACAGGAGATTCTCTGTGTTATCTGGTTGATTGTGCATTCGATCTGCATTTTCTCTAAATCCATTACCAAAATATGTCTTTAAACACCCCAGGAGGTATAGAGGGATCCTGTCTGAAAAGCCTGTTTTGTTATTTAAAGTCAGTCCCTTTTCTGTTTTAAAGAATTATCTCTGCCTCTGTGTATTTTCTAGAGCACATAACCAGTGAGTCTTGAAGGCCCTGAAAAGTGCAATACTGTACCTTCTCTGTTGGTGGCACATCACCAGTCTACGAACTGTAAAGTGTTGCTCTCTCTTACCTCTCTTGCAGGCTGGATTGCCATATTTGGAGCCATTTGGCTGCTTGTGCTAGCAGACATCCATGATTTTGAGATGATACTGAACAGAGTGGAGTGGGCAACCCTCCTTTTCTTTGCAGCACTGTTTGTTCTCATGGAGGTAAGATTCCATGACTTCTAAAGCCTGAATAGTTACAACTGACTTAAAATGTGAATTATGTTCCTGGGCAGGGACCTCCTGCAAATTCAGTCCTGCTGGAATATTGAAGATCAAGTGTAGTCAGAGTAGTACAGAAAGTAATTGCAGAGTGGTGGAAGGTGGCTGGAAATTTTTGAGATTCTATTTTTCACTGTAGGCTTGGTCTCACTTCTCTTGTTTTGCTGCATTTGCTGCATATAATAATTGCCCCTAAGTGGAATTTTAGTTTCCAAGTTTGTCAGTGGTCTATATGTGCAGACAGTTTATATGTATTTATGTGTTTGGTTTGCAATTACTTAGGCAAATGAGAGGAAAAAGAACAAGAATAAACCAGAGTTGACAAATGCTTCTAATGCTGTCTGCTACATGCTGGCTAGCAAATAGCCTAAGAGATTTCATGGGGGTATGATTTGAAGGAATAATACCACTGAATTTCAGTTTGCAATTGTAATTTAAAAGATATTCAGTACTTGAAATGCCTGGGTATCTTGTTGTGTAGTTTCTTTGTATTTGTCTGCTTGACTAACAAACAGTCTAGCCATGTTTGTATCCTTTTTTTTTTACTGTTTGATGCTTTTGTATAGTCCGAGAGGATTTCTTTTTACCCCAAATGTCTGGATAGTTCTTTGTATGATTATCCACATTTACTTGTCGATTAGGCTTCTGTGCATTCCCTAAAATGCTTTGTATTTTCAATAGTTATTTGTTGGATTTAAATGATGTAGTTATTTGTAGAAACATGAGTGATAAAACCTGAGTGACCACTGACACTTCCATGGCTAGTAAATTGTCTGAGTGAGCAGCCTGGGAAAAGCCTGTAATAACAAATGTGCTTGCACAGCGTCCTTTCCTCACCCTCCCCCCATACCCCAGTAACTGCAAAGAATCCAAGAATTTGTAAATTGGGCTCTATTAAAAAAAAATCACCAACAGTAAAAGGAACAAAATTTGAAGCAAATACAAACAGTGAGTAATTCAGCTAACTCTAATTAATGCCAAACTGGAAGTCCAAATCAGGTAAGCTCTGAGAAGATGAATGGAAACTCTGATTATCATTAGGAAGCTTGTTTGAGAGCTATTAGGTCTAACATCAGCAAATGACAATTTACTGTACACCCCTCAGTGCAGGCAGTTTTTAGTTCCCTATGTTATCAGGCTCTGTGTATCTTTGCATGTTTTGGCTCTTACAAGGGATCCATATTGAAGCCATGTTTATTTTGTCTGCTGCTGCTGTAACTGTTTATTAGTTGCATTCCCTGATGTATTTATTGTTTTAACTTGGATTGAACAGTTTTGATTTGAGTGCTGTGTGACTGCACAATAACAGTAAAACACACAAGAAGTTATTTGCCATTTACTGCCAGACTTCAGATACAACTGTTGTAATTCACTGAACTTTGTTTTTATGGTTTCTCAGGTCACCAGTGCATAGTTTGCTAATGAAAGAATATTTCTCCTGGCTCTGTAGAATAGCAGTTTAAGGTCAGGAAAGAAACTTGCACACATAATCAAGAAAAAAAGTGAGACACTAATTTTTTCCCCATAAATGAATGAGAAAAATTTTCTAAGTATCATCACTGCTAATTTTGATCTGAATCTATTACCCTTTGGATTAGCAAGAGTTGTCAGTCCTTGCCAAGGCATTTTTCTTCCCCTTAGGTTAACAATGTCAAGAAGAAAAAAGTCAAAACAAAGATATGCACTGAAGTGTAAGAAATCTTTCCATGAGCTAGGCACTCAGCAGTTGTCAGCTCATATTCTTCACCCTTGGGGATCCTCCATCTTGGATGGTTCCCAGTCTGAAGCTATTTCCTACTGCTGTCAATGTTCCCTTTCCTATTGCAAGGCAAATCTGAAAACCTGTGTGGGACTTAGGCTGCAACTCATTTTGGAAAACGTGAATTAAGTTCCAGAGCCATAGGGACACTCTTGGAGGTTCTGCCTTTGAGTGCTCATTGGTCCAGTCTGGTAGATTTTTTACAATGAAAAAATATTGGAAATCCTTTGGAGCTCTCTCGTTTTCTATTGTGTCCTTTGGGTAATTCATCTTTACAACTGTCTTTTTAGTCCTTGTTCACAACTGGCTGTTACAGGCTATAAAATCTTTCTGCTTCTTCTGTCTCTTTGTGACATAAGTACCTGTGCCTCTCAGGAATACAGTATTTCGTTCAATTTTATAGTCAAAATTGACATTTTACCTTAATCACTTCAGACAGAGTTTATTTACAACAGTCGTCATGATATGCTGTCCATAAAAGTTCCATCCAAATTTTTTTGCATAAATTAGACTTTGATCTAAAATGGTACATTTTTTTTTTCTGCAGTGAAACTCTATTTTGAGCAGTCAGACAGGAGCTAGGATGCTTGAAGGCACCAGTTAGTGCAGTAATGCTTATTCTTTTTAGAAGACAGGAATATTCGGGAGACTCTCTGTGTAGTTTGCACCCAGGGAAGGCCAGCTGTGGGCTTCTAATTATTGACTTCCACTTAGGTACTTGCAGGCAATTGGCCTAGATATTGCAGAGACATCCTAAAGTTGGCTATTGCAGGAGTGGTGTGCATGCCCTTCACTCTCTTCCCTCATTTCCAAAGATCTCTTTTGTAGTACTGTGTCTGGATTCCAGAAAAAAATTAAAGTGTTACTGAAAAGTAATATGTTGTGTTAATAAATAATGAAGTAATAAGGTAGCCATGTTAACTGAATGTAACTCTGAGCTCTGGCTGCTGACAGCTATGTGTTAAAATGTTTATTTTAAAGTGTGAATGCAAAGCAATTGCAGAAAAAATATTGTAGTTCATTAAAAATGTTGCTTTGACATACATTTTAAAAGTCACTTTCATCACCTTTGAGTTTATAAAGCAACACAGATGGCTTAGGATGAAAACAGTATCTTAGAATTACCAACAACAATTAATTTCTTAGGAAACTTTCTCCTGGGAAGTTAAAGTCATGAAAAAATGTCAATTTTTTTAAATGTAAGGGATATGTGTATGTATTTAAAAGTCTTATGACTTGTTTCCTGAGTGCTGAGTCTTTAAATGTAGATATGCCTTCTCTTGTGCGATGCATTATTGAACAGAAATAGAATTTTTGGGCCAAATTAAATATGTGGTGATACCCAAAGCTTTGGTGTTCAGCTGCCACCTAACAAGCTGCAGTTACAGGAATTGCCAGTCTGAATGACAGCCCCTTTGTCTCTCTGATGTTACTGTGTCTTATCCCACACCACTCGGTGCCTATTAGGATCTTTGTTCATCTCTGTCATAGAATTTGACAGCATGCAAGTTGAATTTTTTTTTTTCCACCACTGTCTCTGAAGATGTATCTCATTCAACCAGAGAATATTAGTTCATTCTGGACACTTGGAAGAAAAGAAAACACAGCCAAAGGGAGTTAAAGGCTAGCTCGCATGAGTTAAAATCACCTTTTACCTTGTGGTTTGAGGGAATACATCCTTTTCCTGGGGTTTGCATTGTCCTGTCTGCCCAAGGAGAGAGCACTTGGCTGGAATCTTGCTATGTCTTTTCATGATCACAGACTCACAGAATACTCATAGTTGGAAAGGACCCCTGAAATCACTGAGTCCAACCATTATGGTAGTAACCAAGTTTGTATGGGATGTTGTCCAGAGGTTCTGTACAAATGAGAATGGGAGGTCAGAGTACCCTGGCCCAGGCTGTCCCCAGGTTCAGTGCTTACAGGGCTGCTTCCATTGGTTTGTGTGCTTGATTTGGGCATCAGAGACCTAGTTTTCCTGCCTTTCAGGGGCTGCTGCCTCTGCCTCAATTTCCATTCACCCACGAACTCTGGCCTGGTTTAGCAGATGGGTAGTGTTGGATTTTTATGGGTCTGAGGAAGCTGTTTAACAGAAAAATAAATTTTGCTTTCTCTTTGCTTCATCTAAGACTGAGCACAAGATGCCTGATTTCATCTTACCTTTTAAACAGATTATATACGTCGATCTATATTGTGGTTTTGGCAAAGTTGGTTTGCAATCAGTTATGTTCAGGTATTCAGGAAACCATGTATGCACTGAAGAACACAGTCTTTAAATTTCAGCCATTCTCTGATCCCTGTGCCCCACACTCTTAAGCAATTGAGTCATTCCAGAACAACCAACTCAGTTCTGCAGATACAGCTACCAGTTCCTGCCATGTATTTTCTTCATACCAATTTGCACCATTGCTGTGGAAGCTACATGAGATGAATATCAATACCTTGTGAATGGGAAGAAATTGTTATATTTCCTTACATCCACTGAAAAAAATGTAACTGTATCAGGTACTTCACTAGTTGATATCAATGTGTTTTTTCTTTTAAGGCTTTGGCTCATCTGCACTTAATAGATTATATAGGAGAGCAGACAGCTTTGTTAATAAAGGTATGTTTAAAATATGTACAATTTTTAAACAGGTAAGGAAAATAGTTCTACTCCAATAGAATATTGAGTAATATTTTCACTTTTAAATTAATGTCAATGATTGCATACCTGTATCGACAGTATCAAGAAACCATGTTGTACCTTGGTGTGGGTGATATTTAGTATCATGGAATCACAGAATGTGTGGGGTTGGAAGGGACCTTTAAAGGCCATCTAGTCCAGCCCCCCCTGAAGTGCACTGGGACCTTTTTGACTAGATCCAGTTGCTCAGAGCCTGGTCAAGCCTGACCTTGAATTTTTCCAGGGATGGGGCCTCCACCACCTCTCTGAGCAAGCTGTTCCAGTTCACCACTCTCATTGTAAAGAACTTCCTAATGTCCAACCTAAATCTACCCTGCTCTAGTTTAAGACCATCACCCCTCGTCCCATTGCTACATGCCCTTGTAAACAGTCCCTCCCAGCTTTCCTGTAGCCCCTTCAGGTGCTGGAAGGCTGCTTTAAGGTCTCCCCATGTATGTATCTGTCCACAGTTAGAATAAACATAACAATGAATGCAAAAGGGAAGCCTTTTCTGTAGTCTAAAAAAGCAAAAAAATACAGAGTAAAAGGGGGAAATTCAGAGTGGCACAGTTTATTTCTTGTGTGAAATGTTGAGTATTAGAAATACCAGTCTTTGTATTTCTATTTGTTAGAATTTTCTTAGAAAAAAAACAAGAATTGTGTTATTAAATATTGGACTGTTTTCTTTAAGATGCCTTTCCTATCTCAGAGCCTGAAGGAGTAATAAATGTTGATAAATTAAAACTGTGAAGAACACGCAGTTATGCCATTGAGAGGACAGAGCAACACGGATCTCATCAAAGTTATAATTTGATCTCTCTCAATTCCAGGTGGTTCCTGAGGAGCAGCGCTTGGCAGTGGCCATCATTTTAGTGCTCTGGGTGTCTGCTTTGGCCTCCTCTGTGATTGACAATATCCCCTTCACAGCTACAATGGTAGGGGGCTTGCAGCACTTGCACTTTCTCTTCCGCATGCTGGCAAGAGAGCTGAGCTGCCTGATTACAATTTGTGGGGTTTTTTTGATCTCTGTAATGTTGTAGTTTACTTTCTCTCCTGAGGCTGAATCATTATTACAAGCTTATTCATACCATTTAGGCATCTAGCTGGCCACTACTGCCAACAAATGAAGTTAGCTATGAGACTAGAAGGACTGTTTTAACTGTATTTTTGCACTTTTCCTCATGTATTGACATCTCTACCTGAAAAGAAAAATGGTCTTTTTGCTGGAAACTGTTGCTATCCATCTGCTGCTATCAATATTTTCCCTCTATGCGCTGTGTAGTGGCACTAATGCTTTTTTACCCACCTGAATCTTTATTGCTAGCTTGCTTACGTAATCAGTTTAAAAACCAGCAAATAATGTCAAGCATAACAAATGCTTATTAGTGGCTGTGTTTTAATATCAGAAAAGTATCAATTTGTAACAAATTAGGGTATGATCAGATAGGTTTATTCAATCAAGTTCTCTGTTTAAAGCACAATAATCCCTTCATTATACCAAAGGAGAGATTTGCCATTACAGCATGTTCTCATCTAAGTACAATTTTTTTCTGCCATTGCTGTTGGGTGGTCATGTCCACCCTTAATCTGTGTAAAGGTTTAAGATGCTCCTTATAGGGCCTATGTCAGGTTGGAAGTATTTGCAGTTTCTCTATGATTACATGTTAATGTACTATTTTGGTTTGATTAGCCCGGTGTTTTCTGTGGAATTAGATTGATTTAACAACAGCCTGCAAGCAACAGGCATGAAGGGAAAGACTGATTTAGGATGAGTTGCCTTCCAGTAAACACTTGAGTACTATTTAGCAATAATACAAAAATCTTAGTTTCAAAGGTTTTGCCTCACATCCAGCTAGTCTATGGAAATTGGTTTGGAGCAACACCAAAAAGCACCTGCATGTACAATGGGCCAAAAGGTCTTTTACAGGATTTGAAAGGGACCCTTTTTTAAAGGAGCATGTTTTGGGTAATGGGACTGAAACACAGAAATGTTTTGGGATGCCTAAAGACCACTTCTTTCATGTTGCTGAGGGAGTGAAACATAGACAGACAGGAAGGGATTCCTCCCAAGATTTTAGACATTTCAAACACATATCTTTTTCACTGTGTTCTGTTATCTGCATTCTCAGAGAGTTACCTTAATCTCACAGGGCTCACGTGTCCAGAAGAAAGAAAAACGCAGGCATATTCTCACCTGTGCAAGAGCAGTCAGTAGCTGAGGTGTTAAGACATTGAGGTGTTATATGGCAGACTGAAGTTGAGACCTAGTGTCATCTAGCACAGTTAATGGGTTTGGTCTTTGGTCTTTGTCATTCTGCATTAGGAAA
The DNA here is from genome assembly GCA_020745705.1 of Hemiprocne comata. Classification (NCBI taxonomy): domain Eukaryota; kingdom Metazoa; phylum Chordata; class Aves; order Apodiformes; family Apodidae; genus Hemiprocne; species Hemiprocne comata. The sequence continues at coordinate 87,751,265 of CM036586.1, read as the reverse complement.
TACAGAAAGTTCCTAAGTAACTAAGTCCCAAGGTATTATGTTAAGATTGTAACTCCCATTTAAAATGACTTTTTTTTCTTTGGCACTGGGTTCCTACTGTCAAAACAAGCAATATTTGGTTTTGGAAGGCTGCGAATCCCTATATATGTCAAAGTTACAAACTCCTGATGAGGAGTATTAAATGTGTTGAACCCAGCTCTTTTGTACAATAGCTTTTTGCTAATTGGGGTTGAGTGTGTGTGTGTGTAATACACAGAAAGTGCAATAGGTGTTTCTTAGATCTTTTATTTATTGACTTTCTATTTACAGAATCAAGCTGTAATTATTAATTGCAGATAAACATCCGCAAAGCAAATTCGCTTACTCGTGCATATAGTTCACTCACATAGTTACACAGTTTCCCAGTGCAAGCAACAGTTTGGAGGTCAACACAAGCATGTACACAGAAGCAGAGGGTCATACTGACATACTTCTGTGTGTGAGTTCGGTTTCATATGCCCTAGTGATATAGGAGCTGCTGTGATGCAGCTGTAAATGATCCCGTCCTTTCCTGGCAAATGGTTCCAGCTCCACAATGTCCCTTGTGATTTTTGTGCATAAACCAGGAACTTAGTTAATAAGTCTCATGCATTTTAGTTCTTGAATGGCAAGGGTTTTTTTTTCATGTTGGATATCCAGCTTTAGTGGTCTGAAGAATAAGTGCGGGGAATCATGTAGTGATGCTCTATGTGTCGTTCTGTTAATCCTTTGATATTTTTTTCTCCTTTTTCAAAAGGCAAAACTCACAATAACATTCCTTGATGGGCAGACTCACTCATTTTTAGGGCCTGCATTTTCCTAGTATTGTAATTTAAAAGGCCCCAGATTTTTGCCCTTAGAATGTTAGATGATATGATTTTATTACCAGAATGCTTTTTAGTTTAATTGACGTGTTTTATCAGCTGCATATGCTGGAGCCATCTGTTTACATATTCCTTTTATTACCAGAACTAAAAATATAGCCATAGTAAATCCTCATTTTAGCTGAGTTTAAATACTATCTCCTAAATATAGGGTAACAAACAATTGCCATTAACCACCTGGCTTGCAAGGTGACTTGGTCTGTGACAGGTCTTTGTTAGAATCCAGATAATTTTTGGCCTGCTGTTTATTGCTTCCAAAACAATCAGAGGCTTTTCATTTGCAGTAGTGAATATTTCATATATATCTCATGGTCTTAGTGTCAGTTTTATTTCTGGATCTTCTTTGACTTCTGCTCTACTGAGTTTTCTATGTCTTGCATTTCAGTGCTTGACAAATGTGTTAGACTGGGCTGTAGCTGTCTGCAGATATCTTTACCATATGCAGTCGTTGGCAAAGTGTGTGCCATGAAATCCCATGGCATAGAGCAGCAATGAAGCCCTAAAATAAAGATGTGAATTGCTGTTTCATTGTCGTTTTGCACAAATACACAAAATGGGAAATATGACCTGATGCCTTCAGTTGTGGTGCGTAGGTATGGGATAAACTTGCCTAAGTTACTCCTCTTGCACAATGAGGGTGTGTGATTACTTGTACAAGTGTTATCTTTGGGAAGCAGAAGTAATTGAGAGGGCTTCACTGCTGTTTCTTATGAATCTCCTGCCATCCCAAGAGCAGACGCTTACTAGTAGAGTAGAACTAGAGCCTCTGCTCTCTTCATATCCAGGGTCCAGCTAGTAATGCTAAATCATAATTTCTGCTTGCATTTCATAAAGTCTTCATAGGTTCAAAAGAGGTCTTCCTTAATAATCTCTGGTGGAATGCCATGCTCATTAGAAGGTTTTGTCGTAAAATAGGTGAATAGGGTGAAGGTCTTGATGCAACTTGTTCTTCAGTAATTTGAGTCTTGGAAAAGAGGTGTGAAAATGTTAACTATTTGATCATGGCTTTGCTTAAAAAGTATGCAGTCTATGTAGCAAAGTAAACGTGAAAGCAGAATGTTCAAGCCTCTCCATTCCACTTTGGTACAAAAAGAACTGAAAGGAACAAGGCTTGGGAGGTGTCAAGCAGACCCCTCTGTAGAGCAGACAAGAGAACTGAGAAGTGCAAAGATGACTGCTACTCTCTTTTAACAAAAAGGGACTGCATAACACAATATAAATGCAAACATTGTTATGAGAAAACAAACAGTGTTTTATGAAATTTAGCTTAACAGTAATTGGTGTATATAACTCTAGTCTCAAATAGTTCATTTTTCTCTTCTTCAAAGTCTTCATTTAAAGTAAAAATTGAGCTTCCTCTCTTTTTGATTGTTTTATCTGGCTTAATTTTTCAGTACATTAGAGAGCTCAGTAGGATGAGAAGAAGTTTGCTGTCCTACAGAATCATGTTTTTTGAGTCTGAATTAATTTCAGATATTATTGTTAATAGATAATGTTTTCTAGGGAAGGAGTGTAATTCGTAGCAGTTATAAAACCCTATTCCATTTTTAAAAGCTTACAAGACTGATTCAAGATTAAGAACAGTGTGAAAGTTGACAATATTAGTATTTCCATTTTTGTTCTTTTAATAGTTTAATACCATATCCTATGTAGTTCCCCAGTATATGGTATAAACGAACATTTTCTTTGGAAGGGTTAATTTTGATTAGGAAAGTTATATAAACAAATGTGCCACCATCTGTAGATGCTGTGTATCAGCTTACATCCTACATGTATAATACACATAACACATATATACATATATAGAATAATAATACCCATATATAATATACATATATATACACAATATATATGAATATATAATGCACATCTATAATAAAATGTATAGAAGAAAGATCAATTACTATCTCCTTTCTTTATCAATCTTTAAGGACATTTTCCTTTTTCTGGGTACAGTCATGATTTCTACAGTTATCTTTTTTCTGTTTTAATACCTGGAGGCAGGTAGTTTTACAATGAGTGGGTGAGGGGGATTTGGCTTTGCTTGGTTGAGCTACATCACTCATTTTATCTAAATCCTGTCACTCGAGCATCAACGTGGGGTGCTTTAACATGAACCTTTCCAGCAAAATTAGCAAGTTTTCTAGAAGCTAGTCAAACAGAGGTTTCTCCTGATAAGGCTGTTGAAATAAAAAGTATAAGAAATGGAGCCTATTTTTCTGGTAAGACATTATTATTCTTCTAATATTGATAAGGGTGCTGTTTACATAAGCTGAGAGGGTATAATGAAGGAAACAAATGGCTTCACAAGCTTTAAATTTTTCTTTTTCTCTGTTGAGGGGCAACACTTCATAAAATTATGAAAAAAAATTGCATTCCAAATAACTTAAGCAAATATGAAAAAGGTATCTATAGACAAAGTTCACAAAGTGTCCTAGCTTGGAGTGCTTTTGATGCTATTACAAATGCTTACATCTTGAATCAGAAAGAGTTGTAGAACCAATACAGTTTTTCAAAAACATTGGAAACGACAGTGAAAAGTTTCCTTCTGATCCTTTCATAATTTGCATTTCAGTGTTTTTGTGTTCTGGTTGACTATAACAGTGGATGAAGCTGAGATTGGAGATGCTGAAAGTGCAAAAATGTTGTCTAACACATAATTGCATGAGTGAATGTGACAGAAAATGTTAAAGGTGGTTTTAGGTAAAAAGAGAGAGGCAGCTTCCTTTGCAACTGATTCTGCGCATGATCTTTATCTACTTAAAACACAAATGCTCAAGCAACAAGAGATGCCCACTGGCTTTAATTGCTCTGCAATGTCTCTTAAAGAGTTCTTGCTGATGATCAGGTTTCTTAATTCTTCGGTTTTTTTGGAGCAGGAAAGTTCTTGGAACGGAAATTAGAACAATCTGTTTGCCTTATGCCTACTTCTAGATCGAAAGGATTAGATACTACTGACTTCTGGAGACTCTTTGGCATGCAGTTGCCACACGGCATAATCAATAATGTTTAGAAAAAAAATTAGTGTACATTATGGATCAAATAAATATTTATATCTGAAACACTAGGAATTTAATGGAATGTTTTACATTCATCTTTCATCTGGTTATTCAAACTGTAATTTATGGTGCAGTACTCCTTGTTAGAAATAGCTCTTACTTAGAAAGGATATATGCGTGTTAAATCAAACTTCAAGAATGTGTTAGAGGTCTGTAAGACTTCCATTCCTTTTCTGATGTGTAACCCTTATTTTTTTGGTAGAGGTTAATTCCTTTCAGTAGAGGAAACTTTCAAATTTAAGTGTACACAAATATGTATTGCTAAGGCATGTTTCAATGTTTGTCCCTTGAAACAAACCCAGAGTTTTATGGTAGAAGAGATTCCTGATCTAGCCTTACTGCCTGTTAATGCACTTAGGAGCATGACATTGCTGGTGATACTTTCAACATAGATGATTAACTACTATGAAGACTTTTAAAAAGTATTCACAGTATTTCTAAGTGAAAGAAAGGCAATGTTATGTCAAGGAGAGAACATAAAACAATGGGTTCAAGTGCAATGGGGTTTCTAAAATACTTTGTTGGTTTAAAAAAAATTAAGAAATGGAGATTCAAACACAATCCACAATTGCACCTTCTTTTAATGCATCATAATGTATCTTTCTCTTTAAAAGAAGACACAGTGAGCTGAAACCTTTGTTCAGTGACTTTCTTGGGGGCTTCTGAGTCTTCAATCTATAGAGATTTACAGGACACGGAGAGCTTCTGACAATGATCTCCTTCACTAAACAGAGAACCAGATTTTCTGATGGGAATATTATGCATCTGTGGCTGCAAATACCTGATGGACTTTTTCTCTGGGATCTCTGTTTTCCTTCTCACTTCCCCTTCCTTTACAGTGTCATAGTCAGGGAGGGGGCTCCTGGAGTGCCATAGGATTCTGCTTTCTGCACAGTTCTCACCAGTGGGGTGTGAAAATGGCATTAACTGCTCTGCACTTGGGAGCTGGTTGGCTACGGTTTTAGAAGTGACCTCAACAGCAAAAAAATAGGATTATAATTTTAAATCTCCTCTGCCTAACTACCTTATCTGTGCCGGGCAGGGCACTCACAAGGCGGAGTCTAATTTAAAAGGTGTTGCTAGTCTGCACAGTTCAGGATTGTGTCCTGCAACAAGTGAGTCACTGCAGTACATCAGGATACTTGTATATAATTCTGAGAAACTAAATAATGGGTTTTGGTTCTCTGGTTGAAATGGAAAAAATGCTTTAATTTGATTGGGCAAGGTGGCTTATCTTGTGATTTCAGTAATTGGGTTCATTTTATTTTTTTTAAATGTTGTAACACAACATTGCTTTGAAATAAATAAAAGTGCAGTTTGAATTGCATATCATGTTCTGGCAGTGATGGTTTGAGAGGAACAAAGTTTGTGAGGATAAATTAAATATTTAATGACTTATTCATGGGAAAAACCCAGACAAGATGTTGGGCATGCTGACTCCTCTGACCTTAAAATAGAAATAGACAACTTTAGGCTATGCATAATTCAAGACATTAGCTTATCTAGATTAATCAATTAGAGGATTTAAGAAGGATGATTAGCACCACTGGGAGGAGGGATGGGGAAAGGGTTGTAATTCTTTGTAAACCTCTATATTGCTTGATACCAAAATAATACACACAATACAGCAAAGGTGAGCATCACTCAGCCATCAAAGTGAAAACATTTTTCAGGAAGCAGCTGTTCCATCTCTGAGATCATACCCCTTGAGAGGGACTTGTGAAATTCATTCAATGACAAATCGAAGGATTAAAAGTCATAATTCTATTCACTACTAAAAATCCTGGACTCTGAGAAAGCATTAATTTTAAGGCATACCACAGTTATTTCCAAAAATCCCTTCCTGCTTGACCTCTCTCTATTCCACGTTTGCTTAATCTATCTCTTTCCCGTTTTGGTCCCATAAACCTCTGTGCACATTAAAAACAGATTAATAACATTATCATCTCTCCCCTTGCTAATACCTTCTCGCAACAGGTACTGATTACACCTTTCTTTCAGACCAAGTGGTTACACAATTAAGTTGAACTCAGACCAGTTTTTCCCAACTAAGGTGAAAGTTATCCAGCTTTGAAGGGTGTTACTGATTGAGAATGCAAGTAGAAAGCCTGCCTGCTGTATTTTTGGGGCTCTATACCATTTGCCTAATGCAGTCTATTATGTCTCCCTAAAAGCCTTGTTTGACTTTCCAGGGATTTTATTTTATTTCCTAAAATGATTAAATGAAATTCATAAAACTTGCAAATATTTCTCAGTGGACTAAACCTACATTACCTGGTAAATATAATGTTAGAACAAAAGTAAAATAACTCAGCTCTGCTTAGGAATTCAGAAGCCTGTCCCACTGATCTTTTTCAGTTCTTCTCTAACAGATCAGACAATTTCGATTATAGCAAGGATTCAGGAATTTTTTACTGACACATGATGTACAGCCATCTTGATTGTGAAGGTGTGGACATCTCTAACAGCTGTTTCCAGCAAGAAAAGAAGATACCACTCTGTCCTTTAGGTTTCAAGAAATGGAGGGGGAATTTACTTATAGGCACTATCAGTTCCCTGTTGAACTAGAAGGATCTAATGGGAGGCACTCATAAGAGATACACAGGTTTTTTTCGCAGTACCTGTGTCAGACTTGGCCTTATGTTATCAATACCTTCTCTTTGCCTTGTGAGACTAGCACAGCCAGTGGGGAAAAGTGAGCACAGAGCAAGAATATAATGCAAATATAGTCATTAAAAAAATAAGGTAAAAAGAAAAAAAGCCCAAGTTATTCTTTGGACTTACTGGTAGTTTTAAGTTGTTTACTTAAATGAATTTTATTTATATCATGCTGATGGTTGGCTAATGTCTCCTGAGTCTCTCTCTCTTTTCTTCTTAAACCACAGATTCCTGTTCTTCTCAACCTGAGTAAAGATCCTGATGTCAACTTGCCTATGAAACCATTAATCTTCTCATTGGCCATGGGTGCCTGCCTTGGAGGTAAGAGTTCACGTGAGAATTCTGACGTATGGCAATAGTTGTGCAATTATGGCGTATATAAACTGGCACAATAGGTTCAATGATTTATTATGCAAAGCACAGATAGGGCCTGATCCAGCTGCTTTTGACTTCAAAGCACTCCTGCATAAGAATCCGAGTCACTGTCTGTTGCTGCAATAGGATTTTTGCAGTCCGCGTTTGAAGATGGTATCTGCATGAAGTACAGACACACAAAGACGCAGATGGAGCTTATGGGGTTCTGATCTTTTGTGAGAGAAAATACAAAGATACATTTAGCTTTCAGAACAGAGACCTGTCACTGCTCATTGAAAAGATGCAGAAAATGTATAATAGCTTAGATCTGAAGGCTTGATTCAAAGTCTACTGAAGTCACTGGGAGGTTTTCTGGCTGGCTTACAGAAATGGTTTGAATATCCATTTGCTGACCTGTTTAGCACCCCTCATTCTAAGGAAAGTCTTTTTGAAGTCTTTGGGAAATGTACCTCTAATAATGAAAGCTAATAGCCATTCTAGTACCCATCCTGGTGTTAACTGGAATTACTTGCATTGTCAGTGCATTAGCACTAAACAAGCTGATGGTTCCAATTTGAAGCTTGATGCTTCAAATTGAAGATGTACCATATATGTATTGTAGGCCCAGGATTCCCTCTCCATTTATTATAGCTATAAAGGAGAACACAGATCCAGTAGTTTTAAATGTTATATTTAATATATTTAATATTTATATTTGATAACTTTTTTTTACGTTCTGCAAATGGCTTATGAAGGTGTTACAACACAGTATTTCCAAATACCAAGTGTACTAAGTGCAATTAAAAGGTGTACGTTTTTAATGAGAAATAAAGTTAGTATAATTCTTTTACTACTGAGATTTTTATTGATAATTACATTGGTTTGGGCTGTGTTTTGTTCCCTAAATATTTAGGTAGTTAGGTTAAATAAATTTTAAATGGAGAAACATACATTCTGCAAGGAATCCACGCCTTCTCCCCATCTATGTCCCTCCAAATAGTTTCCTTGACTTTACAGAGATTAAAACTAAAACCAGTTTTGTGTTTAATATGAGTTCTGGTTTGTTTATTTAGCTAAGTGATTGCTAGTACAAGTGACCTTAATACCTAACAAAGATTATAATGATGTAATTTACAGATTGAATTTAAGAGCACATTGCAAAGGCAGGACAATTTCTACCAAACAACAGTTATTCATTTGAGGAGTATCTTTTTGTACCCATCATTACTCATTATTATATTATGACTTTAATCTGTTCCTCTTTAAAGTTATTAGAATTATCAGCATAGGTGTTTTACATAGGTGTTTTCTGTAAAAATGTCATTTTTCTTCACAATTTGTAATCACCAAACATAATCTGATTTAATTAAACTTTCAGATTAAAGAAAAAAAATAAAATTGTCCAGATTACACTGACATATTCTGAGTGGGAGGCACTTCACCAGCCTTGGAGCCTTTACAAGTCTCAGCTAGTTTTCCTAAAGTGTCAGTTATCATTTGAACCCAACTTCCTTTGATTTGTTGAAATGCTGCCAGGATTTTAACAGAGACTTTTGTGTGTATGCAGTATGAGGCTAAAGTAAAAATATAAACTGTACCACGGGAATTATTTGAATTAAAGGCAGTAGAGATCCACAGGAAGTGCCCAGGTATTCAGATAGGCTCCATACAAATATCTGGATAAAAAGTTAACTTATCATTCATTATTAGCAAAAGCTTAAACACTCTGGACTGTGCTCTATTAGGATAAAGCTGAGCATATGCTGAGTTGTACTGGCAAAGGTCTCACTAGGAGTGTTAGCCTGAAAATTCACGTGCTTCTGACTTTCCCATGTCAAAACTAAATGGAAATAGACAGAAGCTTGTTGTTAGAGAAGTGTGGAAATGCTTTTACTTCAAAAGATTTCATGGCCTCCAAAAGGGGTGTTGGGGGGACGGGGATTTTCTTTTTTAAAAAAAGAAAGTGGCCTTTAAAAATTATTTCCAAAAGAAAAGTCTTATCAACATTGAAGTGGCGTAAAGGAACCCTCAAAGTAGGATAATCTCATTGTGGAAGAGGTAGATTACAATTGTACCATTACTGCCTGGTGCTTAAGGCAAAAGATTCGATCTTACCACAACCAAAGGAACTTGGCAAACAAGACATTTTGTAGAAGAGTCTCATGAAATAATACATTATAACTAGATATTTTAGAGTTAGTTGTTTACTTACATAGTGCAGAGCTTCAGTTCTGGTAATTAGATAACATTTCAGTGGTTCGGGGTAAACACTGCTATATGCTTATGTGTCTGTGGAGGGTGCATCAGCATTTGTGCCTGTCTTGGGAAATGACATGCAACATTTTGGCCTAAAAAATTTCCGGGGGATGCAATTACTTTTTTCTACTGTCACAAAGTGCACAGCCAGCTACAGAATGGGAAGATGATAGGACGAGAAACGACAGTAATTTTCCTTCATAGTTTTAGCTGTTGTCCTGGAAATTAAAGAAGACTTGAATCAGTTTCAAGCAAGATGGAGTGATTTTTGCCAGTATAACTGCCACGTTGTTGTCATCTTCAGCAATGTCTGTCAAAAGAGAGAGATGCTGCTATTAAATTTCTGTCTTTCATGGCACTGGGCTCAGTCATAGCGAGCAACTGGAAATAGTGTAGAATCTTGTTGGTCTGTGAAATGTTTCTCTGAAGGTGAGAAGGGATGAAAAATCCTGCCTCTTAATCAAGGAAGCCAAGGACAGTGATAGTCACAAGCAGTGAGTTAGTCACAATTTTGAAATCTTTGGGTCTTTCTCTGAGTTTTCCAGTTCTACTCTGGCAGAAGTTTTCTTGCTCAGATCAGGTTAATCTTACGCAGTTAAGAAATAAACATGATAATTTTTCAGGGGATATGGTTTGGAAATTTAGGTTTATATTTGTCCCAGCTATCTTTAAGAATGTAAATTACTTTGTAAGTTAGGAGTCTGACTGCCCCACGCTCTCTGTTTGGTGCTGGGGAGTGCAGCATGTCCAGAAAGCAGATGTCTGTTCCCTCACTGAAGACACCAGAGGCTCTTGGCAGAGCACATCAGAGCCCCTTATGCGCAGAATTTGAGTAACTGAGACGGTGCCCAAAGACAAGTGAAATTAATTTGGACCTTGGGTTTGCCAATTCTTCTGAAAGCTGAACTACCCTATTAATTCTTGGTTGTCAGGGCATTAATGGTCAGGCTGACCAAGTAGTACTGGGAAAAATTGTATTGCTCATGAGGTTTTCCTGTACTGTCTGCCAGTATTTCAATTCTGTTTTGACTATGAAGGAAAAGAGAACAGGAAAAATAAAAGGAACTAAAGGAAACAAACCAGGAAGTAACTTTTCTTGTTTTCTGTGGTGTTCTGACAGATCTGTATCCATTCTTCTTTTGCAGGAGCGGACATTGAATAAAGCTTTATTCATTAATGCTTCCTATTCTAGGACATGATCAAATTATGATACCTCTTGAGACTGAGTTGTATGTAGACTTTCCAATAGTGTCTAGGGAATTCTGTCCTAAAATTTTGGAGGGTAAATGAAGATTGCTAGCTACAGTAACTTCAGAACAAGAGGAGTTTTAATTGCACAACTTCTGTTGGTGCATGAATTTTTAAATAAAATGAAATATGGAATCAATTCAATTTGAGTAAGTACAGAGTAAAAAATCCTCCTGTTAAGACTCTTCAGTTGTGTAGAACTAGATTTTTACAAAGCTGAAGAGGTTATAGCTAAGATATTATTTGAAGGGTTTTTGTACATTTGACATTTAAAGAGCTGGCATTTGTCTTTTTATCGCTTTCTTTTTTCATGATTAATAGAAAGTATGACATTGAAAAAAGAAGAAAAAAAAAGTGCTTGAGTTAAAAAGTGACTGAATTCATATTTGAAAGTCCTTGCCTTTTGAGTTCTCAGTGCAAGAAATATTTCTCTGCTGCAGTGACTATTGCTGGGGTCCGAAGGGAACATTTTCTGCACTGATGGTTTTGCACTGTTATTCTCTGTATATTTTCCTGGAGAACACCACCTTAAAGTCACCATTGTCATAATCCTGCAGAAAGAGGAAATCTCTAGGATGCATACAGCTGTGTTGTTCTGGCCACACAAGCTCTGTTGTAGGCTTTACCTCAAGAAAGGGGGTAGGAGGAAGGGGCTGCTGGCTCTTTTCTTCTAACCTTACAGGGTCAAAATCCAGCTGTGAATAGAATCCATTATCCACAGGACATTGTGCTAATTACAGCTGTTAAAGAAGTGCAACCCACAACGTAGCTAAACAGTTGGATTTCTCTCAGTGGTCCAGTGCTATAGCTATTCTGCCTCTTGGCATCCCTCCTTCGGTCCCTGATGCAGATGGAGCCTTGCACAGTGGAGTATCACTGGTTTATTATTCCTGCTGATTCTTCTCAATCAAATCCTGAACTACTTCTTAAAGCTTCAGGCCCAGCAAAGGTATAAACCTAGAAACACTGTTGATGTTCCTAAACCAACCCTTCTTTGAAATATGAGGGAAAAGCCTTCAATGAAACATGAAATTTATTAAAAGATATAATAATTAATATTATGAAAAAAGAACAACTGTAGAACTTTTGAAATTTTATATTTACAACAGAGCAAATTTGTGTAACACTTATCAGTTTGAAAGATACAAAAAGTATATCAAGAACTGAATGTATGAAGTAAAAATAGAGGAGTTATTTACAAGGAGCACTATTCAGTTTTGGTTTTGAACTTAATTGTTGTATACAATGGGTAATTGAATCTGTAGGAAAAAGTTCTAGAGGAGAGAATGTATTTACCTGACTTTAAATTTAACCTGAACACTTATATTGAAAATTCTTACTTTTTCTAAAGGCCATTTGAGTCTTTTAATGGTGAGAAATCCTGGGCCTCGGTTCTTAGGTCTTGTGGGTGAGACAGCCCTGATTCAGATAAGTATTTTTTCTATGGATATATAACTCATAATCCAAATCAAAGGATGGTATTATAAGGATTGTGAATGACTTGAGATCTTTCTAAAAGAAAAGGATATTGCTACTCTTGACTTGAAAAGGCAGGCAAAACAAATAAGGAAACGTAGGAAATGTGTCTCAGTTTTTCTCTGAAGACCTCAGTGCAGACTTTAATAGCATTATGTCCCTAAATTGTACAGACCTAGAAGCAAAATATGGCAGGTATTTTGTATGTTTTACACTAATATTTAATTTGCTTTCTGAAAATGCTTTGTTTCTACGACGTTTGCAATGATGGAAATGAGTAATGTGGACATGAACTGTGATTGCTGTCCATGAAATGGCAGTACCACTTGCTTGTTCTCAATGAGAAACTCCAGGTGTTAACTGAAAGTTTTGGTTTTCGTTGTAGCAGGAAGAACAGCACAGTTGGGTATAACTACAAGGAGTCTTTATATTGATACTTCAGTGCCTTAACTATACTCTTGCTGTTTTCTGTAACAGCCAGAATCTGTAACATTCTACAAAAAGCCAAGTGCAGTTTTCCTTTGCTCTTTCATGACATTCAAGTGTTGGGCCATCTTTATGCTCTTCCAGTACAAAGTTCTTAAAGCCCAGCAGTGCTGTAAAGCTCTTAGTGTGAGAGCCAGGCTCATTACCAGAGTATCCACGGTGAAAGGAGATTTTGTAACCTTTAAGATGACTGAAAGTAATCCTCTGTGTCACAGAAGATATACAGAAGAAAGCTGTAAAACCAGCTAAAACTGAGTGTGTGCATTTGACAAATGTACCTTTATCTGTATTAAGGCAAAATCAGAGGCCTGCTTTGCTTTAAGTTAATATGGAAACTAAACCGATATTGAACATAGTCAGTTTTTCCCAGTAAGGCCATTTTTCCAAGCTTGAGAAGAGTTACCTTGACAGACATACATATATAGATGTATGCATGTTATTAGGGATGAAATATGAAGTATATATGAAGTATGAGGTAAAGAATGCTGTTTCAGCTGTACTTCTGAGGATTTATAGTTTGGATGGTAAAATTTAGATTTTAAAATGCAAAAGAAGAGAGCTATTATGTAGTATGTAGAATTCTACTCTATTTTACATTGATTTAGAAGAAGAATTTATACCAAACATCAGGCTCGCTGGATTATAATGCTTGCATTACTGATGAATTTGAAAAGCTTTTATTAATGGTTTTCGATCTATGTGAAATAACTGCATCTTAAAAAGTTTGCCTACTAGAGATAGGATAATAATCAGAGATGACATCAGGGACTTCTAGAAAGAAAAGGAGTTCTGCTTAATTTTGTTTACTTACTTTGTCCATTTCTTTACATAAATTACAGAAGATTTTTAGAAGCCTTGTCTGATTCTGTTTTTAGAATGATATAGAATATTATAATAATTATAATAATATAGAATATTCCATCTGGTTATGTTGTATTGGTCAGTTGCTGCAATATGAGAATACAGACTCTGCATAGCTGTCAGCAGAAGAGGTATATTCAGTTAAAAGGTAACACTTGGACTATCAGACAGAACAAGACAAGGAAGCTGTAGCAAGCTCCAAAATGCTTAAGTGCAGAAGGCAATACTGTAATACAGGTAATACAGGTAAACTGGATTATCTGGTTTCCTTCCTCTGCAGACACTTTCCAGATAATAGCCCCTTTTCTGCACCTTGAGTACTACATCAGAGAGGAAGGAAAAAACCTCAATCTACAATATTTACATTGATTCACACTGATGAATCAGAAACTCTGTATGTTGCTGAAGAAAGTTACAATCATGCCCTAGTTGTTAATTATAAATATATTATTAAATGTATATAACACATTTGTAGTTAACACCCCTAACTCAAAGCAGGGCACTAGCAAGAGTTACGAAACTTTCAAACAAGGCAATTAAACCACAGCAAACTTAACAGGTAGGGTCCAATTGAAAGTCAATTTGAAATTGAAAGTCAATATTTATATAATTAAAGTAACAAATGCCGGATGTTCAGCAACCTGGCTTATTTCACACTTGACAATTTAAATTTCCCCTTTTTCTTTCATAGCAAAAAAGAAATCAATTAGCATTGAATAGTACAATACTTGCAGTAACTGTCCTACTGGTGGTATAGTAGTGGTGATAAAAAGTAATGGTGGTAAAAAATGGTAGAGTTCACCTGATTAAAAGTGGTGGATTGAATGCAGTTCAATGAACTTTTTTTTGTTTTCCAACTGGTTAAAATAAAAAAAGTTTGTTGTACAACTGCAATCTATACCCTATAACATTATTGAATGAGCTCATCCATGCCTTCTTCCCCTTACTGCCTATGACTTGAGGTTCCTTGTTATTTTAGGAACTGTTAGTGGTTTAATTTGCCTTGATTCTGTAGCTCTTTATTGACTACAAAGTTTGATTATCCAGGGCTTGTTAATTTTTACACATAAAAACTATTAAAAAGTATTGTAGACTTGTAGACAATTAGCAGATGAATATAAATGGCTTTATTTAATGAGGCAAATCTGGATTAGTTTTGGTGAAAAAGAAAATTTCTCAAAGCTGTGAAGGCTGTCTCCTGCAAGGCTAATCATAACTATTTAGTGTGCACTTCTGCAGCCAGATTTGTTACATCTGCTTACGTTGTACTTTAAGCGGAGAAATGGAATATGCTACGGAAAGGAAGCTGCACACATCAGTCTACTTATATTTAATGATGTAAAGCATATGGGAAACTGCACAGAGTTTTCTTGTGAAAGCAGATGGGAAGCAAGGAGCTGGCTTCCTTTAATAAGTTTTGCTTTGACACTGTAATGGGATGGTTTGATTACAGCAAAAAAGCAAAAAAGAAGGGCTGAGAATCCTCGTCCTAAAATTATTCATGATTCTGTAGCGAACTCCTGTTTTCACAGTGAGAACCCTTGTCTGGAACAAAGCAGTGCAACCAGTGGTGCCTGTGTCAAATTGGGCCTTGCACAAATGTTTGTCCAAGGCCAGGGAAAAGCTGTTTTTAGGGCCTGTGTTGACACGAAAACAGGGTAGTCTTTTTGCTTCTGCATTACCTAGCCAGAGATACAGGGAAGAGAAAACGCAGAAAGTCTATCAGTTAAGCACAGGTGTAGCTTGGTATTGACCATCAGAGCACATGCAGGGCAAGTGGTCTGTGATGCTCACAACAAAGCAAGACTTTTTTGTAAGGAATCCACTTTAAATTGCTGTTGCACAAGTACTATCCCCTTTATACTTCAGAAGGTTACTGTTCATGAAGGCTGCTCATGCTAGGCCAAATGGCTTTATTAGTGATAATCCCTTCCCTTTGATTTCCCAGTGCTTTGAGTAATGAACACTAATTCTGCCAGGCACTTTGAGATGATTCTCCAGGCAAACATATTAATGCAGCAAACACGAGGGGTTAGGCTTGCTCTTGAGGAGGCAATACAAAAGGGACTCCTGAGAACTAACAGTATTTAGATAAAGTAGATGTGCTGCTGACAAGTAAAAATCAACAGCTGAGAGTGAGGCTGAAAGTGAGAGGAAACTTGTTACTGACACAAACTCCCTCCCTTTTCCGGTTATGATTCTACCCTAATTTCCCAGCCCCTTCCTTTAGCAAGCTTAATCAGTTCTCCTTGCATTGGCTGTCTATAACTGCAGGTTATAGACACCTGGGCAACCTCTATTTGCTGAGTGAGAGGCTGTTTGAGGCCAAGGGAGGTGGATAACTTGTGATATGCAGGTTCTGGGTTTGAATTTGGCAGCCTCTGAAGGAGAGTGATGTTGTTGTGGTTTGGGCCTAACATGACAACAAAGAAACAGCCACGTGGCCCCTCACACACACTGTGGGATGGGGAGGACAAAGGCCAACTAGAAACTCATGGGTTGAGACAAAGTACAAGGGGGGTTCTTCACCCATTAGGGTCATGGGCAAAACAGACTCAACTTGGGGAAAAAAAATAATTTCATCTCACACTAATCCAATGCACACAGACACAGACAACATACAGAGCAGGACTTACATACATTACCCCACCCCTCCCTTCTTCCCCGGCCCAAATTACTTTGCTCCCGATTTCTCTCCCTCCTTCCCCCCAGCGGCACAGTGGGACAGGGGATGGGGTTTAGAGTCAGTTCACAGTCTGGTGGTTCCTGCTGCTCTGTCCTCCTCAGGAAGAGGATTCCTTACAGTCCTCCCCTGCTTCAACACGGGGTCCCTCCCATGGGAGAGAGTCCTCCACGAACCTCTCCTTCATGAGTCCTTCCCACGAGGTCCGGAGCAAGCTGCTCCAGTGCGGGCTTCCCACAGAGTCACGGGCTGCTTCGGGAACAGTCACCTCCCCTGGGGCCGGGGTCTTCCACAGCTGCACAATCCGAGTCCACTGGCAGCAAATCCAATTCCTCTCCTCCTGGTGCCTTCAGGGAAAGTTCCGCCACGTTCCTCCATGAATGCAGGGGGACAGCCTGCCATCTTGCCATAGGTTGCAGGGAAACTTCTGCTTGGGCACCTGCTTCCCCTTCTTCCTTGCCAACCACCGGGATTTTCACCCCAGCACTGCCCCTCACCTCTCCAGCTCAGCTCTTCTTTTTTCCTACCTACTAAGTGCTCTCTGCTCAGCTCTTACCTCAGTTCTTTCGTATGTTAATGGCAGAGGCGCATCTATTGTCTCTCTAATGGCTCCTTGGCTGGTTTTGGAGCAGGGGGAGCTTCTCAGCTTCTTACCGGAGACACCCCTGGGGCCCTTCCGCACTACCAAAAATCCCGCCAAACCAAACCACAGATGTAGCAGAGAGTGACGATTGGTCAGTGAGTTTAGAAGTAGCTACAAATGGAAGCAGAAGGCTGAAAGAGGGAGGGCTGGTGGATGCTGCAGGTACATTCCCTAAAAGGCTTAAAAGTAACTTACCTTGAGAAATATTAGTAAGATATTTTTATGTCACCTTTTCTGGACAGAAACAGTAGAAGATCATCTACTGTGCTTCTGCAATGATTGCACAAAGCTGAGGCAGGTCCATAGGAAAATTAATATGATCTATGAGGATTAATGTCTTACTTTCTTCTCTGTAGCCTAGGCAGCAGCAGTTCTTTAAGTCTGAGTCAGATATGTCTGTTTCTTTCTGTGATCACACTTCAAAATGAGATTTATTTTTTTTTTTGCATTAAGGAAAAGGTTTTTCTTCATTTCATGCTTATGAATTATCAAGCATAGTTGGTATTGACAATAATGCATGAAGTCTACCAAGAATAAAAGGCAGAAAAGATGGAGGATAAAATGTATGTCTTGTCACATACCATTGATACTAGAAATATAATATTTAATTCACTGTAATGACTCCAGTTTCTTAATAACAATCTGCCTTGTGATAAAGGATGAGTTACAGTAGGAGTCATCGAAACAGGTTGATTATTACAATGTTATTCTTTGATACAGTTCACCCCTGTGTTATTATATATTGAGCATACAAACAAGGAAGTAATAGTCTTTGTTATGCTTTTTAAGCTTACTTATTCTTAAGATTGAAGGTGATGTGGAAGTGAAATCAATATTTGGTGGAGTCCTAAAGAATACTTATTCTTCCTTTGCATCAATTGGAATAAATTTAATGCATGCAGGTTTCCGTGTTCATTAACCTAGTCTTGGATTTTCCATGATTCGGAGGTCACACAGTCTTGTTCTTTCTCTACTGGGTTAAAGGTTTGCCATGGAGACAGATGTTCCTGGGAGGAGAAACAAAAGTTTGCTGCTGTAGTTAATTTCAGTGCAGTTCTTTGAAGCCTGCTGAGCCAATACCTAATTAAACTGCACACATGCTCCCAACAAATGAAAAAGAAATTTTGTTCCTTTCAGATAATGTTTAAGGTGACTGTTTCTCCTCAAGTGAAATGTAGTTCCGAAATCAATTCACTGCTGAAGCATAAACTCTTTCCATAATACTTCATTATGTGAAGGCATTACTATAGTCCATGTACAGTATAGGAGGAGAGCACATGCTGTTTGGAGATCTCAACTGTATCTAGTCAGAGCTGTGGCACAAGTGCAGTTTCAGTCCCCTTTCTTTAATTTGAAGCCAGAGCTATATTCCTCATCTACAGTAGTATTATTCTGATGGTGATGTCTGATTGTGCTACACATAGATTAGAAACCTCTTATGAAATGTTTGGAGGCTGTAGACTACTCATTAGTTTTGGAATTGAAAATGCCTTAAGTGTTCCTGCCTGACTCCTCTAATAGCATCTGCTGTATTAATTTGTTCTGGTTTTGCATTAAGTCACACGCTTTGTGTCTTGGCTTTCTCATGCCAGAGCCTACCAGGAACATTGATGTTCCAAGTTTAATTTCATAAATTTAAGCATGCATTAAAGTAACTAAAATAGCTATGAGTCAAAAGAGGGCAATGTAAACAGGCTGTGCAATTTCTAATGACCAATGCTACGCTAGGCACCTTTTTTTAAATGTTTCTGGACCTCTAGTAAGGTTAGTCATCTTTTCTTTCCACACCTGAAGCATATGTAGGTGGGTGCACGATTCACTGTGCTTGGCAAGAAGCCAAGGTCACAAATAGCCCTTGGTGTCTCACCACGATGCATCTCCATGATGCATCTCCATGATGCTTTTATAATCCGTAGAGATGTACCCTTCTATTGATGGGCAGTTCCAGTAAGATCAGTAGAGCTCCTCATAGGCAGAGAGGACCTCTGCATCCACCTTGAGCTCCTTTGCAATGTCAAAGCCTTAAAAACAGAGCAAGTAGGAAGCAGCTCACCTAGCATGGCTCCTGGGAGAGCAGAAAAAAATAGGACTTAAAAGAAAATAAATACAAAATTAAATATATTAAATAAAATGTCAATTTGGGATGGAAGGGAGTGAGGGGGTGAATGCTTTTCTCATCTCACATTGTTTGCAAGATTTCAGCTTCTTTACACATAGTGGGATCAGTTCAAGACATGTTTGAGGCTGCTGATGAGAAAGCAAAATTAGTTCCTGTTCTTAATTGGGGTTGTTTAGGCCACTCCCTTGAGACAACAGATCTGATTCTCTGATTCTATGGTATTCATGTTCAGATCTCTACTGCGTGATGAAAATCTCAGTTTACTGCCTATTATGTGTTGATAAAAATTGATCATTCTGGAGTAAATAAAATGACCAGTCAAAACCCTGTATCTTGGTATCCACTGACACTAGGATGGCTTTGAATGCAAATTGGGATCAAAATTATGTCAATGAAGTTCCTTCTCCTACCTTTTTTTTTTTTTTTTAAGGATCTTCATCAATGTTTACAAATATGTAAGGGGTGAGTGTCAGGGAGATGGAGTTAGGCTCTTCTCAGTGATGACCAGTGATAGGACAAGGGGTAATGGGTGCAAATTGGAGCATAGGAGGTTCAAGGTGAATATCCAAAAAAATTTTTTTACTGTGAGAGTGACAGAGCACTGGAACAGGCTGCCCAGGGAGGTTGTGGAGTCTCCTTCGCTGGAGACATTCAAAACCCACCTGGATGCGTTCCTGTGTGATGTGCTCTAGGTGACCCTGCTCTGGCAAGGGGGGTTGGACTAGATGATCTTTCGAGGTCCCTTCCAACCCCTAGGATTCTATGATTCTATGATCTTTCTTCCTCCAGTGTTCCTCCAACATCACATATTTTCTCTCCTTTTCCTTACATCTGAACTCTATCCCTTCATTTTATTTGGAATTAAGTATGTTCTAATATTTTTTAAGAATATTTTTAGAAGTCTGCTCATTCTGTGTGCACTTTCAGGTGCAGAAGGCCATATGGGTACCATGTGTCAATAGTTAGGGAGATAATCCTCCTGCCTTATTCTTTGGTAAACTGTTTTCTGAATGACCTAAAACATGAACTAAGTCAAAACAATTATCTGGAGCATTCATTGCATTCTGATCTGTTTCTCTCAACGTCGGGCCAGAAGAGCATCCACTGAGCTGTAAGGTACAATGGGGCAAAAATGAGAAGAGTAACTATATGACAATGGGACCAAAAGAAGGATTGTGTTTAGAATAATGCATTATTAATGTAGCGATGTATGGCAAAAGAGATGACTTGCCACAGTATAAAAAACCCCCATTTCTCCTAGATTGTTACCTCTTTTATTCAAAATGTCAATTAAGGAATAGAATGTAGGAATCACTGTCACTTCCTGAGTCATGCCTTAGATCAGAAACATTTGCTGAAGGCATCTGCTTTGTAAAGTACACAGCATTTCTTAAGTCTGAGGTATGACTCATGAGGAAGCTAAAGAAAATGGGTCGGTCTTTCTGAGCTCAGAATACTTAACTTTTCTACATTGACAGATTGTTGAAAGTTTAGAGGAGACACAAGAATAAATTAGTTGGTGGAAAAGGCTTAAGAGAAGTATGTATTTCTTCCAAGAGGACAAATGTGCATTATAAACACGGCATATTATTTTCCTTTGGTGTGTCCCTCTGCTGAGGAGACTTGTATATGTATTTTGGTGAATTTCACTGAATAAGGTTGCGTTCTTTTATATATTAAAGAAACATTGTAGTTTGGTAAGCAAACTGTATCAGTGGTGATTCTTTTGCCTTAGCAGAGAGATGAGAAACAGATTCATTTCCCTCCATTCTCCCACTTACTGTGCTTTAAGTTTCAGTTAATTAAAAATAAATAAATAAATAAAACCTTAGCAATTAGTTCCCTCTCTATTAAAAATATTATGTCACGTTTGTGTAAGGAAAAAAGGCAGCCATTTTTCTTAGTATCCTCCAACTATCTCATCCTTTGTTTTTTAGCTCATCTGATGGCACCTTGTATGTAAAACCAAAGAAAACAGCAAGTTTATCTGAATGCAAGTCTCTGGTGTTATTTGGACAATTGCTAGATTGGTATTGTGTTCCTTTCCTGTTTTTCTGGTTTATGTAGAATCAGAGAATATCAGGCTTATCTGTCAAAGCATGAAGCTATTTATAAGATGTGGAGACACTGTCTGTATGTTCCTTTTCAAACCTATACAAAATAAATTGATTTTTCTTTTCTAACTAGTACACCTTAGGACTTTAGCACAGAATAAACAGAGGAAGGATAAGAAACAGAGTGCAACTATAAACCAGTATTTGTTTTCTGAATTGCAGGTAATGGAACATTGATTGGAGCATCTGCCAATGTTGTTTGTGCAGGAATTGCTGAACAGCATGGTTATGGCTTCTCTTTCATGCAGTTTTTCAGGTACAATTTTAAACTTCTTACCTTAAATCTGTTTGTTTGTTTTGTTTTGTTTTGTTTTGTTTTTTTTCTCTAAGCAAACAGTGGATCCTCCAAAGAGAAAAACTGGAGAAAAAGTCTGTAAAATAGACCTGTGCTCCTAATTATTTTTTGGCAACTGAAATGTGGGCAGAGGGTAGAACACTTTGTTTTGGCATACTGTGCATAAAATGCATGAAGGTGGTGGGAGCACAGGGGAACCCCAGGAAAAACAAAGCCTCAGAAATTCCTGCTTTGATCACCCTCTGTCTTATCTTCAGCTCTGTAGTGATACTAAATTTTGCTTTCTTGTTAAATACAGTTTAAAATAGTTTCTCTCTGCACATTTTCATGGACGTTCTGTCACCAGGAGAAAGTGGGATGTCCCAGTTTAGACCGAGTACTCCATGGTCGCATGAGTAAACCTATTTATCTAAAAGCAATTACTTCTTTTGACCAGTTGTTTAGCAGCTATAAATAAAGGTGCAATGAGCAGCTACCAACAGCTCAAGTTGTTTAATAATAGTTAAATAATTAATAATTGTTGTTTAATAATGGAAGTTCCTCTGCAGGTTATTCCTCACCAGGTTTTTAAGGGAAAAGGTGTACTTACTGTACTTAATGCATACAACAGTTTAATATTTTTCCAATCACCTCCAGTTTTTGAACCTGTGGTTGAAAAGTGTAAATGGAAACTGTCAAACAGAGGTCTAGACATGAAGTTAAAGTTTAAAGTGTAGTTGATTTAACTAAAACATAATTCTTTGCTTATTTTACTGCATGTTAAGGGCAAAGGATATTGTTGACACCAATATATTTTTCCCTTTTTTCCTTACATTGTTTATTTTAGATTCTCAGCTCTATCAGCTTTCCTTTATATTGTTTACCTCAAAGCCTTCAAACCTGTGTCATTAATATGATTTATCATACAGGAGTGTCTGGAACAGTCAATGATAAACCTAAAAAAAGGTGGTCTGAACTGTTCTTGATGAAATTTTTTGCTATAAGCATGTGTTGCTCATAGGACAATTTCTCTCTTCACCCATAGTTTTCTGATTATATGTTTCAGAAGGACCAAATGCCTATCAAATCAAAGCCTTGGTTGTTGGGACCTTTGAGATTGCAGTAGAGTCTTGAGATTGCAGAGTCTGATGTAGTACAAAGTGATAGCTAACAGACTTCTTGGAATTCAAGCCCTTATAGAATGAAGGTGGCAATACAGCGATAATGGGCCTATGGATTGTTCTGTTCATGTTTCACAGATGTTCAGCCTGACATTTGGGGGGTTTTAACTTTTATGTACCATGAGCAGTATGTCTTCTATGTAGATTTCGCAATGAAATGTTCTTAAAGCTTTCATGACACCAAGTATCTAAGCAGAAACAAGGTTGAAAAGCCTGATTAGTTTTTTCAGCAGTGTTCACTGGAATGTATCCTTTGGGAATATTGAAGACAATGCACAGATGTTCTGAAATTACCTTCTATACGTATGCTTTCAGTGGAAATTATTACTAGGGAAGGCCGTAGCCACTATGAACAAAGATGTGAGAACTGAATCCAGAGTGTTCACAGGAAGATAGCAGTGGATATTAATTAGCAAGAACATAAAAGCCCACTTTTGCTGACTTTTCAATCACCAAGCAGGCAGATCACAAGCTCCTTCATAATTTGTCTCAGGAAAATATTTGTTTCAGTTGAATGTGCCCTGATTCACTATTTTCTGAGGCTTCTCCTGGCATTAAGAGGTATTAGATGTATCCCTTGAGGATTTTGATCTTGCTTACTTTTATTTATGGAGGTTGTCTCAAAGCATGAAGTAATTTTTCTGCATTTCTTCCCTGTTTGCCCATGATGACTCATGAAGTTTCACATCCCTTCTCAGGGTCCTCTGCAGTGTTTATACACTACCAGTATAGACACAGATTGTTACTCTCATTTTGCAAACCCCTGTGAGTCACCAGAGGAAAATCATGGGTACCATGTGTGGGGAGATGACGGCCCTCTGCTGCATGATTTTGGCTAAGGTCTCTTCACTACAACCTTGTCTGATATTGCTTTGTCCCTGCCAAGTGTCTCTCCGCAGGAAAGCCCTGACATACCTGTCCTGGTCATGTCTGGGGTCATAAAACACGGTATGCTCTTTCCCATGCCATTCCTCCCTATCTGCATGCCAAGACAAAATTATGCAGCTATGTTTAAAGGAGGCCTTAGTTAGAAGCAGGTTTTTTGAAAACCATGTTTTGACATGGTGGGCAGGTGAGGAACTCTGGGCAGGTTTGCTAAGCATGTCTAGTGAGTACACCTTGATGCAACAGGGGTGGTGAGGCTCTGAAGCCTGTGGGTGCCCAGTGGGGAGAAGCATCATGATGACTCTCTGCATAGGGAGAGAAAGAAAAAGGCAAGAAACAGGCTCTGTGTCCTGTAAGAGTGCTGATGGGTTCATGACCTTTCCTGTGTGTGTCTTTGCACAGTGGCACCTGGTGCAATTCAACATTCCTCTTTTTTAAGAGGGGAGCAATGGGAGCCTACCCAGTGGTGCCTTCTAAGCTCATTTGTTCTGGGATTCATCTTTCAACCAGCCCCAGAAATCCGAAGGCAAATAATGAATAATTGCCACTGGAAGATTCATTTAGACTACCTCAAATTCAAAGGAAAAGAAGAAACGTTAAGACAAAAACAAAATTGGAAGTCCTAGGAAGATCAAACTCAGAAGTAGCGATATGATTACAGATGCCCTTGCATTTTTGGAGTCGAGCTAAATTATACTGCTTTTCCACCTTGGAAACTTCCTCATCAAACTGTATTGCTGTGGTTTTAATCTTTCCTCCTGAAAAAATCTTACATGTGCCATATTTCATTATCCTTCTAGTAATTCAGAAGGCAGAGCTGAACACAATATTCCAGGCACAGTTCTTGTTCCCATTTTAGAAAGATAAGATTAAAAATAAAATATGGAGCTATTTGCCTTTCCATAGTTAATCTAGGCCACTTCAAATTCCTGTTTAATTTACTATTCACTGTTAAAGCCAAGTATCTTTCAGCTTTTATGTTACTTGAGTGTATCTGATTCCTGCTCCCCCCCAAGTTCTTACAGTTTTCCTTTATGTTTCTAATTAATGTATCATCAATGGGCAGGGATAAAAGGGAATTGGTGTGCTATGTGGTCTAGTAAGTGAATTGGAGGATGGACAGAAAGATAAACATTTAAGTGGTAAATATAGGAATATTTGTGAGTCAGTGGAGTTTGGAAAAAGGAGATAGAGAGCAGTGGGATATTTGCTGTACATGGTCAAGGGTAAACAGCAGCACAAACAAATGAGCATTATGCCTCTGGAGAGAAAAGCGTATTTTTTGGCAGTCTTGACCCTGTAGAAAACATCAGAAATGTTAATAATATGACAGTAATTGCTCAGAGACAGCAAATATGAGTAAGCAGAAGGCAGGGAAAGATAATATGCATATTATGATTTTTAGTCTAGTTATCAGAGAAACATTAAATAATAAGTAAGAGCTTAATAGAAAGGAAAACCCCAAATGCAGGACAATACTATTTCTCTTGGAAATGGTCAGATAAGGGCAGTATAGTCTTGTTGCCTGAATGATTTCCAGAGGTTAATTTAATCAATTAAGACTGCAGAATAATGAAGAGAGCTTTGTTTTTCTCAAGGAATAAGACAATAGAAATTGCATTGCAGATGTTTCTTCTCATCTAGATGCTTCATTGCATGTTAGTTTTAAAATTTGTACTAATATAGCTCTGAGTTTGTTTATTGCAGCATAGCGTTCCACTAGGTCTGTCCACCCTATGGAATATGAAAACGACCCACAGAAATATTTTTTACCACTGAAAAATTTGTTTCCATCTTCATAGCATAAGAATTAGTCATTGTTGTAGGGGCTTTATTAGCAAGTGTTTCCACTTGCTAATAAAATTGCCAGCTTGATTTTAATTTTCCCTTTGAGAAGGACATTTATAACCTTGCAGAGATACATACTATTTCAAACATCCAGTATGTCGTGTTCCTTCATCCTATTGTAATTCAACACCAATCACCCCTGTGTGTCTGTGATACATGATGTGATAAAAAAAAAGAATCACAGATACATGCTGAACCTATTTGACACAAAAAGGAAGTGGGTATTATGGGAAATACTCTAATTTTATTTCAAGCAAATTTTGGCTGACTGTGAAGAAATCATGGTGTGTTCACTGGGAGTAACAATAATTTGAAAGTGTGAAAAAAATATTGGCTTCTGAGAATAGCTTAGCAAAGAATTTGTTTTCATCATAGGATTTGTCTTGGGAGATATTCACAGAAAAAAAATAAATTACAGTAGGGTATCCCATTTATTATCCCTGCTTGAGGGCACTCGCCCATAAAGACCATGAATCAGTGCTTCCTGTGAGAACTGTCATTCATGCATGTGGGAGAACAAATGTGATGTTCTTTGCTAACCTCTCTATATCCTATTTACACAACTTATTGAAAATAAGTGTTTTTAAAAAAGCCACATTGGGCTCTGTAAAGGCATATGAATGTCTTTACTTGGTTATGTGTTAGACAGCTGTAGTCCTGTTCATTCAGTGTAGTTTTCCCTATTTTCTTGCTATTAACATCACTCTGTGCTGAGCACTGTTGCTATTTTAAGGCTGATTTTAATAAAGATAAAACCAGCCCTGCTATTCTGAGTGTGAATTTTGGTGATGGAGACTTAAGATGAGCAATTGTGTATCCAAACACCTGAATAAAATTCACTTGTGGGTTTTCTTATCAACTATGCAGCCTCAGGAGATTGAATTTTGGAATGTGCAAGGCATCTCATGAAGATTCAATGAACTGTTGGGTAGAAGTTAATGATTATGATACATCAGTTAGCTCATTCTCATTCCTTACTAGTCTTCTGATCAACAAGAAAAAGTACTTGGTCATGGGTTAAATGGTGATATTTGGCATGATAACAGATTTCTTCTGTTCAAGTAAGTGCAAATGCAACATTTGAACAAAGCCCTCTCAACAATCACATGTTAATGTACAGTCCTGATTTGGGCAAGTTTTAACTTTTCACAACTTTTGCTTCATAAAATGTCTGTCTTTAAAAATCTGAGTCTTTTAGGTTTACATTTACATCATCACCTTTTTTCAATCTTTATCTTGATTTCTTTACTTGTATAAGGAAAATACTGGAAGTTTTTTGTTTGTTTTTGTTGTGGTTTGTTTTTTTTTTTCTTCTAAAGAGTACATTTTAATAATAGATTTAGAAACCGATTACACATGGAAATCTCTATTGCCAGACTTTGGGAACATACGGAATTTAAACTTCAGCATCCTATTCACCATTATGCTAGGAAGGACAAACTATAGACAATCTGTTGATTTTAACCTGGTCACGCAACAAAGTATAAAGGTAGTTCAACATGTATTCATCTTTCAATATTAGGTTCTAGGCTGGGTTTCTAAGAATGCCAGTTTCCGTTCAGCTATCCAAGAGTAGTCGTTGCAGGATTATAAATTGTCAGTGTTGATCTAAGGACTGCTCTCAAACAAACAAATGTTACCTTGACATCTGTGGCTCCTGAATAAAGTGAATGCTCCCTATTCTAAATAGTTGTATAGCTTGTGTCAAATCCCATGATAATACGTATTCTTGCAATAGCATTGGGCAGACCATTTTAAGAACAATTCCTAAGTTAAATGTTTCTTTCAATTTTTTTTTCAGGTCAAGAAACACTGTAAGTGCAAATGTAAACTAATATGTTTTTATCCCATTTGCTTTCAGGAAAGAGGAGGGAAAATAGTATTTTGAGCTTTGAAATAAGAGGATATTTTATTTTCCAACTGAAAATAGTATTTATTTGTATCGTGAAGTTTTTCATGGAGCTTAAAGTGCTCTTATGTTTTCTAATTAGAGCCAATATATTTTAGTTGTTTGGCCTGTTGACATAAAAATAATGCTTTTTTTCTCTCTTTTTACTCTAAAGTCTTTTGGATTAGCAAATTAATTTCTAGTAAAGGTAGATGAGGTTTAAATAGTTATCTTCTTACTAAGCCTAAAATAGGGTTACGTATTAAAACATCTTTTATAGTTTTATATCTTAAAGTCTATGAAATGTGTCTTTAGTCCTCTACGTTTTTGACAAAAGGACATCTAAAATGCAATTACAATGATTCAGTGTTTGGGGGCTGACCTGCTGGAGACCAGTGTAGGGGAAGGGGATCTGGGGGTCCTGGTAGACAGAAGGATGACCATGAGTCAGCAATGTGCCCTTCTGGCCAAGAAGGCCAACGGCATCCTGGAGTATATTAAAAAGGGTGTGGTTAGTAGGTCAAGAGAGGTTCTCCTCCCCCTCTATTCTGCCTTGGTGAGGCTACATCTGGAGTATTGTGTCCAGTTCTGAGCCCCACAGTTCAAGAAGGGCAGGGAACTGCTTGAAAGAGTCCAGTGCAGAGCCACAAAGATGATTAAGGGAATGGAACATCTCCCTTACGAGGAAAGGCTGAGGGAGCTGGGTCTCTAGCTTGGAGGAGGCTGAGGGACGACCTCATCAATGTTTATAAATACCTTAAGGGTAAGTGTCAGGAGGACAGAGCCAGGCTTTTCTCAGTGATGTTCAGTGACAGGACAAGGGGCAACGGGTGCAAACTGGAGCATAGGAGGTTCCATGTAAACGTGAGGAAAAACTTAAACTTCTTTACTGTGAGAGTGACAGAGCACTGGAACAGGCTGCCCAGAGAGGTTGTGGAGTCTCTGAATTGCCTCAAAGGACTTCAGGCTCTTTCCCTTCCACTAGGGTAAAGCTACTGTTTCTAATCTCATATGACTACAGCATATTAACCATGAAATCCAGACTATCTCCTGAAGAGAAAAGTGCAAGCCACCCCTTGCATTCCACACCCCATTAGTTTGCATACATGCCAACTCTCCAAAACCTGTATATTGAACTTTGCTTGTGTGGTTTTTCAAGAAGGTGTAAAGTGGGGGAAAGTCTGCACCAAATGGGACAGTGACAATCTGTGGAGAGAAGGCTGGGCTGGGTTTTTTTGCAAATAAGTGGTTCTTTGGAACTCAAAATCTTTCAGGTGTTCAGAAATTCACAAAAATCTGAAAGGTTAAATTCAGGAGGGTTACAGGATAAGGTCTAAAAAATAATGGTCTGTCATGCAAATGATTAATGAACAAAATTCTAAAAGCTCTTCACTAAA
Organism: Hemiprocne comata; assembly: GCA_020745705.1. Classification (NCBI taxonomy): domain Eukaryota; kingdom Metazoa; phylum Chordata; class Aves; order Apodiformes; family Apodidae; genus Hemiprocne; species Hemiprocne comata. The sequence goes on along the minus strand of CM036586.1, from coordinate 87,722,933 downwards.
TGTTGCATAGATGCAAACTCCTCACATTTATGATGTATTTGCAGATATACCTTTTTTCCTCTTGTGCCCTATTGTATGTATAGATGCATCCAGTATGGATGGAAGAATTAAGTTTGTTTCTGGAGAATTTATTATCATGCTAGTGCCCCTACTAGATGTACAGGTTATAGAAGTGAGCATGTTTATAGAGTATTCTGTTAGAAATTACATGCAGTGGATGTCATAAGTCAGAAACATTATAAAGTAATTTAACACTTTAAAACTAATCATTGAACAGTGGGGAGAGTGGTGAAATGTAACATATATCTATATTTTTGTAACACTGACCATAATCCATTCTTAGTCACATTTTCTAAATACAGGCCACCAACTCAATTAATAATTTCTCAACAGCACTTGGAGTGAAAATAATTTTAACAGTAATGATTTCTAGATATTTTTGGCAGTGACAGAAAATGGGTATTTTGCTAGGCTTGTACACTTCTGCCCCTATACAAACTGATACAATGATTTTTGAAATTTCTTGGATTTTTAATTCCTTTGTGGAAGAAAAGACATAAAATTCTCCCCCAGTGCATCTGGACTTGTTATGTCATTAGACTGATGCAACCTTCAACTTTCAAGACTTTATATTAATCTATAGTATTCTACAGCATTAGTCTACATTAAATAAATTTGCCTTAGCACACTTGGAGAGCATTACAGTCCAAGCTTTGTATTAAAAATACAGGGGATTTTTTCTCTGTGCACATACTTATAGCTATATTGAGTATAGAGGGAGTCTGGCACTCCTACACAGGTAAAGGCTGGCAAGATGAACCCCTTGCTTGTCTACTCCAACCAACATTTTCTAATTTTACTTCATGTTCAGTCGAGATGGCAAGGGGAGGCCAGGAAGAAGGAAGGGAAGTGTTAAATTAAAGTACTGGGAGCTGTGCTGAGGCCTTCTGTAAACATGAACAGGTAGATTTTATGCAGTCCAGCAGGAAAGTACTAGTCCTTTTTTTCTCGAGTGGAAAAGGCAAGGGCATGACAGCAGTCTTCTTGCTTCTCATACCAGCTATTTTTGTGAAGTATTTTGAAGAAATGATAACACAATTTTAATATGAGAATAATATATTCATCTGCTTAGCCAACATCTGACTGTTATCACCAGCTTTTAAACATGTATAGACTTTATTTAATTTCCAACACAGTTAATGACTACTTTCTTCTCCACTACTCTGTGGTAGTCCTGTTACCAGAACCCATCACCAGTATCTGTGTTTTTGCACGGATGAAAAAGATGCATTCCTGTTGTGATCTTTGATTAGGCTCTGCTTAAAGAAAACAACAGAAATAAATCAGGTACACAGAAAACGCCATACTTGCCTGGTTCATGTTTTGAAATGATAGTGTAGCTGCATACCTAGGAAAAGGAACCAGACTGTAATTATTTGAGTTCTGGAGGAAAACATGGCTGTACATGAGGTGATTTAAACGTGCATGATGCAGATGTGAGGTAACACAGACCTTCACCCCTGGGTCCTTGTCTCTGAGTCTTCCAGTTTGAGAAGTGGGTTGGAATGTGCTGTTCTTCCAATCTAGCATTCCTGTGTATATTTCCTTACTATAGAAACCGTGTGGAAGGGGAAGAGTAGGGGAAGAAGCGTTGAAGAGAAAGAAGGAAGGTTGATAGAGGCCACTGTGTGCCCAGGTCTCATTTGAGATTGGAGCTGGCACATGGCTAGAACATAGCACATTGACAGAGTCATACTGCTCACGTTCTGCAGCAAGGCTTCTTGTACTGCTATTAACACCTGGCTCCTTCACCTGTATGTGGCCCAGCCAATTTCTCCACCGCCATTATGCTAAATTGTTTAATTTACTGAGTTTTGACATGCAGATGAATATTGAAATGCATGAACTAAATCAGATGTGCCTAAGGATGAAATAATTGCTGTAGCTAAGCCACAGTTAGCTCTCTCTATGGGTTTGTATTTTAACTTATGCATAAGAAATCACATTTATTGTCTTTTTTATTAGAGCAGTCCTGAATAAAAAATGATCTCTTCTAAAGTGGGGATTTAAACAGAATCTGTGAAGAAGCTAATTCTTGCCTTGGCTTGGCATCTGTGAAAGATTTAAAATCTTATTTTTCTTTAGACTCTAGCTTAATGCCGTTGTTTCCATAGCTGACTTTTTGCATACTACAAGGCTGTACAAATTTTCTGATTTAATTCTTCTTTCAAGTTATGGAGCTATGATAGTTGTTACATAAGTTAATATTGCAGTAAGAAAGGTATTATTTATTTATAAACTCTTTTGTTTACACTACTCAAACGTTTTTGCATTTCTTTTTCTAATAATCTGTAAAGGAAGCTGAAGAACAGAAGTCTCCATACATTTAGATTGGTGTGATAGGTTTTGGGAATTGCTTTGTGAAACTTTCGCTTCATTTTTTTTAAATTAACGGCTTCATATTTTTATGAAAAGATTCTTGAAGTATCTCCAAAGCCCAGGATTTTAGTAGCAGGTTATGATTTGTGCTGAAAACTGGGTTTGAAATTCAGAATGTCTGCTCCAAAGAACAGTGAACTGCTTTTTCTGTGAACCATTTAAATAGCAGTCATGTAAAAACATAAGAAATAAATTACTAGAAAAATGTGCAGGGTAAAATTTTTCACTGGTAGTTGATGGATTTTAAACAAAAGCTTTGTCTTTGCTGACATGTCTGGCCATGAGGATTTTTATTTTACCACTACTAATGGTAGGCTGAAATCAGCTGAGAATGTTCACCTTTCTAGCAATCTTTTAAAAGGCAAGCAAATTACCTCATTTTTCATTTCACTTAGTTTGATATCCACCAGATCCTCTAAGACTATTTTGAGTGATACTGTATTTGAACATACAGAATTACACGGTGAGAGAGAAGATATAATTAAAATAGGTGTTATCCAGTTTTAGGGACATCTGGACTGAAGATAGGAAGGCTCTGTAGCTGATTAAACTTGTATAGCATGAAGGCAGGAGTTAATTTGCAGCCTTTCTGCTTTTGCATTGAGGTAAATATTCTTTTGTTGAATGCTAAAAGGCACAAAATTAAGGTCATATGTACGATTATGCTGTTAGACTTGTCACGATTGTGATTTAAGAATTTTAAAAACCCTAGAGCCTATTAAATAAGAGAGATTTTCTGTGGTTAAAAGAGGTCAGTGCATTATTTTCCTAGATAATTCATCAATGTCAGTAGTGCTAATGAGAATGGGGGCCATGTGTCTAGAGTTAGTGTGGCCATGTCTCTGCTGCTGTTGTGGTCTAGCACTCGTGTTTCATTGAAGATTACTAAAGGAAAGGTTTGCTAATGCCTCATGAGCTGTGAGTAGGGAGAGGAGAGGGAGAAGAGGGGAGAGGGAGAAGCTATGGTCACTTCTGAGTGACTCCGCTCACTGCGGATCATGCCCACCTCATACTGCCAGCTTGTTTTGCTAGCTAAGATTAGAGGTAAATTTCTGGCAAGAAGAGAAGTAGGACTGAAATAGTCTTTGTTGCTTTAACCCACCTTGTCTTGGAGCTAGCAACTGGGTTGAATTTCTTCCTGTTACCTTCCCATTTCATGTAGCACGTGGAAACGGAAAGAGTCTGCGTTAGGCAGATGTAGTGCCCAGTTCACCTGTGTGCTGTGTAGTGGTAAAAGAGCTGTATGTTATACAAGGGGAAGAATCTAATATTGCATAATTTTAGCAAACTGATTTAGAAATACAGGCTGAGAGAGCTGGAGTTGTTCAGCCTGGAGAAAAGAAGGCTCCGGGGAGACATCATAGTGGCCTTCCAGTATCTGAAGGGGCCAAACAGGAAAGCTGGGGAGGGACTTTTTACAAGCGCTTGTAGTGAGAGGACAAGGGGTAATGGATTAAAACTGGAAGAGGGGAGATTTAGGTTAGACATTAGGAAGAAATTATTTAGTGTGAGGGTGGCGAGACACTGGAACAGGTTGCCCAGGGAAGTTGTGGATGCCCTATCCCTGGAAGTCTTTAAGACCAAGCTGGATGGGGCTCTGAGCAACCTGGTCTAGTGGGAGGTGTCCCTGCCCATGTAGGGGGGTTAGAACTAGATGATCTTTAAGGTCCCTTCCAACTCAAACCATTCTATGATTCTATGATTCTATTTATAAAAAGCAGATGTTTGCTATAGGTGTGAGGAGCCTTTGTTTTTTTTTAAACTGCAGTAATAGAGTATTATGAAATAAGAACTGGAACAGAAAACTTAAAAAAAGTGCAAGTCCATACTGTTACAGGTATAGGTTTCTAAAATGTAAATATTCTGAAATTGCATCAGATACTGTGCCCTCTCCCCCTCTCCCTGTGACCATCAGGGCTCAACCACTCCAGAGTGGCTTTATTTTTCCCTGAAAATCCTGTTCTCTCTTTAGGCAAAAAGATAAACTTGTCACTCCCTTAATTAGGGTAAAAGTTGTTTTCCTTCCACGGGATCTGCTAATCTAGAAGTCATCTGTCTCTTGTGCTTGATGCAAGAGTAAATAAATGCTCAGTGAGGTACAAAGCCCTTTCCTCTCCCTCTGACTTCTTAAGGGGGAGCCCATCTTTGTTGGGGCCTATAGTAGATAGTAGCCTGTACATTAAAACATATGGTCACAGGCAACTAAAAAATTTGCCTGTTTGTGGTTTGTTACTTGCTCTTGAGTGACACCTGGTCCAAAAGTAGTTAATCATACTGATGTTAGCTTCAGGGTTGGCATGGCTGAACACAAGGCTCATTCTCTTATGCAAAGCCTTAAGAGCTGCACTTCCTGTCATTCAGGTGCTCAGATCAGGTCCTGCCTTTGGGCAGCTCTGTGTCATGGCCATTCGGGCCAGTGAAAATACCCCAGCTGTAAAGAAGGAAGAAATGAGCTAATAATAATCCTGCTAAGTATTCTGAGTTCTCTTTGTAGAGACTTGTGTATAGAACAGGACTTGCTGGAGGCTTTTTTCGTTGTTTTAAACTGGTCTCACAGCCATGTGTATTTCATGACTTTTATATGTTTGAAGTTTTTTTGCATCTCTTTTCCAATTTCTCTGTCAGAAAGCTAGTGTCTACTGCATATGCTTCTCTTGATCTTTGTTTTAGTCCTGCAGAGTCTACTGAGGAAGTTCTAAATCGCTGCCTTTTGCCTAAATTCTTGCCTTTTTAAAAACAGATGCAGAAGCTGTACTGAAAGACTGTTATTTAGTTTGTTAGATAACTGCGAATATTTGCCTTGCCCAGGTGCTGGCCAGACTGTTTGAAAAAAATAATTTGATTGCTTCTCATATGCTGTCCCCCACCATTCATGGGAACCTTGTTTACTGATTTGTTTCATTGTAACTGAGACTTCCCAGTGTGAAGCTTTAAAAGCTTTGGAATAGCGTGAATTACATTTTTACTCCTCTTAGTGTAATGAGGAGCTTTTTAAGTCTGAAAAGTGTGCTCTTCTCAACAAGAGCAGGAGGGGTCTGTCTAGTGATAGTGCTAAAAGAAATGTTAAAAGAAAGAAGGTAAGCAGTATAACTGCAAATAGTCAAACCAGGGTGAGAGTGAACAAAACTGAGGCCATTCCAAAACACAAAAGCCAAAACCCAGAATAAAAACTAACCAACTAAACAAAACAAACCTATTGTATTTAAGTATAACATATCAATGACTGTTGCCTATAGTAAAGGGTCCTCTGCTTTTGCTGCTTTGGTAAGAACTCACTGTAATCATTGGTCTCTTGTATTAAATTCAGAAGACTTCGGATTGTTGTTGATAGTGGTATTTCTTTCACTACTTCCATTGACTATTGCAACCAGCAGGTGGACTTTACTATATAACAATATTTTCTATATTGCAGTTAAAGTGTATGAGAATAAGGTCAGCTTAGATTATGTCTCATTTTTAGACCTATCACTGTATGGATTATTTGACCTAGTGGCTAATATTATGAGAAACACAGAATCATATAATGGTTTGGGTTGGAAGGGACCTTAACGATCATCTAGTTCCACCTCCCACTAGACCAGGTTGCTCAAAACCCGCCCAACTTGGCCTTGAACATTGCCAGGGTGGGGGCAGCCACAATTTTTCTGGGCAAACTGTTCCAGTGTTTCACCACCCTTACAGGAAATAATTTCTTCCTAATATGCAATCTAAATCTACCCTCTTTCAGTTTAAAACCATTACCCCCCCTTCTTATCACACCATGCCCTTTCAAAAAGTCCCTCTCCAGATTTCCTGTCAGCCCCCTTCAGGTACTGGAAAAATGGCAATATTCCTGTGTAGTACATAGTCTGTCATATTTTATTACCTAAATGTAATTTTCTTTTTTTTTTTTTTTTTTTTAAATTGCTCTTATCTGTCACAGGCATGGGAGCAAAGTAGGGTCTTTGGGATCTCTGGGCTTTAATCTTGAAGTTATATGTAGCCTGCCACCTACAAATTGTGCCTGTTTGACAAATAAGTTTTTCTTTTTTAAGGTATTACAGGAATATCTTTGACAGATTGATTGTATAAGTCTTCATGTTGCTTTTAATGGGAGAACTTTGATTGATGTCAAATTCCAAAGTTCAGTGACAGAAAATGTGCCTTAGTTTAGAGATTAAAATAATTGACACTTTTGGATATACAGAATGAACGGCCATAGAAATATTAATTTCTATGACTCTTCAGACTGGAAGAGAAGGAACCAAATTCAAAATAAGTGGTCAGCTTTTCCATAAGTTTTGAAACAGTGAATGTGTCTCTGTTAAGAAATAAAAGCAACAACCATTACTGAACAAGTTAAGAAAACTGTGATCAACCAGTTCTTGTAATTACTGTTGCAGATGGGGTAGAATTATAGGTTTGGAGATGTTTAAGTTTTCTGATTGTGTAAAAATTTCAAAAAAACTTTTCAGAAAAGCAGCTCATTTCTGAAATATTGTAGTACAGAAAAATGATTACATTCCTTTTCTAATGCAGATGAGTATTTAGAAAAAAAAATAACCCATTTGCTAAAAAACAATGACGTCTCATGTCCAAAGGGATTTTCTGACATTACAAACATTTGGGTGGAGGAGCCCTGGAGTGGGATAGAAGGGGGTCCTGGCCATGAACCAGGGGGGGAGCTCTGGGGGTGCTGCAGAGGGCCAATGTTGTCTGTGGGTGCCCTCAGGACCATCACAGCTTTGCAGTGTAGTTGAAAATGAGATGATTTACCAACATGAACAGAGTCTGCAGTCTGTTCTTTCTGGTGTATATTGAGCAGTAAGACACAGCATAAAAAAATGCATGCCTAATCTCATGAGTATGAATTATATGATATTGTTTACCAAGAAGTTTAGCCTGGTTAGTGACTGTCCTGGTTTGACAGGGACTTTTCAGGTCACCTTATGGGTAAACCTTCACCTCAGAGAAATTACACATTTTCCCTATGGTTGTGTTACTCCAGAATTTTCTGCATTTTCCTTGTAAACAAAACAACTGTTAGAAATAAGATACTTGACTTGAAATGTGACTCATCACATCTGAGTTCATCCATTTAATTCATCAGCCTATTCATTTATATTCCTTCTGCACTCAGTGGAGAGAAACAGGGAAGACTTGTCCTGACATCATAAAGGGATATCCTGAGATGGGAAGAATCTTGAAGTCCCTTTCTTTCATCTGACTAAAAATAGCCCTATTCTGTTGTGTAAATTGTATCTTAGGTAAACCACGTATATAGTTAATTTTTGCCAAATCTTAGATAGAGGCTGCACTGTAGCACATATACAAAAGAAATACCAATACATGACACATTACTTTTACTGCTTCCTGATTCACGAGAGCTAAAGAGTAAAACTATTAATTTATCTTGACAGTTTTTAGTGGAATTTATGCATGAATGTGGGAATGTCTATGAGAGGCATAGTAACTGGGAGTAATTTTACATGAATATACTGTACTTAATTAAAAGTCAATATTTCAAATTTTTAATTAACACTTCAATTGAAAAACAAGTAGATTAAACCCACATCAATTTTGAAATAATTTAGTCTTCACACCATTCTCCTGCAATCTTCAAATATTATTGACTAATGCATGGACTAAATTTTCTGGGCTATTTTAATACCAGAAAAGTGCAGAACAAAAAAGTGCATGGATCCACTATTTTAATACAATTTTCATTCTGATTAATCTTCATGTAACAAAAGTATCATGATTCTCAATACAGTAGTTTTCTGAAGATGGGATTCAGCTTCAATTAAAATAGCTGATGTGATATGAGCTAATTGTCTAAGCTCCCATTTGTGGTCCCAGTGGCGATGTAAGACTTTATTCACTTGCCTAAATATACATATTTATGTAGTTCTGTGTCCAGGACATCTTCATGGGTCTGAGAGATATGATATTCATGGACCCATGCCATCCTCAAGTGGCAGCTGGAAGCTGAGTGGGACAGTCTTCTCAACTCCAATGGCACTGCATGCCTTCTTTCAGGTAACTGATTTGAGCATCTCACAATAGACTCCATGGAATCTATTGTGTGATTTGTCTCATCCTGCAGTAGACATCTCTATTCTACACTCTGCTTACTGTGCTGGCTAGATTTTCCATTGTCTACTGTGGGAACTTATGCAAAAAAAATCCTTCACATACAGTTCCCATCTTCATGTGCCTGAATCTGGAGCTGAATCCCAGCATAAGTTTCTCATCATGTATACACTGACCTGGTTAAAAAATCCTTCAAATTAAAATCCAAAAGAGAAAAATAAGCAATAACCAAGACAGAAACATATCAATGTAGAAACCGTTTACACTGAAAAAATGTATACGCTGAAACTTAATTTAAGATACCGCAACACTTTAATCTGTGTTCAGTGTTCATTCTGCTCTCTTCCTACTCTTTCTTCTTGTCCCTTAATATCCCTTTATTCAGATCTCTTCCCTTGTTATTTCTTGCCCAGTAGCAGGTAGTGTTTTCCTTTCACACAGAGTTGTGTGGCAATAATGAGGAAAGCAGAGATAAAGACCTAGTGCTTCCCCAAGTTCCTGAAGGAATATTAGGCCAATGGTCAGGACTTTTCAGCATGATCTGACTGAGCAGGGTTCAAGTCTGTATTTCATCTGGCTAAAAAAATGCAAGGGCCTTTAAATGGTAACCTTCTTTAGCCAACCACCTGCTGCTTTGGAGCTGATGATGGTCTTGTTAAGATTTTTGAATTTAATGCATGAGGTCACAGCCTTGTTTGCTGGTGAGCAGAGGACACCAGGGCAGGCAGTGTCCTTGCTGCTGGAGGGTGAGGCTGGGACAGGACCTTGACTTCAGCAGGACTGGGTGGTTCTCCTTTACTTGCATTACTTTCTCTCCATGTACACTTCCCCCCAAACACTGGAAAAGGGCAGTTCATAGGGGAGTGCAGCCTTATGCTGACCAAGGTCTGATTCTTTGGGAATACAAGGACTTGAAAGGGATGCTCCTAGTGTATCCTATTGGTTTAGCCTTAGTGAGGATTCTGCATGGATGGTGGCCAGTCTTTGCATTTCACTTTACACAAAAAAAAATATGCAGCAAGCAGGCGTAATTTGTCCATTGTACTTAGGAGGTGAAACTGGAAGGACACTAACTTGTTTTTGTGTTCCCAAATGTAAAGTATATTTAGTTAACAACTTACAATTCTTTACCAGTCAGCCATTTAGTATGTTGGAAATAATACTTTTGCTATGTTTGCTTCACTTGACAATTCTCATCCCAGGAAAAATTTTGAATATATTTTCATGCTCCTGTAGTCGTGTACTATATTTTTTTAAGTTCTGCATTTATCAGATTTAAACCAGAATATATTAAAATAAAACGATCATGGTGAATACCTACTGTAAATTTCAAACTCAATGAGAATAACTTCTGTGAGAATCATGCATTCTTGATAGACATCATCTGTATAATTTTGCGTAAAATATGAACCCTAAAGTTTCATTGGCCAGTGGGAATTTTTACTACACAAGAAATGCACGATTAGCTCTTTATGTTTATAGTTCATGGAGAAACCTGTGGTCACAGAAGAATTGTTTTCCATGGAACTTGTAATAATCTTGCACCTTTTACACTGACTTTCCTTGTTAATGATTCTATGCCTGACTTTCTACATCCCTTGTTAAATTCCCAAATAGGTGGTCTATTATTTTTCCTTAATTGAGCATAATCTAGTCTATTAAACCCCAGATACAAACTTAATATTTACAGATTTGACCATTAAATATGACTATGTATAACTTATTTCACTGAAAGCAGATGAAATTTTTCTGTTGTCAGAAATAAATTGCTGTTGAAAATTACACAGTATTTTGAAATAAAAGTATTCTCATTTATATTTATGTGCTGATACTTGTAATAAATCACTCAATTCAGAGAAGCATGATGTTTCTTAAAAGGGAAAAATTTTTGGCTTTATGTGTATTCACGTATGTATTGTAATGGCAAAGCTGTTAGGGATTTAGGCATTGAACACTAGACATATCAAAAGCTTCCTGGTGCGAGAACAGTAAATCAAATTAAGAGCAATATAGTTCCAAACTAAAAACTGGAAGAAAAAAAGGTTATCAGGAGTAGTCAGCATGGATTTACCAAGGGGAAATCATGCTTGACTAACCTGATAGCCTTCTATGATGTTGTGACTAAATGGATAGATGCAGGGAGACCAGTGGATGTAGTCTACCTTGACCTTAGCAAGGCTTTTGACACTGTCTCCCATAACATCCTTGTGAGCAAGCTCAGGATATGTGGGATAGAAGAATGGACAGTGAGATGGATTAAGAACTGGCTACACAATAGAGCTCAAAGAGTGGTGATCAATGGTGCAGAGTCCAGCTGGAGATCAGTAACTAGTGGAGTCCCTCAGGGATCAGTGCTGGGTCCCGTCCTGTTCAACTTCTTTATCAAGGACCTTGATCTTGGGACTTCTCAGCAAGTTTGCTGATGACACGAAGCTGGGAGGATTGGCTGTTTCACCTGAAGGCCGTGCAGCCATTCAGCAAGATTTGGACAGGCTGGAGAGCTGGGCAAGGAGGAATAAAATGAGGTTTAACAAGAGCAAATGCAGAGTCCTGCACCTGGGTAGGAAAAACAAAATGCACCAGTACAGGCTAGGAGGTGATCTGCTAGAGAGCAGCTCTGTAGAGAAGGACCTCGGAGTCCTAGTAGACAACAACTTATCCATGGGACAACAATGTGCCCTTGTGGCCAAGAAGGCCAATGGTATCCTGGGGTGCATTAGGAGGACTGTGTCCAGCAGATCAAGGGAGGTTCTCCTCCCGCTCTACTCGGCCCTGGTGAGACCTCACAGGGAGTATTGTGTCCAGTTCTGGGCTCCCCAGTTGAAGAGGAACAGGGATCTACTTGAGAGAGTCCAAGGGAGGGCTATGAGGATGATTAAGGGACTGGAACACCTGCCTTAAGAGGAAAGGCTGAGAATTAATGTCTATAAATACATGAGAACTGGGCCTCAAGAAGGCAGGGACAACATCTTTTCACTTGTGCCCAGTGATAGGACAGGGGGCAGTGGATTCAAACTCAAGCACAGGAAGTTCCACCTCAACATGAGGAAGAACTTCCTTACTGTGAGGTTTACAGAGCACTGGAACGGAGTCCCCAGAGAGGTTGTGGAGTCTCCTTCTCTGGAGACTTTCAAGACCTGTCTGGATGCCTTTCTGAGTGATCTGCCCTAGTTTTTGATCCTGCTCTGGCAGGGGGTTTGGACTCTATGATCTTCAGAGGTCCCTTCCAACCCCTAACATTCTGTGATTCTGTGAAAACATCTTTGCTTTAAAAGAAGCTCAAATATCCAAGTTTAAAAGGGTTTAAATGAGTTGTTTACTGCTGCAGGTGTGAGTGATTAATGGGATTGCTTTGCAAGCAAGTCTTAGATAATAGTAGGGGCACTCGAACGTTGTGACAGTGGGAGAGAATTCGGTGGTCTGGTTTATCTTTAAAATTAATTGCCATAAAAGGTGGCTTTTTATACAGAGATAGCCCATGCTTTATGCATATTTGTGCAAACTCATGGTGGGAGAGCATTTAACAATAGAAAATTAGGGAGTTTATAAGTTTAACTTTGTTGGTCTCTTTAAACAATTAAAAAAGAAAAGAAAAGAAAATCTCCTTCTCCTCAGGCTATCTGTAATAAACTCCCCATTTTACAAAGCACAGGTAGTAGAGCAAGGTGAGATGGACAGTTTACTTTTGCTGTATTGGCTGCGTCTCTGATGAGTTCTAAGTGAGAACTTAGACATCTCCCATGTAGATGTCTACATAGTAGGCACCTGAATTTAAATGGCTGAATCTGGAGCTGAATCCCACAGTCCAGAACATGGTGACTTCAGTGTGATGCAGGTGTTCCCAACATTGATCAGCTGTAGCAGTCTAATCACAATTACGTGGTTAATGAACTGGAATGCACTGGGCTCCATGATGCTGGGACTGCACTGCTGCAGGTACCTCTGTTTGCAGATGTAACTCTAGCTCAGCCCTGTCCACACTGTCTAGATGGATCTTTGGTGTAACTGTGGTGACATACACCCCAGGAAAGCTATCTTGCTGTAAAAAAAATCTCAGCCTTAATGGCAGCCACAGCAGAATTTAGAAAGCCAACAACCCTGTGTTTTCATAAAAAATGAATTATTTGATTCATTTTAGATGACAGCACATGTGTCAACAGGTGCACCCTGGAACCAAACAGTGGAAAACTCGAATTGGCCATGTTTCCACACCCTGAAAGTGCCTCCAGAGACAATGGAACAAATCCTCAGACTGGCAGGGTACCTGTTTTTTCAGGAGCCCTCTGTGTGGGAGATGGTGGAGTTTAATATTTTGTTGCAACAACTGTTACCAATAAGCCACTGCCCAGTAAGCCTCAGGGTCTAAGTGTGTTGATGGACTGGGGGACTAGGGCCCATGAGCTAGACCAGCTGAAGCACTGAGAAGATGGAACGTGTGCTCTGGATGAGGAAGATCCTTTTCATTCATTGCACTGAGGTCTATGTCACACACCATTGCTTTTACCCTTGCTTCTGAGGTCGATGGAAAAATCAGAGACTGACTGGTTTTGGTTTTGGTTTTGTTTTGTTGTTGTTTTTGCCAAGGCTGATCCTGTCTCTTTTTTAAAAACAAAATAGTGAGGACTGTAATTGCTGAGAGCATACATTGGTGGTCTAATGTGTCTCAGCTGAAGCTAATGGGCGTTCTTCAGTGAGTTTGGGGGAGGGCAGAACTAGGCTAGCCTATGCCCTTTTGAAAAACTCAGCTGTTGCTTGTGCCTCTCTAAGGGTTAGGCGTTTACAAAGCAAATATGAGTCCTGCTAATGACAGTGTTGAACAAGAAAAAGTATTTTTCTTGTGGTTTAATGATATTTCCAGAATCTTGTCCATTTGTTTTATCTCCTCCTGTGAAAGAACACATTTTTTCTTACTGCAAACATTTAGATGGTGTGCTGTCACTGTAGGCACTGTCGGATTATGTACAGAGTTTATGAGATGGCATAAGGCAGGAAGTGATACAAGAAATCTAATGCAAGAAATTGTCTTCTTTCAGATGGAACTGTATCTTGCTGATAGGTCATTACAAGGCTGCTTATAAAAGAGCAAACAGCTCTTGGGCCATTTGCCTAGCTTGGGAAGCAAAATGACCTGGTTAATCCAGCAATATCTGCATCTGTTGGTTGCTGATACCCCCTTTGTTTCTTTCAGTGCTTGTTTAATTTAAGTGTAATTCACAGAAACATACATTAAAAACATACCACAACTTATGTATCTGTATGCAGATACATAAATTCCTGTAATGGAAATGCACTTCCCCAGACGGTAGGAGTTACCGAGCATAAAGTTTGCTCTTGATTGCCAGGATTGTGAACTGAAACAGTCATGGCAAAATTGTTCAGCATTCAGTATTGCAGAATATTTCACTGTTCTTTTGATATCAGCTGACTTTGTGGAGATCACTGTGTTTCTTCTGGTAAGCACTTCTTTTGGCTTCCTTTAGAAAACATTTTGTGCTTCTGATCTGTGCCACTACAAGGTGGGTTACTGTGCAGGCAGGTTCATGATGATTGTGTTCCTGTGCATATTCTCAACTCAGAGCTGCACACTCCACCAGGTTTGTAGTGCAGCTACTGTTACAACAGAGCTAAGTTCTTGCCAAATTCCAGCACAGTAAAAATGTGAGACACTGTAAAAGGACTGATCAAAACGCATGGTTCCTGTCCAAGCAACTTGTAATCTGAAAAAGATTGTTCGATAGTAATGAATACAAAGAGTAGAACTCATCTCACCTAATTTAGACTATAGGTGTTTAACCTGTCCTGTACCTCGTTTGTCGTCAATATAAACAGAAGATTATCATAGATGTCAGACTGTATCTGCATGGATGTTAGCTTAGAACTAAAATATCAATACCTGTATCGAATGAGAAAGTTGGAACAGAAGACACATCTCCTTAGAATTGTAATTTATTTAGCCCAGTTATATACTACAAGATTAAATGCTACAAATCATTATGGAGGTGTTGCAGCAAAACTTTGTGAACAGCAAACAGAAGAACAGACCTCTTTATCTACCAAAGGTGAGGAAGGACCTGCTACAGATAAGTGGTGACGTTGATCAGATGTGGAGGATCCTGTGCTGGAGCAATTTTCTTTCTATTCTTCATTCACTATGATTCATATTGGAGCTGCAGCGCTTTTTATACTTTCTACCTACCTCCTTTACATTTTTACCATACATATGGTGTTCTACATACACTGAATATATCTTCTTTGCTCTCTTTATTATGCCATAAAACCAATTCTTCCTGACCTTGAAAGTGGCTTCCCTAGAGACATTAAGTAAGGAGTAAGGAGTAAGGTACTAAGATGAAATATGACAACTCTGTGATGAGAGCTGACACTAGGATGCAGCTGAAAACATTGCACTGTGAAAAAACAGAAAATTAATGAGGTGCTGGCATGAGAAAGTTGACAGAGCTTCTGCTTTTTTCAAAAGAGAACTAGTGGAGGGATGCAAAGAGAGTCCTGCAATGACTGAACTGTTGGAGCTGGAGAATAATCCTTGATATTTCTCAAGGCCAAAGGAAAGGACACTGAGAAACTGAGGTGAGAGAGCCATAGGCTAACATTTTAGTTATGTGCATAGGCAGAAAAGAACAATTACATGAGCTAATCTGCTACAGTTTTAGATGTAGGTTGGATGTAATGCTTAAGGGAAATGTGAAGTCAGAATGACTAAAATGATGCGTGAGGGTAAGGAGGACAATGATAGTAATTTTACCACTATGGTGGGAGTCAGGGAAAAAGGGAGAAGAGGATCATGGACAGAATCTCTTCAGCAAGAGAACACAGTGACACACCTATGAAGAGGGACCAGAAGAGAGCTGTAAGATGAAGCAGCCTCCAAAGCCATGAATAGTACAGGCAGCTGTGTCAAACCCAGGGACTCTGCTGAGAGGACAAGGAAAAAACATTGCTTCTAGTTTCATTTAAGAGGTCAGTGGAGTGGACTTTAGTGTGAGTGGTTTTCTTGGAAATAAAATTAAATGCTCTGGTATAAAAAAAATATGTGTAATGTTTCTGTCATTGATTGAAGAAAAAAGCGAAAGGTTGAGGCCCAAGTTGAGGCCCAAGTTGAGGCCTGAAATGAAACCTGTACTTGACTCTAGTAATTTAGATTGCTGCTTAGTCGAGGAAAATCCTATTTTTTTTATACATATATACATGGAGGAGAACTATGTGACCTGCCTTAGACTGTGGAGAACAGGGTTTATGCTTTTTACAAGGAGAAATAGGCAGCAGGTAATGTATATCTTTCTTGTTGCCCCTGTAGGGCTTTTTGTCTTACAGGGTAAACTGATTTCTTTTCCCTGCCATAAATGCATATACATGCATCCCAAGGAAAAGGAGTGTTATGGATGATACACTGTAATTCAAAAAGCCATTTGTTAAATCTGCAATCACTTCATATGTTTACATGGACTTCGATGTTCTGTAATTTTACTAGTAATTTTACTGCAGAAAAAGTGCCTCCTCACTTAAGCAGTTACTAAGATTATCCCATGTTTTAAATATTGTACAAAAATCTAGTGAGTATATTCTTCTGACACAGTATATTTAGTCAGTGTATATTCTGAAGTGCTAGCAATTAGTATGTCAATATATAGAAGAATATAAAATACTAAATATGTGCTGAAGCTTATTATTAAATCAATTACTTCAGTGACACTTGTGCAAGTTGTTTATTTCCATTATAACTACCAGAGCACAGTATATTTGGTGCAAACTAATGATTTAGTTGCATTTAGAAAAAACCCTCAAATATATTTGTTCATGTTTAATAATTTCAACCAAGACATACAAGCAGTTCACTTGTTCTTTTTGCAACCTAATAACTGAATTTTAGTTTTTATATTTAACTTAACAATTCCTTAGGGATTGCATAGAATTTCAAATAAAAATGTATGCTAATTCATGCTGACTTTTAACTTTACATTTCTCTCTCTTCCCCATTACCTTCCCACGCCTATAAGCATTCTGATAATAACTTGAAGACTAGAACTATATAATGTAAGTACATGCAAAGCTAGCTCCCTTTATCTAATAATTCTTGAGTTAAATCAAGGTAAGCCTGTGGCACATCTCAAGATCAGTTAGCTACTTGTAACAAATACGTTTCAAAAAAAAAAAAAAAAAGAAAAGAAAAAAGCTTTTCAAAAGCTTTTTGTTCATTTCTTTCCATCAAAGCCTAACTTTTCATCTGGTTTCCTGTGCAATCTTACTGCTGTCAATGTGTCTCTGTGTTTCCCACCTAATAACTTCTGAATGTGCTTATCAACTTCAAACACTTTTGGCAGAGAAGAGGATGGTGGGGAAAAAAGGCTTTGATATAATTAAAAGCCCTGAAATTTTATCAAACAGGAGAGGAAAAGAAACCCTATTAGTATTCCCACTTAGGGAAAGTGCAGTCTGAGCCCACACTTCTTTGCACACTGAAAAAATCCATGCGGGTGAGTGTCATTATAAGTTATGGAAGAAAGATTCAGCTGGAGCTTTCTACTTAGGCAGAAAGTCAATCAAACTTCAGACACAAATTGGTAGGAAATAAAGCTTAATTATTTTCCATAGAGAGTCATAGAGCTATTTGTCAGTAAAGGAAAAAGTCATCTCACCTCACTTTTCCATTCTACAGCACTGAAATTTTTATTTCTACACCCAGCTCTCATTGTAGACAATGGAGAGAAATAAGGTGATTAATTTCATCCCAACACAAACAACTAATAAAAATAAAATTAATCCTGTCCTAGAAAGGCCAGTAGCTTGGATGTAGACTTGTACAGGTGTTTTCCACAACAAAAATTCTTTTCTCACATATACATGAATTGTCTTTGCAAGGACAGCTGTGGTGAAACAGGCAGCACAGGGTGTGGAGTGGTCTTTCTTAGGGGTAGTAACAAAAGGCAAAACAAAATCTATTAGGGAATATCATGCAGTAAAGTAGAGGTGTCACTCAGCTTTAGGGAGATGCAGGGAGGAATGATTAACATGGAAGATGGTGGCCAAGAACTTCTATAAAAAGGAACTAATGCCATTGCAATTATGATTTGGCTAGTGTTGTATTCATCTACTTATTCTTAATGAGAGTTAAATGTTAACTGATAATTTGTGCCTTTGGATTTTAAAGAAACAAGTAGGTAGTTAGTCACCCTACTACTCCTTGAAATGAGAGCACAGTGATACAAGTCCAGATGTGATTAATGATTTTGAAGCTGGACTGAAAACCTCCTTTCTCACTTCAGTCTGGAGGACAATCCCTAGCTGGAGAAGCAAATCTTCAAATCCTCTTGAGGGCCCTTCCTGATTATTTCCACCACTGGCCTTTCTGACTACTGGAATATCAACTATGTTATGGGGAGGTGTGAGGCCACCAGTGCCTTCAATAAGGTGCCTGGAAACAGGGTTTGATGTCATGAACATCTGGATGGAAGATAAGTCCTGTTCCAGCTGAAGATAGGTGAGTTGGTGGGAGAAGGGAGATAGAGGAGGTTGAGAAGGGAGTAAGTTAAGCCAAGTAGAGATGATTGTAAGAAGAGAAGTAGTAGTGAAGTGCTTGCTCATTTCCACACTTTGACTTGGAGAGACATAAAGCTGAACTACCTTAACTCAGTTTCTCTTTTTATTATAAAATTCATATACATTTATTTGAAATCTCTCATGTATAATGTCATATGTACTGGCATAAAAATTTTTTGTTATCCAAAATATTCCTACTTTTTGCAGCTTCATATAGTTATGACATCAAGTGCCAAGTTTCCAGTTAATTACAACATGCTCAGTTTGATTAGACAGTAACTATAGGTGCTGAACAAGAGTCTTATTGAAACATTATAGAAATTAGTGATTTTCTATTTAAATAGGGTACTTTAGCAATTACCAAAATTAGTCAGAAAGTGTTTGAGAATATTTGCTTGGAGAAATTCTGTATCTCTAAATATTGTTTTGAAATACAATTTGCAAGAGATCCAAACACAGAGGTATCTTGAATGGCAATAAGAGTGATGAGGTCTGGGAAACTTGGAGAATGCTCAAAGTATGAAGCTTATAAACATTTGCCATATGAATCCTGGCTAATAAACCATCTTAAGTGAGTATATTAATTCTCCTCAGCTTCAGCTTGTTTTATCCAGTGCTTCGTGTTTGCTTGCCAAATCAGCATACAGACATTTGGAAATAACATCACAATCCCAGTTTTACATGACATTTAATTTTCTCAAATAAGTTGATATTTTAGTAGAACTAGCAAAATGATTTTCCCTTGGTTACTAAATTGTATGTCAGACAATCCTGATGTCTCCCAGTGTAATCACAAGAAAGGAGGATTTAATGTTTATGTTATTTTCCTTATAATGCATTTGAAATTAGAATTGCTCAAAGGAAGTAGTGCTTTTCATAGAAAAGCAAATAGATTTTTATTTTCTTGCGTAGACTAGATATTATTTCTTACACAAAAAGATGTGGAAAAATTTGCTATATTCTTTGCTTTTTTATGGCTTGAATTTAGCAGTGATTTCTGATAAATTTAAATAATATTCCATTCCTGATTATATTTACATTTTATAATTAATGCAATATTACGTTAATTTAAACAGCAATAATAAACCACTCAAACAGTAACTTCCTGGTCAATGCTTGCAGTCATTCAGCTTCAGAGAGGGTTACAATTCTGTGCTACTTTCCTTGAAAAAGTCTAATAAAGGGAAGAATTAATCCTAGGAAAGTTTAAAAAGAAATTCTGGTGTGTTTTTCTTTCTTTTCCTTTGTAGTACTGTGTAACATGTATCACTAAATGCTACTGAAATTTTAAAAAAATTGGTTGGTTTGTTTGTTTTTGAGCCTTTTGTTTACTACTTGCAGATAATGAAGGCTGGACAAAAACTGTTAGAGGCTCAAAACTAAGTGGCATCCATACACTTAAACTGTTTTCTTAGTACTATGGAAATTATCTAAAGAATAGCTTGTCTAAAGGCAAAGGGAAAAAAAACCCTAAATTATTCCAGTCAATAAATTCATATTCCGTCTCTAGCAGTATAAGGATATTTATGTCAAGCTTTTGCTTAAGATTTTGTTTCATAATGCTACAGCTGAAATGCATCAGAATGTATTGTTGTGCCTGCTGTTTCTAAGACAAGAAATTCAAAAGTCTATTGACCTTAGCTGGAAAGGTCAAATTCAGAGAAAAAAACTAAAATGAAAAAAGTTTTAAACATATCTGAAGCAATGATCCTGATATTTTAGAAAAGTAGTAATATGATTCCATGGTGGGAGTTAGGGATGGTTCAGAATCACTTGACAACACTTAAGCCAACATTTTCATTGTCCAAGCTGTTACAAAGAAAATGAAACAACTAAACAAAGGAGGAAGAGTGGGGCATGTGTAGCCTTGGTGTAAATGTTTAGCTCAAACTGTTTGGTCTCCTGCAGAACTCCCTTGCTGGGGCACTTCCATGACACTCCTAGGTCACATTACAAGCTAAGCATAGCCCATGAAGCAATGCCCAGGTGAGTTGGTGGTGCACGCTTGCATTCCTGGAGCAGCAATCCAGCACTTCTACTACAGAGATGGAGATGGGAGGAGGGAGGCAGAAGCTACCAAAGCAACCAGCTTAGTTTTCACACACTTGTTGAAAATACGAAGATAGTAAAATGTCTTCAGAATTTAAAAAAACCTAGTAATTTTATTCCTGTTTTTCCCTCGTTTCAGTCACCCTGTAATCCTTATTCCCAGTGCAGGCCTGAGCAACATTCATGCTGTTGTGGGTTTGTTGACAACACTGGGACTAGCGTGATCTTTCTCAAAGAAATATCTGAAACTTTAGTGCATTTTTAGGAGTTGAGAACCAGTTTCTCAAGCTCTGACCTTTCAGTTTGAAGCACCTTAATGGTTATGTGCCACCTATAACAATTAGAGAGTGAACTCCAGTTGAGTCTCTTGGTTGGCTTGCAACACCTGTGCACTGGTCAAGTAGCTAATGCATATTAAAGCATCCTGCTAATGGTACTTACCTGCCTCTCCATACTGTACTTTTCTCTCTTTTCTCATCTGTTCAGTCTACTCTTTCATCTCACAAGAAATGTTAGTATGTATCTGTGACAGTCTGGAGGGATATAATTCTTTAGTATTTATTTGTCTAATACTTTCTATATGGGAGCTTTACCATGCTGAGGAACTGATGCACTTTGAATAGAATTCACTTTATGGAACCTTAGTTTGCTAGTGCACTTAAAATTAGACCTGTGCTTAATAAAAGCTTTCCTTGTAGTGAGCACATAAGATCTCAGATCTATGGCTTCTCTGGGGTAGGAAGACCTGCACACTGCAGTGCACCATGATGGCAAAGATGGCTTGGGAGGTTCCAGCTGCCCCATATTTGCCTTTCACTGGCATATCACGGTGAGCTGGAGAGACGCCTCCAAGTGCACCCTGCTGGAATGAGAATCTCCACTCTCTGTTCTTCATAGAACCATGGAATCACAGAATGGTTTGGGTTGGACGGGACCTTAAAGATAATCTAGATCCAGCCCCCCTGCATTTGCAGGGACACCTACCACTAGATCAGGTTGCTCAGAGCCCCATCCAACCTGTCCTTGGACACTTCCAAGGAGGGAGCAGCCACAACTTCCCTGGGCAACCTATGCCAGAGCCTCACCACCCTCATAGTGAAGAATTTCCTCCTAATGTCTAACCTAAACCTCCCTTCTTCCAGTTTTAATCCATTACCCTTTGTACTATCACTACAAGGCCTTGTAAAAAATCACTCCCCAGCTTTCCTGTAGACCCCTTCATATGCTTTAAGGCTGCTATGAGGTCTCCTTGGAGCCTTCTCTTCTCCAGGCTGAATAGCCCCAACTCTCTCAGCCTGTCCTCACAGGAGAGGTGCTTTAGCCCTTGGATCATCTTCGTCGCCCTCCTCTGGACTCGCTCCAGGAGCTCCATGTCCTTCTTATGCTGGGGGCTCTCAAATTGAACACACTACTCCAGGTGGGGTCTCACGAAAGCGGAGTAGAGGGGAAGAATCCGCTCCCTTGACCTGCTGGTCACGCTTCTTTTGATGCAGCCCAGGACACGGGTGGCTTTCTGGGCTGCAAGCCCACATTGCTGGCCCACGTTGAGCTTCTTGTCCACCATCACTGCCAAGTTTTTCTCCTAGGGTCTCTTTTTGATCCATTCCCTACCCAACTTGTATTTGTGTTTGGGATTGCCCCGGCCCAGGTGCAGAACCTTGCACTTGGCCTTGTTGAACTTCATGCAGTTTGCAGGATCTGAGCACTCAAGCCTGTCAAGATCCCTCTGGATGGCATCCCTCCCCTCCAGCATGTTGCCCTCACCATGCAGTCTTAGACTGCGTGGCTTAAAGCATAGAGTTTGGTGAGGAAAGTTTACTGGTCTTACAACATCAACAGCCTTTTATCAGAAGTCATCTGTTGAGTTCATGATGAAAAATTATCATTAGTGCACAGGAGACGTGGTTCTGCTTTTTGATTCAAAATGCAATTACATTGTGCCTTTGTCCTGGTAGACCTCTGGAAATGAGTTCAAAGTGCAGAGGAAGAGGAGAGGGGAATGGGGAGGGGGAAAGATTTCTTCTGTAGCATCTGGCTTTTTAGCAAAGTCCAGGGCTTTGAAAAGTAGTTGAGAGTGCTTGGTTGAAATTATTAAAGAATTGACTGATTAGTCTCTACTGTAAAATGTAATTTTCCATTTATCTTGTGCTTTAATCAAAATAAAAGAGGAAAGTGGGAGAAAAAGAAGAAACTAAGAAAAATGCCTGAAGGTACCATTTGTGAGGGTTGGGATTAAGGACATTCAGGGAAATAACATACAGGCAGCTTCCATTCTTGAATCCTCACTGAGAAAAAGCAAGATACTACAGTCAGTAAAGGTTATTTAATTTGAAACATTGTGGAACTAAAATAAGTGACAGCAATTTTCTGCCATGTCCATTTTCTTTGGTTTGTTTAGACTATATATAGAAAAATAATGTAGTCTGAAATTTTTTGTTGATGCAGTTTGTTTCAAAAATAGGCAAACCCACTTTATTTTATGAGAAATTTCTATGGCAGAGAGGTTTGAGCTATAAAAGGTATTTGAACAAAAATATGGAAAAGCCTCAAATTTGCTTTTTTTCAGAAGCAAAAGGCATATAATAATCAAAAGTGAGTTTACAATATGTTTAAAATGTAGAAACGTTAACTGTACACATTGCAAAACCTATTTCAACAGCCTTAATGCATTCCTTTTTTCACAGTAAATCTCACTAGTTTTGTATAAATCTATCTCATTAGTAGAATATTTGTATCAGAACCATTCAAACAATCAATGAGAACAATTCACTACCAGGTATACTGAGGTTTGTACTCACAATCAGTACATGAGTCTCTTAAAGTACTGTCAGAGATGGCATATTTTGCTGATTTTCTCTTCTAGTCAGCCATTATGATTTTAAGCCCAGCCTCACAACTACAACTCATTACACATCTATGTGGAAGATGTTTAAATTTGCCTTTCCCAAGCAGCTGAATGAATTTCATATTTTTGCATTTTCTATACTTCAGAATGGCGTTAAGATTTCATGACAAAACCAGAAGCAACAAATTGAGGACTAAACCTGCTTTGGGGTCTGCCTGGAGGATATGGAGAGCAAATACATTGTTCATACATGACGAGAGATCTAAGAGTGACATAAAGTTGTGATAAACTCAAAAAATCTCCAGCAGATCACCTTGAATCTTTATGCCACACTTTATCATGGCATGTCCTACTTCTTTAGTAGGGCAGGAAGGGAGCTAGTATGTCTATGTAGAACATGTTCCCTTAATAATGAGTGGGAAGTCTACTCTGCCTTTAGGACTTCCATAGTTAAGCACCAGGTAATGGATTGTTAGGGACTCTCTGGGGACTCAAATAGTGCTGGCAATAATAAAACCTGATTGTGTCATCAGTGCACCAGAAACTCATGTGAATTGAAACTATTTAAACTAAATTCACTGGTAGAATTTGCTGGAAGGTATGCAAGTTCAAGTTTGCAGGATTTATCTCAGCTCTGATAAACATAATGGTAAACAATTTGTCTAGCTTCACAGAGGCAGTAACAACAAATACTGTGTTTACAATTCTTTGGAGCACAGATGTTAGAAACAAGATTAAATGTGTTGTATTGCAACATAGAGAAAAATAATCTGACTAAAGACAAAGCAAAAATTCAGTCTGTGGCATATTCCTTTTTGCAACATACAGCATGTAAGATTTCTTGTTTTCAAACAGTCACAGCAAGGCTGCCTGGCAAAGAATGGAGTTGTTACTTTGATTATGAACTTCTATAGTTTTGACAGCTCACTTTGGAGCTTTAACATTGTATACTCTATGTTTCTTGGAAGTATCTGTTAATGGAAAAGAGGTATAATATGCTCTCTTAAATGCACTACACAGATAGAATTACTGAGAAAAGGGAGACATAAAGCAATTTGTGTTTTAAGCAGCTGTGCAGATTTAAGCAGTATTAAAACTTAGGGGAAACTGCTTAAATATAAGCTGTCTAGTGAAATTCCTTGAAGGACCTTCGTATCTCTAAAGAGACTGTATGTCTTTGCTATTTTTTTTACTCTGCTATTTGTTTCTTTCATTTTCCATAGAGGCTTAGAAACAAAACAAGGCAAAGCAGAAGTGAATTAAACGTTGGTTATCTTTGAAGGGAAAAATCTGAACAGAAAAGAGGAAAGGTCTTTCCAAGTTACTCTAGTCCAACCTGTTGACTGGAATTTGGAAAGCTACTAGTGTAACCTGAGATCTTTTCTGTAAGTAGTAAATAATCTTAGTTTTGGCAACATTTTTTTTTTTAGGATACTGATTGTTTCTTGACATTTGAATAGAATACTGGTGTGTTGAATTAAATGCAAATGTTTTTAAAGTTGCTAGCACATGAATATTTGCCCATTTAAAAAAAAACAACACAAACGGCACATGATTTTTTAAAAAACTCAGGAGATTTAACAACACTGAAACTGAGTTGCTATAATTATCTGTTTAAAGCTGTAACTGTATAGAAGGTCACAATGCACAGTTCTCTGTGGGAACAAGGACTGACAAACAGTCTTGACTTTGCAAAAGCTTTTTTCTGTTTATCAAAGTCTAGGTTTGCTTAGCCCCTCTGGAAGTCAGAACCTTGTACTCACATGTTTGAGATGACTTCCTTCTGGAAACTACGGAAAGATCAGCCCACTTCAAATACAAGTGTGAACAGAGGATGTCTTATCCACGGACCAATGTGCGACAGTTGGTTTCAGCTGAGTGAATGGGGTGTGTTAGACAGTCATGGCCACCTGATACTGTCTCTCTTGTTGTATGTGTTATACCAATGATACAGGTATTAGGAAGAGGCGTGTTGACAGGAGGCTCAGCTGGCCATCCTCAATTTGAGAGCTTCCTTTGCTCTCCGTTTTCCTGGCTCTCACCTTGGCTAAAGTTTGGTGCACACCTTCTTGAGGAGAGGATGCACCCAGCATGTTCCAACGAGGTTGGTTCACCCTAGATATTGGAAGCCAGGTAGAAAGCAAGTGGTGGTAACTTGGGGAAAACTTTTGAGTTGCTTTGGGTAGTTATAGCATTCATGTCAAGAGTAACTATATATTTATTTGTAGCTGCAACTTACCTGGTGAAGACCGTGACAGGTGTTTCATGCCATAGAGCAGCTAGATGGAGAAAAACCAAGACTTCTATGGTTGAAGCAAAAATGGGTGTATGGGGGAATACTGTATTGTACTGTCTCATCATTATTTTGGCTTTCCTGCCTCTAGAGATCTTCCAAAAGAGACCACAGATGAGATATGTGGGGTCACTTGATTTGTCTGAGTGCTGATCCAGCAAAACACTTAAATGTGTGGGGTTTTTTAAGTTAGGATGGAATTACTCCTGTGCCTAAACAAGTCATTTAGGTGTTAGACATTTTTCAGGCTTTGACTTGTGCATGTGTCTCTCTATAATATCACACCGAGACCTAATCTACAGAGCCAGGTAATCTGGATTTGAGCACACTATATGAATTTAGTAACACACACCACAATGTGCTAAGGTCTCAGTCTAGCTTCTTTCACACCCCGTTGCACCAATGCCCTTGATGTAAATAATTCTCTTTCTCCTTTAAATGTGAGATCACAGAATCACAGAATGTTAGGGGTTAGAAGGGACTCTGAAGATCATAGAGTCCAACCCCCCTGCCAGAGCAGGATCAAAAACTAGGGCAGATCACTCAGAAAGGCATCCAGACAGGTCTTGAAAGTCTCCAGAGAAGGAGACTCCACAACCTCTCTGGGGAGCCTGTTCCAGTGCTCTGCAACCCTCACAGAAAAGAAGTTCTTCCTCATGTTGAGGTGGAACTGTCTGTGCTTGAGTTTGAATCCATTGCCCCTCATCCTATCACAGGGCACAAGTGAAAAGAGGTTGTCCCTGCCTTCTTCACACCCAGCCCTCATGTATTTATAGACATTAATTAGATCCCCCCTCAGTCTTCTCCTCTCTAGACTGAAAAGCCCCAGGTCTCTCAGCCTTTCCTCATAAGGCAGGTGTTCCAGCCCCTTAATCATCCTCATAGCCCTCCCTTGGACTCTCTCAAGTAGATCCCTGTCCCTCTTCAACTGGGGAGCCCAGAACTGGACACAATACTCCCTGTGAGGTCTCACCAGGGCTGAGTAGAGCGGGAGGAGAACCTTGTCGGAGGCGACGCATGGACTTCACACAACTCTATAAGAGTTATAACTGAAGACCTTTATTGTTACAAATGGCGCCAATTTATACCCGACTCCAGATGTTCCACCCCAGTACAAACCTCGTTGGTTACACACATACACAATTAATATATGATTGGCTACGTGTCTTGTCACTTACTGCCCGTGTCAGGATGACCCAAAGTGTCTTGCTTCCCAGACGGTGCCTCTCAGTTCTTACTACAACATTCTTTTCCCACTACTTCATGAGATAACAACCATGAGATAGGACACCTGCTGTTTGCTGGTCCCGTGGGGTACCAGGCTGTGAGACATCCGCTTGTTTACCAGTCCCACGGTTTTGCTTCAGAGTGCCTAACGATTTAGTTAATGGCACCTGCAATACTGTTGTTTTAATTCGGGCCTGCCAATCTTCCATAAATCCCAACAGAACCTCCCTCAATCTGCTGGACACAGTCCTCCTAATGCACCCCAGGATACCATTGGCCTTCTTGGCCACAAGGGCACGTTGTTGTCCCATGGATAAGTTGTTGTCTACCAGAACTCCAAGGTCCTTCTCTACAGAGCTGCTCTCTAGCAGATCACCTCCTAACCTGTACTGATGCATTTTGCTATTCCTTCTCTGGTGCAGGACTCTGCATTTGCTCTTGTTGAACCCCATTATATTCCTCATGCCTATATTGCCCAGCTCTCCAGCCTGTCCAAATCTTGCTGAATAGCTGCACACACTTCAGGTGAACCAGCCAATCCTCCCAGCTTCGTGTCATCAGCAAACTTGCTGAGAAGACACTCTGTCCCAAGATCAAGGTCATTGACAGGACCCAGCACTGATCCCTGAGGGACTCCACTAGTTACAGGTCTCCAGCTGGACTCTGCACCATTGACCACCACTCTTTGGGCTCTATTGTGTAGCCAGTTCTTAATCCATCTCACTGTCCATTCTTCTATCCCACATTTCCTGAGCTTGCTCACAAGGATGTTATGGGAGACAGTGTCAAAAGCCATGCTAAGGTTGAGGTAGACTACATCCACTGTTCTCCCTGCATCTATCCATTTAGTCACAACATCATAGAAGGCTATCAGGTTAGCCAAGCATGATTTCCCCTTGGTAAATCCATTCTGACTACTCCTGATAACCTCCTTCTCTTCCATGTGCTTCGAGATGACCTCCAGAATGAGCTGCTCCATCACTCTTCCATGGATGGATGTGAGGCTGACTGGTCTGTAATTTCCTGGTTCTTGCTTCTTGCCCTATTTGAAGACTGGAGTGACACTGGCTTTCCTCCAGTCCTCAGGCACCTCTCCTGTTTGCCAGGATCTTTCAAAAATGATGGAGAGTGGTAGGGCAATAATAACAGCCAGCTCTCTCAACACTCTTGGGTGCATCCCATCAGGGCCCATGGACTTGTGTACATCCAATTTGCATAAGTGATCTCTGACCCACCCTTCATTGACTAGTGGACAGTCTTCCCTCCTCCAGGCTTCCTCTCCTATATCCAGGGTCTGGAGTTCATGAGGGCTGGTCTTAGTAAAGACTGAAGGAAAGAAGGAATTCAACAACTCTGCCTTCTCTGCATCCTCTCTTACCAGGGCTCCCACCTCATTCAGCAGTGGGCCCACATTTTCCCTAGTCTTCCTTTTACTGCTGATACATTTGAAGAAGCTCTTTTTGTTTTCTTTTACTTCCTTTGCTGCTTTAATTCTAAGAGGGCTTTGGCATTTCCTGTTGCCTTCCTACATATCCTGACAACTTCCCTGTAGTTCTCCCAAGTGACAAGTCCCTTCTTCCACGAACTGTAAATTTCTTTTTTCCATGAGACTTTCTTCAGAAGTTCCTTACTCATCCATGCAGGTCTCTTACCACCTCTACCTGATTTTTTACTCAAAGGAATGCACCTATCTTGGGCTTGGAGGAAGTGGTATTTAAAAACTGATCACCTTTCCTGGGCTCCCTTTCCTTCCAGTGTCTTAGCCCATGGGGTTCCTGCAGGTAGATCTTTGAAGAGTCCAAAGTTAGCCCTATGGAAGTCCAGGGTTGTAATCTTACTTATTACCCTGCTTCTTCCCTGTAAAATACTAAACTCCATCATGTCATGGTCACTGTTGCCAAGGCTCTTCTCAACCTTAATGTCCCCAACCAGACCTTTTTTATTTGTTAATACAAGTTCCAGAAGTGCACCTCTCCTCATTGGTTCCTCCACTACCTGCATTAGAAAGTTATCATTGATGCAATGAAAGAACCTTTTGGACTGAACCGTCTTTCCAGCAGATATCAGGGTGATTGAAGTCACCCATAAGGACTAAGGAGTGTGATCTAGAGGCTACTTCCAGCTGGCTGTAGAAGGCTTCTTCTTGGGTTGGTGGTCTATAGTAGACACCCACAACAGTTTCACCTTCAATTGCATGTCCATTAATTCTTACCCACAAGCTTTCAACTTGTCCTGCCTCCTTCCCTGGATAGAATTCAATTTATGTTGTTCATGATACCCTTAAGGATAGTTGTGGAAAGTTGTTTTTTTATCCCCTTTGTCACCTAGAGACAGGTTTGTAACATCTTGTGCATGTTCCCAAATTATTAATATTAGTTTTTTCATTAAAAGGGATATTAGAATCACAAGGATAGTGAGAAAAATAACTTCCAGAAATTTATCAGTGTTACGTTGTTCTTCCCCAGCGAAATGTCAGCATTAGTTTTATCTGTGTTTTCAGGTTGTTTCTAAATTTGAGCTCTGTTCTTCCCTTGCTGCAGGATTTCACCATTTCCTATTGGAATGGAATGTTTAGTTCTAAATAAAGTTTAGATGCTGTTGTCATTTAATAAACAGTTTCTTGCTAATTTTTTGAATAATTAATTACAGTATTTTGTTTCTACAAAAATTGATCTGGTTTTCAATTTTTTTCATGGTGATTCATACAGTTTGCTAGCTTACTTAGGAATAAGTTTTGGATTGTTATTGGAATTGCTTGTTCTGACAGTCCTGTATTTCATCTCAGTTGTACCACAGAGACCTAGACAAATACTGCAACAAATATTCTGTCGGTAGTCATTTTACTCTGCCAGGTGGAGTTGGCAGACCAACTCTTCTCTTACAATGAAAGTTTGCACTTTTTTCTTTAGTTAATCAGAATGTTGGAAGGCCAAGGAAAGGCCAGTTACTTGTTCTGCACATAGAAGTGTTGAGGTTGCACCAAAACACCTTTAGGAGGATGTTCTAGACAAATCCTAACACCTTAAGTTTTCTCATTCAAGATCTGATGTTCCCTGTCTCAGATTCACTCCTGGTGGTGACTCTATGGGGAATGTTAGCATAGACTTAAAACAGATAGAATATAAGGAGAAATTATTATAATTTTAGCAATCAGAAGAAAATAGGGTTATAGGTTTTGTTCTGTGATTTAAATTACACAGTAACTCCTGTGTATGGTAACTAGTAGGTAAGCACACTGCAATTTTAATGTAATTCCAGACTATATGAAATTCACAGCAGTTTAATGTTGAATTAATGATCACTTGCAGGTTTAGCCACCTGTTTTCTGAGCTACAACAGGTGTCTGGATTTGAAGGTTCATGCATATGTGATGAACATTTTGAGTCTGTTTTCTTTAAGCTGTTAGTAAAGCCCATACTTTCTTTTCAGGTAAACTGGATCAGTATGTCAAAGACTTAAAATGATGGAAAGGTTGACACAACCAAAATTGCAGGACACTCATTAGGTAGCCTGCATTGAAAGAAAGGGAGAGAAGAAATGGGATGACAGAAAGGTGACTACAGATATAATAAGAACAGAGAAACTGGTCAAGAGAAAAATTCTTAGTGGCTTTGAGAGTAAGGTAGACAACAAATTAAAAATATTTCCTTTCAGTTTCCATTCCTTCCCAAAGCCAAAGAAAAAGAGATAGGGAATTGATCAATAGAGCTAATAAAACTGTTGGGGTTTTGTTTGTTTGTTTGTATTTTCTCAAGGAATTCTGAGGTTTACTTTTTTAACAATTAGGATGAGAAGTAAAAATTAACTTTTGAGAAAAATCTCTCCATAGGAGAATTTGGCAGCAAGCAATTATGATGAAAATGAACTATATATCTAAGGATGTTAGTATTAACAATCAAGGAAATGTTTTCCTTTCCCCTTTTCCCCCCAAAAAATGATTTTACTCTGCTATTTAATCCCAGATGAGCTATAGAAAAGAACTTGCTCACAGACCTGTACTGCATGAGACTATAATTTAAGTAGACACATGTAACTTTTGTTAACTAGTTGAACTCTGTTCTTCATCAAGGTAAAATTGTCTTATCTTTCATTAAAAGGCCACCCATCTAGAGTTTACTTCATAACAGCTATGAAATATTCTTTTCATTAAAATCCATGAATATTGGTTATACCCTTTTGTTGAAAAGAAATAGACATTAGTTACTTTGCAATTTGATTTAGGAAACTTCATTGAAAGATGTAACTTTCCTTTCATGCATAAACCTTATATATCTTCTAAGTATACCCACACCTGAGTCTCTTTTTTGAGACTGCTTCCATAGGCATTTAGATGTTATTTTAAAAGGGAGCTTGTAATTATCAAACTTCAAGAGCAAATCATTACACATGATGAGAGACTGTCCAAGAATGAGAAGAATTATCTGCCATATGTCATTTGTTGATTATTTTCTGATGACACACCAGTCTTAAGATGTGCAGATGATGCTTTCTTATCCTGTATTGAATAACAGAGGAACAAGTAGGCAGGTGAGGATCACAGATAGTTGAAGCTGGAAGGGACCTCTGGAGGTCCCCCTAAAGCAAGACCACCTAAAGCCTGTTGCCCAGGACTGAGTCCAGATGACTTTTGAGTATCTCCAGGGATGGAAACTCCACAATCTCCCTGGGCAATCTGTATCAGTGCTCAGTCACCATCACAGTAAAAAAGTGTTACCTGCTGTTAAGAGGGAACGTCCTGTGTTTCAGTTTGTGCCCACTGCCTATGGTCCTGTCACTTGGCAGTACTGAGAAGGGCTTGGCTCTGTCTTCTTTATACCCTCCCTTCAGGCATTTATACACATTGATGAATTTCCCCCTGAGCCTTCCCATCTCCAAGCTGAACAGTCCTAGGTCTCTCAGCCTTTCCTCACATGAGAGATGCTTGAGTCCCTTAATCATCTTCATGATCCTTTGTTGGACTCTCTCCATTATGTCCACGTCTCAGTTGCATGGAGGAGCCCAGCACTGGTCCCAGCACTCCGAGTAGAGGGAAAGGATTATATCCTGCTGGCAACACTCCTCCTAATGCAGCCTAGGTTTGCTCTAAGGGCATATTAGTGGCTAATGTTCAACTTGGTGTTGACCAGGACTCCCAGGTCTGTTTCTGTAAAGCTGAGGTTATACCTTCTACAGAACTGGCAGTATAAAAGTGATATGAAGTCAGAAAAGCAAAAATTTAAGTCTGATGGAAACTTCACCAGTAGAGTCTAAATTGTACATTAAATTTCAAATAAAAGTGTGAGTAGAAGTTAGCTTTAATTCTTACCCCTGACTACAAACAGGCTTCTTTGACTGCTACTGGTTTGGTCTTGGGAGATTTCTGCTGTTGCTTTTCCACTGAGGAATCACTGAAGATTCCTCATTTCCTTGGAGCCATGGTTATTCCACAGATTCCCAACAGATGCACAGGTTATGTAAATTATGAGCTGTCAAGGAAGGGAGCGTTCGTAGGTGTGATTTTTATGGGTGAAAATGTTTCATATATCATGTCTCAGATCAGGCAGAACAGGGCACTGAACCTGGGTCTTGTACATCCAGGGTTGTGCTGGCTTTTGGAGAGTCATTTCAGTAGTGGCTGGTAACAGGACAAGGGGCAATGGGCACAAGCTGGGACACAGGAAGCTCCATCTGAACATGAGGAAAAACTTCTTTACTTGGAGGGTGACAAAGCACTGGAACAGGCTGCTCAGAGAGGTTGTAGAGTCCCCTTCTCTGGAGATATGCAAAACCCAGCTGGATGCAGTCCTGAGTCATGTGCTCTAGGGGATCCTGCTTTAGCAGGGGAGTTGGACTAGATGATCTCTAGAGGTCCCTTCTAACTCTGACAATTCCGTGATTCTGTGATCACAAAATAAAGCTGCAAGGTACTGTAGGAGTTTGTCCAGGAAAACACAATTTGGACTCCAAAGGCTTCACTGTTATTATTTAACAAACAATATTGGATAAACTTATAACCTAAACAAAAATTTAATATTCACATCTGTAGATACTCATTAAAAATGGGATTTATTCCCAGAATAATCATACACCAGTTTCCTCTTCTTTTAGTTATGTACAAGGCCAGAAATCTTGCAGTGAGGCAGGATCAGAAATAACTAGGTCATTGCCAGAGAAAAGCTTCACTTTCCTTGTTTTTGTGCCCATGTTTGATTTCTAGTACATGCTCTGCACTTACCTTCACCGAGTTGCATCAGTTCATTTCAAATTCTCATTTTTGTTTGTTAAGAACATGATGAATTGTGTTCTCCACAGAGTCTGACACGTCTCCCTTGCTGAGGTGATTTGCAAGCTTTTCACTACTGAATCACTGAAGTTATTAATAAGTAAAACTTTGTCCAAGGGAAATCCCTGGGGCTCTGACATGAAATGCTCTCACTATCTTGCACTGAACTAACATCTGCTTGTTGTGTATATTTAAGCTGTGCAATTTCATTTAGATCACAGTTTTACCTGTAAGTTTCCAGTATGAAGAGGAGGAGGGAAGAGTGGGGTGAATGCCAGATCCTGTCATCCATCCTTTCCTTGTGACTGACCCCACTTCCTCTCTCCAGTACTGAAAACTCCCTGAGCTGGCTGTGGAGACTTGGGATGAACCTTTTTTGTGCCCATGCAGTATGTGTGCATCTACCCTGTCTGTAGAGAGGGAGTGGGAAGAAAAGGCTGCTTAGTGCAGGTTCCATCTGCTCTATTCTGTTAGTTTGTATATAAAAATGTCAAATCAGATGCCATTACAAGATCATGTAAAACTGTGTTTTTATGTGAAAGATGCTAATTAGCGTTTCTTACAAATCTGAAGTTTGGTATCATTTGAGGTATCATTACAATTCCTGCATGTTTATATGTTGCCCTGTATTATTAATCCATTTTCTTGCACAGAACTCCTCCAAGCTGCAGCTAGCTTTTCTGTTCTCTTTTCAATTGTTGAGTAGCCACTGAACTTTTTTGGACCCTTCCCTCCCCTTGCCAGTCTTCAAAAAGGCATTATAGTGCCATTCACTGCTGAGCTGCTGTGCATTTATTAGGTTGCATTAGTACAGATTAAGATCTGTGTTGTCCCCTTCCTCCTGGTACCAGCTCATTGTTTGCTGACTGTGAGGTCAATAACATTCTGCTTTCTGTCAAACAACAGCTGGTTTTCTTGTGAGAGTTGTAGCAATCTCCGGTTCACCAGCTTGTCATGTGAATATGGCTGTGGGGAGCATCCATTAGACATACTGAAGAGTGTAGGAGGATTTTTTTAGCCATGCTGTTTTATTCCTACAGCCATGGCTGCTTTTGCTTTTTTGTCCAATCTGGACACTTCTAAGTGAGATGAGGGAGGGCCAGATTTACTGAAAGAAGGAAGGAAAGGGTCTTAGAAACAGATGGCTAGCCATCATATTAATTTTTTTTTTTGTTTCTAAAATAATTCCAAGAGATGCTTTAGCTCTGCCATTTTACAATATTATCAGCTTGATCGTACTTTAGTGACTAAGTAATGATTCAGCTCTTTCAAGTAATTAAGCATTCAAAAGCAAGGAAAAGATATAACGCTTACCTGTAGTGAACTTACACCTGTTCATACAAACAAACAAAAAAAATCATAGAATCATAGAATAGTTAAGTTTGGAAGGGCCCTTAAAGATCATCAGGTTCCAACCTTCCCTCTTCTCTCCTTTCTCAATTCCAAATACCAGCTGAATGTTAATGCCTTTGATGCCAGAACAGCAATAATAATGCCTGTTACCAGAATGGCAGAAGAGGCCAGCACTCCGGGTCCTAAATCCCAGAAATATGGAGGAGAAAGCTTTTGGAGCTAGGCATGGGAACTGTTCTTCTGGGAGAGATCTCACAGGCAATAATTTGATCATGGACATGCCAGCTTCTTTGAGAGGATGTCCTCTTCTCCAGGCTAAACAACCCCAGCTCCCTCAGCCTCACCTTGTAAGACTTTCCCTCTAGTCCCTTCACCAGCCTCGTTGCTCTCCTCTAGACCCTCTCCAGCACCTCAGTATCTTTCTTGAAGTGAGAGGCCCAGAACTGGACACAGTACTCGAGGTGAGGCCTCACTAGTGGTGTGTACAGGGAGAGAATCACATCGCTTGTCCTGCTGGCCACACTATTCCTGATACAAGCCAGGATGCCATTGGCCTTCTGGGCCACCTGGGCACACTGCTGGCTCATGTTCAACCAGCTGTCAACTGGTACTCCCAGGTCCCTTTCTGCTGGGCTGCTCTCCAGCCACTCTTCCCCCAGCCTGTAGCGTTGCATGTGGTTATTGTGGCCAAAGTGTAGGGCCTAGCACTTGGTGTTGTTGAACCTCATACCATTGGCCTCAGTCCATCAACCGAGCCTGTCCAGGTCCCTCTGCAGCATCTTCCTACCCTCCAGCAGATCGACACTGCCCCCCTACTTGGTGTCAGCCATGAATTTAGTAAGGGTGGACTCAATCCCCTCATCTAGGTCGTCAATAAAGATGTTGAATAGGACTGGGCCCAGTACTGATCCCTGGGGGACACTGCTGGTCACCAGATGCCAACTGGATGCAGCACCATTCACCACCACTCTCTGGGCCTGGTCATCCAGCCAATTTTTAACCCAGTGAAGGGTGCACCTGTCCAAGCCATGGGCTGCCAGCTCTTCCAGGAGGATGCTGTGGGAGACTCTGTCAAAGGCTTTGCCGAAGTCTAGGTAGACCACATCCACAGCCTTCCCCTCATCCACTAGGCAGTCATAGAAGGAGATGAGATTGGTCAGGCAGGACCTTCCTTTCCCAAACCCATGTTGGCTGGACCTGATCCCCTGGTTGTCTTCCACATGCCGCTTGATGGCACTCAGGATGATCTGTTCCATAACCTTGCCAGGCACTGAGGTCAGGCTGACAGGCCTATAGTTCCCTGGATCTTCCTTCTGGCCCTTCTTGTGGATGGGCATCACACTGGCCAGACATCTGGGACCTGGTTAGCCAGGACCTGGTTAGCCAGGACCTGGTTAGCCAGGACATCTCCAGGCATCTGGGACCTGGTTAGCCAGGACCAGCTTAGCCAGTTCTTCTGCCAGCTCCCTCAGCACCCTAGGATGAATCCCATCTGGACCCATGGACTTGTTGGGATCTAAGTGGCACAGCAGGTCCCTAACTACTTTCTCCTGGATTACAGGAGTGGGATTCTGCTCCCCATCCTTGTCTACCAACTCAGGAGCCCAGTTGCCCTGAGGATAACCAGTCTTTTTGTTAAAAACTGAGGCAAAGAATGTGTTAAGTACCTCAGCCTTTTCTTTGTCTTTTGTGACTATGTTCCCCCCCTCATCCAATAAGGAATGGAGATTTTCCCTGGCCCTCCTTTTGTTATTAATGTATTTATAGAAGCATTTTTAATTGACCTTAACAGAAATGGCCAGATCAAATTCTAAATGAGCTTTCGCATCTCTAATTCTCTTTCTACATGACCTTACAATGTCCTTAAATGCTTCCTGATTCACCTGCCCCTGTTTTCAAAGTTGATACACTCTTTTTTTTTTTTTTTTTCCCTGGAAGAGGAATACTAGCTCTATGTGACTACAGATCAACAGGAAACAATTTAATGAGTTTCAGCCATAGATTAAGTTGTAAAGTGCCGTGCCAGGGTTACACACATAATATGAAATTGTACACACTGGGTAATCTATCCTAATGCTGCATAATTTGTAAGCATTGCTGTTTTACCTGTATGATTGCATATTGTCTGGGGAAAAAAAACAACCAAACAAACAAAACAACATGACGTGCCAGATTCTGAGACTAAGTAAATTGGAAGAGATGCCCTTAAACCAGTGAAATTATGCTAATTTTGATGACCTGTCTCTTAAATAGGTCAGAAATAGAAATGTGAGCTTGATTATTAGACTCCCAGATGTCGTCATACTTGCAGAACATCCATGCTTGGAATGTGTAGGATAACTTAAATTTTATTTTCATAAATGGCTTGGAGAACTACTATTGTATCCTTATTGATCTTTATTTTATTGTTGTTTCAGGTTAGGTTTCCCCATGATGATTGTGTCCTGTATCATCGGGATGTGTTATCTTCTCGTTGCTCATGTCGTACTAGGTTGGAACACATAGTAATTTATACTTTGAAGACTTAAAGAAGCTTTCTGTTTCATTTAGTTTATATATCAGAACACTATGAAAATTTATAAATGGAAAAAGATGTATAAAACTCAAACATACGCTATCAATAAAAATGATTGTCAGCATCAGCATCAGGTTTGGTCATTCTTAACCTTCTATTTTGTGAACAATTTGCAGAAATAGGCAATCAAAATTTTAATTATTAATATAATTATTGTGCAGATGAAAAGGCACCAACACAAGGGAATATATTGTGCCTGAAAGTTTATGTTGACACAATCTGAGTATAAGTCAAAGGTAAAAAACTCATTCACAATAGCAGATGTTCAGTAGTTTCTTTTTTTAGGGCTTCATTTGTCTTTGTCAATGTATTTAGCTATTTGTATTAAAGTAACTAATATTCAAGTTGTAATAATAGACAATTACACAGAATGTCTGTACACTGTGAAGGATGTATCGTTATCTACATTTAAAAATAAACACATCTCCTGAAAATATGTTGTGGAAGAAATTATTATTTTGGAACTGGGATTGCATTCTATGCAGGCTTTGTTTTTACTCTTAAAGCTCTTAATCAGTGTTAAGCTGCTTTTTTTTTTTTTTTTTTTTTTTTTTTTTTAATTGGAGTAAACTGATGCACCTCTTCTTGTCACAGTACAGACATAAAATGTGATAAAGCACTGGACATCTTCCAATCTTTTTATAGGTTAATACACTATATGGAAGAATGAGATAATACTTTGGCTTGGATTTTCTTCTCTCTGATAATAATGCGTTAAACCACATATATTGTTTTGTATAATTGGCTGTCAGAACAGGTCAAACTTTCATTATGAATATTAAGTTGTGTGAGGCATTCATGGTTTCAGCCCCCATCTTCTAATACCTTTGTGGGATTGGTCTGAATTACTGGCCTGTTTGCTCTATCTTGAGCCAGACAAATTGGCAGCCTGGTGAATGCAGTCCAAGTGACCAAGACTGAATTTCAGGGAGCCAGTAGAGGTGATCAAAGGTGGCTTTTACCTGTGTTTAGTCCATGAGATAACCTGGGAAGTGAAACAGAAGTAGTATCTCTCCCGCAGAGGGGGAGTTAATCATGCATCCCATTCTACTCATATGTACATTTC
Source organism: Hemiprocne comata (assembly GCA_020745705.1). Classification (NCBI taxonomy): domain Eukaryota; kingdom Metazoa; phylum Chordata; class Aves; order Apodiformes; family Apodidae; genus Hemiprocne; species Hemiprocne comata. The sequence goes on along the minus strand of CM036586.1, from coordinate 87,685,197 downwards.
ATCCCGCATCTAGATGGTTTTTTTTAAAGTCTGAAACTTGATACTAAGAACTGAATGGAAATGAGCCACAGCACCCACTCAAAGCAAGGCTGGCTTCCACTTCCATTGGTAGATTCAGTGGTAGCAGATGAAGCATGTAGAGAAGGAGGGGACGAGCTCTCTCCATTGCTTCAAAACCTCCCACCAAGACTTCCAGCTCCATCCACTGGATAGGTGAAGTCTTCTGCAGCAGTGCTGAGATTCTCAGTGCTGCTGGGAAACCTCAAGGCTTCTGTAACAGCCACTAGTTGTAGCTCACAAGTTCTTCTTCCAAGAACCAGCATAACCTCCACTCCCTTTTGTATTAAAAAAATCCACCAAAAACAAAACTCTGCAAAAAGTCTAGACCAAAACAAAACAGAAAACAAACAGATGAGCCTGAAAGTCACTCTGGCAGACAGTTTGTCTGAAACTGAATTTGTCCTGTCTCACTCTCAATGTGGACACTTTTTCTTTGTCAGGGCAGTTTACTCTGTAATAACTGGAATTCTGTTTCCATTAATGAAACATTTATGCTAATCAGCTTAACATTGATCCCTGTTTAAAAATATTCACAAAATATTTTATAGCTCTCAACATTTCTCACATTGGAGCGATCTTGATGCAGTCACTGGTTGTGCAAGGACTGTTTTGTTAAGCCCTAGAGAATGCAAAATCTGGCTCTGCTAAAACACATTTGTTTTTTTCTGGTTTTGGGGGATTGTTGTGTTTTTTGTTGTTTTGTTTGTTTGTTTGTTTTCACTCACGTGGTTTAAGGTTTTATTTTGTTTCTATTTCACTAAAATCTTGTTGGCAGGTAGGAGCAGAAAAACGAGACTGTGATTCCACAACACAACTTACAAATTCTTTTTTATTGTTCTTTTTTAAGGGGTAAAAAAGCCTAAACAAAACCTAATCCTGCACCTGGGACCTTGAAACCCTCCTGCCAACCCTAAGCAAACTCATGCTAATAATGTGATCACAATAGCTGACATGAAAATTCATGTCTGGGTTTACAGTGTGCTGGAAGGAGGAAGATAGAAATGCAGCATTTCCACTCACTCATCTTAGCAAATACTCTGGAACACTTCAGTGTGAGAGATTTTTCAATGGCTTCAGAAGTGATGCATCAACAGGTCTCAAATGAGATTTTTTTTTTCTTGTGTGACTTCTTCTGTCAAAAGAAGGCAAGTAGTGCACAGGGAGTACAAAATCATACTGATTATGCTTTTAGGCAACCAAACTTAAGTCTAAATTAATTCTGCTTCTAGGAAATTTTTTAATGGTATACCGTTTTCCTGAGGATTTCCTTCAAATAAAATGGCTTTCCTTCCTTAAACAGCCTTGTTGGTTCATTTGCACAGCCAAGAAGAGCTCAGTGAGAATGCATATAACAAAGCAAATTGTAAAAGGAAGATAAAGTTGTTTGTTTGCACAGGGCTTTATATTAGTGTAATCTAATATTCAGTAACGAGAGAAATAACAGTGATAAAGATGTTTTTCTGGCCTCTTGCTGTTGTTCCTCGCAGAAGCAGACAATCTGCTAAAATGAAAATTACCCAGGTTCTTCAGATCATTTCAAGGTAATGAAGTATATTTTTCATTGGCTTCTGTAATAGTTATCAACGTAATCTGCACATCAGAAGGGCACAAGTTACAGTGACTACATCCTTGACAAAACTAGTGCATAGGATTCCATAAAAATGGAGTAAATTTGAAGAGTGGGTGGGACCTACTTTTGCAGTGAAAGTCTCCCTAAAAGGCTGAGAAAAAATTAGTTAAGTAATAAATTCTGTAAAAGTGTATCATCTTCAGTATGCTCATGGCCGATCTCAGGAGATGGGATTCTCATTTTCATTGACATCCCTTTAGGCAATTTGGTGATGGTTGTTTTAAGCTACAGAGTAAATACAAATAAATGACTACTCTAAGATCCATTTATCCTTTCTAAACGGTGTAAAATGCAGTAAGACAGCAATATATGAATTCTAGTACTACAGGGAAACCTAAAGCAAAGCAGAGCAATTACTGAAACCATTAACGAAACGGACATACTTAGAACTTCACCAAATTCTGAGCTGTGTAGCAAAGAATAGCATTGAGAGTGGCCAAGGGTCTGGCCAGCCCAGCATCTGTCACTGACAATGGGGGACAGTGAGTGCCTGTGAAGAGTGCTAGATTAAAGCAAACATTAAGTGATGTTTTCCCAGAATATTGTCTCAACTTTGCTTGTGGTAGTTTTATTTACTCTCTATCTACACATCAAATCAAAATGAGTTGAAAAACTAGAAATGTTTTCCTGTGCTGCAGAGTGAGGTTTGTCAACACCTTGCTAGCAGATATTACTGAGGTATGATTGAAAAAAGTATTTCTTATTTCTATGAGAACATTTAAATAAAACAATAGGATTTAGAAACACCCAACTATCTTGAAACAGGTACAGTGATTTATTTTTGGGGGAAAAGCCAGGTCCCGTTCATATCTATAAAAGGCAACCTGCCTAATTGAATGGATTGTTCCACAGATACTCATAAAAGCTTATTTTAAACCATCCTAAAGCTTCTAGTACCATATCTTGGTTAACAGCAAGTCTAGTGGTAGAAAGTAATTCTGGTTTTCATTAAAAAAATCAAAAAAAAGTGTATTGTTTCTAGGACACCAAATTTTAAAGGTACAGTTAGAAATAAACATTGTTTGACCACCCACAAAAATGAAGGTCTCATCTAAGAAGTCAAATGTTATTTGCAAAGTATTTGCCAAAACTCTCTTTGGACAACCTGCACTACAGACTTCCTCCAGTGGCTCAGAACTATTTTATATTAAATAAATGGGAACAGGTCCAGGAAGAAACAGCTGCTTTTTCCTGTTGTGTTGCTAGCTTTCTGTGTAACTTTTTGTGGATTTCTTTATGTATCTGTTTCTTGATTTTACCCTGTTTCTGAAGTACTTTAAAAAGGTGCATTTTCTATATGGGAGGTTTGGACTTTTGCAGGATTGGCTGATTTACCTGAAGGTTGTGTGGCCATTCAACAAGATTTGGACAGGCTGGAGAGCTGGGCAAAGAGGAACCTCATGAGGTTCAACAAGAGCAAATGCAGAGTCCTCCACCTGGGAAGGAACAACAAAATGCACCAGTACAGGTTAGGAGGTGATCTGCTAGAGAGCAGCTCCGTGGAGCCCTGGTAGGCAAGAAGTTATCCATGGGACAACAATGTGCCCTTGTGGCCAAGAAGGCCAATGGTATCCTGGGGTGCATTAGGAGGACTGTGTCCAGCAGATCGCAGGAGGTTCTCCTCCCACTCTACTCAGCCCTGGTGAGACCTCACAGGGAGTATTGTGTCCAGTTCTGGGCTCCCCAGTTGAAGAGGGACAGGGATCTACTTGAGAGAGTCCAAGGGAGGGCTATGAGGATGATTAAGGAGCTGGAACACCTGCCTTATGAGGAAAGGCTGAGAGACCTGGGGCTTTTCAGTCTAGAGGGGAGAAGACTGAGGGGGGATCTAATTAATGTCTATAAATACATGAGGGCTGGGTGTGAAGAAGGCAGGGACAACCACTTTCCACTTGTGCCCAGTGATAGGACGAGGGGTAATGGATTCAAACTCGAGCACAGGAAGTTCCACCTCAACATGAGGAAGAACTTCTTTTCTGTGAGGGTTGCAGAGCACTGGAATAGGGTCCCGAGAGAGGTTGTGGAGTCTCCTTCTCAGGAGACTTTCAAAGCCCGTCTGGATGCCTTTCTGAGTGATCTGCCCTAGTTTTGGCCCTGCTCTGGCAGAGGGGTTTGGACTCGATGATCTTCAGAGGTCCCTTCCAACCCGTGACATTCTGTGATTCTGTTATCTGGAATGCATCTTGTCAAGATTTTGCTGTTCATATTGTGCATTGCATGCCTTGCATCATATGTATCAGTTTAACAGAGTTATTTGAACTCAAGCAAATTACATTTGGACTCTTCATTAACTTGAGGTAGTATGGTACAAAACCTCAGTCTGTTATTCATACTCTTCTTCAGTCTCACAGTAAAAGTTCTTCTTATTTTCACACAGTCAAGACAGAAAAATACCTTCTTGATATACCTCTTGGCTAGTCAAGTCACACTGTTTGGGCCAAAAGCTGGTGGATCTCAAGCAAAAATTTTGCTCAGAGGTCAGAGTATATGACTACATGTTGTGGTTTGGGCCTAACACGACAACAAAGAAACAGCCCCATGGCCACTCACTCAGCTTCCCCCCCACCGACACACACACACTGGGATGGGGATAACAAAGGCCAACTAGAAGCTCATGGGTCCAGACAAAGGGCCAGGAGGTTCTTCACCTATTAAGGTTACGGGCAAAACAGACTCAACTTGGGAAAAAATAATTATTTAATTTCATACTAATCAGATGCACACAGGACACAGACAACACAAAGAGAAGGGCTTACATACGTTACCCCACCCCTCCTTTCTTCCCGGGCCCAAATTACTTTGTTCCCCATTTCTCTCCCTCCTTCCCCCCAGCGGCACAGGGGGACAGGGGATGGGGTTCAGGGTCAGTTCACAGTCTGGTGGTTCCTGCCACTCCTTCCTCCTCTGGATGAAAGATTCCTTACAGTCCTCTCCTGCTTCCCCACGGGGTCCCTCCCATGGGAGAGAGTCCTCCACAAACCTCTCCTCCATGAGTCCTTCCCACAAGGTCCGGAGCAAGCTGCTCCAGTGCAGGCTTCCCACAGAGTCACGGGCTGCTTCGGGAACAGTCACCTCCCCTGGGGCCGGGCTCTTCCACTGCTGCATAATCCAAGTCCACTGGCAGCAAAATCCAAGTCCGCTGGCCAACCCACCCCTCCTGGCACCTTCAGGGAATGTTCCACCATGTTCCTCCATGAATGCAGGGGACATCCTGCCATCTTGCCGTTGGTTGCAGGGAAACTTCTGCTTGGGCACCTTCTTCCCCTTCTTCCTCACCGACCACCGGGATCTTCACCCCAGCACTGCCCCTCACCTCTTCAGCTCAGCTCTTCCTTTTTTTCTACCAAGTGCTCGCTCTGCTCAGCTCTTATCTCAGTTCTTTCGTATGTTAATGGCAGAGGCGCATCTACTGTCTCTCTTATGGCTCCTTGGCTGGTTTTGGAGCAGGGGGAGCTTCTCAACCTCTTACAGGAGCCACCCCTGGGGCCCTTCCCCCACTACAAAAAAATCCCACCAAACCAGCACACCACATTAACCTCAATTTTTTTTTCCAGCCAGCTTTTAAAATTAAATATTCAGGCACATGTTTCCTAAGATTATGGACTGATCTTTGCCAGCAGAAATCCACATACCTTTAAGACACAGAATGTATGAAATAGATTATGTTACCCCTAGTTTTATCTGCATCAAAATGAAATAACCTACATGCCATGATCCAACTCTTAGAACAAATGTTTATATATTTCCATCTAACAGGTAAGTTACTCCTCATTTATAAAACTAAAAAGAAACTTTACAGGTATTGTGGGAGCTTAATAAATTAATTAACTGGGATAATTAGTAGTTGTCTGAGCTCAAAAGTGAATGCAGGAACGACAATGAGAAACAAAACATCCTGAAGCATTAACATTCCTGAGTCAATCTCAGGAGAATCTTAAATTTTCAATTTATGCTCATGAGCCCCAGCACTGTCAGACTTGCTGGGAGTTTTTTACTTCAGTCAGTGTCTCTAACTCTTCTCACAATTAATGCATAAAATGCACATGAGAAGTTATAGGTTGGAATGTGGTATAGGTAAATATATTAAATAGAAGGAGGAAGAAAAAAAAAAAAAAGAGACAGCACTGCTAACTATGCACATCACTGACATTAGGAAATAAGGAAAATATAACCCTTATCCCTATTCTCCCTAGAATTGTTCGTTAAGTCAGAGGGGTTTGGGGTTTTTTTCCCCTCTCTTAAACTTTATTAAGGATAAGTAGTCACAGACTGTCTGGAGAAAGAGGCTGGAGACAAAAAAAAAGACAAGCTAGGGTTTTGTTTGGCAGCTGGTGGACTGGAGGAAAGCAGATGAAGAAGGAATAAGGTTCAAAATAGCAGACGTGTATAAAAAGAAAATTCTGGAAGACAATAAATTGGAGAGAGAGGGGGGAGACATGGGAGGAAGCAGTAAAGAGAGAAAAATCTAGAACTCCCCCATGATTGTGCCTCTTGTTTATAGCACTCTGCAGCACCCTTCCCCCATTATCCTGAAGAGTCAGGTCAGCTCATACATGATGGGCAAACCTATGTGTGTTCCTTTTCTTAAAAATAGCAGCAAGTCTGTTACTTCAACCAGGATAATAGAAATTATGGTCAAGACTACATCTTGAGAGGACTTTCTTTCCATTACTGATTCATTAGACAAAGCACTAATTGAAACTATGGCTAATAAGTCACTGCTGCCTATCAAAGTTGAAACAGTACCCTGAAAAAAGACAAAACAGCATGGGATTAACTTTAAACATAGTGCAACCCCCTCTTGTGCTTCTTATTATTTAGAGTAGCACTAGGCTATTGCTAATCTTATAACATTCTCCCTAATAAGGTGTGTGATAAGAGGTTTCTTCTCTTATGCTTTCCCTCCAGAGCATCTATGGAGGAAGATTTTAATCCTTTTCTCAATAAATCTCCAATACTTGTTAATTTTCTCTTGTCCTTAATTAATCACTCAGATTTTCATATGCTGACTTAATCTGGGGTGGTTAGCACTTATTCTGAATTCCTCAGACTTCCTATTGTAAATTCATTTCAGAAATATTAATTTAATGCTTCAAGTATTTCATTCTTTTTTCTGGCTTGGTTCCCAATTATTTTCTCAACATCCCATTACAACAAACACAGAGGCTCATGCTTAGCATAGTTATTTTCTGTCTATTTCAGGTGGAACTTATTTTCTACCTTTTAGAATCTATGAATTCTTTAATGGTGGTTAATGTAGGGAATAACCATCTGATAGCTGTTATGCTGATATTTCCACTTTTGTATTAGAATATTTAAAATAATAGGTGGTGTTTGCATAAAACTGTAATTCCCTGCTATTTCATCGACAGTATTTAATTATTTTCACAGAATCACAGAAGGTTAGGGGTTGGAAGGGACCTCTGAAGATCATTGGGTCCAACCCCCCTGCCAGAGCAGGACCAGATGCCAGATACCAGCAGGACCCCTGCCTGAGCTAGGGCAGATGACTCAGAAAGGCATCCAGACAGGCCTTGAAAGTCTCCAGAGAAGGAGACTCCACAGAAAAGAGATTGTCCCCACCTTCTTGAGGTCCAGCCCTCATGTATTTATAGACATTAATTAGATCCCCCCCTCAGTTTTCTCCTCTCTAGACTGAAAAGCCCCAGGTCTCTCAGCCTTTCCTCATAAGGCAGGTGTTCCAGTCCCTTAATCATCCTCATAGCCCTCCCTCTCAAGTAGATCCCTGTCCCTCTTCAACTGGGGAGCCCAGAACTGGACACAATACTCCCAGTGAGGTCTCACCAGGGCTGAGTAGAGCGGGAGGAGAACCTCCCTTGATTTGCTGGACACACTCATCCTAATTATAGGCACAGTTTTCAGCATTGCCAGTAAATAAGGCCACTTTACATTCAAGTTATTTGTCAAGAACAAGATTGAGGGAAAATTAATATTAAACAAGTTATCATACAATCCTTTCTGATGAAGAGCTTTAATGCTCTCATGTTGCAGAGGCAGACTTCAGGGTTTAAAGTTTGTCAGAGACTGAGGTAGTGTCACAGGCATAGTTTTAGGTCTCCTATAAGAAAAATCCTCCAAGATTACCAGTTCTAATATACTGCATCTGGGGGTTGCTGGAGGCTGAGCAAGGCTTCAGTCTGAGAATTTACTACCTGATTTTTCTTATATGCTGGTCAGCCACAGTTGCAAATTGTAGACTCCAAGTTAGGGAACCTAAGATTTTTGCCCTTAAACTTTCTTTATCTCATTTCATCTATCTCACTGAAGGGTTCTTGTGAAAATAAATTGAGTGAGGTTTGTGAAATGCTCCAAGGATGTCTGTGAGGGAATCTTCAATCCTGACTTGAGAAAAAAGTTTGAATGACATCAAATGAATCACAGAAACATTCTGTTTGGAAAAGAGACCTATAAGATCACTGAGTTCAACCATCAACCTAGCTCTATCAAGTCCAGTACTAAACCTAAGCAGCATATTTACACATCTTTTAAACACCTCCAGAAATAGTGATTCTGCCACCTCCTTGGTCTGCCCATTCCAGTGTTTCATTGCCCTTTCAGTGAAGAAGTTTCTTCTAATATCTAATCTAAACCTCCCCTGATACAACTTGAGGCCCTTGCCTCTTGTTCTATCACCTCTTCTTGCTTGGGACAAGAGACCAATCTCCACCTCACTGCAACCTCCTTTCAGGTATTTGCAGAGAGCACTAAGTTCTCTCCTCAGCCTCCTGTTCTCCAGTCTAAACAATCCCAGTTCCCTCAGCTGCTCCTCATAAGTGGGGATACATCATGAATTGATGTAAAACTATATGCCAAACAGATATTCATAGCACCTCTTGACTAGAGATAGTTGCATGTTTTTTCACAAAGAAATGATGTAATTGTGAAAGTGAAAACTTTGTGATGAAGTAGATGAAGAAGCTGCCTTCTACTTGAATGTGAAACTTTTGATATTTTTTGACTCTACAGTCTTGGAAATAATTTCTTGTTCCTGCGTGCAATAAAATACTTGCTGTAGTCTTATTTCCACTGTAAGACTCGAAAAACTAGCAGGTAGACCAATTTTCTCCAGCAAAGGTCAGATTCGGAAATTTGTTTCAAAATAAAGACTCAAAATAATGTATATATTCTACAGTACCAACAGAAACTGGAAATATGTTTCTGTATCAATTACTGTAAACAACTTTAAGTAACTACAAAATACAGAGACCATATGTTATATATATATATAAACAGTCAGGAGATATTTAAGTATTTATAATTGTAAATATTTATATTTTAGATTTAGCATTTGTTATTTTTTTTTAAACTTTTGCTATAAGTTTTCCTTAACATAATTGAACTTTACATGTCTTTTCTATGGGCCATATTAAAGATGACTTTTTTCTTGCCGTTGTAAAAGATTTCTCAAACTTGGCATCTCTACTTTGGATCCAATTTGAGAATCAATCCATCAATGCTGCCTTCTGTTCATGGAATGGATTTATGCATGCAAAGCTTATATTGCTCAATATATAAATATTAAAAGAGTTTACAATGACAAGCACTCAGGAGTTGGAGAACACCAAAATAGAATCATAGAACCATAGAATCATTGAGGTTGGAAAAGACCTTCAAGATCATCAAGTCCAACCGTCTGCCCTGGAACCCCTAACCACCAAACCATCTCCTGAAGCACCCTGTCTACCTGAGTTTTGAACACCCCAGGGATGGTGCCTCCACCACCTCCCTGGGCAGCCTGTTCCAATAAAAGTTATACATCCAAGCTTAGGTTTGCTCCTTTGTGTTTTACAGTTAAAACGGAGCCCTGTGCGCCACCTTTGTGGTAGATGTCTGTATTTGTTCTCCCTGTGTACTGTTGCCTCCAGCAGTCCTCTTTGGATTTCAAATGTATGGTTTATTTTCTATTATAAAGATACCAGATAAAACTGGGCCTCACACAAAGTTCAGGTAGATTCTTGTGAAGCATCTTCTTCCATCCTGATGTATTAAGCAGATTAATACATTATGATGTATTAATACATCATAACCTGATGTATTTGCCCCCTCCCTGGAGGTGTTGAAGGCCAGATTGGATGAGGCCTTAAGCAAACTGGTCTAGTGGGAACTGTCCCTGCCCATGGGAGGGGGGTTGGAACTAGATGGTCTTTAAGATCCCTTCCAACTTTAGCCATTCTGTGATTCTGTGATTAAGCAGATGTTCTTCAGAGAAGTCCTTAATTCAGGAAAACATTTTTATCTCTGAAATATTTAAGTGATGTTTTGTTTCTAAAAAGGAATCTGTGCTCTTCTTGAAAAGCGAAACGCTTAACTGCTATCCTGAACTGGGGCTTAGATTGAATATTTAAGATTATTTATCTTGGTACTATCATTTTGACCCTCAGCACTTGGAGAAAAGGAATTAGTTTGTCCCTGAAAAGGTGCTGAACTAATGAAATCTGTATCTAATTTGTACATACTAATTTGAATTTGAAGGGTTAGAATTATAATTATTTTTTTTTTGCCCTTTCTGTCCTGTGAAGTGGGAAGAACAGCCAGGTCTACCAGTAAGAGGAGCCTTCAAAAAGTCTTCAGAAATCCATGAGTCTAGTGGAAGTGAGAACTGTGTTCAAACAGAGTTTCAGTGTGTCTGATAAGGTATGACTTCTCAAAAAAAGTGCAGCTCAGAATAACAGGTTGTCTGAAGCAGACAGTATTCTTATTTTGTTAATAGTTTTTTGGGCTAATACAAGATCTGCATTAAAGTCCTGGATTTTGTAAACAAGCTGTCAACAACACTTCTTATGTATTCACATTACGTTTTGGCTTATTATTCTTAGTAAAATTGATGCCAACTTGCATTACATTTGTTTGTGGAATGATAAACACATCCCAGTGAAGGAACATAAAGGGAATTTTCTCCTTTTTTTTTCTTTCTCAGTTTTCTCCTCTATAATGCTAGGCAAAATACATTGCATACCATAAATACATATCTAAGTCTTCAATGTGCTTAAAAGGAAAACATCACATAATCACGGGAGATAAGCAACCTAAAGCCACTGTGTCTTCATTACAATTCAGAAGATGACAGAGTAAAGGGATGGCAAGTGGTTTGATGCAGCAGACAAGAAACATATGCTCAGCTTGCACTCTCCTTGCCATACAACGGGGCAGATAGAGTCAGACCTGCTCTCTTTTCTGCATTTCTGTTTAGCTGCGGCCTAGCAGCTGGTTGTGAGCTTTTTGCTTCTATTGGCTTTACCAACATTATATACTGGGGAGATGAATAAATCAGGGCTGCTTCAAACAGCACAGCAGTGACATTTTCTTTGGTAAATGAAGGCTGACGAAGCTCAAGGGAGGGAATGAAAGGAGAGAAGATTCCATCAGCCGCACTCACAAGTGAAACTAATGCCTTGGGATGGAGCCATCGATATTAATATGAGACATCATTCCACCTGCATTTTGGTGGACTTTGTGGCTCCCCCTCACTGGAGACCTCATTTAGGACTTTGCAATTTATTCTCCCGGGTTGCAATGGAGCAAGAAATATGATTTTGCCATCGATGCCCTGCTCAGGAATCAGTTTTGACTGGTGGCACAAAAATAAACCCCCCCACCCCAAACCGTCCTGAGGGTCACAGATCCCAGTGGCTCCTGATAGCAGCTTCATTCCACACTGAGTTGATCTGTTGTGTTGGAAATTTATAGTTAGTCATTGCCTCCAATGACAGTTCAAAACATGTGCTCAGGACAGCCAAGGGGGCCATCGTAAGACCAAAAGCAAAGGGCAGCAAACATGAAAAGCTCCCTGGAGAACATTGATGCAAGAGAAGCACTCATAAAGTCCTGGCTTCACATCTTTCTCTGCTTCCTAGAAAGAAATAATTTGAATCATCTGGCCTGCTGGAAGGATCTGCTCTTTGTTGCAGGGCCTGGGGGAGGGTGGGATGAGGCTTCATGGCTTTAAGCAACTGCCAGCAATAGTGTCTCTTAAGGCAATTTCTTTCAAGCACAACTGATATGGAAGTAAAGGCATAACTGAGCCATGATCAAAAAGCCTGCAGGGTATCCTAGCAGTTATACAGTTGTTTATGTCATTGCAAAGGCCGTTAGTGAGTTTTAATACTGATTTTGTGCAAAGGAGAACAGAAGCCAATTCCCTCATCACCATAAAATCTTGTGCAGAATTGGTTCTCTTTCTGTTCATGCATCTAGGGATGGGCCAGTGTAAATGGTAAACAAAACCAAGGACCTGTGAAGGAAAAAGAGATTCCTGTGGTATAAGAATGGGTCATAGCCTATGCCCATCTCAAGTCTGAAAATAAGTATAGCAGGTGTAAGAAGCACAAATGACTATGAGTTGAGTAAATAGTTTTGAGGCAGTACTTTAGCTTGCACAGAACTTAGTGCAATCCATACTTCAGTGCCACTTTCCATTGTTGTTGAGATGTTTTGGTCCCTGTTAATTCTAATCCTAACTCTTCTGACCAAGCTACAGCTGTTTTGTTTTTTTTATTTTTTTTCAAAATGACATTATGTCCTGACCTTTTAAACTTGGCTCAGCTAATTATCTGAAGCCCTGAAGTGGCCTTGTTGAAAATTGTTGCTAAATGCACATTTTCTCTCCATGTAGCAAGAGCTTTTTCATTCCTCTTGTTTATTTCCAAGAAGGAACCCTCCCAAGTCTTACAGCAGCTTTCTTACCTCTACTGTATAAATGGATACCTCTTTAATGTCTTCTCAAGCAATGATCTCATCCTGTCAGCTCGTATCTTTGGAAATACTGTTGATTTGTGCTAGTGTTAAATGAAATTATAGTTAGAAACCTAAGATACCAATTGTAATTGAAATTTAGTTTCTTTTCTGGAAACCAAGGAACTCTTCTGATGGAGTATACAAGCCAATATACTTACATGTACTTACATATGAAGTGACTGTCTTCACACGTATCTATAGGTAACTGAGAAGAGGGGACAGAGAAAGCTGGCACATGAAGGTCAGCTTAGATGTTACCTTTGTAACACTTGATAGTAACACTTTTGAGACTCTAAATGTGGAAACATCAGCCTGTGTTTTCTGCCCAGAGAAACCCTGGCTGGCAAATCCATTGTGCCTGTGTTATAAAGCACCTGTCTTTTCAAGAGAAAAGAAATGAGATTTTAACCCCCCTTTATCCATATTTCTGGGACAACAGCTGGTTTGTAGTCTGATAGAGGCACAATTCTGCCTCTCCAGCAGTATTTTTTTCTCTAACAATTTTTAGCTTAACTGTTACTCTGTTAACATACACTTAGCTCTATTATTGAGTTTTAGGCCACTGATTATGCTTCATTATGGAATTTCTGTAGTATAAGAATGTCCCTGGCTCTGTTGGACTGGATTTGTTAATACATAATGCAGTGAAGTGGAGCCCTATCATCTTCGAGACTGACCTACACAAGATCTCACTCCAGATCCCTGCATCAAGACAGGCTTCTGTGGTGATGAGCCTGCTCACACTAGAATTAAAATGGATTGTCTGTATTCACTGGGTTGAAAAAGAAAGCAATAATTACAACAACTCTCACTCTGCTTTGTGCTGGTGTGTTAAATGTGATAAATTGATATAAAAAAAAAAATCCCTTTTAGACATGAATACACAGTAAAAGAAAAACGATTAATTAGAATTTAGATTAACTGAGCATCAGTGTTCAGTGTGGAAGTGGTCCCTGCTGCTATATAGAAAGCCTTGGCACTCAAGAGACTGTGACTAAAGGATACCAGACTGAATCACTTAAGTAGTCATGCTGTCAGTAGACATTAATGAAGGTTGCTTTTGCATACTAATAATAGAGACCTGGATCTGTATCATGTGAATCTTTATTATCCTCTATCTAAGAAAAGCAAACCAGCTGCAAAAATATTAATGATGGAAGGGGATGAACATAGCAGTAACTGCTGTTCAACTGCGCTTGAATTATCTGGCTTATCAGAGCTACCAAGATGCCCTTGGTGCCCAGGCACTGGCTCGGTCAGCTGAAATCCATGGTGCTTCAAATGCAGTGTAATTGCTCTGAAACTCTAGAGAATAGAGGATTATTTTTTATTGCAATCTTATTCTCTTTGATGTGATTCATATCTGCATTTGAAAATGTGTTCAAAATATATAAATGTCAAGTTAGCCCCCCAGAGTCCAGTATTGACTACAGTGAATCCCCACGTGGTGTACAGGTGAGTATTCCTGCCATCCACCTTCAGCCTTGAGGTTATGTGCAGTGAAGAGCACTGAAATTAGAAGTCCAAAATGTGACATGTTCCCCCAGAACCTCAGCTGTATGTGTGAGGGGCAAATCCACTTGCCTAAGCTGATGAGAATATTATCTGCAAAGCAAATACCCAGAAACTGCACAATCTAAATCTGTGTTTGAAGTATCTTAGCATGAGAGGGGACCTTGTAAGGTTCAGAAACCTTAATTTCAAAGCTGAGTTTATTGTTTGATTTCAGAACTGAAACCTTTCTGCAATAAAGCTTCAGAGCCACTATTAAAATGCTGCTCTGTTGTAACTGCCGAATAGAATATGCAATTCTTTATTTCTTTTTTCCAACCTGACTGTTGCTTTGCTTTTGGTGCTCTCAGCTGTATACCCAGCCTGCAGATTTTCCATTTATTTTATGAATGTGCTCTGCATATGGATTTAGATCTAGACTGCTGAGTCTATGCTCAGGAGGTTTTGCTAGTGTAGCTACATAGCATGATTAAAGCAATATGACTTTTGTGTCCTTATTCTTTCCCCGAGGTTGTTTTGCCTCAGGTACATGACCATTCGGTCTCACTAGAATTCTCCTACTTTTCCTCCTTTTAATTTTTTTTTCATTTTCCCTTCTGAGATGTGTACATTCCCTTGAAATATGTGTACATTTCCCATTTCTGCCTTCCATTTTTTCTTCATCTCCTAGACTTCTATTTTTGAGCAACTTCATCTAGCTCTTTGCCATTTTTTTCCATCTATTGCTTCACTTCTGTCTTCCTATTATCTTTCTGGCTGTTATTCTCCTCTCCTCTCCTCTCCTCTCCTCTCCTCTCTCCTCTCCTCTCCTCTCCTCTCTCCCTCTCCTCTCCTCTCTCTCCTCTCCTCTCTCTCCTCTCCTCTCCTCTCCTCTCCTCTCCTCTCCTCTCCTCTCCTCTCCTCTCCTCTCCTCTCCTCTCCTCTCCTCTCCTCTCCTCTCACTCCTCTCCTCTTCCTCCTCCCCTCCCCTCCCCCTCCCCTCCCCTCCCCTCCCCCCCCTCCCCTCTCCTCCCCTCTCCCCTCCTTTTCCCTCCCCTCTCCTCTCCTCTCATTTACAGGCTTCCTGAGAGTGGAAAATGACCCATTTTGTTACTTGCTTATTCCTTGTCCTTTTTTTAATGTTTCAGGTATCTACTTAAGGTTAATTTTGTAAAAAAATATGCAATTTTTTTTGCCACTGTTTCCTTTTGTGGGAGGTGAGAGAAAAGATGCTACTACTTTTATACATCATCCATCACCCTGCCATTTTTTTTCTATTTCTCTCCTAATTTTGAGGAGAAGATTTTGGCCACTTGTCTGATACGGTCTACTCAGCTCTATGTTTTATGCATGGTACAAGCACATTTTCATCCAAGAAATCCCAGATAAAAAAATGAGGATGCTGCATCTCACAAACCAGTGTGCCACATTTTGACTGCTGAGTGGTGACAGGTATCTTTATAACAGCATTAATCACAATCCTCTCATTGTCTATAAAAGTGGATTTCTCACACCATTATTTTCATATGACTGGCACATTACTCCAAAGAGAGGCTTGAAAAATAGAAAATCTATTTGTGGCAGGACATATATGGTGTGAACAACACATGCAGCAGTACCCTATAAGCTGGAAATGATCGCAATGGCACCTAAAATAAGAAAGCTTTTGTGTCTCACAACAGGACAAAATCAAAGAAGTGCCAGCAAAAAACAATCTTGATAACAGGCAAACAATGCAGCTGCAGACGCAGCAGAGGTCTGTGATGTCTAGAAATTAGAAATGCACTAATTAGGATATAATTAATATTAGCTTGCTTTGAACTCATATGTAAGTGCTCTAAAACAGTGTGATCTAAAACTAAGTGATGGCAAGACACAATGTTTAAGCATTTAACAAAGGTGTGTGGGCAGCTTGACCACTAAAGGGACAAAGGAAACTTGTGCACTTACAGCACGGGGAAAGCATGTAAGCAGAAATCCTTGTCACCAAATTTTAAGTGAAATAGCATTAGCAGGGTTAGTTTTTAACAACTAAACTCGGTATTGGTGTTTTTATAAAGTTTAACTCTGGGCCGGTTTTTCAGTCTCCTAAACATCCCTATCACAGTGATCTAATGGACAGTGTATAGAAGCATATTTAGTTCCAGTGCAACATCATGTATTGTAGTGTGGTTCTAAATGATTTCTCTGCCTCAAAGCTGAGACCAAAACAAGCACCAAGGAGTTACAGCGTCAAAGTCACACGGGCCCTGCCACTGAGAAGTCTGAGACTTGGTCTCCCTTGGAAGAACCTCTGTCCTCAGGAATATGAGAAATACCTCAGTGACCTTCAGCATTCTTCTTGCTCTTCTAAGCTTGGCTCTTCTCAGAAGCCAAATGCCTTCAACATCTTGAAAAGTCCTGGAAAATGGGAGAGCTGGCTGAGGACTGGAAGATAGCCAATGTCACTCCAGTCTTCAAGAAGGGCAAGAAACAGGACCCTGGTAACTACAGACCAGTCAGCCTCACCTCCATCCCTGGAAAGATGATGGAGCAGCTCATTCTGGGGGGTCATCTGTAAGCATGTGGAAGAAAAGAAGGTTATCAGGAGTAGCCAGCATGGATTCACCTAGGGGAAATAATGTCTTACTAATCTCACAGCCTTCTATGATGATGTGGCAGAATGGATAGGTGCAGGGAGAACAGTGGATGTTGTCTTCCTCGACTTCAGTAAGGCTTTTGACACTGTCTCCCATAACATCCTTGTGGATAAACTCAGGAAGTGTGAGTTAGAAGAGCAGACAGTGAGATGGATGGAGAACTGGCTAAACAATAGAGCCCAGAGAATGGTGATCAACAGTGCAGAGTCCAGTTGGAGTAACTGGTGGTGTTCCCCAGGGGTCAGTACTGGGCCCAGTCTTATTCAACATCTTCATCAATGACCTGGATGAGGGGACAGAGTGTATCCTTAGCAAGTTTGCTGATGATACGAAGCTGGGAGGATTGGCTGATTCACCTGAAGGCCGTGTGGCCATTCAGTGAGATCTAGACAGACTGGAGAGTTGGGCAAAGAGGAACCTAATGAGGTTCAACAAGAGTAAGTGTAGAATCTTGCATCTGCGGAGAATAAATGCCATGCACTGATATAGATTAGAAAGCAGCCCCATGGAGAAGGACCTTGGGGTCCTGGTGGACAACAAGTGATCCAAGGGGCAACCATGTGCCCTGTGGCCAAGAGAACCAATAATATCTTGGGATGTATTAAGAACAGCATGGCCAGCAGGTCAAGGGAGGTTCTCCTCCTTCTCTACTCTGCCCTCATAAGACCACATCTGGAGTATTGTGTCCAGTTCTGGGCTCCCCAGTTCACGAGGGACAGGGATATGCTGGAAAGAGTCCAATGGAGGGCTACGAGGATGATTAAGTGACTGGAACATCTGTCATACGAGGAGAGGCTAAGAGACCTGGGGCTGTTTAGTCTTGAGAAGACTAAGAGGGGATCCTATTAATGCCTAAAAATATCTGAAGGGTGAGTGTCAAGAATGGGCCAGTCTCTTTTCAGTGGTGCCCTGTGATAGGACGAGGGGAAACAGCACCAAGTTGCAACACAGTAAGTTCTACCTCAACAGGAGGAAAAACTTCTTTACTATGAGGGTGACGGAACAGGCTGCCCAGAGAGGTTGTGGAGTCTCCTTCTCTGGAGACTTTCAAGACTGGTCTGGACATATTCCTGTGTGATCTGCCCTAGGTGTTCCTGATGCAGCAGGGCGGTTGGACTTATGATCTTCAGGGGTCCCTTCCAACCCCTATGAGTCTATGATTCTATGATTGATCTTGCTGAGACATAGGGAGGAGGAAATACTAGTTGTTTGCCTTCCCTGCCTGGGAGATCTCGGCAAGGAAGAAGAGATTTTTTCCTGCTCCATTTGCTGGAACTCCTAAATTTTATGTGAACAGATGCCGAAGGCATCCATGCATACATGGAGTCCCCAGCTCCATGAGTATCGAGTATCTTCTTTCCATAGCTACCAGTGTGGGCAATTTTGAGTATAACAATGAATCCGAGAGTTTATTACTGTGGGACATCTAGCTGATCATGGTGCTTCTAATTTTTCCAGTGCAGAAGCAACAAATGTTAAGAGGGGACACAGCACAGAAGAGGTGGCCTGTGGGAATGTTATCAACCATGGGGATGTAGTGGTCACTGCACTTGGTCTGTGGTTTAGACTCCAGGAAAGGTAGCCTGAGAGTGAAGTGGGAAGGAGCCCTATGATAGCCAAGAGGCTCATCAGAGATAACCATGTGGGACCCGTGCAAGGATTCAGAGGTTAGGCAAAAAAGGCTTCATCTCAGGTGGACGAGAAGGAAGGAGAGGAGAGAAAAAAGGTGAATGTGGGAATTTGTCCTGAGTGACTGGTATATCTGTAGAGAAGGGACAGGATGTTTCCTCAGCCTCCCAGGGCAAGAAGGTCGAAGTAAGGAAACGTTGGGCCCTGTTAGGTAAAGGTTAACCACAGTCCCAAAGGTGTGTGCTGTGGCAAGGGTTTTGTAAGGCAGTAAAAAGAAGAATATCCTCACTTTAGTGGTTCTTGCATTCCCTTTGGAAACATTTCTATGTAGCTCTTAAAGTCAGAGTATAAACCTTTTAGAAGTTTCCACTAATTCAGTGCAAAGATGCATTAATGGATTCACAGTATTAAATTGAAAGTGTAAAGTGTGTTTCAGCAATATGGTATTTGTGTACAAATATTCAGCAGTTATGATGAAAATTAATTCCAGGATTAGATTAATCTACATGTTCATTTTCTTCAGTTGTGTTCAAAATGGAAAACAAGAACACTTGCACACAAGCAATGTATGAATATTCTGGGTTTGATTAACTGTTTTTAAGAGTACCATTTTTCTGCTGGAACAGAATCACCTCAACACTGTTCCTCTTATCTTGTCCTTCATAGCAATGGTTGGCTTTCATGTGTCTCACTTGCTGGAGCTTGGATTTTAAATTAGTTTCTTATTCTCTCTTGACAGTATTTGTCTTTCTTTCTTGCCTCATTGGTTCCAGATAATTATTTATACCCATTTTAATTTCAGATTTTTGTAGCCTTGACAGCTTTGCCTACAGGGATGTTTTTCTGTTTTACCATACGGTTTTGTAACCACCCGTCTGTTCTGTTGAGATCAGGCTCTTTAATAATTCAGCTGTGTTGACAGTAAGAAGTAACTCGTCGTACTAGGCTGCATTTTGGGGTGCTCCTGGTCTTCAATCTCTTACACTGCAGAAGTGGAGGAGTTTTTACTCTCAAGACGCTGATGCTCTGTGGTGGAGCAGAGACTTGTTTAGGCACTGTGGCACCAAAGTTTTAGCATCACAGTTTTGGTATAAATTCTCTGTCAGGGAAGAAAGGAAGACTTTGGCTGCTTACTTAAATGCTCCTGGTACCATTTAAATGCTGCCATTGCAACTGCAAGAGCTATAGCTCTGATCTTTTCTAATGCTTTGGTGACAAAATTAGGTGGCATTCAGGTCCCTATCCAATTCAGCCTACACTCTAAGGAAGGTTTATACTAGGAGATAGGTGTCCTCTGCACGATGGGCACTTCTAAGGAATTATAAGAGAGTTCTAATAAGCTCTCTGGAAATTTTCTAGCCAAGTTGGGAAGTGCCTAAGGAGTTGCAAGACCTACAGACCTACTGAGCATTAAGGACAGATGATGTTTTCAACAGGTTAATCCTGCCCTTACTGCAGACACTTTAAGCATTTAAGTAGGAAAAAAAACCTAAAAATTATAACTTTGTTTTGCTTTCTCTTCCAAGAAAGTGGCATAGTGTCTTTTGTTCATTTTTAATTATTTTTTAGATTTTATTTTTTTTTGGTGGGGATTTCCCAATTGGACTGACTGCTTTGTTAAGTTTCATAAAACTAGGCTGAAAGTCGTTTTAGGCCCCTTGCTTTGTAGCATAGTTTTGTAGAAGTGGTATAAAGGATAAAGAATGAACTGATGAGTACAGGTAGATATTTTCTAGGAGAATAAGTGATTCAGAGTAGATGTGACAATTTAATTGTTTAAGTTATTCCAAAGTACCCTTTTCCTCTCTTTTTTCTGTTCTTTGGCTTGGTTTTGTTTTTCTTTGAGAAAAGGTGATGCTGTTCTGTTTTTTGAGAGAGAGAATTGAGTTTGGCAGGCTGCGATTGCAGATGCTTGCAGAGAAAGGATGCATAGATGGTATTGGAACCAGAAGCAGTCACCAACCAAAATTACAATTTCCACACATCCCAGTTCCTGTACAAGGGCAGAGAGGTCATACAGGTCGGAGATTACTGTTGGCTCTTTCATCCACAGCTGTGCTGAGACAGTCAGCGGGGGAATACTTTAGAGATACTGCTTTTTTAAAGGTGGCAAATCCCTGGCTCCATTAAAAATAATGGACGTTTTGCCACCAGTTTTAAAATGCACAGATCTGTTTTCTTTTCATTCTCATGCTTTCCAGAGATTTCTCTTGCAAATAGATATTTCTACAGAGTCTCACAGGACTGACAATCTGGGGGTCTTGCACTCCTGTCCTCCGTATGTAGTGAGTTCTCTCAGACAGTTGCTGTCTCCCTTGAAGGTGATAAACTTCCCAAATGCACTTTCTTACCTTACTGCTAGAGGCATCTGTATACCTCAGGGGGGATGCTTAAAGCCCTGTGGGAGCTCACATGAGAGAAGAGACATTACAAGACTGGAATATATCAGTGGTTGGGCAACAGTTTGCATTTTGACACTTAGCTGGTGAGTTGAAATTTTCTGTAGAACTTGCCTAAAACCAGTGTGAACATACATATATGTATGTATATATATATGTGCATGTGCATGTATTAAAAAAGTATATACATATATATATATGTATATCTGCAAATAAAATAGTTTTTATAACCCTTTTGATAAAGGAAACCTTTCTGCCCTCATGTTTTCCAGTCATGGCTGATGTTAGCGTGCAATTCAGCTGCAGTATGCGTGACTTAAAGACAGCTGCCTGATATGTCTCTGGCTTGATGCCAATACACTTGGATATGTATGGAGAGCAACATGGAAAACACAGTACATTAGTATTGCTATTATTTTTATTATTTGTGGGCTTACATTCTTGCATTGTTTAAAACAAAAGGCCTACAACGTATGTTTCACAATCCCATTTACTCCCATTAGCACACAGACGTATTCTGCTTCAAATTGACTTTTAAACCAGATGTCATATCAAATCCATTTTAAAAATAGTTCATACCTACCCAAGGGGCATCTAGAATCCTTTAAAGCCTACAGCAATTTACATTCAGAAAAAATGTTCAAGTCAAGCTTTATCAGTTCATGCTGTGCACAGTTTGGTTTGTTCAGAGTGGATTGTTAAAAAAAAAAAGAGCTTTGCGACTCGTAGCAGTGTGAACATAGGGCTGATACCATGTTTAGCATAAAAGAACAGCTTCTTTTTCTTAAATAATAGGAACAAAATCAGTGTTTTGAACCTTGCATCTTCTGTGCTTGATTAGAGGTATTAATTATTTCGGCATAATCACTGTCTATGTTCTCTAAGTCCCCTTAGGACACTGTGCTCACTCTTATCAGCTGCCTTTGAATGGCACCACTTGGCTCAGCTGGGGTTATGCTTTGCAAAGCATGTCAGATGGGGTCAATAGATCTTTTTAGCTCCTATTTTACAGCAATGTGTCTGCCAGAGTGCTCTTTAGTCATTCATATGCTTTGTGCAACTGGGCATTACAAAAGGAAAAACAATTTTCCTTCTGCATGTTTTAGTCATACACTAACTTCCACCCTTATTTTCAGCTAAGTTTTAGTGAGCCATTTTGGGATAAGAGCAGGACAGTTTACGGAGTCACCTACAAATCCACTTATCAAGCTTTCCCCTGCCTTTCTAGAGTAATCCCAGATGTGTCCTAAAGGACCAAGGGCTTTAGGCATCTAAGCAGCTACCTGCTAACAACAGGGATCATGTGTATTTCCTAAGGGGAGGTTCTTTGGCCTTTGGGTCAACAGTGTGGTTCATAAGTCCAGTAAGAGTGAACAAAAAGAACAGAGGTAACAGGGAACCCAGACTTTTGAATCTGAATGGTATCTCCAAGTGTTGCTTTCTTTCTGATTACTTCTGTTTTTCAACTCTATAAGACTCTTTTCTCATTTCCTATGGCACCAAGCCATTGTTGACATTACGGTTCTCCACTATTTATTCTTCTGGTTTTCTGTAGTACTTCATGCCAAGTAATAGCTTTTGTATCTTTGCCTCATCTGGTTTTCTTTGCTGAAGAACATGAGTTCTGCCAAGAGAATTTTATGCTAGCAGCAGAGTTGTGTCCTACAGTGGATTTGACGGATTTTCTCCATATCTGAAAATTACTTTCTACGTTTTCATCACAAGGAACAATATCTTGTTCTTTTGCAACATCTCTCTTGAACTAAGTTTTCATGGGCTGGAGCCATTCTCCTTTGTGTCATCTTTTATCCCTCACAAGAGAAAAAAGAAAGCCAGATGTATTTTTCCCTGTTCTGTTGTCCTGAATTCTTGCACTGCCAAGGCATAATTTTAAAAGGCAAAACTGATTGGAAAATAAAATTCTTAAATAGTAAATTGTAAACTGAGAGCCAAGCACATCGTTTGACTGTAGTTCAATGCATGGCCATTTCCATCAAGCTGAAACATGATTCACAATTGTCTGCACACAGACAGAAATGTTCTCTGGCACACTCTTGCTACAGGTCCTATAATTCTTATCCTTTAACAGCTTCAGAAGCAAGCTAGAGCTTTTTAAGTAATAGTTTGCAAGAATTATAGTTACAGAACTGCCATACAGTGGGGGATTCTATAGAGGCATTCGGTGCACAAGGGAGGCCTATGATTTTTAAGGAAAAAATCATTATTACTTCCAAGGGCAGTTGAATTACAAGTAACTCTTCTGTGACATGTCAAGAGAACTGCTGGAGATCAAGCACAATCTGTAGCTGAAATGCTTTAAAGAGGGCTGGAAAGCAGAAAACTGACTTTTTTGCCTTTTCCTTTCCATGGAGTGTAAGATCTTCTGAAGACCAGTGGATTTCTTCTTTTTCTTTCTTTCTGCACCCCCGCCCTATTTAAAAAAAAAAACACAACATTTTACACTTTAGACTGTTACTCCTCATTGCTAAAAAACTAAATATTCATGTACCCGAAACAGTAATGCTATCCAAAAGCATAGTTAGCAGTCAGGTCCTCTTAATCTACTTCCATTAACTGGAAAAATCTCTTATTCATATGGGGGACATCAATATTTGGGCCTTTCAGAGGCTTTACCAAAAATCTTACAGGAAACATAAACAATTTAGGAAAGCAAGGAACAAGAGACAGTTAAAAACAGGAGTCATGTGAGCACAATCAAGGTTACCTTTAGCATAGACATACGTGGTGTTCTGTAGGTAATATAGTATAATCACCTCTGTTAACAAAGAAGAAACAGCTGTAAAGAAGGTCTCTTTGTAGCAGGAAAAATATTACCCCTTCCTTTTCTTTTACTGATTTAGGGAAATAGGAGGGCAGAAGTAAAAAGGAATAGCTTTTTAAACTTTCTAACTCTGGTGAAAGAAACAACATTCTATGGGGTACCCGAAGGAACTGATGCACACCCAGATGCTGCTAACAGGGATGAAGACTGTCCCTAAGAGACCAATTTTTGTTCCTATTTTGAATTTTCTTTCTCTGTCTCTGCCTGTTCCCCTCTCCCTGTCCCCTGCCCCGACTTCCTGAACCATAGTGAACTCTTTCAGTCTCTCATAAGTTTTGCTACTTTTTTTTATTGGTCTGTGTGGCAGTGCTTTCATATAAGAGAACATCTGAAATTGCCTTGCCATTTCTATGAGACTGTCTCCAAGTCTCCCCACTGACTTTTGCCCTGTACCCCTTCTTCCTATCACCACCTGACTCCACGCTGTTTTTTCACCTAGAAAAGAAAAACCAGACACTGTTGAAGACCCAAAGACTGAGATGTCTCTGGCTTGTCTGTCATTCCTGTTAGTCAAACTTCAGTAATTTCTTTGTGAGAGCATCTTTTGACAGAGGATTTTTACTTAGCAGAATAATAGCAGATATCCCAAATTATCCCTGCATTATGCATATGTTGCTCCATCTCCTCTCAGTGATGCAGTCTAGGCTATTCCTTAATTTCAATGTTCTTCATATAAAAGGAAAAAAAAAAAAAGGGAAAAAAAAAAAAAGGATGCTGCAAAACCCAGAGGCCAGGTAACAATTTCCATTTTTTCAGACAGTGTTGGCTGTGTTTCTGTCTTTCAAGCCTGTGCAAGTTCTGCCGACAGAGTAGTGACTGAGTGGGGTGCAAAGAAGAAGAATTCCAAGGAGTTAAAAAAAAACATTTTAAATTATGCCTAACTGAAAAGAAAGCAAAGAACAAGAAAGACAAATAGTTTTTTAAAATAGCTTTGTTTCCAGCAAGTAAGTTAACTTTTCTGGCTCTCACTGTTTCACCAAGCATGTCATGCCTCTCCATGTAAATCACCCTGGAAAGCGGATGTGCTCATCCAGGTTCAGCAATTTCAGTGGCTCCTTCGTGCTGATACAAGTGACACCAGCTGATACCAGCTGCTTTAGTGCTGCACAGCATGTAGGGACAAGCTGTGTCTGACTGGGGATGTATGGAAGTTTTCCTACTGGATTCTCTGGAGTCTCGGTTGCCTATCTGAAAAAACGCTTGAGACAGGAACTAACACTCTCAAGGTCTAAAGAAGCTGATCTTCAAAGGAATACAAATACCATCCAAAATTTCCAATTGCCTCCTGAAGAAGGAAGCATGATCCTATTGTAAATGCTAAGTAACTGATGATCTTGCTGAAAAGGGTTTCAATACAAGGCCATTACAAGAAATAAACCAAAAATAACTAGAAAGATTAGCTGCAAATTTATTCAGCTGCTTTTATTTCTGAGCAGATGATGATCCTGATATTTCAAAGCCACTGAAAAAGAGCGGAGACAAACTCATGCTGGAAATCACAGCTTTAGAAATGACAAGTGGTATTTCTCAGACTTCTGGGAGATGGCATGCACTATTGCAGATGAAACAACAAGATTCTCTCACACCAGCAGGTGGTTAAAAGCAGAGCCAAACACAATGAACAATTTTAAAGTGTTACAAAATCATTGAATTAGTTGGAGAATTATTCAAATGCTAAGGTGTATGTTAAGCTCTGAAGTACTCATGTTCTGATACTCCACTGGGCTATCATTCCCCAAGCCACCAGTGTGTTACCACTGTGAGACTAAAATTTTGAACCTGGTATTTTTTTCCAGCTGCTGTTCAGTTCTGTGGACAAACAGGACTCCTATCCTACATTTCAAGAACAAGCATTCTGCAAATGCAGTGAGGTTTTTTGGCTCAGTGACTCAACAAAAAGGAAGACCAGGCAGAATGTAAGTGAGAGCTTCACTGGGGTTGATATAAAGTTTGGACTGAATGTTTACAACAGAAAGAAATGTGTTATGGGATTGTCTTGTGCGTGCTTCTCCTGATTTAAGCTTCTTTAAGTTGCACAGACATTTTTGGTTTCTCTCAACTGTACAAAAATGTAATTTTATTGTCCTTATGTCATTATATGTTGAGACTGTTGCTTTCCCAACTGTCTTTTCCATGCCCTGGCCTGTTGCCTGCCATATTATATCATGCTGCATGGTATTTCATAATAAAATGATCCTGTGTTAATTAAAATATTTTAAAGGCATTTGTGTGAAAACCTATTGTTAGTCATTGTCTTCACTTCCTTTCAAAACATCAAAAGCCAAAGAGTGGCTAAGAATGTGAAATGGTGAAATAATACATGTAATAAAATAGGGTCTGCTTTTGGCCTGAATGAAAATAATAATATTTAAAAATATATATTTTGCACTGTAATTATTATGTGCTGACAGGATGAGGGGCAAGGGGCACAAGCTGGAACACGGGAAGTGTGGAGGATTCCCTTGCAGAGCATGGGCATGTAAGCAATCCAGCCTTTGGTATAAAAGCTTAATTGTGCTATTGAGACTTTAGCTTGACTACTGTTATCTCAAGGCCAATGGAGGGATAATTATAGCTGGGAAAGAAGAAAGCTAGCAGAAGAGAAACAACTCCTACATGCAGAAGAAGGAACAAGATACCAAAGGTCCTGAGATCATGCTATGTAAGGACTTTGTGTGCTTAGGGCTAGTAGCCAATCATGTATTAGAAGCAGGTATATGGACAGTAGCAATGCACTAATCAGACTGCAGCATTATTCGTGTGGACAAAAGCATTTAACCAATAATGGGGGGGTTACTGTGTGTGTACCGGGCACTGAGGTATATAACAGGGCATTTCTTTACAATAAACGGCTTTCGCTTCGTCACGTTGGTCGTGGGGCGTTAGTCTGAGCTCCTGCCGCAGGGAAGTTTGATTTAAGTATGAGAAAAAACTTACTTACTATGAGGGTGACAGAGCACTGGAACACGCTGCCCAGGGAGGTTGTGCAGCCACCTGGAAGCAGTCCTGAGTAATGTGCTCTAGGGGATCCTGCTTTAGAGGGGGAGTTGGACTAGATGATCTCTAGAGGTCCCTTCCAACTCTGACAATTCTGTGATTCTGTGTGATTCTGGAATGAGTCTTAGGCCTTTGGGCAATTATCTGTGATTAATACTACCTAATCACTGCCTCACTTTCTGCATCTATGAAATAGAGGTTATACTACCATGCTTAAAACGCTTTTATACAGATAAATGAGAAGTCCTGTGCAAGTTTTATTTTTCTTCTGCTAGCTCTAGAATAGAGAATATGGAGTTTTTCTGAGTTTCTCATGAGAGAATTTGGTATCAGGATAAACTTCTGCTCTAATACAGACCCCCCTCACCTACCACCAGTAGAAGTTACTGTGTCTTCCTTGTTTCTATTCCCTTTTCTTTTTGGCAAACAAACTCTCCCTGGTTCCCTTAAGTGCAACCAGTAGATGCTCCAAGGCAAAACTGGGAAGTCCATGGGACCTGATGGGACTCATCCACAGCTCCTGAAGAAACTGGCCGTTGAAGTTGCGAAGCCTCTGTACATCATATTTGAAAAGTCTCGGCAGTCTGGTGAAGTTCCCACTGTCTGGAAAAGGGAACATATAAGCTCCATTTTCAAGAACGGAAAAAAAGAAGACCCAGGTGATAGAAATTGATGACTTTGCTGTGCTAAGTTAGCTGAATGGGTATCTCTTAAACAATATGCAGTTATGCCAAGCATCCTGCAGGTAGTGATAACATCAAGTCTTCTAAGACCTGTCTCAGACAACATTCAACATTCCTGTTGATTCTGACTCACCTGGGCAATCTAACAGTGGGAGACTGGAGACAGGACCAGGACGGGAGACAGGACAAAGATGACAAAGGACTAGAATCAGCAAAACGCCCCCCCCAGGAGACCCTCGAGCATGCATAAATACAAAGATAGCCAATTCCAGGAAATAAAATGACTATGTAGAAGAATTCTGGGAACTCATTGACATAAAATATGAATATGCATGTTTTTGGTGTATATTAGTTGGGGTGTTTTGCTACTCATCAGAGCACTTATGGTGGAGAATCCCCAGTGCTGCCCAGAGCTGCAATAAAGGATGCCTGCTCAGTAACAGCTTGTTTGTTGTTATTGGGTCTTCATCCCGGAATCCGTACCCAGCTGCACTTAGCCTCCCACTTTGGTGAGGAGTGTTAGAAAGCAAGGGGGTTTGGAAGCTCTGAATTTTTGTTTCACAGGGAACCATAGACCAGTCAGTCTCACCTCTGTGCCTGGCAAGATCATGGAGCAGATGCTCCTGAAGACTCTGCTAAGGCATGTGGAAAACGAAGGGGTGATTGCTGACAGCCAACATGGCTTCACCAAGGGCAAATCCTGCCTAACTAATTTGGTGGCCTTCTACAGTGGGGTCACAGCATCGGTGGACAAAGGAAGAACAACTGATGTCATCTTCCTGGACCTGTGCAAAGCTTTTGACACTGTCCCACACAACATCCTGGTATCCAAACTGGAATGGTATGGATTTGATGGATGGACCACTTGTTGGGTAAGAAAATGGTTGGATGGTTGCACTCTAAGAGTGGTGATCAACAGCTCAATGTCCAGATGGAGACCAGTGATGAGTGGTGTTCCTCAAGGATTGGTACTGGAACCAGTGCTGTTTAACGTCTTTGTCGGCGACATGGACAGTGGAATGGAGTGCACCCTCAGCAAGTTTGCTGATGACACCGAAGTGTGTGGTAAGGTTGACATACTGGTAGGGAGGTGTGCCATCCAGAGGGACATAGACAGACTTGGGAAGTGGGCTCATGCAAACTGCATGAAGTTCAATAAAGCCAAGTGCAAGGTCCTGCACCTGGGTCAGGGCAATCCCAAGCACAAATACAGGCTGGGTGGAGAATGGATAGAAAACAGTCTGGAGGAGAAGGACTTGGAGGTGATGGTGGATGACAAGCTCAACATGGGCCAGCAATGAACACTTGCAGCCCAAAAAGCCAACTGTGTCCTGGGTTTCATCAAAAGAAGCATCGCCAGAAGGTCAAGGGAGGGGATTCTCCCCTTCTGCTCAACTCCTGTCCAATTCTGGAGCCCCCAACATAACAAGGACATGAAGCTGTTGGAGTGAGTCCGGAGGAGGGCTATGAAGGTGATCAGAGGGCTGGAGTACCTCTCTTATGAAGACAGGCTGAGAGAGTTGGGGCCATTCAGCCTGGAGAAGGTTTCAGGGGAGGCACTTTTTACAAGACCATGTAGCAAGAGGACAAGGGGTAGTGGCTTAAAACTTGAAAAGGGGAGATTTACATTAGACATTAGGAGGAAATTCTTCACTATGAGGGTGGTGGCACAGGTTGCCCCGGGAAGTTGTGGAAGCCCACTCCCTGGAAGTGTTCAAGGCCATATTGGATGGGGCTCTGAGCAACCTGATCTAGTAGGAGGTGTCCCTGCAAATGCAGGGGGGCCGGATCTAGATTATCTTTAAGGTCCCTTCCAACCCAAACCATTCTATGATTCTATTAAAGTTGTTCCTTGGGCCACTTGTCTGCAGACACTGTATAGCAGTAGAGAAGTATTCTTTATGCTTCATTACTGCAGTGATCTGAGCTGACAAAAGGCAGGGATGACTTGCAGGACTTGAGGTGAAAAAGACTTGAGAGATACTGCTTGCTACACAGTGAGTTTTGCAACTCTTGAGACCCAGGAGCTGAACAGGGGACCTTTGCCATGCCAGCTGGTCACCTGGCAGCAGGCACACACAAGGTGGGGAGAGCTGCACCAAGCCTGCAGGCAGCCCTGGCATGTGCCACTGAGGTTCTGAGTATGTTTTGTGTAAAGATTGATTGTATCCTTCTGGAACCTGGCAATTAATTTCCTTCCAATGGTGTAATACTGAATTTTCACTTTATTTTTAACTATAAGCTTTAAACAATTAATCTGGTGCTAATCAGGCAAAAAGTTCATTCAACAGCTTAAAACACAATTAAAACCTAAGTTTAGTGTCTGTTTTTTAATTAGTCTAATCATTGTTTGTTTAATAATGTTAGCAGAATGGGCTTGACTTTTGTGCCTCTATGTATTGGTACATAAATGTTAGGAGAAAAACAATGCTCTGCATCTGACAGCCTGAGAGAGGTGAGGCTGCAGCAGCTCCATGCCCCAGGTCCAACCAGTCGTAAGGCTGAAGCATTCCCAGGAGGCACACGCACACACAGCATCTATAGACACCACCATACACACGTGCATATACATGACTGACCACACAAATCATGACAGACACACAGAACACTCACACAAGCACAGACAGCACCGATGGCCTCATCCTGCCCCCCTCTCTGGCTGAGCAGGATGAAGATCTACTAGTGGGAATAAATATATGCAGGTACAGCATATATTGATGCTGTACTCCAGCAGCTAGACTCCAACAGTCAGTCTGCCCAGAAGCTGCCCCTGGATCCCAGCCTCCCCTCTTGCTGGCTCCCGATCAGACATGAGTCCCCAGGGCCACAGCCACCCTCCAGTTAGTAGTACAGTCCCTTGAGCACATATGCAGACATAAGACTCACCCCTAGTGACCCTGGGTCCTGCTGTCCTTCTGGCAGCTGGCTGGGACTGCCCTGGTCCCCACAGTCCAACATACTCCTGGCTCCCAGGCCACCAACTCATTGGCTGTGTGTGGTTGATCCTCACTAACATGCTCATACACCCACACTCGCTCCAGCTGCTAAGCTCAGACCCCCATACACACAACCAGCCAACTACTTACAGCTGACCTATCTGTTTTATCCCTTACGTACCCCTCTATTTTTCCACGCTTTTTACTCCCCAAATAGCCTACATAAATCCCTTCCTCCACTTTTGGCTCCTTCCCTAAACACCCCATCATTCTTGCACAATCCCAGAATGCTCTTCCTCTGCATCCCATCATGTGTCCCACAACCCTAGACAGCAACCTCCCTCAGTCCAAAAGGTGCTTTGGTGTTGACTCCTCTTCATGGGTTTTACACCTGGGCCATAGGGCTGAGACTGTCCTTGGTGAGCCCTGAGACAGTCTGGACAGAGCATCCCTTCCTTTCAGTCCTTAATTTGGGTTTCCACCTAACTTGTTACCCTGTGCAACTTTGGGCTTGTGGAGATCAGCTTTGATGGGCTGATGGCTCCTGTGATGGGTCTAGAAGCAGCTAGAGAAGGGTGTTAATTGGGCTGTCCCACTGTGCTCCTTTGTGGGTTTGCAGACAACCTTTTATAACACAACCTAACAATAAACATATTCCTACTATGACACCAACTTTAACTTTATAATTCTTCTTCTGCCAACTGGGCTTCTTTGAAAGTGTAGATGTTCTCTTCAGGTAAAGTCAGGAGCCAAAATTTACAACAGGCTATTTAAATAGTTTAAAGGTAAAACTTCTAACAGCCAACATTACAATAAGGAAATTTAATGTGTTCTCTTGTCTGTTAATTAATCTTAGTATACCAGGAGAAATAGGTTTCCTAAAGTGTTCTGCAGACTCTGATGGACCGTACAAATCGGATTCTGGAAATGAACTGTAAGGCTGAAGGTTTCTGCCTGAAGAGGAGCCTATCAGCTTCACTGGGCTCTGCACAGGCTTAAAAAATTCCCTAGAATTCAGGGGTCATCTGCACAAACTGATTCTCTTATTGTGTCCTTGAAAGAAAAGTTGTTCACTTCCTTAACATTTGGTCATTGTCTTAAAGCCCAAATGTTATTTTCACACTCATCTCTTCCATTGTTTTTCCGTGGTTTAATGCATGAACTCTGGATAGATGCAAGAGTGTTGTAGAGAGGCAATATAAAAAGTTTTTAATGTGAATTATTACTTTAAAATTACAGTAGACTCCAAGGACAAGCAATTCAAAAGTTATGAAAATAACAACCTTACAATAAGATGCAAAAATAGAAGTTTATTTCAGCTGGAAATAAAGACAGTGCTGAGGAAAGAAAAGAAGTAGCCATTTTCATAATTCATTTAAGACCATTTAAGCCTAAGTCCCAAATCATCTTGCACTTCCATTTTGGTATTCTATAGTTACAGTCCTCACTGGAACTATATAATCAGTATTTATACCTAACATACAGAAGTAACATTTCAAGGCAGAACACAGAGTAGTAAAACCAGAGCATTTTCAAAGCTCAGCAAATGCTAAACAACTCTTTACACTGAAGCGGTTGTTTGTGTTTCTTAAAATCCTTAGGGACTTCTTTTTTTCCTAATGACAACTAGTGCCTAATGATGACTTGGCTTGGAGGAATAGCATGTAGTTTAGATGCTGTTTGCTAATACCTTTCTTTTTAGCAAATCTGTGTTTTATAGCAAATGCTTGTGACAAATGCTGTCTCTTTGTTTTATTCAAAAAATGAATAACTTACTAAAAATAAAATTAAAACCATATGGGTCTGTAAAAATCATACCAGGAAAAAACACCATTCGATTAGGCTCCTTGTTTTCTGAAATTTTTGTCCACAATCTGGAAGTGTGGAAATGCTTGGTGTTATTTAACATTTTTAGTGTGCTATAAGCCTGTAAGTAATAGAGATTTTTACAAGCCAAATCACAGAGGGATAAGCAACTCCATCAGAGAGGGGTTTTTTTGTATCTTTTTTCCCCTAGCTATGTAAGAAATCAAACACTTTAACAATTAAGATACCTACTGAAATGCCAATATACCAACAGACGTGATATTTTGTCTCAACTTGTCATTTGAAGGATAGATCTTACTGTGGTGCTTCTTATTAAAACATACCAACAAATAGAAGGTTAAATGGAAACTGAAAATTTTGTCATACATCTAATAAGAGCAACAGTAGTTATTTTCACTTTTCTGGTGTGGACAATCTTGGTCTCAGAGTCACTTTTTTCAGCATACAAGGATTTAATGATGTACCATATATAAAAAGACAAGTCTTGCTTTTACATTTGACCTCTGAAAAGTGGTGATGCTCTTACTACTGAAAGTATAGTTTCCTTGCATTGCTATTTTTCTTTGGGGACAACAAAAAGAGTTCGAAAGGCTTCTTGATGCATTTTATATTGCTGTGGATTTGAGGAGGAAAGAGAACCTTTTTGGTGTTATCATTGTGTCTGTCTTCAGAAAATACAGTTTACTTCAGTTTTCAGGAAATTACGTTACCGAGAAAACAACAAAGCCCTAAATTATTTATATGATGTGGATTACGTGTTGAAGACAAAAAAATGAATGAGTAGCTAGTCTAATTTTTTTAAAACTCTGAAAAGAATAGAGTGTGTTTGTAGTTCTCTAAATTTCCTCAGATGGGTGCCAGAAAAGGGAAATGTACAGTGAAGGTGATCTCATTTGGAAGTGACATCCCAGAGATCAGAGGCACTGAATTGCTTTCATTTCTGCCTACAATCCACTTCCTTTGAGAAACCACATATGTTCAAATACAAACAAAGGCCAAATTAGTTTTGTGGCAGCTGGTCCCACGCAAATGTCCATCATCTTCAAATACACATTGGAGAAGAGAGTTTAAATTTGTGTTTGCATCCTAATCCTCTCAGGATAACATCAGAATTATCCAAACACTGTCACTGCCTTTAGGTTAAGTAACAGCTTCCAAACCTGACTACATCTGTCAGTGGCAGATTGCAACTAACACCACGCAATTGGCACCATGCAGCCAGAGACTGATTAGAAAGAGTCAAGTGATTTTGCTGCTTAGTCCTTTCCCTTTGTTTGTTAATTAATCAGTGTATACACCA
Source organism: Hemiprocne comata (assembly GCA_020745705.1). Classification (NCBI taxonomy): domain Eukaryota; kingdom Metazoa; phylum Chordata; class Aves; order Apodiformes; family Apodidae; genus Hemiprocne; species Hemiprocne comata. The sequence goes on along the minus strand of CM036586.1, from coordinate 87,652,009 downwards.
AATTAAAAAAAAAAAAAGAAGCACAAAATAAAAAAAAACACCAAAAACACAACACATGGAACTTTCCTGTTTTGGATTGAAATAATCCGTAATTAGGATACGCAACTTTTTGCAGGGTTTTCTTCAATGTCTGCTGTAATTTCCCAGAAGAGTAGAAAAATGTGATTAGACATAATTTTTTCAATTCTGCAATAGCTCCCTGAAAGATTACTATTTACTTTATAGAAGAAATTTATTACTGGACACATTTTTCAACCTACTGAATTCCCACTGACAGCTAAAAATATTGGATGCCTGCTATATCAGAAGTCTTCCATTTCACTGAAGTATTCGGATAGTTAACTACTGTCCTCCTACTTTGAGGCTTCCCTATGTCTAAATAAAGATTTCTCTTACACCTAAATATGCCCATCAATGAGCACTTGCCTTTTGGCAGACAACTAACATCAGGAGAAAAAATGCATACTACATGTGTGTGTTTCCTTCAGCTGACTGGAGAAGCCTTTATAAACAGAAGCAATAAAGATATCTGATTTTCTCCATTGCCAGTAAAGATGAGGACATTTACTCAAAGCTAATGTACACAATAAATTAAATACATGATTTTCCTTATCTGAGAAGCTGCAGGCACCATCCTCACTTACGTATGTATGTCTCCAAAAGGCAGAACTGAATTCATCATCAGGTGGATGTGCCTGTACCTGACCACACTCAGAGGTCCACGTGGCAGGAGTGGCAGCATGGTGATGAACAGTGGTGATGGAAGGGATGGTGCAGGATGGATGGAGGGAGCTATTCTTGGCTGACTTAGCTGGCAGTCCATCCATACCTGCTGACATAGGTTGGTGTAGAAATAAAGAAGCAGAGCTGGTCTTTCAATCTAGGCTCAAATTAAAGAATTTGCAGTTGCTTAGAAAGTAGAAGGAAAGATGATAAACTGGGTTTCTAAGAGCTTGCCCTTGGTGACAGCTGTGGGAACTTGAGAGATAAAAGGATACTCTGCAAAGCTGAAACGTGGTTTGAAACAGAAAGAGGTATTGAAAATTGCCCCAAAATAGGATACCTGCATCTCTTATATTGTCTGTAAGCAATAGGCCTGATGTCCAGACTTCACAAGTAGTGCTGTGCTTAGACATGGTGGTGAGGGGGTGGGCAAGGGCTCAGAGGAACAGTGCCTGCTGACAGGCACAGGGCTGCCACTGACCTGCTTGCTGGGGTGCTCTGGAGGCCAGTGAGAAGGCTGGGAAGGAGACATGTGCCATCCAGGCAGGACCCTTCCAAGACATCTGAATTGTGTCCTCCAGAACCTTCAGGGCTGACACGGCTTAGAGTGGCCTTTGTAGAGCTTTTGACCAAACACTGCAACCACTCATCCCATCCATCCCCAAGCCATGTAACCCCTCAGGATACCCTCTCTAGTGTACTCAGCTCTTCTAATGTGCAGAGCTGGCACAGGGAGCTGCACCCTCACCCAGACTCCATATCTAGCAGCACTTCCTACTGCTTTCAAAAACTGTCTGTGTCCCTTCTGGTGAGGCAGTCTGTGCCCCCTCACTCTCTCAAGCTTTCTTGAGTCCTGTGAGGAGCAGCCATCTCCTGGCCCAACTGTGCCTGGAGCTCTCTTGAAAGCACAGCAAGTTTTGGCAGGTAAGGAAGCACTCTGTAGACAAGGGGTCCCACCATTCCCCCTAGGGACACTGAGGAGTTGTCACCTCTTCCCACTTGTTGACACCAAGTGTCCTTTGCCCAAGCATGCATATTCTCTGTCCTCACCACTGTGACTGCTCCCTCCAGAATAAGGACGTGCTGTGTCACAGGTAAGATGCAGAGGTTACATTTGCTCTGTATGTACTACAAATTAATAGGAGCAGGTCTGCAGACCAAAGCAGATGTTTGTGAAGACCTGAGAGATGCCTTTCAGGGCAGTTTATTTTGGAATAGGTTTTGCTCTTGTGGACTACATGCCACTGAGGAGCTGGAGTGCGTTAGGTGTGCCCCTGGCATGCATCTTCTAGTTTACTTTAATGCAAGAGTAACCTAGTTTGTGCACTCTGAAGATGCTTCAGCAATGTGAACCAAAACACAACAGGAAAATCAGCTTCAAAAGTGTACTTCTGGTGAAACACCGAGATAGAATCACTCAGAGAAACCTGGAAGACCTTAGACTGGAAAAGTTAATACTTGTGACCTGGGTGTTAAATGTGATCTACAAGCCCTTAAACATCCATTCTCTAGCTATTCCAGGCCATCTATTTGTTTTTTTGAAAGATGAATGCAGATGATTCTAATCCCATTGAATATAGTAAAATATTTCCACAGAGGGACATCTTCCATTGGCAGTGCATAGTAAGATCAACTGTGCCAAAAAATTGTAACTAAAAGTCTCATTCACGAAAGGACAAAGCAAAGAACAGAAGGGTTTGTTGACTTTTCTTTTGATACAGAATGCTAAAAGCTGAGTAAATACTTAGGCACAGAAAATTGCTTTCCTTCCTAATAGGCTCCTTATAATTTTATGGGGTGCTGAGTGCACTACCTCGTGGAAAAGCTCCACACTGAATGTTTCCCATATGTTATGTACTGGGCTTTTCCATAATCAGCCATTGCTACTGCCTTTTCCTTAGCAGACCACAATAAAGCTGAGAGAACAAGAACATCTGAATTGTACAACACTTTGAATTTCTGATTTGGCCACTAAAATGAAACATTTGCAAACATGAACATGATCTAGCTGGAATTGTCCCTGCCCGTACAGGGGGGGGTTGGAACTAGATTATCTTTAAGGTCCCTTCCAACTCAGACCATTCTATGATTCTATAATTCTGTGATTTATAAAATCCTCCAGGATAAGGCTCTTCACTTAAAGCTGTAACACTTCACATTGCTAAATATTCTTCAAGCTAGAAAGAGGAAGACAATCTCAATGGTAATTTAATTAAGGACCTTGCTTCAATGTAGGTTTGAATCTCTGTTTGTATGAATATTCATTTTACAAAAAGTACAACAGGACTAAACATACTGTACTACTAAAAAACTATGCAACTCCCTGGAGCCTTCTCTTCACCAGCCTGAACAACCCCGTGTCTCTCAGCCTGTCTTCATAGGAGAGGTGATCCAGCCCTCTGATCATCTTCTTAGCCTCTAACAGCTCCATGTCCTTCTTATGTTGGGGGCTCCAGAACTGGACACAGTAATCCAGGAGTTGAGCAGAGGGGGAGAATCCCCTCCCTTGACCCACTGGCCATGCTTCTTTTGACGCAACAGAATCACAGAATCATAGAATCACCACCAAGGCTGGAAAAGACCTTTAAGATCATCAAGTCCAGCCTAGGACCAACACCACCACACCATCTAGACCATGGCACTAAGTGCCACATCCAGCCTTTCCTTGAACACATCCAGGGACGGTGCCTCCACCACTTCCCTGGGAAGTCTATTCCAATGTCTAATCACCCTCTCCGTGAGGAAGTGCTTCCTAATATCCAACCTAAACCTCCCTTGGAGCAACTTCAGGCTATGCCCTCTTGTCCTGTCACTGGTTGCCTGGGAGAAGAGCCCAGCCCCCACCTGACTACAACCTCCCTTCAGGCAGTTGAAGAGAGTGATGAGGTCCCCCCCTGAGTCTCCTCTTCTCCAGGCTAAACAACCCCAACATCCTCAACCTCTCCCTATAAGACTTTCCCTCTAGTCCTTTCACCAGCCTTGTTGCTCTCCTCTGGACCCGCTCCAGCACCTCAAAATCCTTCTTGAAGTGAGGGGCCCAGAACTGCACACAGTACTCAAGGTGAGGCCTCACCAGTGCCAATTACAGGGGGAGAATCACATCCCTACTCCTGCTGGCCACACTATTCCTGATAGAAGCCAGGATACCATTGGCCTTCGGGGCCACCTGGGCACACTGCTGGCTCATGTTCAATCGGCTGTCCACCAGCACTCCCAGGTCCCTCTCTGCCAGGCTGCTCTCCAGCCACTCTTCCCCCAGCCTGTAGCGCTGCCTGGGGTTATTGTGGCCAAAGTGCAGGACCCTGCACTTGGTCTTGTTGAATTTCATGCCGTTGGCCTCAGCCCATCGATCCAGCCTGTCCAGGTCCTCCTGCAGCCTCTTCCTACCCTCTGGCAGATCAAAACTCCCCCCCACTTGGTGTCATCTGCGAATTTACTGAGGGTGGACTCAATCCCCACATCCAGGTCATCAATAAAGATATTGAACAGGACTGGGCCCAGTACTGATCCCTGGGGGACACCGCTGGTCACCGGACGCCAGCTGGATGCAGCTCCATTCACCATCACTCTCTGGGCCTGGTCATCCAACCAGTTTTTGACCCAGCGAAGGATGCACCTGTCGAAGCCATGGATTGCTAGCTTCTCCAGGAGGATGCTGTGGGAGACTGTGTCAAAGGCCTTGCTGAAGTCAAGGTAGACCACATCCACAGCCTTCCCCTCATCCACTAGGCGGGTCACCCAGTCATAGAAGGAGATGAGATTAGTCAGGCAGGACCTCCCTTTCCTAAACCCATGTTGGCTGGACCTGATCCCCTGGTTGTCTTCCACATGCCACTTGATGACACTCAGGATGATCTGTTCCATAACCTTGCCAGGCACCGAGGTCAGGCTGACAGGCCTATAGTTCCCCGGATACTCCTTCTGGCCCTTCTTGTGGATGGGTGTCACATTGGCCAACCTCCAGTCATCTGGGACCTCCCCAGTGAGCCAGGACTGGTGATAAATGATTGAGAGCGGCTTAGCCAGTTCTTCTGCCAGCTCCCTCAGCACCCTAGGATGAATCCTATCCGGACCCATGGACTTGTTGGGATCTAAGTGGCACAGCAACTCAGAACAAAGTTGGCTTTCTGGGCTACAACCACACATTGCCGGCTCACGTTGAGCTTCTCATCAACCATCACCCCCCAGTCCTTGTCCTCAGGGCTGTTTTATTTGACAAAAGGTACTTGCTCATGTGAAAATGGAGAACAAATTACCAAGATGACTCCTATGCAATTGCTGTAGAGGTAAAGAGCAAAACAGGTATTTCAGTCCACTGATTCACTCACAGATATCTCTGTAGGAAATAAACAAGCAAGCAGAAATTCTTCAAATGTCACAGGTATGCTGAACTTGTGAAGCTCTGAAAGTGTCAAAAGAAAATGAAGTGGTAGCACAGGGCAGCAAATTAATCATATAAGTGGAAAAAAAACATCTCTGTGGCAACCAGAGTGATGCAGCACTAGCAAAGGTTTTGCAATGCCTGTTGCACTGGGCTTTTCTAACCAGGCACTTGATGCTGGCACAAAGTCAAATCTGAGAAGGTAGCTAGATTTTACCCGTCAGCAAAAATCATGTAGTATTTGGGCTTCATATAACAATCCCTCAGGTTTTTTTCATCTCAGCCATTTGTTGTACTGCATACAGCAGCTCAGCTGTCTTGCCACAACCTCTCTGAAAATATTGGCTAATGTAATTTCAACTTTAGTTCAACTTCTTTCAACTGTAATTACTTGAGAAAATGGGGGACAGTCTGTAGTTTTAATGCTTAAAAATTTAGTTAATAATGAAATTAGCCTTAAAATAGGGAGCATTCTCTTTCCACATGTTGGGTTTTGGCCCTAACACGACAACAAAGAAACAGCGCCGTGGCCGCTCACTCAACTTCTACCCCCCCTCAACTTCTCCCCCCCCTCAACACACACTCTGGGATGAGGAGGACAAAGGCCACCTAGAAGCTCGTGGGTCGAGACAAAGGACAAGGAGGGTTCTTCACCGATTAAGGTCCCGGGCAAAACAGACTCAACTCTGGGGAAAAATAGTAATTTAATTTTACCCCACCCCTCCCTTCTTCCCGGGCCCAAATTACTTTGCTCCCCATTTCTCTCCCTCCTTCCCCCCAGTGGCACAGGGGGACAGGGGATGGGGTTCAGAGTCAGTTCACAGTCTGGTGGTTCTTATTGCTCCCTCCTCCTCAGGAAGAAGGATTCCTTACAGTCCTCCCCTGCTTCCCCACGGGGTCCCTCCCATGGGAGAGAGTCCTCCACGTACCTCTCCTTCATGAGTCCTTCCCACGAGGTCAGGAGCAAGCTGCTCCAGCACGGGCTTCCCACAGAGTCACGGGCTGCTTCGGGAACTGTCACCTTCCCTGGCGCTGGGGTCTTCCACAGCTGCATAATCCGAGTCCACTGGCAGCAAATCCAAGTCAACTGGCAGCAAAATCCAAGTCCACAGGCCAAGTTCACCCCTCCTGGCACCTTCAGGGAATGTTTCACCACGTTCCTCCATGAATGCAGAGAGACAGCCTGCCATCTTGCCATAGGTTGCAGGGAAGCTTCTGCTTGGGCACCTGCTTCCCCTTCTTCCTCACCAACCACCGGGATCTTCACCCCAGCGCTGCCTTTCAGCTCTCCAGCTCAGCTCTTCTTTTTTTCTGACTGCTCGATCTGCTCAGCTCTTACCTCAGTTCTTTCGTATGTTAATGGCAGAGGCGCATCTATTGTCCCTCTAATCACTCCTTGGCTGGTTTTGGAGCAGGGGGAGCTTCTCAGCTTCTTACCGGGCCCTTCCCCCACAACCAAAAAATCCCACCAAACCAAAAGCAGCACACCACACAATAGGCAAGGTTTTCCACAGTTGTTTTTTGTAGGGCTCTGCACAAGCTCCACTGATGAAGTGCCCACTGACAGCAGTGCTCAGATGCCACACACCCAGGAGCGATGCCACTGTCTTTATGTGGGCTGTATGAGCAGCATCACATGGCCTTTAATATCTCCCCAAACAGGAAAACGAGCTTATCAATGGTATATGCCTAGAGCAGACATGAGTGTTCAGGTGGTAGGTATGTGGGTCTATGAATGCAAAGTTTTAAGTAATGTTAGTGGGAGACAAGACCTGTGTGAACATTATTCAGTTGTATTTTAAAAGAATAATTCACATGTTTTATACAGGTAGGAAGAAATCTCATGTTAGAAAGGTTGAGATGTTTTTCCATATAGTTGAGGAGGCCACTGTCTACTTCCCTCTGTGAACTGCACTTACTATTAACATCTAAAGAATTCTCCATGCTACCAAACTCCTTGGCCTAGGAGGATCTCTTGGTTTATGCTTATTTATGGATTATATTTTTCTTCTTCTGTGCTAGGGACAATTGATGTGTCTATGTATGATGGAATCATATTGCAACCTAAACAGAAAAATTATTTAAGTGTTTTCTCCTTATATGCTTTAAAACTCATCCCAAGGTGTCCAGTCAGTTATTTTTATTGCTATTATTTGGATTTCAATAAATAAAACCAAAATGTTCTTGTGTACAGTCAGGCTCACAGCTGAGATGGTCTTTGTTTCTGAAAATGGAGCAATGCATGCTCACAGGATGTGGGAAACAAAGGATTACTCTTACAGATAAAAAGAACTGGCAAACAGACAGACTGGGTGACTTACTTGAGCTCAAACAGGTTCTGTAGGGAGAGTTGGACTCTTCTGACACCGTTCTGGTCTCCTACCTACAAGTTCATCCATCTCCAGAGAGAAAATTCAGAGGAATTTACATCCCAGGAATCCAATTTCCATATCTGACTCGTCGTTTCTCTGCTAAATAATCCTCTGCTCTCAAAGTGCCTGGCATCATCTTGCACAATGAGAGAGCTAAAGATATGATTGACCTATAATCTTACTGCTGCTCATGTCAGCTAGCAGCTCAGGGGCAGCACACTGCCTGCATTTTGAGAAGAGAGGGGTTAGCAAGAGGCTTTTTTGATAAGCTCAGCCCAACCACATAGACAGGGAGTAGGACTCGAGATGATCCCCATACAGCCTGGACTGCCCTTTCTCTCTTTCCAGGTTTGGCTGTCTTCTAACTGGGTACAAAAACACTACCTTAGGTTTTGGGGATTATCTCATTACCCTTTTGATATATTGTACCTAATACTTTTTGTCTGCCACTTCTTGGTCTCTCTTACAATGTCCTGAACATGCACTGGCAAAATCTTTTAGTGATTATTGAATACACAGGTTTTTTGATACATTTATCTCCAAGTATCCCATGATAAATTGGAGTTTACAAATTCTGAAAAAGTTCAGTGTCTGAAATCTGAAGCCCTTTCTGTAGACATGATTTTTTTTTGTAAGTATTACTACACTGTTCCCTTGTAGACTAGCTGTGAGGACTCAGGAGAGACTCAGAATCAAATAGAACATGATACCACTGGTCAGTGAAATTAATTAAGCAGCTGAGTAGGCTTACCCTATGTAGCTCAATCCTCTCCACCTTCTTGCAGACAGATTGCTAGATTTTGGGGAGGTCCTTCTGTCAATCCTACTGCAGGCAGGCTACAAGCCATCATAAGGGTTTGCCTGCTGTGACGTGGTGAGGCACTTTTTTTCCCCTGTCTTTTATCAACACCCCCTTTTCCCTCCCATATTACAGCAAAGAAATAAGTCCCAGGAGAATTCTAAGGCTTGCTCTGTGTCCAAAAGGATTATCATTGCAATGGGATAATCCTCACTATGTCAGCTAACAAGGCTTTAGGTCTGGATTATGTTTGCAATGTAGTGCAAAGTGATGATACCAGAGCAGAGAATCTGTCCCATTTCATGTGGTAAGTGATAATTCTGCATACTGCAACAAGGCGTCTGTCATTCACTATATGTATGCATACAAAGAGAAACTGCTTTTTTTTTGTTTTTATTCTGGCACATTATGTAGAACTGCAAAAAGGCTTGGCAATGCTAGTGTAGCTATCTTAACCCAGGGGTGGCTATAAGAAAAATAAAGCTTAAATTCACAAAAAAAAAAAAAAAAATGAGGAAAGCAAACAAGACTTCTGGTACAAACTCATCATCATATATATAATTTTAGAAGAAGAACTGACCAATGTGGGCTAGACTTCCCTTCCCAGAATATAAGTTTTGTACTCAGAAATTTCACTGGATGAATAAATGACATTTCATTCTAGTGACTGAGTAACAAATTAAGAAAAATATAAGTCTCAAAGAAGAGAAACATTTATTTAGTATGCAAAATTACATTTAGACATATGTCCTTCCATCAAGGTATATGGAAAAAATATTCGCAAGTCAATCAGAACTATTGACTTCAATGTAAATCAAAGTTTATGAATTGTTGCTTTAAAAAAAATTAAATTATTTTAATTTGAAGGGGGGATTTATTTACTGCTATTATATCTAGATTAAAATATTTTTTAATTTTGTTTTTTAAACTTCCTCCTATCTGGCTTCAGGCCATGGCTTGAGATCATTTAAAATGCTGCCAGCCAACCATATTTAATGCATCTATGAGACCTTGCTATTCGAATGCAAAACCAAATAATCTACAGATACTCAGATTTGCCTTTCTTCTTGTTCCATTGGACCTACCATTGTGGTATTAAGTAATTTCTTCCTAAATTATAAAAAAAAGTTTAGAAATACTAATGTATTAAAGCTTGATCCATGGAGTTGAATATGTATTTATCAGGAATGACAGCATTCTCACTGGTGTGACCTACAGAAAGGCTAGCTGGGCATTCTGAGCTCCCATCAGCTTGCATAACTCTTTGACTCCCAGTGAGGCTCATTTCTGTTTGTGCCAAGTTCTTCTCTGCACCTTCAGATCTGCAAGCCACACACTTCCTGCAAATACTACCTGCTCAAACCCCAGTAGCCCAGAGGCAGGTATTTGTGTGCTGCAGTGCTGAGCTGGTCACTCTGAGATGGTTCATGTCAACACCTGGGCTGGAACATTTTTAGGGACTATAAGCAACTAGGTTATCTCTTTCATTCAACCTCTCATTATGTACAATGTACAAGACTTAAAAGGAGCAGCTGAGGGAACTGGGGTGGTTTAGTCTAGAGGAGGCTAAGGGGAGACCTTATCACTCTCTACAACTACCTGAAAGGAGATTGTAGTGAGGTGGGGTTTGGTCTCTTCCTCCAAATAACCAGTGATAGGATGAGAGGAAATGGCCTGAAGTTGCACCAGGGGAGGTTTAGACTGGATATTAGGAAAAATTTCTTCACTGAAAGAGTGGTCAAGTATTGGAACAGGCTGCCCAGGGAAGTGGTGGAGTCACCATCCCTGGAGGTGTTAAAAAACCTGTAGACATGGCACTTTGAACATGGTTTAGTGAGCATAGTGGTTTTGGGTTGCTTGTTGGACTTGATCTTAGAGGTCTTTTCCAACCTTAATGATTCTATGATGCTACCAAACATACAAAGTATACAATAGGAGTAACTACCCTGTGTGGCTGACTAAGCATGGCTGTCCTGGGAGCACAGAGGTTTGTGTGTGCAGTAATTTCTCACAGCAGAGACAGGAGTATGTCTGAGTGACCTGCAACACTGCAGTTGCCTGAGTCCTTGCAGCCAGCCCATGAGGTAACAGTGAGGTGCCATTTTTGCTAAAAAATACGTCTGCAGAAAGGATCTCAGATTTCAAATGCTCTGAAATTTTTCTGTATCAGTAAAACCAAGGTTATAAAAGTAAAATAATACTTTTAACTTAGAGTGGATAGAAAATTGTCAATGATGCTCAAATTGCTGCCCTGTCTCTGTGGTGACAGAAGATTATGGTCACATTCAGTGCCCACGACATTTGGTGTTGAATCAGCTCATGAGAAAACACCATTCCTGCCTCAAGTGCTTCACAATATCCTGTAGCTTCCTTAAAAATTAAAAATGACAGTAACATATGTCAAACAAATTTAAAGCAGGCTTTCATTTAGTAGCCTATAATGTGAACACTGACTTCAGGCTTTTTTCAGGGACATCTTCACAGAAGGGGAATTCACTGGCTAAGCACTGTCCATGTATATTAGTGGATAATACTTACCAGATATATAACTAAACTAGAATTTAAGCAACACGAGATAGAGAAAAGCAGGGAAGAAGAGGCAATTACCATGCTAGAGTAATAATCTCCTATGAGAAATCTGATGTCTGAGTTTAGAGATGCAAGGTCACAAGAATCGAAGCACGAGCATAACAGCAGGAGAACAACACTGGAAAAATACCCACAGCAGTTTAGGTGAAAGATCACAGAGTGAAAGAGACATACAGAACTGCAAATCTGATATCTTTAGCATTACAAAGGTTAAGGCACTGTGTGCAACCTGAGGAACCTGAAGAATTTGGTGAGACAGTCATTATTCCCAAAGAAAAAAAGGCAAGATCAGTAGGAAAACAAATAGACCACTCAACATCTTGACAGTGTTTTACAAGCTCCTCTAATTGCTCAGAGTCCTCCCTTTGCATCCTTTAGAGCAATAATGATACTTGGCTCTATAAATCACTGCTAAGAAGCCAGCTTGACAACTTCAATTGAGAAATTTAGGTTTCAGCTTAGATCCCCTCCATGGGCAACATACTGCTGCAGGAAATGGGGGAAATACCAGGTACATGGCAAATATGTCAACAACTATGGTTGATAAATGTGGAAGTATAGCCTCTTTGAACAGATTTGGAACCAGAATAATTCTGTGCTTTTTAGGACCTGCTGAGCCTGTAGTGCTTTCATGACCATCATGCAATGTCATGCAAAGGTGTCTCTCTCCACTAAGCTGCCATCATTTTGACCATCTGAGGACACACTGAAGAAGGGAAGTGTTGCCAGAATAATATCTTAACAAGTAAGAGCATCCTTGCTTAACATGTCCAAGTTTTGTGGAAGTAATTATTCAAGAGGGGTTGTTTAGTCAAGAGAAGGCTGAGGGGAGACCTTATCACTCTCTACAACTTCCTTGACTAGTTGCTTAACAGTAACAGCTCTAAGGGGTATGGAAGCCAAAACTCTGGAAAGTTAAATAATATAAAGCAAAAGAGCTAAAAGCCAAAATTCTGTTTTTAATGCTGCTTTCTTGACAAACTGCAAGCAGCTGTCAGAGATTTCTAACGTAAGAGGAAACTGGTAGAAGATATGGAGAGTGGTTTCTCTGGGGGATGATGTGATGCTCATGACACAAACTGTGGTGGTCCCTGGTAGTGTGCAGTAGATACTGGTGGGTTTTCCAGTCTCTGTTAATTGAAACGACATTGCCACCACTTCTTTCTTGCATTTTCAAGTTCTTGGAGTTCTGCTACTATAAATTGAATCCAGGCAATTTTGCTTAAATGTAATAATTTTGAAACTGCAATCAACTATGGATGAATTGCCTAAAACCATGCTGCTACTTTTGGTTTCGTGGCTCAGTGCTCAAAGTTTGTAGCAAGAAGAGTGTCTCTTAATTGAAAACCCTTGAGAAATGCAAGTCTTCAATTGCCTATTTGGGAATGACATTAATTACAAAATACCCAAGCATAGAACTGCATAGAAAGCTGTCAGTGACAATACCATTAATACTCCTAAGGGACACAACCTGCATGATTTTGCATCAACTCAAGTTGACTAATAAGATGACAGATTAAAAGGTTCTTTTTCCATCCTCCAAATTCAAACCCAAACATTTCTGCAAAGCTCAAAATTGTACTCCTGTGATGGTGCCTCTTTGGGCCATTTGTTCCAGCATGTTTAGTCACATGCAAGGACCGTAGGGTATGTAAGGACAAGTAGGGTATCCACAGAATAAGACAATAATCTCGGCCAAGAGAAAAGATAGCCTGTATTAAACAAGCCACATGGCTTGTTATACTCCCCACCCCAATAAGTCACTCAAAGAATGTTTGCAGGCCAGGCAGGCACTGGTCAGAAACAGAAGGATTGAACTGTTTTGCTGCATAGCATAGATGCTCCTGTGGAGTCATCACCGAACAGCTTTTTCTTTTCTTTTCTTGTCTTTTTTTTTTTTTTTTCTTTAGGATTTTATACCCTTCCACGCCAGTGCTTATAGGCTTGAATCCTTGAGCTACTAATGATCCTATCTCAATTTTTTTTTCCTGTCTGCAATTTTATCTTCCTTATCTCTGGTCTACAGATGATTTCACAGCTCTTTCTCAAACTTAACAATTTCCTCAGAAGTCTGAGCCAAGGTTATGCAGCTCAGCAACATCAGTGTGGGGCTTCCCATTCCTGGCATGACTGGGGCAAGTTACAAAGTGGTACAGAGAGGGAGACCTATGCAACCTTGCCTTTCATATTGTCCATGGGAGAAAGGTCAGTGAAACAAGGAACAGAAACTACAGCAAAGTCTTTCCTATATGCCAAAATATTGCTTTAGAAAAACTTCTAATGATATTTGAAAGAGCTTCTGAGAAAAATCCTTTGAGTTTTTCCTAACCACTTTCAAAGCAAAAGAGTTTGGTAGTACACATATTATTTTGCACTAGTAATGTGATTTTGAAGTATAGGTGCAAAATTATTAAAATTATAAGGAAGGGTCCCTGCATGTCAGTTTGATCCTCTTTCTTACTAAATATTATCTGTTCATAAAGACACTGGCGTCTTGTGCCCTCCTGGCTTGCGCTAGACCTTTATAAATATTATAGTAACATCTCTTCTTCTGCAGAATTCTTTATGGAATCTAGCAATATTTTAAACTTCACTTAAAATCAGAGAGAAATTTAGTTTAGAAGAGAAGTCTAGAGGTTTCTGATCCACACCCTACTCAAAACAGTGCTGGCTTCAAAGCTAGATCAGGTAGCTCAGAGACTTCTCCTGTCCAGTTTTGAAAATCTGCAGTGATAGTGATGGCAAAAAGTCTCCTGGCAGGACAGTGGTGAGACACTGGCACAGGTTGCCCGGGGAAGCTGTGGAAGCCCCATTCCTGGAAGTGTTCAAGGCCAAATTGGATGGGGCTTTGAGCAACCTGGTCTAGTGGGAGGTGCCCCTGCCCATGCAGGGGGGTTGGAAGTAGCTGATCTTTAAGGTCCCATCCAACCAAAACCATTCTATTATTCTATGATACTCCATTTTTTGACAGTCCTCACTATGAACACTGTTTTCCATATGTTCAGTCAGAATTTTTGTGGTAATTTGTTCTTTGTACTGCACCTGAGGACAGTCTGGTTCCATCTCCTCTGCAAGCCTGCTTTACATAGTCGAAGATGGTAGTTGAATCCCCACTTTTGTTTTTTTTTTTCAAGCTAAATAAGTCCAGCTCCTATAACTTCCTATTTCATGTTGTGTGCTCTTTGCCCTTCTCTGGACTCTCAAGTTTGTAAACATCTCTCTTGTACTGCAGAACACAAACTAGATGTACTGCTCCAAAAGTGGCCCCACAGATGACCAGCAAGCAGAGTAACTTCCCTTGATCTGCTGACTGTGATATTGCTAATACAACCCAGGATGCAGCTGATCTTCATCTCTGGGCAGATTGCTGATCCACGTTCAGCTTGGTGTCCACCAGAACCACTGGGTCCTGTCAGAAAAGCTACTTTTTAGCCACTAGACCCCCAGCCTGTCGTGGTGCAAGGTAATATGCATGTCCAGATGCAGGACTTTGCACTTGTCTTTGCTGAACTTCATGAAGTTCCCATCAGTCCACCTCTCTAGTCTGTCATGGCTGCTCTGGATGGCAGCCTCCAGATTTGCATAAATGTTGCACTTAACCTGTTGTCTTTCCTCAAGTGGCATCAGTAGGAGTAAGTAGGTAATACTCCCTAATCACAAAGGAGAAAAAGCAGTCTTGGAGCTTGTGGGAAATTTTACAGTTGTAATTCTCACAGCTATATATAGGGTCACATCTCCAGTGGTTGTGCACTGACATTATTTCCTCCATTGGTTTGATTTTTATTTTCCATTGTTTGGCTCCCTTCGCTTTTGGATACACAAGAAGGAAATGAGTGAAATCTGAACTTCTCTCAAAACAGTGATAAATCCAATACTTACTTTAGTAGACCAGCATTTGCTTTGATATTTTAGCTCTTCTGTTATAAAAAGACAGCCTTCAGCTGAAATAATGCAGTGAATGAAGAATACACCAGAATGTTTTATAGTTTACATTGCTAAATATAACAAAGCAGAAAACGCTTCAGAAATTATATAAAAAACCCAGAATAGCTCATTTTGCACTTTATGTTCACTTTGGCTTGTAATTTGCTTAAAAGCCCTGCAGAGAGAAGCATTTATGTCTGTATAAAAATGGTTAGCGTGTATGTTAGTGCACTTAGATTGTCTTGTTTGCATGGGCAATGAAGTATGAGGTTAATCTCATCTAATCTAAATGACGCCCGTGTTAGCTCATCAGAGGGTTGCAGAGTGAGGGATCCCACGTCCGTGCAGTGAAGTAGGCACTTACCTCCCAGATTTCTTGAAAAGAGCATTATTTCCAGATGCCTTATGCTTATGCTTACATTGTGTCCTCAGTTCCACTAAAACATCAGAAAGCAATTAACTGTTTTCATCCCTGTTTCTGGCTGGATGCACAGGCAGTAGCAAGCTGCCTGGTGTTCAGAACATTTGACACAAAGGGCTAAATTTCCACTTCAGTGCGTGGGACTCATCACTCTGCCTCCTATTAACATTAATGGGGATCCCTTCACTAAATCCCCTGCAGTACACTGAAAATCTCTTCCTGTTTATAACCCAGGGTCATCTAGTTGTTTTCTCCCTGGATTGTGTCCTGAGGGGATTATTCCCATTTATGCGCCCAGGCTTACATATACAATGGAAGGAGATGATTTTAACATTCCCAGGCAGCTTAATTTGCCTTTCATGAGTCTCTAGGTGCTTTAAGATGACTAATATATTGGAGTTTTAATCTCCTTCTAAACTTGGTCACACCAAGAAACAGTTCTTCTGGCCCTCAAACAAAAAAAATAAAATGGAATAAAGTGCATCCCCTTAATTTCTTTTGTGTTACCATGACTTGCTTCTACACTTCCTTCTTCAAGACCTGAAATCCCAATCTGCAGCTCATCTGGACTGACACTTTGCAAGAGCACATTGTAGTTTCTGCACAGGCCATGTGTACAGGCCCGGTTCTAATGTACTGCTGGGAACATTGAGGAATATGGAATGTGGAAGAGCATTGATCTGTGTGTGTATATGTTTTGCTGACTTGCAGCTGGAGGAATATAAAACCAATTAAACAGGGAGTTATTTGGGCAGACAAAAGCTGATCACAACTGTCTCTTCAGGATGGAGAAAAGCTGCAGCAAGAGATGAAGTGAGAAAGCTGTGCAAGTGTTAAGGAGTAAATGCTTTAAGAAATTACAGAAATGTCTAGCATGTCTGTAGAGTGAAACAAAAATGCTGTGTTCAAAGTCCATGCTTATAGTAGTAAATAAAATGTGCCTAGAACAATTTTGTGCATTGATGTCAATTGGTATGAGTGGTGTGCATCTCTGCAAAGGAGCTGTCTTGCTCTCCCCAAGGAGTCTTGCCCGCCTACAAACTCAGTGTGTGTTGGGAATGGTCCCTGTTATGTGCTGACTCCTGAACCATGCCTGGGAATCATTTGTGTGAAACTGGCTGATTTAGGTCAGAACAGTCCCAGAGTCCGCCTGTTTAACCAGAGAGTTGCACTGCTTAATTCACTAATATAAATGTATCTGTACTGTTTGCAGATGCAAATTTGCTAGTTTAGATGGCATAAGAAAAACAGTGAAGAAAGGTCATCTCAGGCTTTCTATGAGGTAGCTGCCAAGGTGCAAAATTTTGACTCCAGGAGCTGACTGTGTATGTGGTCTTCTAGCAGCACCTGTTAAACAAGGAAACTATCCCAACTTTGTTGCTGCCCTTGTTATCTAGATTAAATCTGCCACATACATTTTATGGTGTGGACAGATCATATGTTCCTTCAAAATCAATTTCCATTTAAAAAAACTAATTGGATGTTCAGCTGCATGAACTTTCTGAAAGTCTGCAGAGTTAAGATCAAAAAAACATGCAACAAACTCTTCTGCAAATGCTGCTCAGTGGCTTTTACAGGCAGCTGATGGGCAGGGGAGCAGTGCTGCAGCTTAGCCCAAGAGGATCACTCCTGGACCCATCCTGCTTCAGGGCAGACTGTGTAGACCCCCAGATTTTCACGGTACAATAAGCTTGAGCTTGAGTCAGAAGGAAGAGTCCTATCAGCTGAATGATTCACAACATCCAGAGGCATCTTAAATACATCTTAAATATATTTATCCTGGCTATCAACAGCTCTTCTTTATTTAATAAGGAGTGATGTAGCCTGTTGCACAGCAAGCATATTTTTTTTAAATAGACAAAAAATATTCAATAATAGAAAATTTTGTTGTATATTTGCATGAAAATAATCTCCATGTGTCTTAACTTGAAGATCCACCAAATGTTCTAGTCTTTCTCCTTCTCCCTTCCAGACAAATGCTTGCTTGCATTTTGCAATCACATATAGGTAATTGTTAAGATCCAGCTTAAAGGCGAACAGAGGTGGTATAAATTATCATATGTATTTTAATGACTGCTGTATTTGTTTCCATGAGCTCTGGGACAGACTCATCAGATGGTGGAAAAGACTGAAGTACAATCCCTTAAAACTCAGGAAAAAAACCTTCTCCTGTTTTGCAAGCCTATGGCATGTCAAGAGTCACATTTCTGAGATTGACGGAGTATGTCCCTGCTGGCTATTAAAAGGCACTAGTAATTCTGCAGTTACATTGTTCATTTATCATCGTCTTCCAGCACTTCAGAGCATAATTGTTTTTTTGCCACACATTTCAAAAGACTCAATACAAAAAATAAAAACAGCTATGGGGTGCAGGTTTATGATAGCCATATCCTGATAATGGAATGAGCATCCTCAGGGAATGCTGGGAGCTCTCCTTAATTATCTGCACAAACGGTGTCCAACTGACCGCACTTTACTCCCTTTACATTTTTCATTCAGATTGTATTCCTTTGTGGCATACTCATTGCACTTCAATAAATTACATTTGTCAATCTGTTGCAGGTGGTGGTTTAACTCGTGGGTGTCTGTGGCACCTACAGGTGTGTTCAGAGTGTCTGCTGCAGTGCCAGAGATAACACCTGCCATGGTACTCAGATGATCTGGGTTAAACTTGAGTTGACAGACCTGGCCAGCTTTAGTGTCAACACGGAAACCTAAGAGTTACATCCAGGCTATGAGATCTTATGTATGCAACAAGGTCCTCTGCTCCCTGTCCTCCCCATGTTTGTGTTTTATTCTTACAAAGGGTATAATTTGGACATAGGGCCTGTTCTTCCTGTGTTTCTTGTTCTGTGTTGAAGTAAAGAAAATAGGAGCATAGATACAGGGTAACAAGCAGGCCAGGAAAACTTTGTATTCTAGATGCTTGTGTTGTTTTAATGCAGTCTTTATTACTTGTATTTTTAAAAAATTCTTGTGATGAAAACAAACTTCATTTTTTCAGGATGTCAGCCTAAAACTTCTAAGGTGTCCTTCCTTAAGGACTAAACCCACTGTTGAGTAATTTTTGCAGGTAAGTACTGGAGAACATTGCTTAGGGGATAACAAAATCTCCTTTACCTGACATCTTTAGGAATTTCTGCTAGAAATTTCATAAGTTTAGCAAGCCCAGATGTGGGGAGAAACAGATAGACCGAATGACCTCTTGAGGTCCCTTGTAAGTCTGCCTCATAAGAGTTCCATACGAGTTAAAGCAAAAAAATCCCACCTCAAATACATAAGGAAGGTATGAGACGAAAACCAATTTTTTTCTTTTTTTTTTTCAAAGTCTAAAGAGTACAAAACTGGAAAAGGGCATTGGTTATCCTACAAAATGTAAGTGCACAAAATAAGCTTCAAAAAAGTGGCCAAAATCAAATACTGCCCTTTGAAGACTGCATAGATATTTAGAAAACATGACATCATAGATCTGGTTACTTCCTTCCTAATGGCTCCATTTGCAGAGGCTTGAGGATGCTCAGGGACCATGTCAGATTTCTTAGGTTTGTCATCTTCCCCTAAAGAGAAAAATTCCTACTTCTTTTTCTTCAAATACTTTGACATTAAAATGAGATATATATCACAATATACAAGACAGATTTTTAGGTCTCTTTCCATCTTGCAAGACTAATGCAGCTTTCTACACACTGACAGTGAAGTATCCACATAATGACAATGGATTTGGCATCTCATTGAAAAGAGGCATTTTCCATTTTTAATAAAGGTATGGTGCAAGACTCCCCACAGATTGTCAAAGGCTCATCCTTGCATACATTATGCTTGCTTCAGCTATTTCCAGAATTGTTAAATGACTAAGATTTACTTGCTTTACTTCATTAAAATGCTGGAAATCAGGGCAGCGAGGTCAGAGAAATGTTGCCAGTGCTTAGTCTTGGTGCTTCTAACTCCCTTCATGCTTGAGTGAGCTCTGCTTGTGCCCTCTGTTTGTTGTCATTGTCTGTGCTGTGTTTTGGTGGATATCTGGGCTAGGGAAAAAAAAGAAAAAAAACAAAAACAAAAGGATAGAAGAAAGAGAGGGAAAACAGGTTGTATCTGAATGAAGGAAATCCTTGAAACAGTGGCATATGAAGCAAGAGTGAATTACATGCTGATTACATTTCTCTGTATGTTTTAGCATTATAGCATGGTATCTGTCTAGATAAAAACTTCTTTAGTTTAGTAAAAACTTCTTTACAGAAAGGGTTGTTAGGCACTGGAACAGGCTCCCCAGGGAGGTGGTTGAGTCACCATCCCTGAATGTGTTTAAAAGTCGTCTGGATGTGGTGCTTGGGGACATGGTTTAGGGGTGGGTCATCAGAAATAGGGTGATAGGGTTAGCATAGGGTTGGACTCGATGATCTTAAAGGGCTTTTCCAACCTGAACAATTCTATGATTCTATGATTCTATTTATTTTTGCCATCACTTTAATACTGATGGCCTTAAAAACATTTAAAAATAGAAGTTAACTATAGCAAGCTATTTCTAACAAAGATATACTTGGTGGAAAACAGTCAATAATTCAGGCTTTATAGCTCATCAAGGAAAACCTATAGCTTGAGTAGTGACACAATGACATTTCTAGATGGTCAGGTGTTCCTGCAGACTGCCTAAATGAATTCTGGCTCAGTTTTGGAGTCTAGTCTTGCAACAGGAGTGCAATTAACACCTTTGCTTCTTGATTTCTGGCTTTTGACATCAGAACTTGGGGAACTGAAAACTCTCACTAGATAAATAATATATGGCACTAGATTCTCTGGAGCCTTTAAAAGATGCTCATGCCCTTTGAAAAAGGAAAAAAAAAGCTATTAAATAAATATGAGGTGGTTTGTATTTATTTTGCAATGGAAGGTACAAGGCAGTGTATCCTGACTCCTGATATTTTCTCTGTTAGAAATGCACAAATCATTCAATCTTATTTGCAGAAAGTGAAAAGAGGCGAAGTCTCTGAAGAATTCACTGAAGGAATTATAAGCTTCCAGTGATCAAAGGTGTGCTATACCAATAAAGTAACAATTTTTTTCTTTCTTTGCTCTTAGGTCCTTATGGAGAGTTACATAGAGGACAGAAGTGGTGTCACTGGACTGATGATCTAATTTTTCAGGTACTTCTGGAAGCTACTGTATGTTATGCTGACGGCTTCTCTTTGGGTTATTATTTTATTGACAAATTCCGTGACAATTAGTATTTTCAAGTAGGTCCTTGGAGACACATGCAACTTATGGACTCATATTTCAGAAAAATATTAATTGAAGAAAGAGAAAAGCATATTTTCTTAGCATATGTTGTGCAAAACTTATTGTGTTGTTACAGAAACTATTGTTAGTTGTGATAAAGGTAATGAGTTTATGCCTCTGTTTTATCCTGGACATGGTTGCATAGGCTTGATAAGATAAACATCCGGTGAATGTTAGCATTTCTGGGCATTTTGCTCCTTGCTTGGACAACCTGGATGTGTCTGATTTGTAAGTGTGGGAGTGGTAATAAGAACTATAAAATTAGTACTAACATGCATTTATGAATCAGTTATACTAGGAAGATAGGATTTTCTAAAATCAAATATGAGGTCTTTCAGAAAAAGCCTGAAAGAGTGGGCACTTCGGTGTGGAGGTTAAATAATCGAGGAATCTGAATGATTCACTGGAGACTTGTGAAGTGGCAACATTAGGACATCATGTTTAGAGAAGAGCTAAACCAGAATGATAAGAAAAAAAGAACCCAAACCCATGTTTTTGATCCTAACTGGGAACTTAGACAAAATGTATGCCTCTCAAAATCCTTATAGTGATGGCAAGATGATTTAATCTTGATGAATTCTACTTTGTAGGAGGTTTTTGACAGATTCTGACAAATCACATAGTGTGTCTACAAGGAACGCAATGGAGGAGTCATACAGAAAAATGATCACATTCTTCAGAAAACTTCCATGGGAAGCTCTTAAACGCTCTTAGTTTTTTTGTAGAGGTTAATAATCGATAAAAGGCTGTCATGAAATAATTACAAATATGGAAATATCTACATTCTTTATTTTAACTTCTCAAGGAGACGACATGCTCTTTCTGTGCCAAAGCTCCCTAAATGGTGACGTGACACTTAAACTGAAATGTGAACCCTCTTTGGAGATCTGAACTACTGTGCAGGCCTTGTTCTGGCCTTAAGACCCCCCAAAGGCTGGATCTTCTCTGAGGACAGTTAAAACACCTGAAAAAAACAATTTTGAACAATACATTTTAGCAACTTGATTTCAACTAGGCAAACTTAGGCTTCTTTGATTGTAAAACCAGATAAATGCGTTCTTAAGGGAAGAATAATATTAGCAGTTAAGGCTAAATGCATAGTTTAGTTTAACTAAAATATATATGACACACTGTGCAAGGTTTTAATCTTCTTCCGTGTAGGTGTTTTTCTGCAATGCACTTTTACTCCCTTCTAACACACTTTCATTTAAAAAAAGCCCTTCGTATTCATAGATGTTCAGCATTACTTTTGATGAAAGAGGTCAATCAAGGGGAGACAGACAAACCCCATCCATATCAGATCTAATGCTGTGAAGTGAGGATTAACAGTGCAAATTTGCTTGGACTGCACAAATACATTAGGTCAATTACTATCCAAGCACTCTATCCAGATGAACACTATACTCCAAACTGGATTTAGATGAAATATGTAATGTACAGTTTAGGGTGCAAAGCTCATCTGTATTCATGCTTTTCAAGACAAACAAGAGTTTGGCATTCACACAGGGAGATTTTTTATGACATTAGCATTTTGAGCAGGTTTAAATGTGGCCAAGACACTGAAAACAGCAGTGTACAACATTATCGCTGGTTCATTTTTGGTAGACATCTGTTGTTTTCATATTTACAGCGGTAAGAATCTTCTGTGTTTAAATAACTGTTTAATTCTGAATGGCTGAACTTACCACTTGAGTGAGGTCAGCTGAAGAAGAGTAGTCTTTTTTCTTTTTAAGGTGACAATAATATATTCACTGGTTTGTGTAAACTCATTTCACCCACCCCAGTGAGGCAAATTAAAATATATTACTGGTGGTAAAATATATTACACCATTCTTATTTGCAAAAAATTTTGAATTGATATAATGCTGGACTGAAAGTAATTTCTATTTTGGTCATGAAAGACTAGATCCTTCATGTACTTCAGTCCCTCCCATGAACCTCTGAAGTGACACTCCATGCCACACTCCCACTGTGGAGCTAGAGAGATGCTCTGGTGCTTGGCGTGAGCAGGGCACCCTGAGTTGGAGGATCAAGCCTTGGGGCTGCCCTTCTCATCCTTAGCTGTTGCACCACAGCTCTGCCCTTAGAAGGGCAGGGTGTGGTGATGCTGTGACAGCCATGGTGTCTGGCCTGTCCCCAGCCAACCTTGAAATGCAAGGGTGGGAAGTAGAGCTGGCACCTTCTGGCTCTTCCTCCATACAGAGCCAGTAGAAAGAGCCATGCCATTTCTCCTGTTTATAAGCTTATTCTGCTCAATCTGAAATTTATTCAGGGTCTTCCTCCCATCTTTTCTTCCTGACAATTTGCTTTAGAGTGTTGCTGTTCTCATATTTAGTATCATTCTCCCCACTTACAGTCTCACCGTGCTCATGGTCAGTTTAAACCCATCTGTTCCTTGTGCCACTATTTTCGTTCTGTCTTCCTGACATGTCATTCTGCCTCTCTAGTAAGCTTTCACCATCATCCCTCCTGGCCTACACTTCATTAGATCAGGTAAATCAATTATTCTAATCTCTTGGATAATACAATCTTAATTCTCCTACTATCTTGGCATCTCTTTCTGCACCTTTTCTAAATTCAGTTTGTCTTTTCTAATCATAGCTGACAAAAAATCTATTCCATTAATTGTGTAACCAGTGCTGCAATAGCACTTACATTCTCCATCTCCTCAAAAATCTTAAGATGCCATTTCTCTTTATGATATGTAACCTTTTATTGATTGCACATATTTATGGTGTCAGTGGCTAGACTTTCCAGAGCTTTGGTCCTGGCTCCCTTCCCACTAGCGTCCATCTTTTTTGAGACATGGAGTGTTGAAACTGTCCTGTATCTTGCAATATTTGCCTTGTCAAATAGAAAAGAATAAATGATTAAGGAAAACTGATGATTTTCCTGGCAACCATATTTATGAAGTTGTGTTGATAAATGTTAAAAAAAATAATTTAAAAAATGCATCCTAATAGCTTCCAAAAATCTCACAAACATTTTAAAGAAACTTGAATAATAATTGCAGGGCAAAATGGGGAAAAGAGGATGCAGTAAAAATGGTATAATGATCACTTGCTAATTTTGATTAGTCATCCCGCTGGCTAATTGACCCTGTGCATATTTCTCTGTTAATCATCACGCATTGTATGTCATAATAGCTAAGAAGACCAGCACTTTCTAATATTGCTATTTTTAGTAGGCTTTACTGGGTAATATTTGAATTCTTTGATAACCAGTAAAACATCTTTCTGTCAGAGGAGTTTTATGTTGGGTTTTTTTTCTTGCCTGGTTAATTGTTAATTATGTGTAACACAAGGAAAATAATACCAATTTAACACTTACACATGTATGTAATGTTATGTTTGACTTCCATGTGGAGCTAATCTGAGGTTCTGAGTGAAACAGATGAACAATGCAAACAGCATAGCTGTCCTTTCATGAGAATATTTTGCTTTGATAGTCATGGCTTTGTATTCAAAACTGTGCAGAATAACTGTAGTTTATTATGCCCTGTGGACACAGCATGGATGTTTCAACATACACTGGTGCAAATCTGATGTTTAAATCTAACCTTGTCTTTAGAATGATATTCTAATTTATCCAAAGTGCACAGTTTCTGCCAGTGTGTTTCTGCCAGTTGCTTTTTTGCAGGTATATTCAGCAAAAGTTGTTCCATAATGGGCTTTCAAAAAATGACTGTAGTCCAGTAAAAATAATCCCTTTGAATGGTGAATCAATACACACACAGAACTTTGCACTAGGAGCCAATCTGTGTCTTTTTGTTTCTGTGAAATGAGAAGTCTAGTAAAAATTTAACAAGAATAAAGTGTACACTGCAAAGTTTTCTTAGGCCCAGTTTATCTTCTCCAAAAAGGATGGAAACCCTGACCTGCTGCTGTAGTGGAAGTGATGAACTGAAATTTGGAATTAGCGAGATGGTACTTAAGAAGGTGAAAGGTTTCAGACTATAAATCCTAGGGTGGTATATCTCCAGCCTTTGGCCAATCACTCTGCTCTGGTAACTTCCTCACTCAGGACATCCTGGGAGGGCTTCTCAACAAACTAAAGAGACTCAGTAAGGCAAAGCTGTTATGTGGTTAATGTTGAAAAGATACTTCATGAATTAAGGACTTACTCTCTAAAGTAACTGTTTCTTAAATATGGTGGTTTAGACTGATTGATTGTCCCTGTTGGGGAGCTTAGTGATAGTAGTTTTTAGACATTTAACTCTCCCCCTCTCAAGGTACTTCCTGCAGCGTCCACAGACCTGCTTTAGTTTAACTTATTCCTACATTAATAAGGGAGGCTCAAATCCCCAGACCAGCTTCTTAATATATGCACACATGGCACATTAGATAAAGTGTACATTCACTCCCTGACGACTCACTTTCCCTAACTGAGGTTAAATCTAAAATGTCTTTGGCATTCATGGAAGAAAGCATCTCCTTGTTAACACATTCCTCAAGAGCTTTTTCTCTAGAGCTCTAGACCAGCTACTCTCTATTACCTTTCACAGCTTCAGCTATTCTGCAAGGTTAGTAATTTAAAAAATGATCCACAAATACCTGTCTGGAATTTACATACACTTGATAGCATTGCAATAAAAACTGAAATAAATGTGCCAACTTTTTCACGGGAGTCATCTAGGCTACTTTCTTTTTTTAACAAACCATTGAAGAATGGAAGGATTGTCGTATTATCAGAGGAGACAAAAGACATGGTAGGTCCTCTGTTTTGTACTGAAATGATAGCATTAGTCATTAGTAGTAAAGCATGAAAGCATACATACTGGTTTTAGAAGTCAGAGCACATAACAGTGCAAGTGTTCCTAACTGAGGAAGTTTTGTGTCCTGCTGTGGTTGTGCTAATAACTGTGCACTGGGGAGTTATTACTATTTTTTTTCCCTGATCAGTTCTTTGTGAATCACGAACACTTTACTTCCTAAAATTAAGCAAAACAATTCCTCTAACTGTGTTGCTTTTGAAAGAATGCTCACTCAATTCAATGGCCAGGGAGAAAAAAATCTCAAGAACCATCCTTGGTATTAAAGGGATGTCTCTACATAAAGTGTTTCTGAACAGGCCAGTTAGAGTTCAGCTGTCACCCATGGTGTTGCCAAGCAACACTACCTTGCATTCTTAAAATTATAATGACTCCTTATTAGTTTTGCAGAGCAATGGGGTTGAAATGGAGGGGACACACAAGCCCCTTACATGAACAAAGGAGCCAGAAGTTTGCAGAATTACTTATTCTCTGTGTAATTAAATTATGTATGACCATTCCTGTTCTTTAGCACTAAGGTTCATTTATTGTGGCCATCACTGTAATGTGTGAGCAGGTATGTATATCAGATGTATCACACCAGTGTTTCTGTCTAGATTTATCCATGCTAAACTACAAATTATGTTATTTTGCAATTGCCAAATTGTTCTGTGCTAGCCCAGTTATCTTTCTATCGTGTCTCTCATACTTGACAAGGATTTAAAGTGGTGGTAACAAGTGGCTAACAAAGCAAAGACAAGAACACCTGATCACCTCTTATCAGCATCATAAGATACCAGCTGCAGCCCAGAGGACCTGCTCCTCCATGATTTTACCCAAATAAATCAACCCATTAATTCCCTGGATGAGGGATGTGAACTAATAAACTAGGAAGCCACCTAATACCCTGGAAAATAGGGGTGTGAGGAGAAGACTTTCTTACTCTTGCTTGAGTAAGGAGAATGTAGAGCTCTGTAAAGCTCAAACCTGGAGCTTAGAGGTGCAACAGAAATATCTCTTAGGGATTCCCAGAAAGGAAGACTAAGCTATATTCTCCTGATGCCTTTCCTTACTGCCGTTCTCTGGGTAAGGAGTACTGGTTTGCAGATTTCCCAGAGAAGGTTACAAGATGTATTTACTCCACTAGATCTTGAAAAGAGACATTTTCTTGGCTTTAGAGGGTCGTGGGTTGAGCAGGAAATTTGGGAGAGTTTTGAGAGAGCTAACACTAATGTTTAGATATAGAAAGTTGATCTCTTACTCATTTCTAGAGGCATGAAACTAGAAAGCCAGCCCAGAAAACCTCTATAAGCAGGGGGTTGGATTCAGCTCTGGGCTGAGACACTGAAGTCCACATATGGTAGCTGCCCATATATGAGATAGACACCTAAGCTCTTGGTATGAAGCCAATACAGGAGCTGTGCGCTGGTGAGTTGTCTATCTTGTCCTTCAAGGATGGCTCACATGCCAATGCTTGATCACCTGAACAGATGCCTTTAGGCATCTTGTCTTTACTGATCAGTTCAGTGGCCTAATTAGCGGTGATCAAGTTAAGATCTAGATCACGACTGATGGTAATGGGAACTTAGACATGTGACACATAGGTTGATGTCTATGCCATAGACATCTGACGATGTTTGAATCTTAGGTCTAATGCTTCCCACAGGTGACAATTCAGTTACTTAAACATTGGTACCTACTCCTGATCCAGCTCTTTGCAGATATCTGTTTGTTAGGTGCCATTCATGGAAGATACTGCCATAGACTCACTCCCCTGCCATTTCTGCCAGCCTCATCCACACATCTTAGACATTGTATGATTTCTAAAGTGATGTTGGATATAAGCAACCTGGTCTAGTGGAAGGTGTCCCCGCTCATGGCAGAGAGGTTGAAACTAGATCATCTTAAAGGTCCCTTCCAACCCAAACCATTCTGTGATTCTATGATTTTTGTTTAGGACGAAGTCTCCATGGAAGCTGGTGCTTTGCTCCACCTATACTTTGGTACTCACTCTCTGAGGTTACAACAAAAGCAATTGTAAAGCAAATGGTGGGATTTATCTCAGCAGCTTTCAGAGGCTTAAAGTAGAAGAGCCCATTTTGGTTGTAAACCATAGCTGTCTAGGGCCATTTCAGACACCTAGTATTATCTGAGAATCCTGCTGTAGGGTCCCAAAAAGAATAACTGTCTCAAAACAGCCGCCCTGCCAACTGGACATTGTGCTCGGGTGGGGGGCCTCATTCGATAACCACCTGGACCCTGTTCTTGCAAGGACAGCCCCTTGTTTGGTAACCACCCTGATAAAGTGGACACTGTCCTTGAAAGGGGAGCCCCTCCTTTGGCAGCCACCCTGATAAATAGGACAGTGTCCTTACTTGATAAGGAGCAGTGGCCAGCAAGAGGAGCCCCGTGGAGGCACAGTGCCATCTTGCGAAAGACCACTTTCCTGTTTAAGGACAGAGCACATGTGTGACAATAAAGGTCATTGCTTGGTCAACCTGGATGGGGGGAGGCCACGTGATCACCTGGACTCCCGTGCCCCACCGACTCATTTCCTGAACATTCCCAAATACAACACTGAGTCTGCGCAAAGCAGGCTGAGCCTCACCAGGAGAGGCAGGGCCAGGTGCCATAAAAGAGGCAGACTCGAAATGCTCGGGGCGCGCGCCCACCATCCAAGGACCACAACGTCATGCTGAGATCGTTGCTGGATCCAAGGGTGGTGATATCTTTCCTATCCACTCTTTCTTTATCTCTCTCTCTGTCTCTCTCTTCATATCTCTCTCTCCCTTTCTAACCTTATTCTCGGCACATAGGGGTACCATCATTTCTAATTTTGCTGAGTTTTTCCTGTTGTAACCTGTTGTTTTGAGAGGATCATTTTGCTAAGTTCTGCTAGTTGTAATCTGTTGCTTTGAGAGTGATAATTTTCTGTGTTTCCTTTGACAAGCTTTATAATCTTACTCAATCTTAATCATAGAATCATAGAATCATAGAATCCTAGGGGTTGGAAGGGACCTCAAAAGATCATCTAGTCCAACCCCCCCTGCCAGAGCAGGGTCACCTAGAGCACATCACATAGGAACGCATTCAGGCGGGTTTTGAATGTCTCCAGTGAAGGAGACTCCACAACCTCCCTGGGCAGCCTGTTCCAGTGCTCTGTCACTCTCACAGTAAAGAAGTTTTTTCTGATATTCACCTTGAACCTCCTATGCTCCAATTTACACCCATTACCCCTTGTCCTATCACTGGTCATCACTGAGAAGAGCCTAACTCCATCTCCCTGACACTCACCCCTTACATATTTGTAAACATTGATGAGGTCACCCCTCAGCCTCCTTTTTTCCAAGCTAAAGAGACCCAGTTCCCTCAGCCTTTCCTCATAAGGGAGATGTTCCATTCCCTTAATCATCTTTGTGGCTCTGCGCTGGACTCTTTCAAGCAGATCCCTGTCCTTCTTGAACTGAGGGGCCCAGAACTGGACACAATACTCCAGATGCGGCCTCACCAATGCAGAATAGAGGGGGAGGAGAACCTCTCTTGACCTACTAACCACACCCTTTCTAATGCACCCCAGGATGCCATTGGCCTTCTTGGCCACAAGGGCACATTGCTGGCTCATGGTCATCCTCCTGTCTACCAGGACCCCCAGGTCTCTTTCACCTACACTACTCTCCAGCAGGTCAGCCCCCAACCTATACTGGGACATCATGTTGTTCTTCCCCAAATGCAAAACTCTACACTTCTCCTTGTTGAATTTCATCATGTTTCTCCCTGCCCAACTCTCCAGCCTGTCTAAGTCTCTCTGAATGGCAGCACAGCCTTCTGGTGTGTCAGCCACTCCTCCCAGCTTAGTGTCATCAGCAAACTTGCTGAGGGTACATTCTATACCCTCATCCAGGTCGTTGATGAAGATGTTGAACAACATCGGTCCCAGTACCGACCCCTGAGGGACTCCACTAGTCACAGACCTCCAACCAGATTCTGCCCCATTGACTACAACTCTCTGACTCCTTCCCATCAACCAGTTCCTGATCCACCTTACTACCTGATCACCAAACCCATACCTGATCAACTTATCTACAAGGATGCTGTGGGAGACGGTGTCAAATGCCTTACTGAAATCAAGATAAACCACATCTACCGCTCTACCATCATCTATCCACCTAGTAATTTCCTCATAGAAGGCTATGAGGTTAGTCAAACATGATTTACCCTTGATAAAACCATGCTGACTGCTCTTGATGACCCCCATGTCCTTGATATGCCTAGAGATAGAGACAAGAACAAGTTGTTCCATCACCTTTCCAGGGATGGAGGTGAGGCTGACCGGTCTATAGTTACCCGGGTCCTCCTTCTTGCCCTTCTTGTAGACTGGTGTGACATTTGCTGTCCTCCAGTCCTCAGGCACCTCTCCTGTTACCCATGACTTACCGAAGATGATGGAGAGTGGCCTAGCAATGACCTCCGCCAGCTCCCTCAGCACCCTTGGATGCATTCCATCTGGACCCATCGATTTATGGATGTCCAGATTACTCAGCTGATCCCTAACCCAATCCTCATCTGCTATGTCAAACTCCTCATCTATCTTGACTACTTCTGGGGCTATATGAATCTGGGGCTCATGGGGAAATCCTGCAGGAGTAAAGACAGAGGAAAAGAAGGCGTTCAGCACCTCTGCCTTCTTTATATCCTCTGTCACCAGGGCTCCCACCTCATTCAACAGTGGGCCAATATTGCCTCTAGTGTTAGTTTTGTTAGCTATGTATTTGAAAAAGCCCTTTCTATTATCCTTAACCTGACTTGCAAGGTTAAGTTCCAAGGAGGCCTTAGCTTTCCTAATTGCCTCCCTACATCCTCTGACAACAGCCCTATATTCCTCCCAAGTGACCAGCCCCTCCTTCCATGATCTGTAGATTTTCCTTTTCCACTTAAGTTTGCCCAGCAGTTCCTTTTTTAACCATGCTGGTCTCCTAGCTCCCTTACTAGATTTCCTAACCATTGGGATGCTCTGATCCTGTGCTTGCAAGAAGTGGTCCTTGAATGTTGACCAGCTATCTTGAGCCCCTTTACCTTCTAGCACCCTGTCCCATGGGATTTCCCTTAACAGTTGATTGAGGAGGCCAAAGTTTGCCCTGTGGAAGTCCAGGGTTCTGGTCCTACTGGGTATTCTGTTCCTTCCACACAGGATCCTGAACTCCACCATCTCGTGATCACTGCAGCCAAGGCTGCCACTGACCACCACTGCTTCAACAAGGCCCTCCTTGTTGGTTAGTACAAGATCCAGCAGCGCTCCTCTTCTAGTCGGCTTGTCCACCATTTGCATTAAGAAGTTATCATCAATGCACTGGAGGAACCTCCTAGACTGTGAAAGGCTGGCTGTGTAAGTCTTCCAGCAGTGTGTTTTGTGAAAGCCTCCTGGGTAATGGTCTTACTCCTAGAGTACCGCGCAGAGTATTCCCCAGCTTAATCTCGCCGAATGGGTTGTTAAAAGAGATATTTATACTTAGTTTGGAGCCTCAGCTCTGGGGAGCTGTGACCACTTTGTGGGGCTTGATATTTATATTTAGTTTGGGCCCCCACCTCTGGGGAGCCGTGCCCACTTTGTGGGACGTGATAACACCGTACCCACCTTGTGGGATGTGACCCTGCACAAGCCAGTTGGGCATGATATGGGACCTACAGAATAGGTCTGGAGACAAGGTGAGATAACTTTGTAGATTTGAAATGGTAACAGTCACCTGTGTTTAGGTAACTGAATTGCATCCTAGGTGACTATATCTAGTCTACCCACCCCATACTTTTTTTGTAAGACTATAGAGGGAAACAGGCCCTCTAGAAGCATGACATGTTTTATCTCTATATAAATGTCTGTTCTGAATACCTTGAAAGTCTACACACACATTGTAATTGTCTAAAGTAAGGCAAAAGGGACATGGCTGTGTTTTCTGCTTAGTTTCATCCAAATTGTGAGGCAAGGATGCCACTAGAAACTGAGGTTGCACCTGCATTCTGTTTTCTGAGGAAATACTGCTTAAGAAAAATACAGATACAGTGTATTCTTTTAACAGTATCAGTACCTGTAGCTTGTTCAAACTAGGTATGCTTCTACATGAAGTTTTTCTAAGTGGTTTTGGTTCATGCAAAGCATAGACTAGGAACCTTCACGGGATATTTTTCAATGCAGCTCTAGGTCTATTTACTCTGGTAAAGAGGAATAAAGGTGTCTGAAGAAGTGATAATGTAGAAGTCACCTATGGTTTTCGTGATATTGTGGTTTGGGCCTAACATGACAAGAAAGAACCAGCCCTTGTGGCCCCTCACTCCCACCCCCTTCTCCCCTCCACCCACACACACACTGGGATGGGGAGGACAAAGGCCAACTAGAAGCTCATGGGTCGAGACAAAGGACGAGGAGAGTTCTTAACTGATTAAGGTCACAGGCAAAACAGACTCAACTTGGGGAAAAACAGTAAATTAATTTCACACTAATCAGATGCACACAGGGCACAGACAACACACACAGAGCAGGGCTTACACACATTACCCCACCCCTCCCTTCTTTCCGGGCCCAAATTACTTTGTTCACGATTTCTCTACCTGCTTCCCCCCAGTGGCACAGGGGGACAGGGGATGGGGTTTAGAGTCAGTTCACAGTCTGGTGGTTCCTGCCGCTCCCTCCTCCTCAGGAAGAAGGATTCCTTACAGTCCTCCCCTGCTTCCCCACGGGGTCCCTCCCATGGGAGAGAGTCCTCCACAAACCTCTCCTTCATGAGTCCTTCCCACAAGGTCCGGAGCAAGCTGCTCCAGTGCGGGCTTCCCACAGAGTCACGGGCTGCTTCAGGAACAGTCACCTCCCCTGGGGCCGGGGTCTTCCACAGCTGCATAATCCAAATCCACTGGCAGCAAATCCAATTTGACCCTTCCTGGCACCTTCAGGGAATGTTCCACCATGTTCCTCCATGAATGTAGGAGGACGCTCTGCCATCTTGCTGTAGGTTGCAGGGGAACTTCTGCTTGGGCACCTTCTTCCTCACCAACCACGGTCACTTCCCTGCCTCTCCAGCTCAGCTCTTTTCTCCACTGCTCGCTTTGCTCAGGTCTTACATAAGTTCTTTCGTATGTTAATCACATAGATGCATCTATTGACTCCCTAATGGCTCCTTGGCTGGTCTTGGAGCTGGGGGAGCTCTTCAGTTTCTTACAGGAGCCATCCGTGGGGCCCCTCCCCCACTAACAAAAAACCCACCAAACCAAACCAACACACATGACAATATAAATTACTGTTGTACCAAATATGCACTGGAGTGGTCAGTAACCGCCAAAGCAGAGAGCTAATAAAGCTTAAAAGTCTAAGACAGAATAACATTTCTTATGCTGATGTTATATCATGCTCTCTAATCCACTGTGTTGCTTACACTGTTGGCAAAGATGAAAATGATTTCTGATCTCATTCATCTAAAGTTTGTTTCTGTGATAATGTTTAAACGAGCCTCATTACTGAGGCATGAGATGTGAATAACTGTAAAACAGTGTGGTTTTACACAGCAGATGGCAGGATTTCCAGGTGTGAAAGTATTGTATTGCCTGAATGTCAGAGAATCATAGAATATCTCAAGTGGAAGGGACCCATAAGGATCATCGAGTCCATCTCCCTGCTCCTTGCAGGACTGCCTAAAACTAAACCTATGACTAAGAGTGTTGTCCAGATGCTCTTTGAACTCTGGCAGGCTTGATGCTGTGACTACTTCCCTGGGGAGACTGTTCCAGTGACTGATCAGCATAATTTTTCTTTAGATATAGACAACACAGCCATAACTCTATGAGTGGAGGTGACTTTCCACAAAAATTTTTCCATTCCATCAGTTTTCTTCAGAGCCCTATAGAAAGTAATCTGAAGTTAACCCCTTCTCATATGTGAAGCTAAGCAGAACATTTTTTCCCTGCCAGAAATTGTTAAAGTATTGGGGGACTTTAATAACCATGACCATCTCTGATTATAAGCTGAAGATTATTACCAAATTTTGTTTCCCATACAACTAACTGAGAGGGTAAGTCCAGACACATTCTAATTGGGAATAGGGTCCTAAAAGGGAAAAATGGTGGGAAAGGAGTGTACCAAAAGTTGAGAGGTACCATTACAATGCACCTAATGTAGGAGACAGATAGTAAAATTAGTATTTCTAAGAAAGCTTCCATCCAAAACCAACAGAGAAATACATTGAAATTGTTTTTTGTGCCATGAAAATAAGACTGATGCATACAACTGATTGTCTCACAACTTACTTAAAATGACTTTTTAGTTTGGTTTATAAAGTGCACCATGTTCTTAGAGTTGGGATGGGACCCTGAGTCTTAATTAATGCCACTGCATCTTGTTTAAAAACATCCTGGGGAGGACAGCTCCCTTATACTTTATTTATATGTTCCTATTTTTTCCACATTGTCCTAGCTCATCTTCAAGCCTTTAATGAAGCACTTGGGTATGCAGTAGAGATAATAAAATGTATGGCATTTTCAAATGCCAGTTTAATAAACATATGCAGAAACCTTGTGTAATGTCGTTGGCTTGACTGAACATTAGAAGAATGAAAAGCAACTTCTCCTTTCCAGTTGCATCTTATGAACAGTTATAACCTATGAACAACCGATACTCTGTTCTGCTGACTGACAGGAAATACAACACACCTAACGAGACAGTCTCCTTCTTCACCATAATCTTACAGAAACATACATTTAAAGTTCATCTGTCTTCTCCAATTACTTCTTCCAAGGAAGAAATCTAATTTTTAATTACAGGGATATTTTTGGCAGTTAAGTTTTTGTTTATTTTCATTAAAAAAAAGAAATTGCAGTTTTCTTTTATTCCTAAATCTACTTTTCCTTTTTTTTTTTTTTTTTTTTTTTTTTTTTTTTATCTCTCTGACAGCACCAGAGCAAGTTTTGTCTTCTCCAGGAGTAAGCAGGACAGTCACGTCTGCAGGCTGAAAGAAAGATACCCAGCTTCTCTATGTCAATTAATGCCATTCCCTGGGACTGCAAAGGTAAATTTAACTTCCTGGAGTAAAACACTGAAAAACCAAAGCTGCTGATCAGGATAAGCATTATGTTCTGGTATTTTTAATAGACAATACTGCAAATCTCAGACCTTTTACAGGACAACTGCTGCTGAATACCTAGAGAGGCAAGAAGAACTGTTGAAGTGATGAGGGAAAAAGATTTTCCATGGATTCCTTCTGACGGATATACTGCAGTGTTCCTATTGATGGGAACTTGCTGGAAGAGGGATGTGAAATGTAACATAATTTTTGCAGTTTACCATTCAGGGATGCCTACCAGGTGGTGGAGAAATAAATGTGAATGAAACACTGGAGAGCAGCGAGCATGAAGGATCAAACAGGAACCTGTCATTCGGCACAAGGGAGCAGCAAAAATCATAAGACATAGAAGTAATGTTGGAAAAAAAGCAAATAAACTTAGGGAAATAATGCATAACTAACGTGCCAATAAAAACAGGGATTACCTCAGATACCATTCCCCTTCATGCTGCTGTAAAAATACTATTCTAATCAAGCCCCTAACAGCCTTTTAAAGCACAAAAGGTAACTATCATTATCCATAATTCACGCGGAGAGAAACGGAGCAGAGGAATTCAGTGACCCAGGACAGCAGCAGAGGAAATTGCCTGGGAGGAACAGGATTATAACTCAAAATTCTTGGGTTCTCAACAGATCATACCCTCTTATGCTTGAAAAACAAAACAGGAGGATTTGAAAAGACTGCTGGAGATAGTGATTGGCATTTTCTAGTACCCAAGTGCCTGCTTTAAAAGACCTACTCCTGTTTTTTAGCATATTTTCCTGTTGACAGCTGTGTTTCTGTTCAATTTAACACTGCTTTTGAGAATATATCAGAGCTAGATAATAAAGAACAAAGAAGCAAGAGAAAGAAGAAACAGACCCTGCTTTTGTTAGTGTATTAATGACAGTCTGTAGCGACACGAAGTTGCACCATACCATTCAACTTCCCAGGCTGGGCTGGATCTTTGAACAAGCATGTTCAATGCCACTGGCCTCAAAGGCTTCACAGCCAAAAAATATGGTTGGGATTTTCACCCTACAATGGAAAAAATGGTGCTTCATGTGCATATGTGTTCGTGGAAATGGGGATAAATATTTATTAAGATGGCCCTGTCTAAATTCAGAAAGGAAGTTTGCTGAAAAAAATAAAATACTGTTATGTCATGTTAGCTATATCAAATCTTCTGTCCTTGAAATAGTTCAGCACCCCACAAGCTGTGGTGCAAAGAAAATTCAGGGAAATAACAGCCTCTTCAGGTTGCCATGAGCATACTGAGTCCAAATAATAAATTCAGAGAAAGAATGTAAAATCTGTATTTTAGATTCTTGACCCTGATCCATAAACTGGCCCAAGAGAGCTTTTGACTTCTATTTATCATCCAAATTAGCTGAGGGATTTTGTTTATTTAATTAAGCAGTTACTTTGCATTCTGCCTGCTAAGTGAGGTGGCCTGTTTCCGTCCCATTGGAAGCTTTGGGGTTCCCTTGCAACATCCATTGTTGAAAAGACAAAACAGGAACACAGAAGTCTGTGTTTTTCATATTAGAAAAATCTATCCGTTCATGGAGAGTAATCAAAACTGTTGGTAATAGATCGAGTCTAACCAGACTAATTTACATGTATGTTTTGTAACATTTTGCAGCATGTCTTTTTAGAAAAGCAAACAGCTTTCTTTTGCCTCTGGAATGAGTGTAATGATTATGCTCAAGAGTTGAAAAGCCTGGGTAATTGAATTGCATCAAATTTGAAT
Organism: Hemiprocne comata; assembly: GCA_020745705.1. NCBI lineage: Eukaryota > Metazoa > Chordata > Aves > Apodiformes > Apodidae > Hemiprocne > Hemiprocne comata. The sequence continues at coordinate 87,615,945 of CM036586.1, read as the reverse complement.
GGTTTCTTATACGATGAGCTGCATATTACAGAGCTGGAATGAAGAAGCTGTCAGCAAAGTATGTTCTAATCGCTTTTTTACTTCAAAAGAAGAGGAGAAACTCTGGAGAGGAAGTTCCCCTTAAATTTAAAAGGCAATGAAATCTCGCTGTCCCCTAGTACCCTTCCAGAAAGATTACCTTATGTATAGATCGTTCCTTAGGGCTCCAGATTGTGCAGCAAACCAAAGCAGAATCTTGGCTAAAAGAATGACTATTTGAGGCATCAAACCAAGAGCCTTTGGTGTATTGAAAGGTTTGGATTGTGGGGAAAGAACTGCAAACCAGTGATACAGACCGTAGAAAGACTGGAAAATATGACAGTGTTTTAGGAAAAAGTTAAGTAGCCTGGAAATGCTGCACCTATCTGCTAGGAGCTGATTATGGCAATACATCTCTTGGGATCTTAGTGAAGTGTCACTCAAGCTCAGGACAATGGTGAATCGAGAGACAATATAAGATGTTCTACAAAACTACTAGGAATCTCACCCCTCTAAAATCTGCACACATGCTCTAGTGCACAGAAACAACAACAACAACAAAAAAGAGAACCCTGCAAAAGATGAATAAGAATTCAAAGTTCAGCCTCGGTTTTAATTGACTGTCAATTAAGCAGTTGTGCAAGGTGGTTGAGGTAGTTCCTTGGCTCAGAAGCTAGGAAAGACTGTTGTGTTTATGAAACACATAATGAGCACCTTAATGAAGCACAATGTATTCTTCAGCTAAGATGAAAGTACAAACAGTTTGTGAATAGTTACCATCAAGGCAAGGATAAGAAAAACTCCTGAAAGCCATAGGATCTGTTAAAAGCTGTTGATGCAAGCAATGTACTACTTTTGACAAAGCCAACTTAGGACATATCATATCATATCATATCATATCATATCATGTCATGCACATTGCCAGCTCATGTTGAGCTTCTCATCCACCATCACCTCCAAGTCCTTCTCCTCTGGACTGTTTTTGATCCATTCTTCACCCAGCCTGTATTAGTTCTTGGGATTGCCCCGACCAATGTGCAGAACCTTGCACTTGGCTTTGTTGAACTTCATGCAGTTGGCATGAGCCCACTTCTCAAGCCTCTCAAGATCCCTCTGGATGGCATCCCTCCCTTCCAATGTGTCGACCTTACCACACACTTTGGTGTCATCAGCAAACTTGCTGAGGGTGCACTCCATTCCACTGTCCATGTCGCCGACAAAGACGTTAAACAGCACTGGTTCCAGTACCAATCCTTGAGGAACACCACTCATCACTGGTCTCCATCTGGACATTGAGCTGTTGATCACCACTCTTAGACTGCAACCATCCAACCATTTTCTTACCCAACAAGTGGTCCATCCATCAAATCCATACCATTCCAGTTTGGATACCAGGATGTTGTGTGGGACAGTGTCAAAAGCTTTGCACAGGTCCAGGAAGATGATGTCAGTTGTTCTTCCTTTGTCCACCGATGCTGTGACCCCACTGTAGAAGGCCACCAAATTAGTTAGGCAGGATTTGCCCTTGGTGAAGCCATGTTGGTTGTCAGCGATCACCCCTTCGTTTTCCACATGCCTTAGCAGAGTTTTCAGGAAGATCTGCTTCATGATCTTGCTGGGCACAGAGGTGAGACTGACTGCTCTGTAGTTCCCTGGGTCTTTTTTCCCTTCTTTAAAATGGGGGTTGTGTTTCCCCTTTTCCAGACAGTGGGAATTCCACCAGACTCCCAGGACTTTTCAAATACGATGTACAGAGGCTTTGCAACTTCAACGGCCAGTTCCTTTAGTAGCTGTGGATGAATCCTTTTAGGTCCCACAGACTTGTGCACCTTCAGGTCCTTCAGATGGTCACAAACCTGCTCTTCTCCTACCGTGGGGAGATCTTCCTTTTCACAGTCCATGCCTTTGCCTTCTCTAACTTGGCTGGGGTGACCATCACAAATTACAGCCTGTAGCATGCATTGATTCTTATTTCTAGCTTCCCCACCAAATCAAATGAACTGTAATTAAGAAGTGTTTTCAGCAGCTCAGTGCTCGTCTGCTAAGAAAACTTAAAATGGTTATATACATTTGTGTGAAGTGAATGCTTGTGTGATCTCAAGGGCTAAGTGGAGATGGACCTGTGTAGGAAAAAGCAGGTTACTTCTAATCTCAGAGGTGCTCTAAGTTTTGGATTAAGGTTCCAGTTTGTTTAAAATTTTGAAACAAGTGACAGTTTCATTTTAATCTTTGTCTGTCACCCCTGAAACATGACTCTAAAATGAGTTCCTGTAACACTATTGAGAATTTATGGGGCAGCTTAAGGGACTGTAGAATTTGAATCATTTGGGTTTTAGGAGATTAACCACATGCTTTCTTATCATGCTTTTCTACTTTTTTACTAGTTCTCCATGACTACATTAAAATAAAAGTATAAGATCAATTAAGAGTTGCTAATTCAGAAAAGCAGCTGGCACCCAACTTATCATTATGTTGCGTCATCCAATTTGTTCATCATGCTTAATATACTCTGGACTTCAGTGCCTTTTATAATCTGTTTCTAAAGCAAAATATACTTTGCCTGCCTTTGACTATACAGCACTGTGTCCAGAGGAAATTTTGTCTATGAGTCTGTTTCTCTCCAGTATTCATATTAAGAATAAAATTATGTCTCCAAAGGAGACAATATGAGATGAGAAGGACATATATCATGACTTTATTATTTTAATGTATTATGAGCTTGAGAGGGGAAAGCTATTGAAATATGCTCTAATAAGACTGAGGTGTTCAGTTTAAAATTTTGGTAGTGCTGTTATAGCTACACAGTGAACACCCAGACAGGGAAAGAACTGGGGATGAAAATGGGATGATGCTGTCTTTACTCTTAACTTGCTCAGATGGGCACAAGACTCAATAGGGTTTGCCCATGCTATCTCTATAGTGGGCAAAAGCTGAAAGAAGGTTTTACATTAATTAGTTTGTTTGGATTTGAATGTACTTTCTCTAAAGCATCTCTATTCACCTTGATTTATGTTACCTTGAACAATTCAAATCACAGAATCACACAGAATCATAGAATCTTAGGGGTTGGAGGGGACCCCAAAATATCATCTAGTCCAACCCTCCTGCCAGGCAGGATCACCTAGAGTACATCACACAGGAACTTGTCCAGGCGGGTTTTGAATGTCTCCAGCGAAGGAGACTCCACAACCTCTCTGGGCAGCCTGTTCCAGTGCTCTGTCACTCTCACAGTAAAGCAGTTTTTTCTGATGTTTACGTGGAACCCCCTATGTTCCAGTTCCAATGCACCCATTGCCCCTTGTCCTATCACTGGATGTCACTGAAAAAAGCCTGGCTGCATCCTCCTGACACTCGCCCTTAACGTATTTATAAACATTGATGAGGTCGCCCCTCAGTCTCCTCTTCTCCAAGCTAGAGAGACCCAGCTCCCTCAGCCTTTCCTCATAAGGGAGATGTTCCATTCCCTTAATCATCTTTGTGGCTCTGCACTGGACACTTTCCAGTAGTTCCCTGTCCTTCTTGAACTGAGGGGCCCAGAACCGGACACAATATTCCAGATGTGGCCTCACCAAGGCAGAATAGAGGGCGAGGAAAACTGTGGCAATTAAGGCATGGATTCTGTTGTGATTCCCAAGTGGAGACAGACACGGAGATGTTTATTCAGGCTTAAGCATTCATATATATAGTCTACTTATCTATTGCAAGCTATGAGGATATTTCATAATATTGACATTGCTTAGTAACAGTCCATTCTGTTTTCAACATCTAGCTCCTTCTTCTACTTTCTCTGTTCTCCAGCTCTTTCTTAAGATATCGGTCGTGGAACACCAGCTTGTTTACTGATCCCAAAGTTGTTTTCTCAAAAGGGCGATTAGGTCAGCAGCACCTGCAACGCTGCTGCCTTCTTCTAATTCAGGCATACTGATTTTCTGTAAACCCACAGAGAACCTCTCTTGACCTACTAACCACACCCTTTTTAATACACCCCAGGATGTCATTGGCCTTCTTGGCTACAAGGGCACATTGCTGGCTCATGGTCATCCTCCTGTCCACCAGGACCCCCCAGGTCCCTTTCTCCTAAGCTGCTCTCCAGTAGATCAGCCCCCAACCTGCACTGGTACATGGGGTTGTTTTTCCCCAGATGCAAGACTCTACACTTGCCCTTGTTGAATTTCATCAAGTTTCTCCCCACCCAACTCTCCAGCCTGTCCAGGTCTCACTGAATGGCAGCACAGCCTTCTGGTGTGTCAGCCACTCTTCCCAGTTTAGTGTCATCAGCAAACTTGCTGAGGGTACACTCTGTTCCCTCATCCAGGTCGTTGATGAAAATATTGAACAGTACCAGTCCCAGTACCAATCCCTGAGGGACTCCACTAGTCACAGACCTCCAGCTAGATTCTGTCCCTTGATCACAACTCTCTGACTTCTTCCTTTCAACCAGTTCATGATCCACCTCACTACCTGTCTATCAAGACCACACTTCCTCAGTTCATCTACAAGGATGCTGTGGGAGACAGTGTCAAATGCTTTACTGAAATCAAGACAAACCACATCTACTGCCCTACCATCATCTATCTAGCCAGTTACTTCCTCATAGAAGGCTATAAGGTTGGTCAAACATGACTTCCCCTTGGTAAAACCATGTTAACTGCTCTTAATGACCCCCTCAACCTTGATATGCCTAGAGATAGTGCCGAGGATAAGTTGTTCCATCACCTTTCCAGGGATGGAGGTAAGGCTGACCGGTCTATAGTTACCCACGTCCTCCTTCTTGCCCTTTTTGTAGACTGGAGTGACATTTGCTATCCTCCAGTCCTCAGGCACCTCTCCTGTTGCCCACGACTTACCAAAGATGATGGAGAGTGGCCTAGCAATGACCTCTGCCAGCTCCCTCAGCACCCGTGGGTGCATTCCATCCTGACCCATCGATTTATGGATGTCCAGATTGCTTAATTGATCCCTAACCCAATCCTCATCTACCAAAGCAAACTCCTCCTTTATCCTGACTTCTTCTGGGGCTTTAGGGATTTGGGGGTCCTGGGGAGAGTCTGCAGGATTAAAGACAGAGCCAAAGAAGGCATTCAGTACCTCTGCCTTCTTTATATCCTCTGTCACCAGGGCACCCACCTCATTCAGCACTGGGCCTATATTGCCTCTAGTGTTAGTTGTATGTGCAATGTATTTGAAGAAGCCCTTCCTATTGTCTTTGACCTCACTAGCAAGATTTAGTTCCAAGGAGGCCTTAGCTTTCCTAATTGCCTCCCTACATCCTCTGACAACAGTCCTATATTCCTCCCAAGTGGCCAGCCCCTCCTTCCATGATCCATAGATTCTCTTTTTCCACTTGAGTTTGCCCAGCAGTTCCTTGTTTAACCATGTGGGTCTCCTGGCTCCCTTACTTGATTTCCTACCCATTGGAATGCTTAGATCCTGAGCTTGGGAGAAGTGGTCCTTGAATGTTGACCAACTATCTTGAGCCCCTTTACCATCTAGTACCTTGTCCCGTGGGACTTCTCTTAACAATTGATTGAAAAGGCCAAAGTTGGCCCTGCAGAAGTCCAGGGTTCTGCTCTTGCTAGGTATTCTATTCCTCCCACACAGGATCCTGCACTCCACCATCTCGTGATCACTGCAGCCAAGGCTGCCATTGACCATCACTGCTTCAACCAGACCCTCCTTGTTGGTGAGTACAAGATCCAGCAGCGCTCCTCTCCTAGTTGGTTTGTCCACAATTTGTATTAAGAAGTTTTCATCAATGCACTGGAGGAACCTCCTAGAGTGTGAATGGCTGGCTGTGTAGGCCTTTCGGCAAATATCTGGGTAGTTAAAATCCCTCATGAGGACCAAGGCCTGTAATTGCAAGGCTGCTTTCAGCTGCCTGTAGGAAACCTCATCAACTCCTTTGTGCTGATCGGGAGGTCTGTAATAGACTCCCACAACGGTATCACCCATGCCAGCCTGCCCCTTAATTTGCACCCACAGACTTCCCACTTGCTCCTCATCGGCCCCTGGACAGAACTCAATACATTCTAGTTGCTCTCTCACATAAAGAGCAACTCCACCACCTTGCTTCGCTGACCTGTCTTTCCTAAAAAAGACATAGCCATCTATGACCAAATGTACAAACTGGGTTCCTTTCATGTGAAACTAAACTAAAGGATGCCCAACTGCTAATTGTTCATGTGCCTTCAGCTCAGAGGAACAGTTTAAGCTAGTGTGAAGGAAACCCTTCTGATATGGATGCAGCAGGGTTGTCAAGTACTTGTTATCAACTGTCTCTCTTTGGGTCCTCTTCTGCACTGTGTTGCTTGCTAATGAAGCTATAGTCACAGACCTTGTCAGGAAATGATCAAGGCTGAGGAATAAATAAAAAAAGCAACCACTACAGGTTTCCTAAAGTTCCCTAGGATTTCAAAGTCCGTAATGCACTTGGTAGAAAGAAATTCACCCCAGAAAATTAAAAGCATAATATATTAAACAAGTTGAATCTTATATGTTTGAGGTGGAAGGCTGGACACCTGTTCAGTTCTGGAAGACCAGAAAGGCATTTTGACATAAATAAAAGCATTAATGTTGGGAGTTTGAACTAAAAAGAAACCAAACCAAGTGACTAAAAATGTTTTCACAGCCCAGTTATAGCACAAATTATGCATGTCAATAGGTTAGAAGTCTAACAGGGCTGAGCATGGCTTCTCCCTGCCAGATGTATACCTACTGACCATCAAGAGGACATCCTATTAAAACACTTATTTCTATGGGGAACTGAGTTCCTCAGACAAAATGGAACGGAAGAATGTTTTGCAGATATAGGAAAAGATGTTAGATGGCATTGGTTTGAACTCAGATGGATCACACCATCTGTGCCAAACACTTTCCACCCATAGGCAGTGTCAATCACAGGAGATCAAAGGTTGCTAGCATAAGGTGACCTATAAGGAGAAAAAGACTGATTTTGATATGGAAATTACAGCAGTCTCTCTGTCCTTGGGCTTCCTTAGCCATCAACAACAACTTAAACAGGGTGAAACACTTTAGAGTAAATGAAAGAGTGACTGATGCCTGGGCCTGAGCTGTGTCTGATCTCCAGGAAAATAAGTTTACTCATTATCCTTAGGAAAACAAAATGTTTCAGTGTGATTAAGTTTAAGAAGAGGCTGATCAAAAAAAGCCCAGTCTCCTATGGGACTTCCTTCTCATATGGGAGTTCAAAATGACACCTATAAGATTTGTTAATGCAAGATCTACATGACAGAGAGTGGTCAGGCAAATGCTTGGAAGACTATGATTTTTCATCAGATTTACACTGAATTTTAGCAGAGTCTGAAGGATTACAAGTAACAACATATAGGAGTTTTGTTGGGACTATGTTTCCTTCAAAGCACGTTAACAGCTTGTTCTTTTTTAAGTGTAGAGAAAAGTGGGCTTCCTCTCACATTTGCATCTCACCTTGTTATCCCAGATTTCCTCTGTAGCTGGGTATAGGAATGAACATTCATCAGGATCTCATTTTAGACACAGATTTTAAGATAAGAATGTAATTGTCCTTAGAGTTTGCAGCTGTTGGGTAGTCCAAGCACTCCAGTAGGCACTGGGGAGCATGATGCATTAGCACCCAAGCTGGCTCTACACAAAATCAGCTCTTACTTGCTATTTTAGCTTTAGCATCTTATTAATATAAATGCAATGCTTAACTTTTGACCTGAATTCAGATTTAACCATGTGCCCTCTCTTCAGGCTACTAGCTCAAGCACAGTGCTGCATTAACACAGTGGTGCAGCTATTGGACCAGAACCAGTATCACACCTCACTCAGTCTCCTTTAAAGGCTTACCTTTGTGAAGAGCAGTAGGTAGTTGGAGATAGGTCATTTTTGTCCTCTCCTATCTTCTCATGGCACAGTTTGAACCATTGATTAACCCAGACTGCCTATGGAAGGAAGCTGATGTCTCTACCCCATAGGACTTACAGAATCACAGTATCATTCTGGTTGGAAAAGACTTTTAAGATCATGAAGTTCAACTATAACCTAACTCTACCAACCAATAACCTAACTCTACCAAGTCCAGTGCTTAAACTGTGTTCCTAAGCACCACATCTACATATCTTTTAAACAACTCCAGGGATGGTGATTCAACCACCTCCCTGGGAAGCCTATTCCAGCGTTTAATTGCCCTTTCAGTGAAGAAGTTTCTTCTAATATCCAATCTAAACCTCCCCTGGTGCAACTTGAGTCCATTTCCTCTTGTCCTGTTGCCTGTTACTAGGAAGAATTACTGTATTTAAGTGTGCTGCTCAAGCATAAAACAGAGGCTTAGTATTTGAAACACAGGCCTAACACTATCCATAGAAAACAGCACCCTTTATATCTCTTCAAATGCTGCAGTACAGAAGGCAGAAGTCATCGTACAGAATGTAAGGACTGTCAAGATGCCATGTATTGCACAGAGAGGAATTCCCTCTTTACTTGGCTTTGATGCCAGAGGTCATAGAAGTTAGTCTGACTGGTATTAAGAGTATCCAATACTTAAAAATACATACAGAATGATGCCCAAGTTCTTTGGCTGAACAAGTGTGTAAATGAGAGGAACAGAATTTGGGAATATAATATTCAGGTGATAATGGACCAACCTCCCCAGGGACATGGTATAATCCCCATTGGTGGAGGTTTTCAAGATGTGATCAGAATGCTTTTCTCATCTAGACTCTTTCTCCCAAAACAGGTTGGGCCAGATAATCTTTCAAGATCCCTTCCAACCTGTTCTGTTCTGTGATTCTGGCTGAGAAGAGACCAAACCCCACCTCACTACAACCTCCTTTATCTATGTTTCTTTCCTTTATCAGTGCCAGACTTCTAGTAAGAAACCTAAAATAATTGTTTTGTAGCTCTTTAGGAGTGCCTTCCTTCACTTAAGCTTCATAGCCATGCAAGTTTGTACTGAATTCTCATTGAGCAGAAGAATATAATTCAATGCAATGGTATTTTGATCTTCTAGGCCCCATTTCATTTTAATCAATGTCCACTCCACATGCCCCAAAGGAGGTCCAAATAATTAATATATTATTTTTCTTGGGTATTGTATATATAATATTTTATGAGTCAAAATAAAAGGTGTTAGCTCTTTGAAATTTAGCTCTTTATCTAGCGGAGAGGGGTGGGGGTCTTGCTTTGGCACTCTGGCACTTGTCAGCTGTTTATGATTATCTGCATCAAATCTCAGATTTGTAGTCTAAACATTTTGCCACAGACTCTTTCAAGTACTAGTGCTTGTCAGAGAGTCTTGTCAGAGAGTGTCTATACCCTGTCTGTTGCTCATACTTTGCCTTTCTCCTTTGTTTTGCCAACCAGGCACAAATTTTTCTTTGTCTTTTTCTAGGCCACCACACTCCTTCTTGTTTCTGTTCTGTCACTTCTTACCATTTCCTTCCTGCTCAAGACCTCTGCTCACCTCCCATGGTCATCTTAGATCACTTCCCTGTTCCCTGTCACTTCATGTTGTCTGCTACACCTTCCCACTTATTAAAAATTTTTTTTGGGGGGGAAGATGAAAGGGCAGTAGGCTTAGGTGACGCACTAGGTGATGCATTAATACTGTTGGACTAGTGTTTGTTAACATATGCAGTTTTCACAGTCCCCCGAATTAGTACTCCATTCTGCTTAAGGACAGAATGAGATCAAACTGACCGACTGGTGTGGTGGAAACACCAGAGGGATGGGATGTTATCCGGAAGGACCTGGGCAAGCTAGAGAAGTGGGCCTGTGTGGACATCATGAGGTTCAACGAGGCTAAGTGCGAGGTCCTGCATCTGGGTAGGGGCAATCCTTGCTACCAATACAGGCTGGGGAATGATGATGTGATAGAGAGCAGCCCTGCAGAAAGAGACTTGGGGGTATTAGTGGACAAAAAGTTGGACATGAGCATCACAGCCCAGAGGGCCAATCACATCCTGGGCTGCATCAAAAGAAGTGTGGCCAGCAGGTTGAGGGAGGTGATTCTCCCCCTCTACTCTGCTCTCGTAAGACCCCACCTGGAGTACTGTGTCCAATTCTGGAGCCACCAACATAAGAGGGACATAGAGCTGTTGGAACGAGTCCAGAGAATGGCCACAAAAATGATCAGAGGGCTGGAGCACCTCTCCTATGAAGACAGGCTGAGAGAGTTGGGATTGTTCAGCCTGGAGAGGAGAAGGCTCCGAGGAGACCTTATAGCAGCCTTCCAGTACATGAAGGGGTCCTACAGAAAAGCTGGGGAGGGACTGTTTACAAGGGTGTGTAGCGATAGGATGAGCGGCAATGGACTTAAACTAGAGCAGGGTAGATTTAGGTTGGATATTAGGAAGAAATTCTTTACAATTAGAGTGGAGAAGCACTGGAACAGTTTGTCCAGAGAGGTGGTGAAGGCCCCATCCCTGAAAACATTCAAGGTCAGGCTTGATGAGCCTCTGAGTAGCCTGATCTATTTTAAAAGATCCCTGCACACTACAGGGGGGGGCTGGATTAGATGAGCTTTAAAGGTCCTTTCCAACCCCATGCATTCTATGGTTCTGTAAGGTTACTAAACACACATGCAGAATATTCCTATACCTATTAAAGATTTGTTTTACATAGACACACTCTTCCTTTTTTTTTTTTTTTTTTTTTTCTTTCAGGAATACAATTTCATGTATTTAAATATTTTCCCAACCAGAGGCAAGAAACTTGCTAATAATAAAAAAAAAATAAATATTGTTAGATTATTATCATTTAGTGGTAGGAGCAGGAGTTTAAGACAATGCAACTATCAAAAATTCTGACAAGATATTTATTTATTTATTTATTTATTTTACTTTGTTTAGGGAAATGGGGCAAGTATAACTGAAATAGATCACAAATTTAAGATGGAGGAAAATTTCATACTGAGACATAAGGCTTAGCTCTGATTGCATTCTGTGCATCTTGAAAATGCATCTTGAATATGAAGTGACCACTGCTCCTGTTGTCATGTTAATGTGACGTACAGATAGAGCATTTCCTAGTGACATGGCAATGCTTCCGTACTATCTCATATAAAGATTAAAAATATTTTTCTTATGAAAGGAACTTTGATGTTTGGATGCTATTTTTATAACCATTCATCAGCTTCTTTTCATACTGATTACACTTTTTAGTTAATATATATAAAAATTGTTTCCAGGCAAGTTTTAATTAAAGCTATCTTTATGGACAAGTAGGAGAACAGAAAGAAAAACAGTTTAAGTATAGTGTTTTGCATTTAACCCTTTCATACACAACTGGGATATGGCTTCAGGGCTTCATAAGGAAAACTGAATAACAATTCTTTGTACTGCTTTATTGTCTGAGCAGTACAACTTATATACATATAAAAACAAATTACAATACTCTAATGTAAGTAAAACAGAATTAATGCAGAATTAAGAAGCAGCAAAGTCCATCAGAAGTCAGGAGAAGCATCAAAACTCAAAAAAATTGGGGCCTACATTGTCACTGTGTCCCACTGCACTGAGGTGCCTATACCCCCATCATGCCTTCATCCCAAATACCATGGTTTCAGTTGTTTCAGGCACATTCTGCTCTTCATCAGAAATGAATGAGGTGTGAAGCCAGTTCCTAACCCACATAAATTTATCTATTTTTCTGACACCAATGAAGTTATAATACAAATATGAAATAGCGAGTATGTTGCCACTGACTTCATTCAAAGTGGGAATGTCTCTAAAAGGAGATTTTCAATGCTGTTCAAAGCAGAAATTCTGATTGGTTTAGATAATTTAATATCTTACACTTCTATAGTTTGCTTTTTAATTTTTAGCCTGATTTTGTAAAGAAATTTGGGTTACAAGATTATGGCGTGCATATGTCTGTGCGTCATCTGGACAACTCAAATTATGGATCAAATTCATTCAAGGTGACAGATTGGAAGTTTCCTACAGTTACGAAAACAGGAACTCAAGTAGAGAACAGAGAGCACTTAGTTCGTTTTTCTTACAGGAGAAAGCTAAAAAAAAGCCCTCATGTCCATTATTTTCTCATCAGAGAATCAATATACACTTTGCTATATAATTTGTTCACAAATATACTCCAATGTGTTTTTTTCACATCACTTGTTTATCCCATGTCTGTCAGCCCTTGCATGGGTACACATAAACATGATCTAACTTCATTATTAATCAAAGAGCACATCCCTAGGTCACTCTGAGTTTATGAGGACTTAAAAGGGTCTCTTGAATTAGGTTGGTGTAAAAGGATACAAGAAGAAAGGGGCTATTTGGCCCTTCTTCATGCTCCTGAGCGACATGAAATTGACAATGGCTTTGCTCCAAAGCTACGCAGGAGGATGGCTTATTAGGGTGAGATTGCCAGACTTGTTTTCAGCAAGTTAATGTGGGCACTCAAAGTTATTTCAGACATGTTAGCAGTCAGGTTTACTCTGTATGTTTTTGACATCTGGATGCCATGGCTGGATTGCTTTGGAAAAATTGGTTTGGATATTCGAATTTGCCTGGAACAGGCCAGTCCTACAAGTCTTGTGAAGCCTAGTTTGGTGGTTTTTTTAGACACATTGTTATGTCTGACTGTGAGTTCGTCTTGTTTTTATACTGTTGCTTATACTCGGGTCAGTAAATAACCCACACTGGGCAGACTATTGCTGCAAGTTAACAGAGAACCTTGAAATGAGACACCTGAATGTAAGCGCTGCAGGCTTTTCAAGGCTTGTGGGTGTTCACTAGAGGTAAGATGGAAATACACATAAAGTATAAAAGCTTTGCAACTCCTCATTCTTGAGTGGAAAAAAATATTGATAATGAAGGGCTCCATCTTTAATTCAGGCATATAGCTAAACCCCAAATCAAGAAAAATCATAAAAGAACTTAGCCTTGATCCAAACTATCTGAATTACAAGAAGGCTACATGTGTGTTTAAGGATTTTTTTATAATGGAAAGCCAGCATGCAGCAGGATTGAGCCAATATTTCTCCAGACTACAAGTGCAAGACTCATCTTGGCAAGGTCATGATGTAAAAATGAAACCTCAGCAAATTTTGCTAACCAAAAGAGATGAAACTAGAAAGTGAAAACAGAACCCAGCTATATTTAATATGTGTCGCCATATTATGAATCTGTGAGAAATGCAAGTACATGCTAGGATTGTGTGTGGCCACGTAAAATAGGCCATTCACTTTGAATAATTTATTTAATTTACAATAACTAATGAAATGGTGAATTATTATGATTTAATTATATTTTTCACTCAATGTATCAATTATAGCTTTATATTATTGAAGAAATAAACAAGCAACTGAAAGCCTTTAACATACTTAACACTACATTTATATCTACCTTTTCTACTTTTTCCTTCACTATGGAAAATCAATCTTTTGACTTTCACTGGACACACTGCCAAAATTAAGTTAACTGAAGAGATGTATGATTCACTTATTACCATAGGCATAATTTAAAATACTTTCTTTCTCAGCCAGTAACCTTCTCCTTTCTATTTGAGTCTATCTGAACAATTCTTACCACTATTTAATGCAATTACAAGTATGTTTGGGTTGACAAAATTCTTCTGAAAATAAAAAGAATATCATCAGTACATCTGAGTTTGGCAAAGGATGTGGGGCTAAGTACTTAGAGATATACAGAACTCTTAAATAATCCCATTTTATCAATATACTCTTACTCTGAATTAAATTAATCCTAACTCAGCCAAGGACTTGGCACTCTTGAAGTCCCTCAGCTCTTCAAAATAGTTTTTAATGAGATGGAATTCATAAGCAGAACTCATGTTGGCTCCGTGTACATAAACATATCTGTCTGGTAGGCTGAAGAGCCTGTGTTACTTAAATAATTTACATAGTACTACTTAATATGGTCATGAGCACGTGTATAAAAACACCCTATAGTAAGCCATACTATCATTATTTAATAGCCAGACCTTCAGGTAAAACGTCAAATACTGTGATGTGGCCAACAAAATCACTGCAAGAGAGTCCTGGGATTCCCTTCTCTTTTATTATGTTGCTATATATAGCCTACCAAATTTTCAGTGGCAAAACAAATAATTTACATTATTTCAGATGCAAATGCCTTCATTTGGATGTGTGATTGTAAATCTGGAGGCAGTCTATTTGCATGTTGAAAGTTAATCTCCTCATTGAATACTTCACTGAACTGAGACTTCTGTGAAGCTTAATCTGTTGGTATTTCCTGTCCTCTGAATATGTGACTTGTTCTGAACTTGCTGAATGGACTGACACTGAATCATGGCAAATGTGTCACATCAATACACACAACTTGCTTAAATTGGAAAGGTCATTTAACGATAATCTTTTGCTGAGGTGAGTATGGACTTTTTTGTGGGTGCTGATTTAAATATTTGTCTCTTGCTGTAAAGTCTATACATCGACCTAAATTGTTGTTGGCAGCTCTTTGCATCCTTTTTCTAAATTTTTTTTAAAGAAGCTGTCGCAAACCGAGATGGGAAACTGCGATTTCCACTTGATTTAAGAAAATAATTGCATCATTGTTATTTTAAAAAAGAACACCTCAGCAAGAAAGCTCTGTTGATCTGTTGTCTTAGCTAATTTTGTTCAAAAGCATTGTGGTCTTCAAATTTTCTGGGCATTTTCCCACATGTTTAAAAATAACACAGGTCAATATCTGTCTATCAGTGAGTGACTAAGATGGTTGAAACAAATTATTCAGTCCTTTTTTTCAGTCATAGATGGCTGTAGGGTAAACAGCCTATGAATTGATAGGTTAGAAGAAAGACACACAACCAACAAGAACTAATTACCTGCTTTCTTTCATGTAGTGTGCTGCTTATATTCAGCAGAAATGTTAAGATAAATAATAATGAGAGCACAGTAACCAATTTTTTTTTGCTATTTTTCTGCAATGAAATTTTTTTTCTGAAGTATGATGTAGTGTAGCAGATGCTTTTTTATATTTGAAATTATACATAATTTCATTATGATCAGTGAAAGAACCATGGCAGTTTGTCCCCTGACACTTCCTATTCCAGTCTCTCCTGATTTTTAGTTCTTGCAGCACTACATAGCTTGTAAAGAAGACATCCTGTGAATCCTCTGCCTAAATCTGTCCCAAAGCTGTAGTGGAAAATTGACTTTTATGCAGGTTGACCATGTGATCATTTGAATAAATCATGAAGAAGCTGAGCAAATACCCATGTCAAGTAAATTCTAGGATTAGATTAAATATTTTAATGTCAATTATAAGATACATGATTTGGAAAATGTCCTTTCATTAGCTTAAAGCGAAGACATTAATGTATTTTGTCTCCAGATTGTCCCTACCTAAATGATTCCTTAATTAAATACTTTTTTTACATTAGTATACCTGTCTGCCACGAGCTTGAATTCTGTGCAGGTTGGTTATATTCTCATATGAGCAATTATACTATCGGTACTGCTGTGGTAATGAAAAATCCAACAGCCCTTCATTGTATACAACACTTACTGGAAACGGATGCCATTCAAGCTAGTGACAATGCTGAGACCTGCAAGGATGCACAGGGAGTCCGAAGGCTGAATGGTTTATCCTTGCAAGGGAAAGAAGGTTATTACTGTGAGAAATGATAGCTCTCCTTTCATTCTCTCTACTGATCCAGCTCCTATTGATATCAAAGGGAAGGCTCCCGTTGGCTTCAGTGAGAGCAGACTGGAGCTTTGTAATACCTGCGAGCCTCTGAAATAGAATAAATCTTCCTCTCTCGTTACTTTAGAGCTGGCTGATTCCTAAGTGCTGAGTTCTGCTGTCATCTTCCATGCTGTGCAATCCAAAATATCACCAAAGAAATTGTACTAACTGCTCCAAGCTCAGGCTCTCAAGTCAAATTGGTGCTACGGGAGAGATGCCAGACAGGGATGCAATAGACAGCACAAGATTTATGGAGCTTCTTCGTGTAATTCAAGGCACAGCTACCAAGAAGAGGGAGGATACAGTGAAGTGAGGGCAGGAGAAGGAAGAAGTTCATCTTTTGTGAAATTAAAGAGATTAACTGGAATAGAAATATGAACCAGAGCAGGGATATGTTATTGCTGATGGGTGAGGAAAAAATATAAGGGAAAAATGGTTAGTATTTTCTCATCTTTAATGGAGAAACTACTCCTTGCCATTTCCAATACAGCACTCAAAATACACACTGTGTATGTTCAATCAGTTCCAGCTGGAGTAAATGGATTTATTCTCAGGTTTGAAAACCTAACCTGGTGCTTTGTGCAATCAGGTACTAAAAAGGAAACATTTTCAGGACAGTAAGACTCAGAGATTGCTTAGAAGAGAAGTAGAACATTGCAAATTGCCATCCAAAATCTAGTTATTTAGAATAAGGAGCAGTAACATGAATCACTGAGGGAGAAGCAGTGATTACAACCTTCCAGCCTATTGCAACAACGCAATAGTAACTCAGCACTGAATTTTAATTAATTGATAAAAGATACGCAGAGTGGGGGTTATAATTCACTAGGATTTCTGCATGCATATTGTTTCTGCATTACATTCTTAACTACCCTATAATGCTTACTGTAAAAGTTGGGCTCCAGTACTTCCTCTTAAGTGTCCCTCAAAACACACACAGATCAGTAGGTTTTAACAAATGTATCTACTTTGATGGAAATACATTTTGTGCAAAGGTTCATTCAGGCATTATTAGCTAGGCCCATATCCAGATGGACACTCTAGATACCTTGCAGCCATATCACAAAGTAAATGTGTAATCTAATTGGTGTATTGCAGTATAATGAATATTAGCCAGATTTTCCCCCACTGCCTCCCCAGTTGTTGTGTCTCAGTCTTAACAGAAGGAAACCTGAGCCTGCAGGCTGCACAGAAACTGTAGTATAATGCAATTTGTTCATCTAGGGACTAAGTTCTGGATTTTTTTTTTTCTTTAGGGATAAAAGTGTTCCTTCTTTTTCCATGTAAGCTGTGTGTAAGGCCATGTGTATATTTATGGGCATGTTTGCATGAAGCACATTAAGGTAACATCTTTATAAAGGAAATAAATAAATGTAATATTTGATAATTTAGTACATTTTATTAGATGTATTTAAATATGAAAGATTATGACATTTTTCGTTGTGTATAAGTCCTGAAGAATATGGCAGTTTTCTTTCTGTCCTGGGACACAATTGGCACCACTTACTAGGCATAGACCCGAGCTGAGAAGAATGCAAGAGCTCACCACAGCATCTCATTTAATCTTTTCCCTCTAGCTCTTCAGGAGAACAAGCAGAGGTTAATGTCACCCAAAGAAGCAACGAATACAGGATCAGCTTTATGGCAAACATGTTTTGCAGAGCTTCTGCAGCTGCAGCTCCTCTCCTGGAGGCTGATGGAGCCGTAGTGGAGCAGACCATCCCTGGCACAGGCAGTCTTCACGCAGCTGATGGATGGCTTGCCATGATACAAGTTGCTGGGAATCCTGTTCCTCTAGGCACTGCACAGGGCACACCTGACCATGGTAGTTAATTGGTAAAGGGGAAGATGAAATTACCACTCATGTTAGATACCTCCTATGCAGATGCCCAGACCTAAGCCAGTCACTCCAGGCTCCCTCTTTTATCAACAGAGGATAATAAATAGTAGCTGTGGGTTTCATCTGACCAGAAACATTCACATGCTCCATTACAGATGTTTTAACACAGATGAAATTAACTGAATTCTAATTACAAAAACAATTAAGCTGACTTGCATGGATACAGACATTGATGCTCAACATGCCTGTGCATGTTCAGACAAATGACTACATTGAACCATAGTGGTAAGATAGAGCTCACAGTGAATGTACTACCATCGCAACTGGTATGATGGCCATTGTTTCTATGAATGCTATGAAGTTAAGTGTCCTATCTAGAGCATTCCTATGGGCAGTCTGGATCACTGCATTCACTTCAAATTGTATCTCTGTATCCCTCAGAATGGTGTGGCTGGATTTGCTTTACTGTGATATGTTTAAATATGTTTATATGTACATATGTTTGAGTAAGTGTCTTAATAATACAGTAAAACTTGAAGAAAGCAAACCCAGCCACTCTTTTTTTTTTGGTGGAGAAGGAAATAGACGCTAATCCAAAGAAATTATTTTCTACTTACCAGTTCATGCAGCTTGAAGGTCACTAGGGAACTACAAATGCACCACACAGATACATGCACACAGAAGGGAAAACTGGGTAATACAGCAAATAGTTGAGAACAGGATTTTTTAAGATGACATGGCAGACTGCAGTGACCAGAGGCAGGGTTTGCCAGGCAACTGTGCTGATCAGCAGTTTGCTTGCATGGAACTGGCCCCTATTATGCCCCTTCCTCTCTGTTTTGTTCTTCCAATCCACTTTTATCCCCTGCTCTCCTGCCTTTGGTCATTTTGGAGTTTTGAGCATTCCCACCATTCCTCTAAGTAACCCATAATAATTTTGCTCTTCCCCATGAGGTCTTTCCCCCGGTCTCAGTTACACAGTTCTGGCTGAACCTCAAGGCAACAAGATTTTCTTCAAAAGCACTCCCTAAACACAAAATAAATGTTGGTGTAGATGCACCTTAACTACTTAACACTTAATTAAAGTTTGGAAAACCAACCAGAATAAATTGAACCTTTTACAAACACTTTTAATGATAATAGATAGCAAGAAGGCTTTTTAATCTAAGTTTTTTTCTTAATCCCTTATTTTAAAATTCTTTATTTGAGGAAATGAAGGGCTTTAATAAACTGGATTCCTTGTAAGAATAAGAGCTGCAAAAGTGGGCCCCTTGGGCTTGAAACCTGACATCTAGCTAACTCAGGGATGTCTAATGTTGAATCCACTTGTCTCTTCCATATTTTCTATCACGTAATGTGAGCATCTGGGAATTTGCTTAATGCTCTTCTTGTATTGCTTAGAGAACTTGGGCTCCCAAACTTGGTGTTTTGGTTTCTGCAGGTAAGTGAGAGGGTCAAAAATTATTTTTTCAGCTCTCATCCTTTCATAAGGTCTTCTATGGGTATAGCCCTTTATGTTTTAAAATAATATCATCCACACTGTTTGTATTAAGACAATACATATAGAACAATAGAAAACAGAACTTAGGAGTCATTACATCTGTTTTCTGATTTTTATATTCATCTTATGAACTTTCTCAGTCTCTAAATTGGAAATAATCCCAGAAAATGAATAAATGAATTACTCCAATATCATCTTCAACTGAAAAAAAGAAAAAAAAAAAGAAAATAGAATGCATAGTGTAGTCAATCAGGAAATATGATGCTAATTACTGGAAGGATAACAGCTGTTCATACTCTTTAGATTATTAACACCTTCTACACTCCAGCAGGGAAGCATCCCATGCAACGCTAATCTTCCATGTGCAAACAACTGCTGTTTCTTCACAGGAAGCGGGTAATATATTCTTCTTTCTGACAGAACAATAGGTGAGCAACAGCAGGCAGAACAGAAGTTCTATGACTTTCAAGATTTTGTTAATGTCATTGGTGCTTCAAACTGTACAATACATATGCTACCAGTAGAAAACAAATGTGGTTCTTATAAAGCAAAAATCACATCCAGCCTTTTATTCATAAATAAATTATTGGATGATGCCAGCTGTTCTTTTTTTTTTTTTTTTTTTTTTTCTTTTTCCTTTCTCCTCTCTTTTGGCTTTTCCTTCCTTTTTTATTTTTATTTTTTTCTTTATTCAATTAAAAATGGTGAACACCCAACAGTAATTCTGAACTGGTTTTATGAAAAGTAAATTTTTGACTTTATAAATCAAATCTGTAGCCAAATTACTGAAGTGCTCACTCCTTCTCATTTTCTGGATTAATCAAGCAACTCTCAGTGTATTGCTGCCTTAAATGCTCTGCTCCTGTTACAGAGGAGGTGAAAAAAAAGTTATTTTAAGGAAAAATCCTTTCCTACCAAGGAAAACTGGACATAATCTAGGAAGAGATGAAAGAATGTTTTATCTACCAAAAATATGACTTGAATAGTAAAAAAATCCATCCTAAATCTCTGCAATGTAGGCTTTGAACATGAAGTGGTAAGTCCAAGAAAAAAAAAAAATACAAGCATGTTGCAGAATTAGCAAGTTCAAGGGCTCTCAGAGCTCTTACGCTCAAATAGAGTTTAATTAAAGTTAATTGAGAATTTAAAAGTTGTAAAAACTATGACAAGAAAAAGGAAAAAACCCACAACAAAACATTAGACCCTGATGGAAATAAGATAATCGCATGATAAAGCGATCCGTTAGTGCCATGTTGTGCTTGTTCTGTGAATGAATCACTCAACGAGGTGGGTGCTCTCTGGTTTTGCTTTGGCAAAGCTGTAGGCAGGTGCCTGTCTTCTTGCTGATAATTGGCCAGATTAAAAGGTTGTCACCTTCAGCATCTCCCACTCCTCTTTCCCTCTCTCATTAGACAGAATGTACAAAATTGAGATTTACCACGTATTTGTTATCCAGACAGTTCCCCTCAATACAGTCCCGTCAAAGCACTCTTCATCTGCTGTTCTCCTCCTCCCCATTCCACTATAGCACTCTTTGGGTGCCTGAATTGTATCATTTTGCCTGTGGTGTGGCACTCCAAGAGCAGCTGTGTCAGCAGAACTGAGGAGCGGTATCTCTTGACAAAATTACAACTTTGTAAGTTCTGAACAGTCCATTTTTCAGTTATTTACACTGCTCACAAACTTTGCATCTTCTCTGGTACTTCTGGTACAACTAAGGAACATTCTTAACA
Organism: Hemiprocne comata; assembly: GCA_020745705.1. Taxonomy (NCBI): domain Eukaryota; kingdom Metazoa; phylum Chordata; class Aves; order Apodiformes; family Apodidae; genus Hemiprocne; species Hemiprocne comata. The sequence continues at coordinate 87,595,197 of CM036586.1, read as the reverse complement.
GGATGAGTCACTCTGGGTGAATCAGCTCTGCATCACTAAGAAGAATTGAGAAATTGTCCAAGCAGCAGGGATCAGGTTAGGAAAGCTAAAGCACTGATATAATTTAATCTGGCCAGGGGTGTCAAGGGCAACAAGAAAAGCTTCTATAGGCATGTCAGTGACACAAAGAAGATTAGAGAAAATGTGGGCCCTCTCCAGAAAGAAATGGGAGACCTGGTTACCAGGTATATGGAGAAGGCTGAGGTACTCAATGACTTTTTTGCCTCAGTTGACGTGCGAAAACAAACTTCACAACTTCAGGAAGGTTATAAAGTAGGCATGTTTACTGCAGCGCCGGGTGCAAGGGGGATAGCTCCTCCTATCTTGCACACCCCGTGTTAGTAAAGCTCTATTTTTATCTAGCAGGTACATGAATATTCATAAGGTCATGATACATATTCATTAAATTCTTAGAAAAGGCATTGCTTATGCTAATTACTTCCCCACCTAGTTCTGCATGCGCAGTGCTGTCTGGTAGTGGTCTTATGGGGTCTTCAAGATGAAGGCTGAAAGTCTTCCTCGCAGTGAAGTAATCGCAAGTCCAGCTGCATCTGGTTCTGCTTAGCTAAGGAGAATTCTTACAGCATAGATAAAAGACTGCTACTCCCCTTATCTAAGGAATGTAGCACATCTCAGCCTCCTGTTGTCTGTTCAAAAAGTCTTAACCCTTTTTTTCCCAATTCACGGTGCTCAAACCACACTGCCCAAGTCACAGAAGACAAAGTCAGCGACTGGGAGAATGAAGAGGCATGGTAAGGGCAGATCAGCTAGGGGCAGATCAGGTTTGAGACCATCTCAGGAACCTGAAGGTGCACAAGTCCATGATAAGATGCATCTGTGGGTCTGAGGGAACTGGTGAATGAAGTTGTAAGGCCACTATCCATCACATTTGAGAAGTTGTGGCAGTTTGGTGAAATTCCCACTTACTGGAAAAGGGGAAACATAACCCTCATTTTTAAAAGAGAAAAAAAGAATACCCAGGGAACTACAGGCCAGTCAGTCTCACCTCTGTGCTCAGCAAGATCATGGAACAGATCCTCCTGGAATCTATGCTAAGAAACATGAAAAATAAGGATGTGATTGGTGACAGCCAACATGGTTTCAAATAAGGGCAAGTTGTGCCTGACAAATTTGGTGGCCTTCTAAGACAGGGTTACAGTGCTGGTGGATAAGGGAAGAGCAGCTGATGTAATCTACCTGGACTTGTGTAAAGGCTTTGAAACTGTCCCACACAGCAGCCTTTTCTCTAAGTTGGAGAGACGTGTACTTAATAGATGGACCACCAGTGGAGAAGGAATTGGCTAGACAGTTGCTCTCAAAGAGTTGCAGTCAATGACTTGATGTCTAAGTAGAGATCAGTGACAAGTGGGAGTCCTCAGAGGACAGTACTCAGACCAGTGCTGCTTAACATCTTTGCCAGCAACATGCACAGTGGAATGGAGTGTACCTTCAGCAAGTCTGCTGACCACACAAAACTGTGTGGTGCGGTCAACACACTGTAGGAAGGGGAGACCATCCAGAGGGACCTTGACAGACTTGAGAGTTGGGCCCATGGAAACCGCATGAAGTTCAACAAAGTACAAGGTCCTGCACCTGAGTTGAGGCAATCCCAAGCACAGTGTGATGGTCTGAGCAGCGATAAAATGGCTGCTGGACATGTTTGGGGTTGGGCACTAGGGCCGAACGCCGGACAAGCTGTCAGGAAGGCTGCGTCACAGAAACACTGCTTATTGCAGGAATCTATTTAAAAAGGCAAACCGAGGCCTGCGCGTCGGTTTGGGGATATGGTTAGAGGAGCTATGGGTTAACTGCCCGAACAACCCAGCAGATCCTACCAACACTGTGCCCTAATTAAATGTTTTCTGACACAAAAACTAAAGTTTAACAAAGTAATTGGTTTATTGAGGGGTAGCCAAACAGAAGGGGGTTGAGGATTCAGGGAGACAGGTAAGTACAAATTAAAAAAAAAAAAATTAAAAAAAAATATATATATAAAACCAGGTAACACAATTCACTTATACTTAGCACCTTGTGATTAATAATCTCTATATGTATATGAATCTGTGGCACAAAAACAATAGGTTTAGGGAAGGAGGGGTATGAGCCCAATGAAGGATATTGCGGTATGTATGCATGTGTCAGGGAAAGAAGGAGGGATTTTAGGATGGGGGAACACCTTGTCTTACAGCTCCTGAAGTACACAGCTAAGCGGTGAGATGGATTGATGATCAGCTCCCAACCAGTGGCCAGAGGAGCCTCTGGGTGATCGGGGCTGAGGACCAGCAAGCAGCTCCTGGCAGATGGATGACAACGAGGACCACAGGTGAGTATTCCACGTGGGAAGTGATATGAGGCAATCAACAGTTGCCACCGAGTAGCTAACCAGATCATCAGCTCTCCGGTGAGAGATGACAGCAGGAGAGTCCAGTAAGGCAGTAGTACGACACACCAACAGCAGGAACAAGTCCAGCACCCAGAGGTAGCAGCAACACACAGAGGACAGCAGCAATCAGGAAGAGGGAGTGACTGGTTCCAGAGAATCAGCAACCAGCCAGTGTTGCAGCCCTTCTTTTATTTGGATTTGAACCAATTAGGTTCTTAATTGCTGTCTTTCTTATACCTTTACAGGCACTGAGCTTTTCTGCAGAGCAAATCAGTGTGTGTCTCTAGGCAGCTTTTGGGCAGAGTAAAGACTGTCATAGTCTGTAACAAAGTATTTATTTTGCCGCCCTTAGATCCCTCACTCAGCCTCCTGTTTGTCCTTGATCTCTGTCTTTGGTGTAGTGATTGGCAGGCTGAAGAGGCCACTTTAGTTGTGTGGCTGCTGTTCCAAAGGGCATAATTGTAGTACGTGGGGCTTGTTCCCCACACACAGTCACAGGTTGAGTGGAGAATACATTGAGAACAGCCCTGAGGAGAAGAACCTGGGGTGTTGGTTGATGAAAAGCTCAACGTGAGCAGGCAACATGTGCTCGCAGACCAGAGAGCCAACTGTATCCTAGGCTGCATCGAAAGCAGCATGGCCAGCAGGACAAGGGAGGTGATTCTCCTCCTCTGCTGCACTCTGATGAGATCCCACCTGGAGTACCATGTCCAGTTCTGGAGCCCCCAACACAAGAAGGACATGGAGATCACGGAGCAGGTGCAGAGGAAGGCTACGAAGGTGATCAGTGGGCTGGAGCACCTCTCCTATGAAGATAGGCTGAGAGAGTTGGGATTGTTCAGCCCGGAGAACAGAAGGCTTGGGGGAGACCCCATAGCAGCCTTCCAGTATCTGAAGGGGGCCTGCAGAAAAGATGAAGAGGGACTTTTTACAGGGCATGTAGTGATACGATGAGAGTAGACAGTTTGAAGCTGAAGGAGGGTAGATTTAGGTTAGATATCAGGAAGAAATCCTTTCCTGTGTGGGTGGTGAGACACTGAAACAGATTTCCCAGAGAAGTTGTGGCTGCCCCCTCCCTGCAAGTGTTCAAGGCCAGGTTGTATGGGGCTCTGAGCAACCTGGTCTAGTGAGAGGTGTCCCTGCCCATGGCAGTGGGGTTGGAACTAGGTGATCTTTAAGGACTCTTCCAGCCCAAACCAAGTTGAGTGTGCAAATTGGAGTGCTTTTTATCTAATTCCAGCTGGGGACTGAGCTCAGGGAACTACCAAAACCCAAATTACCACCTGTCCATACCCTGGATCCATGTACAGAAGGACACCATGATATGTCTCTCCTCAGTAAGTCCTCAGGCTTTGTTGTCTCAGAGAGATCCTAGGTGCAGTAGGCTATTTGCTTGTGTGGGTGATGAGCTGTTACACAGCCCATCTCAAATGAGAGGCCACCAACATCAGTGTTAATGGGAGAGCGAGAAACATAAAAGGATTTCTTATTTCCTGAGACCTTATTTTCTGAGATAGGGGAAAATAGGGCTTTGCACTCTCTGTTGTGCAGTATAGGTATCAGACATAGACAAGCTGGGAGTAGGCTGACTTTATCAAGGGAATCTGAGTTTCTGGGACATCCAGATCAACTTAAGCTACAAGATTAGTGTATTTCTCAACTGATGTGATAAGAGAATCTTTCACTAAATCTAGGACTTTTCCAGTGTAGAGACCTGAGCTAGCACCCTGTGGACTCCTTGGTGGGGAATGTATGTGTTTAGAGCAACAGTTGTTTTGGTAAATGGAAGTGCTTAATATAGGATGAGGTGAAGTGAACCACAGAAATTGTTCCACAGACAATAAAGGGAGAATAGAGTAGTTCACTGAGATGCAATATCTGTATTGAAGTAGATTAATACCATATTTTTGATTTAATTTACACTAAGCTTTGTTCTAATATAGTTGAATATTAAAATGCAGTAGGTGCATCAGCTTGTAATTCTATTTTAGCAGCATACTCGGCAGTTAGAACATTTTCAATGCAGAAAAATTTTCACAGAGGTGAGTTTTGGTTAAGTATTTTCTTAAAATCCTCAATCCACCTGTTTTTTTTGTTTGTTTGTTTTTTAATTTGAAGTGAAACACACAACCCTGCCCCTCTGGTTTTAACAAAGGTCAGAGCTATGTTAGAAAACTCTGCAAGGTTTATTTGGTTACAGACATCTGAAGCTCTGTTAGAAGCAGTTTTAAATGAAGCCACTCGTAGAAGTTTGTGTGGATATTAAAATCTCCAAAATTTGGGTGGCTTCCTAGCTTCTATGCCAAGGATTATGTGGTGCTTGATTTTAAGTCTAGCTCTTTCCTAGCAATTACTGTTTGAACTGGAGTGTAAAATTAGGCATCTGCAAAATTTGTATCTATTAGTAACAGTAGTGAAGAGGAAAAGGTACATAAAACTCTTGAAGAAACCTTCATCTGTAAATATGATGTAAAGATGTGACATGTTGACAAAACAATATTTATATCACAGAAGTCCCATATAATGTAACGCTACTAATGTTTCCTATTTAGGATGAGATGCATAGGAAGATTTTAAAATAGAAGATATTTCTGATATGTACTAGGACTGTCTTTAACCTACATTAAACCTTGAAGTAAGTAAGAATGATCTTTTCTACACACAGAAAAACACTATGGATATGCTACAAATGTCATTCAAGTAATGCAGTTACAGATTTCTCTCATAATTTAATCGGGGGGGGGTTGCAATTTTTTTTTTGTGAGTATCCAAACACTTTCTAATGAACATGTACAGAAGTTTTTCATTTTTAATGGGGGAAAATCAGAATGTTTAATGGAAAAAAAATCACTTGTGAAAGGTTATATTTAGCGAACAGTTACTATGTGATATACAACTTCCTTTTTCTGTAAGCATTTCATGTAAAAAATGCATCTCCTTCTATGTAAGTGTTCCCATGATCCCCCCAAAACAAAGGAATCATTCTGTCCTTCCATCCTTTTTGGTGAACTCGTGTTCTCATGAAAAATTTCTTATTGTATATGTCAGATTGTGGCTATACCAATAGATTGGCTCTGAAACAGAAAACCTTGACAAGAAAGCTTGGGGAATAAAGAGTTTGGAGAACTTTGTATGAATCAATATTTTGTTTGTTTCTTTCTACCAGCTGGAGCTGGAAAATGCCTTGCCAGGTTAGTGCCATGCATTGTGTTTGTAACTATGTGTTTTTTTACTTTGGGTCAGTGTGGGTTTCCAGTTAATGTATACGAAGCCTGTTTTTTTTTCTGATGTATATACTAGCATTCTGTTATTCCATGAGGAATTGGCTGAATGTCTTGGGATGCCTGGGATGATTTCCAGTAACTGTTTTTAATTAGAAGCATCTCAAGTGGTGGTGGTTTTTCACATCAGTGAAAAATAGGAAAAATATTTATTTTTAGTACTTATTTAGTCATCAGCTCTGCTAAATTGTTTTGGGGTTTTTTTTGTAGTTTGATTGTTTTGGGGGTTTTTTGTATGTTCTTTTTCACATTGTTTATTGTGCATTGCTCTTTTTTTCTTTTTTCTCTGCTGCACAAGGATGCTGCAGAATTTCCTGAAGGAGGCTGTCACAAGCTAGATTGAAAATGTGTGTCATAAAACTAATTTAAATCTCCTGTCTGTGTTTCCATGGGATTTGGATCAGTCCTGGAGAAACTGGTTGTCTACTTGGAGGAGGTGATCACTTCCACAACACAACTGATGCTTTGCATGCTTTGCTGATTCACAGAAAGTGCTAGATTAACCAGAGCAAGTGATTCATGATGTCCAGCTAAGCAAAGCCATAGTCCTCTGTGGGAATCTTAGTTGTCATGTTAGTAGCTTTTGCTCCTGCATTTTAAACCTACAGAAGAAAATGATAACTCCCTGCAAACTAGCAGGATGCTGGGGAATACTATGTGAAATAACTGTAAAACTTTTGTGCTCAACCTCCTGCTTCACAGTTCTCCAGCCAGGCAAAAGTTAATTTTTACCATCTTTTCTTGACAAGGACAGTGATGATGCAGACAGTCATTAGTTTTGGACAAGGTATGACCTCCTCTAACAATATTCCCTTTTCTTTCTTAGGAAAGATCAGGAGATCTTAGGAAAGATTAGGAGATCAGGCACCAGAAAACCTCTTGTCTTCACTGAAGCCAACTGTAAACAGCAGAGGTATTTACTGGCAAGTTGCATACATACTTATACCATGTGGGCATTGACTCTTTGTATTCCACCTTCCAGGATAATTTATAGAGGCAGAAAGCCTGTGAAGGATTTTTCCAGACCTTCACAAAGACCTCATTCTGTCTTGATCCTAGGAGTGCTGAACCTATCTTCAAACCTGGAGGAGAGGCCTTGGCAACTCATTGGGTATGCAGAGTGTCACGGTTTGACTCAAGATGGGCAATTAAACCAGAGACAACAAGCTCTCGATACCCTCCCCCTCCCACCCGGGTAGGGAAGGAGAGAGAGAATTAGGAGAGAGACTTTGCTGGATTGAAAACTAGATTAGACAGATTTAATTATATGTACAATTATACACAAGTATTTTCAGGAATGTACAAAAGCCTCTTGCCTCCCCTCACCCCCAGCAACTCCCCCAGCACTCTCCTTAGCTGTGAGCAGTCCCAAAACCTCTCAGCCTGCAGGCAGGAGATAAGGCAGAGCAGACAGGGGCTGGGTTATGAGGGTTATGAGGTCAGAGCCTAGGGGTCGATGGTGATGGATGGATGGAGTCCTCCTTGGATGCCAGCCATGAATGGAAGAGAAGGGAAGAAGAAGCAGGAAGGAAGTTGTCTTCTGTGATCTCTGACCTTCCTCGGAGCTTACATAGATATATGGAATGGAATACCTTTGGTCAATTTTGCTGTCCAGCTCCCCACGGGGGTGTCATAGATACAACTCTCCTGCCCCAGTAGCATCTGTAGCGGCAGATTCACTGGGTAGAACAAACTGACCTTCGTGTCTCAGCAGAAACATGAACATTTCAGTGTTATCAGTCCACTAACTGGAACACTTGTTGCTAGTTAGAAGAGAGCTTACTGAAGGAAAAAAAATCAGTAAAAGGAAAACTAGCTTCATCCTGGCTCAAACCAGGACACAGAGTAGATTTGGAAGCAAGACTGTGTAGGTCCATGGAAGGTAGATTAGCTAAATCTCCTTTTCCATACAGAGCAGTCAATTACATAGTCCCAGGCAAACTCACCAAGGAACTAGTCCCACACAACCTTCACATCTCCTGTGGGGAAAGCACTGAGGAAATGTTCGGATGACAGAATTAACATCCAGATGGGACTCTAGGATGAGGCTATTTCTTGGTGGTCAATCAGATGATGTCCCTGTAGCTAAGAACAGAAAGAAGCAATTGTCATCTCTATCCAGGTTAGGACTTATTAGTCTGGATGGGTTGGCAGATAAATGGGTAAAAACTGTTTGGATTATCAGTGGTTAATAGGTTGTGCCCTGCATGGATGCCTTTGATGAGCACTATACAGGTCTATCCTGGGCCTGTCGTGTTTGACGTCTTTACCAGTGATGTGGCAGAGGTGTTAGAGCATGTTCTAGTAAAATTTGCAGATGGCACCAAGTCGGGGAAACAGTTGATATGCTCAAGGGTAGGGCTGCCATCCTGAAGGGCCAGATAAGTTGGAGGAAAGCGCTAACAGAAACCTCATAAAATTGAACAAGAACAAATGCAAAGACCACATCTAGATAATGTGTCCAGTTTTGGTCCCCCAAAATAGGAAAAACATGGACAAATTAGAAGAAGCTTAGTGGAGGGCCTGAAAGGTGACTGGACTGGATTTCTTGCCACAGGAAGACAGGCTGGGGAAGCTGATATTGTTCAGCATGGAGAAGAGATGGTTTTGGGAACACCTAACAGCTTCGCCAGTACATATGAGAGGTCATCAAGGAGATAGCACCAGGCTCCCCACAGTGGTGCATGGCAAGAGTGTCACAATGGGGACAAGTTGAAACAACAGAGGAGAAACTTTCAGTCAGGCAGTGGAGCAGATTACCCAGAGAGGCTGAGCAGTGTCCATCCTTGCAATATTTAAGACCCAGTTTTGTAAAGCCCTGAGCAACCTAGTCTGATCTTATAGCTGACTGTGCTTTGGGCAGGATTTTAAATTAGATGACATCCCAAGAACCATTTAAACCTAAATTTTCTTGTCAGTCCTATGAGCTTTTTTCAGCACCTTCTCTTTCTAGACTTTTTTGTAGCCAAGATTTCCTAGGTTGCAACCTTTCCAAATCTTTTAGCATAGAAGCAGTTTGGATTCAGGTTGTTTCTCGCCCTCGTCTTCTGTGCAGTTAAGTGTCGCTTGTAATTGAATAAAGAAGAAAATGTGAAAGTCAAATCACCTCACTGTTAGGCTGTACAGTATAGACCCCTGTATCTGGGCTACTTTTCTAGACGCCCACTGAAACTGACAGAAAGAGACATTTTTGGGATGACATTAATCTCATCCGAAGGCAGATGTCTAAAATTGGTTATCTGGATCACACATAAGAATGTTTTTTTTCTGCTGGCTATATCAGAAGTTTAGAAGAATAGCTCAGTTGTAGCTGCCTGTAATATAATTGCCCACAGAGTTAAATGAGATCATTCTTATTTGAAATGCCTGAAATTACCCACCACAATTTCTCCCTGTTCTTTATGCTGAGAGCTGTATGACAGACTGAAACCAACTAGCTCCTGAGATCCTTTGCCTTTGCAGGTGATGGGATGTAAAAGTCTGTAGAATAATTCAAGGGTAGCATGAATCTGTGGGCAAAAATATCCATTTGTCCATTATATAGAAACAATAAATGGCTGCTAGATATTCAGAAATCATTTAATCTTGATAACACAAGTAAAAATTCTCTTATACCTGTCATCATAGCATGACTCAGGTGGAAAACATAGAATCATAGAATGTGTGGGGCTGGAAGGGACCTTTAACAGTCATCTAGTCCAGCCCCCCCTGCAGTGCACAGGGATCTTTTTGACTAGATCAGGTTGCTCAGAGCCTGGTTGAGCCTGACTTTGAATGTTTCCAGGGATGGGGCCTCCACCACCTCTCTGGGCAACCTGTTCCAGTGCTTCACCACCCTCATTGTAAAGAACTTCTTCCTAATTTAAATCTACCCTGGTCTAATTTAAGACCACTATCCCTTGTAAACAGTCCCTCCCCAGCTTTCCTGTAGGCCCCCTTAATGTACTGGAAGGCTGCTATAAGGTCTTCCCAGAGTCTTCTCCTCTCCAGGCTGAACAATCCCAACTCTCTCAGCCTGTCTTCATAGGAGAGGTGCTTCAGCCCTCTGATCATTTTTGTGGCCTTCTCTGGACTCATTCCAACAGCTCAATGTCCTTCTTGTGTTGAGGGCTCCAGAATTGGACACAGTACTCCAGGTGGGGTCTTATGAGTGTGGAGTAGAGTGGCAGGATCACCTCCCTCAACCTGCTGGCCACGCTTCTTTTGATGCAGCCCAGGATGTGATTGGCCCTCTGGGCTGAGAGTGCACTTTGTTTGCTCATGTCCAACTTTTTGTCCACTAATAACTCCAAGTCCCTTTCTGCAGGGCTGCTCTCTATCACATCATCCCCCAGCCTGTATTGATAGCAAGGATTGCCCCTAACCAGATGCAGGACCTTGCACTTGGCCACGTTGAACCTCATGATGTTTGCAAGGCCCACTTCTCTAGCTTATCCAGGTCCCTCTGGTGTGTCAACTGCACCAGTCAGCTCGGTGTCATCTTGCTTTAGGGTGCCCTCGATCCCACTGTCCATATTGTTGATGTATGTACTAAACAGCATTGGTCCCAGTACAGACCCCTGAGGAACACCACTTGTCACCCCTCTCCATCTGGACATCAAGCCATTGACCACTACCCTCTGGAAGCGACCATTCAGCCAATTCCTTATCCATCAAACAGTCCACCCATCAAATCCACATGTCTCCATTTTAGAGAGAAGGATGTCATGGGGGACTGTGTCCAAGGACTTGCAGAAGTCCATATAGATTATATCCACTGCTTTTCCTGTATCCACGGATGTAGTCACTCCATTGTAGAAAGCCACTAAGTTGGTTAGGCAGGACTTTCCCTTAGTAAAGCCACACTAGCTATCTTGAATTACCTCCCTGTCCTCCTTGTGCCTTGACAGAGCTTTTAGGAGGATCTGTTCCATGATCTTCCCAGGCACAGAGGTGAGGCTGACAGGTTGGTAGTTCCCAGGGTCCTCCATTCTACCCTTTTTAAAAAGGGGTGTAATTGCCTTTTTTCAGTCACCAGGAACTTCACTTGACTACCATGACTTTTCAAATATCATGGAGAGTGGCTTGGCAACTACATCAGCCAATTCCTTCAGGACTCTGGGATGCATCTCATCAGGTCCCATAGACTTATCTTCAGGATCCTCAGGTGATCCCAAACTTTGTCTTCATTTACAGTTGGAGGGACTTCCTCCCTCTTGTCCCCATTTTGAGGTCCTTTAACTTGGGAGGCATGAGGAGAAAGGCAGTCAGTGAAGACTGAGGCAAAAAAGTCGTTGAGAACCTCAGCCTTCTCCTCATGTGTTGTTACTAGTTTGCCATCCTTGCTCAACAGGGGGGACACTTTCTTTAACCTTCCTTTTCTGATTGACATACCTGTAGAAGCCCTTTCTGTTATTCTTTGCATCCCTTGCCAAGTTCAGCTACAGGTGAGCCTTGACCTTCCTGACCCCATACCTGCATAACCAGGCAGTGTCCCCGTACTCTTTCCAAGATACCAGTCCCTGCTTGAACTGCTTGTGCAGTTCCTTCTTGCCATTCAGTTTGGCCAGCAGGTCTCGACTCAGCCATGCTGGTCTCTTCCCTTCCTTACTTGATTTCTTACATCTGGGGATTAAGATCTCTTGTTCATCCTTAAAGATTTGCCAGCTCTTTCTGCTCCCTTGTCCCTGAGGACTGCTTCCTAGGGAGACCTACTGACTAACTCCTTGAAGAGCTGGAACAGTCTCCCCTTTCCCTCATTTTATACTCAGTAGATGACATTTCATTTTTCAAGGCTTAATACTTCTAGGGGTGGGGGAAAGGAGCAGAAATACTAGGGAATCAGCACTGGAATTACGTCCATTAATCCTACTAGACAAATTACTCCTTCTGCTCATAAGACAATCAGGAGCTCCTAGCTGATGCTGCTCCATGTTTGTATTAGGCCTGTATACGATTACTTGGGGTACTTTTTCTTTATTAAAGAATCATATGCCAGGGACCCTGACTGTAGCTGCAAAATTTCAGGATGGGAACAGGAACACAATTTTATGACTGAAGCCTGAATGTTCTTCTACATCTCTTATACAGAGATACACACACAAGGCTGCTGGATACCTGGATCATGGAAAATTAATCACTCTACCTGTGACTGACAGTTTTGGTGACTATTGTGCAGAGACCATTCCTATCTCAAAGCACCAGTACATTAATCTGATCAATTTAGGCAAGTGACATCAGTTATATACAGTCATATTGTAGCAGAACCCTCTGCTTTGCAATGATAGGACTGTGTTAATTTACTGCCTAAGAAGAGCAATGGCTTAGAATAAAACCGATTTTTGACTTCGCTAAAAAACATACAAGTTCCATTTTCTAGTTAGAAGCTTTCCATAACTAGATTCAATCCTGTAAGTCAGAGCAAAAAATTTAATACTTTTGGTTGTGTTCCCATTAAGTCAATGGCAAAACCACAGTTTTGCTCTTTATGTTCCTTTCAGCAAGTAATTGATGACTCATGAATTTACTTCTTATTACCTGACAATATTTTTGTGTCATTTCCTCCCCTCTCCTTACTGTGGGATTTTCTGTGGATGCTTTGTGGTAGATAGTGAAGCCACAGAATTGAAATCAGACTCATTCTGACCAAAGCTGTGCTGATTTATTTTTTTTCTTTTTGATTGAATGAACATGTGACAGATCATTGGAGATGTCACTGGCTAAGCAAGGATTATGGAACAAGTAGAATTTTAGAGAAGATAAGGAGGATCTGGGAGAATTTTTTCAAATAAAAATTTTTATTTCCTTGGTCTAAGCCACGTTGAAGAAGGAAAATAGCCTAATATCAAGGTTTCTGGCTCAATATTAGTAGAACTTAATTGTAATTTTTCATTACATTCAATCAAGTAATTGTACATAAACAAAAAAACAGGAGGCGGAATTACAGTTCTGATTCTGTTAATTAGGAAGATTTTTGCCATTGATTTAAATGAAACCAGGGTTTCACATGAGATCTTTAAAACTTTCCAAATACAATCAAGAGAGTGCACATGCAGTACACATAGGAGGGGAAAATGCCCTATGGATTTGAATTCGTCTGCATGGGAGTGTGTGGCTGTGGGTGTGTGAGAAATTAAGTGTGCCGAGTCTTGCAAACGTGAATTCTTTCTGCACATGGTTCTGTGCAGGTATAGATGGATTCTGAAAGGCTATTTGGTGCTGCGATTTACAAAGCTAAGATTGTGGAGCACTGAAGAGAGCTGGTTTTGACACTTCTAATGAAAGAGACAAACTTTCCTGAATTTGTGGAACTTAATGAAGAGAATGATGTCAGCAACTGAAAGATAATTAAGCCTAAAGAACAAAAGATGTAAAATACAGTTATTGTGTCAGGTTCCCAAAGCTGCACACAACTGGGATGTGTGTGCAGTTCCCTAAAATGCCAACATCAAAAAAAGTAATTTGCTTTGTGATTACAATGGCAAGTGTCTGAGAAAGACACACTTACATTTAGATTGAAGGATACTGAAAAGTTGTCTCAGAAATTGCTTCTATCTACTTAAACAGTATGACATGGATTGGGTGACTTGAAAATATCTGAAATATCTTTTTAGGAGGAAGTTACTGTTAGAAGAAAGTTCATTCATGCTAGAATTAAGGTTCTTCTTCCTTCTATATAGTATCTTGTTAATTCAGATAACTTTCAGGTTATCTTAAGGGAGAACATTTGAGATCAAAACAGGCAAAAAATGCACCTTTTTCATATTTCGTGATACCCATTTACAAAGTGCTAAGAACTTCCTCCCTCAGAGCAGTGGGTTCTAAAATTTAGGTGGATTTAAAGATCAGCCTGATAAATTTTGAGTAGAAAAGTCCATTGTGATTAGTTCTGCTTCAGGATGTTCCCGAGCCACAGGTAACTAGGGATAGTGTGACTGTTCTGGGAAAATGTTTATTCTGTTCTTATAAACTAAAAAAAAAATATTTATTGTTCTTTCCTTAGACTCTTCACTAGGTACTTGATACTGGGCTAGATGAAACTTCAGTCTGACTTCACACAGTTCTTCCCACAGTATATCTGTATATGTTCTCTATGGTTCTAATTTCTTTTTAGAGGAAAAGGTGGCTTGTTTCAGATTTTGATGTATCCTATGGATGTTTACAATATATCTTAAGTAGGGTCTCCTCCATGGGTTTCCCAGTAGATTTGTTTGAGTTTCATTGAAATTCCTACAGACAAAGTTGCTTGGGGCTCTGACTGGCATGGTTTTATCCAGAAGACAGTGACAACTACCTTAGTTCAAAACCATGATTGTGAACTATTTATTTGGTAAACAGTGATAGAAAGGTCTTATTTTTGTGCTGACCTATGTAAAAGCTAGTGTATACCACTAACTACTATTTCTCTGTTCTGTAGAAACAGAGAGCTGTTGACCTTCTTGAGTAATAGCCTGGCAATGAAGGAGGAGATAGCTGGATGGGAGTTTCAGCAATTTGTCTTCCCATTAGAATAATCACTCCTTAATAATGAAATAATTGCCTCTCCTTACATGAAGCTTCAAACTGCTGAAAGTAACAATAAAGTTGTTGTACTGAACCAAAAATTGCCTTTAATTTAAATTTGAGAACAAGTTAAATGAAGAATTTTATTCAGCAAAAAGAGCTGAAGTCCTCAGTTTCCTCCCTGTCTCTTTTTAAAAGAAGTTCCCAGTGTATTTCTCTTGTAGAACAATGCATCCCTCAAAAGTTCTGTGGTCTTTAGTTCTGCCAGTAGCAGGTACCTCTGCAGAGATCAGCTGCGTCCTCACAAAAGACTAGTCTGTACTTTTATAACACAGGAATAAACACTTTTCCCTATAAGCTGGAGAAAATTAGATTCATCATGGGCATGTGTAAGCATACAGACAGTCTCCATCTGAACAATTCACCCGAATGCTCATTCCCCTTGTAGATGATGATGAGGAGCAAGCATTTTATTATCTAAAATAGTGGCGTTATTAACCTACTAGTTTAGAGGAGTTATTTTATTTTATTTTATTTTTTTCCTTTGACTACAGGAGAAGCTGGGGGTCACTAGACACCATATGGATTCTCTAATGTAGTCAGATGAATCCTATCTTGTAAATGTAGTTCTATCCTCAGAAATTATTTTTGCCTTTTTTTCCACCTGTGACCTCACAAGCAGAGCTGCCTGGCTGCTTTGGGAAAGCCAGGTAGCTTTATAAAGCACCCAAATGAAATGATACAAAACTTCTGTCTTTTCACAAATCTAAAACAAAGCCATGGCAGTAGAGGACCAGCCAGGCCCTTACGCTGAGGAGACTTGCGCCCATGTTGGCAGTTGAAATGACAACAGTCTCTTTTCTACCAAAACCTGCAGCAGTAGCTGGGAAAATTTGTTCACATATTTAAGTCAATGGTAGCTGTATCTTTCCTGATGAGGTAAGCAATACTTTTTAATTAATAATTGTGTGTTCTTTTTTTCTACTTTTCCCCTAGTAATAATGATTTTTTTTTTAAACAAAATTGGTATTTTCAGATAACCAAACCGTGCTGTTATCATGTCATTGCAGTACTGTATGTGCACAGAAAAATACAGTAATTATTAGAAATCTCTCTTTCAGGATGAATAGAAAGATTATTATGGATAGAAAACCCATTAATTTGTTAATTTAAATGAATCTTCCCCATAGTCTCCTGATTAATTTAGTCTGTAATACTCTGGACCTCCTGGAGTCAGAAATAAGGGATCAGTGGGTACTGGTGGTACAAATCACTTCCATGCCTTTGATTTTATTATCTCAAAAAAATCCAAGTGCTCCAGCACTTGCGGGGGATCCCCCTCCTATCCTATGCCCACCAAGCCAGGGCTCACTGTGCAGGGCACTTAGAAGCTGTTGGGCATTTCCAAATCCTGCTCTACACATTTACACCTACCCACGCTGATAGATAAGGAGAAATGAAATTGCTTCTGGATAAACACTTCTTTCATGCAAGTGGGAAAGAATAGACTTAATTAGTGTTGTGGGTTTAAAGGACCCATTGTTCTACCTGGAACAAAGACTCTTTGATCATCATTCCCTTAGCAACCACGGCACTCTCAACTTCACAGCACCCTTTGATAGGTCCCAGGGTGCACCCCTGTTTTTGCCTGATCGTTTTTATCCCTAATCCTGCCAGCAACGTGGCAAAGGGCAGGTTGGACATGCTTTTCAAAATAGACCATTGCTACTTTAAAATTAACTACTGAAGCTGCCTCTGCCAAGCAATGGTAAGGAGTTGAAAGGCAGAGGGAAGCGGGATGAGATGGAGTTGAGGCTTTGATCTTCTTTATGCATTCACATCAACTGCATATGGACAGAGAGCAGCACAATAACTGCACTGACATATCCTGCTTCTTGCCCACTACAGCATGCCACGGTACTTTGTAGACTGCCTTTTCTGAGAGCAGGCCTGCCAAAGCAGTCCTCATAAAGTTTGAATCAGAGCAACACACTAGAAGAGAAACTACACCAACATTCTGATCTCCATCTGTGAGAAGACACACACTGCTGAGACAGACTGTACCGTGGACAGCCACGGGCAAGACATGTTTCTTCCCAGTGTCAAAGAAAGTAGATGATACTGTTGCCTGCAGTTGCAGTGCGGTTATTCCACTGCATCACTTCCCACCAGCCTATGAAGATCAGGGTCCTTTGCTCTATGCCATAAAAAACTCGGTATTTATAAAAACTAAGTGCTGCTCATCAATCCCATTTACTATAGAAAGAGGGCTCTACATTAACTTTTGACAGCAGATGACTTTTCAGAGGCCAAGTGAGTATTAGTTGATGCATTTGTGCTTTCAGTACTCCTCACCTAGTTCTTATTCATCTGGATTCCTCTGAGTCCTCCAAAACATCTGCTACGTTCTTCTTCTGGCTTCCTCTGTTACCACTACTCGCAGCTGCTGCACTCAGCTTTGCTGCTGTTAAAATTCCCAACTCTGGCGTTTGCTGGACCTTTCAGCAGTCACTCTTATCTCTGATTGTCCTGCAATAAGTGCTGTTAGGGCTGCTTGCTTCACCTGGAAATTTTCTCTCCAAAGAATATTTGCGTGCCTCAGGAAATGGCATAATTCAGTAACACAGGTAGTAATCTTTCTAGGCATTAATATTAACCCAGGCCTTGGCATTATTTCAACAGCTTGTGCTGCCTCTAAGCATTTTCTTACTGAGGTGACCTACAGCTAAATGACTGACCACTCTTGGTTATTAATGAAATACGACATTTTAGGTCACATGAAAATTGAAAAGTTTTAAATTATCCGAGTGTTTTGCTTTTTTCTCTTCAGTGTGACCATGAAATACAAAAACGAATTATTTGCATAGGCCTACTGAAGATATTTTTTACTGTCCCTCCATTATCACCTGACACAAGCAACATTTAGTCATCAACTCTAGACTTGGTCATGGTACCATGTGTGCACAGCTGGGACTAAAATCACCTTCTTAATTCTAAATCCCTGCAAATTGTTAGGGAAGGTCAGAACGCGATAACCAAAAGGACAACAAGAATGAGCACTGAGAACTGAAGTGCTGGCTCTTTACTACTGTACAAAGACCTTGTTTCACAACAAACATGTAATGAAGTCTGTTTTTTTCCCACAAGATACCATAGAAATGACTGAAGTATTCAACTGAAACATGCAAAAGGTTGATAATGGGAGGCAGAGAAAATGAGAAGATGAAGGTAGAGCCCAATTGACAACCCTTGCATAAAAGGAGGATCCAAAAAGCAGAACTAAGAGCACTTGTCTGGAGGATGCATATTAAGACTTCCTGCTGTACATATGCTTAGAAAAAATGCCAAAACCAAAAAATTGCAGATATAGCTGTAAAGCTGTAGCTTTTCTGTAAGCTGATAAAAACAAGGAAATTAATAACTTCTTTGAAAAAAGCAGAACATTTGTCCACTTTAAATACTTCAAAATCTGAATTCTGAAGTCTTTTGCATAGATAAAGTTTTTGTCTGAGACTGCAGAAATAAAATTCTTTTTTTAAACTTGTTTATGCATTTGTAAGTATTTAGCTTTCATTTTTGTACTGGCAAGAATGGTTCTGAAGCTAATTTTTTGAATCAGTTTATACTTCACACAGCAACAAGTGAAGGAAAAAAAAATGTTGGAAGTAGGAAAATATGTTTAAAATATGTGCCCAAAGAAATGGGCACAGAGAATCCAAAGCTAGAAAACACCTGAAATTATTTTTACAGTATTTTTGTTAAAATTGACCATAGTTTGCAAAGAGAATTTTTTTTTGAAATAGCAGAATACAAAACCATATTTTCCTTCTCTAAATAAGGTATGTGAGGTATATGTGAGGTATGTTATAGCATTGTATGAACCAGAGAAAACTTCAGTGGACCTTCTGCAGCAAACATCCAAATTTCCTTCAGAAATTCCACTCGACAAATGTGGGATGTGCAGGGTGGGCTTCTTCAGGGTGTGCTCTGTGCACATACACTGCTAGGATATGATGCAAATGGGACAGTAACCGAAATAGGGTTTCATGTGCAACAGAAATTGTGAAGGATGATTAGTGTGCTGTGGCATGGACAGCTCAACTCCTAAAATAAAACAGGGCCAGATATGCTCAGTCTGTGATGATCTAACATTTGATTGATGATTTAACATCAATTAGTCATTGGGATCCCTACCATCATCAGAGCTTCCTTTGTAGAATTTCTGCTTACCCTGTAGTTATTCACCCTTCAGCCCAGGTGGAGTACTTTGGAATTGACCCTATTGCATTTCACACCATTTTTTTATACCTTTTTGTTTTGTTTTTGTTTTCCAATTTTCAAGATCTCTGTTGGTCTCACCAAATACCCTAGGCCAATTTTGACTTTTAGATTTGGTTCAATACACCTTGCAGTGAATAGAAATGTTTCTACTACCTTTAAAAAGCATGCAAGTAGTCTCTTTATAACCAGCTTATCCCGGAGAAAGTTGACCGATGTCAAGATGATTAATCTGCATTAGCAAAACTATTGAGCCTTGGAGCAGTGGCATTATTTGTACAGGGAAAGTTATTCTTGTGGACTGCTTATCTCAGAATTAGTCTCTGTGTTTCGCAGTGCTTTTTTTAGTTACATTAATTGCTGATTAATCTAGATGGTTTTATTATTTTATAAATTTATTTTACAAATTTGCATTTACAATATTTATTTAGTTGGTTTTACAATTAATAATTCATAAAATGAAAAAGTTATCAATCATTATAACGATCTCTATAACAAAATAATGACAATTTAAAACATAATTATTAATTACGAATATGGTTGGGGGTCTGGATCCCATGACTCAAGCTGCATTTTTTTCTATACTCTATGTATCACCACCACAGTGGAATATGGCAGTGCTACCAGGGTGCTTTGATATGTATAGGGCATGTACATTAGGAATGAACTATATAGAGTTTTTGATGCAAATATGTATCTGAATATATTTTTATTTCTCTCCAGTGAGGTCATTTATCTCTGTATCACAGTGGGAAATCTTCAGACATCTCTGGTGACGTTCCAAGGCTGAATGAAATATTTGGCCTTAAAAACGAACCTCAAATCAGGACCTGAATATCACACAAAAGTTTTAGGGAGTGGAATTTCAAGGTAAATGCAATTATTTTCTAGAAAGTTGTTTTTTTGGTGTTTTTTTGTTTATTGGTTTGTTTTTTTGTTTGTTGGTTTGGTTTTTTGTTTGTTTAGTTTAGCTTTTTTTCTTTTTTCTTTTTTTTTCTTTTTTTTTCCTTTTTTCATAATGTGGAGAAATAAAACTATAACAAGCAATTGTGTAAAGATCTTAAGATTTTTAAACCACTTCCATTACTTCTGAGCCCTTTGTCTTGGCAATACTGCAGAGTGGAATTTTCTAATGAGAAATTATATCTCTGTCACATGGATTTGATGAAAAATTTTTTAAATTGAACTTTCAAGTCAGAGGTGATTAGTGTTCTGAGCAGAAAATCATAAAGTTTATTGATGAAAAATTCCTACTGTATTTTCTAATTAATTTCCATGTTGCAGTAATATGGTTCATTATTTCAGATGTGCTACTGTGGTTTATATCTTCCTTTAAATGTGACAAATAGTAAAGCTTCCACTGCTTCTAATTAGAGCTTTTTTCACTGCCTTACATGATAGGTGTCACTGAGGAAGCCAGAACTCTTTTCTTGCACAGACTATTTAGAGAAATTCTCAAAAATTCCCTCTTGAAAAGAAAGGGGTACAAAGAGTTTGGGGAAGAGTGAAATAGGCAAAGTCACAATGTAAGCACAACTCAAGGAGGTCAAGCCATTCACTGTAAACAAACCCTTCTCTGATGGAAGGTGCATCTTAATCAGTTAATACCACATGAGTCTCAAAGCACACATGGATCTTCTCTCTCTGTAGTGTCCTTCTGATCTCTTCTTGTGGGATGACTGATGACTAGATAAAGGTATGACACAATAGCTCCAGGGACTACATCTTCCAGGACAACTATTTTTAGTTGCTGAGGAAAGACATCCAGGACTCTGCAGGCAACTGTGTTTCTCTTTATAATCAGCATCCCTTTCTTCAGCCAAACACTCCAGTTTAAAAGCCAAGTGATGCTTGATGCTACATTAAGCTTTCCTCACAAGGTCATTAAAACCTTAAAAGTCTGAAGAATTTCTGTTTAGACAAATTATCAAGTTAAAGCCCTTCTCCATCCAAAGTTAGATTACACTAGTTCTAAAATATCATCTAGCTACAGCAACAGGGCATTAGTCCATTCTAAGCAGTTGTCTATTGGGTGCACATACTACATCCTTGCCTTTTGCTACTCAGAAAATTCTTCTGTATACCAGTGGCTAAAGGAAATGCATATGGCGGCTGCTTTTGTCTCTATTTTTATGGGAATTCCTCCTGAGAAGCATTTGCTGATTGTGCTGGAGCCATCACCAATATTTCACTGGGCAAACACCAGAAAATAACAAAGGCATAGTCTGATACAGTCTGTTAATTATATCTAAAATTCAAACTCATTGTTGACAGAAGCTGTATTTGAGATGTAGCAGAGAATTGTATTGTCCTCTGCTTTCTACGCTCCTTCAAAGTTAAAGAAGCTTTTATTTTGGTGCTCTACTTAGGAAACTGCTTTGGAGTCCATTAACTTTCTCTGGAGTCTGTTATGCCCTCCTAACCCTTTCATAAACTTTTGTGTTCATGTTCTGTTGAAGAAGGAAGCTTCAAGTATCCCTGTACAAGCAATAAAAGGTTCCTATTTAGTTCCCTGGAGTTCTAGAGAATTAATTTACTTTGCTTCCTGCTTTTTCCTTCTCTTACTCCCCCATTTATAATTACATTAATTGCATGCATATAAAATATGCTGTCTCTTTGACATGAATTACTTGACAGTGAAGATTAATGAAGTTTGTAAAATGTTCACTGTTGCACATTCACAAAGGGCTAACAACCTGCGTGGGTCATTAATATAGTGGGAACTCAAGTAATGAGCACAGAAAAGTTTCCTGTTGGTGGCCAAGAAAAAAAAACACAACAAAAACCACTCCCAAAAAAGATAAGAACCAGCTTGGTATACAACCTGCTATGCAAAGTGTCTTGTTTTGTTTTGTTTTTTTAACCCTAGTAATACTTAATCTTTACCAAAAAAATTGCTCAGATTTCCCCCTAAGCCTTTCTGATTATTAAATTCCTCTGTCAGCAGCTTTTAAAGTGCATTTTAGTGTTTACCTCTGTACATAGCTACTTCACAGTCTTATTTGTTTCATCGCAACAATCCCAGGTATTAGGGAAGCTCCATTACTCTGACTTTACAGGTTTGGTAGCGAGGAAAAGTCACAAGCAAATTGGTAGCAAAGCTGGGAAGGGAATCCTAACTTTGGAGTCTCAGACAGATGACCTCACAACAAAATATCTTTTTCTCCCAATAGTCATGTGAATTAGTACAGGGGCTTATTTGCAAGTGCATAGGCATGTATACTGACCTCCAAAGGTTTATGTCTTATGCTTGCAACTGGTTATGGGCACAAGTCTTTCCAGGACTAAACCTTAATATTCATTCAAGCACTAGCTCACTGCTTCACTACCCTCCTTAAGGCTCCAAAGAAAGACTTTGCTGTTTACATCTTCCTGCATGAGTAGACTGTAGTTAATTATATACATTTGTGAAGTTTTTTTTCCTTTTGGATGACTCATTCTGTAATTGATAGACTTTTTTTCAGATCATGTGGTCAGGAAAATCATGCTTGCACTTAAACATTGTTAGGTTGAGTTGTATTGTTTTGTTTAGCTGTACAGGTCAAGTGCACCAGTGTGATCATGCTAAGTGCAAATGAGTCATGGTTTACTATCTGATTGCTCATCATTAATTCCACAATAACACTTGTTCTCTGTATTGGGAAGGAAAAAAAAATGGTCTTTTAATTAGCTCGTACGGCAATGAGACTCTGATCCCAATAATACATATGTGGTAGCAAGAGTTAAAATTAATTGTGCATGGAAGATTTTGCACAGATCTTTCCTCAGAGCATACACCTACTTTTTCTTAATGGGTAGATGTAGATATAGTCCAAACTTTCAAAAATATTGTCTCAATTTGTGAGAGCCAATTTGAGGTACTTCAAAGGATCTCCAGCTTACATTGCACAAGGAACAGCCTTTTGAATATATAAATCAGTTTCAATGTAGTTGTTTCACACTCAACACCTAGAAGCCTTTAAAAAAGTTACAGATGTTTTATTTTTAAAAACTTAGGATGAATAAGAAAGTTATATACAACCTGGGAAAAGAAAGGACAACATATGTATTTTTGTTTCTTCTCTAGATTAGAAATACTTATAGAGGTAAAGAATTTTCCCAAACACTACAAAAATCTCCATGTAGTCTACTTAAAATCCCATTTTTAGAAAGGAAATTATCACTTGACAGAGTTTCCTTCTCCCAGGGCTTCAATAATGACTATCTGGCAAACAACATAGTAAACATGTTAATTGGCAAAACTATCAGTGTGTAAAGAGAAGCCACTATATGAAAGACTGCAATATATGAAATATGAAAGGCAATGAATACATTTATTGCAGTCATTGCCTTTACAGGTTAACTCAACTAATTTAAAAATCATATCCTAGTGCATAGAAACAAGAATTATTTTATAGTCTCTGGGATGATTTCTCTGATATACACTGAAGCAAATAACAAAGTGTAGGAAACAAACTCCTGCAACTATATTTCAAGTGTAACTTTAATCACTGTAGAACATTGAATGTGTAATATTTAATAAATAAGAATATTAAAAATGTAAAAGGAAACTACTTCAGAAGATAGAATTTTTTTATTTATTGCACTGAAGAATTAATTATTCCTTAAATATGTGTATGCAAAAGAAACCCCTAACATTTGTTGTCTCATGAATCTTCGAATACCTAGGTTACACACCAGCAATGGAAACAGGAAGGGCTTGATTTCTTAGTTAAGTCCAATCAAAAGTAGTTTTAGGTAGAAAAAGCTATATTTTTAACCTCTGTACCTGTGATGCAGTTTAGTCACCCTTGAGATGAACTGAGTTTTGTGTCATCCCAAATATGTTTTCCTAACAAAGAATAATAAAGTACTTACAAAGTAATGAGAACCAACAAAATACATTTTGGGAAGACGATACCCTATTTGACTGTTTCTCCTAACAGGGTTTTATATGTCCTATGATTTCATAATTCTATCTATAATAATTGCCCTATGCAAAATAAAAATGGACATGGTGACTTGAAATTCATGGCAGTACAGAATGTCAGCAGAGGGTACTCTGAGATACTGATATTTTTTTCCTGAATTTAAGCCACAGGGGGTTCCCAGGACACCTATTCTGACCTGTATTATATCACTGGAAAAGCACCATTTACAGATTTGCCTTCCAGTCAGCATTATTTGAATACTGTGGGTAATGTACATGTATGAAAAGTGCTTATGTGGATCTTTGCAGAATCCATGAGGATTCACTTGTCAGGTGCTTTTCCCCAGGTGAGACCAGCTTCTGTCTGAGCAGGTCTGTCTCAGTATGATAGTCAGAGAGTGCATATTCTGTAGGTACTGCAGGCAGAGATGAAAGGGAAGAAAGGCTGGCAAGACACTGTGTAGCTAGGAGATGTTTCTTAGGTCCTTACTCTCTGATAAATATAAAATCCCTTATTGTCTATTTGCCTGTATCCTTTGTGATGCAACTCAAGACTTAAATTATGTGTACATACTAGTACTGTAAACCAAAGAGTGATGGAGTGATGGGAAGGAAATTTCTGAGATCAAAATAAGCCTGAAGCTTATCTGGTTCATCTGCTATACCCTGACCCAATGCACTATTAATTAAGCAATGAAAAGGATGAAAATTATATGCTTTGACTGACTTATACACAGTTATTGTTACTCTTATTGTGTTTATTCAAAATAATTAAATAGCTGTATAAGGCCACAGAACTGTGTCTTTATGCTCAGATGAACAAATAGAAGCAACAATTGTTTAACTTGGCAACTATTGTGTTGCGATGATGAATGTTGAAACAAAGAGGCAAGAAACAGGCATCAAAATGGAAGCTCTCTTTCCATCTGTTTTCCTCTTCATTGAAAAGACTTTGATATGGGGGTATGGCATCAACAAATGTTAAATAGATTATCATGAATAGGAACAATATTACTTCTATTCATTTATGTGAGAGCTGCACCTTTGCTGTTCATGCAATGTGAAGCTTATTAGGAGCCCACCCTTGCAGAGTAGGATGCCAGGAGGCCGTGTCTTTTGCTGTGTAGAAATGCATGAGGTTTGGTTACATGTGCCATTTTACCCACACAGGAAAGACAGGGATAGGTAATGATGAGCTTCTGCACTACTTCAAAGGACACCACTTAGTCTTTACACACAGTGGGAAGACTTATGGCTCAGTGCAGCCTGAGCTGTCACTCTCTGAGCTATCTAGGAAGGGGCCAGATCCACTCTAGATGTTGTATATAGTTTTTAGCCTGAGACAGTCAGTCTTGCTGACATGGATTCTGCATGACACTGCATGACACGGCATGACTTCTGTTTCAGAGCTGATTTGTGCCTGGCCAGCTCGGAACGGACATGGGCAGAGGAACATGTGTCTGTCTACACCATCCACATGTATACATGTATCCACCCTTCATCCCATATGTGATACATCCCACACGTGATACATCCCACATGTATCCATCCCTCCATAAATACGAAAAAGCATACAGAGGCATTGTCCTGCTACAGTAAAATGCACTCCTGGACAGCACAGTTGAATAGGAAGGATGCACTGAGTGGGGCAGATTCCACAGAGGTCTCCCCAGTGCCAGGTGTCTCTTTGTTATTTTCATTAATGTCTTTGGAAAGAAGCTGACAACTAAGGAGTGTGTGCATGCTGGACTTCACTTCCTTATATCACTTTTTAGCCCTCTTTTATCCTCACAGCCCTCTCCATTCATTATCTTCATTCTTGCCTTTCATATGGCTTTGGGCCTCATAAATCTTGAAGACATGTTGTCCATAAACTGCCATAACAAAAGCACCCTAAGGTGTACATTACATTTGAAAAATATGCCTCATGTGTAGCCTTAAAGGCAAATTTGAAATCACTGCAGAGAGGAACAGCCTCCTGTGTTCTCACTGGTGATACTCCGAAAATTCTCTGCTTTCCTCATGTGCATACTCAGGAGTTCTGAGTCCTGTGGGAACCTGGCTCTTATTTTGGCTGCAAAGGAAGGCTTTCTGGATGAATTTTACAATAGTTAAAGAGCAGTTCTTCTTCAAGCACAATTTTTATTTTCATGTGTTTTAAGGCTTTAATAATATTTTCTACAGTTTCAGTTCCCATGTGCAAATATTCTTCCAGCTTTTGATTTTTTGTCTGGAATTCAAACCACATTTGAGAACTTTGGATACAATTCCTCTCACTGAGGTTTAGAGTTGGGATTTGTTTGCCCAACCATAGGCATCTTGTGCAACTTGAGATGCCTTTGGATATCTTCAGTATCCAGGCTGACAAATAAGCCACAGATCTGAACTCTTCTGGAGCAACAGCTCTAGAACAGCTGAGAGCAAGTTAAATACACTTTGCTGACTGTGTTAACTTGCATGATGTTAAAGGAGCCTGGAGAAGAGAAGGCTCCGGGGACACCCTATAGCAGCCTTCCAGTATCTGAAGAGGGCCTACAGGAAAGCTGGGGAGGGACTTTTTACAAGGGCTTGTAGTGATAGGACAAGGGGGAGCCATTTCAAACTGGAAGAGAGTAGATTTAGGTTAGACATCAGGAGGAAATTCTGTAGTGTGAAGGTGGTGAGATACCAGAACAGGTTGCCCAGGAAAGTTGTGGACGCCCCTCCCTGGAAGTGTTCAGGGTCAGGTTGGATGGGGCTTTGAGCAGCCAGGTCTAGTGGAAAGTGTCCCTGCCCATGTTGGAACTTGATGATCTTTAAGGTCCCTTCCAACACAAAACATTCTATGGTTCTCTGTAACATCCACCCTCCTGCTGCTAGGACTCTGTACGCTAGATAATTAAATGGAGTTCTGATTACTTTTTGTTTTGTTTTGTTTTGTTTTTTGTTTTGTTTTTATTTTTCATCAGGCCAAATGTGCTTTTCTGGGTGATTTGGGAGTGAACAAATGATGGTGGAATTATTGGTGCCTTAAATCACTGATTATCCACTCAGGGATTAGCTTTTCCGAAGTGAGACCTGTGTCTGGATGATAGGTAGTACGTCAATGTCGCTGCTCATTTCAGAAGTCACATATGCTGTTTTTTAATGGCATTGCTCCCTTATATTTACTGTTTGTTGTACTTACGTGTTGTTTTATCCCCTAGGTAAGCTCAGGGCAGTTTCCGATTGTGTGCACAATGTGTCAGAGAATTGTGCTTTTCTCTAGTGATAAAAGGAAATATAACAAAAAGATTCAGTTAATGTTATACAGCAGTAGCCACATCAGCCACTTTGTACACATGTACCAAAATCATAACAACGGTATCACCACACAGCAGTTTAGTCCACAGACTGTAAGTGGTGTAAGAGAGAAGCCTGACTAAATCATCAATTCTTCACTGACCACAAGCACAGGAAAAAAGTATCCCTTTCTTCCTCCCATTCCCTCACCTGCCAAACCAGAGAAACTTAAGCAAAACATTAATAGATGAGCATGAGATAAAGGGAGAAAATGCAAAACCTAAGCAAAAATGACAAGAAAGGTATTTAGAAAGTTAATTAGCTGAGGAGAAAAAAAGCAAGGAAAGCATCAGACTACAGGAAAGCAATTAGCAGATGACAGCAAGAAGGTCAGAGTTTTCATTGTCTTTTTGACGACAGGCTTCACTGAAAAGGTTGATTTTCATCAGGTGGCTAGCTTAAAAAGCACAAGTTAGATAACACAAAAATTTAACCTACATCATCTGAGTGACTAAAGGACTTTCAAAACTGCAAGTAGTTACTTTTGAAAATCTGAAGGAGATTAAGCTGAGTTAAGCTTCCAGAAGACTGGAGAAAGACAATAAAAATGCCTGTATTTTTAAAAGAGGAAGTCAAACTCCCACCAGACTCCCACCAGCCAAAGTATTATGAGCCTACACACTTTCAATTTCCAGGGAAAAAAAAAAAAATAAAAAAAAATGAAGAAAACCTTGTGTAAACACCTAGATGATAAGAGAAAGAAAACTCTCAGCAAATACAGTTTATCAAACGTATATCAAACCAATCTAATGCAAACTAGGAAAACATACCACAGCTCTTAGGTGGATGGACTGATATTGGAAAATATATTCTGGGTGTAGAAGTACTGCATGTTCATTGCCAGGTGGGAAGGATTCTTTGAAGGGAGATCTACAGGAGTCTCATCTGTGCTGTGTTCTCCAGTATCCTGAGTCACCTGGGTGAGAAACTGCCCCAACTGGGAAGTGTGGTGGGAGGGTAGG
This sequence comes from Hemiprocne comata, assembly GCA_020745705.1. Classification (NCBI taxonomy): domain Eukaryota; kingdom Metazoa; phylum Chordata; class Aves; order Apodiformes; family Apodidae; genus Hemiprocne; species Hemiprocne comata. The sequence continues at coordinate 87,567,543 of CM036586.1, read as the reverse complement.
ATCTGAACTCCAGCTAATCAAGGCACATTGAAGAAATGGTGCAACTCAAATAGAGCACATTTCCTCGAGAGCAAGAGCCCAGCGTGACCTTAAAGCAGAAGCTGTAGGTTACACAAATACAGAACAACTGAGCAGGCAGCAGGTCCTGTGGGTGGCACAGGGGAGTACAGTGGTACACAAGGCAAACACAAAGCAGTAATGTTGTGCCACTGTGATAACAGATGTGTCCTTGGAGGTATAAACAGGGCTAGTATGTGCGATGGACATGAAATAATTCTTCTTATTTGACTCTGGTAATACACCAGTGGACCTGTGAGCAGTGTTTATTAACTGACTTCAATAAAATACGTATAGCTGAGAGAAGTGCATTATCAGCATGATTTAGAAAACACTGAATGAGGAAAAGCTAAAGGCAGGCTTGGAGTTCTTTCATCTAGAAAAGAAATAACTTAAGGTAGACATGAGATCACATATCAAAAAGTTAGCTATAAAGACAAAGTGAATAAGGTCTTCCCTGTAAAAAGAACAAAAAGTCGTAAGTCTAAACATCTGTCAGGACTCGCGGAAGTATAGCTGAACCTACCTTGGGGAGGGAGAGGGAATGAGTGGTCTAAGTGTTTTCCAGTCCCACGGTGTGTGAGCTATAGCCCTGTATCTGTATCTATACTGAGTAAGGCCAAGACTTTAATTTATTGTTGGTGGTGCAATTTTTAAGTATTTCTATTTAAAAGCAGGATTTTCAACCATAAATAACTGTCAGCACACATACCTTTTTTTTTTTTTTTTTTTGAGCTGATTAATAGAATAGGTATCGAAATTGGGTAAGTCATCATTCCCTCGTCTGATCTCAGCTGGACATGACCAGAGTCAATGCAAGAACCTGAGTCAGATCTTTAGAAATGCTTCAATTATTTTAGATTGATTTCATTTTAAGGTGTTACAGTCACACTGTGATTAATGGCTCTAGGCATGGTAACATTTTTCAGTAGAGCTGTCACAGGCAGTCCATTTTTAAAGACAGCCTTTGGGCTTTACTCTAGAGAAAAAAACAAGAAGTGCAGACCCACCAAGGAAGAAATTAGTTATAATTGTTAATGTTTCCACACATATTTGCCCTCCAAAGCTTCCCATTGAAACAGTGTTACCAGTCATTTTATGTGCTTGTGCCTGCAGTCTTAACCCCACACACCACATCATGCCTTGTTGATGGAGTCCCAGCTGGAGGGCTCAAAATCCCTGGGTGGTCTGAGTCAAAATAGGAACTTGAATTCACACTGCTTCTAAGAGTTGGGTATTGAGTATTAGATATAGGACTTTTTCAGGGCCTCCTGCTGGAGCGTCACTTGTGGCATCAGGAATTCAACTTTCCCTTGGACAGAAAGAGAGAGAGGCATCTGTAATCCTACTGGTCTATTAATGCACAGGGATGTTAAAGTCCCTCCACCAAATCAAAGACAAACCTTTTAAACTGGGTTGTATCTATCCACCAGTCTACACAGACATTTATTTTGCCCCTCTGCCATTTGTTTACAGGAATGTGGTACTGGCCTTCTGATGAAATATCCCTGATTGAGACATGCCCTGGCCGTTCCCACAGAAAGCTCATCCCTGTGGCAGCATAGGCAGAGGAAGGCTTTATAATATTTGGAAATTTCAGGAGCTGTTACTGTGCTTGGTTTTAAAAAAACTTGTGTATTAAACTGTTGGCCAGTGCCGGTCTTCTGGCATCTCTGTGGACACCACATAGCAACAACTGAAGAATTTGCTGCATAAGGTAACTGCCAAGTGATGGTCTGAAATGATCAGCAATGCTTGTAGCTAATGGTAGTGTCACAAGCCGATATCAAAAGCCACCGGCTGTCAGGATGCGACTTTCAACCCCCCCAACAGAGAGGTTTGTAAATGAGACCTCACGCGTGGCTGCTGTGGGACTGTATCTCAGAGTGTAGATTGGAATGCCCCCTCACCACGCTCACAAATTGTTACCGAGACCAATGTTTAACTTACAGGTTAATTGGTTTATTAAAGGTTAACACAAATCGAGGGACCGAGGTTCAGGGAAGGTAATCTAGGCATATATCAGGAAGGAAATCAGGGTTCTGTGGTATTAGTAAGTGCACTCCCCGCGGAAGGGGTGTAGGATTAATGGAGGAGAAGGGTAGGAGTAGAACCTGGTAGTTGTGTGTGTGTGTGGATGTGTGTGTGTGTGTGTGTGTACGCATGTTACCCTCCTTCCGCAGCGGGGATGTGACCAGCATCCTGACGACTCTGCAGCAGGGCGACCCCGCGACGGGGGGCAACCCGGCGGGTCGACCCCTCCAGCAGGCAACAGCCACAGGCAGTCACAGCGCGCAGGCACAGGCACGGCACGTCAGCCAGACACAGCACAGCAGGTAGACACGGCACAGCAGGTAGCACGGCAGGCTCCGCTCCAGGCGGCGACTCCCCAGGCAGCGGCGAGCAGCAGCAGCAGCAGGCAGCTTTCCCCCGCAAGGGAGCACAGGCCCCTCTGCGGAGCAGCCGCAGCACTGGCGGCAGCTCAGCCTATCACTGAGTCCAGCAGAAGAAAGAAAGTTCTCTGGTTCACCGGCACAGCCCGCCTCCTTTAACTTGTGGCTAATTGCTCAGTCTGTTTCTGTTTGTCCTTGGCTAAATCAGCAAAAGGCACTTTGCTGGCTATAAAGGCATTCCATCTTGTGTGGGGGGAGAAGGAAAAATAGTCCGTTCCCCACAGGTAATGGCTTGTTCTTCTGGAGAAGCAGGGAATTTGAATTTTCAGGAATTCCTGTTTTTTCTCTGAAATCAGTCATACATCATTGAGGTGGGAGACTCAGGGCTTTGTGTATCTGCATAGAATGACAGAATGGTTCAGGTTGAAGAGAGCTCAAAAATCAATTAGATGGGAAGAGACATCTTTCACTAGATCAGGTTGCTCAAAAGCAACCATTGAATATTTCCTTTTCTTCAATCTAAATCTAACCTCTATCATAGAAGCATAGAATGGTTTGAGTTGGAAGGGACCTTAAAGATCATCAAGTTCCAAACTCCCTGTATGGGCACGGACACCTCCCATTAGACTAAGTGGCTCAAAGCCCTGTCTAGCCTGGCTTTGAACACTTCCAGGGATGGGGCATCGATAACCTGGGCAACATGATCCAGTGTCTCACCATTCTCACGCTAAAGAATTTCTTCCTTATATCTAACCTAAATCTCTCCTCTTCCAGTTTAAAGCCTTTACACCTTGTCCTATCACTACATGCCCTCATAAGAAGTCCCTCCCCAGCTTTTCTGTAGGCCCCTTCATATATTGGAAGGCTGCTATATGGTGTCCCCAGAATCTTCTCTTCTCCAGGCTGAACAACAACAAATCTCTCAGTCTGTATACATAGGAGAGGTGCTCCAGCCCTTGGATCATCTTCATGGCCCTCCTCTGGACTTGCTCTAACAGCTCCATGTCCTTCTTGTGTTGGGAGATCCAGAACTGGACACAGTACTCCAGGTGGGGTCTCATGAGAGCAGAGTAGAGGGTGAGAATCACCTCCCTTGACCTGCTGGCCACGCTTTTTTTGATGCAGCCCGGGACACAGTTGGGTTTCTGGGCTGCAAGCACACATTGCTGGCTCATGTTGAGCTGCTCTTTCAGTTGCTCATGTACAGTTTTTCATCCACTAGTATGCCTAAGTCCTTCTCTGCAGGCCTGCTCTCAATTAATTCATCCCTCAGCCTGTATTGATACTGTGGATTGCTTCAAACCAGGTACAGGACCTTGTATTTGGCATCATTGAACCTCATGATTTTTCCAATTCCTGCATCTCCTGGAGGATTCAGGCTTGCTTTGTTCACTAGCAGTGCTACTGGTGGCTGCTCCACCTGTGCCAGTAAGTGAGGGGAAAAAAGGGCATTTGAGCAGCACGTGTGCTATTTGTTCACAGCTTCTAAGCATTCAAGAAAGCCTAAGCTAGGAATGAGATTTAACCTATGTCTTTGTTCTTTCCATTTTGAGTTAGTGTAAGTGGGGTTCTTCTGCTGCATTTCTGACTTCTGAAAATGCAACTAGTTGTCTAGACTCACTTTACTGAAGAAAAGAGAGAGAAAGGGTGTCTGAAGAGGGCAATTTTTCTTAGTTATTTTAGATGGTGTCCTGAGTTGCAGTGATTCTCTCTGTGAAGGCATCCACAGGTTAATATTTTGCAATGCCAGATGATTGACCTTGCTGGCTAACATTCTTGAGTTGCACATGTAGCACCTGCTCGTCTGCACCTTTTAATCCTTTTTTAATCACAGCCTTCACCTTCACAGTCTTGCTGTAACTTTTTTTCCACAATTTTTTTCTTCTGGTGCTTTAATGTGTTTTATATTATAAGGGTCTCCCAAGATCTGCATTATCCTGAAATGTCAGTTGAGTAAGTGCTGCATGATAGTAGAAGTAGCATCCCAGATGAATCATACTTGCTTGACATACATTAAAATTATGCAGAAACATGGAACTATATTATGACTAATACAGGAATGACACACTGTCTGACAACTCAGGCAAATGTAAGGCACTATCTAAAGATGGAGACACTAGAATCAGCTGAAAAGCAGTTAAGTCTTTCAACCTGGAACAATAAAAACTGTTTTTATTGATCTCTCTGCACAATGAGGAGAAGGGTTGAACTGAGAGGTCTCATCTCTTCTGTGAATGGCCTGTACTTAGCAGTTTTCAAGGCAGTAAAGTCCATCTTGGTCTTTTACATCAAACTGGATATAACACGTGGTGGGTGTGACTGGCCTGAGGACAGATGCGGGAGAAGCGTGAGTGCACAGCCTGGGAGAACTGTAGGTACCTGCCTGCTTCATGGGCAGTCCAAGTTGTCCAAGGTTGCCTGGTTCCTGCCAAACAGGGAGACTTTCTCAGGTTTTAATGTGGAGGTGCAGTGAGGCAGCAACACAGGTTATACAGCTGGGCAAATAAAATCTTACAGGCCCTGCAAGGAACATGGCCATGGCACTGTGGTGCTGTGCTAATTGGCCTCATCTGAGTTAATTAACAGACTTGTAAACTGAACTCAGTCAAGTGGTGCTTTTGCCTCCAGTCCTGGAAGAAGTTCATTAAGAGCCTATTCTGGAGTCTTTGCACCAAGCACTATTACATCTTCAGTAACATCCTTCAAAAGGCAGCAAGCTAGTGCCAGCCCCTAACTTCTTCCAGTGCCACCAGAGCAACCTGGACTAAGAAAGTGTGCTCCTACAAAGTGCTGTGGTCACAGGCAGTGGTGCCATGAGGGTCAAGCACATCGAGACAGGTCAGGGAGCATGGCAGTGCCAGTTACTGCTGTGGGTAGAGGGATGGCACTGGCATCCATCAAACTCAGCATGGTGACTGAGGAGCTGCCTTCAATGAGGGCTGCACTCGCAGCAGCTTGCAAGAAGCAGGCTTCAGCAGAGAAAAGAGCTGCAGGTCTGTTGCTCTCTTTTACACTGCTGATCTTGCTTGGCTCCAAAGGAAGCAGGTTTAGCAGCAGCAACTGGAGCCCAATACTGTCTCAGCTGCTTCTCCCCTGAAAGTAATGAATTAGTCTTTTCCAATAGTCTAAAATAGAGTCATACAAGAGCTTTTATTAGAAAAATGTTCATTGAAAAAGAAGAGGATTAAGGATATCATTAAAGTAAAAGCCTTCCTCAATACCTTATATCAATACAGCCTTAACCGTTTTAATTTTCTTCCTTTCCTGCATTATTAATAGGAGTTTCCAAGATTTTTAATGGTAGTCCTTGCCATGGAACAAAGCAGACCAAAACCACAGTTCAAAACCCTACACCCTTTTTACCTCTTTGCTGCTGTATGTAGTTGCCATGTTGACTCCGTTGTGACTCTGGCCCATCGCTTCTGTTGGAAATAGAATAGCCTAACAACACCTGCAAATCCTGGAGCTGAACTTGCAGCTCTGAAGGCTCTTTGTGACTAAACACAATGCTGTTCACTGCAGCTGTGAACAGAGCAGCACCAGGAGGAGAAGGATCTTCCCAGTGTTACTCACCAGATCAGTGACAGAAACAATGACAGACTTTGACCATTCTCCTAGGCCAGTTCAGAGTCACTAAAAGGTGAAATCTCATGTGTTCCGAACTAAATTATTTTTGAGATGAATCTTTGGAGAGTTTCTGAGTTTCTGATCAAAACACGAGGGAGGACAACATTGGGTTCAATTTGATGAAATCAGAGAGCATTCAAATAGGCATTTGAATTTTCAGTTTGACATGTACCAGTCAGGTTACTCCAGTTACCACCAAACTTTGCAATGTGGCAGCCAAAGTACCACAATGGGGCATGTGATCACTGAAATTTAGACTTGCTCTTTTTTTTTTTTTTTTTTTTTTTACATAAGGTGAACTATGAAGCTTCTTTGGCTGGCAATTTTCTTCTTTATTTTCTGAAAATCAATGCTCATACTACCTCTCAGGGGGCACATTTTCACAGGGCAAGGACAGATGATGTTTTTAATGGGTTCTGTGCAGCAAGTGTGGCAGAGCTTATTATTATTCTCTCGTAGGGTGCATTGAAAAGTAACACATAATAAAAAGGACCACAGGAAACCAGCATCAAATGGTACCTTTTATTAAATACAAAGCATCTGGGGTTTCCACAATTTGGGAAAAATGAAGCTTGGTCTTATCTCTTGTCTGGTTCTTTAAATCCATCAGGGAAGAAATTACAAAACTGCTTACGGTCCTGAATACAGGTAGACATTCAAATCCACCGTGGGCACTGGAGCATTGAAGTGCAGCATATTGCAGCATCCTACCTTCAGGTGCCAGCCTTTGTAGAAGCAGTCATCCAGCTGGGGCATCCAGGATTCATATGTAAAACAGGGGGACTGAGTGTACCTGGATAAAACAGCCCTATTTGGGACTATAGGCACTTTCTGTAGGAGCTCCAGGAACTTTTTAAACTGGAATCCACAGTCTTGCTGGCATCCGACACATAAGCCAAGAAGTTTTAAAATAAAAAATATTGTGTCATACTACATTCCAGCTCCAGATGCCTAAAAATGTAGGTGAACCTCGTAAACAAGATCTTTAATCTCTGCAGACAGTGGGGATACAGGTAATGCATTTGGAGAGCTGTTCAGTTCAGCAAATGCTATTTTAACTTCAGTGAGCTGAACAGGTCTCTGGAGTTCAATGAAGAGTGATTTATTTCCAAGTTGAAATCAGTGCTCACTTGTAGAAGTCCAGTGCCATTTGGCCATTTGGGCAGCTCTGAGGCATCCTACCTGATCTCCAGATGCCCTTCCAGGACCTGTGTGACGCTCATCAGACCTGTGTGAGGCCTGACCATGCCTTGCAGCTGTCTCAGGCACTTATTCTAGAGCAATTCTGAAGGCATCAGATGTGGGTAAATGACTCGAGATCTCTGTTGGCTATCAAGTAGCTTAAACATTTAGAGTATAAAACCATTGCCTACTGCTAGATAGTCACCTAGCATCTTTTTAGGAACTATGGGAAATCCCACTGGGATTCCAAATGTTGTCCCAAAGGCTCCAGCCCTTTGTCACATCCACTACCCACACACAAATATTCCAGATGGTCTGAGGCATGTCATATGGCGCTAGGTTTCTATGTTGTCAGCTGAACTCTGATCCTGGTTCATATACAGTAGGCTGACATGGCTGAAACCCAAACCTAGGGGTTTGAATCTGAATCCCACCTTCAGCCTTTTCTTTTTTTTTTTTTTCCTTCTGCAAAAGCTGGCTGACAGGAAGACACACCAGTGCTGATCTCTTCTGAACGGACTGAGCAATTCCGTGCTCCCCCACCACTTCTGTTTGCCTGCTGTCTCTGCTCCTCACAATGCAGGTTATTGCTCTGGGAGACAAATTTTTCCATTTTGAAAAACTAGAGTGCTGTTTTCTCTATTCCCCTGTTCTCCATGCTCTGCAGATGCAGAGAGTTAACTGCAGGCTGAAGTAAGAAGCAAGGGGTATTTTCCATTGCTTTAGAGCTTGAATAGGTTGTACATTGCAGTGCAGTATATGCTGACACTTCACATGGCAGGCAGTAGTTGGTAGCTTGGGTTTTCCTCTCTGTTGAGGTACCAGGACAGCTGAGAGCAGCGAGATCAGCTGGCTATGCAGCTCTTTTTTGATATTGTGGGAAATTCTCTGCTGTAATGGTGATGTGGTCCAGTGAACATGTGGCTTGGTGGACTTCCACCTTTTCCAAGTTAACCCTCCAAAAGAGACCAGAAGGGTAACTTCAGCTCTTGGAGCCGTTGTTTCAGTGTCTTGCAGACTCGGCTGCAAAAAAAGAGGTCTTTGAAATCATTTGGGACACATTTTGAAAATTAATTTTCAAAGTGAAGGCTAGGCTGCAATGTAATCATGCCAGCCCAGGGGTGAGATATACAACCGAGAGTTATTACAAACTGTGCTGTTTCAGTTGATTGCAAGACAAATCAGGACATTTTAGCAACTCGTAACTGTCTTCAGCAGTTTCAGACATTTTGTGAAGAGAATACCTTCTGCTTGGAACCACTAGTTTAGTGAGCCTGAAATACTTCATACAAAGCATCTCAGATTCAGCACAGATCCACTGGAGCCAAAACAGGTTTGTGCCTTGCTCAGAGCTATAGATCCTGAAAGCATCAGGGTCAGCATCCTGGCATCCCACTAACAGATCTGCTGTGGGCAGGAGTATACTGAAACCCCCTACAACTGCTCCCATAAATCAATGTTATGGCTATTTTTAATCAAACTGACAAGGATGTCATTTTCACAGTACAGTTGCTGGCTCAGGGGAATTTCTGCTTCATAGGAAATTTTTATAAAATCTGGTTTTAATCCGATTTGAATTAAGATCATATGTCAAAAACTTCCTTGTGCACTGAAACTTCTGTTTTATTGGCCCTTCTGAGACTGGAAATTCTACTGGAAAAGGGTAGTCTGAATAAAATTGAAATTAATAACATCTCTGCTTTTACGAAGCCACACCTGTAGTTACCAAGCACTTCAAACTAGTATGCATTCACTCATTGATACTGGATAATTTCCTCCTGTTCATCTTATTAAATCACCCAGTGTCAGCTGAAGGTATATGAAAGCAATTGGTTCAGTCTCAGTGGCTCATCTAAAACCATGTATTGAAGAAAAATTAAATTAATATGCTTCCCATTAATTCTATAAAAAGTAATAAAAAAGTAGGAATCAATTTAAAGGGGACACAAAAGTTAAGCCTTCTATAAATACTTCTCAATTGGTTAGGACTTAATCAGTGCAAATATCAACCATGGTAAAAATAAAATCATGTTAACAATTCAGCAGCAGCACTAGCAGTAAATCCTCAGATTAGTCAAAACCTTCAAAACAGTGAAATGAACACTGCAAATAATGACTCCTAAACCCTAAAGCAAAAAGTTTAGGGAGATAACCATTCATTTAGTTACTAAATACAATCACCTTGGTGGGTAAATATTTTAGCATAAAAAGCAAATGAGCATAAAGCATGGAAGTAGCCTCTAGGTCACACTCCTTAGTACTCATGGGTGACTTCAATCACCCTGATATCTGCTGGAAAGCCTACACAGCTAGGCATATTCAGTCCAAAAGGCTCTTGCATTGCATCAATTATAACTTTCTAATGCAGGTAGTGGAGGAACCAGTAAGGAGAGGTGTACTCCTAAACCTTGTATTAATGAATAAAGAAGGTCTGGTTAGGGACATTAAGGTTGAGAAGGGCCTTGGCAACAGTGATCGTGACATGGTAGAGTTTAGTATTTTAGAAGGAAGAAGCAGGGCAAAAAGTAGGATTACAACCCTGGACTTCCATAGGGCTAACTTTGGACTCTTCAAAGATCTACTTGCAGGAATCCCATGGGCTAAGATACTGGAAGGGCGCCTAAGAAAGGTGGTCAATTTTTAAATACCACTTCCTCCAAGCCCAAGATAGGTGCATTCCTTTGAATAAAAAAAATGGGTAGAGCAAGGGACTTCTAAAGAAAGTCTCATGGAAGAAAGGAATGTACAGTTTGTGGAAGAAGGGACTTGTCACTTGGGAGAACTATAGGGAGGTTGTCAGGGTATGTAGGAAGGCAGCAAGAAAGGCCAAAGCCCTCTTAGAACTAAAACCATCAAAGGAAGTAAAAGAGAAGAAGAAGTGCTTCTTCAAATATATCAGCAGTAAAAGGAAGACTAGGGAAAATGTGGGCCCACTGCTGAATGAGGTGGGAGCCCTGGTAAGAGAGGATGCAGAGAAGGCAGAGTTGCTGAATTCCTTCTTTGCTTCAGTCTTTACTAAGACCAGCCCTCATGAACTTCAGACCCTGGATATAGGAGAGGAAGCCTGGAGGAGGGAAGACTGTCCACTAGTCAATGAAGAGTGGGTCAGAGATCAGTTTTGCAAATTGGATGTACACAAGTCCATGGGCCCTGATGGGATGCACCCAAGAGTGTTGAGAGAGCTGGCTGATGTTATTGCCCTACCACTCTCCATCATTTTTGAAAGATCCTGGCAAACAGGAGAGGTGCCTGAGGACTGGAGGAAAGCCAGTGTCACTCCAGTCTTCAAATAGGGCAAGAAGCAAGATCCAGGAAATTACAGACCAGTCAGCCTCACATCCATCCATGGAAGAGTGATGGAGCAGCTCATTCTGGAGGTCATCTCGAAGCACATGGAAGAGAAGGAGGTTATCAGGAGTAGTCAGCATGGATTTACCAAGGGGAAATCATGCTTGGCTAATCTGATAGCCTTCTATGATGGTGTGATTGAATGGGTAGATGCAGGGAGACCAGTGGATGTAGTCTACTTCGACATTAGCAAAGCTTCTGACTCTGTCTCCCATAACATCCTTGTGAGCAAGCTCAGGAAATGTGGGATAGAAGAATGGACAGTGAGATGGATTAAGAACTGGCTACACAATAGAGCCCAAAGAGTGGTGATCAATGGTGCAGAGTCCAGCTGGAGACCTGTAACTAGTGGAGTCCCTCAGGGATCAGTGCTGGGTCCAGTCCTGTTCAACATCGTTATCAATGCCATTGATAACAGGACAGAGTGTCTTCTCAGCAAGTTTGCTGATGACACGAAGCTGGGAGGATTGGCTGATTCACGTGAAGGCTGTGCAGCCATTCAACAAGATTTGGACAGGCTGGAGAGCTGGCCAAGGAGGAACCTCATGATGTTCAACAAGAGCAAATGCAGAGTCCTGCACCTGGGTAGGAACAACAAAATGCACCAGTACAGGTTAGGAGGTGGTCTGCTAGAGAGCAGCTCCGTGGAGCCCTGGTAGGCAAGAAGTTATCCATGGGACAACAATGTGGCCTTGTGGCCAAGAAGGCCAATGGTATCCTGGGGTGCATTAGGAGGACTGTGTCCAGCAGATCGCAGGAGGTTCTCCTCCCACTCTACTTGGCCCTGGTGAGACCTCACTGGGAGTATTGTGTCCAGTTCTGGGCTCCCCAGTTGAAGAGGGACAGGGATCTACTTGAGAGAGTCCAAGGGAGGGCTACGAGGATGATTAAGGAACTGAAACACCTGCCTTACAAGGAAAGGCTGAGAGACCTGGGGCTTTTCAGTCTAGAGAGGAGAAGACTGAGGGGGGATCTAATTAATGCCTATAAATACATGAGGGCTGGGCCTCAAGGAGGTAAGAACAACCTCTTTTCACTTGTGCCCTGTGATAGGACGAGGGGCAATGGATTCAAACTTGAGCACAGGAAGTTCCACGTCAACATGAGGAAGAACTTGTTTACTGTGAGTTACAGAGCACTGGAACAGGCTCCCCAGAGAGGTTGTGGAGTCTCCTCCTCTGGAGACTTTCAAGACCCATCTGGATGCATTTCTGACATGCCCTAGTTTTGGTCCTGCTCTGGCAAGGGGGTTGGACTTGATGATCTCCTAAGGTCCCTTCCAACCCCTAACATTCTTCCTCTCTCTCAAATTCACATTTTTCATTGCTATTGTATCATTTCTGAGAGCATAGCTGGTCCAGATTTGGTTTAGCTACCCTGAGTGTACAGGAAATAATTTGTAATTATGGAATTAATATAAACAAACCAGCCTTTTCCTCTCTTTCCATTACTGTGTGCCCTAACCACTGGGCACAATTCCTTTTTGTTTGCTTTCCTGAGAATGCCCAGAATTCTGAATCCTGGGAATCTTGTTATTTTTACTTGTATAATGGCCAGCTACCAATAGGCTGTATCAGTGCATCTCCTTCACCAAACTTCCTTTAATTTATCTTCTTTCCATTTTGATACTGGAAGTGACTGATGTGAGGCACCCTTCTGCTCTGTGGGCTGAGGATTTCAAACTTTTCTCATTAAGGGGTGGGCTACTGTGGATAAGGGGGAAATAGCAGCTGCTCATTGTGTCCAAGAACATTTAGGATTGGGTTTTCTGTTCTGGGTTTTGAATGACACCAGAAGGGTACCTTGAAGTCCCAGTTTGTATACCGAAGCTCTGGAGTGGAGCCAAAAAATTTCTGACTTATTCCAGGATTTAGCATTTAGCTGTAGGCTTTTCTCTGCTTTCCATGAAAATTTTTTCAAGCACCTCCAACTTAATGTGCCCTCTGTGCACTCACTAGGAGCTGTAAATTCTTTGCATTATAGCTCAGAGTCAGGCACTAGAAAATGAAAACTTGGTAACTTAAAGGCACCAAAGTCTTTTACTGGATCTGGCTCAAGGTGGCTACGAATGAAAAGTTGAAATGAAAATTTTACCAAAGCTTCAACATAAAGATGACCATAGAAAGCAATATAGGCAATATTCATACTAATATGAACTTACATTTTGAGTGAATAATAATTTTAAAGATAACAAAACTCTAGTGTAGGTTTGTGTCAGGTCCTGGTGCACTGCTCAAAATTTTTTTCTCTGTAGTATTTCAGTCATGTTTTCCTGCACCAAGACTTCAGCTGAAACATCCAAAACCCACAGTCCATTACAGAAATTACCTGCATTGAGAACAGAATTATTTGGTTTGTATGAGATATTAATACTGCAGTGTTGTCATGACAAGAATGTGCTCTAAATGCTAAGTGTCCCATCTTTGTGAATAGTACAGACAAAGGAAAAAAACAGTCCTGCTATACCAACTTAGATGAAAGCCATTCGGCACTGTCCAGATGTTACTTTAAACATGATTGCTTGCTCCTGACTTTTAAAAAAGCATCAGCAGTCATAAAGCAAGGAAAATCACTTAGCACTTACCTGAAAGGCTAAGATGTATCTTAACTGTAAACTGTAATTACTTACCTAGAAAAGATTTCTGGTAGAAAAAGACAAGAAAAAAGCAACACTCTTAGAGGTGTGAGGCAGACCTTTCTGCTACAAACAATTCTTAATTTAGCTGGACTTCCATTTCTGTCCTGATTTCTAGTACTTATCCAATTACAACTATCAGTCTTCAGTGCTAGGGTGCTATCCTCTAGCTACAGTGACCTGGAGCAGAATACAGATGCAACAGATACCTCTGCAACACCGACAGAAGTGGGAATGCTTTGCCAAAGACCAGACTTCCCTGTCATGTGAGCTGGAACATGTGCTAGCACAGATGGGCAGAGCAGCACTTGCAATGCTCTCAGCTTCCCCAGAAGATCCTCTTCAGCTACCAAGTGTTCCATTACAGCTCCTAGTTTTTAGCTGATAGAGCTATGCACCACGACCTGACACAAACCTACACTAAAGCTGCTTCAGGTCATCTCTCCACTATGTTCTCCCTGCCGTGATCTGTCACCACAGTGAACTCCCAGCTCACTGGAAGTTTATGGATCCCCAGAAGAGCTGTGGTTCCTGGCGGCTGACACTTATTGAGATGCTGTTCCTCATCCTTCAGCCAAACTGGGACACATCTAGAAGATGTTTCTGCTGTTGGCCTTGCTTCGGGTAGTAAAGTGATACTGTAAATCCTTCTGGTTGATATTTGATACCCAGGAGACAAGTCTCCCTGATGGTAACAGCCATGTTGATTTCTTTCTTCTGCAATGATCCAACAGAGGCTTACTAGTGATACAGCTACCAGCTAACCAGGATGTAGATTCAAAAGCCTGGATTGTCACAGGCTTTAAAAGATATGGTTTTTTTTCTAACTATATGGCTGAGCAGTTTATATTTGTCAAATTGAATTGAGAGATGGGTGAAACCTGTTAGCAGAGCAATGACTGCAGGTACAATCTGAATAGAAAGCATGAATTTTTAGCGGTTTTACTGCACTGTTTAATGAACAGATTGTCTTAATGTCTAAAAAGTTATTAATTGAGGGCCTCAATTACCAGTAAATATTGTTTTTCTCGTTATTATAACCATTGCCTGTAAATGGTATTATTGCTAAGAGTCATGTTCCATGCCATACTGGGTCAGAATACTTAGGACTATAAATACAATTAAATAGTGCAACCTTCTCCATAGGTTAGAAAGAAAACACAATTATTTGATCAATGATAGAAACAAGAAAGGACTGCCAGTCACAGTGGTTTGGAAAGTATTACTGCTACAAGAAACGGTATTATAGTATGAAGCCATTAATACGTATTAGAAACCTCCTTCACCATTTCAATCAACTTTATAGTAGCACTTGGACATAGTTTTCTGTAGAAAGAGAGATAGAAAATGCTCAATTGGTATTGCACAGTCATTTTAAACCACAGTTGCCTTACATTATTTAGCTCTCAGCTACACAAGTATAAGGAAGCGTCTAGCCTTTAAATTGTCTTTAAGTGAGTTTCCTGTGGAGATAAAATAGAAAGGAAGCTATAAAATCCAAACTTGGTAATGGATTGCTAGACCAGTGGTTCCCCAATGAATTTTGCAGCCACCATGATGTTGGCTATCATTTGGACAGTTGCTGTCTGACTGCTATTTAAAGGCGTATGTATATTGTTACACCAGAGAATAGTTACAGAAGTTAATAACAGAACTAGATTAACATTTATGTTTGCACTGAAGTGGGAAACAATTTTAAAAGTAAGAAACATATCCTGAGTTGGCATAAGTCTCCTTATGTCAATCAAAGACAAGAGAAGATAATAATACAGCTGAAGGAAGCTGGTGTTGGCTAATACATCAACCAAAGTATTTATATTCAACCTCTGCTGCACAGACATTCATATTAAAAAGCATCAGGTGGGCCAGGAGACATATATATATATATATTATTGCTGGTCTGCAAACCTGAGCCTATAGAGTTCCTGTGTCTCACACCTATAAGAGCTGTGGTGTGTTCCCTGTAAAATAGTGACTACAATAATCAGAAGCCCCACTGAAAACACATTATTTAACTGGTCTAGGTGCAGTACCAAAAAACCGGAACGTTTTTTTGTTTATTTACCTTGATTATGGAGGAACTTGGGAAGGTTTCCACACCCAGATTCTTTGGGGAACAGTGGAGGCTCTCACTTGGAATAAAATATCAGTGAACAAATAAATAAATTAATATTAATAAATTGCAAGTCTTGATGCTATTCACTCAAGAGCTCTCAGAATGTGGAACACTTGGACTGATGCACAACCTTAAACTTATAATTGCTTCTGTATTACAGTACCAGGCTACTGTGGCAACACTTTGGAAAGGATTCCAAATTGGATGCAATGAAACACTGAGCAATAAGCCTATATGAGGAGGACAATTACATGGATACATACTAATTAATTGAGAATAATCAATACAAATTTTGTAAAGGCAAGACCTATCTGACAGAGTTACTACATTATGCTTGACACAAAGAAAATGGACAAAGATGATCTGATTACTATATGTATTTGTCTTTTTAAAAGCATTTGGACATGATTCCTCACCAAAAGCTCTTAAAGAAGGTAACATGAAACAAGGGGACATGCCCCCATATCAATAAAAAGGGGAATAAATGCTCAGGATTGAAGCTGAAAGAAGTAATCAGTGAAGAAAGTTACTCAGGATAAAAAAGATAAGGGTAAAAGTAAGGTATAAAGATAAATAACTCCAGAAGACCCTAATGACATAGCATAGCTGATAAAATAGCAGATGAAACTCAATACACATAAAACATGATGAAAGCTTTAGGACGGCGTCTGTGCAAGGAATAACTTGAATAGATGTAGACAGTTCAGCTTGGAAAAGAGACAACTGACAAGGTACATCTGATGCAGGTCTAAAAATCTTTGCTGACATGGGGCAGGGGTGTGGGAAACAATGCCAGTGCAAGAACTAGACAGACTCCATGCAGGAGAAAAATCCAAAACAGTGAAAAGGGAGCGAGTTCAGATACAACATGGTTAAAACAAAGATTACAGAAAAGTGCTGAGGGTACTAGCTTGCAGGTCTTCAAAGAGATACCAGATGAAGTTATAGGAGAAGATCCCACAGAATGGTCTGACATACAAAAGCTCTACCATGTCTTCTGATGCTCCCTGGGTCACAGATTCTTGTGGGGTGGGAAAATTCACTGCAAAGGTTTGATGACATGAAATGCTCCATCTTATTCTTGACCAGTATATCTTTTGTCACTGTTGTTTTGTTTTTTTTTTAATATAGTAAAAAATCAGGAATAAGAGGAGGCAGTGAAGCAGCAGTAAGCTGGTAGGAGTTGGGGCTCAACTCTGCCCCCAGCATGGCAATGCCCTCCTGCTGGGTAAGGTGGTGGGGAGGCTGGAAGGTGGAATAAACCCAGGGGGCCCAGGGGACTGTCTGTCTTGGGAGGACATGACCAGCCTGCATCAGGCCATGTGATGTGCAGGAGTAATGACTGACTTGAAGATGTATACTTTCAACAAGTGAAGATGCAAATATGTAGCTACAATGACAATATGTTAAAATAATTTGAGAATTGCAAGCTATTTTAATGTTGCACCTGCATTTGGTATATTAGCATTTTGTTGAGCTCTGAATTTGTTTCCAGTAAATCCATTATGTTAAAGCTCCCTATGCTTCTCAGGCTGTTTTGCAATTAAGAACATGGTGCTGTTTCAAGTCTAAAAGTTGACGTAAAATGTAATGAGTGACAATTTAATTTGAAATCAACAAAAATCAAGATCCTTTAATGGGTAAAAGAGAAACTGTAGCCCCCTCATAGGCAAGAATCACCTTCAGAAAGCCCTTGCTAAAGAGATGGCAAAGTTTAAAGCTATTTACTATACAATATTAGATTTTTATTATGTTTTCCCAATTAATTTTAGTCACCAAAGACAAGAAATACAATGTTGCTCCCTTTGCTTTCTCTTGTTTGCAAAAATGACCAATCTGGAAAGTATATAATGGAAATCCCTTTTCAACTTGTTCTATCTGAGAAGAGAGTAGACAGCAAAAATCTTTGGAATTATCTATTAAACTCTTTGTTCCCTAATAGTAAATCTTCTACTGGTTTATCTGGTTTCTTTTCCAATGATTCAAAGAATGACCTTTTCACTTTTTTTTGGTGTAAAGCCAGACTAAAGACTAAGAGATTTTATGACCCAGGTTTTCATAGTCATTTAGACTATACCTCCTGATGCTCCAGGGAAGAGTAAAAGCCACAGCAGCTCTCTGTTGTAACTGCCTGAATCCACGGAACGTTCATTTCTGCAACACAGTTATTTTCACAAACACACTCTTCTGGTCTTTCCCTTTAAGTCTGGTAGAACCATTCAGCAGCTGTTTTAAACATGTTTCCTGCTTGCTTCAGCATACTGCCTTTTGTGCATTGGTTTCTGTTATATTTCATCTGCCTTTCACTAGCTCTCTTTTCATAATTGAAGTAGTATGTTGTTATGTCCTTACCTCACAGTGTCTTGTAGATCTTGAAATACTCATCATACACTCATGGGGTTTATCATATGCTCCTTTTGCCTAACTATTTTATCACCTTTTTGCCCCCATCATATATAGACTTTTAAAATCTGTCTTCCTAAGTCAGTGCTTTGCCTTTAAATGCAACTAAAATTAGGATTTCAATCCTAATATGAAGTGATGGCTCAACAAGAAGAACAACTAGAATTACAAATGAACACAAGTATTTAATGCATCTACTAATCAGTTCCTTACCATGTTAAAAGATCTAAAACAGTCTGGTGCGGAGTGAAAGATGTTCAATCACTGCATCCGGGCTCTGAAGACTTTGCAGCTGCACTGTGGAAAAAAATAGTATGTGGGCTCTCCCCAGATGCAAATATAATGCGACTACAAATTTATACTGTCAGAGGCTATGTGCAGACTTTAACGTGCAATCTTATTTGCTGCAATTCCAATCAATGTGATTCTGTTGGATGAAAATCATAAACAACGGAGCCATTAATCCTATAGAAAGAAGGGTCACCAACACATCTGACCTCCATTGTGCTAACGAATATGAAATGTGAAGGTAGTAATTCTGGGTGCTTCAGGATTGCTGATTGCAGAGCCTTCATCCCTTCTAGTAATCCTGATATATGCCATTTATTCTGTCATATCTGGTAAGACCCCCTTAAATATCCTCCCTTTCCCCATCTGACTTCTGTCTGACCAGACCTGTTAGCAAAGAGTCTCATAAATTATTAAATTTTACATATGTAAAAAAAATTATTGATTTCCCAGACACCTACTGATTTAGAGAGCTGGAAGTTTTTGTCAACTATATGACATAGATATGGGATCTGTCTCATTGTGATGAAACTTGTAGCACAACATGAAATCTCTCTCATAATGTGCAGATAAACCCGAGATTAGAAAATGTGTTCCTTCAAACAGCATTAATACAATGGGACCAAACAATTTGCTGTTGACTCTTCTATTGATCCCTTCTGCTTCAGTGATTTAGCTGTGTAGTGCATTACAAGCTAATTATTTTCTTGTAGCACTTATAATGCTAATGACATATGGACTGCTTGCAAGCAAATTGGTTTCACACACTGAACTGATAGCTCAACTGACAAATGCTGGTCTGTCTAACCATCAGCCCTACAGAACATCAGGTTAACTTTAGTAAAAACTCATGTGAATGCTGTTTTTCTCCCTATAAGATACTTTATGCTAATAAAATAATCTTGAAGTGTGACTGGTATGTGGGAGACTGTCATACAGAACACTGATGACTTCCAAGTTGGCTCTGATTTTTATTTTTGCCTTGATAGTCCTGCTTTATCTGTTTCATGTCTTTGAAGGATAAATGTTTCTGGGAGGCTTCCTAGAGAAATATTCTTAGGAAAACCCCCCAAACTTAAGATACACCTGAAACTGAAAGTATTGTTATTATCATTTAACTAAAAATTAGAAGGGTAAAATGGCATATGTTCTTCTAGGTTGCCTATGTCTGTCGTCTAATTATAGCCTCTCATGTACTTTAAATAACCGTTCAGAAGGTTGTTTGCTTTCTTGGCAGAAAATTAAATTTGCAAGTGTAAGGCCAGTCAAAATGCCCGACTGGTTGGTGCCCAATCTTGCTGCAGTGTCTGCTGTAACTATTTGTCAGAACTGAGAAAAGCACTGTACGTTTCTTTAGGTATGAACATCCAAGGAGAGTTCTTCTGGTTACTGTACCTTTGCAGAGGGCTTGAGGAATAATAATGAAATAATCTCAACAAACCCAAGCAAATCTATTTTCTTCCCAGTGGATTTGTTAATTTCAGTTTCAAAATACGAGATTTCTTAAAGAGATAATCTGACAGTCATGATCCTGAGAAAGTGCTGAGCATCACCTTTCAGAAAGCAAGACTTCACTGAGGTTTCTCAATCTGGGCTAAAATTTCTGGCAACAAATATCTGCTTGGAGAAATTTATTCTGTATAGAAACAAACAGAAAGGATGTCTGCTCTTTTTTGTTATCTCCTAGACAGAATAGATTTTGTGAATATACTTGCTTAGTATGTCTAGTCTGCTGTGGCAGGGGGAGTGTTAATAGTGCAACTAAAACCCCAAAAACAAAGTCAATGAAGTGAAAAAACACAAACACTAACTTCACAATAGCAAAAACAATGCTTTGAGCCTTTGGGGCTGAAAGGCAGCTAACCTTAATAATATAGACGAGGAAGATATAAAGAGAAGGCATAATACAAATCTAAAGAAAATAAAAATATAAATGGGCTATTGAGCATCATCTGGACCGTGCTAAGTTCCACAAAACATCTGCGGCACTTCATGCAGTTTTCCTCTATATGCAAGAGAAATGGTACAATATTACATAATTTTAGAAATGTTTCAATTGTCTCTTGTTGAGAGGAAACAAAAAAAACCCCAAGACTTCTGCTGTTGTCAAAAAGAGGGGATGGCAGGTAGATCTCATCCCGAAGTGACATCACTCAAGTATTTCTCTAGCTTCAAGTGACACAGTGTTGAAACAGGAAAATCATTTTATTCTACTTCAAGAGTCATTTGAGTGCTGCAACATCCTGAAAATCTGCCAGTCATGGCAATTGCCTGCCCAGTCTACAGTTTATTCTTGTAAAGTTTCTATGATTAACTGCAGGGGACATCAAGTTTTGAATGAGTCTTTTTAAAGAACACAGGTGTTCACTTGCTAGTAAACTTGCTAGGTCTGTGGTGCTGTGAATCTCTTACCTTCGGCACCAGCATAAAGCAGCTCTCCTGCAGGGCAGGCAGGTCACTAGAGGGAATTGCACACCCCTGGGCATTTCACAAGGCAAGACAATCAAGTGCACTTACTGTTCTGTCTCACTTGATGTGCACTGAGGAAGTTTCCTCTTTGGATTTGTGGATTGCTGCCAAATAAATGTTTTTGGCACAAAGCATTCATGCTGGAGGAAGGAGAGGGACCATGTACTGATTCTTTAAGCTGTACCAGAAGCATATGAAGAGCATATGAAGACTAGGAAGAGGCAAAGGAAGCTGAAATTCTAAGATGGGAGAGAGACAGACTGCAAGCCCTCAATTAGGTAGATTTCTTAACTAGGAAAAACAAAATAAAACAAAACAAAACCCAACAAACAAATAAATAAATAAACAAATACATACACATATATACATATACATATATATATTCTGTGTTGGTAGGGTTTTTCCCCCTCGTTTCCCCATTGTTGTGTTATGGAAAGTGGCTTTTTGCTCTGATTCGTTAGCCCCAGAAGGTGCTAAAATACTATTTGGGGTTGTGTACAATATCTTAAACAGAACAGGAGAAAATCCTTCAGACTGAGCTGTGTCAGAACTCCAGAGCATCCCTCTATGATATTTCCAGCTGTGAAACACAACATGTTTTTCCTGTCATATTCATCTTTGTGAAACACAGAATTCCTTCATTAGCCATTTAAGATTAGGTCACTCATGCTGCAGATATTCATAATGAACCAATTCTGCCCATTCACATGAAGGTTACCACCTTCAAAGACTATTAGAAGTTAAAGAAGATATTCCTTTTTTATAAATCCCTGTATGACTGATTTATATTAAGCAATGAAGAGACATTTGTATGTAGTGTACAGTATCAATTTTGCTGGTGAAAGGATAAATATTGTAATCAACATTTCAGACAAATGATTTTTCCCAAGAAGACACCTATTTCCATCACTAATGAGTTAGAAAATGTAAATACCTCAAGCTTCATTTGACTGGCAGCTTCAGTGGCTTGGTCAAGAGCAAAGTGAGGTGAAAAATTCCAGGGAAAAAAACACAAAGCCAGACAAAAATATTACTCTTGGGTTTTTTTGAATGCTCTGAATTTGATGCTTTGAAGTAAAATTTACCAGTAGGAAAGGCTTGTTCTCTTCAGGAGCTTGTGCCCAGCTGAAGCACCCAATCGTGATTGAGCTGAGGACTTCAACAGCTGTGCAGGCTCCAGTAGCATTTGTGGAATAAAGTGGATTTCTTTTCTGTTCGATTCAGTGTTTAGTAACAAGGGGACTGAGAAGAATTAGATGAATTTCAGTTGCTGCCAGCAAGAGCTTGCTTGGTCCCCAGTCCCAGCACATCACCTGCCAGGCTGCAGGCAGGAGCCTGCTCCCTCTGAAAACCTCAGTGCTCTGTACCCTAGGACAGGGAAATCCTGATCTGGGAACAGCTTTTCACATTCAGCTTTTTCATGCCCAGTCCTCATCTGAAAATCTGTTGTAAATAACAACGGCAATGACAACAATAATAATAAAAAAATACAACTGGGGGGAAAAATACAACTGGTCTGTTGTTACCATTGGTTTTACTGAACACTTGATTTTCTGTTGAGTCATGCTCACAGTCATAGCGTGCATGCACTATTTTAAACAGTTAATTAATTAACTCATTAACACCTCTGAAGGCACCTGCCATTATCATCACATTTTTAGGAGATCACTGTACAAACTCTTTTTTGAATAACTGAATTGCCTATAGAATTCAAACTGTGCTTTATAGTACACTTGTTACTTGTTCTTAAGTGTCAAGAGAGGCCTTCCTGGAGGCTTGACTGTGTTCTTCCTGCCACTGGCAAAAGATTAAACCGCTATAAGCTTAGACTGTTATCACTAAACTTGGTTATGTTGTGGAAATTTCAGCATCAGACCACAGCTGAGAATTAATATTTTGTACCACTTCAATATCATGTGCTTAGATGGTGAATTTCAGCAGATAATATGCTTCTCTTGCATGCTCCAAGGAAGCAGGATTTATGCTACAAACAAAGTTGGAACGGAGTATTTCTGGTTAATACTGACAATTATTTGCATCAGGAGAAGATCTATCTTTCTATTGCTGCTTTGCAAGCACCTTTATTAGCATTTCCATTTTTTTACTTAAGAGGTTGACTGGGGATATATTTATGTATTACAGCATTAAGTGATACATCTGATACAAGTACTCATTCAAAAAACGTCAATAAACACTATTCCTTCAAGAGCTGCAGCTAGCAAACTCCACTTAATGTTTCAGACCCAACTCCACCACAGTAAAATGAAGCAAAATAACATCCACTATCGTAAACATTCACTATATAGAAACTTGGTATTTTTGTGAATGTGAAAACAGCAAGCTGTCAAACATATTTCTGTTGGCAAAAGATGAGTTGCAATAGTGAATTTTTACATATTTAATGGAATGCCAAGATAGGATAGGTCATATCTCTCACAAGCAACAGGATGGAAGACTTTCAAAGCTCTAGAGGCATATTAGTAAATATAATATGAGCATTAGCAACTCACTGTGGACCAGATCTGTATAGGTGTACATGCTTTGAACTGAATATATAAATTTTGCATCTGCATTCATGTCAGTGCCTTAAAACAGAAGCAAGACATACGGCTGGAATTAATCTGTATTTGCCATAGCATAACCAAGAGTAGAATTAGAAAAATTCTGGGGGAAAAAATGACCAAAGTGTTTTTCTCATTTTACTCCTAATAATGTCATTACTACCCTCTTTTGTTGTAACACATCTTATGCTATACATGCATGATGAAAATGCTTAAAGTCTTTTTATCTTATGTGAGAGATTCCAGGTGATACAGAATAAGGGTTTTTTCTGTGAATCAAGGGAGGACTTAGCAGTGCATGAGTGTTCTAATCACAATTTCCTTTGCCCAACAGACTGCTTTTTTCTTTTTCTTTTTTTTTTTTCTTTTCTTTTTTTCCTCCATAAAGGCAAGGAAGAAGAGAGGGTGTGGGTGATGCTCATTGTAGCTTAAGGGAATGTGGAGCATTGATACTATTAATGGCTCCAAATCAGCAAGAGCTCAATGTCAGTTATAGACAGTTAAAGCCACTAGGCATCATTAGATCACTTAGCCTGACTTTTGAATAACACAAGCACTATACTTGATACATTTCCCTCTGTTCTAAGAGGAATAGCTTGCATTCAGCTAAAGAGAACCATCATCAAGCCTTCAAGTAAAGACTTCAAAAGATGAAGACATTGTTACCTCTTTCAAGGTCTTCTCAGTGGTTAATCATACTTGCTTTCAAACTTTTGTTCCAGATGTTAAATTTCAAGCTCTACATATTTACTCATTTTCCATTGGGCCTTTATGTTTTTACTTATTTTTGTCCTTATTGCCCTGCAGTGTATCAATGCACCAAGCAAAGATTGCTCCTTCTGGGATAAGGACTAGGGAACAACCGTTCCATCTACTGTAAATGACACTTCCTGGGTAGAGGGTTGGACTAGATGATCCCCAGGTCCATGTCCCTTCTAACCTCAGACATTCTCTGGTTCTGTGAAGTACTTCGAGGTGGTAGAGAATGGGCAAGGTATCCTGGAGCATAAAGTGAAACCTTCTCATCTTAGCCACAGTCACACAGATCCACATCTGATCTGTGAGTCTTTCTTATGACTCAGGTGAATATTTTAGGAGACAGGGAAGCGTAGACCAATGAGACTGTTACATGACTAGATAGAGAATATTTGCCCCCCTATTTGACTGGGGAGAGACTTTTTGCAAGGGCTTGTAGTGAGATGACAAGAGGTAATGATTAAAACTGGAAGAGGGGAGATTTAGGTTAGACATTAGGAAGAAATTATTTAGTGTAAGGGTGGTGAGACACTGGAACAGTTTGCCCAGGGAAGTTGTGAAAGCCCCATCTCTGGAAGTGTTCAAGGCCAGGTTGCATGGGACTCTGAGCAACCTGATCTAGTGGGCGGTGTCCATGCAGGAAGGTTGGAGCTAGATGGTCTCTATGGTCCCTCCCAACTCAAAGCATTCTATGATTCTATGAAATTCATCCATGAGGGGAAGCCTCACCTGTGTCTGCAGGTCTGCTGAGCACACTGCCATGAGACAGGCGGGGCTTACCAAGGTAGCTAAGTCACGATCCTTGGAGTTATTCAAGAAATGTGTAGATGTGGCACTTGAGGGCATGCTCTAGTGGCTGATGTTGGGGTTTTCGTGGGTGTTTTTTGGTGGAGTGTGTGTGCTTGTTTGTGTTTGATTGGTTGGTTGGGGTTTTTTTTCTTGTTTTTTTGGTTTGCTGTGGTTTTTTTCTTTTGTTTTGGGGTTTTGTGTGCTGGTGGTTGGACTCAGTGATCTTAGAGGTCCTTTCCAACCATGACAATTCTGTAAAAATATTGGTTCTGGAAAGGAGGCTCTGAATGACTGGGTTTGCACATGCAGGGGGGTCGGAACTAGATGATCTTTAAGGTCCCTTCCAACCCAAACCTATGATATATGATCTGTAAGGAAAAATTAAAAACTTACTAAAATTAAAATATAAGTATGACAAAGACAAGTAGATTTTGTAGCAATCAGGTTAACATATACGTAAGAGTTAAAAAAAAAAAAAAAATCCAAAAATGGTGGGCAAAGATATGTCTTTCCACAGGAGAAGTGAACATGAAAACACACTATCAGAGTTACAACTCACTGACATTTTACCTGTTGATACCAACATACTGTGGGGTTCATCACACTTAGCTACATATATCCATCATAAACATCTACATCTGAGATCCTCTGATATGCTGTGGAGAGAAATTGGCAGATACAGAGACATATATGTTTTTAAGTGTCATACTCTTTCCTCCCTGTCTGGTATGGGAGCTTTGGGTGACCCGCTCAGATGCAGATACCTACCTCAGCTGATTCCCAGATCTCCTGGTTTGAGCCAGGATACAATCAATTTTCTTTCTTATAATTCTACTTTCAGTTAAGTAAGCTGCACTTGCTGAAATTAACAGCATATTTCTCAGTCAGTGTCTGTCTCCACGGTGGAAGTGTCTGAGTGTGGTCAGGTGGGAATTAAGGCTTTCCCCCCAAAAAAGGTGGCAGGACATTTGGCCCAGCTGAATGCATCTACACTGATGCACACAGCACGGGCAACAAACAGGAGGAGCTGGAGGCCATTGTACAGCAAGAAGACTATTATATAGTTGCCATTACAGAAACATGGTGGGAAGACCCGCACAACTGGAGTGCTGTGGTTGATGGCTACCAACATTTCAGAAGGGATAGGCAAAGAAGGAGAGGTGGTGGGGTGGCCCTCTACGTTAGGGATAGATTTGAATGCCTAGAACTAACGATATGAATGATGGTGTTGAGTGTTTATGGGTAAGAATCAAGGGGAAGGCCACTAAGGCAGACATCATGGTGGGAGTTTGTTATAGACCCCCCCCCACCAGGATGTAGAGGCAGATGAAATATTTTATAAGCAGCTGGCAGAGGTCTTGCGCTCACTAGCCCTTGTTCTCATGGGGGACTTCAACGTCCCAGGTGTCAGCTGGAAATATAACACAGCAGAGACAAACAGTCCGGGAGGTTCCCGGAGTGTGTGGAAGACAACTTCCTGACACACCTGGTGAGGGAGCCAACTAGGGAAAGTGCCTTGCTGAACCTGCTGCTCATTAACAGAGAAGGTCTTGTGGGGGATGTAAAGGTTGGAGGCCGCCTTGGGCAGAGGAATCACAAAATCAGAGTTCTCAATTCTCGCACAGCAAGGGAGAGAGCCAGCAGAACTGCCACCTTTGACTTCTGGAGGGCAGGGTTTGGCTTGTTTTGGAGAATGGTTGACAGCATCCCTCGAGAGACAGTCCTGAAGGGCAAAGGACCCCAGGAAGGCCCATCATACTTCAAGGAGGAATTCTTAAAGGCATAGGAGAAGGCCATCCCCAGGTCCCAAAAGACGAGCCAATGGGGAAGAAGACCAGCCTGGCTAAGTAGAGAGCTTTGGCTGCACCTCAGGAACAAAAGGAAAGTTTACGGCCTTTGGAAAATGGGGTTGGCAACTTTTGAGGAACGCCAAGATGTAGTGAAGTTATGCAGGGGGAAAATTAGAAGGGCCAAAGCTCAAGCAGAACTCAACTTGGCCACTGAGGTTAAAGATAACAAGAAGAGGTTTTTTCAGTGTGTCAGTAGAAAAAGGAATACTTGGGAAAACCTAGGCCCGCTGATGAATGAGGTGGGTGCCCTAGTGGTGGAAGACACAGAGAAGGCGGAGCTACTGGATGCCTTAAAAAAAAAGAAGCTTCCCCTCATGAATCCCAGACCCTGGAGGAAAGGGGAAAGGTCTGGAGAGAGTAAGACCTTCCCTCAGTAGAGGAGGACCGGGTTAGAGACCACTTGGCCAAACTGGACATCCATAAGTCTACGGGCCCTGATGAGATGCACCCACGAGTGCTGAGAGAGCTTGCAGATGTTATTGCTGGGACACTCTCCATCATCTTTGAAAGGTCATGGAGAACAAGAGAGGTGCCTGAGGACTGGAGGAAGACCAATATCACTCCAGTCTTCAAATAGGGCAAGAAGGAGGACCCAAGTAACTACAGGCCAGTTAGTCTCACCTCTGTCCCTGGGAAGGTGATGGGGCAACTCATTCTGGATGTCATCTCTAAACACGTTGAAGAACAGGAAGTTACTGGGAGTGGTCAACATGGATTTACCAAGGGTGAATGATGCTTGACCAATCTGCTAGCCTTCTGTGATGACATAACTGGTTGGCTGGATGACGGGAGAGCAGCAGATGTCATCTACCTTGACTTCAGCAAGGCTTCTGACACTGTCTCCCATAATGTCCTCATTAGGAAACTGAAGAAGTGTGGGCTAGATGAGTGGACAGTGAGGTGGATTGAGAGCTGGCTGTGTGACAGAGCTCAGAGGGTTGTGATTAATAGAGCAGTGTCAAGTTGGAGGCCTGTAACCAGTGGTGTCCCCCAGCGGTCAATACTCCATCGAGTCTTGTTCAATGTGTTCATCAATGACCTGGACGAGGGGACAGAGTGCATCTTCAGCAAGTTTGCTGATGATACCAAACTGGGAGGAGTGGCTGACACTCCAGAGGCATGTGCTGCTGTTCAGCATGACTTGGACAGGCTGGAGAGCTGGGCAGAGAAGAACCTCATGAGGTTCAACAAGGGCAAGTGTAGGGTCCTGCACTTGAGGAGGAAGAACCCCATCCACCAATATAGGTTAGGGGTGGATCTGCTGGAAAGCAGTTCTGAGGAGAAGGATCTGGGAGGCCTGGTAGACAGTAAATTATCCATGAGCCAGCAATGTGCCCTTGCTGCCAGAAGGGCCAATGGAATCCTGGGATGCACAAGGAAGAGTGTGGCCAGTAGGCCAGGAGAGGTCATTCTCCCCCTCTACCCTGCCCTGGTGAGGCCACATCTGGAATACTGCATCCAGTTCTGGGCTCCACAGTTCAAGAGAGATGGGGAACTACTAGAGAGAGTCCAGTGGAGGGCAACGAAGATGACTGGGGGATTGGAGCATCTCCCTTATGAGGAAAGGCTGAGAGAGCCTTTAGCCTGGAGAAGAGAAGGTTGACGGGAGACCTTATTAATGTCTATAAGTATCTAAAGGTGGGTGCAGGCAGGATGGAGCCAGACTCTTTTCAGTAGTTCCCAGTGACAGAACAAGGGGCAACAGGCACAAGCTGGAACACACGAAGTTCCATTTAAATATGAGGAAAAACTTCTTTACTATGAGGGTGACAAAGCACTCTGGAGGCATTCAAAACCTGCCTGGATGCAGTCCTGAGTAATGTGCTCTAGGGTATGCTGCTTTAGCAGGGGAGTTGGACTATATGATCTCTAGATGTCCCTTCCAACTCTGACAATTCTGTGATTCTGTGATTCTGTGACTGATAATGCTCTATGTTTATAATTATTGCTAGAGAATGGTGTGCAAAACAGAGGCCACGGATTGGTTCTGAAAAACATCTTATGCTCCAGAACCAGAAAGGAGTAAAGGGGTCACACCTGTGAACCTCCTTTGGGAAGGAGTGGACCAGACAGATGACCAGAATTGACCAAACAAAGTATTCCATCCCAAATGTGTCATACTCAGCACAAATTTGAGGGATCCTGAGCGTTGAGCTCTCTTCATCCATGGCCAGCATTCTGGGAGGATTCAGTTCATTTGTCTGCCTTTGATCCTGATCCGTGTGTTCCTGAATCCATGCTCCTGCATACAGCTCCCATCTGTCACAGACTCCAGAAGTGGAGCCCGGGACTTTCTCAGGGGTGCCCTGCAGCCTTGGTGATGACATGAGAGTTACTGGTGGGGGCCATAGTGGTTTTGTGTGTATATATATATGTATTTGTATATCATTAATTATTTTCCTTTTCATTACTACTGTTTCGTTAAAGCTGTGTAGTTTAGTTCCTAACCCATAAGTCTGTCACCCTTATTCCCTCTCTTTTCCCTGTAGGGGAGGGAAGAGGGGTTAGTAGAGAGCAATCCGTCACTCACTTAATTGCCAGCCCAGCGTTAAACAGTGACACCAAAGTATTCCCACTCCTATTTCACTTCAGAATTTGTCCTGCAAGGATAAAAACCTATAGATTGCATTTTCAGAAGTATGTTACCCATTTTTGCATGCAACTGGAGATGTAACGTAACTTAATATAACACCAACTAATTCTTTGTGAAATCCCAAAGGACTTCTTGTCTAATCAACTCGTAGTTTAACTTCAAATTCTGAACTCTGAGGGAAGAAAAAACACTAAACTGCAGTTGGAAGCCCAGGTAACAGCCTACTTGAAATGTGACAGCCTGGGACTAGGATGACAAATTCTCTTTGAATTTGAAACTTGCCTTGTAAGCTAAAAGGTTGAGTACTACATTCAGTGGCACTTCAGGTATATAACTGAACAAAGTGTGTGTATTAATTCAGATATATGACAAAGGTAGGAAAATTATTAGGAAAAATACAACTTCCAAAGTATGTACACTCTAATTGATTTGAAGCTTTTCTGATTATTTAAGATGGTTTCCACTCTATCAGAAAACACCTCAACAGTATACGAAAATTATCTTCCTATTGTGATTTCCTCACTTAGAGTAATTCTTTAATCAAAGAACACTGCAAAGAAGTCTAACAGAAAAAGTGAAGAGAGGTTTATGATTCTTAAAATTTATTTAGATCATAAAGGCTCACATGCAGAACTCTCTCTCCATGCTGTACACCTGGCTTGAGAGGGAATCAAGCTACAGATAACTGAACCATAACTCATGTACTTCAGCTCACTGGTATGAAAGTTGGTGAGGGGGAAAAAAGGATCCCAGGTCCTGAAAGGCTAAATAAAAATATCAAAAACATCACACCAAAAGACAGAAAAAATCACCGTTTTCCCGCTGAGCTAAGTTATTTCAAGTGGTTCTTGTAAATGAAATGAGGGAAGGGAAAATGGGAACCATGAGCAAATAACCTGTGCTTGGATAACTCTTCAGCACTCTCTCTGTTGCCAAAGTGATAAATCTGGGTAGCAAGCAGTCGAGCAGTCAGGAGCTGAGACAAAACCAGTCTGTCCTCTAATAGAAAAGCTCCACTGGATACATACACTACTGTGCATAACAAAGCATTTATTTGTAGTCCTTATAAATAAGATTTCAGCAGATAGCCTTGGGATCTCGGGTTCTTGCTGAACATCAAGGCTGCCGCAGATTCGCCTCCTTTAAGTTCAAAGGAGTCAGAAGTCCACAGTGGTCACAGGGTCTTCATTATTGTCAATTCTAAAAAATTTTCCAGTTCTTTCTGATTCTGGTAATGTCTTTTTTGCCTCAGTAGCTGCTCTTCCTGGTTCATCTCCACTCGTCTTTGTGCTGGTTTTGGCTGAGGTAGAGTTAATAGTCTTCATAGTAGTTAGTATGAGATTATGTTTGGATTTGGGCTGAAAACAGTGCTGATAATGCAGAGATGTTTTTGTTATTGCTGAGTAGTGCTTGCACAGAGTCAAGGCCTTTTCTTTTTCTGCAGCCCAGCTTTTCTGGAGGTGGCTGAACACCTGCCTGCCCATGGAAGTAGTGAATGAATGCCTGTTTTGCTTGTGCACATGTGGCTTTGCTTTACCTACTAAACTGTCTTTATCTCAACCCACGGGTTTTTTCACTTCTACCCTTCCAATTCTCTCCCCCATCCCACTGAGGGGGAAGTGAGCAAGTGGCTGCATGGTGCTTAGTAGGCAAATGCCAACTTTCAGCCATCCTTACATATGCTAATTGTTCCTTGTGCCCCATCCTTACATTTGGTCATTGTTCCTCATGCCAACAACTGTTAACCAATTAACAAAACCTTCCTCCAGCGGTGACAGAAATCTTGTGGAGAGTTAACGTTCATCAGTGGTGCAACCTGAGTTCTATTTGCTGTGTTTTTCTGTGGGGCAGCAGCAAGGGCAATTACTCTGGACTCCAGGTAACGAGAAGACCCCTTGGACTCATTGAGACTAGCAGAGTAGACAGGAGATAGGTGGAAGGAGCAAGTACCCCATGTATGAGCAGGCACAGGCAGGACACAGGAACAAACACAAAACCACAGATGAAATGCAAAAAGTAAATGTATTTCTGTTACCTCTCCAACTAGGGGACCCCTGAAGCAGCAGAGGCAAACAAGCAGGGACGCAGGCCCCGTGGAGCTTGTTCCATGTTAAAGGATCCCTGAACCTGCTCCTTTTGCCTGTATATCAGGGGTTTGCGCAGCCGTCGCTCACCACCGTGCTTTGATCTTTCCCACAGCAGGGCAGGAATCTCAAGCATCTTCAATAAGGTGCCTTCAAGTCTATCACAGGCCCATGTTATCTAAACACAGCTGTTCCACTTGTCCAACACACAAGGCTAAACCACGACTGGTATGATACACGTGTTTTTCAACACCCCAGATGCAAGTCACTTGAGCGTGTTTACGATCCTCCCCTCCAGTCTTAATTTATTTTCTCACACCCCATGAGTCTAGCTCCAACTCTGCTTTTTGCTGCCTTTCCAAGAACAATAAAGCAAAAAAATGAAGAAGGAATTCAGTCCATCAGACTATCATCGATGTGAACAGCACTGGGCTTGCAGTAGTGGAAAAGAAAAGAACCTTAATTGTTTGAGAACTGACATACTAGGGGAAAAAAGAATAATCAAAAATATGGTTGGAAACTTTTGTGAAGCCCAGCATTGTAACTTCATGAAGCTTCATACTTAGGTACTTCTACAAATAGCTTAAGGCATATGACAGTGCCACAGTTTTGATGACTACATGTAAAGCAGAGGAGCACAAAAAGGGAAAGCTCAGAGAAATATACACGACATGGGGACACAATGTGTGAGTTTCTAGATCTGACTGCCTGCTAGCTACATAGCTGACAGCAAACCCAAAATAGGACTTTAGCCAGGCTTCAGACCTAACTGAACCGAGGGAGCCCAAACACCCTCATCCAGTCTGGGAAAATTAACCAAGGCAGCTTCAAGTTTATTTCAACTCAGCCTACTGCAAGATATCTCAAGTAAGGACAGTCTTTGGTAATGGCTGTTTACATTCACTTTTACATGGGATTGTAGAGTATTGCATTCCTGACCTATGTTTTTTTGCAAAGTGAAATCAGATGCAATGTTTGCAGGTGATAATTATAGAAGTGGGTGGTCCTGGGGTCCTGACAGCCTGCTTCTGTATCTGCAGTACAGACAAGACGAGTAGGAAATCAAGAAAGTTATTTTAGTGGATCAAAAAATATTATGTGTCTGATTTTGTTCTCAATCACCACTAAGCCTTCTTCTGAATTTCCAGTGAGCTTCTAAGAATGAGCTGTTGCTGTTCAAATCCCTGTGGACTTCAGTGGATGGGCCTCCCACATAGTTTCAGTCAGTCTTTGGCTCCTGCCACGGTCAGTGGAGGCACTTTCAGGAGGCAATACCTCATAAACTGAAATAGGCATTTAAGGAGATTCCACCCTGCAGGCACCAGCTCTCTCCACTCACTGCAGAAAAGCTCTGAGCAACTAGAACAAGTGGACAAGTAGCTCTCAGATGGCTGAAGTTGCATATTATGATTAAATGTTTTCAGTGGAGATAAGAGGGAAGACAATGCCAAACAAGAAATTTGACACAGAATTTTAATATTTTCCCTGAGCACATTAAAAAGTTTCCTCCTCAAATGTACACGCACCTTGCTTTCCAGATATTTGTATTTTTTTGGAAAGAACTCTCCATTCTGAAGGTTAGAGGTGTATTTCTAATTCATAAAATTATTCAGGTCAAATACAATCTTTTAGCTTTCTGGAACGCACACATATGGAGTAGGATTTGCTCATGTCAGTTCTACTATGGTCAGCATAAAGATTACCACTTGAGAAAAAGAAGGCTAAAATCAGCCTTTGATAAAATAATAAATCCAATATACTCTATAAAGGAATAAACCTTGGATATGCCATTCCAAGGAGGACACAAAGTAGAGGAGAAAAAACAGCAGAAATGAAATGCAAGTCCTAATTTTAGTAGTTGACATATGGCATTGTTATATCAGTTCTGCAAGTTCTGTTCAACAAAGATTAAGTTCACACAATCACAAGTCTTGAGTTATTACAGACTAGCAACATATAATTTCTCATCTGATAAGAACGTTGTCCTGCCACTGAAAATGTCATCACCTACACAACGTGGCAAAATTCAGTCATTTGGAGCCACGTGAGCAGACATTAAGTGCACATGCTCTTAGGAAGAACAATCCACTGATAATTTCTTTATTTCCTGAGTCTAAATGGGTAAAATATCAGTCACGGAGTTGTGCTCATGTCTGTACAAAGTAACCAGGAACATACTGTGAAGTGAGATTCATCTGACCTAATGTATATGTGTCTCTACCTAAGTATCTAGGCTTCTGTTGCTGGCAATGGAGATAAATGAGTGTTTCTGGACTGCTGTTCATTTCATTCCAAAGTAGCCATGTAGAATAAAGCCCCAGCAGGGTCCTTTTCACCACTGACTATAAAGTGACCTGAGAGTGACCAGCTTGGCAGAGGTTGTCACTGTGGACATCTGCAATTAGCCCATCCCTGATGCCAAAACTACAGCAAGGGTTAACATATGAAGGAAAAGAAACAACTTGTGCATCTAAAAGCAGGATCTCTAAAAATAAAGTAGCAAAGATTGACTGATGATGATGATGATGATAGTTATTTTTATAAAGACAGTCTGAAGACACAGATGGCTGAAATGCATTTGAACTCCTGCTCTTTCTGGAGCTCAGGCACTTGACTGAGACCTTGAACAAAAGTGCTTATGTCCACTTGGGAGTCAGACCTCTCCACCTTGGTTAACTCCTTGTCTGCACCTCTCTTTTGAAACCATTAAGCTGAGTACACTGGCCTCTTTGACTTCTTAATGACAAGACTGCTGTGCTTTTGCCTACCTATGTGTTGTAAGACACTGCTGGAAATGTTTGCAAGGAAGGTGAGAGGCAACCCTTTGTGTCCAGATGAATGCACAGTGCAGCAGAGAATAAAGGATACACTGGATGAGAGGGAGAGAGTGAGCATCTTCAGGGCAAAAACCCTCACTTGAAAAAGATTTCTTGGTCCTCCCATACTTCTGCATGTCACTGCCATCCTACTTTTTCCTGGCATTTTCACAGTCTGCTTCCTTTTTTTAAGATGCCTTTCTCCAAAACACTCCAGAGTGTTTGGTCTAGTTACCCAGACATTGCCTTCAGAAAGCTCTTTGGACAAGATTCCACTCTCATTGCTTTCAGAGGGGAGAAAGTGTCACAGATTTGCTGTCACTGTTGCAGAGATTGTATGGTCTAACCTGAGGGGGGGAGTGGCAGAAGCTGAATCACTGTGCAAACGCTTGAGACTACAGAAGAAAAGCATCCAAAACCTAGTGAATTACACCTGGCCTATAATGGGTTTATGTCCCTCAGTTTCAGGGGGGGTTGGTGAATCTAGTTATGTGTGTCAAAGTATATTGTCAAAGCTTTTATATAAAAGTAAATTTACGTTTCTCTCAAGTTGATTTTGGAATGGCCCTTTCCACTGATATTTATAAATGTATTAAATGATAACGGGGATTGAGGTACCTGGTACTACTAGTAGTATTGCTGTTCCCATACTTGTGACATACCACCTGATGAAGCTTTGCTCTGCACTGCATGACTCCTTCTTCCCTCTCTTCTTCCCATGTCCATCCCTTGAGTTGGTGCTGCTTCCAAGAGGTATTTACTTACAAATGTGAGGAAAAGTATTCTCACTCTTCCTTTTTCCCTCCTCTGGTGACAGTGTTCCTCCTTCCTTCATGCAAAGCACCAGGAGGGAACAGATGTGCATACAGGACCTCAGAAAGGGGCAATATCGGAGAGGGCAGTCCTATTCCTCAGAACAAGAAGGGCCGTCACTGGGATGAAATCCCCTGGGAACAGATCCCAAACACTTTTTGTGATCAGACTGGCTAGTGTAGAAAAAGCAGAAAGAAGAGATCTTGGGTACTCATCCACAACCCTCTGCACTCACACCCATCCCTGTCTAACATATACTAAACGTTTTATTTATACAAGTATCAGGATACTTTTTCAGATTCTTTCAGATTTAGATTCTGCCTCAAAATCCTTTTTTTGGCAGGATTGCTCAACATGATTACAAAGTTTTTCAGTCCCATCTACCACGTGGAAGGCATAAAACCTCAGAATATCTATTTGCCTTCTAATGATACCTGGGAAACTGAATAGCAATATATTCTACTAATCTTTGACTGATTAATTCCACACAATTTATCAGGACACCAAAACAGAACTATTAGATAGAAAGCCTAAACATCACCAGTTCCTTGACTGTCTGTTACAGGTTTTTATGTTAAACAAGGATTTAGTACGCTGGTTCTCATTGAAATTTGCAGAAAAGAAGTATCACTGGGCCTTAAAATAATGTTGTTGTAAAGTCAGCTGTGAATTTTGCCAAAGAAGAGCTTACAGTCCTACCATTGCCTTTTTTTTTTCTGCCGTATTATTGCGTATATATATGCATAAATATGTACATATATACATGACCCTAGTCTATCTTTTAAAAAAAGCAACAGTGGTATTAGTTTATACACTACACTCCAGGGCCTAACATAGAGATATAAAATGAAACCATATTATAAGTAGCTTCTAGTCAGAGATGGACTGAGAAGAATTATGGTTGCCTCTTTGGTCTTAGAAGGGATCTTTTCATTTAATTGCAACACAGATTGGCATCTATTTACACTGCAATGACAATTCATTGTGAGATCTTTTAAAATATATTTATTATAGCTCCAGCTTTGTTTTTCTGCATTGCTGTTTTTCTAAACAGCAATCTCCAGTGTTCTATCTCTGCCAATTATTTTTTCTCCATGAATATACTACTTCTTATTTATCTATTTTAAGTTTCATTTAGTTTTGTCTGCCTCTGATGGCTTGCCAATGACTCTGCAGCACTGCTATATGGTCTTTTGGACAGACATCAGCAATTCACAGCCATTATCATTAGACAAACTCCTTATATCTTTTACCTTTTTTATTTTATTCATCTGTTCATGCCTTTTGTATGATTTGTTTGGAGTATAATTCCTCATCACATTCATCTGGTAATGACTAGCTATCTGATGCTGCCTCTTCACTGCCAAGATCGACCAAGGCCAGCATTTTAATGTATCTGAATGTCACCGATAAGAGCCCTAAAAGGGACATGGGATGCCAAGCTGGATTTGGATCTATAGCTCCTCAAAGAGCAATGCTGTACAGAACTGATGTTGTGTTGCAGTCCCCACTTCTTAGACGCTTTAAATGTATGACACAAATTAAAAAAGGAAACCTTGCTTAAATAAGGACTCTGTAATCTGCAAGGCAAACTTATTATTTTTCATTCCTTATGTCTTTTTATTTTGAGATCTCAGGCAGAAAACTCTTGGGAAAACTGTTTTTGACCAAAATGAAAAAGGACAATTTAGCATCAGCCTATTTAAATCTTGTTAGAGGCTTATTTTCAGGATGCAGTTCAGATAGGGAAGTAATATGCATGCCTTATATTATGGTCTGTACACAAACTGGAAGAAGATTGCACCCACCATGGCATACATGACATATTGCCAGGTCAGAACAGTCTCAGTCCCACAATTGTTTTTCCTATTCATTAATGTGTCTATATCAGACTTGTCAAATTATTACATCCTCATTACAGAAATGTTACAGCTATTAAATACATGATTCACGCCCTGATTTCTGCTTTGTGGTTTCCTCTTCCTTCCAGGAGGTATGTATGACTATCAGGTTCATGGGCTCAGCTATTACCAGCTTAGACAAATTGCAAAAGGAAGTAGCAAATAAACGTACAGACGTTAAAAGCAGCTTTTATCCTGTTTCTCAGAATCACTCACAACTTTCTGTGTGTTTGCAAAGCTTTCCTTTGTTAAAGCCACCTTCCCGGTGACAAGCAACTACTTCAGCAAACAACTGAAGGGCTGCATGGTAAACAAACAAATTAAAAACCAGAAGAAAATACCAACTTTGGGATAAAGTGTGCCTGGAGAAAATAAGGAAAAGCCCCGGAGGGATTCCTGGAAAGTATCACATGAACCAGAAGAAATGGCTGATGGGACCATCAATCAGAAACTGTATTTTGAGGAAAGTTTCATGCAGACGTTGCCAGGGGGTGGAGGGGAAGCTCCCTGTGCTCACAGGTGCTGGGGAGCTTACAGCTGCCTGTAAGACCATAGCACAGGATACAAACCGGTGCTGAATGTGTTTCCTTATGCTTGGGCCATTAACAGCCTTCTGGAAAGTGTCAGAGTGAGGAGGGAGAAGACAGAAGGGTCCCATCAACTCTTCCCACTCCTGCCTGGGCTTTCAGTAGGCAAAGAATGTAGAATGGGTGTAAGGAGGGCAGTGGAGTTTGAAGAAAAAAACAGCAGCATGGATTTCTTCACCAGGCAAAGTCCCTTTACAGTTGCACCTCCTCTTGCATTTCCTCTCTGCCCCTGCTTTGGTGACTCTTTGCTCTTACCTGTGGGACTCAGCTCCCTGTGGCTGGGCAAAGGGGACGTCGGGGGTGGTCCACAAGTGACCCTGAGGAATGATGAGGGGATGCGGGGACCCCCCAGCTGCTGGGTGCAAGGCCAGCAAGGGCCTGGTGAAGTGATTATTTTGTCACTGCTCGTATAGCTAACAATGTGGGAAAGAAATACTTGGTAACAGAGGCAAACAAAGGAAAAAAAAATAATCTAATGATCTGGAGCTGAAAGAATCCATATCCAGAAAGCAAATATTAAAAATTTCAGAGGATAATTAACCATGGACTCAGATGATAATAGCTCTGTTAAACTGAATAATCCATAATATTTAAAATAAAGATTTAATGTTAATCCTCTACAGAGTAATGGTCTGCTCAGACTCCATAATTTTATATGTGAAGCCTGGATCCATCTATCCTTCTACATTATTGTGAATTTGTTACACTCAATTTTATCTGCCTTTTCTTTTTTTTCTTTTTTTACCCCCTCGCCCTCACCTTCAGATACTTGTCCTCAAGGTCCTCCAGCAGTTTCTTTCCATCAGACCTTGACTTTAATACCCTGTATACATAAATGTCATCAGTAAATTCTGTCACCCAGCTATGCACTTCTCTGAAAAGCTCATAAAACAAGTTAGAATAGAATAGTTAGTTCCACACTTTGGGGAGCTTAAATATGGCATTTCTCTCCTTTTGGAAAAGACACCGTGGGCATAGATCACTTATTAATAAGAGTTTTACTCTCTTTTTTTATGGTAGTGTCATCCTTATTTAAGGGTAAGGAAAGGTCTGTTCTGCATCAGACTTGGCAAGGAGGGAGCTCAGTTCATGACAGACCTTTCTGACCAGCTTCTACTGCCTGTCCTTTTCCAGTCCCAGTTACAAAAGACTATCCCCTGACAAAAGCCTACAAGACATCTGCATGTAAGTCAGTTCAGTATGTCAACTCGGAGAGGATTTTGCACTCATTGTCATAGGATCCTTCTCAGCATGCCTGCTAATGAATTAAATTTTCAGTCACATCTGCCTTAGCTGACAATATGCTAAAGCACTTGTTAAACCCATCTTAAGTGACACTCAAGAACTGCATTTCAGTTATGGGGCACTAGGCATTGTGAGATGACAACTGCTCACACTGCCTTTCAGCTGTAGTTTGCTCCATGAGTGGTTCTGAGCAGACAGGTAAGTTTGATATACCTACACGAGTAAGGTGCTTCTGAAGAGGAAACAGGTATGCAGCCACATCCATAAGTACCTGAAAATCTTTCCTTATCCCTGGGGAGTCAGGACTGTAAGGATATACAGGCCTTGTACAAGTGGAGATTTTTTCCCCTGCCTAAGAGTGACCTGACTATTCAGGAAATTTATCCTCAATACTTAACAAAACTGAACATTAAAGTATTAATTTAATATTTTTTTTCTTAAACAGCTCAATAAAAACTATTGACTCTTCAGATTCAGATAAAATGTTCCCTTGACACATCTTGTGAAGTTAAATTGACAAGTTTTTTGTAAATATGGTGACTATGAGGACAGGCACTAGAAGCCAAGCACCAAATCTCTGCTGGTAGAAGTCAATAAAACTGGAGGAGTTGAACCACAGACCTAGAAAAACTGGGTTCATGTATTATTTTTAACTAACTCAGTGGTAAACAAGGGTGTTTGGTTTCTATGGGTACTTATTACATTTATTTCTGCTCTACACAGGATTTATCAGCACTATCTCTTTGAGAAAGGCAACTCAAGTTTGGCCATACATTAACTTGGCAGGTGGAGCTCCATTCTGGGCTCTACCTCTATCCACCTGACCTTGAGCAAATTGTCTAAGCAGTCTGCAAATCACTGGTGCTTCCTTTCTTCCCTACTCTGCTTTGCCTTTTTTAGAGAGTGAGTGTTTCAGAGCTAGGATTGTGCAGTTCTATACACTCCTCAGGCACAGAGGATGAATTAAGTGCTAGAACTCTGATATGATTCAGTTTTGTAGAGGCTCTTGTAATAAAAATAATAATTACATTCAAAAATTATTAAAAGAAACCTTAATACTGTCAAATCAAGCTTCTAAACTTAGAATATATAAAAACAGAGGTGAAGACTATAAGGTCATCTCTCTTTTGTGGCAGATACTGGCCCTGCTTAGAGAGGAATGAATAAGGATACAGTAGAGGTTTAACCATCAGGTCCCAAGACTGGATACATAAAAATGGTTCAGTGTCTCTTCCAATGCAAGAAATAGGTGGCATGTAGCAGATTCAAAACACGCAAATAAAGATGCTTCTTCATGCTTTGTGTATCTGACTTGCAAAAATCCTTGGCACAAAATGTTAAAAACTCATGTGGATTCCAAAACCAGCTAAGCAAATTCATAGAGGAGAAAACAACAAGGAGTTCCATTGTTTTTGTTGGGACTGCTCCCCAGTCATCCACTGTTGGCTACTGTTGGATTTTAGAAGTTAATCTTCTGGACAGCACCATCTTTTGTGCTTTGGTTTGCATTGTGGAGCTATGTCACAAAGCATGAAGAGGATTCCTGCTGTATCGTCAGACTTACCAATCTGGTGTCCTCCATGTCCATACATAACACACCACAGCCATACATAGGCACTCTGTCCAAGACCTAAAGCTAGTCTGAAGTTAAAAAGTCCCAGAAGCATGTCCAAGGTAGTTGGTCCTGGCACCAACTGTTTGACTGATTGTCCACTATTGTTGCCTTTCTCTCACTAATAGCTACTAAGGTGCTTGCCTCTGGCAGATCACATCTGGAGGATTACAGTTTTTAGTCCTCTGACACACCGCTGCCTTTGGAGCTAACTGCTGTAGTAATTAGATATCCCTCTGGACAGTTCCCATGGCTGTTCACCACAATGTTTCACAGATACTGCTTGAGAGCAGACAGTGGTTTACACCCCGGTATTTCTGGTTCCAGGACTGTTCTGAAAGGCTATTTTCTCTCCTGGTCAGATCCTTCTCTTTCACACAGTCATATATACCCTCTCACCAGCCCTTTCATCTTCTGACACTTACCTAAATTTTTCTCTGCCCTGTTTTCCTTTCTTTCCCAGATCTGCATGCCTGGTTGCCATTCCCTACCTATCTGCCCTCTTTCCCAATGGTCACAGCCTCCACCAGAAGGGCGAAAAGCAAATTGCCCTTCCACTCCTCTGACATTCTGTTGCAGCATAGTCACTGCAAATGCTGCATGTAAGAACTTTCTCATTATACCTGTGTTACTTGGTAATTTGCCACCTGAGATGCAAGTCCGCCAAATATTGCCCAGATGGCATGTTTGTGACAGATTGCAGGGAATATCTTTTCCTGTCTCTGCCCAGAGTTCTCCTCCCAAAGCAGGAAACATCCCTTGCATCTTGGGAAAAAAGGGAGGAAGTGTTGTAAGAATTAAACATTGACAAAGTACCAGTCTTCCTAACCATACAGAATGCCAGGCCCCAAGAAAAAGCCAAACCATTTTCCTAAATTTTAAAGACAGACTGCCACACTGAGGTAAACCTTTTATCTAGAAAATTTCTGCCTAGGCAGTTAAAACTTGAAGAGTGAAAAAGAAACCTTAAAATGGCAAGTGTTCTTAACTCTACTGGCCACAGCTGGCATCGTATACAAAAATGTACAGTATGAGCAATTCTCTGTAAGAAGGTAGATCCTAGTTTTTTATCGATGATTTTGTGGGCATGAAATCACTTAAAACGTGTCAGACTTGTTCTTTCTCCATTAAAAAGAAGCTGACTTGTTAAACATGAGGTGCAAGGGGCAGGTATAAGATTATACATAATTGTGGTTTCATTTTTAATTTCATTTACATATTTACGTGTGATGCTTATAATATCCTTGCCAGCGATACCATTTATCCAAGCCTGTAGGACTTAGTAGTGCTTAGCTGGAGTCTTGCAGGAGTCAGGAATTACACAGGACCAGAGCAGGATCCCATTTGCTTGAGGACCAACCCCTTCTCCCCAGGTTCATTCACATATAGACACACAGACACAGACACACCCTTTTTGTTCAGTTTAAAGTGAGGTCTTAAGGAGGAAAAACAGGAGGACCTTTCCCTGTACCTGGGTAATAGCCATGTCTTATGGACAACTCAGGCTCTTCTGAGTACCATATTTACCCCTGAGGAAGGCTGACAGAGTACTTTACTGGCAGAAGGAAGCCCGATTTACTCAGCAATAACATTTTCCATAGGGGGAATGGTGAATAGAAGCCAATTATTTCATATCAGGATAAATATTACATTTATTGTTTTTAAGTCTAGTTGAACCCCAGTACATACCTGAGGGTAATCAGCTATAGAAGTCAGAGCTGGCTACGTTTGACTGAAATAAATGTAACTCTGTTCAGAATGAGAGAGCTGTTGCTGAGCTTCTTTTAAGCCAAAAAGAACTAGAGAGATAAATAATATAGAACATTGCAGAGGACTTCCTACTGGCTTAACTTACTAACTGATAATTTATTCGCAATCAGTGGAGAAGTCCAAAATGGATTAAATTATTATTCATCCTCATCTTGAATGTACTCACTTGATGGATTTCTTTTTTTTTTTTTTTTGTCCTGTGGTCTTTCACATCTCAGGTTAGAATTTATTTTCTTCTCATCTCTAAAGACAGGAGAAAAAGGATAAGAAAGTGGAATCACCTATGGATAGCATCAGTGAGCAGGAACTGTATCTCAGCTATATGGCAGCACTGTGATGGTGAGTGAAGGAGGGGCATGTACTAATTACATGCAAATACACTGAGGCTGATATTTTCAAGTAAGCCAGGAAAACCTTGTGCACCAAAGCTGACATGTTATTATTAGGGATTCTTTTAATGGTCTTTAAATGAAACTGGATTAACATGGAAATAATCCTAGTCATTTTTCTTCACTGTAAATCTCTATTGTGCTTCTTGCACTGAAACTTTCATGTTTCAGTCTGACATAGAAACACATGTTCCCAGAGAATTTCCCAGCATTAACATGTCTAGACTTGGGAAGCTCAGCTCTCCTTCCATTCTTGAAATGCTCATCACATACTAGTAAGTCTTTCATAAATGCAAGCAGCACCAAAAAACCCAGACTATTTAACCCAGCGGAAGAACAGGTGAGGACCTTCATTCCCAGGCTGCTCTTTCTTGTCACAGAGGCACCACCATCGCTTAATTCTGGTCCATCCCAGATCATCCATTCTCCCAGTCTGCATTGTGGCTATGAAATTTTCTGCATGGCATGTCATTAAAAACCCTATCCCTTAGTCAAATAATAATAGAGATGAGGGAGTATGTAGAAGTCCCAGTAGGATTATGTCATTGTTCTAGAACTTCTCTGAAAAAGAAGGTATTATTAGGTCATGTTGCAAGAGGAAAAAAATAGACTTTCATCTTCTAGGCTTACATCAAGTAATTAAAAAAATATTGAAAGTTTTCTATACTAGCTTGTAAACTCATTTTGCCATCCAACACTCATGTTAATGCTGGGGAATTCTCTGGGAACATCTGTTCATATGTCAGACTGAAACATGAAAGAAATAAATTCATTATTCATTTATGGCAAGAGACAAGCCAAATAGCATACATATAACAAGTTCCCACATCACATG
This sequence comes from Hemiprocne comata, assembly GCA_020745705.1. Taxonomy (NCBI): domain Eukaryota; kingdom Metazoa; phylum Chordata; class Aves; order Apodiformes; family Apodidae; genus Hemiprocne; species Hemiprocne comata. The sequence continues at coordinate 87,524,424 of CM036586.1, read as the reverse complement.
GGGAACATGCTTTCTCCAGTAGCAGCAGTTGTCCCCAATTGCTAGAGTTCTCAATTTCTAGATGCGGTGGCACTCAAAACCAAAGGAAAGTATTTTAAAAAATTGGATAGGAGAGAAGCTAAGAACAAGGACTTGAAACAATGCAACGTTTACATAATGTATGCCAGAAAGTTTTCCTTTATTAAAAAATGCTTTCCAGATAAATAACAGGCACTCAAGACAGCCATTATTTTCCTCTGCAATCATCCTTTCATGTAATCTATACAAGTATTCTCCCAGGAATAATTACAAAGTATTCTGATGACTACTATTAACAATCAACTCAATTGCATTTCAGAATAGTTCCTCTCAGATTGTGACCATTTAAAAAGTATTGTCAACATATGCCCAGAAGTTTGGAGAGAAAATAGACTGAGTCTGCAAGAGAGGCAGAAAAAAAGGAAAGAATGAGCCAGATAATTAAAGACACAGATGCTGAAGCTACATGTATGAAAAGAAGATGAATATAATTATAGAATTTAGGCTCATGAGGAAGAAAATAATTTTCCAAGCTATAGCAGAATACAACTTATGAAATCTTTATGAAAAAAATATAGTGGCCTCTTTTGCGTTACTTCCAAATTGTGGAAAAAATTAGAATAGTTCAAATGACTGTGTTTGAGGTTAACAGCAAAGCTTACTTCAGTTAGCATTACAAAGCATATAATACCACATGGTTTTGTTAACCTCTGCCCTGGACTGTGAAGAGACATGGCACAAGAAATTGCAAAGCCAGCAAAATGTATTTTTGGGTTTGTTTCGGTTTGGTTTGGTTTATTTGTTTTTCTGAATCTTTTATTTCAGGGCTGTTTTGATACCTGGAAAGTAGTAGCAAGTGGAAGTAGAAGTGTGGGAGTGAAGTAAGTAGTCAAGAAGTAGAGATGTCTTACTTTGACATCAGTATTTTACAACTCCTGGAAGAGATTTCAAAGAAAAGCAACACAGATACAGACATGGAGTCTAGTATGAAGTTGAATACCAAAGGTAGAGCCATCAGTCTGCTCAAATGCTTCTTTATTGATAACAGATTTTTCAGAGACAGGTAATGCAGTGCGTTAATCCATTTGTACTTAAATACAGTACTTTATCTGATGCTCATAGGAAATTGTTGGTGACAATAAAAAAGAAACCGAGGTTAACAGAGCTGAATTATCAGGATAAAAAAAGAAGATTGCAAAAAAAGTACTCCTTAGGGATCAGACTTGAAATTATCCTTGCTCTGGATAATATTTGACCTCTAGGCAGAATGAGGAAAAAGCTGACAATGAAAAACAAACTTATAGAGGTATTACTGAAGCTGAAGAGGACTTGACCATAGTACAATAAAAGTTGGATCAGCTGGTCTGACAGGGACAGTATGAAATTCAACAAAAGAAAGTGCTGAGGCAGGTACCTCTAGGCCAACAGTAAGAATTCAGCTGTAGCCCCACCACAATGGCTGCCCCACCACCTACTTGCCCTGGCAGTCCCACCCATTTTCTGGTCACATGCTCGGCTAGCTCCAACTCTTTTTGTCCCTTTGTTCCTGGGGTCTCCACTGTGTGATATGTCACACCCTACATTTTCACATCCAGCCCTGTGACTGGCTGTCAGCTGTCCCGCCCACTTCACCCAGAAGGATGTTAGAGCAGGAAGACCTTTCCCACTACATACATGAGGGCCACCATTTTGTTTTAGATACCAGTTTTAAAGCAAGGAGCCACCGTTTTTGACATCGTGTTCCCTGTGTTCACAGACAGACCTGTGACTGTCTGGCAGGACCTGCCACATCTTCCAGTTTACCTGGAACAGGAAGCTCCTGTCTCATACACAGTGGCTGCCATTTCTGATTACATATATCCCAACCTCATTTCACATTGCTTTGAGATTGTTCTTTACTAATTTTTTAACACATCATACCCCCATGAGGTCAGAGCACCCTCTGATTGACTGCCTATTTCCTTTGGAACAGGAATAAATCATAAATATATATATATGTCAGAAATCTGCATGTGACTGAGTGAGGAAGCAGAAAGGTGCCATGACCTCTTCCTGTTCCTGCCCAGACCTGCGGCATACAAAGAAAGCAGAATGGATACAGCAGGACAGCAGATTTTGAAGGAAAAGTTAAAAAGCCTGGAAAAGCCTTATTGGCAACCAACTCTCTAGTTCAATTGATTATTGAGAGTTTTACTTCTTACGTGTGAGTAGCAGTAGTGGGGCAAATACAGCCCTTTTCCAGCTGTGAGCCTGCAATGTATCCCAAGCTCCTAGGGGAGAGGTAACATGCAATTCCCAGGGTATTTCTGTAGGCAAAGCCTCTGGCTCCTTCCTAGCACACACAGTAGGGTAAAGGGGGCATAAGTAAGCCCTCCATGTCCTCACCTGACTCTGGGAGGGCATTTAGAGGGGTCACTGGAGGGCAGAGGAAGCAGGTTCCTTGTGTGGTGTAACAGTGCTGGCAGGAGGAGCATTGTGATGCTGGAAAAAACGCCTTTTCAGAGATATGCTCAGGGTCCCCAAGGCCTGCCCCACACCTTCAGGAAGGGGGCAGACATCTGGGTGTTGCTGGCTTACATCCTGCAGATTCACCTCAGTGCCTGAGGTACCTCCTTATGCTGGACCCCCGCTGGAGTTCCTGAGACTTGTGAGACTGTTGCCTGGAGACTAGGAGAAAAGCTGGCATTTCCTTCCCATTTTAGCCCATGAATATCTGGGTCGTTGTCTGCCTGGCCAGAAGAAGTGCCACAACTTCCCAGCACGTCTCTGTGGTCTGGAATACTGTCCCCTCTTCAAGGGTTTGCTCTGTCTCTGACTTGCTGGGGTGCAGCTGGACAGCACAGGAAACATCCCCATTCAATTCTCCCTCGCCACACAGCCGTCTCCTCACTTCTCATAGATAAGGTGAATAGATACATCTTCTTTATTCACCTAGTGAAACTTAGATCTCTACAAAATTGCTGCCTAGATGTGACCTGGCCATATGGGATTTTTTTTGCAGTCAGTCCCACCTTGGCACTCTAAAGCATATGTCAATACTTTGGCCAATCTTACTGTTTTTGTTATCCGATATTTATGCAGTGTCTTGAATTGTGAGTAATAGAATTTCATAATAAATTTTCAGACAAAATGCTTGGTCTTCAGTGAATTTAGAGTGGGTACTGGGAGAAAATATACAATTACTGATATCTGATTATGATAAAGAAGTTCTCTCCCTGTCCTATTACTTATTCCAGTAAAGACTCTTCTCTGGCACATGTAACACTGCTATATCTTGTCTAACCATTGCTCCCCTGCTAAGAAATCCAAAGATTTCATTAGCCTTTTGATGATGTTCTGAATGGAATGAGATAGCAGACGATCAAGACTTATTGCATATAACACTGAGGTCTTAACTCCTTAAAGTAGAAGGCACAAGCACAAATTATAGGGAAATTGGGAGATTGGAACAGAAGTTGAAGTTATCTTTACAATATGATATCTTCACAATAAAATTTACTACTTGTAGTTAGATCAAACAATAAAGATTAACCATTAAAATGCTACCAACTTACTTATTATCAAGTTTTATACTAGGCCTAGAAAATTAATTATCAATTTTAAAGGATTCTATAATCCTTTAAAGATCTTAAAACTTAATGATGAAAATTACTTAACATTAAGTTTGCTAATAAAGACAATAAAGGAGTTAGTATCTCTCACCCTTGCCCAGTAGCCGCTGGGTGTCCCTGGGTGGGTCTTCATTCTCGAGAATTAATCTCTCTGGCAGGCATCCCCACTGGAGAGAAGAACGTCCAACACCCCTCCTGGGAAAGTGTATGGGAAGTCTGCCGATCAAAGATGGGACCAGGCTTTTATAGAATAAAGTGGATTGACTGCTGTCATTTGACTATTTAGCTGTACCTCCAAAATCTCTCTTTGGAGAATAAAAAGAAAATAGTAGAAAAAACCACAAAGGCCCTGTTCTCACCAAGCAAACTCTTTTGTTTATCTGTTTGTTCGTACTTTATCTCCATTTAAGGCCTAGTTGTGGCCAGGCTGGGCTGCTTGTTCTTCAACACTGGAGAGCAGCTGGTGTTATGTATGTCAACTCGGCCTCAGTTTGTACCTTTCAAGTTTGTTACCAGCTCTGAGTTTTCTAGGCCTTTCCCTTTCTCATGGGAATCTTTCCACTCCAGACTTGGGCCTGCAAAACTGAGAGACAGAAAGCATTTGGATCATAGAGGGAAACTGAGGTAGGCGTATTGAGAGCTGGAGCGTTCTGCTACAGACGACAATTCAGTAGGTAAGAAGGTATTTTCGATCCCTGAGCCATCAACTAGAAAACTTGTAACAGCACTGGAAGCAATTAAAAATGAAGTGTGAAAGATTAAATGAATAAATAGAAGGCTGTTAATTAACAAACACTTTTGATACAATAAGACTGACATTTCTCAGAACAACTTCTTACAATGTTACTAAACATCACAATAAAGGTTCTGAATTCAGCTTGTTTAAGAAGTCAGACTGATATTTTTATTGGTGTTTCTTTGGTATTAATTTCCACAGTATTCACGCACTTCAGAGAAAGAAGTGCATGTGCTATGAAGTGTTTCTCAGGATACTTTTAGTGCATTTATTCATTTTCACACCATACAACATAGGACATTTTTGTTTAAATGAATGACAGAGCAAAACCCACCCAGCTTGTCTGATACTAATTTATGTCTAAATAGCTGCCTACCGATTCCCCCATATAAATGACTTTTTGCAAATAGATGTTATTACACACAGATTGTTCAGGCCTAAAGAAGCAGTGCTAGCTTTCACTTCTTATATAAGATTTCACCTTATTTTTTTTTTGCAGTTTGTGGTGAGCAGGATGAAAGAAATGTAGTGTGATGGTATACACTTCTTTAGCACCCAGAAGAAACAAAAGCAGGTTTCATCTGTGCTACTTAGAAGAGCCTCACTACCCTATTTCCTCACAGTTTTTATTGTGCTGCTTTTCACTGTGCTTCTGAGTGAAGGAAATGTCATTATTTTCATTTCGTGCATGAAGGGCTAAAGCAGTTTGCTAAATACACAGGTTTGCAACCTGATGGCCCCAGTTCCACCAATATTTGACGTGACAGGTCTAAAAGCCTGGTTCTGGAAGCACTCTTCACACAGTGACTTGGGTGACAAAGTCCTTATATGATAAATGGCAAAGGTTTTTGCGCCTGAGCTGGTCTTCATGACAGCATGGGCTAGTCCATAAGAAAAGCTCAAGCCTGCGCTTAAACTCTGCTCTTCAAGGACAAAGGCCACCCTTTGAAAATGGAGTGCTGTGGCAGGAATCCTTTTCTGTGCCCAAATCACTAGCTTCTCAGACAAGTGCCCTAAACGAGCTCTCCAGAGTCACAGGAGATGCCACAGAATAACATGGCTCATCTCAGCTTTTATTTCAGTGGATGCAGGCATCCCTTATGTCTTGTGTTATGTCGGTCATTGACGTGGGTTCTCCAGGTACTGAAGCTAGCTCTAGTTGTCTAGATTCCATTTATATGAGGTGAGAGAAAAAGGTATTTCTAGGGCATCTTGTTCCAATGGGAACATCTAGGGATTGATTCAGTTGCTCGTACGTACATATCTAATGTCATTTGAGACTCCCTAAGTTAACTATGGTTTTCTTGGGTCTACGAGGTATGACACAGGTCCTACTGGAGACCTGTGCCCACCTGGAGGTAGCTGGAGGCAAGGTTGGACATTCTATCATGCCCACATTGCTACAGGGTTCTTATGAGTGAGCAAAGGATTTGCATGCTATATCTGAGCCAAGGAGTAAAACTTCTAAAAGAGGTTTATTCTTACTTATTTCCATTAATTACAAAGGGAGTTAGATTATAGATTAGATTTAGGCACCTGAAACTGAGATCAATCCCACCCTGGGTGTGAAAGTTTTTGTTGTAGAGTTTTGTTGTAACCATTTTTTAAAAATACCATATCTCTGCTTCTGCAAATGCGTCCTGTTCTGGGAATACTGAAGCACATAGGAGTTTTATAAGTCAAGATCAGTATTTAACATTATGAAGAAAAAAAAATGTTTAAAGTTAACAAAAACCTGTTGAGGCTTACCAACAAGCAATATAAGTAACATTGCTGTGTCATTAGCTGTGCTGTGCTATTAGATCTAATATGCGTATTTGTTACATATATTGTTCTTTGTCTGTTTACATATTAGAACAAGATTATAAAGTATATGGCTAAATCTGTAATATAAATGTAGCATTAAAAAAGTTAATATTAATATGCAAAATATTTCAATAATTTAGACATTCTGTGGGATTAATGACAGGGCTAGAATAAATTTTTCTTGTCTTAATGCATGATTAAAATACCCTATAGTGTCAGAACAAGGATATTACAATAGGAAGGAAAAATACCTTTCAGTGTAGCACTTAATCTGAAAATTGGTCCAATATTTTACAGAACAATGACATTACACTGGCAAATACATGTCTGGCAAATCTGAGATTATCAAAGAGCATGGAGAAGCACGCACAACATGCTCACAACACTTGACCTCCAGGAATTTTTTCACTGAAATGCACATGTGCTGCTTTGAAAAATGTTCTTAAGTGCTGAAGTACTTAAAATTTTTGTAGGGTTTGTGTGAAAAGTACCCACTGTGTCTTTGAGTGTATTCTTTTCAAACTAATTTTGACATTACTAGAAGTGTTGGATTTATATTCACTTAACCATTAACAGGCTATGAGCTGAAGAACAACACTGAAAATGCTCCAAATTGCTCTAACTGTATGCCTCAAGTTTGCCTCGAAGAACCTGAACTGAAGGGTAAGAGCCCTGGGTATCTCTTGACTTAGCCAAGAAGCATATGATTGATGCCTACCTATCCGCTGGCAGAAACAAGTACTTATATGCCCTCACCTTTGGCTGTCAGTTCAATTTCATGTAGAGAATAGACAAATAGCAATGAGAACAGAAAAGGAATTCCACTCCCTCCAGGGAAATGCATGAGACTATTTTTATTAATCCTTGCGGAGCACTACTTAAACAAGCAGTATTACTGTTTTCCAAAACAGAAGGCATTAACTCCTATTCTGTGTCCTCCAAAGGACTGTCAAGCTAAGTGCCGTGGTCTTCTCACTCTATGAAAAAAGAGAGGAACAAAAGTAGAAAACAGCCCCACTGCAGCTGGGTAGGGAAAGAGTTAGAATGGAACTGGAGAACTGGCACAGCAGGGCCACCCTTTTGGCAGGTGAGTTCCATAAAGGTAAGTTAACGCAGCCATTTGCCTCTGGTAAGTCACACTGCACCAGCTTTCAAGCTGCAATGGCCACAGTCTGTCTCATACAATTTCTGTAACAGTTGTGCCCAGACAGGAGTGCAGCCCTACTCCCTTTTATGCTGATAACGATGTCCACATCCCCGTTTGGGAGCGGAGGCAAGTGTCTTTCATAAGACTTTTGGGTGGTGGGTGAGAGAAGTATGAAAAATGCCCCAGCTAGGATTCACATTCACGTGCCTCTGCCAGCTCTCAGTTATTCTTCCCTTTGTGCCAAGTACAGGATGAAATGCAAGTCAAAAAGGGAGGATAGTTTACCTCTCACTTCGGACCATATGGGTATAAGAATCTGCATGTTCTGTGGCTGTGCATGCGCTTTGCCTCCATATGTCACTGGCAGGTGTTTTTTAAATATGACAGTATATGCACAACACACAGGCATACCCAGTTAGCCTGTGTTAGAGAATGTGTTCCTGGAAAGAGTGATGGTTAGTTATTCGACAGGAGGGGAGACTATGGAGGGATTTGAGAAATGCCCACTCTTTAACAACACAGGGATAGTAACACATAGGGACAGTAGGTCAGTGTGTTGTGGCAACAAGGTCTTTCCCTTCATTCCAGTAACACTACTCAAAAAGCGAGAACTCAGTGGCACGAGTGTAGTACAAAGGCAAGAAGAATCACAGAATCACTGAATCACAGAATCACAGAATGTTAAGGGTTGAAAGGGACCTCTGGAGATCATCTAGTCCAACCCCTCTGCCATATCAGATTCCTCCTCTATAGTGGGCTGCACAGGATAGCATCCAGGTGGGTTTTGAATGTCTCCAGAGACAGAGACTCCACAACGGCTCTGGGGAGCCTGTTCCAGTGCTCTGCCACCCTCAAAGTAAAGAAGTTCCTCCTGATGTTTAGATGGAACTTCCTGTGTTCAAGTTTGGGCCTGTTACCTCTTGTCCTGCCACTGGTCACCACTGAAAAAAGACTGGCCCCATACTCCTGACACCCACCCATTAAATATTTCATACAGTCACAGAATCACAGAATGTCAGGGGTTTGAAGGGACCTCTGAAGATCATCGAGTCCAACCCCCCCTCCCAGAGCAGGACCAAAAACTAGGGCAGATCACTCAGAAAGGCATCCAGATAGCTCTTGAAAGTTTCCAGAGAAGGAGACTCCACAACCTCTCTGGGGAGCCTGTTCCAGTGCTCTGTAACCCTCACAGTAAAGAAGTTCTTCTTCATGTTGAGGTGGAACTTCCTGTGCTCGAGTTTGAATCCATTGCCCTTTATCCTATCATTGGACATAACTGAAAAGAGGTTGTCCCCACCTTCTTGAGGCCCAGCCCTCATGTATTTATAGGCATTAATTAGACCCCCCTCAGTCTTCTCTCTAGACTGAAAAGCCCCAGGTCTCTTAGTCTTTCCTTGTAAAGCAGATGTTCCAGTCCCTTAATCATCCTCATAGCCCTCCCTTGGACTCTCTCAAGTAGATCCCTGTCCCTCTTCAACTGGGGAGCCCAGAACTGGACACAATACTCCAAGTGAGGTCTCACCAGGGCCGAGTAGAGGGGGAGGAGAACCTCCCTTGATCTGCTGGACATCCTCCTCCTAATGCACCCCAAGATACCGTTGGCCTTCTTGGCCACAAGGGCACAGTGTTGTCCCATGGATAACTTGTTGTCTACCAAGACTCTAAGGTCCTTCTCCACGGAGCTGCTCTCTAGCAGATCACCTCCTAACCTGTATTGGTACGTTTTGTTGTTCCTACCCAGGTGCAGGACTCTGCATTTGCTCTTGTTGAACCTCATGAGGTTCCTCTTTGCCCAGCTCTCCAGCCTGTCCAAATCTTGCTGGATGGCTGCACAGCCTTCAGGTGAATCAGCCAATCCTCCCAGCTTCATGTCATCAGCAAACTTGCTGAGAAGACACTCTGTCCTGTTATCAAGTTGTCGTGGATGGAGAAGGACAATGCCGTGTTCTCACAAAAGGATCACACAAGGTCATTAATAAAGATATTGAACAGGATGGACATGGGAGCTGGGGGGCCCAGGGGGCAGCAGCTGAGGAGGAGAAATCAGCAGGGCGTCCCACCGGTGGCAGATGGAGGGGCTGTGCCTGGAGCAGGAGGACTGTGTTTTATGGGAAAAGCACACCCTTCAGAAATGGACAAGAATTATTAAGTCCCTAACATGGAAAATGATAATACAGAGCACATCAGAGGGAAGCGACTGTCCTCTATTTTAAAGGCTCCACGACACCCTTTTGATGAGCTAGGAAATGGGAATGAGGTGACACAGGACATCAACACAGAAAAGTGCAGGAAAAACTCCCTCCCTGTCAGCTTTGCAGACACCATCAACTGTAGAGTCTTCCCACAAGATCTTAAGAATAACACGTCAGAGAGAGAAAATACAGAGTGTGCAGCAGACACAGGGAATGATGTCTTTCATAATCAAAGTGAAGACCCTGAAGCTGTTCCCTGTGAGATCACAGGGATGAAGACTTTGCTTCATGCCCCTATCCAGGCATTGGTGCAGGAGGCTGAGTGCCATGATGCAGACAGGGCCATTCAAAGAACAAACAGGCACGACACCACCCTCCTCTTTTCAGAAGAAAATGAGATGGATACGACAGCGAGTCACACAGCAGTGATCACACGGAACCTGAGGAACAGCCAAGCTGGCCACACTGACCATGCTGAGAAAATAAATATCACCTCCTTCCTGGCTGGGCTAAACCCCAACCATGGGAAGGCAGAAGGGAGTCAAGGGTTTTGTTTTTTACTCTGACCCTACAAACCACTTGTGCCCATCTCTTGAACAGAAGGAAGATGTTACTACTGTAAAAAAAAAAAAAAAGATTTCAATGAATTTATATGCATTGATAAGATCCCCTCAGTCTTCTCTTCTCCAGATTAAAAATAGCCAAGTCCCTCAGCCTTTCCTCATAAGAGGAATGTTCTAGACCCCTAATCATCTTCATAGCCCTTTGCTATACCCTTTCCAGCATTTCCCTGTCCTTTTCAAACCAGGGAGCCCAGAACTGGACACAGTACTCCAGATGAAGCTTTATCAGGGAAGAGTAGAGGGGCAGGATGACCTCCCTTGACCTGCTTGCCATGCACCCCATTATGCCATTTGCCTTCTTGGCCACAAGGGCATATTGCTGGCTCACAGTCATCCTGTTGTCCACCAGGACTCTGAGGTCTTTTTCCACAGAGCTGTTCTCCAGCAGGTCAGCCCCCAATCTGTACTGATACATAGGGTCATTCCTCCTTAGGCGTAGTACCCTACACTTGCACTTGTTGAGTTTCATAAGGTTTCTCTCTGCCCGATGCTCCTAACTGTCCAGGTCATGCTGAATGGCAGCACAGCCTTCGGGTGTGTCAGCCACCCCTCCCAGTTTTGGATCATCAGCAGACTTGCTAAGGGTACAGTCTATCCCTTCATCCAGGTCATTGATGAATATATTAAACAGGACTGGACCTCTGACTAGCCTCTGTGCCACTAACAACCCTCTGAGCTCCATCTTTCTGCCAATTTTCAATCCACCCCACTGTGCATTCACCTAAACCACACTTCCTAACTTGCCTAAGAGGATGCTGTGGGAGACTGAAAGCCTTCAAAGCCTTGCTGAAGTCAAGGTAGACAACATCCACTGCCCTCCCCTCATCTCTCCATCCAGTCACGCCATTGTAGAAGGCTGTCAGGTTAGTTAAACATGACTTCCCCATGGTGAATCCATGTTGACTACTTCTTACAACCTTATTTTCCTCCACATACTTTGAGATGATGCCCAGAACAAGCTGTTCCATTATCTTTCCAGGGACGGAGGTCAGACTGACTGGCCTGTAGTTTCCTGGGTCTTCCTTCTTGCCCTTTTTGAAAACTGAAGCAACACTGGCTTTTCTCCAGTCCTCAGGCACCTTTGCATGTTCTCCAGGACCTTTCAAAGATGATGGAGAATGGCCCAGGAATGACTTCTGCCAGCTCCCTCAGCACTCATGAGTGTATCCCATCAGGAACCATGGACCCTCTATGCATGGAAGGATGCTGCTGCATAGCCACACACAAGGTTCTCAGCATATCTCTGCTAGTGTTTGTGTGATACACAAACAACATATTAGTTAAATATTGAAAATCCTGAATTGTAGCCTACCGAGTCTGTATTCTCAGCAGCTATTTTAATGCAAGCAGGTACTTGGCAGGAACATTCATTATGACTGAATGGCTCAGGGTAATCTTCATGGAAGCAAAACAAGTTATGATAGCATTTAGTAAAGCGCAATTTGAAATGATTGATGATGGACTTCCAAAATGACAGCAGAAAAATGACAGAAACTGTGAAATTATTCCTCTGAGGTCTGTTACATACTTAGGTGTGCTGTGTAATATGCAGCACCTCTGTCTACTTGAGCGTCCCTCATGTAGAAGAGCTAATTCCAAGTCCAGTAGCAGTAACAAAAAAGCATAATGCTGTGCAATTAATCCATAATACAATTATTTCCTGTATTACATCATATTTTTTTCCTTCTTATTATTATCACCCTGTTTAGAAAGGCTTGAGATCTTTTAGAACCTAACTGGAAAATTAGTTGGGACACTTGGTTGCTGAGTTTCAGTGAGCTGACCATCACCTTTTTTGAGACCACTTTATGTAAGTACCTTTGCATATGAAACTGCTACATACTGTAGTGAAATCTAGAAATACTTGAGCTGAATCTCTTCAGAAGTCTTGAATTAAAGAAATAGTCCAAACCACTTAGCCTAAAGCTCCCTGCACAGTAGAGCAAGTGATCTCATGCACGTCTCCATGATGCCAGGGCAAAAAAGCTCCTTGTGCTTGTGCAAGAAACCTGCGCTGTGATGCTGCAATGTGTGTAATATAGTATAGTTGGTACTGTAGATATATTTGTGTTGTTATTTTCCTTTAGTCCTACAAAGAAAATGGAAATCTCCACAACCAGATCTGTTCCTCATAACCGTACTGTTGCTTACAATTCTTGTGTTATTATTGTTCTGCATTCCTTGATGCAGCATCCCTGTTTCAGCTGTTTAAGAGATAACATGGGTGGGATTTATCTTCCATAATTGTAAATGTTTATGGGTGGACTAGACTCCCTTTAGACTCCCTTTACAGATGCTGAAAAATAAATGAACTCTTTTATAGTATGATTTATGTGACTCCAATTTCAGATGTCTACTTAAAGATGAGTGTGTTCCAGAAGAATCTTGTGCCAGGGAATTTAGATTACTAAATCCAGTGACAGTGTATACAATATTTATATCTATATTTGATCAGATTAACTTTGCTTTGTGTATCTTGCTGACTTGTGTGTTGTGGGTGTTATTCAGTGAGATTTGATTTGACTGGACTCTTGCAATATAGAAATAGGGATTTATTTTTACCTGATAGTCAACTTCAGTAAAAGTAACTCTAGCAACATGTTTCTTGGAAGGGTCCTTTCTTTTCCCATTCTCATAGATCTACTCTCACCCCATAGAAAGAGTTGTGGGGTTTCAGTTTTTGATGGGGGAGAGCTGAAGTGGTGATGATACCTGTGGGTGTATAGAATAGGGCACAAAGCCTTTGAATACACAGATTATCTCCTAGGATTATCAGTGTTTTGGATACTCAACACCTCTAAACCTGAAGACCCCCTTTCTGTCTGGGGTCCATTGCTCTCTGTCAACATGCACTCGTGGTGGTGCGAGAACTGCACTCCCAGTTGCCTATGTAGAGCTGTAGCAGGTAGCTCTCTCCTGTCCTGCACGTTGACATGAAAGCTGGTAGCACTTCATAGATCAGCTAAGTGACTACTGCCTACAGTTTAGGCTCTTCCTGGCTTTTGTATTTCTGGGAGTTTTGTCCATGTGCTGGAATCCACTCTGTGACTCTAAGCTGCTTTTCAGTAGCTTACATAGATGCAATGTAGATGAGCTCATGCTGTGAATTCATCTCTCCTTAGGACATATTCTGCACCATCTTATTTGTGCAGGTATCTCATCTGAGACCCAGTGCCATGGGGTGAGGTCATTGAATGATCCTACTGCCAAAAGCTCTTCATCCTGGTATTTTGAACACTGCTTCCCTGGAATGAACTGTGTAAATCACTCCCTTCCTAAAATCAGCTGCATAGCAGATGCTACCGTGATTTGATTTGCACAAAGCTTAGATTGTCTGTTTCAGTAGGTTTCTTCATAGTTGTATCAAAAGAATACCTGTACTGGAAAGATCTTCATACTACCATCAGTTTTCAATGTAGTTTTGTTCCACATATGCAGAAATAACCAGTTAAATGCCTTTATTAAACAAATGACTGTAGTCATGTAGCATAGATATGGTAGCAACCCTTGGGCCAAAGATACTAGCTAGAAATGCGGTCACTGACTCAACCCCTTAACCTTCCTCTAAGCTTTCCATATCCATACAGTCTCCACTTGTGGATTGCTGGCATTGTACACAGGCAGAGCGTAGGAAACTAACAAGAAGAACCTTGTAGAGAACCTTTTATTTCTTTTTTTTCACCCTTTTGGATATAACTGCACATTAGTTGCAAAACACAAGCAGAAAGAGGTTATTTTATTTTAATATTAAACATATACAAGAGGTTAAAAATATGTATCTGTTGTCCAGCAATTGCTGAAATGACTGCAGTTACAACTTTGGGAGATCTAGTACACATTACATTTCAATAAGAGCTAGAGATGTCATTAATTTTTTAGGGGGGGTTGTTTGATGTTTGTTTGTTTGTTTCGTACATTGAAGTATTTTCTTACATTTACAGGCACAGTTGAACCACAATGTAGATCCTCTGTAAAAGTGAGCCTATTACTCAGTCACACATTTCAATGATTGAAGTGAATACTTTTGCCTATTGCAAACTGGATTTGTGTAGAAAAACAAATTATTGCATGTACTAGCACGTATATAGGGCCTTCAGCATGTGTAGATTGCTGGCTTGTGGTTTTTGGTGTTTCGGTTTTTCTCATTGAGATTTGATTTGACTGGACTCTTGCAATACAGAAATCAGGATTTATTTTTACCTGATAGCCACCTTCAGTAGAAGTAACTCAAGCTACGCAGTGCTTGGAAGAGTCCTTTCTTTTCCTGTTGTTGTTGATCTACTCTCACACGATGGAAGGAGTTGTGGTCAATTTTTGATGGGGGAGGGCTGAAGTGGTACTGATACCTGTAAGCATACTAGATGTGTACCCATGATGCCCTACTAGCATGTAGGTTACCCACTAGAAGCAACTAGGGGTTTTCCAACATGCAACATAATATGTAAATAATATAATTTACCAATTTGCAAGGGGAAAAAAAGATTGGGATGGCATCAGATGCTTCTTTTAAGAAGCTGCATAGTAAACAAATTTGTTTTGTTTGGCAAAACTGGGGCAGCAATATACACTAAAAAAATTCATTCACATAAATGACATGTTCACACTGGGACTTTATATAGTCATAAAAAAAACCCATTTAGCCAGATGGCATTGAGAGGTCTCACTAGGAGAGCATAACGTGATCCTTGACATGGCTTATGTGCTATATAAAAAGATAAATTGTTCAGAGAGTGAACAACAGCAGCAATGCCAAAGCAGATAGCTTGCATGTTGGCTTTAGTTATGTCATTGTTCACTATGTATCTAGTTGAATATTTATGAAGAGGTAACTGAGGAAAAAAAAAATCCTTTTATAGAATCATACAAATGTTTATTAGACTGTGGGTTTTTGGAGGTTCAGCCTTGTGCTTGAAGGGAGACTGCCATTAGGTCAGGGTCTGTCCAGTTAGGTCTTGAAAGCCTCTGCAGAGGGAGCTCCCACTTCAGGTAGCCCTTTTCTTGCAGCACTATCACAGAATCACAGAATCTCAGAATTGTTGGAGTTGGAAGGGACCTCTAGACATCATCTAGTCCAACCCTCCCACTGAAGTAGGATAACCTAAAGCACACTACTGAGGACTACATCCAGGCGGGTCTTGAATATCTCCAGAGATGGAAACTCTACAACCTCCCTGGGCAGCTTGTTCCAGTGCCTTGTCACTCTCATTGTAAAAAAGGTTTTTCTTAAGTTGAACTTCCTATGTTCCAGCTTGTACCCATTGCCCCTCATTCTGCAACTGGGAAATACTGAGAAGAGCCTGTCTCCATCTTCCTTGCACCCACCCTTTAGATACTTGTATACATTGATAAGGTGTCCCATCAGCCTTCTCATCTCCAGGCTAGAGTCCCAGCTCTCTCAGCCTTTCCTCATAAGGGAGATGCTCCAGTCCCCCAGTCATCTTTGTCACCCTCCTCTGGACTCTCTCCAGTAGTTCCCTGTCTCTCTTGAACTGGGGAGTCCAGAACTGGATGCAGTATTCCAGCTGTGGCCTCATCAGCGCAGAGTAGAGTGGGCGAATGACCTCTCTCAAGCTACTGACCATGCTGTTCTTTATGCAACCCAGGATTCTGTTGGCCTTCTTGGCAACAAGGGCACACTGCTGGCTCATGGATAATTTACTGTCTATCAGGACTCCAAGATCCTTCTCCTCCAGACTACTTTCCAGCAGGTCCGCCCCTAACCTATATTGGTGGATGGGGTTCTTCCATCCCAGGTGCAGGACCCTACGCTTGCTCTTATTGAACCCCATTAGGATCTTCTCTGCCCAGCTCTCCTGCATGTCCAGGTCATGCTGAATGGCAGCACAGGCCTCTGGAGTGTCAGCCACTCCTCTCTGTTTGGTATCATCAGCAAACTTGCTGAGGATACACTCTGTCCTCTTGTCCAGGTCATTGATGAACACATTGAACAAAACTGGACTGAGTATTGATCCCTGGGGGACACCACTGGTTACAGGCCTCCAACTTGACCCTGATCCATTGATCACCACCCTCTGAGTTCTGTCACTCAGCCAGCTCTCAATCCACCTCACTGTCCACTGATCAATCCCACTCTTCCTGAGTTTCCTAATGAGGATGTTATGGGAGACAGTATCAAAAGCCTTGCTGAAGTCAAGGTAGATTACATCCACTGCTCTCCCCTCATCCAGCCAACCAATAATGACATCATAGAAGGTAATCAGGTTGGTCAAGCACGATTTCCCTTGGGTGAATCCATGCTGACTTCTCCCAATGACATTCTTTGCTTTCACATGTTTTGTGATGACATCCAGAACAATTTTTTCTAAGACCTTACCAGGGACAGAGGTGAGACTAACTGGCCTGTTGTTCCCTGGGTCCTCCTTCTTGCCCTTTTTGAAGACTGGAGTGACATTAGCCCTCCTCCAGTCCTCAGGCACCTCTCCTGTTCTCCATGACGTCTCTAAGATGATGGAGAGTGGCCTAGCAATAACATCTGCCAGCTCTCTCAGAACTCGCAGATGCATTTCATCAGGACCCATGGATTTATGGATGTCCAGCTTGGCTAAGTGGCCTCTAACCTGGTCCTCCTCTACCGAGGGAAAGTCTTCTTTTCTCCAGATCTTATCTCTTATCTCCGGTGTCCAGGATTTAAGAGGGCTGGCTTTTGCAGTGAAGACAGAAGAAGAGAAGGCATTCAGTAACTCCGCCTTCCCTGTGTCTTCAGTCACAAGGGCACCCACCTCATTTGACAGTGGGCCTACATTTCCCCTATTCTTCCTTTTTTTATTGATGTACTGGAAGAAACTTCTTTTGTTGTCCTTGATACTCCTCACCAGATTTAGTTCCGGGTGGGCCTTAGCTTTCCTCATTACATCCCTACATTCTCTGACAACATTCCTGTATTCCTCCCAAGTGGCCAGACCTGTTTTCCACATTCTGTAAATTTCCTTCTTTCCTGTAATTTTTTCCAGAAGACCTCTACTCATCCATGCATGCCTCCTACCTTCTCTGCTTGATTTCTTTCTCATTGGGATGCACCAGTTTTGAGCTTGGAGCAAGTGGTGTTTGAAAGGTGCCCAGGTTTCATGGGCATCCATACCTTCCAGAGCCTTGACCCACGGTATTCCACTGAGTAGATCTTTGAAGAGGTCAAATTTTGCATTCCTGAAGTCCAGGGTTGTAGTTTTGCTCATTTCTCTCCCACTTCCACACAAAATAGTAAATTCTACCATGTCGTGGTCACTACAGCCAAGTTTGCCCCCAACCTTCACATCCCCAAAAAGACCCTCTTTGTTTTTTAGTACCAGGTCAAGCAGCGCACTGCCCCGCGTAGGTTTTTCAACCACCTGCATCAGAAGGTTGTCATCAACACTCTGCAGGAACCTTCTGGACCGTGCGTGCCTAGCTGAGTTTCCCTTCCAGCAAATATCTGGGTGATTGAAATCCCCCAAGAGAACTAAGGCCTGTGATTGTGAGGCTACTTTCAGCTGCCTGTAAAAGGCCTCATCAACTTCCTCATCCTGATCAGGTGGTCTGTAGTAGACACCCACAACAATGTCATTCATGTTGGCCTGCCCTTTAATTCTCATCCATACACTCTTGACACATTCTTCCTTCTCCCCTGGCCAGAGTTTGGTACATTCCAGGTTCTGTTTCACATAAAGAGCCACTCCACTACCTTGCTTTGATGATCTATCTTTCCTGAACAGTACTTAGCCATCCGTGACAGCACTCAAATCATCTGAGCTGTTCCACCATGTCTCAATGGTTGCAATGAGATCATGGCCATGCAACCACACACAGATCTCTAGTTCTTCCTGTTTATTTCCCATGCCGTGTGCATCAGTGTATGAGCATTTCAGAGAGGGAAAAATACTAGCATGCTGCCCCACAAGTGCTGAGCCACAACACCCAGGTACCTCTCTAGCAAGCCTAGCTGTATCTCCATGCTCCTTTCCATCTGGTTTCAAGCTCTCTGGATGAGCCCTGGTAACTCTTGTCTTCTTTATGCCCCCAGGCTCATTTCCAGTGGGCCTGGTTTTATCCCCTAGCCCCTGCAAGCCTAGTTTAAAGCCTTCTCAGTGAGCCCCACTAACTCCTGGCCAAGAATCCTTTTCCCCCTTGTTGATAGTTCTATGCCATTTTTTGCTATCAGACCCGGTGCCATGTAAACATCTCCATCACCAAAAAATCCAAAGTTCATCTGACAGCACCAGCCTCTAAGCCATTCATTAATCAGCTGTGTTTTCCTAACCCTTTCAGCTTTTCCTGCCACTGAAGGAACCGAGGAAAAGATCACCTGTGCTCCTGATTCTACAAGCATTCGGCCCAGTTCTCTGAAATCCCTTTTCATCACCCTAGGACTTGCCTTGGCAACCTCATCAGTGTCCACCTCCATAACCACTAGTGGGTAGTAATCAGAGGGCTACACCAAGCTTGGGAGTTTCTCAGTAATATCACTAACCCGGGCCCCAGGGAGGCATCAGACCCTCCCTGTGGGATGGGTCTGGCAGGCATATAGGGCCCTGAGTTTCCTTCAAAAGAGAATCTCCCATAACAATTACCTTCCTTTTGTTCTTAACACAGACAGTCTTAATGCACGGGGCTGACTGCCTCGGCAATTCCCTGGACGGACCTTTGTCAGTAACCTCAGTTACCTGATTTTTCCAGTTCCAGGGCCATATACCTGTTCTGTAAGGGCACACGTCAAGGTGAGGAAGGCCAGGAGCAGGTTCGCCTGCTGCCTTGAGCAGGGACCTGCTTCCAGTTCCCCTCTTCTCTCAGGTCCCCTACCTCTGCCTAGTGACAGGAGGGCAGAGGATCCTCTACTTCTCGTGAAGCCTCCACCTTGAGGCTTGGTAGGTATTACTCCACCAATCTATTTCTCTTTCACATTCCTGGATACTCCTTAATCTTTCCATCTCCTCTTTTAGCTCAGCCACTAGGCTGAGTAAGTCATTCACCTGGTCACAGCATACACAGGTGTTCTCTCTGCTATCCTCCAATATGAGTGACAGGCTGAGGCATTCGCTGCATCCAGAGACCTGGACAGCTGCATTTTTGAGAGGGACCTCTGTCTGGGTTACCACTGTCCTCCTGGCAATGATTTTTGCCTGAGTGGATACCATGTCTATGTCCTCTTCTGGGGAGCAATGACCACTTGCTGAGTTCTTGCCAAGAGGGGGCATGCACTTTTAAAACTGGCTTTTAAACTGCTTTTAAACTGCCACGCTCTCCCTTTGGCCCCACCCACAGTGAGTCAGAGCTGCTGCTCATCAGAAGCTCTCACTGCCACCGCGCACACGCTGCACACTGTGCTGTCTGGCTGTCGCTCTCCGCTCCGTGCTGCCACGTGGTCTGAGGGAGTTGCCAATATGGCGGCTTTTAAATTTTGCCGCGGCTCTCGGTCACGGCCCCCGCCATGGCAGCCTTCCGCCTCCTTCATAAGATTCCCACTCAGTCTCGGGTGTCTCTCGCTCAGCCCCGGCTTCACCATCTCCGGGAAGCCTGGTCCCCTCCCAACCTAGCCCACTAATTTAAAGAAACAGCTCTCACCGCTGCCGGTGCAGCTCTTGCTCTCCGCTCCGCACTGCCGCGTGGTGCTACATTGTGGAGAAGTTGTTTCTTGTCTCCAACCTGAGCTTCCCAAGGTGAAACCTGTGCCCCTTGCTATATTGTAGCAGTACTGCAAAGAGATTGAGATTTTGGCTCCAATGTCTTTGTAACCATCCTTCAAGTAGTTGTAGTCTGCAACTAGAACATCTCTTAGCCTGCTTTGTATTAGTTCAGATGAGCTCAGTTCACTCAAGATTCTCACAGTTCCTCTGCCCTAGTTTCCTGATCATCTTAGCATCTGCCTAGCAGGTGCCCTCTAGTTTCTTCATATCCCCCTTGACCACGTGGGTGGGGACAGCATGCTGAAACTAGGTACAGTACATCAAATTCCTTTGATCTGCAGGACCGAGTCATAGCGTAGTACTTTCTAGAGTTGGATAAGATGTGATGAGAGCACACTGTGGGAAAGGGACCACTGCCAATGGGCCACCACCAACTCAAACTTCTACACCGCTGACTCTGCACTGGGACAACTGTATGCCTATTACCGGGTGGCACTTGTCAAGCACTGTGAACATCTTGGGGAGCAGCCAGCTCTTCTCACTGGGCTCTGATTTTTGCAAGGAAACTGTGTATATGTAGGGGAGTTCAAGTGTATGAGTCACACAATTTGTAACACAGAAATTTAACTATGAGATAAAGGTGTCTCAATCAAATGTGAGATGTTTGCTAAAAATAATGGTTAACAAATGCACTTAAAAACATCAGAGTACAGTTTTTAAAAGTGATGTTGAGGACTGCAGCATGAAACAAGCCATTTGTAGTATGTTTGATTGAGTTGCCTTTATCTCATAATTAATTTTTAATTTCTAACATTTGATTGAGTTGCCTTTATCTTGTTAATTTTTCATGTTACAAATCAGAGTACTGTGAGCAGAGCCACCTGCTCCTTGAGGTTTTGTTCACAGTGCTGATTGATGTACAGTTGTCGCAGTGGAAAATCAGGCATGTAGAAGTGTCCAGTGGCCAGTTGGTGGCATTCCTTTGGTGGCATTCAGTCGACTGTGGCCAGTTGTCGCATTCCCCACACTGTTAACTTACATTCAGCCTGGCAGTTGGAGAAATCTTCACTGGCTTCTTATTCTGCTCTGTCAGATAGTTATGAGTGTGTATTGATGCAGGGGGCTTTTGTGCTCTGGTACCATGTAAAGTTTTTTCTTACTGAAATCCATGAGGTTTCTAAGTGTCAGGAGTGGACCAGTGAATGGTTTATAGATGACTGGATTTTAAAGATATTCAGAGATATTTTGTAAGTTGCATTGTCAATTTGTAATAACAGCATACATGTAGTATGAATCCTTCAAGTCTTTGGGGGATTCTGCATTAGATCCTCTGTATAATAAATTAAGAAGCATTGCAGCTTTCATTTACATTTCATCTAGCATGGACACTAGAAAGTAGAGGAGTCAATGGGAATTTTGCATTTAACTTGTAATTGTTTGGAGTGGAGTTTTCTATATAAAATGTTGGTCAAAGCATTCGATCAGACATTTGCCAAGTGGTTTTTTTTTTTTTTTGGTAGAAAATTAATGAGTATCTTTAAAACAACAGTATTTCATAGGCAAAAATATTGGAAATAGTATATCATGGGGAGAAGTAAGGTTTTCACTGAGTATGAACTTCATCAATTCATTTTCTACTGGGTTCTGTAGTGCACTGACCAACAGTTAGAAGTATTAAAATCTAATCTTTTCTGATAAAATCTAATGTTCCAGTAATGTAGGATTCATTGCTTTCACTAAGGATGCCTGATGGATGAGCTGTCTGAGTCTCCATTACTGGGTGTCTTAGTCTGTTCCTTCATGTTTTCAGGTGACCATCTCACTAAGCTCTATGGGATTGATTCGCTTTTTTTCCTCCTGGTCATTATGCACACGGGGCTGTGGCACCTGGGCTGGCACAGGCTGCTGTGCCCTCACTGCTGAGAAGATATTTAGCAGCAAGGCTCTGTCCTATCTGCCTCAAGCAATGCTATTTAGTCACAGAGGGGAAAAACATGAATGTTAGAGCTGAAAATATATAGAGGGTGGCAAGGACTCCCTCCTTTACCTAGGAAGGGTGAAAGTTTTCTTTTTTATTTGCCTCATTTTTGTGGTCTGATGGACCATTTGCTCCTACCTGACAACTATAAAACCCCAGAAAACTTAGCTGCACCTTAGCAAAGGTTATTTTTTTCAGCTGTACTATGACCCATGATGCTGTTAGACTAAGACTTGTTCTATGTAACTTCTGACAATCTAGATGTTGAAGCCACTTGTGATGTGCGTTGGTTGCACAAAACTAGAGGATGGGCCAATGAAAATCCCACTTGCCCAGATTGTATTTACATGAATTTTTTTTTTAAGGCCAGTTCTGTGGCTGTCTGGAGAAACATATGATAAATTATAATAAAAATAAGCAAATATGCAAATTGATAGATAAAAAATCCCACTGGAACATGTTGTATGTTAAACTTTAGCATATATAGCAATCATTTTGCACTGCTGATGGTGATGCGTTCTATTTCTAAACCAGCTTTAAAAATGTGAAGGTTTTTCACTATGGCTATTAACTGACAGTGGTCTTCCGTCAGTAGGAAATCATCTATTCTGTTTATTCCTTACTTTCTGGATTGGTCCCTGATGTTCAGCTTCACTCATTTTCCATTTCACAGACTGAGTTTACTTTAACTGAAACTACCAAGCAGTAATTCAGTTCTTAACTGGATTTGTAGTGGTGAGGCAGAGGGCAACATAAAAAGGCAGAACTTATTGGCACAATTCATCATCATACTTTATTGCACACTCAAGCCTACTGGCTAGGAAGTGTTATTAAATTGGAAGATGTATCAGAGCCTTCTGAATTTGACATGATGAGCACCTTAAATCTCTGGAAGGGCTGAAGTGCGCAACTCATGTTCACTCCCCCTGAATGGCTGCAAGAATACAGGTGGTGTTCCAGATTAAGCTCTGCAAGGGAGAACAGCTGGTGTTGCTTTCACACTGTGACAACAGTACGCATTAAGGACTAATATGGAGAAGGCAAATAGTCATGGCAACAATTATGTTTATCTGTTATTCTGGAGAGTAGGGCATAATAACATCTACTTGGTTACTGCATGTCGAACACTGTCAGCTGCTGTTAGGCCAGAATCTATTATTATTATTTAATAGACAGGTCAGTACTTGTACCTAGTTTTATCAAAACACAAATGTGGATAAACCATGAGTTACATGTCAAACTAATAAGTGAAAACAGAGTTTCAGAAAGAAAAAGAGATTTCTTCGTGAAAACGTAATGAAAGACTATGGAAGAATTAGGTATAATTGTTATTTGTAAAATAAAATGGCTTTTGGAAAAAAAAGTGCCTTAGCGGTAGGAACATACAGAAAGTATAACTACAAGATGCTGATATAGGGAAATATGTGCACAATGCAACCATAATATATCTGGGAAGTTTCTGCATTATCTGGTCCCTTTCTGCTGGGCAGCTTTCCGGGCACTCTTCCCCAAACCTGTAGCACTGCATGGGGTTGTTGTGGCCCAAGTGCAGGACCTGACACTTGGCCTTGTTGAACTTCATGCAATTGACCTTGGCCCATTGATCCAGGCTGTCCAAGTCTCTCTGTAGAGCTTCCCTACCCTCAGGCAGATCAATACTCCCTCCCAACTTGGTGGTGTCTGCAAACTTATTGAGAGTGCTTTCTATCTCCTCATCAAGATCATTGATAAAGATGTTAAAAAGTGGTCCCAACACTGAGCCCTGGGGAACCCCACTTGTGACCGGCTGCCAGCTGGATTTAACTCCATTCACCATCACTCTCTGGGCTTGGTCATCCAGCCAGTGTATGCTCATCCAAGCCATGAGCAGCCATGCTCATGTTTTTTCATCAGAATGCAGTGGGAGACAGTGTCAAAGGCTTTACAGAAGTCCAGGTAGACAACATCCACAACCTTTCCTTATACACCAGGTGTGTCATCTTGTCATAGAAAGAGATCAGGTCCATCAAGAAGGACCTTCCTTTCATAAACCCATGCTGACTGGACCTGATCACCTGGTTGTTCTGTATATGGTGCGTAATGGCACTCAAGATGATCTGCTCCATGACTTTCCCTGGCACCAAGATCAGACTGCCAGGTCTGTAGTTCCCTGGATCCTCCTTTCAGCCTTTCTTGTGTATGGGTACCACATTTGCTACCCCCCACTCCACTGGGACCTTCCCAGTTAGCCAGGATTGCTGGTAAATGATGGAAAGAGGCTTGGCAAGTCCATCTGTCAACTCCTTCAGTACTCTTGGGTGCAACCCATCAGGCCTCATAGACTTATGGAAGTTTAGGTGGTGTAGCAGGTCACTGACCATTTCCTCTTGGATTACGAAGGTCTCATTCTGCCCCACCTCCCCGTTTTCCAGCCCCGGGGACTGGGTGTCTAGGGAACAACCAGTTTGACTGCTTAAGACTGAGGCAAAGAAGGCATTTAGCACCTCAGCCTTTTCCTCATCCTTTGTCACCATGGTTCCCCCTGCATCCAGTAAAGGATGGAGATTCTCCCTAGTCCTCCTTTTGTTAATTATGTATGTCTGTTTCTATTTTGTTAAGTTCTCGGTTTCCATAAGAAAATACAACCACCAATATATGCACACGGTACTTCAGTTTTCTGACAATGTGTATTTATTTGTATCCAGAAATACAAATGTCAGGATCAAAATACGAATATAAATAGTATTCTAGACGCACAGCCCTACTCCTTAACACAAAGTAAACTGGAATGGATGTGGTTGATAAGGGAAAGTTATTGTCCAAGAACTTGAGGAGATGAAGCACATGGTGTTTGACTTTTCTGGTTGGGTCAGTCTGGGGGATCACTAGAATGGCTATCTAACTTAGAATGACATACTGGTACTAGTGCTACCTGTATTATTCAAGGCACATTGGGCACATAATTGTACTTTCATTTCACTATGACATCACAAGCTGCACTGCTAGCAAAGAAATCACACACCCCTAATAAAAAGTTAGGAATGATAATTAGAAATCTAAAACTTTGTGTTCTGTAAGAAAGTTCAATTTGGCACATAGTTGGCAGTTTTTATGTGATTCCTAAAATTACACTCACTTAAAATTAAAAACAAATAATCTGTATGTTATAATGTTGGGAAAAAAATGTTTTGAGAGGAGTATACTGAGAGTTTGAAACAGGATTGTATGAGGTGGTTGATGTCTGCCTGTCATAGACATAGACTGGGCTCAGATTCCCTCCAGCCTTGTGTTTCTCTTTGTGACAGCCACATGCTGGCACATGATTTATGGTTGGTATTGCATGTGAGTGTGGATGACAGTAAAGTCACAGGACTCCTTAATGACTACAAAAGAGAATATGGAGGACTGATTCTGTAATCTCTCTGCACAAGGTTTGCCACTATTTTTTTGTAGAAGATCATTCTGAAACTTTCTTGTCTTAGGAGCACTCTGTCTGGCAGTGGCATAGTTCCATGGTCTGCCTACGTAATACTGTCAGATACAATTATTTTACCATCTTTCCACGAGTTTAACAGCAGCTCACATTTTAAGGATTCCATGTCATCTGTCAGCAGTTTAGTTTTGTTTTTTTTTTAATATGTCATCAATATCGGTATCTTCATTCATTTTCTGTTAATGTGGCATTTAGAAATTTTGACATTTTCCTGTTTTAGGCCTCATTTTAAGTATGTAAATTACACTTTAAGTACTTCAGTTACAAATCTGCTTTCCACAAGGTTTGAAGCCAATCAATGGCTGGTCAACCCTGCCAGAACATGATCCCAAGCTCTTCCTTTTTGCTTGTAAGGATACTATATATAAACACCTCTTCTGGTCAATGATCTTGATTAATGAAGAAGTTTTTGACTCATACTTAGAGGCCTTGTCTTTAAAACTTGCAATCGTAATGTCTCAATAACAAGCAGTCACAAGCTTCACTGTGGAAATTTCCTTATTTGTATTTTATAATACATTGTGTCAGTAGGGCTTCACCTCTCCCAAGCACTGCCATAGGCTGCAAAAAGGGAAAGAGGCATTAGAAAAGTGCTAAGCACTGTATTAAACACTAAAGGGAGCACCTGGGTTCCTGTATAAGAAGGTCTGCAGGCTGGCTTAGCCCTCCAAGTAAAGCTGAGTTACACAAATGCTTCCATGACACCCAACAGGCTGTTGTGGCTCCTCTGGCTAGTTTCATTCATTACCTAGATAAAAGAATACCTGGCAAATAACTGACTGTATCGGGGTCTGGTTTGCCCGATTCAGTCCCTGAGAAAAGTCTACTCCCAGACACATGCATAAACACAACCACATTTCTGCTATCTTACTTTTCATAAACAGCAAATGATTAAAAGATCAAAATGCATGTTCTGATAGAAAATAGGGAATTCTCAGGTGTCCAACTCTAAAGCACTGAACTTCATGATGAATTTTATTGTCATTTCACATATATTCTAGGAAAACCCTTGAGGACTCCAGATGTATACAGACACTGACTTGAAGACCCACAACAAAAGAGAAAAAATAAATGAAACTAAAGTTGGTAGAAATAAATACATAATCAGAAAACTTGGATGTCTCCCTTGAGAAATATTTTTGGACACTAACCAAGTTCTCAAAGTCAGTCACAATCCGAAGTCATTCAAAGGAACAGCTGCTAGGTAAGTTGGATTATTAGAACAGTATTTATCCCTAATTCAGGACGTAGTCCTAGACAGGCTTATAGGGTAACATACCTCTTCGAGTTATCCACCATAGGTAAGATGTAGAAAAATTTGCTGTTTAATTTGTCAAAGCAATGCAGTTCAAGCAGAGATGATTTTTTTTTCCTATTATAACATCATTTCACTTTAGATATAAAACATAGTTTTGTTTTTAGTATCTAAAACAGTGGCCTAAATTATAAGGAAAGCAGATTCTCTATTTTTTTATTGTCCAAACAAACCATGGATCCCAAGGGAAAGGCAAAACTCGTAAGGCCACAGAACAGGAAGGCCTTCTTTTTTCTCATATATGCTAGAAGCCTTCAAGAAGCAAATTTAGTGAACAGAGGTCTGTTGACATATAAATATAGTATAAGACTAATAACACTATTCTTTTTTTCCCAGTATGTAAGTTTCAATGTAAGTTTTCAGTATTTAAGTGTAAGTTGAGCTGATTTTGTGCTTGCCATTTGTATAGGTGAAGGAGAGATGAAAGGAGGCAAGATCTAAAATTAACTCAGAAAAAAAAAAAAAAAAGGCAGCTCTAAAGGAGAAAGAACCTCACCTTTCAGCTGTGGAAATTAATTCCCAGTGCATAGCTTGTTTTTTGTCTATTTTAAACAGTCTTCTGGGAAGTGACTTGGATTAGGTTAACATCAGCCTTAAGTTTGTGCTCTGCATCTCTTGGTGGAATGAAGTTGCTGAGTGAAGAAGGAAGGATTCTGCTGAACTGCTTATATCCCACTGCAGTTTTCTTGCTACTTAGGAATTAAGAAACCTACAGACTATTTAAAAAATAAAGAAAAATCAGACAAATGTCCAATGTGTAGCTTGAAAACATCTAGAATATTGGTCACACATCGTGGGGCTAAGGAAGAATTCCATCAAAGTAATTGTCCCTCTTTCTGAAACTCAGGCCAGGAATAGTATATCTTTCAATATCAAGAAATGCTGAAGAGACACAAGGATATCACTGTAAGCAGGAAGAAGAATATACCTTGAAAAAAATAATCTATTGTGTAGGCAGCTAAGACTATGGGATATGACCTGCCTTTTCTTAGTGCTTTATGGAAGCCAAGAAAGAGCAGCCAATGGGAAAAGTACAGTCTGTTATGGACAACCTTTACAAGTCATAGTGGGAGCTTTGTTTTAAAGCTTAGAAGGTAACACCAACCCTCCAGATTGTGAGGCTAGTGATATCTGTCTTAAAATATTAAGTCTTCCTTCCCACAAAGTCAGCAGTATAGCAACTGTGGTCTTTCCAGGGCTGTCTTGCACCTGGTCACTTGGATCATGGGCAGGGTAGAGTCATTTTTCTGGATGTATGGTGAAATTTGGTGTAAAAAGGAGGAAAGCATCATTCCCTTCACGAAATGACTGAGTAAGGTGAGTTGTGATAAATTCATGCAGCAATGTGAGGTGTTAGACTCTGAGACACATTAGGGCTGCAAAAGTATTTGAGATAGACATCTATCTGAGTTATTTGGCAGTATGCCTCCAATTCCAGAAATACAATTTCCTATCAGCTACAGGCTCATGTGTCACTGCTGCTCCAGGTGATGAATGTGCAAACTGCCAGGTGGATGATTTGGATTATCTGTGGGTGGGTGGTGGGCAGAACTGAGTAAGAGCAGTGGGACAGATAAGGACTATCTCTGTGAAGACAGTTCTGGCTTTTTTGAGTCTTCCTGCTGTAATTTTTATAATTTTATTGGTATGTACAACATACCAACATACAATTGAAGGCTGATGAAGGAGAAAAAGGAACATGTAAAAGAGAAAAAAGATAATTAAAGTGCCTGAAGTGCTTTAAACTACAGCGGTACCTGTTGATTAGGGAGTTACATTAAAATTGTCTGGCATATTTGAGTTCCACATCACTGCTGGACATGGAGACAGTATAAACTAGCTGCAAGTTTTGTACACTTATTCATGGAAGGATGGCTATGAAAGAAGGAGCCATCATTATGTTAGGCAACAGAGCCAGAAGAACTGAGAAGATTGAATTAAGCTGAACAGTATTCTTATACATCCTTAATTGCCTCAAAAATGCTGCCCTCAATGCAGGAAAACTTTTAATTGAAGAGGGCAATAAGAGGTTTGACTTTAGTTCATTCTGGGAAAAGTTGGTTACCTAAACAAACCCTCGTTATCTTTTCTATAACTTCGAAAAGGAAGGGATGAAATGTGAAGATACTTGATTTTGTTTACATACATACCCAAATGTGTTCATTTCACTAGTAATTTTTTTGCCTTCCTCTGTTTCCTTCCATTCCTTGGAAGGGTAAAAAGAAGTATAAATGGAAGTCTTGAGCATGAAATTATCCAGTATGAAAATGTTCTAAAATTTTAAAAGGTGGTTCTTACATTTCTCATGGGACAGAGCACAAAAGTGTTATTTTTTTTTTCAATTTGTGAAAGAAGAAAAAGAATACCTGGAGATTAATGAGGATATTCTTCCTACTAGAGAAGGATATGGCACGTAGATATATGCAAACCACATTATCTAGGTGTCTAGAATAATTGCATTTTGGAAGATGCAGAGCCTAGAAAGCTCATCTGTCTTGATCTCTACAGACTTCCAGTGGCTGCCAAAGCACACAGCAGTGAAGCAGAGTGAGTAAACCAAGATACTAGGAATAAGCAAAGGAATGTATTCTGGAGCTTGCCAGCCTGTGGCTGCTCACATTACATACAAATCAATTTTTTGCACATAACTCCAGACTTGAATGTATTACAATGTAGAATATGTCCTCTGCTGTCACTATAAGAATGGAAGCCAGTAGTGGCTGCAGATTCTTTCATGGTTAGGCCTGTGGAAAAAAGTGGAATTTTATGCTTCCAACTTCAGTTCATGAAAGTACTCAGAAAACAGAGGCAATATGAATGGACTTTGCAGAATCAGTCTTCCAAGGAAGAATCTGATGGGTTTGTGTGCTTTAAGCAGGAATGGGTAGCCATGAGCAGAAGTGTAAGAAAAGCACATGCTCATAATCTAAAATGGAAACATTCCACTTCCACATTTAATCCCAGGGCATTCACTCAAGTATGTAATTGCTATAGAAAGCTCACTTTACCTGTTCAGAATTTAATGGTGGAAGGAACCGTCTTGTGCCTCATCTGTCTCAACATTTCCACCAAAGTAAACTGATTGTGCAGAGGGTTTGCAGGATCAGGTCCCTAAAGGATAACTTTCCATCACTTAGGCTTGAAATATGGCTGAGGGTGGCTGTTAGAGTACATTAATTCATAATTACAGACTAGGATATTCAACTTCAATTCAATCACCTTCTTGCATGGCTGAAAATGTAACTCTCATCTTTAAATAAAATCCAGACTTCAAACTGCAGGACAGAGAGATTTACAGAG